>JARQAD010000012.1:23590000-29487500 GCA_029955455.1 Quercus agrifolia | reverse complement strand
TGGTATCTGTTGGCCTCGAGGCCATGTACATAGAATTTGTTCGTATAGGGGGATCATCCGTCACGTGATCTATCTGTCCAATACCTCAATTCATCGTCTTATTTTTTATAACCCATTAATTTTGTACGGTCAGGTTTATTTGAATCAATCAGTAAACCTTAATTTTATCCTCTTCAGAATCAGTCATATAATATTATCTATACAAAATTACAAATATGTGCAGTCTGTCACAGAAAAAGTTGGAATGAGTAGCTAGTATGCGCTACGCAGTCATGAGAGCATTCACAGCAGTGGAGCTAAAAAGCTATAATGCTATTTTAGCTCCACTGATATACCAAAAACACCTTGTAGCAGTGGTGGTAAAGCAAAATTTTTTTGCTGATTTGCTACAGTGCACATCTATCTATAGATGTGCACTGTAGCACTCATCTAAAAACAAAAAATAATATTTTATTCCATCCTTCTATTAAAATAATACTTACCTAAATATTTTATTCATTCGTTTTTACTCCCAACCTGCCGTGTTCCTCTCAAACCTTCTGAACCCATTTCTTTTTTTTTCGTTGTGCTCCTCTTAAAGCCTCTGAACCCATCTCATCTCTCAAGCTCATCAAGCTCTCTCATCTCTCAAGCTCATCAAGCTCCGATCTTCCTCATCGGCTTATCATTTATCATCAAGCTCTCATCTCCACTCAACACCAAAGCCGTCGCCGTCGCCGTCGCCAGCCCCAGCCCCCAGCGTCGCCGTCGCTAGCCCCAGCCCCAGCCCCAGCCCCCGGCGTCGCACGCCACTCTCACCTCTCTGCCTCACCGCTGCCGGCCCACCCACATCCTTGCCGTCACAGACCCATCTTCCCATCTAACCCATCTTCCAACCTTGCCGTCACAGCCGCTCCTCCTCCTTGCAGCCCACGCCGTCCCAGCCCACTTTAGGTTAGTGCTCTCTTTTCATTTCTAGTTAATTTTTTTAATTGTTGTTTTGGGTTAATTTTTCTGGGTTTGGTGTTAATTTTGTGCTGAAAAATGTTGATGGACCTATGTTGTTTTGGGCAAAATTAAAAAAAAACATTTGTATTGGAATAACTACTGAATGGCTTTTTTGTTTTTTTTTTGGCTCTGTACGTGATTTTTGATTTGGCACTATATGAGGTTTTTGATGTTTTTGCTAGGTATAAACATTTGATAAGTGGAAATGAATTGGAAATTGTCTGTATGCAGGAATTTGTGGTATGGTTTTCTTGTAATAGAAAATTTTTTGGTCTCTGCCATTTGTGCAGGAAAGATTGCATGATAAATGTCTGAGAAATTTTTTGTGTTCTCTGTATTGGGAAATTTTTTGTGGTTTCTGTAAATGCAAATTTGTTGCGTAATTTGTTTACGGAATTTGTAATATAAATGTCTATAAATGAATTTGCTTATTTATCTATAATTGTAATATAAATGTAAGTTTGTTGTGTAATTTGTCTCTATAAATGCCTATAAATGTCTCTGTAATTTGTTGTGTTGATATAAATGTTAGTTTGGAAATTTTCTGTGTGCAGGGATTATTACATTTTATTTTCTAATTTTATGGAGTCACGTAGGGACACCGAGTTACGTAGAGACCTAACATATATCACGGGAATCATGAATGGGGATATAGAAATTGACTCACAATTTATTGGAACCTCTCAAACTACTCCTGTGTCAGTTTCTGATTCTCCACCTCCACCTCCACCTTCAGTTGAAAATGTCTCTTCTACAAAAGGAAAACGGGGCTCTAACTTTAGTATGGAGGAAGATAAACTCCTAGTGGCAGCATGGCTCAATACTAGTGTTAATGCCATAAACAGTAATGAACAAACCCAAAATACCTTTCGTAAAAAAGTTTGGGAATACTTCACGCAGTACAATACATCCGGTACCACACGTACTATTGTATCCTTGATAAGTCGTTGGGGAGCGATTAGTGAAAAGACAAATAAGTTTTCCGGGTGTATGGCTCAAGTTAATGCACTTCATCAAAGTGGTATAACCGAAGAAGATAAGGTATAAATTATATTGCAATAGTGTTAATATGTCAATTCACCAATAGTTTGAAGATATTAATCATGTTATATTTTTTTTAATTTTTTCTAGATTACCAATGCGAAGGCTTTGTATTTAGAGAAGTACAAGAAACCATTTCTTCTTGACAATTGTTGGCTTATGTTAAAGGACCAACCAAAGTTTGCCGATCCTAACAATGCTAGATGAAGATCATCCGTGCCTCCAACTTCGGAGTCAATATCTATTGGCGAAGGGGATTGTGAGTCTGGACTTGGTGACACTTCTAATTTTGAGAGACCTATTGGTAGGAAAGCCGAAAAGGCCATTCGAAAGAACAAAGCACTGGAAAAGATGTAGGAGAATATTTGGCCAAGAAATTGAAATTGATTGAGGATGTAACTCGGTTGGAAGAGGAAAAAATGTGTTTTGAGAGGGAAAAACTTGCGATTGAGAAGGAAAGCAAGGAAGAAAAACTTAAGATTGAGAAGAAAAGAATCATAATTGAGAAGAAAAAATTTGAGATGACAGAAAGGTTAGAGGAGGAGAGAATCATGATGATAGATACAAGTGGCTTCACCGGAGCACAAAAACTTTTTTATGAACAACTCCAAGAGGAATCATGGCAAGACGAAGTTCACGTAATTAATGGATGTAGCTTAAGCTTTTATGTATTTTGGATGTAGCTTAAGTTTTTATGTATTTTGTAGTGGCTTATGTAGGCCTTTATGTATTTTGGTAGTAACTTATATATTTTGTAGTGGCTTATGTCACGTGACTTTAATCTTAAACTAAATGTATGTATTTGTGTTGTGACTTGAAGTGCAATTGAACAAAGACTTTGAAGTGCAATCTTTTTTATTTTTTGTTAAGTTTCATTTAGTTTTGTGAAGTGTCTTTGATCCAATTATTTTTATTTATTGAACAATGAACATTTATAGTATTTCCAAGTTCGATATTGTGGATTTATGGGTTTGTGTTGTGACTTGAAGTGCAATCGAACAAAGACTTTGAAGTGTAATATTTTTATTGAACAATGAGCATTCATAGTATTTCTAAGTTTTTTTTTCTTTTTAGATGTATGTGTTTGTATTGTGACTTGGCCGTGAATTGGTTAATATTCATTTTGTTGTGGCTTATGTTACTTGGCTTTAATCTTGCATCTATAATAATTGCTTTCCAATTGTCTTGAAGGTTGCATCCATGAATCACTATTTGTTTCGCAAGTTCCTTCTTGATGACTCAGATGAAGATGAGATAATCGAAGAACTTCTTACGGAAACATCACAACCTAAACGTCGTTGTTCTATCCGACGTAATCATTTGGCAGGTCATGAGAGGCTTTTTCTTGATTATTTTGCTCCCACACCAATATATCCACCCGGTTTATTTCGTAGGAGATTTCGGATGAAGCGTTCTCTTTTTCTCCATATTCAATCTAAGGTAGAAACTCATGACTCTTATTTTGTCCAAAAAAGAAATAGTGCGGGAAAACTTGGTTTATCTTCATTACAAAAAATAACTGCTGCACTTAGAATGCTTGCATATGGAGTATCGGGTGATTTTATAGATGAATATGTGCGAATTGGAGAAACTACTGCATTAGAAAGTTTGAAAAAATTTGTTACTGCGGTAATTGATGTTTTCTCTGAGGAATATTTGAGAAAGCCAAACAATGAAGATATTGCTAGACTATTAGCTCATGGCAAACGCCGAGGTTTTCCAGGTATGTTAGGTTCAATTGATTGCATGCATTGGAAGTGGAAAAATTGTCCATCTGCATGGAAAGGTCAATATTGTGGTCATGTTCGTGAGCCTACTATTATTTTGGAGGCAGTAGCATCATATGATCTTTGGATATGGCATGCATTTTTTGGATTACCTGGGTCAAATAATGATATTAATGTGTTAGAGCGATCTCATGTATTTAATGAATTTGCTGAAGGACGTGCTCCTGCAGTAGATTACTCAATCAATGGTCATGACTACACAATGGGATATTACCTTGCTAATGGCATATATCCAAAGTGGGCAACATTTGTGAAAACAATCCCAGCTCCACAAACACAGAAGCATAAATTATTTGCAGCAGCCCAAGAGGCGTGTAGGAAGGATGTTGAGCGTGCATTTGGAGTACTTCAAGCAGTTTCGCAATTGTCCGTGGGCCTGCTTGATTTTTCCATCTTGAAACACTCCAAAAGATTATGAAAGCGTGCATAATTCTCCATAACATGATTGTTGAAGATGAGCGGGAAGATGAGCAGGATAATAATGAAGTGGTAGACTTGGATTATGAACAAAATGATGGAGTGGATAATCCTCCTCTGCAAGTGTTACGTGAACAAAATGATGAATTTTTGTCATACATTGAGAGGCATGGACGCATTAGAGACCGAGAAATTCATTTTCAACTCCAATCGGACCTTATTGAACATTTATGGCAATTGCAAGGCGAGTCGTAGGAACTTTCTTTTTTGTATGTTAAGAAGCATGAGTCATAGGAACTTGTGTGAGTGTGTGTGAGTTTTATTGTAATTTGGATTGAGTTATGTATGTGAGTAAATCTATGGACTAAATTGTTCTTGCTATAATATGTGTTCTATTTTATATGTGTTCTATTTCATAAGTTTTCTTATAAAGTTCCTCCATTTCATAGTTCACATTGTTCCAAGATTGCTTTCGGATAATTGAGATGATAATAGACTATCATGATAATTGAGAAATTATTTTAGTAAAAAAAAAAAAAATGTATAAGTATAATTTGGGTTAAAAAAAAAGGCGGTGGCGGTAAAAGAGGCGGCGGCGGCGGCAGCGGTAAAAAAGACGGCGGCGGCGACGGCGGCGGTGGCGGTGGCGGCGGCACCGGCGGTGGCAGTAGCGGTGGCGGCGGCGGTAGCGGTGGCGGTTGCAAGTGGTTGTGATTGTTGTTTATTGTAGTGGATATATTATTTTATTGTAGTGGATATATTATTTTATTGTGATGTTTATATTATTTTATTGTGTTAAAAACTAAAATAGCTCCACTGCTGCAGCATGTATGTAGATAAAATAGATAAAGTAACTTTTGGTGGAGCTAAAAAGCTAAATTTTTAGCTCCACTGCTGTGGATGTTCTGAAAATGCAATATATGCTCTGACCTAAGTCCAACTCCAAGGACACACCACAGTTTGGACAACAGATATCTTCCAATAAAAAAGCGAAACGTTACCATTCTCAGCATCCAGTCAAGGCCATGTTAATTTGGCCGTGACAATTCTCAGTCCCATTATTTCTTGAGGAGGAGCCGAGTCACGCAAATATCTCTCTCTCTCTCTCTCTCTCTCTCTCTCTCTCTCTCTCTGTGTCACACAGGACAGCTAGCATTTTCCAATAGCCTGTATCCATAAATGTGCAGCTTTACCCTTCACCCTCTCTAGCTCCATACACTCAAACTAGTAGATTAACCCCACACACACACCCTTGTTCCTTTTACAATCGGTTCATTCAACACAAAACCCTTCTTGCATAAACCCTCAGCTCCTTTGTTTTCGTCACCTTTTGAGAATATGGCTTCTTCATGTTCCTCCAACCCCAAGGGTCCTTCCTTTTCTGACTTTGGACTCACTGATTCTGGTTTTTACCTTCCTTTCTCTTATGGGTTTTACATGTCCTTTAATTTCTTCTCTTTTAGCTCAGCTTCTTAATTAACATTCTCTTTTCATTTCTTGTGTGTTAAAACAAGCAGGTGAGCTTTATGGTAAGAACAACCCCTTTCAGAGGAGTGGACCAAAAGGTGCCGTGGAACGCATTGCTCTAAAGAATGACAAATTATACATGCGGGTAGATATGCCAGGTGTCCCCAAACAAAACATGTCCTGCTATCTCGACCATTTCAACAATGTCATTTTCACTGGCTTAGCACCCAAAGAATGGGAGCACGATGACCAAGTTAGAGAGTATGGAGGTCTTTATGGACTGCGTTGTGGCTGTTGTGAAGTCGCTAAACTCCACGGCAATATCACCAACGGTGTACTCAGGATGAAAATGTCAAAGGTTTACTTTTTTTTCCTTAACTCTTGTTTAAGTTCATGAGCAATATACATGTTAGTAATAAATATTTTTGTATTTACTTGTTTGACAGAAAATATTGAAGAATGTAACTCGTTGCTCTTATGGTCCTCCCCCAGTGGACACTCCCATTATTTTTTTGCATGAAAATATAGGTAACTCTAAATAATTTTAGTGGATTTATTTTGGGGGGTTTAATTTGTTTCTTAGTTTTTTTTTTTTTTTTTTTGGATTCAGCCTCACACCCATACCAAACCAAAGGGCCCAGAGAATCATATGGAGCGAAAGAGGTGAAGGATGGTTTTTATGTGTGGGTGGACATGCCTGGAGTCACTAAGGACAAAGTGAGTGTTGGTGTGGAAAATGGTTGGGTTTTGTTCTCTGGTGAAGCTGGGAAGGAGTCCATTCACGAGGAGAGTGGCAGGACCTATCAAGGTAGCTTTGGACCCTTTGATGTGAACAAGATTGGGAAGATCAAGACTGAGGTGAAAAATGGTGTTTTGAGGATGATGATTCCAGAAATAGGCCCAGAGTGATCAATTTTACGTGGGTCTTACTTTCATTTAGGACTTATGTTTATGATTTTCTTTCTGTCTTCTTTCTGTTTAGGCCTTTTGGGATATGTTAGTAATACTGAAAATAGTAATGCTTGTTTCGCACTTTGGACAAAATATTTGAATTGTAGGTTATTGTCTATGGATATGACATATGAATTTATTTTCTTTGTATCCCTGGCTTTATTATCTCTCTTTTTAATCCTTCTCTCTCTCTCTCTCTCTCTCTCTCTCTCTCAATTTCTTTTACTATAATTGATGAATTTTATCTCTGTCCTTTTGGATGATTAGGACAATAATGATCTCTGTTTGAAAATAGAAGATCTCGGTGCATTCTGTCTGTGGATCATGCGTAAAAATATTTACAAATTTTAAATTAATAAAAAAAGTCATAGATGATAGAATAAAAAATGGAGCATGCAATTGTTTTGGTTTGGAGGAAATTGAAAATTTATGGAATCCTCCAGAATATTTTATTTATTCTTTTAGAAAGTAAAATATATAAAAACAAAATCAGAAAGTGTTTTCCCCTACTTTTTTTTTCTTCTTTTTGTTGATAGATTTACGTGTTCTTACGTTATTTTTTTATTTGGTTCTTACGTTATTAGGTTGTGTTAAGTTTCGTAATAATATATGCTAATGAAGACAAACATTTGGGCATTAATTAGCTGCAACAACAATGGATGTTGTAGCTATGATGATCAATTAATTTACACTTTTGTTACTGAGGCAGAGTGTCCAAATTAAACAATCAGTCATTGTAATGGCTACTTAAGAATCCATTTCATTCTCAGAATCAGAGAGTTTTTTTTTTTTTTTTTCAACTTTATTGTTTTTGTTGTTAGATTTAAGTATCCTTTAAGTTTATTAGGTTGTGTAAGTTTCTTGACAATCTACTGCTGAAGATAAAATTTTGGGCATGAGCTGCAGACAACATTAGATGTTGTAGGCTTGTAGCTATGATGATCAATCATATCACCCTGTTAATTTGAGGCAGAACGTCCAAGGTCATTGGACATTGCTAGGCTTGGAACTAACTTGTATCCGAAGATTCGGATGTGAATTCATATACTATATTTTGTACAACAACAGTGCTAGTCTTTTGTGTTATTTTTTCCTCATTTATATCATGGTTTTGAAAGTTGGCATTTATTAATTAAATTCCAAATTTAAATTCGAAGTTCATTAGTAATTTGAGTAATGTTACAATTACAAACTATTTTACAATATTTTTACAAACTATTGATGTATTCAACTTATTATTGGTTTTTATTTAGATCTACCATTAACATCACTTTTTTATTTACCAAAAAATACTCACTACATCATCAGTTTGTAAAAAAAAATTGTAAAAAAGTTTGTATCTCTAGCATTACTCTAATAATTTAGGTACATGGGATATAATAAAAAAATTTAATTTTGGTATATTCGATTTAATTTTGCTAAATTTCAATGGAAACTAGGATTCAAATCCCCATTTCTCTATTTATTGTAACTATGAAAATATTATTAAAAAAAATCTACTTTTTATATATATAATAAAGAATTTTAGGTTGGAATTTTTTTTTTGGCTTGATTACAAAAAATTGAAGAATGAGGGATATCTCAATTGCAAGATATTGAAGGAATTTCCCCACTTTCCAGTACAATGATAAATGGAGTTCAAATTTTCACTTCTTCATTGTTGTAATTTTCAAATTATTAAAAAAAAAAAAAAATGTTGATACCTTTTCTTTTTTTTTAAAATTATTATTAGTATTATTATCCTTTAGACTGTGAATATGAATTCCAATATTACTCTTATGGTTTTTGACATGCTACCTTTTTGTGCTATTTCACACATTAATTTTGTTTTTGAAAAATTGGAATTATTGCATGATGGATTACGACCTTAATTAGAGTTCACCATACACACACATATATATCCCAGAAGACTTATGTATTCTTCAATAAAACCCTGTAGCATGTTGGAGTCAAAGCAATGAAAAGATGGAGTAATATTATACAAGAGTACGTATATCGGTATATATTCATCACATAAGAGATGAGTCCACAATGGCTGTGTCTGCTGGGTTTATTTGATTTTTTTTTTTTTTTTCTACATGAAAAGTGTAGAGTATCAGCCTATCAGGTCAGGTTGCCTGCCAAAAAAAAAAAAAAACCAATATAGTATCAGGTTAAGGAAATGAAAAAGATAATAGAATATTTCCATTTTGTTTCTGGATAGGTCAATTTGTTTTCGTTTCGTACCAACTACGAAAACAGTGGTGAAAGAGGAAATGCCTTGTACATAGTACGTATCACGTGAACCCTAAAGTTGGACACTTTTTAAAAAGAAGAAAAGAAAAGAAATAGAGAAACTTAGAAAAGGGAGCAGATGATCAGACTCCTAATAAAAGGCTAAAAACTGTCCCAAATCAAGTCAGTTTGCAGTTCTTGTTTGACTCTGCTCTTCTTTGTCTAGTATAGTTGATTTTATTTAAATCGAAAATGTAGTTTTAAGCCCTCCCATTGATTTGTTTCACAATATATTCTTATTTTATATATGGTCCTTGTCTTAACTTTTTTTTTTCTTTTTTTTTTTTTGGGAAAGGACGATATATATAAAAACCAACTAACCAACTACATCAAGAACAGGACAAATCCTGTTGAACAACACACCATTACAATCATCCTCAAAGGCATTAAAAATGTCCACAGGAGGACTACTAAAAGAAATAAATTTAGGAACCTGGATAGCACCCATCCTAGCCAGCAAATCAACACAACGATTGGCTTGTTGGTAGCAATGGTTAAACCGAATGTGTTGAAAACGAGCTGCCAAATGCCTACAATCATCCAAAAGAGGAGAAATGGCATTGTTCACATAAGAATCATTCTTAAAAATCTCCACCACTGCTTGAGCATCCACCTCAACAACAAGGAAATCAATGTTTAAGTTGCAGCAAAGCAGCAACCCCTCTCTAAGCCCCCACAACTCTGCAATGAAGCTATTGGTTGAGCCAATATACCTAGTAAAGCCCCCAATCCAACTGCCGTGCTCATCCCTTACCAAACCTCCACAACCAGCTCTGTCAGAGCCATTCAAACGAGAACCATTTGTATTAAGCTTCTTCCAACCTATTGGGGGTTTTTCCCATCGAATAGCCCTTAAGGCTTTGAGACTTGGGCTTCTAGGAGACTGAACACAGTAAAAGAATTCTAAGGATTGGTTCATAATCTCCTTAGACAAATTCTGGTTCAGAACTCTCCTATTAAAGACAACCATGTTTCCATTTTTCCAAATACACCACACAGCAAAGGAAAAAATAGATTTCCAAGGAAGATTACCTCGATCACAGCTGCTACTAGCTTTCCCATTAAGAATTATCCAATCTTGGAGATTGCTTGTCCAAAAAACTTGGTTGGATATGCTCACTCCCAGTTGAATCCAAATGGTTTTGACCCAAACACAGTCTCTAATGGCATGAATAATCGATTCGGGCTCCCTTTGACATATAGGGCATAGATCATCAACCACTACCCCTCTTTTAACAAGGCACACCTTTACACCTATACTATTATGCATACACAACCATAGGAATGTTTAGATTCTAGGTAGTGTATGGAGCGTCCAAATCTAGCCATAGTTTAAGGGAGGGGCAGAATCCTCCTTTATAACAATAGAGTAGGCACTCTTAAGGTCAAAAATACCCTTCGAATTGCCTGATCGTGCTAGATTGCCTGACCGTGCTAGCTTGTCCTAACCTCTACTCGTGACAGGAATAGGAGTTGCTTGAATTATGGACTTAACTTTAGATGGGAGCTCAAAGGGAATCCGATCCCAATCCCAGCACAGATTGGACAGAATATCTCCCACCTTCTATTGGTCAGCTCCTTAGGTTAAAGGACCTTGGATCATGCAACGAAGAGCACCTTTACCCGTCCAATTTTCCCACCAAAAGCTAACCTTACTGTCTCTACCAACTGTCCACATACTACCCTCATTAAAAGTAGACCTTCCCTTTTTCAAAGCTTTCCAAATCTGCGAACCCGAAAGCCTATCTGCATTGGCAGAATTTATCCTTCTGTTGCTGTAATATTTCTGCCTTAGAACTTTAGTCCATATGGCTTCTTTCTCCACATGAAACCTCCAATTTAGCTTGGCAAGCAATGTAGTGTTTCTACCCTTGGCAGTTTGCAAACCAAGTCCACCTTCCTCCTTGGATTTCGCTACCTTATGCCATCCAACCCAATGGATTTTTTTTGAAGATTCCGAAGACCCCCAAAGGAAATTTCTATTCACCCGGTCTATTCCCTCAAGGATTTTGTTTGGAATATGAGTGCATTGCATAACATACGCAGGGATAGCCGCCGAAGAAGCTTGAACTAATACCACCCGACCAGCCAAAGAAAGTAAATTAGCTTTCCACCCGGCTAACTTAGTCTTCACCCTATTGAGAATGAAATTAAAATCTTGAGATGAAGATCCAGGATGCTTAATAGGAATTCCAAGGTACTTTCCAAGAGAAGGGGTGGAGGCAAAACCAAGAATATCACAAAAAGACTCTCTAGAATCCCTATCTACATTTGGCGAGAAATAAACTCTTGATTTGGCATTGCTTACAGATTGACCCGATAAACTGTAGAGAACATCAAGAACATCCCTGATAGCCGAACAATTGGTGGGCTAAGCTTTGGCAAACAATACCAAATCATCTGCAAAGAATAAATGAGAAAAGGCCGGCCCACTGGAAGAAGCCTTCACGGGTTGCCAAAGCTTAGCATTACACTTCTCCTCAATGAGTTGACCAAGAAACTCCATACATCCCTCTAGACGGATACAGCGGATCCAGAGCTTCACCATTAAACAAAATAGACGTCGAGACCGTGGAAATACAACTCATAATGACATCAATCAAGTCAGCTGGTAAGTTGGCCCTAATCAGCATATCCCTTATGAAGCTCCACTCAAGTTTATCGTACACCTTTTCTAGATCAATCTTTAGGGCCATGTACCCCACTCTCCCTTTCTTCTTGTTGATAGTATGAATGACTTCCTGCACTATAATCACGTTATCAATGCCCTTTCTTGTACACAGTCATCTATGTAACAATCTTGTACACAGTGTTGCACAAACTAATGGGTCTATAGTTGCTCAAAGTCTCAGGACTCTGAATCTTTGGGATTAAGGCAATAAGAGTTCGGTTCAAATATTCCGGAATAGTCCTCTCAGTAAAAATCTTTTTGATCACATCAATCACTGACTTGCCCATAACCTACCAAAACCTATGAAAAAAGCCAGCATGCAATCCATCTGGACCCGGGGCTTTGAAGGCTTTTAAAGACCAAAGGGCAGATTTTATCTCTTTCTCCATTGTAATCCCATCAATACTCTCCTTTTCTACATCCGATAGCCTAGCCTGCCATTGAGATACATCAGGGGCAGCCCTAGAACTCGATGTAAAAGAAGAGGTATAAATATTGTTGCACCCACTCCTAAAAAACTCCTTAATAGCACTTTCTTCATAAATCCACTCCCCCACATGATCCTTAATGGCCACAATCCGATTCCTCTTCCTTCAAACAAGAGTAGACACATGGTAGAAGTTAGTGTTTTGGTCACCTTGGATCATCCAATTAACCCAAGACTTCATCGCCCATAGCTCCTCTTCTTGATTAAGCACTCGGTCTAACTCCTTGAGGAGCTCATTCTCCAAATAAACTAGGAAAGCAGAAGGTCTCACAAATAGAGCCCGTTGAATACCATTGATCCTAGCCAAAAGGTTCTTTTTCCTAGTAAAAATATTTCCAAAATGGGAACCATTCCACCTTATTGCTGCTTGGGTAAATCTATTCACTGCATCCCCTAAATTAGGAGAATCTCTCCATGCATGAGTCACAACAGAGGGAAAAGATGATTTTGACAGCCAGCAGGTTTGAAATCTAAAAGGCCTTTTTTTTCCCCATGATTGTTCTCGGCAACATCTCCAAAAGGATAGGGCAGTGAGCAAAGTGGCATCAGGTGAGATGGACAACTCGAGCTTCCGGATATAAAACACACCAGGTAGGATTCACAAAAACCCTATCTATTCTTTCCTGGATTAAAGCTTGGAACTCCCTTCTGTTTTTCCAGGTAAAACGGGGCCCCGAAAACCCAATGTCAATCATGTTACATTTATCCAAGCAATCTTTAAATAAAAGCGATCTATTAACACTCACTACTCTTCCCCCGAATTTATCCTCCTCCGTAAGAGGTTCATTGAAATCACCAGCCAAAACCCAAGGCATATCATGCAACTCAGCAGTTTTAATAAGATTATTCCACAAAATAATTCTTTTAGCAGTTCTAGGACTAGCATACACAGCAGTAAGGAGCCAGCTAGAATTAAAGTTCTGTACCTTAACTATAGCATGAATTTCCTGCTCAGTATTAGCTAAAGGTGTGACATCTACTCTATCTAAATCCCACAGCAACCAAAGTCCACCAGCATAACCAATGGTTTTCGTGTGCACTGCTCTATCAAACGGCAGTTTGTCAGAAATCTCCTTCGCCCTGCTACCCCCAACAAGAGTCTCCATTACTACCAACATCGCTGGATTATGATTCCGAACAAGCTCACCAACATGCTTTTGAAATGAGGGCTTCTGGGCACCTCTACAATTCCACACAATAATATTCATGGGGTTAAAAAATTGGACAGAGGTGGGACACTTAACAGTTGGCGACACCATCTCCGCCCCCTCCCTCAAACACCATACGGTTCACATCAATATCTCGCTGAAAGGCATCATTCCCAAATCCCTCTCCTACGGTGCCCTGAGAAGACTGAACATCTTGGATTTTTGAGACACTCAAATCCCCGTGAGGCTTATGGAACCTGAATTCATTACCATCTTCCACCACCGCTCCGCCTTCATTGATGGAAAATCCATCACTAACATCCATTGCACGTTCCTCGCCTCTGTCCACGCTGGTTCTGGCATGGGTGGGAAGTCTTCCCTTGCAATCGCTTTCTTCCTTTGGCCGTTGCACTTCCATACTCACCAGATTATCACCTAGACCCAGCCCACATCTCAGATTAAATTTTTCTGCATCTCGGCAAGGATCACGGCATGGTTGACTCCCGGAAGCACGACTATCTTCACCTTGGAACTAAAAACCCGTTTCTGGCCATGGTTTGGATATGAGCAGTGTGATCAGCGAGTCCCGCGGGTTTTGGTCACCATTTCTACCTTCCGATGACAGCGGAGTTTTTTGCTCAGCTAAACTTAAAACATCTGAAGTTCCACTTTGGATATGCCTAGCACATGCGAGAGCTTTCTTCCCTTTTACTGAGTTCTTCATATTTGATTTAAGCCCTTTATCATTTATCACCTGGCCCATATTGGTTGGGCTTACCTCAGCCACCTTAAGAGCCCCATCCTTCACTAACCGTTGGATAGATTTCTCCAACAAAGGCCCATTCAGCTCCCTAGTGGGTGCCAACTTCCTCTTCATGTCCTTAGCAAGCCCATGACTGACTCCAGTGTGTAACTTCCCCATATTCATCACTTTCTCCATCCCATTTCGAACCAATCCTTGATTTGGTTGGTCACGCACCTAACCCATAGAGGTCCCACCATTTCTTTGATTCCTTGCCTCATGCCTCCTGCGTGTAACAACCACCCACGGACCATACGTACTTGCTGTTGTTTCCTCCTTCGCACTATCGTTCACACTTTCCTCCTTCGCATGGGAAAGAATCCATGCTCCCTTCCGTCATCTTCTCCGCCCTCTCAGGTGAGAATTCTTGCCGGATAGTGTACGGGCAAAATTCTTTCCGATGTCCCATTCTACCACAACCAAAACATAACTTTTGGATACCCTCATAACACACAGGTTGCTCAAAATTTCCTATTAGAATGACCGTAGTCAATGGTTTGTTGACATCAATCTAAACACAGAGTTTGGCAAACTTTCCTTTGGTTGCAGTGGCCGTGTGTGTGTCAACCCGTAAAACGTTGCCAACCAACTTGCCAATCTGATGCAACGCTTCCGCATTATAATACTCGATAGGTAACTCGTTAAGACGAATCCATACTGCCACCGATGAAACGTTGGCCGTCGCCGGACGGAAGTCAGGCTCCCATGGTCTAATGGATAAAAAGTGCCCTCCAATAAACCATGGACCCTTCCTAAGGATAGCCTCGTAATCCTCCTTCAGCGACAGACGCGTAAGGAAGAAGCCCTATCCAAGGGGAACGCAATCCAATCGTCCAGCAGGCTTCCAAAGAGCTAAGAGTTTATTATGGATAGTTAAATCCAACTGAACGGCCAAAAACTTTAACAATGAGAGCTCTGGTCCAAGGACTCCGAATCTGGTGTTTGAAGTCTTTGGAGAACTTCACTGCCACCAGTCCTTCACGGAGATTTTCCACCTCCTCATCTGATACCAAATCGTCATCCATGTGGTCTCCGAAATTGAAGGCCTGGGTGTAGGCCCCTGGGACCTCACCAATCAATTTGTCCTTAAAAGACCCTGTTTGGTTCCAAGCACCATTACCATGCCTCATTGAGGATGGTGGGAGGTCTTGCCCATCCTGATAGCCTGAATGTACAACATTCTTAACTTTTTTATTACTACGAGAGAGTTCTTCTATTTCTTCCGTTGAGAGCACGAGAGAGCGAGAGCTTTCCATAACGGTTCTGTAGCCCATCTTTCTATCCCTTGTCTTAACTTTCGATAGCACTGATAACTAGTGGTTTTGACGAAGGTTTTTTAAGTGATTGGTTTTAATTATTTCAAGATTAAAAAGAAAAGTTTAATCATTTGGAAAATATTTAAATTCCAATCCAATTTAAGCTTGAGCTTTTCTGAAAGCTTGCCACTCCATATTTCTTAACCTTTTTTTTAAATGGAATGCAGTGCACACCACAAATTAATTATCTTAAAGGGAAAACTCTTTTTTTGTATAACATTTTAGGAAAATACTAAAACCATAAACTATTTTACAAATTGCAGATGTAGTGGGTGGTTATTGGTAAGTAAAAATGTGATGTTAATGGTGAGTTTAGATGATAACCAATAAGAATTAGTCACATCAACAATTTGTAAAAATGTTATAAAATAGTTTATGCCTGTAGAATTGCTCAACACATTTTAACTTATAGATGGTTTTCTTCTGGCCACAATAGTGAGATTGTAGTTAATCTATCTTTTGTTTATAGAATTTCACCTAGTATGTTTGGAATGGAGAGAGATGAAAAATAAGGAGAGGATAGAGGAAGGTGAAGGCTTTCATCCAAATATAGGGTTAGTTAAAGGGTTGTAAACGAGCCAAACTTTGCTGAGTAGTGTGTGTTTGAACTTGGCTCATCAATAAAAATCAAATGCTCAAACTTGACTTGAGCTTGAGACAAACCTAAAAACAATGTTTGAACTCAAGCTTGTGAGAATGCCAAAAAGCTTGAGCTTGGCTTGGCTTGGCTTGGCTTGATTAATTAGTCAAGCCAAGCTCAAGCTTAATATCAAGCTCAAACTCAAGCTCAAGTCAAGTTTTTTAGCTTGGGATCCAAAAAAATTGCATCATCAAATGCTTATATCACCAAAAATCAAGTAAACATATATATATATATATATATATATATATATATATATATATATATATATATATATAATATACTCATTTTATCATGCTTCTAACACCCATGATTAGAATTTGTTCAAATTGCAATTTTACATAATTAAATCCATCCACCCATCATCATTTATTGTCTATAGCTTGAGTAATTGTTCAAAGTACAATTTTACATCCACATTTGTCATTCATACAACTATAATCTTCACAAATCTAAATAAATTAATATTCCAAAACATATATATATATATATATATATATATATATATATATATATATATTTATATATATATATGAATAAACAAGCTATAAATTAACATTCCAAAACATATGTGTAATGTCATAATAATAAGTTTATTTAGTAAACATATATCAAACTATAAACGAGCTTAAGCTCGGTATTGATGCTCATTTTGGAAGCCCAGTAGTAGGAAGAAGCCCAACAATATGGGCAGAGAAGAGTTAGTGCATTAATAGAAAAAACCATTAAACTCGAATGGTAGGAATAATGGATCATAGGCCCATAAAGTAAATAAATGGGCCTTGAGGAAAGCAAATGGGCCTAAAGGAGCCCAGAAAGAGTAGTAGTAAATCTATAGGCATTATGTGATGTAGAAAAGTAAGAATGGGACACAGCAAGCCCGAAGTAATGAAGTAAGAAAGTAAGGGGTAGATGGAAAACCCATGAGCCCTAAGGATGAAGGATAAGGTAATTGGGTTGAGGAAGCCCAAAAGAGTTAGTAAAAGCCCATGGGAATGCAGAATTAAAAAATGGGCTAAGGATGTCCAAAGAAAGAAAATGGGTCAAGGATGCCCAAAGAGGAAAGAAATGGGACAAAGGAGCCCACAAGCAATGTAATGAGTCAAGAAAGTCCAAAGTAGCATAAGTATAAATTCAATGACCATATTGGGTCATTATAGCCAATTGAGAAAGGAATATGCAACAAGCCTACAAGAGGCCCAGCAAGTTGGGGTTAAATAACACTACAACAGGAATAGCAGAGTAGCATGTCAGGAATGGTAGCAAGACTACGAAAGGAGCAAAAGTGTAGGCTAAAGAAAGAAAAGCCCACAATCAAACAAGGCCTAGCCCTTAAGAGAAGCAAGCCGTAAGGAATGAAAAATCAGAAAACAGTCAACGCCATAAGAGGTCAAGGATGAGAGGCAGAATGCATAGATGAGCCTCCAGATCACGACAAATGCATGAGCAGTAGACAAGCTTTAAATGTACATAGAACTAGAGCATGTGCAAGGCTCAGACACCACCAGCTTGTACTAGCCAATACAAAAGTGGTGGGTCATGGGTTAGAGGTAAGAAGGGGTATGGTTTGGTGGTAGGAAGAAGGGAAAGCCTATTCTGGGGTTCCTGCTCAGATTCTTTTGGGAGTAATGTTCTGCTGGGATGACTTACCACCCAAAAGAAGCAAGAATGAGTTGGAACCACTGGGTTCATGTCATGAGAGATGGAGAGAGAACACCCACACTATGGTAGATAAGAATGCCATGGTGAGCAAGCAAACAAAATAATCTTCTTTGTCTGGTGATGGGTAGTGGTGCAGCTAGTGCAGGTAAGTGGTGGTAGCTAGACAGTTGACAAACCAGTAGTGGTCGACAAGGACATCCAGACCAGACAAAAGTAGTTAAAGGCTAAAATGGTAAAAACCAATCACGGCAGACAGTATATAAAGGACCCTTGTCATGCATAGTATCATCATCACGGCAATAGTAACTACTAGGAGAGAATCACAACATCACTACATGGGTAAGCATTGAGAAAGAAAGAAAAGAAGAGAGAATGAATCAAAAATAACAAAAAAACAGAGAAGAAAGAAAGAATAAGAAAAAAAAAAAAAAAACAGAGTGTAGAATGACAAGCGTGCACCAATAGGCTAATCTTTTCTCTCCTTCTAAAAGCCTACCATCTGTTAAGGATAAATGATTTATTTGGGCATAAGCCATTCAAGTCCGTTCCCTCAAAGTGGATAATTTCTACAACAGACGAGGTTATCCACGTTGAGGGAGTGGTCCCCTCCTTGGCCTTAGTCTTGTAACACAATTGAACACAGCAGACTAACCTTTTCCTTTTGATTTTGTTGTTTATCAAGATTATTTCCTTTCTTGCCTTTGTAATCTCACTTATAACGTGTCTCTTATACCATTCTTTTTCTTACTTTGCTTAAGGATTCCTCATTTATTCTGTTTAACAGGAAGCATATTACCTTTATTGTCATATTGTATGTGTCTTCCGTAACCCTCTTGTAACAGTTTCACCTACCATGGGTATGTGACTGAAGTTTTGGTAAACGAGGCATAGCTTGTGCACAGGCCGGACCAAGGTGATGAATTGCAATTGGACCGGTCTCAACTCTCTTATCTAAAACACTTAGGCCTTAGTATAGCAAGAGGCAGTCCACCCAAAAATCACAAAAAGGCTCACCACACTCGGCATGTTTTGTATCGAGCCCTATTGTTCACGAACAATTTTTTTTGCTTGAGCTCAGCTTGTTTATCAAACAAGCCTAAAACTAAGGCTCAAGTTTGGCGTATTTGTAAACAACAAACATGAACGAGCTTTTTATTGAGCTAAGCCCAAGTTGTTCATGAACGGCTTGGTTCGTTTACAGCCCTAGTACTTAGTTATTTGTCTGCTTTACTCTATCATAAAATAATACTACTTCCTTAGATATTGGTGATATTCTAATTAATTTCATTTTCATAACCCCCGCCCCCTTATGAGAAAATTAAAGGATGTAAGATACATTACAATGCTATATGCTATTTTTTTTTTTTTTTTTTTACAATATATAATTTCTACTTTAACCTAATCTAAGTATATATGTGTGTGAAATTCCCTCTTGGAGACTTGAACCCCGGCCCTTACCCCCTACACCTCATAAGCATTTATACTTGTGGAGTGACTACCATACCAAGAGTGCGTGATGATGTTATATGCTAACTATTGAATATGATAATTTTTCTTTTTCACATTATTACGAAATTAAGGGAAAGGGGAATATGAAGACAGGCTTCTTTCTTCAATCCTATGAGGGACTGAGAACTTACCTAGTACAGGTAATGGTAAAAGCTTACTCTATCATAAAATAATACTACTTCCTTAGATATTGGTGATATTCTAATTAATTTCATTTTCATAACCCCCGCCCCCTTATGAGAAAATTAAAGGATGTAAGATACATTACAATGCTATATGCTATTTTTTTTTTTTTTTTTACAATATATAATTTCTACTTTAACCTAATCTAAGTATATATGTGTGTAAAATTCCCTCTTGGAGACTTGAACCCCGGCCCTTACCCCCTACACCTCATAAGCATTTATACCTGTGGAGTGACTACCATACTAAGAGTGCGTGATGATGTTATATGCTAACTATTGAATATGATAATTTTTCTTTTTCACATTATTACGAAATTAAGGGAAAGGGGAATATGAAGACAGGCTTCTTTCTTCAATCCTATGAGGGACTGAGAACTTACCTAGTACAGGTAATGGTAAAAGCTTACTCTCCTCCTCTTTCTCTATTGGAGCCAAGCTTACTCGTAATGGTAAAAACGTACATAAATCTCATCAAATTTTTATGCTTTATTAGCAATTAGGCTCTCACACTGGTATATACACTTAAGTTATAAATTTTGATAAGCTCTATTGTTAACCTTAATTGCTAATTTTTATTATTAAACTAAATTTTAAAACAATTATCTCTCTATAGCCTTTTTACATCTTTGCACCCAATAATTTAATGGACTTGTTTCATGTAATCTTTTTTCTTGGCTCTCACACTAAAAAAAAAAAACCCCCCTTAAGTTTTGCCCTTGAAACACTAATTAAATATCACCATATAATGTTTCCACTCAGAATTATGGCGAACACCGCTAAAATTATTTTTTCAGCTGATAATCGGTAGATTTAAAATCAATTATAAACAATCAATGACTCTCAAAAAAATTATAAATAAACCATATTACATGGATCTATATTTATTTGTTCTAATGATAGGATGCTTTAGTAATTATCCAGAATATAAATACAGGACTAGTGATATAATTTTATTTATACACACACATATATATATATATATATATATATATATATATATATATATATATATATATATTTGTGAGAAGGATTTATACGAATACGAGATGAAGGAAAGCTATATAGATTATAGACATTAAATCAAACCGGCCAATTATATTTTCAAACAAACCGTGGTTAAGAATATGACAGAGGGCGATAGATGAGCAGTACGAACATGGAACGTAAAACAGAAATAAATTTGGAATGATATTGGAATGCGCACTGCCGTACTGGTACTCATGAGAATAGTATCCTCTGCCCATGGTCCAACTCCCCTAGGACAGTACTTGTAGACCAAATATCATCCAATCATGATCCGATACGTTACCATGCATGCTCTTCCTCCCAAACAAGAGACTAGCCCATGTTAATTTCGCAGTGACCGTTTTACCCCCTACGTTCCTCTCTCTCTCTCTCTCTCACGCTCTTTTTGTGTGTGTGTGAGTGTGGCAGACACAGTCTGTAGCACATACAAAGAGACACAAAACCATTCAACGCAAAACCCTTCCTCTCCTTTCCACAAAACCCTTTTTACTCAAACCCTCACCTCCTTTGTTCTCTCCAACTTTTGAAAAATGGCTTCTTCAAGTTCAACTTCTCCAACCCAGAGTCCCCCCAAGCCCGAGGGTCCTTACTTTTCAGACTTTGGAATCACTGATTCAGGTCTTTACTTCCCTTCCTCTTTTGGGTTTTATATATTCGTTGTTCTAGCTATTAGCTGCTTTTTAACATTCTCTTTCATTATTTTCCTTCTTTTTCTTCATTTCTTGTGTGTTAAAATAGGTGGGCTTTACGCTACTAACAACCCCTTTCAGAGGTGGACCAATAGATGCAGTGGAACGCATTGCTCTGGCAAATCATGATAAACTATACATGAGGGTAGATATGCCAGGTGTCCCCAAAGAAAACATGCACTACTCTCTCGATGCTGACAACAACGTGTTCTTTGGAGGCTTAGCTCCCAAAGAATGGGAGCACGATGACCAGGAAAGGGAGTACAGAGGTTTTATTGGTCTGCGTTGTGGTTGTTGTAGAGTCAAAAAACTTCATGGCAGTATCAGCAACGGTGTGCTGAGGATGACAATGTCTAAGGTCATTATCATTTTATTAGATAAAAATTGAGTGTTCCATTCATTTTTACGAGTTTATGTTTAGTTTATTAGCAATATTATGTTAGTAAATATAATTATATTACTTGTTTAACAGAAGAAATTGAAGAATATGAAGAACAATAATACTTGTTGCAGTCATGGTCCTCATCATGTGGACACTTCCATGCCTCAATCGGATGAAGATTCTGCTGAAGGTGACTCCAAATTAAGTTCTTTTGTGTGTTTGTGTCTTGGGTTTCATGTGTTATTTTGAGCGTTAAGAATAATAATTTTTGCGTTTCTATGGGTCCAGATAAGCCAGGACGTTTATGTGCAGCGTTGCACCCATTCCAAACCAAAGGGCCCAAAGAATCATATGGAGCTAAAGAGGTGAAGGATGGTTTTTATGTGTGGGTGGACATGCCTGGAGTCACTAAGGACAAGGTGAGTGTTGGCGTGGAAAATGGTCATGTTTTGTTCTCTGGTGAAGCTGGGAAGGAGTCTAATCACGAGGAGAGTGGTAGGACCTATAAAGGTAGATTTGGACCCTTTGATGTGAAAAAGATTGGGGACATCAAAACTGATGTGAAAAATGGTGTTCTGAGGATGTTCATTCCAAAAATAGGCGAAGAGTAGTACTGATCAATTTCAAGCAAGTGGGTTTCATTTAGGGTTAATGTTTACGAATTTTCTTTCTGTCTATTTCTGTTTTGGCCTTTTGGGATATGTGAGGACTACTTATTGACCTATGGTAATGCTTGTTTTGCACTCTTTGGAAAAAGTATTTGAATTGTTGGCTATTGACTTATTGTCTTATGGATATGACATGAATATTTTATTCATATCCCTTTTTATTATTTCTCTTTTTAATGAGAAATTATTATGTACTTTCGGAATATTATAAATGTATGTTCTTTTTTCTCACATGAATAGTGAGTCCCACTAATTAAATTCATGGTGAAATCCACCATTCATGTGAAATGGAAAATACGCATTTATGGTACTCCAAGAGTACCTATAATTTTTCCATTTTTTTAATCATTCTCTATTCTCTCTCTCATTTTATTTATTTCTTTATTATTATATGTGATAAAATTTATCTATGCCTTTTTAGATGAGTGGAGTAATCGAATGGGTAGTAATCTCAATTAACAACCCCCACCCCCAACCCAAAAAGAAAAAAAGGGTAATGATCTTTATTTCAAAATAGATGTCTTGGGGCAATCTGTGAATCATGCATAAAAATAATTACAGTTTTTAACCTAATAAAAAGTCATAGAACCAGAAACAAAGTTGATAGAACCAGAAACAAAGTTGTTAGACTTCGGAGGAAATTTAGGTTATGTTTGGTAACGGTTTTTATTTTCTATTTTCAAAAACTTGTTTTTGGGAATATAAAGAAAAAATAATTTTTTTGTATTATTGAAATCAAAAAGATAATTTGTTGAAGAAAAAAAATAGAAAATACTAAAATATGTTGTTATTAGGATTTGAACTCTAATGCTAACTTATTAAATAAGATAGATTCATTAAATTAAATGTGTATTTTTATTGACTTTTGAAAATTATAAGCTGAAAACAGTCTTTTACATGTTTTCAATTTCCTTCACTAATTGAGTTTTGAGAACAATTTTTGTTTTTTTGTCTATTTTGGGTTGCCAAATATGTTTTTTAGTCTCAAAAATAGAAAATTGTTTTTGAAAACAGAAAATAAGGGTAAAAAACAGTTACCAAATATATCCTAAAGTTTTAGGCAATCCCCTATAATTTTTATTTTATTTTTTTAGAAATTATAAAATATAATAATATAGAAAGTGTTTTCTCATAATTTTTTTGCTTTTGGATTTAAGAGTGCCCCTACCTTCTTGGTTTTGTAAAGTTTCCTAACAATCTGCATGAATCAAGCATGATGATGATTGATGACAAAACCTTTGGGCATGAACTCCAACATTGAATGTTGTTCGCTTGTGATTAATGGTGTGATCAAACCAATTAAGGAAATTACTCATCATAATTCTAGCAAAATCAAATCAGTTGAGGAAATTACTCATTATGATTCTAGGAGCACCAAATCAGCAGAGGATATTGTCATTCTTGGAAAGTCTAGCTATACACTACATAATTAGTTCCTACAATTCTTCTTTTATTCTATAATTATAAAACGTAGTTTTAGTATCTTGTACAGAAAGTTCATTGTAATATGTAGTATATAAGAAATACAGACTTACCCTATGTGATATAGAATTTTCTCAAAACTCTTCATGTATATATGAGACCTAACGGTGAGATTTTTTTTTTTTTTTTTTTTTTTTTTCGGGTCTTCTATTTCATTTACCCAATCCTCTAGAATTTTTATTATTATTTCAGAAAGTGTTTCTCCTTCTCTTTTATTTTTGTTTGTAGATTTAAGTTCCCTACGTTATAATGTTGTGTAAATTAATTTGTAAACTATCTCTGCTGATGATGATAAACAATTGGACATTAGCTGCAAAAACAATGGATATTGTAGCTATGTTGATCAATTGATTTACCCTTTTGTTTCTGAGGCAGAAAGTCCAAATTAAGCCATCGGTCATTGCATTGGCCCCTTTAAAATTCCAATTTATTCTCAAAAACTGAAAATCAGCGGTTTTTTTTTTTATTTTTTTAACTTTTGTTTTTGTTGGTAGATTAAGGAAGTGTCCTAAGTTTATTTACTTTTTAACTTTCGTAACTATCTGGCATTTGCTAATGATGATAAACATTGGGTATGAGATGCAACAACTTTGGATGTTGTAGCCTAGTATCTGTAACGATCAATTAATTTACCCATTAATTTCTAGAAACAAGATTTCATGTCCGAAGATTTGGATGTGAATTCATACACACTTTTGGTATAACAATATTGCTTGTTATTCATTTTTCTCATATTTTTTGTGGTTTTTTAAAAGTTGGCAATTTTTACATTCTGAGTTAAAATTTAAAGTCGTTGTTCAAAATCGTTGTCTTCCTTGTTCATATAATGGATGCCAAAAGTCCAATTTTGGCAGATTCAATTGGATTTTAATTTCTTTCTATATGATAAAGAATCATATACATATATAGGATTTTTTTTTCCTTACAAAAAGTGTGAGTAAATTTGCCCCAGTCTCTCTCAATATCACTGAATTATAGCTACATAGATATTGAAGGAATTATAGAAGAATTTTAACCGTCTTTTAAGAATAATTCACTTTAAATTTTAAGACTTGCTCCTTGTTTTCTTATAAAATTTGGGGTAAACTCTCTAGGTTTTATTATTTTTGCTTAATTGGTCTTGGGTACATAGTAAAGGTAATTATAGAATATTTTGAAATTTACAATAAATATGTACTTCCTTCCCTCACATAATATTGAGGGGAATTAATTAAATTCATAATAAGACCTACTATTTATATGGAAAGAGGGAGTGTGCATTTAGGAAATATTATAGGGTTTGTCTTGTGTCTAGTGGCTAGTTGCCACTAGCCATGTTAGGATACAGACACGTGTCCATATCGCAACGTATCCAATGGCACTGGCCACTGGACACAAGCTCCCCCCAATATTATAAGGGGTTGCAATCATTAATTCGAAACTGTTGTTATTAGCCATTACCATTTATTGTCGAGTCCAAATCTACTATCTCACTTTTCCTGCTCCACAAATAAAAACTTGACATATGTCTACCTATTTAATTAATTACTAATTTCTTTTTGTTTTCTTATTTTGGATACCTAAAATAAATAAAAAAGAAACTTGCACATCGCCGCCAACATCGTGAACCCCTCTAACTTGACACATGTCTACCTATTTAATTAATTACTAATTTCTTTTTATTTTCTTATTTCGGATACCTAAAATAAATAAAAAAGAAACTTGCACATCGCCTCCAATGTCATGAACCCCTCTCTCGATCTTCTGTATAAGACTGTCATCAACCTGCCCTCAAAATAAGCTCACCTCACCGTTTCTTCTAGATCTACATCCTTGTAGACCAAACCACCAAATTGCTTCATTGGTTTGAATTGAAACTCAAAAAGCGTAAACTTTTTTAGCTAGGCTTGCAATCTGTTGTGATTCAAAATTTAAGAAGCAAAAAGGAAAATTTCGGTGCCTTGATGATTAAAGAGGAAAGCTACAGAAACAGTAAAGGCAAGGAATAGTTACAAACAAAAATCAAACTTTATTTTGGTTTGTTGAACATAGAGTCAGCCACTCTGTCAAAAGGCTCAAAACAATAGGATTTTAATATTTGGGTTTGCTGAACATAAAGGCAGTGCCTTGAACAGAGAGGCAGTGGTTGGCCGTGAGTGCTAGTGTTGATGGCACCGGCGATCTCTTTCTAGTGGCACTGACGATCTTTGCTAGCGGTGACCGGTGGTGGTGGTGGTGGGAATGTATTTGTTTATTTATTTATTTTAGGTGTTTGAAATTAAAAAATTAGAATTTAATTTTCTTTTTGAGTATGTAGAATTTAATTAAATAGATAGACATGTGTCAAGTTTTTATTTTTGGAATATAAGGTGGAGCAGGAAAAGTGAGACAGAGAATTTGGATATATTGTATGTGTTGTTCAAAGTAGAGCCTATGTTATCTCCAATATTGTATGTGTTGTTCCCTCCATCACCTAAGCTTGTAGTTTAGAAGTATCACATTTAGTTATGACTTATGATTCGTATCTAAATTTTTATTATTAAAGTGTAAACTAAACAAAAGCTGTAAGTCATTATCATGTGAAAATTTAAAAAAACACACCAATAAGGAATAAGAAAAGAAGAGGGACTTACCATCATAGGGATACGTAGAGAAATAATAAAAAGGTAAATGTAAAATGAATAGTGCTAATATAAATTGACATAGTTACTGTAGTAACAATGCATATTTATAGAATTTTGGCTTGTATGTGGATAGTTTTTGGACTAAAATAAGTAAATTTGATACAATTTTCTATTATACTCTTTCTGACGTGAGTGCTAGCTTTTTGTGCTATTTTGCACATTGACAATGGATTTTATTTATTTATGGTTAAAATGTTAAATTGAAATTTGTGCATGTTGGATTATGGACTTAGGGTTTAGAGAATTAGAGTTCACTGTATGTATCATCGAGTACTTTTTGTTCCTGGTTATCATTCAACTTTAGGACGTCTATTACCTGTGCTCACCATATATAACCTCAGGATCATTATTATTGTAACACAAACATAGATGTAATTTAATTTGTCGCTGAGCAGATATAACTTATATTTGCAACTCAAGTGATTTTTGAAACAACTTCGTGTAATTTTTTTATATACACAAAATTTTCTCTTTGATTTAGTTTCAACTGTTCTTGTTGAAGGCTGGTCACGTATCCTGACCAACACAAAATTGATAATGCTAATTTAATTATGGGTCCAACACACTTATCAAATTTTTTAGTTTCTAATAACTTAACGTTTGATCCTATCAAAAGTGTGCGTGATTTTAGTGGAGATAATAACACTCGACTATATGAAAATTAAGAGCTACTATACTAATATTTAGCTGTAATGCACATTTTTCCGAGAAAAAAAAAAAAAAAAAAAACAACAACAACACTTGACAATCCTTTATTGATTTGCAAGTAGGAATTCATTTTGGTAATGTGTACCTTTTTTAATATTTGTACAAAATTTGATTTTATTTTATTTTAAAGAAAGTAAATAAAAAGTTATTTAATAGAGTACTAAATATATCTTAATTTGTGCCATTGAAACACTTGTTAAGAAAAGCCATCAAATATATCTTTAAAGAAGTATCATCATAAATACAAATTTTCTTTTTATTTTGAGAGTTACTAGTATCTTAATATTATATTTTCCTCAAGAAAAAATTATTATTTAATAAAACCACTCATCTTAAGATTGGTCTTTCATGCAAAAATGAAATGAAGATATTATGATGGAAATGCAAGTAAATACATATAGGGTCAATCCCTTTTCTTTTTTTCTCATGTGGCTAATGAAACATAACCATGACAACGATTAGAAGGAAAGGATGAAAAATCCATCTATGATGATTCTTTATCAACTAGATCAGGACTCATTTAGCTAATGGTGTGTAAAATGATTCTATTCATTTGCTTTGGAATTGTGAGAGACGGGTTATTGGTTTCTGTTATTAGCCGATCTCTTTCAACTATCATTTGGTCCAGTTCAGCACATAATTCGTACATCATTGTAGTGGCGCTTTATATAGCTTTACTTTGATATCAAATTGTTGTAGTGAGCGTAATCAACGAAGAAATTGAAAAATTTTATTGGTTAAAAACCGTTGTTTCCAGATAATTGGAAGATTTTAAAAAATCAATTATAAATAATCATATTATATGGGTCAATATTTATTTATTTCTTTTAATTTGTCATGATCTATGAAGTATCCAGAATTTTCTATCCCAAAAGAAAATATACCCAAAATTTAAATATAGAACTAATCATATGATTTTATTTCTAGCAATATGAGATGAAGTAAAAACGTATATACTATATACAATTTCAAACCAATATTCTTGAGAGGAGATTATAAAACAGAAATAAAGTTGGAATGGGTAGGCTTATATATAGGGTACGTAGCTAATGCTATGAGAATACACAAACAGGGGTCCAACTCCAAGGACAGTTGGACAACAAATAGTATCCAATCAAGAAGCGATACGTTACCATTGCAGACAACACCACGTTACTTTTTTAAGTGGCAAATTTACCACCAACGTAAATTTCTTGAGGAGGAGTTATGCACAAAATCTGTTTTTCTGAGAGCATCAGCTGTTGCAAACCAATGGCCCAAAAACTGTGTGCTTAGTGAAAGATTATTAATGACTGACACAACTTTTCTCACGCTATTCTGTTCTTTTTCATTATTTCTTTTACAATATTTTTAGATGATACACTATGATTCATGCACAATAAAAATAATGATTATTACTGATTAAAGTTGATGTTACAATTACATCCTCAATAAAGAAAATTATTAGGTATTTTTAGAGAATTATAAATACATAGTTTTTCCTCTCACATAAATAGTGAATCTCATTATGAATTTAATTAGTGAGACCTACCATTCATGTGAGAGAAATGAGTACGTATTTATGGTACTCCGGGAGTATATAATAATTTTCTCAATAATAATTGGGAAATGCTAACGAGTGTATCTTAAAGTATTGGTTAACAATCCATTTTAGAAAAGTTTTGACATTACTTTTATGAAAAATGAAAAAAAAAAAAAAAACTGTCATAATTGTTTTTTTTTTTTTCTCATAAAAACTTTCTTTAACTGAATTGTTGACTAATGTCCTAAAAGCACTCATTAACATAATCCATAACAATTTATCCAAAATAACTTCTCAATTTTATAATAAGTATTACGGTTTATTTAAGTATTACTGTTTATTAAAAAAAAAAATTGTGAGTATATTTTCCCCTTTAAAAAAAATAAAAAAAGGCTGTGGGTACAGTGGTCAAAAGATTAACCAGCAGTACAGCTAGCCTAGCTACCCGTAAATGTCCAACTTTATCCTTTCCCTTCCCCTTTCTCACATACATTGTGTATGTGAGTGTGACAGACACAGACCTTACCCTACCCTTTGCCCATTTTCCAATCAACACAAAGCCCCTTCATCTCCTCCACAAAACCCTACTTGCACAAACCCTCACCTCCTTTGTTCTCTTCATCTTTTGCAAAATGGCTTCTTCAAGCTCAACTGCTCCAACCCAGAGCCCCCCAAACCCCGAAGGTCCTTCCTTTTCAGACTTTGGAATCACTGATTCAGGTTCTTACCTCCCTTCCTCTTATGGGTTTTACAAATCCTTTGTTTTATTAGCATCTTTTTAACATTCTATTTCATCTTCTTGGGTGTAAAAACAGGTGAGTTTTACGCTAAGAACAACCCATTTCAAAGGAGTGGACCAGTAGGTGCTACGGAACGCATTGCTATGGCAAAGAATGACAAAGTTATATACGTGCGGGTAGATATGCCAGGTGTCCCCAAAGAATGCCTTTACCTCACTACGTTTCCTGACAACGTTGTGTTTTGCGGAGGCTTAGCACCCGTGGTATGTGAGGGCGACCGTGGAAGGTTGTATGGAGCTTCTTATGGACTGCGTTCTCATAAACTCAGAAAACCTCAAGTCAATATCAGCAACGGTGTGGCCACTGTCAAGATGAAAGTATCCAAGGTCATCATCATATTTAAATTAAATAAAGAAATTTGCGTTCTTGGTTCACCCTTTTTTTTTTTTTATAAGTTTAGTAATAAATATTGTTGTTTCTTTTTTGACAGCAGAAATCGAAGACTGGAAGTCGCTGCTCTAATAGTCCTTCATGGGATGAAGAATTGAAAAAAGGTGTCTCTAAATTAAAAACCCTTTTCTTTAATATGGTAAAAAATAATCAAGTTTCCTTTATATGTTGCCCTGATCTATTTTGGTGTTTTTTTGGTTGGGTTTCATTTGTTAGTATTACTTAGATTTACCTTTATTAATTAGTACTAATAAATTAATAATTTTTCTGTTTCTCTTGGGTCCAGATGAGCTCAGTTTTTATTTAGTCACACACCCATCCGAAACCGAAGGGCCTAAAGAAACATACGGGGCTAAAAAGGTGAAGGAAGGGTTTTCTGTGTGGGTGGACATGCCTGGAGCCACTAAGGAAAAGGTGAGTGTTGGCGTGGAAGATGGTTTTGTTGTGTTCTCTGGTGAAGCTGTGAATGAGTCTAATCATGAGGAGAGTGGTAGGACCTATAAAGGTAGATTTGGACCCTTTGATGTGACCAAGATTGGGGAGATCAAAACTGATGTGAGAAACGGTGTTCTTAGGATGTTGATTCCAGAAAAAGCCGATGAGTGATGTCAATGACAAGTGGGTTTTGTTTACTGCTTCTATGTTTAGAATTTTCAGTCTTTCTGTCTTTCGTTGCTTTGGGATGTGAGGACTACTGAGAATGGTAATGCTTGCTTTGCATTCACTCTTTGGACAAAATATTTGAATATGTTTATGGAAATGATATGTATGTAGGTTTTTTGTAACTCTTGCTTTGTTAATTTCTCTTTTTAATCCTTGTCTCTATGTCTCTCTCAAATTTTTTTTTTTACTATATTTGATTAATTTTTTCTAAACCCTTTTAGATGAGTAAAGCAATCGAATGTGTAATGAACTCTATTTGAAAATAGAAGTCTAGCTTGGTGAAAGCTGTGAATCATGTATAAAAATATTTACGACTTTAACAATTTTTAACCTAGTAAAAAAAAGTCAGAGAGCCAAAATGAGAGCTGGAATTGTTTTGACTTTGAAAAGAAAACGAAAATTTTAATGGAATCCTCTAGAAATTTTTTTTATTCTTTTAGAAAGTAATACATATATATATATATATATATATCAGAAAGTGTTTTCTCCTTCTCTTCTGTTTTTGTTGGTAGATTTAAGTGTCCCTACGTTATGTGTAAATTTGTAACTTTATGCTGATGATGAAAAACATTTGAGCATCAGCTGCAACAACATTGGATATTTTAGCTATGAAGATCAATTAACTTAACCTTTTGTTTGAGGCAGAATCCAATTCATTCCCAAATCAGAGATTTGTTTGTTTCCAATTTTTTGTTTTTTGTTGGTAGATTTAAGTATCCCTAAGCTTATTGGGTTCTGTAAGTTTTGTAACAATCTGCTGCTGATGATAAATGATTTGGGCATGAGCTGCAACAGCATTGGATATTGTAGGCTTGTAGCTATGAGGATCAATTAGTTTGCCCTTTTGTTAATTTGAGAATTGGGCCAGAAGTGCAGAACGTCCAATGTCATTAGACATTATTATTGCTGAATGGGTCTTAAGACTTGTAAAAATTTTCTCCTGATTTTGTTTCAGTGTCATTTATGCATTAATTACTAGTTTTATTTGTCTGTGCTGATGATGAGACATTTGGGCGTGAGCTTCAACAAAATGAATTGTTATGGATATGAAAATGTATTCAACAAAATGAAAGTTTTAATTCTATTTTTTATGGAAAATATAAAAAATTGTTAGAAAAATTAATTGTTTTTTCATTTTCTAATAAAATGTTTCTAAACCAATGCCTAACCTTCTCCTTTGTTTTTTTTTGGGGGCCGGGATTCAAAATGATTAAACATTTGTAACCAATAAATTCCAAATCGTTGCTATTAGTCATAATTACCAAAATTTTGTTACATTTTTATCTGTTGGCCAAAGTAGAGCATATATCCAATGTTTGTGTTGGTTTAATTGCGCTGGCCAAAATAAAACCCTTGTGGCTTGTCAGAGTTTATCAATGAAATGATATTATGCAAGAGTATTTATTTATCACATAAGAGATGGGTGTAACACAATGGCTGTGTTATGGATTTTTTTTTTTTTTTTTTTAAGTCACTTTTATTCTAGGACTAACACGAATATAGGTGTAAGAGTATCAGAATGCCTGGAATTGGGGCTAAAAAATCACCAATATAGTATCAGGTTTAGGAAGCGAAAAAGATGATAGAATCTTTTCATGTTTTTTAGGTAGGTCAATTTTTTTTCATTTCCCTTTAACTATATGTGGTAAAAGAGGAAATTTATTCTAGATAGTTTTGCTTGAATCCTAAGCTAGTAAATTTCATTTTTTTGGTGGTAAACTAAACAAGCAAACGTAGAAGAGAGCGAAGATGATCAGACTGGAAAAGCTTATTAAAAGGCTGAGATTTCTAATTCTAGTCGGTTTGCACTTCGCAGTTCTACCTTGACTCTGACCTCCTTTGCCTATATACCATAACTAGAAATTGTGATCATAATCACCCAACAGTGCTATACTCAATTCTTAAGTGCATGAAAACTCGCGTATTTTCATTTTACACTTGTCATTTTCTCCCTTTATTTTCTCTGGTTTGACAGATTGTATTAATGTATTTGTATCTCAATAGAAATCAATGAAATATTAATTTTTGTTTTTACTCTTATTTCTCAAACTGAGAATTAAAGAGTGTAGACATGCACTATTTATAAATTTTTTTTTTTAATGGAAATATATATATGAACCTGTACCATGCAATTATAATTTATAGGAGAGACTTACATGCAATAAAGGTTTCACCGCTCATAAATCGTTGTGCAACCTAGCTAGGACTAGTACGTGGCAAAGGGTTGATTCATGATGCTAATTGTATGCATTATTTTTGTCTTAGTATATTTATTTATTGTACTTGTAACAAGGATTTTGTCAAACCATAGGAAAAGCAAAACATCAAAAGAAAAGACACAAATAGAAAGAAATGGGGATTGGTAGATGCCCTTGATCCTCTCTCTCGAGGATAGTACAATATATGTTGCTTGACACTAGTGCTTGTTGTGTGATACAGTACGACCTGCCAACTATTCAGCTCCTCCTGCTGAAGGACATTATTTGTGTACCTTTTATTTGAATTCGCATTATTATTATTATTATTATTATTTTTTCAAATTTTTATCATTTGCAAGGATTTATGGCCCGTTTGATAAAAGATTTTTAATAACGTTGTTTAAGTATTGTAAAAATATGTGTGGATGAAAAAATGTTATGAAAATAAGTGTTATGATATTTAAACATGAAAACTGTTATTTAGAACATCCACATCAGTGGATGTTCTAAATAACAGTTTTCATGTTTAAATATCATAACACTTAGTGGATGTATAAATTTTGTAAATTTACACATCTAAAACATACTTTTTCTATTTTACATTTCCATTTTTACAAAACATCCACATCAGTTTGTTTATTATATACATTTATTCAAATAAAATATTCAATCAACACCCTTCATGAACTCACCCAACCACGATCATCAACCCACCCAACCACCATCATCAACCCACAAATCTTCAGCTAATTCATTCCTATCAAACACATAAACAATCATATAAAAAAACACACACACACACACACACACACACACACACACAAGTGACTTGCGGAGCTACCCAGATAGAAAGAAAGCAAAAGAAACCTAGGTAGAGAAGGTGTAGATGGGTCTCATGGAGCTACCCCAAGCAACTTGCTTGGACTTGGACTTGGCAGATGGGTCTCATGGGTTATCGAACTCTTCTTCTTCCTCAACAACTCTTAAGTTTGGGCGATCTGGTCTTTGAGTTTTTGAGCGATTTGGTCTCTGAGTTTTTGAGCGATTTAATTGAAGATCAGATTGAAGAACGGCAGCATCATTTTGGAACGACGCCATCATTTTGAGCGATTTGATTGAAGATTAGATTGAAGGATGTCAAAACGGCGGCATCATTTTGGCTCACTAGAATATCAGATTGAAGAACGGTGGCATCATTTAGTCAACCATGGACTCAAGTCACTCAAGTCACGGCTGCTAAGGAAGAAGAAGAGTGATCGGCAGCAGTGGAGAGTGAGGTAACAGAGAAAAGGAGAGAGAAAAAATTATTAAAATATTAAATACATGAGCTACAGTAACCGTGTATTTACTATAAATATACATGGTTACTGTAGCTAATGTGTATATTTACACATTTTTACACCCATTGACGTGGGTGTTTTTTTGCTCAAAATATGTAAAATAGGTACCCTTTTCTATTTTAGAAGGCTATATAAGGACTGATATGGTTGCTCTTAAACAACAATACCAAACAAACACTTAACATGAGACTTTGTGGACTTGTGTGGACTATGTAGGTTGACCGATACTCAATAGTGAATGATATTGTGGGTGTGTGCATTCCAAATCAAATAGTACCTTAATAAATTCCTTTCACAAAGCCAAAAGGATTTGCTAGGTATATTAGAATTATAATTTACAAAAGACCTACATCTCGTTTATATATTCTCTAGTATTTAGAGATACTAGAGCATTCATAGGGATAATTGTAAGAACTTTAACTTTTAAAAACTTAAATACCTATTTTATCTATTTTATCATGCTACTTTACGATACACTCAATATTAATGGTTTTTTTTACCACTTCATTTATATATTATTTCTTTATTATTTTTTATTCTCTCTCTTCATCTCTATCTCTTCTTTGAAGTTTGAACCAAGATCAACCACTAAGCCACCGCAAAAACTACAACAAATACACAACCACCATCAAAATCAACACCACTACCATTCACGACCTGGCTACATGCCACCAACAACTACAAATACCCACTACCACCGCAAGCTCGACCCACAAACAAGTGACAACCACGTCTAGATCCACCCAACCCATAGTCCAACCACTGTGACTACAACCCAACCCCACAATTGTGACCAAAATCCATCAAGAAAAACCCAACAACCAAAAATTGCAAACTGATCGGTGACCCACCACAATAATCCGATCAACAAATCACCAAATACCCACAATCCCAAAAATCCACTGTCGACAATCTTAACCATCACCACAAGCCCACATCGTGCTAATCTCTACCATCCTGATCACACATTTCTGTTGGTTCAAATCACCCAAAGAGTGGCACTAATATCTATAAGAACTTTATCTTCCTGTCCATTACCTGCTTTGTATTTTTCGAGAGTGGTTATCAACCATTGTCGAACAAATGGAATAGCATCAGATCGAATGTTCTGAGGCAAGGTAAACCATAAAGCTCTAGCAAAAGGACATTTGAGAAAAAGATGATCCAACATTTCATCTTCTTGATCACACATTACACATTTAGGACTGACTATTATTTGTTTTCTGAATAGCTCCATTCTAGTCGGCAACCCATTGTGTAACAATTTCCATAAGAACATACAAATTTTATATGGAATTTTTAGTTTCCAAATATTTTTCCAACCCATTCCATTCATACCATAATTAGCTATCCCATCTTGCTCCTTAGTAATTAATTTGTATCCTTCATCCACCTTGTATATCCTTTTCTTTAAATGAAACCATAAAATTTTATCTGGAGCTCCAAACTTTGAATGTGGGGTATTTATAATCTCTTGTGCAACTCTTATGTCATATATATTTGCAATGAGCTCAGCTTTCCAAGTACCTGTTTCAGAATCCATAAGATCTTGAATTGTGTATTTGTCAAGTCAGTATTCCAACAATATTGTTTCATTACGAGGTTTATACCATAGCGGATCCCTTAACTTAATGTTATCACCCATTCCTACTTGCCATTTAGCTTCTGAAAGTTGTGTTTCTTTTGTTCTTCATATTCCTTTCCATATTTGGGATGCAGTAGCTGGACATCTTTTCATACCCCAAAGGTTAGGAACTTTTGGAAAATACTTTCCTTTAAAAGTAGTGTCTAGTAATGATTGAGGATTTTGAGCTATTCCCCAGTATTGTTTGGCCAGGAGGGCTTGATTGAATTGTTCACTCTTCCTAATACCTACACCTCCTATTTCCTTAGGCTTGCAAATTATATCCCAAGCTATGGTATGTAATTTCCTTCAACAGTGTTTCCCCACCAAAAATCTCTAATGATTCTATCAATTATGTTGCATGCATCTTTTGGTAATCTATGGATTGACATAGAATATATTGGCATGGCTTTCATGACTGATTTAGTTAGAGTTAGCTTCCCTGCAAATGATAGGAGTTTACCTTTCCAAGTTTGAAGTCTACTCTGTAGCTGATCAATGATTTGGTTGCCAATCTCTCCTTGTTGTTCCTAGGTCCATCGGGATCCCTAAATATTTCCCAATCTTTGCTGTAATGTTTCTAAGTCTTCTTTTATAGCTTCATTGTAGTTGGGACTAATCACCCTGATTGATTTGGTGCCAATTTATCTTTTGACCTGACATCTCCCAAAAGTTTTGAAGGGTTTGGCTGAGCTTGTCTGTAGTTTGATTGGCAACTTTGAAGAAGATGATAATGTCATTTGCAAACATGAGGTGTGAAATAGGAAGCCCTCCTTTATTTATTTCCACTCCCTTCAACATGCCTTTAGCTTCTAAATCTTGCAACATGCATGAAAGAATATTTGTGCAGATAATGAATATGTATGGTGATAATGGGTCACCTTGTCTTATACCACAATTGGGTTTGAATTTTTCTGTAGGAGCTCCATTGACTAGAATGTTGTTTGTCACTATGCTGACACATTGCATCATCAATTGAGTCCATTGTTGGCTAAAACCCATTTTCTGGAGTGTGGCTTCAATAAAATTCCAATTCAGTCTATCATAAGCTCTACTCAAATCCACCTTCAGTGCAGCGAAATGGAGTCTGACTTTTTTTTTTTCCCTCTTAATAGTGTGGAGTAATTCATGAGTCAAGATGATATTGTCAATGATCAATCTACCCTTAACAAATGCATTTTGATGATGAATGATAAGATCATCAATGATTAGTTTTAGTCTATTTGCTAAGACTTTGGTAGCAATTTTGTATGCCACATTGATAATCTAACAGGTCTGTACTCACTAACTTCCTCCGGACTGAGACTTTTAAGAACCAAAGTGATAAATGTGTTGTTGAGTTCCTTAAGAATGTAGCATGTTCTAATAAAGCTTAATGTTGCTTGTATTACTGTTAGTCCCATTGTATCCCAACATTTCTGGAAGAGCATTGCAGGAAGGCCATCTAGGCTTGGTGCTTTCCAAGAGCCCAGTTGGAAAGTGGCCTCTTTAATCTCCTCTATATTGAACTCCCTATCCAATATTTGTCGATGTAGGTGTGAGAGTCTTGGTAGTGTGTATGTATTCAATACCTCCATAATACTCTCTGTACTTTTGATTGATTCTAATTGGAAGATACATTGGAAATGTTGTTGTATATGTTCCCTTAACTTCTGATCTTCATCTATCCATTGATTTGAGTGGTTTTTGAGTCTTGTGATGCGATTGGTTGCTCTTCTCTTACGAACAATAGCATGGAAGTATTTAGTATTTCTATTACCTTTTTTTTTGTCCAATCCTTCCTTTCTTTTTGTGCCCAAAACACTTCCTCCATATTTAAAAGTTGTTGGAGTTCTTTCTATTTTTGTTGTTCTTATAGGGCAATTTCTAGAGTGTCACTATGGTTTTGTATATATGTAAGCTCCTCCTTTATTTTGGAAATTTTCTAGTGTAAATTTCCAAATTCATTTCTATTCCAAGTGATGCAAGCTTGCTTGACATTGTACAGTTTGGATTTAAGGATATAAGCAGGGGAACCTGAGATTTTTTGCTGTCATTCCTTCTGTATTATTTGTTTACATCTTTGGTGCATTAGCCACATAGCTTTGAATTTGAACGGCCTTCTTCTGTAGATGGGAATGTTATTGATGTCTAAAATTAGTGGTGCATGATCAGATCCCGTGATAGGCCAAGCTTCAAGAATGCAATGTTCAAAGGTATGTAACCGTGCATTGTTAATAAAAGCTATGTCTAATTTTTCTAGGACTAGCATCCCCATCTCTTTTATTTTTCCATTTGTATTTGACTCCTGCTGATTGTAATGGTACCATTTCTGTTTCTTGTAAACAAGTATGCAATTCTGATGCTCCTGTGCAATTTTGGGAGGTTGAAGATTGTTTATCTGCATTGGATAACACCTGGTTGAAATCACCAATCCAAATCCAAGGTCCATTTATATTCTCTTGGAAGGAAACAAGTTGGTCCCATACTTCCTTTCTTTTGCTGGTTTTTGGATGCCCATAAACAAAAGTAAAATAACACAAACCAAAAATAGGATGTTTCATTCTAGTATGGATGAAATTTTTTGAGGCATCTAATACACCTGTTGTGGTTTTCTCCTTTATAATATTGTGTGCAATAGACCTAGACAGAGTTAACCTGATAACTCTCAATACCTGTCTGTCAAGAAGAGCCCATTTCTCAGCCTTCATAGTCTCAAGTTTTTCCCCTAGAAGTGGCAGATGCAACTTCTTCTCATAAAGATAATCCTCGATTTGCATCCTCCAAAATCCAAAATCTGTGCCATCAAACTTTTCTATTCCAGACGTCTTTCCTGCTTCCTCTGCCATTGCTCCCACTTAAACCTAACCCTAGGCTCCGATACCAGTTGTAGGGAATTAACTCGAAATTTCCAACCTATGAGAAACAAAAATAAAGAAAACACATGCCAAAGAAAAACAATCACATGCACAAGACAATATTTACGTGGCTCGGCAATTTGCCTACGTCTATAGAGTTGTAGGGATTTCATTATTATCAAGGAAAAAATACAAAGTGCGGCAGTACAGTTTTTCTCTCTCAAAAAACTACAATAACAAACCCTAATTACCAAAACTGTGTTTTCTACATCCTGCACACAGGATTCACAATGGGCTACAAAATGGGCCCAAAAAAATTTCCCTAAGCCTCAAAAAATCTCCCATTAAAAACCATGCAACGTTATTCGGGTTGGGTCGGGTCGTCAACCAGATCAAACATAACTAGGCTCCACAAAGCCCAACAGAAAGATGGTCATGTTTTGTTCGCCGGTTAAGCTGGGATGGATTCTAATCAGGTGGAGAGTGGCAGGACCTATGATGGTAGCTTCAGACCCTTTGATGTGAGCAAGCTTGGCGATATCAAGGCTGAAGTGAACAATGGGGTTTTGAGGATGTTGATTAATTACACAAAATAGGTGAAGATTGAAATGACAAGTGGGTTTCATTTTAGGCTTCGCTTGGGAGTTTATAAAGGAATGGAATGATCATAAGGGAATGAAAAGGAATAGAATGGAATGAAATGTATTTAAGTAAGGGAAAGGAATGGAAAAGAATGGAATGGAATGGAATTAAGTAACCTTGATTGGATGTTTTAAAATAAAGGAATGGAAATGAATGAAAATAAATGGAATCTAAGTAATCTTGTTTGGGAGCAACATGGAGGGAATAGAACGAAATCATTTTATGACAATATTAATATTAGACCTCTATTTTAAAATAAAGGGTTGAATATATAGGGGTATTTTGGGAGTTTTATTAAAAAAAAATCATTAAATCTAATTCCATTCCCTCCCATTCCTCCCAATTTCGGGGGGAATGAAAATTTGAGATTTTAAGAGAATTGAGAGAATGAGTGTTCCCTCTTACTGATTCCATTCCCTTCTAATTAAACTCTCAAACAAGGGAATGGGTTTTCCATTCCTTCGGTTAAAACTCCCAAACAAGAGGGAGGGAAGAATGTTCTAAAAATATTCTTTTCATTCTATTCCATTCCCTCCTCCCAAACAGAGCCTTAGTTCGCACTCTATATATTCTCTCTTTTTTCTGTTTTGGAGGATATGTGAGGATTACTGAAAATGGTAATGCTTGTTTTGCAATCTTTGGACAACAGATTTGAAGTAGGTTATTGCCGTATGGATATTACATGAATCAACTTTCTTTGTATCCACGGATTTATTATTTCTCTTTTTAATTCTCTCTCTCTCTCTCTCTCTCTCTCTCAATTTTCTTTAGTATATCTCTGAAGTTGTTTTACATATGTGATGAATTTTATCCATAACCTTTTAGATGAGAACAATCGAATGGGTAATGACCTCTATTTGGAAATAGAATATCTTGGTGCAGTCTTTGAGTTATATATAAAAGTATTTACAACTTTTACAATATTTAACCTAATAAAATAAATAAGACCATAAAACGGAGCTGAAATTGTTTTGACTTTGGAGCAAATTGAAAATTTAATAGACTCCTCTAGAAATTTTTTTATTCTTTCAAATTTAGAATGTAAAAAAAAAAAATAAAAAAAAAAAAAAAAAAAAAAAAAAAAAATCAGAAAGTGTTTTCTCCATGTTATTTACTTATTTGGTTGTGTGAGTTTCGTAACAATCTACTAGTACTGATGATGATGGCTAACATTTCGGCATGAGCTACAACAACATTGGATGTTGTAGCTATAAAAGATCCATTAATTAACCCTTTTTTTAGGCAGAATGTCCTAATTAAGTAATAGGTCTTTGTAATGGCCCCTTAAGAATCCTATTAATTATCAAAATCAAAGAATATTTGTCCTGCCTTTTGTTTCTGTTGGTAGTTTTAACTTTTAAGTGTCCCTAACTTTGTTAGGTTGCATATGTTTCGTAATAATCTGTTGATGTTGATAAACATTTGGGCATAAGATGCAACAACATTGGAAGTTTTAGGCTTGTAGCTATGTCAATCGATCAATAATTTACCCTATTGTGTGACGCACAAAGCCCAAAGTTATTGAACATAAATAGGCTAGGAACATGTTTTTATATCTGAACATTTGGCTGTGAATCACACAATTTGTTGTATATCATTGCTTGCTTTTCTTTTCATTGTATTTGTTCTGAGTTAAAAATTTGTTGTCTGGCTTTGTTCAGGTAACGAATGTCAAAAATCCAATTTATTCAATTGGATTTTTTTTTTTTTTAGATGATGAGGAATTATAAAGGAATTTTTTTTTTCTTCCTTATAAAAAATGGAATAAGGTAAATTTGAACTCCCGGTCTCTTTCAATGTCACTAACTACAAGGCAGCCTCCTATGGTGGTTCGGCGGGGAGGACCATCACCAGAGATCATAAGGCCAAACATGGAAAGTCAGGATGCCACAGGAAGGGATAATGACGTAGCAGATTTTCAGGAGCAAAATCAGATAGGGGTGAATCAAAACTCCACAAATCACAAGTTTCAAAAGGAATCAAACCCCCCACACACAAGTATGGAGATAAGGAGTGAATCTAATGAGCTGTTTGAGGAGAAAATCCAGGAATTAGACCGTGATATCCACAAATTTGACCCAACACCAGAACTGATCACCAAAAACATATCATGCACGAGTAAGGAAAATGATTTTGAATCTTTCACAATTAATGAGATTTTTGAATTGGGCAGATCCTAGGCACGTGATCAGCCACTATACCAAGCAGCTCGCACGCCACTCTCACATGTACCCGATGCATCAAATGTACCTATCATGAACACAGCTTCGTGGAGGCACCAAAACAGAATTATTACAGGGACAAATGTCATTATGGAGGACACAGTGGGTTCAAAGAGAAGTACAAGCAACATGGGGAGTCAACCTGAATTATAGAAAAAGAGAAAAACTATTTCTCAGGGGGGCAAGAACAATACAAAGATATTGGCGAAGGCTGAATCCCAGCCCTGCCAAAACTAATGAGTATAATATGTTGAAACTGTCAGGGACTTGGGAACCAACGAACAGAAGACCAGCTCGCAGATGTGGTGTGGACAAAAGATCCCTCCGTCATGTTCTTAGCCGAAACATGGATGGATGAAGCAAGGCTAACTCAAATTCAAGATCATTTGAAATTCAAAAATAAAATTTATGGCACCTAGAAGACATAAGGCAGGGGGTTTGGTGATCTATTGGAAGGAAGAGTTTGATCTAACAATAGAAACTTTTTCAAAGAATCACATAGATGTTACAATCAACAAAAATAAGACTGAGGAATGGAGATTCACCGGGTTTTATGGCGAGCAAAACTCAACTTAGACATGAAATTGGGCGCGATTACGGAGTTTGAAAAATCGAAGTGCTGCCCTATGGATTTGTGTGGGGGATTTTGGGGGGGGGGATCAGACCTCATGGGCAGATGCAAGCTTTCCATGACATTATAGACGAATGTGGGTTTATGGACTTAGGCTATGTGGGGTCAAGGTTCACTTGGCATAAACACTTTGAAAATTACACAGTATGGGAGAGGCTGGATAGGGCGATGGCGACAAATGATTGGTTCTCAAAATTTCCGGATACAAAAATCTACCACCTAGATGTGACTGCCTCTGATCATAAGCCGTTATGGATTGTGTCGGAGGGGATGGAGTGTAAACAAAAGAGGCCATTCAGATTTGAGCAAATGTGGATGAGTGAGAGTGAATGTGGGGAAACCATTGAAGCGGTGTGGTAGGGGTCATACTCAGAATTGGGTGGGAGGAAAATTTTGAAGAAAATCGAAACATGTGGAATGGAATTGACTAAATGGAGAGAATTAGAGAAGAAGTGTAAATTGTTGGCTCAAGCTGAGAGGGTGGCCATTAATGGGGGACCTGTACACAAATTGAAGAAGCTTGAGTAGGAGATAAATTTGCTCATGGACCGGGAAGCAAAATTGTGGAGGCTGCGAGCTAAAGTGTAGTGATTAAAAGATGGGGATCATAACACCACTTTTTTCCACAACAAGGCATCACAACAAAGGCGAAATAATTACATCAAGTGGTTGTATAATCATGAGGGGCAGTGGAATACACCATTCTGTAGTTTTATCAAGAGTTGTTCACTACTTCTAGGCCGAATAGATTTGAGGAAATTCTAGAGCAGATTCCACAAGTAGTATCTATGGATATGAACCAAGAATTAACTCAAGAATTCACGGTTGAGGAGGTTGAAATATCTCTCAAACAGATGGCCCCATTGAAGTCACCGGGTTTGGACGGTATGCTGCCTCTTTTCTACCAAAATTATTGGTCCTTGGTAGGTAGTGATATAATTGAAGCTATTTTGACCTATTTAAATTTGGGTACCCTCCCTGATTTATTATGTCATTCCTTTATTACTTTAATCCCCAAAGTAAAAAATCCGGAATTTATCTCTCAATCTCGCCCTATTTGTCTTAGCAATGTATTATACAGAATTTTCTCAAAAGTGTTGGCAAACAAATTGAAAAAAATCCTACCACAAATAGTCTCCGAACAACAAAGCGCCTTCATGACGGACAGGTTGATCTCAAATAATATAATGGTGGCTTTTGAAACACTTCATTACATGAGAAATCATAGCTCGGGGGAGGTAGGCTATATAGTACTCAAACTGGATATGAGTAAAGTCTACGATAGGGTGGAGTGGCCATACATGGAGAAATTGATGAAAAAAATGGGGTTTGATGATATTTGGGTCCAACTTATGATGAAATGCATTTCCTCAGCCACTTACTCGATGTTGATTAATGGTGAGCCACATGGGAAAATCACACCAACCAAGGTGACCCTCTCTCCCCATATTTATTCTTGCTATGTACTGAGAGCTTTCATGGCCTACTTTGAAAGGTGGAGAATGAGGGAGATATGAGGTGTGTATCGATTTGCCAAAACAGACCTAAACTAACAAACCTTCTTTTTGTAGATGACAACCTTATTTTTTGCAGGCCTAAGACAGAGGAGTGTGCAAAGCTGTTGGAGATCCTTGCCACCTATGAAAGAGCATCAGGCCAACAAATCAATAGAGATAAAACAACTCTATTCTTTAGCAAATCCACATCTCAAGGAGTACAGGATGCAATCAAAGATGCTCTTGGGGTTCCCATTGTTCAACAATATGAGAAATACTTGGGTCTCCCTAGTTTTATTGGTAGAAAGAAGAAGGAAAGCTTTGATAACATAAAGTAGTAGGTTTGGAAGAAATTCCAAGGATGTGAGGGAAAGCTTTTATCTCAAGCGGGGAGGGAAATCTTGATCAAGGCAGTGGCCAAAGCGCTCCCTACGTATACCATGTCTTGTTTCAAATTACCAAGTGGTTTATGTCATGACATTGAAGCTCTAATCTGACAGTTCTTTTGGGGATAAAGGGGGGGATAGGCGTAAATTACATTGGATAAGGTGGGAAGATCTATGTAAGCCAAAGTCACAGGGTGGTTTAGGCTTTAAAGATTTATCTCATTTTAATGATGCATTGCTCACAAAACAAACATGGCGCTTGCTACATGACAAAACTTCACTGTTTTACCGGGTGTTCAAGGCTAAATTCTTCCCCAACTGTTCAATCATGGAAGCAGCCACCCCAAGTTTAGCCTCTTATGCCTGGAAAAGCATTATTAGAGGGAGGGAGGTAATTCGGAGATGGGCAATTTGGAGAATAGGGGATGGGAAGTCAGTGGACATATGGGGAGATAGATGGCTGCCCCTCAAGCACTTGCCAAAAATTCTGTCACCAAGGAGGAACATGGGGTGTGAGGCAAAGGTATGCAGCCTCATTGATCAAAACTAGAGGTGCTAGAAGTTGGATTTATTAGAGTCAAACCTTATGGCATTTGAAGTAACCATGGTGCACACTATACCCCTCTGCCACACAGACCAACCAGATACATTCATTTGGCCACAAAACTTGAATGGAGAGTATTTAGTAAAATCGAGTTACAAATTTTTGCAACTTGAAGAGGCACACAGCAGACCTGGGCAATTGGATTATGAGAACTTGAAACCGCTTTGGCAGTCAATTTGGAATCTGTCAGTCCCGAGTAAGGTAAAGCACCCGGTTTGGAGAGCAGCCAAAAATTCACTATCTACAAAGATGAACTTGGTGAGGAGAAAAATTATTGCAGATGGCTGTTGTGAAATTTGCCAGGGGCAACAAGAAGACGTGTTCCATGCTCTTTATCAATGCATGAAGCTTGAAGAACTATGGTCCTTAACGCCGCTATGGAATCATAGTAGCTTAAAGCAAAAAACCTCTTTTCTAATCTTATTGGCAGTGTTTTTGCAGAGAATAGAGATCCGGCCTTTTTTTCTATGGTAGTATGGGCTTTGTGGAACAGAAGGAATAATCTTCAGCTTGGGAAAGCTGGTGGTGCACTTGGAAAACTTTTCCCACAGGCCGAAGACAAATTGAGGGAATTTTCACTGCATAACACCACCACAACCTTGGCTATGCAAAGAATACTAGCACGCTGGACACCACCAGATGATGAATATTACAAAGTAAACTTTGATGGTGCTTTGTTTTAGGCAGATAACTATGCGGGTATAGGATTTGTAATCAGGAATGGAGATGGACAGGTCATGGCGTCCCTTTCTCAACAAATTCCCCTTCCCTAGACAATCATTGAAGTGGAGGCATTGGCAACACACAAAACACTAATCCTAGCGCAAGAAATTGGTTTCACCCAAGTAGTATTGGAAGGAGACTCTCAGACCCTCATCACTACTCTCAAAACTAGTTCACACATTTTGGCTCACTTCGGACACATTGTTCAGGATATATGGTATTTAGCCTCTAGTTTGTCAGATGTAAGTTATTCACATGTATGTAGGCAATGCAATATTGTAGCTCACTCACTTGCGAGATGAGCAATCCTTTCCCCTTTTTTACAAGTCTAGATGGAAGATGTACCACCAAAACTTGCAGATGTACTTTAGGCTGACTTACAAAGCCATTGATTAATAAAATGCATGGTATTGATTCTCAAAAAAAAAAAAAAAAAAAACTACAAGGTATTGAAGAATGATTTTCCTCGTTTAATACTAATTTAACAATGGTAATAGTCTTTTAAGGATTCACTTTAATACTAATTTAAGTTTTTGATGATTTTCTTCGTTTTCTTATAAAATATAGGGTTTCAATTATTTAGGTTTCATTATTTTTACTATTATATTTGCTGGATTGGTCTTGGATTTAAAAGCTTGAGACAACCATATATAGAATATTTCTAGATCACAATAGATGTATATTTCCTCTTCTCATATAATATTTGATCTTATTAATTAAATTCAAGGTAGGTGTCACTATTTTTAGTGGAAGGATGTTGTATGCATATATTATATTCTTTAAGTATTAATTCTATATAAAAAAAAATTAAATACTATCTTCATCTTAGTTTTTTTGTTTCATTTTATACTATACAATCACGACTTGCCACAGTGCTATCAGTCATTTGCAGTATGATTAAACATTTACAACCATTAATTTCAAGTTGTACTATTTCGCACATTGATTGTATTGGAATTATTGAATGTTAGATTAAGGACTTAGGGTTTAGAGAATTACAGTTCACCATATAAATCCTCAGTTACTCTTTGTCCCTGGTTGACTGGTTCATTGTCCAACTTTAGGACCTTTGTCTGTGCCCAATAACCCCATGAATATCTCGGTATTAACACATGTATTATTCACTAAAACCCTCGTGATCACTTGTTGAAGTAAAGCAATAAATTGATAGTATTATACCTTTATGTTTTCTATGCAAATTTAAGTTATAATACACAAGATTATTTTTTTCATCACATTAGATGAATGTAAAACAAATAAACAATAAATACCCAATTGTGATCACTGATCATGATTACCCTTATTCGTTGGGACTGGTGAGTCGGTTGCCTATAGTTGTAGCTTGCATACGTACAACAGTAGTGCTAGCTATACCCAATTGTCCAGTGCCCAATGAAAACTCGTTCCTGCATTTGCTCTAAAATTTACAAGTATCATCCAATCAATAAGCGAAACGTTTACCTTGCTCTATCTAGCCAATGTTTATTTCGCAGTGACTGTTTACCCTTCCAAAGTTTCTCTTTCTCACACGCTCTTTTTTGTTTGCCAGTGTGACCCTCCTCTCCTCCACAAAACCCTTGCTTTCCCATCCCAAACCCTGCTTGCTCTGCTCACAATGGCTATGGCAGCTTTGTTACGTGTCGTCCAACAACTCCAACCCACTTCCTGAAGTCACGCTTCCTCAACCCGAACCATTGCTCTCGAACCATAACCATGACCATGACAACCTCATCTTCCAGTTTAGAAATTTGGCCGGGGGTTCAATCGGAGAATCCATTCCAAGTATCAGGACGGACTGATGCGCAATTTTACATGGTGGACCATCACATGCAGGAAAGAGATCGGTATGATGGTGGAATGTACTGGGGCTGTGAAGAACAAGCTTGGTCTCATGCTTGGGTTTAAAGAGGAAGACTCTCTGTGGTTTAAAGTGCAGTTCCCAGACGGAGGCCAGTATTGTATTCGTAGCTCTATCAAATTCCAACCCACTAAGGACACTACTCTCTCAGCAGACTCTCTGTGGTATAAAGTGCAGTTCCCGGAAGGAGTCGAGTATCCTCCTGTTCGTAGTTCTATCAGAATCCTTTTGTCCAAGATCATCCCCCGCATCGGAAATGGTGTTCTTACGGTTTCCATTCCATTTGAATATTGTTGTTCAGAGACTAAATGAATCAATATGTTTGCCTGCTTTAATTGCTTTTCTTCTTTTGGGTTTGTAGCTATATAGGGTTGGGAATCAATCAAGCTGAGCATAGAAATGAGTGGAAGAAATGGTTTGGACACATTTTGGTTTGTAAATTTTAGTTTATGTTTTGAATCTTCAGATCTGTCTTGCCTGTTCTTAATTTGATTTCAACTATTTCCTTTTTGTATTTATTTATGGTACTGTTAAACCTAACTGGAACATCTTAATATTTAAGTTTATATATATTATCGGTCTCATTATTAAATTTCTCCCATTGGCAGTATAATTTTGTTTGCTTGTGCCTTGTACCCTCGTAAATTAATCATTCTATCCGATTATTAGGGTAAATCATCCATTCATTAAATAAAAAAAATAAAAAAATAAAAAGAGGATGACCAATCTTCTATCTAGCATAAATGGGCTCCATAAAATTTGAGTCGTATTGTTGATGAGTAAGAGACAAATGGAATGGGATTAGGACCTCAAGGGCCAAATTATTTAACTTCCGGGGAATTTTTCAAGTCTTGTTTGGATTGGGATATCATATTACAATGGAGATAAACAAGATTAGTGGAGATAAGATCTTCCTATGATTTTGCTAAGATTAAAACTATCTTATCTGTGGCTCTTAAACTTGATCGTGATTTAGTTGATTTTAAATTGAAAATTGCTAAATACTCTAAAAATTTGATGGACTATATAGTACATAAATTAATATTGCAATAAATGTCATTACTGGTTTGATTTGGCTTACCTTTTTAATCATTGCTTTATCTGATTGGACTCAGCTTCTGTTCAGTGGCCATTGGACATGTTGGATACGTGACACGTGTCCTAGACTGGACATGTGTTGCATATCCAACGTGTCCAGTGACCATTGGCCACTGGACAAAAACTAGACCTTATCTGATTTATGTTGAGATACTACTTCTTTTAGTTGGGTTGAAGGGGTTTAACTTACATCCAGTATTTTTTTTTTTAACTGAAATTTCCTTTTATTTTAATAAAAAACTGTCATATCACCCACTAACTAAATAAAATGTGGAGATTAAAACTCACTACTACTTGCTATTGTGTATTTGAAACAAAAGAACACCTTCGATTAAAAAAGTATCAAAGGTAAGCCAAACCCGGGTTGAAGTTATTTGAAAATAGTTTAATTTCTATGAAAAAAAAAGGGTTATTTAAAAGAAAGAAAAAAAAATCAGTAATGCTATATTTATAAATATAGCATTACTTATAAAGTCACAAATTTTTTTCTATCACTCATTATCAATCAACTTGACAATTGTTAAAAAAAAAAAAATCAACTTGACAATTGTGAAATTTGCTATAAAAAAATAGTGTATAATAGCATTACTAAATAAATATAAATTTTAGAAAAGACACGGGACAACAACGACAGGGTTATCCGTTATTATCATACTAAAGAGGAGGTTCAATATGTGACCTTATGAGATCATCTTGTTCCTTGCTATGAATTTTACGTTAGTGCTCCTATTTTCTCTACTTTGTGTTTAGCTTGTAACAGCTTCCCATTGAATTGGTATTCTGTCTGTGAGTGATTAGTGAGGGAAAAAAAACAAAGGTTCTGTTTCAGGCGTAGATTCACTCTAAAAATAATACAAAAAAACATACAGTTTCGTTAAAAATGTCAATAACAATTTTTAGTGTCACCGTTTTTCCAAAAAAAAAAAAACAAATAAGAATACCGTTCAACTCGCATCTCTCAATGTCTAATATCAGTAGTCACTAAGCAAATATTCAGCTGAAAGCGCAAAGAAGTAGGGTATTTAATACTAGCACATTTGATTAAGACTGCACCACAAAAAAGATAAATATCGTTCTTTAAAAATAAAAAATAAAAAATAAAAAAATAGATAAAGGGATCATTCATTTTACTAATAAGTACCGGAAAACCTACGCAGTGCACAAACATATCTTGTCCTATAGTCCTGTCCAAAAAGTCTCATGCCACATTAAAAATGAAAAAAAAAAAAAAAAAAAAAAAAAACCTAAAGGGATAAAAAGAATTCAAATGAAGGGTACAAAAAATCATGTCCTTTTGCTGACAGGTCGTACCGAGCATGCACAAATCCCCATATTTGTTTACATTTGGCTCATTTCTTCTCTGCGTTTCGTCTGTTTTGCAATTCCTATGCCTTGACCAAATACTTTTTACGGCCATTAACTGTACGCAGTTATTAATATTTGAGATTTTTGGGTACCCACTATAGTCTATGCCCAATGCCTACAATACTACAATCACACCCAACTTTTTGAGAGGATCCAAAAACCAAAAAAAAAAAAATGCAAATATTGAGACGAGGGAAAGTTTTATCTGGAGAGTTGAGTTTTTATATATATTTTTTGGTTAGGACAAGCCAGCTCACAATAGTCAATAGTAGCTTCTGCCTCTGCCCTCTTCCTATGTATGAATATCTCACCCAATTCTTTCACCTCTTCTTCACCATATTTTCTTCACACAAAAAAAAAAAAAAAAAAAAAAAAAAAACCTTTCTTCACTGTTACACTTTTGTGATTTCGGAAATTCCTAGTTGTGAAGGGAAAATTTGAAACTTTTTAGCTTTTTCCATTGCAGTTATATATGGCTGCCATTACCAAACATCTCTCACCCCTCTCTAGTCTGCGTTCCGCAGCTCGATTCGTCCACACCGTGGACACTAGAGTTCCTCTGATCATGAGTAGTACTGCTGCTGAAGTTGAAGGAGAAGTGCGTCCTTACTATGAAGTCAAGAAAGATGAGCAAGAGATGATTTTGAAGGTCAACCTACCTGGGGTGGACAACAAGGGCACAAAAGTTTGGGTGGAAGAGGAAGACCATGGTGCTCTTTGCTTCAAAGCTGTTCCACGGGACTCTACCGACTTTTTCGCTAAGGGTTACGAAGGAAAGTTTCTCTGTGACCCTCATCTTTATCTACTGCGTCAGTCTACGTGTCAAGTCAACAATGGAGTCTTGAAAATCGTTGTTCCCAAAAAGACTGGAGCTTGACAGTCTTCCTTTGTTAATGACTTTAGGGTTTTTCTACTTTTTTTTTTTTTTTTTGTTTTTTGTTTTTAAGATGGTTCTTGATTTGTCTTTTTTAATGAAGTTTTTATGTTTCTTCGTCTTTATTTTAGCTCTCTGTTATCTGTGTTTAAAAAAGTAATGAAAGTTCCAAGAGATTTGCCTTTCCTTCTTTTTGTTGTCTTTTGTAATTGATAAGAGCATCACAGCAGCTGTGGTATGAGTTATGCCATTTTATCATATTAAAAACCTATTTTATTATTTTATCATATTATTTTACAACATCCCATTTATCAGATGTTTTATAATTCAATTTCATACATTAAAATAATATAAACAACACAATAAATTAATATATCTAACACAGTAAATAACAACCACACTGCTGCCACCACCGCCGCCATCACCACCACCGTGGCAACCACAATCCATTACAAAACAAAAAACTGAAAACAAAACCACCACCACAACCACCGTCATCAACAACCCATCACAAAACCCATTAAAACCCAGAAAACACAGAAAACATAGAAAACCCATTAACCAAGCCCAAAAAACACAGCAACTGAAACTCAGAAAACCCAAAACCCACTAGCACCGGCAACCCAAACCCACAAAACTACTAGCACCGGCAACCTAAAGCCACGAATCCACTTGCACCACCAACCAAAACCCACTAGTACCGGCAACCCACGATTCCGATCTCACCTCTACGTCGATGCCCACGATCGTGACGAACACTCCAATCTCACCTCAACGTCGATGCCCACATCGATTCTGATTCCATAATCGTGATGAACACTCCGGCGGCAAACCTCGCCCTCACGAACCTCGCTTATTGCTCGCACGCCGATCTTCATGGCTTCGCCGTCCCTGGCACCAAGCTCTACCTCACCTCCATCGCCGATTCCTATGTTCTTTCTGGGTTTGTGATGATTCCATTTCTGGGTTTTGTTTTAAACCGGGAATTGGATTTGAGGATTTTTGGGTTTGATTTTTGGATTTGAAAAAAGAAGATTTTTGGGTTTGATTTGAGGAAAGAACACCGGTTTGGGAGAGAGAGACAGATTGTGAGGAGAGCAAAGAACACCGGTTGGGGAGAGAAAAAATCAATTAAAGAAATGAGAGGAGAGAGAAAAACCGAATAAAAAAATAATAAATTTATCCCACATTTCATCCGTACGGTGGCAAATATGTGAGGCTACTGTTCAATGTTGCATAATTTATGAGATTTGCAACATCTGATAAATGAAGTCTTTTGGTGTTTGATGTGGTAAATGTGCCAAATATTTGACATTTGGCACATTTACCACATCTAGTGTGGATGCTCTAATAATAAAAGAGTAGTTTAGCACTTACTTTTACTTCAACGCGCCAGCTTGCACTGATTGTTGTTTTAAGGTGAAAAATATGGCAGTGGTACTTCTTCTTCCATGCTAAGAGCAATTATATCTGTTTGTGCATAAAATTTCGTCTATTTTACACTTAAAACCTATTTTTTCTATCTTACACCATCATTTTTACAAAACACTCACATCAGTTTATCTATTTTACAAGATATTTCAATAAAATATTCATTCTCTTATTTTTTTAAAAAATTATTTCTCTCAACTACCACTATATACGCGCACCGTCTCTCTTTCTCTCCTCATTTTCTGATTTGTTGCTCTCTCTCTACCCATCTCCAGCAACGATCTCCAGTAAGTCCCATCTCTCTACCCATCTCTATACCAACACAGATCAACTCTCCCTCTCGATCAAATCTCCCTAGCTCTGATCAGGCAAGACCCATCTCGGTCAAGCTCTGTTTAAGCAAAAGACCCACGAGCTCCGATCGTTCCACAAGCACCGATCAAGACGAGCTCCAATCAAGCAATGATCAAGACCCACGAGCTCCAATCAAGCACCAATCAGGACCCACGAGCTCCGATCGTTCCACAAGCACCGATCAAGACGAGCTCCAGTCAAGCAACGATCAAGACCCACAAGCTCCAGTTAAGCACCGATCAAAACCCACGAGCTCCAGTCAAGCACCGATCAAGACCCATGAGCTCCGATCAAGCATCGGTCAAGACCCACGAGTTTCGATCAAGCACCGGTCAAGACCCACGTGCTCCGATCAAGCACCGATCAAGACCCACGAGCTCTGATCTGTCTCTCTGTTGGTTTGTCCGTGTGGGTTTGTTTGTGTGTGGGTGTGTTTGTGTGTGGGTGTGGGTGTGTTTGTTTGTGTGCATATGAGGAAAAAGAAAATGAGGAGAGGAAAAATGAGTTCGTTGGTTGTGTACGGAGAAGAGAGAAAAAAAAAGGTGCAAACGGAAATTAATAAAATAAAAAATGCACATGCTACAATAACTGTGCATATATGCACGGTTACTGTAGCAATTGTGCATAAATGCACAATTATGCACAAACTGGTGTGGGTGTTTTTTTTGCTCAAATTGTGTAAAAATAGTTATGTGGGAACACTTCCCCATTATCCGGATTTATCCGCTTTGGGGAGCCAGTCCTTCACGGTTTATCGGCTCGTCCCCGAGTGTAGGCAGGACCAACCAAGGGCTAGACCTTGTAGTTGTAATCGCAAGTCCCACATCGGTTAGAGTTCCCTCCCACATATGGTTTAAATGCTTCTGGAGCGACCATATGTGTACCACTACCACACGTGACCCCAATTAATCGGATTTATCCGCTTTGGGGAGCCAGTCCTTCACGGTTTATCGGCTCGTCCCCGAGTGTGGGCAGGACCAACCAAGGGCTAGACCTTGTAGTTGTAATCGCAAGTCCCACATCGGTTAGAGTTCCCTCCCACATATGGTTTAAATGCTTTTGGAGCGACCATATGTGTACCACTACCACACATGTGTAGTAGTGGTACACATATGGTCGCTCCAGAAGCATTTAAACCATATGTGGGAGGGAACTCTAACCGATGTGGGACTTGCGATTACAACTACAAGGTCTAGCCCTTGGTTGGTCCTGCCCACACTCGGGGACGAGCCGATAAACCGTGAGGGACTGGCTCCCCAAAGCGGATAAATCCGATTAATTGGGGACGTGACCCCACAAGTTAGTTATTCCATTTTGCACAATTATGCCCAAGCTGATGTAATTGCTCTAAGAAGTCATTTTCTTTTGATGAATCAAGCTTGGAGGAGTTGATGGACTCAAATCAATCAGCCACCTAGTGATACTGAGGCTAAACTCCTCAAACATATGCATGATATATCCAATGAAATTTTTAGGGAAATTCTTGTGGGCCTTTCCATAAATATACATTGAGTAAAATTAGGAATTAGATTGTAGATTTTGCTAGTTTTAAAGTTATTTGCTTTTGGCATTGTATTGTTATAGCATAGGCACACTATCTATCGAAATCTAATTAGGTTGGGTTTTAGGATTTATAATTAATAATGTTGATCCTTTTGAATTAATGAGAGCATTATGATCCAGTTTTTATTAAGTAATTTGTCAAATTTTGTATAACTTTTTTAGGCAATTAGATAAAACCAATATATTTTATAGTAGTAATGTTATCGGCATAAACTATGTTACAACATTTTTACAAATTACTAATGTAGTTTAGCATTTACCAAATAATTATTAGTAAATAAAAATGTGATATTAATGATGACCTAAATTAGAACTAGTAAGAATTTGCCACATCAATAATTTGTAAAAATGTTGTAAAATAGTTTGTGCTTATAACATTACTCATTTTGTAGATCCCCTTAAAATATATATATATATATATATATATATATATATATATATATATATATATATATATTGCAGATATATCTAAAATGATGTCACATTGAAATTATCTCTATATATATTAAATTCTTGGAAATAGCTCTTGGCTTTAATTTGAATATATTAAGCCATCCAAAGCTCAATTATTATTATTATTTTTCCTTACCAACATATGACTATGCTATAGTTAGCCCTTGCCTTGCATGATATTGTATGACAATATTTTCATGGTGAAAAAAGTCATCAAACTATATATCAACTTAATTGGCCATGGTTCTAGACTTCTAGTGTACTCAGCTCGCCTACTGGAATTTGTAAAGCCTGTTTACTGGTCTTCTTTATCTTTGTTAGTGTTATCTCGTGACCGTTTACGTACCCATCCCAAATTTCTTTCCCTTACAGCAACCACATCAATATGTGTAAAATTTCTCTTCTATTTTAGCATAAAAACTTACTTTTTCTATTTTATACGGTTATTTTTACAAAACACCCACATCAGATTATCTATTATACACCCATTTTTATTCAAATATTCATTTTTTATTCATTTATTATTATTATTTTTACCTTTATTTTTTCTCACACGTTATCTCTCATTCTCATCTCTCGCACGTTCTCTCATCTCTCAGCTCTCTTCTCTTCAGAGTTCAAACCACCACAAAACTTCCTTGGCTGAACCTCCATTGCCAAAACTCAGATAGCCACCACAAAGGCAAACCTCCATGGCTGGGCCTCCATTTCCTTCATCTATTGCTGTCATTGTTTGCTATTGTTGTTGCTGCTGCTTATTTGATACTGCCATTGCTTTTTTTTTTTTTTTTGGGCTACTACTATAGCCGCTACTTCTTCTTCTTCTTCGTCTTGACCACTTCTTCTTCTTTGATGATTCACATATATTTGTATATGGGTTTGATGATATGGTTTTGTAAATGGGTTTGATGAGTTTGAGATTTAGATTTAAGAAAACCATATGGGTTTGATGAGTTAAGATCTGGATCTAGGATTTGTTTGATGATTTTGATGATTTGTCTGGAATTGATGATTTGTATAAAAGAGATAAAGATGAAAGAGAGTCAGGTGGAGAAGGGAGAGAGAGTTGACGGAGAAGAGAGAAAAGATGACTTGAGAAGTGAGGGAAAAAATTATTAAAAAAATAAAATACAAAGCTATAGTTACCGTGCATATATGCACGGTTACTGTAGCAAAGCAATAATGTGGAGCATTTTTTAGGCAAAACGTGTAAAATTTATGTCTTTTTGTATTATGCAAAGGTTTACATCCGCTGATGCGAATGTAAAAAATGTCATTTTAACACATCAAAAATTTTACTTTATTATTTTAATACATCATTTTACAATTTACCGTACAGGGGCAGAGCTACTTAGCTCCTTCCCCCCCCCCCCCGGTCCAAATTTTAAATTTTCCCTTAGAGTATAAAAAAAAAAAAAAAGACATGGGCCCCTCTCCCCAAATTATTTTCAACAACTAGTCCAATACAACTTCAAATAAAACAAAAAGATTTGTCCACATTCATCCCAGCCGGCTAGCCCAAAATCCTTAATCATACAAAATTCTTCTCCTCTAAACTAAAGGCACTTCCTGCCCAACCCAACCCTAAATTTGAAATCCCTAATCCTAATCAAACAAAAAAAACTCTTCAATCATCACCTCACGCTTTTGCCTAAATTCCTAGTCTTCACGCAGTCATGCATCTGTGCTCTGCTTGACGGCCTTAGTTCATGCTGCCTAAATTCCCAGTCCTCACGTCATGCGGTCACACCTCTCCAGCTCGTCATGACGCTGTAGCTCCACTAGTCGCTAACTTGACCTGGCCTTCATCACTCAACCTCAAATCCTAAAGCCCTCATCTCAATTCCTCAAGGTATCTCATTTAGTCATTCTCATCTCAGTTATCTCTCTTTTTCTCTAGAATTGAACTAAATACTAAATAGCATAATAGAAATATCATGTGTATGTGATATTTTTTGCCAGTAAAGCAATTTATATTTATTTGACTTTATCTTTTTGTGTTTATTGTTATTGGATTCTTTATTCTTGACCTAGTGACTCTATGACTCAACCTTTTTGGCTCTTGAGTGGGTCTGGGTGGAGTGAGGGCCATGAGACTATGTAAGAATGAATTTTATATGAGAATTTATTATATTTCTCTTCCAAGTTAGTTTATCATTTTTTGATTTAGGGGGGGGGGGATTGAAATTAGGTGCCAAATAATGAGCAAATGAAAAAAAATTAATGCATTTTTTAAGAATAAGTTGCATGTCATTCAAAACTTAGGTAATCTGTAGAAACAAATGTTGATACTTCAATGTCTGATGAGCGTCCCTCCAAATGTTCAAGAATTCAATCTAAAGGGATAGACCATGATCTAGGATCATGTAAATAAATATATGAATTCCCTATCAACGAACAAGATGAAATTCGACCTGTTTATCTCATAATAGGTCCATATCAACTGATGATACCGAAAAATCATCAATAAGTCGCATAGTTCTCATGTGCTCAAGACAACACCTGCACAACACAGAGAAGAGAGAGAGAGAGGAAAAAAAAAAAAAAACCTTAAAAGAGTACGGGTGTGGTACCGTCCAAAGACCCTCCAAAGGTTAAGTTAGAAAACTTTCACAACTCGAGAGTATCAGAGCTAGAGGAAATTATGCATACCTTGATTTGTGAGGGTTTTAGGGTTTTTATAGTAGGTAGGGTTGACATTCACTTCTTGGCATGAAGGGTTTTTCCTTGTAGGGAAGATCTTCATTAATACACGTATCTCGCGAAATCCTTTCCTTGTAGGAATCCCCTCAATTAGGGTTAGTCGTGAAGCACAAGATGTTCCTTTATATATTCATGCATGGAGGCCAAGCAAAGCCATGTAAGATCCGTCAAAAGTTTACTTATCCCCTTCAGCTTCCTTCCGTCAGCTTCTTATCTTGTCTATGCATTCTGGTCGTCTCATTCAAGTGTTGTTGCACTCGTCGACCTTGAGGTGGAACTGTCAGCTTTATGGTGTCGTTGTTTATGAATGCACAAGCAAGGTTGCTGGGTTCATCAGAACCATCAGCTTTGCCTCATGTGAACGAGTTTATCAAATTTTCAGAATTACTCTTATCATAAACCTAGAAACATAGAGTATCTATACAAAGGACCAAAAAATTATCATCATAGTTTTCAATTTTTGTGGTTTGAATCACATGAAAATTTGTTGAATTATATTTTAGTATATCTCTACTACAACCCGGCCCCCCTAAGTAATTATTCCTGACTACGCCCCTATTACCATACATCATATCTTCTACCTTTCAGTTCTATACATTAAAATAATATATAGAAATATTAAAAAAACATTTAAAAAAAAAAAACCAACCATAGCCACCCCCACCACAGCCCACCCCACCATTACCGACCATTGTTACAAACCCACCACCACATCCCACCATTGTTACAAACCATCACCATTAACCAACAACAACTAAAATCAACCAACCACTATTACAAACATTGCCACAAGCACCAAGAGAAAGAGAGATCGGCAAGGTGGAGAGACGAGAGGTCGGCGACTTTAGTCAAGGCGGCTCCAGGTGAGATTGGTGATTCCAGGTGAGATTGGCGACTTCAAGCGAGATCGGCAGCTCTAGGCAAGATCGGCGGCTTTAGGCAAGACTGTCGACACTGCAGCGGCTCGAGGTCAGTGAAGTAGATTGACGATGAGAAAGGAAGAAAATGAGAGTGAAGAAAAAGAGACAAAGGCAGACAGGAGAGAGAGTTTCAGAGGTGTGAGAGGAGAGAGGAGAGAGGGAATAGTTGATTAAAAAAAGAAAAAAAAAATCCCACATCTGTCTGGGCCCTCGCAAATAAAAATAATAATAAAATTTTTGCAATTCATGAATAGTACGCTTTCAAATTTAAGATTGCATTATTCATCAATGCCAAATATTTTGGTATTTAAAACACCTGATGAGAGTGGTTTTTTGGTATTTGGTATGCTAAATGCCAAATATTTGGCATTTGACACACTTGATGGAAATGCTATTAGACACGCTCTGTGATAGACATAGGCACAGTAGCAGATAAAAAGAGAAAAAGAATCATTCAAATCAATACAAAGTCAAAAAGTAAAGTAAAACTAAAACCCCTTCCTCCACAAAACCCTTGTTTTTCTACCCATTTCTTCAAACATAGACACCTTCACTTCCCAACCCAAACCCTTCTGCTTTGCTCATAATCCACACACGCATCCTAAATCCTACCCATCGGATCATTCATGTTCAAAGCAAAAACCCTTCCTTTCCTCCACAAAACCCTACTTCCACTAACCCTCACCCCCACCTCCACCTCCACCTCCACCTCCACCTCCCATTTGAGAATGGCTTTTTCAACTAGTCCTAACTCGTACTTCCCGAGTCAACCCAAGCCTGGAGATCCTTTCTTTTCTGGCTTTGGAATCACTAATTCAGGTTTTTTCTACTTTCTCTTATATGGTTTTTATACATTTCCTTCATTAATTTGTTCTATTAGTAGCTTCTCTTAATGATGATGCTGAAAATCGTCAGTAAGCCGCATAGCCTCAAGTGCTCTAGATAAAACCTGCACAACAAAGAAGAAGAAGAAAAACCCTACAGAGAGCACTGGTGTGATATCGGCCAAAAACCCTTTAAAGGTTAAGATAGAGAACTTTCACAACTCTAGAGTGCTGAACTAGGGTAAATTATGCGTATCTTGTTTTTTGAGGGCTTGGGGTTTTAATAGTAGTGTAGAACCAACTCCTATTTCTTAGGCAAGAAGATATTTTTTTATGGGGAATATCCTAATAAATGTACATATTTTGCGGGATTCTTCCCATATAGGGATTCCATTGACCAAGGTTAATCATAGGGTGCAAGATATTTCCATTTAGGATTCCTTAGAGTTTACTTAAGCCATGTGGGTGCCACGTGGCCTTAATATCCTTTGGTCTCGGGCCCGTGTACCTAGAATCCATCCATCACGGAGGATCATCCATCCACTATGGGGGACCATTCGTCATGTGATCTCTCCGTTCAGTACCTCAATCCGTCGTCTTGTTTTTGATCACTCATTAACTTAGTACCGTCACCTATAGCAGGTTTATTTTAACGGATCCATCAACCTTAATTTTTATCCTCTTCACTTAACATTCTCTTTCATTTTTTATCTTTTTTTTTTTCCCTATTCTTTCTGTTCATTTCTTGTACGTTGAAACAGGTGCGTATTACGCCAAGAACAACCCCTTTCAGAAGAGTGGACCAAAAGGTGCTGTGGTGAAAATTGCTCTAGCAAAGAGTGATGATTTATACATGCGGGTAGATATGCCTGGTGTCCCCAAAGACAAAATGTTCTACTTAGGCGATCCTTACAACTTTGTATTTTTCGGAGGCTCAGCACCCAAAGAATGGGAGTACGATCAGGAAAGGAAGTATAGAGGTTTTCTTGGACCGCCTTGTCGCTGTTGTCAAGTCACACAACTTCAAGCCAATTTGATCAACGGTGTGCTGAGGATGAGATCGTCGAAGGTCATGATCATATTAAAAATTATATCAGTTCTCCGTTCACTTTTTATAAGTTTTTATTTTTATTTTTTTATGAAGCCCACTTTTTATAAGTTTATGTTTAAGTTCACGAGTAATATGTTAGTAATAGATATTCTTGTATTGTATTACTTGTTTGTTTAACAGGAAAAAATGAAGAATGCAATTCGTTGCTGTTATGGTCCTGTTGTGGACACTCGTTGGTACATCGGATGAAGTTTCTGATGGTAAATTTTTTTTTTTTTTTTTGGTATTTTTTTTTTAAGAATAAAAAATATTTTCCGTTGCCGGGACTTGAACCCGGGTCTCTCGGGTGAGAGCCGAGTATCCTGACCAACTAGACTACAACGGATGTTCTGATGGTAAATTTAGTTCTCTTTTGCTTAATATGGTCTAATCAAGGTTCATACTCTTCCATTTATATGTTGCTGTGATCTATTTTAGTGGCTTTTTTTTTCTTCTTTGGTTTCATTTGTCAGTTTGCATTTAATAACAATATTTTTTTGTGTTTCTCTGGGGTCCAGAAGAGCCAGGAGTTTTATATACACTCTTACACCCATTCCAAACCAAAGGGCCCATAAATTCATTTGGAGCTACAAAGGTGAACGCCGGCTTTTGTGTGTCGGTGGACATGCCTGGAGTCACTAAGGAAACGGTGAGTGGTCGCGTGAAAGATGATAGTGTTTTGTTTGCCGGTGAAGCTGGGATGGATTCTAATCTGCTGGAGAGTGGCAGGACCTATGAGGGTAGTTTCGGACCCTTTCATATGAGCAAGCTTGGCGATATCAAGGCTGAAGTGAACAATGGGGTTTTGAGGATATTGATTAATTACACAAAATAGGTGAGGATTTTTTTTTTTTTTTTTTTTGGACAAAAGGTGAAGATTGAAATGACATGCAAGTGGGTTTTATTTATGAAACACGGGTGAATTTTCAGATTCGGGTTCAAATGCGGGTGCAGGTACGGGAATTTTTGAAAAAATAGAATGCGGATGCTGCGAGATACGGTAATTAAAAAATTATTAAAAATATTTTTATTTTTATTTTTTATATATTTTTACAATTAAAATATTTTTTTTAAATGAATTTTTCAAGGCCCTCCTCCTCCCATAACCTTTGTCTATGACAGCCTCACTATTGACAAGTCAAGACCCTACTCTTTTTTTTATTTATTATTTTTTAGAAAAAGATAAAATCCTAAACATAAAGCAATACCTTTTTGTTTTTCCAATTATGCCCTTCACATGTGCCAAAACAGCCACCTGACTTTGGGAGCAACTAGGTGGTCCAATAAAATACAAAGCAAAGGGCATTTTGGGGTAATCAAACTCTTTTTATATTGCAACCCACTTTGTCACAGGCCAACAGAGTAGCAGTTGTGTTGTTGTGGGCTCCTGTGAAGCAAGTCCCCCTCTGCTAGAGTGTGAGGCCCGCCTGGAATCATTTCTCGGCAACCAAACGAGGTCGAGGAGCAAGTCAATCATGATCATCTCTAAAAAATGAGATTCCTGTGTGATCACTGATCATTGAGCGGCTGTTTTGCACCTTTTTTTTTTTTTTTTTTTTTTGAATTTCGGCCTGAATCAGCATTTTGACGTTTCGATGGTTTCAGCGGTTTTGCCCGATACAGCCCGAGTCGATGCGAATCAACCTGATTTAGTGCAAATCGGCCCGAGTCTGCGCCACGTCAATACAAGTCATGAAAAAAAAAAAAGAAAAAAGAAGCTAAACGCAGCATCGACGCTCAAGCAGTGGCGTCCCTCGCGCTTCGTCTTGTCGGACGCAGGTGCTGCGGGCGTTTTGCCGCGTCCATGCATCCCATAATGCTTATTATGCTTACAATTTTTTTTTCCTGTTTTTTTTCTTTTTGGGGATATGTGGGGATTACTGAAAATGGCAATGCATGCTTGTTTTGCAATCTCTGGACAACAGATTTTTTTTTTTTTTTTTTGGGCTGAATCTATAGACAACAAATTTGAAGTATGTTATTGTCATATGGAAAATTATTAAGTACTCTCGGAGTACCATAAATGACCCATCATTCATGTAAGAAGAGGGAGTACACATTTATGACATTCCGAAAATACACAATAATTTCCAGTTATATGGATATTACATGAATCTATTTTCTTTGTATCCATATATGGGTTTATTTCTCTTTTTAATCCTTGTCACTCTCTCAATTTTTCTTTAGTATATGTCTCTGAAGTTTTTTATAACATATGTGATGAATTTTGTGTAACCTTTTTGATGAGGAGAACAATCGGATGGGTAATGATCTCTATTTGAAAATTGAATATCTTGGTGCAGTCTTTGAATTATGAATAAAAGTATTTACAACTTTTACTATATGTAACCTAATAATAAAATAGTCTTCGAACTACAAACGGTGCTGAAGTTGTTTTAACTTTGAATTAAATTGAAATTTTAATGGAATTCTCTAGATTTTTTTTTTTTAAATTCTTTCAGAAAGTAATTTTTTTTAGAAATAAAATAAAATAAAAATTAGAAAGTAACAATCTATTAATGATGGAAAACATTGGGCCTGAATGTAGGAGGCAAAAATTTTAAGCCAATCATAAAATGCCACATAAAAATTTAGTGACAAATTCTAAATTAATATGTCATTAAATTAGATAAATCAAGTGTTGACATGTGTCATTTAAGATGATATTTATCCTAATTAAATAGAGATAAATATCTTGATGATAATGATTCTAATTAAATAGAGATAAATATCTCAATTAAATTGGAATAATAATAGTTAATCATTATCACTATTAAAATAAATAAAAAATAGAGATAATTATCTATAAGGAGGTCAATCCCAAGTGGGACTTATCCATTGAAACCACTATAAATAGAGGGCATACCTTCTCTCATTCGACACAATTTTTCTAAGACGTCAAAACTCTGGAGAAATTCTGTCTCAAGAACACACAAAGAAAATTCAAAGAATTCTTTGAAGTTCTATTGGAATTAAGCTGAAAAGCCTCCATAAACTTCAACAAACCCCAAATCCTTGAAGCTCAACGGATCAAGCCTCTAAAGTCCCGAAGAACTTCAATCTAAAAGCCTTCACATTCGAAGACTTGAAGAACAATAAATCTCTAATAAGCTCAAAGCTAGAGATTTTTTGTGAAGACCGTTCAATTCATCTTCCAACCAAAATCAAGAAGATTTCTTGTTTGAGTCAAGTTCAAAAAAAATAGAATCAAAGGGTACTCTTTTGTAAAAGAATTGAAATAGAGATTGTACTCATTATTCATCAATACAAATTTATATTTGCAAAGCATTTTTTTTTCAGTTGTTTGATTTTCCTCAATTGAGAAATTTTTTGTTTACAAATTTCTCACACGCCCGGTGGGACCATCTCTACCTCTCATCTCTTCTTCATCAACTTGTCATATCTTTGGAAGCCCTATGGCTTCAAAGAAGACTCAAATCAACAATCCTCTTTTTGGAACAAGTGAAGTTGATCTTGCAATTGATTCGAACTCTTCATCAAGTTCTGATACTCCCTATACTGGACCCATGACAAGGGGAAGGATAAAAGCCCTTGTAGAAGTCTATGCTTAAACAACACCCATACCCCAATCCTCGCCTGTTTTCAACACTTCTGAAACTCAGAAGTCACAAACAGCCTCATCTACTCAAGGGGCTAGCCTCGTCAAAGAAATGTTGTCTCAACTAGCTTTGTCACCAGAACCGATCCAAGAAGTTCCAATTATAGAAGAAGAGAATGAATCACTTAATGGCTCTGAGTTCTCTTTTTTAGAAAATATTCCTACTTCCAAGCTTAGGGACTCCCCTCACTTTGTTAGTTCATTCACCATGCCAATCATGATGACTAACACAACATCTTTGGAGGAACAAGTTTCGACTATAGCCCAGACTTTAGAAGAGCTAATGAAGTCCATGAAAGAAAGGGAAGCATTGAGGGACACACAAATAACTTTCTTGATGGATAGGATGGGGAATAAGTTTGGACTAAATCATGAAAATGAAATCTTTAAGCCAAAACAAACCCATAATGAAAAATCCGAGAGTTCAGCAAAGGATCTCAAACTCTCTGCAAATGGGTCTATCTCTTCTGACCAGCTCAAGGAGTTAATCAAGGAAGCTATCAAAGACCAAGTTAGGGGTGGAAGTTAATCATCCATTGCCTATGCCAAACCATACACTCAAAGAATAGAACTCTTGAGGATGCCTCAAAACTATTAACCACCAAAGTTTCAACAGTTTGAAGGTAAAGGCAATCCAAGGCAGCATGTAGCTCATTTCTTGGAAACTTGTAACAATGCTAGTACTTATGGGGATCTCATGGTCAAGCAATTTTTTCGCTCTTTGAAAGGAAATGTGTTTGATTGGTGTATTGATCTAGCGCCTAGCTCTATTGATAGTTGGAATCAAATGGAAAGAGAATTCCTAAACCGTTTCTGTGGTACTCAATGTACTGTTAGTATGATAGAACTCACCAATTCAAAGCAGTGGAAAGAAGAGCCTGTCATTGATTACATTCAACGGTGGAGAAACCTTAGTCTTAATTGCAAGGATCAATTATCTGAGGCATTTGCAATTGAGATGTGTATTCAATGAATGAATTGGGCTATAAGCTATATCCTTCAAGAATCAATTATCTAAGGCATGACATGGAGCTTAGTATTGCTTCCAATGGTCACTAAGGCCCGCCTGTTCAAGAACCCCGCAAGGGGAGAGAAAGACAAGATACTCGCAAAGGGGGCAAATTCCCTTCTAAATTGGAAAACAAGTAGTCTTTGATTATAACTACTGCTCCTCTCAAAGTTCTAGTTAAGCCCAAGATGAAAGAACAAACATCTGATATCGCTCAAGATAAGAGAAGAAGAAGACCAACGCTACAAGAGATGCAAGAAAAGCAATATCCATTCCCTGATTCCAATATCTCCAAGATGTTGGATCATTTACTTAAGCTGAAGTTGATTGAGCTACCAGAGATGAAACGTCCTGAAGAGGTTGACCAATCAAATGATCCTAAGCATTGCAAGTATCATCACCTCATAGGCCAACCCATATAGCAATACTTTGTGTTGAAAGATAAAATCATGGAGCTAGCCGGTCAAGGAAATATCACATTTGATGATGAAGTTGTGACTGCCAATCTAGCCATGGTAGCATCAACAACTATTTCTACTTTTCTCACCATTCAATTTGGTTCATTTGAGCCTATTGAGGTGAAAGTACCTTTCTCCCTAGTACCAATTCACGAGGATTATATCTTTTCATCTTTTACATGCTATCAAGTGAGTGGTGAAGAAGAATCTTCAAATAGTGAGGAAGAAACAGCGCGAGCTATTGTGTATAAAGCATACTGGTCTTCAATCATTTTCACTGATGATGATCATTTGTTGGGATCTAAGATTCACAATCGTCCCTTATTTGTGATTGACTACATTCGAGAACAAAAAGTCAATCGTATCCTTATTGATGGTAGATCTACAGTCAACATTCTGCCAGTCAAAATATTGAAAGAGCTAGGAATCTCCTTGGATGAACTACTTCCCAGTAAATTGATGATTCAAGACTTTAATCAAGGTGGACAAAGAGCTATTGGGAAGATTAGGCTTCATATGCTCATTGGTGAAATGGAATCAAGTGCACTCTTCCATGTCATTGATGCCAAAACCACTTACAACTGCTTATTAGAAGACCATAGTTACATGAGTATGGTGTTGTGCCATCTACGTATCACCAATGCCCTTATTTGTGACTGGCTACATTCGAGAACAAAAATTCAATCGTATCCTTATTGATGGTGGATCTGCAGTCAACATTCTACCAGTCAAAATATTGAAAGAGCTAGGAATCTCCTTGGATGAACTACTTCCCAGTAAATTGATGATTCAAGACTTTAATCAAGGTGGACAAAGAGCTATTGGGAAGATTAGGCTTCATATGCTCATTGGTGAAATGGAATCAAGTGCACTCTTCCATGTCATTGATGCCAAGACCACTTACAAACTGTTTATTGGAAGACCATAGTTAGATGAGTATGGTGTTGTGCCATCTACGTATCACTAATGCCTTAAACATTTCCAAGATTGACAAGTTAAAAAGATAGTAGCTGATCACAAGCCATTTACTGTAGCTGAATCACATTTTGCTGATGCAAAATTTTACTTGGAAGATGATATGCTAGAAGAAGCACAAGTCGTTGCTTCACCATCTAACAAAGAAGTAAACCTCCACTCCAAAACTTCAAGGATTGACTCTCCAATTGAGGGGAAGGAAACCAAGCAAATAAAGACTTCCATAAAAGAGAGAAGCATCATGCTTCTGAAGTAACTAAGGTAGCTCCTGTGTTACACTATATCCTAGCCACCAAAAGAAAAGAAGACCAATTCCAATTTTCAGGAGATGAAGAGTCTAGTTGCTAACTGTTCTAGTTGCTAAAATCACAAAACCAAGAATCTTAGGCCAACCATTGAAAAGGTTCACAAGACCATCCTAAGGACCGATTGTTAAGCATGGGACTTTGCCCACCAAACAAACCAAAGAGGGTTTTGACCCTAATGCATATAGACTCATGGCTAAAGCAGGTTATGACCATGAGAAGCTGAGTGGTTTGGGTATGCTCATCCCTAAAGTCTCTGTAAAAGAAGAACATATGGTGTCGAAGGCCAAAGGTTTCGGTGTAACAAGTTCTAAGGTTGGAATTAGATACACTCCACCAACTCCTGTTTATATTCCCATCTGAAAAGCTAGTGTTTCAGTAATTTCAGCAAATTATGAGGAAGAAGAAAAATCTTTGAACCTATCAAAGAAATCATCTATCTTTGACCTCATTGGGTGACCCACTTCCCATATCTTAGTCTTTGATAGGTTGGGGACACAAGAAGATAAACTTTTTTGTTGGCACTTAAGGTTTTATTTTCACAAGACTCGGTCACTCAACTCCTTCTCAAGTTGGCACTCGAGGTTTAGCTCTCACAAGGCTCAGTCATTCAATCTCTTCTCAACTCTCAAAATATTTGAAGGCAAAGAGAGAGTAAAACGAGAGGACAAATTTCCTCCCTAAAGATGCTAACAACACACTTATTGTCTATCAAGATTCAAATGAGATTCAAAGCTCCATTCCGTCTCGTATGAAATGTAGAACCATTTGGAAAGTAAATACTAGAGAAGCCCTAACTGCAAAAAGGTGTACAATGGTGATCACCAATCAAGAAGTCGAAGATGATGTTGTTACTTCAATGAATCATGTAACAATCGTTGAAGACACAAAAGAGGAGCCCCCTATTGAAGACAATGTTGAGGATGCTCCACCCATATTTGAAGAAGGCATACAAGCTACAGTTGATGAATTGAAGGAAATCAACACTAATACAACTGAAGACGTTTTTAGAATTGGCCTTATCAACGGCAAGTTCTTGAAGCATTACTATGCTTGAAGTTTGAAACACTCCTTAGTAAGAGCTTAAACTGCCTACCTCAACACTTAAAGGGTACATGATGTTTTCACATTACTCTTGAAAGTGTTCACATGTCAAAAATAATAATATTTCTTGAACTATGTGATGACTTAATCCCTTTCAAAGGGTATGTAGGCAGCTTGGTATTCTATGCTAAGTTTAGTCACATGTAAAAAAAAATAATATTTCTTGAACCTCGTGATGATTCAATCTCTCTTAAGTGGTGCACAAGTAACTTGGTATGTCACACTAAATACAATCACAGTTTTTGGTGAATGTCACAACGAGAAAATTGCTATAAGAAGACAATGCTACCGTATGAAGGCAAACATCACTATAAGACATTGCTACCAAAAGGAATGCAAAGTCACCATGAAAGCAAACATCATTCTTGGTGTCTCTAAAATGTGCTTTCTCTCTCATCTTTAAAGTCAAAGTAGGGCTGCCTTTCATGTTCAAAGACTTGGTGTACCTCTTCCTTGCGCCTTCAAAGACTTGATGGCCTTCTCCTTTGTTGCTTGGATGATGAGGAAGTTGTCAAGGCACTTGAAGAAGTTCATTCAGGGATTTGTAGTGCTCACTAATCTGGTCCCAAATTTCGTTTTCAAATTAAGCGGATGGGTTATTATTGGCCCACTATGATCAAAGGTTATATGGATTATGCAAAAAGATGTTTAGCATGTCAATTTCATGCAAATTTCATTTATCAACCTCCAAAACCCTTGCATCCTACCATAGCTTCATGGCCATTTGATGCTTGGGGATTAGATGTGGTTGGACCATTGACTCCAAAGTCCTCTAGTGGACATTCATATATCCTAGATGTGACAGATTATTTCTTCAAATGGGCTGAAACTGTTGTATTTTGAGAAGTGAAGAAAGAAACTATTGTGAACTTCATCAAAAGAAACATCATCTTCAAATATGGTGTACCTCATTACATAATCACTGATAATGGGAAAGAATTCTACAACAAGTCGATGGACAAGCTTTGCAATGACTTTGGTTTTAAGCAACATAACTTCTCTATGTATAATGCTCCAGCCAATGGTCTTGCAGAAGCCTTTAACAAAACTCTATGCAATCTACTCAAGAAAGTTGTAGGGAAGTCAAAAAGAGATTGGCATGAAATAGTTGAAGAAGCTTTGTGGGCGTATCGCACAACATACCGAACACCTACCCAAGACACACCCTACTCTTTTGTTTATGGGGTAGAAGTTGTTTTACCGCTTGAACACCAAATCCCTTCATTAAGAATTGCCAATGAGGATAGTGTTCATCTACAACTTAAAGAATTAGAAGCTTTTGATGAAAAAAAGGCTTGAGGCACAACAACACCTTGAGTGTTAACAAGCTCACATTTCTAGGCCTTTCAACAAAAAGGTTTGTCCTTGATCTTTCCAAGTTGGAGATTTGGTTCTTGTTGTGCGAAGACCCATCATCATCACTCATCGCACCAAGAATAAGTTTGTGTCAAAATGGGATGAACCATATGTTGTTCAAGAAGCCTATACAAATGACGCATACAAGTTAGTTGCTGAAGATGGTTTAAGAATTGGCCCTATCAACGGCAAATTCTTGCTTGAAGTTTGAAATGCTCCTTGGTAAGAGCCTAAAACTACGTACTTCAACACTTAAAAAGTACATGACGTTCTCCCATTACTATTGAAAGTGTTCATAAATTTTTTTTTTTTTTTTTTTTTTTTTTAAAAAGCCCGCTAGGTGGAAAACCTTTTAAAAGGAGACCTAGGCAAAAGTTAGGGTATTAAAAGCTCGTTAGGTTGAAAACCTTTAAAAAGGCAACCTAGACAAAAGTTAGAGCAAAAAACAAAAACAAAAAACCTTTAAACTATGTGGTGACTTGATCCCTCTCAAGGGGTACATAGGCAATTTAGTATTTTGTACTAAGTTCAGTCACATCTTAAACCAAAAAACCCTTTGAACTACATGGTGACTTGATCCCTTTCAAGGGGTACGTAGGCAGCTTAATATTTTGTACTAAGTTCGGTCACGTCTCAAACCAAAAAACCCTTTGAACTAGGGGTAACTTGATCCTTTTCAAGGGGTACGTAGGCAGCTTAGTATTTTTTGAAAGTACTCACTTGAGATGCGGGATTTAGTTTATCCATCTCTCTCAAGTGTGTGATTTTTTTTTGAAAGTACTCACTTAAGATGCAGGATTTGGTTTATCTAGCTGTCTCAAGTGTGTAAATTTTTTCTTCTCCTTCTTCTTCTTCTTCTTCTTCTTCTTCTTCTTTTTTTAATTTTTTTAATTTTTATAGAAATAATTGTGAAAACTGACTTTCGCTTCTTTTCCTCTTCTTTTTTTAGCGTGTCCAAACCTTTTTCTTCAAATATTCATATATTGGCAACGAACCGACCCTATTCATTTATTCGAAGTAAGACATCAAAGAAGCAAAGCCTACAACTCTAATTACCCATCCTCCCATTATTGGGAAGTTTTCACCAAAATGGGACTATGATATATGTCCACCTAACTTGCCGCAATGGTCACAAGCTTTTCCCCAAAATATTGATGCAAGTGCAACACTTCTACTCACTTCCCACCACACAAACATTGTGAGTAAGAGACCATACCCATCTCTGGGACAAGAAATAATTGTGGGTCGAACCAATTGGGAGTACTCGAGCAATTTCCTTTATTCCATTATATTGGGAATGGTTGGAAGATGTGCTCAGTCAATGCAAGGGACTCCTTAATGATGCCAACCTTAGTGAAGTTGTTTTCGCTCCCTTGTTCACGTATGATTACAATGAACATCTTGTGAAAGTATTTTGTGAATATTGGAGTCCAATGACAAATATTTTTCTGCTCATTCTTCTTTCTAGTGAGGAGCACTTCATCATAAAAAAGTCCTCTAATTGGAAGCCCACCAAGCTTATGCAAATCCCACATTGTAATAGAAATTTCTCCAACCAAAGTATGCAAAGCATTTGTCATTGGACTCCAACATTCACAAAATGCTTTCACAAGATGTTCATTGTAATCATACATGAACAAGGAAGCGAAAACAGCTTCACTAAGGTTGGCATCATTAAGGAGTCCCTTGCATCGACTGAGTATGTCTTCCAACCATTCCCGATATAATGGAATAAAGGAAATTCTTCCATTCATGTTGAAGGAGTACTCCCAGACACTGTTTTCAGAACCGGACCGGACCGGGAGGTCGGACCGTGAAAACCGGGAACCGGGATGAAAACCGATTTTTTAAGCCTAAAGAACCGGATTTTTTGTTAATTCCGTGAACCGTTAAAACCGGGGTTGGACCGCTCGAACCGGTGAGAACCGTGCGGTCCAACCCCTTAGCAAATTTAAATAAAAAAAAAAAACAACTTAACACAATTTTATTTTACTTAATTAAATTATCCATCTCTTACAAGGAATAAAAAAAATTATAATTAAAATTTTTCAAAGATATTCAACTTTACTTCAAAAATTAATCATAAATTTTAATGTTTTCATGGTTATTGTTTTATTTTATTAACTTTCTTATTTAATTATTAAATATATGCTTGAAAATCATTAAACTTCCCTCACATATATAGATATATTGTCAATTTTGCTAGTTTTATAAATTTAATATCTATATTTAGGCTTTAATTAATTATTAAATTAATTATGACGTCATCACGGTTCGACCTCGGTTCGACCTCAAAAACCTTGAACCTCTCCCTTTTACGGTTCAATGAACGGTCCGGGTCTGAAAACCTTACTCCCAGATGGTTTGACCCGCAATTATTTCTCATCCTAGAGATGGGTATGGTCTCGTACTCGCAATGTTTGTGTGGTAAGAAGCGAGTAGAAGTGTCGCACTTGCATCAATATTTTGGGGAGCAGCTTGTGACCGCTACGGCAAGTTAGGTGGACTTATATCACAATCCCATTTTGGTGAAAATTCCCCAATAATGGGAGGACGGGTGATTAGAGTTGTAAGCTTCACTTCTTTGTTGTCTTTCTCCGAATAAATGAATAGGGCCGGCTCGTCGTCAATATATGAATCTTCGAAGAAAAAGGTTTGGACATGCTAAAAAAAAGAGGAAAGGAAGCAAAAGTCAATTTTCACAATTATTTCTAAAGAAACAACAACAACAACCAAAAAAAAAAAAAAAATTACACTCTTGAGAGAGATGGATAAACCAAGTCCTGCATCTCAAGTGAGTACTTTCAAATCTTAATACTTGAGAGATGGATAAACCAAATCCCGCATCTCAAGTAAGTATGTCAAGAGAAAGTCACAAACATGTAAAAAGAAAATATTACATAAAAAATAAATAAATAAAAGATTGAGTACAAGAATGTACCTCTCGAAGAGGGGTTCCATAATCGAGCTTGTGCAAAATTTGACACAGTTGTGATGGTCTTGTGAAACTTGGTGCAAGGTTCTTTAGAAACAATGAAAATTGTGAAGCCGGATACTACAAGAGGAAAAAAAGTCATGAGCACGGTTTACAAAAAATATACACGAGGCTACAATATTAAAAAATAATAAATAATAAATAAAATAAAATAAAATAAAAAAAATCATACCTTGCTACCTGACTGAGAAAGGCAGAAAAAAAAAAAAAAGCCTATGCCTTCTTCAAGATTTTTTTTTTCTTGAGATGTCCGAACTTATGCACTATGCGAGGAAAATTGTTGACTATATATGTGCGGCTGGGGCTGCCCTTTTATAGTGCTGGTCAGAGAGAGTTTAATTGCAACTAAAACTCATCTAGTCAAGACCGGATTGACCAGGAAAAGAAGTCAGAATGAAGGAGAATTCTTGTATCTGATGGAAGGGATAAGGCATTGTGAGTTCCACTGTCCTACTTGGAATTAAACTCTTTTAAGTAATTTTTAGTTGCAACAGACATTAACTCCTACTTGTCATAAAAAGATACGAAGATAAGAATTTAAAAACAATCATCATTGCAAGTTGGGACTTCTCCAAAGGATAGAGTCTCAGTCCTTATATTGCTGGGACGTTGGCTGATTGATATTAAGCTTTTTAAAGTTCTCTCTAACTCCTTTTCGAAGTCATCTAGTCATAGTTTGACTAGGAAAAGAAGTCCTCTTCGTAGAGTCATATTGGCATGAGAATGTTTGATGATATCTAGTCAAATACCAATTTAGCTAGGAAAGGAAATCGAAATTATCATGAGATTTCTTCTTTATCTGATCTTGGAATCTAGCAATCCACGCTGTTCACTGTTGTGACGAGTCATTACTCTATAAAGCATTATAAGTTAAGTGTCCCATTTAGAGTAAAGATCTGAAGTGGCGAAAGGTACTTATCCGAAATTTAGTTCTATTGGAATTTGGAACTATATGAATGAGTAACATTAGAACTCTTTCAAGTCTTGATATACCTCGGCCAATGGGTGTGAACGTGGCTATTAGACAATCTCTACTTGGGCAGTGAACCAACAGCGGGATCATTGTGATATGGGGCAAAAAGTTATGTATATATGAAAGGTGTTGAAATTAATTGCATCAAAGCATGAAATCTGTGGAGACTTGACCACTTTCCACACTCAAAATTGTGGACATAATTAAGTCTTGAGGGGTATTTGTAGGAGGCAAAAATTTTAAACCAATCATAAAATGCCACATCAAAATTTAGTGACAAATTCTAAATTAATATTTCAATAAATCAGATAAATTAAGTGTTAACATGTGTCATTTAATATGATATTTATCCAAATCAAATAGAGATGAATATCTTGATGATAATTATTCTAATTAAATAGAGATAAATATTTCAATTAAATTGGAATGATAATCATTATCACTATTAAAATAAATAAATAAAATAAATATAATTATCTATAAGGAGGTCAATCCTAAGTGGGACTTATCTTTTGAAACCACTATAAATAGAGGGCACAGAAAACTTGAAGAACAATAAATCTCAAAGTTAGAGATTTGTTGTGAAGACCGTTCAATTCATCTTCCAATCAAAGTCAAGAAGATTTCTTGTAAAAGATTTGAAATAGAAATTGTATTCATTAGAGCAGCCTCTCCAAATTTTTGCCTATTTGGAGAGTGAACAGTGACATTTAGCTTTTACTTACCCACTTTTTCAAATACATTTTTCAACAGATTCTCTATCACATTCTCTATCTTATTTATATATTATTTCTTCATTCATTGTTTATTCTTTTTTTAATCATCATTTATTCTTTTTTTAACAACTATATTTTTCAATAAGAAGTGTTATATTCACAACATTTTACACAATACTTTCATAACAAAATTTATGTGGAAAATTGTTACTAGTTATAATTTAAACCCACTATTTAAATTATTTTTTTACTTACCAATATCAACTAATAACAATCTATCACTTAAAATTTATTTTGAAAATATCATAGTAATGTTACTCAATTTTGATTTCTCATTCCTTGTATTATTTTCCTTTCTTTCTTTAGTTTTTTTTTCATCCATACGTTTTTTTTTTCTTTTCTATTTTCTTGTTTTTTCTCCTCCACACACGAACACCTACCCCCAGTATCTATCTTCACTCTTTGTTTGACTTTTTGTTTTTCTAGTTATCTCCAGAACATTTCTCCCCTTCTCCCTCTCTCTTTCGTTCTCTTTCTCTTACACACACACACAAATTTCTCTCCCTCAATCTCACACAAACAAATTCTCTTTCATACACGCATAGATCACCGGCAGAGAACAAAGATTAGAGTCCTCCTCACTTCTAAGAACATGCAGCTTAATCACCATATTGGTTAGATTGGCATTCTACATGGTTTTTTTTTTTTTTTTTTCTTTTGGTTGTTCTGGTTTGATTAGTTTTATTTTATTATTCAGATTTCATTAGGCTTATGAAAAAGATTGTTTTTGTGTTTCAAATATTTCAATTAGGTTTTTGTTTTGATTGTGGTATGTTTTAGATTGTAACCGTTGAGATAGAGAAGCACGAGAGAGTGAAGAAGAAAGAGAAAGGGAGGAAAGAGAAAAAAGTCTTTTTTTAATTCAACCAGTATTATTTTAAGGAGAAATATTCTTTAGATATGCTACAGTGATTGCTACAGTGCTCTCCATACCTAGAGAGCTACTGTAGCAAATCTAAAAAAAATTTGGAGATGCTGAATCTGTTGGAAGGATTTTTTGGGGTGAACATTGGCTTTTCTCTCCAAAATTTGGAGATGCTGAGTCTGCTAGTGATGCTCTTATTCATCAATACAAATTTATATTTGCAAAGCTTTTTTTTTTTTTTTTTTTTTTTTTTTTTTTTTTTTCAGTAGTTTGATTTTCCGCAATTGAGAAATTTTGTATTTACAATGAGCTTTAACATCATTGGATGTTGTAGCCATGATGATCAATTAACTTACCCTTTTGTTTTTGAGGAAGAATGTCCAAATTAAGTCGTGGATCATTGTAATGGCCTCTTAAGAATCCTATTCACTATCAAAATCATAGAATTTTTAACCGACATTTTGTTTTTGTTGGTAGATTTAAGTGTCCCTTAATTAGTTTATTTCTGGGTTGTATAAGTTTTGTAACAATCTGTTGAGGATGATAAATACTTGGGCATATAAGATGCAATGACATTGGAAGTTCTAGGCTTGTGGATACGACGATCAATTACTTTACCCTTTTGTTTGACGCTGAAAGCCCAAAGTCATTGGAGATAAATTGGCTAGGAACATGTTTGTATGTCTGAATATTTTGATGTGAATTTACGCACTTTGTTGTATTTTATATTGCTTGTTTTTCATTTTATCATATTGTTGTGATTTTGAAAGTATTATTACATTCTGAGTTAAAAAATTGAGTTTGGCTTACCTTCAATACTTTTTTTTAAATAAATCTCCTTTTGTTTTAATAAAAGACTATCACATTACCTACTAACTAAATAAAAGATAGGTATTAAAACTCACTACTACTTGTGATTGTATATTTAAAATAAAAGGACATGTCTAAACAAAATGACATGTTTAGTTAAAAAAAGTAATAGAGATAAACCAAACCCTAAAAAATTTGTTGTCTAGCTTTATTTAGATAATTTATGTCAAAAGTCCATAGATTCAATTGGATTTTATTTTATTTTTATAAATGATAAGGAAATATTCACTAAAAAAAAAAAAATTGCACAAAATGAAAGAAAGTAAATTTGAACTTTGTCCCTCTCAATATCACTTAACCTACAAGATATTGAAGATATTATATAAGAATAGTAATGGTATTTTTAGGATTCTCTTTAATTTCAGTTTTTATAGATTTCGTCCTTGTCTTCTTAATAAAATTTAGGGTTCCTACTCTTTTGGTTTCATTATTTTACTATTATATTTATTAAATTGGTCTTAGGTTTAAAAGTTTATGGATAACTATAGAATATTTCCGAATCATAATAAATGTTTATTTCATTCTCTCATATAATATCAAAGTAAGTTCTACTCTTCATATAAGAAGAGAGAGTATGTATCTATTAAGAAATACTAGTGTGTAGCCTCGTGCATATGAATGTTCACCAAACCGCATAAACCGCACAAACTGCAAAAATCGCACCAAAACCACCCGCAAAATGGCATAACCGCACCGCACCGCAAGTAATAGTGCACCGCACCGCATGGTGCAGTGTAATTTGCGGTTTTATAATAAGAAAACCGCACAAACCGCAACGCACCGCACCGCACCGCACCCTCTCTATATATTAATATATTTATTTATTTTTAATATTAAATATATTATTAATAGTTTAATAATCCTAGTTTTCAAAAAAAAAAAAATAAGTTTAATAACCCTAACAAGTGTTGACTAGAAAAGCCAACCCAAAATAAAGAAAAACTAGCTCAATAATTTAAAACTTTGCCCAAAAAAAGGAAAAATTAGTTTTGGGCTGAGTAGGAAAAGCCCAAAATTTGAAAAATATATTGACTTCAAACCGCATCCTATACATAGTATCGCACATGTAACTACAAAAATGAGATGCGGTGCGGTTATGATTTTGGCTAAACTTTAAATCGCACCACACCACACCGCACTGCACCGCACATGCGACCGCAAAAATAAGTTGCGGTGCAGTTATGGTTTTAGTTAAACCGCACCGCATAGTGCGGTGCTAAAAATGACCCAAAACCGCACTGCACCACACCACGAACACCCCTACTCGTGCATATACATGAATAGAATTAAAATTTTTAGAAGAGGTTCAAATTATACATGGTACTAGTTTACATTTTTTTAAATCATATATTTCTAAAAAATATAATGATTTATCTTATATATATATATATATATATATATATATATATATATATATATGTGTGTGTGTGTGTGTGTGTGATTTAGAATTTAATTGGTTTTAAATTTTTCGGTTTTTGTACCCAATAATTCAATTACCACAAAAATAAAAAACTTAGATGGATACGTGGTGAAAAATTAGATTCTAATTTAGAATCTAATTGGATTTGGACTTTTCAATTTTTACACTCAATAATTCACTTAGCACAAAATAAAAAATTAAATTTTTCTTTAAAAAAAACTTTAAATTTGAATTTGATAATTTGCAAATTTGGGAACTAAAATATAAATTTTTGTTTTAATTCAAGAGCTCCTTTATCATTTCAGTTGCTCTAGTAGCCTAGTGTTTATTTTACTGATTCCGCATACTTTTACAGTCTAAAGTCCTTACCCAATTTATAACTCTTTTCTTTCTTTATAATATTCTAAACAGAATCAGTTAAGACATCAACGGGTCGTTGTAGTATAGTGGTGAGTATTCCCGCCTGTCACGCGGGTGACCCGGGTTCGATCCCCGGCAACGGCGTTACTTTTTTTTTTGCTTTTGCAATTATGCGCCCGTTTGTCCATTTCTTTCGCCTTGTTTTGTTATGATCTTATTAAAACAGGGCCACCGTCCACAACGTTATGTAATGTTGTCGTCTCAAAATTCTCTCTAAACCCAACAATTGTGGTGCTTGTGAAACACATTACTAGTTTTTATACTAAATGTGTGAGGAAAAAAACTTTTTTCACCTATTGCAAGTTATGAAAAATTGTATAAAATCAGGTATGTACATACTACATAGGCTTCTTGAAGCTGAAAATAATAAAATAACTTTCCAGCCCAACCACGCAAAAGCTCATTAGCCTTTTAATGCTTTGTGTCATTTTTCACTCTAATTGAAGTCATTTTATAAAACCAAACCAAATTACAATGTCCAAGTTTCCAACTTCGAATTAAAAAAAGTTTGACATATACCGCTTCTGGTATAGATTAGGATGGCCATCAGATAGTGTGACAAATTAAATTCTTCAGCATATGGTACCTAGATGATAGACTATATACTATACACGTTTATGTTTGATCAGCCAAATGGTTGCCAAAGCAAGTTGATCTGAAAGTTTTGAGAAGGTAAGTTAATGGACGACACTCTTGGTTCATCTCGCTCTTATTAAGGGGATCATTTTCCACTTTCCAATGAAGTCCCAAATCTGCCTTCATAATCACCTGTCTATTGTGCACATCAACTGTATACTCTTTTAACCCTGCATGTTATTGTATAACAAACATTAAACTCCATAGCGAGTGTTCAAACTAAATATCTGATAATGAGATTTCTACTGTTATATGTAGCATGTGTACTTCTCTTTTCCTCTTTTTTTTTTCTTTCCCTATTTAGTGGCTAACTATATAGATATTGTATTGATCAAAGAAATGTCCTAATTTCATTGTATAACATTAACTGCAAGGGCAGTAATTAAATATATTTTTTAGGAGATTTAGTTTTACTAATAATTATCTCATATATCTATCAGATATATACACAATCGTATAGAATCAATATATCCATATGCTATAAGAGAAATAATGCATATATCCGAAATCTCCTCATCTTTAGTCAACCCGATTTCGGATGGGATTTCTTTACCTTAATCTTGTCACTTTAAGATTTTCAAATTCTTGGAATTACTTCACCCATGTGGATTTGAGTAGACCAATAACTTTCCATACTTTTAGTCTTTTACTATTATTTAATAAACAAATTAAGAATTAATCTTATCACAAGTTATTAAACACAATACACTACATATCAAGTTTCAACACTACAAGCTAGTTCTACCCAAAAAAAAAACACTACAAGCTAGTAGTAGCTACCAATATTTTTAGGTCGACTCGAGTAGATCAATAATTTTCTACTTTTTCAGTTTTCTATTATTTAATAAACAAATTAAGAATTAATCTTATTACAAGCCGTTAAATATCATATACTACAAATCAAGTTGCAACACTACAAGCCAAGCCGCCAGTCCAATAAACAATAAAATAAGAAGAGAATCATTCAAAAAAAAAAAAAATCTAGTCATAAAACATAAATATAAAATTTATAAAATTATAAAAAATTAAATATATTTTTATTATATTTAAATCCAGTTCGGATTGAAGAATCATCCCACGCTCTGTCCCAACAAATGGGAAAGGGTGTCCGCAAGACGGAGCCAAATCATCATCCCTCACCAATTGTTGTCTTTTATTGATTTCTTGCCTTGGACATCAGGACATGTGATGTGATAAAACATTAACGGAATTTCTTACCGGTCATTTTAGAAGCAACTTGGGAGACTCTTTGCCGACAACGTTTACATCCCATATTTGCAGTCAGCACTACAACCTGAAACTAAAGATAGAAATAAGAATATCTTTAATGAAAAAGCATGAACACAGCTATGCTATGTGTACAATAAAATTGGGTATTTAATCGCTAAGTTGGCCATCTCCAAAAAGCACAAAGGAAAATAGAGTGGCTGTACAACCAGAAAGAAGAATTGGCTATTACTGTGCAGCCCATCAGTTACTCAAATTCAAAGGAACTTAAGATGCACAAGGGGAATCCTTACCACTTCGAAACAATTTTTGTCTCTCAATATAAACAGAGAAACATGTGATGAGAAATTCAATTTACAAAAAACGGAGTCATTGTAGCCACACAAGAATAACACTGGAGCCACGAGAATTGAACAAGTAGAACATCAAAAAGAATTTTCATTGCAAATTCAACATGAGAATGAAAGAGAAATATGAATCCTACCGAAGGGCGCGTCAAATTCTCCTTGTGTAAGAGAGATTTCTCGTTTAGTATTGGCATCATTGCATTGCCGGAGAGCTCTCTCCCTGTTTCTTTTATGTGGTAATGAATAACGATGAGCTTAATAGGTCTTCTCCTTTGCTTGGTCAACTCTATTTTTATATATCTGTGCACGAGATTCCCGCATGCAAAACTGAATTCAACTTTGTCACCATCAACATCACAACTGATTTCAACGTTTTTCCAGGCTCTCTATTGACATTGCTATTGAAAAGGGAGCTGTTATAGCGTATTAGGCATGGTCAAGCCCACCACATTAATAAGCTGGCTGCTCTTGCACCCAAGATTCCTAATATGACCGACTTTGGGCTTCATGTTCTAATAAGTCCTTGTCTTGCACCTGTATTTTTATATTGTAAGTGAAGATAAGAACGGAATCAAAGAGCTGGTTAACATTTTAGAAATTTGGTGGTCTATAATCGATCTCACACCAAAGTAGGTATGGGAAAAATGATTCTAAAGTTCCGTTAACAGATAAAACAGTATAGGAATTTTTTGGCTTAGGACTTTGTCGTTAGCCTGCCACAACAAATAAAAGAATTTCGGACCCAGCTTACCAGCAAATAACAATAAGGTTATCCCATCCATCTACCGCAAAACTAGTTACATAGGCCACCATTATCCACCAAGTGACTTGTGGTCACCCATTCAACCACTCTACATAGCGTGCAAGACATTCTGTCGTATAGACAATTTATTCTTTAACAATGACAAACAATTAAAATATAAATCAGATGTATGTGCTTTAGCCTGAAAAGCACACAAACGTTTTTTATTTTATTTTATCTAATCCTAGTAAAGAAAAGCACTAATGTATCATTCCACCCAATACCCATGAGCAATTTACTTATGGCATTGCCAATGCCAAGTTGCCAACCACACCACCTTTGGACTAGAGAATTCCAGAATTTAAAAAACAATCACAGGACTTTCATCCGTAACACTCATAAAACCAGTACAATCAAATAACAAAATTCTGAAACTACTTTTGCTACCAACACCCTATATGTGGTAGAAATCAGTTCAGTTCAAGTTTTATGGAGAGAGAGAGAGAGAGAGAGAGAGAGAGAGAGAGAGAGAGAGAGAGAGAGAGAGAGAGAGAGAGAGAGAGAGAGAGAGAGAGGATATATCCAAACAATTTTAGAGCAATTGCATCAGTTGATGTATAATTGTGCAAAATGAAAAAAGTGGCTAATTTTACACAATTTGAGCAAAAAAACACCCACATCTATGGATGTAAAATTGTGCATTTATGCACAATTGCAACAGTAACCGTGCACATTTACTGTAGCATATGCATTTAATATTTTATTAGTTTTTCTCTCTCTCTTGTCTCTGCTCTCACTCTCACCTGACTCTCTCCTTGTTTCTAATCTCACCTCACCTCACTCCCCCTTCGTCTATACCGAGTTCGCTTGTGGGTATGGAGCCAAACTCGTCTTTGTTGGCAGTGAAAGTGGTGGTTTTAGTATTGGAATTTTCGTGGTGAGAGACAAAGCTTTTATCTTTTTCCTCTTCTTCTTTCACAAACCCATCTTTGTTAGACAAGTCAAGTAGTTCATCTACAAAAAAATCGTCACAAGAGTAGAGGCGGATCGAGTCTGTGAACATCGCCATGGAAAAAATCGTCACAAGGTGCTTCCATGCATTCCATTTCTGTTTCACTCTACAAAAACAAACAAAACCCAAAATTTTAAAAGACAAAATAAATTTGTCAAAAAAAACCCAAAATTTGTTCCATGGCGTCGTTTGGATGTTTTGTGGTTATTTTATTATGAAATGGAGGATTGTGATTATTGTTTGGTTGATGAGAAAGTGAGAGAGAGGCAGATTGGGTCTATGAGAGAGAGAGAGGTGGTGAGGGAGATGGGTTTCGAAGATTGGGTTTGTGTGAGAGAAGCGGTGAGGGAGAGAAAATAATAAAAAATTGTAAAAGAATGATATTTTATTGAATAGATGTGTAAAATAGATACACTGATGTGGGTGTTTAGATGTTTTGTAAAAATAGGTGTATAAAATAGAAAAAGCAACTTTTTTGTACAAACTAGAAGGAGAATTTGCATCAACTGATGCAATTGCTCTTACAATGCATAAGAAATACCATGTAACTGCGGTAGATACGATTTTATGTAAGATTAAAGAAGGCAGAAATCCACTCTCAACGACTTTCACGACACTGAAATTTCTCATCTTTTTAACATGATTATCAACTTAAAATTTTTATAGATCACACTAGATAAAATAAGGAAAAAAAAAAGTTACAACTAATGGAATAATTTCTAGCAGACATGATCCTCTGCCAATCAGAACCTCAGATGATAACAGGAGAAAATCAATTCAGTTTCATCCTCTGCAATATATATATATATATTAGCCCAAGTCGATCCCTTATCTACAAAGGACAGAGATTCATTGTTCTTCCTACTGCACTTTACCCTCAAGGAGCATTTTTAAGCACAAGCAAGGGTAACTTTCTCCAAAATCTATGATATGTACAAAGATTCATTCTTCTTCATTGATGAGTGACTACTGTACACTCAAGGACCAATTCCAATTTCCAAGCACAAGCAAAGGCAACTTTCTCCAAAACTCATTGACAATAAAGTAATGCAATAGAACTTCACGTGGAATTAAAATTCTAAAGAGATACATTAAAAATGCACTGCCTTTATACTTTCTTTTTTTTCTTTTTTTCTTTTTTGGTGAATTCCAAAAGGCTCATAAAGACCCAAATCCTGATATGATTAACAACACAGGGTGAACCAGAGAGCGTTAAATATTATGAAAATCCTGTTCACTTGCCTTGATCATCCCCTGCACAAAAAGAAAATGCACATTCAAATACTACTTAATCTGCAAACTAAAAATTAAAAGAAAAATTCTCAAACACATCATCCACAAAGCAATGGATGTTTTGGAAACAAAACATATCCAAAACAGGGGCAGTCCAAAACTGATTCCCTAAGTATATAGTTGAAAACCGAAACAAAAGTGCACAATGCTTTTTTATTTGGATATCCTGAGACTAAATTAGTTCATATGACATTGAAGAAAAAATTAGCCATAGTCCAAACATATTCCGCTTGACTCGAAACATTTGGCTACAACCATCACAACCATTTTGAAAGGATATGAACACCAATAAGCAATTTCTACCATAACTAAACCATCTCTAGTTCCTTCAACATTCAACACTAACTAGCTGCTTTCCAAAGGTAAAGAAATTTAAAACTACCTCAAAAAATTTAGGCAAGTTTGGGATCAGAAGTCAGGATTGGCAAAGGAGAGATTTTTAAATCCCCCCAACCCCTCATCCCACTTCAGTGTACCATTAGCTGATGCAAGTACTGTTTCCATAGTTTTACTTTTATATAAGAACAACTTTCTATGTAGATAAATAGATGAAGAATAATTTTCTTTTGTGACTGGCAAGAATTACACACTCACCCAATGGGTCCCTGAACCCACGACCTCACCCTCCACCATTTTTTATGAATGAGGGGTGTGCCATTTGAGCAAGAAGCTCACTGGTATAGATGGACAATAATAAAAACCATAACCAAGCTTAGGATCTTTAAAAATGCATTAACCTGATACTTCTCAGTTATGACAGAAACAAATGACTTCTCTTCTTCATTATCTTCTTTTATTTTTCTTCATTTTTCTTCGGATACTAAATGGTAGAATTGATTGTTTGAAGTAAGGGAAGAAACATTAGACCATAACAAGGACAGATGCCAATTATATGTTCACACTTACAAGCTGCCATAAATAAATAAATGAATAACAGAACAAGGATATTAATTCTTGATTATTGCTCTTTATCTGATATTGCAACTATAGAGGGCTCTAAAATTCGGACAGGAATCTTCTCTTTATTAATGGACTCCTTTAATGATGAAATTTGAATTGTTCCCCAGAAAAAACTAAAAATGTTAATTTAAATTTTCCATAGAAATGGAAAGGAGAGAGAAAAGACCAGCAATGAGGCCCTTTAGCAAATACAACAATAGTTAACTGAATTCAGGATGCCACTCCCATGCAATAACACTAGCACTATGTGCATACTTTTAACTACCCTTGCAGAAGTAATACCATCATCTTAAGTTTCACCTATACCAAAGAAAGATACTGCTGAGCATCCATGGTACAGTGACTACAACTTGAAGTTGGTATCAGAGTTTGGCAATCAAAAATTTAACTCAAGGCTTGTGAGACATACAAACTATCAAGAGTAGAAGACCAAAAACGTGGACAAACGAGATACAACAAAAGTCAAATATAAATAGTTCTTGTAGTTCTTTCTATGTCCACCATTTGTTTCCTCCTCTATCCTATATATTTACTAAAAATGACCTGACTGTAAACAACCAAATGGTAAATCTCTATAGCCATACTTAAGAGTATGGTAGAACAGACAATTCTACTCTAAACTGCAATACTAATAACATGCTACAGAAGTACATAATACTATATTATTAGACTCTCCCACAACACAATAAGCTTCTAATTCTTAATGCAGGTAACCAATTTGTGGCATAGCATGAATAAAAAACTTTCTTCCTCGTCCATCCATCAACAAAATACATACAATCTGATAATATGCATATAAAAACATCTCAACAAGAATGAAATGCTGCAGTCTCACCTCCTGGAAAACCCCTTATCTCTTCGACGCTTCTCGGCCATCAAAGCCCGTTCCCTCTCCTTCTCGCGCCTCTCTCTTTTGAACCGCTCCTCCCTCAACTCCTCCAATGTCTTCTTCCCACTCTTTTTCCCTTCCTCCTTCTTCACCTCACCATCTCCACCACTCTCACCATTCCCATCATCGCTCCGCCTTTCAAGGTACCACGGCAACTTAACTCCTTTCCCTGCAACTCCATACCCTAACCTATACTTCTCATCTTCCGGCCCCACAACTCTCGGCGCCTCCTCTTTCTTCATCTTCTTATTCTTCTTGAACTCATCTTTTTCCCTACCTCTCTTGTTCTCTGATACTTTGATTGGATCAAAAATCCTGATTCCTTCGAAGAGGTTAATGTGGCCAGTCTTTGGCTCCGATTCAGCAGGCTCTGGCTCTGGTTCTGGTGCTGGTTCTGGATCTGGCTCTGGCTTTGGCTCTGGCACAGTGGGAGCCAAGCCACGAGCAGTACGGAGGCGCTCGATGCGGAACTCGGTGTCGCGCTTCCTCGCTTGCTCGCGCTTGAGCTGTTCCTCCTTCGCCGCAGCCTCCTCGTCGCGGCGGACTTTCTCTCGGTTATCGAAATTGTACACATTCCACCGCTTCTGTGGCAGAATATTCAGACCTCCATGACCTCCCATTACTACTCTATTTACCAATCCTACCTACAGTACACAGATGGTAATGGATTTCCCAAAAATAATGCGAATTAGGGTTTCGCTTTGGTGATTGTTTGTTTGTGTGTGCTTCGAAAAATAGTTGTATACGAACAAATTAAAGTAGATATATATATATATATATATATATATTGAGAATCAAGAACAGTATGCCGTAATATGATCAAAATTCAAAGGTCGGTGATGGAACTCTGCGGATTAAGGAGGTCTTGTTTGGAGTACGGGTTAAATTTGTACTAGGAATTGTTTCCTACCATCTAAGCGTATTATATACGCGAATTGATTTTTGCCACGTCGGCATGAGTAGTGGCACCGTCGTCATTTCTTAATTTATAGTTTATTATAGCGGGGAAAGTGTACCGGATACAAGGTTGCTGGTGTATCAATATTGGGCTTTTGAATTTTATTAAAAATGGGCTGCGAATGCGTAGCCCGTTTTAGCTGTGTTATGTATATCTCTACCGGCCTAGTCATCAAAATTTGAAAAATCAAAGTTAGCTCTCACTAAATAGATTTTTCAAATTAATTCACTTATTAGTTTATTATCAATGCCTCATTTTCAAATATATTTTTAACCAGTTTACTTAAAATTGGGGAAAAACCATATTGGGCATTCCAATTAAATTCGCCTAATCAATCAAACTATAACAACACAGCACTAAACAAGATCTAGTTGACTTATATTTAATCTTTCTATAAAAACTCTAATTAAATTAGGTAAAAACATTTTCATCAACTTATTATTTAAATATGTGTTTTACATAAATATAAACGCTTTTCATGCATTGCCCATATTAGCAAAGCAATAAATTTTTTTTAAAATAATAATCTAATAGTTAGGAAAGAAGGAAATTTAAACCCTAAATGTCTTTGTTGAAAATGTGAAAAAGTATTAACTAATTTATGAGACTCATAGAGACAATCCCAAAAAATAAAAAGGAAGAAGACTCTTAGGGTCTGTTTGAAATCCACTTATTTTGCTGAAATTGAAAATTTTTGCTGAAAATACTGTAAATAAAGTTAAATGTTAGTTGAAATAGTACAGTAAGACCCATGAATAGTACAAAAAAGTGCAGTTAAACCCATGAATAGTGACAAAAATAAGTTGAATAGTAAAATAAGTTAGCAAAAAATAAGTTAGCCAAACAAACACCAACAAAAATTTTAAGGCAAAGAATTTATGGGTATGGACAATATAACAACCTAAGAGATCCAGGAGTACAACGTGTCTAGAAATTTAACTTCATCTCATGTCACATTTCACAAACAGAGCAAATCATGCGGCAAAAGACCTTAAGAGAGAGAGAGAGAGAGAGAGAGAGAGAGACATTGCATGAACCTGCAAGCATGGACATGATCAAAATCATGCCTATTCAGGGAAGATCAGGGGTTTAAGCGACTGCAAATAAACATTTTAAAGTCTGAATTCTTGCCATTAAAGGCTAACAAGATATTGGAGATCTTTCCCTCACCTCCTCTCCTGCCCTCCCCCTCCATCCACCAAAATATAAATAAATAAATAAAAACTAAAGGTACATCTGCAAAAACCTATACTACAGATAGTCATTGAGGTGGTGCTGCCGGCCTGAGATTCCAATCCATATGACAGATGTAAACTGACAGAGACATAGTCCACATTGCAGAAACCCGCCAGCATAAATAAGGGACGCTTCTCTCATTAAATCATAATCTATAATTGCAGAAACACCTATGATAGAATACCACCAACTTTTAGATTCATCAGACAGCATGGCTTTCTACCAAATGTAGACAACTTGACATCGAGTTGCAAACTTTCTTCTATTGCTATACTCAAACAGACAACAGTAAGTATTACAGGGAGAATATGAGAGTTAAGAGCAATTGAAGTGTCATTTGCCTTCATGACCCCATCAAAAAATGAAGTCATTAAGCTGAACACTTTCTTATATTGCTATCGTACTCAAACAGCCAAGAGTAAGTATTGCTGGGAGAATATGAGAGTTATGAGCAATTGAAGTGTTACTTGCCTTCATGATCCCATCAAAAAATGAAGTCACTAAGCTGAACACGATTGTCTTTCTGGGCATTCCTACTGATAATATATGCACTGTCTTCCACGCCTGCACTAAAACAATTCATCCTGTGCCTGTACAATTGACAGACCATGAGCAGAGAGACTCACCCAATTCATGGTAGAGAAATAAAAAAATTGCTTCCATGGCACTAACCAAGCAAAGTGATCTTCACAGCAAACAGAACCCCAGATGATAGAAAGTCCAGTTCCTTTCCTGCACTCAACGAACACAGCTACATATTCAACCTCCTAGACAAATCAAAGGGTGTAACCCATGGTACATTGCAACTTTGTTTGAAAGAGATGAAGGAAAAGTGTTGAGTAATATTTTAAAAACAGAACTGTTAAAAAATAAGAAAAATGACAAGTTCAAGGTTTTGAGGACAAACAGGGATTGGAACAGAGGTCCAACCAACCATGACGATGTCATAATTAATTAATATAAAAATAAATAAATAATTCAAAATTCAAAATTTAAAATTAGTAATAGACTAGAAAATATTTTTATTGTTTTAAGACATATAGATATATATATTGTATAATTATTTTAAGACTTTTTTTTTAATAAGTAATAGAAATTTTATTGATAATTCTTTTAAGACATAAATATCTACTGTAAATACTAAAAGATTAAATTAATTGTAAATTTTCAAGGAAAAGAAAACTAGACAACCCATCAAGTAACAAGGAGGTGTGCAATGAAATTGAAAATAAAATCATTCAAGTTAAAACTATCTACCCTTTAGGTCAACTAGCACTTTCTGGTATTTCTAATGAAGACATCCAAGGTTTAAATCCCCCTTCCCCACTTAAGATGTATTAAAAAAAAAAAAAAAATATATATATATATATATATATATATATATATATATAAGGCTATTTGGCATTAATGTTTAGGTGGTTGATAGGTAGAAGGGCCCAATGTGAAGCCCAGTCATGCTATGGAGATAAGATTAACTTAAATATTTAGACAAACAAAGTGAAGAGACTTGATTCTCTACAAGGAACATGACCAAGAAGGACTTCTGCCTTTGCCAATCTAAATATCAGCCTGGCCGATGTGGATCTACAGCTGCCAAGACAATGGCAACAAGGGATGAGCTAGAAAAGATAAGGTGATGAGCATGTGTAGAGAGAGATCTGCAGTTGCAGCAACATCAACATGCAGAGCAAGGCCTTGCTCAACAGTAGCCAGTCAGATCTTGTGGCACTGAAATCAATGTGAAATTGGCAGCAAGATTGGCTGGAACTGTAAAACCCATGAACAGTTCAGAGAACCGGCACATCCGACCGTCAGCTCGCAGTTTTTTTCCCCCTGGTTTTTTGGGTTATAACAACCAGACTGGTGGCCGGTTCGCGGTTAAGTTGGTCGGGCTGGCTGGTCTAGTCTGGTTTTTAAAATCACGATATTAATTTATTGATGACAACCGATACTAAAAAAGAAATTAACTTTGAGAGGGGGAAAAAAGTAAAAAGACAAAGAAACCCCCTATTATATTTATATTCTAGACCATTAAATTATTTAGACCTTTTTTTTCCTAAGTTATGTTGGTTAGACTTATGCAATGTTCCAAAGATCTAAAAAGACATTTCTCCATATGTAGAATAGAAAACTTGAGTTTCACATTTACTTTCAGATATCCATAGTCCTCTCCCCTAAAACAGTCAGGATATGAACAAAAAGAGGTTAAAAAAATGCTTTTGTAAATATAGATTGCGTACCAAGTTGCAGAGTACATATCATAGAATTTGTCAAAGGCTTTATCCAAACAGTAGTGACAAACCAAAAGATCCCTGATATCAGTCACACTGCATGTTGATTTGCAGCATTTTACCTAAAGCCAATCACATTTTAACATTATTTAGCGTCATAGGAAACAGTCACTGCAAAATAAGCACCATATATCCAGAAATTGGTAAGCACAAAGAGACTTCTCCTAGTAAACACATTTTGTCGTCTTTTTTTCTGTTTCTATCAGCTCAATTGAGAAAGGGAAAAAAAGAACAACAAACAAAACACAAAACACAAAGAGCCTCTATTTTCTTAGGCAACCAAAAGATTCTATCCACATTTTTTATTTTACTTTGTATATTATACACTAATTTGATCAGACTTTTGAAGCATGCAAGAAAAAATATTGACAAAAAAGCTTCTAAGAAGAAGGAAAACAAAATGCAGATAACACAGAAAAAGTGTGAAATAAATATGCAGACAGAAAAACTGAATGACTTCTTTATACAGATTTGGTCACATAAAGCAGGTTCTTGGTCAAGATGAGTTTGCAGAAATACAAGGTTTGGTATTCATAATGTTATTCCAAACTAGCAACATGCACAAATCTTATTATAGTTTTTTTTTTTTTTTTACTGTAATAATTGAATAAACATTTATACAGACACTATTAACATGTCAACTTTCAACCAGATCCTCTCAACTCAACTATTATACATATTCAAAGTGAAAGAGCAGCATTTTCTTCTCTAGATGTGAACTACACTGTGAAGCAAAGTAAATACTCACCAGACGCTTGAGTTTGTGAGAGTAATAATGTTGATGGGATGGATGCATCCTGATATGCTCCTTCAAATGGCCTGCACTATAAATTGGAAAATACATTCTATCTCAGAGCTCAGACGTCAAACATAAGTAAACACCATCAAGAAATATCATAACATGAAGAAGGGGGCCAAAAAGGCATTCAGACCACCCCCCCCCCCCCTCCCTGCCCTTTTTTTTTCTTCCCCGTGGTTTTCTTAGTATTTGTCAACACTCTTTCAATAATATCTCCTCTTTAGCAAGTGCACCAAAACTCAATATTGCATTAAATTTATGTCCCATTATTCTCCACCTTACATTATAACACAAACAAACAGCATGGAGACCACCCCTCCTCTTACTTGATATAACACACAATGTAACAACCTTCCCTAACCATTACATTAAAACCCTGCTCCTAACCAGTAGAAGCAATCTTAGAGACATCACAATATAAAGTGAGACATTTGACATGCTATCCGCACAAGAACAGCATAAGTTGTTTCAAATGCAAAATAAAGCATCCACAGAAAAGTCAATAGGCACAACTACGAAAAATTCAATTCAATTCAATAAAAAATTTGAACCCTAGGCTTGGTTATAATAAATTTTCACATGAAAACAGGAAACTGCCTTTATTTATCATTATTAGAAAGCAGCATCCAACACTGATCCACACTAGGTCCAGAAAACTGAAGAAACTAGATGAGTAAGCACATATATAATAGCTAATGACCAAAAAAATGCAGAAATGATTTGAGAACAACACAACCTTGTTGTATTTGGTAAACAATTTTAAAGCAGCCAAGCAATATAATATAAATTCTACTGCTTACTTGTCACAAAGGATATTACTACAGTCAAGGCATGTAGCCAAAGTTAATGAGCTGCGGCATGCATTGCAATTTGCAGCTGACAAGTTTTTTCCTATCTGGTGGCATCTGCAGATACAAAAATAATCCAAAATGAATGTTAAAATTATTTAATAATCCATATTTGCATGTTATGTGATCTCAAACAGAAAGATGAGAAATATATGTCAATAAGATTCTTTATAATATATGCCAAGAGGGGTTGTGAACAGTAGCACAAGTTTCTTATAGCTCAACTCAACTCAGCCAAACCTTAATCCCAACTAATTGAGGCCCGCTCCATGAATCCTTTTATGCACTTAGCCCTACGACTAGGGCCATGTCCCCATTTATCTATCCCATTCATGAATTACAGTAGTGATAAAATGATACAAGATGAGGAAAGAGTATTTTCGAACCTTCTGTACAGTCCAAGAAGATCTCTGGATATTGAACCTGACTTATTTTGCCCCTCTGCAACCTAGACATAAAAGATAACTTTAAAATTTTAAAATAATGTCAAACTCATGAAATAGGTAAGTCATATCACCAAAACATGCAGGTCTTTTATAGAAGTGGTTAAAGAATTATAACAAACTTGGTTATAAGTCATTACCAAACAGTCTTCAGCAAGGTGTCCAGGCCTCTGACATTTCCAACTACAATAAAAAATTCACAATCACAAGTAAATATAGGCCCAAACCAAAGTGTCAAAGGTATATCTCTGCAGTTACTCAAGCAGGAAGCAATGATTCCTCCCTTCGCAGTATCTCATTTAGAGTGTTGAAATTGTACACTAGAGTGATATAATTAAATAGCAGAAAGAAGTTACTAATGCTCGCCAATTGTAACCCTAGAATGGGTTCAGCAGTAATGGCCTGAGTAACACATTTATATACATGATCCATGATCAAAATGTTAAGCAAGAAATGTACCATTCATAAGTACAAAGACTAGATCTCTTTTTGGACCAGCGATGGCGGTTATAATCCCAGGTGTCCTCCCCAAACTCAGGCAACGGTAAGGCACCTTTAACTCCAGATGTGGAGACATCTGAAATTCGGTCACTTGAGGACCCCTGAATATTTTTAAATGGAAAGATTAAGAATTCAGGAAGCAGTATATTCTAAGATATCAAAATAAATTTGTAAACAGATCAACACCTTGTCAAGTTTAAGAATTTGCAAAAGCTCAGCTTTGCATTCCATGCTGCAAATATCATCGTCGGTCTATCAGCACAGAAACACAATGTTCAAAAGGTGAGTGGGGAGGGAGAAAGCAGTGTAGGTGAGCGGAAGTTTGAAAAAGAAAATATGCAGCTCACATATCTCACCTCATTGCATATATATTCTCCATATCTCCCACATACTACACAAACAGGCTCTCCTGGATCGGGAAAACATTGCTCACTTCTGTTCTTGATGCGATCAAATTCATTTATGGAACCTAAAAGAGGTATATAAAGAAAACTAGCATAATCAAAGACACATCCATGACTTCCCCACCTAAAAGGTTATGAAGATTGATAATTATTACTTTACAGATTAGAACCTTCCACTAAATGGAAATGTTTGTCATTTATCAACCAAGTCAGATCAACACTATAATTAGAGGAACTATTTTTCACCAATAAGTAAATTACAAAGACTAACTACTTTTAGATCTAGTAATGTTAATCATAACTAATCCTCGAATTTTTATATATGACTATAAACCAGTAGAAAAACAGATAGAGGCTCAGAAACAAACCAGAAGTTGGAGGATCTTGCTTTTCTTCACATTCTGAAGAATTACTTTCATCACCTGGAGTTAGTGAACAGTGTTACAAATTAACATGAGCCTAATTCCACTGCAAAATACCAATTCAAGTACATCATAGTTATTATCCAAATCATGAAAATGTCTACAAAGGCATCCATGGCTGGTGACATTTTTTTTTTTTTTTTTTTTTTTTTGAATTGGTTAGTTACACATGCACCAAGTGGATCTTAAAGATACAACCTCACCCTCCACCCCATTATTATAGGAGGAGGAAGTGCCAATTGAGCTATAGCTCATTAGCGACTGGTGAAAATTTCTTATTCTACACCAATTTTAAGCATAACTGGACTTCAATACATAACATATTATGGATGCCCATCTACTCAAACCACTCCAACTTCTTAGTCAATGCTAGGACAAGAGAGGATGAATACTTCAAACTAGAGACCATTTCCTAAGCTTCATTACTAAATTCAGACAAATAAGAAAGTCAGATATAAAATTATCATACAATAAGCTATATAATTAATAATTTGATTAAGATTTCTTATAATTTGATCATAAGACACACAATTTCCACACGTATATAATGTTATCATCTAAAGATTTCTCATAATGTGATCATAACAACACCTTATAACATTGAAAAAATATCACTGCCAACCTCATTATTTTGATATTGAAACTCTCATCCAATTTGCAACTCAATCCCAAATACTTAATATTTCTAGAAACATCAATAAGATTAAATGAATTAACATCGACAGTGGGGGGAACTTACTTTCATACCCTACTAAATTTGCACCCGAATTGGAAGTCTCCTGCAACCAAACAGTAACCGAAAACTCACTCATAAAGTAAAATCTAACTAAACATAAGATAAATCAAACTGCAAACAATTTGAATTACCAAAACGTCGGCAGTTAATTCCTTGTAAACCCGGACCGAGCTAACTTCCTTCCTGGTCATTCAAAAATTGAAAGTTTAACATAACTGGAAAAGTAACAAAATTACAAACTGGACAACGATTGCATTAATTACTGCTCAAAATGTCAAATTCAGTGAATTGAATTTTGTTACCTTCTTTTTGCAATGTAATCCTGGTGAGTCATAGGTCCATCGTTATCTTCGATTTCAAGTTTCCGATCAGGCGGTGGTTTGGGATTACGGCGTCGTTTTTTGCACGGCTTTTTCTCGTCACGCTGAGGAGGTGGTGGTGGTGGTTGTTGTTGTTCAGTGAGAGGAGCATTTCCAGTGGCGATGTTGTAAGCTGAAGATTTTGAAGAATTACTGAATTAACAAACAAAACAGTGTTTGGTAGCTAATTGAAATTTTCTTAGTAAAACAGCTAATAAGTAGTGATTCAATATGATACCTCTAAGGTTTTGAAGTACAGAGGAGAGACTGAAGTCTTTCTTGTACGCTAAGGAAGGGTTCTTGTAGAAATTCGACCGTGTCCCCATTCTCTCTCTCTCTCTCTCTCTCTGATGCAAATTCACGAGCCAGAGGAATTGAGAGGTCTGAACGTTTATTTTGGTAGAGAAGGTCTTGAAACGGTGCGTTCTGGGGAAAATATTAATAAGGGTAGACAAGGATCGTCTGTCGTTTCGTTTTTCCCAGATTTCGAAGAGTCGTTTACAATTTTTCTTAAGGCGGCGTTTTCGTCTTAACAATAATGGATTAGGATCCGGGTGTTAATGGAATAGGATCTGGTGCAATTCATTAGGTTCAATTTATCCAAATCCTTCATAAATTTTTTTCATTTTTTACCTTTTTTTTTACCTTTTTAACTTTTACTTTTTACTTCTCTTAACTTTTTTTTAACCTTTTTGAATCAATGGTTGAAATTGAAAGTTACCTTTTACAACTATCAATCTCAATCATTTATAGGAATTACATCAAATACAATCTGATTGCACCTGATCTCAATCCAATAGTAATAACATTCAGAAACACACAGGTTAAATAAAAGTCGTCTTGAAAAAATGTTTTCAAGGTAGTATTTTTAGCTTATTAAGTCAGATTTTTTGTCTTTTCTTATTTTTTTTCTTAATTTTTTTTTAATCAATGGTTGAGATTGAAAGTAACTTTTTGAAACTATCAATCTCAACCATTCATAGGAACTGTATCAAGTATTGCACTTGATCTCAATCCAACAATAATAACTGTAGGGTCACAAATTGTAGCCCACACCTTAATAGAAACAAGGAATGGGCCCAACAAGCCCAATACAATAAATTTGTGAGAGAGTGGGTTAAAGAATTGGGTTAGCAGCGATTTTTACAACAGTTATTGGGATCTGGGTACTTGGCCGAGGAGGCTAAAACACCTAAGCGGGTTAAGATTTTACGTCCGAGGAGTAAGGTTTGGGTAATTTTCATGGGTTATAATCAAATCCGAGGGGTATGGTCTTGGATAAGATGCTTTCTTTTAGGTTGTATTTTTCCCGGTGCTACAGTAGTTGTTTCTTGATGTTCTCCTTTTTTCTTTCTTCCCCCATCTCTTATGAAGGGTTTATTCCATTATATAGTCCTCCATTGCCCGATCTCATCGTCCACTTGTCTGTCATCTAGCACGGTACTTGAGTTTCCATTTCATCTCTTACAGCTTTTTGACTTCCTGGGGATAAAGATCACTTTCAACACTGTTCAGGAGTCTTCTCCACATAAATGCGGCCAGGAAAGCAGCTGTGATGCATTTAATGCGGTGGTAGCAGCTTTTTCTCAAGATATTTCTGCATCCTTATCCCTTCCACATGCATTGGTAATCTATCTTTATCTCTGGAACTTCCTGGAGGGTGGACTAAGGGAAAGCCGAGGTTCCTCTCACCATCAGACGTCATGTCCGAGGAGGGTATTCCTCTCGGACCAGCCTCTTTGGATCCTTACGCGCTCTACGGTTAGTTACAACGGTCCTCTGTGATTTCTTCTCCTCGGGCGTATTGTTGATGAAACGTCGTTCCTGGGCCTAGATCTTAGGCCCATATTTTACTCCCCCACAATAACATTCAGAAATGCACAGATTACATAAAAGTTGTCTTGAAAATATGTTTCTAAGACAGCATTTTCAGTTTGTTAAGTCAAATTTTTGTCACCACAATAAGTCATAATAGAATTTTATAAGTATAATACCTTCAAACAACAATAATTTTGCGTTTGATATGAACTATTTTCATATTTTGTGTGTAGTGTTAAATTACTTTGCTTTTGATATGAACTATTTGCATATTTTGTGTAGAGTCAAATGCACCAAAAACTTTGTAATTCAACTGACACGGTTTCAAATAGAGATATTTATAATTTAAATTCTTCCTATTTTAACTATTAAATTATAAAATAAAAATAAAAACCCATGTGGTATAAGTCATTATTATCAAAGATATCTCATACCTATAAAATAATCCAATTATCAATTTAGAGGTTTTGGTTTCTTCAAAGAAATCAATAAAGAAATTGGTTTCACATCACCCTACCATTCAACTAGAAGTTAAATTTAAAGGCCCTTAACCGGTGGGGTTTTTTTTTTTTTTTTTTTTTTTTTTTTTTTTTGGGTTAGAAGAAGAAGAGAAGAAAATGGCCCTCGACCGGTTAAATAATAGAAATGCCCTTCTCACAATTAAACTTACTTAAATGGTTATTCCCTCTCTCTCTTTTTTTCCATTTTTTTTTATAGACATATGGACAAAGTTTAGTTATAATATTTGTTATAATCTTAGGTTACAACCTTACTTAGTGTGCATTTGGATTGGAATAGAAAATTAAAATTATTTTATTATTCAACTTATTTTTGCTACTATTCATGGCCTCACTGCACTTTCTAGTTATGGACCACATTGTACTATTTCAACTAAATTTTACCTTTATCTACAGTACTTTCAATAATAAATTTTCAGTTTCAACAAAATAAGTGGTATCCAAACACACCATTAATATCTTTTTATTGAAGATGAATTTTGACAAATTCACCATTGAATTACGTCTTATTTTTATCCTTCATTCTTGCAAATTTTCTAGAAAATTAAAGATTAATAATTATGTCATTAATAAATTATTTAAATTGTAATTTTTTGTAATTTAAAATTATACATAAAATATAAACTTATAGATCATATATTAAATAATATCCAATTAACACAAAACTTAACATGTGTATTAAGAGTGTAAAAAACATGCAATTCAATAGTTAGATTTTCAATATATGTTGTAATGTTTATTTTATCAAATAAAGTTATAATCTTAAATTACAACTAATTTTGTAACTAAACTTGTCTTTTTTTTATTTAAGAAATGGTTATTCTATTCCCTTTTATTTGTTGGTTTCTTGTATGCATCCGATGATCCGGTCTATAAGAGATAGAGAACCCAAATGTTTATTCATGGACAAAGCAATTGTCAGCATGTCCTAAGTTGGTTTTAAATTATTTTTTAAAAACAAAAATTGAAACCAAAAAAAAAAAAATGTTAACTTTTAGGTTTGTAAAATTTAATCTAAACCATGAAATAAACTTAATCCTTTTATAATTTGAAATTCACATTAAAGCTGTTAAGGGGGGGGGGGGGGGGGAATATGAAAAGGAACGGCAGATTTGACTCTTCTCTGACCATGGAGCCTGCTAATGTGAGACTATTTACGAAATTGCCATCCGTTACTCTGTTTTTGTAACTCAAAATTACCTAAAACTTGTTTTTGTTTTCAGTAACTCATTACTTGATTTTGGTGAGACTTGAGTGATGGAAACAAAATCCAAAACCCATCCAAACAAGCACGTTCTCCGTGTAACCCAATTATTTTGGGTGATGAGTGATGAAAACCCACAAATCTAATAAACCCCTCGACAATCTTTCTCTCAGGAATAAAATACGATTCATCCATGATGACAATGTTTTTATGAAAGAAAGAAAAAACTTCAAGGAATAAAATATAATTTATCAATTCCGAAGTGACCTGATCAAATACACTAGCAGTGAGTGAGAATAATAGGTAAGCAGTCGTAATCAAACGGAAATGCTTAGGACACAACTTCCACCACAAATTTTGCCACAATTTATTCATGTAGCAAGTTGTGAGTGGTGGAGTAAAAGTAGTGGGTCCACAACTCCACCGCTCACAACTTACCATGTGAGCAAGTTGTGGCAAAAGTTATGGTGAAAGTTGTGTCCTGAGCATTACTCTAAATCAAATATCATAAAGTCATGTAATCAATATTTTTCTTTCCTACCTAAACATGTCTCTATACTGCAACATTTAGCAAAATTCCCTCATATTACAATCCAAATTTTGGATCCCCATTATAATCAAAGTTGAGCTAAACAAAATCTTCATGCATCAGCAGCGGCTATTTAAGTTAACGAACATACACAATTAATTGCTGAATAGGTCAAACCAACATACACAATTAATTAACCATTCTGCATGACTTTTGTTCCAAGTTGAACCTGAAATGACAAATCATGGGGCCCCAGAGGCTTGGGTGGGTATGATATCAACGATTCAACTTGAATAAATTGATAGTGTGCCCACACAGACTTTCTGAATCTCTCTAGATTATACCGACTCCACTATCAGTCCCTCTCAAGTCTACACAATAATCCATTTCAATAAAAGCCTACATAATAATACCGACTTTCATAATTACAAGACAAGAAAGTCCACTCTCAGCTTTAAAAAAAGACAAGAAAGTTTAACCAGCGCCGAGAAGAAAAAACAAAGTATATCCTTGGTAGCTTATTCATAAGCTAAAAGAAAAAATTCACCCAACAGGCCTCTGTACTCTTGACCCAAATAGTAATTAACTGTAACAAAAAAAAAAGATAACAGGAACAGAAGAAGAAGAAGATGGGTAAATTCGGCTGCAACATTGATGGGAACCTGGATGCTGCAAAGTTCAGCGAGCCACTGCCATGGATTGGCATCTATGTGGCTGCAGCATCACTCGCCTGCCTCATTGCAATGGCTGTGGATGGCATTAATGGAATCCGCTATCGAAAATTTTGGTTCCCCTGCAAATTCTTCTCTCTCAACGCTACTTCCCTGACCTTGATTGCCACAGCAGTCAAGCTGGCAGTGGATCTAAATACCCCGATGCCTAGCCGCCAGGATCAGCTTGCAAAACTTAGCAGTGCCGCCTTCCTCTGTACAGTAATGGGTAATTCTATGCCTTCTCTTGGAAACATGGAGAATAAAGAAATGGCTATGAACATTATTGCTTTGGGAATACTTGTTATTACTGTTATTGTGAATATTTGCATCCAATTAGGTACTGGGGTAATCTATGTTTTCTGGAAAGAACATGCTTTCATCATGTTTATCATGCTTGTTTTGCTTCTATTCTTGACTTTTTCTGCCTTAACTGTGCCAACTACCAAGCATTATTTAGAATACAAGTACAATAAAAAGTACGAATTAGCTCTCAATGAAAGCTCAAAAGAAACTGGTAAAACGGTTGTCGACAAACTTAGAGAGGATCTTATGAAATATTGGATGATGGCTAATACCTGTAACCCTCAATTTGTAATGGGGCGTTCAGTGACATGCACCGCTTCTGGGGCATTCTGTCTCCTGAGTGCTGCAACTTTAGCAGAAGCCATATTTAGATCATACTTCTTTCCCAGGTCATTTAAATCTTGCAGCGGAGAGTCTGACTATAAGTGGTCAACCACTATAGTTCTTGTTATACAGACTATTGCAGTAGGAATCGGTACTCTTGGCCCAGCGTGTCGATGGTTCACAGCCATCAATTTCAGTTGCCCAAAAAGAGGAAATACAAGCCACACAAAACATTTTAAAGTAGAGCACTACTGGATCCAGAGGCTTGTAGAGATGAAAGAATGCCCATTAACTTTACAAATCCGTAATCGGCACTTCAGGAAACTTGCCCATGATGCAAAAATTCAATTCTTACACTTGTGCATCAGAGTGCAAACTGGGATTGTGATAACAAGCAAATTGATTCGCCTCATTTCCGTTTTCATTGTAAGCCAGATCTTTTTTTGCTGCAATTGCTGTGAAGAGTTGAAGAAGAAGTTCAAACTCAAGAACGGTGTTTCATATACTGAATCAACTTTGGAATCACAGCTTTCCTCAAAGCTGGATCTTAGCCGTTTTGTTTTGCATCTTGAAGGTGAGGATGTTATGGTTGGGTTGATGATGAAATGTAAATGTGACCCCACTGAACATTGGATACGGATGGGAGGGAAAAAACAGCCTAAATACCTCATAAACCTGTTGGAGACATCAACATTTTCACAAGGATTCAGGGGAGTCGGCGAGTATGACAGTAACCAAGTTCCTTCTCTAGATTCTGAGGAGCCACCAAATTGTTGGGTGCTTCCTGTGGTGACACTGACAAGTATTGCTGTAGCAATTCCAAATGTCAGCCCTAAATCGATTAAACAGTTGATATGTGGTGTGAATCAAGGCCTGGAGTATGTAAGACTTATAGAAGAATACCTGGATGGAAGAGATTTGTCCAACATCAGGAAGACAGCAGAGGTGGTTTGGTTAGGTGTTGAACTCTATCACAAGTGGTTGGATGTGGACCTCCATAAACTGTCCCGTCAAGGAAAAAGCCCAAAGGAAATACTTCAAGAACTTGCCGATACTGCAAAGAACAGGTCTGTGGAGTTTCACAAGAAACCAATGAATCAATGTTTAAAGCAAAGTCCTTCAAAGTGGCCCATCAAAGTCTTGGCTGCCAATTCCATGTATAGAATAAGTCAAACCATTCTGCTAAATTATGAAAGCATAAATGACCAGATGGGTGAGAAGTTATTTGCAGCAGTGGTTGTCATGATCTCTGGCATACTGGGCGCTTGCCTCACTAACTTACAACATCTTATACCCATTCAGTGTTTAAGCAGCACCATTGAAGAGAGGGAGGGAAGTGTGAGGCATGCAGTTTACATTCTTGGTAAAACTGAAAAAATTCTGAAAATTCTAGAACAGAGAGAACCTCCCAGTTTAGAGCCTCATCAAATGACAAACATTGATGAGTGGCGTTCATTATACATGCAGAAGAAGCCCTCACCCTTCTTTCCCTCTTCATTGGAGGGTGAGAAAGTTTCTAACAATTCAAGTGACTTGTTCCTATCCATTGGTTAGAATGACAAGCCTGGAGTCAAAAACAGAGACAGATTATAATTTTCATGTTCATGCAGAAAATTGTCTTTTCCTGCCCACATGATGATCACGCAAACGCTTCCAACTACTCCCATTATGTAATATAGTTTTGTTGTAAAAGTGGAAACTTCATTGTATATATTTTATGCTGTTGTTGTTCTTCTTGTTCTTGTTCTTGTTGTTTTTTTTATTTTTCTTTCAGTGGCAAATTTTGTGAGGACAACTTACTTGATACCAAGTACCGACCAGTTATAGATGTACCAATCGCAAAGCGACTATGAACCACTAACCACATAAGGTTGTGAACTTGTGATTTATAAGGCATGCAAAAGGAAAAAAAAAAAAAGGATTTCCTAGTGCACAATTGGTTGAATGGATTCTTAAGTGACTAAGGAATTTCATATATACTAAACAAAATCACAATGAATCAAATTTCAATGATAAAGAAATTCATTGCTTAGTCAAATGTTAAATCCATAACGTGGGATTGCAAGTACTGCTTCAAAATCTTCTTGCCCAATTGCCATGGAGTGGATGTTAATCTTCCATGGGATGAAGACAACAGAGAAGGAGAGAGCTTTGATTGACTATGAATCAAAAGTAATGAGAGTGTACAAAATGGTTAAGATCACCATTCTAATTTCACGTACCTCATTAGTTTATTTTCTTAATCACTTATTACTTCCTACGTCCCATTTTGTTTGTCCTCTATTCCATTTTAAAATGTGTTTCTAAAAATAAAAGTCATTAATTTACAAGGAAGCTCACACATGATGTGCTAGTACCAAGTGAAGAGCGCGATTAACATCGCTCCTTTATTCAAGGCACTGAATACCATAATGAGACAAGCAGGAAACCCATAAGAATAATTTTTCATTAAAAAAAGAAAGGAATATTTACCATCCGTACCAAATTGTGGCAAACCTTTTTGTAGTGTGCATCACACTATTAACAAAGTTGTACACCATTAACATGCAGACTAAAACAAATATAAGAACCACAAAGTTGATACTAGGGAGTGTGTAAAATTCAAATCAATTGCTAATTGAAATTATATGGATGAACATTAGTCTCATGCCAAAATAAAATATTGAATCCCAATTAAACCAATTTAAAAAATGTACAAGTTAGAGATAAGTTGAGCCTTCGCAGACTTCTAGAACAGAACTGTGTTAAATATTTTAGGTGAATATTTATGTGTAGACAATGTTGTTTAAGTTAGGATTTCCCTTGAATTAATATTTACATACCTATAGAAAAAAAAAAGGAGGCGGCCGGGGGGGGGGGGGGGGGGGGGGGCGCTTTTTATAATGATTTGAAATTCAGATTTGTGAACATGTAGACACAGGTTAACATCAAAACATAAACTCAAATATGAGCACACCATCTTAGCAAGATTTCCAAGCAATGAGAAAATTATCACTTTGCAATGACATGAAAGCCTTTTAAACCATGTGTGTGGTATAATTTAAAAAATGGCAATAAAGAACCTCTAGCACACAACTTTTATGAAAAGTAACACAAAAGTTGTAATAAGTAATATCATTATCAAAATGAAATCTAGTGATTCTTAAAGCTTCTGGTCCATACATTTGAACTCCTACCAAAGTCAATGGAACTTCTGGGAACTAACCTCCTACCATCCCAAACGAACATGCTCTCACAGAACAAACATATTTTAAGAAAGAAAAACTGTTAAACAAAACTAAAAAGCTTATATGAACCAGAAGCACTGAGAAAACTCAATGACATAAGATAAATAATAAAATCATTGGACATATCAGTTCAAAAATAAAAATCTAGGATTCACAGACAGCTTTCAAATGAATTATTGCTTTTAACATTAAGAGCCACCAAATTCCAATTTCTACTCATCCTTGAAACTTACTCCCCCTCCTTTCAAACACACTGGCACACATATGCAACTTCAAAAACAGAAAGGCTATTAATTTAAATATTTTGATAAGAAATTTGTAAATCACAGGTTAAAATTGCAGCCTTCCATTGATCCTCAGGCTTGACCTTTAAGACTGTATCTTTCATCTGCCAAATCCAACTTCCAGTTACTTCTAGGAACCAATGCCCCTCTCTCTCTCTCTCTCTCTCTCTCTCTCTTTCTCTCTCACACACACACACAAGAGAGAGAGAGAGAGAGAGAGAGAGAACACAAAAAATTGATGGCACCTAAAACTACCATCTACAAACAAGGTGCAATGGAATAATAATCAACCCTATCATTATCTTTACTCACAACAATCCTTCCATGGTCTCTAATTAACCAAATATTTTCTTTGATAGATATGCCAATGTTTATTTTTTTGATGGTATCAACAATCGACTAAACAGGTTGTTCCAGTAACATCGCCAATCTTGTATGATTAGTATGCTTATTTAACAACTGCTTTCATTCAATTGCATTCTTTCTGCAAAGTGTTGTTACAACTGACTACATATTGTTCAACATATATAATAGAGCGGAACCGAAATGTCAATGAGCTATATAGCTCAACTGAAACTTCCTCCTCTCCCGTAATAATGGGATGGAGGGTGATATCATGGATTCGAGACCCAGTGAGTGCACGTCTAACTCAACCATAAAAAGAAATACAGCGGACCTGAAATCCGTATTGAATTCCTTAGTGGCAATTAACATTATACTCAAGCCCGACAGCAGTATTTTGCTCCCTGTACAATGACTTGAATAAACAGCATACATTTCGCTCATCAGGGATTGGAAAAACAGGTGAAACCATCACTCATAATTCAGGATAACATAAGAAAATTAGCCCGGAAACAAATAGTAGAACTTGGATTTCATGGCTTAAATTAATAAAACACCAAACATATGAATAAATACTTGAACTTGAGAAATCAACACAATGCCACAACAATTTTTAGGGGAAAACAGATCAGTCAATCCACAAGGCATTAAAATAAATCATTACATAAATTACTAATAAAAATGTGAACTTTTTGTATATTAATTTCACCAACCAATTGGAATCATAAAATACAAAATTGCTATAGAATTGGATCTATAAAGCAAAAAATTTTGCTCGGGTTTTCATTGACAAATCAAAATTGAAATAACTAGAAATCCAAACTGACAATTCCATCAATTCTCATGAACCCTAACAAAGGGTTCTCTCCCAAAAAAAAAAAACAAAACAAAACCTGGGTCCTAAACGACGGGTCGTATAAGGTAAACTAATCATCGTCCCTCTTCTTCGGCTTCCGATAGGACTCTTCGAGATGCTTCGCGATGATAAGGCCAGTGTCGGCGAGCTTCTTGATATTCGGAACGGCGTAGTTTTGGGCCACGTAGATTCCGAACACTGTGCCAGCTATGAAGGAGAAGCTACTCCTGATCAAACCCATTTTGGGTTGCGAATTTTGCGTTCAGAAAAATAGAAAATAAAAAGGAAATAGCTTTCAAGGATTGAATGGGGTAGGGATTATAGATCGGAGTGAGAGACTGTATGAGTGTTTAGCTTGAGATTATAAAAGGGAGGAGAATTTATTGAAGAGCTAATACTCTTTTTATCGTGCTCCTCACGCTTCTTCTAAGTTGACCCCTTTCCGAAGCACCAATTGCCAATTGGTCCACAGTTTTGGTGGGGTACGTTCTGCTGACAAGGCAGTATCAAAACCAATCTTTTTGTTTTTTTTGTTTTTTTTTTTTTTTGGGTGGGTTTTATAGTAATTCGCCCCTTGATCTTTGTCACATTTTTCCGCCCTCACTCGATTTGATTATCAATTTGATATTTTGATTATATAATGTACTAATTGCTAATTCGTACGATGCACGAGAAAACTATTGTGTATAAATTTAATGAAATAGAAATGTACGAAACACAAATTTAAGTTTAAAATAAAATGAAGAATTAAATCTTTAATATCTTCAACTATCCATAAAATGTATGAAACACAAATTTAAAGAACTACTTAATCAATATTTCAAATAAATTGAGAAAAAAAAAAGATAAAGTGTTTTTTATAACTTCATCCTTTGTTGCTTCGTAATAATCACTAAATATATTCTTTTCTTTTAATTTTAAAATTTAAACTATCAATTAGGGTCTTGCATCTGACTGATTAATAAAATAAAAATTATGCAATGGCAATGGTTGGAATCTTGCTTGTAATAACTTAAGAAAAGAAGTGGCACAATTTTATGGGACTTCATACTACATTATTTGATTAATTTTGCCGAATGTAGCATTATGTATGCAATTAATATACATTTTCTCAAATCATAAGCCATGTACACCCAAATCCATGCATGTTCATTTGGTGTGCTCACTTCCATTCCTTTGCCTTTACATTTACCTGATTTTGTGGACTTGCTAATAATCCTCCAACAAAAGCAAAACTATGAAGACTTGATTGGCATCTAGTGGCCTTAACTATTGTTGTTCCCTTCGATATGTTAATGATCAGTTTAGAACCCTGCATTTATGATTTTCACATTTTTATTAGTTCCACATGATTAACCAATGTCATCTTTGATGTACTTGGGAGCATTCGTTTGCTTTTTATCTTTACTGCATTACAGATATGACATGGCTTCAAACCGTTGGCAGTAGGAGTCACATTTTCCAAAAAACACTCATTTGTGAGCTACAGTAAAACTCATTTGATTGTGAACTATAGTAATTCTCATTTGTGTGCTGCAAGTACTCTTACCAAACCACAAATTTACTTTATCACAGCAAATAGAAAAAGAGGGTGAAGCAAGGAAAAAAGAAGAATGGTTCATGTGTGAGTGATTGATGTTAATTGACATGATTGTTTGTCTTTATCTTATTTGTATAAACCTCAATGTACAGCTTTACGTGTTTGTTTGAATGGATGTAAGTGCTATATAATGCCTCAGTTGTAACCTTAATAGAGTAAACAATTCATTTAGCCCAAGAAAAACAATTGTCTATGTAAATTAAATGAGGAAGACGCAAAAATAAAGGGCTTTTTTTGGGGTAAATGTTCAAATAATTCAAGCAAATTTAATAAAATTAAATAAAAAAAGGGCCCACTGTTCTTCCAAAAACAAATTTTGTCCCACTATCAAGAAATCATTTTTTGTTGAAACCTAGACAAAATCCTTACTATGAAATTTCAAATCCAACTAAACTGAAAATACTCAAAAAGAACACGAAACTAAAAACTTTAAAGTGTTTTTTATATCTTCTTCTTTTGTTGCTTCGTAATAGTCACTAAATATATTCTTTTGTTTTAATTTTAAAATTTAAACTATCAATTAGGGCCTTGCATCTGACTGATTAATAAAATAAAAATTATGAAATGGCAATGGTTGGAATCATGCTTGTAATAACCTAAGAAAAGAAGTGGCACAATTTTATGAGACTTAATAATACATTATTTGATTAATTTTGCTAAAGGTAGCATTATGTATGCAATTAATATACATTTTCTTAAATCATAAGCCATGTACACCCAAATCCATGCATGTTCATTTGGTGTGCTCACTTCTATTCCTTTGCCTTTACCTTTACCTGATTTTGTGGACTTGCTAATAATCCTCCAACAAAAGCAAAACTATGAAGACTTGATTGGCATATGGTGGCCTTAACTATTGTTGTTCCCTTTGATATGTTAATGATCAGTTTAGAACCCTACATTTATGGTTTTCACATTTTTGTTTGTTCCACATGATTAACAAAAGTCATCTTTGATCTACATGGGAACACTCATTTGCTTTTTATCTTTACTGCATTACAGATATGACATGGCCTTAAACCGTTGGCAGTAGGAGTCACATGTTCCAAAAAACACTCATTTGTGAGCTATAGTAAAGCTCATTCGATTGTAAACTATAGTAATTCCCATTTGTGTGCTGCAAGTACTCTTACCAAACCACAAATTTACTTTATCTTAGCAAGTAGAAAAAGAGGGTAGAGCAAGGAAAAAAGAAGAATGGTTCATGTGTGAGTGATTGATGTTAATTGACATGATTGTTTGTCTTTATCTTATTTGTATAGACCTCAATGTACAGGTTTACGTGTTTGTTTGAATGGATGTAAGTGCTATATAATGCCTCAGTTGTAACCTTAATAGAGTAAACAATTCATTTAGCCCAAGAAAAACAATTGTCTATGTAAATTAAATGAGGAAGAGGCAAAAATAAAGGGCTTTTTTTGGGGTAAATGTTCAAATAATTCAAGCAAATTTAATAAAATTAAATAAAAAAAGGGCCCATTGTTCTTCCAAAAAAAAAATTTGGTCCCACTATCATGAAATCATTTTTTGTTGAAACCTAGAAAAAATCCTTCCTATGAAACTTCAAATCCAACTAAACTGAAAATATTCAAAAAGAACACGAAATTAAAAACTTTAAAGGGTTTTTCATATCTTCTTCCATTGTTGCTTCGTAATAGTCACAAAATATATTCTTTTGTTTTAATTTAAAAATTTAAACTATCAATTAGGGTCTTGCATCTGACAGATTAAAAAAATAAAAATTATGAAATGGCAATGGTTGGAATCTTGATTGTAATAACCTTAAGAAAAGAAGTGGCACAATTTTATGGGACATCATACTACATTATTTGATTAATTTTGCTAAAGGTAGCATTATGTATGCAATTAATATACATTTTCTTAATTCACAAGCAATGTACACCCAAATCCATGCATGTTCATTTGGTGGGCTCACTTCTATTCCTTTGCCTTTACCTTTAACTAATTTTGTTGACTTGCTAATAATCCTACAACAAAATTAGTGGCCTTAACTATTGTTGTTCCCATTGATATGTTAATGATCAGTTTAGAACCCTGCATTTATGGTTTTCACATTTTTGTTAGTTCCACATGATTAGCAAAAGTCATATTTGATCTACTTGGAAACACTCATTTGCTTTTTATCTTTACTGCATTACAGATATGACATGGCTTCAAACCGTTGGCAGTAGGAGTGACTTGTTCCAAAAAACACTCATTTGTGAGCTATAGTAAAACTCATTTGATTGTGAACTATAGTAATTCTCATTTGTGTGCTACAAGTACTCTTACCAAACCAAAAATTTACTCTATCTCAGCAAATAGAAAAAGAGGGTAAAGCAAGGAAAAAAGAAGAATGGTTCAAGTGTGAGTGATTGCTGTTAATTAAATGGATTGTTTGTCTTTATCTTATTTGTTTAGACCTCAATGTACAGCTTTACGTGTTTGTTTAAATGGATGTAAGTACTATATTAATTAAATGGATTGTTTGTCTTTATCTTATTTGTTTAGACCTCAATGTACAGCTTTACGTGTTTGTTTAAATGGATGTAAGTACTATATAATGTCTCAGTTGTAACCTTAATAGAGTTAACAATTCGTTTAGCCCAAGAAAAACAATTGTCTATGTAAATTAAATGAGGAAAAGGCAAAATTAAAGAGCTTTTTTTGGGGTAAATGTTCAAATAATTCAAGAAAATTTAATAAAATTAAATAAAAAAAGGGCCCACTGTTCTTCCAAAAAAAAATTTGGTCCCACTATCATGAAATCATTTTTTGTTGAAACCTAGACAAAATCCTTCTTATGAAACTTCAAATCCAACTAAACTGAAAATACTCAAAAAGAACACAAAATTAAAAACTTTAAATTGTTTTTTATATCTTCTTCCATTGTTGCTTCGTAATAGTCACTAAATATATTCTTTTGTTTTAATTTTAAAATTTAAACTACGAATTAGGGTCTTGCATCTGACTGATTAATACAATAGAAATTATGGAACGGCGATGGTCGGAATCTTGCTTGTAATAACCTAAGAAAAGAAGTGGCACAATTTTATGGGACTTCATACTACATTATTTGATTAATTTTGCTAAAGGTAGCATTATGTATGCAATTGATATACATTTTCTTAAATCATAAGCCATGTACACCCAAATCCATGCATGTTCATTTGGTGTGCTCGCTTCTATTCCTTCGCCTTTACCTTTACCTAATTTTGTGGACTTGCTAATGATCCTCCAACAAAAGCAAAACTAAGAAGACTTTATTGGCATCTGGTGGGTTTAACTATTGTTGTTCCCTTTGATATGTTAATGATCAGTTTAGAACCCTGCATTTATGGTTTTCACATTTTTGTTAGCTCCACATGATTAACAAAAGTCATCTTTGATGTACTTGGGAGCACTCGTTTGCTTTTTATCTTTACTGCATTACAGATATGACATGGCTTCAAACCGTTGGCAGTAGGAGTCACATGTTCCAAAAAACACTCATTTGTGCGCTACAGTAAAACTCATTTGATTGTGAACTATAGTAATTCTCATTTGTGTGCTGCAAGTACTCTTACCAAACCACAAATTTACTTTATCACAGCAAATAGAAAAAGAGGGTGAAGCAAGGAAAAAAGAAGAATGGTTCATGTGTGAGTGATTGATGTTAATTGACATGATTGTTTGTCTTTATCTTATTTGTATAAACCTCAATGTACAGCTTTACGTGTTTGTTTGAATGGATGTAAGTGCTATATAATGCCTCAGTTGTAACCTTAATAGAGTAAACAATTCATTTAGCCCAAGAAAAACAATTGTCTATGTAAATTAAATGAGGAAGACGCAAAAATAAAGGGCTTTTTTTGGGGTAAATGTTCAAATAATTCAAGCAAATTTAATAAAATTAAATAAAAAAAGGGCCCACTGTTCTTCCAAAAACAAATTTTGTCCCACTATCAAGAAATCATTTTTTGTTGAAACCTAGACAAAATCCTTACTATGAAATTTCAAATCCAACTAAACTGAAAATACTCAAAAAGAACACGAAACTAAAAACTTTAAAGTGTTTTTTATATCTTCTTCTTTTGTTGCTTCGTAATAGTCACTAAATATATTCTTTTGTTTTAATTTTAAAATTTAAACTATCAATTAGGGCCTTGCATCTGACTGATTAATAAAATAAAAATTATGAAATGGCAATGGTTGGAATCATGCTTGTAATAACCTAAGAAAAGAAGTGGCACAATTTTATGAGACTTAATAATACATTATTTGATTAATTTTGCTAAAGGTAGCATTATGTATGCAATTAATATACATTTTCTTAAATCATAAGCCATGTACACCCAAATCCATGCATGTTCATTTGGTGTGCTCACTTCTATTCCTTTGCCTTTACCTTTACCTGATTTTGTGGACTTGCTAATAATCCTCCAACAAAAGCAAAACTATGAAGACTTGATTGGCATATGGTGGCCTTAACTATTGTTGTTCCCTTTGATATGTTAATGATCAGTTTAGAACCTTACATTTATGGTTTTCACATTTTTGTTTGTTCCACATGATTAACAAAAGTCATCTTTGATCTACATGGGAACACTCATTTGCTTTTTATCTTTACTGCATTACAGATATGACATGGCCTTAAACCGTTGGCAGTAGGAGTCACATGTTCCAAAAAACACTCATTTGTGAGCTATAGTAAAGCTCATTCGATTGTAAACTATAGTAATTCCCATTTGTGTGCTGCAAGTACTCTTACCAAACCACAAATTTACTTTATCTTAGCAAGTAGAAAAAGAGGGTAGAGCAAGGAAAAAAGAAGAATGGTTCATGTGTGAGTGATTGATGTTAATTGACATGATTGTTTGTCTTTATCTTATTTGTATAGACCTCAATGTACAGGTTTACGTGTTTGTTTGAATGGATGTAAGTGCTATATAATGCCTCAGTTGTAACCTTAATAGAGTAAACAATTCATTTAGCCCAAGAAAAACAATTGTCTATGTAAATTAAATGAGGAAGAGGCAAAAATAAAGGGCTTTTTTTGGGGTAAATGTTCAAATAATTCAAGCAAATTTAATAAAATTAAATAAAAAAAGGGCCCATTGTTCTTCCAAAAAAAAAATTTGGTCCCACTATCATGAAATCATTTTTTGTTGAAACCTAGAAAAAATCCTTCCTATGAAACTTCAAATCCAACTAAACTGAAAATATTCAAAAAGAACACGAAATTAAAAACTTTAAAGGGTTTTTCATATCTTCTTCCATTGTTGCTTCGTAATAGTCACAAAATATATTCTTTTGTTTTAATTTAAAAATTTAAACTATCAATTAGGGTCTTGCATCTGACAGATTAAAAAAATAAAAATTATGAAATGGCAATGGTTGGAATCTTGATTGTAATAACCTTAAGAAAAGAAGTGGCACAATTTTATGGGACATCATACTACATTATTTGATTAATTTTGCTAAAGGTAGCATTATGTATGCAATTAATATACATTTTCTTAATTCACAAGCAATGTACACCCAAATCCATGCATGTTCATTTGGTGGGCTCACTTCTATTCCTTTGCCTTTACCTTTAACTAATTTTGTTGACTTGCTAATAATCCTACAACAAAATTAGTGGCCTTAACTATTGTTGTTCCCATTGATATGTTAATGATCAGTTTAGAACCCTGCATTTATGGTTTTCACATTTTTGTTAGTTCCACATGATTAACAAAAGTCATATTTGATCTACTTGGAAACACTCATTTGCTTTTTATCTTTACTGCATTACAGATATGACATGGCTTCAAACCGTTGGCAGTAGGAGTGACTTGTTCCAAAAAACACTCATTTGTGAGCTATAGTAAAACTCATTTGATTGTGAACTATAGTAATTCTCATTTGTGTGCTACAAGTACTCTTACCAAACCAAAAATTTACTCTATCTCAGCAAATAGAAAAAGAGGGTAAAGCAAGGAAAAAAGAAGAATGGTTCAAGTGTGAGTGATTGCTGTTAATTAAATGGATTGTTTGTCTTTATCTTATTTGTTTAGACCTCAATGTACAGCTTTACGTGTTTGTTTAAATGGATGTAAGTACTATATTAATTAAATGGATTGTTTGTCTTTATCTTATTTGTTTAGACCTCAATGTATAGCTTTACGTGTTTGTTTAAATGGATGTAAGTACTATATAATGTCTCAGTTGTAACCTTAATAGAGTTAACAATTCGTTTAGCCCAAGAAAAACAATTGTCTATGTAAATTAAATGAGGAAAAGGCAAAATTAAAGAGCTTTTTTTGGGGTAAATGTTCAAATAATTCAAGAAAATTTAATAAAATTAAATAAAAAAAGGGCCCACTGTTCTTCCAAAAAAAAATTTGGTCCCACTATGATGAAATCATTTTTTGTTGAAACCTAGACAAAATCCTTCTTATGAAACTTCAAATCCAACTAAACTGAAAATACTCAAAAAGAACACAAAATTAAAAACTTTAAATTGTTTTTTATATCTTCTTCCATTGTTGCTTCGTAATAGTCACTAAATATATTCTTTTGTTTTAATTTTAAAATTTAAACTACGAATTAGGGTCTTGCATCTGACTGATTAATACAATAGAAATTATGGAACGGCGATGGTCGGAATCTTGCTTGTAATAACCTAAGAAAAGAAGTGGCACAATTTTATGGGACTTCATACTACATTATTTGATTAATTTTGCTAAAGGTAGCATTATGTATGCAATTGATATACATTTTCTTAAATCATAAGCCATGTACACCCAAATCCATGCATGTTCATTTGGTGTGCTCGCTTCTATTCCTTCGCCTTTACCTTTACCTAATTTTGTGGACTTGCTAATGATCCTCCAACAAAAGCAAAACTAAGAAGACTTTATTGGCATCTGGTGGGTTTAACTATTGTTGTTCCCTTTGATATGTTAATGATCAGTTTAGAACCCTGCATTTATGGTTTTCACATTTTTGTTAGCTCCACATGATTAACAAAAGTCATCTTTGATGTACTTCGGAGCACTCGTTTGCTTTTTATCTTTACTGCATTACAGATATGACATGGCTTCAAACCGTTGGCAGTAGGAGTCACATGTTCCAAAAAACACTCATTTGTGCGCTACAGTAAAACTCATTTGATTGTGAACTATAGTAATTCTCATTTGTGTGCTGCAAGTACTCTTACCAAACCAAAAATTTCTCTATCTCAGCAAATAGAAAAAGAGGGTAAAGCAAGGAAAAAAGAAGAATGGTTCATGTGTGAGTGATTGATGTTAATTGACATGATTGTTTGTCTTTATCTTATTTGTATAGACCTCAATGTACTGGTTTACATGTTTGTTTGAATGGATGTAAGTGCTATATAATGTCTCAGTTGTAACCTTAATAGAGTTAACAATTCATTTAGCCCAAGAAAAACAATTGTCCATGTAAATTAAATGAGGAAGAGGCAAAATTAAAGAGCTTTTTTTGGGGTAAATGTTCAAATAATTCAAGCCAATTTAATAAAAAAAGGGCCCACTGTTCTTCGAAAAAAAAAATTGGTCCCACTATCATGAAATCATTTTTTGTTGAAACATAGACAAAATCCTTCCTATGAAACTTCAAATTCAACTAAACTGAAAATACTCAAAAAGAAAACGAAATTAAAAACTTTAAAGTGTTTTTTATATCTGTTTCCTTTGTTGCTTCGAAATAGTCACTAAATATATTCTTTTGTTTTAATTTTAAAATTTAAACTATGAATTAGGGTCTTGCATCTGACTGATTAATAAAATAGAAATTATGCAATGGCAATGGTTGGAATCTTGCTTGTAATAACCTAAGAAAAGAAGTGGCACAATTTTATGGGACTTCACACTACATTATTTGATTAATTTTGCTAAAGGTAGCATTATGTACGCAATTGATATACATTTTCTTAAATCATAAGCCATGTACACCCAAATCCATGCATGTTCATTTGGTGTGCTCCCTTCTATTCCTTCGCCTTTACCATTACCTGATTTTGTGGACGTGCTAATAATCCCCCAACAAAAGCAAAACTATGAAGACTTTATTGGCATCTGGTGGGTTTAACTATTGTTGTTCCCTTTGATATGTTAATGATTAGTTTAAAACCCTACATTTATGGTTTCCACATTTTTGTTAGTTCCACATGATTAACCAATGTCATCTTTGATGTACTTGGGAGCACTCGTTTTCTTTTTATCTTTACTGCATTACAGATATGACATGGCTTCAAACCGTTGGCAGTAGGAGTCACATGTTCCAAAAAACAGTCATTTGTGAGCTATTGTAAAACACATTTGATTGTGAACTATAGTAATTCACATTTGTGTGCTGCAAGTACTCTTACCAAACCACAAATTTACTCTATCTCAGCGAATAGAAAAAGTGGGTAAAGCAAGGAAAAAAGAAGAATGGTTCATGTGTGAGTGATTGATGTTAATTGACATGATTGTTTGTCTTTATCTTATTTGTATAGATCTCAATGTACAGCTTTACGTGTTTGTTTGAATGGATGTAAGTGCTATATAATGTCTTAGTTGTAACCTTAATAGAGTTAACAATTCATTTAGCCCAAGAAAAACAATTGTCCATGTAAATTAAATGAGGAAGAGGCTAAATTAAAGAGCTTTTTTTGGGTAAATGTTCAAATAATTCAAGCAAATTTAATAAAAAAAAGGGCCCACTATTCTTCGAAAAAAAAAATTGGTCCCACTATCATGGAATCATTTTCTGTTGAAACCTAGACAAAATCCTACCTATGAAACTTTAAATTCAACTAAACTGAAAGTACTAAAAAAGAACACGAAATTAAAAACTTTAAAGTGTTTTTTATTTCTTCTTCCTTTGTTGCTTCGTAATAGTCACTAAATATATTCTTTTGTTTTAATTTTAAAATTTAAACTATGAATTTGGGTCTTGCATCTGACTGATTAATAAAATAGAAATTATGCAATGGCAATGGTTGGAATCTTGCTTGTATTAACCTAAGAAAAGAAGTGGCACAATTTTATGGGACTTCATACTACATTATTTGATTAATTTTGCTAAAGGTAGCATTATGTATGCAATTGATATACATTTTCTTAAATCATAAGCCATGTACACCCAAATCCAATCATGTTCATTTGGTGTGCTCACTTCTATTCCTTCGCCTTTACCATTACCTGATTTTGTGGACTTGCTAATAATCCTCCAACAAAAGCAAAACTATGAAGACTTTATTGGCATCTGGTGGGTTTAACTATTGTTGTTCCCTTTGATATGTTAATGATCAATTTAGAACCCTGCATTTATGGTTTTCACATTTTTATTAGTTCCACATGATTAACCAATGTCATCTTTGATGTACTTGGGAGCATTCGTTTGCTTTTTATCTTTACTGCATTACAGATATGACATGGCTTCAAACCGTTGGCAGTAGGAGTCACATGTTCCAAAAAACACTCATTTGTGAGCTACAGTAAAACTCATTTGATTGTGAACTATAGTAATTCTCATTTGTGTGCTGCAAGTACTCTTACCAAACCACAAATTTACTTTATCACAGCAAATAGAAAAAGAGGGTGAAGCAAGGAAAAAAGAAGAATGGTTCATGTGTGAGTGATTGATGTTAATTGACATGATTGTTTGTCTTTATCTTATTTGTATAGACCTCAATGTACAGCTTTACGTGTTTGTTTGAATGGATGTAAGTGCTATATAATGCCTCAGTTGTAACCTTAATAGAGTAAACAATTCATTTAGCCCAAGAAAAACAATTGTCTATGTAAATTAAATGAGGAAGACGCAAAAATAAAGGGCTTTTTTTGGGGTAAATGTTCAAATAATTCAAGCAAATTTAATAAAATTAAATGAAAAAAGGGCCCACTGTTCTTCCAAAAAAAAATTTGGTCCCACTATCATGAAATCATTTTTTGTTGAAACCTAGACAAAAATCCTTCCTATGAAACTTCAATTCCAACTAAACTGAAAATACTCAAAAAGAACACGAAATTAAAAACTTTAAAGTGTTTTTCATATCTTCTTCCATTGTTGCTTTGTAATAGTCACAAAATATATTCTTTTGTTTTAATTTTAAAATTTAAACTATCAATTAGGGTCTCGCATCTGACAGATTAAAAAAATAAAAGTTATGAAATGGCAATGGATGGAATCTTGATTGTAATAACCTAAGAAAAGAAGTGGCACAATTTTATGGGACATCATACTACATTATTTGATTAATTTTGCTAAATGTAGCATTATGTATGCAATTAATATCCATTTTCTTAATTCATAAGCCATGTACACCCAAATCCATGCATGTTCATTTGGGGGGCCCACTTCTATTCCTTTGCCTTTACCTTTACCTGATTTTGTTGACTTGCTAATAATCCTCCAACAAAACCAAAACTATGAAGACTTGATTGGCATATGGTGGCCTTAACTATTGTTGTTCCCTTTGATACGTTAATGATCTATTTGGAACCCTGCATTTATGGTTTTCACATTTTTGTTTGTTCCACACGATTAACAAATATCATCTTTGATCTACTTGGGAGAACTCATTTGCTTTTTATCTTTACTGCATTACAGATATGATATGACTTCAAACCGTTGGCAGTAGGAGTCACATGTTCCCAAAAACACGCATTTGTGAGCTATAGTAAAACTCATTCGATTGTGAACTATAGTAATTCTCATTTCTGTGCTGCAAGTACTCTTACCAAACCACAAATTTATTTTATCACAGCAAATAGAAAAGTGGGTAAAGCAAGGAAAAAAGAAGAATGGTTCATGTGTGAGTGATTGATGTTAATTGACATGATTGTTTGTCTTTATCTTATTTGTATAGACCTCAATGTACAACTTTACTTGTTTGTTTGAATGGATGTAAGTGCTATATAATGTCTCAGTTGTAACTTTAATAGAGTTAACAATTCGTTTAGCCCAATAAAAACAATTGTCTATGTAAATTAAATGAGGAAAAGGCAAAATTAAAGAGCTTTTTCTGGGGTAAATGTTCAAATAATTCAAGAAAATTTAATAAAATTAAATAAAAAAAGGGCCCACCGTTCTTCCAAAAAAAAATTTGGTCCAACTATCATGAAATCATTTTTTGTTGAAACCTAGACAAAATCCTTCCTATTTAACTTCAAATCCAACTAAACTGAAAATACTCAAAAAGAACACAAAATTAAAAATTTTATATTGTTTTTTATATCTTCTTCCATTGTTGCTTCGTAATAGTCACTAAATATATTCTTTTGTTTTAATTTTAAAATTTAAACTATCAATTAGGGTCTTGCATTTGACTGATTAATAAAATAAAAATTATGCAATGGCAATGGTTGGAATCTTGCTGGTAATAACCTAAGAAAAGAAGTGACACAATTTTACGGGACTTCATGCTACATTATTTGATTAATTTTGCTAAAGGTAGCATTATGTATGCAATTAATATACATTTTCTTACATCATAAGCCTTGTACACCCAAATCCATGCATGTTCATTTGGTGTGCTCACTTCTATTCCTCTGCCTTTACCTTTACCTGATTTTGTGGACTTGCTAATAATCCTCCAACAAAAGCAAAGCTATGAAGACTTGATTGGCATATGGTAGCCTTAACTATTGTTGTTCCCTTTGACATGTTAATGATCAGTTTAGAACCCTGCATTTTTGGTTTTCACATTTTGGTTAGTTCCACATAATTAACAAAAGTCATCTTTGATCTACTTGGGAACACTCATTTGCTTTTTATCTTTACTGCATTACAGATATGTGATGGCCTCAAACCGTTGGCAGTAGGAGTCACATGTTCCAAAAAACACTCATTTGTGAGCTATAGTAAAGCTCATTTGATTGTGAACTATAGTAATTCTCATTTGTGTGTTGCAAGTACACTTACCAAACCACAAAATTACTCTATCTCAGCAAATAGAAAAAGAGGGTAAAGCAAGGAAAAAAGAAGAATGGTTCATGTGTGACTGATTGATGTTAATTGACATGATTGTTTGTCTTTATCTTATTTGTATAGATCTCAATGTACAGCTTTACGTGTTTGTTTGAATCGATGTAAATGCTATATAATGTCTCAGTTGTAACCCTAATAGAGTTAACAATTCATTTAGCCCAAGAAATACAATTGTCTATGTAAATTAAATGAGGAAGAGGCAAAATTAAAGAGCATTTTTTGGGGTAAATGTTCAAATAATTCAAGGAAATTTTATAAAATTAAATAAAAAAAGGGCCCACTATTCTTCCAAAAAAAAATTGGTCCCACTATCATGAAATCATTATTTATTGGAACCTAGACAAAATCCTTCCTATGAAACTTCAAATCCAACTAAACGGAAATACTCAAAAAGAACACGAAATTAAAAACTTTAAAGTGTTTTTTATATCTTCTTCCTTTGTTGCTTTGTAATAGTCACTAAATATATTCTTTTGATTTAATTTGAAAATTTAAACTGTCAATTAGGGTCTTGCATCTGACTGATTAATAAAATAAAATTCATGCAACGGCAATGGTTGGAATCTTGCATGTAATAACCTAAGAAAAGAAGTGGCACAATTTTATGGGACTTCATCCTACATTACTTGATTAATTTTGCTAAAGGTAGCATTATGTATGCAATTAATATACATTTTCTTAAATCATAAGCCATGTACACCCAAATCCAAGCATGTTCATTTGGTGTGCTCACTTCTATTCCTTCGCCTTTACCTTTACCTGATTTTGTGGACTCGCTAATAATCCTCCAACAAAAGCAAAACTATGAAGACTTGATTGGCATATGGGGGCCTTAACTATTGTTGTTCCCTTTGATATGTTAATGATCAGTTTAGAACCCTGCATTTATGGTTTTCACATTTTTGTTAGTTCCACAAGATTAACAAAAGTCATCTTTGATGTACTTGGGTGCACTCGTTTGCTTTTTATCTTTACTACATTACAGATATGACATGGCTTCAAACCGTTGGCAGTAGGAGTCACATGTTCCAAAAAACACTCATTTGTGAGCTACAGTAAAACTCATTCGATTGTGAACTATAGTAATTCTCATTTCTGTGCTGCAAGTACTCTTACCAAACCACAAATTTACTCTATCTCAGCGAATAGAAAAAGTGGGTAAAGCAAGGAAAAAAGAAGAACGGTTCTTGTGTGAGTGATTGATGTTAATTGAAATGATTGTTTGTCTTTATCTTATTTGTATAGACCTCAATGTACAGCTTTACGTGCTTGTTTAAATGGATGTAAGTGCTACATAATGTCTCGGTTGTAACTTTAATAGAGTTAACAATTCATTTAGCCCAAGAAATACAATTGTCTATGTAAATGAAATGAGGAAGGGGCAAAATTAAAGAGCTTTTTTTTGGGGTAAATGTTCAAATAATTCTAGCAAATTTAATAGAAAAAGGGCCCACTGTTCTTCGAAAAAGAAAATCGGTCCCACTATCATGAAATCATTTTTTGTTTAAACCTAGACAAAATCCTTCCAATGAAACTTCAAATTCAACAAAACTGAAAATACTCAAAAAGAACACGAAATTAAAAACCTTAAAGTGTTTTTTTATATCTTCTTCCTTTGTTGCTTCGTAATAGTCACTAAATATATTCTTTTGTTTTAATTTGAAAATTTAAACTGTCAATTAGGGTCTTGCATCTGACTGATTAATAAAATAAAATTCATGCAACGGCAATGGTTGGAATCTTGCATGTAATAACCTAAGAAAAGAAGTGGCACAATTTTATGGGACTTCATCCTACATTATTTGATTAATTTTGCTAAAGGTAGCATTATGTATGCAATTAATATACATTTTCTTAAATCATAAGCCATGTACACCCAAATCCAAGCATGTTCATTTGGTGTGCTCACTTCTATTCCTTCGCCTTTACCTTTACCTGATTTTGTGAACTCGCTAATAATCCTCCAACAAAAGCAAAACTATGAAGACTTGATTGGCATATGGGGGCCTTAACTATTGTTGTTCACTTTGATATGCTAATGATCAGTTTAGAACCCTGCATTTATGGTTTTCACATTTTTGTTAGTTCCACAAGATTAACAAAAGTCATCTTTGATGTACTTGGGTGCACTCGTTTGCTTTTTATCTTTACTACATTACAGATATGACATGGCTTCAAACCGTTGGCAGTAGGAGTCACATGTTCCAAAAAACACTCATTTGTGAGCTACAGTAAAACTCATTTGATTGTGAACTATAGTAATTCTCATTTGTGTGCTGCAAGTACTCTTGCCAAACCACAAATTTACTCTATCTCAGCAAATAGAAAAAGAGGGTAAATCAAGGAAAAAAGAAGAATGGTTCATGTGTGAGTGATTGATGTTAATTGACAAGATTGTTTGTCTTTATCTTATTTGTATAGACCTCAATGTACAGGTTTACGTGTTTGTTTGAATGGATGTAAGTGCTATATAATGTCTCAGTTGTAACCTTAATAGAGTTAACAATTCATTTAGCCCAAGAAAAACAATTGTCTATGTAAATTAAATGAGGAAGAGGCAAAATTAAAGAGCTTTTTTTGGGGTAAATGTTCAAATAATTCTAGCAAATTTAATAAAAAAAGGGCCCACTTTTCTTCGAAAAAGAAAATTGGTCCCACTATCATGAAATCATTTTTTGTTGAAACCTAGACAAAATCCTTCCAATGAAACTTCAAATTCAACTAAACTGAAAATACTCAAAAAGAACACGAAATTAAAAACTTTAAAGTGTTTTTTATATCTTCTTCCTTTGTTGCTTCGTAATAGTCACTAAATATATTCTTTTGTTTTAATTTTAAAATTTAAACTATGAATTAGGGTCTTGCATCTGACTGATTAATAAAATAGAAATTATGCAATGGAAATTGTTGGAATCTTACTTGTAATGACCTAGGAAAAGAAGTGGCACAATTTTATGGGACTCCATACTACATTATTTGATTAATTTTGCTAAAGGTAGCATTTTGTATTCAATTGATATACATTTTCTTAAATCGTAAGCCATGTACACCCAAATCCAAGCATGTTCATTTGGTGTGCTCACTTCTATTCCTTCGCCTTTACCTTTACCTGATTTTGTGAACTCGCTAATAATCCTCCAACAAAAGCAAAACTATGAAGACTAGATTGGCATATGGGGGCCTTAACTATTGTTGTTCCCTTTGATATGTTAATGATCAGTTTAGAACCCTGCATTTATGGTTTTCACATTTTTGTTAGTTCCACATGATTAACAAAAGTCATCTTTGATGTACTTGGGTGCACTCGTTTGCTTTTTATCTTTACTACATTACAGATATGACATGGCTTCAAACCGTTGGCAGTAGGAGTCACATGTTCCAAAAAAAACTCATTTGTGAGCTACAGTAAAACTCATTTGATTGTGAACTATAGTAATTCTCATTTGTGTGCTGCAAGTACTCTTGCCAAACCACAAATTTACTCTATCTCAGCAAATAGAAAAAGAGGGTAAATCAAGGAAAAAAGAAGAATGGTTCATGTGTGAGTGATTGATGTTAATTGACAAGATTGTTTGTCTTTATCTTATTTGTATAGACCTCAATGTACAGGTTTAAGTGTTTGTTTGAATGGATGTAAGTGCTATATAATGTCTCAGTTGTAACCTTAATAGAGTTAACAATTCATTTAGCCCAAGAAAAACAATTGTCTATGTAAATTAAATGAGGAAGAGGCAAAATTAAATAGCTTTTTTTGGGGTAAATGTTCAAATAATTCTAGCAAATTTAATAAAAAAAGGGCCCACTTTTCTTCGAAAATTAAAATTGGTCCCACTATCATGAAATCATTTTTTGTTGAAACCTAGACAAAATCCTTCCAATGAAACTTCAAATTCAACTAAACTGAAAATACTCAAAAAGAACACGAAATTAAAAACTTTAAAGTGTTTTTTATATCTTCTTCCTTTGTTGCTTCGTAATAGTCACTAAATATATTCTTTTGTTTTAATTTTAAAATTTAAACTATGAATTAGGGTCTTGCATCTGACTGATTAATAAAATAGAAATTATGCAATGGCAATTGTTGGAATCTTACTTGTAATGACCTAGGAAAAGAAGTGGCACAATTTTATGGGACTCCATACTACATTATTTGATTAATTTTGCTAAAGGTAGCATTTTGTATTCAATTGATATACATTTTCTTAAATCATAAGCCATGTACACCCAAATCCAAGCATGTTCATTTGGTGTGCTCACTTCTATTCCTTCGCCTTTACCTTTACCTGATTTTGTGAACTCGCTAATAATCCTCCAACAAAAGCAAAACTATGAAGACTTGATTGGCATATGGGGGCCTTAACTATTGTTGTTCCCTTTGATATGTTAATGAGCAGTTTAGAACCCTGCATTTATGGTTTTCACATTTTTGTTAGTTCCACATGATTAACAAAAGTCATCTTTGTTGTACTTGGGTGCACTCGTTTGCTTTTTATCTTTACTACATTACAGATATGACATGGCTTCAAACCGTTGGCAGTAGGAGTCACATGTTCCAAAAAACACTCATTTGTGAGCTACAGTAAAACTCATTTGATTGTGAACTATAGTAATTCTCATTTGTGTGCTGCAAGTACTCTTGCCAAACCACAAATTTACTCTATCTCAGCAAATAGCAAAAGAGGGTAAATCAAGGAAAAAAGAAGAATGGTTCATGTGTGAGTGATTGATGTTAATTGACAAGATTGTTTGTCTTTATCTTATTTGTATAGACCTCAATGTACAAGTTTACGTGTTTGTTTGAATGGATGTAAGTGCTATATAATGTCTCAGTTGTAACCTTAATAGAGTTAACAATTCATTTAGCCCAAGAAAAACAATTGTCTATGTAAATTAAATGAGGAAGAGGCAAAATTAAAGAGCTTTTTTTGGGGTAAATGTTCAAATAATTCTAGCAAATTTAATAAAAAAAGGGCCCACTTTTCTTCGAAAAAGAAAATTGGTCCCACTATCATGAAATCATTTTTTGTTGAAACCTAGACAAAATCCTTCCAATGAAACTTCAAATTCAACTAAACTGAAAATACTCAAAAAGAACACGAAATTAAAAACTTTAAAGTGTTTTTTATATCTTCTTCCTTTGTTGCTTCGTAATAGTCACTAAATATATTCTTTTGTTTTAATTTTAAAATTTAAACTATGAATTAGGGTCTTGCATCTGACTGATTAATAAAATAGAAATTATGCAATGGCAATTGTTGGAATCTTACTTGTAATGACCTAAGAAAAGAAGTGGCACAATTTTATGGGACTCCATACTAAATTATTTGATTAATTTTGCTAAAGGTAGCATTTTGTATTCAATTGATATACATTTTCTTAAATCATAAGCCATGTACACCCAAATCCAAGCATGTTCATTTGGTGTGCTCACTTCTATTCCTTCGCCTTTACCTTTACCTGATTTTGTGAACTCGCTAATAATCCTCCAACAAAAGCAAAACTATGAAGACTTGATTGGCATATGGGGGCCTTAACTATTGTTGTTCCCTTTGATATGTTAATGATCAGTTTAGAACCCTGCATTTATGGTTTTCACATTTTTGTTAGTTCCACATCATTATCAAAAGTCATCTTTGATCTACTTGGGAGCACTCATTTGCTTTTTATCTTTACTGCATTACAGATATGACATGGCTTCAAACCTTTGGCAGGAAGAGTCACATGTTCCAAAAATCACTCATTTGTGAGCTATAGTAAAACTCATTCGATTGTGAACTATAGTAATTCTCATTTGTGTGCTGCAAGTACTCTTGCCAAACCACAAATTTACTCTATCTCAGCAAATAGAAAAAGAGGGTAAATCAAGGAAAAAAGAAGAATGGTTCATGTATGAGTGATTGATGTTAATTGACAAGATTGTTTGTCTTTATCTTATTTGTATAGACCTCAATGTACAGGTTTGCGTGTTTGTTTGAATGGATGTAAGTGCTATATAATGTCTCAGTTGTAACCTTAATAGAGTTAACAATTCATTTAGCCCAAGAAAAACAATTGTCTATGTAAATTAAATGAGGAAGAGGCAAAATTAAAGAGCTTTTTTTGGGGTAAATGTTCAAATAATTCTAGCAAATTTAATAAAAAAAGGGCCCACTTTTCTTCGAAAAAGAAAATTGGTCCCACTATCATGAAATCATTTTTTGTTGAAACCTAGACAAAATCCTTCCAATGAAACTTCAAATTCAACTAAACTGAAAATACTCAAAAAGAACACGAAATTAAAAACTTTAAAGTGTTTTTTATATCTTCTTCCTTTGTTGCTTCGTAATAGTCACTAAATATATTCTTTTGTTTTAATTTTAAAATTTAAACTATGAATTAGGGTCTTGCATCTGACTGATTAATAAAATAGAAATTATGCAGTGGCAATTGTTGGAATCTTACTTGTAATGACCTAAGAAAAGAAGTGGCACAATTTTATGGGACTCCATACTACATTATTTGATTAATTTTGCTAAAGGTAGCATTTTGTATTCAATTGATATACATTTTCTTAAATCATAAGCCATGTACACCCAAATCCAAGCATGTTCATTTGGTGTGCTCACTTCTATTCCTTCGCCTTTACCTTTACCTGATTTTGTGAACTCGCTAATAATCCTCCAACAAAAGCAAAACTATGAAGACTTGATTGGCATATGGGGGCCTTAACTATTGTTGTTCCCTTTGATATGTTAATGATCAGTTTAGAACCCTGCATTTATGGTTTTCACATTTTTGTTCGTTCCACATCATTATCAAAAGTCATCTTTGATCTACTTGGGAGCACTCATTTGCTTTTTATCTTTACTGCATTACAGATATGACATGGCTTCAAACCTTTGGCAGGAAGAGTCACATGTTCCAAAAAACACTCATTTGTGAGCTATAGTAAAACTCATTCGATTGTGAACTATAGTAATTCTCATTTGTGTGCTGCAAGTACTCTTACCAAACCAAAAATTTACTCTATCTCAGCAAATAGAAAAAGGGGGTAAAGCAAGGAAAAAAGAAGAATGGTTCATGTATGAGTGATTGAGGTTGATTGACATGATTGTTTGTCTTTATCTTATTTGTATAGACCTCAATGTACAACTTTACGTGCTTGTTTGAATGGATGTAAGTGCTATATAATGTCAAAGTTGTAACCTTAATAGAGTTAACAATTCATTTAGCCCAAGAAAAAAAATTGTCTATGTAAACTGAATGAGGAAGAGGCAAAATTAAAGAGCTTTTTTTGGGGTAAATGTTCAAATAATTCAAGCAAATTTAACAAAATTAAATAAAAAAAGGGCCCAGTATTCTTCCCAAAAAAAATTGGTCCCACTATCATGAAATCATTATTTGTTGGAACCTAGAAAAAATCCTTCCTTTGAAACTTCAAATCCAACTAAACTGAAAATACTCCAAAAGAACACGAAATTAAAAACTTTAAATTGTTTTTTATATCTTCTTCCATTGTTGCTTCGTAAGAGTCACTAAATATATTCTTTTGTTTTAATTTTAAAATTTAAACTGTCAATTAGGGTCTTGCATCGTACTGATGAATGAAATAAGAATTATGCAATGGCAATGGTTGGAATCCTTCTTGTAATAACCTAAGAAAAGAAGTGGCACAATTTTATGGGACTTCATCCTACATTACTTGATTAATTTTGCTAAAGGTAGCATTATGTATGCAATTAATATACATTTTCTTAAATCATAAGCCATGTACACCCAAATCCAAGCATGTTCATTTGGTGTGCTCACTTCTATTCCTTCGCCTTTACCTTTACCTGATTTTGTGGACTCGCTAATAATCCTCCAACAAAAGCAAAACTATGAAGACTTGATTGGCATATGGGGGCCTTAACTATTGTTGTTCCCTTTGATATGTTAATGATCAGTTTAGAACCCTGCATTTATGGTTTTCACATTTTTGTTAGTTCCACAAGATTAACAAAAGTCATCTTTGATGTACTTGGGTGCACTCGTTTGCTTTTTATCTTTACTACATTACAGATATGACATGGCTTCAAACCATTGGCAGTAGGAGTCACATGTTCCAAAAAACACTCATTTGTGAGCTACAGTAAAACTCATTCGATTGTGAACTATAGTAATTCTCATTTCTGTGCTGCAAGTACTCTTACCAAACCACAAATTTACTCTATCTCAGCGAATAGAAAAAGTGGGTAAAGCAAGGAAAAAAGAAGAACGGTTCTTGTGTGAGTGATTGATGTTAATTGAAATGATTGTTTGTCTTTATCTTATTTGTATAGACCTCAATGTACAGCTTTACGTGCTTGTTTAAATGGATGTAAGTGCTACATAATGTCTCGGTTGTAACCTTAATAGAGTTAACAATTCATTTAGCCCAAGAAATACAATTGTCTATGTAAATGAAATGAGGAAGAGGCAAAATTAAAGAGCTTTTTTTGGGGTAAATGTTCAAATAATTCTAGCAAATTTAATAGAAAAAGGGCCCACTGTTCTTCGAAAAAGAAAATCGGTCCCACTATCATGAAATCATTTTTTGTTTAAACCTAGACAAAATCCTTCCAATGAAACTTCAAATTCAACAAAACTGAAAATACTCAAAAAGAACACGAAATTAAAAACCTTAAAGTGTTTTTTTATATCTTCTTCCATTGTTGCTTCGTAAGAGTCACTAAATATATTCTTTTGTTTTAATTTTAAAATTTAAACTGTCAATTAGGGTCTTGCATCGTACTGATGAATGAAATAAGAATTATGCAATGGCAATGGTTGGAATCTTGCTTGTAATAACCTAAGAAAAGAAGTGGCACAATTTTATGGGACTTCATCCTACATTACTTGATTAATTTTGCTAAAGGTAGCATTATGTATGCAATTAATATACATTTTCTTAAATCATAAGCCATGTACACCCAAATCCAAGCATGTTCATTTGGTGTGCTCACTTCTATTCCTTCGCCTTTACCTTTACCTGATTTTGTGGACTCGCTAATAATCCTCCAACAAAAGGAAAACTATGAAGACTTGATTGGCATATGGGGGCCTTAACTATTGTTGTTCCCTTTGATATGTTAATGATCAGTTTAGAACCCTGCATTTATGGTTTTCACATTTTTGTTAGTTCCACAAGATTAACAAAAGTCATCTTTGATGTACTTGGGTGCACTCGTTTGCTTTTTATCTTTACTACATTACAGATATGACATGGCCTCAAACCATTGGCAGTAGGAGTCACGTGTTCCAAAAAACACTCATTTGTGAGCTACAGTAAAACTCATTCGATTGTGAACTATAGTAATTCTCATTTCTGTGCTGCAAGTACTCTTACCAAACCACAAATTTACTCTATCTCAGCGAATAGAAAAAGTGGGTAAAGCAAGGAAAAAAGAAGAACGGTTCTTGTGTGAGTGATTGATGTTAATTGAAATGATTGTTTGTCTTTATCTTATTTGTATAGACCTCAATGTACAGCTTTACGTGCTTGTTTAAATGGATGTAAGTGCTACATAATGTCTCGGTTGTAACCTTAATAGAGTTAACAATTCATTTAGCCCAAGAAATACAATTGTCTATGTAAATGAAATGAGGAAGGGGCAAAATTAAAGAGCTTTTTTTTGGGGTAAATGTTCAAATAATTCTAGCAAATTTAATAGAAAAAGGGCCCACTGTTCTTCGAAAAAGAAAATCGGTCCCACTATCATTAAATCATTTTTTGTTTAAACCTAGACAAAATCCTTCCAATGAAACTTCAAATTCAACAAAACTGAAAATACTCAAAAAGAACACGAAATTAAAAACCTTAAAGTGTTTTTTTATATCTTCTTCCTTTGTTGCTTCGTAATAGTCACTAAATATATTCTTTTGTTTTAATTTGAAAATTTAAACTGTCAATTAGGGTCTTGCATCTGACTGATTAATAAAATAAAATTCATGCAATGGCAATGGTTGGAATCTTGCATGTAATAACCTAAGAAAAGAAGTGGCACAATTTTATGGGACTTCATCCTACATTATTTGATTAATTTTGCTAAAGGTAGCATTATGTATGCAATTAATATACATTTTCTTAAATCATAAGCCATGTACACCCAAATCCAAGCATGTTCATTTGGTGTGCTCACTTCTATTCCTTCGCCTTTACCTTTACCTGATTTTGTGAACTCGCTAATAATCTCCAACAAAAGCAAAACTATGAAGACTTGATTGGCATATGGGGGCCTTAACTATTGTTGTTCACTTTGATATGCTAATGATCAGTTTAGAACCCTGCATTTATGGTTTTCACATTTTTGTTAGTTCCACAAGATTAACAAAAGTCATCTTTGATGTACTTGGGTGCACTCGTTTGCTTTTTATCTTTACTACATTACAGATATGACATGGCTTCAAACCGTTGGCAGTAGGAGTCACATGTTCCAAAAAACACTCATTTGTGAGCTACAGTAAAACTCATTTGATTGTGAACTATAGTAATTCTCATTTGTGTGCTGCAAGTACTCTTGCCAAACCACAAATTTACTCTATCTCAGCAAATAGAAAAAGAGGGTAAATCAAGGAAAAAAGAAGAATGGTTCATGTGTGAGTGATTGATGTTAATTGACAAGATTGTTTGTCTTTATCTTATTTGTATAGACCTCAATGTACAGGTTTACGTGTTTGTTTGAATGGATGTAAGTGCTATATAATGTCTCAGTTGTAACCTTAATAGAGTTAACAATTCATTTAGCCCAAGAAAAACAATTGTCTATGTAAATTAAATGAGGAAGAGGCAAAATTAAAGAGCTTTTTTTGGGGTAAATGTTCAAATAATTCTAGCAAATTTAATAAAAAAAGGGCCCACTTTTCTTCGAAAAAGAAAATTGGTCCCACTATCATGAAATCATTTTTTGTTGAAACCTAGACAAAATCCTTCCAATGAAACTTCAAATTCAACTAAACTGAAAATACTCAAAAAGAACACGAAATTAAAAACTTTAAAGTGTTTTTTATATCTTCTTCCTTTGTTGCTTCGTAATAGTCACTAAATATATTCTTTTGTTTTAATTTTAAAATTTAAACTATGAATTAGGGTCTTGCATCTGACTGATTAATAAAATAGAAATTATGCAATGGAAATTGTTGGAATCTTACTTGTAATGACCTAGGAAAAGAAGTGGCACAATTTTATGGGACTCCATACTACATTATTTGATTAATTTTGCTAAAGGTAGCATTTTGTATTCAATTGATATACATTTTCTTAAATCATAAGCCATGTACACCCAAATCCAAGCATGTTCATTTGGTGTGCTCACTTCTATTCCTTCGCCTTAACCTTTACCTGATTTTGTGAACTCGCTAATAATCCTCCAACAAAAGCAAAACTATGAAGACTAGATTGGCATATGGGGGCCTTAACTATTGTTGTTCCCTTTGATATGTTAATGATCAGTTTAGAACCCTGCATTTATGGTTTTCACATTTTTGTTAGTTCCACATGATTAACAAAAGTCATCTTTGATGTACTTGGGTGCACTCGTTTGCTTTTTATCTTTACTACATTACAGATATGACATGGCTTCAAACCGTTGGCAGTAGGAGTCACATGTTCCAAAAAAAACTCATTTGTGAGCTACAGTAAAACTCATTTGATTGTGAACTATAGTAATTCTCATTTGTGTGCTGCAAGTACTCTTGCCAAACCACAAATTTACTCTATCTCAGCAAATAGAAAAAGAGGGTAAATCAAGGAAAAAAGAAGAATGGTTCATGTGTGAGTGATTGATGTTAATTGACAAGATTGTTTGTCTTTATCTTATTTGTATAGACCTCAATGTACAGGTTTAAGTGTTTGTTTGAATGGATGTAAGTGCTATATAATGTCTCAGTTGTAACCTTAATAGAGTTAACAATTCATTTAGCCCAAGAAAAACAATTGTCTATGTAAATTAAATGAGGAAGAGGCAAAATTAAATAGCTTTTTTTGGGGTAAATGTTCAAATAATTCTAGCAAATTTAATAAAAAAAGGGCCCACTTTTCTTCGAAAATGAAAATTGGTCCCACTATCATGAAATCATTTTTTGTTGAAACCTAGACAAAATCCTTCCAATGAAACTTCAAATTCAACTAAACTGAAAATACTCAAAAAGAACACGAAATTAAAAACTTTAAAGTGTTTTTTATATCTTCTTCCTTTGTTGCTTCGTAATAGTCACTAAATATATTCTTTTGTTTTAATTTTAAAATTTAAACTATGAATTAGGGTCTTGCATCTGACTGATTAATAAAATAGAAATTATGCAATGGAAATTGTTGGAATCTTACTTGTAATGACCTAGGAAAAGAAGTGGCACAATTTTATGGGACTCCATACTACATTATTTGATTAATTTTGCTAAAGGTAGCATTTTGTATTCAATTGATATACATTTTCTTAAATCATAAGCCATGTACACCCAAATCCAAGCATGTTCATTTGGTGTGCTCACTTCTATTCCTTCGCCTTTACCTTTACCTGATTTTGTGAACTCGCTAATAATCCTCCAACAAAAGCAAAACTATGAAGACTAGATTGGCATATGGGGGCCTTAACTATTGTTGTTCCCTTTGATATGTTAATGATCAGTTTAGAACCCTGCATTTATGGTTTTCACATTTTTGTTAGTTCCACATGATTAACAAAAGTCATCTTTGATGTACTTGGGTGCACTCGTTTGCTTTTTATCTTTACTACATTACAGATATGACATGGCTTCAAACCGTTGGCAGTAGGAGTCACATGTTCCAAAAAAAACTCATTTGTGAGCTACAGTAAAACTCATTTGATTGTGAACTATAGTAATTCTCATTTGTGTGCTGCAAGTACTCTTGCCAAACCACAAATTTACTCTATCTCAGCAAATAGAAAAAGAGGGTAAATCAAGGAAAAAAGAAGAATGGTTCATGTGTGAGTGATTGATGTTAATTGACAAGATTGTTTGTCTTTATCTTATTTGTATAGACCTCAATGTACAGGTTTAAGTGTTTGTTTGAATGGATGTAAGTGCTATATAATGTCTCAGTTGTAACCTTAATAGAGTTAACAATTCATTTAGCCCAAGAAAAACAATTGTCTATGTAAATTAAATGAGGAAGAGGCAAAATTAAATAGCTTTTTTTGGGGTAAATGTTCAAATAATTCTAGCAAATTTAATAAAAAAAGGGCCCACTTTTCTTCGAAAATGAAAATTGGTCCCACTATCATGAAATCATTTTTTGTTGAAACCTAGACAAAATCCTTCCAATGAAACTTCAAATTCAACTAAACTGAAAATACTCAAAAAGAACACGAAATTAAAAACTTTAAAGTGTTTTTTATATCTTCTTCCTTTGTTGCTTCGTAATAGTCACTAAATATATTCTTTTGTTTTAATTTTAAAATTTAAACTATGAATTAGGGTCTTGCATCTGACTGATTAATAAAATAGAAATTATGCAATGGCAATTGTTGGAATCTTACTTGTAATGACCTAGGAAAAGAAGTGGCACAATTTTATGGGACTCCATACTACATTATTTGATTAATTTTGCTAAAGGTAGCATTTTGTATTCAATTGATATACATTTTCTTAAATCATAAGCCATGTACACCCAAATCCAAGCATGTTCATTTGGTGTGCTCACTTCTATTCCTTCGCCTTTACCTTTACCTGATTTTGTGAACTCGCTAATAATCCTCCAACAAAAGCAAAACTATGAAGACTTGATTGGCATATGGGGGCCTTAACTATTGTTGTTCCCTTTGATATGTTAATGAGCAGTTTAGAACCCTGCATTTATGGTTTTCACATTTTTGTTAGTTCCACATGATTAACAAAAGTCATCTTTGTTGTACTTGGGTGCACTCGTTTGCTTTTTATCTTTACTACATTACAGATATGACATGGCTTCAAACCGTTGGCAGTAGGAGTCACATGTTCCAAAAAACACTCATTTGTGAGCTACAGTAAAACTCATTTGATTGTGAACTATAGTAATTCTCATTTGTGTGCTGCAAGTACTCTTGCCAAACCACAAATTTACTCTATCTCAGCAAATAGCAAAAGAGGGTAAATCAAGGAAAAAAGAAGAATGGTTCATGTGTGAGTGATTGATGTTAATTGACAAGATTGTTTGTCTTTATCTTATTTGTATAGACCTCAATGTACAGGTTTACGTGTTTGTTTGAATGGATGTAAGTGCTATATAATGTCTCAGTTGTAACCTTAATAGAGTTAACAATTCATTTAGCCCAAGAAAAACAATTGTCTATGTAAATTAAATGAGGAAGAGGCAAAATTAAAGAGCTTTTTTTGGGGTAAATGTTCAAATAATTCTAGCAAATTTAATAAAAAAAGGGCCCACTTTTCTTCGAAAAAGAAAATTGGTCCCACTATCATGAAATCATTTTTTGTTGAAACCTAGACAAAATCCTTCCAATGAAACTTCAAATTCAACTAAACTGAAAATACTCAAAAAGAACACGAAATTAAAAACTTTAAAGTGTTTTTTATATCTTCTTCCTTTGTTGCTTCGTAATAGTCACTAAATATATTCTTTTCTTTTAATTTTAAAATTTAAACTATGAATTAGGGTCTTGCATCTGACTGATTAATAAAATAGAAATTATGCAATGGCAATTGTTGGAATCTTACTTGTAATGACCTAAGAAAAGAAGTGGCACAATTTTATGGGACTCCATACTACATTATTTGATTAATTTTGCTAAAGGTAGCATTTTGTATTCAATTGATATACATTTTCTTAAATCATAAGCCATGTACACCCAAATCCAAGCATGTTCATTTGGTGTGCTCACTTCTATTCCTTCGCCTTTACCTTTACCTGATTTTGTGAACTCGCTAATAATCCTCCAACAAAAGCAAAACTATGAAGACTTGATTGGCATATGGGGGCCTTAACTATTGTTGTTCCCTTTGATATGTTAATGATCAGTTTAGAACCCTGCATTTATGGTTTTCACATTTTTGTTAGTTCCACATCATTATCAAAAGTCATCTTTGATCTACTTGGGAGCACTCATTTGCTTTTTATCTTTACTGCATTACAGATATGACATGGCTTCAAACCTTTGGCAGGAAGAGTCACATGTTCCAAAAATCACTCATTTGTGAGCTATAGTAAAACTCATTCGATTGTGAACTATAGTAATTCTCATTTGTGTGCTGCAAGTACTCTTGCCAAACCACAAATTTACTCTATCTCAGCAAATAGAAAAAGAGGGTAAATCAAGGAAAAAAGAAGAATGGTTCATGTCTAAGTGATTGATGTTAATTGACAAGATTGTTTGTCTTTATCTTATTTGTATAGACCTCAATGTACAGGTTTACGTGTTTGTTTGAATGGATGTAAGTGCTATATAATGTCTCAGTTGTAACCTTAATAGAGTTAACAATTCATTTAGTCCAAGAAAAACAATTGTCTATGTAAATTAAATGAGGAAGAGGCAAAATTAAAGAGCTTTTTTTGGGGTAAATGTTCAAATAATTCTAGCAAATTTAATAAAAAAAGGGCCCACTTTTCTTCGAAAAAGAAAATTGGTCCCACTATCATGAAATCATTTTTTGTTGAAACCTAGACAAAATCCTTCCAATGAAACTTCAAATTCAACTAAACTGAAAATACTCAAAAAGAACACGAAATTAAAAACTTTAAAGTGTTTTTTATATCTTCTTCCTTTGTTGCTTCGTAATAGTCACTAAATATATTCTTTTGTTTTAATTTTAAAATTTAAACTATGAATTAGGGTCTTGCATCTGACTGATTAATAAAATAGAAATTATGCAGTGGCAATTGTTGGAATCTTACTTGTAATGACCTAAGAAAAGAAGTGGCACAATTTTATGGGACTCCATACTACATTATTTGATTAATTTTGCTAAAGGTAGCATTTTGTATTCAATTGATATACATTTTCTTAAATCATAAGCCATGTACACCCAAATCCAAGCATGTTCATTTGGTGTGCTCACTTCTATTCCTTCGCCTTTACCTTTACCTGATTTTGTGAACTCGCTAATAATCCTCCAACAAAAGCAAAACTATGAAGACTTGATTGGCATATGGGGGCCTTAACTATTGTTGTTCCCTTTGATATGTTAATGATCAGTTTAGAACCCTGCATTTATGGTTTTCACATTTTTGTTAGTTCCACATCATTATCAAAAGTCATCTTTGATCTACTTGGGAGCACTCATTTGCTTTTTATCTTTACTGCATTACAGATATGACATGGCTTCAAACCTTTGGCAGGAAGAGTCACATGTTCCAAAAAACACTCATTTGTGAGCTATAGTAAAACTCATTCGATTGTGAACTATAGTAATTCTCATTTGTGTGCTGCAAGTACTCTTACCAAACCAAAAATTTACTCTATCTCAGCAAATAGAAAAAGGGGGTAAAGCAAGGAAAAAAGAAGAATGGTTCATGTATGAGTGATTGAGGTTAATTGACATGATTGTTTGTCTTTATCTTATTTGTATAGACCTCAATGTACAACTTTACGTGCTTGTTTGAATGGATGTAAGTGCTATATAATGTCAAAGTTGTAACCTTAATAGAGTTAACAATTCATTTAGCCCAAGAAAAAAAATTGTCTATGTAAACTAAATGAGGAAGAGGCAAAATTAAAGAGCTTTTTTTGGGGTAAATGTTCAAATAATTCAAGCAAATTTAACAAAATTAAATAAAAAAAGGGCCCAGTATTCTTCCCAAAAAAAATTGGTCCCACTATCATGAAATCATTATTTGTTGGAACCTAGAAAAAATCCTTCCTTTGAAACTTCAAATCCAACTAAACTGAAAATACTCCAAAAGAACACGAAATTAAAAACTTTAAATTGTTTTTTATATCTTCTTCCATTGTTGCTTCGTAAGAGTCACTAAATATATTCTTTTGTTTTAATTTTAAAATTTAAACTGTCAATTAGGGTCTTGCATCGTACTGATGAATGAAATAAGAATTATGCAATGGCAATGGTTGGAATCTTGCTTGTAATAACCTAAGAAAAGAAGTGGGACAATTTTATGGGACTTCAAACTAAATTATTTGATTAATTTTGCTAAAGGTAGCATTATGTATGCAATGGATATACATTTTCTTAAATCATAAGCCATGTACACCCAAATCCATGCATGTTCATTTGGTGTGCTCACTTCTATTCCTTCGCCTTTACCATTACCTGATTTTGCGGACTTGCTAATAATCCTCCAACAAAAGCAAAACTATGAAGACTTGATTGGCATATGGTGGCCTTAACTATTGTTGTTCACTTTGATATGTTAATGATCAGTTTAGAACCCTGCATTTATGGTTTTCACATTTTTGTTAGTTCCACATGATTAACAAAAGTCATCTTTGATGTACTTGGGTGCACTCGTTTGCTTTTTATCTTTAATGCATTACAGATATGACATGGCTTCAAACCGTTGGCAGTAGGAGTCACATGTTCCAAAAAACACTCATTTGTGAGCTACAGTAAAACTCATTTGATTGTGAACTATAGTAATTCTCATTTGTGTGATGCAAGTACTCTTGCCAAACCACAAATTTACTCTATCTCAGCAAATAGAAAAAGAGGGTAAATCAAGGAAAAAAGAAGAATGGTTCATGTGTGAGTGATTGATGTTAATTGACATGATTGTTTGTCTTTATCTTATTTGTATAGACCTCAATGTACAGGTTTACGTGTTTGTTTAAATGGATGTAAGTGCTATATAATGTCTCAGTTGTAACCTTAATAGAGTTAACAATTCATTTAGCCCAAGAAAAACAATTGTCTATGTAAATTAAATGAGGAAGAGGCAAAATTAAAGAGCTTTTTTTGGGGTAAATGTTCAAATATTTCAAGCAAATTTAACAAAATTAAATAAAAAAAGGGCCCACTGTTCTTCCAAAAAAAAAATTGGTCCCACTATCATGAAATCATTTTTTGTTGAAACCTAGACAAAATCCTTCCTATGAAACTTCAAATTCAATTAAATTGAAAATACTCAAAAAGAACACGAAATTAAAAACTTTAAAGTGTTTTTTATATCTTCTTCATTTGTTGCTTCGTAATAGTCACTAAGTATATTATTTTGTTTTAATTTCAAAATTTAAACTATCAATTAGGGTCTTGCATCTGACTGATTAATAAAATTAAAATTATGCAATGGCAATGATAGGAATCTTGCTTGTAATAACCTAAGAAAAGAAGTGGCACAATATTATGGGACTTCATACTACATTATTTGATTAATTTTGCTAAAGGTAACATTATGTATGCAATTAATATACATTTTCTTAAATCATAAGTCATGTACACCCAAATCCATGCACGTTTATTTGGTGTGCTCACTTCTATTCCTTCGCCTTTACGTTTGCCTGATTTTGTGGACTTGCTAATAATCCTCCAACAAAAGCAAAACTATAAAGACTTGATTGGCATATGGTGGCCTTAACTATTGTTGTTCCCTTTGATATGTTAATGATCAGTTTAGAACCCTGCATTTATGGTTTTCACACTTTTGTTAGTTCCACATGATTAACCAATGTCATCTTTGATGTACTTGGGAGCACTCGTTTGCTTTTTATCTTTACTGCATTACAGATATGACATGGCTTCAAACCGTTGGCAGTCGGAGTCACATGTTCCAAAAAACACTCATTTGTGAGCTATAGTAAAACTCATTCGATTGTGAACAATAGTAATTCTCATTTGTGTGCTACAAGTACTCTTACCAAACCAAAAATTTACTCTATCTCAGCAAATAGAAAAAGGGGGTAAAGCAAGGATAAAAGAAGAATGGTTCATGTGTGAGTGATTGATGTTTATTGACATGATTGTTTGTCTTTATCTTATTTGTATAGACCTCAATGTACAGCTTCACGTGTTTGTTTGAATGGATGTAAATGCTATATAATGTCTCAGTTGTAACCTTAATAGAGTTAACAATTCGTTTAGCCCAAGAAAAACAATTGTCTAAGTAAATTAAATGAGGAAGAGGCAAAATTAAACAGCTTTTTTTGGGGTAAATGTTCAAATAATTCAAGCAAATTTAATAAAATTAAATAAAAAAAGGGCCCACAATTCTTCCAAAAAAAAAATTGGTCCCACTATCATGAAATCATTTTTTGTTGAAACCTAGACAAGATCCTTCCAATGAAACTTCAAATTCAACTAAACTGAAAATACTCAAAAAGAACACGAAATTAAAAACTTTAAAGTGTTTTTTATATCTTCTTCATTTGTTGCTTCGTAATAGTCACTAAATATATTCTTTTGTTTTAATTTTAAAATTTAAACTATCAATTGGGGTCTTGCATCTGACTGATTAATAAAATAAAAATTTTGCAATGGCAATGGTTGGAATCTTGCTTGTACTAACCTAAGAAAAGAAGTGGCACAATTTTATGGGACTTCATATTACATTATTTGATTAATTTTGCTAAAGGTAGCATTATGTATGCAATTAATATACATTTTCTTAAATCATAAGCCATGTACACCCAAATCCATGCATGTTCATTTGGTGTGCTCACTTCTATTCCTTCGCCTTTACCTTTACCTGATTTTGTGGACTTGCTAAGAATCCTCCAACAAAAGCAAAACTATGAAGACTTGATTGGCATATGGTGGCCGTAACTATTGTTGTTCCCTTTGATATGTTAATGATCAGTTTAGAACCCTGCATTTATGGTTTTCACATTTTTGTTAGTTCCACATGATTAACAAAAGTCATCTTTGATCTAATTGGGAACACTCATTTGCTTTTTATCTTTACTGCATTACAGATATGACATGGCTTCAAACCGTTGGCAGTAGGAGTCACATATTCCAAAAAACACTCATTTGTGAGCTATAGTAAAACTCATTCAATTGTGAACTATAGTAATTCTCATTTGTGTGCTGCAAGTACTCTTACCAAACCACAAATTTACTCTATCTCAGCAAATAGAAAAAGAGGGTAAAGCAAGGAAAAAAGAAGAATGGTTCAGGTGTGAGTGATTGATGTTAATTGAGATGATTGTTTGTCCTTATCTTATTTGTATAGACCTCAATGTACAGCTTAACGTGCTTGTTTGAATGGATGTAAGTGCTATATAATGTCTAAGTTGTAACCTTAATAGAGTTAACAATTCATTTTGCCCAAGAAAAACAATTGTCTTTGTAAATTAAATGAGGAAGAGGCAAAAGTAAAGGGCTTTTTTTTGTGGTAAATGTTCAAACAATTCAAGCAAATTTAATAAAATTAAATAAAAAAAAGGGCCCACTGTTCTTCCAAAAAAAAAAATTTGGTCCCACTATCGTGAAATCATTTTTTGTTGAAATCTAGACAAAATCCTTCCTATGAAACTTCAAATCCAACTAAACTGAAAATACTCAAAAAGAACACGAAATTAAAAACTTTAATGTGTTTTTTATATCTTCTTTCTTTGTTGCTTCGTAATGGTCACTAAATATATTCTTTTGTTTTAATTTTAAAATTTAAACTATCAATTAGGGTCTTGCATCTGACTGATTAATAAAATAAAAATTATGCAATGGCAATTGTTGGAATCTTGCTTGTAATAACCTAAAAAAAGAAGTTGCACAATTTTATTGGACTTCATACTACATTATTTGATTAATTTTGCTAAAGGTAGCATTATGTATGCAATTAATATACATTTTCTTAAATCATAAATTATGTACACCCAAATCCATGCATGTTCATTTGGTGTGCTCACTTCTATTCTTTCGCCTTTACCTTTATCTGATTTTGTGGACATGCTAATAATCCTCCAAGAAAAGCAAAACTATGAAGACTTGATTGGCATATGGTGGCCTTAACTATTGTTGTTCCTTTAGATATGTTAATGATCAGTTTAGAACCCTGCATTTATGGTTTTCACTTTTTTGTTAGTTCCACATGATTAACAAAAGTCATCTTTGATCTACTTGGGAACACTCATTTGCTTTTTATCTTTACTGCATTACAGATATGACATGGCTTCAAACTGTTGGCTGTAGGAGTCACATGTTCCAAAAAACACTCATTTGTGTGCTATAGTAAAACTCATTCGATTGTGAACTATAGTAATTCTCATTTGTGTGCTGCAAGTACTCTTACCAAACCACAAATTTACTCTATCTCAACAAATAGAAAAAGAGGGTAAAGCAAGGAAAAAAGAAGAATGGTTCAGGTGTGAGTGATTGATGTTAATTGACATGATTGTTTGTCTTTATCTTATTTGTATAGACCTCAATGTACTGCTTAACGTGCTTGTTTGAATGGATGTAAGTGTTATATAATGTCTCAGTTGTAACTTTAATGGAGTTAACAATTCATTTAGCCCAAGAAAAATAATTGTCTTTGTAAATTAAATGAGGAAGAGGCAAAATTAAAGAGCTTTTTTTGGGGTAAATGTTCAAATAATTCAAGCAAATTTAATAAAATAAAATAATAAAAAGGGCCCACTGTTCTTCCAAAAAAAAAAAATTTGTTCCCACTATCATGAAATCATTTTTTGTTCAAACCTAGACAAAATCCATCCTATGAAACTTCAAAACCAACTAAATTGAAAATACTCAAAAAGAACACGAAATTAAAAACTTTAAAGTGTTTTTTATATCTTCTTTTTTTGTTGCTTCGTAATAGTCACTAAATATATTCTTTTGTTTTAATTTTAAAATTTAAACTATCAATTAGGGTCTTGCATCTGACTGATTAATAAAATAAAAATTATGCAATGGCAATGGTTGGAATCTTGCTTGTAATAACCTAAGAAAAGAAGTTGCACAATTTTATGGGACTTCATACTACATTATTTGATTAATTTTGCTAAAGGTAGCGTTATGTATGCAATTAATATACATTTTCTTAAATCATAAATCATGTACACCCAAATCCATGCATGTTCATTTGGTGTGCTCACTTCTATTCCTTCGCCTTTACCTTTACCTGATTTTGTGGACATGCTAATAATCCTCCAACAAAAGCAAAACTATGAAGACTTGATTGGCATATGGTGGCCTTAACTATTGTTGTTCCTTTAGATATGTTAATGATCAGTTTAGAACCCTACATTTATGGTTTTCACTTTTTTGTTAGTTCCACATGATTAACAAAAGTCATCTTTGATCTACTTGGGAACACTCATTTGCTTTTTATCTTTAATGCATTACAGATATGACATGGCTTCAAACCGTTGGCAGTAGGAGTCACATGTTCCAAAAAACACTCATTTCTGAGCTATAGTAAAACTCATTCGATTGTGAACTATAGTAATTCTCATTTGTGTGCTGCAAGTACTCTTACCAAACCACAAATTTACTCTATCTCAGCAAATAGAAAAAGTGGGTAAAGCAAGGAAAAAAGAAGAATGGTTCAGGTGTGAGTGATTGATGTTAATTGACATGATTGTTTGTCTTTATCTTATTTATATAGACCTCAATGTACAGGTTTACGTGTTTGTTTGAATGGATGTAAGTGCTATATAATGTCTCAGTTGTAACCTTAATAGAGCTAACAATTCATTTAGCCCAAGAAAAACAATTGTCTATGTAAATTAAATGAGGAAGAGGCAAAATTAAAGGGCTTTTTTTAGGGTAAATGTTCAAATAATTCAAGCAAATTTAATAAAATTAAATAAAGAAAGGGCCAACTATTCTTCGAAAAAAAAAATTTGGTCCCACTATCATGAAATCATTTTTTGTTGAAACCTAGACAAAATCCTTCCTATGAAACTTCAAATCCAACTAAACTGAAAATACTAAAAAAGAACACGAAATTAAGACTCAAAAGAAGAATATCAAAATTCAATGTTCAATACCAACGCCACCACAAAATGCCCTATCAAATCAACAAAACTCTAATGTAATGAGACTTTACAATTGTAGACTCACAATTCTTTTCCAATAATATATTGAATAACACCAAGTCACCTTTAAATCACACTAAAATTCGTAATCACGCCATGAAATAAATCATAATTAAATCAGATCCACTTTATAGTTTCCCAACCCCTCATTCACATAACTTGAAATTATCTTCTAAAATTATATACCAAATGGATAGAACCAATAAAAATCACATTCACATACACAGTTTATAATCTCAATCTCAATATCAATCTCATAACCAATGGTCAAAAAAATCAATAAAAATTTCCAAGGTATGACCTCACATTCACATACACAGTTTATGATGAATTAGAGAATGAAATTGCAATTAATTTGATCTCACAGACTACAGTGTTTGTAGAAAGCAAATATTCAGTATATGGTGTATCATTAACAATAGCTGCATCTTGTGCAGTCCAAGAATCTAATTGTTCATTAACACCCAAATATTAAAATAATGAATATTAGACAATCTTAATATTGGAGCAATATCATGCACTGCACATTCAACTTTTTTTGCATTTTATAATGTTCCTCCTCCATTTAAGAAAAAACACAAGTATGATCACAGAGAAAGTTCATTAGTTACTACCTTCATGAACAAAGAAGATTCAAGTAAATGTCATCAATTTGTTATAAGATATGGTTGTTTAGTTATGACAGAGCCATTTTTTACAATTAGGAAAATCAAAACACAAAAGCTTCTTTTAGCCAAAGTTTTTTATTGATGTATTAATATATTTTTTGGCTTGTGATAGATCCAAGCTTCTTTTTAACTAAAATGCTCCACACTAATCTCAAAAAATTTAAATACAAAAGCTACTGCTCTTGGCCTAATAAGTGAAACTTTTAAATTACATTAACACTTTTCTTAAAATAAGTAGGTTGCCAAATTAAATAAATTCTACTCATTTTTCATATCATCATGACTTATGATTGATACATAACAAAAAGTAGTCAATGACCAATAGCAACTAAAACCAAGAGTCACAAACCATAAAGTGGCTATAAACTAATGCAAGATTAAGGCATTTTGTCAAACACATGGTGTGCACAAAATTTCAATGTCATAGTTATTAACGTTTGTTATTATATAAAAAAAAAAATTTAAAACAGAAATACACATCCTATTGCCAAATTGAACAGTTCCTATAATGCAACAAATAACACAACAAACAGGCAGAACAAACAAATTGAGGACTATTAAATATATGGAACTACATAACTAATCAAATTCTGCCATGAATAATTTAAAGCCAGAAACCCAACTCTTCCATGGCTTTTATATTTCTCACCAACAAGTCTAACATTTGTTTTTATATCGCCAAAGCAAATGTGGTGTAATTTGGAAAATTTACTAAAGTTGTCTAAATCAAAACATACAATGGAAAAACAATATTTCTATCAAATTAGTGGAAGGAACCAAAAAGACAGTAGCGTGACAATGAAGAAGAGATTGAGCAATAACAGTAGCGTGAAAGTAAACAATGAAAGGGAACAATGAAAGAAATCAATTTACCGTAGTGATTTTGCTGGCAAACCGGTGGTGCAAGGCTACTCTATTCTTTCTCCTTAACCTTCGCTGGGTTTCTTTTTGCAGAGAGAAAAGAGAAAGCATAAAACGGAAAAACAAAAAGAAGAAAACAAAAAGTCTACAATGTTAGTGAAGAAGAGATTGAGCAATAACAGTAGCGTGACAGTAAACAATGAAAGGGAACAATAAAATAAATCAATTTACCATAGTGATTTTACTGGTAGACCGGTGGTGCAATGCTACTCCGTTCTTTCTTCTTAACCTTCAATGGGTTTCTTCTCGCAGAGGGAAAAGAGAAAACAGAAAACGGAAAAACGATAAGAAGAAAACAAAAAGTCAACAATGTATATAAACCTATCTCACCGTTAATACCAATCCTAATATCTAACATATGAATCATAAAAAATTCAAACCCATAGCTCTGTTTCCACTAAAATTTCAAATACACAATCCCAAAGAATCAGAATTTAAAATTCCTTATGAATTTGATACCTTCAACAAAATCAATAAGCAATTGGACTTGCTTAATGAATTTGATACCATATCGTCCCCCCAATGGCCAAATGATTCTGGCGAAAACCCATTAAGAGAAATAACTGCAGCCTCTCTCCAACGGAATTGTTTTAGTCTCTGAAACTTGATTTGTCCCAATGTCCCATGAGAGGCGGTCTGTTAAAGCTTATTGGCGTTTGGGTTTTGGGGAAGGAGAAGGGTAGAGAGATAGAGAAAGAGAGAGAAGGGTATGGGTCTTGCAGTGTTTGTTAGGCTGAGTTTGCGTTTGAAGGAGAGAGAGACAGAGAGAGAAGAGTATGGCGTTTGCGTTTGTATCGGGTATTGTTTAGAAGTTGAAGATTATCGGGTTTGTTTTGGGGAGAAATAGATATTGGGTTAAACATAATTACGGTGTTTAGGGTTTTATTTATTTTTAATAATTTTATTTTTATAAATAATGCTAACGTGGAAAATTGTGGGAACTTCAAAAGCTTCGGTTTTATATAGATATATAGATTATAAATTCGATTTAAAATGTTATTATTTTTATTTTTATATGTGTTCTAATAAGTATTATTTTTTACTATAAAAAAAATCAGGATTGATTTTGGAATTTATTTTAATATTTAATAAATTTATGATTTTTTAGTATTATAATCTTCTCTAATTTTCTATTTAGTTTAATTGATTTCACAAATTATTTGTGAGTCTTTTACATGTAAAATTAAATGTTTGTCTCGTAATTTGACAGTGAATTTTTACTTTTCTTTTTAATATGATCAAAAGAACTTGATCATATTTAGGTGGCAATACATTACTAAGCCATGTGTGGTTTATCATAACCAAATCTCACATTATCTAGTTATTTAAATATGGTATATGTGTTTAATGTTTTTTTTTTATTTGTTTATTATTATTATTAATGTTGATGTTAGTGGAAAATAGCCAACATGGGCTTTTTATTTCTCAGGGTTGCACGACATTTAAATTGGAGCCTATATATGTTGGGTTAAAATGAATTGACCCCTTGCAATTAATCAATTAATTACCCAAATTAATTAATTAGGTTCAATTATATGCAATAGCGTGGTAGCACAAACAAATCACCAATTATACTAAATGCAGAAAAAAATAAATTTGACGAGGGTGATTTGTTTACGAATGGAGAAAACAACTGAGGCAAAACCCCACCGGATGAATTTAAAATCATCACTCCCGAGAATCCACTATTATCAATCACAAGCGGCTACAAGTATAAGGAATCTTACCAAACCCTTTGGTGTATCCTAAAATACCTGCCTATAGTTGAACCCTTACCTCAATACCTAATTGGACTTGTATTATAGCGGCAATCTCTCCATTTAATGCACGAATCTCAGTACGTGACTAACTCTTTCGCACAAATCCCAGTATGTGACTAACTCCACAACAACCCTTTGATTGATGTATTGGTTTGCAACAGCTTCACATAGAAACACCAATAAGATCTTCAATGATGGGTGTGAGAGACTTTGCTTGATTACAAAACTCAAAGGCGTATAAGAAATGTAGCAAGAACTCTTTTTTCTGTAGGAGGAGACTAGGGTTTCAAAAAGAAAACCTTATGAAGCTTTCTAGGGTTAGGTTTTTCTTTTTCTACTACCTCCTTTAAATAGGAGCTAAAAGGGCTCTCCTATTCCAAATAGGTTTACACAAACTTTGGACTTTCCTAATCCAATAAGGATTATACAAACCAGTAAACAAATAGCCTTCGTAGAATAAAACGTTTCTAACTATATTTAGAATCCCGTAGTCTCGATAGATTCAGTATGTATTGAGCTTCTGTCGAGCTTCCACTTTAAATCTCAATAGAAGTCTTTTTTGTCGAGATTGTTGTCAAGTTTTAACGAACAGTTTTTTCTTCACTTATTTCTTGGTCAGATCTTCATGGCTTTAACACTTGACTTGAACACTTATTTTTTGAAGTACTAAACCCATCCTAGATCTATCAAATTACAAGTAAAATGCATTTTGTTAAAAGATTTGCCAATTACATAAAATATGTCCCTAACAATATATATTAAAATTTAATTAAATTATATTTTTTTAACTTAAATTTATCCTTATAATTTGTTTAGATGCATTTTTTATGAATTTATTGTTCATTTGTGGATTTTTTTTATCTAGTTTTTTTATTAACTATTTATGAAAATTTTATTATTCATTTGTCAAATTTTGCCTAATTTTTTTTTATTATATTATGTTCGTTGCTAGTTTATTATTTAAAAAATATAGAATCTCACTTTCTTGACTTGAGAGTATCAAACAAGCCACTAATAAAACTCTAATAACCTACATTAATGCTTCCAACTTACCACATGTTTAGATTACTTTAGCGAACGTATGTAACATAATGAACAAAAACATTATATTTATTTATGTATGCCAATTAATACAAGATTGTTGGACTCCAAAGAGTAAGACACAAATACCAATACAAAAACAATATTAGGATTATGTGTCTTTTGCCTAACCTATTGACTAGGAAGAGGCTTACCAAGGAGTTGATTGCAAGTACACTAATATAATTACAATTGATTTTAAGTGGCAATGCAAGAGCACTAATATATTATAATTGGTTTTGAGTTTCTTAACCATCAAACAATAGTTTTTAAAATAATCAAGTGCAATATTACATTTTCAAATCATTAATGATCACAACAAAACAAGATTAATATTAGTGAAAAAATATCAATAAACATATGTTTATGCATGTATTTCTAAAGGTGTTCCAAAATTGGCTCTTTATTGTTTGAGGAAAGCACATACAATTATCATGTAATTTTTCACAATTTTTTTAAGCTGAGTTAGAAATCCTAATCCACCAAATCTACCCTATAATGCTCCCCATGGAGCTTGAACCTATGATCCTCCATCCCACCACCCCATTTTCAAATTAAAAGTAATCATAAATTGTTCATTTTAATTGTTTACTAAGAATCACATGATTTTTCTTTTCTTTTAATTAAAAAAATAAATCTTTACTTGATGTGCAAGCCATTTGGGAGCCATTAAAGAAAAAGTCAATGTTGTTTTTTAACATTCTCTCTCAAATTGCTGATTTAAAAAAAAAAAAAAGTCTCTCTCAAATAATGTCTTTTTTTCTTACTAAAAAAAATTATAGGTAATGTCAGGAATCGTTTGGAAACAACTTATTTATTATTCATTTGTCATATTTTTGCCTTATTTTTTTTTATTATATTATGTTCGTTGCTAGTTTATTATTAAAAAATGTAGAACCTCACTATCTTGACACGAGATTATCAAACAAACCACTAATAAAACTCTAATAATCTACATTAATGCTTCCAAATTACCACATGTTTAGAAAACTTTAGTGAACATATGTAACATAATGAACAAAAATATTATGGTTATTTATGTATGCCGATTAATACAAGATTGTTGGACTCCAAAGAGCAAGACACATTCACCAATACGAAAACAATACTAGAATTAGGTGTCTTTTGCCCCAACCTATTGACCAGGAAAAGGCTTACCAAGGAGTTGATTGCAAGTACACTAATATAATTACAATTAATTTTAAGTGTCAATGCAAGAGCACTAATATATTATAATTGATTTTGAGTTTCTTAACCATCAAACAATAGTTTTTAAATTAATCAAGTGCAATTACATTTTTAAATTATTAATGTTCACAACAAAACAAGATTAATATTTGTAAACATATGTTTATGCAGGTATTTCTAAAGGTGTTCCAAAATTAGCTCTTCATTGTTTAAGGAAAACACATACAATTATCTTGTAATCATTTACAATTGTTTTTTTCAAATTAAAAGTAACCATAAATTGTTCATTTCAATTGTTGACTAAGAATCACATGATTTGTCTTTTCTTTTAAATTTAAAAAAAAAATTATAAAAAAAAGGAAGAAGCTTTACTTGACATGCAAGCCATTTGGGAGATTATAAGAGAATTTTACATAATTAACCATTTTGCAAAGCAGATCATCCTAAACCCCGCATACCCCTACCACCCTCACATGGCCAAATTCTTTAGTTGTTTTCATTTCAAGGCATGGGCATCATTGTACATTGCAGTCATTATAATGGATGCATCTAGAGCAACAAATTTAATGCCCTATTTTGCTAACGATATACAAGGTCTGTTTGGATACCACTTATTTTGCTGAAATTGAAAACTTTTTTTTTTTTTTTTTTTGCTGAAAGTACTGTGGATAAAGGTAAAAGTTAACTGAAATAGTACGGTGGAACCCATGAATAGTACCAAAAAGTGTAGTGGAGCCCGTGAATAGTACCAAATATTAGTTAAATAGTGAAATAATTTTCATTTTTCATTAGTATCCAAATGGAGGCACAATGAAAGTTGAACTTCGGATAGAACTCCATTGTTGCTGTGTTATGGTTCAAAGACTTTTGGGAGAATACAATTTTAATGTTAGAGTATTTGGTGAATAGAATCAGTCCAAGATTGATGGTGTTGTTAGGGATCATCGTAAGGTCACCGTGTTTGTTATTTCTTTACCTATTGGTAGAAGACCATATCAGTACTGCTTTTTTCGACGATTTACATCCGATGTTATGTGATATTATGTTCATTGCTAAGCAGCATTATCCCACAAGCAAAGGTATCTAACTTACATGAAAGGCTTTGAGTCAATTTCACTTTTGGTAGCATAAGACCATATATCAAAGTCCCCACAATTTAGTGAGCACCTAGTGCATCATTGATGCAACCGTATATGTCACGAAACAAATCTGTACTTTAGAATTTAGAGCATGACCGGCATGTTAATATCAAGTTTAACTCAATACTAACACGAACCAACTAAAGTTGAAGGTGTGATATAGGACAACCTAGGCTTCTGACCTAGATTAGTCCCACCATAGACCTTAGGCTTTCCACCTAAGGTGTTTGGATTCACCATCAAACAAATACAATGCAATCTCTACAAATAATCTCAATAATAATAATTATATTTTGTGAATACAAAAGAAATCATCTAGAGCTTTATATGTAGCTTCCAAAAATCACAAAGATAAGGATAAATTATCCAGAACAAATCCTAAACAATTTCAAATACTAATCTGATAATTCTAAACAATTTTAAATACTAATTTGATAATTCTAAACAAAGGATAATGATGAACAACTAATCCTAACCAAACTCAAATATCAATCCAAACTAAACAAATAACTAGGTTACAATATGAAATTATCGATAGAAAATCTAAAATGAAATATTGAAATAACTTTTGGTTATGCTCCTGCATTATACTCCTCTGGTTTAAGAAAACTCGACCTCGAGTTTTGTAGTGATGAAGAATTAGGACTTCGATGCATACTACTTCCTTCAAATTAGAAATCACCCTAGGAAGCACTAAGAGTAGAATAACCTTCAATTCCAACACCATAGAACTCCTCTAGAAACACAAAATCAATGTGTTGAACAGGCACAATTTTATCTTGAACCATAGTATCAAACTTTTGGACTTCATCAACCTGTAGATGTTCATCAGCCTCATGGATCATGAAGGGCTTAGTAGCACTTTCATCAGAATCAACTTCCACATCAAGTGCACCATCTAAATCTTCGCTCACTTGTTGAAATTTCTTTTCTTATGTAGACTCTATAATAGGTTCTTCTTGCTACATGAGTGTTGAAACATCATCCATTGGCACTTGCACCTCTATTTGAACATTAGTCTTTGGCAGAACCTGAGCATCCTTTTTTTGAGTAGAAGAGTCTAGCAAAACCTTTATTATTTTTCTTAAGTCTTGAGCTATGGTGATGAGTTCTTAACAGAAGGAAGAGGTGTTTTCTTTCTGAATACTTTCTCTGTGGTGTAGAAAATTCTCATGAAAGGATTGAGATTGATAATTCTCTTGATAGCATTGGGGAACATATTTCTCTTGAAGTATTTGTTTCATTTCATTCCAATTAGTTATGGCAGGCTTGCTCTTTCCTTTGCGATGATTCTCGATACTACGCCAAAAGTCTCTTGCTCTACTTCTCAATTTCAACCTGGGAAACTTAACCTTATTAGCATTTGGCAAACATATTTGATCAAAGAATTGATCCATCTCATCTAGCCAATTGATGAGGGTCCATGGATTTGGACGTCCATCAAATATTGGCGCTTCTAAGACTACCATGATTCATAGGAATAGATTTTCAACAATTTGAAATGAACATTTAGTGGACATGATTCCCACGGCTGGAGCTATAAGTGTTGGACCTTGATTAGGCTGGTTTAGTGACCTAGTGCTGCCTTGGACATGGGTCACTTGGCTGAAGCAAAAGAGATGGACTACGTATCTACTAGAATGTTCTACTTTTGACTTCTTCTTCTTTTTTTTTCTTTTTTTAAATAACAATATTCAAGAACAACTACAACTTAAAACATTAGAGACAAAAAATTAAGCTAAAAGAAACTAAGGCTTTAGAGGAAACTAAACGAGTAACACAGAAAAAATACCATGGAGAGCAGCGCTGGATTCATCGAAGAAGAGGTGGCATGGACTCATGGGCGATGGTTGTCCTCAGTGCTCAAAGGTGGAGATCAGTGCTTATGAGTAACATCATGGAGAGATCGGTGATGGCTTGTATTTCGGACCTAGCAGTGTGGGTTTTGCATATCTGAATATGTGGTTTTGTATGGGTCGGATTGAAAATGGGTTTAGGGTGTGAGAGTTACTATGACGAGTTATTGATTTTGTTTTGAAGGGAATAGGGTTCTAAGTTTCAGAGCCTTGCATTGGGAAGAATGGTGGGATTACAAGTTTTGTGGTGGAATTTGGGTTCTTTGTTTCTAAGTAGAGATGGCTTGATTGGTGGTAATTGCAAAGATCTTGTGAGACATGCTTGGAGTGTTGATGATCGTGGGTTGTACTGCTGGTTAGTGTGGGTTTAGGCTGGTCAAACGTGGTTTTGGGTTGCTGAAAGGGGGTAATTAGGTTGAACTCTAATACCAAGTTGATGCAAGACAACCTAAGCTTCTCACCTAAGGTGTTTGGATTCACCACCAAACAAACACAATACAATCTCTGCAAATAATCTCATCAATAGTAATCGTAGTCTGTGAATACAAAAGAAATCATCCGGAGCTTTATATGTGTTAAGGTACTTTTTTTTTTTACGCCTAATTTTATTTAAGTATCACCTATTTGCTTTCAAATACACACACCCTATTCTATTCAAAGCCCAAGAATACTTATGCTTGGCAATATTTGAAAAGCCCATGATTCAAGTCTATGGCAAAACAATTTTATCAATGGAATTCAAATCCATAATCAAAGCCCGTGATTCAAACCCATGGCAATTCATTCATCCAAAGCCCAATTCTCATTGGCAACATCAAAGCCCAATTCTTATTGGCATCAAAGCCCAATTCCTATTGGCAACATCAAAACTCAATTTTCATTGGCACTACTTTATCAAAAAGAAAAGAGCCCAAGATTATCAACGCTTGGCAAAGAAAAAATATCATGTTAAAATGCTACCGTGGCAAAAAAAGACCATGGCAATCATATTATGAAGAAACTCATTGAGAGCTATCTTGAGAATTATGTTCTCGTATTATGAACCCATGAAATACATGGACATCATTTTGCATCACGACATCCATAATATATACCTTCTACACTTATGGTAAAACATTCAAACCCACAAGCTCATCATCTAAATTATTAGAAACCATGAACGTTGCAATATGGAATTCATCATAGTAAGTGTTATTTACAAAAGTGTTTTGAAACTTGTCCTATTATTTCAAACATTACAACTAATTGCCCAAAGGCCCATTGCAATTATTTATGAAGAAACCCAAAAAAATGTTTACTAATAAAAGTCCATGAGGAATAAAAACTCATGACAATATGCGCACACAACTCAGCCCATGTGAGCAAAAAACACCAGCAGAAAGCAAAGGAGAACAACCCTTGTTCAGTCTTAACCAAAAAGATCAACTAGAGACTCATACAAAGGAACCAAGCCTTTGAGAATGGACTAAAGGCTGTCCCCTCAATTTTCTATCACCCCCCACCTGACGTGAATAGTGCCCAAGGGCTGTCACATCAGCTGAAGTCTAAAGAATGATGAAACTCCATCATCTTCCCCAAAACTGCACCTCCACCGGAAGGGGAGCTGAAACCAAATTGTTCAAACTCCAACAAATTGATGTTAAAAATACTAAAAATGTTTAAAACATGATTCATGTGCCAAGCCCATGAATCCTAAAGGAGAAAAATTGGAAACATGTGGTTTGGAGGGCATAAAAGGATCTTCAGCGGAACCCCCAGAAGTGGACTTAGAGTTTAACATCTAGCTTGGGGTGTTGAATCTCATTTCTTGGGGGACCAAATCTCAGTTTGCAGCATTAGGATTCGTTCTTGACACATACCATAATCATATAGATTTAGCTCAATCCTAAGAATCCTTGCATTTAATGCAAAAAGCTTTAAAATCCCCTCATTACCCAAAAAAGCAAAGCAACCCCCCAAATGGATTTTCCTACTTCTTAGCAAGAATTCTAGGGAAGCTTGACTCTGATTCATCACCTCTGAGTGGTCACACATTTTTTGGAGCTTTGTCAATAAATGCTTCTCTGAAAAACTCCATTATAAAAGAACAGACAAGCTAACCAAAGAACCAACTTAGCCATTCCTCTGAAACTCTGAAATTCGTTGGTCATCTTTACAAGTAACAGAGCTCTCCTTTTCATCCATCACCTTTAACTCAAACCCATCTAATCCTAGATATTTCCTCTCCTCCCTTTACACTACCACAGTTCATAAATGTCTTCCAGCTAACCACAAACAGCCCATTACCCATAAAAGACTTCAGTCTCAGCATCAACCCCACCTCATTAACTCAAAAGCAGCCCAGGCCACATTCATCTCATTCGTGCCTTACAAATTTACACTCACTAAAGTCTTAACTTAAAATTTGCTGCACTAAGCTGGGGGTTCTTCTCTCCTTTCACACCATGCCAATTAATCCTCCATTTTTTCTTCCTATGAAGCCTTTAATTTTTACTTTTTATTTTACTGTTGAAGGGTATGATGTATTTGTAATTATTGAACTTTTTCCTCACATTGATGTAACAATGGCTGAAAGCACAATAAATTCATCTTGAATGAGACACATAAGGACCTAAAATTTGCCTAAATCTATCTAATTATTGATGGTTGGACCATGTAATTCCACCCCTACTATTGGACAATTTACTTTTTGGACTTAAGTACAACTTCACCCTTACCGCTGAAGAATTCGTTTTCCCTTGGACTATCAAAACATGACCACTAATATACCAATTAAGTATTGTAATGTATTTTTTACTGGGCCTTTGTTCTGTTTTGTTAAGTGCAGTTCTTGTTTCTTCTTGCTTGGATAGGCTTGTCATCACACCGAAAGCCTATGGTTGTTGTCTCAAGAGCCCATAGTTGAGTCTCGGTTTGGTTTCCCAACATCTCATTCAGGGGCATAAATTTCCCCCTCAACAATATGCAACTTCCAAGAATTACAAAGATAAGGATAAACTCTCCTAAACAAATCCTAAACAATTTCAAATACTGATCTGATAATCCTAAACAATTTCAAATACTAATCCGATAATCCTAAACAAAGGATAATGATGAACAACTAATCCTAACCAAACTCAAATATCAATCCAAACTAAACAAATAACTAGGTTACAATCTGAAATTATCTATGGAAAATCTAAAATTAAATATTGAAATAACTTTTGGTTATGCTCCTGCATTAAGGTGCTTATCGAAAATCATTCCTCATATTCCTTTTTATTTCATTACATAAAAGCCATAATATACAAAATTCGTAAAATTTTGAAACTTCATTACTTTCGAACTTTGCAAGATTACAACTTGGCTGAAACTTAAGGTAGTTGTGTAAATATTACATAACTAAACGTTTAGCAAAACTCTTATTTACAAACCTAACCCCAAAGACATACAATTGGGGTTCAAAACAACCTAAGGTTCTGAAATACATTTGTGCTCAAAAGGATCAAGTACATCTTGATTCTTTCTGTAGGGTCACGGTTTGTAGCCCAAGCTCAGAAGAGTTGGGTTATAAGCCCAATGAGCCCAATACAATAAATTTGTAGAGAGTGGGTGAAAGAACTGGGCTTTTATCGGATTGAACAACGGTTAACTAAGAGTTCAAGTGTAACTGAGCATGAAACCGCACGTAACTATGGATGAAATGCAGGTCCAAGGAGATGGATTAATAATCAAATCACTATTTCTGAAAGATAGTTCAACGTTTAGTGCTATAGTAGTTCTTTTTCTATTCTCCTCCACTGTATTTTTTCTCCCTCCTCTCCTTAAGAAGGATCTTTCACATTATATAAACTTTTTTAGGTCATCTTCATTGTACATTTGTTCATCATCTAACCCTGTACTCAAGTATGTGTCTTATCAAGCATCTTTCCTAGCTCTCTGTGAATGGTAGTGGTTGAGACTACATTGTTCAGAGGTCTTCTCCACATAAATGCGACCAGGAAAGTTGCCGCAATGCATTTAATGCGATGGTGGCAGCTTTTCCTTTAGATATTTCTGTATTCTTATCCTCTCCGTACGTGCCTGAAGTCTATCCTCATCGTTGGAGCCTCCTGGAAGGTTACCTAAGTCACCCGGATGCTTGCTCGACTGATATTCGTCCGGTCCGAGGAGGGTAACCTCCTCAGACTTCAGCCCTCCACCCTTTCCTTACGCGATTATTTATTTTGGGGCTTCTTCAGTCATTTACTCCTCCTCAGACGTATCCACATTAGCAAATAGGGCGTAGGGCCCAATATACAAATTTGAGCTTTTTCCCCCACACCTCCTATGCAACAAAAGAGCTAAACTTCTATATAACAAAAGAACTATACAGCCTAACAAGTGAGAACCATAGATTTCTTCCCACCTCTAATACTCTCGCTACTTCTAGGAAGAATGTTGTGCACTTAAATATACTAGGGTGAGCTGCGAAGCCCAATAAAGTTTTAAGTTCCATGAGCATTTAATAAGAATGCATGTAAATCAAATATTTTATGGATATGCTAGCTTTGATAAATAGTCTTCAATAATATTCATACTATTCTTAAAATAACTTATGAACTTTCTGATGAAAATACATCATTTTCCTTCCATATTATAATAAAATGATATAATAATGAACTTTAACATAATCCAGTAACCTTATCTTTAAATAGACTATAAAACATTTTATCATAAACTTTCCATCAGACTTATTATACATTCAACATACCTTTCTTACCATCAAACTTTTCTTATAAATTCAAAATAGCTTAATAGCTCATTCATTATATATATTAGTTAGTCTAATTGTAAGTCTGTTACAACTTTTGGGAGGCTTCTAGCACATTGTGCAAGGTATCTAGCATTCCCCACAATGCTAGGAAATCTCAGGATCATATCAGAAAATGCCAACCAACTTGGAAAATATCACATTCATAATATATCTTAGGTTCCCCTCTTAAAATTCAGTCATATGACTACTTAACTAAAAAATACACTTCCATCCCATGAAAAAAAAAATTTATATGGTAGAATTTTAAGAGGATAACCTAAAAAATAGCATGTAAATACTGTATTTAAGTCTTGCTCTGACTATTATATACCTATTACAGCCTACCAAACATACCCTTAAAATTTCAAATTTGAGGAAACAATTTTGATTCAAAGCCTCCATGCATCTTCAACATACACATATTACCTCAAGTATTTGGACTAAATGACTAACTGCATATTAGATTGGATAAATTATATTCGCAAATGGGTTGACTGTGGTTTAGGCAATATATATTAGAAAATTATTATTTTTCATGTATAAATAAAATACCTACCCCCAAGATTCTTATAGATTAGTGCTGCTATTATTATTCTTTATAAGGAAAACTAGGATTTGAATCTCCTCATATTAATTCGATGTTTAAAAAAAAAAAAAAAAAAGCATGTGTGTATGTGTCTTCATGCATTTGTATTTTTTTTTTTTTTTTACATGCCTTCATACATTACTTTAAACAAAGTCTTAAATCTAAACTAATCCATTACTCATATATATATATAGTAGCACATGATTATTGTTAAAAAAATTTAATCACAATTATTCTTCGAGGTAATTATACTTTCCTTCTTTGAGATTTTGGAAAATGACACTCTACCCCAAATTTGAAGGAAAAAAAAAAAAAAAAACTTTTCCCCCTTACCATCCGATTGACCAAACTTGAGTTAAATTTATATTAAAAATGTTGCGTATTAACCTATCATTTGCTAAAGGACAGGTTCCCAAAATTATTTTATTTCATAATTAAAATTCATTGCTTTAAAATATTAAGTGAGTTCTGCTTAGTATTTTTTTTTAATGATTTATGGAGAGATTTGTCATTACAAGTTTTTTGGTGCTTAATAAATTTTGCATTTTTATTCTAAATTTATTAGTTATATTTTTACTAACCATAGTTAAACTTTTGTAAATAGATTCTTAAAAAAAATTAGAATATTTCATTACTAATATAAACAAAAGAGAGGAGTGTTAATTTCTTCAAGCCTCAAAGGAGGGAGCATTTTTTTCCTTTAGATTTGGGATGAAGTGTCATTCCCCCAAACATCAAGGGAGAGGAATGTAATTACCCCTAATTCTTATTAGCACTCAACATACTACAATATCTCAACAACCAATTGAGGACCTTTAGATCATTTTTTTACTATGAGTTTTCCTATTATCTCTTCTCTATATATTAAAAGGATTTAGAAAGTTAGTTATTATCTTTTTCACTTCCTAAAATACCCCTTGTAGGGATATTGGGCCTAAGAGTTCATCATATGTTTGTTTTTCGTGCCTATGGCCCAATCCGAGGACGAGGGGTTGTCCGAGGAGGAGAAATCTTTATTAGAAAATGTTGTATTAGTAAATATAGGTTAGTTTTTATCATAATGGCTCAAGAGAGTGGGCCGAGGATAAATGCATCCTCGGCTGATCCATGCCATGGTCTGAAGAAATTGTCTATTGCTCAGGGTGACGTTCCAAGAAGTCTCGTTGGTGTTGATAAGCATTGTAGAGACATCAGACAAGGAAAAATCCTGAAAGATCTTAGAGGGAAAGCTGCTGCCACCGCATTAAATGCTCTGTAACTAACCCTCTAGCCGCATTAATGTAAATGTGATACCTGAACAGTGGTTTTCAGCCTTACAGCTACTACATGAGGACTTAGGGGAGAGGATGATAGGACAAGTATCAAGACCAACCATCTAACATGCACGTGGACGGTGGAGAGAAAAAGGAAAGAAAGTATAAAAGAAGGAGGGAACGAGAGAAGACGACCAAAAAACAGAGAGAAAAACACTGTCGCAATTTAGAACTAACTTTGTAATCAAACCTGAAAGAAGGATATAAGAACTGATCTTCTCGAAATATGCTGAGGTCGATTTTCTTCACCATGAACCTGTCTAGTTTAATTTTCTTATCAACTAGATCTACTTAAATCTTTGTCTGATTCATTAAGGCCTAGTTTTTCCAACACATTCTCTACAAATTCATTTTTTTGGGCTCTTTGGGTCAAAGTCCATCCACCTTTTGGGCTTAGGATTCAAATTTGGTCCTTACACCCCTAATATATTATCTCATCACAATACAAAGCAATAAGTGTATAAAAGTAAATTTTCAATATATTTTACCGTATTTCACTTCTAAAATGTGAGAGAAGGGTATATAAAATATTTCATACCCAAAAACTAATTTTGAATAACTCCACTCTTCACGTCTTTTGCAACTTTAGAAACTACCCATTACCATTACTTTGAAGAGACTACAAAACTTGCAAATGGTTACTACCTCATCTATTCAATTTCTCTTCCTTATCCATTGACAATAATATTTTGATTATTTTCCCTCCTCATCCTAGGCAAGAAATACTCATCCATAATCCTCATCTGCAATTAATTTTTTTTTCAATGCCTTTTACTAGTTTTTTCCACTTTCATGCGCTATAGGTTATGTGCCTTTGTCACCTTTAAAGTAATAATTTGCCTTTATCATCTCTTTTTGATTTGTAAAGACATAGAAGTGTGCATAAAGTGTTGTTTATGATGGGTGAAATAAAAGTTTCTTAAACAAACACTGCAAGTTGAGGAAGTTCAGTAAGATTGGGAAGGAATAGATAAATTGTTGGAGAAAGTCGGATGGTGAGGTTGAGATCCTTCTCTACTAAGACAATATTTGTTTGAGAAGTACTTCATTCACTCATGTAGTGGAAGAGATTCTAGAGAACGCACCAATTTTTCTCTCTTGGTCTCTGCCCCTGGACAAACCAAAAGGTCCAAAACACATGATTTGTATAATAAATAAATAAATAATGCTAAAAGTAGTATTTTTAATTGATTGTTTTTTATTTTATTTTTTTTGGCGGAAATATTTTATTTGGCTGTTAGGTTGCTAACTATTTTTGGTTTTTGCTGAAGATGGTTACTTAGCAAGTTCATCAGATACCTATTGTGGGGCTGAAGGATTTGGCAAAACCCAACCCATTTCATATCAGGCCCAAGGCCCATGCCGAGGAGGAAGAAATGCCCGAGGACGAACAAATGGAATCCAGACTGCCAGGATATATTGCCGAGGACGACCCTGACCTCGGCAGACCAAAATCACAGAAAGGGAAAGCACCACGCTACCAGAGGCAATCCCTTCGAGCATCCCAAAGGAAGTTCCGAGCCTAATGGGCTAGCCATAGGAGCATGATAGAAAAGCAATTCCAGGAGAGGCTATTACCTCCACATTAAATGCCCACAGCTAACACCCTGACCCCATTTATGTGGATGTGACCCCTGGACAGTGCGCTGGGGGCCACAACAGCTCATAGAGCTCCAGAAAGAATGGCTGATGGGGCGTGCACTCAAATAGGGGCATGGATGACTAACAAGTGTAGGAGGAGGATGAACGAAGGAGGAGGATATATAATATCAAAGATCTCCCAGGTAAAAAAAGAAAGAGGGGGGGCGAAGCTCCTGGGAAGCGAAAGGAGTTGGGAATTCACATCCTCGGACGAGGAGTCCTTTCCTCTTGGGACATAGGGCCGTCTGATCCTGTGTTCTTAGCTTCTATTTGATTATCACCCATTCCCAAACAAGTCATCGCCTCATCAGAGCCCAACTTCTGGACCCACTCTCTACAAATTCATTGTAATGGGTCCGTTGAGCCTAGATCTCGTCCATCACTGGGCCCGATCAAAAAACGGTGACCCTACAATTGACGCCTTTTGTGGGAAAGTTGCTCGTGCGATGATGAGTGCAACGGCTTGTTAAGGTAGGATCAAGTCCCCTAAGGGAGGTTATGGTGACCAGTCTACTGTACCACAAAGGGAGAACTGCCAAGTGGTTCACAGTTTAACGGGCCTCTGGCACCATATGCGTGGCCCTCGCCCCCACCAGAGGTCAGACCCCTGCAAATCTAGTGGCCAGCCCTGTTGGGCCCTGATTGAGGAAAGTGGCGGCCACACGAAGCACTTTAAGGGAGCTCCGCGGTGGGACTAGTTCTGGAAGATAAGTATTGGTGTCTTCTGACCCACTGAAGCGGTTGAATAGGGCTTTAGCAATGACGAGTTCTCGGAAGGCAGAACCAAGGTTTTGCATGGTCCTCGGACTCAAGCCTATGGGAAAACTAATAACTCTTGACAAGTATCTAAGTATTAAACAGAACCAAGATCTTGCATGGTCCTCGGACTCTAGCCTATGGGAAAACTAATAACTCTTGACAAGTATCTAAGTGTTAGACAGAACTAAGGTCTTGCATGGTCCTCAGACTCAAGCCAATGGGAAAACTAATAACTCTTGACAAGTATCTAAGTGTTAGACAGAACCAAGTTCTTGCATGGTCCTCGAACTCAAACCTATGGGAAAACTAATAACTTGTGACAACTATCTAGGTGTTAGACAGAACCAAAGTCTTGTATGGTCCTCGAACTCAAACCTATGGAGAAACTAATAACTTGTGACAACTATCTAGGTGTTAGACAGAACCAAGGTTTTGCATGGTCCTCGGACTCAAACCTATGGGGAAACTAATAACTTATGACAACTATCTAGGTATTAGACAGAACCAAGGTCTATTCATGCTAAGCATTAAGTAAAGTCTCAACTGCGCCTGGGTCCTCGGACTAGACGACTAGGAGAAATAAACGCTGTGGCATCCCTATGAGTGTCGGACAAAACCATGGCGGGCCATGGCCTCCTCGGATTGTTTGTTTTAAAACTGGCATTTTCTAACGGTCGCACAGTTTGCAACATGAAGTGCATCGTTGTGTGCTCGGCCGTTCCTACATAGTTAAACTATTTAAAGAGGGCAGTTGGGCACCATCACCAACCGTGTTAAAGTCACGATGCAGATGTCTCGCTGCCGACAGTGGCAACAACACAAGATCCTAGGAGAGGAAGAGGCAGTGTACAAAAAAAAAAAAAAGATTTCACCAAGCAAGCAAAGAAAATTTCACCAAGTAAAAGGCACAAGTCCTTTTTTATTAAATAAAATAATGGCAACATCAACTACAAAACAGCCGAGGAATGCTCGTTTTACAACTAACTACAGAACAACCGAGGAAGGCTTGTTTTACATCAACTACAAAACAGCCGAAGAAGGCTCATTTTACAACTAACTACAGAACAGTCGAGGCCGGCTTATTACAAAGCTAGCTAATAAAGGGAGAAGGCTGGTAGTGATGGTGGATTCACAGTCTCAATCCAGCAGCCACCAAGCTCGTGTGCTTGGCGCAGGCGGTGAGGAGGAAAAAGAGGCGGGAGCGTCTGAATTCGTTTCCACCTGCTGAGGCTGTCCTGAAGCAAACTCTGATCCAAAATCTAATATCAGTACTCCTAAGAAGTCGCCCTCCAAGGGTCTCGCCAGCTGCCTGCAATGGCAGAGATAGCCCCCTCTGATATCTCAATTACTCCCCTCAACTTCGCTTCGCTTTCTTCCCCTTCATCTTTAGCCAACTCCTGCATATTCTTGGTTGGCGTTTGGAGGATAATCAGGGACCTAGCATAATCTGCATTAGCTACGGTTCCTGGTCGAAAGAGGAGAATACTCTTTCTTGTCCGGTTGAAGAATAGGAGAATCTTTAGCCTTCGCTTTCCTTGCCTCAACTGCAACGCCCATGATTCAGGCTGCATTTTTTGTTCAAGAAAGTGAAAAAAACTTGGAACTCCTGCAGAATTCCAAGGTTAGTAGATGTGAAAAATAGTCCTCCCAGAGCGCTTTATATAGGGGACGAAATCTAGGGGAGTTCACCGCGCACAAAGCTCAAAGAGGGAATGTCAAGCGAAATAAATTTCACCCAATTCTCAAGGGAACCCTCAATCGCCAAATCCGCGCCGCTTCATAAAGGCGCCATTGAATACACATTCTGTTTATCGAAGCGATCTGTGTCATCCCATAAAAGTATTAATGACAGTGCATCTCGTACGCTGAAACGCCAGGAGCGTGCATTAGGTAAGTGAAGAGGCCCTGGCTCCCATAGGGGAACAAGACTCAACCAGCCATGATATAGGCCCGAGGACATCAAAACCCTCCTTTCCGTCCGAAGAGCTAGACAGCAGGATTTTGAGGGGCTATTGTGGGGCTGAAGGATTTGGTAAAGCCCAGCCCATTTCATATCAGGCCTAAGGCCCATGCCGAGGAGGAAGAAATGCCCAAGGACGAACAAAGGGAATCCAGACTGCCAGGATATACTGCCGAGGACGACCCTGACCTCGGTAGACCAAAATCACAGAAAGGGAAAGCGTCACGCTGCTAGAGGCAATACCCTCGAGCATCCCAAAGGAAGTTTCGATCCCAATGGGCCAACCATAGGAGCATGATAGAAAAGCAATTCCATGAGAGGCTATCACCTCCGCATTAAATGCCCACAGCTAACACCATGACCCCATTTATATGGACGTGACCCCTGGACAGTGCGTTGGGGGCCACAGCAGCTCACAGAGCGCCAGAAAGAATGGCCGATGGGACTCAAGTAGAGGCATGAATGACTAACAAGGGTAGGAGGAGGATGAATGAAGGAGGAGGATATATAACATCAAAGATCTCCCAGGTAAAAAAAGAAGGAGGGGGGGAAAAATCTCTTGGGAAGCGAGAAGAGTTAGGAATTCACATCCTCGGACGACAAGTCCTTTCCCCTTGGGATGTAGGGCCGTCTGATTTTATGTTCTTAGCTCCTATTTGATCATCGCCCATTCCCAAACAAGTCATTGCCTCATCAGAGCTCAACTTCTAGACCTACTCTCTACAAATTTATTGTAATGGGTTTGCTGGGCCTAGATCTCGTCCGTCACTGGGCCCGGTTAGAAAACTGTGACCCTACACCTATGATGATGAGCTTTATCCCCTCACCCCTACACTTCAATCTTTGATAGGACTTCGAATCTACACTTCATGGTCTTTAATCAACAGGCTCGACTTCAAAAATTATGGAGATCATGCGCCATTGGGAAATAGTTAGATCTTTAGATCGTATGGTCTAGCACCATTTATCATCAAATACATTTATCCATAAGCCAAGAGATTCATTGTTAATCTGGAATGTGGAGGTTTTTTTTTTTTTAATCTATTGTATATGGATGCTATGTCTTCATTATCTTATTATGATCAGATGAATTTTAATCAAATATATCAACAAATAGAGTGAAAGACGAACAATGGTAGATATCTTGATTTTACTCTCTTTTTTCTATTTATAAGCTATGCGAAAAATTATAACATTATCTTCCACTTATCAAAATATTGATCATTGCATTAACAACATTGCCAAAAAAATAATGATAATTACGGAATACTAGCATCTGAGCAAGTGTGTGGATCTTTTATTTTTTTGGTAAAAGCTAATAATTTGTATCCATTATAATTTGGGATTACTACATTTTCCAATCACAAAAATACCTAAGGGTGTAATGAGTCTTATGCGTTTTAGATTAAATAATTTTTTCATCACACCCGTAGGTATTCTTGTGATTGGAAAATATTATAATCTCAAATTATAATGGATGCAAATTATTAGCTTTTACCAAAAAAATAGAAGAACGTCTGAGCACGTGGGTGAGTACATGCTCAGAGGCAAGTTATTATTATTATTATTATTAAAGACGCCAATGACAATTTGAGAGCATTGTAAGGAAGAGTTAATTAAGAGAAATTGGCGTCTACAACGACACTAAAAACCAAAAAAAAAAAAAAAAAAAAGAGAAATTGAAGCGTGAGAGCATTGGGAGATAAGGATAATCTTTTGGGTAGTTGGAAAGTGCAAGGGTACTGTAAAAAGTTTTGGGAAGGAATGTTGTTAGTCATATTACAAATTTAACTATAATAAAACTTACAATTTTTTTTTCTTTTGAGAATAATAAAACTTTCAAACTAATATGTAATCAATCACAATAAAATAATTCAAAAATTTATAAATTAGGTTGTTGAAATTCACAAATCACATTTATTGTAACATCAGTTTGTAAATATTTTGTAGTTGTTTTAGTAATTTTCTTTTGGGAAAAATTGAATGAAGCTGCTAAAGGAAGGTTTTTTTTTTTTTTTTTTTTTTTTTTTGCGAAACTGCTTCTAAAGGAAGGTAATAGTAAAATTCATGACTGGAAGTTAGTAAAAGTAACTATAAAAGTTATAGGGTTGTGGTTGACATGTTGGGAGGAGGTAAGACTAAAGGTGAAAGGAATTGGGTGGGGCCGTGGGGGAATTTTAGCAGGCCAATGTGAACCCATCCCTAGCAGGCCAATGTGAACCCATCCTAGGCATGGGCTCAAGAGTATGCCAGCGTCAAGTGGACGAGGGTGAAGATTTGAGAGTCACTATCTAGTTAAGGTTTAAGAACTAACGTTGGGTCCTTAATGCAAATGTATAACAAAACAAATCATAAGTCTAGAATTATGATAGATAGATTTCTACCCAAAAAAAAAAAAAAAAGAATTATGATAGACTTGAAAATGTAATAATCACCCAAGCCCGCCCAATTGAGTGGGCTGGTTTCCACTAGTGTTGTTAGGCCATTTTTAAATGGGCAAAATTTAATTATAATACTTAAATGCTCCCTCTTAAGATTCAGTCATGTGACTACACTTAACTAGAAATACATTTTCATCCTATGAGAAAAAAGTCACATGATTGAATTTTAAGATATGAATCTAAAAAATAGAACTTAAATAGTGTACCTAAGTTTTTCCTTTTTAAATAAGAAAATTATTAGAGGAGCCATATCCTAATCATACATTTATTTGCATTACATCAAATTCACAGAAGGGCATATTGTCAAAGATTTTTTTTTTTTTTGATACATATTGTCAAAGATTATGTCAACGCATAGAAGGAAACCGTTTTTTTTTTTTTTTTTTTTTTCGAGAATTCCCATCTATTGAATTCAAATTAAGTCAATTATTTATTTTTTATATATACATTGATAGTTGAGAGTGGGAGGATTTGAACATTTGATTTCTTTGTTGGAAATAATAAAAAGTGCCAATTGAGTTACAAAGCTCTTGGCGAACTAAGTTCAATTATATTTTACATAGAAAAATATACAATCAAATCAAATGAAGCATGCAAGATTTGATACTAGTTTCGATTTGACAATCCTCTCGTTCCTTCACATTCACTACATCATCGCCAAAGTCATACTTCTTCGGATTGTTCAAGAGATTGCAAATGACCAAGAGAGCAACAATCTTAGTACGATCTACCATCACAATAGAGTCTGCAAGGAGGTGGTATATCTTGTACCCAGCATATATGCCAGGTATTACGATTTTTTTTTAAAAGACATAATTTGATAAATGAACCTTTTTTTTTTCCAAAATCAATTCGATAAATGAACGAACACGATGAAAGAAGATCATCTCAAATTAAAATTCGATTTATTTCATTCACTTAATGGTTTAGATTAAATTTTTAGGATGTAACACCTTACAAACACATTTTAAAATTAAATTGACACAGTAATATGTGCACTTTTGAATTTAAAAAATCTAATATGAGCAATGGACAAGATTTGAAAGAAGATAATCATTTTTTTTTTTTTTTGGTATGAATTGTGTCTGTTTGAGATCTGTTTATTTTGCTAAAATTGAAAATTTTTTACTAAAAATAGTGTAGATAATAGTAAAAGTTATCTAAAATAGTACAATGTAATCAATGAATAGTACCAAAAAGTGCAATGGAGCCCATGAATAGTGTTAAAAATAAGTTGAATAGTAAAATAAGCTGAATTTTTTTAATTTTAAGCAAAACCCACTCGAAGCAAGTACATATTGATATCCACAATTGAAGCTAATTGAGGGACTAAAATGAAAAATTTTAAACTTATATGATCAATGTAAAAAGAATCTCAAACAAAATTGGCGAAGGTATAATTAAGCCAAAATTTGTACAATTCTGTGATGAAGCGAGTACTACACTGCCACTGTCCCTTCTGCGCTGCGTATCCAATACCAAAATTGAAGCCGCAACTCGCAAGGTAAGGCCCGAGCTTTACTTAGGATGCACTGCAAGCCCAAACCAACAACCAAATCGAGAGCTGCACAATTGGGTTCGTTTCCTTCTCCCCTATCCCTATCTGTAAAGATTGCATTTCTTTACTTACCAAAATTTATCAAAAATCCCGTCATTGATTTCCCATTAGATTTATCACAATTGATTTTTTTTTTTTTTTTTTTTTTTTTTTTTGCTGAGATGGGTTTGCTAATGGTTACTCATTAGCAAACCCTCTTGACACATTCTATAATGTACAAGCAAGAGACATGGTGCGAGTAGCACCTTATGGCAACCTTATTGTATTAGGTGAGCCTGGACTGATTATGTCAAAGGACAGTTCTTTAGAGATTATGTCAAAAAACTGCATTGTTTTTAACCACTGCCCTCTGTCATTCTTTCTTAACTTCTATCCCTACACATTTTAAATTCCCCACATGCTTTGTTTTATGACGTGCTTTTCTATATTGATTCAATAGCATGGTTAGTGCAGACAAAATCTCAACTGCCAGTGCTACGTGGTTTGTATCAACAGTTGAAGTATTAGTTATAAATTTCAAAAACACTAATAAGAAACTCTAAGAAATGACAAGGATGGTACACGTTAATATTTCAATAAATTTATGAATATGTTCAATAAGGCTTGAACACTAACTTTTTTCAAATATAAGGATGATGCCCAATTGCCTATAGCCAAAATGGTAACTGATGCAGAATTTCCATAAAAAAGCACTAGCCTTTGAGCATGTGCTCACGCGCGTGTTCAAAGGCTCTTCTATTTTTTTGGTAAGGGTAAATTTAGAGCATTTATTATAATTATTTTTTTGGTAGAAGGAAATTTCATTAAAAACTAAACAGCAAACAAAGGCTTAGAACAGAGCCTATTGACATACAAACCATTGGCATCAGCCTCCAAAATACTAGTTAAGTCCACAGGTGGACTGGAAAACATAATAAAATCATTGTCAAGCCGCAAGCCTATTCTAGCCAAAAAATCAGCGCACTTGTTAGCCTCCCTGTATATATGCCTAAATATTTTCTGAGGAATCCGGTTAGCCATATGTCTACAATCTTCCAAGATAGAGGAAATAAAAGAATTTGAAGAGGTGGGAGAGTTATGAGTATCCACAATAATCTTGGCATCTAACTCAATAATAACAGAGTGGGCATTCATTTGAAGACACAGCTGCAAACCATCGCGAAGAGCCCATAATTCCGCCATGTAACTGTTTGTATTCCCGATCCTTCTTTCAAAACCTGTCACCCAACCACCATTCTCATCTCTGATTAGCCCGCCTCCACTTGCCCAGTGCTGCTAGTTACTGCACCATCAGTGTTCAAAGTGAGCCAACCAGCCCTCGGTTTCTCCCATCTAACGCACTTTAGGATTTTCTCCCATTCAATCACAAAAAAACCTAGGGATGTGATGAGTATTTTGTGTGATAAAATAATTTTTCATTACACCCTTAGGTTTATTTTGTGATTGGAAAATATAGTAATCTCAAATTATAATAAATGCTCTAAATAGAAAAAGAAAAAAAAAAGGAGTTAACATTTCAAAATTACATTAAAAAAAAAGAGAGAGAGAGAAAAAAAAAAGAGAGTTAACATTTCAAAATTACATTAAAAAAAAAAGGGAGTTAACGTGATACATAAAATATATATATATATATATATATATATATATATATATATATATATATATATATATATATATATATATATATATATTTATATATATATATATATATATAGAACTCAAGGTTGCTACATACCCAAATAAAAAAATTAAAATTTAATCAACAAACCAAAATTAGCATGCATGTTATTAAAGATAATAGCATAAGTTTGTTAGAGTTTGTGTTTGATTTAAATTTTGATGAGATTATTTTTCCTAAAAATCATATTAAAATTGTTCAGAATAAAGATAAAGATTTTTTAGAATTTAACTCTATCATGGACTCTTTAAAATCTTATCACCACATCATCAACTATTTAAATAAATAACTAATGGAGATCTAAAAAAAAAAGGAGTTAACGTGTCAAAATAACTAATGGAGATCTTAAAAAAAAGAAAAAAAGAAAAAAAAAAGAAAAGGGTGTTAACATGTGAAAATTACATTTTAAAGAAAAAAAGAAAAAGAAAAAAGGGTGTTAACATTTCAAAATTACATTTTAAAAAAAAAGGAAAAAGAAAAAAAAAAAAGAGTTAATGTGATACATATATAAAAAAAAAAAAGAGTAGAACCCAAGGTTGCTACATACCAAAATAAAAAAATTAAAAAAAATTTAACACCAAAAACATATACAGTGATGGTAAAAAAAAACTAAAAAAATTTAACACCGATAACATATACAATAATGGTAAAAAAAAAAAATTCCTAAAAAGAAAAAAAAAATGATGAAGGAAAAAAAAAAAAGTGAGGAAGGAGAAGGAAATAGTAATTGATCATTTATATTTTGATCATTAATATTTTGATAATAAGAATCAATATACATATAAGCAATATATCAATCAAATAGTAAAACTGCAGGATGGAAATTAAAGAAAACGAAAATTGACCTTGTTCAGTTGTAGCAAGAAACCCAAAAACCGTGAGCCAAAAAAAGAAAGTAACCCAAAACATACCAGAGAGAGAGAGAGAGAGAGAGAGAGAGAGAGAGAGAGAGAGAGAGAGAGAGAGAGAGAGAGAGAGAGAGAGAGAGAGAGAGAGAGAGAGAGAGAGAGAGAGAGAGAGAGAGAGAGAGAGAGAGAGAGAGAGAGTCAATCATAAACAAAAGAAAAGAAAACAAAGAAGAACTTATAAAAGATAGAACCTGAAAATTTGTTGGAGCCTTTGACAGTAAATGTCTTTAATCTAAAGAAAAAGAAAGGAGGACGTAAAGCTAAACTAAATGTCTTCGATCTGAAGAAGAATGAGAGATAGAAAGTGAGATAGAAACTGCAAAGCGTACGTGAGTTTGTGGGTCTTAAAGTGTAAGAGTTTTAATTTACATATTTATCCATGTTAGTTGAAAACTTATAAATGGGTATGATGAGGGTATTTTAGGCATAAAAAATGAGGAATCCAAATAGGAGAAACTCCTTAAATAGTATTATAGATAAAGAAAAAGAAAGGAGGATGTAAAGCTAAACTAAATGTCTTCGATCTGAAGAAGAATGAGAGATAGGAAGTTAGATAGAAACTGCAAAGCGTACGTAAGTTTATGGATCTTAAAGTGTAAGAGTTTTAATTTACATATTTATCCCCGTTAGTTGAAAACTTGTGAGTGGGTATGATGAGAGTATTTTAGGCATAAAAAATGAGGAATTCAAATAGGAGAAGCTCCTTAAATAGTAGTATAGATAACTAAAGTGAAGTTTAGCGGATGATGTTGTGCTTTCAAGACTAGGGAAAATTTTAAATTATCTATCAAAGACTCTGGAGTAGTTAGCATTTTTGTAATTCTGCTTTTCAAGGTTATGTTGTCTTGTAAGCTTTGGTCTCTGCAGCTGCTTAGTAGGTTTCAAATTTTTGTTTATCTGTCATGATGGGTCATTTTGTGGGTTCTTTGGATCCTAGTTTGTTGACTTAGATAATTTTGCCATTGTTTCAAACGTATTGGGAATTTGGGACTTCTAATTGCTGAAGATCCTTGCTAGAGAGTTTTCAAATTTTCCTGACCTTGGGGGTACACTACTTTTCAGGAAGCTCAATGATGCTAGGAAAAGTACTCTACCTATGATAAGGAGTTGTATGTTGTAGACTTGTAGTTCAAGCACTTTGCTATTGGCGGTACTGTCTCATTCCGAAGAACTTTGTGTTATATTCTGAACATAAGCCTCTCAGATACATTAACTCTCAAAGGAATTTAACCTTCTGGCATGGTAAATGGGCTTCTCTCTTCCAAGCATGTGATTTTGTTATTAAATACATGGTTACAGAGAATAAGGTAATCTTCACTTTAACTTTGCTCTTCCTTTGGCTCTTTAATTCTAGATATGTATCTTTTCAAACTCTTATGTGTGGGCTTTGGTTCAATTAAATTAGGGTTTTGTTTACTAGTCTAAGTAGAAGTTCTAGTGACTAAGAGAAGTTAAGATTTAATGTCTATATAATTGTGTTATTGTAAGGTTAAAAGTCGATCAATGAAATATTGAGTGCTTTGAGTATTATGGCTTGTTGGCCTTACTGTCTACTCTTCTTTTAATTCGTGTGGTACTGTTCACAAAATTATCACATGCACTATTCACAAATTGTTAAAAAATATTGATTTTCCCCCTAACCCTAAATCAATTCTTTTCTCTTTTCTACTACAACCATACTCATTCTTGAACCCTAATTTTTCTTCAGCAATTCTACACACTAAATCCTCAAATTTTCCTAACCTTAACCCACCATGACCACGCGTATTCAAATTCCCCAATTTGTCCTACATCATCCATCCAACATAATATCTTCTCTTTGGAAGCATGAGACTAACCTGATAAGCCACAAACTAAATGACCCCTTGTGATAGAAATTAATTAATTAATTAGCCAAGTTATTAATTAATCAATTTATCATGCAAACTCGTGGTAGCACAAACAAATCACCAATAAACTAATTATGCAGCGGAAAATAAATAACACAATGATTTGTTTACGAATGGGAAAAAATCTAACGGCAAAAACTCCACCGGGTGATTTTTAGGTCACCACTCCCGAAACTTCACTATTATCACAACAAGCAGTTACAATTAAAGGAATCCCAAGTACTTTACCAACCTACAGTTGAACCCTTATTGCAATACCAAATTAGACTTATTCTGTAGTGACAGTTCCCCTTTCTGATGCACGACTCCCAAGTTTGTGACTAACCAATTACGCGGATCCCAGTACACGACTTCAATCACCAACTAAGAAGATTGTCGGCTGCAAAGTTCTTCAGTTCATCCACACGATGAAGATCAAAAAGATGCTTGGTCACAAAACCCTACGGTGCAAATACACAGCAACTTCTTCAAGAGAAAAAGATGAATTAGGGCAAGAACTTCATCTCCGGTCACAATTTGTTTGAACAGAGTTTGCTCAAAGTTTTTGCAACTTGTATACAGTTTGACGGCCCTTAAAACAATCATTTTATATGTCTAGGGTTAGGAGAAAAGAAGATCCATAGACATATTCACGGATCCCAAGAAAATCATATTTGAATTCTGAAATTCTTAAACCTCAACAGATAAAAGGTGTCGAGCAGCTGTCGAGAAGGTGTCGAGCACACCAGACTTTGAACAGTTTTCTTAAGCTCGATAGATACAGCTGTCGAGCTTTAATGAATTTGCACTATCAGCTTGTTTTCTTGGACAGACTTGAAAGCTTTAACACTTGATCTTGAAACATGGTTTCTTAAAATATTTAAACACATCCTAAATCTACCAAAATACAAGTAAAGTGCATTTTATCAAAGGATAAGCCAATTACATAAAATCATGACATATGATCTTAATCATGTGAAACACATATGTCCTAACATAACCACTAACCTATCTTGTGAAATGGAGTTTAGCCTTCTAAAGTGATATCAAATAGAATCTCCAGACCATGGATTTTTTCATCATTGATTCTAATTTATCTCACCTTGAATGTTTCTTGCTTAAGAAGATTACATCTTCGGCCCTTTAAGATAGACTATGAAAGATTTGGCTTCGATGTTGAAAATTGTGAACAGTAATAATCAAATGTCAAGGTTTTCCACCATTCTCTTTGCGTGTATGTGTAAAAGCAAAAGTATTCTCTTCAAGAAAGTGGTAAAGTGCATTCAGAAAATGGAAATCATTACAAACATAAATGCAGTTCCAAATTATTAAGGAAGAAAAAAGGAAAAGAAAAAGAACAACCAAGCTCAACTCAATGCTTCAACAAAGTCCTTAAGATTATCAAGTACAATGGCTTTTTTTTTTTTTTTTCTTGGATTAAAAAAAAAAGGAAAATTAAAGAAGAGGACTAAATCAAAAGACTCCTTTGGTGGTCTAGTTCAAATTCTAGGTGCAATTTGAAGTTGTCTTTTTGGAAAGATAGGAACCAAGACAAATTGGGTATTAAGTTATCAAATACCAATGCATGATATACTTCTTTTTATTCTTTGATCCAAATAATATGTTTATTTTATGTGAGATAAAAGATTTAGATGTTTTGTGCAGGTCTGGCTTCTAATATGAACTTGGAGATTTACAACAAATATTGATTGGATACACCAAAATCATTGAATTTCCTGCAAAATTTATTAGTTAAAGAGTTTTATTGGTGAAACTGATTTCTAGAGGATTTTTATTATTGAGATTCTTTGCCTCCATCACCACTCCTTTTCTGGAGAATATGTAACCAGCGTTAGAGATAGGATTTTAGTTCCTTTTTTTTTTTGTTTTTGGGGGGGGGGGGGGGGGGGGGGGGGTGTGTCGGGGTGTCGGAGGATTAAAAGACAAGTTGAAAGAAAAATTTGAAAAAATTAAGCTAATTTAAACAACAAAATGAATAAACAAAAATCTAAGCCTCATACACCCATCCACTCATCTCCTTTGTTCACTCGGAAAAATATGTTAATTAAAAAAAAAAATTTTAATTGTTGTACAAAATATAAACATAAATGCAAATTGGGGCTATGACTTTGATGAATGTTTCAAAGGCAATTGTAGTTTTCATCCTCGTCAGACCTCTTATTTCTAGACTTGTGTTGTGTCAGCTTCCACTCAATAATCATATTTTTCTTTCTCAGATAGATAATAATTATATTTTTCATAGCATAGATCTTTGTTTAAGAGTCAAATTTGGAATAGTTATATTGGATGTGTATACTTTTTATTTCTTCAAATTCTACAGGTTAGATGAAAAAGGGAGTCTCTAAAGTTTAAGCAAAGCTACAATAGTATGTTTTTGTGGTGTCCAGATACTCCTCTCTCTCTCTCTCTCTCTCTCTCTCCTTTTTTTTTTTTTTTTTAATGAACACTTTTCTTTAAATTCAATCAGAGTATTAGTAACTTGTCGGTTAGCATTTACATGCAATAGGCTGTTAGGCCCATCAATTGTTTAATATTTATTTAGATAATTTTTTGTTATGCATGTATTTGTGCCTTTTACTGCTAATTGAGCTAGATGAATCTGAAAGATTGCAAACTAATATGTGTCAATCAAGGTGCGAGAATCAGAATTTGAGTTCTATATGGAGTTTCAGTTGGGTGTTTAATGGAAAGGTAAGTGTGCTGGCTTTGGAGATGTAAGCTTCTCAAATTCTTTCAATCCCTGCATATAATCTGAAAGAAGAAATGCTCTGACAAAATTCCAAACAGAAACACCTCAGATGGCCAAATTCATTGTAGCTTAGTGGCAAAGGCAGTTCACTGTCAAATCTTGTTTGATAACCCCAAAAAGACGAGAAAATAAATAACTTGGCTCACATGTTTATTTTGGTTCAACAATGGTAGATGGCTGTCAAAAGGGTGTTGTTTGGTCTGGAAACAATCATGCATCTTGAGTGTCAGAATCTTATGATCATGTAGATTGCTTATTTAACTGTTCCAGTCTTCACTGAAGAATCTTATTCAACCACATGTTTAATTATTGTGCAACACATTCTAGGAAGAACCAATAAAAGAGAAAGTGTAGTTTTTGGGGTAGACTGGGCTGGGTGGTTTGTGCTTTTATCTTATTGGGATATAATACAGTTTGTTCACAGGATTATGCTTAAAAATTGAATGTGTTATTATCAATTTTTCTTCATTTTCAGAAACACAGCATCCGACTTCGCTGGTCTGTGCTTACCTTTTATTGGTGGATGAATATTGTGGGTTTTTTAAACAATGCAATAGAAATTAGTATGTTTGCAGGAGGTATAATCTGTGTCATATTAGCCTTTAAAAGTGATATGAGAATGCATCTAGATGACAATGTTCAAAGCCTCAGCTCTCGAGGCTTGAAGAACGATACCTAAGAAGTTCAGACTGTGATGATTGGCTTTATAAGTTGGGTTCTAAAATCCATTAGGCTTTATACAAAATGTTTGCATATGTCCTTCATTTTCAGAACCAATGCAATGAGGTGATAAGTAAATGGGGCTTGGATGTAGGCAATAAGCTCTTGCGCAAATTGTACTTCCTTCCATGACATAGGGTGGGGTTGAGGTCATAGGTTCAAAATATATTGGATGCATTGGATTTTGAAATAACTTACCCATAAAAAAATACTTGGTTACTTTGCAAGAACTTACCAATAAAGAAATAACTTTAGATGTCACATGGAGATCTTGGATATTATAATATGGTTTCCTGCAGATTATTTTATTGAATGCTTACATAACTCTGGGGGATAGTCTTCTCAAAAAAAAAAAAAACTCTGGGGGATCAGGTTTGTGTATTCAATAATTACATCATGAACTGTGTGATGCACAATAAGGGCGTTGGTTATGCTGCAACTATTACTTACCTCTAGGTGGATGCATGATGCTTCACAGTTCACACGATTTTCCTGCATTTCCTATAAACTTTAGACATGAGTTACTACCGTATTTCAGCTTCATTAGCCTCTTTGGTTGGCGTATATAATAATGACTTGGAATTTCAACAATGTTCACAAAGCATGAACCACAGAACCGCACCCATAGAGAAAGGAAAATTAAAAGTTACTACAAAATATTTATAAATTGATATGATAATGAAACGTAATTAATAAAAGCCTGATTTTTTTTTTTTTTTTTGGTATGATCAATGACATATCAATTTGTAAGTCTTATATAATAAAATTTGTAGTATCACAAACATCACTCTTTAAAAAAAAATTATTACCATAAATATTTTGGGCTTTTTCATAATTAGGGTTGGTCTGGAGGTCTTTTCTCTTTTCTAAAACGATGAGAACTTTGTTGTAGGGGAGGTCTTGGGGCTAGTCCTGTTTGGTTATGCTATATTGGGATTCTCTTTGTAACCGACATGAGTTATGTTGGCTCAATGGGTCTAGTTTTTTAGACTTATTAAGCTAAAACAAAAATTAGCAAAGCTCAAATCTTTGGTCTTCTCTTTTGTGCACTTTAGAACTCACATACGATTGCAAGCTTTGGGCATAAGACATGTAGCATTTAGAAATTAAATAAATGTTATGTGTCGCACATTTGGTTAAATATTATAGGAATTGGAGGATTCAATTAGAGGGATCCTTTCCTTGAGAGGGGATCATTAACAGAAAATGGTTATAAATGTCTAATGTCGAACATTGACCAAAGAATATTTATAAATGTCTAACATCACAATATAGATTGCCAATGGCCTTTGCCTTTATGGACCAAAGAAAAAAAAAAGTATATGAAATATAATTGGATCACTTATTTTTTCTTGGGGGCTTGAACAGAACGAGCCTTTTTCTTATCCTTAAAGCCCAAAAACAAGCAGCTTTAGTTAACTTTCTATGCAAAAGGTGCGCAAGTTGAATCCCCGATCTCATTCCATATTGATTTTCCCTTTGGTTTCTATTTTTAAATGACACAGGTAGACATATATATATATATATATATAGCCATTGATAAACTCCTCCTTCCAAAACAGAGAGTTACAATCGCTTCTATGCATGACTCTGGTGGTAAAAACATCTTCATACCATTTATAGCCACTAAAAGTAGGACACCTAAGATTACTTAATTGGTCATGTATTCTGGTTGTAATGTTGCTAGGAGTATCGATGAAGCGCCTTGTAATGGTGTAAATTAGGGTGTTTACTCCATCTGGAACACCTCACTATGGTTTCATCAAAGATCAAACATCCGTCCTCATCTTTTTAGACTGCACCTTTTATCTCATCCTTTGATTCTTCTATTAGGTAATGGTTCCACCATGACAGAAGTTTCCTTGTGAAACCTAAGAGCTTAGGATTCTTTCGGGGGAGCCTCGTGACCTCTAGAGATTCTTGAATTCTAGAAAGAAAGGGGAAAATACTTTTCCTCAAGGGGTAAATTGCTTTTCCCAAAAGAAGATAAGACCTGCGGCGAACTGTTCACTTTTGTCTTTTAGTGTTGGCTGGTATTGTTTCTATTTTATTATGTCAGCTGGTACTGTTTATGAATAGTGTTTTATCTACTGGTACTGTTCTGAATAGTGACCGAATTTTTTGGCTGTTTGGAGCTATTCTGAGTAGTGACTGGCGCTACCAGAATAAACTAGGGACTGTCCAAATTATGGCCCTCATAGGGATCTTAAGAATCCTGGAAAGGGTCAAACAGACGGTGACTAGTAGATGCTTCAGAAGAGGCAGGAGAAATCTTTTCCTTTTCTTCTAACTAGGAAGCTTGGGGGAGCAACTGGTCTGCAAGATCTTTTATTCTCTTCTAGATTTTCCAACGACTGAGACGGATTCTAGGCTGGACTGGAGGGAAATCCTTATTTATTTGATCAATGACTGGATCAATTTTGAGACTATCGGTGGGTTCAAGTTACACCTGGTATAACTCTTTAGAGTTACATTCTTTCTAAACTGTTAGATTTAAGTAGATCCAACGGTCAAAAATATGAACCCATTAATGTTGATTACCATATCATTTATTATCCCTTATTTTTGAAATTCTATATCTATCTCTATTCCCAAAATGTGCTTACATTCATCTCAACCAAAGTACCTGAAACTTTTTATTTTCATGTATTGTCTCTATTTCCATATTTTTTGAATTTTCATATCATGACCCTTAGGAATAGTTTAAAAAAGAATTTTGAATCTTAGATAAAGACTTTAGTACCAATTCCCTACAAATCTACATTAAAAAATTCAGCGTCACTGCATCCTCAAAGGAAAACACCACCTCTACTCCAAGTTATACAAAGACTTGAAATCAATTCAAGGCTTCTTTTGTGATCTCAAAGTCTTGGACGGCTGGACTTTAGCATGCAAAAAAAAAAAAAAAAAAGTCTTGGACGGCTGGACTTTAAATTTATTTTGCCACTTATACAAACAAAACAAATCTTTATAACTCAAACTATATACTCAATTACTTATTTTCGTGATGACTATATTGATTAGGAGGATAAGAGAAGAGAGATAATGTGAAAATGTTTTAGGAGTAAACACAGATATGGGAATTCAAAAGTATCCATGAAAATTATCACTAAATACGTCAAGATTCGGACACGTGTTTAAAAGTGGACACATGTCAACAATCCAACGTGTCCAGTGATAACTTTCACTGGAAGTTATCACTGGACACAAGTCATACCCTTCAAAAAATAAGGGATAATAAATGATATGGTAATCAACATTAATGGGTTCATATTTTTTACCGTTAGATCTACTTAAATCTAACGGTGTAAAAATAGTGTAACTTGAACTTATCTCATATAAAGTTATATACATTCTTAAAAAAAAACTACTCATGCAAGAATGAATAAAACTTATGGGTAGTTGATAATTGATATGTGACGCTGTTGAGATGATTTAATGAAGCATTGCCTTTAGGTTTGGACCTTAAAATATAAGAATTTTACATGAATTTGAATGTGAGTTGTTTTGCCAATTAGCTTTAGTTTTAAGCGATATTATCCTCTCCCCATAGTAGAGCATAGAGGGTCTAGTTGTGAGTTAAAGACCCATTGGATGCTTGTGTTACGATAAATGAAAAAGGAAAAAAAAATATTCCACCAAACTTTCTAAGTTTTGCTGATGATGTTTACTTTTTTTTTTATTTTTTGAGTAAAGCTGATGATGTTTACTTGATTGTAAGCAAATTGTCTTATCTGTCAAATATGTGGCTAACTTTTACAAATTAGCAGTTAATTGCAATTCATTACAGTTTCATAATTGGTAGAATTTGCAAATTATCTTTCCTTTTTACTATACAAAATTACAAATTTTTATTAATTTATCAATTACTTGAGAAAGTGCAAAACATGTGAAACGGCGGTTCTTTTAAAGTTTCATGGTCACTTTCAAAATTCACTTTTCAAGGCAGCGGGACCGCATGAGTATCTGCAAGGCAAGGGCTTGTGTTAATAAATGGCATGAAATTGAGTCCTTCCATATAGTCTTTGAGTGTTATTATTTATTTGGGTTTGGAATGGACTATGATTGATGAACACATATTGGAGGGCGAAAGACAAACTCAAATTTTGATGTTTTGTTTTAAACGAAAAGAACACAAAACCACGATAGAGACATCAGTTGTAAATGCTTGGTTGACCTCCCATGAGGTCCCATAATATAAAGCACAAACAAGATAAACAAACCAAAAAAAAAAAAAGAGAGAGAGAGAGAGAAGGTGATGATAAAAAGGAAGAAAGAAAGCGTTGGATTTGTAAGCCACCCAAGTTGTCCAAATAAGCGTAATGTGGAGCCAGAGTTCCACTTAGTTGTGTCTTGTGAGGTCCAAAGAAAAAGGAAATTGGACCAGTTGGGACTTGGGACCTAATTGTGACCTTGATTGGGAAAATGAGATTAATCAAAGAGTGAGGGTTACATGTAGATGTTTTTGGGTCCTACCTTTTAATGGCTTTTTTGACATGTATGAGTGCTCACTTTTGGGTTTTGGTATAATATAAGAAAGAAAGAAAAATTTGAGGAACGCGTTTTTCTTACGCTCACTAAAAGACATGAAAAAGAGTTGGAAAAAACAGTGAATGAAACTTGAAAAGAGATTGGATTGGAGAAGATAGTGGCAAAGCAAAGCATCTATGAAAGACAAGCAAAAGGTCGTGTGTGATGACTACCCTAACTTTTCTTGCATCCACAAACACCAATTTGGCCTAGACTCTTTTCTTTCACTCTATAGCTAAGCTCAAGCCATTTGTCTAGAAATGTCCACGTGGTTGGTCTTGCTATCTATCTTAGCCTGATCTACAAACTATTTTATTTGATCATATGTTTTTTGAGTTCGAAATTGTTACATCCGAGCTTGATGTTTCCACTTTCCACTTGCTATAGCTACTTGACTCGTTATTTATCACAATTTAGCCTTCTATCATGAATCTCCCATTGGACTGAGATATCCCAGTTTTTTTTGGTTGTTTTTATGCAGAGCTATCGCTGAATTCTTTGACTTTTTGCAGAGATATAAAATGTGTTGTGATTAATAGTTTAGTTTCAGTTTAGAATTTAAATATCACTCTGCCCATGTTCATTTGGTTGCCCTGGCCCTCACAAGGGATTCCTTGGTCAGATTGGTTCCTAGTGACTAGACCACCTTTCATGTATTAATTATTAATCTATTTAGTTTTTTTTGTTAAGTAGGAAAGTGGGAAATAAATGTGTTTTATATATTAACTTGATAATTATAATCAATCACATACAAAAATTCTCACAATCTTTTTATATCTACGGAGGTGACATATAGTGATAGGTTTTAATAAAAGGGAAAAATATTAACAGATGTCCTTAGGATAATAGTTAATAATTTATTTAAAGAAAATTTTTATAGAAAAAAAACAATTAATATTTTGACAGCTTTTTTCATTTCTCATAAAAGTAGTGTCAAAATTTTTCTAAAATGAATAATTAACTGTTGCTGTAAAGGTACTCGTTAACATGATCCTTAATAAAAATATTGTTACTAATAGGACTATATAAAAGTAATGTTACTCAAATGATAATTTACTTTATTTAAATGTAAAAGAGTATGAACATTCTTGAACTAAAACAATGAAAAAAATAAATAAAAGGGTACCTAGCATTACTCAATGATTATTTTTGGTGTAAAAAGTTAAGGAAGGTTGGTGAAAGTTAAGAAATTATGAACCAGATGTAGCTAGCCTAGTAGAGAAAAAAGTGAGAGGGCTTGGTTGGTGGTGACCCACTGGTATTTGCCTTGCCCCCTAGTCTGATTGAAGAAGAGCTAAAAGCTCAGGTTCATGTCTCTCATGAAAGCATCTATATTGTCTGAACAAAATCTCTCACTCCTAGGAGCCTTCTCGATGACAAAAGCACTTTTCCCACTTACAATGGAAAGTGATCTATCATTATACTTTCCATGGGGAAGGTGGATTCATTTAGTTTTTTTAGGGTTTTATAAAAAAAGTGTTGGCTTTTATGTCTAGAATATGTGGAGTTTGATCTCTCTCTGACTCTCCTACAGTGATAAGTTCAGCTAGGATGAAATGGTGTTTGACAAGTGCTTAGCACATGGAATATGAACTCTGAGATTTTTGTTTTTGTGGGGGTGTCTAGAAAGGAGCTTTTGTAATGTGTTTCTCATTGATGAAATTTACCATTAACATAAAAAAAAGGCAGATGATAATGATGAAGTATGTGGTCATGAAAGGTGATGTATCTATAAGAACTAATCAACTTTTTTTATCATTTTGTTCGTCACCATAATGAGTAATGATTTGTATGTAACATAAATACATGCACTTTGAATATGAAATCAAAGTCAATCAAATAAATTATTCACTTGCTTTGTGTAATACAGTAATAGTATTAGGGTACTATTTTCAATTCGAAATTATAGGACCGGTTGCAATGTCTCCTCTAAATCTTAAATTCGAGTAATTTACTCTATAAATTATGTGATAATTAGCACCAACGCTAAAAAAGCTTCTTGGGGATATTTTATTTAGTGTTTTGTGATTGGCTTGAGCATGTCGGAGAAATTCAATTTTCAACAGATTTCCAATATTCCATACATAACAACTGAACAGCATTGGATAATTTGGATTCTTCCCCATCACTGCATTTCGTGTGTTTCCAGTGCCACTATTATCATTTTACAACCAAATCACAACCATTTTCAACATCGAATGAAGGAAAATGGTTACAAGCTACAACCCAACTCCTATGATTATTAGAATTCATAGAGATCGATGCCCTTCGAGATGCCATGCATGGCTACTAAGCTTTGTGAAAAATTTGAACTTTTTTTTTTTGGGTAAAAAAAAAAAAATTGAACTTTGAAGCTTAATGAGCATTGAATTGCAGGGGCTTGAAAGAAATTTTGAGATTTGACATGCCAAAAGAGTTTTAAAGTGACTAAAAAAATCAAATGAGTTTTGGTTAAAAGCAGTGCACCTTATTAAAATACTGGTTTGTCAAAGCTACACCGAAGTCTCGCTTCATTGCATGGAGTTGAAATAGTTTTTTTATAGTTTGGTGCTTGAAAATTCTAGGAGTCAGCTTACTTATTACCAAACAAGTCATACTAGGGAAACGTAAAATAAGCCAATTTCTTTGGTAGACTTGTACTTAAAAAATTGTAGGAGTGAATTGACAACTCAACACTAATCTAAAATATATAATTTGTCTTACAGATTTGGATTGGCATGTCATGGTGCTCTAGTACCAAGTCCCAACAAGCTAAACTGCAACCAGACACAATACTGCACGATAACAATGTTTTTTTTTTGGACACTCCAGGTCATGTATGGTCTGCTTGTCGTGCCCATGCCAGCTTTAAAAGGCTACGCAATAACCCTCACTCGTACCCCTCCCAGCACCCATTGTAGGATTAAGGAATATTCACAAAATCACAAATATTTTTTTTTGGGTGAAAAAATTATTTAGATTTGCGTAGAGGCAAGAAATCAAATTTTAAGATATAATATTCTTCAGGTAATTGGCATTGTCACATGTGGGATTGTTTGGAATTAGATGCTTTTATTGTTCATGGAGATAAAAAGGTCAAAAATCAAGAGCCAAGCTACTAGTGTCTATTCCAAGCGCAATTAGTCTAGAATCACAAGAACTTTTAGAAAATATTTCACAACTATCAAAGTGACAAATTGTTAATAGTATAGATAATAAAATGATGTTAGTGATTGGTCCAAATGAGAACTAATAAAAATCTACCTACTCAACCATTGTGAAAATAATTATGTTTGGACATTTTTTTTTTTGGAGAATGAGTACAACTAAGATTCAAATCATCATTCTCCATTATTTTTGAAAAAAAAAGATGTTAACATTAAAACGAAAATGATGATAAATATTTTAGAGATGAAACCATATTTAAAAAAAAAAATAAATAAAATTGAGAAACAAGACAAGAATCGAAATTGAATTTTATATTTAAGTTGAAACATTTCAAATTAGTTTCTATATTGTACAATAAGAATCCAAATTTAAAACCTTTTTTTTTTTTGGGTAAACCTTGAGATTACATTAAACTAAGAATTCACAAGTCTATTACAACACATATTAGCTTTATCCTAAGCTAGAATAAGCTCCACCACAGGCGGTGGGTTACAAAATACAACAAAATTAGCTAAGGACTGTGCCCTTAGCTTAACTAATGCATCAGCACATTGGTTGGCTTCACAATACGTGTGGATCATGCACTTGTTTGGGATCTCCTTTAAGAGGTTCCTGCAATCAGTTAAGAGTGGTTCAATCAACAAATTTTTCAGAGCCATTATTCATAAGGATTACAACACTTAATGCATTTGAATTCAAGTTAAACATGTTTCAACTTTATTATATTTCAAATTTAATGTTCATGATGTAGTAATTTTACCACATCATTAACATTAATTCAATTAGTCTCTTAACTTATAATTCAATTGTCAAATTAGTTCTTAAGGTTTAAAGTTTTGTCAATTTAATTTTTCACTTTATCAAAATAAATTAACCAGATCTTTTCATCCATATCTGTTAGCAAATGAAGTTGTTTGAACTTTATTTTTAAATAAAACTTATCAAACAAGAAAATATATTAAATAGCATACCTTATTTTCATTCAAATTTTTAACTAAAAAAAATTAACCAATGTCTGTCACTAACAAATTTAAACAAAATGAGTAAATTTTCTCCCCAAAAAAAAGGACTAAATTGAATCATTTATATATATATATATATATATATGATTGAATTGACAAAAATTAAACTTTATTGGCTAATTTAACAATTGGAATAATCACCAATGGAATTGAGTAATATTTAAATTAATATTAATCATCGCCATTTTGATATTTGTTTAAATTATTAAGGATGCAATAAAATTCAGTTCTCACGTTTAAGAATTTTCAAAAAAACTGTATGCTTTTTTTTTTTTTTGTTCCTGAAAGTACCCAATTAACTTTACCTGATCCTTATCCTTTTCTTTTTTTTTTTGAAATAAGAAACTTCATCAATCCTTATCCTTAAATCTATATGTTAACGTAATAACAATCATGTATGGGTATGGCCCGTAATGAATTGATATGTGGCAAAAACGAGGAGCTCATCCTAACATGGATGGGGGTACTCTCAGAGTAGTTTTGTATCCTCTTAACACGTGGCTAGTTATGATTGCAACCATTCTTTCATGGGTCCCACTTAAAGAGCCTAGAGATCTCTAGTCACTTTCATTCCGCCGTACAGCAGATGAGGCGATCAGTCACAATCACCTGACCAGGGCCAGGGGGCTTTGCAAAATTATTCATGGGACACATTTGGAATTTCATGATAGTTCAAGGTCATATTTGGTTTTTAATTTTTATGATACACCATTATGATTTATGAATATATATATATATATATATATATATATATATATATATATATATATATTTTTTTTTTTTTTTATGAATGGATTTATGAACAATTAATAGCTAGTGTAGTTCTAAGAACATTTCCAACAAGTTATGGATAGCCAAAATATGGAGAGTGAAACCGGAAAAAACAAAGAAAGAGGGCTCCAACAGCCTCTCTAAAACTCAAAATTTTTTTTGCTAATGAACAGTAACTCATCGGTCTAATGAACTACTATTCATTCTTCAAATATTTTTTTTTTCTATTATAATAATTAGGTATTGGATAAAAAAATGTTGAAAGATGTGTATTTGTTAAAAAAATAATAAATAATGAATGAAGAAATAATATTTAAATGAGATAGAGAATCTGTTGGAAAGTGTATTTGAAAAAGTGGATAGACAAAAGTAAAAGTCACTGTTCATTCTCCAAACAGTACAAAAAATTGTTGATTCTGCTAAAAATGCTCTAACCAACATCATTGTTCTTAGTAATTATGATTGAAATCTAGGAACAAAACAAGTAATCATGTAATTGACCATGGCCCACCTTCTCTATTACCCAATTATAATTTCCAATTCATTTAGTTGACCGTTTGACACAATATTTCATAATTTATTTATTTATTTTTTGGTTAAAAGGTTAAGTGCATTAAAATTATAATTTCTTTATCAATAGTAAGGGTGATATAGTGTAGAATAATAGTAATACTATATCTTTCACAACATATTATTTCAGCAAATTGTAAATAAATTCAAACTTATCACCTAGAATTTGTTATGAAAATATTATGGATATATTACTTCTTTATAGATAACGAAAACACTTGCCTAATTATAAAATTAATTTCATATACATATAAAATAGGATATAAGAATTAGAATAGTGGACATATCCAAACAAATTCCCTTCAAAATAAATTGAGATTTTTTAAAAAAGATCTCAATTTTTTTAATATTAATTTGTAAATATATTTCAAACATCCTAATGTAATCAAGAAAAAAAAAATAACCGTAAAGTAGTGTAGAAATTACATATTATCACTACATCCCCTAATCAATATGAAAATTTTTATTTGTTGTTGTTGTATATTTTTATTTTATAAATTCTTTTCTTAAGGTTTTTTTGCATAAGCCCACCTGATGATGGTTGAAAATGATAGCTAAGATAGAATAAATAGATTTTGATAATTTTAAGTTAATTTAAAAATAAAAGAATCATACAACCTCTTTAAGAAATCAAGATATGTATAATATTCTAATAACATACTTTTCATACTTCTATTATATTTTTAAAATAAGGGAGAGTGGATCAAAGGGTATGCGAGAAACATCGGTCATACTTCTAGTGCAGCTGCGGAGTTGTGGGCACTCCGTGATGGTCTTAGGTTGTGCTCTGCCTTGAAGTTTCATGCTGTGATCATTGAACTTGATGCTAAGCTAATTGTGGATCTGTTGTAGAATGAAGATAGTCACCAAAACTGTATTGATGCTTTAGTTAGTGATTGTAAGTCTGAATTAAGGGCCATTCCTATGGTCCAAATTCAACATTGCTATAGAGAGGCGAATAAATGCACTGATGCTCTACCTAGACGGGGGGCCTTTCTTTTCCAAGATTTTGTTGTTTTCTTAGACCCTCTAGTGGAAGTCTCCTTGTTGCTTAGTCTAGATTCTGCTGGGGTTTGTTATGATCGTTGTATTCATGTTTCTTAGTTTTTAATGATATTTTCCTTCTTACCAAAAAAAAAAATTTATATTTTTAAAATTTTCTTTTAAATAATCAAATGATTTTTTTAAATATCTTAAATCTAGGTTAATTTTTTAACTTGTTTGAATATACTTATATAGATTTACGATTGGATTGCACAAGTTTGTAAATAGGTTTATATGATATCAAATTATTATTTGTATTTTTTTTATCTAGTATTAATATTCCATTCATTATAAATATTCATAGATTTCATTTGTGAAGGATAAAAATAAAAATAATCTTGATTTTACCATATATAAAAAAAATTAATCAAATAATTAGCAAATAAACTCAAATATTTTCAATAAGAAAATGAACTAAGATTAAATATGTAATGTTATTCGGTGATATGCTCAAATTTGGTTTTCGGACAAAAAAAAAAAAAAAATCATAAGCACAACCAAAATTTACTGCAACGATTGGACAGGAAAAAAACTAGCATTCTCCATTGGCTTGGTGACATGTGTCAATAATCCAACAGACCAAGAATTTGTGCTCTCAAGTGGCTAGGCTGGTCGACTGGACCACTTGTGCACCCAAGTAAAAAACAAATAGTTCACAGCTATACTGTATATTACCATGCCTTTATTTTTATTTATTTTTGTTGGTTAATGTTCAAGGATGGGTTTGGAGCCCTGGGCCTCAGAAATTTAATTATAATAAAAGAAAAAAGATTTTGCCCTTTTGTTTTTGTCCTTTTCTGAGTAGACTAGACTTAGATAATAGACCTCCTATTCTCAGCACTAAAGGATGTCTAATTATCTTTCTTTTCACACTATGCAATCGCGTTTAACAATAATTTAGACATCTGTCAAAAAAAGAACAATAGTTTAGACACTAATAAGCTCATTAATATCAATCACAAAGGAATTAATTCAAGTGTGTCCCATTTGATTTGAAAGGAGTGTATAACTTTTACACTTTTGTTCCCCGGTAATAAAGTGTCTAATCAATGCGCAAATTACTAGATAAACATAAAGCAAATGTAACTTAAACATTTTCATATTCCAATTTTGGGTGTGGTTTCTGTTCGGTAATTTCAGTGTATTAGATTTATTGTGATCATGACACGTATTTAAAAATAGATATATATCATGATCACAACATATCTAATATCACATGACACCAGATAAAAGTTATACCTACAAATTTAACCCGAAACACAGTATGATATTACGGATCCATATGTGACCAAAAGCATTAACCTAGATTTTTCATAAATTGAAATTTTGACCTCACATGTGCCTCCATAATATGGCCTTTTGAGATGGTTAACACTCCTAATTTCGTGAGCCCTATTCTATAACCTTAAGTGTTAGTAACAAATAGGTCTAATTAAGAACTCATGAAAAGAGAGCTGTGCTTGTCATAATTTTAACTAATTTAAAAAAATGAGAAATAATAATCTACCCAAGTCCGAAGGCTAGCTAGAAGATTTGCAAAATCTAGAGACACCTTATTCTATAATATACTTAAAGAAATAACTATAATATAAGTACTTAATAATTAATTATTAGTTTACTTTAAATCTCAAAACATTATCGAGGTTGTTTGCAAGGATTTTTATAGGAGTTCGTTTTCAACGAAACCGACGTTTCGTATTGTTTATTAAATTAAATTTTTTTTTTTCCTTTTGCAAGGCAGAGAATTGGGAAACCAAATAGGCTGTGATTAATCTTTGTCGCTGTCCATACTCCGCATGTTCTCGTGAATTTTATAGATTTAAGACTTTCTTTACGTCACTATATTTATATAATACTATCTATCAAAAAAATAAAATAAAATAAAAATTATTATATAATACTCTAAAATAAATTTCATTCATTTGACGTGGACAATCTTAGCTTTCAAATAACTTTTTAAATACAAATATCTATATAAAAAATTGGATTAAAATAGAAGGCTTCAAAATGAAAACTAGGAGAAAGATAAGTAAAGTAATCAAGTGGAGGTTCAATCAACATGGCCCATGTGGATTGATTAGGTGATGTCCAAAAACTAATCACAAAATAGCAAATTCAATGTACTCTTAAGACAAGCAATTTCTATGCCTACAACAATAAAAAGTAGCACAAAAACATATAAATAGTGTTACCTTTAAAGGAAGAGTGAGGAGACTGACGCGTTACGTGTTTGGTGCATTAAAAACATGCAGCAGGAGAAAAATTTTCAGACACGTAATGACAGAAATTCAACCCAACCATGTTCTGTTAGGCACTTAGGCGTACTAGGCTGTATGATTGTTAAGAGACATTTCAAAAGAAAATATTGAACTTCGCTGTTTTTTTATTCTTGGATCACAAGGGTCTCTCTTAGTCTTGTTTTTCACAGGTTAGCTAATAAAAAGGTTTCTTGTCTCGTGAATGTGTGTTTCTTCTGCATGTGCATTTAACGAAAGACTGTTTACTTATTATTTAGTTTCTGAAAAGGAAAGGGTGAAGAGGGAATTAAGAGGAGAAGCAATAACTAAATCAATCAATCTTGTCAAGCTTTGTACATTTTCTACCATGTTCAAATGGAAACTTTGCAAATAGAAGTGTTAAACAATAAAACACGTATTTTCACAACTAAATAACAATACTAAAAACCTCTAACCAAATGGTATTTTCACAACTAAATAACGATACTAAAAACCTCTAACCAAACGGACCAAGTGATTTTATAGAGATTTGCGACCTTGGGCTCATAATTTTGGAACCAACTATTCAACCTAGTATATGGTTAGATTTCTAGAATATAATGAAATAAGAGTCTCACACTTTATGCATCCGGTAATACATCAAATGAACCCTTCTATTAAACAAGGACCTGTAAAAGAGTATCTAGATTCTAGTACTCAAAGTTGAATTGTTTAAACAACATTTTAACACCACGTATTTTCACAACATTTTTTCATTCACACGTATTTCCACAACATTTAAACAACATTATTACAACAATGTTACCAAACAGCCCCAAGATTCTAGTTCCTACCAAACAGATTTTTGGATTATCTAAAATACTGTCAAACAAAAAGTTGGGTTCGTATCGTAGTAATTCCACGTATTGCATTCACACAGCAGGATCTTGTAATTGCCTGTCTAAGATTCCAAAGAAAGACTAATTGCATATTTGAGGATGTCCAACACCGCCCTAGCTAACACTCAAGCTATTATCAACTAAAACGGGCCCAAAAATGAGAAATTTTTAACTTTATGTCAGCATCTTTAATTCTTTACCCCAATTATGTACTGCATCAAGAGCACCTACCACCAAGATTCTTAAACAAGTAAGATCATGTAAAACCAATTGACAGTCACATTTAGGGGACCAAGTTATTGACTTAATTAGAAGTATTACACATTTAGGGGACCAAGTTATTGACTTAATTTGAAGAATTAGGGTCCATCCGTATTTAAGTTGCAAAGTCGCAATAATTTATGAGATAAGCTGCTCTTTGCAACTTCGGCAACTTGAAGATTTTAATCCTCAATCACATTGAGAAACAACTAGAACAAGTCCACTTGAATCAAACCATATGATAATACAGCAAAACAACACATAGCACCTATGCGAGCACAAGATCAAAGAAAATCATTTATTATGTAACACTCTTATTGCTTTGTTTTAGTCACCAAATTGGACAGCATAATTTTGCTCAACCTGAAGGCACTACAAAGACTAAGAAACTCATGAAGACCATGGGTGCAGGCTGTAAGAAAGACCTCATGACCTATGCCATGGCATGAAATCTATCCCCAATTAAAGTGAACAAGCGAGTAATGATTTATGTAATCAATTTCAAGTACTCTGGAGAAGGCAAACCAAGTCCATCGAGTAGAGATGTTCATTGTCCTGATGATCACTATAATTAGAGCTTGTATAACATATTTACAAGTAGCTAGACTACTGAGGTATTGGACTTCAACAAATTGGTCAGTCAGTTAATTTTGAAAAAGTAGCTACCAAGAGACATTATTTTTTACTACACAGTTAGCAACTTAGCATAAAAATAAGGTCGTACTCAATGCGCAAATCTCCCACTTTTGTGGAGTCTAGGAGAGGTGATAGTAGGCAACCTTACCCCTAACTTAATTTTTTGGGAGAGTCTGATTTCCGGAATCACAGTTAGTATCCAAAATCTATATCTACTAGTAAACTAGGATAATACATAGTCTTAAAGGAGTTGAAAGCCAAAATAAGCCCCTCCACAGTGGACGCTCAGTTCACCAATACCTTGCTTGGTTGACCACCTCTAAACTCTACCTGGTTACTAGTCCTGACTCAAAATCCTCTACATTTTGAAAACCCATCACTTACCTAAATTTCACCAATGCATAAGAACAACTGTTACTTGGACAGAAAATACATAATTTACAATGAAAAATTTTAATCAGTGGATCCAAAGGTGTCAATTCAATGTAAAAAATATGTAAAGCCAACATCACCTACGAGTTAAATTTCATAAAGCTTACCCAGAAACCCACCAAAATAATTTTAAGTTCTGGTAAATTCTTTGTCCATTACTAGTTCATATTTCTTGTCAAGAATACAACAAATTATAATCATCTTAAGCAGAATGAAGTGCATGCTCTCCCCCATAGAATTATCAAAATACCATAGCAGCAAAATCCACGTTTAAAGGACATACTTAAGATTCTACTTAACTTTCCAGTTAGATGTTTGGTACTTGTGAAGACAATTCCGTCTGGAGTCTAGATAGATAATGAGCAAAGGAGTCTCACAAACATAATATTTCACATAATTAAGTCACAACAGAGGTGCCACCAACAGAATTCAATATTTATTGACTTAACAGCAAGTAAAAGTAAGTTGGAACCTCTGTGATAAACTGTGAGTTTCCCAAAAACCAACCTCCCTGCTCATCCAATAGCTGCTCCTCAGCACCTCCAAGCTGAAGCTGAGATGAGCTCCCGGCGCTGCCAGCAGAGCACAAGTGATGACTGGCGCTTCTCCACATGAAACCCCCTAACCGGAGTCCTCTTCACCACACATTCCGCCTGAGTTTCAGTGAAGTTACTGAATATTACAGGGGAGAACCCAGCCGAGGCAAATAGTGTTTTCCAGAGGGGCATTTTGTCCGGACCTCGGAGACGCCCCAACACTGTGCTTTCTATCTTAGGCTGAAGGAGGAACCTCTCAATCTTGTTCACGGCATCAGAAGTCACATTCACAGCATCCAAAGACTCCAAGAGATTAATATAGGACTGGAGGGCTTGGAGAACATGTTGTGGGAAGGGAAGGTCAGTTCGATCACACCCTCGGTCCAAAGACACCATAATTTTTGGCGATAGCTGCTTCACAAAACGGAGGAGAGAAGGAAGTGCAGCAGGTTGATTTGAAGATGACCAAATGGGAAAGTTCACAGCAACTGCCTCATTCTCGGCTGCTCTCAAGATAGGCAGGGTATAAGAGGTTTGGTCCAAACAATCAAAGTTAACCACTTCAAGCTCAAAACTAATCCCAATCTCATTAGCAAACTGGGTTAAGTTTTCCCGCATAAGCCCAAGCTCAACAGGGTGGTGAGTGGAAGGAGAGGCGAAGGCAGTGATTTTCAATGATGGAGCACCCCTATTCCTTACTGGAAGCTCTTGCATAAAGGAAGCCCACTGAGCACCAAACCCGATATCAAAATCCACAATATGAATACGATCAGCATCAGATAGAGATTCAAGGAGGGCCTGGTTGCAGGTGAAATTAACAAACTGAATGAGGGGCGAGACCTCGGAAAAGACCTTATAAGCGCCCATCTTGAAGATAACATCAAATGGGGTTGGACTCCTGGGTGGAGGGGAGGTAACTGGGTTGTTCATAAGGAGGAGCAATTGCAAAGCCTCCTTGAAGTAGAAAGCAGCCCTATGGAGGGGCTTTCCAACAGGGGAGAGCTGGTGATTGAGCCGCGCCAATATCCCTTGCGCGTGTGAGAAATTCCCAGTCCCTATGCACTCTGCTGCCTTATAGAGCTGGTCAAGCAGAGCAAGCTGCTGTTGTTGTTGTTGTTGCTGCTGCTGCTGATGGTGGTGCTGGGCTAATTCTTCGCCCGGTCCCATTTTTTGCTTGGGCACCATCAATGGCTTTTGCTGAAGATGCTGAGGAACAAATTGCACTCCAGGAGAAAACCCCATATGTTGAGGCTGTAGCTGTTGATGTTTTCGCAGCAAAAACTCATGCCCAGGATCCACAAACGGTGGTTTTGGGATTTGAGTGATGGGGTCCAACCCACCTGAGTTCTGACGCTTTGGTTGGGGCTGTGGGAGGTGCTGTTCTTGTTGAGCAAAAGGCAATGGCAGAAAAAAGTTTGGACTTTGAGGATGCTGAGACTGTTGCTGCTGCTGCTGTTGGTTCATCAACATCTGTGGATTTAGAATCTGAGGCTTCTCATCTGGAACTTCAAACTGTTGATGTTGCTGTTGATAAATCACACCAGGAGGCAAAGTAACTGGAAGAGGGAGACTGTTATTAGTACTAAAACAATTATTGTTGTTGCTATTCAACCCAACACTTGAAACCTTGCAATTTAGGACCCCGGAAGAGCTTGGTACAATTGTTGTACCACCACCAATCCTCCCATTACTATTGTTGTTGTAATTTGAAAACCCAGAAGCTGGATAAGCCAAATTAGGATTGTGATTATTAATGCTTGCATTTACATTACCTCCGCCGATGATGGGGTCGAACACTCCTGGCCCTTGATCCACGATTCCCAGTCCAGCATTGCCGTCCAAATCCAGAGGATTGGTATTGCTGTTGCTCCCACTCTGCAAAAGCTGTTTGAGCCCAAACGACGAGTCGTCCACATCCCCAGCGATCCAACGCAGCAGCGAGTGGTCCTGACTCGGTGACGCCGCCGTTTCAGACAACATGGTCTCCCAATCTTCCAAACCTCCAAGGCCGCACCTTTCTCCTCCGCCAGTCAGTCCGCTCGGAATCGGTTGGAGCTCCGATGCCCATTCGTCTTTCCGGGTCGGGTCGGGTCCCGGAGATGGGTCAGTGGGTAGCGTAGTCGCCACGCCATCTCCTCCTCCGGCGGTGTTATCGGTGGAACCTCCTCCGCCGAATGACGAAGACAGTGTGGATGCCGACGTGGGTGGACTCGGGCTTCTTCTCATATGAAGAACAGAACTGGGCTCGTTGTTGTTGTTGTTGTTGTTGTTATGGTTGTTGCTGTTAAAGTTGTTTGCAAAGTCAAGAAGTTCTTCTTTTTTGTTGTTACTATTCCAAGAACAAATCGGAGTAAAGCTAGCGATTTCAAAGACACCCTTCCCCTGAAGCTGAAAGGGCATCCCTCTCATACCTAGAAGAAGAGAAAACAAACAAAAATGTTATTCAAGAATGATCAGAGAAAGTTTTAAAGAAGAAGAAGAAATAACAATGAGTATGGAAATATAAGGGTTTAGCTCTCAAGTGGGGTGCTTTCAGATTTCTTCTTCTGATGCTTCATCATTCAGACCCACCATCTTTCCTTGCATGCCATAAGTGTCCTTCAACGCGAAGAAAAGAAACCCATTCCACGGATATAGCTTCTCCTACTCTTATTGACATCCTTGTTTCTTATCTGTCTTTTCAGCTCCATATTATCTATTTCTCTTCAATAAAAATCCATTTGAGCTCCTTATCTCTCTCTCTCTCTCTCTTTCTCTTTCTCTGAACTTATGCTTTTTGTTTTGGTGGTAGTGTTCCTGTGCTTCTAATCTCTTCTTCTCCTCTTATGTCATGGCAGTACTGTGTACCCTTCTCTGTTCTACTATGGATGCGTGCATCATAAAAAAGGTAATAAAGTGCTCACTCTCTCTCTCTAGTCCCTATCTCTTTCTCTCTCTATTAAATTTTTTTTTTCCCATTCTCAATTTTTTTGGCTTTTTTTTTAACCTCTTTTTCTCTACTAGTACTGTTGGGTTCTTCTGTCACCCTCCATAGTGGTATACTGTATCTGTATTGTATTGTCCTTCTTTCAGTTCTACAAGGCTTTGAGCGCCCCACGTTATGATAGTGGGACAGCCACTGCTAAATTACGTTCCACTCCTTCTTGTCAGTCTCTTACCAAAGCCATATCATGTAAATAAAGTACAGCAAAAAAAGAAAGTACAGCTCAAAGCTGAACTAATTACTTTATCAGGTTAACTCCCTTTTAAATCTTTGTTTAACGATTCCAACTTGAATTTCAAACTCTCACTTCACCGCTTAAACAAACTGCCCAAATAAATGTTGATATATGTATAGTGCATACTGTATGGATTAGGATTCAGTGTAATACCTACTTGGGGTATTACATAGGGTGTAATTTACCAATTTTGTCTCAAATTTTTTTTTTCTTTTTATTTCTCATAATTTTTTTTTTTTTTACTTTTTTTAATTAATGGTTGAAATTGAAAGTTGTTTTTTGCAACTATCAATCTCAATCATTCATAGTAATTGCACCAGATGCAATACCTTGCATTTGATCTCAATCTATACTAGTATTTATGTGTTTAGTATTTACGTGTTAAGGAATAAAAAGTGTATAAAAGTACTGGTCTTTTATTCAACAAAAAAAAGTACCGGTCTTTTTACTCTTTTTAAGTTAGCAAATAGTATCAATTATTAAAAATGACATATTATTGTAGAAAAGAGTTGGTTCAATTACTAAAATATTTTATTGTTAAATAAAAAAATTTTGAGTTTAATTTTTTATAAATGCTAATAAATATTGTACAGTGTTTGTTAAGGTTGGACTAATATGGGTCTTACCTAGTAAAAAAATTGATAAATAAAATAAAATAAAAAACATAAAACTAGTTTCACAGTCTATTTTAATTTTTTTCTCTATAAAGTTGGCCTTATAGTTTATAAAATTGCAAAAAAAAAAAAAAAAAAAAAAGACATAAAGCTATAAAAAAAAAGAAGAAAAAAAAAGTTACTGTTAATGGTGCCCGTTAATACAATTCATTTTTTGTCAACACAAAAAATCAATTAATATTTTAATAGTATCATAAAAAAGAATCAAGAAAATACTATAAGCTGGAAATATTATTGCATTTCATAAAAAAATGACATATTATAATGTTCTATTTATAAAATGTTGACAGTGGACCTAACACCTAAGAGTAGGTCAGTGGGGGCGCCCAAATCAATAATAAATTTATTATGAAGTACCAATATTTTTCTCCTTTTACACCATCCATTTCACCGGGCTATTTTTAAAAGCAGAAAGCCGAAAAGGTATTGTACTATTGTTCACACAATTCCATAAATGCCCACAAGCTATCTCTTTATTTACCTTCCTAGGTTCTTTATGTTTTTTCTGCAGTCCATTCATTTTCTGTCCGATATTTTTTTTTCGTCTGTACTTAACCACGTACCTTCGAAAATAAGCTCATAAGGAAGGGCCATGGCCTAAGCCCCAAGGGTACAACACCCTTATTAAAGATAAAGTGCAAATAAGTGATAATAACATGTGTCTTTTTTAAAAACAAATAAATAGAAATTGTTATGGACCCAAACCCAATTGATTTTTTTATTGTTTCGAGGGAACCAAAACTTTGGGGGAGTTTAAAATTTTCGAAAGTGAAATCTCAATAATAATATTTATTTTTGGCTTCAAAAAAAAAAAATATATTTATTTTTCAACCGGCTCTATTAATCAATTTCAAGCTATACATATAAATGACTTTTCAAGGTAAGGTAACATTCAAATTGAAAAGAAATATAATCTTTATCTATTGTAACAATAGAAAATTTATTCAAAAACTAGCCTAACAATCTATTCTATCTTTATTTAATTATCCAACTCCTAATAACATTGAAAATTTAAATATAATTTAAATCTGGTAGAGATATGTAACTTAAAACCCATTGTATTTGTTGTATGGGATGATCTGGTGAAGTCTAACTACTATTTTCAAAAAATTTCCATTAATCAATTTGGACAAAAAGTTGAGAAAAAAAAAAATCCTTTCTTGTCTCAATATTTTGGTTTTATTTTCAATTTGGTTCTTAAGTTTTCATAAATTATATTTTGGTTCTTTTATTTTTAAACTTCTTGTCATTTTGGTCCCTATTGTCATTTTACTTATAGAAAATGCCTAAATGGCTAATAATAGTTAAATTTTTAATATTATGTTTTTTTTTTTTTTTTGTAAAACTAAAAGAGATAACAATATAGACCAAAATGACAACAAATTTTAAAATGCAAGGAACAAAATGAAAACTGTGAAACCTAGGGGCCAAATTGAAAATAGTGCTAGAGACTAAAAATGTGTTTTTGCCTATTTAAAAAAAGATTGTGTTAATATTGAACATCTCTTAACGCCATGTGTCTTATTTAAATAATTGAATAAATCATGTGATATAATACATATAGTCTCATAGTTGGTCATTTAAATCATCATGCAATAGGTTAAAAGAAACTTGTCCAAATTGATTGAGGGAAACAATTTATCCATTTTTAAAGAGAATTCCATGATGACAATCATATTACAAGTTAGTGATAGACAATTTTTATCCTTTGGTGAATATTTTTTCGTATCAACTTTAAGCAAGACATAGTGATATGTATGACTTTAATAGGATACTTTTGTTAATTCGAGATATTGAGTAATTTCCACCACTTTTTTTTTCAATAATTTTATAAAAAATCTTAAATGACAAGTTGTAGTTTATTTTTATTGGTAGGCAAATAAATAATTTCAGTAATAAGAGTAGATTAGAATTAGTAATAGTTTGCCACTTACAAATTATTATAAAATTATTGTGAAAATGTTGTGGACATAACATTATTCTTAAAATTAACATTACTTGTTTTTATTTTACATTACCTGAATCTAAACATGTGAATACACTAATTTAATTATTTTGGAAAAGATAATATTACTTGTGTTTAATTAGTCAATGCAACTGGATGTTTTTAAGGTATTACACTTAAGTTTTACCCATTACTTATATTTATTTTCATGATGACTAGACCCATTATTGTTATGCTGATTTTGCCCGCAGCACGCATTCCTTTACTACAACCAGATTTCCAAAGGGCAGGAGGAAATCAAATACACAATCTTGAATTGCTGTAAACTGTATAGTGTGGCAGTACCTAATTTAATTGCTTGGAAAAAGAAGCTACAATCTTATGCATTTGCTCGTGTACCTTCAAGTTAAACTGTCACTAGTACAGGATCAGGATTTTGGTTTGCGTATGTATTTTTAAGCATGAACTGTCAATATGGGATTACGACCTCACAAGCAGAAGCACAATTTCCTAAAGCATATTCACTGTAAGGAAGCAACAAATGTTACGAGTTTTGAATTGGTTTCACTTCCCCCTCCCTGTGTTAAGGGAAATTTAAGAAAAAGAGAAAGGGCAACTGTTATGAATAAAGTTTAGTTATAAAATTGATTGTAATCTTAAATTACAATCTTATTTAATATCTCTTTCTTGGAGATGAATTTTGAAAAATTCACAATTGGATTACATATTTTTGTTATATCATCCATGCTTGTAAAATATCTAAAAAATTAAATATTAATAGTTATATCATTAATAAATTGTTTAAATTGCAAGTTTTTGTAGTTTAAAATTATGTATAAAATATAAATTTATAGATTATATAATAAATAATATCTAATAGACACAAAATTGGACATGCGTATTAAGAGTGTAAAAAACATGCAATTTAACGGTTAGATTTTCAAAATATGTAGTAATGCTTATTTTATTGAGTAATATTGTAGCCTTAGGGTACAACTCGTTTTGTAACTAAATTTTACCCAACGATTATTGTGGTACCCCAAACCTATGTGCATTACTTTTTAGGACAATGGATTTGGGCTCCCAATTTATTTGTTGGTGGGCTTCCTTACAATCTTACAGGTTTTGCTTCAAACATAGCTTAGATAGCCTAACCTTTGGAATCCCTGTGGTTTTAAGCTCAACACCCTCTTCCCTTTTGATGCTCCTTCTTACTTTCTCTACTCTCTTTGTGCTTTCTTCCCTTCTGTGTTTACCACTTTTCTTTCTCCTTTCTTCCTCTCTCTGTCTTTCTCAGCTTCTCTTTGCATTGCCTTCTCTCCTCTTCTCACACTCCAAAAAACCCACCCCCACTCTGTCTACCTTCATTCCTTTATATAGACTTCCCTTAGTGGGACTCAAATTATTACTTTTCACCAATTCCCATGTGTTCCCACTTTCACCCATGATCCCTAGAAAACATCATGTCCTCTGAAGATTCTCTCGAAACTTGTTCCTGTCACCAAATTGCGTTGGGAAACGCACTCCCCAAAGGCACTACTAGTACTCGAGGACAACTTGAATCTATCTATCTCCTCGTTGATTTCCCATTGTCTTATAGGTTAGTAATGGGCCAAGATTTTCCCGAACGGGTAATGTATTCCCGACCACTACTGTCTAGTCCCTATCATACTTATTGTTAGGTCGAGCCCATTCCCACAGGTTCGGGCCAACCTCAATCCCTCCGTGCTAACCTTAGCTACTCAAGCCAATCTCGAGCTTAAGCTCGATGGGCTAGTACTGAACATCTAGGCCTAAGTCTCCTACAATTATTATTTACCTTTTTTTTTTATTTGGTCAAAAGGATAAAGCATTAACATTAACTAGCCATAAAAGGTGAAGTGGTGGCTAAAAGCCTTAGGGAATACAGACTATAAGCATAAGAGTTCACAATAACATTTAGTTCAAAATTGGGAGGTACATCTAAAATAGCAAAATCAGTTGATAAGGAACAGGCTCTTTTAGCAAGACTGTCAGCACCTCTATTCGCCTCTCAGAACACATGGCTGACCTTGACCTGTTGGAACTAGCCTAAGAGGTACCTACAATCATTCAAAAGCGAGAAATATGAGTTATTTGGGGACTTATTGGAGAGGGCAAGATCAACAATCACCTTGGCATCCAGCTCTACTGCCAAATGGGTGATGCCTAACTAGGTGTCGAGGATAAGCCCATCTCTTAGAACCTAGAATTCAGCAATGATACTGGTGGCAATGCTAATATATCTCATATAACCCTTGACCCATCTGCTGTGAGAGTCACGTATCAGTCCACCCCCACCTGCTTTCCTCGAGTTCCCTAAGGATGCTCCATTAAAGTTTAATTTATACCACCCCTCATGTGGTTTATGCCAACATACCAGGATGGCCATATGTCTCTTGAAATTCTACCATTTCCCCACACAGAAGAACTCATTTGCCTACTGGATTGATGAATGAATTTTGGAACACCACATTGTTCTCGTGTTTCCATAAACCCCAAATGGCAAAAGGGAAAAGAGAGCTCCATGGGGATACCATTGGCTTGGATTTGGTTGCTACCAAGACAGTTAACTTCCAGCCAGCCTAATAGGTCTAGATGCATAAAATTGGTAAGAGTTGAGGCGTTCTAACCCTTCTCCAGAAATTGACTGTGATTGGACAGTCCCTTAGGAGGTGTAGGATGTATTCCTCTTGATTTTTGCACAAGGGGCAAAATGTATTGCATATAATACCCCTGGATTCGATTATTTATCTTAAAGGAACACTGTTATGGAAACATAGCCACAAAAAATGCTTGCTCTTTGGCAAGATATCAATTTTCAAGATCGAGTTGCCGAGGAAAGGGTGGGGATTGACATCTTCAAGTCTAGTCAAGTTGTAGGCCAATACTATGTTAAACTCCCCATCATGAGAGAAATTCCAAATTAAACTATCCTCTATTTCCCCCAAAGATTTGTATGGGAATAGCCATAATCTTACCCTTGATCTCCTTTGGTAAGTCAAACAAGATTTTCCCCCAATCCCATATTCCTTCATGAGAAGCTTTAGCAATAGTCAGATTTGTCTTCATGTTGGGTTAGAGGCCCCTCAATGAGCTCTCTTACTGAGCTGCGTTTCATCCAATTATCACTCCAAAATTTGAGACTAGAGTTACTCCCCACATTCCAACCTACCTTTATTATTGCACTTCTTTACTACTTTTAAACTCCATGTATGACCCTTTTCATGGCTCAATGCTGATAACAATTTGAAATCAAGATGTATCGCTAGCTTAGATGTTATGCACAAACTTCAGCATATAGAATTTCTTCTCTTTCTTCTTTTATATAAAAAAGGCCATTGACTTTTTCTTTGTAACCAATAAAAATGTAAACTGTGGGTAGGCGGATTTTGAAACAGGAATAACAAAGAGGATTTCAACCAAACAAGTTCCTTAAGAATCCCATGAGAGCTGGTGGCGAAATGTTTATTATAGAGATTCTAATAGCCACTGCATCAACAGTGGGTTCTCTAGAGAAACATAGTTTCTCTCCAAAATGAGAGCTAGTGGTAAAATGTTTATTATAAAGATTCTAATAGCCACTACATCAACAATAGGTTCTCTAGAGGAACAAAGTTTCTCTTTGAACTAGTTTGGAGAGAAACTCTTCAAACTTCTTATATATTTCTTTTTTTGGTGTAAATTTTGAAAATCTAACCATTGAATTTCATGTTCCCTATTTCTTAACATGCATATCAAATTTCGTTCAAATCAAATGTTGTTTACTATTCAATCAATAAACTTATTTTTTATATACAATTTGGGATCATAAAAACTTGAAATTTTAACATTTACTTGATGACATAGCAATTGTTCTTTGATCTTATTGAAATTTTGCAAGCATGAAGGAAATAATAAGAACATGCAATCCAACGATTAAATTTTCAAAATTCACACTCAATATAAAGATATAAAAGAAATTTGAAGGGTTTCTCTCTAGAGCTGTTGGAACCACTAATAAGTGGTAATGTGATGCAGTTGCAAAAGCAACAAGAAACATGACACATTTATTTATGAAAGATTACCTTGAATCCAAAAGGGTTCCTTAAATCCACAAGAAAAGATAGTTTGGAATCCATCATAGAAATAATAGGGAAAACTTTATAATTTTATTAAACAATTTACAGAATTGGAGGCCTATTTAAAGGCTTCATAAAACTAGACAGACAATAAAATATATTCTAAAATAAATCATAATTAATACCTAAACACAATAGGAACCTAATTTGACCTAGAAAGACATTAAAAGCACCTAAAAAAAGGAAATAAATATCATAAACTTAAAATAACTAAAATTATATAAAACTATAAAATTAATAAATTACAAAAATTAAATAGTAAATTTTGTCCGACATCTACATTATCATCAAACTTTGGGCTTTTTTAGAGATAGATTAATTAATCACTTGGGTTAAACATGGGGATTAAGTTTTTGGTAGTAGAGATGGACTAAAACTTTTTGTTATTGAGTTAGATGCAAAAGTAGTGATTCAAATCCTACATGATCAGGCATTATATATGCAACAATATATTCTCTAGTCCCTCAACTGATTTCAAGTCACTCAATTGTTTTGAGACATCTGAGATTTGTCATGCTTAAGGGAAGAACACTTAAAAAATTCCATTAACTTTTTCAATAACCAAAAAAAAGAAAAAACCGGTTCATTCAATTCGCCCAAATGCCAACATTATCAACACAGATTCTTCTCACTCTCTCCTTTCAATTTCACTCTATTTAACATTGATTCCTTTCAATTCCATTCCCTCTTTCCCTCCACTGCACAGTGACTCTACTACTAACAATCCATGGTAGTTGTAACTAGACTTGGAGTTACTGACAGGAGTTTTGGTTCTCTCTCTCTCTCTCTCTCAGTGCTGAGTCATGATTGGGTTTTGATTTCGTAGAGGATTTAGATCTCAATATAGATCTAGCATCGAACTAAGATATCGTGATTTTCATTGAACCCAACTCACAATTCAATGTTCAAACTTGCCACTAACCCCTTGCGGCCTAGATCAAAAGTTTTATTTTTTTTGGTTGGATTGAATAGATTTCGGCCATTAGTTTGGTTGAATGAATTTTTGGCAGTATATTTGGTTGAATTAAATTTGTGTATAGATAAGTTTTTATTGATTTGAATTTTTCATTGAATTTAGGTTGTTGATTTTTTCAGAAAATTTAAAATAAACAAAATGACCTTGTTTTAGGGGAACTTAATGAAGTGGATGGAAAAATACATTAAACACGAGTTAAAGTTAGCAGATTGAATGATCAAATTGAAAGTTTCGTGATTGAATAAAATTTTGGGCAAAGTTAGAGGATTTAATTTGTAAGTTAGCTTTTAATCTTTACTACACTACACGCTCTTCTTCCAACCACCCACCCCAACACCCCCCCCCCCCCCCCTCTCCCCCCCCAAAAAAAACCAAGTTTTTGGCTAATTACATATTTTATGACATTATGTGTGACATGATTCACATGTTTACTATTAAATTAATTCATAGACAAACAAACATGTTGCAGAGAACAATTATACGAACAAGTCTAGAGATACAAAAACTGACATCGCTTTTTATGATTGATATATAATAAAAGATGTGTCAGTGATGAACTCAAATGAAAGTAATGTTGCTTTATTCATAATAGAACATATTAACAGTTTTGAAACAAATATGTCCTTAGGATTACTCATTCTCTGAATTTCTATATGTATTATTTTAGATGAATTAGCTCTTGCCTCACATAATAACAACATTAAATAGATAACCACCCCCCCCCCCCCCCCCCCCCAAAAAAAAAAAAAAAAAAAAAACATAATTTTGAAGAGGTCTACAATGCAAAGCCAATTTAGGTGTGACTACCCTCCTCGAAGAAGCATTCACCAGATATTTACGTACCCAATATAAGTAGAAGGAACACCCCTCTTGGAAGGTAAGGTAATGGATTCTGACCTTGTTTTCCTCTCATTGGCAAGAAAACTCCCAGAGCTGAAGGAGTGTAAGAGCTGCATATTCGAATTTTGATTAACAAGAAAGCCCCTGCTATTAACCAGAATGCCATTTATGGAGATAGGCAAATTAACATTAAGATATCCTCAAGGGTTGTAGTCAAAAATTCCTCTGGGAAGTGGTAAGTGTCACAAAAAGTTCTGGATTGTAGGCCTACACTTGTCACTTCTTGCCAGTGACCATTAAAACCCTGGATTGAAAACCATGAAAGATCTGGATTGTAAGCCTACACTTATCACTTTATTAGTAATATAGTGATAAGTATAAACCTACACTTATCACTATATTACTAATAAATTGGCTGGATTGTAAGCCTACACTTATCATTTCTTGCCAGTAACCAAAATAAAGGTTGAAGGTTGTAGGATTACAATCCAGGCTATTAAGGTTGTTCATGGTTTCTTCTCGGTCATTGATGGCACAGTAGGCCTACAAATGATAGTCGTTGTCTTCCTTTTGACATCTTCCGTTTGCTCAGAGATTTTCTTGGTTCGAGCCATAGATTCGAAGTTCAAATCAAGAAGAAGGTTGATCTAAAGAGAAAATAGAGGTGCGAGAAGACGAGCATAGGCATATCAGTGAAAAAGAAACAAAGTCAGGAATAAATGCCAAAAGCTCAAAGCTATTATTTCAAAATGCTGCCCTAATTGTCAAACTGATCATGTCCAAGAAAAATTGACGGCATAAATTCATGATTGACCTAGATTTATGCCAATCACATGCGAGGTGCATGTATTGGTCTTAATTAAACTTTTCTTGGTTTATAAAGAGAGCACAATAAAGTGTCGCATTTGTGATGAAAACAAATTAGGGAGTGTACAATTGTGAAAAAAAAAAAATTGATGTGGTAATCTTTGTGACAGTTTTTAAAACCAAAAGTAGCATTTGTGATGAAAACAAATTGCGTTAACTCAAAAATATTCGCAGCTTTCTGCAAAAAAAAAAAAAAAAAAAAAATATATATATATATATATATATATATGTATATTCGAAGCTATTAAAGAGAAGTTACAAAACCATGCTTCTAATTCAACAAGTGTCATTTAAGCCCCCACAGAAAGAAGAAAAATGAAAAAAAGAAAAAGAAAAGTGGAGGGAGTAACTTATATAGTAACCGTTGAAACCTTGTGTATAAATAAGAGGCTTGGTTTTAAGAGAAATAGTCCACGAATAGTCTTAGTTGTTAGTCACATTTAATCTAAAATATGATTCCATTGAATCAACTTGGTGTTGGATTTGTTTCTCAAAAAAAAAAAAAAAAACTTGGTGTTGGATTTGATTTGTTCCCCGTGAACCTTCAAAACATTAATTGTTTAGATGAATTAGACTTTGAATCTATTTTTTGTGGTCTAATTTACTTCTTTGAGATCCAATGTTATTAGAAATAACTTAGAATTCAATCCGGACGCTTGATAACTTAGAATTTTATTTACCTGCCTTCATTTTTCATTGTTACTTGCATTTTCTTAATAAAAAAAAAAAGTTGCTTAAGTGACGCATTTCCAGAGGTATCTTCTAGTGAGGAGGCTGAGTTTCTCACATGTCGGAAAGCTATTGAAATTGCCATTGATGCTGGCTTCTCTGAACTTGTCATTGAAGGGGATAATTCCTCTGTCATGAAAGTTGTTTCGGCTTTGCAGGATGATTTTTCTTTGATTGGAAATGTTGTTGGGGATATTCATCATTTGGTTCGGAACTTGCAATGGGTTAGGATTGAATGTACTAGGCGTGGAGGGAATAGAGTTGCTCATGAGTTAGCTCAATTTGCTAGAAACATTAGTCAAGATCTGTATTGGATGGAAGATGTTCCTCCAATAGTTAGGGAAGCTTTGTATCAGGATGTTGATTTTTCTAATTAATTAAATGACATGTTCCCGTTTCAAAAAAAAAAGCCCATACCTAATCTACGAAGTCAAATAATCTATCAATCCATTACTCCGAACTTCCGAAGCTTTAAATAAGGCATTGAAGGGGGTGAAATCAAATATGCAGTGACTTTTTTTTTTTTTTTTTTTGAGAGAAAGTTAGAAATTAAGTTAGCATTGAAATTCTAGTGTACTAACAGGTTTAAGATCACAGACGGTAAACTACCAAAACGGCCTAAGTCTTGTTAGTCTAGCGAAAGCTTTAAACCTATATGCAGTGACTTTATTAAGAAAAAAATGTCTATGTTTAAACACACAAAGAAAAAGTGTTAAATCTTTAGATTTGTGTAGTAGTAATAATTTCTAGAATTAAAATTCTAGAGTTTTAGCAAGTCATTAATGACGATGATGATATCACGCCATGCTTTTTTTAAGGGTCCGCTTGGTTGGAGATGTGGAAAAGTGGGAGAATAGAAAATGGTGGGAGGATTAAAAAGTGGAATAATAGAAAATATTTTAATTTCTCTCTTTTTTATTTGGTTGAGAGTGAAAAAGTGGAGGGATGGAAAAAATGAGTTTATATAAATTTACTCATATGCCCTTATTAAAAAATGATGGCCAATTAATACAAAAAAGTGACAAATTACCAAAAAAAAAAAAAAAAGCAATCACCCAATTTATTAAAAAATAAAATGTGAAAATACATTTTTAGTCCCTATATTTTGAGTCAATTCTCATTTTGGTCCCAAAATTGATTTCGTTACTAATGTCGTCCCTAAAAAAAGAAAATTGATTTCATTTTGGTTCTTGCCATCAACCCACTAACGGAAACCTCCTATGTGGTAGACAGAATGCCCTACTTGTTGATGTGGCGTTGACATGGCCATTAAAATATTATTTTAAAAAATTATTTGGCATTTTTTAAATGCCACGTCATCATTTTAATTTTTAAATTATTTTGGGCAAAAGAGTTTTAAAACATTTAAATAAAAAAATCACTAAAAATTAAAAACAAAATTTTGAATTTCTAAATTTTTTAAATTTTAATTAAATTAATTTTTTAATCTAAAATTAGAAATTGTTTTTAATTTAAACGATTTTTTTTCATTAGCCCATTTTGAACTCGTGATTTGGGTTTAGAGAGAGAGAGATAATGAGATGAGGTTGGCGGTGGTTTGGAGCAAATCTAGAGGAAGGAGGCCGGTGGTGGTTTAGAGCAGATTAAGGGGAAGAAGGCCAGTGGTGGTCTGGAGCAGATCAGGGGGGAAGGAACCTCTAAAACCTCTTCGATTCGGCTTCTCTACTACTCCCTCTCCGGCTTCTCCATGTGCCAGGTAAGCCACCATGAATGGCGAAACCTCTCTCTACCTCACCCTCTCTTTTTGTCTCTAGGGCCTGATCCTAGCCATGACCAAAATCCTTACCTCCACCCTTGCCGTTCACCAATGCCACCACCCCAGGTAGTGGCTCTAAAACCCATATGATTGGGTTGACAAGGGAGATGGTGGGTTTCGAGTGATGCAGAGCTTTTGATAGGCGCGCTGTTGTTTAGGTGATTTGGGTTGTGGATCTTGGACGATGATGCCATCGGCTCCACTACAACACTACCAGCATGAGAAATATTGTATTAGGATAATAATTTTTGGTTGAATGTATAATTATTTTTGTGGAAGAAATTGTGTACAAATTTTGGAATATTTTGGGTTTCTATTCTTTTGTTCTTGGGATTGAATATTCTTGTTTATTGTCCTTGTGTGTTCATGATCAAGATGAATGTGGAATAGGAATTTGAAAATTTGAATGTGAAATTTATGAGTTTATGGGCTTGCTGGAGATTGGTTGGTTGGATTTATTTCTTGTTTTCCTGGCATTGATGGAGATTAGATTTGGTTGCTGGAGATTGGATTTAGTTGCTGGGTTTGTTTCATGGATTTGAGAATAACATGAAGAACAAACTATTATGTTCTTACGAAAAAATAATGACAAGTAAAATAATAAAAAATTAATTAAATTAGATTTAAGGCTTCTTTTTAAAATTTAATTTATTTTTTGTTTAAATTTTTTGACATGGCTTTAAAAAAAATTAAAATGCTAATGTGGCATTTAAAAAATGCCAAATAATTTTTTTAAATAATATTTTAATGGCCACATCAACACCACATCAGTAAGCAAGGCATTTCGTTTGCCATGTAGGAGGTTTTTGTTAGTGGGTTGACGGCAAGATCCAAAATGGAACCGATTTTCTTTTTTTAGGGACGACATTAGTAACAAAATAAATTTTGGGACCAAAATGGAAATTGACCCAAAATGTAGGGACCAAAAGTGCATTTTCGCCAAAATAAAAATCATGTCCCAAAAAAAAAATCATGTCTAGTTAAACCCCCCCCCCCCCCCCCAAAAAAAATATACAACCTCCAGAAGAAAAAAAAAATAGCATCATGCCCACCCACAGGCCAAGAAATAAAAAAAATGAAACAAAACAAAACAAAAAAGCAAAGTCTAGGGGGAAAAAAAAAAGAAATGAACTGGACATGGGCATTTTTTTTCCATTAAGCAGCCTTGTTTTCTCCTTTCAGTTTTCTTTCAATTTTTGGGAGAAAACTTTTTGGTGGGCCCAGGGAGAAAACACCTAGGCCTCACCATTTATTTTCCTTCCTCCCCACCCAACCAAACACACTCAAAAAAGTTTTTCTTCCTATTTTCTTTCTAAAGTTTTCCCTCCACCCTATTTCACCTCCAAATAAACACATCCTAAGAGAGAGAGGTGGGAGAAAATTGTTTTAAACATAAAATGGCAAGTGGTAGTAGGTTTTAATCTCCATATTTTATTTAGTTAGTTGGTAATGTGGTAGTCTCTCATTAAAATAAAAGGAAATTCATTTTTAAAAAGTATTGGAGGTAAACACACCCTAAGAGAGAGAGGTGGGAGAAAATTGTTTTAAACATAAAATGGCAAGTGGTAGTAGGTTTTAATCTCCATATTTTATTTAGTTAGTTGGTAATATGGTAGTCTCTCATTAAAATAAAAGCAAATTCATTTTTTAAAAATACTAGAGGTAAGCCAAACCCAGATTTATAAAGCTTGGAATATAACAAAAATTCAAAAAAAAATAAAAATCACAACATTCTAAAATTAATGTAGGTTGCGTTTGGGAACTTGGATTTGGATTTGGATTTGAAATTAATAGACTTGAAATCAAGAGTTTTCAAATTCTTAGATTTTAGGAGTTATTTCAAATTCAAGCATTTTAAAGAACGAAATTGCAATTTAACCAAGATTTCCCAACTATCTAGTTAGTAGGCGTGGTTTTCAACGTATTTTGCATACTAACATATCGAGTCTCAAAGACTCGATTTTGGGACTATAAATTGAGACTTTAAGGCTCGGTTTTTATGTTTGGATCAGATCTGATGTGGCTTATTTGCCACTTGGCATCCACCTGAAAATCGAGTCTTAGAGAATCGATTTCCACGTGTGTATGACGTGGTAATTAGTTTATGACGTGGATGATCCACGTGGAAGCCCTTGGAAATCGAGTCTTAGAGACTCGGTTTCCAATAGGGCTTTTTCAAAATTTAAAGCACCCTTGTCATCGTCTCTACTCTCTCACTCTCACTCACCCTCTCACTCTCACACAGACCAGAGCACTCTCACTCACCATCTACTCTCTCAGCCTCACCAACCCACTCTCACACTAAAAACCTGTCACCGACGCCAACCCCGACCCACTCTCACTCTCTCAGCCTCACCGACGCCGACCGTCGCTCACCCTCTCACTCTCTCAGCCTCACCGACCCTGACCTACTCTCACTCACCCTCTCACTCTCTCACTCACCAACCCAATCTCACGCCTCTATCAGTCACCCTCTCCAACCTCACACAGACACCCTGGCACTGTCTCTACTCTCACTCAGTGTCCACTATTTCACATTCATCAACTTCACCAAAAGAACAGAGATGTATCAAACGGTCATCACAGAGCTTTGAGGTCCTTCAGTCTACGCGATCTCTGGAAACAAAAAAAAAAAGGTGAGTCCCTTTATGCAAAATGCAAAGTGTGTTTCATCGTTTGGTTGCTGAGAAACAGTGGGAAAAATCAAAGAATCTTTGGTGAAAGTTTGTTTTTTTCTATTTTGGTTTATGTTTTGAATTTCTAATAGAACTGTTAAAAAAGATTGAAGCTTTATTGTTTTTTGAGTTCGGATTATGTTTTTGGGTTTCTGGATTTGTTTATATTTGCTGTGGAATTGGATTATGTTGCTGGGTTTGTTTATATTTGCTGAGGATTTAATTTTAGTGCTTTATTGATCAAAATTTACTTTGATCTAAATCTAAGTTTGATTTGGTCAGTTATGGTAAATTGTTACTGAGAATGGAGAAATTGGAGATATATATATATATATACTTGTTGGGATAGTGAAGTACATGTGTTTCTTTTAGGTATTAAACCATTGTATGAAGCCATAATAAATTTGCTCAAGTATTATATCAATGGATAGTGACATCAAATGAAAATCTAATATAATAATCCAAAACCAAGCTTTAATGGATAGTGCCCTAATCGATATGTTTGTAATGACTTGAACCCACATCCTATATTTAATAAAGAATAAGTAAGTGAGCTATAATTGAGACAATAAAACTAAAGACAAACATATTGATCAAGGCACTTTGGTGCAGCCTAGATGCACTCCAACCCGGTTATACTACAGGAGTCATTACATCACTCTATGTGAGCATTACATTAAATTACATAATTTACATTTCATTAGCTTAGTTTATAGAACTTCTTATCTATATAGTAATAAATAAATTACTGGCTAGAGGTCACTGTTAATTTGGCTATTTAGGTCTGTGTAACTGTTGGTAGAATATTATTATCAAGATGTACTACATTCAAGCAAGGCGATCATGTAGGAAGAAATAGTAGTATGCTGCCCAGGTATCACATTTTCTGTGATCCTCAAATTTCGACTTGGCTTCTGATTAGTCGACCAGTATTGGTTAAGGACACTACTCATAGTATTCTGGATAATAATATTCTACCAACAGTTACACATTTCTCACTAGAAAAAAAATTTCTCATTTCTTAAGTTTTATGTTGCTCTTTAGTGAAAACAAGAGCCCATTATTTCTAAACCAATTTGCTATACTGGGTTCAGTTGGGTTTGGGGAGTGAGGTTCAGAGTAAAGGGAGTGTAGGTATTGAATTTAAAGTTTTATGTTTCTGTTTACTTGATAATAAGTGAAACCCATTATTTCTAAACCAATTTGCTATAGTTCAGTTGGGTTTGGGGAGTGAGGCTCATAGTAAAGGGAGTGTATTTGGGATTGAATTTAAGTTTTATGTATCCGTTTACTTGAATATAAGTGAAACCCATTTTTTTAAAACCAACTTGCGATACTAGGTTCTGATGGGTTTAGGGTATTAGGCTCAGAGTAAATGAAATATTTTTGGTAGTGAATGGAAGTTTTTGTTGCTTTTTACCTAAAAACAAGTGAAACCAATTATTGATAATCCAATTTGCTAAACTGGGTTCATTGGGTTTAGGGAATTAGGCTCAGATCCAAAGGGAGTTTATTTGGTATTGAATTTAAGTTTTATATTTCTGTTTACTTGAAAACATGTGAAACATTTCTAAACCATATCCAGCTATACTGGGTTCAGTTGGGTTTAGGGACTTAGGCTCAAAGTAAAGGAATTTATTTGGTGTTGACAATTTGAGAAATTTGCCTTTTTTTTTGGATTTGGACTGGGATTGTTGGTGGAGTAGTTGGGTTGGTGTCAAAGCATCGATACGTTCATGGTCTAGCAATTATTTGTGCTACTTATGCTACTAAGCTGGCCATTGTTACTAGTTTCTATTGCGGTAATAAAAATCTCTGCTTCTTAAAACTTTCTGTCATGTGATTGTGTTGAAGTTTCAGTCCCTCACTTTGTTTGTTTAGTTTTTTTTGTTTTTTTTTTTTTGTTTTGGTTCATTCATTAAGGCTATTTTGAAATCCCATGAAATTTCAATTGCTACATACAATTGTCTTCCACTTAGAGTTTAGTGTCATTATATTACATGGGAATCATCATCTTATACATTACAAATGAAAATGAAGTCATTTCATATGTGTTTAGCAACTCCTACATCATTAATTGTGATGGAGTTTACCATTTTCTTCAATGGTTTGATGCAAGCATGAACTGTTTGGTATTGCTACTGCTGACGTTTTGTCCCTTGATGAGTTCACATTGTCAAAAGCACTGCATCTTGCATTTCAAGCAGAGATAAATGGTGTTTTTGTCAGTTTGGAGGTGGTGAAATGCATATCAGTCACCAATGTGTTTTATTAGATTTACCCAACAACTAGTCAATGCCTAAAACCTCATATCTGCAGCTGCTGGGTTGTCATTTTTTTTTTGTAAACCGACTTTATGATTTTGAGTTTCTTTTGAAGCGAATGAGAATTCTAGAATATCTTTTAATATAAAATATGGGGATATAATAGCAATGACTTCTATGGTAGATTAAATGGAAACAAAATTATAGGGCTATAATTGGTAGTTGTGTATGTAAATTTATAGTTGATTTTGTGATACCTTACACCTTTGATTGTAAGATCTTGGAAGCTTCTCCTTCAGAGCTTCCATTTTTTAAAATAGAAATTCTTATTTTTTAAACTAAAATAAAATAGAGCATGTATAGCTTTTCTTGTGTTAAGAGCATAACGTAGACATCATGTTGAAGGCAATTCCTAGGCTTATATGCTAAGAATATGCTAGAACTAAAGACTTACCTCATTTTGGACCACCTTCCCCCGTCCCCTTCCCCCACCCCCCCCCCCCCCCCCCACATAAAAAATAAAATAAAAAAAAGACTTACCTGATAAGTGGGTTGGTTTAAGGTGTGAGACTGTTGGCAGTTACTTCTTCTTCTTTTTATTCTTTTTTTTTTTTTTGGCTGAAACGCTGATAGTTCTTTTTGAGAACCTCTGCTAGAGTACTACTTTTTCAAGACTAGAAATGTGGAGTGCACTGATTTGAAGAATCTATGTGATGTATTCTGAAAAAAGACACTAATTATAGCTGTGGGATTGGGAAGATAACATATGATTTTGATAGTATTTCCCATGGGAATTGTAGGACACTCAATTTGGAATTTTTTACAGTTTTTTTTTTTTTTTTTTTTTTGCATATCTAATATACTAGAAGGCAGTTTGGAATAGTTTTTGTCATTGTGAGATATATGATGAATACATATTGACAACACTAACTATTGCACAACTACAAGAATTATGCATTTAGTTTTAATGAGGTAAACAGATGAGTGTATTTCAGCATACTGATTATTGTTTGAGAAGCATGTGGCTGCCTATTTGGCTATGAAACATCACTTCTCTTTGAGTCTTCAATCAAAATATAAAGTTTTTAGTGGTCATAGAATCTAAGAACTGCCTATATGTCTTCCCCCTAGAATCATTTATTTTGTTGACAACCTATTCTCTTGATTGAGTTGTGGTTCAAAGTTTTTCTTGATTGCTTCCTTGTGAATATCTAAGCAAGAAAATTGGACATGAATCAATCTAGGTAGATCATTAAGATGGAAGAAAAATGGCCTGAAAACAGGCATTCATGTATTCCAGAATAGTAAAATGAGTGATCATTAGAGTTTTGTTTTGATATAGACATATTGTATGAAAATATTAATAAACCTTAACTTCTTTATGTTATATGACTTTGGATAGTGGGTTTTACTGTGAACTTAGAGTTTGGGCTTCTCTTGGATAGTAAGTTTTGAAAATAACGTAATGGCCAAATATAAGTTGTTTTTTGAGAATATTTCTTAGATTGTTTTTGTTTTTGAATCATGTCTATTACGTGCTAATTTCTTATCATTCTTGTGCAGTATGGCTGCTGCAAATGCTGGACGGATTGACCATACACAGCCTGGCCCTATTGACACATCAGTGTTAAAGTTGCAGCCCACCCATCGGTCAGAAGCTATTTGGAATGGGCAAGTACAACACAGCACTAAATATTTACGTCAAATGTACATGCATTTAATTCATACAATGTACATGCAAACGTCTATCATATGTTAATCCAAGGTTCCGTTTTGTGCAGGATCCAGGGGCCCTTACCTGCCGTGGCCGTACTGAAGAGTTCTCCAATCGAGAGCCAATGGTGGACAACCGAGTCGTTGACATCATTAAGGCATTGGGTTTGGAGGGACTCCTGAGGCGACCGGGTAGAGAGCTTGACCATGGCCTAATAACAACCTTAGTGGAGCAATGGCGGCCTGAGACTCACACCTTCCACATGCCACATGGTGAGATCACCATCACATTACAGGATGTGGAGGTGATTCTTGGGCTTCCTGTTGATGGTGACGCTATAACAGGAAGCACACAGAAAATTTGGGCGAATGTGTGCGAGGAGTTCCTTGGCTTTCGACTTATAAATCAAGAGCAGCATAAGGAACTTAATGGCCAAAGGATTCTCATCAAACGGCTTTTGGAGCAAGTTGCTAATCCATTGCCGCCTAATGTTGAAGAGGATCAGTTGCATAAGTACGCACGATGCTATATCCTAGCGCTACTGGGGGACACAATATTCATGGACAAATCCAGCGATAGGGTGCATCTAATGTGGGTGCAACAATTGGAAGACCTTCACAACCCATGAAGGTACAGTTGGGGAAGTGCTTGCTTTGCATGGTTGTACTAAGAGCTATGCAGGGCAAGCTATAAGGACACCAGTCAGATCGATGGGTGCTTACTGTTGGTCCATTATTAGGCATAGGCCAGGTTCCCCTATTTGTGCCCGACAGTTGAGCGTGGCCCGCCAGTGAGTGCTTATGGTCCTCCAGCGTGTGGTCCTCTGTACCTAAAGTAAGTCTCTACCTTATAAGGATTGTTTCTTATTCTAGTGATATTATTAATTGAGTAAATATCTATAAGATTATCTTAGTAGTTATATGTGATAACATTATAGTTTTAGTCATGACATTATCTTAGTAAGAAAGTTCTAGATATTGATCCCTTGTTCTTGATTGTTGTAGGTGGTTGTGGTTCCCAAAAAAGAAAAACAGGCATGCCCACATCTTCAAGGACAGGTATCGCCAGCAAATAGCTTCAATATTGCTAGGCCAGGTATGAAAATGCCTTGTTTAACATGTTAACATGTTTAGGAACAAGATATATGTTTGATGAACTTTGAAATATAAACATAGTTGCCTAATGTGTTGCGTACTTGTTTTTGGGCTACTATATGTGGTGTGGTAGCTGTATGAAGCCGATTTTGAGGACCTTCTGCCATGGTGCGTTGCAGGGAGGGCTATGTGGATGGCAACGGTGCCGCTTGTATGTTTCCACCTAGTAGAGATACATACACCGGATTGTGTCGTTCGTCAATTTGGGATGATCCAAGAAATTCCCAGTGATGTTGACACTGACATTATGCTTCATGCCATTGATTTAAGGGGGAAGGTCGGTGTTGATTGGATGTGGAAACATGCACTGCATATCATGCATTGGGGTAACCGCCTTCAACGGTGTTGTGAAACAGTGCTTGGTGATATGCCTCCACAGCATTAGTACTCCGACTGGTTCAAAAGGGTGACTCGGAGGTTCATCGATGTTCCCGGTGCTACATTGATTCTAATGGTAACTTCTCCATGTCTTTTAGATCTTACCGTACTTCTTAGCATGAAACCACTATTTATAAAACATGATATATGTGGTCCAATGTATGCTTAGCATCAAACCTCCCTTTTAAAGCTGTTGTCTACTTAAGATTCCTTATAGAGAACTTTGTTGATTTACCTTATAGAGAACTTTGTTGATTTCAAAATCTAATTTCAAAATCTAAGGTCATATTTCTTATTTCAGCCTTTAGAGTTATGGTATACATTCTTCTTCCCATTCTTATCAATTTTTATTTTTTGCTCATTTGAATTTTTAATTAGCATTTCTGTCTACATCTTTAATAAAAAAAGATAATTTAAATTTAGTTAAAGGTAATACTTGGTCTCCCTATAATTTGCAATTCTTGCTAGCAGAACCAGTTACTGTTCAAACTATTATTTTATTATTCATTGGCATTGTTGATTTGGTATTGCATTATTAATATACTTGGTTTTTCCATGTGCAGATTGAAGGATACCTCCGTTTGTTGAGCCGTCACCCAGTGGGCACGGAGGACCACCAGGACATTACTGATGTCCTGACTGCAGTGCAGGTGATTGGCCATGTACAACCTCTGGACCCTAAGGCCTCGAATGAGGAGGCAGTTACTCAAAGGCCAAGCACTACTGAGAGCCCAAGCACGAGCACAGCTCCTACCGATCATCTGTCTATTGCTACCCCTCGAGTTGTCCTTACCCTCGATCCCTTTCCACCCACCCCACCTCCATCCCTTAGCCCCACCATCCCTCCATGCACCCCACATCCATGTCCTAGGTCAGACATTCGTTCACCCACCCCACAGTCATTTCCTGAGCTGTCACCCATTCCATCTTTTGACCTGGGTAATGGTCCAACCCCTCCTGAGCATGAGCCACCCTCCCACAGTACGCTTAGTGGCCCTTCTTCGGGCATCAACCCACCCCCTGTTCAGGCTGAGCAGGCTATTGTGTTACTTGCACCCCCAGAAGGTCGGCCGAAACGCATATCAAAGGCACATCCTTATGGGACAGGAGGGCACAAACATGGACACAAAACTGGGCTTAAGGCATCTGACGAAGGATATGCAAGACCTCCTCCTCATTATATGAGATGGCGTAAGGTTCAAAAAAGGTAATTCAAATGATACCTTATTCTAGAGCATTAGTGAAGTGGAGGGTGAGGTTGTGGGGTTATACAATACAGTCATGATAGAAATAGATATTTGATACTGTCAACTTGTCATAATTTTCTATTTTCTAATACATTCTTAGAATTGTTGGAAATGTGGCAATATTGGTTAAACTAGCCGTAGTAACTACTATTATTGCAGAATATGATTTTTTTAGAACTAGTATTAGTTTAAGAGATTTCCTACAAACTTGATAGAAGTCTTCTTGCATTGTTCTTGAAGCTGTTTAGTGTTTATATTGCTCTCAAATTTCATAAAGTTTTCAACATCTCTCTTCATGATTAAAATTCCTCAGAGTGTGTCCTGAAATTTTATGCTCATTTCTAGTATAGATCCCCATTGCATAATCACTCCACACCTTACCTTGAGAGAGATCAGAAGTAATTAGTTTATGTCGATCGTGGAAATATGCAACAAGTTTGCACCAAGTAAACTCAACCATTGCAGCAATGGGCAAACCGCGAACACCTTTAAGTACCCCATTAAAGCACTCAGAGATATTGGTTGTCATTGCCCTGTAACGTCTTCCACCATCATCTGACTGGGTCCATTTGTCCAAATCCAAACTCATTAGATATGTGTATGGCATATAGCGTGCAATATTGGGATCATCAGGTCTTACACCTCTCAACATATTAATCTCAACATCCTTAATAGTTTCCATTATGGACTCAAATTTAGCTTCATTACTCGCATATCCAGCTTTCAAGGCCAATGCCTATAGAGTCGGGTCATCAAAGTGTTTGTTGAAGTTGCTAGCAACATATCGAAGGCAATATCGATGAAATACCTGTGGGCTTCTGTCATCTTTTCTAGGCCACTCTGCAATGTCGCATTTGATACCTCCTTTATGTCGGTCAGAAATACTGCAAATGCCCTCGTTAGGTATCGCATGCCCTATCGAACTCCTGAGACACTCCAAAAACCACCCCTAACTAGGCCCTGACTCCTTGTCCACAACAGCAAAGGAAGAGGCAAAACCTTTTGGTTAGCATCGGTTGTAATTGCAGTCATCAACACCCCTCGATATTTATCATATAAATGAGTCCCATCAATATTGATCACTGGCCTACAATATCTGAATGTAGCAATGCATGGAGCAAATGCCCAAAATACATAGCGCAGTAACGTAGTACCATCTATGCCCCTAGGTATGGTGTAATAGCTGTACTAGGTACCCGAATCCTGATCCAAGTATGCCAACAACAACTTTCGCAACCTTTGGTAAGACTCCTCCCAATCCCCATATATCTTAGCAATTGCCTTTTGTTTTGCGTCTCATACCTTATAGTAAGAAAGCTTATGCTTATACTTAGTATGTATGATCTCCCAGAGCTCATGAATACGAGCAGTGTGATTTTGTCGCAATTTTCCCACAATTTCTAATGCAACAAAATTAGAATCCACCATTTTATTGTCTCTTCGCAGGCCAAAGGGTATACAACTATGTGGACCCACATAAGATGTGACCATCCACAAACCATTAAGTTTAGCCTTCTTGAATGCCCTAACGTACCACTTACAGTTGGTGTCAATGCATGCAGCGCACAACTTAGTTTTGGTCGACCTCCGAATAATAAAATTTCTATTATCATTGGCTACGTATATTATCAATGCACGCTTCACCGCCTCTTTATTTTGCAAAAGTCAACCCTTTACTAAAATGCATCCCATCTTCCCATATGTTCCCAAGTATTTGCGTAGAATGACTCGGAAGGAGGTGTGTAGGCAGTGGTCATATTTGTATCATGGTGGACGCCAATATCATCGTCTGCATCACCTTCATCATGGTACTCCATATTTTCCTCTTCAAAATTGGGAATGAGTTCATGGTCATCCACATCCCTGTCAAATTCGCCTCGCTCAATCCTCTCTTTGTACTCATCCATATAGCATGCAATATTTTCAGCATTATTCACAGCATGATCTTCGTTTTCGTCTTCCTCCTCTAAATGTGTCTCTTGAGGTTGGAGTGTTTCACCAGTATTGGTAGCATGCTCTTGAGATGAGAGCATATAACTTCCCATTGTATAACCTCTCATTGTAAGGCATCCATCATCTACGGCTGTAAATTGTAAAGATGTAGTTATTTGTTGCACCTCCTCAGTATCAACTTCTGCAAGTAGCTCCGAACTTACGTACAACTCAGTAGCATTTACTTGGGGCATTTTCTGGATCCTATTAAACATGATCTTGACATGGTTGTCTTCTTTGATCACCATATACCCGTAATTTATCCATTCATGAAGGACTTCTTGTGGGTAACGATAAATAATCTTTATGTCATAAAAAACAGGGTTCAAATTCAATCCTTCCATTATTTTCTTCTTCAAATCATTTACCGTCTTGGTCTTACAGCGTATCATCATGTAGTAGCATTCGATACCCGACCCTCTAAATGGGAATTTGTCAATCTCTCCAGGATTGACAAGGGGTCCACTGTAGTATACATTAAAATCAATGTTCTTCAGAGATTGTGAACTTATTAGAGTCAAGTGTAATAATATGTTAGTGAAATATTTTATAAACTACATATTTTATAAAGTTAAAGAAAAAAATCAAACCAAACAACAAAAGAAATTTATGATACATACCCATGATAAATTTATAAACTACATTTTCTATTATTTTATTATATTCTCAACTAAATAAATGAGTTTTTCATCCATCTATATTTTTTCATCTTTTTAATATTTTTCATCCTTTAACCAAATAGAGCCTTAGGGAGAAAATTTCATATTTTTAGAAAGTCTTAATGATAACAAATTTTGTTACTCAACCATTAAAATAAAGATAAGCTTTCTAATTGAGTTGAATTGGCTAATAGGATTTTGAATATTATGATCATGTTCTCAAAATTTTCACTGTGTAATGTCCTTATATTCATATTATGTAAGTGAATTGGCTCTGGCCTTAGGCAAATTCGATATATGTTTTATATTTTTGGGTATCTCTTATTGTATGGCAGATTATGTATGTATAGGATAAAATTTATTTGAATGCGTCATGTGAGTGATCTCATAAATTTATGCATCATGAGATTCAAGTGGAGTAAATCTTTCATTGGTTGAATCCAAATTCCAAAGATATGTTGATGGTGAAGTGGTCTTAATTATGTGATTAAGATTTAGTACTTCATAGCTCCCATAGTTCCAAATACCACTCTAGGACATTTTCATGCTAAAGATGAGTTAACCTTTTTTGTGGTAGGGGACCATTCTCATATATCCTAGATCATTTTTTTTCTAGACACTTTAGCTGAGTATTGCATGAAATTGTTAGACGGATAATTTGACTGATCTGAAGGATGAGTTTGATGTTTTTAGAGCCATATGGAATGGTGCAACGATTATGCACACTACTAGATGATATGATAATGCACCTTTTACCACTTCTCAAATTTTTATTTTAGAGTATAAGCTGATTCTAATCCTATTTTCTTTTAAAAATGAATATGTAGAGGGTGTAATAGTAGGAGCTAAGGCAGCAGTTGTTGCTACTATTGCCATTGCCATTCTAACTGTAAGTCATTTTTCTCACAATTGCCTCAATCTGAAAATATTTACATTTTTTTTTTCATTATTTTACTAGTACTAGCCATTGATTAAACTGTTCTTCTAGCAATGTGTGTTTTATCCTAGATTTATTGTTTGATTAAGGTTCGTGACTTGCAAGTTGCAACATTGTGGGTATTTTAATGATATTTGACAATAATGATATTAATTAACAAATGGTTGTGTGTGTCATTGAGTGTGATGCAAAAATGAACAAAATTTCAACGTGAGGTAGGGGTACTTTCCTGTTAGAATTCAAATAGAGTACAATAGAATACAAGAGCCTTTGATTTAATGTAAGGCAGGGCTACCTATATAAAAATAGAATACAAGAGCACGTTGCCTTATGGTATAATATTTATTGTCACTGTTTACCAAAAAAAAAAATATTTATTGAGACTTTGAGAGAGAGAGAGAGAGAGAGAGAGATTGTTTAGTGCTTACTTGTTTGAGGGTACAAAAGGAGAGGAAAAGGGTGCCACACACACAAATCTTTTTCTATGGTAACAAATTTTGTGTTCTGGGGATTTCAATTTTTTGCTATGTGATCCAAAATTAATAAAATTGTATTGAATTTGGTGTGCTTTTCTACGGAGTGCGTTGGTTGAGTTTAATTCATCAAATTATTTAATTTAAATTCTGATTTCTGAGATTAACTTTTAATTTCTCCAATCAATTTTTCTGATCTTTAATTTTATTTTTCCCGATTTTTATTCTGGTCATTCCTTATTGAGCAGCTATATAAAAGTGTGGCATTTATGCAACATCATATTTAACATTATGTTATTCTCAATATATATATTTAACATTATGTATGACACATGAGTACGTGCATCCAAACAGTTGTTAAAATTTTTTTTTTTTCTTTGAGGGTACAGGAGGAGAGGAAAAAGGTGCCACACACACAAATCTTTTTCTATGGTAACAAATTTTGTGTAACATATATATATATATATATATATATATATATATATATATATATATATATATATTTCATGAAGGTGGTGGTCCAAGGATACTGTGGCTATTGTGACAAGAGCAAAGAAGGGGATTGGGTTTGCTATGGTGAAGAGATTGGCACAACTGGGATTGACTGTGATTTTAACTGCTAAAGACATAGAGAAAGGGCACCAAAAAAAAAAAAAACTAAAGAGAAATATCAAAACCAAACCACAAAAGTCATGATACACAAATATATCTTAACACTATATACACTAACACTAGCAAAATCCACTAACACTATATACACTAAACAATGAACAGACCCTTACCTGACATTTTGGATGTGCAAATGTGCTGAGATTGTTGTATGAGTGAGAGGAGGAGTGAAACAGGAGAAAACTACAATGGGTCAACGTGTATCCACTGCTGAATGTGTGTATGAGACCCAGCCAAAAAATTATATCTGATATAGGGACCCAGACATGATTGCCACGTGGAGTACTTGTTCACCACAATTTAAAAATCGAGTTTCTGAGACTCAGTTTCACTTTTAGCAAACCGAGTCTCTAAAACTCAATTTCGATGTGGCACCAATGTGGAATCTTTAGCACGTATATTGAGCTTCTAAGAGTCGTCTATGAAAATCGAGTCTATAAGACTCGATTTCCACGTGAACAAATAAGCCACGTCAGGCAGCCTAAGAGCATGAAAACCGAGCCTCAGAGGCTCGGTTTATAAGCCAAAAATCGAGCCTCTGAGGCTCGAGATGCTACAAAATTATATTGTTTCAAACAGTGCCCTACTAACTAGATAGTTGGGAAAACGAAATTAGTTACCCAGATTCTCCCATTTTAAAGGTTTAAAATCCCTAGTGGATTTTTCAAATCCAAATTCTTGACATTTTTTAAACTTTTCAAACAAGTTATTTAGATTTTAATCACTCAAATCCAAATCCAAATGCTCAAATCATGTCATCCAAACACACATACATTTGGATGCCACACGAAGGGGTGCAAAAATTAAATAACTGGAATCTAAATGTTTAAACATTGGGATTCCATGTGGCATGTATACGCACATATTTGGTTCTTCAAGAACCAAATTTCAAGCACACTGGCATTTCTGGTATTTTAACAAACGAACTCTTTACATATTTAATTTTGTTCAACTCATACGTGCTGTAACTTTAAGCTATATTATATCACTGAATATTTTTTTATTGGATGTGAATTTTGACAAATCAATCATTGGATTATATTTTCTTCTTATACTTTTTATACTTTCAAAATTGCAAGATGATATAAAAAATTATGTCATTTAACAAATATTAAAATTTAAAGTTTTTTAAAACTAAGTATAAAAGATGTGTTTATGGATAAAATAGAAAACAATGTTTGATTAGCATGAAATTTGACATACATATTTAAAACATAGTGAACATGTAATCCAATTATCTAACGGCCTGATTTTCAATATTTAAATTCAATAAAAAGTTATTAGGTGGAGTAAATATTAATTTAAATTATTATCAATACACTCCTTGATCTTCTGCCAAACTACAAGCGGTCGAATTGTAATTTGCATTAAAGCATTTCTAAGTAACAAACGACAGTAATCTCACCTCAAAAAAAAAAAAAAAAAAAAAAAAAAACGACAGTAATCTAATCAACTTAAAGGTGGAATTAGTAGTTCAAAAGTGGAATTTTAGTTGCAACTCATCACGTCAAAGATACAAGATTGATGCAACATTGAGAATCACTTTTTGTATACGTCGTGAAAAAACGTTTAACGTGGCTCGTTTTGATTTGCATGTCACCAGTGTAATACTCTTGTGACTGTTTGTTTGTCTGTTTTTTTCTTTTTCAAACCTTTTTCTTTTCATAGCTGTGAAAATTAACCAGATAAAAACTTACAGTTAAGATTGAAAGTTGACAAGATTCAGCAAAAATTGAAAGTTGATAAGAAAGATGGAGTACAAAGCTCCCTAAAGCACTTACGTAACACATTCCAATGGTATGCATTCATGTTTGTCTTTTTTCTTTTTGACAATAAGATTCCTTACATAATCTTTGAATTCCACCTCCCCTTATATAAGTTTAGTTATTTCTGTATTTTGTTGTCTGAATTATAGCTTAAAGCTCAATTTTAAGCTACTCCAATCCCGTGTATTACGAGCTTATCTAAAACTTAAAACTTTATTTTCATTGAAAAGTCTTACATCAAACTCATTAAATAATCTTCTTCTTTTTTTCATTTTGCTTCTCATTTAGAACATGGTATTTGTAATGGACCTATAGATGTAATTTTGATCATAATTACAAAAATGGTTGGGTGAAAACAACTCATCGGAGTTGCATAAGTAGTAATAAAAAGTTTGTTGGGATTTACTGGATTTTATCGATTCAATTACTCAATTAAATAATTGGACTAGCTTAGATAAAACATAAAGGTTCACTGAGTTACTGGTACTAACCAAGTCAATCGGAATTTTTTAATAAGTATTGGAATAAATTACAATTTGCACTTTTAAAATTTGGGTAATTTTGATTTTTTCCTCTAAAGTTTCAAGAATTGAATACATGACCCTAACATTACTTATCATTTGAATTTAAATCCGTCCACTAATGCACCATGTGATGGAGTGTCCGTTAAGTATTAACTAAGCTCAAAATATTGTTTTTGTCATTCAATCTATGTTGTTTGTTCCTTCTCAAAAAAAAAAAAAAATTCTATGTTGTTTGTTTTGTTAATTAATTATTTTGACTAAGTTGCAATTTATACACTTAAAGTTTGGAGAAATTTTGACTTTATCTCCTAAAATTTCAAATTTTGGATCCAAAAAATTATGTTGCTTTAATTTAAATTCAAACAATATGTAACATTAGAGCTACAAATCCAAATTTTGAAGTTTTAATGGACAAAATAAAAATAAGGGAGTAAATTGCAATTTAAACTTAACAATTTTCTTACTGGCTGATTGCAGCGCGTGGGTTTATGCTGGTCATTGTCAAGCTAAAAATGGCAGCGACGGTGAAGGTTGATTTACCGATTTACTTTTTCACTTTTAAAGCTGATGATTCAGACTTCAGTGAACATTTTGTCATTTTTGGAAAAAAAAGGAGTGTGCTCTTTCTAAGTTCAGTTTGTTTCGTTCTCCCTTACCGGATCTTTCGGCCCAAGACGCAATATTAACTTAACTACAGCTTGGATCCGGTGGCTCAAAAACTAAGCCCAGTGGTTCCTATAGTGCTTTAACTTAAGCCTGTTGCTCACTTCAAAAAGGTGAAAAAGAAAAGCTTGTTGCTCAAGTTATGATTAATAATTAATATGGATTTTATTTTTTGCCGTGTACATCGAAATCTAGTGGCATTGATGTGACCTAATAAGTTCTTATGAGATCTGATATGTTGGTATGATTGCACCTATGTAAAGTGGCCTTATAAGTTTGTTACTAAAAATACATTTGTTGATTCTTAAAATAAAATAAAACATTTGTTGAATTAATCAATCAACTAATAGGAAACAAATTATATTTTTATTTAAAAACATTATTGCGAAGCTTCTTTCTCTTTTTCTTTTTTTATTTTTTCTTTTTTCATCTTTTTTGTCTCAATATTTGGATCTACTTTCATTTTGGTCCCCAATTTTTTTAGAATTCAATTTAGGCCTTAAATTTTTTAACTTGCAGTAAATTTAATTTCTGTCATTATCTCTTGAAAACAATTAATCCTCTATTTTTGGCTTTGAGCAAAGTATGAAAGAAAAACCAACGACTTCCTTTTTCAATTTCACCATTTAGGTTCTGCCTCTTTCCCTTGAACCATGCTTTTTTCACAAAGTGAGTTTTTTGTTTTGTGCAAAAGAACTCATCTCCTCTTTGGGGTTTCAAAAAGATTGCTTTGTTTTCATATTATTCAAGGTCACAAGATTACGTTTTATGGAAAATAAGGGATCTTTACTTTTGCATTTTGTTCTATTTTACGATGTTGTTATTATCGTTAGAATTGGGCTATGGGTTCCAGTGGTTGCGGCTGAAACTATGGTGACCAATGGTTTCTTTTCCACCATAGAGTAGTCCTTGTTGGTGGTGCTAGTGCCACTGTGGGAGTTGTTGGTCAAGCCATTTTTGAAGAGTAAAGGTTTGGGGATATTGATGGAAAAGATGAATTGTCATAGAGGGTATTTTAGGGAAAATTAGGGTTTTGATCTAGGATTAGGGTTTTGGAGCAAGGAGGAGGTGATGGTTGGTTTTGGTGGTAGTAGGAAGGAGTCTAGGGTTTCTAGTAAAGGAAAACAAGGTTTTAGGGGGGTTCGATTTGCACTTCATTGTGGTATCATGCTTCCATGTTTTTCATTGTCTGTTTATATGTCTCCTTCTAAATTGTGAATCTCCAATCTTCTTTTATATTGGTTAATTTGGGTTTGGTGGTGGTAGATCTAGGTTTGGATGTGGGTATATTAGTTGGTCTAGGTTTCTTTTTGGTTACCAAGAAGCTATAAGAAAATTAAAAAATGAAAATGAAAAAAAAAATGCTATATCCACAATATTTTCATAACAAATCCTAAGTGGCAAGTTATTATGGGTTGTTATTGGTGGGGCAAAAAAATTCATTTAAGTGGTATATTAAAATTATAACGAATAACAACTAATTACCTATAATTTGTTATGAAAGCGTTGTGAAAATATTATAAAAATAGCACTTCTAAAAAAAAGAAAAAAGAAAAATATTTTTAAACGTTGATTTGTTCTTTCCCCATCTAATGTGTGGCCACTAAAATTTAGGAAAGTCAACATCACGTGTAATCTTTTAATATTAAGTGAGCTAGCTAGTAGTTTAGTTCATGAGAAAATATATCATGTATTCGGTATACGTTTCCTCCCTCTTTATAAGTGAGATGATGACAGTAAATAAATTGACTACAAGTTTGAAAATCTAAGGATTAAATTAAATGTTGAGAAAATTTAGGGACCAAATTGAAAGTAGGCCCAAAATATAGTAACAAAAATAGTATTTTTGCCTTAAAGAATATATATATATATATATATATATATATATACTTCCCTTGTGTGATTTTTTTTATTTAAAAATTTTTATTTGAAGAATATTGAGAGTTGAATATTACGAAATTATTAGTAAATAGTAATACATTATAAGTTCTTTTTTTCTTTTTTTTTGAATTTGTAAGTATTAGAATTTAATACTTACTTTGCTTTTGAGTATAGTTAATAAAGTACGCGTACTACTCCATATATATGTTGTACGTACATAGTTTCTAATAAAACTCGCTTTTACTGCACAAAACAAAAATACTCTAAAAAACCCACATATTCTGTTATTAAGCAATTAAAAGTTTTTTGTATTATACTTATAAAAAATATTTCAAAATAATTGAATTTCAACATTTTATTATTTATCACTATTTAATTATGATATTTGTTTCTTTACATTGAGAAAAAATATTTAAAAGAAAAGTAAACATAATACTATCTTGAGGAAGCCATTTTCCTTGTATAGGCAATAAAACTCTAATCAGTTTATTACTTTATTGGACTTTGGAGATTTATATATCTCACATTGAAGCAGCCGATCATACCTCCCATGAAGAGATACTGTATTTAAGAGCTTTCTGCGCAGCTGTTAGCAGTTAGTATCAGTAGCTTTTCAACGCGACAAAATGTCCGAGTTGAAGACTTTGAAAGCTAGAAAGACTATCACTTTGTCTGAATCTTGTTTCCCATTTTCTCACTACATTTTCTATCTCATTTCTGTCATGGATCATTCTTTTCTTTTGAACGACATTGGCGTGTTGGACTTAAAGCTTTGCTGGTATAAAAAAAGTGGCGGTTTCAGGAATTTTATTCAGAGTATTCTTTAGAAAGCATAAATTATACAATCTTATTTCTTTTTAGCCTTTAATTAGGTTTGATTCAATATTATTAATTTCATTCTGTTTTGGCCGTAACAGCCGAAAATACTGTGCTGGTAAACAAACCAGAACAGTAACCCACCCTATTCCACTTCGGAAAAAATTTCAGGCCATTCCGATCTATTTCAGGTGTTTCGGAATGTTTCAATAAATACCACCGGCATGAAGTTTGTGCTTAAAAAAAAAAAAAAATTTGTTCTTAAAACCAAAACAAATTTGCATTCTGTAAACCAAAAAACCTCAAAAGGAAAAAAAAAATGAAAAGAAAAGAAATGAACAAAGGTGCCTATACAGCTAAAAAAAAAATCGTATTAAGAAATTTGAGACTCAAAACTTGAGAAGAAGCACTGCCGCACTGGTACTAGTAGAAAACACAAAAGTTATGAACAATGAGGAAGGCAAAACGTAGATGTAAAAGTGTAGATGAAGATGTGATAAAATTTAAAAGTATGAAGTGTAAAAATCGAGGAGATAGAAGACGTGTGTGGTTAAGAGTAAATAAGAAAAAATAATTAAAAATGAGAAGTAAGTAATATATGTCTAATAAGGAAAAATAATACTGTAATAAAAAATAATTAAATGTTGAAAATTGTGTTGTATTGGGTAGTGTGCTTAGTTGAAGGAATCAAGCCACTGTAAAGCTTGTAATAGTTTTATTATAAATTTTTTTTCAAAGTTTAGTTCAAAAAAATTTTTTTTTTTTTTGAGTTTTTTCCTTTTTACTTGAAAGACCTCAATATATTGTTAAGTTACTCAAATTATGGACCAAAATTTAATTTTATTGACATAAAAAAAAATTCAAGGTGGTCCCAGCAAAGGTGGCACCGCCACTAGATAAAAACTAGCAGCAAATGACACATAACGAAACTAGGATTTTGAGTTAGGAGAACCAAAGCATAAAAATAAAATAAAATCATAAAAATTCAAAGGATAGTGCTTACAGTGCCCATTAAGAAAGACCTGTATGTCAATTTATTTTGCTTTATGTTAGATTTTTGACTAATTTTATAGGGTGTAGAGCCAATAAAGTTGATTTTTTTTTTTAATAGTTTCATTTGTAAATTCAATACTATTTTCAATCATTTTATCAATTTATACCAATTTTTTATTAGGTAGATCCCACAATAAATCATTTTTAACGAGTACCTTACGATCTTGTTAACATTTCCCCAATTGAAATAAGCATATATTTAGTATGAACAAAAATTGACTGATTATGTGGTATTTGATTTTTTTTTTCTTTTTGAATTTTTTGTCAATTTCGATATAAAATGTGGGTTGATATGTGGTGCTTGGGCTAATTTGTGATGTTTCTTGGGCTGATTTGTGAAAGGAGGATCAAATTTTATTTTCCCTAGTCTCAATTTGAATTAGACCCTAATATATTTACGAAAAAAAAAAATTGCAACTTAGTGGGCCCAGCTCCCTTGGGCCCTAGTGTGACTATGTCTATGATCCTCCCTTTTAAAATTGATATATCAATTTTCGGTAAGAATTAGGTCTAGTATTCAGTTACACTAGATCCATCTGGATGATATATATTTGTTGAGGTAAAAGATGTAACATGAACAATTTAAGCAAAATTACTATCTATACCTTTTCTTTTAATTTCTAATTAGGTAAATAGTAGGGAGAATAGAGGGTGAGATTGGAACCTTAAACAATAAGTATCAGTACCACTATGTTCTCTACTCTATATTTTCTCTTATTTTTCAAATCTACTCTGATACTGATAAAGGGACTCTACTGGGTATTTGCAAAGGGACTCTACTGGGTACTCGCTTCCTCAAAGAATAAGCTCTTGTAAACACCCCTTTAATGTTTAAATCTCCTCGCCAACCATTCTAATATTCATATTCGTTGGCTGTTCTTACTTTCAAATGGGACAAGATTTCTCTTTAAATTAGTTTGGAAAGAAACTCTTCAAACTCGTTATATATATTTTTTTTTATTTGATGAAAAATTTGAAAATCTAAATCGTTGGATTTCATGCATTTTATGTTTTTAACACACATTTCAAATTTTGTTCAAAACATATATTATTTACTTTTCAATCAATAAACTTGTTTTTTTATGCATAATTTTAGATCACAAAACTTGAAATTTAAACATTTTATTGATAACATAACTATTAATTTTTGATCTTTTTGAAATTTTGCAAATATTAAGAATATAAGAAAAAAATGCAATCTAATAATTGAATTTTCAAATTCAAATCCAATAAAAATAAAAGAAATTTGAAGGTTTGGAGAGAAACATTTTCCTTTCAAATGCGGCAATGAGTGATTTACATAATGACAAGATCAACTAACTGGTCTTACCATGTGCTTGTAAAAGTGGTCTCAGTTAGATTATCATCCTATGCTCTCATGTGGGTGTACGACTATGTCACTAGGAATTTCATTGACTATAACATATTAACCTCACCATTCAACTCACCTAGCTACTTTCTCAACCAAAAAAAAAAAAAACTCACCTAGCTAGGGTGGTTTTGGCCTTGTAGGCTGATATGGTTAGTTTCACGTGCAGATGTACGAGCTCTCAAAAGTTGATTGACATGTAACATCTCGGTTTGTTCATGCTTGATTTCATAAGCTCTACTCAATAATTTGTTCTCTTATGTTATGTTTGGTTAGAAGGCATGAGAGCATCTCTAATAGCTTAGGTAAAAGCAAAATAATCTCTATAATAGAGAATGAAACCAAAAAATAGTCCTCCAACAGCTTCTTTAAAACTCAAAAAGTTTTTTGCTAATGAACAGTCATTCTCCAAACCACTGTTTTCAGACCCGGACCGGATTAGGTGGTCGAACCGGAAACCCGATTGAAATCCAGTTTTTTAAGCATAGAGAACCGGACATATGTGCCAATTTTGTGAACCCCTAAAATCGGGGTTGGACCGCACGGTTCATGCAGAACTGGTGGCAAGAACCGTGATGTCAGACCCCTTAGCAATTTATTTTTTAAAAAAATTTATAAAATCAAATCAACACAATTTTATTCTACTCAATTAAATTATCCATCTCTTACAAGGAATAAAAAAAAATTATAATTAAAATCCTTCAAAGATATTCAACTTTACTTCAAAAATTAATCATAAATTTTAATGTTTTCATGGTTATTATTTTATTTTATTAACTTTCTTATTTAATTATTAAATATATGCTTGAAAATCATTAAATTTCCCTCACAGATATATTAGTCAATTTTGCTAGTTTTATAAATTTAATATATATTTAAGCTTTACTTAATTATTAAATTAATTATGACATCATCACGGTTCGACCCCGGTTCTACTTCAATTCGACCTCAAAAACCTTGAACCTCTCCCTTTTACAGTTCAATGAACAGTCTGGGTTTCAAAACGTTGCTCCAAACCTGATGTGCTATTGTTCATTAGTAAAAGAATAAAACAGAATAAAAATTTAGTAAAGAAAGGAGTGGGAATGGGGGTATGAATAAATAATGAATGAAGAAATAATATTTAAATGAAATAGATAAATGATAGAGAATCTGTTGGAAGATGTGTAATGTGTTTGAAAAAGTGGGTAAGTAAAAGGTAAATATCACTATTCATTGTCCAAACAGTACAAAAATAGATTGGAGATACTCTGAGTGAGAAGGGAAGAGAATAGATTCAAATTCCTTTGTTTGGTTAAAAGGAAAACGAGGAGAGAAAGAAAGAGGGAAGAGAAATGCTATTCTAGTTTAATCTAACTATCTAAATATATGTTTTTAAAACTCTCTCCAATATTTTATTTTATACTTTCCTTTCAAATCTTAAAAATTACTCTCATACTCTTAAAAAGTTTGGACAATTTTTATGAAATTACTTTTATATCCTTATTACTTCATAACTTAAAGTGATAAAAGTATAAAATATGTTACACTTTTGCCTTTCTCTTCTCCTTTACATTCATTTTGGCCTTAAATTAATTTTGTGCAATTTAAAAAGAAAGTCATTTTAGAAGATGATTTTGCTAAAAGCCTAAAATTACAATTACTCAATTAGAGCATCAGATATATATGGTATGCCTACAGCTACAAGCGGTTTGTGTTTTGGTTGGAAAGATGACAGATGTAGAAATCATAGCTAAAAACCACACTTTTATCAACGTGCTTATTTTTTCGTGTCCTCAAAATATTCCTTGGATGCTCACAATCAACATTTTAGACATTCTAAACAGAAAGAAGATGGTTCCCTCTGAGATTTGGTGGGCGTTAGCATGTTTAGCTTTGTATAGACTTCAATTTGCAGAAAACATTCAAGTCAGTAGGTTCACAAAAGGATGACAATAGGGTGGGGTGGGTCAGATCATGGATGCTGTAGAGAGGGAAAAATTCCCGACCTATCACAAGCTGACACATCATACTACTGAGTCCACAAAATACAACCAATTACAAAGCACCACGTATTGCTACTAGGTTTTACTATCACTACTCAGAAACCAACAGAAATTTGCCAAGTGTCATGCAAGAACCACTCACACCTCAGCACGTGTAAGCGATGACACAAGCAACCTCGCACGTGTAAGCGATGACACAAGCAAGCTCGCACGTGTAAGCAATGACACAAGCAATCCTCGCACGTGTAAGCGATGACACAGGCGGACCAATCAGGTGGTGACATGTGTCACCAATCGGACTTCGCCACGTGTCGCTCACCCACCCCCAAACTCCTATAAATAGAAGCCTTCCTAAAGCATTTGAGAGGAGGAGAGTCAGAAGTACAAAAGCTCTGCAAAAATTAAGTCTCAAAGCCTTCAAGAACTTCAATCCCAAAATTGAAGAACACTCGAAGCAGAATCATCCAAGATATCTGCCTAGATCCTAAAGTTTACGGGAATCAAGCTCAAAGGTCCGAAAAACATCAACAAACCACAAATCGGTGAAGCTCTACGGATTCAAGCATCTAAAGCCCCGAAGAACTTCCACCATAAACCTTCGAAGACGAAGAACACACGAAGAACACGAAGAACGCGAAGAACAAAGGATTTCTAACAAGCTCATAGCCAGAGATTCATTGCAATTCCGTTTCAACAATCTTCGATCCATCCATCTACCAAATTGAAGGATATTTTGTGTTCAAGTCAAAATCACATTACCACAAATCCAATTAGCAAATCTTTTAAGGAGATTGAATCAGAGGATCACTCTTTTGTAATCACAGAGAATTGTACCACACAATCATCAATACAAATTCGCATTTGTGAAACTATTTTATTTGTTTGACTTATTTCGAACTGAGGAATTTAGTCGTCCACAAATTCTGGCACGCCCGGTGGGACCTCTTTGCCTCTCATCTCATTCTCCTTCAAAGAAAGAAATCTTTATCATCTTGCTACCAACTTCAATGGCCTCTAGCAAGAACATTTAAGCTTCAACAATAATTACTTCAACTAAACTTGGTACGGCTACCACCAACAATTGCATTGGTGCAAACAATCGTAGCCAACCTAAAGCAAACAATCAACTTCAAACTCAATCAACCAAGAAAGCCAAGGTCCAGACAATCATCTCCTTAGACCCTCTCACAAGAAACAAGGTCATCAACAAGGATATCTCCACCTTGGAACACCTCAAGTATGGGGGCAAATCCCTTTCTTCCTACACAAGAAGTTGGTCGCGCGATCTCTTTCCCATCAAAGGGAACCCAAAAAATGAGATTTCACGTGCTCACTTCAAATCGCTTTCTTCTCCATCATCTTGGGAAGTTGTGTCAGTCATGATGACTAACACCTCTACCATGGAAGAAAAGATGGCTGAAATGCAGCAAAGGGTCGTCCTTCTCACAAAAGCACTTGAAGATAAGGACCACCAAATTGGAACTTTAATGAACAAACTCGAAGTTCAAGATCTTGGTGAATCAAGCCATGGTCATAAATTCACATCTGCGAAGGATGACGAAGGGAGAGAAATTGAAAACACTCCCCAACAAGAACAATCTGCTTCGATGGCTTCGTTGTCAGTCCAACAATTACAAGACATGATAACAAATACCATCCGAGCACGATATGGAGGTTCTTCTACGAGTTCTCTCACATATTCAAAACCCTATACAAAGCGCATCGACAACATGAGAATGCCAAATGGGTATCAACCCCCCAAGTTCTTGCAGTTTGATGGCAAAGGAAATCCTAAGCAACACATTGCTCACTTTGTAGAAACTTGTGAGAACGCAGGGACTCAAGGGGGCCTCCTTGTAAAGCAATTTGTTCGTTCGCTTAAGGGAAATGCCTTTGATTGGTATACAGACTTAGAATCTGAGTCAATCAATAGTTGGGAACAACTTGAAAGGGACTTTCTCAACCGATTCTACAGCACACGGCGCACAGTAGGCATGATGGAGCTTACCAATACTAAACAGTGGAAGGATGAGCCCGTCGTTGATTATATCAATCGGTGACGTTCTTTGAGTTTAGATTGCAAAGATAGACTTTCTGAAATATCTGCTGTAGAGATGTGCATCCAAGGCATGCATTGGGGACTTCTTTACATCCTTCAAGGGATAAAGCCCCGAACATTTGAAGAGTTAGCAACTCGTGCACATGACATGGAATTGAGTATCTCTAGCCATGGAAGTACAAACCCTTCCATACTTGAGGAAAGCAGAAAGGAAGTAAGGAGGAATGACAAGAATGCAAAAGTCAACCTCAAAGACCCAATGATTATTAACTCTACCGAAGTCAAGGTTCCAAGAAGAGGAGCAAATGCAAATGAAAAACAGCTTGAAGGATGGCAAAAGAACGAGGTGCGTCGTCTGACTTTTAAGGAACGTGAGCAAAAAGTATACCCGTTCCCCGATGAAGATGTGCCAAACATCTTAGAACAACTACTGCAATTGAAGTTGATTGAATTGCCAGAATGCAAGCGGCCAGAAGACATGGGGAAAGTTGATAACCCTAACTACTGCAAATAACATCGCATCATTGGCCACCCAATCCAAAAATGCTTCATCTTCAAAGAACAAATCATGAAGCTTGCCAAAGAAGACAAGATTGGTCTAAACTTCAATGAAGTTGTCGGGTCAAACCATGTGACCGTTGCTTGTGATGTACTTCCAACTCTTAAGCAGGGGGCAAACACCAACCAAGCTTACAAATTGATTGACAATGACGGCATAAGGATCGGCCCCATCAATGGGAAGTTCCTTAAACACTTCTATGCTTGAAAATCAAGAATTGCTCCTCGGTAAGAGCTTAAACTACCCACTATAACGCTGCAAGAGTACATGATGTCTTCCCATTACCCTTGAAAGCGTACCAATAAGGAGAAATTAATCCCACTCTATGTCTCCAATTGCTAGTGTGGCGTAGTGGTTGGATGCCCATGTCACCCTTGAGGCCATCTCGGGTTCGATCAGTGGTGATACCCACTATTACACACTGAGCCCTCCTTTTTGCAAAAATACATTAAAAAAAAAAAGTTATCAAAAAAATAAATAAACAAAAAAAAAAAAACTTTTGAACTACGTGATGACTTGATCCCTTTCAAGGGTACGTAGGCAACTTAGTATCTTTTTGCTGAGTTCAGTCACGCACTAAAAAAAATTTTATCAAAAAAAAAAAAGAAGAAAACTTTTGAATTACGTGATGACTTGATCCCTTTCGAGAGTACGTTGGCAACTTAGTATCTTTTGCTGAGTTCAGTCATGCACTTAAAAAAAATAAAAAATAAAAAATAAAAATAAAAAAGAAACAAAAAAAAATACAAAAAAAAAAAAGAAGCAAAAGAAAACAAAAATCATCAAAAAGGAAATTATCAAAAAAAAAAATCATAAAAAAAAAAAAGAAATCATCAAAAAAAAAAAAAAAAATCTGTTGAACCACATCATCTCCCTTCTGAGTGGTGTCGTTTCACATCATGTCTCTGAAATCTGAATGATGTCAACTTCCTCCAGAATGATGATAGATTATATATCCGAAGTCGATGTTGCATCATCTCTCCTCTATGGGCATGTTCGTGCGATGTCAAGATTCTTGATGGCATGTTTCGACATCTTCAAAGTCTTCGCAGCATACTCTGGCGTCTTCAAAGGTTTGGCATCACTTTTCCCGCATCTTCAAGGTTTTGTTGGCATTTTCTTGCATCTTCAAAGTCTTGGTAGGGACTCCTTGCATCTTTGACGTCTTGTTGGCATCTCTAAAATCTTGATGTCTGGCTACAATACTATACATTCTCGATGTCTGAGCTATGTTGCCTCTGAAAATTTGTGCTAATGTGGAGTGTTGTCATGACTTTATGGCAAAGATGGATGTCGGCATAGCTTTGGTGCAGATAAAGTATTGATGTGGCTTCATGAATGTTGGCACGGCTTCGGTATGAATGAAATGTTGACGTAGCTTCATGGCAAAGACGAGTATTGGCATAACTCCAGTGCTAATGTGAAGTGTTGACGTGACTTCGTGGCTTCATGAATGTTGGCACGGTGTTGGTGCAAATAGAGTTTTGACATGGCTTCATGAATGTTGGCATGGCTTCAATGCAAACGAAGTATTGTCGTGGCTTCATGGAAAAGATGAATGTCGGCACGACTTTGGTGCAGATAAAGTATTAATGTGGCTTCATGAATGTTGGCATGATTTCAGTGCAAATGAAGTTTTGACATGGCTTCATGAATGTTGGCATGATTTCAGTGCAAATGAAATTTTGAAGTGGCTTCATGAATGTTGGCACGGCTTCGGTACGAATGAAATGTTGACGTAGCTTCATGGCAAAAATGAAGTGTTGACGTGACTTCATGGCTTCATGAATGTTGACACGGCATTGGTGCAAATGGAGCTTTGACGTAGCTGTAGAGCGACTAAATTCTTAGTTCGAAATAAATCAAACAAGTAAAATAGTTTCACAAATGCGAATTTGTATTGATGATTGTGGTACAATTCTCTGTGATTACAAAAGAGTGATCCTCTGATTCGATCTCCTTGAAAGATTTGTTAATTGGATTTGTGGTAATGTGATTTTGACTTGAACACAAAATATCCTTCAATTTGGTTGAGGGATGGATCGAAGATTGTTGAAACGGAATTGCAATGAATCTCTGGCTATGAGCTTGTTAGAAATCCTTTGTTCTTCGCGTTCTTCGTGTTCTTCGTGTGTTCTTCGTCTTCGAAGGTTTATGGTGGAAGTTCTTCGGGGCTTTAGAGGCTTGAATCCGCAGAGCTTCACCAATTTGTGGTTTGTTGATGTTTTTCGGACCTTTGAGCTTGATTCCCGTAAGCTTTAGGATCTAGGCAGATATCTTGGATGATTCTGCTTCGAGTGTTCTTCAATTTTGGGATTGAAGTTCTTGAAGGCTTTGAGACTTAATTTTTGCAGAGCTTTTGTACTTCTGACTCTTCTTTTTCAAATGCTTTAGGAAGGCTTCTATTTATAGGAGTTTGGGGGTGGGTGAGCGACACGTGGCGAAGTCCGATTGGTGACACATGTCACCACCTGATTGGTCCGCCTGTGTCATTGCTTACATGTGCGAGCTTGCTTGTGTCATTGCTTACACGTGCGAGCTTGCTTGTGTCATCGCTTACACGTGCGAGGTTGCTTGTGTCATCGCTTACACGTGCTGAGGTGTGATTGGTTCTTGCATGACACTTGACAAATTTCTGTTGGTTTCTGAGTAGTGATAGTAAAACCTAGTAGCAATACGTGGTGCTTTGTAATTGGTTGTATTTTGTGGACTCAGTAGTATGATGTGTCAGCTTGTGATAGGTCGGGAATTTTTCCCTCTCTACAAATGCCCCCTCGAGACTCGTTCACGCACACAGTTTTGGAGTGTAGTGTGGGAATGAGTTTCGAAAACTGGTTTTTTTTTTTTCTTTTTTTTTTTTTCTTTTTTTTTTTTTTTTTTTTTTTTTACACACTTGACTCTTTAAGTGAAGTAGTTGAAGGTGGTGGAGCTTTCAGCATGATGAGATAATTTCCGAAGAGTAGACCCACCCATATGAAAGGCTTTTGATGAGACCGAAAAGGGGTCTGCCTGTATTTGAATGTATTTACATGACTGGACCTTCTCAGTATAGGTTAAGTTGAAGTAATTTCAGAAGAGTATTCTGGATCGTTGGTGGCGATCATAAGGTGTAGAAGATGGGGAAGAAGTGAAGATGTTGGTTGGGCACAGCATGCAGAGTCATGGGGCTAGCCTCATTTTTCTTTTTCTTTCTTTTTCTTTTTTTCTTTTAACCCCTGGTGAAGTAATTTCAGAAAAGTATACTTCGGATTACGGCGAGGCCATGTGGGAATGTGATTGAATGTGCTTGTGTCGTCGCATCATTCAAGTTAAGTTGAGGTAGTTTCAGAAGCTTACGGATTCTGGGGGTGCTGGTGTTGGTGATGAAGATGAGGGGGATGAAGCAAAGCGAATGGGTGAAACATAAGCCTCCATGGTGCTGGCCCTGTATGTTGGGGACCCTCTGGTGTAAATGTTCCTGGGAAGTACACCTTTGGATCTGGGACTGACTGCATGCTGAATGAGGTCCGACGGCAAGTTGTAGAATGTGCTTGCGTAATGGGACCATGCTGACGGACGTTAAGTTGAAGTAATTTCAGAAGAGTACTTTCTGAAATACCTCAAGTTGAATTTAAGTTGGAGTAATTCCAGAAAATGTGTTTTGAGGTACCAGCAACGATGACCTTTGGGTCCCCTGCTTGTGGGAACATAGAATGAAACTTTGGCGACCATTTACCGACACCAAAGGTTGAATTCTGATGAGCTGGTCCCTTGGATATCATTATAAGTGTTGGATGAAAGACAATTTGTAGGATACCCCAACACTTTTTACCATCTTCTCCTACTGCCACTTGTTGGAAAAGCACAGAAAAAAGAAAGATGGAGCTAACTTGTGATTCTGGTCTTAGAAACCAGCCAAGTTGGTGTTTGTTCCGAACCACTGCTTCCGCTGGAAGACCAAGCAATTGGAAAGAGACTACTGGAGACCTTAGGTTAGGAACAGGTGTCTCTGCTGGACTTGGATTTCCTGGCCAACCAAATCCAAGGAAGCATGGGAGGTCGATGCAGACCTTGTTATGAGTAATTTTATGGACAAAGGTAGTCGTTAAGTGGAGAAACAAAATTTGTGTGGATCTCAAAACTACAATGACACTGTGTAGAGGGTTTCTACTGAACCATGAGAGGGTTGATTTCAAACTGATTATGAAGCAATTTTGGTTGCTAAGTGTTGAAAATGATAAGGCCATAGTGAGAAACGGCTGTGAGAAAGAGGACTTGAAAATTTGAAAGAAGCAAATCTTCATTTCATGATTCAGTGTGTTTTTTTTTTTTTGTTTTTTTTTTTTTTTTTGGATGAGTTCTTGATGAATCCGGCCCTTCTATTTATAGTGGAGAGACGAAGAATGGTAGATATGTAGTCGAGAATGGCAGTTGAGAATTTTTGGTGAGACTGGTGGCTGGGAATGGTAGATGAGAATGGTAGGCACCGAATGAGAATGGTAGGTTGGAGACTGGTAGGCGCCGAACGAGAATGGTAAGTTGAATTAGTGACCCAGTGTAATTTCAAGTTCAAGACACACTTGTGAGAGTTCATTTGTACTTTGGAAGGGAAGCCTTGATAAAGTCTGGAGAATAACCTTGAGGGAATCCAAATTAAGTGAATGAATCTCAAATCTTGATCTTGGGAGCAATTTTGGTTACTGTTGGTACTTCGGGGAACTGGGTCACATAGGTGGTTTCCAAGTCCAAAACAAATAAGTGGATTTCACAATCAGAACCCACATGAAAATCTGAATAGGACAAGTTTTGCTCGAACATCTTGATTCTTGGTCAAAGTTCACATTAAAACCAACAGTTGTAGAATCACATTATTTGAGCAATTTCGGATTCTCAAATGAAGAAATAAACCCCAAAAATGGAATCTACGCAAAAAATTGGGCAAGAGAGGTACTTCTTGAAAATTTTGACTTTTTGATCAACATTTGTGCAAAAGTCAACTTTTGGAAACTGGACATTTGCACAATTTTTGAGCTTCAAATGAAGAAACGGGTCCCAAAATCGGAATGTACTCGAAAAATTGAGTGGGACAAGTCCATTTTGAAAATTTTGACTTTTTGGTCAAGGTCAAGGGTCCACTTGGTCAAAGCATTTTTTCTCTCACCTTTTTCTTATTTAATTTAATTTTAAATTTTTTTTTTTTTTTTTTTTTTTTTGCAGGCGGTTCGGACCGGGTCAGGTTTCCAGGTCGGTCAAACCGGTTAGTGGGAGATGACGTCATCAGTGACGTCATAACGCTGGAGGTTAGTGGAGGATGACGTCATCAGTGACGTCATAGAGCTGGAGGTTAGGTGGCGCGTGGCGGCGCGTAAGCCTGAGGCGATGAACGCCGATGTTGCCGGAGGCGCGTGGGGGCGCGTGGAAGCTTCTTTGGTCTTGAAATTTCTGGGCTTTGTTGATCTAAGGCCGTAGAAGATCATGGTATAGTCCGTTTTCAAAAATAATGGGCAGATTTGCGCAGTTTTGAGGGGCTTAGCCGTTGGTCATTGCGGGTCTATGGCGGCGCGTGGAGGCGCGTACAGCCGTTATTGGGTTTGCAATTTTCAGGTTTTGTAGATCGTGGGCCGGCGGATTGAGTGGTTGCATCAGTTTTGTAAAAATTTTCTCAGATCTGCACAGATTTGAATGAGAAATCCGCGGGTCGCTGGAATTTTGTGGCCGTGCGTGGCGGTGCATGGTGGCTCCGTTGTTGATGATTTCTTCTGGGTTTTGTACATCAAAGTCCTTAGAAGATTTATGTGGGTTGATTTTTTGTGAAATCTTGTCAGAAATTTTAGAAATCTGGGATGGAAGACTGCAGACGTTGTTTGGACTTGTTGGCACCTTGGTCCACTTTGACTATGGCCATTCTGACAATGTTTGACATTGGTAAAGCCGCAAGTGTCTTTGTTGTGATGTTGGCTTTGTCTTTCATCCAGGTCTAGTGCAGCAGTTTTTTTTTTTTTTTTTTTTTTTTTTTTTTTTTTAAGATGACACGTGTACTTTTGCAGGCCTATAAGCCATTTTTTTCTGAGGTCTAGTGCAATATTTTCTTTCTGACAGCCTGATACTTTTTTTTTTTTTGACAGCATGATACATTTTTCTTTCTGACACCTTGATTTTTCAAGGTGGATACGTCATCCTTTGAAAATATGGCACTCTAACTTTTTACACGTGTTTTTCCTTTTGTCTGTTAGCTTCTGAAGATCCCTATATAAAGCCACCCAGGGCATGCACTAATTTGTACAAGCAGCCTTGAGTGGGTAGTATGATACTTTAAGTGTAAAGAATTTTTTTTTTTTTTTTTTTGGTACTAACTTTTTTTTTTTTTTTTGACAGGCTAGAATTAAAATTGAAGCTTTCTCTCTTTGTTGATTTTTTTTTTTTTTTTTTTTAGACGTGCCATGAGATTTTCTTCTGACAAGCTCTTTGTTGTTGCTTGTTCTTGTTATGCAGCATGTTTCTCTTGGCAATTAAGCTACACCAACACTTATCTTTTCAACGCAGCCGTTTCAAGAGTTTTTGCAACGTAGCCACATCGTGAGCCTTTACCATGAAGCCGTGCTAGCCTTTGTCCTTGTACTGAAGCCATGCCAACATTCATCTTTGCCATAAAGTAATATTTGTATTTGCATCCGCTATGAAGTCGCACCATCATTTGCCTTTGTAATGAAGCTGCACTAGCACTTTTCTTTTGCCATAAAGCTGCCTCGACATTCTACTTGTATTGAGGCCACATCTACACTTCATTCATACCGAAGCTGTGCCAACATCCATTTTTTCCATGAAGCCACAACAACATTCTATTTGCATCGAAACCATGCCAACGTCCATCTTTTCCATGAAGCCACGACAACACTTCATTTGTATTGAAGCCGTGCCAACATTCATGAAGCCATGTCAAAGCTCCATTTGCACCAATGCCGTGTCAACATTCATGAAGCTATGAAGTCACGTCAACACTTCATTTTTGCCATGAAGCCACGACAAAATTCCACATTAGCATAAATCTTCAGAGGCAACATAGCTTAGACATTGATGGTGTATAGTACTGTAGCCAGATATCAAGATTTTAGAGATGCCAACAAGACGTTGAAGATGCAAGGAGTCCCTACCAAGACTTTAAAGATGCAAGAAAATGCCAACAAAACCTTGAAGATGCGGGAAAAATGACATCAAACCTTTGAAGACGCCAGAGTATGCTGTGAAGGCTTTGAAGATGTCGAAACATGCCACCAAGAATTTTGACATTGCAAGAACATGCCCATAGAAGAGAGATGATGCAACACCGACTTCGAATATATAATCTATCATCATTCCGGAGGAGGTTGACATCGTTCAGATTTCAGAGACATGATGTGAAACGACACCACTCAGAAGGGAGATGATGTGGTTCAAATTTCAGAGCTATGAAGTGGCACAACCTAGAAGAGAGATGATGTAGTTTAGAGTTGCAAGGTACAAGAAGATGCCCCCGGGAGATAAGTGATGCCAAGCATACTTCAAAGATGTGGGAGAATATCCATAGAAGATGGGCAATGCCATGAAGACTTCGTTTCTTGCAAAAGAAGTTGGAGATTTCATTTTACTCTACAACCATGCATCAAGTTATGTTCATCATCATTTCAATGTCAACTCCTTACAGTCTTCATTTTCTGCTACAACGACCCTTGATCATCACATTGAGAAGTTGACTGTCCTTAAGCAATGCCTTGTCAACCGAAAGGACCTTAAAAGCATATTGATGACCGTTGAAAAAAAACTCTTCAAGCTAGATTGGCAATCCTTCTTCTTTTCATGTGACTAAACTCAGTGACAAGTACTAAGCTGCGTACGTACCCCGGAGAGGAATCAAGTCATCACGTAGTTCAACAGATTTTTTTTTGATGATTTCTTTTTTTTTTTTTTTGATGATTTTTTTTGATAATTTCCTTTCTGATGATTTTTGTTTTCTTTTGCTTCCCTTTTTTTCTTTTTTGTATGATTTTTTATTTTTGTATTTTTCTTTTGTATTTTTTTTTTTGTTTCTTTTTTTCTTTTTCTTTTTTCCTTTTTTTTTTTTTATATGCATGACTGAACTCAGCAAAAGATACTAAGTTGCCAACGTACCCTCGAAAGAGATCAAGTCATCATGTAGTTCAAAAGTTTTCTTCTTCTTTTTTTTTTTTTTTTTTTTTTTAATGAAATTTTTTTTAGTGCGTGACTGAACTCAGCAAAAAGATACTAAGTTGCCTACGTACCCTCGAAAGGGATCAAGTCATCACGTAGTTCAAAAGTTTTTTTTTTTTTTTTTTTGGTTTATTTATATATTTTTTTTTTGATAACTTTTTTTTCTTATGTATTTTTGCAAAAAAGGGGGCTCAGTGTGTAATAGTGGGTATCACCACTGATCGAACCCGAGACGGCCTCAAGGGTGACATGGGCGTCCAACCACTACGCCACACTAGCAATTGGTGACATAGAGTGGGCTTAATTTCTCCTTATTGGTACGCTTTCAAGGGTAATGGGAAGACATCATGTACTCTTGTAGCGTTATAGTGGGTAGTTTAAGCTCTTACCGAGGAGCAATCCTCGATTTTCAAGCGTAGAAGCGCTTAAGGAACTTCCCATTGATGGGGCCGATCCTCACACCATCATTATCAATTAACTTGTAAGCTCCATTGGTGTAGACTTCTTGCACAACATAAGGTCCATCCCATTTTGAAGTGAACTTATTGCCTGTACGATGAGTGGTGATGATAGGTCTTCGAACAGCAAGGACTAAGTCACCAACTTGGAATGATCGTGGTTTAACTCTTTTGTTGAATGCGCTTGAAAGACGAGCTTGATAGCACTCAAGGCGTTGTTGGGCCTCGAGCCTTTTCTCATCAAGCGCCTCTAATTCTTGCAATCTGAGCTTGGCATTTTCTTCTCCAGTCAATCCCTCTTGAATGGCGATCCGTAATGATGGAATTTGGCGTTCTAAAGGAAGGACGGCTTCCACTCCGTAGACAAGAGAATATGGCGTTGCTTGAGTAGGCGTTCGAAATGTTGTTCGATATGCCCATAATGCTTCTCCAATTCTTTCATGCCAATCTCGCTTTGTCTTGGATACCACTTTCTTCAACAAACTGCCAAGTGTTTTGTTAAATGCTTCAGCTAGTCCATTTGCCGGGGCATTGTACATGGAGGAGTTGTATTGTTTAAATTCAAACTTCTCGCAAAGCTCCGTCATCAGCCTATTGTAGAATGGTTTGCCATTATCAGTTATGATATACCGAGGGACACCATACCGATAGATCAAGTGAGTTCGAATGAAATTGACCACTGTTTCTTTCTTCACTTCCCTAAGGGGCACGGCTTCCGCCCACTTTGAGAAGTAATCAGTTGCGGCCAAGATGTACAAATGGCCACCGGATGACTTTGGTAATGGCCCTATTGCATCAAGCCCCCATGCATCAAAAGGCCAAGAAGCTACAGTTGGGTGTAGAAGTTCTGGCGGCTGGTGGATGAAGTTCGCATGATACTGACAAGCTTCGCATTTCCTAGCGCACTCCATGGAATCTTGCACCATTGTAGGCCAATAGTAACCCATTCGTTTAATCCTGTAGTGTAACTTAGGACCTGACTGATGTGCGCCGCATATTCCAGAATGAGCCTCCTCTAAGGCTTGTTTAGCCTCCTCCTCTCCTAGGCAGCGGAGAAACAATCCATCAAATGAACGGCGGAAGAGAGTGTCCTTATAGTAAATGAATCGAGCAGCCCTTCGCCGAACTTCGGTCTTGTGGCGCTTATCATCTGGGAGTCTTCCATGTTGAAGGTATTCAATGATCACTTGTCGCCAATCCTCTTTTTCAACAAGGCATACAGAAATGATGTTGGCTTGCTCTTCTTCTTCTTCTTCAACCACGAGAGGTATCACCCACCTTTGGGAAATAGCAACTTTGGTTGTCTCTTCTTGGGATAATGCCAAGGCAGTAGCCAAATTAGCTAAAGCATCGGCTTGTCTATTCTCCTTCCTTGGTATATGCTCCAACGTGATGGCCTCAAAATTTGCTAGCAACTTCTTCCCGTATTTGCAATAGGGGATGAGGTCTTCTTTCCTGACTTCATATTGCTCCAAGACTTGGTTGATAACTAATTTGGAGTCCCCAAAGATTTCAAGTTGCGATATACCCATCTCAATAGCCATTTGTAGACCAATAATCAATGCTTGATATTCGGCTACGTTGTTAGAGCAAAGTTCACTTAATGAAAATGAGTATAGAAGTATTTGCCGTTGTGGAGAAACAAACACTACACCTGCCCCCGTTCCTTCCCGACGTGCAGCCCCATCGAAAAACATCATCCATGGTGGCATTACTTCAATGTAAAACACATCTTCATCCGGGAAATCATCAGAGAACTCCCAATCAGACGGGATTGGGTGATCAGCTAAAAAGTGTGCCAGTGCTTGTCCTTTGACAGCTTTTTGTGGAACATATGCAAGGTCATATTGTTGTAGCAAGACTGCCCATCGAGCTATACGACCCGAAACCATTGGCCTGGAGAGGACATATTTAATTGGGTCTGCCTTTGCTATCAAACGGACCGTATATGCTTGCATGTAGTGCTCTAGTTTATCTATGGCAAAGAAAAGAGCGAGACACATCTTTTCAATAGGAGAATAATTTAATTCAGCCCCATTGAGAGTTCGACTTAGATAATAAAGGGCTTTTTCTTTCCCTTTTTCATTTTCTTGCGCCATAAGAGCACCTAGAGACTTTTCTTGTGCCGCGATGTACAGCACCAAAGGCTTTCCTGGAATAGGAGCACCTAAAACTGGAGGATTAAGCAAGTATCTTTTGATGCGCTCAAAAGCATTGCTACAAGCCTCATCCCATTCAAAATGCACATCCTTCTTCATCAATCGATTGAAAGGTTGACATCGACCAGCCAAATTCGAGATAAATCGTCGTATGTAGGCTAGTTTTCCTTGCAAGCCTCTAAGTTCTCGTAGATTCTTGGGCTCTGGCATTTTCTGGATAGCTTCAATTTTGGACTGATCAATTTCAATACCGCGGTGCCTCACAATGAAACCAAGAAATTTCCCAGATGTCACGCCAAAAGCGCATTTGCGGGGGTTCATTTTAAGCTGATACTTTCTTAAGCGGTTGAACACTGATCGCAGATCTACCAAATGGTCTTCCCTCCTTATTGTTTTAACCACGAAATCATCGACATAACACTCCACGTATTTATGAAGTACATTATCAAAGATCTTTTGCATAGCCCGTTGATAAGTAGCACCAGCGTTCTTTAGTCCAAAAGGCATCACTTTATAACAGTAAATGCCCTTAGGGGTACGAAAAGCTGTAAGTTCTTCATCTTTAGGATTCATTCGAATTTGGTTGTATCCTGAAGAACCATCCATGAAAGATAAAGCTTCATGACCAGTAGTGGCATCAACCATAATCTCAGTTATGGGTAACGGAAAATCATCTTTAGGACATGCACTGTTCAAATCACGGAAGTCAACACACACTCGGATTTGTCCATTCTTCTTTTTGACAGGGACAATGTTAGCAATCCATTCTGGGTACTGTACTTCACGAATGAAGCCCGCTTCAATTAGCTTATTGACCTCGGTTTCTATTTGAGGGATAAGTTCTGGCCGAAAGCGTCTTTGGGCTTGTTTGACTGGGCGCACACCTTTCTTTACTGCCAAATGGTGTAGAGCAATACTTGGATTGAGCCCAGGCATTTCCTTGTAAGTCCAAGCAAACACATCTTTGTATTCTACTAGGAGCTTAAGATACCCTTCTTCTTCTTCGGGAGTGAGAAGCGCACTGATGAAAGTTGGTCGAGGTTCTTCAGTAGTTCCCAAATTGATCTCTTTAAGTTCATCAACTGTAGCTTGTACTCCGTCTTCCAATGCCGGGGGAGCTTCATCGACCTCTTCATTGGTTGCTTCAGCATCTGATAGTGTATCCTCTTCTACTATAATATGAAACGAGGATGATACCTCTTCAATTTGCTCATTGTGGGCGAGTGACTGACTTGTGTGTACGATTGTTCGCCTTTTGACTTTGAGTGATCCTTCAGTACTGATGTCTAAGGTAGAGTTACGCTTCATGCGTGAAGGAATGCTACTGCGGATCTCATCATTAGCTTTCTTCTCCCGTTGAACCTCGAAATTTATTGGATTTCGAGAATGACTATCAACAGGCCTTTTTGTTGCCCCCAATCGATCAAAGACTGATTTACATGCAAGAGTGTCGCGATTTTGTGTTAAACAAGTTGTATTTAACCTGTCAAACACTGTGATTCGTGACGACGAGGCCTCAATGCGATCAAACACCGAGACGCGCGATGAAGAGTGATCTTTTCTTTGATTCGAACTTTCATCGACCTCCATTGTTATGTATTGGGAACTTGAAGCATTGCTTCTTTTCTTGATCCATATTTGAGCTGGTTGTTCAGGAGTATAACCTAATCCGGTCTTTGGGATAGGAATTTCATACCCTTCAAGCCGCATTTTGCTTTGTGTTTTGCTAAGGCCATGCGTTTTTTCACCAGTGACTTCTGGAATTTGTTTCCCTAAGTCCCCTTGTTTTGAGAAATCGTAGCCTGCTTTGGCCAACAGCCGATAGGCCTTTGGGTCAAACCATCCTTTTGTCTGTTCACTTGGTAGAATACCATGCTCTGTCAAACATTGTGAAGACCTCACGAATCCATTTAATGGCTTTGAGGGCAAAGGATTTGTGGATGAAGTTAAAGGCATGACATGATTTTCTTTCAATATGGCCACATCCTCCATTGTGAGCTTTGCAGTAGGCCTTCCCATGCCTGCTATGGATTGAAGGCATTCCGCGAATGGTGATTGTCCTTTCTTGCGGTGTGACAATGGTACATAACGAAGTAATGGAGGGTTGTTGGAGGGCGTTGAAATTTTTGTTCTCACTGAATTACTAGTAGATTCACTAGAATGATCATTCCCACATTCTGGACCTTTCTTTGGGGCAGAGATATCCTTTCTAGTGACGAGTCTATCATTCTCCTTTTCACCCTGCTTGCTTTCTCTGGACGGGATCTCAACTGGGAGAACTTCATTGGGAATGTCATCTTCTGCATAAAATTTTGCATCAGCAAAGTGAGCTTCAGTCTCAGCAAAAGGCTTCAAGTCGGCATTGACTTTCTTTATCCCACTTTGAAGGTACTTGAAACATTGATGCAAAGTTGACGGCACTATTCCGTTTCCATGGATCCATGGACGGCCTAACAACATGTTGTAGGTTGTCTTGGCATCAATGACATGGAACAAAACATTGCTTGTCAATTCTCCAATGATTAATTCTAGGTGGATCATGCCGATTGCGCGTTGTCCTCCTTGGTTAAACCCTTGAATGACCAAACGACTATGCGATAATTCCTCCATAGTAAGGCCAAGTCGTCTCATAGTCATTTTTGGTAGTATATTAACAGCTGAACCTCCATCAATGAGAATACGATCGATCTTTTGTTCACGAGCATAACCAGAGACATAAAGTGGACGATTGTGGGGCTTAGAGCCTAACAATAGGTCCTCGTCAGTGAAAGTTAAGTCTGGAGAGCACGCATAACATTCTTGGGTTTGTTGAAGCGTGTTGGTAGAAGGAGTGTACATCTCTGGCTTTCTAAGAGCTTGGGTGAACACTTCTTTTGGTGGAATGGAGGATTGCAAGGGTTCAACTTCATTGACTCGAGATTGAAGTTCCTCCAAAGACTTCAAAGTCTCACTTGGACCACCATGGTCAACATCCTCCTTTTCATCCTGAATTTCGCAACGAGTGACCGTGTGAACGGCCTCGGTTGAGCTATTTTGAAAGAATTTTCTAGGGAAGAATTCTTCCAATGTGATGAGCTTTCGAGGTTTTTGGGTTTGTCTTGAATTATCATACATTCTTGTTCCCAATCTCCTTTGCCTCTTATCGCTCCCTTCTCTTGACCAAGGTTGAATCTGGTTTTGTGCTTTTCTGGACTCTTGGGTGATCAAATAAAGAGGGAATGTTCGTTTCTTTTTCCATCTCCTTCGAGTAACCATCGTCCAACCCTCTTCCTCATCCACTGCTGACCTTTTATCATCATTATAATCAGATGCTTCTTGTGAAAGCTGAACTGGAACAGGTGTTAGAGAACCAAACTGAATGAGCATGGTATTTGCCCCCTGCTTAGTGGTTGGAGACATGCAAATAGGTAACCCGCAAGAAAATGTTACAAGGTTTGATTGAGCAACATCATTAAAATCCAAGTCGATTTTCCTTTCCTTGGCTAGCTTCATGATGAGTTCTTTAAGAACAAAGCATTTTTGGATTGGATGGCTTATGATGCGATGATACTTACAATAATTCGGGTCATCAACTTTTCCCATCTCTTCCGGTCGTTTGCATTCTGGCAATACGATTAATTGCAACTTGAGCAGTTGTTCTAGCATTTCGGGCATATCAGCATCTAGGAAAGGATACACCTTTTGTTCCCACTCTTTAAGTGATGAGCGACGCATCTCGCGCTGTTGGCCTTCCTCGGGCCTCTTCTCGTTAGCCTTCACATTTCTTGTTGAAATTTTGACTGGAGCAGGGTTGATATTCATTGAGTCTTTGATATTACTTTTCACATTCCTGTCAGTTTTTCTTACTTCCCGTCTTTCTTTTCTTTCCTCAGGAACGGGAGGTTTCATATTTCCATGGCTAGAGATGCTCAATTCCATGTCATGTGCACGAGTTGCCAACTCTTCAAATGTTCGGGGCTTTATCCCTTGAAGGATGTAAAGAAGTCCCCAATGCATGCCTTGGATGCACATCTCTACAGCAGATATTTCAGAAAGTCTATCCTTGCAATCTAGACTCAAAGAACGCCATCGATGGATATAATCAACGACGGGCTCATCCTTCCACTGTTTAGTATTGGTAAGCTCCATCATGCTTACCGTGCGTCGTGTGCTGTAGAATCGGTTGAGAAACTCCCTTTCAAGTTGTTCCCAACTATCGATTGACTCGGGTTCTAAGTCTGTATACCAATCGAAGGCATTCCCCTTCAGTGAACGGACAAACTGCTTTACAAAGAGTCCTCCTTGAGTCCCTGCATTCTCACAAGTTTCTACAAAGTGAGCAACGTGTTGCTTAGGGTTTCCTTTGCCATCAAATTGCAAGAACTTGGGGGGTTGATACCCGTTTGGCATTCTCATGTTATCGATGCGCTTTGTATAGGGCTTCGAATACATGAGAGAACTCGTAGAAGAACCTCCGTATTGTGCTCGAATGGTGTTCGTTATCATGTCTTGTAGTTGTTGGACAGATATCGAGGCCATTGAGGTGGAATGTCCGTGTTGAGAAGTGCCTTCACCACCTTTTCCCTTATCACCTTTAGCGATTTCTCCTTTCAAAGTAAAGCCAGGTGGGTGCTCAGGGCCGAGACTTGATTCACCCGAATCTTGTACCTCTAGCTTGTTCATTAAGGTTGCAATTTTGACGTCCTTTTCTTCAAGTGCTTTTGTGAGAAAGGTGACCCTTTGTTCCATTTCAGCCATCTTTTCTTCCATGGTAGAGGTATTAGTCATCATTACTGGCATAACCTCCATGTATGATGGAGAAAATGATGAAACAGGATGAGTTAAAGGTACTTCATTCCTTAAGTTTCTCATCACGGGTGAAGAGTTGATAGAAAAGGTCTTTGTTGGGGATGATTCATTACTGATCTCCAAATCTTTCGAGGTAGATGAATCATTAGTGGTAGCTTTCCTATTTGCAAGAGAGTCCAAAGAGATGACAGTATGAAGTTGGCTTTCTTTGGTTGATTGGGGTTGAAGTCGATCAAAAGCTTTGGACCGACTGCGAGTGATTGGGCCGACATAGTCATCATCATTGGAAGCATCAACCACTGATTTTCGAACATTCTTGCTAGAAGCCATTGAAGCTGGTAGTGAAACGATGTCGAATTTCTTTTCTTTTGAAGGAGAAAGAGATGAGAGGCAGAGATGTCCCACTGGGCATGCCAGAATTTGTAGAGCGACTAAATTCTTAGTTCGAAATAAATCAAACAAGTAAAATAGTTTCACAAATGCGAATTTGTATTGATGATTGTGGTACAATTCTCTGTGATTACAAAAGAGTGATCCTCTGATTCGATCTCCTTGAAAGATTTGTTAATTGGATTTGTGGTAATGTGATTTTGACTTGAACACAAAATATCCTTCAATTTGGTTGAGGGATGGATCGAAGATTGTTGAAACGGAATTGCAATGAATCTCTGGCTATGAGCTTGTTAGAAATCCTTTGTTCTTCGCGTTCTTCGTGTTCTTCGTGTGTTCTTCGTCTTCGAAGGTTTATGGTGGAAGTTCTTCGGGGCTTTAGAGGCTTGAATCCGCAGAGCTTCACCGATTTGTGGTTTGTTGATGTTTTTCGGACCTTTGAGCTTGATTCCCGTAAGCTTTAGGATCTAGGCAGATATCTTGGATGATTCTTCTTCGAGTGTTCTTCAATTTTGGGATTGAAGTTCTTGAAGGCTTTGAGACTTAATTTTTGCAGAGCTTTTGTACTTCTGACTCTTCTTTTTCAAATGCTTTAGGAAGGCTTCTATTTATAGGAGTTTGGGGGTGGGTGAGCGACACGTGGCGAAGTCCGATTGGTGACACATGTCACCACCTGATTGGTCCGCCTGTGTCATTGCTTACATGTGCGAGCTTGCTTGTGTCATTGCTTACACGTGCGAGCTTGCTTGTGTCATCGCTTACACGTGCGAGCTTGCTTGTGTCATCGCTTACACGTGCTGATGTGTGATTGGTTCTTGCATGACACTTGACAAATTTCTGTTGGTTTCTGAGTAGTGATAGTAAAACCTAGTAGCAATACGTGGTGCTTTGTAATTGGTTGTATTTTGTGGACTCAGTAGTATGATGTGTCAGCTTGTGATAGGTCGGGAATTTTTCCCTCTCTACAGTAGCTTTATGACAAAGATGAACGTTGGCATGGCTTCGATGCAAATAGAATGTTGTAGTGGCTTCATGGAAAAAATGGATGTTGGCACAGCTTCGGTATGAATGAAGTGTAGATGTGGCCTCAATACAAATAGAATGTCGAGGCAGCTTTATGGCAAAAGAAAAGTGCTAGTGCAGCTTCATTACAAAGGCAAATGATGGTGCGACTTCATAGCGGATGCAAATACAAATATTACTTTATGGCAAAGATGAATGTTGGCATGGCTTCAGTACAAGGACAAAGGCTAGCACGGCTTCATGGTAAAGGCTCACGATGTGGCTACGTTGCAAAAACTCTTGAAACGGCTGCGTTGAAAAGATAAGTGTTGGTGTAGCTTAATTGCCAAGAGAAACATGCTGCATAACAAGAACAAGCAACAACAAAGAGCTTGTCAGAAGAAAATCTCATGGCACGTCTAAAAAAAAAAAATCTACAAAGAGAGAAAGCTTCAATTTTAATCTCTAGCCTGTCAAAAAAAAAAAAAAAGATTAGTACAAACAAAGCATACTGAAAAAAAAAAAAAAAAAAAAAAAAAAATTCTCTACACATTATATCACCCACTGAGTCTATGTTTGCACAATTCAATGCATACCCCGGGTGGCTTTATATAGAGGTTTGTAGAGCTTAAAGTCAGATTTTGTAAATTCAAGGTCAATGAACTCTGCACCAAATCTTGAAAAAAAAGAGGTGCCCATAAATACATCATGCTGTCAGGAAGAAACTATTGGAGAGATGAAGTTTTAGGCTGTATATTGTTCAACATAATTGTGCTACCGACCTTAGAAACAGTAAGAGACATTTGCTGGTTAGCCAATTTGCCCGAAATTTCAAACACTGTCAGAGCCGCAATGAAGATTAAAATGGTAACAAGTCCAACAATGCATGCGGACTCTCATCCCGGATTTCTAAAATTTCTGACAAGATTTCACAAAAAATCAACCCACAGAAGTCTTCTAAGGACTTTGATGCACAAAACCCAGAAAAAATCATCAACAACGGAGCCACCACGCACCGCCATGCACGGCCACAAAATTCCAGCGACCCGCGGATTTCTCATTCAAATCTGTGCAGATCTGAGAAAAATTTTACAAAACTGATGCAACCACTAGATCCATCGGCCCACGATCTACAAAACCTTAAAATTTCAAGCCCAAAAGCGGCTGCACGCACATCCACGTGCCGCCCCGGACTCGCGACGACCCACGGCCTAGTCCTTCAGATTTGTGCAAACATGCTCAGAATTTTACAAAACTGACCCTACAGGAGTCTTGTACGGCCTTAGAACTACAAAACCTGAAAATTTAAGGTCCAGAAAACCAGTCACGTGCTACCACGCGCCGCCAGAACGTTCGCCACATCGTACACGCGCCTCCATCAAAGCTCACGCGCGCACACGCGCCATACGGAAGGCGCCCAGAGCACGCACGTGCCACACGTGCCACACGTGCACACGTGCCACACGCGTCCAAAGCAGTGACGTCATCCATGACGTCACCACCCACTAAGGTCTGACCTGGTTTGACCCGGACCGACCCACATCCTGACCCGGTCCGAACCGCCTGCAAAAAAAAAAAAAAAAAAAAATTTAAATAAGAAAAAGGTGAGAGAAAAAAATGCTTTGACCAAGTGGACCCTTGATCTTGACCAAAAAGTCAAAATTTTCAAAATGGACTTGTCCCACTCAATTTTTCGAGTACATTCCGATTTTGGGACCCGTTTCTTCATTCGAAACTCAGAAATTGCGTAAATGTCCAGTTTCCAAAAGTTGACTTTTGCACAAATATTGACCAAAAAGTCAAAATTTTCAAGAAGTACCTATCTTGCCCAAATTTTCGCGTAGATTCCATTTTTGGGGTTTATTTCTTCATTTGAGAATCCGAAATTGCTCAAATAGTGTGATTCTACAACTGTTGGTTTTAATGTGAACTTTAACCAAGAATCAAGATGTTCGAGCAAAACTTGTCCTATTCAGATTTTCATGTGGGTTCTGATTGTGAAATCCACTTATTTTTTTTGGACTTAGAAACCACCTATGTGACCCACTTCCCCGAAGTACCAACAGTATCCAAAAGTTAAGCTCCCAAGATCAAGATTTGAGATTCATTCACTTAATTTGGATTCTCTCAAGGTTATTCTCCAGACTTTATCAAAGGCTTCCCTTCCAAAGTACAAATAAACTCTCACAAATGTGTCTTGAACTTGAAATTACACTGGGTCACTAATTCAACTTACCATTCTCGTTCGGTGCCTACCAGTCTCCAACCTACCATTCTCGTTCGGTGCCTACCGTTCTCATCTACCATTCCCAGCCACCAATCTCACCAAAAATTCTCAACCGCCATTCTCGATTGCACAACCACCATTCTTCGTCTCTCCACTATAAATAGAGGGGCCGGATTCATCAAGAACTCATCAAAAAAAAAAAAAGAAAAAAAAAAAAAACACATTGAATCATGAAATGAAGATTTGCTTCTTTCAAATTTTCAAGTCCTCTTTCTCACAGCCGTTTCTCACTATGGCCTTATCATTTTCAACACTTAGTAACCAATATTGCTTCATAATCAGTTTGAAATCAACCCTCTCATGGTTCAGTAGAAACCCTCCTCACAGTGTCATTGTAGTTTTGAGATCCACACAAATTTTGTTTCTCCACTTAACGACTACCTTTGTCCATAAAATTACTCATAACAAGGTCTGCATCAACCTCCCATGCTTCCTTGGATTTGGTTGGCCAGGAAATCCAAGTCCAGCAGAGACACCTGTTCCTAATCTAAGGTCTCCAGTAGTCTCTTTCCAATTGCTTGGTCTTCCAGTGGAAGCAGTGGTTCGGAACAAACACCAACTTGGCTGGTTTCTAAGACCAGAATCACAAGTTAGCTCCATCTTTCTTTTTTCCGTGCTTTTCCAACAAGTGGCAGTAGGAGAAGATGGTAAAAAGTGTTGGGGTATCCTACAAATTGTCTTTCATCCAACACTTATAATGATCTCCAAAGGACCAGCTCATCAGAATTCAACCTTTGGTGTCGGTAAATGGTCACCAAAACTTCATTCTATGTTCCCACTAGCAGGGGACCCAAAGGTCATCGTTGCTGGTACCTCAAAACACATTTTCTGAAATTACTCCAACTTAAATCCAGCTTGAGGTATTTCAAAAGGTATTCTTCTGAAATTACTTCAACTTAACGTCCGTCAGCATGGTCCCATCACGCAAGCACATTCTACAACTTGCCGTCGGACCTCATTTAGCATGCAGTCAGTCCTAGATCCAAAGGTGTACTTCCCAGGAACATCTACACCAGAGGGTCCCCAACATACAGGGCCAGCACCATCGAGGCGTATGTTTCACCCATTCGCTTTGCTTCATCCCCGTCATCTTCATCACCGACACCAGCACCCCCAGAATCCGTAAGCTTCTGAAACTACCTCAACTTAACTTGAATGATGCGACGATACAAGCACATTCAATCACATTCCCACATGGCCTCGCCGTAATCCGAAGTATACTTTTCTGAAATTACTTCACCAGGGGTTAAAAGAAAAAAAGAAAAAGAAAGAAAAAGAAAAATGAGGCTAGCCCCACGACTCTGCATGCTGTGCCCAACCAACATCTTCACTTCTTCCCCATCTTCTACACCTTGTGATCGCCACCAACAATCCAGAATACTCTTCTGAAATTACTTTAACTTAACCTATACTGAGAAGGTCCGGTCATGCAAGTACATTCAAATACTCGCAGACCCCTTTTCGGTCTTACCAAAGCCTTTCATGTGGGTGGATCTACTCTTCGGAAATTATCTCATCATGCTGAAAGCTCCACCACCTTCAACTACTTCACTTAAAGAGTCAAGTGTGTAAAAAAAAAAAAAAAAAAAAAAAAACCAGTTTTCGAAACTCATTCCCACACTACACTCCAAAACTGTGTGCGTGAACGAGTCTCGAGGGGGCATTTGTAGAGAGGGAAAAATTCCCGACCTATCACAAGCTGACACATCATACTACTAAGTCCACAAAATACAACCAATTACAAAGCACCACGTATTGCTACTAGGTTTTACTATCACTACTCAGAAACCAACAGAAATTTGCCAAGTGTCATGCAAGAACCACTCACACCTCAGCACGTGTAAGCGATCACACAAGCAACCTCGCACGTGTAAGCGATGACACAAGCAAGCTCGCACGTGTAAGCAATGACACAAGCAATCCTCGCACGTGTAAGCGATGACACAGGCAGACCAATCAGGTGGTGACATGTGTCACCAATCGGACTTCGCCACGTGTCGCTCACCCACCCCCAAACTCCTATAAATAGAAGCCTTCCTAAAGCATTTGAGAGGAGGAGAGTCAGAAGTACAAAAGCTCTGCAAAAATTAAGTCTCAAAGCCTTCAAGAACTTCAATCCCAAAATTGAAGAACACTCGAAGCAGAATCATCCAAGATATCTGCCTAGATCCTAAAGTTTACGGGAATCAAGCTCAAAGGTCCGAAAAACATCAACAAACCACAAATCGGTGAAGCTCTACTGATTCAAGCATCTAAAGCCCCGAAGAACTTCCACCATAAACCTTCGAAAACGAAGAACACACGAAGAACACGAAGAACGCGAAGAACAAAGGATTTCTAACAAGCTCATAGCCAGAGATTCATTGCAATTCCGTTTCAACAATCTTCGATCCATCCATCTACCAAATTGAATGATATTTTGTGTTCAAGTCAAAATCACATTACCACAAATCCAATTAGCAAATCTTTTAAGGAGATTGAATCAGAGGATCACTCTTTTGTAATCACAGAGAATTGTACCACACAATCATCAATACAAATTCGCATTTGTGAAACTATTTTATTTGTTAGACTTATTTCGAACTGAGGAATTTAGTCGTCCACAGATGCCTAGTCCTCACCCCATCTCTTCTTCGAGTTGGGAAAAACCCGCATAGGTAGGAGTGGAACATATTGAGTTTGGAGTAAGTTGGAGATGTATTACTAATCCTAATAAGAGTGATAAGATAAAAATGAAGCATAAGGAAAAATGATGACTTTGAGACAAGTATTTTAGAAATGGTAATAGAATATGTATAAAATAAATTATAGCTTAGATATGTATAGAAAAGATTGAATTTATATATATATATATATATATATATATATATATATATATATATATATTTAGGGTGGGGAGAGCAAAACTTATCATTGTCCAATCTCCTCTTTGGGGTGGGGGGAAATTTGCATGCGATGAAGCAGGGTAAGGAGGGTCAAGCAAAAAGAAAAGTTTTGAAGAAAAATAAAAGGAACAACATATGTCCTCTTTGGCTGAATTGAGCTTTGCTCCTTGGTGCAAGCATCCCCTAATATACACAATAATCAAAGCCAGTGGCAAACATCCAGCCACTCAGAAGACATCCCCCACTCTACTAAACAAATCCACCATGGGCTTACTATTGAGGTTGAATCTACGGCTGATTCAATATATTTTAGGACTAAGGTGACAATTTAAAGTGGGGGCTTCTCTTATTTTTTAAATATTAATTGAATAATATTTATATTTTGATATTTTTTATTTAAAAATATTTCTTTCATACTTTTTGAGAGGGAAAATTACTACTAATTAGGTTTTTGTGTAGAAGTTCTCCTAAAATTTCATTTTTAATTGGTACTATAACTAATCCATTTAATTTTTATTTTGAGATAGTCGATCTTAAATATAATTTTATCAATCTTAATTTTCGAAAGCTCCTTTTTGTAGACACAACTATAATATGTACTGTTAGTAATATTTTGTAAGCGATACATGCATCCGAAATAGAATTTAGTCTTCTTATATAATTTAATACGTTAATTGGAATATTTTCATCTCTTTTGTGAGACTTCTTTTAAAAAATTTAAAATTTGAAAATAAATATAAATCATTGGAATCAGAATAAATATCATATTTGAGATAGTGGTTGTCTCTCCTAGCAATGTTGAACTTCAGGTATTCAACATTGAATTTCAATAATGAATTTGTATGAAAAATTATTTATTCCTATTTCAATTTTAATAGAAAGATAAATGAAGAGTATATTCACCTTTAATGTGTTTGGCAGATTGAACTCTCTTAAACTATCACAAACAAATTAAAATGCATTATCCAAAAGCACGACATTCAAAAAGATGATTTTAAAAAAATATTATTCATTAAAATTTTTGAGTCATGATTAAAAATTTTAAATTGTATGATAAAGAGACAATACATCTACTGGTCAATAAAGAGACAATACATTGAAAGTACTTCTGTAGTATATATCTCATAGCTTGCTGCTTGTGTCAATAGCACATTAACACTAAAGTAGGGTCAACCTCTATGAACGGTTCTTATTGCTTTGACGATAATAACAATAAAACCTTAACCCTTCGATGTATCCTTTATGTACATTCAAATTGATTACACCAATTCAATCATAAAAGTACCACAAAATCAACGGTTCAAATCTATTCATGAAAATCTTGTTCCCCACGTCTGTAAAGACCCGTGAGCAACCACATTGAAACTTTCTCACTAAGTTTTTTTTTTTTTTTTTAATTAATTAAGTATTAATGAATTGGCTATCAAGTATAGGATAATATTAGTAGTAGAATATAAATAGTTGAGGGTCAAAAAAAGAATATAAATAGTTGAAACACTAAGCAAAAGCCGTATCTGTTTCAATTTGTTTAGCCAAACAAAACCCACGAGCTTCATTCAGTTCTGATCAGAAAAAGGATAACCTCTTTCTTTTTCGGTTCATCTTCAAGAGGTTTTTTTCTCTTGCTTTTCTTTCTTTTAATAAATTTTTATACTTTCTGTTTATTAATCAATTAATCGAGCCTTCTAATAAACACACAGGCCCTGAAATTATTTTTCGTCTTTTTTATTTTATTTTTTATAATATAATTCAATTTTGATTCTTTTTAAATTTATGTTAATAAAAGTTTTTTCTTTTTTTCCTTCTGTGGGTATTTGATTTTGAGAGAGCTTGTTGTATTCTATGTTTTTGATTCTTCAAAAGAATTTTTTTTTTTGCGCTATTATTTAGGTTTATAATTAAATAAAAAAAAATTGGGTCTTAATTGTTTATATGCCAGATACTTTAAATATATAGATTTTTATTTTCGTTCAAACTTTTGTGGGTATACGATATTAACAAAGGTAGTTCAATTTGAAATTAATTTTTGTTAATAATGAATTTGTGTACTACTTTTTAGGTTTTATGCAATTTTTTTTTTTTTAAAGACAAGGTTTTGATTAAATTCATGTTCTTGTTGTCATTGGTCTTATTATTCATGATTGTTTATGTCTGCAAGAAACTTGGAATACAGATTATATAGTTTTGGGTTTGATCAATGCAATGTTATTATGGCTCTTAATTAGTTGTCTGAGGAGTAATTTTCGATTTAATGAGTTGAGTTTACTTAATTTTGGATTTTAGTTTCAGGAGACATGGCAAAGAGTTACTTCAAGCAAGAGCATGATCTTGGTATGTAGTATTATTTGTAGTTTGAAATTTGAGTTAATTTCTGATTGTTACATTGTTGTGTATGGAAAGGTGGGTAATGTATTGAACTCATGAATATGAGATTGCTTTTGTCTTCAGAGAAGAGACGCGCAGAGGCCGCTAGGATTAGGGAGAAATACCCAGATAGGATTCCGGTGAGCAATAATTGTTACTTTTTAAGCTTAATTATATATTGGCAATTCTGGTTTGTAATGAGAATACTGAATTCATTGTGGTATCTTTTTATTTTGGTCGCCTATTATGAAGTCAAGTTTGGGTTGAACTTGTTTCGTATGAATGTTTCTATCTTTGAAGTTTATCTTGTAGTCAGCAGCTTCAGCTGCTTCTCAGTTTATCTTGTAAACTGAGAAACACATCTAGATTTCAAGATTCTTTTACAGATGTATTTGGGGCTATTAGGGTTACAGAGATTTAGGTTGGTGATGTATAAAGCCATGAACAATAACTTCTGGCAAGGAGCACCTGCTTGGGACTACAAATATTTATTGAAGTGGTAGCCAAATGCTCATGTATAATACAGCTTTTGCTGTTTGGTTTTGGAATGACTGCTGATTCCTGTGTCGACCATAGATGACTTAATTATTTCTCTTTTGTTTTATATCTGGGTAGAGTCATATTTATGTCTATGTTTGTTGATCATCCTTGGCACATATCCTTAATATTTTTCCTTTTTTCTAGTGCTTGTGTGAATCCCTTATCAAAGTTCTATATCTAAACTTTCTATTGACATATATGGTCTTTTACAGTGAAGGCCTCTTACTTTTCTATTGCATGCATTGTATATGGTGTCTGACATGCGATTGAGCTTGGCATGTTAAACAGAATAGTTATTGAAGAAGCATGATGTTATTTGGGGAAAAAGGAAGCCGATACTGAATCTTTGTATGAAATTAAAGATTTTTAGGTTTTGTAATATGCTATTTTCAATCTTTATATATGCTTGATTTTACTTGGAAAGTTTCTATAATGAAATTTAGATCCTAATGTTTAGTTGCAATATATTGGTAGAGAAATTTTGAGAATCTTTATATATGCTTGATTTTACTTGGAAAGTTTCTATAATGAAATTTAGATCCTAATGTTTAGTTGCAATATATTGGTAGAGAAATTTTGAGAATCTTTATATATGCTTGATTTTACTTGGAAAGTTTCTATAATGAAATTTAGATCCTAATTTTTATTTGCAATATATTGGTAGAGAAATTTTGAGGAAGAAAATTTTTGAGATGTTAATTTGGTTGTGTGACTGTCTTCAATCAAGGACATGGCCTTATTGTACTTTTTTTTTTTTGGGGAAGATGAATGCTGCACTGACTATTTAATGATTATAATATGTCTAATCAGCATTCTACCCTTTTGGTTTTCTAACCTTAGTTTTCTGAAAACTTGCTTGTATAATTTTAAGGTTATTGTGGAGAGGGCAGAGAGAAGTGACATCCCAAGCATTGATAAGAAAAAGTAAGTAAATTCCTACTATTAGTTTTGGAATCTCTTGTTACATTCCCTGCTTGCTTATTCCATGTCTATGATCTGGATTTAGTTTAATTAAACCTAGAAAAGCTATATCCGTCAGTGTTTCAAACAGAACTTATGTAGAATTGTTCTTAACTGGCATCACTAGGGGAACATAAGTAACGCATTGTCCTCTACTAATGGCTCTGGGTTGTAGGCCTCTCTCCCTCTTTGGTGTTGATAGTTCATTAATTTTTTTCAGATACGGAGCCATTCAGTTTTGCACTCACACGTGCAAGCAGACATACTTCATAGAACTTGTTTAAGACTGAAAAGAAAATTTCATCTAATGTGATGGTCATTGATGATGTGCATCTCATGGTAAAAGAAACAATTAAAAAGAACAGTATTTTGATGATATAACACTTTACTTTCAACTTGTGGTTGACATGATCACTTGCAAGTAAAATATTCCATCACCAATGCTTTGTGCTTCTTAACAATTCCTAGATTATTAATGATCCTGTGAGAAGCAACAATACTGATACAATTATTATTGTATTTAGTATACCTGCCCTATTCTGTATTATCCTGTAATGGCACTTGGCCGGAGTCATAGGTAAACAGAATTTGGCATTGGTCTTATTAAATTTAAACATCACATCTTCAGTCCTGATTCTCCCCCTCCCCCACTATCTACCTAAAGAAAAAAAAATCATTTAGTGTAAAGAATCACTCTTTGTTTGTATTTCGACACCAAATTTTCTGTTGCTAATCAAACAATAAAAGATCCTAGCTGTCTCATAATAAGGTACAAATGTAACACCCTTTATTTGCTTTCTTGGTCTTCACTTCTTACTTCTTGTAAAGGTTCAATAATCACAGGAGTGTAACAGTTTGGAAGACTGCTTCTTTATGCATATTGTAGCCCATTAGGCGGGAAAGCAATAGTAGGACCTTTGATGGTGTAGAATGCTCTGTTCATGTTATTAAAAAGTCTTTGTTACCTTCTTGATATGAGTGGATGATCGTTTAGGAAACATCCCTATCGTATCTTTTTGGTACTTCTTATTCTTTGAATCTTGGTTTGTAATTTTTAAACAAGTTGGTATTCTCCATGTAGTCTGGCTAGTTCTTTACCAAACACTGTTATTATAGATCAAATTTGTTTTTGTAAAGGCCAATTCCAAGTCTCTGTGTTGTTTTCTGTGTAATCATGGTCCTTCAGTATATTATACCTACCCTTACGTTTAATATTTTGTTATGCTTATTTTTTCCTCCCCACCATAGAGACTAACTGAGCAAATTTCAGGTACCTTGTTCCAGCTGATCTGACAGTGGGACAATTTGTCTATGTCATCCGCAAAAGGATTAAACTGAGTGCAGAAAAGGCAATATTTATATTTGTAGACAATGTCCTTCCACCAACAGGTAAAACTTGCTGCTAATACGATCATCCACAAGAGCCTTTTTATTTGAGACAGCTCACTAAATGTGGTTTTGTTTGGTTTCTGCAGGCGCAATCATGTCTGCTATATATGAGGAGAAGAAGGATGAAGATGGGTTTCTCTATGTTACTTACAGCGGCGAAAACACATTTGGGCTTCAGATTCCACTGTAGTTGTTGATTTCATAAAATGTTCTTTCTTTAAAGTTTCACCATATCTAATTTCCGTGGTGCATCTTATTTTCCTCGCTCAGGATGATTTCATTATTGTGCCTATATAAGGGTATATATATGTACAGGTTAAAACTAAGAACCGGTTTGAATTTTAAAATCTTCTGCTTCTCACTTTCAATAATCATGCTCTTTGATCCCTGTTAACCTTATAGGTAGATTCCAGTTTTAATTATTAATAATAATAATAATAATAAAAGAGATTATAATTTTAGATTGTTTAGTGGGGAACTTTTTTGGCTCAAGTAAACTTTAGTTGGTTCTGGAGTAGTGGTAACTACCTCAATACCTCAATGTGTCGGTGGTTGGTTGTTGCTGGTTGTTTTATGCAGGCTAGGCCTAGAGCAAACACCAGGTATAGGTTTGGAGGCCATCCCATAATTATCAAAACCAGGCTTAGCATTGAACTATAAAGTGGCTGGTTGCAGAACTACAGAGCTAACTAAAGCCGTAGCAAATTTGCCATGTAGTTTTCTTCTTTGTGGAAGGTTTGAAACTCTGAACTTACCAAATATAAATCTGGAGTTAGGAGTTTCTTAAAGCTATGAAGCATCTTAGACTTAGGGTATGTAGAGGGACTTGTTGAAGCTACGAAGCATGCATTGGGCATGTGATGTGATGTTACATATTGTGATGGGCATCTTAGACTTTGGTCTATTTGGATGGCATGAATTTGGATTTGGATTTGAGGGGGCCCAAATTCAAATTCAAATTCAAATTCTTTGTTTGGGTAAGCTAAAAGAAATGGATTCGGATTTGGCCTCAAATCCAATAAGAATTTGATAGGCCCAAATCCATGTATTTCAAATATCCTCTTACACTGGAATTTGGAAATCTCACGCACGTTTGTTTTCTATTTCCTAGCCATAACTCACAAGCTCTTCTTCTCTATCTCTTTCTTGCAGCTACTTCAGGTTTGTCTCTCTCAATTCTTATCTTCCTCTTTAACCTCTTTGTTTCTCTCTTTCAACTGAATCTAAATCCACAAATGCTATGGATTTTTCTACGGGTTTCATTTAATTTTTTAGTGGGTTTGTTTGAGTTTCATTTGATTTATTTGTGGGTTTTGTTTGATTTGTTTGTGCATTTTGTTTCATAGTATTTTCAATAATTTGTTTTGGGTCTGTCTTTATTTCTATTTGTATTTTCGTTTGTGGGTTTGTCATGCAAATTATGTGTTTGATGAAATGCTTTTATGAACTATCTATGAGTTGTGAAGTAATAAGTATTTATTTATTTATTTATTTTTTTGAGAAAGTAAAGTAATAAGTAATTGCTTTAATTAATATGTGAGATTAGGTTATGCCTGCAATGCAAGTGTTTAGGTTATTTACTTCTGAGTTAATGGAGGGAGCTATGGATTTGAATTTCGGTAGATTTGGCTCTTAAAGAGGACTGTGAGAGGGATATTTAAGTGAGGGCAGAAATTGAGGAAAAACGAGTAATCTGGGGATCCGATGGTATAGAGTAAGACCTGTTTGCTTTAAACATTGTGTTGAACGGACTCTTTTTGCTTGTTATTCTTGCAAATTGTTAGTGTGGACCAGCAGTTTGGTTCCCAAGGAAAATGAGGGAAAGAAAAGGTTGTATACTTGTGTGTGTGTATATATATATATATATATCGACTAAGTTAAATATTTTGATATGGGCTTGTATAGAGAATAAAGGCAGTAGCTCAATCCTTTCAAAGTTGCTGCTTTGAACAAGATGTTTAAGCCCACGTTAGTGCATTCTACCATATCTGAAAATGGCAGAACATCCTTCATCCTTGTACTAATAGCTCCATGCCATCCTCTCTCTCTCTCTCTCTCTCTCTCTCTCTCTCAATGATTCTGTTGTGTCTTTATAGCAAATAGAATTCCTTTGTTTGCTTATTAATAAATGGAATAAAAAAATATCTCTCAGTTGTTGAGAAGCTAGAAAGTGACAAACCCAGTACGGTCCGATATGACATTACTCTTCCTCAAAAAAAAAAAAAAAGATGTGACATTACTCAAATTAGAGTTATAAAAGAGCATATATATGTTTTGGTATAGGCCTAGATGACTTTCACGGCCTGCTTTTCTCTATCTTAATTCTAGCATTGCTTTTTGAAACTTTGGAGTTAAGATTCAGCAGCTGTGGCATATTATACCAAAAAATAAACCTATTTTTAGGCTTGAGCATTTGAATTTGACAGCAGAAAAAATCGAGTGCGGTAAGGCAGCAATTGTTGTGCACTTCATCTCTTCACTACAGACACAAGTTTATCAATTTTAAATTTTTTAAAATTTTACGTACCATAATATTAAAAGATGATGAGTTCATGTAGGACTAAGGAATATATAGAGCCTATCAAAAAAAAAAAAAAAAAAGAGAAAAGAAAAAAAAAAAAAAGGAATATATAGAGTCTACACTCTACATGCTTAAAAGAACAATTACATTAACCTCCCTAAATATCAGATGCAAGTGCAACTGAGAATTCAACTTTTAACATGGCTGGAATCTGGTAGGTTCATAACACATTTTGACAAGTACCAATTTTAAGGTGAATTAGCTTGTATCACCATGGACGCCAAGTTTCTTTTTACTCAGTAATTTCTACAGTTTTAGCGAAAACTACATGTTCTCGGATTTATTTTGATAGTCTCAAATATAATATTTATTTTGATACTTATTGTTTAGATTTAAAAGTTTTAAAATACATTTTATATAAATAGACAAAAATAGTCCAATTAATGTATTAAATTCTATAAAATGCTAGATTCTTTTTGTAATACATGTATTGCTTATAAAATATTAACTAACAATATATTTTATATTTGCATTTGCAGAAAGAAGTTATCCAAAATTAAAATTGTGGATTAGTGATTTTACCAATTGAAAAGAATTTTTTTGTAGAGCTTGAAAATAAAAACATAATTAGTAGTAATCTTAAATCTCAAAAAAGCAAGTAAAATAGATTTTTAAATAAAAAATAAAAACATAAATATTATTCAATATTTAAAAATAAGAGATGGCCCAATGTAAATTGTCCCCTTATCCCCAAAAATGTGTGTGTGTGTGTGTGTGTGTGTGTGTGTGTGTGTGTGTGTGTGTGGGGGGGGGGGGGGGGGGGGGGGGGGGGGGGTCTTAGATTAGCAGTAAATTTGAGCAAGGTTTGAAACTGTATTGAGATATTTAGGCTGTGTTTGGTTCGTGTAAAAGCATTTTGCGGAAAATATTCCATTTTCCGGAAATGCTATTTTCCAGAAAGGAAAATGTTTTCATGTGTTTCGTTGTATTTTCAAAAATTTTCCGAAAAATATTTTCTGGTGTTTGGAAAACAAGAAGGAAAAGACAAACCCAGAAAAACACGGACAAAACCCAGATTGACGCTCGACACTCGACTGGGTTCGACGGTGCGGTGCTTCACGAGCTCCAGTCCGACGACCGCACCATCGATCGCAATCTCGCGAAGCACCACGCCGCTTCGCGAGATCGCGATCGACGACGCGATCTAGCGAAGCGTCGATCGCGATCTCGCGAAGCGACACGCCAATCACGATCGACGCGAAGGCGAGATCGCGATCTCGGATCGCGATCGACGGCGCGAGATCGCGATCGACGGCGCTAGTGCTTGCGAATGGAGCAGACTGGAGCTTGGTGCGTGCGAACGGCGCGGACTGGTGCGTGCAAACGGCGCTGGTGCGTGCGTGCTTCTCCCTCTCTCTCTCTCTCTCTCTCTCTCTGGAATTCATTTGAAGTGAAAATAGGAACGGAAATTCATTTCCGTAGTCAAAGCCTTTTTTTTTCAGTCAATGGAAATCAATTTCCGAAAAATTCTATTTTTCAGACCAACCAAACACCCGCATTTCCGGAAAAGCATTTCCGGAAATGATTTTCACCCAAAACAAACACAGCCTTAATAGAAATGCCACAATTTAGAATTTAATAGTTTTTACAACTTTTTATTTATAAATAAAATATTTAATGCATATGAAAATACTTAGTAGCAACATGGCCATATTTTGCATGAAAAGGCAAGTAACATGCCAATAACATGCTTAATATTTCATATATTTGCATGATTACCAAGTATTAGTATAAATAAACCAATTTAATTGAGGCTAAAGTTGTTTAAAATATACAAATATCAAATTGATGCATTTACAAAGGAATGTTCAACGAGTAACATTGTTGAGATATTGGAAGAAACTAAAAAAATTATTTATTTTCCACTTTAAATTGTTCCAGCCCCAAAATGTGTTGAGTCGGTCTTGTACCTAGATTGTTTCCACATGATTACATTGAAAGCAAGCAAAACCAACCATACAATAGCATGAATGAAAAGATAAAACCAGTAGGTAGACTGGTAGTAGACTAATGGTAGAGACCAAATTAGCCCAATGGTGAAACCTGATGTTCCCATATATGCAATGTCCACAAATACCCATCATCAAGATGCAACGGCTAGATACCAGCTTAGCATAACGGTCACCTGAACTAATTTATAATGCTGATCAAGAAGTGTAGTGTATCCCTACAAGTAATTGCATCACTGTTTCCCAACTTTCATCTCGACTAATGCACAAATCTTACAATAGATATGACTGCAATATGAAGGTCTGAATGAATCTGTAGTCTGTGTCTGGCATATGACATAAGTCTCATAGGTCGGGGCTGCTCTTGGATCCATCACTACTGGCATATGTTATGAGAGAAAAAGTTAGATTCAAGCTTATCTTGGCTCAAGATGTTATGAGAGAAAATGTTTTTAATTGAAAATATCTTAAAGGAAAAGATTTCATTTTTTAGTATTTGATTACATTCCTAAAAATGAACCAGAAATCATTTTTAAGAATGTAAAATTGAAAATTTTCTATTTTTTATATGGAAAAATAAACTTTTTGTTAACAACTTAAGATACCACTACATTTTCATGGCCAACCTAAAACACATTTAATTTAATTAAAATTTTTACATCACACCAAACACCTAAAAAACACTAACAACATTTTAAGCCGGGAAAAAAAAAATACACAACTACAATTGCAATTTATAAATGATACAAACTAATTTAACAAGTAATGCAAAATAGAGCTTCTAAGTGTTCTGTTCCTTCCCGTAACCTTGGTGCACTTCTTCTGCGTATCTTTCTTCTTCAAAAATTACCAATGCACTGAGTAAGTCAATGAAACTAGAAGTCCATGGGACATTTAATATTGCTTCATTCACTACACTAATTTGCTTAAACAATGCAAAATAATATGCTAATCTTTTTTTTTATTATTATACTTTTTTATAAAAATGCAAAAGCGAGTGCTTATAAAAACAAAGTTATTAACAATTGGGAGGACATTGAGATCTTGTGTAGGAGGGATAGAGCTACTGGGCATTGGTGTAAAACATATGAACGAAACAGTTGAAGTTATGGCTGAGGAAAGAGAAAATGGGGTGAATTCTCCTATTGCACAACAACCACATCTGCCTTCTGTATCAATAAGTTCTATAGTTGAGTCTCATCGAAGAAGGAGTAGGAAAGACCCATTCGTTGAAGTTGTTGCAAATATTAGTTCCTCTCTTAAAGAGTACTGTTCATCTGTAAAAGAGCACTTCACAACAAAGAAAAATCAAGAGCAACCACAACCTTCTGGTGAAGAGATGCATTGGTTTCAAAAGTTCTTGGACTCACGCAACTTGAAATATTCAAAATAATTGAAAAGTTAATGCATGGAGGTGCAAAGGACTTTAAATTTTTGAAAATTCTTTCAAATGATGATGATAAAAAGGATTGGATACAACTTCTACTTAGTCACCATTAATTTGCTTTTTTTGGAAGCTGTGTTAAAGACACATATTTTGGATATTTAATTTGTCTTTTTTTATTTATAACTTTTTAGTTGTTATAACTTTAGAATAATTTTTTAGTTTGACATTTTGAATGTTGTGGAAAAAAAAAAAAACCATTCATATGGGTGTCCTTTTTAGTTGATATAAAACATTTTAGTTGTCAATAGTTGGTAAAATATTTTTTTAGTTGGCTATGACTAAAAATATTTAGTCATCGCTTGTCTTACTGAATTTTTTTATATATGTGCATCCTGTGATTAATCCAAGGAAATATTATATTAATAATAGTATATTAATAAAATAAAATTCACATTTCATTTGATGGCCAAAGGCAAATTAAAAACTAAGAAAGGGTAATTCTAAGGACTCCCCGTGGGAAATGTATCATTTTTGGGTCCAATGAAATTCATAGGTATAGGAAGAAGTCATGTCAAATAGATATTTTTTCTTTCAAATTATCAATATTACCTCATGTATTTAAAATTAAAATGTAGAAGGATTAAGAAAAATAATAATTAAAAAATAATTTTTTTTGTTCTTAAATCCAAATCCAAATTTAGGTATCTAAACAATGAAATTTTCAATGATGAATTTCAAATCCTTCATTGCTTAAAAAGACCCAAACAAAAAACCATTTTTTAGTTTGACATTTTGAATGTTGTGGAAAAAAAAAAAACCATTCATATGGGTGTAGATAAAATCAATTACTATGTAGTATACAGAGAATAAGCTTTTTTTTTTTTTTTTTTTAATAGAGAAATTTGAAGTATCATTTCTTTAATCGACGAATATCTACTTGCACTTTCAAGACATACTCTAGGATAAGTAAATGGATGTACAAACTTAACACAATTTTTTAAGATAAGAAACTGTGCATGCCTGATTCATTAATCGTGGACAAATTGTTTTTAGAAAAAATGTCATGTAAAGTAAAATTAGTGTTAGATTTATTGTCTAGTAATCAGAATTTATCAACTAAGCAAAATTATGAAGAAGTATGTGAACGTAAATAATTGCTGTATATAATAAAAACAATAATAATAAGAAGAAGAAGAAGAAGAAGAAGAAGAGGTTAATATAGGAGTAGTGTGGTGACATGACAAAATAATGATGTGTAAGTAACACATGGAGTACGTACATGTAACTTGGGATGATGCAAGGTTGATATCGACGGTAGTGGGAGTTAGAGGAGTCGACCCTTTTCAATGTTCTAATGAGGAGGTGCAAATACCAAATAGACGGTATTGGCCATGCTCCTTTGTCCCCTTGTCTCCTCACTCCCTTACCCTACCTCCCCACTCCCTATAGATCCCACATGTTTCTCCTAAACCTTCATTTACATTTCATCCTCATCATCCCATTTTCCTATGTTTCAATAGGGTGTTTGAATCGTCAAAATTTTTGTAACTTGACTGGTACTTTTTAATGTTTCTAAAGAAGATATTGAGGATTTAAATCCTCATTTTCTCAACTGCATTAAATTATCAAACAAATTGAGTGCTTGAACCTTAATATCCTAATATGAAATATCTACCTATTGAAGGAAATCTAAAAAGTCGGTTAAAATTATGCAAATGGAAGTGAAGAAAGAGGAATTTGGAAATGTCGAAACTTTTTTTTTTTTTTTTTCTTCTGATAGTGAATAAGTAATTGAAAAGTTAATAGAACAGGAAGTAGAAGTAATGAACCATTGTTTTGAGTCTGATATGTCTTCTGTGTAGGACAAATTCAGTGATACTAACCTAGCTAGTTGAAACCTTTTCGAGGGTTTTGGGATAGGACTGCTTGTTTATGGGGTTGGGAAAACTTTTTTTTTTTTTTTTTACTTTTTTAATTCAAATAGTTACAATAATGAGAAAGATGAATTTGAACTTTGATTTTCCTAATAAAAGAGAGTTTACTATGTCATTAAATTACAAAACTCTTGACAAAAATGATTTTAAATATAGGGAAGATCAAGATTATATTTTCATGGGCGCCCAAGATAAGATTTTGATTTGGGATTATCCAAATATGAACTTTCTATTATGATTTATTTCTTACTATGAAAATATTTCTTAGGATAAATAAAAATGTTGTTCCATAAAATATTGTTTCTTGAGGTTGCAACCTATTGAACTTTCTCGTCATAGAAATGTTCAACACAAATGCCCTATTTATGACTTCAAATCAATTACCAACTTGAAGGTTTACCAACCACTTGCTAGACTGAACTGATAGACGCAATAGCTTCCAAAGTATCACTAATCTGGATTTTTAATTGTTGACGACAGATACTTGTTTGTTACAAAACCCTAGGAGCACATCCACGCAGAGATCTCTCATCTCTTATGTTTAGATTGACTTAAGTGTACCTTTTATGTTTTAGATGTGTAGGGAACAATTCCAAAGGCCTTGAGTCAAATTGTGCCTGAATCAAGAATTAATCTAAAATCCCAAGGCTTTTAATCGGTCAAATAGTGCCATGCCTATAGTTGAGCTTAAGTAAAGCTTGATCAGTTGAGTGTAATTAGGCCTGCAATTGAGCTAATAGATCCAGTAGTTTCTTAAAAAGTTTTCTTCATCTTGAACTTCAATTTCAATTCCTAGATCAGGAAATTAAAGGCTTACAACTTAATGTATAGTTGGATATGTTTTGGATACAATTTTCCAAAAATAATAGAATAGGAATTTAATACGATTATCATTATAAAATCTTTTGAGCAATGCTAATACAATAATGAATGCAACTACCAGACAAACCCACTATAGTATCATGGGACCATGACCCCTAGCCCTAACACACCCTCCCTCCTTTCTCCCTAAATTTAAATACACGTGTTTTTTTTTTCTTTTTCTTTCTTTCTATATTCATCATTATTCCTTTTATAGAATCTATCAAATTGTAGAAAATCGATTACCTACCAATTCAATTATAGATTTTTTTTTTTTTTTTTTTTTTTTGGAAACATTCATTTATAGATTGGTTGCATTTGTACTTTATCACTGTAACTATGAAATGAGCATTTTTAACCACAAATGTTATCAAAACTATGCTTCACAATATGAAGATGATTTTCTAAAGTACTACTTGATTCTATAATTAAATTGAAAAGAAAATTACTATGAAATTTAGTAAAATATAAATAATAAATGATTTTCAAGATTTAAAAATTTTCAAGTTTTATTTTGATAAATAATTAATTCAAAATGTGTTAAGAATAATTATTTTGTGTCATTTTTTTAATATTTTGTTAATATTAAATGTATGCTAACTTTATTTTTCATAAATTTGAAACGATCCAACACTTCACATAAAGTTTCAATATGTATTCAATTTGAAAACTATTAAATATATTAGCAACGCAATGTGTTATACCATATTGTATATGTTAAAATGGAAGCAGAAGGGAAAGTATAAAATAGGAACACTGAGAACACGAGGATTACGTGGTTTAGCCTTATCGGCCTACATCCACGGAGGAATCCCTTAAGGACTACATCTTTATTGTATAAGAGTGTAGTACAAAACCTTTGCTACAGTGAACCATAACATAAGTATATATAAGCAATTAAACTCTAGACTACTCGTATAAGCAGAAGTGGACTTGGGCCTATACATATATAATATGGTATAACACATCGGGTCGCTAATATATTTAACAAAAACGATCCAACACTTTGTACAGATTGACCACTTTATTGTATTCCATAAGGAAACTGCTTTTATTTCAACCATGTCCCTTGTCTTTATTCATTTTTTAGGAATAATTAGTCCATCAGTCACGTCCTTTAATTTAGTAACTTGTAGAAATGAGAGACATTCAATTTCCACTGCATGTTCACTGTCTAGTACAAACAAAATGAAGTAGTTGCAACTTGCAAGTTATGCAGTAACTTGTAGCGCGGAGACAGAGAATGCAAGTCATCTATAAAAACACATGCGTATGTCCTAGCTCCCCTGGTTCCATATTCTATATATTTTTCTTTTTACACCAGACCTCTCCGATTTTTACTCTGAGCTAAATTTCGTTGATTTTTTTATTAATATACCGTAGTGCCTTCAAGAATTTTTTTTCAAATGAGTCGTTAAGAAGCTTAGATTAAACAAAATTTAATAAAAAGATAATTTGAATATATCGAGTTATATTGACACAAAAAAAAAAAAAAAAAAAAAAACATACAAATATATGAAATTTTATCATTTTCTTTTACAAATTTTTATATTATGAAATAGTTATATATTGGATCATTATCAGTTGTTATTATCTATTGTCAATGTGAGTAGGTGTGACTATTTTATTTTGTTAAGTTTGTATAATATCTTTTTTTTGTAGCTATCATTATCTATTTGTCATTGTTTTATAAAAAATATTTAAACTAAATGACAAAACTCAACCCACTGGTACTGTATTAATTATTGACACACACAGTCATACTCATCTATACATAAATAATACATTAAGTGCTTAATTACTTAATCAATCAAATGCTTGAATAATCACTAATTTTACTTTTTTTAATCACTAACTTTATAACAAAATGTTATTATAACATGATTAAATAAAGTATAATATATATAACTTTATTTTGTGATTTGTGATCAAAGTGTGCAAAATTTAAATCAAGGTGTGAAAATTTATTTTTTAAGTGGAAATTTTTTAAGTGAAAATTTATATATGTCACACCACCCTAACATATAAGTGGAAAGCAAGGGAGCCAATCTTGTACCCAAGGCTATATCAGTTTGACTAGTAGAACGATATATTTCAGTACCAGTTAATACCAGTGTACCGTTTCGAGTTTACCGCTATTTTATATATATATATATATATATATATATATATATATATTAATAAATATAAAAGTTTACTATAAAACATTACCTCAATTCAGAATAAATTATTCATGGTTTTAGACTTTAACATGAAAAAAAAGAAAAAAAAAGCTTAATTGTTCATTGCATACTAAAAAAACAAATAATGTTAATAAATTAATGCAAGTAAGTTACCATTTTGCCCTTACAAAAATTCAAAAATTACAACCAAAAAAAAAAAAAATTCTGTACCGATCGATACACCCGGTATTTAAACCGGTACCAAACGTTGGTATTTCGATTCCGGTACATGTACTGGTATAGTACATACCGGCCGGTACCGATACCAGTATGGTATCGACCACCTTGGTGGAAAGTGGTCATTTCTCTTGATTTATGAAATGTTTTTATCTCTGTAAGAATATTTCAAACTCTCTCTCCTTCTCAGACTAAATATCTATCTCCATCCATATGTAATGTTCCCCATGTAACTCTATAATGCCTTTCTGTTTCTTGAGGCCCCTAGTTTATTAAAAAGTGAGAGAGGAAGGGGACAAGGGAGGCCCTCAATATCTTGAATTTCGTTTTCAATGTTCATCACCCAAACACCTGCATGTTCTCTTAAAGAACGTCTCATTACATACGAAACCTGCATTTAATGCTTTTCCTTGGCTCCACCACTACAAATACTGGAAAACCTAACGCTAAATTCACACCACATTTCCATTCTGTGACTTTTAACCTGGTAATCCAGTTCAAAAGCATTTTCTCCAACCATGTCTTCACTTGTTATCCTCATTCTCCTATGTCTTTCTTTGCATGCATGTGATGCCTCCCGTCTACGACTTGCCGATAAGGAGAATAGAAAACAAGCTGACTATTTCAGCAAGGTTGGTGTTAACTTCAACTATCTAATATATTTCTTATTCATAAGTTATGAGCAATGTTATGATAACAATCTTCGAAGTGTTTTTCTATTTATTTATTTAAATTATATATTTTATATACAATTTTTTAAAACTTCTAATAATTCTTTTAACTTTTCAAGTAACTATGTATATAATAATTTTGATCCAAAACCTTCATAAGAGTACTTAATATATTTTTGTCAAACTAGCAATATGATGACTACGATTTTTCTCTTTCATATGCAAGAAAACTTTATAGTATTTTAAATAATTAGTATAAATTACTTGTAAAGCACTTTCAACGAGAATGATCTAAATTTTTAGTTCGTTGTAGGACGCAGAAAGGACAAAAGTTCTTGAGACAACAATCACATCAAGGTCGAGGCCTTGCCCCTTTGATAAGTGCATATCACAACAAAAAGATGTAAAATACGATGGAAGAAACAGCCATGACAAACAGAAGGATTCAAAGGTCCCTTCCAAGAAACAAGAAAATGGGGAAACTTCAGGTTCTCTTCAAACTGAGTTTTACGATGAATTCTTTGCACGTACCATCCTCAAAATAGATATAAACGTGCATGGTGAACTAAACTCCAACTACTTTACCTTAAAAGAAAATTAGTTCCCTTATCAAATCTGTACTTGTTAATTTCCTAACTACCTAGCTTCTTTTCTTGTTTTTCCCACTAGAGTCAGAAACTTTGGAGGATTAACATATATATATATATATATATATATATATATATATATATATATACACGTTAGACTTGTTATTATCTAGAGGTTTTCCTCTTTTAACTAAACTTTTATATGATTCAAAAATACTCTCATTAATGAATGATAACTTCATTTAGAAATAAGGTCATAAATGTCAAATAACAAATTTCATTTTGAATTCAAAAAAAGAATTCCTAAAATTTAGGATTCTTTTCTCTTCATGTTCAAAAAAGAAATTACAGTTACTGATTATCTCTAAAGTTTATCATTTTTATTTGTTTGAAAAATAAAAATATATATTTTTAAATTATAATAGATGCAAATTATTAATCTTTACTTAGAAAAATAAAAAAGCCTTTGAGTACTAGCATGAGTGCGTGCTCAGAAACTAGTATTCTCTATATCTTGATTATTTTCCTAAGTATAGGCCGGTTTATTTACTTAACATGCATGGGAAAAGTGATTATCATCTAGCTAGACAGCTCAATGAAAGTGAAACTTAATTACTTCATCATTTTATATATATATAATTAATGTTAAATTTAAAGTAATACTATTTCTATTTGTGAATAACTAATGCACAAAATTTGTGTACACAGTTCATCTCCACCACTAGCTTTAAATTGTAACTTTTACTTCTATACTTTAGTATCAAAATTATTATTGATTGATACGTATAGTGGTGGGATATCGATGTGCAGGATATGAGAATATTATGGGGTCGTCTTTCCACAAAGATTTACAACTGGTGAGAAGAATACAGGTAGATGACTTACTCCATGTTTTTTTTTACTCTCTGGATAGGTTTGTATATATATATGGTTTGTATACTACGTTTACTTCAAAAAATGGTTTTGTATGTAGGGAAAGGTAGTTTCCTAGACTAATAATGGCCCACCCTTCTTCACCATGTCCTCATTAAGGATGGCAATGGGTATGCGCATGCACTCCATGCATGCATGCATCATTCTAGCTACAATTATATGCACAAGAGCAATTAAAACAACTTATAAGACGAGAAAATGGTGTCATGTGATATCGATATGTTTGCGTGACAATGCATGTGAAAAATGACGACAGATGGTGTTGGTCTTATATGTATTTACTAAGAAAAATAATATATATATATATATATATATATAGAGAGAGAGAGAGAGAGAGAGAGAGAGGACAATGCCTCTATGTTTTGGAAAGGTAATTATGTTTATGGTTATAGTAATAAATAATATTTGCCGAAAAAAAAAAGTAATAAATAATGTTTTTTCTCCTTTTTCCTTCATGAATATAATTTCTTTTTTATTTCTTTCTTTTAATAAGAAGGTAGTACCTTTATGAATATAAATAAAAGACCAAAATTAAAACATTTAAAATGAACAATTATGATTAAGGTAAATACAATACCCTCCAAAATACCACAAAAAATAAAAGGAAGGAAGTATAGAACAAGTATATTCTTTCTCAAACTTTTTTTGAGAAAGATATTATTTTTCAAACTAAACATACTATTTTTATGTATAAACTATGGGGAAAATTTAGTTACAATACCTTAAATAATATATTATATTTTTCAATTAAATTTAAACACATAATTACATTAAATTTTAATATCGTAAGAAAAAAATAATGTTTATTTTTCATATATTTAAATTTAATTGAAAAACCTAATATACTGCATCTAAAGAATTTTTCCTAAGCTTGCTACATCTCCAGGATATGTAAACTTATGGAAAAATAGAGTTTAAAGTTTCATTTTCTTTGTATTTTTTTAATTTTAAAATCATAAATTTTCATGTATATTACTTAATATTTGCTTTTGAAATGAGTTTTTTTTTTTTTTTTTTTTTTGTTGTTGTTGTTGAGAAAATTGAATTGAGTTCTTAGTTGCACAGTTGAGGGGTGCAATCTTAATTTATTAATCACAGCAAAAAAGGGGGGGGGGGGGGTGAGCTTTCTGAAAATGTTTTGATTATTCAATTCTATTTTATCTTTTTTTCTTTTCTTCAATTCACTTTCCTTTACTCTTAAAAAAAATAAAATAAGATAATCACTTTTCTCTTATATGATGCTGAAATTCTTGTGTAGGGATTGAAGAGGAACGTGCGGTCATTGCTGGGAGCTGCGCAACATGACACTGCTAAAGAAACAGTAGATGCTATAGAAAATGAGGGACTGGACAACAGTGTGATCAGTATAGTGATGGATTATGCGCAACCCCATCGGAAACCACCCATTCACAATGAAAAGCCCTAGATCATCAAAATCTTTCCTACATCTACATGTCTCTTTAATTTATTATATATAATTTAAGCTTTTCCACCTATACTCTCATCTTACGGGTAACTATATTATATATGCTTCGAATTACAGTGCTTGTGGTAATGTATGAAGAATGAAGTAGTTAAATCTTAAGGACACTTCTTTTTTTTTCTTTTTTCTTTTTTGAGAAACAATCTTAAGGACACTTGTATCATATTTCTTGGTTTCCAATAAGAAATTAAGAATTGCACCCAAACATAAATAGAGACAGATTTCGAAGGGAAAGACTTGGCAAAATATCAACTCCCTCTGGACAAGTATGTTGGATGGTGCTATGATGCCAAAATGATGATTTTGTGTCATCATGATTGTGGATAATTGATTTGAAGAAAAGATGCGAATCCTAATACATGGATGTGTCGCTATCGATTGTAAACATGTTTGTTGGTATTCTTCTTAAATGAAAGAGGCTCTTTACCTATAACCTGTCCCCTATGTCTTGCTAGGCCTTGTTTTCAATTGCTAGGACGCTGGTGATTTTTGTAAAAGGACAGTTATTCTACTTCTACTAACACATAAGAAGAACTTTATCTGTGAGCTCGGAGCATTGCTCCGAGAATAAGTTTTTTCTTTCACTCATAACTATCTTATGTGACAAACAGTCATTGACTGTCTATCACATTCACATGAATCTATTACCTTTTTTTCACCACTCACAATCAACTATATAGAATAATTGTAAGACAGTGGTAAAGAATTTGTGCTCATAGACTTTTTGGTAAAAGAACATCATCCGGTAGGATTTATAACTCCCTCCAACTTTTTGGTAAAAATTTGTACTAACCACTTTTTGGTAAAAATTTATACATACAATATAAGTATATAACTCCCTCCAAATCTCACCTCTCATGAAAAGTGATTTATGGAATTTCAAATGATAATAATTGAACAAAAAGCATTAGACATGGTTGAATTTTGAAATTTTTCTGCCATAAAAGACTAGATACGCAAAATAACCTCTAATAATGTTTTTCAAAAAGTCTATGGATATAATCTTTGTTGTGCGACGATGTATAAACAAAAAGTTTCACAATATTTTTTCTTTTTTTCTTTTTGAGAAATAAACAATATTTTTTTCAATAGATAAGTTTTTACTAATTCTCATATGGTCCTATTACTTAAATAATTTTTTGACTTACTACTAGCAATCCGCTACATTAGCAAATATGAAATTTTTTGTTAAATTATTTTGTCCCTATAGACTTTCTCATTATATATATTGTCATACATTTTACCGCAACTTGTACATATATCAAATGGTGATCGGACTTCCACATACTTGTGATAAAGTGTGTCCTTAGTTTTCTATTCTAGCAAAATGAATGTTTGGTTTAGCTGATGAGCAGAGAAGCAGCACATGCATGCTTTAGAGAAGAAAGATTTCACATGGTCCCACGGACCTCACCATTGTGAACTGACTGATATAGGTTTTTCTTTTTTCTTTTTCTTTTTTATTATAGTAAAAGGTAAGAAAATGACTGATATAGCTGTGATTAAGAGCTTTCGGTGGAAATAAACTTCCAGGTTGATGGTCTTCAAAGCCACTATATTCTTCCAATTTGGAATTGATAGCCTTAGTCACTAGAAGCTTCAACTTCCAAAGATCTGATAATAAAGACCTATTCCTTGCAACTCTGCAAATATTTGAATAGGTGCATGCACACGCATGCCCTACAAATAATGAGTATCTGTTATTGATCACATATATTCCTTCCCCATGAAGCTGAGGTTATTATATCCAGCTCATTGAGCAATAGATCAGTGCAAGACATCCAAATTTACGTACACATAAATACGGACCAATATTCGGTAAAAAGTGCACATAAGATTATCTAAACCCAACAAGTGAGTTCTTCTCATGGCCAATCATCCAATCACTCGCAAAGCAATAAAATTTGGACATCAATTTGGGCTGTCAGGGTATGTAATAAAATCAAAATTTTCATTTGGAGAGAGATCTTGCACTACTAAAGCTAATCCTCCTTCCCTAGCCCGGTCTACTGCTACCCATGCTTTAGAGTTTTTAGAAGCTAATTATGGAAGCTTTCCTAAAGTATTTTGTAGGAATGTCTTGCTCTTTTTTAGGCATTTCTTGATATAAATTTGCATATAGACAAGGTTTGTTTGTTAGAGGAAGAGAAAGTTCTGTAACTGATCTAGATTTAACCTTGTTGGTCTAAAATGCTGTTTCAGTTAGTTTTGGTTGGAAGAATCTCCTTTGTAACTAGGTTTTGCTTCTACTTTATAGGTTTATTATTTTCTTCAAATAAAATTATACCGTTTATCCTAAAAGTATAATAATTATTATTATTATGATAATTTTTTTAAATGATTTATCTTAGTTCTTAAAAAAAACTATCTTAGTTGACTTGAGCTCTACATCTGCATCCTGACTTCGAGTTGTCCCCTAGAGTCCTCGACCTGACAACTCTGCTTCTCATTGTTACTCTTCACTAGCCACAACATTTAATTTCCAGTGCGTACTTTAGTACGAGTCTGGCAACATAATAAATTGAAGGACCTATATATCAAAGAAGATTTTGTTCACCCACCAAATTAATGGTTCAATCCAAATTGACGCGGTGCAATATGCGCAATGGGGTAGAGTCGGTAGACCCCAACACATTTCAATGTTTCATCGCCAACTTTTATGTGATACCGTCAATTCAAAACTGTAACTCTATACTTGGTAGAATTGGTTATATCATGTGGCATCAACAATCACCGTACCATGATCAGTAAAAATTGTGGTATTAGCATTATTCTTTTGAAATTGTGGCAAAGTTTTGGTTTTTGTTGTAGTACTAGAGATGAATGATCACCAGCAAACCATGTGCATAGAAGAACAACGAACAATAGCAGAGCCGGTGGAAGAACTAGAGAAAATGACCCTTGATGACTCAAGGCCAAAGCAAACGACTAGAGTGGGTACATTGGCTAGTCAACCGGTATGTCAAGCACTCACGGCGTTTCTAAGAGAAAATCAGGACGTATTCGCCTGGAGTCACGAGGACAGGCCAAGGATTAACCCCTCAGTAATAGTTCACAGATTAAATGTGTTGCCCTTATCCTCTCCTATCCGACAAAAAAAGCAAGTATTTGCTCAAGAACGAGACAAAGCTATAGCTGAGGAGGTTCGGAAGTTATTGAAAGCAGATTTCATTCGAGAAGTGTACTATCATGACTGGTTGGTAAATGCGGTTATGGTAAAAAAGGCCAATGGAAAGTGGAGGATGTGCATAGATTTTACGGACCTCAATAGAGCCTTCCCCAAGGATAGTTACCCGCTCCCACGGATAGATACCTTGGTAGACTCAACCGCAAGACATCAGCTTCTGAGCTTCATGGATGCGTTCTCAGGATACAACCAGATCAGAATGGAGGAGGCTGATCAAGAGAAGACTTCTTTTGTTACTAGCCAAGGACTCTTCTGCTACAAAGTGATGTCATTCGGACTCAAGAACGCAGGGGCAACGTACCAGAGATTAATGAACAAGATGTTTGCATACCAAATTGAGAGGAATGTGCAAGTTTATGTAGACGACATGCTGGTGAAAAGCTTACGAGAAGACGATTATTTGAGCGACCTCCAAGAGACCTTCAACATCCTCCGAGCATACAACATGAAATTAAATCTGAATAAGTGTGTGTTTGGAGTAATTGCGGGGAAATTCTTAGGATTCATGGTATCCTAAAGGGGTGTCGAGGTCAATCCAGAGAAAATACAAGTTATAGTGGAGCTAGCCCCACCGAAGATGGTCAAGGAGGTGCAAAGCCTGAACGGTAAGATAGCAGCACTAAATAGGTTCGTCTCAAGGGTGACAGATAAATGCCTACCCTTCTTCCACATATTGAAGAGATCGTTTGAGTGGACGGACGAATGCTAGCAAGCATTCGAAAATCTAAAGTTGTATCTTTCATCTCCCTTATTGCTCAGTCCATCCAAGCCAGGGGAAAAGCTCTATCTATACTTAGCCATCTCACATGCTGCTGTTAGCGCGGCTTTGGTAAGAGAAGAGGATGGGCTGTAGAGACCCGTTTATTTTACAAGCTGAGTGTTGCAAGGAGCAAAAGAAAGGTACCCCCAGATAGAAAAGTTGGCTTTCGCATTGGTGATCGCGGCACGAAAACTTAAGTCGTATTTTTAAGCGCATACAATTGTTGTCCTGACAGATAAGCCTTTAAAAAGGGCTATGGGTAGCCCCGAGATTGCGAGACGAATGGCATTATAGGCAGTTGAGCTAGGTGAGTTCGATATATAGTATTGTCCACGCACAGCTATAAAGGGATAGGTAGTGGCCGACTTCATCGCCGAATTCACCATTATGGAAGGCCAGGGGGGGTGAAGAAATCCCACAGTAGAGCATCCACACGGATGGATCCTCCAATGAGCAAGCAGGAGGTGCTGGCATAGTGCTCCACACTCCGGAAGGAGATAAGATCGAGTGCATGATCCGCCTGGACTTTTCAATGACCAATAATGAAGCAGAATATGAAACTTTAGTGGAAGGATTGGACCTCACGAAAGCAGCAGGGGCTGAAAACATGGTTGTATACTATGACTCTCAAGTTGTAACCAGTCAGATTAATGGCGACTACGAGTGCAAGAATGAGAGAATGAAGAAATACCTTGAGGAGGTGAAGGGTCGAATTGGCAGTCTCCAAATCCTAAAGGAGGAGAACGAGTGTGTCGATCGACTAGCTAAGGCCGCCTCAACAGAATACATGCTCGTCCCTAATCAGGTACTATCCTTCGTCCAAATCTCTTCACTCATAGAAGAGGGTACGAGTGTGTAGGAGATAGGTTCTAAAAGCAATTGGGCCACGCCATTAGTCTCTTACTTATGGAATGGCATGCTACCGGATGGGAAGGACGCCGCTAGAAAATTGAAGGTCCAAGCATCGCGGTTTGTTCTAATAAAAGACGTCTTATACAAAAGATGTTTCTCCCGCTCGTACCTAAAATGTTTAGGCCCTAAGGAGGTAGATTACTTCATGAGAGAAGTCCACGAGAGAATCTGCGGAAACCACTCGAAGGCACGATCGCCGGTGAACAAGCTGATTTGAGCAGGATACTACTAGCCTACTATGCAAAAGGACGCGCAAACTTATGTCAAAGCCTGAGACAAATGCCAAAGGTTCGGCAACGTCATCAGACAACCGTCCGAGGAACTCACCCCTATGACGGTCCCGTGGCCGTTCACTCAATGGGGATTAAATATCATGGGCCCTTTCCTAATAGCAGTTAGGCAGCTAAAGTTCTTAGTAGTTGGCATTGACTACTTCACCAAATGGGTGGAAGTAGAAGCTTTAGCCACTATCACAGAAAAGAATATTTGGAGTTTTGTCTGGAGGAACATCATTTATAGATATAGGATACCCAGGGTGCTTGTCTTGGGCAACGGAAAGCAATTCGACAACAGGGCATTCAGAGACTTCTGTTTGGAATTAGGAATCAAGAACCACTACTCGTCACCTGCCCACCCACAAGCCAATAGACAAGTTGAAGTTACGAACCAATCCTTACTCAAGATCATCAAGACTCGACTCGAGGGGGCAAAGGACATATGGCCAGATGAACTATCAAGTGTTTTATGGGCATACCGGACAACAACAAGGACGCTTACGGGGGAGACACCATTTCGACTAGCATATGAAAGCAAGGCAGTCATCCCAGCAAAAGTAGAGCTCACAAGCTATCGAGTGGAGAACTATGACAAGAACAAAAATGATGAAGCTATACGCTTGCAACTTGACCTGGTGGACGAGGTCCGGGCAACAACTGAACAAAGGTTGGCATGATACCAGAACCTCATGGCAAAGCACTACAACTCCAAAGCTAGACATAGAGACTTCCAGGTCAAAGATCTTGTTTTGAGAAAGGTAATGGGTGCTGCTAAAAATCCTTTCCAAGGAAAGCTCGGCCCTAATTGGGAAGGACCTTACAGAGTTACATCATGGCAAAAGAAAGGCACCTACCACCTTGAGATGCTAGACGGGCAAGAGTTGCAACATCCATGGAACGCTAAGCACCTACGGAAGTACTACCAGAAGAGATGACGACGTGGAGAGCAATATCCACCAGACTTCTAGTTTACTTTTAGTTAATTTTTGCTACATTTTCCAGTTTTTCAGTTCACTATTTAGACAATTTATTTTTGCTATAATGGTTTTTAAGTAAGCTTCTCCCTAGAGAATTACTATCCTACGAATGAATGACTATATAATAAGAGGAGTATTCAGATATGACTAGTGTTTTTTCTACAAAATTTTATCAAGTCCATAAAATGGACGAATTCATCCAAGAAGGATGAAATATTATTGAGTCCACAAACAGGATGGATCCATCTGTCAATGATGAAATAACTAAAATCCTTGTGGTCGGTTCATCCTAAGAGGGTGAAAATATTAGTCCAATAAGTGGACATGTCTATTACGAAGTCCAATAAAATGGACAATTCATCCCAGGAGGATGATATGTTCTGAAGTCCATAAAAAAGACAAGTTATTATTCAAGTCCATAAAGTGGACGGATCCATCCATGAATGATGGAATAACTGAAATCCTGGTGGACGGTTCATCTCAGGAAGATGAAATATTCTGCAGTTCTATTTAAGTCCTTAAATCGGATGGATTCAACCAAGAAGGATAAAAAAAAATAAAAAAATCAAGTCCCTATAATGGACGGATTCATCCGGGAGCATACAAGTCAGAATCGATGGCTTCTAGCCAACATAGTGGACGGGTTCAACAGAACAAACCTGTTATAATCATGAAAAGCTAGCAGATAAGAATAGAAAGTGGACGGATTTAAATTATAAAATCCACAAAGTGGATGGACTCCATTTAGAAATTCAAAATAAAGCCCATATAGTGGACAAATCCAACTTATGGTTGGATAAATGTTGCCAGTCCAAAAGTGGACGGACTCATCCTAAAAAGATAGTTAGTCCATATTGTGGACGGATTCAACTTAAAGTTGGATTAATGTTACTATTCCCGAATGGACGGACTCATCCTAAAGGATGAACCCAACTTAAAGTTGAATGTTCTTCACTAGTCTGCAAGTGAACGGCCCCCCTGAAGAAGATAATTATAAGATCCCTATAGTAGACGGGTTCAACATAGACACTACACATTCATCAGAGCATGGGTCCATCTAAAAGATGGTTTTTGTTTAATCATTAACTACATGTTTAAAGTCATGAAAATAGACAAACAATAGAATAAGTAAATATTACCTAAAGCCCTTAAAGGAATGTTTTACATGCCACAAATGACGAATAAGTTAAGAGGCTATTCCTCTAATAGTTAAAATTCCATTAAAAAAAAAATCTACTGATTGGGGGGGGGGGGGGGTGTTTTCAACATTCTCTTGAACATTCTCAGGCTAACGAGCATCACCCTCAACGGGCTGGGCTTGGTTTTCAACAGGAGCTGACTCTCCATCACCAAGAGCTGCATCATCAACAAAAAGATCCTCTGTACTCTCAGAAGTGATGGGTTAAGCAGTAGCTTAGGCTTGCGCATCAATGTTGAGTTGAGAAAAGTCAAGGTCAGGATAAGCTTTCTTGGCCTGACGGACAACATCATCGAAGCCGTCCGCATAGGATGTCCCGAGCTCCTTTAGGAGGGCATCCGAGTCATGATATTCACAGATTGCTGCCTCCTTTGCCTGACAAAGTTGGTCCTTGGCATCCTTGATCTCTTTCTCTTTATCCTCTAGGACCTTTCTCATCATCTCCATATGTTCCTCAAGCTCTTTCCTGACCTTCTCCGACGTATCAAATTTTTTCTCCATGCCAACCTTTCTCATCGTCATTCGTCTCATTGGCCTTTGCCCTTACATGGTTCAGCACCGTCTCATGGTTCAGACACCGTCCCATCAGCCCCTTCATCATCACCATCGCCTAAAGGATAGGAAATGGACGGCATGACTTACCTGAGCAATACAAAAGAGCCCCATCTCCCCCATGGCTTCCGTAGCATGATTGCTTAAGTCCTCATAGTTGTCAGATGTTATGATGGATGAAAGATTCTCCAAAGCATATTTAGAATCCTCACGGAGAAGGATGGGTGGCTACTCTTGGGCGGTAGACGGGCCCTTCATAAAACCCTTTCCTACTCCATACTTGGTAGGGGTAACCGTCTTCTTGCCCTCAACCTCTAGTCCCACGACGGGCTCCAGGATGGTTTTGGGCTTCTTGGGGAGATGACCTTGCTTCTCCGGCAGCTTTCTTTTGGTGGACGGGTTGGACGAACCTGTCTCCTTAGGGAGTTGTCCTTCCACCTCTTTCTTTTTGGCTGCTTGTTGTTTGATGACAGCCCTTCTCTTTGCAGCATCCATCTCTACACAAAGGAAAACGAATGGTTAGAGTGAAATAAAGTACAACCAAGAAACCCAAATATAGGGTGATAGACTTACGTTAACGAACTTGAGCGTCGTAACAACGGGCGGCTATTGTTAGTTCTGGTCTATCACAGAACCAGTGAAAGGTGTCGAGCATGACCAACTTTGCCCACGTCCTCTCCTCTAACTTAGTTTTGCTAAAAATCCTTTCCAAAAAACTCCACTCCTCTAAAGAGACTTGTGGACGGTCCCGAACTATAAAAAAAGATGGTTAGTAACATAATAATTAAAAACTATTGAATGAATATGGACGGATTCATACCAGATGGGTGCAGTATGCCCCATGTTGCGTCGACGGGCATGTGATCAGTGTCACCAGGATGACACATCCATTTGTCCCTTTCCATGAAAAAATACCGACTCTTCCAGTTCCTGTTGAAGTCGGGGGGCTCACACACAAGCCTTAACAATGGGCTCTTGGGCATGAAGCTAAACATGCCTTTTGACTGAGCAATCTCATCTGAATGGTAATGGTGAAAGAATTCTTTCACCGTCAGCCTCCGTGCTCCGTCAAACATGGTCCCGTACAAGACCTTCACGCCGAGGAAGACTCTCTAGGCATTAAGGGAGATTTGGGTAATGGCCAAACCTAGATACTAAAGGAGTTGAAAGTGAAGTGAACTCAGGGGGAATCGGAGCCCTGCCTTCAGCATCTACTCATAAACCTCGATGCCCTCAACACCCTTGTAATAACACTTTTCTGACATGTAGGGTAGACAAAGGGGTATGTTGATGGGGATTTGGTACTTCTCCCTAAGTGTTTTAAAGTGAGATTCTTTAATGGTAGAGGTAAAGTCATTGACCGTCCATATCGGTAACATGATGAACTCCCTAAGTCCATCAAGACCCACGACGGATTGAACTGGGGGCTTAGCGTTATCCAAGCCTTCATTAGAGTCATCCTCTGGCCTTTCCGTCTCCAAAACCTCATCCCTTGAGGAAGGAGAACTAGCTGACGGACTCCTTTCCTCACTTGGACTGTCAAGGTCTTTGTGACCTGATGGGTACACTCATCGTAGCTCGCCTTGTCGCGGACAAACGACTGGTTACTTGACGCACTAGACATGACCTACATGTGATGGTAAATCCTAAAACTCTAACGGGTTTATAATGGATGATGGTAGTACAAAGTCTAGCGAAATGAAAAATGCATAAAAAAAAATTTAAGTAGAAGGAAAAGAACGCTTACTAGGTTGAAGTTGGACAATAAAGAGACGTTAATGACAGATGCAATAGCTGAACAGTATGATCGTTTGACAAAGATGAAGGGTGCGCTCTAATCATAGATTTCAGTAGAAAGTAAAGAAATGAGAAGAAGAGAGTTTGGTTTATATAGGGAGAACGGCACGAAAGACGAAGGGACGCTTCAATCCAGGTGAGCGACCATTCAGTAAACGCCACGTGTCCTTCATCATTAATGATCTTGATCCAGCCTATCAAGGCTAGAGGTATTCCTCAAAAGGCCAAATTAAACCATCACCCCACAGGTCCTTCCACTCAAAGATCATGGACCCCTAGGGTGAGGGGGCAACTGAAGAGGGAAAAAATTAGAGGTGGCAGATACACTTAGATGGACTGACTGCTAGACAAATGGGCTATTAATGAACAGATCCTATGTGAATAGACATAGGGTGGACAAATCAAAAGGCCACGTGGCACTCAACTGGTCATTATGTGGTCTTTAAGAAACCCTAAATGGAAACAACTTGCGTCTCACGATTAACCCTAGTCCATAAAGTCCTAATATGAATGGAATTCTAATACGATGAGGATTCTAGAATATACACACATTAATGAAAATCTTCCCTATAAGGAAAAGACTTGTGACGCAAGTAAAGGAGTTCGATTCTACGCTACTATAAAAACCCAAAGACCCTCAGAAAATAGGTACCTATAATTGATCCCAACTCTGGCACTCTAGAGTTGTGAAAAGATTCTAACTTGACCTTTGAAGGGCATTTGGCCGGCACCACTTCGGTGTTCTCTGTAAGGTATTTTCTTTTTGTTGTGCAGATGTTGTTGCAAGCGTGAAAGGATTGTGTTGCTCATTGGTGATTTTTCGGCATCATCAGATATCATAACTTGATAAAATTTTAGCTTGAGAATGGAGAATAAGCTAAGGTTGTTTCCCAAGTTATTTCAAATGTACCTAGGAGCCCCTTGTTCACCACAGAAAATAAGTCTAAAAAGACTCTAGTGTCTTACGAGACTGATTAAATGTTAAACTGAATGGACAGAGAAGCAAAGCTGTGTCTTGGGCTAGTAGAAACATTATGATAAAATCTGTGGCTCTGGCCTTGCTCACCTACACTCTCTCTACATTCGATTTCCCTACAAATGTGAATATAAACTGGATGTCACTACTAGAAGATTTTGGTGTTACTTAAAAAAGGAGAATGGGATATAGTTGACTGCGAAATCTTGGGACCAAATGTACCAAACAAAGATCAATGTTGCCTTCATTACAAAGATCACATGGATGATAGTAAAAAGGGGGACAACATGTGCGTGAAGGCCATGAGAAACAAAAATAAGGTACGAGAAGATTGGTTCCGAAAGATCTAGTCAAGAATGCATCATGTATTTGGAAAGAAATAGAATAAATGGTCAAATATCTTGATGGTCAAAGAGGCATGATATTTAATAGGTGATGATGCTTCAATTAATAGATGTATGGCCTGACCCTTGGGTTTTTTGGTTAGATGGATTCAAGTCTAAGCCTAAAGATGAATCCATCATAACCACACCACTTTGAGAGGTTGAATGATCTATTTGAAGAAGAATCTATGAATGCTATCAAAAGAATTATTATCCATACGACACCCAACAGGTTGAACATAGAGAAATACAGGTAATTGTGCGACCCACCAATTTTTAGTTAATGTACTTTTATTGGGCAAACCTGATGCCCCTATGGTCAAAGTCCTGTAATGAATTTGTGAAGTTGAATGTGAATGCTGCCTTGATGAAAGAATCAACCTTCTTAGTTATAGTGGTTTGTGTTGGTAAAGGAGAGATCATGAAGACTTGGAATTAGGAAGCCCCTATTACAAAGCCAATAATAGCTGAGGCTGCAACCATACTTTAGGCTTTGGGTTCTAGAACTGGTAAAGATGGAGAAATTGCAAAAGATCACAGTGGAATGGTACGCTAAAATCTGTGTTGATGCCTTAAATGGGGATCCGAATAATGTGCTAGTGCCCTGTAACATACACACTGATACGCTTTGTAATGATGCAAAGTTGCTTAGACACTATTTTATTAGTTGTTCTTTTGTTTAGGTCAATCGTGAGCCAAACTTAATTGCTCATGCACTAGCCAAATTTGATGCCCACCAAAGACTTTAATTTTTTTTGTAATAGAACTTCGGATCCAGATCCCATTCAATAACCTAGCTACTGCTCCCCACACCCCCCCCCCCCTCTCTCTCTCTCTCTCTCTAATTAAAGGCTTGGTTGAGAGATGTTCTTGCTAGGGGTGTCAAATGGGTGGATTTGGGGTGCATGTAATTGGATTGGATATATAAAACTCATTTAACTAATTGCTTCTAACCCAAATCCAACCCAACTCAATTATTATGGATAAACCCAACTCATCAAATTACCCAATTATCAAAATTACCAAAATAATATTAAAGTGAAAATCATAACACTTTCTTGGATTCCCTTTTCCACTCTCTATAGTCTCCAATCTTGGGAGTAAAAAATTCCACATAAGCACATCCACATAAGCAATTATATTAAAAATCCAAATAAAAAAATATTTTCTTTTCTTTTCTATTTTCTCTCACTTTCTTGGCAACCAAACAGTGCAACAAATACAAAGGAATGTCATTTCAAGCTCAAAACTTTCCAGGAATTTCAAAAGCAACGGTCCTGGAAACAAATAGAAATTCTTCAAGGACAATGAAGGAAAATGAAAAGAGAGAGAGCAAGCGAGAGAGAGAGAGAGAGAGGGAGAGAGCTATCTCTTCGGTGTGGCGGAGATCCATGGCAGACAATGCGCCCCGCAAATCGTATGGAAACTGGGCTATCATCGAGCTCGCTTGGGCTACCGAAATATGATTCTGGTAACGGCGTTTGTAGATTTAACAGCCAGTCAGCGACTATATCGACGAATGCGCCACTGTAATCAGCAAGGAAAGGGATGTAGTTCATCACATAACGTGTTAATGGGTGGACCTCGCAGCCTGGGACTGTAGCTTTTGACGGGTCTTTTTGAATGGCCGTTTCAAAATCCATTAACATTGTACGCACCGCATCGCCAAGTTTGATCAAGGAATTAATGGCCTATGATCGGACGGTGGAGGTTGACTCGTACGAGAAGATGGATTGGATTCCAGGCAAGAGATCTGATATTGCTTTGTATAGGTCCAGTGTGCAAAACATTTTCTCGGGGGTTTTCTTGCACTTTGCCACGGTTTTCGAGAATCCAAACAAGCTTAGTGTTCTCAGGGGGCTTCTTTTTTTTCTTTTCTTTTTTTTTTTTTTTTTAAATGGGAAGGGTTAAGTTGGATTTAGGTATATCGTTTTTGGGTTAAATGAGTCACAATAGGTTTTTAGTTAAAACCCAATAATCATTGGATCTAATTAGATTATACTCATTTAACCTAACTAATAATTGGATGGGTTTGAGGTTCAATTAGAATAATGTAATTTGAGCTTCTTCTCCTTCTTTTTTTTCTTTTTTTTTTTTTTTTTTTTTTTTTTGGTATTGCTTCATCCGAGTCCATACTAATACAGTATTATGCATATAAATCGACAAAGTAATAAACAGCTTGGTTTGGATAGCGATGAATTATGTTAGTATTTTTACCATGAAGAAAGTGGCTGGAAACATTGTTCTATATGTTATGTTAATTGGGAAATCAAGCATGTTTGTGGTTTTGAGGCTATAACTCTGACGAAGTTTGTCATTTGTTCATATATATATATTGGTAATTTGGTACTTAATAAATATATATATATATATATATATTCCCAACTGACAACAATGGCTATGACTAAGTTTAAAATTTTAAAAATAAAGTTATACACGTTGCAATGGGTCTTGAATTTACTGCCTCAATGTTCATCTATAATACCCAGAGAAGCAAAGATTCATTTGAACAAATATAAAAAAAAATATGTTAACGGGGAAAAAATCTTATTCAATTTCGGTATTCCAGAGAACCAAAGGGAAGCAGCACTCCAGCTCTATAAGACATTTTCTCCGCCCCAAAAATACATTCAAACACCAATGGATTCTCAATAGAATGGCATCAGTTCAGCCTCCACTGGGTGATCATGTTAGATGACTTGTGCTTCAATTAGTTTGATAATTTCTCGTGTCAGGGAATCAAGTACCACTGCAGCTGACAATAAAAGGTTTAACAAAGTCAATAAATTCAGAGGTCCTGATCCCCAGCTTCAGATCAACCTCCCCACCACCCAACCAGAAGAAATCAGGATGAAGTTTTACAATTGCTTCATCCAAAATCACCTGAAATCAAGCCAATGGTATATAAAATACTATCTCCTCTATAAAAATGCAAAATATCTTTCTGAACTCATATAACAACTATTTTACTGTGGTCATAAAAATCAAACAATGTCATTTCATTTGTATTCTTTCCTCTCTAATTTGTTATATGTTATCATGCCAGTGTTTAAAAATAATAATAATTTCATTAAACAAAAGGAACTTTCATCATTTAATTTCAAACAATTTGTAAGAATCTTAAAACATTGTATCATGGCTCTACAAAATTTATTTGCAAAAGCTCAAACTTCCCAGCCAGCTGATTCCTTTCTGAGTGTCACCCCAATTCTTATAAATAAAGTAGATTGACAGAAAATCATTGATACAGTCAATCATTCAATGATGGGCCAGCATATAATTCATTCAAAAACTTCCCTGAAGGATCCTAATTCCTAACTCTCACCTACAGGGATAGAATGATAATTGGAACAATCGACCCATCCAAAAGCTGGCAGTGGGACAAAAGGTTGGAAAGATTAAATCATAAATAAAGGTTCTGTAAGATGAAATGCATATTGCACATGGAGAACGCTCCATGTTCCCACCAAAACATATTGGAACCTCTGTCTGAAACTTTGAATACACCAGTTGCATGGCTGTAATCAAGCCCAGGAAATTAAACATATACTGCCAATGAGATACTTGTAAACTCGGAAGCACGGACACTACAAAATGCCAACATACTAGTGTCAAACACGTATCCGACACGGACACAAATGTGTCAAGTACACACTCAAGAAGAAAAAATCATTTTTTAATTTAGTTTTTCTATTTTGATGTTGAATGTTTTTTATTTGAGCTCTTTTTATAGGTGTCTAGTTTATCTGAACTCTTTTGTTCATACTTTAAACAATATTTTATTGTCTTTAAATTAATTTTAGATATATTTCCAAACATTTCATTGTTATTACATACTTTTTAAATCCAAAATAAACATAACTTATTCCAAATATAAAATGTATATACCTAAAAATTTAGTAGGATGGAAAAAATTGTATCTATCCAAAGGGGGAAGACTTACTCTCATAAAAAGTACTTTATCCAATTTACCTACTTATCTCCTCTCTCTTTTTCCAATTCCAGCAAATATAGCATATCGTATAGAACAACTTCAACAAAATTTTCTTTGGGGTAGTCTGGGAGATGTTTCTAAACATCACTTGGTGAATTGGTCCAAGGTATGCTCTCCTGTCCAGTATGGGGTTCTAGCAATTCGAAACTTGAGATACTTTAATGAAGCATTATTGGGAAAATGGTTGTGGAGATTTGGGTATGAGAGAGAAGCGCCATGGAGAAGGGTTATAAGGGCTAAATATGGAGCTGAGGAGGGAGATTGGTGCTCTAATTCTGTTCTAGGCTCCTATGGTGTGAGTGTATGGAAAACTATTAGTAGTGGTTGGTCTACTTTTTCTCGCTACGTTTAGTTTCAGATTGGAGATAGGACTAGAGTGAAATTTTGGCATGATGTCTAGTGCGGGGATAATCCTTTTGAGTATGTGTTTTCCAGATTTATTCAAAATGAATAATGATAAGGAGGCTTATGTGCTATGTAGCACGGGTGCGTTTCGGGATTCGGGTGCGGGTGCGGGTGCGGGTGCGGGTGCGGGTGCGGGACTCGGCAATTTTTGAAAAAGGTGGGTGCGGGTGCGGCGGGACTCGGCGATTAAAAAATATTTTTATTTATATTTTTAATATATTGCTAAGCATATTTTTTCACATTATACAAACATATACCAAATTTAAGAGCAATAGTAGATAATAACTAAAAACATGATTTTCATAAATTAAACACAACTCACAAGATTGAAACTAAAACATTCCATGATGTTTGCAAATTAGAATACAACTCACAAGTTCGAAATTAAAACTAAATAAAAGACAATCAATAAGACAATCAAACACCAATTTCTTCATCATCAAGATCAACAGCTTCACTTCGAACTTCACTTTCACTAGTAGTAGCACTAGTGTTAGCAACGTGAGTGAGATGTAATGTGAGGAGTGTTTTTGGCGTTTTGAGTGCATTTGGGCTGAAGTAGGGTTAGAGTTTAGTAAATGGTGCGTTCTGGGTTTTTTTTTTTTTTTTTTGAATTTCGGCCGGAATCGGCTGTTTCGGCCGTTTCGGCCGATACCGGCCGATTCAGGCCCGAGTCGGCCCGAATTGGCTCGCGTCGGCGCGTGTCGAAGCCGAATCGGCTCGCGTCGGCGCGCGTCGAAGAAACCCACGTGGGATCCACGTGGCCCGACGCGGCCGGACGCGCGGGCAGCGACGTCCCCTGCGCGTCGCCGCGTCCGGCCGCGTCGGACGCGGGTGCGGCACCTCCGGTGCCGCGTCCGTGCTTCCCAGCTTATGTGGCTAATCTCATGTAGTTTCCTAATGGGGTTCTTTTTTGGGACTTAGAATTCCTGTGAGAAATTCATGATAGGGAATAAGATTCTTTGTCTGTTTTTTGGAATGTTATATATGGAGTCTCATTGAGAGGTATTGGTGAGGATAAGATGTGTTGGACACCTGCTAAGAGCAAGGGTTCTAAGGTAAGTAGTTACTATCAGGCTTTGTTGGGTGTATGTACTCAATCCTTCCCTTGGAGAAGTATTTGGAAGCAAAAGGTTCCTTCAAGAGTTGCATTTTTTGTTTGGACTGCAGCTTTCGGAACTATCTTGACTATGGATAATTTACGTAAGAAGAAGGTGTTGATTCTAGATTGGTGTTATATGTGCAAAGTAATGGAGAATCGGTAGACCATCTTTTACTACATTGTCCTATTGTTTATGAGTTGTGGTCTATGGTGTTCACCTCATTTGGTATCCACTAGGCAATGCCAAAGACTGTAGTTGAGCTCCTTGCTTGTTGGCAAGGAAATTTTGGTCATCATTGTAATGGTGTTATTTGGATGGCTATCCCTCATTGTTTGATGTGGTGCATTTGGCTGGAGACTATAACTAATTTAAAACTTTTCTTCTTTAAAACTCTATCAGACTGGATGTCTATCATAGAAAGTCATTCTATTTCTTCGGTCTATGATTTGATAGATGCTTGTAATTTATGTATTTGATTATGTTGGTCCCCGGCTACATACTTCCTGTATACTCGGGTGGCTCATTATTAAGTTCTTGAATAAAATTTCCTTTACTTATCAATATATATATTAATTAATTAATTGCCGTATCCTCGATGTATCATATCCTAGTTTTTCAAGAAATGTCGTTTCACTATACTACGTATTGTGTCCATATCCATGCTATATAGCTTGTAAATCAAGTAGGAAAGGACATTCTAAAAGCACTGCCTTGGAAATGTGTCAAATGCATGTGTACAGCGAAAAGAACTTATATAAACTTCAAAAACCTTGAGCATGTTGGAAGAACCAGCAACATAAATTTAGATAGAAGTTTTATTTATGTTCCCTCTTCTGTTGATTATACAAACATTTTAAACACGTTGATCAATTACTAGTAAGTTAATTACCAACACAAAAAGCTTCAAGAACAATGCAGAATCTGAATTCTTACCTATGAAAAAAAAATGCAGAATATGAAATCCAGTAAATGATAAAAGATAAAAACTGCAAAAGGACCATATCAAATGACATGAACAAGGATTCACTTCAGTTGTCATGTCAAGCTGGAATAATTAAATAGAGAATGTTTTACCGGAATGTCTGTTTTCATGCCAATACATGTCACTGCATTGTGCTCAAATCCAGTTAACTTCACAGACATCTCCTCAGGAGCAAGCCTCACTGCATAATCATTTTAAAACATTACAACTTCTCGGTTAGTATGTCAGATATGTTTTGGTTTTTTACACCTAATTATATTACTGGGGACATTTTGTCAACGTAGTAAAGAATATTGCATTTTTTTTCTTTGGTATGGTAAGCCAACAATATAAGTATGGCTAGTTCACTCCATTTCAGAACAGTAATAAATGTTTGCAATGCACATATATTCAGTAACTCTGGAACTTCTTTGTAACTTTTTGATAATTAAGTCTATGACAACTTACAGTTGAATTTCTTTTTAGCTATCTGGCTATTGTTGAGCAAATACAGAAAGTTTTTAACAGTTTCAGCATTGAAACGAGCAGTGTACTGCAATAAAGAGAATGTCCAAACAAGATGGTTTAGCCAAGTCAGACAGCAGATTCTTAATGAATTGGAGAGAGACAGACAGACAGACAGACAGAAAGACAGAGAGAAATACCTGAACGACAACAACATAATACTTTGAATTGTTTCGATCACTACAATCAATGACATTAGATGGTGCTTGAGTGTTAACCTGATGGAAATGAACTAACTTTAGACCCAAAGAAAAAGCTAGTAGTTCATCATAACATGAACTCCTGATGCAAGGGAAAGCAGTGAGTTGAGTATCAAACTTCAGAAATATTGCATAGTTTCAATCCACACAATATCATTGATGCCATTGCATAATCTACAGAGATATGCAAAAGTTGCACAAAATAAAATTGTACACTATGAATCATATTTAGAGGTATCTATCAATAGAATGGATGGGGAATACTACATATTGAAGAATCATAAACACCAATGATCCCAAAGTCCAACACACATGCTGAAAGATCAATGCTTATAACTAATCAAATATGTTAGTTAATGTTGTCAGCCAAAAAAGAAGAAAATAAAAAGGGAGGGGGGTGGGGGGGGCAGTCATACTATCTCACTATGGTGCATTTACCATAAGAGTAAGTGCTGTATCTGATTAGGTGGCTCCAACAATCTTACACAGCTGTAATAATACCATAACAATTTGCTTGGCCAATGCAGGGTCAGCTCTTCCCTTTTTGTTTTTTGATAATTACAGGATCGGTTCTACCTTTAGGTGTCTTAGGCAATTGTGATTGCCTAACAAGCAAGGCCCCCTAGCAAAAGAAGGCCCTGTAATTCTGGTCCCATAGGCTCTTATTAAAGGATGATAGTGTACAAAAATATTGTATCATACCTCGACTGTTTTCTCAAAGATGATACTATTTATGATGCTGATGGTTTAGATTTATTCCAATTAACATACTAAATTATATAAAAACTTGAAAAGACTAGATTCATGTATTGCTTATTGACGACATTTGTTACAATTATTTTTGTAGAAAGAAGTTTCTCAAAATTAAAATCGATAAAACCCTACATAAGATCGACTATGCTACAAGAAACATTAAGTGTATTAGTTATATTAACAATTAAATAGTACATGTTAGCAATACTTAGTACAAAAACTTTTTTTTTTGATACTTAATTAATAATTTCACATGGTGAGAGGAATGAATTCTAAGTACATTACTTAATTGATATTTAGATAGAAGAAAAGTCCTGCGCCAATAACCTGATCTATCAGCTATGACAAAGCAAGTTTTACAAAGAAGTGTGTGCTAACTTGAGCACCCATACAAATTATTGCTAGATGAAATTCCCAACATTAACTCATGATACATTATCGTTCCCATTCCTCTTCCAGTTGATTCTACCCTACATATGCTTCTAGAAATCTTTTCATTACAAAATTTTGATCCAAAATTATCAGTCAAATTTGTCTTACTTTTTAAGGTTGTTGACCCATTCCTGGAAAACTAATTCACTATTATCACATCGAATTTGGTCTTAAAATCCATTGATCAATGTGTCCTCTAAACTTAAATTTCAACCAAACAAGCAACAATACCAATTCAAAAACTATAAGGCTGAAGCTTAAAGTGCATTTCGATTGTAAAAGCATAGGCACTAAGAATAATAATAATAATAATAGTATGAGATTGGAGAAAGACATTGAAATTGTAGTTGTACCAGGACGATGCTTTTGCATAGATGATCGATGGAGGCGGCGCCAAGCGCATCTCGTCGGGCTTCGAATGGCCAATCGTAGTAATCGGCGGGGACTTTCTTGAACGAGAAGTCGTTTACGCCGTTGGTTCGGAGGATAGAGGAGAGGCGAGATTCGGTGTCGCAGATTGGGTTGGAGGAGGGAACAGAGTCAGGGTCAGCGATAGAGAGTGGCGCAGAGAGGTCGAGTAATAGCTCTAGTTTTGATATGCGTTCCAGGATTTGGGTTTGAACTCGCTCTAGCTCTGCTAATTTCTTTTCCATTCTGCACTACCCTCTCTCTCTCTCTCTCTGAGTCACTGGTTCCCTCTCTTCCGTTTAAAAGTGACAAATTGGATTGAATCTACTCAATCTAGGCTGCCTTTTCTTCTTGTTTTTGTCAAGGGTTTGTGTTTTATTGGGGTAGATTATACGAATTGGCAAAACTTAGGTTTATTTGGAAAAATACAAAAATCACCATCACCATTGAAAGTTGGACTAAAAATATAAGGTATTTACAAAGACTTTCCAAAAACCTACCAAATTTGTTCCTTACGCACAATGGACACTTAGCACGGTTTAAAAGTTCACTGCCCTTTTAAGTCATCTACTTTCATCCAACAATTTGTTTTGACTACACAAGCCTCATAATTTACTTAACAAGTTGTAAAAACTAAAAGTTATCCGTAACATTGCTCATTTATATAATTATGTAATATATATATATATATATATATATATATAATTTACATACATATTACTAATGGTTTTGTGCGTATCTTATTGTCGTTTCAAAACATTCAATATTCACACAGTTGGTCCTTCCCTTTTCTCTCATCCCTCTCACCCTCATCAGCACTGATTCCAACCCAATTAAGAAAGACTATATGCTTCCATCCTAATCAAAATTGTCTTACTCTGCACAAGCTCTTCCTATCTTTAAGTGGAAATGGAGATATGCACGCACCCAAGATCTGAAACCATTCTATTGCCATCTTGAACTGTTAGGAATAGTTGCTTGTATTCTAAATAAGAAGTAGCATTGATTTCTAGTGTAGGGACTTATGGGCATAGCAAATCCTATAAAACCCAATGCAATTAATTTATTTTTTGTTTGTTTGGGATGAATTATAGGTCAGGGTGCAAATTACGACCCCCTCCCCCCTACTCGGCTACACTCGAGGGGAGGGAGATAGTAAGAGTATATCATAAAATTTTAACGTATTGGGTTAAGGTTTCTTTGTAGACTCTATAAAGTCATTTTATCTTCTAGTGGATTTTTTGTGTCTATTGGTACACTCTCATATCTCCTCTAATATTTCTAAAAATTCAAAATCTTTAACACAAATACTCCCTTCATAAAATATGGAAAACAAAAAATTATTTGAATAATGCATTTTTATGGTGGTTTTTCCTTAGGTATAAATTACAAATAATTTAGCAGTATTGTTAATCACTATAGGTTGAATCTTAGATGTTTCCATTAAAAATATCAAGAGATGACAATTGAGTCATATGACTCTTGGCATTTAATTTATTAGTTTTGAAACTACTTGATTTAATTTGTTATAGTCCTTTTCCGATTTCTAGTCTAATATTTGCTTTGCTGTTTGGAGGCCTTTTCAAGTTCCGATTTCTTCAAACTTGGTATCCCTGGAAATTTATGGATGTATAGTTTCCATAAGTTCTGACCTTGCAAGATTTGGAGCTAAGATATCGTGTTTTGAAGGGAAGTGATGACTGTAAGAAATTCTGTGACTTTTTTCTTAAAAAATTCATTTACTCCAATCCATGGCAAATATTATCGAGCCCTTTTTGTGTGAGGTAGTTGAGACCTCATACTTTACACTGGTTTAAATGGATCACTCCAATTCTTGCTCAATTGGTACAGTATTTTGAGCAAAGTTGGTCCAAAAACAACCCTTTTAACCTGAAAAAAGTGAAACATTTAATCAGGGTTTTGGAGTTTTATTGATATCTCATTCATTTGAACTCCAAAATTTGGCCCATGAAGTATTGTTTTGAAGGGAAAAATATGACCTACGAAATGGTCCAAAATTTAGCCCGATTGGACAATCAGATAAAAAAGTTAACTTTTTACCATACCTAGCTAGGATTTTTGGCTTTAATTCTAATAAGAAGGTTTTTAATTGTTGCAACTTTTTGATTCACCATCCGATCGTGTTACATTTATTTATTACCCTTTTTTGTATTTGAAACTCACGATTCACACATTTTTTTTTAAATTTTTTTGGATTTTGATATTTGTTTTTACGCATTAATCAGGGCTGAACAAAATACGGTATCGACACATGTAACATGTCAATTGAATTATTTGCTCCATTACTCATATTCAATCTACTTTACACATTATTTGAGTACTTTATTGTTTTATCTTCCGATTAGGTGAGTTGGCTCTCTACCTAATTCAGTTACCAATAATCCAAGTTCATTTGATGAAATATTAGATGGATTCTTGAATCCCTAGTGTTTTTCTCTATTAATTTCTTTTAAGTTTATTTTGCTATAATTTTAGTTTTAATATTATCTTACTCCATCCTTGGGTGGAAAAACAAACAAAAAAACTATTTTCATTTTCTACGTAATAATAGTGGGGTAGCTCCTTCCTTTCTAATGCAATTCTTATGAAACCACAAAAAAAAAATATATATATATATATATAAATAAATTTTTAAAAAAAAAATCTAGGTTGGGAAAATAAAATATCAAGATATTTGGACTAATATTGAAGTATCTTTCTGGAATGTTTGAAACTTCAAATATAGTTATGACTTATGAGAACCCACGTTCAAGTCTTCTTTGCCATTGTTTCTCCTTAAAAAAAAAAAAAAGTCATCTTCGCCAATGGTTTTACTAGAAAGGTATTAGCTGACCCTATAAACCGGAGCTACCCAAAAAAGAATTGTTTTCTACCCTTTGTACGAGTCTTCTTCCAAAACTTTCTATTGCTGTGAAAAATGGAAAAAATGGTTAAAATTTACTATGAGGAAAATAAAAGAGTTATTATCTATGAAATTTTCAACTATTCTATTTTTCGTCCTTATATACAATCAAATGGAATCTGGTCCCCTAATAAGAACTTATTGTAAAGAAAAAATTTAGATAAAAAATAAATAAATAAATAAAAAACCTCGAAGATATGTCAATTAAAAAATAATTTTCAGAGGTGGAGAGATAAGCCCCCCTTCTTTTTTGAGTAATAATATTAACTGATTATTATAAATAAATAAATAACAAAATCCTTATTTGATTTGTATATAGTTTTTTTTTAAATTTTACTTTTAAAATAATTATATTTTCACCAACCTTTATTTTAAAATCATTAAACAAATAAGAATAAGCTGAACAAACATTCTAAGAGCATTTGTAGTTAATGCAAAATAGAAAAAATGTTCAATTTTATACATTTAAGTTCAAAATCACCAATATCAGATAAGTTGAAAATGTATAAATTTGCAAAGTTGCTATAATAACCACTATTCATTTTACATTTAATTTTTTATTCTTTCTTTACGTATTTAAAGAATGAAGAGAGAGAAAGTGAATAATAATTATTGTATGTGAAGAAAAGAAATAATTAAAAAAATAAAAAGCTGATATTTTAATGAAATAGTATATATAATAAATAATCTAATATTGGTATTTTTGACAAAATAATTGTATAAAAAAAATAGGCTTTTGTACTAAAATAAACATACATTTTTGAAAAGCATCTGACCTTTAAAATTTAAATTATAAGTCCATTTGGGAACAACTTTTTTAGCTAAAACTGAAAAAAAATTTATTAAAAATACTATATATAAAACTAAAAACTAATTGAATAATAGCAATATATATATATATATATATATATATGAGTCCGGTTAATGTATGCCCCTAGGGTATACATTAATAAATCCGTTTTTAGAAAAAAATTTATCGGAAATTGACAACTTTTTCAGTTCTCGATAAAAAAATTTTCAAAAATTGATTATTATTGTGTGCACTTAAAACACACATAAGTAAAATCCTTCTTTTATATTTATATATATATATATATATAAATATATATATATATATATTTCATCCCATGCAAAACGCAACTTATATATCACGAAAAGGGAAAGTGAAAACCATTGTCGGTGGCCCATAGATTGGATTGGGTACCAAGAAAAGCTAGTACGTAATACGAATTCCTTCACAAGAAAAGTGGCCATCAAGGAGACGGTGCCCTTTGGGTCCACTTTAGTTAATTACTAGGAGTATTATATTAAAACCTTTGAGACCACTTTAGTTAACTACAAGTGTTATATTATATAAAGGTAATGATCTGCCGGGTTCTATGTGTATAGTTGTATACTATTTTATGTGACTTTTTGTATCAGTTGTGAAGATCGCCACACTTCATTTTCTCCCTCACTAAATAACTGACCCACGCGCGCGGTCCAATAGCGTGTGCAGGATTTATATGCTACCAGAGAGGGGAAAATAACAATTTTCATAAAATAAAATAGATGGAAATAATATGGTCATATTTATAATATCTTCATGGACAAAACCTAAGTGTCAAGGGCTTCATAGCTAAATTAACATTTTTTATGTATAAAATGTTTAGGGGTCTAAGAAAAATGGTTTAAGTTACGGAGTTAGTAACATATTGTAATTATTTTATTAAAAAAAACTTAGGTACAGTATTTTAAATATATTATATTTTAAGTTCTCAATTTTTTATTTTAGAATCCATTAAGTTCTCAAATTAAATCTAAAATTAGATAGTTGCATTGAATTTAATTTTCATTAGAAAAGACAACATTATTTATGTTTTTTTATTGATAAATTCAATTAAATGTTTGAATTTAATTGAAAATTATAATATTATTATATTTAAGGTACTATACTTAAATTTCTCCATGTACTCAAAATTTCTTAGTGGTTTAAAAAAGGTGCGTTGGTTTCGCATTTTATCTACCTTTTGTTTTTGGCACCCCAAGTGGATCACATTAAATATGTAAAAACATTTTCATCATGGGTGGTATAAATGCTAAAATACTATTTTTAGCAACTGAAATCACAAAAATCTACTCCATCAAATATGCTATATGCTAAAAAAATTGACATCTTGCAAGAGTGAGCTCTCATTTTTGAGAGGTCACTGTAGCAAGATGTTATCATTTTTAAATATTTTTAATTCTCTCTCCTCAAACTCTCACTCTCACTCTCTCATCTCTCTTTCTTAGATTCTCCCTCTCGTGGGTCTGATGGGGTCGTTGATGGCTGCAAGTGGAGGTTTGTCCGATAACTACTAACGGGTTGTGGGTCTGATGGTCGATGGGGTCGTGGGTCATTTTTCTATTGTGGTTTGCTTGATGGGTCTCGATGGTGTTTTTCAACGATGGTGGGTTGCTTGATGGGTCTCGACGGTGCCATGGTTGTATATGTCATGGGTTGTGCCGGTGGGTTAAGGCCGTTGGTTGTGGGTTTATGGTGGCTTGGGTGGTGAGGGTGAGTGGGTTGACTTGTTTGTGCCGTGGGTTGAGACCGTGGGTTGAGGCCGGTGGTTGTGCCAGTGGGTTGAGGTCGTTGGTTGTGGGTTTGTGGTGGTTGGGTTGCTAGGTAACGGTGGTGGGTTTGGTGGTTGGTGTGCCGTGGGTTGAGGCAGAGAGAGGATGAGAGGGAAAGTAAGGTTTGTGCCATGGGTGGTGCTGTGGGTGGAGGTTGGTGGTTGGTTGTGCCGTGGTTGGTGTTATGGGTTGTGTCGATGGTGAAGGTTGTTGGTTGTGTGGGTTTGTGGTGGCTTGGGTGGTGAGAATAAAAAAGAATAAAAAATGATAAATAAATAATATTTTAAAGAAGTGATAAAAAAAAAATAGAAGTTTTGATGTCAGGTGTATTGTAAAGTGATGTGAAAATGCTACGAAGTTAGTTTTTTAGATACTAAATGCTAAAAATTTTAAAACCCTTGATGAGAATGCTCTAAACTGATTTTAACATCCTTTAATCTCATATATTTCATAAAATTGTAAATAATTCAAAAGGTAATTTCTTCATTTAACATACCATTGAGGATATTACCTCTACAAAATTGACAAAGCAACTTAGTTGTGTAGGAAAAATGGAATAATTTACAAGATAGATCTTAGGCTGATTTAGAAAAGATTATCGAAATGGCTCCATCGGAAGCTGGGTAATTGTGTAGCTAGAAAAATTCTATAAAATAAATTAAATGGAAACTGTATGGACCAGATTTGGGTTCCTAGCCCAACAGATGAATGGACTTAGGCCCAAAAAGCCCAAAACAATGAATTTGTAGAGAATGGATTAGAAAATCAGGTTCTAATGAATCAAAGATTTAGATGACAAGGAGATGTAAATAAACAGGGTTATGATGAAGAAAACCGTCCTTGGCAAGGTCCGAGGAGAATCATTCTTATATATTGTTCTTAGGTTGGATTACAAGTTTGGTTCTCGGTTGCTACAATATTTCTCCCATAATTTTCCAATCGATCATCTCATAGTCTCCTTCTTTTATACTGTCTCCCCACCACATCTCCATCTTCCACGCGTATGTCGGACGGTTTGTGTTGATACTTGTCCCATTAGTACTTCCCATAAGTCCTCATATGGTAGCTGTAAGGCTGAAATCCATTATTTAGGTTGAAATCCACTATTCAGGCATCACCTCTATATTAATGCGGCCAGAGAGTTAGCTGCAGTGCATTTAATGCGGAGGCAGCAGCTTTCTCCTAAGATATTTTTAGGATTTCTCCTTGTCTAATGTCACTGCAACACTTATCCGCATCAATAGAACTTCCTGGACATTACCTGGGACGATAGACAACTTCTTCAGACCTCGGCATTGGTTAGCTAAGGATGCACTTATCCTCGTCCCACCCCTTGAGCCGTTATGACCAAGACTAATCTCTCTACTCATCAATACAGTCTCTTATGGCAAAGATATCTCTTCCTCGGACACCCCTTCGTCCTCGAATTGGGCCACAGGCCCAAAACAAAAATAGATAATGAACTCTTGGGCACAATACCCCTATAGAAACCATATGGTTACATTTAATAATGTTCTGGAAACCATTTTGAACCCCGTTTTGATTTATCTATTCGAAAAGCATTTCAGTATTAGCCTATTTTGATGTACCGTTTTAAGGTTACCACTAAAACTATATATATATATATATATATATATATATATATATATATATATATATATATATATGGGTTGAGTTCAAATTATATCTGGTGTAACTTTAAGCAATGTTACACCACTCAATATTTTTTAATTGAATGTGAATTTTGACAAATTCTCTTTTATATTACATTATCTTCACGTATTTTCCATACTTACAAAATTTAAAGATAATTAAAGATCAATAGTCACGTCATCAATCAATTATTTAAATTCAAATTTTTGTAGTTTAAAATAATGCATAAAATATGAGTTTATGGATCAAATGGTAAATTACATATAAATATATATATATATATCACATAAAATTATACCATATCAAATTATTAATTCAAAATCAAATAATTCACATTCTTAATATCATCATTACATAATATAAATATATAACATGTCACATATAAGTAAAGGAAAAATAGTATATTAATGAAGAAAAAGCAATGTCATGTGTGTAAAGTTAACAAGAAAAACTCATTACTAAAGGAAAATAGTACTTAATAAAATTTCATATATGAGTGAAAGTAATAAAAAATGGGTTTAGATTTTTTTTTATTACTTATTGGCTAAAATTAGCATACCAGGTGTAATTTAGTGAAATGAAGCAAAATAAACGAAAATTTATAACAAAATGGAATAGAGGGGTGAGTTGTATCGTTAACTAATTAGAATGAAAGATTACGAAATGGAATTCATAACTATATTATTTCAAATAATTATTTATAATATCCTCACATTTAAATTTTAGGTATATTATTTCAAGTGTAATACGTTATGTTCTCCAATTAAATTCACATTTACATTAAATTTATCTATTCTTAAAAAATAATATACTATTTATATTTTATTAATATTTAAATTTAATAAAAAAAATCTAATATACAACTGTTTAAGTCTTTTTTTTTTTTTTTTTTTTTGAGAACCAACGATAGCTCTAGTGTACTACTGTTAAGTCTTTTTTGAAACATACTGTTAAGTCTTAAGTGGGCGTTAACATTTTATTTTGCAGTAAAAATTTCTTATTAGTGGTTTAAAAAGGCGCGTGGTGTTTGCATTTGGAGGACCGAAGGAATGGAGGTGGTAGGAAACAGCAAATATACAGAACAGGAAGAATAAAGGAAAATATTGTTTTATATAGGGCAATTTCAGATTCGCATCCCCCTACAGGCTACACCTACACCAAAGGAAAATATTTTTATATAATTGGGAAATTTCAGATTTTCTGCTTCCCCAAAGTCTTGGCAATTTCTTCCAGAAACTTTGACAATTGAAAAATACTATTGCGTTTACCCCACTCAAACCATTCTCTCTCTCTCCGACACATATAAAAAAACCCCACTCTCCCCTAACGCTCTCTGCACAGGAAAAACCAAACCTTACACACGAAAACAGTACTAAAAACACACACACACACACAAACACAAACACAATGCAAAAGAGTGGTTCATCATCATCACTTGGCCCAGGAGGACTGGACCTAACCCAGGCCTTCTTCAGGCAAATTCAACGTGCCGCCCCTCCTTCCCCAACTAAGCGACACACCAAAATCTCAGTCGTTGGAGCCGGCAACGTGGGCATGGCCATAGCTCAAACTATTCTTACCCAAGACGTAGCCGACGAGCTCGTACTCATTGACGCCATGGCCGACAAGCTACGTGGCGAGATGCTCGACCTTCAACACGCTGCTGCGTTTTTACCTCGCACCAAAATCCATGCGTCTGTCGACTACGAGCTCACCTTTGGGTCTGATCTCTGTATTGTCACTGCTGGGGCCCGCCAGGTCCCTGGGGAGTCTAGGCTCAATCTGTTGCAGAGGAATGTGGCTCTGTTTAGGAGTGTTATTCCTCCGCTGGCTCGTTACTCGCCGGAGACTATTTTGCTTATAGTTTCCAATCCCGTTGATGTGCTCACTTACGTGGCGTGGAAGCTATCCGGATTCCCTTCGAATCGGGTTATTGGGTCGGGTACCAACCTCGACTCCTCCAGGTTTCGGTTCCTCATCGCCGATCATCTCGACGTCAACGCTCAGGATGTGCAGGTCAGTCACTTTTCTTCTCTCTTCTTTTTTTAAGATTCTCTCACAAAAGAAGTAGTGATGCACGTGCACCGATGCTTAGGGTTTGGTTAGAGTTTAGTGGATTATCTGCATTGGAGTTTTTTTTTGGAGGTGTTATTGGGTATTTAGTTTGTGTTTTTAAATAATTATTTTCAATTTTTAAACAATATTTTATGTATTTTAATGTATTTTTTCACCCACACGTATTTTTATAAATATTTTCAAATAACAGTTTTTAATTTTTAAACACATATAGCAAATGGCATATAGTATTTCAGATTCTGTTTGGAACATGACTTTAAACACTTATTTTCAATATTTAATATTTTTTCATATTTTTTCATCTATATATATTTTAAAAAAAATTAAAAACTGTTGTCTAAATACACCTGTTAAATAGACCCTCATATATTATATCTTCTTTATGTTATTCTGATTCCATTACCTGTGATTAGATTCTTCCTTATTGTAAAAAGAGAAGGTTAGGTTGTGACTTGAAAGAGTGAAACATAAACGGACACGTCCGTATGTTGAAAGCCTGTCCTAATTAAATAAACGGTATAAACCTATCTCTAGCTGCAATCTCTAGCTGTAAGCCTGTAATTGGATTTTCTTTTCCCACAGTTCTACTTTCAAAATTTACGGAGAGTTCTCGTAAATTTTTTTAAAAAAAACAATTAACGGTAATTACAATTATAACCTCCAATTAGAAAATATATATATATTGGTGATAATATAGATTTGTTATTCTAATTTATATGTTTTTTTTTATTTGACCAACACTCAATTATAAATTGAGTCAATTGACCATGTAAATTTCGTCGATTCTTTTTCTCTTTCTCCCTCTTTGTTTTTATTATTTATTTTTTAAATTTTATTAGAAGAGTATGAATGAGAATTTTACTAATTAAATTAATTTAGGTAATGCTTTGGTGCTTTCTTAATTTAGTAAAGTCTGCCTTGTTAATAAACTTTGTTGTAATAATTAATGCAGGCTTACATAGTTGGGGAGCATGGTGATAGCTCGGTGGCACTATGGTCAAGCATTAGTGTCGGAGGTGTGCCGGTATTGAGCTTCCTAGAAAAGCAACAAATCGCATACGAAAAGGTGACCTTGGAGAAGATCCACAAAGAAGTAATAGATAGTGCTTATGAAGTGATAAGCCTCAAAGGGTACACATCCTGGGCTATTGGGTACTCTGTGGCTAACCTGGCTCGATCCATACTGAGAGACCAGAGGAAGGTCCACCCAGTCTCGGTAGTTGCTAATGGGTTCTACGGAATTGAAGGTGGAGACGTGTTCTTGAGCTTGCCAGCCCAGCTTGGTAGGGGTGGAGTCTTGGGTGTGACCAATGTGCATTTGACTGATGAGGAGGCTCACCGTCTTAGGGACTCTGCTAAGACCATCCTTGAGGTGCAAAACCAGTTGGGAATCTGAGTCACATCACAGTGGATCCCTGCTTTTGAATCCCTTTTCATTTGCCTGTTTTATCATTTATGATTTTTTTTTTTTTTAGAGACACATTATGCCTATTGTGTATGTTATCTTTTGGGGTAGGTTTCAAGTTTATGTTTAGTGGATCTAACTATCTAGGTAGTGTTTTTATTTCAATCAATTAATTAGTATTACGAAAGAGGAAGCCTATTGAATTTTTCAATGGTGTCCTAATCTATTTTACAGTATCTCGAGATTACTAGATATTTTGTATTTCATGTATGGTGGCTTTAATTTTTGGCCAATAGGTCAATTTCTAGCTTGAAAACTTTTTTTTAAAAATTGAAATTTACATTTAGAAATATTGTAAGTTCTTCAACCTTTAAAATTCATTACAAAAATTATAACTTAATTTTCAAAGGGGATGTGCAACAGGATAAGTGAGTTAAATTTATAAAAGGACCACATGTAGGTTGTTGAATAAAATGAGTCTTATTAATTTTCTAAAAATGTTTTCTAAGAGAAAAGTAGGACGCTACTTTTTATATTGTGAAAATGGAATTTAAGAAAAGTCTAAAGTATTGTTTCGATAATACTACTCTGGCCTATTTATAATTGGTAGAGTGCAATTGTAAGTTGAACATTCTTAGAGCATTCACATAGAGAATGCCATATGTCATATGTAGGCAAAATTTGACATAAAAGGCCAAAAAACCCCCACACCCGGACTCGTAAAAAGCAAGTATTGCGAATTTTTTTCCAATATTGCTATAGTGCATTTTACATTTAAAATTGCACGGTCGCACAATTGAAAAAAAAAAAATTTAATATTTTATTTTATTTTTCCTGAAATATCTCTCTCCTCTCTCTCTCTCTCTCTCTCTCTCATTATTTCTGTTCTGTTCTCTCTCTCTTCCTTCTTTGTTTCTCATCTACTCTCTCCTCTCTTCAGACCCAAACACCATCTTCCTCCCAACATCAACATCACACATCACAATTCTGGGTTTTGGGTTTTGGAGTTCTCTGTTTTTTTTTTTCCTCTGTTGTGAAGCTGTGATTCTCGCCGATGATAGGTTGATCAAAACGTTGATCTAGCGGTGGTGGTGTATGGGTTTTGAGCGGGGTTTTTTTTTTTTTTTTTTGGTTGTGACATTGTGATTCTCGCTGGTGATGGGTTGATCAACAATGGAGGAAATGTTGATCTAGCGGTGGCGGTGGCGGTGGCGGTGTTGATGTAGTGGCGGCAGTTTCTGGGTTTTGATCGGGGTTGATCCGGTCTTTTTTTTTTTTTTTTTTTTTTAATATGGGTTTTTGTTTTGGTGGGATTTTGGTGGGCATGGTGGAGGCGCAGCAGTGGTGGTGACTAGGCAGTGGAGGCGTGGTGCTAGAGGTTGAGGGAGCTTGGAGGAGTCTGGAAGAAGGTGAAAAGTTAGGACAAGTCTAAAAGATGTATACGCGTGTGGAGGAGAAAATTGGGAAAAAATAAAAAAGGAAAAAATATATTTTATTGTGTAGAAATATTATTTTAATGAGTAGAATAGGAAAATAAAAGTTGGAATGTTGGATATATTGTAAAATGGTATTGTATAGTTGATAAAGTAGTTTTTTAGAATGGTAAAATAGAATGGGATAGAATTTCCGGATGTGAATGCTCTTACACCCCAGTTGGTAGGGTGAAAATAGGAAGATGCAAAATTATCTTTAACATACAGACAATTGTAAAACATTCTTGCAATTATCTTAATTTTACATCTTCCTGCTATGTTTAAAAATTATCTTACAACTATGTCAGTTTGTGTTCTATTAATTTCATAGCTTAATTTTTTTTGACCAAAAACTTAAATTGTTTAGTGTAGAAACTTTTCAAAACTGATTACTATGTGTTAAAGCTTAATGAAAAAAAAGTATAACGAGATACTATTGAGAGCGTGTAGGCTTGTAAAAAAAGCACTATTGAGAGCTTTCTATCTTATAAGGATAATCAGCCAAATGATTGGATGTAGACTACATGTATGGTCTCAAAAGAGCAACTTGATCTGTGCTTCAACTCCACCACCTAAAATATTATTGGAATTGACTACAACTTTGTTTATCATGATATGAAATAATTTTGAAACACCACAATGTAATATCTCTTAACTTGTTCTCTAATTTTATGATAAATAAAAATTTAGTGAAATATCATTGTAGGGTCACAAATTATAGCCCAAACCCAAAAGGAATAGGATATAGGCCCAATAAGCCCAAAACAATAAATTTGTAAGAGAGTGGGTGAAAGAACTGAGCTGTTAATAGGCTTTCTAACAGTTAATCAGGGTTTTAAATCTGTCCGAGAAGGAAAATATACGTTATCGAGAGTTGAATTTAAGTCCGAGGAGTAAGTATTTGGATGGATTGGCTATTTCAGATAGGTTGTTCTTCCCAATGCTACAGTAGATCTTGCTCGGTATCTCTTTTCTAATATTTTTCCGATCCCCCCCCTTATGGAGGTTTTCCCCCTTATATAGTCCCCTCTGATCCATTTCGATCGTCCATTTGTTTATCATCCAACCTTGTACTCAAGTATTTGTCCTATTGAGCAGCTTTTCTGGTTTTCTGTGGGCGGTAGTAGTTGAAAGTACTGTTCAGAGGTCTTCTTCACATTAATGCGACCAGAAAAGCTGCTGTAGTGCATTTAATGCGGTGGTAGCAGGTTTTCCCCTAGATATTTCCGTGTTCTTATCCATTCCTTGTGCATCTGAAGTCTATCTTCATGGCTGGAACTTCCTGGAAGGTTATCCAAGTCAAGACGAAGTTCACTTTATTGACATTCGTCAGGTCCAAAGAGGATGACTCTCTCGGACTAGTGCCTTTGAACATTTCTCTATTCGTCCACCTACTATGGGGCTTTCCCAAACGTTTTATCCTCCTCGGACGTACTCTTGTTAGTAATTGGGGCCTGAGGTCCAACGTAAAAGTTCAAGTCTTTGCCCCCCACAATCATTATATAATTATTATTCTATAAATTACAAATTGTAATTTATTTATTAATTTATGTTCTTATGTTCGTGCCGTTCACTTGATTCTAGACTTTGAACCAATTTCAAGGTCTTTCTTGGATGTCGGCAACTCTATCAGAGCAGACGACTACCGTTTGGCATGTATAGACGTCTCTCGGCCAGGTTTCTTAGCTCCATACGATCTTCCCCCCGTTGACGATCCTATTCCACAAGGAATACCTTTTGCCGTCCAGCCACTTCAACAAGTACCACCCGGACAGGCTATTGTCGAGGAAGGAGCTGCTTCCTCTTCTTCTCTTGAAGAGGAAATTGATAGGTTCCAGTTTGAAGAAGAAGCTATCGTTATATCAGAGGCTGAAGAAGGAGCGGACGAGTATTCGTGCGTTCAGACTCCTGTCACGATAGTAACCTATATTGGTGACACTTCAGACGAGGAGGAAGCAATGGCCCCTAAGACTGGTTCGAGTTTAAAGGAGCTTATGAAAAACAGGAACAAGGCGCCCTCTCCTCAGAATAAAAATAAGTCCAAACCCCCCGTAAATCCTCCACCTCCTCCTCATCCTTAGCTTCCTGCTGATCTTGGGCTAAAGCCCAACCCAGATCTAAGGAGGAAGAGGCACCCTGAAGCTACTGAGGAGGGAGAGCTGGGCCTTTCCAAAGGAAGCAAGCAGCCCAGGCAATCACAGGACCAAAGGAACAGAAGGTCCAACTCTGTGGATAGCCGAGAGGAGCCTCTGGTGGCCCAAGTGCGCCGCCTAACCCGTACTTGGTCACCCGTGTTGGAGGTGGACGGTGTGCCAATTGCGTATGATGCCACCCTCAGGCATTATCGTGGGGGGCACGCTGGTCTGGTAGCCGAGGCTCTGGAGTAGCCTCTCCTCCTCCCAAAGGACATGGAGGCCTATAGGACCTTCAACCATCCTGAACTCTTTTCTATCCCTTAAAAGGGACCTGGCTATAGTAAGTGACTGTTCATTATTTTTCATTTATACATTTCTATTTCCTTGCATTTTATAGCAAAAGTGAATACCTCTTGTTTTTGTTTGTTGTTTTTTTTTTTTTTTTTTTTCTAGGTCACACAACAAGTTTTTGTGGCCGAGGAGTGGGTGAAGAATGCCCGTGGCGAGACCAAGGTTGCTTTGGATGCTCGCGCCGAAGTGGAGACGTAATTGGGTGCCCTGAAGGAAAAACACGCTAAAATGGCCGAGCAGCTGAAAAAAGCTGTTAGGGCGAGAGATAGTGCCAAAGCAGGCTTGAAGACGATAGAGAGGTAATTCAAAGAAGTGCGCAAGGAACTGCACTATTCTGAAATAAATCTGGCAACAGAAAAGCAGATGGTGATAGAACTTCGCAAGGCCAGGGAAACTGCCCAACTATTCAAAGAGGCAGTCGAGGCCGAGAAACAAGCCGCATACGCGCTGGGGGTACAGGAGACTCAAAGCAAGCTCACAGAGGAGTTCTCCGCTGTAGCCAGGGATTACTGCGACATCTCTTGGGGTAAAGCCCTTGATGCCGCTAGGATTCCTTCTGATTCCAGCTTGAGGCAACCTGAGAGCATCTATTATGATCCAGACATCTGCGAGCTCTCAGGTCCTAGCTCCTCTCCCTCAGCGTAACCTGCCCAAGTGTCTGAGGTGCCCACAACAGATCAAGCCCCTCCTGCCCCTGTGGAAACTTCAATAGACCCTCACCCAGATGCTGGCAAAAGGAAAAAAGCTGAAGCTCCCCAGGGCAAAGATAAGGGCAAAGGCAAGGATAAGGGCAAAGGCAGGGCCTCAGACACCACTATCTCTCAACCCGAGCAAGCTGATGATCCAGGGGCTCCCAAGTCACAAGTTTAGGATCTTAGTTTTTGTAGTATTTTTATTTTTATTATTATTATTTTTATGTTTATTGTTTTTGTATTTTCTTTTTGTTAAAGAAATGTACCACACTTTTGTTATCAATGAAAATGTCCCTTTTACTTCATATGTTACGATAAATAGTGGAAAACTGATCTGATGCCATCTTCATCTAATTTGAACAGTATGTATGGCTATATTAGACAAACAGAACATATTATAAGTTAAGTTCAACTAAAAAGTTTAGGACTTTGGTCACAACGCATAAATTGGATAAGCATCTCTGAAAGTAACAGGGTAACAATAAGTATAACTAACCCAAATGAAAAATTTTAAGTAATACGTTTAGATTCAAATTTAAATACTTAAATAAACTTTGATCATGTTAATCAATCCAAATCACTTGGTCCAAGGACATCAGTCATGATTGAATCTAAGTTTAAACACTTGAAAGAATTGAGAACGAGTGTTAACTAACCCAAATCATCTGGTCAGAGGACTCCAATCATGATTGAATTTAAGTTTAAACACTTAAAAGAATTGAGAACAAGTGTTAACTAATTCAAATCATCTGGTCTGAGGACTCCAGGCATGATTGAATTTAAGTTTAAACACTTAATAGGATTGAGAACGAGTGTTAACTAACCCAAATCATCCGGTCCGAGGACTCCAGGCATGATTGAATTTAAGTTTAAACACTTAATAGGATTGAGAATGAGTGTTAACTAACCCAAATCGTCTGGTCCGAGGACTTCAGGCATGATTGAATTTAAGTTTAAACACTTAATAGAACTAAAAAATGAACATCATAAACATTTTATATAAAGAACACATATTGATCAAATAAACACTTATTAATAATAATACCTCTTTAGGTTATTTACATTCCAAGGACGTGGTACTACATGCTCATCCAGATCTTCTAAAAAATATGCTCCAATGCCAGCTTGGGAGGTGATACGATAAGGTCCCACCCAATTCAGCCCTAATTTTCCCCAAGCTGGATTCTTTGCAGCGCCCACAACTTTGCATAACACCAGGTCACCAGGAGTTAAAGGTCTTAACTTTACGTTGGCATCATAACCTTGCTTTAGTTTCTGCTGATAATAAGCCAGCTGAACCATTGCATTTTCTCTCTTTTCTTGAATCAAGTCCAAATTTCTCGTTAGTTGTTCATCGTTGTCTTTTGGATTGAATGAACTGGTTCTTGTTGTCAGGAAACCAGTCTCTAAAGGGATGACAGCCTCAGCTCCATAAGTCATTGAGAAAGAGGTCTCTCCAGTATACCTGCGAGGCGTGGTTCTATACGTCCAGAGTACGTGTGGTAATTCCTCCACCCATTTACCTTTCGCATCATCTAATCTTTTCTTCAATCCACTTAATATGACTTTAGTTATAGCTTCAGCCTGCCCATTCCTTTGGGGATAAGCTGGAGTAGAATACCTATTAGTAATCCCCAATTCACCACAGTATTTTCTGAACATCTTACTATCGAACTGAAGACCATTGTCCAAGATGAGCACGTGAGGAACGCCAAACCGAGTAACGATGTTCATCCAGACGAATCTTTTTGCATCCACATCTCTGATGTTGGCTAGAGGCTCTGCTTCAACCCACTTCGTAAAATAGTCCATGCCGACTAGGAGATACTTCTTGTTTCCCACTGCTTTGGGAAATGGTCCGACAATATCTAAGCCCCACTGAGCAAATGGCCATGGGCTAGATAACGGATTAAGGATTCATCCTGGTTGGTGTATGCTTGGCGCATATCGCTGACACTGGTCACACTTTCTGACATATTCCAAAGCCTCTCTCTGCATATTCGGCTACCAGTAACCTTAGGTAATGGTCCTATGTGCTAAGGATCTGCCTCCAGTGTGGCTTCCACAGATTCCTTCATGCATCTCTTCCAAAAGCGACTCGGTTAGTTCAGGATGAACACATAACAGGTAAGGTCCTGAAAAGGAACGTTTATATAGTTTATGGTCCTCCGATAACCAATAACTAGTAGCCTTTCTTCGTATCTTGTCAGCTTCTATTTTTTCCTCAGGCAGAATATCCTCCTTCAGGAATTTTATGATAAAATCCATCCAGCTTGGCCCTGCCCTGATCTGATTAACTTGAACTGTGTCTCCTATCCTTAAGGGTTTGTATAAATCCTCAACAAGGATTACTCAAGGCAAGTCCTGTGCCGAGGAGGTTGTAAGCATAGCTAAAGAATTCGCGTGCGCATTACCACTTCTAGGGACATGTAGCAAGTCGAAGGAGTCAAATTTTGACTGCATACACTTAACTTGGCTAAGATACCCCTGCATCCTCTCATCTTTCGCCTCGAATTCTCCTCTTACTTGACCGACAACCAGCCTTGAGTCTGAGAAGAGTTTTATGGACTTTCCTCCCATCCTTTGGACCATAGACATTCCTTCCAACAGAGCTTCATATTCAGCTTCGTTATTCGTGGCTACAAAATTTAACCTCAAAGACTTTTCAATGATAACCTTCTCAGGGGACATCAGTACTAATCCAATCTCTGAGCCCTTTTGATTTGATGCTCCGTCTACATGTACCTCCTATGTCGGAAGGCAATATTGGGAGATCGTACCAACCAATTTTTCATCCATGTTTCCATCTGTTGGTAATTCTTCTATCTCAGGTTCGGTGAATTCAGCCACCAAATCTGCGAGGACTTGTCCTTTCACGTAGGTACTGGGCATGTACTTGATATCAAAAGCCCCCAGAATTGTACCCCACTTGGCTATTCTTCCTGTGTAGTCAGCACTTCGGAGTATGGTTTTGAGCGGGAGCTGTGTAAGAACGACCACTGTATGCGCTTAGAAGTAATGAGGTAGCTTACGTGTGCCAAGCACTACTGCCAAGATAGTTTTTTCCAGTGGTAAATAACACACTTCCGCTTCGTGCAATGACTTACTCACATAATAAACTGGCCGTTATATGCCATTATCTACTCGTATTAGCACCAAACTTATTGCATACGGAGCTACAGCAATGTAGGCGAAACGAACTTCATCTGGCTCAGGACTAGACATGATTGGCGGCCGAGCTAGATAATCCTTGAGTTGCTGGAATGCCCTGGCGCATTCTTCCGTCCACTCAAAATTCTTCCATTTTTTGATTAGTTGGAAGAAAAGTCTGCATCTATCTACTAATCGAGATATGAACTTGTTCAAAGCGGCGGCCATTCCAGTTAGTTTCTGCACTTCTTTTGGATTCCGAGGAGTGCGCAAATTGTTAATAGCTTTAATCTTGTCAGGGTTAACTTCAATTCCCTTGTGGGTGACCATGTATCCTAAGAATTTGCCTGACCCTACACCAAATGAACACTTGGAAGCATTTAAGCACAATTTGTAGCTTTTAAGAATTTCAAAGATAACTTGAAGGTCTCCCAGGTGCTCCGAAACCACTTTGCTCTTCACTACCATATCATCTATATAAATCTCGATGTTTTTCCCCAATAGTGACTCAAACATCCTCGTCATCATTCTTTGATACGTGGATCCTGCATTCTTCAAACCAAATGGCATTACTTTGTAGTGATAATTCCCAATAGGAGTAACAAAAGCAGTTTTCTCTTGATTGTCCAAGGCCAATGGTATCTGATGATAACCTTGGAAAGCATCCAAGAAACTCATCCGAGGATGGCCGACAGTAGCGTTTACCAACTGATCTATCTTGGGCATAGGGAATGGATCTTTAGGGCAAGCCTTATTCAAATCTGTGAAATCAACGCACACTCGCCATTTCCCACTCTTCTTCTTTACTACTACCGTGTTTGCTAACCATTCAAAATAGAAGACCTCCTTGATAGCCCCAGCCTGTTTGAGTTTTGCAACCTCCTCCCGGATTGCTTCTACATGCTCTTTGGATGGACGCCGAGGGAGTTGCTTTTTGGGGGCTATTGATAGATTAACATTTAAATGGTGGCAAATGAATTCTGGATCCATCCCTGGGGCCTCGTAAGTATTCCAGGCAAAGACGTCAATGTTCTGTTTAAGGAACTCTATCAGCTCTTCTCTCTCTCGCTGAGGTAGCTGGGATCCGATTTGAAAAAAATTCTCTGGATCATCTCCTATTGTAACTTTCATAAGATCTTCACATTCTGCCTCCTTGGATGTTCCGTCAATGGATAACACCAGGGGTCTTAACTACTATAATTCTCTCTTACTGAGAGTCATAGGTTTAGCTTCGGGCTTATGTCGGATGGCTGCAACCATACATTGCCGCGCCATGTCTTGATCACCCAAAATTTCTTCGATCTGTCCCTCAGATGGGTACTTGATCTTTTGATGCAGAGTGGAAGAAACTGCTCCTAAAGTATGAAGCCAAGGTCTGGCAACAATTGCTGTATAAGGAGAATATGCATCCACCACGATAAAGTCTACCTCCACCGTTTCCGAGCCAGTCTGCACAGGCAATCTGATCTGTCCCTTTAGGATAATAACCTTCCCTTCAAAACTTACTAGGGGAGAACTGTAAGGCATCAGGTCTTCAGATCTTAAACTCAGCCCCTTATAAAGATCAGGGTACATTATCTCAGCCGCGTTGCCTTGATCAATCATTACTTTCTTCACATCATAACCCCCAATTCAGAGGGTGATCACTAAGGCATTATCATGAGGCTGAATAGTTCCAATCTTGTCCTCGTCCGAGAACCCCATGACTAGGGGCCACTCTAGTCTAGCTCTCTTCGGCTTATGACAAATATCCTCAGAAGACAGGCGAGCCACAGACATTACTCTAGACGGGCATGATCCTGTTCTGCCAGGTGTTGCGAAAATAACATTGATAGTTCCCAGAGGGGGTCTTGAAGGAGTCTCTCTTTCAGACCGAGAATTGGCCTGTCCTCCCAACCCGCTGGAATGATGCAATAGCTGCTTTAACTTGCCTTCTCAAACAAGTTGGTCCAGGTGATCCCATAAGCTTCTGCAATCCTCAGTCGTATGACCATGATCTCGATGGTATTGACAATAGAGGTTTCGGTTTCGCTTTTCAGGATTTCCCACCATCTTGTTGGGCCGAAGAAGGATTCGTTCTTAAATTTTTCCAACACTTGATGCACTGGCTCTCAGAATACAACCCCGACTACTTGATTATTATTTGGCCCTTGCTGCTCTACATAATCCCTTCTTGGCCGGTTATTGTTGTATCTGTCCGACCTAAAATCTCTTCTTTCTTGAGGGATAGCCTTAGCTTTCCCCTTCCCCTATTGTTGATCGTCTTCTATCCTTTTATACTTGTCAACTCTATCCATTAACTGTCGCAAATTGGTGACAGGCTTACCTGTCAGGGATTTCCTCAAACCATGTTCGGATGGGAGGCCTACCTTGAAAGTTCTAATAGCGACCTCATTAAAATCGCCATCAATCTCATTAAACATCTCCCAATACCTCTCAGCATATGCCTTCACCGACTCCCCTTCCCTCATTGTCATGGACAGCAGAGAATCTAAGGGCTGAGGAACTCTACTGCACGTAATGAACCGGGAACAAAATGATTGGGTAAGCTTCTTGAAAGAACTGATGGAATTCGTTCTCAGCCCATCAAACCATCTCATCGGCATCGGTCCCAAGCTGAAGGGAAATACTCTGCACAATAAGGCTTCGTCCTGAGAATGGACATCCATCTTTTGTTTGAACTGACTCACATGCTCCATAGGATTCGTGCGTCCGTTATACATGGTGAACGTGGGCTGATGGAAACGCCTAGGGAGCTTTGCCTTCTCTATTCCCCGAGTAAAGGGGGACTTAGAAATCTGGCCCAGAGCTTTCTTCATGACATTAGTTCCTACCCCCCTCCCAGATGGACTCCTTCGCCTCCTCTTGCGAGAATGTTCCTCCTCACAGGAATATGACTCACTAGGTGGGGTTTTTGAGCGTTTTCTGTAACTCACATCTTCATCATCATTGGAAGAAACATCAGAGCTGGAAGGGGTTTGTTTTCGTTGTGCTCGACGAAGTCTCTTTTTTAGATCATCAATTTCTCGTTGCAAATCCTTTTCATCAGCTTGCTCATGTACTAAATGACTCCTTCGTCGATAACCACTTCCACCTGTATGGTGCGTCTGCAAGCTACCTTCCTGCTGGTTATCCATATGTTTTCCGTGCTCAAGGTCATGGAGCTCACCCTGTTGATGAATATTAGCTGATTCTGCATAGTGTGGACTAGTCTGATGTGGTCCTGAACCCGCCATAACCGTTATAATCCTTACAAGCACTAGTTCTCCCCACAAACGTCGCCAATTTTAGGGTCACAAATTGTAGCCCAAACCCAAAAGGAATAGGATATAGGCCCAATAAGCCCAATACAATAAATTTGTAAGAGAGTGAATGAAAGAACTGGGCTGTTAATAGGCTTTCTAACAGTTAATCAGGGTTTTAAATATATTCGAGGAGGAAAATACACATTATCGAGAGTTGAATTTAAGTCCGAGGAGTAAGTATTTGGATGATTGGCTATTTCAGATAGGTTGTTCTTCCCAATGCTACAGTAGATCTTGCTCGGTATCTCTTTTCTAATATTTTTCTGATCCCCCCCCTTATGGAGGTTTTCCCTCATTATATAGTCCCCTCTGATCCATTTCCATCATCCACTTGTTTAGCATCCAACCTTATACTCAAGTATCTGTCCTATTGAGCAGCTTTTCTAGTTTTCTGTGGGTGGTAGTAGTTGAAAGTACTGTTCAGAGGTTTTCTCCACATTAATGCAGCTAGGAAAGCTGCTGTAATGCATTTAATGCGGTGGTAGCAGCTTTTCCTCTAGATATTTCTGTGTTCTTATCCCTTCCTTGTACATCTGAAGTCTATCTTCATGGTTGGAACTTCCTGGAAGGTTATCCAAGTCAAGACGAAGTTCACTTTACTGACATTCGTCAGGTCCGAAGAGGATGACTCTCTCGGACTAGTGCCTTTGAACATTTCTCTATTCGTCCACCTACTATGGGGCTTTCCCAAACGTTTTATCCTCCTTGGACGTACTTTTGTTAGTAATTGGGGCCTGAGGTCCAACGTAAAAGTTCAAGTCTTTGCCCCCCACAATCATTATATAATTATTATTCTATAAATTACAAATTGTAATTTATTTATTAATTTATGTTCTTAGGAACAACAGTAGGTGGTCATTTTTTACTTTTTTATTTTTTAAAAAAATTTCAAGGAGTGACAAAAAATTATAAAATAAGAAAAGATAATAAATAATATCAGTAAAATTTGTTTTACTTATTTTTTAAACACATTGGTCGCAAGGGAAAGAAAAACTAATTTTTTTTTACTTTATTTAAAACTTAAAATAAATTTAAATTATACTTAAATAAAAAAATATTTATAAAAAAATATTATTTAATTAATTAATTGTCATATCCTAAAAATGGTATATCTTAGTTTTTTAAAAAATGTTGTGTTATTGTATTGTGCGTCATGTTTATATATGTGCTACATAGGTGGCAAGTGCACAAATACACTAAATAGAAGCTTCACCTAGGGGTGGGAAAATTAGACACGACCCGTGAACCCAACTCGACACGACATGACACGAAACGACACGACACGATATGAAATTAGTAGATTATGGGTTGAGACTTAATGAGTTCGTGTTATATTCGGGTTGACACGACTGACTCGTTTAATAAATGAGTTGGATTAGTGTCCATCATATAAAACTTGTTTAACCTGTTTGACCGTTTAATTAAATGACATTTTACCAATATATCCTTCAAACCCTAGGTATATAAACTTATTAGTTGTTATAGTTTATTTTCTTTGGCATATTATAATTGATTATTTGTGATATTGAGATATATTTTAGTTTTGAATAATTATTAGTGATGAAGTTACTTGTTAGTTTTAAATTTTATATTAAAAATATTTATTTGTTTTTCATAATTCATATCAATTTGGTTAATACTAAAATTAGTTTTTTTTCCTTTCATTTTGATAAAATTTGATAAACAGGTTGATATGACTAATTCGTTTAATAAATGGATTCAGTTAGGGTTGAAGAATTCTAATCCGTTTAATAAAGATGTTGAGTTAGGATTGATCTATATAATCGAATATTCATAAATCGATATGACACAAATTCGACACGGGAACACAAATTAACGATTCTTGACCTTCACCCATGTATTAATTGTTTCGTCAGCATTGTAATGTTAATTGGCTGTAGTACCAAAACCGGTTAAAAGCAGACCCTAGATACGAACGATCAATCACGCCTTTCCGTGGGCGGGACCCAGTTCATTGTGCTAGCCAGCAATTCAAAATATATTGTAACCTCGTTTTAGTGAATAGCCGAATAGGCGGGTCAAAAGTAATATCTCTTCCCTCTCTTTTAGGGAACATCCACTAATTCTAGTTCTTGTACGTACTTTGGGCTGTTCCCTCCTTTTTAATGCAATTGTTATTCAACGCAAAAAAAAAGAAAAAAAGAAAAAAGAGATTTTAGGATTAAAAATTATTCTACAAAATTTTTATTATAACTTTGACGTAATATATTATAAGTGGTTAATTACAGGATTACTTATATATAAATTTATTATTTTTTTCTTTTTCAATTATACCCTGTCATGTCACATTTGTGACAAAAAATTATGTAAATTTTTATGGTCTAGAATTTTTTCAAAAAATAAATCATTACATAGATGAGAGTGGTTGGAAAATATCAAAATATGAGGAAAATAATAAATCTTTAATCTTCGTAAACTAACTTAGTTATCGTCTTTGGCCAGTTCATTCCAGTCTTCTTTGATAATTCTTTTCTTTTCAAGTAACGAAATTGTTATTGAAACCCAAACCACTCAGCCCATTGATTTATCAACATCATTAGGTGGTATGGTTTATAATTTAACTTTTAGTTTTTATTTTTATTTTTAAATAAACTAGCTTTTTATTTTTTTATAAATATATTTAACATAAAAGTTACAAAAAATATAATTATAACTTTTGATAAATACTATAAAAATAAGTTATTGAAAATAAGCAAATTTCAAATAAACACTTTACATGGTAGGCTAAAAGGTTTTTGTAGAATAAAAAATAAAAAAATAAAAAAACTCAAAGGTGGTTCAATTAAAATCGTCTTTTAGATATGGAGATAGGTCCCTTTTAAAAAAAAATTGTGAGTAATAATATTTTTTTTAGAGAGCTTTAACTTATGATGTTCGCTAGTTGATAACTTTTTATTATCACACCAAAACACCAATTGGTTTTTTAAGTAGGCAAAGATTGAATTTCAAATCTCTTATTCAACCATCAATGACTTTATTAATTGAATTAATGGGAATGTTAACTAATTAGATAAAAAAAAAAGAAAAGAATGGCCTTCGTTTATATATACTTTTTAAAAATAATTATATTTTTATTCAAATATAGGGTCCGTTTGGTATATGTGTTTAAATATATATTTTCAATTTTTTACAACATTACACGTATTTTTAAATACTTTTTTATCTATATATATTTTTAAAAAATATAAATAATATTATTAGAATAATATTACAAACGGCTCCAATATTTCCCGAAATTCAATAAACCAATTAAAATATGCTGATCAAGAAACATTCTAAAAGCGGTAATCTCTTTCTCAAAAAATAAAAGCGGTAATCTAAAAGCTTAAATTACACCTAACATAAGGGGAAAGTGAAAAGTTGAAAACTGTTGTCAGTGGCCCATAGATTGGATTGGGTACCAAGAAAGCCTAGTAGGGAACACGAAATCTCTACCAAGCTAGGGGACCGGACCACAAAGCATTCACGTGCCTTGATTTTGAGACCAATTTAGTTAATTAATTATAAAAAGGTAGTGATCTGCTGGGGTCTTCTGTGTATATTATTTGACTTGATGTACATAGCTTAAATGACAGGATACCGTTCATCTCATGATGAAGGGTCTGCATCGATGCACCCAAGTTAAAATCATGTAGATCGTCGTCAACACTTCATTGTTCTCCCCTAAGTGCATATTGTGAGGGTTTGGATTAAGATGATTGTTGCGTTTTCAGTTTCACGTTGATTTTTTTTTTTTTTTTTTTTTTTTTTTTTTTTTTTTTTTTTTCTGCATGTGAATAGTAATCTCACATGGGTTCACTATTCATGCACTGTTTATCACTGTTCATGCACTGTTTATTACTGTTCACGTATTAAAAAATATTAAAAATGGGTTCCATGGTACTATTCACACATTTAAAAATTATTTTGCTACAGTACTTTCAGTTTTCAATTTTCAGTTTTTAGTTTCAGTAACAATAAACTCAATCCAAACGGATCTATTGTAACCAAAAGATCAACCGACCCGTGCGCTTTTCTAAAGCGCGTGAAGGATTTCCTATGGTAATTTTTATTTTTTTTTGTTCCTATGTCACTAGTCAAGTATGCCACACCATATTTTACATAATTTTTGGTACAAATTTTCGTAGAATTGTTGTAAAAATTATGTAAAATATTTATTATTAGACCAAAATAACAATTAATTGTTGGTATAAACATTGATAACATTTTATTCTATATAATATACTAAAATTGTGATAAATATAGTGTTATGAAAGTATAAATGAATGTATGATAGTGCTTTTTTTTATCTGGATAAGTCTCAAAATATTGACGGATGGAAAAATTATTTACCCTTCACAAATAAAAGTCATTTTAACGTTATGTTTGTTTCAACAATAATATTTTCTAGAAAATTAGTTATTTTTTAAAAAACATTTTCTATAAAACTATCTCATTTTTCTTTATTTGGTAGTAACTTTAAATAAGTTGAAAAACAATCTCATAACTTCTCTTATTTAGCTTGCTGTGAGATAGAGTTGTTTTCCAAAAAAAATTAGTATAAAATAATCTCTTAAAATAAGTTATACTTTTTATGTTGATTAAAGATAATTTTCCTTTAACTTATTTATTCTAATACTACCAAACATTGGAAAATACAGAAAACTATCTTTACACAATGTTTTCTTTCGAAACAAGCAGAGCGTAACTGTGGGGGAGTAAAACCTGGGCCCATGAGGTGGGCTCAGGTACAACTTTTCATCAACAATACGTCCGAGGAGAAGAAATTATAGGGAACCCTTGTAACTAACAGTAGAACGCGTAAGTGTCCAGGGAGATTGATCCGAGAGGGATACCCTCCTCGGGTCTGGCATATGTCGGTGAGAGGGGCCTCGGCTTCCCCTTAGTCCACCTTCCAGGAAATTCCAGAGGTGAAGATAGATTACCAATGCACGTGGAAGGGATAAGGATGCAGAAATATCTTGAGCAAAAGCTGCTGCCACCGCATTAAATGCATTACAGCAGCTTTCCTGGCCGCATTTATGTGGAGAAGACCCCTGAACAGTGTTCTAAATCATCTTTACCCCCAGGAAATCAAAAAGCTGTGGGAGAGGAAGTGGGAAACTCAAGTACCAGGCTAGATGGCAGACAAGTGGACGATAAAATCGAACAATGAAGGACTATATAATGGAGTAAGACCTCCAGAAGAAAGGATCACGAGAAAAATAGAAGAAACCTCAAGAAATAACTACTGTAGCATCTGGAAAAATACAACCCAAAGAAAAGCATTTTATCTAAGAGCATACCCCTCGGACCTAACTCGAATCCATTAATTAGTCCAAAACTTACTCCTCGGACATGAGATCTTAACTTGTTTATGTGTTTTAGTCTCCTCGGCCAAGTACCTAATCTTCAGTAACTGTTGTAAGGATCGCTATTAGCCTAATTCTTTGACCCACTCTCTTACAAATTTATTGTATTGGGCTTATTGGGCCCATCTCCTGTTTCCATCTAGGTGTGGGCTACAATTTGTGACCCTACAATTGGCGCCGTCTGTGGGAAGAATTAGCGCTAGTAGAAATTTACGGCAGTTATGGCAGGTTCAGGACCGCAACAGGCCAGCCCTCCCTATGCAGAGTCAGTAAACGTCAGTCAACAAGATGAACTCCATAATCTTGAACGGGAAAACCACGTAGATAACCAACGTGAGGGTAGTTCACGAACGATCCATGCTGGGAAAAGCGGCTATCGACGAAAGAGCCATCTGGTGCAAGGGCACGCTGATGAAAAGGACTTGCAGCGTGAAATAGAAGGTTTGAAAAAGAAGCTTCGTCGAGCACAACGAAATCACACCCCTTCAAGTTCTGATGTCTCCTTCAACGGTGAAGGGGAGGACAGTTACAGGGATTCTTCAGAAACTCCCCCCAGTGAATCCTATTTCTATGAAGAGGAGCATTCTCACAAGAGAAGGAGAAAAAGTTCATCTAGAAGGGGAGTGGGAACCAAAGACATGAAGAAGGCTCTGACCCAAATTTCTAAGTCTCCCTTTACTAGGGGAATAGAAAAGGCAAAGCTTCCCAGACGTTTTCATCAGCCTACGTTCTCTATGTACAACGGACGTACCGATCCTGTAGAACACGTGAGCCAATTTAGACAAAAGATGGCGGTTTACTCTCAAGACGAGGCTTTATTGTGTAGAGTATTTCCCTCTAGCCTAGGACCGATGCCGATGAGATGGTTCGATGGGTTGAAGACTGACTCCATTGGTTCCTTTAAGAAGCTCACTCAATCATTCTGCTCCCGGTTTGTCACATGCAGCATAGTTCCTCAACCCCTTGATTCTCTGCTGTCAATGACAATGAGGGAAGGGGAGTCTGTGAGGTCATATGCCGAGAGGTATTGGGAGATGTTTAACGAGATTGACGGAGATTTTGATGAGGTTGCTGTCAGAACCTTCAAGGTCGGTCTTCCCTCCGAACATGGTCTGAGGAAGTCCCTGACAGGGAAACCGGTCACCAGCTTGCAACAATTAATGGATAGAGTGGATAAATATAAAAGGATAGAAGATGATCAACAACAGCAGCAACAAGGAAAAGGGAAAGCTAAGCTTGTCCCTCAAAAAAGGAGAGAGTTTAAGCCGGACAGGTACAATAATAACCGGCCGAAAAGGGATTATGCCGAGCAGCAGATATCCAGTAACAGCCAAATAGTCGGAGTTGTATTCCGAGAGCCTGTGCACCAAGTCCTAGAAAAGATAAAAAACGAGCCCTTCTTCAAGTGGCCCAATAAGATGATGGGAAACCCTGAAAAGAGAAACCGAAACCTATATTGTCAATATCATAGAGACCACGGTCATACCACCGAGGACTGTAGAAGCTTATGGGATCACCTGGACCAGCTTGTCCAAGAGGGCAGATTGAAACAGCTGTTGCATCATTCCAATAATCTGGATAGCCATGCGGATACTCGATCAGAAAGGGAGAATCCTCCAAGACCTCCTATTGGAACTATTAATGTCATCTTTGCGGCACCGGGCAGAACAGGGTCATGCCCCTCCAGAGTAATGTCGGTGGCTCGTCTGTACCCTGAGGATGACTCTCATGAGTCGAAGAGAGCTAAATCGAGCCGGTCCCTGGTCATGGGATTCTCGGACGAAGACAAGATTGGAACTGTTCAACCTCATGACGATGCTCTAGTAATTACCCTCCGAATTGGAGGCTACGATGTAAAGAGAGTAATGGTGGATCAAGGCAGTGCAGCCGAGATCATGTACCCTGACCTTTTCAAGGGGCTGAACCTAAGGGCTGAAGACCTGACGCCTTATAACTCCCCTTTAGTAAGCTTTGAAGGGAAGATTATTATCCCGAAAGGGCAGGTCAGACTGCTTGTACAAGCCGGAACGGAGATAGTGGAGGTCGATTTTATAGTGGTGGATGCCTACTCCCCTTATACAGCAATTGTTGCTAGGCCTTGGCTTCATACTTTGGGAGCAGTCTCTTCCACCCTGCATCAGAAGATTAAATACCCCTCTGGAGGCAAGATAGAAGAGATACTGGGTGATCAAACCATGGCGAGGCAATGCATGATAGCAGCTATCCGACATAAGCCTGAAGCAGAATCTGAGGCTCAAAAAGAAGAGTTATAGCAATCAAAACCCTCAATGCTGTCCCAAGATGGGTTATCCGACGAAGCGAAATGTGAAGATCTTGTAAAAGTCACAATAGGAGATGAGCCTGAGAAATTCTTTCAAGTCGGATCTCAACTACCCCAGTTGGAAAAGGAGGAATTGGTGGAGTTCCTCAAACGAAACATAGACGTCTTTGCATGGAGTGCTTATGAGGCTCCGGGGGTAGACCCAGACTTCATTTGTCACCATTTGAATGTTAATCCAGCAATGACCCCCAAGAAGCAGCTCCCTCGTCGGCCATCTAAAGAGCATGCAGAAGTAGTCCGTCAGGAAGTGACGAAGTTAAAGAAGGCAGGGGCTATCAAAGAGATCTTCTACCCCGAGTGGTTGGCGAACACGGTGGTGGTCAAGAAAAAGACTGGGAAGTGGCGAGTATGTGTTGATTTCACAAATCTAAATAAAGCCTGCCCTAAAGATCCATTCCCCATGCCCAAAATTGATCAGCTGGTAGACGCCACAGTCGGCCATCCTCGGATGAGTTTCTTGGACGCTTTCCAGGGTTATCATCAGATACCTTTAGTATTGGACGATCAAGAAAAAACTGCTTTTGTCACGCCAGTAGGGAACTACCACTACAAGGTGATGCCTTTTGGTTTGAAGAACGCGGGCTCCACTTATCAGAGGATGATGACGAGGATGTTTGAATCATTATTGGGGAGAAATATGGAGATTTACATAGATGACATGGTGGTGAAAAGCAAAAGAGCATCTGAACACCTAGAGGATCTTCGAGTTGTCTTCGAAATTCTCAGAAGCCATAAACTACGCTTGAATGCCTCCAAATGTTCGTTTGGTGTTGGCTCAGGCAAATTCTTGGGTTATATGGTTACTCATAGGGGAATTGAAGTCAATCCCGACCAAATTAAGGCCATCACCAGTATGCGAACTCCTCAGAACCCAAAAGAAGTGCAAAAACTAACCGGAATGACCGCTGCTCTGAATAGATTCATATCTCGATCAACGGACAGGTGCCGACCCTTTTTCCTGTTGATCAATAAATGGAAAAGCTTTGAATGGTCGACGGAATGTGACGCAGCCTTTCAACAACTTAAAGACTATCTTGCTCGGCCGCCGGTCATGTCAAGTCCTAAGCCGGATGAGGTTCTTTTTGCTTACATTGCAGTGGCCTCCTATGCAGTAAGTTTAGTGTTGATAAGGGTTGATAACGGCGTACAACGGCCAGTGTACTACGTGAGTAAATCACTGCATGAGGCAGAGGTGCGATACCTTCCACTGGAAAAGGCTATCTTGGCGGTGGTGCTTGGCACACGCAAGCTGCCTCACTATTTCCAAGCGCACACGGTGATTGTTTTTACGCAACTCCCATTAAAGGCCGTCCTTAAAAGTGCAGATTACACGGGAAGGATAGCCAAGTGGGGCACAATTCTGGGAGCTTTCGACATCAAGTACATGCCTTGCACCTCAGTGAAGGGCCAGGTGCTGGCCGACCTGGTGGCAGAGTTCACCGAACCAGAAGTGGATAGTCTATTAGCATCAGAAGAAGGGGATGTAAAACTAGCCTGTAGTATCTCCAGGCGTCTCCCTCCGACGTGGGAAGTACATGTAGACGGAGCATCAAACCAAAATGGAGCGGGAGTTGGGTTAGTGCTGACATCTTCAGAAATGATCACCATTTAAAAGTCACTGAGGTTAAGCTTTCTTGCCACGAATAACGAAGCAGAGTACGAAGCACTACTAGAAGGTATGGCTATGGTCCTAAGGATGGGAGGAAAGTCCATTGAACTCTTCTCGGATTCAAGGCTAGTTGTTGGTCAGGTCAAAGGTGAATTTGAAGCCAAAGACGAGAGAATGCGAGGTTATCTTAGCCGAGTGAAAATCATGCAGATGGAGTTCGAATCCTTTAGCTTGCTACATGTCCCAAGAAGTGGCAACACGCATGCGGACTCTTTGGCCACCCTCGCAACTTCCTCGGCGCAAAACTTGCCTCGCATAATCCTCGTTGAGGACCTGCATCGACCCTCGACAATAGCAAACGTAGTTCAGATCAATCAAGTCAGAATGGGGCCAAGCTGGATGGATCCTGTCATGCAATTCTTAAAGGACGATATTCTACCCGAGGAGAAAGTTAAAGCCGACAAAATAAGAAAGAAGGCTCCTAGCTATTGGCTGTCGCAGGATGACAAGCTATATAGGCGTTCCTTCTCTAGGCCTTATCTGCTATGTGTTCATCCTGATCAAACGAAATTGCTCTTGGAGGAGATGCATGAGGGAATCTGTGGAAGCCATACTGGAGGCAGGTCCTTAGCGCATAGGGCCATTACTCAGGGTTATTGGTGGCCGAATATGCAGAGAGAAGCTTTGGAATATGTCAAAAAGTGTGATCAATGCCAACGGTATTCACCGAATATACACCAGCCGGGAGGAGTCCTCAATCCAATATCTAGCCCATGGCCATTCGCTCAATGGGGCTTGGACATCGTCGGACCATTTCCTAAGGCTGTAGGAAACAAGAAATATCTCATAGTCGGCACAGACTATTTTACAAAGTGGGTTGAAGCAGAGCCTCTAGCCAATATCCGAGATGTGGATGCGAAAAGATTCGTCTGGAAAAACATTGTTACTCGATTCGGTGTCCCTCATGTACTCATTACAGATAATGGACTCCAATTTGACAGTAAGATGTTCAGAAATTACTGTGGAGAGTTGGGGATCACTAACAGATATTCTACTCCGGCATACCCTCAAGGGAATGGACAAGCTGAAGCTGTGAATAAAGTCATATTAAGCGGATTGAAGAAAAGACTGGATGATGCGAAAGGCAGATGGGTGGAGGAACTCCCACATGTACTCTGGACGTACAGGACCACACCTCGTAGGTCCACTGGAGAGACCCCTTTTTCAATGACTTATGGAGCTGAAGCAGTCATACCTTTGGAATCCGGGTTCCCAACGACGAGAACAAGCTCATTCAATCCAAAAGACAACGATGAAAACTTGGCAAGAGGTCTAGACTTGATTGATGAAAAAAGGGAAAGTGCAATGGTTCAATTGGCTCATTACCAACAAAAGCTGAAGCGAGGTTATGATGCCCATGCAAAGACAAGACCTTTGGTCCCAGGTGACCTGGTGCTGCGCAAAGTCGTGGGCTCGGCAAAGAACTCTGCATGGGGAAAACTAGGGCCAAATTGGGAAGAACCATATCGCATCACCTCCAACGCTGGCATTGGAGCATATTTCTTGGAAGACTTGGACGGACTTGTAGTACCCCGCCCTTGGAACGTCAATAATTTGAAAAGGTATTATTATTAATAAATCGGTGTTTAATCAATATTCGTTCTTTATGTTAAATATGTATGCCTCTTTTCGTATCTCTCAATGTTCTATGAAGTGTTTAAACTTAAATCCAGTCATGCATGAGTCCTCGGACCAGATGATCTGGGTTAGTTAACACCCTCACCGTTCTATGAAGTGTTTAAACTTAAATCCAGTCATGCATGAGTCCTCGGACCAGATGATCTGGGTTAGTTAACACCCTCACCGTTCTATGAAGTGTTTAAACTTAATTCCAGTCATGCATGAGTCCTCGGACCAGATGATCTGGGTTAGTTAACACCCTCACCATTCTATGAAGTGTTTAAACTTAAATCCAGTCATGCATGAGTCCTCGGATGAGATGATCTGGGTTAGTTAACACCCTCACCGTTCTATGAAATGTTTAAACTTAAATCCAGTCATGCATGAGTCCTCGGACCAGATGATCTGGGTTAGTTAACACCCTCACCGTTCTATGAAGTGTTTAAACTTAAATCCAGTCATGCATGAGTTCTCGGACCAGATGATCTGGGTTAGTTAACACCCTCACCGTTCTATGAAGTGTTTAAACTTAAATCCAGTCATGCATGAGTCCTCGGACCAGATGATCTGGGTTAGTTAACACCCTCACCGTTCTATGAAGTGTTTAAACTTAAATCCAGTCATGCATGAGTCCTCAGACCAGATGATCTGGGTTAGTTAACACCCTCACCGTTCTATGAAGTGTTTAAACTTAAATCCAGTCATGCATGAGTCCTCGGACCAGATGATCTGGGTTAGTTAACACCTTCACCGTTTTATGAAGTGTTTAAACTTAAATCCAATCATGCATGAGTCCTCGGACCAGATGATCTGGGTTAGTTAACACACTCGTCGTTCTATGAGGTGTTTAAACTTAAATCCAATCATGACTGGAGATTTCTGACCAAATGATTTGGGTTAGTTAACACTTATTCTGTTTCCTTATTAAGCATTCAAATATAGATATAGATGCATGACCCAAATTTCTTGTTAAATTTAGTTATATCTATCTAGCTCATATGTTAACCCAATTCCCAGAACTCCTTAATCAAATTAGTCATTCATATAACACAAGTAAAAAAAAAACGAAATGACAACAGAAGGATTTACTGTTACTTGCCATAATATGTAAAACAAGAGGAGTATATCTTCATTAATGATTAGAACACAGTACAAATCTTTAAAATGCTAAACCTAGAAAACAAAAAGAAAACAACACTAAAACAAATATCTTAGGCCTTGGTCTTGGGAGCTAGGTGGTCAGCTACTTGTTCAGACTGCGAAGGGGCAGCATCTGGAGCCTTACCCTGGGAGGCCTCAACTCTTTCCCCTTGACCAGCGTCTTGATGGGAGGTTGTTGGGACTTCCACAGGAACTGGAAGAACTTGACTTGTCGCAGAAGGTTCGGATACTGGGGCTGGTTGCTCTGAAGGAGGAGGATCAGAACCTGGGAGCGGTTGAATGTCAGATTCATAGTACACGCTCTCAGGCCTCCTAAGGATGGAGTCAGCAGGGACCCCAGCGGCGTCAAGGGCTTTTTCCTAAGTAACGTCGCAGTATTCCCTGGCGACAGAAGCAAATTCTTCAGTTAATCTGCTTTGAGTCTCTTCCACCCCCAGAGCATAAGAAGCTTGCTTTTCGGCCTCGGCTGCCTCCTTCTGTAGCTGTGCAGCTTCCTTAGCCTTATGAAGCTCTTCGCGCAGATCTTTCACCATCAGCCTCTCCGTTGCTAAGTTGATTTCGCAGAGGTGTAGTTCGCTGCGAAGAGTCTCAGCCTGCTTCTCGGTCGTTTTTAGTCCAGCCTCAGCACTGGCCTTGTCCTGGACAGCCTTCTTCACCTGCTCGGCCATCTGCTTTTGTTGGGTTCTCAGCACGCTCAGATGGTCCTCCGCAGTCTCTCGGGCCTCGTGAGCAGCCTTTGTCTCATCACGAAAGCGCTTCGCCCACTCCTCAGCCATGTATACTTGTTGCGCGACCTGTTATGCCAAGTGGAAAAGTGGTTTAGATTTAAGAAATAATATGCAAATAAAAAGAAATCAAGTTGAAGTTACTCACCATAGCCAAGTCCCTTTTCATGGAAAGGAGTAGGTCAGGATAATCGAAACTCTTGTAAGCCGCCATGTCCGAAGGTAAGAGGAGGGGCTGTAGCAAAGCATCAGCCATACGGCCTGCATGGCCACCACGAAAGTGCCTAAGTGAGGCATCCATCGAGATGGGGGCACCATTGACCTCCAGCACTGGCGACCAAGTTCGTGGTGGCTGACGAACCTGGGCCGCTGGTTGCTCCTCGCGGCTCTCTACAGAGTGGGCCCTCCTACTCCGACGTTCTTGTGCAGGCCTGGCCTGCTTATTGCCCCTTGATGGGCCTAACTCCCCCTCCTCGGTAGGCTCCACTGGCCTCTTCCTCCTCAGATCTGGATTTGGTTTGAGCCCGAGGTCGGCAGGCACCTGGGGCAGAGGAGGGGGAGGGTGCGCAGTTTGTTTGGATTTGCCTTTATCTTGGGGAGATGGCCCTTTGTTCCTGCCCTTCATCAACTCTTTCAAAGTAGGGCCAGTTCGGGGAGCCATGTCTTCCTCCTCGTCAATTGTATCGGCAATATAGGTTATCACCTGAGCTGGGGTTCGCACGCACGACTGCTCGTCCACTCCTTCCTCGGCCTCTGATATAAAGACTGTTTCTTCTTCAAACTTGAACTTGTCAATCTCTAGTTCGAGGGAGGAAGAAGAAGCTGTACCTTCTCGGAGGATAGCTTCCCCAAGTGGTACTTCACGCAGCGGTTCGGCAGTAAGGGGAATCCCCTGTGGAATGGGATGGTCAACTGGAGGAAGATCGTCGTTGGCGAGGAAGTTCGGCCGAGACACGTCTATGCGCGCCAAACGATAGTCTCCCGCTCGGATGGAGTTGCCGACGTCCAAATATGACCTCGAAATGGGCTCGAAATCCAAGATGAGGTGAACCGCTCGTAGTTGCCCGTCGTCGTTCACAAAAATTTCTGATCTCAGCAAGTAGTTCAAAGCTGGAACGTTGATCAGGCTGAGCTTCGGATTGGTAAAAAATTTATCTGTCAAGCAAGTAAAACACATTGTTAAGCCTCGGCTACAAAAAATATAATAACAATAACACTAACGTAAAACAACTAAGCAAATAAGCGTAAAGGCATCAGAATGCTCCTCAATGTTAAAGTTAGAAATCCTAAGTCTAGGTTGCTCCACCTGGTGTCCCGGCCTTGGTTGGGCAGGCTAAGCCGTCGCTCCAAGGCCCCGACAGGATTAGGTAGTCGCCTTTAATCCCGTTATTAGACTTGGGGAGGCAGGATATCAGTTTGACCACGTTGCTATGGGACTTAAGGTAAAAGCCTGCTCGAGTCTCTATGTGGCCTTCATACAAGTGGGCGACGTCGTGCCACGTCAATCCTAGCCCTAGGTGCCGGTCCAAAGCGTCGATTGACCCTAAGACTCTAAAGAAATTGGGGGCACACTGATGGGGACAGAGCCTATGGGCGCGAAGATAGTCCCGTGTAATCCTACCCATGGGGATGGTCATTCCCCCTTCTATGAAGGCAATCATAGGGATGACCACCTCTCCTACTTTCTGGTTAAACTCTACTCCCTCTGCGGTGCAATGACGTACCACCACCTCTGGGGGAATGTGGTATTTTTCTTTGAACAACTCTATCAGGGCCGGAGTGTTTACTAAGCGTTCGAATCTACCCATTGTTAGTCTCTATAAGGTGGAGTGGTTAGCCGAGGATACAGCGGAGGTCGGAGCGCGAAACTTACGTGAGAATGAACACGGATTGTTCCTCTGGTCGCTGGAAGATCGTCAAGCTCTCTTTCTTGTGAAAAAAGGGTGGATGCCTGAATATGAACACTGAAGTTGCAAGCTCTGATAAGAAACAAAAAGTAACGTCTGAAGGTTTTTATATTGGGGACGGAAAATGGAAAGGGCAGAATCCCGCCCAAATATTGAAGTTGAGATCTGGACCGCTGGATTCATATTTCACCGTAGGATGCCTGGGTTGAAACGCAATTCTAAGCGTTTAATGATGATTGTGCGAGTTCCCAAGCGTCAGGAGCCCTCGCGAAATGGTAGAAATGACCCTTACACGCGCCTAAATTTAAATACTGTCAAGGACTACATCGTAATTACTTATGTACATCAAAATCCTAACTTTCCTTCTCGGATTAGAAAGAAAAATTAGAATTTTGAGGGGCTATTGTGGGGGAGTAAAACCTGGGCCCATGAGGTGGGCTCATGTACAACTTTTCATCAACAATACGTCCGAGGAGAAGAAATTATAGGGAACCCTTGTAACTAACAGTAGAACGCGTAAGTGTCCAGGGAGATTGATCCGAGAGGGATACCCTCCTCGGGTCTGGCATATGTCGGTGAGAGGGGCCTCGGCTTCCCCTTAGTCCACCTTCCAGGAAATTCCAGAGGTGAAGATAGATTACCGATGCACGTGGAAGGGATAAGGATGCAGAAATATCTTGAGCAAAAGCTGCTGCTACCGCATTAAATGCATTACAGCAGCTTTCCTGGCCGCATTTATGTGGAGAAGACCCCTGAACAGTGTTCTAAATCATCTTTACCCCCAGGAAATCAAAAAGCTGTGGGAGAGGAAGTGGGAAACTCAAGTACCAGGCTAGATGGCAGACAAGTGGACGATAGGATCGAACAATGAAGGACTATATAATGGAGTAAGACCTCCAGAAGAAAGGATCACGAGAAAAATAGAAGAAACCTCAAGAAATAACTACTGTAGCATCTGGAAAAATACAACCCAAAGAAAAGCATTTTATCTAAGAGCATACCCCTCGGACCTAACTCGAATCCATTAATTAGTCCAAAACTGACTCCTCGAACATGAGATCTTAACTTGTTTATGTTTTTTAGTCTCCTCGGCCAAGTACCTAATCTTCAGTAACTGTTGTAAGGATCGCTATTAGCCCAATTCTTTGACCCACTCTCTTACAAATTTATTGTATTGGGCTTATTGGGCCCATCTCCTGTTTCCATCTAGGTGTGGGCTACAATTTGTGACCCTACAGTAACATTCCCTAATCCCATATATTTCATAAAATTGTGAATAATTCAAACTTTTTTAATCACTTTATTATAATATACCATAAAAGAAAAATAAAAATAGAATAAAATAGAATAAATGGAAACACTATGGGTTATATTTATAACATCTTCACGAAAACAGTCTCATATATTTCATAAGTTCTCAAATTTTTTTGTTGAGAATCCATTAAGTTCTTAAATTAAATTCAACAATATAGTTGCATTGATTTTAATTTGTCACTAAAAAAAGACTCTTTTTTTATTATAATTATTTTGCTTAATGTAATTAGATGTTTAAATTTAATTTTAAAAAAATACTATAGTTAAGATAATACTTAAATTTTACGGTAAGTGCACACAATTTCTTGGTGGTTTAAAAATTGTGAATGAGTTTCACATTTTATGTATGTAGGGATGAAAGGCTCAGATAAGGATATTGGGCCGTGGGCTGTATCCGAGGACGTCAAAGAGCCCAAGGACAAACAAGTATTAGTGAAGACAAGCAGATTGTCAAGCTGAGGAAGAGGTCTGGTCATAATAAACAGGTGATGTTGTCCAATGAGCCACCCTTCCTTGGCCAACAGAGTGGAAGCCTAAAGTCCAACCATCCATTAAGTACTGGGCAGTGGGCAACCGTGCTTGAGAGGATAAGCTTCAGAGAGAGGTGAGTCAACAAAGAATTGAGAAATATCTGGTAAAAAAGCTGCTACCACCACATTGAATGCTCTGCACCTAACCAACTAGCCGCATTAATGTGAAAGTAATGCCTGAACAGTGACTTCTAGCCTTACAACTACCCACAAATATTTCAGAAAGGTGCTAATGGGACAAATATCAAGGAGATTAGCAATCTGATCTACACGTGGAAGGCTAAGATAAAAGAAGGAAATGAAGTATAAAAGGGGAAGGATTCCATTACAGAAGGGATCATGAAAAACAAGAAAGAAAACTATTCTATAACCAAGAGCTTGAATATTTGTATAAGTTTAAGAGAAATATATATAAGAACATACCATCCTTGGACTTGACTGAGGAGTGTTTTTCTTTTCAGTTTGTTTGCTTTAGTCATCCTAACACCAACTAGCCTATTGTGATATGCATTTTAACTCATTGGGCATTCAATAACAAATCCACTCTTTTATAAATCTATTGTTTTGGGCTTATTGGTCCATTGTCCAAATCTTTTGGGCTGTGGATCAAATCGAGTCGTTACAATTAGTGCCGTCTGTGGGAAATTGAACACTCTTGAGCTTGTTCAACCATGATGGGTTTAAGGCCAAATTGAGAAGAATCTGTGGGATCACAACGTCAATATCATTTTCTTAATCTTGAACGAAGGAGAGATCGTGAAGTTAGTGTGCACACAACTCATACCAATAGGAGTCATTCTAGAAGTGGGAGCCATGTGTCTAATGGAAAGGATACCAGAAACTTGCAACTGGAGGTAGATCATTTACGCAGGAAGTTACACCATAAGCAAAGGAGGGGGACTCCTTTGAACTCGGGGTCTCAATTTAATGATTATGACAGTTATAGACCTAGATCAAGGACTCTTCCTAGCGAGTCTGTCTCTTATAATGAAGAACACCATCATAGGCAAAGAAGTAGAAGCCCGGCCTATAGGGGCTTAGGGAATGATGCTATGAGCAAGGCTTTATGTCAAATCTCAAAGTCACCGTTTACACGAAGGATTGAGAGGGCAAAAATTCCTCAGCGGTTCACATAGCTAATGTTTACCATGTATAATGGTAGGACAGACCCGGTAGAGCATGTTAGTCATTTTAACCAAAGAATGATAGTTCACTTGAGAAATGAGGCCTTGATGTGCAAGGTATTCCTATCTAGTTAGGAGCCAATTGTAATGAGGTGGTTTAATGGGTTGGGGGAAGGATCAATTAGCTCTTTTCAAGAGCTTACCAGGGCTGTTGGGGCCCAATTCGTCACTTATAGTAGGGTTCCTCGTCCCTTGGACTTTTTGCTATCTAAGGCTATGCGAGAGGGTGAGACTTTGAAGACCCACTCGGATAGATACTGGGAGATGTTTAACGAGATAAATGGAGATTTTGAGGAGGTAGCAATAAGGACGTTTAAGATTGGTCTGTCCATTGAGCACGATTTAAGGAAATTCTTAACTATGAAGCCTGCTTGAAGCATGCGTCAGCTAATGGATTGAATTGATGAATATAAACAGGTTGAAGAGGATCAACAGCAAGGGAACAGGAAGGCAAAGGTAATCCCCCCTGACCGAAGAGACTTTAGGTCGGAGAGATATAATAGCAATCAGCCCAAAAGAGATTTTGCTAGACATACTGTGCATACTACTGCCCAGGTAGTTAACACAGTGTTTAAGGAGCCTGTACACCAAATCCTTGAGAAGATAAAGAGTGAACCATATTTCAAGTGACCAAATAAGATAGGAGGAAACCCCATGAAGCATAATCAAAGTCTTCATTACCAATACCATCAGGACTGGAGACACACTACAGAAGATTGTAGAACTTTACATGACTTCTTAAAGCAGTTAGTCAAAATTGGGAAGCTAAAGTAGTTCATGTACCAACTCTCTAGACAAGGGAGTCAGGCCAAGTCACACCAGAGGGACGCTTCCTCAAGACCTCCCCTGGGGATAATTAGTGTTATTCTTGCTGCCCCAGGTCGGACTGGTGCATATCTACCAAGGGGTATGTCCATAGCAAAACCACATGTTGAGGATTCGACCCTTGAATTTAAGCGAGGAAGAAAGGAAGTCCGACTAGCTTTAAGCTTTTCTGATGAGGATAAAATTGGAACTTATCAACTACATGACGATGCCTTTCACCCTTCGAATATGGGGGTATGATGTGAGAAGAGTCTTGGTGGATCAAGGCAGTGGGGCAGAAATTATGTATCCTAACCTATATAAGAGACTTAAGTTGAAACTTGAGGATTTGGTCAGCCATGATTCCTCTTTGGTGGGGTTTGATGGGAAGACGATTATCCAAAAGGGCCAGATCAGATTGTCTATTCAAGCAGGGTCAGAATTTGTTAAAGTAGATTTCATTGTGGTTGACACATATTCCCCCTATATTGCTATCATGGCAAGACCTTAGCTTCATACCATAGGGGTTGTCTTTTCAACTTTGCATTTAAAAGTGAAGTATCCTTTAGAGGACCGAGTCGAGGAATTGATTGGAAGTCAGGCTATGGCTAGACAATGCCTAGTTGCGGCTATTAGGCACCAGTCTGAAGGTGAATCCTCAGCCACTATAGAAAGGGCTTTGTAGCAATCAAAGGAAATAGAAATATCCTCAGATGTTGTAGTTGAAGGGGTGAGGTGCAAGAAGCTGGAGAAGGTTACTATCGACACTGATGTCGACAAATATTTTCAAGTGGGAGTTCAGCTGTCTCCTCGAGAGGAGGAGCTGTTGGCTTTCCTTAGAAAGAATGTTGATATGTTTTCTTGGAATGCTTAGGAAGCTTTTGGGGTGGATCCGAATTTTATTTGTCACCACCTGAATGTCAATCCATCTAATACCCCTAAGAAACAACCATTTCGATGCTCTTCTAAAGAACATTTTGGGGCTGTTAAGGAAGAGGTGGTAAAAACAGTGGTGGTAAAAAAGAAGAGTGGGAAGTAGAGAGTGTGTGTAGATTTCATGGATTTAAACAAAACTTGCCCCAAGGACCCTTTCTTGATATCCCGAATAGACCAGTTAGTGGACACGACAGTTGGTCATCCTTGGATGAGTTTTTTGGATGCCTTTCAGGGGAACCATCAGATATCATTAGCTCTGGCCGACCAGGAGAAGACAGGCTTTGTAATGCCCACAGGGAATTATCATATAAGGTGATACCTTTTGGATTGAAGAATGCAAAGTCTACTTACCAGAGGATGATGACTAGAATATTTGAACCTCAGCTTGACAAGAATTTTGAGGTCTACATTGATAACATAGTGGTGAAAAGTAAGGTAATGGTTGAGCATGTGGGTGACCTCAGAAGTGTCTTTAAGGTGTTGGGAAAGCATAAATTATGCCTTAATGGTTCTAAATGTTCCTTTGGCGTTGGCTTAGGCAAGTTTTTGGGTTATATGGTCACTCATCGTGGGATTGAAGTTAACCTTGATCAGATTAAAGCAATCAATGATTTACAACTTCCTCGGAATCCCAAAGAAGTGCAAAAGTTAACTAGAATGACTGCGGCCTTGAATAGATTTATCTCTCAATCTGTAGATAGATGTAAGCCATTTTTCCAATTTTGGCACAAGTGGAAAGGGTTTGAATGTAGTGAATAATGTACCCTCGCTTTTTAGCAAAGGAAGGATTACCTTTCTCAATCACCCATTATGTCCAAACCCAAAGAGGAAAAAGTCATTTTTGCCTACATTGTCATGGCTTCTCATGCAGTTAGTCTAGTATTGGTGAGGGTAGAAAATGGAGTACAACAGCTAGTTTATTATGTGAGTAAGTCGTTATACGAAGCTGAAGTTCATTACCTACCCTTAAAGAAAGCCATTTTAGTTGTGGTGCATTCTACACGAAAACTCTCCCACTACTTCCAATCCCATACAATTGTGGTTTTAACTCAACTCTCTCTGCAATCGTTGCTATGAAAAGCTGATTATACGGGAAGAATTGCCAAGTGGGGGACAATCTTGGAGGAATTTGACATAAAGTTCATGTCTCATACCTCAGTTAAAGGGCAAATTCTTGCGGATTTGGTGGTAGAGTTTACTGAGTCTCCAATAAAGGTAGAGGTTGAGGAACAAAAATTAGGAGCAAAGTAGGTTCCAGCAATTTCTCTACAGGGGCCCTCGCCTTGGAAGTTATATGTTGATGGTGTGTCAAATCAAAGAGGATCCAAGGTGGGGCTGGTAGTAATGTCCCTGGACATGATCACCATTGAGAAATCCTTGAGGTTGGGCTTTTCGGCCATAAACAATGAAGTTGAATATGAGGCTCTACTAAGAGAGGTTGGTTCAGAAGATGGGAGGAAAAGCTGTTGAAGTGTTCTCAAACTTAAGGTTAATTGTAGGACAAGTAAAAGGAGAGCTGGAAGCTAGGGATTTGAGATTGTAGGGGTATTTGAGCCAAGCTCAATGTTTACAGTTAGGTTTGAGTTTTTCACCATACAACAAATCTCGAGAAGCAGGAATACACATGTTGATTCCTTGGCAACTCTAGCAACCTCTTCTAGACAAGATCTACCTCAGGTCATACTTGTTGAGGATCTATATAAGCCTGCCGAGGAGAAGAAGGAGAATGTCCAAGTTTACCAGATCAGGGTCGGACCTAGTTGGATGGATCCCTTAGTTCTATTTCTCAAGGAAGGTGTTTTGCCTTACGAGAAGGGGGAGGCAAAAAAAATACAGAGGAAAACTCATTGTTTTTGGTTGTCTGAGGAGCAAAATTTCTACAAACGCTCCTTCTCTGGACCATACTTGCTTTGTGTTCATCTTAAGGCAATGGAGCCTCTTCTGGAAGAGTTGAACGAAGGGATATGTGGAAGTCATATAGGGGGTAGATCGTTATCACATAAAGCTCTTACCCAAGGGTATTGGTGGGTTAATATGCAGAAAGAGACATAAGAGTATGTTAAAAAGTGTGATCAATGCAGAGATTTGCTTTGAACATTCATTAGCCTGGGAGTGTACTCAATCCTCTGTCTAGTCTATGGCCATTTGCTCAATAGAGCCTGGATATTGTAGGACCATTTTTCAAGGCTGTGGGAAACCAAAGATGGCTTATGGTCGGAACTAATTACTTCACGAAGTGGGTGGAGGCTGAGCCATTATCCAATATTAGAGACATAAATGCAAAAAGGTTTGTTTAGAAGAATGCTTTTACTTGATTTTGGATTCCTTATACCCTCATCTCAGACAACAGGCTTCAGTTTAATAGTAAAGCCTTCAGGAGATATTGCTGTGAACTGGGCATTAGGAACTAATATTCAACTCTAGCCTATTCGCAAGGAAATGGCCAAGCTAAAGCAATCAACAAAGTCATAGTGAATGGGCTTAAGAAAAGGTTAGATGAAGCAAAGAGTAGATGGGTGGGAGAGCTACCATATTGGACATATCTAACCACTCATTGTTAGTTAACTGGGAAAACACCATTTTCAATGACATATAGGTTTGAGGTCGTTATCCCTCTAGAGTCTGGGTTTCCAACACTAACGACAAGCTTGTTCACCCTAGAAATAATGATCAGCTATTGGAGAGAAGTTTAGATTTGGTTGATGAACGAAGAGAAATAGCCATGGTTCAACTGGCATATTATCAGCAAAAGCTTAAACAAGGGTATGATACAGGTGTGCAGGCAAGGCCATTAGCACCAGGTGACCTGGTGTTAAGAAAAGTAGTGGGTATTGCAAAGAACCCATTGTGGGGAAAGCTAGGGCCCAATTGGGAAGGGCCATATCACATCACCTTGGTGGCTAGTATAGCTGCCTAATTTTTGGAAGATTTAGATGAAAATGTTGTACCACGTCTGTGGAATGTAAATAATCTATGAAGGTACTATTGTTAATGAAAGGCAATTTTGCCATTTTCTATTTCTACTATTATATGTTTTATTCCTATTCATTTAGGTATTAAACAGAACCTCGGTCATGCTTGGTTCCTGGGACCACATACCTTGGGTAAATTAATACTTCAAATTATTCATTTAAGTGTTAAACAGAATCTCGGTCATGTTTGGTTCTTTGGACCATATACCTTGAGTAAATTAATACTTCCTATGTGACTAAGTGTTGAACGAAGTCCTGGCTATGTCTAGTTATTCAGACTATATGTCTTGAGCAGGTCAATGCCCTACACTTATGGGAAATTGTGAATGGAGCCTTAATCATACATAGCTTTTTGAGCTAAACATCTAAGGTACACTAATCCTATTTTCTGAGTTAGGTTGTTAGATTACCAATTGCATAGATGTCTGTTAAGGTTAAGAGCAGTATTATGCTTTAATTAGAGAGGCTTGTAATGGGGGCTTATAGTTGGGCAATTAAGCTATGTTCAACAATATACAGATATCATCGTAATTAACATAGAAATAGTGGTAATGTAAAGGAAGTTGGAATCTTTCATTAAATACAGCCTTGAATAGGCTAAGGAAATACATGTAAAAAAAAAAAAAAAAATCCTAATTAGTTTTCGACGGAGGAGGGTCGTCTTTGACTGCTGGCTGGGTAGAGGTTTCAAGTGTTTTGGCTGGAGTCACATCCTTCCCCTTGGAAACATTCTTAGTCATTAAAGGAAGTTTAGCTGGTCCAGATGCTTGGCTTTGGGTTGCCCCCATTTCCTTGGAGGATTCCTTGGGTGCAGGAAGGAGTTTGACTAGCTCAAAAGCCATTTCCTTGGTTGGCTCCTTCTCTTTACCCACGGTGCCTGCTTGGTCAGCCTTTCTGGAAGGTTCAGTAGTGGCTAGAAGGGTGCTGGGGGGAATAGCCTCACCGAACTCAGGCGCCTTGGGAGTAGTGTCTGCTCGGGAGCCAGGAGGGCTTGTTGTACGTAGGGCTAGGGGGTAGAAAACATTCTTTGCCCTTCTTAGTTCTGAAGAAGAGTCCATCCTAGCCCGGTTTAGCGCCTCAATCCACACTTGGAGGCAGTAACCTTGGCAGACACCAATGACTTAGGCCCTGAGGTTTTCTTCAGTTTCCTTCACCTCAGTGTTATAGCCTTCTTGCTCGACTTGAGTTGTAGCCTCTTTTGCCTTCTCTAACTTCTTCTTTAGAGCCTCTATCTGCCCTTGGCAATGGCGAGCTGGTCCTCGGCTCCGCGCAGTTGTAGGCATTGGTCCTCGATCTGTATCTTAACCCCAACCAGTGCAGACTCGGTGATTTTTCTCTCCCTATCTGCCTCAGTCAATTTGGTGTTGAGGTTCTTTGTTCTCTTTTCGGCCACCGTGAGTGTTTCAACGGCAGCTATGCGCTTCCCCTCCTCATCCTTCCATTGTTTGTGGGCATCATCTACCCACTCTTTGATGATATTTGTTGTTTGGATCACCTTTAAAAAAAAAAGCATTAAAATGAATCCTTTAAATTTAAATACAACATGTACACTTAGCAAAGATAAGGGGTTGAAAAACTTATCATGGCCAAGTCCCTTTTTAGGGTTAGAAACACCTCGTGCTTCTTTAGTGTCCTTAAGTTGGTCATATCTTGAGGAAGAAGTAGGGGATACTCCAAAGCGTCTGCCACATAACCAGCTTTCTCTTTCTGAAAGTTTCAGATGGAGGAGTCTGAGGGGAGAGGAGCATCGTCCAACACTAGGGGAGGGTTCCAGACTGGAACCTTAGGACGATGATTGGACACCTTCTCTGTGATTGCCTTTTCACTCGAAGACTTCCTTTACGCCTTTTTGGCTATTTTTTCCTTTTTTTGGGGTTCAAGCTTTTTTAAACGAATAACTTCACCCTTCTCGGCCACTTTTTTACCCTTCTTATCTTGCTTCCTCTTCTTATCTGCTAGTTTAGAGGGTGAAGTATGGACGGGGAGGGGAGTTGGAGGTCGGGTTTGGATGGCTACCTCGGGGATAGACCCTCCCACATATGATTTGAGGAGCTCTAGCAGGCTGGTCTTCGGCTTCCTCTAGAGCACCATAGCTTCATGAATGTTGGATGGCTCCTAACTGCTGCTAACTTTTGCGCGGGGCAAGTGGGAGAAGGGATCGAGGGGGGACTCTGTAGGGGATGATTGGTTAAAAGCTCCAAAGTCCTCGTTGAAATCCTTGCTAGAACTATCACTACTCTCATCATAATATTCGTCTATGGCTTTTTCTGTACTATTGCTAGACGAGGAAACAACTATTTCTGACATTTTCTTGAAAAAAATTGGAGAAACCTAAAAAACGAGGAAAGAGGGAATACCTGGCTCTAGGACGAACAGAGACTATGGACGTGAAGAAACTCCTAGACGAAGCTCTAGACGATGAATGTCAAAGAAGGAGTGTGTGAAGGGTAATGGAGGCATTCCACTATTTATAGATAGCTGACTTGGGTATATGAAACGACTAAACTAATCAAATGATGACACGTGGTCTTCGTCTCGAAAAAATGAATCAACGAGACTTGCCACTAGTAAAATGATGACACGTGTCACTAAGCACTGATATTTAGGGAAAATAATGTTTGATTACTCTTCCCCTAGGACGACTAGGGGTGTCAATTCGGGTTAGCGTGTCGGATTCGTGTCGTGTCGAGGTAAGGGTATTCGACTAAATTGCTCAACCCTAACCCGACCCATTTAATAATCGTGTCATGATCCTTCAACCTTAACCTGACCTGTTAATTAAGCGAGTTGACCTGACCCAACCCATTTGACACGCTTAATAAACGAGTCGTGTTGGGTTGACACGAATGTAACACAACTCATTTCAACCTGTATAATATTAAATATAACATCCATCTAGAAATAATTTTTTTTACATCCCAAAAAGCAGTGCTTACACTTCAAGTCTTCAACCCACATTCAAAATAATATAGTTCAACAAAAAATAACATTCATCTAGAAAATAATTTCTTTACACTCTAAAAGAAGTGCATACACTTCAACCCAAATTCAAAATAAAAAATTTTAACAAAAATAAAATAACATAGTTCAATGAAAATATAATATACTTGGAACTCGCCAATTGCTAAGTATCAATATTGAAAGAATTTGAACAAACAGTAGACTAATCCTGACTATGACCACGATTATCATCCATAGATTCTTTGTTGATGTCCAAATTCATAACATCTTCCACAAGCTCATCCAATTTCATTTGTGCAAGTTCTATGCCAAAAAAAAGTATTAGTAGTTCTAGGGTTTGTAAAGTTTCAATTTCCAATTATATCCCTTGTAAATTTTTGTAATTACTCACTTTTCTTTTTAAATTTAAAATATATGTTGGATATAAAAGGTATTTGACAAATCTAAAATAAAATAAATATTTATTTGTTATACGAGTTAAACGGGTTGTGATAAGTGGGTCATTTCAGGTTGACACAAATAAATTGGCGTGTCAAACGTGTCTATTGCGGGTTACACGAGTTGACCCGCTTATGACACGTTTCTTATCGTGTTGCTTTCGAGTCGACCCGTTTATGACCCAAACCCATTAAGGCCCAACCCTAACCCGGAAAAATCCGTGTCGGGTTCGCGGGTTGGGTCGAACATTGACACCCCTAAGGACGACCCATATGGACAAGGGGACAAGGGGGCAACATTGACACCCCTTAAGTCTTATGTCGTCCAAATAGGTCGTCCATGATGAAAAGGATGGGAGATGAGAAGTCCATGGGACAAGCATGGAAGATGGGACGAGGTAAATATGCCTAATAACCTCGTCCCTTTCTTATGCTCGTCCCTCCTTTGAATGTCCCCAATATGGATGTTGTCCGTCCTTAATAATCGACGGACGAGATTCCATGAGAATTCGTCTATCGTCATGATTACTTACTCGGACGAGCACTATAGGAATATGGAGAACACTTGCAGAGCCGTCCGTGATGGTCTCATCTACCTTTAATAAATCATGGACGGGTTCATCCTTTGGGACTACTATGCACCAAGTTCTTCATTGATTGTTGTGGAACAGAAACACGATTGAAATAACTTCTATAGCAGTTACACTCCTCAACCATAGCAACGATTACTAAACAAATAAGTAACCGTTTTGCACATACTATATAAACGCTCTTCGATGAGAAGGTAAGATCATTCAGACATTTCCACAAAAAAAGAAAAGTTATTCTTTCTTCTTTGAGAATTATTGAAATTCGCTAACTTCATCATCGGAGGACTTTTGGCCGGTCCCCACCAGTCCTCTCTGACTTCTTGTTTATTTCCAGGATCTAGCATTAAGATCATCAGTGTTCGAGACTCACCAACCTATTGATTTCTGAGGAATTATCAGATTCCGTTACAGAAGGGATCGTGAAAAACAAGAAAGAAAACTATTTTGTAACCAAGAACTTGAATATTTGTATAAGTCTAATAGAAATATATATAAGAACATACCATTCTCGGACTTGACCGAGGAGTGTTTTTCTTTTCAACTTGTTTGCTTTAGTCATCCCAATACCAACTAGCCTATTGTGATCTGCATTTTAACTCATTGGACATTCAATAACACATCCACTCTCTAACAAATCTATTGTTTTGGGCTTATTGGGCCATTATCCAAATCTTTTAGGTTGTGGATCTAATTGGGTCCTTACAATGTACTTTTTGTATTTTTATCTAAAATAAATGTACTTTTGTATTTGGTAGGATCCCAAAATGGGTCACATTAAATAAGTAAATTGTTTAAAAGTTATAACTAGAGACGAAGTTAGAACTTTGAGTTAGGGAGGCGATTTTACTGTTGGCTATGTGTGAAGGTTTTAACCTCTGAATTTGCTACTACTTTGCTATTGAGGTTTGTTTATTTGTTTTTTGTTGTTGTTGTTGTTATTGTTTTTTTTTTTTTTTTTTTTTTTGTGTGGTTAAGAACAAAAATTATTTTTGTTTAGATTTTTTAAAGGGTAGGGTTGTTTATTTTGGATAAAATTGAAAATTAAGCTTAATTTTTTTTTTTTAGTTTTATTATTGATAATTTTTGTTGTTGAGTTTTTTTTTTTTACTTGTATTTTTTGTTTTAAATTTTAGATCTCAAAATTTTTTTTATGGTCACTAAAATAAGGAAAATGTTAGAGCTACAAGATTTTTTTATAATTAATAATATGATAAGTGGTTACTTATAAGTAAAAAATTGATGTGAGTGGTGGGCCCATTAATTCAACCAATAAGAATTTGCTATCAAAATAGTTTGTAAAAATATTATAAAAAAGTTTGTGAGTATAGCATTATGTTTAAAAGAATCAATGTTATTGTTTAAGGGAAATAAAATGTAATTTTATAAAACAAAATTGATGAAATTAGTACACACACACACACACACACACACACACACACACACACACATATATATATATAATAATATTTAAAAAAAATTTGTGGGGGCCATTGCCCCCCTAATATAATGATAGCTCCGTCCCTGGTTATAATGCACTCTAATCTCACATATTTCATAAGATTGTGAATAACTCGAGTATAAATCGTGAACGCCAGATGTTGAAACTCTATATTAAAAAAAAAACATTAATATCTTGATTTAACATACTAGAGAGAGAGAAATTAACAATTCCATAAAATAAAATAAATGGAAACTATATGGTCACATATAGAATATACTCACATTTAAAATTTAGAAACAGTGCTTTATGTATAATATATTATATTTTCTAATTAAATTTAAGCACATAACTACATTAAATTTAATTATTTTTTTTACTATAACTTTTGAGTGGAGTTGTGATGTATTTTTGTATTTGAATTCCTTTCGTGTGTTTGTTTCTTAAAAAAAATATTATTTATCTTTAAAAAGTAAAATACTATCTATATTTTATTCATATATACATGTTTAAATACATATTTTCAAAAAAATAAAAAAAGAAGTTTAAATACAGTTATTTGTTCTGCACTCAAAATTCTCAACAGGTTAAAAAGGCGCGTGGTGTTTGCATTTTATGTTTTTTTTTTTTTTCTTTCTTGGCGGCCCAATTAAATGAAGCTGTTGGGCGGTTTCAGATTCGCAGTCCCAAAGTCTTGCCCATGCCTTCTAGAATGTTGACCATTGAAAAATCCCATTTCGTTCTCCCCACTCAAACTCAACCGTTGTGTTGCCCTTCTTTCTTTCTCTCTCTCCGACACATATAAATCCCCCACGCTCTTTGCAACAAAAAAAACAAACCTTACACCACAATCTACACACAAAAACAGTACTAAACACACAAACACAATGCATAAGAGTGGTTCAGCATCGTCACTTGGACCAGGAGGGCTGGACCTAACCCAGACCTTCTTCAGGCAAATTCAACGCGCCGCCCCTCCTTCCCCAACTAAGCGACACACCAAAATCTGCGTCGTTGGAGCCGGCAACGTGGGCATGGCCATAGCTCAAACTATTCTGACCCAAGACGTAGCCGACGAGCTCGTCCTCATCGACGCCAAGGCAGACAAGCTACGTGGCGAGATGCTCGATCTTCAACACGCTGCTGCGTTTTTACCTCGCACCAAAATCCAGGCTTCTGTCGACTACGCACTCACCGCTGGATCTGATCTCTGTATCGTCACTGCTGGGGCTCGCCAGATCCCAGGCGAGTCTAGGCTCAATCTGCTGCAGAGGAATGTGACTCTGTTTAGGAGTATTATTCCTCCGCTGGCGCGTTACTCGCCGGAGGCCATTTTGCTTATAGTTTCTAATCCCGTTGATGTGCTCACTTACGTGTCGTGGAAGCTATCCGGATTCCCTTCGAATCGGGTTATTGGGTCGGGTACCAATCTCGACTCCTCCAGGTTTCGGTTCCTCATCGCCGATCATCTCGACGTCAACGCTCAGGATGTGCAGGTCAGTCACTTGTCTTCTTCTTCTTTTTTTAAGATACTCTCACAAAAAAAAAGTAGTAATGCACTGATGCTTAGGGTTTGGCTAGAGTTTTGCGGATTATCTGCATTGGAGTTACAGAATTTCATATTGTATCTGGTTTATGTTATTCCGATTTTTTTATTATTTATTTTTTATTACATACGTGATTAGGTTCTTCCTTAAAAAAATAATAATAAAAAAAAGGTTAGGTTGTGACTTGAAAAAGTGAAACATAAACGGACATGTCCGTATGTTGAAAGCCTTGTCCTAATTGAATAAACCTAGCTATCTCTAGCTGTAAGCCTGTAATTGGATTTTCATTTTCCTCAGTCAACTTTCAAAATTAACATCTGCTCAAAAAAAAAAAAAAAAACAATTATCAGTGAATTCAATTTACAATTATAGCCTCCAAATATATATATATATATATATATATTTATTGTTAATACTAATAGATTTGTTATTCTAACTTGTATTTTTTTATTGGGCCAACAGTCTACTATAAATTTGGTTAATTGACCATGCATTGACTATTAAGCAATAAATTTATTAGTCGATTTTCTTTCTCTCTCTCTCTCTTAATATATATATATATATATATATATATATATATTATAATAAAAGAATGAAGGATATGAATGAGAGATTAACTAATTAAATTAATTTAGGTAATGCAATGGTACTTGCTTAATTTAGTAGACTCTACCTTGTTAATAAACTTGGTTGTAATAATTAATGCAGGCTTTCATAGTTGGGGAGCATGGTGATAGCTCAGTGGCACTATGGTCAAGCATTAGTGTCGGGGGCGTGCCGGTATTGAGCTTCCTAGAAAAGCAACAAATCGCATACGAAAAGGAGACCTTAGAGAATATCCACAAAGAAGTAATAGATAGTGCTTATGAAGTAATAAGCCTCAAAGGGTACACATCCTGGGCTATTGGGTACTCTGTGGCTAACTTGGCTCGATCCATACTAAGAAACCAGAGGAAGATCCACCCAGTCTCGGTCGTTGCTAGTGGGTTCTATGGGATTGAAGGTGGAGACGTGTTCTTGAGCTTGCCAGCCCAGCTTGGTAGGGGTGGAGTATTGGGTGTGGCCAATGTGCATTTGACTGATGAGGAGGCTCACCAACTTAGGGACTCTGCTAAAACCATCTTGGAGGTGCAAAACCAGTTGGGAATATGAGTCACATCATAGTGGATCCCTACTTTTGAATCCCTTTCCATTTGCATGTTTTATTTTTAATTTTTTTTAGAGACGCAATATGACTATTGTGTATGTTATCTTTTTGGGATTTTTTCGGCTAAACACTAGGTATTGGGATTTGATTTGATATTGTGGTGTTGTTGGGTATATTTTGTATGGAAAATAAGAAAGTGCAAGAATTCTAAAGAAAATAAAAGGAAGTGAGGATTCTTTTAAAAATTCACATGGATTTCTTTTATTATTAAAATGTTGATGTGACTTTTATAATATTTAATTAATTGATTTTATATTATTATGTTAGTCATACGTGCGTCAATAAGGTAGACCATTTGCCACGTAAGTATTTTCCGTTAGTGAGTTAATAGTAGAGACTAAATTGACTACAAGTTGAAAATAATAGAGACCAAATTGACTATTATTAATATGTAAAAACTAAATTGATCGTAACTCCAAAATATAAGGACTAAAATGATATTTTCACCTTCTATAAATTCTATTTTCATGATATAAAAGTAGGACATTCTTGAAAATAGCCATTTGTATCCTTTTTTTTTTTTTTTTTCAATTAAACAAAAGAAATTTATATTTATTTATCACTCTTTCACTTTTCTATCATTCCAATCAAACAGATATGGTGGAAAAGTAAAATCTTTTTCTATTTTGAGTATTCTCCCAACATTTTCTATTCACCGAATCAAAAAAACTTATTATAGTAAAAAAAAAAAAAAAAAATTGTTGGTGTCTCAATTAAAAAAAAAAAAAAAAAAAAACTCTTTTAAGATAGGTCATTAGGTCCCTTCCTTTTTAAATAATAATTGTGGGGGAGGAGAAACTTGGGCCCTTGCATTGGGCTTAAGTCTCACATTTTATTAACAATACGTCCGAGGAGAAGAAATCATGGGGGAACCTCGTAACTAATAGTAGAGCATGTAAATATCCAGGGATGTTGGTCCGAGAGGATTATCCTCCTCGGATATGGCGTATGTCGGTGAGGTGGGTCCTGTCTTACCCTAGTCCACTTTCCAGGAAGTTCCAGCGATGAAGACAGACTACAAACGTACACGGAAGGGATAAGGATGCAGAAATATCTAAGGAAAAAGCTGCTACCACCGCATTAAATGCGTTACAGTAGCTTTCCTGGCCGCATTAATGTGGAGAAGACCTTTGAACAGTGTTTTTGACCACCTTTACCCCCAGAAAATCAAAAAGCTGTGAGGGGGGAGGCAGAAACTCAAGTACCAAGCCAGATGGTGGACAAGTGGACGGTAGGATCGAACAAAGAAGGACTATATAATGGAGTAAAACCTCCAGAAGAAATGGATCACGAGAGAAAAAGAAAGAACATCAAGAAGAGTTACTGTAGCATCTGGAAGAACATCATTTGAAACAACCATTTTATCTAAGAACCTACCCTTCGGACATTACTTGAAATAACCAATTCATCCAAAACTGGCTCCTCGGACCTGAGATCATCACTTGCTGGTGTGTTTTATTCTCCTCGGATAAATTCCTAACCTCCATTAATAGTTGTAAAGTCCTTTATCAGCCCAATTCTTTCGCCCATTCTCTTACAAATTTATTGTACTGGGCTTATTGGGCCCATCCCCTATTTCTATCTGGGTTTGGACTACGATTTGTGACCCTACAATTGGCGCTGTCTGTGGGGAGAATTAGTGCTAGTGAAGTTTACAACAGTTATGGCGGGTTCAGGACCACACCAGACCAGTCTACCTCATGCAAAGTCAGGGAACGTCAATCAACAAGGCGAACTCCACGACCTTGAACAGGAAAATCACGTAGATAACCAACGAGAGGGTAGCTCGCAAACGATCCGTGCTGATAGAAGTGGCTATCGATGAAGGGGCCATCTGGTGCAAGAGCACGCTGATGAAAAGGATTTGCAACGAGAAATAGAAGACTTGAAAAAGAAACTTCGTTGAGCACAACGAAATCAAACCCCTTCAAGTTCTGATGTCTCTTCCAACGATGAAGGAGAAGACAGTTACAGGGAATTTTCAGAAACTCCACCCAGTGAATCCTATTCCTATGAAAAGGAACACTCTCACAAGAGGAGAAGAGAAAGTTCGTCTAGAAGGGGAGTGGGAACCAAGGTCATGAAGAAGGCTCTGAACCAAATTTCTAAGTCCCCCTTTACTCGGGGAATAGAAAAGGCAAAGCTTCCCAGACGTTTCCACCAGCCTACGTTTTCCATGTACAACAGACGTACCGATCCTGTAGAACATGTAAGCCAATTCAAACAAAAGATGGCGGTCTACTCTCAGGACGAAGCTTTGTTGTGTAGAGTGTTTCCCTCCAGCCTGGGACCAATGCCAATGAGATGGTTCGACGGGTTGAGAACCGATTCCATCAATTCCTTTAAGAAGCTCACTCAATCATTCTGCTCCCGGTTTGTTACATGCAGCAGAGTTCCTCAACCCCTAGATTCTCTGTTGTCAATGACAATGAGGGAAGGGGAGTCTGTGAGGTCATATGCCGAAAGGTATTGGGAGATGTTTAATGAGATTGATGGGGATTTTGATGAGGTCGCCGTCAGAACCTTCAAGGTCGGACTTCCCTCCGAACATGGTCTGAGAAAGTCCTTGACAGGGAAACCGGTCACCAGCTTGCAACAACTAATGGATAGAGTGGATAAGTATAAAAGGATAGAAGATGATCAACAACAGCAACAACAAGGAAAAAGGAAAGCTAAGCTTGTCCCTCAAGAAAGGAGAGAATTTAGGCTGGACAAATACAATAATAACCGACCGAGAATGGATTATACTGAGCAGCAGATATCAAGTAACAGCCAGGTAGTCGGAGCTGTATTCCGAGAGCCCGTGCACCAAGTCCTGGAAAAGGTTAAAAATGAGCCCTTCTTCAAATGGCCCAATAAGATGATGGGAAACCCTGAAAAGAGAAACCGAAATCTCTATTGTCAATATCATAGAGACCATGGTCACACTACCGAGGACTGTAGAAGTTTATGGGATCACCTTGACCAACTTGTCCGAGAAGGTAAATTGAAACAGCTGTTGCATCATTCCAACAGTTTGGGTGGTCAGACTGATACTCGATCAGAAAGGGAGAATCCTCCAAGACCCCCTCTTGGAACTATTAACGTTATCTTTGATGCGCCTGGCAGAACAGGGTCATGCCCCTCCAGAGTAATGTCTGAAGCTCGCCTGTACCCTGAGGATGATTCCCACGAGTCGAAGAGAGCTAAGTTAAATCGGTCCCTGGTCATGGGATTCTCGGACGAGGACAAGATCGGAACTGTTCAACCTCATGATGATGCTTTAGTGATTACCCTCCGAATCGGAGGCTATGATGTAAAGAGAGTGATGGTAGATCAAGGCAGTGCAACCGAGATCATGTATCCTGACCTCTTCAAGGGGCTGAACTTAAAAACTGAAGATCTGACACCTTATAATTCCCCTCTAGTAAGTTTTGAGGGGAAGACTATTATCCCGAAGGGACAAGTCAGACTACCAGTGCAAGCCGGATCGGAGATAGTGGAGGTCGATTTTATAGTGGTGGATGCTTATTCCCCTTATACGGCAATTGTTGCTAGACCTTGGCTTCATACTTTAGGAGCAGTCTCTTCCACCCTGCATCGGAAGATCAAATACCCATCCGGAGGCAAGATAGAAGAAATACTGGGTGATCAAACCATGGCGCGACAATGCATGATAGTAGCAATCCGACACAAGCTTGAAGCAGAATCTGTGACTCATAGAGGGGAGTTATAGCAGTTAAACCCCCCAATGTTATCTAGTGGTGGGTCGTCCGATGAAGTGAAGTGTGAAGATCTTGTAAAAGTCACAATAGGAGATGACTCGGAGAAATTTTTTCAAGTCGGATCTTAACTACCTCAGTAAGAGAGGGAGGAATTGGTAGAGTTCCTTAAACGAAACATCGATGTCTTTGCATGGAATGCTTATGAGGCTCCAGGAGTGGACCCAGACTTCATTTGTCACCATTTGAATGTTAATCCATTGATGGCCCTCAAGAAGCAGCTCCCTCATCGGCCGTCTAAAGAGCATGCAGAAGCAGTCCGTCAGGAAGTGACGAAGCTCAAGCAGGCAGGGGCTATCAAGGAGGTTTTCTATCCCGAATGGTTGGCCAACACTGTAGTGGTCAAGAAAAAGAGTAGGAAGTGGCGAGTATGTGTTGATTTCACATATCTAAATAAAGCCTGCCCTAAAGATCCATTCCCCATGCCCAAAATCGATCAGCTGGTAGACGCCACAGTCGGCCATCCTCGGATGAGTTTCTTGGACGCGTTTCAGGGTTATCATCAGATACCTTTAGCATTGGACGATCAAGAAAAAACCGCTTTTGTTACGCCAGTGGGGAACTACCACTACAAAGTGATGCCTTTTGGTTTGAAGAATGCAGGTTCCACTTATCAGAGAATGATGACGAGAATATTTGAATCATTACTAGGAAAAAATATGGAGATTTATATAGATGATATGGTGGTGAAAAGCAAAAAGGTATCCGAGCACCTGGGAGACCTTCAAGTTGTCTTCGAAATTCTCAGAAGCTATAAACTACGTTTAAACACCTCCAAATGCTCATTCGGTGTAGGGTCGGGCAAATTCTTAGGTTACATGGTTACACATAGGGGAATTCCAGATTAAGGCCATCACCAATATGCGAACTCCTCGGAACCCAAAAGAGGTGCAAAAACTAACTGGAATGGCCACTGCTTTGAATAGATTCATATCTCGATCGGCAGACAGGTGCCGGCCTTTCTTCCTATTGATCAATAAATGGAAGGGCTTTGAATGGTTGACGGAATGTGACGTAGCCTTCCAGCAACTCAAAGACTATCTAGCTCAGCCGCCGGTCATGTCGAGTCCTAAGCCAGATGAGGTTCTTTTTGCCTATATTGCAGTGGCCTCGTATGCAGTAAGCTTGGTGTTGATAAGAGTAGATAACGGCGTACAGCGGCTAGTGTACTACGTGAGTAAATCGTTGCACGAGGCGGAAGTGCGCTACCTTCCACTGGAAAAAGCCATCCTGGCAATGGTGCTTGGCACACGTAAGCTGCCTCACTATTTCCAAGCACATACGGTGATTGTTCTTACACAACTCCCACTAAAGACCGTACTTAAAAGTGCAGATTACACGGGAAGGATAGCCAAGTGGGGTACAATTCTGGGAGCTTTTGATATTAAGTACATGTCTCGCACCTCAGTAAAGGGACAGGTACTCGCCGACTTGGTGGCAAAATTCACTGAACCGGAAGCGGATGGATTACTAGCACAGGGGGAAAATGATGAAAAACTGGTCGGTAGTATCTCCCAATGTTTCACTCCGACGTGGGAAGTGCATGTAGATGGAGCATCAAATAAAAAAGGTGCAGGGGTTGGATTAGTACTGACGTCTTCCGAGATGGTTACCATTGAAAAGTCTTTGAGGTTAGACTTTCCTGCCACGAATAACGAAGCGGAGTATGAAGCTTTATTAGAAGGGATGGCTATGATCCTAAGGATGGGAGGAAAGTCCATAAAACTCTTCTCGGACTCAAGGCTAGTTGTCGGTCAAGTCAAAGGGGAATTCGAAGCCAAGGACGAAAGAATGCGAGGTTATCTTAGTCAAGTTAAGATTATGCAGATGGAATTCGAATCCTTTAGCTTGCTACATGTCCCAAGAAGTGGCAACGCGCATGTGGACTCTTTGGCCACGCTTGCAACCTCCTCGGCACAAAACTTGTCTCGCATAATCCTCGTTGAGGACCTGCATCGACTCTCGACAACAGCGAACGTAGTTCAAATCAATCAAGTGAGAACGGGGCCAAGTTGGATGGATCTTGTCATGCAATTCTTAAAGGAAGATATTCTGCCCGAAGAGAAAATCGAAGCTGACAAAATAAGAAAGAAAGCTACTAGTTATTGGCTGTCGGAGGACAGCAAGCTATATAGGCGTTCATTTTCTGGGCCTTATTTGCTATGTGTTCATCCTGACCAAACTGAATTACTCTTGGAAGAGATGCATGAAGGAATCTGTGGAAGCCATACTAGAGGTAGATCCTTAGCGCACAGGGCCATTACACAAGGTTATTGGTGGCCGAACATGCAGAGAGAAGCTTTGGAATATGTCAAAAAGTGTGATCAATGCCAGCGGTACTCACCAAGTATACACCAGCCAGGGGGGGTCCTCAATCCATTATCTAGTCCATGGCCATTCGCTCAATGGGGCTTAGATATCGTCGGACCATTTCCTAAAGCTGTGGGAAACAAGAAATATCTCATAGTCGGCACTGATTATTTTACAAAGTGGGTTGAAGCAGAGCCTCTAGCCAATATCCGGGATGTGGATGCGAAAAGATTCGTCTGGAAAAGCATCGTTACTCGGTTCGGTGTTCCTCATGTACTCATCTCAGATAATGGACTCCAGTTTGATAGCAAGATGTTCAGAAATTATTGTGGCGAGCTGGGGATTACTAACAGATATTCTACTCCAGCTTACCCTCAAGGGAATGGACAAGCTGAAGCTGTGAATAAAGTCATACTAAGTGGATTGAAGAAAAGATTGGATGATGCAATAGGCAGATGGGTGGAAGAGCTTCTGCATGTACTCTGGACGTACAGGACCACGCCTCGTAGGTCCACCGCAGAGACCCCTTTTTCAATGACTTATGGAGCTGAAGCAGTCATCCCTTTGGAATTTGGGTTCCCAATGACGAGAACAAGTTCATTCAATCCAAAGGACAACGATGAAAACCTAGCAAGAGGTCTAGACTTGATTAATGAAAAAAGGGAAAACGCGAGGGTTCAATTAGCCAATTATCAACAGAAGCTGAAGCGAGGTTATGACGCCCATGTAAAGACAAGACCTTTGGCCCCAGGTGATCTGGTGCTGCGCAAAGTTGTGGGCTCGGCAAAAAACCCAGCGTGGGGAAAATTGGGGCCGAATTGGGAAGGACCATATCGTATCACCTCCAACGCTGGTACTGGAGCATATTTCTTGGAAGACCTGGACGGACTTGTAATACCTCACCCTTGGAATGTCAATAACTTGAAAAGGTATTATTATTAATAAATGTGTATTTGATCAATTTTCGTTCTTTATGTGAAATATGTATGCCACTCTCGCCGTCCTATGAGGTGTTTAAACTTAAATCCAATCATGCATGAGTCCTCGGACCAGATGATTTGGGTTAGTTAGTACTCTCGCCGTTCTATGAGGTGTTTAAACTTAAATCCAATCATGCATGAGTCCTCGGACCAGATGATTTGGGTTAGTTAGCACTCTCTCCGTCCTTTGAGGTGTTTAAACTTAAATCCAATCATGCATGAGTCTTCGGACCAGATGATTTGGGTTAGTTAGCACTCTCGCTGTTCTATGAGGTGTTTAAACTTAAATCCAATCATGCATGAGTCCTCGGACCAGATGACTTGGATTAGTTAGCACTCTCTCCATTCTATGAAGTGTTTAAACTTAAATCCAATCATGCATGAGTCCTCGAACCAGATGACTTGGGTTAGTTAGCACTCTCTCCGTTCTATGAAGTGTTTAAACTTAAATCCAATCATGCATGAGTCCTCGGACCAGATGACTTGGATTAGTTAGCACTTTCTCCGTTCTATGAAGTGTTTAAACTTAAATCCAATCATGCATGAGTCCTCGGACCAGATGACTTGGATTAGTTAGCACTCTCTCCGTTCTATGAAGTGTTTAAACTTAAATCCAATCATGTATGAGTCCTCGGACCAGATGACTTGGATTAGTTAGCATTCTCTCCGTTCTATGAAGTGTTTAAACTTAAATCCAATCATGCATGAGTCCTCGGACCAGATGATTTGGGTTAGTTAGCACTCTCGCCGTCCTATGAGGTGTTTAAACTTAAATCCAATCATGCATGAGTCCTCGGACTAGATGACTTGGATTAGTTAGCACTCTCTCTGTTCTATGAGGTGTTTAAACTTAAATCCAATCATGCATGAGTCCTCGGACCAGATGATTTGGGTTAGTTAGCACTCTCGCCATTCTATGAGGTGTTTAAACTTAAATCCAATCATGCATGACTTCTCAGACCAGATGATTTGGGTTAGTTAGCACTCTTGCCGTTCTATCAAGTGTTTAAACTTAAATCCAATCATGACTGGAGACCTCTGACCAGATGATTTGGGTTAGTTAACACTTGTTCTAATTTCCTTTTTAGTGATTCAAACATAAGCTTAAATGTATGATTCAAATTTCCTGTTAAGTTTGGTTATATTTATTCGGTTCATATATTAACCCAATTTTCAGAACTTTTTAATCAAATTAGTCATTCATATAACACAAGTAAAAGAGAGAATGAAATAACAGCAGAAAGATTCACCATTACTTGTCATAATACGTAAAACAAAAGGAATATGTCTTCATTAATAATGAGAACATAGTACAAGTCTTTAAAGCAGTAAACATAGAAAACAAAAACAATATTAAAACTAATGTCCTAAGCTTTTGTCTTGGGAGCTTGGGGGTCAGCTACTTGTTCGGACTGAGAAGGGGCAGTATCTGAAGCCTTGCCCTTATCCTCTTCTTGGTTATTGCTCTTACCCTGGGAGGCCTCATCTTTCTTCCCTTGACCAGCAGCTTGGTGGGAATCTGTTGGGACTTCCACAGGAGCAGGAAAAGCTTGATTTGTTGCAGGAACTTCAGATACTGAGGCTGGCTGCTCTAGGGGAGGGGAGTCAGAACCTGGGAGCGCCTGAATATCGGGATCATAATATATGCTCTCAGGCCGTCTGAGGCTAGAATCAGCAGGGACTCCAGCGGCATCAAGGGCTTTTTCCCAAGTGATGTCGCAGTAGTCCCTGGCGATGGTAGAAAACTCTTCAGTCAGCCTGCTCTGAGTCTCTTGCACCCCCAGAGCATACGAGGCCTACTTCTCGGCCTCAGCTGCCTCCTTCAGAAGTTGTGCAGCTTCCCTGGCCTGGCGAAGCTCTTCGCGGAGCTCTTTCACCAACTGCCTTTCTGTTTCCAGATTGATTTCGCAGAGGTGTAACTCGCTACGAAGGGTCTCAGCCTGCTTCTCAGTTGTCTTTAAGCCCGCTTCGGCACTGGCCTTATCCTGGAGAGCTTTCTTCACTTGCTCGGCCATCTGTTTTTTTGTGTCTTTCAGTGCATTCAGATGAGCCTCCGCAGTCTCTCGGGCGTCGTGGGCAACCCTTGTCTCGTCACGAGAACTCTTCACCCACTCCTCAGCCACGTAAACTTGTTGCGTAACCTAATATGCACAATAATGAAGTGGCTTATATAAAAAAAAATGCGAATGAAAATGAAAGAAGAATGAACAGAATTACTTACCATAGCCAAGTCCCTTTTTAGGGAAAGAAAAAGGTCAGGATGATTGAAACTCCTGTAGGCCGCCATGTCTGCAGGTAGGAGAAGGGGCTGTTGCAGAGCCTCAGCCATTCGGCCTGCATGACCACCACGAAAGTGCCTAAGTGAGGCATCCATCGCGATAGGTGCACCGTCAACCTCCAATACTGGCGACCAAGTTCGTGGTGGCCGACGAACTTGGCCCACTGGCTGTTCCTCTCGGCTGTCCACAGAGTGGGACCTCCTACTCCTATGTTCCTGCACCTGTTTGGCCTGCTTGTTTCCTTTTGATGGGCCTAACTCCCCTTCCTCAGTAGGCTCTACTGGCCTTTTTCTCCTCAGATCTGGGTTAGGTTTTAGCCCAAGGTCAGCCGGCACCTGGGGCGGAGGGGGAGGAGGATTTGCAGATTGTTTTGACTTGTTTTTCTCTTGTGGGGATGGCGCCTTATTCCTATTCCGCATCAGCTCCTTCAGACAAGGACCAGTCTTGGGAGCCATTTCTTCCTCCTCGTCTGATGTATCAGCAATGTATGTTACTACCTGAGCAGGAGTTTGTACACACGACTGCTCGTCCTCCCTTTCTTCGGCCTCCGACACAAGGATCGTTTCTTCTTCAAATCTGAATTTGTCAATCTCTTGTTCGAGGGAGGAAGAGGAAGCTGTGCCTTCTCGGAGGATGGCCTCCCCAAGAGGTACTTCACGTAACAGTTGGGCAACGATAGGTATCCCCTGAGGGATGGGATGGTCCACAGGAGGAAGATCGTATGGGGCGAGAAAGTTTGGCCGAGATACGTCTATGCGCGCCAAACGGTGGTCTCCTGCTCGGATGGAATTGCCGACGTCTAAAAATGATCGTGAAATTGGCTCAAAATCCAAGATAAGGTGAACTGCTCGAAGCTGCCGTCGTTGTTCACAAAGATTTTCGATCTGAGTAGATAGTTCAATGCTGGAACGTTGATCAGGCTAAGCTTGGGGTTGGTGAAAAGTTTATCTGTCAAGCAAACAAATCACACAGTTAAGAACCTCGGCAACAAAAAAAATAAATAATATAAAATAACTAAACAAATAAATGTAAATGTATTAAAACAATATCTAAGCACTATAAAGAGAAGCCAAGTACTCCTCAATTCTAAAGTTAGAAATCCTAAATCTAGGTTGCTCCACCTGGTTCCCCAGCCTTGGTTGGGTAGGCTAGGCCGTCACTCCATGGCCTCGACAAGATAAGGAAGTTGTCTTTCATCCCCTTGTTAGATTTGGGGATGCAGGAAAGTTTGACCACGCTGTTACGGGACTTAAGGTAAAAGCCTGCCCGAGACTCTATATGGCCTTCATATAGATGGGCGACGTCGTGCCAAGTCAATCCTAGCCCCAGGTGTCGGTCCAAAGCGTTGATTGATCCTAGGACTCTAAAGAAGTTGGGGGCACACTGGTGAGGGCAGAGTCTATGGGCACGAAGATAATCCCGTGTAATCCTACCCATGGGGATGGTCATGCCCCCTTATATGAAGACAATCATAGGAATTACCACCTCTCCTACTTTCCGGTCAAACTCCACCCCCTCTGTTGTGCAGTGACGTACCACCACCTCCTGGGGAATGTGGTACTTCTCTTTGAATAACTCTATCAGGACCGGAGTGTTTACTAAACGCTCAAATCTACCCATTGTTAGTCTCTGGAATGTGGAGCGGTTAGCCGAGGAGGTTAGCCGAGGAGACAGTAGAAGTTCGGAGTGCGAAACTTACGTGAGGTTGAGTACGGACTGGTCTTCTTGTCTCTGGAAGATCGTTAAACTCTCTCTTGTGAAGGTATGATGGATGCCTGGATACAAACGCTCTGAAGTTGCAAACTCTGATAAGAAATGAAAAAAAAAATAACGTCTGAAGGTTTTTATAGTTGGGGCGAAAGAAGAAAGAGACACAATCCTGCCCAAATATTGAAGATGAGATTTGGACTGTTGGATTTGTATTCCACCGTTGGATGTCTGGAGCGAAACGCAGTCCTAAGCGTTTAATGATGATTGTGCGAGTCCCCAAGCGTCAGAAGCTCTCGCGAAATGGCAGAAATGACCCTTACACGTGCCTGAGTTTAAATATCATTATGGACTACATTGTAATTATGGATGTACATCAAAATCATAATTTTTCTCCTCGGATAAGAGGGAAAAATTAGAATTTTGAGGGGCTATTGTGGGGGAGCAGAAACTTGGGCCCTTGCATTGGGCTTAAGTCTCACATTTTATTAACAATACGTCCGAGGAGAAGATATCATGGGGGAACCTCGTAACTAATAGTAGAGCATGTAAATATCCAGGGATGTTGGTCCGAGAGGATTATCCTCCTCGGATATGGCGTATGTCGGTGAGGTGGGTCCTGTCTTACCGTAGTCCACTTTCCAGGAAGTTCCAGCGATGAAGACAGACTACAAACGTACACGGAAGGGATAAGGATGCAGAAATATCTAAGGAAAAAGCTGCTACCACCGCATTAAATGCGTTACAGCAGCTTTCCTGGCCGCATTAATGTGGAGAAGACCTCTGAACAGTATTTTCGACTACCTTTACCCCCAGAAAATCAAAAAGCTGTGAGGGGGGAGGCAGAAACTCAAGTACCAAGCCAGATGGTGGACAAGTGGATGGTAGGATCGAACAAAGAAGGACCATATAATGGAGTAAAACCTCCAGAAGAAAGGGATCACAAGAGAAAAAGAAAGAACATCAAGGAAGAGTTACTGTAGCATCTGGAAGAACATCATTTGAAACAACCATTTTATCTAAGAACCTACCCCTTGGACATTACTTAAAATAACCAATTCATCCAAAACTGACTCCTCGGACCTGAGATCATCACTTGCTGGTGTGTTTTATTCTCCTCGGATAAATTCCTAACCTCCATTAATAGTTGTAAAGTCCTTTATCAGCCCAATTCTTTCGCCCACTCTCTTACAAATTTATTGTACTGGGCTTATTGGACCCATCCCCTGTTTCTATCTGGGTTTGGGCTACGATTTGTGACCCTACAATAATATTAAGTGATTTGTAAAAAAAATCCTTATTTGATTTGTATGTACTTTTTAGACTCACATTTTCAAAATTTTACTTTTTATAATAATTATATTTTCACCTAACCTATATTTTAAATTCAATAAACCAATTAAAATAAAGAAATGATAGTAGTGGGTTGCAGAAAAAATTGTGAAACTTTTTGTGGCATTAGCGTATCTCACTAAAATAAACTGATCAAAAAGCATTCTAAAAGTAGCAATCTAATAAAATCTAAATTATACAAATTACATAAGGGAAAAGGAAAGTGAAAATCGTTGCCAGTCGCCCATAAACTAAATTGGGTACCAAGAAAGCTGGATCATCAATCATTTACTCTTTTGATATAGAAGAGTCAGATTTAGGTTTAGTATTCAGTAGTATTGAACCCGTTAAAATGATGACATATGTTCATTTTTAGACACATGTCATTATTTGACTAGGTCCAGTGCACCGGACCTAAACCAAGTTCGATACAAAATTCTATTTTAAAATAATTTAAGTATATATGTGTTCGAGTCTCACTTAAACTTCGCCACTTATTTTTCACACTTCACAAAAATTTATTCTTATAGAATGATCAACTGAAAATAATTTGTACTTATATAACAACAGCCACACTAAAAATAAGTGCTGATATGTCTCTTTGATTTGATGAGCAATGATCCAAGTTAGTACAAATTGATGTATCACAGTTCGCTAATTATAATTTTTTTTAAATATTTATTTATTTAGAAACGGTTGAACCGTTGAATAGTCCACCAGTCACACGTTTATTGTCCAATCAACACTAAAAATAAAAACTTTCCTGATAGTCAGCAGCATCTATACAGAACAAGAAGAATAAAAGGAAAACATTGGGCCATTTCTTTGACCACTGAAAACCCATTACGCTTTCCCCATTCATTCAACCATTGTTTTGCCAGGCTTCTTTCTTTGTTTTCTTTTTTCTCACTCTCCGACACATATAGAACTCCATAACGCCCTCTGCAACAAACAAAGCAAAACACAAAAGTTGGATCAGAATGCACCCCAGTGGTTCATCTTCGTCACTGGGTCCAGGAGGGCTGGACCTAACCCAGGCCTTCTTCAAGCCCATCCAACGCGCCGGCCTCCCTTCCCCAGCTAAGCGCCACACCAAAATCTCCGTCATTGGAGCCGGCAACGTTGGCATGGCCATAGCTCAAACCATTCTGACCCAAGACTTAGCCGACGAGATCGTCCTCATCGACGCCAAGCCCGACAAGCTACGTGGCGAGATGCTCGATCTTCAACACGCTGCTGCGTTTTTGCCTCGCACCAAAATCCATGCCTCTGTCGACTACGAGTTCACCGTTGGATCTGATCTCTGTATCGTCACTGCTGGGGCCCGCCAGAACCCCGGCGAGTCTAGGCTCGATCTGCTGCAGAGGAATGTGGCCCTGTTTAAGAATATCATTCCCCCTTTGGCTCGTTTCTCGCCGGAGACTATTTTGCTTATCGTTTCCAATCCCGTTGATGTGCTCACTTACGTGTCCTGGAAGCTATCCGGGTTTCCTTCGAATCGGGTTATTGGGTCGGGCACCAATCTTGACTCCTCCAGGTTTCGGTTCCTCATCGCCGACCATCTTGACGTCAACGCTCAGGATGTGCAGGTCAGTCACTTGCCCCTTTTTTTTTTTCTTTTTTATTATAATTTTTTAATAAAAGATTTTAAGGAGCTCTGACAAAAAGTTGTTGAATTTTTAAACAATGTCCATTACATGTCAATAGCAGTTTCAACTTTCAAGAAAGAAACCATTACGTGGAGAACGTGGAGAGGCCCTTTTGGAAAATGGAAATGTTGCTTTTTAGGTTAGAGAATAGTGGATGATCTGCATTGGATTAGAAAAGTTAGGATTTTTATTTATTAACTGTGATTAGGTTCTTCTTTATTATAGTATCGACAAAAAGTTAGGATTTTTTTTTAAAAAAAATTATCAATATTAAAAACCTTTTATTATACTTACATTATTTATTAGACGAAGAGCCAAGTATAATTGAGTCAACTGACCATGTATTGAATGATTTTTTTTTTTTTTTTTGAGAATGGAATGATAAATTTAGTACCAGGTCTTTTTGTTCTTTTTCTATAGTTTGTAGGTAATAAAATAATGAGGAATAAGAATGACAGGCCAACTAATTATCTTAATTTACGTAATTCAATGGTACTTGCTTAGTTTAGTAGACTGGACCTTGTTAATGAACTTGGTTGTAATCATTAATGCAGGCTTACATAGTTGGGGAGCATGGTGATAGTTCTGTGGCACTATGGTCAAGCATTAGTGTTGGGGGTGTGCCGATATTGAGCTTCCTAGAAAATCAACAAATTGCATACGAAAAAGTGACCTTGGAGAAGATCCACAAAGAAGTAATAGATAGTGCTTATGAAGTGATAAGCCTCAAAGGGTACACATCCTGGGCTATTGGGTACTCAGTGGCTAACCTGGCTCGATCCATACTGAGAGACCAGAGGAAGATCCATCCGGTCTCGGTCATTGCCAATGGCTTCTATGGAATTGAAGGTGGAGAAGTGTTCTTGAGCTTGCCAGCCCAGCTTGGTAGGGGTGGAGTTTTGGGTGTGACCAATGTGCATCTCACGGATGAGGAGGCCAAGCGGTTTAGAGACTCTGCTAATACCATCCTGGATGTGCAACGCCAGTTGGGAATATGAGGCACATCATAGTTGACCTTTACTTCTAATTTGCATGTTTGCATGTCTTTTGGGGCTTTCTGAACTTCTTTGGTTTGCTTTTATTTCACTATTGTCTAGTTCACTTATGATTTAGTTTAAATTTCCTGTGTTTTTATTTTTCTAAGAGGCCCGGTATGCCTATTGTGTATGTTATCTTTTGGGAGTGGATTTCAGGTTTATGTTTAGTGAACCCATGTAGTGTTTTTACTTTAATCAATTAATTAGTACTAAAAAGAAGGCAGGCTATTGATTTTTTAATGGTGTTCTGCACCTTTAATCCTTTGGGGATTGGGGTATTAAAAATTCATCGAACAACGATTAGAAAGAAGTAGAACAATATACAATCAAAATTCTACAGAGCCGTGAAGCACACAAATCAACACTATTTCTCAGCCTTTCACAAGGGGTACAAAGTATTAGAAACCTGTATTAAAGGTAATATACAAAATGTTTTAAAGCATCTTTGAGACTGAACCATCATTATTGTAAGTTGCTAACAGGTTACTCAGAATAACATTTTGGTGGATTTGGAGATTCACAAGAAATAAAAGATGCTGTGTTTCTGTACAACACGAAAAAATAACTACAGGTCTACACCTCTAAAAGCGCTTATGATATAGTGATTTCAATCTGGGAGTATTGATCTACTAAAGTGTAACAAAATTATAACTTTTGATATTCTCAAAAGAAAGAGAGAAACAAAAAAAATGAGAATTTGCTAACCTCAAAATCTTTAAAAAAATTAAAAGAAAAATGCCCCACTCATGTAAAGAATGGGATTGCCAAATTTGTGATGTTTCGACTGCTATCATACTTGGTACTCTCAGCAATTTCCTTCAAACCAGTCCAAGATTTTTTTCTTCGTTTATTTGACATGCTCACAGTTTTTTCTGCATCTATTGGGGTAGAATTGTTTTCAGCTCCAGGTGGTTTCTTGGATGCTGATCTGTTCCTCTTTCTCCTCTTTGACTCCAACAAGGTAGTACCAGTTTTCACCAATGGAGTTACAGGACCATCTGTAGTTGGAATTTCCTTTGCTAATGCTGGTGAGGCAATCTCATCTGTTTTATTGATACCATCCTTGTCTCCGGTAACCTTCTCCAAGTTAGTGCACTTCCGAAGCCCGGATTTTGCAGGTTCTGATTTTAAAGATGTTTTGGCTTTTGAGGGACATATCTCTTTCGTATGCCCTTTTGGGGTCCCTCTCTTCAGATTCCAATGTGAACAGAAGTGACATTTGTACACCACGTTGTTCTGTGTGAAATCATTAGTTTTCTTGCGTCTATGCCTTGCCTTTGCCCTATTCTTTTCAATTCGAACAGTGCAGTTAACCCCGGGCTGAAGAATTGTTTCACATCTGCAATTCAATTACATGGCAATCAAGGCCACTCTACATGTTATTTACTATGAAAGAGAGGAGCTCGAAATTAAATAAGTACAAACCAGTGTTAGTGATATATTTTGCCAGTAGAATTAACTCATAATAAGCACATGTTAGTGTAATATGAAAGTAGTAGAAAAAATTCCTTTTACCAAGTATATTGCAATTCATTTGCATGGTTCTTGCTTCTATTTAAATAGGTAAGCAACAAAAAAATAAATAAAGAAAGAAAGAGAAAATCATACAATCCATACAGTAGGAAGTAAAAACTGTTTGATGCATCATATTTGCTAATCAATTTGAGACCAATGTTTTTCTCTAAAATTCATAATCCTACATCTTACGTGATATTATACTCTAAATATAAGTCTTTTAATGCAAAAAATCACCAAACCGATTAAAGCCACATTGAAAGCATAAGAAAGGAAGATCAATAAAAAATTTCTGCTCAAATCATATGTTCTAGCAAACAACAAGAGGATGAAGACTTAGGAAATGGGGAATTAATGCTTTATACTTCCAGTTGGCAGGAAACACACATTACACACACCAATTCCTTTTTTGGGGGAGTTTGCAGCAAGGATGACTTAAAATTGTCATTATAATATGCATCTAATTAATCATTTCTAGATAAAGGTTGAGCAGTGACTAATAAATAATGTTACCAAGATAAATAAACACTAAACTAAGAAAAATTTGCACCAAAGAGACTTTGCTTTGCAAATGGGACAATGCTAGAACTTCATTTGTTCATGGTTAGAGATACAAAACCCCAGGTGCGTGTTCTAGTTGATGCCATTAAGCTTCATGATTTGCTTATTTTGATGGATGAGCCAGGGCACTGTGTCTTGGACAGTAATTCCAGATGCCTATTTCCTCCATAGCCTTAGGGTGTTATGGAATTTCAAGATCCCATGCAATTTCTCACAAAAACTTTGTTTGCATTTGGGAATGGTTGTAATTCCAAATACTCTGCAAGTAACCGAAGGTGATAGAGACAATACCAACCACTTAGCATATCAGTTTTCTCTAACCTATTTGAAGGCTAACTGCAAAAGAGCTTTCTCATTCAATCCAATCTTTTGAATTCCATTAAAATGACTTGCTATTTATGCACAGTAGAATGCCTAAAGCATACCTGCTCCATACCTCCAACATATATAATTATTTAGCATTACCATTAGCTTGTACAACAAATAAACAAAATCTCAATTACAACTCTCCTCGATGCACAAAGACAGGCCGTGCATTGAAAGGTTCTTTTGCCAAAATCTCATTAGTATTTCATTGAGTTTAAAGAGTTTGCATATATGCACTTCCATCCTCCATATGCAAACAGAACAGCATATTGTTCATTTGATGATTGAAGCATGAACATTAACGCTAATGGAACTTATATAAGTTTGGAATCAGGTCAGTTTGGACCTGACCCATGGGCAGTTACTTGGGCACCAAAGAAATGTAGTCATTGGAGAGTCAAGGGTTGTTTGGATTGAGGGGGGAGGGAGGGGGAGTGGAGGGGAGTAGAGTAGAATTGGCTGAAAATAGGCTAATTTTGGGCCAATTCTACTCTACTGTATTCTACTCTCCCTTTCTCTCCCTCAATCCAAACAAACCATTAGTTATTGCTGATGACTCTATTCCCTCTGAAAAAAACTAACTTAGACATTATAAATTAACGTAAAATAGGGAGATAGAACATCTTCTTCTCCCCTCTCTTTTCTCTATCTATCGCTTCTTTAAAAGGTTTCTTTAAAAGTTTCCATATTGGACTCTAATATCTGATGTTATCAATGCGAATAAGGATATACATGTGTGTGTGTGTGTTTAAACTCCCCTCATGTCCCAGACCACACTCCGTGAATTGAAAGGGGAAGTCTACTCATCCTTTAGCTCCTCTTGTAGATTGGTTCAGTTTTACAAAGCATCTAAACATGGTTCACTTGCAATATATATAAACACACACACACACACACACACACACACATATATATATAGAAACCTTCATTCTAACTACCAAAAAAGTTTACATAGACAGAAACTTGAACTCTAGGCATGAAACATGTCCCTTTCTTCCTATAAAATATCCTTTACTGTACAGGCTACACTAATTAAAATACAATACAGTTGCTCTCAGTTATCTATTTAGTAACACTTCAAAATTAAAAAAAACAACAAACAATGCAAACAAGACCTTTCCATACCATAAAATATCTCATATGTTCTCTAACTCCAAGCTCTACTTCTGCATTAACAAAAAAATGGAAACAGTTTTGAGTTTACCATTCAACAAGAAATTTTTTAATCCTCAGGTGAATGTGATTGCAAGAAATATGTATGCATCCATCTATGCAAGAGCTAACCGTCAAATAATCTTCATACTGAGCTCAAACCCCTACAAGCAATTACCAACTAAAAAAAATAAAATAACTACAGCATAAGTGCAAGTTAGATACAAACCTCTCGCATGAAAACAGAGAAGGGTCAGCACGCTCCCCCACGGCCTCTGTTACAGTGGCCAAACGCTGCCCAAAAAAGGCACCTAATGAAGGAATAGCAGCCTCCCCACTGGCCCATGTCGCTAGCTTCTGCAAGTGCTCAAGTTTTAACATGGATTTAGCATTCTTAGAGCCGGCTTTGGTTTGCTTTCTCCCAGTAGCTTCTTCCCTCAATGAGATTGGATTGTGAAACCCAGGTGACACATTTGGTGTTTTATTAGTCCTTCCTCTCTTACCCATGTTTTCTCTTATTTTGTGCTCTCTCTCAGGAATTTTATCAAGCAGCTGGTGGAGTAGCTTATTGGGGGTAAAGCAAGTCTAAAAGGGTTTTGATAAATGGGATCGCCTTCTTAAACCAGATGCAAAAAAAACAAGCTTTATATGCTCCACACAATGGAGAAAGACTTCTCTGCACAAAACAAAACAAAACAAAACAGTGTTGATCCTTCAAGTTTAGTCATAGTTTAATTGATCCTTAAAATTTAAAGAACTACAATCAAATCTCTAAAATTATAAAATTGTTATAATGCAATTCCTCCATGAAACAGAATTAAGGTTTTGAGGGATGGTGTTATATATAAAATCATAAAACAGTAGGAAAAGGAATAATAACTAAACCTAGGAATTAAAACAAACTCTTAGCACAAAAGAATAAAAAAGAAAGTAATTAGATGAAGGTTAAGCTGGATTGCACGAACAGAAATGGTTGAGGCTACACAAAGAGGATGGGGGGTACGAGGACAAAGCTACACGACGTGTCGTCGAAGAGGTAACGTCGAGCTCGAGTCCAGGGTGCTCTGCCTCTGCTGCTTTGCAAGTCCTTTTTGGGTCATAATCTGAGTTGTTTGTTAACAGTAAGACCCATATAGTTTTTCGGGTTGGATAATCGGATCAGGGTCGAGTCAATGTTCATTATTTTAAAAAAATTAACTAAAATGGGACATTTTTTAAATTATTATTATTATTTTTGAGAACTAAAACTAGTCGCTAAAATTCAAAATCTTTATATATTTATAAATGAGTCATGTTTATTTAATAAGTATGAAATAATTAATAAAATGTGAAATTAGACAATTCCAAAAATAAAAAATAAAAACTTTCCTAATTTAATTAAAATATATTTACTCCAAATGAATTCAAGTTATGGTTAATATTAATCTATATATATATATAAAACCGAAGCTTTTGAAGCTTCCACAATTTTCCACGTCAGCATAATTTTTAAATATAATACAATTTTCCACGTCAGCACAATTTTTAAATATAATATAAAAACAAAATAAAAAATAAATAAAAAACTGATGCACAGGAAATTCAGCCACTAAGTAGTAATATATAAATCTCTTAAAACCTAAACCTAAACCTAAACCTAAACGTAAGGACTAAATGGTTGAGAAACATTGTTAAAATTCATAGTTTTATGCACCTTCTCTTGCTTTCCTGATGTATTTGGTTTATGGAACATTTGCAAAGCAAGATCCAGGTCACAGAATGCTAACAAAATTGATTGGGGAGAGAAATTCAAAGGTATATAGGTTTTGGAGTGTTTTGAACTTCAGCCAGATAATAAGATCTTTCTAGAACTGCTTCCAATTTTTCCCAAGGTAAGGATGTGTCGTAGGTTGACTGGTCTTCAAGTTATAGTATACCAATTGAATAGCTTTATTTTACTAATACTTCTGTCATTCTTTGCAGTCTCATGCTTCACAGATTCTTGGTTTTAAATTTCAATATTATCAACGTATGGAAGTAAATAGTCATGTGCCATTTGGGCTGTATAAGCTTGCAGCTTTGCTGGTAAAAGAATATATTTTATGAATTGGTAAGTTAAACAATGTTTCTCAACCATTTAGTCCTTACGTTCAGGTTCAGGTTCAGGTTTAGGTTTAGGTTTAGGTTTAGGTTTTAAGAGATTTATATATTACAACTTTAGTGGCTGAATTTCCCGTGCATTAGGTTTTTTTTTTTTTTTTTTTTTTTTAAGTCAACAATGATAACCAATATCTCTATAATTTTCTCTTTTTAATCAGTTTTTTTCAGATTCATGGTGATGGGGTTGGCCTCTCTTCACAGAAATATTGATTTTTGTGATTATGTGAAAAGGACTTTGGGTGTAGCTTATCCAAATTTGGACAGTTCCACCTTTCTTTGGTGTCTATGATAGTCATGGAGATTAGCATATGGCTTTTATTTATTTTTCCATATTTTCCTCCCATATCATTAAAAATTTCTTCCAATTAAAATTCCTTTTCGAATTGAAGGTTTTTTTGTAAGCCATTGCAAGTTCAAGCAATGGCTTCTTCATCAAATTGTAACACAAATTGAAGTCATACAAAAGTAAATCATGCAATGGTGTAGTTTCTTAATCAATTTAAGATTTTAAAAATTATTTTAATTTACCTCACAAATAGGTAGGTTCCCATGTATAGCACGGGTTAGCGACTATTGTATGTTTCAATTGCTTCTTTGTTATTTATTCTTGAGGTTTGGATATCAATTATCAAGTACTAAACAATTAAAATTCAACAATAAAACTCATAGATAATAAATAATCAAGAGCTTATTGCTACAGACACTATGAGTTGTGAGATCACAACTTCAATAATATTCTATATACTCAATAGTAGATTTTAAATCGCTTTTGAAAGAACTGGGATTTGTCTCAACTTTTTTTTTTTTTTAATATGAACTTTTGGTCTCAAATTTAGCCATTTCTTTGTTTTGGATTACAGGTTTGGCCATATAGTGGATCTCACTAGCATTACATCGGTTCTTTATCTTAAAGATAAGACTTCTATTTCTACCGCAAGAACTATTTAGGTATGTATCCCTTGCAAGCATACATGAACTTATATTGTCTTTTAATATATGCATGCTTTATTATTTTCCAATAGTTTTCCCGTGCATCGCACGGGTTAGCGACTAGTTCTTGTAATTTGGGAGATACTTCGGTCCTTAATATCTTACCACACATAATAGTTTATAAGGTAATGAGTTACATTCTACTTTTTGAATGCTTTCAATGAAATGGTTTTGGAGAAGACACATTAAAAAGAGAATTACACAATAAATATTAAAGGATGAAAAACATGTTGTACTTGTATATAGCCTGTGTACTTGGGTAGTACCCTTTTTATTTTTCTTCAATAAACTTCACTTATAAAATATAAACGAAAGATGAGAAATAATAACAATATGGAAAAAAACCAAAGTACTGTTTATTTATTTTAGGAGTATTGTTTCTTAATTGATATCCCAATAAGAGATAGCCACACACACAACAGAACTTTTTTCTTTTTGATTTTTTTTTCTAAGCAACCGAACAACAATAAACAGATCAAAGGAGGATAGGTGAAACTAAAAGATAAGAAAAAAAAATCAAACACTATAAGTTTTTTTTTGGGAGCAATCAAACACTATAAGTTAAAGGAAATATAACCCAAACTTAGTCATGGATAACGTATCATTGATATGTAATTGACTTGTCACATAATTCATCAATGATTCTGCAAAGTACTCTACGAACACACACTAAAGTCAATGCCCTTTCACAAATTGCAATAACACAATCTCTTGATAAATGCTTAGATAGATGACCTTCTCTATTTATTTTTGGTTTTTGGCTAATAGGCTTATCCTAATTCCCTTTTTGTTAGTTCAATTGCTGTAGCTAGAATATCAAAAGACATTCAAGATGATCAATGTTAAATTGTTATAAACCTTGACTTGATATAAACTGTTATTTCATTAAATTGGTAGGATATATATAAATAAATTTCATTCGCCTATATAAAACATCCAATGCATTCTTAATTAATTTTATTTGTAGGTATCGAACAGTATTCTTTGGGTAGACTTTAGAAATAAGAATCGTAAAACAAGCCTACTAAATTGTTGGTTTGCAATAAGGCAAAAAAAATCAATTTTTTAAGAAGTAGCCCACATAATAACAATTTTAATTAACCAAAAATCATAACTTTAATTAAGAAAAAAAATCACAAGAACCCAAATTCTCAATAAAGCAAAAACATATAAGTTGAAGAATTAAGATGAATCTACTAAGATGCCAATATAACAAACCCTAAAACTAAAAACCTCCAAATTTTATATAATCCCCAAATTCTACTTCAAAAACCCCAAAACATCATTACCCAAAACTTCAAAACCAAACAAAACCCTTCAAATTTAAAAAATTTATATAATGTACGTACCAAATACCCATCATTCTATGGGATGGAAGTCTGAAACTGTCCCAGATGATGGATTGGAGAAAGAGAGGGAGAAGACTAACTACGACGTTTTCTTACCAAAGTTACTTTTAGGGTTTGTTACATTCAAGGTTTACGAAGAGAGATTGGGGTTGGGAGGTTGAGAAAAGATGGAGAGGGTAGAGACGTGAGGGGAGGGAGGTTGAACACGGGGATTTTTTTTTTTTTTTCTTTCCTGAAAAAAGATTTGTATAAAAAAAAAAGGCGTAAATGTACTTTTAGTCACTACGTTTTAGCTTTTTTTCATTTTGATCTCTACATTTTAATTTCATCACTTTTAGTCCATAAATCAATTAGCGCGTGTTATTTTGGTCATTTCCGTTAGTCAACAACCAAAAATATTTAATGTGACAAACGAAGTACACTGTGTCAACAATAAATACTAACGTGGCGAATGAAATAATAATAAAAAATTTATTTGTTATTTAATAAATGTCAAGTCAGCATAAAATAATAATAAAAAAAGACATTTTTATGTTTTCTTCTAAATTCTTTTAAAATAAAATAAAATAATTAAATTAAAAAAAATTTATTTCTTTCATTATTTTTTTAGAAGAACATGTTCATGTTCCTTGGGTTCATCCCTAGAAATTTTCTTGAGAAACAAACACACAAAAAATCCAAAAAATTCAGCTAAAAAATGAAATCATAAATCTCAAAGCCCTCATTTTCAACCCCAGCAAAAATAGAGCTATCCCAGCCATGGCTGACTCTCATTCACTCTCATTTTATACTTCTTTTTCTTTGTTCTTTCCAGATCCATTACTTGCTCTATTTGTGTTTGTATCTTTGTTTTTCTTCTTTCTTTTCAGATCCATGACTCTTTCTTTCTCTCTCTCGGTGCTTGTTTCTTTTCAAATTTTGAATTTGTGATCTTGTGTTTATGTTCAAATATCAGCAACTGATGGGTGTGGCCATAGGGTGGTGCGATTGCCGATCTGCTTCTGGGGCTGCTTGAGTGCCTTCTAGGCGCCACTCCGGTGCTTAAAGAGAATAAAGGCGTAGCCTTTGGACTTACCAGAGACGTGGTCAGTGACCGCCTTGCAATCCTCGATCTCGCTATGCTTGCAGAAGACGGAGGTGAGGCTTTCGGCTGTTGTGTCCCAGCCAAGGCCGTGGATGAAGATCTGTGTTGGATAGGTTGGTTTTGCCGGTTTCACTGATGGGTCAATGGCAATTAGTGCTTTTTGGGGGTAAAATCCTTGGTGGGTTTGTATAGAATCGGGCTGCTTCTGCAGAATTTGGTGGGGGATTGTGAGAAATTGGGTTTTTATCGAGGCTTAAGCTTGGTTAGGCATTGGGGTTGAGAATTGGATTGTGTGAACAAGGTCGTATTGGTGTTTTGATTGTGTTTATTGGGAATTTGTGGTGGAGGATAGTTTGTTTTTAGAGGATAAGATGAGTTCTACTACCTCAGAAGGTGGAGGCAAGCTTCTCCATGTCTTCGTCCTCATCGTCGTTAGTTGCTGGGTTTGTGTTTGTTTCTTTTGTGTTTGGTTGACAAGGAAAATATGTTGCTGGGTTTGTGTTTTTGTTCTTATTCTTGTTGGAAATCAGTTTGTGTTTGTGTTTTTGTGTTTGGTTGACAAGAAAGGGCAAGAAAATGCTAGAAATCTGGGCATGTGTTCTTTTGTTTAAATCTGAATTTGTGTTCTTTAGAGTTCTTGTTGAAGATGAAAGATTTAGTTTGTTATTGTGTTGCTTGTGTTTTTAAATTTGAGTTTGTGTTTGGTTCTGGGTTTGTGCTTTTATGTTCTTGTGTGTTCTTGTTCAAAATGAATTAGATCTAAATTTATATATTTTATTGTTTTTAATTCTGTTTTTTCTTTTTTTATTTAGTTAAAATTGATAAATTATTTTTTAAAAAATTAAATACTGCTGTCGCATTTTTTATAATATTTTAATCCCTCCATTTGCCATGTCAGATATTTCCAGCTGTTGACTGACAGAAATGATCAAAATAATACGTGCTAATTGATTTAAAGACTAAAAGTGGTAAAATTAAAATGTAGGGACCAAAATGGAACAAAGCTAAAATGTAGGGACTAAAAGTACATTTACGTCAAAAAAATATTGTAAAATTATAAAACATTAAAAATTATTAAAAATATTAGTCACATGGAAAATTAAGAGAGCTTCAAAGCTTATGTGATATACTCTCACGAGGTAAACAAAAGTTAGAGACTTTGATTTTATAGTTGTAAGGACTGAACTTGGGGTGGACCCAATATAGGGTTGGATTTTTGCTTAAAAAGCCCAAACAATAAATTTGTAGAGTATGGATGAAAGAACTAGACCTACTCCAGAAGTAATACGATGAGGCTTGCTAATTAAAAGCTATTAAACACAAGTAAGATAAAAAGAACCATCCTTGCAATGGCCTGATGAGCTTGCATAATGTCTTATTGATGAACAAAGTTACAAAAGTTTATTCTCTTATTGTCCAAAATTACTTGATTTCTTCTCCCCCTTTTTAGTATATTTTCTCATGCTATATATTACAATCTTGGTATCATCCTTACCATACACATGTAGGTTAGATTCTGGGAACTCTTTTCTGTCTTATCCAACACCTCCCAGAACCTTCAACTAGTAGCTGTAAGGCAGCTTGATCACTATTCAGGCATCACCTCCACATTAATGTGGTCAGAGAGTTAGTTGGGAGGCATTTAATGCGGAGGTAACAGTTTTTTGAAGATATTTGTTGCCTTTCTCCTTTCTTACTCCTTGTCTAGCGTCCAACTCTTAGTTATGATGTAATTTCGAAGAAAGTCTATGATGATACAACACTCTCACTGACGTCGGACCCTTATTGCTGAGATGGCTTTTATCCTCGGACATTCGTTGGGCTTATCTCATATTATCTCTACCTTTCTCTTTATTCATTTTCCCTTTATAATTATACCTGAACATCCTCGGATTAGCTAATATCCTCAGATTGGGCCATAAGCCTAGTTAGTACTGCCTTAACAGTACATCCTGATTAACAGCCTCCTATAATAGCTCCTCAAAATCTTACTTTTCAACTCTTCGGGAGGAAATGATGATTTTGACGTCCTCAGCCCATCTTGTTTATGGCCTTATTATGTATTCCTGACCTCCTATATGTCTTTTTACTTGCTCAAGGCACGCTCTTGATGCTTCGGCATCCAGAGTGCGCCATCATTAAATTTTGGCGGCGCCCCTGTCCCCCACGTTCAGTGGTAAGATGTAAATCTAATGATGGAGGATTTTTCTCGTTTTACGAGTGGGAACTTTCCCGCTTATAACTTCTGCGCCACTATAAATGGCTTTCCAAATCAATTCTTTTTCTTACTTTCAACAATCACACAGTCCTAGAGCTCATACACTGAACCTGTCTCTTCTCTTTCATCTCCTTGTGCGTTTACAAATACTAGAAATTTGTCCGAGGACCCTTTTTCAAACTTGTAAGTCTTCTTAAACCCTTTTAGCTTTCATTTTAAACTTGTTAATTTTTCTTTGAAACCTCTTAGAAAAATGGGTAAGTTCAAATGTTTGGTTGATTCTGAGGAGGGTATGGAAAGTTTTAGGACTAAGTATAGGATCCCACCGACTAAGGAGGGAGAACCAGGTGGGGTTATAACCGTAGATTTATGAATTTTGGTTTGCATTTCTCTTTTGTTTCTCTACATCCTTATTTGTGATAGAATTTTATTCTAATTCAATGATTTTGTAGATAAGTGTGCTACTAAACCCAAGCTTAGTTTAGTCAACAAAAAGGGTTTAGATAGGATTCTGTAGGCCAAGGTGTACGTGAACGAAGCTGACGGTCAACTCCAAGCAGCCCACCTAATTCTTGGGTACACACCTCTTTCGCTCGCATTCCAAGCCCCTAAGTACGTAATCAAAGTCCGCGATCCTCGGCTCCATCATATTAGTGTTGCCTATCAAAGGTTCATTGTTCCAGAGGGTGTCCCAATTCCTAAAGGTACTCCTTATACTCAACCACTTTTTGTGGCCACTCCTTCGATAGGAGCATCCTCGCCCAGCTCATTCTTGAGGAACGGGAAGAAAGGAAAGAAGAAGAAAAATAAGAAGAGGAAGAAGAAGAAAAAGAAGAAGAAAAATGTTTGGAGGGTATTGTGGACCTAACAGACTCTTTGGACGAATTTGAAGTATTCAACTAGCCACCATCTCCTGAGAACATATCAGAAGAAATGGGCATTCAGAGGAAGCCTCAGAGGAGTTTAATGGAGCTGATAGAGGATCAACCCGGAAGAGGTGCATCGGGGAAGTCTACTCAACCTAAACTTCCTCCTCCTCTTTCGAAATCTCCTCCCCCTGCTCCTCAGCCACCTCAGCCTATCAAATCTTAACCTGCTGATCCAAAGAGAAAAAGGGAGCAGAAAGGGAAAGAGGTGGTTAAGATTGGAAGATCTCGTCCAACTCGTGAAGACGAGGCTCAGCGAGCTGCGAAGCAGTAAAAGGTTAGCCACGTGTCATAACGAGGCATGGAGAGAGCGGACACTCAGCCTCCAGAGTCACAGGCTTGGCTCCCAGCACCCATGCTCGGCGGTGAGCCCCTGAGAGATGACGCACCACTCAGGGACTTCAACGGGGGTATTGGGTGCCATGTTGCTTCGGCTGTGGAGGAGGCCTTGTTACTTCCCAAAGATATGTTCGAGCTGCGAAATATTAGGAAGAATGAGGTCTTTCTCAATTGTAAAAGATATTTGGGCATGGTATGATGTTAACATTTTTTTTTTTAATTATTATATATATACACTTTTTATTTGTTATGGTATTAACCCTTTTCTTTTAGGCTGTCCAAGCCACTTTCAGGCTTGAGGAGATAACCAATTCATGCTACCAACAATTGGAAGACGAAAGAAAAATACGGATGTCGGCTATGCAAACACTTACCGTTGCTAAACATAACAATGTCGAATTGAAGAAAAAGTTAGCCGATAAGGAGTATGCCTGCCGGAGCATTGACTCGGCCCTGGAAGGTGCACAAAGGCAAGCTAAGGATCAGAGGAAGCGCTTGCGCGAGGCTACCAATCAATTAATTGCTTCTAAGGAACATATGGCAGCCCTCAAGGAACAACTGGAAGAAGCCCAAAGGCTTAAAGATCAGGCTGAAAAGTCCAGAGCTAAGGCCGAGAAGGCAAAGATTGAGGCCGAGAAGGCCAGGGACAAGGCTGAGCAAAAGGGTTACGACCTTGGAGTAGTTGAGATCGAGGAAGCCCTTAGGGCAAAGGTCCCAGCTGTGTGTCGTAACTACCGTGCCCAGACTTGGAATAAAGCCCTTAACCAAGCTAGGGTTGAGGCTTCTTCTGAGCTGAGGAAGGCTGAAAATATATACTACCCCCTTGCCATACGAGCCTCGGACCTCCTTTTTACTCAAGGTGAAGTGGCTTCTACAGTTGCTGATCTGATTAAAGAAGCACAGCCTCAAGATCCTCCTCTTCCCAGTTAGCAGGGGCCGACAAAAGAATCTGAAGCTCCCTAAGAAGTACCCTCGGACAAGGCTGCAGCGGTTCCAGAAGTAGGGGTAGTTTCCCAGGGTTTTCAGTAGGACTTGGCTTCAACTACCATCTTGCTAAAGGAGCTTCCAAAGATAAGGAAGGGACGATTACTATAGAAGCAGAGAACCCAGCCAACAAGACCTCCAAGCTTCAGATTAAATCAAAAAAGTGAACCTTCCTTTTGTAATACAATTATGATTTTTGCAAGGGATTTTGTTTTTCTCAGACATGTTTTAATGAAATATGTATTTTTACTCTTTCAAATTTGTTTGAGTTACTATTTATTTCATTTTTATTTGATCTGTTTTACTACTTTGGTCTTGAATAGTTTTCATCTTGACTGTCCTCTGTTTACACAAGAGAAAAACATAGTTCACACATACTTTTAATTAGTAGTTAAAATGGACGATAACCATTGAATCCATAACTCTACCTAGACATATTTGAATATATATCCGTTCTAACAAGTTTAATCTCAAGAAAGTATCTTAACGTTTGATCAAACAAAGTTAAGTCCAGGGCACTTCAGAATGCTTTAAGTGATGCTCATAGGCTTATTGAGGTTTACATCTTTATCAGGTGATTACAAACCTTGTGATCCGAGAATGGGAATTAAGGGTTTGTTCCCTTTAAATGTTCAAGTTCATGTTGAACTAGAATTTTAATAGTACCAGGATATATTGATTTCTATTGAGTCTGTTTAATGCTTCAATAGATGTCATAGGGTATTAGTTTCCACTAAGTTTGTGGTCCGAGGAACCTGACATAACTTAGTTTCTGTTTGATACTTCAATAGATGTCATAGGGTATTAATTTTCACTAAGTTTGTGGTCCGAGGAACCTGACATAACTTAGTTTTTGTTTGATACTTCAATAGATGTCATAAGGTATTAATTTTCACTAAGTTTTTGGTTCGAGGAATCTGACATAACTTAGTTTCTGCTTAATACTTCAATAGATATCATAGGGTATTAATTTCCACTAAATTTGTGGTCCGAGGAACCTGACATAACTTAGTTTCTGCTTAATACTTCAATAGATGTCATAAGGTATTAATTTCCACTTAGTTTGTGGTCCGAGGAATCTGACATAACTTAGTTTTCGTTTAATACTTCAATAGATGAGGGAACACATGACATATGATCGGAGTAAATTAAAAAGGAAACTAAACAGGACTATCTTTATTAATAATAATACCTCTTTAGATTGTTTACATTCCAAGGGGGGAGTACAGTTTTTTCATCTAGATCCTCCAAATTGTATGTACCTATTCCTACCACTGAAGTGATTCGATACGGTCCTTCCCAATTAGGTCCCAATTTTCCCCAGGCTGGATTCTTGGTGGTTCCCAAAACTTTCCTCAGTACCAGATCTTTTACGGCCAACGGTCTCAGCTTTACATTGGTATCGTAACCTTGCTTGAGCTTATGCTGGTAGTAGGCCAGTTGGACCATTGCACTATCCCTTCGCTCTTCGATCAAGTCCAGACTTTTTCCCAATAACCTATCATTACCGTTCAGAATAAATGCATCATTTCTCAGTGTCGGGAAACCTGTTTCCAGAGGGATTACGGCTTCGGCTCCATATGTCATTGAGAAAGGGGTCTTTCCTGTTGATCGTCGAGGCGTTGTTCGATACGCCCATAGGATATACGGTAATTCCTCCACCCATTTTCCCTTTGCTTCGTCCAACCTCTTTTTAAGTCCATTCACTATAACCTTGTTGATAGCTTCAACTTGCCAATTTCCTTGAGGATAGGTTGGAGTGGAATATGTGTTCTTTATCCCCAGATCAGAATAGTATTGCCTGAAGGCTTTGCTATCAAACTGAAGGCTATTATTCGAGATGAAGGTATGGGGAACACCAAATCGAGTTACGATATTCTTCCAGATGAATCTTTTGACATCTACATCTTTGGTATTAGCCAAAGGTTCAGCCTCGACCCACTTGGTAAAATAATCTGCGCCGACCAGCAGGTACTTTTTGTTTCTGAGTGCTTTAGGGAAAGGACCTACAATGTCCAAACCCCATTGAGCAAAAGGCCAAGGGTTGGAAAGAGGATTGAGAACTCCTCCAGGCTGGTGAATGTTTGGAGCAAATCTTTGACATTGGTCACATTTTCTAACATATTCTTGAGCTTCTTTCTGCATGCCTGGCCACCAGTAGCCTTCAGTAATGGCCCGGTGAGATAGGGATCTTTTCCCCATGTGGCTTTCGCAGATTCCTTCGTGTAGTTCCTCTAGGAGTGATTTTGATGTCTCAGGATGTACACAAAGCAGATATGGTCCAGAAAACGAACATTTATACAACCTTTTATCCTTGGACAACCAAAACCGAGGGGCTTTCCTTCGTATTTTCTTAGCTTTTGCTTTCTCCTCAGGCAATATATCCCTTTCGAGGAATAGCAGTATAGGGTCCATCCAGTTTGGCCTTAAATTGATTTGATGGATCTAGAGCAATTCTTTCTTCGTTGGGGTGGGGGTGCATAAATCCTCGACAATTATCACTCGGGGCAAATTCTGTGCTGAGGAAGTGGCAAGGGTAGCTAAAGAATCTGCATGGGTATTTCCACTTCTGGGGATATGTGATAAGTCAAAGGACTCAAATTTTGTCTGTATATGCCTAACTTGACTTAAATATTGTTGCGTTCTTGTATCTCAGGCTTTCAGTTCCCCTTTTACCTGGCCTACGATTAGTCTTGAATCTGGGAACATTTCCACTGCCTTTCCGCCCATTTTCTGGACCATCACCATTCCCATCAGCAAAGCTTCATATTCCACTTCATTGTTCGTAACCGAGAATCCCAACCCCAAGGATTTTTCAATGGTGATCTTTTCAGGGGATACCAGGATTAGCCCCACTCTTGCTCCCCATTGGTTTGCTGCTCCATCCACATATACTTTCTAGGATGAGGAGTCTCGTGTGGAGATTAGACCAACTGATTTTTCATCTATGCCATGTTGCTTTACCTCTGCTTCTTCTGGAAGTTTAGCAAACTCGGCTACCAGATTGGCAAGGACCTGGCCCTTTACAGAAGTACGAGGCACATACTTGATATCAAAAACTCCTAGAATTATGTCCCATTTGGTAATCCTTTCGGTATAATCCGCACTTCGTAGTATTGACTTGAGTGGAAGCTGAGTTAGTACGACCACGGTGTGTGCTTGGAAATATGGGGAAGTTTCTTCGTAGCATGCACTATTGCCAAGATAGCCTTCTCCAATTGTAAATAATGCACCTCGGCTTCATGAAATGACTTGCTCACATAATAAACTGGCCATTGTATGCCAAGTAGGCAAAAAGAACCTCATCCACCTCAAGACTAGACATGATAGGTGGCCGAGATAGATACTTTTTAAGCTGTTGAAACGCCATGGCACATTCTTTGGTCCATTCAAATCCCTTCCACTTATGCAGTAAAAGGAAGAAAGGTCTACACCTATCTGTTGACCTGGATATGAATTGGTTCAAAGCAGCAGTCATCCCAGTCAGTTTCTGGACCTCTTTGGGATTCCGAGGTGGTTGCAAGCTGTTAATGGCCTTAATCTGATAAGGGTTCACCTCAATTCCCCTATGAGTCACCATATAGCCCAAAAACTTTCTCGAACCTACCTTGAACGAGCACTTGGATGCGTTCAGGCGCAACTTGTGCTTTCTCAGAATTCCAAAGATGTTTGTGAGGTCTCCCACATGCTCGGACACTACTTTGCTCTTTACATCCATATCATTAACATAGACTTCAATGCTCCTGCCCAATTGTGGTTCGAACATTTTAGTCATCATCCGCTGATAAGTAGACCCTGTGTTTTTCAAACCAAAGGGCATTACTTTGTAGTGATAATTTCCAGTAGGAGTAACAAAAGCTATTTTTTCTTGATCATCTAGTGCCAGTGGTATTTGATAATGTCCTTGAAAGGCTTCCAAGAAACTCATCCGAGGATGGCCAATTGTTGCATCCACCAACTGATCTATCCGAGGCATGGGGAAAGGGTCTTTGGGACAAGCCTTATTGAGGTCTGTGAAATCTACACACACACGCCATTTTCCTGTTTACTTTTTCAATACTACCGTATTAGCTAATCATTGAGGATAGAACACCTCTTTGATAGCTCCTGCTCGTTTGAGCTTTGTCACCTCATTTCTGATAGCCTCAGCATGTTCTCTAGACGGATGCCGATGAGGCTGTCTCCTCGGATTAATAGAAGGGTTAACGTTCAGGTGATGATAGATGAAATTCGGATCTACCCCTGGGGCTTCGTAAGCATCCCATGCGAACACATTAACATTTTTCCTAAGAAATTCAACCAATTGCTCCCTCTCCAGTATAGGTAATTGAGTTTCAACCTGAAAGAATCTCTCCGGATCATCCCCAACAACCACCTTTTCCAGATCTTCACATTTTACCTCATTGGCTGTTCTATCGAAGAGAGATGCCGGAGTTTCTGATTGCTCTAAATCGTTCTCAGCAGTGGCCGAGGTTTCTACCTCTGGCCGATGTTGAATAACTGCTACCAGGCATTATCTAGCCATAGATTGGCTTCCTAATATTTCCAGCACTTGGTCTCCTAAGGGATACTTCACTTTTTGGTGAAGAGTGGAGGAAATGGCTCCCAAGATATGAAGCAAGGGTTGGCCCATAATGGCTGTATATGGAGAGAAAGCATCTACCACAATAAAGTCCACCTCAACCACATTCGAACCAGTTTGCACGAGTAATTTGATATGACCTTTTGGAATGACCATCTTGCCTTTAAAACTCACCAGAGGAGAACTGTAGATTGTTAGATTCTTAGGTTTCAACTTTAGCCCCTTGAAGAGATCAGGATACATAATCTCGGCTGCGCCACCCTGGTCAATCATCACTCTTCTCACATCATACCCATTAATTCTAAGTGTGACTACCAAAGCATCATCGTGCGGTTGTATGGTTCCTAGTTGTCCTCATCTGAGAAGCCTAACACCAATGGGATTCTCGTTTTGACCCTCTTCGGCATTGAATTGTAATCCTTATCTGGGCAGTAAGATACTGACATTACTTTGGAGGGGAAGGACCCGGTCCTCCCTAGGGCAGCAAATATAACATTTATTGTGCCTAAAGGGAGCCTTGAAGACGCATCTCCCCGAATTGATGAACCCGTTTGGCTTCCTCGGCCACTGAAGTGATGCAAAAGTTGCTTTAATCTTCCTTCTTGGACCAACTGATCCAAATGGTCCCACAAGTGTTTGCAATCCTTGGTAGTGTGCCCATGGTCCTGATGATAATGGTAATAGAGGCTTTGATTATGCGTCATAGGATCTCCTGCCATCTTGTTCGGCCATTTGAAAAACGACTCATTTTTTATCTTTTCTAGAACCTGTTGTACTAATTCTTAAAACACAACATTCACCGCTTGAGTGTTGGCAGATCCTGGCTGCCCAACAAAATCTTTCTGAGGTCGGTTATTATGGGACCTGTCCAATTTGAAATCCCTCATCTCCTGAGGGATCACCTTTGCCTTTGCCTTTCCCTGCAGTTGGTCCTCATCTACTCTCCTGTATTTGTCAATCCAATCCATAAGTTGATGTACATTGGCAACATGTTTACCCGTCAGAGATTTCCTCAAACCATGCTCGGCTGGGAGGCCAGCCTTGAAAGTACTAATGGCCACATCGTCATAGTCTCCGTCTATTTCGTTAAACATCTCCCAATATCTATCAGAGTAGGCCTTCAGAGTTTCTCCCTCCCGCATGGACATAGATAATAAGGATCCCAAAGGCTGAGGAACCCTGCTACATGTGATAAAGCGAGCACCAATGGCCCTGGTGAGTCTCTTAAAGGAATCAATGAAGTTCGCCCTTAGACCATTAAACCATCTCATTGCCATTGGACCCAAGCTAGATGGAAAGATCTTACACATCAAAGCCTCATCTTTAGAATAAACGGCCATCTTCTGGTTAAAATGGCTGAAATGTTCCACTGGATTTGTTTGACCGTTATAAAGGATGAAGGTAGGTTGATGAAATCGCTGAGGAAGGCTAGCACCTTCTATATTTTGCGTGAAAGGTGACTTAGAAACTTGACTCAACGCCTTGCTCATGACATCGTTCCCTAGGCTTTGCGGCACGGGCTCTTATACCTGCGTCTGTGGCGATACTCTTCGTTATAGGAGAAAGTCTCACTGGGCGGAGTTCTGGATCTTTGTCTATAAGTAGCATCGTCTGTCTCCTCAGAAGACAAGTCAGAGTTGGGCGATGGATGTCTTCACCGTGCGTGGCGAAATTCTTTCTTCAACTCATCAATTTCACGCTGCATACCCCTATCATTCTTTGCATGGGAAACAGGGCTTTTCCCTCGTGACTGACTTTTACTGGTATGAGTTGTGTGCGCACTTCCCTCATGATCTTCCCTTTGCTGAAGGTTTACAAACGGATTGCTATGTTGAGACTCCCTTGATTCTTCTTGGTGTAAATTAGCGCCTACCTGGTATGGACCCATCGCTGCTTGGTGTAGACCTGATTCTTCTGTCTTTTCGTTACACTGGAACCTCCTTCAGAATAGATCAAGTTCTTCTCACAGACGGTGCCAATTGTAAGGATTGAAATTGGGGTGGACCCAATATAAGGTTGGATTTTAGACCAAAAAGCGCAAACAATAAATTTGTAGAGCGTGGATGAAAGAACTAGACCTACTCCAGAAGTAATACGATGAGGCTTGCTAATTAAAAGCTATTAAACACAAGTAAGATAAAAAGAACTATCCTCTGAATGGCCTGAGGAGCTTGTATAATGTCTTATTGATGAACAAAGTTACAAAAGTTTATTCTCTTATTGTCCAAAATTACTTGATTTCTTCTCCCCCTTTTTAGTACATCTTCCCATGCTATATATTACAATGGTATCATCCTTACCATACACGTGTAGGTTAGATTCTGGGAACTCCTTTATATCCCATCCAACACCTCCTAGAACTATCAACTAGTAGCTGTAAGGCAGCTTGACCACTGTTCAGGCATCACCTCCACATTAATGTGGCCAGAGAGTTAGTCGGGAGGCATTTAATGCGGAAGTATCAACTTTTTGAAGATATTTGTTGCCCTTCTCCTTTCTTACTCCTTGTCCAGCGTCCAACACTTAGTTATGATGTAACTTTGAAGAAAGTCTATGATGATACGGCACCCTCACTGACCTCGGACCCTTGTTGCCGAGATGGCTTTTATCCTCAGACATTTGTGGGGGCTTATCTCATATTATCTCTACCTTTTTCTTTATTCCTTTTCCCTTTATAATTTTACCCGGACATCCTCGGATTAGCTAATGTCCTTGGATTGGGCCATAAGCCCAGTTAGTATTGCCTAAACAATACATCCTAATTAACAAGCCCCCACAATAGTATTTATAAATGAGGCTTATACTTTTGAATTTAGGGTAATTTAATAATTTTGATACCATGCCTTGAAATTTAAAATTTTAGTCCATGATGTTTGTGATTGATTTTAATCTCATTCTTAATGACATGATCATTAATTGCTAAGTAGGTCTCTAATCTTTATTACAAGTCCAATTCATATATGCTATATCATCTAGCAATACAAGTTCATAGATAAAAATTTGTAGGTCATTACAAAAAAAAAAAAAAAAAAAAAACCATCTCAAAATATTAGGAGTGATCATGAGTCGATTGAACTCAAGTAAATATTAAACCCATCAGTTGATTTGATCACATCATTATTATTTTTTTTTGGGGGGGGGGGGGGGGTGTGGGGGTTCTTGAACTTGTGGTCAATTGATTAATTATTCAAAATTGATCGCACTTTATTTTCAAGTGGGTAGTTTGATGTCAATTGTTCCATTTGATTGGTAGTCTCAACATAGACTCGCTAAATTAACTCATTCATCTTATGAGCTCCTAAGTAAAAAATTTAAAAATAAAGAAAATTCATGTAGATATGGGAGAGAGAGAGATGAGGTTGTACTAAAAACAAATTAAAAAAAAATTCAACAAAGGAAAAAAAAAAACCCCAATGTATTAAGAAAAACTTAATACTATCACGTACCCTTGGCGCGAAGGTCACTTCACAAGTATAAGTACTTGTGCGAAGTAAGGGCTGGGATTTAAGTCTTTAAGAAAGAGTTTCAAATACATATACACTTAAATTAGATCATGGTAGAATTTCTATCCTGTATTAAAAAGAAAAAAAAAACCCCTAATAAAACATTGTATTCGATTACAAATCATAACAAATCCAAGTACTTCAATTCAACCATGCAAAGTCATATATCGGCAATGTCAACCCACCAATCTCGTCATCAATGCTTTCCTAAAAAAAATATCTTCTTCATCAATGCCATCACTTACTCCCTCCTCTACTATTAAGTCCAGTTCTTAACTCACCCAAATATGATATCTCTTTTGACTAAAAACTAATATTATTGTAACAATCGATGATGTAAATGGTAAGTTTTGAAAGTGGAAGGATTGGTTTAAAAGTGACCCCAAAGTTCTATTGTGTAAAGTGTAGTTTTGACCCACTCTCATTTAAATCCCATAATTTCCTCAAATTTTAATTCATATGTTTTTTTTTAAAATAATTATAATCCATATTTAAGACACATGATATTTAAAAAATCCAATGATTTTAAAAACTCATATAAACCACTCAAAATTAAATAATTATTGCATGTCTCACATATAACTAAAAATTAGAAGAATTGTAGAATTTAAATGCGAGGCGACATTATACCCATATTTGATGCTCATGTTAAAAATTAATAGTGTATTGGCATTTTGCTTCTTGCATTAGTATGGAAGAAAAGAATCTCCTCTCTTCGACCTTGAACTATAAATTAAAAGAATAAGTACATATTGTTTCACTGAAATTTTGACCTTATTTTTTAGAAACAAAGTAACTACTAAACACGCACACACACTTAATACACTCTCTCACCAATTTTAAACACATTAGTTAACCTAAAGTACTATTACAAAGGGTCTATTGAAATTTTAACCTAATTCCTTTATATTTTGTATTTTAGTGGATCCTAATGAGATGAGTTTGTGAGAGATTAGTATTTGTGGGGTCATGGGCCCAAATTATACTATTGGATTTTGGGCCTTGGCCGAGAGCATGAGTAGTTCGAGGACAACCGAATGGTAATAAATGGTTCAAACTCAAGACTTAAGGAGTAGGATACAAATGGGGAGGCAGTTCAAGGAGGAATACCTCCTCAGACAAGTTAAGCATAGATCATATATAGATCCTAATGATCAAAGTGACCTTCTAGGAAGCTCTAATGATAGGGACGTGTGCCATAAACGTACAAGAAAGATGGGAACGCAAAAATATCTAAGGGAAAGCTGCTACCACTGCATTGAATGCTCTGTAGCTAACTCCCTGGCCACATTAATGAGGAAGTGACCTCCAAACAATATTTTTTCAGCCTTATAACCACCCCCCAAAGATTTCTAGAGGAGGCTAATGGGACAAGTATCAGCATAAACCCTCAACTGTCCACGTGTAGGGTAAAAATGAAGGAAGAGATGTAGTATAAATGAGAGTAGAGACCCTAGTGGAAGGGGGGCTGGAAAAAGATAGAAGAGGCACTGTAGCAATCATAATTGCACTTGTACTCTATTTAACTGATTTATATAAAAACTTACCTACTGAACAGTGAATTCATTCAGCTCTATATTCCTTGTTCTTGCTTAATCATCTTCTACACCCATTCTAACCGTTATTCATGCACTAAAACCTAGCTCTTTGACCAATTCTCTATAAATTTATTGTACTGGGTTCATTGGGCCAAGATCCCATATATTTTGGGCTTGGGCTGAAAAACGTGTCCTTACAGTATCTATAATAGAACTAAAATTAAGATGGTTAAGTGCCCTGTAACTTAATTAGACATCTAAGTTTTTTTTTTTTTTCTTGAGAAGAGGACATCTAAGTAGGGCTATCTACGGGTCGGTCCGGGTCAGGTTTGTGCCTAACCCGGAACTAACCCGTCGAAATCGGGTGGAGAAAAAAGGCACTCGTTGCTGACCTGCCGGAGTAATCGGGTAGGGCAGTTCAGAACATCAACGGGTGGCGGGCGGGTTGGTCGGATTCGAGACGGCGAGAAAGCAGTGGAAAAAACACAGATATGGCAAAAATCTCACCGGATTCGATGAGATTTCGCCAGATCCGGTGAAAATTTTACCGGATTCGATGAGATTTCGTCAAATCTGGTCAAAATCTCACCGGGTCTAAGGGAAATAGCGCCGGAATCTGGAAAAATATCACTGGAATCTATGTTTTTTCGCCGGATTCTGGAAAATTTTGGTAGGAATCTGGGTTTTTCACCGGATTCTGGAAATTTTGGTCGGAATCTGGAAATCTTTCGGTCGGTTCGGGTTTTTCGTGTTTTAAGGTAGGAAAACCGAAACTCAACCCACCGGAGTTGGTTTCTGGTGATGAAGACCCGTTGCCGACACGCCGGAGTAGTCGGGTCAGCCGGTTTCGGATCGGATCTGGTCAGTTCTTCGGGTGGGTCGGGTTCTCGGATGAATTTGGATAGCCTTACTTCTAAGATTTAAATCTTTCCCTTGCGTAATTATTGAATTAATTATTATTTTTTTTGGGGACTGCCATAACTTGAAGAGGGCCGGTTCACCTTGTACACGAGCCCAATACGGAGGAGAATGAAGATAACTTCAGACATTGTCGTTTAGACCGCTTTTCCTTTGATCACAATATATACAAATAGAAAAGAAAAGAGAAGCGAGTGTTTGGTACTAAGGAGTAGAGAAACAAGCAAATCATGGGAAAAAGAACAAAAAAGAAAGGAAAATGGCAGGGAGATTGAGTAACGTAGCTTCTAGAATCATGGGCGGAAACGATGTCGTATGCCGCTCCGTCGCCTCCTCTCTTCGCCTCCGCGTCGGTATGGGCCTCCCCGTCGGTGGACGAGTCTTGGGCATGATGGTTTTGGACATGGTGTTTGTGGGTTTGATCGGTGAGACAATAGAGTGTGGCTAAAATTGGTATGGTGGTGGTGTTGTTGCTGTGGGTGTGATTATTCAGCGATGTATTGTTGTGGGGATGTGGTTTGGTTAGTTTTGTGTGGTGTTTGGTGTGTGTTAAATAGAATTATTATTATTAACATGATGTGTTATACCATGTTCTATATGCTAGAGTGGATGCGGAAGGAGAAGTATAGAATAGGAACACTAAGAACACGAGGGTTACATGGTTCAGCCTTGCTGTCCTACATCCACGGAGGAATCCCTTAAGGGCTACATCTTTATTGTATAAGAGTGTAGTACAAATACCTGTGTTACAATGAGCCATAACATGAGTATATATAGGCGACTAAACCCTAGACTACTACTACATTGGGCTAATATGTCTAATATATATCTCTAACACCCTCCTTCAAACTCAAGGCAGAAGCTCGATGAAGGCTGGAGTTTGGATAAGTATGAGAAGATCTCTTGAAGATGCCATGAATAATGCCTTTGAAGAAACCACAATGAAGAATGTGCCAATTGACCAATTTTGGAGCTTCAAACGAAGAAACATAGTTCAAAATTGGAATCTATGCAAAAAACTGAGCAAGATAGGCCCTGTCGGAAATTTTGACTTTTGGTTAAAGGTCAATGCAAAAAGTCAAAGTCAATGGATACTGGTCCGGGTCGGTTTCGGGTTTCTGGGTCGGGTCACGGGTTTAGCAGCAGAGTCGCTGACTTCATCCTATGACGTGTACTAGGGCTTGCGTGTCTGATGACATGTCATGATTGACGTGGAGTGATGACGTCATCAGGTGACATTAGCAACAGTTTCTGCGCGTGGAAGGCGTATGCTAAGTCCACCGGTGCGCGAAGTATATGCCAAAAATCCTGGAAGCGCGTGTAAGCTTAGATGAGGGCCGAAATCTCAGGTTTTGTAGATCGGTGGACGAGGAGGCCGTTGTGGCGGCGCGTGTGCACGAACACGATTTGGAAGTCAAGAATCTGAGGCAGCGCGTGGGAGATTTTTCGGAGACAACTGAGGTGCGTGGAGGCGCGTGGCAGGGCTTCGGGTGACCGGATTTCTGGGTTTTGGTCGTGAGAGGTCGTGGAGCATGTCTGTGGTTTTGGTTTCGACAGGCAAAGCTTAGATTTGCACAGATCTGATAAGTTAAGTCATGGTTTGCTTGGTTTGAGGATCTGGACACAGCAGTGAGCCATGGCGGCTGTGAGATGTTGTGGAGTCTAGATCCAGCAGACAAACATGTGTGACTTCTGACAGTGATGTGCACGTGAGAATCTTCTTTGCTTGCTAGAGATTTTTGTTTGATGCCAAGAAAGAAGTTTGGCTCTGATACCATGTTAAATATAATTATTATTAGTAACGGGATGTGTTATACCATGTTGTATATGCTAGAGTGGATGCGGAAGGAGAAGCATAGAATAGGAACACTAAGAACACGAGAGTTATGTGGTTCAGCCTTGACGGCCTACATCCACGGAGGAATCCCTTAAGGGTTACATCTTTATTGTATAAGAGTGTAGTACAAAAACCTGTGTTACAATGAGCCATGACATGAGTATATATAGGCGACTAAACCCTAGACTACTAGTACAAGCATGATTGGGCTTGGGTCTACTACATTGGGCTAATATGTCTAATATATATCTCTAACAGTGTGGGAGGATTTGGCCAAGGGAGAAAGTGCTCAAGTGAATGGAGGAAGCCGGTTGTGTGGTGGTGAATGGTGATGAGCTTAATGGGCTGTCAGTGGGGTTAGAGAAAGGTGGCTGTTTGGCAACTAGTTGGCCATAGAGGGTGGTTGTTGTTGGTGGTTTTAAAATTGGGCCATGGTGGCACCAAAGGGAGGAAGACGAAGAAAGAAAGAAAAGTTTTTAAGTTATTTTTTAAAATTATATTCGAATTTAAAAAGACATGTTTATTGAAATGCTGTCATGTGCTCAGAGTGCGATAGTGTTCTGCCAATAATCAATGGAATGATAACAAAAGGGTCAATTTGGCCAATTTCGCAAAGTTTAGGGGTTTATAATTTCACATTGGAAGGATAGGAGGTTAGTTTGATTTTGACCTAGAAGTTCAGCGTGTGTTTTTGCATTTTTCCAAATAAAAAGAGAAAAAAAAGCCTAATTTCAAGTGCATCACTAGATCCAACACCAAAACTAGTTCAACGTGAAGGGAGTGTACTTCGTCTTTGAACTTGAAGTAGTCTGGTGTCAGCGTTTGGTCGTCTTAAATCTTGTCTGTATATTCCTTTCTATTTGACATTGTATATATTTACTCATTTCCTGATGTTTTTGTATATCATTTAATGCTTTTTGATGCTGAATTGTGACATTTCCCTTTTCTATTGAGCATGCACCAAAAGTCTATCCATATGACAACCTACGAGTGGAGCTTGGCGGTGAACCATAGTTGGATCCACGGGCGACTAATTGAACAGTTATTGTTGTTCCAGTTGTGCGTACTTTTTGTTTATTTGTATGGTTTTGGAGTTTGATTGGTTGAAATAATGCACCATGTTTATGTGTTGGCAAAACAAACATCTTTAGACAACTGGCAAAGTTTTCTTTTCTTCGTTATAATGTTGATTCTCCTGACAAGATGCATAAATTCCATGTTTTATTTGTGTTTGTTACATAATGTAATGATTGCAGTACCGTAGTGTATGGTACCATGTATTAAGGAAATGAAAATGATGGAAAAAGTAATGGGCAAATTACAACTTATTCACTATGGTTTGGCCCGAATTTAAGTTGCCTATCTTTGGTTTGAAATTTGACACTTTACCCACTTGAGCTTTGTTCTGTTAGGCTTTCGTAACTCACTTCTTTATTTGCAGTAAGAAAAACACATTTTAATTTGAAAATATAACATTAAACGAATCAAAAGGTTAGGGTTTGGAATTTTACAAAAAAATGGATGAACATTAGCCTTTTAATTTGTAACGTTCACATACATTACACCATCTCCCTAAGAAACCCATGAAGCAAACCTAGAATTCATATATAAAGAATTTTTTTTTTTTTTTGAGAACAAGTTCATAGAATAACCACATTCTACTTCGTCATCTTTGTACTCATTTTTTTTAAATAAACTCATTGCAAAAGCAAAACACAACCCAACTCAAAAATTTAATCTCTATTCTCTTAATCCAAGATGACCAATTCCTAAATCAAACCCAAATTTCTTTCATATAAAACAGAAAGAAACAATGAAAACCCATATTCATGTAGGAAAAAAGAACCCACCAGACTTTATATTGAAAGGAAAAAGATAAAGCAAGAAAAAGAAACACCCTGATATTATATGGAAAAGAATTGAGAAGAAAGAGCAAAATTGTCCTAGTATTAGAAGGTTGTACTATGGCCGCTCAATTCCAAAGAGAAATCTACCATGACCACATACATCATGGGCTTTTAATGCACTCATGCTTCTTTCTCTACCTTTGAAATTTCAAAATGTTCTTAACCCTAGCTTTTTGATTTATCTTATTTTATGTTTTTGAATTAAAATGTGTTTTCTAACGATAAATAGAGAGGTGGTTTACGGAAGCCTAACAGAGTTAAGCTTAGTTGGGCAAAGTGTCAAATTTCAAACCACAGGTAGGAAACTTAAATTTGGGCCGAATCACAGGTAGGTAAGTTGTAATTTACCCAAAAGTAAAATACTTAAATGCGCAACCAGATAAAATGGAAGACCTATATTTGTTCTAAAGATTTACACGGTGTGGCATGAATCAAGAGCAGCTGGTATGCTCTAGTTTCCACACATGGTCACCAATTCTATCTTTGAGGTGTTTTTATTTTTGATACCATGATGGTTAGTTAAAATTGGTTATTTTTTGATGATATCTGATGGGACTGACGAACTCACCTTCCTAGGATGACCTCATCTAATATACTCGTCCACCTTGATACGACATGGATGAACACAGGAGAACCATTAATAAGAGCATTCAATGCTGCAGACAGTTACCAACCAGTGTGCAGACTGTTGGAGCCTCATCAAAACCCATATTCATGAGCCCTGAGGTGTTACAAAAGGGTGCAAAAGCCACAATTAAGGCCCTAACGGCTAGGAAACATGAAACCACATATATATACACACTGATCAGAGACAAACCAGGTACATAGACTCACCTAAAAAGTCTTCATAGATACTCTGATATTTCGAACTCTCTTATTGTTCTCTAAAAACTCCCATATATTGACTTTGGCATTGGAGACGTGGTGCCAGGCACCACATCGGTGACCACCTTAAGGGAGCCACTGTTCCACATTCGCAAAGATAGTGACAAGGACCTAGTTCCATTTGGACAAAACTATGAGAGTGATGATTTGCACTTCATCAATATCTACTTACTTGCATACCTAGCCTTTAATGTACTTCGAATGTTTTTTTCAAAACTTAGCAAAATTGTGAGAAGCATTCCCAATTACGTTGTGATTGTTAATAATAGGGTTTGGCTTATTTTTGGTGTTTTTTTGACTGGACATATCCTTTTGTCTTAAATATACAATGACAAGTAGTAGTGAGTTTTAATCTCAACATTTTATTTAGTTAGTGGATGACCTAACATTCTTTCATTAAAACAAAATAAGATTCCAGTTAAAAAAGTACTGGATGTAAGCCAAACCCTTAATAATAAAGCGACAATGGTTTCTGCTCTAAAAATGGTTTATGCTTTGAGAATGGTTAATGCTCCTCGAAGCTGATACAAATCGTGTTAATTTGGAACCTTAGAATGCAGAGAAAAGAATACGTTTGATTGACTAATGAAATGAAAGAGGATCTAATTCAAGTTGGAAGCCATTAATATAAAGTAAAACAAACAGGACAAAGTTTAGCTACAAAATTAGTTGTAGCCTTAAACTACAAACTTACTCAATATTTTTTTATTGGAGGTGAATTTTGACAAATCCACCATTGGATTACATTTTCTTCTTATATTCTCCATGCTTGCAAAATTTTAAGAAAATTAAAGATCAATAGCTATGTCATCAATAAATTTATTAAATTGCAAGTTTTTGTAATTTAAAATTATGCACAAAATATAAGCTTATAGATCATATAGTAAATGATATTCGATTGACACAAAATTTAACATGTATATTAAGGGCGTAAAGAACATGCAATTCAACGGTTAGATTTTCAAAACATGTTGTAATATTTATTTTATTGAGTAAGTTTGTAGCCTTAAGCCACAACCAATTTTGTAGCTAAACTTTATCCAAACAAAAATTGTCTTCTTGTAAACACATACACAAATGCACAGACAGAGTACTTGAAACTTGAAAGAGATGGGACGAAACCAGAAACGGCAACGGTGCCGTTGGTGAAAACTATAGCGACAAGAGATTGTTCGTTGCTTGGAAGGGAGGCTTTGGTTCCTAGATTTGTTTCAAATTGTTGTAATTGGTAGATATGAATGCTGAAAATTCTTGCAAGCCAAAAGTGTCAAACTCCACCGTTATGTCAACTTAAGCTCTTTCTTTAATAGATTTTCCTTTTCATTTAAAAAAAAAAAAAAAAAAAAAAAAAATCCAAACAAACAAACAAAATACTTCAGCGCTAGTTTATTTTCTGTTCTGCCATTCATTACTTCATTTACCGACTGATTACCTCCACGTTCCTTCATCGACACTAATGCTACAGAATGAGAACTTGATAAGGAAGGTCACAATGCAGCAATCAATGTCAAATCTAACTATGCTAGACCTTGACAATTGATTAACACCACCACGGATAGGTTTGTCATATTATATTGTAGCTACTAGCTAGTGTGTGGATATTCATCCATATTAAGCCTCCCATAGCTAGAATTGAAAATTGAGGTAAAAGTTATCGGTGCCACAGGATCATGTCTAAACTATGTGTAACATCAGTGCCCAAAGCATCTCAAAGAGGACATCCTGATTCATGGTGCATGAATAGTAGTGTGTCGACATAAGAATAATTGGTAGTGTGTCGACATAAGAACAATATAATTACAATAGAATTAGAGTCATGTTTGTTATGTCAACAGTCTGTAATTTAACTTATTATAATTTTTTGGTATTTCTTGTAAAGACATTTAGAGTTTAAATTTCGATCTCCCAACTATCGAATTATAAAAGAGTGATGTATTAATCTTGATGGTTTCACACCTTTTTTTTTTTTTACCCTCATTGGATTAGGAGATTATGCCTACCAATTATTTATCTTGATGTTTGATGTGGTTCCATCTTGATGAAATGAAACTGAATATATGTTTAAACCTTTATGTTTCACTGCTTTTTTTTAGCATCACATAGCTTGTACTTGTCCCTAACCTGTGCATTTAGTCCTGAAAAGAGGTGAAAACCTACTCATTTGTTTTGTTGTTTATTTTGGTTCTCGTTTTCTGTAGCATTTCACTTTTTGCTTCTCTTTTATCTTGTTTTCGCTATTACCTCCTTCCACCTTCAGTTTCAAATTTTCAATCAATCACACATGTTTTCACATGGGTTTGCTGTTTTCTCTGAAAATTTTTAAAATATAAAATTGAATAGTCCCTCTATACTAGATCACTAAAGGGCTGTTTGGATTGCCTTTTTTGATAACTCAATTCTCTGTTTCCATAACTCATAACTCAAAAATGGTGGAACCCATAGCAAAAAGGTTGTTTGGCAAATGATAACTCTGTTTTCATCACTCAATTCTCTGATTTTTGAGTTATGAGTTATGGAAACTGAAAACAACTTTTGGCTGTTTTCAGTTTCCATAACTCATAACTCAATGACATTTTTGTAATTAAACACACATGAGGGACCCGCAAACAGTACCAGCCGCAACTTTTGACCACTTTGACTTTTTTTTTTTCCTGAGTTGGCTGTTTGGTTTTTTTTTTTTTCACTGGTTCGGTCTTCCGTTCTAGGGTTTTTTTAAAATTTTTTTTTTTAATTATTTTTTTTACATTGCTTCGGTGAGTTTGGGTACTGAAAAAGAAAAAAAAAAAAAGCTGTACCGGCTGACAGGTATGGGCTTACAAATAGTGTGAAAAATATTGAGTGATGAAAATTGGGTGATGATGCCAAACGGGTGTGAAAAATTGAGTGATGAGTGATGAGTTATGAGTTATGAGTGATGAGTGATAAGTGATGGAAATTGAGTGGTCAAAAAAATAAAGCCAAACAGCCCGTAAGATTCTTTGCATCAATTGGGTTGCTGTAAATCCAAGTGTAAATGACTCCAGCTTGGCATGACTCAGTAAGTTCCCAGTGAACTATGGCTTTCTTATTCTTCTTCCTTTTATTTATTTATTTTATTTTTTATTTATAATTATTTTTTAATTATTTATTTATTTATGTGTGTGTGTGAGACTGCATCCAGTGTCAATGAAGCATAAGAAAGCCACTACTTCATAGTTAATCTTGAGCATGTACAGAGTACCATGACATGTGCTTCCCTAGCCAATTACGGCACACAACAAAGTGGGTTCCTACATTCCCATTTCTGCAAACTCATCAGTCACCATCCAATTTTCATTTTCACTACCTAGCTAAGTGACAATAACAGCACCAGGGCCTCACATGCTTAATGATTTGGACGTCTCTAGCTAGTGATAGGGATATTTTAGCTATATAAATTTAATACCCCAAAACATCACGCAAAAAGGTCGTCGGCACCCACATACCTATTAGCTTCACGAAAGCCAAAGGAAGAGCTAGGCCGATGACACCATACGGGACAACCCCACAAGGAGACTTGACAGGCATCTCCACAGGCCGATGAGAATGCTTGGACGGAGCAAATGACTGATGGATGTGGAGAGGCCGACGGGGTTAAAGAGGTTGACGGTTCCAGCCTGGCTTAACTTGACCCTCACGGATATCTATGTAAGGAAATTTCTTGTATCCCACAATCAACTCTAATCAAAAGAATCCTTACAAGGAAAGGATCATGCAAAATATGTGCATTAAGGGGGGATCTTCCCTACAAGGAAAGATCTTTCCCATCAAGAAACGAAGGTCAGCTCTACATTACTATAAAAATCTCAAAACCCTCACAAATTAAGGTACGCATAATTTACCCAAACTCTGGCACTCTAAAGTTGTGAAAAGTTTTCTAACTTAACATTCAGAGGGTATTTGGCAGGTACTACACCGGAACTCTCTGTAAGGTCTTCTTTTTTTTTATTGCGCAGGTGTTGTATCAAGCATGTGGGGACTGTGTGACTTACTGACGATTTTTGGCATCATCAGCTAGCATTCTGAATTGTAGTCAATATAACCGGTTTTGTTTTTTGAGAAGAGAGTGAACCGCTAATAACCAGTAGCCATAATCACATGATAGATCGAGGATCTAAATTTAGCCATAATTATCTTATAGGTTTGCAGTTTTTTTATACATGTGGATCGTTAGTAACTCCCTAGCTGCCAAATATCTCAACAAGTAATTTTTTTTTGTGAGTTGATATCGACAAGTAATTGAAACATGCTTAATAGATACTATCTTACCAAAAAAAAAAAAAAAAAAAAGATACTATATATGTTGGGAGTTTAGACCCATATTGATTCTTTTTACGAGAAAAGCTGTTCTTTTTTTTTTTTTGGGATAGGAAAAGCTGAATTGATTAATTAACCAATTATGTATAATTGAATTAAATTATGGTTAGTTTTACTACATAAATAATATAACTAAAAGTAAAGTGCAGAAAATAAATAACAAATCAAAATATTTATGATATGAAAAATAAATGGCTAGCAACAACCAATGTAAAAAACACACCAAATTAAGGCTTATCTACCAACCCCAAGGAAAAATTCACTAAGTAGAATTGAATTTTGTACAATAAAAATCAATTGACCCTAATTGTAATGCTATCTCCAATATTGATTTACTCACATGATCACACACAACTCTAACCCGATTGGATTCTTTTATTTTGAATTCCACCACATGAACTCCCTATTTGTGACTTTAAGAACTATCTTGAGGTTTGCACATCAATTGCACTGTGATTATATCGTGGCTTTAGCTTCTTCATCAATTTTTTAGGAACTGACATTAATATTTTTAGTATCTTTGGTTTAATGGTGAATTGAGAGAACATTGGTATAGAAACCCTAGTGTACACAAACAACTCTCTCTTCACTTTGTTTCAGTAAACTTTAATCAACCCTTATATACTCTAAGAAATAGGGTTTGAATTCCCAATTAGAAGTTGACTTGTAGGCCTAATAAAAATAATATTTGATGCATCTCAATCGATCGATACTTAATTGAGGTGGCTATCGCTAGCTTATCTCTATTGATCAAGGTAGCTATCGCCAAGACGAAAATATCATATCTCTTTAGCTATTCTTTTGTCTTCAATCTTGATCTTAAAATGCACATCTTCAAAAAAAAAAAGACTTGAGCTTTATTTATTTATTTTATTTTTAACATGATTTTTAGAACAAATTCGTTAGTTAGCATGCTTATGAAACATATTTGTAAACTAGCATCTCTAATCTTTTAGACTTGAGATTGCTTATCAAACTCGAGCCTTTAAGGCTTAAGTTCTATACCAAAAACTCAGCTAGTGGAAAGCCCCAACACCACAACCATCTAAGGTAAGATAGAAAGTCCAAGGTATGAGAGAAAGAAAAGAGTAAGCCAAAAACAATCCCAATGTTTGCCAAAAACTCAGCTGGTGGAAAGCCCTAACACCACAACCATCATTGCTGCTTGCCACCGCTTTGGTGTAGAGATCGAAACCATAAAAAAAAGGTCCACTACTGTAGTATCGTGGGGTTGTGTTTTGATTTGGTTTTGGAAAAATGGGTATTTTTTGACTTTTGGGTTTAGGCATTTGAGAAATCGGTTTGGATGTTTGAGAAAGGAGAAGAAGAGATCTGGAGAAAGAAGAAAGAAGGAAGAAGAAAGCTGGAGAAAGAAGAAAGAAAAGAAAGAAGGAAGAATAAAGCTTAGGAAGAAAGCAGAGGAACTAAAACTTGAGTTCCTTCAAGCAACTTGAGACCCACATACTTGAGATGCTACTTCGCAAAATAGGTTGCAATACTTGTTAACCCATGATATTGTTAGTAATTTTATGTTAAATGGCAAAAAAACCCCACAAGACTTATAGTTTGAGTTACAATTTGACACCGTTGCAAATACACTAAACTAAGGACCTAACAATGTTTATGTCTAGCTAATTTTTTGCTTCCCTTACGAATGAGACTAATTGATGGCTTCTCTAGGGCTAGAGTTTCCCCTGAAAAAGAATACTATTGAAACATGTGATGTTGCGGAAGCTTAAAGTGAGCACGCATGATACTCTTTTGATGGAACAGAAACTAAACTATTAACTTCTGGTAGTAAACCTTGAATCCACGAGAGATTTTTCCTGAATCTACAAAGAGATAAACTGGAATCCACTAGAGAAAGAATTTGACAAAATTATGTGTTTATTATTAATAGTCTAATTTGCCTTTGACAGTTACAAAACATATAAATATTAAGAAAAACGTCTGAAATCCTAATTCGCACTAATTACGCGATTAGGTGACAAAATACATAAATTTACCAAAAATGGAAAAATTGAGTTAAATTTAGAATCATAAACTATTGACCTTAAGGGTTGTCCCAAAATAAGCGGAACCTTATTCTGACTTTTGAGTAAAAAGTTATTAAGGAAATAAAAATTACTATAAACGGCAAAATTGCAGTTTTTGGGGCCTAAATGAAGGAATTTGCCATTTTTAGGGGGTATCTCATAGCGAAGCAATGACTATTGTTCAGAAGGCCGTTTTGCTTCAACTTGCCAAATTTCATGCAATTTCGACTCTAATGCCCATAATTTCTACTAGTGCTTTTTTGCCTTGCGTGATGATTTCAGGTGTGTGTGAGAGTCCAAGAAGGTTATAGTGATTTGTTCTGCATTTGTTCTACATCATCATGTGTATAGAATCTAATTTGATATGGTTTAGTCAATTATTTTGTTTTTCATATTCATCATAAGAGAACAAAGTACTAAATGCCAAAGATCAAGAAAACAGGAAACTATTAGCTATCAAATTTCAAATCTGATCTTCATCATTTAGTTAAAGTACAATATGTTATTTTTCACCCAAGATAAAGAAAAAAGAAAAAGAAAAAGGAAATAAAGCCACGAGCTCCCCCTATAAAACCACTAGCTCACTTCATCAATTTCATCATTCACATTTCCTCTATACACCTTCCCTTATTTCACAACCCATCAAAAACTTTTGGTGTCTTTGTGAAATATGGCTTCTAAGGCTCTAGCTTCCACTACCCTCCTCCTCTCCCTCAACCTCCTTTTCTTCACCATGGTCAGCTCTAATTGTGTCCCTTGCTCATCACCCCCATCAAAGGGTCATAGACACCAAGCCCCCCCCAAGAACCCACCATCAACTAAGCCCACTCCCCCCAAGAATCCACCATCAACTAAGCCCACTCCCCCCATGAATCCACCATCAACTAAGCCCACTTGTCCCAAGGACACCCTTAAGTTGGGTGTGTGTGCTAACTTGTTGAATGACTTGATACACCTTGTTGTTGGTACTCCTCCTAACACCCCTTGCTGCAGCGTCATTGGGGGTCTTGTTGATCTTGAAGCCGCTGTTTGCCTTTGCACTGCCATCAAAGCTAATGTCTTGGGGATCAACCTAAACGTTCCTTTGTCATTGAGCTTGCTGCTAAACTTCTGTGGAAAGAAGGTCCCCTCTGGCTTCCAGTGCGAATAAATTTAAACTAGATCTTACCATCGTTCTATCCTATAGCTGTTTTCCTATTTCACTTTTCCGCTGGTGTGTTTGGAAATTTGCTTGTTTATTGGCGCATGCTATAAACATTTATCAATAATTTCTTTTTGGTGTTTTCGTTGTTTTGAACGATGGAATAAGGTCCCTCACCTTCTTCTGCTTTAGTAGAAGTTGGGTTAATAAAGCTTTAAAATAAACTCAGAGATTGTTTCAAAAAGAAATGAATTTTTGTTCATTGTGTCACCTACTTGCTCTCTTTATATAGCTAATGATTACTTCTGATTAAATAAAAAGTAAATTATTCTTTGGAGGAGATTATGAGCAATTCTTGCATTTGCTTTAATTTTGGTACTACGGAAAGCTAGATCGATTAATGCTCACCGAGGAAGTGTCACTACTCCTGTGTTCCATCCAATCAAGAAAGGATTTTACTAATGTGTGCCCTAAGGGCACACATTAAGTAAAACCAATTTTGGAAAAAGTTTTATTGGGAATTGAAAAAGTTATCAAAACTTTTTCAATTCCCAATAAAACTTTTTCAAAAATGGATTTGTTAATGTGTGCCCTAAGGGCACACATTAACCGGACCCAGAAAGGAAAAGAGCAAGAAAATTTGTTGTTCCCCCATGTGTTCCATCCATCATTAACATTTGTTTCAGCTAGCTAGCCGCTTCCCAACAGCTATCAATGAAAAAGTACTTTATTGATAGGATTGTTTAGACCTCAATGATTGATTTTAGCAGAATTCAACCAACTTTATTAAGTTCACCAATTATGATGTTCAATGGAATTCCAGTTAACTGGCCATAGTAAACAAATCACAAAAATAAAGAGTATGGTATATTATTTTAGGGAAATGTTAACGAGTGCCGTACGGTATTAGTTAAGAATCTAATTAAAGAAAGTTTTTATGGAAAAAGAAAAAAAAAACAATTAATATTTTGACAGCTTTTTTCATTTCCCATAAAAGTGATGTCAAAACTTTCCTAAAATGGATTCTTAAACAATGCTATATGGCACTCGTTAACATGACCCATTATTTTAAACACATATTTTCAGTTTTTAAGCAACATTATACGTATTTTTACATACTTTATCACATGTACGTATTTTCAAAAAAAATTGAAAACTATTGTTTAAACATACGTACCAAGCGGGCCAGTGTAATGCATAGTAGAGTAAATAACACCAGTGATTTGTTGATGAAGTGAAATTAGTAGACTTATCTAAAGGGCCAAAAAAAAAAAAAAAAAAAAAAAAAACCTTTGAGGGTTAACACCAACCCTAAAGAAAATTTCATTATTAGAATTGAAGTTTTACAATTAAAATAAACAAACCCTTATTTCCAATTGCTAATTATAGTAGAACTTATAGATGTGAACTCTAGAGTAAATAACACCAGTGATTTGTTGATGAGGTGAAAAACCAATGAACTAATCCAAAAGAAAAAAAAAATACTTCGAGGGTTACCACCAGCCCTAAAGAAAATTCCATTATTAGAATTGAAGTTTTACAATTAAAATAAACAAACCCTTATTTCCAATAATTGCTAATTATAGTAGAACTTATAGATGTGAACACATACTACTCTAATTCACTTGGACTCTTCTAATTTGAAGTTCTTGACACAAATCTTATCTGTGATTTCAAGAACTGCCTAGAAAAATTCTTCTCTGCTATAAGCATGTAACACACTGAAGTTGTTGTTGCTTTAGCCTTGATCACTCACGCGAACAACCAATTTTTAAATTCACTTGATTATCTCATGATAGTGGTGAATCCAAAAGTTTAGGGTTTCTTTTGATGTCTCCAAAAATCTTTTTTTAGTGGACATTTACAGTGGCAGCTCTAGGAATTTTTTTTTTAAGTGGTCACCAAGAAATTTAAATTATACAAAATCTAATAAAGCGATAACTTGAATATTTGCTACAATTGCATGTCAAGTCACTAAGGAGAGCAAAATTGTTGTGATTGCAAAGCCAAAAAGAGTATAACTATCATCACCATCAAAGAGAACTCACAACCATAATATTTTTCTTAGTACTATTTTTTAAGGAAAAATGAAATTAGAAATTATTTTATTGAATATGTTGAACGATCTACAAATTTAAATAATTAGCAATTTTTATTTTTATTTTTTATAATAGGCTTTTTGTTGAACAATTTGTTCACTTGTTGTTGTTTGGTCTTGTCTTATTTTTGTTTGGTTTTTGTTTGTTGTTATTTGGGCTAATATTTATTGTTGTTATTTAAATTTTTTTTTTAATTTATAAAAAGGATTAAGAATATGTTTTTTTTGGGGGGGGGGGGGGGGAAATAATTTTGGAGTAATGCTACGTCCATAAATTTTTTACAATAAATCTTATGCAAAAAACTATTATTGGTGGGTAAAAAAATAATATCGGTATTTGGGTCAAATTAGAATTAGTAACAACTTACTACATTGAATTTGTTGTGAAATTATTATAAAAATGTTGTGAATGTAACATTATTCTTATTTTTATTAAACCCAAATTTTTGAAACTCTCAAGTCAGGGTGTTGGAAAATTCTGCAGAAAATTAATCTGCATGAGGTTTGATTGATTGAGCCTAATTTTCAATTAATCGAGCCTTGTAGGTTTAGACCAATAAATCCTGCAATCACTCGATTCTAACTTTTACAAATAAACACACTTTGAGCAAGCCTAAACCTAGACTCTATGTTTTGATCATGGTTTGCCAACATAATACATAATGAACTTCTAATACATTTAGTTCCTAAAGTCTTAGAACCTAACAAACTCCTCCTTTGGCAATCCGTGACAAAACACATCACACAAATGAAATGCTTAAAGTTACAAACAACCAATTCAAATAATTAAAAATGCCCAAAAACAATTCAACCTAACTACTATCTATCAGTTGCCAGTGTATACAACAACAAGACTGAATTAACTTGTAAATTCCTGAAACACTCAACAAACACATAAACGAATGTGTGGAAAATACAAGTAAAACAAAATAAATTCTTGATTTCACAAAACATAAAATAAGACATATACCATGAATAGCCTCATAATATAAATCAATAACCAATGTACCATATGTGAAACAAGAAACAATAAAAGAAACTAAAACATAGTGTCTCCCCCTAACATATACAACCCATAAACAATAAATACATCTTAAGCCAAATAAACCAAATAAACACATATACACATAAAGCTCCTAGATATAATCTAAAGCTCCTCTAAAGCTCCAAAGCTCCTCCTATCTCCATCAATATGTACTCCCCCTTTTTGTGACGAATTGCCAAAGGACAATTAAGGCTCATCATCATAAGGTGGAGGCTGTGGAGTAAAACCACGAGTACTCGCCAAATTCACTTGTAAAGCATGAAGCTCATTAAGCACATCCAGTAGTAGCTGTCCATGAGCTGCCTGAACGGTCATAACAGTCTCCAACATACTCCGAATAGAAGAATCACTTGATGAAGAAGGTGGAGGATCCACAACAGCAGTGGGGTCAACAAAATCCTCAGCAGTAGGATCACCAGAAGGAGGCATAGATGTAGCACTTGTAGAAGACTCAACCCGAGGGCGTTTAGAGTTAGCTTTTAATTGAGCCGCTCTTTGCCTAAGGAAGGTGGTACCTATGGGAGCAATAATATGAATAAGCTCGGATGCAGAAAAATCCTCTAAACCTAAGTGTAACAAAATCCTATGGATAAAAACTGGAAAGAAAAGACCATGTGATTTAGAACTACACCTATCAACCTCAACTAAAGTGCTAATAAAAAGAGAAGGAAAACTGATAGGAGCATCAGTGATGAGAGCGTACAAAAACGCACATCTCTCAATAGGAATAGTTTGTAGATGAGAGATAGGCCAAAGAGAATGACAAGCAATCCGGAAAAACAGATAAATGATCTCAATAAGCTCATGAGTAGTGATATGAGAATCGGAACCCCATCTAATGGAAGTACCGGTGATGTGAGACATAATCTCATCAAGGGTAGGGATCTCGGTGTAAGGATAGACTGGCTGCTGCACCAAAGGTACACCAAGAGCAGTGGCCACTACAGAAGAGTAATCACATACTCTTCACCCCTTTCTCATAGTTCTCTTGGTGTTTCTCGGTTCTAAACCTATCACTCTCAAAAACAGGGGTAGAGGAAGAGAGGGTTTTCTTATTTGCTCTAGTTTTCCTAACAATGATGCTAAGGAATTGGAATAAAAGGCAAACAAAAACAAAGAAAGAAACACAAGGGCAGACTGCATTAGAGAGGGTTATAGCACAAAAATCCCAATAAATAACAATCTATATGATGCATGTAATGAATGCACATATGATGCATGCTCTAATGCATTGAAATTTGTTCAATTTTACTTCATAAACCATCAATTGACTTGAACACAGAGTTTTAGAGCAAAAACCCCAAATTTTGAAAAACCCTTTTTCAAAAAGTAAACCAAATGGATCGATTAAACATTACACTAGTTAATCAACATCATATAATGTCATAATCAATCAATAACACAAGTCAATTTCATCAACTTTAGCCCAATTGAACAAAATCCCCAATTTTTCAAAGTTTCAAGAACTAGAATTTCAAATTTTTCTCAAAACACAAAATTGGTCAAATTAATGTATGAGAATCACATGTATATGATCTAGGAACAAAAACCCATTGATTGAAATCGAATAAAAACAACCTAAACATCAAAATCCCCAAAAATCTTATGTTTGAAAATCCTAAGTAAAATGCATGAAAAATGTGATTTTAATGAAAAAGGAAGGGTATTTAGGTCTTTCCTACACTTGAGGATGAAAACCCTTGAAGATTTGATGAAGAAAACGACAAAATTTTTTAGATTGGATCGGTTGAGGAGAGAAAGCGAGGAAAAGTTTGAAAAAGCTTTTTGAAATAGTGAACAACACGTGAGAAGAAGCTTTTTTAAAAACACTCATTGACCGAAATTCGATCGGTCAAAAATTAGCTTCGATCGATCGAAAAATAGATTTGATCGATCCAGCATCAATCAAGCACGGATCGAGCCAGGAAAATTGTAACCAAAATTTTTATCGCATTTTTGATTGGTCGAGCAACGGCTTCGATCGGTCGAAAATTTGGAAAACTCAAAATTTTGAAAAATAGAGCAATTTAATGCAGAAACTCCTAAATGCACGTTGTTTCATGAATGAAATGCATGAGTATGAGATTAATTTTTTTTCAAAAATACTTGAATTCAACACAGATCTTCCAAAAACAAGATTTTCAATCAATTTGTCCTAAAAAACACAAAAATTAAACACATTTTGCATTAAAATCAAGGAACATGTAATCTTGGACGGCCACAACGAAATCACACACAATATCATGTACTTAGTTTAGCAAAGAATAATTTATGTAGTGTGTGCAACTAGCAATAGCTTGAGATACATGTGAGGTGATATGTAGATAGTAATCAATCACAATTTCTACAAAATTCATCACATAAGTTTGAAAGAGACTATCACCTAAAGAATTATATCATAGAACTCTCACATATCCTAGAAAACAAGCTTGCAATCATGTAAATTTCTTGTTTTGCCTCATAATGTACACATCAATTTTATTTCATTGTGAATTTATTATAGCTCAATAATGTGCACACCAATTTAAGCTTTATTCCGAGGCTACACATTTTTTTTTTTTTGGGTGCATGTGCTACACTTTCTCGAGCACAAAATCTTATGATATGCACTAAGGTGTTCATGATTGGCTAGTAAACAATGGTGAGTAGGTTATTTATACCTTCTCATTAAGTTCAAGTCCTAACAATCAAAAGCATGTGACTTCAAAATTAAGATCAAGTGATCAAAAACTATAAACAACTCCCACACAACATGCACTTCATAGCTAAAACTAGCAAAATGTAGTAAAATAAGCTCATCCAAGTTAAACAAGGTACACAAACATGTTATGTAAAGATAATATGGCCAGCCTTGATTACAAGTCCAAGAAAAATAATGCAAAGCACATTTTTATTTCCTTTTCACCATTTTTTTAATATTATTATTATTTTTTTAAAAAAACCTAACAAAAGCAACCTATTATGAAATGTATGAATGATATGCAATGCAAATCCTACCCAAAAAAAAAAAAAAACAAAAAAAAAAAACAAACAAAACCAAAACAAAACAAAAGGAGAATGGTCACAAAGAATATTGAGATGAAGCACAAGGACCATGTCAGAAAGACTCAATTAAATTGATCCTTTTGCATCCAAAACTTTTTAGATGCAACCCTTGCATTGGAGTTATTATTCATATTAGAATGATGAGCAACTTCAGGATTGGTATAAAGGTTTAACGCCTTTATCAACTCACTAATAAGTACTATAAGATATTGTACTTGAGACACAGATACTTTTAGCTTATTTGTTCGCTTTGCAACTTGCAACTTGAAACAATTTGGGCAAATATGCCCAGTCTTTCCACAACAATGACAAACCTATAAAGGTCTATCAAGCTTAGACTCTTTAAGATCAACCCTAATTTTCCTAGGAGGTAGTGTAACTTCTACTGGTTTGACAATCTCACTCTTGAGGGGCTTAGAAGAAGAAACAAAATTTGTGGAATGAGTTTCAGACACAGAGATGCTATCTGCAAAACCTAGACTAGTTTTGTCTAAGGGAGACTTTTGAACACTCAACATGTGATCAAGTGTAGAACTAGCAGACCTATTTGTTTGTTCTATAGCAACAGATAATTCTAGTCCCAAGTTCTTAACCTTATCAAGTAACAACATATTTTCAGTCTTCACCTTAGTAATCATTTCATTAGCATCAAATAATTTCAACAACAAATTTTTCTTATCAAGCTCAAGGGAAGCAATTTTCTTTAAACCTAAGTCAACATTCATTGCATCCTTTGCAGTAACCTTGCAAAGCTTATTGTAAGTTTCTTGCAAATCAGCACTCTCAAAGAGTTCCCCATCAGAATGATTTTTTTCATCCACTACACTTTCATCAACTACAACAATAGCTGTGAAAGTAATGAAGTTTCCATTCTTATCACTATCAGACTCATGATCAGAAACTTCATCATCACTAAGGGTTGTAGCCATAACTTTACCCTTTGATCTCAAGAATGTAGGACATTCTGATTTCACATGACCATACCCTTGACAACCAAAACATTGTTGACCCAAAGAATGACTAGAGGTTTGACCTACTTTCTCTTTAGATTTATCAGTATTGTTCACTTTAGTGGGTTCATTCCTCTTAAAATTCCTAGGTTTAGCATTGTTTTTACCTCTTGCCTTTATGTTGTTGTTCTTAAGAAAGTTTCTAAAGTTCTTGGCAAGATATGCAATCTCTGTAGAAGAGAGTTCATCATCGAATCCATTACCATCAACATCATCAACTGATTTAAGAGCCATTGATTTGGATTTGTTTGTCTTAGGTAGGTTTAGCTCATAGGACTGGAGAGATCTTACAAGCTCATCAACAAGGATGGAGTCCACATCCTTGTTTTCAGTAATGACAGTCACTCTGGGTCTAAAGTCCTCAATCAAGGATCTAAGTATCTTCCTAACAATCTTAGGTTAATCATAAATTTCGCCCAAATTATAGGCAAAGTTAACAATATCATTCAGTTTAGCATAGAATTCATCAAAACATTCATCAACAAACATTCTAATACTTTTAAATCTGGTAGTTCATTGCTGCAGTTTATTAATCTTAATTGCATTTGTGCCTTCATGCACAATTTGGAGAATATTCTATGTAGTATGAGCAACCTCAACATTAGAGATTCTCTTGAATTCCTCAAAGGATCTAAATACAAGAGCTAAACTGCTCTGATACCACTTGTACGTTTTTAGACCCCTTAAAACACAAATTGTTTAACCTAGTTATTTAGCCAAGTGATTACTTAGATAAATTTCAAATCTAGGTTAACACAATAAAATCATATCATGACAAAAAACGGAAATATAAAGAACACATGATATGATAACCCAAGAAAACCAAACCAGTAAAAAACCTGGGGAGGATTTAACCTAGCTATCCTTAAGATAAAACATATCCACTATGAAAGAATTGAAGTTTGTACAATAAGACTTAGACCACTAACATCCTATTGCTACCTCTAGTAAAAAACTTACTACCACAACCACGTGACAGTTCCGAGTCCACGGACTACTTCTTTCCTTGATCCATTGCAACGACAAGTATTCCCACTTGTGACTTTGAGACTCTACTCAAAGGCTTCAGATATTCTTTAAATTCTTTATGCAGCAACTGAAGCGATCACCAAGTTCTTGACATGAATCTTGATCTTGATAACTCTAAGTGTGTGTGAAGGTAAACACCTCTAGATCTCACAAGAGATTCAACACACAGCACATCAAAGACTTTTAAAACGTAGTTAGGGTTTTTCCTTATATACTTGGAGTAAAACATAAAACCCTACATGTCAAAATGGGCTTGGGTTGAGTTGGAAAATTCTGCAGAAAATTAATCTGCACAAGGTTTGATCGATCGAGTCTAATTTTTTATTGATCGAGCCTTGCAGATTTAGACCAATAAATCCTGCAATCACTCGATTCCAAGTTTTACAAATAAACACACATTGAGCAAGTCTAAACCTAGACTCTATATTTTGATCATGGTTTGCCAACATAATACATAATGAAGTTTTAATACATTTAGTTTCTAAAGTCTTAGAACCTAACAAAAGCCATGGAGCTTTCAGTGTCGATGTAGAAAAACTATCGCTGGACTTTCGTATATGAGTTCTTGAAATGCGAAGCAATTGTCCTTTGGTATATAGGATGGAAAGATGCTATCATTATGTGAAATTTGTAACTTTGCTGCTTTTGTAATTTTCAAGCCCCCCTCAATTTGTAATAGAAATGTGATCTTATATAGTTGGATTTGGACGATCCAATTTTCTTTTGCAGTTGGGAGAGGTTGGCATCGCATAACATCAAAATGGAAATTTTTTAGTGTATTGGACAAATACTAAAAAAACAAGTGCCTTCTATTTTATTATATTTTTAGTGATGTTAGATATATATATATATATACAACAAATTTGACTAACATAATCCTAAACTAATGTATTACAAAGCATACAAAATTAATTAACTCCTACATTTATTTATTAGGTTTTTGAAATTTACCAATTATATTAATTCACTGTCACATACGTTTTTAAACGTACTTCCTTTTTATTTTTTCCCCATCGTACACGAACTATAGTGGAGCTCTATGATTATAGGACAGTCCCGTCGAAAACAATGATCAACATGTGAAAACCATATAGACTATAGTGCACAAGTTACATTTTTTAATCATCATGGAAAATTCTACAAGAAACAAAATACTTTGTTTGAAGAAGAAACTTTTATGTTTACAAGGAAAACTCCAAAAAATTTGTCAATTAAAGCTCGAATGCCTTTGGGCTACAACCACTAATTTATATACAAAAACATTAGAGTAACTCTAGAAAGTCTAAGAAATTCTACAAGAAACAAAATACTTTGTTTGAAGAAGAAACTTTTACCTTTACAAGGAAAACTCCAAAAAATTTGTCAATTAAAGCTCGAATGCCTTTAGGCTACAACCACTAATTTATATACAAAAACATTAGAGTAACTCTAGAAAGTCTAGGAAATTCTACAAGCAACAAAATACTTTGTTTGAAGATGAAACTTTTATGTTTACAAGGAAAACTCCAAAAAATTTGTCAATTAAAGCTCGAATTGGGCTACAACCACTAATTTATCTACAAAAACATTAGAGTAACTCTAGAAAGTCTAGGAAATTTTAAAGGAACCCAAATTCGTGGTAGGCATGAAAATAGACTTAAAAAGGAGGGAAAAATCATGAAAAAATATCTTAACATGTTCTAATGAATACCCTGCCATATAAGGAATCAAGTTTGACTAAAATAAAAGTAATGTTATAGACACAAACTATTTTACAACATTTTTACAAATTACTGATATGACAAATTCTTATTAGTTCTAATATGGATCTATCGCTAATATCACATTTTTCTTACTATAACAATTTGTAAAATACTAAAGCCACATTAGCAGTTTGTAAAAATGTTGTAAAATAACTTGTTTTTGTAGCATTACTCCTAAAGTAATCCTAAAAACCCTCTAAAACAAGGAAAATAAAATTATATTATAGGAAATTTCAAAAATTACAAAAATATTAAAAATAATAAATAACAAAAATTAAACAATATATTCTATCCTACATCAAATTTCTCTCTTTAGTAAAACACGTCCTTTAGCTCACATTTGGGATCCGTAATCTTCCATTCTATGAAAACAAATACCTCGAATATCTTAACTTTTTTGACTTTTTTAGGCAACTGACAAGTTTCAACAAATATAAATTGACAACCCAATTAAATATTTTAACCCCAATAAAATTAATAAACTTTGGTACGTTGCTTCCTACTAAAATAATATAGGATCTTCATTTTTGAAATCATTTGATTTGATTTCATCAAGACCTTTGACATTTTTCTCAACAATTTCCACCTCTTGATCTTTTGCTTCACTATGATGTTCGTCATTTGTCTCAAGAACATCCATTCTATCCTCTTTGACTTCAAAATAATTTTTATGCAAATTATTTTATTTTGCACAAAATTATTCGACTTGTGATACTAAGGCAATATTGTATTTAGGAATGCATCTATAAATAGGTTTACCAATGTTGCCACGACTCTAATTTGCCTCTAATGTTGTCTTCCTAGCAAAGGAGATTGGTGAGTTCTTGCTACGTACACATTAACTTCAATTTACATCATGTATGGCTTGCTGGGTGTAACGTTGAAACTAAAGGAAATCGTTTCTTGTAAGAAGTTCTTTTTTGAGATCTTCGTTAATGGAATTGCTACGTTTTCATTCATCAACCATCAGACTAGGATAAGGAGCCAAACTTTGATATATATCAACATGAATAGCAGGTCACCACAAGAAACTAAATACACTTGTCTCAAGAATAAAATTCTTAAATCCTTATGGCTTGACTGAAGCATTTACAGACGAGCGATGGTTGATTTCAATGAAAACAGTGCGTGGCGGTGACAGTCTTAACGTTTCAAAAACCGAAGCTATTGAGTCAAGTAGTGGGTTCAACGAAAACCTGATCCGACTTAACCCGTGGACACTCTAGATACATCCAAGATTAAAGAAAATTGATAGTAAGGAAAGAAGAAGACAAGAGTAAGAAAAGTACTAATTCAGTACAAAAAATTGACCCACAAGGTGTCATCAAAACTATGTGCCACATTATTACTGCTCATGCTGAAAAAAAAAACAGGAAATAAGTAGAAAATAAAAGAAAAAGTATAAGAAAGCTATTTGGATGTTTCCTAATTTCGACTCCAAGTCCAAGTGTACAGCCTCTACTGGTACACAATTAGACACTGAAAGCTAGATAAGCAACACTTGGCACATTAAGGGGACCTGTATGTAAGTGCATCTGCTATTTCAAATAAGGATAGTAAAAAAATTTTGCTTCTATAGAATAAAAGTTTGCTTAAGATCCATTTGCCACGAATTTTTTGAAAGCTTTTTTTTATTTAAAATTTAACTTATTTTATCTATGTAAAACCTCACTTTTTAAAGTATATTTTAGTCTACTTTCAATTAAAAATAATATAAAAATCCAAATAAATTACTAAATGTATACTTAGTCGTTTTTGTGTGTGACTAATATGTATAAATATAAGGGCGAAATTGGTCAAATACCACATTTTTTTGAAATTTTTAGCAAAAAAATACTGTTTCGGAAAAAAATGGTGATCTATCACTTTTCTAGAACTCGAGTTTTAGAAACTCAAGTTCCTCATTAGTTTTGCCACCGTGGCATTGCTGAGGTGGAAATTGGCGATTATTTAATTTCTAAGGTACTTGAGCTCACCTTGTAAATTTTTTTTTTTTGGGATTATTGACTAATAAATATAAACACAAAATGTGTTTATTTAATTTCTAAGGTACTCGAGCATGGTGAGCTCGAGTACCTTGTAATTTTTTTTTTTTTTTTTGGGGGGGTGGGTGATATTACTGACAAATAAACATAAACAAAAAATGTGATTATTTAATTTCTAAGGTACTCGAGCTCACCAAGCTCAAGTACCTTGTAATTTTTTTTTTTTTTGGATTATTGACAAATAAACATAAACAAAAAATGTGTTTATTTAATTTCTAAGGTACTCGAGCTCACCACACTCGAGTACCTTGTAAATTTTTTTTTTTTTTTTTTGGGATTATCGACAAATAAACATAAACATAAAAATAAGTAGATTTTTTATGTTTTTATTTATTTAAATAGAAGCATTGTAAATATAGAGATTTTAATTTCAAAATACTTTTTTTTTTTGGATAATCGACAAATAAAACATAAAAATACGTAGATTTTTTATGTTTTTATTTATTTAAATACTTCATTCTAAAATATAGAGATTTTAAATCTAGACCAAAGAACCACCAAAATAAAAAATTGAGCGGCATTGTTGCTGTACTTAAATAAGTTGTCACAAGCAACATAAATTGAGCGGCATTGTTACTGTATATTCGAATCTGCTTATTGCATTCATAAAATCTGTTTTCTGCATTAACTAAAACTGTTCATTGTTTTCTCATAAAAATCGTTCACTGCTTTCTGCATAAACTATTTCTAGCATTTTGCATAAAATTATTTTTTGTTCAACATTATTTAAAAAATTGTTCACTCTCTTTTTTGCATAAATTATTTTCTATTCACTATTTAAAAAAAATTTCACTGCTTTCTCGTAAAACACCTAGTGAAATCGTGTTTTCTAAATTTAAAAACCAAATCTGAATGCTTTTTCATGTTTGAATTTCACAATAATCGAATCTATTTTTCTGCATTGATAAAATGTGTTTCTACATTAATAAAATTTGCTCTCTGCACATCATGTTTACCGTATATTCAAATCTGTTTACTGCATTCATAAAATCTATTTTCTGCATTAATTAAAACTATTCATTGTTTTCTCATAAAAATTATTCACTGTTTTCTGCAAAAACTGTTTCTAGCATTCTGCATAAAATTATTTATGTTCAGCATTATTTAAAAAAAATTGTTCTCTCTCTTTTCTGCATAAATTATTCTCTATTCACTACATAAATTGTTCACTATTTTCTCATAAAACACCTAGTGAAATCGTGTCTTCTAAATTTAAAAGCCAAATCTGAATGCTTTTTCATATTTAAATTTCACAATAATCGAATCTATTTTTTTGCATTGATAAAATCTATTTTAATACACACTTTATCAAAATCATCCAACAATGATAGACTGTGATAAGTTGTTTATCACTTTCTAATAAACTCACTATTTTTTCTACTTCACCTACAGTCTACCATGTAGAAGTATAGAACAAGTGTGACGAAATGAGTAGAAATTAGAGATGATTTGAATACAATGAGTTGTAAGGTATTGAAAATCTCCCTTTATTACATTTTATTATTATTACTACTCCTTATTTAGTTTATCTAAAAAGTTAAACATTTTTGGGTTTATCCAAAAATATATGCCAAAAAATACATGACAAGAAATCTAGACTAAAGAACCGCCAAAATAAAAAATTGGGTAGCAATGTTGCTGTACTTAAATAAGTTGTCATAAGCAACATAAATTACCAACCAACCAAAAGAAAAAAAATAGAAACTACATCCACCTGATCAAAGAAAGGTGGTAGCTTGGGTTTAAGTTTTCACATACAACTTCGAAGCAAGTTCTTGACCAAATATTTTGTTTCTTTAAAGTCTTTCAATATCAGATTTGTTATATACTTTCCCTCTTGACCAACTTCGAAGCATGTAATGTGGAAAATTGGGATATTCGAATTTGCTTACTGCATTCATAAAATATGTTTTCTACATTAATTAAAATTGTTCATTGTTTTCTCATAAAAATTATTCATTCTCTTTTGCATAAACTATTTCTAGCATTCTGCATAAAATTATTTTCTATTCAGCATTATTTAAAAAATTATTCACTCTCTTTTCTGTGTAAATTATTTTCTGTTCACTATTTAAAAACTTGTTCGCCGTTTTCTCATAAAACACCTAGTGAAATCGTGTTTTCTAAATTTAAACGTCAAATCTGAATGCTTTTTCATGTTTGAATTTCAAAATAATTGAATATATTTTTCTGTATTGATAAAATCTGTTTCTACATTGATAAAATCTACTTTTAGCCATACAGTAATGTACAATAAATCTAATTTGGGTGATAAGTGTTATGTGTGTAACATTTTAAATTACACAAACAGAATATTGGAAACATCAACATATCTAACTGGAGGCATTTCACTTCCTAAGGTGTTTCCTACATTACAAAGCAGAGAACATTATCCAACCAAAGCACAAGAATCATATGTAGCAACAAAGAACAGTAGGGAAAAAATGAGCAAGCGATTTCATATAAACTTAGCCAAAACTAATGAACAGTTAATCTTTGGATTTGTAAAAGTTGAATGTACATAATCATCAGTTGTCAGACATTAACAATAACATTTTGTAATGCACATAATGTGTAGACATTAACAACAACGTCTAATGTTCGTAGGTAGAAAGTTTTGGAAATCATCATTACTTGAATCTGAGAAGTCTGAAATATCTTTTTCATCATCTAACGTAGTAACTTCATTAATAGACTTGATGGCTTGCTGTTGCGCCTTCCACTTTAGATTACTGTATGGCTAAAAGTAGATTTTATCAATATAGAAACAGATTTTTTATCAATACAGAAAAATAGATTCAATTATTGTGACTATTTAGAAAACACGATTTCACTAGGTGTTTTATGAGAAAACGCGAACAATTTTTTAAATAGTGAACAAAGAATAATTTATGCAGAAAAGAGAGTGAACAATTTTTTAAATAATGCTAAACATAAAATAATTTTATGCAGAATGCTAGAAATAATTTATGCAGAAAACAGTGAACAATTTTTATGAGAAAACAATGAACAGTTTTAATTAATGCAGAAAACAGATTTTATGAATGCAGTAAGCAGATTCGAATGTCCCAATTTTCCACATTACATGCTTTGAAGTTGGTCAAGAGGGAAAGTATATAAAAAATCTGATATTGAAATACTTTAAAGAAACAAAATATTTGGTCAAGAACTTGCTTCGAAGTTGTATGTGAAAACTTAAACCCAAGCTACCACCTTTATTTGATCAGGTGGATGTAGTTTCTATTTTTTTTCTTTTGGTTGGTTGGTAATTTATGTTGCTTATGACAACTTATTTAAGTACAGCAACATTGCTGCCCAATTTTTTATTTTGGCGGTTCTTTAATCTAGATTTCCTGTCATGTATTTTGTGGCATAAATTTTTGGATAAACCCAAAAATGTTTAACTTTTTAGATAAACTAAATAAGTAGTAATAATAATAATAAAATGTAATAAAGGAAGATTTTCAATACATTACGATTCATTGTATTCAAATCATCTCTAATTTCTACTCATTTTGTCACACTTGTTCTATACTTCTACATGGTAGACTGTAGGTGAAGTAGAAAAAATAGTGAGTTTATTAGAAAGTGATAAACAACCAATCACAGTCTATCATTGTTGGATAATTTTGACAAAGTGTGTATCAAAATAGATTTTATCAATGCAGAAAAATAGATTCGATTCTTGTGAAATTTAAACATGAAAAGCATTCAGATTTGGCTTTTAAATTTAGAAGACATGATTTCACTAGGTGTTTTATGAGAAAACAGTGAACAATTTATGCAGTGAATAGAGAATAATTTATGCAGAAAAGAGAGAGAACAATTTTTTTTAAATAATGCTGAACATAAATAATTTTATGCAGAATGCTAGAAACAGTTTATGCAGAAAACAGTGAACAATTTTTATGTGAAAACAATGAATAGTTTTAATTAATGCAGAAAACAAATTTTATGAATGCAGTAAGCAGATTTGAATATACGGTAAACATGATGTGCAGAGAGCAAATTTTATTAATGTAGAAACACATTTTATCAATGCAGAAAAATAGATTCGATTATTGTGAAATTCAAACTTGAAAAAGCATTCAGATTTGGCCTTTAAATTTAGAAAACACGATTTCACTAGGTGTTTTATGAGAAAGCAGTGAACAATTTTTTAAATAATGAATAGAAAATAGTTTATGCAGAAAAGAGAGTCAAAATTTTTTAAAATAATGCTGAACAGAAAATAATTTTGTGCAGAATGCTAGAAATAGTTTATGCAGAAAACAGTGAACAATTTTTATGAGAAAACAATGAAAAGTTTTAGTTAATGCAGAAAACAGATTTTATGAATGCAGTAAGAAGATTCGAATATACAGTAACAATGCCGCTTAATTTATGTTGCTTGTGACAACTTATTTAAGTATAGCAACAATGCCGCTCAATTTTTTATTTTGGTGGTTCTTTGGTCTAGATTTAAAATCTCTATATTTTACAATAAAGTATTTAAATAAATAAAAACATAAAAAATCTACGTATTTTTATGTTTTATTTGTCAATTATCCCAAAAAAAAGTGTTTTGAACTTAAAATCTCTATATTTTACAATGCTTTTATTTAAATAAATAAAAACATAAAAAATCTACTTATTTTTATGTTTATGTTTATTTTTTGATAATCCAAAAAAAAAAAAACATTTACAAGGTACTCGAGCTTAGTGAGCTCGAGTACCTTAGAAATTAAATGTTGTTTATGTTTATTTGTCAATAATCCCAAAAAAAAAAAAAAAAAAATTACAAGGTACTCGAGCTTGGTGAACTCGAGTACCTTAGAAATTAAATAATCACATTTTTTGTTTATATTTATTTGTCAATAATCCAAAAAAAAGAAAAAAAGAAAAAAAATTACAAGGTTCTCGAGCTCGGTGAGCTCGAGTACCTTCGAAATTAAATAAACACATTTTTTGTTTATGTTTATTTGTCAATAATCCAAAAAAAAAAAAAAAAAAAAAATTACAAGGTACTCGAACTTGGTGAGCTCGAGTACGTTAGAAATTAAATAATCTCCAATTTCCACCTCAGCAGTGCAACGGTGGCAAAATTGATGAGGAATTCGAGTTTAGGAAAAGTGGTATATCGCCATTTATTTCCGAAACAGTGTTTTTTTGCTAAAAATTTCAAAAAAATGTGGTATTTGGCCAATTTCGCCTAAATATAAGTATCAATAAACACATTACTGTTTATTAAAATATGAATAAAAATCATTTATCAGAAATTAACAAATTTGCAGTTGTTTTCTTCAAGGGGAAGGAGAGAGTTATACGTAAAGAAAATCTAAAACGTAGTGATGGAGAGAACAAAATTGGGTTGGGGTGGGGGTAATGCTGAGCTAGTTATAATTTTTTTATTATTCTTAATTTCAATTTAGTAAATTTCTATAATAACGTTAAAATTTGTCATTTACTAAAAATTTATTTATTCGAGAAGGGTTTTATAAAGATAAATTATAACAAAATTCATGATTAAAAATTATGTGCGAGAGACTAAGAAAGTTTAGTATAGATAACATGGATACATGTGGCGCCTGAATAAATCCAATGCACTCTTATTCATTAAAAAAAAAAAAAAAATGTGACCTAGTTCATAAATATTTTAGGGAGAAGATTTAGTTTGAAGCCTTCCGTTTTTTTATTCCCTCTCCCTAAGCAACAGAAAAGGACAATTATATATATTACTCGCATTAATATTATATAATTTTAGAGCTAGTGAGTCACTTTTTATTGTTAATTTTAGATGTTTCTAGTAGCATTAAAGAGTATACAAAGTCCATAATTGTAATAATTGGGATAAAGAAGAAGAAAAAATACGGGACGTTTACATGTTCACATCGTGAAATGAACTCAAAAATAATGCAAGTCTTCACTGCAAATCAAGGTAGTCAATACTGTATCGATACCGGCCGTACCGGTCGGTATGTAATAATGAACATAAAACTGAAAATACTTGAACTGAAAATACTTGTTATTGAAAATAAAACATCACACTTACAGTAGTAGTAGTGAATACAAGTTGTCAACAGGTAAACAGTTACAAGGCTTAGGAACTATGACAAGTTACAAGCTTTGTAGGGAAGTAAGTAAGCAAGGAATTATCTCAAAGATGGTCTCATAACTAAGAACTCTCTCTAGGAAAGAAGACCTGAAGTAAAACTTAAGGGACATCCCCCCTTAAATAGGCATAATTACAAGTGAATAGTAAAAAGTGAACAGTGATCAGTGCAATGAACAGTGATTGTCAAAGTGATGTTGGTGTGACCAAAAGCTCTGAAATCGTGGGAATCATAAGCCTTGGAATCTTTGGGAATTAGCTTTTCAGCAGGAAACATGGGGAATCTTCTTTTCAGGACATCATTACCAGAGGTGGAAAATAATAGTGGAATTTGACCAGAAAGTAAACATTGCAACAATTTTGGCCGTTGTGCAGGCCAGACAAATAGGGGAATCAAACTTTCAATCAGTCTTTGGCTAAGTCATCAGCATCTTTTTCATCGTGAGCAAACTAGTCTTGTGGGTAAGGGTAGTTCTGAGGGTAGGGGTAGTAAGGGTCTTTTGTGACAAAGGCTTGGGAGGACTTTTCATCATTCGAATTAGCAGCTTCATCATCCTTAATCATCTTAGTGAGCAAAGCATACAAAGCATTAGGGTCTTTGCGGATTGCATCCGAAGGAGAACCCTTCTTTTTGGACTTAGCAGGTGGTTTAACATTTTTAGTTGATGAAGAAGCAAGTGCATCAGCCACAGCTTTTTGCACAGGGGTAGTGATTCTTAATGGGGAAGCATTTGGGGAAAGGAAATCCCTGGTAACATTGTTAATAATGGAATTGGTGTGGGAAAACTTATCCTACCATTTAACATACCAACAACGAGCGAGAACATCATCTTCCTTAGCATATTGCCATTTTAGGATCCATGGAACCTTATATTTTTTGATAAAATGCAGTAAGGGAGTAAACTTAGCTCCATGAGTGTCAGTTTTGAGCCTTATTGAGAAATTTAGGAAACAATCCTTTAATGGTGCAGGAAATATTTCAACAGCTGAACCAAACTGAGTCCACCATCGGATAAACTAGAGGGGGAATTCTGAGTCGAAATATTTATCAAAATTGACAAACCATGAATGGGACATAGTTTCATTTTGGTGGAGCATAAATCTGAACCAGGTAGTAATATAATCATGATATGAATGGGGAATGGGGGATTTTGGTAATGTCCTTGTGGTAGTAGGGTTGGGGCCCCACTTTTCTTCGGAAATAATGTGGTTTAAGTAAACACTGTGGTAAATAATCTTATCACCATTGGCCTTATCCCTTATGGCCTTGATAGTGATTGAATTCTCGTGTTGTAGAATTTTAGAATAATATTGCACATTCTTTTGTCCGTGCTCAGGAATCCAGTGAAATAGTGGAGGAAAATAACTTGTAGCAAGTCTAAAATGGTTAGTAATGGAGGCCCTATTTGGCTCAACAGAAAACAGGTTTTGAACATATCGTTTTTTAACATATTGAGATGCATTAGGGTTCCTAGGGAAAACAGTTTGAACAGGTTGATGAACATTGGTTAAAGCATAAGAATCATATGTGGAGGCTAAAATAGAAGAATAATTGGGTTTGGGAATAGTACCTAGAGTGGTGAATCGGTTAACAATGTTTAAAGGGGAAGCAGGCTTATTTTTAACAATTTGATTGTCAGTGTCAGGCGTCTTGTCTCTCGACCTTCTACTTGCCATTATGACATTGCAGAAATTCACGGGTAAGGAAATGAAGAATGGCATTTTGGGATCCTTTAATATATTCAATATCAAAATCAAAAACACTCAAAATAGCTTGCCATCTGGCAAAAATATGTTTTGAAGCAATATTTTCAACATCTTTTTCAATAACATATTTAGCACTTTTGCAATCAATTCGTAACAAAAATTTTTGGTTTAACAAATCACTTTGAAATTTTGAAATACATAGTACTATAGATAAAATCTCTTTTTTAATAGTACTGTAGTTTAACTGTGCATTATTCCAAATACCAGAATAGAAACGCACAATTTGTTTAGGTGACTTAGGAGAAACTCTTTGTTTTAGAATACCACCATAACCAATATCAGAGGCATTTGTTTCAACAATTTTGAAAGCACCAACAGTAGGAATACCAAGACAAGGCAATGTCTTAACATGAGATTTGATTTGTTGAACAAGGGAAGTATGGACATTAGACCAAGGAGGAGGATTACTCTTTAACCGATCAAATAAAGGTTTACATTGTTTCCTCATATCCTTATAGAAATCAGCAACATAATTTAATGACTCAAGAAATCTTTGGAGCTGTGTTTTATCAGTGATAACATCTGAAAATTTATCAGCAAATTGAATGGTCCTATCAATAGGACGAATCTGTCCTTCAGAGATGTCAAAGCCAAGGAAACGAACTTTTGTTTGAAACAATTTGACTTTCTTTTCAGAGACAACAAGACCATTTCTTTTGATAGTATCTAGAAACGAATACAAGTGTTTCCAGTGTTCATCAATAGAACTAGAATAGACAAGAACATCATCAATATAAACAATGGTGAAATGACTGAATGAGTTAAAAATATCGTTCATGATGTTTTGAAACTCACTCGGGGCATTATTAAGACCAAAAGGCATAACATTCCACTCATAATGTTCAAAAGGAGTGGTAAAAGCAATTTTGTACCTATCATTTTCACTAATCTGGATTTGCTAAAACCCAGACTTCATGTCAAATTGGAAAACACCACAGCTTCACTCAGCCTATGGATCAGGTCATTTTTGTTAGGAATAGTATACATAATCCATTCTAAAACCTTATTCAAGGGTTTGTATTTAATTACTAATCGAGGGGTTCCTCTTTCAATCTCAGCATTTTTCTGGACATAAAAAGCAGAATAAGACCAAGGGGACTTGCTATTCCTAATCAATTTTTTCTCCAATAAATCACTAATTTCTTTTTTGCAAAATTCAACAGTTTCAGCATTCATTTGAATAGGGCGAGCTTTAGTGGGAATTTTTTTCTCATTGAAATCTTTAACATAAGGTAAGTCAACAATATGTTTCTTCCTATGCCAAAAAGCATTAGGAACATCAGAACAAACATCATCAATCAATATTTTCTGAAAATTATCAATTTTTGATTGTAATAGTTTATTAGAAATTTGTTCAGCAATTTTCTTGTATCTAACTTCTTGTTAAAGGAAGTTAAGATGTTTAATTTTAGCATGAATCAAGTTTAAAGCATCATCAATTTCAGTTTTTGAAACAAATTTGAATTTTACTTTTTGCCCAAAAAGATCAGTAGTAATTCCATCATGTTCAACAAGAAATGGATACAAAGCATTTATAAAGGGCAAACCAAGGATCACTTTATCAGTCATATTTTTAACAAGAACAGAAGGAATCTTGAAATAGACATTATCATGGCAAACATGAGCATTATTCAATTCATATTTGATCTTCATTTGGCTTCCATTAGCAGAAACCAATCTTTCAGTAGATTTTTCAAAATATTTTGAAGGAATCAGTCCTTCTTAGATACAGTTCATATCAGCACCAGAGTCAATCATAGCAATTACAACAAAATGATAATCAGGAGAAACAACAATTTTAACTTTTGTAAACCATTTTGGAGGAAGTATTTTATTGACAAGAGCAAGTTGAGGATTAGTAAAAACGTCATCAATACCTTTATCAGAAAGAAGAGCCTGTTGACTGGATTCATCTCCATCTTTGTGCTCATCATGTTCACTATTAGATTTATCATCTTTTAACATTATCATCAATTACCCATTTCATATTGTTCACAAAAATTGCCCATTTCATATTTAGATTTTTTCTTATTTTGTAATTGATATTTTAACAGTTTTTCATCATTATACATATTAATACCAAATTTTTTAATAGCGCTAAAAATGTCACTATAAGTGAGTTTATCATGGTTAATAGAATCATTTTGCACATAAGGTAAAACAAGTGTTAATGGGTAAAAATGATTCTATCGATTATGATAACCTAACTTATGGTGACATTTTTAGTTCTATTAAAAAACTTGGTATTAATATGTGTAATGATGAAAAATTGTTAAAATACCATTTACAAAATAAGGAAAAAGCTAAATATGAAATGGGTAATTTTTGTGAACAATATGGTTTGCCTCTTATTGCTCCTTCCATGCAAAAGGGGAAAAAACATGATAAAAGTCACAAAAATTCTAGCAATAAAAAATATAAAAAATAAAAAAGTAATTTTGTTAAACCTAATGATTTTTATGTTAAAAAGAAAAATGTTTCCAAAAAATATGATAAACAAAGCCTCGGTAAAGGTAAATGTTTTAACTGTGGAAAACCTAGTCATTTCAGTAAGGATTGTAATCAGAAACCTGGTAAGTTAAAAAATAAGTTTAACATGTTAAATATTGATAATAAAGACCAAGAAGAATTATTCAAAATCCTTGAATCAAACAATTCGTCTGATTCTTTGGAAGATGATTTTTCTTCTTCATCTGATTCTTGCTATCAATTTGTTGATGATTCTTCTGATTCTCCTAATATTAAAATTGGTTGTAGAGATTCTTGTTGTAATGTTATTAACTCTATTAATACTCTCACTAAGGGTGAAGAAAATGAAAAATTAATAATTCAATTAATAAATCAAATTCAAAACCCTGAGTTACAAAAAGAATATTTGGATAAATTTAAGAAGAATTTGTTAAAAGATGAAACTGGTAAAAAACTAAAATCAACCATAAGCTTTGAAGAAACTTTGGAAAGATTTAATAAAAAGAAATCTAAAGACTTAACTGTTAATGATCTTCAACATGAAATCACCATTGTTAAACAAGAAATGATTGATTTAAAAAAGGAGTTTAAAAATATTAAAAATGATAATTACAATATTAAACAAGAATTAATAATGTTAAAAATTGATAAAAGCCTTGATCACCAACAAATTGATGATGAACAAAATGAGCACAAGGATGGAGATGAATCCAGTCAACAAGCCCTTCTTTCTGAAAAAGGTATTGTTGGTAACTCTCAACTTAGTCTTGTTCACAAATTGATTCCTCCAAACTGGTTTACAAAAGTTAAAATTGTTGTTTCTCCTGATTATCATTTCACTGTTATTGCTATGATTGATTCTAGTGTGGATATAAACTGTATCCAAGAAGGATTGATTCCTTCAAAATATTTTGAAAAATCTACTGAAAGTTTGGTTTTTACTAATGGTTCTCAAATGAAAATTAAATATGAATTGAATAATACTTATGTGTGCCATGATAATGTCTGTTTCAAGATTCCTTCTGTTCTTGTTAAAAATTTGACTGATAAAGTGATTCTTGATTTGCCTTTTATAAATGCTTTGTATCTTTTTCTTGTTGAACATGATGGAATTACTACTGATCCTTTTGGACAGAAAGTAAAATTCAAATTTGCTTCAAAGACTAAAATAGATATTGATAATCTGTCTTTTGAAAAAGATTCCCCCATGCATGCTTTTATCCAAGAACTAATGATGAGTTCTTATCAATGTTTCACAGATGATTTTAAAGGTAGTATTCATAGTGTCAGTACTATCAACCGCCCTAATATTATCAATGTTTCTTTGTAGGAATCGGAGAATGTTTTGTGGATAAGTACCACTAGCAAGTGGAATTATACTAATACTCATACCACAAGTAAGTGGATTATTATGACTTCCTCGGCAGAGAAAAGGAACAAGGGAAAAGCTCCAGTACAGGACTATTCTCAAGACAAAAGGATCCCAGTGGGACAACCTTTTGTAATGCATGAAGGCATATCTTTTGGGGTAAAACCCAATGGATCAACATCCCTTCAGGAATTTGTCCTGGCAGAGGTGACATATTCCAGTGGTGATATGGTAATTGTGTTGCAAGAAGTTTTATCTAAAAATTTACAATTCCACAATGGATTCTATTCGAAATTACCAGATTCCATCAAATTTATTCTTGATAACCTTCAAGCTGCTTATACCAGAAATCACAGCCAACTATTCCAAAAAACCCTCAAAGCACTTGAAATCCACCTTGTTAACCTTACTGCAAGCCATTATGCTAACCTTGTTTCAGAAAATGCTAACCTTGCTTTAGATAATGAGGCTTTTGAAAGCCATCTTGTTAACCAACCAAATATTACAGATGAACCCTATGATCCTTACACTAGTCAACTCTTTGGCAAAGAGGAAATCCATTCAATGGATAAATTGACTATAATGGGCACTGATTATGCTAGATTGAGTCTTAAGACCCAGTCTCTGCTAAGAAGTGCCATTGCCAACTTGCCAATAGATATATAATTTCGTATTTTGAAAAGCAAGGCTATGTTTAGATATTTTGTTCTTTGGTTTGAATATTTCAAGGTACTTGTTACAACTGCTATTCCTGATCCAGCCAATTCAGATGATATTAGTGACATCCTTGAACAAGCTGATTGGGAAGATCACTTTGGAAGCACTCTCAGAGTGTATGAAAGGAAACACCCATTTCCTAGCCTTTTAGTCAATTATGATGATGGTTCAGATGTTGCTAATAATTATGAAGATGGTTCAAATTCAGATGATGCTGATAGAGACCCCAATTGGCTTTCCCAAATGTTTGAGTATGGCTTCATCAGACTTATAAAATTAACAAGTCCTGACCAAGCTAGTCAACTCCCACAAATTATTCAGACTGTTATTACAAAGTTTGAAAGTCCTTATGTTTCCATCAGATGTTGGAGTACTTTGCCCGAATGGGAAAGAGACAACTGGATGAATGTCCAGCCCTCAAAACATCTCGTTCTCATAAATGGATACACTCACCAAGGCCAATGGTATGAAGGTGATTCTCATTTATCTTTTAGCAATCCTTATGCTCTTACAGAATGTTAGAGACATTATTTCAGTAATCAAATTCTTGATGTCACCCGGAACCTATGGAAAGATTATCACTTCATGGGAAGCACAGAAAGAATTTCTATTTTTGGTCCTAGACCTTATGCTAATGCCATTTCTCATATAAGGATAGTAGATTATTGTAATCCAAGCAGTTTTCTCACCCCAGGAAAAACTCCAGAGTTTGAGCCGCTTATATATTGTGGATTCTGTAATCAACATACTACATATCATGCACATGCATGCAATAATGATCCCCCATGGGATCCTGATGATAGCTACCCATCAGATGCTCATGATACTGATTCTTGGATGGCCACTTCAAGCCTGTTAAGTCCCACTGGTGATATTTTAGATGACTGATTAAAAGATGATTCCCTTGTTTGACTGGCTTGCACAAAGGCCAAAATACTTTAAAAATTATGTTACTGAAAATTCGGAACTGCTTCAAGATACCCCGGATTTGGCAGAAGATTTTGATTCTCCTATTTGTCTAGCCTGCACAATGGCCAAAAACTTTAATGATTACTACTGCTAAAAGATTGTTTCCCACCAATTTAATGTTTCTGGAGATTCCCATTTGGTCCTCTCAATTGGCACAAGATGACAAAGCTTCTTCCTTTGTGATTGGTTCTTTTGGGCTCCAAGGATATGGCCTAAAGCTAAAGGGTGGTCTAGAATCTAAAGACACCCATTATTTTGGCCTAGATTCTCACATTTTCAGAAGTTGCAGCTCTACAATTGATTCTCTACAATTTGGAGACAAAAAGAAGAACTTCACTATTCAATCACTATTCACCTGTCACTATTCATCTATCACTATTCACTATCACTATTCATCCGTTACTGTTCTTGACACTGTTCACTCCGAAATTTTGACTATTTAAGGGGGGTTGTCCCTTATGTTCAAAAAAAGTTTTACGTCAAGTCTTCTTTCCTAGAGAGAGTTCTTAGTTGTGTGACCATCTTTGAGAGAATTCATTTCTTCCTTTCTTCCTTACAAAGCTTGTAACTTGTCATAGTTCCTAAGCCTTGTAACCGTTTACCTGTTGACAACTTGTATTCACTACTACTACTGTAAGTGTGATGTTTTATTTTCAATAACAAGTATTTTCAGTTCAAGTATTTTCAGTTTTATGTTCATTATATTATTTGTTGCTACCGCCACCTTGGACGGATTACCGCCATACCGGACGGTTCTAAATTGCTTTCATTTACTTTGATTATACTTGCTATACCCCCTACTTGGCTGGCTCTGCCGCCTACCTCGCTGGTTCTATAGCATTGCATTTACGTATTCTTATACTTGCATTACTTTCAACTTATATTATTACTGTATAACTATGCTTCCGCTTCCAACGCTGTGTCCCTTCCCCTTTTATGGTATCAGAGCCATTCTTTTCTGGCCGGTGATAGTGGTGTTGTGTTCTCTGTCTCTCCATCTGTGTCTACCCAAAACTTTGATACTCCGTTGTTGTGTACCCTTCTTACCGTCATTGGCGCCACCCTAGTCGTAAAGTGAATTCCTAGAATCAAACTGTAAGGCCCGTTTGAGCCAAGTGAGGGCGTGTAGGGCATGAAAGGTATAAGGTTGGTTAAGGTATGTGTTACAAAATGCAATGGTTGTGAGAAAAACATGATAATTGAGTGTTAAAACTAGAATAGTATGGATGGATTGTGGAGATCCAACTCTTCTATCAGCTCCAAGACTGGTTGTCCTCCTGATATAGTAAATGATGAAGATCACAATGTTGAAAAACATAGTGCTTTTGTTCTCATGTGCTTAAGTGATACTAGATCTAAGAACTTTAAAGACAACATTTTTGGTAAAGTTTCTTTGAATGATGATCTTGTTTACTTTAGCTATTATTCTGAAGCTTCCTCTCCTTATAGCAAAACTGCTAGTAAAGAAGAAGGTGATGGTAAATCTGTTGACTCTGACTTTTCTCCTATTGATAACTCTGATATGTTAAGCAATTGAGAGTTTTGACTGTTTTAAATGAAAATTTTGAAGTTAATCTGATCCCTTTGTACGATGAGTTTATGCTTTCAAAAAACAAAACTAAAAGAAAATATTTCCAAGATAATTTTGCTCAGTCTGAGAAAAACCGTGTTAAAAGAAAATGGTTAGAAAAGATGAACCAATTGAAAAAACATATTTTATTTTTTGATTTTCTTGAAAACCATTATGTTTCAAATGATGAAGTTTCACAACAGCATTTAAATGTGATAAAGAAGTCAAATTTTGTTAAAGCAACTGATAAAACCATTGTTAGGTCTAGTCATCCGCCTCTTGAGACAGTTTTGATAACTTTTCAAGATCAAAAGACGGAAGTTAAGGCCATTCCTTTCAAAATTGCTGATGATCAAACTCCTATCACTAGTATTATTGAACAAAAAAATTTGCTTCGGAAAGGTTGCCACAAGCCTTATTGGAAAGAAAAGTTTATTGACGGTCTGCCTCCAATCTTTGCTCATAAGGTAAAACAATTGTTGATAAGTAAAAATGATTCTATTAACCATGATAAATTCACTTATAGTGACATTTTTAGTGCTATTAAAAAATTTGGTATTAATATGTATTGATGATGCTTCAATTATCAGTGGGCTGAACTGTCTTCGATGTTATCAAAGGGTCGCTAGTGAATCCTGAAAAAAGAACAATAAAGTCAGAGGAGACCGGTGGAGGCCGGCCAAGAATCCTCTGATGGCAAAGTTAGTATCTTTGTGGTTTTTTGTCAAGGAAAATGAAAGGAAGTCTCTCAATGGTTACCTTCTTCGTAGATCAGTGCTTTTATAGCACACCCACGAAACAGTCGTCTCCCTTCATGAAAGTTGACGATTTCGGAAGCAACTTCTAACTGTTTTTGATACCGTATCGTTTGGCCTGATTAATTTAACCGTCGTTGGCAACGGTTCCCATCAATTTTTGTCGATTACGGAGCGAGGTGTGATGCCCTGTGCTGAACAGTAATGTTGACTGTTCAGTTTACTCAGGACGAGATTATGCTCAGAACGAGATTATCCTAAATCTCGTCCTACTTGTTTCGCTCAGGACGAGTTTTCCTTGTCCTGACTTTCAAGGGCTGACGTTATGGATCAGGATGACCTATCATGGACGAGTTTGGAGTTGGGACTTTTTCTAGTATCATCATGTATAATGATGAAAAACTGTTAAAATATCAATTACAAAATAAGAAAAAAGCTAAATATGAAATGGGCAATTTTTGTGAACAATATGAAATGGGTAATTGATGATAATGTTAAAAGATGATAAATCTAATAGTGAACATGATGAGCACAAAGATGGAGATGAATCTAGTCAACAGGCTCTTCTTTCTGATAAAGGTATTGATGATGTTTTTACAAATCCTCAACTTGCTCTTGTCAATAAAATACTTCCTCCAAAATGGTTTACAAAAGTTAAAATTGTTGTTTCTCCTGATTATCATTTCATTGTAATTGCTATGATTGACTCTGGTGCTGATATGAACTGTATCCAAGAAGGATTGATTCCTTCAAAATATTTTTAAAAATCTACTAAAAGATTGGTTTCTGCTAATGGAAGCCAAATGAAGATCAAATATGAATTGAATAATGCTCATGTTTGCCATGATAATGTATGTTTCAAGATTCCTTCTGTTCTTGTTAAAAATATGACTGATAAAGTGATCCTTGGTTTGCCCTTTATAAATGCTTTGTATCCCTTTCTTGTTGAACATGATGGAATTACTATTGATCCTTTTGGGCAAAAAGTAAAATTCAAATTTGTTTCAAAAACTGAAATTGATGATGCTTTAAACTTGATTCATGCTAAAATTAAACATCTTAACTTCCTTCAACAAGAAGTTAGATACAAGAAAATTGCTGAACAAATTTCTAATAAACTATTACAATCAAAAATTTATAATTTTCAGAAAATATTGATTGATGATATTTGTTCTGATGTTCCTAATGCTTTTTGGCATAGGAAGAAACATATTGTTGACTTACCTTATCTTAAAGATTTTAATGAGAAAAACATTCCCACTAAAGCTCGCCCTATTCAAATGAATGCTGAAACTGTTGAATTTTGCAAAAAAGAAATTAGTGATTTATTGGAGAAAAAAATTGATTAGGAATAGCAAGTCCCCTTGGTTTTGTTCTGCTTTTTATGTCCAGAAAAATGCTGAGATTGAAAGAGGAACCCCTCGATTAGTAATTAACTACAAACCCTTGAATAAGGTTTTAGAATGGATTAGGTATCCTATTCCTAACAAAAATGACCTGGTCCATAGGCTGAGTGAAGCTGTGGTGTTTTCTAAGTTTGACATGAAGTTTGGGTTCTGGCAAATCCAGATTAGTGAAAATGATAGGTACAAAACTGCTTTTACCACTCCTTTTGGACATTATGAGTGGAATGTTATGCCTTTTAGTCTTAAGAATGCCCCAAGTGAGTTTCAAAACATCATGAACGATATTTTTAACTCATTCAGTCATTTCACCATTGTTTATATTGATGATGTTCTTGTCTACTCTAGTTTTATTGATGAACACTGGAAATACTTGTATTCGTTTCTAGATACTATCAAAAGAAATGGTCTTGTTATCTCTGCTAAGAAAGTCAAATTGTTTCAAACAAAAGTTCGTTTCCTTGGCTTTGACATCTCTAAAGGACAGATTCGTCCTATTGATAGGGCCATTCAATTTGTTGATAAATTTCCAGATGTTATCACTGATAAAACACAGCTCTAAAGATTTCTTGGGTCATTAAATTATGTTGTTGACTTCTACAAGGATATGAGGAAACAATGTAAACCTTTATTTGATCGGTTAAAGAATAATCCTCCTCCTTAGTCTGATGTCCATACTTTCCTTGTTCAACAAATCAAATCTCATGTTAAGACATTGCCTTGTCTTGGTATTCCTACTGTTGGTGCTTTCAAAATTGTTGAAATAGATGCCTCTGATATTGGTTATGGTGGTATTCTGAAACAAAGAGTTTCTCCTGATTCACCTGAACAAATTGCGCGTTTCTATTCTGGTATTTGGAATAATGCACAGTTAAACTACAGTACTATTAAAAAAGAGATTTTATCTATAGTACTATGTATTTCAAAATTTCAAAGTGATTTGTTAAACCAAAAATTTTTGTTACGAATTGATTGCAAAAGTGCTAAATATGTTATTGAAAAAGACGTTGAAAATATTGCTTCAAAACATATTTTTGCCAGATGGCAAGCTATTTTGAGTGTTTTTGATTTTGATATTGAATATATTAAAGGATCCCAAAATGCCATCCCTGATTTCCTTACCCGTGAATTTCTACAGTGTCATAATGGCAAGTAGAAGGTCGAGAGACAAGACGACTGATACTGACAATCAAATTGTTAAAAATGAGCCTGCTTCCCCTTTAAACATTGTTAACCGATTCACCACTCTAGGTACTATTCCCAAACCCAATTATTCTTCTGTTTTAGCCTCCACATATGATCCTTCTGCTTTAACTAATGTTTATCAACCTGTTCAAACTGTTTTCCCCAGGAACCCTAATGCATCTCAATATGTTAAAAAACGATATGTTCAAAACCTGTTTTCTATTGAGCCAAATAGGGCCTCCATTACTAACCCTTTTAGATTTTCTACCAGTTATTTTCCTCCACTATTTCACTGGATTCCTGAGCACGGACAAAAGAATGTGCAATACTATTCTGAAATTCTACAACACGTGAATTCAATCACTATCAAGGCCATAAGGGATAAGGCCAATGGTGATAAGATTATTTACCACAGTGTTTACTTAAACCACATTATTTCCGAAGAAAAGTGGGGCCCCAACCCTACTACTATAAGGACATTACCAAAATCCCCCATTCCCTATTCATATCATGATTATATTACTGCTTGGTTCAGATTTATGCTCCACCAAAATGAAACTTTGTCCCATTCATGGTTTGTCAATTTTGATAAAGATTTCGACTCAGAATTCCCCCTTTGGTTTATCCAATGGTGGACTCAATTTGGTTCAGCTGCTGAAATATTTCCTGCACCATTAAATGATTGTTTCCTAAATTTCTCAATAAGGCTCAAAACTGACACTCATGGAGCTAAGTTTACTCCCCTACTGCATTTTATCAAAAAATATAAGGTTCCATGGATCCTAAAATGGCAATATGCTAAGGAAGATGATGTTCTCGCTCGTTGTTGGTATGTTAAATGGTGGGATAAGTTTTCCCACACTAATTCCATTATTAACAATGTTACCAGGGATTTCCTTTCCCCAAATGCTTCCCCATTAAGAATCATTACCCCTGTGCAAGAAGTTGTGGCTGATGCACCTGCTTCCTCATCAACTAAAAATGTTAAACCACCTGCTAAGTCCAAAAAGAAGGGTTCTCCTTTGGATGCAATCCGCCAAGACCCTGATGCTTTGTATGCTTTGCTCACTAAGATGATTAAGGATGATGAAGCTACTAATTTGGATGATGAAAGGTCCTCCCAAGCCTTTGTCACAAAAGACCCTTACTAACCCTACCCTCAAAACTACCTTTACCCACAAGACTTGTTTGGTCACGATGAAGAAGATGCTGATGACTTAGCCAAAGACTGATTGAAAGTTTGATTCCCCTATTTGTCTGGCCTGCATATCGGCCAAAATTGTTGCAATGTTTACTTTCTGGTCAAATTCCACTATTATTTTCCACCTCTGGTAATGATGTCCTGAAAAGAAGATTCCCCATGTTTCCTGCTGAAAAGTTAATTCCTAAAGATTCCAAGGCTTATGATTCCCATGATTTTAGGGCTTTTGGTCACACCAACATCACTGTTCATTGCACTGATCACTGTTCATTTTTTACTATTCACTTGTAATTATGCCTATTTAAGGGGGGATATCCCTTAAGTTTTACTTTAGGTCTTCTTCTCTAGAGAGAGTTCCTTCTAGTGAGCTTATAGTGAGCCTTTCTTTGAGAGAATTCCTTACTACTATCCCTATTTCCCTACAAAGCTTGTAACTAGTTCTAGTTCCTAGGCCTTTTAATTGTTGACAACTTGTAATCACTACTACTACTACTACTGTAAGTGTGTTGTTTTATTTTCAATAACAAGTATTTTCAGTTTTATGTTCATTATACTACTTGTTGCTACCGTCACCTTGGACGAATTACCACCATACCGGACGGTTCTAAATTGCTTTCATTTACTTTGATTATACAAGCTATACCCCCTACTTGGCTGGCTTTGCCGCCTACTTGGTTGGTTCTATAGCTTTGCATTTACGTTTACTCTTACTTGCATTACTTTCAACTTATATTATTATTACTGTGCTTTCACTTCCAATGCTGTATCCCTTCCCCCTTTTATGGTATATATATATATATATATATATATATATATATATATATATATAAATATAAAAAATAGCGATAAACCATAAATGGTACACTGGTATTGACCGGTATCTAAAATATATCGTACCGCTGGCCAAACCGGTACAGCCTCCGGTACAATATTGACTCTCTTGTTGCAAACCCTAAGCTATATCTGCTAAACCTCATGGGTCATGCCTTGCTATAGCTTCAGAAGTATAGTTCAAAACCATGCAAAATCATTATCAAAAGATAGCACAGAGAGAGTGAGGATATATAATTAAAGAAACCCATAAAAACAAGACTCTAAGAAAGAAAGATAATTTACCAAAAAAAGAAAAGAAAAGAAAGAAAGATAGAAATAGTAAATTACAGAAAAAAGAAAAAAGAAAAAAAAAAAACAAAAAGACAGTAGGAGCCATGGAAATCTGTGAAATTGAACGAGTTCTGAAATCAAACACGGTCACGTTTGTATTGATCAGGCAGTCACAAATTTGGTTTCTTCTTCTTTTTTATTTTTTATTTTTTATTTTTTATTTATGTTCAAACTTCAACAACATTCATTAAACTGGACCATGGTCTGAAACAGTAACATCTTTGGTTACTTGATATTCAATGATGGGTGGGATATCCTCAACCCAGATAACACTATCATTCTCAAATTTTGCATTCCTAGCCATAAGATGGGCAACCATATTGCTTGTTCTACAACCATGGCTGGCTTTCCATTCCTGGACGTTACGTTTTTGCCTTTAGAGACCTTCAATAAACATCTGAATAGAGGTTAGGGGGGGAGCTACAGCCCATCAGTGCGTCTGTCACCCCTTACTTATCTCTTTCCAGAACAATCTACTTCAGGCTGAGGTCCCCAGCTAGTAGCATTCCCTCTTCAAAGGCCTTTGCTTCAACTTCCAAAGCTCCCAGCGGTAAGTCCATCCTCTTGCTCATCGCTCCCATGATTTCGCCCATTTCATTTCTGATTACAATCCCAATTCCACAGTTGTTTGACTCTTTAAACACCACCTCGTCCACGTTTACTTTATACCATCCTTCACGAGAACGAGTCCATCTTTCTGTTCTCGGTGGGGTAGGTTGTTTTAGGGCACCAAACTACTCCCTAAATTCCTTAACAAGAGCATTGGCTTTAGTCACAATCCTCCTTGCTTCTTTGCATTTTCCTTCAAATTTTGCGGCATTTTTGCTCTTCCAAATGCACAACACTGTGCACGCCAGACGCTCCAGCTCTCCTTCCTTTCATTCTTCCCATAACTTCCATACCACATCAATGAAATCGTGGTGAGGGTGGCAGCCTCTTGGTAAAGATATCTTAGCTTCCTTGGTAAAGGTATCTTGGCTGACTGGGATGCTTAAAATAGCCTCCACTTCATGGGGTAAGAAACAGTTTTTCACAACACTAGTATTCCACCTCCCAAACTCTTGGTCTAAAAGATTCTCCACTAATTCACCTTTGAAGTTTTGAGGCCGAGGGCATACTTCCATAATGAATTAGGAATTGGAATCCACCTGTTTGCCCATATCCTCGCTCTTCGCCCATTTCCAATATTCCATCTCAATCCACGATTAAGAACCCATCTTGCAGCCACCAGACTTCTCCATGTGTATGATGGGTTTTTGCCTAATTGAGCCTCCAAGAAGTTGGAATCTGGGAAGTATTTAGCTTTAAGCACTCGATGAGCCAGGGAATCAGAAATCCTCCATCCTTGTTTTGCAAGCATGGCTAAATTAAACGCTTTGAGATCCTTGAAACCCATTCCACCTTCAACCTTTGGTGTGCACATCTTCTCCCAAGCTATCCAAGCTAGCTTCCTTTCCTTTTCACACTGACCCCACCAAAATCTTCTCATCATCGAGTTTAACTCATTGCACAAGGAATCAGGAAGTTTAAAGCAATTTAGTTTGATAGGGCCCTCATTGCAATTTAGTTTTCTATTTCTTAGGGCCTTCATTTTTTATTTTTGCTTCCAGGCATGTCAGAAGAAATAGTCACGGGTTGCTCATAAAATTCGACTATATAATCCTAGGTTCAAACTCAATAGGAATTAGAACTAGTAGTAAGCTTGTAGAGCCCCAAAGCCAAAATAAGTCCAAAGATTACAGCCATGTTCTTCATCATCATGATTTTCATGTTGAAGTGTTGCCACCAATACAAGCTTGTACTCCATCATGTTCACAGCCACACCCACCTTCCCATCATACAAAAAACCCTCACCCAAAACCACCAACTACAAAACACCCACCACAACATGGATCAAGAAACCCAAAAAACCCTCCTGTAGTTGTTAAATAATTATTGCATGTCTCACATATAACTAAAAATTAGAAGAATTGTAGAATTTAAATGCAAGGCGACATTATACCCATATTTGATGCTCATGTTAAAAATTAATAGTGTATTGGCATTTTACTTCTTGCATTAGGATGGAAGAAAAGAATCTCCTCTCTTGAACCTTGAATTATAAATTAAAAGAATAAGTACATATTGTTTCACTGAAATTTTAACCTTATTTTTTAGAAACAAAGTAACTACTAAACACGCACACACACTTAATACACTCTTTCACTGAACTTAAACACATTTCTCAAAAAAAAAAAAAAAAAAACATTACTTAACCCAAAATACTACTACAAATAGGCCTACTGAAATTTTAACCTAATTCCTTTATTTTTTGTATTTTAGTGGATCCTAATGAGATGAGTTTGTGAGAGAGTAGTATCTTAGTGTTGAGGTATGAATTCTCGGGCCCTAATTTCATTCGCCCACTCCCTAAAAAATCCCCACACAAGCTCATAAATTATTTTGAGCTCACATAAATATTCCTCATATATTATCCAAATATTTTCCATGTTATTGGGCTCCCATAAATATTCCCTATTGTTTGGGGGCCTTTTTTGGTTGCCCAGCCACGTGTTGTCTGTTGGAGGGATGACCTTACTAGGCCCAGGTTCTTTTTGGAGAGTTGCCTCCAGAACTCAACATTGGGCCATGTGGTCCAACGGCTACCGTCGTATTTTTAGGGCTACAAAACCGTTAAAGCCAAAGTCTAAGAATCACGATAATGGTTGAGTAAATATGTAATATGTGTTTGATATGATAGCTTTGATTAGTAGTTGTAATAACAGTTGAAATAAAGTAGTATTTATTTAGAGGTAAAGTAAGCATGTACTCAATGATGTAAATTTAAAGATATGGAAACAAAGTCACTTATTTTTATACGGTTTATAGCTCCAGCTGTGTAGTATCAGTGAGCTGATAGGATTCCAGCAAAATGCCAGCGGTAGAGGCTAGTTAAGCTTGCCTCTCTTATCATGCATTTAATTGAGTTTAAGTCTTGGTTAATAGTTGTAATAGTAGTTGGAATAAAGTAATATGTATTTAAATGTAAAGTAATCTCAATAATATAAGTTTAAAGATAAGGAAGCAAAGTGACTTATCTTTGTATGATTTGTAGCCCAGCTGTGTAGCATTAGTAAGCTGATAGGATTCTAGCAGATTGTCAGCGGTAGATGTTAGTTAAGTTTGCCCCTCTTATCATGCATTTAAATGAGTTTAAGCCTTGGTTAATAGTTTTAATAGTAGTGGGAAAAAGTAATATGTATTTAAATGTGAAGTAATCATATACTCAGTAATGTAAGTTTAAAGATATGGAAGCAAAGTTACTTATCTTTGTATGATTTGTAGCCCCAACTGTACAGCTTTTGTGAGTTGATAATATCCCAATAGAGTAACTCTGACAGTAGGGAGGCAGTTTGCTATGATAACTTCAAGATTGAGGGGGAAAAATGGGTGCAACTGGAGGGAGAGAGAGTATGTCTAGCTGTGTGTAGGGGCTGGTTAAACTTGCCCCTCTTATCATGCATTTAAATGAGTTTTCCCCTTGACAATGTTTTTTTAGTTGTTGTGAAGTTATGAATAGTGTTGTCTTCCATGAGAAGGGCTTTTGTATGAAGTATTTATGCCTTTTATGAGAAGGGCTTTCATAAGAAGTAGTTATGCCTTTTAAGAGGGGAGCTTTGATATGAGATCTTGGTGCCTTCTAAGAGAAGGGTTTTAGTAATAGAAGTTCATGCTTTTCATGAGAAGGGCTTTTAGTATGAGTGTTTGATATCTTTTGAGAAGTTTGGAGATGGTAAAAGATATAGATGTGTTGTGGGATGTAGTATTTGTAACATGTGTGATATATGGAAGTATGAGAGATATGGAGATTAAAGATAGTAAAAATATGAGATTATAATTGCCGAAGAAGTTGTAGAGATTGCTTTCCAAGAGGAAAGATTTTGTAAGAGAAAAGTATGGAGATGTGTTTAGGCATTTGGAGATAGGATCAATAAGATAGGTGTAGAAGAGTATTGAGATGAGTTTATGGGCAGCAAAACAGTAGAATTTCAGAGTGAGAAAGTATGAGAGTGGAGCTTAGAAGAGTTATGGTGTGTTATATATAATGGTGTAGTAAGTATGTATGAGATTAAATAAAAGAAGTGAAGAAAGAGATGTTTAGAGATATGGGTAGCAAGATATATGTATTTTCAGAATATGGAGAGTGAGATGATGAGTATAGGAGAGTAATAGTATTGTAGTGTGTTTAGCAAAGCTACTGGGATTTTTTGTTGGGATTGTATGAAGGCTTATGAATGGCATTTATGAGCTAAAAACTGAAGAGTTTAGTTTCTAATTTGGGAACCAAAAACTCAGAAGCTCAAAACTTCATTAAAAGTTTCTGAAGATCATTAGAGGGAGAGAGAATTTTATGAGAGACTTATTCTTCTCCATTGGTGTCCCATTTGAGGTGTTGATGAAGGGTCCTTTTTAGAGCTGAGTTTAAGGGGGTATTTTAGTAAATAATCCCAGTCAAAATCTATCCCAAATAGTAATGAATCTTTAGAGAATCCATCTTAAGATTTGGCCAAAAATAGTATGCTTAGTTTTAAGGTATTCTTGTTGTTTCGGGTAAGAGCTGTTGGAGAAAAAGTAGCAGAAAAGGAAAGTATTTTAGCAAGAGAAAGGTAGTTTCAATAGTTGGTTTTGGTTTTATTCAAATGTGGAAAAATCAGTATTGCTCAAGCTGCTAGGTCAATTGTCACAGCTGTTCTATAAAGGCTGTCCTAGTTGTCAAGAAAAGCTGTGACAACTGTCATAAAAAAGCTGTCCTAGCTGTTAGGAAAAGCTGTGACAGCTATCATGAGACAGCTGTTTGCTTTGGGTAGAAGCCAATGAGGTCAGATGGGTGATTTCAGACTATTGGAAAGGACATTCAGCATTTATTGGATGGATTTGGCTAAAAAATGGTAAGATCTCTTTGAAGGGTATCTTGTTATTTTGGATATAGCATCTAGTTGCTGGGATTTTAGCATTAAATAGCTGATGATATCACTTCCAGCTAGGTGTCAAGTGCTTAATACACCGCTGGAGTTCAGCTAGAAATGTTTCCTTTTTCGGGTGTTTGTGTTCTTGGTGCAAGGTTCCATTACAACACATTTCTAGCAAGTAATAGAAGGATTGGTTGAAAGTTAAAGAAGCTTTAGAGATATAGTCAAGGTCTCATTGTGTTGTGACATAATCTTGGTAAGTAAAAAGAGTATTTAATGCTCTGCTCTGACAGCTGGCAGAAAAATATATGATTAGATTGTGGCAGATAGCAGCTAGATATCAAAGATATCATGAATATTTTGTATATAGTTGGAGATTAAAGATAGCCAATCAGATTAGGCCATGTGCTTGAGTTGGATTTTAGCTGAAAGTAGTAATGAGATTTATGTAAAATAATATAATGAAGTTTCTAAATTTGTATAGCAACGGTTGGAGATTGAATGAACAGTTATCTTTCTAGCAGTTAGATGGCTGGAGATATTGAGTATTTGTCACATGATGAATATTAAGCTTTAGGAAAAGAGTAATGAGGAATTTTATCATCTAAAGTGCTATGTGATAAGAAATGCTTACCATACGTTACCCACTACACACAGACTCATCAGAGTTCAAGGAGTTGGAGAAGACACGCCAAGCAACATGTCTCTTTTATCAACTTTAAACCGCTGGAGCTTTACTGAACATATCTATTGGCCCTCCAAACCATGACTCCCAAAGTTTCCCCAAGGGGACTTATGAGCTTGGATTATAAGCCGAAGATGAGATGATGTACTTTGAGTTTTGTTGTCATTTTGTGTAAATATGGGCTCTTGTTGAAGAAACCGTTTGCCATGAGTGTAAGAGAGGTAATATGGGCCGTGAGTTTTGATTCATTGCTTAAGCTCGATCCATATGTTGATGTTGATGATATCATGGGTTATGATCCTAATTGGTGAAAAGGAAATTGGACTATGAATTTGCCTCTTGAAGTAAGGATTTCGCAGGCCATGTGAGCCCAATCCATGTAGTTGAATGAGATATGAACTTATTTTGGGCTTTAAAGAGATTTACCCAAAAAATCTATAATATATTGATGTGGCATGGTTTGCCAATGAAGTAACGCCACGTGGGCCGAAAAAAGAGTCCTCAACACCTATATAAGCCCCATAAATTACCTTAGGCCCTCTCACAAATACTACACATTATATCCCACATATTATCCAACTTGGGTTTTCACAAAAATACTCACCATATTGCTACCAAAATTGAGCCACAAAATTATGCTATCTCCACAAAAAAGCCCAACAAAACCCCCCTTTAAAAGCCCGTTACGATATGACACTCTAAATCTTGTTACGATATGGCATTTCTAAAGCTCGTTATGATACGGCACTCAAAAGCTCGTTGTTACACGGCAATGTTTTTACAAAATCGTACAAATCCCAAATACATATTTTGGCACTATTTTATGAAGCCCAAATATTATTTTGGCTTTATTTTGCAAAACTCAAATACTATTTTGGCACCACTTTACAAAGCCGAAATCTATTTTGGCAATTATTTATAAAAGCCCAAAACTATTTCTTGGCAAAATATATACTAAGATCCCTAGCTCATGGGAAATATAAATTACTCACCTCTCAAGAATATTTCTTTCAACAAAATTTATGGGAACTATGCTTATTTTTCCATAATCAACTAACTACAAAAGTCCATGTATATCACCTATGGCAAAACTCTTCATTTTGTAGGGATAACCAAGCCCAAAGGAGCTCAACTACAAAGCCCAGCTGAGTCAGCCCAGCCCACACATAAATCCCAGCAGCTGGAGATCACGTGAGTTGACCAACCAAATTTCAGCACAACTAAACAGCTGGAGCCCATTCCCATCAAGTCCTAACTTGTCCAATCAGATCAGAAGAGGAAATGTGTCCATCAGGGGTTAAACCCTTCATTCACAAGTTGAAATTCGATCATTTTTCATGTGACATAAAGCTGAAAGTGACGTGACAAAAAGCTGGGAAGCTTCAGCCAGCTGTCCCTTCTTTCTTTTCCAACCCATCCGGTCAAGAACCAAGAGCAGCCATGACTTGGCCATTAAAGCTCTTGAAACCACTTGAAATCAATTTATTTTCATACTAAAAACGTGTATTCTCTGGTTCATGGACCAAGCACATGAACCTCAAATGGGAAAAACTTAGGGAAACGTGGTTTGGAGAGCACCAAAGGGATCACAGCAGAGTTCCCAACAAGAGCTCCAAGATTGACACTTGGCTTGGGGTGATATAGTCTGCCCTAGAGAGCTCTGATTCTAGCAGCATCATAACCAAGATCATTAGCCTAAAGCATGCTTTAATCCCATCAGCCAAGGCCAATCAACATTCAATGCTAAGTCAGAATCCCAACTGTTATTTCCCAAAACAGTAAGAACCTTCTAAAAGTTGAGCTTACCACTCTTAGCTAAAATCCTAGGAACGATTCTCTAAGGATTTTCTGAAGATTGAGAAAGATTTGACAGAGATTATTTGCTAATTACCCCCCTAAAATCCAAATATAAATGGAACTTTCCATTAATGCTTCATCGAGACACTAGGATACACACTAAGAAAGAATAACTCTTCCTTAACCTCTCTGTTTAAGCCTTCTCTAAAACTCTAAAAAAAGTGACTAATTTCTTAGTTTCAAGCTTAGAAACTAAGTTCCCCAGCTCCTAGCTCACAAACACTCCTCATACTTCTACCTATAAACACTTATCTATCCTTAGCAGAAAGCCCCAGCAGCTTTACTATACACTTTCACTCATTACTCATACTACTCATAAATGACTCTCTCTATTAACTACCTATACTACATTCATGAGCATGTCTTGGCACTATAATGATCTTGCTGCGCTAGCTGGGATCTCTCTCTCTCTCCCTTCATCTCACACTAAGTTTTCCTCATTATTTGTTATAATGGAACCCATGATATTTACTTATTCATTTACTGTTGATGGTTATGATGTAACTGTTACTATAGAATTTTCCTCTCATATTGTTGTATTAAAAGACTCTTCTCCAAAGTTAACAGATGATGAGTCTGAGAATGCAGATATTTTCCTTAATCTGTGAAATAGTTAACAGCTGGAGGTTTATCCTGTTTTCTCTTACTTTACCACTGAGACATTTTATTGCTGAGCCAGTTTACTGTAGAAACACTTTATCGCTGGACTATTTTCTGCAGAAACACTTTACTGCTGGGCTATTTCTTACAGTGTGTTTTTTAACCATGCTTATGTGTATGCTGTAGGGATTGCTTATAGGCCACTCCTGTCAGTCTTAATTTAGGTTCAAGGCATAAAATATAGTGAATTCTTTGAATCTTCACCGATAGCTTTTGGGCCGTGCATCAAGCCCATCGTCAAGTTTCAGTTTAGGCCCCCAACCCAACATAAATCTCATTTGTTGGAAAGGAAACTTTTTCACCCCTAACACTTAGCAGAATTGAAATTAAGATGGTTAAGAGCCTTGTAACTTAACTTAGGGCCCGTTTGGTAACCCTACTTAACACACATTTTTCACATTTTAAACACACTTACACACATTTCAACACACTTTTTCACCTACACGTATATCAAAAATACCAAAAATACCTTACTCAAACTTAGTTACCAAAAGGACAACTTTTTTTTTTTTTTTTTTGAAGAAGGCATCTAAAATTTAAATCTTTCGGTAATTATTGAATTAAAAAAAGAATTTTTTTTTTTTTTTTTTGGGACTGCCATAACTTGAAGCGGGCCGGTTCACCTTGTACACGAGCCCAATTCAGAGGGGAATGAAAATAACTTCAGACGCTGTCGTTTAGGCCGCATTTCCTTTGATCACAATATATACAAAGAGAAAAGAAACGAAAAGCGAGTGTTTGGTAGTAGAGAGTAGAGAAACAAGCAAATCAGGGGAAAACGAACAAAAAGAAAGGAAAATGGCAGGGAGATTGAGCAACGTAGCTTCTAGAATCATGGGCGGAAACGGCGTCGTATGCCGCTCCGTCGCCTCCTCTCTTCGCCTCCGCGCCGGTATGGGCCTCCCCGTCGGCAAACACATCGTCCCTGACAAACCGGTCAGTACCTCCGAAAATCACTAGATTTTCACCCTCTCTCACACACTTCAATAATATATATTTTTTCCCTTCCATTTACTTCAAAATCGTTTTGAAAAGCATTGGAAACGAAGCCCTAAAAACATGATACTGTGTGTGTGTTTGTGTTGACGTTTCAGCTTCCAGTGAATGACGAACTAGTTTGGGACAACGGGACCCCATTTCCCGAGCCTTGCATAGATCGCATTGCTGATACTGTTGGAAAGGTAACACTATTGTCTTGCCCAATTATCATATCCATTTCTTATTATCAGTTTCAACATGGTTCAATTGTATTGTATTCTATTGGTCAATGCAGTCATATAGTTCAATTTCAATCGTTATGTTTTGCCCTTTTAGGATTTGGGTTAATTATTTGCAAAATTCATCCTATACTGTAAATTTTGAGCTGATTGGCAACAAATCAGTGGGCTAATTGGATAGTGGGATGCACTAATATGTCAAAATCAACTGATTAGTTTTCATTAAGCAACTATATCCACTCCAATCAGTCCATTAATTTTTGTTAATTTTAATGTTGATTTTGGATTGCTTGTTGGAAGTTGTGAAAAATCTTGAAAGTTTATAGCTTGGGGTGGGTATTGTAATTTGCAAATGACCCTATAGTTTAGGGTGGATAACTACAATTAACCGTGACTGCATTTTGTTTTCGTTTTTGTGGTTTTGGAAACAGTATGAAGCATTGGCTTGGCTTTGTGGAGGTTTGAGCTGTTTTGCAGGTTTGGGACTGTTGGCTGTGTGGAACGATAAAGCTTCTAAGATACCATTTGTAAGTCAAGAAGCTTGGATTTGATCTTTCATTTTGTTTTTTGAATTTGCAGAATACAGTGATTTTCTATGATATTTTATAAGGTTATTGTTTTATAATTTTGAACTTAGTTATGCTTTGCTATATCTTTATTGATCTCTTTTTGAATATCAAGAAAAGAGGAAGTGAGTTTGTTGCCTTGTGTAGTCATTGGATGAGTTTCTTGCCATATTTGATGGTGTAAAGGATTAGTAATCCTTTTGTGAGTAATGGAATAGGTTGGAGAATCCCAAAGAGGGGTGCAATCAGGTACATGAGAAATATGCAAAAAGTGGTTTTAGATGCTATAAAAGATTGGTCTTTCCTCAATTACAATGATTTGAACAATTAGAAGGGTTCATGTAGCTGACCTGGATTAGCTGGGTCTAAGACTTCATTTACTTATTAGTTATTTATTGGAAAATCGGTTTGAACCCCACCTCTCCCTCCCCCAGTGTCTCTCTATAAATTTTTTTTTTTTGGAAAATAGGTTCCAATTTGAAATGGTAGAAATTGGAAAAAAAAATCTTAATTTAATGCTACTATTAATGTGAACATCCAAGAAAATTCAATAGTCTTTTAAGCACTCCTTTTAGTTAATGTTTGTGATAAATTAGAGCTCCTGCATAGACCTTGAACAGAAATGTTATGTACTTGAAATATTTTTTTAGATATCTTGGATTGTTATAGAATAGGAGAAAAGAAAACATGTGGCTGACCCTAACTAATATGTTGAGGATTCATAGCCAACCCCAAAATTTTGGGATTAAAGCTTTGTTGTTGTTGTTGGATTGTTATCTTTAAATTTCATGCTCGTATGCTTAGTGTAGCAGTTTTTAACTTTGCTTTAATGTTCATATTTTAACAGAGCTAAAGATATAGCAAAATTTGTGTTTGATGTGACCCAAGTGAATCAATTTGGGACCAGATATTATGCATTAACATATACTCTAAATTTATGGAACAGAATCAAGTCATCCACTTCTCTCCTTACTGAACATAATGTACAAGTTGGGTTGATCTTTCTAATGAAAGAAGGATGATCAAGTACAATAATCTAATGTTATGAACGTGATCTCCAACTCCTACACATTGAAATGTGACACTTCAGGAAAAAGAAAGGAATGAAGCTGGTCTTCGTAATTAGAACCTCTTGAAATGTGTCATCTTGGGCAAAAGAAAGGAATGAGTGGTTGGATTCAATAAACAATTCATTTTAAATTAAATTAAATAAAAAATTATTTTGAATTCCATTTTATTTTCTTCTTCATCTCTCTCTCTCTCTCTCTCTCCCCCTCTGTGGGCCAAGAAATTACAAAACAATAGACAAGGTTGATGGCTAGGCGATTATGTGTCATGTACCGTTGGATTTACGGTGGTGCTCTGTTGGTTGATGGTGTTTATTTTATTTATTTATCATAATTATTTTTTTCACCTGATGGGATTGATTTGAAGGATCTTGACTTTGAAATTGTCTCTTGCTTGAGTATTTTGGTTGGATTGTTGAGGTTGGTGAAGGAGGGCTTGGTAGGTGATCATTGAGGCTGCTTAATGAAGGATTAGAAGCCCAAGGTGGTAGTGGCATTGAATGGCACAACTGGCAATTGTGCCTTTTGGGTGTCAATTTGGATGATTTGGGATGTTGACTGGCTTGGGGTGTCGTGGGTGCTTGGTGTTGGTTGGATTGTGGTAGTTTATTTTTGTGTAGGCATAGGCTGGTGGCAGAGATTTCTTATGGCTGGCTGATTTGATGGAATTCCATGGCAGGGGTCTTGTGGTGGACGAGTCTTGGGCATGATGGTTTTGGACATGGTGTTTGTGGGTTTGATTGGTGAGACAATAGAGTGTGGCTAAAATTGGTGTGGTGGTGGTGTTGTTGCTGTGGGTGTGATTATTCAGTGATGAGCTGCTGTGGGGGTGTGGTTTGGTTAGTTTTGTGTGGTGTTCGGTGTGGGAGGATTTGGCCAAGGGAGAAAGTGCTCAAGTGAATGGAGGAAGCCGGTTGTGTGGTGGTGAATGGTGATGAGCTTAATGGGCTGTCAGTGGGGTTAGAGAAAGGTGGCTGTTTGGCAACTAGTTGGCCATAGAGGGTGGTGGTTGTTGGTGTTTTTAAAATTGGGCCATGGTGGCACCAGATGGAGGAAGACGAAGAAAGGAAGAAAAATTTTTAAGCAATTTTTTAAAATTATATTTGAATTTAAAAATACATGTTTATTGAAATGCTGTCATGTGAACAGAGTGCGATAGTGTTCAGCCAATAATCAATGGAATGATAACAAAAGGGTCAATTTGGCCAATTTCTCAAAATTTAGGGGTTTATAATTTCACATTGGAAGGATAGGAGGCTAGTTTGATTTTGACCTAGAAGTTCAGCGTGTGTTTTTGCATTTTTCCAAATAAAAAGAGAAAAAAGCCTAATTTCAAGTGCATCACTAGATCCAACACCAATTATCTTGCTAAAACTAGTTCAATGTGAAGGGAGTGTACTTCGTCTTTGAACTTGAAGTAGTCTGGTGTCAGCGTTTGGTCGTCTTAAATCTTGTCTGTATATTCCTTTCTATTTGACATTGTATATATTTTACTCATTTCCTGATGTTTTTGTAGATCATTTAATGCTTTCTGATGCTGAATTGTGACATTTCCCTTTTCTATTGAGCAGGCACCAAAAGTCTATCCATACGACAACCTACGAGTGGAGCTTGGCGGTGAACCATAGTTGGATCCACGGGCGACTAATTGAACAGTTATTGTTGTTCCAGTTGTGCGTACTTTTTGTTTATTTGTATGGTTTTGGAGTTTGATTGGTTGAAATAATGCACCATGTTTATGTGTTGGCAAAACAAACATCTTCAGACAACTGGCAAAGTTTTCTTTTCTTCGTTATAATGTTGATTCTCATGACAAGATGCATAAATTCCATGTTTTATTTGTGTTTGTTACATAATGTAATGATTGCAGTACCGTAGTGTATGGTACAATGTATTAAGGAAATGAAAATGATGGAAAAAGTAATGGGCAAATTACAACTTATTCACTGTGGTTTGGCCCGAATTTAAGTTGCCTATCTTTGGTTTGAAATTTGACACTTTACCCACTTGAGCTTTGTTCTGTTAGGCTTTTGTAACCCACTTCATTTTGCAGTAAGAAAACACATTTTAATTTGAAAATATAACATTAAACGAATCAAAAGGTTAGGGTTTGGAATTTTACAAAAAAATGGATGAACATTAGCCTTTTAATTTGTAACGTTCACATACATTACACCATCTCTCCAAGAAACCCATTAAGCAAACCCAGAATTCATATATAAAGAAAAAAAAAAATTTTGAGAACAAGTTCATAGAATAACCACATTCGACTTCGTCATCTTTGTACTCATTTTTAACAATAAACTCATTGCAAAAGCAAAACACAACCCAACTCAAAAATTTAATCTCTATTCTCTTAATCCAAGAAGACTAATTCCTAAATCAAACCCAAATTTCTTTCATATAAAACAGAAAGAAACAATGAAAACCCATATTCATGTAGGAAAAAAGAACCCACCAGGCTTCATATTGAAAGGAAAAAGATAAAGCAAGAAAAAGAAACACCCTGATATTATATGGAAAAGAATTGAGAAGAAAGAGCAAAATTGTCCTAGTATTAGAAGGTTGTACTATGGCCGCTCAATTCCAAAGAGAAATCGACCATGACCACATACATCATGGGCTTTTAATGCACTCAAGCTTCTTTCTCTACCTTTGAAATTTCAAAATGTTCATAACCCTAGCCATGTGATCTATCTTATTTTACGTTTTTGAGTTAAAATGTGTTTTCTAACAATAAATGGAAAGGTGGGTTACAGAAGCTCAATAGAGTTAAGTTCAGGTAGGTAAAGTGCCAAATTTCAAACCACAAGTAGGGAACTTAAATTCGGCCTAAATCATAGATAGGTAAGTTGTAATTTACCCAAAAGTAAAATACGCAAATGCACAACTGGATAAAATGGAAGACCTATATTTGTTTTGAAGATTTACCTAGTGTGGCATGAATCAAGAGCAGCTGGTATGCTCTGGTCTCCACACATGGTCACCAATTCTATTTTTGAGGTGTTTTTAATTTTGATACCATGATGGTTAGTTAAAATTAGTTATTTTTTGATGATATCTGCTTACCTGCATACTTGGCCTTTAATGTACTTCGAATGTTTCGTTCAAAACTCAGCAAAATTGTGAGAAGCATTTCCAATTATGTTGTGATTGTTAATAATAGGGTTTGACTTATCTTTAGTGTTTTTTTAACTGGACATATAATTTTGTTTTAAATATACAATGACAAGTAGTAGTGGGTTTTAATCTCAATATTTTATTTAGTTAGTGAATGACCTGACAATCTCCCATTAAAATAAAAGGAGATTCCTGTGGACGACTAAATTTCTTGGTTCGAAATAAGTCAAACAAGTAAAATAGTTGCACAAATGCGAATTTGTATTGATGAATGTGTGGTACAAATCTCTGTAATTACAAAAGAGTGATCCTCTGATTCAATCTCCCTGAAAGATTTATTGATTGGAATTGTGGTGATGTGATTTTGATTTGAACACAAGGTATGCTTCAATTTGGCTGAGGAATGGATCGAAGATCTTTGAAATGAAATTACAATGAATCTCTAGCTATGAGCTTGTTAGAAATCCTTTGTTTTTCACGTTCTTCGTGTTCTTCGTATGTTCTTCGTCTTCGAAGGTTTGTGGTGGAAGTTCTTCGGGGCTTTAGAGGGTTGAATCCGTAGAGTTTCACTGATTTGTGGTTTGTTGAGGTTTCTAGAGGCTTTTGAGCTTTGATTCCAGTGACCTTTGAGATCTAGGCAAGTAGTTTAGATGATTCTGATTTGAATGTTCCTTGCATTTGAGGTTGAAGTTCTTGAAATTCCTGGAGGCTTCAGGGCTTGATTCTAGTAGAGCTTCAGTACTTCTGAATCTTCTTTGATGTTGCTTGTGCTTTAGATGGCTTGGTGCCCCAAGATCTCTTGGTGTCCTCTCCCAAGATGTCTTGGTTCCCCCTCCCAAGGTGTCTTGGTCTTTTCCTCTCTTGAAATGCCTTAGGAAGGCTTCTATTTATAGGAGCTTAGGGGTGAATGAGCGACACGTGGCAGAGTTTGATTGATGACACATGTCACAGCCTGATTGGTCCGCTTATGTCATTACTTACACACGCTGGATTGCATATGTCATCATTTACACGCGTTGGATTGCATATGTCATCGTTTACACGCTCTGGATTGCATATGTCATCGTTTACACGCTCTGGATTGCATATGTCATCGCTTACACGCGTTGATGTGTGATTGGTTTTTGCATGACACTTGACAAATTTCTATTGGTTTCTGAGTAGTGATAGCAAAACCTAGTAGGAGTACGTGGTGCTTTGTAATTGGTTGTATTTTATGGATTTGGTAGTATGATGTGTCAGCTTGTGATAGGTCGGGAATTTTCCCTCTCTACAAATGCCCCCTCGAGACTCTTTCACGCACATAGTTTCGAAGTGTGTTGTGGGAATGAGTTTCGAAAACAGATTTTTACACTTGACTCTTCAAGTGAAGTAGTTGAAGGTGGTGAAGCTTTTAGCAAGATGAGATAATTTCCGAAGAGTAGACCCACCCATATGAAAGGCTTTGATGAGATCGAAAAGGGGTTTGCAAGTATTTGAATGTACTTACGTGACCGAGCCTTCTCAGTAGAGGTTAAGTTGAAGTAATTTCAAAAGAGTGTTCCATGGTACTTGGAGTGGGTTGGTGAGGCTGAAAGTTATTTGCAACAAGTTGGATGTACTTGCAAGATTGAATCATTTCAGCTGAGGTAATTCCAGAAGAGTATTTTAGATTGTTGGTGGCGATCATAGGGTGTAGAAGATAAGGAAGAGGCAAGGATGTTGGCTGGGTATAGCATGCAGAGTCATGGTGTTGGCCTTGCGTTTTTAAGAAGTCTAAGCGAAGTAATTTCCAAAGAATATACTTTGGATTACGGCGAGGACATGTGGGAAAGTGGTTAAGTGTGCATGCGTTATTGTTTCACTCAGGTTAAGTTGAGGTAATTTTAGAAGCATATGGTCCTGGGTTTGCTAGTGGTGGTTGTGAAGAAGATGGCGATGAAGTAAAGTGAATGGGTGAAACATATGCCACCTTGGTGCTGGCCTTGTATGTTGGGGACTCTCTAGTGTAATGTTTCTGGGGAGTACACTTTCGGATACGGGACTGATTGCATGTTGAATGAGGTCTGGTGGCAAGCTGTAGAATGCGCCTGTGTGATGGGACCATGCCGACGGATGTTAAGTTGAAGTAATTTCAGAAAAGTACTTTCTGAAATACTTCAAGCAGAATTTAAGTTGGAGTAATTCCAGAAAAATGCATTCTGAAGTACCAACAATGATGACCTTTGTGTCCTGAGCTGATGGTGACATGGATTGAGGCTTGATAGTAGCACATCTTTGTAAATGTCCTCAACACCTTTCGACCCTTAACCAACGACACTTGTTGAAAGATATGAACAAAGTCGGGAGGTTGGTTGAGAGATATGGAGCTATGGTCTTGCAATATGTTGGAAAAGCCCAGAAAATGAAAGATAGAGCTAACTTGTGATCCTGGTTTTGAAACCAGACAAGTTGCTGTTTGTTCCAAACTTCTACCTTTGTTGTAAGACCAAACAACTTGAGAAGGACTATGGAGTTCTCAAAGCAGTTAGGAAGCTCTTTGAGCTAGGGTACGAGAGATTCAGTTGGCCTTAGATCTCCTGATTAGGTAGATCTGAGACTACAAGGAAGAATGATACAGGCTATGTTATGTGAAATTTTATGGACAAATGTAGTCGTTAATTGGAGAAACAAAATTTGTTCGGATCTCAAAACTACAATGATGTTATGAGAAGGGTTTCTCCTGAAAGGTTGAGTTCAAGCTGATTATGAAGCAATACTGGTTGCTAGGTATTGAGAATGATGAAGCTATAACGAGAAATGGATATGAGAAGGAGGATTTGAAAATTTGAAAGAAGCAAATCTTCATTTCATAATTCAGTGTGTTTTTCTTGATGAGCTTCAATGAATTCGCACCTTCTATTTATAGCGAAGAGATGAAAAACGGTAGATGGGTAGTTAAGAATGGCAGATGAGAATTTTTGCTGAGAAATGGTAGTTGAGAATGTTCGGTAGGAATGGTGGATAAGAATGTTTGGCACCGAAAGGGAAATGGTAGGTGGGAGACTGGTAGGCACCGATCGGGAATGAGAGGTTGAATTGGTGACCCAATGTAATTCCAAGTTTAGGATACACTTGTGAGAGTTCATTAGTTCATTGAAAGAGAAGCCTTGATGAAGTCTAGAGGATAACCTTAAGGGGGATCCAAACTAAATGGATGAATCTCAAATTTTGATCTCAGGAGCTTAGGTTTTGGACACTGCTAGTACTTCGGAGAAGTGGGTCAGATTGGTGGTTTCCAAGTCCTAAACAAATAAACGGATTTCAAAATCAGAATCTTCGTGAAAATTTGAGTGGGACAAGCTTTGCTCAGGTATCTTGGTTCTTAGTCAAAGTTCACATCGAAGCCAACAATTGTAGGATCACACTATTTAAGCAATTTTGGAATCTCAAATGAATAAATAGACCCCAAAATTGACATCTACCCGAAAAACTGAGCAAGATAGGTCATTTTTGAAAATTTTCACTTTCGGTCAAGATTTATGCAAAAGTCAACTTTTTAGAAATTGGACCTGTTTGCACAATTTCCGAGTTTCAAATGAAGAAACGGATCCCAAAATCGGAATGTACTCAAAAAATCGAGTGGGACAGGTTCGTTTTGAAAATTTTGACTTTTTGGTCAAAGTTAAAGATCCAACTTGGTCAAGGCTTTTTTTTTTTTTTTTTTTTTTTTTTTTTTTTTTTGTTTTTGTTTTTGTAGGCGTGCACACGTGAGATCAGTTGGAGGCGCGTGGAAGCACGTGAGAACCAAAGGTGGCGCATGGAAGTGTGTGGATAGAGAGGCACGACACTCCGAAGTTCAGGTGGTGCGTGGAAGCGTGTGTAGGCTTTTTGGGCCTGAAATTTTGGTATTTTGCTGATGGATCTAGTGGTGTGGTTCGTGTTCTAAAATTACGAGAATATTTGTGCAGATTTGAAGGACTAGGCCGCGGGTTATAGAGAGATTGTGGCTTCGCATGGGGGCATGTGAAGCCGTTTTTGGTCTTGAAATTTTTAGGTTTGGTAGATCGAAGGCTGTAGAAGACTTCTGTGGTATCAGTTTTGTGAAATAAGGTCTGGATTTTCGCAAATTTGGATGAGAAAGCCGTGAGTCTTTGTTGGACTTATGGCCTTTTGGTCTAATTTTGTGGTGGTCACCTTGACAGGATGGTGCCAGGATTCAGACTTATGAGGTAGGTAATGAGCCATCATCTTCTGTCTCCATGGTTGAATATCCTCTTTCATTTCAAAATTAGGTGCAGTCTTTTTTGACTTTAAGTGCTATGAGTTTGCAAAATCTCACTTTGAACTCCAATTGTTTTCACATTTTTGAAATGTGAATGAAGTTTCTTCCACTGGCCGGTTGGTGGAACCATTTAATGGTTTGATGACTTTCTTCATTTTTCTTGCCTGTTATCTCAGAAGTTTTCTATATAAAGGCATGTTATTGTCTTCCTTCATCACTGAGGACATACTCAACCTTTAGCTTTCTTCTCCTACTTTCAAGATTTATTTTTATTATTATTATTATTTTTGCTTCTCATTTCTTTGTACTTGTTTGCTTCTTTTCTTGTATATATATATATATATATATATACATATATATATATATATATATATATATATATATATATATATTGTTGCTTGTTTTTTGTTTTGTAGCACAGTTTCCTTGATCTTTGGGTTTTGACATCAAACTTTATGCTAAAGTTCTCATAGAAGTGTTTGCCTTCATTTGGTGGCTTTGTATTTCATTGATAGCAACGTTCTTGTAGTGACGTATGCCTTCATGTTGTTACGTTCTTTTCTTACAACAACAATCTTTTAGTGATATTCGTCTTTGCAACAACGTTTCCATAAGGATATTCAGCTAGGCAACAATGTTATTGCTAGTACTTGTCTTTGAAGTTGTATTGGCTCTGGTGTTGGCAATGAAGCAATACTAGTGCTAGTTGTTAATGGAACTATGCTAGCACTTGTTTTTGCATGAACGTGTTCCACACTTGTCTTTGCAACGTAGCCACACCAATTGTTCTTATCATGAAGCCGCGCAAAGTTTGCATTTGCATTGAGGCTGCATCCATATCTTTCTTTGTGCCGAAGTCGTGTCACCATTTATCTTTGTCATTAAGCTGCGCCAACTCTTGCAATTGCATTGAAGCATCACCATTACTTTGTCTACTGAAGCAAATTTTCACTTGTCTTTTTTAATGAAGCATTTTTAACATGAAGCCACGTCAACACTTCACTTACACTTGCAGCTGCGCCAACATTCTTTTTTTTCCATGAAGCCATATTGACACTTGCACTTGCACTAAAGTTGCACCAGCATTGGCCTTTATAATGAAGTTGCATTAGCACCAATTTTCAAAAGCAATATAGCTTAGACATCGAGGTAACATAGCACTATAGCCAGATATCAAGATTTTAAAAATGCCAACAAGACTTTGAAGACGCAAGGAGTTCTCATTAAGACTTCAGAGATGCCAACAAAACCTTGAAGTTTCAAGAAGAATGATGCCAAGACTTTGACATTGCATGAACATGCCCTTAGAGGAGAGATGACGCAACACCAACTTCAGATGCTGGAGGAAGGTGACGTTGTCCAGATTTCAGAGACATGATGTGAAATGGCATCACTCAAAAGGGAGATAATGTGGTTTAAATTTCAGAGTTGTGAAGTGGCACAACATAGAAGAGAGACGATGTAGCTTAGACTTGCAAGGTACAAGAAGATGCCCCTAAGAGATAAGTGATGCAAAGCATACTTTAGAGATGTGGGAGGATGTCCATAGAAGAGGGCAATGCCATGTAGACTTCATTCCCAATTCTTTGCAGCTATCATTTTCTAGCACAATGATCTTCGAGCATCATGTAGTGAGCAATTGACTGATCTTAAGCAACGCCTGCCAATCAAAGGGATCTCAAAAGCATATTGATGACCTTTGAAAAACTCTTCAAGCTAGACTAGCAATTCTTCTTCTTTTCATGTGACTGAACTTAGTGAAAAATACTAAGTTGCCTATGTACCTCGCCTTACACCCCACACATTTCATGGGTACCAATTGCACAATAGTGAGTATCACCACTGATCGAACTCGAGACTTCGGCCTTAAGGGTGACATGGGCATTCAACCACTACGCCACACTCGCGATTGGTGACATAGAGGGGGATTAATTTCTCTTTATTGGTGCGCTTTCAAAGGTAATAGGAAGACATCATGTACCCTTGCAGCGCTGCAGTGGGCAATTTAAACTCTTACAGAGGAGCAATCCTCGATTTTCAAGTGTAGAAGTGTTTAAGGAACTTCCCATTGATGGGGCCGATCCCTACACCATTATTGTCAATCAATTTGTAAGCTCCAATGGTGTTTGCCCCCTGCCTAAGAGTTGGAAGTACATCACAAGCAACGGTCACATGGTTTGACCAAACAACTTCATCAAAGTCTAGATCAATCTTGTTTTCTATGGCAAGCTTCATGATTTGTTCTTTGAAGATGAAGCATTTTTGGATTGGGTGGCCAATGATGCGATGATATTTGCAGTAGTTAAGGTCATCAACTTTCCCTATGTCTTCTGGTCGCTTGCATTTTGGCAGTTCAATCAACTTCAATTGCAATAGTTGTTCTAAGATGTTTGGCATATCTTCATCGGGGAACGGCTATACTTTTTGCTCACGTTCCTTAAAAGTCAGACGACTCACTTCGTTCTTTTTCCATCCTTCAAGCCGTTTTTCATTTGCCTTTGCTCCTTTTCCTGGAACCTTGACAACAGCAATGTTAATAGCCATTGGTTCTTTGAGGTTGACTTTTGCATTCCTATCATTCTTCCTTACTTTTTTTTTTATGCTTTCCTTAGGTATGGGAGGTTTTGTATTTTCGTGGCTAGCAATGCTCAACTTCATGTCATGGGCATGAGTTGCTAACTCTTCAAATGTTCGGGGCTTTATCCCTTAAAGGATGTAAAGAAGTCCCCAATGCATGCCTTGGATGCATATCTCTACAGCAGATATTTCAAAAAGTCTATCCTTGCAATCCAAGCTCAAAGAATGCCATCGATTGATATAATCGACCACCGGCTCATTTTCCCATTGCTTGGTATTAGTAAGCTCCATCATACTCACCATCGATTGACTTAGGTTCTAAGTCTGTATACCAATCAAAGGCATTTCCCTTTTGCGAATGGACAAATTGCTTTACAAGGAGGCCTCCTTCAGTCTTTGCATTCTCACAAGTTTCTACAAAGTGAGCAATGTGTTGCTTAGGATTTCCTTTTTCATCAAACTACAAGAACTTGGGGGGTTGATACCCATTTGGAATTCTTATGTTGTTGATGTGCTTTGTGTAGGGTTTTGAATATGTGAGAGAATTTGTAGAAGAACCTCCATATTGTGCTCGGATGGTATTTGTTATCATGTCTTGTAATTGTTGGACTGACAACAAAGCAACTGAAGTAGATTGTTCTCGTCGAGAAGTGTTTTCAATTTCTCTCCCTTCGTCATCCTTCACAGATGTGAATTTATGATCATGGCTTGATTCACTAAGATCTTGTACTTCGAGTTTGTTCATTAAAGTTGCAATTTGGAGGTCCTTATCTTCAAGTGCTTTAGTGAGAAGGACAATCTTTTGTTCCACTTCAGCCATATTTTCTTCCATGGTAAAGGTGTTAATCATCATGACTGACATAACTTCCCAAGATGAGGGAGAAGAAAGTGATTTGGAGTGAGCACGTGAAATCTTATCTTTTGGGTTCCCTTTAATGGGAGAGAAATCAGGCGACCAACTTCTTGTGAAGGAAGAAGGGGATCTGCCCCCATATTTGAGGTGTTCCAAGGTGGATATGTCCTTGTTGATGACCTTGTTTCTTGTGAGAGGGTCTAGGGAGATGATTGTCTGGACCTTGGCTTCCTTGGTTGATTGAATTTGAAGTTGATTGTGAGCTTTAGGCTGGCTATGATTGATTGCACCAATGCAATTGTTGGTGGTAGCCGAACCAAGTCTAATTGAAGTAGTTATTGTTGAAGCTTGAATGTTCTTGCTAGAAGCCATTGAAGTTGGAAGCAAGATGATGAAGATTTCATTCTTTGAAGAAGGAGATGAGAGGCAGAGAGGTCCCACCGGGTGTGTCAAAATTTGTGGACAACTAAATTTCTTGGTTTGAAATAAGTCAAACAAGTGAAATAGTTGCACAAATGCGAATTTGTATTGATGAATATGTGGTACAAATCTTTGTAATTACAAAAGAGTGATCCTCTGATTCGATCTCTTTAAAAGATTTATTGATTGGAATTGTGGTGATGTGATTTTGATTTGAACACAAGATATCCTTCAATTTGGCTGAGGATGGATTGAAGATCTTTGAAACGAAATTACAATGAATTTCTAGCTATGAGCTTGTTAGAAATCCTTTGTTCTTCACATTCTTTTTGTTCTTCGTATGTTCTTCGTCTTCAAAGGTTTGTGGTAGAAGTTCTTCGGGGCTTTAGAGGGTTGAATCCGTAGAGTTTCACTGATTTGTGGTTTGTTGAGGTTTCTAGAGGCTTTTGAGCTTTGATTCCAGTGACCTTTGAGATCTACGCAAGTAGTTTAGATGATTTTGATTTGAATGTTCCTTGCATTTGAGGTCAAAGTTCTTGAAGTTCCTGGAGGCTTCAGGGCTTGATTCCAGCAAAGCTTCAGTACTTCTGAATCTTCTTTGATGTTGCTTGTGCTCTAGATGGCTTGGTCCCCCAAGATCTCTTGGTGTCCTCTCCCAAGATGTCTTGGTTCCCCCTCCCAAGATGTCTTGGTCTCTTCCTCTCTTGAAATGCCTTAGGAAGGCTTCTATTTATAGGAGCTTAGGGGTGGGTGAGCAACACGTGGTAGAGTCTGATTGGTGACATATGTCACAGCCTGATTGGTCCGCTTATGTCATTGTTTACATGCGCTAAATTGCTTATGTTATCGCTTACACGTGCCGGACTGCTTATGTGATTGCTTACACGCGCTGATGTGTGATTGGTTTTTGCATGACACTTGGCAAATTTCTGTTGGTTTTTGAGTAGTGATAGCAAAACCTAGTAGCAGTGCGTGGTGCTTTGTAATTGGCTATATTTTGTGGACTTTGTAGTATGATGTGTCAGCTTGTGACAGGTCGGGAATTTTCCCTGTCACGCCCCGAACCCAAGTAAGAGCTAGGCACGTGACAACAACCACACAGTTATAAAGTTTACACCCTGCAAGTGCGTAAGGCTTTCTTAACAATTAAAGAATTATCTTCAAGAAAATTTCATCATTTAATTTAAAAATATCCTCAAATAAGCAATTTTCAAAAGATCTCCAAAAATAATCTTCCAACATCAAATAAAAATAACTAAATCTTTAAGTCTAAAGGATTACACAAATGATAATCTTAAAAACATAAACGTTCAAATCTTATTCCATTGATTTCCTAAACTTCACTCATGCGCACATCCCAGCGGAAGCCCAAACTTATGCTACTCTTCCTGATCAGAATCTGAAAGGAGAAAGAGGGGGGGGGGGTGAGTTGGCAACTCAATAAGTAACCAAAATCCAAATAAGTTCTATCCAACAATAGATCTGTAAAGTAATAAGATGTAATATGAATCTTCAAAAGTTATAATATGCTATGGGTTTTCAAAATAGCTAAAGAAGCTTCATGATCTTAAAATAATACTTTACAAATAGATCACATACTTTAATCTTATAATTATATTATAGATGGTTTAGAAAGTAGTCAGATTTCCGTATATCAAAGCTATAACTTACAATAGGTTTCAAAAATAGATAAGCAGTTCTAATGACTTAATATAATTAAATATTCAAACGTAATCCATATTATTAACAATCTTATGACTATGGTCACGCTATATCCCCGTGACTGGGCATCAAAGTACCAATGAACAAACCCCATTGGTTTGGGTATCAAAATACCAATGAACAACCCCCATTGGTTTGGGTATCAGAATACCAATGAACGACCCCCATTGGTTTGGGTATCAAAATACCAATGAATGACCCCCATTGGTTGGGTATCAGAGTACCAATGAATAATCCCCATTGGTTTGGGTATCAGAATTTATTCATAGTCGATTTGTCCATAATCATATATATGAAATCATAGTTTCTAACAAAATATATCTTATTCAAGTACACATATATTCATATATAATCATATATTCAGTATCCAATATATTTGGGATATTTCTATATTCATTACTTTAAATCAATATAGCTAAAGAAACAATTAAATAAAATAAATCTTGTATAAATGCTCATATTTATTTGTGAAATTTCTCTACTCTTTACTTTAAATCAATGTAGCTAAACAATTAAATAGAATAGTAACAATTGTAAACAAATTTCAGTAGTTCGAATATAGTAGTATAAGCAAGGATAAAACCAATTAGGATAAGGTTACTTACCTCAGCTAGCTCACCACAAAAAACTTCTCTCTAACACTTTCTCTAAAATCCTTAGATTTCACCTAACAATTTACAAGTACCATCTACTTAATAATCATAAAAATTCAAGAAAGACTTATAACGGTATCCAGTCAGAAGAGAAACTGCTAAAAAAATATCCATTTTATATATTTCAGAACTATCATTAATTCATCTATATAAATTCTGTCTCCTCACTAAGCCTACCAATAATCCCCTATTATTATTATTATTATTTTTTTTTTTTGCCAAACTCACATAAACTTAATATTTTTGTTCCTTTACTTTCTGCCACAAATAGTTGCCTAGGAATAAAACCTATAGAACACAATATACTTATAGCTACATAGGGTCTATATGTGTAGCTTTTCTTTTCTTTTCTTTATTTATTTATTTATTTTTTTTTTCTGCCACCATTAGTCTCCTGAGATGAGGACAAACCAAGTACTACATCATACAAAAATCAAGGCACCATGACATTTACAAATACACCACACCATTCTTTTCTTTTCTTTTTTTTTTTTTTTTTTTTGACTTGTTAGACCTCAACTCATCAAATCGGTACTATTCCGGATATGCAAAAACTTGTCCCACCCAGCCTAAAATTCTGTAGATTCTATCTCCTTTCAACGTAACAAAGGGCATAGATAAGATTAAATTGAACATAAACCAGCGTCTAGTTTACTGAAAATAAATCCAAACTTTTCTTCGTTTGTATCATTAAAACTCTTCAATAATCCCACATAGAAAAAAAATACTCTAATTCTAAATAAAACTTAGATTTGACAAGAAAGAAATTCTTAAGCTCTTACCTCAATTGTGCAGTCAAATCTTCTCTACTTCAGTATTTTGGGTAGCCTCCTCTCTCAAAACATCTGTCAGTATACACTGACTTAAAATTAGACTATATAAACTAGGGTTTCAACCTTATTTTCTAAAAAACCCTTAGTAATATTAATTATAAAAGTTGACCCCATAAACAACTTTACTTAAATACCCCTCCTTTTCTTTTATTTATTTATTTAATTAATTTTTTTTTTTCGGGCTATTACATTCTCCCCCCCTTAAAAGAAGTTTAGTCCTCTAAACTTGACATACCTGAGTCCTCAAAAAGATATGGGTATTTCTCCTTCATTTCATCTTCTAACTCCCATGTGGCCTCTCTCACAGACTGGTTCCTCCATTGAACCTTGACATAACGTATGGTACAACGCTTCAACTCTTGTTCCTTCTTGTCCACAATTTTAACTGGTTGCTCTTCATAAGTTAAATCATCTCTTAATTTTAGAGGCTCATAATCCACTACATGACTGGGGTCTGGAATATATTTCCTTAACATTGAGACATGGAAAACATTATGTACCCCTGATAAAGAAGGTGGTAAGGCGAGCCTATAAGCAACTTTACCCATCCTCTCCAAGACTTCAAAAGGTCCTACAAAACGAGGGCTCAACTTACCTCGAAAACCAAATCTCATAACTCCTTTAGTAGGTGAAATCCTCAAGAACACATGATCACCCACTTGGAACTCTAATTTCCTTCTTCTAACATCTGCATAACTCTTCTGCCTACTCTGAGCTGTTTGGAGCCGCTCTTTAATCACTTGAATTTTATCTATTGCTTGCTGTACAATCTCAGGACCCAACAATCTTCTTTCTCCAATATCATCCCAACATATAGGAGACCTACACTTCCTACCATACAAAGCCTCATATGGTGCTGCTTTAATGCTTGCTTGGTAGCTATTATTATATGCAAACTCCACCAAAGGTAGATGTTCATCCCATGAACCTTTGAAATCAATTACACAAGCTCTTAGCATATCTTCCAATGTTTGTATAGTTCTTTCTGAAAGTCCATCTGTTTGAGGGTGAAAGGCTGTGCTAAACTTCAAGTTAGTACCCATTGCCTTATGCACGCTCTCCCAAAATTGAGACACAAATCTTCGGTCTCTATCAGACACAATGGATGCAGGTGCACCATGCAATCTCACTATTTCCTTAATATATAATCTGGCTAACCTTTCAAGTGGGAAATCCACCCTAATGGCCAAAAAGTGTGCAGATTTTGTCAATCGATCCACAATCACCCAAATTGCATCTTTACCAGTAGGGGTTCTAGGCAGCCCCGTCACAAAGTCCATAGTAATGTCCTCCCACTTTCGTTCTGGAATGGGAAGAGGTTGCAAAAATCCAGCTGGTCTTTGATGCTCCATCTTAACTTGTTGACACACTAGACATTGAGTAACATATTGAGCAATCTCCCTCTTCATGTTGTTCCACCAAAAAGTCTCCCTTAAATCCCGATACATTTTAGTGCCTCCTGGGTGTATCGTGTAACTCGTGTTATGAGCCTCCTTTAGAATTTCTACCTTAAGGTCTGAATCATTTGGTACACAAAGCCGATTACCAAACCTTAAGGATCCATCCTCATGAATGCAAAACTCAGATTGAGAGCCTAGCTTTATCAAATCTCTTATCTTCTGCAACTGTGGATCGTTACTTTGTGCAATCTTTATCCTTTCAATCAAGGTAGGCTGAACTCTAATGTTTGCCAAATGTGCCTTTACTTCATGAAACTGTACTTCTATCCTCATTTTCCTCAAATCTTCCAGGATGTGTTTTTGTGTAGTCAACAAAGCTGCCAAATTTCCTGCAGACTTTCTACTTAAGGCATCAGCTACCACATTGGCTTTTCCAGGATGGTAACTAATAGTCAGGTCATAGTCCTTTAATAGCTCCAACCATCTTCTTTGTCTCATATTCAACTCTTTTTGAGTAAAGAGGTACTTGAGGCTCTTGTGGTCAGTGAATATCTCACACTGTTCTCCATACAAATAGTGCCTCCAAATTTTTAGAGCAAAAACCACTGCAGCTAACTCCAAGTCATGTGTGGGATAATTTTGCTCATAAGGCTTCAACTGTCTAGAGGCATAAGCCACTACCTTCCCATGCTGCATAAGAACACACCCCAAGCCTTTCCTAGAGGCATCACTATAAATAGTGAAACCTCCACTACCTGAGGGTATGGTGAGAATGGGTGCTGACACCAACCTTTTCTTCAATTCCTGGAAGCTTTCTTCACACTTTTCGGTCCACTCAAACTTAGCTCCCTTTTGGGTCAAGCGAGTCAAAGGCATGGCTAAGTGAGAAAATCCTTCAACAAACCTCCTGTAATAACCAGCCAGTCCCAAAAAGCTACGAATCTCTGTCACACTGTTTGGTCTATTCCATTCTACTACTGCTTCCACTTTCTTAGGGTCAACATCAATCCCATCTTTAGATACAACATGCCCAAGGAATGCAACACTGTCTAGCCAAAATTCACATTTTTTAAGTTTTGCATACAACTTCTTCTCCTGCAATAGTTGTAGTACAATCCTCAAGTGATTCTCATGCTCCTCCACACTCTTGGAATATATCAAAATATCATCAATAAAAACCACAACAAATTTATCTAAGAAGGGTTTAAACACCCTATTCATCAAGTCCATAAAGGCTGCCGGTGCATTGGTTAAGCCAAAAGGCATCACCAAAAATTCATAATGACCATATCTTGTACGAAAGGCTGTCTTGGGCACATCAGCAGTCTTAATCTTCAATTGATGGTAACCAGAACGCAGATCAATCTTAGAGAAAACCTGTGCTCCTTGGAGTTGATCAAACAAATCCTCTATCCTTGGTAAAGGGTATTTATTTCGCACTGTCACCCTATTTAGCTCCCTATAATCAATGCAAAGTCGCATGCTTCCATCCTTTTTCTTTACAAACAACACAGGTGCACCCCAAGGGGAAACACTAGGCCTGATGAAGCCTTTGTCAAGCAGCTCTTGCAACTGTGCTTTTAATTCCCTTAACTCAGCAGGTGCCATTCGGTATGGGGCTTTAGAAATTGGGTTAGAACCTGGTAATAGGTCAATAGAAAACTCTATCTCCCTATCTGGTGGTAACCCTGACAAGTCTTCTGGAAACACATTTGGAAACTCTCTCACTATAGGAATGTCCTCTAGCTTTAATTCACCTTGTTGTGTGTCTCTCACAGTGGCCAGATATCCTTTACACCCTTTCTTCATCATACGTCTAGCTTGTAAAGCTGAAATCACCCGTGGAGAAGTATATGCTCCACTTCCCACAAAACAGAACTCAATCTCACCAGGTACTTGGAAAATTACCTTCTTCCTATGACAATCAACCATGGCATAATGGGTAGCCAACAAATCCATTCCCAAGATTATGTCAAAATCCCGCATCTCCAACAAAGTTAGATCTGCTAGTAACTCTCTATCTGCTATTTTGACAACACAAGACTTGCAAACACTATCAGTAACTACTACACCCCCAACTGGGGTATCCACACATAATTCAGACTCCATGAGTTCAAATTTAAAATTATGTTTCTTTGCAAAATTAGAAGATATGAAGGAGTGAGTGGCACCGGGATCAAACAATGCATAAGCATAAGTTGTGGAAACCGGAATAATACCTGTTACCACAGCATTAGAAGTATTAGCATCCTGTTGAGTGAGTGCATAAACCCTCCCTTGTATCTTGGGCTTTTGGCCTGCTCCCTGATTCTGTCCTATTGTAGGTCTTGGGGTGGTCTGAACCTCCTTCCGTTGGGGACACTCAGCAATCCTGTGACCCTTTTGTCCACATGAGAAACATGCTCCAGTATTCCAGTGGCAATCCTTATCTGCATGAGGCCTACCACATCGAGAGCACTTTGGCAATGCCTTGGTATCAGCACGTTGTGTTCCTTGCTTCTTGGCTTGAAAGCTAGAGCTTTGCTCTCCTTGCCTAGGCCTCTTCTTTTGGTTATTATCTCTATCTGCTTGAGCCTCATTGAGCCCCATCTCCACTAGTAAGGCCTTACTCACCACCGCCCTAAAGGTAGTCAACTCAAAGGGCATAACTCCTTGCTTAATTCGAAACCTTAATCCATCTTCAAACCTTCGAGCCTTAGCTTCTTCATCCACCACCATTGTTGGAGCAAATTTGGCTAACCTGGAAAATTCTGCTTCATACTGAGCAACTGTCATGTTACCTTGTGTCAGCTTGATGAACTCTTTTTCCTTCTGAAAGCGGATGCTCTTAGGAAAATATTTCTCATAGAATGCAGACTTAAATAGCTCCCAAGTCCAAGGCTCAGTCTCTTGGCCACGTTTTTCTTCTTCCAACCGCCACCAATCATAAGCATCTCCACGCAACATATAAGCTGCATAAGCCACTCTCTCATCCTCAGAGCATTCAAGAACTCTAAATACTTTCTCCATCTCAATGATCCATTTTTCTGCTTCCATAGGCTCAGTAGTCCCCTCAAAAGTTGGAGGAGACAACCTCTTGAATTCAATCATCCCACCATGATGACTTCGGCGTTGCTCCATCATCCTAGCCAAGTTATCTCCAGTAGTGACCTGTTGTTGGACCACTCCAACCAAGGTCTGCATCATCTGGATCATCTCTGGTGGTTGGCCTTGGTCATGCCTAAAGTCTCGGTTCCCATCTTGCTGATCCCTTCCATTGCCAGAGTCGTTGGGAGTGTTCCCAGTGTTTCTACTGCGAGGTGGCATCCTAACCTCTGTTCATTATGCACATGACAAGCTAGCATGTTATCAAACTTCTAATTAAAATATGAACATAAAGAAAACAGATCAAAAACTCATATAGTATTTATATCATACAACGTATTCCCTATACCTAATTTCTACCCCTCTCACCAATTAGTTTCACAAATCAATGCCTAAGGATCCAACCTAGAGCTCTGATACCATAAATATTGTCACGCCCCGAACCCAAGTAAGAGCTAGGCACGTGACAACAGCCACACACTTATAAAGTTTACACCCTGCAAGTGCGTAAGGCTTTCTTAACAATTAAAGAATTATCTTCAAGAAAATTTCATCATTTAATTTAAAAATATCCTCAAATAAGCAATTTTCAAAAGATCTCCAAAAATAATCTTCCAACATCAAATAAAAATAACTAAATCTTTAAGTCTAAAGGATTACACAAATGATAATCTTAAAAACATAAACGTTCAAATCTTATTCCATTGATTTCCTAAACTTCACTCATGCGCACATCCCAGCGGAAGCCCAAACTTATGCTACTCTTCCTGATCAGAATCTGAAAGGAGAAAGAAGGGGGGGGGGTGAGTTGGCAACTCAATAAGTAACCAAAATCCAAATAAGTTCTATCCAACAATAGATCTGTAAAGTAATAAGATGTAATATGAATCTTCAAAAGTTATAATATGCTATGGGTTTTCAAAATAGCTAAAGAAGCTTCATGATCTTAAAATAATACTTTACAAATAGATCACATACTTTAATCTTATAATTATATCATAGATGGTTTAGAAAGTAGTCAGATTTCCGTATATCAAAGCTATAACTTACAATAGGTTTCAAAAATAGATAAGCAGTTCTAATGACTTAATATAATTAAATATTCAAACGTAATCCATATTATTAACAATCTTATGACTATGGTCACGCTATATCCCCTTGACTGGGCATCAAAGTACCAATGAACAAACCCCATTGGTTTGGGTATCAAAATACCAATGAACAACCCCTATTGGTTTGGGTATCAGAGTACCAATGAATAACCCCCATTGGTTTGGGTATCAGAATACCAATGAACGACCCCCATTGGTTTGGGTATCAAAATACCAATGAATGACCCCCATTGGTTGGGTATCAGAGTACCAATGAATAATCCCCATTGGTTTGGGTATCAGAATTTATTCATAGTCGATTTGTCCATAATCATATATATGAAATCATAGTTTCTAACAAAATATATCTTATTCAAGTACACATATATTCATATATAATCATATATTCAGTATCCAATATATTTGGGATATTTCTATATTCATTACTTTAAATCAATATAGCTAAAGAAACAATTAAATAAAATAAATCTTGTATAAATGCTCATATTTATTTGTGAAATTTCTCTACTCTTTACTTTAAATCAATGTAGCTAAACAATTAAATAGAATAGTAACAATTGTAAACAAATTTCAATAGTTCGAATATAGTAGTATAAGCAAGGATAAAACCAATTAGGATAAGGTTACTTACCTCAGCTAGCTCACCACAAAAAACTTCTCTCTAACACTTTCTCTAAAATCCTTAGATTTCACCTAACAATTTACAAGTACCATCTACTTAATAATCATAAAAATTCAAGAAAGACTTATAACGGTATCCAGTCAGAAGAGAAACTGCTAAAAAAATATCCATTTTATATATTTCAGAACTATCATTAATTCATCTATATAAATTCTGTCTCCTCACTAAGCCTACCAATAATCCCCTATTATTATTATTATTAATTTTTTTTTTTTGCCAAACTCACATAAACTTAATATTTTTGTTCCTTTACTTTCTGCCACAAATAGTTGCCTAGGAATAAAACCTATAGAACACAATATACTTATAGCTACATAGGGTCTATACGTGTAGCTTTTCTTTTCTTTTCTTTATTTATTTATTTATTTATTTTTTCTGCCACCATTAGTCTCCTGAGATGAGGACAAACCAAGTACTACATCATACAAAAATCAAGGCACCATGACATTTACAAATACACCACACCATTCTTTTCTTTTCTTTTCTTTTCTTTTTTTTTTTGACTTGTTAGACCTCAACTCATCAAATCGGTACTATTCCGGATATGCAAAAACTTGTCCCACCCAGCCTAAAATTCTGTAGATTCTATCTCCTTTCAACGTAACAAAGGGCATAGATAAGATTAAATTGAACATAAACCAGCGTCTAGTTTACTGAAAATAAATCCAAACTTTTCTTCGTTTGTATCATTAAAACTCTTCAATAATCCCACATAGAAAAAAAATACTCTAATTCTAAATAAAACTTAGATTTGACAAGAAAGAAATTCTTAAGCTCTTACCTCAATTGTGCAGTCAAATCTTCTCTACTTCAGTATTTTGGGTAGCCTCCTCTCTCAAAACATCTGTCAGTATACACTGACTTAAAATTAGACTATATAAACTAGGGTTTCAACCTTATTTTCTAAAAAACCCTTAGTAATATTAATTATAAAAGTTGACCCCATAAACAACTTTACTTAATACCCCTCCTTTTCTTTTATTTATTTATTTAATTATTATTATTTTTTTTAGAGCCAACCCAGTAATCCCGTGTGGGTTCAGAGACACTACCCTACAAAGTGGGCCCTAACGAGGACGTTAGGGATTTAAGTAGGGGAGATTGTGATGCCCCAATTTGATTGATTGTATGATGTGTGTGGGTGTGTAATGAGTCCCACATCGGATATTTACTAGGTAGATCTGGACTTTATTAACAACTACAAGGAGCCTCAATTGTGACTAGTCCTTTTGAGGTATAGCGCAGATGTGGCTAGCGCTTTTCCTTGGGTCGTTACATATGGTATCAGAGCCGGCCCGGTAATCCCGTGTGGGCTCAGAGACACTACCCCACAAAGTGGGCCCTAACGAGGACGTTAGGGATTTAAGTGGGGGAGATTGTGATACCCCAATTTGATTGATTGTGTGATGTGTGTGGGTGTGTAATGAGTCCCACATCGGATATTTACTGGGTAGATCTGGGCTTTATTAACAACTACAAGGAGCCTCAATTGTGACTAGTCCTTTTGAGGTATAGCGCAGATGTGGCTAACGCTTTTCCTTGGGTCGTTACATTCCCTCTTTACAATTCCAGTTAAAAAAATATTAGAGGTAAGTCAAACCTTTAATAATAATAAAGTAGTAATGGTTTCTGCTCTAAAAATGGTTTATGCTCTGAAAATGGTTAATGCTCCTCGGAGCTGATAAAATCCTGTTAATTTGGAACCTTAGAATGCAGAGAAAAGAATACGTTTGATTGACTAATGAAATGAAAGAGGATCTATTTCAAGCTGGAAGCCATTACTATAGAGTTAAACAAAAATTGTCTTCTTGTAAACACATGCACAAATGCACAGACAGAGTACTTGCAACCTGAAAGAGATGGGACGAAACCAGAAACGGCAACAGTGCCATTGGTGAAAACTATAGCGAGAAGAGATTGTTCGTTGCTTGGAAGGGAGGCTTTGGTTCCTAGATTTGTTTCAAATTGTTGTAATTGGTAGATATGAATGCTGCAAATTCTTGCAAGCCAAAAGTGTCAAAATCCACCGTTAAGTCAACTTAAGCTCTTGCTTTAATTGATTTTCCTTTTCATTAAAAAAAAAAAAAAAAAAAAAAAAACCTACTCCAGCGTTAGTTTATTTTCTGTTCTGCCATTCATTACTTCATTTACCGACTGATTACCTCCATGTTCCTTCCTTGACACTAATGCTACAGAATGAGAACTTGATAAGGAAGGTCACAATGCAGCATTCAATGTCAAGTCTAACTATGCTAGACCTTGACAATTGATTAACACCACCACGGATAGGTTTGTCATATTATATTGTAGCTACTAGCTAGTGTGTGGATATTAATCCATAGCTAGAATTTAAAATTGAGGTCAAAGTTATCCCACAGGATCATGTCTAAACTATGAGTAACATCAGTGCCCAAAGCATCTAAACTATGTGTGTCGACATAAGAATAATTGGTAGTGTGTCGACATAAGAACAATATAATTACAATAAAATTAGAGTCATGTTTATCATATCAAGAGTTTTGTAATTCAATTTATTAGAATTTTTTGGTGTTTTTTGTAAAGACATTTAAAGTTTAAATTTCCATCTCCCAACTATCGAATTATAAAAGGGTGATATATTAATCTTGACGGTTTCACACCTTTTTTTTTTTTTTTTTTACCCTCATTGGATTAGGAGATTATGCCTACCAATTATTTGTCTTGATATTTGATTTGGTTCCATCACGCCGAATATATGTTTAAACCTTTATGTTTCACTGCTTTTTTTAGCATCACATAGCTTGTACTTATCCCTAATCTGTGCATTTAGTCCTGAAAAGAGGCGAAAACCTACTCATTTGCTTTGTTGTTTATTTTGGTTCTCGTTTTCTGTAGCATTTCACTTTTTGCTTCTCTTTTATCTTGTTTTCGCTATTACCTCCTTCCACCTTCAGTTTCAATCAATCACACATGTTTTCACATGGCTGTTTTCTCTGAAAATTTTGAAAATATAAAATTGAATAGTCCCTCTATACTAGATCACTAAGATTCTTTGCAGCAATTGGGTTGCTGTAAATCCAAGTGTAAATGACTCCAGCTTGGCATGACTCAGTAAGTTCCCAGTGAACTATGGCTTTCCTATTCTTCTTCCTTTTTTTTTTGGTGTGACTGCATCCAGTGTCAATGAAGCATAAGAAAGCTACTACTTCATAGTTAATCTTGAGCATGTACAGAGTACCATGACATGTGCTTCCCTGGCCAATTACAGCACACAACAAAGTGGGTTCCTACATTCCCATTTCTGCAAACTCATCAGTCATCAGTCACCATCCAATTTCCATTTTCACTATCTAGCTAAGTGACAATAACAGCACCAGGGGCTCACATGCATGCTTAATGATTTGGACGTATCTAGCTAGCATTCTGAATTGTAGTCAATATAACCGGTTTTGAGTGAGCAACGATTTTTGTTTTTTGAGAAGCGAGTGAACCGCTAATAACCAGAAGCCATAATCACATGATAGATCGAGGACCTAAATTTAGCCATAATTATCTTATAGGTTTGCAGTTTTTTTATACATGTGTATCGTTAATGACTCCCTAGCTGCCAAATATCTCAACAAGTAATTTTTTTTGTGAGTTGATATCGACAAGTAATTGAAACATGCTTAGTATATACTATATATGTTGGGAGTTTAGACCCATATTGATTCTTTTTACGAGAAAAGCTGAATTGATTTTTTTTTTTTTTTTTGGGGGGTGGGGGGGGGGGGGGGGTGGGGGGAGATAGGAAAAGCTGAATTGATTAATTAACCAATTATGTATAATTGAATTAAATTATGGTTAATTTCACTACATAAAAATATAACTAAAAGTAAAGTGCAGAAAATAAATAACAAATCAAAATATTTATGATATGAAAAATAAATGGCCAGCAACAACCAATGTAAAAAACACACCAAACTAAGGTTTATCTACCAACCTCAAGGAAAAATTCACTAAGTAGAATTGAATTTCGTACAATAAAATCAATTGACCCCAATTTGTAATGCTATCTCCAATATTGATTTACTCACATGATCACACGCAACTCTAACCCGATTGGATTCTTTTACTTTGAATTCCACCACATGAACTCCCTATTCTTGACTTTAAGGACTATCTTGAGGTTTGCACATCAATTGCATTGTGATTATATCATGGCTTTAGCTTCTTCATCAATTTTTCAGGAACTGAGAATTAATATTTTTAGTATCTTTGGTTTAATGGTGAATTGAGAGAGCTTTGGTATAGAAACCCTAGTGTACACAAACAACTCTCTCTTCACTTTGTTTAGGTCAACTTTAATCAACCCTTATGTACTCTAAGAAATAGGGCTCGAATTCCCAATTAGAAGTTGACTTGTAGGCCTAATAAAAATAATGTTTGACGCATCTCAATCGATCGAGACTTAATTGAGGTGGCTATTGCTAGCTTATCTCTATTGATCGAGGTAGCTATTGCTAGGACAAAAACATCATTTCTCTTCAGCTATTCTTTTGTCTTCAATCTTGATCTTAACACGCACATCTTCAACAAACAGGACTTGAGCTTTATTTATTTATTTTATTTTTAACATAATTTTTAGAACAAATTCGTTAGTTAGCATGCTTATGAAACATATTTGTAAATTAGCATCTTTAATCTTTTAGACTCGAGATTGCTTATCAAACTTGAGCCTTTAAGGCTCGAGTTCTATACCAAAAACTTTGTTGGTGGAAAGCCCCAACACCACAACCATCTAAGGTAAGAGAGAAAGCCAAAGGTATGAGAGAAAGAAAAGAGTCAGCCAAAAGCAAACCCAATGTTAGCCAAAAACTCAGCCGGTGGAAAGCCCCAACACCACAGCCATCATTGCTACTCGCCACCGCTCCGATGCTGAGATCGAAACCATAAGAAAAGGTCTATTGCTTCAGTATCGTGGGTTTGTGTTTTGATTTGGGTTGGAAAAATGGGTATTTTCTAATTTTTGGGTTTAGATATTTGAGAATTGGGTTTGGATGTTTGAGAAAGGAAAAGAAGAGATCTGGAGAAAGAAGAAAGAAGGAAGAAGAAAGTTGGAGAAAGAAGAAAGAAAAGAAAGAAGGAAGAAGAAAGCTTAGGAAGAAAGCAGAGGAACTAAAACTCGAGTTCCTTCAAGCAACTTGAGACCCACATACTAGAGATGCTACTTTGCAAAATAGTTTTCAATACTTGTTAACCCATGATATTGTTAGTAATTTTATGTTAAATGGCAAAAAAACCCCACAATACTTATAGTTTGAGTTAGAATTTGACACCGTTGCAAATACACTAAACAAAGGACCTAACAATGTATATGTCTAGCTAATTTGTTGCTTCCCTTACGAATGAGACTAATTGATGGCTTCTCTAGGGTTAGATTTTCCCTTGAAAAAGAATACTATTGAATCATGTGATGTCGTGGAAGCTTAAACAGAGCACACATTATACTCTCTTGAGGGAATAGAAACTAAACTATTAGCTTTTGGTTGTAAACCTCGAATCCACGAGAGATTTTCCCTCAATTTACAAGGAGATAAGTTGGAATACACTAGAGAAAGAATTTGACAAAATTCTGTGTTTACTGTTAGTAGTCTAATTTGCTTATGACGGCTACAAAATATATAAATACTGAGAAAATGTCTGAAACCCTAATTCGCACTAATTACATGATTAGGTGACAAAATACCAAAATTTACCAAAAATAGTAAATTGAGTTAAATATAGAATTATAAATTATTGTCCTTAAGGGTCATCTCAAAACAAGTAGGACTTTATTCTGACTTTTGAGCAAAAAGTTATTAAGGAAACAAAAATTACTATAAATGGCAAAATTGCAGTTTTTGGGGCCTAAATGAAGGAATTTGCCATTTTCAGGAGGTATCTTGTAGCAAAGTAATGACTATTGTTCAGAATACCGTTTCTCTTCGGCTTGCCAAATTTCATGCAATTCCAACTCCGAGATCCATAATTTTTACTAGTGTTTTTTTGCCTTGTGCAATGGTTTCAAGTGCACGTGAGAGTCCAGGAAGGTTATAGCGGTCTATTCTACATCTGTTTTACGTCATCATGTGTACAGAATCTAATTTGATATGGTTTAGTCAATTATTTTGTTTTTCATATTCGTCATAAGAGAACAAAGTACTAAATGCCAAAGATTAAGAAAACAGGAAACTATTAGCTATCAAATTTTAAATCTGATCTTCATCATTTAGTTAAAGTACAAAATATTATTTTTCACCCATTGACATTATTTTCTTTGTTAGAGAGTGAATTGACAACTACGAATTGCAGCACCAGAGGCCGACGCACCAAAAGTTTTATCTTCATGCTGCACTGCCAGGTTGCGCTGGCCGCTAGGTATTACATTCCAATGTGCCCCCATGTGGTTTTCATTCTAATTTCTTTAGGCCAAGATAAAGAAAAAAAAAAAGAAAAAAAAAAAAGAAGGGAAATAAAGCCACTAGCTCCCCCTATAAAACCCCTAGCTCACTTCATCAATTTCATCATTCACATTTCCTCTATACACCTTCCCTTATTTCACAACTCATCAAAAACTTTTGGTGTCTTTGTGAAATATGGCTTCTAAGGCTCTAGCTTCCACTGCCCTCCTCCTCTCCCTCAACCTCCTTTTCTTCACCATGGTCAGCTCTACTTATGTCCCTTGCCCACCACCCCCATCAAAGGGTCATAAACACCAACCCCCCCACAAGAACCCACCATCAACTAAGCCCACTCCCCCCAAGAACCCACCATCAACTAAGCCCACTTGTCCCAAGGACACCCTTAAGTTAGGTGTGTGCGCTAACTTGTTGAATGACTTGATACACCTTGTTGTTGGTACTCCTCCTAATACCCCTTGCTGCAGCCTCATTGGGGGTCTTGCTGATCTTGATGCCGCTGTTTGCCTTTGCACTGCCATTAAAGCTAATGTCTTGGGGATCAACCTAAACGTTCCTTTGTCATTGAGCTTGCTGCTAAACTTCTGTGGAAAGAAGGTCCCCTCTGGCTTCCAGTGCGCATAAATTTACACTAGATCTTACCATCGTTCTATCCTATAGCTGTTTTCCTATTTCACTTTTCCGCTGGTGCGTTTGGAAATTTGCTTGTTTATTGGCGCATGCTATAAACATTTATCAATAATTTCTTTTTGGTGTTTTCGTTGTTTTGATCGATGGAATAAGGTCCCTCGCCTTCTTCTGCTTTAGTAGAAATTGGGGCAATAAAGCTTTAAAATAAACTCAGATATTGTTTCAAAAAGAAATGAATTTTTGTTCATAATTTTACCTACTTGCTCTCTTTATATAGCTAATGATTACTTCTGATTAAATAAAAAGTAAATCATTCTTTGGAGGAGATTATGAGCAATTCTTGGATTTGCTTTAATTTTGGTACTACGGAAAGCTAGATCAATTAATGGTCACCGAGGGAGTGTCACTACTCCTGTGTTCCATCCAATCAAGAAAAGAGGAAGAAAATTTGTTGTTCCCCCATGATGGAAGAGAGAAGCATTTATACATTTACATATTTTTTCATCATTAACATTTGTTTCAGCTAGCTAGCCGCTTCCCAACAGCTATCAATGAAAAAGTACTTTATTGATAGTATTGTTTAGACCTCAATGATTGATTTTAGCAGAATTCAACCAACTTTATTAAGTTAACCAATTATGATGTTCAATGGAATTCCAGTTAACTAGCCACAGTAAACAAATCACAAAAATAAAGCAATGCATAGTAGAGTAAATAACACCAGTGATTTATCGATAAAGTGAAATTAATGGATTAATCTGAAAAAAAAAAAAAACAAAACAAAACTCTGAGGGTTACCACCAACCCTAAAGAAAATTTCATTATTAGAATTGAAGTTTTACAATTAAAATAAGCAAACCCTTATTTCCAATTACTAATTATAGTATAACTTATAGATGTGAACACACACTACTCTAGAGTAAATAACACTAGTAATTTGTTGATGAAGTCAAAAACTGATGGACTAATCCAAAAGAAAAAAAATACTTCGAGGGTTACCACCAACCCTAAAGAAAACTCCATTATTAGAATTGAAGTTTTACAATTAAAATAAACAAACCCTTATTTCCAATTGCTAATTATAGTAGAACTTATAGATGTGAACACACACTACTTTAGAGTAAATAACACCAGTGATTTGTTGACGAAATGAAAAACCAATGGACTAATCCAAAAGAAAAATAATACTTCGAGGGTTACCACCAACCCTAAAGAAAATTCCATTATTAGAATTGAAGTTTTACAATTAAAATAAACAAACCCTTATTTCCAATAATTCCTAATTATAGTAGAGCTTATAGTTGTGAACACATACTACTCTAATCCACTTGGACTCTTCTAATTTGAAGTTCTCGACACGAATCTTATCTATGATTTCAAGAACTGCCTTGAAAAATTCTTCTCTGCTATAAGCATGTAACACACTGAAGTTGTTGTTGCTTTAGCCTTGATCACTCAAGCGAACAACCAATTTTTAAATTCACTTGATTATCTCATGATAGTGGTGAATTCAAAAGTTTAGGGTTTCTTTTATTGTCTCCAAAAATCTTTTTTTAGTTGACACTTACAGTGGCAGTTTTAGGATTTTTTTTTTTTTTAAAGTGGTCACGAAGAAATTTAAATTATACAAAATCTAATAAAGTGATAACTTAAATATTTGCTACAATTGCGAGTCAAGTCACTAAGGAGAGCAAAATTGTTGTGATTGCAAAGCCAAAAAGATTATAACTATTGTCACCATCAAAGAGAACTCACAACCACAATATTTTTTTTAGTACTTTTTTTTAAGGAAAAATGAAATTAGAAATTATTTTATTGAATAGGTTGAATGATCTACAAATTTAAATGATTAGCAATTTTTATCTTTTTGTTTTATAATAGGCTTTTTGTTGAACAATTTGTTCACTTGTTGTTGTTTGGTCTTGTCTTATTTTTGTTTGGTTTATGTTTGTTGTTATTTGGACTAATATTTATTGTAGTTATTTAATTTTTTATAAAAAGGATTAAGAATATGTTTGGGGGGGGGGGGAGAGAATTAATTTTGGAGTAATACTACATTCATAAAATTTTTACAATAAATCTTATACAAAAAACTGTTATTGGTGGGTAAAAAAATAATATCGGTATTTGGGTAAAATTAGAATTAGTAACAGCTTACTACATTGAATTTGTTGTAAAATTATTATAAAAATGTTGTGAATGTAACATTACTCTTATTTTTATTGAACCCATATTTTTGTAATTCTCAAGTCAGGGTGTTCAATATTTTTATTAGGGTGGTCACAATAAGTAAGTTTAGCATATAATATTTTTTTAACAAGTGTGTATATATACATTTTTTTTGCAAGTCAGGTGTAAGTCAGGGTGGTCCTATGACCACCTTGGCTTGCATGTGGAGCCACCAGTGGACACTTTTGTACCCTTTTATAGTTTTGCATCTGGGGTACTAAATCCCACTTAAACAGCTGACTTAATGGATTTGTTTAGAATTCTCAATTCTCAAACGATTGAGACTTGGTCGAGAGTTGATCGATTGATCTATTTAGAGTCGATTGAGAGATTGTAGAGAAATCTGAGACTACCTTAATTAACTTGAGCTGAATCTTGGACTTGGTCTTGCACTTGAATATCTACATTACAACTCAAACAAACTAACATTGTCATGGATATATCAACACTGTACCTAAAAAAAAATCTCTCACAGCTATAATTTTTTTTGTTTGTTTGTTGAGAATCAAGTTAGGAGTCGAAGTAAAATTTACTCACAGCTATAATTTGTTTTTTGTTTGTTTGTTTGTTGCGAATCAAGTTCGGAGTTGAAATAAGATTGTAGGTTGTTGACGATTATAGAAGAAACATGAATTGCAAATACTAGAAACTCTCTATGTGTATATGTATAAAATCAACTTAACTGCCCCTTGGTGGCTTCTCCGCCACAGATTATGACTGATATAATTATAACAGTAAGGTAATGAGTCTTTGACAGTCCACCATTAAGTTTGTCGATGATCAAAATAGTGGTCCATGTCTAGTTTTAGTCATTAATGTTAATGTCTAATTAAGAAGTTGAATTAGCTAGTTAGGCTGAGTTGAAGTGAAGAGTTGTCCTCACTAGCTAAACGTCATTACAAAAAATCTTGTCCCGGTTTGATTGCTACAAGGATAGGATTGTTGCGACATGACAGTCCATTATAAGTTGGGTCAAAAATCCAAATTTGATCCTTATGTGTGTGTGTGCTGGAGTGCATGGAATGGGAGGTCTAGACTCTAGAGGGGTTGAGCTGTCCTTTACAGATGAAGTACTGACTTAATTAAAAAATTACCCTAGCCAATGCATGGTTTGTTTGTGGGTTCATGCACAGAATCCTCATATGCCAAACAGGGTGTCAGGTTGCCATTCATGAAAGCCATGGGGCATTTAGTGTCGATGTAGAAAAACTATCGCTGGACTTTCGTATGAGAGTTCTTGAAATGCGAAGCAATTGTCCTTTGGTATATAGGACTGATGCTATCATTATGTGAAATTTGTAACTTTGCTGCTTTTGTAATTTTCAAGCCCCCCCTCAATTTGTAATAGAAATGTGATCTTATATACGTTCTGTTTGTTTTAGTATTAACGTTTTTTGAAAAAATATTCATTTTCCAAAGAGTATTTTCTAGAAAACTGTCTCATTTTTCAGTGTTTAGTAACGACCTTGAGAATGTATTTTGGTGTTTGGTATGCATTTTTAATAAAAATATTTCTTGTATAATTTAAAACATGTTTATTATGTAAACTAACTAATGTAATCAATATAAATAAAAAACCAAGAATGAATTTGGTTTTCATACTAAAATTTTGACAATAGATACAATTAAAATTAATTAGTTGTCAAATTTTTATGATCTTTACCACTCATCTTACTCATATATATAGATAGTAACATACGTATACACACACACACATATCAACCATTTGTCTATATATATATATATATATATATATATATTTGACAGGGGAATATGTACATTTTGAATAAGTATAAATAATAATAACTTTTAATTATCTACTCTTTTTGTTGGTATACTAATTTTCTACTATGGTCCACCACAAGTCTTCAATATTACTCTAAATTATGTATTTACATAATGTACTTTGTTCCCTAAAAAAAAAATGTACTGTATAATATATCATCACTACATAGTATTTGCCAACAAAAAAGGTATTTGCCAACAAATGTAATTCTCCTAAACAATTATCATTCATTATATAGCAATATTATTAGTCCATGGTAAAGATTGTCCCATGTAAAAGCAATTTAGAGCAATATAGGTACCATGTTTAAAATTTTCATCTTTTACTTCATTCATTCTTTCTTCTTCTTTTATTTTTATTTTTTATTTTTTATTTTTTATTTTTTTTTGCACTTTATGTATGAAAAAGAAGTAACTTATGCTTGGAATCCATCAAATTGAAAATTTCTTAGAGAAAAAAGAAAATTGAGCTTGAAATTCAAAGTAAAGAATTGAGATTTTGGTAGAGAGGAATGAAATAATTATCACTGCAAATTTGTTCTCCTTTGCAAGTCAGAGCTATTGACCGATTAGTGAAGGAAAACAAAAATCTAATCAGAGAATTGTGTTACAGAAGGGAAGAGAAACATGGAGAAAAGAGAGAAGAGAGAGAGAGAGAGAGAGATCTATGGGAAGAGGAGAGACCAGAGTTAGTGATAGTAAGGGTGTGAGGAGAGAAAAAGCAAAGGAAAGAGAGAAAAAGTGAAAAAACTTACCATGAGAGAGAGAATGCGCCAAAAAATTATGTTTCTCACGGCTATAGACGAAGATAATATTTATAGGAGATGCAATGCGTGAGGGAAAGATTGTTTTCCAAAATTTTTTTTTGGAAAACAACCTACAGAAAATAAGCCTAATTTTTATTAGAGTTTTCCGTTGACCAAAGATAGTTTTCCATTGACCAAGTTTTTTTTTTTTTTTTGTGCTACCAAACATTGGAAAATGTGGAAAACTATCTTTACAGAAGGTTTTTTAACGAAATAAACAGAGAGATAGTTGGATTTGGACGATTCAATTTTCTTTTGTAGTTGGGAGAGGTTGGCATTGCATAACATCAAAATGGAAATTTTTTAGTGTATTGGACAAATACTAAAAAACCAAGTGCCTTATGTTTTATTATATTTTTAGTGATGTTAGAGAGAGATATATATATATATATATATATATATATATATATATATTTATATGAAGAGGATAAAAATAAGAAATGAGGCCTGACGGGCTTCATGGGTCCATGACCATGGGCCAAAAGAATGAGTCGAGCCCATCTCTTGTGAAATTCCTGATGAAATAAGGGCCCAATATGAATAGGGCAAAGTATTGGAAAAATATTGAGGGAACACCTTAAAGACCACGGACTCTTCACGATGAATAACTTGTCCACCACATTTCGGATTCCTAGAGGGAGAGTTCTACAAGGAAACAACTTGGGTTACAAGGAAATGAGGCAAAACCTCACTACTATAAAAGCCCCAATACCCCCTCACATCAAGGAACGCATAATTTACCCCTCTCTAGCACTCTAGAGCTGTGAGAATATTTCTGACTTAACCTTCGGAGGGTATTTGGCCGGCTCCACACCGGTGCCTTCTGCAAGGTATTCTTGTTTTCTTCTTTTGTATAGGTGACTTTTGAGTGCAAGGATCGTGCTTCTCACTGGTGAGGTTTACGGTATCATCAGTTGGCGCCGTCTGTGGGAATTTTTTCGTGACAGTTTAAGCCATTGTCGCTTCCCGGACATAAGAGTTGCATGGTACTCACACGCTCAATGGCCACCACCAACAACGTTCAAGAAGACGAGCCACCAAGGTCCACCGCACTAGAAAGAAAGGTCCAAACCCTTGCGGCTGCAGTAGAGCGCCTCACGAAACAAAACCATGATTTGGAGGAGCAGCTGCGACAAAGGGACGCGGGACACAACGTCCAGGAGGAAAACCAGGGGGACAGCTCTGAACGAAGGGGACTTGAAAGGCCAGAGGGCAATAACGAGCCCAGTAGACCGGAGCGGCGGAACTTGAGCATACCCTCTCTCATGGATACAACCCCACCACCCATCTTCGCAGAGATGCAGGCGATGAAGGAACAAATGGAGGTCATGATGAACACCCTCAAGGGACGCGTCTCCAGTGACCTTGACGATTTAGTGAATAGGACGGACTCACCATTCACTATACAAGTCAACTCTTGTCCCCTGCCACAGAAGTTCCGAATGCCGCAGGTTGAGAGCTACGATGGAGTCAAGGACCCATTAGATCATCTCGAAACATTCAAGACCCTGATGCACCTCCAGGGAGTACCGGACGAGATCATGTGTAGGGCCTTCCCTACAACACTGAGGGGCGCAGCAAGAATCTGGTTCAGCAGATTGACACCAAATTCAATCAACACCTTTAAGGAACTAAGTGCCCAATTCACCTCGCACTTCATCGGGGGGCACAGATACAAGAAGTCTACAGCATGCTTAATGAGCATCAAGTAGCGGGAGGACGAGACGCTGCGGTCATATATAACTTGCTTCAACAAAGAAGCACTTTCTATTGACGAGGCCGACGACAAGATTTTGGTGGCGGCCTTCACCAATGGCCTACGGAAGGGAAAATTCTTGTTTTCTCTGTATAAAAATGATCCAAAGACCATGTCTGAGGTACTCTACAGGGCCACAAAGTACATGAATGCAGAGGACGCACTGTCAGCCAGGGAAGACAAACCCATGAAGAGAGAGAGACTTGAAGATGCCCGGCAGGACCATGGGGGGAAGAAACCGAGGACGGGAGACAGACGCGAGGAGAAGCGTTCTAAACCCCCAGGAGGAAGATTTACAAGCTTCACCCCTCTAAACACCCCACTAGACCAAGTACTGATGCAGATCAAGGACGAAGGGTCCCTGACGTTTCTAGGGAAGCTGAAGAGCGATCCAACCAAGCGATCCAGAAACAAGTATTACCGTTTCCATCGTGACCACGGTCACGACACTGCGGATTGCTACGATCTGAAACAACAAATTGAGGCCCTCATCAGAGAAGGAAAACTGCAGAAATTCGTCAGCAAGGAAAGGACGGATGCACATACACGGGAACAGGCCCCTCGACGGGAGAATGACCATCCGAGGCCCCCTGTCGGGGATATAAGGATGATAGTAGGGGGCACGGCAGCAACGAGATAGTCCAAAAAGGCCCAAAAGACCTACCTTAGGATGGTCCAGAATGTACAGGTAACGGGTTCTGTACCCAAGATAGCTCGGAGGGAAAGCCCGATCATTGGATTCTCAGAGGACGACGCGAGACGCCTCCACCATCCCCACGATGATGCCCTTGTCGTCAGCATAAGGGTAGGAGAATACAATGTACACCGGATGCTGGTCGACAACGGCAGCTTGGCAGACATCCTATACTACCTAGCATTCCAGCAGATGGGAATAAACAGAGCACGATTAACACCAACAAATGCCCCGCTGGTCGGCTTTGGAGGAACGAGGGTACTCCCATTAGGAGCTATCACACTCTCAGTGACTATCGGTGATTATCCGCAGCAAATCATTCAGGATGTGACTTTTCTAGTGGTCGACTGTTCATCCGCGTACAATAGGGCGACCCACACTAAACTCTTGGAAGGCAGCGACCTCGACATACCACCTGATGATTAAATTCCCTACGGAGTACGGAATTGGAGAGTTGCGAGGAGACCAAGTGGCTGCCCGAGAGTGCTACATCGCCATGTTGGAAATGGAGGATCATCAACAGACCATGTGCATTGGAGAGCAGCGAACCATAGCGGAGCCGGTAGAAGAGTTGGAAGAGGTCATACTCGATGAATCAAGACCTGGACGGACGACAAGAATGGGCACCTTGGCCAGCCCGATGGTACGCCAAGACCTGACAAGCTTCCTAAGAATGAATCAGGACGTATTCGCGTGGAGCCATGAAGACATGCCGGGAATCGATCCGTCAATAATAGTCCATAGGCTAAATGTTAACCCGGACTCTTCGCCAGTCCGACAGAAAAAGCGGGTGTTCGCACAAGAGCGAGATAAAGCAGTGGCGGAAGAGGTTAGAAAACTGTTGGAGGCTGATTTTATCCGAGAAGTATACTACCCCGACTGGTTAGCAAGCGTGGTCATGGTCAGAAAGAATAACGGAAAGTGGAGAATGTGCGTCGACTTCACGGACCTCAACAGGGCGTGCTCGAAAGATAGCTATCCACTCCCTCGGATAGATACCTTGATAGACTCAACGGCCAGACACGAACTCTTGAGTTTCATGAACGCTTTCTCAGGCTATAACCAGATTAAGATGAAGGAGGAGGATCAGGAGAAAACTTCTTTTGTAACCAGTCAGGGACTTTTCTACTACAAGGTGATGCCGTTCGGACTCAAGAACGCGGGGGCAACGTACCAAAAATTAATGAATAAAATGTTCGCGCACTAGCTTGGAAGGAACGTATAAGTCTATGTTGACGACATGCTGGTGAAAAGTGTGCGCGAGAACGACCACCTGTGCAACCTCCAAGAGACATTCAACACACTTCGGTCGTACAACATGAAACTGAATCCAAGCAAGTGCATGTTCGGGGTGACAGCCGGGAAATTCTTTGGCTTCATGGTGTCCCAAAGAGGTATAGAGGTCAACCCGGAGAAAGTGCGGGCCATATTGGAACTAGAACCCCCAAGAACAGTAAAGGCAGTGCAGAGCTTGAACGGAAAAGTTGCGGCCCTAAACAGATTCGTCTCCAAAGCAACAGATAAGTGTTTGCCTTTCTTCCGAGTATTGAGAAAATCTTTTGAGTGGACGAACGAGTGTTAGAAGGCATTCGAGGACTTGAAGAAGTACTTATCGTCCCCACCACTACTCAGCCCGTCCATGCCAGGAGAAGAACTGTACCTCTACATAGCGGTCTCGCAAGCAGCAGTTAGCGTAGCCTTAGTAAGAGACGAGGGAGGCTCGCAACGACCTGTCTATTTCATAAGCAGGGCGTTCCGAGGAGCGGAAGAAAGATACCCCTAGATGGAAAAACTAGCTTTTGCGCTCATAACCGCTGTGCGGAAACTCAAACCATATTTCCAAGCTTATACAATTGTAGTTCTGACGGACCAACCTTTGAAGAGAGCAATGAGCAGCCCGGAGGTGGCAGGAAGAATGGCCTTGTGGGCAATTGAGCTAAGCGAATTTGACGTGCAGTATCGTTTGCGAACCGCAATAAAGGGGCAAATAGTGGCAGATTTCATAGCCGAATACATTTAGCCAGAAGATAAAGGGGCTGAAGGAAAAAAACTGTGGAGCATCCACACGGACGGGTCATCAAATCAACACTCAGGAGGTGCCGGTGTAGTTATACTAACACCAGAAGGGGATAAGATCGAATGCATGATAAGACTAGATTTCCCTACAACCAACAACGAGGCGAAATATGAAGCCTTGGTAGCTGGTTTAGATCTCGCAAAGGCTGCGGGTGCTGAGAACATGATCATACATTGCGATTCCCAGGTGATAACAAGTCAGGTCAACGGCGATTACGAGTGTAGAAACGAGAGGATGAAGAAGTACCTAGAAGAAGTGAAGAGCCGTACCAGCGGCCTCGAGGTCAAATTCGTTCAAATCCCAAGGGAGGAAAACGAATGCGCTGACCGTCTCGCAAAAGCAGCCTCCGCAGAGTTCATGAATGTTCCTGAACAGGTATTATCCTTTGTCCAAACCTCCTCGCTTATTGATGACGGAAAACAAATACAGGAGATAGATGTTGAAGAGAATTGGACCGCACCTTTAAAAGCATATCTACAGTCGGGCGTTTTGCCAGACGGAAAGGACGCTGCAAGGAGACTGAAAGTCCGAGCATCACAATTCGTGCTCATCTCGACCGTACCTGAGGTGTCTGAGCCACAATGAAGCAGATTATGTGATGAAGGAAGTTCACGAAGGGATTTGCAGAAATCACTCAGGAGCACGGTCTTTGGTACACAAACTGATCCGAGCCGAATATTACTGGCCCACTATGCTCAAGGACGCCCAAGCTTACGTAAAGGCCTGCGGTAAGTGTCAGAGGTTCAGAAATCTAATCAGGCAGTCATCAGAAGAGCTCACACCTATGACGGCTCCTTGTCCGTTCGCGTAATGGGGATTAGACATCATGGGTCCCTTCCCAACAGCCTTAAGACAGCTAAAATTTCTAGTAGTCGGTATCGACTACTTCACCAAGTGGGTGGAAGCGAAGCCCCTTGCCACTATCACAAAGAAAAGCATCCGTACCTTCGTGTAGAGAAACATCATTTGCAGATACGGGATTCCGAGGGTGCTTGTCTCAGACAATGGAAAACAGTTCGACAACAGCACGTTCAAGAATTTTTGCTCAGAGCTAGGCATTAAGAATCACTACTCATCCCCAGCACACCCCCAGGCAAACGGACAGGTAGAAGTCACGAACCGGACATTGCTGAAAATCATCAAAACCCGGCTCGAGGGGGCAAAGGGTATCTGGCCTGACGAACTACCAAGCGTGCTATGGGCGTATCGGACGACGGCAAGAACACCTACAGGAGAGACCCCATTTCGACTTACATACGGAGCTAATGCAGTCATCCCAACAGAGATTGGCCTTACCAGCTATCGCGTACAGAGCTACACGGAAGACAAAAATGAAGAAGCGATGCGCCTCCAGCTAGACTTAATGGACGAAGCTCGGGCAAAGGCAGAACAAAGGTTGGCACGATACCAGAACCTCATGTTAAAGCACTACAATGCTAGGGTAAGGCATAGAGACTTTCAGATCGGTGACCTGATGCTACGGAAGGTAATGGGTGCTACTAAAGATCCTACGCAAGGAAAGCTCGGACCAAATTGGGAAGGACCATATAGAATCACATCATGGCAGAGGAAGGGCACATACCACCTCGAAACCATGGACGGAAGGAAGCTTCAGCACCCATGGAATACGGAACACCTCAGGAAATACTACCAATAGAAGTAGCATTCAATTTCCCCCTATTCCCCAGTCCATTTACATTTTACTAGTCTTTTGATTATTTTTTATTTTTTGGCTTTTTGTTTGAACAAGCCTTTGCTACAATGACTCTTTCAGTATCTTTTTAAGCCCAATGGGGCAGGTACTTTTTTCTACAGCTTTAAAATTTTTTATGGAGGAACATTCAGACCATACTTTGTCCTTACTACTAAAAGATTACTACCACAAAGTGGACGGACACAACCAGGGGTCAACACCAGTCCGCAAAGTGGACGGACCCAACCAGGGTCGAACTTATACAGGTCCACAAAGTGGACGGACCCAACCAGGGTCAAACTTATACAAGTCCACCAAGTGGACGGACCCCACCAAGGGTCAACACCAATCCACAAAGTGGACGGACCCAACCAGGGTCAAACTTATACAAGTCCACCAAGTGGACGGACTCCACCAAGGGTCAACACCAATCCACAAAGTGGACGGACCCAACTAGGGTCAAACTTATACGAGTCCACAAAGTGGACGGACCCCGCCAATGGTCAACACCAGTCCACAAAGTGGATGGACCCAACCAGGGTCGAACTCATGCAAGTCCATAAAGTGGACGGATCCCACCAAGGGTCAAGACCAGTCCACAAAATGGACGGACCCAACCAGGGTCACGAGCTTTTACAAATCCTCAAAGAGGACGGACCCAACCAGTCACAAAATTATAAGTCCACAAAGTGGACGGCCATAAATGGTCACGACCACATTCCACGAAACGAACGGACCCAACCAAGGTCGCAAAATTTATAAAAATCTACGACGTGGACGAACCAAATAAAGTAAACATTAAAGCAACATCAAATAGGACGGATCCTACACTACAATCATCAACAAAATAGTAAAGATGCATTCAAATAAATAAGTTAAACGTCAATACAACAAATACAAAATGGCCCGGCATACAACGGGCAAAATCCAACTGTTCTCAAAAAACTTAGAAAAAGTAAATAATTAAATGTCTACACATCGGGAACGACGGGGTTTTTGGCTTCATGGGACTTTTCTTCTTCAGCCTGAACCTCGGGGACGATGGTGACGGGCCCTTCCTTTGCAAAAAGTTCATTTGTATCATCAGAAGCATCGGGCTGAACGGACGTAGCCTCCGTGACATTGATGTTGACGGCTGAGAAGTCAAGCTTGGGATAAAGAGCTTTGGCTTGACGGAGGGCATCGTCGAAACCGTTGTTATATGAAACTCCGAGCTCTGTTAAGACAGCGTCGGAGTCACGATATTCCTGGACGGCTTTCTCTTTGGCTAGACGAAGTTCATTCTCCTTGTCCTCCAGAATAGTTTTAAGCTCCTCCATCATCTTTTGATATTCATCCCTTGCCCGTTCCACAAGCTTGAGCTTCTGCTCCGTCACTACCTTCCAATTCCTTAGCTCGAACAGCTCCTCCTCCGTCAGCTTGGCCTTTTCACTGACCCTTTCAAGCGCCACCTCTTGGTGAAGAGACCGATCCATCAAACCCTTTGTCATGAGCATAGCCTAACGACGGAATGGAGTTTTAGTTATTGTTAAAATATATATATATATATATATATATATATATATATAGCAACGGGCTCTTACTTGGGCAATGCTGAAGAGGCTTGTCTCCCCCATGGCCTCCGTCGAGTGGTTTCCAAGGTCCTCATAGTCTTCGCTCCCAATAATAGAAGAAATCTTCCCCAAAGCATACTTTGGGTCTTCACGGAGTAGGACGGGCGGCTTCTTCTGACTACCCGGAGGAGGAACCATTAGACCTTTGCCACCTCCAGGTTTGGCCGGGTCACCGTCTTCTTACGCTCCGCCATTAGACCAATGACGGGCTCCGTCGAAACCTTTTATTTCTTAGGTGCACGGTCTCCCTTAAGCATTGGTCTCTTCACTGAGGGCCTGCTCGAACCCGCCCCCATAGCACCCCCGTCCGTCTCCTTATTCTTCGCGGCCTTATTTCTGATGGCTGCCCTTCTCTTCGCGTCTTCCATCTCTGAAAAGTGAAAGTAGACGGGTAAACTCGTTGGAAGTAATCAAGGTAGATGTAGAGGGTGACGGACTTACGTTGACGAGTGCGCTCCTCATATTTGATAGCCGCCGGAGTGGGTTCAGGTCCGTCGCAATACCAATGGATGGTATTAAGGTTTACCAACTTCGCCCACGTCCGTTCCTCTGGCTTAGTCTTTGAAAAAATTCTTTCCAAAAAGTTGTATTCCTCGATATCAACTTGCGGACGCCGTCGCACTGTAAAAATGAAAGGGACAAAGTAATCAGGACGGTCGTTAAAGTGTTAAAGAAAAATCACATTCATAACACGACGGAGGAAAATATACCAGACGGGTCCAAGATTCCCCATGTTTTATCAACTGGCATGAAGTCCGTCTCCCCCGGGTGACACATCCAACCGTCACCTTCCAGGAAGAAGTAACGGCTCTTCCAGTCACGGTTAGAGTCAGGGATCTCATAAATGACCTTCAGGACGGACTTCCTAGGGACGAAGCTATACATTCCCCTCGACTTGTCAATCTCATCTGGACGGTAGCAATGGAGGAACTCCCGTACGGTCAGCAATCTGGAACCATCAGACATGGCTCCGTACAAGACCTCCATTGCTATGAAAACCCTCCAAGCGTTCGGGAATATCTGGCTGACGGACAAGCCCAAGTGCTGGAGGAGTTCTCGCTTGAGTGTGTTCAAGGGGAACCTAAGGCCAGCCTTGAGTGCTTGTTCATACACCCCTAGGTCGTCCACTCCATCGTAATAGCATTTCTCTGCCTTGTAGGGTAGACGGATAGGGATGTGGTCGGGTATTTGGTAGATTGCTCTAATTGTTTTGAAGTGCACCTCCTTAATTGTGGACCTGAAGTTATTCACCGTCCATTCAGGTAGCATGACGAACTCCCTAAGTCCGTCAGCCCCAACTACTGACTTAATTCCTTTATCACCGTCGTCAGAACCTTCCTCTGGTTCGGCCAACTCCATATCCTCATTTTTTGAGGACGGTGAAGTGGCAGACGGAGTCCTCTCGCTTAGTTCGTCTAGATCTTTATAACCTGATGGGTACAATTCCTCGTAACCCGCCCCGTCGCAGACGAACGACTAGTTACTCGACGCACTAGACATTGCCTACAACGTAGCGACAAAACCTAAGACTGATGGGTCTAAAATAAAAAAGGGGAGACGGATGCAAGAAATTTAAAGTTTTTACCATGTTAAGTATAAAAACTGAAAGTATATTAAAGTGAACGGATGGAATCACTTACCGACGAAAAGAGTGAGCGGATAAAAGTTGTTGCTAGAAGATGTGAATGGATAAGCTTTGACAGGTGACGGACTCGCTCTGACAATGTAGTTTCTGCGTAAAGTAAAGGAAATGAAGGGGAGGGTGCTGGTTTTTATAGATAGAGTGCATGGAAGACGAAGCGGCACTTCGATCCGAGGTACGAACCATTCGACGAGTGACACGTGTCGTTGCCTTTAATGCCTCTACAGCTTGTCAGACCTCTATAGACCTGACGGCGTCATGCTCCATAAACCACCCTCCAAAGGTTCTCGTCACCATCAGCTATAAAATTCTGACCGTCAGCTATAAAAGTTCTGACCGTCAGCTGTAAAGTTCTGACCGTCACCACATTGATTATGTCACCGACCACTCAGTATTCACGGTCGCCATCCTAGCTCATCTTTGTCACCGTTCATATATGTCTATCCGTCGCCCCATGAACATAGAACCGTCAGGACTATGTTGATCGTCACCCCAATTGACCCTTTGCACAAAAGCGACGGATCAAATGGGGTGAAGGGGGCAGCTGAAGAGGATAAAAATAAGAAATGAGGCCTGATGGGCTTCATGGGTCCATGACCATGGGCCAAAAGAATGAGTCGAGCCCATCCCTTGTGGAATTCCTGATGAAATAAGGGCCCAATATGAATAGGGAAAAACATTGGAAAAATATTGAGGGAACACCTTAAAGACCGCGGACTCTTCACGATGAATAACTTATCCACCACATTTCGGATTCCTAGAGGGAGAGTTCTACAAGGAAACAACTTGGGTTACAAGGAAAGGAGGCAAAGCCTCACTACTATAAAAGCCCCAATACCCCCTCACATCAAGGTACGCATAATTTACCCCTCTCTAGCACTCTAGAACTGTGAGAATATTTCTAACTTAACCTTCGGAGGGTATTTGGCCGGCTCCACACCGGTGCCTTCTGCAAGGTATTCTTGTTTTCTTCTTTTGTATAGGTGACTTTTGAGTGCAAGGATCATGCTTCTCACTGGTGAGGTTTACAGTATCATCAATATATATACAACAAATTTGACTAACATAATCCTTATAAACTAATGTATTACAAAGCATACAAAATTAATTAACTCATACATTTATTTATTAGGTTTTTGAAATTTACGAATTATATTAATTCACTGTCACATACATTTTTAAATGTACTTCCTTTTTATTTTTTCCCCATCGTACACGAGATATAGTGGGGCTCTATGACTATAGGACAGTCCCATAAAAAACAATGATCAACATGTGAAAACCATATAGACTATAGTGCACAAGTTACATTTTTTAATCATCATGGCAAATTCCACAAGAAACAAAATTCTTTGTTTGAAGAAGAAACTTTTACGTTTACAAGGAAAACTCCAAAAAATTTGTCAATTAAAGCTCGAATGCCTTTGGGCTACCACCACTAATTTGCATATAAAAACATTAGAGTAACTCTAGAAAGTCTAGGAAATTCTACAAGAAACAAAATAATTTGTTTGAAGAAGAAACTTTTACGTTTACAAGGAAAACTCCAAAAATTTTGTCAATTAAAGCTCAAATGCCTTTGGGCTACAACCACTAATTTATCTACAAAAACATTAGAGTAACTCTAGAAAGTCTAGGAAATTTTAAGGGAACCCAAATTCGTGGTAGGCATGAAAATAGACTTAAAAAGAAGGAGAGAAAAATCATGAAAAAATATCTTAACAGGTTCTAATGAATACCATGCCATATAAGGAATCAAGTTTGACTAAAATTAGAGTAATACTATGAACACAAACTATTTTATAACATTTTTACAAACTACTGATATGACAAATTCTTATTAGTTCTAATATGGACCAATCGTTAACATCACATTTTTACTTACTATAACTATTTGAAAAATGCTAAAACCATATCAGTAGTTTATAAAAATGTTGTAAAATAGCTTGTGTCTGTATTATTACTCCTAAAATAATCTTAAAAACCCTCTAAAACAAGGAAAATAAAATTATATTCTAGGAAATTTTGAAAATTACAAAAATATTAAAAATAATAAATAACAAAAATTAAACAATATATTCTATCCTACATCAAATTTCTCTCTTTTGTAAAACACGTCCTTTAGCTCATATTTGGGATCCGTAATATTCCATTCTATGAAAACAAATACCTCGAATATCTTATCTTTTTTGACTTCTTCAAGCAATTGACAAGTTTCAACGAATAGAAATTGACAACCCAATTAAATATTTCAATCCCAATAAAATTAATAAACTTTGGTATGTTGCTTCCTACTAAAATAATAGGATCTTCATTTTTGAAATCATTTGATTTGATTTCATCAAGACCTTTGACATTTTTCTCAACAATTTCCACCTCTTGACCTTTGACTTCAAAATAATTTTTATGCAAATTATTTTATTTTGCACAAAATTATTCGACTTGTGATACTAAGGCAATATTGTATTTAGGAATGCATCTATAAATAGGTTTACCATTGTTGCCACGACTCTGATTTGCCTCTAATGTTGTCTTCCTAGCAAAGGAGATTGGTGAGTTCTTGCTACGTACACATTAACTTCAATTTACATCACGTATGGTTTGCTGGGTGTAACGTTGAAACTAAAGGATATCGTTTCTTGTAAGAAGTTCTCCTTTGAGATCTTCGTTAATGGAAGCTACGGTCACATTCATCAACCATCAGACTAGGATAAGGAACAAAGCTTTGATATATATATCAACATGCATTTGAGTCAAGAAACTAAATACACTTGTCTCAAGAATAAAATTCTTAAATCCTTAAGGCTTGACTGAAGCATTTACAGACGAGCGATGGTTGATTTAAAAGAAAACAGTGCGTGGCGGTGGCAGTCTAACGTTTCAAAAACCGAAGCTATTGAGTCAAGTAGTGGGTTCAACCAAAACCTGATCCGACTTAACCCGTGGACACTCTAGATACATCTAAGATTAAAGAAAATTGAAAGTAAGGAAAGAAGAAGACAAGAGTAAGAAAAGTACTAGTTCAGCACAAAAAATTGACCCACAAGGGTGTCATCAAAACTATGTGCCACATTATTACAGCTCATGCTGAAAAAAAAAACAGGAAATAAGTAGAAAATAAAAGAAAAAGTATAAGAAAGCTATTTGGATGTTTCCTAATTTCGACTCCAAGTCCAAGTGTACAGGCTCTACGTAGATAATTATACTGGTACACAATTAGACACCGAAAGCTAGATAACCAACATTTGGCACATTAAGGGGACCTGTATGTAAGTGCATCTGCTATTTCAAATAAGGATAATAAAAAAAATTGCTTCTATAGAATAAAAATTTGCTTAAGATCCATTTGCCACGAACTTTTTGATTTATTTTTTGAAAGATTTTTTTATTTAAAATTTAACTTATTTTATTTATGTAAAACCTCACTTTTTAAAGTATATTTTAGTCTACTTTCAATTAAAAATAATATAAAAATTCAAATAAATTACTAAATGAATACTTAGTCGTTTTTATGTGTGACTAATATTTTAGTAGTCGTTTTTATGTGTGACTAATATGTATATATATATATATATATATATATATATATATATATATATATATATATATATATAAAAGTATCAATAAACACATTACTGTTTATTAAAATATGAATAATAATCATTTATTAGAAATTAAAAAATTTGCAGTTGTTTTCTTCTAGGGGAAGGAGAGAGTTATACGTAAAGAAAATCTAAAACGTAGAGATGGAGAGAAAAAAATTGGGTTGGGGTGGGGGTAGAGCTGAGCTAGTTATAAATTCTTTATTATTCTTAATTTCAATTTAGTAAATTTCTATAATAATGTTAAAATTTTTCATTTACTAAAAATTTATTTATTCGAGAAGGGTTTTATAAAGATAAATTATAACAAAATTCATGATTAAAAATTACGTGCGAGAGACTAAGAAAGTTTAGTATAGATAACATGGATACATGTGGTGCCTGAATAAATCCAATGCACTCTTATTCATTAAAAAATAAAATAAAGAAATGTGATCTAGTTCATAAATATTTTAGGGAGAAGATTTAGTTTGAAGCCTTCCGTTTTTTTTTTTTTTCCCTCTCCCTAAGCAACAGAAATGGACAATTATATATATTACTTGCATTAATATTATATAATTTTAGAGCTAGTGAATCATTTTTTATTGTTAATTTTAGAGGAAAATTATTGAATACTCCAGAAATATCATAAATGTGTACTCTCTCATCTTATATAAATTGTAGATTTTACTATAAATTTAATTAATAGAACTCATAATTATGTAATAAAAGGATAATATATATTTATGATATTTCAAAAATACATAATAATTACATAATTTTAGACGTTTCTAGTATCATTAAAAAATATACAAAGTACATAATTGTAATAATTGGGATAAAGGAGAAGAAGAAAATATACGGGACGTTCACGTGTTCACATCGTGAAATGAACTCAAAAATAATGCAAGTCTTCACTGCAAACCCTAAGCTATATCTGCTAAACCTCATGGGTCATGCCTTGCTGTAGCTTCAGAAGTATAGTTCAAAACCATGCAAAATCATTATCAAAAGACAGCACACAGAGTGAGGATATATAATTAAAGAAACCCACAAAAACAAGACTCTAAGAAAGAAAGATAATTTACCAAAAAAAAAAGAAAGAAAAAGTAAATTACGGAAAAAAAAAAGACAGTAGGAGCCATGGAAATCTGTGAAACTGAACGGGTTCTGAAATCGAACACGGTCACAGTTGTACTGATCAGCAGTCACGGATTTGGTTTCGATATTCGCAAAGTACCAACAACACTACAAACTCTCCAATTTAAGTTCTCTATGGAACCATTGGGAATCCTCTAAAATTTTCCATTTTTTTTGCAATTTAGTTTTCTAATTTCATAGGGCCCTCGTTTTTTATTTTTGCTTCCAGCCATGTCAGAAGAAATAGTCACGGGTTGCTCATAAAATTCAGCTATATAATCCTAGGTTCAAACTCAATAGGAATTAGAACTAATAGTAAGCTTGTAGAGCCCCAAAGCCATGATGAGTCCAAAGATTACAGCCATGTTCTTCATCATCATGATTTTCATGTTGAACATGTTGCCACCAATACAAGCTTGTACTCCATCATGTTCACAGCCACACCCACCTTCCCATCATCCAAAAAACCCTCGCCCAAAACCACCAACTACAGAACACCCACCACAACATGGATCGGGACACCCGAAAAACCCTCCTGTAGTTGTTTTACCCCCAATAGTTACACCACCTTCTACTCCCTACCCACCTTACACTGGTAATCCTCCTTCTGAAGGAGGTGGCGGCGGTGGAGGCGGTGGAGGAGGAGGTGGTGGTGGCGGCGGCGGCGGCGGCGTAGGTGGTGTTCCAGGTTTCAACCCTCCACCTTCTACACAACCAACTTGTCCCATCAATGCACTTAAACTAGGGCTTTGTGTAGATGTGCTTGGTGGTTTGGTGCATATTGGATTAGGTGACCCAGTTGAGAATGTTTGCTGTCCGGTCCTTAAAGGTCTGCTAGAGCTTGAGGCGGCTATTTGTCTTTGCACTACGATAAGGCTTAAGCTTCTCAACCTCAACATTTTTATTCCTCTTGCTCTTCAAGTTCTAATTACTTGTGGGATGACTCCTCCCCCTGGTTTTGTGTGTCCTCCTCTCTAAGAGTTCTTTCATTTTCAAACTGGGTACGAGATTTCTATGAGGTTAACTAAGGCTAGCTGTTTGTTTTTAACAATGTTTTTTTTTTTTTTTTTTGGCGTGGTATATTGTGTGACTTGAACTAGCTGCTAGTGTCGGAGATCTTCTTAGTCACTTGACTTAATGCCTCATTCAATAATTGATTATGGTGGTGTTGGCATGGGATAGGAAGGAAAGGTGTAACCTGTGTTGCTTTGGAGGATGGCGATCTATTAAGTGCATTTGAAAAGAGCACAGTTGTAGAGCCATCAAGGGATCGAACTGTATGCCGTCTTAGAATTCTCGGATGTTCTAAATTTTGGGAATTGATGTTCATTATTTGTTTTTCTTCTTTTTGATGGATAGAACTCTGTATACTTCCTGTATACTTAGGGTTTACCCTTTTCTAAGCTTTATAAGATCCAAGTCATAAAAAATTTTATGTGTGATGAGTTTATTTTTACTTCTGCTTGATGACTGTTAATTTCTCTCTCTCTCTCTCTCTCTCTCTCTCTCATACCATAGCTAGTTAATATGATATTAAACGGGTTTACAAAATGGTTAATATCGAAGGGTATACCTCTGAGTTTAGTGCATGGCGAAAGTTTATAATTTTGAATAAGTTCAGAGCCTCCTTTGGCCCTGAAAACATTTTATAATGTTAATATTTTTACAACCTCTTTTAAGTATTAGATCCCAGAAATAAGAGTTGGCTCCTCAAAAAGAAAAATAAGAGATTTCCTCAAAAAAAAAAAAGAAAAAAAAAAAAAAAAGGAAGTGAAACACAGTTGTCCGAATGATTGCATTCAAAGAAAGACTGAATTTTTTAGTTGCGAACTGCACAATGCACATGCAAGTTCAACATAATATGATTTGGTTTATATTATATTAATAATGTAAATTTATATTGTAGACACATAAAATGTGTATCAGTATATATTTGCAAATATTGTACTACATTACTAGTACAATGTAAAACATAATTTTTTTTTCTTTTTTTCTAACTTTTTTTTTTACTAAATATGAATTTGATAACTATGATAAATATTAACAGAAATTTATTATAATTATGTTTACAAAATATGGAACTATCTATTTTAGTATTATGCATTAATTATTATTGTGTTTATATATAGAATTATATAATTTATTATTTTAAAAAATTGATGTATCAAAATTCTAATGGAAGCTTATATATATATATATATATATATATATATATATATATATAACTGCTCATTTTTAACTCACCAAAAAAAGAGAGTAATACTAGAATAAAATTTATTGGTTTGCCTTTTTCATCTCTAGTATGATGAGTCTTGCTTGTTGTTGAATCCAATTAGTGAATGTTTAATAAGAACAACTTTCTCTATACAGTTATACCTATCAACTTTGAATCATTCATGGCCGGGTTTGTGGGTCGGGGACTTCATCAAATCCGATATGGATTTTTCTTGTATTTATTTATGAGTTATGTAAATAAGTTTGATTTATGGATGTGTAATATATGCAATTTTAGATTTAAAAAAAAAAAATTATTTAGGGCTAATACTATTGCTGTTAAGTTTGGTTGTGATTCAAAAATTAATATTAAATGAAAAAGCTAAGAAAAGGAGATTTAATGTTAAAAACGTTCCAAGAAGAAGGTAGATTTTAAAAAATTTAAATATAAAATGATGGTGATTTTTTTAAACATACCTATAGCAAGCTAATAAACTTGTTTATACTTGTTAAAGTTCAAAAAATGATAAGTTTTCAATTATAATGCCATCAATGAAGCAATCATCGTGCATCGCGAAAAAAAGAAGAAGAAGAATTACCATTGCATTTGCTTTATTTTGTGGGTTTTAGATTTCGAGGGTCAAAATTTCCTTATTTATATCATAAGAAAAATTTATTTATCTATATATATATTTTTTAATTTTTTAATTTGATAGTTATAATAAATGAGAAGCAAATATTTGAACTTTGACTATCTTAGTAAAGGAGAATAGGTTATGCTATTGAGCTAACATGCTTTTGGCAAAATTCACCATAGTAACAAAATACGCAACACTACAAAATCATTAGTCACGAACTTTCTATTTTTAAAAAGAAAAAATTTAGTGGCAACAAAATATTTTCTATAAATTTCTTTTTCTTTTCTATTCTTAGTGATAAATTATAAATTCTTCCAAAATTTTAAGGGCTTAGATTTTCCTATAATAAAGGGGTTAAACACATAAATTTTTTAGTTTTTTAAATGAGAGGTAGAATGAGGATAGAGTTTGAACTAAAGACTGTTCTCTTTGATATTTTGGCTTAAGTTATTTAGGATTTTTTTTTTCTTTTTTGGTTTTTTTGTTGTGGTAAATAGGGACTGTATTAAAGCAAACTAAGTACCAGCCACAGGGGCCGTACGCATTAAGTTACAAATACTGTTACAAAATAGGCCATAAAAGTCATGAAGCAGCAGGTGTTACAACTCCACAGCGTGAAGTGTATGTCTAACATTCAAAAACTGCTTTGAATTTAATCACTTACTATTATTGTAACACTTTGACCAACCTTCGGCAACGAAATGTACCACTTACTATTATACAACAAAATTTATTTTTAGCGACGAAAATTAGTAAGGAAATATATTTTTCGTCGCTAAAAATACAGATTTAGCGACAAAATATGAATTTCGTCGCTAATAATGGAAAAAAAATTATAACATTTAGCAATTAAAAATAATTTTCGTCGCTATTGTGATCTGAAAAATGGGTGCCAACGGAGAAACCTTTGGCGTGAACTTAATTAATCTATAGCGACGAATTATTTCATCGCTAAAAGTTGAAATTTTTAGTGACAAAATATTTCGTCACTGTAGGTACTGTTGTGGATAATATTAGCGACGAAAAATATTTCATCACTATAAGGTGGAATTAGCGACGAAATAAAATCGTCGCTAAAAATAAATCACAAGTTTTCATTTCATTGTTGTAACGATGAAATTAAAATTCGTCACAAAAAGTATGTTTTAGCGAAGAAATAGGAATTTCGTCACTAAAAATCTTAACAAAGTCTGGGTTATTTAGTGACAAAATTCCTATTTCGTCGCTAAAAACATAAAAACCATACCGTTTGCGACAAAGAAATGGGCATTAGTGATGGAATTACTTCGTTGCTAAAGGTGTGAATATAAATAGCCCCATTTCATTACCTAGCTACTTGTATCATTTCGGTCAAAAGAAAAAATACCCAGCCAACTCTTCTAGAGTTTTCCCTAACCAAAAAAATACCCACCATCGCCGATTTGAAGACCGTCGCCGATTTGAAGAAACCAACCGTCGCCGATTTGAAGAAACCAACCGTTGCCAACCATCCCTTTGCCTTTCGAGCTCTGACCGTTCGCCTTCTAAGCTCCGATCGTTCGCATTCCGAGCTCTGACCGCTCGCCTTCCCCGAGCTTCGACCCTTTGCCTTCCTTCGCGCCGGCGACCCCTTGCCTCCCTTCGCATCGGTAAACCCAGCCCGACTTGTGAACCTCACTTTTGGTACACTATTCTTTGTGGATCTTTCTCTAATTTCTGTTTTGTTTATGATTTTTTTTTTCTTTTTTCTAGGTTTCAATGTTGCAGACGTTGACAAGTTTTAACAGCAGTGCGATCTCGGTGCGTATTTTTTTTTGTTCTTTCTATATTTTTGTTTTTCTAAACAAAAAAAAATGTTTTTTAATGTTATGTGACATGGGTTTGTGGTGAATTTTATTGTGAGTTTGCAATTGATGACTTACTTGGTGTTGACTTTACTTTTTGATTGTATAACTTGTGGGTTGTTATATGTATTTGTAATTTTTGAGAGTTTGTCAAAAATTCTTTATTTTTTAAGAAGGTTCTTAACCTTTGCTGCATGTTGTTCTTGTTTTCAACGGTTGATACCGTATACATGTCCTCTTTACTATTGTTTTGGTTTTGTATTACTTTCTACTTATGTTTGCTTTAGTGACAAGAAGTCACAACTTGTTATTTAGGGAAAGGCCAATCTAAATTCAGGATTTCAAGGGCCGAGTTACCTCGATTAATTTACCCTGTTTGGCCTATGGTACATTGGATATCATGGTTTCCTGTCCACAGCTTTGGCTTGATGAATAATTGTGAAACACTTTGAGTCTACTAAGGGATATCAAGGATTATCAGTGCATTCTTGTTGTTTCTAGTGTGGAGATAAAGAAGACCTAATAGTGCTTTTCAATATATGCATATCTTCATTTGTAACATAGATGGCTTACGTGTTTATATTTTGGAGGTCCCAATTTTGTTAACTACTTTTGAGTTTAGTCTTTAAAGAGAGCCAAACCCAACACTTTGTTTTGAAACAGACACAAGTGAAGTGATCTCAAATGTTGTTGTGAATAAGAACTGGACATTGGTCATATATATTCATAAAGGTAAGATTATTCATGGGTCTTTTTTTTTTCTTTTGTATGTGGGCTAAAGCTAACTAAAAGTTATCTTTATTTTATCTCTAGCTCTCTTTCTCTTTTGTGGCTAAAAAAATTGTGAGGAACAAGGTGAAGAACACAAGTTAACTTTGGACTTTTTAGAAAGTTGTAAACTTAGCTTGAGCAAAGTAAGTAAATTCTAGTAAAAAACTTATAAAACTTTATACTTGTGATGTTGGAAATTGAATTTATGGTAGGTTGTTGTGTTGAAATAAGTGGGTGGCTTGCATAGTGTTATAAGGTGGCTTAAATACATATTGAGAATGTTTTTTATTTCTTACAAATGTGAATGAGTATTTTTTATTAGATGTAATGAATAGTATTTTATTTAATTTAAATACTTGTAAAACTCTATATTTGTAATGTTGAAAATTGGTTTTGTGGTGGGTTATTGTGTTGGAGGAAGCGGGCGGCTTGCATGGTATTATAAGGTGGTTTAAACTAATATTAGGAGTGTTTTTCAATTTTGCAAATGTAAATGAGTATTGTTGATTAAATGTGATGAATAGTATTTTATTTGATTTAAAAACTTGTAAAACTCTATATTTGTGATGTTGGAAATTGGTTTTGTGGTGGTATGTTATATTGGAGTAAGTGGGTGGCTTGCATGATGTTATAAGTGGTTTAAACTAATATTAAGAGTGTTTTTCATTTCTTGCAAATGTGAATGAATATTGTTGATTAGATGTGATGAATAGTATTTTATTTGATTTCAATACTTGTAAGTATTATAGTTGTGATGTTTGTGATTGGTTTTGTGGTGGGTTGTTATGTTGGAGCAAGCGGGTGGCTTGCATGGTGTTATAAGGTGGTTTAAACTAATATTGGAAATATTTAAGTATTAATATAGACTTGTGCATTCATGAATGGGATAAAACTTTATTTAAGTAGCTTATAGACTTAGATGTTAGAATACATTATGCATGAGTTGTTCTTATTTTACTGTTAGGATTGATGAGGAGGTGCGTGTTTTTTCATTTTCTTAAATAATATTCTTAATTTTTTGAGGAGCAAGGGTTATGATGACGCTCTTACCTATGGGGGTGGTTCATCTTCAAGTTAAAATGCTTATTAGTTAGTACTTTATCTTCAAGTTAAAACACTTCATTTTTTATGTATTATTTGAAACTAATTGTATTATATTACACTTGAAAATTTATATTTGCTTTCTACAACTTATACTTTAGGAGTTGTGATTTTAATTCATTGGTGTGGCTACTCTTAATGCATTGTTAGAAATGTTTCTTATAACATAGTTAATGTTTTTACTTTACGATTTTAATGTAGTGGTGTTGTTATATTTGTGCAGATTTCTTATTGGTGGCTTTAGGGGATTTACTTTTGGCATTACTTGAAGACATATGAGGACATCTTCTGTTCGTTCTAATTAGATTATGCTACAATTTTTGTATTGTTATAAAACATTTTGAGTTATTGTATGTGTTGCAAGCAATCATTGTATGGAAGGAGTTTGAATTGGATACTTGTTTTATTTTTTATTTGTGGAATGTATGGATTGATTTTTTATAAATGTGTTAATCAAATGTGAGGTTTTAATAATGTAATGATAGGTTTCAGGTTAATATCAAAGCCATGAAAATAATAAAAACAGAAAATAAGTTTTAGTGACGAATTTTTTCATCACAAATATAGCAACAAAAAATTGTTTTAGTGACGAAATATTTCTTTACTAAATGTAGCAGAATTTTCTAAGAGATGGTTTTAGTGACGAAAATTTTCGTCGCTATATGTGCCTAGATTTTCTTAAAAATAGTTCTAGTGATGAATGTTTTCATCACTATATGTACTTGAAAATAGTTTTAGTGACGAAATTGTTCGTCACTAAATATGATTTAATAAATTGAAATGGTTTTAGTGACAAAATATTTTTGTCGCTGAATACTGTTTTAAGGGAGGAAAATATTTAGTGACGAAACATTTTCATCGCTAAAAGTTTAAAAAAAAAAAAAATCAAATCGGACTTTTAGTGACGAAATTTTTCATCGCTAGGATTTTTAGCGACGGGGCTACAGCGACGAAATGAGTTTCGTCGCTAAAGGTTCTTAGTGACAAAAAACTGGACTTTTAATGACGAATTTTTCATCACTGAAAATACATTTTGTTGTAGTGTTATAATAAATGGCTGCCCATTATGAACTTATAATAATTCTATAAATGATTTTCAAACTTTATTTTTTGAATTTACCATATATTTTTAGGATTATGATCTTAAAATGGAGATAGATTATTTTATTGTAAATACTTATTATTTCACAAATCTAAAAAATTTAGTGTCATATTATTTAAAATCTATAATTATCATATTTTATGAGGCGGGATTTTAAATTAAGTGACATTATATATACTTTTAAGTTAATGAAATACTAAATAAATTTCTAATTTTCATGAAATGAATTATCTATATTTCAAGGCACATGAAATGAATTCTCTGTACAGAGAGGTCCTTTTCCGAGTTTTAGAATCAAAATCATGTAAATTTTTGTCGTTGGTTATATTGTTTATCGTTGTGACTATTTAACGTTGCTTAACCGAAATACATATATGCTGGGAAGTAGGTCTAATTATTTGGTTTCTCTTTTCATGGTAAATCTCTCTTCATTCATTATGAATAATAAAAGATAAAAATGAAAAGGTATGGCTTATTTTAGAACAGTGTCACTTTCCACATTGCATATATTTATTTCAATTCTTTCTATTTTTTAACCGAAAATCAAAAGAACAAGGTTTTGAAACCAGACCAGACCGTACAGTCCAATTGGAAAAATCGCGAACCTCTCAGTTTTGCAGTTTTTTTAGCTTCAAGAACCGCTCAATGGGAAAAAAGTAGAGACTCGTGCGAACCGTGGTCAGATCGTACTGTTCTGAGAACCGTGACCGGTTTTTGAGGTTTGGACGGTTTCTTTTTGTTTCAGCTTTTCCAGTGAATTTTGGCTTATACACTGGTATGAAGTTATGATCAAATCTAGAAGAAATGAAAGAACACAAAGAAGAACAAAGATCGGAAGGAGATCTAATAATTTTAGATATTGAACAAAGGGATTTGTAGGGGAAAAAAAAAAAGAACCAGAGAAGAAGAAGAAGACAAGTTCCTCAAAAAAAAAGAGAGAGAAGAACACAACGAAGCAGGGTCTGTGCCAAAACAAACTCCACACTTGCTCAGCAAATAAACAGTAAGCACAAACTACATCAGATCAAAAAAACAAAAACACAAATTACAGTAACACGTATCTTCGTCTTCTGCTGCTGCTACTTCTTCTTCTTCTTTTTTTTCTTCTTTTCTTTCTTTTTTCTGTTGATGGAGCTCTGTAATTTCCTCTTTTTCGCAGAGGTATGTGTTTCTCTTTCTTTCTTTAGACTTTAGTTACTTTTTTACTCCTTTTGAATTCCTAAGTCCCTGTACCTCATGTGGCTAACTTGGAAATGATGAAAGGTTTTAATTTTTTAATAAAAGCAAAAAAATTTCAGCCATTAGATTTAGATATTTTTTTTAGCTGCTCAACGTGATGTAACTTGCATTGATAGGTGCATTAAATATTTTAAGTATTTTTGAGAGTAAGAGAGGTTCTAGGTCCACAATAATTTTACAATAAATCATAAGTGGTTAGTTGTTATTGGTTCAAATTTGAATCCAACATTAAGATTAATTTTTTGCCCTAATAATAACAACAAGTAACAACCTGCCACTTATGATTTGTTGTAAAAATATTGTGAAAATATTGTGGACATATCATTTCTCTGATAATAATGTAGTATCACAATATTTTACACAATTTTTTTCTATAATTTGACACATGGCAAAGTGTGAGTAAATAAAAAAAAATTATGGGTTTACATCTCTACCACTCACACCTCGTCACATGGCCAATTGTGGCAAAATTCGTATAAAATGTTATGGTACTATTATTGCTCTAATTTTAGTTAATATTTACAGTTAAGTATATAATAATTATTTCAATTTAAAATTATTAAATAATTTAAATATTTTATTTTATTTTACTTGAGTGCCTTTCTAATTCTTATATAATAATAATAATAATAATAATAATTATTATTATTATTATTACAAGTTTAACTAATCAATATATAAATAAATAGATATTATATTTAAATTGTTTAGAATTTGATATTTCTTATTTGTCTTGTAAAAGTTATGATCTGAAAATATATATTTGAAATATAGATATTTATATTTAATTGGATTATTTTAGTTAATTTAATATTTTTTTATTAATTTAATATTTTTATATAAAAAATAATTATTAAATTAATTATGACATTATCACGGTTCGACTCCGGTTCGATCTCAAAAATCTTGAACCTTTTCATTTTACTGTTCAATCAATGGTTTGAGTTTCAAAACCTTGCAAAAGAAGACCATTTTGACTCTCTACTAAAAAAATGATACTCTCAGCAAATCAAGTTCTGTTTAAATTAAACAGCTAATTGTGATTAATATTTCTTCATGGCAGATATATCTATGGGATTATACCATATCTTTACGATCAGTCGAGTGGAGAAGAATCATAGTAATCCCATAAAGTTCATATACCATTCATGAACAAAATATTCACATGGCTTTTGCTTCTTGTTTTATTCCGTGGATTGATATATCCGCCTAATGTTTTAGGAATGCAAAGGTTTTTTTTTTTTCCTATTCATCCATATATGGAATTAATTAGTAATGAGTAGCTTGAAAAGTAATTTTTCTTTTTCTCTGTCTGTTATTTTATGGGCTTGTTGACAAAAAATGTCACGGGAGTGAAGTGGTAGTTATTGGGGACCATCTAATTAATTCATCTATAGAATCAAGAATGTTCAAGAGGAAAATTAGAAATCTACAATTAATGGATTGTAGATCCTGACTTCTTTCACGGAAAAAATGGCTTTTGAGTAGATGATCAGATGAGACGTTAAAAACAACAACAAAAACAGAAGTAAAAATAATAAGACTTTGTGCATATCAAATTATTGATTACTTCTATCCAGGGGCGGAGGGAGGGGGGGGGCGAGGGGGGGCACCTGCCCCCCCTGAATTTTCAAATGCCCCCCCCCCCCCCCCCCCCCCCAAAAAACACATAAGACAAAAAAAAAAAAAAAAAAAAAAAACCCCACATGAAAGACAAAAAATAAAAAATAAAAAATACCCCCACATGAAAGACAAAAAATAAAAAATAAAAAACTCAATTAAGTGAATTCACTTTACTTTTTCAGCTTTCCTAGTAGTAGTAGTAGTAGTAGACTTCTACTCCTAGTACAATTATATATATAAAATTAATGGGTCCCACTTAGTAAACTTGATGGACTAGACCAAATTGCCTGTAAAATTTTTTTATGTCTCAAGTTTCTTTCTTGGATAACCAACTTGAGACATACATCCATGATATGCAGTCCACTGAAAAGTTTTCAGCATTTAGAGGAATTAGACAGCTTGTTGAAAAGATGGTAGAAATGAACAAAAATGTTTCATATCCATCGATTTACTCATTAGAGACTTTGGCATTGATCTTACTAGTTACAACAGCTACTGTTGAAAGAGCTTTTTCAACAATGAACATAATTAAAAATCGATTACGCAATCAAATAGGAGATCAATGGATGAATGATTGCTTAATTACATATATTGAGAAAGATATATTCAAGACTATTAAGTGTGAAGAAATCATGCAGCGGTTTCAAAATATGAAAAATCGTTGAGGGCAATTGAGTAAAATAAGCTAGATGTGAAAAAATAAATTAAAGTTTACATTTTATGTTAGATTCTGTATGACAATTAAATTATCATATAGTTGTTTACTTATTTTGTTATTAATATTGATTAATTTTTTTAGATTAATTTTTTATTTCCAATCTTTTCTTTTAATCTTGCCCCCCCTAACCTAAATTCTTGGCTCCGCCACTGCTTCTATCATATCATAAAGCATGGTGAATCAAATTGAATCACCCCCTTCCCCCTCTGCTTGAATCCTTTCTCCATTAGATCTTTAAGGATGAGGAGATGCTAGTTAATTAAGTTACAAAACTCTTGGCTCTTGGCTTTTTATTACTAAACCTAAGTACGCTTAAACCAATTAAATTTAGTGGTAAATAGCATCTTTTGCATAAGATTACCAAACAAATTTGGTGAGCTAAATAGCATTACCAAAATCTCTCCCGGCGCTACCCAACATTCACGTCCCGTTACCAAACCACAGGCAAGAAAGTTTCCAATCTCTTGTCCAGATTATTGGTATGATTAATAGTTTGAACTTAAGAGTCGTTGGTAAGTCGAAATCAAATCATGGAGCACGGAATCTTTCTTTTGTACAGGATGATGAAGAGAAATGAACATTCCTTTTCTTCCTTCTCCCATGTGATACGTTTACATTTTCCACACCTAATTCTCAGTCACGGGGAGAACAGTTCTAGTGGTTTCTCATTTGCCATTAACTTTTTTACAATTCATGGCCCATAAATGAAGCAAAAAAAGTAGTACAGTGCCTAAAGCTAGAAAGGTATTTCCCTAATTCTCTAGTACTCCCAAGGAATAAACGACATTTTAGAACATCATTGATGTGTTTTGATGATCCTACCATCCACTTTGTGGGCCAAATGGCTAGATTATGTCTAGCTTGCGTGAATTATATGACCAACTTTAACGTATGAGAATTTTTTTTTTGGGTCTAAAGTCCATCTAAAATACTTTCCTTAATTATCATATCACTCATACTTTGTCATATAACTATTCACATTAGATCAAATTAATTGTTAGGAGGCTTTTTTTTTTTATAATTAATTTATTTTTTAAGTGGGAGAAAGAGATTTGAAGCCTAGAAATATTTTGTTGAGAATGCTAAGAAATATTATTTGATTTAAGAGACTCCATTATGTTGTGTAATTGAAAGTTAGTTCATCTGTTTCCTAGCCAAATATTTTAATTAGGTACATACATAGGATGCTTGATCAATAATATATATATTTTTTACTTTGTTTCAAGCATGAGATGAAATGCAATTGTTGCACCAATGACTGAATGTTATCCATTATTCCTTCCCTCTTATGGAGCTCGCCACCTAGTGAAGGCAAGCTATTAGATAAATTAACAATAAGCTCTTTGGTGAGGAGTGACAATTGAGTGATCACTTCTCGCTGTATGTACTTTAAAAGTCAAGTTTCATGGTCAAAATGGACAATGGACCTTATGTGGCATGCAATATCAGTGCACTTACAGTGACATGGTTCTACTTCAGAGGATGATATTTCTCCAAAAGTGACTGAAACTTTTTCTCAATAAAATAAAAAAAATAAAAATAAAAAGAAAGAAAGAAAAAAGAAAGACAGAGAGAGAGAAAAAGAAAGACTGATAAATTTATTCCATTTCCCATCGAGAGGAACATAGGCAAACATCACTAAGGGAAACTTATTCATAACTATCACACAAATCAGACAACTACTATATCTAGGGAAACGGGCAATTCCCTATTACACCACACACACACTTGCCATGTAAGTTTAAAGTTGCAAAACAAGCAAAGGCCATAGTATGAAAATTAAGAAACGAAATTATAAAGTGCTTCTATGCACACTTGAAACCATTTGGAACATTCCTTGAACAAACATTGAGAAGCAAGCTGAGGGAAACTGGGATGTTGAGGTTAATGCCCAAAATATTAGCTCTGATGGCAGTGCAAAGGCAGACAGCAGCCTCCAGATCGGCAAGGCCTTGAATGAGAGAGCAGCAAGGAGTTACTGGTGGGGTGCCAAGGGTAACATTAAGCAAACCGCTGAGTAAATTGGCACACACGCCTAGTTTTAGGGCATCCCTAGGGCATGAAGCTTGGCCAGAAGGACCAGGGTTAGGGTTAGGGTTGGGGTTGGGGTTAGGGTTGGGGTTTGGGCCTCTTCCTGGGTTAGGACCACGGCATGTGTTACATGCACTAGTCACAAGTGCAAAGAAGAGAAGGTTGAGTGAGAGGAAGAGAGCAAATGAGGCAGAGGTTTTGGAAGCCATTTCCCAACCCTAGTTGTTGTTAGAACAATAGAAAAAGGTTAAAGTAGTACTGATGAGGATGGAGTATTCGAAGTGAGAGGAGGGTTTTTATAGGGTTCAAGCAGGGTGAGGTATTTTATGTGATATTGTGAGAATATATTTAAATTATTATCATGAAATAAACCCTGACACCATGTTTCTTACACATCTTGAAATTTTAGCTGGCAAAAGCAAGCAAATTCAAGGCCAAGTTTTGGATGCATGTGAGGTGGGTCTTGACAAATTGACATGTTACTAAGGCCTAGACCTGGCATCAATCGTGGGATCTATTTGAACTATTGTGATCCCCTAATCTAGTGCACCTCACAGAATCAAGATGTTTGAATTTGAATCTCTCTTGGTAGCATCATTCGTGGGATCATTAATTTCCCTGGCCTTCTGATCAAAGCCGATTCTTCTAACGGTTCCTTCCAAATCAGGCTACATCATAATTGTATACTTCCAACGACTAATAGAAAATCCAGTTAATTTTTACTTTTCATTGCGAAAATAAAAGTCTTCTTTGATGTCACTTCACAATCTATTTTACAGATCGCTCACTCTCACGTTTTTCTATTTTTGTTTTCCTGCCAATCTTGACTGTACTTAATGATCAACCGTGCAGCTATAGCCCAACGAATCTAATTAAACTTCCGGAAAACTTAATTACAACATGATCATCCAAAGAGAACTTCCCTGAAGGGCTAAGAACAATTAATATGATGGTGAAAGACTTTCAATTTAATGGAAGAACGTTTTCCATATTGCAATTGGTTTAAACTTGTGCATTCACTTAACTAGTTCACCTTATAAACAACTTAAGCTATTAGCTATTCCTTTCTTGTTGAGTATCAACTTAACTAACTGGTAATAAGTTTGCTTTCTTCTTATATATAGCAGTTTGCTAAGAGTATGTTTGTTTGGAGGGATTTTAGGGAAGATGGAAAACTTAGGGGAGAAAAGTGGAGAGAGAAATTTTAATGGATGTTTGGTTGGAGAGGAAGAGAGGAAAAAAATGTGGTGGACCTGTGTGTTTTCTTTTCAAAACCAACAAAATGTTTTCTCCCCAAAATGGGGAGAAAATTGAAGGGGAGAGTTTGATTTGCTTGATTAACAAAAATACCTATGTGCACTTAGGTTTCGTCTAGGTCTTTCTTATTTTTATTTTTAAGCTTTTGCTTTCCTGCGCAACGTTGGCTCTTCTTTTATTTTCCTTTTTCTTTTGCTTTTTTGGACGTTGTCTCTTCCCCCTTCTATTTTTTTTTTCTAGGGGCCATGGGTGTGACAATACTTTTTTTTTTTTTTTTTTTTTTTGTTTAACTTGACGTGATTTTTATTTATTTATTTTTTTTGGACATGATTTTTATTTTTTAATAAATTTGGATAAATGTTTTTTTTTTTTTTTTTGGGTTGTTTGTCACCTTTTGTTTTAATTAGGCATCATTTCATCCCTCAACTTTTCTACTCTTTATTCCCTCACTTTTTCACCCCTCCAACCAAACCACCTTAAAAAGCATTCAAGGTTGGCATGTTCTAATCAGAAGTTGCTGATGCAAGGAAGTGTCACGGACAGCCCTAAAACCAACCACGGGCTCCATTAATAATATTATATAGCACTTTATACAAAATTGTGCATCTGGCTGAAAATCCCTTGTCAAACAATGTCTAGAGTATATATGTTATTTTTTCTCCAATCCATTCCAAGTGGAGCCATCTTAATTCTACTAGCTATAAGATAATACCTTATATTGTTTTGTTTGGTGCAAGGGCAAATTGCAATATTATATTAATCTAAAGTTTATAAATTATAATACGTCCCTTCGCGAGAGGTACATCCGTTGTCATGATGCGCAGCGAATGGGAAGTTTGTTGCCTCCACGGTACTTATTAGGGACTAAGATGAAATCTATTGACCTTTTTTTTTATCATTTATTTTTTTTTTTTTTATCAATTGGATATGAAGAGTTACCCTCCATCGGTGGATGGGGCATACTCTTTAACAGAAGGACGAGAGGCAAGGGGTAAGTTGAGATGGCCTCTCGTTGTAGCATGGCACGGGCAGAACTACAAGATCTTGCGCCATGTGGGATAGATCGACAACCTCCTCATCCCATATAGCTGGTTCCAACCTACCTACCTTAACTATTTTAATGCCCCATTTGGTTGCACGCTTACATTAATTACTAAGCTTAGCTATTTTGATATATTTCTTAAATATTTTATTTATGATATTCGACTACCCACACCAGGGCAAGGGCAAGTTAAGACAGACTCTCGTTATAGCATGGCACGGCCAAAACCATAGCATGACCAGAACCACAAGACCCTGTATGTCATGCATGCGGGACAAACTAACAGTCACCTCATCCCACCTCTAGCTGGATCCACCCTACTTTAAACTACTTTAATGCTCCATTTGGTTACAAGCTTATGTTACTAAGCTTTGCTATTGATCAATTTTCTTAATATGTTATGTATGATATTTGACTATTAGTGTTGTGCCAGATGGGATTGCTGTTTAACCCAAGGGCAAGGGGCAAGTTGAGAGGGCCTCTTGTTATAGCATGGCACGACCAGAACTGCAAGACCCTGTGTGCCATGTGGCATAGACCAACACCCATCTCATCCCACTTAGCTGATTTCACCCTACCTTCAACTACTTTAATCCCCCTTCAACTACTTTAATGCTCTAGATAGTTACACGCTCAGGTCACTAAGTTCGGTAATTAATCTATTTCCTAAGTATTATGCATGATTTTTTACTACTTATATACATGACTGGCTTGCACAAACAGTATCAATTCGTTAAATCTCTTGTTGCAATAGGTTTGTGCTTGGTTTGAATATTTAATTAGCTAGCAGATTATAATAATAGAACTCCTAATTGTTCCACCATTACATTTTAGATGCATGTGTGGCCTCAACAGCGGATATGTTTAACCCGCTTATGAGTAATTAATGTGTGATATTAAACAGAGGTAGCTTAAAAATCGAGAGGTTAACTTTAACTAGCTTGTAATTGCCTCAACATATCTAGAACTACAGTAAAATCAAAATTTCACTCCAAACTATTGGATGATCAATTGCAATATTCTCCAATTTCTCGCTGAAAATGGCTGTTTAGATCACTACAGTGGGGTACTACCAATTTCAATAATTTATTCAATTATTCAAACGGGTAGTTAGTAGATTACAAACTAGTTACTTTGTAATGCCCGAAAATTTTAATTAAAAAAATTGATATTATTTTTTGGTAAATTTGATATCATTTTAACTTATGGTGTTTACTCTAAAATGATTATTTTTTGTAATCAGATCAAGACACTATTCAATTTTTGATGTGCAAGGGGTTCAAACTTTAGATCTCTTGTTCAAATATAAACAAAAATCTCAAATAACTCCTCCCAAAGTAAAATTTTATTAAAACAAAATTCTAATATATAAGAATCATTTGAGTGATGAATGACATCTAGCAAGGATCACATTCTAGCAACCTCCTATGGCAATGGCTGAGTAGCTAATCTGATATAAATATAAAAGGCATTGTGTTCAAGTGAAACAATAAGCAAATAAAATATCAACTAGAGTGGCTTGATAAATTCAGAATGTTCCAACATAAAAATATAGGGAAACAAAAGGAACATGATAGTTGTGTATTACGAAACTATTGGCCATACTGCATAAAAAGTATAAGCACAATATCACAAATATGAAATCCAAGATACCATGTCTTGTGTATTGCCCTAGTAGGAATGATCACTCTCATTTATTGCCCTTATGGGTAAGGTTACTTAAAAATATATGTCACCACTCACCACCGGTCAAAATCCCATCTACCATCAAAACATCACAACCTCCATAACACCAATTACATAATTCGAATAAATAGCTCTTACCCCATGCTGGGTGGGGTCATAGACATAATGTAATGGCAAAAGATTCCATTATGGTGGGTACAAATAATATCAATTTAGGCTTGGAAAGCCAATAGCTCAAGAGTAATAAGAAAGTAATATGAGATTTAAATGTATCTTAATAATCAATGATACGTCCAATATGTAAAATCCCAATTCCTTAGGATATTCAAGAAACTTAAAAATTGATCAATAATGAATATCGAATGGGTTCACGTTCATCAATGAATATGGATGCAAAGGGAGTAGCGTGCAAAGTCGGTTTCATAATCAAGCAATGAGAGGGTCGGCCAAAAAGAGTTTACATCAGTATGTAAGGACTCCATTAACTCTTGTCTTATCTAATGTGAGTCTTAACAAATATTGAAATATGGCCGCCAGGTTGATAACAAACTACAAATTTGCTTTTCATCTGAGTAACCTGAGTAGGTTTTATAAACAAGCGATGAGAGCGTTGGCGGAAGAGTTTTCAACGTTGAAGACTCAATTTCCATCTTTTATCTACTAGGCATGGGTTATCGGAATTGACAAACACTGGCTTAATTAACTTTTTTAGTATTATTTTTTATCATCAGCTGGCTTAATTAACTTGAGAGGGAGAGAGAGAGAGAGAGAGAGAGAGAGAGAGAGAGAGAGAGAGAGAGAGAGAGAGAAAATAAAGAGGGGGTTGGCAGCTATCAATATACAAAGTAATAGGACAACACCAAATTAGAATAAACTAATCACAAGCCCATGCTACGCACGGGAACCTACCTACTTATTTGTGTAGCAGGCTAAAATAATTTTTATAAAATTCTAACTTGATTATGAAACTATACCATCACATAAATTACTCCAGTCTTTTACGTTTAAATTTGATAAAGAATCCATTGCTTGAATGTGCAATGATTTGCAAAAAATTTGATAGACGTTTTCAGATATTGTAAAAAAATCAAACAAAAATTCAGATATAAAAACTTCCAAAATGCCAAAAAATATTAAAGAGTCAAAAGATTCACTATCTAAAAATTATTGAAACAAAACAAACTATATATGTGACTGCACAATAGAGAAACATAAGAGAAAGATGCGTTATCTTCAAAAGAATGATCTATGGTTATAACGGTTGAAATCTGCCAAATTGTGTTAGATATTACAAAAAAAAAAAAAAAAAAAAAAAAAAAAAACCCAAGAATATCGATATTAAAACTTCCAAAATGATAAAAAAAAATAAAGAATCAAAATAGTCAAAACCTACAAATTATAGAAACAACATAAAAAAATGTGACTATAGTGTTACCTTTAAAAGAAATAATCTATCACTATAGTCGAGGAATTCTATCAAATAATTTCAATATTGCAAAATAATATCTCAAATATTCATATGTTAAAACTTCTAAAATACTAAAAAATATTAAGGAATTTAACTGAAAACAATTAAATAAAAGTTCTAAGGCATCCTATAATGGAAGAGACAATCTTATGCTGATGTAGCCTATAATAAGATTCACAAATAATAGAGATAACAATGATTTATAACATGATCCCACAAAGAGCTTTTGAACCTTCCACTGCAAAGAGCTTTTGAGCCATTGTGTTTTCAGCTAATAAAATTAGTTTATTAGCCGAAAACAAAACCATACAACGAACACAACTTCAACTTATTTGTATTAATAAGAATCTTGAAATTAATGTTTGATATGTCAAAACTCAAAGAGTCCAGCAAAAGATGGATTTTAGTAAGATTAAGAACTACCCCTCCATAGCTTTGTATATTTTCCGTTGACAATACAATGTAGCTAAACAATAACTTAACAGAAAATGGCCATAAATATAAATATAAGATATTGCCCAATCTTTATAAAAAGATGTCAGTTTCAATATTCACTTCTTGGTAAGGGTCCTCAAACATCATCTTCTCCGCAAATAGTTTTTGGGTTTTAGGTTTTCTATGCAAGCAATTCTTAAATAGGAGAGAGTAGAGGCGGTGGGAGAGAAAAAATAGAATTTTACTATATATATCTAATAGAATTTTACTCTTGAAATATATATATCTAATAGAATTTTACTTAAACTAAACTATTGTAACACATAATAAGATAATTACACGTTGAAGAGAAAAAATAAATATATAAGATATAAAGGCTAAAATAAAAAGAAAAAGAAAATAGTGATGACATGGAAAATTTAATTTAATTTAAATAAAATGATAATTTTATTTAAATATTATGCTGACGTGGAAAATTGTGGGAGCTTCAAAGGCTTCAGTTTTATATATATATATATATATATATATATATATATATATATATATATATATATATATAAGCAGTAGGCAATTACGGTTTAAGGCTATTTCCCAAAGTATCCCTACTTAAATCACCTTTTTTTTTCCCTCTAAAAAAAAATCACTTTTTTTTAAAATAATTTTTATTTTATTTTATTTTATTTTAAAGAAGAGAAAAAGGATGTTTTGCTCAAGTACAACCAAAGATTAAAAACTAACATGATCTTAATTTTTTTAATATCTAATAATAAATTATAAAAATGAGAAATAATATTAAAAGTTTTGAGATGTCACATTTATGAAATTTCTTAAGAATGAAAATCAATTCTCATTAACTTGACAAATAATGATTATAGAGTAGTTTATATACAATCAGAGAGAGAGGGAGAGACTAACTGCTATAACTAACTTGCTTAACAACTAATAATAACTTGTAACTAACTAAAAAAACAGAGAAGCACAACTAACTACACTCATGCTTCTCATGTGCTCACTTAACAGGGGCTTTGCTAAGACTACTCAAAAACTATTTGCCATTTAGCCTACATCCTTTTCTACAGCTTCTCAACTTCCTTTTCTGCAGCTTCTACATACTTCTCCTTTCTGTTTCTTTAACTTCTGATACTCCCCCTCAAGATGGACATCATGAGAATGAATATTGAGAATGCCTATCCTGATAAGAAGACTAGACAATTGGTTCAAATTCAAAGCCGTGGTTAAGAGATCTGCCAACTAGGATTGTGTCCTAATGTCCATGAGCTTTATAACACCAGCTTGCACTTTATCTCTTACAATGTGGCAATCTAACTCTATGTGTTTTGTAGTCTCATGGAACACTAGATTAGTGCCTATATGAATTGCTGCTTGACTATCACTAAACAGTAAGACAGCTTGATCTTGCTTGACATTCAAATCCTTAAGAAAATACAAAATCCAAGTCACTCACATACTGCAATTGTCATTGCTCTGTATTCTGCTTCTGCTGTAGATCTTGACATTATATTTTGCTTCTTTGATTTCCAGGAAACTAAAAAATCACCAAGGAAAACACAATAACTTGTAATGGATCTCCTTGAGTCAATGCATGCTGCCCAATCTGCATTAGCAAATGCTTTTATATGTAGAAAGGATTTGGATGAAAAAAAAAAAACCCTTGACTAGGGGTTCCTTTAAGGTACTGAATCACCCTATATGCTGCCTTGAGGTGTGGCTTTCTAGGCTTAGACATAAACTGACTTAATCTGTGCACAAAGTAAGTAATGTCTGGTCTGGAAATAGTAAGGAACAACAACCTTCCTATTAACCTTCTATACACACTAGCATCAGGCAACAACTTCCCTTCATCCTTGTTAAGCCTTATTTGACTTCCATGGGAGTTTTCACAGGCTTACAACCAAGCATCCCAACATCATTGATTATTTCAAGTGCATATTACCTCTAACACAATGACATACCTTTTTTAGATCTAGAAACCTCCAAATACAGGAAATATTTCAAGCTTCCCAGGTCCTTCAACTTAAATTTCTTATCTTAGACCACCTTCAAATCTGCTACAGCTTAAGGATCATTGCTAGCAATGAGTATATCAACTACATATACCAAAAGTGCCATGAAAGAAGTGCTAGTCTACTTGATGAACAAGGAGTAATTTGCTTTTGATTGCAGAAAACCATGCTGCAATAGAGTAGTTAAAAATTTCAAATACCATTGTCTTAAGGCTTGCTTAAGGCCATATAAAGACTTATTCAATTTACAAACAAGCTCCCCCTTGCTGTGTAGGCTAGGATGAAGAGACATGTACATTTCTTCATGTAAATCACCATGAAGAAAAGCATTGTTGACATCTAATTTATGAAGAGTCTAGCCATGCACAGCAGCCAAAGCCAAGAAGAGTTTAACAGTCACCATCTTTGCAACAAGTGAGAAGGTTTCAATGTAGTCTAAACCCTCTTTTTTAGTATAACCCTTGGCAACCAACCTTGCTTTGTACCTTTCCACACTGCCATCTGGCCTGTACTTGATTTTGAACACCCACTTGCAACCAACAACTTGTTTATTGGGTGGCAAAGTGACAAGAGACCATGTGTTATTGAGTTCTAAGGCCTGAAGTTCAGTTGCCATGACAGCATCCTAATTTGGATCATCAATTGCTTAATGGTAATACACAAATTCTTTGAGAGCAAAAATACTATTGCAAAAATGGGAATAGGTAAAAGACAATTTGAGATTGGAAACATAATTGGCAATAGGATATTTGGTAGAAACAACATTGCATTTATAGGCTTGAAGATAAGGTCGTGGTTTGGAAAGCCTAGTAGACCTCCTAGGTAAAGGATCAGCAGGCATAGCAAGAGTGGAAATAGGTAAAGAATTAGCAGGCATGACAGGAGTGGATTCAAAAACAGAATTGTCAGGGATGGACTCAAAATTGAGAGAAGTAGTATCAGTAATATCATTAGGATTAAAGACAGACAAATCATCAAGGAGATCAATGAAGCGATCTTCAAGAAATTGATTGTCAATAGGTGCTAAAGGATTTGGAATATGTGTAGAATGATGAATGGAATCAGTGATAGGTAATGGTGTTGCATCAAGAATACAAATCTAATAAAAAAGATCATCTTGAGATAAGGGAGTGAAGGAAGGAAGAGACTGAAATGGAAATACTGACTCATGAAAAACAACATCTCTAGAGATGAAATAGGATTTGGTTTGCAAATTCAAGAGTTCATACCCTTTAATTGCATAATAATAGCCTAAAAAAGCACACTTAGTGGCTCTAGGATCAAATTTGCCTCTATTGTGGGAGAGAGTAGAAGAAAAACACAAATAACCAAATACCCTAAGATATGAGTAATCAGGGGCATTGTTGTAGAGAAGTTCAAAAGGGGATTTATTATTTAAAAGAGGATACGTAAGTTTGTTTGTGAGGTGTACTGCAGTGAGAATGCAATCACCCTAATAAGCAATGAGGATGTTGGACTGAAGCTTTAAAGCTCTCGCAACACACAATATATATTGATGCTTCCTTTCCACAATTGAGTTTTGTTTTGGAGTGGCAATACAACTATGTTGATGTGTGCTGCCATTGAGCTTAAAGAAATCAACCATCTGAAAATCAAGTCCATTGTTAGTCCTAAAGACTTTAATGGATTTACCGAATTGATTTTTGATCATGAGATAGAAGGATTGTAAGATAGGTCTAATTTCAGACTTAGATTTCATAAGATAGACCCAAGTTGATCTAGTACAATCATCAATTATAGTGAGAAAGTACTTGTGACCATTAACAGTAGACATAATATAAGGACCTCAAATATCACAGTGAACTAAGTCAAAGGCAAAATCAGAAACATGATTATGAAAAGGAAAAGGAAGCCTCTTATGCTTAGCAAGAAGACTAATCTCACAAATTTCATTAGAAACAAGATTCATATGAGGAAGTACATTTTGCATAGCATAAATTTTGGTATCAAAGGGATGTCCAAGCCTAAAATGCCAAATAGAAGTGGAAACTTAACATTATTGATCGTATGAGATTAAGTATTATTGAAAACAGATTAAAAGACAGAATTAAAAACTTACTGAAAAGGAGTAGCCTGGGACATAATTGGAATGGCACAAGTATTAAAAGGGCTGTGCTGGAGTAGGTATAACACATCATGAACTTCACTCACATCAATTGTCCTCCAACAAGTGAGATCCTGTATAAAACAAAAAGTGGATGGAAAGATAAGACAACAAGAAACCCTTTTGGTGAGTTGACTAATAGACATAAGGTTGAAGGAAAAGGATGGAACACAAAGAACATTGGTTAAAATCAAGGTCTCAGAAAGACATATAGAACCAATATGAGTCACCATAGCAGTTTCACCATTAGGAAGCTCAACCACACAGTTAATGGCAGTAAAATCAATCAATAAATGAACATAATGCACTACATGATTTGTTGTCCCCGTGTCAATGGCCCAAGTATTAGCACCAAAGGTTGTCCTATTTACAATTTTGAAAAAAAGGACTGAATGCCTCAAAACCAAGCAATTAGAATGCATCATACCTGCCATGGTGAGAGCATTTGTGGCATTAGATGAAGAGGAAGCAACTGAATTGGCCTTAACCACATTATTGGCCATGTGAGTTTCCTTGCTGCCAATGTTAAGTTGAGCAGCTTGCATTTGAGTGCCTAACATGGTCAAGAATTGTTGGCATTGCTCTTGACTGAAAGGAAATTGAGCATATGTGGAATCTTTATCTGCATAATCTTCTTGAGCATTGACCTGATTCACCATAAAGTTCTTACATTTAAGCCTGAAACCTAGTGGAAAGCCATGTAACTTAAAGCACCTTTCCATGACATGACCAAGCTTCCCACAGTGTGTACAAATAGGCCTATCCTTTCCTTTTGAATTCTTTCTTCCAGGAACAACAGAATTAATAGAAAAACTAGAGAAGTTGACGTTGAAGTTGGGATTAGAACCCTTCACTGCCAGATTAGTAGATTCTACATGAAACAGATTGCTATGTCCCACACTTCTTTGCCGTTTTTCTTGAATCAATACGGAATAAACCTTGTTAATAGATGGCATTGGATCCATTAACAAGATTTGTCCTTTGATCTGAGAGTATGAGTCATTAAGCCCCATAAAAAACTGCATCACTGACTCTTAAAGATGAAGATCTTCAAGCTTTTGAGTCAAATTGCAAGTGCACTTTCCATAAGAACAAGTCGGCATAGGCCTAAAATTCTGAAGTTCATCCCAATAAACCTTCAATTGGGTGAAATAGGTGGTAATTGAGGAATCACCTTGATTGATTGAAGCAATGTCTTTCTGAAGTTGAAAAACCATAGGACTGTTTCCTTGTGAATGTGTGTCTCTAAGATTATTCCAGATTTCCAATGTTGTATCTCTGTAAGTAATGCTAATTTGAATCTGAGGTGAATTTGCCTTCATCAGCCAAGAACCTACCATGTTATCACAACAAATCCAAGTATTAATTGCTACTAGAGTTTTCACCAATGGAGAAGAAAGAGTTTGATTGCCAAGAACAAGTTTGGTTTTTTCAATGGCAGCATCACTCTTTCTTCATCACTCTTTCTTCTCACCAATCAAGGCCTCAGATACAAGCATGGCTCCAAGACTCTCAGCGTGATGAAGAAACAGAGGATTTGAAATGTCCTTTACCAATGCAGGATCTTGCACAAAAGAAGAAGAAGAATCAAGAATCGAAGCCATTATAGAAGCTTCAAAGCTTTCATGAAAACCCTAGAGAATTTGGGGAAAAATAGAGCAAGATGGCTCTAATACCATATGAAATTTCTTAAGAATGAAAATCAATTCTCATTAACTTGACAAATATTGATTATAGAGTAGTTTATATACAATCAGAGAAAGAGATGGAGAGACTAACTGCTATAAGTAACTTGCTTAACAGCTAATAATGACTTGTAACTAACTAAAACAGAGAAGCACAACTAACTATACCCTCATGCTTCTCACGTGTTCACTTAACAAGGGCTGAACTACATGTAGCTTTGCTTAAGACTACTTGAAAACTACTTGCTGTTTAGTCTACATCCTTTTTTACAGCTTCTGCATACTTCTCGCTTCTGTTTCTTTAACTTTTGATAACATTATTAATCAATATTTAAGGCTTTAAGCACAATATATAATATTGATAAAAACATATAACTTATTAATGAATAAATATAGATGCATGCAAGACAAGATTTGTTCATAGAGTGAAAATTCAAAATGGTAAAAACACTATGGGTAAAAGCCAATTCACCTAATCTACTATAAAAGTTGTTGCAATACAAAATAACTTACTAGACTTCTAGTATAAGTAATAGACACAGTATTCGAGTTCCCCGTTTTTGCTGCAACTGTTGAACTAGGCTTTAGTCTTCAAAGTGACTTGGTGTCATAAGCCAATTGCTGACTGCCAATGTCAACCAATCTCTTGGTTAATTTAAAGCCACTTGAAGATTTTGTAATGATTCTATGGTTTCACAATAGCACTCCAACAACATAGGTGGTGATTTGTTTGTTTGTTCATTTGTTTATTTGTTTGTTTGTTTGTTTGTTTTTTCTTTTCTTTTTTGAAATCTTTTCTCAAGTGTATATCAATCGGTGAGGATGAAAGACTTGAACATTTTGGTAAAGTTTTTTTTATTCAATACTTGTGTTGTCTTTCTCTTTGGAATATTAGGTTTTTGTTTTTATAAGGTGTACAAATCAAGGGTTGATTGGCTACAACTAAATCGAGAAAGCAAAGTCGGTTGCTTTCAATAAGAGGCTCACTTGATCAAAACTGAGGTGACCTTGACTAAAATTCTCCAGACTTGCATAGTGACAATTTCCACTTGACTTTATCCTTGATTACACCAAATGATTACAAATGACATCGAAACTTCATCATTATAAGTAAAATATTTGTAAAGATTACAACTAAATTTGTCATGGAATTATCTAACACCTAAATTAACTAACACTCTCTAAACTTTTCATTTGAGCAATTAACCCTCTTAATTTTATAATTATGTGGATTTAAGGCATTGTAGTTAATCTTATACATGAGCAATCATGTGGATTTGAGATATATCTAAAGAGGTGGGGTTAGAAGTATGGTTAAATGATTAAATTCATTATTTCCTAACAATTTAAGCTTTTGGGAGAATTAGTGATTTAACATAATATTAGAGGAGGAGATCTTGAATGTGAATCATGTCTCCACCCTAGCACTCATTTTTTTTTTTTTTAAATGTTAGGATTTCTAGCTAATTCCATGTCAAATTTCAATTATATTTGCAAATCATTTCATGTATCTGTTTCGTATAGAATTGTATTTGCAATTAAGATATAAGAGGATTAGAAGTTGAATTGGAGTTACAGAATTTAGAATTTTGCTTAAGCAAGTTGGCCATGTTAGGTGAGTTTCGAGCAAAGTGGACAAGTTTTAAAATTCTGTTAGTCAGAGCATTTTTCAAAACTTAAGAGAAATCAGTTGCCTTTGTTTTTTGTTGTTCCCATCCAATTTACCCCTCTTTTGTATCTCGTAAAACCCATGAATTTATATCCTAATCAGTAGAGAGAAGTGTGAGAGAGCTACCTATTCCATTAGGGTAATACCCATTGTAGCCTCCATACTTTCACCCTTTTCGAATTGCCCCTAATCCAGTGAGAGGAGATCTAGGTAAATAATCTTGATATCCTTGAATGATCATTGATTGGAGATTGGTTTTGAAAATCACACAAGTTCAATCTCAAAAAAACCTTCAAGAGGCCTTGAAGTATCCAAGAGTTTGGATGTTGGTATGAGCCTACTTAATCTATACTCACATGAAAATTTATAACCGCTAAAGATAATTCAGTAAGCTTGTATAGTTTTTCCTTAATTTTCAGGTTGAAATTGTAATATGCTTTCATTTTTTCTATATGCTAGATAGCTAAATAAGCTACTTGAATTGGTATTGTTCTTCAGCCTGTTTCAATAGAAAATTTATCCCATAAAACCAATCCTTAGATATTACAATAGCTACAATATGGTACACAGGGTCATGACATTGCTCTTTGTTAGGACATATGTGGAACTTGTTAGAACATATGTTATTGTATATTGGCTAATCCTTTGACAAAAGACATTTTACTTGTAATTGGGTAAATCTAGGATGGGTTTAGTATTTCAAGGAACAAGAGTTCAAGTCTAGTATTGAAGTCATGCAAGTCTATCCAAGAAACAAGTGAAGAAGTTCTGTTCATTAAAGCTCGACAGATAATATCTATCGAGGTTTAATGCTGATGCTCGACAGCCGCTCGATAGTATCTATCGAGAATTACAAAATTCAGATTTCCAGATCTATTTTCATGCATATCTAAGTGTATTTGTGTAGGATTTCTTTTCTCACAACCCTAGACATATATAAGGATTATTTTAAGGACCGTCAAAGGTGATGAAAGGTGATGCAAAGTGATGCAACTCAATGCAAATTGTGACCAGAGATAGAATTTGCCCTAGTTCATCATATTCTTAGTACAAGTTGCTGCGTCTTTGCGCCAAGGGTTTTACAACCAAGGAACTTCTTGATCTTCATCGTTTGGATAAACTGAAGAACTTTGCAGCCAACATCTTTCTCAAGTTGGTGTGCTAGTCACGCACTTGGATCCATGCATCAATTGGTTAGTCACGTAATTGGAGCCGTCCATTGAAGGGAGAAATTGTCACTACATTACAAGTCCAATTAGATATTGGGGTAAAAGTTCAATTGTAGGTTGGTATTAGGTACTGAGATTCTTTTTACTTGTAACTACTTGTTTTGATAATAGTGGATTCTCGGGAGTGGTGACCTTAAATTTACTCGATGGGGTTTTGCCTTAGTGATTTTCCCCATTCGTAAACAAATCACTCGTGTCAAATTTAATTTCTACTGCATTTAGTTATTTGGTGATTTGTTTGTGCTACCACACTCATTGCATGTAATTGAATCTAATTAATTTTACTTGGCTAAATTAATTGATTAAGTTACCAAAGGGGTCAATACATTCTTAGCTTATCAAGTGGTATCAGAAAGGGCATACTTTGATTATGGTTAATCTTTGTTGTGTGATCCATTGATCCCTGTTGTCATGGCTACAAACGACATGAAAGATCTTTTATTTCAAATATATCTTGCTTTTCTAATCTCTATTTGATTGAGTGTTTCAAAAAATGCAAGTTTAAAAGTTATTTGAAAACTATCTTGAGGATTATTGAAAAAGGTCTTAGTATAACAAAGAAGAAACTAGACTATCTCAGAATGAAAATGTGTAGAGGAGTTCATCTAAGAAGGGTGAAACTTAAAGGCTTCCTTCTTAAATGGTAGATGAGAGAGAAAATCATTTCTACTGATTTGTCATGTAAGCATGAGTTGTGCTTTATGATGAAATATGCATTTAAGGTAATGGACACATGTTTATGGTACCTTAATAGTGGTTGCTCAAGCCATATGACTGGAGACCATTCTCTCTTTAAGGTTTTCGAGTTTAAGAAAGGTGGAAATGTCACTATTGGTGATGAGAGCAAATCACAGATTAAAGGGAAGTGAACAATTTTTCTACCTGGACTGTCAAACATTTCAAATATATTATATGTAGAAGGTTTGAAAGTGAACTTGTTAAGCATAAGTCAGATATGTTAGGTTCTAAGATTTTAGGAATTAATATATTAGAACTTCAATTTGTATTATGTTGGCAAACCATGATCAAAACATTTAGTCTAGGTTTAGGCTTGCTCAAAGTATGTTTATTTGTAAAATTGGAATCGAATGATTGCAGAATTTATTGGACTAAATCTGCAAGGCTCGATCAATCAAAAATTAGACTCGATCGATCGAATCACGTGCAGATTTATTTTTTTGCAGAATTCCAATTCAACTCAAACTCTACTTAAACGTATTGGGTTTCAAGTAAAACACTCTTATATATAAAGGAAACCCTAAAACGTTTTTATAAGTTTTTTAGAGAGAGAAGAGTGTGCCTCTTTTGTAGATCTAGGGTTTTGTACCCAAAAGCCCTCTAAGGACTTTGTTACTCCTTATGCAGTGTGTGTGAATCTTTTGTGAGATCAAGAGGTGGTTGACTTCACACATACTTAGGATTTCCAAGATTCAAGATTATGTCAAGAACTTGGTGATTGATTCAGTTGCTGCAATAAGAGCTTAATGATACACAAGCGGGTGTGCTTGTATTTGCTGGGGAATCTAAGAAAAAAGTAGTCCGTGGACTCAAAGCTATCATGTGCTTGTATTTGCATTATGTTTTGTTTAAAATGTTTTTTTTTTTTTTTTGGTTTGTTTTCAGTTTTGCTTTATTTTGTTTTTTATTAAAAAAAAAAGTTAAAAACCAGAAAAATACAAAAACAGTGTGTGTTTTGTGTACATTGGTACTTGTGTACCTTGGATGGCCATTGAAACAAAGTTTTCTAAATTTTGTATCTCTTATAGCCTAGATGAGCATCTTAATGCACAACTAAGCAAGTAAGTTTTGTGGCTCGTGTTTTTGATAAGTACGATAAAGTAATCTTTTGTACTTAACACTCATATCACTCTTTTTGACCGGAAGAACTAAAAAATCCTAAGAGAAATGCATAAATAACCATCTCACCACTAAAACTCGCTAATCATGAATAACATTTGTGTGCTTCAGCATAGCAAAATTGTGATGTTTAAAGCTTAACATAATTGGGTATTTCTTCTCTATCTTATATGCCTATGCATGATATGCTAAAAAGAAAAAGAATATGCAAAGAAAATAAAAGTAAAAAGAATCAAAATGCTTTTAAATATGGTTGCAAGCGTGTTTCTAGGAGATGTAGGAGTTATAGGATGTACCTTGAAGGAGATAGTCCCATCAAGCAGTTATGATTTGGGATAAAATTGGTTTTCTCATATCTCAAATCGTCATAACTTAAGACATTTATGCACTCTTGCAATGTTTTCACACACAACACGCATATTCTTTGCTACTTTTGATACATATGCAGGTACAACGTGATTTGGCCATCACAAGGAATACATGTGTTAATGTATGCTCACTAAACTTTCTTGACTTGTTTTTGAAATATAAAATTAGTTAGACTTGTTTAATGTGTGTGTGTGTGTGTGTTTGATCTATGAATGCTTTGCATTTTTTTTGTTAAGAGATGTTTTTGAAAGTTTAAAATGTTGATTGGATCTTTGGCTAAGTAGCTTGTTTGTTTGCATTCATTTCTGTGTGTTTTTCCTCCTTTAAAAGACAGCTTTTTATCAAGCTCAATAGCTTCTTGACAACTTTCTATCTATCAAGCTCCTTGGACTTCTTATCTCGACAGATCTTATTGCATTTTCAATCCATCGAGCTTTCTGGACTTTTTCTTGATAGCTTCTTAATCCATCTAGAAACCTTCTATTTAGCCAATAGATTCTTGACAAAATCTCGATCCATCGAGTTAATTTTGCCGTCGACAGATTCTCGATAGCACCTTGACAGATTCATATCTATCGAGATTTAGTGCTCGACAAATCTCGACAGATCCTCAATCCATCAAGCTGCATTTTGTTTAAATAGGTTTAGGGCGAAATCAAATCTAACCTTCTCATTTCTCTCTCGACAGAAATTTCTTTTCTCTCCCTCCAAACACTCTTCCCTCACTCCCTTCACCTTCCCCACTTGGATTTCGGCCTAGATCTTGTTTTCCTCCTCTAGTATGATCTTCTAATCCTTCTTTCTTCATGCATTTCATGCATTAGACCTAGGTTTTTGGGGTTTTGTGAAATTTTTAGGGTTTTTGAAAACATTTGAGATTTTTGTGAAATTTTTGGGTTAGGTGTTGCTTATTTGATGCTATATGATCATGCATTGCATTCCATTTACATTTTCACCATGTTTCATGCATTTAGATGTGTGTTTATATGTTGAGAATTGTGTGCTGATAGGTTTGAATTGGGTTGAATCCATGACCACATGTTCATGCATTTGTACCCTTTCTTTTCTATCTATCTGTTATGGGTTGTGATTGTGTTCTCTCTCTCTCTCTCTCTCTCTCTCTCTCTCTCTCTCTCTCTCTCTCTCTCTCTCTCTCTCTAATAGACTGTGCAAGGCACCCAAGTGCAAATCTACTCTGACTTGGAACTCTTTTCGTTCCGGGTCATCTTCTTCTTCCGATCCTCTTGTTCCCCCTTTTCATGTTCAGTTATGTGATGAGAAGGCCCATCAAGACTTCTCAATGAGCTTTTCTAAACATGGCGTTTATCTGAAGTGCCATATGATTCTATCGGACTTTTCTGATACTCCTCTTCCCGATGTCATTCACACTCGGGGATGGGAATCTCTTTATGGGATATCCTTGAGGTGTCCTACTGTGTTCATACAGTAGTTTTACTCCAACATGCACGGTATTGATACCTTTGTTCCTCAGTTTGTCATGATATTCAGAGGTACACGTATTGTAATCACTCCAAATTTTATATCTGAGATACTACACGTCCCGCAGGTAATGCATCCTGATTATCCCGACTGTCAACATCTGAGGACTGTGTCCAAAGACGAGCTTTTGTCTCACTTCTGTGAGACACCCTTCTTATGGGGTGAGCGTCAAAACACCCCATGCTCGAGCTTTGTGATAGGCCAAGAATGTATTGACCCCTTAGGTAAATTAATCAATTAATTAGCCAAGTGAATTAATTAATTTAATTAACATGTAATATGAGTGGTAGTATAAACAAATCACCAAATAACTAAATGCAGCGAAAATTAAATTTGACACGGGTGATTTGTTTACGAATGAAGAAAACCATCGAGACAAAAGCCCACCAGGTGAATTTAAGGTCACCACTTCCGAGAATCCATTACTATCAAAACAAGTGGTTACAAATAAAGGAATCCCAGTACCTTATACCAACCTATAGTTGAACCCTTACCCCAATACCTAATTGGACTTGTAATGTAGTGACAATCTTTCCTTTCAATGCACGGCTCCAAGTATGTGACTAACCAATCAATGCACGGATCCCAATACATGACTAATACACCAACTTAAGAAGGATGTTTCAATGCACGGCTCCAAGTATGTGACGAACCAATCGATGCACGAATCCCAGTACATAACTAACACACCAACTCGAGAAAGAAGTTGGTTGCAAAGTTCTTCAGTCCATCCACACGATGAAAATCAAGAAGCTCCTTGGTTACAAAGCCCTTAGTGCACAGATGCAACAGCTTCTTCAAGAGAAAGATGAACTAGGGCAATTGTTATCTCCGGTCACAATGTGAGTGCAACAACAATTGCTACAACCTTTGCATATCCTTATATATGTCTAGGGTTGTGAAAAAAGAAACCCTACATAATTAACTTGGATATGCGTAAAAAACATAGTTGGAAATCTGAATTTCATAATTCTCGATAAATACAACTTCTGTTGAGAGCTGTTGAGAATCACATATTAAATCTCGATAGATATATCTATTGAGCTATCTGTCGAGCTTTAATGAACAACACTTCTTTATTTGATTCTTGGATAGATTTGCATGGCTTCAATACTAGACTTGAACTCTTGTTCCATGAAGTATTAAACACATCCTAGATCTACTCAATTACAAGTAAAGTGTGTTTTGTCAAAGGATTAGCCAATTCTAAAAGACATATGTTCATAACATGTTCCACATATGTTTTAACAATCTTCCCCCCTTGGCAATCCATGACAAAATCACAACAAACAAATAAATTATGAAAGAAGTCATAAACCACTCAACTCATACTCACTTGTTAAATACAATAAAATCTAATCCTAACACAAACTCTTGAAAAATTTTGCAAGAAGAGAGTTCATTGCATGATATATTTTGACAACTTGTATTTCTAAAACACTTTTAAACAAAACTCATCAAGGCATTTTAGTATGAAACAGAAATATAAGGTTGCATACCAAAAAAAGAAACATGTGTATAAAAAGAGAAAATAAACAACACATGGAGAGATAAGTGAAATGACAACAACATCATCATATATATATCAAAGATAAGTACAATGTTTGCTATCACTAAATGGTCACAAGACCAATGTATAAAAGATAATGTATCTAAAAAGAAAGAAAGGAAAAGATACATAAATCGTCATTACATCCCTCAAAGTATAAATACTCCCCCTATCAAAAATGTCCTATACTAACTCTGCCCCTAAGTACATGACTACTCTCATATCCAAAACTACTTCCCCTTTTTGTCACGAATGACAAAGGGAACGTCATTGAGAAGCAGTCATCTCCTCATCACCGGAAGAGCTAGCATCCTCATCCTTATCATCATCATCATCATTATTGGAGCCATCATCATCGTCCTCATCCTTTGAAGCCTGTGGAGATGGACGAGGAGATGGAGAAGCAGTGAAGCCACCCATGTAAGCCTGTAGTCATGCAATATGACTAACACAGGTGTTCACCTGATACAACTCAGTAGAGAGTATATCGAGGTGAGCATCCATGCGATCAAGCTTCGCCATGACGGCCTCTAGTGTCACACCACCCGCAGAAGAAGAGGAAGGAGCGGAGATGGATGGAGCGGAATGGGCTAGAGAAGTTGCCGTCTTGGTTCGTGACCGCTTCGATAGAAGTTGGGCCTCACTCCGTCAAACAGACGCCACGTTAATGGCACCCATGACGGTGATATAAGTAGACTCGAGATAAGGAACAAAGGAGTGGCAAATAATCCTCGTGATAGCAGAAGGAAAAATAAGCTTATCATGTGTTGCCGTATCCTTATAATCATCTATGTTAGGACATATGTAAATTATGTTAGGAACATATGTCAATATAGAATTGACCAATCCTTTGACAAAACAAACTTGTAATTGGGTAGATCTAGGATGTGTTTATTACTTCAAGGAATAAGGTTTCAAGTCCAAATATTAATGCCATGCAAATCTGTCCAAGAATCAAGTGAAGGGATGCTGGATTTTAAAACTCAACAGCTAGCTCGACAGATAGCATCTATCGAGGTTTAAAATGCAGTTTTTGCCTGATGCTCGACAGATGCTCAATAAATACCCTATCTATCGAGACTTATGAAAATCAGATTTTCAGTTCTGATTTTTGTCCAATCAATGTATACATGTTTGAGCTTTCTTTTCTCACAATACAAAACATATATAAGGATTATTTTAAGAGCCGTCATAGCTGATGCAAGTGAGTGCAACTTGATGCAAATGTTTTTCACAAGTATATTGTAACCAAAGACAATTTGCCTTAGTTCATCTTTCTCTTTAAAAAGTTGTTGCGTTTGTAAGTCGTAGGGTTTTGTTACTAAGGAGGTTCGTGATCTTCATCACGTAGATGAACTAAAGAACTTTGCAGCCAACATTATTCTCAAATTAGTCACGCACTAAGATCCGTGCATCAATTGGTTAGTCACGTACTGAGAGCTGTGCATTAAAAGGAGAGACTGTCACTACAGAATAAGTCCAATTGAATATTAGGGTAAGGGTTCAGCTGTAAGTTGGTATAAGGTACTGAGATTCCTTTACTTGTAATTGCTTGTTGTGATAATAGTGAATTCTTAGGAGTGGTGACCTTAAAATCACCAAGCGGAGGTTTTTGTCTTAGAGGTTTTCCCCATTCGTAAACAAATCACCGTGTTAACTTTATTTTTCACTGCATATTAACTTAATTGGTGATTTTTTTTGTGCTACCATGCGTATTGCATGTTAATCGGATTAATTAATTAACTTGGTTAATTAATTGATTAATTTATCACAAAGGGTCAATACATTCTTGGCCTATCAATCTATAAGGGAGAGTATGAAGTGAGAAGGGAAGTCTATGGTAAGGTCCTCAATTAGGGACAACAAAAAACGAGCACGAGGCTCAGTAATAGAATTATAGTGAGACAAGGGATGTAGAACAAATTTCATCACCACATTCAGGAACCTCGGAGCTTTTGCAAAGCCCGAGCATGGAGTGTTTTGACAATCACTCCATGAAGAAGGTGTCTCACAAAAGAAAGACGGAATTTCATCTTTGGACACAGTTTGCAGATGAGGACAACTGGGGTAGTCAGGAAACTCCACCCTCAGAATGTGTAGTACATCGGAGATAAGCTCAAGAGTGACTATGATACGAATACCTCGAACCTATGCAACAAACCAAGGTATAGAGGTATCGAAACCATGCATATTGGAGTAGAACTCCTATATGATCACGGTGGGACAGCTCACAAGTATCTCACATAGAGATTCCCATCCTTGACTGTGAATGACAATGGGTAAAGCAGTATTGAAAAAATCAGATAGAATCACACGATGTTTTGAATGAATGCTACATCAAGAGAAGTTCTCCGAGAAGTCCTGACGAGCCTTCTCATCACAGAACCGGACAGAAAGAGGAGTAGGATTAGAAGAAGATGCCCTCGAACAAAGAGGGTTCTGGGATGAAGTGGATTTGCGTTTAGGTGCCATGCGCAGACTATTTAAGAGAGAGGGAAAGAGAGAGAAACAAATAGAAAATTACCAATCACAAACAGTACCAAAACAAGAAATGAAAAGGTACGTATGCATGAACAATGCATGTGACGTTCAAATAAAAATTCATCATGGGCTCAACCCAATCCAATCCTACCAGCACACAAGTTTCCAACATAAAAGCACACATTTAAATGCGTGAAACATTATAAAATGCAAATGTAATGTAATGCATGAGCATATAACAACATATAAGCAAGACCCAACCCAAAGATTTCACAAAATACTCATCAATTTTCAATAACCCCAAAAAAATTTCAAAAACTAAAAACCTAGGTCTAAATGCATGAAATGCATGAAGAATGAGAGATCATACCAAGTGAGAAATGATCAACTTAGGACGAAAACCAAAGGGGTTGAAGTTTAGAGAGAGAAAAGAGTGTTTGGGAGGTGAAAAGATAGGTTTCTATCGAGAGAGATAGAAGAAATGAGATCTGATTTCGCGCTAAAGCTATTTAAAGAAATTGTGTCTTGATGGATTGAGGATCTGTTGAGAATCTATAGAGTACTAATTCTCGACAGATAGATCTGTTAAGGAGTTGTTGAGAATTTGTCAACGGCAAAAGTACCTCAATGGATCGAACAGCTATCGAGACAAATTCCAGAAAGCTTTGATGGATCAAATATGCGATAAGATCTGTCGAGAAAAGAAGTCCAAAGATCTCGATAGATAGCTATTTGTCGAGGTTTGTCAAGAAGCTATCGAGCTTGATAAAAACAATTTTTCAAAGAGGAGAAAAACACATAAATGAATGCAATCAAGCAAACTATTCAACCAAAGATCCAATCAACATATTAAGCACTCAAAAACATCTCTCAACAAGAAAAATGTAAAGCATTTAGGATCCAAACACACACACACACACACACACAACAAGTCTAACCAATTTTATATTTTAAAAACAAGTTAAGATAGTTTAATGAGCATACAATAACACATGTATCAAAAGTAGCAAAGAATTTTGCGTGTTGTGTGTGAAAAACTTCGCAAGATTGCATAAGTGTTTACATGTTATGACAATTTGAGATATGAGAAAACCAATTTAACTCACACACAATTATAATTGCTTGATGGAGACTATTACCTTCGAGGTATATCCTATAACTCCTACATCTCTTAGAAATATGCTTGCAACTATATTTAAAAGCATTTTGATTCTTTTGCTTTCAATTTTTCTTTGCATATTTTTTTCTTTTGAGCATATCATGCATGGCATATAAGAGAAAGAAGAAATACCCAATTACGTAAAGCCAAAAACATCATAATTTTGTTATGCCAAAGCATACAGATGTTATTTCATGATTGACGAGCTTTAATGGTGAGATGGTTATTTATGCCTTTCTCTTAGGATTTTTTAGTCTTTCTCGTCAAAAAGAGTGATATGAGTATTAAGTACAAGAGATCACTTAATCTTACTCATCACAAACACGAGCCACAAAGCTCACTTGCTTAGTTGTGCATAAAGATGCTTATATAACCTACAAAAGATACAAAGTTTAGAAAACTTTGTTTCAATGGTCATCCAAGATACACAAGTACTAATGTACACAAAACACACAATATTTTTGTATTTTTTTTTTTTTTCAATTTTTTTTAATGAAAAACAAAATAAAGCAAAACTGAAAATATATATATATAAACATGTTAACCAAAGCATAGCATAAAACTAGACTGACTTAAAACAAGAAAGCAAAACACACAAGTAATGCATAAACAAAAAGAGAGGGAGAGAGAAAAAGTAATTGAATCACTTTGAGCTTTTTTCCTTCCACACCTTAGAAGAACCTTTCTATTGAGCAAACCTTTGATCCGGTAGTAAAAGGGAAGAATTGAAACCGTTCAAGTTCAAAATGAACATGAAGGCTTTAAGACGATCTTTAAGAGGAGTAAAAGAGGATGGAAACTGATTCTGGTTTCTAGATGAGATCATACTATTGCTTTACTGAGTGGCTAACCACTTGTAGCAATTAGGTCGAGTAGGTCTTGAAGCTCCACAGTGATGACAAAAATGCTACTTCTTTTTTTTAGACTTTTGATTACTTCCCTTCTTAGTTCTAGGGTTTCTAGTCTCTTTCTTATCAAGTTTGGGGCGTGCTCATAAGATTGATTTATCATTGTCTATATTCTCACTAGTTAAAACAATTTTAAAATCATTGTTCTCATAATTAACATTATTAGCAGGTGAAACAAACACATTAGTACTAGAAGAAGTAATATTAGGAGAAGAGAAATCATCACCCAAACCGATTCTATCAAAAGTAGATTTCTAAAAGCTAAGCATCTCATCAAGCTTTGCACTGGAAGGCCTTTCCAATTGAGCTCTAACTTGAAACAGCCCAGCTTCAAGCTTATTGGTCTTTTCAGCCAATAAATTGTTCTCAAACTGCAATGCTCCAATGGTTTAATTAGCTTCAACAAACTTTGTGGAAAGCTCTTCTCAATCAAGTTCCACACCACTCAGCTTCTTGGTGGCTAGCCTATATAGTTTCTCATGCTTCTTAGAAACTCTGTACAATTTTTCATAAGTTGTATGGATGTTATCTTGATCATCCATTTTCTCAAACTTAGAGTCTACCAAGTCCTCTTCATCATCTGTTGTTTCTGAACCCCCATCAGTAGGATCAACTATGGCAATGAAGGCATTTAAAATTCTTTCATCATCATTGTCATATGAATCATCCTCAGGCTCGGTGTCACTCAAGATAGGAGTAAGGGCCTTGCTTTTTCCAATAGTCTTGAGATAAGTTGGACATTCTTGTTTCATGTGTCCAAGCCCTTGACATCCGAAGCATTTTGGTTCGGATGGAACAGTGTACTGACCACCATCCTTAAAATCCTTCTTCCCTTTATCTTGGCTTCTGAATTGTGAAGAATTGGATTGCTTTCGATCCTTGTTGAATCCTTTCACATTGGCATTCTTCATAAACTTTTTGAATTGCCTAGTGATATAGGATTTCATCTTGGAATCTTCATCATTAGAAGACTCATCAATATCACTGCTTTTGGCCTTCAATGCCATGCTCTTGCTCTTGCTCTTGCTTGATTTCCCTATCCTAGACAAACCCAATTCATAGGTTTGCAAGTTGCCAACCAACTCTGTCAAAGGAATTTGGTCAATGTTCTTTGATTCCTCAATGGTGGTGATCTTGGCATGGAATCTCTCTAGAAGACATTTGAGTACTTTTCTAACAATCTTGGGTTCTGGAATGGTTTTCCCAAGATTAAATGTAGAGTTCACTATATCCTTCAGCTTGGCATAGAACTCATCAAACGACTCATCCTCCTTCGTCTTAATCTCTTCAAAGCTCGTGATAAGCCTTTGAAGTTTTGAATCCTTGACAACCTTAGTTCCTTCATAGGTTGTTTGGAGGATGGTCCATGCTTCCTTCACAATTTCGATGGAGGATATCTTCTTAAACTCCTCATTGGTGACTGTACTGATTAAAACATTCAATGCTCTGCCGTTGAAGTTTGCCGCTTTGATCTTAACATCATCCAATCAGCCAGCACTTCCTTTAGCTTGGTCTAACCTATCTCCATAGCTTGCCACACTTTTTCATCTAAAGACTACAAGAAATCTCTCATGCGTACTTTCTAGTATGCATAGTTAGTGCCATCAAATAAAGGAGGGATAATTAAATATTGTCCTCTATCCATGAAAATCTGGGGTCAATGGATCACACAACAAAGATTAAAACCTAATCAAAGTGTGTCTGCTCTGATACCACTTGATAGGCCAAGAATGTATTAATCCCTTGTGTAAATTAACCAATTAATTAGCCAAGTGAATTAATTAAGTCAATTAACATGCAATATGCGTGGTAGTACAAACAAATCACCAAATAACTAAATGCAGTAGAAATTAAATTTGACACGGGTGATTTGTTTACAAATGGGGAAAACCACCGAGGCAAAACCCCACCGGGTGAATTTAAAGTCACCACTCCTAAGAATCCACTATTATAAAAACAAGTGGTTACAAATAATGGAATCCTAGTACTTTATACCAACCTAAAGTTGAATCCTTATCCCAATACCCAATTGGACTTGTAATGTAGTGACAATCTCTCATTTCAATGCATGGCTCCAAGTACGTGACTAACCAATCGATGCACGGATCCTAGTATGTGACTAACACACCAACTTGAGAAGGATGTTAGTTGCAAAGTTCTTCATTTCATCCACATGATAAAGATCAAGAAGCGCCTTGGTTACAAAACCCTTGATACACAGACGCAGTAGCTTCTTCAAGAGAAAGATGAACTAGGACAATTTTTGTCTCTGGTCACTATGTAAATGCAACAACAATTGCTACAGCCTTTGCATCAAGTGAGACAGCCCTTAAAATAATCTTTATATATGTCTAGAGTTGTGAGAAAAGAAACCCTACATAATTAACTTGGATATGCGTGAAAACAAATTTGGAAATCTGAATTTCATAATTCTCGATAGATACAGCTTTTGTCGAGAGTTGTTAAGAATCACATATTGAATCTAGATAGATACATCTATCGAGCTTTAATGAATAACACTTCTTCACTTGATTCTTGGATAGATTTGCATGGCTTCAATACTAGACTTGAACTCTTATTTTTTGAAGTATTAAACACATCCTTGATTTACCCAATTACAAATAAAATGCGTTTTATCAAAGGATTAGCCAATTTTAAATGACATATGTTCATAACATGTTCCACATATGTTCTGACACTTTGCAAAAGGCCTGAGATTCCTTAATATGGGGATGACATTTGTTCTTAATCCATTGTCTCACTATAATTCCATCACAGAGCCTCATGCTCAATTTTTGCTATCCCTTTTAAAGGACCTCTCTGTAGACTTCCCTTCTCATTTTATTATCTTTATCATAGATGTCTATAAGGATACGACGACTCGTAATAAGCTCATTTTTCCTTCAGCTATCACGCGGATGCTTCGCCGTTCTTCTATCCCTATTCCTAATTCTCCTCTCTGCACTATCATGGGTGCCATTAGTGCAGTGTCTGTTCAATGGAGCAAGGCCCTGCTTCAACCGAAATAGCCACGGACCGAGACGATGGATTCTCCAGCCCCCTTCATTCCATCAACCTCCGCTCCTTCTTCTTCTTCTGTGGGTGGTGTGACTCTCAAGGTAGTCATGGCTCAGCTTCAGCGCATGGATGCTCGCCTTGATACACTCACTACTGAGATGTATCAGGTGAACACTCATGTTGGCGTATTGCACGACGACAGGCTCACTTTGGTGGCTTCATTGCTTCTCCGTCTCCTTCTCTAAAGGCTTCTAAGGATGAGGATGCTAATGATGAGGATGAAGATGCTAGCTCTTCTGGTGATGACAAGACAACTTCTCAATGACTTACCCTTTGTCATTCGTGACAAAAAGAGGGAGTAGTTTTGGGTTGAGAGTAGTCATGTATTTAAGGGGAGAGTTAGCATAGGACTTTTTTTTATAGGGGAAGTGTTTATATTTTTTAAGGGATGTAGTGAGGATATATGTATTTTTCTTTTCTTTATCTTAGATACATTATCCTTTTGTATACCGGTCTTGTGACCTTTTTTTTTATAACATACATTGCACTCATTTCTCATTTATATATGATGATGTGTGTTATTATTCACCTATCTCTCCATCTGTTGTTTCTTTTCTCTTTTCATTTATTTCTGTTTCAGACTAAAATGCCTTGATGAGTTTTGTTTAAAGTGTTTTAGAGAGACAGGTTGTCAAAATCTATCATACCATGATCCTCTTCTTATAAAGTTTTTCAAGAGTTTGTGTTAGGATTAGATTTTATTATACTCAACAAGTGATTATGAGTTTAGTGATTTATGATCCTCTTCTTATAAATTTTTTCAAGAGTTTGTGTTAGGATTAGATTTTATTATACTCAACAAGTGATTATGAGTTTAGTGATTTATGACTTCTCTCATACATTTAATTGTTTGTTGTGGTTTTGTTACTAATTGCCAAAAGGGGAGATTCTTAGGACATATGTGGAACTTGTTAAAACAAATGTTATTATATATTGACTAATTTTTTGACAAAACGCACTTTAGTTGTAATTGAGTAAATCTAAGATAGGTTTAGTACTTCAAGGAACAAGAGTTCAGGCCTAGTATTAAAGTTATGCAAGTCTGTCTAAGAAATAAGTGAAGAAGTGTTATTCATTAAAGCTTGACAGATAATATCTATGGAGGTTTAATGCTGATGCTCGACAACTGCTTCACAGAAACAGTATCTATCGAGAATTACAAAATTTAGATTTTCAGATCTGTTTTCATGCATATCCAAGTGTATTTGTGTAGGGTTTCTTTTCTCACAATCCTAGACATATATAAGGATTATTTTAAGAGCCGTCAAAGGTGATGCAACTCAATGCAAATTGAATGTGTATGCAAATTGTGACCGAAGACAGAATTTGCCCTAGTTCATTATATTCTTTGTAGAAGATGCTGTGTCTTTGTGCCAAGGGTTTTGTAACCAATGAGCTTCTTGATCTTCATCGTTTGGATGAACTGAAAAACTTTGCAGCCAACATCTTTCTCAAGTTGGTGTGTTAGTCACATACTTGGATCCGTGCATTGATTACTTAGTCACGTACTTGGAGCCATGCTTTGAAAGGAGAGATTGTCACTACATTGCGAGTCCAATTAGGTATTGGGGTAAGGGTTCAACTGTACATTGGTATTTGGTACTAAGATTCCTTTTACTTATAACCTCTTGTTTTGATAATAGTGGATTCTCAAGAGTAATAACCTTAAATTCACCCGTGTCAAATTTAATTTTCGCTGCATTTAATTATTTGGTGATTTGTTTGTACTACCACGCTCATTGCATGTAATTGAATCTAATTAATTTCACTTGGCTAAATTAATTGATTAAGTTACCAAATGGGTCAATACATTCTTAGCCTATCACTCTTACTAAATTTTGGGCAATATTTGGTAATTTAGCTTGTAGATGACTACATTCTAGTCGATGTTGATCAGGTGGAAACCTTTAACCTTACCTGGATTGGTACATTGAAACCCTGAAGCCAAGATTGCTGTATGCATTTCATTTAATGATGTAGAATAGACATACTTTCTTTTAAAAAGAGACCATCAAAAGTCAAAAATCAAATCACATAAGCATAATCTACCCCACTTTTTGGGCCAACTTTGGGATCATGTGATATTTCGGTGACCTGAAAGGAATTGGCGTGAGGATCAAAACTCATTCATGTAAGCATAATCTACCCTACTTTTTGGGCAAGTTATTTCATTTAGACCCATGTATAATCAATCTTTACTATAAATTAGTAATTGTTGCCCCATGGGCATTCAAAATTCAATTAATAAAATTTTAGAGACTTTTTCCTTTTTAATTTTTTTATTTTTTTTATTTATTTTATTATTTTTATTATTTTTATTATTATTATTATTTTGTGTGGATTCCATAGTTCTCTTTGTAAATTTGAGGATTCATTTTTAAGATAGACATGTTCTATTTCTTGTGGCAACCCACTACATCAAATATTTAATGACTATATCAATGGTGAAGGCTATAAAAGAAACCATTACCGGCCATTGCATACTCAAAATAATAGGCATAAATTGTTTTGTATATATGAATTCTCAAGTTCAAACCATTTTTTGGACAAATAGTTCTACAAAAATGTGACCCATATAACTAGCAAATATGAAGTTCTGCCTCACAGAAATTTCACATCTTGAAAATCTAAACTAAAAATCTACATTTATCTTTGTAACACATTTTGATTAATTATCTCTTCACAAGCAATCTATCATTTCCTAGTAGTATAAATTTTTAGAACAATTGGTAATTTATAATAATATCAAAGTAGGTGTTTATGAATATTCGAACTATGACCGTGTTTTACCTCCAATTTAAAAAGTTAAAAAAAAGTCTTACGTGCTATATTCATTATTTTTTAATAGTTTAAGTTATTTGAACAACTGATAATTTTCATCAATAGAATTGAATGCTTTTATTTCTAAATTCATGTACCAGCCTTTTTTTTGGAAAACATCTCCATGAGCTAATACATTGGAAAGGAAAGGAAGGGAGAAACAAAAAAAAAAAAAAAAAAAAAAAAAAATTCTTCATTTTTCATAGACTCAGTAAAGCATTTTATTTATTTATATTTTTAAGAACTCGGCTTACTTCACAAGCAATTTTTTTTTTCAAAGGATGTTAATGTTATGTTATAGTAATGACACCTAAAAAATGGTAAGCTGCAAACAATTATAAATGTTTCCTATACCTAGTTTTCCATCTAATTTGTAAAAAGGCAGCCTACATACTTTACAGTTAAGTGTTTTTTTTTTTTTTTGGTAGAAACTTTACAGTAAGTGTTAATGTTTTATAAATAAATCTAATAATGTGAATTTTTTTTTTTTTTTTTTTTTTGGGTCTCTAAATAAGCTTTACCCCCACAGACCTTTTGAGTTTTGGATCTTTTGACTGGTTATAGACATGATTAATCATCCTTCCTTAAAAAATGGAATCACAAACCATTAAGGTTCACGGGCGTGACTAACTCGGCAATTTGGTCAATTATGTAGTCTAAACGAATCAAAAGTACTTCATTAAAATATTAAATAAATTAAAAAAATACCCTCCTATTATTGGCCTAGAATCTCATGCTTTGCCAGCTAAATTTTAGGCCAGCACTGCTTTACAATCACATGCATCCACTCTCATGTTGTCTAAGTGAAACCAAGCGTACTTAACTGCAGTGCTCTATAAATACCAGGGCACATGGCTGGTCTTTTTACCACCACAACAAAATCACTTTGATACTAATTAGTACTGATCTCACTCAATTTAACACTTAGTAGTGAAGTTTAGTTTGAGATATGGATTCCAAGAGATCTTTGTCAGCTGCTTTGTTCATATCAGTTAACCTTCTCTTCTTTGCCATTGTTAGTGGTTGCTACACTTGTCCTAGTCTTCCTAAGCCTAAACCAAACCCAAACCCTAAACCAAGCCCTACCACTGTCCCGCAGAGTTGCCCCAGAGATGCACTAAAGCTAGGGGTCTGTGCTAAGGTGCTTAATGGAGCAGTTGGGACAGTTATTGGGTCCCCACCAGATACCCCATGCTGCTCACTACTTTCAGGGCTTGTCGATCTTGAAGCTGCTGTTTGCCTTTGCACTGCCATTAAAGCCAACATTCTTGGCATCAACCTTAACATCCCCATTTCACTTAGCTTACTCATCAATACTTGTGGGAAGAAGCTCCCCTCTGACTTTCAATGTGCCTAAAGATTTCTTTATATATATTTTCTGTTGTAATGTTGCTGGGACTTTTTTTTTTTTTTTTTTTTGGTTTCATGTTTCATGTTGTGTTTTCTAGTTGTTTTGTAGCAAGTGTTCAATAATATTGAACCAACAATTTACAACTCTGCATTGTAATTGTGGGCTTAGACTGATTTTCATTCTGCAGTGGCAATTATACTTTACTGTGTATCTAGATTTATTGTTAGGCTAAATAAGAATGATGAACAAGGAAAAAAGACAATCATATCTTCATGAATAATTGTTCATAATACATAAACAAAGTGCCGCCAAGAAGTCTTGGACCGTTCAGTACTAACTTAAATATGATATGTTGGTGTCCATACTCAAATATGCACTTCGACAATTCTGCATAGTACGCACAAGCAAGTATGCCATGTTACTAAAAGCATGCATTATTCACTTTGCTATGGCAAATTGATCAGGCTAAACTGAGTGACATCTAGATGAGCTGATGAAAGAAAGAACCACTTTCGTGAGATGAAATGAAATTGCAGGATAATTATTTTGGACAGGTAAAAATGCAGGATAACTGGATAATGGATTTTTGTATTGTTTTGACACGATATTAACTGCACCAAGGCAACGTTAAATTGCTTCCTCGACAAAGTATATTAGCAGCTTAACTAGTATACCAATAGTTATTAACACAGTGTTAAGCGGAACTGTATTAAAACCTAGCAAGTTCAAGAGGTTAGCTTCTGCGAAGTACTATACACTGAACCTGAAGTCTCACGTGGGTGGGGGTTTGCAAGGAATATTTACAGGAATATATTTTAAGGTGTTTTCCATGTAAAAGTATGTTTAGGGCTCTTCTACAACTACGGCATTTGTCACAACCATGTAATGAGGTTGACTATGACTCTATGAGCGATGGACAATCATTTATGCATGAACTCTTTATTTTTTCTTTTTCTTTTTTTTCCACCACTTTCAATTAATTATTTTAGCAAGTTGTGTAAAAAATTATGACAAAAAAGTTATGGTTGACTATATCTTTTGTTTATGAGTCATATTAACGGATACTCGTAGGACAATTGTTAATGAACTATGATAGGAAATTTTTGATATCACTTTCCTAAGAAATATAAAAACTGTTAACAATATTTATTATTTTATTATTCTCTCAATAAAATGTTTCTAAAAATAATTCATAAACCAATGCTGGGCATTGGTTAACATTTTCCTTTGTTTATATATGGTAAGAAACTAGTAGGAAGGAAAGGGTAAGTGCCCATCATGTTCTTTGATCACCTCCTATGTTTATACACAGTGTGTATACAGTGTAAAACTTTATCATTCATATAAATATATATATATATATATATTTATATTTATATTTGTGCTATATCCTCAAAAGATTAGTCAAATTACAATTAAGAATCTCATAATCATCTACATCTATGATCTAAATTAATAATAAATAACCAATATGGGGACTCAATAACACATTGTTACCATTGAATCCAATCAAATTACTATACCCAAAAAGACTAGTCAAATTAAAATTATGGTTCATTGTAATTGCTTCTATTGAGTTCAACATAATAAACACTTGATATAAATCTTAGCAAGCACTCGCATAACACGAACTTATACAATCCAATACATATAATTCGAGATATTGTAATATTCTCTACTTATATTCCTAAGGTACTCATTAGGGTACACATTGTGCTGCAGCCATAATTTTGTTAAGTTGACTTTGACCATTTATATAAATCCAAGAAAAGTACTAGCAGGTTATATTTGCGTTATACTAAAAAAAATATTAAAATTACAATTAGAGTTTCTCGTAATTGTTTATATATATAGCCTAATTCGAGCAAGTGCAAGCTTGTTGAAGAACTTAGTACACATCCACACAATCTAGATTGATACAATTCAATTGTTATCGGATTAAAACCATGCAATCTAGAATATCACACGTATAAATTATATATATATATATATATATATATATATATATATATATATATATATATATATATATATATTGCATTTAGTTTATCTTTGGTATTTGTATAATATATCTGAACGACAATATCGCCTGTACCTACTTGGAGTTTGCTTCACCAGATTCTTTCGAACCAAATAACATGTTCAATGCAAGTTGTTGGTTTTCAGATTATTATATATGTCACAAGAAAAAACAATGAAGCCCACAGAAATTCCCTCGCAAGAAATACTAATTAAATGAGGAACTTTAATAAAAAGTTAATGTGAACTAACTCACGAGTTCATACTGAAAATTGGAGGGAGAGAGAAAGAATAATTAGGTTGTGTTCAACTTCAACATGTGAATCAACAGTGTTACACGAAAAAGTATTTTCTCCGCGTCCAAATGCAATCTTGGATGCAGACCACTTAAAATCAAGATTTGGATTTACAAGCAGGACTGTGTATTTGATGGCTGATGCCCCATCCACACGTAAAGGTTCACAAATGAAACAAAGAGACAAATCTTTCATTTCCCTAGATTTCTGATTATAAGAAGGATTTCCTTTTCCTTTTCCATTTTTTTTTTTTTTTTTTTTTTTTTTATGACGATAGGAATAGGGGGGAACGACATAAAATGTGATGGCTAGCTTTATGTCAGTTGTGTTGTAGACCTGTGGTCACGTTTGGTTTGCTATACATAGTGTAGTTTTGGAAAATTTAGACCTCATTGTAACCCAAAGTAACCAGTTTTAAGCGGAGCTGATTAATTAATCAATTATGTAATTGAATTCAACTTAGGATTAATCAAACCACACAAACAATATTGCCAAAAAGGGCAAATTAAATAAGTGCGAAAAATAAATAACATGACAATACGATTACGATGTGAAAAATCAATGGCAACAACAAATAAAAAAAAACAAAAACAAAAAAAAAAAAACTGAGGGTTTATCCACTCTTAAAATTGAAGTTTATAAAATAGAATAAACTCTAATTCTACTACTAATTAAAGTACATAGTATTTACTACCTTGATCTCATGAAACTTCAAATACATGCACGACTCTTCTACTGTGGATTTTGTCACATAACTTCTTGCTTGTAGCTTCAAGAATCTCTTAAAGATTTTATTTCCACACCAAACCCCGGTATGAATGTATGGCTTAAACTTGATTTGCACGATGGAAGTAGCAACACCGTGGATGATGGTTCTCTACTTGCTTCTAAACTCACGGGTTAAATAAGTGGAGGTTAGGGTTTTGTCCTTGAATGGCACAAGCTTTTTTATATATACAATCTCTATAAAAGTCATGTTTAATTGACCTTTATATAAGCACTCTAATTAGGTTTACAAAAACCCACTTGCATTACCAACTTAATGTAAAACTTGTCAAATTAAAAAATGCATCTACGATTCTGGATCAATCAACTATGTGTTGAGAAACCAAAAAGTCTTCTTTCCTTGAATATAGAATTTATGACTCAACAAGAGTTACAATTTGTCAAGTTAGCTAAAGAAGTCAATTCTCCCTCCCCCTAAAGAAGTCTTCTTTCCTTTTACATTTGGCAAACCCTAAAGAAGTCAATTCTCATTCCCCCTTTTATACAGTATTTTCATCAAATAAAAAATCAACTAAATATAAATTTTTCTCCAAAAAAAAAAACTAGATGTACCTAAACCACACGTAACTGCTAAAACAGTTTTTAATTTCTATTTTTTTTTTTTTATAGAGAAAATTTTTTTAACAATCCTTTTAGATTTTTTTTTTTTTTAATTTCTCTAATTATAGAAGTCTTTTAGTTACAATTAAAATAATTAGTTGAGAAAAAAAATTCAGTGTAGCCTATAATATCTCACTCATTGTTTTGATAGTGAAGTCAATAAAGATATGTTTAACTTTTGTGAAGAGGGAAACAAAGAGGCCCAAATGAAAAAAAGAAAAGAAAATACCCCTTGAGTTTTGGACCCACTGAACTTTTAAATTTTCTTCATAACACTTTGAGGTTTTCATATTCACATCTTAAATCAATTTTGGTTGTTCTTAGTGACGAAAAAAGAATCATGCGACCGTCAAATGACACAACCATGCAACTAGTTCGCACCAAAATGAAACACAAATAACAATATAATCAGACATTGTTGTTATTCATATTTTATTTGATGCGAATCAGTTTTTGGGTCATAAATATAATAGTCATATGATTCTGTAAACAAAACTTAGTTCCAAGAACCAATTTCACAAATGTGAAAATTTTAGGGAGTATAATAAAGAAAAGTTAAAAGCTCATGGGTTCAATTTGCAATTGATCCAAACTCCAAGGGATGTTTATGCATTTTGAACAAAAAAATATTGCCATTAGCAATTGGTCTATTACATTTCTTAATAACCCCAATTTTTTAAAGAAAACAAAAGAAAAATTAATACAAAGCAAGACAGGCCCGCAATCACCGAGAAAGGGTAAGGACTTTCACCTGGACCCTTGTTTACGCAATAGAACTCAAGACGAGTCAAAACTCCGCGTATTAAAAGGGTTGGGCCTCCGTTTGCTATGGGCTGGACTTTGTATGAAGAAATCTTATGCTTCAAGATGTCATGTCAATAAGAAAAAAAAAAAAAAAAAAAAAATAGCGAGAGAACAAGGTTGGAACCACATTAGGGCTTAGGCCTTGAGAAGATTATCTTATAATTAAGACATGGCAGAAACCCGATCATACTCTCTCGAATAGAAAATCCGATTATCGATAAGCTTTTTAGTCCAACTGCCACACCACAAATGATTTTGTAGGTCGAATTTAATTGACAAAAGCTTATAGAATACCTTTGTGATTTGAATAGTGTATTTTTCCTCTTTCTTAATGACATATTAGAATCTCATGGTTGTGCCGTCCATGCACGCAGGTTTCAAGCTACATTAAACGTGGCACCACACTAATTTTTTTTTCTTCAATAATTTTACCGACCAAATCATCATTATCTTACACGTAGCTAAGTCCTCTCTATCTCTTCATTTTTTCCCCCCTCTTTTAGTAATCCCTCTCTCTTCTATTATAGATATGCGTTTTTTTTTTTTTTTTTTTGCTGGGCAGCTAGCTGGACTTTGTAAGAAGATCAATGTTTCAAGGGTCATGCTAACGAATTTTCTTAGAGTATTGATTAAGGATCTAATTAAAGAAAGTTTTTATGAAAAAATTAAAAAAAAAAAAATTTAATGATTTGACAGCTTTTTTTCATTTCTCATAAAAATGATGTTAAAATTTTCCTAAAATAGATTGTTAACCAATGCTCGATAGCATTTCTCATGTTTCAATCATGAGCAGGGGCGGAGCCACTTGGCTCATGGCCCCCCCAAAAATTTTCAAATTTCCATTCAAGTATGTAAAAAAATTACATGGGCCCCCCCAAAAGTTAAGATCCGGCCCCCCCCACCATATTATTTTCAACCAGTTTTCTAGAGTTTTAGACTTTTAGTCCAATACAACTTCAAGCTAAGCAAAAAACTTGGCCCACATCCAGCCCACCAGCCAGCCCCAATTCCCTAAGCAAACAAAATTATTCTTTTCTAAACTATAACACTTCCAGCCTAGCTCGAATCCAAAATCTAAAATACCCAATTAAACACAAACAAAAAGCATTCAATCCTCACAGTCTAAAAAAAAGAAATCCTCACCGTTTGAACAATCTAAAAGAGAGAACAAATGAACAATCTTCACGCTTCACACCTTTGCCTTAGTTTTTTACCTTCTTAGTTCATGCCTCCTAGGCTTCCACTCCAATAATGTCACGCTCACCAGCTCACGCCTCTGCTTGACTGCCTCAGAAACCCCTCCGGCTCACCGTGACACTGCTGCCTCTACCAGCCTGCTAAATTAGCCTTCATTGCCTCAACGACTCAACCTCAACTCAAGCCCTCACCTCAATTCCTCAAGGTATCTCATTCATTCTTTGATTGACTTCTCTCTCTTTTTCTCTACAACTGAAGAACTGAACTAAATACTAATACTTGAATAGAAATATCAAATATGAAATATGTGTATGTGTATGTGATTTCCCTTTGCCAGCAAAGCAATTTATACTTATTACTTTGTCTTTTGTCTTTTTGTGTTTGTTGTTATTGTATTCTTTATTATTTGATCCATTGATTCTAAGACTCAGACCAGCCTTTTCCCTTTTGGCTTTTGTGTTGTTTGTCTTGTCCCTTGAGTGGGGGTTGGGTGGGGCTTGCATTGTGTAAGTAAATTTTATATATATATATATATATATATATATATATATATATAGGAAATTAATCTATGGAAGGAAATTGGGGTGAGGGCTGTGAGTTTGTCATAGAGTCTAGGTATTTGGTTTTCAGTCATTAAATTATACATGGTAGTACGGTGTTGTAAATTTATTTGGTTTATGTTGTTTGTTTATACTTTTTATTGATTTGTTTATTTAGTTATTTTATCCTAGATGGTCATTACATAACTACAAGTGTATTTATATTATAATTCATGTAAGAATGAATTTTATATGATAATTTATTGTCTCTCTCTCCCAAGTTAGTTTATCATTTGTTGAATTGATTTTTTTTTTTTTTTTTTGGGGGGGATTGAAATTAGGTGTCAAATAATGAGCAAACGACAAACAATTGATGCATTCTTTAAGAAAACAGATATTAGTCATTCAAAACTTAGGACTTCTGTAGAAACAAATGTTGATACTTCAATGCCTAATAAGCATCCCTCCAAATGTTCAAGAATTGAATCTAAATGGATAAACTGTGATCCAAGATCACGTAAACAAATATATGAATTCACTGTCAACGAATAAGATGAAATTCGACATTCTTATCTCATAGCCGGTCCATATCAACCTAGAGATAAAGTATCCATACAAAGGACCGAAAAATCATCGCCGTAGTATATCTCTATTACAACCCGGCCCCCCCAAGTAATTATTTCTGGCTACGCCCCTGATCATGAGTTTATAAATATATATCCAAGCAGCTGTCATTTAACCACTGTTTATTTCTTGTCAGGTGGGTTTGGCTTTTTCGAAGTTTTGAGATCCTCTCTCGTACCATGCATTCTAGTTTTTATTCCACGTACGTATCAAAATTAATAATACTGAAGCTATTGAAGAGTTTATTTATATTTCCTTAACACAAAAGTGGATTTAAAATTTTAAATATACGAACATGTGCGGATTAGGCAACTATATATAGTTAACTTTACAACTATGCAAAATAGTTTTAAAAACAGAGAGAGAGAGAGAGAGAGAGAGAGAGAGAGAGAGAGAGAGAGAGAGAGAGAGAGAGAGGGTTGGTGCATATATACCAATGAATCTGGGATAATTACTTGTTTTTTTTTAGGAAAAAAAAAACGAAAAGAACAATGGGTTGGTGCATATATGCCAATGAATCTGGGATAATTACATTTTTTTTTAGAAAAAAAAAAATCAATTGTTTTCAAAATAAGTTTGAAATTTTGATCGTGAATTGTAATAGGCCAAAGCTCAAACATTGAAAGGACAAATGTTTTTTTTTTTTTTTTTTCCAAGATAAAAATTCTACTTTAACCTAATCTAAGTGTATATGAGTGAAACTTCTTTCTGAAAACTTGAAACCTAGCTCTCCTTCCCACACCCTACAAGCACCTAATACTTGTAGAGTAACTATTGTGCCAAAGGTATGCAGTAGTTGAAATGACAAATATTAAGTTGAAGAATTAATTTATAAAATATAAAAATAAAAATATGTAAGATTTTCATGTGACTATTTTTTGCATTATGCATTTTAAAAATGTTACTTGATTGTAAGTGATTGAATAATGGGTGAAATCATGTAAGGGTGAGTAAACTCAAAGATTTACGTGATTCGGTCTGATGGACTATGTCCATGGTGAAAAACCCTTAATAGCTACATATTTTTTATTAAGCTCTTTAGTTTATAATGAACCTAATGTAGGTTTTTATACTAGAGCAACCTATAAATTAAACCTAGGCTAACCATATAGGTTTACATGCATTTTCCTACAATTGATTCGAGCTAGGTTCCCGGACTATAATATATCTAACAATACACAAGAAGTAGGTACGTAGTTTGCTTTTTTTCTGGTGAATCCAGAAGATCTGTGCTGCACCATTAGCTCTGCGTAAATTTATTGCCTATGAAAATTGAAACAGGCTTGTATGATGCCATCCTTGAAGCAAATCAGGTGATCATTGCTCGAGCAGTTAATGCTGCATCATGCATCCGGAGATTTCTCTGTTGTGGCGCATATGGTTTTATGAGGTCAAATATCTTTTATGCTTCTTTCGCAAGTGGGATGTGAGCATTTTTTCTTAAATGTTCTAATGTGAGCTTGGAAGCTCACTTAGCAAAGTATTTTGGGATTCTATAAGGGAGCCATAGGTACTAGCTAGGTAGTGCAAACTGACGTAACTCATTAAGTATCTGATCAAAATAAGAATTTTCCGCTATCTTATTAAAAAAAATCATTACTCACATGATAAAACTTGTGGTCCAAAGCAAAAATGTTGTGACTTATGATTTGAAGGAATTGAAAAACATATGGAGTTTGGAACGTACAGATCAGATCATTGTTTAAATCTACCGAATTGAAGACAGATACTTACCCGCCTAAAAAAAATTTGTGGGCAACATTAATTCTCATAATCTATGATGGTCTTGCAAATCACTGTTCATTGGATGGCCATTAGTGTTGGAAATGATTTAAACAATAAAGCTAATGTGATCATTCCAAATTCTACTTGATTCCCATTCCTTAGAAAATCATAACTTATATGCGTCACTTTTAACAAGTATCCATAAAGTATTTGTTAGTAACAATTTTAGAAAAATCTTTATACTAATTTTAAGAGAAATATAAAAAATGGTTAAAAAAATCAAATTTTCCCCATAAAAATTTTCTAAAAATATTGCATAAACTGATAAACCAATACTCTAATTAGAACATTCTTTAACTTTTCCCCACTTATATATTTGCTCAAAAACCTTGTTGCTAAAGTGATACTTTCGTTATATTTTTAATGGAGATGTTTAAACTACAAAGTTAATTTTCCTTGTATTGAATGACTTGTTAATTAGTCGGTTTGCATGTACAGTTTCATTTGTACGTTATCAATAAAAACTAAGGTTCATTCTTAAATGTAGTAATTAATGTTTTGAGAAAATGAAAAATTATAAATATATATATATATATATTAAAGCTACAAACTACTAATGTGATGAGTAGGGGTGGCAAAATCCGACACGACCCACAAACTCGACACGACTAATCCATTATAAACAAGTCATGGATTGAGGCTAAACGGGTTCGGGTTCTATTCATACTGACACAGCTAACCCGTTTAATAAACATGTTGGATTCGTGTTCAGCATACGAACCCGTCTGACCTGCTTGACCAATTTATGGTTGTTTTTATATGTTTATTACTATATTTATAGTTGTAATTGTATTTTAATTTTATATACATGGAAATTGATAAAGATTATAATGGTTAAGTATGACCAATTAATTAAATAGAGTATAAAACAAGTCATTTGTATTTGACTTTTATATAATTTATTAATTAAACGAGTTAAACGTGTCAGGTCGGGTTAACCTGTTTAATAAACAGGTCGTATTCGGGTTGAGGATTCTTGACACGTTTAGTAAACAAGTAGGGTTCAGGTCAACCCATATAATTGAATACTTATGACTTGACACGATACGAACCCAACCTGTGAACACGAATTGCCACTCTTAGTGATGAGTGATTATTAATAAGTGAAAAATTAATGTTAGTGATAAGTGTAAATGAAAACCATTAAGAATTGACCATAGTAATAATTTGTAAAAATATTGCTATATAGGTTGTAGCTATTGCATTGCCTAAAACTAAAAATATAGTTTGCATTGTTCTGATTACATGGGTAGTCACATATTGCACCAGTACATAGTGCACCGCTTACATATTGGGTAGTTACAAACTGCACCAGTACATATTTCACCGCTTACATATTGGGTAGTTACAAAATTTGCTTCAACTGTGATCTTCATTTAATTTTTTCCTCTCCTTAATTCTTTGACTTTATTTTTCAGCGGGAACTATGACAAAATTTTCCAACTCCTAGTCCTAATTTCCTGTAAGCCTAACCCATTACCCAAAAACGTTTTCACTTCGGTGATGACAATGTAATCCCATCCCAAAAACGTTACACCTTGGGTTCTCAGTTTTCTTGCTTTTGCTTTTTGTGTCGTCACTTATAAAATCCAGGAAAAACAAATATGCCACATTGATTCCTTTGTTTTTTGCTGAATTATTTCAAAAGAAATGAATAAATCAAACTAAACTAAGCCACGTGCTTCTATTGACTTTAGCTGAGTGACGGTTTTTCTTGGTCTTATTAATGTAAATTTAGAGTTTTTTTTTTTTTTTTTAAATGAAATATGGGAGGTCTTATTTATATAATATAAAGTTTATACATCACCAACATCTGAGCCTTGGGCACATAGTCTAGTCATCCCAAAGCCAGCCAAATCCCTTACATGGTATAAATATACAAAACTATGACAATTACTATAAACAGACAAAAGGTTCCGTTGGTGAGTTCCCCGCTTTGCCAAAGCGTCCGCATATTCATTGGCTTCATGGTAAATGTGTTGTACTTGCACCTCCCAGCCCTGATCCAAGAGGCTCCTGCAATAACAAATTAAAGGCATCATATTAGTAGGGTAACTCGCATTATGATTTGTTAACCATGTTAAAATCACTTTAGAATCAAGTTCAAGCTGTATATACTTAACACCCATATTCCATGTCATTGCCAAGCCTTGCCTGACTGCGGCCAATTCAGTCATATTATTTGTTGCTAGACCCACGTGAAGTGAAAAATCTGAAATCCATTGTCCCAAGTGATCTCTCAATATCCCCCCAACACCGGCTATACTTGGACTACCTAGGGCACTTCCATCAGTATTGATTTTAATATAAGGATTTAGGGACACATGCCATCGTATAATGTAGGGGAGTCTAACCTGGGTCCGTTTATCGATGCCAGCTAGGAAGTAAAATTTCGTAGCAGCTTGCACGAAGTAGATAAGGCTATGTTGGGATCGAGATTGATTTTGGAAGTCCATTCATTGCGAGCTAACCAAAGATTGCAACAAGTGAGGAAAATAAACATGCCAAGGGAGCTGATGGGGCAGGATAACAACATTCGTCATTGCATTGCACCATAACCAGTCTTGCAACGGCATGCGAAAGAAGGACAGGGGCAAAATTCCCAGGGATTGTTTCCCTTCTCTATCTCTCATAATTTTGTTTATTACTAAAATATCATTTTCGTCTGCAATATTATTTGATAAACCCTAATAAACCAAAAAAAAAAAAAAAAAAAAAAGGGTCAACCAGAGCAAGTTAAAAGGCAACAATGCACAACGGCAGTAAAAAAAAACAAAAATCAAAATAAACAGCAGAAAACAAATAAAAAGCCCAAAACAACCCTTAATTATTTTAACACATAAATTAATTTAATTCTAAAAACACTTTTCGTGTGAATTGAAGTGAATTGAATATGAAATGAATAAAGTATAGATACAAAATTGATTGTAGCCTAAAATTACAATCTTGCTTGATAAAATAAGCATTACTACATAATTTTGAAAATCTAACCGAATTGTATGTTCTGTACACTCTCAATATATATATCAAATTTTGTGTCAATCAGATATTATTTACTATATGATCTACAAGCTTATATTTTATGCATAATTCTAAACTACAAAAACTTGCAGTTTAAATAATTTATTAATAACATAACTATTGATTTTTTAAGCTGCATACTAAATAGATGCAAATCAAGTGTGTTAGCAATTTCGATAAATTTACAGTTATATATATGTGTGTGTGTTGCATAAGTTTTCTATGTGTTGTGAATATTAATAAATGCCATGTTTACCAAAATTTTCTTGCATAAATAGTTAAATGATTATTATGTATATTAATTTCTTGATAAATGCAAAAAAATTTCATTTAACTATTAATATATGGTTTAAATAGTATTTCATTTTCTTGTGTATATTTTATTTTTATTTTGTTTGAGAAAAAAAATTTATTTTCTTTTAGTTATAGTGTTATTATATAGTTTCCAATTTAATGCACACTGCACACAGTTTCTTCAAAACTTATATTTAGTAGCTTTTCTAAATGTATATCATACAGGTTAGCAACTAATATATATAAATATATTAAATCAAGCTAAGCTAACAGGTGTCAGTTCAAGACAAAATGAAATTTCTTGATTGAATTTAAGGTTTTTGAGCTCTATAAATAGGCTACAAGGCCTGTACATGTTCCTGCTACCCTCAAGTCTCATATTTCTCAACCATTATTCACGCTCCACAGAAAAATTGAAGTACAGCTCCAACAATGAGTGACCTCCCTCAAACACAAGGGAAAACCCTCCCAGATGCGTGGGATTACAAAGGCCGTCCAGCCGAGCGGTCTAAAACCGGTGGCTGGACCGCAGCTGCCATGATTTTAGGTCTCACATACACACCCTCCCCTGCCCATTTTTATTAGTATTCCATATCCTTCTCTCTTGTAGTTCTACTATATACTAATTATCCATGATTAATTAACCTTTTCTTTCTGTGGGATATTTTTCCACAGGTGGGGAGGCAATGGAAAGGTTAACAACGCTGGGTATTGCTGTCAATCTAGTAACCTATTTGACTGCTACCATGCATTTAGGCAATGCTACCTCTGCCAACACAGTCACCAACTTCCTTGGTACCTCTTTCATGTTTTGTTTACTTGGTGGCTTTATAGCCGACACCTTTCTTGGCAGGTAGAGAATACTCAAAATTGATCAATCTATTCTATACATTCTTCCATCTTAAAAAGGCTTGGTTTGCGCTTAATAGTTAAAACCCATTAACAATTTTCTTTCCTTGATTTGCTTCCTCTCCTAATAGGTATCGCACAATTGCCATCTTCGCCAGCGTTCAAGCAACTGTAAGATTCTTGATCTTGCTTCTTGAATATTTAAAATTGGTAATTTTTTATGGATCTTTTTGGTGATCAGGGTGTCACAATTTTGACAATCTCAACCGTAATCCCAAGCCTCCGTCCACCCAAATGCGCTGCGGACACAGGACCACCTTGCATCCCCGCAAGCGGCAAACAGCTACTAGTTCTTTATTTGGCACTATATCTCACAGCTCTCGGCACCGGTGGTCTAAAATCGAGCGTGTCAGGCTTTGGTTCGGACCAATTTGATGATTCAGACAAAGAAGAAAAAACCCGAATGACAAATTTTTTCAGTTGGTTCTTCTTTTTCATAAGCATAGGCTCACTTTGCGCTGTGACAATTCTTGTGTACATTCAAGACAACCTGGGGAGAAAATGGGGTTACGGAATTTGCGTGTGCGGAATCGTTCTTGGCTTAGTTGTGTTCTTGTCGGGCACAAGGAGGTACCGGTTCAAGAAGCTTGTGGGTAGCCCGCTTACGCAGATTGTTGCGGTGTTTGTCGCGGCGTGCAGGAAGAGGCATTTGGAACTGCCTTCAGATTCATCTTTGTTGTTCAACGATGATGACATTCTTGACGAGGGACAGAGGAAGAAGAAGAATAGGTTGCCCCATACCAAGCAGCTGCGGTGAGTGATTTCTCAAACCATTGATTTCAAGTACTCTTTTAACTGTAGTAACTGTGTTGTTATTTTCACCCCCTGTTTTTTCCTATAACTTGTGCTGAGATAAATTATGATTTACTATAATAAATTAATATGCCAAAGTAACTTTACAGTCATCACAAATTGCCATCTTTTATACTAATAAAAAAATTTGTGAAATTTTATTGTGTTTTTCAAACTTAATAGATGACAACTCTTTTATATAATCTATAATAATATTTCCCTTAATTTTGTTTCTAGTCCCTAAAATATCAAAAGTTCTAATTTACCATAATTTTGTTTCTAGTCCCTAAAATATCAAAAATTCTAATTTACCATTCCTAAACTGTCAAAAGTTCTAATTTACCATTCCTAAACTGTCAAAAACATTATAATTTTGATGATTTTGTCTATACTGATTAACCTTCTATCCTACATGTATAATAGAATGTTTAGGTGGCATTATTTAATGGTTATTTGGCATGAGTTAATTTAATATGAGTCCGGTTAATGTGTGCCTTTAGAGCACATATTAACCATCTATTTTGAAATTTTTTTATAAAAAATTGAAAAAACTATCAAAAATAATTAATTACTTTTTTCTTTTTTTATTAAAAAAAATTAAAAAATAATTTGCTAGTAAATCCCAAAATAAAAAGATGACATGTTGTGAGGACTCATCGAAATTGTAGTTTGAGATAATGATTGGTTTATTGTTTTCTGACGTGGTTTGAATAATATCATAGACTATAGTTGCTTCCTTTGTCGTGGCATACATGACAACAACAGTAATGCGCATTACAATGGGTCTTTGATCCCAATTACCTATTTTCCCATTGTCTTTATACTTTTACACTCTTTTTTTTTTTTTTTTTAGTAAGTCCACTTTTTAATGGTTAATAATTAAGAGAAATGTTAAAGAATGACCTAAGGGTATTGGTTTAGAAACTATTTTTAAAAATATTTTCTGGAAAAATGATAAAGTAATAAATTTTGTTGATAGTTTTTTTTATATTTTCGATAAAAATAATGTCAAAAAAATTTTAATATAGTTTGTAGGGTCACAATCCGTAGCCCAAGTCTAAAAGATCTGAGACATGAGCCCAATACAATTAATTTGTAAAGAGTGAGTGAAAGAGTTAGGCTTCTAGTAAATAGATTAACGAATAATAAGGACTTAAAAGATGAACAAACACAGAAAAACATTGAAAAAGCTTAATGAACTGAATATCCGAGGAGATGAATTGTTATTTGAACAATTGATTTTGAGAGCTAATACAATCCTTAGTGCTACGATGATTCTTTTTCTCTTTTCTCCCTCTATTTTTCAATCTCTCACTATTTCTGGGAGATCTTTCACATTATATAGTTTCTTTTTAAACTATCCTAATCGGATACTTGTTTATCATCTAAGCCCCCACTTGAGAATATGTCCCATCAGCCATCTTTTTTGGCTCTCTATGAATGGTGATGGTTAAAACTGCACTGTTCAGATGTTTTTTCCACATAAATGTGGCCAGAAAAGTTGTTGTAGTGCATTTAATGCGGTGGTGGCAGCCTTTGCTTCTAGATATTTTTGTATTCTTATCATCTTTGCATGTGCCTGAAGTTCATCCTTATCGCTGGATCCTCCGGGAGGGTCACCTAAATTGCCTAAATATCTGCTTGACCGATATGCTTTGTATCCGAGGAGTATAAACTCCTCAGACTATATCTCTTCATTTTTTCTTTACGTGATTCTACACTCTGAGACTCTTCTAATCATCTATTCCTCCTTAGACGTATCCATGTCCTGGAATAAGGCCAAAGGCCCAATATACCAATTTGAACTCTTACCCCCACATAGTTTATTAACAATTGTTCTAATGACACCGATATCTCTTTATAATCCCATTTGTATTTATCTCATTTGTATCTTTCATAATCCTAGCATCAAAACCCAAACTTGTCAATCATGCATCTAAAATTTACCATATAATTATATAAAATTTATATAGTATGAGCTGTAAGTGTGTGTAACAAGGATGATCAATCTACGGCACCACTCTAAGATTTACAATGGAATCGAAAGATAGTGTCACGAGGGGCGGCTATGGCTGCAGCCTGCAGCATATATGGCGGTCTGTCTCTCAAATATTTATATATATTAGTAATTTATTAATTTCTAGTTTTCTACGTATAAATTTATTATATGTACAAAAAATTAATTTAATATATAATTTCTTTATATTTATAAATAATTTTGATTCAATTTTCTAAAAATGTATTGATTTAATTAAATAATAAAGGTTTAGCTTTGTTGTCTTTTATTCTACGAGATTTTTCAAATGGATAAAAAATTCGCTTTTCTGCCTTCACAGTATGAGAAAATACACCATATATCGGATGTATGTTTTCTCTATCTACAATAAAGATGGTTCTACACGTGAGAAGAAGGAAACATGTGTCAGATGCATATGAGAGAAAGAAAACATGCATCAAATACTTGGTATACTTGGATCCACATATAGGCTTGATCTGCCAAACAAAATGACAAAAACAAATTACTTTCCTTTTTTTTTTTTGCTAATACCAACCGTTTTAATGAGTACGCAATCACATTGTCAGTTGTCCTTGATTCCATATCTAGCCATGTCATTTTCATTTTGATCCGTATATGCAACTGCAATTTAATTTACAGGTTGGTGTGCCATCATGACAAGCTACTTGTAGAGAAATTATAAATTTTATTATATAAATCTTAAAAATGACGAATAATCATTGTCATGACTTTTTTTTAATTCATTTATTAGATAGTTAAAATTCATCAATCACATTATTATATTAGTTGTAAAGTATATTTAATACAATATGTAATAGCTTTCTTTCCAACAAAAAATAAAATAAAATAAAATTAGAGTAATACTAAAAATAAGTTATACAAACTAATACGTTATTAACAAAAAATAAATAAATAATGACATTAATTTATTAAAATTCACCAATCACATCAATATAATTTATAAATTTCTGTTTATAAATTTATAGTAGTTTTATTTCTAAAAACAGTAATTTAAATATTCATTTATTACATTACTAAAGTTTACTAATTACATTCGTTGCGATATCATTGAGTCTAAGAAATTGAAAAGAATGTTGAATAGTATCATTTTTTTTTTTTAATTTAAAATCTAATGGTGCATATGCACTGTGCAGTTTCTCGGACAAGGCAGCAATCAAGGACCCGAAAATGGCCGGTGGTACCACTGCAGTAAACAAGTGGTATCTATCAACCCTAACAGATGTTGAAGAAGTGAAATTGATCATTAGAATGTTACCCATTTGGGCTACCACCATCATGTTTTGGACAGTGTATGTCCAAATGACCACATTCTCAGTCTCACAAGCAACCACCATGGACCGCCACATTGGTTCCTTTCAAATCCCCGCAGCTTCCCTAACTGTCTTCTTCGTTGGTAGCATTCTTTTGACTGTCCCAATTTATGATAGAATCATTGTTCCCACAGCTGGAAAAGTGCTCAAAAATCCACATGGTCTTACACCATTGCAACGCATAGGGGTTGGTCTTGTTTTCTCAATCTTTGCAATGGTGGCAGCTGCATTCACTGAAGTAAAGCGTTTGAAAGCCGCACAATCACATGGTTTAGTGAATAATGCAACGGCCGAGATCCCGTTAAGCGTGTTCTGGCTAGTTCCCCAGTTTTTCTTTGTGGGATCTGGGGAGGCCTTTACTTATATAGGACAGCTTGATTTCTTCCTACGGGAATGTCCAAAAGGGATGAAGACTTTGAGCACAGGGCTGTTTTTGAGCACACTTTCGCTAGGGTTTTTCGTTAGCTCTTTACTGGTTACTATAGTGCGCAAGGTGACTGGGAACCAGAGGCCCTGGCTAGCTGACAATCTGAATCAAGGGAAGCTTTACGATTTTTACTGGCTTTTGGCAATATTGAGTGCTTTGAATTTCGTGATATATTTGTTTTGTGCTAAGTGGTATGTGTACAAGGACAGGAGGCTTGCTGAGGAGGGGATAGAGTTGGAAGAAACAGAGCTTAGTTGCCATGCATAAGGGTTTCTCTCACTTTGTGTTAGTTTTAATCTTAAAGCAAGTCCTCTTTGTTGAAGATATTGTTTAGGATATAAAGGGCGTTTGGTAATGTTGTTTTAATAACGTTGTTTATATTTTTTGAAAATATCTATAGGTGAAAAAATGTATAGAAATACATATAATATTGTTTAAATACTGAAAACTATTACTCAAAACATTCTATCAAACAATCTTATAGTGATAAAAAAAAAAAATGTCAGTTTGAGGACGTTTGTACGTAACATTATTTTTAGGATAATATTTGTTCTAACTACCGGGTTATTTTTAGGATACAGCAAAGTTATTAATAGTAGACGGCAATTCTAAAGAAAATAAATTATTATTTTAATTAGAGTTCTCTTGTTAAATTGTGTGCCTGATTATTACAATAATAAGTGTAAAGCTAAAAATTAGTTATATGTATTTCAGGCTCTTAATTTGCAGAGAATGGAGAGTTTCAATAATTGAAACATCATGATTGTTCATTTGAATTGGTATTTTATTAAAATCGCATCATTTAAAAAAAAAACAGTTAGTTTCTTTTTTCTTTTTTTCTTTTTTTTTTAAGTTAGTTATTTCTTTATACATAGGTCATGTTACCAAATTCCGCACGCCCATTTGCATATCCTAGTGTTACGTGTCCATAAATTTTCTATATTATTTATTTGTTGATATTTGACTTAATTTATATATGTACTCATAAAATTTTTGTAAACATTTCATTTGGGACAATTCAATTTAAAACACAAACCAACTTCCTTTCGTATCATTAGTTACGTTAGATTTATAATACATCTATGTAAGTGTTTTTTATCCTTTTACGTACAAAGAAGAATATGGAAAGCAGGAATAAACAAAAATGTCAAGAAAATATAGATTTTTGGTAGCAAAGGAAAAGAATGAATGTAAATCTAAATTAAAAAATATTTTTTAATGAGAATTTGTATAATAAAAAATAATATCAAATTGATCTTGACCTCATGACCAAAAATGCGGTATTCAGACGAGCAAAATGTGGCACTGAGAACAAGATTGAGAGTTCGAGACCATTCCAGCCTTGACATCAACATTGCGATAATGATATCAACACCATGATTCCTCAATCAATGAAAGCATAAATAATAATAATAATAATAAACATAAAATTTTTTATTTATTTATAGAGTTTCAACCTATAACGACCGATTCTAATGATTACGCTATTTATCATCAAATTAAAATACCAATCGATTTTTATGCATGTATGTTGGCAACTATGCCCTGTGGGAGTTTGGTTAAATATGTCACATATGTGATTTGTCAATTATGATTTGGCATAAACCACATGTAACCTCTAAAATTAATATTTCAAAAATTGCCAAAACCTTACTTATTGTTGCGTGTAACAATCAACATTTTCCTAGAAACATTTGTTTTGGTCATTTTCGGTTGTTAAATAGTAACACAAATGAGCTAATTCTATTGTAATACACCTCTTCTCTCGACAAAATAGTGTCCTGTAAAATAATAAAAGTTTTAATTTTATCAACTTTTTCAAAATTGACTTGGGGATAGGAAATTTAATTTCTTTCAAGTTGAGGTATGTTTACCTTGTTTGTAAATAAGTCTAACTATTAAAGTTCATTATTGATCATTTAAATTTATTTTAAATACAAGCCGAACTTGAGCTTAATGCCAAACTAGATTATTTATGCAAACTTGGTTTATTTTCTTCACAAACAAACACAAGTTGTTTCCAGGGCAACTTGATTAATTTATTTATTTTTACATATTCAATAAACACTATGACTAAAATTTATTTCTTCTTCACAAATTTATGACAATAATTAATAACCATTATAATTGAAAGTATATTACTTGAGTTAATTAGATGGAATATTGATTTTCGTTCATGAAGGTATAACAACTAGATTCACCAATCTTTTACTGTTAAAAGTTATAAATATTTTTATTAGAAAATTGATGATTTATATCATCTATTTATTACAAGTGAACTTAATTACAAACTTACATAATTCAATATTAAATATGTATAAGTATATTTATTCTTATAATGATATATTTATTTTTGGTCTTTTTTTTTTGTAAATAAATTAATAAATGACAACTCCAATGCAAAAGACTTGACTTAGGGGATAAAATTACATTGGTTGAATCATTACTTTGTGATTCATTTGACACATGTTGGGTGGTGATTCTCACATTATATGGGGAACACACAACAATGATGAAAAGCACCGTTCCAATCATGAAGTTTATATTATCATAGACTATAAAAGCACTCACCTATTCCTTTCGAAATGTTCTTCCATTAAAGTTGATTGTGAGAGTTATGGGTGAATTGGTTGGCAATATAGCTATAATCCCACAAGAGAAAAAATATATAGCCAAAGTAGAAGGTATATTATGTGAGAAATTGGAGGAAAGCCAAAATCTATTAAATTTAGAGAATGGGAAAGTGACGATGCACCTTACCTACCTCACGCAACAAATGATAAATAAAGATCTATACCATACTAATATTATTACAATACAATTATCTTGTGTATGCTGTTGTGCTTGAAATGCTAGGTGGTAGGTGATTCTCCTCCCTTTTGTTCTCTAAATATCTGATCTATACATATGTAAGTTTCGATTACACATGTAAGGTATGTGCTTGCCGTTATATAAAATAGAGATATAAGATCAAATATAAAACCTATTTATAATACAAAACACAGTTAAATAATTGATTTGAGAAGTGCATGAAAAGCATAGATAAAAAAAATAAATAAATAAATCTTCATTTTTATTATCTATGAAGGAAACTTGAATATTATAATAGAAACATGATACATTACAAATCGATATTATAGCATATTTCATATATATATATATATATATATAGATATACACACACACATATGTGCTTAAAAAACATAAGATCACAACTCAAAAAAGAACTCCTAAAAAATTGTTTATTTTTGGTGAAATGGGAAATTTGATTATAAGAAATTAAGTACTATAAACTATAAAGTCTAGAATACGTATCACCCCAAATATCATCCAAAAGCTAGTACAAAATACAATAAGTTGGCTTAGAATACAACACAAAGGATTCACTACAAATGTTTCCTTCCTCCGCCAAAAAATTCACATACTGATTTCCTTTTTGTGCAATGAGTAGGCTTAGAATAAAACACAAAGGATTCATTACAAATGTTTCTTCGTGCAGGACATGTTGAAGGTGAACTTTTTCAGAAACTTGAAGGAAAGACTTGCAATCTAACATAATGAGAAGAATATCGACCAAGATGTTTTGAAATATAAACATGCCAATTGCATACTCCAAAATTTTGATGAATATAATGGATTAACTAGATAGAGCTCATAACTATAATGGATTTTTTTTTTTTTTTTTAGAAACACCATTATACTTAAAATTATATATATTGCATTTTTTTTTCTTGGAAGATATAATAATTAAACTATGTCATTGTAAGGACCAAAATTGGACCTTCAACCTGCTAACAATTGATGATGGTCCAATAAGCCTAACACAATATATTTGTTAGAGAGTGAATTTTACAAGAAAGAGCATTTCAGCAAATCAAATATGGGCCTCAATTGAGAGGGATTAAACTAGTTAAAAAACACAATTTGGGATTGACACTCCTCGGTCAAGTCCGAGGATGAGTTATTCTTATATTTACTCAAGTTTTTTTCTAAGTACAAGGTGTTCTCTTTTTCTTCTCATTTTTCCCAAAGATTACAAGCCCTCTTTTTCACGGGGGTCTTTCCCTTATATGGTCTTGTTACTTTCAAGCCTAGCCCTCCACTTATTGGTCATGTAGATTGAAGAGGATAAAAATGAAGCCCAACGGGCCCTGTAAGATGGGCCTAACGGATCCATGTCCATGGGCCGATAAAAGACAAGCCCAACTCATGTAAAGGTCCACTATGAATAAATGCTACAAATAAATGGAATCCCAACGGAAGGAGAGTCGAAGCACGAGGAGGATTCCGGAAGATGCGCGCATTAATGAAGATCTTCTCGACAAGGGAATGACTTGTCCATTACGTTTAGGATTTCTCAAGAAGACTCCTATAAGAAAAGGACTTGGACTCCAAGGAAAAGAGGTCAATCATCGACTACTATAAAAGCCCCAATACCCTCACATATCAAGGTACGCATAATTTACCCTTCTCTAGCATTCTAGAGTTGTAAGAATAGTTCTAACTTGACATTCGGAGGGTATTTGGCCAACACCACACCAGTGCTCTCTGTTAGGTCCTTTCTTTCTTTCTCTTTGTGCAGGTGATTCATTCAAGCTATTAGAATCGTGTGACTCACTAATGAGATTTACAACATCATCAGTTGGCGCCGTCTGTGGAAAAGACTGTTTACCCAGACTAATCGCTTCCCGGACACAAGAGTTGCATGGTACTCACTAGCTCGATGGCTACCACCAACAACGTTCAAGGAGACGAGCCGCCGCAATCTACCGCATTGGAGAGGCAGGTCCAAACCCTCATGGCCGCAGTGGAACATCTCACAAAACAGAACCATGATTTGGAAGAACAGCTGTGTCAGAGGGACACAGGACACAATGTTCAAGAGGAAAACCAGGAAAACAGTCCTAAACGAGGGGAAAAAGAGAGGCCAGAGGGCAGTAACGCACCGAGCAGACCAAAGCAGCAAAACTTGAGCCTTCCATCTCTCATGGATACCGCCCCACCACCTATTGTCACAGAGATCCAGGCGATGAAGTAACAAATGGAGGTTATGATGAATGCCCTCAAGGGGCGAGTGTCCAGCGACCTTGATGATTTAGTAAACAAAACTAACTCACCGTTTACTACCTCCGTCAATTCCTTTCCCCTGCCACAGAAATTCTGCATGCCATAGATTGAAAGCTACAACGGGGTCAAGGTCAACCACCTAGAAACCTTCAAAACTCTGATGCACCTCTAAGGAGTACCAGACGAAATCATATGTAGGGCCTTCCCTACAACGCTGAAAGGTCCTGCAATAATTTGGTTCAGTAAATTGACGCCAAGTTCAATCAACACTTTGAAGGAGCTGAGCGCCCAGTTTACCTCACACTTCATTTGAGAACATAGGTACAAGAGATCTACAGCATGCTTAATGAGCATCAAACAGCGAAAAGAGACGCTGAGATCCTACATAACTCGCTTCAACAAGGAAGCACTCTCGATCGATGAGGCAGACGACAAGATATTGGTAGCAACCTTCACGAATGGGTTGCGGAAAGGTAAGTTCTTGTTCTCTTTATACAAAAAGGACCCGAAGACCATGTTAGAAGTACTCTACAGGGCTACCAAATACATGAATGCGGAAGATGCACTACTGGCTAGGGAAGAAAAGCCCAGAAAGAGAGAGCGAATGGAAGATGCATGGCAGGACCAAGGACGGAAGAAGCCAAGAACGGGAGACAAAAGGGATGAAAGACGCCCTAAGCCCCCAGGAGGGAGGTTTACAAGCTTCACTCCATTGAATGCCCTAATAGACCAAGTCCTGATGCAGATCAAGGACGAGGGGGCTTTAACGTTTCCTGGAAAGTTGAAGAGTGATCCAAACAAACGATCTAGAGACAATTATTTCCGCTTCCACCGTGACCACGGCCATGACACGGCTGATTGTTAAGACTTAATGCAACATATTGTGGCCCTTACCAAACAAGGAAAGATGTAGAAGTTCGTCAGCAAGGAGAGAACGGATACAAATCCTCGAGAGCAAGCCTCCCGACGAGACCATGAGCATCCAAGACCCCCCATTGGAGACATAAGGATGATTATAGGGGGAACCACGACTATTGGCTCTTCCAAAAAGGCTCGAAATACCTACTTAAGGATGGTCCAAAACGTCCAGCTAACGGGCTTTGTACCTAAGATAGCACAGAGAGAAAGCTCCATCATTGGGTTCTCGGAAGAAGATGCGAGGCATCTTCATCACCCACGCGACGACGCACTTATTGTCAACATACGTGTGGGAGACTACAATGTGCACCGGGTGTTGGTCGATAACGGCAGCTTCGCCGACATCCTATACTACCCAACGTTCCAACAAATGGGGATTGACAGAACACAATTGATATCGATGAATGCTCTGCTGGTTAGCTTTGGGGGAACAAAGGTATTCCCATTAGGAGTGGTCACACTCTCGGTGATGGCATGTGATTGGGGAGTTGCGAGAAAACCATATGGCCACTCGCGAATGCTACATTGCCACGCTAGAGATGGAGGATCACCAACAGACCATGTGTACAGAAGAGCAACGGTCCATAGCGGAGCCAGTTGAAGAATTGGAAGAGGTAACTTTCAGCGAATCAAGGCCTGAACGGACGACTAGGATGGGCACGTTGGCCAGCCAGCCAGTATGTCAAGCCCTTGCAGCCTTCCTTAAGATGAATCAAGATGTGTTTGCATGGAACCACGAAGACATGTCCGGGATTGATCCCTCTGTCATAGTTCATAAGCTGAATGCGAACCCTGCATACTCACCCATCCGACAGAAAAAATGAGTATTCGCACAGGAGCGAGACAAAGCGATAGCGGAAGAAGTCAGGAAACTGCAAGAAGCAGATTTCATTCGAGAAGTATACTACCTCGACTGGTTGGCGAATGTAGTCATGGTCAAAAAGGCTAATAGGAAGTGGCGAATGTGTGTCGATTTCACAGACCTTAATAGGGCATGCCCAAAAAATAGCTACCCCCTCCTTCGGATAAATACTTTGGTAGACTTGACGGCTAGACATGAGCTCCTAAGCTTCATGGATGCCTTTTCAGGTTATAATCAAATCAAGATGAATGAGGACGATCAAGAAAGAACTTCTTTTGTCACTAGCCAAGGATTTTTTTGCTACAAGGTGATGTCGTTCGGACTCAAGAACGTAGGGGCGACGTACTAGAGATTAATGAACAAAATGTTCACACACCAGATTAGGAGGAAGGTACAAGTTTACGTTGATGACATGCTGGTAAAGAGTCTATGCGAAAATGACCACCTCGACGACCTCCAAGAGACATTCGACACCCTTCGATCGTATAACATGAAGCTAAATCCAAGCAAGTGCGTGTTCGGGGTAACAGCCGGGAAATTCTTGGGCTTCATGGTATCCCACAGAGGCGTAGAGGTCAACCCGGAGAAGGTGCAGGGAGTTTGAGCCACCGAGGATGGTGAAAGAAGTGCAAAAATTGAATGGCAAAATTGTAGCCCTAAGCAGGTTCGTCTCCAAAGCGACGGACAGATGTCTGTCATTCTTCCACCACTGCTCAACCCGTCTAAAACAGGAGAAGAACTCTACCTCTACATAGCAGTTTCGAAAGCAACGATCAGCGCGATCTTAGTAAGAGAGGAGGAAGGAGCGCAACGACCCGATTATTTCGTAAGTAGGGCCTTTCGAGGGGCAGAAGGGAGGTACCCCCAAATGGAGAAGTTAGCATTCGCGCTGATAATGGCAGCGCGAAAACTCAAGCTGTACTTCCAGGGCCATGAGCAACCCTGAGGCTACCGGATGAATGGCTTTATACGCAATAGAGCTGAGCGAATTTGATATACAATACCGCCCATAAACTGCGATAAAAGGACAAGCTGTGGCAGACTTCATTGTTGAATATACTCAATTAGAAGGCAAGGGGGTAGAAGTCCTCGGACAATGGAGCATCCACATGGATGGGTCTTCGAACCGGCACGCAGGAGGTGTCGGTGTGGTGATACAAACCCCGGAAGGAGATAAAATCGAATGTATGATACGACTAGACTTCCCCACAACCAACAACGTGGCCGAGTATGAAGCCTTGGTGGTAGGGTTAGACCTCTCCAAGGTAGTTGGTGCCGAAAACATGGTCGTACATTGCGATTCCCAGGTAATAACAAGTCAGATTAACGGTGAATATGAGTGCAGAAATGAGAGGATGAAGAAATACCTGGAAGAAGTGAAGAAACAGATTGGCAGCCTCGAAGTCAGATTCGTTCAAATCCCAAGGAAGGAGAACGAATGTGCCGACCATCTTGTGAAAGCAGCCTCTGTAGAATTTATGATTATCTCCGAACAGGTATTGTCGTTTGTCCAAATCTCCTTGCTTATTGATAACGGAGCAATTGTGTAGGAAATAAATTCCGAAGAGAATTGGACCACGCCATTAATAGCATACCTGAGGTCAAACATTCTGCCAAACGAGAAAGACGCTGCTAGGAAGCTGAAAGTCCAAGCCTCACGATTTGTGCTGATCAGAGATGTCTTGTACAAGAGACGATTCTCTAGACCGTACTTGAGGTGTTTGAGCCACGACGAAGCACACTATGTGATGAGAGAGGTCCACGAAGGTATCTGTGGAAACTACTCAAGGGCACGGTCATTAGCGCACAAGTTAATCCAAGCAGGGTACTATTAGTTTACTATGCTGAAAGACGTCTAGGCTTACATCAAGACCTACGACAAATTTCAAAGGTTTAGTAATCTGATCAGGCAACCATCCAAGGAGCTGACACCCATTACGGCCCCTTGGCCATTCGCCCAACAGAGACTAGACATCATGGGCCCCTTCCTGACAGCAGTGAGGCAGCTAAAGTTTCTGGTAGTTGGTATCGATTACTTCACCAAGTGGGTGGAAGCCAAAGCCCTAGCAACTATCATGGAGAAGAATATTCGAAACTTTGTATGGAGAAATATCATTTGTAGGTATGGAATACCAAGAGTAATCGTCTCCGACAACGAAAAGCAATTCGACAACAACACATTCAGAGGCTTCTGTTCAGAGCTTGGCATTAAAAATCACTACTCGTCACCTGCATACCCACAAGCCAATGGGCATGTCGAAGTCACGAACCGGTCCTTGCTCAAGATCATCAAAACCCGGCTCGAGGGGGCAAAGAATATCTGGCCTGACGAACTACCAAGCGTCCTATGGGCATATCGTACTACAGCAAGAACACCAACTGGAGAAACGCCGTTTCGACTAGCATACGAAACTGATGCAGTCATCCCAGCGGAGGTAGGACTAACAAACTATCGGGTGGAGAACTACAGCGAAGGTAAGAACAAAGAAGCCCTGCGCCTTCAACTAGACTTGGTGGACGAGGTTCAGGCAACAGCAGAGCAAAGGTTAGCATGATATCAGAATCTCATGGAGAAACACTACAACTCCAACGTTAGGCATAGGGACTTTCAGGTTAGAGACTTGGTACTACGAAAGGTAATGGGCGCTGCTAAAGACCTTTCACAAGGGAAGCTTGGATCGAACTGGGAAGGACCATACAGGATCACATCATGGCAGAGGAAGGGCACCTACCACCTCGAGATGCTGGACAGACGGAAGTTTCAGCACCCATGGAACACGGAGCACCTTCAGAAATACTACCAGTAGAGATAATGGACGACGACCTTCCCCTATTTCCTAGCTTACTTAATTTTATTGCTACTAGTTTTCTTTTATTAGACAAGTTTTGCTACAATATTCTTAGTACCTTTTTAAGCCCAAGGAGGCAGGTACTTTTCTAAAAATGCATGCTTTAATTTTTTAAGGAGAAAAAATATTCAGACTCAACTATGTTTCATTACTACTATGCTTTACTAAGAATTCTAGCTATTAAGTCCACAAAGTGGACGGACCCTACGAGGGTTAATTACCAGTCAAGTCCACAAAGTGGATGGACCCCACGAAGGTTGATTTCTTGACAAGTCCACAAAGTAGATGGACCCTGCGAGGGATTCCACAAAGTGGACAAACCCTACAAGGGTTAATTGCTTGACGAGTCCACAAAGTGGACAAACCCTACGAGGGTTAATTATTAGACAAGTCCACAAAATAGAGACAGACCCTACAAGTGTTAATTACCAGATGAATCCACAAAATGGACGGACCCTACGAGGGTTAATTACTTGACATGTCCACAAAGTGGACGAACCCTAAAAGGGTTAATTACTTGACAAGTCCACAAAGTGGACGGACCCTACGAGGGTTAATTGCTTGACAAGTCCACAAAGTGGACGGACCCTACGAGTGTTAATTACCAGACGATTCCACAAAGTGGACGGACCCTACGAGGGTTAATTACTTGACAAGTCCACAAATTGAACAGACCCTAAGAGGGTTAATTACTTGACAAGTCCACTAAGTGGACGGACCCTACGAGGGTTAATTGCTTGACAAGTCCACAAAGTGGACGAACCCTACGAGGGTTAATTACTAGAGAAGTCCATAAAGTGGATGGACCCTACAAGGGTTGATTGCTTGACAAGTCCACAAAGTGGACGGACCTTACGAGGGTTGATTGCTAGACAAGTCCACAAAGTGGACGGACCTTACGAGGGTTAATTATTAGACCGGCCCACGATGAGGACGGACCCAACTAAGATTAAACATTTTGACAGATCCACAAAGTGGACGAACCTGTCTAGGGTTGAAAACTAGACAAATCCACAAAGTGGACGGATCCCACGATGGTCAATTATTAGACAAGTCCACAAGAGTGGACGGACCAAATTAAGGTTAGAAATCTACAAAAGATGGACGGACCCTACGAGGGTTAAATATTTAACAAGTCCATAAGTGGACGGACATAAACTTGGTCCCCAAACTGAACGGATCATCCCAAGAGGATGAAAATTCATAGCCCAAAAAGTGAACGGGTATCAGCTAGCAGCCCGCAATATGAACGGAGTCTATTAAAGTATTGATAAAATCCAAAAGCAGACGGATACATCCACAAACAAAATATCAAAGAGACGATATAGTGGACGGATTAAGCAAAGTTTAGCAAATAATGAAAGCCCTCAAAAGGGAAATGTCTACATAACCCAAAATATAACGGGGAGACCATAATTTGTTCTCAAAATATTCTTACATCAAAGAGAAGCAATGATAAAAGTAAATGACTTCAATTCGCAGCAGGGGTTTCGGTCTCCTTGACTTGACGGGCCTCACCATCTTTTGATTCACCTTCAATCATCAAGTCCACAAGGGCATTAATGATGGGGGCATCCAAAAAGCTCATTTGTATCCTCTAACTGGGCAAGTTGAATGGATGTTTGCTCTAGGACACTAATGTTGATAAATGACACGTCCAGCTCTGGATATAGGGCCTTTACTTGACAGAGTGCATCGTCAAAGCCATCATTGTAAGAGACCCCAAGCTCTAATAAAAGGGCGTCGGAGTCACGATACTCCAACACTGTGACCTTTTTAGCTTGACGGATCTCATTATCCTTATCCTCCAGAGCTTTCTTTAAATCCTCTGTCAGCTTGTAATACTCGTCCCTAGCCTATTCGGCTAGTTTGAGTTTTTGCTCCGTCACTAGCTTTCAGTTCTTTAATTCGATCAACTCTTCCTCCGTCAACCTGGCTTTCTCACGTACTCGACCTAACATCGTCTCATGATTAAGACACCGTCCCATCAACCTCTTCATCATGAGCATGGCCTGAAAAAGAGAAAATTAATTTCAAACAAAGAACATGGACGAACAAAAAAAAAAAAAAAAACAACGGACAAGTTACCTGGTCAATGCTAAAAAGACCCTTCTCCCCCATGGCCTCCGTCGAATGGTTGCCCAAGTCTTCATAATCCTCAGAAGTGATGATTGACGAGAGCTTCTCTAAGGCATATTTGGGGCCTTCGTAGAGTAGGACGAGAGGTTTCTTTTAGCTGCCTGGCGGAGCGATCATTAGACCTTTACGGGCCCCATACTTTGCCGGAGTTATCATCTTAGCACTCTCGGCCATTAGACCAATGACGGGCTCCAGAGAAACCTTGGGTTTCTTAGGTGCACGGTCTCCTTTGGACGGCAATCTCCTTTTAACTGACGGTTTGCTTGAGCCCATTCCCATGGGATCCGTATCAACTTCTTTGTTTTTAGCGGCCTATAGTCTAATAGTTGCTCTTCTTTTTACGTCGTCCATCTCTAAAAAAGAAGACGAGTAAGTTGGACATAAACACAAACTATTTAAACAAAAGGGAACGATAAACTTATGTTGTCTAGTTCGCTCTTCGTACTTAATTGCTGCTTGAGTAGGTTCAGGTCCGTCACAATACCAGTGGATGGTGTTAAGGTTCACGAGTTTGGCCCAAGTTCGTTCCTCTGGCTTGGACTTGGCAAAAATTCTCTCAAGAAAGTTAAACTCCTCGAGATCAATCTATGGACACTGTCGGACTAAAAAAAAAAAAGACGGACATCAAAAGCACTGAGTATCAAACAAAAAGAGAAAGACCTCATATATTATATGATGGGTATATACCGGACGGATTTAATATTCCCCAAGTCTTGTCGACGGGCATGTGTTTCGTCTCCCCTAGATGACAATCCAACCATCGCCCTCCAGGAAGAAGTAACGACTCTTCCAATCTCTATTAGAGTCTGGGGTTTCGAAAATCACCTTTAAGACGAACTTCCTAAGAACAAAAATATACATCCCTTTTGATTTGTCGATCTCATTCGGACGGTAGTAGTGGAGGAATTCTCGTACTGTCAACATTTTGGCACCGTTTGACATGGCTCCGTACAGGACCTCCATCGCTATAAAGACCCTCCAGGCATTTGGGGATATTTGGCTGACAAATAAGCCCAAGTACTTAAGAAGCTCACGGTGTAGGGAGATTAGAGGTAACCTAAGGCTTGCCTTGAGCACCTGTTCATACACTCCTACGCTGTCTACCCTTTCATAGTAAAATTTTTCTGACTTATAAGGTAGACAGATGTGGATGTAATCTGGGATTTGGTAGTGGGCCCTAAGGGTTTTGAAGTGTGGCTCCTTGATGGTGGACGTAAAGGCATTAACTGTTTACTCTGGTAGCATGACAAACTCCCTAAGTCCATCAGCACCCATGACGGATTTAATTCTTTGGTCTTCGCCGTCATCAGAACCTTCCTCTAGTTTAGCCACCTCCATATCCTCATTTTTTGAGGACAGGGAAGAGGCAAACGGACTCCTCTCCTCGCTCAGATCGTCTGGATCTCTATAACCCGACGGGTACACTTCTTCATAACCTGCCCCGTCACGGAAAAACAACTGGTTACTTGACGCACTAGACATTGCCTACACGTAGTGACAGAACCTAAGACTGATGAGTTTAGAAAGGGTGACGGGGGCACAAAAACTAAATAAAGGGCTTCAAAAGGAAAATGAAAGATGAAAAAGAGAATAAGAAAAGGGAAGAAATTACTTACCGAGCGATAGAGTGAACAGATGAGAACGAGGGATGCAGGAATTGAACGAACAGATCTCTGACAAATATGACGGACGTGCTCTGACAATGTGTTTCTGCGAAAAGTAGAGAAATGAGAGGAGAAGAGAGTGGTTTTTATAAGAAAAGTGCACGGAAGACAAAGCGATGCTTCAATCCGAGATAAGAACCAATCAAAAAACGACACATGTCATGCGCCATAAATGCTTCCGGACAACTTGTCAGATGTTTATACACCTGACGACGTCTGGATTTTCAACCGTCAACCCATTAACCTTGTCACCGTCAACCTATATTTTTTAACCGTCGCCCCATTTGCCCCTCTTTCTCAATAACGACGGACCAAAAAGGGTGAAGGGGGCAACTAAAGAGGATAAAAATAAAGCCCAACAAGCCCTGTAAGATGGGCTTGACGGATCCATGTCCATAGGCCAATAAAAGGCAAGCCTAACTCATGTAAAGGTCCACCGTGAATAAACGCTACAAATAAATGGAATCCCAACGAAAGGAGAGTTGAAGTGAGAGGAGGATTCCAAAAGATGCGTGCATTAATGAAGATCTTCTCTACAAGGGAATGACTTGTCCATCACGTTTAGGATTTCTCAAGAAGACTCCTATAAGGAAAGGACTTGGACTCCAAGGAAAAGAGGTCAATCCTCGACTACTATAAAAGCCCCAATACCCTCACATATCAAGGTACGCATAATTTACACTTCTATAGCACTCTAGAGTTGTAAGAATAGTTCTAACTTGACCTTCGGAGGGTATTTGGCCGGTACCACACCGGTGCTCTCTATTAGGTCCTTTCTTTCTTTCTCTTTGTGCAGGTGATTCATTTGAGCGATTAGAATCGTGTGACTCACTGGTGAGATTTACGACATCATCATAGATGATCTTTTGGATGCTTATCCCATCAGAAACCTCCTGAAAATTTTGTGAGTAGCTATGAACTAAGATATCTTTGCTCAGGGGTCAGTTCTACATAAATGCAGCTAGTTGGTTAGGTGCGGAATATTTAATGTGGTGGTAGCAGCTTTCTCCTCAGATATTTCTTCTTTTGTTGTTGGTTATCTTCCTTGAAAGTTATCCATAAAAGGAATGATTACCTTTTGTATAGCATTCTCAGGAAAGCTGGGTTCCAACATTCCACAATACTTTCCCGTGGAAGCTCGAGTACTACTACTAGTTGTTGTTATACTTTCTCATTCTCGGCTCGTTGATCCCTAAACTTAATAAACCTTATGACCATCCTCAGGTTCATAGGTATCCTCAGGCGCGGCCCACGGCCCAACTCATTTACTCATCTTGCTCACCCTCACAGTCATTATTCTCCACAAACTTCAAATCTTGATACTTTTTAAAGAATATTATATATAGCATTAAATATGTATAAGTATATTTTTAAACATTTATACATTTTATATTCATGAGCACACTATTATGTTTAAAATTGACTAAGGGTCCGTTTGGTTAGAGGGGTGGAAAAGTGAAAGGATAGAAAATAGTGAGAGGATGGAAAAGTGGGAGAGTAGAAAATATTTTAATTTCCCTCCTTTTTGTTTGGTTGGGAGTGGAAAAATGAAGGAATAGAGAAAGTGAGTTTGTATAAATTTACGCATATACCCTTGTTAAAAAATGAAGCCCAATTAAAACAAAAAAGTGATAAACAACCAAAAAAAAGAAATCAATCACCTAAATTTATTAAAAAATAAAAATCACGTCCATAAAAAAATATTTTAAAAAAATCACATCTAAACCAAAAAAAAAAAAAAGCAAAAGAATAAAAGAAAAAATGAATACTGGACAAACCTACCCAGTAAATCAAAATAAAAAATAAAAAATAAAAGAAAGAAGAAGAAGAAGAAGAAAAAGAAGAAGAGGAGGCAGGCAACATTCACGAAAGGGAAAAAAAAAAAAGTGTGAAGAAAAACACATGGATGAAGCCCATGTGCAATTGTACATGGGCGCTTTTGTCCAAAAATGATGTCTAATTTTTCCTTTTAGTTTTTTCTCCATTTTGAGAAGAAAACTTTTTGGTGGACCTAGGGAGAAACATTTAGATCCCACCATTTATGTTTCTTCCTTCCCACCCAACCAAATATACTTTAAAAAAGTTTTCCTTCCTATTTTCTCTCCAAAATTTTTCATTCACTTTATTTCACATCCAAACAAACACACCTAAAGTAAATAAACCTAAAGTAAGTTTTTTCCATCGAACTGAACCCGAACTTATTTATAAACCAAGTCATTCATTTACAACTCTAAGCACTAAGCAGCTAAATGAAGAAGATGAGGAGATTTACTGGGGTCGAAGAGCTAAGGCACTTGGGCTTAAGGAGGGCAATAAGAACACAAAGTTTTTTCATGTCCAGGCCTCTGAGCAGCGTAAACAAAATACCATAACGGGGATATAAGACAATCATGGCAGATGATGCAATGAATGAGAACAATATAGCTCAAGTTGCCATTGATTATTTTGAGAATATATACAAGACGGCTTCCCCAACACGAATTCAGGAGGTTATTGCTGCCATACAAGGGTGACTAAAGAGATGAATGAAAGCCTAAACAAGAATTTCACCAGAGAGGAGGTTGCCACCACCCTCAAGCAGATGCATCCCACAAAAGCACCTAGTCCGGATGGTGTCTGCCATCTTTTATCAAAATTACTGGAATATTGTGGGTTGTAGCATTACTAATATGGTCTTGAATGTTCTTAATGGTAATATGTCTATGGCTAGCCTTAACAGAACCAATATTTTTCTCATACCAAAGACTAAGAATCCCAAAAAGATGGCTGATTTTAGGCCTATAAGTTTGTGCAATGTTGTTTATAAGCTCATATTAAAAACCATTACAAATAGATTTAAGGCTCTTCTTCCTAATATTATTTCAGAAAACCAAAGTGCCTTCACCTCTAACAGGCTTATTACTGACAATGTGCTTGTGGCATTTGAGTTATTGCACTTTCTGAACCACAAAAATGCAGGCAAGGAAGGCTACATGGCGGCCAAACTTGATATGAGTAAGGCGTTTGACAGAATTGAATGGTGCTTTGTTAAGGCAGTTATGGAGAAATTAGGCTTCAGTGCTAAGTGGGTGGATCTTGTTATGAGGTGTATTACCTTGGTGTCTTATTCTGTTTTAATAAATGGTGTTGCTTATGGGAATACTACTCCTTCTCGTGGGCTTTGACAAGGGGATCCTCTCTCTCCATCTCTCTTCCTTATTTGCACTGAAGGGCTTTCTGCTCTTATTCATGAGGCAGCCCGAAACCATCGGTGGACAGGCATTTCTATATGTAGAGGCAGCCCAAGAGTCACTCACCTCTTATTTGCGGATGATAGCATTCTCTTCTGCAAAGCTGGTGCTGAGGATTGTCGGGTTTTAAAGCAAATCCTTCAGACTTATAAGGAAGCCTCAGGTTAGAAAATTAATACCGAGAAATCCTCCATTTTCTTTAGTCCCAACACTTCCCAAGAAGTTAAGGATGAGATTTTTGATACTCTTGGCCCTATGCAAGATTCTAGACACATGAGATACTTGGGCCTCCCATCCTTCATTGGAAGATCGAAGAAACAAGTATTTTCTATTCTCAAAGAGAGGATTGGGCAAAAATTGGCCGAGTGGAAAGGTAAACTTCTCTCTATGGGGGGTAAGGAAATCCTAATAAAAGCAGTTGCTCAAGCGATTCTCATGTACACTATGGGATGCTTCCTTCTTCCCCAAAGTCTATGTGAAGAAATCGAAAGTATGATGAAAAATTTCTGGTGAGGCCAAAGGTAGTAAGAAACAAAGATGTGTTGGGTGAGCTAGAAAACAACGTGTAAGCAGAAAGCAAGCGATGGAATGGGGTTCGGGAATCTACAAGCTTTTAACAAAGCAATGCTTACTAAGCAGTTATGGCGAATTCTGCAAAACCCAAACTCTCTTGTGGCTAGGGTTCTCAAATCACAATATTTCCCCACCGAGGATATCCTAAATGCTAAGCTTGGTAACTCCCCATCTTACTCTTAGAGAAGCATTCATAGCAACTTTAATATTATCAAAGTGGGAACTCGTTGGAGAGTGGGCAATGGGAAGCTAATCCACATTTGGGATGACAAATGGCTGTCAACCCCGTCCACCTACAAGGTCATCTCCCCTCCAAATGATATCCCTCAATTCCCAATGGTCTCATCTCTCATTAACCCAATGACAAAATGGTGGAATGTGGATTTAATTAGGGTGACCTTCCCCCCGTTTGAAGTAGAAACAATCTTGAAGATTCCTCTAAGCCACACCCATCTAGAAGACAAAATAATCTGGATTGAAAATAGGCATGGAGAATTCTCAGTCAAAAGTGTCTACCATATTGCCCACAATCTGATTGAGGCAAATGATCATGGTGAAAGTTCTAGTGAGGATCCATGTAAGCCTTTGTGGAAACGGCTTTGGTTTCTCAACTTGCCAGCAAAAATCAAGGTGTTTGCTTAGAGAGCTTGTGTCAATGGTCTCCCTACTATGGAGGCCATTTTTAGCAGAGGAATTTCTTAAAGTATGGCCTGCCCTATTTGTGGTAATGATGTTGAATCTGTTGATCATGCTCTTCTTAGATGTGATTTCTCATCTTTGGTTTGGGACTTTTGGCTCGAAAATCCTCTTCACATTCAAGGCTTTATCAATTCCTTCTTAGACTTGGCATTATCTATCCTCTCTCACTCAACTCTTCATGATTTGGAGATCTTCTTTGCCACGGCTTGGGCCTTATGGTCCAACAGAAACAGAATTGTGCATAAGGATGGTGGTCTTTCTCCACTTCAAGTTTGGCTCATGGCAAGAAATGTTGTGGATGACTTTGCATGTTCTGCTAGTTGGGATTTCGGCCTGTTAGAACTGTCTCCTCTTGTTGGATCCCGCCCCTTCCTAGAATATTTAAAGTTAATGTTGATGGTGCTTCTTCAAAACAAGAAGGTTCTTCCAGTGTGGGTGTTGTTATTAGAGACTCTAATGGTCAAGTTGTGGCTGCTCTGTGCTTACCGCTGCAGTCTTATTTTTCTGCAGAGCTTACGGAAGTGTTTGCTTTGGAGCAAGGTGTCCTTTTTGCTCAAGAACTTCAGCTGCCTTAGGTTATCTTTGAATCTGATGCTTTAGCAGTTATTCAAGCAGTTAATGATAAAGTTATGGGGAGTATGTATGGACACCTTATTCAGGGAATTCTGCAAATTTATGAGTCTTTTGAGTCATGCCATTTCAAGCATTTACGTAGAAGTTTCAATTCAGTGGCCCATGAGCTCACACAGCACGCTAGAAGAACTGGAAATTGTTAAATTTGGAAGGGCATTGCCCCTCCCTTTGTTTTGTCTTTTCTGCAATCTGATCTATGCATTTAAATGTTTCTTTGTCCTGCTTCGCAGGCTCTTTGTATGACTCTTCTGAGTTGGTTTAAATGAAATATGATTCCTTTAAAAAAAATAAATAAATAAATAAGGGAGAAACGTGGAAAGAAAAACAATATGGGTGGGTTGAGGGTAGGAAGTACGGAACCTTTCTTTCAAACAGGCCTAACGAGGTGCTTAATTTGATGTGAAATTCATGCAAAGCCCATTAATTAATTTATTATATATCATGTTGTACACCACTTTTTAACTAGATTCTATATATTTATTTTTTAGATTTATTAACGTGTGTCTTTGGCATATATATTAATAAAAGATTTTGTATATTTATTTTTGGAATTTATTAATGTGTGCCCTTAACATATATATTAATAATCCATTTTATGAGTTTTTTATAAAAAATAAAATAAAAATACTATTTTAACAGTTTTTTTAATTTTTCTTAAAAAAAATAAACTTAAAATAAAAAATAATGAAAGATTAATTGTTAACCACATTCTGTATATTTATTAATTTCTGCAGACCACGGAATTGCATAAAAAATGACAATACACCAAATCCTTGCTCGTGATTTCTAAGACTGGCATCAATCAAATCCTTGCTCGTACCATGTTTCTGCAGACCACGGAATTGCATACAAAATGACAATATACCAAATCTTTGCTCGTGATTTCTAAGACTGGCATCAATCAAACCCATGCTCGTGATCTCCAAGACCGGTATTAACTGGGCCGAGATCAAGAGACTAATACACATTTAGCAATGTGAGACTACGTGAAACTTTTTCTTTTCTTTTTTTTTTTTTGGGTAAACATGCGCTGTTTTCCAGATATGTAAAAAAAATCGAGATAGAGCATGAATGCCCAAATTAGTCTACTGACCACATAAAGTAGCGTTACAATCAATCACGCAAACTAAATCACTGAATAAATGATGAATCATACAAGGTGTAGTTTATTCATGCCAGCAAATGTAGAATTAAAGACGTTCAAGCCCAACTCTTCCTTTTGTTGTCAAACAACTATAAAGCTATGCATTTCGTATTGAAATTTGAAAGTGTAATAGGACTGTTCAACATAAGATGTCAATTTCAACAACCAAACCCGCACTTACATATTAATTAGCTTTCCTTTTAATACTCATTAATCATTTCTTGTGTTCTTGATACTACCACCAAACCATGCATTAGCCTGGTCTACTTTTTTACAAAAGTGGAGTGCAAAAAGCATTGGTACCAACTGGCCAGGTTACGAATAAGACAAGTTTATCCAAGCTCTAAGAAAGTTTCACTCTCTTTTTCATGTTAAATAAAATATGTTATCTTGATGTTGTGGGGGAAAAACTCTGGCTTGAAAGGAAGATTGACAATGAACTTCTAGAACGGACTTTTCTTGTATAAAGAGATCATCAAAAGTTGGCATACAAGAAATTTAGGAAATTGAAAAGTACTATAAACTAGAAATCATCTAAACGACAGAATTGCGTGAAAATTAGTAACCTAAAGGGAATTGTTACAAGGATCAATACTCATCGCCATCAGCCATGACCTACACTGGTTTTTTGTTTTTTTGGCAAATTCCTTTGTTTAGGTTTTTAATTAATTGTTTTTGCGTTTTATAGTAGTTTTTTCTCTAAGTATAACTTTTAATATAAAAGTCAGAATAATATCCCACCTGTTCTAAGACATTTCCTAGCAGCTGTAGAATTTGATTTTGTAATTCTCTCAATTTTGTATTATTTAGCTAATTTTCCAATTTTCTAGCCTAATTTCTTGTTTAACACGAGTTAGGATTTTCTAGCTACCCTAGGAGTGATTTTGAGTTTTCTAAGAGCTTCATAGCAACCCTAAGACTTCTTTTTTTCTATTAAAGTGCATTATAGCCGCAAATCAGTTTTCTCATTAATAAAATTTCAGAGAGTAATATCCTTTATTTTTTAGTGAATTCTAGAATTCTCTCTATAGATTCAAGGATTATCATCTTGAAGAAGACGTGTTCTATTTTTTGTGACTTTTCACCTACATCATATCTTCAAAGTTTTAGTGAGATTAAAGTAGAATGTGCTAAGTAAATATATTAAACAAGATGCCTTTAAAATGTTTTTGTCATTTACCAATGGCTTTCTTGGCCATAGGATAAAATCTCCAAGTTTCAAAAGAACAAATTTTTTGGTCGGAACCAAAAAATGAAAAAGTATGATTATTTACCATAACCATGCAATGATGCAAAAACTATTAATATAGAAGGGGAAAACTTTTCAAGAATCATGGTGTAGTAAGTAGCGGAAAAATTAGATCTAGGGTCGAATCCTTTCAATTTTTACTTAACAAAAAAAAGAGCAATATGTATCCGGAGAGAGAGAGAGAGAGAGAGAGAGAGAGAGAGAGAGAGAGAGAGAGAGAGAGAGAGAGAGAGAGTTTTTATTTTTGACAAAATCCTATGCAACAAAGACTCAATTTTCTTAGTGGGAGTTTTATTTAACAATAATTTTATATAATAAATGTGACAAAAATATGGGATATACACATATGAGTGAAATTTTCAATTGAGGCAAGATAAAGAACTTTAGAAATATACTTTGCATAATTTGATGTCGCGGAAGTTTAAAGAAAGTACATACGATGCTCTCTTGATGGAACAGAAACTAAACTGTTAGTTTCTGGTAGTAAATCTTGAATTCACAAGGGGTTTCCCTGAATCCACAAGGAGAAGAAAACTGGAATCCATTAGAGAAATAATTTGACAGAAGTTTGTTTTTATTGATAATATAATTTGATTTTCCTCTAACGGCTACAAAACATATAAATACTAAGAAAAATGTCTAAAAACCTTAATTCGCACTAATTACACAATTAAGTGACAAAATACCGAAATTTATCAAAAATGGAAAAATTAAGTTAAATGCATAATCATAAATTACTAACCTTAAAGGCCGTCCCAAAACAGACAAGACTTTATTTTGACTTTTAAACCAAAAGTTATTAAGGAAAAATAAATATTATTATAAATAGCAAAAATACTGTTTTCGGGGCTTTAATGAAGGAGTTCACCTAAATTTTGGTGATGTTCATGATATAAATCTAGATCAGAACGCTATTTCCCTTCAACTTGCCAAATTTCATGCAATTCGGACACTGACACCTCGATGGCCTCTACTGGCACCCCTTTTGATTTTGTGTTGTGACGTCCTGCGCACCTGCTACTCTAGAAAGGCATGTGCTGTCTGTTCTACATCAATCTACCCCACTTGAAAAAAACTCAACCCCGAGTTCCCACTATCTAGTTCATTAGAAGGATGATAGTCATACAAGTAAGCAACATTGGTAGAAGAAATGCTCATGTCTAGAGGAAGAGCAACCACATAAGCATTGTTGTTGATCTTCTTAGTAATCTGAAATGGCCCATACTTCTTGTCCTTCAATTTGTTGTATGTACCAACAGGAAATCTCTCATTTCTAAGATAAACCAGCACTAAATCTCCAACATTAAAAATCTTCTCACGCCTCTTCTTATTAATGGCTTCCTTGTGCTTGGCATTTGTAACTTCAAGTTTCTGCCTCACCTCCTCTTGCATGGCCTGAATACGATCAGCCATGTTCTCTGTTGCTTGACTCACTCCTAGAAGCTCAGGTAATGGTACCAAGTCTAAAGCGTGTTTTGGGGGCACGCAGTAGACGATGGAAAATGGAGACTTACCATGCTTTTGCTGACTAAGCTGTTGTAAGAAAACTCTACTTGGGCAATGCAAGATCCCACTACTTGGGCTTCTTGCTTGTGATACACCGGATAAGATTCTCCAAAGTGCGATTAACTGCTTCTATCTGACCATCAGTCTGAGGACGACTGGTGTTATTGTAATTCAAGAAAGTGTCAAAACGATTCCACAAAGTCCGCAGGAAGTGACTAATGAACTTGGTATCCCAGTCAGAGGTGATGGACTTTGTCACTCTATGCAAACACACAGCTTCTTTAAAGAACAGATTGGCCACTCAAGTAGCATCTAAAGTCTTCTTGCATGCTATGAAATGGGACAGCTTCGAGTACCTGTCAACCACAACAAAAACAGAATTCATACTTCACTGGGTTCGAGGAAGACCCAATATAAAGTCCATAGATAGATCTTCCCATGGTGCTTATGAATCAGGTATTGAAACCATTTATTGGAAAGTTTATAGTAGTTTATTTTGACAATATTCTGATTTACAGTAAGACAGAAGCAGCCTACTATAATCATGTGCAAGAAGTATTGGTGGTGTTGCAAGCCAATGAGTTGTATATCAACTTGAAGAAGTGCAACTTCTTGACTGATAAGTTGTTGTTCTTAGGGTATATGGTCAGTGTGGATGGGATTCATGTTGATGAGAACAATGTCCGTGTAGTTAGAGAATGACCAACCCCAAAGACAGTGAATGATGTGTGAAGCTTCCATGGGCTAGCAACCTTCTATCAAAGGTTTATTCGAGATTTTAGTAGTACAATAGCCCTTATCATTGAGTGTCTGAAGAAGGGGAGGTTCTCATAGGGAAAGTAGGCAAAACAGAGCTTTGCCTTGATTAAGGAAAAGTTAAGCAGAGCCCCGGTTTTAGCATTGCCCAACTTTGATAAGGTGTTTCAGGTGGAGTGTGATGCATCTGTGGTTAGGATAGGCACTATTCTTTCACAAGACAACAAACCAATAGCATTCTTCAGTGAGAAAGTTTGTGAAGCTCGAAGTGAATGGTCAACCTATGAGCTGGATTTCTTTGTTGTAGTACGAACTCTTAAGCATTGGGAACACTACCTGATTCAGAGGTAGTTTGTATCATATACAGATCATCAGGCATTGAAGCACATCAACAATCAAATTAGCATTAACAGGATGCATGCTCGATGGGTAGCTAATATACAGTACTTCCATTTCACATTGAAGCACAAGTTTGGCGTCATTAATAAGGTGACTGATGCACTTAGTAGGCGAGCATTTTTGTTGCCAAAATTTAGGCGAATTCCTTCATTAAAGCTTCAAAAACAGTGTTTTTGCTATTATTAGTAATATTTGTTTTTTCTTAATAAATTTTAGTTTAAAATTCAGAATAAGGTCTTGTCTGTTTTAGAACAACCCTTAAGCTCAGTAGTTTATAATTCTGCATTTTACTCAATTTTTCCATTTTTGGTAAATTTCGGTATTTTGTCACCTAATCTCAAATTAGTGCAAATTAGTTTATGTTCCATCAAGAGAGCATCGTGTGTGCTTTCTTCAGGTTTCCGTGACATCAATTGGTATCAGAGCGCCGTTTCCCTTCAACCTCCTAAATTTCATGCAATTCCGACACTGTCACCTTAATAGCCTCTATTGGCACCCCCATTTGATTTTGCATTATGAGTTCCTACGCCCCTGCTGCTTTAGGAAGGCACGTGTTGTCTGTTCTACATCATAATTGAACTCTAATAAGGAACTTTTTAACTAACTCCATAGCTAGTCTTCTCAAATGAGCTACTCTTCCTAGACGGGTTACTCTTCCCGAATGAATTACTCTTCCCGAATGAATTACTCTTCCCGATATTACCTACCTATCAAAAATGGAAGACTAGATGTAACTAATGCAAGTTATCACAACTACTCTAGTAAGATGCACGTCAAGCACAAAAGCTAACAAGTAAGCATTCGCGAGCCTAACCTTCATATGCGACCATCACCCATAGGGACGGACGAGAAAAGACGCGCATATTGAGCCTACATTACAATGTTCGTATCACCTAAGACTCTCCCATATTCACACAATTGCTGGCAAAGGGATAACTCTCATCTCCTACAAGTTAGCTGAGGGATAGCCCCATATCCCTACAATTCAGCTAAGGTGATCATCCACAAACCCCAATATAAACACCGAGACATTCCAATCTCAAGGTATGCAAAAAATACTATTCAGAAACTCCTTTGAAATTCATAGAGATCATTATGAGTTTCTTACTTAACTTTTGGAGGGTTTTAGGCCTGCATCACACCAATGTTCTCTGAGGGTATTTCCATTTTTGCAGGTTCACTACTCTTCACTTTTTGCTAAAGACTGCAAGTTTAGGCGATAGACCTACTGACGATTTTGAGCATCATCAAACTCAAACCCATAAAATTAAGTTCTTGAGATAAGTAATGTTCTAATATATTAAGGCTTCACGTGAAATTTTTCCAAGACATTATCTTCCTAATAAGTGATAGTACAAGGTGGCAAGATCATTAGGATGGATGATGGTGATCCATTTTACAATAGAGTGGGGATAGGGTACAATCAATATTCAATATAATACAACTTTTTCCAAATTCATAAGCTTAAATTTTTAGATTAAATGGTGTCTCAATATAATATATTAAAGACAAACTTTATGTCTCCCTAAAGTGTCATCTTTCCAAGGTTTTATACTAAAGAAGTGTAAGTTTATTTTTTAATACAAGGCTAAAGCATGAGTTAAGTTGGCCCTAAACTGGGTTTGGTTTTGGAAAAGTTTCTAAACCAAGTTAGGTATGGGTGATCTGAATGTTGGGCTTGTGAAGGTTAATGAGCCTAGTGGATTTGGGATGGTTTAATCAAGTTAGACATGGGTTGGTTAATAAATCAGGTTTGAACTCGAGTAGGGTTCTTTAGCTAACAAGTCGTGTTTGATCTAATGTGAACACCGCATTTTATGACCGGAAGTTGACTCATGAATCAAAAATAAAATAATATGTGGTAAAATGTTATTTGAGTTGTTAGATAAACCAAAACTTAATTTCAAACAACATTTTGATTATTGAGTGCTAAAATCAAACCATCGATTGAAGATTAAGTCACGAAAAATTTCAAAAGACAAGATGAATTCTTGAAATCTAGGACTAAATGATTGTGATGATTAATTATGACTAGTTCTTAAACTTTAAGACAAAAATGCACTAAAATACAAAGGTCAATTCTAAAGGAAAATTTCATGAAGTGATCTCCATTATCATTATAACATGCGCACGCATCACCTAGTAGAATTGACATTATTAGTTTTGAAAAGTGATTCAAGAAATTATGACATCCACATAGGAGACTAGGTTTTCATGATGGGAGTCTTAAGTCAAAACATCATGTGAGATTTTCTTACGTTAAAATCATGTTCATGCATGGTTAAAATAAATAAATGCATCATTGTATATGGAATAACTTAAAGGCTACTTAATTTCATATTTTGATCTACCCTTGAGTTTGCTCATGATAAATGAATCTTTTCTTTTCTATCATTTATGTCACTTGTGTTGTTCCCATGACATGTGACGGTGTCAACACTTTTCTCTCGTAATTCTTTTTGTGCTGTAATTGCATATGGGTAGATTTTCAACGGCAATTACATATCGGGGACCTATTTTTGGATTTAATAGAGAAAGTTTCTAACACCCTTTTACCTTGTAATTTAGCCTTCGGGTTAAGGACATAAAATAAAGCTTTATCCTTGAAATATTGTTCTCTTTAGATTGTAACAAAGTCAAAAGCCATGTAATTTTTTTATTTTCTTTAGGTTGTAACCTAAGATCAAAGCCTTGTAACTTTTATATATATATATATATATATATATATATATATATATATAGAAATTAATGAATTGATTTGCAATTCAATAAAATTACAATATTTTTCTTTTTCTTTTTTCTTTAAAACTAATTTAAGTTGTGACTCAATGTAAATCCTTTAATCTAAGATGGAGTATAACAATAGTTGAGTTCCTATTATGAGACTCGCTATTACGGGACACTTGTATCACATGACCCTACCAGTAGCTAAGCTTGGAATATTTGCTATCCAAGACTATTTTGTTCTTTGTTTTTTTGTTTTGTTTTTTTTTTTTTTTTTTTGGTGAAACGAAAATGACTATTTTGTTCATGAGTACTTAAATACAGTACTTAGATGATGTTCCTTAGATTCCACTGTTAAGATTCTATCATGTGAATTTTTCCCCATAAGATAAAAGTGTATTTTTTAGTTAAATAACCAAATGGCTCAATCTTAAGTAAAAAACCCAAAAAACACCACCTAAAATATTATACTTAAATTTTGTCTTTTGCTCATACATGATATGTTTATATTTGAATGGATTACAGAATTGTGGCAGTAATACAATATGGGCCAGTGGACATGGGCTGGATAGCAAGTGTCCCAACTCCCAAGAACAGTAGAACTTTTTTTACCGAGTAGAACTTTTAATTGAAATCCAAAGACATGGTACCTCCCTGGAATGTATGTGGCATTGTGACCCCAGTATGTTCACGGCGAAACAAAAGAAACAAATATAGGCACCCTAAAGGCTCTTTTAAGTCTTTAACTTCCATTCCCATTAAGCAACTCAGATTTGTTAAGAGTTGAAACTAATAGTCTGCTTCACATAAATAAGAATGAAAATCTAGCTGCCCGTTAAATACCAAAGCATGAGGACCAAAAGGTCTGGTCACAAGATATTGACGATGAAGTGCTCTGGACAAGGCATAATTTTATGACATCAGTCATTTCCGGATCTTATTGGTTGATTGCTAGCACATTGGATAGTCAAGAAGAAATGACATTCTTAATCGCCTGAACAAGGAACTTGCAGTTTCGAAATTATGGGGAGAAAAAAAAAAAAAAACATCTTTGTTTCTTTTTATTATTTCAAATAAAGAAAGTACAAATAAATATGAAATAAATGCTCAGCCAAGGGCTAGCACAGTTTAAAACGAGAGAGAGAGAGAGAGAGAGAGAGAGATACATTACACAAGCTAACCCCCACTGCAGACATGGACAATGTCAAAAAGATACACTAGACTTCTGACCTAACTATTGCCATGTGCTGGAAAGATGATTTCTTCACTCGACTGCATGTGGGGGTCAATTTTGCCAACTTTAGACTAAAATTCTGGTACATACGGCCGAAAAACGTGGACAACCAGGTCATTTCTTGCCCAGCTTACTCTCTAACAGTTGTAAAGGTTTTCTACCTATCCTGCATTATCAGCAAAACAATCAATCTAACAACTTTTCACGGCAATTCTAATGAGTAATGAACACATTCTGTGACATGTACTAGGCCTAAGCGGTAGAGGGGCATAGGTAATTATGCCCGTAGCTTGCTTTACAATTGAACTTTGCCATGTGATAAAATGCAATTTTGATTAAGTGATGAATGAATATGATCACAGGATGACAGATCTTTTTCTTTTGATAAAGGCCTTTTGAGTTGTGGTTCAGCCGTGGAAGTAGCATAAACAATACAATTATTATGCTAGGTTTTGTCACAAAAGTGATTTTTAATGAAAGTAGCAAAAAATAGCAGCATATTGAAACTTCAAGAACAAATGGTTAGCCAGATGACGTACACACCTGAACTAAGATCATGACACTTCTAAGGGATCAACAAGGTCTTCATTGAATTCACCAAATATATTTGGACATTCATCCCATTTGCCCTGCTGCCGAGCTTCCCAATATCCACCAACATAGCGAAAGGGTCCATTATCACCTTCTTCTTTCTGGAACCATCTGGGCTTCCACCCATTTTCTTGCATTTTCCTTGCCTGTAAAATGAGGAGTAAAATGAATCACCAATAAAAGATAAATAACAATGCTTTGATGAATATGGACAAAACCTAAACCAGGTCCCGCCTGCCTAAGTAAAGTTAGATATAGGCTTTACAATTTTTCAAATTTAATAATCCCTATATTTTTCTTTTTCACGCAAAAAAAAAACACCACAAAGAGAACTGAAAAAAAAAACAAACAAAACAGTAAAACAGATCAGAGAAGTACAACAAGACAACCGGAATCAATAGAGTTGGGGGAATCAGCATGTAGAACTTCTTGGGACATAGGGGAGCCCAGAAAACCCGAGAATTTCAAGTCACTTGCTACAAGACTCATTTCAATTTACACTGGTAACTATCGGCCACACTATTCACTATTAATCCAGTCTATTGTGACACTTGCAAGACAACATATGACTATATATATTGAGGATAAATGACAAATAACACTGTGATTAGGGCCATTATTAGTTTACCCTCCTGACTTCTTGAATGTTATACTTTACCTCCCTGTACCTTGGACTAAATTGCAAAGCCATATTTTCCATCCAAATTGACAGAAAATGGCAAGAAAATGACAAAATACCATTTCTTGGTGTTATAGTTTTTTGAAAGGGAAATGCATTTATTTGTCATTTTGATATCATTTTCCATCAATTTGGATGAAAACATGATATTGCCTTTTAGTCCAAGATGCGGGGAGGTACAGTGTTGTATTCAAAAAAGTTGGGGTAAACTGATAATGGCCCTAGCAACAGAGGTAATTTAGTCCAAGGAATACAACTATACAGACATATATCAGTCGTCCCCTTCTTATCCATAATGCACAAAATCCAAGATCAAAACAATTTGCATAATTTCACACCATTCAGCATCCCCTTCTCAAGATCTAATCTTAGTAGAAGCCAACAAACAAATTGTTACCTAATTTTCTACGGAAACCATGACACAATATTTTCCAAATTCCTTAAGCTTCCAGCTTTAAATAAATTAAAAGCTACAGCATAAATCCTCATCAAAATGATTGTGCATACACAGATTTTTGTCCACAACTGCTAAAGTTTCATAGAACATATATTGTAACCAGCAGCTGGCAACTGATGTAACGCCAGAGACATTCAATGATAAGTCCAGATATAAAGCCAGAGACACTCATGTCAGTGTAACTGAGGCTTTCTTTATCAATTCATTAAAAAGAAAATCATTACATTCTAGAATGAAGACTTGGTTTCTAGAAAGATACATCATAAATATATCTGACCATAGCATGGACTTTAGATGTACATACTAGTAAGTATAGCAAACATAATATATATGTAAGCTGATGACAGTGTAGCTTACATGAACCTATTATGGGAGACTTAAACTGAAATTAAGAAAACCCTGGTACAAAACCAAGTTTAATAAGCAAGATCAGCAAATCATATCATTAGGTAGGCAGGCAAATGCCATTAAGAGCAAAAGCCTACCCAACCTGTGGCTGACATTTGTCAAAGCCACTTTGAGAAGAGCAATGCTATGGACAGCTTTTTTCATAACTAGCTATAGTGACAAGGTGTGATTGGTGTAATATCACTCTCACATAGGCCCACCGCTAACATTACTTTTATTATTCACCAATCAAAACATGCCACCTCAGCAATCTGAACATTTTTTGCCTTCCAAGTGTAAAAATCAAACAAGAAAAGGGATCACACAATTTAATAAAATGAAGATAAGATGTGTTTGCATGAGTGTTCATGAGAAAGAGGTACTAAGCATACCATTCTTTGCCTCTTTTCCAACCGCTGTTTCTCCGCATTCGCCTTCTCATATTCGCCATTTTCCAAATGTCGTTGATCTGGTCGAAGCCTCGAGTCCGTGGGTGGGAGCTTCTCCTTAATCCGTGATCAAATACCCGGGATCAGACACAACTAAAAAAAACAATTAGAGATGCATAAGAGGGAAATGAAAATGCTGAGAAAATTGATTTGATACATCATGTCTACCTGCAGTCCTGGTGTCAGCTCATTTAGTGTGATTGCAAACGAAGTTAAGTTGTACCGAGTGAGATTAGGAGGCGGCTTACTCCTTTTCCATAGCAAGGATGCATCAGAAGAGGAAGTACAGTCCTTGGGATTGCCACTCCCATCATTATTAACATAATACATGCTATCATCCCACTTCCCAAATAATGTGGCAACCTTTTTTCCCATAACATCTTCAACAAATCCATTTACCTGTTTAGATGTAGGATACAATTAAATGAATCTGTTAATCATGTCAGTAAATAACAATTAAATTAGACAAATAGGTTCTATCAGGAATAGTGATACAGCATGTAGCCCATGCAGATATTCGGTGATCCAAAGGTAAATGGAATTTAAAAGTTTCTGTAACTTTTCCAGATATTTCAGTCAAGATGCAAGCATGTGAATGGAATTCTCTACAAGTAGAATGCAATACTAACCTGGCGAGGATTTCGGTCAAGAAGAGACTGTTCTTTAAACTTGAGTTTGCATGAATATTCGCGATTACCATGTATGTGCATTGTCCCATGGTGACCACAATAAACTTTACCGAGGATAAGATTATAAATAGTTGTAGTGACCTAAGAATAGCATGATCATGTTTTAGAATATCAACGAAGCACCGATAGAAAAGACAAGAAAAGAAAAGAAAAGCACAAGATCAAGACAACTGAGCAGTCAATATTTTGCACAAACATAATCACACAACAATGCACACCTTGCTCCACTGGAAAATTTCACCATCATCAAACTCTAAGGTCAGAACTCCAACAGGGTCAAGCTGAATTGACCGCCCCCAAAATTTTGTGCGGAGGTTGCTGTCACACCAGAATTTCCACCCTCTTCCATCACAGTGGCAGGCAATGAGTGTTGGGTGGTGACTGACCTGTTGCAATCAACATGATATCAAATTACTTTGGATTGAAGATTACATTTAATTGTTTGATTATGATTACTGTATTTATTCAAAATGAACACTTGTGAAAGTGATTAAAAGACTGAAGAACATACATGGCCATACAACAGCATTACATATTCTTCATGTGTAATTAAGCCTCCTCATATGGATTAAGTTCTCAAAAACACATCACATTTCAATTGATTTATTTCTTTCACTATTCTCATGAAACACAAACATAATCTTCAAAATTCCTAGAGAAAAAATTCGTAGAAATTTTCTTCTCATAAGGTCATAGCCATTGGACTGAAACTCAGAATCTAAAATCCCTCTAGCATCCAAATTCTTATAAATGTGATTCCAATAAACCTGGATGCCTGAAAATGTAAGTATGCTCATGTTTGGTTTGATTAAAAATCTAAATAGGTTTCCACAAATGTAAGATCTCCGTGTTTGGTTTATTCCTATAAATCTTATAGGAATCATTTATTCTTCTTATAATATCTTTAGCCTTATAAATACAATGTAAAAGTATTACTCATCAAATAAATAATAAGAAAAACAATATCAACCGTGAATTAAGTCAAATCCTACATAAATAATAAAAAGAGTCTAATATTAACACATACAAGACCAAAATAATTTTTCCAATTTTTTATGGTTTATTAAAGTGCCGTGCCTTGTTCATCAAAATTATATATTTTCTTAAAAAATTACATACAGCATAAAAAAATAAAAGTTTAAACAAAAAAATTTTAAAGGTAAATATAACAATAATATTTTAAAAAATGAATACATAGCATAAACACTTTATTAGAAAAAGTTATATTTAAAATAATATTAAATTTGAGATATAATCGTCAATTAAAAAAATATATATATAACTTCCCAAGCCATGGGAACGTGAGTGCCCACATTTTTAAAAGAGAATTCATAAACCCCCAAAATGGGATTCCAAATGCATATAATTACTCGAGTTATTTGCAACCAAACATAGGAATACTTGGGAATCCTAAAACTATTCTTGGAAATCGCAAAAGATTATCCCAAATCAAACAACTAGTAAGGGTTTCAACTAGAGCTTTCTTTTTCATAATGGATCAGAATTTTAATTTGTGCAATTTGTCATTGGATCACCACTCTACTTAAAGTTGGTGCCACCTGTCTCTTCAATTGTAAATCATGTTCTTCTCACAGCTAATATACATCATTTTTCTCAGTTTCTGGAAAATGATACATCCTGCCAATTTGCTCTTCATGATTGAGAATCTTCCAACCAAAGTTTCTTTATCGAAGTTACAGAATTTCTTATGAAGCCAAAAGCTGAATTCTTGCTAAAACTGAAAATCATATCTTGACCTCAACTCAATTATCAAACAATTTTCATTTTAAGATCAATGTAACTGCTACTTATTCCTTTCTCAGTAAAGTAACTAGTTAAATATTGTACCTTCTCAGAGAAGAAGCGAATTCCTTTCTCAGGATAGTCAGCTTCATAAGTTTCCCCCAACAAAGGATTGAATGGTTTACAATGTCGACCTTCAGAGGAAGCATATCCAGAAACCGCAAAAGCAGCAACATTCAAAATCCTCTGAAGACTGTTCCCCTGATTACACAATGCATGAACCCATGGGAGCAAATTGTCAGATTCACAAATTTCTGAACAGTTATCTTTTTTATGCTCTCAGAGCATTTTACTCCGCTAACATGCCAAAGAAGTCATAGAAAAATGCACATTTTAAGAACAATCAATTACACATAAATACATCTACAATAATAGGAATACAAGTCTAAATGTGTAGGAAAATTACACCATAAAGAATGCACAGAGAGGTTTTAAATATTACAGTGGTCTTCTTATGAAAAGCATTGGAACTTAGAAGATCATAGATTCATAATCATCATAGGCCAAGCTTGGACTGCATGAGTGCACAATCCAAAACACTCCAATATGAAGATGAATTGAATATGGTATACTAGTAGTTACTTAGGGCAGATACTCATCCAATGAACGGAACAGCTATAATAAATTTATGTTCTTTCAGAGGCTACTGCAAAATTAGCATTTAGTTTGATGACAGGCATAGTGACAGAAGAAATAACACAATCTTTCACTAAAATTGTTTTGTTAAAAAAATTTAAAAAATTATAGCCTTTACCAAAAGCCCAAACAACTAATCTCTATCACTATGTAAAACATAATGGACCCAATCAACTTCCACAGCAAACATACCCCACTAGTCATTCACCCAATATCTTGCAGCAATTCTTTTATGCAAATACTAGTCGGTAACCTATGCAATGCATGAGAAAGTTTAAAATAATTTTTTTTCTCAATTATATTTTTTGTCTAAATATGAAATTAAATAATTATGATAGTTATTAACAGGCATTTATATATATTACAGATAACACAAAAATCCCTTTAAAAGACAAAAATTCAGGAGAGAGTAAAAGGAAAGGAGCATAACAGCTTGGACAACAATAAACACATTAAGTCATATTACAAGTAAATGTATGCCAAGAAACTGTTAAATTCATATCACTGATCCAGAGATAAGTAATGTATATCAATCTTACTTACCGCTTTCCCGTACTCATATGCTTGATCCAAAAGAAAAGAGTATTCTAAGTCCTCACAACATTTTTGAAGAGATGATATTGGCTCATTAAAGTAAACAGGGAGGCAAACACGTGTGAGGTCTTTTCCCACATTGTCCTTGATCATAGACCAAAGACTGACCCCCTTCTCCTTCTCAACAGGATCCGGAAGCTTTTTCCGCCTCTCAATGTGTGGATATCTAGAATTTCGAACTTCCCTCTTGTTCTGAACTTTCGCCACATCACATTCACTTTCAGCTTCTCTATAATTATCAAGGTGATTGGAAACTTCTTTTATAGACCCACAGCTAACGTTGGGTTCAGTAAAATACTCTTTTGAGTCATGAAAGGACATTTCATCTTCATCTGACACTTCCTCAAGCTCTTGTTTCTCAATATCATCAGATGATTCAGTCGTGCTGCATTCTACAAACCATAAATGTCAAGAAATAAGTATATATGCTAAGAAGCTAAAATATATAAATGGATGTTGGCAGTTGTAGAAAGCAGCAACTTGCCACATTATCCATGCAATATGCACAGATGAATTTATTGATGAAGTTTCATTATGATGACCCTAAACTATTTCTAACTTCAAAAAAACAATACAGAGAAAACAAAATTTGAAGAGAGCAGAAATCAATGAATTGACCAGTTTTGGTCTTGACAATTGAAACATCAGACAAATATACCATTTGGCTTTCAATTTTAACTAATTCAATCAAGGCCAAAGTTATAAACCACAAGCAAATTAAGTAATCTTTTCTTATTGAAGCAGAAAGAGAGTCTACAGTCTACCTAGTACTCCATGAGAGTAATCAATCATCAGATGTCAAACAAACCACTAATGAATCAAAATACAAGTGGCATTATATACGATAGATCAGCATAGTTCTTAAGAATATAAACTTCTATCTAAGAGAGATAATTAGAAAATACAAAGGTTATTATTCTCATCAGATTTTTTTTTCTTTTCTAAAATTGTAGATTAAAGAATAACAACAAACAACTAAAGGTTATTTTATCAAAAGGATACATAATGTATAGATTATTTAACATTTACAGGTAGAACTCAGAAAGGTAATAGACAGGAAAAAGGAAAAAATAAATACATAAATAAAAAGTCTCAACAGAACAATTATATGTGCCAGCAAAATTTTCATAAAACAGACTTTAAATATAAAAGCTATAAGATTTAAGTGAATTTATTTTCAAATTTTAATGGAATTTTTAGCTAAAAATCAGATAAGAAAAGTCTTCAAGCAAGCTATTTGATGTGAGGCATGCCAAAATGTTCCACTTCCAGTGTTCTTGATCATCACGACCTGAATATATGTTCAACTTAACTCTGTTTACCCAACAATGACTAGTTTCTTTTTTTGCACAACCAACCAAAGTAAAAATTTAATGCATATAAGTAACTGAGTATAAAGAAATGAAAGCATTAGAGGTATGTACATATGATACATACCACTGTATTTTCCACGCCCTAGACCAGAAAACTCATGTTTGGTCAGTTGGTATTCACCATCATGAATCCCAGAGGCCTCAGCTTCAATATTAGCTGCCTGCATATGCAAAGTAAATGTCTTAGATAAACAAGCTAATTCTAGGAATCATATGCTCACTGCATAAAGAAATGGTAGAATGAAAATTCATCACATTCAGATATTGAAAAATAAATGGCATTGAACCAATTGTTCTAATTAAGACCATCATGGTACCAACTTGTTGCAATACTAGACTGAAATCACAACTACTACTGAGATCATGCATACTGTTGCCAACCTCTAAATTACGAAATTTGGATGGTCTATTCTTGGTAAGATCATTAGTAAATTGTTCCTTCCAAAACATTCTGCCAGGGTGATGACAAGAATTTGTTATCACAATTGTCCCCAAAATATATATATATATATATATATATATAAAGGTCAAATTTAAGTACCATGAAGAATTTTTTTTTTTTTTAATACAACATAGAAATTCTACTTTAGCCTAATCTAAGTGCATATGTGTGTGAAATTTCTTCATGGAGAATTGAACCCCAGCCCTTGGCCCCCCCCCTCCACAAAGTTCTTGTGGAGTGCCATCATGCCAAGGGTGTGCGGTGGTATTACAACAAATTTCTAGTCCAAATTGTTACCATGAGAAGCAGTAATAATAGTAGAACCACAGCCAAATTATTTAATTGCTGAAAATCCCAATATTCCAATGATATTAATCATCTAAATGACCTAATAAATGTTGTCTTTGATGCAGTGAGAAGATAATACTCTACTCTTACAATGACAATGAATGTCAAATTGCCAATTTCTGATTCTCACTTCAACATATGTATTATACGAAACATCTGGCAGTCAAGAAGACAAAACTTGTAATTGATCATGAGTGACCCACTGGTCCAGTAAGATGATCAAAAGAAAATTTAGCTCAATGCACAACATATACACACACACACACACACACACACACACACACACATTATTCTATACAGGTTTAATAACATATGAAGGAATTCATTTCACTGTTACTTAAAAGGCATATTATCATTTTTTTTTTTCACTTTGCGAAAACACAATAAATAAATGACCATTATATGGGGTTGTGCCTCAAGAAAATATTGATCTTGCACTTAAGAATGCAAATAATACGATATAATAGTCTCTGATGTCTAATAACATAAAAAGGGAAAGAACAGTTGCTTAAAAAGGATTTTTTTTTTTACTTTGAAAAATAATTTCGATTCATTTCAAATTGTGCCTCAAGAAAATATAGATCTTGGAATTAGCATGCAGATAATATAATATGACAAGGGGTCCATCATTTAATTAAAAATGCAGATTCTTGTTGCAAAAAGAATATTTAAACAATTTTGTCAAAAAAAATCAATGCTCTTATGAGTTTATAAAGAATTGGAATAAAAAAGAAAAGATGAATTATTAGGGAATGAAATAAAATAATGGGAAGGAGAAGTATGTGAATTGACTATCATATCCTTCCTTTTTTTATTTGTGTTTTTTATTAAAAAAATCTCAAACATGGAATGGTGGGTTCCATACTTCCATTCCGTTCTTCCCTAGCCTTCCCAGGCCCTCATTAATTGTCCCCCATGGCAATCAAGTAATATGCTTACAAAATGAGAAACAAAAATGTTGAGATGTGTAAATGGAAAGAGAAGATGAATCCAAAGAAGAAAGAACTAAGGAAAAAAAAAAAATAAATAATGGTTAAAAAGTTTTCTTGATCAGTATTGGCACCATAAGAAGCTCAAGGTCAAGGATTTAAGGAAAGCATGGTGTTCAGTAAATTAACAACCCTAAAAAAAAAACCAGTCACTTAATAGGATCCTAGGTTGAACATAGAATTAGTCCACTTTGATGTAAAGAGAGCAATCAGCAGAAACAAATAGTTAAAGTTTGCATAAATTGACAAAGCATACCAATTTACTAATTTACCTCTAACTGCCTTAACGTGTCAAGCAAATTGGATCGCTGTTCACAAAGAACTTGAACTTGTCCTTTTATTTCTGAGAATTCTGAACGCATAATCTGCTCACAATCATTTACAAGGTTCTCGTTTATTCCCTCTTCAAGTAAGCGTTTTTTAAGCCTTTCGGTTGATATAGATATATCATTTGGCACAAGGGAGAGATTGTCATTGATTGGTCTAAGTAAAAATAGGCTCCGAGTTGAGACCAAAGCTTGAATCCAAGCCACCCGATCGCTCTTCGAATCAGTTCTCAGATGAAGGGTCTTTGTGGCTGTAAATATGTAGAACTTTCGATCATCAGATTTGCTCTCCCGAAAAGATGAGATCTGCTACACAGGAAAGAGTGGCACCACCAGCACATTTGATCAACATGTATGTCTCTTAAAAAATTAACACAAATTCAGAAAACAAAAGCAATTAAGAGAGTAACTAATCGAAGACAAATTGCCTTGAGAATGAAATAAAACATAAATACTGTCTGTATCAGATAATGTATATTAATAGACACGCCACGATATGCAGCAATTATAGACAAAGCAAGCTGAGACTCGGTCTATCCACCTACCAGAAAACAATCAAGTGTGGGGATCTCACTCTTTTTACAACCAAATCTTTGCTCAAAAACGCAAAGCAAAGCACCAATGGAATTTTGACCATAAAGACAACCAGTTAAGTAGACCCATATTTAAAATACATATCCTTTATTCTTTTTCCCGTTTCTAAACAGTGGAATATCTTAGAATACAATATTGAAAAGATTCAAACCCCACTTCGTGCTATCAAGTCCCCACATTTCCCTACTTTTATATCGCTAGTAACCAGACCCAATCATAGCTCAAAATTATCAAGATGTTTAATTAAACTTCATGGCAACCACTAAAACCACTCAAATCCATTTAACCCAATTAAAATGAGTCAAACTCAAAGAAAGCAAGAAATACAAACCCACTTTATTCCCTAATTCCATACCGTCTGATTCTGATCACTACACTGTTCACAAAAGCTAGTATTATTTTTTTTAAAAAAAAATTTATAGACGCACCCCAAAAAAAGAAATAAAAACAAAAACTTGAAAAACTTCCTCACCTTTGAGTAAAAGAAACAGCACCCAGAAAGCTTTACCAACACGTAGAAGAAAAGAAAAAGACTACCGAACTTAACGAAAAAAAGAGAGATTATTTACGAGATGGGATTTGTGAATATATATATATATATATATATATATATATGAATCTGAAGAAAGAAGTTTCACATATGAATGAGAGCTCAAAAATGAAACCAATACATTACAAATCGATGCCTGATGTGACCACAGGACAATAAAACCTATGCCTACAAAGTAGCCTATCATAATCCCCCCATTTCAACACCTGTTGATGTGACCCACTGAACATTGACAAACAGTTCATTTTTTATAGTTATATCATTGACAACCAGTTAAAACTTAAAACTGTAAAAAAAAAAAACAACAGAGTGGAAAATTGAAATTTAAATTAACAAACTCCAATGAACAGAGAGAGTCACAGAAACATGGCGAACAAAGCAAGAAACCATTGGTTCTTAAACTTATAGCTCGCTCGGTTATCCAAGCCTTGCTTTCATTAGTACTGTTTTTGCTTTTTTCTGATCGAATCAGATTCTTGTGAAGGAAAAGAAAAATTTTCAGATAGAGACGAATACAATGGGAATATCTCTATGCCAAACGCAGCGATTCGATCGGTGATAAAATTGTACCTTGAGATGGACAATGCCAACAGTTTTCTGATGGTGCTTTCGTCTGCCACTACTGTCCAATCTCGAGAGCCGATTGGCGGAGATTTCTCCGATCAGCGTGACGTCGTCGGAGGCCGGAGACATAAGGAGGTTGAGATTCTCTGTCCGCCGGATTTTCGTATAGGAAAGAACCCCGTTACGCAAACGGAACCACCTGGATCTCCATCCTTTGCCGTAATTGGTCCACTTGTAGAGGACTCCGGCCACCGTGGCATCCGATCGTCCAGCATTGCCGTCAGATCCGCCGGCCGTCGCCGTAGCCGGCAAACTCCTCGCTCTCAATAGCGACGCCGACAATGACGGCTCCGGCGATTGATCCCTAATACTACCTCCAGGACTCTCCAGCGAAATACAACACAGCGGGTGCATTTCCTTCACTCGCATTTTTTTGCACCAAATCTCATTCAGTTTTTCCACTTATTCCATAAGCGAAAACCAAGAAGCATCAAAATGTGAGAGAGGGGGAGAGAGAGAGAGAATTAGAAGGTGAAAGAAAGATGTTGAGCTCTGAAACTGAGAGAGAAAGAGAAAGAAATTGAGGGATTTGTTTACTTAAAATAATGTGGTTTTGTTACTTAAATTGATGGCAAGGTAGTACACACCAAATATTTATATCTGTATCTCTGTGTGTGTTGAGGAACAGTTGGAAATAAAGGCGGTGGCAGAAACGTAATTAAATAGTGTTGTTGTTGAATAATACTAACATTTTTTTCCAAAAGGTTGAGAACGACTCGTTCTTCGTTTTTGGTTAACAAGAATGAGAAATTCTCTCTTGTGATGAGAGTTTAAATTGGAAGTAAAAGATTAACACTTTTTTTTATGTGGATGAGCTTTGAGCTAAATAAGCAAAGACGATGATGAGTGTGGTAGTAAGTTATTTTAATGAGTAGGAACTGAGGCGTTGTAATCAATGGCATTAATTTACTGACTAATCATGATTTTTTTTATCTGTCATTTTTTTTTTTTTACCGCAATGATAAATTATGAGGGGTTAACATTCATTTACCAAGGAGTCATTATTTTTTCTTTACGGATAATACCACGTTATAACTGTGATAAGAAGTTGTGAAAATTTTTAGAACAGTTTTAGTGTCACATCTAAAACTACAATTTTATCTATAAATCGCCTATGGTGAGTTGTGGTTGGTGAAGGAATGTCTCCACATGAACCCATCATCATCCCCCACCAACCACAACTTGTCATATGGGCAAATTATGGACAAAATTTATCTACAACTCGCCACATAGGTGAGTTGTGATTGGTGAAACGGTGTCTCCACATGGACTCACCGTCATCTCTCCACCAATCACAACTTGTCATACGGATGAATTATGAACAAAATTATAATTTTGGGTGTGCCACAAGAATTTCACAAATTTTTGTAGTGTTAGACTTTTTCTTATTGCCGAGTAGTACTACTGTTTTTTTTTAGCTGGGAAATTTTTTTTTTTTTTTTTTTTTTTTTGACGAATAAGGTGGGAACTTATTTTTTCAGTTGGCACATTAAGCATTATTTTTTCTCATAATTCAAAGATGAAATACAACTCTGCCAAACTCAACCCGTGGTAGAACAATAGTACGAAAATTAAATAAATCAATTGCAACTTGCAAGAGTTGAACGTTGAGTCAGGCGCTAAAGTTTTAAAATCATCTTTATTATAATAGATAGGATAGGATTTAAATTTTATATAGTTGAATAAATTTTAAATAAAAGACATTTAAGAAAGAACAAAATGACCGGTATATGTATTAATATTTTAAAGAATAGAAAAGGAAATGTTTATAACGTTAGATTCGCGTGCACAAAATTTTCTAATTTTTTGGACTTAAAAAAGGGGAAAAATCAATTATTAGCTACATCTGAATTAAATCTTGCCTTTTATCCTTTTAAAAAGAAAAATAATAATGGCAATCAAATGGGAGTCAGGTTGGCTTAACTGGTAAATTCTTTCACATGTTTGAACTCAATAAGTAGGTTTAGAGTGAAAGTTATTATTAAACTCATTATTAATTATTCATAAATAATGAAAAAAAGCCACACTTAAAAAAAAAAAAAAAGGATTGGCTTGAGCATGACTTGGTTGAGATTTTCCGTGTTTTTTTCACTTTACATATATATATATATACACATATATAGGATGAGAGATTTGAATCATAAAGCTCTGCTTGGGAGTTTATAAAGGAATAGAATGGAATGGAATGATCACAAGGAAATGGAATGGAATGGAATGTATTTAAGTAAAAGAAAGGAATGGAAATGAATGGAATGGAATAGAATTAAGTAATCTTGATTGGATGTTTTAAAATAAAGGAATGGAAAGAAATGAAAATGAATGGAATCTAAGTAATCTTGTTTGGGAGCAACATTGAGGGAATGGAATGGAATCATTTTATGACAATATTACTATTAGACCCCTATTTTAAAATAAATGGTTGAATATATAGGGATAATTTGAGAGTTCTAATAAAAAAAATCATTAAATTTTATTTCATTCCCTTCCATTCATCCCAACTTCGGGGGGATGAAAATTTGAGGTTTTTAGGGAATAGAGAGGAATGAGTGTTCCCTCATACTCATTTCGTTTCCTCCCACTTAAACTCCCAAATAAGGGAATGAACTTTTCATTCCCTCTGTTAAAACTCCCAAACAAGAGGGAGGAAAGAATATTCTAAAAATATTCTTTTCATTCTATTACATTCTCTCCTCCCAAGCGGAGCCTGAATGTCTTCATTAGAAACACTAAGGCTTTGTTTGGGAGTTCATAAGAGAAGGAAATAGAATGAAATGGAATGATCATAAGGGAATGGAAAAAAATGAAATGGAATGAAATGTATTTAAGTAAGGGAAAGAAATGGAATGGAATGGAATTAAGTAACCTTGATTGGATGTTTTAAAATAAAGGAATGGAAATGAATGTAATGTAAGTAATCTTATTTGAGAGCAACATGGAAGGAATGGAATGGAATCATTTTATAATAATATTACTATTAGACCCCTATTTTAAAATAAAGAGTTGAATATACAGGGGTATTTTGGGAATTTTAGTAAAAAAATCATTAAATTTAATTTCATTCCCTCTCATTCCTCCCAATTTTGAGAAAAATGAAAATTTGAGATTTTAAGAGAATAGAGAGGAATGAGTGTTCCCTCCTACCCATTTAATTCCCTCCTACTTAAACTCCAAAATAAGGGAAGAGAATAATATTCTAAAATGATTCTTTTCATTCTTTTCCATTCCCTACTCCCAAACGGAGCCTAAGAATTGTGAGTTGACTTAGAGCATCTCCAACATCTCACAAAATCCTCTCTAATTTAGAAAGTAAAACCATAAAAATAAAATACTCCTTCAAAAGAGTTCAAAAATAGTTTATCTTTCATCTTCATCTCTATTTTTTCACCCAAAAAAAAATAAAGAATAAATGAAAAAGAGACAATAAATACAACCAGTTGGAAAAAAATAAAATAAATAAATAAGTAAATAGAAAAAGAAAAAAAAGAAAAAAAGAAGAAGTGAATTTTATTCGGAAATATGTCTCATATGTTGGAGATGCTCTAATTTGCCATATTTGAAGAGATAGCTAGTTAATGGATGGTCTAAAGGCATTGATTAAAATATATTTTTAGAAATTTTTTATGAAAAAAAAAAATTAACTGATTTTTTTTATGGCTATTTACATTTTTCATAAAAATGATATTATAACCTTCCTAAAATTTTCCAGTAAAAAATATCCTAAGACATTGCTAACTAGACCCTTTAATAAAAAGTCCAAAATGTGCTTTCAATTATGTTTGAACTATATATTATAGTCTAATTTTATCCTAAACTATCAATGGATTCTCTTTAGTCTTTAATTTATATATTAAAAAAATAAAATATATATATGAAAGCACTTAATAATAATAATAATATGATACTACTATGCATTATTGGCGTGATGGTCACTTTACAAGTATAAGTGTTGGTGGAGTGTAGAAGATAAGGAAGAAGGTTCATATATATATATATATATATATATATATATATATATATATATATATATATATATATATATAGATTAGGTTATAATAGAAATTTTATATTGTATAATAGTAATAATAATAATAATAATAATAATAATAATAATATGGTAGACTTCTTATTACACACTTTCCTGAAGTCCTAACATGACACGTTAGGACTTAGGACACACGTCATGTGACTTATTATAGGTTGCAAAGTTAGTATATTTTAACCCAAAAAAAAGAAGTTAGTTAGTATATTCTCCATCGTTTTTGACTTGTAAAATTTGTATATGGTCTAATGAGTTATGTTAAAAATCTTCTAAAAAAGAAAAGAGTTTTGTTAAACACTTAAAAAGGCTAGGGTTCCCTTATTGACCAAATTGGATGAGTTTCACCCTAAAAATTGTTATGTACAAATGATCTAGGCCTGAATAAATATATTTGGAGTTAATTTTCTTGAGACTTCACAAAGCTTTCTGCCTTACGGTTTCTTTAATAAGTTAGCATACTCTTCTTGCTTAAGATAAGAGTGTGTTGTTTGAAGGTGAAATAGGGTAGATGGAAAACTTTGGAGAGAAAATGGAAATGAAAACTTTTTGGAGTGTATTTGATTGGATGGGGAGGAAGGAAAATAAATAGTGGGATCCATGTATTTTCTCTCTGGACCTACTAAAAAGTTTTCTCCTCAAATTGGAGAGAAAATTGAAAAGAGAAAATGAGATTACTTAACGAACAAAAATGCCCATGTGCAAGATATGGACAATTCGTCAAATTCCTTTTTTTTCTTTATCTTTTTTCTTTTGTGCCGTCTTGGGGACGTTGCCTCCCTTTTTTCTTATTCTTTTTTCCTTTCGTAGGTTGTACATTGCCTTCTTCTTCTTCTTCATTTTTTTTCTTTTTATGGATTTCCTAGGCGTTGCGTTCTTCTTCTTCTTCTTCTTCTTCTTTTGTTTTTTTTTTTTTTTTTTTTTTCTTCATTTAACTAGACATGATTTTTTTTTTGACATGATTTTTATTTTTTAATAAATTGGGTGATTTTTTTTGTCACTTTTTTTGTTTTAATTAGCCATCATTTTTTAACAATGGTATATAAGTAAATTTATACAAACTCACTTTTTCCATCCTTCTACTTTTCCACTTCCAACCAAACAAAAATTAGAGAAATTAAGTGCTTTATGTACAGAAACTCTATACTTTGTTATCAGAGTGTGTGTGTGTATATATATATATGTCATAAGGATTTTTATTTCACAATATAAAATAAGGATAACAAATAGATTTTTAAAATCTTGATTGAATTAAAATAATTGATAATTCATAAATCAGATTAATTAGAATCTGGACTAAAATATATATTTTGACATGGCAATGTGCCCTCCAACACTTGACAAATTAGTTGGTACACAACAAAATCCAAGCTGTTAGCTTGTAGCAAGTAGGGTAAGAGAACATTGTAACTTGGTAAATTAATGCAGAGCCAAGGCAAATAGTTAAGCGCCTAGGCAAATGGCAACGTACTCCGGTTGGTATGATGAATGATTAAACTAAATGAATATACTGCTGTAAATTAATGAAAAGTTTACAAACTTAATAGTGGTGGTGAGAAATGATAGAGGTATGAATAAATAAGGCTATAATTTAGAGTAAAAAGTTTAGAGACGCGCACTCTTGCACACAGTTTGCTACAACCAGTACACATATCAAGTTATGATTAAATTAATTTTTACTAGTAATGATTTCACATATTAATAATATAATCTAATCACACGTTAAGAGCATTTCCATCAGCTCTCTTATAAAAAATGTTATTTTAACACACCACCATTTATTACTGTAAGGTTGAATTTATTCAATCATGTGTTAGCTTTATTCCGTGCCAAATTTGCTTGTAATTTAGCAATTAGATACCCTGTATTTAGGTGGGATTTATGTAAAAGTTGTGTGTGTAGAGTGTGAAGAAAACTCAAGATGTGTGCAATCAAAGGAGTCTCGCGACTGAATCTCGCAACTGACTCATGACTGGCAAGTCACCAAAGTGGCACACGTGTGAAGCATGCAAGAGAGCTGAAGGGTCACGACAACTGGAGCACTATAGGACAAAAATTCCAGTCTGATCAGGTAGTTAACTCGCGACTCGTTCCAGTCGCGGGGTTGAGTCGCCAGAATGTCCTGTTTTGATGAAAACTAACTTTTCGCATTCCTCATACACTCTACTATAAATACCCTTATACCCATGAAATGTAGAGAGAGTTTCTAGAGAGAATTTTGAGAGAGAACCCTAGAGAAAACAAAATTGACTCATCTATAATCTTTATCATTTAATTCTCCAAATTCCTCTACTCTCACCCTCTCCATTGACATATCCTTGAGAGGTACATTTGTCAAATCCTTATCTCACCATACCCATATCAGTGAGGAGGTGTTTTGGTGCTTGGGAAGCAGTTCAGAGAGGACCAATTCATTTGGTTGATGCAATGGTCTTATTGCAGGATCCGGTAAACTAGAGAAGACAAGGTTCGGCGTAACCCTGTTGGAAAAAGAAGCTTGGAGGGCTTAGGTGCACTGGGTAGATTAGGCTTGGAGGGTCTTCAGCTATTCATGTATCCTAACTCCATTCTCTAGTGGATTATTGATTGCTTGAAGGGTGGCGAAGAGTTTTTTCGCCGAGTACTTCAGTTTCCTCTTCAATAACATATCGCCTTGTTATTTTTGTATTTGCATCTCTCTTTCCTTTCTCTTTACCTTTTAACTACTGCTGTGTTGTTTATTAATTATGGTTTAAAGTGTGTTACCAATTTGGATATAGCTTATATTTCATATTTCACACATATACTATTTGATTATAAGCTTGTGTTGGTAATTTTGTATTTGGGGGCCTAAACGTTCATTGGTGGTTTATACACTATTTGAACTTTCAATCACATCTTCTATTCTTTGATTCTAAACATTAAAATAATATATACAACACTTTAAATAATATATTTACTCAAAACCCAGCTAATATATAAATGCACGGCCCAGTGGTAGTTGCCACCACCCAACAACCAACAACCACCGCCACAAAAACAACCACTGCTACAACCACCGCCACAAACTACAACCACAATCACCGGATCCTCCAACAAATTCCAAATCCAAAAACCTCAACAACAACAACAACAACAACAACAAAAACTCAATCTTCAACAAAACCCCAACCCAACAGATCAATCAATGACCACCGCCACAACAACAACCATCGCCACAAACTACAACCACAATCACTGGATCTCCAACAAATTCCAAATACAAAAACCTCAATAAAAAAAATAATAAATAATAATAAAAAACTCAAAATCTTTAACAAATACCGTTGGCCCACTACAACCACAAACATCGCCGCCCAAAAACTCAACCAACCACCGCAACAACCACGACACCACCACCGGCCCAAAATCCCAACCCAACCAATCAATTAATGACCCAAAACCCACACATCGAAACCCATCCCAAATCTCACACCCACGACCCGATTAAGAGATTTGAAGGTCGACGGTGAGGTGAGGCGACGAGAGATCTTGAGCAGGGAGGAGATGGAAGAGATAGAGAGTGATAGAGAGAGAGAAGAAATGAGAGACCTAGTGTGGGAGGTCGATGGCGAGGGATGTAGAGGTTGGCGGACAGGGCTGTGGAGGTTGGCGGCGAGAGATCTTGAGTATGAAGGACTAGGAAGGAAGAGATAGAGAGTGACAGAGAGAGAAGATGAGGAGATATTTTAATCGGTGGGATGAGAGAGAAAGATGAATAAAAAAATAAAAAAACACATATACCATATTCATCCGTACCGTGCAAAAGATAAGACGATATTGTAGCATGTCTCAAAAATTTTTGACATTTAACACACCTCATGAAGGTCTGTTTTTGATGTTTGGTGTGCCAAATGTCAAATATTTAGCATTTGACACACCTGATGATAATACTCTAAAAAATGTATAAATTGTATCAAAGTGTGTTAAAATTGAAATTTAAGAATCACGAGGCCATGCCAATGCAATTGCCCGCAATAGGCAAAGGGGGAAAAGGCAATAATGACAATTAGAATAAGTGGGACAGTTTTGGGGGGTTGGTTCACTGTTCACATTGGAACATTTCCAACTCCAGTTGCTTCAGCTAGGCACCTATGACACTGTAGGCTTTTAATGTGTAACATAGCCTATATATATATATTGCTCCAATGTACGCACGTAAGCGTTACATGATAACTTTCAGTTAAGGATGTCCTTATCATTTGTTTGCCGTATTAGCTAGCTGTTCGATTAATAAAGCGCCGTATGGCTATTAGTCAAGCTCTCGTTACATGCTTCATAGCCTATGGCAAAAGAGGAACGTGTATGGTGAGTAGCTCACAGTACCAAACTTTAATAAGCTCCTTAGCTAGTTCGGTAGTTACCCACCTCCTTAAAACCCCGGGACACATTGCCACGAGCCCATAGATCTGTTTTAAATATAGGGTCTGTTTGGATAGGACTTATTTTGCTGAAACTGAAAACTTATTGCTGAAATTACTATAGCAAAATAATTTTTAAATATGTAAATAGTGCCGTGGGACCCATTTTTAATGAAAAAATTAATAAAAAATGAAATTTGTGGGTCTGTAAACAGTGCACGAATGCACTGTTCACTGAAAAAAGTCAACATTTGTGGCTACGGTTCATTGAACAGTAGCCGCACTCCTCCAAAAACGCGTGAAAACAAAAAAAAAAAAAAAAAAAAAAAAAAAAAAGAACAAAACGCAGCATTCATAAACGCAACGCAGCTTAAGTGCTATCCAATCGCAGCTATAGATGTATTCCAAAAACTCGAAGAATTTTCAAGTTTCAACTGCGGCATTTATTTCATACAGTTGTATTCTTATAAATAGGAAACAAATAAAGCTTAAAAAACTTGAAGCATTTTCAAGTTTCGTTGATTTAAAATCGAGTTTGCTCCTGGCATAAAGTGCATTCAATCAGTGGGCCATGAAGTTTTACAACTTATTACACATAATTCGTCCACCTTTTTAATCATTCAAAATTTTGTTTGAAAATTTGTCCACCTTTTTTTTTTTGGAAATCTTGTCTCCTTAAAAATGCCTTTCTTGTATGAGACTTCACATTTTCTATATCATGATAGAATTACCTTAATTTGGTTATTATAGAAATGTGAGTGTGTCAAGGAAAATAGTTTTTAAAATAAATATATTTAAGAGAAGAATTTGGATACCTATACCAATTATATATTATTACCCCCACCCAGCTACCCTACCAAAAAATATCACGGAAAGAAATTAAAAATTAGTGTAATCCTGATAATTAACCCGAGATAGACAAATTATAGTTTTATATTTGCATGTGCGAGTTCTGTGGCCCAACACCCAACAACGCTGGCAGGGGGAGGGGGCCATTGCTCTTGACTTCTCAGAGTGATCCATAATCTATGGTATACGTACGTACTCCCATTATCTAGAGGTGATTCTTTTTAGATTTTTGAATCTTTTCATATGGATATTTAATTTATTGTTAATCCTATTATTTGCACAATATTTCTCTTATAGCATTAGCATTAAGAGTGTAAAATTCGTCAAATTGTTATTTTACAAATATACACACCCGAAATTAACTTTGTCCATGGTTACTCCTTTCTCTCCAGTCACTTTTTTTTTTCTTTTTTTTCTTTTTTTCTCTCTACTTCTCTCTCCACCTCTCTCAAGTCATTCGTCTCTACATTTGCGTTGGTTGAGCATGTACTAAATGAAGTGGATCTCTAATCTGAATAGTGGGTTTGGTCGTATGGATCTCGGTGGTGGGTTTGGCAATAGTGGGTGGTGATGTGGCGGTGGGATTGGGTGGTGTCGGTGGAGCATGTTTTAAATGGAGTGGATTTCGATCAGTGATGATGGATCTCGATGGTGGGTTTGGCAATGGTGGTTGCAAATTTTGTTAATTTTTCTGGGTTTATGGTGAGGCAATGTTGTGGTTGTGGTAGCTAGTGGTTTGTGGGTTGTTGTGATTTGATGGTAATGGTTAGTTGTGGTTCAGCACCTGGTTCAATTGGGTAGTTTGATGGTGGTTTTTTTATTTTTTTCAATTTGGTAGTATTTTAGTGGTGGTTGTAATGACTGGGTTTTGGTGGTTAAACCAAGTTTTGGTGGCAAGTGGTTGATGGCGATGGTGGGACTGGATTTGGTGGTGATTGCTGGCTATGTGGGTTTGATGGAGGAAGAGAGAGATGGGAGGGAAGAGAGAGATGGGAGAGAAGAGAGAGAAGTGAATTATTTATATTATTTGATAGGATAGTTAATATTATTTTAATAAATTGCATGTCAAAATAAAAACTGAAATATTTTGTGAGTTGTAAAATGATATAGTAAAATAGATCAAATAGGTTTTTGAATGTATAATTAGTATTTTTTTTTTAGATCTCTGAATGGAAATGATCTTAGAATTTATTTTGTCGAGCTTATTTCTTATGATTTTCACTCTTTTTTCTTTAAAAAAAAAGTACAACTTTACATTTATACAATAAACCAAATTAGCTTCATGGAAAGTCAATTAAAAAAAAAACAATTTTTTTTTGGATGTTGACTACTTGTAATTTAAATATAATTCCTCTCATATTTTAACCTTAACTTTTAAGTTAATTATGTTTTATCATTTGGTGCAATTCTCCTTCAAAAGTAATATGATATATAATAAATGTGACTCAACAACTTCTTAACATAAAACTAACATATCAAGAGTATTGCCCAATCACTACTCAATCACTCGTGTCCATTAGGTTTTGATCCCTTTAGAAATATTTATTTGATTCAACCACCGTCCGTACAGTTCTGCTGCCCCCATAGTAGTGCCCTCACAAGAAAACAACTTTGAAGGGGAAAAAAAAAAAATAAAATAAAACTATCTACTCTAATAGGCACAAACATACACATACATACGACATTGGAAAATGGCTTTTTGAAGAAAGTGTCACTTCAATATTGTTGCATCTGTAGATGAAAGAGAAGACAAAGATATGGATACAACAAAGAAGTTGTAAGCTAGCGCAAGTGCTGCAACAATATACATAAGCTAGTGCATGAGCACAAAATGCGATAGTGGTCCGGCGAGAAAGCGCCGAAGTAGGTGGTGAAACAAAAACAATCCTCTGAAACCTGTCAGCAAAAGCTGAAGTAACATCAGGAATAAATTTGGCTGCTCTCTCTGCCCACATGTGGCTGCGGTTCTCGGCATTCTTTTCTGCTCTCGAGGTCCGCGATTTCATACTACCATTCGGTGAAGCGCGTGATATCTAATTGAGTGCTACAAATAATATATTAATTTAAATAAGGGAAACGTTAACATGCTTTCAGGGCATTTTTAATAAATTATTTTATGAAAATTTTTATACTATTTTTTATAAGAAATTGAAAAGTTATCAAAATATTTTTTTTTAATAAATTTTTTTCTAAAATAGATCACTAACAAATGTATCAAGAAATTCGTTAACTTTCCTCTTTAAATAATAATATTGCCTGTAAGACTCAAAAACCCCATTGGTTCTCTGTTAATCAACATTGTCTTGCCCAAACACATAGGGAAAGGAAAGGGAGGAGACAAATGGGAAGAGAAATGATAAAAAAAAATTCATTTTTGGAGTATTTGGTTTATGTGATATGCCCATACAAGTTTCGACTAGAATTGAGAAATCGGACTGGTGCCAAGCTTACCACACTATTGGAGGCAATTGTCGACGACGTATGGGCTAGTAGTCAGAGGTTTTTAAGGAAATTGAAGATCAATAAGTGTAGGTATTTATTTCTTGTTTTAAAATTCCGAGAAGAACTGCACCAAATCAAAACATAGATAGATTGAGCTCAAGATTTTCTGTTTTGTTACCATGTTAAATTTTCGATCATCCCAAAAGTTTCTTGTCTTATCATGTTAAAAAATCTTGCGTGTTAAGCTTTACCTATTAAAAAAGAATTTGAACTCATATATGAGGGGGAGTGTTAGAATTATGTGATTAAATTATTGAATTTACCATTTTCAATAGTTTAATTTTTTTGGAGAATTGGTAATTTAACAACAGCAAGCTGAAAATAAAGCTTCTGAGGCTACTAATGTAGAAGCTATTTGAAATGAAGCTAAGCCATCTCCTCGCTCGATCATGATCTTTTTGTGGTCTATTATGGACACACAAGCTACTCATGGTTAGCTTCTATACCAACATGGCTGATGATATTGATGACTTGCACATCACTGTAAGCTGGTTGAAGAAGAGATTCTAGTCATTCTACCACCTAGGGGATAGTGCATTTACTTATTCTGTTGTTGCTGGAGAGGATAAAGATGAAGATGATGATGATGATGAGTGATCCATTTGACCATAGTGGCAAAAATGGAGACTGAGTGTGTTGAGGAGCTTTGTATTGTCTTGTTTTCACACATGCATGTAATGTGCTCTTTGAGCGTTCTTGGTAAGACATGTAACTTATGTAATGTGCTCTTTGAGCGTTCTTGGTAAGACATGTAACTTATGTAATGTGCTCTTTGAGCGTTCTCGGGTTGAAGTGTAGTTGGTTAGGATTGTATTATGTGTTTAGTCTGACTACGTAATTGGGTTATCTTTTGTATTGGATTTTGTCATGGATTTCCAAAGGGAAAGATTGTTAAGTCCATAGGTTAGCAAACTGTGACCATACAAGTATTAGGAATCTTTGTGTGTCTTGAGTTTATTTAAAGTCTATTTCAAGTTCAAAATAAGTCATAGGTTCATGCATTAAAAAGATCAAAGTTTTGGCAATTTCGACTCTAGTTTGATCCCTACTCGACCGATTGAGCTCTGCTTATCTCGACCCATCAAGATTCGTGCAGAATCATTTTTCTAATATGTTCCACCAGCCATCATGAACTGTGGTTTCATGGCTTTCAAAGCAAGGTATAAAAGCAATCCTAGGGTATGTTATTCAAGAATTTTGGAGAGCTGTGTATTGTACACAAGTATAGGAGTTGTTCCAAGATCTCTTGAAGCATTAACTAGTGTTCCAAGTTCAAGTTTTTGAAGATCCAGTGATCAAGACAAAGTTTTTGTAGTTCAATTACATCATAGTTGCTATTGTGAATCTTAAAGTGGGTATTTGAAGTCCTGAACGGAGTGTCTATTTATATGAACTTCAATTCTACATAGTAGATTTGTTTTGCATTTGGGGTCTATAAGTTAAGCTCTCGCAATGGGTTTTATGGAATAGTTTTTTTGGGAGAAAATTGGCATTTGCCTCTTTCACTAAAACTTTTCAGTAAAATGCTCTATATCTAAAACTATTTAGAGAAATACCCATATTTTGAAACTCGATTTTCTAAAAATTGAGTTTTAATTTAAAACTCGATTTTTGGACAATCAAGTTATAGGGAACTAAAAAATTTAAAAAAAAAAAAAAAAAAAAAAATCTAAGTCCACATTCGCTATAAGTTGATGTTCTAAAAATTGAATTTCAAAACAGGGGCATTTCCCTAATTAGTTTTAGACATAGAATATTTTGCTGGAAAGTTTGTAAGAAATGGGTAAAAATCCATTTTTGCCCAGTTTTTCTATTGGTTTTCCCTGCATTACCATATCGTGTGTCTTTGTGCCATTTACTTATGTGGTATGGTGAGTGTGTTTATCAATTAAGACCTATGCATTATTGAATTAATAATCAACTTGGCCAAAAAAATTGGTTATTTAGCATAAGTGGGACCTAAATCCTTAACACTTTTCAAGTTTTCAAGACTTTATATGCATAAATTAAGAAGGCTATGCGTATATTTTTCAATTTAAAATTTCATACAATTAATAGTCCATTTTGGTATGATTTTGATAAAAAGAACTCCATCTAGCTTTGAAGTGATCAGTGTAGCGTACAGCCATATAGGAAATGAATAAGAGAAGAGTTTATATGCGACGGGTAAGGAAAAGGGGTCTATGTTGAAAAATGATAAGCCCTTAAAAAAAATCAAATTAATCTAAGTTCTTTTTTTTTTTTTTTTTTTTTTTTTTTTTTTTTTTTTTTTAAAGATTCAAAGTTCTAATATTAAAGGAAATTAATTTATTATTCCATAAAAGATTTAATAACAAGTATATATTTTTTATTCTTTTAATCAGTGGTCTTAAGGAGCTTTTTGGAAATTTCATTCAATAGCAAGTATTAAAATTAATAATTATGTGCTTACGATTTAAAATTTAACCATTTTAAAAGTCACTAAATAACATAATATTAATTATAAAAGTGTTAATTGTACATGGAAGACTTAAAAATAACAAAATTTTGTATGTTGTAGAAGTTACTTCTTCAAAATTCTTGCACTTCTTCAAAATTCTTGTAAAAGTAACTATGTTGCAAAAAATTTTGTCTATTTTAGAATAAGGATTTACTTTATTATATTTTACATATTCACTTTTCAAAACATCACACTTCAAATTATCTATTTTACACTACATTTCATTAAAATATTAATTTTTTTTTATTTTATTAATTGTTTCTCTTTCTTTTCATACAATAACTATCATCCACTTTATTCTTTTATTCTCGAGATACGTAAAAATAATAATAAACTAAATACAAAATAAATAGTGTCAATGTAAATTTATACAGTTATTATATAAAATAACCTTCCATAATCGGATGTGGGTGAATTTTGAGTTTAATTAACTAAAATATGCTACTTTTTCTATCATACAAGCACTTATACGAGTACTCTTAGTACCCAAGATGAAGAAATCCCATGTGTGATGTGGCCCCAAGATCCTCAGCTCAAGATGTTAAGGTCGAAATCAACAACTGAGGCTTGAGATAGAGTGTTAGGACAGATAGAATTTGTGGGTATATTCCTATTTCTATTTTGAAAGTCGGATAATAAGCCATTTGCACATGAACAATTTGAGCTGTTACTCGGCTGACCCTGCATCAGGCTTGACTTGAGCATTTCCAACAGCTTAGCTAAAAGCAAAATCAAGTAAAATCCTCCATATTTTTAGTGAGTAAACTCTTACCATACAGGTTCAATATTCTCTTCAAAATATGGGGAAAATTACTCATGAATAATTACTCTCTTTGTTTGAAGATTCACTTTTTATTAGAAAAAAAAAATGTTATCTTAAAAAAAATGAATGAAAAAGTAATGAAAGAATGAAAAAAATGTAATTTAAGGAATGAGTAAAAAATCTTTAAGAAAGAATGAATAAATAATATTTAAATAAAGTAAAGAAAATAATAGAGTATCTATTAGAAAGTGTATTTAAAAAAATAGATAAGCAAACTGAAAAAAAAAAAGTAACTTTTACTCTTCCATTTGGGTGGAAAAATGCCTACACCACTAGAGATGCTAACAAACTATCTGGTTGATTGAATTCATGTTTGTATTTAATTTTTTTTATTTATTTTTCCTGCATATTTTTGTTAGTATTGTTATCTTCTCCTATATATTTCCAGCATATATATTCGTGTTGATTCAATTGTAACCCATGCCATAACAATAATTGTAGGTATGAGTATGACATTATAGAAACTGATTGATGTTGTTACAACTTATCAGGCGCGCGCCTAACTCCAAAAGTAAGAGAAAAAGTAAACTAGAAGAAAATTTTGAGATATGATGACAATGAGAGCAAAATATATAGCTATGAATATGAGGAAAATTTTTGATAATAATGAGAAAAAGATTAATTTTGGGGGGTGGGGGAGATGATGATGATGAGGAGAGAGAGATAAAAATATGAAGTTTAAAGACTAAGGAAAAAAAAAAAAAAAAACCCACCAGTTTGAGCAATGCACAATGAACTTTCACAAAAAAATATTTCACAATGGAATACAGTCAATACACAAGGAATAGCACCCTTTTGTATTCTTAGAAAAGAAAAGGCACCAGGAGGTTAGGGATTTATTAGGTTTTGGTAGAAGTGTGTTTTGTTTGGATGGAATCACTTGTGAAACTAAATCTAGTCTTTGTAAGATTTGAAAGGAAAAGGCATAAAAACTAACATTGGACTGGGCTGCGTGATTTTTTTTTTTTTTTTTTGGAACCACACAAAAATGTTGTTGTTAAAAAAATTTTAACAATCAATACAAAAGAGCAAAACCAATAAAGAAAAGAGAGATAGAGACCAATACTTGTTTTTTTTCCTGAGAAACAAACACACATAAAGAAGAGGAAAAAAAGTTCTAACACAAAGGACTATAGGCACACCTCAACTCCACTCAAAAATCATAATAACTTTTAAGGGAGAGACTAATACTATGTCATTTAAAATTGTATCATTCTCATATCATATTATATTCAATAAATAAAATCTTGACTGTGAAATACATTATCTCTATTTTAACGAAAATCACTTTTCTTGTCATATAAGAGACCTTGCCAAAAGGAACACAAGTTTTTTATGATACATGCCCTTCATTTTTATTAAACTATTTGTTTGAGACTCAATGAGTTTTACTAATTCTTGTGTTTGTAATTAAGGTTACATTTGTTTTGACTTAATTTTTTTGAAACTATTTTCCTCAATTTTAGGTGTTTTATGTGGATGAAAATGTTGGTCAAATTGAAAATTTTGTCAAGCTAACCATTGGATTTTTCCTCATGCAATGTAAAATGGTTTATGCCCCTTAAGACACACTGACCTTATCCCCTCCCCAAACCCAATTCACTTTGAGTCAACCACCCACCACCACAACCCACCATGATTGGAGACGACCCTCTATGACCTATCCATTACCAACAAGGACCCTTTACAATGAGCGACAAACTCATCTCTCTCTCTCTCTCTCTCTCTCTCTCTCTCTCTCTCTCTCTCTTTGTAGGAAGAAGCTAGCACAGATTGAGCACCCTTGCTCCTGCGACAAATCTATGGCCAAATTAAAACTCTCAGCTACCATCTCAACCGCCATGACTCTCTAATCGAGCTCCCTTGTTGGTATGATTAATTTTATGTTCAATTTTTAAAAATTTTCCATACATGCCAAACACTTTAACATATTTTTTAGAGAATTTTTAGGAACACAATTAAACACTAAAATATAAATTATTTTCTCGAAACATTTTCAGAGGATAGCCTAAGTTATTAAATTTGCACATTTGAACTTTGTTGTGTACTTCTACTGTCTATCAAGTTCTTCCAAGACCATATCATTTGTTACAACTTGTTGAAGTGATCAATTGTAAAAGCATTCCCATTGGCAATTGTAAATGGTAAATGTAGGAAATATTTAGCATAAAGACAAAAAGAACCCAACAACCGAACTCGTAAAATCTTACAACTACAAATTTTTCTGCAATTGTGCTACAGTGTCATCCTACATTTAGGATGGCACTGTAGCACTTTAGTAAAATTATAATATATTTTAATTGATAAGAGTGGAAGAGAGATGGGGGAGAAGAAAGAGAGATTGTTGTATTGGAATATATTATATTATTTTAGTGGGTAATATATATTATTTTAATAAGTAGAATAAGAAAATAAAAGTTGAAATGTTGGTTGTGTTATAAAATAGTATGATATAATTGATAAAGTAATTTTTTAAGATGATAAAATAAAATAGAATGGAAGTTAAAATAGAATAAGATGGAAATTGCGGATGTAAATGCTCAAGTGGTAGACAATTACTTTCGCATTTAGATCCACAATTTCTTTTCCATCAATCACAATCAATCACATCAAAATTATGATAAATACTTGGGCACAAAAATTATGTCAGTAGAGTTTCTCATATCTTTAAAAATTAATCATATCCATCTTTATGTCAATAATAATAATAATAATAATAATAATCCTATGTGGCTATGCGCACCACCTCAGGTTAGTCATTTCCCCTCATTATTAGAACCGCAATCCGTAAGTGGAAAAAGGGTCTCTCTCTCTGGGTGATTAAAAAGTACATGATGATGCTTTATGGAAAACGAAGTACAGTTTCCATTGAATGACAAATTTCCACGTATAAACATTTTGATATAGGCATTGATTGGTAAAGAGTATATGATTTGATGATATAATTCTTACTATTAATTATTTATTAAAATAAAAAACAATTGATTATAAATTGTAAGTGCACAGGAATGGAATGGGAATAAAATTAGTACTAGTTTTATATCTAATCAAAGAAACAAAAATAAAAAAATAAAAAAATAAATAATAATAATAATAATAATAATAATAATTGGGTGCATTACTATTCAGGGAATCAGGGGCTATTGGTTGCATAACTCATTCAGTAAGCCCCAAGTACAAAACTAAAAAGATTGGAGTGGGTTTAAAGAGGTAAGTAGGTAGCACGGTTTACATCTAATTAAATAACAAAAAAAGGTAAGTTTCAAGTTAAATATATTGAAAATTTAATATTGCATATCTTTATAACTTTTCTTTAGATCAACATTTTGCCAAACCTACCATTAAATTATATGACCTCTCTATATGTGTATCATACTCGTCATTTAACAAAATTATATGAGATTAAAAGCTATCTTTTCTTAAAAAATTTAAATTTATGTCTTTTTAATCTTAAAAACCATTAAACAGAACAGTTTCGATCGGATAAAATATATTAGGACATCTTATTGTTGTACAACATTTCATAAAGTTATATATATTAGATGTAATTTATATATTACAAATTACACCACACAAAAAATACAAAAATTGATTGCATGTCTTATATGAATAATCCCACGAATCACAGAATCAATCATGCAGTTCAATTTAATACATATCAATCAAAACAGCAAATTAAATCGCAACACTTAACTTACGTATACCCCTTAACAATAATGGTGTCATCTCTTTGTGAGACCAAAACTATCTTTGTTATCTTCTAGCCATGTGTCTGTATTAAGAGTGTGTTAATACCCTATATTAAGTGGCCCTACCGAAGCTTAAGATAGTACCAATCACAAGTCGCTTCTGAACCATCATCTTCAAAAGGCAAAGTTGGTTTCTTTAAGCGTGGGGGAACACTAAATCTCACTTCACAACCATATAAAACTAAATCAATTTTGTTTTTCGATTTTTTTTGTTACTTATCTTTGCAACTTTTATAATTTAGTCTTTTTCTTCATTCTTTTGGAAGGCAACTTGCACTGATTGAGATGGGTATACGCTTGTTTTATACCCTCTAGAACGTAAAATATTGGTCTAAATAGTGAAGCTTGTAGGGTTTTGAGGCTGATAGAGGTGGGGATCCACATGGTCATGTGTTTAAAGGAGAGGAGGACTCCTTAACACAAGGGTTGAATAATGATGTGAAATCACCATAGATCTCTCTCTCTCTCTCTCTCAACCAGAGTGTCATGTATTAATGCACTCATTACCGGTAATGGAAGCTAGCTGCAACTTGTTAATTTTAATTTTTTTTTTTTTTGTTTGAAAAAACTGCAACTTGTTAATTAATATGTCTTTTTATTTTTCTGTTATTTATTAGAGAAATTTTCCGCACACACTTGTTGATGTACACTCCATATACATAATAATGTCATCTATATTTAATTAATATTCATTTTCACATTTAAAACATAAAATTATTAACGTGCATGAAACTTAAGATGTATAATATTTAAGGAACATACATGTGAGAATCAATGCCCTAATTATTAAGTTATTTGTCTATGTATAAATTTTTTTTTTCCTTAGAACTATATACTTTGTTAATTTTCAACAAATAAACAATTTAACTCATCAATATAAGCTAATTCAGTAGCAAGCTTATAGATATTAAAAATATCTCCACCATTTCAAATTTACAAAGAATATGAGAAAAGAAAGAACGCTTTATTTTCAATCGCTTTTTCCTTACCTTATCTTTGTACTCTTCTAATAAGATCAAATGGAATCTAAAAATTAGGATTACCAGGGGGAGAAAAAATAAAGAAAGAAAGAAAGAGCCCCACAAAAGGTTTCATGACGCAAAGGCGTAATTGGTTGCAATGCATACATTAAAGAAACACAGACAATATAACACACTTATTGCATGCATATAGCACGTGGTACGTACAACACTATTTATCGTTATCAAGATTTCTCCCTTTAGAATAGTCTCCACCCCAAAAATCAATTTCAAAGATGCTAGACAGCCCAAAATGTAGAAGTTTTGTGGTGGCAAGGTCATTGCGGTGAACTATTAAAGCCACAGCCTTATTGAAGCAAATAGTTAACGAATCGATGAGTGATTGCAACGTAGCAAACTGTGCTAAAAAGTTATTTGATCCGGATAATGTTTGGTATTTGAAAACTTTGTAGGAAATCCAACACAGTGATAATTATTTTTTGTTTCATATTTTAGTATTAACTATATAAATTAGTTTCAATATCCACTTTAACGATAAGAAAAAGGATTGCGTCTTCATCAGAAAACTGAGAAAAGTAACTATTCCCTTCATATAATTAAATATGTACCATTTGTATTCATTCAAGAAAAAAAAAATCCCATAAAAAAAAAAAATATATATATATATATATATATTTATTTATATTAATGTAGCATTCAAGGGTTTAAGCTTAGTTGTAACTTGTAAATTACCTTTATCTTTCTTTTTCTTCGAGTTCTATGTGAGTACGTGACCTTTCTAAAAGTGGGCTGAATGGACGTTTTCTTTATTCGGATTATTGGTTTCAACTAAATGAGAATAGCCTTTGTTGGTACATTTGGAAGCACCAAGTATGGGAGCATCATTTCCAAGTTATATGGGAGAGTGTACACTTCATTATTAAAATGATACGCATAATTAAAGGAAGCTTTATGCATGATGTGTTGGGTATTGTATATAATCATGCTGGCAAGTGATGACTCAAGCAGGAGACATGAAAGCATAAAAAAATGGGGAGAGTTGGTAATTTGAATTCTTCCAACAACAAAAAAAAAAAAAAAAAAACAGAAAGGTAATATTACTCATGTGGGTTGTACACTTTGTAGTTTGTACTCGGGGGATAGTTCTTTTTCTTTTCTTTTACATTTTGTATTCTCTCAAATCAACAGCTAGAACTGAGGTCAGAATCTGATGGAATCAAGCTAATTAAATATATGATTACCAATATATAAACTAAGCGAGAAAGTAAGAAATAGATTATATTGACATAAAAGCAGCTTAATAAGTTCCCATGAATTAGAGGCACACTTAATATATAACAGATCAACTAAATTAATTAAACAAATAATTTGTTCCTGTATGTTGGATATCAAAGAGTGGTTAAGCAGATATATACCAGAATATTTAGTTTAGCCTGATGCTTCATAGTTTATACAGACATAACAGACATAATCATAATTCATAGCAGCATTTTGTTGGACTAGAGGACATAACAAAATGCTGACTTTCATATTGAGACAGTCTGATCCTGCAACCTAGCTATACCACGATACAGATTTCTTAGTACAGCCATGGATATCATGGACCACACAGGACCTCTAGTTCACCAAAAACCATGATCATATCTACTCGAGATGTCAATATCCAACAGTTGCTGGACCGTAGTTCATTTATAATGATGCTTAAGCTTTCTTTAGTTGATCTAATAGAGTTTGGTTTCCAACTTCCAACTGCTTGATGTGTTAAAAAACCAAATATTTAAATTTATAAGTGTATTCATGTGGCTTCATTTAAAATTTTAAATGACATGATACTCTTTACACTATTAGATCAACTGAATTCCTGCTTGATTATTGAAATACAAACTTCTTTATTTTGATATTTTCTAGTGTTTGTTGCTTCTCTTTTAATGGACAGGCGTAGTCTGTCCCACTCCCTCGTCCTACTGATACAGCGAACACGAGATCAGTGGCGGTGAAAACTTGCAGAAAAGTAAAAAAATTGTGATAGAAGCAAATCAAGGTACTACATTCTGAGGTGCACATGCATTAATGGAGTTAAGCTCTTAACTTTGTGAAGATATTTAAAGTTCAAAACATAAGGCACCAAGTTTGGATTTTATGAGGTGGGACATCCAATGCGGTGTATAAAGTTGACGAAAAATAATGAATTATGGCATGAAATAACCGTGACGGTAGGTTAAGGGTTGGAATTGGAAAGAAAGCAACAACAGGGGCAATCAAATCCATGTTTCTCAAGTACCAGGCAACGAACAATCTCTCCATGGAGAAAACCAAACTTCCAGTTGGGAAACAACTCATTGAAGCACTAGCAACAGGCCCCCACTGCTGCTTATGTCCTCTATGGATGGAGCAACACTTCAATGCTCCGCAATCATATCAAATTTTTTTTTTTTTTTTTATCATATCAAAATGTTTCTCACCAGCAAAGCATGTGCCTGCCCATACTAGCTATCTTTCTTTCGAGGCAAAAATATTTGAAGTGGGTACAATCTTTGTACACAGTAGATTCAATTTCCTTCTTGGTGACAGGTTTCAACCATTGAAGGCTTTAGTGTGGCCAGCTTTGATTTTAGACCATTATATATTACAAAATTTTCTAAATATAGTTGTGCATGACACTCCTATGGCGACATAGCCTACAATATTTGACTGGAATGTTCTTGTGTGAATGGAAAATCATGGTATTTCTTCTTCCATTCTTGTTTGTGACTGTTGCTAATCACATTTTGCCAGGTTAAGAAGCCACACAAAGTAAAAAAAAAATCATTATGTCCTTAAATCTTGTTTGGAGCAATATATTGTTGCTTGGGTCTTTTATTGTTGCAACTTGAAAGCAATAATTCATGAGTCCAATCAATTTGTACCATATGGGGGAGGCATGCAGGTCTCTTTATCTTATTCCATCTGAGTTTTATTATGATTGTTAGAAGTGTACTATATAGTTCCTGCGCATCTATAAATGTGTGGTAACTAAGAATTGTAGGATCAGAAGGTAGTTTGTCATGTCTGTAAGTACATTGCTTAATTTACATTGTCTAGCTAGTCATCAATCTTTCAATATATAGTTGATGGAAAATAATCATACTTTCTCCTTTAAACAGGATGAATTTAAGTACAAAACTAGGACAAAATATAAATCTGACTGTGTTCAATACAAAGTAACAACATTTAGGAAATAAAATAAAATTTAGGAATATATATATATATGAAAAATTAGTTATTTATGTTCCAAATTATCTAAAACATCCCTAATTTGTACTTAACAAAATTTCAAACAAATAAATAAAGGAGGGAGTAAGAGTAATTTGACCTCAAATACAATTTTTTAAATTAAAAAAACACTCTAATAAAAATATACGTTTAATTGTGGGTTTTAGATAGTTTAATTAATAAAGTTTCTTGAATAATAAAGTTTTTTTACTATTAAAAAAAAAAAATGCTATATAGAAGGCTTTGATAGTTAAAAGAAGTCATCTGTTTGTTTTCTTTAGGGCAAGAAGGAATCGATCGAATTCAGCTGATTGAATTTTATAACTTGATATTCATCAAGAAAATAAGACGGAAATAGATTGCTGAAATATTTCTGTCACATGCATCTTGCAGTTTTCTCTGAATCTGACACAGAGAAGCTTGACCTTTGAAACTGACAGCTAATGGCTTGTCGCAGGAGTCATGCTATTATTTTTATTTTATTTTTCCTTAAAAAATGTAACTATGAATGGACAACAAATTTTACTGCAACAGTACTATTTTCTCGCACAAAATCTTTTGAAAAGAGATACTACTTGCAAATTACTCATCAACTTGCAATCTATCTTTTTCCAAAAAAATAAAATAAATAAATAAATAAAATCTTTCACTTGGTAGGTGGGATAGGTGTGTCGGTAACTACCTAGAATAAATACTTCTCGCAAATTTTTTTTTTTTTTAAATATATAAACACATAAACACACTCGAACAGAACTAAAAGAGGGTTTTATACTGGAAAATTCCAAAAGTGGAACGCATACTGTAGTGCACATCTTAAGTTCATTGCATCAATGGAAAATTGGAAATTGGATAATATAATGTTAATGTTTTTTTCTGAAGCAACAAATGGCTTGTAAATTAATGCCTCCGAAATGGGTTTTCATCTTTCGTTTTCCTTTTCCCCTCTCAAAATCTGAAGCCACTTTTTTTTTTTTGGCTTGTCAAAAACCTTATCTTGCATATCTTTAGACTGATATATGTTGGAATAATGGAATAACTAATGCCATCCATGCATCTATCTTTCTATTATTCCACGTAAAAAGTGATCCATTTTCTTGTGTTGCACTGCACTCATAAACTCCCCTGGTGTTCCAAAGATAAAGCACAAGGAATTCTAGACGAAAAGATTTTCCATATGTTTTATTATTATTGTGACATTAGACTCTTTACTAAGCCCTCTCTCTCTCTCTCTCTCCAGGAAAACCCTTTTAACAAGTCAGCTCAGGGAAAAAATAATAATTGATGGGAGATATGATGACAGAGCTAGGATCTAATGATTCGTGCGCAATGTCTTCATCTCTCTCCTATAAATCTTCAATGCAGTGTCAGTGTTTCTCCTCTCTATATTAATCCTTCTGCCCAGGTATTCTGTGAATGTGCCAGTGATTCACTGGAAACACTGGTGAAATAGAGAGGCATATAAAACAAACAATTCCACTCCACGTTCGCAAATCCAATTTGGCTCTGTGTTCGTGTTAAGAAGGTACCAAAACTCTGAGCTGTTGAGCACCTGTCTTAAATCAGCTTTTAATTTTACCACGGCCATTGGCCAGTGCCCCCTACGACTTCTCAATGCAGTCAAAAATAATTGTGGTACTCACACTCTCAATCCAGTAAGTAGCTATCAACTTATCACAAAGAGTTCATAGCAGGCTTCCCACCTCAGAAATGAGCCAAACTGTTTGGTGGTCGTAATCGATTAGACTAAACTTAGTCTAATACTCGCTCAAGTCATATTCTAGGCGTGGCTTGTCCACAGTCCACACTCGAACCTGGCTACACATATTGGTGCGGTACAACTCATCGCATTAGTCTAACTTAGTGACCGTGAACGTACAGTTAAAACTTTGAGTAATGTTAGGAGGCACATCTAAATCAACACTCTTGCATATGTGTTAACTCTTGATCAATTTCAGCACTCTCAAGCTAAAATCCAATCAAAAGTTGACATGTAAGCATGATGTGAATTTGGGTGTAAGAATTTGTGTGCCCTTAGCATTACTCGTTTCAATTATAAGCAAATGAATTCAATTAAAGAATTGAAAAGGGTAGGAATCTTACAATAAGTTAGAGTAGTTCATTAAAATTCGGCCAAATTATGATGGGAAAAGTGTAAACAACTAGGCTAAGAATACATTCTGATTTAAGCATTGTTCAAAAAGCCATGACAGTAAACTGTATCATACATGGCATTTTCTTTGATCCATCACCGATACACCAAGATCTGTTATTCTGCATTAAGGACAAGAATATTGTCTCTGAAATTAAATATGGAGTAACAAGGAATTTCTTCCTACGTAAGCTAGAGGAGAGAGCCTTACAAATTGGAAACATGACACCATGCATGCTTATTGCTTATCTCATCCATAATTATAGACAAAGGACAGATTCAAAGAATCCACGTATGTTATGCGTGGTTTACACTCTTAACATATTGCCTCTTTAGTTATGATGTGAAATTAATCAGAGAATGAGAATGACGGGGCAGGCTCTAGCCCATGACTATTGGTACTGGAGTGAGTTTAAATTAGAGAAATTCTATTCTGTATTCCAAAAAAGCCTTGGTCAGCCATTTTAAAGCTAACCTTACCTCTACACATGCTTAATCTCACTAGGCCTCAATGATTGGTTACTCCTGTTGAACTATTAAAGCAATTCTGTATTCCATAAAGGTTTGTGCTAATTTTTCTAGAAAGCTGGCATTTCTGGATTCAATTAACAATCATGAAATGAGAAAATCAAAAGGCAAGCATGCAAGTGTCATGTGTCCCACAGAATTGACATGTTCCAACTGCGGTCCATTAGTCCTTAGTTCATACAAAATTACTTCATGGTCTTTTCAGAACAGAACACAGATTCAACCTTGCAGTATTCATGGTAGGACCCCAGCGTAAGTGGTTGTAGACTATAACCTAAATTATTACTACAATCAACAAGTACCAGGGACCAAGACCTTTGGCACATGCAATTTCAAAGGGCGGTACACCTATTCTTGATTAAGCATGCATTTGTATCTTTCTTAGTAACATCAATAAGAAAAGGATGTAAAAAACAAAAATCACAAGTTCGCAATAGTCTAAATGGGAAATCCCTTTTTTAAAAGGTTATATATGGGGGTGGGATTTAAACTTTCAGTACTAACAAAGTGTTCGGCCCACGTGCATGTCAAGTCAATAAACTCAAAGAGGGAATTACCTCCTTGGCGTGATTCACATTACCATTATTATAGAACAGCCATGATTCAACCAGCAAATTGAACGAGTACCATCAGTCTAAATATCATCTGATATCTTTTCTAAAATAAAAGAAAGGCACAGGATCAATCAATCAGTCAACCAACAACCTTATCGGATAAAGCATATCACATCGAGTAATACAGATGTTTTAACATGATTACCACTTTTGTTTTTCCTTTAATTCATTACATCAACTTGGGGATAACCAACCTTATTAACACATCAAGCAAATAAATAGTAAGTCAACAGAACATAGAAAAAGTACCATTATTACACTCAAGTAGGTTTTGGTAATCAGTTTTTTCTTTAACCAGACTTTAAAACAGTACTATAATGAGTTCATGTATACTTCTTATGGTTTAGAAGGAGAAGATTTAATCCCCTAATACTCCCTGTAATTCCTTTCCTTTCAATTATTTTCTGCATGGGAAGCTGAGTGAGATGGATGATCAACCTAGACTGCCAGAGCAGTGTTAATAACAGATAACGGAGCATTAAATCAACTCCAATCTATTCAGGGACTGTTAGAAATTGAAAGCACCGTACTGCATTCTTTTCAGCCTTTCAACAATGTGATCTAGGAAAGAAGACTGACAGCAGCAGATATTCACGTGGGATAGAACAATTCCTTGCAGCCCCTGTCAGAAAAATCCAGCTTTTTTCTGACACATTTGCAAAGCTCCTAGGAACCATTTCTGTATGAATTGTGTGCAAGGTTGTCAAAATCGGAATCCTACATAGGATCGTTGAAGGTAAATGGGATTGTAGATCATAGGATCATATCGTGAATCGTAAGATCCTGTGTATTTTCAAATTTAAAGAAAAAACACATTGATAATGACTTTGTATGTTGAATAATCACGTAAATTGTAAATTCCTCCAAAAAAAAATAAAAAATAAAAAATAAGATTTGCATCATATGATGTAATTTGCATGTTATATATCGCTAAGTCTATACTAACGAAACAAACATATTTAAGTTTTGACCCAATGTATTTAAAAAGTTCAATAAATGTTTAATTAGCAACCAAATACCAAAATATTTATCAAAACATATGGAAAATATTTTCCAAGTTCTAAGTTCTAAGTTCCAAGTTTGAAATCCAAAATAAGTTAGCAAATGGAAACTAGCTAACTACAATATGAAATCCAAAAGCAAGATGAATATTAAGGTAAAGTGAACATTTAATTATTCTCAAATCTAAGGTTATTACAACCACCGTCCTAAATTCCTAATCATCATTATCCATTTCATCATCTATGTAGACATTATGTATTTGTACACTAGAGCTGCAAAAGACATCAAGATATAATTTCACACTCAACTATTTAAGTTATACCACTCAGCAACAATTGAAGAGCATGCTCAAAAAAATTAATCAATTAATATACAAATACAAGCATAACTAATAAAATTATATATAAAAAAATATTTTAGTAATATTAGGACACAAATTAGTATATTGATCAAAGAAATTTAGCAACATTATAGTTTAAAAGGCAGCAAAGCCAACATCAAATTCTTCATTTAGAGATGATGAAGTGTTCCTTCATTTTGATTAAAAGTGAACTAGAAACTAAAAAACATTTACTTAAGTTAACATAATTTTATAAAAATAAAATAAAAAGTCATATCATCACAACATGAAAAAATAAAAACCCTTAAAATTTCATCAAAAAATAAAATAAAATAAAATAAAAAATAAAAAATTATCGCATAAAATAAAAAATAAAAACCAAAAATTTATGTTTTTGGTAGGATCGGTAGGATCTCATACAATCCTACAATCTAACGTACGATCCTACCATTTTTACGATCCTAGTGCGATCCTAAATGTTTTGGTGAGGTGGGATCACAAAATCGTGCGATCTTACGATCCAGATCGCGATTTTGACAATCATGATTGTGTGATCATTTAGACTTGAGAACATGGCAGAAGAAATGGCAAATAGCTAGATGTAAAGTTCAGTATTCATTTGGGGATAATTAAATGAACCCAAAATTCGAAATAACAAATTTTAAAGCATCACTTTTGCCAAACTTTGACATCTTCAACATATATAAGCTTTCTGGATGATCTGAAAGTGTTAGGAACCCACATTTGGGTATAGAATGCATTTAGTTAGTTAGTTACAATTCCAAGTATGTTAATAACATTTAACACATGTTAAAATTATTAATACACATGGGGAATAATAGGTTAGAATAAAGCCATGTGAGCCTATATAGAATAGTTTTATGGTTCTATAAATATCTACTTGTAATCACATTTCTATCATTGAAGAATAAACAAATTTCTTAGTGCATTAGTGCATCTCTACCTCTCTTAATCTCTCTCTTTCTCTATGGAGGGTGATTACTTCGAATTAAGTCAATTTCCATACAATTCCCCTACAATTCATACCCATCTCCATTAGAAACCTCTAGGTTCCTAACAAAAGGTTTTCATCTCATCCTCACTGTCACACTCCAAAGCATATGGCTTTCACCTTGGCTGATCTTCTTAAAAAACTCACTGCATTTACATACAGAAAATATGCTTTGTAATTTCCACCCGCTAGTTTTGCAATCTAAGCAATATCTTTTGAACAATAAAACCATTTTCTATCCTTTTTTTCTTTTTTAATTTCTATTTTTGATAGCTAAAGACACTGCTCACACACCTGGCAAGATTGGACCCATGACTTAACCCTCCACCCCATTGACAAAATAAAATAATAAAATAAAAATAATCAGTAAACAAAATGCCAATAGTAAAAAATCAAGTGGTTAACATCTTCAAATTCTCATTTTATCTCATGCTACATCAATGAAATTAATGGAGAACTACCCTCTCTGGAATCCCCAAGGCTAGTGATCCCACACCAATTTTTTCTGGTTGAAAGAGGAAGTCTCCATGTTAAATTATAAAGGGCGTTATCCAAAGGTTTGGCTTCTTCTTCTTCTTCTTCTTTTTTGAACAGAGAGTAATTTTGTTAATCAACTGCTCAAATGGGCTACAGTCGAAGTTCATGGTCCTAACTTTAAATTGAGCCTTGCCCTGCCACGAATCATAGTCTAGTAGTAGGTTAGATTGACTGTAATAATGTATAGCCTTTAGCTTGGGGTCTAATTAAGTATCTCATTATAGAAAAGTGAAGGGGGCACCATATAACTAGATTATGACAATACAAGAAAAGAGATCCTATGACAAAAGACAAAATATAATCAATCCACAAAATCTAATAAGAATCTATGTTTGAAACAAATAACCAAATCAGATTCAAGTGTAGGGCCTATAAGTTAATTAGATATAGCTTAAATGACACATCTTCCCCTTGTAATAAGTGCAAGATAGAGGGTAATGTCATGAGTTCAATAAATCAAGACCCACCAGGTGAGTAAATTATTACTAATCTCAACAGCAACAAAAAACAAAAAGTGTCGTAAGGCCTATAAATTCTTAGATGTCCCTTTCATTATTATTATTATTATTATTATTATTTAATAACAAAGATGTGAAGCTGGAAACATCATTTTTCTCATTCTTTTCTCGTGCACAACAACCTTTTCTTTTTTTTTTTGACAGTTTCAACCTATGGCGTCTACTCCTAATAATAGCTCTTTATCATTAGATTAAAACATCAATCAGTTTTTGGTGTAAGCGGAGATTGAATCCCAGATCTTTTATACAACCATCAGAAATTTTACCAGTTGAGCTAACTAGAACCTACCGTGCACAACAACCTTAATTGCACCAGCTTGGGCTAGGCCTACTTCAATCCCCAGAGGATCCATATGAAGTGGAAGTTCCACATGTGATTTGAAGTCGGGCTCTCCAACAATGGGGCCTAGGGATTTATGATGATTGGTTTATGTAAGGCAGCCAGCTTACTACGAACACTCTTAAATCCCAGAGTGTTTATATGTCGGCCATGCCTAGAACTCTTTTGCAAGTGTGTCCATAGTATGTTGGGAGAAGAAAAAAATTATAATCCTTTGGTTTTAGATATGTTTTTTAAGATTTTGATAGTCGTTATCTATTTTAAAAACTAAAATAAACATATAAAGGGAAGAATGTCAATCATCTGTTTCTTCATTATGCTGTAGCTAGGGAGCTATGGATGTTGATGTTTAAGCCTGATGGGTGTTCCTTGGGTTATGCCAATTTCGGTGTTGGGACTGTTGGAGAGTTGGAGGAGGTGGAGTGGTGGAAGAAGTATGGGGACAATTTGGAAAGCCATTCTTTTGTATCTCATGTGGGGTATTTGGCGAGAACATAATGCTCACTGTTTTGATGACCGAGAAACTAGCATTGCAAAGCTGAAGTATTTAGTCTTGAAGACTCTTTATGAGTAGACTCCTCCATTTGCATCCTTTTCAGATGAGGGGCCGCTAGATTTCTTGGATTTTTTTTGTACATTAGCTAGCTCTTTTGCTTTTTGGAAATTTGTTTCCCCTATTTTGTTTCTTCTCTTGTACACTTTTGTGTTTTTTAAATACAGATCCTGTGTACTGGGATTGCACTTTTTTTCAAAATAAATATAACATACCTAAAGATTTTTTTTTTTGTTGTTGATAAGTTATAAAACACACATAAAGATATACATTAATTGTTGTATCCCCATCATTTCGTGTCCTAATTTTTCAAGAATTGTCATATTGTTATGTCTCGTGTCATATTGTGTCCATGTTCATGCTTCTTAGGTCATAAGAGCAAGGTGAGGTTTAGAGCTGTAGAACAAGAGAGATGCCTTGTGAGCTGGGCTTCTAAAGATGAGGCCTTTTTGTGAAGCTAAATCAATTTTAGGACACCAAACCCTACAACTGATGAGTTTGGAGGACAGATTGGTGAATTAGGCAAATAGTTTAAACTAAACCATAACTTAATGAGTGGCATTTACATCTTTGCTTGTGATCTTTCCCATGCCACCAATCAATGAATGCTAAGAAAGGATCAAATATTAAAGTCTTTTTTCAATATGTTCCCACTCATACCTAATTGATAATGAAACTGGATAGCTTTTCTAGTTCCAATTCCATCCATTTCTGGGTAATTTCTACTTGTTTATTTGCAAATGATCTAGCTCCTGAAGTATATGACATTCTTTAGAGTGGCTTTTTTCTCTTGGTGTACTACTTTGTGGAAGATTTTGACCACTGATAATCTAAGGAAGATAATTATTATCGATTGGTGTTTTATGTGTAAAAACCATATGCAGTGGCACATGAAAACAACTGTGAGTGGTTTAAACTCCAACCCTTATCTCATCCAATTAACTTTGCAACAATAAAATTAGAAGATCAAGAGTCTTGTGAAGGATGATTTAACACTAATCTCACCAAATCAGTTTGAAGGTACTCCATGATGAGTTGTGGGCTCAAAATGGAAGGACTTTTTCCTTTTCGCCTTGAGAAAGGGAACAAAGGTTTTTTGGGCCAGTAACTTCACACATTGCTTGAGGTCGGGCTTTGGTGTGATCACAAGTGTCATCCACCAAAAAGCGATAGGTCAAAAGTTTGAGTTTGGAAATCAGCTTCCCCAAAAAAAGAATGAGTTTAATGCTGCCCATCAATCATCTCTCCCCAAACCTCTCAAAAGTAAGAATTTTGTGTACCGGGTATGACCATTTATTTTCACACATTTCTGCATTAAGATCCCCATCAAAAAGTTTCAGTAAAAATGCATGCACTCTTCAAAGACTATTAGAGTTTGATCAACGACCTTTCTAAGTGTTTTAGCTGATGCAAAATTCTAGACATGGTTGCCCGTTGCCTAGCTTCTCTTTTTTTCTCTTCACTGCTTCTTTTTATACTACTTCCAAATAATAAACCTCAGCAACCAATTGTAACAAACAACCAGATTCTCCACTCATTTCTACCTTTAATCCTCAAATTAACACCAAAATCCATCCCTATAGTAAGTCGCACATAACGTCTCTCAAGTCAGCTTCCTTACTGGACTTGACCACCACAAAACAAATCCAAGTTTCAGTTTCTTCAAGACTTCCATAAACCCCAAAATATACGCCTCTTCCTTACACCTTTAGAAACAGTAAAACCAGATATATTTAATAAACTTTGGCCACCAATTAACCCCTCAATCCTTACCTTAAGTGTCTGCTTGGCATGATTAATTTTGCCAACTTATTTTACTATTCATCTTATTTTTACTACTATTCATGAGTCTTATTGCACTTTTTAGTATTATTCATGGAGCCTACTATAAAATTTCAGCTAATTTTTACTTTTATCTACAGTACTTTCAGCAAAATAAGCGAATCCCAAACAGACCCTAAATATCTCACTTTTGTTGCTGCCCAGAAATCCAATTCAACCATTGTTTGCCCCTAAACCTCATGCTTTTTAAAGCCTAATCAATCTCCAATCCTAAATCCTCTACTTTTGCTAATGCTAAAATCATGATAACCCCTATCTTTTCTTCTTTTTTTTGATAGGTAACGTAAAAAATTTTATTAATAAAAAAGCCAACCCAAGTACAATGGAAATGTACTATAGGGGAAAAACTCAAGAGCCCAAATTACAATGATCAATTAAAAACGGGAAGGGAAAAACAAGAATAAGTCGGCAAAACTAGACTCCATTCAAGGAGAGTACGAAAGAAAGAAAACTTAATCTCAAGAATGGACCATTTACAGCCCTCAAAGCTTCTAGCATTCCATTCCCACTAAATACACCACATCAAACAATGCGGCACAAACCTCCAAATAGCTATATTGCAATGTTGACTGAACTTGCCCGGCCAAGAATCTAACAACTCGATAACCCTATGCGGCATGAATAACAAACAAGAAAAATACCATATTCCACAACTCATGTGCTATAGGGCAATGAAGGACGAGATGATCCACCAATTCCCCACACCTTTTGCACATATAGCACCAATCAAGTACTAAAATATGCCTCTTCCAAAGATCGTCTGTAGTTAGGATCTTACCTAAAGAGGCAGACTAGGAAAAGAATGCTACTCTAAGAGGAACCTTTGATTCAATTGCCACACCAATTTCCATAGAAATGATACAATAGTAGTAGGGGATAAAGAATGATAATAACCTCGCACCTCAAAACCTCTACTCTTAGTTGGCTTCCAACAAACTTTGTTAGAACCAACACCCTGCACATCCGTGGAATAAATCATGTCCATAAACAAGGCCAAATATTCTAATTCCCAATCATGCACTGGACAACAAAATTGAATATCCCATTGTAGCCTCCCATCATGGAAATGCATAACCTCCAAAACAGAGGACTCCCTTGCCCTACAAATGCGGTCAAATTCTGGAAATGCCTCCTTAAGAGAATAATCCCTATCCATAAGCATGATTTTAAGTGCAAGATAGAAGGTATAGAAGAACTAAGAGAACAGATATATTACGTTCCATAAACCACAGATCCTCTAGCAGCTATGGCATCACATGTTGGGGGAAAGAACTCAACAAAAGTATATAAAATAAAAAAAATAAAAAAAATGAAGAAGCTTATAAGAAAGTTGAATTCTCTTCAAAAGACAAGTAGGCAAATCCCACAAGGCTACACCACTTAATACTCTTTTTATGGACAAATCTACCAAGGAAAAAGAGGTCTGGCATCACTGCAGTGCATTGTCTCATAAGAAGATGGAATACCATCAAATCTAGAGGTAGGTGAGAAAACCACACATTCATGTTGACATTTTCCAGCGCAAGCATAGAACACATAACAAACAAAGACAGATTTAAGTCAAAAAATATAAGGAGCACAGTGCATTCTTCTCATCCAAAGCAAATTCGATTACTTTTTTCAATAGATTTTTATGATAAGAAATCAAAAATTTTATTGATACATAAAGTTTTGTGTGCCCAAGGTATGTACAAGATTTTCTTTTTGGAATAGATGGTGGCCTGAACTTAATAATAGCTTAGCACTTGCTAAAGTTTTTGATATATTCAAATTCCTTAAAAGCTGGAAATAGGTCAACTGAAAGTCCACACATTACTATATGATGTTCAAAATAACCGTTGAGTTTTCTAATCAACCCCTAAACCGCTTTCTCATGGTCCAGCTGAACACTCTTCCCACAACGATACACATTGATACAATTGGGTTCAAGTTTTTTATTTCTTTTCTCATCTATCCACTTCTCTACTATAGGGCATTGCATCAAGATAGCCCTAAGTTAGGAACAGGTAAAGTGATAATGAAATTGCAAGATATATACAACAAGTTTACAGGTCAAAACACAAATCCACATTTTCACAACTTGCTGAGGTTTCTTGCCACCATAGGCCTACCCATGTCAAAGTGAAAATGGTGTTAGTGATAAGACACCTCAGCTGCTCAGAAACTAGTAAAAAGATTGTAAATTTATGTTATGTGTATCTGTAAACTATGTATAGTAGTGGGTAATGTTTGATAAGCACATCACATATACATAAAACTAATTGCTAATGAGTGTCACCATTAGTGGGTATTGCTTTGAAATATACAGTTTGTATGGAAATATAATTTCGAAGAATTTTCATAATACAAGAATAAAATTAAAAAGTACTGAATTGTTGTTGTTCTTACCAGAAGGAAATGCAAATGCTAAAGGTAAAACCTGAGGAAGCGGAAAGCAAAGAGAGCTTCAAGAACACCCAAAGACGCACCGGCGAAGACATCGAAAACGAAATGGCGGCCGAGAAAAACCCTAGAAAGCGAGGTCAGCACTGCCCACAACCAAACCACCAAATTGAGAAGGTTAGCCTCGTCGTCGGCGAAGAAGTAAGCGATAGAGGCGACGAAGAAGACGCGAGAGGCGTGGCCGCTAGGGAAGGAATAGTGGTCGACGGAAACGGCGGCGATCATGTTCTTGTTGTAGACGGGACGGGATCGGCGGAAGAGGAGCTTGATGAGTGCGATGAGAACGAGGTCGAGGAGGAGGCCGAGGAGGAGGGAGGAGAGGAAGGGGCGGCGGAGGAGGAAAAGGGAGGTGGAAGAATTGGGGGCGAGGAGGAGGGAGAGGGAGATTGGGAAGAAGAGGCGGAAGTCGGCGGAGAGTTCGAGGAGGAAGAGGAGGAAGTGTGGGAGGAAGGGTTTGAGTGTGGAGTGGAGGTATTTAGAGAGGGTTGTGTCTACGCTTATTAGGTGGCTGAGGAGTGTTGTGCTACCGGTGGTTGTAACGGCGGCGGCGGTGGTGGTAGTGGCGGCGGCTTTGGGTGGTAGTGGTGGGTCCATGGCAGTTGGGGGTTTGGGTATGGTAGACTTGGCAGTTTGTGAGTGGTGGTTTGGATTTGGCACCGGAAGTGTGATGTGGAAGAGGAAGAACTAGTAAAAATGTGAACGGCGTCGTTTACTATGAATAGATCTGGCCAAGCCAAGCCCAGCCCACTAGCCCAGTAAGTGTTGCTTCTAGTTTAAGAGTTGAGAACTAAAAGTTAAAGTTGGGCTAGAAAGTTGATGTGCCATGCAGAACTGCAGATGCAGTTGAGCTGATTGCCCGTTTGAATATAATATTTCAAAATTGATGAAGTTTAGGGCATGTTTGGTTAAGCATTTTTCATCACTCAATTTCCGTCACTCAATTTCCATCACTCATCACTCATAACTCATAACTCATCACTCATCACTCATTACTCATCACTCATTTTTTCACACTCATTTGGCAACATCACTTTTATTTTCATCACTCAATTTTTTCACACTATTCATGGATCCCACACCTGTCAGCCGGTACAGTGTTGTTGTTTTTTTTTTTTTCAGTACCCAACTCACCGAAGCTAATATTAAAAAAAAAAAAAAAAAAAACCAACAGCCGACGCCAACCCAGAAAAAAAAAATGAATGGTCAACCCAGGAAAAAAAAAAAAAAAAACAAACAGCCAACGCCAACCCAGGAAAAGAAAAGAAAAGAAAAGAAAAGAAAAAAAAAGAAAAAAAAACAGCCAACGCCCAACCAAGAAAAAAAAAAAAAAAAAAAAAGTCAAAAGTTGGTCAAAAGTTGCGGCTGTGGGTCCTTTATGTGTGTTTAATTACAATATTACCATTGAGTTATGATTTATGGAAACTGAAAACAGCCAAAAGTTGTTTTCAGTTTCCATAACTCATAACTCAAAAATCAGAGAATTGAGTGATGGAAACAGAGTTATGGAAACAGAGTTATTGTTTGCCAAACAAACTTTTTGCTATGGGTCCCACCATTTTTGAGTTATGAGTTATGGAAACAGAGAATTGAGTTATCAAAAAACTCAAACCAAACAGGCTCTTAACTTCAACTTAGTGTATTAAACCTATATGATTATTTTTGAAGGCGATGCTCTCAATGTTGTAGAGCCCATTCAGAACTTACAAGTTACACCTCGTTGGTATCATCACTGATATAAACCAATTGACTCGCTCTTTTCATTTTTTGTTCTTTTTTCTCTATTGTAAATCAAACTAATTGCTCTACTATGGGCTCCTTTATGTAATGATTTTGGGGCCTTTCCCGTCTCCAATCTTTCGGCCCACATTTTGGAGCAGAGATAGAAGATGGTCTAGGCTCTGAAATCTTTCTTTCATTCAATAAAATTCATCATTCAAAAAAAAAAAAAATATATATATATATATATATGTGACTAAAAATATATTTTAATGGTCATCATCATTAAATAGATTATATTAGAGGTAAATTCAATCCTTTGGCATATATGCCCTTTGTAGGGAAATGGTTCTTAAGCCCAAGTAAAATTGGGTCATTGGTGAAAATAGGCTCAGCGCTAATTGGCCTGCTATGAAGACAGGCTTCACCAAATGAGTCAGATCTCGAACCATAGTGCTAACTAGCCTCACCTTTGTAGAGAAATGGTTTTTAAGCCCAAGTAACATTGGGTTATGGGTGAAAATAGGCCCAGTGCTAACTGGCCTGCAATGAAGACATGCCTCACCAAATGAGTCAGATCTCGAACTACAGATCAAATAAAGATTTTATCCTCCTTAGAGGTACTCTAAATCAGAATATGAGGACAGTGTAGTCTCTGAGCTGTCGAAAAATAATTCTAGAATGTGCAGAATTGTCCCAGAAAGCCTATTGAAGCCTCCTGATAAAGAAATAGTCACCTCTACATTAATGAGGCACAACTGCGTGGCGCTGTCGCATTTATTAGTGAATTACCAGCCTAAAAAGTGCAAGAAACCCTAAAAGTCTTCATTCATCATGAAAGTAAGGAATAAAGAGCTAGATGGGACCGTAAGCCTTCTAGCTATACAGGACAAATATAAGGAGAGAGAAAGACAAAAAGAGGAGGATATAGAAAAAAAATAAAAATAAAAATGACTGAGACTTAGAGTGAGAATTATATAGAGAGAAAAACAAAGTTTTAGAACACCTTCAAGAGCTTGTTGTTGAGAGGGAAATTTTATTTTTTATATACTTGAATAACGTCACCTTTTTACGTGGTTTTTATGTAGATGTTTGTTCTTGTTCAAATCTCCCACTGTGAATTATGATTAGCCCATAATACAAATTAGTTGTGTCTTTGCATTGGGTTGTTTATCCATTTTTAACACACACACGCGCATATATATATATATATATATATATATATATATATATATATATTGTAAGGACCAGATTTGACTTGAATTCAGAACAGGAATCGATCCAGGCCCACGTAGCCCAAACAATAAATTTATAGAGTGCGGGAGAGAAAGCTAGTCTGAATCTTGGGCCAAGATATTGGATTTTAGCGTAAAGAGGCTAGAGCTATAAGTGTAGTTTATGCAAAGAGTATCCTCGGACATGCCCTAGTGCTATGATTTTAGAATAATTTTTCAGTCCCCTTTCTTTTCTCCTTCCTTCGTCTTATATACTATGGCTTTTTTTACCTTTTTCATCATCCACGTGTGGACTTGGCGTTCAAAGTTCTTTTTCACCATCCCTCTTGCCCTTTCTTGAATCTTCCATTCTTAACTAGAAGGCTGCCCGTTCACTGTTCAGGTATCACCTCCACATTAATGCGGCCAGAAGGTTAGCTAGGCGGCATTTAATGCGGAGGTGACAGTACCTTTAGATATTTGTTCCTGCTTACTATTATCTTTTATTTGATATTTTTCCCTTTCACTTTGCTGTAAGGTTTGTCCGAGGTGTTACTCTAAATGACTGATAAGTTCACCAGACACCTCGGATAGAAGTCCCGAGGTGACTATAGTCCTCGGACACGGTCAAATCCCCCACGAGCATTCTTTACCTCTCCTCGGAGGATAATCTTATCTCTTCTTTTGTTGATTGTCCTCGGATATTCTCTCACCCTCAGATTGGACATTGGGCCTGGCCCTTCCTTACACAGCTTGTACATATGAGATCAGATATTGGGTCTGGCCTCTTCCAGCATAGTTTGAATACCGGATACAATTGGTCCCCACATATATATATATATAAATTTTAATCATCACATAGTTTTATATCGTATCAAATTATCATTTCTTTTTTTTCTTCTTCTTCTTCTTTTTTTTTTTTTTGGAGAATCATCAAATTGTCATTTCAAAATCAAGTAATGTGTATGCTTAACGTCACCATTACATAGCTATGAAACAAAATTACCATTACATAACAAGGAGCCCATTAATTTAGAAGGAATCAATAACTTAGCTTGAAGAGACCAAATTTCAAATATCAATTTAAGAAGAAAAAATATGCGATGGATGAAATTAATAGCTTAAAATATTGCTCAAATTTATCATCTATATATATATATATATATATATAATAGCAGAAACTTTAAGGAGGTGCTGCTACGTTAGGGAAAATGGCTATCTAAAAAACTGATACGTGTAGAACTTTTAAGTTAAACCAGCCGCACGTTGCAACGCTTGGCCTTTTAAAACTCTGCGACACTTGCAATTAAAAAAAAGGATAAATTATATTGTTTCGTTAGGTTAACCCATTTGATGGCATCTTAGGCTGCGTTTGGTTCATGTAAAATATTTTCCGGAAAATATTTATTTTCCAGATATGTTATTTTCCGGAAAGGAAAATATTTTCAAGTGTTTGGTTGTATTATGAAAATTTTTCTAGAAAATAATTTCATGTGTTTGGTAACACTCTGAAAATGCTATTTTCCACCACCACCCCCACAAAACCCACCATCACACAACAGGAAAACCACCAAAACGCCACCACGCACGCCACCACCACAACAACAACAAAATCATAGATCAAAGAGAGAAAGTAAAAAATCAAAATCACAAACAAATTTTATTACAAAAATTTCAAATGAGAACGAGAACGAATCGGTGCGAATGGGTTTGCGGTGCGAGTGGGTTCGTCGGTGCGAGTGGGTTCGTCAGGGTTTGTCGGCACGAGTGGGTTCGTTGAGCTTCATCGGTGCGAGTGGGTTCGCGGTGCGACGATCTCTCTACTCTCTTTGTCTCTCTCTTTGCGTGTGGTCCGGAAATGGCGAGACGATCTCGATGATCGGTGATTAGGTTCGACGAGGGTGGGTTTGAACGATCGGAGCGGTGCGATCGTCTTGCTCCAACGTCAGCGATCTTCTTGCTCTTTTTCTCTCTCTCTCTTCTATTTTCCAAGGTCGGAAATCATTTGAAGTGAAAATGAAAACGGAAATGATTTTCCGTTGTTTTGGCTCTCATTTTCGGTCAATTGGAAATGCTTTTCAGTTTGACCAAATTTGAAGTAACAACCAAACACCAAATTTTCCGGAAAATCATTTTTGGAATCAGTTTGAAGTCAATTCAAACGCAACCTTAGTATAAAAGGAAAAATAACCGGTTAAAAGGCTTGGAATTCTCCCCAAAAAAAAACGTAGCATACAGAGAAAGTGAGTTCTTCGTTCCTTCGCCAGACTTAGAGCACCGCTGCAAGTAGAAAGAAAAATCTATGGGCATCAACACCGTTAGGCTATATATTTGCCACCATCAGATCGTCGGAACTGGTACCGATATGTTTTTCTCCCTTTTTCTAGATTTGGGTATGAAATATTACTTTTTATTGAGTTTTTTTTTTTTTTTTGGATAGGTTTAGATTTGATTTTGGTTTTGATTCCTTTTTGTTTCAGGCTTTTGGGTTCTCCATGAAAATGTTTGTTGTCTCAATTTTCCGATTTTTTTTTAATATCACTAAGCCTTTCCCTGTTCTCTAATATCTGCGTTCATAGTTTTTTTTTTTTTTTTCCTGGGTTTTTGATTTGGAAAACACCTTTTGATCTGTTTCACAGGGTTAAAACACCTTTTGATAGCCTTCGGTATAAAAGAAAACAAACCGCTAAAATCAGTAAATTGCAATCAAAAGGAAAGGGAAAGAGAAGAGAATTCGTCGGAACCGTAACCTAATAGCTTAAAAGAGAATTTTCTGGAACCATCGGTTTCCCCACCACTGAAAACAAAACTGGATAGATACTTATTTAGTTGTTATTAATTTTAGGATTTGAGGGTTTCTAATTAGGGTTTGCTGCAATTGTAGATTTCAATTCTTAATATGTTTTCCTCTCTGTTTTTATTTTATTTATTTAATTTTATTTTTTCAGGGAAACACCATAGATTATCAAATTCTTCTTAAAAATCTGCCATGCGTCTAAAAACCCAAAACAGCGAAAACATTAATGCCATCCACTGTATCCATTGGTCAAATCATATAAATTCAATCCAAACTGCACGTATGTTCACATTCACTGATTCATTTCTTCAAACACCGATAAAGTCCCTCACTCTTGCTTCTCAAAAAAAAAAAAAAATCCCTCATTCTCGATTAAAAGCAGATACCTTCACTGATATGAGTAATCCCTTCAAAATCTCAGAAATCTTCACTCAACCTTGCCTCTAACCATCACCTATTTTCCATTCCCAAAAGACTGCCTCTCATGCTGTTTACAAGGTTTAGCCTTCCGGACCCACTACTGGTATTTTTTTTTTTGGGTTATGTTTTAAAATTAGGTCGTTAAAAATATGATTTAGGTTTGGGTTTTTTATTTAGATTCGTTTAGATTTGATTTATATTAGATTCATTTACGCTATACAGGGTCAAATGGCAGCAAAGAGAGCAGGAAAAAAAATGTAAACAAAGAAGGTACAGGCAATAAAGAGAGGCTTTGGTTGAACTTTGAAGTTCACGGAGAAGACAATAGGGTCTTTTTTTAATGTGGTATGAAATTTAGTCTCTTTGTCTCTATTTCTCTACCATTATTTTTTATTGTTCAAAAAAATTATCAAGCTCTTTGTTTAGTTCTAATTTTTTGATATTTTTTTTCTTTGTGCAAATGTTAATGCTTTGTTATTCACTGGAATTTTTTTAGGAACCCATGAAATATCTCCAGTCTACAATTCAAATATTACATTTTGGCCAAACTTCTACTTCTCTTATTGTGTTTGCTGTGTTTATATTCAATTGCTATTCTTATTGATTTCTTCTAAAGAAAAACCAATATATATATCCCCTGTTGTTTAAATCAGTTCCGGTTAATTAGTTTGAATGCAATACTGAAAATATTTGCCTCAAAAGAAGAAACAAGAATATGCAAATATGAAATTTGTCTATAATTTAATGCCAATCTCTCTCTCTCCTTGGAAGACTGACAATTAGGGGTTTTATTTTTTCAAGGCACTATAATTTTTCTCTATCCTAAAAGACTATTTATTGTTTTTGTATTTGAATGAATGCTTGAATGTGTGACGAAACCCAAATAACCAAATATTTATTACAAGTTTGGGTATCAATTTTGGAACTCTGTGCATCCATCTTAATTTCACTAATTTTTGCATATAGGCTCAAGCTATTGTTCTTCCTATTAAATAAGTAGTGTTGTACTCAAAGTTGTTGGTTTGTAAGTGAATGGTTTGATTGAAGTGCTAATTTGAAGATTTTACTGATTAAGGTAGATCAAGATGTTTTTTCATATTTAGGTGTGGGTAGACTCAGGTTTGAATTGGTTTTTGTTCTGGATTCAATTGACCTGTAACACTATTATGATACCATTAATCTTCTTCCTATAGCTAAATAGATAGTTAAGAGTTCTCTTTGATTTTTTTTTTTTTTTTTTTTTTTTTTTTTTGTCTACTATGTTTTGTAATCAAGTTGGCTTATTTGTGTGTTTGTGAGGTTTTCCAATTCAATCTAACTCAATGATTACATTGTCTTGCTTTTAAGGGTTTTGAGTTCTATTAGTGATTATTCTGTAATTGTTGAAAATGCATGATTTATGTTTTACAAAAAAAAAGTAGTAATTCCCACACATGAAGTGCTATTTATACCTATGTTAACATGTCTAGAAGTTCACATTACAACTACAAATACAAAACACAGAAGACAGTACTTTATGAGCTTATGATTGCCAAATGCTATAATTACGATCTTCAATTTAATTATTGTTACTGGATTACCATATTTTGAACTCTTGATTTAGGTACATCTAAATATGGTAGAGATCATTTTCAATTCTTAAGACTCAAATTGGTTAGTGATTTATCATGTTTTAATTAAAAAAAAAGCTTTGGCTTCCCATCTGCCACTAATCTTTGAAATTTTGTACTATATATAATAGCAGAAGCCTTTAAGGAGGTGTTACCACGTTAAGAAAAAAAACCCCTTAAAATGATGCCACGTTTAAGTCAAAAAGCGATAAATTACACCGTTTGAGTTACACTAAAACACTATTTAATACCACTAAGTATAAAAGGAAATCTAACCGGCCAAAATACAATGAAAACAAAGGCTTGCTATACAAAGAAAGAGAGACCAGAGTTTGTAATCGTAAGCCAAAGAGCTTCCTGCCTCCACGGTTCCCTCGCCATACTCCGACCACCAAAACTGCAAACACACAGTCTCTTCCGTTCTGATTCTCCTTCTCTTTCGACAAATTCATCCTTTCTCTCTGTCTTTCTTAAAAGTAAAAACCCTAACCATTGAGTTCTCTTTCTATCAGCCGAGCCTCCACCCATATACTGCCGGGAAAAACCCCACTTAAAACATCAAGCGGTTGGAAGTGAAGCCTCAATCCCAATCAACCCGATTAAAAGGAAAAAAAATCAAAAACTTCCATTGCCCATGTATCCATAGTTTGCAATCAGAGAACGTCTTTCAATTTCTCTACCGGTTAGTTTTCTCTTTGCTTTTCAGTTTATGCATTAATTATGATCAGGTTCTTATAATTTGGCTGGATTCTTTTTTTATTTAAATTTCTAGGTTATATTTCTAATTAAGGTATTTGAGTTAGATTTGGTTTTGTTTTGGGTATTTGGATAAATTGATGTGTGGGTATCTATTTATGGTGTCCGGTTAAAAATAGAGCAATAGATTATTATAGGAAAAAAATATAAGCCACACGAACAGGGCAATTGGGCTTCTTCCTTATCTAGGTATTTTAGAAGCATTAACATGGATCTCTTTGAGGGATGTTGTTATGATCTAGGTTTGTCGATTAGGAGTAGTTTTGTTAAATTAGTTTAAATAGATGGGTAAGATTTGGGTTTGAGGGATTTTGGTTAGAAGTTGTTTTGTTTAGGGTATTTGAACGCAGAGTGTTTGTTAAAATGCCTAGGTGTTTTGCTCTTCTTTTTCTTCTTTTTTTAGAATTTGTTTTTGATAACATACCTCCTATTTCATTTTGCCAGCCCCTAATAGAAATGAATAATAGGATGAAATTACCCTTTAACTTTTGTGATTTTGCCTTACTGTTATATAAATCTCCACGGGGAACAAAGTCTAATTGAGGAAGAAGCTAAGTTGGTTCTAAGTAGTAATGGAAGTGGTAAAAGTAGAATGCATAGACCTTTTTAACGCTCTCTGATTTATTATTATTTTGTTGCTTATTGTGTCGATGTTAAGGACTTAATGTCAAATTTATTTTGTATAGGTACTATCATTTTAGTCGTGGGCACAATTTGATGTGTTTTGATGTCTGTGTTTGCGGTTCACAAGTAGAGGGATATCACTCCACTGGATGTGAATGGCGATGTTGGGGTCTCAGACAAAGATGGTGAGGTACATGTCTTTGATATCAAGGTTTCTGATTTCTTTTTATATCAAGTAGTGATAGTTTCTTTGAAAGCACTCGAACTTAGTTTTGTTTGTAGGAAAAACTAAGCAAAAAAGGACTGCTAATTTATTGGTTTTAGTTTTGTTCAATATTTATATATATATATATATATATATATATTTTTTTTTTTTCTTTTTTGGTTACTTTAAAAAAATTTTCCTTTTCAGTTATTGTGCAAAGTTTTAGTCCTTTTTTCCATAAGGATTATGTCAGTGATATGCATTTTTTTTTTCTTTTGTCTTTTTTCATTTTTCATATAGATAAATCACCTATGGTGGAGTTTTATGCTTTAAAACATTGAAACAGTGAAAGCTAAATGCAAAAACATATGCAATTAGTACTTTCCTAAGTCCAACAATTTCTTCTTTTTCTATTTTGTTTAGTTACATTTAGTGCTGCCACTATTTAACTAAAAGTGAGTTGGTACTTTTTTTTTTTTTTTTTAATTGAAATTATATGCAATTTGTGGAATCAAAGATAAATGTTGCGTTAATGGAAAATTGTTTTGATGTATCATATAACTTCAATTTGTTTCGCTCTAGGACAATTAGTGGTGCCCCTATTTAATTTCAACTAAGTTCTGTTTTATTGAAGTCATTTATAATTTGTGGAGTCGAGGATAAATGTTATGTTAATTGAAAATTTTTATTGATGTAGCATGCAACTAATTAGCAAATGCCATTAGTATTTTAAGCAATTCTAATTGAAAATTTAAATGCAATTCTTTTTAGTAGATAAAAAGATGTTACTTCATGTTATTACTTTGACATATGTTTCACATTCATGTTCACCGTGGTTAACATGTTTATATACATTGTAGCATTTACCTGTTTATGTATAAATTAATGAATTTTATGGGGGATGGATGAGCAATTATGATTTATGCACCTCTGTGTATGGCTAAAAATCATTATTCCTATTGCATTCTATGAGACCAGTAAAATAAATTATTTTATAGAGAATCCCTATAGGCTTTAAACACTTATATTTTGGTTGAGTTATATAACATCTTATATGGATGCAAATAGAGCCTTAGTTTGATCATATTGTACATCATTCTTCAATATTAAAGAGAGAAAAAAAAGAAGCTCTTTATAGTTTCTTTTAAGTGGTTTCTATCCGGTATTTTATAAATTTGTTTTAGAATTTGATGGATACAATCTTAATTTTTGTCAAGTTTCTTAGAAATGCATCACGCTTTTTAGATGAATTTTTCCCACTTGGAATTTTTTGAATATAATATGGGAAACATATCATTTGGATTCTACAACTATTTTGCTCCTGAGGAAATTTTCTTGAGGTTAGGCTGTAATTTTTATAATTGTAATTGTCTTTTCAAAGTTGGTGCTAAATTTTATGTATAAACTTCTTGAATATTTGCTGTTTTAATTTAGCCTCATTTTACTTTTCTCTTTTTGGATAAATTAGCTTCATTTGATCTAAACTATACCTTCGTTTGATCTATTTCTTCTCAAATGAAGAAGTTTTAAGACAAAGAACATGAAGCTGACAACAACCAAGTTGCCTTCTCCACCAAATTTCTTCCAAGGATATTCTCATCATTCTCTTTTTAACTTTCTTTTTTTGGCTAATATTTTGTATCCATCACAGGGGATGTTACCAACCACTTTAGTTGCTTATAATATACTTGAAAGAAATATATTTAATATTTGTAAGAAGCATATTGTTTTGAAAATTATAGTTGTAATTATACTTTCTAAACCCATTTATTTTTATCTATTTCTAATTAATTATTGTTATTAAAATTCTATCAAATATCTCCTCATTATCAATAATTTAAGTTGCTTCAATTAGATCCAAAAAATAAAAAAAGTTGCTTCATTCATTGAACCAGTTTTTTTTCCCCAAAAATTCACCTTATTAGTTATTGATGCAGTTCATAAATATACTATAATTCAATTATTTATAAATTTGATTGTGATAGTTATCTATGTATTTAATTTGAAATTCATACTATGTATTATTTATCACATGTTGCTCCTCTTTATAATTTGGTTCCCTATGTTCTTTTTATTTCATTGTTTATAAGTTCTTTGAGGGCTTCTTTTTTTAATTATTTTTCCTGGGGTTGTGATGTAAAGGTCAAAGAATTCACAAATCACAGTGATTGAGGCATGTAATTGTGTTACAATGAATATCATAATTTAATGGTAAGTTTGATTTTTTAATATATATATATATATATATATATATTTGAACATGTAAAAAATATATATTCAAATATGTAATAGAATGCAAACTTGGCAAAGAAACAGGGAATTAGGAACAATGGGCATTTTGTTCTTTGAAACTTATTTCTCTGTATCTTGCCATCCTATATCTATGGTAAGCTCTTTTGTAGTAGGCATTATTCTTTTGATTGACAATTTCTACTTGAGCATAATTTGGTTTTAATGCTCATTTAAGAAATTTGTAATTTGCAAATTCTATTAAATAGCTTACTTGCTACAAGTATTTTGATCTCTTTTAATTTCTATGTTTTGTGTCATACTATTTTCAATCTTAGGTCGTTTAAGTTAGTCTAATAGAACCAAAAAAATGCAAGAATTAGGGAGAGAAAAAAGAAGTAGCTGCTTTGTTTTTGGAAGGGATTTTGTTATTTTTTAGTTTGTTTTGGATTAGATTTTTGTGCTTTTAGGTATAAGAGCTACTTATGGGACAATCAATAATGGTATTGGTGTGGTGTTGATGGGTATGATGAGGCTTGAAATGAAGATGAAGTGCATTGTCCCAGTTGTTATGGCTAGAATGCTTGGTTATGCACATTTTGATTGGTATGCCAATTGATATTATTGGTAATTATGGTGTTAGGTAAGTTTATAGATTTTTATTTTTGTATTTTTAGTTTTATACGAGTATACTGAATTGTGCATTCAGTTTTTGGGTGGGCTTGCTATTTGGGGTTGGTTTTTAAAGTTAATTGTTGCTCATGTTTCAGTTTCAAACCACTTATTAATTCATTTGCTTAGTTACATCTTGATTCAATTTGCATAGGTAGTTTACATTTGTTCTAGAGTTCACTTTTGGCGTTGACGCCACTAATTCTAAGTTCTAACTTTGTCCATTGCGTTTTGATCTAGCATTCGGTTAACAATTTAAAGTTGTTTTACTTTAGATGAGCTTGGCTCATTAGTGTGGTAAGCATGACATATTAGCATGGAAATTGGAAATTGAAGAGTGAAAAAACAGAATATTTTCAAAGTATGTGCAGTGAGTTAAGGTTATGTTTTATCTCTATAAACCTAAAACTTATTATTAAAAAAAAAAATACCTCAACATAAAAGGGCTTTAATTTTTGGTTAATTTGCTTTGGGTTGGTGCCTATGTGTTTTCAATGACATATGATGCTCACTATGTGCTTGATATTTTGTTTCTAGATGGACACCATTTTAACATATGATATATATTTTTTAAATTCTATAAAAGATAATTGGAGCTGATTTTAAACGGAGTGATTGTATTTTATAGATAGCATTCTGGCAAGTAAGACAAATGAGGGGTTGTACAACATGCCCTTGACGAATTTTGAATTTTAATGTATTGTTATATTAAGTTGATTGTTTTCTAATTCATAAAATGATCCCACGCATTGCGTGGGTTAAATGCTAGTATATATAAAAGCAGAGACCATATGCGGGAGTGCATGAGGTCCTACCAAGTGTCACTCTAATTTTGCATTGTGCTTTTTTTTTTTTTTTTTTTTACCTCTTTCATTAAGTGCTTTTACTGTTATCCAAAAGTTCATATTAACTTATTTTATTGTTAGCTTATTAATGTCTCATTAATTTACTAAACTTACACCATACCTTTCTCTATTCTTCATGTCTTTTAGCACACCCACCATTTTAGTATTTTAAAAAAAGCAAAAAAATAATAATTAAGGACAAATAATAATAACTAACCAGATAAGGTCTTGAAGAAAGATTGAGAGACACAAAAATGTTGTGGATTGTTATATAAAACACAATGTTTCACTATATATTATCAAAATAAAAAACCTAAGACTGATAAAACATTTGAAAGAGAGAGAGAGAGAGGAATCTAAAGGGTCACCACCTTTGTTATATAGGCCACCCACTACTATCAAGACACCGAAACCCCTACGGTTTTTTTTTTTTATTTTAATTAGGGGCTTAAATATGATTTAGGTTTACAAATATGAACATTAACATGAGCATGAACATGAAGGTAGATTTCTATTCATTTTCTTGAAGAAAAAATATATTTACAAAAAATTCCAAACTTTATTAGGTAAAGAAGAATCAAGTTATAGATAACAATATCAACAAACCAAAAATTTTAGGAGCCTAAGAGGAGCCATTACTCATTTGAAACCACCCAAAATACTCAAGGACAGAAAAAAAAAAAAAAAAAAAAAAAAAAAAAAATCCACTCCACACATCCATTGCAACTACTTTAGCTCAAGGAAAACAATATATATTTATATATATTTATATCTGATGGTTCCCTCAAAAATCAATAGGTTGATGAGTCTCGTATACTGATGGCCTTGAAGCTTGATCCTGAAAGCAGATAACAAGTCAGAGGGGACCGGTGTGGACCGGCCTAAGGTCCTCCGATGATGAAGTTAGTAAATGTATAATTTTTGGTAGAGAGAGTATTATTCTGAAAAATCAGTGTCTCAATGCCTTACCTTTGCGCGGGTCCACGCTTATATAGCATGCATGGAGCGGTTATACAACCGCTCCTCGGGTTATGGGATCCATAACCGTTGTGGAAGTTATGATATTTGAACCGGCGTTTTATAAGCAATTGTAGAGGCTTCGGATCAGAAAACCATAAACTTTTCCTTACACATAAATCGAGTCAAGGAAAACTTTAAGGAAAACTGCGGGCTCGTCCGTCTTTGGTCAAGGACGGACGACACAACCCAGGACGATTTCAGTTTAGGCCCAGGACCAATATGCTCGTCCGTCCTTTATTAAGGTTGGACGATCATATTAGAGTATGATTCACTCGTCCATTATTCCACTCGTCCCCCTTCTCACGGACGCCCTCTTATGGACGGTGAAATGTACTTGTTACATCATCAGTTGCCCCTTGTCCATAGGGGTCGTCCATGGGAAGGGGCTACTATGTGGAAAATAAACGTATATATATATATATATATATATATATATATATATATATATATATATATATATATTATTGCTATTTTTTATATATATGTATTTGTGTATTTTTCTCTCTCTTCTCTTCTTCTTCTTCTTTTTTTTTTTTTGCCACGTGTCGTAGTTTAATTTGTTGCCAGTCACGTCGATTAGTGTCCTCGAGGTGGGAGCCACGTGTCATTCTTGGATTGGCTTGTGTCGCTTCATATGCCCAGGTCAGCAGCCTATATATAGTGGAATTCCTCCGTTACCCTTTACATTTGCAAAATCTTCTCCTCTGACCTTCCTCGTCTAGAGCCTTGTCTAGAAGTTTCTGCGTCCATAGGCTTCTTTCGTCTAGATCCAGGTATCTTCTTTTTTCCCCGTCTTTAGGTTCCTTTCCTTTTTTGTTTTTCCAAAAATGTCTGTTTCTGTTTCTTCGTCCGACGATAGTACGAACAAGGCTATAGACGAGTATTATGACTCGAGTGATAATAGCTCTGTTCATAGTAGTCATAGTGACGAGGAAAGTTCTTTGGACGAGGGATATACTTCTGGCGTCCCTGGGATTCCTTTGGAAGTCGTCCAAGAACAGCTTAGGAAAGCCTCTGGCTCCCAAGCTGGTGTGTCGTCTAATGTACCTCCATCCAGTCCTTTGGACGAGGAGACAGTATACAGTTGTGCAGTAGGTATTCACTCCAAAACAAATGAGCAAAGGCTTTGTAATCTCAGGACGTGATATCAGATCCCAGACGAGTTTAACCCTAGGTTACCCATCCGTGGAGAATGGTGCTGCAATCCTCGTTTTGGAGTAGGCGTCTATGAAGCCTATTTTTTAGGAGGTTTTAGGTTACCCCTAAATTCATTTGCTAGAGAATTGTTAGTTAGATTAGGTTTGGGCATATGTCAATTTAACCCCAACGCATGGAATTGATCATCTCTATGCAAATTTTGTGGAGGGAAGTATTTGGAAGGGATCGTCCTCTTACTGTGGACGAGTTCCTTTTTTGTTACAAACCCTCAGAAATAAACCAGTCTCTTGGCTTCCATCAATTCACTGCTAGGGGCAAAGATTGTAGATTGATCAAGTCCCTAGCCTCGTCTGACAGGAACTGGAAGTCAGAGTTCATTTTTGTCTCAGGCTTTTGGGTAGGGAACCCTGTGGACGTTGGCAAGGACCCATTTGCCCCTTACTCTGGGGACTTAGGGAACCTTCGTCCTGAAGGTACGTCCCTCCCCTTTCTTCTTTCTCTTTACTTTTTTCTTTTTTGTTTTCTTTATGTATTCATGTACATAAATATATTTCTTAAACTCTCGTCCGTTACTTGTTTTGCAGGTGTTAAACGACCATCCCTAAGTAAGTTCCATCGTGACTGCGTCCATAGGGCTCGTCTTCACGCTGAAAGGGATTTTCATTCCTTAGTTACTTTGAGGCGTCTTGCCAAGTGGGGACTCGGTCCTGAACCTTCAGACGAGGCAATCGCTCACGAAGTTACAGTGCGTAGAAGTAAGTTTTCTTTTGATAGTCGTCTAAACATTTTATGATACTCGTTAATTTATTCCTAACATATTACTTTGTGTTTCTTGCCTTAGGAATGTCAACAATGAAGGAGAATAAGGAGAAGGAAGTTGTGGGTGAAGAGAATCGTCCTGAGACCCAAGCCCAGATTCGCCCGTCGGCTGGGGAAAAAAGGAAGCCTTTGTCTAAAAACATAGACATTAGCAACCTCCCTAGCCGACGAGGTAAAAAGGCTAAACATATGTCGTCCCAAGCTGCCAAGCCCAACTCTCCTCCACCCCAATCGTCCATTAGGGTATATGATGTAGACTCGTCTACTCCAACTGAGACCACGCTGTCCAAGACTCCTCCGTCCAAGACCTATCTGTCTAAGACGACTGCACCTGCGATGTCTCAGCCTTCTGCACTCGTCCCAACAAATATTATTGAGGATGAGAACTTAGCTTGGGAGCGTTTCCAGAAGGCTGTTACGGACGAGGATATCAACGTTTGCTACGACATGTCCCTAAAGGATTTTGAACATTCTGGTGTTCATGATCTTTTTAAGGTAAGAATCCTTGCCTCGTCTTTAAGAACATGTATTTTATTTGTCTTTATTTTCATTATAATTACTTATGATTTTGACTATTTGCCCCTTACTTATTTTATACAGGGTATGTCAAAGTTCATAGCAGCGTCCAGACAGGCTACAGGGCTGGACAAGACGATGATTTTGCTAGAGGCAAGAATCAGGGAGTTGAACGATGAATCTAAAAAATGGGCTGAGGTGGCTGCTTCAGCTGAGGAGAAGGGGAAAGAGTTGCTGAACCTGGTTAAGGAGCTAAAAGCTGATGCAGTGGAGAAGGACACTCGTCTTGATCACCTTCAAAGGAAGAACGACGAGCTGAATACCCTTCTCTCCAATGCAAATGTTGATGCAGTGGCTGAGTTTAAATCGTCCAACGAATACACCAAGCTTCTGGACGCCAATTATGCAGCAGGCTTTGAAGATTTCAGAATTGAGGCCATGGAAAACTTCCCTGAAGTAGACTTTGGTTCCATCAAACTTAATCTGGCTGCTGCTACCAACTCGCTGCTTCAAGTTAGTTCTGAGGACGCCAATGTCGAGGACGATGCCACAACCTTGCCTCCCAAGAACGATCCTAAAGCAAATGCCCCCCCAGTTTGAAGACGACAGTTTCCGTTTTGATTTTTATTTGGTCCTTAAGTTTTTTGACCATTGTTTGTAATTTGAATACTTTTACCTCGTCCATAGCTTTTAGGACGAGGTCTTAAACTATGTTTTAATTTAACAAGGGTTTTTGGATATTGGAAGTCCACCATTTAGTTAATAGACGAAATTTTTATCTTTGTGAATGAATGTTTATTTTACCTGCTTTAGTTCGTCCATGACGCAGAAAACATAATCATTCACCTGATCTAACTCGTCTTGTATTTTCATTTAGCTTTTCTCGTCCTTAGACTTACAATGCTAATTTCAATGTCTTGCCCTACCTTTACTCGTCCAAGGATTGTTATGGTTGGGCTTTGATTCTTGTCCTTGAGTTGAACTGAGCCCAACCTTTACTCGTCCATGGAGTGTTATGGTTGGTTTCTGATTCTCGTCCTTGAGTTGAACAGAATATTTTACAAGTCTTTTCCTCGTCCGTGAGTTGAACGAGTACAATTTTAGTTTTTAGTTTAGTTTTTTTTTACTTAGACGTTACATCCCTGCGTCCAGGGAATTTACTCTTCTTGATTTATGAGCTCCCTTACTGATTAGTTTTGGACAAGAAAATATTGGAGTTGGGAGTTGAAATTCACACAACATTTTGTACATAACATAAATATTGTTTTACAGATAAGGCATATACATGTTTAATGCCTTCTTATTTAATAAATACACTCCATAATTTCGTCCATCATATCAGCATAAATAAGTTCAACACATACTTGTAGTATTAAACACATCAAACATAAGTAGAACATAAGTAGACTCCCAGCTCGTCTATAATAGTACCCGTCCAGGCTTACTTTTACTGATAATACCTCCTTAGATGCTCCACATTCCAAGAGTGCTCCAATTTTCTCCCATCCAAGGCTTCCAAGTAATAAGACCCCTGCCTTTTACAGTTGATAATTCTGTAGGGTCCTTCCCAATTAGGGCCCAGTTTACCATGAGATGGGTCCTTGGTTGCCAAAGAGACCTTCTTCAGGACGAGATCCCCTATGTTGAAACGTCTTGGCTTCACCATTGCATCATATTGCCTAGCCATGAGGTTCTTGTACTTCACCGTCCTACGCTCTGCATCCATCCTGACTTCGTCGATGAGATCAAGATTCAAATAGAGTTGCTCAGTGTTATCTTTCTCTTGATACATCAGCGTCCTATGGTTGGCCATGTGCACTTCTGCAGGTATAACTGCTTCGCTTCCATATGCTAGCTTGAAAGGAGTTTCCCCTGTAGGGGTTCTCACTGTCGTCCTGTATGCCCACAAAACACCTAGTAATTCATCTGACCATACTCCCTTTGCCCCCTCAAGCCAAGTCTTGATAATTTTTAATAAGGATCGATTTGCTACCTCAGCCTGACCGTTGGCTTGGGGATAGGCAGGGGAGGAGTAATGATTTTGAATTCCGGAGTGCGCACAGAAGTCTTTGAAGGTCGTATTATCGAATTGTCGTCCATGATCAGACACTAACACCTTTGGCACTCCAAATCTGCACACAATATTCTTCCAGACAAAGTTTTTAACATTCTGCTGTGTGATGTTCGCTAATGGTTCAGCCTCCACCCATTTGGTAAAATAGTCAATACCCACCACTAGAAACTTCATCTGTCTAGTTCCGACTTGAAAAGGACCTAGGATGTCTAGGCCCCATTGAGCAAAAGGCCATGGGGCCATCATCGGGGTGAGGTATTCCGACAGTTGTCTTGAAATGTTGTTAAATCGTTGGCATTGGTCACACACCTTGACATAGGCATTTGCATCAGCTTGGACAGTCGGCCAGTAATATCCCGCACGGACAACCTTGTGGATGAGGGATCTAGCTCCCGAGTGATTTCCACAGGCTCCTTCATAAATCTCCCTTAGCACATAATTCGCCTCATGCGGATCTAAGCATCGAAGATAAGGTTGAGAAAAACCTCTTTTGTACTCTTATCCTGAGTTTTTTGGCTTCATCCTTCCCTTCTGGAAGCTTTCCATCCTTTAAGTATGATACTATCGGAGTCATCCAACTCTTTTGATCTTCTATTTGCTGTACTTCCAGGAGATCTATGCTTGGGACGTACTGGACTTCATCGAACTCATCTGTGGACTCGGTTTCTGAGGCTTCCTTCGCTAAACTATCTGCTTCCACATTCTCCTCCCTTAGGATTTGAACGAAATTAACTTCCTTGAATTTCTTCACAAGAAGTAACACTTTTTCCAAATATTTTTTCATCCGTCCTTCTTTTGCTTCATAAGTCCCATTCACTTGACCCATGACCAATTGAGAATCACCTAGGACAAGTACTGACCTTGCTTCCACAGACTTAGCCAATTCCAATCCTTTAAGGAGGGCTTCATATTCAACTTCGTTATTGGTTGGTTGATATTGCAGGCGGAGCTTGTACTTCAACTTATCTCCTTTGGGGGATTGCAAAACCACCCTGATTCCTACTGCATGCTGTGTGGATGAACCGTCCACATGGATGACCCAACTTTTGTTATCTTCCATTCGTTCTATGTCATCATAGCCTGGTGTGAATTCTGTAATAAAATCTGCTAAGGCCTGAGCCTTTATGGCATGTCTGGATTGATACCGGATGTCAAATTCACTTAGTTCAACTGCCCATTGGATTAATCGTCCTGCGGCCTCCAACTTGTTCATAGCTTTTTTAAGCGGGTGGTCCGTCATAACATTAATCACATGTGCTTGGAAGTAGTGTCTTAACTTTCTGGAAGCCGTGATGAGGGCGAAAGCTAATTTTTCCATCGGTGGATATCGTCCTTCCGCTCCTCTCAACGCCTTATTGGTATAGTATACCGGCTTTTGTATTCTTCCTTCCTCTCTTATCAACGCTGAGCTTACAGCGTGTGGAGTCACTGCCAGGTACAGAAACAATTCTTCTCCCATCACGGACGGACTCAACAATGGTGCCGCAATAAGATACATTTTTAAGTCCTGGAAGGCTGTTTGGCACTCGTCCGTCCATTCAAATGCTCTTTTCAGAATCCTGAAAAATGGTAAACACTTGTCAGTAGCTTTGGAAACAAACATGTTGAGGGCAGCAACTCGTCCGGTAAGAGACTGGACTTCTTTGATATTCTGCGGAGGCTTCATATCTAGAATTGCTTTAATCTTCTCCGGGTTTGCCTCAATTCCTCTATGAGAAACCATAAATCCAAGAAATTTTCCTGATGCAACTCCAAAAGCACATTTACTGGGATTCAATTTCATGTTGTATCGCTTGAGTGTATTGAAGGTTTCTTGCAAGTCGTCCAGATGTTTCCCCTCGTCCCGGCTTTTCACCAACATGTCATCCACATAGACTTCTACGTTTCACCCAATCTGAGGACGGAACATGTGGTTGATCAGTCGTTGGTACGTCGCTCCAGCGTTTTTCAATCCAAAAGGCATTACTTCATAACAAAACAAGCCTTGGTTGGTAACAAAGGACGTCTTCTCCTAGTCAGCCTCGTCCATCTTTATTTGGTTGTATCCCGAGAACGCATCCATGAAACTCAATAATTGATGACCTACAGTAGAATCCACCAATTGATCAATATGCGGCAATGGATAGCTATCCTTGGGGCAAGCCTTGTTTAGATCTGTAAAATCTACACACATTCTCCACTTGCCATTCGCTTTTTTAACCATTACTACGTTAGCTAACCAATCTGGATAATACACTTCCCGTATAAACTTCGCCGCCATCAATTTATGAACTTCATCTTTTATAGCATTATCTCTCTCAGGAGCAAACACCCTCTTCTTTTATCGTATTGGCTTGAAGGACAGACTTACATTCAATCGATGGGTAATAACTCTAGGGTCTATACCAGGCATGTCCTCATGACTCCAAGCAAATACATCAACATTCTTCTTCAAAAATTGGACAAGGTCCTTCTTAGCATTCTCTTCTAATTCTGCTCCCACCCTAGTATATTTCTCAATGTCACTCTCATCCAATGTGATATTTTCTAACACTTCTGTGGGTTCTGCTACAATTCTTCTTTCTTCAATATTCATGGTTTGCACCTGTTTGTCCATGGCCAACATGGCCAGGTAACATTCCCTTGCCACCAGCTGGTCTCCTTGTACTTGCCCTACTCCATGTTCCGTTGGAAATTTTATTGACAGATGGTAGGTAGATGTGACGGCTTTCCAACTATTCAAAGTTGGCATTCCAATGATGGCGTTATATGAGGACGAGCAATCTACTACAAGGAAATTCACATTTCTGGCGATTTGTTGTGGGTAGGCTCCTACCACCACCGGCAGGGAAATGGTGCCAACATGTTGTACCTTCATCCCACCAAAGCCTACTAGGAGAGAATTCACTGGACGGAGCTGATCTCGTCCTATCCTTATCTGCTGAAAGGCTGGATAATACAAGATGTCTGCTGAGCTTCCATTATCCACAAGCACTCTTCTAGTCGTATAGTCTGCAATGAGCAAAGTGATGACAATAGTATCATCATGAGGATGGTGAATTCTCTCGGTATCTTCGTCCGTGAAAGTAATTGGCTGCTTATCCGTGTGTATTGCCCTTGGAGACCGTCCAGAAAGTTGGACGCTCTGCACAACTTTCAAGTAAGCTTTTTTGGATTTAGTCTGGCCTGTTGAATTTCCCCCTATAATAATTCTGATTTCTCCGAGTGGTGGTCGTGATGACTCTTCTACTTTACCCTTCAGTTTCTCGTCCTTGTGATCTCGTCCAAGGAAGCTCTTCAGTTTTCCTTGCCTTATAAGATTTTCAACTTGCTGCTTTAGATCAAAACACTCGTCTGTATCATGTCCATGATCCCTATGGAAGCGACAATACTTACTCCTATTGCGCTTATTGGGATTTCCCTTCATTTTCTCCGGCCACTTCAAAGATGGATCATCCTTGATTTGCATAAGAACCTGCTCAAGTGGTGCATTCAACGGGGTATACTGTTGATTCTGTGGTTAAGGGCCAGACTTCTTAGTATCTCGGTCTTTCCTTTCCTCCGTCTGTCCCTTCTTTGGACGAGGGCCCTGCTCAGATTGACGACTGGGATTTCCCTCCATTCTTTCTGATCTTTTCCTTTTCTTTGCTATAATGGCATCTTCTGCATTCATAAAATTCTGAGCCGAATGGACGAGCTCGGCCATGGACTGTGGCTCTTTTTCATAGAGTTTGTGAATAAATAAATCAGAATTAACCCCATTGTAAAAGGCTGCCAGCAAAAGCTTGTCATCCACTTCGTCCACACTCAGGGCCTCTCTATTGAAGCGAGTGATGAATGACCGTAGGCTTTCATTCTCTCCCTGTTCTATAGTCAGCAAGCTGGACGAGGAACGCTTGTGTCTTTGTCCCCCAATAAAATTGTTGACGAACAGTTTACTCAGTTCTTCAAACGAGCTTACTGAGTTCGGGGGTATTTTGCTGAACCAAACTCGTGCCGGACCTTTAAGGGTGGTATGAAAAGCTCTACACATAATTTCATCTGGAACCCCCTGAAAGTGCATTGTCATCTTAAAAGTAGCTATGTGATCAAACGGGTCACGCGTTCCATCATAAGAATCCAAAGAAGGCATTTTGAACTTTGGAGGTAAAGGGTGGCCATTGATGGAAGCCGTGAAAGGTGAATCAGTTCTATGGACCAAATCTTCTATAGGATTCGCTCTTCTCATATTTTCCTTTATTTCTTCCATGACTTTTTTCATTTGGTCCATTTCTTCTTTCAAGTGTGGCACCGTTCGTGAAGTGGTGCCTCGTAACTGACTCCCAATTTCAACATTATCTCTATCATCATAACTCTGTGTTTGCCCTCCCCCTTCACGTTCTTCACGTGCCTGCCTTCTCTGATTAATTTCCATTCTTAACTCTTGGTTCTGGCGAGTCAACTCCACCATTGCGGCTGCCATAGATTGCACATGTTGGGCAAATGATGCCAGCATGGCTGGTGCAGATTGGGGACCGCGATGAGGGTTGCTTGAAACGTTTCTACTTCCCTGATGGCCTGGGCTAGTAGCCCTCGATCTGGTTCGAACCATCAACCTTTTGTCACAGAGGAAAATTGCAAAAGAAATAAAGATAACTTCCCACAAATGGCACCAACTGATGGTTCCCTCAGAAATCAATAGGTTGATGAGTCTCGTATACCGATGGCCTTGAAGCTTGATCCTGAAAGCAGATAACAAGTCAGAGGGGACTGGTGTGGACCGGCCTAAGGTCCTCCAATGATGAAGTTAGTAAATGTATAATTTTTGGTAGAGAGAGTATTATTTTGAAAAATCAGTGTCTCAATGCCTTACCTTTGCGCGGGTCCACACTTATATAGCATGCATGGAGCGGTTATATAATCGCTCCTCGGGTTATGGGATCCATAACCGTTGTGGAAGTTATGATATTTGAACCAGCATTTTATAAGCAATTGTAAAGGCTTCGGATCAGAAAACCATAAACTTTTCCTTACACATAAATCGAGTCAAGGAAAACTTTAAGGAAACCTGCGGGCTCGTCCATCTTTGGTCAAGGACGGATGACACAACCCAGGACGATTTCAGTTTAGGCCCAGGACCAATATGCTCGTCCGTCCTTTATTAAGGTTGGACGATCATATTAGAGTATGATTCACTCGTCCATTATTCCACTCGTCCCCCTTCTCACGAACGCCCTCTTATGGACGGCGAAATGTACTTGTTACACCATCAATATCTTTTTTTTTTTTATTTAGAAATAATTACAGTATCTATGCTAACCCCGCAACTTGAACATTTTCTCCTTAACTCCCACAATTTGAACATTTTCTCCCTTAAACCCTAGACACTTTGTGTATGGGGAGGTGCCAATTCAATTACATGGCCCTCAACATATATATATATATATATATATATATATATATATATATATATATCTCATTCAATAAATATAGAACTTTCTTTAAAAAAAAATTAATATGTTTATCATAATTAAGGGAAATCATAATGGCTACTTTACTTGAGCATATGTGAAAAAAGCATATACATACCACAAATGGCAAAGGAGAAAGAAAAATTTGTTAATCCCTTTTAATATAGTTAATTGCTTTGCCTCAATTAGTCACCCAAACAACATACCGCTTATTCATTCCACAACCACAAATGACAATGCAACATTAGCCATCAGTAATTACTAATCTGAAAGTATAGATTTCTTTAATAGCTCTACATTTGTTTCTTTTGGCTAATATGTCTTTACTAAATCAAAATCAAACCACAAAAATCATATAAAAATCACCAAATTAGAGTTTAAAATTATAATTAAATTTTTAAAAGAAATGTAGGCACAATTGCACAAAAATTCCATGTAACTAAGTCACACTCAGGAATATTGGACCCTTTTTCCTTTGTATAAATAGGGGGGTCCCAATGGAATAAGGAGGCTAACAATTTTCTTTCCAAAACATTTATTGTAGGAACATAAAAATTTTCCATCGTAGACTTTTCACGCTTAAAGAACATGACTTGCCAATTAATCAAGAACAAACCCCAAGTACCTACAACAATTTCACAACATCAAGAACAAACCCCAATGTATACAGTGTCAAATTCCATAGTCTCCTATTACATCAAATGAGTGTTTAATTTTTCTCACAAAGTATTGAATAGTAAAACTTATGGGCCATAGTCTCAACTACAACTCTCAATCATGTTGGACTTGGATGACACCTTTCCACAACGTATCATTATGAGATGCAGAAAAATTTGGAGTGTACACAACGTTTAGTGTGGATGGGAAGAAATTTCATCATATTCCAGTTGGTTAGGTCAATAAGGGACCTATTCCAATTTAATGATCTTGGAATTTTGTATACAAGTAATAATCAAGGAAACTTCCACCTAAAAATCAGACTTTTGGCAATAGAGAAAATTGAAGTCTAAACAAATCAAGCCAACCAAAATGGACTATATTCTTAATTTCTTATCTTGATTTGTTCCATGTACAAGATTTACAGTCAATGCTTAACGTATAAAAGTTGAACATCTTATCTAAAGTTCATCATTTGAAAGCTTGAGAAAAAATTCATTTAAACCAACACAATATATAAATTATAAAGGAATCAAAGAAAAATTGTCAAAAATAATGAAAATTTAATCTGTGCTTAAATTCTTATAAGGATGAACACAATAACAATATCCTTTTTTTTATATTTATTTAAATAAAGATAAAAAAAAAAATCTATGCTTAAATTCTTATAAGGATGAACACAATAGCAATATCCTTTAAAAAAAAAAAAGATAAAAAAAAGATATGCTTATTTTTTACATACGATAAAGTCCTATCACAAAGTTTTTTTAGACTCATGCTGATTAGTGATTAGGAGCTATAAATGAATATTCATCAATATATATATATATATATATATATATATATATATATATATATATATATATATAAAGCAGAGATCTCATGCGGGTGTGCATGAGATCTTGCCAAGTAACGCTTTAATTTTGCATTTAACATTTTTTTTTTTTACCTCTTTCATTAAGTTTTTTTTTTTACTGTTACCCAAAAGTTCATATTAACTTATTTACTATTAGCTTATTAATGTTTCATTAATTTACTAAATTTACACCACACCTTTCTCTATTTTTTATGTCTTTTAGCACACTCACCATTTTAGTATTTTAAAAAAAGCAAAAAAAATAATAATAATAATAATAATTAAGGACTAATAATAATAATTAACTAGAGAAGGCCCTAAAGAAAGATAGAGAGACACAAAAATGTTGTGGATTTTTGTATAAAACGCAATGTTTCACTATATATTACCAAAATAAAAAACCTGAGATTGACAAAACATTTGAAAGAGAGAGAAAGAGGAATCTAAGGGGTCACCCTTTTTGTTATACAGGCCACCCACTACCATCAAGACACCGAAACCCCTACGGGCTCCTTTTTTTTTTTTTTTTTTTCCCTTTTTCTTTTTAAAATTAGGGGTAGGTAATTTGGTTGAATATTTTTTGTTTTGGGTATATAAGTAGAAAGAATATTTAGTGCACAATGTAAAACCACATTCTACCATGGTTCAATTTTAAATCATCTATAAGACACATGCTTACACATTTGTCCAAACCATGTCATAATGTCGCACTATCGATAAGTGGAAGATGGTCAAAGAGTTGGACAAACTTTCATTTCATGGTATGAAATATGTGAACACAACACAAATTAGTTGATTTTCAAGGTCCCGTTACTCTTTTGCATTTATTTTTGGTTTCATGATTTTTTTTTAAAAAATCTTACCTTAAGAAGGGTACAAATATGCAATGAAGCTACTAAACTAATTTTTAATACCTTAAAATGTATATGTTTCTTTACTCTAATTTAGTTTACTTTTTCTTTATAATATATATACACAATATTATCCAAAACCATCTTACATAAAATATTACAAAATTATCCGTGCATCGCACGGACAACTTACTAGTTGAAATAATATCTAAGTTGAAAAATCAAATTCAAATTTCATCTTTTAAGAAGAAACTAAAAAAAAAGAATCACAGATTTTTTTAATAATATTTTGTTCATGTACCAGCCAAACTCGCCATATCGCTCAAATTTAGTAAAATAGACAAAATAGACTAATATTTAAATTTAAAACCAAGGTAGGGTAAGGTGGTGCTTAGCGGTTAATTAACCAACTATTGTTTTCTCAAAAATAAAAAAAAATAACCAACTAGTGTGGAATAATTTTTTTTTTTTTTACCATTCTAACTTGAACCAAATGAATTTTTTTTTTTTCATACAAAATAGAAATTTTACTCTAGTATAATCAAAGTGTATATGTGTATGAAATTTCCTCCTAGAGACTTGAACTCTGATCCTTATCTCCCACACCTCATAAACACTTATATTTATAGAATGACTATCGTACCAAAAATGTGCGGTGATAGAACCAAATGAAATTGATACTTGCTTCCAAGTGGAAGTGTGGATTCAATTTGGAAAGAATCTTAAATCTCATGCTAATTGGAAAAAGATTTAAATTGTAATCACAAATTTTGTAGTTTAGTGACATTTTTAATGATTTTTATTAATAAAAGTCTAGTATTTAAATTATATTGTCGGTGGGTATTATAAAAATATTCTTAAAAAGCGGAAGTGCCCCATTGCCATTAGCTTGTCTTCCGTCGGGCTTATTGCAGATCAATTTTGACGTTCAGATTCTTCTTAAAAATAAATAAATAATTTGACATTCAGATCTATTTATATTACCTACCAACTCACCTACCTAACACGCAGACAATCTACAAGCTATCTCTAAGATGTTCCTACTCTTCATGATATTGCATAGATATGCAATCTGTTGACACAAATTCGTACAGCTGATAAAACCTTAGTAGTAATTAAGTACTCCATTTATTTTTTTCTTAGGTGGGTGATAAACTTGAATCTTTACATTTTCTATAATAGGAGTCAATGGCGATTATTCCCCATCATTATGTGTGAATTAATTGGTTTCAACTTTTTTGAGAGTTAATTTGTTTCGACTCTGTGCTAGTATAAATTTAGAATTAGAACCGTGTAATATATTTCACATCTAATCACTTGTTGAAGATAGTTTGTAACTTATAAACTTGTCACTGTCCTCGATTTGAAGTCTGAACTAAAACAAAGAAAGTGTTATGATTTGCATAAATTATTTAAAGATATCAAAAAAGGAAATATTACAATTATTCCAACCTCACTAAGTACTGAAGGCAATGAAATAAGAATGCAAGCACACAGATTCTAAGGCAAAGTGCACACGTTTATTGGTCACTCACACAACCGTATGTATGACCATTGCAGAGGACACAGCTAGCATTTCTATACCTCAATATAATTTTAGAACCACAGAAAGTGAAACGCAAACAGAGCTTCAAGAACACCAATGCACGCCCCGGCAATGTTAGAGATATATTAGCCCATTAGTATAGGTCCAAGCCTAATTCTACTTTGTGTGCAAGTCAAGTCTCCTACTTGTACTAGAAGTCTATTAGTCTAGGGTTTAGTCTACTATATATACACATGTTATGATTCATTGTAACACAGGATTTGTACTACACTCTAATATATTATTGATGTAGCCCTTTAGGGTTTCCTCCGTGGATGTAAGCCGTTAGGCTGAACCACGTAACCCTCGTGTGTTATTGTGTTCTCAATTTTATGCTTTCGCTTCCGCATCTATACTAGCATATTCAACATGGTGTATCAATGCTAATATTTAACATGGTATCAGAGCCACCTTCCTGTGGCCATGGTTTTCTGTCTTTACGGTATATTTAAGAGCAATCTTTGTCTTCCTTGGTGTTCTTTTTCGCTGCGTTCATCTTCTTTGGCTTCCTACTGCTGCCGTCAAAATTCTCCGGTATAGTCAAGCCACCGTTAGAAGTCGCATCAACACTGCAAGACCATTGCCTTCCTCAAACAACCGTCACAGAGCCAAACTTCATTCAAGGGATCTTCTCAATCTTATCAAATCTCAAGATTTCATCAAGCTTCCATCTTGAGTTTGAGAGGGGGTGTTAGAGATATATTAGCCCATTAGTATAGGCCCAAGCCTAATTCTACTTTGTGTGCAAGTCAAGTCTCCTACTTGTACTAGAAGTCTATTAGTCTAGGGTTTAGTCTACTATATATACATATGTTATGATTCATTGTAACACAGGATTTGTACTACACTCTAATATATTATTGATGTAGCCCTTTAGGGTTTCCTCCGTGGATGTAGGCCGTTAGGCTGAACCACGTAACCCTCGTGTGTTATTGTGTTCTCAATTTTATGCTTTCGCTTCCGCATCTATACTAGCATATTCAACATGGTGTATCAATGCTAATATTTAACACAAAAACATCGAAGAAAAAATGCCTCCCAAGCACAACCCTAGAGACCGAAGTCGCAAGTGCCCAAAACCAAGCAACCCCAACAATAAAATTCACTGCCTTACTCTCATCCCAGCTGATCATCTTAGTAACAAAGCCATTATTATTAGACCTCAGCTCCACCAGCGCTGCGATAATGGCTTCTGCAGAGAGGTGCAAAAGGGCAGCAACAATGAAAACCCTAGAGGCATGGCCACTGGGGAAGGAGTCCTGCTTTCTGTATGAGAAAGCTGGGGTGTTTATGTTGTAGTGAGGGAGTGAGCGGCGGACAAGAGGCTTGATGAATCGAATGAGAGCGAGGTCGAGGAGGAGGCCCAGTGGAAGTGGTGTGAAGAAAAGGTGGCGGAGAAAGAGGAGGAGAGCGAGGGAGATGATGAACAAGGAGCTGAAATCAGCTGAGAGTTCAAGGAGGATGAGGAAGGAGTGGGGAAGGAGGGGTTGAGAAATGTTGTGGAGGTGGTAGGAGAGGGTGGTGTCTAGGGTTATTAGTTGGCTAAGGAAGGGTGGCAGTGGCACCGCACGGTGGTGGATGAGGTTGTTTTGGTGGTTTTGTGGGGTGGTGGTGTTGAATGATTTCATATGTAATGAGAGAGGGGTTAGGATGGTGGGGGTTTTGCGGTGTTGTGATGACTTGAGGTTTTGCACTTGGCTAGACTCTGAAAAAGTCCTCAACTTCTCATATATATATATATATATATAAAGAATGGTCACACATCAAGTGGACCTATTTAAAATTAAGGAATAATGTTATTTACAATTCACATCATTCTAAAGTTAAGAGCATGCTTATCATATTCTATAGTAGAATAGAGTCAAATGTTATGTTATGGATTACTTTGAAGAATGATGTCCTTAAAAAAGAAGTTAATAAGAATGATATTATATGGCATTATTTTGGATTGGGTGGTTTTCTAAGTTTATTAAGAGTAAAATAAATTGAAAAACTCAAAATAAACATTTCAATTTATTTTCTTTTGTTAGTTGATGTGGTGTCATTATTTTAAGGTTTTTGTTAGAAGATTATTGACATAGTATAATTAAGATTAAAAGAACTTTAAAGAATCTTAATCTTACCAATTCAGAGTATGATGTATTACAAAAGATATTGATATTGGAATTTTGGGAAGAAGATATCCCTATTTTATTTTATCTTATTTTTCACTCAAATTTAAGGTTAAATAGAGTTTTGCCTATAAAATTAGTGGTCTACCACTCACTTATTTAACTTATTACAAGCCACTTACACTACAAAAAAAGGGGGTTTAGGCCGCGTTTAAAAAACGCGGCTATAGACCCAAAAAACGCAGCTATAGGGTATAGCCGCGTTTTCTATAGCCGCGTTTACAAACGCGGCCTAAACACCGCAGCAATAGTCCTATAGCCGCGTTTTTCGTAACCGCGGCTAAAGGTTAGACCTATAGCCGCGTTTTTGTAACCGCGGCTATAGGGTTCTGGCCTATAGCCTTGTTTTAAGTAACATGGCTACAAGCTGAGACCTATAGCCGCGTTTTTAAAAACGCGGCTATAGACCAACTTTAAGCCGTGTTTAAAACGCGGCTATAGGTTTTATTTTTTTTTAAAAAAAAAATTCTGGGTTTCTTTTTTCCCCAGAAAATTCAAAATTCAAATTAAAAAAAATTCAAAATCAACCACAAACCCAGAAAATTCAAGATCAAATACAACATACTCACAATACAAACACACCAAGAAATTTCATAATCAAATTCAATGTGCTCCAAAATATAAGAACACAAACCCATGAATCTCCTCTCATTCAACAAAACCAACCCAAATCTAACAGTAATTCCATTCAAGGAAAACAAATGCACAAGCTTAGAAACACAACCTGTGAAGAAGGAAGAAAGAAAAAAGAAAAAGAAAAAGAAAAAGAAAAAGAAAGTTACCCAGTTGTGAAGAAGGAAGACAGAAAAAAGGAAAAAAAAAACAACAAGAAGAAGAGAAAAGGCTTACCTAGATGTGAAGAAGGAAGAAAGAAAGAAGACCCGCCTGAAGAATTAAGAAAGAAAAAAACAAAAGAAAGAAGACTTGAAGAAAGAAGAATGAAGAAAGAAAAAAGAAAAGAAAAGAGGAGTAAGTGAGAGTAGGTGGGAAAGGGAGCGTATGAAGGAAGTTAGCTGCAGGAATTTTTTTTTTTTTTTTTTTTTTTTTTTTTTTTTTTTTTTTTTTTTTTTTTTGCGTTACCTATAGCCGCGTTTCAAAAAGTAAAAATGCAGCAAAAGGTTAGCTATAGCCGCGTTTTCAAAAAGCGCGGCTATAGATCCCCTTTAAGTGACATGAAGCTTTAGATTTTTTGTGTGTGTAACCTATAGCCGCGTTTTTGAAAAAACGCGGCTATAGGTCCCTTTGAGAAGGAAGCGTACCTGGGAAGTTTCAGAATTTTTGGTTGTCTTGCCTATAGCCGCGTTTTTAATGGGAAGTTTCAGAATTTTTGGTTGTCTTGCCTATAGCCGCGTTTTTTAAAAACGCGGCTATAGGTCCGCTTTAAGTCATACGAAGCTTCAGATTTTTTTGTGTGTAACTGCCCATTAAAAATGCGGCTATAGGCAAGACAACCAAAAATTCTGAAACTTCCCAGGTACGCTTCTTTCTCGAAGACCTTCATCGCTTCGCATTTCGGTGGATTCAACACAGAGAGCTGGTTCGTTGCTTGGCAAAAAGAGTCCATTACAGTTCGGCAACTCCAACGGCCTCTACGTAATGTTAGGATGGACTTTTTGGTTTTGATTTTGAGAACTGTGAATTGGGTTTTTGGAAAATTTTGATGGTTTTTTTTTTTTTTTTTTTTTTTTGGGTTTTGGGCTTTGGCTGTTGCCAGCAGCGGCTAGGGCATGGGTCTCCACCGGTGGTGGGTCAATGCTTGGTTTATCTGAGTTTACTATAACACACCCAAGGTTCATCCATTCACAAATACTAGTACTATTCAATATCTCAGGCTCAAATCTAAGGGCTATATTTCAATAATACTATATTTTAGTTTGGGTTTTGATGGCATTAAGCTCATCCTACTCTTATAGTATTGGGTTTAGCTTTCTCTGCTGAGCTTGAGGAATCTCGAAGACCTTCATCGCTTCGCATTTCGGTGGATTCAACACAGAGAGCTGGTTCGTTGCTTGGCAAAAAGAGTCCATTACAGTTCGGCAACTCCAACGGCCTCTACGTAATGTTAGGATGGACTTTTTGGTTTTGATTTTGAGAACTGTGAATTGGGTTTTTGGAAAATTTTGATGGTTTTTTTTTTTTTTTTTTTTTTTTGGGTTTTGGGCTTTGGCTGTTGCCAGCAGCGGCTAGGGCATGGAAAATTTTAGGTCGACTCTAAAAAATTTAACCTGGACCTATAGCCGCGTTTTTTAAAAAACGCGGCTATAGGTTACACACAAAAAAATCTGAAGCTTCGTATGACTTAAAGCAGACCTATAGCCGCGTTTTTAAAAAACGCGGCTATAGGCAAGACAACCAAAAATTCTTGGACTTTTTAAGAAACGCGGCTATAGCGAATCTTTAGCTGCGTTTTGGGGATAGCTATAGCCGCGTTTTTAGAAATATAGCCCTTAGATTTGAGCCTGAGATATTGAATAGTACTAGTATTTGTGAATGGATGAACCTTGGGTGTGTTATAGTAAACTCAGATAAAGATTACGAACCACGTTGTCTACGCGGTGAGAGTCACGTGGCTTAGTGACAAAAAAATAAAATTATCTAAAATTAAAATGAAAATTTTTTCATTCATTATGAATACAACATGCCACGTCATTAAAAAAATGCCAACTCATTATTCTGTTATCCACGTAAACAACACCATTAACAGAGTTAGTAAAAGTATCAATTCAACTCAGTTTTAAAACTTGAGGGACTAATTGTATTCGCTTCAAACTTTAGGGACCAATTGCGCACACAGAGTAAACTTGAGGGACTAACATTGTAGTTTCGCCTAATCTTTATAATCCAATGTGATGTAGAACAAAATATTCTAATTAATTTTTATAATCTTTTGTATTTGGTATTTTTATGTAATTTTCGTTATTTTGGGTTTAGGGTATTTATTTCCTTATTTTTTGGTGCATTTAATGCTTTTTAGGTCAAATTTGATTCCTATTATGGTTAGGTATCAATTAGGAGTTATTTTAGATGATATTTTCTTGTCTGTCAAGTTCTAAGGAGACCTTAAATAGGCTCCTAAGTCTGTAAACGTTTTTCATAGTTTATTATCAATAAAAATTCAGACTTTTGTTTATTGTATTCTCTGGTGGATTCCAAACCTATCACTTTGTGGATTCAAGGAACCCCTCGTGAATTCGAGGTTTACTACCTAGGAACTAATAGTTTAGTTTCTGTCTATCAAAGAGAGTATCGTGTGTGCTTCTCTTCAGGCTTCCGCAACATCAGTTGGTATCAGAGCCTTGACTTACCCTGGTCTGATGGCTAACCGGCGAGACGGTGACCACCACAACAATGACGGCGGTGATGACGTCAACAAACCAGTCCTTACTAGGGCTGAGTTCCTAAATTTTCGTGATGAGAATCACCAATTTTGTGAAAAGAGTCAAAAAATTATAGGTGAAATCCAGTAAAAGATTGCTACTCTTCTTGCTAGGAAATCATCTTGCAACAACGATGTTCGATATATTCAAAGACGCACTCCTAACTACAAGAAAATTCCATTCTTTGACAGAGATATGTGTAAGATGGATTTTGTTGACTGGCTTCTTGATTTGGAAGAGTATTTTAATTTTTGGAAGATTTGTGATGAAGAAAAGTGCGGCTTGCATCTAATAAATTGCCGATGAAGTAGAAGAATGGTGGGAAGATATTCAAATCGATAGAAAGCGGTGAGGCAAGCATCCAATCTGCTCTTGGCAAAGAATGAAAAAAGTATTAATTGATTTATGGTTTCCTAATGACTATTATGATATACTAGATTATACAAGTGTTGATTATAAATCTGTATATTCATATGAAAATCAATATGTTCACAACATGAAAGATCAAAACCAAAATTATCACAGCCAAGTCCATGTATCAAGTAAAGGAAAGAGTTTGATGGTTGAGAAGAAGCAGCCAATTTCTAGAGAAACTTTTGAAATGGTTAAAAAGGGTTAAGACTTGCAACAAGTTGTTGAATTGAAACTTGAAAAGAAGAATGAGTTGATTGTGGAAGATCACAGAAATCAAGAGATAGTAATTATTGAGAATATTGTGGAAGATCCACTTGAGGTCAAAGATGAGGACGAGTCCATCACCCACAACCCCCAAGTTCTGGTTGATTTATTGAAGATGACTACACAATATGTTGATTTTCTTGGAGTAGAAAATTTTAATTTTATTATCAACCCATTTTTGATTGATGTTGCAAATAAATTGAAAGTAGATGAGAAGAAATTTTATGCTACACTTTATGACAGATTCAAGTTTCAGAACCGGATCAAGTTATTAAAACATTCAAAGTATTTGTTTATTTGGAGTGGAAGAATTCAGATTTCAAGAATGAACTCGAGGACGAGTTTATTTCAAGTGGAGGGGTCTGATGTAGGACAAAATATTCTAATTAATTTTTGTAATCTTTTATATTTGGTATTTTTATGTAATTTTCGTTATTTTGGGTTTAGGGCGTTTATTTCCTTATTTTTTTGGTGCATTTAATGCTTTTTAGGTCAAATTTGATTTATGTTATAGTTAGGTATCAATTAGGAGTTATTTTAGATGATATTTTCTTGTCTGTCAAGTTTTAAGAAGACCTTAAATAGGCTCCTAAGTCTGTAAACGTTTTTCATAGTTTATTATCAATAAAAATTCAAATTTGTGTCTATTGTATTCTCTAGTGGATTCCAGACCTATCACCTTGTGGATTCAAGGAACCCCTTGTGGATTCGAGGTACCCCTTGTGGATTTGAGGTTTACTACCCAGGAACTAATAGTTTAGTTTCTGTCCATCAAACGGAGCATCGTGTGTGCTTCTCTTCAAGCTTCCGCAACATCACAATGTATCACTAATCATTCAAAAAATCCTAATATTTATTTATTATGATTTTGAAATCTATCCATCATATTTATTACCATTAATAATCTATAGTGTGGCACTCAATATTCTCCCAAAGTTTATGGCCTATGTACAACATCACACGTAATTCCTTCCATTTTGTTAAATTTTCCTAGCCTATTCTAGTTAAAACAAGTTATAGATTATTATAATTCTAGGTAGGAGTATAAGATTAATGAATTCAACGAACCGGCATGTAGAGGTAATAAGAAAACTTCCTTCTCTGAAAAAAAAAAAAAAAAGTGAAAGGTAATAAGAGATTTTTTTATCAATCATGCTTGCTCCCGTAGTGTTATTATTTAATCATTCACCTAGCCCAAGCCCAAGGTTTGCTATTCGAACCCATCCCTAGGAGGCCCATAAATTCTCCTAATAGGCCTGTAAAGAGCAAACTTTTGAGGCCTAGACTACTCTGAAGCCCGAAGCCCACTTTAAGTTGTGTGTTTCTGGGATAGGAGTTTGTAAACCACACCCAAGGTCTGACCCAAAAACAAAACAAAAATAATGGGGCCAAGCTATTATGCAACAATGGTCCCTGTCAAAGTAAAACATTCCAGAGGAGGAGGAGGAATATTATAAAGGGAAAACTATTGAATACTTCATAAATATTATAAATATGTATTTTTCTCTCTCATATGAATTATGAGTCCCATCATAAATTTAATTAGTATGATTCACAGTTATGTGAGAGAGAAGATTATACATTTGCAGTATGAGAAATGATATGTCTACAACATTTTTACAACAAATCTTAAGTAGTAGGTTGTTACTGGTTATTATTGTTGGGACAAAAAAGTAATCTTAGTGTTACTTTCAAACTAACCACCTGTGATTTGTTGTAAAAATATTATAGATATAGTATTTCTCTATGGAATTATGAGAATACTCAATAATTATCCTTACCTGAGTATTCTATAAAACTGTCCTACCCACAAAATCTGGGGATCACATGTTGTCAGCAGGTGATTTCACAGAGGTAAAGGAAAATTCAAGGCCTTACCTTTATTGCAAAGAGGCAAAAAAATAAAGTAAAATTATAATTTTAAAGAGTAATAAGAAATTTCCTGGTGCAAAATTACTTTTTACCTACAGGATGGCCATTGATCAAGCATGACATCATAAAACTCATTTTAACCAAAATGAGTGGGGAACAAAATAACCAGCATTGTAAATAGCACTTTCCTTGGGATTAAAGTGTGTTGAGGGCTTTTCTTCAGTCTTTGATTATACAACAACTTTATATTAGACTAGAAAATAATAAGCAATTATTAGGTATGGAATTGGCTCAAACAAGCACTAGCAATTGTTGGGTTTTTCAGAGCCTTGGTACCATCATGGTTGTCTCACGTATGATCCAAGCTTCCTTTTGGACACAAGAATAGTAGAAATTCTCCTAAACGCTTCTTGTAACACTGCATTAAATTTCGCATTTACCTCTCTATTCTTATAAGTTGATTAGAATTCCATAAAGATAGAGCTTCTTCAGATTTTTTTTTTTAATCCAGATTCCACAGAGACTGTCAGAGAGACAGATTTTTTCATTGAGAGACTTTAAGAATGCTCTCATAAACAGGTTTAAATAAGCATAGTTGGTGCCATTAAAAGGTAGTGGAATAACAAGAGTGCCTATTCTGATAGTGTGCCTATTCTTTTTTTGACAAAACATGCAGAATAGTGTGCCTATTCTAATACTATTTGTTAGGAGAAAATGTAAATCCTAATTGAATTAATTGATTACCCAAGTTGATTAAATTATTAAATTATCAAATTATGTAAATGTCCAATTTAATGTGTAATGTGCACAATCATACCGCAAATTCTAAGTGCTGCAGAAAATAAATTTAGCATGCTGATATAATCATGATGAAGAAAACCTTGACATAAAAAACCCCAACAGGTGGTTTGAAGGTCATCACCAACTTGAAGAATTCACTATATATATATATATATATATGTGTGTGTGTGTGTGTGTGTGTAGTAGAATGGAAGTTACAACAATAAGCAATATATTTGATCCCAAAATGGCGACCTACATTAGAACTTACCAACACTATCTGAGCGTAGCTCCAACCCTCATGAATTTCATTAGTGCACAAATATGCAATCCATTTCTAACTCACCATAGCAAGTTTTGATTGCAATTGGTCTTGGTGCATGTGTCTTTACGGGAAATTTTGATCCTCAATATGCTTTGGAGATGTAGCTTAATATAGAATCTAAGGTGCACAAATGTTATAACAACTTCTCTACTTAGTATTTTGATCTCCTGCCGTCTCTATGTCACCATACTCTTAATGATGACTCTAAATTTTTTTTTATCACTCCATAATCACAATGTACAAATTTTAAGGCTTACAGGTCAATTTAGGTTGCCAAAAAAAAAAAAAAAGTGTCCAATCAATCTAGTGGTGTTGATGCTAGTGTTGAGGTTCATTTAAACTTCTTGATCAATTGGGTTGCACTTGAGCCTGCAATCAAGGCAACACATCTACCTATTTTCTGAGCTAATTATTAATCTTGTTATGATCCTAGTGTTCCACATTGCTTAAGTGTAAGCTTAATTATTTGTTTATAAGCTCCTGGGCATCCTCCCCGTGCAAATTAGTTTTTAAGGGTGAGTTATGTTATGATCCTAATATCCCACATAAATTAAGTATAAGCTTAACCATGTGTTTATAAGCTCTTAGACACCTTCCACTTGTAAGCTGATTTTCAAGGGTAAGTTCTACCCATAAGTTCCTAACAAACTTATTCACTTGTGTCTTCAAAATAGATCTTCAATTCATCTTAGACACTTTAAAATTGGACAACTTAAATACATCAATATGCGTTAGGAGTTGGGGGAGTTTTTTGTCGGTAGATATAGGATGTTAAGGTCAAATCATTTTAATCGTCTCTTTTTTCCCCTTTTATCTTTTTTTTTTTTAAAGATATTTTTAACGCAATCCAATATTTTTAAGTTTGAGAAATTTTCAACTCAACTCAAGGTCTGATTGGATACAACTTATTTTGTTGAAAACTAAAAATTGAAAACACTATAACAAATAAGTGAAAAACGCATGCAGATTATTTTTGGGTCCGAGTACTATAGCTCAGCTGAAAACATGTTTTTACTTCTTCCTTTTTTTTTAAAATTTTTTTTTTCTCTTCTATTAACTCCTCACCCACCCTAGCTAACGCCTATGTCTAGAGAGTTCCACGCCCACCAGAGAAAGGAAAAGAGGAAGACCTACATCTTAGTGACACCGGCGAAGAGCTCAAAATGTAAATCTACGAGGAAGACAACCCAGCCTGACACCGGCGAAGATCGGGTTCCCTCGGTGGTGGTGGATGGGTTGATCGGCGGTGGGTTTGATGGGTTTGATTTGCGTTTGCTGGGTAGATCCATTTGATCGGTTACTGGGTTTGATCGGTTCCGTTTGTTGGGTAGATCCGTTTGATCGGTTGCGTTTGCTGGGTTTGATCATTTGATTAGTTGATCGTTTGATTGTTTGATGGGTTTGATTTTTTTTTCACATGGGTTTGATTCATATGGTTTTGGTTTCACTGTTTTGATCTTCTGTTTTGATGGGTTTGCTGGGTTTCAAGAACATGAATAGTCATGTTCTGGGAAGAACATGAAGAACACGCATGCGTTTGAACATCTTGGTGGCACTGTTGATTGGTGCGGTGTTGGTGGTGGTGCACACTACAGAGAGAAAGATTGATGATTTATTCTTGGATGAAGAAGCTTCTGGGTTGATGACTGATACTAGTACAAGTTCTTCCCAAAAAAAAAAAATATTAAAAAGAAAAGGAACAATATATGCCCAGTTTGATTGAAACAGTACACACGTTGAAGGAAAAATAAGCTCCATGTTTCATCTCAACATTTATTTCATTCTACTATAGCATGGGTCCCAGCGTTAATAAAACGCAAACGCTGAACGCAAGAGAAAAACGTTAATCCAAACGAGCACTCAATCCTTGATAGCTCTAAAATTAACTCAACCCTTAGGGTTGGATCAAGTTGAATTGGATTGTTATGTTGAGGTCATTTTGTTATGCCTAACAATATGTTTTCATTCAATCATTTAAGCCCATTACCATTAGTTCGATAAATTATTACAATTTATACAATTGAACAAACTATTGAGTATTCAATGTTTATCAAAATGAAATCTCATAATATTATAATAACTCAAGCTAGCAAATTTAAACAAAGTCTCAAATTTCAAAAATAAATCATACTAACAAGTTACAAGTTTGAAATACGTATATTTTTTAAACTCTTAATAATAAGGTTGAGTCGGGTTACTTAATTTTATTTAAAAAAAGTAATAATTCAATTCAAACCAGACATAAGCAAGCTTCAAAGAAAATTTGCAATCCAACTTAATCCAACCCATCAATGGACCAAAAATCACTCTGTGGTTGTGGATTTATGGAATTGATGGGCTGAATGTACATCTTACAATTTGCAAAATGCTAGGCGAGGAGGCTTCCAATGGGAAACTTCCAAGCTGCATTAATGGGCGTTGTTTGTGATGCTACAGAACAAGATGTATGAGAAATCGCGCATTTCCCACCAAAAAAAGAAAATGAAATATCGCATTTATTGAATGAAGTTGGGAATAGGTGCATTTAATTTTGAGCGAGTTAAAGAAATACAACATCAGTGAAATGTCCTGACAATTTTGAGCGAGTTGAGTCGTAACTCGTAAGACGACGCATTTATGGCTTCAAGGCTCTGTGTCAGTCAAAACATACATATCATCAAGGGCTTTTGACCAAGAAAAGTTTATAAACCTACTTAAAAGTAGCTAATTGATTTGATAATAATCCCTTTTGATAAGACCATATAAATAACAAAAAAAATAGCTTTTTTTTTTTGTTTTGAAGACCATTGATGCAGCCTGCAGGTAACTCTACCCTCAAGGGTTCTTTTCCAAAAACTACTAATATGCTTGTTCATTGAAGAAACTGAATTAAAAACCTTCCGGGCCCCACTACATCTGGTTTGATTGGTTATCATGATGTTAGAGCATTCACATTAAAAAAAAATTAAAAAGTGCACCATCAGTGTTTAATGTATATGCAAAATAGATGAACAAAATAGAGCACTGTATTTATGTTATATATATATATATATATATATGCAAAATAGAGCACTGCATTTATGTTAATATATATATATGCAAAATTCTCAACAGTGATAGAGCACTGTATTTATGTTATATATATGCAAAATAGATGAACAAAAAATAGGGTACCCATAAGAATGCTCTTATAAGTTAATAATCACATTAATTACTGAATAGTGCTCTTTTAGCTTCTAAACTGCATCCATTTGTTCTTCTAGGTAAGCCCAATGAATGAAATTAAAAGTTTTGTCAAATTCGTTCCATAAAAAATAATGATAATATAATACTCTTAGTTTGCATTGATGGTCAAACATTAAACAAGTATACGAATAAACACACAAAAAGAAAATAAAATCAAATAAAAGAAGAAAGAGATAAATGTCAACTTGGCAAACACAAGGTTCTAAATTTCAATTTTTAGATATATGAGTGGATTAAGAAGAAGAATAAAAATAAATAAAAAACTTGTATAATGTAGGGCATAATAATCATCATTAAACAAACTTAGGACCTGTTATCTGCTTATTTTGCTGAAACTGAAAACTTTTTATTAAAAGTATTGTAGATAAAGATAAATGTTAGTTGAAATAGTACAGTGGAATTCATGAATATTATCAAAAATGTCGTGGAACTCATAAATAATAACAAAAATAAACTAAATAGTAAAATTTTTTACGCTTGACCCCGAAAATTTGTATAATTTTACCCCTAAAAAAAGTGGAAATTATGGGCAGTTCGAATTGAAGCATGCCAATATAACGCAGTTCCCGGGGCTAAAATACGAAATAGATTCCACAGGCGTGAGAGCAAAGGCTGGCAAAACTCCACCCGCAGCCCCAACCTCCCAAGTCCCACACTCTCACCCACCATACATTGCTTTGTGGACTCCTAAAACATGCACTTCTTTTAATTAAATACCGTATCCAAATGATTCAAATCTCATAATCACCATATAATAAAGTTAAATGAACATGCATTGTTGATTTTAAATTTTTGCTACTTTGCCAAAATGGGGTGTCCATATCAGTCACTAATGGTCAAGTCTTGGACCCTTTGGTGAATGGTATGCAATAATATATAATTAATTATAATAAAATTATTAAGAGGCTTTGATTATATCAATGTAATTGTCTCCTTCTAATGTGACTAAATGCCATTATCCCAATGAGCACCAAACTAAACTTTACACTAATTAAATGGCTACTTTGTAGGTATAATGGGGTTAGAGATATTCCTAAAATAAAAGAGAAAGTGGAAGAAAATCTGTCGTTTTATCAGTTTAAATTTCAGTGCTTTTTTAGATGCATTCTCTGCCAGTTTCCATTCTCCATTCTTTCTATTCTTCTATTCCCATATGTTTCAGTTCAAACTCCTAAAAAAGATTCCACCCCATGATTCCTTTTATCTCTTACTACTATTATTTTAGATTATGGAATTTTAGAATAGTTTATATAATTAAAAAAATGTTATATTGTAATGACAAAACTATCCAAGATGTTGGATATTATTACAATTTGCAAAACTGGATTTGGCATAAAATAATGTCTTCCCTAGAAGACCCCTCTGGCTAATAATGTTTTCTTATGAGGAGGAACTTTTAATAGATGAATTATATGAATTAAAAGAGTGAAAGACAAACGATGGTTCAGGGATTTTCCTGTTTCATTGAAAGCTTCAAACTCACCAACACAGTAAAATAGTTATTGTTGCTTTGATTTCAAGGATCAACAAAGTAATGAACCGTTCAAGGGTTAGATGGCAGAGCAAACTTTTTATTAGAAAATGACTACCCCACGTTCTTTTTAATTTTTATTTATGAAAATGACTACACCACGTTAGGTACTTTACCAACTGAATATCTAATCAAGTTAATGAATATGTAGTTCATATAATTTTATTATTTTTCCTATTTTTCACTCCAATAAAAGTGTACAGGTTATTTTGGCGTTTGTGCGAAAGCTGAATCAGGTGAAAAAGATTATGAAACACAAATTTAATTAGTCTCAATTATAAAAAGTCACTTGAGCGGTTGTGAAAAAAATAATAATGAAAATTTTTATTTTTAGATATATATCTTCTAGCAAAACTAACAAAGAATACAGATACAGTAAAGAAAAAAGTGTTAAAAGATAGAAGTGTTGAGCTATGTGGATAGTGGAGCATGGTTTGTGTTTGATCCAATTTGTGATTCTACCCGGCTTTGTAACATTATGATTTTAATAAGATTTTTGTGAGAATAAGTCCATAGAGCGAAGGCTTGGACTTATTGAACCAAGCCGAAGTGTTTTGATAATTTTTTTTTGGCTCATATTAGACTCATTATCTAGGGTAGGTATTTGTCGCTTTAGAATTAGGGTTATTGTATCATTGTATTATAGATGCATCTTCATTTTTCTCCTGACATAGTAAAAATTTCTGCAACAAGTCCATTAATATAGGCATATTATTAAAACACATAAATCTTTGTGTTGTGTTACTATTCTTTGCGTATTTTTCTATATTTTTATTTTTCACAAGTTCTAGGAATTAAGTTAAATTCCTAACAAGAAGATCTATGATACCCTAAGAAATAAATCAAAATTCAAAATTGTTAAACTTGAGCAAAAAAAGAAATTTGATAGAAAAATATTTTTTATGGAGGTAATCAAATGCATAAAAACATATTTCTTTATTCCCATCTTTTTTTCCCCATTATATGATTTTGGGTTAGTATCATAGAGTAATTAATTTTGAAAAAAATTATAAACTGTTAACCTCACAAATCAGAGATACGGTTAGATTCCAATCAGAGCAAAAGACAACAACATTTCCTGCTTCGTTTTTGTGACTTTTATTCACATGTCATTTTAGACTATCATTTTAGGTTAGTGTTTATATTTTTATAGTAGGTTTGGAATTAATTTTGTTATTAAATCTTATTTGTGTATTTGTTGCAGTTGGTTAAAAATTAAAATATAGTTTTCTAAAACAATAAAGTTTTATAAAACTATACATCAGTAAATAATCCTTAAAGAAAATGCCAAACTGAATGAACTACCTTGTTTCTTAAAAAAAGAAAAAAGAAAAAGAAAAGAATAAATACCTTTCATTTTTTTTAATTGATATCACTTAAATTTGTTTAAAAAATATTAGAGGGTGAGTGTGAGTTGATTTAATTGTTGAATTTTGTTGTCCTAAAAAAGTTTAAGTGGAATCTCGTCTATGTAACCTATAAGATCAATATAGTAGAAAAATAAAAACTTAGAGATAAATGGAGGGTGGAAAAAAAGAGATAGGTAAAAAGCCAATAACACAGCCAAATATTTTTGGTTCCACCTGTTGTTAGGATGTGTGGCCAGTATTACACTTTACTTTAGTAAATGGCACTTCTCTCCTTTGTTCTTTTTTTATTTAATTTAATTTTTTTTTAAGTTATAAATGGCTCCTCCCATGAAGCTTCCCATAAATTCTCTCTCTCTTTTTTTTTTTTTTTTTTTTTTTTTGGGGATACAATGAATTCTCTCTTCTTTTTTTTTTTTGGGATACAATGAATTCTCTTTTTTTTTTTTTTTTTTTTAATACAAGATAGTATTTCTACTCTAATCTAATCTAAGTATATATGTGTGTGAAACTTCCTCCTAGAGACTTGAATCCCGGCCTTTACCCCCCACACCCCACAAGCACTTATACTTGTGGAGTGACCATTGCATCAAAGGTGTTTGGTGGTATGAATTCTCATTTCTAACAATGAGTAACAGCTGATGCTGGTAAATGAATGTTTTAAAACCGCAAAATTAGAACTCTTAATTTGGTCTAGTAGCTATTAAGTTCCTACTCCATTTTTTTTTTTTTCATTTTTATAGATACAATACTAAGTTCCTATTATAATTACTCCTTTTTTTAGAAGAATAATAATTACTTTTTATCATTAAGATAAAATATCAATTAATTTATTTATTTTTGTGTAAACAAGATTCAAATGCAATCCCCTTGTTCAACATTAAATTTTTTTTTTTTTAACATCAATTAAACTAATTAAAACCTAATCCATCCCATAATGAAAAGAAATTAGAGCATAGGAACAAAATGATGATAACCTAACCAATTCTTGTGGATCCATAACTGAAATCTGAACCTTCTCATATAAAATGTCCTTAAGGCAATGCCCCATGCATCAGAAGCCAATAAAGGTCATCATCAATCCTCTCTCTCTCTCTCACAAAAACCTGTAAATGAAAAATTGTTTGTTTTTCCTAATAAATGAATTTTGTTCCTATTCTCTCTCTCCCTTGAAGAAAGAGACAGAGAATCCACGTGGGTAAGTCTAAAATCTTCAGGAGGGTAATATCGTCATTTCACCCTAACCATGTCAAACCTACCATTTAATATCATCATCGCGCCCATATCATATACCTTCACTTCTCATTCCTTTCTTCCCAGTTTTTTACGCCAAACAAAAACACACATAAACATGATAACATCAACAACACATAGCAAAAACAACCTCAAAAACTGTCTCTTTTAGACAAAACAGAGAGAGAAAATCTCTTGAGGGATACATACCCGGTTTGAATGGCGAGCGGGTGGGTCAAGTCATTGCACTGCAAATCGAAAGCTTTCGAAGACGTGTATCACCGGAACCCCAAAAATCTCTTACCCAGTTCGAGTTGCAGAAAGAGCTCTCAGAGCATCAAGGACGTGGTTGACGCCACTAAGCATAAGCCGAGGAAGTCCAAGTCCACGTTACCCAAGCCAGAACCCGGTTCTAAATGTCCACGACCCGTCAAATCCGAACCGGTTTCAGTCCCTACAAACCGTTCTACCCGTGCTCCTGACCCGTTCTTTCCTGCACTGTCGGAGCTACCCGAGGGTCACCCTTCACGCAATGTGGTGGAGATTATCTTCCACACGAGCTGGAGTCCGAAAGCGTTCACTGGTCGGATCGAGATGATATTCAAGGTCCAAAACGGGTCGAGAACGGTGACCCGGTTCGAAGAGTATCGCGAGATGGTCAAGTGTCGTGCCGGGTCGGGTGGGCCGACTGATGGGTCCACGTGGGAGGAGAACGCGCGGTGCGTCGCGGATGGGAACGAGGTTATGAGGTTTCATTGCATGGGGCCCACGTCGGGAAACGGCACGTACGACGCGCGTGGAGGTGGCGCGTGGGCTTTTCCAGGGGCCAAAGGCTCGGCCATTTGCACGTTTTCCGGGAGCGGTGTGGCCCACGAGAGTGCCGGAGGTGGGCGTGGCAGAAGGGCCATGTTGGTCTGCCGGGTCATAGCGGGTAGGGTCTCAAAGCAACTCCGGGTCGACTCGTTGTTGGATGGTCGGGTCGGATTCGAGTCGGTGGGTGGGGACAATGGGGAGCTACTAGTCTTTGATTCTCGTGCGGTGTTGCCTTGCTTTCTTATCATCTATAAGCTGTAAAAATACTAGGAATATTATTATCCTTTCATATTTTTTTCCTCATTTTTATTTTTTTTATTTTTTTTTAAGTTTTGATTTTTTGGGTGCGGGTTGATGACTTGATGACCCTTTTTATTCGGTTATTTGCATTTATCAACACAATTTTTTGTTGTTCTTTTTTTGATTGGCTGATGCTTTTGTGTAATTATGGAAGATTGGGTTGATAAATGCTAATTAACCATCTTACCGTTCTTTTTTTTTTTTGAATTTTTTTTTCGCACACGTATATCTAATATAGCTGTTAGAGCTATGAAATATGGGCTGTTAAATGCTAATTAATCAATTTAATGTTTGATTTCATGAAATTAAAGGATTTGATTTATGTGATTAATAGTTAAAACAAAGGAAAGAGAGAAAGAAAGAGGAGCTCTAAATGATGAAGAGAGGGGTAGGAAAATAAATAAAGCAATTAATCAATATGTTGAGGTTGATAATAAGATAATAGAATGGCTGTGCTCTTTTTATTGGTTTATCATTTTTTTAGTTTCAAATTTATCAATATTATTTATACGGTTTACTAAAAAATATGATGATTACAAAGTACTGTTGTTAGATATTAGTAATTGAAACTATCAATATTACATTCTCTGGCGCCTACTCACGCTGGGTTAGGTGAATGTGAATCTGGATTTTATCCAGAAAAAAATATAAAGAAGAAGAAGAACAAGGAGAATTTAGATTAAATATCAAATAAAGTTAGTACCGCAATATTTGACTGCAGTTAGTTATCCAATATATTTTGGAAAAGGAAAAATAGGAATATATTTTGGAACTATATATTAATTTGGGAACTAATATATACCTGGAGAAAGAACTGCATTAAATGGTGACACAGTATATACTATATAATACAAAAATGCAATGAAATCTTTATAGGAACATCTGTCTATAGCGGTTTAAGTTTTGGCTGTGGTATCATGGTGTGTGTACTACGAACTGTCAGCAAGATCAGTGACTCAATGGTGATGATGGAAGCTCTAGCTGTATAACAGTGAAATGTGTTACGAGTAGGGCCGTTTATAAATCTAATGCAGCAGCTTTGGTGGCTTCTTTTAAATGGATATGCACGCATTTGGAGGTCTCAAAAATCATAGGACATGGTCTTGGCTAGGAGTGACAATTCGTATTATCAAGTCATAGTCGTGTTGCATCGAGATAAAGATGTCATAATTTAGTTTCTCAAAAAAAGTATCGTAATTTGACCCTAATTTTAATATATTTAATAATCATATTAAAACTTCTCATTTATTAAGTGGGTTGGCATGAATTGATGTGAAAAGAATATATATATATATATATATATATATATATATATATATATATATATATATATTTTTTTTCCTTCTGTTGTTTTAGGCAAGAGGATTAGGGATTTAGGGCCCGTTTGGTATGTGTGTTTAAAAATTGAAAATTATTATTTAAAAATATTTGTGAAAATACGTGTGGGTGAAAAAGTGCATTGAAATACGTGAAATGTTGTTTAAAAACTGAAAATTGTTGTTTGAAAATATAAACCAAATACCCTCTTAGTGTTTTAATGAAAATTTTATCAACATAACCAAGAAAATTCTTTTAATTATTTCATTATATTTAGAATTGAAATTTATACAAAATAAAAATGATATTTATTTAGATCAATACTTTATTAATTTTGTTAAAGTATGTCGACTTTTTTTTAATCATTATTGTAAGGACCGGATTTGAGTCCCTAGCCCAAAAGATAGATGGATTTAGGTACAAAAAACTCAAAATAATGAATTTGTAGAGAGTGAGTTGGAAAACTGGATTAAGATGAGTTGGACAACAAATAAGGTGGGCTTAAATGACAAGAACGAGAAGATAGATTGACTTAAACTAAAGAAAATTTTTCTCGGCACAATCCGAGGAGATCAGTTCTTATGTATTCTCACAAGTTTGATTACAAATTTGGTTCCTGATTGCTACGGTATTTCTCTCTTGATTTCTCGATCTCCTTCTCTCATTGCCTCTTTCTCCTTTTATATTCTCTTCCCCTTTCATCCCTATCCTTCATGTGCAGGCCAGATGGTTGATTTTTGATACTTGTTCTATCAGTACCTTCCTGAAATCTTTACGTAGTAGCTGTAAGATTGAAAACTACTATTCAGGTATCACCTCCACATTAATGCGGTTAGAGAGTTAGCTGTAGAGTATTTAATTCGGTGGCAGCAACTTTCTTCTTAGATATTTTACGACTCCCTCCTGTCCTATGTTTCTGCAATTTTTACCTGCACCAACAGAACTTCTTGGAACGTTCTCCTGGACGGTAGACCACCTCTACGAACCTCGATTTTGGTTAGCTGAGGAGGCATTCATTCTAGGCACAACCTCCTAGGCACCAAAACTAACTTCTTCATTTACTAACACGGACTCCCTTGGCAATGTTTATTTCTCCTCGGACGACTCCTTGTCCTCAGCTTGGGCCTCAGGCTCAATAAATACATAGATAATGAGCTCCTGGGCCCAATATCTTTACAATTATATTAAGACACTAATTGATTTTTGGTATAGGCAAAGGTAGAACTCAAATATCAAATTAAAAAATAAAAAACTTTATTAATTGAACTAACTAGAATTCATGAACATAAATTTATTTGAATTATACACTAATCTGCCCCCCAAAAAAAAAAAAATTTGGTGTATTGTCGACAAGTCATGTCGTACATTGCCAGTCTCTCGTGTTGATGGCAACGCAACTTCTTTTGAATTCAAAAAAATTCAACGCAAAGCAAACTCAGCCTCTCACCACATTGGGTAGCTGGCATAGAAAAGAGAAACTCACTACCCTTCTGTGCAGGCCTCTCATAAAGCTTGTTTTCCTTGATCTAATGTGTTTGTCTTGTTCCTCTGCTGTTTTTATTTGATTTATTTTGTAATAAAATTATGCATCCCGAAAATAAATCTTGTCGTCAAATATAATTCTCAATATTACATTTTAAAATTTTGTGTCTTGTTTATATACATTGAGGGGCCTAACGTCGTTGGCCTGCCAGCTCATGTGGCTGAAAATTCATTTGCTTAGTAATTATAAGTTTATAACATTATAATTATTTTTTTAATATAATTTTAATTTTGATTTTTTATTTAACAGTAAGAGACTTTACCAGTTGAAATAATTAAAATTTACTATAAAATAACTAAAAAGTATATTAAGAAAAAGAAAAAAAAAAAGCATTATTTGTTGAGTTTTTAAATTGAGACTAATACAATATAACTTGGGCACATTATTTATATATTTTATGTCATCTTGTGATAAAATATTGACAAATTTTTTTGAGAATGGAGTTATTGATAATCCAAAGGATTCGAATACAAAATGACAAAGAAGAGTAAAATCCGTATCCAAATTGTTCTTCCTCTTCCAATTCACCTTCATAGACTTTACAAATTAACTTTTGTTTGCTTGTTTCTCTTTCTTATTTTTCTGGTTTTCTTTTACTGTTTTTTTCTAGTATTTTCTCTTTCTATTATTGAAAAGCAACAAAAGAACATAACAGAATAAATTGAATACTAAGAGAACAGCGATGGTTAAGACTAGTAAAAGGGTCCCATGGTTCAACTGTTGGACTCAAACTTCGATTAATTGGCAAAGTATAGCGCAAGTTACGCAATCGGATCTGTGTCTTTACTTGTAATAGGTGAAAAATGGAAGGCTGCTTAGATGGTGTATGGTCACAATCTTTGATGGACACCTTATGCTCTATCATACTAGAAAGCAAAACTCTTATAGTTAGATCCTTGACCCTTTGCTTGCTTGTTAGGTCAATAAAATTAAACTAAACGTGCTACAATAAATGTAATAGGCTGCAAACTCTAATGTAATTTCACATGCACCAAAGGCAATAGGTGGCACCCAAATGAGAGTGTTGAGACTGATATTATCCATAATATATACACAATATTTTCATAATAAATTCTAAATGATAAGTTATTACTAGTTTTTCTATAGACTCATACTGAAATTATTTTTTAACCCAATAATAACAATCGATAACAACTTATTACCTAGAATTTGTTATGAAATTGTTGTAAACATAAACATTTTTTATATATAAAACCAAAATTGTTTGACTTTTGGTTGACCTATTAATATATTCACGTAAACTTTTGAGACCTCACAATTTTACACATCATTATTTTAATATATATTAATTAAATTTAAATTCTATCATGTAGGGGTGTGCATGGGTCGGGTTAAAGGCATTTTCTGACCCAACCCACAATGGTGGGTGTAAGGTCACAATTTGTAGCTCAAACCCAAAAGGAATAGGAAATGGGCCCAATAAGCCCAATACAATAAATTTGTAAGAGAGTGGGTGAAAGAATTGGGCTGATAATAGGTTTTCTAACAGTTAATCAGGGTTCTGAGCCTGTCCGAGGAGGAATACACACATAATCAGAGGTTGAATTCAAGTCCGAGGAGTAAGTTTTTAGATGGATAGGCTATTTCAGATGGTATGTTCTTCCTAGTGCTACAATAAATCTTCTCCAATCTCTCTCTCTTTAATATTTTTCGATCCCCTTCTTATGGAGGTCTTTTCCCATTATATAGTCCCCTATGATCCATTTTCATCGTCCACTTGTTCATCATCCAGCCTTGTACTCAAGTATATGTCATGTTGAACTGCTTTTCTGGTTTTCTACGGGTGGTAGTAGTTGAAAATATTGTTCAGAGGTCTTCTCCACATTAATGCGGTCAGGAAAGTTGCTGTAGTGCATTTAATGCGGTGGTAGCAGCTTTTCCCTTAGACATTTTCGTGTTCTTATCCCCTTCCCTGTACATCTGAAGTCTATCTTCATTACTGGAACTTCCTAGAAGGTTACCCAAATTGAGACGAAGTTCATTTTACTGACATTCGTCAGGTCCGAGGAGGATGACCCTCTCGGACTAATGCCTTTGAACATTTATTTGCTCTACCACCTACTATGGGGCCTTTCCCAATGCCTTCTCCTCCTCGGACGCGTTATTGTTAGTGAATGGGGTTTTAAGCCCAACGCAAAAGCTCAAGTTTTGACCCCCACAATAGCCCCTCAAAATTTTAATTTTTCCCTCTCATCCGAGGAGAAAAAGTATAATTTTGACGTGCATACATAATTACATTTAAGACCATAAAGATATTCAAACCCAGGCACGTGGAAGGGTCATTTCCGTCACCTCACAAGGGTTTCTGACGCTTTGGAACTCGTAAAGCATCATTAAATACGTTGGGCTGCGTTACGCTCCAGACATCCTACGGTGGAGTTCTAATCCAATGGTCCAAATTTTTCCTTCAATATTTGGGCGGGATAACGTCCCCTTCATTTTCGGTTTCTACTATAAAGGCTTCTGAACGCCATTTCTTTCTCTTTTCATCACATTTTGCAATTTCAGAGCGCTCACACCTCTACACTCATTACTCATCAGACTACTCATCATATCTTCACAAAAGAGACTTCAAAGATCCTCAAGAGATACGAAGATCAGTTTGGATCCTAATCTACCTAAGTTTCGTTCCCCAAACTTCCTTTATCTCCTCGGCTAACCTCCTCGGCTCTTCGCTCTCTCATTCGCAAGCTCAGAATGGGTAGATTTGAGCGTTTAGTAAAGACTCCGGCCTTGATAAAGTCGTTCAAAGAAAAGTACCACATTCCCCAGGAAGTATCGGTACGACACTGCTCCGTAGAGAGGGTGGAATTTGACTGAAAAGTAGGAGAGGTCGTAATCCCCATGATTGCTTTCATAGAATGAGGCATGACCGTCCCTATGGGTAGGATTACAAGGGACTACCTACGTACCCATCGACTCTGCCCCCACCAATGTGCTCCAAACTTTTTTAGAGTCCTAGGATTGATTGACGCTTTGGACCGACATCTAGGGCTGGGATTGACTTGGTACGATGTCGCTCACCTATATGAAGGCCATATAGAAAATCGGGCAGGATTTTACCTTAAGTCCCAATCCAGTGTGGTCAAGTTAATCTCCTGCCTCCCCAAATCTAACAAGGGGATGAAAGATGACTACCTCATCCTGTCAGGCCCTTGGAGTGACGGCCTTCCTTGCCCAACCAAGCTAGGAGAGCCAGGTGGAGCAACTTAGATCTAGGATTTCTAACATTAGATTTAAGAGTTTGTTCTCGGCTCTACTTTACTGCACTTGAGTATCATTTTAAAATTTTTTTTTTTTTTTGTTTGCCGAAGTTCTTAATTGTTTGATTCTTTTGTTTGACAGATAAATCGTATACCAATCCCAAGCTCAGCCTAATCAACGTACCAGCACTTAACTACCTGCTCAGGTCTCAAATTTTCGTGAATGACGACGGGCAACTTCGTGCTGTTCACTTGATTTTGGACTTTGAGCCAATTTCTAGGTCATTTCTAGACGTCGGCAACTCCATTCGAGCAGACGACTACCGTTTGGCTTGTATAGACGTCTCTTGGCCAGGTTTCCTTGCTTCGTACGATTTTCCTCCCGTCGATCATCCTATTCCACAAGGAATACCTTTCACCGCCCAACCATTACAACAAGTACCCCTTGGGGAAGCTATTATCGAGGAAGGAGCCGCTTCCTCTTCTTCTCTTGAACACAAAATTGACAGATTCAAGTTTGAAGAAGAAGTCATCCTTATATCGGAGGCTGAAGAAGGAGTAGACGAGCATTCGTGCGTTCAGACTTCTACCCAAGTAGTAACTTATATTGGAGATACTTCGGATAAGGAGGAAGCAATGACCCCCAAGACAGGTCCAAGTTTGAAGGAGCTTATGAAAAGCAGGAATAAAGCGTCATCCCCTAAGGATAAGAATAAGTCCAAGCCCCCAACAAATTCTCCTTCTCCTCCTCCCCCTCAGATTCCTGCTGATCTTGGGCTGAAACCCAACCCAGATCTAAGGAAGAAAAGGTAAATGGAAACTGCCGAGGAAGGAGAGTTGGGCCCCTCCAAAGGAAATAAGCAGCCCAGACAGTCACAGGACCATAGGAGCAGAAGGTCCAACTCCGTGGATAACCGAGAAGAACCTTCGGTGGCCCAAGTACGTCGGCCCACACTTACTTGGTCACCCATGTTGGAGGTAGACGGTATGCCAATCGCGTATGATGCCACCCTTAGGCAATATCGCGGGGGGCATGCTAGTCTGGTGGCTGAGACTTTGGAACAGCCTCTTCTCCTCCCCCAGGACATGGAGGCCTATAGGACCTTCAACCATCCGGAACTCTTCCTATCCCTTAAAAGGGACTTGGCTATGGTAAGAGATTCTGTTCATTTTTCTTCATTTATATTTATTTCCTTGCATTTTATAGCAAAAGTGATATTTTATCATTTTTTTTTTACTTTCTAGGTCACGTAACAAGTTTTTGTGGCCGAGGAGTGGGTAAAGAACTCCCATAGCGAGACAAGGGTTGCCCTGGATGCCCGAGGCGAAGCAGAGGCGCAGCTAAGCACGTTAAAAGAAAAACAAGCAAAAATGGCCGAGTAGGTGAAAGATGCTCTTAGGCAGAGAGATAGTGTCGAGGCAGGCTTGAAGACAACAGAAAAACAAGTTGAGGACATTTGCAAGGAGCTGCATTACTGTGAAATTAATCTGGCAACAGAGAAACAGAGGGTGACAGAGCTCCACGAAGAACTTGCCAAGGCCAGGGAAGCTACCCAACTATTAAAGGAGGCAACTGAGGCCGAGAAGCAGGTTGCATATGATTTGGGAGTGCAGGAGACTCAAAGCCGTCTCACAGAGGAGTTCTCTGCTGTGGCGAGGGACTACTGCGATATCACGTGGGGTAAGGCCCTTGATGTCGCTGGAGTCCCTGCTAATTACGTCCTGAGGCGGCCTGAGAGCATATTTTATGACTCGGACATCCGTGAGCTCCTAGGTTCTGAGTCTCCTCCCCTAGAACATCCTGCCAAAGTGTCTGAGGTGCCCATAACACATCAAGTCCCTCCTGCCCCTAGGGAAGTTCCAGCGGATCCTTACCCAAATGCTGGCCAAGGAAAAGAAATTGAAGCTCCCCAGGGCAAGGACAAGGGCAAGGGCAAGGCCTCAGACACCACTATCTCTCAGCCCGAACAAGCTGTTGATCCAAGGGTTCCAAAGGCAAAAGTTTAGGGCAATAGTTTTTGTAATATATTTATTTTCCTTGTTTTCCGTTTCTGTACTTTTTTTTTTTTTTTTAAGGAACTGTATTACACTTTTACTATTAATGAAATATGTTCCTTCTGCTTCATAAAGTGTGATAAATAATGGAAAACTGTTCTGATGCCATCTTCCTTTAACTTGAATAATATATATGATTAGATTGGGCAAAAAGAGCATATTATAAGATAAGTCCAACTAAAAAGGTTCAAAATTTGGGTCAACACAAAAATTGAATAAGTATCATCAGTAGTAACAGGATAACAATAAATGCAACAAACTCTAATGGGAATATCAAGTGATATGTTTAAGTTTAAATTTAAATACTTAAAGAAACCTAGAATGAATGCTAACTTATCCAAATCATCTGATCCGAGGACACCATGCATGATTGGATTTAAGTTTAAGCACTTAATAGAACTTGGTGTAAGTGTTAACTAACCCAAATCATCTGGTCCGAGGACACTAGGCATGATTGGATTTAAGTTTAAACACTTAATAGAATTGGGTGTAAGTGTTAACTAACCCAAATCATCTAGTTCGAGGACACCAGGCATGATTGGATTTAAGTTTAAACACTTAATAGAACTGGAAATGAGTGTTAACTAACCCAAATCATCTAGTCCGAGGATACCAGTCATGATTGGATTTAAGTTTAAACACTTAATAGAACTAGGAATGAGTGTTAACTAACCCAAATCATCTGGTCCGAGGACACCAGACATGATTGGATTTAAGTTTAAACACTTAATAGAACTGGATGTAAGTGTTAACTAACCCAAATCATCTGGTCCGAGGACACCAGACATGATTGGATTTAAGTTTAAACACTTAATAGAACTGGAAATGAACAGTATAGACATTTTATATAAAAAACAGATTGATCAAGTAAACACTTTATTAATAATAATACCTCTTTAGGTTATTTACATTCCAAGGACGCGGTATTACATGTTCATCCAGATCTTCTAAGAAGTATGCCCCAATGCCGGCTTGTGAGGTAATACGATAAGGTCCCTCCCAATTCAGCCCTAATTTCCCCCAAGCTGGATTCTTTGCAGTGCCCACAACTTTACGTAACACCAGGTCACTCCGAGTTAAAGGTCTTAACCTTACATTGGCATCATAACCCTACTTTAGTTTCTGCTGATAATAAGCCAATTGAACCATCGCGTTCTCTCTCTTTTCTTCAATCAGGTCTAGATTTCTTGCTAGTTGCTCATCGTTGTCTTTTGGATTGAACGAACTGGTTCTTGTCGTCGGGAACCCAGACTCCAAAGGGATGACAGCTTCAGCTCCATAAGTCATTGAGAAAGAGGTCTCTCCAGTAGACTTGCGAGGCGTGGTTCTGTACGTCCAGAGTACGTGTGGTAGTTCCTCCACCCATTTACCTTTCGCATCATCTAATTTTTTCTTCAACCCACTTAATATGACTTTATTCACAGCTTCAGCTTGTCCATTCCTTTGGGGGTAAGCCGGAGTAGAATACCTGTTAGTAATCCCCAGTTCACCACAGTATTTTCTGAACATCTTACTATCAAACTGAAGACCATTGTCCGAGATGAGCGTATGAGGGATGCCAAACCGAGTAACAATGTTTTTCCAGACGAATTTTTTTGCATCCACATCTCGAATATTGGCTAGAGGCTCCGCTTCAACCCACTTCGTAAAATAGTCCGTGCCGACCAAGAGATACTTCTTGTTTCCCACTGCTTTGGGAAATGGTCCGACGATATCTAAGCCCCATTGAGCAAATGGCCAAAGGCTAGACAGCGGATTAAGGATTCCCCCTGGTTGGTGTATGCTCGGTGCATACTGCTGGCACTGGTCACACTTTTTAACGTATTCCAAAGTCTCTCTCTGCATATTTGGCCACCAGTAACCTTGAGTAATGGCCCTATGTGCTAAGGATCTGCCCCTAGTATGGCTTTCACAGATTCCTTCATGCATCTCTTCTAGAAGTGATTCAGTTTGATCGAGATGGACACATAACAGATGAGGCCTTGAAAAGGAACGCTTATGTAATTTGTGGTCCTCCGACAACCAATAACTAGTAGCCTTTCTTCGTACCTTGTCAGCTTCAACTTTTTCCTCGGGTAGAATATCCTCCTTCAGGAATTGTATGATGGAATCCATCCAACTTGGCCCTGCTCTGATCTGATTAATTTGAATCGTATCATCTGTTCTTGAGGGTTTGTATAAGTCCTCAACAAGGATCACTCGAGGCAAGTCTTGTGACGAGGAGGTTGCAAGCATGGCCAAAGAGTCCGCATGTGCGTTGCCACTTCTGGGGACATGTTGTAAGTCAAAGGAGTCAAATTTGGACTGCATAGATTTAACTCAGCTAAGATACCCCTGCATCCTCTCATCTTTAGCTTCGAATTCTCCCCTTACTTGACCGACAACCAACCTTGAGTCCGAGAAGAGTTTTATGGACTTTCCTCCCATTATTTGGACCATAGTCATTCCTTCCAACAGAGCTTCATATTCAGCTTCGTTATTCGTGGTTGGAAAACCTAATCTTAAAGACTTCTCAATGACGACCTTCTCAGGAGACATCAGTACTAATCCAACCCCCGAGCCTTTTTGATTCGACGCTCCGTCTACATATACTTCCCACGTCGGAAGATAATATTGGGAGACTGTACCAACCAATTTTCCATCCACGTTTCTATCTGATGGTAGTTCATCTACCTCAGGTTCAGTGAATTCAGCCACCAAGTCTGCGAGGATTTGTCCCTTCACGGAGGTACGAGGCATGTACTTAATATCAAAAGCCTCCAGAATTGTTCCCCACTTGGCTATCCTCCCCATGTAGTCGGCACTTCTGAGTATGGTTTTTAGCGGGAGCTATGTAAGAACAACCACTGTATGTGCTTGGAAATAGTGAGGTAATTTACGCGTGCCAAGCACCACTGCCAGGATCGCTTTCTCCAGTGGTAGATAACGCACTTCCGCTTCATGCAACGACTTACTTACGTAATAGACTGGCCGTTGTATACCATTATCCACCCGTATTAGCACCAAACTTATTGCATACGAGGCTACAGCAATATAGGCGAAAAGGACTTCATCTGGCTCAAGACTAGACATGATCGGCGGCTGAGCTAGATAGTCTTTGTGTTGCTGAAAAGCCTCGGCACACTCCTCTGTCCATTCAAAATTCTTCCATCTGTTGATCAATAGGAAGAAAGGTCTACATCTATCCGCTGATCGAGATATGAACCTGTTCAAAGCGGCGGCCATTCCAGTTAGCTTTTGCACTTCTTTTGGGTTCCGAGGAGTTCGCATATTATTATTGGCTTTAATCTGGTCGGGGTTAACTTCAATTCCCCTGTGAGTAACCATGTAACCCAAGAATTTGTCTGATCCTACACCAAATGAATATTTGGAAGCATTTAAACGTAGTTTATAGCTTCTAAGAATTTCAAAGATAACTCGAAGGTCTCCTAGGTGCTCCGACACCATTTTGCTCTTCACCACCATATCGTCTATATAAATCTCAATATTTTTCCCCAATAATGACTCAAACATCCTCGTCATCATTCTCTGATAGGTGGAACTTGCATTCTTCAAACCGAATGGCATCACCTTATAATGATAATTCCCAATAGGAGTAACAAAAGCAGTTTTGTCTTGATCATCCAAGGCCAAAGGTATCTGATGATAACCCTGAAAAGCGTCCAAGAAACTCATCCGAGGATAGCCGACAGTAGCGTCTACCAGCTGATCGATCTTGGGCATAGGGAATGGATCTTTAGGGCAGGCTTTATTCAAATCTGTGAAATCAACACACGCTTGCCACTTCCCACTCTTTTTCTTGACTACTACCGTGTTTGCCAACCATTCGGGATAGAAGACCTCCTTGATAGCCCCAGCCTGTTTGAGTTTCGCTACCTTCTGACGAATTGCTTCTGCATGCTCCTTGGACAGACGACGAAGGAGCTGCTTTTTGGGAGCTACTTTAACGTTCAAGTGGTGGCAAATGAAGTCTGGATCCACCCCTGGAGCCTCATAAGTATTCCAGGCAAAGACGTCAATGTTTTGTTTAAGGAATTCTATCAGTTCCTCCCTCTCTTGCTGAGGTAGTTGGGATCCGACTTGAAAAAACTTCTCCGGATCATCTCCTATTGTAATTTTCACAAGATCTTCACATTTCACCTCATCAGATGTCCCACCAATAGGTAACATTGGGGGTTTTAACTGTTATAACTCTTTTTCTCCGAGAGTCACAGGTTCAGGTTCAGGCCTATGCCGGATGGCTGCAACCATGCATTGTTTCGCCATGGTTTGATCGCCCAATATCTCCTCAATCTGTCCTCCGGAAGGATACTTGATCTTCTGATGCAGAGTAGAGGAAACTGCTCCTAAAGTATGAAGTCAAGGTCTGACAACAATTGCGGTGTAAGGAGAATATGCATCCACCACGATAAAGTCTACTTCCACCGTCTACGAACCAGTCTGCATAGGCGACCTAATCTGTCCCTTTGGGACAATAACCTTCCCTTCAAAACTCACTAAGGGAGAACTGTAAGGCGTCAGATCTTCAGCCCTTAAACTCAGCCCCTTGTAAAGGTCGGGATACATTATCTCGGCCGCACTACCTTGATCCACCATCATCCTCTTCACATCATAACCCCTAATTCGGAGGGTGATCAATAAAGCGTCATCATGAGGCTGAATAGTTCCAATCTTGTCTCGTTCGAGAACCCCATGACCAGGGGCCGCTTCAGTCTGGCTCTCTTCGATTCATGGCAAGTATCATCAGAAGGCAGACGAGCCACGGACATTACCCTAGACGGGAATGATCCTGTCCTGCCGGGTGCTGCAAAAATAACGTTGATAGTTCCCAGAGGGGGTCTTAAAGGAACCTCCCTTTCAGACTGAGAATTAGTTTGTCCTCCTAGCCCGCTGGAATGATGCAACAGCTGCTTTAACTTGCCTTCTCGGACAAGTTGGTCCAGGTGGTCCCATAAACTTCTACAATCCTCAGTCGTATGACCATGGTCTTAATGGTATTGACAATAGAGGTTTCGATTTTTCTTTTCGGGATTTGCCATCATCTTATTGGGCCATTTGAAGAAGGACTCATTCTTGATTTTTTCCAATACTTGATGCACTGGTTCTCGGAATACAGTTTCGACCATTTGATTGCTATTTGGCCTTGTCTGCTCTGCATAATCCCTTCTCGGCCGGTTATTGTTGTATCTGTCCGACCTAAAATCTCTTCTTTCCTGAGGGACAACCTTAGCCTTCCCTTTTCCCTGCTGTTGATCATCTTCTATCCTTTTATACTTGTCCACTCTATCCATTAGCTGTCGCAAACTGGTGACAGGTTTACCTGTCAAGGATTTTCTCAAACCATGTTCGGATGGGAGGCCGACCATGAAAGTTCTAATAGCTACTTCATCAAAGTCACCATCAATCTCATTGAACATCTCCCAATACGTCTCAGCATATGCCTTTACTGATTCTCCTTCCCTCATTGTCATAGACAGTAGAGAGTCTAAGGGCTGAGGGACCCTGCTGCACGTAATAAACCGGGAACAGAATGATTGGGTAAGCTTCTTGAAAGAACTGATGGAATTCGTCCTTAACCCATCAAACCATCTCATCGGCATCGGTCATAAGCTGGAGGGAAACACTCTGCACAGCAAGGCTTCGTCTTGAGAATGGACTGCCATCTTTTGTTTGAACTGGCTTACGTGCTCCACAGGATCGGTACGTCCGTTATACATGATGAACGTGGGTTGGTGGAAACGTCTGGGGAGTTTTGCCTTTTCTATTCCCCGAGTAAAGGGAGACTTAGAAATTTGGCTCAGAGCCTTCTTCATGACATTAGTTCCTACCCCCCTCCTAGATGGACTCCTTCGCCTTCTCTTGCGAGAACGTTCTTCCTCATAGGAATAGGATTCACTAGGTGGGGTTTCTGAGCGTTCTCTGTAACTAGCATCTCCATCATCATTGGAAGAAACATCAGAGCTAGAAGGGGTTTGTTTTCGTTGTGCACAGCGAAGTTTCTTTTTTAGATCATCAATTTCTCATTGCAAATCCTTTTCGTCAGCTTGCTCATGTACCAGATGACTCTTTCGTCGATAACCACTTCCACCAGCATGGAGCGTCTGTGAGCTGCCCTCATACTAGTTATCCATATGATTTCCGTGCTCAAGGTTATGGCGCTCGCCTTGCTGATGAATGTTAGCTGATTCTGCATGGGGTGAACTGATCTGGTGTGGTCCTGAACCCGCCATAACCGTTATAAACCTTATTAGCACTAATTCTTCCCACAGACGGCGCCAATTGTAAGGTCACAATTTGTAGCCCAAACCCAAAAGGAATAGGAAATGGGCCCAATAAGCCCAATACAATAAATTTGTAAGAGAGTGAGTGAAAGAATTGGGCTGATAATAGGTTTTCTAACAGTTAATCAGGGTTCTGAACCTGTCCGAGGAGGAATACACACATAATCAGAGGTTGAATTCAAGTCCGAGGAGTAAGTTTTTGGATGGATAGGCTATTTCAGATGGTATGTTCTTCCTAGTGCTACAGTAAATCTTCTCCAATCTCTCTCTCTTTAATATTTTTCGATCCCCTTCTTATGGAGGTCTTTTCCCATTATATAGTCCCCTATGATCCATTTCCATCGTCCACTTGTTCATCATCCAGCCTTGTACTCAAGTATATGTCTTGTTGAATTGCTTTTCTGGTTTTCTGCGGGTGGTAGTAGTTGAAAATACTGTTCAGAAGTCTTCTCCACATTAATGCGGCCAGGAAAGCTGCTGTTGTGCATTTAATGCGGTGGTAGCAGCTTTTCCCTTAGATATTTCCGTGTTCTTATCCCCTTCCCTGTACATCTGAAGTCTATCTTCATTGCTGGAACTTCCTGGACGGTTACCCAAATTGAGACGAAGTTCATTTTACTGACATTCGTCAGGTCCGAGGAGGATGACCCTCTCGGACTAATGCCTTTGAACATTTATTTGCTCTACCACCCACTATGGGGCCTTTTCCAATGCCTTCTCCTCCTCGGACGCGTTATTGTTAGTGAATGGGGCTTTAAGCCCAACGCAAAAGCTCAAGTTTTGGCCCCCACAGTGGGTTAAAAAAAAATTCAACCCAACCCAACCCATCACATAAGTCCAACCCAACCCACATGGGTCGGATTGGGTTGGGTTGAACCCATAGGTTGGATTTTTTTTTTTTTTTTTTGGTTACTATTATTATTAAATTAAGCAAAAAAAATATATTACTCCTTCCACCTGAGTTGATAAACAAAATATACATTAATAAATGAACTAATATTTCAACTCAGTTATACATTAATATATGAACTAATATACATTAATATTGGTTTCTATATAGGATAGAAGAAACAGCTGGTTATTTAATTTTTTTTATTAATTATATAATATATATTAAATATATGGGTGGATCGGGTTGGGTTTGACGAGTTTGAAATTTTATGGGCTGAACCCGCTATTAAAAAAAAAATTTGTAACCCAACCCAACTCACTAAGCCCTAAAAACCGACTTGATCCAGCGGGTTAAGTTAGGTCGGATCTGTTTTGGCGGGTTGGCTGTACACCCCCACGTTCTATATTCATAATGACCTTTAAAAAGATAATCATCATCTGAATGTGTTGAAGTTAAGAGTAGTGGCAGTCGTACATTAGTTTCGATTTATACTAAATTGACGGAGGCAAAAATGGTGTTTAGTGTTTTTTTTTTTTTTTTGGATAGGTGTTTAGTGTTAACTTTGTTACATAATAGGTATAACTTTGTTTTATGTGAGGTCTTTAACTGACACATGAGTATGACATCAACGTGGATCTAACTGTCTCACAAGTGTTTCAAGCTCACTCGTTAGACTTTGAATTGACTGAATCATCTGATTCTGATATTGCTACAAGTCTACAACCTTGGGGCATATAGGCAGATCCAATTAAATGGTTTTCGGGCCTTCCTTGCACCCATAGGTGGGCCTTGATGCTGAGCCTTCGTGGGTTTCTTTTTCTGCTCTTCTTGTGTTGGTGCAAATCTGACACATGGGCTGTACTAAAGATTTTGAGGTTGGCTTCACGGGCTGGGACAAGATGGCTTCTTCATATGCTTTTATTTTCCTTTTTGGGTCAGCCACATTAAGCAGCCCATGGGTATTTTGTCTAAATATTTGTGAGCCCTCTCTGAAGTTAATTTTCAAGTCTTCGTTCATCTGGGTAATGGGCCAATCTTTGGGTTAAGAATCTGGGTCTCAAGATTAGCAACAATAATTAATGGGCTTTAGAGAATAAATTTTGTGGGCCCAATCTAACAGGTTTTGATATTTATTTTCATGGGTACTTGAGCTATATATAAGTGGGCTTTGTGCTGACTTTGACGTTTGGGCTTGGTGGTCCATTGTCCAAAAAAATGCCTATAACAATATTTGGTTTACGAGTACATCCATATTTATGGATTTTGTTCCAAACTGGCTAGAATAGCTGAAAAATACTGTGTCGGTAAACAAATGGTAATGAGAATCCCTCTCATTCCACCTCATACTGAATTCTGGTCTATTTCAAGTCATTTCAGTCAATTTTAATTGGTAATTTCGATCAAATTTAGATTTACTTTTTTAAAAATAAAAAATTTAATTTATTTTAATTTGATTTGATTCTTATTATTTCATTATTGATAATTGATAAGTAAATATGAGTACTAAATATGTATTTGTGTGTGTATATATATAACAAGATATAATCAATTTTTGCAGTGAAATGCTGTTTAAGATAGAAATCAAAGCTAATGCCTTGTACTATGTAACAATTTCTCTATTTTTTTCCCTCCTTATTGTTTAAATAATAGGAAAGATTTTCATCATTAATATCCTCAAAATGGCTGTTCCTTAAACTTATAACGACTAGAGAAAACTTTTTTTGTTTTTCCTCAAACAAACTTCTTCTCAAAATAATCCAAACAAAGAAACATATATATTGGCATATAGCAAACCAATTCTACCATCGACCTAGCATGATATAAGGATGAATAAATCAAGAAAGACTTCTAGCAAACCCAAAACAAAGGATGAATATGCGCATCACTTCCAATTTGGACGATGCCTAAAGTCCAATTGCTATGATGTGTCCATAAACCACCATTTCCTCCACAACTAACATCATCAAGGTTCATTATAAGCCTCCATTCCAGTTTAACCACAAAATTTTTCAAGCAATAACGTATTTTTTCGTCACTTCATATCATTCAAGAACCCACAAAATGTCCAAGTTTCCAAGCAATTTTGGCGGCCAAATGTAGCAAAGTTTTTTACCTCATTAGGGTTCACTCCACCCGTTATTAGGTACCCTTTTGATGGCCTCCCATTTGAAAGAGGAAGAAGCTAACGGTAACTACCAAACGATGCCGTTTTTTAGAATTGTATTTAATTGTCTCTATACGGCGTCGTTTGGTTGAGTAGAGTAGCCGTTATAATTGTGACTCAAACGACAGTGTGTTTTGATGACAAGCTACGACACCGTTTTGACACCAGCAGCCCAGAATTCTTCCTCTCGGCTGTTCTTCTTCCTCCTTATGAACATCCAGATATTTCCTTGTAAAGATATATGTACTTTTTCAAATACAGATTTTTACACTTTTTCTCTACTGGTCTCGTGTGTGTGTGTGTGAGTCCTCCATTGATGAACCTTGTTTTCTTTCACCATTCACCACCACCACCGCTTGCCACCATGAGCTCTTTGGCTAGCATTGTAAATCATCCACCTTTGTCAACATGCGTATAGACTCGAAGGAGACCCAACAAGCTCACATATTTTCAAGGGGTGAAGATTGAGGTTGGGTTGAGGAGGTCAAGGTCCCATAGATAAGTGGAGAAAGGAACAAAGATCAGGAGAAAAATATTAACGATGAGTGGCAGTGGCACCACATTGAGAGGAACAGAGGGGAGATTAGATAGCCAAAGAATGTGATCAGATGAAGGGTGGATAATAGGGTGCCGACCATGACTGTTCCTAACGAGGAAAAGAAGCCAGAGAGGTCAAGGCCATTAAGATTTCCTTCTAAGTTTTCAGGTCCCTACGTTTTGGTACATTAAATCTTTTGCTAAAAATCAAAACACACCCTCTATATTTCACTAAATTTAAGTCTCTAACTTTGTTTTCATTCATTTCAGCTTTATGACTTTCAAGTTTATTCAATTAAAGTTTTACCATCAACTTTTGTTAAATGTTGTTAATTTTGTAATTTTTTAAACATTTCTAATTAAAGAAAGTCCATTAAAGATTGAAAAGTGTTTTTCTAGATTTTTTTTTCCAAAATATATTAACAAAAATTGACCGAAATGTCTTAATTGAATAAATATGAAACTTAGAAGATTGAAATAAATTTTGAAAATACTTAGAAGGTGAGTTTTGCATTTTAGCATAAAATCTTTGATTTTTCACTTTATTATTTTTATTTTTTATTATTATCATTCATGGATCTGTATCATGTTTTATATTGTTTGTAATGTAACGTTTGATTAGTTATAAGAACCCCTTTAAGGTGTTATATTATGAAAGGTTAAATTTTCATTCATCATAATGCAAGGATTTTAATAAATTACCGATTATCTAAAAAAAAGTAATCGTTAACTCTAATTCTAACATATTCCCTTATGTGTAGGCTTAAACTCTCCTTAATAAGTAAGGTCTAACACATAGGGTTTTTAATATTTTAAATGATGGTAAAAACAAGAATCAAACTTTAGACTTCTTGTTTTAATGCCATGATAATTTATTGATTGTTCTAAAAGTTTAAGCTATTAAGAAAAATGTGATTTGAGGATTCAGTAGCAAGTTTTAAGTGGAAAGCCAAGGTTTTCATTCATCATAAAGGCTTGGATAACATGTACATGAGCCGGTTAAGTTCTAAGAAGAGGTAATCACTCACTAAGAAACCCTAATAACATATAAATCAAATTAAATTGCATGAATGAAAATAAATGGAAGGTCATAAGTGCAAAGGATATCAGGCAGTTATAACAATTGCAATGTGAAACTACTGGATGCTTTAGTACCAAACTTGCCTGACAGAAATGTGGAACTACTGGATTGACCAAGGAATGGTGACTACTGCTTAAACTCTGCTCACGATCGATGTCAAATTGTCACAATGTGAAAATACAATCATTTGGAAGACAGCTATTGAAGGCCCCAACCCAAAAGAAACCCATGATGGATTATATGAATTCATTTATCATGAAAAAGAAAATATGCTCTACCACAAGCATTCTCAAATAAAGCCCTTTTCCATAATTAAATGTTCTATGCTACTAAGTAAAGTGAAGGGTTGCAATAACCAAGGTTCATCAAAATTCATTGATAATTGAGCGGGGAAAAAAAAGCAGGGAAGAGGGGGGGGGGGGGGGGGGGTTGTGGTTGATTTAGAATCAGACTCCATATGAGAAGTACCCAGTAATATCCCTCTATTGTACATTCTGTCATGGTTCAACCATTGCAGGCCAATTGTATCATCTGCAGATCTGCCACAATTATTGGTACTCGACAAGTACATACAATGGCTTGCCATTTAAACGTCCACGACCCTGCAACATACAGAAAATTTATATTACAGACATGCTTATAGTTAAACCAGTGATATGTCTTTGGTTTGATGGAGACCCAAAACAAACAAATGACAGTCCACGGAAAGATAAACAAGAACTACAGAAAGATTATAGCTTTATGCTTAATTACATGCATACACCACACCTCACATGCATACACCACACCACACACTTAAAAGTAGCTGTGCCCCATTTTTCCAGATTATGAGGTTTTGAAACTTATATAACTCTCTGTCCCAATTAGCTCATGCATATTTTCATTCCTCAAATACTATTATAGACCAGTAACGTGTGATTGACTAGTGTAATCCAACACCAAAATGCATTTCTTAACATCAACCTAGCAGTATGTGGGTGAGTGGGGCTGGTGGGCGTAGAAACTCAATTGCCAATAAACTTCAATCAGAAGTTAACTTTGTGCATAGAAATATGTTTTAAGAGGCAAATAGGTAATAGAAGCACTTGGTAACACTGGCAAATACTCCAATTGTTTTATGATTCAATAACTGATAAAACAAAGAGTCAAGACAATAAGCACACCTGTAACTCTGGTAACTCAATGAGGCAAGCACATTCTACAACTTCTGCCCCAACACGTTCTGAGAAGCAACACAATTTACATAAAAAATTGACTGAGGCAATAAGAGCACAGAGACATGAATAGCCTCAATAAGTAAATCAAATAAAAAGACAAAATTAAGCAATTCAATATGATTTTGAGCATGACTATAATTAGCGCACTAAGTTCAACCAAACAAAGTAAGCCAGCCACATACCACATAATCTTAGTAACTTTGAAAATGTAATGGTTTAGAAGACATCAAAATCTATCAATACAACAGGATTAACAATTTATACCAAAGATTTTTCATATTTAGATTAAATGTTGCCCCATGACTAAAGCCTGCTTTGCTAGTTCTCCTTTTGTTCTTTTAAGAACACAATTCAGAACCCATATCAAACCTAACTAACCCTCCATTTATTTCAAAGGGGTAAAAAGTACCATTTATTCCAAAAAGACCGTTGGCTGTGCTTGCTAGTTTTCTGTTCTGATTAAGTTCTCAATGTCTTAAACCAATTTGAGGCTGAATTAACACTTCATGTCTATTTGGGAATAGCTTATCTAGCTTAACATTGTCATGCTGGGGGGTTTTCATATTTTACTCAAAAACAAACTGTATTAAGATTTCACAATGCAATCACCTAGTAAGTTCATTGCTGCACAGAGTGTGCCACCTGTGGCAATTAGATCATCAACTACCAAAGCACGTTCACCAGGTTCGACTGCCCCAACATGCATCTCAAGACAATCTCTTCCATATTCTAAAATGTACTCTTCCGAGATAACTTCACCTGCAATTAAAGCAAGAAAAAATTAGAACGATACTAACAACATATGAATCTATGTAGTAGCCACAACATCTATTAGATACTCAAAATCTAAAAAGATTCAAAGACAAGTCTTGGATAAGCCTTAAATATGTTTAGGAAGAGCTATGTCAGATTATTATATATCTTTACATCCAATATTCTGAGCAGCAGCAGAACATCTGATTAATCCAAGGAACACACAACTATACTAACAGAAATTGTAAATTATTGAAGCACTAGAAATACCATCATGGGCAGGCCCCAAAGAAAGAAGAGGTGGGGAGAAGGGGGGGGGGGGGGGGGGAGGGGACACCAATAGAGTAGATGGACCAGGACTGGACAATGGGAACAGGAATAATTATATTGTGCATAAAAGAACTAGACAACAAAACAATCATATGAACAAAGAATGGTATTAAATATCAAAGATAATAATATTGCTCCATAACAAGGTAGCTATGAGCAATGCAGTCAAGTCTTCCCTCCAGCAACCAGGGTCCAAGATCTTCAGCACTATTCATCATCATCAATAGGAGAATATGCAATTAGAGAAACTCAGAATATTTTTAAATGGAAATTTAAAAAACCCAGAGCAAATTACATTACAGCTTCCCTCACAAGTTGATTGCACTTGATTACAAGATGATATGGAATCAGTAAGCACATAGATTTCAAGTGTCACAATTTATAGAAAACTCCACTGTGCAGTTTCAGTATACTATGCTAGATCTACAGAGAGTTTGGACCCTCAACAATTTGAAATTGAGTAATGCTAAAAACACAAATTTTTCCACATCTTGTTAAGTTGTCAAGTTGTGATTGGAGCAACATCACTTTTCACATGGGTCCACTACTAATACCACTTTTATTATGTACCAATCACAACAGGCATAGTAACAGTTGTGAAAAATTGTGTTCTTAGACTTATTGTCTAAAATCAGGGAAATATATTATGGAAGCTTCAAAATCACAAAAGACCAAACTACAGGTTCAAGAATCACAAAAACAAGAAGATTATGTGAAAGCAACATCATAAACGTTTCTGGAAAAGAGCCATGAATTGAATCAAATAGTAGACTGAGAACCAAGAATTTATGAAAAGAGAATAATTGTGTCAAACATATGTAAAATGCGGAGAATTTTTGGGAAATATTAAAATGGAGAATTAAAGCATGCAAAAGAAGAGATGCAGGAAATTACAATAGCAAGATGAAAATTACCAGGCAGCTTCCTTGGTTTTCTCAACGGAACAAACTTTGCACCTATGGCCAAAGCAATAGGAGGACCAAATATAAAACCCCTGGCTTCTATTCCTGCACAAAGAAAAAGGCAAAAAAAAAAAAAAAAGGCACCTTCATATCTCAAAACATGTTTCAAGGGATAAGCTGGTCCAGACTAGTTTAATTTTAAATATAGAAACGGATAGTTACAATAATTTACAGAACAGCAATATCAACACTCTTTGTAACTATTGTTACAAAAAATGCATAAAAATGAATTGGTGATTAAGAAATACTTCAGAAAACTGAACAAAAGAAAAAACTTTATCCATTATCTGTAACAATATAAAAATGGAAGCTTTACACAGCACTAAGAAAGTGGAGCTAACAAAAGAAAGATGAGTTATACATTGTGAGTCCAGATAATGTATATAAAACAAACAAATCGACTCTTTTGTACTGCACTAAGGGATATATAATACCCAAAAAAAATATTTCCAACCTGCCGAGAAAAGCAATGAGATTAAATGTTGAAACAACATTAATTTACAAAATCAGAAGTAATTTACCATTAAATTAGTACCATGCCTAAATGGTAACACTTAGCAACCATATATGATCATTAAAAATAATCTTCCAGAGTAGGCTAAACAGAAATAAATTAAGAAGAACCCCCTTTTTCAAAATTGGTACTAGACATGGCTATGGCCAAGACTTGAATCCCACATCCTTACAGATCCATAAACCCGTTTCAGAAAGTACAATACCACACTAGGTACAATAATAGCAAATAAATATTGAGCTGTAAACACTTAGCTCAACCATATATGATCATTAAAATTAATCTTCTAGTGTAGGTTAAACAGAAATAACTTGACACAAACCAACTTAAAATGGGGTGTAACCTACATTACTGCTCTGTCAGCTGACCACAATAAAACTCCTCAGGCATAATTATTCAAAAATCTACCACCCGCCTGAAAAGTGCTGATGATTCCAACAGGGTTGGATTGTTGACATAGTGATCAAGGTTTACATGTCTTCCTTGCAATCAAACAAGAATGAAAATCATGAAATGAATTTCACATTATCTTATGAACCAAGACCAATCAAAAAAATTTCAGTCCAACTGTCTGTCAATTAAACAATCTCCTGTAATATCAATTATGTAGGAGAAATTTTCATGAATAGTGTAACACTCAAACCCAAGCAAAAACCTTCAATTACTAATGGTGCACCACTGACAATCTTTTATGAGGTTGACAACAGGTTATGGTAATTAACTCACACGGTTGACTAGGTCATGGAAGTTGAACCATTACAAGTCCCATGGGAAATTCAATTCTAATGGTAGACATGATGTGTTATATCATGTTGTATATGCTAGAGTGGATGCGGAAGAGGAAGCATAAGATAGGAACACCGAGAACATGAGGGTTATCAGCCTCGTCGACCTACGTCCAAGGAGGAAACCCTTAAGGGTTACATCTTTATTATGTAAAAGTGTAGTACAAAACCTATGTTACAATGAATTATAACATGGGTATATATAGGCAACTAAACCCTAAAATACTAGTAAATGTAGTAGTGACATTGTTTTCAAATTGTGAAGTTCCTCCTAGGATACGATTTTTTCACAAGTATTCTACCTAGGAAACAATACTCTCCAATCACAGGAGAATCAGCTTGGAAGTAACAATTATCAAAAAAATTGTTGAAAATTTAGAAGACTTTAACACTGGCTAAGGAAATTGAAAAAGGATACTGACAGAGACTCATGAGCAGTGTTAAAATGTCAAAAGTTGCATTGGAAAAAGTTATTGAAACAGGCACACATCTCGGCAATGATTACACATAAGATCACAACATGATGTCAAATGTAAAGATTTCAAGCTAAGGGCAGGATCTTGGACTTATATCACAACTGAGTGCAAGATACCGTTGTGACGCACTCAACAAACTAAGTCTTATAATAATCATTTAATCAAAATCTATCCACAAAACAAATAATATCAAATATCAACTACAATGACAATTGAAAAGAAGGTAATAATCTTTTACCTTTTACAGGAAAAAACTGTATCTTATTCATGTGAGACTGAATTTTGTAATGGAAGATTCCATAAAGGTTCTCATAAATACAGGACAAAGAAGACAGCAAAAGTCCACATAAGCACACTAGAAAACAGATTCTAATGCCCACAGATGTGGACAAAACACATGTAATAAATATGAACCAAACCACTTTTAAATCACAAATAATAAATGAGTTATAATAAATTGAGAAAACAAGGCCCTATAAATATTGAGATCGAATAACTTTTTACCACTCCCCACAAGTCTGTGAAAGTAGATTGTAAAGAATTCTCTGCGAGGAATAAATGCATTACAGTACATTGTGTATGAATTTCAACAAGATGTTGCCATTAGATTCTTTTCAACTTTCATCAAAAGTCAATACTTTCCTAATGTGTAGCACAGAATATCAGTAAACTCACGGTTATTATCACAGAAAGGGTTATAGAACATACAGGGGTCACAAATAGACAAACAATCGACGATTTACTAGCTGAAGGAAAAAAAACCCAACAACAACAAAACTGAGAAAATTACAAATAATAATAATATTACAAAAAAGACAGTGAAGAAACAAAACCCATTACAGTAATCTCAATAATTCATCCTCTGAAACCAACAATGCCACTCAATGACTCAAATCTAGAAAAAAAATTTCAAAAAAAAAATTAATAATAAAGATTGACAAAGAGAGAGAGAATAAATGTGGCATTGAATAGAACCAAGTCAATTAACAGTGAAATGTGAAATCCACATTAGAATGGAGCCAAAACACCTGCCCAATTGAAACTCTCATCAGCCGGGTCCACATTTTAACAAGGTGGGCATCCATCATCAACCACCATCCATGCAAAATGGATCAGAGCACATGCTCAGAGAGAGAGAGCAAATGTGAGCCGCTAAAGAAAAAACTTCAGAGGGAGTAATCAATGGCACACCCCACTACCAAAGTTCATAGTCAAACAAAAAATGACTCCCTCAAAAATACAGTCACTTCCATTCCATGATGTTCTTCAAAAGCATTCAAAAAGACAACCAGAAACTTATGCAACATAGAGAGAGAGAGAGAGAGAGAGAGAGAGAGCATTTTCTGCATCACTAGAACTACTTTCTCATTAGCATGGACCCCACCACCTTCAAGCTAATCACAGTTATAGAAAAGTTCTCCCCCAAAAAAATAGCTTTTGATCAAAATCCTAACCCCACAAAAATTACAAAAATTAATAAATCTTTTAAGCCCCAAAACAAAAGGAAAAAAGAAAAAAAAAAACATTTTTCACCGGTTTACCTGCAACAACTGAAATGTTTTTGCCTTTGTATCTCTCAACGAACAAATCAATTGTGTCCTTGAAGGCTTTGGGATCCAGTAATAGAGTTGTGATGTCTTGGAACATGATACCTGCCATTTTGGCCAATTTAATAACAAATGTGAAACCAAAGACAAAAACTAGAAAAGAAGCAGAACATGAATACAAACAAACCCTTTATATGGTAGCCACCAAATTTGAGTTAAAGAAACGAAATTGAAAGAAATGTAAAATTAAGGGATAAACCAAAAAAGAAAAAAAGAAAAAAGTAAACTTTGAACCTTGCTGACTCATGGGCCATTGGTTCTTCAAAGATTAATAAAAAAAAAAAAAAAAAAAAACTGGAAACCCACTTCAATCAAGCCAAAAAGTTATACAACCTGTAGCTTAGTTGAGTTTTTTTTTCTCGTTTGGTGGGGTTGTAAAATATGAAAAAAGAAAAAAAAATTCTTCAACATACTTTCATTTCCCACATTTTCTCAGCAAGAAAACAGAGAAAAGAAAACGAACCTGGTTTTGGAAAATTGGGGACGACCCGAATCTTAGTTTTGATGCCTTGTATACGAGGATCTTCGTCTCTGTAAGCCGACATTATCGTATCTAAGTCACAGACACAAAGCTCACAAGTAACACTTAAAAAAACTCTCTCTCTATCTCTCTCTGTCTCTCTTCTTTTTCCTTTCTTTGTCTTCCTCACAGTCGAAACAGCTGAGAAGCTTAAAGCACTTCCAGCAGAGACGAAGTAATAAACGAAAGAGACAGACAAAGAGGTATTTATAACGATAGAGAAAGTGATTTGGTGGGAGGGGCTCTCTGCACAAGAATATATGTGTGAGAGAGAGAAAATCTTTTCGATATACAAGAAAGAGAGGGATCGCAAAAGTTAATAAAATACAAAAAGAGGTATCACGAGGTCCCTATTAGTCTTAACTCACTCCCTCACTCTTTATATTTTTCACCAATGTTTTTTCAATTTTTTTTTAAATTAAAGTAATATTTTTTTACGTAATTTTATTATTAATTAGTGAGTAATTAGTGTAAAATCTTAGAATTCAACTTTTATATTTATATATATATATATATATATATATATATATATATATATATATATATATTTGTGTTTTTAATGGAGATGTTCAACCGTCCAAGGTTTAAATCATCTTTGCCTATATAATGCACTAAAAAGTTTAACATGATATGAATTTTTTCTTATATATATATATATATAGTCTAAATATGAATTTTGATAATAATAACAATAATTATTAGGTAATTATTGTGATCATATTTAACAAAAAATTCAAACCACTTCAATATAATCCTTTTAAAAATGTTTTGTACATTACTAGTCAATAATTTGAGAGAAAATTTTAACATAATATGTTTTTTTTGTCTAAAATATGATTTGATAATTATTAATAAACATTTATTATGATTGTATTTGTATATGGAACTGTATATTTTAACATTAGCTATTTTTTATGATTGTGTTTCTTCATAGAATTATATATTCTACTATTTACTATATATTTAGAAAAAATATATTTTCCCAAGATTCTAATGGAGAGTTCAAATATAGAATAAAATTTAAATTTAATTAAATATATATTAGAATAACATGTAAAATTGTGAGGCTTCAAAAATTTATGTAGAATAATATCATAATGTCAACCAAAAGGTAAATGCCTTCAGTATATATATATATATATATATATATATATATATATATATATATATATATATATATATATATATATATTAGATTATTAACAAATCAACGACCAATGCAGTGTATGAGTAAGTTTAGCAATAAAAGTTTTTTTTTTCTTTCATTTATCATTTTTTTCTTTGAATATAAAATTAATAATTATGGTAGTTATTAATATGCATTTATTAATAATTATAATAACTATTAATATGCATTTAAAATGATTATATCATTTTGCTAAAAAATATGATTATATAATTTAAAGGCAATAAACATGGAAATATGGTTTAAATATAGTATAAAATCTAAATTTAATTTAAAATTTGATATTAAAAGAATGGCATGGAAAGTTGTGAGCCGTCAAAACTTAGGTGATAACATATTATGAACTCAACCAAAAGTTAAACGTCTTCGAGTTACACTTGATATAATTTTAAGCAATGTTACATCACCTAATAATTTATTATTGAATTCATATTTTGAAAACCAACCATTGAATTACATGTTCTATATATTCTTTACATGCATGCTAATTTTCACACCAATCGAATGTAATTTATCATTCAATCCATAAACTCATCTTTTATGAATTATTTTAAACTATAAAAACTTAAATTTAAACAATTGATTAATGACATGACTATTGATCTTTGATGATCTTTAAATTGTGTAAGCATAGAGAATATATAAAAATAATGTAATTCAATGGTGGATTTATCAAAATTCACATATAATTAAAAAAAATTAAGTGGTATAACATTGCTTAGTAACCCACGCAATGCACTAAAATTTTTAATAAAATATGATTTTATCGATTTTCTCTCTTTTATTTTGCATATAAAATATGAAATTTGATAAGGGAAAAGTTAATAGATGCCCTATGGGCATTAGCATATAAAATATTTTTTTCTTAAATAAAAAATTATGGTAGTTATTAATACAAATTTATTAATAATTATGATAGCTATTAATATGCATTTATTATGATTAACTGTCTATTACTAAATCATTTAAAGGCTATAAACATGACAATATGGTTTAAATATTGGATAAAATCAAAATTCAATTCAAAAATTGATATTAAAAGATTGGCATGAAAAGTTGTGAGACCTCAAAACTTAGGTGATAACATATTATGAACTCAACCAAAAGTTAATCGTCTTTAATTTTTTTTAATATATATACATGGGTTGAGTTCAAGTTAGACTTGGTGTAACTCTAAATAATGTTACATCACCTAATAATTTGTTATTGAATTCATATTCTAAAAATCCAACCGTTGAATTACATCTACATGTTCTTAACATGCATGCCAATTTCACACCAATCGAATGTAATTTATCACCAATCAAATGTAATTTATCATTCAATCCATAGACTCATCATTTATGAATTATTTTAAACTACAAAAACTTGAATTTAAACAATTGATTGATAACATACCTATTGATATTTGATGTTCTTTAAATTGTGTAAGCATAGAGAATATATGAAGATAATGTTATCCAGCAATGGGTTTATTAAAATTCACATATAATTAAAAAATATTGAGTGGTGTAACATTGCTTATTAATTTATGCAATGCACTAAAATTTTTAATAAAATATGATTTTATCAATTTTCTCTCTCTTCTATTTTTGTATATAAAATATGAAATTTGATAAGGAAAAAGTTAATGTTAATGGATGCCCTATGGGTATTAGTATATAAAATATATTTTTATTTTTTTAAAATAAAACATTAATAATTATTGTAATTATTAATATGCATTTATTAATAATAATGATATAATTATGATAGCTATTAATATGCACTTATTATGCTATATAATTTAAAGACAATAAACATGACAACATGTTTAAATATAGTATAAAATATAAATTTAATTAAAAAAAATTTGTGGGGGAATTTAATTTAAAATTTGATATTAAAAGAATGACATATAAAGTTGTGAGACCTCAAAAATTAGATGATAACATATTATGAAGTGAACCAAAATTTAATTGGCTTCGATATATATATATATATATATATATATATATATATATATATATGTGTGTGTGTGTGTGTGTGTGTGTGTGGGGACAATTTTTGCTTCAAGGCCAAGGGCTAAACCTTTGGAGCCTTAGGCATTTTGTTGTCCCACATTGGAAAGAAGTCCTCCCCCTTTCTACCTTATAAGGCACAAGCCAATAGAGTTAGAGTACCACTAGTTTGGTGATCCTTTTATTGTGGGGACAATTTTTGCTTCAAGGCCAAGGGCTGGACCTTTGGAGTCTTAGGCATTTTGTTGTCCCACATTGGAAAGAAGTCCTCCCCCTTTCTACCTTATAAGGCATGAGCCAATGGAGTTAAAGTACCACTAGTTTGGAGCCTTAGGCATTTTATTGTCCCACATTGGAAAGAAGTCCTCCCCCTTTCTACCTTATAATGGACTTCTTTCCAATGTGGGACAATAAAATGCCTAAGGCTCCAAAGATCCAGCCCTTGGCCTTGAAGCAAAAATTGTCCCCACAATATATATATATCAGTAATCCGTACAGTGCACTAAATTTTTTAATAAAATATTATTTTTATCGATTTTCTCTTTCTTTCATTTTGTATATAAAATATAAAATTTGATAAGGGAAAAGTTAATAGATGTTCTAAGGGTATTGGTTTATGAAATATCTTTATAAAATTTTTATTGGAAGAAAAATTAATTTTTTTGACGATCTTTTATATTTTCCTATGAAAGTGGTGCCAACTTTTTTTTAAATTTTTTTATTAACAACTATCCTAAGAACATTAGTTAACATGACCCATTTGATCATTATGATAAGTATTAATTTACATTTATTATGATTGTTTTTGTATATGAAATATTAAATAGGAAAAAAAAAAAAAATATATATATATATATATAAAGAGAGAGAGAGAGAGAGAGAGAGAGAGAGAGGAGCCACCACTAGGGAGGGTGATGGAAATTGGTGATCAGCCAAACTTGAGAAGATCGCCATGGTGACTTGTCGGATCCTAGAGAGAGAAGATATGGGTATTGATGATGATTGATTGAGTGTGGCACTCCCTATTAGTTAATATGTGAGTGAAATATTGATGTGGCATGTTAGGAATGGAGGGTGTAAAATAGGGGGGGTTCTACACCACATCTTTAATGAATTAAAACTCTTACATATAGCCTACCATCTTTGCTTTTATTTGTGAAGGTGTCCATTTTTCAGGTTTTTATTTATTTTTCGTTTGATTTTATTGTTGTTTTTGTTGTTAGAAACAAACATATACAATGAGGGAGATGATGAGATTCTAATATAAAAACACACCACAAATAGTAAATTGCTAACCCCATAAAGTCATGCGTCGCACACGACTCACTACCCAAATTACAAATTTGGGGCACAAGGGCTAGTTAGGGAAAGTCAAGAACTTAATTGTGCTTTTCTTTATGGACCATGCCAATGAAAATGTAGTCACATCTTCAAAAGATTTGAATTTTCTAGATTTATTCGTAATACACATGGATTTATCGTGGAATGGACTAGGATATAGAATATATAGTCTTATAGTCATATAACATATATTATATAATGGAATCTATCTAGAAGATCGATGAATATTTTTCAAAATTTCTCAATCTCTTTAACAAAAATATTTGGCAACTATTTTTTCAACATTCATAATTTTTTTTTCAACATTCTTAATTATAGAAACATAAGATGGTCTATTAAAGCATCCCCATCCGGAATTTCTATCCCATCCTATTTTACCATCTCAAATATCTCCTTTATCAATTATACCATACAATTTTATAATACTCCTAACATCCCAACTTTTATTTTATCATACTACACATTAAAATAATATATACTACCTAATAAAATAATATAATCCAATTACTCTCTCTCACTTCTCCCATCACTCTGTCTATCATTTTCTTATTGTCTCTTTATTTCAACCACCCACCACCACCACCACCACAATTGAAAACAGAACCCCTAAAATCCACCACCACCTCCAACCACAAAACCCACAAAACCATCGCTAAAAAACCCACCAAACACTACAGCTACATCCACGATGAGAATCAAAACCATAGATAAAATCATACCTGAATCAGCAACCAACAACCACCCACCAGACCCACCAAGGCAACCTACCAAGGCGCCACCACGGCAGCAAACCATCCTACCACCACCATACACAAAAACCCACAAAAATATCAAAACAAAAATCCACACAACTAAAACCCACATCTGCCACCACAACCAAGGACACCACCACAACAGCAACACACCTACCACCACCATGCACAAACCCACCTCTACCACCCAAAACCTACTTCATCGGAAACCCCCTCTACCACCATGAACCCACCCCATCAGAACCCATCCATAGTAAACCCCATCAAAACCTATTCCAAAAATCCAACACAATCCCACTGAACAAACTCACATGAAAGACACCACACCGCCGCCACCCACCAGCCTAAAACCCAAACCCATAACTGTATCGATCCATGTTGTTGTCGTCAACCAGAGAGAGAGAGAGAAAGCAAGCCACGTCGCCACTGTCAGCCAGGCCGATTTGCAACAAGAAAGAGGATAAATAATGGGAGTGGGTGGTGGTTCACCGTGGTGTGGTGGCTATGGGTTTTGGGTTTGAAGAGAGAAGGAAGAGAGAAGAGAAATAACGAGAGAAAGTGAGAGAGGAGAGAGAAAGTGCTGGAATTGTTTAATGAAAAGTAGGAGAGAGAGAATTATATAATAATATTTAAGTTTACCATTCAACTACAGCACCATCTTTATTGCATTTGGCATTTCCCAGGCCTAATGCAAATGCTATTACATAGTCTATGACATCAAATATTGACTCAATCTTGCTTCGAAATATGATATATTGACAGTGCTATTCCAATAAATTGAAAAGGCATGCGATGTTGCTACAAACCTACACTATTGCTCACTGTGAATGATTGATTATTGAATGTTTCTAACGTAGCAGAGCCATTAACACTCAAGATTTATGAAAAAATTAATGGATGTCCTGAGAGTATTAGTTTAAGATATAGTTTTTAGAAACTTTTTATGGGAAAAGAAAATAGTAATTGAATGACAGTTTTTTATATTTTTCATAAAAGTGTTGTCAAAAATTTTCTAAAATTATTTATTAACAATTATCTTAAAGACACCCTTTAATAGTTAATAGGACCCAATATTTATAGCTCCCTCTCAAATTTCTTAAAAGAATCCTCACCTAAGAGAATTCACATCCAGTTATGGAAAATGAATATAAATGCATTTTAGATAATACTATAGTACAAAATCTCCAAAAACACACCTCCATCCAATTGTGCATCATTGTTTTAATTTTGCATATCACTCTTTTCTATTTATTCTTCTTCTTCTTCTTCTTCTTCTCTCCCTCTCTCTCTCTCTCTCTCTCTCTCTCTCTCTCTAATAAAGTAACATTATTTCAATAAGATGTAGGGTACAATAGATAAGAACTTTTATATGTTTACATTATACTTGCAATGTAAATGCTCTAACTCATAAGGTATAATCGTGCAATGTAAATGTATGGATTTTCCAATGCATAAAGTAGCTTTGGTGATGCAAAATGCTTTTTTTTTTTTGGCATTTCTAAATGTGATTGCTCTAACTTATAAGTATAATCTCTCTCTCTCTCTCTCTCTCTCTCTATTATTTTGATAAGACTCATCTTGCAATCTTTAAATTCTCCAACCAACACAACACTAGAGTCCTAATTGCTAGTCTAGATTTGTTCCAAAGACTTTGACTTTTTATTGTGAATCTCACATTGATTTGGAATGTTTTTGTGTTTATAAATCATTGTGATCTTCCTATGATATCTTAAGATATGGTATGTGTGTGGGATATGATTATAAGCAAGATTTTTTTTTACCTTTTATGTACAAATTTGTAAAAATTTTCTTACTTTTTCAAAGTACAAGTATACTTAAAGCATACTTTTAACAAAAAGTTAAAATAACACTATTTTAAGCATATCATTTTTTTCTATTTATTCTTCTTCTTCTTCTTCTCTCTCTCTCTCTCTCTCTCTCTCTCTCTCTCTCTCTCTCTCTCTCTCTCTCTCTCTCTCTCTCTAATAAAGTAACATTATTTTAATAAGATGTAGGGTACAATAGATAAGAACTTTTATATGTTTACATTGTACTTGCAATGTAAATGCTCTAACTCATAAGGTATAATCGTGCAATGTAAATGTATGGATTTTCCAATGCATTAAGTAGTTTTGGTGATGCAAAATGCTTCTTTTTTTTTTTTTTTGGCATTTCTAAATGTGAATGCTCTAACTTATAAGTATAATCTCTCTCTCTCTCTCTCTCTCTCTCTCTCTCTCTCTCTCTATATATATATATATATATATATTATTCTGATAAGACTCATCATGCAATCTTTACATCCTCCAACCAACGCAACACTAGAGTCCTAATTGCTAGTCTAGGTGTGTTCCAAAGACTTTGACTTTTTATTGTGAATCTCATATTGATTTGGAATGTTTTTGTGTTTATAAATCATTGTGAACTTCCTATGATATCTTAAGATATTGTATGTGTGTGGGATAAGATTATAAGCTAGATTTTTTTTTAGGTTTTATGTACAAATTTTTAAAATTTTTCTTACTTTTTCAAAGTACAAGTATACTTAAGTATACTCTCAACAAAAAGTTAAAGTAACATTATTTTAAGCATATCATTATTTTTTATTTTTTATTTTTACTGATAAAGTAACATTATTTTAATAAGATCTAGGGTATAATAGATAAGAACTTTTATACGTTTACATTGTACTTGTAATGTAAATGCTCTAACTCATAAGGTATAATTGTTCAATGTAAATGTATGGATTTTCCAATGCATAAAGTAGCTTTGGTGATGCAAATTGAAAATGCTTTTTTTTTTTTTTGGCATTTCTAAATGTGAATGCTCTAACTTATAAGTATAATCTCTCTCTCTCTCTCTCATTTTGATAAGACTCATCTTGCAATCTTTAAATTCTCCAACCAACGCAACACTGGAGTCCTAATTGCTAGTCTAGGTGTGTTCCAAAGACTATGACTTTTTATTGTGAATCTCATATTGATTTGGAATGTTTTTGTGTTTATAAATCATTATGAACTTCCTATGATATCTTAAGATATGGTATGTGTGTGGGATAGGATTATAAGCTAGATTTTTTTTTTAGCTTCTATGTACAAAATTTTAAAACTTTTCTCACTTTTTCATAGTACAAGTATACTTAGGCATACTTTCAACAAAAAGTTAAAGTAACATTATTTTAAGCATATCATTCTTTTCTATTTTTTTATGTACAAATTTATAAATCATTGTGAACTTCCTATGATATCTTAAGATATGGTATATGTGTGGGATAGGATTACAGGCTAGATTTGTTTTAGCTTTTATGCACAAATTTTTAAAACTTTTCTCTATACTTAAGCATACTTTCAACATAAAATTAAATATGATGTTCTCAACCGGACATTTAGTGTGGACTTGAGTTTTATCTATATCACACACACGCCTTGGCTCGTCTTGTCTTGCACATGTGGGTTTAGATAAGTTTTACTTTGAACTTATTTTTTTTTCCTCTATGTTTCAGCCTATTTGAGCTTTTAAGAGCTATTTGTGACCGTGGAACAAACCCATTAGAAATTAAGGACCCATTTGTTACCGTTGTTTAAACAACAGTTTTCAGTGTTTAAACAACATTACGCGTATTTTCACACACTTTTTTACTTATACGTATTTCTAAAAAATATAAATAACGTTTCTAAAACAATATTACCAAACGGATCCTAACTTTGTAAGCTAAGTTATTATCTTATTGTTGTTTGACCAATTCAGTAGCTTATTTAACCGACCATAAAACCTTCCCATTAGTTGTAATTGCACTCTCTATCTCGGTCAAAACAATAATATTGTTCTTTGTTTTTCTCTAGAAAGTGTTCTTCCTCTCCCACATATTGATTCAACACTGTAAGATCATTCTTAAACTTATTTTTATTTTCTGTTGTTGCTGATTATTTGAGATACCATTGATTCTATAGCATCGTTAGTCAGGATTTGAGTGAAAAGGGACAAATTTAATAGTGACATACATATATAATATATTGATAACATCAAAAAAGATATACATATATTCATATGTAGTTTTAAAATACTCACATATATATATATATGTAGCTACACACACACACACATATATATATATATATATATATTTATTTATTTATTTATTGTGTATACGCATAAGACACATCCATCATTTATTATTATCATAATATATTAAAGCATAATACGAGAGAAAGTTCAAAATTTAAAATCTAGAGTTACCCGTAGGCCGTAACACAACATATGATATAACTAATTTTTCCCGAAATCTAGTCCTATAATTAAAAAAAATAAAAAACAAAAACTTTTCAAATAAGTTAAAACAAGTTTATCTCAAACTCTATTATTATTTTGAGAAACTCAAACTCTATTATTTGAAAAGGGAAAAGGTGTCCAATAAACAAATATTTTAATTTAGTTTCTAATCATTAGATTAAGAAGAATGTAGAGGCCTCATTCAATTGAACAACCCCCTCACATTGATAGACAAGTGGATACCCAAATTGGGTTTCAAACAAAGTGAGCAAATCGAAATGAGTTGGCTTGAATTGTTTTTATTTAATTTTGGGTAGACAAGCTAGTTGGAGTTCCAGTAGAGACTCTTCTTAAAAGGGCGAGTAAAGCCAACAACATTTTTCATGTGTAAATCTTACTACATCTACATGCAATCATTTTATTTAATTTTTGGGTAGACAAGTTAGTTGGAATTCCAGTACAGACTCTTCTTATTATATGCAATAATCAATTTCATAGAACCGATTGAAAGCCATAGTCTATAGAAGTCCATGACTGAACAATCGCTGATTTAACGTGATTTGATTTTTTTTTCTTGACGATGGTGGGTTTATATATATAATTCAATTAATGGGATAGTAAATTTAAACGCTAAATGTATCTTACATAAATTCTTCTTTCTATTTTTTCAATGAGGTTTGACGCACAAAAGAAATATCATAATGTTATATAAAACTAAAAGGGGGGCATTTTGGATAAGGCCCTCCCCCTCCCACCTTCTGAACTCAACTAGTATGTTGGATAAGAAAATTTTCGATGTCCTTATTATTTAATAATAAAGAATAATCATTATGAAACTTTTGAATAAAAAATAATAATAAACAAACGCATGCATGGAGGGACAAAAACCAAGTGGCTTTTTCCATCTTCTACAACTTGTTATAATTTAGCATTTTTCCTTATCAAATCAATGCCACCCCCACTCATTAGAATTCGACAGTCGACCCAAGGACACATATCTACAAGCTTCTAAAACATATCATGTATAAGCTCATAAAATTTATATATCAGTGCCACCTAGAGACTAGAGAGTTGTAGCAAGAACATTATTGAAGGTAATTTAATGAAATACAGAGGTACCATGCAATAGTTATAAACCATTTATAGATTAAATTTGCTTAAAGTTTTCATACATAAACATCACAGCTATGTCTCTAAACTCATATAGTAATTTCAAAGACTACTAGACACACACAAACACACAAATAAAAAAGCAATTAATTAAAGAGTTTTCTATCAGAAAGGTTGGGCAGCAAAGAAAAGATACATTCCAACGGTCAAATAATAAATTACTTCTTCTGAAATTCATAGCAAGCATATATAACGTTTTTTTTTTTTGATAATAAGCATACCTTTAATATATGGCTATTAATTATACGTTTGATATTTTTAGTTTCAACAGCTTGGGTAGTTCGGTACTCTAAATTCAGTCCATGTGATAAACGAATTTTCGACATCCAACTCCAATTCTCTCTTCCTATTTTTTTTTCTATTTATTTATTTATTTTTCATCAAATGAGAGAGAGAGAGAGAGATTTGAACCTAATTTCTTACTATGAAAGAATTAAGAAATGTCAAGGCTTTCGAGAACTTCAATCTAACATTTTTAAGGACCAATGTCATTATTTTATTTCCCTTCTAAACAATTTAATACATTTCAAATCAATTTTGGAGCTCTTGTTTTGTCTAAGCTATCAAAAAGTAAAGGAAAATTTAAGGAGGCTTTGTATATTTCTTTTTGTTGAGAATCGAGGTTTTGTAAACATAATAGTTGTATATATTTTTTACCTAAAAAACATAAGGTTTTGGAGCCTACAATAAATCCAATGAACTGCAAGTAACTACGAATTAAACAAGCTTGCGCTTTTGGTCGTTGCATATCGTTCTCTATGTTACAGGTACTTTTAAGCTGGACAATATGGAAGATAGTGGCAATGTGGCATTCCTCCTTTTTTTTTTTCTTTCCCTCACCGCCTTGTACTACATTTATTTTTTTGAGATAAAAGATAGGAACCACCTTGTACTACATTGAAATCAAAGAAAATGTAGCAATACAACTGTAATAATTAAGTAGTAAAAACAAATCTGCGGTGTCATGTTTCAGAGTGTCACACATCACAATCCACCAAGATATTGTGTTGCTTTTATGTCTAAGATTCACGTTGGCCTTCCCTGTATTGGCTGATAGAATTAATGAACTAGTGAATAAAAGGCATATATTTAAATTGTCTAACAGGATTTAACAGAACATATGGTCTCTTAAGAATTATAATTTTTCTCCTGAAGTAAAATTTGTGGTAATGGATAGTTTTTTTAAGAATTATAATTTTTCACCGGTGACTATGACATGCATGCATTCGGAGCATTCACAATAACCTCCTTAAAATTTTAGTCCAATTCCAGTTAAAGGCTATTTTTTTATATTTTAGCTAACCCATTTTTCCATAGACCACCATCAATCTCTATGTACCTTCTCTATCATTATTACTTTTTTCTCTACCCATATTTTTTTTATTCTTCATCCAATTCTTTTCTTTTATCTCGTCTCTCGGAACTTCCCAAAAAAAAAAAACTCAATCCAAATCTCACAAAATTCGTTGGCGAAGAAAATACCGTCACTCAACTTCACCACTTGGGTTAAATTCCACATCTACAACTACCAGCACCTCCATCACCAATTTCAAGTCCTCACACTAGCGATTTGATTTCTTCAATGATAGGAGATAATACATTGGAGAGATTCCACATGAGACCTTAATATGATACAAATGGACACCACTCCACCAAAAAGATTAAGCCTAAAGGATTTAGACCCAATTATGTTATATTAAGTATCCATTTAGATATTGCTTATTTTGCTGAAAACTGAAAACACTATAACAAAATAATTTTTAAATATGTAAATAGTGTTGTGAGACCCATTTTAATGAAAGTTTTGTTGAAAAAAGAGATTTATAAGTCTTGTGAACAGTGTACTAGACCCACTAGAAACACACCACAACCATAGAACGCACATCTAAAAATAAAGAAGAAGAAGTAGAAAATGCAGACGCAAGACGTTGCCTTTTCATAGTACCCAAACAAGTACTAATTTCTCAAATTCTTTACGTTTTCTCCATGCATGCCACTCGCCCATGTGTACATAATAACTCCTTCTCACACGTGATTCATTCTCTTTGTGGGCTTCCAAACCTTGTCATCCTTGCTCTATCTACAAAAGGGAGCTTGATAATCTTGCCACCTTTGCCACACAAACCATCATGAGCTTTACTACCACTTGTTTGGAAAATAATACCTTAGGGGACTCCACCAAGGATCTTAATATAACATATAGGGGCACTATCTAATTCAAAAGTTTAAACTTATGAGTGTAGGACTAGTTATGTCATATCAATTCATTTATTATTATTTTATTTTATTTTACATTTTCTCTAAGTGAGACTTTTACTCACATGTGTGAACCTAACACTCAATTCTTACCTCACCTAGTGGCAAAGCTAGACTATTTTCACAGGAGGGGACCAATGTGTAAAAGTTAGTATATATTTTTTATTTTTCATAGAAATTGCAAGGAGGTGGAAGGGTTTTTTCAAAACCTAGTAGGGGCCATCGCCCCCCTCTACCCCCCTTCCTTCACTAATGACCTCACCCTTCCATCCTTGCAAGCCACTTCTAAGCATGCATCAGAGAGATTTGCATCATCATCGTTGACCCTTCAACCTCGATTGAACCGAGAATGACCATGGGAGTGAGAGAGAGAAATAGAAATAGTTGTTGGAGTAAAGATTTGGGGGGAAGTGGGGTTGTTTGCTGAGCTACTGTAAAGTTCAGAAAATTTAGAGTCTGTTTAATAACGTTGTTTGAACAACAGTTTTTGTTGTTTAAACAACACAACACGTATTTCCATAATACTTTTTCACCACACATATTTCTATAATACTTAGACAACGTTACTAGAACAACATTACTAAACGGGCCATTAATGCTTTGGAGCAAATGTGAATGTGTTTTTTAGTTGAGTTAGCTAAATTCTCACTAAGTGTCTGTTTGAGAGCATTTTACCTAATTTTTTGTTGAAAAATATGCTAAAAACTTGTAATTTGAAAAAAATTTAAAAAGTGAGAAAAGACAATGAGGTTTTAAAAAATTGTATATAAAAGGTAAAATAAATAAAAACTGAGGTTATAAGCCGATGTGAAACACATTCTAAAAATGTCATTTGTGTAATGTGACCAATGCTCTGAGTGTACAATTGTTTTTTTTTAATTCACAATTCATCTGTTAGGGGAAAAAAAAGAAATTAATGATTAGATGGAAAAATATAAAAAAGTTGTGGTTGTCCATTTTGTACCAAAAACATTTGCAAAAAACAGTGTTCATTAAGCAGAAAATGACATATATGACATATCCCAATGCCCTAGTGAAGCTGGCGTAACTATTGTTGAGGTTTTTTAAGACCCAAAATTGAAGCACTGCTAACTACAACTCCCTGACAATCTGTCCATCTCTATCCCTGTGTATCAGGGGTTGCTTTCAAATCTGCATAGTAATATTCTGTGGGCAACTCTCGTCCCTTTCACATTAACCCAAATATCCCTTTCTCATTTACATGCAGCATTAAATTATTAGCAACAGATCACCTGCCTAACTCTAACAACTTACATTAAAAGCGGGTTAATGACAAATTATCTACAAAAGATCTTGGAACTTTATATATACCTTAAATTCTGGACAGTGACTCAGGTTTGGGGCACTCCCTTAGTCTATCATATTCATTATTCGGGGCACCATTTCTTAGAGGAAGACACACTTGCTCCCATTATTTGTTGTTTTCTTTTTTACTTCGATTCTGAAACCTCTGTGGCTCGCTACCTATGCCAGTTAGGTAGGTCAAGTATACATTTCATTTGATTTGAACACAGGGACCATGCGAATCTTCTTTGCTTGATTCCAATTCATTTAAGTACTCTAATGTTCTTCAAAGGCCACATATTGTTTATTATTACTTTTCTTCTAATGGAATGAGGTATTAATTATGAACTATCAAAGTTGTATAGTAAATAGTTAAAACATATGCAGGTTACTTTATATCTACTCTTTGGGTTTCTATAATAAAAAGGTCAGTCCATCTGATCTGACACTAAGATCACGAGGAAAGTTGGCCTATATGCTTATAAATTATAATTAATTTATGTACTAAGCCTGCAAAATTAAACTCCTCCAGCCTCAATAACCAATACAATTATCAAATTTATAATTGGTATCCCGACAATTGAGCCAAAACGCAAATCTTCTTAGGACCACTCTAGTAATCTAGTTTAATAGTAAGAAACATGCTTTGTTAGGACTCTAATAAGGACTGCGAACAGGACAAATTAAACAAATAAACTTTGCTCATCGGTCTTTCCAAAAGGCCCTTAACTCTTCTCTACAAACCCTACTGCCTTTAAGGGTGCCCATATCATTTCTTAATTAAAACAGTTTTCAGAGTTCTTTTATTGGGGGTCTAGACTCTAGATATGTGTACCATAATTAGTCGAATCTTGTGGGATATTCTGAACCGTTATGTGGTGCATATTAAATAACGAGACATTAATTTGGTGTTAACTTTATTCTCTTTTTCTGATTAAGCAGGCCTTTTGTATTCTAACCTACGCAAAAGTAAAAAGACCATCTTTCGAAAACCGGTATTACATTTAAAAGTCAAAAAAAGCTAACAAAGAATCTAGCTATAAACAAAGATTTTGTGGATAAAAGGACCTAGACACCCTATGATAAATTCTTTTTCACTGTTCTGCTAGGTTACGTGCAATGACGGTTTATCAATGAAGCAATAATCACTATGAGAATTAAGTAATTGCATTATTGAGATTTTGTGATGATGGTTCTTATCTGCGTTCCTATTCTTTATCGTACCAAAATCTTTTCCTTGTTTAGAGGGGTTAGATTTTGTGCTGATATGCCGTGTTTTGTCAAATTGGCCAAGATATCTAATAATTTGCCAGCTAAAGTGGTTGACATTATTGGATATATATCAAAGAACTGTCCTCAATTATTATTGTTCAAGAGGAAAAATTATTTTCATACTCTATAGTTTTACATGTCTTTATTGAATGATGTGGTTTTTATTTGTAATGTATACAAATAAGTTTGAGTTAGCAATTTTTTTTTTTTTTTTTTGTATACACTAAGTTTGGCTTTGGTATCAACATAACCATTTAGTCACCATCCAATTTGATGCAAAGCATTGTTAATGGAATTAGTATAAATACATGGGTCATGTTAACGAGTGCCGTAGGGCATTGGTTAACAATCCAATTAAAGAAAGTTTTTATGGAAAAAGAAAAAAAAATAATTAATGTTTTGACTTTTTTTTTCATTTCCCATAAAAATAATGTCAAAACTTTCTTAAAATGGATTCTTAACCAATGCCCCCACGGCACTTGTTAACATTTCCCTAAATACATATACAAAACGTGTTTAGATCCCTGATGCGGCTTACTAGCTAACAATTTTAATAATTTGTTCGATTATTAAGTTCAGGTAGTTACTCTATCAATTTCATACACAAAAGTGTATCATGGATAGTCAAGCACATAATAAACATCGCCTAAACAACTCATATACAAAGAGACAAGGATTTGTTCAAAGGGTGAAAATCCAATAGGTAAAGGCAATGCTCAACTTAACAAGTTCACTGTGAAAGTTGTTGTGGTATAAACGATACTCACACGACTTTCCATATGTGCTATCAAACCAAGTACTCGAGCTCCGAGCTCCGAGCTCTTGCTAACAACTGTAGACTCTTGTCTTGTGCTTTCAAAGTTACTCATTGTTGCAAGTTGATCCATCGATAGAAAAAATCAATCTCTCAGTCACTCTAAGGCTTCTTGAAGATTTGCCGTTATCTACATGGTTTCAAACAGCAAGTATCCAACACAAGTATGATGATCATGTGTTTGTAATACTCAACCTGTCAAAGATGTTCAATGGGAGAGAGTGGAAGACCAAAGATGCTCAATAGTTTGACCTCTTTGAAAGCCATGATCAAGGAGGTAGGTGGTAAGCCTATCATGCCAAGCTTGAGGGGCTTGCTTCAATCCATACAATAACCTAAACACATGGGGTGGGTGACAAGAGTCAGCAAATTCTTTAGGTTGCTCTATAAACACTTCTATTAAAAAAACAATTGTTAGGAACCTAGTGGTTCCTAATGGGGATGGATAAGAATTTTAGGGAAATGTATTGGAATTGTAGGAGATTGACTTAATTTGAGATAGTTACCTTCCATAGAGAAATAGTAAGAGAAAGAGAGAGGAAATGTATCAAGCAATGAATTGGTTGATTCCCATATATTCCCTTACAATTCCTATCCATCCCCATTAGGAATCACTAGGTTCCTAACGAAAATTCATTCAAGAATGCACTCTTCACATCCATTTGATAAAGCTTGATCCCATGTGACATGAAATAGCCAATATTATTCTGATAATGAATTCCAATCTCGCTACTAGGGAAAATGTCTCATCAAAGCCTACTCATTCCACTTGAGTGTACTCTTATGCAACTAATTTGGCCTTGTTTATAATTATCACACCATCTTCATTGGATTTATTCTTGGATATCCATTATTGCCTATAATGTTGGAATCATTAGGCCTCAATACCAATTCTCAAACTTAATTTCTTGTAAATTGGTGGAACTCCTCATGCATTGCATTAACTCAAATTCATATTGAAGAGCTTCCTCCACCTTTTTGGGCTCAATTTGAGACCAATAGCAAGAGCATGTCACATGGTTATCAATATTTCGATTTATGCTCATTCTCATTAAGTTAACTCATTAATGCTACCCACCATATTCTCTGCGAGGAGATTCAACTTGACTTTAGAGGAGGGCTCTTTAGCCATAGGAGGAGCGTAGAGAGGTGGAGTCTCAAGTTCATCAACATTTTCTTGAAAGAGTGATTGAGGACTAGTAAGAGACTAGTAGGAATATTAGGAATAGGTTTTTCATTGGAGAATCTTCATGCTTATTCTCTAACATAGAAGGAACCTCATCTTCTAAGTTGGGTTGACTCCTTTGTTAGGTTCTAAAAATTTAGGATTAAATGTTTAGATTCCTATTTTGTTTATGTTGGCAAATCGAGAACAAAAACATGTCTAGATTAGGTATTAGACATTGCTCAAGATTGTACAAATCAAGTTTCAAGAATATTCAAGATGTAGAAAGGAGAGTTCAATTTCAATGAATCTCGATCAATCAAAAATTACATTTAACCAATTGAAAATCGCATTAAATCAAATTCTGTAGAATTTAAATCAGGCCAAAGCCCACGAAAACATTTAGGGTTTCAGTCCAATACTTCTAAGTATAAAAGGAAAACTTTAACTACATTTTGAAGGCTCTTGGAAGACTTGTGAGTTACTTCTGTGAGATTTGAGAGGTTTTGTAACTTTCTAACTCTACAAGTGTCTACTAGAACAAGATCTACAATCAAATTTTAGTGGAATCTAGTTGCTGCTATAAGATTAACAACTAGTGATCTAAAACCTTTGAATGAGATCTCAAAGTCATAAATGTGGTCGCTTATGTGCTGCAAATCCAAGAGAGAAGAGTCTGTGAAGTCGAAGTTTGCATGTGGTCATGTCAGTAAGTTCGACTAGTGGTAACAATAGATTTATGGTTAAATCTTTTGTAGACTTCGATTCTTTCTAGTGGATTTGTTTACCTTAAGGATAGCTAAGTCAAATTCTCTTCAAGTTTTTATCTTGAGACGGTTCGTTTCATTGGTTTTCCTACGTGATCATATTTGTGTGTTATTTTCTTTTTCATTGTCCATGACATGATTTATTTCTGTTTAACCTAGATTTCATAATTAACCTAAATAAACACTTGGCTAATATATTAGGTTAAACAATTAATTTTAAGGGATCTAAACAAACAAACATCCTTTAATCTAAGAAGGGCTCATCATGTGGAAAGAACTCAGACACTTCATTAAAGCTTGATTGATTGACTAGAGTCGGGGATGAAGTTGAGCTTTGATGAAGCTCAATCAATTGAGCTGTAGTCGGTCTTGGTAGTCAAGGTAACATACTTGACAATTTCTTGTGTCATGGACATAGATCTTCAAACACTTTTCAAAACACTCAAAACTTATTACTCATTGACAATTGGATAGGTTTTGGAAACAAGTTTGCCAACATTAGTACATTTTAACGCTAATACAATGCATTCTATTTTCATCAATTGACTTTACCATCATACCCATTGATTTCCATTAATAGAAGATACCACAGATTAGCTCATTCTAGAAGCCCCATAAACAAAAGCTGCAAGTTGACCAAACTCAGCCAAAATTACTCTAACTCAAGCAAAGCACGGTCGTTGGAGGGTAAATTGCTTGCGACACATCAATCTATTCTTTTGTTTTTAGGTACCCAATACCCACATGAGTTGATTCGCCAAACTAGAAATAAAAGGGAAAAGATGTATACAAAAAACGATCTCTAGAAACAAATTAACAACTTGAGTTTGTAATTTGATTTTCGAAAATGTTGCAAGGCAAAAACATTTCACAAATTTTATTTTTTTCCATAATAAAAGTGATAAATTTTGTGATCAATATAACATCATTTTTACATAGAATCATAATGTATCATATTTTATACTACATAGAAAAGTTGTAAAGTTTGCAATTATAAGTGAATTGTTAGCTTTTCTTAATAATAATGCAACAAACACAATTTTTTTTTTTTTTTTTTAATGATAGCTCAAGTGGTCAATTGGGACTAAGAGTGATTAAAATATAGTGATAGATTCATATTAAAAAATTGTGTCTATCATTTGCTCTCAACCACTTTGAGCCATTATAGAAAATATTGTGAATGTGGGTAGCAATGATGTTTTCTTAAGGGTGTGTGAGTGTGGGTGTGACCCAATAAGAGTCGCAATTATCAAAAGAGAAGTGAGAATATATAAGTGAGGGAGAGTTCGATAGTTGAGAGAGGTTTGGACTTAGTTATAAGAGCATTCACATTGGAAAAGGTAAATGATATATGTTGAGGAATTTACAATTCAAAGCAAAAAAAAAGCCAACATCCGATCTTGTGTCTGTCTTTTATCCTTAAAAAATTTAGAATTGTGCTATAGTACCATAACAATTGTAGCACAATTGTAGGTGATGGTACTGTAGCATAATTGTAAAAGGAAATAATATTTTTTTATTTATTCATCTCTAATTTGTGATGATACTATAGCATAATTGTAAAAGAAAATAATATTTTTTTATTCATTTCTCTCTCCTTCCACTCTCTGTCTCATGTCTCAATCTTTGTCTCTTTGTGTGTCTCATTTTTGGTTTTTATTTATGTTTTGAAATATAATATTTTGTTGTGTAGATATATTATTTTAATGTGTTATATTGTAAAATAAAATTAAGATGTTAAATATATTGTAAAATAATATGATATAATTAATAAAGTAATTTTTAGATATAGTAAAATAAAATAAGATAAAATTTTGGGATGAAAATCATCTAAGGGGTTTTAGGGTGACATAAGTGTGTAGGCTTGGACCGGGGACAAGGATGGAAGGTGCAGTTCAAAACAAGTGGTTCCACCTGAATGATGTCTGTCCGTGTCCTAGTATAACGTGGCACAATTCTGGTCCTCTCGTACAGTTGCATGGTGTTGCTTAATTTGTTGCTTCCAACCTTTTGTACCTTCCATATCTACTCGCTTCTCCAACCCTCGATACTCGTGAAAGTTGTTTATTTGTTGGGTTCCACTGCCTTATCACCTGTTTCTTTGTCCGTTTCATCATTTTCTGTTTCGATTTTACTTAAATCATCAATCATGTCAGAGCAGTGGGCATAACAACAGTTACAAGTTTTACTTTACTAATTATAATTTATATAGGATTTTATTAATGTATGCCCTAAGGGCACACGTTAATTTTCATTTTTGGAAAAAATTTTCTCGAGAATTGAAAAAGTAATGACAGTTTTTTCAATTCCCGAGAAAATATTTCTAAAAATAGAAAGTTTAATGTATGCCCTTAGGGTACACGTTAACCGGACCCATTTATATATACTCATATGTTCTTGAGGGTTTATTTGTTTAAACGTGAGGTACAAAATATAGGTTTAATCAAGGAAAACTAGGTCTCGTTTGATAAAATATTTTAATTACATATTTTTAGTTTTTGAACAATATTACACGTATTTTTATATATTTTTTTACCCACACGTATTTTAAAAAATTACAAACAATATTACTCAAACTCCTTTACCAAACAGGTCCATAGTATGTATATAATATTTTTATAACACTCTTACAACCAATTTTAAATGACAATTTGTTATTAGTTCTAATTTAAATTTATAATTGAAATTATTTTTTTATTTATCAGTAATAACCAATAACAATCTGTCATATAGTATTTTGTTGTGAAAATATTGTGGGTTATTTTTCTTAAATAAAAGAGTTGATATATTTACTTAAAATCATTTTCAACCTTACTTTTAATTGAATAAGCTATTAAAATTAAAAAAAAAAAAAAACCAAAAGCACATTTAGTGTGCGTTTGAATAGTATATTTGTTTAAAAGTTATAAAATAACAGTGGTTTTAAATAATGGCCAAATATCACTTATTTTTATATTTGCTTAAAGCCATTTTTATATCACATTTAAGCAAGTAAACTTAGTAAAGGCCAAACATCACTTTGAGCTATGAGTGTGAAAATATTATACTTAAAAAAAAAATTAAATATAACTATGATGTTAGAAGAGAGTTGATGTTCTAACCCAAGGAAGGCTCAAACCACATTTGTACTTATACCCCAAAATGACAAGTATTCACAAGTGAGGTTGATTGTAATTGTTTATAAAGCCCAAATCAACTTACTATATATATACCCAATGTAGAATTTAGCCCACACCTACACAATACACACTCAATCAATTTATGACATTACAATCTTTCCCACTTAAATCCTTGATGTTTTTGTTATGGCCCACTTTATGGGGCAGTGTCTCCAAATCCACATGAGGTTATTAAGTTGACTCTAACACCATTTGTACATAATGGACCAAGGAAAACACAAGCTACATTTACACTTATACTCCAAAAGGATCAATTTAGTGAAAAGTGAAACTTCTTGATTATCCCATTAATTATATGCTTGATGTGGGACTCAACACACACCTACAAAACACACAATTAATTAATATCCAATAAATCTAAGACATCATAGTTAACTTTCTCATACAATAAGATAGATTGTTGTGTGATATAAAATTCTTCTTGCAATATGGTGTATAATTGGTTTTGTGAATTTGAGAGGAAATTTCAATCAATAATAAATCTCATATTTATAATGGATTTAATTATATTACTTTGCCATGAGTCTTGTAACTCAATTGGCACTTCTCAATGTGTTTTCAACAAAGACATCTATAATACAAATTTCCCATATTCTATTATTGTAAGTTATAACTATCAAATTATTAAATATTTTTTAATTAAAAAAATGGCCTATTACTTGTTCTTTAAAGTAGTAGTAAGATACAAAAGAGGACATATTTTATAGATTGAATACTATAATTCCAGTTATAAGTTACAATAGTGGAACTTTCTCAAAATAAAAAAAAAAAAAATAAAAAGAATTAAGGTTACAATAGTGGAAAGTCATTAGTATTATTTATACCAACATCTTAGTATTAAAGAAAAGATCGAGGATGACGCCAAGTAGTTGATTTTCGTAAAGTTTTTAGTTTCAGGCATGCTTACAACAATTAGTCCTTTACATTTTACAATAAAACAAAATAAAATTTTCTTGGTGATACATACGAATTAAAATTCTCACATTTCGCAAATTACAGTTGACCCATATATAGTAGGCACCAAGAGTGCACTCATTGTTGTTCATTTTTTTTTTTGGTCTCCAGTGACGGAATAATTGATAATTTGGTGTCCTTATTAGGTGGATGAATGGTTTGGTAGAACTATTTTAACTTTTAAGTTTACCCTTGTCCCCAGTCCCAACTCCCAACTCCGAACCAACAGCTTTTGTTTGCCAACCTTCTATACGTATGTAACAGTGTTACTCAACCTAATATAAGCATATGTAGCCTTTGTATTTGAGAGAACTCAAAAGAAATGTATATGGATAGTAATAATATATATATATATATATATATATATATATATATATATATATATATATATATATATATATATATATATATATATATTTGACGAGGTGTGAAATAATATAACTAATTAAGTCTTCCAAACAAATGCACAAACACACTGGTCATACGAGCCCTTTGAATGAGCACATATCGGCAATCCACTAACAGATGAGAAACAGCCTGAAGCGGAGATTCTCGCTGTTACCAGGGTAACTCTTTTCCATGATGATACACCAACATCCATTTAGGGCCACGACCAATTCGAATTAGGACCAAATATATCTCCAATTTGTTTTTGGAACTCGGGTGGAGGACCAGGCCCCCATGGCCCTAGTGTGGCTTTATCCCATGCTTTTAAAAGCTAGAGATCCCTTTTTATAAAAATAAATAAATAAATAAGAGGCTTTTTGAATGAAAGATTTTTATAGTTAGAAGTAATTAGAAGTTAATAATAATAATGATGATGATGACGATGACGACAATGATGATAATATATAATGAGCTTAATGGGTTTTGAGATTTTAATTAGGTTGGCAAACACGTGAACAAAAGTGTCTTATTTTAGTACTTTTAAAAAGTACTAGTATTGTTAAGAATTACTTAAGATTGCTACCTAGGTAGTGGAAGTTATTGTACAAGAATGTGTTGCTCGACCAATTGAGAAGCCAAGATTTCGACAAATTGAGTTGTATCTCGACAGATTAGGATTACAAATTCGTTTGTTCAACTCGTCAACTCATTAAGTGATTAGGGTTTTATGTTAACAAGATAAAGGTATTTAAACAAATCTTTATACACATCCAAAATACTTTTGGAGCTGCTCTCATGTAGATATGAAGGTTTTATGTCTCTTGCTCTCAAAAGCCTCTTTGAAGATCATTTTACACAATCTGAACTGGTTGTGTTAAAGTTGTGGCAAACCGGTCATTACAAGTACTGGATCTAAAACTTTTAAGTGGTCTTGAAATCATGGATTGGAGGTTCATGTTGGAACATCTCCTTATCAAAGAAGTCTGTAGATCTTGGAGCTGAGTTTGGTAACTTTTGTAAGTTTATGAACAACAGGGTTATTCAATTTGTATGCTTCTATTTGATAGTGGATTTTTTTTGAAATTTCTATTCCATTGATTTTCCTTATGTCATTATATTTGTGTATACTGTTTATATTCCATTATGTTTGATATTGATGATTGTTAGTTGTTACATTAATAAAAATAATTCATAATTAATCTAATTAACAAGTTGATCTTAAAACAAGTTAATAACTATTATGAGAGGGGACTAAAAACCAAAATAGTTATTACATGAAACCAAGCCTCGAGCTCTTATAATTTAATTGATAGTTTCTTCTCCTTAATAATAATGAAACATCTATTTTTCAATTTCTCTTTCTTCCAACTATCTTATTAAAAAAAAAAAAAAAAAAAGCTATTCCGTTGCAATCATTGTAGCTACATGCATATGGTAAGCATTAAACTTGGTTGCTTGCAACTTCTTCACTACAGTTTGTTTTAGGGAAAATTCTTAGATATTTTTTGAGTATGGAAAAATGATATTCCCTCCTCTCACATCCATGATGGATTCTACCATGAATTTAATGAGTGGATCTTACCATGAATATGAGAAGAGAGCACAATTTTCCATATTTTGAGAATACCTAATAATTACTCTCATTTAAGTTGTTGTAACTTCTTTTTTATACACATGATTGGCTTGCATAAAGACTTAAAAGAGGCCAAATTGTAGTCTAACTCTAATTGATACCAATAGGTCTTTGATAATTATTAGTAATTATTACATAGTAATTTAATTTTTCCGACATTACAGAAGTTATGCTTAAATGGTTATTAATACAATGTACGCATTCATGTCCATACCTAACGGGGTTGGCTCAGTTTGAAGTTTGATAATTGATATCCTATTCAACCATCCATCTCTTACCTACCACTCATTTAAAAAAAAAAATTGAAGTACCATATATATTTCTTTTTTATATTTAATATAAGAATTGAGGTACCATTTGTTTTAAGTCCATTGGCAGGGTATTGCATAACTGCATATATTAATTAAGGGGAAGTACTTATATTATATATAATATATTATGCATTATTTTTTTAGAAATAATAAGTTGTTATACGTAGGACAAAGTTTCGATTGTTACCATACTCATTTGTTAATTGACCATCCACACGCGGCACGCCTTAGATGTACAACAATTTTATACTTTCCAAAGACCTTATGTATAATATTCTATTTATTAAATAAAATATAAAAGGGTCTTACTAATATTAAAAAAATAATAACTATTTAATTATTAGCTGTAGTGTATAATTTTATAAAAGAAAGATAATATTCTCTATAATTTATTGGTTTGCCGCACAAATTTGTTGTGGTGATGTATGTTTTTTTAAAAAGGACGAGGCTTAGGTCCAGTGTATGTAATGCACTGGACCAATTAAGATGGTGACATATGTTCAAAAGTGGATACATGTTATAATCTTAATGAGTCCAATGCAACTGGACATTGGACCCAAACCTCACACTTTTTAAAAATATTTATGGATTTTTTAATTAATTTTTTGGGAAATATATAAAAAAAAAATCTTTTTTAAATGAAAAAAATTATATGCAACTTCGACTTACTCCTTTACTAATAGTTTGGGAGATTTGATTTTTATTGGTTTATTAAGGAAAATGATTGAGTGTTTTCAAAATACGATGTCAGGGAGTTCTTTCCTCTCACATTTATGATAAATCCTACTAACTAAATTCCAAGTGGGATTCAAGAATAAGGAATACCATGCCATCGTACTTTCGAAGCACAGTGACGTGGTGCTTATTCCTCTCACATTTATAATAGATCTCACTAATTAAATTCAAAGTAGAGTTTACAATGAATGTGAGAAAAAGAAATAGTACCAAGCCATTGTGCTTTAGAAATACATAATAATTACTCATATATTAATTAAACCTAAACAATAAGTTAAGAAAAAAATATAACTGCACCTAAAGAAAATACAACAAATCCTAGGAAAAGTGCTTTAATAAAACTTTACAATACTTTAGAGCATCCACATCAGTGGATGCAAAGTCTTGCAAAATACAAAAAACACTTCATTTTACACATTTTGACCAAAAAAACACCCACATCAATGGGTGTAAAATTGTGCATAAATACACAAATGCTACAATAACTGTACATATATGCACGGTTACTGTAGCACTTGCATTTAATATATATATATATATATATATATATATATATATTTTTTTTTTCCTTGTCTCTAATTGCTCTCACTCTCACCTCACTCTCCCTTTTTCTCATTTGATCAAATCATCAGACCAGCAAAACCATTAAATTGCTTGCCGCCCTTGATCTCTCGCCACCGCCACTGATCTCTCGCCGATCGCCACGAAGCCTCTCCGATTGCCACAACCATTGATCTCTCGCCAATCGCCACAAAGCCTCTCCGATCACCTCACTCTTCCTTTGTTTCTCATTGTTTGATCAATGGGTTTTGAGTTAGGTGGGTGGTGATTTGGCTTTCCTTTGTTTCTTGTTGTTTGATCGGTGGGTTTTCTGGTAGAGGGATTGATCTAGCTAGATTGAGTGGGTTTTCTAGTTAAGGGGTTGATCTGGCCGAATTGAATGGGTTGGCTTTCCTTGATGCTGGTGGTTAGGTGGGTGATGATGGTGGCTAGGTGTGGAGTGATTGTTGGTAGTGTTAGGTCTATGAGAGAGAGGGGTACTAAGTGAGGAAATAATATAAAATTGTAAAAGAATGAATATTTTATTGAATAAATGTGTAGAATAGATAGACTAATGTAGGTGTTTTATAAAAATGAGTGTGTAAAATAGAAAAAGTAAATTTTTTTTTTTTTTGTGTGCAAGATAGACAGAAAGTTTGTATTCACTGATGTGATTGCTCTTACATAAGAGCATTCCCATTGAATTATGCAAAATGTGGCTATAGCAAACAAAACCCTAAAACACACTTCATCAACTCATCTAATATTGTAGCAAAAAAATGCATATTGCTATAGTAATATATAAAAATAAAGAACATTGTAACGTGATGCATCCGATATTTTATTTATCAAAATCATATTCTTTCTCTCAGTTCTCTGCTTCTATTTTTGAGTTGAAAATAATAAATAAAGAATGAATATTTAAATAGAGTTGTTGGAAAATAAAGAATAAGATATAAGATGTATTCTAAAATGTGGTTATGTAAAGTAAATAAAATGTCTTTAGCTAGTATAAAATGCATGTAAAAATGAAGAAAACAATGGGAATGCTAAAAGTTTTTTTTTTTTTTCGAGAATCACTACAAGTTAATTATATACATTGAATAAACTGTAAAAAAGTTTAGGCAAACTAGTTGACAAAAGCTTATATGTATTGTGTGGTATAATTAACAGAAAACGACCACTGCACTACACTGTCGCTTCACAGGACACTGTCCCATTTTCCATAGGACAAGAAGAGAAAAAATCCAGTCATAAAATTGATTATGAAGGGCAAAATGGGCACAGGGCAACCCATTGCCCTAAGTAAAAATAGGTCCCCTTTTCGGGATAGGTGGTAAGAAGAGATGTCCTAAAGTGTTAGGGTAGTGCCAAAAGTAGTAGGTGGGGGGTACTGAAGGGGTAGGGAGGGTACCCTAAATCTAAAAAAGAAAGCAGAACTAGGTTCAGTTTGGTAGCAACACAAATGTGGAAATATCTAGTGGGAAGATAACCCAGAGATTTTGTTGTCCCCATTTTTACCATCCATTTCTTCCTACGCTCCCATCAATGAAACCCATGCGCACCACATGCGACTTTGCCATGTATTTTTTGGGAATTTCGTACCCTCCCCACGTTATAGCATTGGGTAATTCGCTGTCGTGTGAGTGTGAGCGCGAGACTAGCTAGTACCTATCTGATCTCACCTTAGGCATAGGCAACGGTGATATTCCGTTAGGGGTTCAGCTTTTGTCCTGACCAGTGTCATTGGATAGAAATTGGATCCTTTAAAACTTATTAGAACGGTGAGAGAGTAAAGTAAAATAAAGTAGAATTAGTTAAAAATGGATTAATTTTAGATCAAATTTATCGTACTTTATTTTCTTCTTCCTCTCAATTCAAATGAACTATTAATTTAATGGGATAGACAACATTTTTCATTTTTTTAATAGATATGAATTTTAAAAATTTAATCGTTAGATTACATGTTTTTTTTATGTTCTTAATATGCATATAAAATTTCGTTAAAATCAGATGTTATTTATTATTTGATCAATAAACTTATTTTTTCTACATAATTTTAAACCACAAAAACTTAAAATTTAAACATTTAATCGATGAAATATGTATTGATTTTTTTTATAAAAATTTTGTAAGCGTGAAGAATATAATAAGAACATGCAATCTAATGAGTAGATTTTCAAAATTTACAACCAATAAAAAGATAAAGGAGGAATTTGAAAGATTTTTCTCCAAATTAGTTTGGAGAGAAATCTTTTCCTAATTGGATAAGGATTAGCTCCAAAGCTCTAGAAATGATATGATACATACGTGTATTTTTATCACATTTCAGTATCATGTGAGCTCCAATGCACCGGAGTGCTAGAGCTCACCTAAACCCCTCTTAATTAATACTACCTCATAAATGAAAAGGCATGCATGTATCAGCATGTTCTCCAATGGGGGCAATTAATTTGGATAAAGTATTTAGGTTAAATTAATTTATGTACAGTTACTTAAGACTTATTAAGTGCCGAATGCACAAACATTCATTTATTATATTGTTTAGGTGGCAAAAATTATATTCTTATCACATTAGTTTGTAAGGTTTTTTAAAGTAAAATTTGTAATAATTTTAACAATTTTCTTTTTCTCTATAATTTGGTTGGATTTCTATTAATCCATAATTATATATATATTTTGGAAATATACTAAAACTACAATAATTTTTACTAATAAAAACTTACAAATTGCCTTAGCTGGTCTCCAGCACCACCGGTCACCATGAGTTGCCTTAGCTGGAACTGTCGTGGGCTTGGGAACCCACAGACAAAAGATGAACTCGTTGCCCTTGTTAGCAATAAAGATCCCATGTTGGTATTTTTAATGGAAATGAAGGTTGAAAAATATGTCTTGGATCGTATTAGTAGGAAAGTTCAATATTCTAATTTATTTGTTGTCCCACGTCATAATACAGGCGGGGGTCTTGCTTTATTCTGGAAAACTGATTCTAATGTGGATGTGCAATCTTTTTCTGATCGTCATATTGATGCTATTATTGACCATGGAGTTGATGACGCCTGGCGGTTCACGGGTTTCTATGGTGACCCTGATACCGCCAGCCGGGAAGACTCCTGGTCCTTGCTTAGAACTCTCCATAATCGGTCTAATTTGCCTTGGTTATGTATAGGTGATTTTAATGAAATTTAACTAGCTGATGAGAAACAGGGGTGGCTAGATTGGCCTGAAAGACAAATGCAAGGGTTTATGGAGGCTTTGGATTACTGCAGGTTGAGGGATTTAGGTTTCAACTGGTATCCTTTTACTTAGTGCAACAGAAGACCCGGGGACCAAAATGTATGGATTCGCCTTGATAGGGGAGTGGCTTCAGTGGAATGGATTTTAAAATTCCCTTCATCTCGGATTCATCATTTGGAAGCTTTCCATTCAGACCATAAGCCCATTTTATTATGCACAGATTCTGAGTTCAAACGTTTCTATAAAAAAGGGCGTCCATTCAGGTTTGAAGCTATGTGGATAAAGGATAATTCTTGTAAGGGGGTCATAAAAGAGTCATGGGGCACAAGTCTGGCTTCCCCCTCAGTTTGGGATTTTTCTAGCAAAATCTCCACTTGCCAGGAAAATCTTAAACTTTGGAACCGCACCACTTTTGGACATGTTCGTAATACCCTTACCAAGAAGCTTAAGGAATTGCAGAATGCAGAAGTCTCCGATTGCTACAGAACTAATCCTGGCGAATCCATGTATTAAGGGATGAAATACAAAAACTCAAAACCAGAGAGGAGTTGATGTGGAAGCAAAGGTCCTGCAATATGTGGTTGAAGGAGGGAGATAGGAACACTAGATATTTCCACTGCAGAGAAAATCAAAGAAATCGGCACAATCTCATATTGGGTTTGGAAGATGAAATAGGTAATTGGGTGGAAGATGAAGGCCAGATGAGCAAGGTGGTGCAAGACTACTTCGAAAGCATGTTTACTAGCTCAAATCCAGCAGGGTATGACGAGATTTTGGAAGGAATGCAACCGGCCACATCTGATGCTTCTCCCTTGAGGTTAGGCCGTGACTTTCAAGCTGAGGAAGTCCACACCGCCCTCAAGCAAATGGCCCCTCTCACTGCACCTGGCCCTGATGGTATGCCTCCTATCTTTTATAAAACTTACTGGAATATTGTGGGTGAGGATGTAACTGCTGTTGTGCTTAATGCTTTAAATACTGGTATTATACCTGGAGCCATAAATGCGACATTCATATGCCTTATTCCTAAGATAAAAAATCTGAAGAAAGTGTTAGACTTTAGACCTATTAACCTATGCAATGTAATTTACAAATTAATTGCTAAGGTTGTGGTTAACCGTTTGAAGAAATTCTTATCTATCACTATCCCTGATTCACAAAGTGCCTTCCTATCGGGTCGGCTCATCACTGATAATGTGCTAGTGGCCTTTGAAACTCTTCATTACCTTAAAAGAAAAACACAGGGGAAGGTGAGTCTAATGGCTCTCAAGTTGGATATGAGTAAAGCCTATGACTGGGTGGAATGGGTTTTTTTGGAGAGAGTGATGTATCAGTTGGGTCTGGAGGAGAGGTTGATTAAAATTATCATGTCTTGTGTGCAATCTGTATCCTACTCTGTTTTGCTTAATGGACAACCTGTAGGAAATATTATTCCAGGTAGGGGGCTTCGTCAAGGTGATCCATTATCTCCCTATTTGTTCTTACTATGTGCCATGGGTCTGCAATGTTTGATTCAGAAAGCTGAGGCGAGTGGAGATATAAAAGGGGTAGCTATATGCCGTAACGGTCCCAGAATTTCCCACTTATTTTTTGCTGATGACAGTGTTTTGTTTTGCCGGGCCACTGAAGGGGAGTGCCAGAAGATCCTTGATATTTTAGCTATCTATGAGCGTGGTTCGGGGAAAAAAATAAATAGGGAAAAAACAAATTTATTTTTTAGCTCAAATACCCCTCCCCAGATTTAGACCAGTATTCAGCAGTTGATAGGAGTCCCAGCCATCCACCAGTATGAGAAATATCTGGGGTTGCCAGCCTTAGTGGGTTGAGCTAAGAAACAATCCTTTATTTATATCAAAGAGAGAGTGTGGAGGAAGCTCCAAGGTTGGAAAGAGAAGCTTCTTTCGCAAGCAGGCAAAGAAGTTCTAATCAAGTCAGTAATCCAAGCCATTCTGACTTATACCATGAGTTGCTTTAAACTTCCCAAAGGGTTAATTAAGGAGTTGGAAATTCTTATACGGAAATTTTGGTGGGGATATAATGGTGACAATAGAAAGGTGCATTGGGTTAAATGGGACAAACTTTGTGAGGCCAAGGAGGTGGGAGGAATGGGGTTCAAGGAAATTGAAAAATTTAACGATGCTTTACTTGCCAAACAAGTATGGCGTCTGATTAATAATCCAGATTCCCTGTGTCATAAGGTGTTCAAGGCAAGATTTTTTCTGGACTGCTCAATTCTCGAGGCAAGGGACTCTACTTGTGGCTCCTATGCTTGGAAAAGCATTATCAGTGCCCGTGATGTAATCCGAAAAGGCATGGTCTGGCGTATTGGCAATGGGAATTCAGTGAGGATTAAGCAAGATCAGTGGCTGCCTAACCAACCTAGCAGAACTCCCATCTCTGCTCTACCAAACCTGCCCCCAGATGCTACGGTCAGTAGTCTTATAAACCAGGAGAATGGAGAATGGAAGATCGAAGTGATTCAGGCAAACTTTCTGCCACATGAAGCGGAGGCCATCCTAAACATCCCTTTAAGTGACAGAGCTCCCCCTGATTGCATCACTTGGTCCCTGACCCCATCTGGCCAATTTTCCACCAGCAGTGCATACAAAATGCTAACTGCAATTGCTTCAAGTGACCATGCAGTCAGTTCCAATTTTGGCCCAACTAGGAAGTTCTGGAGAGGTATCTGGCAGCTCCGAGTCCCCAGGAAAATTCAGCTCTTCATCTGGAAAGCTTGTCACAACGCCCACTATGGCCAATTTTCGGCGCTGGCAAATTACCGAGTCAGCCTTGTATGCACTGTGCAAAACTCATGAGGAAGACACGCTGCATGCTATATGGTCCTGTGGAGAGATTGCCTGCGTGTGGAACTCACTTACATTGTTCCATCATGCGGTCACCTCCCCCCCACTCGATTTCACTAACCTGTTCTCTAGTTTTTTGCAGGTACAAGATGAGTTTTATGCTGAAATCTTCTCTATTACAGCGTGGCTATTATGGAACCGGAGAAACGCCCAACACTTTGGCCGGCCGGTGCATCCTCTCGGACAGCTTTGTTCCATGGCAGGAGACTTGTTGCAAGAGTATCTCAATGCCCAATAGCTTGAACCAATTGCTTCTCCTCCTCCCGTAATGCAGCAGTGGCGCCCTCCGGAGCCTGAGCATGTCAAGTTGAACTTCGACGCAGCGGTGTTCAACTCAATAAATATGGCTAGCATTGGAGTCATAGCTAGAAACTGGAATGGTGCTGTGTTTGGAGCCATGTCCATGCCCATTCCCCTCTCCCAAACTGTAAATGAAATGGAGGCATTGGCATGCCAGAAAGCGGTTCAGTTTGCTAAGGATCTGGGTCTTCAGAAAGTGGTTATTGAAGGCGACTCATTGGTGGTGATCAACGCCCTCTCACAAGGGCCTGGCTGTCTATCTTCATATGGGAATGTCATTGATGACATCTTAGTCCTTGCTGATGACTTTCAGTTGTGTGTGTTTAATCATGTCAAAAGAGTATGTAATGTGGTAGCTGATATGTTAGCCAAAAAAGCTAAGGATTTGTTAGGGGTTCGGGTTTGGTTGGATGACCTCCCTGAAGACATTCAACCCCTAGTTTTGTTTGATGCTTATTGAGTATGTTTTCTTTTTCAATAAAAGCCCAGGCTTGTTGTCTGGTTTCTCAAAAAAAAAAAAAAAAAGCTTACAAATTGATATGGTAATAAATGTAATTTGTGACACTTAACAAGATTATAAATGAGTATTTGAATTATTTCTTATGACATGATGACATAACAATTTTTTAAGGCCTATGTAATAAAATTGTACTCCCTAGTCCCTCCTTCCCAAATTGTTGTTCTCCATTACATTTGAGATGTCCCAAAATGTAGTCATCTTTGAAAAATCAATAAATAAAATTTCTATCTTAACCCTGGCTTTATATAAAAAGTTAATACCATTATTTCAGTAAAGTTCAATTCTTTAAATTAATGAATGTATTTTTAGAAACTTGTACTTTTTTTTAAACTAAAAGACAATGCATTTAGTGAAGTTTCCTTAAAAATTTATTTATTTTTAAACAAAACCAATAATTTTTAGCATGATTCAATTTTTTGGACTTTCTTGAAAGTGAAGTAAAAATAAAAATAAAAATGTACCTTTCACTTCTTGGGGACACTTATCTAGCCAGTAGGGGCGTTAGGCAGTGGCCTAGGACCAGCCCTGCATATTGCTTAGAATAAAGTAAAGGAATAATGGAGATAGATAGAGACTTTAAATTAAAAAGGCTTCATGAATTTAGGACTTCAATAGACAAAATCAAAAAAATTGAGGATCTAATGGGTATAGGTGTTGTTTGACTTGTGGATTTTGTGGTCGTAAATTCGTGGTTTATCTTTTTGGGATTTTTGTGATCTGTCGTACTCGTACCTAATGCCTGACCATTTAACCAAAGGTGGGATATGGATGTTTTTGTCCAATCCAATGATTCGGTAGGTGGGAGAGTTCCCTATATGAAAGTAGTGGGTCGAATGGAGGGTTAACACCAACCCCAATCTGACTCATGCCTTAAGCACTTTTACTAGTGTCTTTAAATACGAGATGGAAACTACACTCTTTTGTGGGATTTGGGAGCCTTTTTGCCATCGAAAGGAGAAGTTTGGATGAAATTTTCATGAACCTCTTTATCTTCAGCGACCCTCAATTGCATAATGAGCTGTCCTATGCTTGCGTTACAGGGGGTTAGCTACTAAGACCAAGAATTAAGTTCGATAAAACGTAAAAGGCTTAACTTTCTTATATCATAATTGACAAATTTTCTTGCAATGGGGTTAAAGTTTGAATTGAAAGGTCATGATAATGCTTGCTTCAATTGATTAGACAACCCAAATCATGTGTGTTATGCTTGTTGTCATGGAGCAAATTATGTATGCTTAATTATTCGAGGATTGTGAGATGAAAAGTTGAAGTACTGAACTAACCTATTAGTCCAAAGGACAAATGGATGGTGATATTATATGCACTTGATTTGATCTCAACAAACATATAATGGGTTTCTCCTATTTCAATTTTCCTAGAGCTATTTATTTATTTATTTTTAACATACTAGATTTTTTTTTTTTTTTTAAACGGTAATATATCCATTAGAAGGATTATATAACGCCAAATGCGGCTTCAAAATATACTAATAATATGCACTTTATTACAATTATTCTATATGCTAGAATGTGATTAAATGTTTATCTCTGAACCCATAATTTTTTATCTACTACCCACATTATTGTCAGTGACCCAGCGAGAGTGCAAGTCAACTTAGCAGTTGCCTAGACAATCTTAATAGAAAATGCATACATCTCATTCAGTTTGCTGCGGTAATTCTGGTTCCGTCGGGTTACTATACAATGTACAAGCAGATAAGTTGAAAGTTGTGCTTCCCATCAGGTCATCATCATCATGATACTGTAATAGATCTGCTTGATATCCTAATTTTTAGGCAGGTATTTCAACATCAGAAGCAACATCTAGTGGTCCATCCCAACCAATCCATCGATTGATAAATAAATATTGTAACATGTGAGAAGATTTTTTTTTTTTGGAGGGGTAGGGGGGGTGAGAAGATCTTATTTTAAAGTAGAATAATGATGAAAATAACAATTAAAGTAACTTGGCGTAAGAATCTCCTTCAAACAAAATGGTTTATATGAGTGAGCAAAAAATAAGTAAGCTTTCTATTTTATTTTAAAATGTTTAATGAAAAGTTCGCTCAAGTGACCATAAGGTTACTTGAGTAATAAGGTAGTTCGCTCAAGTTAGATGTATTTTTCTCGAGTAAAATTTAATAAAAAGTCAATTATTTGTAGAATTTTACAAAAAAGCTAAAGTGAACTTTTTATCTCTCTAACATACAACTAGAATTGGCTGTAAGACATGACAACATTTTAGAGTTATATCTCTTCATATATGACCTTTCAAAGATGTATTTTCAAAGATATATATGCATTTTTTATATATAAACATCAATATTCAATTTATTTTTATTTTTTACAAATTTTGCAATCCACAAGGTTCTCCAAGTTTAACAGTTGTAGAATCTTTACTTCGTTATATCCTAGAGACAATTTGCTTTCAACCCATTAGCAAACTCAATTGAGTTGAGACAAATGTTGCCTTAAAGATCACGATCATTTTGTGCCTTTAAGCCTATTATGTGTTACTTTAAAATCCTTAGCACATCCATGTCTGATCTCTTCCTCCGTTGTGTTGCATCCAAGAAGCACCAAAATTCTTGGCATGTTTGTGTCAAACACGCATCCGACATGGACACACTCTTGCATGCATATCCCAAGTGCATGTGTCTGGAGAAAAAAATATGAATTTTTTATTGGAATTTTTTATTTTTTATTTTATTTTACGCATATATGTTTTTAATGATTTATAATATTATCACATCCAGGAAGCATGTACTCTACAAAATCCTCGGTGTGTCAAGAAAAAAAAATAGTTCATTTGATTTTAGATATGTTTTTAAAGATTTAAACAACTGTTATTTATTTTTAAATATTAAAAAAAATATGACTACAAATAAATGAAAATATACATAAAATATTAATTAAATAATTATCATATCATGAACATGCATGTTGTGTCTTAACTTCTAAGAATTGTTGTGTGTGTTGTCTTGTCTTGTGGGCCAAATTATAAGCACCACACATGCACACACATAAATGCAATGCAAGTATTTGAGACCAATCTAAATAATAATTATAAAAAAACATTTATGTCAATAACAGGTGATGCTTTAATAAAAAAAAAAAAATTGTTATTTATAGGTTAGAGATTTGTTCACGCGCGAATAAGCCTTTTTTTTTTTCTTTTAGTAGAGATTCCACTTAGGATTCACACGAAGATATTTATAATAGTTAGACTTATTTAAACTACAGTTAATGATGTGAATTTATGGTGTACTTTTGTGTTAGAACTTCTTCTTCTTTTATTTATTTATTTATTTATTTATTTTTATTTATGTGTATTTGTTTTTCAAAAAAGAAAAGAAAAAAAGACAACCTAATTAAACTACGGCCGATCATGTGAATTTTGCTATTTTGGTTAAGATGAACTCATAAAATGAAACATATTTTAAGTTGCATTTGTGTGTAAATATATATATTTGAAATTTTAGAGTTAATTTGAAAACAATATTAAACTTTGAAGTTTATTATGTAATCATTTATATTTTTTGAGACACAAACTTATATGAAGAAGTAAATTATTGCATTAAGAATTTGTTTTTTCCATTTTTAAAGATAATGATATCATTCTTTTTTCGTTTTTTTAATTAAAATTTTTGTTTTTTTTTTTTTCAAAATTTTATTGTATTTTATTGATTTTGAATCTTTAAAAGAGATGATTAAAATAAGAAATAATTTCTGTTTATAAATATGATACACATAAAAAATAAATATTTAATTTTTTTAATAAGATTATCTAGAATTTACTTAGGTATAGTTAGGTGTTCAGACAGTCAAAGTATCTAGTTGTTCTTTTGCCCATTTTTATTGGACAAATCGACAAAACAAGACTGTAGCATTAAAAAAGAAAAGAAAAAAAAGAAAAGAAAAGCAAACAGACTAATAAATAACTATTCACGATTAATAGTCATTTGCCCATTTCCCACGCTTTTGTTATTCACACTATCCTGATTGCTCACCAATCCGTCTAATCAGTCTTTCACCGCCCCTAAAATCACGCTGTAATACTCTGATAGCAACCGAAATGTCGTGTGTTTGCATTTTAGTATAAGAAGTCGTGTGTTTGTTGTAATACTCTGATAGCAACCAAAATGTCGCGTGTTAATTTGCTGTAATACTAGAGTATAAGAAGTTGCCACTTGCAAATGTATACGCATAGAAGTGAACAATCTAATTAAGAAAGCAGTATTGTCTATGCATGGGGTGATCGAGTGACAACTACATAGAATGATAAACCGAGAAAAAAAAAAAAATCAAACAAGGTAATTCTCGCGGCCACAATAATAAAATCAGAGGCTGATGATTGAAAGGAAAAAATATAAAAAACCAGCAGTAATTAACCATATGCTATGCTATCACAGTAATGGAAAAAGTTGTCATTCTTCGTATGCAATCACTACCCAAAATGCTCTCCTTAGAAATACTCGTAACATCTCATCTTCTTCTAGAATTCGGTTTGGGTTTTTTGCTTTTTGTTAATGTAAGTACTTAACAGTTTTGTTAGTGACAATGTGTAAATATTAAGGCATGCATCTTCTTGATTAGAGTGACCCATCGTGCCACATATGATGTGTGCTACGATGTTAACGCTCTTACATATTCTTCCTTCCCTATCTGCATCAAGTTCATTGATTTGCATATATTTGAAATAATATATTGTATATATATGAGAATTGCAAATATATATTTACTCTATACAAAAACAGAAATCTCCAATTAGGCAATGAAACAATTTAGAAGAGAGTGGTGCAATCTGCAATGCATATGCTTCAACTTTCATTTTCATTTACCTTTAGAAACTCTATTGCCAATGGTAATAAAGTGAGTTGAAATGAAGCTTCGCACGTACTATAAGCAAGAACATAAAGAATGCACTACTCTCATTTTATACTTTTGAATCCCTTCAACTTTCTTTGGTTTAATTATGTGAACCCCATATGAAAATGTACCTCAAGTTATTTCTCCCATGACTATGATGGAGAGAAAGCAATAGGCTATTGGGCTACAAATAGAAATAATTAGGGTGGAGATGTGCTTTTTTTTATTGGACAAAAATAGTTGGGAGACATACTGTTCAGTTTTTATAGTTAAAGTTTTCAACTAAAATGATGGAAGATTGAACTCCACAGCAGATTATACCAGAAAAGTGTTCTTTTCATGTCCATTGAGAAATGATTATGAGTAAGAATAGATTGAGTCTTATAAAACGGTATGCTGTTTATACATTACTATATATCCTAATCTCTGGTTGGGATTTTTCTTTTGAAAATTAAAAAATCCTAGCTGAAACTGACCTTTGAATGACTTCAAGGGATTTATTGCGTCATCCTAAAACAATTCTTATGTCAATCCAATTGTTTACTTTGCCTTAAACAAGAGCAATAATATACTAAAAAAATTTTAATTATGGAATTTTTATACTTCATGATGCATTCTACGTATGAAATGTCAGGCATATATATATATCAAAGCTATCTAGCTTGTAAAACAAAGTATGTAACATGCCTTGTGCATCACGTGCACCGATGAATGTAAATGTGATGTGACGCATGACATATATACCATATAAATTAACCAAAAATTTGTAGCATATATATGTGGTCATGATGCGTCAATAAAGCAGCACATCATGATTCATGGAGTAAAGAAATTTTATTTTTACAAGAATGGAGAAATTAACAATAGCACTTTACTTTGAAACAAATAATAATGATGGAAAAAGTTTTCGTGGTTATCAAAATTGTTTGATGATATCAAGAGAACATGAGGAGACAAACACGTCCGGTCGTGCATGGCTTTTACCTCGTGACAATGAAATAGTACATGCGCAAGCACACGCACACAAATCCACGTGTATGGGTGTGTGTGAGTGTGTACAAGAAAAAAAGAAAAAGAAAAGTCTCTCAAAAGAGTTGGGGTTATATACTGAGAATATATTATAGATATTGTTTGCCTTGCACCCAATTCACCTTGTTTTCTACCATAGCTATAATTAAACCTAGACTAATTAATCATCCTCTCGATCTGCCCCATTTGTGAATGATGTCTGTGTGATAATATTCATTTAGAAAAAAAGGTACTTTCAAAAGATAAATCATGATCTTAAATATGGCTTTCCAAAGACATTTTACTACCTTGAACATTTTCTTCATCTACCATAATTGATGGAGTTCGATCGATGTGGCCCCGAAATGTAATTCCATTACCAGGTTACAAAAAAGACCATAGACTATCATATACTGGTCCTACCACCTAAGCAAGCATCACTAGTGGTTGAGAAGAAATAGCACACGATGATGGTGTCCAACGTTAGATGACATCTTCTATCGCTAGTACTCATCAACCATTAATGAATCAATCTAGACTCATCATTCGATACGAGTCTGGGCATATAATGGAAACCGTAATGGTAATTCAGTGTAGGATTTATATAATGGTAATTCAATCTAAGCATTAAGTCAGAGATCCTGGGAACAAATTAAGAATCCAATGCTGGAAAGCATAATCAAATAGCAACTTGTGAAATTTCTCAATGAGCTTGTTACTTGCAACTAAAACCAACCTTTCTAACCTGTGTAATGTTAGTACCACAAATTTTGTCATAATTTACTCATATGACAAGTCGTGAGTGGTAAAGTTGAGGACCTGCATGGACCTAGTACTTTTACCCCAATACTCACGACTTGCCACGTGAGTAAGTTGTGGCAAAAGTTATGATACTAGCTTTTTCTTTCAATATTCACGCACCATTTTTTTCACAATTATTGAGGTAGCAATTTATCAATGATAGATAATAAAGGGATATTAGTAATGATAGACTCATATGGGGAAAAAAAAAAAATGTAACTCATTCTCATTTATATGTAGAATTATTTGTAGAATTCTATTTATATTTTATGTTTTTTATTTTTTATTTTGGAAATTTGTTATATGTATAAAAATATTATAAAAATGTGTGTGTATTTCTTAACTCAAATGTCATATGCTAAATGATTTGTAAGTTTATAACTTTTATATGAAACATTTTCTTAAAGATTTGCTGACAATGTAATAGACGAAAGATTGTGATTAAGTCAATTATAAATCCAAGACTCGTGTGCAAAACGAATGAATGAACACAGATGAAAAACTAAATTGCATAATTAATTATAATGGAATCAAGTTTTGGAGAGAGATTATTATATTTTACACAATAAAAAAAACACTTATGCTAAATTTATAATCTATTATATATGTGTGTGTTATAAGTTGACATGTATTTTGGGAGGATTATAACCTAATTTAATGGGCATTAGCAATGATTCTACATATATGCTTACACTTACCATTAAGATATAATTTTTTTTAAGGGGGCAAGTGGTATTTTTTTTTTTCAAGGATTACATATAAATATAATTATATTATAGTACAAAATAGAAAATTAATTAAAAAAAACAAAATTGGGGGCCACCCACTGTCTTGAAGTGGCTTCGCCACTGCACCTCAGGAAATAATCCCTCACCCCTCCTTTTTTCTCTCCCTAGAATTGGAAGCATGTAAAACCCAGATATATTCGAAGGGGTAAAAACTGTGCAACACAACCAAAACGTAAACCATAATTTATGTTAGAAAGCACTGTGTAACTGTGTTCATAGTTTAAATATGATCGATTCAGTGATTTTCTTGGTTTCCGGAAAAGCTTTAACACTCCGAACCTTCATTAATTAGCATAAATAAAGTGATTGAAGGCTTCAGTCTCCAATCAATTTAAATATGTTAGCCAAACCCGGGATTTAATTTTCTATTGCTTGAAAAAGATAAATAAGAGCTTTAATTTGCTATTATAGGCCTAAGTACCTTAATTTCATAATACAATAGTATCTGTTTAATTGAATCTTGTATCAATCTAGATGATAAGGTGGAGCTAGCAGACCTCTACTTGTCTTCTTCTCAGTTGGAAATGGTCGGCCATGTTATTCATTTAATCCCTTAAAAATTATATTCAGCTCTTATTTTTGGGTAAAGTCGGAACCCCACTTGGATCATATAGGTCTTTTATTGGGGAAAGGCCGTTGCTTGTCCTGCACTACTATTTAATTTGTCCTTGATTCTTTTTTGTTTACTAATAATAGAGCTTTTAAATTGCAAAAAATACATAAGGAAAAGTTAGTGCACAAATGCTAGAACAAGATCAATGATACGAATAAATTAATTTGTTGAGTGTATGTGATGATGCAATGAATCTCTATGGATCACTCGTCCAAATGAGCTCTTGAGGATCGGCTAAAGATGAAGACACTAGCTCGAATGGACACCATGCCAACCAAAGTTCTTCCGATACTAACTGTTATAAGTGTTTAACAGTTTAAGGATTTATCTCATAACTTAGTGTGGTGTTGTTGGGTGCTATGGCATCTTCCAACACATTGTTCTCTCTGCCTTCTCCCTCTCCAATTTTCTATTTCCATGAAAGGAGATTAAAATCAATACACACACAGAATCCTTCAGAGTTCTTGTTGCTGTTTGGTGTTAGGGAATCAATAGAGCAGTTCCAAAATCTCTAAAAGGCCTTGGGGTAGTTAAGGAGGCTTGGTCTTCTGCAATTGGTGGCTCAATTGGCAAATTTAATGACTAACAAGAAGAAAAGATTCAAGGAATCAGTTACTAGCAAGAAGGGCCCAGTACATATTATTTAGCTTCGAGGGTTTATACATGATTTGTACTGCCACTATTCATGTTTAGTGGATCACTTGGTACTATAGGTCCCAAAGAATCCTTTGCCTTGTTTTCATGTTTTTCTCTCAATAAACACTCCACAGTGTTTTGGGGTGACTGTATTGTGTTTGGGACTTGCTGCTATGTTTTTATGTCAGTAGGCTTATCCATTAGTTTGGGCAATCGTCCTCTACGTCATTAGGAACTAGTAGTTTTTTTGTCTTTTATTAGGCTGTCTTTCAGTAGGCTTATCCATTCGTTTGGACAATCCTACCATTCATCATTAGCCACTTCTGCCTTTTAATTTGGGTTTTGTGAAGAGAAATAGTGAATAGAAGATCATGGTAGACACCTTGAACAGGTAAAAGCCCACGGAAAAAGGCTACCAATAGCTTAACAAAGAGAGGGGAAACCAGGTCCAATGGCTTGTTTGCGCTAAATAAAATTGGTCTATATCTGCAGAGCGATATTAAATTGTACCTTTATATGTTTAGTACTCGTAAGTAATAAACAAAAAGTGATAAATATGGTACATATTTACAAAAGTGTATATTTATAATTTTTTTAATAAATTTGTATAATATTTTGCCACTTTTTATGTGTCTAAATTTACATTGTACCTTATAAAGTAAAAGAAGTGCTTTTTTATTAAATTAGACAAACAAAAAAGGACCCATTTTAAATTCTAGCATTTGTGGGGAGAGAAAAGAGAAGAATAAGATTTGCCATAAACGATGGAAGCACGTTATAGACGAGGTGACCATCTAATTAGACATCCATCATTAGTAGAAGTGTTTCTCCTTTCTAAAGGAGGGGTCCTTGGCTATTTGTGTCTTATACAGTAGAAGTGTTTGTCCCTTCTTGTAAGGTTGTGGGGTTCCCTAGGGTAACTAGTTTTATCGGTACGGCTAGTGGGTTGTATTTTTCTTTTGGGGTCCGGGAAACACTAGAAGAAGTATGGAGAATTTGATGAAACATTGGCGCAATTTGTCTCTCAATGATAGGGAAGGAGGCAAACTGGCGGTGAAGAAGGATCGAGCCATTCAAGAGTTTACTCTTGTGGCAAAATTTCTAACAGAATGTGTGTTGAACATGAAGGCCATTGTGAGGACCTTCAGCCCTTTGTGGTGAGCCAAAAATGGTTTTAAAGTGCGAGATGTAGGTGAACATACAATGCTATTTGTGTTTGATAATGCAGAAGAAGTGAAAAAAATTTTGTTGAGTGAACCCTGGAGTTTTGACAGCATCTAGTAATCCTCAAATGGTTAGAGAGCTCCACCTTGGTGCATGAGTTGAAGTTGGATTCAATGTCAATATGGGTCTAGGTGCACCATATTCCAGTGAGCTATCTGAACAGGGGCGTGGCTGAGGATTTGTGCGAAGCAATTGGTGTTGTGGATAGGAGTGCAAAACATACTGAAGTAGATCGAGGCAGCTTTTTTAGGGTTCGTGTGCGTATTGATATTTCGTTGCCTTTATGTTGGGGTCGAGTGTTATCGTTGGAGGATGACGAAGAATGTTGGGTGTCATTCAAATATGAACGTCTTCCCAATATATGCTACTGGTGCGGATGTCTGGATCACTATGATAGGGACTGTGAGAAGTGGATTGAAAGTGATGGGACATTAGATAGTAAGGAGAGGGAGTATGGACCATGGATTCAGGTTGCACCAACACAAGCAAGGTAGAAACCTGTGGTGGTTGTTCTTGGATTCTATGAGGCGAGGAAGAAGTGTGGTCTTAAGTCTAATACTCCGGCAACTGAGATTCAAAAACCGGTGAGGAAAGAGTACAAGAGCCAGGCCAACCAGACCAACACAACGGCGGAGGAAGAAGCGATATATTCTGAAGTGGTAATCATGGAATCATTTGCTGCACCTGAGTCAATGCCTGAAATGGATGAAGGGTTTAATGAGAGTAATAGCAGGAATAAAGGGGAGAATAAGTGCGAAAATTATGGAGATGTTTATGGAAAGAGTGGTATTTCATTGGAAGATCAGATTCTAGAGATTGATAGCGTATTAAATGGTGTTGATATCACCGAAACTGTAGGAAGGGGTGAGGCGGAAAAAAAATAAGGTGGTACACGTGGAAAGTCCTAGCTGTGATGCATCTAAGAAGCTAACCGTTAGTGTGGAGAATGGTTTGGAGGTAAGTGCTGGTCACGTGGAGAAAGGGCTGGAGGCAGGTGCTGGTCACGTAGAGATAGTAAGTTCTCTGTCAGCTAAAAATAACAGAGAAAAAGAACCCGATTTTCAGGGTGGGGTGTCTAGCTGTGGGGGTAAGGAAGTGTTGGTAAAACAAAGAACTTGGACACAAGTAGCTCGCTTTGCTCAGAAAGGTCATGATCGGGCCAAGGCAGATGCAGCTGGTGCTGTTAAACGTACTTTCATGGAGATTGATGATTGGGAATTACCAAACAAAAGAAGATTGGTTGCTCATGATAGTTAGAAAAAATTTTCAATGGTGGAGGCTGCGTGTCAGCCCCTCCAAGAGCAATGAATCTCTTATGTTAGAACTATTGAGAACTTGGGAACCAATCGACAGAGCAAGAGCTTGGTGATATTATCCGGGTACAAGATCCCTCAGTTGTGTTCTTAGTCGAAACATGGCTAGATAAGGTTAGGCTAGAAGATATTCGAGTCAAACTGAATTTTGGTGGTATGGTTGGTAGAGATACGAGAGGAGGGGGGATAGTTATTTTTTGGAGAAAGGAAGTGGATTTTTCTCTTGGTAGTTTTTCCCCAAATCTCATTGACGGTGTTTTGAACAAAGGTAAGGAGCATGAGTGGAGGTTCATTGGGTTTTATGGAGAATTGGAGACTAGTAATCATCACTTATTGTGGGCTTATCTAAGAAGATTAAGGGGAAGAAATTCAATTCCATGGCTTTGTGCAGGTGATTTTAACGAGATTACATGAAGCCATGAGAAGCTTGGAGGGAGGTAAAGACCAGCTAGACAGATGGAAGATTTTAGAGATGTCTTGGATGAATATGGATTACGGGACCTTGGCTTTATGGGGGGAAAATTTACATGGTGTAATGGACACTCGGATGGTTTTACCATTTGGGAGAGGCTAGATAGAGCGGTTGCTACAATGGATTGGCTAGATAAATTTCTTGCAACCAAGGTAATTCACTTGGAGTGTGGTTTGTCTGATCATAAACCAATTCTTATTTCCCTTAATGGTATTCCTAAACTTCGACAAAAGCCATGGCATTTTGAGCATATGTGGTTGGAGGAAGAGGGTTGTAGAGATACAGTAGAATCGGCGTGGCTTTTCAATGCACTCGGTCAAGCAATGACTAGGGTGGAGGGTAAGATAAGCCATTGTCAAAAACAACTAAAGTGGTGGAGTCGGATAGCAATTGGGAATATTATCCGATTGTTGAAGGAAAAAAAGAGTTATTAAGAAAGGTAGAAGATGCGGCAATAAGAGGGAGGTCCATAAATCGGGTGACAAGGTTGAAAAAAGAAATCAATGATTTGTTATTGTACGGTCCTGTGATATCCAAATCCATTTGGGCCTTGGGCTTCTTCCCAACAATATGGCCCATTCCGTACCTAAGCCCAGGCCCCAAGCCACCTTTAGGCCTATTGAACGAATGATCTTCATTAATTCATACTATGCTACACCTCCTGGATCACATCCAATGATCTGTTTCTCGAACAAGAAAGTGATTGCTCGGTCGTATTACCTCTCGGTTGCTCAGTAATGTCTGGGGAGTATCACTGCCGAGCATAACTACTGAAGTGGGAACCATTTCCAAAGCCACTCCCACCTAAACATCCATTTACAATTAACGATATTGGACCTCCCATTGCACCAACCATGGAAGTAATCATAACTTCAAGACTAATTTTTGGCTATAAATATGAGAAGTTAGAGTAGGAAAAGGTTATTGAAAGGTTCACAAAGAAGTGGGTAAAGGAGAGAGAATAGAGTGATCCAAAGAAAGATGAAATTCAATTGAGTCTCTGTGCCGAGAACAAACTAAAGTAGGAAACTCAAGCCCACAATATAAATAGATCGTGAGCCTAGGTGAGGCCCAACCTAGCAGCCTCATTTTTGGCATGCATAATTGGCACTGTCTGTGGGAATCTCCTACAAAGTTGTGGTTCGACTAAGACTTACACACGGGAAAATGTTTGTAGGACATTCGGGAGGCCACATTGAAAGTGGATCTATGGGGTCTTCTTGAGAATCCACCTGGTGGGAGAGAAGACATAAAAGACGTGAGGATAGGGAATGTGAGCGAGAAGAGGAACAGTCTGGCCTCGGAGAGGGATTATATCAAACACACCTAACAATATCAGGTGCCTCGGGGCATGGGCAATTCGACGAGAGAAATCCGGAGCTAAAGCGGTTATGCAAATTGGTGAGAGATTTGGAGTTGGAGGCAAGAGGTAGGCGCTAGAGAAGGGACCGAGATGACCGAGAAAGGAGGGATGGTAGTGAGGGAAATCGATGTGGGGAGGGATCCAACCAGTCCGGTTCCTGTCCACGCTGCGATCATTCCCATTCACAAGAATCACGTCAACGTAGAAACTGCTCCCGTTCACAAGAATCACGTCGACGTAGGAACCGTTCCCATTCCCAAGAATTACATCGGCGTAGGAACCATTCCCATTCTTGAGAGTCGCGTTGACGTTGGGATTGTTCACGTTCATGCGGATATGCCGACCGGGGTTTGGATTCCCCAGAGGAGTGATAGCCCTACAACACTGCTATGGATGTTATGAGCCGCGCCTTATGAAAAGCCGCTCGGTCGCCGTTCTCGGAAGACATTAAACGGGACCCAATGCCGAGCAAATTTACGTGGCCACCATTTAACTCCTACGATGGGAAAACGTACTTGGTAGAGCACGTTAGTCATTATATCCATATGATGTCTCTGCACACACACAACGATTCGCTGATGTATAAGGTGTTTCCCTCAAGCCTCGGGCCCACAGCGTTGAGATGGTTTAATGGGTTGTGAAAAGGTTCCATTCATAGTTTTGCCGAGCTGATCTAGGAATTCGGTGCTCGATTTGTAACATGCAGTCGGGTGTCGCAATCGGTGGATGCGTTACTATCTATGAAGATGAGGGTCAGCGAAAACCTTCGTAGTTATTCCAATCAGTATTAGGAGCTTTACAATGAAATTGGTGAAGGCAACGAGAAGATTGCAGTAAGCACTTTTAGGATGGGACTGCTCGAGGATTCTGAGTTGTTGACGAGAAGGCCTCTCGAGGATATGAGGCAATTCATAAGGTGTATTGAGGAGTATAAACGCCTCAAGGATGATCAACTGCAAAGTAAAGGCAAGGCCCCGTTACTAAATCGTTCTTAGCAGGGCGTTTTTTCCCTGAGACAACGGAAGGATTTGAGGACGTAGGAATCGGAAACACAAATGGGGGAGGTGAACGTGGCATTCAAGGAGCCAGTACACAAGATCGTAGACCGGATTAAGAACGAATCATTCTTCAGGTGGCCGAATAAGATGGGGGTGACTCGTCTCGAATGAACCAAAACTTGTATTGTATATATCACAGGGATAAGGGGCACACCATCAAGCAATTCTGGGTATTAAAAGATCATTTAGGGTAGTTGGTGAAGGCCGGATATTTGAAAGAGTTCGTAGTGGATTTCGGAAACCGGGGTGCTGGTCATGGTGCTCAGCAAAAGGGGAATCCTTTCCCACCGCCATTAAGAGTGATTGAAGTCATCCATGCTGCTCCAAGGGGTACGACTATAACTAGAAGAGGAGTGTTGACAATGGCACTCGTGGAAAATTGCTCAGGAGACCAGCCTCCTGAAAAGAAAATGAAAATTAGTCGGAGGCCTATCGCTTTTGACGAGGAGGATCTAGAGGGAATGATTCAATCGCACGATGATGCGTTGGTAGTGACGGCGCGGATAAGCGGCTTCTTAGTGAAAAGGGTGATGGTAGACCAGGGAAGTGGGGTCGATGTAATGTATCCGGACCTATTCAAAGGGCTTGGATTAAATAATTAGGACTTGACGAAGTATGATACGCCGTTGGTCTCGTTTGATGGAAGGGTGGTGATTCCCAAGGGTCAAATTTCCCTTCCCGTAAATATGGAAGCTAAGGAGGTGATGGTGACCTTTATAGTAGTCAATTCGTTCTCCCCATACACCGCGATCCTTGGAAGGCTGTGGATTCATGCAATGGGGGCTATTCCGTCCACATTGCACGTGAAGGTTAAATTTCTTACCAAACAGGGTGTTGCTATAGTACGGGGAAGTCAGCAAGTGGCTAGGTAATGCCTAGTTGCCGTAGTTAGTTGGAAGGACAAGCAGGTTAAACAGAAGGAAACCACTGATGAGGCATCGTTATAGCAATTACAGGAGCTCCAAGGAGAAATAGGGGCTGGATGTGCTGAGAAACTGATTAAGGTCAAAATATTACTGGATACTAATGGGTATTTTCAAATAGGAACAAGCATGAAGAACCAAGATAAGGTAGAAATGTTGTTATTCCTTATATAGAATGTGGATGTGTTTGCATGGAGTCCGTATGAGGTACCCGGGGTTGATCTCGAATTCATTGTCCATAAGCTTAACGTAAACCCATCATTCCCTCTTAAGAAGCAGAAGCTAAGAAGATCAGCTAAGGAGCATGTCGAGGTAGTGAAGTCGAAAGTTCAAAGGCTGAAGGAAGTTAGGGTAATAAGGGAAATCTACTTCCCAAAGTGGTTAGCAAATACTGTGGTAATAAAGAAGAAGAATGGCAAGTGGAGGGTTTGTGTAGATTTCATGGATTTGAATCGAGCATGCCCAAAAGATTCATTTCCTATGCTGAAGATCGACCAGTTGGTGGATTTCACGTATGGACACCTAAGGATGAGCTTCTTGGATGCCTTTCAGGGGTATCATCAGATTGCCCTGGCACCCGAGGACCGAAAAAAGACAACATTCATCTCCCTGAATGCCAACTATCATTATACTATGATGCCCTTTGGGTTAAAAAATGCTGGGGCCATGTACCAATGGATGATGATGAGGATGTTCCGAGATAAAATAGGACGTACGGTCGAAGTGTACATTGATGACATGGTAGTGAAAATTAAACAGGAAGTACGACATATAGAGGATCTTCAGGGAGTGTTTGAGGTGCTTTGGCAACATAAGTTGCACCTTAATGCTGAGAAGTGCGCTTTTGGTGTAGAGGCTGGTAAATTCCTGGGGTATCTGATCACCAATCAGGAGATAGAGGTCAACCCCGATTAGATTGAAGCCATGAAGTACTTCAAGCCACTAAGCAGTCTGAAAGAAGTGCAAGTATTGACTGGGATGTTAGCTACACTTAACTGGTTCATCTTCAAATTTGCCGATCGCTATTGACCATTCTATCAACTTCTAAAGAAGTGGAGAGGATTTCAGTGGAATGAGGAATGTGACAGAGGTTTTCCAGATTTGAAAGATTATTTGACGTGAATGCCCATATTAACGGCCCCAGAGCCCGGAGAAGATTTATTCATGTACCTCTCAGTGTCCGATCATGTTGTGAGTGCCATGCTGCTAAGGGACCAAGGAGTGTAGCAACCTGTGTATTACATCAGCAAGACTTTGGTTGATGTAGAAACAAGGTACCTACCCTTGGAGAAGCAAGTGTTAGCCCTAGTAGATGCTACGAGGAAGTTGCCGCATTATTTTCAAGCTCATATCGTATTTGTCCTGACCGAATATCCTTTACAGTCGCTGTTTAAAAGATCAGACTTCACAGGCTAAATAGCTAAATGGCGGATTTTGCTGGGTTCCTTTGACATATGGTACAGGCTGCAAAGCTCGGTGAAAGGCCAGGTCCTTGCTGATTTTGTTGCGGAGTTTTCTTCTAAGAGCGACTGAAAAATGATTTGTCATATAGAGAATCGCCCGTGGAAAGTATTATTGGACAGAGCATCGAGTGCCATAGGGGCCGGTGCTAGGATCGTCATTATTACTCCCGAAGGGATACGATTGGAGCATTCTTTAAGCTGAGGTTTAAGGCCTCTAATAATGAGGCCGAGTACGAAGCCTTACTCGCTGGATTGAGAGCTATTTTAGGAATGGGTGCCCGGGATGTGGAGATATACTCAGACTTTCGACTGGTTATTAATCAAGTCTAGGGAAACTTTGAGGCTAGGGATTCCTAGATGAAAGCATACTTACAGGCGGTAAAGCAAATCAAGAATAAGTTTTGTATGACGAAGGTGGTCCAAATGGGTCGGGCGCAGAACAGACACGCTGACTCCCTAACTACGTCAGCATTGTCAATGACCGAGGAGGTGCCTCGGCTAATCAAAGTGGAGCTTATAATGGAGCCAAGTATTAGTGTGGCAAATAACGTTAGTACAACCGAGGTTGACATTGCCATGATTTCAGCAACCAAGCCATGTTGGATGGACCCGATCATTGACTTCTTGGCTGAAGATCGAGTTTCAAATGATAAAAAGGAGGCTAACAAGATTCGTTGAGTGGCTGCTTAGTATTGGTTGTCTGCAGATCGCAAGTTATATCAGAGGTCTTTTGGGGGACCGTACCTTCCATGCTTGCACCCTGAGAAAGTAAGTGATCTAGCTGAGTTGCATGACGTGGTGTGTGGCAGTTATGTAGGGGGGCGCTAATTAGCACATCGAGCGATGACTCAGGGATTTTGGTGGCCGTGGATGCAGAAGGATGCTGCCGAGTATGTGCGTAAATGTGAACAATGCCAAAAGCATGCCCCCTTGATCCATTAGCTAGCAGGTCATCTGAATTCTGTCAACAGCCCATGGCCATTCGCATAATGGGGGCTAGATATTCTTGGCCCATTTTCCCGGGTAACAGGTAATCGTAGGTTCGTGTTAGTGGTAGTTGATTACTTCACGAAATGGGCGGAAGCCGAGGCTTTAGCTAATATACGGGATGTGGACGTCAAGAAGTTTGTGTGGAAAAACATAGTTACAAGATTTGGGGTGTCGGACTTGCTGAAATCAGATAACGGACTGCAATTTGACAATAAAGCTTTTCGCGCTTTTTGTAGTGATCTCGGCATCAAAAACAGGTATGCCACTCTAGCATATCCGTAGAGTAATAGCTAAGCTAAAGCTACCAATAAGACAATCATGAACGGGTTGAAGAAAAGATTGGATGGTGCAAAGGGAAGGTGGGCAGAAGAGCTACCTAATGTTTTGTTGGGTTTACCGAACAACCCCTAAGATGTCTACAGGGGAGACTTCGTTCTCCTTAATATGCGGGGCAGAAGCTATGATATCGGCCGAGGTGAACTTATACAGTGCACGAATTGCAGGATTTGACCCCGCAACAAAGAGATAATGGTAGAACATTTGGATTGGTTGGAAGAGTGTTGAGAAGCGGCAATTATACGAATGGTGGAGTATTACCAAAAACTTGCCCGACGTTATAGCCAAGATGTAAAGACTAGGGAATTTAGTGCTGGAGATTTAGTGCTGAGGAAAGCTGTGGGGAATATGCGAGATACAAATGCCGGGAAGTTAGCCCAAGCCTGGGAATGACCATACAGAGTCACTGCCATCGCAAGTGCGAGAGCGTACTATTTGGAAGACCTAGACGAGAGGCCACTTCCCAGGCCATGGAATGTCCATAATCTTAAGAAGTTTTATCATTAATTATCTGTACATGGAAGTGTAAATCTGAATATGTACATTTCATTAGCTAATATGATGATGATGTTTCTCGTTGGAGTTGTATTCAATTTTTTTATTATTTATTCGGCAGTGCCGGCCAACAAATATAGAGGAAGTTAAAAAGACTAAGGCAGCTTGTTCTAAGGATAGAAACCTGCTTCCCGATTCAATTATTATCGCCGAGCAGGTAGGAACCTTACATTGAAAAATATCCTAAGGACAGAAACTTGCTTCTCGGTTTGATTATTATTGCCAAGCAGGTGGAAACCTTACACTGAAAAATATCTTAAGGACATAAACCTGCTTCCCGGTTTGATTATTATCGACCAGTAGGTGGAAACTTTATATCAAAAAATATCCTAAGGACGAAAACCTGCTTCTCGATTCGATCGTTATCACCGAGCAGGTGGAAACCTTATACTGAAAAATATTCTAAGGAAAGAAACCTGGTTCCCGGGCAAGTGAAAGCCTTCCACCAAAATGTCACCTAGGGGTGGAAGCCTACTGTACAATTCAATCGAAATCACCAAGCTGAAAATCACTTAGGAGCAGGGATCTGCGTCTCGATTTTCTATACCATACATCTTCCCTAGAGAGCAAATATATGTTGAACGGGGTTTCTAGTGGCTGAGGGCTTAACTTATGCCGCCCTTCAAACCAACCCCAGTCATCAAGCTTGCCCGGAAGTGATCCTCCCAACCCAATCATTAGAAATATATACATGCACGAAAAATAGAGGAAAATGGCGAAGAAAACAATATGGTAATTAAGCATTCATAAGTATGATTAAATCAAGCATTCGGTAAGTAAACCCTAGTCAGTCAACAAATAAACTAAACCAATGTCTTGTCACCATAACTTGGTGACCCAAAAAAAAGAAAAAAGAAAAGAAAAAAGAGAGTGTTAGGTTCTAAAGACTTAGGTTTTATGTATTTAGAATCCTAATTTGTATTGTTGGCAAACCATGATCAAAACAATGTATTTAAGTTGTTTTAGAATAGCTCAAAGTTGGGTCTTTGTTGTAAAGTTGGAATGTAATACTAAGCTATTTAAAAAAACAGATTTAGTATATTTCGATCAATCGAAACTTAGGCTCGATCAATCGAAAATCATACTTGACGTTTTTTAAATAGGTTTTCCAACTCAGCCTTAAAGAGTTTTAATTGGTTTAGGTTTCTAATTTACCCTAGGTATATAAGGGAAACCCTAACCACGTTTTTGTGTTGCTCATATTGCAGTTTATGTGAATCTCTTGTGAGATCTTTGAGGAGGTTTCCTTCACATAAACTTAGGGTTTTCAAGGAGAAGATTTTTCTACACCTTGATGATCATTCCAGTTGCTGCTATTGAAGTTTAAAGAAAACACAAGCGGGTGTGCTTGTATTTGGTGGAGAATCCAAGAAAGAAGGAGTCCGTGGATTCGGAGTTTGCACGTGGTCGTGTCAGTAAGTTCTACTGGTGGGTAGCAATAAGAAGTCGAGCGTGGGGGCTTATAAGTCTTATTGTATGAACTTCAATTCTTTCAAGATAGTAGGTTCAAGTTTACCTTGAGGATAGCTAGGTTAAATCCTCCCCAGGTTTTTATTGGTTTGGTTTCCTGGGTGATCATATTTTTGTGTTCTTTATATTTCCGCTGCTATACTTGATATGATTATTTAATTGTGTTAACCTAGAATTAATTAATTTGACTAAGTAACAACTTGGCTAAATTCCTAGGTTAATCCAATTGTTTTAAGGGGTCTAAAAACTAACAAGTGGTATCAGAGCAGGTAGCTCTCTTGTTTTTTATCCTTTAATCTTTGAGCTGATCCTTGACCCCTGTTGTCATGGAACACAGACACTCTCTGGTTATTCCTCCTCACTTTGATGGGAATAATTATGCTTATTGGAAAGTAAGGATGAAAGCATTCCTGAAATCCATTGATGAGAGAGTCTGGAACTCCGTTGAATACGGATGGGAGAAGTCCACTACTCCTGTTAGTGAGTGGCAAACTTCTCAAAAAGAAGCAGCTGCGTTTAATAGCAAGGCTATGAATGCTATCTTTAACGCTGTTTCAATGGAGGAATTTAAGAGAATCTCAAATGTTGAGGTTGCTCATACTGCTTGGAATATCCTCCAAACTGTGCATGAAGGCACAAAGGCTGTCAAAATCAATAAATTACAGCAATTAACTTCTAAATTTGAAAGCATTAGGATGTTTGATGATGAATCTTTTGATGAATTCTATGCTAAACTGAATGATATTGTTAATTCTGCTTATAACTTGGGTGAAATTTATGATCAACCTAAAATTGTTAGGAAGATTCTTAGATCCTTAACTGAGAACTTTAGACCCAAGATGACTGTCATAACTGAAAGTAAGGATGTGGACTCCATCCCTGTTGATGAACTTGTAGGATCTCTTCAGTCTTATGAGTTGGACCTACCCAAAACTAGCAAATCCAAATCAATAGCTTTTAAGTCAGTTGATGATGTTGAAGTTGGTGGATTTGATGATGAGCTCTCTGCTACAGAGATTGCTTACCTTGCCAAGAACTTTAGAAACTTTCTCAGAAATAACAATAGAAAGGCAAGAGGTGTGAACACTGCTAAACCTAGAAATTTTAGGAAGAATGATCCCACTAAGGTTAACAATATTGACAAACCTAGAGAAAAAGTAGGTCAATTTTCTAATAATTCTATGGGTCCTCAGTGTTTTGGATGTCAAGGGTATGGCCATATGAAATTTGAATGTCTTACTTACTTGGAATCTAAGGGTAAGGTTATGGCTGTAATCCTTAGTGATGGTAAAGTTTCTGATGATGAGTCAGAATATGACGAGGATGGAAACTTTATTGCTTTTACAGCTACTGCTGTAGTGAGTGAAAGCATATCTGCTGAAGAGAACCCTTATGATGGGGAACTTTCTGAAGATGCAGATCTTCAAGAGGCCTACAATAAACTTTGCAAAGTTGCTGCAAAGGATGCTATGAGTGTTAAACTTGGCCTGAAAAAGATTGAATATCTTGAGCTTGATAAGAAGAATTTGCTTGTTAAACTGTTTGATGCTAATGTACTTTTGAACAATGTGAAAACTGAGAACATGTTATTGCTTGATAAAGTTAAATCTTTGGAACTTGATTTATCTATTGCTAGATCTGTTAGTTCTAAACTTGATCAACTGTTAAGTGTTCAAAAGTCTCATTCTGACAAATCTGGTATAGGTTATGTGACCGTTTGGCTTGCGCGTTTTCTCATGTCCACGTTTTTTTTTTTTTTTTTTTTTTTTTGCGCGTGAACAATAACCTCACATGGGTTCACTGTTCACGCACTGTTTAGTACTGTTCATGCACTGTTCACGTATTAAAAAATATTGAAAAAGGGTCCCACGATACTATTTACACATTTAAAAATTATTTTGCTACAGTGTTTTCAGTTTTCAGTTTTCAGTTTTCAGCAACAATAAGTTCAATCCAAACACACCCTATGTTGAAAGCATCTCTGTGTCTGCTCCCCATTCCACACACTTTGTTCCTTCATCTTCTTCTGAACCTTCTGTGAGTGAGGTTGTGAGTGAAACTATCAAACCCCCTGTTAGTGAGGTAGTTAAACCCATTGAAGTTTCATCATCTAGGAAGATTAGGATTGATCTAAAAGAATCCAAACCTAAGGTGTCTACCCTTTCTAAGGACAAGATGCATGGTAAGCCTGCTTGGGTGTGTCATTTTTGTGGGAAGTCTGGACACATTCGTCCAAACTGTTATAAGCTGCAAGTTGCTAAGAGAGCAAATAAGCCAAAAGTGCCAGTGCCTCAAGCACAAGATCCTATAGCACTTATTGGTGAATTGGTAAAGGCGCTCAACCTTTATTCCAATCTTGGAGTTGGAAATCACTCTAACGTGAATACAAACTCCAATGCTTGTGGTGCATCTAAAAAGTTTTGGATGCAAAAGACTCAAACTAACTGAGTCTTTTTGACATGGTCCTTGTGCTTCATTGCTTTATCTTTTGTGACCATTGTTCTTTGGTTTTTGTGTTTTTTTTTTCTTTTGTCTCTAGGATTTGCATTGCATTACATTTATACATTTCATTCTAGGTGTTTTTTTTTATATTAAAGGGAAAGAAAGGAAAGAAAAAGGAAGCACATTATTGTTCTTGCAATATTCTTTTTGTTTTTTGAAAACAAGATTGGTCAATTTATGTTCACATGACATGTTTTGTTGTACTTTGTTTAGTTTTGATGAGTTTATTTATTGCACTTTACTAGTGAAAGCTTTATTGAACATGTTGTGTGGGAAAGATGTTTATGGTGTTTATCACTTTGTATTAATCTTGAAGTCACATGTGTTTGACTGTCGGACTTGATCCTTTTGAGAAAGGCATAAATAACCATCTCACCACTGTGCACTAGCCAATCATGAATACCTTAGTGCATATCATAAGATTTTGTACTCGAGAAAGTGTAGCACATGCACAAAAAGAACATAAGGTGAAGTCTCAGTTTAAATGATAAATCTCTTACATTAAAATTGGTGTGTACTATTAGGCTGAATGCCAAATCACTTAAATTAAAAATTGATGTGTATATTATGAGGCAAAATTCAAGAAACTTACATGATTGCAAGCTTATGTTCTAGGAGATGTGGGAGTTATATGATGTAACTTTTTAGGTGATAGTCTCTTTTAAAATTCTATGTGATGAATTGTGTAGACTTTGTGATTGATTTCTGTTCTCATATCACCTCACATGTATCTCAAGTTTTTGCTAGTTGCACACACAACACAAGTTATTCTTTGCTAAACTTTGTACATGTAATTGTGTGTGTTTATGGTTTGACCAACCACATTTGAAAATTACTTTGAGTTTTATGCAAAAACTGTTTTTGTTGCTTTCAAAATGGGGGAGATTGTTTAAAATCTAAATTTCTGAAAAATTGGATTTAAATCTTGTTTTTGGGAGAGCATTTCATCTCATAATCGTGTATTTGTTTTGTTATATTCAATGCTTTGAGGTAAGTTTTTCGAAAATCTGGTTTTTCTCTAAAAAAACTGTTTTTTCCAGAATTTCGATTGATCCAATCTATTTTTCGATCAATCGAAATTTTGCTTTAAAATTTATGTGAGCCTCTTGCCTAGTTCGATTGACCGAACCTGATTTTCGATCAATCGAAGATTGTATTTCAAGTTTTTTTTTAAAACAGTTCTTTGACTGTTTCAAATCATCTTTTTCAAAAAGTTTTTAAACTTTTCTTCTCACTTTGACTTGGCAAGGCAGCACATCTCATTTTTTGTCGTTTTCTTCCATAATTTTTGCAAGGTTTTCCTCCCTCAAGGCCGGTATGACTATTCTATACCTCCTTTTTGTTTTATTTTCATGATTTCATGCACTTTTTCATGCATTTAAGGGATATTTTCAGACCTCTCTATTTTTGGGATTTTTGATGATTCAAGCCTTGTTTTCTGAAATTGATCATTGGGTTTTGATGGGATATTGGTATATTCATGATTGGTATTGATTAATTTGATCAATTTGGGGCTTTGTGAAAAATTGAAAATTCTAGGGTTTATGCTTGAATCTAATTTGGGGATTTTGTTAAATTGAGTTGAAATTGATGAAATTGGCTTGTTGTTTTGATGTAATTGATCATTCTAATCTGTTTTCTATCTTGTGTGATGATCAATTGGTCAATTTATTTTGAAAAAAAATTAACAAGTGGTTAAATTTTTTTTGGGTTTTAGTTAGAAACTCTATGCTCAAGCCAATTTTGTGAGTTTGAACTTAATTTGGACCTAATTTTCTGCATTAGCTCATGCATCATATCATTTAATATGTTCATGCATCATATAGTTCTTCTTGTTCTATATTTTTTTTGGCTAACTTGCAGTCTGCCCTTGGTTTTGTTTTTGTTGTTTTTCCCGTTTGCTTTGTGCTCTTGTTCCTTATTCTAGCACCATGCCTAGGAAGACTAGAGCTAATAGGGTTCCCTCTACCCCTGCCGTGTCTCCTCCTAGGGTTCAGTTGTTTAGGAATGAGCATGCGCGTGAGGCCTATGAGAAACTTAATAGTAAACGTAAGATTTGGGCTGAGTGTTCTGTGATTTTTGATGAGGTTGATCCAGCCATTAGGGCTAATCTTGAGTCTAGAGGTTGGTTGTCACTCTTAGAGATAGATCATCCACCCTCGACCGCTTTGATTAGAGAGTTCTTCTCTAACCTCACTTGTCACATCTATGATTCCAACACCGTTGTTCAGAGTTGGATACGAGGTGAGGAGTTCACCATTACCTCTAGGGTAGTGGTTGAGGCTCTTGGGGTTCCGATTGTCACTGATCTGGTCTATCCCTATGATGAGTCACCTCCTATTGGTGAGGTCATGTCACACATCACTAGATCATCTATCCAGTAGGGTTCTGATCCTCGGATCACGTCTTCTGTGCTTACTGAGACCGCATATTTGTTTCTTCGAGTTGCGTGTCATTCCTTGTGGCCAATTTCTCATCTCCACACCATCCCTCTGGAGCAATGTGTGTTTTTATATGCGTTTATGTCCGGTGCTTCTATCAGTTTTTCTCACTTGTTCCTTCGTTCTTTGAATGAAATTCATAGGAGTTCTGCCATAGGACATGCGCTTATATATCCTATTTTCATTCATAGGATACTTTTGTTTTTAGGTCTAGCTGACTTTCCCTCTAGTGAGCCTGTTCATGTTATTGGTCCTTTAGGTGCCACTTTCCTTCGTTAGAGGGCTGCTCATTTGAGAGCTGATCCTTCAGTCTCTCGTGGTGCATCCTCTAGTAGTGTCCCTCCTCCTCCCTCCTCTACAGGTGCTGCTGAGACTTCTGGTGCTGCTGCTGCTACTGATGTTCCTTCATCGACTACTTCGGATAATTTTGACATTCGACGTACGTTGGATCATGTCTTGACCGTTCAGGCGGCTCAATGACAGGTTTTGGTGGACATTTTGGATGAGATTAGAGGTTTACGAGCAGATTAGGCACGGTTTTGGAGTTCTTCGTCGCCACCTCCTTTTGATGATGGATTTTGATTGCCCTTTGGCATTCCGTCACAAAAAGGAGGAGTACATATGAGAGATGTTTTTGGCATTCTTTGTACTTGTTTTTTGTTTTAGGGGGAGACTTTAATTTTTGTTTGGTTGGAGCTTGTGGAGTTGTTTAGATTGTATCTAGGTGCTTCACTTTGTAGTTTATCTTTTAGCTCTTGCCACATTTTTGTTGTTGTTGGGTTATACATGTTAGGGGGAGTATATTTTGTGGTTCTTGTTTCAAACTTCTTATTGATTTATGATTATGAGTTCTTCATCATTATATGTCTTTATTGTTTGTGTTTGAAATCAAGATTTTTATTTTTCTTTACTTGTATTTTTTCCACACATGCAGTTATGCATTTTGTTTAAGTGTTTCAGGAAATATATAGGTTGATTCATTTGAGCTACTGTCTACTCTTGCAACTGATGGATAGTAGTTAGATTGAATTTGTGTTTTTGAGCATTATTTTGTAAAGACCTTTTACTTGTAAACTTTGAGCTATTTAAGTTATGTTTTGTCACGGATTGCCAAAGAGGGAGTTTGTTAGGTTCTAAAGACTTAGGTTTTATGTATTTAGAATCCTAATTTGTATTGTTGGCAAACCATGATCAAAACAATGTATTTAAGTTGTTTTAGAAGTGTTCAAAGTTGGGTCTTTGTTGTAAAGTTGGAATGTAATACTAAGCTATTTAAAAAAACAGATTTAGTACATTTCGATCGATCGAAACTTAGGCTTGATCAATTGAAAATCGTACCTGACGTTTTTTAAATAGGTTTTCCAACTCAGCCCTAAAGAGTTTTAATTGGTTTAGGTTTCTAATTTACCCTAGGTATATAAGGGAAACCCTAGCCACATTTTTGTGTTGCTCATATTGCGGTTTATGTGAATCTTTTGTGAGATCTTTGAGGAGGTTTCCTTCACATAAACTTAGGGTTTTCAAGGAGAAGATTTTTCTACACCTTGATGATCATTCCAATTCTTGCCATTGAAGCTTAAAGAAAACACAAGCTAGTGTGCTTGTATTTGGTGGAGAATCCAAGAAAGAAGGAGTCCGTGGATTCAGAGCTTGCACGTGGTCGTGTCAGTAAGTTCTACTAATGGGTAGCAATAAGAAGTCGAGCGTGGGGGCTTGTAAGTCTTATTGTATGAACTTCAATTCTTTCAAGATAGTAGATTCAAGTTTACCTTGAGGATAGCTAGATTAAATCCTCCCCAGGTTTTTACCGGTTTGGTTTCCTAGGTGATCATATCTTTGTGTTCTTTATATTTCTGCTGCTATACTTGATATGATTATTTAATTGTGTTAACCTAGATTTAATTAATTTGACTAAGTAACAACTTGGCTAAATTCCTAGGTTAATCCAATTGTTTTAAGGGGTCTAAAAATCAAGGGGGGGCTAAATTCCTAGGGTAACAAATTGGATTCCTTGATTTATCCTCGAGAACTGAGCACAAATCAAGGGGGGGCTATTATACGATCCTGCGATATCCAAATCCATTTAGGCCTCGGGCTTCAACCTAACAATATGGCCTATTCCGTACCTAAGACTAGGCCCCAAGCCACCTTTAGGCCTATTGAGTGAATGATCTTCATTAATTCATACTACGCTTCACCTTCTAGATCACATCCGGTGATCTGCTTCTTGAACAAGAAAGTGACTGCTCAGTCGTATTACCTCTCGGTTGCTCAGCAGTGTCTGGGGAGTATTACTACCGAGCATATCTACTGAAGTGGGAACCATTTCCAAAGCCACTCTCACCACACCCCATTGCCACCTAAACATCCACTTACAATTAACGATATTGGACCTCCCATTGCATTAACCATGGAAGTAATCATAATCTCACCACTAATTTTGGGATATAAATATGGGAAGTTAGAGGAGGAAAAGGTTGTTGAAGGTTCATAAAGAAGTGGGGAAAGGAGAGAGAAAAGAGTGATCCAGAGGAAGAGGAAATTCAATTGAGTCTCTGTGCCGAGAACGACCTAAAGTAGGAAACTCAAGCCCACAATATAAATAGATTGTGAGTCTAGGTGAGGCCCAACCCAGCAGCCTCATTTTTGGCACACACAGTTATCAAAAGAAGAAAAGATGTGGAAACAACGATCTAGAGCATTGTGGCTGCATGACGGTGATAGAAATACCCGGTATTTCCATAGTAGAGCCACTCACAGGTATAACCAAAACATAATTGAAGAATTAGAAAATAATATGGGTGAGAGGTGTGTGGATGAGAATGGCATAGCAAATATTTTGGTGGATTTTTACCAAAATTTATTCGCTTCATCCTCTCCCAATTAGATTGAGGAAGCTCTTGATGCTACTCTACAGGTGGTAATAGAGGAGATGAACCGTGTGCTTGTTGCTCCTTTTGAGAGAGCCGAAGTTGATTTGGCCTTAAATCAGATGGACCCTCTAAAATCTTGGACCTGATGGGATGCCCTCATTGTTTTTCCAATAATTTTGGCCGATCATTGGTGATGAAGTGGCTGAAGCTATTCTCACATGCCTTAACACAGGTTCAATCCCTCCTTCAATCAACTGTACGTTTATTACTCTCATCCCAAAGGTTAAAAGCCCAGTAAGAGTTTCTGATTATCACCCAATTGCTTTGTGTAATATTCTTTACAAGCTTATTTCTAAAGTTTTAGCGAATAGGTTTAAGAATTTTTTACCTAGCATTATTTCAGAATCTCAAAGTGCCTTTCAATCTTGTAAAGCAATCTCTGATAATATTTTGGTTGCCTTCGAGACCTTACACCATATGAAAAATAAAAAATCCAAGAAGATGGGTTTTATGGCTATGAAGTTAGATATGAGTAAGGCATATGATCGGGTGGAGTGGAGATATTTGGGGAAGATTATGGAGAAATTGGGTTTTTGTGATAAATGGGTGTCTCTTGTTCTTGAGTGTATTACCATGGTATCCTATTCGATTCTGGTTAATAGAGAGCCTAAGGAGATCCTTTGTCTCCATACCTTTTTTTGTTATGCTCAAAAGGTTTGAATAGGATGTTACAACAAGCAGCCTCAAATGACACTATATGGAGATTTTCTTTATGTAAAAGGGGACCAAAAATCTCACACTTATTTTTTGCAGATGACACCCTTTAATTTTGTAGAGCATCTATGGCAGATTTACAACCAATCCAAGACATTCTGGCTTTGTATGAAGAAGCATCGGGTCAAAAGCTAAATCATGAGAAGACAACCATCTGTTTTAGCAAGGCAGTGAAGGAAGACACAAAGGCCTTAATCTCAGATTTTTTACAAGTACTAGAGGTGAAAGAGTATGAAAATTACCTTGGCTTGCCGGCGGTGGTGGGAAGGAAGAGGAAAGCAAGTCTCAATTACATTAAGTAGAGAGTTTGGAGCAAACTTCAAGGGTGGAAAGAGAAGCTATTGTCCCAAGCAGGTAGAGAAATCCTATTCAAAGCGGTGGTGCAAGCGATTCCTACATTTGCAATGAGTTGTTTCAAATTACCGGTGGGTCTTTGTCATGAAGTTGAGGCTTTAATTCACAAATTCTTTTGGGGGCAAAAGGATGAGCAGTGAAAAATTCATTGGAAAAAATGGGAGGTTCTTTGTCAGCCTAAATCAGAAGGTGGGTTGGGTTTCAAGGACCTGGAAAAATTCAATGATGCAATGTTGGCAAAACAAGTATGGAGACTATTGAATGACCAATCCTCTCTTTTTTATCGGGTCTTTAAAGTGTAATACTTTCCTAAGGGGTCCATTTTTGAAGCCTCAGCAGCCAATGGTTCTTATGCTTGGCAGAGTATTCTTAAGTCGAGGATGGTGATTTCGATGGGTATGAGGTGGAGAATAGGAGATGGGAAGAGTATAGACATATACAGGGACAATTGGCTGCCAGGGAAGGGGTCTGCCAGGGTTGTTTCTCCAAATGTACAGGCATTAGAAGGTGCTCAGGTTGCTGCACTCATAAACCTAAGCACCCGTACTTGGAACATAAATTTGTTACACCAGCATTTTTTGAGCTTTGAGGCAAACGGAATCAAAGCTATACCTTTGTGCTGGACAGACCAGAGAGACCGCTTCACTTGGCCAGACAGCCATAATGGGGAGTATACAGTGAAGGCAGGGTACCAGAAGTTGTGTCAGGAAGCTAATTCTAGCGCTGCATCAAGCTCGGACTCCTCGCGCCAATCGGCTTTCTGGAAACGTATTTGGAAGCTTCACGTTCCAAATAAAACCAAATTATTTCTCTGGAAAGTTTGCTACAATGCTCTACCGACTAAGGTTAACCTGAAGAAAAGGAAAATTTTGGACGAAGCAAAGTGCGGTGCCTGCCTCTTGGACCAGGAAACAACGCTTCATGCTATTTAGAGTTGCAAGTGACTTTACAACATTTGGGCCCCCTATTTCAGCTGGGTCCGAATAGAGTACCCTTACATTTAGGACATGCAAGAACTAATTAGCTTGGTGGGATAGCGGGCAAAGAGTTTGGAGCTGTTTAGGGTGGTGGCTTGGTTCATTTGGAACCAAAGAAACAAGCTAAGTTGAATGAGAGGGGCTTGTCGAGTGAAAAAATTCTTGAAGCAACTAGAGTGTACCTTTCGGACTTTCAAGCAAAATTCCAGAAGAAAAATGTGCAGCAACCTAAGGGAAGTACAAAATGGCAACCTCCAAGGGATGGAATGTACAAAACGAATTATGATGGCACAGTCTTTGCCGAGTGGGAGGAAGCAGGTACAGGGGTTATAATTAGAGATGTTAAGGGGCTCGTGATTGCTGCCTTAGCTGAGAAAATTCGTTATCCGGGCTCTGTGGAGGTATTGGAAGCACTAGCTGCAAGAAGAGCAGTGGAATTGGGCTTAAGTGGTTCTGAATTTGAAGGTGATTCTAAGGTGGTTTGGACGGCTTTGAGATCAGCGGATGGGGCTCTTTCATCCATTGGAGAGACTATCAAAGACACGATGTCTATTGTAGGTTCACTTCGAACTTTTTCTTTCTCTCATACTATGCAGCAGGGCAATTGTGTAGTCCATGCTTTAGCTAAGAGAGCAATTGTTTCTTTTCTTTTATTAGTCTTGATGAAGCATATTCCAACAGACATTAGTCATGTTGTTATTTCTGATTTTCCAGCAATGTAGTAATAATACTCAGTATTGATCCTCAAAAAAAAAAAAAAGTTATAGACGAGGTAGTTAAAATCCAGAAACAAAAATAAATCAATATAGCACACTAGAAAACTAGAAATGCATTAGAATTTTTTACAAGATAATATGTACAATTACTCAAGTAATAAATTAAAATTACTACATAGAATAAAGAGGTATATACTTGAAAAAGCAAAAATCATTGATCATCCATTAGCAGGAATTTTTCTGGAATGGATCGTTACAATTTTCAGTAGGTTAGTGATGGACCTGAGTCATTAGGCTGGGTGCTTGGTAAGCAATTTTCGGGTGGTTATGGTCTCCTTCATATGTCACAACCAACATGGTAGGATCCTCCAAACATCGTTCTACTTGCTTTCTTGCAGGGCAGCTCCTCGCGCTGCTGCATTTGTAATAGCTCCTTTGGAAACAAAGCATGACAAGTACAAATCAGCTATGTTATTGTTGCGTAGAGTAACTTCAGAAACTCTTGGAATTAAGGGTACAAAAAGAAAGTTGGTTTTCAATCATGCAACACATGATGGCAAACCTATTCTCCATCACTACCCACTAGTCTTAATATTCATCAATGGGCCACAGATCAGATGCTCTAGTCTAGACCATCTAAATCTTTGCATCTCTAGTGGTTGCACAATAAAGAAGTCGAAGCATCTTTAGTTTGATCTTCCCAAACACAAAAGATTTCAGTTTGAATTTCAAGAATGCTGAAGTTTTCAGTGACATCAGAAAATGATTTGAGTATGAGACTTAATTGGATGATAAGAATATGCAGGCTTTTTCTCTTGATTTACGTTAAAATGAACACACTTCATGGGAGTTATCCTAGATTTGAAAGTTCCAGCAGGGAGGAAAATTTCATGGTCCAAACTGAAATTCAATAGGTAAGGTCAATCATCACAACAGGTGAGTGATGTCACAACTATAAACATGAAGTGATGATTATAATAGTCAGTCTGGTTAAGACTAGAGGATCTACCAAGAAAAAATAAAAACAAAAATAAAAATGAATTCAATTATTTTCTCCATAGAACACAAATGAAAAATATAGTCAGGCTTCACCTTGCTCTGTGATGATAAAAGAAGAGAGAATTTGGAATCCTATAAGAACCAAATTATTTCTTAATTAACTTATGATCATAATGTTTTTATTTTTGGCCTTTTCCCATCTTTCCAGTCTAATTGTATGATATATTTAGGAACAAAATCCGTTCGTAGTTCTAAAATTCATCTCTGCTAAAAGTACATAATTTGATCTATGAGATATATAAGATGGAACACTAAAATTCACATATTGAACATAGTGTTGCAAAGTTGAAGGTATCAACGTAACCAATACATTCCTGACCAATATGATTTGCAAGCAGAGAAGAATATTTGATTCAAAGAGAGAAATGAATAAGAAACATGAACATACCTTGGATGTGGAGATCCCTTTATGGGCTTCTGCCCATACTTCCTCCAGGAGTAGTCATCAGGAGGTATATCTGCTGGTTTATTGCTTAAAGCTGGAACTGTAATTGCTCTCTTTATTCTCAGTTTCCTTTCAAGACAAATCACATGTAGAAGAAAAAAAATGAGATGCAGTCGAAATTCATATACATGGAATTCAGGCAAGGGTTCACCTTTGCTTGGAGCAATGACATCCACCTGTTGAGACAACGCATGTTGTACTATCTCCACTTTTCACTTCACACTTCCTCTTGTAAGATAACATGGAGGATTCATCCGGCGAAGCCAAAGTTTCTGATGATGAGAAGCGAATTGTCTGCTTGTCAATGCTACTTGCATCCATGCTGATCAGAGAAGTGCTATGTTCTGAGAATTGGCTCTGCACCGTGATAGATTTATTAGCAACAATATTTGTTTGAGAGTAACATTGCTGTAATTCCTGATTCTGTTTATGCCTACATAAGCTGAAATTGTCACTCTGGATCAAAGCAGTAGGTGATTTATTACTCTGGAGGGGAAATAACTCTCTGACTATGCAGGTTTGAGCTGAATTGCACGCGAAATCTTGGGGTGAAGAATTTGGACTGTCCATCAGTTCAGCCGGGTTTATGTCATGGAAATTTGGCAAGGGACCCTTTCTGATCCTCCTACAATCTGATGACATTGATCCATCAAGGAGTGTGAGCAGTTTTCTGAACTCATTTTCTGCATCTTGAGCGATCAGGGTTACTTCCTGAATGCTTCTTTTGTGATTTTGATCAGAAATACATCTCAAAAGGTGATGGGCATGTCGGAAACTATTCTGAGCAACCTCATGAACTTTGAAATTCCATCTTTGGGTCATTGAAACACACACACTTGAAGCTTCTTTCATGATTTATTCTGCAGTACGTGCTGAACTTCTGATAATTCAGTACTAAAGAGATAATTAGTTTGGTCAGATGGGCTATGGTTTCTAGATATTGAATTCTTGCGTGTTGCGCATGATAATTATTTTTATGGCGATTTTATTAAATTTTTTTATACAATTTAAACTAATTTAATAAAGAGTAATATATTTTATAATTATATTTTTATTTATTATAAAAATAATCATAAATGTAATATAAAAATAATCATAAATCATAAATTTAATAATTTTTGTCATACTAAAATGAAAAAAAAATACAATTTTTCTCAGAAATTCAAAAGACAAGTTAATGAAAATATTTATTTTTTAATAAAAGTTATTTATAACATTTTGTGAATCATTAAAAAGAGTATAAAATTCGGAAATTATTCTTTTAGTTTTAAAAAAACTTTCCCAAACTTATTTTTTCTACCTACAATCCAAAACACTGAAAAAAGTAACTAAAAAAATTAATAAAACTTAACTATGATTAATTGGATCAATTAGGAAAATAATTTGTTGTTTATAATTTACTAAGGTTATTTTCTTCGCAGAAATTGTAATTTCGTCCACCCAAAACATATTATCAAATAAACAATTATTAGAAAAATCTAAGAATTAAATTTCTATATCTGCATTGTTATAAAATAATAATAATAATAATAATAATAATAATTAAATTAAAATCGTGAAAGATAAAATTTGACTCTCATCCAATAATTTTTTTTAGCCAACCTTTTCTTTTCTCTAAATAAATGGAATTATAGAATACTTCTAATACTATTAAGAGTACTTTGTCCACCACAAAAGATTAAAAAATAAACAAAATTTATTAAAATCTTATAGTTTAACATCTAAATTGAGCACTATAAAAATCATGCTATCAAATTATAATAACTACCAAATTAAATTATCCAAATCATGCTATGAAGTAGAATAATATTATATTTTTATATTTAATCCTTTATAACGCAATAGAATAACATTTAACAATCAAAGAGAGAGAGAGGAAAAAAAAAAAAAACAAAAACAACAATTTAAAAAAAAAACAAAAATTGAATCACATTAACCTAAAGTAGATTAAAGAATATAACAAATTATCAACCTAAAGTGAAGATGCAAGAAAAATAAAAAATAAAAATCCACTCAAAATTTGTGTGTTTGAGAGAGAGAGAGAGAGAGAGAGAGAGAGAGAGAGAGAGAGAGAGAGAGAGAGAGAGAACCTTTTTTTTTTTTTTAGGGGAAAACTATGCATAAAATGAAATAGATAGTAACAAATTTATAGTAAGAGAGTATGAATAAAAAAAGACAAAAATAGAGGAAGATGAAAGGAAAGATGAAGAATGAAATTAATGTAGAGGATAGTGGGGAGATGAGAAGGTGAGGGAAGGAAAAAGGTTGGAGAAGTAGTGGGAAAATGAAAAGGTAAGGGAGAGAGAAAGGTTGGAGAAGTGTAAATATGAAATTAAAAATAATTAAAAATAATTATAAGAAAATGGAAAGAAAAAAAATTATGACGTGGACGCTGATGTGGCTTAACGTGAGCGCAGCAGCATTAAACGCTACGCTTTAGCTTTTAGTAATATATAGATTAGGGAAATGCTAACGAATGTTTTTAAGGCATTGTTTAATAATTCATTTAAAGAAAATTTTTATGGGAAAAGAAAAAAAAAAGTAATTAATGTTTTGAAAGTTTTTTTTTTTTTTTTTTTCATAAAATAGTGTCAAAACTTTCCTAAAATAAATTGTTAACCAATATTCTATTAGAATCATGTACCAGAGACCGCCAGTGAGTCAAAGAAATAATGTTCCCCGTGGTGCAGTGAACAAAATATTCAAAACCCAATTCATGAAGACTTCTATATTAGATTTTGATATACACGACTGATTAAATCTAACTTGTTGGCCAGATATATAGTTGACGGTAAACTTTAAGTTACATGACTAACTAACGAATTATACATCTGAAAAATCCTAAATAAGTAAGAAAGAAAATGTGTCAGAGAAAGAGAGTTGAAAATCATGGAGTTGATAGAAACAAAGGTGATTACTGTTATTGCATGCTGAGGTTGTAATTTTCTGTGCTCCTCACATCTTCAATTTTTCAAAAAATGGCTGTCGTACAACCCACCCTGGTGACAATTAGTGCTTATTCAGGGCACACAGTGGTTGTGGTTATTCTGAAAACTGCCATTAATATAGAACACCACCATAAATTCTTCGCATGTCCATGTTGCACTACACCTTTTCATTACTTTATATATGTATCTACACAGGAAGATAATGGCCAATAAATCACCATTGGGATGCTAGTTTTGTTTAAAACACAAGGATGTTTCTGACATTATATGCAAGACGCGTGATGCCTCCAGGTACTATATGGAAGAAGTTTATACCCCAATTTGAAGAAAGGTAGGTTGCATTTAGGATTAGGGTTTAAAGTCAGCTTATTCTTATCATTCAACTTATTTTTGTTACTATTTATATGTTCCGTTGTACTTTTTAATACTATTCATAGGTCTTACTATTTCAGTTAGTTTTTACTTCTATCTATAGTATTTTCAATAAAAAATTTGCTGTTCTCAAACGGACCATAAGAGATTTATGACATAATAAATATAAATATATAAATGTAGGGGAAATAATTCTATTTAGAGAGAGAGAGAGAGCTAGTAGTTCAGCCCCTTAAATTTTATCTGGTAATGGTATAAGTGGATTGTGGGGGCATGTTTGGTACAGAAGAAGACATAAAAAGATTCAAAAATATAGGTGAAGGACTTTAGTTGTATGTAGCATCATTCCACTCGCCCATGAATCGAATATCCACTAAACCAGGCAACCAACCAAGATTGCAATCAGTGTCTCTCACTCATGGCCTACGACCATTGGCATTTATCCTTTTGGATTCATGATAGAAGCATGCTTGTTCCCAAAGGTTGGCTTTTAGTGGCTGTGTTTCTACTCCTCTCGTTGTTGCATTGTTTATTATACCTTGTAATAATAATGCTAAAGAAATCATATAATAATTAAAGCACTTCTTTGCTGGATATGTTGTCTACTTCGTAGAATCACTAGGAAATACTGAAAAGTACCAATTGTGTTACAACCTAATTTGCCACGATCACCTCGACCTCGACCTCCACTAGTACCATGTCTACCACAGGAGCTATGATGAAGGGCTGTAGCTATCTTGGTAAAAGCAATTGAAATGGTTTTAGTTCGAAGAAAAACCTAATCTACCAAATAGCGTTACTGCTAATAATTTTCTGCTTAATATTAGATAGATTGCTATTACCAAACGTAGGCTTTATACGGTCTAAAACCCAGTGGTGGAGCCACATGCATGCTTGGGGAGCCTTGGCCTTTTCAAAATTTTTAATTTTTTAAAAATATTATATTTTATAAATGTTAGAAATAATGAATGAATAGTATTGTATTTCTCAAATGATAAAATATATATAGATGCCTTTATATAGAAGGCAGAGTGTGTAGTACAAGTATGTGTGCTATATAAGTAAACAAGGGGGGTCTAAAGCTCACAACCTATTACACGTTAACAGCCTCCTCTCAAACTCAAGGTGGGTGTGAAACCAACTTGAGGTTGTCAACCAAAGCACGAAGGTGTCCTTTAGGACGTGACCTGGTGAAGATATCTACAAGTTGATCTTTAGAGGAGGTTGAGAACAACTTGAGAGCATCATGGACAAGATGATAACGGATAAAATGACAATCGATCTCGATGTGTTTAGTCTGTTCATAGAAGACATTATTGTGAACAATATTAATGGCACTCTGGTTATCACAATAAAGAGGAGTGGCAGAGGATGTGGACACACTTAAGTCCTTAAGAAGTCATAGTATCCAAAGAAACTTAAATGTGGTATCAGTAAGGGCACGATATTCTACTTCAATACTGGAGCGGGCTACAAGAGTTTGTTTCTTACTTTGCCAAGAAATCAGAGAAGAACCAAGAAAAAAGCAATAACTAGTGGTGGACCTGCGATCAGTGAGATCTCCTGCCCAATCAACATCAAAGAATGCACAGAGAATAAGAGGAGAATGAGTAGAGTAGAAAAATGCCATGAAAGAGAGTGTCCTTCATGTATCAAAGAATGCGCAGAACAACAGTATACACTACAACAAAATATATTTTTAGTGACAAAAAAATTCGTTACTAAAAGTCCAGTTTTTCGTCACTAAGGACCTTTAGCGACAAAATCGACTAATTAGCACTGAAACTCATTTAGTCGCTGAAACTTTATTGCTAAAAGTTTTGGTGACGAAAAATTTCGCCAATAAAAGTCCGATTTATTAAAAAAAAAAAAAACTTTTAGCGATAAAAACGTTTCATCGCTAAATGTTTTCCTTGCTAAAAACACTATTTAATGACAAAAATATTTCGTCACTAAAAACACTTTAGTTTATTAAATAATATTTAGTGACGAACAATTTCGTCACTAAAACTATTTTCGGGTACATATAATGACGAAAAAGTTCGTCACTAAAACTATTTTTAAGAAAATCCAGGCATATATCGCGACGGAAATTTTCTTCACTAAAACCATTTCTTACAAAATTCTGCTACATTTAGCGACGAAATATGTCGTCACTAAAACAATTTTTTGTTGCTATATTTGTGACAAATAAAATCGTCGCTAAAACTTATTTTCTATTTTTAATTTTTTAATGGCTTTGATATTAACCTGTAACCTATCATTACATTATTAAAATCTCACATTTGATAACATATTTATTTCAACAATATATTTATAAAAAAAGATCCATACATTGCACAAGTAAAAAATAAAATAAGTATCCAATTCAAACTTCTTCCATACAATAATTGTTTGCAACACATACAATAACTCAAGATGTTTTATAACAATACAAAAAGTGTAGCATAATATAATTAGAACCAACGGAGGATGTCCTCATATGTCTTCAAGTGATGCCAAAAGTAATCCCCTAAAAGCCACCAATAAGAAATCTACACAAATATAAAAACAATACTACATTAAAATCGTAAAGTAAAAACATTAACAATGTTATAAGAAACATTTCTAACAATGCATTAACAGTAGCCACACCAATGAATTAAAATCACAACTCCTAATGTATAAGTTGTAGAAAGCAAATATAGATTTTCAAGTGTAATATAATACAATTAGTTTCAAATAATGTATCAAAAAAAGTAGTCACACCATGTAGTGTGGGTCAATTGCTAAAATAAAGTATTAACCAATAAGTGGGTTCCAGTTAACTCAACTGGTAAAGTCTCTGATAGTTGTATAAGAGATCTGTGGTTCAATCCCCGCCTATACCAAAAACTGATTGGTGTCTTGGTCTAATGATAAAGAGCTATCATTAGGAGTGGATGCCATAGGTTTAAACTCTCTCTCAAAAAAAAAAAAGTACTAACCAATAAGCGTTTTAACTTGAAGATAAACCACCCCCATAGGTAAGAGCGTCATCATAACCCTTGCTCCTCAAAAAATTAAGAATATTCTTTTGGACCTCTTTTTGCTTAGCTTGTGTCTCTTGCTCCCTAGCTCGCTCCTCTTCTATATACGCACACACACACACACACACATGTATATATATATATATAGAAGTTTTAGCGTTATTATACAAATGGTGTGTCCACTACACCTACCCAATGCACACTACTTAGAATTCTTAGCTTGAACTTAATAGATGTGATGTATAGACAATACCAATTCCTTAATTCTTAAGACATATATATATATATATATATATATATATATATATATATATATATATATATATATATATATTTTTTTTTTTACCTGACAAAGTTGAAAGATTCACTCTTTAAATCTAACAATAGGCAGGGTACAATGTATCATATAGCATATTAGAAAAAGTAAAATAAAATAAAAGATGCAAATTGTCATGAGTCATACTCTTTTTCTAAAACTTCTATACAAAGTCAATTTAGCATTATGAAAAACTCTAAAGGGTTAGTGGACATGTTTTCAAGACTTGTGATCAATAAGGTAAGTTTAAGTGTCTTAATCAAAATACATTGGGATCACTTAAAAAAAAATTCATTCTTATAATTATGTTTTTGAGATAATCCTTATAATAATTTAGTGTGTATGAAATGAAGATTATATTTATGAGCAATGACCACTTCTATTAAAAAAAAACATTATAAAATTCACATTAAACAAAAGCTATAAAAACACTCCCAATAATATGAATTTAAACCACCTTATAACTCCATGCAAGCCACCTGCTTGCTCCAACATAACAACCCACCACAAAAACAAAAATCATCATCATGATATATAATACTTACAAGTATTAAAAACAATTACATAGTATCCATCACATATAAATCAACAATATTCATTCATGATTCCAAAAAATAAGACACTCCCAATATAAATTTAAACCACCTTATAACTCCATGCAAGACACCTGCTTGCTCCAACGCAATAACCCACCACAAAAACAATAATCAACATCACAATATATAATACTTACAAGTATTAAAAACAATTACATAATATCCATCACATATAAATCAAAAATATTCATTTACAATTCCAAAAAATAAGACACTCCCAATGTAAATTTAAACTACCTTATAACACCATACAAGTCACCCGCTTGCTCCAATATAACAACCCACCACAAAACCAATCATCAACATCACAAGTATAAACTTTTTTAAGTATTTAAATAAATTTTACTTACTATGCTCAAGCCAAGCGTACATCTTTAAGAAAAAATCCAAAATTATCACAAATAATGAATATTTAACCTGCAAAAGAAAAGTCTAATTTATAAAGACTTTATCAATACACTTACTAGCTATCGTAGCATAATTGTCATGACCTAAACTTGTACTTCAGAATTTAGAGCATGACTGACATATTAATATCAAGTTTACCTTAATACTAACATGAACCAACCTAAACTGAAGGTGCTTATCAAGAATAGTTTCTTGTATTCCTTATTTTCTTGCATAAAAGCCACTATGCTTTTACATAAATATTTCATAACAGTAGCATATCCATTTTATTCTTTAAATATTACGTTCGTGATATAAGTAATAGCATCGATATGCTAAAATTATCATATATATATAGGATTCAATAAGTCACGAATATAAATCTTTACTTAAATCATGCTTATATGTAATATCTCTAATTAAAAGGTTCTGATGCATAATGATTTCCGCGAGAGATTTGTATAAGAGGAGCTCAAGTGTCCATGTTCTTGTTCTTGTCACCTAGATAAAAGACCAAAACTTATTACTAACAACTCTTCCTAAATATATAAACTTATACATCAATCATAACCTAACTCTCAAACTCAATAAAATCATTGATTCCCATCACACAAGGTTCCCTAAAGCACATGATACATTCATCAAACACATTATGTACCCAAACCATAGAAAAATTAAGGCATAAAATTTATCTATGATCCAAACATACCAAAGGATTAGCATACTAATTTATAGCTCAAAACACTCACCCTAACTTTAGAATTAAATCCTTAAAGTTAGGTGTATCATATGTTGTTCACTGCTCATTTTAATAGTATATACCTAATTTGTAAAATACAAATGGGCTGTCTATACACATCCAAACGTCATGAAAGTTTACAGAACCATTTCCCTAGATGTCTAGTATATACCATATCAATTTCAGAGTCAAAGAGTAAAACTATGATTAATTAAAAATCATACAATACAACATGCTCAAATCTGTCCTAACTAAATTTCATACAACTTAGAAATTAAACCATTATTTTTATATTGATCCAAATACTGTGAGACCACTTCCATTACAATCATGTGTGTCTTAAAATTCATAAAAACTACTTCTAGCATCCTAATTCATGAAATATAATTTAATCCAAATTTTTCTTGTTATAAACACCAAATCTGTCACAATGACAGCTTTAACATGTTTTTTTTTTTTACAAAATCATTAACTAATAGCAATTGACCTTCACTTCATGTGGGTATTTTATACCTATACTATACATGTTAGATTACATAAATAGGCATTTAAAAGACCATGATATTTTCAATCTTTCAAATAGCTAACACAAAACCACAAATTTCAGCTTCTAACAATCAGATTAGAGAACATAGAATTGAAACTAAAGCAAACCATTACATCATTAAAAAATTCATAATAGAAAATAAACATATATACTTACCCATAACTGAAGTTGAAACTTTAATAAGAACAAGCTTTGATTCAACAATTTTATAAAACCCATTAACTCATACTTACACTTACAAGAAAAAAACTTAAAACCTATATCATTTAATCAAATACAAACCAAATATTACCAAAAAAAAAAAAAAACCTTACAATGCTGAAATCAGTGGAGGAAGACAAAGGGAAGGAAGAAGGGAGGTAGTGGATCGAGGAAAAGGGAGAGGGAAAGAAAGGAGAGAGGGAGTGGGTGAAGGGGTTCTCACCAGTGGCGGCTAGGGGGTGGGTTGGCGTCACTAGCAAGGGGTGGGTCTTTGCCGGCAGAGGGTGTTGGCATTGGTGTTGGCGTCAGCAACCTGGGTGAAGGACTATCGGTGTAAGGCTGAATGTGTGAGGGAAAAAAGGGGCTGATGTGAGGCTGAATATGTGAGGGAAAAAAGGAGTTAATGTGATATATATATATATATATATATATGGCATCTTTAGTGACAAAATGCAAGTCGTCACTATTGCCTTTAGCAACGAAATAGGATTCGTCGCAGATACTCCGCACAATCTTCTGGTTTTCCTTTTCAGCGATGACTTATTTTTGTCGTTAATTGCTGCCTTTAGCAACGAAACAGATTTCGTCACTAATAGCATGACCAGCAACACCTTTAGCGATGAAAGCGTTCGACACAAAAAACTTAAACTTTTAGCGATGAAAAAATTCGTCACTGTAGATCAATTTGGTTTCACGCCTACACTTTCGTTTGGCCCCCTTAATTCAACACAACCTATAGCGACGAAATCTATGTTTCATTGCTAAATGCTACTAAATTTTTTTATAAATACCGACAAAATATAAATTTTGTCACTATAGGGTACCTTTTTGCGACAAAAATATTTTCATCACTAAAATTTGTCACCGTAGTTACATTTTGTTGTAGTGATAGTGAGCCGATCGTAGAGCAGATAGATACTAGCTCACTTGGTGAATAGCATAGGAAATGTCTAGATGAGTGACAATGAGATAAACTAGGCTACTAACCAATCGTCTATAAAGAGAGGGATTAGACAATGATTCTCCCCCGCCCCCCCCGAGGGAGTCAGATGCACATTAAGTTCAACTAGAGTGTTAACAGTCTTACTATCAATGAGTCTAGCTTAAGACAAAAGTTCAGAAGCATACTTGGCTTGAGTAATATAAAGACAATCTGTGTAATGAGTGATTTCAAGACCTAAGAAATAGCTGAGATGTCCAAGATTTTTCATCTCAAACTGCTGACTAAGAAAATCCTTGAATTCTTGAATGCCACTGAGGTCATCACTAGTTATGATCATATCATTCACATATAGGAAAAGCAAAATGATGCCTTTGTCGGTGCGATGAGGAAATAAGGCAAAATCATAAGGACTAGCAGTGTAACCCAAGCGAAAGATGGTGGAGTTGAACTTGGCAAAACAAGCTCTTGGAGCTTGTTTAAGGCATAAAGTGCATGTCAAAGGTGACAAACCTTGTTTGATTCAATAGAGAGATAGGAGGAGGTTGCATATAAACTTCTTCACTTAAATCCCCATTAAGGAAGGCATTTTTTACATCCATCTAAAAAAGGTCCCATTTACTGGCAGTAACATTAGCTAAGAAGGCACGAACAAATGAGATATGAGCAACCAGAGCAAAGGTCTCTTTATAATCAATCTCATACTCCTGTGTAAAACCTTTTACAACAAGACAAGCCTTATAGCTCTAAATGAACCCATCAAAGCGAGTCTTGATCTTGTAAATTCATTCATAACCAATCATATACTGTTTAGGAGGGAAAGTAACCAAATCCCAAGTATGGTTTTTGGATAATGCATCAAGTTCCTCTTTCATTACAATCTGCTGCAAAGGGTCAGTGGAGGCCTTACGATAAGTGTAAGGCTCGTGTAGTGTAGTAAGGGCAATGTAACAATGATAGTTAAGTAAATGTGCAGGAATGGATCTTACCCGAGTTGAGTGACGAGGTGGAATGTCCTGTGGAAGATCTTCAAGTAGAGTAGGAGCAGGGGACCTAGGCTCAATGTGGGGTAGCTCATCATCAACTTGTTCATCTTCCACCTATTCATTTGAGGGTGATCCAAGAGAAACACAAAAAATATCTGGTGATTGGATAGAGAAGTCTAAAGGAAGATCGAGAGTATTTATAGAAGGAAGATGTGACTTGTCTGGAAAGATTTCTAAAATAGATGAGGTAGTCAAGGAAGAATGGAAGTGAGAGAGTTCAACAAAGGAGCAGTGTTCCCAAAGGACAACATTTTAGGAAACACGAAGACGATGAGAGATAGGATCATAACACCGATACCCCTTTTGAGTTTCGCCATAGCCAAGGAAACAACAAAGTCTGGATTGAGGCTCAAGTTTGTTGTGCTCATGAGGTTAAAGAAGAACGAAACAAGTAGGACCGAAGGAGTGTAGGTGATGATAGTCAAGGGGTGACTCAAAAAGGTGTTCATATGGAGGACAGTGCTTGGAATGCGACTAATAGCATGAACAGTATGAAAAGCAGCTTCCCCCTAAAATGGGGTAGGAACTTTGGCAGAGAGAAGAAGAGCACGAACAGTGTCAAGAATATGATGAAGTTTTCGTTCGGCTTGACCATTTTGCTGAGAGGTACTTGGACAAGTTAGGTGATGTATAGTGCCATAGGAATGCAATAGAACTTGAAAAGCATATTGAGTATATTCAAGAGCATTATCTGATCGAAAAATTTTGATACGTTTGGAAAATTGTATTTCAACCATTTTTGCAAAATTACTATAAATTGGTAATAATTCAGAATGAGATTTCATAGAAAAAATCCAACTATAACGAGAATAGTCATCTATAAAGACAAAAAAAATATCGAGATCTACCAATACTGGTAATAGGAAAAGGTCCCAAAACATCAAAATGAATTAATTCAAAAATACTATTAGAGATAGATTCGCTATTATTGAAAGGAAAACTTGGTTGTTTTCCTAATTGGCATGAAATACAATTAAAATTGTCTTTGGATATAGAACCTAACAGACTCCTAGAAGCTAATTGTTGTACCCGAGAAGAGAATGCATGACTAAGGCGAGAATGCCAAAGTGCGAGAGAAGGTAAGGAAGAAACTGCAGCGGCTACAGCAACAACAGAAACAAGAACAACTGATGGAAGATGAAAGTTGTCCACGAGAAACATATGCCCAACTCTAGGACCAGTCCCAAGCTTCTACCCCGTTCTCAGATCTTGCACAGTACACCTAGAATAGTAAAAAATAAGGTGATAATCGAGTTCAGCTAATGTCCTGTAGTCAGTGGAGGAAAGGTTGATAGTAGATCTAGAAGATTGGGACTCAGTTGAGATGGAAGACATTGGCAGAGTAGACTCAGTATTAGCAACATCAGTAGTAGATTTGTTACGACGGTAACAAGTCTCAATAATGTGGCTAGGACACTTGCAATAGTTACAAAACTTTTTGTTGGACTGCTTGCGACGATTGCCAATGCCAAAGGCCTCAAACCCTAATTGAAAAGGTTGCTCTGTGTGGGGAGCGGGGGGAGTAATAGCTAGAACATTATGCTTATTCTGGGCTTCAAGGTTGCAAGACAAGCTTCTTCTTCAACCAATTCATTTACAGTAGTATCAAGAGAGGAAAGAGGACTGCGATTAAAAAGCTAACCTCGGATAGGCTCATAGTCATTGTTAAGTGACATCAAGAATTCATAAAGACGAAATTCATCTCGAATAGTAGCATATTGTTGAGCATCCTTTGAGCATGCCCAAGTTGGATCAGAAATGTCAATTTGATCCCAAATGAAGCGATGCTGATCATATTTGATAGGCCAAGAATGTATTAACCCCTTATGATAGATTAACTAATTAATTAGTCAAGTTGATTAATTAATTAGATTAACATACAATATGTGTGACAGTATAAACAAATCACCAATTAAACTAAATGCAGCAAAAATCAAATTGACACGGTGATTTGTTTACAAATGGGGAAAACTTACACAGCAAAAACCCCATCGAGTGATTTTAAGGTCACTACTCCTGAGAATTCACTATTATCACAACAAACGGTTACAAGTAAAGGAATCTCAGTACCTTATACCAATTTACATTTAAACCCTTACCCCAATACCCAATTGGACTTGTTCTGTAGTGACAATCTTTCATTTTCAATGCACGACTCCTAGTATGTGACTAACCAATAGATGCGTGGATCCCAGTATGCAACTTAATCACCAACTTGAGAAAGATGTTGGCTGCAAAGTTCTTCAGTTCATCACATGATGAAGATCACGAAGCTCCTTGGTCATAAAACCCTACGGTGTACAAACATAGCAGCTTCTTCAAGAGAAAGATGAACAAGGGCAAATTCTATCTCCGATCACAATTTGCATGAACAAGACTTTGCTTCACACTTGTGCAATTGTGTAACCCTTGACAGCCCTCAAAATAATCCTCATATATGTTTAGGGTTGTGAGAAAAGAAAGTTTAAACACATACTTATGGATTGGATGAAAAACGGCTCTAAAAAACGGAGTTTCATAAACCTCGATAAATAGCCATCTATCGAGCTAGCTGTCGAGCCACGAGCTGAAACAGCTTTCAAACCTCGATAGATGCTAGCTGTCAAGTTTTAAAATTCAACACTTTCTCACTTGATTCTTGGACAGACTTGTATGACTTTAACACTTGAACTTGAAACTTTGTTCCTTGAAGTATTAAATTCATCCTAAATCTACCAAATTACAAGTAAAGTGTGTTTTGTCAAAGAATTAGCCAATTACATAAAATAGCGACATATGTTCCTAACATTGAATCTCATATGTCCTAACAATATTAGTCATTGATAGATTGCCTTGGTTCTTGCCTGAGCTTATGCAACTTAACCACTAATTGATATTTCATGGATCCGTGAGAAGTGGGCTATCTTTTGGCCAACATATCCCGTGCAAATTTTACATCATCAAAGCTGCCCAACAGATTGGAGATGGAGGAAATGGAGGTGTTCTGGATCCAAGTGAAGATATCAGCATAATATTGCCAAAGCATGTGACCCTTAAGAAAACTGCGCAAAACTTGAGACCAAGATAAATAATTCTTATTCCCCTCCAATATAGCATAGATGGGGCGAGGAAGAAAAATATCCATTTTATCCATTTAAAGGAAAAAAAAATGCAAAAATAAACTACAAAAATGAAATCTACTTGAAAAATTGGGTAAGAAGCATCGAGATAGCAAAAAAGTCAATGGTCAAAGTCAACTAGCGACGGTCAACGGTTAACTGGTGGCGTTTAACAGTCAACGGAGCTGACGTGGCAGCTGACATAGGTAGATGACGTGGTGATGACGTAGGTGTCACGGATGACGTCAATAGGGACTAGAGGCCAGCGCATAAGGGGCGTGACTGAGGCGCAGCTTCTTTGGGCAAAGTGTGAGGGCACGTGCAAGCTCTGATGACTGCAAGATTTCCACAACTAAGTAGATGAGGGCGAGAAAATCACAATGGTAGCTGCAAAAAAATTAATTAGAGCAAGATTCATGACGAAGATGGTAAGTGTAGTGGTCTTTGTGGTGTGGGACTCCTTAACGATGGCGGTTATAGGGCCGGAACCCAAGGATGACAGCTAAGAGACGTTGGAGGTTCAACGGTGAGTGGCTGCGGCAGCTGTTGTGACGGCAGAAGTGATAAGAGTGGAGTAACACCAAGAGAGACAGGATTGCTAAAAGAAAGGTTAGAGCAGTGGCTCTAATACCATGTTAGAAATACTGAATGAATAGTATTGTATTTCTCAAGTGATAAAATATACATGAGTGCCTTTATGTATGAGGTAGAGTGTGTAGTACAATAATGTGTACTATACAAGTAAACAAGGTGAGCTTAAAACCCACAACCTATTACACATTAACAACAAATATATAAAGGTTATATTGAAAAAAAAAAAAAAAAAGGAGTTGGCTCCCCCCTAAAAAGAAAGCATTGGTCAACTAATCTAGTAATCATTCTCAAAGAGAGAAAGAGAGAGAGAGTTTAGAGTTGAGTTGATATACAATTGCAATAGAATGAAATAATTAGGTAGTAAGTTTTTTGAGTAAATAGTGGAATTCCTAATTTTTAGCTCAATTTCATATTCTATTAATTCCTTTAAATCATTCAACATTGATAATATATGCAATTTGATTGAAATTTTCTATTCTCAAGATTTTATCAAACAAAAGAAAAAAAAAAAAAAAAAAAAGCTCATATGAGAGGCTTCAATTGTAACATTATGATTTTGATTTAAGTTTATCTTGACACAATAATTTGGCCCCTCAACTCAAAATTTCTGATTCTGCCACTACTCAAACCTATCACAAATAAGAGATAGATGATAAGCTTAAAACAAATTATAAGAAGATAATTCCTATCCTAACTAATCCTCAATTTGATAGTCATCAAAATAGAGAAACATTATTAAAACTAACAACTACTAATATTTATCCAAATCTAACAATTCTAATAAAATAATTATTATGGTTATAACAAGTTAGCCTATAACAAGTCGAGTTGTAAGGCTGTTGGCCTAAAGTCAAGTTTCTTGACAAGTCATATCATCCACTTTCATATCTATAATTAGTTTCATGCCAAAGAATGATGAAGACAATTTTTGCCATTTGAGTGCATATTCCCATACAATTATGTTGTTTCATCTAAATCAAGATAAGCTGAACTAATAATATTCTAACATAAATTAAGTTAAATTAAACCGTAGACAATATATTAATGTTTAAGAAATTTATGGTTGTAAAGTTGTGATTTACAACAATGTTTTATGTTGGCTTTATTCCATAACAAAAAGTGTTGTAATTGCTTTAATTTTGTTCCTTGTATTTTGTATTATTTTATTGTATTGGGTTTAGTATTAGGTTGGTGAAGAATTGAGCATGAAGTGAAGAATCAATGCAATTTTGTGACTAACTCACAAGAAGAGTAACCTGTGCAAAGGGCACATGAGAAACACATGTTGGAAGCTGAAGAGTTATATGCTAGACTGTCAGTTTCGCGAGTATCTCGAGAAAAGGGCCAACTCGCGAGGTACCCACGAAACTCTCTATCTGGAGGATTTTAAGTGTGACTTTCTTACCCTTCACTCATACTATATATATTCTCATTACCCACAAAAGTATAAGAAACTATTCAGAGAGAAAAACCCTAGATAGGTTTTCTACAACACAACACAACACACCCATCTTTTAGAGAGAGAGCTACTCATCTCTGGTGAGAAATCATCGTAGCCTCTTTTCCTTCCATCTCCCATTACCATACCTTGAGAGGAGATTTGTATCCAAATACAACCCACACCTTTGCAAAGTGTAGTGAGTATTTTAGAGTTTGGGAAGTTTTAGGGATTTGTCAAAAGAAGCCGGTGAGGCTTGTCGGATGCAATCCATCGTATTGCGAGATTCGGAAAACTAGAGAAGACATGAATCCGAGAAGTTCGTTGGTAGCAGGAGTTTGGAGAGCTCAAGTACATTGAGTAGACTAGGCTTGAAGAGTCTTTTTTTATTCACGTACTCCAACTTTATTCTATAGTTTATCAATTTCAACTTAGAGGGTTGCGAAGAGGTTTTTCATCGAGTTTTTCAGTATCCTCTTCGATAACACGTCTTGGTGTTATCTTGTATTTGCATCTCTCTTCCTCTACTCTTGTGGTTTACATTTATTGTATGTTGTTCATGTTTATGCACTAGAGTAGTATTGGTTCATAAAGTCAGCAAATAGAGCTTAGGAAAATAGAGAGAATTCAGTAATGAGAGTGGAAAATGATCAGTGTATATGTACCTTATCTGGGATTAGACAGGCCTTGTAAATAGGCTCTCCTTTCTAACCGTTATCCTTCTTTGTAAAGTTGTGATTTACAACTATATTTTATATTAGCTTTATTTCATGACAAAAAGTGTTGTATTTGCATTAATTTTGTTTGTTGTATTTTGTGGGATTTTATTGTATTGGGTTTAATATTAAGTTACTGAAGAATCCAACATGAAATGAAGATTCATTGCAATTTCGCGACTAACACAAGAAGCTTACGAGTAAAGGTTCCCATGAAAAAGGCACGTGAGAAGCACATGCTAAAAGCTGAAGAGTCATGCTAGGCTGTTAGTTTCGCAAGTGTCTCGCAAGACGGGCCAACCAGTGAGGTACCCACGAAACTTTTTGCTTCGAGGATTTTAAATGTGATTTTCTTATCCTTTAGCCATACTATATATATCCTCATTACCCAAAAAAGTATGAAAGACTAATATTCAAAGAAAAAAACACTAGATAGGTTTTCTATAACACAACACACCTATTTTTTAGAGAGAGAGCTACTCATCCTTAGTGAGAAATCATTGTAACATCTTCTCCTTCTTTCTCCCATTGTTATACCTTGAGAGGGGATTTGTACCCAAACACAATCCACACCTATTCAGAGTGTAGAGAGTGTTTTGGAGTTTGGGAAGATTTGGAGATTTGCCAAAAGAAGACGGTGAAGCTTGGCGAATGCAATTGGGCGTATTGCGGGATCCAAAAAGTTAGAGAAGACATGACTCTGAGAAGTCCGTTGGTAGCAGGAGTTTGGAGGGCTCAAGTACATTAGGTAGACTAGGCTTGGAGGGTCTTTTGTTATTTGTGTACTCCAGTTTTATTCTCTAGTGGATCAATTTCGACTTGGAGGGTTGCGGAGAGGTTTTTCGCCGAGTTATTCTGTTTCCTTTTCGATAACATGTCTCGGTATTATCTTGTGTTTGCATCTCTCTTCCCTTACTCTTGTACTTTACATTTATTGTTTGGTGTTCATGTTTATGCACTAAAGTAGTATCAGTTCATTGTGCACGTTTACTCTTATTTTGCACTTTGATTAAGTAAAAGTAAAAACAATTAAGTTGTAATTTTAAAATTTGGGATCTAAACAAGCTCATGTGTTTTTAGCACAAATCCAAGCCCTTTCACATGGTATCAGAGCGGGTACACTTGTTTTGGTTTCATTACCTAAGTGTGATCCTTGACCCCTTATGTTTATTGCCATGGATAGTGTTTTGTATGCTTCTATGGATGTTTTGGATGTTGTTGAGTGTAACATGCCATGTGTCTGTGAAAATGCTTCCATGAGTATTTATCCTCATGCTTGTAATGACATGTTACATGAATCTATGGGTGTTATTAATATTTCAAATGTCAAACTCTTGAAGAAAAAGGTTAAGAAATTTCATGAAAATTTGAGCAAGTTCATTTGTGAAAATGATGATTTGATTGCTAAGCTCAATAAATCCAATAAATTGGTTGAAAGTATAAGAAACTTGCTGAATTTTTTATTTTTTTTTGAAAAGATGAAAGAGTTTGAATGTTTGAATATAGACTTGGATGCTAAACTTGTTTTGTCTAACAAACTTGCTGATGATCTTAAATGTGAAAATGAATCTCTTAAGATGCATGCCAAGTGTTTGATTGCTGAACCTACTGCTAAAAATGAAGAAAATCTTTGTTGCAATCATGTTGTGTTGCCCGATTTTGTGCCTAATGTGAGTTTTACCACTAAAGACAAATTAGTGTACATTCCTCCACACAAAAGAACCCAAAAAGTGGAGAGAAATGCTCTTAAGCCTAAGCCTTCATTTAGGTCTCATCCTAGGGATTTTAGTAGATCTAAGTTCATTCCTACTTGCCACCATTGTGGTGTGATTAGTCACATAAGACCACAATGTTCCATGTTGAAGAAAGAATAAAACCATGTTGTTAGATCCCTCCCTAAAAATTCAAGTGGACCTAAATACATTGTTTGTCACCATTGTGGTGCCTTTGGTCATCTTAGACCTCATTGCTCTAAGTTTCAAGCTCTTAAAAGAATTAAAAGAAAAGAGAAACTTGAGCTTCTTGGAAGTCATGCTATGAAAGCAAAACCAAATTTGGGGGAAAATGGTAAGTTGTTAAAAAAAGTTTTTGATATTCTTACCTCCTTATTTATGTGCATCTCCGGTTCTCATTCTTCCAACTATCGTCTCACTTCTCATGAGACAGTCATTCCAAACAATCACTCCGTTTGGACGAGGAAGGATTCCTATGGTTGAGCTTATGCTCTTTTGGTCATTGATCTAATTCTTTCGATCTTTATAGGACCCTTCATGTATTAGATGCTTCATTATCATGCATTTGTGCATCATGCATCTCTTTATATACATTGTTTTTGTTTTTATTTTTGATCTTACTTTTATGTTTTTGTTTTGAGTGTGTAAAAATCCAAAACCACATAAAAAGTGAAAAACTCAAAAAGTTTGGTCGTATATGTTTGAGCACATATTACATGTGAGTTTGGCCTAGTACCTTCGTACTAATGGCATAGTGTATTTTCTAAGTGTGAGCGGCATCTAAAAATTTACGTTTAATTGCTGTAAATAGATCTTAAAGCTTGTCATGAATGATTAGTCAATAGTCTTGTTTGATCTTGATATATGCGTAGACTTATGCCTATATATTTCCTCACAAATTTTTTTTTTCTTTTTCAAAGAGCTCTACAAATGTCTATCTCTAAAAAGAGAAAAGAGCTGAAAAAGTCTTACTTTGAAAACTAGTTTGAATAGGAAAAGGTGGAGCAAATATGTATTAAAATGTATGATGCCAAAACCAAATGCTTATTTGTCAAAGATATATAAAAAAGTTCATGGCATCATTTCTCAAAAATTTGAGGTGTATATTGATCAAAAGTATGAAAAATGAAAGTCAAATGAAAAGCTTTCAATCAAAGGTAAACACTTTGGTGGGCAATCATGTATGTTCATTTTTATAAGTGAGATAGGTCACTTGACTTGGTACTAGTTGTATATGACTTGATTGAATTGATCATTGAAGTTTCATACTAGACTATAGATTAGTTCATACTTGATCCACACACACAACACACAAGTTTAATGTTCAATGAATGTCTATTTCATTTGTGTGATTATACATGTTCAAATGTGATGAGGGTGTGCTCAACCATATGTGGATCAAATCAAAAGGATTTTTGTTCTTTTTATTTGCTTTTGGAAGTAATTTGTATCACCCATGTTTTTCAAAGTTTTTCAAGTTATTTTTGTGTAAAAAACATGTTTTTTGGGTGTTTTCACGACTTATTTCGTGAGTAAGCTTAATCACGAGTTTGGACAGAGAGTTTTGCAAGTGTTTCGCGAGAAGGGCTTACTCGCGAAAATTTCTAGCTACCTGCAAAAATTCTCAAATCAATTTTTTAAAGGACATTTCTTGGGACATTTGTTTAAAATTTCTCACATCTTCTCCCAAACCCCTATTTTAATGTTTCTACATCAAAACTCAATTAAATTCAACTGTTTTTCATTCCATTAACATCTCTAAGATAATCTTTAACTCTTTTCATTGATTTTGATTTTTAGATTATGTTTTTGGGAGGTTTTATGTTCATAGTTGAGATTTTCTCAAATGAGGGTTGGAAAAGTTAATTTTTGTCAATCTTTTTTATTAAGTTTTATTTTATATGATGATTTGCTTCGGATGTTGGCCCATTGTAGCAAAAATAACATGTATTTAGACAAGATTTTCATATGTTCATGCATTGTTTAACATATATGTGTAGTGTGTGTACTCTAAGTGTTTGATAAAATGCCTCTATGGTATTTTTTCACTCTTTTAGACTCCGATGAGTACCAATTTTTGGAGATTACCCTGATTATGCATGTTTATCATGTTTTGATAATTGGTTATGTGTTTTACACACTTTGCCCCATGAGTGCTTGCTCATGCATTGGTCATATGCACACTAGATGCACCTTTGATGCACACACTTTAACACTTGATATGTTTTGCATTCACTCATGCTAGTTAAGTCTTTTTAAGAACTTTTAGCACATATAACATCTTGTGTCTATGTCATGTTTACTTTATGCTTTGTAGCATTTTTTAAAGATGTTTTATCTTTTGTTTGAGCTTCATTTTTTCATTCATCTTGCACCCCTCATGCATCATTATCTTTATTCATATATTCTTTTTTCTCCCTTCTTCCTCTTGATTCATTTGTCTATTCGTGACAAAAAGGGAGAAAGTATACTGGAGTATATACTTGAGTGTTTCGTCATTTCTATATGACTTATGTGCACATTCTCAGGGGGAAAAATTCTATCTCGTGTACATTTGTAGGGAAAGAAAGCCATAAGGGAGATGCATATACCAAGGGAGAGAAAACATTTTTTTTTTTTTAATGAGAAAACCTTGTTTTGCTTTGTCTTATTTTATGCTTGTTTTCTCGTTGCTATATGATGCTTTGAGTTATCTTTAGTATCTATGCTTTGTTGCTCTCATCACATCGTGTTTTTGTGTTGGACATGCATACATCCTTATGCCATTGTGCTTTGTTAATTGCATGTTCGAATGATCATTTACTTTGCTATATAATCATTGTAGTCATTTCCATATGACTGTTATATGTTTGATCAAGTTACTCATATGTTTCACATCATGTTTACTTGATTGCACTTTACTTGTTATATTATACTTTTCCTTTTATTACTTGCTCTACCTTGAGGGTCTAATGCATTTGGTGCAAATGTTTCAAGTTACAAGTATATATGTTCTAAGTTCATCACAAGTTTTAGATTTAAGTGTGAGTAAGTTTTGTCATTGTTCGCAAACTCACATTTAAGTCTAAAGTCTGTTATAGGGTGTTTTGTCACAGAATAGCTAAAGGAGGAGATTGTAAAGTTGTGATTTATAACTATGTTTTATGTTGGCTTTATTCCATGACAAAAAGTGTTGTAATTGCTTTAATTTTGTTCCTTGTATTGTATAGGATTTTATTGTATTGTGTTTAGTATTAAGTTGGTGAATAATCGAGTATGAAATGAAGAATCAATGCAATTTCACGACTAACTAAACGAGTACCTAAACACAACCCACACATTTTCAGAGTGTAGCGAGTGTTTTGGAACTTGTGAAGTTTTGGGGATTTGTCAAAAGAAGCCGGTGAGGCTTGGCAGATGCAATCGAGCGTATTGCGGGATCCGGAAAACTAGAGAAGACATGACTTTGAGAAGTGCATTGGTAGCAGGAGCTTGGAGGGCTTAAGTACATCGGGTAGACTAGGCTTAGAGGGTCTTTTGTTATTCGTGTACTCTAACTTTATTCTCTACTGGATCAATTTTGACTTGAAGGGTTGTGGAGAGATTTTTCATCGAGTTCTTCAATTTCCTCTTCGATAACACGTCTCGGTGTTATCTTGTGTTTGCATCTCTCTTCCCTACTCTTTAATGTTTTATTTTATTGTTGATAATAGATGAATATGGCTTAGGGTAGTGTTAACGGTTCTTTGCGCTTGTTTACTCTTGTTCCACGCTTAGTATAAGTTAGTGTAAAAGCTATCTAGCCATATTTTTTATTGGGGGTCTGAACAAGTTCTTGTGTTTTAGCACAAATCCGAGCTTTCAATGGTTAATTGCAAATTTAGAATTTGAAATCAAGAGCCTCATAGCTTATTTGACATTTTTGGTGTTTCCAATAAAAATGTCCATGATTCAAATCTCTCTTCCTCCATTATATTTATCGATTTACTAAAAAAATAATGATACAAAACATTTTTAGTGTTTATTGAGGGTCAGTCTTGACTTCCAACAATGCATTAAGCTCAATCTAAAAAAGACAGGTTGGTGTAATAAGATTTGAGGCTTAAATTGAGTATTCTCTTATATTTAAATATATTAAATAATTTTTATTATTATGAGTTTGGTAGCTCAATTGACACTTTTTAGTGTTTCTAATTAGGGGCGAAGCTAGGGGGGTCGAAGAGGGGCAGTTCCCCCCCGCAGCCCGCTAAAAAATTAGTAGGGTGGCTATCAATTTTAGTAGGGAGAAGGTTTGTATTTGGTTTGACAATATATCCATCTCAAAGTTGCATCTCTTTCTTTTTTTGGGTAGAAAAAGGTGCATCTCTTAAGTCTTAAAGAGCAAATAATTGCCATGTAGCTTTGGCTAGGGTGGCCTGGCATGCATATAATAGCCAACTAGCTTTGACAGGGACTTGGTGTCAATTCTCCACATCACCATGTGGATCCTTACTAAAAAAAAGTTCTTTATGTAATAATTATTCTACTACATAAAATTTTGTATAATAAACCAAAATTTTGAGATAATTATATAATTACACAAAATTACGTTAGTTGTATTTGGTGTATATACTTAATTACTAAAAATATTTTCATTTATAAATGGAATTTTTACTAAAAAAAAAAGAAAAAAGAAAATGGCTTATTTACGCACAAAAAAAAAAAAAAAAAAATCCTTTACAACTACCCAACATATTTGTAATATGTGTGTGTGTTTCAATGTACATGCATAGTGTATATAAATTCCCCCCCCCCCCTCCCCTTTCCAGTCAAATCCTACCTTCGCTACTGTTTCTAATAAAGACATTTAGGGTTTAAATTTCTCACCCAACTATTAAATTATTGAAAATTAAAAAATCTTAATTTCTTTATTATATTTTATTTAAAATCCATTAACATCTCTTATCAAACGATAACATGGCTTATTCAAGAAAATGTTTACCCTTGATCAAGAGCATATAGGGATGGGCTCGGCTAAATAACAATAGCCACCCATTTTCCTTTTCTCTGATCTTGGTAGACCAAAGTCGATCTCTTTGATTTGGAGTTTGGAAGCTTTGCTCTCTTTGAGTTTGAGTGCGGGATGGTGATTGAAGTCCGAGGAAAAGTGGACGTGGCAACTAGAATTAGAACATTCACATCAGCTTGTGCAAATATATATATATTTTTTTATTTTAGTATAATAATTTACATTTTCTATTTTACATACTCAATTTTCAAAATACTCCACATCAGATTATTTATTTACACCATATTTCATTAAAATATCAATTTTTTTTAACACATAATAACCATTAACCACTCTCTTCTTTTATTCTCTAGATACATAAAGAAAAAATAAATAACTAAATGCAAAGTGAATAGTATCAGTATAAATTTATACGGTTATTGTATTAAACTTGTAAATTTATGTAATTAATACACTAACAGATGTGAGTCTTTTATTAGATGAAACTACGTAAATTTAAAACATTTTTTTCTATTAAACACGCATTGATGTGTGTACTTTTAGGGAAGATCTAAGTTTATAAGGAACGAGGCGAGGGATTAAGGGATTTTTTTTTTTAATTTTTTTTTTTTTTTAACTGTGTGCGTTCGTGCTTGCGTAATGCAATTTTTGTTTGGGGCAATCAAGTCGGCTTCATTGGCAGCAACTAGGACCGGTGTGACCAAGTTAGCTTCGGCTGATTTTTTTGAGTTTAGGTTGAATTCTGAACAACCCTAGTACACACTTCAATAGTAAATATGTAAAAGTCAAGGGCTTTCCACATTAAAATCTTGTTTATGTTTCTCTCTTTCAATTACTTGAAATTCACTCTGTATCAATATTAACATTAATTTGAAATTCAAAATATGCATGTATTAATTGATAGCTTACCTATTTTCAAATTATTTAAATCTCATTATAAACATGAGTTCCCTTCTAATATGTTATCAATCAAGTGAATAAAGATGTAGCCATATGACATTTACAGTTGTGGGTGTAGGTTTTGATTATCAAACCATACTAATCTCTTCATTTTTCCTTTTCATCTTCTCTATATCTACCATAATATTTCAAAATATGATATCTCTTTCTTGTTCCCTTTAATTCTAAAATTATTATCTAATGATACAATTATTTGATAGTATAATCTCATCCATAAATATCTGAAAATAAAATAAGAAAGTGATTAGAGATCCTTCAGGGTGCATCGACAGGAGACTCTCTAATACTTTAGTATTAAAGTTAAAAATAGATTTTTTACTAAAAGAAATGGAAAATGTAGCTTTTAGGGTTGTTCTCTCATACTTCTTTTTTTTTTTATTTTTTTTTATTTTAAGATCCTTCATTATTTTATGCTTCTTAGGAAGTCTATCCTTCTACGAGATCGGCAAGGACATTTAATGTGAATTACCCCCCATCCATTGATTATCCTATGAACGTCAAGATCAAATCTAAGAATTTCGGTGGAGAAGATTTCTTTGAATGTGTTTCTATATAGGTTTGACTTTGTAATGTTTTTATTGAGGAAGCTTGGTCGCTAGGGGGTTTTCCATGCTTTTATCTACTAGCCACATCGTTAGACTGAGCTACCCTCCGAAAGTAGAAACATAGGATTCTAAAAAATGAAAAACAAACAAACATCGTAGAATCATTATGATTTATTAATAACAAGCTTGATCATACTAAGTGTTTACAACTGAGACGTCTAGAATTCAATTCTCTTCTCCCCCATTGTTGTAACTATTAAGCTAAAACGAAAATAGAAACTGTGGACTACCAAAATGGCAGCATGTGATTCCTCCCAAATTATACAGGCCTTTCCTAGAACTCCTAGAATAAGCTCTCGCACAAATTTGGTGTACTAACTTATCATTCTAACTTGAAGAACAAATTTTGATAAACAACTTGAAGAACAAATTACAATACTGACAAGCAGAAAGGTTATTGTTAATGTGCTAAACTAGCTATATGATCAAAAAGTCAGTTAATTGATTAAAACAGTCCACAGTTAAATTTGGTGATGCTACAGCTGGTCAATTTTAAATGCAATCTCAAGATCTTTCACTAGAGACTTTGAATTTCTACTTCCTTAAGATTTCTGTAATCCATTAACGTACGATTTAAAGCGTCATCTTGTAAATCATGTGAAAAGTTTCAGTGACTGCCTACTGTTCAGTTTATCCGTCAAGCTTTAGAATAGGTGCCTTCCCCAAACTCGCAGAACCAATAGCTAGCACAAGATTAATTTCGAACCCTGCTCTTGACATTTTCTTCACATTTGAGAAGAAAATAAGATTAGTTAGGAAAGAAATGTGATCCGAAGCTCATCTTAATTTGCCTACGGTTGGAGAGCAAAGCTTAAAACAAAAACGAAAAAGTGTGTTGCATTAAGAACAAGAAATCAAACATTCATAACTAAAAAATTATAATAAAAAAAAAAAAAAAAAATCAGAAATTTTGGCTTAAAGAATTCCTGCAATAAAGGTATACAAGGCCACATGACCATGCTTATGAACAATGCCATTCCCACGGCACTCACCATTTAGAATTAACTTTTATTATAATTTTTTCCTCCCATTGTAATTAATTCTTGACCGTCTGCTTCTAACAGGTGCACACCAGCTCTGTCCATCACCCATACTTGCTCTGATTTTCCTGTACTCCCTTGATCTTAGAACTGCCTCCAGAATGTTTATATCCTCTCGAATTTCATGTCTGGAAAGAGATGCAAGACCAGGGAGTATGTCCTTCTGAAAATCTTTCAATCTTCTCCCCCTTCTTAACCTACAAGAAAAATCCTGCGTCTCCATGTCATTTACTTCAAATGGCTTTGATGATACAGAATAGTCATCTGCACTGCATTCTTTTAGATTTAGAGTGATTAACTCAAAAGAATCGGAAGAATACTGTGGCTGCTCCTTTTCCTCATTTCTCATCTCATTTAGTCCTGCTCTAGTACAACAATCTTGATTACCAGATGAAATTTCCAAGGAGAAATTAACAAGTGATTCAGCTGCCATACGAATCAACACATCTGGTTCAGATGATTCTCCTTTCTTATTGAGGCATCCATGTTTTGATTCACTGCTGTCAGAAGATCCTTGGTCCTGATTGCCTGATAAGGTTTCTGCAACTTGGCAGACTACATCAGTTCCAGAAAACTGATCAAAGGTAGAAAGATTTGAACTTCCCTTTTCAATTCCAGATTGCATGGTCTTTATACTACTGGAATCATTCTCAACATTGCAGTGGGACTTGCATGAAGCAGGAGACGTGTTGCCACATCCATCTTGAACTGTAACTTGACTTTGTTCAGATCCTGAAAGTATAATATTCTCAACTTTGCTCTTATCAAAGTTTATTTGTCCATTAGCTAGACATGTATAATGTGAGTCACCTAAAATATCACTTGAAAGTTCTGACATGAACCTAAAATTTTCATTCTTAGGGTCACTACTGTTGCTACCAAGGTCTCCACGAAGGCCTGGTGGGGCCCTGGAGATAGCCTCAACACCTGAAAGCCCCACTTCACTTCCACCCGCTAAATCAAACTTGGAAGTTCTAGCCCAAATTTCTGTTCTCTTGCTTTTGCTGTTGAAATCTATTAAGGGAGAATTCACTGCATCATCTTGGTGAAACATGTCAGAGGTTTCATTCGAGCAATTATTGTTTTCTTTTCTCCTAGACATGGACACATGAGTGTCCTGAACCCTGCCAACTCGTTCAATGAAAACAAGGGGTGAACTAGCTGTTGAAGGATGGGCCACAACAAGATCATTAGAGTAAGAAGAGGAGTCATCAAGCTGAACTTTGTTAAGGTCCACATTTGCTGCTTTAAATGAAGTAGGCAGTTGCATCTTGGTGGACGGATTGGTACTTAGGACACCAACATGGCAATTTTTAAATCCTGAAGAAAAGGACAAACACATAAAGGCTGAATCCTAATGACTAAACATATGCACAAAATTGCACAAGGCTACATGTTCAGGAGTATGACTTCACGTCTATCACACTAAAACCACAATCATATGGGTAAATCAACAGTACCTTTCTTGACAGAGTTCTTCTCTTGACAGCACTTGCTGTCATCTAGGAGAGGGTGACTGTCCACAATCTCATATGGTAAATCTTTCTTCACACAGCTTGAGATGACCAGATCAGAAAGTACAGAATCTGACTCATGCTTGCCTCCAAAGTTATTCGTCAGATCAGCAAAGCTTAAGGAAGGTGCATGTTTTTCGTCCTCATTTGATATCCCCTCACTAGACTCTTCTAAATCAATAATATCGTGGGCGGAGGAATGAGCATTTTTACTGAACCAAATTCTCTTAGCACTCCTCTTTCTCCAACTGTCCTCACCAGTACTCAGAGAAAGCTTCAACTCTGGATCTGAGACATTACCACCACACACACAAATCTTAGCATTCAATATTTCCTTTAAGTGATTGTAAATATTCCTTTTCTTTGAAGATCCTTACCAACATGGCTAATGTACTGGTCAGCAGAAAGTTGAAGGTCTAAAGGCTTCTGCCGAAGCTTAGAGTACATACCCTGGTGCCCTTCAAACAGCACGTGACTTCTAGCTTGTGTTGAGTCCTCCTGAAAGATAAGCTTGCAACATTTAACACTAGAAAACCACATATCATTGAAACAAAAAGGTCAGTCAGTAGAGCAGGATAGATATAATAAATTCACAACCATCTGATATCCAGGTAAGAGCATATAACCCTATGACTGAAGTTTAGGTCACTTCAAAATATAATGACAATTTTTAATCCAGATCTTCTTAATTAGACATTCAAGTGGTAACTCAAGATATCCTGGAATTTATGCCATGAAGAAACTAATAAAAAAAGGGAAAATAAACTTCTGCCCCATTAATATAATATCACTTTTCAGTTCTGAAAATGAGTGGCTTCCAATTACCATGGGAATTGAGGAAAATTTTGTTTCTTTTGCAAATGGTTCATGTCTCCCCAGATTTGTAGAAGGTATCAGTGTTGATTGGGTGCTTGCTTTCCTTGAATTGTATCTATCAAACTCCTTCCAGGAAAGATTCTCCATCTGTGTCTTCTGTATAGTATATAATCGATGAAGTTCCTCAACCTAAAGATTAAACAATAGCAAGAAATATAAGTAGATATTAAGGGAGTCACGGTTTCTTTTTTCTTAAAAATAAAAACATGCATGTGCCCATTGCTACTCAGGTGAGTCAGGTCACTAGGAGCCATATTTTGAAGAGGAAATCCCAAATATCTCTGAAGTCAGTCATATTAAGCAGCTAGTGATCAAGGTATGATTCATATAATTGGGAAGAAATCGCCACCAAATCAAGCATTTGACCAAAAACAAATTCAAATCATTTACATATTATCAGACAATGGAGACATAATTGTGTCAAATAAGGAAACATGATCCTGAAGTCAACACATAACTCAGCAAAAAAGAAAAAAAAGAAAAAGAAAAAGGTCAACACAAAAATCAATCAGCATATTGATGGTGCCCACATACCTGCTTCCTAAACATAACCTCCTGGTCAAGCATAGTCTTCTTCAGAACTTCTTTGAGCGACTCAGTATATATTTGTGCTGAATTCAGATCAAAATCTGCTTGCATCAACATGATGTCCTCCCCAAGATTAGAAAACGAACACATCAAAGCTGATGTTGCATCTTCAGGAATAGCAATTCTCCATAGCTTTTAACTCTGTGCTTTATGCTCCATCCCTGAACAGCTCGTAATAGGAAACACTTGTTAAACCACCCAATAAAGAAATTGTTTGGTCTTTTCCTTGAAAAGAAAAACTGTACATATAAATGCTTGTAAAGAAAGTGAGTTTACATAAGCATTGTTAATGCTCCATTGCGTTCCTAAATAAGAATATATAATTCATATGACAAACCCCACATAAAAAGTGACATCATTTACGAAGTATGACCATAAATACAACCTAAGACCATAAAATTGTATAATTCTTCTACAATTTTTTCCATAATCCATTTTTGTTCATTCAAATTCAATGTAAACAAAATGTAATAGAAAGTACATCTATTAATCAGCTGGCATATTAAGACGTGCAACAATAAGCGTTAATATGCTTTTTCACAGTTCCAAGTTCCCACAACTTGAAGCACTTGCTCTTTCAAGTCAATCAATGTGCAACAGTAAGTAAGCCCAAAGGTGTTTACTCAATCCAACATTATGAATCTGTGATACTGTAATACAGTATGGGAGCACAACAAAGCTTAAATTTGGTTCTAACCCAAATGAGTTTGAGTTAGAACCAAACAGATACTACCAACCAAGAAATCATTCTACTTCAACATCCATACCAATGATAATGGAAACGGGCACATTAATCTTCACAAATCCAAGTTTTTCGAACCCTGTAAATCGCAATTACTTTATTTCTTCATTGTTTTCTACCATATGGGCAATCTTAACCATAGATTTTTGTAGTATATTACTAGCAAAGTCAACGAAAACGACATTGTACATAGAGTTCTGTATTTGCAGTTAAAAATTCCTTTACATTAAAAAACAAAAAATTAAAAAAATTATTCCCCCGATAACAACTTGAAAAAATATATAAATAATAAATAAAATACCCATTAACCTGGTAATAAGCAACTATGCATCTTTTTTTTTCTTTTTTGGGCTAAGTAATACTAAGCAACTACACATTTAACTCAAGACAATTCTCATATAACTTAAAACCCAGCAAAAAATAATCCAAAAGTTTAACTTTTTAATCAGATTACGATGCAACTACAAATACAATAAATAAAAAAACAGCGCAACAGAGAGAGAGAGAGAGAGAGAGAGAGAGAGTACCACAAGGCAGAGAACCCAAGAAAAGAGCATTCAGCCATTAGAATATCTGCTTCCTCTTCTTCTTTGTGAAGAAAATTCCCATTTCATAAAAACAATATCAGTGTGTATACTCCCAGAGAACCATAGATAATGCTTCCGTCCCCCTACAGTAGAGAGAGAGAGACAGAAAGAAAAAGAAATATGAGAGAAAGAGAGAGAGAAAAAAGAAAAGGAATCAGATCACTGGGGACAAGAGGACCGATGGGAAAGAAAGATAATTCTCTCTCTCCCTCTCTTCAAGAAGAGAGGCTAAAATAGGCGTAGAAATGTTCTCTCTTTCTGCCACTTATATATATAAAACATTAAAAAATATCTTTCTTTCTCTCTCCTACTTTTATCAATAAAGTATCACTGTATCAGTCACTTTTTTTTTTCTAAATTGTTTTTGCCCTAAATATACTTATGCTTTGAAAAGTAAACATATTTGTTTGAAAAGTAAGCATACTTGTACTAAAATAAAAACTCTAAAAGCAGATAATAGAAAGCTAAAAAATAATTTTTTTTAAAGAAAGTTTCAATTTATAACCTACGTTTTTAATGATAAATCATTATCATCAGATTATGATACCAATCAGTTTTTAATATAGACCAAAATTAAACCCCAAATTTCTAAAGTAATTGATGAAAAAAAAAAAAAAAAAGAGATTCATACGAGAATAATTGTGTATCACACGTAGAGTCTACTATTAAAGTACTAGCAAATATTGTGACATTAATAACGCACATTACAGGTACTTAGATTTTTGACAAGAAGAGGACCAGTCAGAGGTGGTGTGGGGAGTGGGGACAGCCTCAACTTTCAACCGCAAAGGCCAAGGTGGCCCACTAGTACTGTCCTAAACTATTTAATATTTTTGCTTTTGCCTGTTTCTCGATTTTACAATTTTGTCCCCGTACTATTTTCCAAATGACTGATTTCTCATAACATGGCTGTGTTGTAAGTTGCAACTTATTGTATCACGAATTTATGCTAGTATTTATTTATGGGGGCTGTTGTCATATTCAGTTGTTGCGGACTGATAGAGCTTTTGTCTACGCATTGGATGTTCTGCCCAACAGCCTGTCCACAGTTATTGACCTATCTATCTGATTGGGGGGGGGGGGGGTCATCAACATTAACAATTATTTATGGATTTCTACTCATAAGTCTTATCCCAATAATCTATACCGTACTCATTTGTCCAAAAAAAAAAAAAAAATCTATTTTTGTTCTCTTGCCAATTTGGTTGGATCTTAACCAAGATTTCATATTTTAGGTTAAAGGCTCAAGCCCTACTTAAATTATTTCATTCACCCCTTCCAAGCTAGTTTTGTCCCATGAAGAAAAGCTAGTGATAACTTCATCCTAGCTCAGAAAATTGTTCATTCCATAATCACCTCCAAAAGTAAACAAGGTTTACATGGCTTTAAAAATAGATAATTAAAAAAAGCCTTTAATAGACTTGAATGGAGTTTCATGAAACACATTCTCGCCTTCTTTTATCTTTTCCAAGGACTAAATTGATTTCATCATGTCTTGCATTTCATCCTCTAGCCTTTCTTCATTCTTGTCAATGTGGAAAGACTCAGTTTCTTTCTTCCCTCTAGAAGTATTAGGCAAAATGACCCCTTATCCCTATACATTTTCATCATTTGCATGAAATATCTAGCTAAACTCATCCAAAATGAATTCTCATCTTGTAATTATATTGGCTTTAAAACCACCAAAGATGAACCGATATTTTTTCATTTCTTCTTTGCAGATGACCTCGTCATTTTTGCAAAAATAACCAAAAAGAATTGTCTCACCGGTTAAAGGGTTCTTCAAGAATTTTGCAAGTTCTCCTGTTAGAAAATCAATTTCAACAAATCCTAGATCTTCTCTCCTCACAAAAATCCATGTTACATTGAAATCATTGAAAGAGAACTGAGAATTAGATCCTCCAAAGAATTTGGGAAATACCTTGAAGTTTCTATCCTAATTGACAAAACGGATAAAATAGCTTTTGACTTATCATTGACAAACTCCGCAATAGACTTGCAAACTGGAAAGTTAGCTTTCTCTGCAACAAATAAGAAAATTCACCTTATCAACTGGGACACGGTCACAAAACCCAAATTCCTAGGATGGCTAGGAATCAAGAAAAGCTTGAGTCACTAGTCACTACAAAGCTTTCCTTGCCAAAAGAGTTTGGGCCATCTGCTCCAACTCCACTTAAAAGCTCATGCCATCCTAATATTCCTTGGAAAGAGGCCTACCCCATCTCTGTTTGGACTATATGTACTGCCCGTAACAAATGAACATACATATAATTCGTGCATATCAACTGAAACCCATTTAGCAAATTTCCAAATAAACTAAAACATCATTATGTGTCGCCATCATTTCACAAACCAACCATAATATGCAGACATCATGAATCCAGCATAAAATTTTACACATGCTCATACTTTCTTTACTAATAACCTTGAATCACCTCCCCAAAAAGTAGCAATAATCAAACAATTTTTTTTTTAAATATATAATCTTTTCTTACACAAACTAATGGGCGTGCTCAACATCATATCAGAATCGTGCATAAAATTCAACACATTCGCATAATATCATAAAAGAGATAGAGTGCAACTTTATTCAAAGTCAAGCTCACTGTGGTCACTTTTCTTTGCACTTTTGATCAGCAGTAAAGCATTAAATTACTTTTACACTAACGAGCCGAATTGATGAAACTCTATATTGTGCCTGAGCTCAGAGCAAAATTGATTTCATGTGTTTATATGACTGCTACAAGATGGAAATAACAAGAATGTCTACATGACACATCCAGTGGAGATGATGGGTTGGGAAATATTACTCCTGCACATATCCATTTGGTTTATCTCTGCTCTTTGCTGATCTCTTCTGCAAATCCGCTTCATAACGTTGAAAAGCGGCATCTAGAGCCTGCACCATTATAGTCTCTGTCCATGAGTTTCCGCCATCAACAAGGTGGCACTACAAACAACCCAACCCAAAAACAAATCATCACAGAAGCACATGGATGGTTCAGTTATACCATGTACTGATTTGTTTAATCAATTAATATGGAAAGGAGAAGGGAGGAAAACGGTACACACAGGCCAACAGGACAAGTGAAAGGCAATCACCAATCCACTAGCTTTCATGCTGCAGCCAGGTTGAGTATGGTACTCAACCACAAAGTGGGAGTGTGAGAGTATATGATGAAAATCAAAACCTTCAGAAAATCAAAACTACTGAAATTGACCATATAATAGCAGCGGACTGAAGGCAATAACCAAGAAGATTGTTGATGGGGTTGGAAGAATTAAAAGCTCACGAGGAAAAAATATAAATAACAGGGATTTTTTTTTATTATAAGATACCTCCAGCTGTGGATAAAATTTTGACATGGCATCCTTCACTGTGCTCACCTGTACATTAATCATTAAATGAATAAGGCAATAGGCATGCTGAACCAATCTAATCAAAAGACAAATTTCAGAAGATCCACTTTCAAATGCTGTGCATTACATATCCTTATTTGATCCAATGTCGCATACTCACATTTGAGGGCAATACTTCTTGACTGTCTTCTTCATTTTTTGTTTTGATAAGTGACCATCTTTTGTGGCCTAAATATGGGAATGTTTCTTGACAAAATTCATTCTTCTTATTAAAATTAAAATCACTGAAAAACCATAATTCATAGAATATACAATTAATAAGTTCAGCATTTAACACAAAAACAATTGATCTAGCACATGCCCTGCTTAACCAACTCTTGATTAAATAAAGTATCTGTGGTGTTTAGTCACATTTTTATAGAAGCAGCTATATATTATTTTAAGAAACACACATCTACTCGCATGTAGTAGTTCCTCGTTAGTTGTGTTGGGCAAGCTGTTTAGTATACTCTCTTGAGCATTCTTCCCAAGCTGACATTTGGTACTTGAAATGTTCTGGGTCAATCCATTAAGGATCTGAATCCTACAAATTACACAGTTTAATTATGCATCATATATATGATAGCATATCACTTTTTTCGGGGATTTTTGGGGATAAGTAATATCATTTCTAACATCTTAAGGCTGGCACAAAATAAAGATGTTATTACCATAACAGCAACCTCAGGTCTGACTATGGGATCACTTAAGCCCATAGCCTTTATCTCCGATACTGAACCCATAAAAGAACCATATGCTTCCTCAGAGCTCAGGCTACATCTTAATTGTTCTGTTCCAGCTCGTGTATCATCAGAAGTTTTAAGTTGTTGGGAATCAAAGTAATCACGAGGATCCTGATTTTGGAAAAGCATGTATAAAACATCTGTACGATAATAAATTGGAGGCATTGTACAAACTACAATGTAGAAAAAGTCCGACCTTGATACAAAGTGGAGCGAGAGGGTGATCATGAGGTGCCTGAAGGTCCTCCATCTCAGTCATCCGTGAAATTCTATCAAGCCTCTCCTGCTTTGCATCAGATTCTTCACTGCAAATTCTATATAAGACTTGAAAAAAGGAAGTGGGATTTTTTTAACAAAACAAAAATAAACCATGCTAACCCGTCTTGACCGCGCAAGTGCTTCTGCTACGGTTCTTGGATCTTCCAACTCTACATCTACATTCAGGATAATAACCAAAGTTATCTACCTAAATTGAATGAATAAAAAGGAAACTCAGCAAGTTTAAAATCAAATAACTTCTGAAGAAAATGAAATTTGGTGAGAAACAGGCAACTTTTGACGTTTACTATATATTAACTGTTCCAAAATAGAAAAGAGAATGAATAAATTCAAGAGAGATCCTTACCCATAGTTCTTCCTTCAAGAACAACTTCACCTTGGGGATTAAGATCTTGCAAGAAAATTCTCTTGAATTGCTCGTGCCTTCAATCAGTTACTTCCTAGCTACCATCATGGAAAATCCCACGATCCTGAAATATACAACCAAATAAGATATATAGGGATGTATGTGTACTCCTAGCAATTTTCCTCTATAGAAGCAGATGATTGTATCTAATAACAAGGAAAATTAACCGGATACTAAGAACTGTCCCTTCTGCTATTTTGTACTCTTAGAAGAGGCAATGGTTCATATATCAAGTACAGAGGTAGAACTAGAAACTGCTGACGTGTTCCAACTTTTAGAACATATCACCAATTTACTCCGAAATTTTGTCAAAGCATGTTATCTTGACAGAAGCTAATGGACAAGCATGAATTTAATCACACAATAAATTTGAAGTGCCGAACAAAAAATCCACCTTGTAAGTGGATGCCCTCATTAAGTAATTCCAAGAATGCAGATATGATAAAGTATACAACTATGAATCTTATCATTTAATAGATATTGTTTACCAACTTCTCTTTTTGTGGGCAGAGGGGGAGAGGGACTTTAAGAAGTATGGCCTCTCCCACTATACAAGTTTTGAGTTCAAAAGTTACTATCATAAAAGAGCAACTTTGTGTTATTCAATATAGAATTGCAAAGATCTCTTCAAAATCAAGTCTTAAATCTATAAAATCCTTCCCAAGACTGACTAGTAACTTCAGAGTTTTGTAATTACTTCATTGTGAATTCCTCTGTCAACTTTGCTTGACTCAATAAAAAATCACTTGCCTAAATTTGAATCCCCCTTACCAAGGTAAAAAAATGGAAAAGAAGAAGAGAGGGAGAGACAGAGAGATTAATTTAATGAATCAACCAAAAGAAACTACAAGAGTGGTCTAATCCCACATACTGGGAGATGCATGTAATCATCCCCTTGGTCAGTTTCCATTTGAATCTGCAAAAAGAGGAAACAATATAGTAAAAGTACTCGAGTAATCATACAAAATATTGCAGGAGAATCACGTTAAAAAAAGAAAACCTCAACTCTCAGAAAGAGTAACATCTGCTGAGCTGCACTTGAAAATATGTCTTCAGCAGCCTCTGCTGCAGCTGCAACAGCATTTTATGTACTATGGAGATATTCTGATCTAAAATATTTTGTCCAGAAATCCTTTTTTGTCATCTGGAATTCAAAAATCAAGGGGAAAAACACCAATACAAACTTTGAGTAAAGTATATGAGAAATTAAAATTACTTAGTCTCATCTAATCATTTCATAAGTAACCCTTCTTCACAATTAAAGTGAAAAGAAGAAATTGTTTCACCCCTTGGGGGCATGGTGCATTGGTAGGAGTCTAGGGCTGGATTACACCTGAGGGTCTAGGAGTTGCCTGATTCGTGTCGTGCACTTTACAAAAATGCTATGCCATGACATGGATAGCTCTAATACCCCAGGGGTGCCCCACGCCATGAGTACTGCCAGTTCAAGTGGGCCGACTCAATGATTATTGGTGTTAAACCCTTTTTTTTGTTCATTAAAAAAAAAAAAAAAAAAATTTGTTTCAATCCCTAACTGCTTTATTGGGAACATGCTTATGAAATGCCTGGTGAACAGCTGGTTTCAGGACAAAAAACTGAAAGACAAGTAAACCATTAACACTATGGAAAAGTAAGCAGCAAAAATTTCATGATGAATTAATAAGCCACATGCATGACATGAATATCAAATCGTTCAAACCCAAAGTCTCTTATCTAGACAATGGCAGAAGCAACTATGAAGAAGTTGTATTTGAGCTCCAACTTTAGAGAACAAAACGGTCATGTGTTTAAGATCCAAGGGTGCATGTGTAACTTACCAATAAAAAGAATTATAACACCAATAAAAAAGATTATAACACTAGTGCATGTTCATAATCATAATCACAATCTATATGTGTCTTATCTTTCTTCTTATTTTATTTCTGCATATCATTGTCTATAAACCCTTATCAATTAAGCATCAGCTCAGCAACTACCAAATATAACAGCCAATGACAATCAAGGATGGAGAAAGGACTTGGAGTTAGGGGGCAGAAGTATAAATAAATAAAAAATTTTGAAACTCTAAATAAATATTCATTTAATAAACCATCAACAAAGAAAAATATATAAAATTATTGTTTTTTAAGATATTACAATGCAATTATTTATAAAAATGAAACTTGCCGTTTTTTTAAATCTTAGACAAGCACTATTCACACAAGTACTTAACAATTAACCAATAAATTTCAAAGTTGCAAATAATCTCTTTAATTATTTACCAAAAAAAAAAAAATCTCTTTAATTTTTAAAAAGACACGAATTGAAAAAAACACTGTAGGGTCACAAACTGTAGCCCAAACCCAGATGGAATAGGATATGGGCCCAATGAGTCCAATACAATAAATTTATGAGAGTGGGTGAAAGAATTGGGCTGGTGATGGGTTTTATAACAGTTAATAGGTGTTATGAGTCTGTCCGATGAGGATAAAACACAATCAAATGCTGAAATCAAGTCCGAGGAATAATTTTTAGGATGAGTTGGCTATTTCAGATGATGTCCGAGGGGGAAGTTCTTAGACAAATTGGTTGTTTCCTTTGGTGTTCTTCTTAATGCTACAGTGTATCTTCTTCAATGTTTTTCCTTTATATCTCTCGATCCCTTTTTTCTGGAGGCTTTACTCTATTATATAGTCATCCTCCATTCAATCCTACCGTCCACTTGTCTACTTTCTAACCCCGTACTCAAGTTTTTCCCCCCTTTCCCACTGCTTTTTGATTTTCTGGGAGTAAAAGTGGTTGTAAACACTGTTCAGAGGTCTTCTTCACATTAATGCGGCCAGGAAAGCTGCTGTACTGCATTTAATGCTGTGGTAGCAGCTTTTTCCTTAGATATTTCTGTGTTCTTATCTCTTCCCTGTACATTTGAAGTATATCTTCGTCGCTGGAGCTTCCTGGAAGGTTGTTTAGAGCAAGACGAAGCTCACTCTATTGATATATGTCAGATCCGAGGACCTTTAGGCTTTATTAAAGAGAGAAAGATAAAGATGGAGTTAGGAGTCTACCTCTCTCTTCGATTCTTTCTCTCTAGTCTTTTCTATTTTTGGATGTGGAGTCTCATCTCTCCCTCTCTTTCAATTTTTTTCACAACACCGTCAACACATATGATTAAATCTAAGTTAATCAACCAAGCATTAGAGATTCAGATATGAGAGGGATAAAATATTCTCATTCAAAAAAATAAAAGAGATTAGATATAATTACCAAGCTTGGGCAGTGCTGCAGTGGATTGGTGGTGGTGTCAAGCATGGTGCACTAGTGCTGATCTGCTTTTGCTGCTTAGGTTTTCTTTTTTCTTCTTTTTTTTTTTTTTTGAGTGGCTTCGAACTCCCCTTCTTTTTCCCTTTTATTATATGTGTGTCTTACTGGAAGTTAGGTGTTTTCCTAATCTTAGGCTAGTTAGATCTCTAGTTAGAATTGGCTTTGAATATTATTATTATTATTTTTTGCATGTGTTTGTTTTGGGGTGATGTTTGAGCTTAATTTTTGTTGTTAGGCTAATTTTTTTATAGCTTTTAAAAATATTGTTGGAGGGACAAAGTTCAATTTTATTGAAACAAATTGCTAAAAATAATATTATATATATATAAGCTAAAAATTTAAAAAAAAAAAAAAAAAATCTAGAGGGACCACTACCCCACGTCCAAAATAGCTCCATCCTTAATGACAATTTTGGGGAAAATGAGCTTTTTTGTAAAAATCTAGCACAATGCCTATGTTTTGAAACTATTAAGTATCATGTTTTTGTTTTGAAACTCGATTTTAAAAAAATTGAGTTACAGATGGAACTCAACATTGGCGCTCTATGCATATTTTGCCACTTAATTAAAAAAAAAAAAAAAAAATTTAAGTGAAACTCGACTTTGCTAAAATTGAGTTTCAATTAAAAATTTACATATTACTGTTAAAATCGAGTTTCAAAAAAAGAACCACTATACTTAATAGTTTTAAAACATAGATATTGTACCAGATTTTTTTTTAAAATAAGGCCCAAAGCCCGTTTTCCCCTGACAATGTTTATTAGCTCATGCTTACATCTTAACCTCAGCCAGGTATGTCCACAAATGTAGCTAAATATAAGTTTGCAGGGAAAAAAAGGTGGATAGATTGGTGTGAATGCTCAGAGATAGACAATAATGACTATAAATAGTTTGTTAAAAAAAAAAAAAGAAATAATGACTAATAGTTTACACCCGATTCCCCCATGGGTTAAAATGAATGAATCTGGACGCAATCATTCATCAAATACAACAGAATGAATATGGACGCAATTCTATCCTAGTAAAAGCTTCGAGCCTGTCCTGTAACGTAACACTAATCTCATCACAGATCAAAATCTCCTGTGCATCTCTCCCTAGTTTTCCATCCATGCCTCAAAGCCCAGGACACGCAACCCAGCCGATCGTATCACGCCACGTTGCAGTAATCGGCGCCGGCGCCGCAGGCCTCGTAACTGCTCGAGAGCTCCGCCGCGAGGGCCACACCGTGGTGGTCTTCGAGCGAGGCGACCAGGTTGGCGGACTCTGGGTCTACACCCCGAATGTCGAATCCGACCAGATTGGACTCGACCCGACTCGGACCACGGTCCACTCCAGCGTCTACCACTCCCTCCGCACAAACCTCCCCCGAGACTCCATGGGCTTCTCGGACTACCCGTTCGTTGCCAAAGACGACCCGGACAGAGACCCGAGACTGTTCCCGGGTCACCGAGAGGTTATGATGTATCTGCAAGACTTCGCGCGCGAGTTCGGGATTGATGAGTTGGTGAGGTTTGAAACGGAAGTAGTGCGCGTGAGATTCGTGGAGGAAGAGGAGAAATGGAAAATTAAATCAGAGCAAAGACACAAAGAAATGGATGAGATATTTGATGCTGTTGTCGTTTGTAATGGCCATTACACCCAGCCTCTTGTCTCCCATGTTCCTGGTAATTTTTCCTTTACTCCGTATTCAGAAATTATATATCATCGTTATGACAATTTTTTTTTTTTTTTTAAGATAAAAGATAGAAATACTATTTTATAAAAAGGAAATATATGTACAAACACATAACAACCCTGTAAGCACAGATACAGGGGAACAAAGACTGCAAAAAAACAAAATATGCAGCAAAAGAAATACAGCCCATGGACATGCGATACAGAAACAGTAATAGATATTACACTCAACCCCCTGTAAGTACAGATTATGCAGAAAATTCTGAATCTGTTCTGCAGAAACCAAGTGGGTGTTTGGTAATGTTCTAGTTTGATTGTATTTTTTGGAAATACGTGTAAGTTAAAAATTTATGTGAAAATACATGTTTAACACTGAAAACTGTTATTCTAGTTATACTATCAAACAGTCCCTTGTTACGCAGAAAAGAAACTACATCTCGTGAGCATATAATTCCAAGCAGCAACAGCTATTGAGTAGCTACCAGCCTTTGTTAAGGCTGGTACTCCTGCAGAAAACCAGTTGCTCCATCCAGAATAACCTTTGGGTGAGTTTGGATATGCTCAAAATAAAATTTATTTCGAGCATTCCAAATTGCCCAAGCAGTCACCGCCCAATTTTCTAACTTTTGACGTGATAGTTTATTAAGCAACCAACGGAAAAGACTAAAAATATCTTGAGCATTATTGGAACATTTTTCAAATTTCCCTCGGCAAAGGGCCCAAATGTTTCTTGCAGGGGGATATTCCCAAAGTAAATGAGCAGCATAGTATACTTATTAGAAGCATAGTTCACACTATGGATCAATATTGATTCTTCGACGATGCAGATTGTCTCTAGTAGGTAGGATATTAGAACATGCTCGCCATACAAACATCCTCACTTTAGGGGGTACATTCAATCTCCTTAGCCTTCTCCATATGGTTTGGTCAGCCACCACACCCGAATATTCAACTCTTGACTGCTCCCTCAGGCGTTGTGCAACTTGATATGCTGATTTGATAGAGAAATTCTAAGCCTGATTTTCCATCCATACCAGTACATCTCATGAAGACAACATTGACAAGGGCAACTGCAAAATCTCCATTCGTGTTCGATGAGCAAAGAGATCAAAAACTTTTTCTCTATCCCATTGAACTGTGGCATTATCAATCAAATCTTTAACAAATAGATTAGGCCTTGCCTTTCCCTGAAAAATTGGTTTATGTGTCAGCCACTTATGTTTTGAAACATCAATGTATCTTCCATCACCCACCTGCCACTTAGAACCTTCCTTGATGACCTCTCTAGCTGCTAGCAGACTTCTCCAAACATAAGGAGGATTGTTGCCTATCTCCACATCCATAAAAGAACAATTTGGAAAATATCTTGTTTTATATTCCCGATAGAACAAAGAGTGAGTATTATGAATCAATTGCCATGCTTGTTAAGCTAGCATAGCTAAATTAAAACCTTGAATATTTCTAAAACCCAGACCTCCTCTCTCCTTTCTAGTACAAAGTTTTTTCCAATTGATCTAAGCGGTTTTCTTTTCATCTTTTGACTGCCCCCACCAATATTTTGCAGAGTTGATAGTATCACATAGATTCCTTGGAATTTTGAAAGTACTTATAGAATAGGTGGGAATGGCTTGGGCAAATGTTTTGATTGGGACCTCTCTTCCTACTTTAGAAATGTATTTTTCCTTCCATCCCAAAAATCTATTAGTAATCTTTTCCCTTAGATTTAGCAAAATATGTTTTAGTCGATTAGCTAAAACTTTAGAGACAATTCTAGACACAACATTGCCTAAACTAATAGGCCGGTAATCAAAAACATTTTTTTGGGTCATTCTTTTTTGGTATGAGAACAATATATGTATAGTTCATCTTATGGAGCATGTGACCCGAATTCAAAATAGATAATACTACATCAGTTACATCATTACCCACTATGTGCCAATATTTTTGAAAAAAAATAAATGAGAAATACCATCTGGTCTAGGAGATTTAGAGGAATGCATGTGAAAAAGAACCCACCTTACCTCATTTGGTGTATACGGTCGAAGGAGTGTATGGTTCATATCTGGGGTAACAACTTGATCAACGGACTCTAGAACAAGATCCAAATTTCTTAGAGTAGCAACAATGAATATATTCCTAAAGTACTATTCGGCCACCCTTGCAATGTCATCTTCAGAAGTGCACCATCTCCCTTGATCATCCAAAACTCTTGAAACATGATTTTTCCTGTGCCTCTGACTTGCTCTCTGGTGAAAGTAATTTGTGTTCATATCCCCTGTAGGTAACCAAATTGATCTAGACCTGTGTCTCCAAAATAATTCTTCCAGGAGTAATAAAGAATTTATCTCATCTCAGCATCGGCCAAATCTGCCCCAGCCGTGGATGTGGCCTTAATGAGTTTTTATTTTCCTCCACGTGCGTGTTTTGGGCTTGCTTACTAATTGTTGATCACGTGGCACTATTTTAGATGTCAAGTCACCTAAGGCACCACTGGCAAGAGGCCCATTATCATCCAACTTATTTTGCTCATACGATATAGGCACAATAAACAATCTGTCACCGAAACTATTGGAAGTCTGGAACCATGCTCTATCCCATAATCATCAATATTTCCCATGTTATCAGGAGTTTTAAAGTACCCGGCAAAAGTGTAGGCGATTGTGTATCATTCTCGCATAATTCCGTGGAAACTGTCATGTGCTTGTCCCCGTTATCCATAATCGTATCGTTAATATCAGGATTTCCATTGGAGGTTCTTGGTTCTGCAATATTTGGTGGCAGCGGCGACATGCTTCTATCCCCACTGTCATCAGCTTCCTCCATATTCCTCTGCGGTTGGCTATGGTGAGTTGAGTCCTTCAGTTTACGGAATCCCACTCTCAGCTAGTCACCATATGGACTCTCTTCACCAATCCTTAGCCTTGCCGTTGTGCATGATTTTGCCTCTTGTCCTAATAGACCACAATGGAAACAGAGCCCCAAGAGTCGTTCATATTGAAAGGCCACCCAAACTTTATCCCCTTTTGGACTAATAACTGGTGCCCCTCTTCGGATTGGCTAATCCAGTGGCATTTCAACCCTTATTTGAAGGAACCTGGCTTGGTTAGATGAAATAGCTTTGCAATCGACATCCACTACTCGACCAATGCCACTACCAATGTCCTTACCTGCCTCTTCATTTATAAGGTCAAAAGGAAGTCCCCAAACTTGTACCCAAACAGGGATGTTCAAGAAGTTAACAGAAAACGTCGTCATCCCCTTTTCCCATCATCGGAGTAGAAAGAGATGGTTGTTAAAACTCTACGGACCATTGTTTACAACCCATAGAAGTTGACCTTCCAACGTGAACATGAACTGAATTAGCCCCTCTCCAACATCAGTAATCTTTGATAGGCCAAAAACAAATTGACCCCTTGGGTCCGTTTGGATTGAACTTATTGTTGCTGAAACTGAAAACACTGTAACAAAATAATTTTTAAATGTGTGAATAGTGTCGTGAGGCCCATTTTTAATGAAAAAGTTGCTAAAAAGTGATATTTGTGAATTCAATGAATAGTGTACGGGACCCACTAATGTGATAAAGGGACAAAAAAGTAAGAAAAGTGTGGCTACTGTTCATAAATAGTAGCCGCTGTCCCCTGCTGAAGCTGACAAAAAAAAGAAAAAGAAAGGAGAAAACGCAACTCACAAAACGCAACGCACGTTTCAGTGCTATCCAAACACATACCTTGTGATAAATTAATTGATTAATTAACCAAGTTTATTAATTAATCAAATTAACATACAAACATATGGTAGCACAAACAAATCACCAATTAAACAAAGTGCAGCAGAAAATAAATCGACACTGTGATTTGTTTACGAATGAGGAAAACCAACACGGCAAAAATCCCACCAGATGATTTTAAGGTCACCACTCCCGAAATTCCACTATTATCACAATAAGCGGTTACAAGTAAAGGAATCTCAATACCTTATACCAACCTACAATTGGACTTGTTCTGTAGTAACAATTTCTCCTTTTGATGCACAGCTCCCAATACATGACTAACCAATTGCGCGGATCTCAGTACGCGACTTCAATCACCAACTAAAGAAGATTGTTGACTGCAAAGTTCTTCAGTTCATTCTAATGATGAAAATCAAGAAGATGCTTGGTCAACGATGAACTAAGGCAAAACTGTGTCTCCGGTCACAGTTTACTTGAACAAACTTTGTTCAACACTTGTGCAACTTGTGAACACTTTAACGGCCCTTAAAATAATCATTTTATATGTTTAGGGTTGTGAGAAAAGAAAACCTAAACACATAATCACGGATTGGAGTTAAAATAGAACTGGAATTCTGTTTTTCATAAATCTTAATAGATGCCTATCTGTCAAGCTGCTATCGAGCCACAAGGTTGGAACAGCTTCTTAAGCTCGATAGATGGCTAGCTATTGAGTTTTAATGACAGACACTTCTTCAGTTTGTTTCTTGGACAAACTCACATAACTTTAACACTTGATCTTAAAACACATTTTCTTGAAGTATTAAACACATTCTAAATCTACCATAATACAAGTAAAGTGTCTTTTGTCAAAGGATTTGCCAATTACATAAAATAGTGACATATGTTCTTAACAAGTGAATCACATATGTCCTAACAATCTCTCCCTTTGGCAATCTGTGACAAAACCACAACAAACAGATGAACATATGAGAGAAATCATAAATCACTCAACTCATATTCACTTGTTGAATATAATAAAATCTATCCTAACACAAACTCTTGAAAAACTTTGCAAGAAGAGTTTATGGAAAGTAGACTTTGATAACCTGTATTTTTAAAACACTTTAAACAAAACTCATCAAGGCATCTTTATGTGAAACAGAAATAATAGATTGCATACAAATAATAAGAACCATGTGTATAAAGAAATAAAAGAAACAACACATGCAAGGATAGGTGAAAGAAACATACATCAACATATAAAGAAAAAAAGTACAATGTATGTCAATAATGGTCACAAGACCCATGTATAAGAATAAATGTATCTAAGGTAGAGAAAAGAAAAAGACACATGTAATCCTCACTACATCCCTCAGATATCAACACCCCCCCTAACAAAAATGTCCTATACTAACTCTCCTCCTAAGAATGACTACTCTCATATCCAAAACTACTCCTCATTTTTGTCACAAGTGACAAAGGGTAAGAGTGTCAAGTAGACATCTCATCGGTAGAGTTAGCATCTCCATCATCATCATCAGAAGCATCATTGTCATCACCATCATCATCATCCTCAACCTCAGAATCAGAAGCCATTAAAGGAGGTGAAGGAAAAGCCTCAGAAGCAAAGCCACCCATAATTGCCTGCCGTCAGGCAATACGACCGACATAAACATTCACCTGATACAGCTCTGTAGAGAGTGTATCAAGGCAAGCATCCATTCGCTACAGTTGGGCCATGATGTCCTCGAGTGACACATCACTTGTAGAAGAGGAGGGAGTAGATGTGGATGGAGCAAATCGAGATAGAGTTGAACGGGAGGGAGGAGCTGCTGAATCTGATTGTCGTGACTTAACTACACCTGGCTACGTTTAACGGTAGCGGTGTCTATGGCACATATGAAAGAAAAGTGGTCGAAAAAGGGAAAAGGAACAAAAAAATGGCATAAAATCCGCATGATAGCCGAATGGAAAATGAGCTTATCACGGGTAGCCATATCCCTAAACACATTTATAATAGAAAGAATAAAATGTGAAGGAAAATTTATAGTGAGATGCTCAAGAAGAGAAAGCAAAAATCAAGCACGAGGCTTTGTGATAGAGTTATAGTAAGAGAGTAGGTGTAAAACAAAAGTCATCACCATGTTTATGAATCTAGGACCTTTAACAAAGGCCTTACATGGTGTAAATTGACGATCACCCCAATCAGAAGGGCGCTCGCATAATGCAAAAATCATCTCATCTTTAAATACAGTCCTTAGACGCTCACATCCGAGGTAGTCAGGATGTTCTACCCTCGAAACACGGAGCACATTGGATACCAACTCCGGTGTGACAACAATGCGCATACCTCGAACACGAGTATGAAAGAGAGGTACTAAAGAATCGAGTCCATGCATGTTGGAGTAAAACTCCTAGATCAGCACAGAAGGACAAGTGACCGGGACGTCACACAGTGACTCCCAACCTTGATTGTGAATGACATCGGGTAGGTTAGTGTTGGCGAAGTCCGCCAAAATGACTCGGAGTTCCGAATGAACTCCTCGTTGAGAAAAGTTCTTCGAGAAGTCCTTTTGGGCATCCTCATCATGGAACCGAATAGAAGAGGGAGTAGGATCAGACGAAGACGATGCCCCAGAACGAAGAGGGTTCTAGGAAGGAGTAGACTTACATTTAGGTGCCATAGACACGACTAATGTAAACGAAGAGAGAGGGAGAGAGAAAGACAATCAGAAAAGTCCCAACACATTTCAAATATAGCAAGATATATTGAGAAAAGAGTACGTATGCATGGAGAATGCATGAACATGTGACATGCAAAAGAAATTGCATCATGGGCTCAGCCCAATCCAATCCTACCAGCACACAATCAATTTGCACACATCTAAATGCATGATAATATTGTTGAAATTTTGGGATGGTTTTTTGAATCTCGACAAATAGAGGTGTCAAGACAGGTGTCAAGCAAAATGGCGTCAATAGATGCAGTTGTCGAGAAGGTGTCGAGGTACAAAGCAATAGACACAAGAAAAGAAGCTTGATCGATCCACCAGCTGTTGAAAAGCTATCAAGGATCCAAGAACTTTCTCGATTGATCCACCTAGCTGTCAAGAAGTTATCGAGATTGCGTTAAGAACCAGCTTAAGATCTCGACAGATAGCCAGGTGTCGAGGAGGTGTTGAGATTGCTTAAAAACAATTTTTCAAGAAGGGAAAAACACAGATATGAATGCAATCAAGCATGCAACTCAACCAAGGATCCAAACAGCATTTTAAGTTCTCAAAATCATCTCTTAACAACAATTTTAAGCACATAGATCCCAAAAACACACACACACACACACAAAACAAGTCTAACCAATTTTATATTTCAAAAACAAGTCAAGACAGTTTCGTGAGCATACATTAACACATGTAAACCTTATGTTGGTCAAATCACATTGTACCAGCACATGTATCAAGAGTAGCAAAGAATATTGCTTGTTGTGTGTAAAAAATATCGCAAGATTGCATAATTATATACATGTTATGACGATTTAAGATATAAGAAAATCACTTTAACTCACACACAATCATAACTGTTTGATGGGAACTATCACCTTAAAGATACATCCTATAACTCCCACATTTCCTAGAATACACACTTGCAATCATATTTAAAGCATTTTTATTCTTTTTGCTTTTATTTTCTTTGCAAATTTTCTTTTTAAGCAAATCATTCATGGGCATATAAGAGAGAGAAAAGAAATACCCAATAATGTTAAGTATTTGACATTCCAATTTTGCTATGCCGAAGCACATAAATGTCATTGACATTGCACTTTTGCTATGCCAAAGCATACAGATGTCATTTTATGATTGACGGGCAACATTAGTGAGATGATTATTTATGCTTTTCTCTTAAGATTTTTTAGTCATTCCCGTCAAAAAAAGTGATATGAGTGTTAAGTACAAGAGATTACTTAATCTTACTTATCACAAACAAGAGTCATAAAGCTCATTTGCTTAGTTGTGCATAGAGATGCTCATCTAAATTACAATAGATATAAAGTTTAGAAAACTTTGTTTTAATGGCCATCTAAGGTATACAAGTACCAATGTACATAAAACACACACTGTTTTTGTATTTTTCTGATTTTTCATTTTTTTATGTGAAAAACAAAATAAATACAACTAAAAACAACAAACAAAAACATGTTAAGCAAAGCAAAGCAAAAAATCTAGACTGACTAAAAAAAAAAGCAAAGCACACAAGTTATACAAAAACAAAAACACAAAGAGAGAGAAGAAGGTGATAGAATCACTTGGAACCATTTTCCTTCAACACCCTAGAAGAACCTTTCCTTTAATTAAACCCTTGAATCAGTAGTGAGGGAGAAGAATTGAAACCGTTCAAGTTCGAAAGGAACATGAGGGTTTTGAGAAGATCTCCAAAAAGAGCAAGAAAGGATTAAAGTTGATTCTGGCTTCTAGATAATATCATGTCATTGCTCTGTTAAGTGGCTAACCACTTATAGCAATTTGGTCGAGTATGACCGGCAACTCCAAAATGATGACAAAGATGCTGCTTCTTATATTTAGGCTTTTAAGAGTTAGCCTTCTTAGCCCTAGAATTTTTAGCTTCCTTCTTATCTTGCTTAAGGGTTGCTCTAAAGATAGATTTACCCTTATCTATGTTCTCACTAGCTAAATCAGTTTTAATATCATTGTTCTCAATTTCAACATTATTACTAGGAGGAACAAAAATAGTAGTACTAGTAGAAGCAATATTAGAAGAAGAGAAATCATACCCTAAACTTGTTCAATCAGAAGCAGATTTCTAAAGACTAAGCATCTCATCAAGTTTTGCACTTGAAGTCCTCTCCAATTGAGCTCTGACTTGGAATAGCTCCGCTTCAAGCTTTTTGGTCTTCTTAGCCAAGAAATTATTCTCGAACCTTAATGCTCCAATAGTCTGATTTGCCTCATCAAACTTCGTGGAAAGCTCTTCATGATCAAGTTCCACATTACTAAGCTTCTTGGTGGTCAACCTATAAAGTTTCTCATGTTTCTTAGAAAGCTTATATAATTTCTCATAGGCTGTATGGATATCATCTTGATCATCCATCTTCTCAAACTTGGACTCCACGAATTCCTCTTCTTCATCCACATCTTCAACAATCCCCTCAGTAGGATTAATAGTGGCAATGAAGGCATTCAGGATTCCGTCATCCTCATTGTCGAAATCATCTTCAGGCTCGGTGTCACTCAAAGTTGCAGCGAGTGCCTTACTCTTCCCAATGCTCTTGAGATATGTAGGACACTCTTGTTTCATGTGACAGAAACCTTGACACTTAAAGCACTTAGGTCCTGCAAGAACAGTGTACTGACTGCCATCCCTAGCATCCTTCTTCCCTTTGTCTTGACTCTTGAACTGAGAAGCACTGGATTGTCGACGATCCTTATCGAAGCCCTTCCCATTGGCATTCTTCATGAATTTCTTGAATTGCTTGGTGATGTATGACTTCATCTTGGAATCTTCATCTTCTGAAGACTCATCCATGTCACTGCTCTTGGCCTTCAGTGCCATGCTCTTGCTCTTACCCGACGTACCAATCCTCGTTAACCCTAGCTCATAGGTCTACAGATTACCAACCAATTATGCAGATCACCATAATCTTGGCATGGAATCTCTCGGGTAAAGATCTAAGCACATTTCTCACAATCTTGGGTTCAGGAATGGTTTCCCTAAGATTGAAAGCTGAGTTCACTATGTCCTTGAGCTTGGCATAGAACTCATCGAACGACTCATCCTCCTCCATCTTGATTTCTTCAAAGCTTGTTGTGAACCTTTGAAACTTTGAATCTTTGACAGCCTTGGTTCCCTCATAGGTTGTCTGGAGAATGGTCCATGCCTCCTTAGCGGTTTCAGTAGAGGATATCTTCTTGAACGCCTCATTAGTGACTGCACTGAATAAAGCATTCAATGCCTTGCTGTTGAAGTTTACCGCATTGATCTTGGCATCATCCCAATCGGCTGGCGCTTCCTTTGGCTTGGTTAAGCCAATTTCTACAGTTTGCCACACATTCTCATTTAGAGATTGCAAGAAAGCTCTCATGCGTACTTTTCAGTATGCATAGTTAATGCCATCAAATAAAGGAGGTATGATTAAAGACTGTCCTCTATCCATGACAAACAAGGGTCAATGGATCAACACAGCAAAGATTAAAACCTAACCAGAGTGTGCCTGCTCTAATACCACTTAATAGGCCAAAAACGAATTGACCCCTTGTGATGAATTAATTGATTAATTAGCCAAATTTATTAATTAATCAAATTAACATGCAAACGCGTGGTAGCACAAACAAATCACCAATTAAACTAAGTGCAGCAGAAAACAAATTGACATGGTGATCTTTTTACGAATGGAGAAAACCAACACGGCAAAAACTCCACCGGGTGATTTTAAGATCACCACTCCCGAAATTCCACTATTATCACAAGCGGTTACAAGTAAAGGAATCTCAATACCTTATACCAACCTATAGTTGAACTTTTACCTCAATACCCAATTAGACTTATTCTATAGTGACAATTTCTCCTTTTGATGCACGGCTCCCAGTACGTGACTAACCAATTGTCCGGATCCTAGTACGCGACTTCAATCATCAACTAGAGAAGGTTGTTGGTTGTAAAGTTCTTCAGTTCATCCCAACAGTGAAGATCAAGAAGATGCTTGGTCACAAAATCCTACGGTGCACAAACACGGCAACTTCTTCACAAGAACGATGAACTACGGCAAAACTGTGTCTCCGGTCACATTTTGCTTGAACAAACTTTGCTCAATACTTGTACAACTTGTAAACACTTTGACGGCCCTTAAAATAATCATTTTATATGTCTAAGGTTGTGAGAAAAGAAAGCTCAAACACATAATCACGGATTGGAGTCAAAATAGAACTAGAATTCTGTTTTTCATAAACCTCGACAGATGCCTATCTGTCGAGCAGCTGTCAAGCCATAAGGCTGGAACAGCTTCTTAAGCTCGATAAATGGCTAGCTGTCGAACTAACTGTCAAGCTTTAATGACAGGCACTTCTTCAGCTTGTTTCTTGGACAAACTCACATGACTTTAACACTTGATCTTGAAACACAGTTTCTTGAAGTATTAAATACATCCTAGATCTACCAAAATACAAGTAAAGTGTGTTTTGTCAAATGATTAGCCAATTACATAAAATAGTGATATATGTTCCTAACAAATGAATCACATATGTCCTAATAATCTTCAAATCTTGTCCAAATTTCCAAACACTCCGTAATAAATTTTTTGCCACTCGAAGGTTGATGGGTTTAGTTGTGAGGAACTGACCAATTAGACTAAGAGAGCACTCCTCAAGTATTTTTTGACGATGTTCTGAACGGACAATTATCACCTCTCCTTCTTCCTTTCTTAAATTAATCCGTTGTAATTTGTCAATGAAATCTGAGTCCATGACAGACTAGGAAGAGAGAAACAAAGACCAGAAGCCACAATGAAAAAAATCCCACACCTATACAATGAGAAAATCTAGTATAGTGAGAGGAGAGGAAAAACTACTAATAGTAGTAATAGAGGACGTCTCACCTTTTGTGAGAAGAAAACACTCCTAGCAAGAGGAGAAGAAAAAAAAAAAAAAAAAAACGTTTTTTAAAGTGACATTAATGGCCCCTTATGACACTTTGATATTATTATCAATTGTCTTAAAATTTTAATTATTAAAATTTATTAAATTTAATTATTTAATCATATACTTTTAACATGATGCGCATGTCTAAGTCACTATGGTCTTCGAATTATTATTTTATTTTATCTTCTTTTGTGGCAGGAATAAATAAGTGGCCTGGGAAGCAAATGCATAGCCACAATTATCGTGATCCAAAACCTTTTCAAGATCAAGTATGTGCTACTTTTTGGTTTTCCAAATATCCACAAAACATCTAAATCCGATGTCAAAAATGTGAATTGTAGCTTAAGATTAGCAGTTGTTGTTGTTGTTTTTTTTGAAGACTACAGTTGATTTTTAAATCCAAAGCTTAATAAATCTTACAAGAAATTGATTCCCATTTCCATTAGCTCACTTAACGAAACATATTCTCTTATTCTTATATAGGAGAAATGTAAAAATGTTGAATAATTGTAAATAAAGTCTAATAAGACTAATATGCTTCGAATAAAGAATCTGCATGGTAATGAGAAACTAAAATCTAAATCTTATTAGACCAATCATGTATTTTTTGCAATGAGTTGGGATTTGAGAACATGTATATATGTGAACAATATTATGTAATTAGTATCTACAACTTACTGCTCATTATATTATTTTGCGATTTCAATTCTTTCCCCGCACAAGTGATTATCTTAGCTTAGCCATTTCCTGCTTCCAACAGGTTGTAGTTTTGATTGGGAGTTCATCAAGTGCGTTCGATATTTCTCGGGAATTAGTTGGAGTTGCCAAAGAAGTCCACATTGCAGCTAGAACGGTCAAATATGAAACATTTGGAAAACAACCTGCCTATGATAATTTGTGGCTTCATCCTATGGTAAGTTACCCACAGTGAGATTGAGTGGCTATCAGGATATGTCAATCAAGTAATCCTTCTTTTTCTTTTTCTTTTTTTGGTTCTATTTAGAAAATCTTCAATTCATTTGATGAAATGTCTTGCATATATAAACAAAATATAATATATGAATAAAGTGTATGTTAGAAAAGTTTCAGTTCACGTTTAAAAAAGATTATGTTTTATGACATCCCAAAATAAATTAGAAGATTATAAGGGACTAGGGCCCTGTTTGGTTTTTGATGGGTGTGTATTCATTTTCTATTTTCATTTTCTGTACTCAAATCTTATACTCATTTTTTGTATTCAACTAATTTTTTGGTTGAGAAATGATATGTTCACAATATTTTCATAACATTTTTACAACAAATTTTAAGTGGCAGGTTGTTACTGGTGGTTATTATTGGAGTAAAAAAGTAATCTTAGTGTTAGGTTCAAATTTGAACCAATAACAACTAACCACCTATGATTTGTTGTGAAAATGTTGTAGACGTAACATCTCCCTTTTTTGTTTGGCATCAATTTTCAGCTTGTCTTCCCTAACTTTTTTTTTTCTTGACAATCCCAACAGATACAAACGCAGATGAAGCTCCTCCCGCTAGAAAATCACTTCCCTCCTACAAACTAGCCCAAGTCAGAGTACCTAAAAACAAACACCACACAACCATGGGTCCCCCATCAGATTTCAACAAACACACCCCCTTAACACCTCAAACCCACCATCAGATATGCCTTAAATCAAACAACAACCAACCTCAATATTTTAACAAAGAAACCCACAAGGCACAAACAAACCCCAAAGCAAACACCACACCATTATCAATCGACCACCACTGCTAATAGTGAGCATCGGCTGTGGGTCACAATCGCCAATCGAGTACCACCGCCACTGATTAAGAGAGAGAGAGAAAAAGGAAAGCTAAAACCCATATTTCATAAACCGTAATCCACTTGAAAAACTAAAAGCGAACCCAGATTACCACCGAAAAACTTAGATTTTGCATTTTTGCTCAAGAAAGAGTGAGATTAAAGAGAGAGAGAGGGGTCCCACCGAAAACTAAAAATGAATACAGAAAACTAAAAGCCAACCCGTAAACCAAATTCTTGTGGTAGGTCCCACAGAAAACTGAAAATGAATACAGAAAACACTTTATTTTTCAAACAAAACATGCCCTAAGACTCTAATAGCCTGTTTGGATGTTGAAAAAAGGAGGGGGAGTAGAGTAAAGGGAGTGAGAGTAATTCAATTTCCTTGTTTGAAAGTTTTTTTAAGGAATGAGGAGGAGGGGTTTGGAGGAGTTTCAACTACCTTTAACCCCTCATTTTTAATTCCCCCAAATTGGAGAGATTTGGAGGGAGAGTGAGTAGATAAATTATTGACGAAATAAATTTCCTAATTTACCCTTTCTCAATATTTCTCTTTTTCACTTTTTTTTCATAATTCAGAAATTTTATTCTTAAATTTTGAGTCATTTGATGCTTTTGGCTTGAGTTTTTGTTTTTGTTTTTTTTTTTTTTTTCGATCTTAGCCGTTGAGTTCCCCTGGCGGCGGGGACAATGGCGATCACCGTCGGAGCTGCGGTGCTGCTCTACTACATGCTCAGTCGGAGGCTAGCAGCGTCAGCGTCGGCGCTGAAGGTCGACAAAAACGGGGGTGATAAGAGGAGCAGCAGCAAAGATTTGTCGAGATTGAGTAGAAAGAGAATCGCTCGGAGGCTAGCTCAGGCTCCGACGACACTCTTCAAGTCGATCACGACATTGTCAGAGACGCTTCGGTTCACATACTCGGAGACTCTAGGCAAGTGGCCGATTGGCGATTTTTCAATTTTGAGTAATTTGATGTCTTGGTGTGAAAGCATGGTGGTTGAAGATTGGGCCTCTTCTTTTGGGTCGTTGGGTTTGGATTTTTACTCTTTTTTTAGTTTTTAGGTATATACTTTATTTTGTTTTATTTTTTTAAAATTTATTTATGCTTCTCCAAAATAAATAAATAAATAAATAATCCACCAACATATTCTAAGATTTGGACAAATGATAATCAGGTTAAAGACCTTGCAAAACTGATAAATTAATCATAGACTAATGTTGTAAGTCCATTTTCAAAAAGGGGTAAATTTGTCTATTTAAATCATTTTCTCTCCTCTCCAACCTAATTTTTAAAACATCCAAACAAGAGGAATGACTAATTACTCCCTTCCCCCTTACTAATTTTAAAAACATCCAAACAAGGTAGATGATAACTATTCCCCTCTACTCTCCTCCCTACTACTCTACTCCCCTCTACTCTCCTTCCTATCTAAACTTCCAAACAGGAAGAGTAAGGAAACAGTGATTATAGGAAAGGCTAATTGAAGGTACTAACCTTAATTCAAATGATGCAGATAAAAAATGTATGTGAAGATGGTTCTGTACATTTTCAAGATGGGAGCTTTGTCATTGCTAACATCATTATACACTGCACAGGGTATGCTGCATATATACTCCAATAATTTGGCTTTAGCTTTGATTTAGGTCCAAAACTAAATCAAAAATGAAACAGCGAATAGTAACTAAAATTAGTTTAACTTTTTTAAGGTACAAGTATCATTTTCCTTTTCTTGAAACCAATGGCTTTGTGATTGTGGAAGACAACCGTGTGGGGCCACTATACAAGCATATATTTCCACCAGCCTTGGCTCCATGGCTTTCCTTTGTTGGAATACCTTTTCAGGTTTATCCCCCACTTAATAATATACAGTGTAACCTCATTTATGGTTGGATCTTTAATTTAATTTTAATATAATGTTGGAAATATTTTTGTATTTGGTTGGTACCACTACCAGGTCATTACTTTCCCCATGTTTGAATTACAAAGCAAGTGGATAGCTGGTGTTTTGTCTAATCGTATCACACTTCCATCACTAGAGGAGATGATGGAAGATGTTAAAGCCTTCTACTCATCACTTGAAGCTTCTGGCACTCCGAAGCGAGACACTCATGCTTTGGATGATAAGCAGGTAATTTTGGTCAATTCAAGAGCCTACATCATGACAGATTTTCATTTTCACTTATTTAATTTTCGTGCCCACATTAGGTATGGTGGCTAATGACCTATTTTCAATATAAATTTTGCTAATTATTCCAAATTGGCACAGTAAAACCCCATAAAGGTTCCTCAATTCTGATTTGAACCAGATAGTAAAGGCCAACTAAGTTAGAAAAAATCTCTTTTTTGGCTAGTAAAGGCAATTAGATTTTTCTAGATATGATTTCTTACTTCTTAGTATAAATTTGTTCATGTTGAGAAAATATTATGGATGTTGTTTTGTAGGTAAAGTACAATAATTGGCTTGCGGGTCAATGTGGATGTCCTGCATATGAAGATTGGAGAATGGAAATGTATTATGCCACTATCAAGGGCAGACTAGCTCATCTTGAATCTTACCGCGATGAATGGGAAACTCAGCACTTGGTTTTGCAAGCTTATGATTTCATTAAGCCCGCCTCAAATCAAGTTAGTGACGGATGTGTCTTTCCTTAATCAAGTTTCAAGACTCGCCATTTTCCATTGTATCTCACATGCCAAAATCCTAGTCACCCTTCTATTGTACATAGGCTTCTATTCCTTTTGGATTAGGGCCTCTTTGGTAGCGGTGTTCAAGTATTGTTGTTTAAAATGATGATAAAACTGTGATTTAAAAAGCGTTTTGAAAACACGTATTTAAAGTATTTATAATGCATAAAATGTGTTTGGTACCATGTTTCAAATAATATATTTTAAAATATGAAAAAATATAATGTGTTTGATATGTGTATGTGTTTTTTTTTTTTAAAGTGATGAAAAGAATACTATTTTATTTAGGGACGGAGAAAAAGAATACACATCTGGTTCAGATGATTTTCCTTTCTTATTGAGGCATCCATTTTTGATTCATTGCTGTTAGAAGATTCTTGGTCCTGATTGCCTGATAAGGTTCTTGCAACTTGGCAAACTACATCAGTTCCAGAAAACTAATCGTAGATAGAAAGATTTGAACTTCCCTTTTCAATCCTAGATTGTATCAAGATCAAGGCAGAACAAGTGAGCAGTTAAAGCAGAGGAAGCAAAACTCCACAGCTGTGGTTGAAGTTCAAGAAGCCATATCTGAAGAACTTGTAGTTTAGTAATTGTATATGCACTGTATATAATACGACCTGTAGTTTAACTTTTCTGTTGTTAGTGTTTACATGTGAGTAGTTAGTTAGTCACACGTGAGAAGGTTGGTTTGATTCTATTAGTTTGGTTTGTTAGCTCTATTTCAATCTTGGTTGACCCGATATTGTATATAAGGCACAAACTAAGTTTATTCAATACAATTTCAGTTTTTCCCAATTCTATTGTTTCTCATATGGTATCAGAGCTCTCTAGAAACTTCTATTTCTAAGGTTTGTTGAAATTGGGAATTTCTTCTTCTTGTCTGCCATTGTTGCTTTTCTTCAAGCTTTCCTAAAATCCTTTCAAGCTTTCTCAAATCTTTGCTGCATTTCTTCAAGCTTTTCTTTTTCCTTTAATGGCTGACACAACAGCAACTAACACTTCCACCACTGAATCTTCATCTTCTTCACAAGATTCATACAATCCCAATGATCCTTTATTTTTGCATCCTGGAGAAAATCTAGGAGTTGTTCTTATTTCTCAACCATTAATTGGGGGAGAAAATTATTCTGCTTGGGCAAGATCAGTGAGGAAGTCTTTGGTTACAAAGAATAAGCTTGGCTTTATTGAAGGTTCACTAACCATTTCTTCTCCATTGGTGGATTCACCAACAGCTGTTCAAGCTTGGATTCATGCTGACAATATGGTTGGTACTTGGATCATCAACTCAGTTTCACCAAGGCTTTAAGGTAGTATTATCTACAAAGATACTGCACTTGAGATTTGGACTGATCTTAGAGACACATTCAATCAAGGAAATAACACTAAGGTTTTCAATCTCCAGAAACAGATTGTTGAGATTCATCAAGCAGAACAATCACTCACTGATTACTTCACTCAACTTAAGGTTTTGTGGGATCAACTTCAGAATCTTAGCCCATTTCCTCAGTGCACTTGTGGCAAGTGTGTATGCAATATCAATCAAAGGTTGAAGAGTCTTCAAGCAAAAGAATCAACAATGAAGTTTCTTATGGGAGTCAATGATGTGTTTTCTCAAGTCAGAACACAAATCTTGCTCATGGATCCATTGCCATCTGTTACTAAGGCTCATTCTTTGTTCATTCAAGAGGAGATGCAAAGATCTATCACCAATTCTGTGAGGGTTGAATCTACTGTTTTGGCCACTAAGAGTTTAGGCAACAATCCTAAAGGGAACAACCTTTGTGTACTCACTGTGGGAAACTGGGTCACACTGTGGATAAATGTTACAAACTCCATGGTTTTCCCCTAGGTTACAAATTCAAGAACAAGAATGTAATGGGTCATCAAGTTTCAATTGTTGCAGACCAATCCCAAGGTCATTTTCTTGCTCCAAATGCAGATCATATTTTTGTTGTTGCTCAAGCACCTCCATTTACCCCTAATCAGTACCAACAGCTTCTTTCTTTAATTATTCTTCTTCAATTGGAGTTCACCAGGCCTCAACAGTTCAAAAGCCTTATATGGTTAATGCTATTTCCTTGCCTTCCAATGCAGTTGCAGGTACTACTTCTTGCATTTTTCATTTTGTCTTTTCTGCCAAGGTTGTGAATGGAAAGGCTTTTGATGTTGAAACTTGGGTTATAGACACCGGTGCCATAGATCATATAGTTTTTTCAATGCATTTATTGACTTCCTTTACTACAATTTCACATACTGTGGTTGAACTGCCTAATGGGGAGGCTGCTCTTGTGACTCATGTTGGTACAATTAAGCTTTCACCACATATTACCCTAACCAATGTCCTTTGTGTGCCTTCCTTTTCATTCAACTTGATATCTGTTAGTGCATTGACTCATTCTCAGCCCCTTTGTCTTGTGTTTCTTTCCACTTACTGTTTTATACAGGACCTTACCTATTGGAACATGATTGGAATGGGCCAAATGCATGATGGACTTTATCTATTACAAGGTTCCAGTCTCTCCACAGCTTATAAGTCTCTTGATGAATTTCTTCTCAAGCATAAGGTCAGATCCTTTACTACTTTTTCTTCTTCTGTTTCACATGCCAACTTGTATTCCTTATGGCATTTTAGATTAGGTCATCCATCTGATGTGAAACTTCATTCTTTGAGTCATCTTTTTCCTTTCTTTCAAAATTGATGTACTAAAGATTGCAATGTATGTCCATTGGCTAAGCAAAAGAGGCTGCATTTTCCTTTTGATAATAAAAGAGCTGTTCATTCATTTGATCTTGTTCACATGGATGTTTGGGGACCATTTTTTATTCCTACTACTGCTGGACATAGATATTTCCTTACCATTGTAGACGATGCATCAAGGGCTACTTGGGTTTTCCTTTTAAAAGCTAAATAAGAAGTTAGACCTTTAATTACTTCCTTTTACAATATGGTACACACTCAATTTAACACTTCCATTAAGTCCATTAGAAATGATAATGCCTTAGAATTCAATATGGTTGATTTTTATAGTTCTAAGGGCATCATTCATCAACAAAGCTGTGTGTCACTCCACAACAAAATTCAGTTGTGGAGAGGAAACATCAACACATTGTGTCCTCACAATTGTCTATTTGATAAATAGACTTCCTATCCCCTTCCTGCAAGATGGGACTCATCAACTTCTATCCAAGATGGGACTTATCAACATTTATCAACCTAAGGTCCATCTTAAGGGGGAGTATCAAGATCAAGGCAGAACAAGTGAGCAGTTAGAGCAGAGGAAGCAAAACTCCACAGCTGTGGTTGAAGTTCAAGAAGCCATATCTGAAGCACTTATAGTTTAGTAATTGTATATGTACTGTATATAATACAACCTGCAGTTTAGCTTTTCTGTTGTTAATGTTTACACGTGAGTAGTTAGTTAGTCAGACGTGAGAAGGTTGGTTTGATTCTATTAGTTTGGTTTGTTAGCTTTGTTTCTATCTTGGTTGACCCGATATTGTATATAAGGCACAAACTAAGTTTATTCAATACAATTTTAGTTTTTCCCGATTTTATTGTTTCTCATAGATTGTGTGTATCAGTTCTTCCCAATTCTATTGCTTTTCATAGATTGCGTAGCCTTTATACTACTGGAATCGTTCTCCACATTGGAGTGGGACCTGCATGAAGCAGGAGGCATGTTGCCACATCCATCTTGAACTGTAACTTGACATTGATAAGAACCTGAAAGTATAATATTCTCGATGATAGGACTGATGATCTCTCTCTATCACAGACGTGAAAACCAAATATCCTCGTCGATATAACCATGTCACTGATGAAGGTAGGGAAGCCATTCAATGCAGTCAATAATACCTCGAACGGTTACAAAACCAGCTGTAGAGACCATTGGAAGCCTATCAAAGCCCACATTACTGAGCGTGAGGCATTACCAAGAGAGGCATTAAAACCACATTAACAGCCACAACAACTAGGTGCTATGGAAACATATATAAAGACCTCATAGCACCAACATAAAGTACATAGATACATCTAAAAGCACTCATAGTTACTTTGAAATTCTGTGTTGTTCTCTAAAGGCTTCCCTATGCTGATTTTGGCATTAGAGACATTGTGGCAGGCACCACACTAATGACCACCTTGAGGGAACCATTTTACCATATTTTCAAAGACATAGACACGAACTCAGCTCCATCTGGACACACTTACCAAGACTAACGATTTTCACCTCATCACTCGACTTTGCTCTTCTCAAAGTTTATTTGTCTATTAGCCAGACATGTATAATTTGAGTCACCTAAAATATCATCTGAAAGGACAAACACATACAAGCTGAATCCTAATGACTAAACATATGCACAAAATTGCACAAGGCTACATGTTCAGGAGTATGACTTCACGTCTATCCCACTAAAACCACAATCATATATATAAATCAACAATACCTTTCTTGAAAGAGTTCTTCTCTTGACAGCACTTGTTGTCATCTAGGAGAGGGCGACTGATGTGCGACACAATTTACTATTTAATTATTGTAATTTATTATTTTTGGTATTTTTATGTAAAAAACGTTATTTTAGGTTTAGGTGATTTATTTCCTTATTTTTAGGTGCATTTAATGCTTTTTTGGTCAAACTTGATTCCTGATATGGTTAGGTATCAAATAGGAGTTATTTGAGAAGATATTTTCTTGTATGTCAAATTTTATGGAGCCCTTAAATAGGCCCCTAAATCTGTAAACGTTTTAAAAAAATCATTGAATAAAAATCAGAAAATGTGAGGCTTTGCTCTTCTTTTGGTTCTTCAAGAGCTGTGAACTTATCAGAGATTCTTCCTTGTGGCGTTCAAACTTTATACCTCTAGTTCGTGATTCAATTATAATCACTGGGTCAAGGTGTTATACTTATACCTTTGGTTTGCGTTTCAATTATAAACGTTGGGTCAGGGTTTTTTATCAAAAATCTGAATTTTAGCTTTCTTGGGCAAGTATTCCAATATTTTTGTTGGTTCTCAAAGCGTGTCGATTGAGGTTCGCATCATATTCCAATATTTTTGTTGGGTCTCAAAGCGTGTCTATTGAGGTTCGCATCATTTGATATCAGAGCACAGGTTCTAAAATCAGTTTTTTATCTCTTTTATCTTTTGTTTCCTGTTATCATCCTATCTTGTTCCTTTTGTGTTCTTTATTCCTTGTTCTTATTTTGTGACGTGCACTAGGTCAAAATCGTGCACCAAGCTCCCAAAAAAAAAGTGAAAAAAAAAGATAGTAAAAAAAAAAAAAAAGAGAGATGGTGATTATTGAAAACATTGTGGAAGATTCAATTGAGGTCAAATATGAGAATAAGTCCACAACTCACAATCCTCAAGTCTTAGTTGATTTGTTGAAGATGACTACGATATGTTGATTTTCTTGGAGTAGAAAATTTTAATTTTATTATCAACCCTGTGTTGATTGATGTTGCAAATAAATTGAAAGTAGATAAGAAGAAATTTTACGCTACACTTTATGAAGGATTCAATTTTCAGAACCGGATCATGTTATTAAAGCATTCGAAGTATTTGTTTATTTGGAGCGGAAGATTTCAAATTCCAAAGATGAACTCGATGACGAGTTTGTTTCAAGAGGAGGGGTCTGATGTGCGACACAATTTACTATTTAATTATTGTAATTTATTATTTTTGGTATTTTTATGTAAAAAACGTTATTTTAGGTTTAGGTGATTTATTTCCTTATTTTTAGGTGCATTTAATGCTTTTTTGGTCAAATTTGATTCCTGATATGGTTAGGTATCAATTAGGAGTTATTTGAGAAGATATTTTCTTGTATGTCAAGTTTTATGGAGCTCTTAAATAGGCCCCTAAGTCTGTAAACGTTTTAAAGAAATCATTGAATAAAAATTAGAAAATGTGAGGCTTTGCTCTTCTTTTGGTTCTTCAAGAATTATAAACTTATCAGGAATTCTTTCTTGTGGCGTTCTAACTTTATATCTCTGGTTCGTGATTCAATTATAATCACTGGGTCAGGGTTTTCTATCAAAATCTGAATTTTAGCTTTCTTGGGCAAGTATTCCAATATTTTTGTTGGGTCTCAAAGCTTGTCGATTGAGATTCGCATCATATTCCAATATTTTTATTGGGTCTCAAAGCGTGTCTATTGAAATTCGCATCATTCTGTCCGCAATCTCATATGGTAAATCTTTCTTCACACAGCTTAAGATGATCAGATCAGAAAGTACAGAATCTGACTCATGCTTGCCTCCAAAGTTATTCATCAGAGCAGCAAAGCTTAAGGAAGGTGCATGTTTTTCGTCCTCATTTGATATCCCCTGATAACTAGCTAGACTCTTCTAAATCAATAATACCGGGGGTGGAGGAATGAGCATTTTTACTGAGCCAAATTCTCTTAGCACTCCTCGTTCTCCAATTGTCCTCGCCAGTACTGAGAGAAAGCTTCAACGCTGGATCTGAGACATTACCACCACACACAAATCTTAACATTCAATATTTCCTTTAAGTGATTGTAAGTATTCATTTTCTTTGGAAGATCCTTACCAACATGGCTAATGTACTGGTTAGCAGAAAGTTGAAGATCTAAAGGCTTCTGCTAAAGCTTAGAGTACATACCCTGGTGCCCTTTTCTAACAACACGTGGCTTCAGGGAATTTCGGAGTTTTGTAATTACTTCATTGCGAATTTCTCTGTCAACTTTGCTTGACTCAATAAAAAACCACTTGCCTAAATTTGAATCCCCCTTACCAAGGTTAAAAATGGAAAAAATCGTTCTACTTAATTAAATCAAATAAGATTATTTCAACTATCATTGTTTTATGCTCTATGATGAGTCCATAAAAATTATTAAGGTCGTCCATCTTAATGGACGGTCATTGCGTCATTAGTAGGCCATCAAAGATAGATGAGTAACCATCCAACACATTCAATAACGACCATCAAAGGCCTTAAACTCTCTCATCAAGACAAAGAACGTTACAATTAGGGTAATAATCACCCTCATTTATGTCCAACAGCTACCTAAGTCACCTATAAAAGGGACAATCTATCCATTTGCTAAGGTACGTAAAAAAACTATTACAAAATGCTATCTACATATGAAATATATGGGCTAATAATAACTTGAGCATCGGAGGCTCCCCCACCGGGCACAACCTGGTGGTCTCTTCGATCAGTCCCTCCTTTATTTTGTAGGTCCTACAAGATTGTCAAGAGCTCCGGATTGGATGAGTGACCCAGCTGATGATTTTGGCATCATCAGTTTGGCGCCGTCTGTGGGGACGGTGATTAGCCATCTAGCTCTTCCTACAACAAAGGGGTCACTCAGTTCAATGGAGAATCATCAACACCAAAATACCAGATCTAGAGTACCCCATGGATGATACTCAATGATCGTCTCTTTACTCTGCACATATCCATTTCTTCGATGAAGTTATCTAAATTTAAATTGGAGCAGCGATGAGAAAGATAGAGGTATTACCAAGACACCATCTTCATCAAAGCACGACTTGTCAACTATTCAAATGGACGATGATCCAAGGTCTCAAATATGTTGTCCTCTAATTTGAGGATTTGGTTGCAAGATGCCTCCTATTATCTAGATAATAAATAAATATAAAGATCACTAAGATGCCGTCAATAGTGAAAGTATGACTCCCAGCGGCAACACATGATTAGATTGGTCGTCGACGGCGTAAGAACTTCACAACCCGTGACCTTCAACTTGGGCAGACCTCAAAGGAATGGTCCAGCTCCTGGGTCTTAAGGTAAGATGAATTTCTTCTCATCTTGTTAAATGGTTTTAATTACCACATCTTGTTAAAGGATCTAGAAGACTAGAAGTCTAAAAACATAATAAACTCGTCTAAAACTTTAGAAACATAATAGGGGAGTTTACTCTATTAAGTATCCTTTTGTTAAAAGAAAAAAAGAAGTGATTGAAGGTGGTCATATAATTTTCAGCCACCCAAGTCAAATATGATGAAATTACCATAGGAGAACTTTCCTTTCTTAATTTCACCAGTTTCCCATTGTTTTTAGTTTGCATGAAAGGTGGAACTTGCACGAAAGGTGGAACCAGACTTCAATAGAACATTATTACCTTACCAAAATCGTTTTTGCCATGAGATAAGTTTTCCTGATCTTCACAACTATGATTCCGACCAAGCTTGGCCTCTGATCCTTGATAGTTTTGTTGAATGGTTAAGAGAAAAGCGAAAGCAATTTTAGCAACTTTGGCCATTAGAAATCAATTCAGATAAATGGACTTTGCAAACTTTGAAGTAGGGATCATATCTAACAAACTATTTATACTGACAACATTGCTGAAGTTTGTTTCTCTTTCCAACTGCAATTTTGTGATCTAGAGGTGCTTTAGGCATTCCTATTTTATTCTTGAGCATTGCAGTACTGTTTTTGTAACATCAATATTTTTACTTAGGTTTCCCCTTGCCCCCGTTGACTAGTCAATAATAATTTTTTTAATTAGACCTTACCAAAATTGTGATCTTAAATGTAGGCATTAAAAAAAAAGATTAAAAAAGAAAAGAAAAGGTACTAAATACCTTGCTTGTTATAAACTGCACAGTCAAACCGGTCTCTTTGAGATCCTTGCCATTAAAGCCAAATATAATTATATATTATGGCCTAATTGATATCCTAATTATAGCCAAAAAAGGGTTTTACACCTTTACTACATTTCCTATTATAACACGAGGAGATCATTTTGTCTCTTTATAGCATTAAATAATTGGTATACTTTTCTTCAAAAGAAAAAAAAAAATTTGGTATACTGATAGCATCTTGGTTGGTATTCATATATTATACCATTAATTATGGCTTTTTATTTCACTACTTTTTCCTAATGCATCTTGCTAAGATATATATATATATATATTTATATATAAAGTGAAATATTATTGCACTGCCAAAGATAATAAATCTTAATTTTCGACATTAGAGAAAGTTGAAGCCAAAATTTTTTCTTACCGAAATTATATCATAATTTTAGAATTTAGACACTAAAGAGGCTAAAGTTAGATTCTACTATCTTACCAAATTTAGAAACACTAAATTTGGAAATAAGAGAAAATCCAATAAGCCTGGCTAGGCCAACCTAATCAATATTAGGTAGGTGGAAGCCAATGATAATGAATGTTCTATTTTTTCTGCTACAATTGCACCTTGTGAAAATTGTCATGATTTATGTATGATTTACGTATGTTTGGAAAAAACGTTATATATACATGTCCAAGAAAACTAATCTTGTAGCGGTCATCTATGAGATTGAAAACATTCACAAAAGAGATGTATAAAAAATAAAGTTGACTGCAAAACCACATATGGTGACGATGTGCGATCTAGAGACGATGAATAGTTGTTGAAGAGAACTTGTCAAGAAGAACCTACCAAAGAGGAGATCAAAGATGGAAACATTCTCTTCAAACCGGTATATTGCCCAAAACCTGTCAATTATATGGTCGGCTAAGGTTATGAACTTATGGTGCTTAAGTATTGCAATTAAGGACCATTTAAGGTAAAGGCTCTCAACCTCTGTTATTTTTTATCAAATTTAAATATTTTAATTTTCGTTATTAAGGAAAGTAAAGTCAACTTTAATTGCTTTGCCAAACATCAAAATCTCGATTTGGACATTTAAAAGCATGGAACCATATTTTATTGGGCTTGAATTCCATTTAACAAGAGATGTCTAATTATTTCTCTGAATTTAAGGAGAAATCTTATAAGCATATAAATTTACACATAATGTACATGACCCACTATTTTAAATTTTCCCAATCATACATGCTACTTTGACTTTGAGAAAGAACACGTTTTTGAACTGTTACATATTATCATACAATCTACTTTCATAATAGTATCAAGGTATGTGCATATGAGTTCATTAAACAACAAAGACATAGCATGTAATACCAAAATGGTTTTGCAATTTTATGCGTTGGGGTTTTGATTTTTGCTCCCGTATACTAGTCCAACATACTTTTACAATTGATGCATAAATCCCACCACATGGTTTCATGAAATCTTTAGTGGTCTTTGTATGTTAAAGCATCATGCTTTCATCGAGCCACTACACTCCAGTGCTTGATCTAAACTAAATTACACTTCATTTATATAAAAATCAATATTAACCCCCAACGAATTTTATGCATTTGTGATTAATATTATTTGTGAATTTCTTACTTGAAAAATGTTGCTCCAAGTCTAACACTTTGCATAGTATAAGTACTAAACTATTCACTAGTGTAACTAGAATAGCTTGATATGCACTTATTTCTTTCATTCTACTCATTTATTTTAAAGAGTAGCAATGTCTTTTTGGGACCACTCTATAATTTCATACATAATTTTCTGTCATGAACAATTTACCTCATCGCTATCTATACATTGGTCTATAAGTTTCTAAATTTTGTTCTAATAAATTAGACATGAAATTTTATGAAGATTTCCATTTGGGACTAAGATTTAGCCCAAAGGAAGAAAAATACAGGTACAAACCATGACAGGCCATTCTTTTGGTCATCATCCAACAACAAATATACCTTTCATGTTTGAACGGGAAAAACCCTTTGGATATATCTACATCTTCAAATAGCAGGATCAAAATATAGCAACGATGCAGCCCAGTTCTTGGTCCTTAAGGTCAGATTTAAAAATTTCTTTTCCTTTTTAATTCTCCAAGTATTCGCAACAATGATTGAAGTCAAGTGTTAGGCATAATGACAAATATCATTATTTCCAAATAAAAAACTTAGCTATTTAAGAAATTTAAAATTGATGATAAATATAATGACTGTTTATCATAATGGCAAATATCATTAAACACACCGAATTCCAACACTCTTGAAACACTTTACCAAGTGTTATTCAGTTGCACAAGAATAGGGTAATAGTTATGAAAATGATTGTTGGAAAGGCAAATTGCTAAATTACAAGATTAGTACAAACATGCACAATTGACACAAAAGGCCAAATAATTTCTTGCTAAAGTTAAAAGGCTTGACTAGTAATATCTGCTCTAGCTAGTGTGTCCTATTTTAGACTTTTGATCTCTAGCCGATCAAATGATCTTAAGTTCGTCCATTTCTTTTGCTATTCTACTATTGCCAAAACAAAGAAAAAAGTGGAAATAGTTGAATTACCTATAGAGCATGCGATTCATACATAAAAAGAAATTCCAAATTTTCTAAGGGGATGTCATAATTTGACGAAGAAAAACTCTCAAAAAGAAAATAGAGATATAGCTAAAAGTTATGAAAATTCCATCTACATCACAAGTGCCAAGTTTAACTCCTGTAAATTATGGGTTGTACAAATCCAACAAAGAAGAGCTCTATAAGTAAGAGTCCAATGTCGAAGAGTTCGTCAAGAAGACTATAACAATGAAAAGACCGAGGTATGCACAAAATAGTATTGAGATTTAAGGTCTTCTATTGAGGTAACTCATTTCTTTCTTTCTTTTTTATCCATGAGATCATTTTATTGAAACTAAATAAATATCAAGCTTGCATGATTATTACAAATGTGTATGTAGAACATGTTGACTATATTATTAGTAGCACATGTTTCATCATCATGAATCTGAGAAGTTCTATTAAGTTTCCTATACTTAAAATGCTTGATGATCGTGTTCACAATATGCTCATGAATTTAAGTCTCAATAAATTTCCGCTATCTCCATCAACTCACCAAAATCTTTTTAAATTGCTTTAAAAATCATATACAGTGCAAGCACCTAACAAAGACTAGTTTGGAGAAGCATATAGTCAAATAGCTTCAATTTTTATACTTCTCTATGATTCATGTAGAATGCACTTCATCTTGTATAGCATACAATCGCATATTTGTACATTGTCATGCAGCTAGCACTATTGAAGTGACTTAAGCATACAATTAAAGGAGGAAGAGTTGCTATTACAAACAGCAATGACCATAGTCATCAAAGCACACCAAAAAAAAAAAGGGGGGGGGGGGTTCCAATCATGATAGACCATTCCTCTAGTTGTCAACAAACGAGAATTGTACTTTTCATGTTTGAACAGAGGCAAAAATGTGGCCTAGTTTCTGCACCTTCAAAAAATTGAAGCAAAAGAGATCTAGACCTTAGACATGAAGTATCATGTTGAGCTAAAAAAAAAAAAAAATCTTGAAAAGAGAAGAGCTTGTCGTCTTAAAAAGGGAAGAGCTTGTTAAGAAGATCCCAACAATAAAAAAATCAAGGTATATGACAAAATAATATCGTCATTTAAGGTAACATATTTATCTCTATCTCTTTAATATTCATCTATAAAAATTTACACCTGTAAGGTGTCATGCAAAAATGTATGCATTACTAGACAGATCACAAAAGAGGTAAAACTCTAGGATTACAAGGAAATAAGAAAAAAGTCCACCTAGGCTATTGGTAACTTATTATTTATATATGAATTGTTCTAAAATTCTTATTTAACCAAGTCTTGGCAAGTGCATGTGCTATTTAATGCAGATATCAACATGGCCTTAAGAAGGTCCAAAACGACATAGCGTCAAGGAATCTTTCCAGCAACAAGTGACAAGATTCCTTAAGTGGATATAAGTCACCAAGAAATGGCTAAGTGATAAGATTCTGCTAAGACGGATGTAAATCACTAAAGAAGCTTAAGTGACAAGATTCCTTAAATGGATGTAAATCACCAAAAAATGGTTAAGTGATAAGATTCTGCCAGGACGGATGTAAGTCACTAACGAAACTTAAGTGACAAGATTCCTTAAATGGATGTAAGTCATCAAAAAATGGCTAAGTGATAAGATTCTGCCAAGATGGATGTAAATCACTAATGAAGTTTAAGTGACAAAATTCCTTAAATGGATGTAAGTCACCCAAAAAAAAAAAAAGGACAAGATTCCACTAGACCGATGTAAATCGCTAACGAAGTCTAAATGACGAAGCTCCGTAACTGGATGTAAGTCACCCAAAAGTGGCTAAGTGACTAAATACCCTTAGACGAGTGTAAGCACAAATGCAAGTCACACACAAATCAAGAATATCAAACATGACAATGAGAAAATGAATAAAAGAAAAACCATTGAAGTGATAAAAAATGGTCGTCCAAATAAATCACCTTACCCTTTAGCAGTGATGAAAAATGGTTGTCCAGAGAAATTAGCTTGCTCTTTAGTAGTGATAAAAAATGGTCGTCCAAAGAAATTAGCTTGCTCTTCAGCAGTGATAAAAAATGATCATCCAAATAAATTAGCTCACTTTCAAGATCAAGCTATGATCCCTCAAACATCTGAAAAGATCTTCAAAAGGCAGATACTAAGAAGTTGTTACAAAAATACTACCATTCCTGAAGAAGAAAGTAGTTGAAGATAAAGAAGTATGAATCTAAACAAGTCAAGAATATTCCCAAAGCCTGACTAGCACAAAGCAAAATCAGACTTGGGAATAGGGGGCAATTGATGAGTCCATAAAAATTATTAAGGTCGTCCATCTTAATGGACGGTCATTGCGTCATTAGTAGGCCATCAAAGATAGATGAGTAACCATCCAACACATCCAATAACGACCATCAAAGGCCTTAAACTCTCTCATCAAGACAAAGAACGTTACAATTAGGGTAATAATCACCCTCATTTATGTCCAACAGCTACCTAAGTCACCTATAAAAGGGACAATCTATCCATTTGCTAAGGTACGTAAAAAAACTATTACAAAATGCTATCTACATATGAAATATATGGGCTAATAATAACTTGAGCATCGGAGGCTCCCCCACCGGGCACAACCTGGTGGTCTCTTCGATCAGTCCCTCCTTTATTTTGCAAGTCCTACAAGATTGTCAAGAGCTCCGGATTGGATGAGTGACCCAGCTGATGATTTTGGCATCATCACTCTAAAATATGAGTAATGCAATTGACAAACTGTTTTACAACATTTTTACAAACCCTTGATGACAAGGGCACTGATTAAGAATTCATTTTAAGAAAATTTTGACATCACTTTTATAGAAAATGAAAAAAGCTGTCAAAATATTAATTGTTTTTTTTTTTCCCATAAATACTTTTTTTTAACTAGATTCTTAGTCAATGCCCTAAGGGCACTTGCTAGCGAGTCCAAATCTTCTGTCTCACTTTTCATACTCTACTCTATACTCCACCAATAAAAACTTGTCACGTATTCACCTCATTAATTAAATACTACTATTAATTAATAATGATAGTATTTAATTAATTATATTAACACGTGTCAAGTTTTTATTGGTGAAGTATAGAGTGGAGCAGAAAAAGTAGAACAGAAAATTTGGATTCCTCACTAGCATTTCCCTTTGTTTTTTTTATATGAAATTATGAAGTAGCTTCAACTTTGGAGTTAAGAATTCTTTGACAAATATTGGTTCCAATTAGTTTAATTGATAAAATTTAATAAGTGAAGTATTTAATGATTGAATAAAAAATCTAAAATTAAATTTTAGTGTAAATAAATATATATATATATATGTATTGGTGTTTGAGTTCAATAATAAGCAACCGATAACATCATTGATTAAAACTCCCTTTAAAATAAAAAATCTAAAATAAAATATAAAAAAATAAAATCAAAATCAAAATAAAAAATCCTTTGACAAGACAATACTTATCTATCAAAAAGATAAAGTCGAAGACAAATGATTTCCCATGGATTAAACTGAATGAATATGTAATGTAACACTAATTTCATCACAGATCAAAATCTCCTGTGCATCGCTCGCTGGTTTTCCCTCCATGATTCGAAGCCCAGGACACGCACCTCAGCCAATCGTATCACGCCACGTAGCAGTTATCGGCGCCGGCGCCGCAGGCCTAGTAACTGCTCGAGAGCTCAGCCGCGAGGGCCACAGCGTGGTGGTCTTCGAGCGAGGCGACCAGGTTGGCGGCACCTGGGTCTACACCCCGAATGTCGAATCCGACCCGATTGGACTCGAAACGACTCGGACCACGGTCCACTCCAGCCTCTACGACTCCCTCCGCACCAACATCCCCCGAGAGGCCATGGGCTTCAGGGACTACCCGTTCGTCCCCAAAGACGACCCGGACAGAGACCCGAGACGGTTCCCGGGTCACCGAGAGGTTCTGATGTATCTGCAAGACTTCACGCGCGAGTTCAGGATTGATGAGTTGGTGAGGTTTGAAACGGAGGTGGTGCGCGTAAGATTGGTGGAGGAGGAGAAATGGAAAATAAAATCAAAACAGAGGTCAGGCAAAGAAATGGGTTTGGAATTGGATGAGATATTTGACGCTGTTGTTGTATGCAATGGCCATTTCACCGAGCCTCGTGTCGCCTATATTCCTGGTATTTTTCCTAACTGCTCCTTTCTTTCTTTTTTTAGAAACTATTTTTTCTAATTCTGAGTGTGCTTAGGCCTCAGAACACTGGTGTAAAAACCTCCCATTTTAGCAATCAATAAGCCAAAACCCACCCACATCCTGGGTGGGTTTTTACTCTTTTAACAGTTGTTATCATAAACCAAAAAAAAAAAGAGAGTGACAAAAAAAGAAATAGGGATGAAAGAGAGAAGAGAGAGAAATTGAATATTTTATATTATTTGTTAGTATAATTTATATTATTTTAATGAGTTATATGTAAAAATATAAATTAAAATATTGTGTGAATTGTGAAATAAAATTATAAAATAAGTTTTGAGAATATAAGTGCTTGTTTTTTTATTTTATTTTATTAGTATTTTGTGGCAGGAATAAATGAGTGGCCTGGGAAGCAAATGCATAGCCACAATTATCGTGATCCAGAACCTTTTCGAGATCAAGTATGTGCCACATTTTCTTCCCAAAAAATGTATGTGCCTCTTTTGAATGTGAATAGTAAGTTAAGCTTAGCAGATGATTTAAAAAATAATAATAATTATACTGCAGTTGTAAATTGATTCCCATTTGAATTCCATTAATTCACTTCTTCTACTTTGAGAAATATTTCCATTATTTCACCTTTTTTTTTTTTAAATGAACCGTTAAAAAATATTTTGTAAATAAACTAAATCAACTAGGAATACAACACTCAGCTCAGATGGTAGATCTTCTGCCCATACATCAAGATTTGCAGATAGAACAGTTCTTTTAGAAAAGGAATTAGCAAGCTAGTTGCCCTCCCTTTTTACACGTCCAAAACTACACTTATGAAAAGCACCTGACAAAGAACAAATCTCTTCAATTACATGACCAAACATAGATTTAGAAGGCATCTGGTTGTTGATTGCTGTGATAACTCTTTAACTATCTTCTTCGAACTCTACCTAGAAAATATAAAGTTCTCGAGCAAAACTTAATGTCCAGTTAGCTATTAAGGCTTCCACCAAATCTACTGGGTGAGGTAACATGATTTTTTGGCTAAGGGCTACTATTATATTCCCCCAAGAATCTCGAATCACTACACCAATACCAGATAGGGAGAACTCAGAGAAAATGACTCAATCAAAATTTGCCTTTTACATTCCTTCACTTGGAGGGTTCCATTTGACTTGACACTTTGGCTGGACATCTCTAATTAATTTCCACTGCACATCCAGGAATTCAATGAGGAGTTCCTTTGCTTTCGATGCCACTTCTATAAAGCCCATGTTGGTTTTTTTCTCTGATCCTATTGCGTCTTTGTCAAAGACTCCAGGTGATCATAGAAAAATAATGCCACTGTGAGACAAGGAGCTTGTTCGAACACTGTACAGTCTGTAATAACCAAATCAACAAACGATCTAAACTTCTTCTAAAATAAATTGAGGAAACTAGTTTCTAACCACCACACTAATTGAACCTGGTCACATAACCGTAAGGCATGTAAACAATCTATCAAGTGTTCCTCATAATGACTACACTGAGTTTCCTTAAGGACATTCCGATTGAACAAGTTTTGCTTGGTTGGGAGAGACTCTTTTGCAGCATGCCACATGAAGTGCCTAATTTTGTTTGAAACTTTGAATTCTAGTAGTCCACTTAACAAAACATATTCTCTTATATTCTTCTGATATTAGGAGAAATTTAACAATGTGTAGAAACTACTTAGGGTAAATAAAGTCTAATATGCTTTGAATAACAAATCTTACCCGACCAATCATGTATTTTTGCAATGAGTTGGGATTGAGAACAAGCATATATGTAAACAATGTTCTGTAATTAGGACCTACAAGGCTACAACTAACTGATCATTATATAATTTTTCGGTTTCAATTCTTTCCCCGCACAAGTGATTAGCTTAGCCTACCTTTTCCATTTCCTGCTTTCAACAGGTTGTAGTTTTGATTGGGAATTCAGTTAGTGCATTTGATATTTCTTGGGAAGTAGCTGGAGTTGCCAAAGAAATCCACATTGCAGCTCAAACGGTCATAGATGGAACATTTGGAAAACAGCCTGCCTATGATAATATGTGGCGTCATCCTATGGTAAGTCACCCACAATGCGATTGAGTGGCTATCAGGATATGTCAATCAAGTAATTCTTCTTTCTTTTTTCTTTCTTTTTTCTTTTTTTTTTTTTTTGGGGGGGGGGGGGGGGGGGTTTCTATTTAGAAAATCTTCAATTTGTTTGATGAAATGTCTAGCATATATAAAAAAGAAATACTATATATAAATAAAGAGTATGTTAGGAAAGTTTCCGTTCACTTTTAAAAAGGATCATGTTTTAAGACATCCCAAGTTGAATTAGAAGACTAAGGGACTAATAATAAGGTAATACTGAATCACTGATTACAAGAAAGACTAATTGAAAATACTAACCTTAATTTAAATGATGCAGATAAAAGATGTATGTGAAGATGGTTCTGTAAATTTTCTAGATGGGAGCATTGTCATTGCTGACATCATTCTACACTGCACAGGGTATGCTGCATATATACTCCAATAATCTGGCTTTGGCTTTGATTTAGGTCCAAAACTGAACCAAAAATGAAATAGTGAATGGTAATTAAAAGTCATTTATTTATTTTTTCAAGGTACAAGTATCATTTTCCTTTTCTTGAAACCAATGGCATTGTGACTGTGGATGACAATCGTGTTGGGCCACTATACAAGCATATATTTCCACCAGCCTTGGCTCCACAGCTCTCCTTTGTTGGATTGCCTTGGAAGGTTTATCCCTACCTAAAAATATATAGCATGACCACGTTTATGGTTGGAGCTTTAATTTAATCTTATATAATGGTGGACGTTATGTTTTTGTACTTGGTTGATGCCAGGCCATTCCTTTTCCCATGTTTGAATTACAAAGCAAGTGGATAGGTGGTGTTTTGTCTAATCGATTCACGCTTCCATCACAACAGGAGAGGATGGGAGATGTTGAAGCCTTCTACTCATCACTTGAAACTTTTGGCACTCCAAAGCGATACACTCATTGTTTGGGTGATAATCTGGTAATTTTGGTCAATTCAGGAGCCTAAAACATGACAGATTTTCATTTTTCCTTTTTTAACTTTCATGCTAACATTAGGTATGGTGGCTAATGACCTATTTTCCATATAAATGTTGCTAAATTATTCCAAAATGGCATAATAAAACACCATAAGGGTGCCTCAATAGTGCCTAGCAATTGAAAGTATGTGTCTGGTAAAACTGACTTGATTAATAGTAAAAGACCAGCTAAGGTAGAGGTAAGCTATTTTTTGGCTAGTGAAGGCAATTAGACTTCATTCTTCTAGTTCTGATTTCTTACTTAATATTAATTTGGTCATGTTGAGAAAATATTTTGGATGTTGTTGTTCAGGTAGAGTACAATAATTGGCTTGCGAGTCAATGTGGATGTCCTGCATTTGAAGATTGGAGAATGCAAATGTTTTTGGTCACTATCAAGAGCAAACTAGCTCATCTTGAATCTTACCGCGAAGAATGGGAAGCTCAGCACTTGGTTTTGCAAGCTTATGAGAATTTCATTAAGCACACCTCAGAACAAGTTAGCTAGTGATAGATCAGAGATGTGTCTTTCCTTAATCAAGTTTCAACACTCACCATTTTTCATTGTATCTCACATGCCAAAACCCTAGCCACCTTTCTATTGTTGGCTTCTATTCCTCTTGGTTAGTCATCGTTCTAAGTAGAAATGTACATTAAGAAATGTACATTAGTTTATTTTGTAAACAAGTCAAACACAAGCTTATGTTTAAGCTTGACTATTAAACAGGCAACACTTAAACATAATTTTTTTCTTTTTTCTTTTTTGGAGAAGCATAATATTGTGTTTGTAAACAAGTTCTTGAGTATAAGGTTGAATTTAGAAATTTATAATAGACATGTTTCTATATATATATTGTATGTACGGTCATCGCCCCATCGCTAGTAGGCCCATAATACGTTATATGGTCGTTGGCCCATCACCATTGACCACCCCAAGTGATATGGGGTGGTCAATACTTCCTCGGGGGCCCAATCTCTATTGCTTGGTAGGTTAAGCAGGGAACCATTTAAGCCTCGAGGACTAACCTTGCTCAGTTCCATTCCGAAATACGTTGGTAATATCTTGGGGGATATTGCCGCCGAGCAATGTTCAACGGTGATATCCTATTTTCAAGGACTGAGTTCCTATTTCCAAAGTGGGGCCCCCTCTTGTCAGGAATAATCCTAACGGGCCCCACCCGCATGAAAAATGCTAAAGGTAACATTGCTAACCCACTAAAGGAAGGCTATAAATAGGAGAAAAGCAAGAGAGAAAGGGGTTAGACGTTGGAGGGTAGAGAACCAAAGGAGAGGGAGAAAGGGAACGCTGGCTTAAGAGCATGATTGTTCGGTTAGCCTAGTTAGTGTCCTATCCAGCTTTAATTCTCGTCCTAAGGAACTTCCCATTGTAGAATACCCATTCACCCACCATAACAAATAAATTGTGAGCTCAATAAAGGAGTTAGCCCGTTAACCACCAATTTGGCCCGCACAATATATATATAAAAGAAAATCAATAAAAATCATGCTACATAATTAAATCAAATAATATAATTTCAACTATAATTATAATTAATTATTAATTGTAGTTTTGAAAAAGAATAAAAACTTATATACAATATCCCAAATCGTATAGACTGAAGGAAATTCTAATTTCAAGAATTTTTGTAGTGGCCCTAAAAGTGAAAATGTTTCTCACTTAGAGTCCGTTTGGAATATGCTTATTTTGCTGAAATTGAAAACTTTTTTGCTAAAAGTACTGTAGATAAAGGTAAAAGTTAGCTGAAATACTACAGCGGGACCCATGAATAGTACCAAAACATATGAATAGTAACAAAAATAGACTGAATAATAAAATAAATTGGCAAAAATAATTCATGCCAAACGCACACTTAGTAAGATTGAAAATGGCGTTTGAACCGCTCAAATCATATTTAAAATGAGCAATTTGGCCCAATTTACTAAAATAAGGTCAAGTTGAGCTCAAATTAGACCAAATTGGATCTATTTGACCCAAAATCGTTCAAGTCAAACCAAATCGGATTTGGTTTGATCCCAATATGTGACTTATCGGGCTGCATCCAGGTTGAGATAGTGCACCTAAATGACATCGCTCTTTTTTCATTTTAAGCATTGAGTAATGAAATTGCTCAATGCTTAAATTCAAGAAAATGAAAAGCATGGGAAAGCATATCACTCAAATCTGCCGTGGGTGGTAAGGCTTGATGGGCATTGACGATTGGAATCAATTGAACCGTGCTACCATTGAGAGCACCAAAAAGTCGCCTTTTCAAAGGCACTTAATCAAATCAGTAGCAAGACGCATGGACAGAGCACAGTGGCAGCTCCAGAAATTTTGTTTAGGGGGGTCATTAAAAATTTTAATAAAAAAAGAACTTGAATATATTGAGGTACCAACCCAAAAAAAAAAAAAAAAAAATTAATACATGAAGTTTTACAATTTCCTTCTACAAGTTTTCAAATTTTGAATTGTTATATGATAGTTCATTATAAGTATCTATTGCCAATGTGGGTAGCTATGAGCCTATAATCATTTTATTTTGGTAAGTTTATCTAACATTTTTATTTTTATGCAGTTTTTATTATCTATTTGTTATTGTTTTTATATAAATATTTTAAATTAAATGGATAAACTAAACTCATTAGCTTTGTATTAATTATTGACGTACACAACCACACTCATTCATATATAAAATTATACACTAGTGTCTACTTAACCAATCAAATACTTGGACAATCACTAACTATACGCTTTTTTTCTTGAATTTTACTAACTTTATAACAAAAAGTTATTATAACATGATAACAATATACACACATGTAACAAACCATATCTATTTCCTAATTATTAAATTATATATATTTATATTATAATGTACACACAAACATCCACAAACATTATAATTCACACAAATAATATTATAACAAAAAATAATGCACACAATCAATATTAGACACACTCACACACATAATATAAATTTATAAAAAAAATAATGACACTTACAATTCACAAACACTTACTTTTTATTTTTAGAGTTGGAAAAACTTGTAATAAGGGTGTGTAAAATTTAAGTAGGGGTGTGCAAATATATTTTTAAGAAAAAAATTATAGTATTAAACTAACAAAAAAAATAATTTTTTATATATAAATATATATATATATATATATATTTTTTTTTTTTGGAAGTCACGGGGTTCAAATGAACCCCCTGAGAATAGTGTAGCACCGCCCATGACAGAGCATTGAAACTCTTCCACACACAATTATCATCCTCCAAGAAAGAGAATTAAATAAGAGAGAGAAAGGGATGAAGGAAACTAACAAAAAATAGCAAACCTTAAGAAGGTTGGGTTTTAAAACATATGTATTGTTATTTACAAATATGCCACCACTAATTTTAGAAAACAAAAGTCCAATCATGAAAGAATCTAAAAGAATAGCATTCAAACTTGCTCATCTAAAATATAACATAAAACCCAAAATATAGCCAATAAAGTTCAAAAATCACCCACATCATATTATCAAGGGCGGAGCCATAGGGGTCTAGGGGGGGGGGGGGCAACTAGCCCACCCAAAAAATACATTTAGTTATTACTAAAGGGTCATGCTAATGAGTGCCCTTAGGGCACTCGTTAAGAATTCATTTTAAAAAAGTTTTGACATCACTTTTATGGAAAATGAAAAAAACTGTCAAAACATTAATTGTTTTTTTTTTTTTTTTTTTTCATAAAAACTTTCTTTAACTGAATTCTTAACTTAGGGCACTCGTTAGCATTTCCCATTACTAAATACTCTTGCCTACTTTTTGTTTTTGGGTTTATTAAATGCCATTATATTTCATTGGTCTTGAAACAAAGCACAGCTTCTAAACGAATCATTGAGGACGTTTGTGAAGGAAAATCACCTTCTGGTCACATATGGTGGGACGTTTGTGATTGTGCTGACTGCCAGAAAGAAGAAAGTTTTGAAGAAGATTGGCCCAAGAGAAAGAAAAAATCCTCACAGGAAAAGCTCAAAGAAAGATATGAAGCAGGAAATCCAGAAGTTAACCTTTTAGGGGAACCCTCTGGAAGGTTTGATTATTATGTTCTTTACCCCAGATCCAAGAAACAAATTTCTCCCTCTCCATCCAAAAAAGATTACAACCAAAACCAGAAACCTCCATTAATCCCATACTATCAGAAAGTCATTCCCCAAACTCTAAAATGTCAACCTCTTCCCATTAAACCAACCCAGATACCAGAATCTTCCTCTTGCTACATGTTTGACCAGACCTCCCCTTCCTATTCCCAGAACTTTCCCCCATTAGAAAGTTTTGACCACCCTCAAACCAGCACCAAACATGTTTGGAAAATAAAGAATCCTGTTGGAACTAATTCAGATGGTACTAAGAAGCAGGTCTCTTCGGCAGAAGCAGCTTTAAATTGGCAAGCGGAGAATGCTGTAGCACAAAATAAAGTCCTTTCAAAAATCTTGGATAATTAGCAAAAGATGGCTGAAGCAGTCAATCATACCTTTTCGTCTTCCAATACTCTTATTGAAGACTTGAAGAAGAAAATCAAGGCAGTTGAAAAAGAGTTGGAGACCATTGCTTCCACAGTCAAGGACTTGTCTGTTTCCTTTCCTCTTATTGGACAAAAAGAAAATGAGAAAAAGCAGTTACTATTACAACTCCAATCTATGCAAGAATCACAGAAAGAAGCCGCTCAGGCCCTTCCAATGCATGTCCAGATGCCCTACCAGCCTCAGCAATTATTGTATAAAGACCTAGCCATACCCTTGACCTCACCGTTCTCACCAACCTCTCAAAACCTACAACCATTAGTCATGGCACATCCTAGTCATAATCCCTTTAGGCCAAGTGGAATTCTCCCCAGCATTATACGGCCAGTTCCATCTCAACCAGAGTCACAAGTTAAACCCCAAAATTATTCTCCTTTCATGAAAAAAGATAAAGAACCAGTATACCAACTTCCAGACCCAACTATTGGTGCTTTTTCAAGACCTCCAGATATGAACATGTTGACTGTAGACCCTGACCCTCCAAACCCAATTTCGTCATTCTTTAAAACCCTTACCCTTAATAACTCTAGAGAGCCTTTTGTGCTTCCAGTAATTGAGGACTCTGATCTAGACTTGTCTGATCTTGGTCTAGAAGAGGTATTCATGACAAACAATGAACCAAAAGTGGAAGAGGAAGATGATGTTCTTCGCCCTGAAAAGTCTCCATCCCCGCCACCACCAATATTTCCCCCACCACCATTCATCCCAGATTACCAGACAAGGCTGGCTTATTCGCCAACTACAGATTCAAAGCATTTTTTTACTCTCGACAATGCTCCTCCTTCCAGATGGCATGATGAGATCTTTAACATGTATTCTTGGTGTATTGCTGAACTTCAAGCCCCAAATGCCACTGTGTCTCAGATAATTGCTAAATTTGTGGCAAGGATTACAGGAAGGCTAAGAGAATGGTGGATCAATCTTGGAGAATATAGACAAAGACAGGCAACCCAGCGCAACACATTGGAAGATTTTTTCACAATTGTCCATAACGAATTTCTTGGCTCAGCAACTCATTACACGGAGGTAGCACGAGAAGAATTCCTTTTGATGAAATGTTGCTCATTTGAAAGGAAGGATTTGGAAAAGCATTTTGACAGGATGTCAAGGAGATATTATTCTTTTAATGGTATGGATGATGTTAATGCCAAGCATACTTTTCTCAATTCCCTTCCAGAACCGTTGGGAGATGAAACTCTTCGCATGATGAATCTCTAAAGAATAACTTTACAACAAGCCTCTTTGGGAGAAATTTACCAACATGTGCTTATTGCTTTGGAAAAGCTCTACAACCAGAGAAAATTTCTTTCAGAAATTGATAAGGTCCATAGCAAACTCAAAGACAATTGCAGGAGAAAAGATTTATAGATAAAGTGCTATGAGAAAAATTGTGCCTGTCCACAGAAAAAAAGATATCATTTCAAAAAATATTTTGGAAAGAAAGGACGTTATGTGGGAAAAAAGAAAAACACTTTCAGAAAGAAGAAATGGAAATTTCTCAGAAGAAAGCAGTTTAAAGGAAAAACTTCGAAAACTTGCTTTGTATGTATGAGACCAGGCCATTTTGCAAGAAATTGCCCGAAAAAGGATAAAGAAGCAAAGCTCCTTGAACAAGCCCAGATTCATGCAGAGGACATTCCTTTCTCGGATATAGAGTCACTCTTTTCTTTGGATGATGAATACTCTCCTCAAGCTTTGGCAGTTGTGGCTTATTCTACCTCGGAAGAAGACTCAGATCCAGACAGTGAATATGATTCAAACGCAGAAATCCAAACCATCTACACATCTCAACCAATAATAGCCCCATTGACCAACCCAACTCCGATAGCCCAAGTTCACCTTCTCCTTGATACATACTCTAGACCTATTCTGGTGATAGCCTTATTTGATACAGGAGCAGCAGCAACAATCCTTCACCCCAGAATTTTACCTCAAGAGTTTTGGCTACCCCATCATCAGATGTTCATAGCAACTAATGGAGAAACATTCCTTATAACCCTAAAAAGTAAGCCTATCCTCATCAGAATCTTCCCAACTTTAACCATTAAACACCAAGTCCTTGGATCCCCTCTTACAGGCAGAGACCTTCTCATTGGATTTGATCTTCTCCATCAAATACCAAGCCTTAGATGGTCCTCAAAAGGGATCATGCACAAACAACACCTTCTTACTTGGACCCAAGTACCCCATTTGTTTACCATGGACCCCTTTGACTCCTTAAAACTCTAGATTATCAGTGACTGTTGTGCTAACAGCCATTCTAAATTCCTCCTTAAAAATCCAAGTCCTTTGTGGAAAAACCCAAAATTTTTCATAAACCTTCCATTCAAGAAAAATGAAGATGTCAACCCCACAAAAGCCAATCACAGAGGGATGAATCCAGAACACTTAGCCTTGGCCACCCAAGAACTATCCACTCTCCTATCTAAAGGCCTTATTGAACCCACAACTTCTCCCTGGGCGTGTGAAGCTTTTTATGTCAACAAGCATGCTGAGCAAATTCGAGTCAAACTTAGACTGGTAATCAATTACCAGGATCTCAACCACTTCCTTGTAGATGAAAAATTTCCTCTGCCAAACAAGAGTGCTCTTTTCCAGCATCTTTCAGATGCAAAAGTGTTTTCAAAGTTTGATCTTAAAGCAGAATTTTGGCAGCTAGGCATCCATCCAAAAGAAAGATACAAGACAGCTTTTTGCATTCCAGATCACCATTACCAATGGACTGTTATGCCTTTTGGCCTTAAAAATGCCCCATCCCAATTCCAGAAAGCAATGGTAATGTTGTTCCAGCCACTTTTAGCCAACGCATTAATCTATGTGGATGATATCCTTTTGTTCTCAAAAGATGAGGAATCCCATGCCAAGTTGCTCACTAAGTTTTATAACTTAGTGAAATCTCAAGGAATAATGCTTTCAGAGAAGAAAATGGTCATAGGACAGTCTTCTATAGACTTTTTGGGAGTAAATATTTCAGATGGAAAGTATACCCTGCAGCCTCATATAGTGTCCTCTTTGGCTGAATTTCCAGACAAGCTCACAAATGCTAAGCAAATACAACAATTCCTTGGAATTGTAAATTACATGTCGGACTTTATTCCAAAAGTCTCCAAATATAGGAACTGTTTGGCTCAGTTGTTGAAAAAATCTCCCCCAGAATGGAACTCTGCTCACACAGAAGCGGTCCAACAATTGCAAAGGTTATCAGAAAAGCTTCCTCCCTTACAGATTCCAGGACCAGGCAAACGGATTTTGCAGACAGATGCAAGTGATGAATATTGGGCAGCAGCTCTTTTTGAAGAAATTGATGGCAAAAGCAATATTTGTGGCTATAAAAGTGGTGCATTCAAGCCCTCAGAACTCCATTATCATTCTACTTTCAAAGAAATTCTTGCAGTCAAGCATGGAATTGAAAAATTCCAATTTCATCTTTTCGGACACAATTTCTTAGTAGAAATGGACATGTCTTCCTTCCCCAAGATGCTCCAGTTTAAAAGGAAAATGCTCCCACATCCTCAGCTACTCAAATGGGCAAATTGGTTCTCACAATGGTCTTTCCAAGTCAAACACATTAAAGGTAAAGATAACCTTATCACTGACTACCTTTCCAGGAAACCTCCAGTCCTTAATACCACAATTATCCCTCCACCTTTATGTGTATATCCTATTACAAACCCATCCTCATCCTCAAGTCTTTCCTCTGCAGACCCTAATGATATCCTTAATATGATAGAAAACCTCCCCTCAGAAATAAAAGACCAAATCAAGACCTTGACCCTTGAAACCAGAGCCAAAAGAATTATTAAAACCCTCCATGATTACCTTAAAAAGCACCAAAGCCACTTCCTTGCTATTTTCCCTTATATAGATCAACCATGGAAAACCCCTTTTGCATTTTGGATAACCAATTGGACTGTTGCACATTACCTTTATATGTGGTACTTGCTCAATGAATATTACTTGTGTCTTCATTTCGAACCAAAGTTTTATGGTTATATTTTCCCTTAGGGAAATAAATATTTTCAAAAATTCTGGTCTGAAATTCTGAAAAATGATGCTCATAATGGTGAATGGGTAAAGTATCATAAAATAGAGCACCCCAGATTTGGCCACAAAGTCACTTCAGCATGTTTGGTTGCCAAACTTCATTCTAAAAGTACTATTCAAGCACAAGGAATTTTCCATCCTGCTGAGATGTATTGGGTCACCAATTCAGATGGAACTCTCCATACACATTTGGATGTCTCTTGGGTATCTTGCCATCATTCTCTTACCATGGCGAAATCTCTTAATAAGGGTATTCTCCCTGAAATAATTCCAACTGGCCCGAATGTTTGTAAGCAACAATGGCCACATGAAGACCATTGGGAAATGCCAAATCCCCTTATTGGATATGATGATCCACAATATCATAATCCTGATGAAGATGTTGATGAAGAATGGTTCCAAGGAAGAGATGGATGAGACTAGATATCTTTAGCAAAAAAAAAAAAAAAAACCTAGTCAAAAGTCCTAGAAACGTCTTCAGACATAATGCTTCCAAAAATTACTGTAGCTTCTCCTTGTCAGAATGATGCTTGAATAAAATCATCCGTGCAGCTTCGCCCCCACCTCAGTTGACACTTGTTTCTAGCCCAGCACTGAAGGACTCTGCAACTACTCTTATCCCATGGAAAGCTTATCCGGAGGAAGATTGCAATCCAACAATCCCACTATGCTCTTGACACTTGTTAATCCATAAGGACAGCCTTTACTTGTCCTGATATGAATATTGTAGAAGTTTGTAGAATATCAGCATAGAAGCTTGTAGATTATCAGCAACTTTTAAGGCCTATAAATAGGACTTTTGTAAGTCTGAAGAGGGCAAGAGTGAGTTGAGAAAAACAAAAGCAAGCCCTCGTTGTAAAATGTATTCCCGTGTTTCTTATGTCTAATGTAAAAAAGTTGTTTAATCTAGTAATATCTTTTAGTTTGTTGTATCTTGTACTGTGCTCTATTCCACATTTCCATTTTGTTTCTTATATGTTGTTAGTAATTTACTTAATTAACCAGTTTCCATAATCTTCTTACACCCACTATCTTAGTCATTCCCTTGTTTAGTGTCCCTTTCTTAATAGTTGGTATCAGAGCCATGTCATTTGTTTCCCCCTCCTTTGATTAGTATACTTTGATTATTGTCTTGATTAGTATGCTCTGTGGTTTACAGTTGCCACATTAAGTGGATCCTCTGTATTAATCACATCAGAACACTAGACTTGATAATCAAAGTAGAACACTGAGGAGTTTGTTCTCAGGGTCTTTAGAGAATCCTATTTGCCATAGTAACTTGGTGGACGTTTAAGCCTGGAGTAGGTGTTTTGGTCCTGTTAAGTCTTTGGTAAATAGTTCTTATCATAGGAAACTATCATGGCAAATCCATCTTCGGAAGTAATTGATACCACTAAACCTACCTTTGACCTTTCTCTTCGAAAATCTACTGCTAATAGGTTAGACTATTTGTATGAAATTTCTCACGTACCTGAAGATAGTAAAATTCTCATCACTGATTTCCCTATTGTAAATCCTTATACTGTGTTTGATAAACCTCAAGTCTCTTTTAAAAAATCCATAAAAAAATTGTTAGGCCCATCTCAGTCCTCTACTGTCAAAGAATATGTCCAAGCTTCCAAGTTTGACCAGTATCATATTTCAGCCAGTGAGACAGAAAATTTCATTACCCTTGCACTTCCCAGAGAGTTCATAATTCCATGGCAGAAACAGGGATACACGCACCTCCACTTTGGAGCGGTAAGATTAGCATTAACTTTCCATGGAAGAAAGGGACTCCCTGTAGTCTCTAGAATTTCACTTCTTGACTCCAGATTTTTGGAATATCAAAATGCAGTCATCGGAATGGTCCAGACTACCCTAAATGCTGGTACAATTTTTGTCACCCTTTTTCCTAACTTCAACATGTCTCTGAAGGACCCCCATCTTTGTGATGCTCTTAAAGTACAAGTCCAGATTACAGGAGCCTCTCAGGTGCAGGATACATTTGCAGCCACACTTCACTATCAGTTGGCTTATAGACTTCAGAATCATGCTTTTGACATGGCGGTTCCAGACATAGCTCAATCCAATGATGCGTTGCTAATTCAAGTCGATCCAGGAATGACACCCATGTGCACCTTTGTTCCAAGGCAACTCAACAAGGACCGAATGATGTCTCTTTTCCCTGAATCATGGATTACAAAATATGAAATGCTTCATCAAGCAACTAAACCAATCCAGTCAAAAGATCCTATTTTTATCAGGAAAGAAAATGGTGAAGTAGAAACAAAATTCTTGTTGGCACCATCAGAGAAGAAGGATGTCACAGTTTTCCCAACTCAAATAGCTATGCTCTAACCAGTATCCTATGTCAGTGAAGATGGACTTCAAATCAAAGCATTTCAAGTACACGTCCCACCATATGTGAAGACTGCATTCCTTCATGGGAATTTGGAGGAAGAAATCTTCATGGAACAACCAGAGGGGTTCAAGAAACCTGGTACGAAAAATCTTGTCTGCAGATTGAAGAAGTCACTTTATGGGCTTAAACAATCTCCCAGACAATGGTACAAGAGATTTGATTCCTATATGATTCAGATTGGTTATACCCATTGTGAGTATGATTGATGCGTATATGTTAAAATGCTTGATGAAAAAGAATGAAAAAGAAATTGAAAACATGTCAAAGGTTCCATATGCAAGTGCAGTTTTGCACCAGGCAAGATTTGGCTCATGCAGTAAGTACTGTCAGCAAGTACATGGCAAACCCAGGTAAAGTGCACTGGAATGCAGTGAAGTGGATATTCAGATATCTGAATGGAACTACAAGATATGGGATCCTATTTGCGAGGCAACATGGGGATAATTCAGTGGTAGGATATGTGGATTCAAACTATGTAGGCAATATAGATGACAGAAGGTCTGCAACAGGTTATGTGTTCACACTGTCAGAATGGCCTGTTTGTTGGAGATCCACACTATAATCCCTAGTAGCCATGTCTACTACAGAAGCTGAGTACATGGCGGTAGCTAAAGCTGTAAAGGAAGCATTGTGGTTGAAAGGGCTAGTCAAAGAGCTTAGTTTGAACCAAGGAGGAGTTCAGTTGCATTGTAATAGTCAAAGTGCCATTTACTTGGCAAAGCATCAGGTCTATCATGTTAGGACAAAGCATATTGATGTGAGATTCCACAAGATAAGGGAGTTGACTGCTACAGGAGAAATTATTCTTGAGAAGATTGACACTTCAGAGAATGTAGCTGATATGTTGACAAAACCAGTACCTACAAGCAAGTTCAAGCAGTGCTTGGACTTGATCAGTGTTTGTGGCTTGTGATAGCCCGCAAAGGCTAAGGTGGAGGCGATTGAAGAGTTTAGTTTGTGAAGCTTGATAAAATTCAAGCCAAGGTGGAAATTTGTTGGAATGGCTTGAATTGTCAAAATTTGTGGCTTGACATTAGCCAACAAACCATTAGGAAGTTGCATGATTTTTTATGTGAAGAAATGCAAGGAGTTGCATTAAATGCTATCTTGTATGAATTGTCAAAGAAAACGGCAAGAAAAAACACCGATTGAATTATATTCATACATAGCCAAAATGTATGACTCCATAGGCCAAAAATGGATGCATGCCTATGTGTGAAAGTATGGCTTGATCAAAAAAGTCAAAGATATGCAATTTAGCAAGGAAGCTTACATGAAGAAACACAACACTCATGCATTAAATGTTGCATGGATTGCTTGGCCACTATTGTTGACTTCCTTAACAATAGAAGTCTCTCATGTGCTGAAATACAAGAATTCGGATGAACATCTAGCTATAAATAGATGTGAGTTTGAGAGAAGATACAAGAGTAGCAAACAAGAGAGTTCCTACGTGAGTTAAGGATATAGCAAAATAACTTCTTCTATGTGTGCACCAGAGCTAGGAAGTTAGTGTCTTGCAACATTTGTCTAAACACAATAGGTGTTTCTCTATTTATTTGTGAGAGAACTAAGGGTGTATTTAGGGTTTGGGTTTGTGTGAGAGTTTCTTCAAGTTATTGTTGTAATCTTCACAGTTATAGTGAAAATATATTCTATCGCCTCTAGTGGACATATGCATATTTCCGAATCACGGCAAATTTCTTGTGTCATATTTTCTTCTCTCTTTTCTTTAACCTTGTGTTGACAGATTAATTCACCTAATTCGCACAGCAAATTGATTGGTGTTTTAGTTAAATAGTAAGGAACTATCATCATAAGGTAAACATTACAAGTTAAAAATCCCTTTTAAAATAAAATAAAAAATCCTTTGACAAGACAATACTTGTCTATCAAAAAGATTAAGTCGAAGACAAATGATCTCCTGTGCCGCTCGTTGGTTTTCCCTCCATGCTTTAAAGCCCAGGACATGCACCCCAGCCAATCGTATCACGCCACGTTGCAGTTATCGGCGCCGGCGCCGCAAGCCTAGTAACTGCTCGAGAGCTCCGTCGCGAGGGCCACAGCGTGGTGGTCTTCGAGCGAGGCGACCAGGTTAGCGGCACCTGGGTCTACACCTCGAATGTCGAATCCGACCCGATTGGACTCGAACTAACTCGGACCATGGTCCACTCTAGGCTCTACAACTCCCTCCGCACCAACATCCCCCGAGAAGCCATGGGCTTCAGGGACTACCCTTTCGTCCCCAAAGACAACCCGGACAGAGACCCGAGATGGTTCCCGGGTCACCGAGAGGTTCTGATATATCTGCAAGACTTCATGCGCGAGTTCAGGATTGATGAGTTGGTGAGGTTTGAAACGGAGGTAGTGCGCGTGAGATTGGTGGAGGAGGAGAAATGGAAAATAAAATCAAAACAGAGGTCAGGCAAAGAAATGGGTTTGGAATTGGATGAGATATTTGACGCTGTTGTTGTATGCAATGGCCAAGCCTCGTGTCGCCTATATTCCTAGTATTTTTCCAAACTGCTTCTTTCTTTCTTTTTTTAGAAACTATTTTTTCTAATTCTAAGTGTGCTTAGGCCTTAGAACACTGGTGTAAAAACCTCCCATTTTAGCAATCAATAAGCCAAAACCCACCCACATCCTGGGTGGGTTTTTACTTTTTTATTCTAATTATGAACAGTTAGTTATCATAAACCCAAAAAAAAAAAAAAAAAGTGACAAAAAAAGTAGGGATGAAAGAGAGAAGAGAGAGATCTAGTGGTTAAGGGTTTCCTTGGAAATTGGCCAGGACTTATTTCGCTTGTAATTCTCTCTTTGAGCTTCGTGTGAAGTAAGTTCCCCCTAGATTTCGCCTTCTATATAAGGAACCCTGGGAGAACCGTTCTTTTACATCTACAAACCCCATGAGTTCTGCAGGAATTCTAAGTTCTCCCCCCTTCAGGAATCAAGAATGCCGCCTAGATCCTGGACGTCGCAGCTGAGGCAAAGGAAGCAGAGGCCAAAGATTTTCCTACCTTTCAACCGGGCAAGAAAGAAAACTCTCCTCCTTCAGCCAGGAACCGTAGCAAGCATAGATTGCGTCAGGCTCTTGATGAGCCTCCAAACGCTAACCAAGAATGTGCAGGAGTTGGCTAAAGAGGAAGGGGAAGAAAGTGAAGCGAAGTTGAGGGAAGCAACTGAGATATTAGAGGGGGCCACCTTTGCAGCTGGCGAGACTTATGGAGGATGATTTTTTAAGAGTACAGATATTAGCTTCTGGATAATAGTACGCTTTAAGGTGGCCTCAGCAGGTGGGAATCAATTCGGGCGCTTCCGCCTCTTCTTCTTTCTCATCACCGATACCATCCATACTGGCTCGATTGCTGTTGGAATAAGGCTGTGAATCTACCATTCCCATCGGCTTTCCTTTTTTATAGTTAGCTTTAAAACAAGCTTGCCTCAGTTGTTCTGTATATGATGTATCTTTCTTTTATTTAATAAAAAGGACTGCAATTTTTTCTTTGTAATTTTTTTCTTTTTCCACAGTGAGTACTATGTTAATGGGTGTGTTGCTGTTTTTGTTGTTGTTGTTGTTGTTGTTGTTTTTTTTTTTTTTTTTTTAAATTTTTATTGGGACATAGAACTGATGCCGTTGTCGGCAACAAAACATTGTCATCTTGACTTTAACAAAGCCTGCAGTAGCACCCGACTGCTAATTTTAAATGGTTTAACTAAGTAGGAACGATCGAGAATATAACCATGCGCTCTATGTCACAAACTGTGTGACCATTAGAGAATGTTGGATTTAATGTAGGTGATCCGAGGAGGCCATAGTGCGTTATGGCTCTGTTCGACATTTATAATGACTTCGGGGTGTTTGTTTTTCCCAAGCGTCTGGTCTGAGGACCCAAGCGCAACTAAGGCTTTGCTTAACACTTAGCAAAAGGTCCAAGGGACCCAACATACCTAAGGCTCTTCTTTTATTGAATGGGTAACAAAAAGTGTTAAGCCCCTAATGCAAATTTCCTCATAGGTTTGTGGTCTGAGGGGTTTACATCTTTGCCGAATGGTGAAAGGGTAGGCGATCCGAGGAGGCGGACTCCTTTTAGATTCTGCTCGTCACTCAGATAGATACTTGAAGTAATTAATCTCTTCAAGGACTATGGTCTAAGGATCCATATAGGACCTTTATTCTGTCCAACACTGAGATACTTGTCTAAAGTTATTAGTTTCCCCATAGGTTTGAGTCCAAGGACCATGCAAGACCTTGGTTCTGTCTAACACTCAAATAGTTGTCAAAAGTTATTAGTTTTCCCATAGGTTTGAGTCCGAGGACCATGCAAGACCTTGGTTCTGTCTAACACTCAAATAGTTGTCAAGAGTTATTAGTTTTCCCATAGGTTCGAGTCTGAAGACCATGCAAGACCTTAGTTCTGTCGAACACTTAGATAGTTGGCAGTGTGTGATAATTCCTCTAAAGTAGGAGGTCCGAGGAGTTTACACCTTTGCTGAATGGTAAAAGGGTGGGCGATCTGAGGAGGCGGACTCCTTTTAGATTATGCTCATCACTCAGATAGATACTTGAAGCAATTAATCTCTTCAAGGACTGTGGTCCGAGGATCCATACAGGACCTTTATTCTGTCCAACACTGAGATACTTGTCTAAAGTTATTAGTTTCCCCATAGGCTTAAGTCCGAGGACCGTGCAAGACCTTGGTTCTGTCTAACACTCAGATAGTTGTCAAAAGTTATTAGTTTTCCCATAGGTTTGAGTCTGAGGACCATGCAAGAACTTGGTTCTATCTAACACTTAGATACTTGGCAGTGTGTGATAATTCCTCTAAAGTAGGAGGCCCAAGGAGTTTACACCTTCGCTGAATAGTGAAAGGGTGGGCGATCTGAGGAGGCAGACTCCTTTTAGATTCTGCTCGTCACTCAGATAGATACTTGAAGTAACTAATCTCTTCAAGGACTGTGGTCCGAGGATCCATACAGGACCTTTATTCTATCCAACACTGAGATGCTTTTCTAAAGTTATTAGTTTCCCCATAGGTTTGAGCCCGAGGACTATACAAGACCTTGGTTCTGTCTAACACTCAGATAGTTGTCAAAAGTTATTAGTTTTCCAATAGATTTAAGTCCGAGGACCATGCAAGACCTTAGTTCTGTCTAACACTTAGATACTTGTCAAGAATTATTAGTTTCCCCATAGGTTTGAGTTCGAGAACCATGCAAGACCTTGGTTCTGTCTAACACTTAGATAGTTGGTAGTGTGTGATAATTCCTCTAAAGTAGGAGGTCCGAGGACCCATCATAGCTAAGGCCCCGTTTAATCGCTTCAGCAGATCATAAGATATCAATATATACCTTCCAGAACTAGTCTCACCGCGGAGGCCCCTTGAATCGCTCTGCGTGGCTGGCCCTTCCTCTAATGGGGGTCCAGCGGGACCAGCCACTAGATTCGTGAGGATCTGACCACTGACGAGGGTATGGGGCACGCACATGGTGTCAAAAGCCCCTAGAACTGTGCACCATTTAGCGATTCTCCCCGTATAATACAATAAACTGGCCACCATATCCTCTCATCGGGGACTCTTGCTGATGGGGGCCTGATCCTACCTTAACCAACCGTTGCACTCATTATCACACAAGCAATCCCCACAGACAGGGCCAATTGTAGGGTCGCAATTTTCGGACTGGGCCTATAGGTGAATGGGATCTAGGCCTAGTGGACCCATTACAATGAATTTGTAGATAGTGGGTCCAAGAGTTAGGCTTTAATGAGTTTGACAACAGTTAATGTGGATGTAAGAGATGATTGAAAAGGAACTAGGAACATAGAACTTGATGGACTCATAATCCGAGGAGACGAACTCACCATCCGAGGATGTGAGCTTCTATCTGGCTTGATTAAACAGAGCACAAAAAGGGGGATATCAGCTTTTTTCTCCCTCTAGTCGTCCCCCCTTTCTTATGGAATGCCTCTTACATTATATAGTTCTCTTTGGACCATCCTGGTCCTACACTTGTTAGTCATCCATGCCTATACTTGAGTGCACGTCCCATCAGCCACTCCTTCTGACGTTCTGTGAGTTGTGGTAACCCAGATAGCACTGTTCAGGGGTCATGTCCACATAAATGGGGCTAGGATGTTAGCTGTAGATATTTAATGCGGATGTGACAACTTATCCTGGAATTGCTCCTCCACTATATTCCCATGGCTGTCTCATTGCACGGGTGCTTTCCCTTGGGACGCTCTGGGAGACTGCCCTTTGTGGTGTGCCACTTTCTCCTTCCGTGATCTCAGGTTGTCGAGAACAGAATTGTCCTCGGCAACGTCTCTTGGCAATTTGGACCTTCTTCGTTAGTCCTCGGACATTTCTTCCTCATCAGCGTGGGCCTTGGGCTTGATATGAAATGGGCCGGGGTTGCCAAATTCTTTGGCCCCATAATATAATTTCAACTATAATTGTTATTAATTATTAATGTAGTTTTGAAAAAGAATAAAAATGGCATTTGAACTCTTCAAATCAGAATTTTTTTTTTTTTTTTTTTTTTTGGTTGAGAAACAAAGACTTTATTTTATTTAAGTCAGACCAGCAATGTCTGCTAGTACAGCGGAAACAATTTGTGGTGGAACATCCTCCATCCACACAACAAATTCTAAAACATTTAAAGTATAGCGAGCTAGCCTATGAGCTACCATATTACCTTCTCTCCTAATATGAGAGTAATGTAATTTATTAAAACACCTAGCATTGAATCTTAGATCATCAATTAGTAAACCATCCAAGGATAGGAATGGTCTGTCATGTATAATGGCCTGCATTATAACATGTGAATCACCCTCTAAGGCTATATTGGAGAATCCCAACTTTGAAGCAAACTGCACTGCCATGGAAGCTGCTAGCATTTCGATCTTCAAAGGGCTGTGATTCTGAGGTAACAACTTTGAGAGTGAAGCCAAAACAACCCCCTGATCGTCTTGTATAACCACACCAATTATGGATTTCTTCTTAGTTTTGAAAGTGGCACCGACGAATTTTACCTTGACCAAATTTGAACCTGGACCTTGCCAACAAGTGCATGTCAAGGTGGGCTAGATCCGAGGTGGAGGTTGGACTACCATGAATTCTAATAGTAATTCCTTGGCCAATGTAGCAAGCTGATTTGAACTGCAGCTGGGCTTAAGCATGTGAACTCGGTTTCTATGTGACCAAATTGACCAAGTTATGGCTGAGAAGAGCTCCAAGTGATGGTTTTGTTTGATCAGCCTTAACAGCAACTCTTTGAAGTCCATGAAGCTTGTGTTTCCTCGACAAGACTAGGCCGAAGCATCCTCCCACACCACATCCAGCTCGCTACACGACCAGAAGGCATGAATGTTGTTTCAGGTTCAACCTTGCATTTGTCACAGATTGGATTGTCAATGATGGTACGGTGCACAAGATTTTCTTTTGTTGGTAGAGAATTCCTACATGCCCTCCTCATCAAATTTTTCATTTTATTTGGGATTTGCAGAGACCAAACCATTCTCCAAAGGGCTTTATCTTGTTCTACATTTTCATCAGTTCCCTCAGGTTCTGTTTTGGACTTTAAGAATCTATAGCCTGACTTGCAATTATGCACTCCATTCTATGTAAATGGCCAAAACAAACTATCCTTGCACTCCACTCTCGAAAGAGGAAGGCTTTTAACTAATTCTGCTTCATTCGGAATAAAAATGCCATCAATTACCTCTTGATTGTCTCACCATCAATGAGGATCTCCACCTTAGCATCAGCCAAGGACTCAATCATAGGTGATAGGGGCTGCGGGTTTAGCTACCTTCGAAGCCAAAATTGCTACCACATGCCTACTATTTTTCCATTCCCAATCCTCCATTTGCATCCTCTCACTAGCATATCCCTTCCATGTAAAGTGCTTGTCCAAGCATACGAACCTCCTCTAGAATTTTCTGCTTCCATAATAATGCAATTAGGGAAGAAACAAGCCTTGAAAACTTTATGGAACAAAGAATCTGGGTTTTTCAAGAGTCACCATGCTTGCTTAGCTAATAATGAGTCGTTGTACAAGGCTAAGTCCCTAAAGCCAAGACCTCCCACCAATTTTGATTTTGTCAACTCATCCCATTTCAACCAATGGATTTGCCTCCTATCTCCCCTTTGGCCCCACCATAATTTTTTTTATCATAGCTTCAATATCATGGCATAGACCCAAATGAATTTTAAAGCACCCCATGGCAAAGGTTGGAATGGCTTGGATAACTGCCTTGATCAAAACTTCACGCCCTGCTTGTGACAGCAATTTTCCCTCCCATCCTTGTAGCTTTCTCCAAACCTTTTCTTTGATGAAATTGAAACTTTTTTTTTTCTTACCAAGGAAGGTAGGCCCAGATATTGCTCATATTGTACAATCTCCTGCACTCCCAAGGCATTTTTTATTTCCTATTTGGTGGAATCAAGGGTTGATTTATTGAAGAAGATGGATGTTTTGTTTTTGTTCACTTTCTGACCAGATGCTTTCTCATAACGTTCCAGAATGTCAATGATATTCCTACATTCATTGGGAGTTGTCCTGCAAAAAAGCATATTATCATCTGCAAACAATAAATGGGTTAGCTCAGGACCCCTACGGCATAAAGAGAAGCCCTTAAGATCACCCACTCTTGTTGCTTGTTGTATTAACCCATGTAGTCCTTCGGTACACAGGAGGAATAGAAAAGGAGAGAATGGGTCCCCTTGGCGGATACCTCTAGTAGGGGTGATCAAACCTTGAGGTTCACCATTGACTAGAATTGAGTAAGTTACTGTTTTGACACAAACCATGACAAGCCCAATCCACCGTTCATTATAGCCCATTTTTCTCATGATATTTTCAAGGTATCCCCATTCAACCCTATCATAAGCCTTGCTCATATCAAACTTAACAACCATGAAAGCTATATCTCCTGAATCAGGATTTTTCATCAAATGAAGAGACTCAAAGGTAACTACAATATTGTCGGTAATAAGCCTATTTTTGGCGAAGGCAAATTGATGTTCAATAATGATCTGAGGTAAAATTTTCTTTAGTCTATTGGCTAAAACTTTTGAGAAAATTTTATAAAGAACATTGCATAAACTGACGAGTCGATACTCATGAACAGATTCTGGATTTTTTGCTTTGGGAATGAGGGTGACAAAGGTATGGTTTGGTGGGTGTGGATGAGTACGTACCTGAATTCAGCCAAGATAAGACTAAGCTTGTAACATCATTATCAACCACCCCCCAAAAATGTTGGTAGAATAATGGGGGAATACCATCAGGACCTAGTGCTTTAAGTGGGGCCATTTGCTTCAAGGCTTTTGTAACTTTAGATTCTAGGAAAGCCACTATAAGTGCTGCATTCATATCATCAATGATCACCAAAGGAATGTGGTCAAGGAAGGCCCCGGCCATATGGATCCGGGTTTGATGTTGTAAAAAGCTCATGGTAGTAACTAGTGAGTACCGAAGCTATTTCCTTAGTTTGTACCCACCAAATGTGAGAATCATCCATGATGCCACAAATCAAATTTCTCCAGTGTCTTTGAATGGCTTTTGTATGAAAAAACCTAGTATTGTTGTCACCATGTTTGAGCCAGAGAACCCTAGACTGTTGGCTCCACAATCGTGCTTCCCTATCAAGGAGGTGAGTAACAATTGAACCAGGGAATTTCGTAAACCACGAGTTATTAGCCAACCCACGATCTAGTATTTCCCAAATAGAGTGCCCATCTGCAAAGTGCTTACTCCAAGTGAACTGAGAACCAACAAAACCAAGATCCATAAACTCATACTCATCTAAAACATCCTTAAACAGTTGCATTTGGCCATGGTTTCGGGCCGCCCCTCCCAATTTCTCCTCTTGCCTAGTGAGTTCGTTAAAATCTCCTGCACATAACCATGGCACTTCTAGATTATGGTTTAAGGTTCTAAGGTTGTCCCATACTTCACTCCTTCTTGAGGTTGCAGGCTCCCCGTAAAAACCTATGAAATGCCATTCATTGTCCGTGCCCTTATCAATACATGTGTCAATGTAATAGTTTGATGAATCAACCACCTCCAGGTTAACTAACGCTTTCCAAAATAACGCAATGCCACCCCCCGACCCTCCTTCATGACTACCCATTTATGCTCAAAATCAATATTTCTTTGTACTATGTCTAGCCCTGCTTCGTCTGCCCATGTTTCAGCTATGAACACGACAGAGGGATCTTTTGCTCAGATTATATCTCCAAGCTCTTTCCTTGTTCGAAGGTTCCCAAGCCCCCAACAGTTCCACACTAGGCAATTCATTGTGACTAGCAGGGCTGAATATCAACCTCCACCAATTCAAATGGAACATCCATCTCACTCTTCGAAACCAATTTTCTTTTGTTAGGTAACTCAGAGTAGTCATCAATCTGCATGAAGCCTCGTTTACCATGAGTTAGTAGAGCAAGATTTGGGTCAACATGTGTTTTAGAGAACGGCCTAGCCACCCTGGTCCATGTCGGCAAAGATGGTTGATGAGCATCCTTAGTGGCCTGGTGAATGTCATGTGGAAAATAGAGTTCTGTTATTGGAGAATAACTCGGGTTTGAAACTGATTGGGGGTCACCTAGTGACTGAGGAATTTTATTTGCATTAAACTCCTTTAATGCCGCCTCAAGGTCATCAATGTGGGCTGCGGCAATAACTGAGCTTGATGAAGAGGCACAGCTTAGGTGTGCTAGGGTTTCCTCAGGGTTTGCGTTTGGCTTTGCATGAGCTGTGTTTTTATTTTTCCCTATTGGCAAAATAAATTTTGGCATTACCGAGTCAACCGTTACCATATTTACTCTCACTTCTCTTCCATGGCTCTGTTTTACGAAACTGACTAACCGCTAGTATAGCCACCTCCAGCGCTTGATTTTGGTCGCTATTTTCAGTATTCACCTCCCTCGGATGGTCTTTTTTCTCACCCGAATTACTTGCAGTTTGTCGAGACCAGTTTTTATTGGCTGTATAGAATCTAGGAACAACAATCACATTCTTCCTAAACGGTGAGAATGGTAGTGCTCCTCTAGAAAGCACGGACGCGGCACCAGAGGTGCCGCACCCGCGTCCGACGCGGTTGCCCGCGCGCCGGACCGCGTCTGCGTTTTTTTTTTTTTTTTTTTTTCTCGGATTCGCGCCGACTCAGCTCGATTCGCGCCGATGCAGCTTGATTCGTGCCGAATCGGCTTCGATTCGCGCCGAAGCGGGCTGATTCAGCCAAAATCGGGCCGTATCGGCCGGCGGCCGAAACATGCCGGAAAACGGCCGAAACACGCCGGAAACGGCCGAAATCGGCCTTGAATATGGCTGGAAAATCCGAAACTTGCATTCTTCTTTCTTTTTTTGTGAATCAAGGCATAGTATGTGTTTTTTAAGAATATTTTAATAGCAAAAATATATAGAAAATATAAATAAAAATATTTTTAATAATTTTTTAATCGCTGAGTCCCGCCGCACCCGCACCCACCTTTTTCAAAAATTGCCGAGTCCCGCACCCGCACCCGCACCCGAATCCTGAAACGCACCCGTGCTACATAGGTGCTCGTATGCTTGGACCAAACTGCCGTTGGTCCACACCAATAGCATATGTTTGGTAAACGTTCATACTTGAAGCTAATCCAGATTTGTTCCTCACTCCCCATTGTCACAAGACGACCACGACAGAGAGGGATAGTAATATTCATTGAAACTCTGACCCTAATAAAGCTACCTCCCTCAGAATCATTTGGATTGGTGGACGAAATAACTCGACCAAGTACTTCACAGATTTTCTCAGCTGCCCTCACATTCATAAATCCGATGGGAAGACCATGAACTTAAATCCAAAAAGTCATTCTATCAAACTTCAACTCCTCAAAAATCTTATCATAACTTTTCATCACTACCAGATGTTTATCATAGCTCCAAGTTTCACTGAGAAGCACCTTTTCAACTTCTGTTTTGTTATCAAAAACAAAGAGCATTCTATGGTCGCCCATATTACGTACCTTGAAGCCATTGCGAGATCGCCAAAGTGGAGTAAAAGTTTTGGCAATGGCTTCAATGTTGAGTGCTCGTTTTGTAAGGAATTTTGTGGCTATGATAAACTCTTACTCCTCACAATCTTCGTCAAGACAGCATCCCGGTCCCTCTCTATCTGATAGAGTAAGGCGATTCCAATTTGTATTTAGGTCCTCCATAAAAGAGGACGACTAAATACAATACAGGAAGGAAAGAAGAAAAAAATAAAACACTACTGTTTCCCCACTCTCACAAAGTAAAAGACGAGTACTCACCCACCTTCAAAAGAGAAGGGACCACAATTCTACCATTTAAGAGAAGTCAGAGGAGCTCTCTTAGTTACAGAGAAACTTTTACTTCTTTTTCCAAATCAGATTTAAAATGAGCAATTTGGCCCAATTTGCTAAAATAAGGTCAAGTTGAGCTCAAATCAGGTCAAATTGGATCTATTTGATCCAAAATTGTTCAAGTCAAACCAAATCGGATTTGGTTTGATCCCAATATGTGACTTATCAGGCTGCATCCAGGTCGAGATGGTGCACCTAAATGACATCGCTCTTTTTTTCATTTTAAGCATTGAGTAATGAAATTGCATGTCATTAAGTGAAGTAGTATGATACTTTGATCCTTCAAAGAATGACATAGCGTTTAGAAATCTAGCCCACTTTGAATGAAAAACTGTTCTTTAGTTTTGCACATTTTCTTTCTCCTCTGTAGTCCGAACCTGTGTCATGCCTCTTTGTACTGCACCTCTGCATAATGCCACAACGTCACAATTTGATCTATTCATGAGTGTCACCATTAGCCACATTTTTTGTCAAAAAACTTGTTTTGCTTCGGCTAACATCTTCTTCTCTCTCAATCTGGAATGGTGTAGCCATTAAGACAATGGTTCACCACTGCATAACATAATTACATCCTCTTTGTATCGACAATGGAAGCCATCGATGATGTGTGACCACTTTAGTTCTAAATCGCAATCCATACAGTAGATTCTGCTTGTAAAATATATTGTATTAGAACTTTGCATTGTTACTTTTTGTTGATGGATCTCTCGCTAGAGTGGTGATCATAGGCATAATTTACTAAATACTACAGAGAGATTGATTGTATCCAAATGCAATGAAACTTATAGTATTGGTAGACTAATAAATACCCTTTGACAATGACGTACATGTTAGTGAACAAATATATATTTAACCAAGAGTCATATCCTTACCCAAAATTCACTTTTTCTTTACTGAATATATACAAGGTATGTGAAGCAACATTGTCGACCAATTGAGGTTATTACATACATAAGGGTGTATCATATTATGATGTGATCAACCATCATGACCATATGCCGTACAACCATGAATGCACCTAACAAAATCCAAACTAAGTAACCAAAAAAAAGGTAACAAGCAAATTTAAGTTGAGAATCGAGTAACACACATAGTTGAAATTTTTTTTTTTTTTTTGGGGGTGGGGGAGGGGAGAGAAGGGGAAAACTCAAATTCAAGAAAATGAAAGCATGGGAAAGCAAATCACTCAAATCTGTTGTGGGTGGTAAGGATTGTTGGGCATTGACGATTGGAATCAATTGAACTATGCTACCATTGAGAGCACCAAAAAGTAGCCTTTTCAAAGTCACTAAATCAAATCAGCAACGAGACCCATGGACATAGCATTAAATTCTTCCACACACAACTATCATCCTCCAAGAGAGAGAATTAGAGAAGAGAGACAAAGAGATAAAGAAAGAAACTAAGGGCACGTTTGATACACCGTAATGATTATTATATGGGAATAGGAATAGGTATTACAAGGAATACATTAAGTTGGAATGTAATAAGTATTACTATTCATTAATTTGGTTACCATTTAGGAATAGAATCCTGAATATACATCCACAATTTAGTAGAGAATAAAAAGAAGGTGTAATTAAATCATTTTAAAGTCAAATTTCTTATAATACACTTATTTTAGGGTGTTCAAAATAGAGCTAATAATTAACAAGAAGGAAAATTTATTTTCTTTCCTTTTGAAGATGTGGCAACTAATGGCCTTTTAGGAAATTTAAAAAAAAAAAAAAAAAAAAGTTATTACATAAAGTGAAGGAATAGATATTCAGGACTTTTGATAAGAAATATTTATTCCTCATTTTGAAGAATAACTATTCATAAGAAATAACTATTTATTGTAATAAAAATATAACCAAACAACTGAATAGTTATGTCATAGAAATATCTATTACATTATAGTGTCTATTACAATTTATCAAATGTGCCCTAACAAAAAATAGCAAACAAAAAGATAATGGGATCATCGAAAACAAAATCACCCAAATCTATGGTTAGTGGCAAGGCATTTTGTGCATCGACAATTAAAACCAACTAGACTACGCTGCCTTAGAGAGCACCAACCCTTCTATCGTTGTCTTTTATTCCCCTTTGTTTAGTCATTCTTTTGAGTAGTAATATAAGTTAAGAATAATGAGAATTTGTTCCTTTGAATTGAAATTGAATATTGAGATTTCTTTAAACATACATTAATTTTTTCGTCTTTTAATAAAAACCTTTTTTTTTTTTTTTTTTTTTGTTGGCTCAGATAAACCATAACGTATTTTCTTACTCTTGAAATTAAATTGAAATAGAAAATATTGTAGATGAAAATTGAAGAGAGAGGGGGACATTAGGAATTAAATGGTTCAGGTAACAACTTATGTCCATGGTGGAACTCCTTAGATGACTACATCTTTGATATTCTTATGCTTTAAATTACAATTACCCTAATAGGTATGTATAAGAGTTGTAGAGTTTAAGGTTAGCCCTAGATAGGCTTTACAATAAATTGAGCATCTTGGGTCATTATATAATAAACAAAATAAATTAATGATGGAAGCACCTTCCTTCATCAAGGGACCAAACAAACAAGAGAGCTCTGTGCAAGTATCTCGAAGCTTTGATCCTTATTAATGTGCTATTAATGCATTCAAATCATTCAACATTGATAATATATGCAATTTGGTTGAAATGTACTATTCTCAAGTTTTTATCAAGAAAAAAACGCTCATATGAGACTGCAATTATAACAATATGATTTTGATTTGAAAAAATGATGAAGTTTTGCAAACAATTTCTATATTAAAAAGGAAACTATGTATAATTTATTTATAAAAATAATAATTAATTAAGTTTATAACGTGATTTATTATTGTCAAGCATGAATTTGATGGAAGATACTATATTCGTTTATATATATATATATATATATATATATATATATATATATATATATATTGTTCTTTATATTTATATGGTGTATACCCAATTATACAATGTTTGTATACTTATTAGAGTTTAAGAAGATTATAAGTTTCTTTTATAAAGTAGATCTTGTGTCTTGGTGCACATATATACATATTAAAGTTGTTCATTTGTGTATAAGTATATAACTTACTTTAGAATAAGCAAAATTATATTTATATTTTCATAAACACACACATATATTCCTCTCATTTTTAGGGTAGTGTCTATTTGTGATTTGAGTTTATCTTGACACAATAGTTCGGCCCCCCAACACTCCATTTCTGACTCTGCCACTGTGAAAAATTATACCCACCGTAAAATAGCAATAAGCAATAAATAAAAAATAAAAAAAGCAATAGCTAAGAAAAAAAGCCCATTTGTACAAAAGAAAAAAAAAATGTGAGATTCAAAAAAGTAAATAAATAATCAGAAAAAATCAAGTGTTTGAAACTCGAGATCCTCAGGAAAAAAGCTGATACCTACAAAAAAAAAAAAAAAGAGCGAGATTTAAAAAATATATATATATATATGTGAGAAGAACTCGAGTGTTTGAAACTCGAGATTCAGACTGGAAAAAAAAAAATTTTACTTGGACGTGTAGGCAAAAATGCTCTATTTCAGGTAGATTGCTTGCTCTGTTTTTTGAGTGTTCACACTAGTGGAACTCGAGTGTTTGAAACTCAAGATTTAGATTGGAAATTTTTTTTTTTTTACTTGGACGTGCAAGCAAAAATGCTTTGTTTCAAGCAGATTGCTTGCTCTGTTTTTTAGTGTTCACACTAGTGGAACTCGAGTTTCACTAGAAATTTTTTTTTTCCCCTAGATGTGCAGGCAAACTCTGTTTCAAGTAGATTGCTTGCTCTGTTTTTAGGTGTTTACACTAGTGGAACTCAAGTCTATGAAACTTGAGTTACACTGGGAAATTTTTTTTTTTTTCCTAGACATATGGGCAAACCAGAAACTGAAGTGTGTGCACACACTTGCTGAGAAACAGAGATAGAGAAGCTGAGAACGTAAATGCACTTAAATTACATCAAAAAGCGTTCTCAATAGGCACCAAACTATAGAAACTGTTACACTTTCTACATAAACATAGTTTTACAGTGTAAATGCACTTAAATCACAGCAAAAAACATTAAGAATATATCAACATTCTAAACATGCCTAACCACGCTTAATTTGCAGTTCTAACCATACTACTCAAATCATAATCTTCATAGAAGTACATTGGATAAAGAATTACAAGTACATTCAACAAAAACCAAAAAGTGGGTGGTTTGGATACAACGTAGTCACTTTTCCTAAGATCGGCGGTTCGCACAATAAAAACATCATCCACATAAGCATGCCTGAAAAACGTAGACTAATCACGTTAGGAGACAAGATAGTAAACATTAGGTAAACATAGAATGAATAACCCAATCCAGAAGTTTTTGCCATCTGTCTCCTACCTAGTTTGGAACATGACCGCTTGTGGAAACGCCACAGGACAGCGAACATTTTCTGCGGTTATGCCCGAAAGCATGACACAATCCACACGTCTGCTAGGGTTGACTCTCTATCAAATATGTGTCCTCCCTCTGCCATCCCGATTCTCGATCCTTATTCCTCACTCCATCCATCTCATTCCTTATTCTTGACTTCACTAGTTGACCTTTGGCCCGCAACAATGCTAGATTAGGCAACCACTTTGGCCCCATGGGATCCCTCCATAATGACTGTGACTTAGGAACTGCAAATGCATGTGAGTAAATGTTAAGGGCATAGGCCAAACTATAACATAGGTGAATATATGTGGTCGAATCAATTTTAAGGCATCACATACTCTAATTGCATGTGAACACAGGATCCTTATGTTTGGCCATTTCCCACAATTGCATGGTCTTTCCTGTAACCGAACTTCATAACTCTGGTTTCCCCCTCCTACGCTACACATGTTGAATGAAGTAACTACCTGATATAGCATTTGTTGATTTCTAAATGCCTTGAGATAGTGTTTCTTAGATTTACGCTTATTTCCATCCCACGTGTCAAAGGCATATTCACTCCATTTCTTACCCTTTGACAACTCATAATGGTATTCTTTGTGCCGGTTGTGGAAATATTCAACAAGTTTGGACCAAGTGAACTCAACCATTGCAGCAATAGGAAGGCCCCGTTCACCTTTCAGTACACCATTGAAGCACTCTGATATATTCGTTGTCATTACCCCAAAACGTCTCCCACCATCATGTGACTGGGTCCACATATCCACAGACTCGCTCATTAGGTATGTGTATGGAAGATAATTTTGATTCTTTTCCTCGCCATCCTTCCCCGTCACCTTCTTCTTATTTCTAATGGCCTCAATTTCCACCTGCTTAATGAACTTCATTATGGTATCAAATTTAACTACCTGAGTAGCATATCCCATTTTCAACGTCATTGACTTTAGAGTCGAGTTCTGAAAATGTGTGTTGAAGTTGCTAGCAACATGTGGAAGCCAATATCTATGAAATACCAGTGTTCTTCCATCATCCCATCTAGGCCAGTTTGCAATGGCATTTTTGATACCGAGATGTCGGTCAAAAATTATGCAAATACCTTCGTCAGGTATCACATGGCCAATCGTATCTCTGAGGCATTATAAAAACCACCTCCAACTAAACCCTGACTCACAATCCACAACAGCAAAGGCGAGAGGGAATACCTTGTTGTTAGCATCAGTTGCCATTGCAACCAACAACTTTCCCTGATATTTACCATACAAATGGGTCCCATCAATATTGATAACCGACTTGCAATATTTGAATCCATCAATGCTTGGACCGAAAGATCAAAACACATAATGCAAAAATACAGTGTCATCTTCATCGGTGGGTGTGGTACGATAGAACACCTGGGTAGTTGGATCCTAACCCATATATGCCATTAGCAACCTTTGCAACCTTTGGTAAGACTCTTCCCAATTCTCAAACGTCTTCCCAATCGCCTTTTGTTTCACATCCCATACCTTGTAGTAAGAAAGCTTATAGCCCTGATATTTCGACTCTATCGTAGATATGAGATGCTTAATTGGGGTAGTGTGATCCTCACATAACTTCTTAAGGATGTCTGATGCAATAAGATGAGAAGTCATCATTCTACCATCATTTCACACCCCAATCGGTATACACGTGTGAGGACCCACATACACGGTGACCATCCATAGTCCATGGAGATTGGACTTCATGATTGCGCAAACATACCACTTGCATGACTCATCCATGCATTTCAAACAAAGTTTTTTCTTCGTCGACCTACTGATCATAAAATGTTTATTTTCCTTTAGGGCTGAAATTGTTAATACGCACTGCAACTCCACTTTATTGGTAAAAGTCAACCATTTGCACAAATTCATCCCCTCTCTCCAAGTAGACACAAATGGTATCTTAATATGTGAAAGATCAACCATATTTTCCCAAGTATTTGTAGAAAATGACAAGGCAGGAGGTGCGTAAGCAGGGATTGTGTCCGTAATGTTTTGGACACTAATAACATTGTCTGCATCGAGTTCACTACCGTCTAATGTCTTATCATCATCAATGTCCCTCTCAAAGTTCCCAAAGTCCCCTTGTTCAATCCTCTCTTCAAACTCATCTCTATTAAAAAAAATCTTCACTGTTAATGGCAATCGTCTCATCAACATAGTCGTCATTATCATCCTCATCCTCATCATCATCAACATGAATATCATCATACTCTACATGTGTAGAATACTCATATTGAGCATCTGAAACTGTAACCTGTAAACTTGTGGTTGTTTGTTGGATTTCCTCGATACCAACTTCTACACACATCTCCAACTGTACATACAACTTAATACCATTTACTTCAGGTATTCTCTCCAACTTGTCAAACATCATTTTACATGTTTGTCTGTTTCTATCACCATATACTTGTAATTAATTCGGTTCTTCAAGACTTCATGTGGCATACGATAAGTAATTTGTATGTTGTGTACAGTAGGATTCGCACATAATTCTTCCATAACTATTATCTTCAATTCATCAAGAGTCTTCAACCTACGATCAATTTGGGTATAACACAACTTTATACCCAGCCCTTCAAATGGCAATCCCTTATTCGCAATGGCATTCTTAAGTGGACCACCGTGGTATAGGATTATATCAATTTCAGGCATTGTGAACCTATTAGAGTCAAATTACTATGTTAGTTAAAAAAACATTTTATTTAGTCAAACTATTAAAAAAATTGAGTCTGGTTAATGCATACACTTAAAGTACATATTAATCATTCATTTATAAAAAAATTATAAAAAAATTAAAAAAAAAACTATTAAAAAATGTTAATGCATACACTTAAAGTACATATTAATCATTCATTTGTGTATACGTATATAACTTACTTTAGAATAAGCAAATTAAAATTTATATTTTCATAAACACACACATATATTCCTCTCATTTTTAGGGTAGTGTCTATTTGTGATTTGAGTTTATCTTGACACAATAGTTCGGCCCCCAACACTCCATTTCTGACTCCGCCACTGTGAAAAATTATACCCACCGTAAAATAGCAATAAGCAATAAAAAAATAAAAATAAAAATAAAAATAAAGCAATAGCTAAGAAAAAAAGCCCATTTGTACAAAAGAAAAAAAAAATGTGAGATTTAAAAAAATAAATAAATAATCAGAAAAAATCAAGTGTTTGAAACTCGAGATCCTCAGGAAAAAAGCTGATACCTAACAAAAAAAAAAAAAAAAAAAAAAAAGAGCGAGATTTAAAAAAATATATATATATATATATATATATATATATATATATATATGAGAAGAACTCAAGTGTTTGAAACTTGAGATTCAGACAAGAAAAATTTTTTTTTTTTACTTGGACGTGTAGGCAAAAATGCTCTATTTCAGGCAGATTGCTTGCTCTGTTTTTTGAGTGTTCACACTAGTGAAACTCGAGTGTTTGAAACTCGAGATTTAGACTGGAAAATTTTTTTTTTTTTTTTTTACTTGGACGTGCAAGCAAAAATGCTTTGTTTCAAGCAGATTGCTTGCTCTGTTTTTTGAGTGTTCACACTAGTGGAACTCGAGTTTCACTAGAAAATTTTTTTTCCCCCTAGACGTGCAGGCAAACTCTGTTTCAAGCAGATTGCTTGCTCTGTTTTTGGGTGTTTACACTAGTGGAACTCAAGTCTATGAAACTTGAGTTTCACTGGGAAAAATTTTTTTTTTTCCTGGACATATGGGCAAACCAAAAACTGAAGTGTGTGCACACACCTGCTGAGAAACAGAAATAGAGAAGCTGAGAATGTAAATGCACTTAAATTACATCAAAAGACGTTCTCAATAGGCACCAAACTATAGAAATTGTTACACTTTCTACATAAACGTAGTTTTACAGTGTAAATGCACTTAAATCACAGCAAAAAGCATTAAGAATATATCAACATTCTAAACATGCCTAACCATGCTTAATTTGTAGTTCTAACCATACTACTCAAATCATAATCTTCATAGAAGTACATTGGATAGAGAATTACAAGTACATTCAACAAAAACCAAAAAGTGGGTGGTTTGGATACAATGTAGTCACTTTTCCTAAGATCGGCGGTCCGCACAATAAAAACATCATCCACATAAGCATGCCTGAAAAACGTAGACTAATCACGTTAGGAGACAAGATAGTAAACATTAGATAAACATAGAATGAACAACCCAATCCAGAAGTTTTTGCCATCTGTCACCTACCTAGTTTGGAACATGACCGCTTGTGGAAGCGCCACAGGACAGCGGACATTCTCTGCGGTTATGCCCGAAAGCATGACACAGTCCACACGTCTGCTTGGGTTGACTCTCTATCAAATCCGTGTCCTCCCTCCGCCATCCCGATTCTCAATCCTTATTCCTCACTCCATCCCTCTCATTCCTTATTCTTGACTTCACTAGTTGACCTTTGGCCCGCAACAATGCTAGATTAGGCAACCACTTTGGCCCCATGGGATCCCTCCATAATGACTGTGACTTAGGAACTGCAAATGCATGTAAGTAAGTGTAAAGGGCATAGGCCAAACTATAACATAGGTGAATATATGTGGTTGAATCAATTTTAAGGCATCACATACTCTAATTGCATGTGAACACAAGATCCCTATGTTTGGCCATTTCCCACAATTGCATGGTCTTTCCTGTAACCGAACTTCATAACTATGGTTTCCCCCTCCTACGCTACACATGTTGAATGAAGTAACTACCTGATATAGCATTTGCTGATTTCTAAATGCCTTGAGATAGTGTTTCTTAGATTTACGCTTATTTCCGTCCCACATGTCAAAGGCATATTCACTCCATTTCTTACCCTTTGACAACTCATAATGGTATTCTTTGTGAACTCAACCATTGCAGCAATAGGAAGGCCCCGTGCACCTTTCAGTACACCATTGAAGCACTCTGATATATTCATTGTCATTACCCCAAAACGTCTCCCACCATCATGTGATTGGGTCCACATATCCACAGACTCGCTCATTAGGTATGTGTATGGAAGATAATCTTGATTCTTTTCCTTGCCATCCTTCCCCGTCACCTTCTTCTTATTTCTAATGGCCTCAATTTCCACCTGCTTAATGGACTTCATTATGGTATCAAATTTAACTACCTGAGTAGCATATCCCGTTTTCAACGTCGTTGACTTTAGAGTCGAGTTCTGAAAATGTGTGTTGAAGTTGCTAGCAACATGTTGAAGCCAATATCTATGAAATACCAGTGCTCTTCCATCATCCCATCTAGGCCAGTTTGCAATGGCATTTTTGATACCGAGATGTCGATCAAAAATTATGCAAATGCCTTCGTCAGGTATCACATGGCCAATCGTATCTTTGAGGCATTGTAAAAACCACCTCCAACTAAACCCTGACTCACAATCCACAACAGCAAAGGCGAGAGGGAATACCTTGTTGTTAGCATCGGTTGCCATTGCGACCAACAACTTTCCCTGATATTTACCATACAGATGGGTCCCATCAATATTGATAACCGACTTGCAATATTTGAATCCATCAATGCTTGGACCGAAAGATCAAAACACATAATGCAAAAATATAGTGTCATCTTCACCGGTGGGTGTGGTACGATAGAACACCTGGGTAGTTGGATCCTAATCAATATATGTCATTAGCAACTTTTGCAACCTTTGGTAAGACTCTTCCCAATTCTCAAACATCTTCCCAATCACTTTTTGTTTCACATCCCATACCTTGTAGTAAGAAAGCTTATAGCCCTGATATTTCGACTCTATCATAGATATGAGATACTTAATTGGGGTAATGTGATCCTCACATAACTTCTTAAGGATGTCTGATGCAATAAAATGAGAAGTCATCATTCTACCATCATTTCACACCCCAATCGGTATACACGTGTGAGGACCCACATACACGATGACCATCCATAGTCTGTGGAGATTGGGCTTCATGATTGCGCAAACATACCACTTGCATGACTCATCCACGCATTTCGAACAAAGTGTTTTCTTCGTCGACCTACTGATCATAAAATGTTTATTTTCCTTGAGGGCACAAATTGTTAATACGCACTACAACTCCACTTTATTGGTAAAAGTCAACCATTTGCACAAATTCATCCCCTCTCTCCAAGTAGACACAAATGGTATCTTAATATGTGAAAGATCAACCATATTTTCCCAAGTATTTGTAGAAAATGACAAGGCAGGAGGTGCGTAAGCAGGGATTGTGTCTGTAATGTTTTGGACACTAATAACATTGTCTGCATCGGGTTCACTACCGTTCAATGTCTCATCGTCATCAATGTCCCTCTCAAAGTTCCCAAAGTCCCCTCGTTCAATCCTCTCTTCAAACCCATCTCTATCAAAAAAATCTTCACTGTTAATGGCAATCGTCTCATCAACATAGTCGTCATTATCATCGTCATCCTCATCCTCATCATCGTCATCGACATGAACATCATCATACTCTACATGTGTAGAATACTCATATTGAGCATCTGGAACTGTAACCTGTAAACTTGTGGTTGTTTGTTGGATTTCCTCGATACCAACTTCTACACACAGCTCCAACTATATGTACAACTTAATACCATTTACTTTAGGTATTCTCTCCAACTTGTCAAACATCATCTTTACATGTTTGTCTGTTTCTATCACCATATACTTGTAATTAATCCGGTTCTTCAGGACTTCATGTGGCATACGATAAGCAATTTGTATGTTGTGTACAGTAGGATTCGCACACAATTCTTCCATAACTATTATCTTCAATTCATCAAGAGTCTTCAACCTACGATCAATTTGGGTATAACACAACTTTATACCTGGCCCTTCAAATGGCAATCCCTTATTCGCAATGGCATTCTTAAGTGGACCACCGTGGTATAGGATTATATCAATTTCAGGCATTGTGAACCTATTAGAGTCAAGTTACTATGTTAGTTAAAAAAACATTTTATTTAGTCAAACTATTAAAAAAATTGAGTCTGGTTAATGCATACACTTAAAGTACATATTAATCATTCATTTATAAAAAAATTATAAAAAAATTAAAAAAAAAACTATTAAAAAATGTTAAATACTTTTTCGTTCTTCCATAAAAAAAAAAAATTTAAAAATAGTTCACTAAATATACTAGAAATCCCCTTTAAAATTTTGTATTAAAAATAAAAGAATACTTGTTTTAAATAAGGCTAAATTGCAAAAATGATCCTCTAACTTTCTTCAGATTTTATTTCAGTCCTCTAACTTTGCTTTCGTTCATTTCAGTCCTCTAAGTTTCAAATTTATTCAATTAAGGCATTTCCGTTAATTTTTGTTAAAAAAAATTGAAAAAAAATATGGAAAATATTTTTCAATCATTAATTGAATTTTTTTAATTTAAAAAATTTGAAGAAAAATTATAAAATTGAAAAATTAACCACAACATATAACAAAAGTTGATAAAAAAGCATTAATTGAATAAATTTGAAAGTTAGGGAACTGAAATAAACAAAAAATAAAATTAAAAGACTGAAATAAAATTTAAAAAAATTTAAAAAGTCTTTTAACCTTTTTTTTTTTTTTTTGGGTTAAAAGGGAATATATATAACACTAAACAGCCAAGATGGCTAAGTTGGCAACATGCCTACAAAACGTTTCCCCATTTTTGTCTGCACTCACTAGGGCAGCAATAGCATCAGATGGGGGAAAATTAAAAAATACAAAAGCTTCCTGCAAATTACAACCCATTCTAGCAGGTGCATCAGCACTTCTATTTGCTTCCCTAAATACATGTTTCACTATGTGATGGGGAATCTTTTCCAACAATAATCTGCAATCAAAAAGTAAGGAAGAATAAGCAGCAGAAGTGGAGTTTCCTGAACTAATAACATTTAATACAACTTTAGCATCAAGTTCCACTTCCAAATATTGAATATCAAGCTAAATGGCCAATTGTAGACCATCTCTTAGAGCCCAAAACTCTGCTATTATGCTTGTAGTTGACCCAATACTCCTTGCAAATCCCCTGACCCACTCACCAGCACAGTCCCTTATCACTCCACCACCACCAGCCCTTCTTGGATTGCCACAAAAAGCCCCATCTTTGTTCAATTTGAACCAGTTAGAAGGAGGCTTTTCCCAGCACACCTGAATGCTAGCCAACCTCCTCTGTTTGTTTATTTTTCCCACACAATAATAAAATTCCATAGCCTGGCTTATACACGTTCTATACAGATTAATGTTTAGAGGAATATTCTCAAAAACAACTTTATTTCTATGTTTCCACAGCTCCCAAACAGCAAAAGGAAATATATATCTCCAAGGAACTGATGACTGATGCATAGCTTTATTCAAGCAATTGACCCGAAGCCACTCAATAACATCACTAGTGGCTTGAAATGAGGAAACAACCATAGGGGGAATATTAACTTTAGACTAGAAATCACAAGTATAAACGCATTCTCTTAATAGGTGCTCAATCATTTCAGACATTCTCTTACATAACAGGCAAGAATCTTCCTCAATGATACTCCTTGAAGCAAGAGTATTTTTAACTGGAACACTCCTATGCATACACAGCCATAGGAAACTGATAATTTTTGGTAAAACATCAAGCTTCCAAATCCACACCCCTTGGAAATCAGCATAAGTTGTCCTCGAAGAAAAATCACCATCCTTGGAGAGTTTCCATAGGATAGAGTCTTCCCTTTTCCCAACCTGACTTAGCGCTCTTAATTTATTCTTAACATCCTGAGAAAGCTCAAATGATAGAACCTCCCACCTCCACCCCTGCCCTTGCTCAATGAGTAAATCAGAAAGTAAAAATCACTCTCATTTTGAGTCAAGGACCCCATAATCAGATCACGAAGCGACATATATCTAATCCAGCAATCTGACCAAACTTTAACTTTTAAATAAATGTTAAATAAAGTCTTTTAACCTTTAAATAGAGTCCATGTTCCCTAAAATAAAAATAAATAAAGTCCATGATGTAATGCTTTCCCGAACTTTTCGTGCCATGCGACCAGCTCTTGTTCCTTTCCTTTCATTGAGTCTTTAACTGTTCAATTGTAGCTTTCTTTGACTTCATTTACATCCCTTCTTCTTCGAATTCTTCTTCTCTCACCAAGTACCAATGTCAGCCACGCCCGACCCAATCATATCACGTCACGTGGCAGTGATTGGCGCCGGAGCCTCCGGCCTTGTCACTGCTCGTGAGCTCCGCCGCGAGGGCCACACCGTGGTTGTCTTCGAGCGAGGCGATCAAGTTGGTGGCACCTGGGTCTACACTTCGAAGGTCGACTCCGATCCCGAACTGACTCGGACCACGGTCCACTCCAGCCTCTACCATTCCCTCCGCACCAACCTCCCCCGAGAGTCCATGGGCTTCATGGACTACCCGTTCCTTGCAAAAGACGACCCGGACAGAGACCCGAGACGGTACCCGGGTCACCGAGAGGTTATGATGTATCTCCAAGACTTCACACGCGAGTTTGGGATTGGTGAGTTGATTAGGTTTGAAACAGAGGTGGTACACGTGAGATTAGTAGCAGAGGAAGAAGGCTTCAAATGGAAATGGAAAATAAAATCAAAACAGAGATTGAGACTGAGACTGAGAGGGAAAGACGAAAATGAAACGGTCGTTGAAAAGGAGGAGATATTCGACGCTGTTGTTGTATGCATCGGCCACTATACCCACCCTCGAGTCGCCTGTATTCCCGGTAATTCTTCGGCCACTACTTTTAATTCACAATTTCAGTTGGTAAAACACGTTCGTCGTAATATTATAACATAAAAATGAGTTTAATCATGTTAATAAAATGAAATTATAGAAATAATAACAGAAGATTGTAAACTTATTCTATCTGATATTATACCCTCTGATATGATTTTTTTTTTTTTTTTCCCAGATAAAATACTATTTTAGTAACTAAAGTTTATTGTATAAAATATTTTATTACGGTATTAATTTATAATAAAAAAATTATATAAATTATTATTTTCTTAAACTTATTATAAAATGACTGTATGGTATATAATATGAGTAAGTTTTTTTTTTTTGTTTTTCACCTTCAGGAATAAATGAGTGGCGTGGGAAACAAATGCATTGCCACAGTTATCGTGTTCCTGAGCCTTTTCAAGACCAAGTATGTACCATATATCTGAATCTGAGGGTCAAAAAAGTTAATATCAGCTTTTGCAGTTGATTTTTAAAATCAAAATATTTATAGAAATCTAACGTGAAACTGATTCCAACTTGCTATATTAAAATAGAGATGGCATCTCATGGCGCACGCGAGATTTTTCGACCTTTATGTTATAAAATGAAATACAGTCAATACACCACTAGTGTTTATATATTCTTCCTATAATCCTATTGTCTACTCTGCAAGTTTTAGGTTTCTATTACCTACATGGTCGATCTGGGAAAGACATTTAAATATATCTTGGGTTTTACTGGGCGTGATCCCTTAGAGCATTCATATTGGTGGAATGAAACTTTTAGTTTTTTACCATCTAAAAAAGTCACTTTATTTATTTTAACTTACTAGAACCTGTTTTGGATCAAATGTTAAAATGTTCTAGTTTAAATATTTTTCTAATTTCAACTATATATTTGAATGCTGAATCAACTCCAATATCAAATGAAAGATGTAGCTTAAACATTTCTTATGAAAAATTGTCAAAATCTTATCACATAAGATCATTAAATATGAGAAACATACAAATATTATGGAGTAAAATATTACAATAATTATAACATGCTCTTACATTTGGTTTAATAAGTAAACAAAATAATATATAATTATGCTTGTATCTTCAAGCTTTATTCAGTGTCTTTTTGAGTTTTGTTTTCTGTGAAAATTTCTAATTCTCTTTTATTCATTGTTTAGAGATTAGATCCATTCAAATATTCTAAAAGATTAAACATACTAAAAACAAAAGATATTTGACCAAATATGATTGTTCCCTTAACTCTTCCAATTAGCAAGTAACATGGGACATTAATTGCAACTAATCAAATTTAGACCTTACAAAGCAAGACAGCAACTTTGGTAACAAAAAGCCAAAAGCTTAGGACATTGCATAGTTCAGCAATACTATTAGTCCATCAACCTTTTTCTCAACTAAGAATAGTAATCAAATAGCACTAAGGAAAAAATTGCACAAGAAAAATAAGATCAAATGAGTATGAGTATATAAAGCTAGAAGCAGTATTCTAAATTATTGCAATCTTTTTATTAAAAAAATCCATAATAAAAAACAAACATAGAGTTAATATGGTTAATTAAGAAATCAAACAAATAAAATTCTAGCAATGTTTTATACAACAATATCTAAAAATTCAAACAAAATCCTGCTATATCACAGCCCAAAAGTACCCATAACTATAAGCCTAGAATGAAAAAAATAATAATAATAATAATAATGGTACTGAGATTTGAGCAATATGGAGATTGAAGCAAAATATATAGAAATTCAAAGAGAATGGGTACCATATTGATGTTGAGAGAATACGGTGGCTAGGTTTTTGGTTAAATATAATTCATACTTGTGCAGTCATGCCAAAAAAACAAAAGACAACTTAACGCAATGGCCCCTCTTTATTTAGAAGGGGGCTCTTTCGTTGGTCCTGGAATTCACATTGCACAAAAATTGCAATGGAGAACAAAGAAAAAAAAAACCAAAGACAAAGGAAGTTAAATTCATAGAGAAGAGGAAAAGAAGTGTTACATTTACAATGGACCAAATCAATCGGGCTTTCTAGGTAGATAAGAGATTGGATTGGAGTGAGAGAGAAGGATGGCGGCAATTGAAGCTTAAGGTTTTCACCGTGTGTTGAGTTCTCAAAAATTTGGACTCGGGTTCTTCAAAATAAATAATAAATATGGTTTTACAAATATAAAATCAGAAATTTTTTTTATTGAAATGATGCTGAAAATTTGAGTGAGTATTAAGGATTTCAACCTTGGCAAAGGTTTATATTTGTTGAAATTTTTGTTATAGAATTTTAGTTGAAGTAGAATTTTCAAGCGCTTGAAACATATATCTAATAGAGTTTTACTTGAACTAAACTATTGTAACCCTGATAAAATAATTACACGTTGAAGAGAAATAATAAATATATAAGATATAAAAACCTAAAATAAAAAGAACTATCTAAAATAAATAAATAAAAAAGAAAATAGTGGTGACGTGGAAAATTGTGAGAGGTTCAGAGGTTTCGGTTATATATATATATATATATATATAATTTCACAACTCACTTCACATCAATGGTTATATTTTAGCAACCACTTCATTTAAATAATCTTTCTTTATTCTTTTATTTTTATTTTTATTTTTATTCTTCATCCTTTTCTCTCTCTCTATCTCCCTCTCTTCCTCCGGTCACAGCCACCCGCCACCCACTGCCAATACCACCAACAACCCACCCACATCAACAAACCACCATCTGCCGCCACAACAACTCTAATTTAAAAAATAAATAAAAAATAAAAAACGACCACCACCACAAACCCACCTCAACAACCCACCCACATCAACAATCCACCACCTACCGCCACCACAACAACTCTAATTTTATTAAAAATAAAATAAAAAACCAACACCACAAATCCACATCAACAACCCACTCACATCAACAACCTACCACCTACCGCCACCACCACAACTTTGATTTAATAAAAATAAATAAATAAATAAAAACCTCGTCCTCAAAGCCATCGTCCTTAGCCGTCCACTGATACCCACCGTCCAAGCCGTTGTCCCTGGCCGTCATCCAAGCCAACCTCGTCCTCAAAGACTAGTTCTTGAAGAGAAAGTGCTGATACTTTAAGTCAAAGGAAAAGAAAAGAGAAGACAGAGAATGAAGAGAGAAAAACAAAGAAGACAATGAATGAAGAGAGTGCCGAATAAAATGTAGTTTTTTGTTTTTTGGCTTTGAGCTACAATAACTGGTATTTGATGATGCCAAAAAATTAACAGTAAATCACACGGTCCTCACGTGCTCAAAACAATACCTGCACGATACAAAAAGAGAAGACCTCACAGAGAGTACTGGTGTGATGTTGGCCAAATACCCTCCGTAGGTCAAATTAGAACTTTTCCAACTCTAGAATGCCAGAACTTGGGGTAAATTATGCATACCTTAATTGTGAGGGTTTTGGGGCTTTTCTAGTAGTAGAGGGTTGACATCTCTTCCTTGGTTTAGAAGTCTTTTCCTTATAGGAATCCTTATGAGCGTATTTTGCAGAATCCTTTCCTTGTAGGAGTCTTTTTGATTAACACTAAGTGTGGGGCACAAGATATTTCCTTATATGCGCATGCGTAGGGGCCAAGTAAAACCACGTCAGCATTGCCAAACTCATGTGTAGTCTTCAGCTCTCTCCCGTCAGCTTCCTATTTTGTCAGCCATGGTACTGTCGTCAGCTTCGAGCTAGAGCCATAAACTTCCTATTGCTATTTCCAAGCAAGGGAAGTTGACGGGGTTATTTAAGACCGTCAATTTTCGTCTTACCATGGGTACGTGCCAATATTGCAAAATTATCTTTATCTGTATTGAACCAGTTTATTGTAGCTCTAAAGGTAAAAATTTTAGCTTTGCCTCCAACATTGTAGCACGCTTTTTAGTATTGGTAGTCCGAAAAATAGCAATATGATTTTTTAGCACCACCAATACTAAGACATATATTAATAAACTATTTTTAAAAAAAAATTTATTGAAAAATGAAAAAATGATTAACTGTCTTGACAGCTTTTTCAATTTTTCATACAAAAATTTTCAAAATGGATAATTAATGTATATCCTAAGAGCATTTATTAACTTGATCCTTTTTATAATTATAGAATATGATGATTATAGTAGTAATATGAAAACTCACTTAAAATATATTTTTTTTATATACATGTTTCTGCACAGATACAAGTAGTCTTATCTTAGGTTTTTGAATAAATTAAATTGGTGAACAAAATTGTTACCTCGTCAAGAACTCGGTAAGGATGAGGCTGTACATTTATAATCCTGTATTGCTTGTTCAGGAGGCACTATAAAACTTTTTTAGACTGAATTGAACATGAGAACTTTTATCTGATCAAAGCCAATCACCTATATCCCCTTAACTCCCCACTAGGGGAATATCTTCTGCTATCATAGGACCTTGTATCTATTGTATTATTTTGCCTGAAAAAACTCCATTCAATAAGTTTTGTTGCTCCATATTTAACTCTCCAAAGCATGATGGGAAGTTTAGTATTGCCGCCAGCCAAATTCTTTTATTGAATCTTTCCATATTAAATAATTTCTCCTTCTAGACTAGACATTTAAGTATCAGAAAATTCCATTAGTTTACTTAACAAAATAAATTCTATTCATCTGATATTAGCTTATTAGGAAATGTGTTGAAACTCGTTAAGGTAGACACAATCTGAAACTTTAACATTGCCCCTGAATATGGCATGCCTTTTTTTTCTAGGTAACTTATATTACTTTTATAACTAATCTGCGTAGTGCTATACTGCTATAAGGAGCTAAAATTTAGCATACCAGTCATGTTTTTTTGCAATGAGTCGGGGCTGAGGTCATGTACGTAAACAATGTTCAGTAATTAGGACCTACCACTTACAGCTCATTATATTCTCGGTTTCAATTCTTTCCCCGCACAAGTGATTAGCCTGCCTTATCCATTCTTGCTTTCTACAGGTTGTAGTTGTGATAGGGAGTTCAGAAAGTGCATTTGATATTTCTCAGGAAGTAGCCACAGTGGCCAAAGAAGTTCACATTGCAGCTAGAACGGTCCTAGATGGTGTATTTGGAAAGCAACTTGCCTATGATAATATGTGGCTTCATCCCATGGTAAGTCCTCAGTCCTCACCCACGGTGAAACTGAGTGGCTATTAGAAGAAGTCAACAAGTACTTCCTCCAACTTTTTAAATTTTTATTTATTTATTTAGCTATTCCTACTTATTAGGGGAACATTATTTCACAATCTTCTTTCATATAAAATTAAGTAAAGAGTATGTTAAGAAAGTATATGTATATTTTCTAAAAAAGGATTTTGTTTGGGGCATTTAGAAATGTAATAGAAGACTAACAAAAAGGGATGAGAGGTATGTTTCGGTGACTCTGGGACAGGCTAATTGGAGGTACTATGTACTAACCATAATTCAACCGTTGCAGATAGAAGATGTCAATGAAGATTGTTATGTATATTTTCAAGATGGGAGTTTTGTCATTGCTGACATTATTCTACATTGTACAGGGTATGCTGCATACTCCAATAAATTTTGCCTGGCTTTGATTTACGACCCAAATTGCCTCTACACAAAGTTTCATATTGTGTGTAAAATTCCTGAATGAACCAAAAATGAAACATTAAATGGTAATTAAAAGTTGTTTATCTTTTTTAAGGTACAAGTATCATTTTCCTTTTCTTGAAACCAATGGTGTCGTGACTGTGGATGACAACCGTGTGGGGCCATTGTACAAGCATGTTTTTCCACCAACCTTGGCCCCTTGGCTTTCCTTTGTTGGGTTAACATATCAGGTTTATCCCTACTTAATTTAGTGTGCCCTTGTTCATGGTTGGATCTTTAATCTAATATTATTACATGGTGGAAGTAAATTTTTGTATTTGGTTGGTGCTAGACTATTCCTTTCCCCATATTTGAATTACAAAGCAAGTGGATAGCTGGTGTTTTATCTAATCGATTCACGCTTCCTTCACAAGAGGAGATGATTGAAGATGTTGAAATATTCTACACATCACTTGAAGCTTCTGGCACTCCGAAAAGATATACTCATCGTGTGACTAATATCCAGGTATTTTTGGTCAAGCCAAAAGCCTACAATGTGGCGGATTTTCATTTTTCCTTATTTAATTTTTTTTCATGCCCGCATTAAGTATGGTGGTGTATGACCCATTTTCAATATAAACATTGTTAAATTATCCCAAACTAGCAATCTACAGACCATAAGGGTGTCTCAATACTGACTTGCACCTCGTAAAAGCAATCACCTAGTAAAATCTTCCTTGATTATTAGTAAAAGAGCAGCTAATTAAGTTAGATGAGAATCTTATTTGGGATGTTATTTTCTAGGTAGGTTACAATACATGGCTTGCAGGTCAATGTGGATGTCCTGCATTTGAAGAATGGAGAAAGCAAATGTGTTATGACACTTTCAAGCGCAGACTCGCCCAACCTCGGTCTTACCGCGATGAATGGGAAGATCAACATTTGGTTTTGCAAGCTCAAAAGGATTTCATCAAGTACAACTCAAATCAAGTTAGTGACAGATACGTCTCTCAGTAATCAAGTTTCAAGACTCACCCTTTTCCACCATATCGCACTTGTTAAAACCCCAGTCAGCCTTCTATTGTTGTCTTCTATTCCCTTGGTTTAGTCATTGTTCGGAGTTGTAATGTAAGTAATAATGAAAATTTGTTCCTTTGAATTGAAATTGAATAATGGGATTACTTTAAACATACTTAAATTGTTTTAGTAATGTAATAAAAAACCATGTTTATATATATATATATATATATATTTGTTTGTTTATTTAGCAAAGTATCCGTTTAAGATTGATCATTAAGTATCCATTTGGATACACTTTGTGTTTACTATGTTTGGCGCTTTTTTTTTTTTTTTTTTTTGGTGCTGCAGCACGTGTTTCAGGGGGACAAACAGCTACTATTCATGAACAGTAGCCATATATTTCTGACTTCTCAGCAACTTTTTCATTAAAAATGGGTTCCACAACACTATTCACACATTTAAAAATTATTTTGCTACAGTGTTTTCAGTTTTTAGTTTTCAATTTCAACAAAATAAGTTTTATCCAAACGGACCCTAAATAAACTAAACTTTTTCATAATAACATGTTCATGAACAAAGTCTTGGGTATAAGTCATGAATCTTTTGCATGTGTATTTCTAATTGATTCATGCAATGACAGAGCTATAGTTACACATAGGGGGCAATACCCTCCTCCCCTCCCTTTTATTTTTTTTAAGGCTCGATCAATCGAAAATTAGACTCGATTGATCGAACCTCGTGAAAAATGTTTTTCTACAGATTTTTTCCAACTCAACCCAAGCCCATATGACGTGTAGGGTTTTATGTTTTGCCTTAAGTATAAAAAGAAAAACACTAGTCACGCTTTAGAGGTTGTTAATATACTGTGTGTGTGAATCTCTTGTAAGATCTAAAGGTGTTTGCCTTCATGCACACTTAAGGTTATCAAGATCAAGATTGTTGTTGAGAGCTTAGTGATCACTTCAGTTACTGTTTCAAGAGCTTAAAGAAAAACACAAATGTGAGTACTTGTGGTTGTTGTGGATCAAAGAAAGAAGTAGTCAGTGAACTCAAAGCTGTCACGTGGTCGTAATAGTAAGTTTTCTACTCGAGGTAGCAATAAGATGTTAGTGGTCTAAGTCGCTATTTTAAAACTTCAATTCTTTCATAGTAGATCTGTTTTACCTTGAGAATAGCTAGGTTAAATCTTCCCTAAATTTTTTACCAATTTGGTTTTCCTGGGTTATCTTATCGTTGTATTTTTTATTTTTCGCATTGTTTACATGATATGGTTTACTTGTGTTAACCTAGATTTAAATAATTTATCTAAGTAATCATTTGGCTAAATAACTAGGATAATCAACTTGTGTTTTAAGGGGTCTAAAAACATACAATATCCTTAACACTAGGGCCGGCTCAATGGTATAAGCCATTGATGCGGCCGCCTAAGGCCCCAAGTGAAAAAAAGGCCCCTAAATTTTAACCAATAGTATTAATTAAGTCAAAATATTAACCAATAAATAAAATAATATTTTCTTATCAAATGAAAAACAAATAAAAAAGAGAAAAAAATGTTATGTTCACAACATTTTTTACAACATTTTTACAAAAAATCTTAATAGCAGATTGTTAAAGGTTGTTATTGACAACAAAAAAATAATTTTAGTAGTAGGTTCAACTAGAAAATAAGAAGCAACTTAACACCTAAGATTTGTCATGAAAAATATTCTAAATGTAGCACTTCTAAAAGAAAAAAAGAAAAGAAAGAAAGCAATTCACAAAAAAATTCACAACATTTTTCACATTAGCCAAGTTAACAAAATTTTACTAGTTTTCAACTAGATTCACTACTGACATCACTCTTTTACTCACAACTATCAATCTATCACATCAAAGTTTTGTCAATTTATTTTTTGTGTTTATAAATTTTTTTTTTTTTTTAAATTCTACGTGGTTCATGTTGATTAATAGTAATTTTATATATGAAACAAGATAACTAATTTTCGCCTTAAGCCCCCAAATGCATCAAGCCGCCCTTGCTTAACACTCTCCCTAAAATTCAAGGTATATAGAAACTTGACGGTGCATTGAGTTTGGAATATAAGCTCATTAAGATGCCCTGAAAGTGATGGACAGATTTGATGAATAATAGATTAGGCACAATGTGGAATGAATTTGTCAGTGGTTTGGCAAATTTCGCATATACGAGACCCAAATGGACTGATATGTGTGGTTTAGGAGCTTTATATGAGAAAACGAACTTTGAAATCGGAATCTATTCAAAAAAAAAAATGAAGCAAGATAGCCTACTTGGGAAAGGTCAACTTGGTCAACATTCATATTCAACGTTAGAGGGCAGGCTAATGATCATAGAAAGTCAGTAGTTCAATGGTGTTAGATTTATTTCGAAATCGTTTGGGTTAGACCAAAAAGAAGATCTACATATGTGGCAGCGTAATAAGACTAAAGGGTGACGTATGTCATAATCACATTGTGGCTGATGTCGCAAAATTTTATTTATGCGTTGGGTGCATGCTAAGCATGGCAGTGCACGATTGGAATTCTGACCAACACAGGGTTTGTGGCTTAGGAATGACTTGGTTCACTGTTCTACTAAAAAACTCACTTATTTAAAATTTTTGAATTAGATTAACTTTTTTTTTTTATCATACGCTGACTTAGCAATTTTAAACAGATGTGAGTCATTTAATGGAATGGTATAGGACATAGTCCATCATGAGGACTGATAGACCAAGTAATTATTCTCGTCCAGAGAGCCAACTTGGACGAGGATAATGTGCCATAAAGACGGGTACTTAATGCCCCAATGGTTATATATCAAGAATAAGACCGTTGGGATCTCCATTAAGACCAAGTTAAATAGGCCGGAAACGTTACTAAATGAGCCTTCAAGTCATCATTTAAGAAGGACAACGACTAGAAAAGGGAGCCTATTTATAGGGCCTGTCTAATCCCAAACAAGGTACATACACACTGATCATTTTTTACTCTCACTACTGAATTCTCTCTATTTTCCTGAGCTCCATTTGCTAACTTTATCATCGAAGACTCTATACCCGACACCACACCAGTGACCACCTGAGAAGATCCCCCTTTTTTCACTAACCTTGCAGAAGCTTGGACAAACTTGTATTGGAAGTCTTCTAGACAAACCCAACTACTGACGTTCTTAGCATCATCAGTTTGGCATCGTCTGTGGGGATGAGGTATTCAAACTTTCGTTTGAAATCGCAGTCCCGATTGGTTCTGACATCCAGATGGAGTACAATATCCCACAAGATTCTACAACATTAGCTTTGCAAATCCAGACACTTACAGCTAGCGTGGAAGAACTCACCAAGCAAAACCAAGAGATGAGGCTACAACTACAACAAGAAGAAAATCGTTCACCCACGAAGGTTGGGACTAACAGGAATAACGACGAAGATAGCGACAGGAGAGATGACTACCGACGACCAAATTCTTCGAACAAAGCAAATTTAGACCTCCTCAGAGATATGAGGAAAGGAATGGACGAGTTGAGAAAAGCGATAAGGGAAAAAACGAACCAGAATTTAGACGAGATGGTCAGAAGGACGGACTCGCCCTTCATTGCAAAAATCCTAGAATGTCCCATGCCCCCAAAGTTTCGTCTACCACAACTCAAATCATTTGATGGTCTGAAGGACCCGTTGGACCATATCACTACCTTCAAAACAACTTTGAGTCTACAGCGACCCCCAGACGAGATATTGTGTCGCTATTTTCCTACCACCCTCAATGGAGCAATGTAAGTGTGGTTCAGTAAACTAGCAACGTTGTCCATTGACAACTTTGAGCAACTAGGCAATTCCTTCGTGCGCCATTTCATAGGTGGGCAATGTCAGAAGAGACCAGCAGACCATCTGCTCACCATCAAGCAAGGAGAGAGGGAGCTTTTAAGGTCATATGTGAAGCATTTTACTAGAGAAGTCCTAGAAATTGACAAAGCGGATGATAAGGTACAGTTAACCACTTTTAAAGTAGATTTAAAATCCAGGGAGTTTGTAGTTGCCCTCATAAAGAGCCTGCCGAAGACAATGGCCAAGATGCTACTGAAAGCCTAGATTGGGCCTCTTCTTTTGGGTCGTTGGGTTTGGATTTTTACTCTTTTTTTAGTTTTTAGGTATATACTTTATTTTGTTTTATTTTTTTAAAATTTATTTATGCTTCTCCAAAATAAATAAATAAATAAATAATCCACCAACATATTCTAAGATTTGGACAAATGATAATCAGGTTAAAGACCTTGCAAAACTGATAAATTAATCATAGACTAATGTTGTAAGTCCATTTTCAAAAAGGGGTAAATTTGTCTATTTAAATCATTTTCTCTCCTCTCCAACCTAATTTTTAAAACATCCAAACAAGAGGAATGACTAATTACTCCCTTCCCCCTTACTAATTTTAAAAACATCCAAACAAGGTAGATGATAACTATTCCCCTCTACTCTCCTCCCTACTACTCTACTCCCCTCTACTCTCCTTCCTATCTAAACTTCCAAACAGGAAGAGTAAGGAAACAGTGATTATAGGAAAGGCTAATTGAAGGTACTAACCTTAATTCAAATGATGCAGATAAAAAATGTATGTGAAGATGGTTCTGTACATTTTCAAGATGGGAGCTTTGTCATTGCTAACATCATTATACACTGCACAGGGTATGCTGCATATATACTCCAATAATTTGGCTTTAGCTTTGATTTAGGTCCAAAACTAAATCAAAAATGAAACAGCGAATAGTAACTAAAATTAGTTTAACTTTTTTAAGGTACAAGTATCATTTTCCTTTTCTTGAAACCAATGGCTTTGTGATTGTGGAAGACAACCGTGTGGGGCCACTATACAAGCATATATTTCCACCAGCCTTGGCTCCATGGCTTTCCTTTGTTGGAATACCTTTTCAGGTTTATCCCCCACTTAATAATATACAGTGTAACCTCATTTATGGTTGGATCTTTAATTTAATTTTAATATAATGTTGGAAATATTTTTGTATTTGGTTGGTACCACTACCAGGTCATTACTTTCCCCATGTTTGAATTACAAAGCAAGTGGATAGCTGGTGTTTTGTCTAATCGTATCACACTTCCATCACTAGAGGAGATGATGGAAGATGTTAAAGCCTTCTACTCATCACTTGAAGCTTCTGGCACTCCGAAGCGAGACACTCATGCTTTGGATGATAAGCAGGTAATTTTGGTCAATTCAAGAGCCTACATCATGACAGATTTTCATTTTCACTTATTTAATTTTCGTGCCCACATTAGGTATGGTGGCTAATGACCTATTTTCAATATAAATTTTGCTAATTATTCCAAATTGGCACAGTAAAACCCCATAAAGGTTCCTCAATTCTGATTTGAACCAGATAGTAAAGGCCAACTAAGTTAGAAAAAATCTCTTTTTTGGCTAGTAAAGGCAATTAGATTTTTCTAGATATGATTTCTTACTTCTTAGTATAAATTTGTTCATGTTGAGAAAATATTATGGATGTTGTTTTGTAGGTAAAGTACAATAATTGGCTTGCGGGTCAATGTGGATGTCCTGCATATGAAGATTGGAGAATGGAAATGTATTATGCCACTATCAAGGGCAGACTAGCTCATCTTGAATCTTACCGCGATGAATGGGAAACTCAGCACTTGGTTTTGCAAGCTTATGATTTCATTAAGCCCGCCTCAAATCAAGTTAGTGACGGATGTGTCTTTCCTTAATCAAGTTTCAAGACTCGCCATTTTCCATTGTATCTCACATGCCAAAATCCTAGTCACCCTTCTATTGTACATAGGCTTCTATTCCTTTTGGATTAGGGCCTCTTTGGTAGCGGTGTTCAAGTATTGTTGTTTAAAATGATGATAAAACTGTGATTTAAAAAGCGTTTTGAAAACACGTATTTAAAGTATTTATAATGCATAAAATGTGTTTGGTACCATGTTTCAAATAATATATTTTAAAATATGAAAAAATATAATGTGTTTGATATGTGTATGTGTTTTTTTTTTTTAAAGTGATGAAAAGAATACTATTTTATTTAGGGACGGAGAAAAAGAATACACATCTGGTTCAGATGATTTTCCTTTCTTATTGAGGCATCCATTTTTGATTCATTGCTGTTAGAAGATTCTTGGTCCTGATTGCCTGATAAGGTTCTTGCAACTTGGCAAACTACATCAGTTCCAGAAAACTAATCGTAGATAGAAAGATTTGAACTTCCCTTTTCAATCCTAGATTGTATCAAGATCAAGGCAGAACAAGTGAGCAGTTAAAGCAGAGGAAGCAAAACTCCACAGCTGTGGTTGAAGTTCAAGAAGCCATATCTGAAGAACTTGTAGTTTAGTAATTGTATATGCACTGTATATAATACGACCTGTAGTTTAACTTTTCTGTTGTTAGTGTTTACATGTGAGTAGTTAGTTAGTCACACGTGAGAAGGTTGGTTTGATTCTATTAGTTTGGTTTGTTAGCTCTATTTCAATCTTGGTTGACCCGATATTGTATATAAGGCACAAACTAAGTTTATTCAATACAATTTCAGTTTTTCCCAATTCTATTGTTTCTCATATGGTATCAGAGCTCTCTAGAAACTTCTATTTCTAAGGTTTGTTGAAATTGGGAATTTCTTCTTCTTGTCTGCCATTGTTGCTTTTCTTCAAGCTTTCCTAAAATCCTTTCAAGCTTTCTCAAATCTTTGCTGCATTTCTTCAAGCTTTTCTTTTTCCTTTAATGGCTGACACAACAGCAACTAACACTTCCACCACTGAATCTTCATCTTCTTCACAAGATTCATACAATCCCAATGATCCTTTATTTTTGCATCCTGGAGAAAATCTAGGAGTTGTTCTTATTTCTCAACCATTAATTGGGGGAGAAAATTATTCTGCTTGGGCAAGATCAGTGAGGAAGTCTTTGGTTACAAAGAATAAGCTTGGCTTTATTGAAGGTTCACTAACCATTTCTTCTCCATTGGTGGATTCACCAACAGCTGTTCAAGCTTGGATTCATGCTGACAATATGGTTGGTACTTGGATCATCAACTCAGTTTCACCAAGGCTTTAAGGTAGTATTATCTACAAAGATACTGCACTTGAGATTTGGACTGATCTTAGAGACACATTCAATCAAGGAAATAACACTAAGGTTTTCAATCTCCAGAAACAGATTGTTGAGATTCATCAAGCAGAACAATCACTCACTGATTACTTCACTCAACTTAAGGTTTTGTGGGATCAACTTCAGAATCTTAGCCCATTTCCTCAGTGCACTTGTGGCAAGTGTGTATGCAATATCAATCAAAGGTTGAAGAGTCTTCAAGCAAAAGAATCAACAATGAAGTTTCTTATGGGAGTCAATGATGTGTTTTCTCAAGTCAGAACACAAATCTTGCTCATGGATCCATTGCCATCTGTTACTAAGGCTCATTCTTTGTTCATTCAAGAGGAGATGCAAAGATCTATCACCAATTCTGTGAGGGTTGAATCTACTGTTTTGGCCACTAAGAGTTTAGGCAACAATCCTAAAGGGAACAACCTTTGTGTACTCACTGTGGGAAACTGGGTCACACTGTGGATAAATGTTACAAACTCCATGGTTTTCCCCTAGGTTACAAATTCAAGAACAAGAATGTAATGGGTCATCAAGTTTCAATTGTTGCAGACCAATCCCAAGGTCATTTTCTTGCTCCAAATGCAGATCATATTTTTGTTGTTGCTCAAGCACCTCCATTTACCCCTAATCAGTACCAACAGCTTCTTTCTTTAATTATTCTTCTTCAATTGGAGTTCACCAGGCCTCAACAGTTCAAAAGCCTTATATGGTTAATGCTATTTCCTTGCCTTCCAATGCAGTTGCAGGTACTACTTCTTGCATTTTTCATTTTGTCTTTTCTGCCAAGGTTGTGAATGGAAAGGCTTTTGATGTTGAAACTTGGGTTATAGACACCGGTGCCATAGATCATATAGTTTTTTCAATGCATTTATTGACTTCCTTTACTACAATTTCACATACTGTGGTTGAACTGCCTAATGGGGAGGCTGCTCTTGTGACTCATGTTGGTACAATTAAGCTTTCACCACATATTACCCTAACCAATGTCCTTTGTGTGCCTTCCTTTTCATTCAACTTGATATCTGTTAGTGCATTGACTCATTCTCAGCCCCTTTGTCTTGTGTTTCTTTCCACTTACTGTTTTATACAGGACCTTACCTATTGGAACATGATTGGAATGGGCCAAATGCATGATGGACTTTATCTATTACAAGGTTCCAGTCTCTCCACAGCTTATAAGTCTCTTGATGAATTTCTTCTCAAGCATAAGGTCAGATCCTTTACTACTTTTTCTTCTTCTGTTTCACATGCCAACTTGTATTCCTTATGGCATTTTAGATTAGGTCATCCATCTGATGTGAAACTTCATTCTTTGAGTCATCTTTTTCCTTTCTTTCAAAATTGATGTACTAAAGATTGCAATGTATGTCCATTGGCTAAGCAAAAGAGGCTGCATTTTCCTTTTGATAATAAAAGAGCTGTTCATTCATTTGATCTTGTTCACATGGATGTTTGGGGACCATTTTTTATTCCTACTACTGCTGGACATAGATATTTCCTTACCATTGTAGACGATGCATCAAGGGCTACTTGGGTTTTCCTTTTAAAAGCTAAATAAGAAGTTAGACCTTTAATTACTTCCTTTTACAATATGGTACACACTCAATTTAACACTTCCATTAAGTCCATTAGAAATGATAATGCCTTAGAATTCAATATGGTTGATTTTTATAGTTCTAAGGGCATCATTCATCAACAAAGCTGTGTGTCACTCCACAACAAAATTCAGTTGTGGAGAGGAAACATCAACACATTGTGTCCTCACAATTGTCTATTTGATAAATAGACTTCCTATCCCCTTCCTGCAAGATGGGACTCATCAACTTCTATCCAAGATGGGACTTATCAACATTTATCAACCTAAGGTCCATCTTAAGGGGGAGTATCAAGATCAAGGCAGAACAAGTGAGCAGTTAGAGCAGAGGAAGCAAAACTCCACAGCTGTGGTTGAAGTTCAAGAAGCCATATCTGAAGCACTTATAGTTTAGTAATTGTATATGTACTGTATATAATACAACCTGCAGTTTAGCTTTTCTGTTGTTAATGTTTACACGTGAGTAGTTAGTTAGTCAGACGTGAGAAGGTTGGTTTAATTCTATTAGTTTGGTTTGTTAGCTTTGTTTCTATCTTGGTTGACCCGATATTGTATATAAGGCACAAACTAAGTTTATTCAATACAATTTTAGTTTTTCCCGATTTTATTGTTTCTCATAGATTGTGTGTATCAGTTCTTCCCAATTCTATTGCTTTTCATAGATTGCGTAGCCTTTATACTACTGGAATCGTTCTCCACATTGGAGTGGGACCTGCATGAAGCAGGAGGCATGTTGCCACATCCATCTTGAACTGTAACTTGACATTGATAAGAACCTGAAAGTATAATATTCTCGATGATAGGACTGATGATCTCTCTCTATCACAGACGTGAAAACCAAATATCCTCGTCGATATAACCATGTCACTGATGAAGGTAGGGAAGCCATTCAATGCAGTCAATAATACCTCGAACGGTTACAAAACCAGCTGTAGAGACCATTGGAAGCCTATCAAAGCCCACATTACTGAGCGTGAGGCATTACCAAGAGAGGCATTAAAACCACATTAACAGCCACAACAACTAGGTGCTATGGAAACATATATAAAGACCTCATAGCACCAACATAGAGTACATAGATACATCTAAAAGCACTCATAGTTACTTTGAAATTCTGTGTTGTTCTCTAAAGGCTTCCCTATGCTGATTTTGGCATTAGAGACATTGTGGCAGGCACCACACTAATGACCACCTTGAGGGAACCATTTTACCATATTTTCAAAGACATAGACACGAACTCAGCTCCATCTGGACACACTTACCAAGACTAACGATTTTCACCTCATCACTCGACTTTGCTCTTCTCAAAGTTTATTTGTCTATTAGCCAGACATGTATAATTTGAGTCACCTAAAATATCATCTGAAAGGACAAACACATACAAGCTGAATCCTAATGACTAAACATATGCACAAAATTGCACAAGGCTACATGTTCAGGAGTATGACTTCACGTCTATCCCACTAAAACCACAATCATATATATAAATCAACAATACCTTTCTTGAAAGAGTTCTTCTCTTGACAGCACTTGTTGTCATCTAGGAGAGGGCGACTGATGTGCGACACAATTTACTATTTAATTATTGTAATTTATTATTTTTGGTATTTTTATGTAAAAAACGTTATTTTAGGTTTAGGTGATTTATTTCCTTATTTTTAGGTGCATTTAATGCTTTTTTGGTCAAACTTGATTCCTGATATGGTTAGGTATCAAATAGGAGTTATTTGAGAAGATATTTTCTTGTATGTCAAATTTTATGGAGCCCTTAAATAGGCCCCTAAATCTGTAAACGTTTTAAAAAAATCATTGAATAAAAATCAGAAAATGTGAGGCTTTGCTCTTCTTTTGGTTCTTCAAGAGCTGTGAACTTATCAGAGATTCTTCCTTGTGGCGTTCAAACTTTATACCTCTAGTTCGTGATTCAATTATAATCACTGGGTCAAGGTGTTATACTTATACCTTTGGTTTGCGTTTCAATTATAAACGTTGGGTCAGGGTTTTTTATCAAAAATCTGAATTTTAGCTTTCTTGGGCAAGTATTCCAATATTTTTGTTGGTTCTCAAAGCGTGTCGATTGAGGTTCGCATCATATTCCAATATTTTTGTTGGGTCTCAAAGCGTGTCTATTGAGGTTCGCATCATTTGATATCAGAGCACAGGTTCTAAAATCAGTTTTTTATCTCTTTTATCTTTTGTTTCCTGTTATCATCCTATCTTGTTCCTTTTGTGTTCTTTATTCCTTGTTCTTATTTTGTGACGTGCACTAGGTCAAAATCGTGCACCAAGCTCCCAAAAAAAAAGTGAAAAAAAAAGATAGTAAAAAAAAAAAAAAAGAGAGATGGTGATTATTGAAAACATTGTGGAAGATTCAATTGAGGTCAAATATGAGAATAAGTCCACAACTCACAATCCTCAAGTCTTAGTTGATTTGTTGAAGATGACTACGATATGTTGATTTTCTTGGAGTAGAAAATTTTAATTTTATTATCAACCCTGTGTTGATTGATGTTGCAAATAAATTGAAAGTAGATAAGAAGAAATTTTACGCTACACTTTATGAAGGATTCAATTTTCAGAACCGGATCATGTTATTAAAGCATTCGAAGTATTTGTTTATTTGGAGCGGAAGATTTCAAATTCCAAAGATGAACTCGAGGACGAGTTTGTTTCAAGAGGAGGGGTCTGATGTGCGACACAATTTACTATTTAATTATTGTAATTTATTATTTTTGGTATTTTTATGTAAAAAACGTTATTTTAGGTTTAGGTGATTTATTTCCTTATTTTTAGGTGCATTTAATGCTTTTTTGGTCAAATTTGATTCCTGATATGGTTAGGTATCAATTAGGAGTTATTTGAGAAGATATTTTCTTGTATGTCAAGTTTTATGGAGCTCTTAAATAGGCCCCTAAGTCTGTAAACGTTTTAAAGAAATCATTGAATAAAAATTAGAAAATGTGAGGCTTTGCTCTTCTTTTGGTTCTTCAAGAATTATAAACTTATCAGGAATTCTTTCTTGTGGCGTTCTAACTTTATATCTCTGGTTCGTGATTCAATTATAATCACTGGGTCAGGGTTTTCTATCAAAATCTGAATTTTAGCTTTCTTGGGCAAGTATTCCAATATTTTTGTTGGGTCTCAAAGCTTGTCGATTGAGATTCGCATCATATTCCAATATTTTTATTGGGTCTCAAAGCGTGTCTATTGAAATTCGCATCATTCTGTCCACAATCTCATATGGTAAATCTTTCTTCACACAGCTTAAGATGATCAGATCAGAAAGTACAGAATCTGACTCATGCTTGCCTCCAAAGTTATTCATCAGAGCAGCAAAGCTTAAGGAAGGTGCATGTTTTTCGTCCTCATTTGATATCCCCTGATAACTAGCTAGACTCTTCTAAATCAATAATACCGGGGGTGGAGGAATGAGCATTTTTACTGAGCCAAATTCTCTTAGCACTCCTCGTTCTCCAATTGTCCTCGCCAGTACTGAGAGAAAGCTTCAACGCTGGATCTGAGACATTACCACCACACACAAATCTTAACATTCAATATTTCCTTTAAGTGATTGTAAGTATTCATTTTCTTTGGAAGATCCTTACCAACATGGCTAATGTACTGGTTAGCAGAAAGTTGAAGATCTAAAGGCTTCTGCTAAAGCTTAGAGTACATACCCTGGTGCCCTTTTCTAACAGCACGTGGCTTCAGGGAATTTCGGAGTTTTGTAATTACTTCATTGCGAATTTCTCTGTCAACTTTGCTTGACTCAATAAAAAACCACTTGCCTAAATTTGAATCCCCCTTACCAAGGTTAAAAATGGAAAAAATCGTTCTACTTAATTAAATCAAATAAGATTATTTCAACTATCATTGTTTTATGCTCTATGATGAGTCCATAAAAATTATTAAGGTCGTCCATCTTAATGGACGGTCATTGCGTCATTAGTAGGCCATCAAAGATAGATGAGTAACCATCCAACACATTCAATAACGACCATCAAAGGCCTTAAACTCTCTCATCAAGACAAAGAACGTTACAATTAGGGTAATAATCACCCTCATTTATGTCCAACAGCTACCTAAGTCACCTATAAAAGGGACAATCTATCCATTTGCTAAGGTACGTAAAAAAACTATTACAAAATGCTATCTACATATGAAATATATGGGCTAATAATAACTTGAGCATCGGAGGCTCCCCCACCGGGCACAACCTGGTGGTCTCTTCGATCAGTCCCTCCTTTATTTTGTAGGTCCTACAAGATTGTCAAGAGCTCCGGATTGGATGAGTGACCCAGCTGATGATTTTGGCATCATCAGTTTGGCGCCGTCTGTGGGGACGGTGATTAGCCATCTAGCTCTTCCTACAACAAAGGGGTCACTCAGTTCAATGGAGAATCATCAACACCAAAATACCAGATCTAGAGTACCCCATGGATGATACTCAATGATCGTCTCTTTACTCTGCACATATCCATTTCTTCGATGAAGTTATCTAAATTTAAATTGGAGCAGCGATGAGAAAGATAGAGGTATTACCAAGACACCATCTTCATCAAAGCACGACTTGTCAACTATTCAAATGGACGATGATCCAAGGTCTCAAATATGTTGTCCTCTAATTTGAGGATTTGGTTGCAAGATGCCTCCTATTATCTAGATAATAAATAAATATAAAGATCACTAAGATGCCGTCAATAGTGAAAGTATGACTCCCAGCGGCAACACATGATTAGATTGGTCGTCGACGGCGTAAGAACTTCACAACCCGTGACCTTCAACTTGGGCAGACCTCAAAGGAATGGTCCAGCTCCTGGGTCTTAAGGTAAGATGAATTTCTTCTCATCTTGTTAAATGGTTTTAATTACCACATCTTGTTAAAGGATCTAGAAGACTAGAAGTCTAAAAACATAATAAACTCGTCTAAAACTTTAGAAACATAATAGGGGAGTTTACTCTATTAAGTATCCTTTTGTTAAAAGAAAAAAAGAAGTGATTGAAGGTGGTCATATAATTTTCAGCCACCCAAGTCAAATATGATGAAATTACCATAGGAGAACTTTCCTTTCTTAATTTCACCAGTTTCCCATTGTTTTTAGTTTGCATGAAAGGTGGAACTTGCACGAAAGGTGGAACCAGACTTCAATAGAACATTATTACCTTACCAAAATCGTTTTTGCCATGAGATAAGTTTTCCTGATCTTCACAACTATGATTCCGACCAAGCTTGGCCTCTGATCCTTGATAGTTTTGTTGAATGGTTAAGAGAAAAGCGAAAGTAATTTTAGCAACTTTGGCCATTAGAAATCAATTCAGATAAATGGACTTTGCAAACTTTGAAGTAGGGATCATATCTAACAAACTATTTATACTGACAACATTGCTGAAGTTTGTTTCTCTTTCCAACTGCAATTTTGTGATCTAGAGGTGCTTTAGGCATTCCTATTTTATTCTTGAGCATTGCAGTACTGTTTTTGTAACATCAATATTTTTACTTAGGTTTCCCCTTGCCCCCGTTGACTAGTCAATAATAATTTTTTTAATTAGACCTTACCAAAATTGTGATCTTAAATGTAGGCATTAAAAAAAAAGATTAAAAAAAAAAAGAAAAGGTACTAAATACCTTGCTTGTTATAAACTGCACAGTCAAACCGGTCTCTTTGAGATCCTTGCCATTAAAGCCAAATATAATTATATATTATGGCCTAATTGATATCCTAATTATAGCCAAAAAAGGGTTTTACACCTTTACTACATTTCCTATTATAACACGAGGAGATCATTTTGTCTCTTTATAGCATTAAATAATTGGTATACTTTTCTTCAAAAGAAAAAAAAAAATTTGGTATACTGATAGCATCTTGGTTGGTATTCATATATTATACCATTAATTATGGCTTTTTATTTCACTACTTTTTCCTAATGCATCTTGCTAAGATATATATATATATATATATATATATATATATATATATATATATATATATATATATATATATATATATATATATATATATATATATATATATAGTGAAATATTATTGCACTGCCAAAGATAATAAATCTTAATTTTCGACATTAGAGAAAGTTGAAGCCAAAATTTTTTCTTACCGAAATTATATCATAATTTTAGAATTTAGACACTAAAGAGGCTAAAGTTAGATTCTACTATCTTACCAAATTTAGAAACACTAAATTTGGAAATAAGAGAAAATCCAATAAGCCTGGCTAGGCCAACCTAATCAATATTAGGTAGGTGGAAGCCAATGATAATGAATGTTCTATTTTTTCTGCTACAATTGCACCTTGTGAAAATTGTCATGATTTATGTATGATTTACGTATGTTTGGAAAAAACGTTATATATACATGTCCAAGAAAACTAATCTTGTAGCGGTCATCTATGAGATTGAAAACATTCACAAAAGAGATGTATAAAAAATAAAGTTGACTGCAAAACCACATATGGTGACGATGTGCGATCTAGAGACGATGAATAGTTGTTGAAGAGAACTTGTCAAGAAGAACCTACCAAAGAGGAGATCAAAGATGGAAACATTCTCTTCAAACCGGTATATTGCCCAAAACCTGTCAATTATATGGTCGGCTAAGGTTATGAACTTATGGTGCTTAAGTATTGCAATTAAGGACCATTTAAGGTAAAGGCTCTCAACCTCTGTTATTTTTTATCAAATTTAAATATTTTAATTTTCGTTATTAAGGAAAGTAAAGTCAACTTTAATTGCTTTGCCAAACATCAAAATCTCGATTTGGACATTTAAAAGCATGGAACCATATTTTATTGGGCTTGAATTCCATTTAACAAGAGATGTCTAATTATTTCTCTGAATTTAAGGAGAAATCTTATAAGCATATAAATTTACACATAATGTACATGACCCACTATTTTAAATTTTCCCAATCATACATGCTACTTTGACTTTGAGAAAGAACACGTTTTTGAACTGTTACATATTATCATACAATCTACTTTCATAATAGTATCAAGGTATGTGCATATGAGTTCATTAAACAACAAAGACATAGCATGTAATACCAAAATGGTTTTGCAATTTTATGCGTTGGGGTTTTGATTTTTGCTCCCGTATACTAGTCCAACATACTTTTACAATTGATGCATAAATCCCACCACATGGTTTCATGAAATCTTTAGTGGTCTTTGTATGTTAAAGCATCATGCTTTCATCGAGCCACTACACTCCAGTGCTTGATCTAAACTAAATTACACTTCATTTATATAAAAATCAATATTAACCCCCAACGAATTTTATGCATTTGTGATTAATATTATTTGTGAATTTCTTACTTGAAAAATGTTGCTCCAAGTCTAACACTTTGCATAGTATAAGTACTAAACTATTCACTAGTGTAACTAGAATAGCTTGATATGCACTTATTTCTTTCATTCTACTCATTTATTTTAAAGAGTAGCAATGTCTTTTTGGGACCACTCTATAATTTCATACATAATTTTCTGTCATGAACAATTTACCTCATCGCTATCTATACATTGGTCTATAAGTTTCTAAATTTTGTTCTAATAAATTAGACATGAAATTTTATGAAGATTTCCATTTGGGACTAAGATTTAGCCCAAAGGAAGAAAAATACAGGTACAAACCATGACAGGCCATTCTTTTGGTCATCATCCAACAACAAATATACCTTTCATGTTTGAACGGGAAAAACCCTTTGGATATATCTACATCTTCAAATAGCAGGATCAAAATATAGCAACGATGCAGCCCAGTTCTTGGTCCTTAAGGTCAGATTTAAAAATTTCTTTTCCTTTTTAATTCTCCAAGTATTCGCAACAATGATTGAAGTCAAGTGTTAGGCATAATGACAAATATCATTATTTCCAAATAAAAAACTTAGCTATTTAAGAAATTTAAAATTGATGATAAATATAATGACTGTTTATCATAATGGCAAATATCATTAAACACACCGAATTCCAACACTCTTGAAACACTTTACCAAGTGTTATTCAGTTGCACAAGAATAGGGTAATAGTTATGAAAATGATTGTTGGAAAGGCAAATTGCTAAATTACAAGATTAGTACAAACATGCACAATTGACACAAAAGGCCAAATAATTTCTTGCTAAAGTTAAAAGGCTTGACTAGTAATATCTGCTCTAGCTAGTGTGTCCTATTTTAGACTTTTGATCTCTAGCCGATCAAATGATCTTAAGTTCGTCCATTTCTTTTGCTATTCTACTATTGCCAAAACAAAGAAAAAAGTGGAAATAGTTGAATTACCTATAGAGCATGCGATTCATACATAAAAAGAAATTCCAAATTTTCTAAGGGGATGTCATAATTTGACGAAGAAAAACTCTCAAAAAGAAAATAGAGATATAGCTAAAAGTTATGAAAATTCCATCTACATCACAAGTGCCAAGTTTAACTCCTGTAAATTATGGGTTGTACAAATCCAACAAAGAAGAGCTCTATAAGTAAGAGTCCAATGTCGAAGAGTTCGTCAAGAAGACTATAACAATGAAAAGACCGAGGTATGCACAAAATAGTATTGAGATTTAAGGTCTTCTATTGAGGTAACTCATTTCTTTCTTTCTTTTTTATCCATGAGATCATTTTATTGAAACTAAATAAATATCAAGCTTGCATGATTATTACAAATGTGTATGTAGAACATGTTGACTATATTATTAGTAGCACATGTTTCATCATCATGAATCTGAGAAGTTCTATTAAGTTTCCTATACTTAAAATGCTTGATGATCGTGTTCACAATATGCTCATGAATTTAAGTCTCAATAAATTTCCGCTATCTCCATCAACTCACCAAAATCTTTTTAAATTGCTTTAAAAATCATATACAGTGCAAGCACCTAACAAAGACTAGTTTGGAGAAGCATATAGTCAAATAGCTTCAATTTTTATACTTCTCTATGATTCATGTAGAATGCACTTCATCTTGTATAGCATACAATCGCATATTTGTACATTGTCATGCAGCTAGCACTATTGAAGTGACTTAAGCATACAATTAAAGGAGGAAGAGTTGCTATTACAAACAGCAATGACCATAGTCATCAAAGCACACCAAAAAAAAAAAGGGGGGGGGGGGTTCCAATCATGATAGACCATTCCTCTAGTTGTCAACAAACGAGAATTGTACTTTTCATGTTTGAACAGAGGCAAAAATGTGGCCTAGTTTCTGCACCTTCAAAAAATTGAAGCAAAAGAGATCTAGACCTTAGACATGAAGTATCATGTTGAGCTAAAAAAAAAAAAAAATCTTGAAAAGAGAAGAGCTTGTCGTCTTAAAAAGGGAAGAGCTTGTTAAGAAGATCCCAACAATAAAAAAATCAAGGTATATGACAAAATAATATCGTCATTTAAGGTAACATATTTATCTCTATCTCTTTAATATTCATCTATAAAAATTTACACCTGTAAGGTGTCATGCAAAAATGTATGCATTACTAGACAGATCACAAAAGAGGTAAAACTCTAGGATTACAAGGAAATAAGAAAAAAGTCCACCTAGGCTATTGGTAACTTATTATTTATATATGAATTGTTCTAAAATTCTTATTTAACCAAGTCTTGGCAAGTGCATGTGCTATTTAATGCAGATATCAACATGGCCTTAAGAAGGTCCAAAACGACATAGCGTCAAGGAATCTTTCCAGCAACAAGTGACAAGATTCCTTAAGTGGATATAAGTCACCAAGAAATGGCTAAGTGATAAGATTCTGCTAAGACGGATGTAAATCACTAAAGAAGCTTAAGTGACAAGATTCCTTAAATGGATGTAAATCACCAAAAAATGGTTAAGTGATAAGATTCTGCCAGGACGGATGTAAGTCACTAACGAAACTTAAGTGACAAGATTCCTTAAATGGATGTAAGTCATCAAAAAATGGCTAAGTGATAAGATTCTGCCAAGATGGATGTAAATCACTAATGAAGTTTAAGTGACAAAATTCCTTAAATGGATGTAAGTCACCCAAAAAAAAAAAAAGGACAAGATTCCACTAGACCGATGTAAATCGCTAACGAAGTCTAAATGACGAAGCTCCGTAACTGGATGTAAGTCACCCAAAAGTGGCTAAGTGACTAAATACCCTTAGACGAGTGTAAGCACAAATGCAAGTCACACACAAATCAAGAATATCAAACATGACAATGAGAAAATGAATAAAAGAAAAACCATTGAAGTGATAAAAAATGGTCGTCCAAATAAATCACCTTACCCTTTAGCAGTGATGAAAAATGGTTGTCCAGAGAAATTAGCTTGCTCTTTAGTAGTGATAAAAAATGGTCGTCCAAAGAAATTAGCTTGCTCTTCAGCAGTGATAAAAAATGATCATCCAAATAAATTAGCTCACTTTCAAGATCAAGCTATGATCCCTCAAACATCTGAAAAGATCTTCAAAAGGCAGATACTAAGAAGTTGTTACAAAAATACTACCATTCCTGAAGAAGAAAGTAGTTGAAGATAAAGAAGTATGAATCTAAACAAGTCAAGAATATTCCCAAAGCCTGACTAGCACAAAGCAAAATCAGACTTGGGAATAGGGGGCAATTGATGAGTCCATAAAAATTATTAAGGTCGTCCATCTTAATGGACGGTCATTGCGTCATTAGTAGGCCATCAAAGATAGATGAGTAACCATCCAACACATCCAATAACGACCATCAAAGGCCTTAAACTCTCTCATCAAGACAAAGAACGTTACAATTAGGGTAATAATCACCCTCATTTATGTCCAACAGCTACCTAAGTCACCTATAAAAGGGACAATCTATCCATTTGCTAAGGTACGTAAAAAAACTATTACAAAATGCTATCTACATATGAAATATATGGGCTAATAATAACTTGAGCATCGGAGGCTCCCCCACCGGGCACAACCTGGTGGTCTCTTCGATCAGTCCCTCCTTTATTTTGCAAGTCCTACAAGATTGTCAAGAGCTCCGGATTGGATGAGTGACCCAGCTGATGATTTTGGCATCATCACTCTAAAATATGAGTAATGCAATTGACAAACTGTTTTACAACATTTTTACAAACCCTTGATGACAAGGGCACTGATTAAGAATTCATTTTAAGAAAATTTTGACATCACTTTTATAGAAAATGAAAAAAGCTGTCAAAATATTAATTGTTTTTTTTTTTCCCATAAATACTTTTTTTTAACTAGATTCTTAGTCAATGCCCTAAGGGCACTTGCTAGCGAGTCCAAATCTTCTGTCTCACTTTTCATACTCTACTCTATACTCCACCAATAAAAACTTGTCACGTATTCACCTCATTAATTAAATACTACTATTAATTAATAATGATAGTATTTAATTAATTATATTAACACGTGTCAAGTTTTTATTGGTGAAGTATAGAGTGGAGCAGAAAAAGTAGAACAGAAAATTTGGATTCCTCACTAGCATTTCCCTTTGTTTTTTTTATATGAAATTATGAAGTAGCTTCAACTTTGGAGTTAAGAATTCTTTGACAAATATTGGTTCCAATTAGTTTAATTGATAAAATTTAATAAGTGAAGTATTTAATGATTGAATAAAAAATCTAAAATTAAATTTTAGTGTAAATAAATATATATATATATATGTATTGGTGTTTGAGTTCAATAATAAGCAACCGATAACATCATTGATTAAAACTCCCTTTAAAATAAAAAATCTAAAATAAAATATAAAAAAATAAAATCAAAATCAAAATAAAAAATCCTTTGACAAGACAATACTTATCTATCAAAAAGATAAAGTCGAAGACAAATGATTTCCCATGGATTAAACTGAATGAATATGTAATGTAACACTAATTTCATCACAGATCAAAATCTCCTGTGCATCGCTCGCTGGTTTTCCCTCCATGATTCGAAGCCCAGGACACGCACCTCAGCCAATCGTATCACGCCACGTAGCAGTTATCGGCGCCGGCGCCGCAGGCCTAGTAACTGCTCGAGAGCTCAGCCGCGAGGGCCACAGCGTGGTGGTCTTCGAGCGAGGCGACCAGGTTGGCGGCACCTGGGTCTACACCCCGAATGTCGAATCCGACCCGATTGGACTCGAAACGACTCGGACCACGGTCCACTCCAGCCTCTACGACTCCCTCCGCACCAACATCCCCCGAGAGGCCATGGGCTTCAGGGACTACCCGTTCGTCCCCAAAGACGACCCGGACAGAGACCCGAGACGGTTCCCGGGTCACCGAGAGGTTCTGATGTATCTGCAAGACTTCACGCGCGAGTTCAGGATTGATGAGTTGGTGAGGTTTGAAACGGAGGTGGTGCGCGTAAGATTGGTGGAGGAGGAGAAATGGAAAATAAAATCAAAACAGAGGTCAGGCAAAGAAATGGGTTTGGAATTGGATGAGATATTTGACGCTGTTGTTGTATGCAATGGCCATTTCACCGAGCCTCGTGTCGCCTATATTCCTGGTATTTTTCCTAACTGCTCCTTTCTTTCTTTTTTTAGAAACTATTTTTTCTAATTCTGAGTGTGCTTAGGCCTCAGAACACTGGTGTAAAAACCTCCCATTTTAGCAATCAATAAGCCAAAACCCACCCACATCCTGGGTGGGTTTTTACTCTTTTAACAGTTGTTATCATAAACCAAAAAAAAAAAGAGAGTGACAAAAAAAGAAATAGGGATGAAAGAGAGAAGAGAGAGAAATTGAATATTTTATATTATTTGTTAGTATAATTTATATTATTTTAATGAGTTATATGTAAAAATATAAATTAAAATATTGTGTGAATTGTGAAATAAAATTATAAAATAAGTTTTGAGAATATAAGTGCTTGTTTTTTTATTTTATTTTATTAGTATTTTGTGGCAGGAATAAATGAGTGGCCTGGGAAGCAAATGCATAGCCACAATTATCGTGATCCAGAACCTTTTCGAGATCAAGTATGTGCCACATTTTCTTCCCAAAAAATGTATGTGCCTCTTTTGAATGTGAATAGTAAGTTAAGCTTAGCAGATGATTTAAAAAATAATAATAATTATACTGCAGTTGTAAATTGATTCCCATTTGAATTCCATTAATTCACTTCTTCTACTTTGAGAAATATTTCCATTATTTCACCTTTTTTTTTTTTAAATGAACCGTTAAAAAATATTTTGTAAATAAACTAAATCAACTAGGAATACAACACTCAGCTCAGATGGTAGATCTTCTGCCCATACATCAAGATTTGCAGATAGAACAGTTCTTTTAGAAAAGGAATTAGCAAGCTAGTTGCCCTCCCTTTTTACACGTCCAAAACTACACTTATGAAAAGCACCTGACAAAGAACAAATCTCTTCAATTACATGACCAAACATAGATTTAGAAGGCATCTGGTTGTTGATTGCTGTGATAACTCTTTAACTATCTTCTTCGAACTCTACCTAGAAAATATAAAGTTCTCGAGCAAAACTTAATGTCCAGTTAGCTATTAAGGCTTCCACCAAATCTACTGGGTGAGGTAACATGATTTTTTGGCTAAGGGCTACTATTATATTCCCCCAAGAATCTCGAATCACTACACCAATACCAGATAGGGAGAACTCAGAGAAAATGACTCAATCAAAATTTGCCTTTTACATTCCTTCACTTGGAGGGTTCCATTTGACTTGACACTTTGGCTGGACATCTCTAATTAATTTCCACTGCACATCCAGGAATTCAATGAGGAGTTCCTTTGCTTTCGATGCCACTTCTATAAAGCCCATGTTGGTTTTTTTCTCTGATCCTATTGCGTCTTTGTCAAAGACTCCAGGTGATCATAGAAAAATAATGCCACTGTGAGACAAGGAGCTTGTTCGAACACTGTACAGTCTGTAATAACCAAATCAACAAACGATCTAAACTTCTTCTAAAATAAATTGAGGAAACTAGTTTCTAACCACCACACTAATTGAACCTGGTCACATAACCGTAAGGCATGTAAACAATCTATCAAGTGTTCCTCATAATGACTACACTGAGTTTCCTTAAGGACATTCCGATTGAACAAGTTTTGCTTGGTTGGGAGAGACTCTTTTGCAGCATGCCACATGAAGTGCCTAATTTTGTTTGAAACTTTGAATTCTAGTAGTCCACTTAACAAAACATATTCTCTTATATTCTTCTGATATTAGGAGAAATTTAACAATGTGTAGAAACTACTTAGGGTAAATAAAGTCTAATATGCTTTGAATAACAAATCTTACCCGACCAATCATGTATTTTTGCAATGAGTTGGGATTGAGAACAAGCATATATGTAAACAATGTTCTGTAATTAGGACCTACAAGGCTACAACTAACTGATCATTATATAATTTTTCGGTTTCAATTCTTTCCCCGCACAAGTGATTAGCTTAGCCTACCTTTTCCATTTCCTGCTTTCAACAGGTTGTAGTTTTGATTGGGAATTCAGTTAGTGCATTTGATATTTCTTGGGAAGTAGCTGGAGTTGCCAAAGAAATCCACATTGCAGCTCAAACGGTCATAGATGGAACATTTGGAAAACAGCCTGCCTATGATAATATGTGGCGTCATCCTATGGTAAGTCACCCACAATGCGATTGAGTGGCTATCAGGATATGTCAATCAAGTAATTCTTCTTTCTTTTTTCTTTCTTTTTTCTTTTTTTTTTTTTTTGGGGGGGGGGGGGGGGGGGTTTCTATTTAGAAAATCTTCAATTTGTTTGATGAAATGTCTAGCATATATAAAAAAGAAATACTATATATAAATAAAGAGTATGTTAGGAAAGTTTCCGTTCACTTTTAAAAAGGATCATGTTTTAAGACATCCCAAGTTGAATTAGAAGACTAAGGGACTAATAATAAGGTAATACTGAATCACTGATTACAAGAAAGACTAATTGAAAATACTAACCTTAATTTAAATGATGCAGATAAAAGATGTATGTGAAGATGGTTCTGTAAATTTTCTAGATGGGAGCATTGTCATTGCTGACATCATTCTACACTGCACAGGGTATGCTGCATATATACTCCAATAATCTGGCTTTGGCTTTGATTTAGGTCCAAAACTGAACCAAAAATGAAATAGTGAATGGTAATTAAAAGTCATTTATTTATTTTTTCAAGGTACAAGTATCATTTTCCTTTTCTTGAAACCAATGGCATTGTGACTGTGGATGACAATCGTGTTGGGCCACTATACAAGCATATATTTCCACCAGCCTTGGCTCCACAGCTCTCCTTTGTTGGATTGCCTTGGAAGGTTTATCCCTACCTAAAAATATATAGCATGACCACGTTTATGGTTGGAGCTTTAATTTAATCTTATATAATGGTGGACGTTATGTTTTTGTACTTGGTTGATGCCAGGCCATTCCTTTTCCCATGTTTGAATTACAAAGCAAGTGGATAGGTGGTGTTTTGTCTAATCGATTCACGCTTCCATCACAACAGGAGAGGATGGGAGATGTTGAAGCCTTCTACTCATCACTTGAAACTTTTGGCACTCCAAAGCGATACACTCATTGTTTGGGTGATAATCTGGTAATTTTGGTCAATTCAGGAGCCTAAAACATGACAGATTTTCATTTTTCCTTTTTTAACTTTCATGCTAACATTAGGTATGGTGGCTAATGACCTATTTTCCATATAAATGTTGCTAAATTATTCCAAAATGGCATAATAAAACACCATAAGGGTGCCTCAATAGTGCCTAGCAATTGAAAGTATGTGTCTGGTAAAACTGACTTGATTAATAGTAAAAGACCAGCTAAGGTAGAGGTAAGCTATTTTTTGGCTAGTGAAGGCAATTAGACTTCATTCTTCTAGTTCTGATTTCTTACTTAATATTAATTTGGTCATGTTGAGAAAATATTTTGGATGTTGTTGTTCAGGTAGAGTACAATAATTGGCTTGCGAGTCAATGTGGATGTCCTGCATTTGAAGATTGGAGAATGCAAATGTTTTTGGTCACTATCAAGAGCAAACTAGCTCATCTTGAATCTTACCGCGAAGAATGGGAAGCTCAGCACTTGGTTTTGCAAGCTTATGAGAATTTCATTAAGCACACCTCAGAACAAGTTAGCTAGTGATAGATCAGAGATGTGTCTTTCCTTAATCAAGTTTCAACACTCACCATTTTTCATTGTATCTCACATGCCAAAACCCTAGCCACCTTTCTATTGTTGGCTTCTATTCCTCTTGGTTAGTCATCGTTCTAAGTAGAAATGTACATTAAGAAATGTACATTAGTTTATTTTGTAAACAAGTCAAACACAAGCTTATGTTTAAGCTTGACTATTAAACAGGCAACACTTAAACATAATTTTTTTCTTTTTTCTTTTTTGGAGAAGCATAATATTGTGTTTGTAAACAAGTTCTTGAGTATAAGGTTGAATTTAGAAATTTATAATAGACATGTTTCTATATATATATTGTATGTACGGTCATCGCCCCATCGCTAGTAGGCCCATAATACGTTATATGGTCGTTGGCCCATCACCATTGACCACCCCAAGTGATATGGGGTGGTCAATACTTCCTCGGGGGCCCAATCTCTATTGCTTGGTAGGTTAAGCAGGGAACCATTTAAGCCTCGAGGACTAACCTTGCTCAGTTCCATTCCGAAATACGTTGGTAATATCTTGGGGGATATTGCCGCCGAGCAATGTTCAACGGTGATATCCTATTTTCAAGGACTGAGTTCCTATTTCCAAAGTGGGGCCCCCTCTTGTCAGGAATAATCCTAACGGGCCCCACCCGCATGAAAAATGCTAAAGGTAACATTGCTAACCCACTAAAGGAAGGCTATAAATAGGAGAAAAGCAAGAGAGAAAGGGGTTAGACGTTGGAGGGTAGAGAACCAAAGGAGAGGGAGAAAGGGAACGCTGGCTTAAGAGCATGATTGTTCGGTTAGCCTAGTTAGTGTCCTATCCAGCTTTAATTCTCGTCCTAAGGAACTTCCCATTGTAGAATACCCATTCACCCACCATAACAAATAAATTGTGAGCTCAATAAAGGAGTTAGCCCGTTAACCACCAATTTGGCCCGCACAATATATATATAAAAGAAAATCAATAAAAATCATGCTACATAATTAAATCAAATAATATAATTTCAACTATAATTATAATTAATTATTAATTGTAGTTTTGAAAAAGAATAAAAACTTATATACAATATCCCAAATCGTATAGACTGAAGGAAATTCTAATTTCAAGAATTTTTGTAGTGGCCCTAAAAGTGAAAATGTTTCTCACTTAGAGTCCGTTTGGAATATGCTTATTTTGCTGAAATTGAAAACTTTTTTGCTAAAAGTACTGTAGATAAAGGTAAAAGTTAGCTGAAATACTACAGCGGGACCCATGAATAGTACCAAAACATATGAATAGTAACAAAAATAGACTGAATAATAAAATAAATTGGCAAAAATAATTCATGCCAAACGCACACTTAGTAAGATTGAAAATGGCGTTTGAACCGCTCAAATCATATTTAAAATGAGCAATTTGGCCCAATTTACTAAAATAAGGTCAAGTTGAGCTCAAATTAGACCAAATTGGATCTATTTGACCCAAAATCGTTCAAGTCAAACCAAATCGGATTTGGTTTGATCCCAATATGTGACTTATCGGGCTGCATCCAGGTTGAGATAGTGCACCTAAATGACATCGCTCTTTTTTCATTTTAAGCATTGAGTAATGAAATTGCTCAATGCTTAAATTCAAGAAAATGAAAAGCATGGGAAAGCATATCACTCAAATCTGCCGTGGGTGGTAAGGCTTGATGGGCATTGACGATTGGAATCAATTGAACCGTGCTACCATTGAGAGCACCAAAAAGTCGCCTTTTCAAAGGCACTTAATCAAATCAGTAGCAAGACGCATGGACAGAGCACAGTGGCAGCTCCAGAAATTTTGTTTAGGGGGGTCATTAAAAATTTTAATAAAAAAAGAACTTGAATATATTGAGGTACCAACCCAAAAAAAAAAAAAAAAAAATTAATACATGAAGTTTTACAATTTCCTTCTACAAGTTTTCAAATTTTGAATTGTTATATGATAGTTCATTATAAGTATCTATTGCCAATGTGGGTAGCTATGAGCCTATAATCATTTTATTTTGGTAAGTTTATCTAACATTTTTATTTTTATGCAGTTTTTATTATCTATTTGTTATTGTTTTTATATAAATATTTTAAATTAAATGGATAAACTAAACTCATTAGCTTTGTATTAATTATTGACGTACACAACCACACTCATTCATATATAAAATTATACACTAGTGTCTACTTAACCAATCAAATACTTGGACAATCACTAACTATACGCTTTTTTTCTTGAATTTTACTAACTTTATAACAAAAAGTTATTATAACATGATAACAATATACACACATGTAACAAACCATATCTATTTCCTAATTATTAAATTATATATATTTATATTATAATGTACACACAAACATCCACAAACATTATAATTCACACAAATAATATTATAACAAAAAATAATGCACACAATCAATATTAGACACACTCACACACATAATATAAATTTATAAAAAAAATAATGACACTTACAATTCACAAACACTTACTTTTTATTTTTAGAGTTGGAAAAACTTGTAATAAGGGTGTGTAAAATTTAAGTAGGGGTGTGCAAATATATTTTTAAGAAAAAAATTATAGTATTAAACTAACAAAAAAAATAATTTTTTATATATAAATATATATATATATATATATATTTTTTTTTTTTGGAAGTCACGGGGTTCAAATGAACCCCCTGAGAATAGTGTAGCACCGCCCATGACAGAGCATTGAAACTCTTCCACACACAATTATCATCCTCCAAGAAAGAGAATTAAATAAGAGAGAGAAAGGGATGAAGGAAACTAACAAAAAATAGCAAACCTTAAGAAGGTTGGGTTTTAAAACATATGTATTGTTATTTACAAATATGCCACCACTAATTTTAGAAAACAAAAGTCCAATCATGAAAGAATCTAAAAGAATAGCATTCAAACTTGCTCATCTAAAATATAACATAAAACCCAAAATATAGCCAATAAAGTTCAAAAATCACCCACATCATATTATCAAGGGCGGAGCCATAGGGGTCTAGGGGGGGGGGGGGCAACTAGCCCACCCAAAAAATACATTTAGTTATTACTAAAGGGTCATGCTAATGAGTGCCCTTAGGGCACTCGTTAAGAATTCATTTTAAAAAAGTTTTGACATCACTTTTATGGAAAATGAAAAAAACTGTCAAAACATTAATTGTTTTTTTTTTTTTTTTTTTTCATAAAAACTTTCTTTAACTGAATTCTTAACTTAGGGCACTCGTTAGCATTTCCCATTACTAAATACTCTTGCCTACTTTTTGTTTTTGGGTTTATTAAATGCCATTATATTTCATTGGTCTTGAAACAAAGCACAGCTTCTAAACGAATCATTGAGGACGTTTGTGAAGGAAAATCACCTTCTGGTCACATATGGTGGGACGTTTGTGATTGTGCTGACTGCCAGAAAGAAGAAAGTTTTGAAGAAGATTGGCCCAAGAGAAAGAAAAAATCCTCACAGGAAAAGCTCAAAGAAAGATATGAAGCAGGAAATCCAGAAGTTAACCTTTTAGGGGAACCCTCTGGAAGGTTTGATTATTATGTTCTTTACCCCAGATCCAAGAAACAAATTTCTCCCTCTCCATCCAAAAAAGATTACAACCAAAACCAGAAACCTCCATTAATCCCATACTATCAGAAAGTCATTCCCCAAACTCTAAAATGTCAACCTCTTCCCATTAAACCAACCCAGATACCAGAATCTTCCTCTTGCTACATGTTTGACCAGACCTCCCCTTCCTATTCCCAGAACTTTCCCCCATTAGAAAGTTTTGACCACCCTCAAACCAGCACCAAACATGTTTGGAAAATAAAGAATCCTGTTGGAACTAATTCAGATGGTACTAAGAAGCAGGTCTCTTCGGCAGAAGCAGCTTTAAATTGGCAAGCGGAGAATGCTGTAGCACAAAATAAAGTCCTTTCAAAAATCTTGGATAATTAGCAAAAGATGGCTGAAGCAGTCAATCATACCTTTTCGTCTTCCAATACTCTTATTGAAGACTTGAAGAAGAAAATCAAGGCAGTTGAAAAAGAGTTGGAGACCATTGCTTCCACAGTCAAGGACTTGTCTGTTTCCTTTCCTCTTATTGGACAAAAAGAAAATGAGAAAAAGCAGTTACTATTACAACTCCAATCTATGCAAGAATCACAGAAAGAAGCCGCTCAGGCCCTTCCAATGCATGTCCAGATGCCCTACCAGCCTCAGCAATTATTGTATAAAGACCTAGCCATACCCTTGACCTCACCGTTCTCACCAACCTCTCAAAACCTACAACCATTAGTCATGGCACATCCTAGTCATAATCCCTTTAGGCCAAGTGGAATTCTCCCCAGCATTATACGGCCAGTTCCATCTCAACCAGAGTCACAAGTTAAACCCCAAAATTATTCTCCTTTCATGAAAAAAGATAAAGAACCAGTATACCAACTTCCAGACCCAACTATTGGTGCTTTTTCAAGACCTCCAGATATGAACATGTTGACTGTAGACCCTGACCCTCCAAACCCAATTTCGTCATTCTTTAAAACCCTTACCCTTAATAACTCTAGAGAGCCTTTTGTGCTTCCAGTAATTGAGGACTCTGATCTAGACTTGTCTGATCTTGGTCTAGAAGAGGTATTCATGACAAACAATGAACCAAAAGTGGAAGAGGAAGATGATGTTCTTCGCCCTGAAAAGTCTCCATCCCCGCCACCACCAATATTTCCCCCACCACCATTCATCCCAGATTACCAGACAAGGCTGGCTTATTCGCCAACTACAGATTCAAAGCATTTTTTTACTCTCGACAATGCTCCTCCTTCCAGATGGCATGATGAGATCTTTAACATGTATTCTTGGTGTATTGCTGAACTTCAAGCCCCAAATGCCACTGTGTCTCAGATAATTGCTAAATTTGTGGCAAGGATTACAGGAAGGCTAAGAGAATGGTGGATCAATCTTGGAGAATATAGACAAAGACAGGCAACCCAGCGCAACACATTGGAAGATTTTTTCACAATTGTCCATAACGAATTTCTTGGCTCAGCAACTCATTACACGGAGGTAGCACGAGAAGAATTCCTTTTGATGAAATGTTGCTCATTTGAAAGGAAGGATTTGGAAAAGCATTTTGACAGGATGTCAAGGAGATATTATTCTTTTAATGGTATGGATGATGTTAATGCCAAGCATACTTTTCTCAATTCCCTTCCAGAACCGTTGGGAGATGAAACTCTTCGCATGATGAATCTCTAAAGAATAACTTTACAACAAGCCTCTTTGGGAGAAATTTACCAACATGTGCTTATTGCTTTGGAAAAGCTCTACAACCAGAGAAAATTTCTTTCAGAAATTGATAAGGTCCATAGCAAACTCAAAGACAATTGCAGGAGAAAAGATTTATAGATAAAGTGCTATGAGAAAAATTGTGCCTGTCCACAGAAAAAAAGATATCATTTCAAAAAATATTTTGGAAAGAAAGGACGTTATGTGGGAAAAAAGAAAAACACTTTCAGAAAGAAGAAATGGAAATTTCTCAGAAGAAAGCAGTTTAAAGGAAAAACTTCGAAAACTTGCTTTGTATGTATGAGACCAGGCCATTTTGCAAGAAATTGCCCGAAAAAGGATAAAGAAGCAAAGCTCCTTGAACAAGCCCAGATTCATGCAGAGGACATTCCTTTCTCGGATATAGAGTCACTCTTTTCTTTGGATGATGAATACTCTCCTCAAGCTTTGGCAGTTGTGGCTTATTCTACCTCGGAAGAAGACTCAGATCCAGACAGTGAATATGATTCAAACGCAGAAATCCAAACCATCTACACATCTCAACCAATAATAGCCCCATTGACCAACCCAACTCCGATAGCCCAAGTTCACCTTCTCCTTGATACATACTCTAGACCTATTCTGGTGATAGCCTTATTTGATACAGGAGCAGCAGCAACAATCCTTCACCCCAGAATTTTACCTCAAGAGTTTTGGCTACCCCATCATCAGATGTTCATAGCAACTAATGGAGAAACATTCCTTATAACCCTAAAAAGTAAGCCTATCCTCATCAGAATCTTCCCAACTTTAACCATTAAACACCAAGTCCTTGGATCCCCTCTTACAGGCAGAGACCTTCTCATTGGATTTGATCTTCTCCATCAAATACCAAGCCTTAGATGGTCCTCAAAAGGGATCATGCACAAACAACACCTTCTTACTTGGACCCAAGTACCCCATTTGTTTACCATGGACCCCTTTGACTCCTTAAAACTCTAGATTATCAGTGACTGTTGTGCTAACAGCCATTCTAAATTCCTCCTTAAAAATCCAAGTCCTTTGTGGAAAAACCCAAAATTTTTCATAAACCTTCCATTCAAGAAAAATGAAGATGTCAACCCCACAAAAGCCAATCACAGAGGGATGAATCCAGAACACTTAGCCTTGGCCACCCAAGAACTATCCACTCTCCTATCTAAAGGCCTTATTGAACCCACAACTTCTCCCTGGGCGTGTGAAGCTTTTTATGTCAACAAGCATGCTGAGCAAATTCGAGTCAAACTTAGACTGGTAATCAATTACCAGGATCTCAACCACTTCCTTGTAGATGAAAAATTTCCTCTGCCAAACAAGAGTGCTCTTTTCCAGCATCTTTCAGATGCAAAAGTGTTTTCAAAGTTTGATCTTAAAGCAGAATTTTGGCAGCTAGGCATCCATCCAAAAGAAAGATACAAGACAGCTTTTTGCATTCCAGATCACCATTACCAATGGACTGTTATGCCTTTTGGCCTTAAAAATGCCCCATCCCAATTCCAGAAAGCAATGGTAATGTTGTTCCAGCCACTTTTAGCCAACGCATTAATCTATGTGGATGATATCCTTTTGTTCTCAAAAGATGAGGAATCCCATGCCAAGTTGCTCACTAAGTTTTATAACTTAGTGAAATCTCAAGGAATAATGCTTTCAGAGAAGAAAATGGTCATAGGACAGTCTTCTATAGACTTTTTGGGAGTAAATATTTCAGATGGAAAGTATACCCTGCAGCCTCATATAGTGTCCTCTTTGGCTGAATTTCCAGACAAGCTCACAAATGCTAAGCAAATACAACAATTCCTTGGAATTGTAAATTACATGTCGGACTTTATTCCAAAAGTCTCCAAATATAGGAACTGTTTGGCTCAGTTGTTGAAAAAATCTCCCCCAGAATGGAACTCTGCTCACACAGAAGCGGTCCAACAATTGCAAAGGTTATCAGAAAAGCTTCCTCCCTTACAGATTCCAGGACCAGGCAAACGGATTTTGCAGACAGATGCAAGTGATGAATATTGGGCAGCAGCTCTTTTTGAAGAAATTGATGGCAAAAGCAATATTTGTGGCTATAAAAGTGGTGCATTCAAGCCCTCAGAACTCCATTATCATTCTACTTTCAAAGAAATTCTTGCAGTCAAGCATGGAATTGAAAAATTCCAATTTCATCTTTTCGGACACAATTTCTTAGTAGAAATGGACATGTCTTCCTTCCCCAAGATGCTCCAGTTTAAAAGGAAAATGCTCCCACATCCTCAGCTACTCAAATGGGCAAATTGGTTCTCACAATGGTCTTTCCAAGTCAAACACATTAAAGGTAAAGATAACCTTATCACTGACTACCTTTCCAGGAAACCTCCAGTCCTTAATACCACAATTATCCCTCCACCTTTATGTGTATATCCTATTACAAACCCATCCTCATCCTCAAGTCTTTCCTCTGCAGACCCTAATGATATCCTTAATATGATAGAAAACCTCCCCTCAGAAATAAAAGACCAAATCAAGACCTTGACCCTTGAAACCAGAGCCAAAAGAATTATTAAAACCCTCCATGATTACCTTAAAAAGCACCAAAGCCACTTCCTTGCTATTTTCCCTTATATAGATCAACCATGGAAAACCCCTTTTGCATTTTGGATAACCAATTGGACTGTTGCACATTACCTTTATATGTGGTACTTGCTCAATGAATATTACTTGTGTCTTCATTTCGAACCAAAGTTTTATGGTTATATTTTCCCTTAGGGAAATAAATATTTTCAAAAATTCTGGTCTGAAATTCTGAAAAATGATGCTCATAATGGTGAATGGGTAAAGTATCATAAAATAGAGCACCCCAGATTTGGCCACAAAGTCACTTCAGCATGTTTGGTTGCCAAACTTCATTCTAAAAGTACTATTCAAGCACAAGGAATTTTCCATCCTGCTGAGATGTATTGGGTCACCAATTCAGATGGAACTCTCCATACACATTTGGATGTCTCTTGGGTATCTTGCCATCATTCTCTTACCATGGCGAAATCTCTTAATAAGGGTATTCTCCCTGAAATAATTCCAACTGGCCCGAATGTTTGTAAGCAACAATGGCCACATGAAGACCATTGGGAAATGCCAAATCCCCTTATTGGATATGATGATCCACAATATCATAATCCTGATGAAGATGTTGATGAAGAATGGTTCCAAGGAAGAGATGGATGAGACTAGATATCTTTAGCAAAAAAAAAAAAAAAAACCTAGTCAAAAGTCCTAGAAACGTCTTCAGACATAATGCTTCCAAAAATTACTGTAGCTTCTCCTTGTCAGAATGATGCTTGAATAAAATCATCCGTGCAGCTTCGCCCCCACCTCAGTTGACACTTGTTTCTAGCCCAGCACTGAAGGACTCTGCAACTACTCTTATCCCATGGAAAGCTTATCCGGAGGAAGATTGCAATCCAACAATCCCACTATGCTCTTGACACTTGTTAATCCATAAGGACAGCCTTTACTTGTCCTGATATGAATATTGTAGAAGTTTGTAGAATATCAGCATAGAAGCTTGTAGATTATCAGCAACTTTTAAGGCCTATAAATAGGACTTTTGTAAGTCTGAAGAGGGCAAGAGTGAGTTGAGAAAAACAAAAGCAAGCCCTCGTTGTAAAATGTATTCCCGTGTTTCTTATGTCTAATGTAAAAAAGTTGTTTAATCTAGTAATATCTTTTAGTTTGTTGTATCTTGTACTGTGCTCTATTCCACATTTCCATTTTGTTTCTTATATGTTGTTAGTAATTTACTTAATTAACCAGTTTCCATAATCTTCTTACACCCACTATCTTAGTCATTCCCTTGTTTAGTGTCCCTTTCTTAATAGTTGGTATCAGAGCCATGTCATTTGTTTCCCCCTCCTTTGATTAGTATACTTTGATTATTGTCTTGATTAGTATGCTCTGTGGTTTACAGTTGCCACATTAAGTGGATCCTCTGTATTAATCACATCAGAACACTAGACTTGATAATCAAAGTAGAACACTGAGGAGTTTGTTCTCAGGGTCTTTAGAGAATCCTATTTGCCATAGTAACTTGGTGGACGTTTAAGCCTGGAGTAGGTGTTTTGGTCCTGTTAAGTCTTTGGTAAATAGTTCTTATCATAGGAAACTATCATGGCAAATCCATCTTCGGAAGTAATTGATACCACTAAACCTACCTTTGACCTTTCTCTTCGAAAATCTACTGCTAATAGGTTAGACTATTTGTATGAAATTTCTCACGTACCTGAAGATAGTAAAATTCTCATCACTGATTTCCCTATTGTAAATCCTTATACTGTGTTTGATAAACCTCAAGTCTCTTTTAAAAAATCCATAAAAAAATTGTTAGGCCCATCTCAGTCCTCTACTGTCAAAGAATATGTCCAAGCTTCCAAGTTTGACCAGTATCATATTTCAGCCAGTGAGACAGAAAATTTCATTACCCTTGCACTTCCCAGAGAGTTCATAATTCCATGGCAGAAACAGGGATACACGCACCTCCACTTTGGAGCGGTAAGATTAGCATTAACTTTCCATGGAAGAAAGGGACTCCCTGTAGTCTCTAGAATTTCACTTCTTGACTCCAGATTTTTGGAATATCAAAATGCAGTCATCGGAATGGTCCAGACTACCCTAAATGCTGGTACAATTTTTGTCACCCTTTTTCCTAACTTCAACATGTCTCTGAAGGACCCCCATCTTTGTGATGCTCTTAAAGTACAAGTCCAGATTACAGGAGCCTCTCAGGTGCAGGATACATTTGCAGCCACACTTCACTATCAGTTGGCTTATAGACTTCAGAATCATGCTTTTGACATGGCGGTTCCAGACATAGCTCAATCCAATGATGCGTTGCTAATTCAAGTCGATCCAGGAATGACACCCATGTGCACCTTTGTTCCAAGGCAACTCAACAAGGACCGAATGATGTCTCTTTTCCCTGAATCATGGATTACAAAATATGAAATGCTTCATCAAGCAACTAAACCAATCCAGTCAAAAGATCCTATTTTTATCAGGAAAGAAAATGGTGAAGTAGAAACAAAATTCTTGTTGGCACCATCAGAGAAGAAGGATGTCACAGTTTTCCCAACTCAAATAGCTATGCTCTAACCAGTATCCTATGTCAGTGAAGATGGACTTCAAATCAAAGCATTTCAAGTACACGTCCCACCATATGTGAAGACTGCATTCCTTCATGGGAATTTGGAGGAAGAAATCTTCATGGAACAACCAGAGGGGTTCAAGAAACCTGGTACGAAAAATCTTGTCTGCAGATTGAAGAAGTCACTTTATGGGCTTAAACAATCTCCCAGACAATGGTACAAGAGATTTGATTCCTATATGATTCAGATTGGTTATACCCATTGTGAGTATGATTGATGCGTATATGTTAAAATGCTTGATGAAAAAGAATGAAAAAGAAATTGAAAACATGTCAAAGGTTCCATATGCAAGTGCAGTTTTGCACCAGGCAAGATTTGGCTCATGCAGTAAGTACTGTCAGCAAGTACATGGCAAACCCAGGTAAAGTGCACTGGAATGCAGTGAAGTGGATATTCAGATATCTGAATGGAACTACAAGATATGGGATCCTATTTGCGAGGCAACATGGGGATAATTCAGTGGTAGGATATGTGGATTCAAACTATGTAGGCAATATAGATGACAGAAGGTCTGCAACAGGTTATGTGTTCACACTGTCAGAATGGCCTGTTTGTTGGAGATCCACACTATAATCCCTAGTAGCCATGTCTACTACAGAAGCTGAGTACATGGCGGTAGCTAAAGCTGTAAAGGAAGCATTGTGGTTGAAAGGGCTAGTCAAAGAGCTTAGTTTGAACCAAGGAGGAGTTCAGTTGCATTGTAATAGTCAAAGTGCCATTTACTTGGCAAAGCATCAGGTCTATCATGTTAGGACAAAGCATATTGATGTGAGATTCCACAAGATAAGGGAGTTGACTGCTACAGGAGAAATTATTCTTGAGAAGATTGACACTTCAGAGAATGTAGCTGATATGTTGACAAAACCAGTACCTACAAGCAAGTTCAAGCAGTGCTTGGACTTGATCAGTGTTTGTGGCTTGTGATAGCCCGCAAAGGCTAAGGTGGAGGCGATTGAAGAGTTTAGTTTGTGAAGCTTGATAAAATTCAAGCCAAGGTGGAAATTTGTTGGAATGGCTTGAATTGTCAAAATTTGTGGCTTGACATTAGCCAACAAACCATTAGGAAGTTGCATGATTTTTTATGTGAAGAAATGCAAGGAGTTGCATTAAATGCTATCTTGTATGAATTGTCAAAGAAAACGGCAAGAAAAAACACCGATTGAATTATATTCATACATAGCCAAAATGTATGACTCCATAGGCCAAAAATGGATGCATGCCTATGTGTGAAAGTATGGCTTGATCAAAAAAGTCAAAGATATGCAATTTAGCAAGGAAGCTTACATGAAGAAACACAACACTCATGCATTAAATGTTGCATGGATTGCTTGGCCACTATTGTTGACTTCCTTAACAATAGAAGTCTCTCATGTGCTGAAATACAAGAATTCGGATGAACATCTAGCTATAAATAGATGTGAGTTTGAGAGAAGATACAAGAGTAGCAAACAAGAGAGTTCCTACGTGAGTTAAGGATATAGCAAAATAACTTCTTCTATGTGTGCACCAGAGCTAGGAAGTTAGTGTCTTGCAACATTTGTCTAAACACAATAGGTGTTTCTCTATTTATTTGTGAGAGAACTAAGGGTGTATTTAGGGTTTGGGTTTGTGTGAGAGTTTCTTCAAGTTATTGTTGTAATCTTCACAGTTATAGTGAAAATATATTCTATCGCCTCTAGTGGACATATGCATATTTCCGAATCACGGCAAATTTCTTGTGTCATATTTTCTTCTCTCTTTTCTTTAACCTTGTGTTGACAGATTAATTCACCTAATTCGCACAGCAAATTGATTGGTGTTTTAGTTAAATAGTAAGGAACTATCATCATAAGGTAAACATTACAAGTTAAAAATCCCTTTTAAAATAAAATAAAAAATCCTTTGACAAGACAATACTTGTCTATCAAAAAGATTAAGTCGAAGACAAATGATCTCCTGTGCCGCTCGTTGGTTTTCCCTCCATGCTTTAAAGCCCAGGACATGCACCCCAGCCAATCGTATCACGCCACGTTGCAGTTATCGGCGCCGGCGCCGCAAGCCTAGTAACTGCTCGAGAGCTCCGTCGCGAGGGCCACAGCGTGGTGGTCTTCGAGCGAGGCGACCAGGTTAGCGGCACCTGGGTCTACACCTCGAATGTCGAATCCGACCCGATTGGACTCGAACTAACTCGGACCATGGTCCACTCTAGGCTCTACAACTCCCTCCGCACCAACATCCCCCGAGAAGCCATGGGCTTCAGGGACTACCCTTTCGTCCCCAAAGACAACCCGGACAGAGACCCGAGATGGTTCCCGGGTCACCGAGAGGTTCTGATATATCTGCAAGACTTCATGCGCGAGTTCAGGATTGATGAGTTGGTGAGGTTTGAAACGGAGGTAGTGCGCGTGAGATTGGTGGAGGAGGAGAAATGGAAAATAAAATCAAAACAGAGGTCAGGCAAAGAAATGGGTTTGGAATTGGATGAGATATTTGACGCTGTTGTTGTATGCAATGGCCAAGCCTCGTGTCGCCTATATTCCTAGTATTTTTCCAAACTGCTTCTTTCTTTCTTTTTTTAGAAACTATTTTTTCTAATTCTAAGTGTGCTTAGGCCTTAGAACACTGGTGTAAAAACCTCCCATTTTAGCAATCAATAAGCCAAAACCCACCCACATCCTGGGTGGGTTTTTACTTTTTTATTCTAATTATGAACAGTTAGTTATCATAAACCCAAAAAAAAAAAAAAAAAGTGACAAAAAAAGTAGGGATGAAAGAGAGAAGAGAGAGATCTAGTGGTTAAGGGTTTCCTTGGAAATTGGCCAGGACTTATTTCGCTTGTAATTCTCTCTTTGAGCTTCGTGTGAAGTAAGTTCCCCCTAGATTTCGCCTTCTATATAAGGAACCCTGGGAGAACCGTTCTTTTACATCTACAAACCCCATGAGTTCTGCAGGAATTCTAAGTTCTCCCCCCTTCAGGAATCAAGAATGCCGCCTAGATCCTGGACGTCGCAGCTGAGGCAAAGGAAGCAGAGGCCAAAGATTTTCCTACCTTTCAACCGGGCAAGAAAGAAAACTCTCCTCCTTCAGCCAGGAACCGTAGCAAGCATAGATTGCGTCAGGCTCTTGATGAGCCTCCAAACGCTAACCAAGAATGTGCAGGAGTTGGCTAAAGAGGAAGGGGAAGAAAGTGAAGCGAAGTTGAGGGAAGCAACTGAGATATTAGAGGGGGCCACCTTTGCAGCTGGCGAGACTTATGGAGGATGATTTTTTAAGAGTACAGATATTAGCTTCTGGATAATAGTACGCTTTAAGGTGGCCTCAGCAGGTGGGAATCAATTCGGGCGCTTCCGCCTCTTCTTCTTTCTCATCACCGATACCATCCATACTGGCTCGATTGCTGTTGGAATAAGGCTGTGAATCTACCATTCCCATCGGCTTTCCTTTTTTATAGTTAGCTTTAAAACAAGCTTGCCTCAGTTGTTCTGTATATGATGTATCTTTCTTTTATTTAATAAAAAGGACTGCAATTTTTTCTTTGTAATTTTTTTCTTTTTCCACAGTGAGTACTATGTTAATGGGTGTGTTGCTGTTTTTGTTGTTGTTGTTGTTGTTGTTGTTTTTTTTTTTTTTTTTTTAAATTTTTATTGGGACATAGAACTGATGCCGTTGTCGGCAACAAAACATTGTCATCTTGACTTTAACAAAGCCTGCAGTAGCACCCGACTGCTAATTTTAAATGGTTTAACTAAGTAGGAACGATCGAGAATATAACCATGCGCTCTATGTCACAAACTGTGTGACCATTAGAGAATGTTGGATTTAATGTAGGTGATCCGAGGAGGCCATAGTGCGTTATGGCTCTGTTCGACATTTATAATGACTTCGGGGTGTTTGTTTTTCCCAAGCGTCTGGTCTGAGGACCCAAGCGCAACTAAGGCTTTGCTTAACACTTAGCAAAAGGTCCAAGGGACCCAACATACCTAAGGCTCTTCTTTTATTGAATGGGTAACAAAAAGTGTTAAGCCCCTAATGCAAATTTCCTCATAGGTTTGTGGTCTGAGGGGTTTACATCTTTGCCGAATGGTGAAAGGGTAGGCGATCCGAGGAGGCGGACTCCTTTTAGATTCTGCTCGTCACTCAGATAGATACTTGAAGTAATTAATCTCTTCAAGGACTATGGTCTAAGGATCCATATAGGACCTTTATTCTGTCCAACACTGAGATACTTGTCTAAAGTTATTAGTTTCCCCATAGGTTTGAGTCCAAGGACCATGCAAGACCTTGGTTCTGTCTAACACTCAAATAGTTGTCAAAAGTTATTAGTTTTCCCATAGGTTTGAGTCCGAGGACCATGCAAGACCTTGGTTCTGTCTAACACTCAAATAGTTGTCAAGAGTTATTAGTTTTCCCATAGGTTCGAGTCTGAAGACCATGCAAGACCTTAGTTCTGTCGAACACTTAGATAGTTGGCAGTGTGTGATAATTCCTCTAAAGTAGGAGGTCCGAGGAGTTTACACCTTTGCTGAATGGTAAAAGGGTGGGCGATCTGAGGAGGCGGACTCCTTTTAGATTATGCTCATCACTCAGATAGATACTTGAAGCAATTAATCTCTTCAAGGACTGTGGTCCGAGGATCCATACAGGACCTTTATTCTGTCCAACACTGAGATACTTGTCTAAAGTTATTAGTTTCCCCATAGGCTTAAGTCCGAGGACCGTGCAAGACCTTGGTTCTGTCTAACACTCAGATAGTTGTCAAAAGTTATTAGTTTTCCCATAGGTTTGAGTCTGAGGACCATGCAAGAACTTGGTTCTATCTAACACTTAGATACTTGGCAGTGTGTGATAATTCCTCTAAAGTAGGAGGCCCAAGGAGTTTACACCTTCGCTGAATAGTGAAAGGGTGGGCGATCTGAGGAGGCAGACTCCTTTTAGATTCTGCTCGTCACTCAGATAGATACTTGAAGTAACTAATCTCTTCAAGGACTGTGGTCCGAGGATCCATACAGGACCTTTATTCTATCCAACACTGAGATGCTTTTCTAAAGTTATTAGTTTCCCCATAGGTTTGAGCCCGAGGACTATACAAGACCTTGGTTCTGTCTAACACTCAGATAGTTGTCAAAAGTTATTAGTTTTCCAATAGATTTAAGTCCGAGGACCATGCAAGACCTTAGTTCTGTCTAACACTTAGATACTTGTCAAGAATTATTAGTTTCCCCATAGGTTTGAGTTCGAGAACCATGCAAGACCTTGGTTCTGTCTAACACTTAGATAGTTGGTAGTGTGTGATAATTCCTCTAAAGTAGGAGGTCCGAGGACCCATCATAGCTAAGGCCCCGTTTAATCGCTTCAGCAGATCATAAGATATCAATATATACCTTCCAGAACTAGTCTCACCGCGGAGGCCCCTTGAATCGCTCTGCGTGGCTGGCCCTTCCTCTAATGGGGGTCCAGCGGGACCAGCCACTAGATTCGTGAGGATCTGACCACTGACGAGGGTATGGGGCACGCACATGGTGTCAAAAGCCCCTAGAACTGTGCACCATTTAGCGATTCTCCCCGTATAATACAATAAACTGGCCACCATATCCTCTCATCGGGGACTCTTGCTGATGGGGGCCTGATCCTACCTTAACCAACCGTTGCACTCATTATCACACAAGCAATCCCCACAGACAGGGCCAATTGTAGGGTCGCAATTTTCGGACTGGGCCTATAGGTGAATGGGATCTAGGCCTAGTGGACCCATTACAATGAATTTGTAGATAGTGGGTCCAAGAGTTAGGCTTTAATGAGTTTGACAACAGTTAATGTGGATGTAAGAGATGATTGAAAAGGAACTAGGAACATAGAACTTGATGGACTCATAATCCGAGGAGACGAACTCACCATCCGAGGATGTGAGCTTCTATCTGGCTTGATTAAACAGAGCACAAAAAGGGGGATATCAGCTTTTTTCTCCCTCTAGTCGTCCCCCCTTTCTTATGGAATGCCTCTTACATTATATAGTTCTCTTTGGACCATCCTGGTCCTACACTTGTTAGTCATCCATGCCTATACTTGAGTGCACGTCCCATCAGCCACTCCTTCTGACGTTCTGTGAGTTGTGGTAACCCAGATAGCACTGTTCAGGGGTCATGTCCACATAAATGGGGCTAGGATGTTAGCTGTAGATATTTAATGCGGATGTGACAACTTATCCTGGAATTGCTCCTCCACTATATTCCCATGGCTGTCTCATTGCACGGGTGCTTTCCCTTGGGACGCTCTGGGAGACTGCCCTTTGTGGTGTGCCACTTTCTCCTTCCGTGATCTCAGGTTGTCGAGAACAGAATTGTCCTCGGCAACGTCTCTTGGCAATTTGGACCTTCTTCGTTAGTCCTCGGACATTTCTTCCTCATCAGCGTGGGCCTTGGGCTTGATATGAAATGGGCCGGGGTTGCCAAATTCTTTGGCCCCATAATATAATTTCAACTATAATTGTTATTAATTATTAATGTAGTTTTGAAAAAGAATAAAAATGGCATTTGAACTCTTCAAATCAGAATTTTTTTTTTTTTTTTTTTTTTTGGTTGAGAAACAAAGACTTTATTTTATTTAAGTCAGACCAGCAATGTCTGCTAGTACAGCGGAAACAATTTGTGGTGGAACATCCTCCATCCACACAACAAATTCTAAAACATTTAAAGTATAGCGAGCTAGCCTATGAGCTACCATATTACCTTCTCTCCTAATATGAGAGTAATGTAATTTATTAAAACACCTAGCATTGAATCTTAGATCATCAATTAGTAAACCATCCAAGGATAGGAATGGTCTGTCATGTATAATGGCCTGCATTATAACATGTGAATCACCCTCTAAGGCTATATTGGAGAATCCCAACTTTGAAGCAAACTGCACTGCCATGGAAGCTGCTAGCATTTCGATCTTCAAAGGGCTGTGATTCTGAGGTAACAACTTTGAGAGTGAAGCCAAAACAACCCCCTGATCGTCTTGTATAACCACACCAATTATGGATTTCTTCTTAGTTTTGAAAGTGGCACCGACGAATTTTACCTTGACCAAATTTGAACCTGGACCTTGCCAACAAGTGCATGTCAAGGTGGGCTAGATCCGAGGTGGAGGTTGGACTACCATGAATTCTAATAGTAATTCCTTGGCCAATGTAGCAAGCTGATTTGAACTGCAGCTGGGCTTAAGCATGTGAACTCGGTTTCTATGTGACCAAATTGACCAAGTTATGGCTGAGAAGAGCTCCAAGTGATGGTTTTGTTTGATCAGCCTTAACAGCAACTCTTTGAAGTCCATGAAGCTTGTGTTTCCTCGACAAGACTAGGCCGAAGCATCCTCCCACACCACATCCAGCTCGCTACACGACCAGAAGGCATGAATGTTGTTTCAGGTTCAACCTTGCATTTGTCACAGATTGGATTGTCAATGATGGTACGGTGCACAAGATTTTCTTTTGTTGGTAGAGAATTCCTACATGCCCTCCTCATCAAATTTTTCATTTTATTTGGGATTTGCAGAGACCAAACCATTCTCCAAAGGGCTTTATCTTGTTCTACATTTTCATCAGTTCCCTCAGGTTCTGTTTTGGACTTTAAGAATCTATAGCCTGACTTGCAATTATGCACTCCATTCTATGTAAATGGCCAAAACAAACTATCCTTGCACTCCACTCTCGAAAGAGGAAGGCTTTTAACTAATTCTGCTTCATTCGGAATAAAAATGCCATCAATTACCTCTTGATTGTCTCACCATCAATGAGGATCTCCACCTTAGCATCAGCCAAGGACTCAATCATAGGTGATAGGGGCTGCGGGTTTAGCTACCTTCGAAGCCAAAATTGCTACCACATGCCTACTATTTTTCCATTCCCAATCCTCCATTTGCATCCTCTCACTAGCATATCCCTTCCATGTAAAGTGCTTGTCCAAGCATACGAACCTCCTCTAGAATTTTCTGCTTCCATAATAATGCAATTAGGGAAGAAACAAGCCTTGAAAACTTTATGGAACAAAGAATCTGGGTTTTTCAAGAGTCACCATGCTTGCTTAGCTAATAATGAGTCGTTGTACAAGGCTAAGTCCCTAAAGCCAAGACCTCCCACCAATTTTGATTTTGTCAACTCATCCCATTTCAACCAATGGATTTGCCTCCTATCTCCCCTTTGGCCCCACCATAATTTTTTTTATCATAGCTTCAATATCATGGCATAGACCCAAATGAATTTTAAAGCACCCCATGGCAAAGGTTGGAATGGCTTGGATAACTGCCTTGATCAAAACTTCACGCCCTGCTTGTGACAGCAATTTTCCCTCCCATCCTTGTAGCTTTCTCCAAACCTTTTCTTTGATGAAATTGAAACTTTTTTTTTTCTTACCAAGGAAGGTAGGCCCAGATATTGCTCATATTGTACAATCTCCTGCACTCCCAAGGCATTTTTTATTTCCTATTTGGTGGAATCAAGGGTTGATTTATTGAAGAAGATGGATGTTTTGTTTTTGTTCACTTTCTGACCAGATGCTTTCTCATAACGTTCCAGAATGTCAATGATATTCCTACATTCATTGGGAGTTGTCCTGCAAAAAAGCATATTATCATCTGCAAACAATAAATGGGTTAGCTCAGGACCCCTACGGCATAAAGAGAAGCCCTTAAGATCACCCACTCTTGTTGCTTGTTGTATTAACCCATGTAGTCCTTCGGTACACAGGAGGAATAGAAAAGGAGAGAATGGGTCCCCTTGGCGGATACCTCTAGTAGGGGTGATCAAACCTTGAGGTTCACCATTGACTAGAATTGAGTAAGTTACTGTTTTGACACAAACCATGACAAGCCCAATCCACCGTTCATTATAGCCCATTTTTCTCATGATATTTTCAAGGTATCCCCATTCAACCCTATCATAAGCCTTGCTCATATCAAACTTAACAACCATGAAAGCTATATCTCCTGAATCAGGATTTTTCATCAAATGAAGAGACTCAAAGGTAACTACAATATTGTCGGTAATAAGCCTATTTTTGGCGAAGGCAAATTGATGTTCAATAATGATCTGAGGTAAAATTTTCTTTAGTCTATTGGCTAAAACTTTTGAGAAAATTTTATAAAGAACATTGCATAAACTGACGAGTCGATACTCATGAACAGATTCTGGATTTTTTGCTTTGGGAATGAGGGTGACAAAGGTATGGTTTGGTGGGTGTGGATGAGTACGTACCTGAATTCAGCCAAGATAAGACTAAGCTTGTAACATCATTATCAACCACCCCCCAAAAATGTTGGTAGAATAATGGGGGAATACCATCAGGACCTAGTGCTTTAAGTGGGGCCATTTGCTTCAAGGCTTTTGTAACTTTAGATTCTAGGAAAGCCACTATAAGTGCTGCATTCATATCATCAATGATCACCAAAGGAATGTGGTCAAGGAAGGCCCCGGCCATATGGATCCGGGTTTGATGTTGTAAAAAGCTCATGGTAGTAACTAGTGAGTACCGAAGCTATTTCCTTAGTTTGTACCCACCAAATGTGAGAATCATCCATGATGCCACAAATCAAATTTCTCCAGTGTCTTTGAATGGCTTTTGTATGAAAAAACCTAGTATTGTTGTCACCATGTTTGAGCCAGAGAACCCTAGACTGTTGGCTCCACAATCGTGCTTCCCTATCAAGGAGGTGAGTAACAATTGAACCAGGGAATTTCGTAAACCACGAGTTATTAGCCAACCCACGATCTAGTATTTCCCAAATAGAGTGCCCATCTGCAAAGTGCTTACTCCAAGTGAACTGAGAACCAACAAAACCAAGATCCATAAACTCATACTCATCTAAAACATCCTTAAACAGTTGCATTTGGCCATGGTTTCGGGCCGCCCCTCCCAATTTCTCCTCTTGCCTAGTGAGTTCGTTAAAATCTCCTGCACATAACCATGGCACTTCTAGATTATGGTTTAAGGTTCTAAGGTTGTCCCATACTTCACTCCTTCTTGAGGTTGCAGGCTCCCCGTAAAAACCTATGAAATGCCATTCATTGTCCGTGCCCTTATCAATACATGTGTCAATGTAATAGTTTGATGAATCAACCACCTCCAGGTTAACTAACGCTTTCCAAAATAACGCAATGCCACCCCCCGACCCTCCTTCATGACTACCCATTTATGCTCAAAATCAATATTTCTTTGTACTATGTCTAGCCCTGCTTCGTCTGCCCATGTTTCAGCTATGAACACGACAGAGGGATCTTTTGCTCAGATTATATCTCCAAGCTCTTTCCTTGTTCGAAGGTTCCCAAGCCCCCAACAGTTCCACACTAGGCAATTCATTGTGACTAGCAGGGCTGAATATCAACCTCCACCAATTCAAATGGAACATCCATCTCACTCTTCGAAACCAATTTTCTTTTGTTAGGTAACTCAGAGTAGTCATCAATCTGCATGAAGCCTCGTTTACCATGAGTTAGTAGAGCAAGATTTGGGTCAACATGTGTTTTAGAGAACGGCCTAGCCACCCTGGTCCATGTCGGCAAAGATGGTTGATGAGCATCCTTAGTGGCCTGGTGAATGTCATGTGGAAAATAGAGTTCTGTTATTGGAGAATAACTCGGGTTTGAAACTGATTGGGGGTCACCTAGTGACTGAGGAATTTTATTTGCATTAAACTCCTTTAATGCCGCCTCAAGGTCATCAATGTGGGCTGCGGCAATAACTGAGCTTGATGAAGAGGCACAGCTTAGGTGTGCTAGGGTTTCCTCAGGGTTTGCGTTTGGCTTTGCATGAGCTGTGTTTTTATTTTTCCCTATTGGCAAAATAAATTTTGGCATTACCGAGTCAACCGTTACCATATTTACTCTCACTTCTCTTCCATGGCTCTGTTTTACGAAACTGACTAACCGCTAGTATAGCCACCTCCAGCGCTTGATTTTGGTCGCTATTTTCAGTATTCACCTCCCTCGGATGGTCTTTTTTCTCACCCGAATTACTTGCAGTTTGTCGAGACCAGTTTTTATTGGCTGTATAGAATCTAGGAACAACAATCACATTCTTCCTAAACGGTGAGAATGGTAGTGCTCCTCTAGAAAGCACGGACGCGGCACCAGAGGTGCCGCACCCGCGTCCGACGCGGTTGCCCGCGCGCCGGACCGCGTCTGCGTTTTTTTTTTTTTTTTTTTTTCTCGGATTCGCGCCGACTCAGCTCGATTCGCGCCGATGCAGCTTGATTCGTGCCGAATCGGCTTCGATTCGCGCCGAAGCGGGCTGATTCAGCCAAAATCGGGCCGTATCGGCCGGCGGCCGAAACATGCCGGAAAACGGCCGAAACACGCCGGAAACGGCCGAAATCGGCCTTGAATATGGCTGGAAAATCCGAAACTTGCATTCTTCTTTCTTTTTTTGTGAATCAAGGCATAGTATGTGTTTTTTAAGAATATTTTAATAGCAAAAATATATAGAAAATATAAATAAAAATATTTTTAATAATTTTTTAATCGCTGAGTCCCGCCGCACCCGCACCCACCTTTTTCAAAAATTGCCGAGTCCCGCACCCGCACCCGCACCCGAATCCTGAAACGCACCCGTGCTACATAGGTGCTCGTATGCTTGGACCAAACTGCCGTTGGTCCACACCAATAGCATATGTTTGGTAAACGTTCATACTTGAAGCTAATCCAGATTTGTTCCTCACTCCCCATTGTCACAAGACGACCACGACAGAGAGGGATAGTAATATTCATTGAAACTCTGACCCTAATAAAGCTACCTCCCTCAGAATCATTTGGATTGGTGGACGAAATAACTCGACCAAGTACTTCACAGATTTTCTCAGCTGCCCTCACATTCATAAATCCGATGGGAAGACCATGAACTTAAATCCAAAAAGTCATTCTATCAAACTTCAACTCCTCAAAAATCTTATCATAACTTTTCATCACTACCAGATGTTTATCATAGCTCCAAGTTTCACTGAGAAGCACCTTTTCAACTTCTGTTTTGTTATCAAAAACAAAGAGCATTCTATGGTCGCCCATATTACGTACCTTGAAGCCATTGCGAGATCGCCAAAGTGGAGTAAAAGTTTTGGCAATGGCTTCAATGTTGAGTGCTCGTTTTGTAAGGAATTTTGTGGCTATGATAAACTCTTACTCCTCACAATCTTCGTCAAGACAGCATCCCGGTCCCTCTCTATCTGATAGAGTAAGGCGATTCCAATTTGTATTTAGGTCCTCCATAAAAGAGGACGACTAAATACAATACAGGAAGGAAAGAAGAAAAAAATAAAACACTACTGTTTCCCCACTCTCACAAAGTAAAAGACGAGTACTCACCCACCTTCAAAAGAGAAGGGACCACAATTCTACCATTTAAGAGAAGTCAGAGGAGCTCTCTTAGTTACAGAGAAACTTTTACTTCTTTTTCCAAATCAGATTTAAAATGAGCAATTTGGCCCAATTTGCTAAAATAAGGTCAAGTTGAGCTCAAATCAGGTCAAATTGGATCTATTTGATCCAAAATTGTTCAAGTCAAACCAAATCGGATTTGGTTTGATCCCAATATGTGACTTATCAGGCTGCATCCAGGTCGAGATGGTGCACCTAAATGACATCGCTCTTTTTTTCATTTTAAGCATTGAGTAATGAAATTGCATGTCATTAAGTGAAGTAGTATGATACTTTGATCCTTCAAAGAATGACATAGCGTTTAGAAATCTAGCCCACTTTGAATGAAAAACTGTTCTTTAGTTTTGCACATTTTCTTTCTCCTCTGTAGTCCGAACCTGTGTCATGCCTCTTTGTACTGCACCTCTGCATAATGCCACAACGTCACAATTTGATCTATTCATGAGTGTCACCATTAGCCACATTTTTTGTCAAAAAACTTGTTTTGCTTCGGCTAACATCTTCTTCTCTCTCAATCTGGAATGGTGTAGCCATTAAGACAATGGTTCACCACTGCATAACATAATTACATCCTCTTTGTATCGACAATGGAAGCCATCGATGATGTGTGACCACTTTAGTTCTAAATCGCAATCCATACAGTAGATTCTGCTTGTAAAATATATTGTATTAGAACTTTGCATTGTTACTTTTTGTTGATGGATCTCTCGCTAGAGTGGTGATCATAGGCATAATTTACTAAATACTACAGAGAGATTGATTGTATCCAAATGCAATGAAACTTATAGTATTGGTAGACTAATAAATACCCTTTGACAATGACGTACATGTTAGTGAACAAATATATATTTAACCAAGAGTCATATCCTTACCCAAAATTCACTTTTTCTTTACTGAATATATACAAGGTATGTGAAGCAACATTGTCGACCAATTGAGGTTATTACATACATAAGGGTGTATCATATTATGATGTGATCAACCATCATGACCATATGCCGTACAACCATGAATGCACCTAACAAAATCCAAACTAAGTAACCAAAAAAAAGGTAACAAGCAAATTTAAGTTGAGAATCGAGTAACACACATAGTTGAAATTTTTTTTTTTTTTTTGGGGGTGGGGGAGGGGAGAGAAGGGGAAAACTCAAATTCAAGAAAATGAAAGCATGGGAAAGCAAATCACTCAAATCTGTTGTGGGTGGTAAGGATTGTTGGGCATTGACGATTGGAATCAATTGAACTATGCTACCATTGAGAGCACCAAAAAGTAGCCTTTTCAAAGTCACTAAATCAAATCAGCAACGAGACCCATGGACATAGCATTAAATTCTTCCACACACAACTATCATCCTCCAAGAGAGAGAATTAGAGAAGAGAGACAAAGAGATAAAGAAAGAAACTAAGGGCACGTTTGATACACCGTAATGATTATTATATGGGAATAGGAATAGGTATTACAAGGAATACATTAAGTTGGAATGTAATAAGTATTACTATTCATTAATTTGGTTACCATTTAGGAATAGAATCCTGAATATACATCCACAATTTAGTAGAGAATAAAAAGAAGGTGTAATTAAATCATTTTAAAGTCAAATTTCTTATAATACACTTATTTTAGGGTGTTCAAAATAGAGCTAATAATTAACAAGAAGGAAAATTTATTTTCTTTCCTTTTGAAGATGTGGCAACTAATGGCCTTTTAGGAAATTTAAAAAAAAAAAAAAAAAAAAGTTATTACATAAAGTGAAGGAATAGATATTCAGGACTTTTGATAAGAAATATTTATTCCTCATTTTGAAGAATAACTATTCATAAGAAATAACTATTTATTGTAATAAAAATATAACCAAACAACTGAATAGTTATGTCATAGAAATATCTATTACATTATAGTGTCTATTACAATTTATCAAATGTGCCCTAACAAAAAATAGCAAACAAAAAGATAATGGGATCATCGAAAACAAAATCACCCAAATCTATGGTTAGTGGCAAGGCATTTTGTGCATCGACAATTAAAACCAACTAGACTACGCTGCCTTAGAGAGCACCAACCCTTCTATCGTTGTCTTTTATTCCCCTTTGTTTAGTCATTCTTTTGAGTAGTAATATAAGTTAAGAATAATGAGAATTTGTTCCTTTGAATTGAAATTGAATATTGAGATTTCTTTAAACATACATTAATTTTTTCGTCTTTTAATAAAAACCTTTTTTTTTTTTTTTTTTTTTGTTGGCTCAGATAAACCATAACGTATTTTCTTACTCTTGAAATTAAATTGAAATAGAAAATATTGTAGATGAAAATTGAAGAGAGAGGGGGACATTAGGAATTAAATGGTTCAGGTAACAACTTATGTCCATGGTGGAACTCCTTAGATGACTACATCTTTGATATTCTTATGCTTTAAATTACAATTACCCTAATAGGTATGTATAAGAGTTGTAGAGTTTAAGGTTAGCCCTAGATAGGCTTTACAATAAATTGAGCATCTTGGGTCATTATATAATAAACAAAATAAATTAATGATGGAAGCACCTTCCTTCATCAAGGGACCAAACAAACAAGAGAGCTCTGTGCAAGTATCTCGAAGCTTTGATCCTTATTAATGTGCTATTAATGCATTCAAATCATTCAACATTGATAATATATGCAATTTGGTTGAAATGTACTATTCTCAAGTTTTTATCAAGAAAAAAACGCTCATATGAGACTGCAATTATAACAATATGATTTTGATTTGAAAAAATGATGAAGTTTTGCAAACAATTTCTATATTAAAAAGGAAACTATGTATAATTTATTTATAAAAATAATAATTAATTAAGTTTATAACGTGATTTATTATTGTCAAGCATGAATTTGATGGAAGATACTATATTCGTTTATATATATATATATATATATATATATATATATATATATATATATATTGTTCTTTATATTTATATGGTGTATACCCAATTATACAATGTTTGTATACTTATTAGAGTTTAAGAAGATTATAAGTTTCTTTTATAAAGTAGATCTTGTGTCTTGGTGCACATATATACATATTAAAGTTGTTCATTTGTGTATAAGTATATAACTTACTTTAGAATAAGCAAAATTATATTTATATTTTCATAAACACACACATATATTCCTCTCATTTTTAGGGTAGTGTCTATTTGTGATTTGAGTTTATCTTGACACAATAGTTCGGCCCCCCAACACTCCATTTCTGACTCTGCCACTGTGAAAAATTATACCCACCGTAAAATAGCAATAAGCAATAAATAAAAAATAAAAAAAGCAATAGCTAAGAAAAAAAGCCCATTTGTACAAAAGAAAAAAAAAATGTGAGATTCAAAAAAGTAAATAAATAATCAGAAAAAATCAAGTGTTTGAAACTCGAGATCCTCAGGAAAAAAGCTGATACCTACAAAAAAAAAAAAAAAGAGCGAGATTTAAAAAATATATATATATATATGTGAGAAGAACTCGAGTGTTTGAAACTCGAGATTCAGACTGGAAAAAAAAAAATTTTACTTGGACGTGTAGGCAAAAATGCTCTATTTCAGGTAGATTGCTTGCTCTGTTTTTTGAGTGTTCACACTAGTGGAACTCGAGTGTTTGAAACTCAAGATTTAGATTGGAAATTTTTTTTTTTTTACTTGGACGTGCAAGCAAAAATGCTTTGTTTCAAGCAGATTGCTTGCTCTGTTTTTTAGTGTTCACACTAGTGGAACTCGAGTTTCACTAGAAATTTTTTTTTTCCCCTAGATGTGCAGGCAAACTCTGTTTCAAGTAGATTGCTTGCTCTGTTTTTAGGTGTTTACACTAGTGGAACTCAAGTCTATGAAACTTGAGTTACACTGGGAAATTTTTTTTTTTTTCCTAGACATATGGGCAAACCAGAAACTGAAGTGTGTGCACACACTTGCTGAGAAACAGAGATAGAGAAGCTGAGAACGTAAATGCACTTAAATTACATCAAAAAGCGTTCTCAATAGGCACCAAACTATAGAAACTGTTACACTTTCTACATAAACATAGTTTTACAGTGTAAATGCACTTAAATCACAGCAAAAAACATTAAGAATATATCAACATTCTAAACATGCCTAACCACGCTTAATTTGCAGTTCTAACCATACTACTCAAATCATAATCTTCATAGAAGTACATTGGATAAAGAATTACAAGTACATTCAACAAAAACCAAAAAGTGGGTGGTTTGGATACAACGTAGTCACTTTTCCTAAGATCGGCGGTTCGCACAATAAAAACATCATCCACATAAGCATGCCTGAAAAACGTAGACTAATCACGTTAGGAGACAAGATAGTAAACATTAGGTAAACATAGAATGAATAACCCAATCCAGAAGTTTTTGCCATCTGTCTCCTACCTAGTTTGGAACATGACCGCTTGTGGAAACGCCACAGGACAGCGAACATTTTCTGCGGTTATGCCCGAAAGCATGACACAATCCACACGTCTGCTAGGGTTGACTCTCTATCAAATATGTGTCCTCCCTCTGCCATCCCGATTCTCGATCCTTATTCCTCACTCCATCCATCTCATTCCTTATTCTTGACTTCACTAGTTGACCTTTGGCCCGCAACAATGCTAGATTAGGCAACCACTTTGGCCCCATGGGATCCCTCCATAATGACTGTGACTTAGGAACTGCAAATGCATGTGAGTAAATGTTAAGGGCATAGGCCAAACTATAACATAGGTGAATATATGTGGTCGAATCAATTTTAAGGCATCACATACTCTAATTGCATGTGAACACAGGATCCTTATGTTTGGCCATTTCCCACAATTGCATGGTCTTTCCTGTAACCGAACTTCATAACTCTGGTTTCCCCCTCCTACGCTACACATGTTGAATGAAGTAACTACCTGATATAGCATTTGTTGATTTCTAAATGCCTTGAGATAGTGTTTCTTAGATTTACGCTTATTTCCATCCCACGTGTCAAAGGCATATTCACTCCATTTCTTACCCTTTGACAACTCATAATGGTATTCTTTGTGCCGGTTGTGGAAATATTCAACAAGTTTGGACCAAGTGAACTCAACCATTGCAGCAATAGGAAGGCCCCGTTCACCTTTCAGTACACCATTGAAGCACTCTGATATATTCGTTGTCATTACCCCAAAACGTCTCCCACCATCATGTGACTGGGTCCACATATCCACAGACTCGCTCATTAGGTATGTGTATGGAAGATAATTTTGATTCTTTTCCTCGCCATCCTTCCCCGTCACCTTCTTCTTATTTCTAATGGCCTCAATTTCCACCTGCTTAATGAACTTCATTATGGTATCAAATTTAACTACCTGAGTAGCATATCCCATTTTCAACGTCATTGACTTTAGAGTCGAGTTCTGAAAATGTGTGTTGAAGTTGCTAGCAACATGTGGAAGCCAATATCTATGAAATACCAGTGTTCTTCCATCATCCCATCTAGGCCAGTTTGCAATGGCATTTTTGATACCGAGATGTCGGTCAAAAATTATGCAAATACCTTCGTCAGGTATCACATGGCCAATCGTATCTCTGAGGCATTATAAAAACCACCTCCAACTAAACCCTGACTCACAATCCACAACAGCAAAGGCGAGAGGGAATACCTTGTTGTTAGCATCAGTTGCCATTGCAACCAACAACTTTCCCTGATATTTACCATACAAATGGGTCCCATCAATATTGATAACCGACTTGCAATATTTGAATCCATCAATGCTTGGACCGAAAGATCAAAACACATAATGCAAAAATACAGTGTCATCTTCATCGGTGGGTGTGGTACGATAGAACACCTGGGTAGTTGGATCCTAACCCATATATGCCATTAGCAACCTTTGCAACCTTTGGTAAGACTCTTCCCAATTCTCAAACGTCTTCCCAATCGCCTTTTGTTTCACATCCCATACCTTGTAGTAAGAAAGCTTATAGCCCTGATATTTCGACTCTATCGTAGATATGAGATGCTTAATTGGGGTAGTGTGATCCTCACATAACTTCTTAAGGATGTCTGATGCAATAAGATGAGAAGTCATCATTCTACCATCATTTCACACCCCAATCGGTATACACGTGTGAGGACCCACATACACGGTGACCATCCATAGTCCATGGAGATTGGACTTCATGATTGCGCAAACATACCACTTGCATGACTCATCCATGCATTTCAAACAAAGTTTTTTCTTCGTCGACCTACTGATCATAAAATGTTTATTTTCCTTTAGGGCTGAAATTGTTAATACGCACTGCAACTCCACTTTATTGGTAAAAGTCAACCATTTGCACAAATTCATCCCCTCTCTCCAAGTAGACACAAATGGTATCTTAATATGTGAAAGATCAACCATATTTTCCCAAGTATTTGTAGAAAATGACAAGGCAGGAGGTGCGTAAGCAGGGATTGTGTCCGTAATGTTTTGGACACTAATAACATTGTCTGCATCGAGTTCACTACCGTCTAATGTCTTATCATCATCAATGTCCCTCTCAAAGTTCCCAAAGTCCCCTTGTTCAATCCTCTCTTCAAACTCATCTCTATTAAAAAAAATCTTCACTGTTAATGGCAATCGTCTCATCAACATAGTCGTCATTATCATCCTCATCCTCATCATCATCAACATGAATATCATCATACTCTACATGTGTAGAATACTCATATTGAGCATCTGAAACTGTAACCTGTAAACTTGTGGTTGTTTGTTGGATTTCCTCGATACCAACTTCTACACACATCTCCAACTGTACATACAACTTAATACCATTTACTTCAGGTATTCTCTCCAACTTGTCAAACATCATTTTACATGTTTGTCTGTTTCTATCACCATATACTTGTAATTAATTCGGTTCTTCAAGACTTCATGTGGCATACGATAAGTAATTTGTATGTTGTGTACAGTAGGATTCGCACATAATTCTTCCATAACTATTATCTTCAATTCATCAAGAGTCTTCAACCTACGATCAATTTGGGTATAACACAACTTTATACCCAGCCCTTCAAATGGCAATCCCTTATTCGCAATGGCATTCTTAAGTGGACCACCGTGGTATAGGATTATATCAATTTCAGGCATTGTGAACCTATTAGAGTCAAATTACTATGTTAGTTAAAAAAACATTTTATTTAGTCAAACTATTAAAAAAATTGAGTCTGGTTAATGCATACACTTAAAGTACATATTAATCATTCATTTATAAAAAAATTATAAAAAAATTAAAAAAAAAACTATTAAAAAATGTTAATGCATACACTTAAAGTACATATTAATCATTCATTTGTGTATACGTATATAACTTACTTTAGAATAAGCAAATTAAAATTTATATTTTCATAAACACACACATATATTCCTCTCATTTTTAGGGTAGTGTCTATTTGTGATTTGAGTTTATCTTGACACAATAGTTCGGCCCCCAACACTCCATTTCTGACTCCGCCACTGTGAAAAATTATACCCACCGTAAAATAGCAATAAGCAATAAAAAAATAAAAATAAAAATAAAAATAAAGCAATAGCTAAGAAAAAAAGCCCATTTGTACAAAAGAAAAAAAAAATGTGAGATTTAAAAAAATAAATAAATAATCAGAAAAAATCAAGTGTTTGAAACTCGAGATCCTCAGGAAAAAAGCTGATACCTAACAAAAAAAAAAAAAAAAAAAAAAAAGAGCGAGATTTAAAAAAATATATATATATATATATATATATATATATATATATATATGAGAAGAACTCAAGTGTTTGAAACTTGAGATTCAGACAAGAAAAATTTTTTTTTTTTACTTGGACGTGTAGGCAAAAATGCTCTATTTCAGGCAGATTGCTTGCTCTGTTTTTTGAGTGTTCACACTAGTGAAACTCGAGTGTTTGAAACTCGAGATTTAGACTGGAAAATTTTTTTTTTTTTTTTTTACTTGGACGTGCAAGCAAAAATGCTTTGTTTCAAGCAGATTGCTTGCTCTGTTTTTTGAGTGTTCACACTAGTGGAACTCGAGTTTCACTAGAAAATTTTTTTTCCCCCTAGACGTGCAGGCAAACTCTGTTTCAAGCAGATTGCTTGCTCTGTTTTTGGGTGTTTACACTAGTGGAACTCAAGTCTATGAAACTTGAGTTTCACTGGGAAAAATTTTTTTTTTTCCTGGACATATGGGCAAACCAAAAACTGAAGTGTGTGCACACACCTGCTGAGAAACAGAAATAGAGAAGCTGAGAATGTAAATGCACTTAAATTACATCAAAAGACGTTCTCAATAGGCACCAAACTATAGAAATTGTTACACTTTCTACATAAACGTAGTTTTACAGTGTAAATGCACTTAAATCACAGCAAAAAGCATTAAGAATATATCAACATTCTAAACATGCCTAACCATGCTTAATTTGTAGTTCTAACCATACTACTCAAATCATAATCTTCATAGAAGTACATTGGATAGAGAATTACAAGTACATTCAACAAAAACCAAAAAGTGGGTGGTTTGGATACAATGTAGTCACTTTTCCTAAGATCGGCGGTCCGCACAATAAAAACATCATCCACATAAGCATGCCTGAAAAACGTAGACTAATCACGTTAGGAGACAAGATAGTAAACATTAGATAAACATAGAATGAACAACCCAATCCAGAAGTTTTTGCCATCTGTCACCTACCTAGTTTGGAACATGACCGCTTGTGGAAGCGCCACAGGACAGCGGACATTCTCTGCGGTTATGCCCGAAAGCATGACACAGTCCACACGTCTGCTTGGGTTGACTCTCTATCAAATCCGTGTCCTCCCTCCGCCATCCCGATTCTCAATCCTTATTCCTCACTCCATCCCTCTCATTCCTTATTCTTGACTTCACTAGTTGACCTTTGGCCCGCAACAATGCTAGATTAGGCAACCACTTTGGCCCCATGGGATCCCTCCATAATGACTGTGACTTAGGAACTGCAAATGCATGTAAGTAAGTGTAAAGGGCATAGGCCAAACTATAACATAGGTGAATATATGTGGTTGAATCAATTTTAAGGCATCACATACTCTAATTGCATGTGAACACAAGATCCCTATGTTTGGCCATTTCCCACAATTGCATGGTCTTTCCTGTAACCGAACTTCATAACTATGGTTTCCCCCTCCTACGCTACACATGTTGAATGAAGTAACTACCTGATATAGCATTTGCTGATTTCTAAATGCCTTGAGATAGTGTTTCTTAGATTTACGCTTATTTCCGTCCCACATGTCAAAGGCATATTCACTCCATTTCTTACCCTTTGACAACTCATAATGGTATTCTTTGTGAACTCAACCATTGCAGCAATAGGAAGGCCCCGTGCACCTTTCAGTACACCATTGAAGCACTCTGATATATTCATTGTCATTACCCCAAAACGTCTCCCACCATCATGTGATTGGGTCCACATATCCACAGACTCGCTCATTAGGTATGTGTATGGAAGATAATCTTGATTCTTTTCCTTGCCATCCTTCCCCGTCACCTTCTTCTTATTTCTAATGGCCTCAATTTCCACCTGCTTAATGGACTTCATTATGGTATCAAATTTAACTACCTGAGTAGCATATCCCGTTTTCAACGTCGTTGACTTTAGAGTCGAGTTCTGAAAATGTGTGTTGAAGTTGCTAGCAACATGTTGAAGCCAATATCTATGAAATACCAGTGCTCTTCCATCATCCCATCTAGGCCAGTTTGCAATGGCATTTTTGATACCGAGATGTCGATCAAAAATTATGCAAATGCCTTCGTCAGGTATCACATGGCCAATCGTATCTTTGAGGCATTGTAAAAACCACCTCCAACTAAACCCTGACTCACAATCCACAACAGCAAAGGCGAGAGGGAATACCTTGTTGTTAGCATCGGTTGCCATTGCGACCAACAACTTTCCCTGATATTTACCATACAGATGGGTCCCATCAATATTGATAACCGACTTGCAATATTTGAATCCATCAATGCTTGGACCGAAAGATCAAAACACATAATGCAAAAATATAGTGTCATCTTCACCGGTGGGTGTGGTACGATAGAACACCTGGGTAGTTGGATCCTAATCAATATATGTCATTAGCAACTTTTGCAACCTTTGGTAAGACTCTTCCCAATTCTCAAACATCTTCCCAATCACTTTTTGTTTCACATCCCATACCTTGTAGTAAGAAAGCTTATAGCCCTGATATTTCGACTCTATCATAGATATGAGATACTTAATTGGGGTAATGTGATCCTCACATAACTTCTTAAGGATGTCTGATGCAATAAAATGAGAAGTCATCATTCTACCATCATTTCACACCCCAATCGGTATACACGTGTGAGGACCCACATACACGATGACCATCCATAGTCTGTGGAGATTGGGCTTCATGATTGCGCAAACATACCACTTGCATGACTCATCCACGCATTTCGAACAAAGTGTTTTCTTCGTCGACCTACTGATCATAAAATGTTTATTTTCCTTGAGGGCACAAATTGTTAATACGCACTACAACTCCACTTTATTGGTAAAAGTCAACCATTTGCACAAATTCATCCCCTCTCTCCAAGTAGACACAAATGGTATCTTAATATGTGAAAGATCAACCATATTTTCCCAAGTATTTGTAGAAAATGACAAGGCAGGAGGTGCGTAAGCAGGGATTGTGTCTGTAATGTTTTGGACACTAATAACATTGTCTGCATCGGGTTCACTACCGTTCAATGTCTCATCGTCATCAATGTCCCTCTCAAAGTTCCCAAAGTCCCCTCGTTCAATCCTCTCTTCAAACCCATCTCTATCAAAAAAATCTTCACTGTTAATGGCAATCGTCTCATCAACATAGTCGTCATTATCATCGTCATCCTCATCCTCATCATCGTCATCGACATGAACATCATCATACTCTACATGTGTAGAATACTCATATTGAGCATCTGGAACTGTAACCTGTAAACTTGTGGTTGTTTGTTGGATTTCCTCGATACCAACTTCTACACACAGCTCCAACTATATGTACAACTTAATACCATTTACTTTAGGTATTCTCTCCAACTTGTCAAACATCATCTTTACATGTTTGTCTGTTTCTATCACCATATACTTGTAATTAATCCGGTTCTTCAGGACTTCATGTGGCATACGATAAGCAATTTGTATGTTGTGTACAGTAGGATTCGCACACAATTCTTCCATAACTATTATCTTCAATTCATCAAGAGTCTTCAACCTACGATCAATTTGGGTATAACACAACTTTATACCTGGCCCTTCAAATGGCAATCCCTTATTCGCAATGGCATTCTTAAGTGGACCACCGTGGTATAGGATTATATCAATTTCAGGCATTGTGAACCTATTAGAGTCAAGTTACTATGTTAGTTAAAAAAACATTTTATTTAGTCAAACTATTAAAAAAATTGAGTCTGGTTAATGCATACACTTAAAGTACATATTAATCATTCATTTATAAAAAAATTATAAAAAAATTAAAAAAAAAACTATTAAAAAATGTTAAATACTTTTTCGTTCTTCCATAAAAAAAAAAAATTTAAAAATAGTTCACTAAATATACTAGAAATCCCCTTTAAAATTTTGTATTAAAAATAAAAGAATACTTGTTTTAAATAAGGCTAAATTGCAAAAATGATCCTCTAACTTTCTTCAGATTTTATTTCAGTCCTCTAACTTTGCTTTCGTTCATTTCAGTCCTCTAAGTTTCAAATTTATTCAATTAAGGCATTTCCGTTAATTTTTGTTAAAAAAAATTGAAAAAAAATATGGAAAATATTTTTCAATCATTAATTGAATTTTTTTAATTTAAAAAATTTGAAGAAAAATTATAAAATTGAAAAATTAACCACAACATATAACAAAAGTTGATAAAAAAGCATTAATTGAATAAATTTGAAAGTTAGGGAACTGAAATAAACAAAAAATAAAATTAAAAGACTGAAATAAAATTTAAAAAAATTTAAAAAGTCTTTTAACCTTTTTTTTTTTTTTTTGGGTTAAAAGGGAATATATATAACACTAAACAGCCAAGATGGCTAAGTTGGCAACATGCCTACAAAACGTTTCCCCATTTTTGTCTGCACTCACTAGGGCAGCAATAGCATCAGATGGGGGAAAATTAAAAAATACAAAAGCTTCCTGCAAATTACAACCCATTCTAGCAGGTGCATCAGCACTTCTATTTGCTTCCCTAAATACATGTTTCACTATGTGATGGGGAATCTTTTCCAACAATAATCTGCAATCAAAAAGTAAGGAAGAATAAGCAGCAGAAGTGGAGTTTCCTGAACTAATAACATTTAATACAACTTTAGCATCAAGTTCCACTTCCAAATATTGAATATCAAGCTAAATGGCCAATTGTAGACCATCTCTTAGAGCCCAAAACTCTGCTATTATGCTTGTAGTTGACCCAATACTCCTTGCAAATCCCCTGACCCACTCACCAGCACAGTCCCTTATCACTCCACCACCACCAGCCCTTCTTGGATTGCCACAAAAAGCCCCATCTTTGTTCAATTTGAACCAGTTAGAAGGAGGCTTTTCCCAGCACACCTGAATGCTAGCCAACCTCCTCTGTTTGTTTATTTTTCCCACACAATAATAAAATTCCATAGCCTGGCTTATACACGTTCTATACAGATTAATGTTTAGAGGAATATTCTCAAAAACAACTTTATTTCTATGTTTCCACAGCTCCCAAACAGCAAAAGGAAATATATATCTCCAAGGAACTGATGACTGATGCATAGCTTTATTCAAGCAATTGACCCGAAGCCACTCAATAACATCACTAGTGGCTTGAAATGAGGAAACAACCATAGGGGGAATATTAACTTTAGACTAGAAATCACAAGTATAAACGCATTCTCTTAATAGGTGCTCAATCATTTCAGACATTCTCTTACATAACAGGCAAGAATCTTCCTCAATGATACTCCTTGAAGCAAGAGTATTTTTAACTGGAACACTCCTATGCATACACAGCCATAGGAAACTGATAATTTTTGGTAAAACATCAAGCTTCCAAATCCACACCCCTTGGAAATCAGCATAAGTTGTCCTCGAAGAAAAATCACCATCCTTGGAGAGTTTCCATAGGATAGAGTCTTCCCTTTTCCCAACCTGACTTAGCGCTCTTAATTTATTCTTAACATCCTGAGAAAGCTCAAATGATAGAACCTCCCACCTCCACCCCTGCCCTTGCTCAATGAGTAAATCAGAAAGTAAAAATCACTCTCATTTTGAGTCAAGGACCCCATAATCAGATCACGAAGCGACATATATCTAATCCAGCAATCTGACCAAACTTTAACTTTTAAATAAATGTTAAATAAAGTCTTTTAACCTTTAAATAGAGTCCATGTTCCCTAAAATAAAAATAAATAAAGTCCATGATGTAATGCTTTCCCGAACTTTTCGTGCCATGCGACCAGCTCTTGTTCCTTTCCTTTCATTGAGTCTTTAACTGTTCAATTGTAGCTTTCTTTGACTTCATTTACATCCCTTCTTCTTCGAATTCTTCTTCTCTCACCAAGTACCAATGTCAGCCACGCCCGACCCAATCATATCACGTCACGTGGCAGTGATTGGCGCCGGAGCCTCCGGCCTTGTCACTGCTCGTGAGCTCCGCCGCGAGGGCCACACCGTGGTTGTCTTCGAGCGAGGCGATCAAGTTGGTGGCACCTGGGTCTACACTTCGAAGGTCGACTCCGATCCCGAACTGACTCGGACCACGGTCCACTCCAGCCTCTACCATTCCCTCCGCACCAACCTCCCCCGAGAGTCCATGGGCTTCATGGACTACCCGTTCCTTGCAAAAGACGACCCGGACAGAGACCCGAGACGGTACCCGGGTCACCGAGAGGTTATGATGTATCTCCAAGACTTCACACGCGAGTTTGGGATTGGTGAGTTGATTAGGTTTGAAACAGAGGTGGTACACGTGAGATTAGTAGCAGAGGAAGAAGGCTTCAAATGGAAATGGAAAATAAAATCAAAACAGAGATTGAGACTGAGACTGAGAGGGAAAGACGAAAATGAAACGGTCGTTGAAAAGGAGGAGATATTCGACGCTGTTGTTGTATGCATCGGCCACTATACCCACCCTCGAGTCGCCTGTATTCCCGGTAATTCTTCGGCCACTACTTTTAATTCACAATTTCAGTTGGTAAAACACGTTCGTCGTAATATTATAACATAAAAATGAGTTTAATCATGTTAATAAAATGAAATTATAGAAATAATAACAGAAGATTGTAAACTTATTCTATCTGATATTATACCCTCTGATATGATTTTTTTTTTTTTTTTCCCAGATAAAATACTATTTTAGTAACTAAAGTTTATTGTATAAAATATTTTATTACGGTATTAATTTATAATAAAAAAATTATATAAATTATTATTTTCTTAAACTTATTATAAAATGACTGTATGGTATATAATATGAGTAAGTTTTTTTTTTTTGTTTTTCACCTTCAGGAATAAATGAGTGGCGTGGGAAACAAATGCATTGCCACAGTTATCGTGTTCCTGAGCCTTTTCAAGACCAAGTATGTACCATATATCTGAATCTGAGGGTCAAAAAAGTTAATATCAGCTTTTGCAGTTGATTTTTAAAATCAAAATATTTATAGAAATCTAACGTGAAACTGATTCCAACTTGCTATATTAAAATAGAGATGGCATCTCATGGCGCACGCGAGATTTTTCGACCTTTATGTTATAAAATGAAATACAGTCAATACACCACTAGTGTTTATATATTCTTCCTATAATCCTATTGTCTACTCTGCAAGTTTTAGGTTTCTATTACCTACATGGTCGATCTGGGAAAGACATTTAAATATATCTTGGGTTTTACTGGGCGTGATCCCTTAGAGCATTCATATTGGTGGAATGAAACTTTTAGTTTTTTACCATCTAAAAAAGTCACTTTATTTATTTTAACTTACTAGAACCTGTTTTGGATCAAATGTTAAAATGTTCTAGTTTAAATATTTTTCTAATTTCAACTATATATTTGAATGCTGAATCAACTCCAATATCAAATGAAAGATGTAGCTTAAACATTTCTTATGAAAAATTGTCAAAATCTTATCACATAAGATCATTAAATATGAGAAACATACAAATATTATGGAGTAAAATATTACAATAATTATAACATGCTCTTACATTTGGTTTAATAAGTAAACAAAATAATATATAATTATGCTTGTATCTTCAAGCTTTATTCAGTGTCTTTTTGAGTTTTGTTTTCTGTGAAAATTTCTAATTCTCTTTTATTCATTGTTTAGAGATTAGATCCATTCAAATATTCTAAAAGATTAAACATACTAAAAACAAAAGATATTTGACCAAATATGATTGTTCCCTTAACTCTTCCAATTAGCAAGTAACATGGGACATTAATTGCAACTAATCAAATTTAGACCTTACAAAGCAAGACAGCAACTTTGGTAACAAAAAGCCAAAAGCTTAGGACATTGCATAGTTCAGCAATACTATTAGTCCATCAACCTTTTTCTCAACTAAGAATAGTAATCAAATAGCACTAAGGAAAAAATTGCACAAGAAAAATAAGATCAAATGAGTATGAGTATATAAAGCTAGAAGCAGTATTCTAAATTATTGCAATCTTTTTATTAAAAAAATCCATAATAAAAAACAAACATAGAGTTAATATGGTTAATTAAGAAATCAAACAAATAAAATTCTAGCAATGTTTTATACAACAATATCTAAAAATTCAAACAAAATCCTGCTATATCACAGCCCAAAAGTACCCATAACTATAAGCCTAGAATGAAAAAAATAATAATAATAATAATAATGGTACTGAGATTTGAGCAATATGGAGATTGAAGCAAAATATATAGAAATTCAAAGAGAATGGGTACCATATTGATGTTGAGAGAATACGGTGGCTAGGTTTTTGGTTAAATATAATTCATACTTGTGCAGTCATGCCAAAAAAACAAAAGACAACTTAACGCAATGGCCCCTCTTTATTTAGAAGGGGGCTCTTTCGTTGGTCCTGGAATTCACATTGCACAAAAATTGCAATGGAGAACAAAGAAAAAAAAAACCAAAGACAAAGGAAGTTAAATTCATAGAGAAGAGGAAAAGAAGTGTTACATTTACAATGGACCAAATCAATCGGGCTTTCTAGGTAGATAAGAGATTGGATTGGAGTGAGAGAGAAGGATGGCGGCAATTGAAGCTTAAGGTTTTCACCGTGTGTTGAGTTCTCAAAAATTTGGACTCGGGTTCTTCAAAATAAATAATAAATATGGTTTTACAAATATAAAATCAGAAATTTTTTTTATTGAAATGATGCTGAAAATTTGAGTGAGTATTAAGGATTTCAACCTTGGCAAAGGTTTATATTTGTTGAAATTTTTGTTATAGAATTTTAGTTGAAGTAGAATTTTCAAGCGCTTGAAACATATATCTAATAGAGTTTTACTTGAACTAAACTATTGTAACCCTGATAAAATAATTACACGTTGAAGAGAAATAATAAATATATAAGATATAAAAACCTAAAATAAAAAGAACTATCTAAAATAAATAAATAAAAAAGAAAATAGTGGTGACGTGGAAAATTGTGAGAGGTTCAGAGGTTTCGGTTATATATATATATATATATATATAATTTCACAACTCACTTCACATCAATGGTTATATTTTAGCAACCACTTCATTTAAATAATCTTTCTTTATTCTTTTATTTTTATTTTTATTTTTATTCTTCATCCTTTTCTCTCTCTCTATCTCCCTCTCTTCCTCCGGTCACAGCCACCCGCCACCCACTGCCAATACCACCAACAACCCACCCACATCAACAAACCACCATCTGCCGCCACAACAACTCTAATTTAAAAAATAAATAAAAAATAAAAAACGACCACCACCACAAACCCACCTCAACAACCCACCCACATCAACAATCCACCACCTACCGCCACCACAACAACTCTAATTTTATTAAAAATAAAATAAAAAACCAACACCACAAATCCACATCAACAACCCACTCACATCAACAACCTACCACCTACCGCCACCACCACAACTTTGATTTAATAAAAATAAATAAATAAATAAAAACCTCGTCCTCAAAGCCATCGTCCTTAGCCGTCCACTGATACCCACCGTCCAAGCCGTTGTCCCTGGCCGTCATCCAAGCCAACCTCGTCCTCAAAGACTAGTTCTTGAAGAGAAAGTGCTGATACTTTAAGTCAAAGGAAAAGAAAAGAGAAGACAGAGAATGAAGAGAGAAAAACAAAGAAGACAATGAATGAAGAGAGTGCCGAATAAAATGTAGTTTTTTGTTTTTTGGCTTTGAGCTACAATAACTGGTATTTGATGATGCCAAAAAATTAACAGTAAATCACACGGTCCTCACGTGCTCAAAACAATACCTGCACGATACAAAAAGAGAAGACCTCACAGAGAGTACTGGTGTGATGTTGGCCAAATACCCTCCGTAGGTCAAATTAGAACTTTTCCAACTCTAGAATGCCAGAACTTGGGGTAAATTATGCATACCTTAATTGTGAGGGTTTTGGGGCTTTTCTAGTAGTAGAGGGTTGACATCTCTTCCTTGGTTTAGAAGTCTTTTCCTTATAGGAATCCTTATGAGCGTATTTTGCAGAATCCTTTCCTTGTAGGAGTCTTTTTGATTAACACTAAGTGTGGGGCACAAGATATTTCCTTATATGCGCATGCGTAGGGGCCAAGTAAAACCACGTCAGCATTGCCAAACTCATGTGTAGTCTTCAGCTCTCTCCCGTCAGCTTCCTATTTTGTCAGCCATGGTACTGTCGTCAGCTTCGAGCTAGAGCCATAAACTTCCTATTGCTATTTCCAAGCAAGGGAAGTTGACGGGGTTATTTAAGACCGTCAATTTTCGTCTTACCATGGGTACGTGCCAATATTGCAAAATTATCTTTATCTGTATTGAACCAGTTTATTGTAGCTCTAAAGGTAAAAATTTTAGCTTTGCCTCCAACATTGTAGCACGCTTTTTAGTATTGGTAGTCCGAAAAATAGCAATATGATTTTTTAGCACCACCAATACTAAGACATATATTAATAAACTATTTTTAAAAAAAAATTTATTGAAAAATGAAAAAATGATTAACTGTCTTGACAGCTTTTTCAATTTTTCATACAAAAATTTTCAAAATGGATAATTAATGTATATCCTAAGAGCATTTATTAACTTGATCCTTTTTATAATTATAGAATATGATGATTATAGTAGTAATATGAAAACTCACTTAAAATATATTTTTTTTATATACATGTTTCTGCACAGATACAAGTAGTCTTATCTTAGGTTTTTGAATAAATTAAATTGGTGAACAAAATTGTTACCTCGTCAAGAACTCGGTAAGGATGAGGCTGTACATTTATAATCCTGTATTGCTTGTTCAGGAGGCACTATAAAACTTTTTTAGACTGAATTGAACATGAGAACTTTTATCTGATCAAAGCCAATCACCTATATCCCCTTAACTCCCCACTAGGGGAATATCTTCTGCTATCATAGGACCTTGTATCTATTGTATTATTTTGCCTGAAAAAACTCCATTCAATAAGTTTTGTTGCTCCATATTTAACTCTCCAAAGCATGATGGGAAGTTTAGTATTGCCGCCAGCCAAATTCTTTTATTGAATCTTTCCATATTAAATAATTTCTCCTTCTAGACTAGACATTTAAGTATCAGAAAATTCCATTAGTTTACTTAACAAAATAAATTCTATTCATCTGATATTAGCTTATTAGGAAATGTGTTGAAACTCGTTAAGGTAGACACAATCTGAAACTTTAACATTGCCCCTGAATATGGCATGCCTTTTTTTTCTAGGTAACTTATATTACTTTTATAACTAATCTGCGTAGTGCTATACTGCTATAAGGAGCTAAAATTTAGCATACCAGTCATGTTTTTTTGCAATGAGTCGGGGCTGAGGTCATGTACGTAAACAATGTTCAGTAATTAGGACCTACCACTTACAGCTCATTATATTCTCGGTTTCAATTCTTTCCCCGCACAAGTGATTAGCCTGCCTTATCCATTCTTGCTTTCTACAGGTTGTAGTTGTGATAGGGAGTTCAGAAAGTGCATTTGATATTTCTCAGGAAGTAGCCACAGTGGCCAAAGAAGTTCACATTGCAGCTAGAACGGTCCTAGATGGTGTATTTGGAAAGCAACTTGCCTATGATAATATGTGGCTTCATCCCATGGTAAGTCCTCAGTCCTCACCCACGGTGAAACTGAGTGGCTATTAGAAGAAGTCAACAAGTACTTCCTCCAACTTTTTAAATTTTTATTTATTTATTTAGCTATTCCTACTTATTAGGGGAACATTATTTCACAATCTTCTTTCATATAAAATTAAGTAAAGAGTATGTTAAGAAAGTATATGTATATTTTCTAAAAAAGGATTTTGTTTGGGGCATTTAGAAATGTAATAGAAGACTAACAAAAAGGGATGAGAGGTATGTTTCGGTGACTCTGGGACAGGCTAATTGGAGGTACTATGTACTAACCATAATTCAACCGTTGCAGATAGAAGATGTCAATGAAGATTGTTATGTATATTTTCAAGATGGGAGTTTTGTCATTGCTGACATTATTCTACATTGTACAGGGTATGCTGCATACTCCAATAAATTTTGCCTGGCTTTGATTTACGACCCAAATTGCCTCTACACAAAGTTTCATATTGTGTGTAAAATTCCTGAATGAACCAAAAATGAAACATTAAATGGTAATTAAAAGTTGTTTATCTTTTTTAAGGTACAAGTATCATTTTCCTTTTCTTGAAACCAATGGTGTCGTGACTGTGGATGACAACCGTGTGGGGCCATTGTACAAGCATGTTTTTCCACCAACCTTGGCCCCTTGGCTTTCCTTTGTTGGGTTAACATATCAGGTTTATCCCTACTTAATTTAGTGTGCCCTTGTTCATGGTTGGATCTTTAATCTAATATTATTACATGGTGGAAGTAAATTTTTGTATTTGGTTGGTGCTAGACTATTCCTTTCCCCATATTTGAATTACAAAGCAAGTGGATAGCTGGTGTTTTATCTAATCGATTCACGCTTCCTTCACAAGAGGAGATGATTGAAGATGTTGAAATATTCTACACATCACTTGAAGCTTCTGGCACTCCGAAAAGATATACTCATCGTGTGACTAATATCCAGGTATTTTTGGTCAAGCCAAAAGCCTACAATGTGGCGGATTTTCATTTTTCCTTATTTAATTTTTTTTCATGCCCGCATTAAGTATGGTGGTGTATGACCCATTTTCAATATAAACATTGTTAAATTATCCCAAACTAGCAATCTACAGACCATAAGGGTGTCTCAATACTGACTTGCACCTCGTAAAAGCAATCACCTAGTAAAATCTTCCTTGATTATTAGTAAAAGAGCAGCTAATTAAGTTAGATGAGAATCTTATTTGGGATGTTATTTTCTAGGTAGGTTACAATACATGGCTTGCAGGTCAATGTGGATGTCCTGCATTTGAAGAATGGAGAAAGCAAATGTGTTATGACACTTTCAAGCGCAGACTCGCCCAACCTCGGTCTTACCGCGATGAATGGGAAGATCAACATTTGGTTTTGCAAGCTCAAAAGGATTTCATCAAGTACAACTCAAATCAAGTTAGTGACAGATACGTCTCTCAGTAATCAAGTTTCAAGACTCACCCTTTTCCACCATATCGCACTTGTTAAAACCCCAGTCAGCCTTCTATTGTTGTCTTCTATTCCCTTGGTTTAGTCATTGTTCGGAGTTGTAATGTAAGTAATAATGAAAATTTGTTCCTTTGAATTGAAATTGAATAATGGGATTACTTTAAACATACTTAAATTGTTTTAGTAATGTAATAAAAAACCATGTTTATATATATATATATATATATATTTGTTTGTTTATTTAGCAAAGTATCCGTTTAAGATTGATCATTAAGTATCCATTTGGATACACTTTGTGTTTACTATGTTTGGCGCTTTTTTTTTTTTTTTTTTTTGGTGCTGCAGCACGTGTTTCAGGGGGACAAACAGCTACTATTCATGAACAGTAGCCATATATTTCTGACTTCTCAGCAACTTTTTCATTAAAAATGGGTTCCACAACACTATTCACACATTTAAAAATTATTTTGCTACAGTGTTTTCAGTTTTTAGTTTTCAATTTCAACAAAATAAGTTTTATCCAAACGGACCCTAAATAAACTAAACTTTTTCATAATAACATGTTCATGAACAAAGTCTTGGGTATAAGTCATGAATCTTTTGCATGTGTATTTCTAATTGATTCATGCAATGACAGAGCTATAGTTACACATAGGGGGCAATACCCTCCTCCCCTCCCTTTTATTTTTTTTAAGGCTCGATCAATCGAAAATTAGACTCGATTGATCGAACCTCGTGAAAAATGTTTTTCTACAGATTTTTTCCAACTCAACCCAAGCCCATATGACGTGTAGGGTTTTATGTTTTGCCTTAAGTATAAAAAGAAAAACACTAGTCACGCTTTAGAGGTTGTTAATATACTGTGTGTGTGAATCTCTTGTAAGATCTAAAGGTGTTTGCCTTCATGCACACTTAAGGTTATCAAGATCAAGATTGTTGTTGAGAGCTTAGTGATCACTTCAGTTACTGTTTCAAGAGCTTAAAGAAAAACACAAATGTGAGTACTTGTGGTTGTTGTGGATCAAAGAAAGAAGTAGTCAGTGAACTCAAAGCTGTCACGTGGTCGTAATAGTAAGTTTTCTACTCGAGGTAGCAATAAGATGTTAGTGGTCTAAGTCGCTATTTTAAAACTTCAATTCTTTCATAGTAGATCTGTTTTACCTTGAGAATAGCTAGGTTAAATCTTCCCTAAATTTTTTACCAATTTGGTTTTCCTGGGTTATCTTATCGTTGTATTTTTTATTTTTCGCATTGTTTACATGATATGGTTTACTTGTGTTAACCTAGATTTAAATAATTTATCTAAGTAATCATTTGGCTAAATAACTAGGATAATCAACTTGTGTTTTAAGGGGTCTAAAAACATACAATATCCTTAACACTAGGGCCGGCTCAATGGTATAAGCCATTGATGCGGCCGCCTAAGGCCCCAAGTGAAAAAAAGGCCCCTAAATTTTAACCAATAGTATTAATTAAGTCAAAATATTAACCAATAAATAAAATAATATTTTCTTATCAAATGAAAAACAAATAAAAAAGAGAAAAAAATGTTATGTTCACAACATTTTTTACAACATTTTTACAAAAAATCTTAATAGCAGATTGTTAAAGGTTGTTATTGACAACAAAAAAATAATTTTAGTAGTAGGTTCAACTAGAAAATAAGAAGCAACTTAACACCTAAGATTTGTCATGAAAAATATTCTAAATGTAGCACTTCTAAAAGAAAAAAAGAAAAGAAAGAAAGCAATTCACAAAAAAATTCACAACATTTTTCACATTAGCCAAGTTAACAAAATTTTACTAGTTTTCAACTAGATTCACTACTGACATCACTCTTTTACTCACAACTATCAATCTATCACATCAAAGTTTTGTCAATTTATTTTTTGTGTTTATAAATTTTTTTTTTTTTTTAAATTCTACGTGGTTCATGTTGATTAATAGTAATTTTATATATGAAACAAGATAACTAATTTTCGCCTTAAGCCCCCAAATGCATCAAGCCGCCCTTGCTTAACACTCTCCCTAAAATTCAAGGTATATAGAAACTTGACGGTGCATTGAGTTTGGAATATAAGCTCATTAAGATGCCCTGAAAGTGATGGACAGATTTGATGAATAATAGATTAGGCACAATGTGGAATGAATTTGTCAGTGGTTTGGCAAATTTCGCATATACGAGACCCAAATGGACTGATATGTGTGGTTTAGGAGCTTTATATGAGAAAACGAACTTTGAAATCGGAATCTATTCAAAAAAAAAAATGAAGCAAGATAGCCTACTTGGGAAAGGTCAACTTGGTCAACATTCATATTCAACGTTAGAGGGCAGGCTAATGATCATAGAAAGTCAGTAGTTCAATGGTGTTAGATTTATTTCGAAATCGTTTGGGTTAGACCAAAAAGAAGATCTACATATGTGGCAGCGTAATAAGACTAAAGGGTGACGTATGTCATAATCACATTGTGGCTGATGTCGCAAAATTTTATTTATGCGTTGGGTGCATGCTAAGCATGGCAGTGCACGATTGGAATTCTGACCAACACAGGGTTTGTGGCTTAGGAATGACTTGGTTCACTGTTCTACTAAAAAACTCACTTATTTAAAATTTTTGAATTAGATTAACTTTTTTTTTTTATCATACGCTGACTTAGCAATTTTAAACAGATGTGAGTCATTTAATGGAATGGTATAGGACATAGTCCATCATGAGGACTGATAGACCAAGTAATTATTCTCGTCCAGAGAGCCAACTTGGACGAGGATAATGTGCCATAAAGACGGGTACTTAATGCCCCAATGGTTATATATCAAGAATAAGACCGTTGGGATCTCCATTAAGACCAAGTTAAATAGGCCGGAAACGTTACTAAATGAGCCTTCAAGTCATCATTTAAGAAGGACAACGACTAGAAAAGGGAGCCTATTTATAGGGCCTGTCTAATCCCAAACAAGGTACATACACACTGATCATTTTTTACTCTCACTACTGAATTCTCTCTATTTTCCTGAGCTCCATTTGCTAACTTTATCATCGAAGACTCTATACCCGACACCACACCAGTGACCACCTGAGAAGATCCCCCTTTTTTCACTAACCTTGCAGAAGCTTGGACAAACTTGTATTGGAAGTCTTCTAGACAAACCCAACTACTGACGTTCTTAGCATCATCAGTTTGGCATCGTCTGTGGGGATGAGGTATTCAAACTTTCGTTTGAAATCGCAGTCCCGATTGGTTCTGACATCCAGATGGAGTACAATATCCCACAAGATTCTACAACATTAGCTTTGCAAATCCAGACACTTACAGCTAGCGTGGAAGAACTCACCAAGCAAAACCAAGAGATGAGGCTACAACTACAACAAGAAGAAAATCGTTCACCCACGAAGGTTGGGACTAACAGGAATAACGACGAAGATAGCGACAGGAGAGATGACTACCGACGACCAAATTCTTCGAACAAAGCAAATTTAGACCTCCTCAGAGATATGAGGAAAGGAATGGACGAGTTGAGAAAAGCGATAAGGGAAAAAACGAACCAGAATTTAGACGAGATGGTCAGAAGGACGGACTCGCCCTTCATTGCAAAAATCCTAGAATGTCCCATGCCCCCAAAGTTTCGTCTACCACAACTCAAATCATTTGATGGTCTGAAGGACCCGTTGGACCATATCACTACCTTCAAAACAACTTTGAGTCTACAGCGACCCCCAGACGAGATATTGTGTCGCTATTTTCCTACCACCCTCAATGGAGCAATGTAAGTGTGGTTCAGTAAACTAGCAACGTTGTCCATTGACAACTTTGAGCAACTAGGCAATTCCTTCGTGCGCCATTTCATAGGTGGGCAATGTCAGAAGAGACCAGCAGACCATCTGCTCACCATCAAGCAAGGAGAGAGGGAGCTTTTAAGGTCATATGTGAAGCATTTTACTAGAGAAGTCCTAGAAATTGACAAAGCGGATGATAAGGTACAGTTAACCACTTTTAAAGTAGATTTAAAATCCAGGGAGTTTGTAGTTGCCCTCATAAAGAGCCTGCCGAAGACAATGGCCAAGATGCTACTGAAAGCCTAGATTGGGCCTCTTCTTTTGGGTCGTTGGGTTTGGATTTTTACTCTTTTTTTAGTTTTTAGGTATATACTTTATTTTGTTTTATTTTTTTAAAATTTATTTATGCTTCTCCAAAATAAATAAATAAATAAATAATCCACCAACATATTCTAAGATTTGGACAAATGATAATCAGGTTAAAGACCTTGCAAAACTGATAAATTAATCATAGACTAATGTTGTAAGTCCATTTTCAAAAAGGGGTAAATTTGTCTATTTAAATCATTTTCTCTCCTCTCCAACCTAATTTTTAAAACATCCAAACAAGAGGAATGACTAATTACTCCCTTCCCCCTTACTAATTTTAAAAACATCCAAACAAGGTAGATGATAACTATTCCCCTCTACTCTCCTCCCTACTACTCTACTCCCCTCTACTCTCCTTCCTATCTAAACTTCCAAACAGGAAGAGTAAGGAAACAGTGATTATAGGAAAGGCTAATTGAAGGTACTAACCTTAATTCAAATGATGCAGATAAAAAATGTATGTGAAGATGGTTCTGTACATTTTCAAGATGGGAGCTTTGTCATTGCTAACATCATTATACACTGCACAGGGTATGCTGCATATATACTCCAATAATTTGGCTTTAGCTTTGATTTAGGTCCAAAACTAAATCAAAAATGAAACAGCGAATAGTAACTAAAATTAGTTTAACTTTTTTAAGGTACAAGTATCATTTTCCTTTTCTTGAAACCAATGGCTTTGTGATTGTGGAAGACAACCGTGTGGGGCCACTATACAAGCATATATTTCCACCAGCCTTGGCTCCATGGCTTTCCTTTGTTGGAATACCTTTTCAGGTTTATCCCCCACTTAATAATATACAGTGTAACCTCATTTATGGTTGGATCTTTAATTTAATTTTAATATAATGTTGGAAATATTTTTGTATTTGGTTGGTACCACTACCAGGTCATTACTTTCCCCATGTTTGAATTACAAAGCAAGTGGATAGCTGGTGTTTTGTCTAATCGTATCACACTTCCATCACTAGAGGAGATGATGGAAGATGTTAAAGCCTTCTACTCATCACTTGAAGCTTCTGGCACTCCGAAGCGAGACACTCATGCTTTGGATGATAAGCAGGTAATTTTGGTCAATTCAAGAGCCTACATCATGACAGATTTTCATTTTCACTTATTTAATTTTCGTGCCCACATTAGGTATGGTGGCTAATGACCTATTTTCAATATAAATTTTGCTAATTATTCCAAATTGGCACAGTAAAACCCCATAAAGGTTCCTCAATTCTGATTTGAACCAGATAGTAAAGGCCAACTAAGTTAGAAAAAATCTCTTTTTTGGCTAGTAAAGGCAATTAGATTTTTCTAGATATGATTTCTTACTTCTTAGTATAAATTTGTTCATGTTGAGAAAATATTATGGATGTTGTTTTGTAGGTAAAGTACAATAATTGGCTTGCGGGTCAATGTGGATGTCCTGCATATGAAGATTGGAGAATGGAAATGTATTATGCCACTATCAAGGGCAGACTAGCTCATCTTGAATCTTACCGCGATGAATGGGAAACTCAGCACTTGGTTTTGCAAGCTTATGATTTCATTAAGCCCGCCTCAAATCAAGTTAGTGACGGATGTGTCTTTCCTTAATCAAGTTTCAAGACTCGCCATTTTCCATTGTATCTCACATGCCAAAATCCTAGTCACCCTTCTATTGTACATAGGCTTCTATTCCTTTTGGATTAGGGCCTCTTTGGTAGCGGTGTTCAAGTATTGTTGTTTAAAATGATGATAAAACTGTGATTTAAAAAGCGTTTTGAAAACACGTATTTAAAGTATTTATAATGCATAAAATGTGTTTGGTACCATGTTTCAAATAATATATTTTAAAATATGAAAAAATATAATGTGTTTGATATGTGTATGTGTTTTTTTTTTTTAAAGTGATGAAAAGAATACTATTTTATTTAGGGACGGAGAAAAAGAATACACATCTGGTTCAGATGATTTTCCTTTCTTATTGAGGCATCCATTTTTGATTCATTGCTGTTAGAAGATTCTTGGTCCTGATTGCCTGATAAGGTTCTTGCAACTTGGCAAACTACATCAGTTCCAGAAAACTAATCGTAGATAGAAAGATTTGAACTTCCCTTTTCAATCCTAGATTGTATCAAGATCAAGGCAGAACAAGTGAGCAGTTAAAGCAGAGGAAGCAAAACTCCACAGCTGTGGTTGAAGTTCAAGAAGCCATATCTGAAGAACTTGTAGTTTAGTAATTGTATATGCACTGTATATAATACGACCTGTAGTTTAACTTTTCTGTTGTTAGTGTTTACATGTGAGTAGTTAGTTAGTCACACGTGAGAAGGTTGGTTTGATTCTATTAGTTTGGTTTGTTAGCTCTATTTCAATCTTGGTTGACCCGATATTGTATATAAGGCACAAACTAAGTTTATTCAATACAATTTCAGTTTTTCCCAATTCTATTGTTTCTCATATGGTATCAGAGCTCTCTAGAAACTTCTATTTCTAAGGTTTGTTGAAATTGGGAATTTCTTCTTCTTGTCTGCCATTGTTGCTTTTCTTCAAGCTTTCCTAAAATCCTTTCAAGCTTTCTCAAATCTTTGCTGCATTTCTTCAAGCTTTTCTTTTTCCTTTAATGGCTGACACAACAGCAACTAACACTTCCACCACTGAATCTTCATCTTCTTCACAAGATTCATACAATCCCAATGATCCTTTATTTTTGCATCCTGGAGAAAATCTAGGAGTTGTTCTTATTTCTCAACCATTAATTGGGGGAGAAAATTATTCTGCTTGGGCAAGATCAGTGAGGAAGTCTTTGGTTACAAAGAATAAGCTTGGCTTTATTGAAGGTTCACTAACCATTTCTTCTCCATTGGTGGATTCACCAACAGCTGTTCAAGCTTGGATTCATGCTGACAATATGGTTGGTACTTGGATCATCAACTCAGTTTCACCAAGGCTTTAAGGTAGTATTATCTACAAAGATACTGCACTTGAGATTTGGACTGATCTTAGAGACACATTCAATCAAGGAAATAACACTAAGGTTTTCAATCTCCAGAAACAGATTGTTGAGATTCATCAAGCAGAACAATCACTCACTGATTACTTCACTCAACTTAAGGTTTTGTGGGATCAACTTCAGAATCTTAGCCCATTTCCTCAGTGCACTTGTGGCAAGTGTGTATGCAATATCAATCAAAGGTTGAAGAGTCTTCAAGCAAAAGAATCAACAATGAAGTTTCTTATGGGAGTCAATGATGTGTTTTCTCAAGTCAGAACACAAATCTTGCTCATGGATCCATTGCCATCTGTTACTAAGGCTCATTCTTTGTTCATTCAAGAGGAGATGCAAAGATCTATCACCAATTCTGTGAGGGTTGAATCTACTGTTTTGGCCACTAAGAGTTTAGGCAACAATCCTAAAGGGAACAACCTTTGTGTACTCACTGTGGGAAACTGGGTCACACTGTGGATAAATGTTACAAACTCCATGGTTTTCCCCTAGGTTACAAATTCAAGAACAAGAATGTAATGGGTCATCAAGTTTCAATTGTTGCAGACCAATCCCAAGGTCATTTTCTTGCTCCAAATGCAGATCATATTTTTGTTGTTGCTCAAGCACCTCCATTTACCCCTAATCAGTACCAACAGCTTCTTTCTTTAATTATTCTTCTTCAATTGGAGTTCACCAGGCCTCAACAGTTCAAAAGCCTTATATGGTTAATGCTATTTCCTTGCCTTCCAATGCAGTTGCAGGTACTACTTCTTGCATTTTTCATTTTGTCTTTTCTGCCAAGGTTGTGAATGGAAAGGCTTTTGATGTTGAAACTTGGGTTATAGACACCGGTGCCATAGATCATATAGTTTTTTCAATGCATTTATTGACTTCCTTTACTACAATTTCACATACTGTGGTTGAACTGCCTAATGGGGAGGCTGCTCTTGTGACTCATGTTGGTACAATTAAGCTTTCACCACATATTACCCTAACCAATGTCCTTTGTGTGCCTTCCTTTTCATTCAACTTGATATCTGTTAGTGCATTGACTCATTCTCAGCCCCTTTGTCTTGTGTTTCTTTCCACTTACTGTTTTATACAGGACCTTACCTATTGGAACATGATTGGAATGGGCCAAATGCATGATGGACTTTATCTATTACAAGGTTCCAGTCTCTCCACAGCTTATAAGTCTCTTGATGAATTTCTTCTCAAGCATAAGGTCAGATCCTTTACTACTTTTTCTTCTTCTGTTTCACATGCCAACTTGTATTCCTTATGGCATTTTAGATTAGGTCATCCATCTGATGTGAAACTTCATTCTTTGAGTCATCTTTTTCCTTTCTTTCAAAATTGATGTACTAAAGATTGCAATGTATGTCCATTGGCTAAGCAAAAGAGGCTGCATTTTCCTTTTGATAATAAAAGAGCTGTTCATTCATTTGATCTTGTTCACATGGATGTTTGGGGACCATTTTTTATTCCTACTACTGCTGGACATAGATATTTCCTTACCATTGTAGACGATGCATCAAGGGCTACTTGGGTTTTCCTTTTAAAAGCTAAATAAGAAGTTAGACCTTTAATTACTTCCTTTTACAATATGGTACACACTCAATTTAACACTTCCATTAAGTCCATTAGAAATGATAATGCCTTAGAATTCAATATGGTTGATTTTTATAGTTCTAAGGGCATCATTCATCAACAAAGCTGTGTGTCACTCCACAACAAAATTCAGTTGTGGAGAGGAAACATCAACACATTGTGTCCTCACAATTGTCTATTTGATAAATAGACTTCCTATCCCCTTCCTGCAAGATGGGACTCATCAACTTCTATCCAAGATGGGACTTATCAACATTTATCAACCTAAGGTCCATCTTAAGGGGGAGTATCAAGATCAAGGCAGAACAAGTGAGCAGTTAGAGCAGAGGAAGCAAAACTCCACAGCTGTGGTTGAAGTTCAAGAAGCCATATCTGAAGCACTTATAGTTTAGTAATTGTATATGTACTGTATATAATACAACCTGCAGTTTAGCTTTTCTGTTGTTAATGTTTACACGTGAGTAGTTAGTTAGTCAGACGTGAGAAGGTTGGTTTAATTCTATTAGTTTGGTTTGTTAGCTTTGTTTCTATCTTGGTTGACCCGATATTGTATATAAGGCACAAACTAAGTTTATTCAATACAATTTTAGTTTTTCCCGATTTTATTGTTTCTCATAGATTGTGTGTATCAGTTCTTCCCAATTCTATTGCTTTTCATAGATTGCGTAGCCTTTATACTACTGGAATCGTTCTCCACATTGGAGTGGGACCTGCATGAAGCAGGAGGCATGTTGCCACATCCATCTTGAACTGTAACTTGACATTGATAAGAACCTGAAAGTATAATATTCTCGATGATAGGACTGATGATCTCTCTCTATCACAGACGTGAAAACCAAATATCCTCGTCGATATAACCATGTCACTGATGAAGGTAGGGAAGCCATTCAATGCAGTCAATAATACCTCGAACGGTTACAAAACCAGCTGTAGAGACCATTGGAAGCCTATCAAAGCCCACATTACTGAGCGTGAGGCATTACCAAGAGAGGCATTAAAACCACATTAACAGCCACAACAACTAGGTGCTATGGAAACATATATAAAGACCTCATAGCACCAACATAGAGTACATAGATACATCTAAAAGCACTCATAGTTACTTTGAAATTCTGTGTTGTTCTCTAAAGGCTTCCCTATGCTGATTTTGGCATTAGAGACATTGTGGCAGGCACCACACTAATGACCACCTTGAGGGAACCATTTTACCATATTTTCAAAGACATAGACACGAACTCAGCTCCATCTGGACACACTTACCAAGACTAACGATTTTCACCTCATCACTCGACTTTGCTCTTCTCAAAGTTTATTTGTCTATTAGCCAGACATGTATAATTTGAGTCACCTAAAATATCATCTGAAAGGACAAACACATACAAGCTGAATCCTAATGACTAAACATATGCACAAAATTGCACAAGGCTACATGTTCAGGAGTATGACTTCACGTCTATCCCACTAAAACCACAATCATATATATAAATCAACAATACCTTTCTTGAAAGAGTTCTTCTCTTGACAGCACTTGTTGTCATCTAGGAGAGGGCGACTGATGTGCGACACAATTTACTATTTAATTATTGTAATTTATTATTTTTGGTATTTTTATGTAAAAAACGTTATTTTAGGTTTAGGTGATTTATTTCCTTATTTTTAGGTGCATTTAATGCTTTTTTGGTCAAACTTGATTCCTGATATGGTTAGGTATCAAATAGGAGTTATTTGAGAAGATATTTTCTTGTATGTCAAATTTTATGGAGCCCTTAAATAGGCCCCTAAATCTGTAAACGTTTTAAAAAAATCATTGAATAAAAATCAGAAAATGTGAGGCTTTGCTCTTCTTTTGGTTCTTCAAGAGCTGTGAACTTATCAGAGATTCTTCCTTGTGGCGTTCAAACTTTATACCTCTAGTTCGTGATTCAATTATAATCACTGGGTCAAGGTGTTATACTTATACCTTTGGTTTGCGTTTCAATTATAAACGTTGGGTCAGGGTTTTTTATCAAAAATCTGAATTTTAGCTTTCTTGGGCAAGTATTCCAATATTTTTGTTGGTTCTCAAAGCGTGTCGATTGAGGTTCGCATCATATTCCAATATTTTTGTTGGGTCTCAAAGCGTGTCTATTGAGGTTCGCATCATTTGATATCAGAGCACAGGTTCTAAAATCAGTTTTTTATCTCTTTTATCTTTTGTTTCCTGTTATCATCCTATCTTGTTCCTTTTGTGTTCTTTATTCCTTGTTCTTATTTTGTGACGTGCACTAGGTCAAAATCGTGCACCAAGCTCCCAAAAAAAAAGTGAAAAAAAAAGATAGTAAAAAAAAAAAAAAAGAGAGATGGTGATTATTGAAAACATTGTGGAAGATTCAATTGAGGTCAAATATGAGAATAAGTCCACAACTCACAATCCTCAAGTCTTAGTTGATTTGTTGAAGATGACTACGATATGTTGATTTTCTTGGAGTAGAAAATTTTAATTTTATTATCAACCCTGTGTTGATTGATGTTGCAAATAAATTGAAAGTAGATAAGAAGAAATTTTACGCTACACTTTATGAAGGATTCAATTTTCAGAACCGGATCATGTTATTAAAGCATTCGAAGTATTTGTTTATTTGGAGCGGAAGATTTCAAATTCCAAAGATGAACTCGAGGACGAGTTTGTTTCAAGAGGAGGGGTCTGATGTGCGACACAATTTACTATTTAATTATTGTAATTTATTATTTTTGGTATTTTTATGTAAAAAACGTTATTTTAGGTTTAGGTGATTTATTTCCTTATTTTTAGGTGCATTTAATGCTTTTTTGGTCAAATTTGATTCCTGATATGGTTAGGTATCAATTAGGAGTTATTTGAGAAGATATTTTCTTGTATGTCAAGTTTTATGGAGCTCTTAAATAGGCCCCTAAGTCTGTAAACGTTTTAAAGAAATCATTGAATAAAAATTAGAAAATGTGAGGCTTTGCTCTTCTTTTGGTTCTTCAAGAATTATAAACTTATCAGGAATTCTTTCTTGTGGCGTTCTAACTTTATATCTCTGGTTCGTGATTCAATTATAATCACTGGGTCAGGGTTTTCTATCAAAATCTGAATTTTAGCTTTCTTGGGCAAGTATTCCAATATTTTTGTTGGGTCTCAAAGCTTGTCGATTGAGATTCGCATCATATTCCAATATTTTTATTGGGTCTCAAAGCGTGTCTATTGAAATTCGCATCATTCTGTCCACAATCTCATATGGTAAATCTTTCTTCACACAGCTTAAGATGATCAGATCAGAAAGTACAGAATCTGACTCATGCTTGCCTCCAAAGTTATTCATCAGAGCAGCAAAGCTTAAGGAAGGTGCATGTTTTTCGTCCTCATTTGATATCCCCTGATAACTAGCTAGACTCTTCTAAATCAATAATACCGGGGGTGGAGGAATGAGCATTTTTACTGAGCCAAATTCTCTTAGCACTCCTCGTTCTCCAATTGTCCTCGCCAGTACTGAGAGAAAGCTTCAACGCTGGATCTGAGACATTACCACCACACACAAATCTTAACATTCAATATTTCCTTTAAGTGATTGTAAGTATTCATTTTCTTTGGAAGATCCTTACCAACATGGCTAATGTACTGGTTAGCAGAAAGTTGAAGATCTAAAGGCTTCTGCTAAAGCTTAGAGTACATACCCTGGTGCCCTTTTCTAACAGCACGTGGCTTCAGGGAATTTCGGAGTTTTGTAATTACTTCATTGCGAATTTCTCTGTCAACTTTGCTTGACTCAATAAAAAACCACTTGCCTAAATTTGAATCCCCCTTACCAAGGTTAAAAATGGAAAAAATCGTTCTACTTAATTAAATCAAATAAGATTATTTCAACTATCATTGTTTTATGCTCTATGATGAGTCCATAAAAATTATTAAGGTCGTCCATCTTAATGGACGGTCATTGCGTCATTAGTAGGCCATCAAAGATAGATGAGTAACCATCCAACACATTCAATAACGACCATCAAAGGCCTTAAACTCTCTCATCAAGACAAAGAACGTTACAATTAGGGTAATAATCACCCTCATTTATGTCCAACAGCTACCTAAGTCACCTATAAAAGGGACAATCTATCCATTTGCTAAGGTACGTAAAAAAACTATTACAAAATGCTATCTACATATGAAATATATGGGCTAATAATAACTTGAGCATCGGAGGCTCCCCCACCGGGCACAACCTGGTGGTCTCTTCGATCAGTCCCTCCTTTATTTTGTAGGTCCTACAAGATTGTCAAGAGCTCCGGATTGGATGAGTGACCCAGCTGATGATTTTGGCATCATCAGTTTGGCGCCGTCTGTGGGGACGGTGATTAGCCATCTAGCTCTTCCTACAACAAAGGGGTCACTCAGTTCAATGGAGAATCATCAACACCAAAATACCAGATCTAGAGTACCCCATGGATGATACTCAATGATCGTCTCTTTACTCTGCACATATCCATTTCTTCGATGAAGTTATCTAAATTTAAATTGGAGCAGCGATGAGAAAGATAGAGGTATTACCAAGACACCATCTTCATCAAAGCACGACTTGTCAACTATTCAAATGGACGATGATCCAAGGTCTCAAATATGTTGTCCTCTAATTTGAGGATTTGGTTGCAAGATGCCTCCTATTATCTAGATAATAAATAAATATAAAGATCACTAAGATGCCGTCAATAGTGAAAGTATGACTCCCAGCGGCAACACATGATTAGATTGGTCGTCGACGGCGTAAGAACTTCACAACCCGTGACCTTCAACTTGGGCAGACCTCAAAGGAATGGTCCAGCTCCTGGGTCTTAAGGTAAGATGAATTTCTTCTCATCTTGTTAAATGGTTTTAATTACCACATCTTGTTAAAGGATCTAGAAGACTAGAAGTCTAAAAACATAATAAACTCGTCTAAAACTTTAGAAACATAATAGGGGAGTTTACTCTATTAAGTATCCTTTTGTTAAAAGAAAAAAAGAAGTGATTGAAGGTGGTCATATAATTTTCAGCCACCCAAGTCAAATATGATGAAATTACCATAGGAGAACTTTCCTTTCTTAATTTCACCAGTTTCCCATTGTTTTTAGTTTGCATGAAAGGTGGAACTTGCACGAAAGGTGGAACCAGACTTCAATAGAACATTATTACCTTACCAAAATCGTTTTTGCCATGAGATAAGTTTTCCTGATCTTCACAACTATGATTCCGACCAAGCTTGGCCTCTGATCCTTGATAGTTTTGTTGAATGGTTAAGAGAAAAGCGAAAGTAATTTTAGCAACTTTGGCCATTAGAAATCAATTCAGATAAATGGACTTTGCAAACTTTGAAGTAGGGATCATATCTAACAAACTATTTATACTGACAACATTGCTGAAGTTTGTTTCTCTTTCCAACTGCAATTTTGTGATCTAGAGGTGCTTTAGGCATTCCTATTTTATTCTTGAGCATTGCAGTACTGTTTTTGTAACATCAATATTTTTACTTAGGTTTCCCCTTGCCCCCGTTGACTAGTCAATAATAATTTTTTTAATTAGACCTTACCAAAATTGTGATCTTAAATGTAGGCATTAAAAAAAAAGATTAAAAAAAAAAAGAAAAGGTACTAAATACCTTGCTTGTTATAAACTGCACAGTCAAACCGGTCTCTTTGAGATCCTTGCCATTAAAGCCAAATATAATTATATATTATGGCCTAATTGATATCCTAATTATAGCCAAAAAAGGGTTTTACACCTTTACTACATTTCCTATTATAACACGAGGAGATCATTTTGTCTCTTTATAGCATTAAATAATTGGTATACTTTTCTTCAAAAGAAAAAAAAAAATTTGGTATACTGATAGCATCTTGGTTGGTATTCATATATTATACCATTAATTATGGCTTTTTATTTCACTACTTTTTCCTAATGCATCTTGCTAAGATATATATATATATATATATATATATATATATATATATATATATATATATATATATATATATATATATATATATATATATATATATTATATATAAAGTGAAATATTATTGCACTGCCAAAGATAATAAATCTTAATTTTCGACATTAGAGAAAGTTGAAGCCAAAATTTTTTCTTACCGAAATTATATCATAATTTTAGAATTTAGACACTAAAGAGGCTAAAGTTAGATTCTACTATCTTACCAAATTTAGAAACACTAAATTTGGAAATAAGAGAAAATCCAATAAGCCTGGCTAGGCCAACCTAATCAATATTAGGTAGGTGGAAGCCAATGATAATGAATGTTCTATTTTTTCTGCTACAATTGCACCTTGTGAAAATTGTCATGATTTATGTATGATTTACGTATGTTTGGAAAAAACGTTATATATACATGTCCAAGAAAACTAATCTTGTAGCGGTCATCTATGAGATTGAAAACATTCACAAAAGAGATGTATAAAAAATAAAGTTGACTGCAAAACCACATATGGTGACGATGTGCGATCTAGAGACGATGAATAGTTGTTGAAGAGAACTTGTCAAGAAGAACCTACCAAAGAGGAGATCAAAGATGGAAACATTCTCTTCAAACCGGTATATTGCCCAAAACCTGTCAATTATATGGTCGGCTAAGGTTATGAACTTATGGTGCTTAAGTATTGCAATTAAGGACCATTTAAGGTAAAGGCTCTCAACCTCTGTTATTTTTTATCAAATTTAAATATTTTAATTTTCGTTATTAAGGAAAGTAAAGTCAACTTTAATTGCTTTGCCAAACATCAAAATCTCGATTTGGACATTTAAAAGCATGGAACCATATTTTATTGGGCTTGAATTCCATTTAACAAGAGATGTCTAATTATTTCTCTGAATTTAAGGAGAAATCTTATAAGCATATAAATTTACACATAATGTACATGACCCACTATTTTAAATTTTCCCAATCATACATGCTACTTTGACTTTGAGAAAGAACACGTTTTTGAACTGTTACATATTATCATACAATCTACTTTCATAATAGTATCAAGGTATGTGCATATGAGTTCATTAAACAACAAAGACATAGCATGTAATACCAAAATGGTTTTGCAATTTTATGCGTTGGGGTTTTGATTTTTGCTCCCGTATACTAGTCCAACATACTTTTACAATTGATGCATAAATCCCACCACATGGTTTCATGAAATCTTTAGTGGTCTTTGTATGTTAAAGCATCATGCTTTCATCGAGCCACTACACTCCAGTGCTTGATCTAAACTAAATTACACTTCATTTATATAAAAATCAATATTAACCCCCAACGAATTTTATGCATTTGTGATTAATATTATTTGTGAATTTCTTACTTGAAAAATGTTGCTCCAAGTCTAACACTTTGCATAGTATAAGTACTAAACTATTCACTAGTGTAACTAGAATAGCTTGATATGCACTTATTTCTTTCATTCTACTCATTTATTTTAAAGAGTAGCAATGTCTTTTTGGGACCACTCTATAATTTCATACATAATTTTCTGTCATGAACAATTTACCTCATCGCTATCTATACATTGGTCTATAAGTTTCTAAATTTTGTTCTAATAAATTAGACATGAAATTTTATGAAGATTTCCATTTGGGACTAAGATTTAGCCCAAAGGAAGAAAAATACAGGTACAAACCATGACAGGCCATTCTTTTGGTCATCATCCAACAACAAATATACCTTTCATGTTTGAACGGGAAAAACCCTTTGGATATATCTACATCTTCAAATAGCAGGATCAAAATATAGCAACGATGCAGCCCAGTTCTTGGTCCTTAAGGTCAGATTTAAAAATTTCTTTTCCTTTTTAATTCTCCAAGTATTCGCAACAATGATTGAAGTCAAGTGTTAGGCATAATGACAAATATCATTATTTCCAAATAAAAAACTTAGCTATTTAAGAAATTTAAAATTGATGATAAATATAATGACTGTTTATCATAATGGCAAATATCATTAAACACACCGAATTCCAACACTCTTGAAACACTTTACCAAGTGTTATTCAGTTGCACAAGAATAGGGTAATAGTTATGAAAATGATTGTTGGAAAGGCAAATTGCTAAATTACAAGATTAGTACAAACATGCACAATTGACACAAAAGGCCAAATAATTTCTTGCTAAAGTTAAAAGGCTTGACTAGTAATATCTGCTCTAGCTAGTGTGTCCTATTTTAGACTTTTGATCTCTAGCCGATCAAATGATCTTAAGTTCGTCCATTTCTTTTGCTATTCTACTATTGCCAAAACAAAGAAAAAAGTGGAAATAGTTGAATTACCTATAGAGCATGCGATTCATACATAAAAAGAAATTCCAAATTTTCTAAGGGGATGTCATAATTTGACGAAGAAAAACTCTCAAAAAGAAAATAGAGATATAGCTAAAAGTTATGAAAATTCCATCTACATCACAAGTGCCAAGTTTAACTCCTGTAAATTATGGGTTGTACAAATCCAACAAAGAAGAGCTCTATAAGTAAGAGTCCAATGTCGAAGAGTTCGTCAAGAAGACTATAACAATGAAAAGACCGAGGTATGCACAAAATAGTATTGAGATTTAAGGTCTTCTATTGAGGTAACTCATTTCTTTCTTTCTTTTTTATCCATGAGATCATTTTATTGAAACTAAATAAATATCAAGCTTGCATGATTATTACAAATGTGTATGTAGAACATGTTGACTATATTATTAGTAGCACATGTTTCATCATCATGAATCTGAGAAGTTCTATTAAGTTTCCTATACTTAAAATGCTTGATGATCGTGTTCACAATATGCTCATGAATTTAAGTCTCAATAAATTTCCGCTATCTCCATCAACTCACCAAAATCTTTTTAAATTGCTTTAAAAATCATATACAGTGCAAGCACCTAACAAAGACTAGTTTGGAGAAGCATATAGTCAAATAGCTTCAATTTTTATACTTCTCTATGATTCATGTAGAATGCACTTCATCTTGTATAGCATACAATCGCATATTTGTACATTGTCATGCAGCTAGCACTATTGAAGTGACTTAAGCATACAATTAAAGGAGGAAGAGTTGCTATTACAAACAGCAATGACCATAGTCATCAAAGCACACCAAAAAAAAAAAGGGGGGGGGGGGTTCCAATCATGATAGACCATTCCTCTAGTTGTCAACAAACGAGAATTGTACTTTTCATGTTTGAACAGAGGCAAAAATGTGGCCTAGTTTCTGCACCTTCAAAAAATTGAAGCAAAAGAGATCTAGACCTTAGACATGAAGTATCATGTTGAGCTAAAAAAAAAAAAAAATCTTGAAAAGAGAAGAGCTTGTCGTCTTAAAAAGGGAAGAGCTTGTTAAGAAGATCCCAACAATAAAAAAATCAAGGTATATGACAAAATAATATCGTCATTTAAGGTAACATATTTATCTCTATCTCTTTAATATTCATCTATAAAAATTTACACCTGTAAGGTGTCATGCAAAAATGTATGCATTACTAGACAGATCACAAAAGAGGTAAAACTCTAGGATTACAAGGAAATAAGAAAAAAGTCCACCTAGGCTATTGGTAACTTATTATTTATATATGAATTGTTCTAAAATTCTTATTTAACCAAGTCTTGGCAAGTGCATGTGCTATTTAATGCAGATATCAACATGGCCTTAAGAAGGTCCAAAACGACATAGCGTCAAGGAATCTTTCCAGCAACAAGTGACAAGATTCCTTAAGTGGATATAAGTCACCAAGAAATGGCTAAGTGATAAGATTCTGCTAAGACGGATGTAAATCACTAAAGAAGCTTAAGTGACAAGATTCCTTAAATGGATGTAAATCACCAAAAAATGGTTAAGTGATAAGATTCTGCCAGGACGGATGTAAGTCACTAACGAAACTTAAGTGACAAGATTCCTTAAATGGATGTAAGTCATCAAAAAATGGCTAAGTGATAAGATTCTGCCAAGATGGATGTAAATCACTAATGAAGTTTAAGTGACAAAATTCCTTAAATGGATGTAAGTCACCCAAAAAAAAAAAAAGGACAAGATTCCACTAGACCGATGTAAATCGCTAACGAAGTCTAAATGACGAAGCTCCGTAACTGGATGTAAGTCACCCAAAAGTGGCTAAGTGACTAAATACCCTTAGACGAGTGTAAGCACAAATGCAAGTCACACACAAATCAAGAATATCAAACATGACAATGAGAAAATGAATAAAAGAAAAACCATTGAAGTGATAAAAAATGGTCGTCCAAATAAATCACCTTACCCTTTAGCAGTGATGAAAAATGGTTGTCCAGAGAAATTAGCTTGCTCTTTAGTAGTGATAAAAAATGGTCGTCCAAAGAAATTAGCTTGCTCTTCAGCAGTGATAAAAAATGATCATCCAAATAAATTAGCTCACTTTCAAGATCAAGCTATGATCCCTCAAACATCTGAAAAGATCTTCAAAAGGCAGATACTAAGAAGTTGTTACAAAAATACTACCATTCCTGAAGAAGAAAGTAGTTGAAGATAAAGAAGTATGAATCTAAACAAGTCAAGAATATTCCCAAAGCCTGACTAGCACAAAGCAAAATCAGACTTGGGAATAGGGGGCAATTGATGAGTCCATAAAAATTATTAAGGTCGTCCATCTTAATGGACGGTCATTGCGTCATTAGTAGGCCATCAAAGATAGATGAGTAACCATCCAACACATCCAATAACGACCATCAAAGGCCTTAAACTCTCTCATCAAGACAAAGAACGTTACAATTAGGGTAATAATCACCCTCATTTATGTCCAACAGCTACCTAAGTCACCTATAAAAGGGACAATCTATCCATTTGCTAAGGTACGTAAAAAAACTATTACAAAATGCTATCTACATATGAAATATATGGGCTAATAATAACTTGAGCATCGGAGGCTCCCCCACCGGGCACAACCTGGTGGTCTCTTCGATCAGTCCCTCCTTTATTTTGCAAGTCCTACAAGATTGTCAAGAGCTCCGGATTGGATGAGTGACCCAGCTGATGATTTTGGCATCATCACTCTAAAATATGAGTAATGCAATTGACAAACTGTTTTACAACATTTTTACAAACCCTTGATGACAAGGGCACTGATTAAGAATTCATTTTAAGAAAATTTTGACATCACTTTTATAGAAAATGAAAAAAGCTGTCAAAATATTAATTGTTTTTTTTTTTCCCATAAATACTTTTTTTTAACTAGATTCTTAGTCAATGCCCTAAGGGCACTTGCTAGCGAGTCCAAATCTTCTGTCTCACTTTTCATACTCTACTCTATACTCCACCAATAAAAACTTGTCACGTATTCACCTCATTAATTAAATACTACTATTAATTAATAATGATAGTATTTAATTAATTATATTAACACGTGTCAAGTTTTTATTGGTGAAGTATAGAGTGGAGCAGAAAAAGTAGAACAGAAAATTTGGATTCCTCACTAGCATTTCCCTTTGTTTTTTTTATATGAAATTATGAAGTAGCTTCAACTTTGGAGTTAAGAATTCTTTGACAAATATTGGTTCCAATTAGTTTAATTGATAAAATTTAATAAGTGAAGTATTTAATGATTGAATAAAAAATCTAAAATTAAATTTTAGTGTAAATAAATATATATATATATATGTATTGGTGTTTGAGTTCAATAATAAGCAACCGATAACATCATTGATTAAAACTCCCTTTAAAATAAAAAATCTAAAATAAAATATAAAAAAATAAAATCAAAATCAAAATAAAAAATCCTTTGACAAGACAATACTTATCTATCAAAAAGATAAAGTCGAAGACAAATGATTTCCCATGGATTAAACTGAATGAATATGTAATGTAACACTAATTTCATCACAGATCAAAATCTCCTGTGCATCGCTCGCTGGTTTTCCCTCCATGATTCGAAGCCCAGGACACGCACCTCAGCCAATCGTATCACGCCACGTAGCAGTTATCGGCGCCGGCGCCGCAGGCCTAGTAACTGCTCGAGAGCTCAGCCGCGAGGGCCACAGCGTGGTGGTCTTCGAGCGAGGCGACCAGGTTGGCGGCACCTGGGTCTACACCCCGAATGTCGAATCCGACCCGATTGGACTCGAAACGACTCGGACCACGGTCCACTCCAGCCTCTACGACTCCCTCCGCACCAACATCCCCCGAGAGGCCATGGGCTTCAGGGACTACCCGTTCGTCCCCAAAGACGACCCGGACAGAGACCCGAGACGGTTCCCGGGTCACCGAGAGGTTCTGATGTATCTGCAAGACTTCACGCGCGAGTTCAGGATTGATGAGTTGGTGAGGTTTGAAACGGAGGTGGTGCGCGTAAGATTGGTGGAGGAGGAGAAATGGAAAATAAAATCAAAACAGAGGTCAGGCAAAGAAATGGGTTTGGAATTGGATGAGATATTTGACGCTGTTGTTGTATGCAATGGCCATTTCACCGAGCCTCGTGTCGCCTATATTCCTGGTATTTTTCCTAACTGCTCCTTTCTTTCTTTTTTTAGAAACTATTTTTTCTAATTCTGAGTGTGCTTAGGCCTCAGAACACTGGTGTAAAAACCTCCCATTTTAGCAATCAATAAGCCAAAACCCACCCACATCCTGGGTGGGTTTTTACTCTTTTAACAGTTGTTATCATAAACCAAAAAAAAAAAGAGAGTGACAAAAAAAGAAATAGGGATGAAAGAGAGAAGAGAGAGAAATTGAATATTTTATATTATTTGTTAGTATAATTTATATTATTTTAATGAGTTATATGTAAAAATATAAATTAAAATATTGTGTGAATTGTGAAATAAAATTATAAAATAAGTTTTGAGAATATAAGTGCTTGTTTTTTTATTTTATTTTATTAGTATTTTGTGGCAGGAATAAATGAGTGGCCTGGGAAGCAAATGCATAGCCACAATTATCGTGATCCAGAACCTTTTCGAGATCAAGTATGTGCCACATTTTCTTCCCAAAAAATGTATGTGCCTCTTTTGAATGTGAATAGTAAGTTAAGCTTAGCAGATGATTTAAAAAATAATAATAATTATACTGCAGTTGTAAATTGATTCCCATTTGAATTCCATTAATTCACTTCTTCTACTTTGAGAAATATTTCCATTATTTCACCTTTTTTTTTTTTAAATGAACCGTTAAAAAATATTTTGTAAATAAACTAAATCAACTAGGAATACAACACTCAGCTCAGATGGTAGATCTTCTGCCCATACATCAAGATTTGCAGATAGAACAGTTCTTTTAGAAAAGGAATTAGCAAGCTAGTTGCCCTCCCTTTTTACACGTCCAAAACTACACTTATGAAAAGCACCTGACAAAGAACAAATCTCTTCAATTACATGACCAAACATAGATTTAGAAGGCATCTGGTTGTTGATTGCTGTGATAACTCTTTAACTATCTTCTTCGAACTCTACCTAGAAAATATAAAGTTCTCGAGCAAAACTTAATGTCCAGTTAGCTATTAAGGCTTCCACCAAATCTACTGGGTGAGGTAACATGATTTTTTGGCTAAGGGCTACTATTATATTCCCCCAAGAATCTCGAATCACTACACCAATACCAGATAGGGAGAACTCAGAGAAAATGACTCAATCAAAATTTGCCTTTTACATTCCTTCACTTGGAGGGTTCCATTTGACTTGACACTTTGGCTGGACATCTCTAATTAATTTCCACTGCACATCCAGGAATTCAATGAGGAGTTCCTTTGCTTTCGATGCCACTTCTATAAAGCCCATGTTGGTTTTTTTCTCTGATCCTATTGCGTCTTTGTCAAAGACTCCAGGTGATCATAGAAAAATAATGCCACTGTGAGACAAGGAGCTTGTTCGAACACTGTACAGTCTGTAATAACCAAATCAACAAACGATCTAAACTTCTTCTAAAATAAATTGAGGAAACTAGTTTCTAACCACCACACTAATTGAACCTGGTCACATAACCGTAAGGCATGTAAACAATCTATCAAGTGTTCCTCATAATGACTACACTGAGTTTCCTTAAGGACATTCCGATTGAACAAGTTTTGCTTGGTTGGGAGAGACTCTTTTGCAGCATGCCACATGAAGTGCCTAATTTTGTTTGAAACTTTGAATTCTAGTAGTCCACTTAACAAAACATATTCTCTTATATTCTTCTGATATTAGGAGAAATTTAACAATGTGTAGAAACTACTTAGGGTAAATAAAGTCTAATATGCTTTGAATAACAAATCTTACCCGACCAATCATGTATTTTTGCAATGAGTTGGGATTGAGAACAAGCATATATGTAAACAATGTTCTGTAATTAGGACCTACAAGGCTACAACTAACTGATCATTATATAATTTTTCGGTTTCAATTCTTTCCCCGCACAAGTGATTAGCTTAGCCTACCTTTTCCATTTCCTGCTTTCAACAGGTTGTAGTTTTGATTGGGAATTCAGTTAGTGCATTTGATATTTCTTGGGAAGTAGCTGGAGTTGCCAAAGAAATCCACATTGCAGCTCAAACGGTCATAGATGGAACATTTGGAAAACAGCCTGCCTATGATAATATGTGGCGTCATCCTATGGTAAGTCACCCACAATGCGATTGAGTGGCTATCAGGATATGTCAATCAAGTAATTCTTCTTTCTTTTTTCTTTCTTTTTTCTTTTTTTTTTTTTTTTGGGGGGGGGGGGGGGTTTCTATTTAGAAAATCTTCAATTTGTTTGATGAAATGTCTAGCATATATAAAAAAGAAATACTATATATAAATAAAGAGTATGTTAGGAAAGTTTCCGTTCACTTTTAAAAAGGATCATGTTTTAAGACATCCCAAGTTGAATTAGAAGACTAAGGGACTAATAATAAGGTAATACTGAATCACTGATTACAAGAAAGACTAATTGAAAATACTAACCTTAATTTAAATGATGCAGATAAAAGATGTATGTGAAGATGGTTCTGTAAATTTTCTAGATGGGAGCATTGTCATTGCTGACATCATTCTACACTGCACAGGGTATGCTGCATATATACTCCAATAATCTGGCTTTGGCTTTGATTTAGGTCCAAAACTGAACCAAAAATGAAATAGTGAATGGTAATTAAAAGTCATTTATTTATTTTTTCAAGGTACAAGTATCATTTTCCTTTTCTTGAAACCAATGGCATTGTGACTGTGGATGACAATCGTGTTGGGCCACTATACAAGCATATATTTCCACCAGCCTTGACTCCACAGCTCTCCTTTGTTGGATTGCCTTGGAAGGTTTATCCCTACCTAAAAATATATAGCATGACCACGTTTATGGTTGGAGCTTTAATTTAATCTTATATAATGGTGGACGTTATGTTTTTGTACTTGGTTGATGCCAGGCCATTCCTTTTCCCATGTTTGAATTACAAAGCAAGTGGATAGGTGGTGTTTTGTCTAATCGATTCACGCTTCCATCACAACAGGAGAGGATGGGAGATGTTGAAGCCTTCTACTCATCACTTGAAACTTTTGGCACTCCAAAGCGATACACTCATTGTTTGGGTGATAATCTGGTAATTTTGGTCAATTCAGGAGCCTAAAACATGACAGATTTTCATTTTTCCTTATTTAACTTTCATGCTAACATTAGGTATGGTGGCTAATGACCTATTTTCCATATAAATGTTGCTAAATTATTCCAAAATGGCATAATAAAACACCATAAGGGTGCCTCAATAGTGCCTAGCAATTGAAAGTATGTGTCTGGTAAAACTGACTTGATTAATAGTAAAAGACCAGCTAAGGTAGAGGTAAGCTATTTTTTGGCTAGTGAAGGCAATTAGACTTCATTCTTCTAGTTCTGATTTCTTACTTAATATTAATTTGGTCATGTTGAGAAAATATTTTGGATGTTGTTGTTCAGGTAGAGTACAATAATTGGCTTGCGAGTCAATGTGGATGTCCTGCATTTGAAGATTGGAGAATGCAAATGTTTTTGGTCACTATCAAGAGCAAACTAGCTCATCTTGAATCTTACCGCGAAGAATGGGAAGCTCAGCACTTGGTTTTGCAAGCTTATGAGAATTTCATTAAGCACACCTCAGAACAAGTTAGCTAGTGATAGATCAGAGATGTGTCTTTCCTTAATCAAGTTTCAACACTCACCATTTTTCATTGTATCTCACATGCCAAAACCCTAGCCACCTTTCTATTGTTGGCTTCTATTCCTCTTGGTTAGTCATCGTTCTAAGTAGAAATGTACATTAAGAAATGTACATTAGTTTATTTTGTAAACAAGTCAAACACAAGCTTATGTTTAAGCTTGACTATTAAACAGGCAACACTTAAACATAATTTTTTTCTTTTTTCTTTTTTGGAGAAGCATAATATTGTGTTTGTAAACAAGTTCTTGAGTATAAGGTTGAATTTAGAAATTTATAATAGACATGTTTCTATATATATATTGTATGTACGGTCATCGCCCCATCGCTAGTAGGCCCATAATACGTTATATGGTCGTTGGCCCATCACCATTGACCACCCCAAGTGATATGGGGTGGTCAATACTTCCTCGGGGGCCCAATCTCTATTGCTTGGTAGGTTAAGCAGGGAACCATTTAAGCCTCGAGGACTAACCTTGCTCAGTTCCATTCCGAAATACGTTGGTAATATCTTGGGGGATATTGCCGCCGAGCAATGTTCAACGGTGATATCCTATTTTCAAGGACTGAGTTCCTATTTCCAAAGTGGGGCCCCCTCTTGTCAGGAATAATCCTAACGGGCCCCACCCGCATGAAAAATGCTAAAGGTAACATTGCTAACCCACTAAAGGAAGGCTATAAATAGGAGAAAAGCAAGAGAGAAAGGGGTTAGACGTTGGAGGGTAGAGAACCAAAGGAGAGGGAGAAAGGGAACGCTGGCTTAAGAGCATGATTGTTCGGTTAGCCTAGTTAGTGTCCTATCCAGCTTTAATTCTCGTCCTAAGGAACTTCCCATTGTAGAATACCCATTCACCCACCATAACAAATAAATTGTGAGCTCAATAAAGGAGTTAGCCCGTTAACCACCAATTTGGCCCGCACAATATATATATAAAAGAAAATCAATAAAAATCATGCTACATAATTAAATCAAATAATATAATTTCAACTATAATTATAATTAATTATTAATTGTAGTTTTGAAAAAGAATAAAAACTTATATACAATATCCCAAATCGTATAGACTGAAGGAAATTCTAATTTCAAGAATTTTTGTAGTGGCCCTAAAAGTGAAAATGTTTCTCACTTAGAGTCCGTTTGGAATATGCTTATTTTGCTGAAATTGAAAACTTTTTTGCTAAAAGTACTGTAGATAAAGGTAAAAGTTAGCTGAAATACTACAGCGGGACCCATGAATAGTACCAAAACATATGAATAGTAACAAAAATAGACTGAATAATAAAATAAATTGGCAAAAATAATTCATGCCAAACGCACACTTAGTAAGATTGAAAATGGCGTTTGAACCGCTCAAATCATATTTAAAATGAGCAATTTGGCCCAATTTACTAAAATAAGGTCAAGTTGAGCTCAAATTAGACCAAATTGGATCTATTTGACCCAAAATCGTTCAAGTCAAACCAAATCGGATTTGGTTTGATCCCAATATGTGACTTATCGGGCTGCATCCAGGTTGAGATAGTGCACCTAAATGACATCGCTCTTTTTTCATTTTAAGCATTGAGTAATGAAATTGCTCAATGCTTAAATTCAAGAAAATGAAAAGCATGGGAAAGCATATCACTCAAATCTGCCGTGGGTGGTAAGGCTTGATGGGCATTGACGATTGGAATCAATTGAACCGTGCTACCATTGAGAGCACCAAAAAGTCGCCTTTTCAAAGGCACTTAATCAAATCAGTAGCAAGACGCATGGACAGAGCACAGTGGCAGCTCCAGAAATTTTGTTTAGGGGGGTCATTAAAAATTTTAATAAAAAAAGAACTTGAATATATTGAGGTACCAACCCAAAAAAAAAAAAAAAAAATTAATACATGAAGTTTTACAATTTCCTTCTACAAGTTTTCAAATTTTGAATTGTTATATGATAGTTCATTATAAGTATCTATTGCCAATGTGGGTAGCTATGAGCCTATAATCATTTTATTTTGGTAAGTTTATCTAACATTTTTATTTTTATGCAGTTTTTATTATCTATTTGTTATTGTTTTTATATAAATATTTTAAATTAAATGGATAAACTAAACTCATTAGCTTTGTATTAATTATTGACGTACACAACCACACTCATTCATATATAAAATTATACACTAGTGTCTACTTAACCAATCAAATACTTGGACAATCACTAACTATACGCTTTTTTTCTTGAATTTTACTAACTTTATAACAAAAAGTTATTATAACATGATAACAATATACACACATGTAACAAACCATATCTATTTCCTAATTATTAAATTATATATATTTATATTATAATGTACACACAAACATCCACAAACATTATAATTCACACAAATAATATTATAACAAAAAATAATGCACACAATCAATATTAGACACACTCACACACATAATATAAATTTATAAAAAAAATAATGACACTTACAATTCACAAACACTTACTTTTTATTTTTAGAGTTGGAAAAACTTGTAATAAGGGTGTGTAAAATTTAAGTAGGGGTGTGCAAATATATTTTTAAGAAAAAAATTATAGTATTAAACTAACAAAAAAAATAATTTTTTATATATAAATATATATATATATATATATATATATATATATATATATATATATATTTTTTTTTTTTGGAAGTCACGGGGTTCAAATGAACCCCCTGAGAATAGTGTAGCACCGCCCATGACAGAGCATTGAAACTCTTCCACACACAATTATCATCCTCCAAGAAAGAGAATTAAATAAGAGAGAGAAAGGGATGAAGGAAACTAACAAAAAATAGCAAACCTTAAGAAGGTTGGGTTTTAAAACATATGTATTGTTATTTACAAATATGCCACCACTAATTTTAGAAAACAAAAGTCCAATCATGAAAGCATCTAAAAGAATAGCATTCAAACTTGCTCATCTAAAATATAACATAAAACCCAAAATATAGCCAATAAAGTTCAAAAATCACCCACATCATATTATCAAGGGCGGAGCCATAGGGGTCTAGGGGGGGGGGGGGGGGGGGGGGGGCAACTAGCCCACCCAAAAAATACATTTAGTTATTACTAAAGGGTCATGCTAATGAGTGCCCTTAGGGCACTCGTTAAGAATTCATTTTAAAAAAGTTTTGACATCACTTTTATGGAAAATGAAAAAAACTGTCAAAACATTAATTGTTTTTTTTTTTTTTTTTTTCATAAAAACTTTCTTTAACTGAATTCTTAACTTAGGGCACTCGTTAGCATTTCCCATTACTAAATACTCTTGCCTACTTTTTGTTTTTGGGTTTATTAAATGCCATTATATTTCATTGGTCTTGAAACAAAGCACAGCTTCTAAACGAATCATTGAGGACGTTTGTGAAGGAAAATCACCTTCTGGTCACATATGGTGGGACGTTTGTGATTGTGCTGACTGCCAGAAAGAAGAAAGTTTTGAAGAAGATTGGCCCAAGAGAAAGAAAAAATCCTCACAGGAAAAGCTCAAAGAAAGATATGAAGCAGGAAATCCAGAAGTTAACCTTTTAGGGGAACCCTCTGGAAGGTTTGATTATTATGTTCTTTACCCCAGATCCAAGAAACAAATTTCTCCCTCTCCATCCAAAAAAGATTACAACCAAAACCAGAAACCTCCATTAATCCCATACTATCAGAAAGTCATTCCCCAAACTCTAAAATGTCAACCTCTTCCCATTAAACCAACCCAGATACCAGAATCTTCCTCTTGCTACATGTTTGACCAGACCTCCCCTTCCTATTCCCAGAACTTTCCCCCATTAGAAAGTTTTGACCACCCTCAAACCAGCACCAAACATGTTTGGAAAATAAAGAATCCTGTTGGAACTAATTCAGATGGTACTAAGAAGCAGGTCTCTTCGGCAGAAGCAGCTTTAAATTGGCAAGCGGAGAATGCTGTAGCACAAAATAAAGTCCTTTCAAAAATCTTGGATAATTAGCAAAAGATGGCTGAAGCAGTCAATCATACCTTTTCGTCTTCCAATACTCTTATTGAAGACTTGAAGAAGAAAATCAAGGCAGTTGAAAAAGAGTTGGAGACCATTGCTTCCACAGTCAAGGACTTGTCTGTTTCCTTTCCTCTTATTGGACAAAAAGAAAATGAGAAAAAGCAGTTACTATTACAACTCCAATCTATGCAAGAATCACAGAAAGAAGCCGCTCAGGCCCTTCCAATGCATGTCCAGATGCCCTACCAGCCTCAGCAATTATTGTATAAAGACCTAGCCATACCCTTGACCTCACCGTTCTCACCAACCTCTCAAAACCTACAACCATTAGTCATGGCACATCCTAGTCATAATCCCTTTAGGCCAAGTGGAATTCTCCCCAGCATTATACGGCCAGTTCCATCTCAACCAGAGTCACAAGTTAAACCCCAAAATTATTCTCCTTTCATGAAAAAAGATAAAGAACCAGTATACCAACTTCCAGACCCAACTATTGGTGCTTCTTCAAGACCTCCAGATATGAACATGTTGACTGTAGACCCTGACCCTCCAAACCCAATTTCGTCATTCTTTAAAACCCTTACCCTTAATAACTCTAGAGAGCCTTTTGTGCTTCCAGTAATTGAGGACTCTGATCTAGACTTGTCTGATCATGGTCTAGAAGAGGTATTCATGACAAACAATGAACCAAAAGTGGAAGAGGAAGATGATGTTCTTCGCCCTGAAAAGTCTCCATCCCCGCCACCACCAATATTTCCCCCACCACCATTCATCCCAGATTACCAGACAAGGCTGGCTTATTCGCCAACTACAGATTCAAAGCATTTTTTTACTCTCGACAATGCTCCTCCTTCCAGATGGCATGATGAGATCTTTAACATGTATTCTTGGTGTATTGCTGAACTTCAAGCCCCAAATGCCACTGTGTCTCAGATAATTGCTAAATTTGTGGCAAGGATTACAGGAAGGCTAAGAGAATGGTGGATCAATCTTGGAGAATATAGACAAAGACAGGCAACCCAGCGCAACACATTGGAAGATTTTTTCACAATTGTCCATAACGAATTTCTTGGCTCAGCAACTCATTACACGGAGGTAGCACGAGAAGAATTCCTTTTGATGAAATGTTGCTCATTTGAAAGGAAGGATTTGGAAAAGCATTTTGACAGGATGTCAAGGAGATATTATTCTTTTAATGGTATGGATGATGTTAATGCCAAGCATACTTTTCTCAATTCCCTTCCAGAACCGTTGGGAGATGAAACTCTTCGCATGATGAATCTCTAAAGAATAACTTTACAACAAGCCTCTTTGGGAGAAATTTACCAACATGTGCTTATTGCTTTGGAAAAGCTCTACAACCAGAGAAAATTTCTTTCAGAAATTGATAAGGTCCATAGCAAACTCAAAGACAATTGCAGGAGAAAAGATTTATAGATAAAGTGCTATGAGAAAAATTGTGCCTGTCCACAGAAAAAAAGATATCATTTCAAAAAATATTTTGGAAAGAAAGGACGTTATGTGGGAAAAAAGAAAAACACTTTCAGAAAGAAGAAATGGAAATTTCTCAGAAGGAAGCAGTTTAAAGGAAAAACTTCGAAAACTTGCTTTGTATGTATGAGACCAGGCCATTTTGCAAGAAATTGCCCGAAAAAGGATAAAGAAGCAAAGCTCCTTGAACAAGCCCAGATTCATGCAGAGGACATTCCTTTCTCGGATATAGAGTCACTCTTTTCTTTGGATGATGAATACTCTCCTCAAGCTTTGGCAGTTGTGGCTTATTCTACCTCGGAAGAAGACTCAGATCCAGACAGTGAATATGATTCAAACGCAGAAATCCAAACCATCTACACATCTCAACCAATAATAGCCCCATTGACCAACCCAACTCCGATAGCCCAAGTTCACCTTCTCCTTGATACATACTCTAGACCTATTCTGGTGATAGCCTTATTTGATACAGGAGCAGCAGCAACAATCCTTCACCCCAGAATTTTACCTCAAGAGTTTTGGCTACCCCATCATCAGATGTTCATAGCAACTAATGGAGAAACATTCCTTATAACCCTAAAAAGTAAGCCTATCCTCATCAGAATCTTCCCAACTTTAACCATTAAACACCAAGTCCTTGGATCCCCTCTTACAGGCAGAGACCTTCTCATTGGATTTGATCTTCTCCATCAAATACCAAGCCTTAGATGGTCCTCAAAAGGGATCATGCACAAACAACACCTTCTTACTTGGACCCAAGTACCCCATTTGTTTACCATGGACCCCTTTGACTCCTTAAAACTCTAGATTATCAGTGACTGTTGTGCTAACAGCCATTCTAAATTCCTCCTTAAAAATCCAAATCCTTTGTGGAAAAACCCAAAATTTTTCATAAACCTTCCATTCAAGAAAAATGAAGATGTCAACCCCACAAAAGCCAATCACAGAGGGATGAATCCAGAACACTTAGCCTTGGCCACCCAAGAACTATCCACTCTCCTATCTAAAGGCCTTATTGAACCCACAACTTCTCCCTGGGCGTGTGAAGCTTTTTATGTCAACAAGCATGCTGAGCAAATTCGAGTCAAACTTAGACTGGTAATCAATTACCAGGATCTCAACCACTTCCTTGTAGATGACAAATTTCCTCTGCCAAACAAGAGTGCTCTTTTCCAGCATCTTTCAGATGCAAAAGTGTTTTCAAAGTTTGATCTTAAAGCAGAATTTTGGCAGCTAGGCATCCATCCAAAAGAAAGATACAAGACAGCTTTTTGCATTCCAGATCACCATTACCAATGGACTGTTATGCCTTTTGGCCTTAAAAATGCCCCATCCTAATTCCAGAAAGCAATGGTAATGTTGTTCCAGCCACTTTTAGCCAACGCATTAATCTATGTGGATGATATCCTTTTGTTCTCAAAAGATGAGGAATCCCATGCCAAGTTGCTCACTAAGTTTTATAACTTAGTGAAATCTCAAGGAATAATGCTTTCAGAGAAGAAAATGGTCATAGGACAGTCTTCTATAGACTTTTTGGGAGTAAATATTTCAGATGGAAAGTATACCCTGCAGCCTCATATAGTGTCCTCTTTGGCTGAATTTCCAGACAAGCTCACAAATGCTAAGCAAATACAACAATTCCTTGGAATTGTAAATTACATGTCGGACTTTATTCCAAAAGTCTCCAAATATAGGAACTGTTTGGCTCAGTTGTTGAAAAAATCTCCCCCAGAATGGAACTCTGCTCACACAGAAGCGGTCCAACAATTGAAAAGGTTATCAGAAAAGCTTCCTCCCTTACAGATTCCAGGACCAGGCAAACGGATTTTGCAGACAGATGCAAGTGATGAATATTGGGCAGCAGCTCTTTTTGAAGAAATTGATGGCAAAAGCAATATTTGTGGCTATAAAAGTGGTGCATTCAAGCCCTCAGAACTCCATTATCATTCTACTTTCAAAGAAATTCTTGCAGTCAAGCATGGAATTGAAAAATTCCAATTTCATCTTTTCGGACACAATTTCTTAGTAGAAATGGACATGTCTTCCTTCCCCAAGATGCTCCAGTTTAAAAGGAAAATGCTCCCACATCCTCAGCTACTCAAATGGGCAAATTGGTTCTCACAATGGTCTTTCCAAGTCAAACACATTAAAGGTAAAGATAACCTTATCACTGACTACCTTTCCAGGAAACCTCCAGTCCTTAATACCACAATTATCCCTCCACCTTTATGTGTATATCCTATTACAAACCCATCCTCATCCTCAAGTCTTTCCTCTGCAGACCCTAATGATATCCTTAATATGATAGAAAACCTCCCCTCAGAAATAAAAGACCAAATCAAGACCTTGACCCTTGAAACCAGAGCCAAAAGAATTATTAAAACCCTCCATGATTACCTTAAAAAGCACCAAAGCCACTTCCTTGCTATTTTCCCTTATATAGATCAACCATGGAAAACCCCTTTTGCATTTTGGATAACCAATTGGACTGTTGCACATTACCTTTATATGTGGTACTTGCTCAATGAATATTACTTGTGTCTTCATTTCGAACCAAAGTTTTATGGTTATATTTTCCCTTAGGGAAATAAATATTTTCAAAAATTCTGGTCTGAAATTCTGAAAAATGATGCTCATAATGGTGAATGGGTAAAGTATCATAAAATAGAGCACCCCAGATTTGGCCACAAAGTCACTTCAGCATGTTTGGTTGCCAAACTTCATTCTAAAAGTACTATTCAAGCACAAGGAATTTTCCATCCTGCTGAGATGTATTGGGTCACCAATTCAGATGGAACTCTCCATACACATTTGGATGTCTCTTGGGTATCTTGCCATCATTCTCTTACCATGGCGAAATCTCTTAATAAGGGTATTCTCCCTGAAATAATTCCAACTGGCCCGAATGTTTGTAAGCAACAATGGCCACATGAAGACCATTGGGAAATGCCAAATCCCCTTATTGGATATGATGATCCACAATATCATAATCCTGATGAAGATGTTGATGAAGAATGGTTCCAAGGAAGAGATGGATGAGACTAGATATCTTTAGCAAAAAAAAAAAAAAAAACCTAGTCAAAAGTCCTAGAAACGTCTTCAGACATAATGCTTCCAAAAATTACTGTAGCTTCTCCTTGTCAGAATGATGCTTGAATAAAATCATCCGTGCAGCTTCGCCCCCACCTCAGTTGACACTTGTTTCTAGCCCAGCACTGAAGGACTCTGCAACTACTCTTATCCCATGGAAAGCTTATCCGGAGGAAGATTGCAATCCAACAATCCCACTATGCTCTTGACACTTGTTAATCCATAAGGACAGCCTTTACTTGTCCTGATATGAATATTGTAGAAGTTTGTAGAATATCAGCATAGAAGCTTGTAGATTATCAGCAACTTTTAAGGCCTATAAATAGGACTTTTGTAAGTCTGAAGAGGGCAAGAGTGAGTTGAGAAAAACAAAAGCAAGCCCTCGTTGTAAAATGTATTCCCGTGTTTCTTATGTCTAATGTAAAAAAGTTGTTTAATCTAGTAATATCTTTTAGTTTGTTGTATCTTGTACTGTGCTCTATTCCACATTTCCATTTTGTTTCTTATATGTTGTTAGTAATTTACTTAATTAACCAGTTTCCATAATCTTCTTACACCCACTATCTTAGTCATTCCCTTGTTTAGTGTCCCTTTCTTAATAGTTGGTATCAGAGCCATGTCATTTGTTTCCCCCTCCTTTGATTAGTATACTTTGATTATTGTCTTGATTAGTATGCTCTGTGGTTTACAGTTGCCACATTAAGTGGATCCTCTGTATTAATCACATCAGAACACTAGACTTGATAATCAAAGTAGAACACTGAGGAGTTTGTTCTCAGGGTCTTTAGAGAATCCTATTTGCCATAGTAACTTGGTGGACGTTTAAGCCTGGAGTAGGTGTTTTGGTCCTGTTAAGTCTTTGGTAAATAGTTCTTATCATAGGAAACTATCATGGCAAATCCATCTTCGGAAGTAATTGATACCACTAAACCTACCTTTGACCTTTCTCTTCGAAAATCTACTGCTAATAGGTTAGACTATTTGTATGAAATTTCTCACGTACCTGAAGATAGTAAAATTCTCATCACTGATTTCCCTATTGTAAATCCTTATACTGTGTTTGATAAACCTCAAGTCTCTTTTAAAAAATCCATAAAAAAATTGTTAGGCCCATCTCAGTCCTCTACTGTCAAAGAATATGTCCAAGCTTCCAAGTTTGACCAGTATCATATTTCAGCCAGTGAGACAGAAAATTTCATTACCCTTGCACTTCCCAGAGAGTTCATAATTCCATGGCAGAAACAGGGATACACGCACCTCCACTTTGGAGCGGTAAGATTAGCATTAACTTTCCATGGAAGAAAAGGACTCCCTGTAGTCTCTAGAATTTCACTTCTTGACTCCAGATTTTTGGAATATCAAAATGCAGTCATCGGAATGGTCCAGACTACCCTAAATGCTGGTACAATTTTTGTCACCCTTTTTCCTAACTTCAACATGTCTCTGAAGGACCCCCATCTTTGTGATGCTCTTAAAGTACAAGTCCAGATTACAGGAGCCTCTCAGGTGCAGGATACATTTGCAGCCACACTTCACTATCAGTTGGCTTATAGACTTCAGAATCATGCTTTTGACATGGCGGTTCCAGACATAGCTCAATCCAATGATGCGTTGCTAATTCAAGTCGATCCAGGAATGACACCCATGTGCACCTTTGTTCCAAGGCAACTCAACAAGGACCGAATGATGTCTCTTTTCCCTGAATCATGGATTACAAAATATGAAATGCTTCATCAAGCAACTAAACCAATCCAGTCAAAAGATCCTATTTTTATCAGGAAAGAAAATGGTGAAGTAGAAACAAAATTCTTGTTGGCACCATCAGAGAAGAAGGATGTCACAGTTTTCCCAACTCAAATAGCTATGCTCTAACCAGTATCCTATGTCAGTGAAGATGGACTTCAAATCAAAGCATTTCAAGTACACGTCCCACCATATGTGAAGACTGCATTCCTTCATGGGAATTTGGAGGAAGAAATCTTCATGGAACAACCAGAGGGGTTCAAGAAACCTGGTACGAAAAATCTTGTCTGCAGATTGAAGAAGTCACTTTATGGGCTTAAACAATCTCCCAGACAATGGTACAAGAGATTTGATTCCTATATGATTCAGATTGGTTATACCCATTGTGAGTATGATTGATGCGTATATGTTAAAATGCTTGATGAAAAAGAATGAAAAAGAAATTGAAAACATGTCAAAGGTTCCATATGCAAGTGCAGTTTTGCACCAGGCAAGATTTGGCTCATGCAGTAAGTACTGTCAGCAAGTACATGGCAAACCCAGGTAAAGTGCACTGGAATGCAGTGAAGTGGATATTCAGATATCTGAATGGAACTACAAGATATGGGATCCTATTTGCGAGGCAACATGGGGATAATTCAGTGGTAGGATATGTGGATTCAAACTATGTAGGCAATATAGATGACAGAAGGTCTGCAACAGGTTATGTGTTCACACTGTCAGAATGGCCTGTTTGTTGGAGATCCACACTATAATCCCTAGTAGCCATGTCTACTACAGAAGCTGAGTACATGGCGGTAGCTAAAGCTGTAAAGGAAGCATTGTGGTTGAAAGGGCTAGTCAAAGAGCTTAGTTTGAACCAAGGAGGAGTTCAGTTGCATTGTAATAGTCAAAGTGCCATTTACTTGGCAAAGCATCAGGTCTATCATGTTAGGACAAAGCATATTGATGTGAGATTCCACAAGATAAGGGAGTTGACTGCTACAGGAGAAATTATTCTTGAGAAGATTGACACTTCAGAGAATGTAGCTGATATGTTGACAAAACCAGTACCTACAAGCAAGTTCAAGCAGTGCTTGGACTTGATCAGTGTTTGTGGCTTGTGATAGCCCGCAAAGGCTAAGGTGGAGGCGATTGAAGAGTTTAGTTTGTGAAGCTTGATAAAATTCAAGCCAAGGTGGAAATTTGTTGGAATGGCTTGAATTGTCAAAATTTGTGGCTTGACATTAGCCAACAAACCATTAGGAAGTTGCATGATTTTTTATGTGAAGAAATGCAAGGAGTTGCATTAAATGCTATCTTGTATGAATTGTCAAAGAAAACGGCAAGAAAAAACACCGATTGAATTATATTCATACATAGCCAAAATGTATGACTCCATAGGCCAAAAATGGATGCATGCCTATGTGTGAAAGTATGGCTTGATCAAAAAAGTCAAAGATATGCAATTTAGCAAGGAAGCTTACATGAAGAAACACAACACTCATGCATTAAATGTTGCATGGATTGCTTGGCCACTATTGTTGACTTCCTTAACAATAGAAGTCTCTCATGTGCTGAAATACAAGAATTCGGATGAACATCTAGCTATAAATAGATGTGAGTTTGAGAGAAGATACAAGAGTAGCAAACAAGAGAGTTCCTACGTGAGTTAAGGATATAGCAAAATAACTTCTTCTATGTGTGCACCAGAGCTAGGAAGTTAGTGTCTTGCAACATTTGTCTAAACACAATAGGTGTTTCTCTATTTATTTGTGAGAGAACTAAGGGTGTATTTAGGGTTTGGGTTTGTGTGAGAGTTTCTTCAAGTTATTGTTGTAATCTTCACAGTTATAGTGAAAATATATTCTATCGCCTCTAGTGGACATATGCATATTTCCGAATCACGGCAAATTTCTTGTGTCATATTTTCTTCTCTCTTTTCTTTAACCTTGTGTTGACAGATTAATTCACCTAATTCGCACAGCAAATTGATTGGTGTTTTAGTTAAATAGTAAGGAACTATCATCATAAGGTAAACATTACAAGTTAAAAATCCCTTTTAAAATAAAATAAAAAATCCTTTGACAAGACAATACTTGTCTATCAAAAAGATTAAGTCGAAGACAAATGATCTCCTGTGCCGCTCGTTGGTTTTCCCTCCATGCTTTAAAGCCCAGGACATGCACCCCAGCCAATCGTATCACGCCACGTTGCAGTTATCGGCGCCGGCGCCGCAAGCCTAGTAACTGCTCGAGAGCTCCGTCGCGAGGGCCACAGCGTGGTGGTCTTCGAGCGAGGCGACCAGGTTAGCGGCACCTGGGTCTACACCTCGAATGTCGAATCCGACCCGATTGGACTCGAACTAACTCGGACCATGGTCCACTCTAGGCTCTACAACTCCCTCCGCACCAACATCCCCCGAGAAGCCATGGGCTTCAGGGACTACCCTTTCGTCCCCAAAGACAACCCGGACAGAGACCCGAGATGGTTCCCGGGTCACCGAGAGGTTCTGATATATCTGCAAGACTTCATGCGCGAGTTCAGGATTGATGAGTTGGTGAGGTTTGAAACGGAGGTAGTGCGCGTGAGATTGGTGGAGGAGGAGAAATGGAAAATAAAATCAAAACAGAGGTCAGGCAAAGAAATGGGTTTGGAATTGGATGAGATATTTGACGCTGTTGTTGTATGCAATGGCCAAGCCTCGTGTCGCCTATATTCCTAGTATTTTTCCAAACTGCTTCTTTCTTTCTTTTTTTAGAAACTATTTTTTCTAATTCTAAGTGTGCTTAGGCCTTAGAACACTGGTGTAAAAACCTCCCATTTTAGCAATCAATAAGCCAAAACCCACCCACATCCTGGGTGGGTTTTTACTTTTTTATTCTAACTATGAACAGTTAGTTATCATAAACCCAAAAAAAAAAAAAAAAAGTGACAAAAAAAGTAGGGATGAAAGAGAGAAGAGAGAGATCTAGTGGTTAAGGGTTTCCTTGGAAATTGGCCGGGACTTATTTCGCTTGTAATTCTCTCTTTGAGCTTCGTGTGAAGTAAGTTCCCCCTAGATTTCGCCTTCTATATAAGGAAACCTGGGAGAACCGTTCTTTTACATCTACAAACCCCATGAGTTCTGCAGGAATTCTAAGTTCTCCCCCCTTCAGGAATCAAGAATGCCGCCTAGATCCTGGACGTCGCAGCTGAGGCAAAGGAAGCAGAGGCCAAAGATTTTCCTACCTTTCAACCGGGCAAGAAAGAAAACTCTCCTCCTTCAGCCAGGAACCGTAGCAAGCATAGATTGCGTCAGGCTCTTGATGAGCCTCCAAACGCTAACCAAGAATGTGCAGGAGTTGGCTAAAGAGGAAGGGGAAGAAAGTGAAGCGAAGTTGAGGGAAGCAACTGAGATATTAGAGGGGGCCACCTTTGCAGCTGGCGAGACTTATGGAGGATGATTTTTTAAGAGTACAGATATTAGCTTCTGGATAATAGTATGCTTTAAGGTGGCCTCAGCAGGTGGGAACCAATTCGGGCGCTTCCGCCTCTTCTTCTTTCTCATCACCGATACCATCCATACTGGCTCGATTGCTGTTGGAATAAGGCTGTGAATCTACCATTCCCATCGGCTTTCCTTTTTTATAGTTAGCTTTAAAACAAGCTTGCCTCAGTTGTTCTGTATATGATGTATCTTTCTTTTATTTAATAAAAAGGACTGCAATTTTTTCTTTGTAATTTTTTTCTTTTTCCACAGTGAGTACTATGTTAATGGGTGTGTTGCTGTTTTTGTTGTTGTTGTTGTTGTTGTTTTTTTTTTTTTTTTTTTTTAAATTTTTATTGGGACATAGAACTGATGCCGTTGTCGGCAACAAAACATTGTCATCTTGACTTTAACAAAGCCTGCAGTAGCACCCGACTGCTAATTTTAAATGGTTTAACTAAGTAGGAACGATCGAGAATATAACCATGCGCTCTATGTCACAAACTGTGTGACCATTAGAGAATGTTGGATTTAATGTAGGTGATCCGAGGAGGCCATAGTGCGTTATGGCTCTGTCCGACATTTATAATGACTTCGGGGTGTTTGTTTTTCCCAAGCGTCTGGTCTGAGGACCCAAGCGCAACTAAGGCTTTGCTTAACACTTAGCAAAAGGTCCAAGGGACCCAACATACCTAAGGCTCTTCTTTTATTGAATGGGTAACAAAAAGTGTTAAGCCCCTAATGCAAATTTCCTCATAGGTTTGTGGTCTGAGGGGTTTACATCTTTGCCGAATGGTGAAAGGGTAGGCGATCCGAGGAGGCGGACTCCTTTTAGATTCTGCTCGTCACTCAGATAGATACTTGAAGTAATTAATCTCTTCAAGGACTATGGTCTAAGGATCCATATAGGACCTTTATTCTGTCCAACACTGAGATACTTGTCTAAAGTTATTAGTTTCCCCATAGGTTTGAGTCCAAGGACCATGCAAGACCTTGGTTCTGTCTAACACTCAAATAGTTGTCAAAAGTTATTAGTTTTCCCATAGGTTTGAGTCCGAGGACCATGCAAGACCTTGGTTCTGTCTAACACTCAAATAGTTGTCAAGAGTTATTAGTTTTCCCATAGGTTCGAGTCTGAAGACCATGCAAGACCTTAGTTCTGTCGAACACTTAGATAGTTGGCAGTGTGTGATAATTCCTCTAAAGTAGGAGGTCCGAGGAGTTTACACCTTTGCTGAATGGTAAAAGGGTGGGCGATCTGAGGAGGCGGACTCCTTTTAGATTATGCTCATCACTCAGATAGATACTTGAAGCAATTAATCTCTTCAAGGACTGTGGTCCGAGGATCCATACAGGACCTTTATTCTGTCCAACACTGAGATACTTGTCTAAAGTTATTAGTTTCCCCATAGGCTTAAGTCCGAGGACCGTGCAAGACCTTGGTTCTGTCTAACACTCAGATAGTTGTCAAAAGTTATTAGTTTTCCCATAGGTTTGAGTCTGAGGACCATGCAAGAACTTGGTTCTATCTAACACTTAGATACTTGGCAGTGTGTGATAATTCCTCTAAAGTAGGAGGCCCAAGGAGTTTACACCTTCGCTGAATAGTGAAAGGGTGGGCGATCTGAGGAGGCAGACTCCTTTTAGATTCTGCTCGTCACTCAGATAGATACTTGAAGTAACTAATCTCTTCAAGGACTGTGGTCCGAGGATCCATACAGGACCTTTATTCTATCCAACACTGAGATGCTTTTCTAAAGTTATTAGTTTCCCCATAGGTTTGAGCCCGAGGACTATACAAGACCTTGGTTCTGTCTAACACTCAGATAGTTGTCAAAAGTTATTAGTTTTCCAATAGATTTAAGTCCGAGGACCATGCAAGACCTTAGTTCTGTCTAACACTTAGATACTTGTCAAGAATTATTAGTTTCCCCATAGGTTTGAGTTCGAGAACCATGCAAGACCTTGGTTCTGTCTAACACTTAGATAGTTGGTAGTGTGTGATAATTCCTCTAAAGTAGGAGGTCCGAGGACCCATCATAGCTAAGGCCCCGTTTAATCGCTTCAGCAGATCATAAGATATCAATATATACCTTCCAGAACTAGTCTCACCGCGGAGGCCCCTTGAATCGCTCTGCGTGGCTGGCCCTTCCTCTAATGGGGGTCCAGCGGGACCAGCCACTAGATTCGTGAGGATCTGACCACTGACGAGGGTATGGGGCACGCACATGGTGTCAAAAGCCCCTAGAACTGTGCACCATTTAGCGATTCTCCCCGTATAATACAATAAACTGGCCACCATATCCTCTCATCGGGGACTCTTGCTGATGGGGGCCTGATCCTACCTTAACCAACCGTTGCACTCATTATCACACAAGCAATCCCCACAGACAGGGCCAATTGTAGGGTCGCAATTTTCGGACTGGGCCTATAGGTGAATGGGATCTAGGCCTAGTGGACCCATTACAATGAATTTGTAGATAGTGGGTCCAAGAGTTAGGCTTTAATGAGTTTGACAACAGTTAATGTGGATGTAAGAGATGATTGAAAAGGAACTAGGAACATAGAACTTGATGGACTCATAATCCGAGGAGATGAACTCACCATCCGAGGATGTGAGCTTCTATCTGGCTTGATTAAACAGAGCACAAAAAGGGGGATATCAGCTTTTTTCTCCCTCTAGTCGTCCCCCCTTTCTTATGGAATGCCTCTTACATTATATAGTTCTCTTTGGACCATCCTGGTCCTACACTTGTTAGTCATCCATGCCTATACTTGAGTGCACGTCCCATCAGCCACTCCTTCTGACGTTCTGTGAGTTGTGGTAACCCAGATAGCACTGTTCAGGGGTCATGTCCACATAAATGGGGCTAGGATGTTAGCTGTAGATATTTAATGCGGAGGTGACAACTTATCCTGGAATTGCTCCTCCACTATATTCCCATGGCTGTCTCATTGCACGGGTGTTTTCCCTTGGGACGCTCTGGGAGACTGCCCTTTGTGGTGTGCCACTTTCTCCTTCCGTGATCTCAGGTTGTCGAGAACAGAATTGTCCTCGGCAACGTCTCTTGGCAATTTGGACCTTCTTCGTTAGTCCTCGGACATTTCTTCCTCATCAGCGTGGGCCTTGGGCTTGATATGAAATGGGCCGGGGTTGCCAAATTCTTTGGCCCCATAATATAATTTCAACTATAATTGTTATTAATTATTAATGTAGTTTTGAAAAAGAATAAAAATGGCATTTGAACTCTTCAAATCAGAATTTTTTTTTTTTTTTTTTTTTTTTGGTTGAGAAACAAAGACTTTATTTTATTTAAGTCAGACCAGCAATGTCTGCTAGTACAGCGGAAACAATTTGTGGTGGAACATCCTCCATCCACACAACAAATTCTAAAACATTTAAAGTATAGCGAGCTAGCCTATGAGCTACCATATTACCTTCTCTCCTAATATGAGAGTAATGTAATTTATTAAAACACCTAGCATTGAATCTTAGATCATCAATTAGTAAACCATCCAAGGATAGGAATGGTCTGTCATGTATAATGGCCTGCATTATAACATGTGAATCACCCTCTAAGGCTATATTGGAGAATCCCAACTTTGAAGCAAACTGCACTGCCATGGAAGCTGCTAGCATTTCGATCTTCAAAGGGCTGTGATTCTGAGGTAACAACTTTGAGAGTGAAGCCAAAACAACCCCCTGATCGTCTTGTATAACCACACCAATTATGGATTTCTTCTTAGTTTTGAAAGTGGCACCGACGAATTTTACCTTGACCAAATTTGAACCTGGACCTTGCCAACAAGTGCATGTCAAGGTGGGCTAGATCCGAGGTGGAGGTTGGACTACCATGAATTCTAATAGTAATTCCTTGGCCAATGTAGCAAGCTGATTTGAACTGCAGCTGGGCTTAAGCATGTGAACTCGGTTTCTATGTGACCAAATTGACCAAGTTATGGCTGAGAAGAGCTCCAAGTGATGGTTTTGTTTGATCAGCCTTAACAGCAACTCTTTGAAGTCCATGAAGCTAGTGTTTCCTCGACAAGACTAGGCCGAAGCATCCTCCCACACCACATCCAGCTCGCTACACGACCAGAAGGCATGAATGTTGTTTCAGGTTCAACCTTGCATTTGTCACAGATTGGATTGTCAATGATGGTACGGTGCACAAGATTTTCTTTTGTTGGTAGAGAATTCCTACATGCCCTCCTCATCAAATTTTTCATTTTATTTGGGATTTGCAGAGACCAAACCATTCTCCAAAGGGCTTTATCTTGTTCTACATTTTCATCAGTTCCCTCAGGTTCTGTTTTGGACTTTAAGAATCTATAGCCTGACTTGCAATTATGCACTCCATTCTATGTAAATGGCCAAAACAAACTATCCTTGCACTCCACTCTCGAAAGAGGAAGGCTTTTAACTAATTCTGCTTCATTCGGAATAAAAATGCCATCAATTACCTCTTGATTGTCTCACCATCAATGAGGATCTCCACCTTAGCATCAGCCAAGGACTCAATCATAGGTGATAGGGGCTGCGGGTTTAGCTACCTTCGAAGCCAAAATTGCTACCACATGCCTACTATTTTTCCATTCCCAATCCTCCATTTGCATCCTCTCACTAGCATATCCCTTCCATGTAAAGTGCTTGTCCAAGCATACGAACCTCCTCTAGAATTTTCTGCTTCCATAATAATGCAATTAGGGAAGAAACAAGCCTTGAAAACTTCATGGAACAAAGAATCTGGGTTTTTCAAGAGTCACCATGCTTGCTTAGCTAATAATGAGTCGTTGTACAAGGCTAAGTCCCTAAAGCCAAGACCTCCCACCAATTTTGATTTTGTCAACTCATCCCATTTCAACCAATGGATTTGCCTCCTATCTCCCCTTTGGCCCCACCATAATTTTTTTTATCATAGCTTCAATATCATGGCATAGACCCAAATGAATTTTAAAGCACCCCATGGCAAAGGTTGGAATGGCTTGGATAACTGCCTTGATCAAAACTTCACGCCCTGCTTGTGACAGCAATTTTCCCTCCCATCCTTGTAGCTTTCTCCAAACCTTTTCTTTGATGAAATTGAAACTTTTTTTTTTCTTACCAAGGAAGGTAGGCCCAGATATTGCTCATATTGTACAATCTCCTGCACTCCCAAGGCATTTTTTATTTCCTATTTGGTGGAATCAAGGGTTGATTTATTGAAGAAGATGGATGTTTTGTTTTTGTTCACTTTCTGACCAGATGCTTTCTCATAACGTTCCAGAATGTCAATGATATTCCTACATTCATTGGGAGTTGTCCTGCAAAAAAGCATATTATCATCTGCAAACAATAAATGGGTTAGCTCAGGACCCCTACGGCATAAAGAGAAGCCCTTAAGATCACCCACTCTTGTTGCTTGTTGTATTAACCCATGTAGTCCTTCGGTACACAGGAGGAATAGAAAAGGAGAGAATGGGTCCCCTTGGCGGATACCTCTAGTAGGGGTGATCAAACCTTGAGGTTCACCATTGACTAGAATTGAGTAAGTTACTGTTTTGACACAAACCATGACAAGCCCAATCCACCGTTCATTATAGCCCATTTTTCTCATGATATTTTCAAGGTATCCCCATTCAACCCTATCATAAGCCTTGCTCATATCAAACTTAACAACCATGAAAGCTATATCTCCTGAATCAGGATTTTTCATCAAATGAAGAGACTCAAAGGTAACTACAATATTGTCGGTAATAAGCCTATTTTTGGCGAAGGCAAATTGATGTTCAATAATGATCTGAGGTAAAATTTTCTTTAGTCTATTGGCTAAAACTTTTGAGAAAATTTTATAAAGAACATTGCATAAACTGACGAGTCGATACTCATGAACAGATTCTGGATTTTTTGCTTTGGGAATGAGGGTGACAAAGGTATGGTTTGGTGGGTGTGGATGAGTACGTACCTGAATTCAGCCAAGATAAGACTAAGCTTGTAACATCATTATCAACCACCCCCCAAAAATGTTGGTAGAATAATGGGGGAATACCATCAGGACCTAGTGCTTTAAGTGGGGCCATTTGCTTCAAGGCTTTTGTAACTTTAGATTCTAGGAAAGCCACTATAAGTGCTGCATTCATATCATCAATGATCACCAAAGGAATGTGGTCAAGGAAGGCCCCGGCCATATGGATCCGGGTTTGATGTTGTAAAAAGCTCATGGTAGTAACTAGTGAGTACCGAAGCTATTTCCTTAGTTTGTACCCACCAAATGTGAGAATCATCCATGATGCCACAAATCAAATTTCTCCAGTGTCTTTGAATGGCTTTTGTATGAAAAAACCTAGTATTGTTGTCACCATGTTTGAGCCAGAGAACCCTAGACTGTTGGCTCCACAATCGTGCTTCCCTATCAAGGAGGTGAGTAACAATTGAACCAGGGAATTTCGTAAACCACGAGTTATTAGCCAACCCACGATCTAGTATTTCCCAAATAGAGTGCCCATCTGCAAAGTGCTTACTCCAAGTGAACTGAGAACCAACAAAACCAAGATCCATAAACTCATACTCATCTAAAACATCCTTAAACAGTTGCATTTGGCCATGGTTTCGGGCCGCCCCTCCCAATTTCTCCTCTTGCCTAGTGAGTTCGTTAAAATCTCCTGCACATAACCATGGCACTTCTAGATTATGGTTTAAGGTTCTAAGGTTGTCCCATACTTCACTCCTTCTTGAGGTTGCAGGCTCCCCGTAAAAACCTATGAAATGCCATTCATTGTCCGTGCCCTTATCAATACATGTGTCAATGTAATAGTTTGATGAATCAACCACCTCCAGGTTAACTAACGCTTTCCAAAATAACGCAATGCCACCCCCCGACCCTCCTTCATGACCACCCATTTATGCTCAAAATCAATATTTCTTTGTACTATGTCTAGCCCTGCTTCGTCTGCCCATGTTTCAGCTATGAACACGACAGAGGGATCTTTTGCTCAGATTATATCTCCAAGCTCTTTCCTTGTTCGAAGGTTCCCAAGCCCCCAACAGTTCCACACTAGGCAATTCATTGTGACTAGCAGGGCTGAATATCAACCTCCACCAATTCAAATGGAACATCCATCTCACTCTTCGAAACCAATTTTCTTTTGTTAGGTAACTCAGAGTAGTCATCAATCTGCATGAAGCCTCGTTTACCATGAGTTAGTAGAGCAAGATTTGGGTCAACATGTGTTTTAGAGAACGGCCTAGCCACCCTGGTCCATGTCGGCAAAGATGGTTGATGAGCATCCTTAGTGGCCTGGTGAATGTCATGTGGAAAATAGAGTTCTGTTATTGGAGAATAACTCGGGTTTGAAACTGATTGGGGGTCACCTAGTGACTGAGGAATTTTATTTGCATTAAACTCCTTTAATGCCGCCTCAAGGTCATCAATGTGGGCTGCGGCAATAACTGAGCTTGATGAAGAGGCACAGCTTAGGTGTGCTAGGGTTTCCTCAGGGTTTGCGTTTGGCTTTGCATGAGCTGTGTTTTTATTTTTCCCTATTGGCAAAATAAATTTTGGCATTACCGAGTCAACCGTTACCATATTTACTCTCACTTCTCTTCCATGGCTCTGTTTTACGAAACTGACTAACCGCTAGTATAGCCACCTCCAGCGCTTGATTTTGGTCGCTATTTTCAGTATTCACCTCCCTCGGATGGTCTTTTTTCTCACCCGAATTACTTGCAGTTTGTCGAGACCAGTTTTTATTGGCTGTATAGAATCTAGGAACAACAATCACATTCTTCCTAAACGGTGAGAATGGTAGTGCTCCTCTAGAAAGCACGGACGCGGCACCAGAGGTGCCGCACCCGCGTCCGACGCGGTTGCCCGCGCGTCGGACCGCGTCTGCGTTTTTTTTTTTTTTTTTTTTTCTCGGATTCGCGCCGACTCAGCTCGATTCGCGCCGATGCAGCTTGATTCGTGCCGAATCGGCTTCGATTCGCGCCGAAGCGGGCTGATTCAGCCAAAATCGGGCCGTATCGGCCGGCGGCCGAAACATGCCGGAAAACGGCCGAAACACGCCGGAAACGGCCGAAATCGGCCTTGAATATGGCTGGAAAATCCGAAACTTGCATTCTTCTTTCTTTTTTTGTGAATCAAGGCATAGTATGTGTTTTTTAAGAATATTTTAATAGCAAAAATATATAGAAAATATAAATAAAAATATTTTTAATAATTTTTTAATCGCCGAGTCCCGCCGCACCCGCACCCACCTTTTTCAAAAATTGCCGAGTCCCGCACCCGCACCCGCACCCGAATCCTGAAACGCACCGGTGCTACATAGGTGCTCGTATGCTTGGACCAAACTGCCGTTGGTCCACACCAATAGCATATGTTTGGTAAACGTTCATACTTGAAGCTAATCCAGATTTGTTCCTCACTCCCCATTGTCACAAGACGACCACGACAGAGAGGGATAGTAATATTCATTGAAACTCTGACCCTAATAAAGCTACCTCCCTCAGAATCATTTGGATTGGTGGACGAAATAACTCGACCAAGTACTTCACAGATTTTCTCAGCTGCCCTCACATTCATAAATCCGATGGGAAGACCATGAACTTAAATCCAAAAAGTCATTCTATCAAACTTCAACTCCTCAAAAATCTTATCATAACTTTTCATCACTACCAGATGTTTATCATAGCTCCAAGTTTCACTGAGAAGCACCTTTTCAACTTCTGTTTTGTTATCAAAAACAAAGAGCATTCTATGGTCGCCCATATTACGTACCTTGAAGCCATTGCGAGATCGCCAAAGTGGAGTAAAAGTTTTGGCAATGGCTTCAATGTTGAGTGCTCGTTTTGTAAGGAATTTTGTGGCTATGATAAACTCTTACTCCTCACAATCTTCGTCAAGACAGCATCCCGGTCCCTCTCTATCTGATAGAGTAAGGCGATTCCAATTTGTATTTAGGTCCTCCATAAAAGAGGACGACTAAATACAATACAGGAAGGAAAGAAGAAAAAAATAAAACACTACTGTTTCCCCACTCTCACAAAGTAAAAGACGAGTACTCACCCACCTTCAAAAGAGAAGGGACCACAATTCTACCATTTAAGAGAAGTCAGAGGAGCTCTCTTAGTTACAGAGAAACTTTACTTCTTTTTCCAAATCAGATTTAAAATGAGCAATTTGGCCCAATTTGCTAAAATAAGGTCACGTTGAGCTCAAATCAGGTCAAATTGGATCTATTTGATCCAAAATTGTTCAAGTCAAACCAAATCGGATTTGGTTTGATCCCAATATGTGACTTATCAGGCTGCATCCAGGTCGAGATGGTGCACCTAAATGACATCGCTCTTTTTTTCATTTTAAGCATTGAGTAATGAAATTGCATGTCATTAAGTGAAGTAGTATGATACTTTGATCCTTCAAAGAATGACATAGCGTTTAGAAATCTAGCCCACTTTGAATGAAAAACTGTTCTTTAGTTTTGCACATTTTCTTTCTCCTCTGTAGTCCGAACCTGTGTCATGCCTCTTTGTACTGCACCTCTGCATAATGCCACAACGTCACAATTTGATCTATTCATGAGTGTCACCATTAGCCACATTTTTTGTCAAAAAACTTGTTTTGCTTCGGCTAACATCTTCTTCTCTCTCAATCTGGAATGGTGTAGCCATTAAGACAATGGTTCACCACTGCATAACATAATTACATCCTCTTTGTATCGACAATGGAAGCCATCGATGATGTGTGACCACTTTAGTTCTAAATCGCAATCCATACAGTAGATTCTGCTTGTAAAATATATTGTATTAGAACTTTGCATTGTTACTTTTTGTTGATGGATCTCTCGCTAGAGTGGTGATCATAGGCATAATTTACTAAATACTACAGAGAGATTGATTGTATCCAAATGCAATGAAACTTATAGTATTGGTAGACTAATAAATACCCTTTGACAATGACGTACATGTTAGTGAACAAATATATATTTAACCAAGAGTCATATCCTTACCCAAAATTCACTTTTTCTTTACTGAATATATACAAGGTATGTGAAGCAACATTGTCGACCAATTGAGGTTATTACATACATAAGGGTGTATCATATTATGATGTGATCAACCATCATGACCATATGCCGTACAACCATGAATGCACCTAACAAAATCCAAACTAAGTAACCAAAAAAAAGGTAACAAGCAAATTTAAGTTGAGAATCGAGTAACACACATAGTTGAAATTTTTTTTTTTTTTTTGGGGGTGGGGGAGGGGAGAGAAGGGGAAAACTCAAATTCAAGAAAATGAAAGCATGGGAAAGCAAATCACTCAAATCTGTTGTGGGTGGTAAGGATTGTTGGGCATTGACGATTGGAATCAATTGAACTATGCTACCATTGAGAGCACCAAAAAGTAGCCTTTTCAAAGTCACTAAATCAAATCAGCAACGAGACCCATGGACATAGCATTAAATTCTTCCACACACAACTATCATCCTCCAAGAGAGAGAATTAGAGAAGAGAGACAAAGAGATAAAGAAAGAAACTAAGGGCACGTTTGATACACCGTAATGATTATTATATGGGAATAGGAATAGGTATTACAAGGAATACATTAAGTTGGAATGTAATAAGTATTACTATTCATTAATTTGGTTACCATTTAGGAATAGAATCCTGAATATACATCCACAATTTAGTAGAGAATAAAAAGAAGGTGTAATTAAATCATTTTTAAGTCAAATTTCTTATAATACACTTATTTTAGGGTGTTCAAAATAGAGCTAATAATTAACAAGAAGGAAAATTTATTTTCTTTCCTTTTGAAGATGTGGCAACTAATGGCCTTTTAGGAAATTTAAAAAAAAAAAAAAAAAAAAAAGTTATTACATAAAGTGAAGGAATAGATATTCAGGACTTTTGATAAGAAATATTTATTCCTCATTTTGAAGAATAACTATTCATAAGAAATAACTATTTATTGTAATAAAAATATAACCAAACAACTGAATAGTTATGTCATAGAAATATCTATTACATTATAGTGTCTATTACAATTTATCAAATGTGCCCTAACAAAAAATAGCAAACAAAAAGATAATGGGATCATCGAAAACAAAATCACCCAAATCTATGGTTAGTGGCAAGGCATTTTGTGCATCGACAATTAAAACCAACTAGACTACGCTGCCTTAGAGAGCACCAACCCTTCTATCGTTGTCTTTTATTCCCCTTTGTTTAGTCATTCTTTTGAGTAGTAATATAAGTTAAGAATAATGAGAATTTGTTCCTTTGAATTGAAATTGAATATTGAGATTTCTTTAAACATACATTAATTTTTTCGTCTTTTAATAAAAACCATTTTTTTTTTTTTTTTTTTTTTTGTTGGCTCAGATAAACCATAACGTATTTTCTTACTCTTGAAATTAAATTGAAATAGAAAATATTGTAGATGAAAATTGAAGAGAGAGGGGGACATTAGGAATTAAATGGTTCAGGTAACAACTTATGTCCATGGTGGAACTCCTTAGATGACTACATCTTTGATATTCTTATGCTTTAAATTACAATTACCCTAATAGGTATGTATAAGAGTTGTAGAGTTTAAGGTTAGCCCTAGATAGGCTTTACAATAAATTGAGCATCTTGGGTCATTATATAATAAACAAAATAAATTAATGATGGAAGCACCTTCCTTCATCAAGGGACCAAACAAACAAGAGAGCTCTGTGCAAGTATCTCGAAGCTTTGATCCTTATTAATGTGCTATTAATGCATTCAAATCATTCAACATTGATAATATATGCAATTTGGTTGAAATGTACTATTCTCAAGTTTTTATCAAGAAAAAAACGCTCATATGAGACTGCAATTATAACAATATGATTTTGATTTGAAAAAATGATGAAGTTTTGCAAACAATTTCTATATTAAAAAGGAAACTATGTATAATTTATTTATAAAAATAATAATTAATTAAGTTTATAACGTGATTTATTATTGTCAAGCATGAATTTGATGGAAGATACTATATTCGTTTATATATATATATATATATATATATATATATATATATATATATATATATTGTTCTTTATATTTATATGGTGTATACCCAATTATACAATGTTTGTATACTTATTAGAGTTTAAGAAGATTATAAGTTTCTTTTATAAAGTAGATCTTGTGTCTTGGTGCACATATATACATATTAAAGTTGTTCATTTGTGTATAAGTATATAACTTACTTTAGAATAAGCAAAATTATATTTATATTTTCATAAACACACACATATATTCCTCTCATTTTTAGGGGAGTGTCTATTTGTGATTTGAGTTTATCTTGACACAATAGTTCGGCCCCCCAACACTCCATTTCTGACTCTGCCACTGTGAAAAATTATACCCACCGTAAAATAGCAATAAGCAATAAATAAAAAATAAAAAAAGCAATAGCTAAGAAAAAAAGCCCATTTGTACAAAAGAAAAAAAAAATGTGAGATTCAAAAAAGTAAATAAATAATCAGAAAAAATCAAGTGTTTGAAACTCGAGATCCTCAGGAAAAAAGCTGATACCTACAAAAAAAAAAAAAAAGAGCGAGATTTAAAATATATATATATATATATATGTGAGAAGAACTCGAGTGTTTGAAACTCGAGATTCAGACTGGAAAAAAAAAAATTTTACTTGGACGTGTAGGCAAAAATGCTCTATTTCAGGTAGATTGCTTGCTCTGTTTTTTGAGTGTTCACACTAGTGGAACTCGAGTGTTTGAAACTCAAGATTTAGATTGGAAATTTTTTTTTTTTTACTTGGACGTGCAAGCAAAAATGCTTTGTTTCAAGCAGATTGCTTGCTCTGTTTTTTAGTGTTCACACTAGTGGAACTCGAGTTTCACTAGAAATTTTTTTTTTCCCCTAGATGTGCAGGCAAACTCTGTTTCAAGTAGATTGCTTGCTCTGTTTTTAGGTGTTTACACTAGTGGAACTCAAGTCTATGAAACTTGAGTTACACTGGGAAAATTTTTTTTTTTTCCTAGACATATGGGCAAACCAGAAACTGAAGTGTGTGCACACACTTGCTGAGAAACAGAGATAGAGAAGCTGAGAACGTAAATGCACTTAAATTACATCAAAAAGCGTTCTCAATAGGCACCAAACTATAGAAACTGTTACACTTTCTACATAAACATAGTTTTACAGTGTAAATGCACTTAAATCACAGCAAAAAACATTAAGAATATATCAACATTCTAAACATGCCTAACCACGCTTAATTTGCAGTTCTAACCATACTACTCAAATCATAATCTTCATAGAAGTACATTGGATAAAGAATTACAAGTACATTCAACAAAAACCAAAAAGTGGGTGGTTTGGATACAACGTAGTCACTTTTCCTAAGATCGGCGGTCCGCACAATAAAAACATCATCCACATAAGCATGCCTGAAAAACGTAGACTAATCACGTTAGGAGACAAGATAGTAAACATTAGGTAAACATAGAATGAATAACCCAATCCAGAAGTTTTTGCCATCTGTCTCCTACCTAGTTTGGAACATGACCGCTTGTGGAAACGCCACAGGACAGCGAACATTTTCTGCGGTTATGCCCGAAAGCATGACACAATCCACACGTCTGCTAGGGTTGACTCTCTATCAAATCTGTGTCCTCCCTCTGCCATCCCGATTCTCGATCCTTATTCCTCACTCCATCCATCTCATTCCTTATTCTTGACTTCACTAGTTGACCTTTGGCCCGCAACAATGCTAGATTAGGCAACCACTTTGGCCCCATGGGATCCCTCCATAATGACTGTGACTTAGGAACTGCAAATGCATGTGAGTAAATGTTAAGGGCATAGGCCAAACTATAACATAGGTGAATATATGTGGTCGAATCAATTTTAAGGCATCACATACTCTAATTGCATGTGAACACAGGATCCTTATGTTTGGCCATTTCCCACAATTGCATGGTCTTTCCTGTAACCGAACTTCATAACTCTGGTTTCCCCCTCCTACGCTACACATGTTGAATGAAGTAACTACCTGATATAGCATTTGTTGATTTCTAAATGCCTTGAGATAGTGTTTCTTAGATTTACGCTTATTTCCATCCCACGTGTCAAAGGCATATTCACTCCATTTCTTACCCTTTGACAACTCATAATGGTATTCTTTGTGCCGGTTGTGGAAATATTCAACAAGTTTGGACCAAGTGAACTCAACCATTGCAGCAATAGGAAGGCCCCGTTCACCTTTCAGTACACCATTGAAGCACTCTGATATATTCGTTGTCATTACCCCAAAACGTCTCCCACCATCATGTGACTGGGTCCACATATCCACAGACTCGCTCATTAGGTATGTGTATGGAAGATAATTTTGATTCTTTTCCTCGCCATCCTTCCCCGTCACCTTCTTCTTATTTCTAATGGCCTCAATTTCCACCTGCTTAATGAACTTCATTATGGTATCAAATTTAACTACCTGAGTAGCATATCCCATTTTCAACGTCATTGACTTTAGAGTCGAGTTCTGAAAATGTGTGTTGAAGTTGCTAGCAACATGTGGAAGCCAATATCTATGAAATACCAGTGTTCTTCCATCATCCCATCTAGGCCAGTTTGCAATGGCATTTTTGATACCGAGATGTCGGTCAAAAATTATGCAAATACCTTCGTCAGGTATCACATGGCCAATCGTATCTCTGAGGCATTATAAAAACCACCTCCAACTAAACCCTGACTCACAATCCACAACAGCAAAGGCGAGAGGGAATACCTTGTTGTTAGCATCAGTTGCCATTGCAACCAACAACTTTCCCTGATATTTACCATACAAATGGGTCCCATCAATATTGATAACCGACTTGCAATATTTGAATCCATCAATGCTTGGACCGAAAGATCAAAACACATAATGCAAAAATACAGTGTCATCTTCATCGGTGGGTGTGGTACGATAGAACACCTGGGTAGTTGGATCCTAACCCATATATGCCATTAGCAACCTTTGCAACCTTTGGTAAGACTCTTCCCAATTCTCAAACGTCTTCCCAATCGCCTTTTGTTTCACATCCCATACCTTGTAGTAAGAAAGCTTATAGCCCTGATATTTCGACTCTATCGTAGATATGAGATGCTTAATTGGGGTAGTGTGATCCTCACATAACTTCTTAAGGATGTCTGATGCAATAAGATGAGAAGTCATCATTCTACCATCATTTCACACCCCAATCGGTATACACGTGTGAGGACCCACATACACGGTGACCATCCATAGTCCATGGAGATTGGACTTCATGATTGCGCAAACATACCACTTGCATGACTCATCCACGCATTTCAAACAAAGTTTTTTCTTCGTCGACCTACTGATCATAAAATGTTTATTTTCCTTTAGGGCTGAAATTGTTAATACGCACTGCAACTCCACTTTATTGGTAAAAGTCAACCATTTGCACAAATTCATCCCCTCTCTCCAAGTAGACACAAATGGTATCTTAATATGTGAAAGATCAACCATATTTTCCCAAGTATTTGTAGAAAATGACAAGGCAGGAGGTGCGTAAGCAGGGATTGTGTCCGTAATGTTTTGGACACTAATAACATTGTCTGCATCGAGTTCACTACCGTCTAATGTCTTATCATCATCAATGTCCCTCTCAAAGTTCCCAAAGTCCCCTTGTTCAATCCTCTCTTCAAACTCATCTCTATTAAAAAAAATCTTCACTGTTAATGGCAATCGTCTCATCAACATAGTCGTCATTATCATCCTCATCCTCATCATCATCAACATGAATATCATCATACTCTACATGTGTAGAATACTCATATTGAGCATCTGAAACTGTAACCTGTAAACTTGTGGTTGTTTGTTGGATTTCCTCGATACCAACTTCTACACACATCTCCAACTGTACATACAACTTAATACCATTTACTTCAGGTATTCTCTCCAACTTGTCAAACATCATTTTACATGTTTGTCTGTTTCTATCACCATATACTTGTAATTAATTCGGTTCTTCAAGACTTCATGTGGCATACGATAAGTAATTTGTATGTTGTGTACAGTAGGATTCGCACATAATTCTTCCATAACTATTATCTTCAATTCATCAAGAGTCTTCAACCTACGATCAATTTGGGTATAACACAACTTTATACCCAGCCCTTCAAATGGCAATCCCTTATTCGCAATGGCATTCTTAAGTGGACCACCGTGGTATAGGATTATATCAATTTCAGGCATTGTGAACCTATTAGAGTCAAATTACTATGTTAGTTAAAAAAACATTTTATTTAGTCAAACTATTAAAAAAATTGAGTCTGGTTAATGCATACACTTAAAGTACATATTAATCATTCATTTATAAAAAAATTATAAAAAAATTAAAAAAAAAACTATTAAAAAATGTTAATGCATACACTTAAAGTACATATTAATCATTCATTTGTGTATACGTATATAACTTACTTTAGAATAAGCAAATTAAAATTTATATTTTCATAAACACACACATATATTCCTCTCATTTTTAGGGTAGTGTCTATTTGTGATTTGAGTTTATCTTGACACAATAGTTCGGCCCCCAACACTCCATTTCTGACTCCGCCACTGTGAAAAATTATACCCACCGTAAAATAGCAATAAGCAATAAAAAAATAAAAATAAAAATAAAAATAAAGCAATAGCTAAGAAAAAAAGCCCATTTGTACAAAAGAAAAAAAAAATGTGAGATTTAAAAAAATAAATAAATAATCAGAAAAAATCAAGTGTTTGAAACTCGAGATCCTCAGGAAAAAAGCTGATACCTAACAAAAAAAAAAAAAAAAAAAAAAAAAAGAGCGAGATTTAAAAAAAAATATATATATATATATATATATATATATATATATATATATATATATATATATATATATATATATATATATATATATATATGAGAAGAACTCAAGTGTTTGAAACTTGAGATTCAGACAAGAAAAAATTTTTTTTTTTACTTGGACGTGTAGGCAAAAATGCTCTATTTCAGGCAGATTGCTTGCTCTGTTTTTTGAGTGTTCACACTAGTGAAACTCGAGTGTTTGAAACTCGAGATTTAAACTGGAAAATTTTTTTTTTTTTTTTTTACTTGGACGTGCAAGCAAAAATGCTTTGTTTCAAGCAGATTGCTTGCTCTGTTTTTTGAGTGTTCACACTAGTGGAACTCGAGTTTCACTAGAAAATTTTTTTTCCCCCTAGACGTGCAGGCAAACTCTATTTCAAGCAGATTGCTTGCTCTGTTTTTGGGTGTTTACACTAGTGGAACTCAAGTCTATGAAACTTGAGTTTCACTGGGAAAAATTTTTTTTTTTCCTGGACATATGGGCAAACCAAAAACTGAAGTGTGTGCACACACCTGCTGAGAAACAGAAATAGAGAAGCTGAGAATGTAAATGCACTTAAATTACATCAAAAGACGTTCTCAATAGGCACCAAACTATAGAAATTGTTACACTTTCTACATAAACGTAGTTTTACAGTGTAAATGCACTTAAATCACAGCAAAAAGCATTAAGAATATATCAACATTCTAAACATGCCTAACCATGCTTAATTTGTAGTTCTAACCATACTACTCAAATCATAATCTTCATAGAAGTACATTGGATAGAGAATTACAAGTACATTCAACAAAAACCAAAAAGTGGGTGGTTTGGATACAATGTAGTCACTTTTCCTAAGATCGGCGGTCCGCACAATAAAAACATCATCCACATAAGCATGCCTGAAAAACGTAGACTAATCACGTTAGGAGACAAGATAGTAAACATTAGATAAACATAGAATGAACAACCCAATCCAGAAGTTTTTGCCATCTGTCACCTACCTAGTTTGGAACATGACCGCTTGTGGAAGCGCCACAGGACAGCGGACATTCTCTGCGGTTATGCCCGAAAGCATGACACAGTCCACACGTCTGCTTGGGTTGACTCTCTATCAAATCCGTGTCCTCCCTCCGCCATCCCGATTCTCAATCCTTATTCCTCACTCCATCCCTCTCATTCCTTATTCTTGACTTCACTAGTTGACCTTTGGCCCGCAACAATGCTAGATTAGGCAACCACTTTGGCCCCATGGGATCCCTCCATAATGACTGTGACTTAGGAACTGCAAATGCATGTAAGTAAGTGTAAAGGGCATAGGCCAAACTATAACATAGGTGAATATATGTGGTTGAATCAATTTTAAGGCATCACATACTCTAATTGCATGTGAACACAAGATCCCTATGTTTGGCCATTTCCCACAATTGCATGGTCTTTCCTGTAACCGAACTTCATAACTATGGTTTCCCCCTCCTACGCTACACATGTTGAATGAAGTAACTACCTGATATAGCATTTGCTGATTTCTAAATGCCTTGAGATAGTGTTTCTTAGATTTACGCTTATTTCCGTCCCACATGTCAAAGGCATATTCACTCCATTTCTTACCCTTTGACAACTCATAATGGTATTCTTTGTGAACTCAACCATTGCAGCAATAGGAAGGCCCCGTGCACCTTTCAGTACACCATTGAAGCACTCTGATATATTCATTGTCATTACCCCAAAACGTCTCCCACCATCATGTGATTGGGTCCACATATCCACAGACTCGCTCATTAGGTATGTGTATGGAAGATAATCTTGATTCTTTTCCTTGCCATCCTTCCCCGTCACCTTCTTCTTATTTCTAATGGCCTCAATTTCCACCTGCTTAATGGACTTCATTATGGTATCAAATTTAACTACCTGAGTAGCATATCCCGTTTTCAACGTCGTTGACTTTAGAGTCGAGTTCTGAAAATGTGTGTTGAAGTTGCTAGCAACATGTTGAAGCCAATATCTATGAAATACCAGTGCTCTTCCATCATCCCATCTAGGCCAGTTTGCAATGGCATTTTTGATACCGAGATGTCGGTCAAAAATTATGCAAATGCCTTCGTCAGGTATCACATGGCCAATCGTATCTTTGAGGCATTGTAAAAACCACCTCCAACTAAACCCTGACTCACAATCCACAACAGCAAAGGCGAAAGGGAATACCTTGTTGTTAGCATCGGTTGCCATTGCGACCAACAACTTTCCCTGATATTTACCATACAGATGGGTCCCATCAATATTGATAACCGACTTGCAATATTTGAATCCATCAATGCTTGGACCGAAAGATCAAAACACATAATGCAAAAATATAGTGTCATCTTCACCGGTGGGTGTGGTACGATAGAACACCTGGGTAGTTGGATCCTAATCAATATATGTCATTAGCAACTTTTGCAACCTTTGGTAAGACTCTTCCCAATTCTCAAACATCTTCCCAATCACTTTTTGTTTCACATCCCATACCTTGTAGTAAGAAAGCTTATAGCCCTGATATTTCGACTCTATCATAGATATGAGATACTTAATTGGGGTAATGTGATCCTCACATAACTTCTTAAGGATGTCTGATGCAATAAAATGAGAAGTCATCATTCTACCATCATTTCACACCCCAATCGGTATACACGTGTGAGGACCCACATACACGATGACCATCCATAGTCTGTGGAGATTGGGCTTCATGATTGCGCAAACATACCACTTGCATGACTCATCCACGCATTTCGAACAAAGTGTTTTCTTCGTCGACCTACTGATCATAAAATGTTTATTTTCCTTGAGGGCACAAATTGTTAATACGCACTACAACTCCACTTTATTGGTAAAAGTCAACCATTTGCACAAATTCATCCCCTCTCTCCAAGTAGACACAAATGGTATCTTAATATGTGAAAGATCAACCATATTTTCCCAAGTATTTGTAGAAAATGACAAGGCAGGAGGTGCGTAAGCAGGGATTGTGTCTGTAATGTTTTGGACACTAATAACATTGTCTGCATCGGGTTCACTACCGTTCAATGTCTCATCGTCATCAATGTCCCTCTCAAAGTTCCCAAAGTCCCCTCGTTCAATCCTCTCTTCAAACCCATCTCTATCAAAAAAATCTTCACTGTTAATGGCAATCGTCTCATCAACATAGTCGTCATTATCATCGTCATCCTCATCCTCATCATCGTCATCGACATGAACATCATCATACTCTACATGTGTAGAATACTCATATTGAGCATCTGGAACTGTAACCTGTAAACTTGTGGTTGTTTGTTGGATTTCCTCGATACCAACTTCTACACACAGCTCCAACTATATGTACAACTTAATACCATTTACTTTAGGTATTCTCTCCAACTTGTCAAACATCATCTTTACATGTTTGTCTGTTTCTATCACCATATACTTGTAATTAATCCGGTTCTTCAGGACTTCATGTGGCATACGATAAGCAATTTGTATGTTGTGTACAGTAGGATTCGCACACAATTCTTCCATAACTATTATCTTCAATTCATCAAGAGTCTTCAACCTACGATCAATTTGGGTATAACACAACTTTATACCTGGCCCTTCAAATGGCAATCCCTTATTCGCAATGGCATTCTTAAGTGGACCACAGTGGTATAGGATTATATCAATTTCAGGCATTGTGAACCTATTAGAGTCAAGTTACTATGTTAGTTAAAAAAACATTTTATTTAGTCAAACTATTAAAAAAATTGAGTCTGGTTAATGCATACACTTAAAGTACATATTAATCATTCATTTATAAAAAAATTATAAAAAAATTAAAAAAAAAACTATTAAAAAATGTTAAATACTTTTTCGTTCTTCCATAAAAAAAAAAAAAATTTAAAAATAGTTCACTAAATATACTAGAAATCCCCTTTAAAATTTTGTATTAAAAATAAAAGAATACTTGTTTTAAATAAAGCTAAATTGCAAAAATGATCCTCTAACTTTCTTCAGATTTTATTTCAGTCCTCTAACTTTGCTTTCGTTCATTTCAGTCCTCTAAGTTTCAAATTTATTCAATTAAGGCATTTCCGTTAATTTTTGTTAAAAAAAATTGAAAAAAAATATGGAAAATATTTTTCAATCATTAATTGAATTTTTTTAATTTAAAAAATTTGAAGAAAAATTATAAAATTGAAAAATTAACCACAACATATAACAAAAGTTGATAAAAAAGCATTAATTGAATAAATTTGAAAGTTAGGGAACTGAAATAAACAAAAAATAAAATTAAAAGACTGAAATAAAATTTAAAAAAATTTAAAAAGTCTTTTAACCTTTTTTTTTTTTTTTTGGGTTAAAAGGGAATATATATAACACTAAACAGCCAAGATGGCTAAGTTGGCAACATGCCTACAAAACGTTTCCCCATTTTTGTCTGCACTCACTAGGGCAGCAATAGCATCAGATGGGGGAAAATTAAAAAATACAAAAGCTTCCTGCAAATTACAACCCATTCTAGCAGGTGCATCAGCACTTCTATTTGCTTCCCTAAATACATGTTTCACTATGTGATGGGGAATCTTTTCCAACAATAATCTGCAATCAAAAAGTAAGGAAGAATAAGCAGCAGAAGTGGAGTTTCCTGAACTAATAACATTTAATACAACTTTAGCATCAAGTTCCACTTCCAAATATTGAATATCAAGCTAAATGGCCAATTGTAGACCATCTCTTAGAGCCCAAAACTCTGCTATTATGCTTGTAGTTGACCCAATACTCCTTGCAAATCCCCTGACCCACTCACCAGCACAGTCCCTTATCACTCCACCACCACCAGCCCTTCTTGGATTGCCACAAAAAGCCCCATCTTTGTTCAATTTGAACCAGTTAGAAGGAGGCTTTTCCCAGCACACCTGAATGCTAGCCAACCTCCTCTGTTTGTTTATTTTTCCCACACAATAATAAAATTCCATAGCCTGGCTTATACACGTTCTATACAGATTAATGTTTAGAGGAATATTCTCAAAAACAACTTTATTTCTATGTTTCCACAGCTCCCAAACAGCAAAAGGAAATATATATCTCCAAGGAACTGATGACTGATGCATAGCTTTATTCAAGCAATTGACCCGAAGCCACTCAATAACATCACTAGTGGCTTGAAATGAGGAAACAACCATAGGGGGAATATTAACTTTAGACTAGAAATCACAAGTATAAACGCATTCTCTTAATAGGTGCTCAATCATTTCAGACATTCTCTTACATAACAGGCAAGAATCTTCCTCAATGATACTCCTTGAAGCAAGAGTATTTTTAACTGGAACACTCCTATGCATACACAGCCATAGGAAACTGATAATTTTTGGTAAAACATCAAGCTTCCAAATCCACACCCCTTGGAAATCAGCATAAGTTGTCCTCGAAGAAAAATCACCATCCTTGGAGAGTTTCCATAGGATAGAGTCTTCCCTTTTCCCAACCTGACTTAGCGCTCTTAATTTATTCTTAACATCCTGAGAAAGCTCAAATGATAGAACCTCCCACCTCCACCCCTGCCCTTGCTCAATGAGTAAATCAGAAAGTAAAAATCACTCTCATTTTGAGTCAAGGACCCCATAATCAGATCACGAAGCGACATATATCTAATCCAGCAATCTGACCAAACTTTAACTTTTAAATAAATGTTAAATAAAGTCTTTTAACCTTTAAATAGAGTCCATGTTCCCTAAAATAAAAATAAATAAAGTCCATGATGTAATGCTTTCCCGAACTTTTCGTGCCATGCGACCAGCTCTTGTTCCTTTCCTTTCATTGAGTCTTTAACTGTTCAATTGTAGCTTTCTTTGACTTCATTTACATCCCTTCTTCTTCGAATTCTTCTTCTCTCACCAAGTACCAATGTCAGCCACGCCCGACCCAATCATATCACGTCACGTGGCAGTGATTGGCGCCGGAGCCTCCGGCCTTGTCACTGCTCGTGAGCTCCGCCGCGAGGGCCACACCGTGGTTGTCTTCGAGCGAGGCGATCAAGTTGGTGGCACCTGGGTCTACACTTCGAAGGTCGACTCCGATCCCGAACTGACTCGGACCACGGTCCACTCCAGCCTCTACCATTCCCTCCGCACCAACCTCCCCCGAGAGTCCATGGGCTTCATGGACTACCCGTTCCTTGCAAAAGACGACCCGGACAGAGACCCGAGACGGTACCCGGGTCACCGAGAGGTTATGATGTATCTCCAAGACTTCACACGCGAGTTTGGGATTGGTGAGTTGATTAGGTTTGAAACAGAGGTGGTACACGTGAGATTAGTAGCAGAGGAAGAAGGCTTCAAATGGAAATGGAAAATAAAATCAAAACAGAGATTGAGACTGAGACTGAGAGGGAAAGACGAAAATGAAACGGTCGTTGAAAAGGAGGAGATATTCGACGCTGTTGTTGTATGCATCGGCCACTATACCCACCCTCGAGTCGCCTGTATTCCCGGTAATTCTTCGGCCACTACTTTTAATTCACAATTTCAGTTGGTAAAACACGTTCGTCGTAATATTATAACATAAAAATGAGTTTAATCATGTTAATAAAATGAAATTATAGAAATAATAACAGAAGATTGTAAACTTATTCTATCTGATATTATACCCTCTGATATGATTTTTTTTTTTTTTTTCCCAGATAAAATACTATTTTAGTAACTAAAGTTTATTGTATAAAATATTTTATTACGGTATTAATTTATAATAAAAAAATTATATAAATTATTATTTTCTTAAACTTATTATAAAATGACTGTATGGTATATAATATGAGTAAGTTTTTTTTTTTTGTTTTTCACCTTCAGGAATAAATGAGTGGCGTGGGAAACAAATGCATTGCCACAGTTATCGTGTTCCTGAGCCTTTTCAAGACCAAGTATGTACCATATATCTGAATCTGAGGGTCAAAAAAGTTAATATCAGCTTTTGCAGTTGATTTTTAAAATCAAAATATTTATAGAAATCTAACGTGAAACTGATTCCAACTTGCTATATTAAAATAGAGATGGCATCTCATGGCGCACGCGAGATTTTTCGACCTTTATGTTATAAAATGAAATACAGTCAATACACCACTAGTGTTTATATATTCTTCCTATAATCCTATTGTCTACTCTGCAAGTTTTAGGTTTCTATTACCTACATGGTCGATCTGGGAAAGACATTTAAATATATCTTGGGTTTTACTGGGCGTGATCCCTTAGAGCATTCATATTGGTGGAAGGAAACTTTTAGTTTTTTACCATCTAAAAAAGTCACTTTATTTATTTTAACTTACTAGAACCTGTTTTGGATCAAATGTTAAAATGTTCTAGTTTAAATATTTTTCTAATTTCAACTATATATTTGAATGCTGAATCAACTCCAATATCAAATGAAAGATGTAGCTTAAACATTTCTTATGAAAAATTGTCAAAATCTTATCACATAAGATCATTAAATATGAGAAACATACAAATATTATGGAGTAAAATATTACAATAATTATAACATGCTCTTACATTTGGTTTAATAAGTAAACAAAATAATATATAATTATGCTTGTATCTTCAAGCTTTATTCAGTGTCTTTTTGAGTTTTGTTTTCTGTGAAAATTTCTAATTCTCTTTTATTCATTGTTTAGAGATTAGATCCATTCAAATATTCTAAAAGATTAAACATACTAAAAACAAAAGATATTTGACCAAATATGATTGTTCCCTTAACTCTTCCAATTAGCAAGTAACATGGGACATTAATTGCAACTAATCAAATTTAGACCTTACAAAGCAAGACAGCAACTTTGGTAACAAAAAGCCAAAAGCTTAGGACATTGCATAGTTCAGCAATACTATTAGTCCATCAACCTTTTTCTCAACTAAGAATAGTAATCAAATAGCACTAAGGAAAAAATTGCACAAGAAAAATAAGATCAAATGAGTATGAGTATATAAAGCTAGAAGCAGTATTCTAAATTATTGCAATCTTTTTATTAAAAAAATCCATAATAAAAAACAAACATAGAGTTAATATGGTTAATTAAGAAATCAAACAAATAAAATTCTAGCAATGTTTTATACAACAATATCTAAAAATTCAAACAAAATCCTGCTATATCACAGCCCAAAAGTACCCATAACTATAAGCCTAGAATGAAAAAAATAATAATAATAATAATAATGGTACTGAGATTTGAGCAATATGGAGATTGAAGCAAAATATATAGAAATTCAAAGAGAATGGGTACCATATTGATGTTGAGAGAATACGGTGGCTAGGTTTTTGGTTAAATATAATTCATACTTGTGCAGTCATGCCAAAAAAACAAAAGACAACTTAACGCAATGGCCCCTCTTTATTTAGAAGGGGGCTCTTTCGTTGGTCCTGGAATTCACATTGCACAAAAATTGCAATGGAGAACAAAGAAAAAAAAAACCAAAGACAAAGGAAGTTAAATTCATAGAGAAGAGGAAAAGAAGTGTTACATTTACAATGGACCAAATCAATCGGGCTTTCTAGGTAGATAAGAGATTGGATTGGAGTGAGAGAGAAGGATGGCGGCAATTGAAGCTTAAGGTTTTCACCGTGTGTTGAGTTCTCAAAAATTTGGACTCGGGTTCTTCAAAATAAATAATAAATATGGTTTTACAAATATAAAATCAGAAATTTTTTTTATTGAAATGATGCTGAAAATTTGAGTGAGTATTAAGGATTTCAACCTTGGCAAAGGTTTATATTTGTTGAAATTTTTGTTATAGAATTTTAGTTGAAGTAGAATTTTCAAGCGCTTGAAACATATATCTAATAGAGTTTTACTTGAACTAAACTATTGTAACCCTGATAAAATAATTACACGTTGAAGAGAAATAATAAATATATAAGATATAAAAACCTAAAATAAAAAGAACTATCTAAAATAAATAAATAAAAAAGAAAATAGTGGTGACGTGGAAAATTGTGAGAGGTTCAGAGGTTTCGGTTATATATATATATATATATATATAATTTCACAACTCACTTCACATCAATGGTTATATTTTAGCAACCACTTCATTTAAATAATCTTTCTTTATTCTTTTATTTTTATTTTTATTTTTATTCTTCATCCTTTTCTCTCTCTCTATCTCCCTCTCTTCCTCCGGTCACAGCCACCCGCCACCCACTGCCAATACCACCAACAACCCACCCACATCAACAAACCACCATCTGCCGCCACAACAACTCTAATTTAAAAAATAAATAAAAAATAAAAAACGACCACCACCACAAACCCACCTCAACAACCCACCCACATCAACAATCCACCACCTACCGCCACCACAACAACTCTAATTTTATTAAAAATAAAATAAAAAACCAACACCACAAATCCACATCAACAACCCACTCACATCAACAACCTACCACCTACCGCCACCACCACAACTTTGATTTAATAAAAATAAATAAATAAATAAAAACCTCGTCCTCAAAGCCATCGTCCTTAGCCGTCCACTGATACCCACCGTCCAAGCCGTTGTCCCTGGCCGTCATCCAAGCCAACCTCGTCCTCAAAGACTAGTTCTTGAAGAGAAAGTGCTGATACTTTAAGTCAAAGGAAAAGAAAAGAGAAGACAGAGAATGAAGAGAGAAAAACAAAGAAGACAATGAATGAAGAGAGTGCCGAATAAAATGTAGTTTTTTGTTTTTTGGCTTTGAGCTACAATAACTGGTATTTGATGATGCCAAAAAATTAACAGTAAATCACACGGTCCTCACGTGCTCAAAACAATACCTGCACGATACAAAAAGAGAAGACCTCACAGAGAGTACTGGTGTGATGTTGGCCAAATACCCTCCGTAGGTCAAATTAGAACTTTTCCAACTCTAGAATGCCAGAACTTGGGGTAAATTATGCATACCTTAATTGTGAGGGTTTTGGGGCTTTTCTAGTAGTAGAGGGTTGACATCTCTTCCTTGGTTTAGAAGTCTTTTCCTTATAGGAATCCTTATGAGCGTATTTTGCAGAATCCTTTCCTTGTAGGAGTCTTTTTGATTAACACTAAGTGTGGGGCACAAGATATTTCCTTATATGCGCATGCGTAGGGGCCAAGTAAAACCACGTCAGCATTGCCAAACTCATGTGTAGTCTTCAGCTCTCTCCCGTCAGCTTCCTATTTTGTCAGCCATGGTACTGTCGTCAGCTTCGAGCTAGAGCCATAAACTTCCTATTGCTATTTCCAAGCAAGGGAAGTTGACGGGGTTATTTAAGACCGTCAATTTTCGTCTTACCATGGGTACGTGCCAATATTGCAAAATTATCTTTATCTGTATTGAACCAGTTTATTGTAGCTCTAAAGGTAAAAATTTTAGCTTTGCCTCCAACATTGTAGCACGCTTTTTAGTATTGGTAGTCCGAAAAATAGCAATATGATTTTTTAGCACCACCAATACTAAGACATATATTAATAAACTATTTTTAAAAAAAAATTTATTGAAAAATGAAAAAATGATTAACTGTCTTGACAGCTTTTTCAATTTTTCATACAAAAATTTTCAAAATGGATAATTAATGTATATCCTAAGAGCATTTATTAACTTGATCCTTTTTATAATTATAGAATATGATGATTATAGTAGTAATATGAAAACTCACTTAAAATATATTTTTTTTATATACATGTTTCTGCACAGATACAAGTAGTCTTATCTTAGGTTTTTGAATAAATTAAATTGGTGAACAAAATTGTTACCTCGTCAAGAACTCGGTAAGGATGAGGCTGTACATTTATAATCCTGTATTGCTTGTTCAGGAGGCACTATAAAACTTTTTTAGACTGAATTGAACATGAGAACTTTTATCTGATCAAAGCCAATCACCTATATCCCCTTAACTCCCCACTAGGGGAATATCTTCTGCTATCATAGGACCTTGTATCTATTGTATTATTTTGCCTGAAAAAACTCCATTCAATAAGTTTTGTTGCTCCATATTTAACTCTCCAAAGCATGATGGGAAGTTTAGTATTGCCGCCAGCCAAATTCTTTTATTGAATCTTTCCATATTAAATAATTTCTCCTTCTAGACTAGACATTTAAGTATCAGAAAATTCCATTAGTTTACTTAACAAAATAAATTCTATTCATCTGATATTAGCTTATTAGGAAATGTGTTGAAACTCGTTAAGGTAGACACAATCTGAAACTTTAACATTGCCCCTGAATATGGCATGCCTTTTTTTTCTAGGTAACTTATATTACTTTTATAACTAATCTGCGTAGTGCTATACTGCTATAAGGAGCTAAAATTTAGCATACCAGTCATGTTTTTTTGCAATGAGTCGGGGCTGAGGTCATGTACGTAAACAATGTTCAGTAATTAGGACCTACCACTTACAGCTCATTATATTCTCGGTTTCAATTCTTTCCCCGCACAAGTGATTAGCCTGCCTTATCCATTCTTGCTTTCTACAGGTTGTAGTTGTGATAGGGAGTTCAGAAAGTGCATTTGATATTTCTCAGGAAGTAGCCACAGTGGCCAAAGAAGTTCACATTGCAGCTAGAACGGTCCTAGATGGTGTATTTGGAAAGCAACTTGCCTATGATAATATGTGGCTTCATCCCATGGTAAGTCCTCAGTCCTCACCCACGGTGAAACTGAGTGGCTATTAGAAGAAGTCAACAAGTACTTCCTCCAACTTTTTAAATTTTTATTTATTTATTTAGCTATTCCTACTTATTAGGGGAACATTATTTCACAATCTTCTTTCATATAAAATTAAGTAAAGAGTATGTTAAGAAAGTATATGTATATTTTCTAAAAAAGGATTTTGTTTGGGGCATTTAGAAATGTAATAGAAGACTAACAAAAAGGGATGAGAGGTATGTTTCGGTGACTCTGGGACAGGCTAATTGGAGGTACTATGTACTAACCATAATTCAACCGTTGCAGATAGAAGATGTCAATGAAGATTGTTATGTATATTTTCAAGATGGGAGTTTTGTCATTGCTGACATTATTCTACATTGTACAGGGTATGCTGCATACTCCAATAAATTTTGCCTGGCTTTGATTTACGACCCAAATTGCCTCTACACAAAGTTTCATATTGTGTGTAAAATTCCTGAATGAACCAAAAATGAAACATTAAATGGTAATTAAAAGTTGTTTATCTTTTTTAAGGTACAAGTATCATTTTCCTTTTCTTGAAACCAATGGTGTCGTGACTGTGGATGACAACCGTGTGGGGCCATTGTACAAGCATGTTTTTCCACCAACCTTGGCCCCTTGGCTTTCCTTTGTTGGGTTAACATATCAGGTTTATCCCTACTTAATTTAGTGTGCCCTTGTTCATGGTTGGATCTTTAATCTAATATTATTACATGGTGGAAGTAAATTTTTGTATTTGGTTGGTGCTAGACTATTCCTTTCCCCATATTTGAATTACAAAGCAAGTGGATAGCTGGTGTTTTATCTAATCGATTCACGCTTCCTTCACAAGAGGAGATGATTGAAGATGTTGAAATATTCTACACATCACTTGAAGCTTCTGGCACTCCGAAAAGATATACTCATCGTGTGACTAATATCCAGGTATTTTTGGTCAAGCCAAAAGCCTACAATGTGGCGGATTTTCATTTTTCCTTATTTAATTTTTTTTCATGCCCGCATTAAGTATGGTGGTGTATGACCCATTTTCAATATAAACATTGTTAAATTATCCCAAACTAGCAATCTACAGACCATAAGGGTGTCTCAATACTGACTTGCACCTCGTAAAAGCAATCACCTAGTAAAATCTTCCTTGATTATTAGTAAAAGAGCAGCTAATTAAGTTAGATGAGAATCTTATTTGGGATGTTATTTTCTAGGTAGGTTACAATACATGGCTTGCAGGTCAATGTGGATGTCCTGCATTTGAAGAATGGAGAAAGCAAATGTGTTATGACACTTTCAAGCGCAGACTCGCCCAACCTCGGTCTTACCGCGATGAATGGGAAGATCAACATTTGGTTTTGCAAGCTCAAAAGGATTTCATCAAGTACAACTCAAATCAAGTTAGTGACAGATACGTCTCTCAGTAATCAAGTTTCAAGACTCACCCTTTTCCACCATATCGCACTTGTTAAAACCCCAGTCAGCCTTCTATTGTTGTCTTCTATTCCCTTGGTTTAGTCATTGTTCGGAGTTGTAATGTAAGTAATAATGAAAATTTGTTCCTTTGAATTGAAATTGAATAATGGGATTACTTTAAACATACTTAAATTGTTTTAGTAATGTAATAAAAAACCATGTTTATATATATATATATATATATATTTGTTTGTTTATTTAGCAAAGTATCCGTTTAAGATTGATCATTAAGTATCCATTTGGATACACTTTGTGTTTACTATGTTTGGCGCTTTTTTTTTTTTTTTTTTTTGGTGCTGCAGCACGTGTTTCAGGGGGACAAACAGCTACTATTCATGAACAGTAGCCATATATTTCTGACTTCTCAGCAACTTTTTCATTAAAAATGGGTTCCACAACACTATTCACACATTTAAAAATTATTTTGCTACAGTGTTTTCAGTTTTTAGTTTTCAATTTCAACAAAATAAGTTTTATCCAAACGGACCCTAAATAAACTAAACTTTTTCATAATAACATGTTCATGAACAAAGTCTTGGGTATAAGTCATGAATCTTTTGCATGTGTATTTCTAATTGATTCATGCAATGACAGAGCTATAGTTACACATAGGGGGCAATACCCTCCTCCCCTCCCTTTTATTTTTTTTAAGGCTCGATCAATCGAAAATTAGACTCGATTGATCGAACCTCGTGAAAAATGTTTTTCTACAGATTTTTTCCAACTCAACCCAAGCCCATATGACGTGTAGGGTTTTATGTTTTGCCTTAAGTATAAAAAGAAAAACACTAGTCACGCTTTAGAGGTTGTTAATATACTGTGTGTGTGAATCTCTTGTAAGATCTAAAGGTGTTTGCCTTCATGCACACTTAAGGTTATCAAGATCAAGATTGTTGTTGAGAGCTTAGTGATCACTTCAGTTACTGTTTCAAGAGCTTAAAGAAAAACACAAATGTGAGTACTTGTGGTTGTTGTGGATCAAAGAAAGAAGTAGTCAGTGAACTCAAAGCTGTCACGTGGTCGTAATAGTAAGTTTTCTACTCGAGGTAGCAATAAGATGTTAGTGGTCTAAGTCGCTATTTTAAAACTTCAATTCTTTCATAGTAGATCTGTTTTACCTTGAGAATAGCTAGGTTAAATCTTCCCTAAATTTTTTACCAATTTGGTTTTCCTGGGTTATCTTATCGTTGTATTTTTTATTTTTCGCATTGTTTACATGATATGGTTTACTTGTGTTAACCTAGATTTAAATAATTTATCTAAGTAATCATTTGGCTAAATAACTAGGATAATCAACTTGTGTTTTAAGGGGTCTAAAAACATACAATATCCTTAACACTAGGGCCGGCTCAATGGTATAAGCCATTGATGCGGCCGCCTAAGGCCCCAAGTGAAAAAAAGGCCCCTAAATTTTAACCAATAGTATTAATTAAGTCAAAATATTAACCAATAAATAAAATAATATTTTCTTATCAAATGAAAAACAAATAAAAAAGAGAAAAAAATGTTATGTTCACAACATTTTTTACAACATTTTTACAAAAAATCTTAATAGCAGATTGTTAAAGGTTGTTATTGACAACAAAAAAATAATTTTAGTAGTAGGTTCAACTAGAAAATAAGAAGCAACTTAACACCTAAGATTTGTCATGAAAAATATTCTAAATGTAGCACTTCTAAAAGAAAAAAAGAAAAGAAAGAAAGCAATTCACAAAAAAATTCACAACATTTTTCACATTAGCCAAGTTAACAAAATTTTACTAGTTTTCAACTAGATTCACTACTGACATCACTCTTTTACTCACAACTATCAATCTATCACATCAAAGTTTTGTCAATTTATTTTTTGTGTTTATAAATTTTTTTTTTTTTTTAAATTCTACGTGGTTCATGTTGATTAATAGTAATTTTATATATGAAACAAGATAACTAATTTTCGCCTTAAGCCCCCAAATGCATCAAGCCGCCCTTGCTTAACACTCTCCCTAAAATTCAAGGTATATAGAAACTTGACGGTGCATTGAGTTTGGAATATAAGCTCATTAAGATGCCCTGAAAGTGATGGACAGATTTGATGAATAATAGATTAGGCACAATGTGGAATGAATTTGTCAGTGGTTTGGCAAATTTCGCATATACGAGACCCAAATGGACTGATATGTGTGGTTTAGGAGCTTTATATGAGAAAACGAACTTTGAAATCGGAATCTATTCAAAAAAAAAAATGAAGCAAGATAGCCTACTTGGGAAAGGTCAACTTGGTCAACATTCATATTCAACGTTAGAGGGCAGGCTAATGATCATAGAAAGTCAGTAGTTCAATGGTGTTAGATTTATTTCGAAATCGTTTGGGTTAGACCAAAAAGAAGATCTACATATGTGGCAGCGTAATAAGACTAAAGGGTGACGTATGTCATAATCACATTGTGGCTGATGTCGCAAAATTTTATTTATGCGTTGGGTGCATGCTAAGCATGGCAGTGCACGATTGGAATTCTGACCAACACAGGGTTTGTGGCTTAGGAATGACTTGGTTCACTGTTCTACTAAAAAACTCACTTATTTAAAATTTTTGAATTAGATTAACTTTTTTTTTTTATCATACGCTGACTTAGCAATTTTAAACAGATGTGAGTCATTTAATGGAATGGTATAGGACATAGTCCATCATGAGGACTGATAGACCAAGTAATTATTCTCGTCCAGAGAGCCAACTTGGACGAGGATAATGTGCCATAAAGACGGGTACTTAATGCCCCAATGGTTATATATCAAGAATAAGACCGTTGGGATCTCCATTAAGACCAAGTTAAATAGGCCGGAAACGTTACTAAATGAGCCTTCAAGTCATCATTTAAGAAGGACAACGACTAGAAAAGGGAGCCTATTTATAGGGCCTGTCTAATCCCAAACAAGGTACATACACACTGATCATTTTTTACTCTCACTACTGAATTCTCTCTATTTTCCTGAGCTCCATTTGCTAACTTTATCATCGAAGACTCTATACCCGACACCACACCAGTGACCACCTGAGAAGATCCCCCTTTTTTCACTAACCTTGCAGAAGCTTGGACAAACTTGTATTGGAAGTCTTCTAGACAAACCCAACTACTGACGTTCTTAGCATCATCAGTTTGGCATCGTCTGTGGGGATGAGGTATTCAAACTTTCGTTTGAAATCGCAGTCCCGATTGGTTCTGACATCCAGATGGAGTACAATATCCCACAAGATTCTACAACATTAGCTTTGCAAATCCAGACACTTACAGCTAGCGTGGAAGAACTCACCAAGCAAAACCAAGAGATGAGGCTACAACTACAACAAGAAGAAAATCGTTCACCCACGAAGGTTGGGACTAACAGGAATAACGACGAAGATAGCGACAGGAGAGATGACTACCGACGACCAAATTCTTCGAACAAAGCAAATTTAGACCTCCTCAGAGATATGAGGAAAGGAATGGACGAGTTGAGAAAAGCGATAAGGGAAAAAACGAACCAGAATTTAGACGAGATGGTCAGAAGGACGGACTCGCCCTTCATTGCAAAAATCCTAGAATGTCCCATGCCCCCAAAGTTTCGTCTACCACAACTCAAATCATTTGATGGTCTGAAGGACCCGTTGGACCATATCACTACCTTCAAAACAACTTTGAGTCTACAGCGACCCCCAGACGAGATATTGTGTCGCTATTTTCCTACCACCCTCAATGGAGCAATGTAAGTGTGGTTCAGTAAACTAGCAACGTTGTCCATTGACAACTTTGAGCAACTAGGCAATTCCTTCGTGCGCCATTTCATAGGTGGGCAATGTCAGAAGAGACCAGCAGACCATCTGCTCACCATCAAGCAAGGAGAGAGGGAGCTTTTAAGGTCATATGTGAAGCATTTTACTAGAGAAGTCCTAGAAATTGACAAAGCGGATGATAAGGTACAGTTAACCACTTTTAAAGTAGATTTAAAATCCAGGGAGTTTGTAGTTGCCCTCATAAAGAGCCTTCCGAAGACAATGGCCAAGATGCTACTGAAAGCCTAGAAGTACATGAATGCAAAAAATGCCCTAGCGGCAATAGGTGAAGAAAGTAGGTCTAAAGGAAAGGAAAGTGTCAAGGAAGACCGAAGAGGATGCAAGAGGGAAAGAAATGATTGTCAAACTAGCTTCAATGGAAATAAGCGAAGAGACGACAAAATTCTACAAATGGTAAAGTACACTCCTCTAGTGATGCCTGTCGACAAAGTTTTAGCGCAAATTAAGGACGTTCATCACCTCAAGTAGCCAAAACCACTTCATTCCTTACCCAATGTACGAGACAAGAGGAAATATTACCATTTCCATAAAGACCATGGCCACTACACCAAGGATTGCAAAGACTTGAAGGAGTAGATAGAAGAATTGATCCAAAAAGGCAAGTTGCAAAAGTTCGTAAAAAATGGCGAGTTCAGCCGATCTAGGGACGATCGCAAAGGGAAATCTGAAAACCCACCTATAGATGAAGACAAGTCATACAACCGTCTGCAGAGCGCGATCAAAGAGATAAAGACGATCATTGGAGGACCATCCACTGGTGGATCTTTCAAATCCCTTAAGAAGTCCCAATAAAGACTCATGAACAACGTTCACGGAATGCATCCTTTGAAGTAGAGAAGATGAACAAATATGGATATCATATTCGTGGAGGAAGATGCTAGAGGCATGAAGCAACCACATGATGACCCCCTAGTCATCATGCTTATGATAAAGGGATTTAACGCCAGACGAATTCTCATCAACAATGGTAGCTCCGCTGACATTATTTACCTCTCGGCTTTCCAACAACTAAAGGTGGATCCTAAGAGGTTGCGACCCTTCAAATCTCCCCTAGTCAGTTTTAGCGGAAACTTGGTGTACCCTAAAGGAATAGTGACACTGACAGTCACAGCAGGATCCTATCCCCTGCAAATCACCAAACAACTTGACTTCCTAGTGGTGGATTGGCTGTCATCGTACAACGTGATCATTGGAAGACCCACGCTCAACCATTGGAAAGCAGCAACGTCTACGTACTACCTGAAGGTAAAATTCCCTACTGAACATGGACTAGGCGAAGTCAAAGGAGACCAAGTGTTAGCCAGAGAATGCTACCAAGTTGTTCTAGCCACGAAGGAGAACTACACCTAGATGATTGAGGAGGAAGAGAAAGAAAAGGTGGACGCCCTAAAAATAGTAGAATTGGTAGATAGAGAACCAACGAAGACAACGAAAATAAGGATGGACCTGAATGATCAAATGAAGGAAAAACCGGTGCAGTTTCTTAAAGAGAACCTAGACATTTTCACATGGAGTCACGAAGACATGCCCGATATAGCGGCAAAGGTTATTCAGCATCATCTGAATGTTGAACCAGAAAAGAAACCCGGCCAACAAAAACAATGAGTCTTCGCCCCTGAATGTAACAAGGCCATCATGGACGAGGTAGACAAGCTGCTTACAGCTGGCTTCATCCGAGAGGTGTACTATCCCGATTGGCTGGCCAACGTCGACTTAATGAAGAAAGCAAACAAGAAGTGGAGGATATGTGTGGACTTCACCGACCTAAACAGTGCCTGCCCTAAAGACAGCTCCCCATTGCCAAGGATTGACCAACCAGTAGATTCCACCGTCGAGCATAAGCTCCTCACTTTCATGGACGCCTTTTTAGGTTATAACCAGATCAAGATGTCAAAAGAAAACTAGGAGAAGACTGCTTTCATCACTAATCAAGGGTTTTACTGTTACAAAGTAATGCCCTTTGGGTTGAAGAATGCAGAAGCCACTTATCAAAAGTTGGTCAACATGATGTTCAGTAGGTAGATCGGAAAGAACAAGGAGGTATATGTTGACAATATGTTCATCAAAAGTAAGGAAGAGAACACACACCTGGACAACCTTAAAGAGACCTTTACGACCCTTCGTTAGAACCAAATGAGGTTAAACCCTAGCAAATGCACCTTTAAGGTGTCATTAGGAAAATTCCTTGGGTTTATGGTGTCCCAATAAGGAATAAAAGCCAATCCGGAGAAGATACGAGCCATATTGGAAATGACCTCCCCGAAGATAGTGAAGGAGGTATAGATGCTAACGGGAAGGATCAACGCCCTCAACAGGTTCATCTCTAAAGCTACGGACAAATGTTTGCCTTTCTTCAAAACCCTGAAGCAGGCTTTTGAGTAGCCCTCCCCTCCTGAGCCCATCCAAGAAAAAAAGAAGATTTATTCTTGTACCTCATAGTGTCAACCACAACCATGAGTGTAGCCTTGATTCAAGAAGAGAATAGAATACAGTTCCCCATTTACTACGTGAGTCAAACGTTCCAAGGAGCCGAGGCCAAATATCCACGCATGGAAAAGATCATCTTCACTTTAATTGTAGCCTCGCGAAAGCTTCGTCCCTACTTCTAGGCCAACCCCATTTTGTTGATGACGGACCAACCCATAAAGAAAGCAATGAACAAGCCCTAAGTAGCAAGAAGGTTAGTACAATGGGCAATCGAGCTAAGTTAATTCGATGTTATATATTGTCCTAGAACAGCCATCAAAGCTCAGGCATTGGCTGACTTCATCACCAAGTTAACCCTACCGAATGACGAAAAAGCACAAGACAAATCAGAAAGATGGACGATATTGACAGATGGATCATCAGTTCAGAAAAGAGGAGGGGCCGGGGTTATCATCAATACTCCCAAAAGGGAAACCCTCAAGTATGGAGTACGGCTTCAATTCCTTGCCACCAACAACGAAGCAGAGTACGAGGTCATACTGACAAGACTCAGGATCAGGAGAGCCTTGGGAGTCAAAAACCTACTCCTTAAAAGTGATTCTAAGCTGGTACTAGGACAGATAAAAGGAGAATACAAAGTGAAAGAAAGCAAAATGCAAAAGTACCTCAAGTTGACAAACCAACTGGTCTAGGAGTTCGACCTAGTGGACTTCATGCAAGTCCCCCAAAGCCAGAACTCATAAGCAAACGAAGTGGCAAGGCAAGCATCATCAGAGGAAGGAACGGGTTCACCCAATTTGAAAGTAAAAGTGCAAAGGCATCTAAGTATTAAAGATATCTACACCTTCATGATCCAAAACCAGAAGATGAATCCAATCCTCTCTTTCCTATGAGATGGATGCCTTCCAGTAGACACTGATGAAGCAAGGAAGGTCAAGAAGCGAGCAGCTGGGTTCACAATCCTAAATGACACTCTGTATAAAAATGGCTTTTCCATGCCATACCTTAAGTGCATCGAGGAAGAAGAAGCAAAATAAATCCTAGACGAGGTCCACGAAGGAATCTACGGAGACCACATATACCCGAGGTCCCTGGTCAGCAAAATTATCAAAACAAGCCACTACTGGCCCACCATGCAGAAGGATGTGAAGGAATATATGAAGAAATGTGATAAATGTCAAAGGCTTGGAAACGTTCAATGTGTTCCCGGAGAAAAGATGACGGCCATAACATCCCCATAGCCCTTTGCTCAATGGGGGATACATCATGGGCCCCCTACCCAAAGTAAAAAGTAGGTAAAATTTCTGTTAATTGAAATAGATTATTTTACTAAATGGGTAGAAGCAGAAACTTTGTCAACGATCACAAGAGCGAAGATCCCAAGCTTTATGTGAAAAAATATAGTCTACAAGTTCGGCATACCTAGGACGATCATATCAGATAATGGTCGTCAGTTCGATAGCCAGGAATTCAAGAGCTTTTGTTCAGGGCTTAGAATCAAGAACCAATTTTCTTCACCAGGACACCCACAAGCCAACAGTTAGATAGAAGTGATGAATCGAACGTTGCTAGAGATCATCAAAGTTCACTTGGAGGGGGAAAAGGGTGCTTAGCCAGAAAAGTTACCAAATGTCTTGTGGGCTTATAAAACTACAACCAAAACCCTGACTAAAGAAACACCATTCTGGCTCACCTATGGCACTAAAGTAGTAATACCAGTCGAAGTAGGAATCACCAATAAGAGAATTCTTTCAAAGAGGCAGCAAGAACGACCAATTGAAGGTCAACTTGGACTGCCTAGACGAGACAAGAGAGGAAGCATCCAAAAGAATGACCAAGTACCAGCAAAAGATGACCAAATACTACAACAGAAAAGTAAAGCTCAGAAGACTGAACATAAGAGATTTCGTCTTACGCAAAATCACACCAGCAACAAAGGACCTAACATAGGGAAAGCTCGAACCAACCTAGGAAGGACCCTACAAGATCATCCACTACTCAAGGCAAGGAAGCTATCAATTGGAATCGATGGACGAGAAGAAACTGCCACGACCATGGAACATCGAGCATTTGAAGAGGTGTCATCGTTAGGAGACAAACCATTGTTGTAATCATAAAAGAAATCCTTTATTGAAGGAAATAAAGCAATAAAAGTATTATTCAGCAACAAATATTCTCAAAAGTTTTATACAAATAAACCATGGATGATCTTATTGTCAAGAAGGTAAACCACGTGAAAAAAGACCAAGTGATAAGATTCCTTAAATTGATGTAAATCACTGACAAAGCCAAGTAATAAGATTCCTTAAATGGATGTAAATCACCTAAAAATGGCTAAGCGATAAGATTCCTTAAATGGATATAAATCACTAACGAACCCAAGTGATAAGATTCCTTAAATGGATGTAAATCCCCAAAAATGACTCTAAAGAGATAAGATTCCTTAAATGGATGTAAATTACTGACGAAGCCAAGTGATAAGATTCTTTAAACAGACACAAGCCACCTTAAATGGCTAAGTGGTGAATTCCCTAGATGGGTGTAAATCACTGACAACACCAAGTGAAACGTAAGCTGCTAGAGAAGAAAAACAAATGATGTGATCCCAGGCAAAGACAAAGATCGACCAAACAAGGCTAAAAGATTGCCATCTCATGGCAAAAGGCAAACTAAAAAAAAAAAAGTTCATGCAACAGGAAAAGACAACTATCAAAGGTAAAGAAAACAAACACACAATATATATATGTGTGTGTGTGTGTGTGTGTGTGTGTAAAAGGTGTAGTTGTTCCAAAGTTACCAACTAAAGCCCAAAAACATACTGGGCACCACCCAAAAAATAATAATAATAAAGAAAGAAAATAATAATAACAGGAGCAAGTAAAAGAAAAAGTGCTTCGGGTCGTGGCCTCGTCCCCACCAGCCGTGTCGACAAAAGTGTCCTCAGGTTCAAGAACATTGCTTTTGGGAGCGTTCTCTTCGAGAGCAGTAGCAGCTTGGGCAGCCTCGTCAGCCTCCATCTCCTTATCCACCTCCTCAAAGTCTAACTCCTCCAAGTTGACTCTAGAGGGGTGCTTTACCATGTTTCACCTAAGGAGCTCAAAGCCTTTATAGTACAAACTAAAGAGCACAGTGTTGTACTATTCAGGCAGATGGAAAGCTTGAACAACCTTGGTAGACACAGATTTAACCTTTTGATTCGCAACTTGGAGTTGTTCAACCTTTTGCAACATTAACTGCTTCTCGACCCTATTCTCCTTAGCTGTGTTGGCATCATCCATAGTAGTAATAAGGTCTCTCCTCAGTTTCGCAGCCTCAGCCCCTAAAGCCTCCACTTTGGACCCTGCCACCATGGCCTTCTCCTCTTAGCCAAGGTACTCAACAAATATATGGATTGCCTCTCCTAGTGCCTGAAAGACATAAGGAGGGAAGAGTTATAAAACAACGAGAACCATCTCAGACTATAAGTTATACAAAATGAAAAGAGGTTTACCTAGGCGAGCTTATGGATATGGTAGTTCAAGAGCTCATTAGAAGGAACGCCAAAAAGTGCCTTAAGGTCTTTAGCAATAACAGTAGAATGGGCCCTCACCAAGAGAATTCCAGCATCGTCCTAAACATTAGACGGCTAGGAGCCCACTTTCTCCTTTCCCTTTGCCAAAGTCCTTTGCCTTTTTGGACAAGGAGTGAGCTCTTCTAGGGAGGTCGTAGAAGAGGTCGTCCTCGTGGCTTTAGGGACGGAAGTAGCCAAGGTGATTGAGGTCCCCTTCTCAACGACTCGAACCACTTTCTTTCCCAGACTAGAAGGAAGCTCGTTCTTCTTGGCCTTCATCCTGGCGTACATCTCCTGATTAAACTTGGTTGTTATCTTTGCATGACAGAAAGGAGATACATAAAAAATAAATAAATAAAAAGAGGGAAAAACTCAAAAAAAATCTCACTTTTCACTTCGATCTCAATAGCGTGCAAGATGAAGGGAGAAGGCTCTGGACCAAGGAAATGATAAGCCAAAGATTGGGGATCGACAAGGTCGTCAAAGTTGTCAATCTTCTTCGCGTACTCAGTGGCCACCTGGACGCGCTCCTTATATCTGCTTTTGAGCTCAAAGCTCTCCTTAATTGCAAACACAACAAATAAAGGTTAACAAAGAATTAAATTGGAGAGAGATAGAACTGACAAGAAAGTGAGGACAACGCACCTAAGTTCTTGGACCTCCACCGACGAAGCAATCTAGGACTCTCACCCCAAAAGTCGTCAAATAGGGTTTCCCATCCATCTCCAGACACGAAGAAGTATATGGACTTCCAATACCAAAAAGACAAAGGAAGATCTGTGATAATCCTCACCTTCCTGACCCAGGGCACTAGTTCATAGTACTCGTACTCCTTGGACTCTTTCAGATGATACAGGTGAATAAACTCGTCCAACCTGACCATGTCACCTTCAGTGACGACCATCCAGATCTCCATACAGCTAATCACTATCGTCCACAAGTTTGGCATAAGTTGCCCTGGAGCGATGTTGAAGTGGTTCAAAACTTCCATGATGAATGGATAGATAGGGAACCTAAGGCCACACTAGAAAGCAGCCTCATAGAAACACACTTCTCCAAGTGAGAAGTAACAAGCTTTTTCCCCCTCTTGAAGCAAATGATTCCTAACCTCCTCAGGGAACTGGAATCTTCTATCCCTAAACCTAAAGAGGGTGTCAGCATCTAGGGCACACTCTTCCCAAAAGACATGAAAGGGCCTAATCTCCCTCCGTCTAGGCGACGAAGGGCTAGACGCAATGGTATCCCCCTCCACCTCGACGAGGTCATCACTAGACGACAACCCCATCTTGAGCTCATTGGACCTCGCCTCAAACACTATCTCTCTCTCACCCACCATTCCCTTAAACCAATTGAGAGATTGATGCAACAGAGGGTGCAAATTAGACACCACAAAACCCAAACCGCTACCTCCAGGTACGAAACCCTCAACTGGGGGGCAATAGGCATTAAAGGAACCTAGAGAGACAAATTTGCCTAACCACGAAGCTATCAACCATGGAAATCGAGAGAAAATTTTTGAATTTCTATCCCTAAACCAAAAAGGAAAGGTAGATAAAAAGAAAAGGAAAACAAAGGAAAGAAACCGTACCTCCAAAAAAAAAGACCGAGCTTAGAAGAAAGAAGTTGGTGAGACTCAAAAAAACTTAAAAGGAAAAACGCAGAGCAACAATGGTAGGAGAAAGAATAAAAGTAAATAAAAGAGAATAGAAGTTAAGTGGTTTTAAAAAGGCTAGACTTGGAAAAACTCGGCTGGAAACCCAAAAGTCCCTCGAACAAAACGCTGCAATCCGCCACATAGAACACACCACGTGGCCATGACACGTATGGTACCACCATTCCACATTAAATGCAAACGCAACCGAAATCTCTAAAGTCACATTTAAACAAATGTCCTTTCTTATTCTCGAGATCGTCATCATACTTTAGGACAAACTCAGAATAAGGGGCAACTGACAGACAAAGTAATTATTCTTGTCCAGAGAGCCAACTTGGACGGGGATAACACGCCATAAAGACAGGTACTTAACAAGGTTTTAAAACCCGGACCATTTATTGAACCGTAAAAGGGAGACGTTTAAGGTTTTTAAGGTCGAAACGAGGTCGAACCGGGGTCGAACCTTGATGATGTCATAATTAATTTAATAATTATTTCAAATATAAATAAATACATTAAATTAGTAAAAATAGAAAAATTAGCTAAAATAGTCTCCAAATAAATATGAGATTTATCTTTCAAATATATTTTTCATATCATAATTTTCATAAGACACATAAAAAATATTAAATCTTAAGCAAACCTAATAAATAAACAAATAAATAAGTATATAACAATATTATAGTGGATGATATAATGAGTATAAAAGTTTTATACTCATTATATCATCCACTATAATATTGTTATGAAAATACTGTGGACATTTCATTTCTCTTTTAAATTTCTTATACTTTTCAAAGAAAAATAATATGTTCATAACATTTTTACAATATTTTTACAACAAATTCTAAGTGGCAGGTTATTACTGATTATTATTGTTGAGTTAAAAAGTAATTTTAGTGCTAAATTTAATTTTGAACCAATAATAACTAACCACCCATAATTTGTTGTAAAAATATTGTAGACATAGCACTACACCTTTTCAAATTGCCTAAGTACAATCCGTTTTTCCTTTTTCTGTTTCTTTTATTTTTTTTCTTCCTTTTTTCTCCACCGTTTGATTGATTGATTTATCTCCTCCATCGTTTATAATTCTACATCTTTATCTATTTCTTTTTTTTTTTCTTTTTTTACTAATATCTTAAATTTTTTTCATCCACCCATTTAAAAATTTTACATTCCCAATGCTCTTTTACTTTCCCAATGCCTAGTTGCCTACACGTTTCTTCAGTGTTCCATCTTTCTGACTTTCTCTTTTTTGATGAGCCCTCTTCACACTCTTTCTTCTTCGCAAAAACTCTTCCTCTGCCTCCTTCCCAGTTTCACTCATGGAAAACAATCATGTTTTTTTTTTTTTTTGGGTCAAAAACTCTTGCAAAGCATTACATTGTCACCATGCAGTGGCTGCTCCTTTCTTCTTCTTCTTTTTTTTTTTTTTAGTCAAAAAAAATTTATAAAAAAAAACTCTTCCTCAGCCTCCTCAGTTTCACTCATGGAAACAATCATGGCTTTTTTTTTTTTTTTTTGTCTATCAAAAACTCTTGCAGAGCATTACATTGTCACCGTGCAGTGGCTACTCCTTTCTTCTTCTTTTCTTTTCTTTTTTTTTTTTGTCGAAAAAAATTTCGCAGAAGCTCTCATTGCCAAAAAGAAAATTTTATCTGAAACTATCCAGAACATTTATGCGAGTTCAACGTTTGACAGAATGTTATGGTTGAAGCTTCAACAATGGTGATTTGGTGCTGTGAGTTTGTAATTTTTTTTTTTTTAATAAAAATAGCTCTAATTTGAACCACCAGAATCGCTCACGATTCACAGAACTGGGCGGTCGAACCACGGTTCGTACGAGTCCCTACTTTTTTTGCATGTAGTAATTTTTGATGTTAAACAAACTGTAATTCTAAGCGATTCGAGGTTTTCCTAGTCGAACCGTATGGTCTGGTTCGGGTTTAAAAACCTTGGTACTTAATGCCCCGATGGTTACATAACAAGAATAAAATTGTTGGGATCTCCATTAAGACCAAGTTAAATAGGCCGAAAACATTACTATATGAGCCTTCAAGTCATCATTTAAGAATGTAAAGTTATGATTTACAACTATATTTTATGTTGGCTTTATTCCATGACAAAAAGTGTTGTGTTTGCATTAATTTTGTTCCTTGTATTTTGTGGGATTTTATTATATTAGTTTAATATTAAGTTAGTAAAGAATCAAGCATGAAATGAAGATTCAGTGCAATTTCGCGACTAACTCACAAGAAGCTCACGAGTAAAGGTTCCCGCGAAAAAGGCACGTGAGAAGCACATGCTAGAAGCTGAAGAGTCATGCCAAGCTGTCAATTTTGCGAAGGTCTCGCGAGAAGGGCCAACTCGCAAGATACCCGCGAAACTCTCTCTGCTTGGAGGATTTTAAATGTGACTTTCCTACCCTTCACCATACTAAATATACCCACATTACCCACAAAAGTATGAGAGGCTAATATTCAAAGAGAAAAACCCTAGATAGGTTTTCTATGACACAACACACTCATCTTTTAGAGAGAGGGCTACTCATCCTTAGTGAGAAATCATTGTAGCCTCTTCTTCTTCCCTCTCCCATTGTCATACCTTGAGAGGAGATTTGTACCCAAACACAATTCACACCTATTCAAAGTGTAGAGAGTGTTTTAGAGCTTGAAAAGCTTTAAGGATTTTCCAAAAGAAGCCGGTAAGGCTTAGCGGATGCAATCAGGCGTATTGCGAGATCTAGAAAGCTAGAATACATGGCTCTGAGAAGTCCGTTGGTAGCAGGAGCTTGGAGGGCTCAAGTACTTTGGGTAGACTAGGCTTGGAGGGTCTTTTGTTATTTGTGTATTCCAACTTTATTCTCTTATGGATCGATTTCGACTTGGAGGGTCACGGAGAGGTTTTCCGCCGAGTTCTTTGATTTCCTCTTCGACAACACATCTTAGTGTTATCTTGTGTTTCCTCTTCGATAACAAACAATACATGTGCGCAATGAACCAATACTACTCTAATGCATAAACATGAACAACAAACAATAAATGTAAAACACAAGAGTAAGGGAAGAGAGATACAAACACAAAATAACACCAAGATATGTTATCGAAGAGGAAACTGAAGAACTCGGCGAAAAACCTCTTCATAACCCTCCAAGTTGAAATTGATCCACTAGAGAATAAAGTTGCAGTACATGAATAACAAAAGACCCTCCAAGCCTAGTCTGCCCAATGTACTTGAGCCCTCCAAGCTCCTACTACCAACAGACTTCTCGGAATCATGTCTTCTCTATCTTTCTGAATCCCGCAATACGCCTGATTGCATCCACCAAGCCTCACCAACTTCTTTTGGCAAATCCCCAAAACTTCTCAAGCTCTAAAACACTCTCTACACTCTGAATAGGTGTGGGTTGTGTTTAAGTACAAATCTCCTCTTAAGATATGACAATAGGAAAGGGAAGGAGAAGAGGTTATAATGATTTCTCACTAAGGATGAGTAGCTCTCTCTTTAAAAGATGGGTGTGTTGTGTTATAGAAAACCTATCTAGAGTTTTTTCTCTCTGAAGGACAACGGTTAGAAAGGAGAGCCTATATATAGGGCCTGTCTAATCCCAAACAAGGTACATACACACCGATCATTTTTCACTCTCATTACTAAATTCTCTCTATTTTCCTGAGTTCTATTTGCTAACTTTATCATCAAAGACTTTATGGTCGGCACCACACCGGTGACCACTTGAAAGGTTCCCCCTTTTTTCACTAACCCTACAAGAGATTGGACGAACTTGTATTGGAAGTCTTCTAGAAGAACCCAACTACGGACGATCTCAACATCATCAAGGACTATATAATTTCTCATGGCTTAGTTGGTGGTGCGTGGGTATCTTCTTCTAGTGTATATAAGGGATTTTGATGACTAATTTTTGGTGTTTCGATCACCGATTGGTTTTGGTCGCTAGATTGGCAAAGTATGTGGTGGAGCATGGTGGAGTGCATAATGTCTAAGAATGGCACGTGGGAGTACTGTCATTGATGCATAAGAACACATAGGGAAGCGTTTTAGGTTGCCTTTTTTTCTATTGCCATGTAAATCAGTTCCTAAAAGTAGTCGAATTTTGGTGTTTGCACCATGGTTTTAAAAACTGGAATGGAGAAATAACCAAAAAAGAGACTGATTATCGGTTTTATGGTCCAACCAGGGTCGGACCGATGGTTGAACCGATGATGTCATAATTAATATAATTTAAATATTTAAATAATTTTTATATGAATTTTGAATTTTAATAACTTATTTTAAGAAAATATAAAATATTGAATTTTTTTTTCTTTTTTTGCATACTACCTTTTTTTTCTAGTTAGTAATTATTGACAGAAAAAGAATAATACACTATTAAGGTTTCATATATTTATTTTTATAAATAATAGTCTAACTATTTATCTATTCAAAAAATGAATAAATAAATAAAAACTCCCCAAAGTCAGGTGATTAGACAACTCACTGACTTACCAATTATTATGACCAATCCACTTTCCCACCACCTCACTCCAACCACACACGTTTACCCTTCCTTAATAATTTTTTTTTTTTAATTTCCCCTCATAAATCTAGCATCCCACACGGTTTACTATCAAAAACTTTTATTTTTTCAGTTCTTAGTGTTTTGTCCTCCAATACCTCCCTCTCTCTCTCTCTCTCTCTCTCTCTCTCTCTCTCTCTCTCTCTCTCTCTCTCTCTCTGTGGAAGTTAGATCTCCATCAAATCCTCTCATTCCCTGTCTCATCGAAGAGCTGTAGATACCTCATACCAATCCAAAAGGCTGGTTTCAACACCAAGCATAAGCATTCAGTAATTTTCTCACTCTCTCAAGCCCAGCAGATCTAAGAAAAAAGAAGATTTTTTATAGCAAAAAATCTGTCCTTACCCACTTAGGCCAATAGATTTGAGAAAAAATAAGATTTTTCTACAAAATAAAGCTCCATTTCAGGTCTCTTTCATCAATTTTGCAAAATCGGTTCAACCATTTCGGTTTCCATTTTTTCCAGTTGAACCGAGGGTTACCGGTTAAATCTAGTTTTTTTACATTTTCAGCTGACTTTAGAGAAGAGAATCAGATCGTCTACGAAGAAGAGATGAGTAAATCCCATGTTCTCACGGGAAACTTTTAAGGGGGTCCAAGCACCCTCCATACATTTTTTCTTTATAAGATGCCCCAATTACTCCATGCATAAGATGAAGAGGTAGGGCAATAGAGGGTCCTCTTGCCTGATCCTCTAAAGGAGCAAAAGGTTCGAGTGTGCTCGCATTGACCAAAATTGAAATGTTAGAATTGGATACATAACTCATGATGACTTTGACAAGGTTTGGGGGAAAATGAAAGACTAGAAGAACCTTATGAATGAAACTCTATTCCAACCTGCCATACGCCTTCTTCAGGTCTACTTTGACGGCCATAAAGCCCACCTTCCCTCTTTTGTTGTCCAATGATAATAACATTGTCAAGACCTCTTCGCCCTTAAACAAATGCAACTTGGCATGGGGATATGAGATTGTTGAGAAAGGGTCTTGATAAAACACGATTACGCCTCGTCGGTACGATGGACGACCTTAAGATCCTATATCAAAGAAAGCACTAAATAGATAATGACACCGGTTTGGGGCCTGCCAAAAGGACCGTCCAATGCTTAAATTAGCTTATACTCTTTAGAAATCTGTAATATGTAGAGTAATTTGCATATGTGTTCAATATCTATCACTTGCCTCTCCTGGCTTTATATAGCCTTTGTGTGAGTAAATGCCCAATCTATTGGCCTCTCTAACGTTGTACCATAGCTGGAGGATTTATGCCTCAATAATAACCACTTAATCCTAGCCTTTTAACGTTCGTACCGGCCATTAAATGCACATCATTAGACGGCGGTAACGGCTCCATGCTCATTCATCATTTGGTCATTAAATGTTGTTTGGAATTAATGCGCCTACGCTCATCCGTACTTCTACTCGTCATTAACATGGACAGTTTGCAATATGGACGACCATTTAAAGCTATCCGTTAGGTCTAATGTGTCCAACAATGATTTTCGAGACTATCTTATATACTGTGTTACATAGGAGATTTCTTATAAATGCTCAAACTTCTAAGTATTTTAAAACCATGCATTTGTTTATAGGCCACTCACTAGTACAATTCATGCATTGCCGCATGAGTTACCCATGTCCGTATATGCCTGTGGAATATGGATGATCAGACCAGGTGTCCTTTCAACTAGGTTTGTACCTTGGCAAACTAGTAGGCTACTATTTTACCTATGGACAAAATGGGTAATACTCTTAATTTTAAAACTATGTAACAAAATACCACTCTTTCCAAAGTATTTAGGAAAATGCCCTTATTTTTAGAACTCGATTTTAACAAAATCGAGTTACATATAGAACTTGACATTAGCAATGTCGAGTTCTATGCATATTTTGCTAATCAATTTTGAAGATATCGAGTTTTACACATAACTCGATTTTGTTAAATCGAGTTCCAAAACAGAAGCATTTTCAATGGTGCCTTGTTTTAAATGTTGTTCCAAATATTTATCTGGCTTCACAAAAAGAATCTTGGAGGCAAAAAAAAAAAATCTCTAGTGCATCTTACTTTACATATCCATACGATGGATGTGATTCTTCATCTCTAAATTGTGATTGGATAGAGGGCGAGGGGAGGGGATGGTGTTGTTGTTGCTTTTTTTATAATTATTTTTTAAAATAATATGGGGATTGGGGTTTTTAATTAATTTTTTTTGGATGTTTTTAATTAAAGAACAAAGTATACTTCCAAATCAGTTTAGAGGTATCTCTTCCAACTCGCTATGCGTTGTGATTTATAAGATTATCTATGTATAATATTTAAATAAGTTACATGACTCATTAAAAAAATTATATGTCTAAAACTATACTTAAATGGTATATTTTAAATTTTCCAAGAAAGAAGGCTTGATAATTCTTGAGATTCTTGGGGTAAGGACCTTAGAAATTACTTTGTGCTATTGATCTATTGATTTAAAATAGTTATATCCTAGGATAACTTATTTTAGTATTATTTTTTGGACATCTTCTAAGTAATTGAATTGATTATGATGGAGTTTAGGTCTTATTGCAATTTTCTTGAGGAGTTTTAAGAGTTTTTTAGTAGAAATCGTTTAGTAATTAACATTTTTCTTGGCTTGTTTTATTTTATTAAAGTATATTTTATTTTAATCTATTGAATATTTCTTTTGTTTTTCCTTACAAGTTTTTTTTTTAATTACTTAGCTACACTGATTTAGAGGGGAAAAAAACTAGAATTTCTTCCTATGGAAAATATATATTAAAAACTTATTTGATTTAGTTGGTGATGTTGAAATGAAATACTAGCTTGAACTATTATTTTGTGAAAGGAACCAAATATTTGAGTAAAATATTAGCTTGAACTATAATTTTGGGATGTATAGTGTGCGTTTGGATTCAGCGTTTTCCGCTGAATCCAGAGTTGCATTTTTCCATTTTTTCTTTTTTTTTTTTCCCTGCACGTAAACAGTAATCTCACATGGGTTCACTGTACAGGAGACAAAAATCACTATTCATGTACTATTTATCACTGTTCACGTACTAAAAAATATTAAAAATGGATCACACGGTACTATTCACACATTTAAAAATTATTTTGCTACAGTACTTTCAGTTTTCAGTTTTCAGTTTCAGCAACAATAAGTTCAATCCAAATGGACCCGTAGTCTTTTTGAGTATGAATTAAGATTGAATGGGATATTTTTGAAAATTTTAACTGTACTTGTCACCCAATTTTGTACTCAAAGACATGGGTTAACGAATAAAGCTCAAGACCCAATGAACTTGGGCCTTGAGCACAATTTATAATCCAGAACTTCGTCTAGGCTGGGATTATCTCTTGACCCAGATATTAAAAGTCTTCTTTGTAATTTTACTAACTATTCTTTCTTCTTTTTTCCTGGTGCTAACAATTGTTTGGCCCATAATTTAACTCGTTGGGCCTCCGTTTTGCAAGACTTAGGGCCCCAACTTATCAACTTTATCCACGTTTGGGCTCTTATTAATGCTAATGAGCATGTCACTCCATGTCCTCCCTTGGTTTACTCTCAATAAATTTATCCCTATTTACCCCCAAAAAAAAATGCATTAAGGGGAGGGAAAACTGGTAATTACACTTACTTTCACATTTTCCAAATGGCCAACTCAATTTGCACTCATAAGGACCAAATATTTCACCTACCAAATTCCACTAGGCCAATCTTTTAATACAAAGAGAGCAGAAAGATAATCCGTTAGGTCTCTCACATGAGGTAGTGTATACAATTATAAATTTCTATATTTGTTTTCAATTTTTTTGCACATAATATGTATTCTTTTAAATCAGGCTTATTCATTATTAGGTAATTATTTGCATCCTTCCACCCATCTTTTAAAGGCATCATTATTAATTTAAAATTATACTGAAATGAATATCTCATTGAGAGATTTCCATTGTATAAAATAAAAATAATAAAATTTAACTACAAAATTAGTTGTAGTATAAGACTACAACCTTACTCAATATCTTTTTTTTAAGTGAATTTTGAGAATTCAACTATTGGATTACATATTCTTCTTATATTTTTCATGCATGCAAAATTTCTAGAAAATTAAAGATTAATAATTATGCCATCAATAAATTGTTTAAATTGCCAGCATAAAATATAAACTTATAGATTATATAGTATAAAATATACGAGTAACACAAAATTTGACATATGTATTAAGAGTATAACGAATATACAATTCAATGGTTAGATTTTCAAAATACGTAGTAATGTTTATTTTATTGAGTAAGATTGTAGTCTTAGACTACAATTAATTTTGTAACTAAATTTTGTTCAAATAAAAAAAAATAAAAAAGATTAGAGGATGATACAAAAAGTTGTTTTTTATTGTTTTTTATAATAAAAATTATTAAAGTGAAAAAAATTAGAAATTATAAAGATAAAAAGGAAAATATTATTTTGATCCTTACATTTTAGGGTTATAGTGAATTTAATCCATTTAATTCAATTTGGTCTATGTTTTATATATATATATATATATATATATATATATATATATATATATATATATATATATACAAGATAAAAATTCTACACTAACATAATCTAAGTGCTTATGTGACGAACAATGCCCATATAGCACACATATGGCTAATAAGATAATATTTAATTCTATTAAAATGGTCACATCAACAATTTTAATAACAATATAATATAATACAATATAATAATAAAAAAGTTATCTTCCGAGGAAAAAAAATTGATGGGGTGAGAATTAATAAAAAATAAAAAATAAAATAAAAATCTCCAACTTTTCTTGGGGTTTCTTGGCAACCAGACAAACAAGAACACCCATACCAAGTTTGTTTAGACATCATCTATGACTATCAAACAATATTTCAAAGCTAAAAATTTTTTTTAAGAATATTTTCCAGATCTGTTACTGTAAATTGCTTATCCTCCCTCTCTCCCCGCTAATCAATATCAAATTGACTATAAATTAAAAATAATAAGGTCCAAATTTTACTACCAAAAAAAGTATTTTAGCAAAATAAAAAAAAGAATGAACATGGACGGCAGGTAAAGCAGTTGCGAATTGTGAATTTTCTTTTCCTGCTCAAGTTACATGCCTGTAACATAATACACATGACGACCGTATATTCCCCAAACAAATTAACGACTCCAAAACCGTCACTCTCATTCATTAAAAAAACAACAGCGGCGAGCGCTCCTCCGACCTCTCTTCTTTCTATCTTATTCTTACTGCCATAAATAAAACGGCAAACAAGCTGCCAACAACAACAATTCAAATGCAATGCCACCTGCCCATACCACAGCCACTCACATCTCGCCACGTGGCCGTGATCGGCGCTGGTGCCGCAGGCCTAGTAACTGCCATAGAGCTCCGCCGCGAGGGCCATAGCGTGGTTGTTTTCGAACGAGGCGACCAGGTTGGCGGCACCTGGATTTACACTCCGAAAATCGAATCCGACCCGATTGGATTCGACCCGGCCCGGACCAAGATCCACTCTAGCCTCTACAAGTCCCTCCGCACCAACCTCCCCCGAGAGTGCATGGGCTTCCCGTGCTACCCGTTCGTCGCCAAAGACGACCCGGACAGAGACCCGAGACGGTACCCGGGTCACCGAGAAGTTCTGTTGTATCTGCAGGACTTCACGCGCGAGTTCAGGATTGATGAGTTGGTGAGGTTCGAAACGGAGGTAGTGCGCGTGAGATTGGTGGAGGAGGAGGAGGAGAAATGGAAAATAAAATCAAAACAGAGGTCAGGCGAAGATGAAACGGAGATATTCGATGCCGTTGTAATATGCAACGGCCACTACACCGAGCCTCGTGTGGCTCAAATTCCCGGTACTTTGTAACATCAAAAATTGAGTTTAGTCAGTACTCAGTAATCAGTATTAGTGTGTAAATAAATATGATTATATTTATTTATTGTGTGTTTGTGGCAGGAATAAATGAGTGGCCTGGTAAGCAAATGCATAGCCACAATTATCGTGTTCCAGAGCCTTTTCGAGATCAAGTACGTGCCAGGTTTGGAATTGGAATCAAATTTTGCTTGCAATGCATATTCCATATTATTAGTTAGATTTACACAATCGATGGAGAGACTAATCAATGTCATCTTCATAGTTACTGAAATTGAAGACCTCATGTTTACACCATAATTCAATCAGCAATTGCCTGGTTATTATTCTCTTTGGCACTGTGCCATATAAAATTAAGTTTTGTCCAACAATCACTGAATTGTTTGACTTATTTTAAGTTTGCAGACATTATTGGAACAAGATTTTTACTTTTGTCAAGAGTTAGATTAGGATGAGGATTCACATTCCTGATGACAATCCTATTTTGGTTGTTCTAGGGGGACCATAATTCTTTGTTGGATTGCATTGACACGTTTTATTATCTGATTCTCCTTTATCCTCTCCTCTCTAGTCTCCATTTGGAGGCATATCTTATGTCATTGTATAAATTGCGGAGCTTCTATCTATTTATCTTTATACAAGAAAACGCCTCTTCTATTTAGCTCTCCAAATTCCAAGTATAATGGGATGTTCTATATTGCAACAAACCGGAGTTTGGATTGACGATAACCGCATGAGTAATTCCCATCTTAAAATTTGAAGTACATAAGACATTTAGCTATAGAAATTCTGTGAATTCACTTAACAGAGAAAACTTTACTAACTTAATTTTTAGAGAAAACTACAAGTACCAGTAGTAACTAAGTACCATGTGAAGTCACTGCTCATCAATTTATATAAGGTCCCTGTACCTCCCACTCAACCCAAGTGATTAGCATCATGCAGGTTGTAGTCTTGATAGGGAGTTCAGCAAGTGCTGTTGACATTTCTCGGGACATAGCAGGAGTTGCCAAAGAAGTCCATGTAGCAGCTAGAAGTGTTGCAGATGAAACATCTGGAGAGCAGTCTGGCTATGATAATATGTGGCTTCATCCCATGGTAATAGTCCTTACCCCTGGCGAGAATTTGGTGGCTATCATGAGAAGTCCATCAAGTAATTGACTTGATTCTATGAAAAGTTTACTATAAAGCTCTAATCTAAATCAGATTGATGCAGATAGAAAGTGTGCGTAAAGACGGAACTGTGTTTTTCCAAGATGGGAGCTTTGTCCATGCTGACATCATTCTACACTGCACAGGGTATGCTGCATACTCCATTAATTTGGCTTTAGCTTGGATTTAGGACAAAAATTTCTTTAAACAAAGTTTCTTATTGAATGCAAAATTCATGAATGAACCAAAAACGATATGGAAAATAATAATAACAATAAGTTGTTTATCTTTCTTAAGGTACAAGTATCATTTTCCTTTTCTTGAAACCAATGGCATTGTGAATGTGGATGACAACCGTGTGGGGCCACTGTACAAGCATGTTTTCCCACCAGCACTGGCCCCATGCCTTTCATTTGTTGGGTTACCATGGAAGGTTTATCCCTACTTATAATAGTATGCCCTTATTTTAGTTGGATCTTTAATTTAATCTTATCAAATGGCGGAAGTAGATCTTTATATGTTGTTTGTGCCAGGTTGTTCCTTTCCCTATGTTTGAACTCCAAAGCAAGTGGATAGCTGGTGTTTTGTCTAACCGATTTGCACTTCCAATTCAAGAGAAGATGATGGAAGATGTTGAAGCTTTCTACTCATCACTTGAAGCTTCTGGCATGCCTAAGCGATATACTCATAACATGGGTAGTAGTCAGGTAAATTTGGCCTCGTCAGGTCCATATGTTGGATTTTGAATTATTTATTGATTTATAAGTCATGATACAAGCACAACATTTTTTGAGGTGGCAATTTGTTATTGATTTTCACATGGCCCACCATATATTGACATCACTTTATTATCTACTATTAATTTGCCACCTTAGCAATTATAAAATAAAATAAAAATTGTGACAAAGTTATGTCTCTAGAATTGTTGTTTATTTACAGTTAGATTGCAAATTTGGTCATCAACCTTTGGCATCTGTTTCAAAATCATCATTATACTTTAAAATGTTTTACTTTAGTCCCTATACTTTCAAAAATTGTTTTAAAAAATCCCTTACGGTCATATAATGGATGCAAAATGACTACGTGGCAAGTCAATTCATGCTAGGGCTGTCCATGGGTTTCTGCACGCATAAAGTATGGTGGCTAATGGCCATTTCAATATAAATGTTGTTAAATGATGCCACACCAGCACAATGAAAGAAGTCAAGGGGGTCTGAATACTGACCTTTACAAGATAATGTGTTTAGGAAAATTTTTCTTGATTAATAGTAGAAGATCAGCCGAGTTGGACAATGATAAATTTATTTGGCCAGTGAAGGCAATCAAACCTCATTACCTTTAGCTTTGTATATTAAATTATATTCAGAAAATACATTGGATCTAATTTTGCAGTTTGAGTACAACAATTGGCTTGCAGCTCAGTGTGGATGTCCTGCAAATGAAGATTGGAGAGTGCAAATGTACAATACCAGTAGCAAGAACAGACGTGCTCGACCAGAGTCTTACCGTGATGATTGGGAAGACCATCACTTGGTTTTGCAAGCTTGCGAGGACTTCATGAAGTACACCTCACATAAAGTTAGTGACAGGAGTGCTTCTTAGTAATCAAGTTTCAAGACTACTTGTATCAAATGCTGGAACCAATCTGTGTCCTATTCAATCCCTCTGTTCATTGATTCTTCTGAATAATACTGTAAGTAAAGAATAATGAGCGAAAGATTGTGATCAGGTATTTGTGAGGGGTACATTCATCTATTTCCTCCAATTGTAACTAAACAAACCAATATTGAGAGTGCTTAAAATGCTAAAAAAACATGTGCCTATTAACATGTACAATTTATTGCAAGGTGAGTAACCCGTGTGGGTGACCAGAACCCCAAGCTAAAAATGAAAAACTAAATATTGCACCAGCCGGGAATCGAACCCGGGTCTGTACCGTGGCAGGGTACTATTCTACCACTAGACCACTGGTGCTAGATGTTTAGTTCTCAGCCAGATATATATGTAATAAGAAATCGGCAATGGAGTACCTTATACCTTCGATTATATTAATTTGATCTGATTATTGTTCTTTATTCCTAAATCCAATAGTACGATTGTTTCTTTAAGTGAATCAAACTGAACTGCAAAAAAAATTTTAAAAAAAGCAAAAAACTAAAGTTAGGGTCTGTTTGGATAATACTTATTGTTGAAAACTGAAAATACAGTAGCAAGATAATTTTTAAATATTTAAATGGTATCGTTGGACCCAATTTTAGTGAAAAAAATGGTTAAATTGGTACTTGTAAATCTTGTGAACAATGCACGATACTCAAAAAAAAAAACTCTTCCACTGAAAATGCACAAAACGCGCTTCCCAAAGGGAGGCTTAATTAAATGGCTCCAAGGCATAGTAGAACCTTTAAGTGCATTCCTAAATCCAATAGTACGGTTGTTTCTTTCTTTAATTGCATTTGTCAACCTAGTGGCTTTTATTTTGAATTGAAGCACAAAGGCATAGTAGAACTAGAATATAAAGTGTGAGGTTTAGATTCAGTGTATATAGTATATTGGATCTGTTAAGATAGTGATACATGTTTAAAACTAAACATATCTTATAATTTTAATGGGTTCAGTGTAACTGGATACTAAATCTAAATCTCACCCGAATCTATATGTTTACTCATGCATGTAAACTAAGCCTTTAAATAGACATTCTCTATTGGAACTATAATAAAAATATATATATTAGTTTTGTTATTCTCGAATCTCTAACAATAAGGGTCTGTTTATTACCACGGTTTAAATAATAATTTTTAATATTTAAATAAATTATATATATTTTCTAATATTTTTTACCTTACATATTTTTAAAAAATACAAATAAGATTAGTAGTACAACGTTAACAAATGAGCCTAAATCACGAAACAAAAAAATGAATGCTTTTTAAGCTATGGTGCGAATTGGATTCTGATAGCGACAAGTGAAATGTACGTAGGCCTGTGCTTTGCCTTAGTTGGTGTACAATCCTGGGGAAGCATCAAATATTGTTTTTCGCGTTGCAATGTTACGTGCATAGGGAGAAACTTGGAGGAAAAAGAGGAAGAAAACAAAATAGAAAAGATAGCTTTCGGCTTTCAATTCCCAGTGATTTCTTACTCTCATCTCATCTCATCTCATCTCATGTAGGTGCCTTAAAAGCGGGTCATTTCGTTGCAGATTTATTTAGATTTGTTAGGGTCCATTTCCCAATCAAAGCTGATGGCTGATGCATGCTTCCCATCCAGTTCCAACAAACTAGGCCTATTTTGGTCCCCCTCCGCCGCTTCCCCCAGCTTGACGCACCTGTACTATTGCAGTATTGCAGCATATAGACGACAAACTATATACCCTGCCAAAATTATCATCTCTCTCCAAGATCCCAAATTCCCAATTCACATCCCTTAAATACTTAAATGTAAAATTCAAAAACTACTAAGAAAAAATGATAATAATCAAAATTTACTCTTTTCCTGGTCAAGGTTTCAGATTTTGCAGAGAAAAGTGTTATATATATAATATTTTTATAATAAATCGTTGTCGTAGTTTGTTATTGGTTCTGATTTGAACTCACAATTAAAATTACTTTTTTATCTACTAGTAATAACCCATAACGACATGTTATTTAAAATTTGTAGTAAAAGTATTGAGAAATATTGTAAGTATAATAGCCAAACCCAAGACCCAATAATTTTTGGTCGAGCTCCCAATTTACTTGCTAGGATGGGTAGGGAATTTCCTACAATGAGAAGGTCCCCAAGAGCCAATCCAACAGCCCAGTGGGAGGTACTGAGGCCTATGCAATGATCATTTGCCTCGTTTATGTGTTTCCCGAGAAGAACCAAGCAATATTGGCTGAATCCCCCTATCCCCCTTTAGATCGTTCCTCTCTGTTCTCTCGTGTATCTCTCCCTCCCCATTTTTCCCCAAAAAAGAAAGAGCCCCTTATTTCTTCTCGTTTCATTTCCCTTTTATAGTGCACCTCTAGAGGGGTCTCAATGATGATGTTTCATCCCCTCTGCCATGTGATCCCAACCTCTATTCAAGATTCCTGATTAAGTGGGACATTTTGAGGAATCTCTTGAAACTTGCACATGACACCAAATGGTGCTCGGCATGTGATTCCCCCAAGGCACTATCAATTTATATCTGCTCGAATGGTCAGTGTGGGTTGGGTTGATTACTAAGTAAGTCCAAAGCCTTTGATTTGGTCTCCGGCCTAACAAAAGCTAATGGGCTGGGCCTGGCCTGATGACTAACAGTAGGCATAGCATTCCTTTTTTGCAAAGAGAGTCAAATTTGGTCCCTCGCTATATTGAGTTCTTCTATCCCACAATAAAATTTCACAATATTTTTACAAGTGAGAAGCCAAACTATCATATGTCAAAATAAAATGAAATAATTCTTTTTTTAAATTATTAGGACCCACCACTACTCAATATAAAGATAATGTGGAAATGTTGTGAGATTTTGTTTAGACTTTCTCATTAAGTAAAAAATAGCATGTAACACATGCAAATGCATGGATTTATTTAAAATTAAACATAATTTTTATTATAAAAATATAAATAATTAGTCAAATTATTTTTTTAAAATAGCATGTAACACATGCATACATATAGATACATTTAAAATTAAACGCAATTTTTGTCATAAAAATATAAATAATTAGTCAAATTATTATTTTTTTAAAAAGTAAACGTAATTAGTCATATATTAAAATTCTTACCTAAATTTAATACTACTTATAATCATTTTTTTTTAATAAGATAGAACATTTGGTGATCTTCGTTGTGCGGTGATTTTTATTGAGTATATGTGATTGATTTTTTTTTATTTTTTTTTATAGTTCATTAATATTAGATTCTTAGTATTTTGTAATCATTAACTCATGTGGTAGAAAAATTAAAAACTTAAGTAAATAATTATGGTATGGTCCCCACATAAATTTAGACACATGATACAAAATTGATTATAATTTCAATTGATTTTTATTATAAAAATATAAATAATTAGTCAAATTATTTTTTTGAAAATAGCATGTAACACATGCATACATATAGATACATTTAAAATTAAACACAATTTTTATCATAAAAATATAAATAATTAGTCAAATCATTATTTTTAAATAAACATAATTAGTCATGTGGGAACCTAAGATGTGTAGGCTTGCTTTGCAACTCCTAGGCATGCTTGGCAACGTCCTCGGCCGACCTCGGCATGCTTTGCAACGTCATCGGCATGCTTCTGCAAGGTCCTAGGAGTATATGGAACTTGGTGGTATACTACTCCCTTAACTTCACAGCTTATAAGGCAGCAAGTGGGGTGTTTCTCTTCGATGTGGGACTCCTAGGACCTTGCAGAAGCATGCCGAGGTCGGCCAAGGACCTTGCAAAGCATGCCGAGGATGTTGCAAAGCATGCCGAGGTCCGCCGAGGTCGTTGCCAAGCATGCCTAGGAGTTGCAAAACAAGCCTACACATCTTAGGTTCCCACAAGTCACATATCAAAATTATTACCTAAATTTAATACTACTTATGATCATTTTTTTTCTAATTTTTAATAATATAGAACGTGTGGTGATCTTTGTTGTGCGGTGATTTTTATTGAATATATGTGATTTTTTTTTTAAATTTTATAGTTCATTAATATTATATTCTTAGTATTTTGAATTCATTAACTCACTTAACACGAAGATTAAAAAACTTAAGTGGATAATTATGGTGTGGTTCCCATATAAATTTAGACACATGGTACAAAATTAGATTATAATTTCAAACAATTTTTATTATAAAAATATAAACAATTAGTCAAATTATTTATAAAAAAAAATAGTATGTAACACATGCATACATATAGATAAATTTATAATTAAACACAATTTTTTATCATAAAGATATAAATAATTAGTCAAATTATGTTTATTTTTAGTAAATGTAATTAGTTACATATTAAAATTCTTACTTAAATTTAATACTACTTATGATCTTTTTTTTTTCTAATTTGTAATAAGATAGAACGTGTGGTGATCTTCGTTGTGCGGTGATTTTTATTGAGTGTATGTGATTGGTTTTTTTTTTTTAAATTTTATAGTTTATTAATATTAAATTCTTAGTATTTTGCACTCATTAACTCACTTGGCACAAATATTAAAAAAATTAATTGGATAATTATTGTGTGCTCCTCACATAAATTTAGATATATGGCGCAAAATTGGATTATAATTTCAAATTCTCATAAAAATATAAATAATTAGACAAATTATTTTTTTTAAAGTAAAGGTAATTAGTCACATATTAAAATTCTTACCTAAATTTAATACAACTTATGATCTTTTTTTTTCTAATTTTTAATAAGATAGAACTGTAAACACAAAAATTTCTCAATTGCAGAAAATCAAACAATTGAAAAGAAATATGGCTTGCAAATATAAATTTGTATTGATGTATAATGAGTACAATCTCTATTTCAATTCTTTTACAAAAGAATGCCTCTGATTCTATCTTCTTTGAACTTGCCTCAAACAAGAGATCTTCTTGACTTTGGTTGAAAGATGGATTGAATGGTTTTCGCAACTAATCTCTAGCTTTGAGCTTATTAGAGATTCATTGTTCTTCAAGTCTTCAAATGCGAAGGCTCGTAGGTTGAAGTTCTTCAGGGTTTTAGAGGCTTGATCCGTTAAGCTTCAAAGATTTGGGTTTGTTGAAGTTTATGGAGGCTTTTTAGCTTAATTCCAATGGAACTTCAATGAACTCGAACAAGAGATCTTCTTAACTTTGGTTGGAAGATGGATTGAACGGTCTTCACAACGAATCTCTAGCCTTGAGCTTGTTAGAGATTTGTTGTTCTTCAAGTTCTTCAAGCCCTTTGAATGTTCTTCAAGTTCTTCAAAGATTCTTGAGACAGAATTTCTCCAAAGCTTGGGCCTCTTCAAAACTTGGTGTCAAAAATGAGAGGGGATGTCCTCTATTTATAGTGATTTCAGAGGATAAACTTCACCATGAATTGATATGTTTGAAAGTATGTAGCAGACTTTTGATTGGCCCAGATTCTTTTTAGAGATAATTATCTCTATTTATCTATTTTGATAAATATCATATTTTGATAAAGACAATAATCAACAAAGATAAATAATTATTTTTATTTAATTTATTTAATAAAGATAATTATCTACCAATTTTGAATAGAAAATTTATGTTTATTTTATTTATTTTAATAAAGATAATTACCCATAAATTTTGAATAGGAAATTTATCTTTATCTTGTGGGCCAAATGACACGTGGCAAATTTTGATATGCCAATTTGGATGACACATGTCATCATCTAATTTAATTAAATTTAATGACATTAATTTAGAATTTGCCACTAAACTTTGATGTGGCATTTTATAATTGGCTTAAAATTTTGCCTCTTACAAGAACGTGTAGTGATCTTTGTTATGCAGTGATTTTTATTGAGTTATGTGATTGGTTTTTTTTATAAATTTTTTAATTTATTAATATTAGATTCTTAGTATTTTACACTCATTAACTCACTTGGCACAAAGATTAAAAAAACTTAAATGGATAATTATGGTATGGTCCCTACATAAATTTAAATTCTAATCGACCTTTCTCTAAGGTTTACCTATATATAGATTTATTGTTTACTTACTCTAATGATGGGCTAATATATGTCAACACGTTGCTTTTTATGTTTTTAAATGATTGGTGCAATTAAATCCTTTTGATTTAGCTATCATTTATCAAAATTCGAATATGTATTTCCCTTGAGTATTACTGATGGCTGGTTGTTTATGAGTGATTGAACGCTTTTTTTGACACAAGTTAAACTCAAAAATTATATAATTAACTCCGAAATGTAATTATTATTTCTTATAACAATTATATGTAATATTCCTTTCACGTGGGATAGATTCTATAAATCTGAAATCCACTCCTATCAGAGAAATATTATATGCAACCTTCATACAAAATGTCAGCTCTTACCCAACATAATTGATAGTTGGGGAACTAAACCCATCCTCTTCACAAACCCTCAAACAAAAATTTGGGATGAAAGAGATGGGAATCATGAACAAATTTGAACATCATCACAAGTAGGGTGATTCATTTTACAATCTTAGTGAGTTAAGTTTTGCTTTGTTCAATTTGGGTTTTTCAAATTAAGCTTAAATTTAGTAGTTCGTTTAACTAGTGAACAAATTTGAACACAACTTTACAAAAGATCAAGTTATTCAAGTGACCCTGATTCATTTTATAAGCTTAGTACCCCACCCCCCACCCCCCACCCCGAAACCAAAAATAATAATAGTAATAACCCTAAGTTCAAATTTAGGAAACTTGTCCATCAAAAACTCACAAAACCACAACACATTTGGTTATCAATCTATCACTATTCAAATTTTTACATATTGCTACAGTATCATTTATTTTTGCATGTGCCCCATAACTTTTGCATATCAGTCTTTTCTATTTTATATTCTTCTCCCTTGCACATACACACGGCGTTGGTGACATGAACAGATCTTCCATGCCCAAAACTGTGACTCAAACGAGGTCTGAGTGGATCTGTGGATCTCAACGTATGTGGATTACGGCATGGTGGTTGAGAAGACTGTTGTGTGGATTACGACATGGTGGTTGGGTGGTGCCGTTGCCATGGTGGTGATTTTGGTTTGTGGGTCATCTCAGTGACTTGGGTTTTGTAAGATTATTTTAATTTTTTTATAAAGATTATTTTAATGAATTCACATCGTCTAAATTTCTTAGAATACTCAACAATGTAGAGTTCTTTAAATCTCAGCATTTATTTTAAAATAAATGATTAAGGTACTACCACGTTATCAATTAATAAATACAACCCCAAATTAGTCTTAAAATACAAAAAGTACACTTAATGTATATTAAACGTTGAGTTGACGTTAGCAGTTTAACCCATTCAACTTCTTCTTTTAAATTTTATTTTTCCATAAAATCACCAACTCAAAAACAATCCTTGCCTTAATTGATGATTTACGAGAAATGAAATATTAATATTAACATTTAATAAGAAATGAACCAGTGAGGCCAAGGTGGACTCCCAAGTCAAAGCAAGTCTTAATACTAAAGTTTATCTTCAACATTGGGATGGTGGGCTGCTTGGATTTAGTGTTTTCCATCACCCATCACTCTGTTTTCATCACCTATTAACAGTTTTTAGACCCCTTAAACAATTGATTAAACCTAGGTAATTACCCAAGTTGTTACTTAGTCCAATTAAACAAGTCTAGGTTATCACAATAATAAAGATCAAATCATGCAAAGCATCGGAAAATAAATAACAAACGATATGATCACCCAGGAAATCAAACCGGTAAAAACCTGGGGAGGATTTGACCTAGCTATCCTCAAGGTAAACCTGAATCCACTATCTTGAAAGAATCGAAGTTTATACAAAAGGACTTACAAGCACCCACGCTCGACTTCCTAATGCTACCAACCAGTAGAACTTACTGACACGACCACGTGCAAGCTCCGAATCCACGGACTCCTTCTTTCTTGGATTCTCCACCAAATACAAGCACACCCGCTTGTGTTTTCTTTAAACTTCAATGGCAGCAACTGAATTGATCATCAAGGCATAGATAAATCTTCTCCTTGAAAACCCTAAGTTTGTGTAAAGGAAAGCTCCTCTAGATCTCACAAGAGATTTATACAAACCGCAAATATCAGCACAAGAGGCATTCTAATCTCTCTCTCTTCAGTGTCAAAAACGTGGCTTAGAGTTTCCTTTATATAGTGGGAGAAATTAGAAACCTAAACCAATTAGAACACTTTAGGGTTGAGTTGGACGAATCTGCAGAAAAGCATTCTGCCCGAGCTTCGATCGGTCGAGCCTATCGTTCAATCGATCGAGCCAGGCCGAAAGGCACAATGCTTCCTTACTTTAACTCGATTCCAACTTTACATTGACACACAACTTTGAGCTAGCTTTAAACACTTCTAAACACATTGTTTTGATCATAGTTTGCCAACAATACACATTAGAGTTCTAAATACATAAAATCCTAAACTTTAGAACCTAACACCCATAACTCAAAATTGGTGGGTCCCATGGCTGTTTGGATTTGTTTTCAACTTTTGTTTCCATCATTCCATTCTTTGATTTTTGAGTGATGAGTTATAGACACTGAAAACAACTTTGATGCAGCGTAGGCGTGTAGAAGCAGAATCTATAACATACAATTACTACAACTCTTCCACGAAACTTAAGTTCTACAGGAACACTAAGCTAGCAGGCAAAATAATAGAGAAAACATCTCTAACAAACTTTTATTAATCAACACATAACAATAATAATCAACCCCTTTATAAAGAGTATTTATATGAATAGAATTTCTCCTACTCCTTTTAGGAAAAGAAATAATAAACCTATTTTTACTTGAAAAAAGAAAAACAATGTAACTAGGAAAAGAAAAACAATTAAAATCCTAATTCAATTAGGAAAAAGAAAATAACATAAAATATTAAAATATTTTATTCTTCCTTAATCAATCTGCATCAAACTTTTAGGTGTTTTTGAATTATGGAAACAGAATTATAATGGCATTTTGGTAAATACACACATATTTAAGAGACCCTTAGTCAGAGAGTAGTCAAATCCGGTATGGTCTTCTTTTTTCTTTTTCTTTTTTCCTTTCACACTAGATCTGGTCTCTTCTTCTTCTTTTTTTTTCTTTTCGTTCCTTTTCACATTGGGTTTCTGGGTTTTTTTTTTTTTTTCTTTTCACGCTGGGTCTGGGCTTGGTTTCTCTATTCTTTTCTTCTTCCTTTTTTTTTTCTTTTTTTTTCCTTTTCAAATTGGATTTCTCAGTTTGGTTTCTTTTTTTTCTTTTTCTTTTTTTCATTCCTTTTCACTGGGTTCAATGAGTTTGGGTATTACGGGTTGAAGGAAAAACAAAAATACAAATTAAAAGCTGCACCAAGTCAATCCGTGGGTCTCACAAAAAGTAAAATTTTCTAAGTTATCAAAATTGGAAACAAGTGCCAAACATGCCACCTTAGGAAGTTGTGGTATTTTCAATGATAAGTAATAAGTTATAGAGTGATGAGTGAAAAGTGATGAAAATTGAGTGAGGAATGTTGAGTGATGGTTTTTAAAAAACCAAACATAATCCTCCCAAGGATGAATTAGTGAGAATAGTAAAATTGCTTGAGCAATTCTATTCAGTGGGAGATGCAAACGCTTTTTACTGGTTCCAAAATTCAAAACCAACACTAAAGATCTTGTCGGTTGTCGCCAACAATGCTAGATGCAAGCTATATACTTGAAAAAAGCATTAATGAAAAACGATCAGTTTGTTATTTGGTTTTTAAAGATAGAAACGAGGAGATAAATGCTTAAGTTATAACTAGCCTTTGAGAACGCTTGTACTCAGAGGTTTCTCAATTATTTTGGAAAAAAATTAATAATTTACATATATTATAATGGGAAATGCTAACGGATGCCCTTAGGGTAATGGTTAACAATCCATTTAAATAAAGTTTTTATAGGAAAAGAAAAAAAGCAATTAAGTATTGCCTTAAAGGTACTCGTTAGCATGACCCTATTATAATTTGGGATTACTATATTTTCCAATCACAAAATATCTAGTGGTGTGATGAATATTGTGGGTTTGTGGGTGAAATAAATTTTTCATCACACCTCTAAGTACTTTGTGATTGGAAAATGTAGTAATCCCAAATTATAATAGATGAAAATTATTAATTTTTTTCCCAAAATAATAGAACAGCCTCTGAGCATGCGCTCAGAGGCTAGTATACATTTGTGAACTTTTTGTTGTGCATATTATTTTTTGTTTGATTTAATTTGCATAGCAATTTATTTAATTGTTTGGCTGGATTAAAATTGACTGGTAGCTCCTTCTGTTTTGTAAGTTTTTTGAGAAATTATTCTGTAAATTTAATATCAAGCAATGTAATTTTTTTTGGTGCATCTATTATTTTTTTGAACCCAAGCCCAAAAGTTTTTTTTTTTTTTTTTAGAAACCAGACCCAGAAGCCTGGAAATTTTATTCAAAAGAAACCAAATTAATGAACATCTCTAAACACAAAGGGAGCAATGCCATCTGGTAAATCCTCTAACCAAACTTGTAACCCTACACCAGACTTAGCTTTTTTAGCCAATGCATCAGCAACAGAGTTGCATACACGGCTAGTATAAGAAAATTCAACATATTGGAACCCAGCAAGTTGTGACCGAATATCATCAAGGACATTCCCGTAGCATGCAAACTGACCCGAGCCATTCTTCAGCGCCTCAATGATTGTGACTGAATCCCTTTCATTCACCACTTGATTCAAACCTATCTCCAAAGCAAATTGGACCGCCCTCTGACATGCCAAAGCCTCCAACTCTGTCACGGATTGCCTGAAATGAATGGGCATGGTTAATGCTCCAATTGGATCACCCCTGTTGTCACGGGCAATCACACCCACACCTGCCAAGTTCGAAGCTTGAAAGACCGCAGCATCAAAATTGATTTTATAGTAATACAACTCAGGTGGTTGCCATCGTTGGATCATTTGAGGTCGAAGAGGACTCTGCTCCAACTCACGGGCTTGAAGAAACTCTTGAAGCAAGCTACCAGCCTCCCTGCAAATGCTATCCACAGGCCGACTAGCTCTGTTGAAGTGGATGGCATTGCGCCTATTCCACACGAGCCATCCTGCTATAGCAAAAATTTCAGCTTTGAAGTCCTCATTACTCTGCATAAACCTGGCCAACAGCTTTCTGTAATTCACAGGCTGAACAGGGGCGTATTGGCGGAACCATTCCAGTGATGACCAGACACCAGCAACCTCCTTACACGACCAAATAGCATGAACTGAATCTTCAGGAAACTCACCACACAGATCACAGATAGCAGATTCTGTGATGTGCCGATGATACAAATTCATCTTTGTTGGTAGCGCCTCATTACTCGCCCTCCAGACAAAATTTTTGATTTTGTTTGGCATTCGGAGTTGCCATAGCCACCTCCAGAATTTCTTTTGATTTTCTACGTTCGAGCTCCCTACATTGGCCCTGGACTCACAAGAAACAATTAGTTTATAAGCACTGCTAGTTGTGAACATACCCCAAGGAGTGTGCTTCCAAGCAATACGATCAGGGGGACGCCTTTGGCTCAGTGGGATGGCCAGAATTAAATCGGCTTCATGGGGAAGAAATAAGTTTCTCACCATCTCTTCATTCCACCTGACTTGGTCTTGATTAATTAGATAACTCACTTTTGTTTCCGCTGGCACTTGGGTCAACGGAGAAATAATCAATTCGTGTCCTTTTTCCGGCAGCCACCTATCCTCCTTGATCCTCACCCTCTCTCCTGTCCCCACCCTCCATACCATCCCTCTCTGAATAACATCCCTAGCACTCAATATACTTTTCCAAGCATAGGATCCCACATTAGAATCTCTAGCTTCAAGAATAGAACAATCGGGAAAAAATCTTGCCTTGAATACTCGACGGCAAAGCGAGTCCGGATTATTAATCATCCTCCAAACCTGTTTTGCTAGCAACGCATCATTAAACTTCTCAATTTCTTTAAATCCCATACCACCAAGATCCTTCGCCTCACAAAGTCTCTCCCATTTAACCCAGTGAATCTTCTTGTTCCCTCCGCTGTACCCCCACCAAAATTTTCGTATCAAAATTTCTAACTCTTTAATCAGTCCTTTTGGAAGCTTAAAACAACTCATTGTGTAAGTGGGAATCGCTTGAATAACTGATTTAATGAGGACTTCCCTACCAGCCTGAGACAATAGTTTTTCCTTCCACCCTTGAAGTTTCTTCCACGCCCTTTCTTTAATATAGATAAAGCTTTGTTTCTTAGCCCTACCCACAAGGGCTGGCAACCCTAAATACTGTTCATACTGGCGAATTGCAGGAACACCCAGAATAGCTTAGATCCGATCCTTCATAGCCGGAGGGGTGTTGGAACTAAAGAAAATATTAGTTTTGTCACGATTAATTTTCTGCCCAGACCCTCTCTCATAAATAGCCAAAATATCCAATATCCTCTGGCATTCCTCCTCCTTAGCACGACAGAACAAAATACTATCATCAGCAAAAAATAAATGTGATACCCTAGGACCATTCTGGCAAATAGCTACCCCCTGGATATGCCCTTCCATCTCTGCAGAATGAAGTAAACTTTGGACACCCATTGCACACATGAGAAAAAGATAAGGTCACAAAGGATCACCCTGACGAAGTCCCCTTTCCGGTTTAATAAATCCCACAGGCTGACCATTAAGAAATGAATGTTATTCCTTTTGTGTTGTAAGCTTCGTAATGACATAAAAAGATATGCTGGTCATAGAGTGTCACAATTATCATTTTTTATTTAAATGAGAGTTATCAATTTTTTTTTTTTAAAAAAAAAATCCTAAAAGGTAGCTAGTTATTGCACATCCATAACAAAATTTTCAAATGTTAAAGACTCTCACGTCGTAAACTCATAATATTTTTTATTCAATTTTTTAAAATGGTAGTTATTTAATCCTAAAAGATAGGCACCTAGTACACATCCATAACTAAAGTTTAGGATGCTTAAAAAAAAATAAAAATAAAAATAAAAAAACCTAAGATTGGTTTTCAACGTTACCATTGCTTTAATTTTAAGAAAAAAAAATTAAAAAAAAATGTATTTTCTTTTTTTTTTTAAATGAAAGTTATCAATTTTTTTTTTTTTTTAAAAATCCTAAAAAGCAGCCACTTAGTTCTAAAAGGTAACTAGTTATTACACATCCATAACCATAACAAAAATTTCAAATGCTAAATAATCTCACATTGCAAACTAAAAAAAAAAAAATTCAATTTTTTTTAAAACACATGCCGTGCCCATGTAAACTCTAGGGTACAGAAGCATTGGAGGAGTCAATTCAAACCTAATTTTTTTTAAATAAAAAAAAATCTATATTTAAATTAAGGAGGAATATCAAGGATTGCTTGTCGTTCCAAAGAATTTTCATGGCTGCATTCTTACTTGGAATAGTCTTTATTGATAAAATACTATTATGAATTGTATAATTCTTGATTCGTCCAATAAATAAAAAAATGTATTAATGTATATATATCATGAATCGCCAAATATAAATTCATCCAATGTGCCTGCTATGCAATTTAACAAAATTGTTGATATGTCATCCTAAGAAAAATACAAAAAAAAAAAAAAAAAAAAAAAAAGAGAGAAAGAAAAAAGAGTAAGGCTTAAATATAAGAAAAAAAAATGGAGGAAGAGAGAGCACCATTAGAACACAAACAACACACACACTAAAATAATTAGTCAAACCCGATAACCAAAAAAAAAAAGGACAAATATATATCATTCCCACTCTTTAAAAAAGACTCATTAATTAGAGCATTCTCATCAGCTCTCTCATAAAAAATGTTATTTTGACACATCAAAAACCTACTTTATCATTTTAGCATATCATTTTACAATTCACCATTTATCACATCTTCTATTCTTCAATTCTATATATTAAAATAATATATTTCAATATTAAAATAACATTAAAAAAACCAACAATATATAAAAATACAAAATAAAAAAACCAACCACCCCCACCACAACCCACAACCCGCCCCCGCTGTCAGCAACCATCAACGCCCCACCCACATCCCACCCACCACCACCACCGTCTCACACCAAAAATAACACAGTAGAACACCAAAACCACCACCATAGAAAAACAAAAACAACAAAAATCACAATCCAACCGCATCCCACACACCCACCCACTGCCGCTGCTAACCCATCCACTGCCGCTGCTAACCCATCCACTGCCAACCCACCCACTCATCAACACCCCACCACCGTCTCACACTAGAACCACCACAGCAGGACACCAAAACCACCACCACAAAAAAACAAAAATAACAACAAAAAACACAAAGATCGGCATTATAGATCGACATTAGGTTGCTCGGCAAGGCTAAACGGAAGATAGAAAAGCCACCCACTGCCGAACCCACCCATCAAATCACTGCCAAAAAAAAAAAAAAAAAAACCCACAGCAACAGAGATCGGCATCTGGTGGCGCGGCGAGGCTGAATGGAAGAGAGAAACCACCCACTACCGAACCCACCCATCAAATCATTGCCAAAAAAAAAAAACCCACAGCAACAGAGATCAGCATTTGGTGGCGCGGCGAGGCTGAACGGAAGAGAGAAGCCACCCATTGCCGAACCCACCCATCAAATCACTGCAAAATAAAATAAAATAAAACCGTAGCAACAGAGATCAACGAGGCTAAACAGAAGAGAGAACCACAACAATGAGAAGAAAAAAGAGTGAAAGAAGAGATGGGGAATGTCTGAGGAAGAATGAGAGAGGAGAGAAAAAAAAAAAAAAGGAATAAAGTGATGAGAGAGGAGAGAGAAAGATGAATAAAAAAACAATAAACGGAAATGACATTTGGATCCGTATGCTCTCAAAAATGAGAGCGTACTATAGCATGTTCTATAATTTTAGCACATTTAGCACACCTGATGAGGGTCCGTTTTTGTGTTTGGTGTGCCAAATATGTCAAATATTTGGCATTTGACACATTTGAGAGAGCTGATGATAATGCTCTTAGAGAAAATATTAAACACTCATCAAACTAATCAAATAAAAGAAAAGAAAATATTAAATAAGAAAAGATAAAATAATGATATGGAAATGATAATGATAACAAAATAAGAAAATCAAATATAAATCAAATACTGTAAAAGTGAAAATGTGGAGTAATGCTTATTTTGGAACAAAAAAAAAATCCGGTCTAAACAAGGTAAATTCCTTAAATAATAGTTTAGATAATCATTGTTTTTGGGTTGATGATTTTTCTGAAAAAAGAAGTAATAGAGATAAGTCCATAATTCTTTTTGAATTATTTTTTTCAAAATTTTTAGAGAGATAGGTCTAGAAGTTGAAAGGTGTTTATTAGGATAAATAAGAATATTTATATGTTTTAAAAAACTAATTTAAGATTATATAAGTGAATTGATGATGTGTCACTATCTTAACCATTTATTTTAAAAGAAATGTTAAGATTTAAAAAACTCTACAAGGTAGGAAATGTAGAAGAGTTGAATCCTATTTTAATATGATATAATATAAAATTAAAAATAAAATGTATGATGTATTATTAAAATGATTTTTTTTTTTGAAAACTTATTATTAAAGTGATTATATAAATTAAATAAAGAAAAGCTTTTTGGTGATCCAAAACAAATTTTCTGCATGTCTCTACTCATTTGCTCTTTGGTTAATTTAAGCTTCTTTTTTTTTTTTTTACCCCAAAAGCCAAACGAAGACTCCAGCATTACCAAAATAACCTAAAATATCTTCAATTTTTTTTTTTAATAATCTAAAATATACTTCTTCAATTGTCCTGGAAGTAGAAGATCATACGACGGTATATTAAAAACCTTCCCTCTTTGCGCCTAATTCCCACAAAGGGAGAAATACAGAAGGGATAGAAGAAAAACGAAAAGCAAAATACCTTTTTCTAGGTTTGTCCATTGAAAGAGCATTTATGTACTTAAAATACAGCCTTTAAAACGATGAATATGTTGGCGAATTGGAATCATTAGCCTGCAGCTAGCTAAGATAGATATAGGACAATTATCACTCTACAAGTAAAAAATTTCCTCCCCTCGCAAAAACAATCAGTACCCCACCTGAATATTAAACGTCCTTCTTGGCCCATTCTCCCATATGATATCACATTCAATTAATTCATAGGTGAACGGTGGGGCACACCCTTTCTCCGGTTCAAAGCCACCGCAACCTCCGCCGTAGGCGAGCATTTCATCTGGAACGAAACTCGAGGCACCAAGTTTAAGCTGCTGCGTTTCTTTTTCACGAATTCAGTAGTGGTGGCACTACAAGCTAGTGTCTTGGAACTCACTGCACCACAACCACTTGCAGTTGCAGTACTTCTAGACCCGGAGAGAGAAACGCGCGAGTCAAGGACCGAGTCAGGGGTCATTTGAAAATCTTCTTCATTCTCTGAAACTGTAAGGCTCCGATCACTTCTCGCTTTGGCTGGTAACATTGGTACGAATTCACAGTTTCCACTACTGTTAGTGGTCACTAGCTGATGATGAACCTGTAACATATATGTATATAGTGAAAATAAGGATGACCCAGATGGTAAAATCGAGTTAAAATGGTGAAAATTTTGACTGGGAAAATCGAACCTTGCAATAGAGAGAGCAGAAGTAGTAAGGATCTTGAAGGCTACGGTCGCATGTAATGCAAAAGTTGCCTGAGCCTCTAAAGGGGCGGGACATTGGCCTTTGGTTCAAAAATACTACTTTTGCACTGTTTGTTGTGTATGGCTGAACAATTAAACAAAACCAAAGAACTGAAATTTCACAGCAAGAAACGAAGAAAGTAAAACTATTTGGTATTTTTTAAGTTCGTACTTACTTGAACAAGGGAACAATTCATCAATTTTTGAGCATCACTCAACCTTATAACATCATGATAAACGTACCTTCTTATCTGAGACCAAAAAAGAAAATGATGAATTTTAAGTAAAATTAATGTGGTGCAAATTTGTACCTACAACTTTTAGTATTGGTGAATCTATGTGCTGGTTTAGGTATGGACCTGTAAGAGACGATGAGAGCTGTGAGAAGGCACGCAAAGGGGGCAGATGCTGATGGAACAGTCCAAGCAAAAGATGTTCTTCTCATTCTTCTTTGCAAACTCGTGAATTACACACGGGTTAAAGAACTTCTCTCGCAGAAGAATCTCAAGCCACTGAGGAATTAAACTTACACCATCCTGGAAACCAAAAGAGTAAAATTGGTCCATGTAATTCTTTTGCTACAAGAGATAAGAAAGTTCAAAACTCAAATAGTGAGCTCACCATGTCTTTGAAGTAATAGAGAATTAAAAAGGGGTTGGGTGTATATGTCAGTAATTATTAAGCCTGGAAATCAAAGCCAAACGTCACTCTAAAGAGAGAGAGTGACAGAAGGAAGGTAAAAAGAGAGGATGATGTGGTGCAAATAGAAAGAGTGCAAGTTAGGAAAAGAAAGAGCAGTCAGCTGCAATAGCAATTGGAATTACCAGTACTAGCAGGTGAGAGCAATAGTTGAGACTGAACAGGTTGGGCCTCATTTAAAGCAGAGGGAACAAAGGCTCAACAAGTTGTTCTAAGAGTAATGTACGTGCAGGCTTTTGAAACATCAAAATCAAATCTTTTCGCCGTTTTTGATTTCCCTACTTTCCTACAACTTTTGAAAAGTCTGAACCCATCTTTAATACACTACACAGAACAAAGCATGGATGGTGGTATCTTAAATTTTTAACGTGATCATACTGTGCTAGACTGCCAAATGCCAATGGCTGTCTAAAAGGCCCCTACTCCCTCTACGGTGACTTTTTCTCGGTTCTCGGTGAAAACAGAAAAACTTTTGGTAATCCTGCTTGGAACTTTTATTATTATTATTATTATTATTTTAGTGTAGGAGCTATGACTCTTTTTTTTTTTTCTTCGATGTGATACCAATTTGAACCAGTCATTCATGTCCTGAAGAAGATGAACGAGGTGGGATAATAACTTCTTCTTATTCTTCTTCTTCTACTTCTTCTTTTTTTTTTTTTTTTTGAGAATCAGATGGGATAATAACTAAAGTAAAACTTTTCGATGCATTATTTTAAATGCACTATATTAAGCTTTTCAATTGAATTCATACTCTTGGTTAATATTGATTAATAAAACACAGGTAGTTTTATTTATTTTTGAATAAAAATAAATTGAATTCAATTAGAAAGCTACTCCATCTGTCCCACTTTTTTTGTCTTCTATTTCATTTTGAGATGTCCCAAAATATTGTCCTATTTCTAAAAATAAAAGTCATTAATTTACTAATGTTCCTATTATACCTCTATTAATTTACTAATTCAATTTTTTGATAAATTTTTTTAAGGGTAGTTTTGGAAATTTATACATTTTTAAAAGGTAGACAAGACAATAAATAATGTTCCCTTAAAAAGTTTGACTTTTCAAATAGGACAAAAAAAGTAGGACCGAGGGAGTATATAAGAGCATCTCCTATGGCTTCTTTAAAGTCAATTTTAGAGAGAAAACACCCTAAAAATTCACTCCAACAACTTCTCTATCTCCATTTTTTAGATTAGAATTGCTACAGCGCTTCTCTACAAGTAGAGAACACTGTAACGTTTACTGTTCACACTTCAAATGTTTTTTCTATTATAATAAACAACTATTGAATAAAAAAATATTAGAAGATGTATAGTTGTTAAAAAAAGAATAAATAATGAATGAAGAAATAATTTTAAATTATATGAAGAAAATGATAGAAAATATGTTGGAAAGTGTATTTAAAAAAGTAGATAGGTAAAAACTAAATATCACTGTTCACTGTACAAACAATACAAAAATTTAGATAAGGAGGCAAACCAATCAAGGCAACATCTTCAATTGATGGAGTTATAAAATGGAGTTAGAGCATCAGCATCTGTCTATCTAAAATTTCTGTCTATTTTATACATAAGAGCCTACTTTTTTCTATTTTGCACTACCATTTTACAAAATAGTCACGTTAGTCCATCTATTATACACACTATTTTATTTAAATAATACTTTTTATTCTTTTGTTTATTATTATTTTATTAACATTATCTCCATTAAAGTCTCCCCATCTCTCTTTCTTGTCTCTCCATCCTTCCTTAACTCTCTGCCTCTCTCATATCCCAAACCCACACATTCTCACACATAGAGGTGAGGAGATCTGAAGAAAACGGCGGCAAAGATAATGGCAGTGGATCAGACGATAATGATGGCAACTCCGATGATCCCGTTGGGGTTTTCTAATGATTTTTGTAATGGGTTTTCGTTGGGTTTGGTTTTGATTTGTTTTTGGTTTGGATTGATTTTGAGTTGGGTTTGGGATGGGTTTTCTAGTGAGTTCGGGATGGGTTTTCTGACGGGTTTGGATTCATTTTGAGTTGAGTTTGAGATTAATTTTCGATGGTTGGGTTGATTTTGTGTTTGGATTTTCAACCGTCGAAGTGGTTTGTGGTGGTGAAGGTTGGTAGTGTTGGATTGTGATGGTGCTGGTGGTGGTTGGGTGGTGCTGGTGGTAGTTGGTGATTAGGTTTTCATCTTCTTCTTCATGTTGAAGAGGCTGGGGAAAGGGAGAGAGAGACTGATGAGAGTATGTGGGGGAAGAGGACTGATGAGAGCACATGTGAGAGAAAAAATTAATAAAATAGTAATATACACATTTACAGTAACTGTGCAAATATGCACGGTCACTGTAGCAAATGTGTATATTTACACAACAATAGTCGGACTGATGCTGAACAAATTTAGGATATATTATGTAAATTTTGTATTTTTTATTTTGCACAATTTTACACCCATTAATGTGAGTGCTCTTAGAAAACTATTTAATATGGCCATTTTAATGTGTTTGTTACAGGCAACCAAAATAGAGATAAGGAAAATAGAGATAAGGCCTTCAGTAGTAAGGGTTAATGGTAACATCATGGTTCAACATTAGAATCACCTTATACATCCGTAACTTAACTCACTTTTCTTTAAGGTCACGTTTGATACATTGACTAAAAATTATTTTAAGAAATAATTTTTATTATTAGAAATAAAAGATTATGTATTCATATTCATAAGTTTGGTTGTTATGTGTGAAAAGTATGTAAAAAAATGATACATATGAAATGTTTGTATATTTTTGAAATATATTGATTTTAAATGTTTTTTTATACAAGATAGAAATCTAAAATTCTACTTTAGCTTATTCTAAGTGTATACGTACGTAAAGCTTTCTTCTGGAGACTTAAATCCCAGTTCTTGCCCCCTACACCCCATAAGTACTTATTCTTGTGAAGTGATTATCGCGTCAAGAGTACAAAATGATGATTTTAAATGTTATTATACGTATTAAGGAATAAGTATTCCTCAATTTAAAGAATAATTATTTATTATAATAAAAATGCAATATAAAAAAGATAATTATTATACCTAAATAACCGTTCCATAACCGTAGTATCAAACATGCAAGGTAGGTATGCATTAAAAATTTAAAATCACCAAACACTTCCTATTAGAAAAGGTCCTGGGCCATGGCTTGGCCCATATTACATAATCCCAATAGTAAAATAAGGAAAGTTGGGGATTTCCTCAAGAAATCGTTTGGAGAAAAGCATGCCCTGGGCAAGGTTGTGAAATCCGAACCGAACCGTACGGTTCGACCGGGATAACCGGAAATCGGCCACCAAAACCGGTTCTTTTAACTTCAAAAACTAGCATATATGAAAAACTCAGTGAACCGTGAGAACTGCGATTAAACCACACGAGTTTGAAAACCGTGGTCAGTTCTCACAGTTCTCACAGGTTCAGTTGATTTAGAGTTTTTTTTTTTTTTTTGGTTGTACTTATAGGCTCAGCCATTGTTAAAGCTTCAACCCCAGACATTGAGATTGCACCACTATTTGTTCTTATTCTTCTTCTCAGTCTTGCTCGTCCTCTTTCTTGCTGCGTTTTTGCCGACTGTTGTTTTGCATTTTCTCTTTCTCTACGTTTTTTTGTTTGTTGTTTCTGTAGTTTTCTCCCTCCTTGCGTTTTTCCTTTGCACTCTAGAGTCATCTGGTTTCTTTGAAGATGATTGACAGCTTGCTTTCTGTCAACCACTCTTTTTTAAATTTCATTGGCCTTTGTTCCTTATTTAATCAATTTTGCAAAACTTTAAGGGTCCGTTTAGATAGAACTTATTTTGTTGAAATTGAAAACTGAAAACATTGTAGCAAAATAATTTTTAAATGTGTGAATAGTACCATGAAACCAATTTTTAATGAAAAAGTTGCTGATAAGTGAAATTTGTGGGACCCGTGAACAGTGCACGGGTGCATTGTTCACAAAAGAAAAGTCAAAACATGCGGCTGAAGGAAAAAAAAAAAGAAGTAAAACGCACAAATGCACAAAACGTAAACGTGCCATGTATCCAAACAGATACTAAGTCTTTATCTGGCCACTCCTCAAGCTTTTGTTTATTTTATTTTTAAAAAAAATTTCACAAAGAGTTGAATATTCAAATGGGCTTTGGCATAAAACCATTTATTGGTTAGTCAAATGGGCTTGAGCATCACTTGAGATAATTTAGACATAAGCTCTTATAAAAAGATTTTTAAAAAAAAGTAAAATATTGAGTTTTATCAAACAATATTTATGTTTGCTTAAGATTTCTTATTTTTTATTTGCCTTATGAAAGTTGTGATATAAAAAAGACATTTGAAAATTAGATCTTTATATTTATTTAGACTATTTTAGTTCATTTTTCTACTTATTTTAATTTAATATATTAATTTATATTTTAAATAATTATTAAATTTATTATGACGTCATCACAGTTCGACCTCGATCCAACCCCAAAACCTTAAACCTCTCCTTCTTACAGTTCATTGAACGGTCCGAGTTTCAAAACCATGGCCCTGAGACATATACTTCAGGGGCAACACTTGAAAAAGAAGAAGAATAAGAAGATCGTTCGCCATCTACTTCACAACAAGCAAGTATAAATGTAGAGAATATTTTCGACTCACCATATAAACCCTTAATAACTTGGTTTGCATTGCCAAGTGTTCGTACAAACACGATAATAATGAAAATAACACAAGAAAATGAATAAAATGCTTCTGAATATTATTTGTATGAGAAAAAATACACAACACAATTTAGACTAAGGTGCGAGACTCGCTCTCTTTAAAGTAATTCAAGCTCTTAGTTGGCTAAACTTTGTATCTCCCCCATGATACAACAACCCAATAAATGTCATATGACTAGAATATCCTTTGCACAATGTGTTGAAATCTAAAACTCCACCAGAAAGAACACCATTCTTTGACAAGAATCTCTCTATTGTTTAGTGTATAACTTGGAAGTGAGTTTATTTATAGGCTCAATGTGCCTCACAATTTTGATTACCCAAATCAATATGATTGATAGGTCCATTATTTTGATGTAGTTATAAGATTAATTGCTGGATATAATGTTGATGGGCTGGAGTTACACAATTTAGTGGATCAGATAAGGAGTTTCTAAAGAAATAAATAGGTCCAAACGATTAATCCATTAAGTAGTCAATGGCTCTTCATTTTCTATAATAAAAATTGATTATAAATTCAGGCACAAAATTGATTACCCAAATCAATATGATTAATAGATTTATTATTCTGATGTAGTGAGAGTTATAAGATTAATTGTTGGATATAATGCTAATGGGCTAGAGTTACACAATTTAGTGAATTAGATAAGAAGTTTTTGAAGAAATAAATAAGTCCAAACGGCTAATCCATTAAGTGGGTCAATAGCTTGTATGAACATAAGGTATGAGTGTATTCACTATTAATTTGAAATGAAATATTTATATAATTTATGTTGTAGAAGATTAAAAAAAAAAAAAAAAACGTATAAAGCATTTTTTAGATATTTGTGGAGAATAGTGTATTATTAGTTGACTAATGAGTCTTGTTTGGGGGGGGGGGGGGGGGATGAACTTGGACATGGTCTGGGGATTCAGGCTAAGTGGGGGGTTACACCCGAAGAGTGAGCCTGGCCCAAGTTACCATTATGGAAAGAATAGTTTTCTCTTCGCAAAAGGTAAATTGTACTCACTATCATGAAGATTTGAGGTAACCACTCCTCCTACTGCTCTTAACCGAGGTGATGTAAATTGTCTACTCCTCGAGGTACTTGGGGAATCTCAGGAAACGTCCCTCTTCCTCGGTTATGATCTCCTACCTTATAAGCTCACAACAAGAGACATGGATAGGAAAACGCAAAACCCAATGAAGCAATCACTTCCGCATTAATGAGATCCATTACCTAATGTCACCCATATTCAATGCTAAATGATTGGCCTAAATAGTAGAAGCACCCCTAAAAGTCATCCCTCATGATCAAAAGATAGTAGTGTAGAGGGATTGATGGGACGAGTATCCCCCATATCCAGCTAGAGGAATAGAGAAGGGGGGAAGATGGCTATAAAAGGAGGAGGGGGGCAACAGGTTGAGAGGTTCAGGAAATTAGAGAAAAAAAGTCTAGGCAAGAACAAGAAAGGGAAAGATAAACTAGAGAGTTTGTAATCAGAGTTTTTAACCTTTGAATCGCTCCCATGTACCTCGGGAACATTGTTCCCTCATATATGAAAGCTTGATTTAGTCATTTTTAATCTTTAACTTACTGCGTAAACCTTTTATTGTGGATTTCTTCCCATCTTTTAGAAATTAGTTGTGTAGATTGAATATCATCATCACTATTTGTGTGCTAGGTGTTTTTGACCCCCACAAGTCTATTAAAGAAGAAATTTAACAAAAAGAAAAGTTTATTAAAGAAGAAATCTTTATTGACATCATAAATCTCAACTTCCCAAATTTTCAAATCAATTAATATTTTATTATAATCTTTAAAAAACAGAACAGTCAAAGAATCGAAAGAGGGTCAGGTTCCCTGTTTTGATTAGTTTATTTCCTGGTTTTTAAGGTTTTGACGGATTAGATTAGGGTCCGATTCCTAGTTGAACTGGCTAGTTCGATTTTTAAAACCATGGTTATAATCTTTGAAGTATTCATACATATTACATAGAAATGGCTTCATAGTATTGGAAACAAAAGCTTCACTCTCCATCGCCCCTTTTCAAATGGAGTCGGTTCTCCCAATTTTTAGACAAGTAGTTGTCCTTAAATTTTTGCCATAACTCTTTAGCATTTGTTAATCTGTTCCCTATATTACAAAATAATTTTAATTCTTGGTCAAACACCAACAGATAATGCCACCTATTGATTGATCTTCTCCTATTACTTCTCTTATATCTCTTTAGGTTTGTCTTTCAAAGCAAAATCTAACTCTTGTTGGATAGTCAGTTCTTAAATTTACATTGTTCACATGTTGAAGTTGTTTGTTCCATTAAATTTCTTTACCTCAAATTTGGTATTAAAGACAATAGCTAAATTTTGGTAGAGGATTCACAATACATCTCTTCCCCCGTTACTCAAATCCATGAATCAAAACACAAAATCTCTAAAGAGAACAAATCCCGATGTCTAGAAAGTGAATCTTGACACTTACATCAATTTGTTGTAACAAGAAGCTTCAAAATAGCATTTCTACATTAGATTGTTTTCTTAACGCTATTATATCTATATGCTTGTGAAAGATATCACAAACAAACAATATGAACAAAAAAATATTAGAAAGAAAAAGAGATAAAACCACATATAAGAGAAGAACATTGATAATTAATGTAGTTCGGCTTTAAACCTATGTCTATTAGTTATAATAATGAAGAAAATTTTCATTAAGAAATAATGATTATTCTAGTAAAAATGTAAAATACAAACACTTCACAAAATTCAAATCCTAAATTCACCCAAAAGCTATTTCTCACAAATAACAAAGGTTACGACTTTCGGAATATAACAAGAGCAAACTAATTTTTTTAAAATTTTTTTTGAAGACAACTAAAAATTTATTTAACACAAAGGTTATCTAGTGGGTGAAGTGCCGCACCAAGTTTGTATACAACATACAGGTCGCTTTTGGCATTCAAGCTGCAACACCAGCAGTTTCACAGGAAAGCAAAGGACTTCATGAACATTCTAGCTAAGGAAGGATATTCTCAACATGGGCCCTTTGTTACTTATTTTGATCAACGTAGATAAAAGTTTTCAGCGGATGACTGTTTGTGGAAATTAGGCCTTTTTCTACTCGTTTTGTTCAGTTGAAAAAAATTCCTTTGTCTCTAGGAATTTATGAAAAAGGAACTTGATAATGCGTTTTTGATGCTTGCGTCTAGCAAAATTATTTTGTTTAAAATTTTTTAATGAGTCAAGTTGTTTGTTTTGGATAAAATTAATTAATTGAATTTTATTTTTTTGAGCTTGTTAATTTTATTTTAATTTATGAATTTTTTATGATATTTATAAGGAACATTGATATTGTGAAGAGATGGTCAAATGTAATTTTTTTAACTAAATTGTTAAAATATATATTAGTATTTTAAAAAAAAGAAAGAGGGGGGGGGGGGGGGGGGGGGGGGGGATGGTGTAGCATTCCCCCCAAAGTCAATGACTAGCTTGCCTCACAGACAGACTAGTTCGCCTCGCAGACGCAGACAACATGAAGACACTGCCAAGTTGGGCACTGAAACTTGACTGTAGTCACACCTGTGAAACATAAAACGCCAGATTTGTTGTTGAGTGGAGGCCGCTGTTTTATTATGTCCAATCCATCTAGCTGACTAGCTCCTCCTTTATTCTCAAATTGATTTCTCTATTGTTGAATTTTTAAATTAAGCCATTCGTTCCTTCGCGTCCCAAAAAAAAAACAACACAACACAACACAACAAGTAAACCATTTGTTTTTTTAAATCGGGTTTATAATATATTACATAATTAAAGTACAACAACAAAAAGCCTAATTTTTGTAGTTATAGATTGGGGTTATAAACAACAGATACTAAACACACATAACCAATATGTGGGAAAAACATTTTTTATTTTTTAAGTAAACAGTAATATATATTAGAACACATATGAAAATAGTAATACTAGTGTTTTAAACTGGGTTTATAATATATTACATAATTATAGTACAATTACAAAAGTTTTTATAATTGTAGATTGGAGTTATAAACAGCAGATACTAGACACACACAACTAATGTAAGATAAACATCTTTTTTTTTTTAGTAAACAGTAATATAGATTAGAACACACACGATGATAGAAAAGTAAGAGCACTAATAAGAGGAACAAAAATGCATGAGAATTAAAAAATAAAAATAAAAAGGAAAGAAGAGATTAATATTGAGTATTTGATATGAGGGATAAAAAAATGTAAAGAAAACAAAGCATCTTATATTTATTATCATATGTGATAGGGGTAAATCTCAGGCTAGACGGATTGAATTAACGAGGTCATTCTTTAGAGACGAGGTCATCAAAGGAGACGGTACAGTTGGTATAACAAATCTGGTAGACGTATCCGTGACTCGGACGAAAAGATAAGGAGTCGGACAGACACTTTAAAGTGAACAAATAAAAAGGAGACGGTCTGTTGAAGCCACGCGTCACCCTTATGGCACCTACATGGCACCCACGTGGCATGGGTAGTCCACAAGGATTCTAGTATGGAACTATCTTGTGCTTCACGCCCCACCATAATTATAGGCATTCCTGTAAGGAAATAATTCTGTAAATTGCAAATATTAATGAGGATCTTCCCTACAAGGAAATACCATTTTCACCAAGAAATTAAAGTGGGCTCTACACTACTATAAAAACTCTAAAACCCTCACAAATCAAGGTACGCGTAATTTTCTCAGCTCTGTTACTTTAGAGTTGTATAAATTCTCTAACTTAACCTTCTGAAGGTATTTGGCCGGTACCACATCTGTACTCTTTGCAAGGTCTTCTTTGTCTCTGTTTTGCAGGTTCTGTCTAGAGCACGTGAGGACTGTGCTGCAAACTGACGATTTTTGGCATCATCAGTTGGCGTCGTCTGTGGGAAAAGGACGAGAAAGCAATAGTAGCCATATTAACGCTTTCCAGACAAGGAGTTGCATGGTACTCACTTGCTCGATGGCAACCAACAACAATAACGGAGATGAACCACGCACCACTGCCCTAGAAAGACAGGTATAGACCCTAGTCGTGGCTGTGGAATGCCTTACTAAGCAAACCATGACCTGAAGGAACAGTTGCACCAAAGCGATGCTGGGCCTAACAGTCACGGAAAGGAGTAAGAGGGCACCAGCGCCAAAAGGAGAGACCGAGAAGGACCAAAAGGCAGCAATGCCCCGAGCAGACAAGAGCAACAAGATACTAGCTATCTATCCGTCGTAGATATGGCACCACCACATATGGTCACGAAGATGCAGATGATAAAGGAGAGGATGGACTTCATGATGAATGCCCTCAAGGGGCGAGTGTCAAATGATCTGGACAAGCTGGTCCACCAGACAGACTTGCCATTTACAGTACCTATTACTTTGTTCCCCCTTCCTACAAAGTTCCATATGCCGCAGATAGAAGCCTATGATGGGTCAAAGGATCCCTTGAACCACCTAGAGTCATTCAAAACCCTTACGCACTTATAAGGTGTGGCGGACAAGATCATGTGCTGAGCCTTCCCAACTATGCTGAAGGGTTCCGCAAGGATGTGGTTTAACAGATTGACGCCTAACTCCATCGATACCTTCAAGGAGCTAAGCGCGTAGTTTGCTTTGTACTTTATCGGGGGGCATAGGTATAAGAAGTCCACTGCGTGCTTGATGAGCATCAAGTAATGGGAGGACAAGACGCTGAGATCTTACATAACTCGTTTCAATAAGAAAGCCCTTTCGATAGATGAAGCTGATGACAAGATACTTGTTATTGCGTTCACCAATGGTCTACGGAAAGGGAAGTTTTTGTTCTCCTTATACAAGAACGACTCAAAAACCATGTTAGATGTACTTTATTGAGCTACTAAGTACATGAATGCAGAGGACGGGTTATTGGCCCGAGAGGAAAAACCTAAGAAGAGGGAAAGGTAAGAAGATGCATGGCAGGATAGGGGATGGAAGACGACTAGAACCGGAGACCGACGGGAGGATAGGTGCTCTAAGCCCCCCATTGGAAGATTCACCAACTTCACCCTGCTGACTGCCCCGATTAATCAAGTATTGATGCTGATCAAGGACAATACGACCCTAACGTGGCCTGGCAAGTTGAAGGGAAATCCCAGCAAGAGGTCCAAAGACAAGTATTGTCGTTTTCATTGGGATCACGATCATGACACATCTGAGTGCTATGACTTAAAGCAGTAGATTACAGCCCTCATCAAACAAGGGAAACAACAACGGTTCGTCAGTAAAGAAAGGGTAGACCCACCAAAGGAGCAGGTTGCAAAAAGGGATAACGAGTGCCCCAAGCCACCCCTATGAGACATAAGGATGATTGTGGGGGCACTACAGCTTCTGGTTCATCCAGAAAGGCATGTAAGACTTACCTAAGAATGATTTAGAGCGTCCAACTGATGGGTTTTGTTCCAAAGATGGCACAAGTCGACAATCCCATAATTGGGTTCTTAGAGGAAGATGCTTGATGTCTCCACCACCCACATGACAATGCACTCGTTGTTAGCATACGGGAAAGGGATTAAAACACACACCGGGTCCTAGTTGATAATGGAAGCTCTACTGATATCCTTTATTACCTGGCATTCCAGTAAATGAGGATCGAGAGAGACCGGCTCATACCAACCAATGCACCGCTCATTAGGTTCGGAGAAATGAGAGTATAGCCCTCGATGCGGTCACATTGCCTGTGACAGTTAGTGATTACCCTCAACAGATTACTAAGGATGTTACATTCCTTGTCGTCGACTGTTCGTCTGCTTACAATGCCATACCGAACGTCCTACCCTCAATTCATGGAAGGCCGTAACTTCGACCTATCACCTAATGATAAAATTCCCCACTGAGTATAAAGTAGGAGAGGTACGTGGAGACCAAGTGATAGCGTGTGAGTGCTACATAGAAATGTTAGAAATGGATGAACACTTATAGACCATGAGCATGGAAGAACAACGAACGGTTGCAGAGCCCGTTGAAGGGTTGGAAGAGATACTCCTCGACAACTCCAAACCTGAGCGAACGACCAGGATCGGCTGGCCAGCCCCCCAGTCTGTCAAGCACTCATGAAATTCCTGAGATAGAACCAGGATGTCTTTGCCTGGAACCATGAAGACATGCCCGGGATTGACCCTTCGGTCATGGTTCACAGGTTGAATGTATCACCCTCTTTTCCTCTTATCCGATAGATGAAACGAGTGTTTGCCCAAGAGTGAGACAATGCTATAGTGGAAAAAGTTCACAAATTGCATGAAGCAAAAGTTCATACGAGAAGTATATTACCCCGGCTGGCTAGCCAACGTGGTTATGGTAAAGAAAGCCAATGGAAAGTGGAGAATGTGTGTAGACTTCATGGACTTAAATAAGGTGTACTCCAAAGATAGCTACCTGCTCCCATGGATCGACGTCCTAGTAGACTTAACAGCAAGACACCAATTGTTGAGCTTTATGGATGTGTTTTTTGGTTACAACCAGATCAGGCTCGACGAGGTTGATCGGGAGAAGACTTTGTTCGTCACCAACCAAGGCCTCTTTTACTACAAAGTCATGCCATTCGGTTTTAAGAACGCGGGCGCAACGTATCAGAGGCTAATGAACAAAATGTTTGCACATCAGATTAGGAGGAATGTCCAAGTCTATGTGGACGACATGCTAGTGAAAAGTTAACGAGAAGATGACCATCTGGACGACCTCAAGGAGACTTTCAATACCCTTCGCTCTTACAACATGAAGCTCAATTCGAGTAAATGCGCATTTGGAGTAACGACTAGAAAATTCCTAGGGTTCATGGTGTCTCAGAGAGGCATTGAAATCAACCCAGACAAGATCCAAGCCATAATGGAGATAGCACCACCTAAAAACATAAAAGAAGTGCAAAGCCTCAACAGCAAGGTAGCGGCGCTAAATAGGTTTGTGTCAAGGGCAACGGACAAATGCCTACCTTTCTTTCGCACATTGACGAAGTCATTTGAGTGGACGACCGAGTGTCAACAAGCATTCGTGGAACTAAAGGCATATCTCTGCTCCCCACCATTGCTAAGTCCTTCCAAAGATGGAGAAGTGTTATTTCTTTACTTGGCCGTCTCCCCAGCTGCTGTCAATGCAGCCTTGGTTAGAGAAGAAGACAGGGTGTCAAAGCTCGTATACTACACTAGCAGAGTGCTTTGAGGCACGGAGGAGAGGTACCCCCCAATGGAGAAGCTAGCCTTCACCTTAGTGACCGTAGCTCGCAAGCTTAAACCATATTTCCAGGCCTATACGGTGATCGTTCTGACAGACAAGCCTCTACAGAAAGCAATAAGTAGTCCTGAAGCCGCTGGACAGATGGTACTATAGGCAATTGAGTTGAGCGAATTCGATGTACAGTACCACCTGCATACTACCATGAAGGGACATGTGGTTGCTGACTTCATCGCAGAGTTCACCAACGTGGAAGGCCGGGGGGCCAGAGAGCACCTTCAATGGAGTATCCACACGAAAGGATCATCTAACAAGTGGGTTGGCGGAGCGGGTATAGTACTCCACTCCCCAGAAGGGGATGAGATCGAGTGCATAGTTTGTCTTGACTGCCCTACAACCAACAATGAGGCGAAATACGAGGCTCTAGTGGCAGGACTGGATCTCGCCAAAGTAGCAGGGGCTACCAGTGTGGTTGTCTATTGTGATTCTCAGGTGAATGGTGATTTCGAATGAAAAAATGAAAGGATGAAGAAGTACCTGGAGCAAGTAAGTAAACGGGGGAACAACCTTCAAGCCAAGTTTCTTCACATCCCAAGGGGAGAGAACGAGCAAGCCGACCGTCTTGCCAAGGCCGCATCAACGGAACATATGCTCATCCCCAGTAAGGTACTTTCTTTTGTTCGGTTTTCACCTTTAATAGATGGTGACGGTGTGCAGAAGATAGGTTCCGAAAGCAACTAGACCACACCGATAGTCTTCTACTTAAAAGAAAGCATATTACCTGACTGTAAGGAAGCCGTAAGGAAGTTGAAGGTTTAGGCGGCACGATTCATCCTAATAAAGGATGTCTTGTACAAAAGAGGCTTCTTCTGATTATACCTAAGATGCCTAAGCCCCGAGGAAGCCGAATATGTCATTAGGGAAGTTCATGAAGGGATCTGCAGGAACCATTTAGGGTCACGATCACTAGTGCACAAGTTAATTCGAGCAGGATACTATTGGCTTACCATGCAGAAGGATGCCCAAGCCTATGTCAAAGCTTGCGACAAGTGTCAGAAGTTCATCAACATTATTAGATAGCCAATAGAAGAGCTCACTTTGATGACGGCCTCGTGACCTTTTACACAATGGGGGTTAGACATCATGGGTCTATTCTTGACAACAATAAGGCAACTAAAGTTCTTAGTGGTCGTATAGATTACTTTACCAAATGGGTAGAAGCTAAAGCCCTGGCCACCATCACGAAGAAAAATGTATGAAGTTTCATCTAGAGAAATATCATCTGTAGGTACGGGATCCCTAAAGTCTTGGTTTCGGACAACGGAAAGCAATTTAACAAAGAACCGTTTAGGGATTTTTGCTCAGTTAGGGATTAAGAATCACTACTTCTCACCCGCCCACCCTTAGACCAACAGACAAGTTGAGGTCACAAACCGATCCTTACTCAAGATCATCAAGACTCGGCTCGAGGGGGCAAAGGGCATTGGCCAGATGAACTGCCAAGTGTATTGTGGGTAGTAAGAAACACCCTTTCGACTAGCATATGGGAGTGACGCCGTTATCCCCACTGAGGTTGGACTCACAAGCTATAAGGTAGAAAACCATGATGAGAGCAGGAATGACAAAGCCATGCACCTACAGCTGAACCTAGTGGACAAAGTCAGAGAAACAGCCAAACAAAGGTTAGCACAATACCAAGACCTTATGGCCAAGCACTACAATTCTAGAGTCAGACACAAGGATTTTCAAGTTGGAGATCTCATCTTGAGAAAGGTGACGGGAGTTACAAGAGATCCCTCCCAAGGGAAGCTAGGACTCAATTGGGAAGGACCCTACAGAATCACTTCGTGGATGGATACATCTCAAGGGGTGCCTTGAAATTTATACTAAGTTCATTAGTGGATGGATACATCCCAAGGGATGCCTTAAAATTTATTCTCCATTAGTGGACGAATACATCCCAATGGATGCCTTAAAATTTATTCGAATCCTTAAGTGGATGAATGATCCTAAAGGATACCTTGAAGTTTATAGTAAGTCCTTAAGTGGACGGATATATCCCAAGGGGTGCCTTGAAATTTAAACTAAGTCCATTAGTGGACGGATACATCCTAAGGGATGCCTCAAAATTTATTAAGTCCTTTAATGGACGAATGTATCCCAATGGACGCCTTGAAATTTACTGAGTCCTTGAAATTTTTTTCTTTAAACCTGTATAATAGACAGGTACAACTTATATTCAACAATTTATTAAGTCCAAAGATTGATAAGCTTATGGACAAATAAAAATTATGCCACATGCGACGGATCCTAGAAGGGAACGACGGGGTGTTTGATCCCACCCAGACAAAAAAATTCGTTGAAATATTATGACAAAGGATGTTTAGACAAGTAATAAATGCAAACAACGAACACAAAAAGATAATAAATAAAAAAGCCCATGGAGGGCAAATGTTTACATCCAAAACCCAAAAAATGGGCGATGGTAATAATAACATAAATATTGTTCTCCCAGGGAATTACGATAAAAAAGAAGAATAAAAAGTTAACAACAACAATTCAAAAAATTTATGGCTGATCGACAGGGGTCTCCTCATCCTTCTCTTTATCAACCGTCTTGGTCTCTTCAAGAGGACGGGTCTCGTCCTTGACGGATTTGACCTAATCATCTTGAAGAGCGGCCTTTCCATCACCTTAAGCGCCAAAAATAAGGTCTACCCCAAACAACTTGTCGATGCCTTCGGGGTTGACGGGTCGGGCTAGGGTCTGGGTCGAGGCGTCACTTGAAATCTGGGACAAGTCCAGATCTGGGAAAGAGGCCTTAACTTGACAGAGGTAGTTGTTAAAGCCATCGGCAAAACAAATGCCTAGCTCGTATAGGAAGGCGTCAAAGTCACGGAATTCCTTTACCGCGTCTTCCTTGGCGTGGCGAACTTGCTTCCTTAGCAAGGAGACCTCTCCCTCCTTGTCTTTAAGCACATTTGTCAGCACTTCGGTTTTCTCCTCCAACTTCTCCAAAGCTTTCTTTGTTAGGTCAAGTTTCCTAATTTGAACCTCCCTCTGGGCCTCAAGCTCATGAAGCCCCATCTCCGTGGTCTCAGCCCTCTCTTTCAGAAAATCCACTAGCTACTCTCAAGCCATGCAATGGTCCATTAGGCCCTTCATCATAAATACCCCCTATAAAAATCAAAACATCATTAGAAACAAAGGTAACAAAGCGACGGGAAAGAAAGAAGGATGGATGCACACCTGCATTAGGCTGAAGAGGCTTGTCTCCCCCATGGCCTCAGTTGCATGGTTGCCCAAGTCCTTGTAATCATCAGAATTGATGATGGACGAGAGTTGCCCAATAGTGTACTGCGAATCCTCGCGAAGGAGGACGATGCGCTTCTCAGAGACGGGACCATGGCCAGTCATCAAACCCTTCCCTTTCCCAGGACGGGGCAGAGGAGGTAGCCGGGTGGTCAGAGGTGTCTTTTCAACGGTTGAACCAATCACCACCTTTGGCTTTTTGGGGGGATGTTTAACCTTGTTCGACGTTTTTCTTTTTAGGAGCGGGTTCAATGGACCCTTTTCCTTAGAGGGCACACCCTCTTCCCGCTACTTCTTTGCCCGCGCGACGGCTTGCTAACGGATGAAAGCCCTCCTCTTACCGTCTTTCATTTTTGCACCAAGGGAAACAGAGAGAAAGAGTTAGGCATAAATTACTAAAAAGTTTAAAAGAATAGGCAACGGACTCACGTTGGCGCACTTGTTTATCGTAGTGACGGGCAGTGGCTGTAGGCTCGGGACCCTTACAGTACCAATGTAAGGTGTCCAAAGTGACGAGCTTCTGCCACGTCCTCTCTTTCATTGAGATTTTGAAGATCCTCTACAAAAAGCTCCACTGCTCAAGATTAACCTCTGGACGGTCTTGAGCTATAATAAGAGAAGATTAGACTAACAAATAAAACTGGCAAGGTAAGTAAACGGGAAAAATTTTAATAAAATAGACGCCTACTAGATGGAGGAATTATACTCTAAGTTTTATCAATAAGAGACATATTCTCCCGTTTGTCAAGATGGCACATCCAATCGTCCCCTTGAATAAAGAAGTATCGATTCTTCCAATTCCTGTTAGAATCAGAAGTCTTGTACACTAACCTAAGTGACGGCTTCCTTGGCAGGAAGCTGTATTTACCCATACAATACTTCCGCACCAAGGAAGATTCTCCAAGCGTTTGGAGCAATCTGGGTGATAGCTAGTCCTAGGTATTGAAGTAGGTGATGGTGAAGAGCACTTAAAGGCAGTCTAAGTCTTGCCTTGAACATCTGCTTGTACACCCCAATGTCTTCAGCATCCTAGTAATAGCATTTTTCAAACTTGAAGGGTAGACGGATAGGAATGTCGACGTGGATCTGGTATCTCTCCCGTAAGGTGTCAAAATGTTTTCTTTTTATGGTTGAGTTAAAGTCGTTGACCGTCCACATGAAGGGAAGAACAAACTTCCTAAGGCTGTCAGGGCCAACAACAGATCTAATAGGAGATTCAACGTTTTCCTCGTCAGAGTCTTCATTTGTACTACTCTTTAACCCGTCCACATCTGAATCCTCCTCTTCCTCCTCGGAAGATGAGTTGGCAAACGAGACTCTTTCCGAATAAGAGGCGCTAGGGTCGTCTCGACCTGAAGGGTACACCTTATTGTAGGCCGCTCCTTCGCAGACACATGATTGTTCACTCGACGCTTCACTAGACATTATTACACCTACAAGTGATGGGTAAACTCCTAAGACTCTACAGGTCTATATACGCGACGGACATATAATACTTAAAAATGAATGAAAATGAAAGATATGGGTATAGGACGGAGAGCACTTACAGGTGTACGATGCAGAAAAGAGACAGAAGCAATGTGGGGAACGAACGCACTGAAGTGACGGAGCACTAAATTCTTGCAGATGACGGTGGCGCTTTGACACTAGGAAATAGTTGCAAAGAGTAGAAATGAAGAAGGAAAACGACATATATATAGAGGAAATGGCGCAGAAGACAAAGCAACGCTTTAATCCCAGTAACTAGCCACAAAAATTTTGCCACGTGTCCCATGACATTTATGACTCTCCAACCACCCTGTCAATCAAAGCACGATTCCCAAGAACTAGCTGAGGCCGTTACTCCACGTGTCTATCTAGCGTATCAAGCGACGGACCCATGGAGTGGGGGGCAGCTGATAGTGGTAAATCCCAGGGTAGACGGATTGAATTAATGGGGTCAGACTTTAGAAACGAGGTCACTAAAGGAGACGATACAGTTGGTATAACAAAGCTGGTAGACGGATTCACAACTCGAATGGAAAGATAAGGAGACAAACAGACACTTTTAAGTGAACAGATAAAAAGGAGACGGTTTGTTGAAGTCACGTGTCACCCTTATGGCATCTACATGGCACCCACGTGGCATGGGTACTCTCCAAGGATTCTGGTATGGAAATATCTTGTGTTCCATGCCCCACCATAATTATAGGCATTCCGGTAAGGAAATAATCCCGTAAATTGCGAATATTGATGAAGATCTTCCTTATAAGGAAATACCTTCTTCACTAAGAAATTAAAGTCAGCTCTACATTACTATAAAAACTCAAAAACCCTCACAAATTAAGATACACGTAATTTTTCCAGCTCTGCCACTTTAGAGTTGTAGAAATTCTCTAACTTAACCTTCGGAGGGTATTTGGCCAGTACCACATCGATACTCTCTGCAAGGTCTTCTTTGTCTTTGTTTCCCAAGTTCTGTTTAGAGCACGTGAGGACTGTGCAGCTCATTGACGATTTTTGGCATCACCAATATGTATTAAATTGTTTTAAAAGATTAGAGTAGAATATTATCAAATCATCGATCTAAGACATTTTCTATATAAAAAAATAAATACATCTATATGTTTGACATTTTGTATTTTCTTTTACATTTCTTCTTATTTTGGAAGATTAAAAATGATAGACTCAGCATAGAAAAAAATCATTCAAAAGAAAAAATCTTTCTACTTCCTATTATACCAAATTAGTTGGTATTCCTTCTCAAAAAAAAAAAAAAAAAACATCGGTATTGTGAGTTCCAGTTAGCTCAACCGGTTAAGTCTTTAATGGTTGAATAAGAAATCTAGGGTTCAATCCTCACCTACACAAAAACTTATTGGTGTCTTGGTTTGATGATAAAGATCTATCATCAGGAGTGGACGCAATAGGTTGAAACTTTCTTTAAAAAAAAAAAGGTCAATATTTTGGATCTCGAAAAAAGAAGAAAGTTGGTCATGTACAATGCAAGAAAAAATTTAACATAATATATATATATATATATATATATATATATGTCTAAATATGAAACTCAATAATTATGATAGTTTTTATTTATTATTTATTTTATATAGAATAGTTATGATAGTTATTAATAAACATTTATTATTATTGTGTTTATATATGAAATTATATAATTTAGTATAAGTGTATAACACATTTATTAAGATTGTGTTTATACTTTATATATGGAAGTATATATTTTAATATTCAAAGAAAATATGATGTGCTAAGATTCTAATTGATGGTTTAAATATATAACATAATTTAAATTTAATTAAAAATATATACTACAAAAATGACATGTAAAATTGTAACTTTTTTTTAATAAAAAATATAAATTATATTCTCATATAATATAAGTGTATATTTGTATAAAACTCCCTCTTAGAAACTTGAACCCTGGTCCTTACCCCCCCCCCCTTCTATACCCACAAGAACTTTGTACTTATATAGTGATTATCACACCAAGGGTTCTAACTTAGAAAGGCCTTACAAACTTACGTGACATTCCCTTAAAAAAAAAAAAAAAAAAAAACTTATGTGACACAATATCACAAATGGGCTTGTTTGGTAAGAGCATTTAAATATAATTTTCTGTTTTACAAATCATAAAATGGTAGGTCTCACACTTGAATCTACTATTTGGTTGATGTTCTCTAAATATCGTTTCTAGATATAATTGTATCATGTTTTCCTTGTTCCGAACAAAATTTTGAAAACAGCTAAGAAAATGTCTTTAACATACATAAAATGTTTTTAATGGCATAATTATAAATAAATTGAAAACAATAGACCCCATAAATTTGTCCAAAATCTTATTTCTCTTAAATTAAGGAGCTTATTTTTATCACAAAAAAAATTTCACCCTTGAAATTTGAAACTTATCATTATATAAAAAAAAAAGGTACTTGAGCTCTATCCTCTTATTATTATAAAAAATAAAAAATAAAAAAAGAAGTTATCTACAGACTCTATACGTTATTTTTTGTAAATAGAGAAAAAATGGCTGGAGGAAGGAACAAAAAAAAAAAATTTGCAAGGGAGAAGTGTAGGGTCACAAATTGCAGCCCAAACCCAAAAGAGATGGGTTATAAGCTCAATAAACCCAATACAATAAATTTGTAAGAGAGTGTGTAAAAGAACTGGGCTTTTAATGGGTTTTCTAACGGTTAATTGAGGTTTCGAGTTTGTCCGAGGAGAAAAAGAAAAATAATTTAGGATGGGATACAAGTCCGAGGGGCAAGATTTTAGATGAACTGGCTATTTCTGAAAGTTAGCTCTTCACTGTGCTACAGTAATTCTCTTTCAATATCTCTCTGCAAGTATTTTTCCGATCCCCCTCTTATGGAGGGTCTCCCCCATTATATAGTCCTCACCAATTCATTCCCATCGTCCACTTGTTTATTATCCAACCCTGCACTCAAGTATCTGTCCTACTGAGCAGCTTTTCTGGTTTTCTATGGGCGGTAGTGGTTGAAAACACTGTTCAGAGGTCTTTTTCACATTAATGCGGCTAGGAAAGCTGCTGTAGTGCATTTAATGCGGTGGTAGCAGCTTTTCCCCAAGATATTTTCGTGTTCTTATCCTTTCCTTGCGCATCTGAAGTCTATCTTCATTGCTGGAATTTCCTGGAAGGTTACCCAAGTCAAGTCGAAGTTCACTTGACTGACATTCGTCGGGTCCGAGGAGGATGACCCTCTCGAACTAGTGCCTTCGAACATTTCTCTATACGACCACCTACTATGGGGTCTTTCCAAACATTTTCTCGTCCTCGGACTCATTCTTGTTAGTAAATGGGGCTTGAGGCCCAACATAAAAGTTCAAGTCTTTGCCCCCCACAATAGCCCCTCAAAATTTTAATTTTTCCCTCTTGCCCGAGGAGAAAAAATATAATTTTGACTTGCAAATTTTATCGCAACTAAAACCGTAAAGACATTCGAACTTACGCATGTGGAAGGGTCATTTTAGTCATCTCACTGTTGTTTCTGACGCTTCGGAACTCGCGAAACATCATTAAGTACTTTGGGCGGCGTCACGTTCTTGGCATCCAACGGTGGGGTTCTGATCCAACGGTCAGGATTTCTCTTTGAGATTTGGGCGGGATAAAATCCCCATCGTTTTCAGTTTCGTATATAAAGGCCCCTGAATATCATTTCCTCCTTTCTTCATCGCAGTTCATAATCTTCAGAGCATTCAAACCTTCAAACTCACTAACCATCAGATCGTTCGCCATACTTTCAAGAAGACCTCAAAGATTCTTAAGAACTACGAAGATCAGTTCGCGTTTCAGTCTACGTAAGTTTTAATTTCACAACTCCTTTTATCTCCTCGGATAAACTCCTCGGCTCTTCACTTTCTTTTTTACAAACTCAGAATGGGTAGATTTGAACATTTAGTGAAGAACCCAGCCTTGATAGAACTGTTCAAAGAAAAATATCACATACCCAGGAAGTATCGATACGATACTATTCCACAGAAGGGTTGGCATTTGACTGAGAGGTGGGAGAAGTCATAATCCCAATGATTGCCTTCATAGAAGGAGGCATGACTATCCCCATGTGTAGGATTACGAGGGACTACTTACGTGCCCATAGAATTTGCCCCCAACAATGTGCACCTAACTTCTTTAGAGTTCTAGGAGCAATTAACGCTTTGGACCGACACTTAGGATTGGGGCTGACTTGGTATGATGTAGCCCATCTATACGAAGGCCACCAAGAAGCTCGGCCAGGGTTTTACCTTAAGTCCTGATCCAATGCTGTCAAGTTAATCTCATGTCTTCCCAAGTCTAACAAAGGGATGAAAGATAACTTCCTCATCGTATCAGGCCCTTGGAGTGACGGCCTTCCTTGCCCAACCCAGCTAGAAGAGCCAGGTGGAGTACCTTAGATTTAGGTTTTCTAACATTAGATTTAAGGAATTTGTCCTTAGCCCTGTTTTGTTGTACCTAAGTCTCATTTTCATTCATTTTTTTTTATCATTTTTTCTTTTTACATTGAAGTTGGAGTTTCTAATTGTTTGATTCTTTTACTTGACAGATAAAACGTATACCAACCCTAAGCTCAGCTTAATTAACGTACCTGTGCTCAATTATTTGTTGAGTCTCAGATTTTCGTGTACGACAACGGACAGCTCCGTGCCGCTCACTTAATCCTAGACTTCGAACCAATTTCAAGAAATTTCTTAGACGTCGGCAACTTTATCAGAGAAAACGACTATCGTTTGGCTCATATAGACGTCTTTCAGCCAGGCATTTTAGCTTCGTATGACCTTCCATCGGTTGATCACCCCATTCCGCAAGGGATTCCTCTTGCCGCTCAGCCACTTCAACAAGTGCCACTCGGACAGGCTATTGTCGAGGAAAGAGCTGCCTCCTCTTCTTCTCTTGAGGAGGAAATTGACAAGTTCCAATTTGGAAAGGAAGCCATTGTTATATCAGAGGCTGAAGAAGAAGCGGGCGAGTATTCATGCATTCAGACTCCTGCCTAGATAGTAACCTACATTAGTGACTTTTCAGACGAGGAAGAAGAAATGGCACCTAAGACTGGTCCAAGTTTAAGGGAACTTATGAAAAGTAGAAACAAGGCACCTTCTCCTCAAGATAAAAACAAGTCCAAACCGCCAGTGAATCCTCCTCCTCAGCTTCCTGCTGATCTCGGGCTAAAGCCCAACCCTGATCTAAGGAGGAAGAGACACATTGAGGCTCCTGAGGAAGGTGAAATGGCCCCTCCAAAGGAAGCAAGCAGCCCAGACAATCACAGGACCAAAGGAGCAGGAGGTCCAACTCTGTTGATAGCCGAGAGGAGCCTCCTGTGGCTCAAGTGCGCCGTCCGACCTGCACTTGGTTGCCTAAGTTGGAGGTAGACGGTTTACCAATTGCGTATGACACCTCCCTTAGGCATTATCGCGAGGGGCACACTGGTCTTGTAGCCGAGGCTCTGGAGCAACCCCTCCTTCTCCCCAAGGATATGGAGGTTTACAGGAACTTTAACCATCCAGAGCTTTTCCTATCCCTTAAAAGGGATCTGGCCATGGTAAGTTGTTTGAATCATCGTTTTACTCTCATACTTCCATGTTTTCTTTCGTTTTATAATGTAGGAAAAACACCCCCTCTTTTTTTTTGTTTAGGTCACACAGCAGGTTTACGTGGCCAAGGAGTGGGTGAAGAACGCCCGTGGCGAGGCCAGGGCTGCCTTGGACTCTCGGTCTGAAGCGGAGGTGGAGCTAGGCGCCCTAAAGGAAAACCACGCTACGATGGCCGAGCAGCTGAACGAAGCTGTTAGGGCGAGAGATAGTGCAGAGGCGGGCTTAAAGACGATGGAGAGACAATTTGAAGAAGTGCGCAAGCAACTGCACTATACTGAAATAAATATGGCAACAGAGAAACAGTTGGTGACAGAGCTTCGCGAAGAACTTCGCAAGGCCAGGGAGGCTGCCGAACTACTTAAGGAGGCGGTTGAGGCTGAGAAGCAAGTTGTGTATACGCTTGGGATGGAGGAGGCCCAAGCCAGACTTACAGAGGAATTCTCTACCGTAGCAAGGGACTATTGCGACATTTCTTGGGGTAAGGCCCTTGATGCTGCTGGGATCCCTGCTGACTCTGGCTTGAGGTGACTTGAGAGCATCTATTACAATAAAGATATTCGCGAGCTCTCAGATCCTAGCTCCTCTCTCCCTGAGCAAGCTGCCCAAGTGTCTGAGGTGCCCAAAGCAGACCAAGTCCTTCCTGTCCCTGTGGAAGTTTCAATGGATTCTCACCAAGATGCTGGCAAAGGGAAAGGAGCTGAAACTCTCCAAGGTAAGGATAAGGGCAAGGATAAAAAGAAAGATTCTTCCAAACCTGTTGAGAAGGCCTCAGATACTACTATCTCTAAGCCCGAGCAAGTTGCTGATCCAGGGACTCCCAAGTCACAAGCTTAGGATTTTAGCTTTTGTAGTGTATTTATTTTTTTATGTTTACCATTTTTGTATCATCTTTTTGTCAAGGAAATGTACCACCTTTTTGCTATCAATGAAGATATGTTTCTTTTGCTTCATAAGTCATGATAAGTAGTGGAAAACTGATCTGATGCCATCTTCATTTAATTTGAATAGTATGTATTGCTATATCATGCAAACAGAATATATTATAAGTTAAGTTCAACTAAAAGGTTCAGGACTTTGGTCACAACACATAAGTTGCATAAGCACCTTCAAAAGTAACATGGTAATAATAATTCAAGTATAATTAACCCAAATCGGAATTTTAAGTAATATGCTTAGGTTTAAATTTAAATACTTAAGGAAACTTAGAGTGAGTGTTAACTAACCCAAATCACTTGGTCCGAGGACTTCAGTCATGATTGAATTTAAGTTTAAACACTTAAAAGAACTGAGAACGAGTGTTAACCAACCCAAATCATCTGGTCTGAGGACTCCAGGCATGATTGAATTTAAGTTTAAACACTTAAAAGAATTGAGAACGAGTGTTAACCAACCCAAATCATCTGGTCCGAGGACTTCAGTCATGATTGAATTTAAGTTTAAACACTTAAAAGAACTGAAAGATGAATAGCAAAAACATTTTATATAAAAAACAACATATTGATCAAATGAATACTTATTAATAGTAATACCTCTTCAGGTTGTTTACATTCCAAGGATGTGATACTATATGTTCGTCCAGATCTTCTAAAAAATATGCTCCAATGCCAGCTTGGGAGGTGATACGATAAGGTTCCTCCCAATTTGGCCCTAACTTTCCCCAAGCTGGATTCTTTGTAGCGCCCACAACTTTACGTAACACCAGGTCACCAGGAGTTAAAGGTCTTAACTTTACGTTGGTATCATAACCTTGCTTCAGTTTCTGCTGATAATAAGCCAATTGGACCATCGCATTTTCTCTCTTCTCTTCAATCAAGTCCAAACTTCTTGTTAGTTGCTCATCGTTATCTTTTGGATTGAATGAACTAGTTCTTGTCGTCGGGAAACCAGTCTCTAAAGGGATGATAGCCTCAGCTTCGTAAGTCATTGAGAAAGGGGTCTCTCTAGTAGATTTGCGAGGCGTGGTTCTGTACGTCTAGAGTACATGTGGTAATTCCTCCACCCATTTACCTTTCGCATCATCTAACCTTTTCTTCAGCCCACTTACTATGACCTTATTTACAGCTTCAGCTTGCCCATTCTCTTGGGGATAAGTAATAGAATACCTATTAGTAATTCGCAACTCGCCACAGTATTTTCTGACCATCTTACTATCGAATTGAAGGCCATTGTCCGAGATGAGCACGTAAGGAACTCCAAACCGAGTAACGATGTTCTTCCAAACGAATCTTTTCGCATCCACATCTCTGATGTTGGCTAGAGGCTTCGCTTCAACCCACTTCGTAAAATAGTCTGTGCCGACTAGGAGATATTTCTTGTTTCTCACTGCTTTGGGAAATGGTCCTACAATGTCTAAACCCCACTGAGCAAATGGCCATGGGCTAGATAGTGGATTAAGGATTCCACCTGGTTGGTGTATGCTCGACGCAAACCGCTGGCACTGGTCACACTTTCTGACGTATTCTAGAGCCTCTCTCTGCATATTTGACGTATTCTTGGTTAATGGCCCTAAGTGCTAAGGATCTGCCTCCAGTGTGGCTTCCACAGATTCCTTCTTGCAACTCTTCTAGAAGTGATTCGGTTAGCTCGGGGTGGACACATAACAAATAAGGTCCTGAAAAGGAACGCTTATATAGTTTATGGTCCTTCGATAACCAATAACTAGTAGCCTTTCTTCGTATCTTGTCAGCTTCTATTTTTTCCTCAGGCATAATATCCTCCTTCAAGAATCGTATGATGGAATCCATCCAGCTCGGCCCCGCTCAGATCTGATTAATTTGAACCGTCTCTCCTGTCCTTGCGGGTTTGTATAAGTCCTCAACAAGGATTACTCGAGGCAAGTCCTATGCCGAGGAGGTAGCAAGCATAGCTAAAGAGTTCGCGTGCGCATTACCACTTCTAGGGACATGTAGCAAGTCAAAGGAGTCAAACTTTAACTGTAAACATTTAACTTGGCTAAGATACCCCTGCATCCTCTCATCTTTTGCCTCGAATTCTCCTCTTACTTGACCGACAACCAGCCTTGAGTCCGAAAAGAGTTTTATGGACTTTCCACCCATTCTTTGGACCATAGTCATTCCTTCCAACAGAGCTTCGTACTTGGCTTCATTATTTGTGGCTGAAAAATCTAACCTTAAAGATTGTTCAATGACAACTTTCTTAGGGGATATCAATACTAACCCAACCCCTGAACCTTTTTGATTCGATGCTCCGTCTACATATACTTTCCACGTCGGAAGGCAATATTGGGATATCGTACGAACCAATTTTTCATCCATGTTTCCATCCGATGGTAATTCTTCCATCTCGGGTTCGGTGAATTCAGCCACCAAATCTGCAAGGACTTGTCCTTTTATGGAGGTACGGGGCATGTACTTGATGTTGAAAGCCCCCAGAATTGTACCCCATTTAGCTATTCTTCCTGTGTAGTCAGCACTTCGGAGTATGATTTTAAGTGAGAGCTGTGTAAGAACGACAACTGTATATGCTTGGAAGTAATGAGGTAGCTTACGTGTGTCAAGCACTACTGCCAGGATAGCTTTCTCCAATGGTAGATAACGCACTTCAGCTTCATGCAATGACTTACTCACGTAATAAACTAGCCGTTGTATGCCATTATCAACTCGTATCAGTACCAAACTTACAGCATACGGGGCTACAGCAATGTAGGCGAAAAGAACTTCATCTGGCTCAGGACTAGACATGATCGGTGGCCGAGCTAAATAATCCTTGAGTTGCTGGAATGCCTTGGCACATTCTTCTGTCCACTCAAAATTCTTCCATTTGTTGATCAATAGGAAGAAAGGTCTGCATCTATCTACTGATCGAGATATGAACCTGTTCAAAGCAGCGGCCATTCCAGTTAGTTTCTGCACTTCCTTAGGATTCCGAGGAGTTCGCAAGTTGTTAATAGCTTTAATTTGGTCGGGGTTAACTTCAATTTCCCTGTGAGTGACCATGCAACCCAAGAATTTGCCTGACCCTATGCCGAATGAACACTTGGAAGCATTTAAGCGTAGTTTGTAGTTTTTAAGAATTTCAAAGATAATTCGAAGGTCTCCCAGATGCTTCGAAACCACTTTGCTCTTCACCACCATATCATCTATATAAATCTCGATATTTTTCCCCAAGAGTGACTCGAACGTCCTTGTCATCATTCTTTGATAAGTAGATCCTACATTCTTCAACCTGAATGGCATTACTTTGTAGTGGTAATTCCCAATAGGGGTAATAAATGCCGTCTTCTCTTAATCGTCCACGGCCAAAGGTATCTGGTGATAACCCTGGAAAGCATCTAAGAAACTCATCCGAGGATGGCCGACAGTAGCATCTACCAGTTGATCTATTTTGGGCATAGGAAATGGATCCTTGGGACAAGCCTTATTTAAGTCTGTGATATCAACGCATACTTGCCACTTCCCACTCTTTTTCTTCACCACCACAGTATTTGCTAACCATTTAGGATAAAAGACTTCCTTGATAGTCCCAGCTTGCTTAAGTCTAGTTACTTCCTCTCGGACTACTTAGGCATGCTCTTTAGATGGCGTCGAGGAGGTTGCTTCTTGGGGACGATTGATGGATTAACATTTAAATGATGACAAATAAATTCTGGATCTACTCCTAGGTCCTCGTAGGCATTCCAGGCAAAGACATCAATGTTCTGTTTAAGGAACTCTACCAGATCCTCTCTCTCTTGTTGGGGTAGCTGGGACCCTATTTGAAAAAACTTCTCTGAATCATCCCCTATAGTAACTTTCACAAGATCTTCACACTCTACCTCCTCAGCTAGCTCCTCAATTGATAATACCGAGGGTTTTAGTTGCTATAACTCCTTTTCTACGTGAGCCGAAAGTTCAGCTTCAAGCTTATGCTGGATGGCAGTGATCATGCATTGTCGCGCTGTGGCTTGATCTCTCAATATTTCCTCAATCTGACTCTCGGACGAGTATTTAAGCTTTAGGTGCAGAATGGAAGAAACTACTCCCAAAGTATGAAGCCAAGGTCTGGCAACAATTGCTGTATAAAGAGAATATGCATCCACAACGATGAAATTTACTTCCACCATCTCCGAGCCAATCTGCACAGGCAATCTGATCTGACCTTTTGGGATAATAACCTTTCTATCAAAACTCACTAGGGGAGAACTATAGGGCGTTAGATTCTCAACTCTTAAGCTCAGCCCCTTGTAAAGATCAAGATACATTATTTCAGTCGTGCTGCCCTGATCCACCATTACCCGTTTCACGTTGTAGCCCTCAATTCGTAGGGTAATCACCAAGGCGTCGTCATGGGGCTGAATGGTTCCAATTTTGTCCTCATCCGAGAACCCCATGATTAGCGGCCGTTCCACTCTTGCTCTCTTCGGCTCCTGATTAATGCCCTTAGAAGACAGGCGAGCTACAACCATTACCCTAGACGGGGTCGACCCTGTTCTACCTGGGGCAGCGAAGATAACATTGATAGTTCCCAGAGGGGGTCTTGATGGAATCTCTCTCTCAGGCCGAGAAGTGGTTTGTCCACCTAGATCGCTAGAATGATGTAGCAGCTGCTTCAATTTGCTCTCTTGGACAAGTTGGTCCAAGTGATCCCATAAACTCCTACAATCCTCTGTGGTTTGGCCATGATCTCGATGATATTGGCAATAGAGGTTACGGTTTCGCTTTTCGGGATTTCCTACCATCTTGTTGGGCCATTTAAAGAAGGATTCATTCTTGACTTTCTCTAAAACTTGAAGCAATGGCTCTCGGAAGACAGCTTCGACAACCTGGTTTTTGTTTGATCCTGACTGCTCTACATAATCCCTTCTCGGCCAGTTGTTATTGTATCGGTCCGACCTAAAATCTCTCATTTCTTGAGGAATAACCTTAGCTTTCCATTTTCCCTGTTGTTGATCATCTTCTATTCTCTTGTACTTATCAACTCGATCCATTAACTGACGCAAACTTGTGATAGGTTTGCCTGTTAGAGACTTCCTCAAACCATGCTCGGGTGGGAGACCGACCTTGAAAGTTCTAATGACAACCTCATTAAAATCGCCATCAATTTCATTGAACATCTCCCAATATCTTTCGGCATATGCCTTCACAGACTCTCCTTCCCTCATTGACATGGACAGCAGAGAATCAAGGGGTTGAGGAACCCTACTGCATGTAATAAACTGGGAACAGAATGACTGGGTAAGCTTCTTGAAAGAATTGATGGAATTCATCCTTAGCCCATCAAACCATCTCATTGGCATTAGTCCCAAACTAGATGCAAATACTCTACACAACAGGGCTTCGTCCTAAGAATGGACAGCCATCTTTTGCTTGAACTAGCTCACGTGTTCTACAGGATCCATGCGTCCATTATACATGGCGAATGTGGGCTGATGGAAACGCCTAGGAAGTTTTGCCTTTTTTATCCTTCGGGTGAAGGGTGATTTAGAAATCTGGCTAAAAGCTTTCTTTATAACGTTAGTTCCTACTCCCTTTCTAGATGGACTTCTGCGCCTCCTCTTGTGAGGATTTTCCTCCTCACAGGAAAAAGATTCACTAAGTGGAGTTTCTGATCGTTGTCTGTAGCTGGCATCTTCCTCATCATTGGAAGAGACATCAGAGCTGGAGGGGGTTTGCTTTCGTTGTGCTCGACGGAGTCGCTTTTTTAGATCATCAATTTCTCGTTGCATGGCTTTTTCATCAACTTGCTCATGTATTGCGTGACCTCTTCTTCGATAACCACTTCCACCTGTGTGGTGCTTCTGCAAGCTGCCTTCCTGTTGGTTGTCCATGTCATTTTCATGCTCAAGGTCGTGGAGCTCGCCTTGTTAATGAACATTAGCTAATTCTGCATGGTATGGACTAGTCTGGTGTGGTCCTGATCCCGCCATAACCGTTATAGTCCACTCAAGCACTAGTTCTTCCCATAGACGGCGCCAATTGTAGGGTCATAAATTGCAGCCCAAACCCAAAAGAGGTGGGTTATAAACCCAATACAATAAATTTGTAAGAGAGTGGGTGAAAGAACTGGGCTTTTAATGGGTTTTTTAACGGTTAATTGAGGTTTCGAGTTTGTCCAAGGAGAAAAAAACAAATAATTCAGGATGGGATACAAGTCCGAGGGGTAAGATTTTAGATGAACTGGCTATTCCTAAAAGTTAGATCTTCATTGTGCTACAGTAATTCTCTTTCAATATCTCTCTGCAAGTATTTTTCTGATCCCCCTCTAATGGAGGGTCTCCCCCATTATATAGTCCTCACCAATTCATTCCCATCGTCCACTTGTTTATCATCCAACCCTGCACTCAAGTATCTGTCCTACTGAGCAGCTTTTCTGGTTTTCTGTGGGTGGTAGTGGTTGAAAACACTGTTTAGAGGTCTTCTCTACATTAATACGGCCAAGAAAGCTGCTGTAGTGCATTTAATGCGATGGTAGCAGCTTTTCTCCAAGATATTTCCGTGTTCTTATCATTTCCTTGCGCACCTGAAGTTTATCTTCGTTGCTGGAATTTCCTGGAAGGTTACCCAAGTCAAGTCGAAGTTCACTTGACTGACATTCGTCAGGTTTGAAGAGGATGACCCTCTCGGACTAGTGCCTTCGAACATTTCTCTGTACGACCACCTACTATGGGGCCTTTCCAAACATTTTCTCCTCCTCGAACGCATTCTTGTTAGTAAATGGGGCTTGAGACCCAACATAAAAGTTCAAGTCTTTGCCCCCCACAGAAAGCGAAAAGAAAGAAGGAGAGAGAAAAGCTTAATTTAATAAAAGAAGAGAGAGTAACCAATTAAAATATATATATTTTTTTGCCTTTAAGCTACAGTGCACATCTATCTTTAGATGTGCACTGTAGCTGAGAAGCTTTATCTCCATTGTTGCAGCTCTACTTTTGTGATTAGTGGTGCTAAATAGCTATATTTCTAGTAATATAACTATTTAGCACCACTGCTGTGAGTACTCTTAGTGGGTAGCTATTTTTATACACGTCTCTCATTTATTATATTTTAATACAAAATACTTTTTCCTCTCAAACATCTTTTTTTTGTTTTCAGTATTTTGAAAATTGTTTTTAAAAGTGGGAAACAAACATGTATTATGTGAAAATTATTATCTAAATACTAGTTTCAATTTCAATTTTTTTTGAAATAAAATTTCTATTATGTTTTGAAAACAAAAACAAAAATCCTCATACCAAACAAGTCTTTAATAAAAAATCAAATGTCTTTGGAATTATCAAAAAAAATCTTCTCGTTTCTCAAAAAAAAAAAAAAAAAAAAAATCTTCTCATTGATGTTTTTCACCCTACTAAACGCATTCTTAGCGTGGTCACTAAAATAAATAATTTAGCCAAACCCCTAAAGCTTGCTGGGTTTTCCTTCATGTGAATGTGACGTGAACAGGCCTCCAACTTTCTCCTCTACCGACCCAAACAAACCAACCGTGCAACCAAAATGCGTTAAGATTTTAATTTTTTGACATTTCTGTTACGTCAATACCGGAATTCATTAATTGCAAAAGATGAACTCCGTTTTTTTCAAGTTCAACGTTCAACAATGTTTTTTAATAATAATAATTGCAATACTAGTATCAAGTACTTCAATACATTAGTGATTTTTCCTGAATAAAATGGTCATATCTTTCTCTCCTTTATACAAATTTTTCGGAAACAAGTAGAGTGTTCAAAGAGTGAACGATTTGTAAAACTTGTAGAGTTGTAGGTTAGTAGCTAAACAAACTCTTTGACTATTTCTCACAACAACCACCTAAAAAAAACACTCTTTAATTGTATTGTTGGGGGCTAGGAGTTGCAAGAATTGCAAGTACAAGTGCAATATGAGAACTCGAGTTCTCATTTTCCACAGTCCAATCTATAAGACCTTTGACAACCAACCAATGAAATTCAGCCACTCGTCAGGGAAGGGAACCAACCAATGAAATTCAGCCACTCGTCAGGGAAGGGATATTATAGTCATTTCATTATTGGAACATTATTACGTGGAAAACTCCCATTTCGAGTGGTTTAGGTATGAGAAAAAGTTTAGGACCACCAAATTTTCAAAACTTCTTAGGACAACTAATGTAGCAAAGTATGACTGGTAAAAAAAAAAAAAAGATATATATTTAAGCAATACTTAACTATTTTCAGTTTAGTACATCAGAATTGTGACAAAATTTTTTTGAAATAATTTGAATCATAGGAGTCTAAGACAACTCTACACTGGTTACAATCCCTCCAATGTGGGCCTACTGGTTTAACTCCTCAATTAAAAATCAAACTCGGCTACAACAGTCAACGAAATAGTAATAATAACTAACCCAGCCTACTAAATTAGAGAAAAAGAAATGCAACTTCAATAATTATACAACTCCGGTAGCCCCTCAACCCATTTAGTTCATTAAAAAAAACAATAATTATATAACATTTTTTTCACAGTACTTCATAAATTCTATACAGTACAACTCTCATTCCAATTGAATTACGTATAAGAAAAAGTCGATCACAAAATTTTTCATAATTTCATTTTTCATAATTTCTTGTCACAGTTGACATAGTAGAGTGTGATCTGTAAAAAAAAAAATAGTGAGTCTATGTATAAGTGATAGTTAACTACTCTTAGTTTATCACGTCAGAATTGTGATAAAAAAAATTGTGAAATAATTTATAGTTTTAAACTACTCTACAATAGTTACAATTCCTCCAATGTGTGCCTACTAGTCTAACACCTCAATTTAAAATCAAACTCAGCTACAAAAGTCAGTGAAATAGAAATACTATGAGCATTCACATCAAGCATTCTAAAATTTTTAGCATTTAGCATCTCAAAAAGTCACTTTATAACATTTAACATCTCACTTTATAATACACTCAACATCAAACTTCTATTTTTTTTACAACTTCATTTAAATATTATTTCTTCATTATTTTTTTATTCCTTTTTTGTTTTTATTTTTTTCATCATCTCTCCCTCTCGGTCTCACTATCTCAACCCAGCAATCCTACCTATCGTTGGCCACCAGCCACCACAATTCCAACGACCACAACAACGATCAGAGACCCACGCCGATCAAGTCGATGATCCACGCGAACCACGCTAATCAAGTCGATGATCCACGCTGGTCAACTCGACGATCCACGCTGGTCATGTCAATGATCCACGAACCCAAACCCATGAACTTAGACCCACAAACATAGACCCACAAAATCAAATCACCCCATCGAACCATCAAACCACAACCCATAACCCATGACCATTGCCAGAGCACAACCATCAACAAGAGAGAGAAAAAGGGAGAGAATGAAATTTTCAGACAAGCAAAAATTGAAATAAATAGCTCACAAAGATTTGGAAAAGAGAGGGAAGGTGAAGGAGAGGTGAGGTATATATATACATGCTATTGCATGGTGGTTTGAGAAGAAGCTTAAGACTGAGGAAAGCTTGAGTTTGATAAGGAGAAAGAGAGAGAGGAAAGCTTGTGGAGAAGAAAGGCATGGGCTGCACGACACACGAGAGAGTGGGAGAGAGAAAAAGAAAAAGAAATTCTAGCATCTTGCTATAATAGGGTATTAAAAATGAAATTCTATTGTAGCTCAATGCTAAAATTTTAAAGATTTAGCATATTTGATGTAGGTGGATTTTTATCATTTGAGGTGCTAAAAATGCTAAAAAATAGTATTTATCATTTTTAGCATCTTTAATAAGAATGCTCTAACTAACCCAGCCTAATGAATTAGAGAATAAAAAATCTTACTTTAACTATAATTTTATAACATTTTCAAAATACTCTCTTAATAAATTCTATTAAATAAATTGTTATTATTTCTAATTTAAACCCATTACTTGAATTACTACTTTTTTTACAAGTAATAACATATTATTTAAGATTTGTTATGAAAATGTTATAAAATTGTGGTGAACATAACATATTTCAAATAATAATACTAGATGATTTCACAATAAATCTTAAATGATATATTGATGCTAATTCCAATTGAGTTACCATTCAAATTACTTTTTCACAGGTATGGTTTACTTACAATACTTTTTAAAAATAAATTTTTTTTTTTGTTTTAACGAAAGATTGCCACATTACCTACTAACTAAATAAAATGTGGGGATTAAAAACCACTATTATTTACCATTGTATATTTAAAATAAAAGGACATGTCCAATTAAAAAAGAGTTATGCTAACGAGTGCCTTTAGGGCATTAATTAACAATTTATTTTAAACAAGTTTTGACACAACTTTTATGAAAAATAAAAAAATTGTCAAAATATTATTATTATTTTTTTATATAAACTTCCTATAATGATTAATCAATTTCTTCGTTAGTTAACATTTTCTTTTAAATGCTAACATTTTCTATTAAAAAAATACTGACAATAAGCCAATTTACTTTTTCACCTAGAATTTATTTATTATTATTATTGAAATTGTGGCATTTCTCCTCAAGTTAACTCCGTCTCTGATGAGACCAGCTGGTCCACAGCCACAATTGTAGCGAATACTGCATGACTCTCTCTCCACTCTGGACCTGTTATATAACGTATAAGTCTCAGAGAGTGAGAGAGAGAAAGAGAGAGCATAGGAGTCTCCTCAACTTTTGTTTGGCAAAATCGCCCTTTTATTCATATCTGCCTCGGACCCTCCGAAAGATTTATATATTACAAAAAAAAAAAAAAAAAAAAAAATTCCTAAGAAAAGAAACATTAGCGTTTATCTGTCTCTGCCACAGCTGTTGATCTTGTTTCTCCTCCCATGGTCTCTATATACTCTGTTTGTCACATTCTTCTTATTCTTCTCTCAGTCTCACATATGTGCTAAACTAAACATCCTTCCTTTTTTTCTTTCTGCTTGCAAGTTTTGTTTTTTTAATTTATTTATTGGGTTTTGGGTGGTGGGTTGAATGGCCAATGCATCTGGGTTCTTTACTCCTTCAGTTCCCAGCTTGAGAAGGAGGATTCAGCCTCCAATAGGGATTTTCGGATCTGGGTCTCGCTCCCCTGAGGGATTCTCCACGAGGGTATTTTGTTCCAGCAGCACCACTGAAGGCGCAGACAAGCTTGCTTCTGGTGCTTCCTCTTCTGAATCTCGGGTACCCAGGTATGTTTCATTTAAAAAAAAAAAAAATTTATTCTGTATTTTGGTGATTGATCACTGATTCTTCAGTTTCTTATGCAAATGGAATGGATTAGTTAAGTTTGTCAATTGGGATATGCTTAAGGAGTAGTGGTTGGGTTTTGATTGTTGATCTCTATTTGAAAGCCTCATAACATCAGTGGGTAGTAGAAGGTAATAAAGAGTATGACTTCGGATGGATAGAATAGAATGGTGGAAAAGAATACATTTGGCTGACTCTGATTAGTTTGAGGGACCATTGCTGAACAATATTGGGACAAGGATATCATTTGTGTAATTTGGGTTTTGCTAGAATAAAATTTTTGAACTTTGTATATGATTACTGGGGTAGAGTTCATGGGTGATTTGCTCTTGCATGGGCACTTTTACTGTGTAAAGTTGAAAGAGACTTTTTGCAGAGTGAATAGAATCTATCTAGAGGGGGTATGTAAGTGTAACTTTATTAAATTGTGATGTTAAGATCTTGAGTGGTAGTATTTAAAGTATTAAAGTTTTTTGCTTTCATTTATTGGAAACTGTGGCAGTAGCTTCCCATGATTCTTATTAGCCAGAAAATTTGTTCTAACATACCTGCCACCAGGAGAGCTCTGCAAAAACCCATTGCAGTCTATACTGGCCAAAACATTGATATTTTTGGGTTATCATAATATGCAAGTTGTATGAGCATTTTTTGAAAGCTAGTAACAGCCTTTGACTGGTTATTGGTTACAAATTTTGCCTACTGAGTGAACCTCATTTTGGAATGAATGTCTTAAGATGAGTTTCATACCATAGAAGTTTCAATTGTTAGTTATTTGAGGCATCGGACAGGCATGTGAGAAGCAATATAGTCTTTATATTTTGTGTTGGATGGAAGAACTCCGTTACAATTGTTCACAGTTAAAATTAAATTAAGTAAGCAGCCCAAAGGTATAAAGTTTCTAGTTGACACAATTTTGCAAACAAGAACAGATCATTTTAGACAAAGTTTCTCAGGTGTATAGTTCCTCTGTGTATCAGTGAAGCCTTTTTGTGATGTTTTATCTTTGGGAAGACGAAACACAATTTGTATCAAATTGGAGAGGCATTTTTGCAGTGAAAAAGCTCAAAATGATAGTTGGCAATTTGGCGTTACCATGTATAAGCTTCCAGGCTTGTCTGCATTGCTTTTATTTCTAACAGAAGTTGGAGTTTATTAGAATAGTCATTGAGAAGGTGATGGAGTCGTTCCAAGCTGAAACCAGAGTCAGGATGCTGCTTTCATTGTCTTTACTTTAAAGATAGTATAAATCATAATGGTGCTATGTTGGCCTGGTTTATTGACATCATAGGCATCTAAAAGTTTCTGTCAAAAGATTTTAGTAGCCTGTGCCTCTTTCAGCATTCCATGTGAATGGCATTTTAGTATTTGCTAGAACCATTGTTGGATGGTATCTCAATAGCCCTTGCTGTATTGCACAGGATCAAACTAATTCCAAGGTTGCTTCTAACATATATATATATATATGTCTATCACCTCTCTCTCTCTCTCTCTCACACACACACACACACACACACACACACACACACACACACACACACACACACACATGGGAGACTGCCGAAAATTAAAGTATTGGTTTTGTGTGTGCTCTTGTACTTAACCAGGTATCTTTAGTTGAACTCATGTAACTTTCATATTTTTCAGTTAGTCTCCTCTCTCTTTCCCTCTTTTTCTCTCGCATGGGAGACCGTAGAAAACAGAAGGAATGATTTTGTGCATGCTCTTGTACTTAGACATGTGTCTTTAGATGAATTGATGGAAGTTTCTTAGTGTTCTGAAGCAGTCTCTAGTCTGTGATTTTATACTGCTAAGAGTTAAAAATCTATACAAACCCTCAGGAGCTGGTCTATTGATTGAGAGAGGCCAGAGGAGATTGTCAGTTTGCTTCATGCATCTGTAGTCTCTATATGCATGGTCTGGCTGTGTATAGTCTACACAGTGGGGGTGTTGACATCTTAGCATTTGGCATATTTTAAGGCTGAACTTAAGGTATAGGTTACTAAAAAGCAGAAGCCTGAATATATTCTTCATCTTCTTTGATCAAGTTAGAGGTCAACTTTAATATGCTTGCTAGAAATCTTTTTCAGCTAAATGGAACAGGAAATGTCTTACTCTTTGATTGCACTCATTTCGTATTGAAGAGTCTTGCGTAATTAGCTTTAAATTTTACAAGCATTCCATGGTGAAGAGTTTTATGTCATTATCTTCTTATTATTCTTCAAGTTATTTTCTTTGTATGATTTGTTTATGTGGATGTTCTTTCTAAATTTAGGCTCAACCGTGTCTCTTTGACTGATTTAAACATTTTAGCCTCAGGTGATTGATTTTTTGTCATATTTCAGCAAGGATCCTTGTTGGAAAATATAGGCTATATTCATGACCTTCTACTTCTTTCCCATATTTGAGTGTCTGGTCTGCTGGTTGAATTTCATCCTCAATGGCATGGCAAATTTAATTCTCAGTCTATTTACCATCTACTTACTAATAAGTTTAAGGCATTCTGGGTTCTGGCTGATTGTATTTGTGCTATGTTTCATAAGTCCAGTCTAGTCTGAGGCACCCTCAGTTTGATATTTCATTTGGTTCAATGGAAAGCAACTTGTCAATGAGGAAATGACAATTTGACTGATCTATTCTCCTGTTCCCACCCTGAATAATATACAGGCTGGTCAGTCAAGGCTGCAAGTTAGTTGGATGCGGCTCAGCAGTACCTACTCTGAAGGTTTCCAATGATGATCTTGCAAAATTAGTTGATACTTCTGATGAATGGATTTCTGTTCGGACTGGGATTCGTAATCGACGAGTTCTATCAGGTCAGTTCTTGCAGTCAGTTCATGATGTGCTACTCTATTTCAGGTATTTAAGAATGGTCTGTGGTGACTTTACTTGGTTGTAGCCCAGATATAAAAGGTGGCTTTGCATGATTGTAACTTAGCCTCTTGACTAAGACACTCAAAATCTAAGCTTGAGCTAGGGAAAGGCTGTTCAGCTTGATCAGTCTGAGCCTAGCTTCAGCCTAGGCTGAGCTTTTCTTGATTGAGTCCTTGCTGATTGTATGATCCTTGTGTATTATTTACCAAGAAGATTGCTTAAGTAGATCATTCAGAATTTATCAGTTTCATATTTCAGATTTCAAAAGATTATTCTATTTGGACCTAGTTGAATTCAAGAGGGTTTTCTAACGTTTGTGCTTGATAACTTGATGTCTAGGCCTGTTTTCCTAGTGCTCAATAAATAGTATGTATATTTGTTTGTTGGTATTCATATCGATGGCATGGTTGTTATGACATGGAATGTAGTTTCTTTATATAATGACATCCTAATTGTGGAAACTATGAATGACTGTTTCATTTTTAATGTTATAGGCAAAGAAAGCGTGACAGCTTTAGCAGTTGAAGCAGCGAGGAATGCTCTTCAAATGGCACAGGTTGACCCTGATGATGTGGACCTAGTGTTGATGTGCTCATCTACACCCGATGATCTTTTTGGTAGTGCTCCTCAGGTATGATGATATAAGATAATACAATAGCAAAAAGCCTTAGTCCCAATGTTTTGGAGCTGGCTATGGATCCTCAACGGATTAGTTAGGGTTGGTCACATGTATTCTTTCCCTCTATTCTATTCTATCTTAAGTCGAACTCATGGTGATATAAGACATTATATTCTGAAAATTGGATTAAATTGAAAGATCAAATATATTGGTTTCATAGTTGAGGTTGAGCAGCATGTATGTTTTTAAGAGTGTGTTTGGGAATAGCTTTTAGCTTTTATGTACAGTTTTTTAAAACCTCACTTTTTCAAATTTTATCAAGGTACAAGTATACTTTAGCACACTTTCAACAAAAAGCTAGATAAGTTGTTCCCCAACAAACACTAAATAATCTAGGGATGTTTAGTGCTGTCAATCTGAGCAATGTTGCATGCACATGGACATTGAAAATTGAAATTTGATGTCTCCAGGAGTATCTTGGCAAGCTGAAAAATGATGATTGTGTGCAGTGTATGTTTGTGAGGAACTTTGACAATTGTGAACTTATTAATCTGTTTGTTGCTATATTGTGTTGGCTACATAAATTTAAGTGTTCTTTTATTTTTCTTAATCTGTCTTCTCTATTAATATATACATTCACATTTCTTTATTTCAAGAAGTGTTTCTTGTACTACGAATCATTTGCATCTTCTGCTTTCAGAAAGCTGGTTCTATGCATTCTGAATGATGGCTTTAGGAGGACAGCAGTGTATAAAAAAAGGATGAAGAAATATATCAAGTTATTACATTTGATGTAGCTAATTTTTGTTATAATATGCCAATACATAATCTCTTGTTTCAATTTAAAAAACATTCTACTTTGTACTTAGAAACTTAATTGGCTCATTCACCATGGCAAGTTGGTATTTAAACCTTGTTGAGGTTATAAAAGTGTAGTAGGAAGATATATTGGGTGTCAACGTCTAACATGTTTTTGAGACAGATGCTGTCTCTTACTAGTTCCTACCATATATAGTTTCAGAGTCTGGCCTGAATTATAGAGCTAAGTATTATGCTCTACAAGCCTGGTTTGGTTGGACTGAAGTAGAACTTTTGGGTTTAACTTCAGGTCAACTACCCTTAACTACCTCCCCTTGAACTTCGTAGGCCTTGATTCAATTTATTGGAGCTTTATATTGCTGAAGTTAGTTCCATTTAAATAGCTATTCAAAAGTATAATTGCTCCAGAACTTTGAGTGATTCTACTTTACCTGGTATTATAACCCAGTAAGTCTTTTAAGCTCTCTTTTTCATTGTATTTTAATTGTCAGATCCAAAAAGCACTTGGCTGCAAAAGAAATCCTTTGGCTTATGATATTACAGCTGCATGTAGTGGATTTGTTCTGGGTTTAATATCAGCTGCTTCTCACATTAGGGGTAATCAATCTGTTTACTTTGTTGTAACGGGGTCTCAATATCTTCTGTGATTAAAAGAATTAAACTCTATCTCTGTAAATTACAGGAGCTGGGTTTCAGAATGTTCTAGTAATTGGAGCTGATGCTCTTTCTCGATATGTTGATTGGACTGATAGAGGTACCTGTATTCTCTTTGGAGATGCTGCCGGTGCTGTATTAGTGCAGGTAATGGTCTTTATTTTGGTGTTTGACTGTTATTGCTTATGTAAACAGTTATGTTCCATGGTTCCTTGCACTTCTAGTGAAAAATAATATTATCTTTTCTTACTAAATGGGTAGACATTAAATTTTTTTCCCTGAAATTTTGTCTTCTAAATTCCAGATGCAATTTCATCCCTGAAACTTTTAAAAGGTATTAGTTTCAACCGTCCATCCATTCTAGCCCACCTCAGCTTTTTAACTTGCCACATCAGCACTCTATATCACATGTGTAATTCCATTGACAGTAAATAAATGAGGGCATAATTGATAACATTTAAAAAATTTGGGTTAAAAATCAACAAACTTTAAATTTTAGAAACAAAAATCAGACTTGTATAGATTTTTTTTGGAAAAAAAGTATATATAAAATTTTTCTATGCTTCCCACAGTCCTTTCAATAGAACTCTAAAGTTGGCTTCATTTGAGGATTTCTCTTCATGATTGATTGATTCGTTGTAAAGGGATAGAGATCAAATATGATCCTCTGGTTTTCAATACAAATGTTCATAAAAGGGCTTCTCATGAAGTTAGGGAAAAGTTTGAAGGCTAGAGAAATGGTTTGGCTGATTAACAGCATGTTGCTTTCTTACAAAAGAATTGTTAGTGCTCTACCCTTGTTTTTAGCGTATTTCTAGTTTAAATCCTCCTGACTTTCACATGATGGTGCAAAATCTTTAAACTAGTATTTATTGTCATCTGTTCCAACTGAATGCTGTGTTCCTGCACGAGAGATTCCATGATTAAGCCAGGTCACCATATTCAAGAATTTGGGGGATCAGATGGATCAAACACCCAAATGCGCATACCTAATGGGCACTCGTATTTTGTACCCATCTCTTTAACATCAGTTAACACACTTGGAAGCAAAGGAGTTAAGGAGGATCGCTGCCTGTAAAATCTGACTACTTTGTAGACAATTATCTTTCAGCTATCCTCTTTTCTGAAAACTTACTTTAACAGCACCAGACAGAAAATCTCCTGGGTTTCCAATTCTTGACACTAGGGTTGATATCCCTTGTATTTTCTGTGGGAATTTTGGTTCAATTGTTGCTTTAAAGATGATAACTACCTCATATCTGCTTGAACAAAAGTTCATACTATGGGAAACTAAAAATTTCATTTATTTTGATATAACAACTATTCTGCAGGCTTGCGACAGTGAAGAGGATGGCTTATTTGGTTTTGACGTACATAGTGATGGTGATGGCCAAAGGTAATGTGATTCTAGTATCTTTACTAAACTGAGTCTGCACTTATTTCTTTTAGGAATGTGACTGAGCACTTAACCTCTCTTTCTGCAGGCATCTAAATGCCGCCGTCAAAGAAAATAAAATGGATAACACATTGGGATCTAATGGTTCAGTGTTAGACTTTCCTCCAAATCGGTCCTCATATTCGTGTATTCAAATGAATGGCAAAGAGGTCTTTCGTTTTGCTGTACGAAGTGTGCCACATTCAATTGAGTCTGCCCTTGCAAAGGCTGGTCTCCCTGGGTCTAGTATCGATTGGTTACTACTTCATCAGGTATGTAATATATTGCCTAAAAATTGGAAATTAAAATGTTATGTTTTCAACGTAAGATATAAATGATAACTCATGGTCCATCTAGGAAATTTATGCAAGACTGTAGCGTGTTGAATGATATCTTATAAGCTTTCAGTAATTATTACTTTCCTTACTATTATTGTTGTAATGTGATGTTTAATTTTGCTTTCACCATCTTTAGCCTCAACCAAAAAATGAGGGAAGGAAAAGATTAAAATTTATTGGTCAAATCATTGAAGTTGAAGGTTTTAGGTCAAAGTGTGATCACTTGATGCTACAAACAAATAGGGTCAGGATTTGCTTTGCTATCAAATTACTTAAAAAGTAAAATTGATTTGGTGGTCTAAACTAGCATATAAGCCAAGTGCAGCGTTTTCATACACAAAATAATTGATTAAAGTATGTCCGAATTAATTACTCTTTGACAGGTCTTTGTTACACTGCTAAGAACTAGCATATAAGCCAAGTGCATAGTTTTCATACACAAGATAATTGATTAAAGTATGCCCAAAGTAATTACTCTTTGACAGGACTTTGTTACACTGCTAAGATTTGTCACAAAATGGTAGACATATCCCATATCGATGGTGATAAAGTAATAACAGAGATCGATAAATGCAGGCAAATCAGAGGATTATCGATGCAGTTGCTACACGGTTAGAGGTCCCACCAGAACGAGTCATATCAAATTTAGCAAATTATGGTAACACAAGTGCTGCTTCCATTCCATTGGCATTAGATGAAGCTGTTAGAAGCGGCAAGGTGAAGGTAGGCCATACTATAGCAGCTGCAGGCTTCGGAGCAGGTGTTACTTGGGGTTCTGCTATTCTCAGGTGGGGATAAAACCTCACTTAAACGGCCAATCACGGTCAATCACCAATACAGAAGACAAGATTTTGATATGAAGTGCAGTGCAGCTCTCCACTAAATCTTGCTTCCCATTCCATTTGTATCACAGATATTCTGGGGGGGAGTTTTTCTAGTGTCATATTTTCCATTGTCCCCCCCTTGTGTTTGTTTGTATTTTGTTAAATTTTAGCTTTGATTGACACCCTCAATAAATTTGATTCTTTTCCGCAAAGTTCAATAATCTACTTATTTTTATCATCTTCGCTGTCTCCAATATGCGCACTATCTGAAATCACAGCTTATCTTACCAATGAGTTACAATATCTGAAATCCACACAAATAAATGAAAAACACCATAGAGTTACCAGAAGCAAAACAAAATCTTCTTGTTACTTGTTACCAAATTGAGATACAAGTAGTATAATTCTCCCTGCTGTTACTTCCGCAGTGAATATCGTGAGATATAAGTAAATAAAAACAAAAAGTTAAGTAAAAAAAATAACAACAATAAATTACATATACAAAGAAGAAATAAAAACAGAATCTATCATAGTATCATCTAATTAATTAAAAGTCACTGAACGGCCGCTTCTTGAAGCCTAGACTTAATTCTCTGCAAAGTACCTTCAACTGCAATATCAAATGCATCCTTCTGGGTCCTTAAATCCACCGAACTCCCATGTCTTCTATACATAACTCTCGGCATTAACTCCAACACCTTCTCCCTCATCCTCCAAACTCTATCTCTAGGTATACCCATCAACACGTCCAAAATCTTCAAACCCTTATATACCACCTCTTCTTTTGGTATAAACACCGAGAACTCCTCGAACTCCTCCTCCGGCATGTGCCACTTGTACTGCATTTTCGCCGACAATTCCTCGAAGAAAACTGGAATACAACCGGCCAGAATGCTATCAAACGTGGACCTCCTCGTTGGTGTGTCCCCTGGTGGCTGCAAACAAAAGCTCGCTTCTAACATTGGCTTCATGTACCTAATTGGGTCGTGCTCACATATCCCATTTGAGCAATCCACAATTTCACACAACTTCACGTACCCGTTACTATAATTAGCATTACTATTTGTATCATTCCCACATTCATCTCTAATACTCCGCCGAATATTCCGGGTGGCCGCGACACCGCCACCACCGGCGAAAAGCATCAAAGTCGACCTTCTCGACCGTCTCACGCGGCGTATCCACGACTCCAACAACGAGAGGTTTGGTGGGTGAAACGATGTCGGATAAGGCACCGCACGTTCTTGCCAAGGCCAAGCTCGAGCCTCATACGTCAACACCGTAACGTTATAAAACTCAGGGAGTTCGAGAAACGAAGTACCCCAAACAGGAGGGTCTTTGTACAAAGGTTGCGACAAGTCCCACGCGGGTCGAGCCATGACTAGGAAATGGTCGTGGCCTTTGTGTCGAGCCCAAACGTTGGGACTATCTTGTTCCTTAACGAAATCGAACAACTCGAGGCCGTGTTCCACGCTGGAATTAACGTCGGGGCCGTAGAGATAACGGAGAGAGTCGATGCCACCGTAGTAAGGGAGATAAACGGCGTTAGCGGAGTTGGGATCAGGTGTGAGACAAGGGTACTCGAGCATTCGACGATGGAAGATGAGTTCGAGCATCAAGGGGTCTGTGCGGAACCAACTGTGGGACTTGGAATGAGTCCTTTGGCCAAGGCCATGGTTTGGAAGGTAAGGACAGAAATCATCGAAGAGTGGGTATTCTGAACAGTTTGATAATAGATCGGTGTTGAAACGCGAGGGGAGGCGTCTGATGTGGATCCAACGGTCAGTACAATCTGGGTCTTTTGGGTTTGTGTTGATTTGTTGGGCAATTGTTGATTTGAGGAGAAAGAAGAAAAGGGTAGTGAGAATTGTGGGAATGGAGGCCATGGGGGTGTTGGAGAAGGTGTTTGGGGTTAAGATTTGGGAAATTTGGATGAGAGAGAGAGAGAAGGCCATGATGGTTTTGGTTTTGGATCTTTCTTTATTTTTTGGGTGGCACAGTAATCTCAAATATGTATTTTTCTGTTCTTTTGTTTTGTTTTTTCACAATTGCAAATTGCCATGTCTTTTTTAACCTTCTTTCTGTTGAGAATGAGAGGGGGAGACAGAGAGAGAGATATTTGTGGATGAACTGGAAAAAGTTGGAACCTTTAGGAGAGATAGAATTTTAACTGTTGAAATGGGGTGGACTAGTGGGATTTGACCCAACATTGTCGGTGGAATATGACAACGGCTCGTGGGGGCTCCACTATCCACCCAATGCGGCGGCGGTTCTTACTTTTTTTTAGCTCTCTCTTTAAACTTTTAATTTTTTTACCGTTAAATATTATTTTTGGGTTTTTCTTTTTAATTTTTAATCTTTTGAGAAAAGAAAAGTTAAGTAAATTTTTGTTTTGGGACATTGTGAGGTTGGTCCAGTTGGAGGCATTTTTTATTTTATTTTTATTTTTTTTATAGTATATTGTGTGGGGTCAGTGAGGTGTATATGCTTGTAAGCTTGTTGACTATGTTGAGTTGTTGTGTTTGTTACCGTGTATTTAATAATGTACCGTACTAGTCGGTGATCTCATGTGGCATCAATCACGCTTGGGATTTTTTTTTTTTTTTACACGAGACAAGTATGTGAACTTTTACAAACAGGATTTAACATTTAATGATGTGTAATATCTCTCACTTCTATTTAATGAAATTCAAGTCTTTCTTATCAAATAAATAAAAAAAGGTCACGTCCGGAATCCTCGTTGGATCACAATAATATATTTTGTTTTACGTGGTGTGGGACAATTGGACCAATAAAAGTTTGTTTCATTGGAGGAGCACTAATTGTCACGATCAGAAGATTCTCAAAAATATTGTCACGATCAGAAGTTGGACAGGACTGTAAGGTGTTTAACAAAGACATATCGGCCCAAGGAGAATCTGGGCTCAATACTATTCGAAAGGGCTGAGCCTGCAACCTTTTTATTAGCTCCATTTCGGCATCACTGACTGGCCCTTGTTAACCAAAACTGCGATTGCTCAGCTAGAAAGATTGAGCCCCTATAACTATCTCCGGTATATAACTTGACAAACAGGTTGGATCGATAGGGTTTGGGGTAAAAAAAAAAGAAAAAAAAAAGGATCGTCCTAAATAGGTTGCAAAATATATGACTTTTACACCGTCTTTGAGGGTTAGGTCATCCTGGTATCATTTGTATACGAAAAAAAAAAATGAAAAAGAAACTTGATAATATCTTCTTTTTAATAAAAAAATAAGAGAACAAATATATAAAAACACTAAAAATAAAAAGCTAAATAATATTTAAATTCTTGAACTTACACAGTCCAAGGTAACTAAACTGAAGTCTTAAAGCGTCGATCTCTTGAAGAAAAAAAATCTACAAGTCTTTGTGACAAGTAAAGAACTTAGAAAAGAAGGAAATATATAGAGTTAGAGGTGAAAGTGTGAATCCTTAGTTTTTTGTAACCCACCGTCTGTGGTGGAGGCTAGTTTGACTGCTGATAAAGCTAATATGTATTGTAATAGACTTGTAAATCCTTAGTTTTAATATTAAATCATGGTTTATCCAAAAAAGAAAGAAAGAAAGAAAGAAAGTGTGAAACACGTTTGCACAAAGTTCAAAAAAAAAAAAAAAAAACCGAAATAATTTCATTTGAGAAAAATGAGTCAACTCATGTGACTTGAGCTAACCCATTTTCAACAAGTCGAGTATGAGTTGATATGTTTTTTCCACAAATCAAAAAATCTTTATCCATACCCATATTTTTTCTTTGAGATCAAGCAAGTTATTCAGTCCAAGTCTAATTTTACTAGGTGTACCAATACAGCCACAAAGATCTATTGAAAGGATTACCCTCGAATAATGAGGAAATGAACAACTTGGAGATTGTCTTGGTTAGCACATAAAGGGTTGACATAAGATTTTGTACAAAGTGCAAATCCACTTATTGACCCCTATTTTCAATCCTATCTAAAAGCATCCACAGCAGTGGAGTTAAAAATTTAGCTATTTAGCTTCACCAAAAGTTACTTTATCTATTTTACCTACACACATGCTGCAGCAGTGGATCTATTTTAGTTTTCAACACAATAAAATAATATAAACATCACAATAAAATAATATATTTACTACAATAAAATAATCCATCTTATCATAATAAAATAATATATTCACTACACATAACTATCACAGCCACACACAACCACAACCACCACCACCACCACCACCACCACCACCACCACCACAGCCCATAACCAAAAAAAAAAAAAAAAAAAATTCAACCAAGCCCACACCCACTAGACGCACTAGGCAACACCCACACCCACCACCACGAAACCCACCCAAGCCACCACCACGAACACACCGATCTACCCACAAACCCACCCATAACCCAGCCACCCACCAATGAACTTAGCCACCCACCAACGCCAATCTACCCACACAACCACAACCACCGACACCGATCTACTCCATTCCTCACTAGATAATATATCCACTGATGCCGATGAACCTAGCCACCCATCAACGCTGATCTACCCACACAACCATAACCACCACCACACCATAGCCCACAGTAGGGGGAAAAAAGAAGAAGCAACCAAGTAAGGGCGAGAGGGGTTGGTGGCGTGGGTCAGCGGCGTAGCTAGTGTCGTGGGTCAACAACGTGGGGGTGGGCTAACATTGGCAGCGGTGAGAGGAAGTTGAGAGAGAGCTGAGAGAGTTGAGAGTTGAGAGAGAGAGAGAGAGAGAGAGAGAGGTGAGAGTTGAGAGTTCTAAATAGAAAAGGAAAAACAAATAAATAACATTTTAATAGGAAGTGAGAATAAAAAATTATTTTATTTTTTAGCTCTCAGCTACCGTGCACATTTATCAATAGATGTGCACTGTAGCAATGAAGCTAAAAAAAATAGCTATATCTCCACTGCTGTATGGTTATTTTTGTGTTTAAGTGGAGCTAAAATAACTATATAGCTTTTTAGCTCCACTGCTACAAGTGCTCTAATTATACTTGAGATGTGATTTGCTATGTGACATAGAAGTACTAAATTGTTCTCTTTTCAATATTTGAAGGACTAAAATCATACTTGCACTAAATTATAGGGACCAAATGTGAAATTTACCAATAAATAAAGTTTAATTCCAATTCAATTTTAATTTCATGCATTACTATTAGGGTTTGAGTGTGATGCATGAAACTTGGGACCTCTAAGTTTACAATCCATCTTTCAAATTCATTGAGTACACCACTCAAGTTTCCTTAAAAGATTGGATGTAATTGTGAGAGACCTCGAAAGTGCCTCTAAAAAAAAAAAGAGGCTGATTTTATGTGCTTTTTAGGGTACCTCTCTTTTTGGATAAGTGGTGTGGAGTCATCACTTATTTTTTAGACAAAAATAAGAAAAACTATATACAAAAATACATGATTGAATAATTCCTTTATTGATTGAAAAGAATACATTTGGTAAATTGAAAATTACAAGACTTTGGGTCCTAGTTACAATCTACCCAAAAATAAGACAAAGATAAGACCTAAGTCTACCTATCCAAAGAAACTAGATTCAGAGTCTAGGTTACGGAATGGAAAGGTGTTAGGCACCCATTCCACCTAGGTAGAATCTAGTTTTCTAGACTCTTGTGACCTATGTACCCCTTTTATGCATGCTATAAATGATATGTTGCACAAGTGAAATAAACTAAATCACACAAACTTATTTATGAATGTATCCTTTTCTTTGTTTAAAAAAAATTCAGTTATGTTTTGGTGATTAAAAAAAATTGACTTTGGTTTATTAAAAAATACCAGATTTATTTTGTAATATGTAGAAAAAATGGTTTTTGTAGATAAAAATTCAGATCTGTGTTTATTACATAAAACAAAGTCTTTTGATTTGAAAAAGTATCAGATCTGTTTTTGAGAACTAGAAAAAATTGGTTTTTGGTTTGTAAAAGATCAAATCTGTTTTATGATGATAAAAAAAAAAAAAGGTTTTTGATAACTGGAAAAAATCAAATCTATTTTTCATATGTTCAAAAAATATGGACAAGATTTTTTATGAAGAGAGTTTCACTCATAACATGAATTTATGCTATATGAACCAAACAAAACAAACAACCATAAACACAATCATTCATAATCTTTTTCTTTGTTTCAAAATCCCCATATGTTAAAAAAATCAAATCTGTATCTATAAAGATACATATCAGTTTTTGATTTGAGAAAAATTAAGATCTACATCTAAGAAAGATACAAATCCGTTTTTGATTAAAAAAATTCAGATCTACAGCTAATAAAAATGCAGATCCGTTTTTATTTTAATAAAAATTCAAATCTACATCTAAGAAAGATGCAGATCCATTTCCACTTTAAGAAAAAGAATTGATTATATGTAGATCATTGAAATTAAGAAAAAGATTATAACAATTATATGTAAAAAATTCAAGATCATGCCTTAAACAAAACAATGATTAACAATTCATGTATATGGATAAAAAAAAACATGCCTCATCATAAGAGAAAGACATAAAAGAAAGGAAAGGGTGATTGAAATCAACCTCTTGCATTGAGCACTTCTTGTTCTTGAGAGGATATTTTAGGGTTCAAAAAAAATTTTCAATTCTCTTTGAAACCTAAAAACTCTAATTTCAACAACAAATATCAAAAAGGGGATCAGCAATTTGAAAGCCTAAAAGTGTGTGCCTTTCAGAGCGTAAAAAAGTGTGTTGAATTATGAGATCCAATCTCTATTTATAGAGGCTAGAAAACTGTAAAAAATAGGCTCGGACAATTAAAATGCGAATCGGGACGCCTCCTTCTACGAAAAGGTTGAAAAATGTGTGCCTTATTGACACTTAAAGGAAATTGGGCCAAAGCCCAAAAGAGGGCCATTCGGCACTCCAAAAATGCCGAATGGTAATCTTGGGCACCAAACGTACTTTCATGTTTGGGTATGTTTTGGACTTCTTTTTTAGGTTTTCTTGAGCCGGTCCTTGCATTTAGATGCGTTTTTACTCGTATTCTAAGATTTTTATCTCTATTCTGGATAATTTAGACTTTTTCAAGAATAATTATCTTGTAGATAAATACCCTAAAATAAATCTTGATAAAGTTCATATTATCCACAATTTTATTGTTATCCAATTATCCCTTTATTTCTATGCAAGCAATCCTATTTAAAACACTAATTATGAACCAATCATAGAGTTATTTAATTAATTTTAATTGTTTAACTAATCATAATTAATTTAAATTAATCATACATGGTTAATTCTACCTAAACACAATGCATGCTGAGCATGCAAACTTGATTGTGTGATATCTTTCGATCTGATGATCCAATTTGGAAACCAGACACACCATTGCAACCGTTAGAACCTCAAGATCATAGGTGAATTGTGTTTGGGCCAAACTTATACTAAACTCATATAGTGCGTTCCTTATCAACCCTCAACCCAAAATGTTTAACATTGGGTTGATACCCACATTAGTTTTGAATATTTACTAGCCTGGGCAACATTAGGTTTGAACTTTTAAATGAAGGATAATGGCCCAATATTGATATACACTCTAAAGGGATACTAAATTATTGGTAAAAGTACAACAAAGACCCCAATAGTTATATGAGTGAGACACGTTATAAACTTTTAAATGAGACACTTTAAACCCCAAACTTTTATGAAAGTACATTCAGGGGCGGAACTAGGAATTTTGTTTGGGGGGTTAAGTTGCAACACTAATATATTTATCAAGACAATCCTTACACACACACACACACACACACACTTTTTTATTATATATACACACATATATATATACATACACTTTTTTATTTGATAAGTTATATATGTACACACACCTAACAGAAAAAAACTTAGTATTTTCAATCAAAATTATGTTTGATGGCAATCTTTCATAAAATAAAATTCATTTTTAACATTCTTATAATGAGATTCTTAAAATGTTTCATTTTCAATATAAATCATCAAGTTGTAAAAAAATATTTTATTTGAACTAATAAAATTTTCAAAAACATGAATAATCCAAAACTTGGAGGAATAAGTTAAGTTCTAAACATATTTGAAACTATCTTGCTCTAACCCATTATGTAGCAACTAAAGAGACATTTCATTTATAGTTTTAGTAACAAGATTTTTTTTTAATGACTCAGTAATTTGTTAATCGCCACATAATGGGTTGAAAAAGATAAATTTAAACATGTTTGGTGCAAAAATTTATCAAGTATTTAACAGATATAAGAGCACATTTTACAATAAAATATAGAATTGCGAAAAATTAAGTTATATTTCTATAATTATTAGACAAGTTATTTTTTTTAAGGGCATCATTGGACTAATTCAAATATTTGGAGGGCCAACTTTAATTTTGTAGACTAAATTTTGACAACATTAAAATAATTATATATATATTAAAAAATTTTCAAAATTTTGGGGGGCCATGCCCCCACCCTGTAACATTGCTCCGTACATTTCATGTGTGAATGTGGGATTTGTTTGGAGGTTTTTAGATTAATAATACATTTATAAATGACTGGGATTTAAAGTCTCCCATTTAAAAGTATAGGATTCACTGTACACTAATGATCAAACAATAGATTTAAAAAAAAAAAAAAAATTTACTTTCCCATGTCGCCTATAGTTTTAGCAATAATTCAGTTCAGCTTGAAAAGCTTTTTTTGATTTCTGAAAAGAAAGAAAAGTCTTCACTGTTGGCTAATTATAATTTTCCTTTTTGCTAAGCCGAAAGCAAAATTCAATAACGCAACACAAAAAATAGCCATTATACAATATGGCTGGCAGGAGTCTTCCAGAATCTAGAACAAGAATATAGATTAACAGTACCAGAGTAATTCTCCTTTAAAACCATTTATACAACTCGTGGGCCTTACAGTATGCACTAATCTCGAAACACAACAGAACTTACAAGCTGAGTCACAAGCTGATAATAAGGACTTTCAACTTTCAAGCCCTTAAGGCCCATAACCTCTTCCAGAAGTAGTAATCTCCCAGGTTGGTAATAATACCTTAAGATCTGTCAACATCTCAAGATTCTCGACACACATTACAGATGGGTTAATCTTCACAACTTCAACATAATTGTATTGCCTACATATGTCCAGGCATCCTAAGATTGATCCACAATCCATATTGTCTTCATCTAATGCTTCAATTTAGACTGGTTCTAAGACTGCAACTTTTTTTTTTGCCACAACTCTTACCAGGTAGATTGTAAACAGTTGTCTATCACATTCGTGGAAAAGTTGCGGTAAAAAATTTTGTGGTCCTTTGATTTTTTTTTTTTTCCTTTCAACTATCCGTATGCATATGGGCGAACCCATGTTATGATTGCTCCAAAGAGAAAGTCGTTTCCTTGGCCCATATCCATACTGTCTTGTGAACAAGATTAATCAAAGAGAGGCAGAGAGGTTGTGGTTTAAAAGCTAACACACAATGGGGTTTACACTTTACCCCCAACATTTTGTGGAGTAGACTTGTATCTTTTCCTTGATCCCTAGAATTTCATCTATACATCTAGACTCTAGTCTTCAAAATTCCCAGGCGTCCAAGCCTTTTCTTTTGCCATCGGAAGCTACACGTACACGGGCCCAACTTACACGACAGGCCCAAGTTGTCAAATACTCAAATCCCACCACTCTTTCAATCCCTGCGCTGCTTTCCCTCCAAAAACCTTCGCTGACTCTCTCATCCACTCTTCTTAGCCAAAGAAGATCAAGAAACAAACAAACAAACAAACAAAGAAGCACCATTCATTCACACTGTCACACATCTCTCTCTCTCTCTCTTTCTCCAAGATGCTGAAGGCTCTTTTCGCCCGCAAGAAAAGCTCGCGTCCCTTCAAAGACTACCACTCCGAGTGGTTCAACACCCTCAAGAACACGCTCTTACCCCTCCTCCGAAGCTCAATCTCCAACTCAGTCCCAACCCTCTTCACCCACGTTGAAATGCTCCACCAACACTTCCAATCCTACTACGAAGCCCTCGATCTCGCCGCCTCCCACGATGTCTCTCAGCTCCTCTTCCCCTATTGGCGCAACTCCCTCGAGAAGCCTTTTCTTTGGCTTGGCGACCTCCATCCCTACCTCTTCACCAACCTCCTTCGCTCATTCCTTGAGGATACTGATGAAGAAGAAGAGACAGACGATGAATTCAATGCTGATGTGGTTCGAGAGAATTATAAGTACTTATTCGATAAACCGTGGGAGGTTGCAATGGCATGGAAGAACCCGAGTAGAAACTTGACGACCCGGGTTGATCAAATTGAGTGTGGACTAAGGCTGATGGTGCCGGCATTGGTGGACAGGGTGAGGAATGCGCAGGCGGGGCTGGTGGAGCGTGTGGCGGAGGATTGGGTCAGGTACCAGGGGAGGAAAGAGGCGGCTAGACCAGTCATTGTGGAGGCGGTGGAGGCCAAGATGGAGGAGATGGTGAGTGTGTTCTTGGATGCTAATAGGATGAGGAGGAGCGTTCTTGCAGAGATTATCAGTGCCACCAGTGTGTATCAGGGGGCTCTGTTTCTTGAAGGGCTAGCCCAATTTCTTGTTGGGTTGAGGGACCCTCAATTGCTCGCCCAATTCGAAAGTTGCCATATGCCTCTCAATAAACCAAGCCGCATTGCCCTTTGATCCTTCTATTTATTTTGTGTTCTTGGTCTGAAGTGTGGGATTTATTGAACTTTCTTGCATTTCTTGGAGCATTTTTCTTCAATATATGGAGTTCTTGGGCAAGTTTTCTTTGTTATGTAGTTCAATTCCATTTGTTGAAATTCCATTTATTGTTGTAAAGCATGCACTTTTCTGCTATGATTTTTTTGACTTTGCCCGGGACCAATTTTATTGGCAGAGTATAACCTCTTTCTTGATCTGTAATGGTTCTTTGGGAAGTCTTGCTTCAATCATCTTGAGCACTGGTTGTAACTTCTCAAGGGAAGTGGAAAATTTTATGTCGTCTTTCACCTAAATAAGCAAATTTGTTTTGTTTTGTTTTCTCTCTTTTCTTTTCTTTTCTGTTTTTGGTTGAAATTGCTAAACACTGTTGTTGATCAGATTTGGTGAATCCTGAAATTTGTTAGTTTCATTTCCTCTTGTTATGGTGAGTAGAAGTGAGTGTTATAGCGGCTTGAATCAGCCAATAATTTTGGTCCCTTTCCTTTGATTGTTGAGGCATCCTACACTACCCACAAAAAGGTTAGCAAAGTCGGAAGTTTAGAAAAGTAACTGTGATCTTGTTTTGTAAGTGTAGTTTTCACGCCTTCATGTTGATTAATAAAGAAGATCAGGCATAAAATATAGATTGTGTTTGATATTGAGATCAGGCAATCATTAGAATCCTCTTATGCATAAGCCTACCCATTATGACATGGCCTATCTTAACCAAAAACTCATGTCCGTCCCTTTAGGTTTCCTTAGTAATAAAGTGATCACATTCCAGCAGCCTCATGTCACTAAGAATATGAACAGCTAATCTTAAAAAAAAATTGAAACAACGGGAATGAGCTTTAAGCTCAATAAGTGATGATTCATACACCACTATCTAGGAATAACAAAAGGTATTAGGTTCATATAGATAAACTATCAGGAAGGGTGTCCAAAAAAATATTATTAAGACAATAAATTTAATGATCTCAAAGTAAAAATTTAGACCAAACAAGGAAAACAAGATAGTTGTATGTACCTAATTTATTGCTCAATTTATAAGAATAGTATGAATATGCACAATATAAAATAAATAAATAAATGTCATGTCCAGTGTATTGCTCCATTAGGAAGAAGGGTACATTCCCATGTGTTGCCCCCCCCCCTCCCCTTTTTTATATTTATTTTTTATTTTTTATTTTTATAAATCAAGACTTTATTAAACAACAACAAAACAAAACAACAAGCTTCCTTCCTGATAACACCATCAAAACAGGAAGGACAACTACCCATGTATTGCCCCCTTGGATAGGGACGTCATTGAAAATTAATAATCGTAATTAATATCACAATATATATGTATCCATATCCATAACACCAACTACATTATCTACTCTATGGCAGGTGTATTGCACCATACACAGGGAAAAATTTTTTTTTTATCAAATAATACCATGTCATTTATATTAAAATCCAATAAATGAGGGACATGTGTATAAAAATAAATACCTACTAATACATGTCTTTCATTTATTAATGGGGTAATTATTTTTTACTAACATGTTTCATATTTATTGGATTTTGATACTGCTGACATGGTATCATTTAATACCAAATACTTTCTCCATTCACAGGATCAATGCGGTAATCTCATGGCAAAAGGTACAATCAGAAGTTGCATACAACCACAATCAAATGAGTTTCACAAATCCAATAGCTTGAAGATATAGATGAAAGTGTCACATGGATTAAGGGTACAATATGTAAAGAGAATGCTAACGAGTTGGGGATACTCAAGAAACATGGAAATTTATAAAAAAGGGACACTTTCATCAATGAATAAAGGTGAGGGGAGTAGTATGGGCTACCGCTTGCCTCAATGCGCATACTAAATAAGCAAACTTTATCTTGCACTAGTTTCTTCACCAAGATCCTTGGGTCAAAGAAACATAATATTTCTAATGGGGAATTATTCCACTCCTACACCATTAGTTATGTGTGTACAATTCTTTTAGCTGATATCTAGCCCTTGTACTATTTGTCTAGAACAATGCACTTAAATCTCATATACTCAAGCCCTAGGGCTAAGTTCTTTAGGAATATTGGGCATTTGGGCTACCCACATGAGCGCCTATTATGGTTAGCCTAAAAGCAAAAATCCAAATGCCAAAATATAGAATTATTGACAATAGTAATATGAATACCCTTGGTGTTATTATAAGGATTTTACTGCCTGAATTTTAAGCGGTAAATCATTGTTTTCCCATTTACTTTTACAAAAGATGACTAGAAAAAAGTCAGTGTGACTATGTGAGATCGGATCCATTTGGTAATAATTGGCATATGTAATCAAGGGGAGTCCGTCTAACACCTTGACAGAGGTTATGTCAGTGACTGATGTCATGATTTAGGTCTGCACTCAGGCACAAAAAGTATCACATCGCTTATATATCTAACAAAAAGCATTAGCAGATATACTGGGGAAAGCTTTGACTACAGGTTACCCATTCCCAACACACCATTGCAAAAGGAAGATTGTAATCAAAATAGCATTGATGCCGTAGTGAGTGACTATAAGTCAGGTCTGAGAGAAATTCATTTGGTTCAAATTCATCATTGTTATTGTGAAGCAAATAAATGTGCCGATGTGCTTGCTAGGAGGGGGGCCTTACTCTCATAGGATTTTGTTGTTTTCTTAGACCCCCAGCGGATGTTGCATTTTTACATACTAGACTATGCTGGGATGGTTTATGAGCGCTCTATAATTGCTGTTTAGTTTAATACATTTCCCTTTCTACCCAAAAAAAAAAAAAAAAAAAACAGTGGATTTCTAGTTATAATTTCCTTCTAAAATTAGCATACAAGCATGCAATAAGGTATGGTGTCATCTGGATGCAACCCAAAAAATTGGAACACATAACTACATAAGTGATAATACAGTCTGCATGTCACTACACTGGCTACAAAAAATCCTCAATTAATTCCTTAATGAGGTCCAAGATTCTGGTTTATTCTTCATGCTCATACTTTCATTCTGTTGTTATGGAGTAATCATTGACATCACTGGACCATGCAATAATCACCCATCGGGCATGCATATCAAAGCTTAATCTATAAATAATATTCTTGACTTGTACACAAGGTTTAGACAAAAGTTCTTCTAGAAAAAAGATTTATTAGACAAATTAAGTCTAAACATCATTTAGAAGATTGCTTTTTAGTTGACAATTCACTGTCATGTCGATCTCTTAGTCTAGAAAATAAGTTACCAATATATATGAGCTTTAATAAAATTTGTATTTAAAACAATAGAATAGAGAAATATCTGAAAGTAGTTTTTACTTTTCAATCCCTCTGTTTGCTTGTTGAGAGTAGCTAGCGTTCAATTTATAAGTTGAGTATCTAGGTTTTGATTTCGTTTTAGATTCTTGCCCTGATTGCCTAAGAAACTCTGCGCTTGTTGTATTGATATAATTGAATGTATTGATATAATTGAATGGGTTTAGACCCCTTAGGTAATTTACAGCGTAATTATTAATTATATTATCAATTTATCTCAATTATCTGATTTGCAAAATAATTATTTATCACTATAGACTGAATAGAAAAATAATAATAATAAAGCAATAAAGACACGCAAATTTGGTGCTAAACTAGAAAACTGATGAAGAACTCTTCAAAGGAAAAGCTACTACAAGGATACCTACCCCAACTATGAAAATTTACTATAAAAGGAATTTTACAATTTAGAACAAAATCTTTGTATTTATACTTTATAGACCTAGTAAACTACTCACCGGTATGATCCACAATGGCTTTAGAACTTTGAACTTCTTCTTATATGGTTCTATTTACGAACAGTACGTCTACATCAACGAACCAAAACCTCTAGCGTACTCCAAGGCACTTCCTTGAAGATTTAATCTATAGTACACTCACTAGAATAAAACTATGTGGTTTCAAACTCTTAAACAACCTTTTGGTATCACAAGATGAGTGTACAAAGAACAAACAAAATTTCTATGATGCACAAAAAAGAAAAGTTATAATGTGTTCTCTCTGAATAGCACAAGTTGTGGCTTGCTTTTCTTTGTTTAGGCTCAAGAAGAAAGGCAAATAAGACTTGTTTAGCTCTAATATAGCTGTCTTTCTTGCTTTTAAAAGTTGCGCAACAATATGGTTAATTTATATAGGAACACCAAATAGGGTTATAACGTAGTAGAAATCTATTTTCCAGCTTAATTTGAATATATATCACAAAATTCTTGCTCGATCTTCGCTTGAGCTAGTTACAACCGAGCTCTTAGGTGTAATACTTCTTTTTCAACTTCAAATGATTATATCTCACTTATTTAAATTCAAATTAGGTCAAAGTTTTGAAGTTTTGAATGCCTAATTTCCGGTGAACAAATTTCACTTAGAAATTCATTATGATATATGGACAAAAGATCATTAATTCTTTATCTTGAGAATATTGAAACTTAGTAGTCTTTGAATAGTTTTTTGGCTTGGACAGAACCCACTTTTACAATAAATAAAATACACCAATAAACTTGAAATTTATAATAAGCAAATGTCATACAATGAACTGATGCTAAAATTAAACCTACCAGATGTTCCTTAACATTACAAAGTTGATACCGACTTTTATATTTTCTGGGATGGATAAGTGAGGGTTAGAGAATTGCAATGCATTAGATTAGTAAATTAAGTCGTGCTCAACACACTTTTAATTAAGGAAGAGCAATGCTACAAATAAAATTTTTTTTATTAATAATTAAGTTAATAAATTTTTATTAATGTTTATTGGACTCATACTTTTTTACTTATTACTAACAAGTAGGTATGAAATTTTTTGTATTTATAAATTTACATCACCGAAACAAAGTACTGCAGCTGACATGTTCAATAATCAATAATTAATTTTAATATAGGGGAGCATCTGAGCAATGTTCTTTTCCAACCTCAAGCGTAGTGCCTTTCATCGGACCATGTGCTTTCCGAGGTTCTCTATAATATGATAGCCCAGCCACCTCTTTTTTAGATAATTTGTTGTTCATATACTAATAACAGCCCAGTCAACTAAACTTATCGTTTGATATTCCTTTTATCTGTTGGTTGATACTCTCACCTGAGCTTCGTGAAAAACTTAGTTTTTTTTATAAAAAAAAAAACTATATCTTTATATGGCACTTACCCTGACCAATTAATATCCTTAATTACAATAAGGAATACTTTATAATTCTTACACATGCACACAAGTTTCACTTGTTTATTTTAATTAGTCCTCCTTGATGATCATGTGAGTATAAGGACTCTTTATCCATAACAATGATTTTGAAAGTACAAATCTACCACATATATATTGAGATAAGAGAGATTATTTATGAAAATCGTTTCCACTTTCCATATAGCCTTATCCAGAAATAAGCACACTTAAAGAGGGTCGTATAGGAAGTAAGAAAGTTTGGGGAGAGGGGTGTGACTCCCTGTGAAGCTGTGAGCATGTAAGAAACCATGGTATTTCTTTTATTCTTTGTACTCTTCTTCCTTTTTATTTTATTTTATTCAGCAAATAAAATTGATTGAAAACAAAGTACATAAAAAAATTGTTAATTGTTTTCAACAAGAAGCTATGCATTAAACCATTTTCCAATTTTTAGGGGTCTTTTTTTATTTATTTATTTATTTTTATGACGAGTTGGGGGGACATGAAATGAGGTTATAATTCAGACCCGCATACAAATTAATCAACCTGTACGGCTGTCTACTATATAAGTCTGAAACAAATTCATGAAAAAAACTTGATCGGAACTTGATCCCACGTTGGAACACCAAGTCAGGCAATAAGACTTTACAACATCAATCCCAACTCATCTTATAATTGACTCATTTGTGTTTCAAGGATGCAGCACTCATCGATCCCAAATCAAAATAATAACCAAAATTCATGGATCATCTGCAGACCAACATGGACGAGTGAAAACCTCCACCAGATAAATTTGTTATCCAAAAAAAAAAACATAAGGCATATTTCCACCCTTTAATATATGCAAACTCTGTAATTCTGTTTTGAAAAATTGAATATGAGACATATAGACAACTATAAAAGTTGCTGTAGAAATATATAGAATGCAATATGAGCAACGTACGTAACTATGTATCTGAGTGACTGATTCTTCTTTAATTGTAACAACCTGTTCTGTCCATGAATAAAGTTCAGAAATTGTCTACTCCTTCTTTTTTTACAAGTTATCCTTCAGCCAAATTGATAATTTTCTTCTTAATCGTTTCTTCATTTCTCTCCCTAGCTCCCACAGACTGTTGCAACTTGCAATGTGGTTTTGGTTATCAAGAAATTTCAATTTGTCGTCTGTTTCTTTTTAATATGTTATCCTATACCCAAATTACCAAATTGCTCATCTGCATGCTATTACCTGTTACTGCCTTCATCTCTCTCTCGTTCGCTATTAATTATAACTATTTTCTCTGAACATGGTTAGGCTATTCATCACTCCTATGTTGGTTATTCTACCTAGGGGTGTCAATTCGGGTTAACATGTCGGGTTCATGTCGTGTCGAGGTAGGGGTATTCGACTAAATGGCTCAACCCTAATCCGACCAATTTAATAATCGTGTCATGATCTTTCAACCCTAACCCGACCTGTTAATTAAACGGGTTGACCTGATCCAACCCATTTGACGCGCTTAATAAACGAGTCATGTTGGGTTAACACAAATGTAACATAACCCATTTCAACCTACATAATATTAAATATAACATTCATCTAGAAATAATTTTTTTTTACATCCCAAAAAACAGTGCTTACACTTCAAGTCTTCAACCCACATTCAAAATAATATAGTTCAACAAAAATATAACATTCATCTAGAAAATAATTTCTTTACACTCCAAAAGAAGTGCATACACTTTAACCCAAATTCAAAATAACAAATTTTAACAAAAATAAAATAACATAGTTCAACAAAAATATAATATACTTGAAACTCGCCAATTGCTAAGTATCAATATTGAAAGAATTTGAGCAAACAGTTGACTAATCCTAACTATGACCACGATTATCATCCATAGATTCTTTGTTGATGTCCAAATTCATAACATCTTCCACAAGCTCATCCAATTTCATTTGTGCAAGTTCTATGCCAAAAAAAAAAAAAAAGTATTAGTAGTTCTAGGGTCTGTAAAGTTTCAATTTCCAATTATATCCCTTGTAAATTTTTGTAATTACTCACTTTTCTTTTTAAATTTAAAATATATGTTAGATATAAAAGGTATTTGACAAATCTAAAATAAAATAAATATTTATTTGTTATACGAGTTAAACGGGTTGTGATAAGTGGGTCATTTCGGGTTGACACAAATAAATTGGCGTGTCAAACGTGTTTATTGCGAGTTACGCGAGTTGACCCGTTTATGACACGTTTCTTATCGTGTCGCTTTCGGGTCGACCCATTTATGACCCAAACCCATTAAGGCCCAACCCTAACCCGAAAAAATCCGTATCGGATTCATGTCGTGTTCACGGGTTGGGTCGAACATTGACACCCCTAATTCTACCTTCCAAATCTGGAAATTTTTTTTAATGTCAATATATCGACCCAGAAAACTGATATATCTGAAATATTATCCTGGATTTTGAGGGCGACCATGGCAACTCTTACTGGCAAATAATGGAGTAGACTTGCATAAGGCAACTATGTTGTAAGAACCAATAATTTAACCATTAATGAATCGTGATAGTTGATGGAATCTAACGTGTGTATTCCGGATAGCTTATTTATAATGATTTATTTTGATTAAAAAAATAAGTTTAATAAAATTATATTTGTATCTTAAAAAAAAAAAAAGTGAATTTTTAAAAAATTATACATAAATTGGTTAAAAAAACACAAGCCAACTTATTTAAAAAATTGTACCAAACATACCTAAGCCAATAAAACAACTTTATTAAGGTGATGCCACATTATTCCCTCCCCACCCCCTTTAATTTCTTTTATTATTAAAAAGTTTAACATTGAGAATTTTGTGTGTAAAGTCTCGAGATAATATAAAGAAAACCACTCGATCCAAAAAATTATAATGTGTTAAAAGTGTTTCTCATAAAGACTTTGATATAATATGATGGGATTTATGCCAAAAATTATTTAAGTCTTGGAGCTTGGACCTATGAATATTAGATTAACTACTCATGGATTTTAAAACTATCAATATTATATTGATTAATTACTCTCTTTTATATTTTTGAACTTGATATAGGAGATAACCACTCAGGTCAGTTTGGTAATTTTATTAGGAATGTGTTTCATATATTTTCATAAAGCAAAATGAATTTTGCAGTTTTTGAGTGTATTTGAAATTTCTTTTTCATAAATAATCTATGAAATTTATTTTTCATTTTCTGAAACTAAAATAAGAATTGTCCCTTTCATTCAGCAATATAAACATAGAAACAAATTGATGGGCTCCACCACAATAATTTTTTTTTTCTCTTTCATTTCCTTTTCTCATCTTCTGTTTAATTTCTTCCCAATCATGCCTGAACTTTTTATTTCCTACTGTTTCTCAATTTTTTTTTTCTTTTGTTTTCATCATTTTCTTTTTCTTTCTTTATATAACCTAGCATTTTTTTTTCTTTTTCATTATCACAATTTTTTTTTCTTCCTAATCACTATTATATTGATTAATTATTCTCTTTTATATTTTTGAACTTGATATAGGAGATAACCACTCAGGTCAGTTTGGTAATTTATTAGGAATGCATTTTGTAGGGCCTAGGTTAGAGTACTACTACCGTTACGTGAGTAAACTCAAGCCTAACTAGCCCAATACAAAAAAATTGTAGAAAATGAGTTCAAGAACTGGGCTTTAGTGGGGATCACAACAACTGGACACGGTTGTAAGTAGGTTTGAATAACAAACACGTGGGGGGAGGTGTGAAACTTTATCCTCGGGCTTGATCCGAGGAGTGGTTCTTCTTCTAGGTTCTCCAGCGCCTGATTACGAAAACTCTCTAGGATGATACAAACAACAATCGTCTTTCCCCTCTCAATCTTTCGATCCCCCATTCCTGGAGGGTTTCTTACGTTATATATCCCCTTCCCGTTGATCTTGGCCCTCCATTTGTTGATCACGCAGGTTGCTACTTGAGTGCTTGTCCCATTTGCCACATTCTCCAACTTTCTGTGAGTTGCAGCAACTAAGGTGATACTATTCATGGGTCCTTTCCTCATTAATGCGGCTAGATCGTCAGTTGTGGGCATCTAATGCGGAGGTGACAGCTTCTCCTGGAATTTCTCCTCCACCATGCCCCCATAGCTGGCCCACTGTATTAGTTCTTTTTGCTTGGGACGCTCGGGAAGGCAGTCTTTAAGGGCGGGCTGCTCTTCTTTCTTATGATTTCGGTTGGCCAAGGACAGGATTGTCCTCGGCGATATCTCTTGGCAACTGGGATTCTTTTTGCTCATCCTCGGGCATTTCTTCCTCCTCGGCGTGGACTTTAGGCCCTGTATAAAATGGGTCGGGGCTACTGAGCTCTTGGGCCCCACATAAAGCAAAATGAATTTTGCAGTTTTTGAGTGTATTTGGAATTTCTTTTTCATAAATAATCTATGAAATATATTTTTCATTTTCTGATGCTAAAATAAGAATTGTCCCTTTCATTCAGCAATATAAACATAGAAACAAATTGTTGGGCTCCACCACAATAATTTTTTTTTCTCTTTCATTTCCTTTTCTCATCTTCTGTTTAATTTCTTCCTAATCATGCCTGAACTTTTTCTTTCCTACTATTTCTCATTTTTTTTCTTTTGTTTTCATCATTTTCTTTTTCTTTCTTTATATAACCTAGCATTTTTTTTTTCTTTTTTATTATCACTATTTTATTTCTTTCTTTGGTTTTCATCGGTCACATTAGTTTTTTATTTATTTTTATTTTTTATTTTTTATAATTATAATGCTTTTTAGTGGCTAATAAAGTTGGGTTGTAGTGATTTAGAATTACCAAATAAGCTAATAAAAATTGAGTTTTATAACTTAACTGATTGATACTTTTTAGTGTTTTAAATAAAGATATCCGGAGTTCAAATCTCTCCACTCCTAACTATCAAATTATCAAAAAAATTAATAATAATAATAATAATAATCTCAAAGGGCGATGAATTTGAAACTTAATTTCTCCAATATTTATGCAACCTAAACCCTCTTAATTTATTTTTCAATCTACCTTCCACAATCCTTTAAGAGACAGATTATGAGAAAAGAAAAAAACAATTAATATTTTGACAGTTTTTTTCACTTTTCAAAAAAATGATGTCAAAATTTTCTTTAATTGAATTCTTAATTAGTGTCCTAAGAACACTCGTTAGCATTTCCGTAGGTTTAATGATATGAACTTTCAATAATTTTTTTTTTTTTTTTTTGGGGAGAAGGAAAACTTTCAATAATTGATTCTAAAGAAAAAACAAAAACAAAAAAAGAGGGAAAGAACTTTTCAATAATGATTCAATAAATGTTGCCAGGTTTAGGCACACGAGCTTATGTGAAAAACTGAGTGGCCGACACGATGATATTCTTAAAATTGATTGAAATTTGTCGATACTAAGCAAAGGACCAACCTGTCAGTTTCCCATTTTTTGTCTGCATCTGCAGTAGCCACTAAATGAGCAAACAGATGTCGTTACTTGTTACACTTTGGAAGTTTATATATGGATGGGAAAATGAAGTCTTTTCAAGTACTTCACAGGTGCAAGTAGCCATGACAATATAGAGCTTGATTTTATGTTAGGGACCCCATTTTCCTCGTTGTCTTTGGCAATCTGACACTTGCTAAGGACAAAGAAGATCATGGACCACCACAAGAAGCAAACAATGAAAATTTAGGTTCAAGGACTTTTGGGTGTTTGGGCATTCTGTACTGACCTAAGCTGGATGCACTAATAAGAAAATTCGAATATGAAAATCTAAAAATACGAAGAAGTCGTGAGCATTTTATTGCACTTGGTCTTACGTATAATAAGCTCAGAGTTACTTAATGCTATACATTAATGCATGCCTTTCATTCCAACAGCATGGGTTTTCTGTTAACAACTTTCGCTCTATGAGCCATGGCGTCCCAACCGATTATGTTATTCTTTGAGGTTTAACTCATCAGTTAGAATAGAACCAATGGTAACATCCCATGAAATTCCTAATAAATTGTATAATGGGAGTATATATCTTGAACTTGAAATCTATTGCATGATCATTGGCCGAGGGGAAGGGGGCTCATACCCCATAGCTTTTGAGAGAGAGAGAGAGAGAGAGAGAGAGAGAGGAACTTATGATATTTGTTCTATAATAATTGCTCTTTAATTACTATCTAACCAAGATATCAATTGATATTTTGTTATAAGCAAGATATGAAATCAGGATCTTTATTCAACAACAACATACTCTACAACAAGTTGAGCTAAATAGAATACACATGCTAAAGTTAAACTAATCATATAAAAATTTATTGGATAGACTCTTAACATTTTAAAACATTTACTATCAAATTATTTAAAGGAACGATATGTCATTTTTCATTGTTAAGATAACTTTTATGCCACACGTACCTCATTCAAAATAGGTACACATAAAATTATACATCTGGTCCTTATTTAAATGATTATCTAAATTTATTTTTAAAATATCCATTGTGATCAATGTAAAAAAATTTAGGTTTAAAAGTAGAAGTAAATTGTGAGCAAGTCATCCATTATTGATGCATATTTTAAGAGTGTATACTTTTAAGAGAGAAAGTGTCCAAAATTTAGAAGGTATTACTATAGAAGTTATATAAAATACTGAAACTTTAGATTCCAATCCTTCTAGAAAAACTCCAAGATTTGAACCTAAGAAAATTAATATCTCCTTAATTAGAACATTGATCTTAGATTATTGTTGTATATATCCTGTTAATCAGTATGATGAAATTCACCATCTCACCGTTGGCCCAACGGTGAAAATATGATAGAAACAATAATAGATGTTTAATATTTTGATGTAAATTTTACTATATATAAAACAATAACATATGTTCAATGATGTTTAAAAACATACTTAGGTTGTGTTTAGTATTGGCTTAAAAAGCTAGATTTTTTTACTATTTAGATTAATTTTGCTACTATTTATGAGTCTTATTACACTTTTTGGTACTATTCATGGATTCCACTGTACTATTTTAGCTACATTTTAACTTTATCTACTGTAATTTTAACAAAAAGTTTTCAGTTTCAGCAAAATAAACGAATCTCAAACAGACCCTTAGTGTACATTTGGAAACAACTTATTTAGCTTTCTTTCCATTAAAAAATAGGTAAAAATGCAAAACTGACCCTCTAACTTTCATATTTTTTTATTTCAGTCCTCTAACTTTCAGTTTTGTTAATTCAGTCTTCTAACTTTTAATTTTTGTCAATTCGGTATTTTGTTAAACTTTAGTTACCTGCCACTACAATAAAATGTATTTTCAATAACGAAAAAATTTGTTACTAAAAGTCCAGTTTTTTGTCACTAAAGACCTTTAGTGATGAAATTGGACTTTTAGTGACAAAACTCATTTCGCCACTGTAGCCCTGTCACTAAAAGTACTGGTGATGAAAAATTTCGTCACTAAAAGTCCGATATGATTTAAAAAAAAAACTGTTAGTGACGAAAACGTTTCGTCACTAAATAATGTTTTCAATTCACTAAATGTTTTCCTCATTGAAAACATTATTTAGTGACAAAAATATTTCGTCACTAAAAACACTTTAGTTTATTAAATCATATTTAGTGACGAATAATTTCGTCACTAAAACTATATTCGGGTACATTTAGTGACGAAAAAATTCGTCACTAAAACTATTTTTAAGAAAATCCAGGCACATATAGTGACGAAAATTTTCGTCACTAAAACCATTTCTTACAAAATTTTGCTATATTTAGTGACAAAATTTTTGTCACTAAAACAATTTTTTGTTGCTATATTTGTGACGAAAAAATTCATCACTAAAACTTATTTTCTGTTTTTATTTTTTTCATGGCTTTGATATTAACCTATAACCTGTCATTACATTATTAAAACCTTACATTTGAATAACACATTTATTTCAACAACACATTTATAAGAAAAGATCTATACATTTTCACAAGTAAAAAATAAAACAAGTATCCAATTCAAACTCCTTCCATACAATAATTGTTTGCAATACATACAATAACTCTACCTAGACCCTATTTTAGAACTAACGGAAGATGTCCTCATATGTCTTCAAGTAATACCAAAAGTAAATCCCCTAAAAGCCACCAATAAGAAATCTGCACAAATATAAAAACAATACTTCGTTAAAATCGTAAAGTAAAAACATTAACTATGTTATAAGAAACATTTCTAACAATGTATTAAGAGTAACCACACCAATAAATTAAAATCACAACTCCTAATGTATAAGTTGTAGAAAGCAAATAAAGTACTAACCAATATTATTTTGGACCTCATCTTGCTTAGTTCGTGCATCTTGGTCCTTAGCTCGCTTCTCTTGATCTCTAACTCTTCATTATCATAAAAAAACCTTCCTTTATCTCCATGATATCTGCAGCCCTGAAGAACGCTACGATTATTGTAAAAGAACAAACGGTGACTCTATTCTCCATTGTACCATCTCTGATGAACGCTATGGTGAGTAAATAAATCTAACAAAACAATTTTTATATGAGAATTAACAAGTTTCGCAATAGGTTGTTATTAGATGACTCTAAAATTAATTATGTCATATTTGGTTATTGTGCTTGACAGAATTGTCCTTAATAATAGTTCGCCTCTATAAAGATTTGGTTAACCATCCCAATGGGAAAGGCATGACCCCACTTCATCTCCTAGCAAGTAAGCCTTTTGCCTTCACAAGTGGCAGTGATCTTCGATGGTTTGAAAATATCATCTATCACTGTAAGCATGATAACCCACTATTGGGGGATGAACTAAGTGCATAAATATGGTCTTCCCCTACACTTAGATGGGATTAGAAAAATTGAGAAGAGAGATTGTAAGAGTTTCTAGAGAGTATTTGTATTTGTCAAAACTTGCTTGTAACCTCGGCAACAATATATTTGGGTTTATTAATCAGAAAAGTGTTCATTCATGCTTTGATTTTTACTTGTTTAGTCCTCCCATTATGGATTATCCTCTTGGTCCCGAGCTCTTGCCTCTTTGAGCTCAATTAATACTTAAACAAATATACATTGCACACACAAATATACACTCCTAATATAAATTTAACCCACCTTATAACACAATGCAAGCCACCCGCTTGCTCCAACACAACAACCCACCACAAAACCAATCACAAACATCACAAGTATAGAGTGTTTACAAGTATTGAAATCGAATAAAGTAATATTCATCACATCTAATTAACAAGTTTCATTCACATTTGCAATGAACTAAAAACACTCACAATATGAATTTAACCCCACCTTATAACACCATGCAATCCACCCGTTTGCTCCAGCACAACAACACACCATAAAACCAATCACAAATATCACAAGTATAGAGTGTTTATAAGTTTTTAACTAGAATTTACTTACTTTGCTCAAGCTAAGTTTACAACTTTCAGGAAAAAAAATCCAAAGTTACTGCAAACAATGTGTATATAGTCTGCAAAAAAAAAAGCTAAATTTATAAGTACAAAAGTTAAAGAAAAGCTTGTAAAAGCTCATTAAATACTAGAACCTAATCCTAGGAATCAATTTAATAAAAACTCTTAATCATATATGACAATGAACACCCATGTGGGGGTATATGTATATTACCGAAATCTATAACTTTTCATTTATCTAGATAAAAATATAGTAAATTATTTTTTTTGGGGGGGGGGGGGACCAACCCACCAACCTCAATTAGAAAATAACAAAGCATCCCAATCCTATGGCTTCAATCAACCACTAATTAGCATTTACCAACAAACCAAATCAATAGGTGGTTCTAATTCCTTACATATCTTACAAATGGGTTTGCCAAATCAATCCTCTAAAAAGTACTACTTTTGAGATGGTGAAAACTTTTCCTCCCAATTTATATACTATTTTCTAAACCTATCAGTTCATCATTTTTTTTTCCAGTCTTTTGACCAAACTATTCCATTCCTTATTACACATGATACATGCCAAAAACAAAATCCCATTAACCGGCTTCTCCGGTTGTCTATATATGTGTTACTTAAACATGTCAATTTCCAACACATTCATTTCCTAATCTTCCTTACACACAAATTAATTAGTGAATTAAAACTAGGTACAAGCCTCTGAGATTATTCACCAATAATTTACCAATAAAATTACGAATGCATTAAATTAAAGGAAGAGGAAAGTAATGGGTGAGAGAGAGGAAATCATACCAAGAGACCAGTAAGGCATTGGAGCTCTTCTGCCTATGAAAGAAGTGTATTGATCAACCACACCTAGAGGTGTAGGGCCAGCAAAGAAGTAAAAATCAAAGACACCACCAATAACCTTGTATGTCAATGAAGTCCCTCTGTAAAACACATCCATCCAAACTAGAATCATCCAAACAATAAGAACTATAGAAATCTAAAAGAATTACAGCAATTGATAAGTACATATATAAGAAACTTTATTCACAACCATTAAACAGTAAATATCAAATACCCAAACTAAACAAAAATGCATATACCCAAAGGAACTAGAATCATTAAACAAAAAAATTAACATCAAGCATTTAGAATCATTAAACAAAAATTAACACAAAAATTAACTCAAAAGGAAAAAAAAAAATACCCATTACACGTTTGGGGTGGAAGGCGAAGAGTCGCCGGCTGGGTGGGAGGCGAAGGGTCGCTGGAAGCATCGCCGATGGTGTGAAAGAATGAATCGTCGCCGGAAGCATCGCCGATGGTGCGAAGGACTGAATCATCACAAACAGTCGGCGAAGGACTGAAGCGTCGCGAATGGTAGATCGGCAACGGTGAGGCGAAGTGAATCGGTGACGATGAGAGAATGAGAATCGGCGACGGACTGAATCGTCATGAACGGCCAACAAGTGAAGCGTCACGAACGGTAGATCGGCCGGTGAGTGAAGCGTCGCGAATGGTAGATCGGTCGGCGAGTGAAGCGTCGCGAATGGCCGGCGAGTGAAGCGTCGTGAATGGCTAGCAAGTGAAGCATTGCGAATGGTGAGAAGATCGGCGAGTGAAGCGTTGCGAGTAGATCCACGACGGTGAGGCTAGGTTCGCTTGAATTGGGTCTTAAGAATGTAAGTGCTTGAGGGAGTGAGGAAGTGAAACAAAATAATGTGACGACTTATCTTTTGTCACTATTAGATACCTTTAGTGACGAAAATTAGCTTCGTCACTGATAATGATACCAATTTTTATGGTTTTGTATTTAGTGATGACTTATTTTCGTCACTATTTATAACTTTCAGTGACGAAATGGGTTTCGTCACTAATAGTATTCTTATCAGCACTTTTAGTGACGCCTTCAGCTTCATCTCTAAAACTTCTATTTTTTTGTGACGAAATAGTTTCGTCACTAAAGGTGCTGCTAGTCATGCCTTTAGTGACGAATCTGCGTTTTGTCACTAATAACATGACTAGCAGCACCTTTAGTGACGAAACTGTTTCGTCACTAAAAAAGAACTTTTAGCGACGAAAAAATTCGTTGCTGTAGATCCATTTGTTTCCCGCCTACCCTTTTTGTTTTGCGCCCTGAATCTAGCATACCCTATAGTGACGAAATTTAGATTTCGTCACTAAAGGTTAATATATATTTAGTGACGAAATTATAAATTTCGTCACTATATGCTGTCGTTAGACCCACTAAAACGACGCTATTTTGCTTTTTTTTTTTTTTTTTTTTTTTTTATAATTCGAAATTAAAATAAAATAAAATAAATTTGGAAAAAAAAAAGGGGAATGGTGGTCATCTCGATAATCGGCGATTCAAATAAGTGCCTTTGGGAATCCACCAAAGATGATTCACCAAGGACTTGGCACCAGACCAACAAGAAAGTTAATCAAGTACAACAAAGCCCTTAAAGGCTGTTGAAAGTTTCCGAGGGTTGAAACCTTAATGACAGTGCCCCTCAAATCTTCATACAAGCCCTTCAAAATGGGGTCCATTGTATCGAAATCTGAATCACTGAAGAACTCATCCAAAAAGCCCGGTAGGGATTGAGTGTCCCCACTGCTACTACCTCCAAAGCCATCAGCGGAGCTGGAAACCTCAGAAAAAACCAATTGCAACAAGGGGAAGTACCGGATTTAACCTCATTATTGGGAAACAATTTAGGGTTTTCCAAGTGGATCCTACAGTAGGAGATGCACAATTTCTTAGCTTGCTTAATGACAGAGTCTAATTGGGACCTGAGATTGGGGTCTTTCATGGAAGAAATCTTCTTGGACTCATCGTAAGTGCGACAATAACAACCGACAAGGTATTGGAAAGGAGGTTCGGCGGTGGCGGTGGCGGTGGTAGAAGCAGAGAGGCGATTGATTAAGATTCGCTCCATGAGAGGCGATCGATTAATTCCTTGCTTTCGCTTAGAATCTCAGCCATGGTTAGCTCTAGGTACACGATTCGAGGATCAGAGAATCGGTGTGGGAAACTAGAAAGATTTTACGATTAGGGATTTGGGTTTCTTTGTTTTGTTTTGATTTTTTATTTTTATTTTTATTTTTCAGATTTTTCTTGTTTTCTTTTAATTTTGAATTAAAAAAAAAAAAGAAAAAGAAAAAAGAAGCAAAACGGCGTCATTTCAATGGTCTAACAGCAACAGGTAACTGAAGTTTAACAGAGTACCGAATTGACAAAAATTGAAAGTTAGAGGACTGAATTGACAAAACTGAAAGTTAGAGGACTGAAATGAAAAAAAAAAAGTGAAAGTTAGAGGGTCAGTTTTGCATTTTTGCCTAAAAAATATTTAAAATTTTATTTAATTTTTTGGTGAAAATACTGTAGATAAAAGTTAAATAAAGCTGATTTTCTTTTTTTAATTAAAATATTGTAAAAACAAAAGAGGAATAAAAATATATTGAATGTGTGACCCACAAACAGTGATATTACTATTTACAACTTACAAGGGACAATAATGTTATCATTTCCTTGACTTAACACGCATGAGACCCAAAAACTTAAATGCACGCTTTAGATCAATTAGCTAAATGCAAGCATGCAGGCCAAGAAAAGCAAAACTAACATGGGACCCGCAAATAGAAGAACAAAATAGCCAAACATTGGCTAAAAAAGTGGACCCCAAACTCACACTGCAAAACAATAAGCAAAATGCAGGTAGTCATGTAAAAAAAGAAAAAAGAAAGAAAAAAAAGAGAGCAGAAATTGATGTGGAACCTACAAATAGTGGAAGAAAAAAGCCAAACGCTAGCTATAGAATTGGAACCCAAACGCACGCTATAAAACAATAAGCTAAATATAGGCGAGTAAGCCAAATAAAGCATAAACTGACATGGTACCCACAAATAGTAGAAGAAAAATGCCAAACATTGGTCGAAGAAGTGGATCCCAATCTTACACTTAATAATAATACACACACACACACACACTCTCTCTCTCTCTCTCTGTTGTGAATAAGTTTTTCTTCTTTAAATTTTTAACTTGACCCCTAATATAAATTTTAGTTCCATTATAGTGCATGATCCATAGTAGCATTCATATGAGTGCTTGGTATTTGATGTTTGATGGAGAGAGGGGGCCGGGGGGGGGGGGGGTGTCCAATGATTATGGTATCTTTTAAATAGATTCTATAGAGAAAAATTATTGTTAATTACCCGAAATGAGAAGCAAAAATATTCTGAGGTAGCTTTTTATTTATTGATAAGTTGCATACTTATCCAATCGGTTTTCGACCTGTAATCTCATCATAGCATTGACTGTTATAAGGGACAATAATGTTATCGTTGCCTTGACTTAACACGCATGGAACCCAAAAACTTAAACACACACTTAAGATCAATTAGCTAAATGCAAGCACGCAAGCCAAAAAAAGCAAAACTAACATGGGACCCACAAACAAAAGAACAAAAAAGCCAAACACTGGCTAAAAAAGTGGATCCCAAACACACGCTGCAAAATAATAAGCAAAATGCAAGCAATCATGTAAAAAATAAATAGGGATAAAACCTATTTTCGTCCTTACATTTTTACACGATTCTCACTTTGGTCCATAACTTTTTTTTTCACCGCTTTTAGTCCCTAAAATCAAAAAAGCGATCTTGTTTTTGTCCCTACCGTCAGTGCCCTAACGGCAAAGTCCTAGGTGGCAGACGGAACAGTCTAGTAGTTGACGTGGCACTGACGTGGCACTGATGTGGCGATTAAAATATTATTAAAAAATATTATTTGGCATTTTTATATGCCATGTCAGCATTTTAATTTTTTTTTAAAGCCACGTTAGAAAAAAAATTTAAAAAAAATTAAATTTAAAGAAAAACCTTAAATCTAATTAATTTAAAATTTTAATTAAAATTGTCTTTTCTTATTATTAATGTTCTTCAACTTGTTCTTCCTGTTCTTCAACTTGTTCTTCGTGTTCTTCAGAGACCAAACCCAGTAACCAAGAACTCAAACCCATATCAGAAAAACACAAACAAAAACAAGAAGAAAAAATTAAATTAAATACTAATAGGAAATTTTCTTCATGTTCTTCCCAAATCCAAGAACATGAACACAGTAAAATTGATAAATTAAACATGAACACATTATATATTTGAACAAGAACACAAACCCAGCAAATTTAAAACCCAAAAAATTAAATTCAAACCCAGTAAAATGAAATTTGAGCCTCCAAATTTCACATCCCAGCAAACCCAAACAACTACCAACAAATTGGCAAAACCCAACCCACCTCCACTCCATTGACCCCCCACACCACCAACAAATTGGAACAAAACCACCCACCTCCACTCCACCGACCACACAAATCCACGTGTTGGAGAGGGAAAAAAGAAAAAAACAGCCGGCCAACCACCAATCGCAACCCACAATCCCAGCCACCACCATGTCCCAGCCACCCAACAAACCCAGGAAGAGTTGACCACGGTGGAGGTGGAAAATAACGGAAAAAAAAACCCAGGAAGTTCAAACCTGAGAATCGATGTGTAGAGCTGACCACAGTGGAAGTGAGGCTAGTCATGGATGAAGGTGAGGTCGGTCATGGTCGCCGCACTCATTCTATCTTTGGGTCACTAAGACGACGCTCCAAGTGCCGGAACTGATCGAAAAGCTGGACTGAAACGACGGTGTGGAGATCGGAGAGTCGTTGAAGGCGGTGTATTTGGCGACGGCAGTGGAGTCGACGGAGCAGTCGACGGAGCCAAGGCAAAGGATGAGTTGCTGCTGCTGAACATTCTTCTTCTTCTTCTTCTTCTTCTTCTTCTTCTTCTTTGTTTGTTTTGGTTTAGGGGTTTAGGCTTGTGAATTTGGGGATTTACTGAGTGTTTGTGTTTGTTTTTTAATTAGATATTTTTTTAAAATCGTTTTTTAATTAGATTTAAGTTTTGTTTTTTAATTTATTTTTTTATTTTAGTTTAAATTTTCTGACATGGCTTTTAAAAAAAAAATTAAAATGCTGACGTGGCATATAAAAATACCAATTAATCGCCACATCAGTGCCACGTCAACTACTAGACTGTTCCGTCTGCCACCTAGGACTTTGCCGTTAGGGCACTGACGGTAGGGACAAAAACAAGATCGCTTTTTTGATTTTAGGGACTAAAAGCGGTGAAAAAAAAAGTTAGGGATCAAAGTGAGAATCGTGTAAAAATGTAAGAACGAAAATAGGTTTTATCCCAAATAAATAATAAAAAAGAGCATAAATTGACGTGGAACCTGTAAATAGTAGAAGAAAAAAGCCAAACGTTGGCTATAGAATTTTGGAACCTAAATGCACACTATTAAACAATAAGCTAAATATAGGTGAGTAAGCCAAATAAAGCATAAACTAACATGGTACCCACAAACAATAGAAGAAAAATGCCAAACATTGGTTGAAGAAGTGGATCCCAATCGTACACTTAATAATACTCTCTCTCTCTCTCTCTCTCTCATGCCAAACATTGGTCGAAGAAGTGGATCCCAATCATACACTTAATAATACTCTCTCTCTCTCTCTCTCTCTCTCTCTCTCTCTCTCTCTCTCTCTCTCTCTCTCTGTGTTGTGAATATTTTTTTTTTTTTAATTTTTAACTTGACCCCTAATATAAATTTTAGCTCCATTATAGTGCATGATCCACAGTAGCATTCATATAAGTATTCGATATTGGATGCTTGATGGAGAGAGGGGGCCGGGGGGGAGGGGCTCCAATGATTATGGTATCTTTTAAATAGATTTTATAGAGAAAAATTATTGCTAATTGCCCGAAATGAGAAGCAAAAGTATTCTGATAAAGGTTCTCAGTTGGATAATCATTTAGGTAGCTTTTTATTTATCGATAAGTCGCATACTTATCCAATCTGTTTTCGAGTTGCAATCTCACCCTCCACCTAAGACTTATAAGTTATAGGAAAAAGTTAATAAATGCCCTAGGGGCATTTGTTATTAAATCATTTTAGGAAAGTTTGTATAAGGGAAAAAAAATTTTGGCTGCGATCATACCAACAATAATGCTGCAAAATAATAAGCAAAATGCAAGCATTCATGTAAAAAATAAATAATAAAAAAGAGCATAAATTGACGTGGAACCTGTAAATAGTAAAAGAAAAAAGCCAAACGTTGGCTATAGAATTTTGGAACCTAAACGCACACTATTAAACAATAAGCTAAATATAGGTGAGTAAGCCAAATAAAGCATAAATTGACATGGTACCCACAAACAATAGAAGAAAAATGCCAAAAATTGGTTGAAGAAGTGGATCCCAATCGTACACTTAATAATACTCTCTCTCTCTCTCTCTGTTGTGAATAAATTTGTCTTTTTAAAATTTTTAACTTGACCCCTAATATAAATTTTAGTTCCATTATAGTGCATGATCCAAAATAGCATTCATATGAGTGTTCGGTATTGGATGCTTGATGGAGAGAGGGGGCCAGGGGGGGGGGGGGGGGGGGCGCTCCAATGATCATGGTATCTTTTAAATAGATTCTATAGAGAAAAATTATTGCTAATTACCCGAAATGAGAAGCAAAAATATTCTGATAAAGATTCTCAATTGGATAATCATTTAGGTAGCTTTTTATTTATTGATAAGTTGCATACTTATCCAATCGGTTTTCGAGCTGCAATCTCACCCTCCACCTAAGACTTATAAGTTATAGGAAAAAGTTAATAAATGCCCTAGGTGCATTTGTTAGTAAATCATTTTAGGAAAGTTTGTATAAGGGAAAAATTTTTTTGGCTGCAATCATACCAACAATAACGCATTAGATCTAATAAAAAAAATTATTATTTTAATAGTTTTTTCTATCTATTTTTCATAAAAGTAGTATGCATTTTTTTTAAAATGATTCATTAATAAATGTCTTAAATACTGAATTTCAGTTAGCTTAGCTAATAAAGTTTTTAATGGTTAAATAAGAGATCTGTGGTTCAATCATCGCCTACACCAAAAACCGATTGATGTTTTAGTTTGATGATAAAAGGTTAATTGGCCAAGAATGTATTGACCCCTTGTGATAAATTAACCAATTGATTTAACCAAGTTAATTTATTAATTCAATTAGCATGCAAAACGCGTGGTAGCACAAACAAATCACCAATTAACTAAGTGTAGTGGAAATTAAATTGATACGGTGATTTGTTTATGAATGGGGAAAACCTACACAGTAAAACCCCACCTAGCGATTTTAAGGTAACCACTTCCGAGAATTCACTACTATCACAACAAATGGTTACAAGTAAAGGAATCACAGTACCTTATACTAACCTACAATTGAACCCTTACCCCAATACCCAATTGGACTTGTTCTGTACTGACAATCTTTCATTTTCAATGCACGACTCCTAGTACGTGACTAACCAATAGATGCGCAGATCACAGTACGCGACTTAATCACCAACTTAAGAAATATGTTGACTGTAAAATTCTTCAGTTCATCACACGATGAAGATCAAGAAACTCCTTAGTCACAAAACCCTATGGTGTACAAATACAGTAGCTTTTTCAATAGAAAGATGAATTAGAGCAAATTCTGTCTCCGGTCACAATTTGCATGAACAAAATTTTGCTTCACATTCGTGTAACCTTTTACGACCCTTAAAGTAATCCTTATATATATTTAGGGTTGTGAGAAAATAAAGCCTAAATATATACACACAGATTAGATGAAAATCAACTCTGAAAAACTGAATTCCATAAACCTCGACAGATAGGGTATCTATTGAGCTAGTTGTCGAGTTTCGAGCCTCAGCAGCTTTTTAAATCTCGATAGATACTAGTTATCGAGATAGCTGTCAAGTTTTAAAATCCAGCACTTTTTCACTTGTTTCGTAGACAGATTTGCATAGCTTTAACACTTGAACTTGAAACCTTATTTCTTAAAGTATCAAACACATCCTAGATCTTCCTAATTACAAGTAAAATGTGTTTTGTCAAAGGATTTGCCAATTACATAAAATATTGATATATGTTCTTAACATGATTTACATATGTCCTAATAAAAGTTATTATCAGGAACAAATGCTATAAGTTGTAAAACTTTCTTAAAAAAAGTATTAAATATACCCCCTTAAACAGACTCTAAGTTATAAAGGTAAAAGGGTTTGGCTAACTTTCAGTACTTTTTTAACTAGAGATCTCATTTTGTTTTAAATACACTATAACAAGTGGTAGTAAGTTTTAACTTCCACATTTTATTTCATTAGTGGATGATATGTCAATTTTTCATTAAAAGAAAATGAAACTCTAGTTTAAAAAGTACCATGTAAGCTAAACTCCAGGTAAAAAATGCATGATGTAATTTAAATAGAAGTGCTGAGTGATGAGATACGGAGAGCTATAATGCACTAATAATGAAGCCGCACTCAATAATGCTATGTGTCTTTATCAATGCCCTTTATGTCAGGCAATATTTTGACTCCACGAAGGAGAAGCTAGCATTCTAACTTTTAAACATTTTTTGGAGGGGTGGTAAGTGGGGAAGCATTCTTCTAGGTCGCTTTACCCTTTAGTTTATGGATCCCACCAAAAGAACTAAGTTCAATTTCAGTTAGACTTTGGTTTAGTTTACCTCATAAAAGTCGTGTGTTTTGAATGATCAAACAGGTTTGGTGAACTAAAAGTGCGCAGTCAATTATATGAAGATTCCACTAACCAAAATGTTGGGCACCGACGAATCTAGGATGCGGTCCAGTCTTGATTTCTAGAATATTTATAATATATTAGTAACTTGCACGTACCGGCTCCATATATATACCACAACTTTGATTTAACCCCAAAAAGCGTAAATAATTCTCTTGACTTGGTAAAAAGTAATTGACTTGGTGTGCAAGATTTGACAAATTATGCATTTGGTGACGAGTATCCCAGGCTGCTAGGCATTTACTAGAAATTTCCTTGTAGAATCATTTAAATAAATATATATATATATATATATATATAAGTTAATTAAGATTATGAAATTAAAAAATAAATTAAAACTTACATTTATTAGCTTGTATATGAGAAATATATATTGTAGGGATAAGGGTCCAAAATTGTATATTGGGCCTTGGGCTTTGGCCGATGACTTTGATTGGTCCGAGGATGAATAAACAATAGTGAGGGTGTTAAGTTCAGAATCCCATAAGTAACATGCAAGTGGAAATATTAGGAAAGGTAGTCTAAGGAGGAGTGTCTCCTCGGATAAACAAAGTACAGATCAAATGTATATTCTATCACTCAAAGTGACCTTTCAGGAAATTCTATTAAGAGGGACGTGCATTATGAACGTACTGGAAGAGTGGGAACTAGGAAATATTTAAGGAAAAACTGTTGCCATCGTATTGAATGCTCTACAGTTAACTTTTTGGCCGCATTTATGTGGAGAAAACCCCTGAACAGTGCTATCTTAGTTACCACAACTCATAGAAGGCTAGAGAGGATGTCTGATGGGACAAGCACTCAAGTAGTGGTTCAAATAATCAACAAGTGAAGGATCAAAATTGTCCAAAATGAACTATATAATGTAAGAGATCCTCCATGGATAGAGGATCGAAAAAGAAGGAAAGAAATGACTGTAGCAATCAAAATTGTATTAACAATCTGTTTAATTGATTTATATTAGAACTTACCTCCTCGAACTATACCGAAAGTGAATTTATTTAGGTCAATCCTTTTTGTTTTTGTTCGATTATCTTTCAAACTCATTCTATCTGTTGTCCAACTCATTAGGGCACAGTTCTCTAACCCACTCTCTATAAATTTATTGTACTGGGCTTACTGGGCCAATATCCCTTTACATTTTGGGTTTGGGCTACAAAAACGTGTCCCTACATATATATATATATATATATATATATATATATAATATTATATAATTGTTTATATGTTTTGTTATTAATATTGATTAATATTTTTTAGATTAATTTTACTTTCAATCTTTGCTCTTAATCTTGCACCGCTTGAATTGAAATCCTAACTTCGTCACTAGATTTTACCTCCTATATATATATATATATATATAAATAATATTATATAATTGTTTATATGTTTTGTTATTAATATTGATTAATATTTTTTAGATTAATTTTACTTTCAATCTTTGCTCTTAATCTTGCACCGCTTGAATTGAAATCCTAACTTCGTCACTAGATTTTACCTCCAAGAGGATCCTACGTTCAATTGTGAAGATCTTGTGGTTTGGAGTGTAATCAATTGGAACTACAAGAACCTTTTCTCATGTTTTTGAAAAAAAGTACACACAAAATTTCACAGCAATTGAGTTGGCATGTGTTTACAGGTTCTCAAATTTGAGTTTATAATTGACATCACTTTGTTACCTGCAACTAACAAATTGTCACATCAACAATTGTCAATTTTTTTAATTTTTTTATCTATAAATTTTCTCTTTTGGAAATGAAATACTGTACCAAGGCCAAATCCCTTCTAAGTGAAGATTGTTGCAAAGTATAAAGCGTGAAGTAAGTGTTGGGATTGAGGATTGTTTTTCAGGTTACTTGGCTTGTTTTAATGTGTTGTATGTTTTATCCTTGCTGTTCTTGTGCAATGCACTGTAGATTTAGCCTGCTTATATCGTTTGTAATGAGTTTATCGTGTGTAATGAGTTTATGTGTTATCATGCTTATCATGTGTTAAGAGTAATGTTAGGACAAGTCCAAATTTTATTTCGTAAGCATTACATTATGTCAATTTTTAAACACAAAATTTAAAAAATAAATTAAATTTTTTTATTATATGGTTGATATAGTCTCAATCATGTTCATTGTTACATTAGTTTATAAATCTTTTATTTTAAATTGATAAAGCTTTCATATTTTTCATTATTCAAATTAATTCTACTTTGGATTTAGTGAAAGTATTTGATGTATGTGTATCAAGCATCTATAACTCTCCTCTCACATAACGTTGCATCTCATGTTTGTGAGATTTGTTAAGGGGGGGGGGGGGGGGAGGGGAGGGGAGGGGGGCACAATTTAGCTTCCTACGGCTGCTCGAAAAACAAGCTTGCAGGATGCAATGTCAAATTCTATAAAAGATTTAAGTATGTATTTCTTATTATCAATTAGTTAATTTTGAGGTGAAATGACATAATTCACAATCTGATAAAATGATAGATTCAAGTTGCAAGAGTCTCATTGTGAATGAGGATTATTAAGGAGACCACTTTAAAACACGCTCGTTGGGTACAATGTCAAATGTCAACAAAAAAAAAAAAATCAAGTGTATATTACTCATAAAAGATAGTGTGTCAGACAAGATTAATTCATCCCCACGTGAGATGAACGTTGCATATATTTGATTAATATGATATTTTTTCCTTAGCGTGCCACATATTTAACTGTGGCAAACGAAACTCAAAAGAGTCGTTTTCTTTTACTTATTTACCTTGTCCGTAGCTTCCACGTCCCAACTTGCTGGAGGTCTAGTTATACTTGGAAGATGAGGATCCAAGTTTGAAAGTGGATGCCCTTGAAAGTTACCTTGGCAATCACTCGCTTTCTTTTTCAAAAAATAAATTCACTCGCTTTTTTTATCGTGCAGGTGCACTTTCCTCAAAGGGATACCCTTTTGAATTTTCCCAATGGAGAGACGTGAGAACCTCGAAATATATACGGGTCCTAGTCAGCTCCGAGTCAGGGAGGCCGATTGATAATTAGTAAAATGTCAAGGCCACGTCATCGATATGTAGCTTTCCTGTTGGTCTCGTAATTTGCGCCCTTACAGTGGGACCCTCCAACTTGGGAAAATACCAATAAAAAACAAGAACCTGAATTGGAACGTTGTCGTTGATCTGTCTGTGCCCAAGACTATGTCGCCACGTCAGTGTGTAACATCAATGATTTGGAGCCAAGCTTGAAGCTATTAAGCTAAAGCTTGGAGTTGTACTGCTAAGCTTTGTCGTTTTCGGTACGTTCAAGGTTTTGCCTCGTGTACACGAGGTGGCTACATGGACTGTACTTTGTTTCTTTTTTTCTGCTGTTTGGTCCAACTTTACTGTCCTCTGCAATGTTTGGTAGCATCACCTTTTTATTTTTATTTTATTTGGTTTGGATACGTGTCCAAGATCCAACGTGCCCAGTGAAAAAATTCACCGGACACAAGCCTGCTTTTATTTTTATGAGCATCACTTTCAAATTTCAATGTACCTTAAATATTCAGTACTTTTACTAAACCAAATAACGTGTTCATCAAACAAAATAAAGTAATGTAATTTGTTAGGTATACATATCTATTGCTTGTTCAGCAAAAAAATATCTATTGCTTGTTCTCAAATACTAAACAAACTCAAGTTCTCCTTTGACAAAATCCAAATCTCTCTTCTCTCTCTCTCTCTCTCTCATATATGAACAAAGTTTTTCTCCAAACTAATTTGGAGAGAAATTTTTCAAACTTCTCATATATCTTTTTTTTTTTGTATGAATTTTGAAAATTTAACTGTTGAATTTCATGTTTCTTATGTTCTTAACATACATATCAAATTTTGTTCAAATTGAATATTATTTACTATTCGATCAATAAACTTATTTTTATACATAATTTTAGATCATAAAAATTTGAAATTTTAACATTTGTTTGATGAGATAGTAATTGATCTTTGATCTTCTTAAAATTTTACATGTATGAAGAATATAATAAGAACATACAATCTAACGATTAGATTTTCAAAATTCACACTCAATATATAAATATATGAGGAATTTGTAGAGTTCCTCACTCTACAAATTAATTTGGAAAAAAACTTTTGTTATATATATATATATATTAAAAACCCTAAAATAACCCCCCCAAAAAAAAAGTCTGTTTGCTGTTTAGTGTCTTATAATTACTGTGTGCGGGCCACCCAACTGCCAGTTGCTCTGCTGTGAGTCCGTCTCTCCAGGCTTTGCTTCAGACCAAGCCTGCAACCTCTGGTATCTGACTATCTCGTCCTTTTCTCTTCCTCTATTGCTATGTTGCTTAATGCTATAAGTTTCTGTCGATAGCAAGTTAGTTTACTGTTGTGAATAGTGAGTTACCGACTTAGTGTTGTACAACACCTCAATAGTTGTGGCTGAACATGAAAGGATACATTAGTTTATTACTTTAATTTAATTATAATATATATAGGTGTTGTTCCATTTTTTCGGGGTATTAAGTTTATGCTATGTTATATATAGGTTTTTTTTTTTTTTCAATAAATGAAGTTATTTTTTTAATTAAATTTTGTATAATAAGTTTCTTAATAACCATCATCTTAAAAAATTCCTAACTGTTACTGCTTAGCCCCTGTAATTTTTTTCTAAACCCGCCACTACATCTACATATGAGCTTATCAATTATAGTATGTCTGCCACTATAAAAAGTCAAGCCACTTTGCCCTGAACCTCAAATCAACCCTCCCTTTCGATCTTTTGATTACTCATTATCAACAAGTATTATAATGAGAACCGTTTCAATTGCTTTCACAATGAAGCTTGAAGTTATATATTTTTAGTACTATTATAGGGATTTTTGCTATTTGAAATCGTTAGATGCACAATATACTTTTAAATTCATCTACTTAAAGATATGTAAAATTAGCAATTTAAAAACTTCTAATTTTTAGCTAAACTTAAAAATAAAAATAAAAAACAATTTTTTCTCTCATTTTTACATTTCTCTCTCATGTTAGTTGTCAAGAAATAATACTTCTTCTTCTTTTTTGAAAAAATAAAATAAAAATAACTGTATTTTTTTTCACAAACATACCATTTTTTTCATCACAAAACCGTTTTTTGTCTGCCTCCACATTTCTCTCTCATATTAATAGTCAAATACTAATACAACTTCCTCTTAAATAAAAAAATAAAATATCTGGATGGTAGACTACTATTATTCAAATGAAAAAGTTGGAATTTATTTTTCCCGCCCATACAAATTGCTATATATTTGCTTTTCAATAGGAAGTGCAAATGTTGGTGATTAATGAAGATCTGATAACTCCTAATTTTGAAGCAGTTAAGTATGATAGGTTCCCCATGTTGAGTTTAACGACGTGGTGGTCACTAATTATTGATACTGTGATACCATGGACTGAACACACGTTTTTAGGCTTGATTCTTTGGGAAATATATAGGTATTTATTTTCTATGTGAATAACCAAAAAAAAAACTAACTTCCTCTCTGTCTCTCTTATTATTATTATTTTATTACGAGAGTTCCTTTTTTTAATTTTACAAATTCCTTATGGGTCATATTTTATATTTGAAAATAATGTCCTAAAGGTAGATAGAAAAGTCGCATCAAATTAGGTTGCAACTTTTAAACCAAACTTTGCTATATAGGTATTAGCATGTTTTCATAAGTTAGCTAGAATTGGTTTGGTATGTTTGGTTGGGCTGGTCGAGCTTACGTAATCTCATACCTTCACCTACTATTTCTATTATCAATATGAATTTTACTAATGTGTGCCCTTAGTAAACCAATTTTGGAAAAAGTTTATTGGGAATTGAAAAAGTTTTGACAACTTTTTCAATTCCCAATAAAACTTTTCCAAAAATGGATTTGTTAATGTGTGCCCTAAGGGCACACATTAACCGGACCCTATCAATATTGGTAGGAGAAAGAAATAGCAAAATCTCCTTTAAGAATCTATGGTATTCTAATAATAATAACTAGTCTCGCCATATGTGCTTCGTGCATGTGATAGGATTTTTTTTTTTTTTTTTAGTGTCATAATTTTCCATTTATCTCAATTTGAGATGTTCTCTCTTCTATCTAATTAAATCACATGTATGGTGATTTTTATTTTGACATAGAAAAGACATTCATTAAAATGGGAAAAAAAAAAAAAAAAAAGAGCAGTACAAATAGATGTGAAGAGAAAAAAATTCAAACACCAACATAAATAAATCATAAAAAAGAAAAAAAAGGGAGTACATTAAAAATCACATTTTTTTAATAATTCAAAAATAAAGAAGAATAGATTTGAACAACTAAAAACAAAAACCAAAAAAAAAAAAAGTGGGATTAGAATTTAGAAGTAAGGAAACCGAAAAAAAAAATGTTTAAGTCTTGATAAAGGGGAAAAAAAGAAAAGAAAAAGTGAAAATGTTGGCTTTAGTGGTCCTATTTTATAGCCAAAAATTTTTTATTTTTTATTTTTTATATATAATTTTCATTTTGAGAATCTAATTTATAAGTAGATAAAACAATTTGAAAATCAACAGAAGAGTAACTCTATTTTTTAGGCAATGTTTTAGCGGGAGTTAGAGTTGTATTTTTATTGGATTGTCCTTTAGTTTTGTCTTTACTTAAATATAGGGGTGTAAGGGCATTTTTAAATAAAAAAAATGATGATTCCAAATAGGGAAAACCCTTTAAATAGTAGTATATATAAGTTTTACCAAAAAAAGAAAAAAAAAGGTTTAGATGTAACTTTTATTATAATTGGTTGAAGTGGTATATTGTGAGTTAAAAAAAGAAAAGAAAAAAAGTGATGTCAATGTAAAAATAATTGTTCACTACTCACAGTCGACCATTTCAACAAATTATGGTCAAAGTTGTGTTCATATACTTATTGATTCAAATAAATAACAGTAAAACACATGTAATTTTGGCATACCTTGCATGCTTCAAAATGGTGTCATTGGCTTCTGGTTGTGTTAGAGTAAAATTGAAAACAGTGTCGTCCTAAAGAAGTTGTTGTTGTTGTTGTTGTTATATCTTCAATACACACCATATCACTTAAAGCCAAGACCAAAACGCAGCATTTCTATTCTAAGGCGGTTAGTTAGTTTCTAATTACTATTTTCCGCACGTGTAATAAGTGGTTAAGCTAAAGGCCTTGTAGTTAAATTGGCACCTCTCCATGCACAAAGTGCTTGGGGGTCTAAGGGAGAAGGGTTTGAGCTACGAGATTAGCAGCATGTTGTAATTATTTCTCAAAAAAAAAAAAAAAAAAAGTGGTTAAGTTTGTTATAACAAACTTTTCCTCTCTTATGCTTATACTCTCTCTCTTCTGTGTGTATATAAATAGATCAGAGACTCATAATGTAATTAGTTCGTCATTTTATGAAATATCTGAAAATCCTTTCTATTTTGGACTTTGTTCAAACTGATGTTGTTTCATGTTGCAAATAATGTCTCTTTACGCATTCTAGTTGTCCAAAACACCACAAGCCTCTAGTTTCTTGATTTGTTTTATTCTACAAACCAAAAAAATACAAAAATGACCTTCGATAAACACAACACCCATAATCTAAATTCTCTGTTGGGTTTAAATTGACCCTAGTTAACTGATAAGATAAGTTGATTAATTAGTCTAATTGTAGCGAAAAATAAATTCATTGTGATATGGTCACATTGGGGAAATCCTCATTGGGAAAAATCCCAACAAATGATATATAGATTACCACTCATAAAAAATCCACTAAAAATATTGAGGTTACAAGTACAAGATATCTTACTCAATTTCAAATACTTACCTATTGTAGAACCTACTAATCCCAACTGATTAGCTCCAACTGAGTTAAATTTTCTTCTTATCAAATTTATTCGATTGCGTGGATCTACCAATTGACAAGATTGATTTCTCCATAGCAATTTGAGATTATTGTAGTAGTTGGTGCAAAGCTTTTCCCAGCAACATGCTTTAAAGGTTAACCGAAAGTAGCTTGATACAAAACTGTAGGAGTACAAAAGCTGCAACAACTTCTCTCTGAGGCATTTCTATTTCTCTATGATGACAGGTTTGACAAATACTATATAAGTCGTCTTAGAACCCTAGTGCACATATCCCAAGGTTGCCAAGTCATTTAAAATAAAACTGTGAATTCAAGATCCTCAAAGATCAATCAATTGGTTGGTGTTAAGCTATATATCTATTAAGACAACAGATGCAGCACTTAAATGATTACAACTATTTGAGTAATGCCCTAAGCGAATAGGAGTTACTCCCATACAAAAGAAGTGACAACTAGGCATTACTTTGTGCATCTTAGTAGGTTGTCCATTGTAGTTGTCACATCTACAACTCGAACACAATAGGCATTCTTTCAAAAAAGCACATCTTTATTGATGAATGTAAATGAATACAATGTTTGCAAATTACAACACTTTGGACCTAATTACATTCTAAGAGAGAGAAGAGAATGGTGCTTAATCTCCTAATTGCAAGTGAGAGTAAAAAAGGAGATTACAAGAAAAGCACTTGATCTACATCCCTAGAGATTAAGTTTGGGAGCTCAGTTATTAGGTGGGAAGGTAATAAAACCCCATCCCGCCCAATTAAGTTGCCCACCTAGAGTAAACCAATGAATATAAACAAATCCATTTATTCCCAAACAAACAAGGAATAATAAAAACAAAGAATTCATTGTAGCAACAAGTAGAATGGACTCCATTTCTACGCGATGCACAAAATGAAAAAAAGACATAAGGAATAATTAAAACAAAGAATTCATTGTAGCAACAAGTAGAATGGACTCCATATCTACGCGATGCATGAAATGAAAAAAAGACATAAAGGTCATTAGTAAACATGAAACAAGTGTGCAATAAAGAAAAAAATGCAAAAGGAAACCCTAAACATACTTCTACATGGCATATGAGAATAATGATGAAAACCTAATTTAAATTCTAAATGTCATGTGCATGAATTTAATTAAAACAAAATATATATATATATATATATATATATATATTTTTTAATATTTTTGATGTAAGGAATAAATTAAAATATGCTGAAATTCATAATTAAAAATGTATGAGAATGTCTTATGATATTGTGAGAGACTGGGCTCCAACCCACTTGGATCAAGGTTTAAGCAAACTCACATGAATGAAGGGAGTTTTGTTTGTGCCTCCCAAAAGTGGAGATTCTATTGATTATATTTTTTTCCTTAAATCAAGGGTTTTACAATAGAATCGTCACTTATTTTAATTAAAGAAAAAAAAAATCATATGAAAAATACATAATTTCTATTGATATATTTGAATGTACATCATTAGAAAAATAACTAGAACATTACATGGTTTTGGACCAAGAGTGCTGAGCATCAAGCATGACTCATGGATGAGAAAATCTGATCCTTCATGGCAAAACCTCTATAGCACAGAAAAGTCAGGTCGCGATGGGGCATAAGTCACTTTGGAGCAAATTTGGTTGTAGATTGCATTCTCCGTGAAGAATGCTCATGACTAACGGAAGATTGTTGATGGGGTTCTATTGTGTCCCCAGCCAATCTTCATTGAGAGAGAGAGAGAGAGAGAGAGAGAGAGAGAGAGAGAGAGAGAGAGAGAGAGAGAGAGAGAGGATTTGTTGATGAACAATATCTCAATGGAGTTATTGAGGTACTGCTTCTCAAAAAAAAAAAAAAAAGAGAGTTATTGAGGTACTGTTTATTTGTTATTTGTAAATGCTAAAGTGGTGATCCAGAGATATGGTAGTTTTGGATAGGTTTAGTAATATATTTCTTGAAAAGTTATTTCATGGTAGTTTTGGGTAGGTTTGGTCATATATTTCTTAAAAAGTTATTTCACATAGCTTAATACTAATGCACTTTGTGGAATTGGAGGGTTTGTTTTAATTTTTTTTTCTTCAATTCCTTTTTTTAATTAGTTGTGGAAATAGCATTTGTATAACATGATAATCTGATTTTTTTTTTTTTTAGTAATTTAATGTTTGATAGAAATATGTATTCTTTAAGGTGGTAACGAGTTTATTGGCAAAGTTTGATTGGCAATCTTCTATTACAAATTTGGTATCAATATTTCCCCAATTGTCAAAATCCAATTATATTTTTCAATATTTTTAATGAAAATATCTAAGATTTAAATCATCATTTTTTCCACTTAAAGTATAAATAAAAATTCCTCCCAATAGAAAAGACAAAATTCCCTAAGGGTTGGCTTGGTTTACGTGTATAGAAGAAGCAATGTCCTCCTTTGACAAAAGATAAAAGAGAAATATACCTCTAAAAAAAAAAAAAGATAAAAGAGAAATAAATATAATTTTGTCATTTTTACATGACAATGGAACACATAATTGTATGCTGTTTCCCAGAATTTGGTGTGCGAAACAAGCGTGCCATTTTCCTCAGTAATCTAGAAGCAACAGCTTAGTTTTAGATGGAGAAGAAATGTCATTTTCCGCAGCTGAGTTTGAGTCTTTTCATGAGATCATAGGGTTAGGGTTTTAATTAATATCAATTTTTTTCATATATAAAAGAAAAATTAAAAATTGGTTAGGGGTTTCAATAAGGGGTTTTCAATATCCTTGTTGAAATTATCAAAAGGCTATTGACTTCCTCTGTTAAATTTAACCTTAGTTTAAAGTGTGAAACCAAAAGGAAATGACATTGACAAGTACATCTCCCTCAAGATCTTAGTCAAATTTGCATTCACCAAGTCATGGAGAACTAAAGAAATTAACAAAATTGGCTCACTGTCAAATGTTGTTTGGTTCCGTGTTCCTCGTATCATTCTCGTCTTATTAATTACAAAAAAAAATTGCACTAGTGTGGACCATGTCGTTTTGTGGTGCAGCCGTGTGCTTATATATCCTCTTGCCGTCCATATAAGAAAACTCATATATAAATCCGATAGCATCTAACTCCATTTCCTGGAAATAACCTAGCTAGCTACCAAGCATAGTGTATTTGCAATTTGCTTCAGAGTTAAGTAACATATTTAGCTTACGCACATTGCTCAAGCTCAAGTGTCCCATTAGTCAAAAGTAGCTTATATTATATTATATGGTTTATATAATGTTTTGAATTTTCTCTTTTTTGATTGATTTTTTATTTTTGTTACCATTGCATCTGTTGCAGCTGTGGAACTTGGAAAGAAAGGTACCAAAACCCCTTTCCCCAAAAGACCATTTATAATTGAAATGTATTATATATAAACTAAGGGTCATGTTAACGAGTGCCGTAGGGCATTGGTTAACAATCCAATTAAAGAAAGTTTTTATGGGAAAAGAAAAAAGAAAACAATTAATGTTTTGACAACTTTTTTTATTTTTCATAAAAGTGATGTCAAAACTTTCTTAAAATGGATTCTTATTCAATGCCCCCACGGCACTCGTTAATATTTGCCATCCCGACGTTTACAATGACATGAACGAACATTTTGACTAGACAAGGTTTAAGAAAAATGTAGAAAGACTAGGGTGTGGATCGAGGACCCATCTATAGCTAAATGCAATGCCTATTGGCCAATGAGACGAAGAAATTAAACAAATAACTCTATATATTTTTCTGGTGTGTTCACATGGTTTTATCAATGTTGTCCAATCAGGTTTGGCCATTGACCTACCTGTTTTTTTTTTTTTTTTTTTTTGGGCGATGGAATCCCAAGTTTAGGCATAATTGGTAGCTGAGAAGAAAGTCTACATTTCATTGGATGAGTGTTTATTATATATAGTTATCACAAAAGATCCTTTTCTTTTTTGCTACAATAATAGCTCAAAAAGATATTAAAAAAAAACAAAGAAATAGAAGTCTCTTTCGGTTCACCCTCAGTGCTTAGTTGGAGTAGTTAGCTTGACTCGAACTTTCCATTTTCTACCCTAGACTTCTAATGTCTTTTCATCTTAACAATAATGAAAAAAATTAAGCTTCTTTCTGAGAGTTGATTAAGTCAAAGTTTAAGAACGTATACGCTGCTCCTGGAATTTTATTATTAATAAATTATTGTAGTTAATTTGGTCTAATATTTCTTTTATTGATAGATATAATAGATTTCAACTTATAGTGTATGTTCTATAATAGTTGTTTTTTATCATTATGTTAAAACACTAATTGATTTTTTTGGTGTAAGAGATATTTAAATTCAAGTCCCTTTTAAAAAAAAAAAATTCCTAATTCCTAATTCCTAATTCTACAATAAAAAATAAAAAAAAACTTTACTAATTTATCTAATTAAAACCCAATTTTGATTTAATAGTTAAATAAATGCATGGTGCAAAATGGTCAAGTAATTGAGAGACGGTCAATAAATACATACATATATATATATATATATATATATATATATATATATATATATATATATATATATATATGCTGTGAAATATTTGGTGCAAAATGGTCAAGCTCAAGCGTGAATTTATTTTTATTTTGAAAGGTTTACTGTTCTTACTTTAAATAAGACAAAATTTATCTATAAAATTAGTTGTAGCCTAAAATTACAAACTTACTCAATATTTTTTTATTAGAAGTGAATTTTGACAAATTCACCATTGGATTACATCTTCTTCTTATATCTTCCGTACTTACAAAGTTTCTAGAAAATTAAATATCAATAGTTATATCATCAAAAAATTGTTTAAATTGCAAGTTTTAGTAGTTTAAAAATTTATGTATAAAATATAGACTTATAAATCATATAGTAAATAATATTCAATTGACACAAAATTTGATATGTGTATTAAGAGAGTAAAGAACATGCAATTTAACGGTTAGATTTTCAAAATATGTAGTAATATTTATTTTATTGAGTAAGGTTATAACTTTAAGTTACAACCAATTTTGTAACTAAACTTTATCAAAATAAATATTAAAAAAAAAAAGGGTGGGGGGGGGTGTAGTTGTCATAGTGTGAACGAAAACACTATAGCTAGCTTCTAACAAATAGCATCTCATGTTTATTGAACTTTAAGCGGTTATTTAGGGTTTTAAGTTCAAAGTTTGAACTCATGACACCCTTTTCAACCAGAATGTGGAAGTTTGCATTCTTTCAACAATTCAATTATTTACTAATAATGAATGGACCGTGTTGAGCATTTCCGTGATCACTAAGGTAACTGGAAAATATTTCACATCTAAGTAGGACCGGTCCTTAATACACATCTACATGATACTATATAATTGTAATCATTTAGTTGCATTTCTCTTGATATGTATACACTAAACCATCATTAAGACACTGTATTAAAAAAAAAAAAAAACAATAACAACAACAACGCTTTAAGTGAATCCACATATAAAAATGATCTACATTCATGAACTCTCTGTATAATGCTTTTTTGAAAGAAAATCATAATACATGAAAGCGACTGTAGAATCTACAAATTACTCTTATCATTTGACTAATATATTATTATAGATTTATAGCACAATAGTAATCTTTTTTAATTAATCCAAGATAACCCTTCACCCGGTTCAAATGACTATTGTCTTCAACACATGAAAAGGTAACTTGTGTGAACAAGGACCATATAAATATATAAATATACGTACAAATTGTAAATTTGTAACTACAGAACAACTTGGGAACTATTCATAATTCATAGGTATAAAATACTTTAAGGATAAAATTAATCGAAAGAATATGCTGTGCATATATAAATAACGAGCTGGTGCCACAAACAATAGACTTCCCACACTGATAAAATAAGTAAAAAATAGAGTTCCCACACGAAAAATAAAAATAAAAATAAAAATAAAAACTAAACACTGTAACCTATACATACTATGTACGCTTTCAAGAGATAGATAAGGCTGCAAAGGTGGATAAGAAAGTAGAGAAACCTGTTAATGTAGAAAGAAAACAAAAGACAAAATTTCCTAAACTTTTAATTAATTAACTATTAATCTGACTTTTGTATCAATTGCTTTTTCAAAGAGTTTTTGATTGTCTCTATTATTAGTAGAATTTGATATGCTAAAAGCTTTGCCAATTACTGTACATTATGCATCCTAGCATTTGGTTTGATTTGGCTTTTTTATTTTTATTTTTTTGAGGGAAAGCATTTGGTTTGGTTTGAGGAATATCCACAACATCCAGCTTTTCAGGAATAAAAGTACATAAGAATCTAGATGCCGGAGATTAAGTCAAATCTCCTAACATTAACATATACAAAACAAAATAAGTATTTCAATTTTTTATGGTTTACTAGGACATCATGCAATCAAAATTATTTATCTATTCCATTAAGGCATCAACAGAATAAAAAATTCTAAATTTGAGATTAAAAAAAAAAAAATCAGTGAAGATGAATATAACCATAATATTAAAAGAGTGGAATAGATAGAATTAGTACTTTATTGAAAAAAAAAAATTAACAAAGACCCTAACATAAGTACTTTATTAAAAAAATTAACAGATGTTCTAAGAGTATTTGTTAATAAACTATTTTAGAAAAAATTTTATAGGAAAAAAAAATCAATTATGTTTTGACTTTTTTTTCTATTTTCCATAAAAGTGACATCAAAACTTTACTAAAATGGTTCAGTAACAAATGTTTTAAGGATTCCAAGAAAAAAAAAATTAAAGATGGAATTCACATTCAGGTATTTGTTAATAAACCATTTTAGGAAAATTTTTATAGGAAAAAAAAATCAATTATGTTTTGACAGCTTTTTCTATTTTCCATAAAAGTGATATCAAAATTTTACTAAAATGGTTCACTAACAAATGTTTTAAGGATTCCAAGCAAAAAATTAAAAAAAAAAGAAAAAGAAAAAAAAAGATGGAATTCACATTCCCCCAAAATGAGAATCATGTTGTGGATTCCCTTAATTGATCTATTTATAACAAAACAAAGGAATGCTTGGAATCATGAGATATTATTGAAAATCAAACTACTGATCATTTTTTTAATAAAGAAAGATAGTTAAAGAAACTATTGTTTTATGAGGAAAAATCACATTGACTGCTCCTAAGGTTTTCTGTTATTACTTATTACACTAACCCCTCCTCTAGTTTGGAATAAGACATTCTTCTCCCTTAAAATGCTAACTATTTACATTTACATTTCCTGGATGATTGAAAATGCTTTAAAAAATCTAATAAATATAGAATTTCCAAATAGAGTGGGTGTGGATGATCGTTTAAGTGGATGATAAAATAGAAAATTCAATTTTTAAAAAAAAAATTTTTAGTCAATTAGGGGAGGTCAGTATAAATAATTTGCATTTTAAAAGAGAAGTGAATGTCTTATTCCAAACTAGAGCAAAAGTGTATCTTATTCCAAACTAAAAGTGAGATGAATATATATATATATATATATATATATATATATATATATATATATATATATATATATATATATATATATATATATAAGAATAAAAAAAGGGAACTCGCGTGTGGCAGTCATTGTCCCACGTCCCATGGTACAGTTGGGTAAGTCCATGGGTACCACCAGCTCAAACTGGAGCTCCGAAACTCCGAATCTACACACACTCTAGGCTCTATTGGTTTTTGGGACTTCCAGAAATTGTGATTATAGTCCTCGTGAGAACTCGAACTTGGGATATAGTGAAAGTCTCAGCAGTCACCTACCAGTTGTACCACACTCGTTGGTGGTAAGTGAGATGAATATAATAACTGAAAATCTTAAGAGAATTTATCGTAATTTACCCCATTGTTTTATGTATATAATAATAGTATAAGTGTATAACCAACAATACAAAAGGAGGGAGGCGAATTACAAAAACCTTCGTGAGGCTTATTATAAAACTGATTGATGTCTTGGTTTGATGATAAAGAACTATCATCAGGAGCGGACACCATAAGTTGAAACTCTCTCTCAAACCAAAAAAATAAAAAACTTCAACTTTGGTGCTTTTATTTTCAATATACACTAGTTTTCTCCCTAAATATATGATTTACACTTACCTTATTCTATTAACCATCTATAATAACAAATTGTTCATTTATGCCACCACCTAACCAATAGTTTAATTGAGAACCTATATTACCTCTATCTAACATTATAGAAATAAGTTTCATTAGATAGTAACAATTATCTCACAAATTACTTGTGGCACTCTCTTTAATCCTTACCAATCATATATATTATACTAAAGTCAAAATACAATCAAAATCTAGATTGTATCTACACTAACTTTTAATTGTAGTCTAATTTACACTATATGTGCAATCTTTCTTTTTTTTTTAAATTTTAGTACGAAGTGATCTATTCATAGTGTTCATTGAGAATATCTTATTTAGTTTTTTACTAAAGACTTTTTGATAAAAGTACTGCAAATAAAAATTAAAAACTAAATAAAATAAGCTTATTGATTTTTTTGGTAAAAGTATTGTAGTAAAAAATTTGGAAAAAAAAAGTAAAATGGGGCCTGCATTAAGAAAAAAATAAAATGTTTTACTGATATATGTCCTTATGGCATATGTTAGCAAACCATTTTAGAAATTTTTTTATCATATTTAACTTTTTGACCAAAAATAACTTTTGGACCCGGGCACTTTAAGCTAGATGAAGCAAAACAAAAGCTCTTTTTATAGGACCCACAAATGGTTCATGTTTTAAGTAATAAGCTAGCTTTTAAATTGTAGTCAAACGCACATATAATACTCAATACGAAAGTTGAGTTGACCATCTCATGAGTTACAACTTAGTTCTTAGTTAAATATTAATATTACAAATAAAAAAGAGAAGTATTTAACAAACTTCCATTTAATAATTTAGACTAAATGAATTTCGGTTTCATGATGTAAAGTATAAAAAGTCGTATTAGATTTTTTTTTTCTAATTTTAAAAAAAAATGTTTGCATTTAACAATGGAAGTCACAAAGAGAATAGAGCTTCGTAGTCATAAAGACCAATAAGATATATATATATAGGACAAAACTTAGGTACAGTACTTTAGATACTGTTTTTTAGATTTAAAATTTAGTCATGTAGTTATCTAACTAAAAAATATATTTTCATCCTATTGGAAAAAATTCACATAACAGAATCTTAAAATATGAACCTAATGAACAACACTTAAGTTTTGCCCACATATATATATATATATATATATATAACACAAACCCACATGTATTGAGAAATGCTTCCAAACACAAAACACTTGTAATTTCACCTACAATAGTGATGGTTATCGATAATTATATAGGTAAATAAAAATTTAATCTCTAGTTTTCCATCAAAATAGATTTGGAAAAAAAAAAAAAAAAAGATGCTATGTGATTAGCATTCAACTTTAATGTAAATCTTATTTGTTAATTTTTTTAAATTTTAAAATTTATATTTGTTAATGATATTGGAATGAAAAATTTAATTTTTGAAAATAAGATGATAGATTTCAACAAATTTTTTTGTAATTTCCAAAAAAGAAAGATAAATATTTTAAAAAAAAAATTAAGAGAAATTGATAGCGCCCATAGTATTGAAGCTTTATTCTGGAAGACTGAGCACGGACTCCGGCCGCACATTAGATCCCAACGTCATAACCGAGAAAAAACCAAGCAACCGTACCTGGACCCCAAAGTGGGCAAATCAATCTCGGCCGTTCCTCTATAATAAAGGCCTATTTGACAGCTCGGATTGTGGGCATGAGCCACGTGACCTCTCTCCCACGAGATTCTTGTGGCTCCAGCTGTTAAAAAAAAAAAAAAAAAACCCCCCCCAAAAAAAAAAAAAAAAAAAAAAAAACCTCTTTTACACAAAAAAGAACCATCTTTCCATGTGACACCCTTTTCACACTTTCCTTTATCAATACTCCCTGCTTGTTGCACAAGATTCACATACATGATACCCCCCAAAATATATATATATATATATATATATATATATATATATATATATATATATTAGGGTAAAGTTTAATGGATCATTACACAAATTTATGACATGAATTTATCATCACCCACACATATTTCTATAAAACTTAAACAATATTACTTAGAAATCTCTTACCAAACGGACCCTGATTTAGTGGTTATTTTAAGAGTTTGTTCTAATGATTTTTAATACCTCATAAGATTCATGAAGTCTCAAAAAAAAAAAAAAAAAAAAACGTAATTTTTATTTAGTGTTTGTTTGACTAAAGCTTATAAACTCAACATTTTGTTTTTAGTTTTTATGTACAGTTTTTTAAAATCTCAAATTTTTTTTTTTTTTACTTTTTTAAAATATAAGTATATTTTAGTAATAAAACTAAATAAGTTGTTCCCAAATGGACAATTAATATCTTGAGATCACTCCTAATGATTCTTTAAAAAGGTTATTCCTTGTAATTATTTGTTTCAGATATATATATATATATATATATATATATATATATATATATATATATATATATAAAGATTGGATAGGGCGAGTTAAAGGAAATTTTTTCAATGGCAAGTTGGAAATATTCCAAACTGCCATTGACCCACCAACCTTCAAAAACAATAAGTTTGGTTGAAAATTTAGGCGATTTCGACTCAACAAATTGAGCGAGTTAATTTTAGTTATATGTTGTATACTAAATTTTAGAAATAATTTTACCATTTACATACAAATTTAAGAAGTTTTATTTTTTATCAATCCTATAAACCCTTGAAGGAAATTTAGGAAATGACTCACTCTTCCATAAATCAAAGTACACATGCCTTAAGGAATGAGTATTTTCTAACTTTCCTATAAAAAAGAAAAGAAAAGAAGAAGCTATGAGTATGATATACATTTCACTATGTATACTTTTAAATATGTTGGACAAGTATAATTCACTTTTCATATTAACATGTCTAAATTATAGAGTTATCACAAAAAAAAAAAAATGATATTAAATTTAGACTAAAAAGATATGTATATATAGGCGGGTTCAGTAGGTCTTGGTAATTTTAAAAAAACTCAACCCACCACCCAACTTAACCCTCTACTTTTATAGTTGAACTCACCCAACCTACTTAGAAATCAATACCATATCCATGTGGGACAAAGTGGGTCGAAAAATTTGAATGGATTGAGCGGGTTGTTGATCATAAACTTAACTTTTTACATATATGTACATTTGTGTGTGTGTGTGTGTGTGTATAGATGTAAAAGTTATGTTTATGATCAAACTCAATAACACTAAAAATTATATATGTAAATAAAGTCCACATATGTACATAGATGTAAAAGTGATATTTCATTATCAAAATGCAATAATATTACCTAGAATTCAAAGTTCCAATATTCTGTCCTCACTTACACTTCGTTTGATTGGGGTGATTTGGGGGAGGATAGATAAGGGGGAGGAGAAATTAGGAGGAAGGGTTGTTTAGTTGGGGCCTAGTTGTTTATTTTTCAGGCCCACTAGAATCTCATCTTCCCAATTTGAGGAGAAAATGGGAGAGGAGAAGGGTAGATGAAAAAGAGTCATTTACCCCTTTCAATCCCTCCATTGTAGGTGTGTTTTGTTTGGTTTTTTATAACTCAAATGGTAGTTTTTATTTTTATTTTTTATAAACTATTAAAAAAAATTGGTTTTTTTATAACTCTAACAATAGTTTTTTTCGTTCCTTTTATAAAATAAAATAAAAAAAATTATGTAATTGAAGTATGAGAATAAAGTTATACAAATTATATTTTCAATTATCTCATTTTTCTTTTCAACCAAATAAAGCAATTTTCACCAGTTTACTTTTATATTCTTCTAATCAAATTCTTACAAATCTCTTTTATCTCGTATTTTTTTTATCATTTCATCATTTTCTATTTATTTATTTTTTTACCATTTAACCAACAGAGCCAAAAAGAAAAGAAAATAATTTTCAAGTCAGCTCTTCTCTTTTTTTTCTAAATAAAAATACCCTATTTTCAGGAGACAGATCTATGTTCACGCTTATTATGTTTAAGGGAAGAACCCCAAAAAAAAAAAAAAAAAATATATATATATATATATATATATATATTTCCGTCATGAGGACTGCCAGCTGCGCAGGAAAATGACGGAAGCGCGAAATCCGTCCGTTCATTCGTGGAGGGCCCAGACTGACACGTGGCCACGTCACTGTGAAACGTTAACAGGTGTTGTCATCTTAGTACTCCATACAATAATACCCACACGTGTCAGCCACAGTTACCTTTTCAAGTCAGTCTAACTTGGACCCCACAAAAACCATGTACAAAACTATTTATTCGGTTAAACCCAAAAAAGAAAAGTCGGTAAATATTGAATTTGCCATATTTACTATTATTTTTTAAATATTATATTCATTTTAAAATCTGAAATTAAAAAATTTATACTATTCTGTGGGTTTCCCAATTCAACAACCGTGTTACCTTGTTTAGCACGTCTTTTGCTCCCATCAAACTCTATAAATACCAAAACTTATCGCACTTCAAATCCTTCCATTCCTTTTCGTGGTACACAACACACATAATATCACATTTTATTTTATTTTGTTTTTATTTGTTTTCTCTCTCTGAGTGAGAAACATTCTAGGGTTTTCTTCTTCTCCTTTCCGTTTTCTCGGAGGTGATTAATTTCTAGCTTTTTTTTTTAATTATTTCAACTTTGTTTCTCGCTATTGGTTTTTTTTTTTTGGTTTCTCTGGATTCTGGATTCTTAGTTTTCCCAAACGTTTGAAACGGTCGGTTTCATGCCGTGTCTTTCGTTTTGTTTCAGGTTTTTCTTTTTCGATCTGGTCGTGTTTGGTTCGTAGGAAAAAAGAAACAAGAGAAAAAAAAAACAAAAACAAGTGACCGTTACATTTTTTTACCTCGTGAATCAGGTACAGTCCTAACCTTTCTGTTATGTTTGGTTTTTGTTTGGTGTTTTTTCCCGCTGTTTTTCAATGTGATTGTTACGCAAATGCAACGTTGATGGCGATTAATATCATAAAATTCAATGTTATTTTATGTTTTCATATGCGTTTTTCTGGATCTTTAGCCAGACGTAGATTTAAAAAGCGAACCTTTTTCTTTCTCTCTATTTTGAAAAATGAAAATGAAAATAAAAATTTAAGCTTTTCCTTTTCATTTTCATGGTTAAGATTTTACATACTTTGGTTTTGACTGTAAGGTGTCTGACCTATATTTTTGGTGAATTAATTGTTTGGTCTATTTATTTTTCTAATAACATGGAGGTGTGGAGCTGTATGGAGCTGTATGAAATGTATAATAAAGAAAAGCAAATGATTTGACAGCCAATTTGTTTATTTTCTTTTCTTTACTTTAGTACAAATTTCTATTCTGTCGGTTGCTGTGAACTAGGGAAATATATTCTGAAAATTTCGGCAACGTGTCCTAATCAATTTCCCTTGGATGTAACATATAAGTGTTACCCTTAAAAGGAAATTTTCTTAACCAATAGCCCATGACCTTTGAATGGGAAAGAATAGGTGTTGTTTTTAGGTGTAAATTTTCAATGGCGTCCTTTATAGTCGTGCCAAGAAGTTTCTTTAAGCATTGACTTGGTGGTAGAGACTAGGAGATGGCTGAATATTCACGTAGCATAATAAAAATTTTCCTGTTTTATTACTTTGTTATTGGAAAAAAGTTTTTATTTTTTGTGATAATTCTGTCTCTCTCATTTTTAGTCTTAATTATTTTTCATGGTGGGGTTCTAGTTTATGTTCGTTTTGGCAGTTGTAGTGTCCAATCGATGTTGGAAAATTATATGTTTTTTTTTTTATGAATCTGAAACTGACCTACTAGATCTAGAAGTGAAAGCCACTTTTGCTCCAATGTGAGCCCACGTAGGCCCACACTTTGCATCATAAAATATATACACAGATATGTGATGATGCATATATATGCATTAATTAAGAACACAGCTCCTAGACAAGATGGTGAGTTTAGCAATTCAATTTTCATTTACATCTTTAAAATGTAAAAGATACCTCCACAAAATGAAGCAACACAAATAAAAAATGGCTAGCTCTTTGAATCTGGGTTATGTGATAGTTGGAGATAATATTTATTATGGTTGCATGATTTCTTATGAATTTATGTTGAATGGGTTATATATTACGTGGCTTGATTTTATATGTATTTTTATTAACTTGATTATATAGTTCTTGGTATATTATATGTATCTCACATCCCCATTAACATGGAAACATCATGTACATGGATTGTTTCTAATAAGGCAAAGAATATGAAATATTTATGGTGATGAGTGATATCCTGGGAGTTCTTAATATGATAATTTTGCTCCTAAAATATATGTTTGTCTCTATGGTTACGTTTCTTAATCTTTTTCCTGGAAAAGAAAAAAGTTTATGGTTCATTAAATCGTTTTAAATGCTTTTTTCTTTGTGTTTTGAGTTTTTCAAAGTCTTCATCCATACATTTCATGGAGAGTTATTATCATGTCTTCACTGTGAGCCTTTGGGGGAAATCTATCTCTTTAGATCTGACTTTTATTATTCTTTCTAAATAAGTTTTGGTCAAAGTGTCCATTTAACATAAATATACATTAACAAACAAGACAGGTAGTAGTCTTTTTCCTTGCAGATTATTAATAGGATCGCTATCCCTTTTAGAGTAAATAAATAAAACTATTCAAGTTGAAACATGCAGAAGAAATTTTGTTCTACTACTTGACAATTTTGACAAATCTGTTGAAGGCAATTGAACCGTTCAAACTTGAAAGATTGGCAACTTTCTTGACTGAAAACTAAAGTGGTTCTTGTGGGATCTATCACAATTCACTTACACCTAAAATCTAGGTAGTAGGTGTCCCAAGCTATATAGCATGGACATGATTAAGTGTATGAGACGAAGTCAATAATTCATTTGTCCTTCTTGATTTGTATCTTTTCAAATGCTTCAGTGTATTGTCCGATTGAACTGGCTAAACTTGGTTGGTATAATTGTTTTGAGGAATTGCTTGACTCTTTCATTATGAGTTTGCTTTTTCATTCCTTAGAATGTTACATCTCATGCAATGCTTTTACTTAGAACTCTTTTTCTGTAACCGCCCCCACCCCCATTTTTCTATCATAATTTTCTTGTTCTTGGACTTTTTTATATACCACCTCAATTGTCGAACTCTTTCATTTCCAAGAACAATAGTATAGAAATTCTACCTTCAGTCTTTTATGAAGTGTCGTTGGGTATCTCTACTGCACTAGTAATAAATTGCAACACTATTTTTTTTTTTTATTAGACATGGTTGTCTGGATATCTCAACAGTTATAATTTATGTTGCTTACTCTAAATCAATAGACTCATTTGGATAATTCCATGCAGAAATTAGGTACAGTTTTCTGGTATTGGAAGGCAGAAATCAGTTCTTTCCCAAAGAACTTTGTGCAAATGATGTGCAGTTACCTGCTATAAATGCAGTGTAGCTTTGGAAATGAGAAGGTATACTTATTAGTTGGACATTTACTCTATTTAATTTAAGAGACTTTTTTATTCTGTGTGAACAATTTCAGCCTTTGATATAATGCTTTGATGTCATCAATAGTTTCCAGGAATCGTGTGCTTGATGGACTGCGCGCCCAGCAGCAGTGACAAGAAAACATTGAAGAGGTGGTTTTTCATAGACAAAATGGTTGGGTAAACAAATCTGGATAAGGCACCTGATTCTTCATATTCACTGACTGGCAGTTCATATCAAAGAATTAGATAAATTCCTTCTATAACTACTTTCCAAGTAATCTGGATCCAATGGACTTGAAAACGAATCAAGCTTCTCCTGTTTTAACTGATCCTGCACCCATAAAGAAGTCAAGACTGGGCATTAAATCTAGTTTGCTGCCTTACTCACCACAGCACTCGAGTACGTTTATAATGATTCCAAGAAAAAAGCCTGGCAAGGTTGATGATGTTCGATCTAATGGTTGGCTGGATGCCATGAAATCCTCTTCACCCCCTCGGAAGAAGCTAATTAAGGATTTCAATGTTGAGGTTGCTTCAGATGATACTGATATTGCTTATTTCTCCTGGATGGTATATGCTTGTTTCTTTTGTTTAATTTATCGGTGGTTTACTTAAAAAAATTAAGTAGATTAACGTTCTTGTTTTGCTGTTGATTCTAATACTTCATTTTCATTCCTGTTTCTTTGTGATGGTGCAGCTGAAGTATCCATCAGCACTCAACTTTTTTGAGCAAATTACTAATTATGCAAAGAACAAGAAGATAGCAATGTTTTTGGATTATGATGGTACTCTTTCTCCAATAGTTGATGACCCTGATCGCGCCCTTATGTCTGATGATGTAAGAGAGCGCAATATTTATGTGTTTTATGTCTAGATAGCCCTTTCCTTTATTTCTCTTAATGGTCTTCAGTTTTATGAATTCAAACAAATTGTTGTCAGATGCGTTCTGCTGTGAGAAATGTTGCAAAGTATTTTCCAACAGCGATCATCAGTGGAAGAAGCCGTGATAAGGTAGCTAAGTGTTCTCTTATTGAAGGATTTTTTTGTTTTATCCATCTATATACAATCCTCTGGACACCCTCAGTGTCTGATCCACTACATCTGCATTTTTTTCAGGTTTATGATTTGGTAGGACTAACAGAACTCTATTACGCTGGTAGTCATGGAATGGACATTATGGGCCCTCTCAGTCACACGGTGTCTGATGATCCCAATTGTGTTGAATCTAATGATCAACAGGTAAGCGATGACAAAATCTTTTACAACCACCCTTTCTATTAATAAAGTGATTGTAGAATTGGATTTTTTGGGATATTTTCTGCTGAATCTTTTATGCTAGACTAATTATATGAATACCAACTATTTTGGATTTGGTGTAGGGTAAGGAGGTGAATCTTTTCCAGCCTGCTAGGGAATTTTTACCTTTGATTGACGAGGTGCATGGTCCTTTTTATTGTGAATATCAATTTAGGGTAGTGTATAGACATATATTCTAATTCTTTATTGTTCATTTAGGTTTTTAGAACCCTCGTTGAGAATACTAAAGAGATCAAAGGCGCAAAAGTTGAGAATCACAAGTTTTGTGCCTCTGTACATTACCGTAATGTAGATGAGAAGGTGACGGATTAATTTTGTTGCCTTGTTACCAAATTTTTTTTTTATAGTTGATCAAATAGATCATTTCTGCACAACTATAATTTTGCTTACAATTTTAAAGATGATCCTATTATTTTCTGATTTCAGAATTGGCCTGTTATTGCACAATGTGTTCATGATATTCTAAAGGGCTACCCTCGTTTGCGATTAACTCATGGGCGGAAGGTATTTATTATCTTGCCTCCATCTTGACACGTTTTATATTCCCTCTTGCAGTTTTCTATGCTTGTAAGAGTTATTTTACAATGATTTTGTTAATTTGTTAACAATTTAGGTTCATGCTGACATAGAATTACCTGGTTTTTCCCTTCGTTAGGTTTTAGAAGTCCGTCCTGAGATTGATTGGAACAAGGGAAAAGCAGTTGAATTTCTACTTGAATCTCTTGGTATTGACTAAACTCTCCATTTCTGATTATAAGCAATGAGAACCAACGTTGGTTTTCTAATAGTTGGTTGTGTCATTATCTTATTGTTGCAGGGCTTAGTGATAAGAATGATGTGCTTCCAATATATATAGGAGATGATAGAACTGATGAAGATGCATTCAAGGTAATCCTACTGTGACTGAATTCCTTTGGAGTTTGTAATTTTCACATAAGCAGCCAATTAACAATAAATTCTTGTATTTCAACAGGTGTTGCGGGAGGATAATCGAGGATATGGAATATTGGTATCTCCTGTCCCAAAAGAAACCAGTGCATTCTACTCTCTCAGGAACCCAGAAGAGGTTTACAACTTTGATTTACACATATCTATAACATCTTGAACATAATTTAGCTATCTGTACATACTTGCATATAATTTTAGAACTGTTCAATATATAACAAGCCCATCATAATATATGCAGGTCATGAAATTCCTCAACACCTTGGTGAAATGGAAGAAGCAGGAAGCAGCTAAATGCACTATAGATTCGAAGAGAAGCATGTAGTAATTTATATAGTATAGGCATTATTTCTAAATTTTATGCTTACATAGCAAATGGAGGCTATTATAGCAGCTGCATTATTTCCTATCGGACTTGTCACTTTAGTTTTTTTTTCTTTGTAAAGCCTTTTTCCCCAAAAGCGGTCTAAGTTCACAGTTCATCCCTTTAGTTGGGATGATTATTATTTTCCGACCTTGGTTTACCAATGGAATTTCTTTTCCTCTAAACGTGTGTACCCCCCCTTTTTTTTTTTGATGAGAACGTGTGTACCCTTTGAATTATAATGCTCTTGCTAGTTACATATGTTTAGCTCTACTTGCAATATCATTTGAGGCTTGTGTGTCAGCGTGCCTTGTCAGTTGTCACAATGTTTTAAATGAGCCTTTTTTTTTTTTTTTTTTTTTAAGCAGAGATGGAAATTCTCATTTAAGGGTAAACTTGTGAGTACAATAATTTAAGGATCATGATAAAATAGACCCTAGTTCTAGTGGTGTCTAGCAAGCCCTAGGCCTAGAGAAAAACTACAATTGTTTTAGAGGTTTTCTGCCTTCCATGGCAGTCAAAGCTTCACAAATGGTGTGATTTCTTTTTCTGAAGACTGATCAGAACAGGCTGATTATTATTATTATTATTATTATTATTATTTTTAAAGATGATTAATTTTTTAAAGCTGATCAGATTGATTTTTAATTTTTTTTATCAGACTGATCGATTTTTTATTTTTTATTTTTATTTTTGATGGATTATCATCAGATTGATTTGATTCTTGCTATCAAAGAAGCCTAAAGGAAAGATATGCTTTAGGGGCTTATTTAATTTATTTATGTATAGTTCCTTAATGTCTCTCACTTCTAATAAATAAGAATAAAAGGTAATCCAACCTTTAATGCATGTTAGTTATTGTCTTCTCTCCCAGTCTCCCCTGTATGGCAACAAACACGACTTTGGGTTACCTCACAAAGTAGGAAAGGGGATGTTGCATTTACCCGTTCAATAAGATAAATTTCTGATAGAACTTGCATGGATGCTTCTCTATTTCGACTGGGTCTGACTGAATTACTAGCTGTGTCTACAAAACGTGTATACTTTTCTATTGTACCTAGGCTGAATTACTTGCTGTCCCTATGCAATGATTTTTTTTTTTCCTTCTTCCTTATCATTTGTAGTTTTATAATAGTTATGAGCTATATAACTTGAGGAAAATTTGATCATATAACTTTAGCTATTTCTTATTTGGTATTGATTTTCTCACATTTAATGATATACACTCCGTACATACAATGTTCATAATTTCACATGCGATATTCATATATATATTTTGTTTATGTCCATAGTTAAAACTGGAAATGGATGATATGTACGGATGATTCATAAATAAGAAATAAGAAGTATATGAGAATTAATAATTTTTTTAATAATAATTGGACGATTTTGTGACTTTAAATATGTTTATTGGACGATTTTGTGACTTTAAATATGTATGGCTATGGACCAAGTAAATTGGATATGGCCGAATGTGACTATTAATTTAATTTTACTTCTTGAAGGTCAAGCTTTAAAAAAGCAATCGAGTTATAGTCTTGTAATTTGTCCAGGGTGGATAGATAAAATTTTACAAATCATTTCAAATAATCTTGTGCGCATATTATTGAGATAATCTCTAGGTGAAATCGCATTAAAATTTTATTAGTGGGTTATTCAGACTCGATTCATTAGTCTTTTGAATCCCAGTAACAGCAAGCAGTAACCAGTAATTTGATCTACTTGCGAAGCTGATTTCTAATATTAGTTTGTGGACTTATTATACCCATGGCTAAGGGCTGGGTCAGGCCCAGATCTCTGGGCTATTGAATCTTTGATGGGGTAGAATTAGAGACCGTTCAGTCCATCTATTTGTCCTAAAGCAATAATTTGGGACCCGAACGAAGGCCCAAGAATCGCTCAGGCTCGTGTAATCCATCAAAGTTTGGTTTTTTTTTTTTTTTTTTTTTTTTGTTAATATATATTAAAAAAAAAAATTTTTTTAAAAAGTGAGGGCAGACCGCTCAAGTTTTCAAGACTAGATATTTTTTCAGCCAAAAAAAAAAAAAAAAGACTAATTTTTTTGTTTTGTTTTCTATCATCATTTTCTTAGTTAAATCTAACATAAAAAACCAATTTACCCTCTACCCTCTATTTTGAAGAGAAGGGTTAACTAGTCTTTTAATGTTAAATTTTGTTAGATTTAAGTGTTACAAATTTATAACTTTAGGAGATTAATGGTGCATTTCAATAGTTTAGAAAACAAAACGTAAAATAAGTTTTTTTTTTTTTTAAAGAAAAATATTATATTGTTTAAAGTGCAAAAGTGTAATTTTAAAAAATATATATTATTAAAGAAATGGCCCCTCAATCCTCCTCTAAACTTCTCCCCCTTTCTGGATGGATTTTTGGCTACCCATTGGACTTCTTTTGTTCTTTATGGGCCCTTGTAAACACTGTACTACTCCTCACTTCGGTCAACTCGAACTCGATCCCAACCATAGGTGAAAATCTCCACTCACTATCTTTTAAGTTACAAGAATTCACTATTAATCCCATTTACGCCACCTCAATCACTATTTTAAAAAATCAAACTGGATCGCCTTGTTCAATCGATTCAATTGAGAATCAGGCACTAGTTTGGTCTTGTAAAATGCCCTAAAATTGATATAATACTGGTCAAAACCGGTTCATTGACTGTACCGGTTTTGCATATTAAGCCCAAACTCATGATAGTAATTGGAAATTTGGAATTTGATTTCAATTATCTTCAATTCTTCATAGTATAATCTACCTACAAATTTCTCTCTCCCAAATCCCAACCCCACATATTCTTCCTCTTAAAATTTATGGACTTTATTTTGGAGCTTCTTCTGAATTAATTCATTTTCTTTAGAAATGTGCTCATAATTTTATTCGGATGTGACAAGAATTGTCATTTTTTTTTCTTATTCCTCACCCTCTTATCAAAATTGCTTCAAGTATTTACTAAGAAACTGTCATGGGTCTAAAGAAACTATCATGGATCTAAACTAGTTTGCCACTAATTTCAGACTATTGTCCACACTCCAAAGTCTTCCATGGTTTTTAATTTTTATCTTTTCCATTTGAAATATTTGGCTATCTTGAACAAGCCAAACGTCATTGAATGAATATTAGAAAATGTTTCAATATAATGGCTTCAAGCATAATAGAAAAATGCCCATGTGCAATTGCACATGGGCTTCGTTGTTTTTCTTCACACCTTTTTTTTTTTTTTAATCCTCCTGGACGTTGCATGTCTCCTTCTTCTTCTTCTTCTTCTTCTTTTTTTTTTTTTTTTTTTTTTTTTTTTAGATGTGATTTTTTATTTTTTATGGACATGATTTTTTTTATTAAATTTAGGTAATTGATTTTTTTTTGTCATTTATCAATTTTTTGGTTTTAATTGGGCTTCATTTTTTAATAAAAGTATATGCGTAAATTTATACAAACTCACTTTTTCCATCCCTCAATTTTTCCACTTCCAACCAAACAAAAATGAGGAAAATTGAAATCTTTTTTATCATCTTATTTTTCCATTCTCTTACCATTTTCTATCCTCCCACATTTCTACCCCTCCAACCAAATGGACCCTAAAAGAAAAAAAAAATTTTGTGAAGAAAAAAAAAAACAAAATTAAATGACTTGCAAAGAAATAATATTTATATATGATAGACATATATATTAAAATAATCATATGACGTGGTTTTGTTTTTAAGATTTTGCGTTAACGACGTCATTGTAAATTTGTTTATGGTTTAAATTGAAATATTTTTATAAGTATAGAGTTTAATTTGAAATTTCTGAAAATAATGAGATTTAATCTGAAGTTACTTCTAAATTATAAAGTCTAAAATGTTATCTATCTACTATCTAAAAATAAATAAAACAAAGAAACTAATATACACTTTCATAAGAAGTAAACTCCAGTAACAAAACGACGAAACTGGAGCTCCTTGAGATGAAATTGAGTCTTTGATCAGAAAATTCTGGTGGGGGCAGCAGGGGAACCAAAGGAAAATTCATTGGTCTAAATGGAGCTCCTTGTGTCGTCCAAAGGACTTGGGAGGCCTGGGTTTCAAGGATCTTCAAAAATTCAATGACGCCATGCTTGCCAAACAGGTTTGGCGGCTGCTCAATTACAAGGACACGCTTTTTCATAGGTTCTTCAAGTCAAAATTTTTCCCTAATGGATCCATTCTTGACGCTAAAGAAGGTAACGGGTCATTTGCCTGGAAAAGTATCTTGAAAGGCAGATATGTGATTGAAAAAGGGCTACAATGGCGTGTAGGCAACGGTGAGTCAATCCGAATTTACCAGGACGACTGGCTCCCAAACCCCCACTCTCGTAAGGTAGTTTCTACCCCTGATTTTCTCGGCTGTGATGCCAAGTTTCTGTGTTAATTGACCACGATAAGAATGTCTGGATTGGTGAGGTGGTAGACAACATTTTTCTGCCTCATGAAGCTTCCCTGATTAAAACCATCCCCCTTAGCATTGATGTGTGTGAGGACAACTTGTTTTGGTGCCGGAATAATGATGAAATTTACTCAGTCAAGTCGGGTTACTCGGTAATCATGGAGGACGAGTTGAAAGACTCTCCTTCTTCCTCCGTTCTGTCTTCAACCCGTAAAATGTGGAGGGGTGTTTGGAGTCTTTGGATTCCAAATAAAGTAAAAACTCTTCTGTGGCGTGCTGGCTCGGATGCCCTGCCTTCCAAAGTGAACCTCCAGAGAAGAAGAATTCTGTCTGATGCCTCCTGTCCGGGCTGCAATATTGAAAATGAATCCTCCCTCCATGCTCTGTGGTCCTGCCCTTGTCTTCTCCCTATTTGGAACTCCCACTTTGACTAGTTAATCAAGAAAGCTCAAAATTGCTCCTCCATGCTTGATATAGTACTCCTTTGTCAGGAGAAAAGCAACTCTCTGGAGCTGTTTGCTATGACAGCGGCACTAATCTGGGCAAGGCGGAACCAAATCAAATTGGGTGATGTCTCGGTGTCCATTGATCGAATTAGCTCTTTAGCGGTTGATAACCTTCTGGAATCCCAGCGTGCGACCTCCCTCCCCCTTCGGCCCCCCCCTCTATCAGTTCTACAATCTGGTCTCCTCCTCCCTCGGGTTGGCTTAAGGTCAACTTTGATGGTGCTACCTTTCCTTCCAAAAATCTGGCTGGTTTGGGAGCTATTATCCGTAACGACAAAGGTCTTGTTTTGGCTGCCTTCTCACAACCTATTCCTCTGCCTACTTCTGTAGAGACAGTGGAAGTGTTAGCAGCCCGTAGTGCAGTGTGCTTGGCTAGGGATCTGAACTTGGGGCAGGTGATCTTCGAAGGTGACGCAGAGGTAATTATCAAGGCCATAAATTCTGGGGGTTTCTCCTCTTCAAGCTTCGGCCACATTATAAGGGACATTAAGCACCTTTCCTCGGCATTCATCAAAGTCTCCTTTAGCCACACCCGCAGACTTGGGAATAGGGTTGCTCATGGTTTGGCTCGTATGGCTTGAAATTTTTCTTCCTTTCAAGTCTGGATGGAGGATGTTCCTCCGGACTTATCCCATGTATATTTTTTTGAGCTTCTTGAATGAATCTTCTCCCCCCGTTCTTGGGGTGGTTTCTCAAAAAAAAAAAAAAACGACGAAACTGGAAACATAAGACGTGACAATTTTATCATGCAGATTGTCTCGAAGTTATCGAACCGCTCCGGGTTTGTCACGCTAACACGTATTATAAAATATTAGTTTTTGAGCATGCGTATAGACTCTTCTATTTTTTAAGTAAAATTTAATAATTTGTATTAATTATAATTTGAAATTATTATATTTTCCAATCACAAAATACTTAGGGTGATGAAAAAAATATTTCATCCACGGAAAATTATTAGGTACTCCCGAACTACCATAAATGTGTACTCTCTCTTCTCATGTGAATGGTGGGTTCCACAATGAATTTAATTAGTAGGACTTACCATTCATATGAGAGGAGAGAGTACGCATTTATGATACTCTGAGAGTACACAATAATTTCCCTTCATCCACAAAAACACTCACCACACTCTTAGATATTTTTTTATTACACCCCTAGGTATTTTGTAATTGAAAAATGTTGTAATCCAAAATTATAATTGATACAAATTATTAAATTTTACCCAAAAAATAAAAGAGCCTCTGAGCATGCATGTGAGCGAGTGCCCAGAGGCTAATTTGGGATTATATATTTCCATTTGCTATTGTTTGAATCTCTATGAGTATTTGCTTCAATTTTTATTTACTTACAAATTTTTTGACCTCAGATGTACATCCTAAATTGCTAATTTTTCACCATTGGAAATTCTTTGAATGATGAGCCTCTAAAATTTATGACATTAGAAGAGATGAATGAATTAAAAAATTATTATACTATACCCAAAAAACAAAAAGAAAAAAAAAGAGCCTTATCGCATGGGCAAAGTGTGTGCGATGAGAATTTTATTTTTATTTTTATGTCTTCTATATTTTTGTTTCTAAAAAAAAAAAAAAAAATTGCAAAATAAACAGGAAGTGCAATAGTAACAAAAGGCAAACAAATAAACATTTGAAGTAAAAAAAATAAAAAAATAAAAACTTTCGAAAGGGTTGACTAATTGGTGCCTTTTCAGAATCTTACCTCTGTGTTGCAAAATAAACAGGGAGTGCAACATCAACACCCTATAAAAGAAAACTGAAAAAAGTAAGACAAAATGATATATCTTATTTATTTTTTAATTAGTCGCAAATACCCTACATTATTAGGATATTCAATTAATAGTTAATAGGATGGTAGTTTGAAATTGTGAAATTATATACAAAAAGCAAAGGGAGCATACGGCATACCTATAAATGTGTTCAAAATTGAGGCTTCCAAAATTGTGATTGATCAAAATACCTGGATTGGGTGCTCTAGAATCATCCACGTCTCCTTTGGATAGCTTGGATCCACCACGGTGTTCTTGAATGTCACAAAGCTCTTCTTCATCTCAGCACTCAATGAAGGATTGGAGTTTTGGATCAATGTTAACAAAAACTGCATAAGATTTTAGAAAAGAAAAAAAAAATGCAACGTGATATACGTTAAAGAGTTGGAGAGAGGAAGTAATTTGATAACATCATAACTACTTAATAATTGCTTAATGATAATGGGGAAATTTAAAACTGTTGGGTAGAAATTTGGAGTTATGTGACTTTTTTTTTTTTTTGAATAACAGCAGATGTGTGTATATATATATATATATATATATATATATATTTTTTTTTTTTCTTTTTTATAGATGGATAAAGTAATTTGAAAACCATCAGGAGAGTGGTCCTGTTTTGTAGGCAGTGTTTTAGTGGGAGTTAAAGACGTATTTTTACTAAGTTTTTCCCCTATTTACACCTAGGATGAGAGGTATTTTGAAATTTTAAAAAAATCCAGTCCAAACAGGGAAAGCCTTTTAAATAGTAGTATAGATAATTCTGTTTCGAAAAAAATATATAATATAATATATGTATATATATTAGTCTCCACGCTTTACGCTTGCGATGAGACTCTTTTTTATTTTATTTTTAGACTTAGTATTATAATTTTCTATTCAATTATAGCCACATCAAAATCCTATAAATACTTCATCTATTTGATAGCTGACTCCATACTTCTTTAGTTGTTTTGGTTCGTTAAAATTCCATAACTTGAGTTTTTGACCCGAAAAAAATTAAGATTATTTTATTAAAATGTTTAAAAAGAAAATAAAAAATAAAAATAGAAAGGAATCAAAATATCAACCATAAATCTAACCCAATGTAAATTTAACTAAGCAAAGGAAGAAAGGAACAATATTGTAGGGTTAAGGGCCCAAATCACGTATTGGGCCTTGGCCGAGAACTGAGCAGTCCAAGGACGAGTGAATAGTAATAAATGGTTCAAGTCCAAGACTCAATGAGCGAAATACAGATGAGAGGATGGTCCGGGGAGGAATATCTCCTCGGACATGATAGATATGTCTTAAATACGTGTCCTAACGATCATTATGACCTTCCAGGAAGCTTCAGTGATAAAGATGTGTATCATGAAAATCCAAGGATGATGGGACCTTAGAAATATATTAGGAAAAGCTGCTACCACCGCATTGAATGCACTGCAGCTACTTTCCTGACTGCATTTAAGTTGAGAAAACCCCTGAACAGTGTTGAATTGACTACCACAACTCACAGAAAGCCAGAGTGGGTGTTTGATGGGACAGACACTTAAGTGAAGGCTTAAATGATCAACAAGTGTAGGACCAAGATGACTTAGGAGGGGGTATATAATGTAAGAAACCCTCCATGAGAAGGGGGGATCGGAAAAACAAAAAGAGAACATTGTAGTAATCTAAATTGTCTCTGTATCCAATTGTGATCAATTTATAGAAGTGTCGCCTCCTTAGACTGAAAGTCTATTGATACCAGAACCTCTTATTTGTGTTTGATTGTCATTTAATTCACTATTAACTGTTGTCCAACTCATTAGGACCTAGTTCTCTGACCCACTTTTTACAAATTTATTGTATTGGGCTAATTGGGCCAAGATCCCATACATCTTGGGCTTGGGCTGTAAATCGTGTCCATACAAATATCATTTAAAAAAAAAATACATTGAGTAATATTTATGTAATTTCATTTGTTCCAAGATTACACATAGTTTATATATATATATATATATATATATATATATATATATATATAGATATAACCCACAAACCATTTATATATATAAATGAAAAATAAAAATAAAAAACCCTAAAAGAAGCAAAATAGCCCACAAACCATATAGAGAAAGGAGATGTAGGGACTGAGCCAGAACTTGGAGTTAGAGGGGGTGATTGCTATTAGCTTGGAGTTAGAGGGGGTGATTGCTATTAGCTATGTGCGGCAGTTTCGGCCTTTGACTCTACTGCTTTACCCCTAAGGATTTTTGTTTAAAATTTTATAAATGGCCAAGTTGTTTGTTTTGGGTAAAATAGATTAATTGAACTTAATTTTTTTTTAGCTTTATTATTGGTAATTTTTGTTGTTGGGCTAATTTTTTTGGGCTTGTATATTTTTTTTTAGATTTAATCTACTATTTTTTATGGCCTTTAATAGTTGAAAAATGCTAAAACTATAAATTTTTTACAAATTGCTAATGTGATGAATGGTTATTGATAAGTAAAAAGTTATGCAAGTGTGCGAACAAATAAGAATTTGCTACTCAATAGTTTGTAAAAACGTTGTAAAAACGTTTGTGCCTATAACATTATTCTTAAAAGAATTAATGGCGTTGTTAAGGGGAGAAAGTGTAATTTTATTGAACAAAATTACTAAAATTATTACCTATTAAAATATTAATATTAAAAAAAAATTAGAGGGGCCCATTGCCCCCTTGGTCCATGTATAGCTCCATCCATGAGGAGATGTTACCAAATTTTAAATACTAAAATTTTGTATCTACCTTTCTTTTTTTATAAGAAAATTTTGTATTTAACTTATGTCAATATTTTGATATTTGAATTGAAATACTTTAAAATAAATGTTGTCTTGTTTTATCATATAGAATTGAACCTGCGTAAGAAAAGAAAAAGAAATTTTATAACCTAAAATTTAGGATTTTAAAACTTAATAAATTTACTTAAAAAAGTGAAAAAGAGTAATGAACAACTGGAAATTCTTTTAAATAATCTAAAAAAAAATAAATGAATTATGGGATAAGGATAAGATTTTTAAAATCTAACTTAACGTGGGTTTTTGTTTTTTTCTTGGATAGAATTTTTCTAGGAAGCTTTTTACGTTTTTGTTGTTGTTGTTGTTGTTGTTGTTTTTTTTTTTTTTTTTTTTTTTTTTTTTTTTCAGATAAGTAAAGTTTTTTTTGAAGACATGGATTAGTAGGAGAGTAGTCCTATTTTGGTATGTATTTTTACTAGGTTGTCCCAAGTTTTGTCCTTACTTAAACTTATGGTGTATGAGCATTTTTTAATCCGATAAAAGTCCAGTCTAAGAAAAGAAATTTTACGAGGAATATTATGACGTTAATCGTTATTGACCCTATTCCTAAAATATTGTAGGAAAATTTTATTGGTTACTAGATATGGTATTTTTGACCTTTAGAAATGTCTGTATAAAGAGGGAATCCTGTTATATATAATATAGTATAGATATATGTTGTTGTTTTTTGAAAAGGATATATGTTGTTGTTATTATTATTATTATTATTATTATCACTCCAATCATTTTTAAACGTATTGTGTATGCTAGAGTGGATGCGGAAGGGGAAGCATAGAATAGGAACACTGAGAACACGAGGGTTACGTGGTTCAGCTTTGACGGCTTACATCTACGGAGGAATCCCTTAAGGGCTACATCTTTATTATGTATAAGAGTGTAGTACAATAACCTGTGTTACAATGAGCTATAACATGAGTATGTATAGATGACTAAACCCTAGACTACTAGTACAAGCAGGATTGGGCTTGAGCCTATTATATTGGGCTAATATGTCTAATATATATCTCTAACACCCTCCCTCAAACTCAAGGCAGAAGCTCGATGAAGGCTTGAGGTTAGATAAGCATGAGAAGATCTCTTGAAGATGCCATGAATAAAGCCTTTGAAGAAACCACAATGAAGAATGTGCCAATTGACCAATTTTGGAGCTTCAAACGAAGAAACGGAGTTCAAAATTGGAATCTACGCGAAAAACTAAGCAAGATAGGCCCTGTCGGAAATTTTGACTTTTGGTCAAAGGTCAACGCAAAAAGTCAAAGTCAACGGGTCCATGGTCAAAGTCAACAGATATTGGTCTGGGTCGGTTTCGGGTTTCCGGGTCGGGTCACGGGTCGAGCAGTGGAGCCGCTGACGTCATCCTATGACGTGTCGCTGACGTGGACTAGGGCTGACGTGGATGTGCTTGCGTGGCTGCTGACGTTGAGTGATGACGTCATCCAGTGACGTCAGATGACATCAGCAGCAGATTTCGGCGCGTGGCAGGCGCGTGCTAAGTCCACCGGCGCATGAAGGAGATGCCAGAAATCCTAGAGGCGTGTGAGGGCGCATGTGAGGTCGGATGAGGGCCGGAATCTCAGGTTCTGTAGATCGGTGGACGAGGAGGCCGTCAGGGCGGCGCGTGTACCAAGAAGACGATTTGGAAGTGAGGAATCTGAGGCGGCGCGTGGGAGATTTTCCGGAAACAATTGTGGCGCGTGGCAGGGCTTCGAGTGATCGGATTTCTGGGTTTTGGTCGCGAGAGGTCGTGGAGCATGTCTGTGGTTTTGGTTTCGTCAGGCAAAGCTTGGATTTGCGCAAATCTGATAAGTTAAGTCACAGCTTGCTTGGTTTGAGGATTTGGACACAGCAGTGAGCCATGGCGGCTGCGAGATGCTGTGGAGTCTAGATTCAGCAGACAAACATGTGTGACTTCTGATGGTGATGTGCACGTGAGATTCTTCTTTGCTCGCTAGAGATTTTTGTTTGATGCCAAGAACGAAGTTTGGCTCTGATACCATGTTAAATATTAATTATAATTAATATATTAGCAACGCAATGTGTTATACTATGTTGTATATGCTAGAATGGATGCGGAAGGAAAAGCATAGAATAGGAACACTAAGAACACTGGGCTTGGGCTTGGGCCTATTACATTGGGCTAATATGTCTAATATATATCTCTAACAAAACGAAAAGGTAATAGCATACTATTATTAGGAGCATTATGTTAACGGATGCCTTTAGGGCAATTGTTAACATACTATTTTAAGAAAGTTTTGACACTACCTTTATGAGAAATATGAAAAGATATCAAAACATTAATTACTTGTTATATTTTCTCATAAAAAGTTTCCTAAAATGATTCATTAACAAATGTTCTTAGGATATCCATTAACTGTTCCCTTAATAAAATTATCCACCAACTTATTATTTTAAAAAAAGAAGAAAGTAAATTATTTATTTGGTCCCTATCATTTATGCCACATTTCAATTTAGTCTATAACCTTTCAATATTATGTCAATTTAGTCTTTGTCGTTATCTCTTAGATGAAAATTGCTAATGTGGTAAGCAGTCAAAATATAAAATTAGTTTATAGTCACATTAACGTAAATTAATTTTTTTTACTTTGGTTGTTTGCCACATCAACAATTTTTATCAAAAAGATAACAGCATAGACTAAATTGACGCGATACTAAAAAGCTATGGATGAAATTAACATAATTGAAAAGTTATTGACCAAATTAAAATATAGTATAAATAATAAGGACCATATACAAGTTTACCAAAAAAAAAAAAAAAAAAACCATACGCTTCACTTGGGAGAAGGGAATAGAATGGAATGAAAAGAATATTCTTAGAATATTTTTTCCCTCTCTCTTGTTTGAGAGTTTTAATAGAGGGAATGGAAAGTTCATTCCCTTTTTTGGGAGTTTAAGTGGAAGGGAATGAAATGAGTAGGAGGGAACACACATTCCTCTCTAATCCCTGAAAACCTCAAATTTTCATTCCTCCCAAAATTGAGAGGAATGAGAGGGAATGAACTTTCATTCCTCTCAATTTAATGATTTTTTTACTAAAACTCCCAAAATATCCCTATATATTCAACCCTTTATTTTAAAATAGGGGTCGAATAGTAATATTATCATAAAATGATTTCATTCCATGCCATTCATGTTGCTCCCAAACAAGATTACTTAGATTCCATTCATTTTCATTCCTTTATTTTGTTCATTTCCATTCCCTTATGATCATTCCATTCCATTTATTTATAAACTCCCAAACGGAGCCTAAAGGGCCTGTTTGGACAAGGAAACTTCATCACTCAATTTTCATCACTCATCACTCATCACTCATCACTCATCACTCATAACTTATCACTCATCACTCATCACTCAATTTTTCACACCCATTTGGCATCATCATCCAATTTTCATCACTCAATATTTTTCATACTATTTATGGGTCCCACACCTGTTACTGTGTCAGAGCACTTCTGTTTTGTTACCCGCGGAACATTTTCATCCCATCAAAATTTCTCTTTTCTCATTTCCCTTTCCCCTTCAGCCCTGTCACTCTCCCAAAGCAGAAACTCAAACCCATAAAAATTTCACAAAGCCCCCTCGCCTCGTCAGGACCATCACTGGTGAACAACACCCAACTCTCCGACGTGCACAACGGCGCGATCTCCTCCGTCGTGACCCATTTCCCAGCGGCGCCGACGAGCAACAACAACAACGTGACCGATTTCCCCATTTTGTCACAGACGATCTCCTCCGACCCAAGACGGCGCTACTTCATCCCTTGAACGTACTCTCTCACCTTTTTTATTTATCTAATTTGTGTGATTTGCATTTGGGTTTTGAGAAAAATGAACGGAAATAGCTTGAACTCTGTTCGCCGTTGTTTTTCCCCATTGTTTGGTTGGTGAGAAAATAATAAAGGGACATGCTTTTTTGGTTTTTTTTTTTTTGTTTATATGATATTATTGTGCTTACCCATTGCCAGTTTGCTTCAATGGTTTGAAGTATGCAAATGGGTTTTACTCTAAATAACCCATTTTCCCACTGTTTGAAGTATGCCGGTTTGCTTCAATGGTTTGATCTACTGAATTCTCATGGTTATGGGTTTATTTTATTTTATTTTTAAATAATTTATGGTGCTTCTCTGTTTGATTTTTTTTTTTTTTTTCAATTAAGCTGCTTGTTCTTGTTACCAACCAATTGCTCTGTAGATATTGCTGGTGCTTCTTTGTTTGATTTTGTTTGCTATGAATTATGAATCTGAATGTAGTAAGTTTACTAGCATTCTCCTAAGTGGAAACGGCAATGCATTTTTTGTTTAAAAAAAATTATAAATGTATCTTGATTTTAGAATATGCTTCTAGTTTGGTAATGGCTTGTTAGACCATGCTTTGGCTGGGCTTTAGCTTGTCTTAGTGACCTGAAATTGATTGGTCTTGTATGTTTGATTTCTGCACTAGTTTTAAATTTAAGTTTGAAGACAACCTTATTTTGACAAGTTGATTGTTCTGTAAAATACTTAGTTAGGCTTGGATTCTTGTGTGTGTTTTCTCAAATGAGATTAAAAAAAAAATGCTATGTCTATGTGGCTAGGTGTTTTGAGTAATATTCTAGCTATGTGGAAATGTATAAAATTGATATGAGCTTTAGTTCATCATAAGGATAAAGATAATTTGAAAATTTTGGCAGAGGTATATAAAGCACAAGCAGGCTGTGCCTTATTGACAAGCACTGAGTGATTCTACCTCTTGCTAATTGTTTTCTGTTTCGTTCTCTTTTATTGACCATCATATAGAAATCATGTTAGCAATGACTTTCATTGAACTATTTTAGACATGGCACCCCCCCATTGCCTATTAGAGAAAAAGGAGTTTGTATCATTAGGGTTCTAGCCCATTGTTCTGTTTGAGATTGTAGGGCTTCAAACCCAACAATCTGTAAAACAAAAGGCATTGTATTTTTAACTAGAAGTTTGTTTATCACCAATTGTTAACATCTCTACACATGAAAGTTTGTGAGGCAGTGAGATATTCATTACTAGTTATGTACTACAATGGCATGTTAAAGATTCTAGCTTTTTTTTTCAAATTCATGGATGACATTTCAAGAGGCATTTGGAATGTTATTTATTGAAGCCACCAGTCATCATGTTTTTTATTGAAGCTGTGTGAATTTTGATATTATATATATATATATATATATATATATATATATATATAGGGGGTGAAACAATCTCTTGTTTTCAAGTTATGGGTTTTAGAAAGTGAAAAAAAAAGTCAATGTTATTTTGGGGTCTTGGAAGCTCAATTCTGTTTGGAGACTCACACTTTTTATGTACTGCCATATGTCGATGCAAAATTTTATTACTATATTTTTTGTATACTAGCTATCAATCCTTTTCACTTTGTTCCACTAATTCTCACAAGTTTTCATTTTTTTTTTTTTTAGTACTACTATTTTCATACATGTGAATTCAAAAAATGACTTGGGCTTCTAGTGATTGTTATCTAATTTTGGATTTTTAGACTAATGATTGAATTTTGGCTCTTATCACGATCATGATTATGATCTTAATACCATCAAACAACATCTGAGTTTGTACCTTAGAATGGGATGTCTTGTTACAGTTTATGTTATTATGCACAAAGCAGTTGTAAATGCCTTCTTTTTTAGAGAAACTTTTGTTACAAAATACTTTGCCTACTTGAACTTACATAGGAATAGGATGATTAGTGACAATTATGGTTTAAATGTGTACTTTGGAAATTATAAATAATCATAGTTATCAAAACCAAATTTTACCAGTTTTTGAGCTGGTAGGATTGTACCAATTATATCAAATAGTTTTGAAACTGACATAGTGCCTGACTCAAGTACATTATAGCATATTTTGTAGAGTGCAACTGTATTATAATTTGTGTTTTCATTTGATTTCTTGGTCATTATTCAGAAATTCTGATTAGTACACATAATTTCTTTATTTTATTAGCTTCATCAAGATGTAGGGTGCTTAGTTAAATGACTTGTAGGTAATTATAACAACTAATGTAGTTGAATACATCCATTTGACTTGAAATTTCCCTATAGATAGAGATAATGTTCAAAATACATGGAGCTCAAAACTCAAAAACACAACTTACAAAGTTTGGGGAGATGATTAATAATTTAATTTTCCCTCATCTTCAATGCCCTTTTTGAACTTTTTATTAAGTTAAAGAACCTTTGTGCTTTATAGGCACCTCTAGCTCACGAGAAATAGGATGGTTGAGTATAATTTTTTATCCTATTGTGTTATTATTGGACTTATTGCATGAGTTTCATTTTCTCAGCCTGTAATATGTCTTCTGCCACTACTTATGAGTCCACTTCTAGTGGCCATATGTGCGATATGGATCGGTGTGTGGAAAGGACCTCCCTATTTATCCATAATTTCAGTACGAGGTTCTATGGATGTCAGCAGTGGTCGCCGGTTAGTGTTACATGATTTTATTGTCGTTACATATTTGACTTGTCATATTCTTACTGTCTTTGCTGACCATCTTTTATATGCCTTCAATGTTGTATGCAGGACTCCGATCAGGCATGTAAGTTCTTCAAATGGTTGGACAAGAACACATGCCCACATGGCCATGCAACAGCACCACTTGTCCATGAAAGGTTTACCCGATATAAGGCTGAGACCGTAGTTGCAAGAAATGAAAGGGATGATACTTATGCAAGGGAAGCAGAAGCACGGGAGCTCCTAAGGATAGCAAAGCGCAAGGCTGAAAAAACTAAGCTCGCACTCCGGATTGCTGAAGACAAGGTCTACAAGTATAGGCTAGCTTTACTTTTCTCTTGGACTATACTTGGCATTTATTTTGTATTCTCTACTGCTTTTGGGGGCCATGGCCATACGCAACTGCGTCTGCCATGACCCATTGACGATCATGTGTGTAATGTAAATATCTTTCATATTTAAGCTTCATTTTTTGGTTGGATCATCTTTTTTTTTTTTACTTTTTTCAAAGAAGAGTTTGATCATCTATCTAGTTGTTGTGATCCAAAATTTTGCAACAGTGTATCCTATTATATTTCTAGATTACTCAGTCCAAACCACAGTTTCAAATATATATATATATATATATATATATATATTCGGGCACACACACAACTAAAGTGATAAGAAGTAAACATGTGGGTAGTTGCCTAACACACTTATATATATATTTGCCTGAATTTTCTCAACAACCTAACACAGGCACAAAGAAACTAGAACCACTCAAGAATTAGTATCTATCAAGATAGTACAGTGATAATCCCCTTTGCCAAAGATCTGAAAACAACAATCACCAATTCAATCTAATCCAAATCAACAAATAATACAAATACAAATACAATTCCAAATCACACAAAATGCATTATAAAAATAAATCCTTGCAACCTACATGCCTTTTGACGAGGGTCCAATTCAATTGCCTTATCGAACCAAGAACATCACCCTTAACAATAACAAAGCATTCCAAATTACACAGACCCAAAATTGGCTTATCAAACAAAAGTACATAATATTCCAAATTACACAGACCCAAAATAGTGTAGTAAAATTACAAGTTACGCTGAAAATACAACTAGTACATCGCATAATATTCCATAGCATCTAAATTGCAGCAAAGTAAATGGTCAATTTACATTTTCAACATATAATCATCTCACATTGCCACGAGCAACATAATCATCCCACATTGTGTCAGTGATATTGTCTCTAAATTTGCTTATCGCTCTCTTCGATGCACTTGACATTTCTAGTACATGCCTTTAAGTCGCTTAGCTTGTTGATGCTCCAACATCTCCATTGCCTTCATTGGTCGCACTACCTTCGCCATCACTCTCCCCTATTGTTCTGAACAATTCATCACTCCGATTGTTCATGCGTATGAAATTGTGTAGAGCACAGCATACAATAACCACGTACCGCTACCTAATTGGCTTGAAGTTTGGCATATTATTCAAAATGGGGAAACGGGCCTTCAGCACTCCAAAGGACCGCTCAATAACCATCTGTAAGGACGAGTGCCTGTAGTTGTACAACTCTTTCTTTGATGTTATCCGTCTACCGCTCAAGTTGAATTCCTGTGCATGGTACCTAGTTGACTTGTGAGGGGGGAGAAAACTAGTGCCAATTGGTAGACCCAAATCCACCAAGTAGTACGACCCTACACACACACAACCAGCAAGCACGTAATTAAGTTGTTCATAAACATACTACTTAGACGTGGAGGATAAAATAATTTTAGTTGAAGTCACAGTAATGTATAGTACCTGTTAGTGGCCATGGGAATCCATGCTTCCAGTCATTGATCGCTTCCTCGAAAACCCTTGAGTCATTCGCACTGCCCTCCCACCCACCATGGACAAATGTAAATTGCATGTCCATGTTACACACACACAGCACATTAGTTGTTATAAGGCTCTTGTGATCCCTGTGTGCTTGAGTCTCATTTGCAGGAGGTCGGGCACTCATGTGCGTTCCATCAATTGCTCTTATACATCTCTACACATGAAAGTTTTCATTAATCTTAGCAAGCATATATCAAATATTATATTATTTTACTGTTATGTCCAGTTAGTTAAGTAAGAGAATGTTTTGTACCTCAAACCATGACCAATACTTGTTCACTTAAAGATGTTCGGGGAGGCCTGTGACATTCTGATCAGGTTTAATTAAATGCTTCGCGTAGTGGTGGACAGCTCGCAACGTCTTACGAAAATGCCGACACACGGTTTCTGTTGAATGCTGAAATCTGTCGGCAACACATCTAAAGCGAGTGTTGTGTCCAAGTATGTACAATAACATGGCCACGGCTTGAGTGGCATTCACCTCACCACGTCCGTCCCTCAAGTAACCATGTTGAGCCAACTCATCCACTAAATGCAGCAGTAATTCAGGTGTCATGCAGAACATCTCGTAACAATTGACAGCATTACCTTCAGTGACCTCGTCCATATATGCCTTGTTGGTTAATGCACTAGCACGCATTGGTTGTTTATCATAATGCCGCTGCATATACGCATACATCTCCCCGACTATAGGATTCACTAAATTAAACTCCGCCTCTTCTTCATGTTCGAAATCTGAATCGATCCAATCACCATCATTAGATGAACAGTCATTACTGGAACCAACGTTGTTGAAGTATACATCATCAAAGTCATACTCTTGGATCGCCCACCACCAGTCATTTCCGGACGTCATAAGTCACCTATACATTAGCACAAACACACTATTCAAGTAGGTTATGTAAGAAATAGTTATAAAAGTAAATATGTTATTCTTAACAATCTACACCTCAGCATGTAATTCAACAAAGTCATGAGACCATTAACATTGGAAATAGAACCCTATCAAATAGTCCTACGAATAACATCAACCATAGATTATAATAAGACAAAAAAAAATGTATAGTACATTGCATAATATATTAGTATAATATAAACACCTAATTCAACCGTCACCATAATAAACACCTAAATATCAAGAAACCCAAAATCCAAATCCATCACATAATATAACACAAACCATACAAACATATCAAGTTCATAAATAACATAAACTTTCGTATTATCCATACGAAACACAAACCATACAAATATCCCAAGTTCATAAATAACATAAACCTTCGTATTATCCATACGAAACATAATATAAATGTAAATAGAACAACCCGAATCCATAGTACATAAAAACCAAATAGCTTAGACATAGGAGATACAATGCATCATCAATCCTCCTCCGGGTTTAGAATGTCCTCAATCCAAGACTTCCTCATATGCTCCGGCATACACATAGACACTACCCTATTATCCTTTTGCAAAACCTTTGACATCTTGATGTAGGCCTTGTTACTCAAATTCGCATACGTGTTCAGCACGTCCATTGCCTTGGTAAGTGAACAAGGATCACCCCCTACAACGGATTAAGCGAATTGGTCGGATGAACCGCTAGCCCTGCCCAGTTTACCACTATACTTGCATTCGGACATTGCGTTGTACTCCTTTAGGGCTGCAGTCATTTCACTTACCCTATCCGACTTCTTTGAGGATTTCTTACCCTTGCCACTTGCATCTTGCACAGGACTTTTTTCCACCCTCCGGGTTACCTCCTCAACCTCAGCATCCTCCACAGTTTGCGGGAAAGTATCAAAGTTAGGGGTGTAACAGTCATCGTCCAGATGGGTGCGTGCACTTGCATTGGCAAGCTCTTCTTCTAGGGCACGCTCCTCGTCACTATTTAGGGGAGGAGTGTTTTAGGAGATCTGGAGGTTCCTAGTCGCAGTACTAAGGGAGAACAACTGCTGCAGTGATGGGTAGTCTCGGCATCCCTGTTTCCCCAAGTTAGCTGCAGCACGATTAGCTTGCAATGTCCTTAGAAACATTAGCACACTGAATGCAGCAGTTCATATATTACCAACTTGGAGACAAATTGCATAAATAAATAATTGCAATAGGTTTATAATTAATAAATAACAGTAAACATACCGTAATCACATTCTGCCACACCTCGTCAGAACAAGTCACTGTTTGGGTCTGCTCGTCCCACCCCAACCCCGTGTGTCTCAGCAATTGGCTCCACTTGTGTTGTTTGAGTCGGAGCCTATTGTGCTTCTGTTGAACTTGCTTAAAGAGAAAGTCTTTCCCAGTCCTTCGGTTAAGTTCAGCTATAATTGATGCCCATGTAGGACCCTTGAACACACCGCTTGGCATGTTACCCTTAAGTTGTTCCTCCAACATGATCTCAATAAAAATATGTTCTACATGTGGAGGACACTTTTTCTCATCTGTCTCTTGTGATTCATGTGCCATCTATTTGAAATATCTCACGTGGTAAGCTCATGATAGATAATAATTTTAAGAATTGATTAATAGGACTATAGGATTCATGTACGATGTAGATTTAAAGAGTCCAAAAAATAAAAAATATTCCACAATTCAATCAACATGGATAAGAAAAAGCATGCACGGAATGTAAGAAATAGTGGCAATATATAAGAAACAGTGGTAATATATAAATACTTCATCGAGGTTTACCACATATATTGTGTGACCAGATATACAAAAGATGAAAGATCTTCAAATGAGTTAGTAAACAATTGCAAGTGGTCACAAATACAACTAGGTTAGTGCATGGTTAAGTACATGGTAATCCATAAGAAAGTATGCTACTGAACATAATGGGAACAAAATATGTCAGCAGTATATCAAAAGGGACATGCACTACATTAGTTTGACTACGCATCCACCTCTTACTAAGGCAGGTCATCGGACAATTGGTCTGGAGAGGCCTCGGGGGAATCATTGGGCCAAAGAGCTATGGTACGGATCCCTATTGATCTTTGATAATTCCGTCGAGTCTGCTTCCACCTCCTCATTACCCACCTTATAGGAAAGGCCTTCCCCAAGTTGACATTAATAAAGTTTGTGATCTCCTCCCACACGTGCGCATTGGCATGATAAGGACGCAAATTCCCACAAACTAAGTGTCCAAGTATGGAGTCACGCAACAGATCCTCACAATTGGCATCCCATGTTCTCAGATCTGCAGCCATCTTAAAGAACAACACAATATGTCTTATACACAATCATATCACAAGTACAATAAAGATATCCCAGTATTTTTAGAGGAACAAATATTGAGCATAGGATCCATATTAATATGTATATATGATTGCAATGACATGTACTGACTTATGTTGTTTGAAATTCATAAACAATATTAAAGATATAAGACAAAAAAGAAGACACAAATCATCATATCAGTTGTTAATTATTTCTTGCTTAAACAGTGTGCAGTGCTGGAACTAAATTAATGTGATTTCCAAAGGCCACCATAACTTTTTTTTGATAAGTAAAAAAAAAAAGCCACCATAACTTGTCAGTAAGGCACAACTTGCTTGTGCTTTATATACCTCTGCCAATATTTTCAAATTATCTTTATCCTTATGATGAACTAAAGCTCATATCAATTTTATGCATTTCCACATAGCTAGAATATTACTCAAAACACCTAGCCACATAGACATGGCATTTTTTTTTTAATCTCATTTGAGAAAACACACACAAGAATCCAAGCCTAACTAAATATTTTACAGAACAATCAACTTGTCAAAATAAGGTTGTCTTCAAACTTAAATTTAAAACTAGTGCAGAAATCAAACATACAAGACCAATCAATTTCAGGTCACTAAGACAAGTCGGAGCCCAGCCAAAGCATGATCTAACAAGCCATTACCAAACTAGAAGCATATTCTAAAATCAAGATACATTTATAATTTTTTTAAAACAAAAAATGCATTGAAGTTTCCACTTAGGAGAATGCTAGTAAACTTACTACATTAAGATTCATAATTCATAGCAAACAAAATCAAATAAAGAAGCACCATCAATATCTATACGAAACATAAGGTTGGTAACAAGAACGAGCAGCTTAATTGAAAAAAAAAATCAAACAGAGAAGCACCATAAATTAGATCCATAAATTATTTAAAAAAAATTAAATAAACCCATACCCACGGGAATCCAGTAGATCAAACCATTGAAGCAAACCCAAACATCAAACAAAGAAAAAAAAAGAAAAAATTACAAAAAAATAAGCACAAGTTCACGCCGGTTGAAAACCCATAACCACGCTTATCAATAAATCAAATAAAATGGTTACCCAAACATAAAACAAAGAAAAAAAAAGCAGATCCGCAAACTTACATCACCACAGGTTGAAAACCCATCATCACGGGTTGATACCATAAAACATCAAAAGCGAAAACCAGGAAAAAAAAAAAAAAAAACAGAGAAGCACTACGTTACCGTGACACGGTGGTGTGGCTTGGCTGAGCTCGGAGCGGTGAAATACTGCGTGAGGATGTGAGGGCAGTGAGAGCTTCTTCTAGGAGTACTGGAATGGAGATGAAGCTTTGCTTTACTGAAGAGTTACTGAAGAGAGAAGTCTGAGATGATTGAAGAGAGCCATTGAAGAGAGCATCAAAAGGAGCGCACCACGTGAATTTGTTCTGACTGTGGGTCCAGGTAAGTAGTTTTATTTACAAAAAAACTATTGAGTTATGAGTTATGGAAACAGAGTTATGAAAACAGAATTATTGTTTGCCAAATAACCTTTTTGCTATGGGTCTTACCATTTTTAAGTTATGAGTTATGAAAACTGAGAATTGAGTTATGAAATTTGCCAACCCAAACGGCCCTAAATCTCTTACAAACACGTTAAGACTGTCTTCAAAACCTTGGTAATAATAAAAACACTATATATATTCCACTATGTGAGCATGTATATATATATCTGTGGGATCCATATTCGCATCAGTTGAAAGTAGAGAGTGAGTCCCCTCCTATTCCTAACTGAATTTCCAAATGTCACTCACTTTGCAATCTCCGCCCTTCTCTGCTCTCTCTTCCTCTCTCCAGGTTTGTATCTCTCTATGTACGTGTATATAAAGCATGACTATGAATGCATGTATGAGTGATTTTGATTTTTGATATTGATAGCAGGGGAGGTCGAGGTTCTTACCTGGAGCTGGATCGACAGCTTCAAATCTGGTGCTCTTCAACAACGTTCGGAAATCGTTTCCGCTAATTCGAGCTTCCTCTTCCTCGCTCGACACTGGTCAATATCTCTTCTATTTAGTTTAATTAGATCCTCACTGTTACAATCTCGAATTTCTTTCTTTCTTTTGTTTTTTGATTGATTTAAAGGTTGTTGTTGTTGAAAAATGATTGGTGGTTTTATTTAGGTTCCAACACGGAATTGGATGCTGTGTCTAGCTTCAGTGAGATCGTTCCTGACACTGTCATTTTCGATGATTTCGAGAGGTACACTATTTCGAGAAAGAATGGAATTGGAACTAGTTTTCGTTGAATTCCTCTGTTTCCTTCATTTCATTGCTTACTCTTTTTTGGTCATGAAACTGTACGGACAATATTGAGAGTACCAACATTAAAATTTGGAAAATGATATTACATGTTAGTACTAATTTGACTCTCTTCTACTTCAAAAATATGGAAACCCCTCAAAAGATGTAAATAATAATAATAATAATCTTCTTTATTTATTATTGTTATTGTTATTATTATTAGGAAGGCAGCACAATTGGAAGAATAAGAATTGGAAGTTTATTTCATTTCATTTTATTTTTTTCTGAGCAATCAAAATGAAGAGGTAATGCTTGAATTGATGGTTTTGTTATTATTCAAAATTTAGGTTTCCTCCAACAGCAGCTACCGTTAGCTCCTCACTCCTTTTGGGTATATGTAGCCTTCCTGATACAGTATTTAGAGTAAGGCTTCAGTCTCATTGAAAACAAGATAGAAAAACTAAATCTAGGCTTTCCATTTTGGTATTTAGGATATTGTTTTTATAATTAGTTATTTTGCTCTTGTGTAGAATGCTGTGGAAATGGCTTTGGCAGATTCCACGTGTTATGGACTAGAAAACGCTGATTTGAGATTGTCATGTTTTGTTAACAAGGTTTGTTTTCTTATAACTTGATTGTGAGAAATGTATTTGTTTCATTAAATTGATCAAGATGGTTTGCTGTGGGTCATGGACACTTAGGCTTTAGTGAATGTTGGTGGTGACTTGGCAAAACTAGTACCCGGTCGAGTTTCAACTGAAGTGGATCCACGCCTTGCTTATGACACACATGGCATTATTAGGAAGGTTGGTTTATGTAATTTGTTGATTTATTGTTTTAAAGAAATTGCTTAAATATTCATATTTGAATTAGAGTATTAGCTATGACTTGGTTTTTCGTTTTCAACTTGCATCGATCATTCATTGCTTGCTAATTCAATCTCTAACTACGCATTTACTTTGTACTTTCTTGAAGGAATTTGGGTTGGGTAGATGGCAATCTAGAGTTGTTCTTTTTCTCATGATATGTCTTCCACATTAAATATCTTGACCTTTAGATTTAGGGATATTAAAATCACCATATCATTGGTGCGGGCAAATTATGAAATTTAAAATTTTTGTACTTTTTAAACCCTCTTTCATTTCAAATAGATTTGTAGATCAAGAAGTCCAGTTAGAAGGAAGGACCATGCTGCGATAAGCAGAAACATGAGATCTGAAAAAAAGAAAAAAAAAAAAAGAAAAAAGAAAAAAAAAAAAAAGGAAGTTGTTGAGAAGAAATTGATGTCTTCCACTTAAGAGAACTATCATATAAGTTCAAGCCTTTTTTTTTTTTCTTTCTGAAATTGCACATGACTCATCCTCTTTCTGCACATGAATACTAATGATGTTGTCTTGTGTAGAGCAAATGGTGGAAAATTGAAAAAACCAAGAAATATTGCTTAAGGGAAACATAAGCTTCTTGTAACATTTTAAAGATGTAGAAAGACAATGCCTAGTTCGCTTGAGCATCACATGTGAGGCAATGCATACAGGTGCTGATAGAAATAGTTTTGCTATAGAATTCAAACTCCATACTTTACATGCAATTTAAAAAAAAAAACATTTTCATCATTTTAGATTCGCCGTGGTGCAGACAACCAAATTGGACCTATTCATGCTGATTGATTTCGATGGACCTTGAAAAATATATTTTAGACCCCTACGTGTTAGCCTTGTGGAAATAATAAATTTGTTGATTAAACACAAGAAGTAAAAATTATATACCCAGCATAATACACACACACACACACACCACAGTTTATGCAATCAAATAGCAATAAAGAAAGTCACTTAGAGATTGGTGACGAAGTGGAAAACTTAAGAAAAAACTGTCCAAAGGAAAAACCCCTATGGGGACAAAGGCAGGTCCATAGAAAATCCACTATGAAAGGAACAGTTATAAAAGTCAGAAACTTACAAAATTTTTCCTAGCCTAGACTCTATGCAACCTCTGCAAATGCCTCGATTTCCTTCTTTCTGCGGTAGTCCCCAAACCTCTGAAACGCTTCTGTATAGTGATCTCCTCCAACTAAAACCTTTGACATTGCATTGAACCTCACTGAAGATTTGTCTATGCGATTTCAATCTCTCAAATTTTAAATTTAGGATTCAAAGGTAAGATCGTTAATGAAAGGGGTATTTTATTAAAAACTTGCCATGGGTTCTAGGACCTGGGCTAGGACAAGGGTATGTAGAAATAAGGTACAGGATCAATAACTAAGGAAGAGAGAGGAAGATTTTCTGGTGCTAAAAAGCACGGGCTGAAATTCTATCAATAAGCTTAGCACACAAAAAATGCTCTCTCCATAGGGGTTCCTTTTGTTCAGCACAGGAACACCATGAAAATGCTTTCAACTTGGTTACCCTTCAACTAAAAAGCTTAAGAGCACAAAAAGCAAAAATGCTACTTGGTGCTCCTTTTCCTTTTCGGTCAGCCCAGCCCATAGAAATACCCCTTGCCTCTTGATGCATTTAGATTTTCTTTTCCCCTCACAATTCTCTCACCTGTGCCATACAAAACAATGGCTCAGGAGCTTCAAAAAGCCAATCTTACTTCTCTGAATGGCTTAATGGCACAACCCCACACAAGGCACTCCCATGGTCTTTTCTATTCAGGGCAAGGAGCACAAGAGCTTTTAGTAGAGAATCTCTCATAATCTGCATGCAAACCCAAAATAGCAGAGAAGAACCACTGCTGCTTTTTCACCCATGCCTGGTTTAATTTTTGACCCAAGGAAACAGCTGCTGGCCATCAATAAATTCTCATTCCATCAGTAACCTCATGGCACATGAAATAAGCAATCTATGCACCCAGCTTCTTCAGCAAGCTTTGAGTTAAACAATATCTGAAGGGCTTGCTCGAGCAAGCAGGTCTCAGTGGCTTGAGCAGTCCAAAGGCAACACTTAGGCAAAATCTCTGACCTATCTTGTACTGTTCGCTGCTACTGGGTTTGCTCAAGCAGCTTCATTTCATGCTCGATCAAGATTCTGTGGATGCCAATTTTTAGATGCAGCAACCAGACTTGATTTTTTAGATTAGGGATTTCCCACCCTAATCTTATTACACTGACATGGATATTAGCCAATTAAAATCCTATGGACCTGATTGATCGTGAGTGATGCTAATTGATGATATTAGTGGATTTAATTCTGTCTGATTTTTATATCCATATCTTCTGTCATCTCATTATGAGTTTATTTTCTTTTCATGTTGAATGTAATTTGGGAATCCTATAAAAAGCCTATGGACTTGCTAACAATTTATAATGGACCAGTGAAATTTGGGTTGGAAGTTTTCCTATAGTGCTTGGTGGTGATTCCTAGGCTCCTATCTTTATGTTAATCTTGGTGATGATTCCTAGTAAGTCCAGGTGGTGAATCTTGGGCTATTATCTTTATTTCATGTTTGATGGTGATTTCAAGCAACTGCTTCTTGGGTTTTATTTTTCTATTTTTATTGCTAGATAGTGATTCCAAGAAAAACCTAGATGGTGATTCTTTGGTCTAATCCTATCATTCTTCTTTTTGTTTCCTAAAATACCAAGTCCCTTTTTAATAGTTCCATTGTCCTGCATCACACTGTGCATGTGAGAGACACATCCTGCATGTTTTTGGCTCCTGTTTTTTATCATATACTTTGTATCTTCAATATTTTTTGCTCATTCTCCTAAATAACCATGGAAATCTGTCTCCATTCCTTTTTTTTTCTATTACCTTAATATGGACTATTATTTTTAGTTGATCAAATTGTGCAGGTGCATGACTTGTTGAAATTGTACAATGAAATTAATGTACCTCCTGAGCGTTTGCTGTTTAAAATTCCTTCAACTTGGCAAGTGAGTATTTTAGCAAAATATGTCTCTATTTGCAATCTAAGAACTTTCTTTGAGACTTGAAGCATGGAAGTTAATGAATCTTTTCATCCCTTTGTGGCCCTCAATTTATTGACTTTTATACAGGGAATAGAGGCCTCAAGATTGCTGGAATCTGAAGGAATACAAACACATTTGACTTTTGTATACAGGTATACACTAAGATGTATAATGGTGCTACCTTGAAACTTCACTATGACAATCATAAAAGGATATGACTTGATTTTGGCGACTAAAAGCTTGCTTCCTGCTGTTATATGTGCTTTTATCTGGAACAATTTTATAATGATTAGTCGTCAATTCTAAGTTTGGAAAGTGAGATCGTATGCTAATACACTGTAATTAAATTTCACACATTTGAACTGTGTTACAACCAGGTGAGGTACACTGAGAGTTTTCTTGATTATATAGTCAATATTTGGGTCTTCATTGTTGATCTTATGTTTGCACCAAGCAACAAGATTGGTTTTTTCCTTTTCTCCTCGGTGGCTCGGTGATAGATATCCCCATATTATGTGTTCATATATCTTTGTTGTTTGTTAAAATTGCTTAAGATCTATGATGTTGATTTCGGGGTAGGGCAAGCTACTTCAGAGGTTAATGTGAATGCATTTTTATTCTCAGCATTTGATATTTCCCAAGGTTAATGCTAATGTATGATTTGCTTCAATCATCATTTAAGGAAATCAGCTTGTCATTAAGTAGCTTTGCCATTTTCTAGGAAGACTAAATTTAATCAACATTTTACATCTAGTGATCTTTCTTAATCATTTATGTTTGGATCTGTTTTTCAGCTTTGCTCAAGCTGCAGCTGCAGCCCAAGCTGGTGCTTCTGTTATTCAGATTTTTGTGGGTCGTTTAAGGGTAATTTTCTATTAATATTGTGTATTTCCATTGTTTATAGAACCTTTAGTTTGGTCATTATTGAAATGCAATCACTGTCCTTCAGGATTGGGCACGCAACCATTCTGGCGATCCTGAGATTGAAGCTGCTATCAGCAGAGGCGAGGATCCAGGGTTGGCTTTGGTTAGTTAAACAACACTGATCTTCTGATTTTTCAATTGATTCAATACAGTCAACAAGATTTTAGTTGATTTAATTACTGATTTTTCAATTGTTTTGATACATTCAACAAGATTTTAGTTGATTTAATCACCTGCAGTTTATTGGTAAAATTATAAGAAACCACTTTATGTTTATAAGTTGTGTAATTTTGCAATCTGATTTTGGGGTTGCTTTTGGGACTGTGGGCAAACTTGTCTCTAGACAGGCCCTGGGCATCGGCTAAGGTGGTAAGAGACTAAGGAGAGATTGTAGGTTCAGTTCTCACTTAAAGACTTAAAGTAGAGGAAGAAAAGGACATTTAGATTGAAGTTAAACAACTTTCGTGGTATTAATTTTGAATTTTGTAACCTACTGAAACTCATTGTCCAACTAATGTTTTCAACAGCATCATATTATCTTGTGAAATACTAGTTCTTTCAGCATACAATTTTCTGAATTCATTTTCTGCCATCTGTTGATGATTTTATCTTCCTCTTCACTGTGTATTCTAAACCAATATTAGTTCATAATTTTTTGACCTGGTGGTGTGGACACCAAGATGCAACAAAATTAGTGCTAATTTGAAATTCCATTGTTGTAATTTTTCTTGATTGAGGATTTTGTGGAATTATGTCCCCCCCCCCCCCCCCCCCCTCTTTTATTGATGTACTCTCTGGAAGCCTATTTAAAAGAGGATTCAATGAACATGTAAGACAGACTTTGATGAAGTGAAAATTTGAATTCGAAAATTTCCAATTTCTGGGTTCTGATTCTTAAGTTTTCCACGCTTGGTGCTGTATTCAGGCAAACTCCTAAGTGCTGAGCCATAGGGTTTATTATTTTCCCTTTTATCCTCCATTTGAAATTGTTTGGCATCATCTGGAGCATATTGATTGTTAGAATCAAATGTCATTATGCCTTTCCAACCATGTCTATGTTCCTTTACCTATTTAACATTAATGGACCATATTACCCCATTTTGGTGCTGAGGGGCTATAATTGGCTAAGAAGCACGAACACAAACACAGGTACAGCTATGTGTACGGGTACATAACAGCGACACAATAGTTTTTGAAAAAATAGGACATGGATACAGCGGGACTCATCTATTAAATAATTATTAAATATATTTTCATTTATATTTTTTTATATATTATTAAGCATCTATTTTTCATATAATGTTAAATATATATCAAATTAAGAGTAATAATGGATAGTAAAGCAAATCCATGACTATTAAGGATGTTTAGAAATTAGAATACAAACCAAGAATAAATATAATTATTAATTTTCAAATGCATTATTACCATTTAGAGCATGGATGCTCTCTTTGTTTTGTGAAAGGATATTTAATTCCTCTTGTTCTCGTGTCCCAATTGTGTTTTGTATTTATTTATTTATTTTAAAAAGGATACGGTTGAGACACGCATGCAGAAATGTCCTAGGTGTGTCAAGTTTTTGACACGGGTACGACACCTAAATGAAGTGTTTGTGCTTTCTAGATACCTGGTGGTTGATGCGTGTGAATTGTGATCATAGTACCCCCCCACCAGATTTCCCTCATTTTCAAGCAATTGGGACCTCAATTTTTCAGCACCACATGCGTTTCTAGCAATATCTGTGTACAGCATGATTTGTTTCATACTTTATGGTTTCATAACCTCAAAGCATGATTCCTACAACCTTTGAAGCTAATCCTAAAGGGCATTTACTTCAGCATTGATACAAAGTCTGCTTAGTTGGTTAGACTTCTGGTACTGTGTTTGATCACTCAACTGACTTGAGTCTACACTAACAAACCATAAAGATTAAAATAAATATGAAGTAAAAAAATAAAATAAAAAACAAAAGAATAAGGAGACTGAATTAGACATACTATATCCATCCCTGCAGGTGACAAAGGCTTATAATTACATTCACAAGAATGGACATAAATCAAAGTTGATGGCCGCTGCTGTCCGAAACAAGCAGGATTTATTTAGTCTTCTGGGGTAACCATATGACATTTTATCATAAATATCAGGAAATTCTTGACAGGTTTCATGTTTGGAATAACCTTTGATGCTTCTGTTTGTCATTGCTCAGGGTTGACTACATCATTGCACCATTGAAGGTATTACAATCTCTCAAAGACTCCGTTACTGCTCCTGATGAGAAGTACTCCTTTGTTAGGAGACTTTCTCCACAGTCTGCAGCCCTATACAATTTCAGTAAAGAAGAGGTCTGCTTTCTTTTCATATTCTCACTGCATATTCCTCTTAAGCATTTGGAGTTTCTTTGTTTTACTGATAAAAATTGTGAGGAATGGAGCCTAATTTACCTACTTTATGGTCACAAAATGCAGTCTCAAAATCCCATCTAAGTTATGGATGTGTGTCGAACAGTGATAGAGAAGAAAAAAATAGTTAATGATATTGCTGTTCCAAGCCCACCTAAGTTATTGTATTGGTTTACCTTTGTATTCTCTTGGAAAAAAATTATTTACCAATGCCCTCACCACATCACTAGCCCTTAAATGGGCCGCAGAACACAGCCAAGACCCCCTTCCACCTGTTTAGGTTTTTAGGAAACTTAAAACATAAGAGCAAGGCTTTTGTCTAATGCTCCAGTGCACTGGACAGGACACAGACCTGAGGCCATACTGAGTCCTAAACACAATCTCCTCACCCAACACCATTTCTTCCATCACCATTTGCACTTCTACAGTTCTACTAATACTATGACAGTAGGAGTGCCTATAGAAAGAGGCCCACCATCACCTCAATAGTGTTACCATATCACCACAATCACTATACCACATCTACCATCACTGCTATACTGTCATTACTACTATACATCTTCTATCACTGCCACCATAGAGATTGTAGTGAGATGGTATCATTTAGAGAAGCCTGACCAGTTCACGGTTGCCATGTGAAGGTTCACAGTTAATCAATTTTGCTGACAAACAGCATATTGTGTCGGTGGAAATCAATCCTAACCAGGCTATTAAAATATTACTGCTCATTCACTTGTACCCTGGCCTCTTTCTATAGGCACTCCTACTTTGATTTCTCTAAATACTCTTAGATGGTTAACCAATCATCTCTTCATGTCCAGCTCGTGAAATGGGACCAATTAAGCCTTGCATCAGCTATGGGACCGGCAGCGGTAGACCTTCTGGCTGGTGGACTGGAAGGTTATGTTAATCAAGCCAAGCGAGTGGAAGAGTTGTTTGGGAAGATTTGGCCTCCCCCAAATGTCTGAGGTGTTCCCATCACTTGCTAAGCAGATCTTCTCCTTATTGAATAAACAGTGTGAATTTAAGTGCTTTTTTTTTTTTCCTCTCTACCCCTTCCTTTTTTCAAACTTTCCTTCTAGCAATACTTGTTTCCTGCAAAGCTATTGATTTAGACATGAATGTTCACTCTTAATTTACAGCTCTTTTTTTTTTTTTTTTTTTTTTTTTTTAATTTTTTTTTTTAAAATCACATAATGTGACAACTTGCCAATTGAGGGGCATCTGCTTTTGAGTATTTTTGTGCTCCACACACCTTTCAAGATCCTTGATGCCCCTATTCCAACAACGTTGACTGTCTATCAGTGCTGCTCCATTCCTTATATGGTATTCTCACCCGAAAAGGAAAAAAAAAAGAAGTCATTTATTCTGTATTTGAAATGTCATGCAATAGCATTGTTTTACGGGAATGGTTAACTTCTGCAGTACCAATAAAACATAGTTTGTGTCATGAATAAGGATAATGCAGCTGCTGAGCAGGTGTTTACCAATACGTTGACATCTGATGAGATGCCATGAGAGAGAGTTTTAAGTAAGTCTATTGGGGAAATTTGACAGTTTATTGTTGAGAATAGGATGTTAGGATGAGGTGTAAACAAATTAGACATGTGAGGGATACATAACCAGGGTTGAAGAGCCGGTTCATAAAACCCGGTTATTGAAGAATAGGTGACACCAAATTTGCCACGTAAGAGCTTCATCTGCCTTTGTGAATTCAGCTGTTGAAATGTGGGACCCCAAACTTCAAATTTTGAATAATTTAAGGAATGATCTAGATTCTAGTTGTAGAACAACCAGATCTAATTTTGCAATGTCCAATCACTTTATGTCATTCACTTCCTAGATAATTGTTAACGAAAAAAAAAAAAAAGAAGAGGAATTCTGAACGGGAAATAGTGTGATTCACAAGTAAGGCAATTTAAAACATGCAAAGGCAAATTAAATAATCTCATTCGCAAGGAGACGATAGTGTGGTGACAAAATGGTGACAAAACGGAAAATTTAAGGAAAACTTCCAAGAAAAAAACAACTATAGGAAACTTTTCCCAATAAAACAAATCCACTGTGACAAGAGAAGTTTTACAGTCAAGAAAAAAATCTTGTCCTAGACTCTACTGGCCCATAGACAACTTACATTAAAAAAAAAAAAAAAAAACCTTTCTCTTCATTAGAACAGGTGGATTCTTCAACCATATGGATGGCTTCCAAGGATAACTTACCCACAATCACGGCTAAAGCTCCAACAGACTTGAAGAACATTTTGTAGGTTTTCTTCACTACAGCAAGTATGTGGTAGGCGCTATATCTTTAACCTTGATCACCAATTAATATTTAGATCTACTTTGATACCTCCAGTATGGTGAAACTAAGAGATTTTTTTTTTTTTTTTTTAATGGAAAATTGAGAGAATCTTTTTTATTTTTATATAGGAAAACTGAGAGAATCTTGATTGCACACAAACACAACTTTCTCCTCTAAAAAAACCCTCTTTTAGGTTGACTTATAATGTGCCTTTTATACTCCATTAAGTAGGTCTAACATTGGGCTTAAACATATGACTTATGATTTGTTTGATTAGAGAGATTTTAGGGAAATGGAAAAGGGGGAGAGAAAAGTGGAGGGAAAAATGGTTTTTGTGGGTGTTTGGTTGGAGTAAAGAGAGGAGGGAAAATTGGTAGAGTTTGAGTGTTCTCTCTTAGACCCACCACTAAAATATTTTCTTTCCAAATAGGAGAGAAAACAGGAGAAAAAATAGGAGAAAAAGAAGGTGGAACAAATGTTCCCACTTATGTGGAAGAAAAAACCCATGTGCAAAGTTCACATGGGCTTGTCATTTTCTTCTTTAGCCTCTTTGTTTTTTTTTTCCTTTGGTTTTTAACTTTTTCTGTTTACCCATCTATTTCAATTTTTTTTTTTTTTTTTTTTTGGATGCTCATTGTTTTGGATCCTTTGGCTTGTGTTTTTTTTTTGGAAGTGTCCATACACAATTTTTTTAATTAAAAATGTGTAACTTTTTGTTTTATTTAATTGAGACATAATTGTAAATTTAAAAAATCAACAAGTGCACACAAACACTTAGATTTACGTGATTCATCCAAAAGGCCAAAACTAGGGTTAAGTAACTACGTTTATAGATTTGTTGTAGTTTTATTATGATGGTTATAACAAAAGTTACATGAATTATTAGCACGCGTAAGTACACACAGAGAAGAAATTGGTTAGTGTAACTTTATAAGAGTTCCGCTTTTTTAGATCCTTCATTTCTATTAAATCTAACCATAGAAAATCATTAGATATCATAAACATTCTATAAATCAGTGATTCAAGAATATTAACTCTTTTCAGCCTTCTTCTTAATTGGCTTCCCTTGTACGCTTTGTCAGCTCTAAGCCAACCAAGCAGGCATGACCATTTCTTTACTCTTTTCTATGTCACCTTTCGCTTTTCTCAATCCCATCCCACACATACCAACAGCATGTTAATTAACACCATCAACTCCTTCAGGCCATGAAGAAATTCCAAGCTACGATAAACATTTAAAAAACTTGATGAAAGCTCCCCTAAAAGTACGGTGAAAGATAAAAGTTTGGAGTCTCGCATTTAATAAGTAGGCTATTGTGGCTTGGGTATCTGAAATGCTCGAAGCCTATTCATCCATTAAGAAACATAGTCCCACTCCCATCTGAACCAAATATTTATGGGACACAGCTAGAAGGTTGCTTAGCGACTTCAAATGGGCAAGAATGCTCACTAGGAACGACTGCCAACTTGAATCTCATTAACAAGTCCAAACCTCAATGGGGTGAGCCATGAGTGTGGGGCAGGTGGCATCTCCTTTGCTCTAAAGGGATACACATGTAAGGTTTAAAATTTCATTACCTTTCTTCTCAACTAAAATAATAATAATAATAAACAATAACAAAAACCAAACTGGGTTAAAATTTAAATTGGGTTCCAGAATCCCGATCCATGGGATGTTGAAACTTGAATAAAGAGATGTGGATAAACTGAGGTATATTATTATTGGATGGCTTTCTTATCGGAAAGTTCAAATAGGTGTTCCCAAATATTTTATCAGATAAGTTTCCTAAATTAAAAGGTTGTGTGAAAACATACAGTTCAAAGATTTTCTAGCTCTTAGCTCTCAAGTCTCAGGTGTAAACTTCAGAAAATACTATCTCTTGGGCCATTCTCTCTAAGTAACCACTAACTCCCTAAGATTTGCTGAGCCAAATTAAGTACAAATGATGATATATAGGAACATGTTTGGAAATAGGACTGCAGAAGCTTTTTGAGTTCGTGATGCAAAGGATCGCAAGAAAAACTAACAAGTCCTACTTGAGAGAATTCTGGTCCGCAGAAGGTACAACATAAAACCTTCTTTAATCTACTTTGATGATCTTGGTTAAAGGTTTTTTTTATTTATTTATTCTTATTATTTTAACAATGAAAGAGTTTTTTATTCCCTCAAATTTGTCTTCACAAACTCGTAACTTCTTGCTAATGAAGTAGAAGATTACCACTAGGTTATAAACATAACATAGCAAGAGGATGGAGTAAAGCAAGGTGTGAATTTGGGTGTGAGAATGAGTATATTCCTAACATTATTCTTATTTTTTTTTAAACTCCTACTTTTTTTTTTTATAGTAAATTTTAAACTCCTACTTTGAGTTCTCTTCTTAATATAGATATATAGGATTTCAATTTATGACATCTGTTCAGTAATGATTACTCTTTATCATTTAGGGTCTGTTTAGATATAACTGAAAGTTGAAAACTGAAAACTGAAAAACATTGTAGTAAAATAATTTTTAAATATGTGAATAGTACCGTGTGACCTATTTTTAATATATATTTTTTCTGAATATAAGTAATTGTGGGTCCCATGAATAGTGCGTGAACAGTACATGAACAGTAAAATTTGTCTTCGCACAGTGCATGAGCAGTACTTGTTATTGTTCATAAGTGTTGAAGAAAGAAAAAAAAAAAAAGGGCTTGCTGAAACGCAAACGTGCATTTGGGAAGTGCAAAACGCGCTTCCCAAATGCACACTTAGAAAATGCATCAATTGATTTTTGACATAAATGAGACTTGAATTTAGATCTTTTATTTGATGATAAGAAATTTTATTAATTGAGTTAATTGAAACCTACAATATAAGAGAGTAAACGCTGATAAATGGTATATTTGATTCTTTAAAATAACATAAAAGGAGTGAAAATTAATATTTTCTTAAAAGTTTCAATAAAGTTGTTTATGTAAAATTAAACCTAATATATACTTTTATAAGGGACTAGCATAAATTATATTCGAAAAGCCATAGGATAGGGATCATTGCCTCTCTCCCATGCTGGCTCTTCCCTTAGGCATGTTAGGCAACTGCTTAAAGCCTTCAAATTTATTTAATTAGGTAATTTTTTTATTCTTGATTTTTTTTTTAAATGTTAATTTTGTAAAATTAATAAATAAAACCCTAAATTATAAGGAAAAAAAGGAAAAAAAAAAAATTTAAGAGAAAAAAAAATGGGAGAAAGAAGGCCAATAAATTATACCTGAAATATAGCCAAAAAATAAGGGAAAAAAATCAGTAAAGGAGGCCAATAAATTATTCCTGAAATATAGTCAAGAACATAAGGAGAAAAATAAGTGAAAACAATTCGGGATAGAAGGCCAATAAATTATACCCGAAATATGGCCAAAAAATACGGGAAAAAATGTCTTAGAGAAAAAAAAAAAAATTTTGCGAGAAGGTTTTTTGAAATAGAAGCTGAAATCTTTCTCCCATCTCTCTCTCTCTCAACAAAATAGAACAAATCAACAAAACATAAAAAGCATTAAAAAAATTAAAAGCTTAATTTTTTTTTTTTTTTTTTTTTTTGGGGAGGGTGGGGATCAATATCACTGCCTCTCCTTCATACATAACTTCATAGTCTCCTCCTCCATTATTACATTAATTATTTTATGCATTCAATATATGCATTTTCTCTTGTACAATATATGATCTCTACATAATTATAAGATCCGCATGTAAGAAAGATAATTTATATACTAAATGCACAAATATCTTCTTCTATCACTAGCTTCAAAGATTTTAAAAATAAGGTAAATAGGGAGAAAAATATTTTTTTTCCCTCTCAGGTGTAATAATTTCATTTATTTTGTTGCAAAACTAAAGAATCGATATATGTTTCTTAAAATGATTAGTGAAGAAAAGCTCCACTCTAACTAATGAATCGTTCAATTGGCACAACCCCTACGTCTATAAGACAAAGAATCCATAACGATTTCAATGACCATCTTCTATTTTGCTTCTAGCAAAAACAACTCCACCAGAAGAGAAACAAAGAATCGCCATTGCAACTCAACTGGAATTTGATTACATTTCATTCAAATGTATAAAAATAAATTTATGATAATAATTCTTGAATCTATAATCGTTATAAGAGAGATTAAAACCTTTTAGTCTTAGCTTGATCAAATCAATTAGTTTGGATCGGTTATTCTTCGTCACGTTTGCAAGGGCCATTCTTGTCGTCACTTTGACGTACAAAAAGTAAAATGATTAACATGTTTGGTTCAACGGTAATGATTTTCTTCCTTGGTGTATCTTTCGCCACATCATTATTCGACATTTTACAAAGTGAATGTGTCCCAAAACCTGACACTTGGATCATAATGCAGCAAAGCCACATCATATCACCAGGCCAATTATTTACGACGTGGCATGAGCAATAATTTGCTTAAAGAAAGTTGGAAAATTGTATTATTTAAAAAATAAATAAAATACCAAATATAATGTATAATGTAAATAATCTGAAACATAACAAATTTAACAAATTTTTTTATAACTAACATGATATATTACTATTGAAGTAACATAATTTTTTATCTTTTTAATACTAGTCGTAACATTTAACATGTTATGTTAATAATTATTAAAAAAAATATCATGAAAAATATTATATATATTGACTCCATTTGGAGACAGCTTATTTAGCTGAAACTAAATTTGTTTTGTTAAAAATACTGTAGATAAAACTAAAATGTAGCTGAAATAGTATAACGAAATTTATGAATAAACCAAAAAATGCAATGAGACTTATAAATAGTAACAAAAATAAGTTAAATAATAAAAAAAAGTTGGCTTTCTAGGCCAATGCTAAATGCAATCTTACTGTTAGTTAAGATAAGGAGTGTCGACACGTATATATGAAATTTATAAATAGTAGCAAAAATAAGTTAAAAAATAAAAAAAGTTGGCTTTCTAGACTAATGTCAAACGCAATCTTACTGTTAGGTAAGATAAGAAGTGTGAAGATAAGGAGTGCCGACACGTATATAAATGATATGTGAATAGTATAAAATTCATTTTGGGAGGTCCAATCATGACAAGGAGTCACAAGGAGTCAAGGATTAAATTGGTGATCTGGTATATTATATTGCATTATTGCACTAGCACATGTATATAAGAGAATGATCTCATCTCTTCCTTAATTTCATTGGTGAGGCATTATATGTATAATGAAACTTATGAATAAACCAAAAAGTGTAATTAGATTTATAAATAGTAGCAAAAATAAATTAAATAATAAAAAAAGTTGGCTTTCTAGGCCAATGCTAAATGCAATCTTATTATTAGTTAAGATAAGGAGTGTCGATACGTATATATGAGATTTATAAATAGTAGCAAAAATAAGTTAAATAATAAAAAAAGTTGGCTTTCTAGACTAATGTCAAACGCAATCTTACTGTTAGGTAAGATAAGAAGTGCCAAAATAAGGAGTGCCGACACGTATATAAATGATATGTGAATAAATGATGTGTGAATAGTATAAAATTCATTTCGGGAGGTCCAATCATGACAAGGAGTCACAAGTAGTCAAGGATTAAATCGGTGATCTGGTATATTATATTGCATTATTGCACTAGCACATGCATATACGAGAATGATCTCATCTCTTCCTTAATTTCATTGGTGAGGCATTATAAGCATGTGGAACCAGCGAGATCAGAGATGGCCCAGCATGTGAAAGTGAAACAAGACATAACAGTTGGGCATATAAGGTGGCTAAGATTAATTACAAAAACAACAAAACAATATGATCTTGTTTAGGTTGTATCGGTTCTAATTTGTTTTTGTTTTTTTTTTTGTCAATAATGAAAGGGAAAATAGTAGGAGATAGGAAATCACCATCATACTAACTCTATTATTGGAGTAGATTAACATGGTTTTAAGCTTAGTCATCACTTTGCATGTGGCTGAAACTTCCTCTGTGATTCAATTCAATCCTAAGAAAAACAAATTTTTAGTAATTTCATTTATTTTTATACGACAAAATTAATTAGTGGACCAAGTTAGCATGGTAGGCTGCTCTCAATCTGAGTCAGCATTTAGCAATTAGTAAATTATTAAAACCTTCTTACCTAAAAACATTTGGAGGGAAATGATTGCCCAACAAGGTCTGCGGAGCTAATCTTTTTGAGTGATTAGATTACACGTGTAAATTCACCATTCTATACCAACAATCAAGTGTGTTTGTTTTAGTTCTCTATCCTTGTGTAAACGTGGGGTCTCCATTAATCAAAGAACCCATTACCTCTCTCCAATAATTTCATTTTAAAATATATTTATTGATATAAAAAATTTGTTTGATTAACATGTAGTTTTTTCCGTTTTTCAACTTCCATCTTCTTTGCTGTTGCCAGGTGTTTGTTTCTTCTTTTTATCATAGTCTATCTTGCTACTGTTAGTAATATGTGGATTTGTAATCAATTGGTTTCGCCTAATTTCAACCCAAAATAAGAAGCAGTTTTTTTCTATTTATTTTATTATGTTTTTTAGACTCTCTTGAAACGTGACTTTGAGTTCACTTTCGTGTCTAAATTGTAGTTGTTATGTCCTGGTCCAGCTATGTTTCAATTGAGGCAGAGTGGAAAAAGTTATATACCTAACCTTTTTTTTTTTCTTTTTGGCTGAAGTGTTAGATACCTAACTTGCATAAGTTACATGTGTCAAAGAACGTAAAGATAAAAGCACATATTCAACTAAGTGCGTTTGTGTATAATGCATATTAAAATTGTGTGTAAAAAGTAAAAACTTAGCAAATAATGAAGCATGAAAAGGACTTAAAAGTTTGAAATTGCATAATGGAATGGTCCAAACTGGTATCCATAGCATGTCACCCTAGACCCTAGTTAACCAATCACCTATTTAAAAAATAAATAAACAAATTGAGCTTGCAAAATCATTTCCAAACCTCAAGTGACAAAAAAGGAATATAGATAATTGAGGGAGCAATTATGACACCAAGTATTCATGGCCTATCAATGCAGAATCCCAATCAATGCCAGAAAAAAATGGCATTTCATTTCCACCAACCACAAGGCTCACTTGGAACTATTTTATCCCATGTTTTTAAAATTGGCAAATCTAGCATTCCGCAACATCCTCCTCATCTATATAAGCATTTATTCATGGATTCTGATTCACAGATACACATACCTTTCCTTCTAGTATTTCTTAAATCTCTCTCTCTCTTTCTCTTTCTAGCTCTTTCCAGCCAAGCAAGAAAACCAATCAGCACTATACATATACAGCTACCTCATTGATCCTCCATTGAACAAAAACAAAAAAACAAAAAAGAGTTTTCACTTTTCATTAAAGTCACAACCTTGCTCTCTCCGCTCTCTCAAAAATCATATCTTTACTTCATTTCTGATCACAGCTTTAATTCTCTACCATTTTGCTTGTTGCAAGGGACACCATATATATAAACAATGGAGGATACCCTTCCATGCTCCTACTCTCCTCTTCCCAATGGACCTCCCACCATTGAAGGACCTTTAGACAAGCGTAGGCCACGAACGAAGGCGACCCTCATAATCTTTTCTGGGTTGTTGTTGTTGTTGCTTGCTTCGTTTTTGGCCATTAGTATAGGTGATCATAGGAATTCACACAATGTCCATGAAAATGAAAATGATGAAGCTTTGTTGGCCACGTCCGAACCACCATCCGTGTCGATACCGTTGGAGCCAGTGCACCCCGTGTCACGTGGCGTATCGGCCGGCGTGTCGGAGAAGTCGAACCTGGCATTTGCCGACCACAATGCGATCTCGTATCCATGGAACAATAGCATGTTGTCATGGCAGAGGACATCTTTTCATTTCCAGCCAGAGAAGAATTGGATGAATGGTATGTTTCATTTTGAATATTGAATATGTTTCTTTACAAATTGTTTATTGTTTTTTTTTTTTTTTTTTTTTTTTTTAATTCGTCAAAAAATAGGTGGTATACCTTTGTGAAAATTCTGAACTTGATCTCTCGTATACATGTATTATTGTAAATGTATATTGATTTAGTTAAGATTGTCTTCTGGGTTCTGGACAAAGAAAGCGTTATTTAATATTTCAAATTCCTGTATAATAGGGATAAAGGTATTCATGTCATTATCTTAGGGAAAAGTGTGCCTAATAGTGTGGTTGATGAGCTTATTTCAATTGTTAGTCTTGTTTAAAAAAATAAGTTAAGTACAACTAAACTTAGAAGAAAATGAAATTCTTATCCCCAAAAAAAAAAAAAAAAAAAAAAAAAAATAGAGGTTTGAGAAGAAACAGATAACTGTGCATGATAAAATAAGCTTAGCCTAATTGGGTTTGCGGTATTAAGTGCTTACCATGTTGGATGGTGAGGTTACAGGCACTGATGACATTTAGAATATCAATATTTATACTAAACAATTATCATTACACTTTTTATTTAATTTGTTAAGTTATTATATGCTGATTTTGGTCCCTTTTTTGTGGTTATGTGCTTGACTTTCATTCCTTTGATGGGGAAATCTGGTTGGTTCTGCTTCAGATCCTAACGGTAAGACCATTACTTTTCTCTCTGAACCTTCACTATCACTATCACAGATTTTATGTTACCAGATGTATCCCACCTCTCCCACCTCCCCCTTCTTTGTGCTTGATTAATATTTGCCATATATTGAATAGCTGAACTAAACATCTGATGGTGATCTGAAAACAATTAAAAAAAGGAAAGATCAATTCAAGACAGTATGATTGCACTATTATGATTAAAAGTTTGGGAAGAAAATTAGTTCATTACAATATTCTATTACCATAGTGAGATAGAATTGTTCAATGGTATAACTAGCTGAGAATCTGGATCATTAGGACAAGCTAGACCAATCTGAAAATATTGAAAGATTACACTACAAGTTTTAATAGTATTGGTATTATTCCATTTAGTGAGAACATGACTGGTTTAAAGTTAAGTCTTCATAGTCTATGTAAGAAAAATCAGGTTGCTCGGTATCTGTTGGTTGGCGATGAAGACCATCATAGGTTGAACTGTTAAAATTCTTTTGGTCAAATCTTACCAGCTGTCAAATTTCGACTTGACTTTCACAAGAGGCAGGAAATTATTATGAGAATAGGGGGTTTGAATTCAATCCCACATGCTTAAAAAAAATGTTTTGTAGAACTTTGAATAGGGAGCAAGAATCTAGTCTAACGAGTAACAACTATCCCAATCCCAATCCCACCCCACTACACACCCTGTCACCACATGTTGAATCTTTTACACCTTGTGCAATTTTGCCTTGATCCATAATTTACTAAATTTAAAATCTACTTGGAAAATATTACAGGACCTATGTTCTACAAAGGATGGTACCACTTCTTTTACCAGTACAATCCTAATGGAGCAGTGTGGGGTGACATAGTTTGGGGCCACGCTGTGTCAACGGACCTGATCCATTGGATTCACCTCCCTTTAGCAATGGTTGCTGATCAGTGGTATGACATAAATGGTGTTTGGACTGGGTCTGCTACAGTCCTTCCCAATGGCGAAGTTGTCATGCTTTACACTGGATCCACTAATGAGTCAGTGCAGGTTCAAAATCTTGCATATCCTGCCAACCTGTCTGATCCCCTCCTCATCGAATGGGTCAAGTACTCTGACAACCCAGTTCTTCTCCCACCACCAGGCATCAATAAGAATGACTTTCGTGACCCAACAACAGCTTGGTACACATCAGATGGGAAATGGAAATTTGCCATAGGGTCCAGGGTTAACACAACAGGCATTACCTTGGTTTACCACACTAAGGACTTCAAGAGCTATGAGCGTTTAGATGGATTGCTTCATTCTGTCCCTGACACTGGCATGTGGGAGTGTGTGGACTTCTATCCTGTGTCCAAGACGGCTGGAAAAGGTTTGGACACATCGGTTACTGGTCCTGGAGTGAAGCATGTGATGAAGACCAGCCTGGACAATGATAGACAAGATTATTATGCACTTGGGATTTATGATGAGAAGACTGATACATGGGTTCCAGACAACCCCAATATTGGTATTGGAATCAGGTATGATTATGGGATATTTTATGCATCCAAGACGTTTTATGACGAGCAGAAGGAAAGGAGGGTGTTGTGGGGTTGGATTGGAGAGTCTGATAGTGAATTTGCAGACATGAAGAAGGGCTGGGCATCAGTTCAGGTATGCTGATTTCTTTCTAGTTAAATCATAGGCCATCATGTCTTTTTTCCTTTTAAATCAAATTGGATTCATCAGCATGTATCTCTTATGATTCACTTCCTTGACATGATTTTATGTTTGTGCAATGATCTTCTGCAGGGTATTCCAAGGACAGTGTTGCTTGATACAAAGACTGGTAGCAATTTGCTTCAATGGCCAGTGGAGGAGGTAGATAGTTTGAGATTGAGCAGCAAAGAGTTTGACAAAGTGGAGGTCAAGGCAGGATCAATTGTTCCACTAAATATAGTATCAGCCACACAGTTGGACATTGTCGCACAGTTTGAGTTGGATAAGGAGGCTTTGGAGAGGACAGCTCAAAGCAATGTGGAGTTCAGCTGCGGCAACAGTCAGGGAGCAGCTCAACGTGGTGCATTAGGGCCCTTTGGACTTCTTATTCTTGCAGATGAGAGCCTTTCTGAGCAAACTCCTGTGTATTTCTATATTGCCAAAGGAACTGATGGCAATCTCACAACTTTCTTCTGTGTTGATCAGTCAAGGTATTTTACACCTTTCTAATTCTGCTGCTTGTTTACTTAACAGTTGAAATGTGTGTCAATTTTGTCAAATTAAACTTGGTTATGTTCTTATACTTCATTGTTTCCTTTAGGTCTTCTGAGGCAACTGATGTTAATAAACAAATTCATGGGGGCTATGTTCCTGTACTAAAAGATGAAAAATTATCTGTGAGGTTACTGGTAAGTTGAGCCTTATTTTCACTTTCAGTTCTACATGAATGAATATCTTACCATTATTGACTTGATCAATCACATTAATATTGCATGGAAATGTATGACCATCCAGGTTGATCATTCAATAGTTGAAAGCTTTGTTCAAGGTGGGAGGACATGCATCACATCACGTGTTTATCCAACAAAGGCAATCTATGGGGCTGCTCGGCTATTTCTGTTTAACAATGCTACTGAGGCCACTGTTACTTCCTCACTCAAGATATGGCAGATGAATTCTGCATTCATACACCCCTTCCGTGCTAAGTGAAATGTTTATATTAATTAAAGAAGAAGAAGAAGAAGAAGGGAAAGGAACAGAAAGTGCTCCTGTGGCAATCTACATGATGCTGCATCAAAGCGTCCAATTCCAATAACCTCACATCAACACTCGACATTATTGCCAGTTTTGTTAGTTCATCAATCTCTATTGATTCAATGTTTTTTGGTTTGATGGGAGGGTAATCGATTTGAGTTGTTTGGGAATCCAGGCACTTGTTGCCACATAGCTCGAAATTGCAGCGTCAGCAATTGATGCACTGAAGCTTCAAAGTCCAATTTTCTGTGTGTACGTATTGATGCTGTGTTTTGAGCATATCTTTTTGTACATATAAATGGAAAAAATAAAAGTTCAGTTTCTCATATGACTTGGGTCATGAAGGAAACCCTATTTATCATTTGCTTAGCTTTACAGTGGGGGCTTGAAGTCTACATTCCCAATCCTACACTTTATTATTATTTTTATTCGTAATTATGCAGATGGAAAATTTGAATCTAGACTTTCTCAATGAGTACGAGCTAGATGTGACCAACGGAAACTTAAAGGGTTTAGATCCTCTCTACCACAACAATTGAATTATCAAAAAAAAAAAAAAAAACCAAAAAGCTAAGAAGCCCTTGACTATTGTCAATCCTACAATTTTATTAATTTGTAGAATTTTGTTGATAAATAATAAACTGCTGTCCTGATGAATTGCTTAGTTCCAGTTACATCATTCATGGCTGGGTTGATTACTCATTTATTCAAAAGTAAAAGAGGAGGCCCATTAGCCCAACAGGAATTTTATAGCCACAATGCTGTCCAGGAAGGCAAACAGTTGCCTGGCCTAATATAGTGCAATAGGCCCACAGTTTGGTGAGTGTGACTTGACCAAACAATGCAAAAGCAAAACAATCAAATATACTTCTAACTAAAAAACCTTATTGCCGAACAAAAAGTTTTAAAAAATCCAAGCACAAAGTCAACAAAAATTAGTAAATAATAACCAAAATTTTTTAAGTGGAGCAAAATAGTACAATAATACTCAAATCCCAAAATGCAAAAATCTCAACTTTCCCATAAAACAAATAATTAAAGTGTCATGCCAATCACATATTTGAGATTGATGGTCAAGTGACAAATTTTTTTTTTTTGGGTTAGCGTTTAATTTAGAGGATTTAATTTTCAATTTGGGATGGCTTTGTCCCTGGATGCTTGTAAACTTGTTGCATACAAAAAGGTAATTTGAACTTTTTTTTTTCAAGAAGGCATTTTACACTTTGAAAAGTACCAAAAAAAATTTTAATTGAAGACTTTTTTTTGAACAATAAGAGAGATTTTGGTATAAATAAATGTTCTACTCCTCTCATTCTTCTTACTTAGAAAGAAAAAAAAAAGTTCTAGTAAATGTTAAAATTCAAAACTAGGCCTTCTGAAGCAAATCTTATAAAGAAATCCATGCATACATTTATAAAAGTCAGATTGCCTTCTCTATAGGGTTTACCCAACAACATTGTTGCACACCTTTTGTTCATTTCTATTAATTCTCATTCGACCAAATCTCCCAAAAATGATTAAGGATGGTTTCCATTAATCTCTCTAAAGTAAGACTAATGTTCTCACCAAGAAAATTTGAGACAACTCCGTCAACCCCCAATGAAATTATAGTATTGAATGTGTTCAACTTATGGGAGATTGAAAGTCCATTCATCAACAGATAAAATTTTTACTACTGAACAAACTAATTGTACTACCTGATGATTCCTCTATAAACCAAAAACCTCTTGTGCTTGAATAGAGGAAGCTTCGTCAATGGTGTGGGTTATGGACTCACCTTGTTTGCATATGACTTTATTTTTATCGAGTCCAATTTTGTCTCCTTGACAAGATTGGTGGCGAATCCCAATCTACAACACCAACTCTTTCAATGTGCTTTTCCACATCTTTGACATCACAATCCTCCTCCTTGACATCAAAATTCTCCCCTCCTTCACATAAAATGAATTTGGATGGCAGTTTTAAGGCCAATTTCCAACACCTAAGGCAGCGAGCTGCTCCAATAGTGCATCAAATCATTCCTATATCCACTAAAAGAACAAATCTTGTTGCAAATTGCATGCAACATCATTGTGTTCATGCATTCTTGTGAACCAAGATAATATACTGAATATAAAAGATAGTCAATTTGAGATGACTAATCTCTTGAGAGAGAAAATAGACATTTTTTGTTTAATTTTTTGCTTAATTCTCATTAATGCATTTAACGTACATAAATAGCCAAGCTTAAGATAACCTCGTCAACAAATCCTAAAACATAGGGATCAATTTGAATACAAGTAAATAACAATACTAATCTACTACTACTACCATATTCAGATAAAGATCTATCACTAAGCCTAAATTTAAACAATTCTAATTCAAATACAATTTATTGGGTCATGACATTCCTTTCCCTTGAAATGAATCTTGTCCTTAAGATTCCTAGTTAGGAAAATTGATGCTTCGTCACACCACGTCCTCATCCCTCAATTGGAGAAAAGTCGACCTCGAATACATAAAATGTTGAAGGATAAGAATTTTGGTGTTAGGCATGTCGTGCAATTCTTGAATCACCGTTGGGAGCACTAAGGATAGAAAAATTCTTGCATTGATCACCATTAAATTTATCAGGAATTACAAAATTGATGTGCGTACACATTGGTGCAATCGAGGTTGTCTTTTCTTGAGTCGAAGGAAGCATCGTAGTCTCAATCTTTATAACTTCAGTATTGGTCATGCACCATGGAGGACTGATCATAAAAACATACATCAAACTCAAACTTTTTAGCATGTGCACCATCTAATGAATCACTTTCTTGTAGAATCTTCTCTTGTTAATGCTCTTTAGTAGGCTTTTGTTGAACGAAGGCTAAAGCAACACTTGTTGTCGTCGGTATTTCTATGGGAAATTTTGGTGACTCCATAGTATTGGCTTGAATGTGTAAAACATTGTCTTCAAAGTCATTAGTCATTTTTTTGATGGACTGCAATGATTCGATTTGGAAGCTCAATTGATCTACTGCTACAAACAAGTTTTGAATGGCATGCCTTAGATCCAGGCTTGTCCATAAGTGGTGACTGATTGCGCTAATGGATATGGGTCAAACATGTTGCGACAAGGTTTTTTTTTTTTTTTTTGGATTATGAGTGGTGGCTAGATGAGGAAGGTAGTGGTTGTTTGGTTGATGGTAATTTGGAGGATGGATTTTCTATGGTTTGCTGGAATGAGAAACACAACAAAGATTTTTTTTTTTTTTTTCTTTTTAAGAGATGGATTGATTGGCTCTAATACCAAATGTTGTGAATTAGGATAAAATACTTAATGTAAAAAACAGTCAATTCGAGATAACCAATATCCGGAACTTAAGAGAGGGCATAGAAATTTTTGGTTAATTTTCTGCTTACTTCATTCATAATTCCTATATACATAAATACTAGCAAGGAGATAAACCTCATCACAACCAAGTCATAAAACATTGGATCCAACTCCTATTTAAGTCTAAATGCAAATTGAAAATTAAATCTTAATCTTCATCTACTACAGAATTTTATTCAAATTCAAACTTCTTCAATTGCTACCTAATTATTTGTCATTTGGCCTTGGGACACAACATTCCATTCCCCTTTAGACGAATCTTTTTCTCAAGATTCTGCGACATAGAAATTAATGCTTACACACATCGATTGGAGAATACTTGGCCTCAGATTTTGAAGTGTCGAAGGAAAAGGATGACAATGGAGACCTACATCAATTCTTTAACCATTTCTCTGTGAGCATTAGAAACAAAAATATCTTGCTTACTATACTTTTGAACTCATGGGGAATGATGAATTCAATGTGTGGGATTGAGATCAGCTTATTTGAAATCATGAAATTATCCCTTTGATCAATCTTTTCCACTTCATTGAACCTTTGATCTTTAAACTCAAATATTAAATAAATATGGTACCAAAACACATGTTTTTGCATTATAAGTACTCAAAATACAGTTTTTCACTACATTTTTTAGATCACAATTTTCATATCATTTTGAAAACCAAATACCTAAATACTACTACCAAACGCAATTAAAGCTCTATATCCCAAAAACTCTACTACTAAAATTCCGATTAAGATTTTACAGAGTTGCCATGAGCTTTGTATATGGCATCCGTTCATTTTGAAATGAGTGGTTTAGACTTTACCATGTCATCAACAATTTAAAATAAAAAAAAAGTGTTACGTTCACAACACTTACACAATACTTTCATTACAAATCCTAGGTAACAGATTGTTACATGTTTTTAATTTGAATCCACTACTGAAATTACTTTCTTGCCCATCAGTAACAACCTGTAACAAACTGTCACCTAGGATTTATTTTGAAAGTGTTGTGAAAATGTTATGAATATAACATTTCTCTTAAAAATATATATATATAAACTACTTTTTTTTAAATGCAAAATATTGACTCTTACCATTTTGATATCTATTTTAATTATTGATGATATGGCAAATTCTTATATAATCCACTCATTTCAACATTAATAGATAAGATTTTTAAGTACTTTTTGGTTTACTCTAAAAATTTTCTATCCTATCACTAAAATGCAGTAGTACCAAAAGAACTATTTTATCTATACTATTTATAAGAGGATTCCCCTCTTTAGACTAGACTTTTATGTGGTTCAATAATACCCCTAAACCTTTCGTTTACCAGGGAAAAAATTTGAGGACAAACTGGTAAAAACATATCTTCAACTTCACTTGAAATCTTACAAAATAGGACACTCTCCTACTAATCCATGTTTTTAAAACAAACTTATCCAAAAAAATTTTAAAAAGGGAAATTATGACACTAGGAAAAAAAAAAAAACCTCATCACACTCGCAAAGCATGTGTGATGAGACTAGTATCTTCTATAATTAGATTTATTTCTCAACTTTGTTTCTCAGAAAAAAAAAAAAAAAAAAAAGATTTATTTCTCAACTTTGGAAGTGCACTTTTATTCAAATTTGAAATATTATAAAAATAATAGCGAAAAGATTCAAAAGGAAGCACATCTCAAATAAGATTTTTTTTTTTTTTTTAAAAAAAAAAAGAAGAAGAAGAAGACAAAAACCAATTTATAAGTTATTACATTTATATTTTTAATTTAAATTTTATATCAATAAAATTTATTTTTCAGATTTCGTAATTTACTCCAAATAATTACTTCCTTATTTTGCTCTTCATGGTATGGAGAGTGAATCATACTTTCCAATTTCTTTCTTCAATACTGGATTGATGAAGGACCTTGTATCACTTTATTTAATTTTTTTTTTTTTTTCCGAAGCCTCTTCTCCTTTGTTAGATGATCGCCAATCAAGTTGCATAATAATATAAATCTTCTGTTTCACTTTTTATCTTTTAATTTATGCTCCACCAATTATTGTATGCCTTGTGCTTGATTTGTTTCCATTTTAAACTTTAGCTATTTTATAAAGAAAATCAAATAAATACATGATAAGTTGTGATTGATGAAATATAAAGTGAGACAAGATTTGTATTCTTTGTATATGTCTGTGCTATCACAGACTTGGGAAATATATTAGCCCATCCCTAAAATTTAAACTATTCCCTATTGTGCTCTTGAAGATAAGTGTTATACAAGCTCTTATAAAACAATTCTTTTGCTTTATTTGGTTATACTTGGTGTGACTCTAATAGGATACTTAGGGTCTGTTTGGTTAGAGTGAAAAAAGGGAGGGTAGAAAATGAGGGAGAGATGTGTATGATTGGGAGGGAAAAATGGGAGAAGAAAATAATGAGACCCAACAATTTTCTTTTTGGGCCCACCAAAACTCTATCTATCTCCCCAAATTGGGAAAATTGGATGGAAAACAAGCTTTGCTTTTTCGAACAAAATTACCCTTAGCCCTAGTAGAGTAATGTTCAAATTTTGAACATTTTTCCTTGTCTTTTTTTTTTTTTTTTCTTTTTCTTATTTTGTCTCATTTGTTTCTCTCACTCTTTTTTTGGGTGCTCATTTGTTTCTTTTCTCATCTCTACATCAAGTTTTATTTATTTTTTAAATTAAGAAAAAAAAAAAGAGTTCTTGAACTCTTGTGTGTGTGTGTGTGTGTTTTTAAAAAAAAATGAAGTTACCATTTGTAGAATTTAAAAAAAAAAAAAATAATGTATTACTTTTTGTTTTATCTAATAATGACATAATGGTAAATTTATACAAATTATATTTTCTATCTTCTATTTTTTTCTTTTCTTTTCAACCAAACAAATGAGTTTTTCATCTCTCAACTTTTCCATTCTCCCAAGTCCCAACCAAACATATATGAGAGAGAACTAAATTTCTTCTAATCTCTCACTTTTCTCTCACTTTCCCATTTACTATCTTCCCATTTTTCCACCCCTCCAACTAAATTGACCCTTAATGGAGGATATGGTGAGATTGTCTCTAATATATAATCGAGGATAGTCAAGCAATTGGGTCCACCATCCATGTCCTCAATCATAGTAGAATCTTTAAGATTTCACTTAGGGTTTGTTTGGTTGAAGGTGGAAAAGTGGGGGATAGAAATAGGGAAAACATGAAAAAGTATGGGGATAAAACTTTTTTTTTCTTATGAATAGCAAACTCTTTTGTTTGGTTAAAAAGATAAATAAGATGATAGAAAATGTAGATTTTATAAATTTACTCGTATGCTCCTAGTACAAAAAAAATAATAAATAAGGAAAAAAAAACTAAAAACTAAAAAAAAAAAAACATGAATCGTAACATAGGGTGAAAAGGGAAAAAAATAATCTCGTATTTTCATTGTTTCTCTCTAACTCAAACGAAAAAGAAATTTTTTTTTTTTTTTTTTTTAAGAAGCTTAATATGGTTTATGTCATATATGGATAATCGCGGCTGGGATTGTGCTTCCTTTGTTTAATCATAGATTCATAACCCAAGGTTGAGAAATGTGTCAACCTTGGTCAGTTATTTAATTAATTATTATAATTAATTATGAGAATACTTTTCTTAAACGATTCCCCCAAGGCTGGGCTATTGGAGCCAATCGCGGCCAGATTTGCGTCAGTTAGCTTCTCTTTGTTCGTCTCATTAACCTTGCCCACAAGTTGATTCTCATCTATGTTTAATTTAGTCTTTTTTGATAAGATGTTTAATTTATTCTTAGATTAAGGTAATAGTTTTTTAACCCATTTTTATAAGCTACCTAATCAGTTTTTTATTAAGAGTATCAAACATTTCAGTCAAAAAAAGAGTATCAAATAAATTAACGTATTGACAGTAATCCAAGCAAGAAGTATCAAGGTAAAACATTCCTTACGCAAATCAACGACCTTTTAGGGAGAAGGTTTTCTTGTTTCTAGCTATAGTCTATATAAAGATACAATATTCTGTCAGCTACTTTTTCTAGGGTTTGAATAGTGTGTCTTGCAGTCTTCCTTAGGTGTTTGCATGTGAACTCAGTCAACCTTGAATTTCATTTCTTCAAAAATGATTGCCATCGTAGCACTAGAAAATTTAATTGGATCCAGCATTTCATGACTTGTTGATACGATAATATATATACACAATATGGAAGAGGTTAACTTCAAGTTATACCGTTCAATAATTGAAGCTCTCCTATGAAGAAGGATTCAAATTCACACCATTTGCTTTAGTTCTTTATTTATAACATATGGAGACTTAGTTATAAACTAGATCATTTTTACATGGTACATTCCAAATCGAAGGAAAGATGCAAATAAGATTAACAAAGCTTATCTAGATCGTATCTCAGCATGGTGTATTCTAACATATCACACTGCTTTTTCATGGTTTTTCCCTAATATTGTATAGATGAAGATTAATTTTGATGTTGCCATTAGATCTCAATCTTCCTTCCCAGTAGTTGTACTTGTGTGTCGCAATGAGTATGGGGTGTAATTTTTGCTCATTCCAGCCTCTTCCCTCATATTGATCCGATTCAAGGAGAAGTCTAAACAACCTTTCAAGCTATTGAACTTGCAATCTTCCTCAATCTCAATTATGTAATTTTGTAAGGGGATTCAAAAGGTGTTATTGAAGCCTTGTTGTAGTTACACTCCTCTAGATCATTTCCTTGGTTTCTTGATAATTTCTTCTCTTAATTGAAAGATGTCTTAAACTCCTACTCTTGTTGGGATTTCATTTTCTGTTCCTAGAAATATAATTTTTTTGGCTCACAATGTTGTAAGATGGTTGCCTTTTATAATTGAGATGAGCCTATCTTCATTGTTTATCTTCCTTCTTGAGTTCTTGTCATTGAAATTAGAGATGATTGGGGCCTCCCTGGTCTCTTTATAAAAATATTTCTATTCATCAAACTTTTACATTAGGTTCATATCTCATGAATCTTACAATTAAATCAAATATTTTGCACGATTGTCAAGTATGTTAGATTTTATATCAATTACTACCGCGCATTCTTGGTGCAGCAGTCACTATATAAGTATAAATACTTGTAGAGTGTGAGGGGAAAATGCTGAAGTTCAAGTCTCTAAAAAGGAACTTCACACACATATACACTTAAATTAGGCTATAGTAGAAATTTTATCTTGTATAAAAAAAAAAAAAAAAATCATATCAATTATATATGATTTACTATACTCTTCATAAATTCAAGTATTTAGTATATTTTAAAACATAAAATTAAGAAGAAAAAAAAAAAACGAATAGGAAAAGCATATAACCCAAAGATAGATTTGACCAAATAATTAGATGATATTTTTATTTTTATTTATAAATCAGACTTGATTTCTATCTTTTTACCTCAAAAAAAAAAAAAGATTTAATCAAATGTACAATGAGAATGTTGTTTTCCTTTTTTTTTTTTTTATGAATTGAAAATTCCTTATCTCTTTTAGTCATTCCCATTTTGAAAAGTAATAGGGTAAAGAAAATCAAAAAATCATTGATCAAATGCTGCATTTTATCTACGGCTTACTCATAAATCAATTTGATAGATATTGAATAAAGAGGGTATAGAGAGAGAATATTTAATTCAGAATGAGAAAGTGATTTCTAGAAAATCAATATTCAATACTAGTTACCTAAACAAAAATATAAATTTCTATCAACAGTTTCATTCTCTCTACTATGTTAACGCTTAAATAATAAAAATGAATAATCAATAGTGTATATAGACGTGGGTTCTAATTAACTCAATTAGTAAAAAATTTTATGATTGAATAAGAGATTTGGAGTTCAATCTCCGCCTACACTAAAAACCAATTGATATCTTGATTTAAAAATAAAGAGTTATTATAAAAAACGGATACCATATATTAAAACTCTATTTTTAAAAAAAAAATTGTATATAGACGGAAGCTTTCAAATTGAAAAGGCTTCGTAAGTTTAGAAATTTGACAAACTCAAATATTGTTTTTTGTCTACGGATGAGTGCACTATCCCCATGGAAATTATATTATTATAAAAAAAAAATGACTAAGATATTATTGTTTTGTATAAGTAACGTAGCATGGATATCTACAAATTCTTCTACTATCTAAAATCGTTTTGGCTGTTATTCAATCCAATAACATATTCAAGCAATGACTTTATACATTATATACAGGGTCTGCAACTGGAAAAAGCTGTGTGTGAAGGTAATGATTTATAGTGATAGACATAGTGTGATACGCAAATCTAGTTCAGATGGAGTGTAAAGTGACAATGCAATAAAGTGGTTTATCATATGCTTAAATCCACTTGATACAGACAGAGTGAATTAATTGGTAAGTATTATTGTCACTAACAGCCCTCTTAAAATTATGGGTGATTGAATTGAGTTCACATATCTAAACCAATAAATATCTCAACCTTCTATATTGAGCCTTCATCTACCCCCTTTGATTTTTTGGCATCCAATGGATAAGCTAGAGATATATACAACCCTATGTCTACAAAGAGCCGAACAAAAAGATGTGTATGAAAATGGATCTTCTAAATAAAATCACAAACAGAGACCTATCTAAAAGGTTAGATGAGAAATGCATATATATGGTATATTCCAACAAAAAACAAACAGAATTATTTGTAGGACAAAAAGATGTTGTATATATCCAGGATGGAGATGAATATAAATAATCAATTTTATTTGTTATTTAGATTAAGTTAGGTGTGGTCATCACTGAGTTGGCATTGTCTGGACTTTTACCTTGGCTTGGAGTGTTTCTCTCTCTCTCTCTCTCTCTCTCTCTCTCTCTCTTCTTGTTCTTCTTTTTTCGTGTGAACTGGCTTGGAGTGGTTAATGGAGATTATCACTTTAGCACGTGATGTACTGATGCCAATTTATGCACACTTTTTTTTTTTTTTAATTTTTTTTTAAATTTTATTTTTTTAAAATTTTTAATTTCCATTTGAGCCACGCAACTTTACCAACTGTCTAGATAATACAATCATTGACCAGGCCCATGAGCCACTATTACATGTCTGGTTATAGAATTTTTCTTTTTGGTCGATTATTATTATTTAGGTTGTGTACATAAATTATGTCCTTTCACTTTGTGTGTGTGTGTAAAACTGCTACTTCTAGTCTCTGTGAAGGAATTGGATGATATGTCACCTTCATCATTAGATTTGGCAATGTTTTTAAAAAATATTATGGTTTTAGAGTGAAGTGAAGAAATAAGAATGTACCAAACGGATGAATATTGATTATTGTTCACACAAGTTTTGGATTATGTTAGCTACTTCTATCTTTTGCCTGTGGCTAGAGTAGATCTTCGTAATTGGTTAACTTATCAAGTATCAACTAGTTCCTCTTACCTCCCTCAAAAAAAAAAAAAAAAAAAAACTAGTTCCTGTTACATAAACCAAATTTTAAAATAAAAAACCACTCTTTTTATTTTAGCTACTCATTTTTGAAAAATAAATAAAACGAACATTCCAATTTTTTATTTTGCAATAAGTCCTATTAAAATGTTTTAATAAATTTTTTTCCCCAAACTCACCCTAATGCACAACAACACTACTAAGCTAGTGTAATGCTCAGCGACACCAATCATGCACAGCTAGATCAGAGGCTGACGATATTGTTCATTAGGGAGTCCCATGGTAACAACATCCCATACTCAGCAACAGCCGATATCAAAAAATCCACATGACCAATGACAGAATGATTTCCCAATGGCTTGCAAAACCCAACAAGTACGTGATTTTTAGCTCTCATAGTGTGTGATGTTTAGCTCATGGTAGATATCGATGAGTGCCCTAATCTTATAATCGTAAAAATGATTAGTTAGTTCATGAAGTAGTTGTACATATATATTCCTTTAAAAAACATGGGAGTAATAATTTTGATATGAGTCCTATTAAAAAGTACCCTTAGAAGATTTGTTAATTGACAATTTTAGGAAAGTTATAATACTACTTTCATTGGAAATATAAAAAAAGTAATTTTCTTTTTCTTTTTCTCATAAAAAATTTATTAAAATAATTTTTTTTTTTTTTTTTGCAATAAAATAGTTCTGGAACTAATACTTTTATAACATCAGTTAATTTTTTCCTTTAAATATTAGTAGTACCACTAAGTAGTATTAATGGCCAAAAAGGCTGTTGATAGGCTTGTGAAGAAAAAAAATGCCACATGATTTGTCATTAATAATGTACTATTGTTCCAAACACACACACACACACACACACACACATATATATATATATATATATATATATATATAAAATAATAGATGAACAGTTAAGATTTAGTAAATATAATATATGTATATATATATATATATATATATATATATAAACGTATCGTTAACAGATAAAATGACTTTTTGTCTTCATCCTTAAGAAGAACGTTAGTACTATTTTTTGGCGAAAATGGCCAAATGGCCATAAAATCCTAACTATATAATTAGTAGGCCGGTTCTAAAACAATATAATTTATTAGCATCTCGAGCCTTTGAGACTCGATTTCCATGGTCTGATGTGTCAATTTTTCCTACCTGGAAATTGAGTCTCTAAGGCTCGATTTACAAACAAAAAAATTAAAAATTTTAGTCCAAGTCTCTCATACAAGCCTAGATTTCGTTCAAAGCTTTCACTGCAGCCAAAAAACAACAGAGAGAGAGAGAGAGAGAGAGAGAGAGAGATATGATTAGAAAGAGCCTGGGTCGCGCACGGTGTGCGCCTGGGTCTCGCGCACAACCCAAGCCGCACCCAGGCAGCTCGCGCTGGGTCTCGATCTTCTCTCTCTCTCTCTTTTTTTTTTTTTTTTCTCTTGGGTTCTTCTCTATGTTCTCTGAAGTTCTGGGTTCTACTTTGAGGTATATAAAGGTTATAAATCGAGTCTCTAAGACTCAATTTCCATGTGGTCGCCATGTGGAAAAATATGCCACATTGGATGTGATTAGACCATGGAAATCGAGTCTTTGAAACTCGATTTATAGGCCAAAATCGAGTCTCAAAAACTCGAGATGTTAGTAAATAATATTGTTTGGGAACCAGAACTACTAACTAGATAGTTAGGATTTTATGGCCATTTGGCCATTTTCGCCCTATTTTTTTGATAAGTGAGTTTGATCCGAAAAGAAAGGAGAACAAGTTATATTCGAACTAGTGACCTGCATGGCTGCAACATGAAGCAAGATTTTTAGTTTCTTATGTTATATGTTCTAAAGTTTAGTTCTATGGTTCGAGATTTATATATTTACATTACATAAAATGCAGAAATGAGATTGAATATCATTAGAAGCAATATCAACATAGTGAAAGAAAAAAAAAAAATAGCAACATAGGCTTTTTTTTAAAAAAAAAATCAATGATATACTTGATTTTCCAGAAATAAGATAGGTATGAAATATGAAATGAGGAAATGTTTATGAGAAATGGTAATAACACTGCCTTTTATTTTTATTTTTTTACCATGCATTATTTTTTTGGGATGGACTTAAAGGTTTAGGTTATAAAAATTATCACTTGCTCCTTCATCCTTAAGATTGGTTACCCAAAAAATAATAAAAAACAGCTATGAGCCTATGATTATCTGGATGGAAGCATTTGAATATAAGGATTTAGAGTTCCTTATTTTGTTTAAATGACTTGAATAAATTATGAAAAATACAATTTTTCTTTCCTAATGATAAAATTCATGAATGGGGAGTCTTATTTATATGCTGTCAATTCCAATATCAATCTATCCAAAAAAGAAAAGGAAAAAAAAAAAAAAAAATCCTATATCTAGATTAAAAGATTACACCTATGAATCTAGTCAACCCTGAGTACCAATAGGCTGCTAGTCAATTTTTTTTATTTTATTTTATTTATTTATTTATACATGAAGATAAAGACATGCCTTTGTGTACTCTGATTCTCAATTCCAAAAAGTTTAGGACCATTTTGCTTTGCCACAACTTAAACATGTGACATATAGTGATTAAATTACTTTTTACTACGTAATTAGTGGTTGACCCATGTATAAGTAGTATAATCCAATTACAAATTGACACTTATGCAAGTTGTGGCAAAATATGAAATCAAGTGTGCTAACCTAAAATAACTCGATTGTTTATCTTGTTTTCCAATAAATGAGCACCTACAAAATGTTTCAAAAAGAATGACTACCTTATTATAGGCATGCTTTGATCTAATGATTCTTGAAAGTGATATTTCAAATTTATAACACAAGTGTTTTTGTTGAATCAAAATCCTTAAAGATACCACCAAAATGTTTCAAAGAATGAATATCTTGTTTGTTTGTTTTTTTTTATTTATCAAAATGAGTATCTTGTTTTGGGCATGCTTAAATTTGAATCAAAATCGATATCCTCAAAAGCTAAAATCCATCATGTGTTTTAGTTAGAATTTGCTTTAATTAATTTATACTAATTAATAATTATTCATCAAATCTACTTTTGTTTTAAGGGTCTGTTTAGATATAACTTATTTTTACTGAAACTGAAAACTGAAAATACTGTAGCAAAATAACTTTTAAATGTGTGAATAGTGCCGTGGGACTCGTGAATAGTGCGTGAACAGTGTTTTTTGTCCCCTACAGAGTAAATTCATGTGATGTTACTGTTCACAAGCTGGAAAAAAAAAAAAAAAGTCTGAAAACGCAAACGTGGGTTTGGAAACGGGAATCCAAACCCACACTAAATCTTTAAATCCTTTTTTGTAAAGTATATATATATGGTCTAGTTAACAGGTGTCCCTAAGGTATTTGTTAATAAACTATTTTAAGAAAAATTTGATAATAATTTCATGGGAAATATAAAAGCAATCAAAAAAATTAGTTGTTTTTTAATTTTCCCATAAAAAATTTCTAAATATATTTCCTAAATTAGTGCACTTAGGACATTCCTTAACTTTTTTTTTTCTCTCTCTCTCTCTCTATATATAATGTATTGTTATATTTAAGGGAAATATAAAAAATGGTAAAAAAATCAATTACTTTTTTCTTTTACTATAAAATTTTAAAAAAAATTAAAGAACAATCTGTAAAATTACAACTCTACCTCCTACTAATATTGCTTACAAAATTTAACCGAATTGAATCGTTTGCTCTTAGTGGCATTTGACTTGAAAAAGATTAATTGACGTGGCAATACTATTTTCATTGACTCATTGAGTACCCTACATCGTAAAGCACCTTGATGTCCTGATCCATTGGGTGCTCTTTTTTTGCCACGCCCAAAAAGTGACAGTATTATAAACGGAACAAAAATTTATTGTAATTTATGACATTCTTAAATTAATTTATTACTTCAATCTTCACACATGAATCACTAAAAGAAATTGTTCCCCAAACATAATATAAGTTGTGAAATTTTGTTGTGCTCTTTCCTAAAGTATATGTCACTTTTACCAACTGTCATAAATTGTCACAAGATTCACAAATTGTCATAAAATTTTTCCTTTTCTTTGTGTCTCACTCATTCCTAAAATATACAATCTCACTTCCCACCAGTAGGCGACTTCCTGTAAGAGCATCAGCATCAAGAAATGCTATCCTATATTTTTTTATCATCTCAAAAAGCAACTTTATTGCTTATACCATACCATTTTACAATTCCTCCCACATCAAAAAACTCTATTTTTATTAAAATATTATTATTTTTTCTTTCTTTATTATTTCTTTTCCTAGGCTTTCCAACCGTTTTTTTTTTCTCAGGCTCCCTCAACCTCTAGCACAATCCACAAACCACAAACACAGACACAAACACAACCCACGCCGATAAAAAAAAATCACAACCCAACCACGATTTGAAACCCACCGGAGCAAACCCATTCAACCGCCGATCCACGACCAACGACCCGACCACGCCGATCCACAACCCACAACCCACAACCACGCCGATCCACAACCACCACTGACCCACAACCCACAACGGACCCAACCACGACCCATAACTCCTTTTAAGCTCCAGGCACAGCCAAAAACCACAACCAGAGAAGGGAGAGAGAGAAGAGATGGCGTTGGGTCCGTAGAGAGGAGAGAGCAGAGATGGAGAAACAGCCACCACAACCCACGCCGATCCACAACCACCACTAACCCACAACAACGCCGACCCACAACCCACAACGGACCCACAAACCACGATTTGAAACCCATTGGAGCAAACCCATTCAACCGCCGATCCACGACCAACGACCCGACCACGCCGATCCACAACCCACAACCCACAACAACGCCGACCCACAAACCACAACCCACAACCCACGCCGATCCACAACCACCACTGACCCACAACAACGCCGACCCACAACCCACAACCCACAACCCACAACGAACCCAACCACGACCCACAACTCCTTTTAAGCTCCGGACACAGCCAAAAACCACAACCATCACAGACAAAAACCACAACCAGAGAAAGAAGAGAGAGAAGAGATGGCGTTGGGTCCGTAGAGAGGAGAGAGCAGAGATGGAGAAACAGAGAAGAGAAGGAAGAGAGAGAAAAGTATTGAGAAAAGAAACGGGGGAATAAAATATATATATATTTTTTTAACATTCTGCTACAGTACAATTCTAAGGGTAGAATTGTACTGTAGCACTATTGCAAAAATTTTTGCAATAGTGCGGTTTAGCATTGTTTGATGCAAGTGATTTTGAACCCTAAAATGTCAAAAATGCCTTAAATATAGCATTAGCATTTTTCAATGCTAATGCTCTAAGCATTAATAGTGGTGGTGCTAAAAAATTATAGTAGGTGCTAAAAATAGCAATATAATTTTTTAGCACCATCAAATACAAATTTATAACTATATTGGTAGAGCCGAAACCAAATAAAAGTATTATTAAATTGTGTGTTCACATTGCTTTATATTAAATATATTATTTTATTTCGTGTGTTCATACTATTTTTTAGTGAATATATTATTTTATTGTATTGTTTATATCATTTTATTATGTTGAAAGTCAAAATAAAATCACTGATGTTGAGTTTTTTGTAAAATGAAAAGATAAGATAGATAAAATAACTTTTTGTAGAGTCATATTACTAAATTTATGACTTGGATGCTCTTACTAACTAAAGATTCAGAAAATAAGAAAGAACAATAAAACCCTATTCCTATACTAGTAAAGAAAAAGAAAGAATCCTATAAGGTTAGTTGAGTGGTTGGACACTCGATTTTAAAGTGGCTGTCTTAGGTTTGACTAGTTCAAATCTAGGCACTAACACTTTGAAAAAACTCACTAAGCCAACGATTTACCTCGCCATGAGCTATTGTCGTGAATAATGATTAATTTCTAGTTAAAAGTTTTAAAGAAACACTATGAGAAAAAAAAAAAAAAGATAAATAGATAGATGGATGTTCATCAATAAAATGAAAAAGAAAAAGAAAGAAAGATAGGAGAAAATATTAATTGCCATTTGGCATCTCGAGGTAAAACACTGATGAAAGAAATCATGTTTGAAGAAATTCAGGTTTGGGTAGACCACCTGTTCAGTTGTTTGTCCCTTTGAGTACCGCCCATCCCCCACAGCCCCAATTAAACTTCGTTTTTATATTTTCATAAAAGAAAATTTTTATAATTAGTGAGGATTTTTGTTGAAATTAAAAAGTGCAGTAGAATTTATGAATAGTAGTAAAAATAAGTTGAATAGTAAAATAAGTTAGCAAAAATAATTCATGTGGCAATGGCTTAAAACACTAATTTTTTTTTACCATTTAACTTATTTTTGCTACTATTTATAGGTCCTATTGTATTTTTGATATTATTTATGAATTCTATTATACTATTTCAGCTATTTTTTAAATTTATTTACAGTATTTTTAGTAAAAATTTTTTAATTTCAACTAAATAAATTGTTTACAAATGGACACTTAATGTGACTAGTGAATAAAAAATAATCTTGATATTCAAATAAGAACCTATCAACTTAATTGTTACTAGCCTCATCACACGCGCTTCGCGCGTGCAATGAGACTTTTTTTTTAAAATTTTATTTTAGTGGTCCTATTCAGTATTTTGTAACAAAATAAAAATTTGTGTTTTTATTTAATATATATAATTTTTATTTTGAGGATTTAATTTATAAATGGATAAAACAATTTAAAAATTAGTAGGAGAATTTTCAAAAAATAAAAATTAATAGGAAAGTAACCCTATTTTTTAAGCAATGTTTTAGTGGGAGTTAGAGTTGTATTTTTACCAAATTATCCTTTAGTTTTGTCTCCACTTAAACATAGGGGTGTAAGGGCATTTTTGAATCAAGAAAATGAGGAATCCAAAGAGGGAAAGCCCCTTAAATAATAGTATAGATAATAGTTAATAGTATAGATATAGATAAATAATAGTATAGATAATAGTATAGAAACCAACGTAAGTGTACTGGGAGTGTGGTCCTATTTTTTGTAGATAGTGTTTTATGTGGGAGTAGTTTTTTTTTTTTTTTTTTTTTCATAAAAAAATTTAAAAGTAACGTGAGATTAGAGTAAGAAATTGCAAATTTTTTTTTTAAAAAAGGATTTTTTATTAATGTTAACACGGTTAAGCCTTGATAAAGGTAAAAAAAAAAAAAAAAAGGATGTTGCAAACGTGAGTTTATTGAATAGAAAAATTCCTATTTTGTAGGCAATATTTATGCAACATTTAAAAGAAATATTTTTACCAAATTATCCTTTAGTTTTGTGTCTACTTAAATATAGGAATGTGTGGGTATTTTGGAACAAAAAAAATAGTTTTACTAAATTATCCTTTAGGTTTGTCTCTACTTAAATATAAGAATGTGTGGGTATTTTGGAATAAAAAAAAATCCGGTTCAAACAGGTGCAGCCCCTTAAATAGTAGTATAGATGAATTTTTTTATGTACTAACATAATTCTTAGATTATACCAATAAGTATCTTTATCAAAATTGTCATACCATAAATACAAAGTTCTTGTAAAATGTGAAAAGTAAAAGTCAGGTTCAAATATTCATTTAAAAAAAAACATTATTCTTAAATCACAAAAATTGTCAAAATCGGAATCAACGGTTACTAGTAGCTGCTGCTGTGGATTGAATAAGATGTGTAATGTAAACACTTAAACAGACAGCCCTCCACCCAAATTTATGGGTGTAGGGGCCCACACGTGGAAAATGGGTCACGGCTGGCATATTTGGACATCATGCGGCGCTTTCACACAGATCTGAACGTTGTTGGTATTGAATTTCGTATATTGTAACGAGTTTCTTCCTTTTTGAAAATAGTTGGCAGACAACAGTCAAATTAAAACGATTACATGTGTGGGCGTGTGCGTGGGCGTGGTATATAATATATATATATGTACTTCTACTTTTAATTTGAACTGGCTACTACCTGTCACTTCCTCTTTCTCTTTCTCTTTCTCGTGCATATGCTCGTACCGGTCATGACTGGTGACCGACAAAAGCTGGCTGGAGTATTTGTATCCAGCTAAAATATTTTGTTTACGTTCACTATATTTTATGCACATATTTATAATGGAAAAAAAATTTAACATATACCTTATAAATATTGATTTCAAAATATATTTTGAAAGAAAAAATATATAATTAATTATATTTATTACTTTATATATTTTTTATGAGAGTGGTATTAAATTTTTTTTATAATAATTTATTAATAATTGTCCTAAAACACTTGTTAATAAGATCCATTTATAATTGATGTAAGAATATTTACATTTTAAAATTCTCTATAATTTAAAAATATACATATTTTAACACATGAAAATTGAACCTAAGAACAAGAATGAAATGTAAAATAAAAATAAAAATAAATAATGGAGGACAGGACAATTGTATCAATCTTCAAAAAAACCAAAAAAAGTGCTCTCTCTCTCTCTCATCAAACTGTCCAGTGTCCATGCTTAGCCCAAAAAAACAGCACAATTCAATACCCAACACCCAACACACAATAATAATAACAGTAAAGTGAAGTGAAATAGAGCCGTTCTCTCCTTTTTCTCTCTGTCTCTCCCACTGACACACACTCTCTACTCTCTCTAGAGGCTCTAGTCACTTCTTCCTTCTCTTCCTTCTCTTTCTGATAATGTAAAACAACACAAAAGCTAGACAAAGATTGGCTCTAAAAATCTCTTACACACAAATTCAAAAGTCTCAGAAAAAAAAAAACAAAAAATCAAAATGGCTCTCTGTAGCTTTTTATCCGTGTTATTAATCCACATTACCTTGTTTGTGAGCTTGTGTTATGCTGCGGATCCATTTGTGAACTTTGAGTTTGAGGTCTCTTACATCACTGCCTCTCCTCTGGGTGTACCCCAACAGGTTTATTCCTCAGATCTCTTTCTCTCGCTACTTTTAGTTAAAATTTTCATGTGGGTCTGTTTAATTTTCATGGATGAAAAATGGGTTGGCTTTATATTTCCTGAAGTTTAAATTTTTAGTTCTAGATCTACATAATGTGCTTTGCATTTTCGTTTTCTAATCTAAATGTAGCAGTTTAGTGTTATCAGCTGCCAAGCTTTGAGCTTTGTGTTCTTATGTCTGTAATACTTTGTAGGTTATAGCTATTAATGGCAAGTTTCCGGGTCCTACTATTAATTCGACTACTAACAACAATGTCGTCGTCAATGTTCGAAACAAATTGGACGAGAATCTCCTCATTCATTGGTAGGATTTACTGTAATTTCTCATGAAAGTTCATAAGAAAAATTATAAATTTTCAGTGATTGAGTGTGTGGATTTTGGTGGGTGTGATAGGTCCGGGATTCAACAGCGGCGTAGTTCATGGCAAGATGGAGTATTGGGCACGAATTGTCCTATTCCTCCAAAGTGGAACTGGACTTACCAATTTCAGGTTAAGGATCAGATTGGGAGCTTCTTCTATTTTCCATCTCTCAATTTCCAGAGAGCATCAGGAGGGTATGGCGGTTTTATTATCAATAACCGGGACATAATTCCAATTCCTTTTGGAACCCCAGATGGGGATATAACCATTATGATTGGTGATTGGTACACCCGGAACCATACGGTTAGTGTTTGTTGAATAGTTTTAATTTTCCATGTTGGTATGTGTTAGAGATTAATGCGTGTTAAAGACTGAATGCCTAAAGCACAATAAGGAATATTATAACTCTTAGTAAATGACCCTAACACTAGCAATGTGTTTGATGCTGGTTCTTTTTTTGGAATGTAGGCTTTGAGGAAGGCTCTTGATGCAGGGAAAGATCTTGGAATGCCTGATGGAGTTCTTATTAATGGGAAAGGCCCTTACAGATATAACGATACGCTTGTCCCAGATGGCATTGAATATGAAACAATTGAAGTCCACCCAGGTGACATGATTAGCAGACTCTGTTTTTAGTTTTGTGCTTCATGCAAAATGGTTTAATACTATGAGCCACATTGTCAAAAGAATGATTTATTCTAGTAAACTTTGAACCTCTTTTGAGGTGGTGCATTGCGTTTGCTTTCAACCTTCTTAATTATGAAGATGTCTTAGATGCATGCAGAGTGCTCAAAATAATGTAGATTATACCATGTTATATGGGTTGTTGGCTTAATTTGAGTATGATCAGTGTAGTAGCTTTGTTTTATACTGCTTTTGGACCTGTGCTCTTGTTTTGTTCCAAATGAATCTGCTGAAATCTTCTTTCCTGTGAGGTTTTGGTTTATCCTCTGAATTCTCTATCACAAACACTTTCTTTCCCATAGAGAGAGAGGGTGGTTTTTAAGGAATGTGCTGTTCAAGGAACAAAAAAAGGGAAAAAAGATTACGATATGAAAGGGAAAAGGTTCTTGTCTCGGATGTTATGCATGCAGCATGAGTAAACCAATCAACTAACTGTAATAGGATGGTGCTTGAATATGTGTATTGATGCTTTAACTTATTATGTACTGGAAGGTCCTCTGTCTGAGATTAACAATGGAACTTGATGTTTTGTTTTGTTTATTATTATTATTATTATTATCACTTATTTATTTATTTATTATTATTATTATTTTTTAACTGTGGTTGAGCTATTAAAACTTTTAAATGAGCATCATGATTTTGGACAGGGAGAACTTATCGCATTCGTGTACACAATGTTGGAGTGTCAACTAGTCTCAATTTCAGGATCCAGAGCCATAATCTACTTCTAGCAGAGACAGAGGGATCATATACTGTGCAACAGAATTACACTAGCTTAGATATACATGTTGGACAATCTTATTCTTTTTTGTTAACGACGGATCAGAATGCAAGTACTGATTACTACATTGTCGCAAGCGCTAGGTTTGTGAATGAATCACTATGGAAAAGAGTTACTGGTGTTGCCATCTTGCGTTATACAAATTCCAAGGGAAAGGCAAAAGGTCCCCTTCCAGACTCACCAAATGATGAATTTGACAAGACTTTCTCAATGAACCAAGCAAGATCCATAAGGTCTATTAACACCATGATTTAATTGCATGTACACATCTTGCTTGCTAATATAATATGCTTTTTGCTGTCTTCCTGTGTCTTAATCACAGTGACACCTTTTAGAGCATTCTAAGAAGTTTTCTGGTCTGGGATTCTTTACTAATACAAATTCTTTGTTTAAGTTTCTGTTTCAAAATGAAGCTTAAATTGTCACTCTGAAGTGATATGAAAGAGAACAATGACCAGATAACTCAGAAAATCATTCGATAGTTTCATAATATATTCTGTTATCAAATCAGAACAAATATTAAGTCAACTCAAAGTTTAGTTTGGAGAATTGATGGACTACTGAGAATTGGTTATCTACTTTAACTCATATTTGAGGTCTCTATTGTCAAATTCTGCAGATGGAATGTATCTGCTAGTGGTGCTCGCCCTAATCCACAGGGTTCTTTTAGATATGGCACAATCAATGTGACTGAAATTTATGTGTTAAAAAACAAGCCACCTGTGACAATTAATGGGAAACGGCGGACAACACTTAGTGGAATCTCGTTTGTCAATCCTTCAACACCGATCAGGCTTGCTGACCAGTACAAGGTGAAGGGAGTATACAAGCTTGATTTTCCCACTAGGCCACTTACAGGAGCACCTCGGATGGAAACATCTGTTATTAATGGAACATTTAGAGGATTTATGGAAGTCATACTACAGAATAATGACACGAAGGTGCAGAGCTATCACATGAGTGGATATGCATTTTTTGTTGTGGGGTAGGGATTTGTTATTTTTGTTCTGCTTCATTATCAACATGTCTAGATGGGTTTTTGATTGAAATAAAGCTGTAGTTCAATTGAAATATTGCAGGATGGATTATGGTGAATGGACAGAGAATAGCAGGGGCACATATAACAAGTGGGATGGAATAGCCCGCTCCACAACACAGGTATATGCTTGACACTGTTGTGCTCTTAGTCTTATTTGGTACCTTTAAGACTCGACCTTCAGTTACTCTTTAATTTTGACTTGTGATCTTCTAGCAACTATAGCACTTGATTGACATGCATATTTGAAAGTTAATGTTCTTCTTTTTGGGTGTTGCTATCAAAATCAACGTATTACTGGCTTGTCAACCCTTAAAATACAGTTTGGATTCCTCAGTATAGGTCTCCAATGTCTGTATAGTGGACTAAGTTGCTAGGCCATACAAAAACTCCAACTTGAGATTAAAATGATTTAAACTGTAAATTGTTGGTCAATATATATCTGGTTTGGTATTGTTTATCTGGTTTGGTATTGTTTAGGGTCTTTAGACTATGGATGTCGAGGAGCAGATGACTGAACTCCAAAAGCTCTCCTAATATTATATGCTACTAATGCTTTGATTATAATCTCTCTCTCTCTTTCTCTCTCTCTTGCTGTCTAGGTTTATCCTGGAGCATGGACAGCAATTTTGATATCTCTCGACAATGTTGGAGTCTGGAACCTGAGAACAGAAAACCTTGACTCGTGGTATCTTGGCCAAGAAACATATGTTAGGGTTGTGAATCCGGAGGCTACTAACAAAACTGAGTTGCCCATGCCAGAAAATGCTCTCTATTGCGGTGCCCTTAGCAAATTGCAGAAGTATGTACATATGACTCATTTGTGCTAAATATTCTTCATTTTTGTATCTGAGACTGAGAGGACAATTCTAATTTTTTTTTTTTTTTTTTCACTTTTCTTCTTGCAGGCCAGAAGATATCTCTTTGGCAACTTCAATCATGGGTAGATCAAGGCTGTTCTTCACCTTGCTGATGATTGTCTGTGCTTTAATTCCCATTTTCCGCTAGGTGTTTTCATTTAGGTTGTCCCTTCTATGTTGATTTCTCTTAGTGAGGTTTGTGGTTGAGTGCTTAGGTCTGTAAGATTAGTCTTGTTGATATGAATCTTCAGTGATTTTGACTTGCATTTTTCTTTCACATTGTTCTAAATGTTCCCCGGCTTCCCTGTTTAATTGATTGGGACTTGTCATTCTTTAATACCTATAATTTATGTACTGATTGGAATTCATCAATTTTCAATACAATGTAACCCCCCAGCTTAAGCTAAGTTTGATCTATCTTGCGTGACAATTTTGAGACTGGTAGATTTTTTTACTGCTGAATACCAGACCAAAAAGATTTTGTACTTGTATGTAAATGCCAAATGATAAAATGTGCTGTAGTAGTAGTCTATTTTATGACGAGGTAAAAAAAAAATGTCAGAGCATGAAGATACAAACAAATTTGCCATTTAAAATTTGGAAAGTGACACAATTCTGTTAGAAAAGGAATCAATCTTGCATAGCAGGATAGGTAGGCATGCAGGTTCCAAGCTCAGCATTTCAAATTCAAACTTCGGCATAACTAGGCTTGCTAGCCCAGCCGGACAATTATGTCTCCTTCACAATTTAATGTGGTCGCTTCTGAATTTCTTGGATGCTGCCAGTTGGAGAATTTATTTGGGCCAATGGACTATTTAAACAACAACAAATGCTGTATTCACCATTGTCATGTCTCTTCAGCTAGAATCTTTTGAGGACACTATTGTTTTGATAATGATAACAATTGGTTATGTTATTAAAAATATTTGCATAAGAATATGGATGGCACAAAGGCAACCAATCAGTGTTAGTAAACATGACCCTTGCTGAAACAATCAAGTGCTTCAGCAGGAAGAGTGTCAAATTGGTAGGTTTGGGGTGAACATAATTGGGTTGGGTATATAAAACCTATTTACCTATTTATTACCTATTTAATTAATTATTTCTAACTCAAACCCAACCTAACTGAGTTATTATGGATAAACCCCAACCCATCAAATTACCCAATAATCAAAATTACCAAAATGCCATTAAAACATGAAAATGTCTAAAGTACTCATAAAATCATTTAAATTTACCAAAATACCCCCTAAACCTAAAAAAGACTAAATATGCTTTAAAAAAATACTAAAAATGACCAAAATACCCTTGAAACCTAAAAATGACCAAAATACCCCATAAACCTAAAAAAATGACTAAAATACCCTCAAAACCTAAAAATGACCATAATACTCCTGAAACCTAAAAATGACCAAAATATCCCTAAAATCTAAAAAATACCCCTGAAACATAAAAATTGACCAAAATACCCGCTAAACCTAAAAATTGAATGAAATACTCCTAAAACCTAAAAATGACTAAAATACCCCTGAAATCTAAAAAATGATTGAAATACCTCCGAAACCTAAAAACTGACCAAATTGAAACCTAAAATTACCAAAATACCTCTGAAATGTAAAAATTAGCCAAAATACCACGTAAACCTAGAAAATGACTGAAATAACCCCCGAAACCTTAAAAATGACCAAAATATCCCCTAAACCTAAAAATTGACCTAAATAACCCCAAAACCTAAAAATGACCAAAATACCCCCGAAACCTAAAAATAACCAAAATACCCCCCGAAACTTAAAAATAACCAAAATACCCCTCTAAACCTAAAAAAAACCAAAATACCCCCCCTAAACCTAAAAAATAACCAAAATACCCTCAAACCTATAAAATGACAAAAATACTTCTAAACCTTTAAAATGACCCAAATAAACCCAAAACCTCTAAAATGACCATTTGACACCTTCCACATGTATTTCAATCATTTTTTTTTTTTTTTTTCGGTTTAGGGTTATTTTATTTTATTATTATTTTTTTTTAATAATGTTTAGGGAGTATTTTGGTCATTTTTTAGTTTTAGAGGGGGATTTTGGTTAATTTTTAGGTTTAGGGTGTATTTTTATTGCCTTACAGGTTTAAGGGGAATTTTTTTCATTTTATAGGTTTCAAGGTATTTTGCTCATTTTTTAGGTTATAGGGATATTTTGGTCATTTTTTTAAAAGTTTAGGGGTTATTTTGGTCATATTTAGGTTTTTGGGGTATTTTGGTCATTTTTTAGTTTTCTAGGGTATTTCGGTTAATTTTTAGGTTTCAAGTGTCTTTTGATCTTTTTTAGGTTTAGGGGGTATTTTGGTCAATTTTTAGGTTTTGGGGGGTAATTGGTCTTTTTTAGGTTTAGGGGGTATTTCGATCATTTTTTTAGGTTTAGGGGGGGTTATTTTGGTAATTTTAAGGTTTATGGGGGTATTTTGGTCATTTTTTAGACTTCGGGGTTATATTTTGTCATTTTTAGGTTTTGGGGGTATTTTATTCATTTTTTAGGTTTAGGAGATATTTTGGTAATTTTTAGATTATGTTTGGTAACAATTATTGCTTTCTATTTTCAAAAACTTGTTTTTGGGAATATAAAGAAAAAACAATTTTCTTGTATTTTTGAAATCAAAAACATGTTTGATTACTTGAAATTAAAAATATAGTTTTTTGAAGAAAAAAATAGAAAATACTAAAAATATGTTGTTACTAGGATTTGAAATTTAATGTTAACTCATTAAATGAGACAGATTCATTAAATTAAATACGTGTTTTCATTGACTTTTGAAAATTAGAAACTGAGAACAGCCTTTTGCATGTTTTCAGTTTCCTTCACAAATTGAGTTTTGAAAATAGTTTTTGTTTTCTGCCTATTTTGAGTTGCTAAACAAGTTTTTTAGTCTCAAAAATAGAAAATTGTTTTTGAAAACAAAAATAAAGGGGAAAAACAGTTACCAAACATACCCATAGGTTTCGGGGGTATTTTGGTCATTTTATAGGTTTCAATGGGTATTTTGGTAATTTTTTTAAAGGTTTTAGAAGTATTTTGGTCATTTTTAGATTTAGGGGATATTTTGGCCATTTTTTGGTTTAGGGGGGTATTTTGGTAATTTTAACTTGTTTTGGGGTATTTTAGAGTTGGGTGATTTGTAGAAATAATACTTGGATTATAATTGGGTATCTAGTTAAAACCCAATAAACATTAATGTTAATTGGGTTAATACCCATTTAATCCAATTAATAATTGGGTGAGTTTGGATCTCATTTAAGTGGGTGGGTGGGTTTGGTGGGCAAATAGATTTAGGTTGATTTTGCCACCCCTAAGCAAGATGGATAAGTGATTGGAAAAAAAATGGGCTTCCCTCTTAAAAGCCCAATACTTGAAGGGCATTCCATTTATGCAGGCAAAGAAAACTGCAAGCAGTTCATGGCAATGGAAAGGCATTCTCAATTCCAGATCAATCATCAAAAAGGGTCTATGTACCAAAATTGGGAATGGGGGACACATCAATTTGGGATCACTCTTGGATCCCCACCCTTGAAGGATTCACCCCCCCTCCTACACAAACTAACCACAACATCCATAGAATTTCTGATCTCATCTGTCAAAATTCCTACAAATGGGATAGTGGAAAAATTGCCTCTTTTTGATTCACTCATAGCTAGGAAAATCCTCAATATCCATCTATCTTCCACACAACCACAAGGCAAACATATTTAGGTTCCAAATAGTTCAAGGATTTTCTCAACAAAATTTGCCTGTCACTCTGAACATAATCCAACTCTAGATTCCTCTAGTCCCCTCATAAAAAGAGATTGGAATCTCATTTGGAATGCAAAATATGTGTTAGATTTAACTAATGTTGTGGAAAATAGGTTGGAATAATCTCCCTACAAATTAAGGATACTTTAGCATCTTGCATCTTATCTATTGACAAATCTTGCACATTCTGTAATGTAAAAAAAGAATCAGCCTTCCATCTTTTTACTTATTGTCCCTATACCCAATTGGTTTGGCTCTCCTCTTTATGGCCTCCGCCTATCCACCTAAACAGATTAACCTTATCCAGCACAGAAGCACAGCCGGCTCTAGCATATAAGCAAGAGAGGCAGTCGCCTAAGGCCCTGCGTAAAAAAAAGAGGCCCCCTAATTTTAACCAATAGAGTTATTTCTTTCATTTTAATATTTTTAATTAAGCCCAAATATTAGCCAATAAATAAAATAGTATTTTTTTATGAAAAAGAAATTCTGCGTTCACAATATTTTTCACAATACTTTCACAATAAATTCTAAATAATAGGATGTTATTGCTGTTATTGGTGGTTAAAAAAATAATTTCAATGGTGGGTTCAAATTAGAACTAGTAACAATTTAATACCTAGAATTTATTGTGAAAATGTTATGAATTTAGCACTTCTAAAAAAAAAGAGCAATACACAAAAAATTTCATAAGATTTTTCACAACAATTGAGTTGGCAAATTTTTACTAATTCTCATTTACGTCCACCGTTAAGTCACTTTTTTACTTACCATTATTATTCTGTCACATCAACAGATGTGAAATATTTTGTCAAATTTTTTGCATCTACAAAAATTCTAAAAAAAAAATTCTAGGTGGTTCATATTAATTAGTAATTTTGTATCTAATAAGAGAATAAAGTTTAAGCAATATTTAGATTTGTTTTAAAAAAATTCATTTTTAAATATATAAAAGGCCTCAATTCATTTTTTGCCTTAGACCCCTCAATGCATCAAGCCGCCCCTGCACAGAAGATTGGATTAAGCTCTTGCTAAATCCAAGTAACCCCCTTAAACCTCTCCCCCGAAGAGGCTCCAAAATTATTGCTCTATGCAGTTTCCATAGAAACAAAGTCAATAAGAGACCTTGCCCAAGAGCTGAATAAGATTTTCCTCTTTCACAAACTGTCTTGGGACTTCACAATCTATCAAAACACAAATTCACCACATAACTCTTGGTCCCCACTTCCACTTGGCTGGTTAAAGAGTAATACGACACTGCAATCAAGCCAGAGAACTCCTAGTTGCTGTTTGCCGTGATCATCTGGGTAATTTTATTTATGGGTGGACATGCATTGAAGTCAAATGGAGATTGATCCAATTTGGGTTGAAGCTAAAGCTGCATTACTTTCTGTCTCTTCTACACATTTTTTGGGTTTGAACAATATTATCTTTGAAGGCGATGCTCTAAATGTAATAGAGCCTATTCGGAACTCATCAATCAAACCTCATTGAGCTATCTCTTCCATTATTGTAGATATAACTTTTCTGTTGTTATCAAGCAAGCCAATTGTGTTGCCCATGGACTTGCTGCACGGGTTCCCTTTTGCTGTATACAATAAACTCCACGTTTAGAAATCTTTTTCCCACAAGATTTTCTAGCTTTTTGCTGATTTTTTTTTTTTTTTTTTTCCTTAAAGTGTGTTGTATTGTACTCACAAAAAAAAAAAAAAAAAAAAAAAAAAAAAAAAAAAAAAGAGTGAGAAAAAGTGATATTTAAAAGTTGGATATAAAAGGTTTTTTTTTTTAGAAAACAGTAATACTTATTAGAACACACACGAAAATAGTAATATTAATATTTTAAATAAAATTTATAATACATTATATAATCAGAGTACAACTATAAAAGGATTTAACCATTGTAGTTGTAGCCTGAAGTTATAAACATTGGATATAAAAGTAAAAAGTAAAAAGTTGAGCTTATAAGTTAATGTCAAACGGGAGAAATTATTAGGTCCACTTGGGACTGCTAAAGTGATTCTCCTTGGACATTTTTGTTATCACTTAAATAATATTTAATTAGTGTATAATATCATAATTTTTTTTATAACAAAAATCCTTTTTTTTTTTGCTAATATTTTTTTTTAAAAAAAATGCTAAAATTATAATAAATTCAACTAAAAAAAATTACAAAGGATGTAGTAATTAATGTGATTAGTGACATTTCAAGAAGATAATAAACAAGAATTTGAATGAATGATGTTAGAGATATTATAAAAGAAAAAATTTAGTTACAAAATTAGTTGTAGCCTAAGACTACAACCTTACTCAATAAAATAAATATTACTACATATTCTAAAATTTAACCGTTGACTCAATAAAATAAATATTACTACATATTTTGAAATTTAATAATTGAATTGTGTTTTTTACGCTCATAATACACATGTCAAATTTTGTGTCAATTGGATATTATTTATTATATGATTTATAAATTTATATTTTATGCATAATTTTAAATTACAAAAACTTGCAATTTAAACAATTTATTGATGACATAGCTATTGATCTTTAATTTTCTAGAAATTTTATGAGCATAGAGAATATAAGTAGAAGTAAGGGTCATCAAATAGCCTACGGCCTACAACCCGACCCAGAAACCCAATGGCCCACCGGGCTAATGGGTGGCCCGGCCCGTTGTTATTGAGGCCCATGGGTAGCCCACTAGCCCCGTGGGTTAGGCCATGGGCTAGTATTTATGCCCATGGGTACCCAGTGGGCTAGCCCAGTAGCCCAGCCCGTTGGCCTAACTCGTTGGCCCAGTCTAATAACTCATAATTCATAATAAAAATATATATTAAGTGTATGAAGGATTGATCTTGAGATATTATAGATGAATTTCTTAAGAGAACTCCCTCAACCACTAAGATACTTAAAGTAATTGTGTTAAACTTAGTTTACTAAATATATATTTTTCTAGTAGTCTAGCAAATTTGAATTAACCATTTGACATTTTTTATTATTAACAATAAAAATAAAAAACTATTTAAAGCCTTAATAAAAAAAATTAAATAGGTTTTCATCAACAAAACAAAAAATTAAATAGATTTGACGGTAAAAAAAATTGTAATTAAGTATTAAATTCTTTAATTCTTTCCTTTAAAAAAATAGCTTGATTATTCTCTTATAAAAAAATTGATTCTTTCCTTATAAAAATAATAAAATAATATGCTAACACAAGCCTATAGGTAGTCTATTAGGCCCAACTCGATAGCCCAGCTTGCTAAAGACAAAATGGGTAGTGCTCATGGGTAGGGTCATGGGCTGAGGTTTTCTCTTTTGGCCCATTCCGACCCGGTCCGTTAACTAGTTAATAGCCCATTATGCCCAGCCCATTGTGTCCATGGGCCAAGTAAAAATGGGTTGGGCCGGCCCGACCCGGCCCATTGACGACCCTTAAGTAGAAGGTGTGATTTAATAGTAGATTTGTCAAAATTCACATTTAATAAAAAGATATCGAGTAGTTGTAACCTTAGGCTACAACCAATTTTATAGCTAAATTTTCTCCTATTATAAATTTTACAATAAGAGGCTTATAAAGATGTATCATCAATTATAAAAAGTAATTCAAAAATGTATTTAATAGGTTCTTGACGTCCACAAATCATATTAATTGTCACATCAATTTGTAAAGGTTTTGAAGTAAAATTTATAGTATTTCTAGGATTTTCTTATATAAAGTATTTCTTGTGATTAGTAACACATATATTTGTGAGACTCATGTATTTAAAATTGTATTACCTCTAACATTACTTCTTTAAGATTTCTTACAAGTTGAGGAAAAAAAGTAAAAATAATTTTTTCCTCTGTATCTCAAATTTTTTTTTTAAATTATAAATTTTTGTCCCAAAATTTGGAAAAACATTTCTTTAGTAGGGAGCTCTAGACAATGACGTAAGTGGCCTAGGGCTGGCCCTGGGTGGACCTAATAATTTATCGTGAAACAGACGCTCAAATCTTGCAGACTTGTTTGCTTGGCGATGAGGCACCACGGTGTCCCCTACTCCTTTATTATTTTGGGTGAACCGCTTGACTTATTGACTCCCAGTTTGTCTTTTTAATGTCTGTACGTACTATTCCTTCTGTTTCTAGTAATATTAAATGCATTCATAATTACCAAGAGTAAAGACTTAGGTTAGAAGAAAACTTTGATCGAAAGAAGGGTTAGAAGAAAACTTACCTGTATATTCATTGAGGGATGGGTGGAAACAGGTGAGTAGCGCTATTGGTAGAACAGTTATTACAATATGTAAGTTGGAAGTTAAAAAGTTAACTGATGATGTTTTTAAGAGTACTGATTTATGAAACTTTTTAGAATTTTTTTAAAAAAAAAAAGAGAAAAAGTAATTGATTTTTTTAATAATTTATATATATATATATATATATATATATATCTTTTAAAATAACATAAAAACTTTTTAAAAATAATCTATTAACAAATTTTGGAATGGTGATTTGAGACGACAATGGCTTGGTCTTGGCTTTTATGTCCAAACAACTACCACAGCTATACACACCTTGGAGATAGGCACTGGCTGCTTCAATGGCATTGGAGTTTGCATCAGATATGGGGTTCTGCCGAGCTGTCCTGGAAACCGATTCACCAATTTTGGCAAATGCGTTGATCAATGACAGCACCTACTTGTCCTTGGATGGCTCGTTAATTGAGGATATTAGTCTTAAAGGTGTTTTTTTTAATCAATTACTTTCCTCTCATGAAAAGAAAGAAGATAATAAGGTTGTTTATAATTTAATAAAACATGTTTTTTGTATTTCAAATTTTTTAATGTAGATTACGTATAATTTAGTAAAACATGCTTTCGTATTTCAGATTTTTTGATATAGATAAAAGTTATTTTACCACCCTTATTTTTTGTTGTCCTATCTGACATTACTGATTTTTTTGTAATAAAGTTTGACCATTTTCCCCTCCCCACCCACCCCCCAAAAAAAAAAAAAAAAAAAAAAAAAATTGGAATGCCTTAAAAAGCAGAATATGATGTATGGATCTGAAGTCATCGCCAGATCTGATAACCCTGCTATGTACCTTTTGCTTGCCAAAGATCTCAGCAGTCATCTCATAGCTACAAGGAAACAGATTATAGATGTATAAAATTACAATGGTCAGTGGTGGACTCAATTGGCCCATATTAATCAGATTCCGAAGGGTAAATGAAACATGAGTAAGAATTCGCATGATTTGGGTAGGACCATATGATTTAACGGTCACGAGCTCTGAAAGTTAAGAAAAAGTAGTAACGTAGTATGAAAGACAGATAGGCCGTTTGGCGTAAAATTAAATTAAAAACTATGTTGGAAGAAATTGACAACAAAAGTTAGGACAAAAGCGTAACCATCATTATGGCATGTTTCTGGCATGCATATTGAAGATTTCTTTCTATCTACCTATAGGGTTAATGGAACACCTACTATGGTGGCTCTATGAATTTTCTGGAGGTTGTTAATAAACTTAAATTAAACAATTTTTAATAAAAAGAGAACTTAAATATATTGTGTTATTGACCAAATATATATATATATATATATATCCATATATAAGAAATTTTATAATTTTTTTTTACAAGTTTTTATATTTTGAAATCGTTACATAATAATTTATTGTCAATTGTCATTATCTATTGTAAATGTAGATGTTACAATTTTATTTTGTTAAGTTTGTATGACATTTTTGTTTGTATGTAATTGTCACTTTTATTTGTTATTGTTTTTTTTTTATGAATTATTGACCTTATATTAATTATTGACCCACATAACCATACTTATACATACATAAATAATATATTTAACAATCTCTAACTTTTTACCCTTCCCCTAAAAAAAAAAAAAAAAAAAAATCACTAACTTTACTATTTTTTTCTTTGAATCATTATTTTTACAATAAAAAGTTATTATAACATGATAACAATATACACATGTAACAAATCCTTTGTATTTCTTGGTTATTAAATCATATAAAGTTATATTATATTTATACCATATACACATTCACACACGTCACAATTCACACACTTCACAATTCACACAAATAACATTATATCAAAAAATAAAAAAATAATGCACACAATTAGTATCAAACACACACACACACACACACACACTCTCTCTCTCTCTCTCTCTCTCTCTCTCTCTCTCATATAATATAAATTTATAATAAAGAGAGACATTTAGAACTCACAAACACATAAATTTTACTCTTAGAGTCATAGATATATAGAAAGTTAGATAGAGAACAGAGATGAGATGAGATTCATGAGAGAAAGGGAGCGTGATTTGTGTTGTTAATTAGTTTTGGGATGAGCTGATCTATGTTGTTTGATTTTGGGCATTAATTTATGATTAGGGTGTGCAAAATTTAAGCCAAGTTGTGTAAAATTTTTTTTAAGGGTAATTAAATTAATAAAAAAATATTTTATGTATATAAATATTTTTTTTTTCAAGTTAGGGGGTTCATTTGAACCCCCTAAATTACAAGTGCAGCCGCCCCTGAACACCTAATTAATTAAACAAGTATCCAATATATGATGTTTTTGAATGATTAGAGTGGATTTTATAGTTTTCCATCATTTATATTTTCTGTGATACATATGAACATCGTCCAAATCTCATAGTATTAGGATTATTTTTTTCTTTTCATTCGAAATGAATTCATTTAATGGTTAAGATTATATACTAGTATAAATTTAAAGTTGTATCCCATGCCACATTATTTAAAAATTTAAATGATCTGAGACTTTGTATTCTATCAAATCTAAAAATTAAAATCTTCATTGTGAAATTTAATTTCTTTTTCCATTTCAAGTAAAATTATTGGAGTGATCCTACTCCAATTTGTTAATTAAATTCTATAAGCACTTCTAAAAAGAAAAAGAAAAAAGAGGTTTCTACAACTTTCTCCTATATATATATATATATATGCCTCTACAAATGAACTATGGTTCAAATTTGTAAGACAATATATTGCACAAGATAGTCCTATATTTTCATGGGAGAATTGGGGTTTAACTTATGAGAGACGATTGTCCCATTGTTCAATTAAGTGTCGTACTTTGACTTTTTTTTAAATGTTAGAAACATTGTGGCCGAAGAAGTCCAATCTTAGTCTAGGCCCATATATTCACAAAACAAGTAAAGTAACGCTGAGTTAATCTAAGATTAATCTAGGGTTTTTTAACAAATAAACCCTATATTTGGTTCATTGTAAAATAATATGTTCAATATCAAAGATGTAGCCTTTAATAACTTTCCCGCAAACCATGATAAATCTTGTTTCCTATATATATATATATATTTTCAGTCCCTCAACAACGTTAACAAGATAAAATATTGATATTTGATACTCCTTTTTCGGTTGATTCCATTCTACTACTTTTTAGCACTCTCGGGTGGAATTGATGATGATACATACATATTTTCAGTATCAACATGGAAATGATGATGAAATTTACTTGCTTATGGACTCTTCTTTTGATATGCCACATACTTTCTAAAAAGTTAGAATGTGGAACTGCTATGCATGTTGGCATGTTGGAGTTGAAGATGGCATTTTGTTCCAAGATCTCATGCCTTTGGGAGGTGAGAACGGAGGGACAACCTCATTATAGCACCTTTTACAGAGATCCAGAAGTTGTTGGGGCCCTCTTTCATTCCTTTCTTGATTACCACAGTACTATATATTGGGAGGATAAAATAGCCCTTTTGGTAATGGTCGCATCCTATGCATACTTTCAACTTTTATGAATCACGCTTACCTGATTCAAAGCTTAATAATGACCTTAACATTTTCAACAGTGGAATTGACATTGACCACGTTATAAGGATTTGACATATTCCTAATCCTAAGCATTTGGATATATCCCTGGCTAAAAAAGCTCCTCTTAGAGCAATTACATCAGTTTGACTATAATTGTGCAAAATGGAATAACTACCTACTTTTACACCATTTGAGCAAAAAAACCATCTACACCAGCTTGTGCATAATTATGCATTTATGCACAATTACTACAGTAACCGTGCATATATGCATGGTTACTGTAGCATGTGCATTTGTTATTATATTCATTTCCGTTCCCACCTTTTTTTCTCTCTCTTCTCTCTGCACAGCCAACGAACTCAGTTCTCCTCCTCATTTTCTTTTTCCTCAGACGCACACAAACAAACACACCCACACCCACGCACAAACAAACCCACACGGACAAACCAACAGAGAGACAGATCGGAGCTCGTGGGTTTGATCGATGCTTGATCGGAGCACGTGGGTCTTGACCGGTGGTTGATCGGAGCTCGTGGGTTGACCGATGCTTGATCGGAGCTTGTGGGTCCTGATCGGTGCTTGACTGGAGCTCGTCTTGATTGGTGCTTGAGGAACGATCGGAGCTCGTGGGTCTTTTGCTTGAACGGAGCTTCACCGAGAAGGGTCTTGCCTGATCGGAGCTAGGGAGATCTGACCGAGAGGGAGAGTTGATCTGTGTTGGTCGGAGCTAGGGAGCTTGACCGAGAAGGGTCTTGCTTGAGGGAGAGTTGATCGGAGCTAGGGAGAGAGTTGATCGGAGCTAGGGAGAGTTGATCGGAGATAGGGAGTTTGACCGAGAGGGAGAGTTGATCGGAGCTTGGAGCTTGACCGAGAAAGACCTTGCTGGAGTTGATCGGAGCTTGGCTGAGAGCTGATTGGAGCTATGGAGCTAGGGAGATGATCGTTGATCGGAGCTATGGAGCTATGGAGTTGATCGTTGCTAGAGATGGGTAGAGAGAGAGCAACAAATCAGAAAATGGGAAGAGAAAGAGAGAGGGCGCGTGTATATAGTGGCAGTTGAGAGAAATAATAAAAAAAATTAGAGGGGTGAATATTTTATTGAAATATCTTGTAAAATAGATAAACTGATATGGGTGTTTTGTAAAAATGATGGTGTAAAATAGAAAAAGTAGGTTTTAAGTGTAAAATAGACGGAATCTTATGCACGAGCTGATGTAATTGCTCTTAGTCTTGGAGTCATCTCTTTTAAGAAATGATTTTGTGGAAACCGGCCTGGAAATCCCTAAGGCCCTAACTCATCTTGTGCAAGTAATTGTTGTAGTGTTTAACTTATACTTGTAAAGCATATTGAGTGTCCATATTTCATAATCTAGAGAATATCCGTGAGGCAGTCTCAATTTCCCTCTGTCAAAGTGATGAGTTGTAATGTAATACATGAAAATTCTCCAATCTCTCATTGGGTAAATATGTGTTTTAGGAACTTAAGCATAGGAGTCTTCATGCGTAAGGGCTCAATACAATATGTCGACACACTCCATGCATATCTTAACCCAAAAAATTGAGCCAATGTTTTTGGCCCAACAATGTAAATTAACCGCTCATTTTTCTATTAACTATCTGATGTGGGACTCAATTACAGGGAGCATAGTTTTGATTTGTTTTTGTTTTTAGTAGTTACGTTGGAGAGAAACACCCCCCCCCCCCCCCTCCCCCCCACCACCGAAAAAAAAATCTCCTTCTAAAATAGATCAAAAATACCATTGAACTACAAGACTTTTGATGAAAAGGAAATTTTATTCATCATAAATATAATAAAAAGTTGAGTGGTCAAAGAAATTCAGAAACCAATATTTAGCAAAGAATTTACCACATTGCGAATTCTAAACTCTTGCTTTAATTTCTCTTTGTACAAGGTGTGGAGCATTTTTTATTTCATTTGTTAGGATTTTTAGTGGGTTGGTTAATTCCATGAAAAATTGAATGTAATTTGAATTCAAATTTTTATTGTGCTCATGTACTTGTGTGGGTTTAAATTTGTAATGGGTTGGTGAGGTCAAAGTGCAAGAAATTGAAGTTCACTTTTGCAGAACTACGGACATATGAAATTGACGGTGTCAAGCGAATTAAGAGGCGTATCAGAATTTGAAATTCAGATTAACAATTACGTTGCCCCTCACTCACTTCTCTCTCAATCATATAAAATTGCCAAAACTTGAGAGAATTTTGCTTGTTCCAGCCTTTTAGCCTCACTATATAATCCTCATTTCCCACAAATTTCATCATCCAATTCTCCTCTGGAAGAGTTAGAGAGAACCCGTAATCCCTAGAGCAAACCCTTCTTTTGTCTCTACCTTCTCCCTCTCCAATTGTCCAATTTCATGAGAGGAGATCAAAACCATCACATACAAAGCAACTTTGAAAGGTTTTGGTGCTAATTGGTGTGGAGAATCATTGGAGCAGTCCCAGAATTACCAAGAAGACTTGGTCATTGCAATTGGAGGCTCAATTGTGGATCCACAAACTATCAAAAAGAAAGGATTCGAGGAATCGTTTGCTAGTAGAAGCTAGAGGCTTAAGTATATAGTAATTACTTAACTTAAAGGGTTTTATATAGGGATGACAATTTAAACCCGCACTTGTGGGTACCTGTCTTACCCGCCCTTAATGGACAGGTATTACTTTGCCTGCATAACAAATGGAATAGGGATGGGGGTTAACATTTTCCCCCACACCAACCCCTTTTAAATTTTAACAATTAAAATTTATTTATTTTTAGGTTTTTTATAAGATATACATATGTGCTTTTCGCATTCTAACTTTAAATTTATGATGTTTTTGTATATTTTATTACTGAATTTATACTTTTATATTTTAATATTTACATTGTTTTAATTTTATAATTGTTATATTGCTATATTTGAATTGTTTTGTATTTATTATTACTTGAATTGTTGTACTATTATACTTTGAGAAGGTATTGAAAAATTATAACTTTATTTTAATGTTTTATGAGTTTTAATTGAATGCATTCAAAATAAACTTATAATAAATTATATTAAAAAAAAAATTTGAGTGTGGTTGGAAGGGTGCCTATGGGCACTTGCGGGTATCTACTACAACAAGGCGGGGAAAAAAACCTTGCCCCGAAGAGGAAGTGGGGCAGTGATGGAGAATAAGAAAATTGCCCCATACCCTCCCCGATGTCATTCCTAGTTTTGTAAGTGATATTACTGTAACTATTCTTGATTGTAGATCGTTTTTTACTATAGGCCTTGAAGAGATTTTTCCCTTGGTTCTTAGGTTTTACCTTCCATAAACACTTTGGTGTTTTTGTGGGTGGTTGATTATTGATTGGGATCATGTTTTTGTTTGTATATCCATGCACATGTCAATTGGTTAATCACATGAACAACTAGGCTTAATTTTAGTATTAGCTTAAATTCACGTAAGCTGTAATTGTGGGGTCTAAATTGGTAATGATCCTAGTGTGAGCGGCGGCTACAAAGATATAAAGAATAAAAAAAAGTTAAAATATTACAAATTTGACTATAAGAGAAATACAAACTAAGATGGCTGTTGAGTCATCAAGTCATCACACACACAACACAAAAGCAACTAGGTGGGCACTACGTACAACTAGTAAACACTTCACAACACAAAAGTCCGTAACCGAAAAGAATACAAAGAAAGAAACTCTATATCGTGTTTATCTAATTTTTGTGAGAGGCTGGGTATTTTCTTGGAGATTGTGATTGTGAGATTCTTAATTCAACATTTTCCATGGATGTAGCTCAATAGGATGAGACAATTAGTGTATGTATGTGTTTGAATTCATAACCTAAACAAATTGTGATTGACTGCATGAATTTGTCAAAATTGATTTGGAAAGAAATAAAAACAATTGAACATTATTATTTAAAAAAAAAAAATCAAATCTCAAGAATTTCAAGATTATAATGTGACAAAACACGGACTACCCTAAAAGCATTTTCCCTTCATGTGTACCCTTATTAAGTGGGGTCAACATGTGAGAGTTTTTTAAATGAGAGATAAGGTGGATGTAGGATTACCATAATGAATTATCAATTATTCCAAAATCTGAACCTATTAAAAAATTTGTGAATTTAATAAATTAATCTAACACATTGAATCATAAAATTCAATACAAAAAGTACAATGTGCTACACTTGTTCATAATGTATTGATGGTTAGAATAATGATTAAGTAATTAAATTTACCATTTCTAATAATTTAAGGGTATGCTTGGAATTAAGGGAGATTTGTGGAGAGGACAAGAGACTGAGAGAGTAGAGGGAGGTGGTTGGAATATACTAAAATATTATTTTTTGGCCACTTTCCCCTCTACTCTACTCTCCTCTACCCCCAAATCCCTTTATCAAAACATAGAATAATCTTTTGATACAAGTGGTAGTTTATCATTTAGCAAAGAAGGTGGCCATGAGTTCGAATCATATCTCTACTCTATCTCTTATTTAAAAATTTAAAAATCACACATGTCGCATGCCATTTATTAAAGCGGAGTTTAAGTCCACATGTAAAGGGAAGTGTCAGGATAATAGTTAAATTATTATATTCATCATTTCTTAATAGTTTAAACTTTTGGGATAAGTATTAGTTTTCATTGATCATCTCAATGATTTTCCTTCAAGATTTCATATTCGTTTATAAATAAAAGCTTTCTTTCAAACTATAGGTAGGAAGATTTTCCTTTAACCCATTACATGATAGTTCATAAGACCATCTATGTATCTTAAATAACTTGATTCATTAAATCATTTAACAGTCACATGACTATTACGTATGTGGGAACACTTCCCCATTATCCGGATTTATCCGCTTTGGGGAGCCAGTCCCTCACGGTTTATCGGCTCGTCCCCGAGTGTGGGCAGGACCAACCAAGGGCGTGACCTTGTAGTTGTAATCGCAAGTCCCACATCGGTTAGAGTTCCCTCCCACATATGGTTTATATGCTTCTGGAGCTCCCATATGTGTACCACTACTACTCACTTCCCCATTATCCGGATTTATCCGCTTTGGGGAGCCAGTCCCTCACGGTTTATCGGCTCGTCCCCGAGTGTGGGCAGGACCAACCAAGGGCGTGACCTTGTAGTTGTAATCGCAAGTCCCACATCGGTTAGAATTCCCTCCCACATATGGTTTATATGCTTCTGGAGCTCCCATATGTGTACCACTACTACACATGTGTAGTAGTGGTACACATATGGGAGCTCCAGAAGCATATAAACCATATGTGGGAGGGAACTCTAACCGATGTGGGACTTGCGATTACAACTACAAGGTCACGCCCTTGGTTGGTCCTGCCCACACTCGGGGACGAGCCGATAAACCGTGAGGGACTGGCTCCCCAAAGCGGATAAATCCGGATAATGGGGAAGTGTTCCCACAACGTACGTCATGATTCATTTATATGTAAAGTGTATCATATTGCATTTTGTATCTTAAAATACATAGACATGCACTAAATAAAATATAAGAATTACAACGGGGCAAGTTTCCTATTTCCCGCCCCAACACCACCTTGTTTTGGGACAGGTTCCTTTCCCCCACCCCGTCCTAGTGGGTGCCCACAGGTATCCCATTCCTTGCAACACTAAATTTTGTTTGTATAAAATTTATTAATTTTTATTTAAAATCTATCATTCATTAAGTTAAAAGCTCATGAGACATTTAAAAACAAGTTCTAACATTACAAAGCTTTCTCAAAGCATAACAATACAACAATTCAAGTATTAAAAATACAAAACCAATTCAAGCATAACAATTCAACAATTAAAAATACAAGTTGCTACATAGTTCGGTTGGAAAAAAAAAGGGAATCTGTGATTTGCCCAAGAAAAAAAAAACCTAAAACGCGGCTAGAGCCAAATTTTTTTCTTTTTTAAATATACCTATAGCGGCATTTAAAACATGGTTGTAGGTTGAAGACCTATAGCTGTATTTGTTAAAAACAGCTAAAAAAACCTTATAGCCATGTTTTTAAAATGTGGTTATAGGTTGAAGTACATGGTTGTGTGAATAGTTCAAATAGACTTATACCCGCATTCTTAAAACACGGCTGTAGACCAGTTTTGTTTAGAATAGCTTTAGGCAGAGCAACTTAAACGGCCACAATTCACTTTTGATTTTTGGCCTTTAGTGCTGTGTATGCATTAATGTTGTACTGCATTTCTTTTTTTTTTTTTTTTAATGATAAGCGCGTGTTTGTCTGAAAGGGTATCTCTCAAAACACAACGTACGGTATTTTAAATTTAACTCTATACGTGTCATTTTTTTAGATAGGCTTTTTACCTAATGTGACAACACCTCGTTGAGGCTTCTGGTTTTATATATATATATATATATATATATATATATATATATATATATATATATATAGATATACAATTTAAATCTTAAAACATAAAAATATAAATTCCTTATAAAAACACCCAAATAAAAAAAAATCATAAATTTAAAGTTTGAAAACTAAAGCACACATATATGCCTTATAAAAAAACCTCTAAGAATATATTTGTAATTTTTAAAGTATAAACAGAGTGGATTCGGAGGAAAAATTTAATCAACATCCCCACCCCATTTGCTTTGCGAGGTGGGTTTAAATCGCCATCCTTAATAAAGTATAAAAATATTATATATATATATATATATATATATATTATAAACGTGGAGTATATGCAACCAATAACTTATTTAATTATCTTCATCAATATTCTGTAAATTTTCTTCTTGAAGACATTCAACTTCAAGATCAAGCTACTCATTTCTTTTCTTTATTTTTATTTTCAAAATTATGGCAAAATAATATTAACTTCACCTGGTAACTTCAAGTATGCTTTAACATCCTTTACGAGTTTATGTTAGATGGTTTTTTATTTGTATAACTCCGCCTCAGTATTCGTTTTACAAATAGGTAGATTTATGTTTTATTTTACTTTCTTATCATCAGTGATACAGATACAATGATCTCAAATGAGATTCTTTTCCTTAATGCCTTTCCACTTATCACCCGTTCTTAATGTACATAAAAACAAATAAGAAGTGCACTATTGGACACAGCCTTTAAAAACAAATAGAAACATATTATTTGTATAATTTTTTTTTGATGAACATGATTTGTATAATCATTTAAATAACAAAATTTTTCTGAGGACCACAGTAAATATATATATATAAACACACACAATTATATGAAACTAATTTTTAATATAGTAAAAGCCCAAAATTTTGTAGAAAACTTAATTTAAACATATATGTTTAAGCACATAATTCACACAATATCGTACAATCATGAGAACTCCTGTCTAATCATTTTGAACCCAATTGTACAAAAATTTCGAAAATAAAGTACTGGCCAAGGTAAAGAAGTGAAACAATCAAGAAACTGTCATGAATAATGAATATGCCTAATGAAAAATGATCATTTCTAAGATTCTGATAACATGTTACATAATCAAAGTCTAAACCTTGATGTAGGTTTTCCCCCTTTTCATACCAACTCTTCAGAAACAACAAAAAGTGACAATCCATGACCAATTTCCTAGGAGGTATGGTAGCTATAGACCTAGTTAAGTATAATGTGACAATTAAAAGAATTAATACTCGTAGTTAAAGTAGTGGTATATGAGTTATGGTAACTCTAGCTAAAGCATACACAATAACATGATCAAAATAAAGAGAATGTAAGATAAACCATCAAAGAAGGATTTAAAATATTGATAAGGCGAACTAGTTAATTAGCAGCAAGTTACATTGGTGAGAGATGTCATAAACTTAAAAGGATAAGGTCATTCAACATAAGGTTTTCCAAGTAGAGAAGTAGATAAGAGAAGATCTAATACAATCCAGAGAAGTTTTAACATTAACAGGACCTTAATTAACTTGCAGATAGGTTATGAAGAAATTAGATCAAATATTGAATTTGACAAACATTTGAACTTCAAAATCTTTCTCCCACCACTACTAGACGCAGAGGCTTTGATTTTGCTTGTTTAGTAAGGAGAAACACCCACATCAGCTGAAGCGAAAAACCCATCTTTCATCATGACGTCCTCTCCTTCCTATTCAAAACCAAAAAAGCAAAACTCAAATGCGAGAAACGTTAGGCTATGTGTTTCACATGCAATGGTATTAGATGAAGGTAGTAGTTGTAGCTAGGCTAATCACCTGGCGCACGTTTGTCTTCTTCACAGTCTGGTCAGGCATGAGACCAAAGTGAATATGTGGGAAGTGGGCCCACTGACACAAAAGAAAACAGGGATGATAAGTAGAAGAAATTGAGTGGAAAACCCTAGCTAATTTGGTAAAGAAAAAAACCCTAAAAAAAAAAACACAAAAATATGTTGGTGGGGGGACATAGACATTACATTCTTGGCAGCAGCACTGAAGGCTTCTCTGTGGGATATATCGGGATTTACAGACTTGATGCGTTGGATCTCGTCCCTGAAGATTCATTTTGATGGACCATTCACAGTTTTACTTCAAATTTACCAAATTTATAAAATGAAATAGAAGTGAAAAAATAATGTAGAGAGAGTGAGAGAGATATTTCTTTGTGAAAGCTAGCTTGACATTATTACTCACTTGATGAAGCGGTTGTATGCAGATGGGACTCTCTGTCTCTTCTCTGGAGCTGGTATGGACATAAGCACAGACAAACAGAGAGACAAACAAACAGACACGTTAAGCTCGTCTAGCCTAAGCCAACTTTTAGTGAATTTCTTTTTCTTTTTCTCTTTAGCTTCCTAAGGTCTCACTGTACTGTCACTTCAACATTATTTTCTATATCTTTGTCTGTACAGATATCGGTATAGGGGAAAAAATAAATTTAACCAACTATAATTGCGGGGGAGAAAATGGTCTATCATGCATTGCATTCTTGACCATCTATATTTTGGGGGCAGAATAGACCATCTTTATGTTGTTTAATAAATTATAAGACTTGGAAAGTACAAAATGTCCTACCATGTTTTATTCTTATTAGTTAGATTCGTAAAGCTTGAGCAACCAACAACTGAGAAACAAAGGATTTTCATTCTTCCTGTGATAATACTTGGTTTGCGGAGAAGTGAGGAACGTTAGGCTTGGTGTGCAAGTATTGCAGTAGTTAGCAAGGGTTCATGTTAAGGATATGAACAAATTAACAGAAGAGAAAAGTTGATTAACAAATATGGTACAATATATAAATGTCAAAAAAATAAAATATAAATGTCAAAGGCTGGAATGGCAGGCATAAGAGGGTTTGGTTTCTAATTAATGCACTTTCTACTCAACCCTCGGATCAGAAGGGCAACAAGACATCTAACGTCGGAAAAAAAAGTAAATACTTTGATGAATAAAACAGAAACTCGCAACTACCCAGTTCTTCTTTTTGATCCATAAAAGAGAATTGTATGTTGAAAATGTCAAAGAAAAATTTGGTAAAAATGTAGGGCAGGGAACAATCTATTTGGCCTAAATGTATAGTTTCAAGGAAATTTCTCCAAACCGAAAGCTAGGTCTCAAAGGACTTAAAAATGGAAAATATGTAATGAGTCTTACGTCTATTTATGGCAGGGGGCCTTGGAAGTTCACCGACTCCTCCACGAGCAGGCATGGTGAAGTCACTGCCATTGTTTTGGTTGATCAAGAAGTTTGGGGATGGATTTGGTATCTCTTCCTGCAACACAATCATCAACGAAGAACACCATATAAACTTGTCAAAATCAATCTCAATAATATCACTATCCCAAATGAGCCTTTTTTTTTGGGGGGGCATTAAATTCGTTTCATCATCATGTACCAGGAGATTATGGGAAGGAGAGAAGAAAGAGTGACCCAGATGAAACTGGTTAGCTGAAGGCAGAAGCAAGCCACGCATGTTCACTGGCAAGAGGTTGGTGCAGTGGCCACATCTTACCGTTACAGTCTTGAATAAACTGGTACAAGGAACACTCACCTAAATCAAAACAAAGAACCAAATCATCAACTATTAAAGGAAAAGACAAAGTGAGAAGAAAGAAAAAGAAACCCTAGAGAGTATTTCAGGAAAACAAAATATGTATATGTAAAAAATATAAGTGCAAGAAAGAATAGTGGTGAAATGAAATATGATACCGCGAGGACAGTGTCGCAAATGTTGCAATGGACATAACAGAGCTGCTCGGAAGGAGGAAGGTGGTCCAAAGACAAGGTAGAAGAGGAGGACATATTTGATTCCACTTGCTTTTTAAATTTTACTGATGATTGGTCTTGTTGATTGATTGATTGATTGATAGATTGACAGGTTAACCACCAGCACCACCTTGGATCTGCTTTTTCCTTGATTATGAGTTGTGAAAGAAAGGTGCAAGAAATGAGAGAGAAGAGAGAGAGAGAGAGTTCCCTATTTGGTCTAGTATATATAAAAGGGAAAGAGAGGGCAGAGAACACTTCTCTTCCCTCTGTTTATTAGTGTTGTTTATAGGTCATAGTTACATGTATACATACATGTTACATGTGCATGGATGCATTATATTTCATATGCATACATGATCATGTGGATCCAGAGACTTTCTAACTTGCGCATGGTGTTAAGTATAAAGATAATAACATGTGTGGTGGTTGGCATTCCCAATGAGTTTTAAGAGAGGGAGAGAGAGTGTGAGGCGGCAGATGTGGGGGAGAGGAGCCAGAAAGGGACGTATGCATGGGGGTGATATAGCTTTCACACACTCACCTGTTGTTTTCAGAAGTTAAAGAGGGTGTTGTCTTGTGGTGTGCTTTCAAAGTCTCTCCTTTAAATTTACCTCAATTTCCGAACCCAATGCCCTTATGACTCTTCCTAGTAACTTCTGGACAATAAAACACTTCATCCTCCGCCTCCGTCTCCCCCTCCTTAGGGCTCTCCAATTGCTATTATTATCTTCATCAACATGTGAGAGAAACCCCAATGCCATAATAGCATAATCATATCAATATAATTCTATGCTGCCTCTATTTTATATATATTTTAATATTTTGTGTACTTTTTGTGATTTGACATCTCAATTCCCTTGTCTTACACACAGACAGATACGTATTTAAGTCAGGAAAAAAACCGTCTCAGTGGCCAGACTTGCTCCTTCTTACCACCTTTGTCCTTTCCTAAATTTCTATTTCTTTTTGGCTTATGTTAGCTAATTTGGTTAGAATGATAGAATCTTTTTTCCCTGCTGCCTCTCATCCACAAATCTCTAGGGTTTTATTTACAAATCTCGCAAAGCAACCCTAATTTTGAAAAAATAAATGGTATATATATATCCAATCCTTTTATTTTATTTTTTAATGACTTTTACTGTTCCAGAAATTAGAACCATCACTTGTTCAAAAAAAAGAAAAGAAATTAGAACCATCACCATCTATACTCATTTAAGCCTATGGGTTGCCTCCTTCGCAAAAAGTGCCTTAAAGGTAAGCATTTATTCATTCACTAGCAAATTGGGATGGATCCTGTGTAACTCCTATGCAAAAAATTAATTGTGTTTGAATGGAGGAAAGGAAAAAAAAAAAGTACTAATAGAGCCTGTCAGCCTTTAACGGATTACAAGTAATAATGGCTACTTGAAAAATGATGAAAAGTCAAAACTATTGGGAAAATTATACTTTACTATCCAAACTATATTGCTAATTACATTTTGGACCATGAACTTTTTGAATGTATGTTTTGTATCTTAAACTAGGATCTTTGTTATACTTTACACCCCGACATCAAATTTACTGTTAACTTGGACAAAAAAGTATGGTGCCACATGAAAAGATCCAATTGCTCATTTTCTAAATCATTTTAAAATAAAAGAGAAATTACAATTTACCACCCTAAACTATACTCCCAATTACACTTTGCATCATAAACTTATGATTTCTGTCTAAGTTAACAACAAACTTAATGTTACGGGTGCAAAGTATAATAAGGATTATAATTTATGGTGCAAAACATGCATACGAAAAGTTTGGGGTGCAAAATGTAATCTGAGATATAATTTATGATAGTTAAGTGTAATTTTCCCAAGCTATTATACACACCTTGTTATGCACACATTGTTACACACCAATTTTTTGAATTGAAATTGTGAGTTGGAAAAACAATTTCAAAATTGAAATAGCTTCAACTCACTATTTCAATTTTTAAAAAATGTAACACTACCCTTGACAAAAATGTTGAAAGGGAAACTGGCCTTGTATACGAAAGAGACACTTGGATGAATCTAGTATTGAATAAACCTTATCTCTTGTATTTAAATCTTTTTTTTTTTTTTTTTTTAGATTTAAAAAAAAAATCATCATTTTATTATCTATACTACTATTTAAGAGATTTCCCTGTTTGAGATTCTCTCTCTCTCTCTTTTTTTTTTTTTTTTTTTTTTTTTAAATGCCCCTACACCTCTATATTTTAGTAGAGACAAAAATAAAGGACAATTTAGTAAAAATATAATTCTAACTCTCATTAAAACATTACCTAAAAAATAGAGTCATTCTTCTGTTAATTTTTAAATTGTTTTATCCACTTATAAATTATATTCTCAAAATAAATAAATAAAATAATAATAAAGACAGATTTTTTTTTTGGCTATAAAATAGGTCCACTAAACCCTACGTTTTCACTTTTTTCTTCTTCTCCTTTTTTCCCCTTTATCAAGACTTAAACGTCTCTCTCTCTCTCTCTCTCTCTCTCTCTCTCTCTCTCTCTCTCTCTCTCTCTCTCTCTCTCTCTCTCTCTCTCTCTGGTTTCCTTCTAAATTCTAATCTAACGTTTTTTTTTTTTTTTTTGGGTTTTTGTTTCTATTTTTTCAAATCTCTTCTTCTTTATTTTTGAATTAGTAAAAAAAATGTGATTTTTAATGTACTCCTTTTTTCTTCCTTCTTTTTAATGATTTATTTATTTATGTTGGTATTTGAATTGTTTTCTCTTCACATCTGTTTGTACTGCATTTTCTTTCATTTTACTTAATGTATTTTCTATGTCCAAAATAAAAATTACTATGTGTGTGGTTTAATTGGATAGAAGAGAAAAACATCTTAAATTGAGATGAATGAAAAATTATGACACTAAACTCAAAAAAACCCTCATCGTACGCGCAAAGCACGTGTGATGAGGCTAGTTATTATTATTAATTTTTTAAGAATCATATTAACTCCAAATGCTCTTAAGTACTTTTGAATTGTTGTATTATTCATCCAAATTCTTATCTTGTATTTAAACATGTAAATTCAATTACATAACACAATCCAATTATGAGAGTGACAATTCATTCAAACCTATATATATTGTGTGTTTCACTATTAAAGTCAACTCAATCTTCATGGCTTCCAATCCTTCCTCCATCTCATCTTCCTCCATTGTCAATCAAACCAAAACTTCCCTAACTCTTCCTTCTTAGACTAATGCTCACTATTTTTTATCTATCAAACTCACCAATGAAACTATCTTTATTGAGAAACTCAACTCATTCCATACTTTCTCAATATGTATGGATTAACGAACAATAATTCTGTAAACACCCTTAATTTCTTGGACGTGTCAAGATCAAATCTTTATGCGCCTCCTAATATTCTCATCGTCCAACAAAATACTACCTCTTATCATTGGCTTTTACTTATGAACTAGGCTTAAATAAGTTGAATCTAGAAAAAAGTGAAATTGTACAAATCAAAAAGCTGAATAAGTAGAAAAATGAGCTCAAGACATTTTTATCTTCTCTTCTTTTAATTCCTAGCTATCCTCTCTTTCCTCCCGTGTTCTTTCATTTTTTATTTTAATTTTTTATGATTAAGAAAATTTTATTAAACAAGAACAAAAGAAAGGAAATGGACCATAACCATCTCTACCCTTCTCCGAAAGAATGAACAATTGAGATTGGAACAAGACACTCCCATTTACAAAAGGACACCCAATGACCAACAAAGTGAGCCATAGAGTTCAGATATCTTTTTACAACATAAAATTTCTAGTCAACAAAGTTATTACAAAGGGAGGAAATATCATCCGACATTAAGGACACTTGCCAAGGAGGTTCGCTATATGGATCCACCAATGGTGATGAGTCCAATTTTGCCGCAAAGATAACCTGAGGGAAGCCAATCTTAATAGCATTAATAATCACACCAAAAAGACTTGCCCTTGCTTTTGCCTAACTGAATTACCTTGGTCTATGATCTGTATTCAAGCATGGGAGACATTGTCCTCTCTTCTGCAGTCTGTAGCCAAAGCTACATACATCGAAGTTAACTTTAATCCATCCAAGAGGGGAAGATTCCAACATGCATTGTTTTTCATGTCAAAAGAGTGATCTTTCCGGGCTTTCCAATAACTTTCAAAGACTTTATTAGTTTCCTTTACCATGCAAGAAAATTGGGTTAACATACATGTCATCATGAACCTAGTTTCTAGGCTGTCTGTCAAATTTGATCATAATCAACCTTAGCAAACAACATAAATTCATGTTCCTTCTCTACATTAATAGTCAAATACTTTATGGATTAAGAATCACATGAACTCACTGTGAGATTGAGCTGATATTCAGCCTATCTATTCTTAAAGGCCATCTAGAGTTTGCCCAATGAACAAAAACATACACTTTTACTGACATAGTTAGCATGACTCCTCATTCTTTCCATTTTTAATAGCTTAAAAGTAAGCTCTTCTTTATGCCAATAGTTTTACAAAGGATTCATTTTATAACTTGAAGGTCTTTGTCTCTTGCACCAAAACATCAATTATCCAAAATTTCAATTTCTTTTTCTTCTTTTGAAAAGCATAATTTACTTCTTCCTTACTTTTGATACAATAAAAGGTACCTAATAATATGTGGTTGGCCTTCTTTTTTCCTATTAAGTTTTCTCGGCCTTTAATTATAATATTCAAGTATGTTCTTCTCTCGTAGTTTCTAAAATTCATTTAATTTTTAGAGCATAGAAGATTTTTTTGTGAAAAGAATGCAAAAATAAGAAAAGCCAAACACTAAGACACACAATTTAATGTGATTCGATAACTTCTATGTCTACATTTGTGGGCAACACCCACACACACACACACAAAAGAAAAAAAAGAAGAAGAAACCCAGAGAAATGCCAAGCAAAGATCCACTCCGTTTCATCTCTTTAGCTCTCATATACTCAACAAAGGTTACACCGGTACTCCATTTATAGTAACTATCAAACTTTTTTTTGTGTGTGTGTGTGAGAGAAGGTTGGATTATGAATATTTATTATACTTCTTCCTTATTATTTTCCTAATAAATGTTAGATTACAAAATCAATCAGGAATCAAACCTCTAAACATATGCCGTCATGGACTATAAGGTGCGTTTGTATAAGCCATTGGAAAATGGTATTTTGTGTTTAAAATGAGAGTTTGTAAAAAAAAAAAATTATGAAAAATTGATGTTGCAAAATAGATTTTTGAATCTTAAAAATGATCTTTTAGGTTTTTAAAACGTCTAACCAAACAGATCTATACTCAACATGATTTTGATACTGTCGTGTTGGATATATAACCGCTAGATTTATTGAACTGGCACTGTTCCCTTGTTTTTTTCCTTTTATTTAATTTCCCTTGCCATCTTTTTGTACTAACCTTCCACTTTTAGTATATATGGAAATGCAACCATTCAATTCAAAAGTCTTTTGGTTCATAATACATCAAAGACTTAAGATTTAGCTTTTAATAAGATTTACAAGGTTTAATAAGAAACAAAAGAGGATTACACAAAATAACTGCAACTAGGTCAAGAGCATGAGTGAGAGTGCAACTCAAGAGAGGAGGATGCAGAACTACAACGGAGCACGAAGAAAGTTAAGGAAAACCATTGTTTGGGTGATCATCACTCAGACAAAAGTCCCACAGGTCTGGATGGAAGGAGGTCATATAGGGAGAAGCTACTTGGAGAAATCCCAGGAGCCTTTGAACGAGCCTTTGACATCGGAAAAAACATGGAGATGGAGGCAGAATCGAACAATGAGTTCTCTGACCTCCCTCTAGGCGAGAAGGCTATTAAGCTCTCTGGTATCACCAAAACTAGAATAAGGGCACAGTAGACGAATGCCTTAATAGTCAAGGTCGTGGGGAAGATTGTTGGGTATAGCTTTTTGCACTTGCGTATAGTGAGTATGTGGAAACTAATAGGGAGGATGGATTGTGTCAATCTAGGCCAAGATTTCTTCCTTACTAGATTTGCAGTGAAAGAGGACCACGATAGGGTTCTTAAGGGTGGTCCATGGTTCGTTAGGGGACACTACTTGTCCATCAGACGTTGGGAGCCTAACTTTAAGGTGCCCTCTATCACTCTGTCCTCTGTAGCTGTCTGGGTTCAGCTTCCTAAGTTACCGATTGAGTATTATGAACCCTCGGTGCTTCGGGAGATTGGAGAAGCCATTGGATCGGTGCTTAGGATCGATTCCCACATGGCGGCAGAGTCCGAGGGCGATTTGCCGAATTGTGTGTTCAAATTAATTTAGATAAGTCAATAACTCCTCAAGCTGGGTGGGATAGACTAGCCAGTCAAATACGAGGGAATCAGTTAGATTGTGCTTTGCTTGTGGCCGGGTAGGACATAAGTTGGAGAATTGCCATGACAAGGTCCAAGCTCCAATAGCAAGGGGGGGGGGGGAGAAGAAGCATGAAACGTGATTGACGTGTATGACCATGCTTCGAAAGAAGAGGAGGCCTTTGGTCCCTAGGTCTTAGTTACACGAAAAAAGCCTCCCAGCAGGAAAGTAACGAAAGAGAATGTCCAAGTTTCCCCTTTGGGCTATCCAGCCTGAAGCCCAGGGAATCAACAGGCCTTAAACCCGTTAAGTCATTTCTTGGGCCAATCCAAAGTAAATGAAGACAGTAGGGATGGAAAGGGATAGCCCAAGGATAACTCAAGTGCTAGTGCGTTTTTTGCAAATCGCACTATTGAGTTTCAACCCCATGACTAAAACTCTGAGCATCAAGAGTGCTGATCTAGGCCAAAAGACCAAAAAGAAGACTCAAGACACATCGAGTAAAAGGGGCATCAACAAAAAAATCTTCCCAATCTTGGAAAGTGGTGGGCACAAACCCTTTTAGCCCCACGTTGGGTGAAGATACCAGCCTCAGTTCGGCCACACCACTCATGACCCACCTTCTGGGGTCTGAGAGTTCAAAGCAGGAGGGTCTGCCTCTCCCATAGCGATACTCAATAGGCAATCCCCTGAGAAGGAACCGGGTGAGATAAATAACAATGATAGGGCTCTGCTGCAAACGGAGGAGGACCCAATTAGTGTTAATACCCAAGGGGTTATGAGAACTAAGCCCTCTAGATCGGAAGCAATAGGAATGTTATTATCGGAGATTTCAAATTCCCCTTTGTTGGATGGGAAGTAGGATATGAGCATCAAAATGGTTTCGGCTAGCATCTCCAATCTCCCATTGAAGAGAATTGATCCAACTTGTCGATTAGAGGGGTTGGGATAGGGAGAATATGGAGTTTAGATGATGCAGAATAATCCTAGTGATGAGTAGATAGGGTGTGTGGATTCCCCAATGGTCGAAATGCTCTTCGAGGAAGGAGGTGAATGCCCCAACCTTTCTTGACAGATTTGTCTTCCTCCTTGTCTCTTTAATTATGAATTTATTAATATAGAATTGTGGGGGTGCCCTCAACCCCAATTTTCATAGCATTGTTAATGATATGGTCCGTGCTTATTCCCCTTCTATTATGATCCTCACAGAGACTAAGGTCGGTGGCAAGAGAGCCAAGAGCATTGTAGACATGCTTCCCTTTGATGGGGCTATTTGTGCTAATACTATTGGTTTATCGGGTGGTCTTTAGGTCGTCTAGGAGTCGGCTCAAGTGGAAGTGTCTGAGCTCTCCTCAACTGAGCAGGAGATCCATGCTGTGGTCACCCTAAGCTACTCTAATAGTTCGTGGTTCTTATTAGTGGTCTATGATAGGCCACGAATGTATTGACACATTGTGATGAATTAACCAATTAATTAGCCAAGTTAATTAATTAATTCAATTAGCATGCAATAAGCGTGGTAGCACAAACAAATCACCAACTAAGTTAATATGCAATGGAAAATCAATTGACACGGTGATTTGTTTATGAATAGGAAAAACCTATATGGTAAAAATCCCACCAGGTGATTTTAAGGTCATCACTTCCTAAAATTCACTATTATCACAACAAGTTGTTACAAGTAAAGGAATCTTAGTACCTTATACCAACCTACAGTTGAACCCTTACCCCAATACCTAACTAGACTTGTTCTGTAGTAATAACCTCTCCTTTTCAATGCACGGCTTCTAGTACGTGACTAACCAATTTGATGCGTGGATCCCAGTACGTGGCTTACCAACTTGAGAAAGATGTTAGCTGCAAAGTTCTTTAGTTCATCAACACAATGAAGATCACATAACTCCTTGGTTACAAAACCCTACGGTGTACAAACACAATAGCTTCTTGAATAGAAAGATGAATTATGGCATATGTCTCCGGTTCACAATATGCTTTTGAAAAACTTTTGCATTGAGTTGCATTAGTTGTGACGGCCCTTAAAACAATCCTTATATATGTTTACATTTGTGAGAAAAGAAAGTCCAAACATTTATTCACGGATTGGAGTGAAATCAGATCTGAAAAACTAATTTTCATAAACCTTGATAAATAACTTATCTGTCGAGCATCGGGCTGAAACAGCTTTTTAAACCTCGATAGATACTAGCTGTCGAGTTTTAATATCCAGCACTTCTTCACTTGTTTCTTGGATAGACTTGCATGGCTTTAACACTTGAACTTGAAACCTTGTTCCTTGAAGTATTAAACACATCCTAGATCTACCCAATTACAAGTAAAGTGCGTTTTGTCAAAGGATTAGCCAATTCTATATTGACATATGTTTCTAACATGATTCACATATGTCCTAACAGTCTATGCCAGCTCGAGATATGCAAAGCGGCGGCTGTTATGGGAAAATTTGGAATTTGTGGCTAACCTCCATTCATTGCCTTGGATGATTGTTGGCGATTTTAATGAAGTGCTTATGGGAGAGGATAAATTTGGGGAAAGACCCAAGAATGTCAATAGAGCCTTGCGGTTCTAGGAGTGATTAGACTCGTGTGGAATGAAAGACATTGGATTTTCAGGCACTTGGTTTACCTGGTCTAATCATAGAGCTTTGACACACCTAATTCAAGAGAGGATTGATAGGGTGTTTGTTAATGCAACTTGGTATGAGCTCTATCCTGAGGCTTATGTTAGCCATCTTGAATGGTCTCTCTTTGATCAGTGCCCAATTCTGATAAGTCTTGAAAGCAACCATGGCCTTATGCTTCCTCGGCCTTTCAGGTTCCAGCCAATGTGGCTATCGTACCCTTCCTTCCTTGAAGTGGTTAGAGAAACTTGGGCTAGGCCAACTAACTTCTCTCGGGCTGTCTCTAAGTTTACTAAAAAAGCTAAGATATAGAACAAGAATGTCTTTAGGAACCTCTTCACGCGAAAAAGGAGAGTGACCGCTCGGCTTAAAGAAATTCAAGTTGTTCTCTCGTCCAATCCAAATAGTTTTTTGGTGAATTTAGAAAGAGAATTAAGGGCTGAATTTGCGGAAATTTCTAAACTTGAAGAGGAGTTTTGGGCCCTTAAGTCACGGATTACTTGGTTAGTCAAAGGGGATAGAAACACTGGGTTTTATCATACATTAGCTCTTGTCCGGAGAAGAAGGAATCGCATCTCCTGTATTAAAGACCGAGTTGGGAACTGGATTCATGAGGAACGGGAAATAGTTGGATACATTAGGTAGTGTTATGCTAATTTATATTCCTCTAGTCACAGTCACTCTGTCCTTTCTTCTTGGAACCCCCCCTTCTGGCAAGCTCAGATAAGTGAAAAGGATAGCAAAAAATTGGTGGAGACTATTTCTGATGAGGAAATTGCAACGGGTCTTTGGTCTCTCAAACCTTAAAGCCTTGACACCAGATGGGCTTCACACCGGATTCTTCTAGCGGTTCTAGTTGCTGATTGGTGATTCGGTTAGAGATGAGGTGAAGCAGATATTTGCTTCTGGCAGAATGCCGGAGTATCTAAACCAAACTCTTATAACTCTAGTTCCCAAATGCAAGAATCCAAAGTCTGTCAATAACTACCGACCTATAAGTCTTTGCAACACTTTTTACATGATAGTTTCTAAGATCTTAGTTTCAAGGCTCAGGCCTCTCTTGGCCAACCTGGTTTCTTCGCTTCAGAATGCTTTTGTCCCTGGAAGAAAATGGATTGATAATGCCATCATTGTCCAGGAGGTGATCCATACTATGTCTAGGAAAAGAGGGAGGTGTGGGTTTATGGCGGTGAAGATTGACCTTAAAAAGGCATATGATCGGCTTGAATGGAGTTTTATTAGGGACACTCTTGGCTTATTCAAATTCCCAAACTAGTTGATATCTCTGATTATGAGTTGTGTGTCGACTTCTTCTATCTCCGTTCTTTGTAATGGAGTTGCATTAGATTCCTTCCTCCCTTCTAGAGGTATCAAACAAGGGCATCCTCTCTCTCTTTCTCTATTTATTCTGTGCATGGAGGTCTTGGGTGCTCTTATTATGGAGAAGTAAAATACCAATCTTTGGAACCTTGTCAAAGTGACTCAAGGTGGTTTGGCCTTTTCCCACCTCTTTTTTGCAGACGACCATGTGCTATTTGCAAAGGCTAACCGTAAAAATTGCATGGTAGTGAAGGATGTATTGGACTCTCTCTGTAGCTTATCTGTTCAAAAGGTGAGCCAAGACAAGTCTCAAGTGTATTTTTCTCCCAATGTGGCAATGGACAAGAGGACTGAGCTATGTGAGACCCTAGGCTTTCGGTCTACCCCTTCTCTTGGAAAATACTTGGGATTTCCCATCAAACATGGTGCCACACCCTAGGACTTTGGTTTCATCATAGACCGAGTACAAAGTCGCCTCTTCGAATGGAAATCTAATCTCTTGTCTTTTGCCGATCGTCCGGTTCTTGCCTTAGCAGTCACCACCACCATCCCCAACTATGTCATGCAATGTGTGGCTCTTTCCCCCAAGATCCTTAACAATGTTGATAGACTTAGTCAGAACTTCTTGTGGGGTTCTTTAGAAAGGCAAAAAAAAAAAAAAAAAAAAATTCATTTGGTTAGCTAGAAGAAAATTGCAAAACCTAAGAGGGAAGGTGGCTTGGGCATTCAAGCAGTTAAAGCAAAAAACTTAACCTTGTTAGCCAAATTGAATTGGAGATTGCACTTAGAGGCATCTTCGTTATGGGCAAGAGTTTTAACCTAGAAGTATAAAAACCCAAGAAGAAGCGCTAACCCCTATGCCAAATTTCAATCTTGCTCAGCAACCTGGGCAACAATTCGAAAATGTGAGACTATTTTTAAGAAAAGCTCCAAATGGATTGTGGGCAGTAACAGCCACCTCTCTTTCTCTGGTATGATAAATGGATGGACAAGGGACCTCTTAGAAGTTTGATTGCTGGACCGCTTAACTGTGGAGAGGATGGTACCCTCTTGAAGGATGTGGTCAATTTTTCAGGTTAGGATTGGTAGTATTTTTCCTTCTCATTCCCCAAGTAACTTGTCTTGGAAATTAAAGCCACCCCAATCTCCTTCTCTGACACAAATTTTGATCACATTTCTTGGTCTTCATCCCCAAATGGGCTTTTTGGTCTCAAGAATGCCCACAAGTTGGCATCCTTAGAGGAGGGAGATAACAATTCTGGAATGTTTGAAGGGGAATGGATTTGGAAGGTAGCAACTATTCCTAAAATTCAATACTTTCTCTGGAAATGCCTTCACCGAAGCATCCCTGTTCATGAGGTTCTATCTACTAGGGGGATGGACGTCCCACAAACATGCCCTATTTGTAATGAAGGTCCAGAAACCATTCTTCACTGCCTTAGAGATTGCCGTGAAGCCCAAGCTCTATGGAAGGCATTTCCTCCCCTTCTAGCTGAAAACCTTTTCTTTGGGACCAACCTCGTGGACTGGCTCAAGTTAAATTGCCAAAGCACCAAGATTCTCTCTTCCTTGAGCTTCAATTGGGGAATCATATTCCCATTTGGAATTTGGACTTTATGGCTTCGTAGAAACAATTCTCTCTTTCGTAACGCTGGTCAACTAAGGAATTTAAGAGATGAGGTTCTCTCTAGAGCCACCAAATTCGCACATCTTGGCATTAATGGGAAGCAAGCTTGCTCTTAGACCAAAATCCAAATGAGATGGTGCTACCCTCCTCTGAATTGGCATAAACTTAATTCTGATGGGTCTTCTCTTGGCAACTCTGGGTTGGCTGGAGGAGGGGGCTTGATTAGAAATGACAAAGGAGAATGGGTTAAAGGTTATGCTAGAGCTGTGGGATTTACCACCAGCATAACTGCGGAATTGTGGGCTTTAAGAGACAGAATTAAGCTCTATATTGCTCTAAAATCCCTATTGTAATCTTTGAGTTAGATGCGCAACTAGTTGTAGACCTCATGAAGACTAACAGCCATCCAAATGGTATTGGTGCTCTGATCAGCAATTGTAAGGCGGGCTTGCGGAAGGTCCCTATGGTTCAAATTCAACACTGTTACTAGGAAGCTAATAAATGTGCTGACTCCCTTGTTAGGCGGGTAGCACTGCTTCCTTAGGATTTTGTTATTTTTTTATACCCCCCAACAGAGGTTTTTTTATTATTTTTTTCTTTTTTTAACCTGGATGCTGTTGGGATGTATTCAGATTGTTTTGTATTTGTTGTTTAGTTTTAATTGAATACCGTTTTCCTACCCCCCCAAAAAAAAGAAAAAAAAAAAAAGAGGATTACACATTGCCTACCATGTATATTCACCACTATATTTTTAAGAGCATTTGTATTGGTGAAGGCATATAGTTAAAATGTTAAATTTAGCAACTAGATATAATACAAGTGGCACAAAAAACTAGTGCATTGGTGGAGCTATAGCCATATCATTCGGCTGTTGCATTACAGTGCACAATACTGTGCACTATAGCTAAGAAGATAAGAAAAAAAAATTATTAAAAAATATATTATTTTATTGTGTTAATGGTAGTAGTTGTTGTATATTATAGTAGTTATTATTTTATTATATTGAATACTAAATTGAAAATGATTGATTTTGGATGTTTTGTAAAGTGAATTGATAAAATAAATAATGTAATTTTTTATGATGTTAAATGGCTAAATTTGTCTCCAAGAACGTGGATTAGAGAAGAAATGGGAAAAAGAAAAAATCTATTTCCAAGGACAAACACATTATTTATTGTCTTCACAGTACATAAGTACTGCTACTCATACAGGATATATATTGACCTGATTTCATAAGAAATCGAGTCTATTGATCTTGAAATGGATGGTGGTAATTAATTGGGCCTGTCGATTCAACTGTGTGGTTGGCCATCCAACAACTTTTTTTGGCATACCAATTGCTCGTGAAAATAACTAAAATTTTTGTTTGTATGGTAACAATTCAGGTTTTTTATTTTTATTTTTTGAAATGTGGTAACAATTCAATTTAACTTATCTCTATATCCGCAAATGAAATGTCACATATTTATGGCCATAACTTAACCAATTAAATGAATGAAGAAAAATTCATCCTAGTAGTATACGTGATATTATTCTTATCATCGTAAAATGTGAGGTGAATGAGTTTACACCGAAGATATATTTTTTATCTTGGAAAAAAAAATAATGAATTAAAAAAGTTGCTTTTTCCACATGCAAAATGGCTGTTTATACCCTCTCTCTATTTTTGTCTCTAGGAATTTTTTTTTAATGTAATTTCAATAATAGTATCATTCAAGAGTATTTATGAGGTGTGAGGGGTAAGAGCCGGGCTTTAAGTCTCCACACACATATATACTTAGATTAGGTTTTAATAGAATTTTTATCTTGTAAAAAAAAAAAAAAAAAGTAATGAGTAATGACACCATCATAAATACTTCCATACCTTAAAAAAAGTTAAAGACTTTCTTCAGATTATTTCCTTAACTTTGTTTGAACGAGATACCACAATTTAAATTTAATCAATTAAAGTTTCAAACTTATAAAACAGTTTCAATATTAAGCCACTATTCATTTCGGTTATTCAATTTTATTATTTTGGATAGTAATGAATCAAAGAGGAAAGGGAAGTTGCTTGATAAAAGTATTTATTTCATCTAAGTAAATCAATGTTGACTTTCTAGCTATCATTTTCTCTCTAAAAATAGTTCTCTCTTTACCTACTCCATTCAAGGCTACCATATTTATATATGAAAAATCACCTAGTAGAATTTGATAAAATAGTTTTAAATTTTATCTTTCTTTTATCTTTTTTTTTTTACAAGATAGAATTCTTCTCTAACCTAATTTAAATGTATATATGTGTGTAAAACTCCCTTCTGGAGACTTGAACCTCAACCCTTGCCCCCACACTCCACAATACTTGTGGAGTAACTATTGCATCAAGGATATGCGGTGATAAATTTTATCTTTGTTACTGCCCAAAATAACATAAAAAGAATAACAGAGACAAACACAAGGTTTAACTCGAAACGATTTTTAAATTTTGAGACTTCAATTAATAAAATAACAAATTTAGGATTTAGGCTAAAATATGGTATAAACTTTCGGCCTTTTAGTAAATTTCCTAAATTATTAACTTCAATTATTCTTAAATTCACATTTTGTTGAGGCTGTGCGAAATCTTAACTCTTCTTTATTTGGGTAGATTGTACTTTCTAGTCTCAAAAATTTGAGGTAAGTTAATTTAAATTTTATACCCCTAAATTTAAATTTTTTGATTTTATTCCCTAAAATTTTTAAAAAGTAACAATTTATATAGTCCCTCCGTTTATGTCCCACTTATTTTCTATTTATGTTTTTTTTTATAAATTTTTTTATACAAAATAGAAATTCTACTTTAGTCTAATCTAAATATATATGTGTGAAACTCCCTCTTAGAGACTTGAACCCCGATCCTTCTTCTCACACCCCACAAGTACTTATATTTATAAAGTGATCATCGTACTAAAGGTGTGCGGTGGTATTTTCTATTTATGTTTAGCATCCGTCTAATGTGACAATTATTTTAAGTTGCTGAGGTATACATTTAATTAAGCAGATAAAAGCCACATATTTCTAACTTCAGGAAGGTACATGTCGGTGAGTCATGCACTTCATACACTGCGCACATATGAAAATTTCTCCCTAACTTCTCTCTCATCCCTCCCCTTAATTTCATATAATTCTTAGTGATTTTTTTTTTTTTAATCTTTTCTCTTAATCCTTTTTCTTTTTGGGAGAAAGAAGGGAGGGGGGTGTTTGTTCTGTTGTATTGATACTTTCGGTAACTTAAAACACCTGCACAAAATAATTTGATAATAATCATAGCCTTTTGAATTCACATATTTTAGATTTGGACATTTGATGGATCCAGTATTGCCCAATAGCTTTTGGGAGTGAGGAGTGAGGATTAATCTAGTCCTAGGGTTAACCTGAAAGAAATCATGCACATCTCCAAACCTTCATAAAATAAAATCACAAGAGCCGTTTTGCAGTCAAATGCTGAAAAAAAAAAGGATTTTTTTATTTTTAGTTATGGAGCAAGGACATGAAGTGAAGAAATCATGAAAGTTTCTAAATCTAGATTCAGCTAATAGAAGACCTTCATCATCCTTTAACAAGGAGCTTTTATCCCAAATTCCCTTCCATTAATGCCATTGAGTCTTTTTTTTTTTGAGCAAGTGCCATTGAGTCTATCTCTCTCTCTTTTTTTTCTAAAAAAAAAATTAGTGAGTGTGAATCAATAAGGATTTTTTTTTTTTTTTTTGGGTGAAACAAAATGTTGTTAACCAGTTTCAAGATTAATATGTGGGAATCACAGCCCTTAAATTTGATTGACGTTTGAGGAGTGAATGGTGCACCGATGCTATATGCATGCCGAAAAGGTGTGGTTGATGGGTGTACAGGGGGGAGTGAGAATAATGGTAGAATGAGAGCTATAATAGCCTAGACTCGTAGGGCTTATCTGACAGAAATCTTGGGACATCGGCAATATTTGTGTAGGATTTGGTCACTAGGTCTATAGGTCAGACCAGAAATCTGGTGCTCTTCTGCTAAAGCACAAGGCTCGAGTCCTCTCCGTACTTCAACAGAAACAGGGTCTAATCCATAATCCCATTTTTTGCAATATAAGGGTCTGTTTAGTGGAAGTTTGAGTAACGAGTATTTTTTATATACGTGTGAGTAAAAAAATTTGTAGAAATATGTGTTATATTGCTTAAAATGTGTAGTTTTGTGTTTAAGTAAAGCTGCCAAACAAATCCTAAAGATTCACGAGAGAGAATTAAAAAGAGAGATAGCTAGGTGAGTTTGGGCTAAAATTAACGAGTCAATTCTTAATGGTTTGGCTTTCTTTATTCATCTATACACACAATAGGAGACTAAAGACCCGTTTGGTAATATTATTTTAGTAACATTATTTTAGTAACGTTGTTTGTATTTTTTGAAAATATATATGGATAAAAAAGTGTATAAAAATACGTGTAACATTGTTTAAATATTGAAAACTGTTGTTTAAAATATAATACCAAACAACCCCTAAATAGCATTCACATCTAAAAATGTATTTTACATTTTGCATCACCAAAATCTACTTGGTGTATTATGCATAACCACTTTTACAATACACAATATATGTTATTTTTTTGTTTTACAATACATTATGTTAAAAAAATATTTTTATCAGAGAGAGAGAGAGAGAGAGAGAGAGAGAGAGAGAGAGAGAGAGAGAGAGAGAGAGAGAGAGAGAGAGAGAGAGGAATAATAAAAATAAATAAAAAGAAAAAGAAAAAAGAAAAGAAAAGAATGATAGGCACAAACTACCGTTCATCATGCACTTTTATATGATAGTGTGGCAATATGTAAAAAATTAAACAGTGATGTATAATCGAAAATATGTGTGTTTTTGGTAATTTTCCACAATAGTCTTATCTAAAATGCATGCATGCATGCATTTTGCATACTAGAAGTGAATGCTCAACTAATAATTCTATAGGAGGCCAGTAAGAAGATGTATTTTGGGTATAAAAAAAAAGTGAATCTTGCGGTCTACATGATTACTTTATTACAAAATTTTTCATAATACGTATTAGCAAGAGAATAAAAGATGAAAAGTGTTACATCTAAAACATTTTCAAAACACTTTTCCAACAAATTTTAGGTTATAAGTTGTTATTAGTTCTAATTTAAACTCACTATTGAAATTATTTTATTTTTTTCTCATTAGTAACAACTAGTAACAATTTGCCAATTAGACTTTATTATGAGCATATTATGAACATAGCGTTCCTCATATAAGATAAACTATAAGTTCATTGCATATTGTTTATTAATATGATGAAGATAATAATTATTGTTGCTAAGATTAAATCTTAGAAATCATCTATTGTTTTTAAATACAATCAACATATGAATTATTGTTCTTAAATGAACTCCAAGTGAGATCTAAATACAATAAACTTTTATGTATTAGTTTATTTCGAATTTGTTAAGATGTAAATGATTTTTTTTAGATTTAAGATGAAAATTTTATACTTTTGTTGTTAGGCTTACTATTTTTCCCCCATATTTTAGATCATATTGGTTTGTTATTGGGGTTTTTTTGGTGTTTAAAAAGACCAAGATATTGTCAAGATGATCATATTCAAATTCATTTAAGCTAGGATTAAAAAAAATTTAAGTTTAGGGGGTTCAAAATTTATTTTAGGAGGTCTGTGTAAGATTCATAAGATTTTATTACCGCCCACCCTTGGTACGGTGGTCACTCTACAAGTATAAGTACTTGTGGGGTGTGGGGGGCAAGAGCCGGGATTAAAGTCTCCAGGAGAGAGCTTCACACACATATACACTTAGATTAGTCTAGAATAGAAATTCTATCTTGTATTAAAAATATAGATATATATATATATATATATATATATATATATATATATATATATATAGGAGGATCAAATTAAAAAAAATTATATACAATTTTTTTTTTTGGGCCCAGCTCAGGGGGTTCATTTGAACCCCCTAGGCCGCACCTAGAGTCGCCCATGTCTATCACATGCCATTCATATTTACAGTTTATTGTGGGTTCTAGTTAATTCAACTGGTAAAGTTTCTGATTGTTGTATAAGGGATCTGGGGTTCAATCCCTACCTACACCAAAAACGGATTGGTGTGTCTTGGTCTGATGATAAAGAGCTATCATTATGAACGGATGCCATAGATTGAAATTCTCTCAAAAAAAAATTACAGTTTATTATTTTTATTCATGTAGGGGAGTGGTCCATTAGTTAAGTTTCACGTACCCCGGACCACGAGCCTAGTAAGAGAATAGGGTGATCTGAGGGACCAGGCTCGATCCATATCCACCCCCCAGGAAGAAAACCCACGACCTTTGATGGAAGCCGATGATGTATAGTCCTTGGACAACACCAACTGAGGACATTTGGCAGATGAGGTAGTTTAGGAAAATCCCAAACATGTTAAAAGAGTCCACGGTACCAAATGAAGTAGCTCCTAAGCCAAGCAACGGTATTCCCACTTGACACCAACTTTATTTATTTCTAAATAACCAACCTGAATAGTATTTCATACTCCAGAAATTATCATCATCAAAAGAAGGGAGGAGACACTTGATCGGACAAGTATTTTTTACTATAAATAGAGCCTCCACACACACTTGGCGAGGGACAGAAAAATTAGAGAAAAAATATTTTGAGAGAAAATGTGTTTGCTTTTGGTTGTATGTAACTTCGGCAAGAGATAAATCATATAGATAATCAATAAAATATCAATTTAGACAACTTTTCTTGTTCAAATCTCTCCTTGTGAATTAGTTACCTACTTCTTTACAAATTAGTTGTGACGATCAAGGTTTTCAGGAGGTTTGGGCTTTTTAGTCAACAAAAGAGGTTGGGGCCTTTTAGACTATTTTTGACCCCACAATTAAAATTAAAAAAAAAACATATTTACCATTTTTTAAGTAATGTATTTTAAGTTCCTCGATTAAATTTAATTATATGATAAAATTAGTCAATAATTTATATAATTTAATTTAATTGTTCTTAAAAAAAATCATTTTTGTCAAGACCCTTGTAATTTAACTGGTTGACACTTCTTTGTGTTTCTAATGAAGACATTCAAGATTCAGATCTCTCTTTCCCTAAATATTAAATGATTAAAAACAACAAATGTTTAACATTTTGTTTATAATCCATTGGTCATCAATGCAATTACGTGATTGAATTTAATTAGAAATTTTAAGAAGATAATACTTAAGAAACTATACATAAGTTTTACCTTAATATATTCTATGATGATGCAAATACTTAATTTCATTATAAGATTCCACCAACATTCCTCACAAATTATAGTATATAATTTACTCGGATCCAAAAGTGTCCATAATCCTTGGTGGAGTAAACCTAACTGTGAGTAAGAAATAATTATATAAGAATAGTAATCTCCATTTATAAAAGGGTCTAGTTAATGTATGTTTTTAGGACACATAATAACTATTCAATTTAATAAAGTTTTTATGAAAAATTGAAAAAGCAGTCAAAATAGTAAATTCCTTTTTCTTTTTTTCATAAATTATTTCTTAAAATAGATTACTAATATATATCTTAGGAGAATACGTTAGTAAATCCCTTTATAAAAAAGGAAAAATGTAAATGAGTTTTGTCCAAACACGTACGAGCCATAAGTTAAGATGCATCGAATATGTTACTGTCATTCATGGTTGGCACTTGGCAGCATGGATACATGCATGCATTAAATCATATGTGTTGTATGTACGAATGAGGAAAAGCTATCACTGGAAAAGCCTGCTAGGAGCTATTTGTTGCTGTTTGTGGGGATAAGTCGATCTCTCTCTCTCTCGTGGTGTGTGGTGGGGTTGGGTAGAAACCGATAAAGTTGAAATTGAATGTTGCTCTGGTGTCTGTCTGATATTTGTTCGGGCTCTCAATCTGACCGGTTGGCTTGGGCTTTGCCTTTCTGTGAGTGAGTGAGTGAGTCAAGTACGTACGAGAGCTTTAAGGGGAGGGCGGTGGTGATGACCTTTAGCTTAGCTTAGCTTTAGCTTAGTTGAGCCTTTTTGTTGTTTCATATACACACAACCCCACATGCCCTAGTGCCCATGTTGCATGGACATTAGGGATTTCTTGTTGTATTTGAAAGTTGAAACACCATTGACAAGCCCCACAAAAGGGATGGGATTAGAGGGAGCAGAGTGCATTGCTCTGCTTTAATCAATCACTCCCTCCTATCTACTTTGTTTCTTCTCGGGATAGGGCAAAGTACACTACTTGGATCGGACCAGAGACCAGTAGATTTACTGTTTTTGCTCACTCTTTCATCACTCCTTTGAGACTGAGATAGGTGTAGATGATATTTCCTTCTAATTACTTGCTGTTCAGTACTCTTGAGACTTGAGACCATATACAGTGTATGCCTTTTATTTCCTTTTTCTTTTTATATGTAGTAGTGTGTCACACTGTCACTGCAACGATAGTGATACATAAAATAGTGATAATAATGTACAACGCAAAGGTACATTTATATTAAAGACATGAGATATATATGTAAGGATCATGTGTATGTAACACCCCCCAATTTTTTTTTTTTAATAAAAAAATACCAAATATTATGAGAAGGTTATTGGCCATTATAAGCATATAAGTTATCTAGAGAAAGGGACTACATATTCCATGCCATGTGATTTCTTACTTTGCAAGATTAAAAGGGTCTTTTTTGGCAAGACCTAGAACTGATGCAATTCTGACGTAAAAGCATTTTAAACTATTTTGTGCTAACTCAATGTTTTAAATTCAGTCAAAATTTGATTTAAATAATTTTATCTAACAAGATTATATTCTTTAATAATCTTGTACCACAAGCACACGTGTGTAATAAAAAACTAACCATCAAAGTTGATGCTTAGTATTTTTAAAAAGATAAAAACAAACAATATAAACTAATTTGAATACAACAAAACTTATCGATGATATATAAGTTAATAATTATAAAGTTGAAAGCATTGTTGACAAATCCGTTTCATTAATCAAAATGTTCGAAAAATTCATTGTGGTTAGTTAATAGTATGAATCATCCCCTATTTTAACTCTAATAAGCCTAAATTCTGGTCGGTATGATGATTATTACGAATGGATTACGAGCAAAGTTTTTTTTTTTCTTTTTTCATTACATACCTCATATAAGATAGATATATATATATATATATATATATATATATATATATATTTTTTTTTCCATTAAGAATGGTTTTTTTAATACTTAATTACTTATGCATATTTGACATGCTATATAATGATGATATTAAAAATGTCCATTATTTAATTTTGAATTGATAAATGATATGGAAAACATTGTTTTTCATAATAAAGTGAAAATTTTACATTGACTGTCAATTTACCACAACCCTCCTTCATTTCATCACATAATGTTCTACTACTACCACTACACATACAATTAGCAATAATCTCAAAATAGTGTGTCAAAATAGACTAGTATTAAAATATTATTCTATTTCAACCAACAAATTGGAATGACTATTGGAACAGAATTAACAACATTGAATTAAAGTCCAAAAATATTTGTGAGGAGGTTTTTATTTTTATTTTTATTTTTATTTTTTTAAGACGATAGAAATCTTTTGGAAAGAATATGTAAGTGAAAATGTCAAAAATTAAAACAAGCATCTTGTGGCAAACGCATTCGAAAGTTAACAACTTAATTTTGGAGAGAATATAGTTTTTGAAAAACAAAATCAAAGATAAAACTATTATATTAAGGGAATATATTTAGTGTAAATTTGAACCAAAATTTTTTTTATAAATAATTTTATTTTATTTTTAAATACAGCTCACAGAAAACACTGAAAATCAGTTTTATACTTATATTGATCTTCACTAGCCTGAATATGTCATATATGCCAAACATCTCTCATTAAGAAAGGTCCCCAAAAAAGATTAAGAAAAATAATTAAAGGAACTCATTTGTTTTAGGGAGCAAGCTCAATTGTTTTGTGGGGGGGGGGGGGGGGGGGGAGATTTGAGTATTGAATTTTTTTACTTGTAATCGAGAATATAAATAGAGCATAGAACCTTTTAATATTTCCCTATAATGTGCATAGAACCTTTTAATATTTCCCTATAATGTGGTTATGTGGTATTTGTAAAGAAAACGAAAATGGTGAAGGAAATAATAGAGAGAAAATGTTGAATTGTTCTGTGAAGTTTGTATTGCAAAGCATAAAGGAAAAGATACACAGTGATACTCTATATATAGAGTTCTATAACCTTAGGCTATACACTTTGGATTCTTTATTAAACTAACTCTCATAAAAACTCACCCTAAAAAAAAACCTCTCATAAAAACTCGCCATGAAAACAGCTGTAAAATCTGGTGCGAATAGCTCTGAAAATACCTGAGCTTTAACAGAATTGCAGTGTTGACGAGGAAGAATAGCTCTTAAGCTTCTGATATTCAAAAATGGTGTTGTGTCTTTAGAATAAAGTTAATAACGGAAACATTGTCATATTGGTAAAGTGATCTTAAAGCCACTCTTATACCAAACGATGTCATTTAGCTTTAACACATGAAACTCTCTAAAAACTATAAGAGAATTGGGAAAAATACTTCTCAATCTATTATTAGAAAAACCAGCTGCACATCTTATATATTGTACAAAGTAAAGAAAGAAAACAAAAACTAACCAACCAACCTTTACACGTGTGAATAGTAACATAACTATCTCACATGTCATAACTAACTCGCTAACTATTAAATACAAAACTACATGCAGTTCTGCTTCTTAAGCTACTAGCCGTTTTCCTTTGTTTTCAATTCTGCATCACTTGGTTTTGCTTTTGTCAAGGTGTGATTTGTTCCTTGCTCCTCATGCTTGTCAATCTTCTTCCCTGTACTCTGATACTCCCCCTCAAGGGAAACTGCAGAATATATATTAACCATTCCCATCTTGCAAACCAGATTAGAGAATTGATTGAATCCTAGTGCCTTGGTGAGTAAATCAGCAAGTTGATAGTGTGTTCTCACATGAATTAACTTGATAACCTTCTCAAGCATCTTATCCCTCATTACATGACAATCAATCTCAATATGCTTGGTCCTTTCATAAAACACTGGATTTGACTAAATATGTAGGGCAGCCTGACTATCACAGAATAGTAAAACTTCCCTTTTATGTTCAACCCCAATATCCCTAAGGAAATACAATATCCAAACAATCTCACAAGTAGCTACAACCATTGCTCTATATTCTGCTTTTGTAGAAGATTTGGACACTGTACATTGCTTCTTGGGACATGATTATCCTGCTCTGATACCATGTTAAATATTAGCAAGGGCACGATATTCCGCTCCAGTACTGAAGCAGAATATCGTGCCCTTGCTAATATTTAACATGGTATCAGAGCCACTGCTCTGACTTTTTCTTAGTAGTCTTGTCTTTATTGGTGTTACTCCACTCTCAACATCGCTTCCGCCATCACAACAGATGCTGTAGCCTCTCGTCGTTGAACCTCCGACGTCTTCCATCGTTGTCTTTGGGTTCCGGACCTGCAGCCGCTGTCGTTGAGGAGTCCAACACCGCACAGATCACTGCACACGTCATTCCGCCGTGACTATTGCTCCGATCAAATTTCTGGTGATATCACTGAGATCATCTTGAAACGATCTACTCGTCGGTGAAAGCCCTGTCCTCATCGGAGCTGCCACGCCCTCTCACGCGCTGCCTTAATTTCTGCGCCAACGCACCACGCGCTCCACGCGCCACACGCGCCGTCCAGAGTTCAAGCGACGTCACCTGTGACGTTATCTTCTCCACGTCAGCCCTAGCTACGTCAGCATCCGTCATCTGCTGACGTCAGCACCACGTCATCTTGGTGACGTCATCTGCTGACCGTTGACCGTTGACTGTTGACTGACCGTTGACCGTTGACTTTGACCGTTGACTTTTTGCCAAAGTTGACTTTTGCAGTCCAGGTGCTCCTTACCCAGTTTTTCGCGTAGATTTCATTTTTGCAGTCTATTTTTGCATATTTTGCTTCTAAATGAAGAATAAGGACAGGTCTTCTTCTTGTTGCAATAATTGTCGTCGACAATCCAGCAAACGTTTTTGCAATTTTTGCAAACGTTTTGGCCACAGTATTGAGACTTGCTATCGTCGCAACAAATCAGCTGTTACAATTTCTGCTGCTACTGTTGCTAACACTGAGAGTGTCCAACCAATGGCTCCTATCTCTACACAGTCTAAGTCTTCAGAACGCACTTTCACCATGTCCACAGATGACCTTAAAAATATCATCGCCAATGTCGTTCGTATGGTTGGTAATGCATCTTACTCCTCTTCTCTCTCAGCTTTATCTGGTATGTCTCCCTCCTCTTGGCTTATGGATTCCGCTTGTTGCAATCACATGACACCTCACTCGTCCTTATTTTCTGAACTCAAACCTGCACCACACCCTCTTAATATTCGCACAGCAAATGGTTCCACAATGTCTGGTCATACTATCGGTTCTGTTTTGACTTCCAACCTTTCGGTTCCTGGGGTCTTTAATGTTCCTGACCTTTCTTACAATTTATTTTCTGTGGGACAATTAGCTGAGTTGGGTTATCGCATTATATTTGATTATTCTGGGTGTATTGTGCAGGATCCGAGGACGGGACAGGAACTTGGGACCGGTCCCAGAGTTGGGCGTATGTTTCCTGTGGACAACCTTCGTCTTCCACTTGTTGCTCCTGTTTCTGTTGCTGCAGCTGCTGCAGTTTCTTCAATTCCTTCCCTTGCACTTTGGCATGCTCGTCTTGGTCATGCATCTTCCTCTCGGGTACAACAATTGGCTTCTAGAGGTTTGTTAGGTTCAGTGTCTACAGAAAATTTTGATTGTGTCTCATGTCAGTTAGGAAAACAACCAGCTTTGCTTTTCAATTCTAGTGAATCAATATCCACTGATATCTTTGACCTTATTCATTCTGATGTTTGGGGGCCTTTCCCGATCTCTAGTATTGGTGGATCTCGATATTTTGTTGTCTTTGTTGATGATTATTCCCGTTATAGCTGGATTTTTTATATGAAACATCGTTCTGAATTGTTGCAAGTATATTCTAATTTTGCAAAAATGGTTGAAACTCAATTTTCCAAACGTATCAAAATTTTTCGATCTGATAATGCTCTTGAGTACACTCAATATGCTTTCCAAGCTGTTTTGTATTCCTATGGCACTGTTCATCATCTAACTTGTCCAGGTACCTCTCAGCAAAATGGTAGAGCCGAACGAAAACTTCGTCATATTCTTGACACTGTTCGTGATCTCCTTCTCTTTGCCAAAGTTCCTGCTCCTTTTTGGGGCGAAGCTGCTCTTCATGCTGTTCATGCTATTAATCGCATTCTAAGTCCTGTTATCCACAATCAAACTCCATATGAGCGCCTTTATGGGTCACCTCCAGATTATTGCCACCTTCGCTCCTTTGGTTCTGCTTGTTTCGTTCTTCTTCAGCCACATGAGCATAACAAACTTGAGCCTCGGTCAAGGCTTTGTTGTTTTCTTGGCTATGGCGAAACTCAAAAGGGGTATCGGTGTTATGATCCTGTCTCTCATCGACTTCGTGTCTCCCGCAATGTTGTATTTTGGGAACATCACTCCTTTGTCGAGCTCTCTCACTTCCGTGCCTCCCTATCTTCCTCCTCTGTCTTAGATCTTTTTCCAGATGAGGCACATATTCCTTCTGTAATTGCTCCTGATCCTCCTGTAGTTACTCCTGATCCTACTGTAGTTGCTCCTGATTCCCCTGTAGACTTCTCTGTCCAACCACCAGATATCCTTGATCCCTTTCCTAGTTCACCATTTAATGAACAAGTGGAAGATGAACAGGTTGAAGACGAGATACCCAACCCTGAGCTTGGGTCCCCTGCTCCTGCTCCGCCTGACGATCATGCACAAGACATTCCACCTCGTCACTCAACTCGGGTAAGATCCATTCCTACACATTTACTTTACTATCATTATTACACTGCCCTTGCTACACTGCACGAGCCTCACACCTATCGTGAGGCTTCCACTGACCCTTTATGGCAGATTGCAATGAAAGAGGAGCTTGATGCATTATCTAAAAACCATACTTAGGACTTGGTGACTCTCCCCCCTGGGAAATTTGTGGTTGGTTGTAAGTGGATCTATAAGATTAAGACTTGCTCTGATGGGTCCATTGAGCGCTACAAAGCTCGTCTTGTTGCAAAAGGTTTCACACAGGAGTATGGGATTGATTATGAAGAGACTTTTGCTCCGGTTGCTCGTATCTCATCTGTTCGTGCCCTCTTGGCTGTTGCTGCTGCCAGAAAATGGGACCTTTTTCAGATGGATGTCAAAAATGCATTCCTTAATGGAAATTTAAGTGAAGAAGTTTATATGCAACCTCCTCCTGGTCTCTCTGTTGAATCAAACAAGGTTTGTCACCTTCGACGTGCACTTTATGGCCTTAAACAAGCTCCACGAGCTTGGTTTGCCAAATTCAGCTTTACCATATCTCGCTTGGGTTACATGGCCAGTCATTATGATTCTGCCTTATTTCTTCGTCGCACTGACAAATGCACTATTTTACTTCTTCTGTATGTGGATGATATGATCATAACTCAAGGTTTTTCTCAATCAGCAGTTTGAGATGAAAGATCTTGGACATCTCAGCTACTTCTTGGGTCTTGAAATCACTCATTCTACAGATGGACTTTATATTACTCAAGCCAAGTATGCTTCTGAACTATTGTCTCGAGCTGGACTCACTGATAGTAAGACTGTTGACACTCCGGTTGAACTTAATGCGTATCTGACTCCCACAAGAGGGAAACCATTGTCTAATCCTTCTCTTTATAGACGATTGGTTGGCAGCCTAGTTTATCTCACAGTCACTCATCCAGACATCTCCTATGCTGTTCATCAGGTGAGCCAGTATCTGTCTGCTCCACGATCTACTCACTATGATGCTGTTCTGCGCATTCTTCGATACTTGAAGGGCACTCTCTTCCATGGCCTTTTCTACTCAGCTCAGTCTCCTCTTGTACTCCGTGCATTCTCTGATGCTGATTGGGCAGGGGATCCCACTGACCGCAGGTCCACTACAGGTTATTGCTTTCTCCTTGGTTCTTCTTTAATTTCTTGGCGAAGTAAGAAACAAACTTTTGTGGCCCGCTCCAGTACTGAAGCAGAATATCGTGCCCTTGCTGATACCACATCTGAGCTCCTTTGGCTACGATGGCTTCTTACGGATTTAGGTGTGTCCACATCCTCTGCCACTCCCCTTTATTGTGATAACCAGAGTGCCATTCATATTGCTCACAATGATGTCTTCCATGAATGGACTAAACACATCGAGATTGATTGTCATTTTATCCGGTATCATCTTGTCCATGGTGCTCTCAAGCTTTTCTCCGTCTCCTCCAAAGATCAACTTGCGGATATCTTCACCAAGTCACTTCCTAAAGGTCGCACTCGTGATTTGGTTGACAACCTCAAGCTGGTCTCACATCCACCTTCAGTTTGAGGGGGGCTGTTAATGTATATTATGTTTTGTTATGGGCTTTAGGCCCAACTGCTTTACTTGTATAGCACACTCGTACTTGTACTACACTTTACTTGTACCGCACACTTATGCCTCCTATATAAGACACTGATGTATATTCTTTTATGATGAAATACAAAACAAATCCTCTAGTATTTCTAACATCCCTCATTACATGACAATCAATCTCAATATGCTTGGTCCTTTCATAAAACACTGGATTTGACTCAATATGTAGGGCAGCCTGACTATCACAGAATAGTAAAACTTCCCTTTTATGTTCAACCCCAATATCCCTAAGGAAATACAATATCCAAACAATCTCACAAGTAGCTACAACCATTGCTCTATATTCTGCTTTTGTAGAAGATTTGGACACTGTACATTGCTTCTTTGACTTCCATGACACTAGAGAATCTCCAATGAACACACTAAAACCTGTCATAGACCTCCTTGTGTCAGTGCATGAAGCCCAATTTGAATCAGCAAACCCTTTGACATGAAGTTCTAATTTTGATGAAAACAATATCCCTTTTCCTGGTTCATTCTTCAAGTATTGCAAAACTCTATGCACAACATCTAGATGAGGCTTTCTTAGCTTGGCCATATATTAACTCAACCTAAGGACTGCATAGGTGATGTCTGGCCTGGTAATGGTCAAGTATAGCAACCTTCCAATCATTCTTCTATACATTCCTGGATCCTTGAGTTCTTCACCCTCATACTTAGCTTGACATTTTGTTCCATTGGTATTTTGGCTGGTTTGCATCCTAGAAATCCTGCATCACTCAACACTTAAAGGGCATATTTTCTTTGACACAAAGCTATCCCTTGATCTAATCTAGCAACCTCAAGTCCAAGGAAATATCTCAAATCCCCCAAATCTTTAAGTTTGAATTTATGATTCAGCAACAACTTGAACTCATCTACCTCTACTTTATTGTTACTAGCCAATAAAACGTCATCCACATAAACCAAAAGGATCAAGAAGGACTCACCTTTCTGCCTAATGAAGAGAGAGTAATCAACCTTAGACTGCACAAAACCCAAATCCTGAATCAAAGTGCTTGAGAACTTAGCAAACCATTGTCTTGAGGCTTGCTTAAGGCCATAAAGTGACTTGTTCAGCTTACACACCTGCTCCCCCTGGCTATGGAACCCTAATGGGAGAGCCATATAGACCTCTTCAGACAAGTCCCCATGAAGAAAATCATTATTAACATCCAGCTGACCAAGGTACCAACCCTTAATAGTTGCCATAGCCAAAAGACACTTAACTAAAACCATTTTTGCAATTGGAGAGAAAATCTCAGTGTAATCTATCCCTTCATTCTAAGTGAAACCTTTAGCAACTAGCCTAGCCTTATACCTTTCAACTGACCCATCAGACCTGTGCTTGACCTTATAAACCCATTTACAGCCTATAGGCTTATTGTTGGGAGGTAAGGAAGTCAAAGTCCAATTGTTATTAGCTTCTAAAGCAGCTATTTCAGCAGTCATAGCTTCCTGCCACTTAGGATCAGAAATTGCCTAATAATAGTGTGTAGGCTCAACAATAGAAGAAATAGAACAACAAAAGGTTTTGTAGGAATGAGATAGAGATTGATAAGAAAGATGGGAAGTTAAGGGATGAGACGTACCTGAGTGGAGAACGGCAACAGTGGGAGTGGAAGTAACCATGTTACAATGATAAGCTTGAAGGTAAGAAGGTCTTTTGTGAACTCTAGAGGATTTTCTCAAAGGAATAAGATCAACAAGAGGTTTAGGGGGTTCAAGGGGAACATCATGTAAAAACTCATCATCAAGTTCATGATGCAAGTCAAGTATAGTATTGTCCATAGAAGCAGATGGAGAAAACAAGTGAGATAAGCAAGAATGAAGAAGATCATCAAAAGGAAGAGGAGAAGTACAGGGCAAAGGAAGAGGCAAATCAGCATTGGAATAAGAAGGTGAAACAAATTTGTGGAAGGGAAAAATAGACTCATGAAAAACATCCCTACTGATGAAAGCAGTATGAGTGTGCAAATCAAAAACTTTATAACCTTTGACATTTAAAGGATAACCAATGACTACACACCTCCTAGACCTAGGATCAAATTTGGACCTAGTATTGGCAATAGTTGATGCAAAACACTCACATCCAAAAACCCTTAAATGATCATAAGATGGAGGTTTGTGAAAAAGAAGTTCAAAGGGGGTTTTATTATTTAACAAGGGAGAGGGCAGCCTATTTATCAAATATGCAGCATTAAGCACACACTCACCCCAAAAAGGAATAGGTAAGTTGGATTGAAACTGTAATGCTCCAGCAATTGAGAGAAGATGTTGATGTTTTCTTTCCACAACAGAATTTTGTTGTGGAGTATAAACACAACTGTGTTGATGAACAATGCCATTAGATGCAAAGAAATCTGGCATGTTGAATTCTAAAGCATTATCAGTCTTTATTTGTTTAATTTTGACGTTGAATTGAGTAAGAACCATGGTATGAAAAGAGACAATAAGAAACCTCACATCATATTTAGACTTCATTAAGTAAATCCAGGTAGCTCTAGTTGCATCATCAACAATAGTCAAGAAATACTTGTAACCATCTAAGGTAGGAGTAGAGTATGGACCCCAAACATCCATATGAAGTAAATCAAAAGAAAAAGTACTGAGATTATTATTGAAAGGAAATGGCAAACATTTTTTCTTAGCCAAAGGAAAAACTCCACATGTTTTGTTACAAGAATTCTTTAGAAAAGGAAAAATATGACCTAGAGCTTGCAACCTAGAATTTGATGGATGCCATAATTTGCTATGCTAAAGAGAGGAAAGTGTACTGGTTGAAGTTGCAACTGAGAAAGAATTGAAGGCTGTGCTCAGATTGTGAGTTGCCAGAAAATCATCAAGCGAAGTAGAAGAATGCTATTGAATACCACCAGATTGTAACAGGTACAAACCATCATTTTCTTGTCCCACTCCAATCGTTCTCCAACAGGTGAGGTCCTGGATGAAGCAAAAAGTAGAGAGAAAAATAAGGCAGCAAGGTTAAGACTTAGTTATGGTGCTAATAGATAGAAGATTAAAGGTGAAAGAAGGCACACATAAGACATTATGAAGGGTGAGAGAAGATGATAGAGTAATGGTTCCAATATGTGTCACATAAGCAATTTTACCATTGGACAATTTAACTACAGACTGAGGAATAGTAGTAATGGAAGACAAAAAATTCACTGAACAAACTGTAGAGACAAGAGGAGAACAAGGACTAATCAATGCAAGAAGCTACTGACATTGCTCTGGAGTAAAAGCTGAATTGGTGAGACTTGAGCTAGACACCAACTCTTGTGGCTGAATGACTGAAACCTGATAAGCCATTGAAGGCTTGTTCTTGAATTTAAAACCAGGTAGAAAGCCATGTAATCTATAACATTTGTTTGTTATATGGCCAGTCTTACCACAGTGTGTGCAAATAGGTTTTTCCTTGCCTTTGACACCATTACCACTAGAATTAGCATTAAAACTTTGCATCTTTGCAACCAAAGCAGTTGAATCAACCTTTACACCAAACTAATTAGAAACTGATCTTTGCATTTCTTCTTGAATCAACAAAGCATAAACCTTGCTAACAGAAGGCAAAGGATCCATGAGCAAGACTTAACTCCTTATTTGTGAAAAAGAATCATTTAATTCCATCAAAAACTTCATCACTAACTCTCTGACTTGGAGATCACTAAGTCTCTTATTCACGTTTCATACACATTTTCCACATGTACATGTAGGAAATGGACTGTAACGTTACAATTGGTCCCAAAGCACTTTCAATTGAGTAAAGAAATCAGTGACAGAAACTTCACCTTGGTGAGATCTACAATTTCCTTCTGAAGATTGTAGATTCTTGGTCCATTGCTCTGAGCAAATCAATTCCTCAGATTAGTCCAGATCTCCAAAGTCGTGTCTTCATAGATGATACTTGCTTGAAGTTTTGGAGACACTGAATTGGTTAACCAGGTTCCAACCATATTATCACATCTGATCCAAGCCTGAACTACTGAAGGAGTAGATACCAATGGAGATGATAAGGTGAGAGAACCATCAATGAACCCCAATTTGTTCTTGTTGAGTAAAGCTTTCCTCACAGCTCGAGCCCATGCTGAGTAGTTCTCTCCCAATCAAAGGCTGTGTAATAAGAACTGTACTCGAACTCTCTGCATGATGCAAGAATAGGGGATCGCCCATTGGTGAATCTTGTGAAGACGAAGATGTAGCGTTCTCTGATGCAGTAGCACTTTGAGTTGCAGCAGAAGTCATTGTTGTCAATGAAGGATTTTCTTAGAGAAAGGAAGTAATTTTCTTAGAGAAAATTAAGAGAAAGTATGAACCCTAGAATTTGGGATGTTGCTTTGATACCATATCAGAGAATTGGGAAAAATACTTCTCAATCTATTATTAAAAAAACCAGCTGTACATCTTATATATTGTACAAGGCAAAGAAAGAAAACAAAAACTAACTAACTAATCTTTACACGTGTGAACAGTAACATAACTATCTCACATGTCATAACTAACTCACTAACTATTAAATACAAAACTACATGTAGTTCTGCTCCTTAAGCTACTAGCCATTTTCCTTTATTTTCAATTCTGCAGATTCACTTGGTTTTGCTTCTGTGAAGGTGTGATTTGTTCCTTGCTCCTCATGCTTGTCAATCTTCTTCTCTATACTCTGATAAAAATGCCATGGTTTGGCCGGAAGATTACTGTTAGCTTTTTGAATCTATTCTTCCTCTTTCATCCCACCTCAAAGAAATGGGGGCAATAAAGACCATGATTAATTTTGGAATGCAGAGCTTGAAACTAATTGTAGAAAGACTCTTGGTGAACACATTAGCTAATTGATCTATTAATAGTGGCAATGTATTTGACTTAGAGATCCTTACGAAGCACACGCTCACGAATGAAGTGGAACTTGACCTTATTGTGCTTGGTCCGAGTGTGAAAAACTAGGTTGGAGGCTATAGCCAGAGCTAAGACATTTTCGCACCAGAGTTTAGGAGGAGAAGGAAGAAAAATCCCCAAATCCTTCAGAATTTGACAAAGCCAACACAGCTCAGCGGCAGTAGAGGCAAGGGCACAATATTCAAATTCTGTGAAAGATCGAGAAATAGTTGGTTGTTTCTTGGCACTCTAGGTAATGGAACTATAGCCAAGATACATCAAGAAGCCAGTGGTAGAACGATGATCATAAGCATCTCTAGCCTAGTGAGAATAAAAAAAGTTAAGAGAGTAAATGGACCAGATTGAAGAAAAACCCTAAAATTAGGCGTGCCATTAATGTATCTAAGAATCCTCTTAACAACAACCAAATGTACATCAGGGGAGGACACAAATTGGCAGACTTGGTGGCAGATTTGCTGGGTTGGAGGTAAGCATATTGTGTTTGGTAAGTAAATCATGAGCATATTTAGATTGGTTGGGACATAGTCCCTTGGAAGTGCAGGTAATATGAATACCAAGAAAATAGTGCAAATCACCATCCTTGAGCTCAAAAGCTTGGCTGAGTTGCTCGACAAGAGAATCAAGGAAGATGGGACTATTACCAGTGAGCACAATATCGTATTTGTGTGTATGTTTGTTTCTCAAAAAACAAAAAATCCGTCATAAATACAGCCATAAAATTCGGTGTGCATAGCTCTGAAAATATCTCATCTCTAATTGAAAGACTAAAAATATTTAAACTTTAACAGAATTGTAGTGCTGAAGAGGAAGAACAGAGCTGTGGAAGAATAGCTCTTAAGCTTCTAATATTAAAAAACGGTGTTGTCTTTAGAATAAAGTCAATAACAGAAACCATGACGTCTTGATAAAATCCTAAAACGACTCTTAAAATGTCATCTTTTGGTTAGAATATTACCATTTGCTTTTTGAATATGTTCTTTCTCTTTTAGTATTATATCTCCCGAAAAAAAAAAAAAAAGGAAGATAAAAGAGGAGAAACTATTAACACACACTAAATAAAAAAAATCAAAAAAATATTAAAAAAAAACAATGACGGATCAACTAGGCCTAAAGATATACTAATTGGAGATTGGGGCCATCAGCCATGGCAAATTGTGAAACGTTGACAAATAAATATGCCGAGTGGCCCGTTTCATCTGCCCAAGAAGAGAGCCCAATCTAATTACTATTACGGTAAATCATATCCGTTGTAATGGGCCTTGGTCAGCATAAGACTAATTGATGATTCATTTTTGGCGACCATTTGGGGGCAGTCTCAGTTTGTGGATTCCGTTGCTGAGTATATGGTTACTAAGCAACTAGCAGCCCGAACTGAGTCAAGCTTGAGCTTGGGCCAAATATTTTCTGGCTAGTTCTAACATTTAAGAGGCCATTTGGTCACGTTGTTTTAATAACATTATTTGTATTTTTTTAAAATACATGTAAATAAAAAAGTATGTAAAAATGTGTGTAATGTTTGTTTAAAAACTGAAAACATGTTGTTAAACTACTATACCAAACAGGACCTAAGTTATTTAACACCCCATTCTCAAAAAAAAAAAAAAAAAAAAAAAAAAACAAAAACAAAAGTTATTTAACACCCAAAAGGGTGACACTTTTTGATATTTTTAACTTAGATATTTATGGTTCAAATCTTATTTTTCCAACTATTAAATTGTTAAAAAAAAAAATGGCAAATTACACTTTACCACCCTAAATTATATCTCAAATTACATTTTGCATCCTAAATTTTTCGAATGTACATTTTGCACCTTAAATTATAACCTTTATTAGACTTTGTACTCCGATGTTAAGTTTGTCATTAACTTGGATGGAAAAGTATGACATCATGTGAAATGACCAAATTGCTCATCTTCTCAATTCCTTAAAAATAAAGAAGAAATTACATTTTACCACCCTAAACTATATTCTTAATTACACTTTGTATTCTAAACTTTAGATTTCCATCCAAGTTAACGGCAAACTTAACGTAAGGATGCAAAGTGTAACAAGAGTCATAGTTTAGGATGCAAAGTGTGATTTAAGGTATAATTTAGGATGGTAATTCAAGTTTTTCCTAAGAGTATGGCATGGGTTATATGCTTTATAGTTTTATAGTTCTAATGGATGGAGTTCTTCATATCAATTATCACTAATGTTGATCATATATACATACACCATAGGGGCACTTGACTTCATCTCAACTACACAGATTTTGATTTTTATCATATCTCTTCTAAAAAAACAATTTTAATGGATGAGAGAGATTTAAACCACGAAAACATTAGGAGTTGTTGATCAAACTAGAAGGCTCTTCACTTTTCAGTGTAAATTTTGAACATTGAAAAATGTTGCTATTGATGAATTGAACAATTCGCAGTGACAGAGTCATAATTTTAGTGTAAGGAAAGATTAAAATATAAGGATGAGGAAATTAATTCTAAAAAATATAAATTACATAGAAATAAATGAACAATTAAATAGAAATTTACGGTATGAGGTAAAAAAATAATCAATAATACATGAAAGATGCAACATCTTTTATAACACTATGTTCCAATCAGTTTTACTGTTATAAATAAATAATAATAAAAAAATAAATACACTATTTTCCAATCGGTTACCATATTCTTTGAAGTTTGAACCAAGTTGACGCTATATTTTGTCATTTTTTTTTTTTTGGTAAAAATAATAATTAATTAGTTGACATGGTCTTTTTAAAAAAAAGAAAAACTCATCAAATTTGGTTGTTTCTGGGAAATTACATGTATGTATCCATATAATTAAAAAATAAAAACATAAATAATCAATATACATGTAGGAGCCCAAAAATGCAAAGCTCACTTAGAATAGTGAAGTCAAATTCTTCAGACTCAGTGCAATTAATTTGTTAGAGTATGGCCTTGCAAGGTTAACTTTGATGCGTAATTATGATCTAGCTAGAAGGGCAATGGAGTTAGAACTTTAAAGGTAATAAAAGAAACACAACGATAAAGGAATAACACTTCCTCAATAATAGGCCAAAAATGTATTGACCCATTATGATGAATTAATTGATTAATTAGTCAAGTTTATTAATTAATCAAATTAACATGCAATATACGTGACAGCACAAACAAATCACCATTTAAACTAAGTATGCAGCAGAAATTAAATTGACACTGTGATTTGTTTACGAATGGGGAAAACCTACAAGGTAAAAACCTCACCCGATGATTTAAGGTCACCACTCTCGATAATCCACTATTATCAAAACAAGTGGTTACAAGTAAAGGAATTCTAGTACCTTATACCAACTTACAATTGAACCCTTACCCCAATACCCAATTGGACTTGTTCTATAATGACAATCTCTTATTTTCAATGCACGGTTCCTAGTATATGACTAACCAATTGTGTAGATCCTAGTACGCGACCTGATCACCAACTTGAGAAAGATGTTGGCTGTAAAGTTCTTCAGTTCATCACACAATGAAGATCGTAAAGTTGCTTGGTCACAAAACCCTAAGGTGTATAAAACACAACAGCTTCTTTAAGAGAAAGAAGAATTAAGGTAAACTAGGTTTCCGGTCACTCTTCTTCACACTATGGAATTGTGCTCTCGTGTAACTTGTGTCACCTTTTGCGGCTCTAAAAATAATCCTTATATATATTTAAGGTTGTGAGAAAAGAAAACCTAAACATACATTCACAGATTGGATGAAAAACAGTCTTGAAAAACTGAGTTTCATAAACCTCGATCGATAGCCATCTATTGAGTTAACTGTTGAGTCACGAGTTTTAGCAGCTTTTAAACCTCGATAGATGCTAGCTGTCGAGATTTAAAATCCTGCACTTTCTGACTTGATTCTTGGATAGACTTGCATGGTTTTAACACTTGAACTTGAAACCTTATTTCTTAAAACATTAAACACATCATAGATCTACCCAATTACAAGTAAAGTGTGTTTTGTCAAAGGATTAGCCAATTAAATAAAATAGTAATATATGTTCCTATCATTGAATCACATATGTCCTAACAATCTCCCCATTTGACAATTCGTGACAAAACCACAACAAATAAATGAGATATGAGAGAAGTCATAAATCACTCAACTCATATTCACTTATTAAATACAATAAAATCTATCTTAACACAAATTCTTGAAAATTTTTGCAAGAAGAGAGTTTATGGCAAGTAGACTTTAACAGCCTATATTTCTAAAACACTTTAAACAAAACTTATCAAGGTATCTTAGTGTGAAATAGAAATAAAAGATTGCGTACACTAAATAAGAAACATGTGTATAAAGAAAGAAAAGAAAAAACACATGGAGAGATAGGTGAAAGAAACATACATCAATAATATATAAAGCAAATATAAGTATAATGTATGTCAAAACGGTCATAAGACCAATATACAAGATGTAATGTATCTGAAATGGAGAGAAAAGAAAAAGATACAAAAATCCTCACTACATCCCTCAAAATACACACTCCCCCTAACAAAAATCTCCTATACTAACCCTGCCCCTACGAGTATGATTACTCTCATATCCAAAACTACTCCCCATTTTTATCACGAGTGACAAAGAGTAAAAGTATCAAGAAGACATTTCGTCAGCACTGGAAGAGTTAGTATCTCCATCCTCATCATCATCATCGTCGTCGGAGTCATCATCGTCCTCGAATGCCTCGGGTGGAGGAGAGGGAAACTTCACAAAGCCATCAAGGCAAGCCTACCGTCTAGCAATACAGCCGACATGGGTGTTCACCTGATACATCTCAGTAATGAGTGTATCAAGGCGAGTATCCATGCGCTGAAGCTGTGCCATGATCGCATCAAAAGTCACCCTTCCTATAGAGGAAGAGAGAATGGAGGCGGATGGAGCAGAAGGAGTGGGAGGAGTTGCTGACCTAGACCACCTCGAACGTAGCTGCGCCTTACTCCGTTTAATGGTAGCGGCGTCTATGGCACACATAACATGGAAGTGGTCGGAAATAGGAAAGGGAACAGAAAAATGGCGTAAAATCCTCGTGATAGCTGAAGGGAAGATGAGCTTATCATGGGTCACCGTATCCCTATATACGTCTAGAATGGAAAGTATAAAATGAGAGAGAAAATCTATAGTAAAATGCTCTAAAAGAGAAAGCAAAAATAAAGCACGGGGCTCAGTAATAAAGTTATAGTGAGAAAGATGATGCAAAACAAAAGTCATAACCATGTTAAGAAAACGAAGGCCTTTAGCAAAGACCAAACAAGGAGTGAACTGATGATCACCGCAATCAGAGGGACACTCACAAAAAGCTAACATAAGCTCGTCTTTGGACACAGTCCTCAAACGATCACAACCAGGGTAGTCAGGTTACGCTACCCTCGAGAAGTGAAGCACCTCAGATACAATATCTGAAATGACCACAATGTGTATACCTCAAACGCGAGTAGAAAACTAAGGTACTGAAAAATCAAATCTATGCATGTTGGAATAGAACTCCTGTATCAACACAGATGGACAAGTGACCGGGACATTACATAGTGACTTCTAACCCCTACTGTGAATGACAGTGGGTAGGTCAATGTCGGAGAAGTCCGACAAAATGACTTGGCGTTCTGAATGAACGCCTCATCTAAAGAAGTTCTTAAAGAAGTTTGTTTTGGCCTTTTCATCACGGAACTGAATAAAAGAGGGAATAGGGTCAAAAGAAGTGGATGCTTTAGAATGAAGAGAGTTCCAAGAAGGAACAGATTTCCCTTTAGGTGCCATGACACAACTAACTGAAAGAAAGAGAGAGGGAGAAAGAAAGACAAGCAGAAAAGCACCAATACATTCAATATATCAAAATATAAAGAATTAAATGTACGTATGCATGAAAATGCAAGAGCATTTGATATGCAATAGTAAAGACATCATAGGCTCCACCCAATCCAATCCTACCAGTACACAAGATTGCAACAAATATAACACACATCTATAATGCATGAAAATATTGTTATAATGCAAGTGAGATGCAATGCATGATGTTTTGAAACTTATTAAATCAAAACCCAATCCAAAAATTTTGTAAAAACTTCATCAATTTTGAAAAACCCCAAAAAATTTTCAAAACCCCAAAAACCTAGGTCTAATGCATGAAATGCATGAAGAATGAAGGATTTAGGGACCTTACCAATGAAGAAACACTTAATCTAGGCCGAAAATCAATTGAGGAATGTGAGAGGTTTGAGTTTGAAGAGTTATGGAGTGAGAAAAAAGAGAAACTATCGAGAGAGATCAAAGAAATGAGATCTAAAATCGCGAACCACGTATATATAGAAAACTCATAATTCTCGATAGATTGAGAGGTTTTGAGCTTTAAAGGCTTGAAAATATACAGCTATCGAGCAACTGTCCAGAGCTATTGAGCGGCTATTGAGGAGACAAAAACTTTCTCGATGGATCAAGGACCTATCAAGAAGTTGTCGAGATTGCGATAAAAGGAAGCTGAAGAGCTCGATAGATAAGCATGGTATCGTGAGATGTTAAGGAGCTATCGAGATTGCTCAAAAATAGTTTTTCAAAGAAGAGAAAAACACAGATATGAATGCAATCAAACATGCTACTCAACCAAAGATCCAAACAACATTTTAACCTCTTAAAAACATCTCTTAACAAAAAAATGATGGGCATTTAGATCCAAAACACACACACACATACACACACTAAACAAGTCTAACCAATTTTATATTTCAAAAACAAGTTAAGACAGTTTAGTGAGCATACATTAACACATGTATTCCTTATGATGTCCAAATCATATTGTACTTGCACATGTATCAAGAATAGCAAAGAATATTACGTGTTGTGGGTGAAAAACATCGCAAGATTGCATAAGTGTCTACATGTTATGACGATTTGAGATATGAGAAAATCACTTTAACTTACACACAATCATAACTGTTTGATGGGGACTATCACCTTCGAGGTACATCCTATAACTCTCACATCTCCTAGAATACACACTTGCAATCATATATAAAGCATATTTATTCTTTTTGCTTTGATTTTCTTTGCATATTTTTTCTTTTAATAAGCATATTATATATGGGCATAAGGGAGAGAGAAAAGAAATACCCAATGATGTTAAGCTTTTGATATTGTACTTTTGCTATGCCGAAACATACAAATATCATTTCATGATTGGCAAGCAACAGAGGTGAGATGGTTATTTATACATTTCTCTTAGGATTTTCTAATCCTTCCCGTCAAAAAGAGTGATATGAGTGTTAAGTACAAGAGATCACTTAATCTTACTCATCACAAACACGAGCCACAAAGCTCACTTGCTTAGTTGTGCATAGAGATGCTTATCTAAGCTATGAAAAATTCAAAGTTTAGAAAATTTTGTTTCAATGACCATCCAAGGTACACAAGTACCAATGTACACAAACACACATTGTTTTTTGTATTTTTCTGATTTTTCAATTTTTATTTTATTTATTTTTATATGAAAAAAAAAACAAAAACTGAAAAGAAAACAAACAAAAACAAATTAAACAAAGCAATGCATAAAACTAGACTGACTCAAAACAATAAAGCAAAACACACAAGTAATGGAAAACAAATACAAGAAGGGGAGAGAGACAAAGTGACAGAATCACTTAGAGCCATTTTCCTTCCACACCTTGGAATAATCTTTCCGTTTAGCAAACTCTTGATCTAGTGGTAAGGGGGAAGAGTTAAAACCGTTCAAGTTTGAAAGGAACATGAGGACTTTGAGAAGATCTCCAAGAGGAGCAAAAGAGGAAGGAAACTGATTCTGGTCTCCTGATGCGATCATGCTGTTGCTCTTTTGAGTGGCTAATCACTTGTAGCAATTAGGTTGAGTATGTCCCGCTGCGCCACAGTGATGACGGAAATGCTGCTTTTTCTGTTTTGGCTTTTGAGAGTTTCCCTTCTTAGCACTGGGTTCTTACTTTCTTTCTTATCAAGCTTAGGGGGTGCTCCTAAGATAGATTTACCCTTGTCTATGTTCTCACTAGCTAATTCATTTTTAACATCATTATTCTTAATTTCAACATTATTAGCAGGAGGAACAAAAACAGTATTACTAGTCGAAGCAATACTAGGAGAAAAGAAATCATATCCTAAACCGGTTCGATCGAAAGCAGATTTCTAAAGACTGAGCATCTCATCAAGCTTAGCGCTTGAAGTCTTTTCCAACTGAGCTTTGACTTGGAATAGTTCTGCTTCAAGCTACTTGGTCTTCTCAATCAAGAAATTATTTTCAAACTTCAGTGCTCCAATAGTCTAATTGGTTTCATCAAACTTTGTAGAGAATTCTTCTCGCTCAAGCTCTACATCACTAAGTTTCTTAGTGGCTAACCTATATGACTTCTCATACTTTTCTGAGACTTTGTATAACTTTGCATAGGCTGTATGGATGTCATCTTGTTCATCCATATTTTCAAACTTAGACTCCACCAATTCCTCTTCTTCATCCACATCTTTAACAATCCCCTCAGTAGGATTGATAGTGGCAGTGAAGGCATTCAGGATTCCATCATCCTCATTGTCCGAATCATCCTCAGGCTTAGTGTCGTTCAATGTAGCAGTAAGTGCCTTGCTCTTCCCAATGGTCTTGAGATATGTGGGGCACTCTTGTTTCATGTGACTGAAACCTTGACACCCAAAACACTTTAGTCTTGAGGGAACAGTGTACTGACCGCCATCCATAGCATTCTTCTTCCCTTTGTCTTGGCTTTTGAACTAAAAGGAACTAGATTGCCTATGGTCCTTATTGAAGCCCTTCCCATTTGCATTCTTCATGAACTTCTTGAATTGCCTAGTGATGTAGGACTTTATCTTAAAATCTTCATCATCTGAAGACTCATCCGTGTCACTGCTCTTAGCCTTCAATGCCATGCTCTTGCTCTTGTTCAATTTCCCGATTCTAGACAAACCTAACTCATAGGTCTGCAGATTGCCAACCAGTTCTGTCAAAGGAATTTTGTCAATATCCTTCGATTCCTCAATCGCGATGATCTTGGCATGAAATCTCTCGGGTCGAGATCTGAGCACCTTTCTCACAATCTTTGGTTCATGCATGGTTCCCCTAAAATTAAATACTGAGTTTACTATATCCTTGAGCTTGGCATAGAACTCATCAAACGACTCATCCTCCTCCATCTTGATCTCTTTGAAGCTTGTAATGAGCCTCTGAAGTTTCGAATCCTTGACAACCTTAGTTCCTTCATAGGTTATTTGGAGAATGGTCCATGCTTTCTTTGCAGTTTCAGTGGAGGATATCTTCTTGAATTCCTCATTAGTGACTACACTGAACAAGGCATTCAATGCCCTACTATTGAAGTTTGCCGCCTTGATCTTAGCATCATCACAATCGGCTAGTGCTTCTATTGGCTTAGTCCAGCCAATCTCTATAACTTGCCACACATTCTCATCTAAAGACTGCAAGAAAGCTCTCATGCGTACTTTCCAGTATATATAGTTAATGCCATCAAACAAATGAGGTATAATAAGAGACTGTCCTCTATCCATGGCAAAACAAGGGTCAATGGATCACACAGCAAAGATTAACCATAATCAGAGTGTACCTACTCTGATACCACTTGATAGGCCAAAAACGTATTGACCCCTTGTGATGAATTAATTGATTAATTAGTCAAATTTATTAATTAATCAAATTAACATGCAATATACTTGGCAGTACAAACAAATCATCAATTAAACTAAGTATGTAGCAGAAATTAAATTGACACGGTAATTTGTTTACGAATGGGAAAAACCTACACAGCAAAAATCCCACTAGATGATTTTAAGGTCACCACTCCTAAGAATTTATTATTATCAAAACAAGCGGTTACAAGTAAAGAAATCCTAATACCTTATGCCAACCTGCAGTTGAACCTTTACCCTAATACCCAATTAGACTTGTTCTGTAGTGACAATCTCTCTTTTTCAATGCACGGATTCTAGTACGTGACTTGATCACCAACTTGAAAAGGATGTTGGCTGCAAAGTTCTTCAGTTTATCACACGATGAAGATCATAAAGTTGCTTGGTCACAAAGCCATAAGGTGTACAAAACACAGCAACTTTATCAAGAGAAATAAGAACTAGGGTGAACTAGGTTTTCGGTCACACTCTTCTTCACACTATGGAATTGTGCTCTCGTGCAACTTGTATCACCTTTTACAGCCCTTAAAATAATCCTTATATATGTTTAGGGTTGTGAGAAAAGAAAGCCCAAACATACATTTACGGATTGGATGAAAAATAGTCCTGAAAAACTGAGTTTCATAAACCTCGATAGATAGCCATCTATCAAGATAGTTGTTGAGCCAAGAGCTTTAGCAACTTTTAAATCTCGATAGATGCTAGCTGTCGAGATTTAAAATCTTGCACTTTCTGACTTGATTCTTGGACAGACTTGCATGGTTTTAACACTTGAACTTGAAACCTTATTTCTTGAAGCATTAAACATATCATAGATCTACCAAATTACAAGTAAAATGCATTTTGTCAAAGGATTAGCCAATTACATAAAATAGTGACATATGTTCCTATCATTGAATCACATATGTCCTAACACTCAGGTCTGGCCGAGGGGGTAATATATAAAAAAAAGTTTTAAGTGTTTAATACATAGTCCTGTTCTTCAATTTCTATCCCTTTCTTTCAAGTTTTCATCCCCTTTCTTGGAGGTATTCCTTTCCTTTGTATAGTCCTTAGGATTGCATCTTAACCCTCCACTTGTACAGCCAGGTTCTTCCTTTGGATGCTTGTCCCATTAAAGCTGTGCTGGAGGTGGTAAATTATGTTGGCAGCTGTGAGGCTACTATTCAGGGGTCACTCCTTCATTAATGCGGTCACCTGAGTTGGTATAGTGCATTAAATGCGGAGGTGATGATTACTTTATCTAGATACTTCCTTTTTTCTTTGTTCACTTGTCCCTTCCTCCTCCCTCGGTTTCTTGTCTCGTAGCACCATTGGCTTCCTTGAGAATTCCTGAGGGATGCTTGCCCCTTGAGATCCTTGGGAGGTCGGCCTCTTTATCTTTCCTCCTCGGGCTTAGGCTCGCAGGTCGGGATAGGATCTGATGTGCGTGTAGCCCTTTTTTCCTCCTCGTGTCGAGCCACAGTTTCTATTCCATACTCGCCCCTCCCCAATATATATATATATATATATATATATATATATATATATATATAATAACAACAACATAACATAAGAAATTAATAAAAATATAATAAAATGAAAATAAAATATGATTTAAAAAAATTAAATTGAGTAAATAATTGTAAAAGTATTAAAAATAGAGAAATATATGTTCACAATATTTTTCACACTACTTTTGTAACACCCCGACCCAACTTTATAATTAAACTATGTGTTTGAGTGGTTAATTATTATTTTTAAGCCACTTCCTTTCTATAATTAATAGAAGAATATTTAATAAACATATTATTTTACAATACCATTGAATAAGAATTGTAAAGAGTATAAATAATTGAATTGCTAATTATATTATAAATATATATTAAGTGTGTACAAAACTATATTAAGTGGTTTAAGTTATTTGATTCATAATTGGTGTTTTAATTAGGTATGATGCATGAGATGTTATAGTGGAAATTCTACCCACACATGCAACCAATGGAAATTCAACATATAATGCCAAAGTACCATAAATGTTGACGAACCCTAAAGACTAAGACTTAGATGGCCATGCAATGAACAAGCTCCACCTCATTTCTTCTTTGACTTTTCTCAAGACAACTAGAACATCCAAGAAATTCTCTTGCTCTCATTTCCCATGGGTCCACGCAAATCAGAATTTCTCACCTCACTTTGCTCTCTTTTCTCTTAAGGAAAGAGCTAGAAGCTCTCTTAAGTCCCTTTTGTCAAACCCACGAGTCCACATATTAAAAGAAAGACAAGACTCCATCACATTTCTTATTCACACTCACTCAAAGAAACTAGAAAACTCAAAGACTCTCTCAAGCAAGGTTTTCAGACCCAGACCGTTTATTGAACCGTAAGAGGGAGAGATTCAAGGTTTTTGAGGTCGAACCGTGATGACGTCATAATTAATTTAATAATTAATTAAAGCCTAAATATATATATTAAATTTATAAAACTAGAAAAATTGACTAATATATCTATATATGTGAGGGAAATTTAATGATTTTCAAGCATATATTTAATAATTAAATAAGAAAGTTAATAAAATAAAATAATAACCATGAAAACATTAAAATTTATGATTAATTTTTGAAGTAAAGTTAAATATCTTTGAAGGATTTTAATTATAATTTTTTTTCTTGTAAAATATGGATAATTTAATTAAGTAGAATAAAATTATGTTAAGTTGTTTTTATAAAAAAATAAAAATAAAATTGCTAAGGGGTTGGCCGCACGGTTCTTGCTACCAGTTTTGCATGAACCGTGCGGTCCAACCCTGGTTTTAGGTTTTCACGAAATTGCCATATATGCCCGGTTCTCTATGCTTAAAAAATCGAATTTCAATTCGGTTCTCGATTTTTGCAGTCCGACCTCCCAGTCCGGTCTGGGTTTGAGAGCCTTGCTCACAAGCTCTCTGCCTCTCATACTTTCAGGTTCAGCCACTAGGAGAGGGAAATCTTTTCATGCAAGAGTGATTCTACTTCTATTTCCTCTCAAGAACCAAAAACTTGGTAAGGGTTTTAGCTACTCTCATCTTAGAATCCATGATTTCTTCAAGGAATTCTTAGTAATAGTATTTGTGGTTTGTGAAATTAGGAAATCATGAACTTGTAAGTCTATATATATATATATATATATATATATATATATATGCTGTTTTAAGAAGTTTTGAAACTGTGTTGGTGATTTGTTGAAGGTAGATTAGGGTTTTTATTAATTAATGATTGCATATGATTAAGGAAGTAAGAAAAAAGTTAGGATGAGTACTTTTGATGTCACTGCTGGGATTTTTGTTGTATTTAATTTTGCTATAAATGGTTAAATGACTGTATATAAGTGTTTTCTAACATGTCTAATGAGTGTATAAAATTCCCTATATAATAATAAGACTATTTGCAATCATTTTATAATTTTACAAGAAAATGTTTCAAAACTGTCACTGTGACAAATTCTGTGTTTACACATGGTTAATTATGTATTAAATTGTATATAGTGAATTTGAATGGTAGGGATATTTCCTATGAAATCTAAGACACTTGTGGTTGTTATTGAATTGGTCTCACGGCATTTGGATCAATATAAAAATAATGATTTAATTTCTAAAGTTGTATGAAATTTTGTTAGGACAGATTTGAGCACGTTGTCTTGTATGATTTTTAGTAAATCATGGTTTTATGATATGACTCTGAAATTATATGGTATTTACTAGACATCCAAAAGAGTTGTTCTGTAAAATTGCATAACGTTTGGATATGTATTATGATGTGATCCCGGGAATACCTGGCATTGTGGGGGAATGTTGGATGCCTAACACAGTGGTGCTAGAAGCCTCCCAAATAAGTACAGACTTATCAAATATGGACTAACCAATATGCTATTTTATTGATCATGAGAGAATGATGTTGTTTAAATGCATTATGAAAATTTAAAAACTCTTATGAAAAGAAGTTTATGATGAAAAGAAAACTGTTCTTTAAATATAAGAGTTTCTGAAATTTTGTTGTGCTTTAAAGATAAAGAATCTGATGAAAAGGTTTTAGTGTTCTATAAAGATAAAACTTCTGATGAAAGTACAAGTTTATGTTAAAAAGTTATAATATTTTACGAGAAGAAGTTTATGAAGAAAAATTTTGTTATTCTTAAAGATGTTTCTAGTTTAAGACAAAGTTATCAATTATCAGATTTAAGTTAAAATGATTATTTTGTAATGAGAATATATATATATATATATATGTATGTATGTATGTATGTATGTGATTTTAAATAATCAATATCATATTTGGTGACTTTGTAAGAAATGAAGAAGTTCAATCCGAAAGGTCTTGGTAATATTATTCTGATAAGAAAAATGAGAACAATTATTTTCCTATGAATAGCGTATAAGTTATTATTATAAATAGTATAAAATACTATGTATGAAAATATGTTCTCTTATCTGAATAATCATAAAATGAAATGATTTGATTTACATGCATTCTTATTAAATTTTTGTGTATCTTACCCTTATTGAATTGTGTAACTCACCCCTTCCACTCTTTCAGTCAATAGGTTTTAGTTTGGAGCAGAGCGAGCCTTAGTCGAGTTTTGGAAGGAGCTGGTTTTAGTTTTATATGTATAGATCCTAAATTAGCAACTTGATGTTTAGATTTGTAGTATGGTGTATTTTAGGATCTAATGAAAGTTGTGTACCTTAAAGTATTCAGAAATGTATTATGTGCAATTTTGAATTTGAGTATGTTGGGAAATTTAGACCCCGGTTGATAGAATTAACAAGTTTTAAATCCAAGTTGTTAATTATATTTATTATGAATAAAACTTGTTAAAACAAACAAACATCAATATTATGTCAAAATCATGCATAGCAGAAAATTAAATAAGACAATATATGATGACACAAGAAAACCAATAAAATAAACTAGTTTTATAGTAAAAAACTTAGGGGGAAACCTTCCCGAAAAGCAATCCACTATAGTAAAAAGAAGTTTCAGATCTAGTATAAAACTTTTGTCCCTAAACTCTACAATCCTCGTAGATAAATTTACAGTAAAAACCTTCTACCGCTTCAGAACCTCTAAACTCTTCAATATATAAACGCCACCCTTTTGATACATGAATCCTAGTACATGACTAACCAATTGTGTGGATCCCAGTACACGACTTTAATCACTAACTAGAGAAGATTGTTGGCTGCAAAGTTCTTCAGTTCATCCACATGATGAAGATCTAGAAGATGCTTGGTCACAAAACCCTACGGTGCACAAACACAGCAACTTCTTCAGAAGAGATGAACTTGGGCAAAATTTTGTCTCTGGTTACAAATTGCTTGAACAAGCTTTGCTCAACACTTGTGCAATTTGTGTACACTTTGACGGCCCTTAAAATAATCATTTTATATGTCTAGGGTTGTGAGAAAAGAAAGTCTAAACACATAATCATGGATTAGAGTCAAAACACAACTGGAATTCTATTTTTCATAAAGCTCGACAGCTTCTTAAGCTCGATGGATAGCTAGCTGTCGAACTTTAATGAACAACACTTCTTTAGCTTGAATCTTGGACAGACTTGCATGTCTTCAATATTTGATCTTGAAACACAGTTTCTTGAAGTATTAAACACATCCTAGATCTACCAAAATACAAATAAAGTGCATTTTGTCAAAGGATAAGCCAATTACATAAAATAGTGACATATGTTCCTAACAAGTGACTCACATATATCCTAATAGAGTAATTGGTGGATTATGTTATTTTTTTAGTACAGTATAAATGCTCTAAATGTCAAGTGAAAAGTTATATCATTTAAGTAAAGAAACAAGAATGAAAAGTAAGAAAGAGTGAAGCTTTTGTAAAAGCTTTTAGTTGGTTCTTGTTAATACCAGGTTTAGGCTTGATATTGACATGCCGGTCATGGTCACAAATCCGGGTATCGGGTTTGGGACGTGACAACTTTCACAACAAACCTAAGTGGTAAGTTATTATTAGTTGTTATAGGTGGACAAAAAAGTAATTTAGAAGATGAATTTAAATTAGAACCAGTAACAATTTATCACTTATGATTTGTTGTGAAACTGTTGTAAATATATTGTGTATATATTACTTCTATTAAAAATATGGCAATATACCTAAAATGTTATTATTTATGTGTTATATATATATATATGGATTGGGTTTAAATTACATCTAATGTAACTCTAAATAATGTTACACCATCCAATAACTTGTTATTGAATTAATATTTTGAAAATCCAACCGTTGAATTACATGTTTTATATGTTTTTAACATGCATGCCAATTTTCATATCAATCGGATGCTATTTACCATTTGATCTATAAACTCATATTTTATGTATTATTTTAAATTACAAAAATTTGAATTTTAACAATTGATTGATGACATGGTTATTAATTTTTAATCACTTCGAAATTTTACAAGCATGAAAAATATATGAAAATAAAGTAATCTAATGATGGATTTGTCAATATTTGCATCAAATTAAAAAATATTGAGTGGTGTAATATTGGTTAGAGTTAATCCAGGTGTAACTTGAATCCAAATATATATATAAAAAATAGACTTAGGCCCTGATTGTTTTGACTTTTGACAAAATAAATTTGAGGGAAAATGTCTTCCTCATTTTCAAATATTTTGGGTAGCTTAAAAACTGGGTTAAATCGAAATCATTTTGCCTTGTCGAGGACAAACACCCTTTTTGATTTTGAGGTTGAAATGTTTTCAATGAGATTAGTGTTGGAAAATATTTTCTAGCATATTTTTAGGAACACAGCTAAACATAAAAATATATACAGATTTCTCTTAAAATGTTTTTAGCTAAAAATATTTTACAGAGGATAAAAAGATTTCGCATGACATGTTAACTACTTTAAGGACCAACAAGTGGCATAACAACAACCAAAATCCAAAGGAACATGTGTGCTCATCACAACCAATCCTCTGCTTGCAAAATAACTGGCTGCAGGGAAAGAAACATCTCACATGTGAGTTAATCCAAAACCAATTATCACACTCCCTTTACATCACTCTGTCTTGCATCTTTTGCAGAACATAAGAAAACCGGTAATGGCATTCTCTATCTCCCCATTATCGATAAAATCCCTTAGCATTTCATCATCAAATTCAAAGGTTGCAAATTCCCAGCAGTCCCTCTCAAAGCCTTTTGCCATAGTCAGTCAGATAGACCCAAAGAAAAAAGACTTTTCACGGTAAGTACATATATTCTAGGTTCTAGCATAAGTTACTATTCTCAACATATAGATAATAGTTCATAGCTTACTGAATTTTGCTTGAAAAGAAGAATTGTTCTGAAACTAGGTACTCGATTGCCAACTCAGAATCAAAGAAATGGAGGAAAGTTGTTTCCACTGCACTGGCAGCTGCAATTATTACCTTCAGCTCCAACATGTCTGCTCTTGCTGATCTCAACAAGTTTGAGGCAGCTACTCGTGGTGAGTTTGGGATAGGCTCAGCAGCTCAATTTGGTTCTGCGGACCTCAGGTATAATTAGTTCAAGATGACAGTTTATTTGTCAAAAATTTTGGGTTCTGAAAGTATCAAATTTTTTCAATTTGTTATGCAGGAAAGCTGTACATGTGAATGAAAATTTCAGGTGATTTTCTGTCTCTGCTACATTATTATTGAACGATATAGTCCATCATCTATAAAAAGAAGTTACAATATGATTATCAAATTCTTCATTGTTTTGGTGCTTCATGAAACAAAAGCCCCAACTTTAAAATAGTGTAAGACGCAATTAGCTAAGTAATTTATAGGGCAAATTACATATACCACCCAAATTGTATACCTTAAAATATGGAGCTAACCCGTGGTTTCACTAATATTGCTTTATGAGGCATATCCACTCACTTTTACGGAATTTGATAATGTGGCAAGTGCCAATAACACATTGAGAAATAATTTAATAAAATCACTGTTTTACCTGAAAGATTACTCTTTGTGAATAGACACACCCAAATGAGGATTGAAGGAGAAAGTTAGAGAGAGGACTAGAAAAAGGATAAAACGATCTTTTTCTTCAATTCTTTCCCCATGGATGTTGGCATTTGCCACATCATCAAATGCCGTTGGCGGCTTTCATTCTCCCTTAAGCTAAAGGAGCTTTACTAATAGAAAAGGGCTTAAGGTATATGATGCTAAAGCTCTTTGAATGCTGCACGAAGTTTCATCTATCCTAATTTAAAATTGTAATATTCTTATTGCACCTTTGATTTGAAAAGAAATTGTTGGAAAGAAAAGTAGATATTACAACATCCATGCCTCTGTTACATGATTTTTTTTTCTTTTCCTGTCATTCAATTATTATAACAGACTTGAAAAAACAACTAAACAAGAAGTGAGAATTTCTAAATTTGTGCTGTGTGGTCAGTTTGGTAGCAAACACAGAAATTTCTTGATTCGATTTCCTTAGTGCAAACATGTGGTTATAAACTTATAATCAATCTAAATGACTGATACAGAAGAGCCAATTTCACAGCTGCTGATATGAGGGAATCTGATTTTAGTGGTTCCACATTCAATGGTGCATACCTTGAGAAAGCAGTTGCATACAAGGCAAATTTTACAGGTAATCTTGTTGCCATCTCAACAATTTATATTATGAAATGGCAGACAAAATATTTACATGAAACAGCAGAGCCATGTACTAGAAACTGAGTTTCCAAAATCACGAAAGTAACTTCTTTTGATAACAGATGATCGACAACATATACATGAAACAATAGAGCCATGCAACTAGAAGCTGAGTTTTAACATCACAAAAGTAACTTCTTTTGATAGCAGGTGATAGACAACATATACATGGAACAACAGAGCCATGCAACTAGAAGCTAAGTTTTAACATCACAAAAGTAACTTCTTTTGATAGTAGAAAAATCATCTTGTAATACATCTACATCAAGAATTCTCATTCCACCTCTCACCCTAAAATGATATTAAATCCATCTAGAACAGGAAGTTACTGCTTGTTTCCTTCACTTTTAGTTGTACCACCGGTTTTGAAGGTTCTATTCCAGTTGCCTCTAGTTGAAGGTTCTCTTCCTTTTGCCTCCGTTCCTCCATGGACATTTTGGTGCAGCCATCAAAGCCTGCACTACTATCCTGGGCCCTGGAAGTACCAAACCAGCAGAAACATTTTCTTGCAATTTACCTATTCTACCATTCCCTAAAGATTTATCCTTCATGTCAATCACATTAGAATGTGCAGATTCTTTGGACTTTTGCTTAGAATGATGCAAATTGGACTTTAAAGTGCTTAAAACACAATCATCCTCCTCAACGCTTCTCATGACCCTTTTCTGTACATTTTGCACATATGAACTCTTGTTACCCGAATTATTGCTTCCAGAAGCATCAATGGCCACTATTGCGCTATCTTCCTTACTAATAATTTGTGAAGATTTCAATCCAGAATCTAAAGGGTAGCTTCGAAATTTAGCTCTTTTCCGAGGCGGATATAATTTGCACAAGGACTCTTCCTCATCTTCCTTTGACAATTTAGTATTCTCATGGCCTAAAGTATCAGTGGCATTTGGCAATCCAACTTCCACAGAGTCAACTGTTGTTAACCCACCCTCTTCCTTACTAATTGGTAGATTATTAGTTCCACAACCCGGAGGGAATCTTCGAATTGCTGAGATTTTTCGCCGAGGTGGGTATGATATTCTCGAAGTCTTTTCCACATCTTTCTTTGACAATGTAGTGGTTCCATGCTTTAAGATATAAATGGCTTTTGGCAACCCAACTCTCTCAGGTTCCACAATTCTTGAACCTTCCTTCTCATGAGAACTAGTCAACATAATAGGCTTGTTGGGTTCTTTTTCTACATCATGTAGTGTGCTTAGCATCAATGATTTATCTGAATCTTGCAACACTTTAGGGACAACTTTACTAGATGGACCACATCCCTTAGGAAAATCACGGTAAATCGTCACCTTCCTCCGCTTATACTTGATTGGGACACTAGGAGAAGAAGCACTACTTGTTTTTGAAACCATTCTTGAATATCAAAAACCCCAAATGCCAATGTATTCACCGCTTTTTTTTCCAGATTCAATTTAAAAAAAAAAAAATCAACACCAAGTGAGAAAAATCACAAAAACAAACTGATTTTATCAACAAAATCAGAAACCATAATCATGCTCTATTTGGAAAACAGGAGAATAAAAATAAAGATCAACAAAGAAAAAGAATGAAAAATTGAGAATGACAGATTTTCTTTTTAATATACTGACCTGCATCGATTTTCCCTCTCTATTTTGTAGCTCCTTTTTTTAGGGTTTTGTTTTGTTTTTCTATCAGAGGCCGAATAGGATTAGTGTTTAAAGAATATAATTTTAGTTTAAAGGCCCAATTTTAAGCTCTAGGCCCAAATCGAATTGTCATGGGTCGGGTCCTGGCTGATATGAAGTAGTTATAGGACTCATATGGGCCGGGTTGGACTGGGCCAACAAATGGACTTATCGCTTTTTTTTTTAAAACGTTTTTCAGGTGCGGATTTGAGCGACACACTGATGGACCGCATGGTAAAAAAAAAAAAAACTATGAAATTAGTTTTTGAAAATGTGTGTTATTTTCTGATTGATTAAAAAATTGTGAGGAATTATAAATGTAGTCTTTGAATTTTTATGCTACTATATAGGTGTTAAATGAAGCTAATCTGACAAATGCCGTGCTGGCTAGAACGGTTCTCACCCGCAGTGACCTTGGAGGTGCCCTCATTGAAGGTGCTGATTTTAGTGATGCTGTTTTGGACCTTCCACAAAAGCAGGTGTATATTGTTTACAGTAGGCTTAATTTTGTTTCTATTTGTATCATTATTGTTAGAATTGTTATTTAGTTTGGAACAAGATATATATATTTTTTTGGATTTTAAAATTTTAAATGATGTGACATGAATAGATAAATTACTTTCCTTGCTTTACAAGTAATGAGCCTACATACAATAAGCTTATGCCTTTTGGCCATAATTTCTCTAACAGTTATATATATAGTTCCAATACGCCATTCTTTTTAAGTTAGTTTTTCATGAGTATCCCATCAACTATTGTCTCTTTGAGGTCCAAACTTCCATTATGTGCTTTGCAATATTGGGAGGCACATCACACACTAGATGGTAAATGAGCCTTAAAAACATCCTTTATCATGTACTTGCAAAACCATTGAGGCATGTCCTACCTGAACATTAAGCATGCTAAATGTTCAGGTAAGCATATTTGATATTAAGCATTAGCTGTCTTTAGTCTTGAAAAGTTTACATAAGGATTCTGTCAGTGTCATTGACTAGCTAGTATCAAGAAGAATAGCTCAAATGACTCCGTGACAGTGATTTGTAGCTTCTTTGGCAGCCAGCTGGGTAAAAAATGCTATATTTGCTGACCCTTAGCATTTTAAGTTTTTTGGATAGACATTCATCTTCCAGCATAAATATTCAAACTTTTCTCGAGCTAGGAGGTTTTGCCTTCCTCTACGAGGTAAGGCTTAAAGTTTTATTATGCTCAGTACTCGGTAGGCATATGCAGTATAAAGTTTAGCACTCCAAGTATTTGATGAAATGTCAAACACACTATATGGGTTGATGAAAGAGCTCACTCTCATGTTTTCAAGAGAGTAGTTGTAGTATACTTGTACTTGGAAAACAAATTGAAGCTTATATTTTTGGATTGCTATATCTCTTCCCACTTTGCTGTTGGATGGATCTAACTATTATTTAGACAAACTTTATCTTGTTATATGATTGCTTTGGATTACTTTTCTTTCTTTCTTTTTTTTATTTTTTCTTTTTTTTTTTAATTTAATTTTTTATTTTTAAAGACCAGAAGTGGGAGAAAATGTTTGTTTTTGTTAGAAAATAATGGTTAAGTGATTATGTAACAGATGATCTTTTGTCATATACTTGAGTATTTCATATATGCAATGATTACTCACTTCATTCAACATTTTATTAATCTTTGGGTTTGTTTATGTAGGCTCTTTGCAAGTACGCAAGTGGCACAAATCCTGTTACGGGGGTTAGCACCAGAGTAAGCTTAGGTTGTGGGAACAGTCGACGCAATGCTTATGGTACCCCATCTTCTCCTCTATTAAGTGCTCCGCCAGAGAAGTTGCTCAGTAAGGATGGTTTTTGTGATGAAGCCACTGGTCTTTGTGATGCAAAATAATGTCAAGATTCAGTCGTTAAAGGGAATGACATTCATTTAGCTGAACATAGATCCATGTGCAATACTAAAAAACCAAAAAAAAAAATCAGTACAGAAGTAAACTTCTTAATTCCATAACTTTGTAAAACATATGGAACAAGATGCTGAATTCATTTGTATGAATTTTTGAAAAATTATGTTTAAAACATTTTTGTCTAATTGCTCCATAATTGCCATAGTTTGTATGTGCTAATGCCATCTTTGTTCTGTAAAGTGAGAAACGATGAAAAACAAAGTGCAAGTTCACATTGTTGATAGGGTGTAAACATTTCTTGACTATTTCCTTTTGGCTGAACATGTACAGTCTTGATCACACTATGTTGTAGGTAGTCTAGCTATTATCCAATCGTATTGCCAAATTTTCAAATTTAAACTGTAGTTTTTGATAGACTTTGGTCTTGGTGGTTAACATATATCAGAGTTGGTCATAGAACCAGTAAACTGAACTTTCAAAAATACTATGTTTTGGATAGACTTTGATGTTGGTAGTTATACTATGTTGAAACTAAGAAATCCCTATCTAATGCTCCCTACATGTATGCTAATAGGTTAGTAATATAACTACCTGAAGATCTTACCTTCTGTTTAGATGGTACTTTTGGATTCTGAGATAGGAACAAGAAGGATGGACGTTTAATATCAAGGTGTTCGGCTATTAGAGAATGACACCTAGACGATGTGAGTATGTAGATTGATAGAGAATATTACTAGAGGCTTTCAAGTTGATGTAGAAAATGTGGGGATAATTGAAATAATTAGGAGTGATGTTCTGTGATATATGTTGCAAATAAATATAGTCTTAAATTACTATTTTTCATATCAGCAAAAAAGAAATTAGTATTGTGCATGGAGTGAATAAACTTCATAGTACTTCCAGAAGGATCTATATCTTATAAAAAGTGATTTGCTTAAGCTTTATACAAGGATAAATGTCTATAACGAAATAAAAGCAAGTCTGCAAACTCCTGAAACTTGCATGATTCATTGGTCTTCCTATAATTTATCAGAAAAGGCTTTCTCCTCTAGGCACCAACCTATTTTCTTAGCATCTGATCCCTGCTTTCACACACCCAAATAGCAACTCTCAAGTCTCATCATCACATCCCCTGGTTCAGAAGAGTGAATAGATTATATTATACCACTTCTCTTTTTGTGATAAATATTATACTACTTCAACTTTGTTAGATAGAGATATAAAGGCTCAAGCCTCGAGTTTTCTGTAATTAGTTTAGATTTGAATTAGGACCTATTTTGGTACAAGCAGCATAATTTTAATTCTGCTTGTATTTAACTTACCTCTAGTGCAAGTAAAATAACCACAATGTTAATTTATGGTTAGCCTAACATTACTCTCTCTCTCTCTCTATATATATATATTACTCATGGACTAATTGTAATACACTATTAAAGACAGTTTGGAGTTATGTCTCACAAATTTCCATTTATTAGTCGAGCCATTGATAGTTCCCCAAAGGTGTCTAATTCATTCATACCCCTCACTGTGACACTATCTTTAACCATGTATTCCACCTTCCGCAATGGTATCCTCAATAGATGTCTTCCGAAATGGATGTGCTCTATTACGATCGTCAATGTTATTGTCCTTCGTCCACCATTCATTGTTGATTGTCACTACTAATAGTTTCTATCTTGCATCATTGAGTCACTGCTCCTCTATTGTTTTGCCCCAGGCAATTGATGTACCCATTCTCCAACCATAGTAGTTATCTACTGGTCACAAGTGTAATTGTCCTCCAGCCATAGTTACCATCTTCCAGCTTTCATTTGTCATTGACCATTGTGTGTTCCACTTTACATTATGTCAATTCTTTCTACATTTGATTTGGTCCTTCATGTTTAACCCTTCCTTCACAATTTATCATTCCAAATTGAAGGGAACTTCAAGGTTCTACCTTAAAGTTTGAGAGAAGATGTTAGAGATTCAAGGCCTAGGGCTTGATCTTGTTGTAACAAATAGATTCAATGTACTAGCTAGGACCTACTTGTAGTGCAAGTAAAGTAATCATATTCTTATAGCCTTAGTCTCTCTCCATTTATGCCCCCAATGAATGCATGATTTTACATGATTCAAGATAGTAATATATGTAGCCACTAAAAGCTTTTCGCTTTGAAACTAGATCACTAAGTTGAATTACATTAATTTCTATGTACTTACATTTTCTCATAGTATCATTTATAATCTCAACAAACAGTTCTAATAAACTATCTGTCTGAGCTATATCTCACTAATTCTAACAAACTTACCTATGGGAGTTATCATTTCCGTGGGAGATATATGCATGAATTTCCCAATATCTCCAGCCTACAGAGTTGAACAAGGATTTTTTGGTCTCCCCCACCAAGACCACTACAGCGACTAAAGCTAAAAAGGCAAATACGACCTCCATGTGCAGCACCTAGCAAGTAAATTATTGATGTGCAGTTCTACATGCAATTTTCAAATTATTGGACCTTTATGCTTCCTTAAATTGTTCCTTGTTATATATGCCAATCTAAGTTGGGATCCCTTTGAGAATCTAGCGGTGGATAACCAGGCCAAAATGGGTATTTAACCATAAAATACAAACTATTTAGTTAGTAGGCGCACTTTTCAAACTATATCCATTTCTAACAAATCGAGCCTCAAAGGCTTGATTTTGGGCTCCAAAATCGAGCCTCTAATGCTCGATTTTCATGGGTTGTTTGCCTCTTACGTGGCACTTTTTCCAGGTGGCGTCTACATGGAAATCGAGTCTCTAAGACTCGATTTACATTTAAAAAGAAAACAAAAAAACCACAAGGGCAGCGCCAACGTTTTCATCGGAGAAGAAAGAAAAAAAAAAAAAAAAAAAACCCAGAGAAAAAACCCAGAAAAAAAAACCAGATGCGCGACCTGGGTTCGCTGCGCGGCGAACCCAGGTCGCGCATCTGGTTTTTTTTTTTTTTTTTTTTCTTTCCTTCTTCGAACACCTTTTTCTCTGGGTTTTTTTTTTTTTTTTTTTTCTTTCTTCTCCGATGAAAACGTTGGTGCTGCCCTTGTGGTTTTTTTTGTTTTCTTTTTAAATGTAAATCGAGTCTTAGAGACTCGATTTCCATGTAGACGCCACCTGGAAAAAGTGCCACGTAAGAGGCAAACAACCCATGAAAATCGAGCATTAGAGGCTCGATTTTGGAGCCCAAAATCGAGCCTTTGAGGCTCGATTTGTTAGAAATGGATATAGTTTGAAAAGTGCGCCTACTAACTAAATAGTTTGTATTTTATGGTTAAATACCCATTTTGGCCTGGATAACCATCTCCAAACTTTAAATTTGTACAACGTAGGTGTAACATGTGACAAACAAAATGGTAGCTAGGTATGGTTTGGTTTTGAGAATTTAGGACCTTTCAAATTGTATGTATATGTTGCATATACCTATCAAAACCCTTTCGTAGCCAAGTGGTATTTCTCTCTTTTAAATAAGGACAAAGTTTGGCTACCTAGCAAACCAAAATGGTAGCTATGTATATGTTGCATATACCTATCAAACCACATTAATAATTTGTAAAAAAAAATTGCAATTCTAACATTTTCCTCATTTTAAAAGACCATATCTAAAATCTAAAACAAAATAAACAAGCCCCAAAAAATTATTTAATAACAAAAATTGCCAATAGTAAAGTTAAAAATAATTAAACTCAATCAACTAATTTTATCCAAAATAAACAACCTGACTCTTTAAAAAATTTTAAACAAAATAATTTTGTCCATACTTAAATGCATAAATAAAAAAAAAAAAAAAAAAAAAAAAGTCATTAGTTAAGCAACCGAGCCAGAATGGTCACATGCAACGAACAGCTGCCCTCTAACTTCAAGTTGTAGCTTCGTCCTGATCTAAAGATGATCTTCCCGGGATCCTTTTATTTATTTATTATAAATTCTTCCGTGGATCTTCTGCCTCATATTTGTGTACCCTTTCGAATCAGCCTTGGTGGGCCCTATAATTTGGTCCTAATGGGCTGGGATGGACTGGATTCCAATTCTACGCATGCTAGCCCGAACCCTCTCGTACACATATATTGTGTGACACAACATACGTCTGCAAAATGCCTTTAGAATTCAAATTCACGTAATCCCTATAGAATATTACAGTTCATATTGGAAATTATATATGCCTATCTTCATATACATAAAGGCAAAAAAAGATAAGACAGATCCAAAGAAAAAAAAGGACCATATTCTCTCAATGTTTCCAAATTCCTCCTTCCTTTCTTATTAAGTTATCGAAAGCCCACACGTATCACATGCATGCACGGGCTCCAATCATCCTATCTTTCAAACAATACCCAATCATTTAACAGGATCTTTTTCTTTACAGGACCAAAACCCAACATCGTCACCAAAGGATTAATGGAATTCATATGAGAGAAAATTCACACTCCAATATATTGCATCCTTGAATATTTTCTGTTTTGGCTTATGTAATCTCATAGCTAGTTTCTATTTGACAAATTCCAAGATGCAAGCATTTGTGCAAACATAGCTACAAAGCATGCTACATATATGTTAAATCAACATCTTTAGAAACAAGTATTAGGCTTGATTGTTAACTCCCTAAACTCACTACAAAAAATGTGGACTTTTGTAGTGTTTGGTTTGCAGTTTTAAAAAAAAAAAAAAAGCTTCAATAGATAGTGATATTGTAATGTTTACTTAAAACACCACTAAAAGAGATATATTGCAGCGCTTATTAGAGAGACTGTTGCTAATTTATTTGGATTTTGCAGCGTTTTTTAAAAGGCTTTTATTAAAACGCTACAATAAGGAACTTTTTTTTTTTTTTTTTTGAGCCAGAATTCCAAAACCTAAAAAATTTGGCACAAAAAATTTTCAAATCCCCAGAGCCAAAAAAAAAAAAAAACACTCCCAGGTTCACATTAAATTTAAAAAAAAAAAAAAAAACTTTAATCCCCCAAAACCAAAAAACACTCACACGTTAACATTAAAAAATAAATAAAAACCAAATTTCCAATCCCCTTATACCAAAAAACACTCACACGTTAACATTAAAAAATAAATAAAAACCAAATTTCCAATCCCCTTATACCAAAAAACACTCCCACGTTCAAACTTAATTAAAAAAAAAAAAAAAAAAAAAACCCCCAAAACACTCCCACGTTCCACCATAACTTCCCAATCCTTTTTTTTTTTTTTTTTCTCAAAAAACAAAAAGCCTAATCCCTAATTTTACTCTCCCTAGTTTTTAATCTTGATCCCATCTTCCATTATCTTCTCAAAAAAATCTCATCTCCCACCAAAGTTTTTCTCAAGCTCTGACATACGCACAAACACCACACCACTATGGTTAATTAGCTCTCTCTCTCTCCCTCTCCCCTATTTGCTAATTATAAATTTTATTTTATATGAGAGAGACAACAACAAGTACTCTACGGTCTGTCACCTCTCTCCCTTATTTTTTGTCGTTTTAATTTTGTTGAGTGAGGTAAAGTTTATTTATTTATTGAATTATTAGGAAATTATGTGTGTGTTTTTGGAAGTGAGCTTTGTGGGTATCTAGATTTATGGATTTTATTTTATAGTTTCACTTCATGCTATTAAATTGGGATTCATTTTTTTAATATTTTTTAAAATTATGTGTTATTTTGTAGTTTCTCTTCATGCTTTCATATGTTTCATGATTTATGTTGTAGTTGTTTTGATGAAGGGATTGTAAATTTTGTAAATGGCATTAATAATTTTTATTACTGTAATTTGTGTTGCAGGTAAGAAACATAAGTAGTAGTTCATTGCAACAATCAATCATCCAGCGTGAAACAAAAATCATTATTTTGTAACAAATGTAAATTTTATTGTTGAATTTCACAACATTGATATTTTTACTTATAGAGAATTGGTGAAACTTGGTGGTGTAATCACATTATATAAATAAATGAATTTGTTTTTCATGTGTACAATATTTGGAGCATTAATTGTGTATTTGCAATTTGAATATGAGCTAGTATTTGTAATCAAGTTACTAAAATAAATTTTAATTTTAAAAAAAATCAATTATTGGGAAAAATGCTTTTTATAATTTAAAAAAAAAAGTTTCTTGAAACTTTTAACAGCGTTTTGAAAAATGCTGCAAAACGTACTTTATTGCAGTGTTTATCAAAAAATTATTTGTATTTTTTAGAAATATGTGTAGGTAAAAAAGTGTATGTAAATACGTGTAATGTTATTTAAAAATTGAAAACTGTTATTTAAGTACATATACTAAATTGTTGTGGTACTATTGCAGCGGTCAAAAAAGTATTACAAGAAAACGTTACAAAACATTTTGCAGTGTTTTTTTGGGAGTTTTGCAGCGTTTTGTGGCCGCTGCAATAGAAACAATTTCCTGTAATTATGCTCTCTCTCTCTCTCTCTCACTTTACCCAAAAGGTGAAAAAAAGGAACCTTGCAAGTTAAGGTCAACTAACAGAAAAAGTGACACCTAGATATAGATAGAGTGGGAAAGAGGCAGCGGCTTTTGCAAGTTGGGGTCTCTCATGAGAGCAAACAAACGAGTTGTGGACAAGCCTATATCCCGACTCCCAAGTCAAGTTTGACACCATCTATTGAAGTAACAAACCAATCAAAAGTTGCTTAGTCTTTACTTTTCTCTTTTTTTTTCTAAAGTGGACCAACAAACACCACCACTCAAACAAACAAGAGCAGACATCAATCAATAAGGCAAAGAATTGGTGGTCTCTCCTTTATGGTTCCCCCCCAAGCATTTCCAATCAGGGAATGTGCCCTCTTGGCCTGTCAACTCTCTTTCCTCGTCTCCTTTTGAGTCATGCTAGGACAAACTGAACTTCCATCTCGTTCGATGTATACTAACAAGCTCTCCGTAGATAGAGGGCGAAAAAAACATCAAATACAATGATTATATATATGTCAAATTTTCAATGTACTATCATTAAGCTATTTCTACAGATCCTATGTTATACTACGACAACAGCAAAGGACAAAATGTCTTCTATAATTCCATGAGCATGGCTACTTTTCTACGGTACTCGTGGTACATCTACATATGGACTGTATCACATAATTATTACATGTTATCATTCATGTAATTTCTATATTTACCAATCATTTTTTTAGAATTGAACTATTTTAGTGAGATATGGAGCTTTGATTCTTTTCCTTTAACTTCGATTAAGACATTAAGTTTTCTTTCAAATTTAAGGGTCAAGAGATCAAGGAAAAAGCTACAATGAGTAGCAAAAGACTCTAGGTAAAATATTTCCATTAGGATTTAATCCTATTATATCTCACTAGGTTATTCTCACTGTGAGCAAACTGCATACCATGTATAATGCCAGGAACAATTGTAGCCATGAGTTGGTATTTTGTTGTTGCTTGGCAGTTTTAGGCTTGACATGACAACACCAAGCGATTGAACTTGAGAAGCTAATCTATGTGTGGTTTAGCTATACAATTTTTTTTAATGAGTTATATGACTTATTTAAATAAATGACAAAATTTGGTTATAAACTTAGTTGTAACTTAAAACTAGAACTTTACTTAATATCTTTTTATTAGATGTAAATTTTTAAAAATTTATCAGTTGATTACATTTTCTTTTTATGTCCTCTATACTTGCCATTTTTCATAAAATTAAAAATCAATAGTTATATCATCAATCAATTGTTTAAATTGCAAGTTTTTGTAGTATAAAATTATGAATAAGAAAAAGTTTATAGATCATATAATAAATAACACTCAATTGACATATAGTTTGACATGTATGTTAAAAGTGTAAATAACATGTAATTTAACAGTTAGATTTTTAAAAGGTATAGTAATGTTAATTATTTTTTAAAAGGAAATTATAGCTTACAATCAAGTTTGTAGCCAAACTTTGTTTTTAAATAAATCTCTACATAATGGGTTGGAGGAGAATCTCAAAATAAACAATTTGGATCTTTGTTCAATATTTTATCAATGAGAATACTTTCTAAGTAGTATATATATGAGAAAGGAATTTACAAAGAGAAAGATAGAGGATTGACTTGAAAAATTATATTCATCATGAGGATTGTTTAATCACACAACATGTCGGATGCCCAACTGGTTTTTTGATTGCAAACTAAGATAAAATGACAAAGTAATGAGAAATATAGTGAAGTCCGGACACTGAAAACTACGGAAGTTTGGGATTTGGGGAGCCAAAGGAAGCACGTGGATGATGCTGCCTCACCTGCGATTGTTTCACATGGTCAATAATGTCATCTTAGTCCGCAAACAATATTTTTAATAAACCCTAATTATTCAGTCACACACTGCATCAAATGCGCATGGTCTACTTGTTTTTTGGGCTTTGATTGCTGGGGCTAGCGAATCCACCCTCTCCTCTCATATGCCTGACAGAAATGGAAGTCTTAGTTTTTTATATTCCTTTTTATCACAAGTGACGCAAGAATATTAATAAAGCTAAGAAAGATTGTGAACAAACCCTAATATGAAAGATAGTAGGATTAAACGTCAAACTTGGTCAGAAAGAACCATTCGCTTTCTAAGCCTTTTCCCATGAGGAGTCTTCTCAACTCTCAAGCATGCTCTCTCTCTCTCTCTCTCTCTCTCCCTCCAAGCTAGAGTTGATACATTATGAATCCATGACAGCACGCCCAATCATTATGTCGCTTGCAAATTTCTCATTGCTTAAAAGGGATTTTCATATATATGTGCTTGACTTCGACCCAAGTAAGAAGATCCTCGAAGGTCAATATTCAAGCAACCAAATAAATATCCGTTTCTTTTTTCTTTAGTTCCACTAACAATAATAACAGGCTTAAAATTTGTTCCCCGCAGTTGCTACTTAAAGCCAGGAAAAGTTTTGAAACATATTTCGGGCGGTCAAATGCACACAATATCTTCCACCCTCGAACTGTAGCTCAACTTGGGAAGCTGAGGTAGTGATTCATATCTTTTCTTAATACATGTCTCAAATCATATTTTCTTCTCGGTTATCTTCCTAGATTGTTGAAGTTTGAGAGCAACTTGGTAAGCTCTTAGTTGCTCTGATTTTAGTTCGAGATTCAAATATTAAGGGAAACCACTAACTTCGTTGATATTTTCTGGCTTCATTTTACGGTGAACTTCTTGCACAGGTATGCATTGGGTCTAAATTAGGTAGGTAGGGTCGCCGAATTTCTGAATATTGAAAGTCTTGTCATACTTACTGTATTTGATCGAATTCAAGTAGTCATTCATGCATTCTCATGTTTTGGTTAACAATAAGTCTAGCGACTTTGGTTAATAGGTGTGCCGTTGTAATGGTTTAGCTAGAGAATGACAATGCTAGTTGCACGTCTCAAGCCACATTAACAACTATTCTTTGTTTTTTTTTTTTTTTTTTTAATAATTATTATTATTATTATTATTATTATTATTATTATTATTATTATTATTATTATTTTTTATAGCATGTCTGAATCTCATTTGTTTTCTGTATGTATCTCAACAATGACTTTGTGGTTGTGAAAATTTAATTGGATGGGATGGCCTGTATCTTGAATAAGCTGGTTAGCCATGACTACTAGGACTAAATGCCTATATATCTTGCATAGCACCCCTTTCACAAATATTTTCATCCCTGAGCTCACTGCCCACTACCCTTCATATAAAGAAACCCTTTCACGCATGGAGTGCATGCATTCACAGTAGGGGCGCTAGCAATCATGTTGCTCTTCTTATGACAAGGTCTATAATACAAGGAAAAGTGGGCAGGGAAGCTAGTAGGGTAAATGCTGTATATAGCTAACAAAAAAGGCTTACCATTGATCTGTGACATGTATACGGGCCTTATTAACTTTTGCCATTTTAATGGGAGTTATTTGAGGTCTTCAAGTAGCCACTTTTGCAACGGCAAAACCACTCGTTTGATAAACTGCCATATGTAGAGTGGAGATAGTTTGAACTTATAACTACCTACTCTAGTATCATGATAATTTTTTATTTGTCCCAAAATCTTAAACGGTTAGGAAACAAAAAATTTAACCATTCAATTTCTATACTATTCAAGGTATTAATGGTCCTATATTGTATTCCCCCCGTCAAGATGTGGTTATTTTCAGCTAGGATGTTGCTACAAAACTATCTACAATTACAGGTTTACTTGATGATATGGTTCCTCAATTGTCTTTTATCGTCTTTTATAGATAATTATTTTTTCACACTTGTTCATGAATACTTTGTACATACAACATTCTTAATTTCACATGTGATATCCATTTTTTTAAAATTAATTTTCACATTTAAAATGTGTATGGATGATATACAATACGAAATGTGAGAGAGTTAATGTTCTTTAATTAAGTACGCCCTGCCTCTTCTTCTCCTTTGAATAAAAATAAAAAAGTCCGTGAAAATCATAACATTTCATGACAGCATTAAATATAATTCAACCAATGGTAAGAATTTTTTTTTTTGGTACAGTTGCCCGTTTGATCTCTGAGAGTAAGTATTCATGAAGCAGGAAGATTGGTGAACCGAATGGAGTTCCATGAAATTACACCATGTAGCTTTCAATTTTTGGATAATTCAATAGTTACAACGAAGATGAGGGATTTAAACCCTAGAGGAAGTGTTAACCAATTAAACTACAAAGTTTAGTGAATCCTGATTTTAGATGTTGTTTTATAACAAAATTGCAACTTTGTTTTTAAGTGTGACCAAACATAAAATGTGAAACTTCTCTTATTTATTAACCACTAGAAAATACGTACATTTTTTACTTAGCAATTCTAGCTACTTGTCCGTTTCAATTGGAATGGTAGTAGATCTATTTAAATAAAATGAGGGGCGGAGTAAAGGAACGACATGCTTCTTCAGATAAAAGCAAAAGTTAGAAATCCTTTTTTCTTTTATAGCTTCTTCATGTAAGAAATAGAACATACTTATGAAACAATTAGACCAAGGGTGTACATAAACTTTTCAAAATGAAAAATAACCCGTAATAAGGCAAATTACATTCAACATTCACCGAGTTAGTTCCAAACAGCTCTCGGCCATAAGTTCACATAGAAATACTAGCTTATTCATCGTAGGGTATATTTGGTCTACCTAGCTGCCCAGTATTAATCAATACAAAGGGCACCATATATAGACCAATAGCTAAAGCAATACCATTTTAGTTTTATTATGTACAGAAACCTGGATCAATATTTCTTTCCTTTTAAATTGTACTTCCTATGATTAGTATGCATCATCTAATTATGATAGTATAATATTTTCACTTCCACAGATCAATTTGGCAACTTGAGGCAGATGTTGAGGCAAACTCTTCTGTAATTTCTGGCCTTTTGGAGTCATTGGATAACATATTCATGTGTTCTGCCACATGAAACACAGCTTGGGCGTTGGAGTAATTCGTTTCCTTTGAAGCATCTTGATCATGGCTGAGCTGAGATGCCACAAATTTGTCAAGGACTCGCCAATCGGTCACTTGATCCACCGCTTCATTGTTACTATAAAATGAGCTAAGATGGCTTTGTTGCATGTGTTCTTCTTGTGTAAGGGTTGAAGACTGCAAAGCGCTTCCATTACTGTTCCTATCGAAGCCATATGGGACAACTGAGGTACAACTTAGACTGGCACCTGATTGAGGAACTTTGGGGCTTTCTAATTGAGGGAGTTGGAGGAAATTAGGATCATGAGGCATATTCATACTGTATTGCAACTCAAGCTCTTGCTTGCAAGGATAGTGGTGGTGGTAAGGTGTATATGGGTGAGAAACTCGCCTTGGGGAATCAATTTCAGGCATGAATGAGACTGGCTCCTCATACCAACATGGTGACTCATAGTCCCCCACTTTCCTCACTGCTGCCATTCGCTTTTTGAACACTCTACATACCACCCATCCTTCTTCCTGGTGCAATTACAATAATTACATCAATTTTGAATGCAGCAAAAAAAATATGAAATACCTATGAAAATCGTCCAATCTGCTTAACATGAAGGCACCAAAAATTATAGGAGAAAACAATAAAATATAATTTCATCCAGAGTCCATTTTTGATAACAGAACAGAAGAGAGAGAGAGAGAGAATGGAAGATTTTTAACGTGAGAAACTCAATATTTCTGTATATCGTATCTATGCAAGAGAAAGTTGACCTAGAAGCTCTTGGTCAGGTCTTGAATCCAGGTTAATTAATATGAATTGATTCAGGCCATAACCAAAGGCTGAGCACAACAAAGATGAAAATTTTGCATTAAAAACAATATATGCTAACAATTTTCTGGTTTCATGGAAATTAGTATTGAACCAACAGAATTTAGAAGTTCAGGCCCTTCAGGGTTCATGTACTTAATATATTTGTTCATTTATTTTCATGACATATGACTTATCTATATGTTGAACCTAAAGCATAGTTTATTCGCCTAGAAGGAGAAAGAGATATGTGAGACATGTTATTTTAGTGAAATTTGCATGCACAGGTAGCCCAAAAAAAAAAAAATCATTAATCTTCATGCATGACCCTTAACTTTTTATGCTGCAACGATGATGGTATTTTTCTAGTTCCCACTTTCCTATTGCAACCTAGCTTATTTCTTCAGTAGAGGTGTTAATAGACATTCTGAGGCATAAACCTTTATTTCACATTACAATTGAAAATGAATTGTTACAGTGGGCTAACTATCTTTCTTCTTTTTGGTAATGCAAAATGTAAGTTTTATTAGTCAAAATGAGTAGCCAGCACGATTTTGACTAGCTCCCATGCTAACAAGAAATTTAAGAATGAGAGGGCAAACAATATTGCTACCTCCATTTAATTTGCTTGTTTGGATTTAAGTCTTTAAGTCAATGTAAATTAACATACAATTTGCATATATTCATAACCAACACTATATTTTATTTTCCAAAAATTCCTTTCTTTTCATAGGTTAGAATTTGCACTTATGACTGATAATCAATGATGATTTCTCTCTATCATCAAACCAACATACAAATAAATTTCTTTATAATGTAGGTAAGATTAGAATCTAAATATATTATTCGACAACAAATTTTTTTACCATTTGAGTTAACTTGAATCCATAACATTGCGTTCCTAGATATTGTTATTTTTTTTAATGATTTTCCTTGTAACTTAACTAGTTTGATTAATAATAATTACCCAAGGTTATTTTGAATGTGATTTTAATTTGATAAAGAAAATTGTATCCAAGTTTATAAGAGGTAAATCATCAATATTTCCTTGAACATCAAAGGGAGGATGATATAATTTACTCTATAAAAGATTATAATAAGTGCTATTGACCTTGGAAATATAATTTCCCTATGCCCTATGGATGTGTGAGTAGTGTATCATATCATATGAGAATAGGTCATTATAAAAGATGCTCCAAACCAATTTACTCTCATATAGATTTTGTTTTACTTTTTCAAAATATATATATATATATATATATATATATATATATATCTCCATTAATTGAGACAATAATATTGAGATTCTCGTGACACTATAGATTGTAATTTACTTAGGCTGTAGAAATTACCCCCCCCCCCCCCTTCTTCTTTTTTTTTTTCATTAAGGCTGTAGAAATTACTAGCTCTTGATAATGTTGTATTTAAAATTTTATAGACTAATTAAGTAATTAAACAAATTTCAGTTGGAGTCCAGGAAAGAAAAAGGTAATTAAGACTTGCCTGAGGTGTTCCATTTTCATTTGTTTCCAGTCGATACTCATGCATGATCCAATCTGACTTTTGACCATTAGGGGCTCGTCCTTTATAGAACACTAAAGTCTTTCTCATGCCAATAAGGCTATGCCTAGCGTAAATAGCCTTATCTCTTCCAGTAGCTTTCCAGAATCCTGCTTTTGTAGCTCTATTAGTGCGAGTTCCAGTTGGATACTTCTTGTCTTTATGGCTGAAGAAATACCATTCATTCTGATCTTCAGTTCCTATTTTGCACAACTCTGTCCAAATTAGCAAATAGTCAATATGAATGGCTGATATATATATGATCATCTAAAATGCTTTCAAATTTCATTTCAAACTTTAATAACCATTATTAGAGGATTCATGCATGGCAATACCTTCAAGATCCCAAGGTTCAATTTTGTATAGATCAACGTCTTTGATGACATCTAGATCAATCCTTTTAGCAGCAATCTTTTTCCTGAGGTAATAATCAACAAGTTCTTCATCTGTTGGATGAAATCTAAAGCCTGGGGGAACATGTGAAAAGGCATTCATATTTTCCCAAGAACTTGAAACCTGCATTTTTTTTTTACATGGTAAATGCTATCAGCCATACAACCTTAGAAGAATGTAAAAGGTGGAAAAGTACACTATTGTGAACAACTGTCCCAATTCCAAAATTAGAAATCTAAATAGAAGCATAGAAATAGTAATAAATGTTAATATGCCAAACCCCAAAGAAGAGACAATTGGCTAAACTTTTAGAGCTTCACTGAAATTGAGAGAGAGGGGGAAACAAAAAAACACACATATATAACATTTACTCGAAAAAAAAAGAAAAAAAAAACATATATAACATTGATGGATTAATTGCACGTATCAAGAATCAGAAACAATAATAAATGATATTTGAATACAAATCTTTTATCTCAATTATACTACTTTATATTTTACCAATTATAGTTTACCTCATGTTTTTTTTTTTTTTATAATATTTTATTTTCATAAAGAAAAATGCCACTTATATAACATATTGTAATTGGTAAAGTATAAAATGAAACACTAGCCAAAATCCTAAAAAAGCTACTATTGACTCAACTTTTAAAGCTTCACTCAAATTGTGAGAGGAAAAGGCAGATTTAAAACTAGATTAATTGCACGCATCAATCATTAGAGTAAAAATGATTTAGCCCAAAAACATTGGAGAAAAAATTATTGCTCTTGAAGTTTAACATGTCCAATTGATTAGGAAACAAAATCTTTTGTCAAATTATGGAGATAGATCATATTGCTTAAGTGTCACATGGACTTGTTTTTTGGCATTTAGTGTCACATGGACCTAATTAAGCAAACACGGCAACAATATGATGACAGAAAAAATTATGTTAGACCATGGCCAACCAAAAAGAAGGTTTGATTTCTTCACATCCAAAGTAGAGAAAAATTAATCATTATAGCCAATAACAATTAATTTGATATACTTTTGAAGCACTGATGTGAATCTTATCCAGAATGGTAATAACAATCCAATTATTTCAACAAAAATTGTTAAACTTAACAAATAAAAAGTTCTTTTAGTATTCAATTTTTACTGTCTCAAAACAGCTTATACAAAGAAAACGACCTAACATTATATGATAATGCTTCATGGCTAACATCTAACATGACCCCCTACGGCCGGGAAATCAATCAAAAATATTTTTTTTAATAAAGATGTCAGCCTCTATAAAGGGTTTGTGATCGGGATGAGTACTACAAGTATCATGTATATTCCATTCCTAACACAAAATATAAGGCTTACAATTCTTTTTGATTAATATAAGGCTTATAATTCTTTTCGATTAGTATCAGAATTGAACAGGAGATTTCAAGTTCTACAAATAAATGAATATAAAGACTAGTATGACGTGAAGAATTACCATGTTCATCATACTTTTTGTGGTGCATTACAGTAAAGCTACCTCCATGTTCAATTGAAGGATTTGAAACTAAGAATTAATCTTCATTCTATTAATGTATCTTGTTGCTTTGATCATTCTATACTAGATTGCAAACTTCTTTTATGGTAATCTCATTGAAGAGATTAGATTACATGCAGACTCTTTTCTCAATTTTAGAATTTCTCATGTTAAAAGAAAAATGAACTCTGTAACTCATAGTCTTATTAGACATGCTAGATATGTTAACAGTTTAGTAGTTTAGATGGAGAAGGTTCCCTCCCACATTTTACCTGTACTCTTAACCGAAGCTAGCTAACTTTACATATTAATAATAGTTGATTCAGTTTGATTCTTAAAAAAAAAATAATAATAAATTTAAAAAAATTAAAAAAAAAAAAAAAAAAAAAAAAAACCAAAATCTTTATTTTTATAGAAAGCACATCATGTCCGTAATTATATACCATATATCAACTCAAATTAATCTTCTTTCTCAATGGATTATAAATAATACAAATCAATGATAATAAATTTCTCTTAAACATATGTTGTAAATCATCCATTTTGTAATTAACCATGGTATATATCACCATAGATTCAAAATAATAGCTCTTTGATTTAATTTAATTTAATTTTTTTTTTTAAAAGCCAACTTATGTAGTATGCAAAACAAAGTTTCTCTTACACCACTCTAAGGATAACATGATAAAATGTGAGTGAAATTAATGTTGTTCTTGTATAACATATAGCTTCATTGATTGTAAAAGTGAAAAAAACAGCTAACTTAAGATTTAAAAGAAAATTTTTTTAAATAGAAAATCTAAATAAACCACTTTTTTATGTACATTTTATTCAATCACTCGCAAGTTATTACTATTGATATATTTTTGCATGAGGACTAACTCTTTATTAATTAATCTAGAGAAAAATGAAGCTAGGTTTTTCTTTAGGCGAGTATATGCATAAAGTTCCGTTCCAGACATAAAAGGTAAGCTTGATATAGGAAAAATTTATTCGTCAACCAGTGGAATATAAAGAGGAATTTATTATGAAAATAACAAGGGTATCATATCAGATCATAGAAAAGATTGAACATTTGGTAGACAAGATGATACTTTGTAGCATCTTCATTGATATTCAACGCAACTATGATATTCATCTCTGATTCAATAAAAGTACACAAAAAACAAGATTAAGAAAAAGTGCAAAGAATGAATAATAATGCAGAAAAACATCATGATTTTGCAATTCTTCTACAAGGTGCTGGATAATTCTAAGCAAACTACCCATATTCCTGTCACCTCTATCACATGATTTTAGACTTAAGAAATTCATATACCCATAAACTGAGATCTAAATGCAAAACAACTCAACTCTAGAAAAAGACGTATAGAATTAGAATGAATTCTTGCATTTTCATCTATCTAGAGATCCTATACGAAAAATCTGAGAAATCAGAGAGAAAAGAGTGAAATAAACTAGTGTCAATTGGCATTATCAATGAAAGTAAATCTCAAAATTGAAGCTTTAAGATCAAACTCAAACCGTTCCATAACCAGCTGAAAAAACCCACAACCACAAGCGTCCACTCTCTTTAGGTTTTATCACATGAAACGATCATCCCACAAACATTCACACAAAGAAGGATCCGAATGAATTACAATAATAATAAAATAAAAAACCCAAATGGCATGCAAGAAGAAGAAGAAAAAGAAAAGCTCACAAAAGCCACACAACCTTGATAATCTTCCAACAGCTCAACCTTCTCCGATCTGGTAGAACCCAACCTCGTATCCACCAGACAGCTTAAAGACAAAAGACTTTAAGATAGCTTTCGTCACTCTCGCTTTAAACTTTTTCACAAGCCCACCGAACCTGACAAAAAAACACAGAAAGAAAGAGAGGGACAAGAAAGATAGGATAGAACAAAAGTGATCCTCGGGAATTGAACTGAACTTCAAACGATAGTACCCTCGAGAACTGTCTGGTAGTTGTCGAGAGAGAGAGGGAGAGAGAGAGAGAGAGAGAGAGAGATCAGATCCCGAGGCAAGGAAAAGAAAGTATAAGAGGAAAAAGAAAAAAGGAAAGGTATTTGGAATGGAAATACAGAGAAGAGATAGGGTTAAATAGGAAGCAAAGACAAAAACAAAAACAACAACAAGCACATGCCCTAATAATCCATCCCTCTCATAATTTCTCTCTCCTTATCTTTTAAGTGCAAGCTTGATTGCTGCAAAAGCTTTGCGCCAAAAAAAGGGAGGCGCTAAAATGGCTCAAAAGAGAGAGAGAGAGAGAGATTGACAACCTCCAGTACCTCCCACCAGCAACTGATAAAGACCAGAAAAGAATGTTCTGCTCTTTGAGGTTGCCGGAGAGAGAGAGAGTGATGAATGTAAGAAGATCAAACGGTGTGGATGAGTTGGGACTACTTAAAATGGACTTGACTGACACGAGACTAAAAAGTATCTTAAAGAAATTTATTGACATTAATGTATTGTTGTGATGATGATAGGTAATCAATGTGTGATATTTTGGTGGTGATCTTGAGGTTGAGATGAACATCCTCCCGCCAAAAGTTACACATTTCTCTCTCCTTCTAAGATTTTTCCACTTCAATTTACACCGCGTGGTGCACACGGTCGATCAGATTCATAATGATGATAATAGGTGTTATAGGCATATTAGCCCTTCTAGATTGCCCTTATAATTTTCTTTCAATAATAATTTTTGTTTGGTTAGCTTGTTTAAAAAAGAAAAAGAAAGGGGGTAATCAAAATTGTTTGACCACAAACTGTGTTACTTCACCTCAAAACCATTTGGTGATTAAAAAAATACACAATCAAGTCTTTTATGACATTTAACAACATGCACTATAAGCCTACTTTTAGAGCGGTCATAGGGAGTTGAATTGTGATCCAACAAAAATAAATGAGATAATGTTAGGAATAATAATTTGCATGGAAAATAATTGGGATGCCTGATTTCTCCAAATCCAATTTTGTTTCAAATCTCATTTATTTTGAAGTAAATGATTTGTGTATACATCAAGAGCCATATAGCTCAACAGCCACTTCTTAATGTTTTTAATGGAAACGTGCATGATTTAAATCCTCCTTCGTCAACTATCGAATTACAAATAAAAATTTTAAAAAAAAAAACATGAATATTTTTAGTCTTGTGACTTATTTAATAGTTATGTAACCTTTTTTTTTTTAATAATTAATTGTTACAACAATGGAGGAGGGCTGATTTGAACCTTAGTGACCTCTATTGGAAATACTAAAAAGTATCAATTGAGTTATAAGACTTTTAAAAATAATTATGTAATTTGTGTTTAAATGATTTAATACACATTGATGGTCTTATGAAATGGGTTAGAGAATATTCTTTCAACCCAACTAGGAGGAAAACTTTATCCTAAGATGAGAGGTACAAACTTACACTTTGACCCATGTGCTCATAGTAAATTCTTGAATTAAAAAGGAATGAGTTTATTTTGAATATGAGAGCTGATGAATGACATTTCATAGGATAAAATTGACGTCATATAATTTATTAATAATTTTTCATTATCTTGAGTTTTAGTTAGTTGAAGTCATTGGTTAAAATCTCTTCTTTTTTTTCTTTTTTTTTTAAAATTAGGATTTTGGGTTCAAATCTCATCTACCAAAAAAAAAAAAAAAAAAAAAAAAACCCAACTAATATCCATATATTTAAATTCAATCATATCTTTTTTTTTTTTTTTTTTTTAACTTTTTTCATTATGTTTGTTAATAATTACACAATTTGGATTAACATTCACCCCTATAAGTTTTCCCACAAATAAAATCTAAAACCATCTTTAATAACGAATCAGTAGTCACATACACAATTTTAAATATCCACATGAGATGAGATAATACGAGATAATAGTATACGCCAATGTAATCTTGCCTTAACACTAGGGTATTTTACACTAGAGTATTTAACTAATAATTGCAGTTTAACTTGGTTATTACTAACTCAAACAAGCTTTATATATTGTGTCAAACAAGCTAGAACAGGAAGCGCGTGGAATTATTACAATTTACGAGCCAGAAATATCTGTGTATTGTCAGTGTAACAAGACCTACCCTTTCCTTAACCGTGTTGCACCACAAATTCATCAACTTTCTATTTCTAAAGTTGGCCAACACTGTGTATTGTTTTGTTAGCCACAGCTTCACACGTCCATCCCTAAAAAATGTTAACATCCCACACACATAGACCCAGCTCGAACCCACTAAAAGTGCAGCTAATTAGTAATGTATTTCTGAAGAATGCGTTTTAAGGTTTTAGCAATAAATTATTTAAAATACTAAAAAAATAAAATAAAAAATGATATCCCTGAGCCATCACCAGCAATTGCACGCGGCCTCTGGTTGGTTGGTCCGCAATATGATAATCATAAAAACTTATTACATCCTGTATTTTTATACTCTTTTACAAAGCTTTCACAAGCTGGGCCCCTCAAACCGACCTTAGACTATACGAATGGGACACTTCTCCAAATACTACTTTTTAAAAAAAAAAATGTAATATAGTATAAAAGAAAGAAAGAAATTTATATAATAGTGAATGATAAGCTTGGCTTAGTTTTTGCTATTCATAAGCGAAGCCAAGAGAGATGAAGTGAAATATGAGAGACTGAGACTGTGACAGTGTTTGTGTGGTTTATTCTGTGGGCTGTGGTGGAGAGAGGGTCCCACTGATCGAACGGAATGATGTTAAGGACTGAGTACGTGGCGGCTAATGGTCCGGCGTGGGCTAGCCCACGATCATTAGGCTCACAATTTTGGATGCAGGCCGGTTGTGCAAAGTGGGGTCCACCCCGTTATCTCCGTTTGGTTTTGGGTCCCACTTTCCCTTTTTTGCCAGTGAAGCTGATGCCCTGTTGGATTGCCACGTGTAGTGATGTGTTTGGTGCTTGCTCGTGCCGGCAAGTTAAGTTGAGTTAAGCCACCTCTAGGCTCTACCTTCACCTTTTTTCCTTCGTATCGGGCCGGTTCCTCGCCCTAGGGTTAAGATTGAGATTGAGATTGTTGTTACTTGTGATTTGTTCGTAACAAGAAGTGAAGCAAAAGTATTACACGTGATCCAATTGTCATCTTGTCCCTACCACATATGCTCGCATGGAAATCCAACATATATCTATCAACTTAATTATTCCTAATAATGGGAAATAAGTTTGTGTTTTATTAAGTTGACCATTGGAGAATTGCAGAATACGTAAATACACATTGGTAAATTTTGTGAGTTATAGATAACTCAATTGGTAAATATTTTTATTATTGAATAAAAGATTTGAGATTCAATTCTTATTTATACTAAAAATCAATTGGTATATTGATTTAATAATAAAAAACAATCATCATGGAACGAACGTCATATGTACCTCATAATATCAAGTTGTATATCTATAATATTTATATGGTAACTTATAATTTACTAACAATGTATCAAACATAAATTCTATCTAATGGGAGCGGTGTCACTTCATCTCAAAACTAATTAGTAATAAAAAAGATAAACTTAAGCCTTTTTATAATCAATAAGCTTCGCGCTCATAAGCCTATTTTTAGAGCAATTATAGAAATTTGAACTGTGGTCCTCCAACAAATACAAAGAGGGTTAAGAAGTTTTTAAAAAATAAAAAAAAAATGTTGGACAGTTGTTTATTGTTAAAATGAAGACCAATATTATATGCACCTAAAAAGGCACAAATTAGCATATTAATGTACATAAACATATTTTAAAAAACAAAACCAATTTTAAATGGTAAAAATGCAACGCAACCATTAATTTATAGAACTAACATCTCTAAAGTATAGTTATTTTATTTGGAAACAAAAGAAAACATGAAAAGTCTAGGCCTATATATATATAAACATTGCTTTGTTAACAAAATTTCTTTTTGTTTCGTTCCGCATCAATGACCATAAAGGTTAGAATTAACAAAACTTCATCAGCGCAAGTGGTGAGCTAAAACCCAACAACTGATGGGGTCGTTTTAATGATTGCTGATATAGACTCATTATTGTTTCGGTTCCCCACGTTCAACTGAGGATGGCCAACTACTCAAAAAGGTCCTATTAAATTTGCCACTATTCTTACTCGCACCCTTCCAACTTTCAAGCCCCTATTCTCATGACTCATGCCTGTGACTCTATGAGCGGCTTCTCCTACAAAAGTAATAAAGTTAGGTTCTTTACCTAAGTTTTAATATTATTTTTAAGGAAAGTATAAAAAGTTGTTAAAAAAATTAATTTTTTCTTTTTTCATAAAAAAATTTTAAAAATATTTACTAAGTGTGCATTTGGATTGGGCATTTTGTTCGATTCGTGCGTTTTGTGTTTTTTAGTAAGTCCTATAGGTACTGTTCACTTTTTCACCAAACTCAGCAAAACATAGATTTCTAGTTAAATTTAGGTCCTACAGCATTATTCACATATTTAAAAATTATTTTGCTACAATATTTTACTTTTTAGCAATAAGTTTTCAGTTTTCAGCAAATAAATTGTATCCAAACACACTTTAAATCATACATTTTAAGTATCGGTTAACTTTTCTCCTAAAGTTATTATAAATTAGTCGATCATAATTTGCTTACTGTTATTTATCATGTTTAGAATGATAATTATCCGATCTATTAGATTTTGATATATGTTTTAAAATATTTCTTATAGATAATGGACATGACTTATGTCTTATATTTATAAACTCAGTATTCTTTTTCTCATTTTTTTTTTTAGTTATTGATATATTCATATTATTTGAAAGAAAATGTATATGATGTTCTTTTAAAAAGTCTTTTTCTTTGAAATGACAAAAGCATAAATTTTTTTATTCCCGTTTATATTCCCACAACTTAAAGATCCACCTTGATACGCACCTTATGTTCAGAACAAGCTTAAATATTAATCTCCATATTCAACCCATGTAAAATGTTTCTACCTGTAGGGATAAGGGTCCAAAATCATATATTGGGCATTGGGTTTTGTCCAAGAACGTTGACAGGTCCGAGAAGGGATAAATAATTATGAAGGATTCCATTTTAGAATCTCATAAATAAGAAATGAATAGAAGGCGGTCCGAGGAGGAACTCCTCCTCGGATATGATAAATATAGTTCAAATATGTGCTCCAACGATGAAAGTGACCTTCATAAAGGCTCTAATGATAGGGACGTGCCTCATGAACATACAAGAAGGAAGGGAATCCAAAAATATCTAAAGAAAAACTGCTACCACCGCATTAAATGCACTGAAGCTACTTTTCTGGCCGCATTTATGTGGAGAAGACTCCTGAACAGTGTTGTCTTAGCTACAACAACTCACAGAAAGTCAAAGAGGGTTTTTGATGGGACGAGCACTCAAGTAAGGGCTCAAACGATCAACAAGTGTAGGATCAGGATGGTTCAAAGGGAGCTACATAATGTAAGAGACCCTCCATGAGAAATGGATCGAAAAATCAAGAAAGAAACACTGTAATAGTCTAGGACTAGACTTATAATTACGCTTGAAAGGTAAATATATAAGAATCAGTCTCCTCGAACTCTGCCAAGGACAATTTTTCCTCATTAAAAACTTGTTATCTCCCTTTCTTTAACTCCAAGATCTGTTTACTTGTCATTTAATTCATTTGAACCCAGTTTTCCAACATATTCTCTACAAATTTATTGTTTTGGGCTTTTTGGACCTTAGTCCACGTACCTTTTGGGCTAAAAGTTCAAACCAAGTCCATACACTACCCACTTCCAATTTTATATTGGATGAATATGGAGATTCTCACCCCATTAATCCAACAAGCAACAAAGTCAATTAATTTCAAGTAAAAAAATTTAAATATTGTAATCTCCATATTCATCCAATATAAAAAAAATTTACCCACTTCCAACCTATCTCAATCCATTAATCCAAAAAGAAACAAAGTCAATTAATTTCAAGAAAAAAAAACCCATAAGGCAACCAAGTCTAGGATATCATATACCTATATGATAAAAATTGGGTCTAGCAACTGTGCCAAGTGGTCATCTTATCTCTGTAAAATATGGTTAAATTTTCATTAATTAGGATAATTCACTTTGGGTAAAATTCTATTAACTATGTTTCAATAAATTTAAAATTATACTCCAAAAGTTTAGGAAAAACTCTATCAACTAAATTTTAAGAAATTTAAAATTCCACTCCAAAGTAAAATTTTATTTTTTTTAAAAAAAATTCAAGAATTTTAAAATATAATCTATATTTTATTTTAATTATTTTGATCATCTACCAAAGTAATTAACTATTTTAATATAATAAAATTTACGCTTTACATACCATCTTTATGCCCAATAACTCGATATATGTTTGCATTTTGATCATTTTAATTTAAATGAAACTCCATTGCAATTTTAAACTGACTATTGATATTTGATTTTTTTTTTTTTAAACTGACTATTGTATAAGAAAAAAAAAATTGATAAATTATGATTTGTAAAATATAAAATAGAACACTCAAAATGGAATAAGACTCTAAATTTTGGGATTAAGGCAGCTTGTTATTGTTGTATTTACCTTCCCTAAATGCAAAACTTGACTTCTAATTTTTATCGAACCATAGTCACAACTGGACCTAAGATATATAAGTAAACAAGAAAGACATATCTACGTGTTTGCTTTTCACAGTGACGAATGACAAGTGGTTGTCCAGTGAGTTGAACCTGACTTGTTCTTTTTCTTTTGGATGACTGCAAAATAATTTATTTAAAAAAGAAAGAAATTAAGAAGGAAATTTATACTTTCATAAACCTATTTATTACAACTTTATTAGAATGTGGCAATCTATTTTTGGGTCACTGGACCAAGTCTTTTACCTAGAATCTAGAAAGGGTATGGCGTAAAGCTTTGGCAATATCAGTACGAGGCCATACGTTTCAGACCAATATTATTTTTATTTGTCTATAAAACATTAATTGGTGTACACCACGAAAGGTGACTGTTTACCATCTTCATATTGATTATTGGCATGAATGACATCTTGACTTGTGCTTCCATTTTTCATTATTCCTAAATGGAAAATTGTGGATGATCAGATTGTTTAAGCTGATAGAAAGCTTTTGGCAATCTAGCAGAACATTGCAAATTCTGCTCACTAAGAGAATAGGATAGTAGGGTCACAACAACCCTTTCTTGGCTGCTGCTTTCCTAGCTTGAAGATTGAAACCAAAATGCTTTATGTAACCATAAAACAGGTACTATTATACTCTCAAACTACATATTTATAAATACCTCGTAACAATGACAAAAAATATTGAATACCTCTGAAAGAGAGAAGCAACAATATATGAAAAGAATTAGTTGTGGCCCTCCAATTATGGTTTTAAATGATAAATTATGTGACCAAAAATAGCTGCATTGCATTTCTCAATTATTAGCAATCTTATTGTTATTGTGTTTGTATTAGTTAAACTAAGTCAAACTAGCTACCATTGACCAAAAAGGAAAAGCAAGATAAAATAAAATGAAAGAAGACAGCTTTCCGGAAATCATCTGGTGTGTGAAGTGTGGTGACAGAGAGAAAAGGAGAGAAAGTTGAGGAATGTTTCAGTTTGGTTTTCAGTTTGTAAGTACATGCGCAATAACACGCGGCAGACAAGCATTAATTTATGACATCAAATATTAATTATCTATCTATCACTGTCTTCAAGGCATATGATTAGAGAGGACCTAATAATATATAATCCATCTCTCTTTTGCAGGTACTAACATTTTAGCACGTGATTAAAAAAATGTAAGAGCTTTTTGTTTGTTGCAGAAAGAGCTAGAAACACTTTGCTCACATCACACTTTTATTTAAGACCTCGCAACCTTCTGTGTATCATTCATTTTTCACTTTTTGGTATCCCACCTGAATCTCATGGTGGCTAGGGCACGCTAGGCAGTTTTTCGACCTTGCCTCTTCTTGCTCCAAACAAGCTCCACCGCCTAGCTACTTCGAACTCTTCTAATTACTTTAACAACTTCCATTGAATGAAGGAAAGTGTTCTAATGAAATTTGTTAGATTATAATTAATTATGGTGTATTTTGATGAAATTATTTTAATTGTTTTTATTCTATTTAAAAAAATAAGTTGCGAAGTAAAATTTCACTTTAAGTGTGCATTTGGGATGAACTGAATTTTTTAGTTTATCGCTATTTTTAACTTATTTTTGCTACTATTCATGAGTCTCATTACATTATTCAGCTAATTTTTACTTTTATCTACAGTACTTTCAGCAAATAAATACTAAAACTGAACAACTTATTTTGCTGATATTGAATAAGTTGCTCCCAAATAGAGGGAAAGAAAAAACAAAGTGAAGTTTTCAAATTTGTATTTTAATATATATATATATATATATATATAACCAGCTTTTTGAGTTTTTTGAATTTATTTGGCAGGATTCATGTCAAAAATACTTTTCCTATCTTCTACAATAGTTTCAACAAATAATGAAATAAGTAATTACTAAAGATCATCCAACTGTACACCTAATCAAATAAACTAAAAAATTAACTGCAAAATAAAGCCTTAATAGACTAATGACCTTGTAGCATAGTGATATTTCTCCTCCCTATTAATTAAGGAAGAGGTTTGATATTCAGTCTATCATGTATATAAGATTTGTATGGTAAAGGGTTCTTCTATCATTTGAAAACAACTTTACAAATTAATGAGTATTTAGTAATTAACACGTCACTATCATTGCTAACAAAGTTTTTTATTCCCTCTTAATTTTTGTTGTGGTATGCACATTGCACAGTACTCTTCGTACATGGCTCTATATAATGTGAATTAATTTTAATTCGTTATAGTAATCATATATAAACATAACTCAAATGTTACTGATGGGTCAACTGCAGGCAGCATGTTTAATGCGCCTATGCATCATTGCTTTGTCTTTGCTGCCTAACATGCCAGTACAGCAATTGGTTTTACAATGTACACTTGTGAAAACATAAAAATTGAAAATTTTGATCAAGTAATTACCATCCTTTACAAAGCGTTTTTAACCGTGTCTTTCTAGGGATCTAAGCGATAGTTCAGTGGTAAAATTATTTTTTATTCCAGCCCTCACTATTTATCTACCTATCTAAAATAAAATATCTTTGTTAATTCTCAATTAGTTTTAAAAATTGAGCCAAAGGCTACAAGAAAATGATTTTTCTTTTTGGGTTTTCCCTCCTGATCACTAGTTTTGAGTTCCAAATGGGAAAACATAACTGTTCTTTTAATGATAATCCCAAAGTAGATATATGTGCATATTAAAATTTTACCTTCGTATATGCAATCTTCATCAAATGCCAATTGGAATAGTTATACTTGCCTACCTACAAAAACCAACTTTTCTTGGACCCCCCGGCTATAATCAAGAAACTCAAAGCGCTGAAGAAAATGGTCTTCATAAATTCTGTGATGCTTATGTTTGATCTAGCAATGTAGACGGGAATGTGACATTATATATGAATTCACCCACAAAAGTAATTGTGTTCATAAGTTACGTAGTTTTCCATCTCCCAATGAATTTAAGCTCACCCTTTGTAAATTGTATGCTATCTCGCCCATTGAAATACTTGCACTCATTACCACAACCGTTTCTTCCACTAAGATAAGTTCTATAATTTAAATCATGGATGCTCACAATTGAAGAAGAATATTTGTTAAGAACTTAATGGTCATAATAATTAATTTAAATAATCATCAAACTGCATGGTGCTAATGGCCATAATTGTTTGAAATTATCACTAACGTCCCCTACTTCACCATTGATTTCAACAAATAAAATATAATATCCACTGATTTAAGAGTATAATTTTTTCCGCTACAAAATTATACTCTTAAATATAAGTAAATGGAAGAATAAGAATTATAAATGAGACTCTCTTTAAGCTTAAAGCCTAGCATACCAACAAAAAAAAAAGGAGTATAAATTTCTAGATCCTAATAAACTCATATCCAATTTTAGAATAAGATCTAACAGTATATATAATGCTGAGTTAAATTTAAAACCTAAAAAAATGGTGAAAATTTTCCGCTCAAGAAAATAGTTTTTTTCCCCGAAGGCCTACATGTAATCTTCCCCATTTTTTATAATATAATATCTAATCATGTTTTCAGCTAATTTCTTATTCTAGAATAATTAGATATTATAGCCCACCCAACCCTATAATTATTGTTGTCATTTACTCATTTATCGAAAATAGTAAATAAAGTAATATTAGATTATAAAAACCAATATTAAATTTCGTTATTTGACTGCTGAGTCGACTATTCAAGTCAACTATTCTTCTGGCACGGAAATACACGCACACTATAGCATCATATACTATTTGTTGCTCAAGGCGTGATGACTAATTATTACTACAATTTTAATGTTCTTTATAAATAAATAAATAAATACGGTCGTGGCTCTTTATAGTAGGTCTGAATCTGATGACTACTTAGGAATTAGAAGAATGAAATAAACAAGAATAATGTTCAGTATCGATTAGCTAGGAGGCTAGGACTATGATTGCAATTTGGTTTATATGTCCCCTTCAGAATAATAATGCCAATTATGCCAATAATAATAAGATTAGGAAATGAGAACAAATAAAGGGTGAGAGTGGAGTTCTGAATGATTACCATCATAAAATTTTATCCCGACAAATTTCACAATAATGTAGAGCACGATTTGGAGCTAGCGAACATGAAAAAGGCATATGTAATATGGTTAAAACACTTGGGTCTAAGTAGCTAAATGGAAATTAATTAGGCAGTGTGCTGGTAATAGTTTTGGTCTATGAATCATGTTGACAATGTGCCGACTGAGTTGAAAAGGCAAGTGCTAGAGAAAACTAACTCTAGATATATAGAAAGGTATGTTCATGATATAAACATGTTCAAAGTTTGATATATGCTTAAACTACAATATTGCAAAGAATCTGCATTTACTATAGAACAGTTTTAAGGCTGCAAGGTCAGGCACTAACTTCTAACTACAGGTCATTGACACTTATAATGGAAGCACGCAAGTGCAGGTGAAATTATTCATTACCTAATATATTTGTTCTTCTCTCACATTAAGGTCAATTACACATAGAACCTACTATTATGTAAAAATAGGTGTAGTATGCTTGATATACGGAATAATTTCTCTTAATTGCTATAATATAAGCCTAACGAGTTTAGGCTTAGTGTACTATTGTACTACATTTTGCTTGTATTATATTCTTATTACTTTTATAGCACAAATACCTAACTTATATGAAAATGTAGTTTCTTACATAATTTTATATATACTTCAATATATTAAAACATACAGTTTTTAACCGTACAAATGGTATATCAATAGGGACATATGTCACGATAAGCTTGTGATTGTCATTTTTATAATAAGCTTATAAGCTATAATCCTTAGAAGGTTTCGAGCTCTTGAGCAGATCCTGATCAATAGAGGGGAATAGAAGAGGGATAAAAATGCTGTTGATCATGACTAGATCCCACTCTAAATCTTTCTACGAAATAAATTTCACCATGATTCATATTTCACACCGTAAGGAGTAGGCATGAACTGTACGTAGGATAGGAAAACTTTTCATAATAAAGAAACTTGAAAATTGTGGCAGACAAGCACCATTGTCAGGATATTGATTTCTGAGATAAGTCTTGCATAGCTTTCATTTCTTAAATTGGTGGAACAGAATGGATCAAAGGAGCATTACCTTGGGCATGATATCATTCATTCTCAAAATAAAATTCTATAATATGTTATCATCAGTGAACAGGGCTAGGGTTGAAATTGGTGGAAATGGGACGGAAAAGAAAATCGGGAAACAAGTAAATTTATGTGTTTTCATCGTGACAGTAGGACCTAGCAAGCCAGGTCCTCTTCAATTTCTTCTCCATTGATGATTCGATAGTTATAATAATTGAGATTCAAACTTTGATTCTTCTAGGAAAGGAAAGCAAGTTATGCGATAAGGCTGTTGATGCAATTTCATTGATTTTTCAGCTGTTATGTGTGGCATTTAATTTCAGCATATGACAATAGTGAAAATGTTTTGCTACAATTTGTAACCTAGAGATATTCATCAGCATCATGTTAAGGTAATTAAAAACACACACACACACAAAACACAAAACAAAAACAAAATTCCATGAAGTGGTCCTTATCGAGTCGAAAGGCATGCAACTGCAAATACATAAACCTTGCTGTGTCTCTCTGTGAAAAGCCAGGTAGCCATGTCTGTTGCTTTTCCCCAAAACACTTTAGGGGCACTCGTGGTTGAGATTCATTGGCCAACTCTCCAATCCAAGCTGTTCACAAAGAGGGGCAGAGTGAGAGAGATCTACCAAAGTTTTATTTTATTTTATTTTTGGTTAGTTAGTTATTCTTGTCCCACAAAACAATTACAGGTGATGAGGAAGCAATCCCCCTATGGTTTATTGTGGGGGCTCCCACAAGATAAGGTCATCAATACGGGATCCTTGTATAATTATAAGGCGATGTACCCTATATTAATTGTGTTCACATTTATTTTTAGCAAATGGGTTTTAGCTCAACATTCCAACCCTTCCGGAGAACACCAACCAGATATCAAATAGTTTATTGATCTAAATAACTTATTAAAATAGAAGCAAAGTAATGATCCAATCTAGACCCTACTTGCTTTATATCATGTGTTATTTCAATTAAATTTTACATGTTCTAATTTATGCTACGTGTATCTCCAATATATGCCACGTGTATCTCCAATTTAAGCTACTTTTAGCCCATTAAAACTACTTTTAAGCCTATAAGAAATTATTTCTAATTAACTAATTTTAGTTCAAGTTCATTTGAAATAAATTCAAATTTTCTTACCAGAACGTAAAATTAATTCAAACAATAAAATCAGTAAATACTAGGATTTTGAATGATGGAATTATAAAAAGTAGTAGAAGCAAGATTTTAGTTGAGAAGGAAATATTAAAATAAAAGGTAGAAGACAAAATTAAAAATAAAAATGTTAATTAATATAAGTAAAAAAAAAAATTAATTAGTTAAAAAAAATTTAGTTGACATAGATTGAATATAAGTTTTTTTTTTTTCGTGCTTGGTGTTATGCTTAAGGTACTTCATAATCTAAGGTGACTATCAAATATATATTAAAAAATCAAAGACATAAGTAAAAATAAGCAATATATGGTCATTAATAAATAAATTTAAAATCAACTTAAATATAAGATATTCAAACAAGCCATTATTAATTACTAAAAAGAAAAATGAAAAAAAATTAACATAGAATTATTAAAAGGATGATAATACACTCAAAATTCTTTAAATGTTCTATATTTGTCTTTTGCGTTTGTCTTTTTCTTTTTTACAGAGATTGTATGACTATTATATTTTAAAATTAACTTAAAGGATCAATGTTTAACCATTTTATCTTAGCTTTCATTTCCAACTATTAAAAGGTGATTTTAGATCATAGAAGAATTAAAAAAAAAAAAAACAACTACTACTACTAATAAAATTTGGCCCATTGATTACGAGGTACATTTTATCATTTTAAAATATTGGATTTTTTTTCCTTGACTATATTGGGATATTCATAAAAAATAAAAATAAAAAGTGTCCAAATTACTATTAAAAAAATTTCAAAATGTATATATGATTTTTATTGATCCTAGGAATTTTCTTGTTGGGATGAATTGGTCTTAAAGAGTAGATCGTTCCTTGTAATCAACAAGTGTCATCTGTCATCTAAATAATCATTCATTGTAGATAGACATGAGCAGTAATGGACCCAAGATTTTGAGTTAAAGGGAGCCAAAATATAAGCAACAAACAAATAATGATCATAGAAGCATTCATTCAGTATTAACATACTATTAAACAAAGACAAAGATAAAAACACAAATTTATTGTTTATAATACAATCATCTACTAACAAAAACAAAAACACAAACATCATTATTTCTTACTACATTAGAGTATTCACATCAACTTGTTCAAAAATTTCTATCTATTTTAAACTTTTAGTACAAGAATCTACTTTTTTTTTACATACTCACTTTTCAAAACACACTGTAGACACTCAATTTTGCACCTATGATTTAATCAAGGAAAATGACTTGAATAACTATCCCATGTATACCAAAAATCATGATTGCATTACATGCATTAATTCATTCATTGCATATTATAAAAATGATCTTGCAATTCTAACGGTCACGGCAGTCTGTCCGGTTTCCAAATCAGACCATCGGATCGAAAGATATCGCATGATTAAGTTGCACAGTCAACATGCATTGTGTCTAGGTAGAGTCAATCACACATGATCAATTTAAATTAATTTTGATTGGTTAAGCAATTAAAATTAATCAAATAATTTTGTGATTGGTTGATAATTAGTGTTTGAAATAGGGATACATGCATAGGAATAAAAAGGATGATTGAATAACAATAAAATTGTAGATAATCTAAACTTTATCAAGATTTATTTTAGGGTATTTATCTACAAGATAATTGTTCCTGAAAAAGTCTGAATTATTCAGAAAAAAGATAATAATAAAAAAATCATAGATGAAGGATGAAAACACGTCTAGGTGCAAGGACCAATAAAAAAACCTTAGAAAAGGAGTCCAAATGGCACCCGAACACGAAAAAGTGTTCGGTGTCCAAAAGCCAATTTGGCACTTTTGGAGTGTCGAACGGCATTCTAAAAGGGCCAAATTTTCCTCTTTTGGGCTTTGGCCCAACAGCCTTTGGGTGACAATAAGGCACACGCTTTTCAATCTCTTCGCAAAAGGATGCATTCGGATTCACATCCAAATCATCCGTGCCTATTTTTTAGAGTCTTTTGGCCTCTATAAATAGAGACTGAATCTCATAATTCAACACCTTTTTTTTACGCCCTAGAAGGCTCACGTTTTGAGGCTCTCAAATTGTTGATACTTCTTGATCCTCTTTGAGATTTGCTACTTAAATTAGGGTTTTTAGGTTTCAAAAATAACTGAATAAGTTTCTTTGAACCCTAAAACATCATCTCAAGAACAAAGAGTGCTCATGCAAGAGGTTGTTTCCATCACCCTATCTTTTTTTTTATGCTTCTTTTTATGCTGATGAATGTTTTATCTATAACATGAATGGTTCATCATTGTTTTGTTTAAAGCATGATTTTTTAATGTGATTGTCATAATCTTTTTCTTGAATGTCAATAATCTGCATGTGAACAATTCTTTTTCTTCAAAATAAAACAGATATGTATCTTCCTTAGATGTAGATCTAAATTTTTCTTCACAATAAAATAGATCTACATCTTTCTTAGATGTAAATTTAATTTTTCTTCAAAATAAAATAGATATGCATCTTCCTTAGATGTAGATCTAAATTTTTCTTCACAATAAAATAGATCTGCATCTTCCTCAGATGTAGATCTGAATTTTTCTTCAAAATAAAGCAAATCTACATCTTCCTTAGATGTAGATCTGGATTTTTCTTAATCAAAACTGGTTTGTGTCTTCGTTAGATGCAAATCCAAACATTTTTTTTATCAAAAAAACTTATTTGTATCTTCCTTAAATGCAGATATGATTTTTTAATGCATGCAGATTTTTGAAATAAAGAAAAGTTAAAACACAATTGTGTTTGTGTTTGTTTTATTTAATTCATGTTGCATGAATTTAAATTATGAGTGATCTTTTTTTCATTCTTTTAAAACATATAAAAAAACAAATTTGATTTTTCTATTGTCAAAAACCTTTTTTTTATTATCATAAAACAGATCTGATCTTTTTACAAACCAAAAAAAAAAAGCATTTTTTTTAGTTCTTAAAAAACAGATCTGATATTTTTCAAACCAAAAGACTTTATTTTATGTAATAAAAACATATTTAAATTTTTATCTCCAAAAACCACTTTTTCTAAATGCTACAAAACAGATTTGGCATTTTGGCAAACCAAGCTCAAATTTTTTTTCATCACCAAAATAGATCTGATTCTTTTCAAAAGAAGAGACTTCACTCATAAATAAATTTGTGTGATTTATTTTTGGTGTCACATGTTCAACATATCATTCATGACATGCATAAAAAGGTACATTGGTCACAAGAGTCTAGAAGACCAGACTCTGTCTGGGTGGAATGGGTGTCTAACACATTCTCATTCCATAACCTAACCTCCGGAATTAGATCTTTGGCTAAGCAGATCTAGCCTTGTCTTTACTTTTTATTTTGGATAAAATGTAACTAGGACAAAAAGCCATGTATTTTGGTAGTATGTAACTAGGACCCAAAGCTATGTAATTTTTCAATTTTCCAAATATGTAATTTTCTTATTCAATCAATGAAAAGAATAATTCAGTCATGTATTAAGTTGTTTTTTTTTTTTTTTTTTTGGTATAAAAAATAAGTGGCGACTCCACACCACTTACCCCAAAAAGAGAGGTGCCTTAAAAAGCACTCCAAAAATCTCTCTCTTTTTTTAGAGGCCTAATTTTCCCGGTCTCTAACACACCCAACATCAGATCATCTATTTTTACACTACATTTAATTAAAATATTATTTCTTTATCAATTTTTTTATTATTATCCCAAATCATATTTCTCTCTTTATCAACCATAAATCATTGCCTCAATCTAAAGAATTACTAAAACATTTATTTGCATAGTTACAGTAATAGTGTAAATTTACATAATTACTGTAGCACAAATGTATTTTTGCACAATAATATATAGACTGATGTGGATGTATTTTAGGGTTGATTGGGCAAATTTGAGGTCTTATACTATTTTACAACAACCAATAGAAATATTTTTACAATAAAATCAGTGTAAAATTGTAGGGGGAGGAGGTCAAGATTTTTTTTGGAAGAGGAGCCCAAATATAAAATTGTAAAAAATAACCTACTCTTTTTTTTCCTTAAGACCAGGGGGCCCAAGCCCCTTTGGACCCCTATCTAGGTCTGTCCCTAGACATGAGAATAGTTAAAAAGTTATATACACAAATTTAAAATTAAAAAAAAAAAAAGAAAAAAGAAAAAAAAGAGTTAGATAGACATAATCAAACAATTGTCAATAAGTTGTAAATATGATGATAAATATCTGTAGGGTCACGATTTAGAGCCCAAGCCCAATGTAATTGGGATATAAGCCCAATGAGCCCAATACAATAAATTTGTAGAGAGTGAGTGAAAAAGCTAGGCTCTCAACGAATGGGATAACGGCTAATAAGGATTTCAACTATAAACCAGCATAGAAACAGATATAAAACTTGAGGAAATCGTTGTCCGATGAGATGAATTGTTATTGAATTCACTGTTTATGAAAGTTGATGCTACAGTAATTCTTTTTCTCTTCTCCCTTCTAATTATTCTTCGAACCCTCCGTGGGGCGTCTTTTACATTATATAATTTTCTTCTAGACCATCTTGATCGTACACTTGTCAGTCATTCAAACCTTTACTCGAGTACATGTCCCATTAGGCATCTTCTCTGGCTCTCTATGAACGGTAGTGATTGAAACTACACTGTTTAGGGGTCTTCTCCACATAAATGCGGCCAAAAAAGTTGCTGCAGTGTATTGAATGCGGTGGTAACAACTTTTCTTTTAGATATTTCTGCATTCTTATCCTTTTCGTACACTCTTGAAGTTCATCCTTATCGCTTGAAGTTCTTAAAAGGTCGGCTAAGTTATCTAAGTACTCGCTTAACCAACATTCATCTTATCCAAATAGTATAACCTTCTCGGACTGTACTCTTCAACCTTTTTCTATATGTGATCCTCCATTCAAGGGCCCATCTATTTGTTTACTCCTCCTCGGACGTACCCACGTTAATAAATAGGACCTAAGGCTCAGTACACAAATTTGGGCCCTTGTCCCCACAATAGCCCCTCAAAACTTTAATTTTTCCCTCGTATCCGAGGACAAAAAATAGAGTTTTGATCTATCAAAACAACGAGGGTTAAAAACGTAAAAGTGCTTCAATTTGAACGTGCAGGAACGTAATTTTAGGCACTTCATTATTGTTTCTGACGCTTTGGAATCTACGAAGCGTCACTAATTATTTCAGGCGGCGCTGTGTCTTTGGCATCCAACGGTGAGATCTTGATCCAACGGATAACATTTCTCTTCAAGGTTTAAGGTGGGATAAATCCCACTCCTTTTCTGCCTCCTATATAAAGTGAATGGAGATATCGTTTCTCCATTTTTCCAAGTCTTCAAATTTCAGAGATATCGCACACACAAACTCTTCCCCCTTTCTCTAAGATACAAGTTATTCCAACTCACCTTCTTTCTTGAGATATTTTCGAAAATCTTCACTAAGGTATCACAGACTATTACATACATTAATTTCTATTGAAATTATATTTTCTTTAAACATATTCTTTTCTTCTCGGCTACTCTCCTCGGCCATTCATTCATACAATTCTTTATCTATAGGATTTGGTCAATTTATTTTAAATCAACTCAAATGGGTAGATTTGCGAGTCTAGTAGATTCCCCTTTAAAGATAGAACTCTTCAAACAGAAGTACCATATACCCCAGGAAGTGGGTCTGCAATATTGTTCCACAGAACAAATCGCCACAGATAGGGAGATGGGGGAGGTCATCATTCCTATGATAGCATTTATAGAAGACGGAATGACCCTCCCTATGGGTAGGATAACAAGGAATTACCTCATAGCTCATAGGTTGTGTCCCCATCAGTGTGCACCCAACATGTTTAGGATTCTAGGTTGCATCGATGCCCTTAATGAGCATTTGGGACTAGGACTCACATGGCATGACGTGGTGCACATGTACGAGTTCCACTCCCAATCCGATGGAAGATACTACCTCAAATCTCGATCGGCCATGGTTAGGCTCATTTTGTGTCTTCCTAAATTTAACAAAGAGATGAAAGATGACTACTTCATCGCCTCAGGGGCATGGCACGATGGTCTTCACTGTCCAGTCTAGGAGAGAGAGCCAAGTGTGATACCTTAGAGTTAGGTTCCTTAGAGAAACACCTCAAATCTTGTCACCTTCATTACATAGATATTGTCCATTATTTTGCATCATTTCAATAACCTGCTTTCATAAGTTAACCAACGCTCCTTTCTCGGCTGTTTATTGCAGATAGGAGATTAGTGAACCCTCGGCTCAACCACACCAACGTAGTGGGATTAAATTATCTACTCCAGTCAAAAAATTTTGTGAGCGAAAACCGTCAACTGCAAGCCGTCCACCTGATCTTGGATTTTGAGCCCATTTCAAGAGTCTTTCAGGAGATAGGCCATGCCATCAGGGCAGGAGATCCCAGAATACACTGTATTGACGTGTCCAAGCCAACCTTCTTGGCTAGCGAAGATCTTCCTCCTATCAGACTACCCATCCAACAAATCCCTCCCCAACTCGTAATTCCTTTGCAACAAGTCCCTCTTGAAGCACTTGTTGCAGCGGAAGAGGAAACCACCTCTTCTCAGCTATCTTTGGAGGAGGAAATAAATCAATTCCGCTTCGTGGAAGACGTGGGACCATCTGAGAAGCCAGTGGACATATCAGATTTCGAGACCGACTCTGTTAATATATCTTCTATTCATCCCAGACAGTTGATTATTACTCAGTTAGACTCGGAATCTGAAGAGGAGGAAGAACAAATGGATCAGAAAAAGTGGCCTAGTCTGAGAGGACTGTTAGCCAAGAATAAAGGGGGAAGTTCCAAAGAAGCTCCCAAAACACAGCCCCCAGAAAGTCCCGCTCCTCCACCTCCTACTGACCCTGCCCTGTTGGCCATGCCCAACTTGAAGAAGAGGAGGCCAGATCAGGGCCTGGAGGAAGGCGAATTAGTTCCTCGGAAGGAGAATAAGCAACAAAAAACAACCAGGGATTCCAGGGATAAGAGGGGCAGCTCTGTAGACAGCAGGGATGAGGTAGAAGTACGCCGGCCTCAGCGGCCTTGGGCCCCCCGATTAGAGATGGACGGTGCTGCCATCCCATACAATGCCTCAATATGGGATGCGCCGAGGGGCCATGCCAACTATTTAGCGCAGGCTCTCCAACAGCCCATCCTTCTTCCCTAGGACATGAATCCATCAGGCGCACGAAACAGCCTAATCTATTCATGTCCTTAAAGAGATACCTAGCAATGGTTAGCTGTTCTTCTATTATTCACATTTTTAAGATAAGTTTTTTTTTTTTTTTTTAATATATATATATGATATGCTAATCGCATTTTTAATTGTACTCGTTATCTCTATGCAGGTCACTCAGCAAGTTTATGTGGTTGAAGATTGGGTGCGACGTGTGACTAATAGCCTTAACGCTGAAATCCAAAATCGGCATGATGTTGAAAAAGCACTCGGCGTGGCGAACCACAAAAAAACACAATTGGCCGAGAAGCTCAAGGTCGCAGAGAATGGGCGAAAAAACGCGGAAGCTGGGTTGAAAAATGTTGAAGCTCAGGCTTAGGACCAGTGCAAAGAGCTTTACACTACTCAGCTTAACCTCGCCACTGAGAAGGCGGCAATTCTAAACCTCCAGTTTAAATTGTAGAAAGCTGAAGAAGCATTAAAGTTGGCCCAGGATGCTGCTGCTGCCGCCGAGATCTCAGCTTACGAGGGTGGGGTTTTGGAGACGGAGGCCAGATTAACCGCTGAAGTGACTGCGGTTTGCAGGGAGTACTGCACTGAAACATACAATCAAGCCCTTGATCGGGCAGGAATCCCTACGGACTCCGATCTGAGGAGGGTGGACCAAGTGTACTACCCAGAGGACCTCAGAGAAAACACAACAGTTCCTCCTCCTCCCACCGCCCTTCCTCTTCCTCCTCCTCAACAATCTCTCACCACCCAAGAACCTTCTCGTGATACTGAAGTATTAGCAGGGACTGAAAAAGAAAAGGATGACGCTGTGGTGGCTTCTCGGACAGAAGAGAAAGCGAAGGAAAAAGAGACAGAGAAGGAGAAGGCAAAGACTAAAGTCAATGCCCATGCTTCCGAGGACGCCCTTACAATCGGGGATATGGTTTCCAAAGTTAAAGCTACTGAACCCAAGTCCAAGATTGACTCCAAGAAAGATTCTCATCAATCATAGACTTAGATACAAGGTTTTAGCTTTGCTCTGGGGATTTTTGTAATGGCCTTGCGCTTGTGATGTAAAATTTATATATATATATATATATATATATATATATATATATATATATATCATCTAATGAAGGTGTTTTCTTTTTTGTTCGACTTAACCTTTGAATGATATTATGAATGATTCTAAATTAACATTATCCAATGGTTTTAATTAAATGTTGTTTGTCAACATCGTAAATTATCATAATGGTATCAAATTCCAAGTTCTAAACATACGAACAATACTCCTAGTATATCGCCATAAAGGCAAAAATACCTAGAATTTTAAGGAGCGCACAACCCTCAAATAAGCATCATTCATCATTAAGTTAATGAAAGTTAATATCATATAAATATGTGATCTAATAAACCTGACATGCTTTGAGGTACGTTTAACGAATCAATTTCATCCAAAGATTTAACCCGGAAGGATTAATGTACCCTGAGATTTATTCAGCACATATACATATATACTAAGGAGTATTAACTTTTGCCCAAATATGTGGTCCGAGAGATCTGACATGACTTAGGAGCTGTTTAACACTTATATATATGCCAAGGAGTGTTAATTTTGCCCAGGTATGTGGTCCGAGAGACCTGACATGACTTGGGATCTGTTTAACACTTATATAGATGCCAAGGAGTGTTAATTTTGCCCAAATATGTGGTCCGAGAGACCTGACATGACTTGGAATCTGTTTAACACTTATATAGATGCCAAGGAGTGTTAATTTTGCCCAAGTATGTGGTTCGAGAGACCTGACATGATTTGGGATCTGTTTAACACTTATATAGATGCCAAGGAGTATTAATTTTGCCCAAGTATGTGGTCCGAGAGACCTGACATGACTTGGGGTCTGTTTAACACTTATATAGATGCCAAGGAGTGTTAATTTTGCCCAAGTATGTGGTCCGAGAGACCTGACATGACTTGGGGTCTGTTTAACACTTATATAGATGCCAAGAAGTGTTAATTTTGCCCAAGTATGTGGTCCGAGAGACCTGACATGACTTGGGGTCTGTTTAACACTTATATAGATGTCAATTCCTAATTTTAACAGATTTATACAACAAAACATTTATTTGAAGAAAGGAAACTTTCATTAATAATAGTACCTTCTCAGGTTGTTTACATTCCAGGGATGAGGTATTACATGTTCATCTAAATCCTCTAGAAAATATGCTTTTATGTCTGCCAATGAGGTGATTCGATAGGGTCCTTCCCAATTAGGTCCTAGTTTCCCCCATACTGGGTTTTTCGCCGTGCCCAAAACTTTTCTTAGCACCAAATCCCCTGGTTCTAATGGTCTTAACTTTACTTTGGCATCATAGCCTTGTTTAAGTTTGTGTTGATAATAAGTTAATTGGACCATTGCATTTTCCCTTCTTTTTTCAATAAGGTCTAAGCTCCTTTCCAACAACTTATCATTATCATTGGGATTAAACATCTGGGTTCTTAATGTTGTAAAGCTTGTTTCTATGGGAATGACAACCTCAACCCCATAAAACATCGAAAAAGGGGTTTCTCCAGTTGACCTCCGAGGAGTGGTTCGATACGTCCATAAAACATGCGGTAGTTCTTCCACCCATCTTCCCTTTGCATCATCCAACATTTTCTTAAGTCCATTTACTATGACCTTGTTAACAGCTTCAGCTTGTCCAATTCCTTGAGGGTATGCCGAAGTGGAGTATCTATTTGTAATTCCCAACTCACCACAGTATCTCCTAAAGGATTTGCTGTCGAACTGAAGTCCATTGTCCGAGATGAAGGTGTTGGGTACCCCGAAGTGAGTGACAATGTTTTTCTAGAGAAACTTCTTTGCGTCCACATCTCGGGTATTCGCCAGAGGCTTAGCTTCAACCCATTTGGTGAAATAATCTATGCCAACCAGCAAATACTTCTTGTTTCCTGCTGCTTTAGGAAAGGGGCCAACAATATCTAAGCCCCATTGTATGAAGGGCGAAGGACTGGAGAGGGGATTTAGAAATCCTTGGTGTGTGTTCGGTGCAAATCTTTGACACAAATCGCACTTCTTCATATACTCTAGTGCTTCCTTTTGCATGTTTGGCCACCAATAGCCTTGGGCAAGGAAGTCAATACCGTACTGGAGGCTGTACCGGTTTGGCCAGCGATACGATATATTTCGGATACCGATCAATACCGGTGTACTATTTCGGATTTACCACTATTTTTTACTATTTTATACAATATACGAAGTTATATTTCTAATAACTCAATATATAACATTGGCAACATTTTATATTTTTTTATGGAGTTATTAACTTTTACCACAACTCCTTATATGATAAGTTGTGAGGGGTGAAAAAAATTGTGAATGCATGTGGGTTTATATTTTCATCACTCACAACTCCCTACATGACAAATTATGACAAAAATTGTTTAAAATGTTGTAATATTAACGTTGTTCTAAATATAAATTTGTTGCAATACAGTGGCAATATGGAAATACACGGACATTATGTCACATCATTTGTGCTCAAAGGCCAAAGCTGAAAAGAAGTGATGGGAGAGCTCATCTTTTATTCAAAAATTAAAAGCCTTCAATGTTTCCAATGCTTGGCAGCTGTACTGAGTCACGTGGAGAGCTTAGGGAACTTCAAAAACAAATACAAAATAAAGAAAAAGAAAGTGAGAAACCAGACCATACATAACAAAGTTCAGAAAAAAAAAAAAAAAAAACATGAGAAGGAGACAGACAGACCTGACAAAGAAAAAGAAGAAGAAAAAAAAAAGGAGAGGGAGACGGACAGACCAACAGAGAAGAAGAAGAAAAAAAGGCTCAGCAAAAAAAAAAAAAAAAAAAAAGAGGGAGACAGACAAACTGACAGAGAAGAAGAAGAAGAAAAGGAAAGAAGAAGAAGAAGCAGTTGCTTCATGACACCACCCCTGCTTCGTCATCATCTTCTTTCTTTTCTCCTTCTTCTCTATTTTCTTTCCTTACAAATGATGTTTTGGCCCGGTATCCATTTACCGGCCAAAACAGCCGGATTTCGCCGGTACAGCCGGTACGCGACCAGTACGACCGGTATTTTTTCCGGTACGAAATAAGGGGTTATCTATACCGATGCACTGACCGGAACGGTATATACCGGCTGTACTGGCCAGTACGATACGAAATTTACTTCCTTGGCCTTGGGCGATGGCCCTATGAGTTAGGTATGCATAATAGGTATGGCCTTGAGAAAGATCGTTTGTACAATTTCTGGTCCTCGGATAGCTAGAACCGAGGAGCCTTCCAACGTATTTTTTAGGCATCTGATTTGTCTTCTGGTAAAACGTCCTTACTAAGGAATTGAATGATGGGGTCCATCCAGCTGGGCCCTATTCTGACATGGGGAACGTAAATCATCTTGCCTTTCTCTAATGAGGGTCTACCGAAATCTTCTACTAGAATAATACGAGGCAGATTTTGAGCCGAAGAGGTTGCCAGCGTGGCCAAGGAATCAGCATGAGTATTTCCACCTCTAGGGATGTATTGTAGATCGAACGATTCAAAATTCTTCTGCAAATGCTGGACTCGAATCAAATATCCTTGCATTCTCTCATCCCTTACTTCTAATTCACTCTTCACCTGGCCAACGACCAATCTTGAATCTGAAAACATTGTAACTGATCTTCCCCCCATCTTATGAACCATAGACATTCCTTCCAGCAAAGCTTCGTACTCGGCTTCATTATTCGTGACAGAAAAACCTAGCCTCAATGATTTTTCCACGATGAGCTTTTTAGGTGAGACCAATACTAGCCCCACACCAGATCCTTTCTGATTTGCCGCCCCGTCCACATACACCTTCCACTGCAATGGTTCTTGTACAACAATTTGGCCAACTGATTTTTCATCCATGCAATGTTCATTTAATTCATTTTCTACTGAGGTCTCGATGAATTCAGCGATCAAATCCGCGAGAACCTGGCCTTTGACTGAGGTACGTGGCATGTATTTAATGTCAAAGGCACCCAAGATTGTGCCCCACTTTGCTATCCTCCCAGTGTAATCAGCACTTCGAAGTATGGCTTTAAGTGGAAGCTAGGTCAGGACAACCACCGTATGCGCTTGGAAATAATTAGGCAACTTTCGCGTACCATGCACCACCGTCGGGATTGATTTTTCCAAAGGTAAATAATGAATTTTAGCATCATGTAAGGATTTACTCACGTAATAGACTGGTCGTTGTTTACCACCATCAACTCGGATCAACACCAAACTCACAGCATGAGGAGCTACAGCGATGAAAGCAAACAGTACTTCATCTGTTTCAGGGCTTGACATGATAGGTGGACGAGAAAGATAATCTTTAAGTTGTTGAAAAGCTTGAGCACATTCCTCGGTCCATTTAAAACCTTTCCATTTATTCATCAACATGAAGAAAGGCCTACAACTGTCTGCCGACCGTGAAATGAATCGATTTAAGGCTGCCATCCAGTTAACTTCTGAATCTCTTTAGGGTTCCGAGGAGGTTGTAAATTATTTATAGCTTTAACCTGATCTGGATTTATCTCGATTCCCCGATGAGTCACCATATAGCCGAGGAACTTTCCCGAACCTACCCCAAAAGAGCATTTGGAGGCATTAAGACGGAGTTTGTGTCCCCTCAGGATTTTGAATATGTTTGTAAGGTCCCCTATATGCTCGAACACCATCTTACTCTTCACCACTATGTCATCTATATACACTTCAATATTTTTGCCCATTTGTGCTTCGAACATCTTGGTCATCATCCTTTGATACGTAGATCCAGCATTTTTCAAGCCGAAAGACATCACCTTATAATGATAATTCCTCACGAGAGTGACAAAAGACATTTTCTTCTGATCGTCAAGGGCCAGTGGTATCTGATGGTATCCTTGGAAAGCATCAAGGAAGCTCATCCGAGGATGACCTACGATTGCATCCACCAATTGATCTATCCTAGGAAGGGGGAAAGGATCTTTTGGACATGCTTTGTTTAGGTCAAAGAAGTCCACACATACCCTCCACTTCCCGTTCTTCTTCTTTAACACCACGGTGTTGGCCAACCACTCAGAATAAAAAACTTCATTGATAGCCCCTGCTCGCTTTAGTTTAGTTACTTCTTCCTTAACAGCTTCATAATGATCTCTGGATGAGCGTCTAGGTGGTTGTTTTTTAGGAGTGATGGAAGGGTTGACATTCAGATGATGGCAGATAAAGTCAGGATCAATTCTAGGGGCTTCGCAAACGTCCTAGGCAAATATGTCGACATTGTCTCGAAGGAATTCGATTAGTGCCTGTTTTTCATGGGTAGGCAATTGTGCCCCAACTTGAAAAAATTTCTTCGGATCAATGTCAATTATCACTCTTTCCAAATCTTCACAACTCGCCCCCTCGGTTGGCCCTCCCCCTGATGAAGCCGAGGCTTTTAATTGCTATAAGGGTCTTTCAGCAAGATCCGAGGATACAATTTCAGGTCTGTGTAAGATAGTCGCCACCATGCACTGTCTAGCCACAGATTGATTACCCAAAATCTCTTTAACTAGGCCCTCAGAGGGATACTTCACCTTTTGATGCAGGGTAGAGGAGACAGTCCCCAAAGCATGGAGCCAAGGTCTGGCCACAATGGCTGTATAAGGGGAATATGAATCTACCACAATGAAATCCACCTCCACTATCTCTGAGTCGGTTTGTATGGGTAGTCTAATCTGGCCTTTTCGAATGACGGTTTTCCCCTCGAAGCTTATTAGGGGGGATGCATAGGCCGTTAAGTTCTCGGACTTCAGATTTAGCCCCTTGTATAAGTCAGGGTACATGATCTCAACAGCGCTACCCTGATCCTCCAGCACCCGCCTCACATCATATCCTCCTATTCTGAGCGTAACCACCAAAGCATCATCGTGGGGTTGGATGGTTCCGGCTTTATCCTCGTCCGAGAAGCCTAAAGTTGGCTGAATTAGTATTTTAGCCCTTTTTGGTTCTAAAACACCCTCATCGGACGATAATCGAGCCATTGACATCACCCGGGAGGGGGAGGATCCAGTTCTCCCTGGAGCTACAAAGATGACATTGATTGTTCCCAAAGGGGGTCCAGATGTAGCGTTCTTCCTGGAGTTTGAATTCGTCTGGTTCCCCTGGCCACTAGAATGATGCAAGAGTGATTTTAGTTTGCCTTCCCCGACAAGCTGATCCAGGTGATCCCATAGATTTCTACAGTCCTCGGTAGTATATCCCTGTTCCTGATAATAGTGGCAATAGAGGTTTTGATTGCACTTCGTGGGATCTCCAGCCATTTTATTTGGCCACTTGAAAAATGTTTCGTTCTTAATCTTCTCCAAAACTTGACAGACAAGTTCTCGGAACACTGTATTAACTGCCTGGGTGTTGACAGACCCTGATTGTCCGACATAATCTCTTCTCGGCCGATTGTTATTGTACCGGTCCGACCTGAAATCCCTCTTCGCCTGAGGGATAACCTTAGCCTTCCATTTTCCTTGTTGTTGATCGTCTTCAATCCTCTTGTACTTATCAACTCGATCCATTAACTGGCGTAAACTGGTAACAGGCTTACCTGTTAGAGATTTCCTCAAACCGTGCTCGGATGGGAAACCAACCTTGAAAGTTCTAATAGCAACCTCATCAAAGTTGCCATCAATTTCATTAAACATCTCGTAGTACCTTTCAGCATACACCTTCACGGACTCTCCTTCTCTCATTGACATGGACAGTAAAGAGTTTAAAGGTTGAGGAACCCTATTGCATGTAATGAATCGGGAACAGAATGATTGGGTGAGTTTTTTGAAGAAACTGGTGGAATTTGTCTTTAGCCCATCAAACCATCTCATTGGCATCAATCTCAAATTGGATGGAAATACTCTACACAACAAAGCTTCGTCTTGAGAATGGACAGCCATCTTCTGTTTGAACTGACTTACATGTTTTACAGGATTCGTTCGACCATTATACATGGTGAACGTTGGCTGATGGAAACGCCTAGGAAGTTTTGCCCTTTCTATCCCCCGTGTAAAAGGTGACTTTGAGATTTGGCTCAACGCCTTTTTCATAACATCGTTCCCTACTCCTTTACGAGAAGGGCTTCTGTGTTTCCTTTGGTGAAAATGCTCATCCTCACAAGAGAAAGATTCGCTTGGTGGAGTTCTAGACCGTTGTCTGTATACAGTATCTTCTTCATCATCGGACGAGACATCAGAGCTAGAAGGATACTGCTTTTGTTTTGCCCGACAGAGTTGCTTTTTCAAATCATCAATCTCTCGTTGCATGGCTTTTTCATCACCTTGCTCATGAACTACATGAGTTTTCCTTCGAAAACCACTCCCGTCCATATGGACATCGTGTATGCTGCCTTCTTGATAATCTTCCCGATCTTTTTGATGCTTAAGATTGAGAAGTTCATCCTGTTGACGAACATTGGCCGATTCCGCCTGGTGCGAACTTGTTTGATGCGAACCTGATCCCATCATAATCGTCAGACTATACTGGAACACAAGCAATCCCCACAGACGACGCCAATTGTAGGGTCACGATTTGGAGCCCAAGCCCAATGTGATTGGGATATAAGCTCAATGAGCCCAGTACAATAAATTTGTAGAGAGTGGGTGAAAAAACTAGGCTCTCAACGAATAGAATAACGGCTAATAAGGATTTCAACTATAAACCAGCATAGAAACAGATATAAAACTTGAGGAAATTGTTGTCCGAGGAGATGAATTGTTATTGAATTCACTGTTTATGAAAGTTGATGCTACAGTAATTCTTTTTCCCTTCTCCTTTCTAATTCGATCCCTCCGTGGGGCGTCTTTTACATTATATAATTTTCTTTTAGACCATCTTGATCATACACTTATCAGTCATTCAAACCTTCACTCAAGTACATGTCCCATCAGGTATCTTCTCTGGCTCTCTATGAACGGCAGTGCTTGAGACTACACTATTTAGGGGTCTTCTCCACATAAATGCGGCTAGAAAAGTTGCTGCAGTGCATTGAATGCGGTGGTAACAGCTTTTCTCTTAGATATTTCTGCATTCTTATCCTCTTCGTACACTCTTGAAGTTCATCCTTATCGCTAGAAGTTCTTAGAAGGTCGGCTAAGTTACCTAAGTACTCGCTTAACCAACATTCATCTTATCCGAGTAGTATAACCTTCTCGAACTATACTCTTCTACCTTTTTCTATATGTGATCCTCCATTCAAAGGCCCATCTATTCGTTTACTCCTCCTCGAACGTACCCACGTTAATAAATAGGACCTAAGGCCCAGTACACAAATTTGGGCCCTCGTCCCCACAATATCCATCTTGTTAAAAGTTTTGTAGTTTATTTGACACCTCCATATATACAAAGTACTTAGAGGTTTAATAGGAAAAATATTCGAACTATATATCTCAAAAAGAAAGGGAAAAAAAAATTAGATGATTCTTTCCTATTTGTATTTTTTATCTCTCTCGCTATTTTTCTCTCAAAAAAAATTATTAAAAAAAAAAATTTGTGGTAAGCAGCTGTTAAACACTCCTCCAGTCTTCACAAATATAAGCCTCTTTAGAGTTGCTGGATCGATTACATGTCCAGTCCAGACAGGACCATTTTTTTGGAAGCCCAAAATTAAAGCTTTCATTGAGGCAAGACTTTAAGACCCCAATCAACTTTTGGGCTTGGCTCTCACCAACATTGCGAACGGTCCGTCGCTATAAGGATTGCAAATTTGTTTTAAACTTTCAATGGATTTGGTCCGTTTATTGTTTTGATACTATAATCCGGACCTTAGAAAAAATTATTGGTTGCATATTACAGTCCAGTCGGTTGCACCTAACGAATTGAACCAAACAGATTTGAATTTAGTTATTCACAAAAAATATTGACAGTTGTTCTTTTTATAATGAATTATAGATTACTGAATCATTAATTTTCTATAAGTTAGCTAATCAAATAAAAAAAAGCTATAAACACTACATTTTTCTATAATTTTAAAAACCAGAACGGACAAAGAACCGGAAAAGAGATTGATTATTGGTTTTATGGTCCAACTGGAATCGAATCAATGGTCGAATTGATGGTATCATAATTAATATAATTTAAATATTTAAATAATTTTTATATGAATTTTGAATTTTAATAACTTATTTTAAGAAAATATAAAATATAGATTTTTTTTTCTTTTTTTGCATACTACCTTTTTTTTCTAGTCAGTAATTATTGACAAAAAAAAAATAATCTACTATTAAAGTTTCGTATTTTTATTTTTATAAATCTATATATATAATAATAGGTGAAACTGAAAGAAACTCAAATTAGAATTCCAAATTAGAATTTCAATTTTGCGTCATGTGCCCTAATTATTTATTCTTAAAGAGTTTTATTTCTTAATTTTAAAATCAAATGTGGAACCACATCATAAATATTTATCTAAGTGAGTTATTAAATACAAAAACTAAAGAGTCTAAAATAAATGAATCGTAAAAAAAAAAAAAAAAAAAGTGTTCATAATATTTTTTTTTTTTTTTAAATATAGACAATTTACATTTTATGCCTAATAATATCCTTACAAAATTTTTTAAAGAGTTAACAAAATATAAAAATGACTATCAATAGTATTTAAATTATATATATAGGAATTATATTATGCATCTTATTGTATATCTTTAAATGTATCCTTGCATATGCATGTGATTACAAGTTAGTAATAGTCTAACTTTAACAATTTATCTATTCAAAAAAATATTTAAAAAAAAAAACCCCAAAGTCAAGTGACTAGACAACTCAGTGACTTGTATATACTACTATTTAAGGGACTTCCTCTGTTTAGACCGGATTTTTTTTTCTTTTTTTAATATCCCTACACCCTTAAGTTTAAGTAGAGACAAAATTAAAGGATAGTCTAGTAAAAATACATGTCTAACTTGCACTAAAATATTGCCTACAAAATAGGAACACTTTTCCATTAACCCATCTTCCTAAAATTTAGCATACCTCTTCAAATCCCAAGTACACATTCTCCTATTTGAATTCAAATTTTTTTCTTCCCTGATTTCAATTAAATCTTTACTCTTAACTTCTAATCATTATATTTTATTTTTATTAAAAAAAAATTAATTGTTCAAAATTCTTTCTTATTCCTTAACTAACTACCGATATTGCCAGCCCCAAAAAAAAAAAAAAAAAAAAAAAATGTTAACAATTGGATAAGAGAAACTACAATGAACTATCGCTTAAAAAAAAAATCTGCCTACAAATTCTCACAAACACAACTTGAAACTTCCACCCATTATCATTAAGCAGTTATATGTTCTTCCTCCATCCCTATCCTCCATAACAACAACTATTTTTGTACTTAGCCTCTGTAATGAATGTTGTTTTATGTTTTCAGGATAAAAGTTTGCAATCAATGAGTAGGGGATGTAAAGTCCGTGTTACAAATGATGTGCCACCATTTTGAAGTCCCTTCATGTTGACAACATGGCTGCTAAAGTTAATTATGGAGTCTACATTCCTAACAGAGCAACATCATCGCTAGAGGTAATTATTTCATGTTGTCTGGATCTAAATATATGTTAGAATGTATTGTGGGAGTTGGATTTGGGAAGTGCCTTCCTAAGTTTAGTAAGCCTAGAGTCACATGTTTAATTTTTTAGTGCATTCTATGTAAGAGATCAAAAAATTATTAAAATTAACCAAAAAAATAGAAAAGCCTTTAAGCACTCGCATGAGTGCGTGCTCAAAGGTAGTTAATTATTATGACCAATCCACTATCCCACTCCCAGCCATACACGTATACTCTTCTTTAATGATTTTTTTTTTTTTTTAATTTCCCCTCATAAATCTTTAGTTCACAGTGTTTTGTCCTCCAATATCTCTCTCTCTCTCTCTCTCTCTCTCTCTCTCTCTCTCTCTCTCTCTCTGTGGAAGTTAGATCTCCATCAGATCCTCTCATTTCTTGTCTCACCGAAGAGCTGTGGATACCTCATACCAGTCCAAGAGGCTGGTTTCAACAGCAAGCATGAGCATTCAGTAATTTTCTTACTCTCTCAAACCTAGCAGATCTGAGAAAAAAGAAGATTTTTATAGCAAAAATCTGTCCTTACCCACTTAGACCAACAAATCTGAGAAAAAAAGAATATTTTTCTACAAAATAAAGCTCCATTTCAAATCTCTTTCATCTTGCAAAACCAGTTCAACCATCCTGGTTTCTGGTTTTCCCGATTGAACCGACGGTTACTGGTTAAATCCAGTTTTTCTTACATTTTTTGTTTTTAAGCATAACTGGATCGGATTACTATCCGGTTCCCAATTAAACCAGTCGAACCGGCCGGTTTGGTCTAGTTTTTAAAACTATGCATTTTTCACAACAAAATTCAAAATTAGTAGTTGTTAGGTTATTATTAATTCTCTTATGATTCTACTACTAAATAGAGACATTATTTTATTATCCATTATTAAAACTTGTCACATTAACAAGACCCATTTTAATGTCATAGTTGCATAGCAAATTGACTTTAATTAGAGTCACATATTACAATCTCGTCGGTTGGACCCTTAATTTCAACTACAGTGCAGATTTGAAATTAGTTATTTACAAAAATTATGACAAATTATTTATTTATTTATTTATTTATGAAGAGTTGGGGTTTCTTCACTTTCTTCCATCTCTTTCAGTAAAAAAAACAAAAAACAAAACAAAAACAAAAATGGGGTTTCGTTTTCATAAGTTAGCTGACACCTAATGTGTGTGCAATAGTGCAAGAACTTCTAAAGAGATTAAAGGGTTGATTTCATCAGCCAAAAGTGGTGAGTCATGATCTAAGATTTTAGTTTGAAGATGACCAGATTAAAAATTGTTAGGACATATGTGATTCACTTGTTAGGAACATATGTCACTATTTTATGTAATTGGTTAATCATTTGACAAAACATACTTTACTTGTGTTTGGGCAGATCTAGGATGTGTTTAATACTTCAAGAAACTTTGTTTCAAGATCACATGTTGAAGCCATGCAAGTCTGTCCAAGATTCAAGTTTGAAAAGTGTCTGTCATTAAAGCTTGATAGCTAACCATCTATCGAACTTAAAGAGCTGTTCCAGCCCCGTGGCTCGACAGTAGCTCGACAGAACGCATGTCACTATTTAGGAACATATGTGATTCACTTGTTAGGAACATATGTCACTATTTTATGTAATTGGTTAATCATTTGACAAAACACATTTTACTTGTATTTAGGTAGATCTAGGATGTGCTTAATACTTCAAGAAACTTTGTTTCAAGATCACGTGTTGAAACCATGCAAGTCTGTCCAAGATTCAAGTCTAAAAAGTGCCTGTCATTAAAGCTCGACAACTAGCCATCTATCGAACTTAAAGAGCTGTTCCAATCTCGTGGCTCGATAGCAGCTCGACAGATAGGGTATCTCTCAAGGTTTATGAAAAACAGATTTCCAGTTCTGTTTTGACTTCAATCCGTGATTATGTGTTTGGACTTTCTTTTCTCACAACCCTAGACATATAAAATGATTATTTTAAGGGCCGTCAAAGTGTTCACAAGTTGCACAAGTGTTGAGCAAAGTTTGTTCAAGCAAATTGTAACCGAAGACAGAATTTGCCCTAGTTCATCGTTCTTGTGAAGAAGTTGCTATGTTTGTGCACCATAAGGTTTTGTGATCAAGTATCTTCTTAATCTTCATCGTGGATGAACTGAAGAACTTTGCAACCAACAACCTTCTCTAGTTGGTGATTGAAGTCGCATATTGGGATCCACGCAATTAGTTAGTCACGTACTGGGAGCCATGCATCAAAAGGAGAAATTGTCACTACAGAGCAAGTCCAATCGGGTATTGGGGTAAGGTTTTAACTGTAGGTTGGTATAAGGTACTAGGATTCCTTTACTTGTAACCGCTTGTTGTGATAATAGTGGAATTTCGGGAATGGTGACCTTAAAATCACCCGGTGGGATTTTTGCTGTATTAGTTTTCCTCATTCGTAAACAAATCACTGTGTCAATTTATTTTCTGCTGCACTTAATTTAATTGGTGATTTGTTTGTGCTACCATGCGTTTTGCATGTTAATTTAATTAATTAATAAACTTGACTAATTAATCAATTAATTTATCACAATAGATCAATTTGTTTTTGGCCTATCAAAAATAATATTAAACATAAAATTAACTTCAAAAATTTAATTAATATATTTAAGTAACAAAAAAATTATTTTTTGTTACAAAACATAAGATAAATATGATCTCCAAACCCCAACCCTTACTCTTTCTCTAATCTAGGTCTAAAAAGAGTGCGAGTGTGTGGGGGTCGGGATCTCAAATAGTGAGTTACTGTTTACTGTTTTTTTTCTTTTTTCTTTTTTCTTTTTTCTTTTTTTGCTTATGGGTCTGAGTTGGATATGCAAGAAGCGGTGGCAATGGGGTTAAAGGAGAGGCAGAGAGCAAGCGTGAAGGTGGAGAGAGTGGTGGAGGCGCAATCGAGGTTGAGAAAGTGGAGTGCTAGGAAGAGTGAAGAAAAAACTCAGTTGAAGTGAGAGAGAAGAGAGAAGAGTTTTAGTGAAGTTCAAATTGGGGAAACTAAAATGAATAACACACGGATTACCGGCCTAGACCGATGAAGTATCAAAATAATGAGTTATTGGATTAAATGGAGGGCTGAAATTTGTGCCATCTCTAAGTAGTGCGCGGGATCTTAATCCTATATAAAACCATTATTTACCTGGGGAGGGTTGCATTTATGAAACGTACTCCGTACGGTCATGTAGTAAACTTTCCAAGTAACTGATCAACTTTTCATTCAGCTAAGGAGGGCAGCATTTATGAAATGTACGGTCATGTAGTGAACTGCCCAAGTCGATCCGTAACTTTATAGTACCACCACACGATGAGAAAACAAATTGTACCACGTACCTATTATAACCATAAACTACCAATATGTACGAATTGTTTCCGTAGAGAATTAATGTTAGAATATATACCAAGGTGGCTTTATTTTAAGAAAGAATAAAATTTATTAAAATTATTGATGATATAAATTATATAATTAACAAACCTATACCACTCAAAAAAACTTATCAAACTCAACCATCGTTATCTCTGAGACCCTGACTTCTTAACTTCTCAAAGACACCAAGAGCTTCTATTGATCTTTACCACAGACCACAGCCTCTGACGTAACATATTCTTTCTCTCTGCAACTTTTATTTTCTTCATTTTCTTTGTGTCACAACTCACAGCCTCCATATCTGAATTCTGATCTCTCTCTTACACATACATATGCCTTTTGACGCTCCAAAAATCTTCAAAACGTCTCTGAAAAGCACACCAGCACAAGAACCTTATTCCCATACATAGAATCCAGCCGCCACCACCACCACTATCTTCAGAACTATAAAACACACAAACTGGTCCTTGGAAAAGTCTCAATAAACAATAGTGAGACTGTGAGAGAGACCAATTCCAAAACAGATTAGCCAGCTTTCAGAGAAGTCTATAGTGATGTCTATCACTGATCCTTGTTAGCTAAAAATCAACAGAAACCTATCTCAGAAAACTTCTTCAAAAGCTTCCCTTTTGATTATTTAGTCTTTCCACACTGACTCATATATATATATACTGTATATAGCATGAGAAAACTCAGAGGCTTCAAGCTCAGACGCAAGGTGGTCAAGATTTTCAAATGGATAATCCGACACAAAAGAAAACCCACAAGCACAAGGTACCACCTTTTGGACCCTCCGACCCGGACCAGAACCCTGAACCCGATGTCCAAAATCATCAACTTGGCTCGGTGTCTTTCGCGTGGAGCAAAGGAACTCTGTCTTCACAATTCCAATTCGGGTCCGGATTACTTACGGTTGGGTCAAGACCCGGTGGAAACAATAAAGCCAGAAGGTGTACCGAAAGGGCACTTGGCGGTCTACGTGGGCGAATCAAATGATGACACGCAAAGGTATTTGGTGCCTGTGATATATTTCAATCACCCACTGTTTGGGGAGCTGTTAAAGGAGGCTGAGAATGTTTACGGGTTCAATCATCCTGGTGGTATAACAATACCATGTGGGGTTTCCGAGTTTGAGAGAGTGCAGATTAAGATTGCGGCAGGGGAACAAAGCCCACGTCAGAGGTGGAGGCGTCCTAAATTTTGATTGATGATGAAAATTAGTTCCGCTAGTTTAGCAGGTTCAGTGTTTCTGCACATGACCCCATACGATACAGTCATGTATCCATTATCCAATACTTACTATATGTGTGTATTATATCGGATTCAATCATCAATGCACTAAACGCTCGCTCCTTGAATAGAATATGATAATTGATGATGTTCAAAATTCATGAACATGATTTTGATTTGATCATGAAATTTTCAAATTTTGTTCCTTTATCCTTTATTTATTTATTTATTTTATGATCTTGTTATTTTTGTGAATATTGGATGCCAATTATTGCTTTTATCAATAGGTATTTTAGTTTTTTCTATATAAAAAAATGGCTTGGGCTATATATGTTTCGATCAAAGATTTTATTGGAGTTTTGTCTTTGACACTGATTTTTGACACGCATTGTGGTGGAGAATGAAAATTATATATCTTGTTTGTCTTACTCTTACTTGTTGATGCCTTCACGATATGGAGGCACTTGAGCATCACAGAAATTAGTGAAGGCTTACTATTGCGACTTTGATAGGTTACGTGGGTATAACATTGAATCTGTGAAACAAAAACTTTGTGAATTTTCTTAATTTCTTTACGTTGGATAAACCATTATTCCTTCTTTAATTGGAGTTAACTTTCTTTCGGCCAAATTGCATCTTATCTTTTTGCAAGTAGCAATAAAGCATTGTAAGCTTTTACTCAAGTGACAAGCTGGCCCCATACTCAAGTTGATTTGCATGACAAGTATACAAAAAATGAATATTGGACGGTTTGAGTGTAACATATCATACAAAAAGAGGCCAAAATGGCCAAATAACCATAAAATTATAACTATTTAGTTAGTAGACTGATTTTGAAATAATATATATAATTAGTAATTCGAGTCTAAGAGATTCAATTTTGAACCGTAAATCGAGTCTTCGAGACTCGATTTTCATGGTCTAATCACATCTGATGTGGCATCATTTTTCACGTGTCGACCACTTGAAAATCGAGTCTTAAAGGCTCGATTTAAAGCCCATATATAACAAAACAGCACCAGCAGAAAAAGAAATCAGAGCCAGAAGGAAAAAAAAAAAAAAAAAGACGAAGAAGAAGAAATAAACCTAGGCTCGCACGACCTGGGTCGCGCGGCCTGGGTTGCGCGAGCCCGGCGGCCTGGGCTGCGCGACCCAGGCTGGCGCGACCTGGGTCGCGCGATCTCTTTCTCTCCCTCTCTGATCTGACTCTTTCTCTCTCTCTTATCTGGTCTCCCTCTCTCTGATCTGACTCTCTCTCTCTGATCTGATCCGATCCGGTGAGGTGAGGCTGTGCTTGAGACTTGGGAGATTTTTAAAATTTTTTTGAATTATAAATCGAGTCTTAAAGACTCGATTTTCAAGTTCTCGCCACACGAAAAATAATGCCACAGAAAATGTGATTAGATCATGAAAATCGAGTCTTAAATAATCGATTTACAGGCCAAAATCGAGTCTCTTAGACTCGAGTTGCTAATTATATATATTGTTTCAAAATCAGTCTACTAACTAAATAGTTAGAATTTTATGGTTATTAGGCCATTTTGGCCACAAAAAGATTTATGGTTGTCGAGCTTTGTTAAATTAATACTAATTTTTTTAATAAATATATAGCTCATGTCGTGTTTGTGAAGATTGAATTGGATATATGTCTTAGAAACCGAAAATGGGATGCATTTGTATTGGCATATAGAAGAGCATAAAAATACAACTGTACAATGATAAAATATGATACAACAACAATAATAATAATTAGCAAAAAAAATAAATTAATAATAATAATACAGTTGTAGTACAGGGGTTGTATAATATACAAATACACTAAGCCTAGACAATCTATAGTTTGGGACTTGGGCTCTTAGGCTTTTAATTTTAACGGCCCATTCAAACTAAAGTTGGATTGTGGGGGAGTGCCGTTGTCCACCACAAGTTGGAGTAGAGGAAGGACCATAGATAGCTCTGGCAGCCTCAAACTTCCTCTGTTTAGTCAACTTTCCCTTGACACAGTCTACACTAAAGACCAACTTGAATTTCGATACAAGGTCATGTTGAAGGAATTTCATGAAGATGTCAAACAAATTATCATGGAAGAAAATAAAGTATAACTTCAAGGTTGCCGGTAATAAGTGGTGATAAACAATAAAGCATTGTAAGCTAGGGACATAAAAATAGCATAATTTATGCCACGACTTGCTTTCATGGCAAGTTGTGAGTGGTAGAGGTCATACCATCACACCTCTACTACTAATAACTCGTTACGTGAGTGAGTTATAACACAAGTTGTACCATTTTAGTATCCCTAGCATTACTCTAAACAAAATGATAGTCAATTTCAATGTGTTTAATTAGTGCGTTTATGAAAGACATTATTGTGTGCAATTTGAATTGCACTCCGATTGTCACATTATATTAGTGGACAAGACATCTAGATCTTACAAAATCCATTGTAACCACAAGAGTTAAGGTAGTGCCAACAAAGTGCTCTATACTCTGCTTCTATGCTGGAACGAGCAACTAAAGTTTGCTTTTTTCTATGCCAAGCCATCAATAAATTGCCACGCAGAAAGAAAAATCCAATAATTGAACTATTGTGTATAGGATTTCCAGTCTAGTCAGCATCAATGTAGGCCCAGAGTGTTAGTGGCAATGTGAACGAGAAATAAAGCTCATGCAACAATGTGTTTTTCAGATACCATAAGATTTGAAGGATAGTAGCATAGTGAGAAGACCGTGGAACTATTATGTAGGAGATGTTTGGTTGCGTGACGTTGAGATACACTAGATTCCCAACCTATTGCTTGCAAAGTGTAATGTCATGAAGTGATTCGCCATTATAAGTACTTAAGCTAGCATTGTACTCAATAGTTGTATTGACTGTCTAGTTGTTTGTGAGGCCCACTCGAAAGGAGATTTGTGGTCCGCTTGAATTGAGAGGGAAGGAGGGAGAGTAGCATAGTGAGAAGATGCAGAGGATAGTAGCATTGTGAGAAGACCGTGGAACTATTACATAGGAGATGTTTGGTTGCATGACGTTGAGATACACTAGACTCCCAACCAATTGCTTGTAAAGTGTAATGTCATGAAGTGATTCGCCATTATAAGTACTTAAGACAGCATTGTACTCAATAGTTGTATTGACTGTCTAGTTGTTTGTGAGGCCCACTCGAAAGAAGATTTGTGGTCCACTTGAATTGAGAGGGAGGGAGGAAGAGTATAGTAGAATTGGTCCAAAATTAGCCTATATTCAGTCAACTCTACTCTACTCCTCTTTACTCCCCCTCTCTCCCCACTCAATCCAAACGGGCCCTTGAAGTATAATTGATATGGGTAAGATAGTAGCCATATATAGAATGATGAAGAGACCTAAAGGTCAAGGAGGTGACAGAGAGCGCCCAAATCCTTCATTTCAAAATGTTAACTGAGAAATTGTGTGAATGTATTTACAATATTTCACAATTCACATGACAAAGGAGTGAAAATAATAATAATAAGTTAACAGCAACAATAATAATAAAGAAATATGTGTACACTTTTTTTTTTTTTTAAGAAGAATTAAAATGTGTACACTTGATACAACTACAACATATAATACATCTTTTTATTTATATATATATATACACGCTATCCTTCTTTTGTTTATAAAACCTTCTTCATTATTATATTTTAAAAATGCTGCAAATATAAATCAACATTCCCTGGTCATGCCATTTCTCTTCACTTCTTTATCCTTTTCACCTTTCATCAATCGTTTCTCTCCAACCAAACAAAATATTAACATAGATTTCCAAGCTGTTGGATTTTATTAGTCAAAGAAACTAGGCAAAAATATACTTTTGGTTCCTATATTTTGGACTTAATCTCATTTTGATCCCTAAATTGATTTTACGCCTACTTCAGTTCCTGAAAGCAAAAAATCATTTTCATTTTCGTCCCTACTATCAACCCACTAACAAAAAAATCATACATGGCAAACGGAGTGCACAATTGGCACACTAATGCTATCGTGGCTAATAAAATAATAATAATAATAAATTTTATTTGGCATTTAAAAAATATCACGTCAGCATATAAATTAATAAAAAAAAATTCTAAAAAAAAAACAAAACAAAAATCTTTTTCAATTTTAAGATTGAGAAAAAAATTTATAGCAACTATTTCAATTTTTCTTGAACTTTCTAAAGAAACAAACACTAAATTAACACTTCTTCTCACTTATGTTGGTGTGTCTGTGTTTGTGTTTGTATCTATTTTATTTTCTTCTTTCATTTAAAGATAAACCAAAAAATCAAAATCAAAACAAAAATAAATTAATAAATAAATCTTATCTCTCCCTCTCTCTTGGTTCTTGTGTTTGGTATTGTAGGGTTAAAGGCCTAACTCATATATTGGGCCTTGAACTCTGGCCGAGAGTGTGGTGATTCGAGGACAAATAAATGGTATTGGCTAGGTCAAGCTTAGAATCTCATGAGTGAGGTACGAATGGCCAATGGGAAGATGGTCCAAGGGGGAATATCTCCTCAGATAAACTAAACACAGCTCAAATATGTATCCTAATAATCAAGGTGACCTTCCAGGAAGCTCCAGTGATAGAGACATGCCTCATAAATGTACAAGAAGGATGGGAACTCAAAAATATCTAAGGGAAAGCTGCTACCACCGCATTGAATGCTCTGTAGCTAACTCTCTGGCTGTATTAATAAGGAAGTGATCTCTAAACAATACTTTTTTAGTCTTACAACCACCCCCAAAGAATTCTGAAGGAGGCTGATGGCACAAAGTTCAGCATAAGCCATCAACTGTCCACATGTAGGGTAAAGATGAAAGAAGAGACGTAGTATAAATGAGAGTGGAGACCCCAAAGGAAAAGGATCGGAAAATAGAGAGAGAAAGGACTGTAGCAATCAAAATTGTATTAGTAATCTGTTTAATTGATTTATATTAGAACTTATCTCCTCGGACCGTGCCGAGAGTGAATTTATTTGGATCAATCCTTTTTGCTTTTGTTTGATTATCTTTCAAACTCATTCTAGTCGTTGTCCAACTCATTAGGGCCTAGTTCTCTAACCCACTCTCTACAAATTTATTGTACTGGGCTTACCGAGCCAATATCCCTTTACATTTTGGGTTTGGGCTCCAAAACGTGTCCCTACAATTGGCGCCGTCTGTAGGAAAAACTTGTGTGATAGTGAGTGCAACGGTCAACTATGGTAGAATTAGGTCTCCATTAGTAAGAGTCCATGGGGTCCCAACGACATAATGATTTCCTTAATCTTGAACGTAGGGGAGATCGAGAGGGTAGCGTGCATACAACGCATACAAGCAGAAGCCACTCTCGAGTTGGAAGTCACGTCTCTCAAAAGCAACATAACAAAGCCATGCAACTAGAGATTAACTAGTTAAAAAGGAAGTTATGCCATGCACAGCGAGAACGAACCCCCTCCAACTCTGACGTTTCCTCTAAGAGTGAAGAGGATGCTAGTTATAGGCGAAGGTCAAGAACTCCACCCAGCGAGTCTTTTTCCTACAATGAAGAACACCATCACAAATGTAGATATAAGAGACCACCTAGCAGAGGCTTGGGAAATGATGCTATGAGCAAAGCATTGAACTAGATTTCCAAGTCGCCCTTCACACGCAAGATTGAAGGGGCAATACTTCCTTGACGGTTCTGATAGGCCAAAAATGTATTGACCCCTTGTGATTAATTAGCCAAGTTTACTAATTAATCAAATTAACATGCAAAGCGCGTGGTAGTACAAACAAATACCAATTATACTAAGTGCAGCAAAAAATAAATTAACACGATGATTTGTTTTCGAATGGAAAAAACCTACACGGTAAAAACTCCACTGGGTGATTTTAAGGTCACCACTTCCGCGAATCCACTATTATCAAAACAAGCGGTTACAAGTAAAGGAATCCCAATACCATATACCAACCTACAGTTGAACTTTTACCCCAATACCCAATTAGACTTGTTCTGTAATGACAATCTCTCATTTTCAATGCATGGCAGTACATGACTTACCAATTGCGCGGATCATAGTACGCGACTTCAATCACTAACTAAAGAAGGTTGTTGGCTGCAAAAATTCTTCAGTTCATCCAAACGATGAAGATCAAGAAGATACTTGGTTACAAAACCCTACAGTGCACAAACATAGCAACTTCTTCACAAGAGATAAATTAGGGAAAATTCTGTCTCCTGTCACAATTTGCATGAATAAACTTTGCTCAACACTTATGCAACTTGTGTTACCTTTAATGGCCCTTAAAATAATCCATTTATATATCTAGGGTTATGAGAAAAGAAAGTTCAAACACATAATCACGGATTAGAAGAAAACAAAACAGAAAAATTTATTTTTCTTAAACCTCAACAGATAGCTATCTGTCGAGCTGCTCTCGAGCCACAGGGCTGGAACAGCTCTTAAGGCTCGATAGATGCTAGTTGTTGAGCTAGCTATCGAGCTTTAATGATAGGCACTTTCTCAGCTTGAATCTTGGACAGACTTGCATGGCTTTAACACTTGATCTTGAAACAAGGTTTCTTGAAATATTAAACACATCCTAGATCTACCCAAATACAAGTAAAGTGTGTTTTGTCAAAAGATCAGTCAATTACGTAAAATAGTGACATATGTTCCTAACATGTGAAACACATATGTCCTAACAGGTTCCATCAGCCAACGTTCACCATCTATAATGGCCGAACGAACCCTATGGAGCATGTGAGCCACTTCAATCAAAGAATGGTTGTCCATTCCAAAGATGAAGCCTTGATGTGCAAGGTGTTCCCATCCAATTTGGGACCCGTGGCGATGAGATGGTTCGACGGCCTAAGGGCAGATTCCATAGATTCCTTCAAGAAGCTCACCCGGGCATTTGGCTCTAGTTTTATTACGTGTAGCAGGATTCCTCGGCCCTGGGATTCCCTACTGTCCTTATCCATGCTAGAAGGAGAGACTCTGAAGACATACTTGGACAGATACTGAGAGATGTTCAATGAAATAGATGGTGACTTTGATGACGTGGCCATTGATACTTTCAAGGTCGGCCTCCCAGCCGAGCACGGTTTAAGAAAATCTCTGACTGGCAAACATGTCACCAGTGTGCGCCAACTCAAGGACCAGATTGATAAGTATAAAAGGGTTGAGGAAGACTAGTAGCAGGGGAAAGGAAAGGCTAAGGTTATCCCTCAGGAGAGGAGGGATTTCAAGTCGAACCGATACAACAACAACCGACCTCGGAGGGACTTTGTTAGGCAGTCAGGGTTTGCCAATGCTCAGGCGATTAACGCGATATTCCGGGAACCGGTGCATCAAGTTCTGGAGAAGATTAAGAATGAGTTATTCTTCAAAGGGCCAAATAAGATGGCAAGAAACCCCATGAGGCGCAATTAGAACCTTTATTGCCAATATCACCAGGACCAAAGACATACTATAGAAGACTGTAGAAATTTTAGGGACCATTTGGACCAACTGGTCCAAGAAGGAAAGTTGAAACAGCTTTTGCATCATTCCAGTGGCTAGGGGAGCCAGACAAGTTCGGAACCCCAGAGAGATGCTTCTTCAAGACCTCTTTTAGGCATAATAAATGTCATCTTTGCCGCTCCAGGGAGGACCAGGTCCTGTCCCTCCAGAATAATGTTTGTCACTCGGCTGTCTGTCGAGGACTCAAATTCTGAGCCAAGGAGGGCTAAAATGAGTATCCAACTGGCGTTAAGCTTTTTCGATGAAGATAAGGTTAAAACCATACAGCCCCATGATGATGCTTTGGTGATTACGCTAAGGATTGGGAGGTATGACGTGAAGAGGGTGATGGTGGACCAAGGCAGTGGTGTTGAGATTATGTACCCCAACTTGTACAAGGGGCTAAACTTGAGACCCAAAGACTTAACAGCCTACGATTCTCCTTTGGTGAGTTTTGATGGGAAAGTTGTCATTCCGAGGGATCAGATTAGACTACCCGTGTAGGTTAGTTCAGAAGTGGTAGAGGTGGACTTCATCATGGTGGACGCTTATTCCCCCTATACGACCATTGTGGCCAAGCCCTGACTTCATGGCCTAGGAGCCGTCTCTTCTTCTTTGCACCAGAAGGTGAAATATCCGACGGGGGGCCAGATTGAAGAGATTGTTGGGAGTCAATCCACGACTAGATAGTGCCTAGTGGCTGCCATCTTACATCAGCCCGAAGCTGAGTCATTGGCCTCTACTGAAAGGGGCTTATAGCAATTAAAGGCTCCAGTGTTACCTGTCAATGGATCAGCCGAGAAGGCGAAATGTGAGGATCTAGAGACGGTTGTTGTTGGTGATGATCTGGATAAATTCTTTCAAGTCAGGGCTCAGCTGCCTCCTCAAGAGAAGGAAAAGCTAATAGAGTTTCTTAGGAGAAATGTTGATGTGTTCGCATGGAACGCCTACAAAGCCCCAGGAATGGATCCGAGCTTCATCTGCCATCATCTAAATGTTAATCCATTCGTCACCCCTAAGAAACAACTACCTCGGCGCTCGTCCAAGGATCATTCTGATGCTGTCAAAGACGAGGTGATTAACTTAAATAGGCAGGGGCTATCAAGGAAGTATTCTACCTTAAATGGCTGGCCAATACTATGATGGTAAAAAAGAAGAATGGGAAGTGGCAAGTGTGTGTGGACTTCACAGATCTAAACAAGACTTGCCCAAAAGATCCCTTCCATATGCCTAGGATAGACCAGCTAGTGAATGCAACTGTAGGCCATCATCGGATGAGTTTCTTAGATGCCTTTCAAGGGTACCACCAAATACCGCTAGCCCTAAGTGATCAGGAAAAAACAACTTTTGTCACTCCCACTGGGAACTACCATTACAAAGTGATGCCCTTTTGTTTCAAAAATACAGGGTCTACCTATCAAAGGATGATGACTAGGATATTTAAACCACAGTTGAGCAAGAGTATCGAGGTCTATATAGACGATATGGTGGTAAAGAGTAAGGTAGCGTCCGAATATGTGGGAGACCTCGAGAACATTTTTGAAATTCTAAGGAAACACAAGTTGCACCTTAATGCCTCCAAATACTCTTTTGGTGTGGGATCAAGCAAGTTTCTGGGCTACATGGTAACTCACCGGGGAATTGAGGTTAACCCCAATCAGATTAAGGCAATTAATAGTTTACAATCACCTCGAAATCCTAAGGAAGTCCAAAAGCTAACCGGAATGACTACTGCCTTAAATCGGTTTATACCTCGATCAGCAGATAGATGCAGACCCTTTTTCCTGTTAATGAATAAGTGGAAGGGATTTGAGTCAACCGAAGAGTGTGCTTTGGCCTTCAGGCAGCTTAAGGAGTATCTCTTTCGACCACCTATCATGTCTAGTCCTGAAATGGATGAAGTCATGTTTGCTTATATTGTTGTGACCCCTTATGCTGTAAGTCTAGTGTTAATACAAGTTGATAGCGGCATACAAATGCTAGTTTATTATATGAGCAAATCATTGCATGAGGTCGAGGTCCGTTATCTACCACTGGAGAATGCCATTTTAGCGGTGGTACATGCTACACGTAAACTCCCCCATTACTTCCAGGCACACACGGTTGTAGTCCTAACTCAGTTTTCACTCAGAGCTCTGCTTCGAAGTGCTAATTACACGGGGAGGATTGCAAAATAGGGCACGATCCTAGGAGCTTTTGACATCAAATATATGCCTCATACCTCTGTCAAAGGTCAAGTCCTTGCAAATTTGGTAGCCGAGTTCGCTAAATCCCCATTGGAGAAAGTGGTAGAGACGCAAGGCATAGATGGAAAATCAGTTGGCACAATCTCTCTGTAAGAACTTTTATTCTTGAAGGTATATGTTGATGGTGCAGCGAATCAAATGGGCTCTGGAGTGGGGCTAGTTCTGGTTTCTCCTAAAAAAATCACCATTGAAAAGTCATTAAGATTGGGCTTCTCGACCACAAATAACGAGGCTGAATATGAGGCTCTGCTGAAAGGGATGTCCATGGTTCAAAGAATGGGCGAAAAAGCAGTGGAGATGTTCTCGGGCTCAAGATTAGTTGTAGGCCAAGTGAAGGGAGATTTAGAAGTAAGAGATGAGAGAATGCAAGGATACTTGAGTCAAGTTAGGCATTTGCAATCAAGGTTTGAATCTTTCAACCTATTACACATCCCTAGAAGTGGAAAAACACATGTTAATTCCCTAGCCAGGCTTGCAACCTCCTCAGTGTGGAGCTTAGCTCGGGTCATCCTTGTAGAGGACTTATGCAAACCCACAGAGGTAAGAAGAGAGGTGGTCCATGATCACCAAGTTAGAGTAGGGCTTAGCTAGATGGACTCCGTGGTACTATTCTTGAAGGAGGATATCCTACCCGAGGAGAAATCAGAGGCTGACAAGATACGGAGAAAGGCTCCTCGGTTCTAGCTATCCAAGGACCAAAAATTGTACAAGCACTCCATTTCTAGGCCATATCTACTCTACATACACCCTGAGGCACCAGAACTACTCCTGGAGGAGTTACGTGAAGGGATTTGTGGAAGCCACATAGGAGATAGATCCTTATCTCACAGAGCCATCACATAGGGCTATTAGTGGCCAAACATGTAAAAGGAAGCACAAGAATATGTGAAGAAGTGTGATCAATGTCAAAGATTTGCACCAAACGTACACCAACCGGGAGGAGTCCTTAATCCCCCGTCCAGCCCTTGGCCATTTGCTCAATGGGGCTTAGACATTGTTGGCCCTTTCCCCAAGGCAGCAGGGAACAAGAGATATTTGCTGGTTGGCACAAACTACTTCATGAAGTGGGTTGAAGCTAAGCCCTTGGCAAATATCAGGGACGTGGATGCCAAGAAATTTATTTGGAAAAACATTATCACATAGTTCAGGGTCCTTCGTATCCTCATCTCAGACAATGGCCTTCAGTTTGATAGCAAATCTTTCTAGAGATACTGTTGTGACTTGGGAATTACGAATAGATATTCTACCCCAGCTTATACCTAAGGGAATGGACAAGCCAAGACTGTTAACTAGGTTATAGTGAATGGACTCAAGAAGAGGTTGGATAATGGAAAGGAAAATAGGTGGAAGAGCTGTCGCATGTCCTCTAGACATACCAAACCACACATCGCAGATCAACAGGGGAGACCCCCTTTTCAATGACTTATGGAGCTGAAGCGGTTATTCCTTTAGAGACAAGCTTCCCAACGCTGAGGAAAAGTTCTTTCAATCCAAGCAATAACAATGGGTTGCTAGAAAAAAGCTTAGATTTGATCAAATAAAGGAGAGAAAATGCAATGGTTCAATTAGCATATTACCAACACAAGCTTAAGCAAGGTTATGATGCCAATGTGAAGCTGAGACCGTTAGCGCCTAGTGACTTGGTATTGAGAAAGGTTATAGGTACTGCAAAGAACTCAGCATGGGGAAAGTTGAGGCCCAACTGGGAAGGGTCATATCGCATCACCTCGGTGACTAGTATAGGAGCATATTTCCTCAAAGACCTAGATGAACATGTAATACCATGCCCTTAGAATGTAAACAACCTGAAAATGTATTATTATTAATGAAAGTTTCATTTGTCATATGCTCATTTATGGTGTAAATACATTGTACTTCCCATTATTATCTTTATAAGTGTTAAACAGAATTTTAGTCATGCCTAGTTTCTCGGACCACATACTTTGGGAAAATTAACACTCAATGACATCTTTATAAGTGTTAAACAAAACCTTAGTTATGCCTGGTTCCTTGGACCACATACTTTGGGAAAATTAACACTCAATGACATCTTTGTAAGTGTTAAACAGAACTTTAGTCATGCCTAGTTCCTCGGACCACATACTTTGAAAAAATTAACACTCAATGACATCTTTGTAAGTGTTAAACAGAACCTTAGTCATACCTGGTTCCTCGAACCACATACTTTGGGAAAATTAACACTTAATGACATCTTTGTAAGTGTTAAACAGAACCTTAGTCATGTCTGGTTCCTCGGACCATATACATTGGAAAAATTAACACTCAATGACATCTCTGTAAGTATTAAACAGAACCCTAGTCATGACTGGTCCCTCGGATCACATACTTGGGGAAAATTAACACTATAATATCTATTGGTCTTTTATTAAGTGTCAAAACAGATACAAGATTATACCCAACTCCTTGGATTGATGGCTTTGAGTAAGTTGAAGTCCTTATTTATTTATCTAAGTGATGAGCAGGATGAAGGTTGTCTGCACCTTTTATTTTTTACAAAGTATATATTTATCTCCATTAGATTCAACCTTCATTGCAGAAGGTTCAATTCTCAATACAAGTATGTGGTAAACCTCTTTATTGCTGGTACTTAGGGGTGTGCATGGGTCGGGTTGAGGAGATTTTTTGACCCAATCCACCATGGTGGGTCAAAAAAAAATTCAACCCAACCCAACCCACATGAGTCGGGTTGAACCCATGGGTTTGACAATTTTTATTTATTTATTATTATTAAATTAAGTAGAAAAAAATATAAATATTAATATATTAAGAAAAATCCAAAGATTAGTATCAATGTAACTCTTTAAAGGCAAACAACACTAATGACTAAACAATAATAGTAATTTACTAGAGTTTGTGTGAATTAATTGGCTTTTATATAGGATAGGAAAAGTTTATTATTTTAAAAAATTTATTAATTATATAATATTATATATATTAAATTAGTATTAGTAAGAGGAACCGAGGAAGTGCTGCTCTACGGCTGGTTTTTAAAATAAATTATTAAATATATAATATATATTTAAATACAACTGGTTTAAAAAAAATTATTAAATATATAATATATTTTAAATATATATATATATATATATTAAATATGGGTGGGTCGGGTCGAGTTTGGCGGATTTGTAATTTTATAACCTAAACCCAACCCGACCCGCTATTAAAAAAAAAATTGTAACCCAACCTAACCCACCAAGCCCTAAAAACTGACCCAAACCGACAGGTCGGGTTTGGCAGGTCGGTGGGTTTTCTGCACACCCTTACTGGTACTTGATCAAATTACTTAAATTCTCAGCAGTGTATTATTGTTAGTTTTTATTAAAGACAGAGTAGCAACAGTTCAACGCTATTTGTAATAGTAATAAGCTTCAAAGCACATAAAGTAAAGGTACAAGAGATAAAAAGAAAAACATTTTCATTAAACAGAAGAGGGAGTTCATTCTATACATTGATAGAATACCACTTCCAAAAAAAAAAAAAAAACAACAACAACAGCAAAAGAAATTACAAGATAAGTCCTAAGTGCTACTTCTTGGCCATGGCGGGGTCTTCTTTTTGGCTTGGCTAGGAGGCAGGAACATCCTTGGTCTGAGGATCAATCTCTTTGGTCTTGGCCTCTATCTCCTTTGCTTTGGCCTCTGAGGAGGAATTAGTCTCCTTGCCCTTACCTTTGTCATTGGCCCCCTTAGCCCCTTGGCCTTGATCACCAGCTTGGTTGGGTCCTTTCGAAATCTCAGGGAGGGAGAGAGCAGCCTGGGCAGTCAAGGGCTACTTTGAAGACTCAGAAGCAGTGGCAAAGGGAGATGGAAGGACAATCGGGATTTCACGGATCTCGGAGTGGTAGTATACATTCCCCGGTTGCCTCCACTTTGAGTCTACAGGGACTCTTGCAAGGTTAAGGGCTTCTGCCCATGTTGCCATGCAGTAATCCCTGCATACCTTGGCTAACTCCTCAGTGAGCATGGCTTGTGTTTCTTCCACGCTGAGAGTGTAGGATGCTTGCTTTTCAGCCTCTACTGCCTCATTGGCCAACTGAGTTACCTCCTTAGCCTTCTGCAGCTCTGCCCTCAGCTGCAACACAAGTTGCCTTAAAGTGGTCAAATCTATCTTAGTCTGATAAAGCAACTTGCGCTGGTCCTCAGCTTGAGTCTGGGCATTCTTTAATCATGTCTCAGCAGTCTTTCTTTCCCTCTCCTCAATAGTCAGCTTAGAGAGCAACTCCTTGTTTTCCTCCTTTGCGGCCCCCAAGGCCTTTTCAATCTCGAGGCGGAGGTGGACCTCGTTCTTAACATCGCTTCAAGCCTCCTTGACCCATTCCTCGGCCACAAAGACCTCCTAGGTAATCTGCACAAAAACAATATAGCAACCCCATGTGAACAAAAGAGAGAAAAAACTTATTAGTACTCAAATAAATAAAAGTGTGTGGCTGTGAAATTACCATGGCAAGGTCCTTTTTTAGGGACATAAAGAGGTCTGGCCGCCTCATCTTCCTCACAACGTCCATGTCCTTAAGTAGAAGAAATGGCTGCTCCAAGGCTTCAACTATATGGGTAGAATGACCTCCTTGGAACTCCCTGATAGAAGCATTCTAAGGGATGGCAACCCTATTCACCTCCAGCCGATGAGACCAAGTGCGGTGCTGAAGGTGCACCTTGGCCCCAATTTGCTCCTCCCAGCTGTCCATAGAAATGGCCCTCTTGTCCCTAGGGTCTTTGGCCGTTTTCTGTTGTTTAGTACCCTTTTGAGGGGCCACCTCTCCTTCCTCAAGCTCCTGCACTGGTCTCTTCTTCTTCAGATTTGGAATAACGTGCAATCCAAGGTCAGTAGGGGGTAGAGGAGGAAGAGGGGGAAAAGTGGGAGGAACTTCGGACTTGGGGACTTCTTTTGAAGTTGACCCCTTGTTCCTTGCGGCCATGAGCTCTCTTAGGCCCTTGTTCCCCCGGTTCAATGCCATCTCATCTTCCTTTTCTTTGGAGGTGCTATCTGGACGGGTAATCACCAAAATCAGGGCGTGAACACCTGAATGCCTATCAGGCTCGTCCTCGACGTTTGAGATATGAACTACTTGAGCCCCTTAAGTCTCCTCTTCTTCAAAGTGAAATTTTTCTATCTCCTCCTCGAGTGATGAGCGTGAAGAGGCAATCTCCTCCCTTGGTGCTACTGCTGCCTCAAGCAGAACTCGTTGAAGTGGCAGTACGACCGGTGGAAGGTCTTCTTGGGCTAGGAAATTTGGGATTGACACGTCAATCCGAGCTAGCTGTGGGTCACCTACTCTTATGGCATGGCCTATTTCTTGATATATTTTTGAGATGGGCTCAAACTCCAAGATCAAGTGGATGGCTCACAACTGCCTATCCCCACTTACAAAGATCTCAGACCTCAACAAATAGTTGAGAGCTGCAACATTGTTTAGACTGAGCCTAGGCACTACTTGCCTCTTGTCTACAAAAATAGCCGAGGAGCAAAACATGGTTAGAAAGTTAAAATTCATCATCAAAGAGAGCAAAACGAAAGAGAAATAATAACATATTTAAGGTCAAAAGATCTAAATCTCTTGCTAAGGAACCTAACTCTAAGATATCCCACCTAGCTCTCCCTCTCGGACGGGGCAGTGAAGGTCATCATGCCACGCTCCCAAAGCTATCAGGTAGTCATTTTTCATACCCTTATTAGATTTAGGGTGGCATGAGACGAGCCTAACGATAGGTGATCTGGACTTGAGATGAAACCCCGCGTCAGCAAGTAAATGGCACTCGTATGTATGGACCACGTCATGCTAGGTGAACCCCAAACCCAGATGCTCGTTTAGAGCATCGACGCTACCTAAGACCCTAAAAAGGTTGGGTGTGCACTAATGAGGACACAACATATGGTTAATGAGGTAGTCTCAGGTTATTATACCCATAGGGAGCGTCATTCTATAAAAGCTATTATAGGAATGATGACTTTTCCCCTCTTCTCTATGTGTTAATAGTTGGTCTAGAGCACAATACCGCAGAGCAACTTCCTGTGGTATGTGATATCTAGCCTTAAAGGCCTCTATTTTTGCAGGGGAGTCTACAAGGTGCTTAAACCTACCCATTTGGGCAGACTACAAGGAAACGAATGAAGTTTCAAGGGAAAGAATATGAATTAGAAGGCCGAAGAGATCGGGGGAGAAGAAATGAACCTAGAAAAAGAAGAAACTTATGGAAAGTAACACTTGTGGTGCCTCTGGTGCTTCTTGAAGGTTTAAATTTTAAAAGGACAGGAGCAAGAAATCTTGAAGATTTAAGAAGAGTTGAAGATTTGAGAGTTAGGAGTCTCTAAAAAGCTTGAGGACTTGTGAAATGAGGAAAGTGATTTCCCCAAGTGCCTTATATAGAGGGTGAAATTGAGTGGGAGTTATCCCGCTCAAAATCCAAGGAAAAATATCAACCATTGGATTTGCACCTCACCGTTGGATGTGGGGAACAAAACGCCGCTTGGAGCAATTAATGACGCCTCGTGGGCTCCAAAGAGTTAGTGAAAATTATGGGGCGCGCAAAATGGCACTCCTACGTGTGTAAATCAAAGGAGAAAATTGTATTAATTCTTTAAAAATCAAAACCCCACTTTTCTCTCCTCGAATGAGAGGGAAAATACTAGAGTTTTGAGGAGCTATTATAGGGTTAAGGGCCCAACTCATATATTGGGCCTTGAGCTCTGGTCGAGAGCGTGGTGATCCGAGAACAAATAAATGGTAGTGGCTGGGTCAAACTTAGAATCTCATGAGTGAGGTACGAATGGGAAGGTGGTCCGAGGAGGAATATCTTCTCGGATAAGCTAAACACAGCTCAAATGTGTATCCTAATAATCAAGGTGACCTTCCAAGAAACTCCAGTGATAGGGACGTGCCTCATAAACGTACAAGAAGGATGGGAACTCAAAAATATATAAGGAAAAGCTGCTACCATCGCATTGAATGCTCTGTAGCTAACTCTCTGGCCGCATTAATGAGAAAGTGATCTCTAAACAGTACTTTTTCAGCCTTACAACCACCCCCAAAAAATTCTGGAGGAGGTTGATGGGACAAGGATCAGCATAAGCCATTAGCTATTCACGTATAGAAAAGATGAAAGAAGAGATGTAGTATAAATGATAGTAAAAACCCCAAAGGAAAAGGATCGGAAAATAGAGAGAGAAAGGACTGTAGTAATCAAAATTGTAGTAGTAATCTGTTCAATTGATTTATATTAGAACTTATCTCCTCAGACCGTGCCAATAGTGAATTTATTTGGATCAATCTTTTTTGCTTTTGTTTGATTATCTTTCAAACTCATTCTATTTGTTGTCCAACTCATTAGGGCCTAGTTCTCTAACACACTCTCTACAAATTTATTATACTGGGCTTACCAGGCCAATATCCCTTTTACATTTTGAGTTTGGGCTCCAAAACATGTCCTTACAGGTATCTTTCTTTTTCTTCTTTCTTTTCTGATCCTTGAGTCTCTCTTCTCTCTCCCTTGGTTTATGTGTTTTGTTTGTATCTTTCTTTCTTTTTTTCACTCTTTCCAGATCCATGATTGCTCTCTATCCTCTCTCTCTTGGTGCATGTGTGTGTTTGCATCTTTATTTTTCTTCTTTCTTTGTTCAAGCTCTCAATCCCTCTCTCTTTGATCCCTGTCTCTCTCTCTCTCTCTCTCTTAATCTCTGGCCTTTTTTTTCTTCTTTCTTTTTGAAACCTTCAATTGAACCTTATTCAAGCTCTCAATCCCTCTCTCTTTTTTCTTTTTTTCTTTTTCTAAGTTTCTGTGGAGGTAGGTGGTTGGTAGTGGAGGTGGAGATTTGTGGTGGGGTGGAGGTGGATGTGAAATTGAGAAACTCGGATTAGAGAGAGAGAGAGAGAGAGGGGTTAAGATAGGTGATTTGCTGGGTGAGGTTGAGATCAGCGACAGTTGTTGGTTGTGAAACGGAAGTAGAGAAGGGTTAAGATAGGTGATTTGCGGTGATAAATGGATTGATCAATTTGATGGGTTTGATTTGGTTTTGGTTTTGGTTTCATATGGGTTTGTTAGGTTTGATTTGGTTTTGGTTTCATATGGGTTTTGATTTTTTTTTTTTTTTTTTTGTTATATGGGTTTGATCAGTTTAACCTCATATAGGTGGTTTCTGTTTTGGTTTTGGTTTCACTATTTTGATCTTCTTCTTTTATCGGTTTGTTAGGTTTCAAGAACATGAACAATCATGTTTTAGGAAGAACATAATGAAAAGAAAAAGAAATTAAATTAATTACTTTATTTTATTTTTTTAAAATCATAAGTTTATAATTTTGTTTTATTGTTTTTCTGATGTGGTTTTTTTTTTAATTAATAATGTATACGCTGACGTGGCATTTTTTAAATGCTAAATAAAATTTATTATTATTATTTTATTAGTTAGTACTCTGTTTGTCACATAGGACTTTTATGTTAGTGGGTTGACGGCAGGAACCAAAATGGAAATGATTTTTTGTTTTCAGGGACTAAAATAGGTGCAAAATCAAGTTAGAGACCAAAACAAAATTAGGCCCAAAATGTAAAAACCAAAATTATATTTTCACCTAGAATAGTACAAGTAAACGTGACTTTCTTAAATATAGCAATGGGGTGTGGAAAACAATTCAGTCATGTAAGGACCAGTTTTGGCTTGGACTCCAAAACAAGATTCGATTCAGGCCCAACAAGCCCAAACAATGAATTTGTAGAGCGTGAGAGAAAGAACTAGCTTGAATTTAGAGAAAAGGTAACAATCGTGGATGGTTTGGAAGAGTAATTATATGAATAAGATATAAAAATCGTCATCGGCCTAGCCAGAATAATATAATCAAGTATCTGGAGTTTTTCCTTCTGGTGTCATATTTCTTAAGCTTTCTTTCTCTCTATTCTTTTTTTTCGTCCTTTATCTTTGGACACCTTTTCATGTTATATACCATCATTTTCGTACCATTCCCCTTGTACACGTGTAAATCAGGTTATGGGAACTTCTCCTTGTCCCATCTCACACCTTCCTGAATCTTCTACCACCAGCTGTAAGGCTGCTTGTTTACTGTTCAGGCATCACCTCTACATTAATGCGGCTAGAGAGTTAGCTAGGAAGCATTTAATGTGGAGGTAACAGTTTTTATAGATATTTGTTATCCTTCGTCCTCATCCCTTATCCAGCATTTGACCCTCCCCCTGTCGTAAAGTACCCTTAAAACAGTATACTAAGGGGATTGGGATGTTTCTAGCCACCTCGGACAAAAGTTTCGAGGTGACTGTTCTCCTCGGATAGACTTAGGTCTGCTATAAATACCCTTTTACTCTTCCTGTAATACAACATTTATCTCTTCCTTAAGTGATAGTCCTCGGATCTGTACATGTCCTCGGACTGGGTTATTAAGCCACAGGCCCAGTCTATCCAACTTGGACAGCACCTCTAGAAGCAACTGGTCCCCACAAGTCAATTTTTTTTTTTTTTTTTTTTTTTTTTTGAGAAACATCGATTTAGTCAGTTCAATGTAAGGAAATGAGAAGAAAAGTGAAAAATAAGGATAGCCACAGTATATATATATATATATATATATATATATATATATATATATATATATATATATATATATATATATATATATATATATAAAGCATCCACATTAGTGGAGCCATAAATTTAGCTATTTGGCACTACAAAAAGCTATTTTATCTATTTTACCTTCTCACTTTACAAAACATCCAACGCATCCACTACAATAAACAACAATCACAACCACCGCAATCACAACCGCCACCGCAACCGTCGCCACCACCACCATTGCCACCGCCACCGCCGCCGCCACCACCACCACCACCACATAATAGCAAATAATCATCTAATGCAACAATAATATTTTTTAATCCCAAATTATATATGTATACATATACAATTTTTTTTTTTTTTTTTTTGGCCTAAAACAATTTCTCAACCATCAGGAAACAATCTTGAAGTAAACTATCAACCTGTCAACAACCATTTACATGAAGCATGCAACAACCATTTACATGAAGCATATATGTAAACTATGAACATTTCCCAAACTAGAAACAACATTTCCCAAATAACCATGTATTGTAATAAATTAGAAGCAACAAAATATGAACTTCCCTCCACACAAAAAATTCATAAACTAACATTTACACCAATACATTAGAAACCAAAAACATAAACTTCAATGCAGACAAAAAATTCCCAGAACATTTCTCAAACTAACCATGTACTACAATAAATTAGAAACAAAAAAAAATGTAAACTTCCCTGCTCAAAGAAAATTCTCAAACTAACATTTGCACCAATACATTAGAAACAAAAAACATAAATTTCCCTGCAAACAGAAAATTCCCAAAACAATTTCTAACATGACATTTACTGTAATAAATTAGAATCAACAAACAGAAAATTAGCGAGAAGCAAAAATAGAAAATCTATCATTCCAATTCCCTTCAAATTTATCATTAGAATCAACAAATATAAATTCCCTGCAAACAGAAAATTCCCAACTAACATGGAAAATTTATCATTCCAATTCTAGCAGACTAGAAGCAAAAATCCCAAATCAAAAACCCTAAGCATTACATGATGAAGAAGATAGAGATAACCACTTGTAAATCGGCGAGCAAGCTTTGAAGAAATTGGTGGCACCCAAACAGAGAAGAGAGGCCAAGATGGGTCGGAGAGGGCGAGATAGGTCAAAGAGAAGAGAGGGCAAGATGGGTCGGCATGGGTCGATGGCATGGGGCAAGGGTGAGGAGCGGAGGAAGGAAGAAAAAAAAAATGAAAGGGAGAAGAGTACCGATGGCTTGGGTTGGCGGCAAGTGGAGGAAGGGGTGGTCGAAGCTAGGCAGTCAGTTGTAGAGGTGTGCAGAAAACCCACCAACTCGCCAAACCCGACCCAACCCGACGAATTGGGTCGGTTTTTAGGGCTTGGTGGGTTGGGTTGGGTTACAAAAAAAAAAATTTATAACGGGTCAGGTTGGGTTTGGGTCATAAAATTACAAACCCGTCAAACCTGACCCGACCCACCCATATTTAATATATATTTAAAATATATTATATATTTAATAATTTTTAAAAATACTAGCTGTAGAGCAGCACTTCCTTGGTTCCTCATATTAATACTAATTTAATATATATATATATATATATATATATATATATAATATTATATAATTAATAATTTTTTAAAATAACCAGCTCTTTCTATCCTATATAAAAGTCAATTAGTTCACACAAACCCTAGTAAATTACTATTGTTGTTTAGTCATTAGTGTTGTTTGCTTTTAAGGAGTTACATTGATACGAATCTTTAAGTTTTTTTAATATATTAATATTTATATTTTTTTCTACTCAATTTAATAATAATAATAAAAAAATTTGTCAAACCCATGGATTCAACCCGACCCATGTGGGTTGGGTTGGGTTGAGTTGGACTTATGTGATGGGTTGAGTTGAATTTTTTTTGACCCACCATGGTCAAAAAATCCCTTCAACCCGACCTAACCCGACCCATGCACACCCCTAGTCAGTTGGGTCTATCCGCGGCTGGGCAAGCGAGGTTGAGGAAGAGAGAAATTTGAGGAAGAGAGACTGAACTTGCAATGGAAAGAGAGAGACTGAGCTTGCAACGGGAATAAAAGAAAAAAGGAAAAGGAATGATTAAATAACATTTATCACTGTGAACGCAAAAATAAAAATACATTTTTTCTTTTTTTCTTTTTTCTTTGAGCTATAGTGCATGTAGCTGAGAAGTTATAATATATACATTTAGCTCAACTAATGTCCTCCCATTTTTGTTGTTGGTGTTGTTAAAAATAGTAATTTAACTTTTTAGCACCACTATCCCTAATGCTCTAGGGAACCAAAGCCCTTCAAGAGCATGAAGGGTCCAATGGTGTTTCAATTAAAAAGTAAAACTGATTTTGTAGTGCAACGCACAGGTTATTTATTATTTTTTTTTTTTAAGTAGAATAGTTTTAACTTTTAACGACAGCAACTTTCAATAATAGTTATCAATGGTGCATCAAGGTGGAAAAACAATCAACATATTTTGTTACTTATGATTGATTAATACAAATTACAAATCAATTGTCCCTTTTCAATCACATACTTAATTCACATATGACCTTATTCAATCCTAGATACTACTTGAAAGTTGAAAGACCTTAATAGATATAAGTTAGTTGACATATTAAACTCTATCAGTTATACGATCACCTATGGACTGAAAACTTAGTTAACACTACTTTTTCATCCAGAAAACATTCATTTTTTTAACCAAGAGCATCAAATATGACACATCTCCTGTTTCTAGGACGATTGTTGCATCTAGAAGCCATAAAGCATGATCTTGCTTCAACTTTTTCTCAGCCGAACGAATCTCTCAAATGGACAGAACAATGATAAATACTGGCAAAAGCTCCAAATTTACTCGAATAACATGCCATTTGTATAGTAGTTTGTCCCCTATATATGCCTTTATCCATTTCTAAGATTATGTAAAGAATTCTCATTTCATTCTTTAGCTGAAAAATATATAACCAAATAGTTTTCTCATTTCCTATATGAGCAATCTAAATTTTTTTAAAATACAAACTTTAATTTAACACCTCTGGAGAGTTCAAATTCATATTTATATAAACCCGACTCTGTCGCTGTTGTGCAGAGAGAGAGAGAGAGAGAGAGAGAGAGAGAGAGGTAAATTTATGTAATCAATTTTCTTTGATTTTTTTTTTTTTTTTTGGTCAATGTATATATACATGATTACGAATGAAAAATGAGGATTCTTCCAAGTTGAACGAGAGCATATATTCGATTACTGGACCATCTCCTAAGCCTGAGGAAGATCAAGATATCATTCACAATTTCACATTCGGGCCCTTTTGATGATTTCGCTTTATTCCGAGTTCCGACATTCCAAAGAGAGAATATGCCAAACAAGCATAAAATGATTTAGAGATTTCCTTCCAAAGTGGTGATTAGAAGCCCAAGCCGGCACAAAAATTATTTAACTTTTTTCAGAAATGTAGTATTCGTTTTTTCAACTGTGCTTTAATTAGTAATTGGTGTATAACATAAATGATAAGTCTATAGAAAGTAACTCTAATTATATCTTTTTATATATGTACTCCAATTAAAACTCCAAATAAATTACAACCTTAAATTGTGATGTCCCTACTATGACCGTAACATTATCCTTTACTTTTTAAATAAATAAATAAATAAAAAGAAGAGATGAGGTTCATTTCCCAATATAAAACACCATAAACGACCCATTTCCACTAGGTTTTATAAGTGGTTTTCTTTTTTCTTTTCTTTTTTTGGTGTTTGGGGGGGGGGGGGGGGGGGGGTGTACTCCAAGCCTACTGGCCTAGTGACCAGATTGCTGATTTGGGCCCAAATTTTTGCCCCAAAGAGTGAAAACCAGCCCAGAGAAACAGAGAACTTAGGGAGGAAATGTATAAAAACAAGCATTATTTACCATTCTGAAAATGTACTATTTAATTTTTATCATATACTCATCCAAAAACAAAAAAAATTTATCATATAATACACAGACACTAGCATTTTTTATTATATATAATATATACAGACACAAGCATATATTATCTGGATTCAAGCACTATAACCTTGATTAGAAGGATGCAACAGGCCCGGGTCATGGCCACTACAAGCAGCCACAAAGGCTTCCTCTACTGAGACCTTTGAAACACCACTATTGCAAATGTTGGCGAAGGCTCGCATATGTTTCATACCATATTGTGTTAATGAACCACAATAGCTTTCGAACAACCGAACCTGTGATGGTTATGGAATTGAATTATGTGCAATGAGAGCAAAGAAAAATCGAATTGAAGTTGCAAATTCAAAGTGGTTACCATTGATTTCAAGCATCCCCAGTCATCAACAAGAGGCATTCCAGGTTCTCTCACAGAATTAAAGATGGAAGAACCTTTATGTGGCCCGTATAGAAATGTTCCAATTAATTCTATGCTGCCATCTAAGTGGGTTCTATGCCTCATGGTCTCTGTTATCTGCTTTAGGATTTCATTCTCTTGTGATCCATTCTCTAATTTTTTGTACTGTAAGACAAAAACATATCGACATTATACACATTAGAAATTGTGAATATTGTGTATACAGGCTTTTCTAGACAAAGTTATTGACCCGGGTGAAGGTGGGATCATTCAAGGTTGTGATCTAGACAAATAGCTATATTGAATTGTCCTGGGAAAATATAACAATTTTGTGTTTCATTGAATGAAAATCCAACATCCCATTTTTGTGTTCCATTTTATGCTTTGTATGCTATGTGTTTGATTTTTTTTTTTTTTTTTTTTTCATTTTAAACTTTAGTTATTTAATTTTAAAGAAACTTTTTAAGAAAAATGTGAAAATTTGTGATTAGTAGAGTTATGAAGTGGAACTATGGGACAAAGGATTCGTAGTAGTGTTTGTATTTGTGTTCCATTGGACTGGGTTTCCAATGAAAATTTAACACACAGATGTATTGTTTTTAATTGTCGTCAAAAAATGTAACATTGTTTGTGGTTTATTGAATAATGCAATCATGTGTTTAAAATTTTATTGGGGAACTTAATGTTCTGCAGCTAAGGAATTATTCTTTTCTCCCTAAATCTCTAAATATGTATCTAAATATGGAGACGCATAAGTATATCAAATATGGGAAATAAAATGAAGAATCCTATCTGGTATCTAGACTAACTTAGAACAAGTAATTTTTAATCACTGTTTTATTCATTAAAGAGGGAAAAAAGGCTAAAGCTCACCATCTGCCACAGGAAGAAAAGTTCTGCATCTCTCTGGTTAATAACTTCCATGTGTGTATCAAGGAGGCGATTATTCGGAGGGAGGTTCACGGTGGCAGGATCAAAACCTTGGTACAAATAAACCTTCTCAGCTTTGATGTTTGTATTTCCATATTCCATCACATGGGAACCTATATTGTAATTTAAGAAATTGGAAGTCCGGTTCTTTACCTACACAAAATAACATTTAAGTATCAACATCAAAATGATCTCTTTACCTACACAAAATAACATTTAAGTATCAACATCAAAATGATCACCTACACAAAATAAGTATCAAAATCAAAATGATCGGGAAAAAAAATGCTTATCTAAGTACAAGACCCAGAAAATGTTGGGAAGCTCAAATATAACGAATCTTACCGTCTGGTATTGCTGTTCTACTGTTTCTTTCTTGAGATTATGAGTCTCACTGCATAAGTAAATATGTACAATTCAGCTCCATGAATAGATATTAAGAAGATAAATGTTTGAAGCTTCATTCATGCATACTATGTGCAAAAATCAAGGAAAGAACTCAAAATCCACTATTGATGAGACACAACATCAAATTGTTAAAATTGTATTAAGGTTAACCAATTAAGTAATGTGTCATAAGATTTAAGCAATAAATTCATCTCAATTCTACAGAAGTTTCAACCAATACCATTCAATTTCAAAATTCCCCACCAGCTTTTTGGCATTCAAAATGCAATACTGCTTACCTATCTTCCATCCAAGCAACACTGTACAAGTCCCCCAAGCAAGTGATGTACTCTGGAGGCGGAGAAGGTTCCATCCCTGGACAATAAATTCCAAAGCTACTCTCTTGTGCATTTGACGCTGTTGTTACATATATGTTTAGATCTTGGGGCATTATACCTTCAAAAATACTTCCACTCTCACATGCTTCAACATATATAACCTGACCACACCACATGCAATTAACCTTGTTAGTCTCATTGAAATATCATAGCACAGTTCTCAAGAAGGTAGAATTATCCTTACCATCTTTTTGTATGTTCCAGATGCGTGTTTCTTCTTCAAGACCTCAAGAAAGTCCATAGCATAAACGTAAGGCAGATTTGGCATCCCTTCAACAAATTGAGAATTAGTATTATCTATTTCCTTCTCCCAAAATAAAAAATACACATCTCTTTTTCCTTTTTGGAATACAAATTAAAACTTTAGCATCCAAAATAAGTAATAAGTTTTCATGTAAAGTTATGTTAAACCTCTTGCGGAGGGGGAAAAAAGGTTGTTTTAAACTCACCTAGAACGCCAGGGCCTCCATGATCAGAGTAGTATACGAAGATCCTGTCATTGGGTTTGCTATCCACAACCTTCCCACTTCCACCTTTCACCCCGTTCTTGTTGCCTAGAAGTACTGCATAAAGATTTTCTGCAGTGACTTGCTCACCAGTGTAATCCTATTAAGATTAACCCACAAAGTGTCATCAGTCCAATTATACAAATTCGTAGCAACAGCACTACATCACCTTAAAAATAAGGCTGTTTTAGGATTGTTAGAGATTATTACCCCAATCCTACTTTGTGCAGGAGACAAAGTCACCTACTTGTACTACAAGTCTATTAACCATGGTTAGTATATGGTTAGTCTAGGATTTAGTCTACTATTTATACCCATGTTGGGTTTGGGGGGTGAACCGAGGTGAATTTTGCTAGAAGCCAAGAACGAAATTTGGCTCTAATACCATGTTAATTATGCTAAAATAGATACAAAAAATCTTTTAAGGGCTACATTTTTATTATAAGAGTGAAACACAAATTTTGTATTACAATGAACCCAACATTAGTATATATAGTAGGTTAAATCTTAGACTAACCATATACTAACTATGGTTATGGTAAATAGACTTATAGTACAAATAGGAGTCTTGACTTGCATACAAAGTAGGATTGGACTTAAGCCCATACTATTGGCCTAATTATCTCTAACAAGGAGTCTTAACAAGGCTCGTTGCACAAAGTAGGAGTCTTAACAAGGCTCGTTGCATACAAAGTAGGAGTCTTAACAAGGCTGGTTGCACAAAAGTATGGTGCTAATATGATTAGGGAAGGAAAGGTGACTTTGAGGCTTTCCGCGTGCACAAACAAACACCCAAGGGAGTACAAAAACACAGATGTGCATAGTATATCTCTAATACTATTTCCCACAAACACCCAAGGGAATGCAAAAACACAGATGTGCATAGTATATCTCTAATACTATTTCCGTGACCTATAATTGAGTTCAGAGTTTAGATGCAAACTCAACCACAAGTTTACTTGCACTGTCTGTTGAAGTGGATTCCAAACTTCATTCAAGGTAAGACTCTTTATCTAACTAGGGTGGGCAGGCCTTTGTGTTTGGCCCAAAGTGTAGGAGACGCCAACCTCTCTCCTTCAATATTTCATTTTCTTTATCAAAAATATATACACACACACACACCATAGTAACAAATTCAAAATAATATTTAGCATACAAATGTAAGTTGAAATCCCAGCTTGAGAACATGCAAAATAAAATAATTTAAGAATTAAAATAACATATGGCATCTCGCTATATCAACTCCTCAATTGAAGTCACCCTAAGATATTACACACAATCAGGTAAAAAGTCTTTTCATTGTCACTTTAAAGGTGGTCAAGTATTAGGAAATGGTACTAACTTTATGTGCAAGACTTCATTGATGAAGTTGATCATTGAAACTCATATCAGGGGAGACATGATTAGCAAGAGGTGTCCTACCACTTGCATTTTTTTACATTAATACCATGATCCTATATGGCAAAGAATATTCTATATCCATGTTATCAATCGAAAGAAAATTAAAAGGTACCTTAGGCACTCCTGCATACACATCAGAACCTTTTGGATGATTGATGATAATCCCAGGCCTTGGATTGAACTCGTTGTTGGCTATATCATCATACATAAAAACCACTATGTTTTCCTCCTTCAGCCCATCTTTCTTCAGCAACTGATACGCATGACATATATCCGCCTGTACATGAACTCAAAAATATATAACACCTCAATAACAATATATAAAAATTAATAAACCATATCAAAACTACATTACAAACAAATAGCTCATGCTAACCCAAAATAATTTTCATCTGTTATACTTAAAATTGGCCATGTTATATCTTGTACAACCATAAGAGAAAAAGAAAAACACCTGGTGCCTGTAATTTCCATAACCGGCTGAACCAGCAACAAGAACAGCCCATCTAGTGCCAACTTCTCCATCAACATCTTCTGCATCATCCTTCTCTGTGGGCATTCGAATCCCTGACTCCCATCGGTTCAGCCTTGAAGCTCTGCCACCTCCTATAACTTCAATGCCCAGTAATACCAATATCAACAGAGTAGGAGGGCTCATGAGACACACAGAGTGACGCACCGTCATGGAAATGAACTGGTTTAGAAAAATTTATGAGCAGAGAAAGAGAGAGAGAGAGAGAGAGAGAGAGAGAGGAAATGAAAGCAGGTAAGGCAAGAAAGCTGGGAGGAGAGGAAACTATAAAAAAGAGGGAACTAAAGCGGTGAGAGGTGCCATGCAAACTAGGAGATTGCCACGCGTGGAAAGCGTAGGTCCCTAATTCATCTCCATGGAACATCTGGTAATCCTATGTTCATGGTTCGGCAAGTAGTAAATTACTATGAAATTATGAATTGGTGAAACTTTTGTGTGATCTGGGTCAATATACTTTCCCTTAGTTTTTCTCGGAAAGCATTTTGCAACTGTGAAGGTGGAGTTGAATTTACAAATATGTACGTAGCATCATAAAAAAAAAAATGTCACAATGGGAATTGGACAAAGACGTTTGTTTATTAAAGCTCTATATTTGTTTTTTACTTATTAAAAAAATTTAAAAAAAAAATTTATTGTTTAATTAAGCTAAGTTGTACTTATTTAAGTTGGGTTGCTTTTATCAAGTTGAATTATAGCAACCTTGGACAAACCCCAGGTCCCATCAAGCACCCATGGTTTTTACTTTTAAAATGTACTTAATTATGAGATATAGATTAGCTTTATATGATATTTTAGAACTCGGGTCGGTATTGGTTTATTGCATGTAATGCTATGTGATTATGACTACAACCACATTAACAATAAAAAAAAATAGTTAGCGACTTTAAAGTATATACGGTGAAAGAATAAGACTGCCATAATGCGAAAGCATTGATTAGTATCAGTCCAAATTGCAATTTGGAGGACAACTTTTCAAGCTGTCTAGTAAAAATAATATTAAAGTCATTCAGATTTTTTTCCAGTTCAAAAGGAGCCAAATACATACTTGATTTCGTGCTTTTTTACTGGAGCACTACGGAATCTATTATATTAAACAAGCATCATTCTAGATTACACCTAGTTAGACTAATGGTATCCATATGATCCATATTAAAGTCCCTGATTTAATTATCTTATTCAAGACCATAAAAATCTCAATTAATATGTGATTCCGGTATTCCTTATAATGATGAATAATTGCCCACGGTTTATGGGATGAGAGAACTATATGTACTTACTCAAAGAGTCCTGAAGACTATATAATCCACTCTGTGAAGAATTACCCACGGTCTATTTTGGTCCCCATGTCATATAGTTAACTTCAACATCAATCAGTCCTGAATCGATCATCGATACACCAAAATTAGATTGACCATCTTCAATTTAATAAAATTATCTCACTACTCTCACGAAATTTTTCTATAATATAAATATACACTATTAAGAATAAGAATATAACTATAAAAAAAAAAAATTGAATAAAAAATAAAGAGGAGAATTTTTGTTGTAAACTCATCAACCCCAAGTTACATGAGGAATGGATAATATCATATATACCGCTAAAGTCTTAATGGAGCTAATTCGTTGCTAAACTATGCACCTTCCTCCTATCTACTAAAATACAATCCATAACTTCATGTAGGCCAATATTAATAAAGATAATTGGTATAACGAAATGCTAAGCCAATCTACATAAATTTTAGTCACACACCTTCCTCCTATCTACTAAAATACAATCTGTAACTTCATGTGGGCCAATATTAATAAAGATAATTGGTATAATAAAATGCTAAGCCAATCTACATAAGTTTTAGTTACATATTATTATTATTGGGAATCTCAGTTTCAAAATTATTAGCTAGGAGCGCTAGCCGTACAAACGAAATTGTCTTGATAGGAAAGATGTCAAAATTAGTGGACCGACATCGACATGGTCTTAATTAACTGTGTGTGTCCTTAATGGCGTAAGTTGAAATAGGAATGCCATTAATCAGTAAACGACATTACTCATCCATAGCGTGTGGCTCAGAGTAGAAGGGGTGGTTATGATGTGGATGTACCATCGTTTTTATCCATGTACTATTTTTAATTTTCTCGCCCTTATCAAACTTTCAGGATGATTAATTGTCATGATCAAGCAGGATTAAACTTCACTCTCATTTGATTTCACACCAACCCAGGAAAAAAACAAAGATCTTGACAATAATGAATAATCTATTTTTATGTTTGTTTTTATGCTTATCTAAGATTTTTTCTTAGATGTCAAGCAGCTTGGATCAGAGATTACAATAATGTTGATTCAATTAGGATTGGGAGAATTAGAATAGGTTCTAGCCAAAGAGCCAACAAAGCAAAACTGAGTTATAGAATCAGCTGGACATGTTGAACTAAACTAAAGGAATGGATGCTAAAAAATGAGATCACATGAAGGCAAAAATCTAGAGTTTTCTGGTTGAAAGGGATCGTAATCTGTGATTTGTGATTAGGAGGAGGGGCGATTCTACGGATTTTGGGGCCTAAGAAGAAAATTAAAATAAGACATTTTATACATTTAAATATTACTTAAATATTTTTGTTACTTCTAATTTAATCTTCTTGCTTTTTTTAGATTTAAAATTACTAATTAAATTTTTATATTCAAATTCTTTTAACATTTCTCTTTCAATAAATAATATGCCTAATCTACTTAAACTTTCTTTTTCATTACATCACTCAATAAATTGGACATTTGGATTAAACAATACAATACAATTAAAAGGAACAACACTTTATGTAGTACTTTCTTTTTCACAAAACTTTTTTTTTTTTGTCAACAATTAGTATATTACAATAAAATACATAAATCACCGGCCACAAATTGTGGGGTCCGTGTGAATAGCATATTTCAATGCACATTCCATCATGTAAAGGACTAACTATAACCACAAATTATTTCACAATATTTTTGTCACAATTTTGACTTGGCAAACTATGAATAGTTAACCATTATTTCTACATGAACCTACTATTTCTTCTTTGTCAATCACACTCATCATAGTTGTGACAAGAAGTTATGAAAAATTTTGTGGTCTAGACTTTTTCAATGGACTCAAGGACTTAAGTTTTTAAAAATGACAAAAAGTAAAGACATAGAGCAGAAGCGCAGCAGAGCAACAGCAGCACTACAAACAAATGAACAATCAAATTATCAAACTAGTTTAAAGCAAAGTAGAAAAACACAGATCTAGAAAAAAAATTTCAAGGCAAACCTGGAACGGAGGAGTCTAACGCGTAGCCAAAATCAGCAACAGCAAATACAAAGCAATTTTTTCCTGTCGATGTGTACAAAAAAATATGGTTTTGAGTTTTTTTTTTTTTTTTTTTTTTAATGATTTTTTTGTTCTGTTTTGTTGTGAGAGAGAGAGAGAGATTTGCTTCTGAAAGATTTGGATCACAAAGAGAAATCTTTTCTGTTTTTTCTTTTTTATAACTTTGTTTTATCTATGTTAATATTCGGGTATAATTTGATTATTCCTACATTGAGGCCTTCTTTTCTCATTGTTTATTCTTTGACTTCTTCTCCCTTATTTATTGACTAAAATTTGGGGTTAAATTAATACATTTTACAGAATTATTATTATTTATATATTTACTGGGAATCAAAGAACTAAACTAATTGGTTAATATTTGGGGCTTGCCTCAATTTGGGGGCTTTAAGCTGTCACCTAACTCGCCTAAGGCAAGAGAGACCTTGATTAGAAGAATTCATAACAATATAAAAACTATTAAAGATGTCCAGTAATTCAAATAAGGGCTAGGAGTTGGGTACAGCACTTTTGTAGTTAATTTAAGGTGCTTTACTAAAGTAGTAGCAGCACAACTTTAATAGTAATGGAAGGGATTTGATGGGGTACAATTTGAAAACTACACCCTCATGAAATGCTTAAATTGTTATTACGGCATATGGCTAATGACATCCTACTTACTTCTTGTATAGGATAAGAGAATATCTTCCATTCTAAGGTGATGATAATGCTAAATGCCCTTACATGTATAATTAGCATAGCATCTTGGTACCGCACCCTTCGGTGTTTTCATGTTGAATCCATTGATTCTGGCAGTAGTTTTGATTTTGTGAGGAGTGTACATCCAACCTCTAGCAATTTGTAGGCAAAAATTGATAAAGTGCAGCTTACTTTTGATGGTTGTGTGGATCATGGAATTTATATGGAAGCTAAGAAATGGGGTGGTCTTTAACAATAAGCAAGTGAAGGTTAAGACCCTGTTTGGTACGCACACTTCAGCAACATTGTTAGCTGTTTAAACATCCAAACAGGTGAGCCCCATGCTGAACTATGTGTTTGGTAAGTGATTTAGAACAAGTGTTGTTTGAGTTTAAGTGTTCGTGTTGTTTGAGTTTGTGTTTGACATATTACCGTAGAGAGTGAAACACTCTGGACCCACCTGACAATAAGCTCTCACTCTTCTCTTCCACGCGTCTGTGCAGATGGTCTCTTCTCTTCCACACGTTAGTGCACTATGGCATCTCAGCAACGTCTCTCCCACGCGTCAGTGCAGTGTGGCATCTCAGCAACATCTCTCCCACGCGTCTGTGCAGTACCGTTGTCAGCTTTTTAAAAAAAACACACACACATATACCCAATACACAATATTTCTAACACCAAAATATACTATTTGAGACACATTACCAAACACATTTTTCTCTTTATGAATACTATAAATACGTATTTTTGACAACACTTTTTAAACCACATTATCCACATCATTTTAAACAACGTTACTCAAACTCCTCTATCAAACGGCCCCTAATGCATTCCCACTTAAGCTCCAAGACAAATCAATTCTGCAAAACTACCTTAGGAGCTACATTGGAAAAAACCTCTGGAGGGTTTTCCTGAGATTAACTGTGACGTGGTTGTGAGTGGTAGAATGGCTTATACTGCTGATAAAGACTGGCGTCTCAAATTCCCAAGTGTTCTCCTCAAGTTGCAGAGGCTTGGACCATTTATTTTTCAATCCAAGAAACTAGATCTATGCAGCAACAAAATATCATTGTAGAGAATGATTTCAAGATATGCATATATATATGCCCTTAATGCTAAGACTCCAAGCATGTCATAGAGAGTGAAAACTCAAGTTGAGGATGCCTTATTGTTAGCTAAAGATTTGTTCATTGTTATTTTGTATGGACAAATACAGAAGCCAATATTGTAAGAATTATAGAAAATGGTTATAGTCTAGAAGCCCAACATCTATCTCAAAGGGAGCACAAAGCCCAACTTCCACTTAAAACGGATCCCAACAGCCCATGTAAGAATTCAATTGCAGATGCCACAATGACAATACTGTACGGTCTGTACCAAATATTAGTCCCAAAACTCCAACCAACGCGACAATGATAATACAGTTTGAAAGCCAAAAATTATTGCACCAGACATGAAAATAGACATAGTTTACTAAAATCTCTAGGAAGAACGTATATAGACCCCACGCCTCTACTGATCTGCATGCCAGTCAAAACCATTAGCGCGCATACCATGCCTTTTATAAGGCTTCATATAAATCACTCTGCAAAAACTTCCTAGCCTTCATAATACGAAAAAGCAAAATTGAGGGTTTCATGGGAAAAAAAATTCCATTATTGTGAGGAAATTAAAACAGTAATATGTAAGAACTCAGGTGGTCACAAGACCCCCCTGACTTGAAAAAATAATTATTATTATATATAAATTTTAAAAATTTTATGAGTTATCTATCCTAAAAAATATAAAAAATTTGTGACCACCCTAAATTTTTTTAAGCCCAACAAAATTAGACTTCGGTCTCCTTAATAATATATTAGGTCCTTTCAAACCCAAAAAAAAGCCCTAAATAATTATATTTAACTAAAATTTGAAAGAGAGGTATTTTGTAACGTTGATGATAAAACTATCGAGTAATAATTTTAAAATATGAAAACTCATAAAAGGAAATTGTAAATCTTTATGTATTTGTGTGTTTTTACTTTTTTTTTCTTTTTTTCTTTCAATATATGAAATTCTCTTTTATTAGATTTTCTATAATTAAGTGACCACCCTAAAAAAAAATTATTGGAGCTGCTATATCTGCAAAATCATTTCCCTCACCTGACAGAATTTTTTGTTGGAACGGGTAAAAGCCCAGAACCACGCCTCAATATTTCCCCCACCATGAAAACCACTTTAGTTTAAGTTGACACCACAAATGAAGAATGCCCAAGACCCCTCTTGATAATCTTGGATCAAATACCTCGAAGAGTACCTGGCTTAGGGAGTCCAAGAGAACTTGGGCGGGAACCACCTGTAGAAGCACTTGGCGAGCCTCAGCTGGCATTGTTCCAGCTAGTTCACAAGCCTTCTGTAAATGGATATTAGCTACAGATGCCATGTCAAAGACTGCATCACACAGGCGCTCAAGAGAATCTAATCAGACCTCTGATCGACCTCCCTCCTTTCACCAACAAGCCATGTTTGGCAGCCACTTTAGTTGGTATGTAAGAAAAATGATGGTTATGACTGGCATGGTAAGGTAGCGACTTGAGCAGCAAAAGGAGGCACTTGCAGTAGACCTGATTACTGATACCACCAGCTTGAAGTGTCATGTACAGAATAGTTGATACAGTATCCTCAGCATATTTCTCCAACTCTTCAATGGTTTAGGGAACATCAGCAACCTCTCTTCTTGCATCATTCATCCAAGCATCAACAGATCATTTCAACCATCCCTTGCTAATTTTATTCTCAGACATCACTGATCATAGAGCCAGTGCTGTTGGGTGCTCTCTTAACTTTTTAGCATAGATTTTGTCTATAGCTTCCTGCCACCAGATGAGGCGCATAAGCCCAATCCTGGGATCAGAAGCCACATCCATGGCTCTTGCTGTTTCAACATCAAAGGCATGGAGTGCAAAAGCAACTTTCCGCATTGGAGGGGGAAGTTCAAGGAGGCAAAGGTAATGATGGTAATCATAACTACGCACTTGCTGCACACAGTAGGAGAAAGCTGACCATATGCTACAAGATACAGAAGCAGCATTCATCAAATTGCCGCTGTAGTTCCTCCTGCAAACAGATAACCACATCAACTACAACACTATATAGAAGTAACAAAACAATGACACAAGAAAATTGAACATCCATTCAGTCATCCTATCATTCCTTGTTGGTAGAGCATATAGGACGAAGAATCAATCTATCTGATTGGAAAATCTTACTTAGGAATTGATCCTTCTTTTTTGGCTTAATTTTCCAGCCTTCCCCCCCTTTTTTTTATAGTTTTTTAGTTATTTTCTTTCCTAATAACTGACAAACTAAAAAAGTCTACTAAAATAGGAAAAACAATCAATGATGGAAATGGAGATTGAAAATATATTTTCCAATCCATTAAAGATATCCACCAAACATATAAGGGCTTCTATGATGATATAAAGGAGAGAATATAAAAGATAAGTCTATCAAATCCCTTCGAGTGCTATTTCTCAAAGTCTCAAACTGAATGTTGTTTTAACAACTAAATGCTAATCCATCAAGTATGGTGATGCCATAGACGTTCAAGTTTCAAGAGCATATTGTTTTTATGGAATTTTTAACAAATATTACCCTTGGAATTTGATGTTAGTGTGAGAGTCAATTTGGTCATTGAACTTTTGATTTAAACAATTAACCCCTAGATTTAAGTTTGTGAACTGTTAAAGCCTAACGGATTTAATCATGTGATATCCACTTTCTACCACATCATTAATAATTTTGAAACATCATTATTACCATGTGCACATCACATAGTTAAATCATTAAATATAAATAACAATGATAAAAGAAGGTTTGATTTGTCAAAAAGCTGATGTCGAAAGGGTTAATTGTTCAAACTGAAAATCCAAGAACCAAATTGACACTCACATCAAAATCTAAGTGTGATATTTGTAAAAAAATCCCAACTTAAACTGATTTCAACAGTAGATAGAAGCACTTTAGGCTGATTACAAAAAGAAATAGAATGCGGACTTAACAGAAGATGCCTAAGAGCATAATAATATCTCTGAATCATAGTATCTGAATAAATATCATCTATGGTATCTAAAACACCACTACAGCTTGTACTCCCTTAAATCCTAACTGATGAAGATTGCTGATAACTTACCCTAGCAGACTCACTTAAGATTCTTCTATTCATCTTCCTCCCCAACAGGCTTGGCAATAAACTAGAAAGAAACTAAAACACCACACAGGCTAATTATTGCCAGGATATAGTTCAGTAAAGAAAAACTTCAAACACTAGCTAATTATTTCATCATGATGTAACTTGGACAAATGGTTTAACTACGATGAGCTCAAGTAGACTAATGTCCTATGTGTATTGAGGCTTGTTAATCTTATTCACAAATTAGAGAATGGGATTGTCAAGCCAAAGCAAAAAAATGTTCAGAACAGTTGCGACTGATCACATGGTAAAAGCATTAGTAAAAACCAAAGCATATAGAAATACAATGTATTAGGGAGAGACAGTGCGCACTAAGTTCTTAAAAGGAATTTTGAGAACAGGTGATTTCTATTCTTCAGGAACCTAGAATAACACAACCAAACTCACAGAGCAAAAATAAATAAAAAATCTCTAGCTGCAGAATCAAACACCCTCCAGTTACAAAACCCACTAATAAAATCCAATTCTCACAAAAAGAACCCAGCAAATATTTATACTTCAACATCTCCAACAAATGGATTTCAAAATCTAAGGTAATCTCTCAGAACTGAATGCAAAAACATATTACATATATCTCATAATTAATTCACAAACACAACATCAAATTAAAACCCCACATGCTGATTAAACAGAAATAGAGATAGTGGAATAAAAATCTCTCAATCTACAAAATAAAAAATCCAAAATCCAAATTTTCTCAAATCCCATATAATGAATTTATTCAATACAGAGAATGAAAGAACCAGAACGGAAATTTCAACCAAAAAAGAAAAACCCCATTACAGCCCCCACGTACACTACACAAGATGAATGGCTCTGATTCTTCTAACCCAAATTCTGATATTAGAGTCCCAGGCGAGCTAAGTAAATTAATCGAAGTGAACATGACACTACCATGTGATTGAAATGACACGGTATTACATCTTCGAATGAAAGAAATAATGAAATGAAAGCTTACCAAGGAGGGAAAGGAGTTCCATAGCTGAAGAATCGAAAGGTTAAGCCGTGAAATACTCTCCCTGATAGAGAGAGAGAGAGAGAGAGAGCAGTGTTCGTGTGTCCACAAATTTCAGAAACCTCTTGGTTTGGTCTTAAAGAAATAATTAAGCGTCGGTAAAAACAGAAAAACACGGTAACAAAATAATTTTAAACGTGAGAATAATACTATGAAATTTAGTTTTAAAATAAAAAATGTGTTTTTTTTTCTTACAAGTCTCATAAATAGTACACAGAACTCATATAAGAAGTCAGATGTGTACTGAAAAAATGCTAGGCATGCAATCCAAACAGAGACTTAGTGTGTGTTTGCCTAGCGTTTCAGTTGCGTTAGGCATTTTTTTGTACCACAACATTGTTCATAAGACCACTAAACTCAGCAAAATGTGCATATCCATGCATTTCTGGGTCCTACAGCACTATTCACACTTTTAAAAATTATTTTACTACAATGTTTTCAGTAATAAGTTTTTCGTAAATAAGCGGTATTCAAACAAACCCTTAAACTCTTTTCATAAACAATAAACGCATCACTTTTTTTATGAAGGGTGAAGTAAACGCATTACTTAATTTAGGAAGAACCATGAAGAATGAGATTTTTTTTTTGGGGTAAAATATCATTTTCATCCTAAACTATTACAAAAGTTCATTTTTCAACACTAAACTTTTGAAAGTTTGTTTTCCATCCCTAAATTTTGTAAAACATTATGATTTTCATCATTCTGTCCATAGTTGTTAGTTTATGTTTTATGTAGTCTAGCGGAGTGTTAACGTGTTATTTGATTTGGATTAAATTATTTTACTTTTTAAAACATGGACACATGGCAAATAATTGTTGGCACACATGGAAACCATTTTTTAAAAGGCCAAAATACCCCAATCTCCCTCAGTTGACAAAACCCAGTAGAAATCCATTACTTGTGCCTTATGCTATGTTTGGAAGTTTGGAAAGAGAGAAGAGTATAGAGGAGGAAAGTAGTGAGAATGAGAGTAAAGGGGAATGATTATCCTCCATCCTGTTTGGATGTTTTTAAAATTAAGTAAGAGGGAGGGGAATAATTAGTTTTTTCATAATTTGTAATTTTATTAATATGGTAAGGGTAAATTTGATAATTCATTTGGTCAAGCATTTCTATACTTTACTCTCCCTCTAAATCTCTCAAATTTAGGGAAATTAGAAATAAGGGGTTAGAAATAGTTAGAACCCCTCCAAACTCCTACAAATCCTTCTCCCTCCTCCCTTAAAAAACATCCAAATAAGGTAATTTAACTTACTCTCTATCCCTCTACTCTACTCACCCCTCCATCCAAACAAGCTATTAATCTCAAAATTTCCAAACTTGAAACCCCAACCCAATCATGAAATACTTACCGACGACCCAACCGTTCAACGGCAACTGTTTTCCACCACATCGAGGAGAAAAAATAGGACTTAGAACCCCAATGGCTTGGTTAGTGCAAAAGACCCAAAACCCCCAAAACTAAATTACTTTTGAGATTATTTTGTTTCAGTGGATCTTTACCGAGGTGTATAGATAATGGTTTTTTTTTTTTTTTAATTGGTTTTTTTTTGCTTAATCATACCAATAGAAGTATGATTTTTTTTTGGTTAGTAAGTCTACACTAGTTTTGTTTCTAGCCATTTTATTATAGATGATGGTAATTATATTTTTATGAATTTCCAAGCTATACTACGTGATGCTAGATTTAGGGTTTCACAGATATTTCTTTGTTTCAGTCAATTAAGTCCTTTCTAGTCATTGCCTGGTTGAGTTTTTCCAATCTGATTGCCAACTTCACAGAGGTTGGTAACCTATGAGATGTGAGTGGGCTGTTGCTAATTCTATATAACCTAGTTGATTGGGGATTTTGGGGTTCTAAGCCATATTTCATCCCATTGACGCTGGCGGAGGGAGGTTGCCATTTAACGGTTGGGGTCCGGTGGGAATTTCATGGTTAGGGTAGTTGGACTTTAGGGTTTTAAATTTGGGGATTGGATTTCTATCGGGTTGTCAAATGAGAGAATGAGGGGTATTTTTGGCCTTTTAAAAAATGGTTTTCATGTGTGCCAACAATTATTTGCCACGTGTTCATATATATTTTTTTTTAAATAGTTTAATCCAAGTCAAATACCATGTCAGCACTCCATCAGGCCACATAGGACATAAACTAACATACATAAACGGAACTACAGAAGGACGAAAATTAGAACATTTTGCAAATTTTAGGGACGAAAAACAAAATTTCCAAAGTTTAGGGATGAAAAACGAACTTTTGTAATAGTTTAGGGACAAAAATGATATTTTACCCTTTTTTTTGGGGGGGTGGGGGAACATCATTTTGGTCATTATTATTTTCAGCTTGCAATCAATTTGTTCCTTACTATTAACTTGCTAACAAAAAATGCCTACATGACAAACAGTAGATACACATGGCACACTTGAAACTAACATGTCTATTAAAATATTAATAATTAATTGAAAATTCCACGTCAACAATTAAAAGATTAAAAAAATTACAAAAAAAATTAAAAACAATATTTACTTTTTTTATTTTTCATTGCATTTTCTTAGCAACCAAATATGCAAAAACAAAAACACCTTACAAAAAAACCCAAATCAAACCCAAATTCAATTTGGATGGTTTAGAAATCGTTCTCTCACAATTCACAAAACAAAAAAAATAATCTAACAACCCATCAAAAATCATTTATGTTTTAGAAGAAGTGTTCCAAATCCATGCATCCCATTTCCTCCTAACATTGTGTTTGGTTACACCTGAAAATAGGGAAAAGAGGAGAAAAGAATTAGGTAAAGGAAATGATAGAGAAAGGGAAGAGAAAATGTTTTTCTCCTATATGTTTGCAAATAGGAAAGGAAAGAGAAAAGAAAAAATAAATGGAAACAGAAGAATTGTTTTTTAATACTTTTATACCCTTATAAAGTAGGAAGGGAGGACAAAGAGTTAATGGCAAAATTGACATTTTGGGAGCTATTCAAAAGTCAAAATTGGCTACTGGCATTTTTAACTGGAGTTTTCTTTTCATTCATCCCAATTTGGGTGGATAAAAAAGTGTGGGTCCAAGTGATTTAATTTCATTTCACTTTTGTATCATTTCCTTTCTATCAAAGCAACCAAACATAGGAAATACCATATTTTCCTTCCTTTTCCCTTCTCCTCTCTCCAATTCCACCATATCCAAACAATGCATAAAACTTTAAACCATCAGCTAGAGAAGAAGAAGAAGAAGAATAAATGGGCCTAACCTCGATTCTAGATCCCCTCCCCCACCACAGCGACCCCCAGTGAGTGAAGGGTGAATCGATTTCTCGAACCCAGACGATACTATCGAAATGTTCATTGGAAACGCCAAAGGGCATGACAATCCTCCAAGCATGCGAAGTGGCCGTCACCCACCGATCTGTCCACCATCGTTGTTGAATCTCCATGAATACCGATCTGAGTGAACCTAGGAGAAAGAGATAAAGATGAACTGAAATATGCATTTAGGGATATAGATGGGTGTTTTGAGCTTGAAAATCCTCTAAATTGATCTCATCTCACAATTGAAGTTTGGATTTGATATGGGGCTATGTTTCATTTGCGTTTGTTTCCTGAGAAAACCAAGTAAAAAATATATATATATATATATATATATATATATATATATATAAAATCAAAGAACAGTTTAGAAAAGAAAAAGAAAAGTCCTTAAATTTGTTTGTATCATTTTGTTAATCAGACTTGATTATCATGCTTTCATAAGAACGAAGACGGTGTCATTCATAGATGTAATTTCTTAAATTTGATGTGGCTTAGTACTATTTACTTGGGCATATGGGAATTTTGCTTATTTGTGTTTTGCATATGTAATTCATAGATTTTGGGTTTGATCTCGTTATTTTGTATGTGTTTTTGTTTTGGAATGTTAGAAAAGCTTTTTTGTTAATTTTTCTAATTTATATTTTTTAATCATTCACTTGTTGACATGGTATTTTCAATTAATTATTTTTATTTTTTATTATTACTGTATTTTATTAGCCACATCAGTTTCAGATTTGCCACGTGTACCCATTTTTCATATAAGGATTTTTCCGTTAGTGAGTTAACGGTAAAGACCAAATTGATTGTAAGTTGAAAATAACACAGATCGAATTGATTGTTACCAAAATGTAGGGACCAAATTGACTTTGACCCCAAAATGTAAGGACCAAAACAATGTGTGGGTTCTTTTTCTTTTTTTTGACAACACACAGGCCCAAGTAGAAACAAGGATCTTGGGCATTGTGCATAAGTTTAATGGACTGGGTTTGGTTCATCGCAGCTAAGTTGGGCTGATTTTGAACCAGGTTGTGCACAAAACGTGGATCCTGCAATACATACATACTAACACATAGAAAATATATATGTATTACACAGTAAGGAACAATAAAGAATGATATAAGTAAAGGGAAAATGAAGTAAAACGTTAAGGATCTTCAAGATAATAAGAAATACTTCATTATTTTCTTAAGTTTTTTTTTTTTTTTTTAATAAATACATTATGCTTTTTTGCACTAGGATATGTCATAAGGTCCAAATAAGTTCAAAAATCACAGACTTAGATAGCTCTTTTAGGCTTCCAAGACTTGTGAGGTTTGAATCCCTTTAAATCCAAGTGTATTCTCTAGTGTCTGTCCTAGGATCCTGGACGGTGTTATCCCTCTGTCCTCTCTTTTTGAACTCTGAAGGAGTTTTCTAAAGGATCTTTTCTCTCTGATTCACTATTGATGAATGATTTTTATTGTTGGCCCCCTCTCTTTTTATAGTGCCCTCTTAGGATTTTTTGGTGTACCACTGATACCCTTCATTTGCTATCCTGGACATTAGAACTAATGTTGTGCCAGCAACATTGATGACTGGTCCCTTCTTTATTTTCTCACTATTTTTCCCTTTTGAGATTCCTTCTCCAAAAGTCCCTAGCTTACCTTCCTCTTCTGGGAAGTCCTAAGGGCTGACTTCTAATTCTTCTTTTCCCAAAACTTCTAAATACTACTTTTCAGACCCACTTTTTAGCTGCTTTACCTTTTGTCATTTTCTCTAAATGGGCAAATTCCTTTCTATCAAGCTGAAAGATCCCCAACCACCTTCCTTCATGGTCCATCTCCCTAGGTTCCCCGAGGTACCAAAAAATTTTTCATGAAGCATTAGTTCACAGGTCCTCTGCCTTTTTTTGCATCATTGGGTGGCTGATGGGACATATCTACTCTCGTTCTTTGTGTTCCTGGGCATGCTCTCTTGAGCTGTCTTAATTCCAACCTGGCCTCCTGCTGCATATCTTGAGGATCTCAAGTTTCTGGGAATCCCCAAGTATCCTGGTTCAGCTTTCTCTTTAAGTTCCCCAACAATTTTCTCTCTTAAAGGCTGGGCTGAATTGAACTTCTCTTTTCTTTGTTTCATAAGGCCCAAAACTTGCCCGTTCATGGGTTTAGTCCCCTTCCTACTTATTTTTTGGTGAATTTGGGCCTTACCCTTTCCTTGAAAGCCCAAATGGTTCTTAGATTTCAATTTTTGTATTGTTTTGGACTTTGATACAATATTGTGATATTTTGGACCTCAACACAATGTTTGCCCCCTTTATTTTAAGTAATATGAACACAAAACTTTCACAACAATAAGTTATTATTGATTTTAATTTGAATTAACAACTTAAATTACTTTTTTAACCACCCATAACAGCCAATAATAACATGTCACATAGAATTTGTTATGAAAATATTGTGGAGATAACATTTTTTTTTTATTAGTTACAAGATGAAAGGATTTGAATCTTGAATATCTTTATTGGAAACTAATCTTATCACACGCGCTTAGCACGCGCAATAAGACTCTTTTTTCTTTTTCTTTTGGGCTTATTGTCATAATTTTCTATTCAATTATAGTCACATCAAAATCCTATATACACTTCTCTCTCTCAAAAAAAAAAAAAAAAATCCTATATGCACTACATCTATTTGATAGTTGACACCATACTTCATTAGTTGTTTTGGTTCGTCAAAAATCCGTACATTATTAGTTGTGAAAATGTTGTGAACATAACATTTCTCTTATCTTAAAAGTTATAAAAAGAAAAGAAATAGAAAGAAATCAAAATATCGATCATAAATCTAACCCAAAGTAAATTTAACCGAGTAAAAGAAGAAAGAAACAATATAATTAAAAAATATTTACATTGAGTAATAATATGTAATTTCATTTATTTCATAAAAATAAAAACATAAAACATATTAAAGGAAACTTACATACCTTTTTTAGAGGAAAAACCTAAGGTTATACATAGTTTTTTGAAGATGCTAGAGGAAGTAAAATAGCCCACAAACCGTACGGGAGGAAATTAACATAACTGTGGTAAATAAAAATTCCCACTTTTAAATCGGAGGAAGGGAGAGAGACATAAGTTGATGAGGGAAGTTGTTGTCTTGTAGTGGGAAGTTTGTGATGTAGTAGAAGATGTGAAGAAATGAGAGGTTATCAGTTTTTTAATTTTTTAAATATTAAATTTTTGTATCTACCTTTTTTTATAAGAAATTTTTGTATTTAACTTGGGTCAATATTTTGAAATTTGAATTGAAACACATTAAAATATATGCTTGTATTTTTTTTAAAAAAAAAGAATTGAACCTACATAAGAACACTAGTCTCGTCACACACACTTTGCGCGTGCAATAAGGCTCATTTTTATTTTTTTGGGTTTAGTGTCATAATTTCCATTCATTTCAATTTGAGATTTACACATTTGCTCACTAATATTATGCATTTGTGAGCTACTGATACAACCAGAGTGTGTCATAAGGCTAGCTTCAAAGAATGAACAAATTCATACATGAACATATGAATTATGAATTCAATGCTATTTCGATGATATTTTTTGGAGCTATTCTAATGACACTTTGGTTTATTAATAATTAGCAAATACATAATATTACGCAAATGTGTGAAACTCAAATTGTGATGAATCATGAATGTAAACTTATGACATTAAACCAAAAAAAAAAAAAAAAAAAAAGAGCTCATCACGCACTAGTAATCATTAAAGAAATATTCTAGAGATGCAATTGTATCAAAAGAATTTAACCAAAAAAAGGGGTTTAAAGGTACTCATAAATGTTAATAGAATTCATTAGCAAACGTACTTGTATCAAACAAAAGAAGCAAAAAACTACTGCATCAAATGGGGAAAAACAAAATAAAAACAAAAAACAAAACAAAACAAAGTGTAGTGCCACATATGAGAATGTCATGTCTCATTGAAACAATAGTTGCTCAAATAGGTGATTAATAGTTAATACAAAACCCAACATTACAATAAATGCAATTTAACAAAACCTGTTTCCATTTGGCAAAGAAATTTTGGCACACATATCTAAACACCAACCCAAGCGATGGAATGGGCCAACGAATAATGGTAAAAATAGATAAGTATTTTGCACAAAAATCAAAACCCAAATAGAAAGTTATTATGAAAACAAATATTAGTATTAAAAAGAAATCCAATTTAAATCAACGCAAACACCACAAATCAAAATCAATCTTACAATCCACTTTACATCAAGTTGCAAATGCCAGACCTTCCATCAAAACCGTTTCTTTTCATGCAGCTCCCCTTCCTAGGAGTCTTGTTGTTGTTGCCCAACCTTAGAACAAACAGCAAATGCGTTCCACTTATTAAATAGGGTTCTATGGTCAATCCGTAACCCCTAGATGTCGAAGGCATCCTTGGGATGATCTCATAATTCCTATGGGGTGGAGACGATGGGGTCAGCCCATGTATTTCACTTTTCTTAAACTCCTAATAGCGTTTTATGAAAATTTTGTTCTAACTGTGATTTTCTCTATTCAATAAAAAGAAGTTTTGTATTAAGAATTAATCTGCAGTGAATTTAAGTTTGATGAAAGGGTGCAGGTGGCGTTTGGATCCGGATGATTTGCATTTTGCATTTTTAGCTTCTTTTTTTTTAGCCGTGAATGTTGACTTTCTGTGTTTTTAGTTTTCAGTTTTTAGCTGTATCCAAACGAACTTGTAGAGATTTTTTTTTTTTTGAAGATGAAAGAGAATTTAGAAGAAGAAGAAGCAAGAAAAGAATATAGAGCCAAAACAAAATCTCTGTGTTTTTTTTACAATTTGAAAAAATATAAGAAATGAGGAGGTTATTGGATTGTAAACTGACACGCATGTTTAGAGGTTTAAAATTGTAAGATTTTATTTTATATATTTACCCCCTTTAGTTAAAAACTTGTAAGTGAGTATAATGAGGGTATTTTGGATATCCAAAAGTAGAAATCCAAACAAGGGTATAGAAAATAAAAGAGATTTTATAACGTAAAATTTAGGATTTTAAAAACTACATGGATTATGGGATAAGGATATGATTTTTTTTCAACTAAGTTAGATTTTAATGTGGGTTTTTTTTATAGAATTTTTGTGAGAAGCTTTTTTTTTTTTTAATTTTTTTATAAGTAGAGTTGTTTTGAAGACATGAGTTAATGAGACAGTGGTCCTATTTTGTAGGCATATATTTTTACTGGATGATGTATTTTTGACCTTTAGAACAATTCAAATCAAGAAGGGGAATCCAGTTATATATAGTATAGATACTAAAATGTACCAATTGAGTTACAAGATTCTCCATTGTCTTGTATATGTCTTTTTTAGGAAAGGATAGAAGGAAAAGATTTTTTTTTTTTTTTTTTGAAAACATAATGAAATAGAATAAGTAATCTTCAAAAGTGCTTTTTTTTTTAATAGGTAGATAGAGGGAAAGAGAGAGGGGCTTTGAACCACATACATGGATAACTTGTAAATAATGTTATTACCATTGAATTTGTTTTTACATTATTTTAATTTAAACCTATTCAATATTGGGTCAATTAAGAGAATTTTTTATGCTTGAAGGAAAAAAAGAAAGTAACAAAGAACTATGGAAAGCACGTAAATTAAATTTTACGACTATGTTTATTTTGACATTAACATTTTTTGAAAAATGAAATATTTTCCAAAAAAAAAAATTCTAAAAAATTATCTAATTTTCCTATATTTAGTAACAACCTTAAAATGAGTTGGAAAACTATCTCTTAACTTCCCTTATTTAGCTTAACGTGACAGAGTTCCTTTCCGCTAAAATTTTATGGAAAACAACTCTATATCATGCCAAGCTAAATAAGGAAAGTTAAGAAATAATTTTCCTTTAATTTTTTTTTTTTTTTACATTACCAAACACAAAAAAACACCAAAAAAAACAATCTTTACATAAAGTTTCCATCAAAACAAACGGAGTATAAGTAATCATACATCAAATATCATTACCCCATTTTGACCATCCCTTAGATTTATGGAATCCTTTATTAAAAGACTAAGATTACCAAAAATGCATTTTTAACCCAATCATATCTTGGAATTTGTTGAAAAACCGTTTTGGGTTTTCAAAATAAAAAATCATAGTTAACCAAGGTCAAAATGCATTCATTTTATGGAAAACTCGATTAATTTATGGCTAAACTCTAGGGTTGGCTAAACTCTAGGGTTGGCTAAACCCTAGTTTGACAAGATTTGATCGTGTTTTATATAAAAAATCTGTATCAAAGCTAATTCTTCACTATTACGAAGTGCACATAAAATATGCGTAAATGCACTTTTAGTCCCTACATTTTGCACATTTTTCTATTTTGGTCCCTATATTTTATTTTTACCACTTTTAGTCCCTAAACTAATTAACGCGTGACATTTAAGTCCTTTCCGTCACCCAACTAACGGGGAAAGCTAAAGTGGCTAACGGAGAATTAAAATAACATTAAACTATTACTACGTGGCATACCCAAGCTCGACATGTGGGATTCCCACCCCAAACCTTGTCATGTGACCATCACGTGACTGCTTCATCAACCACCTCTGGTGCGTGGATTCTGAAAATCCCCAATCAGATATTGAACCCTAGAAGTAACTCTTAAAACACCATCAACCTCTATAGTGAAGCTACCATCATCAAACATTTGAAACCATCAGCCTGTCTCTCACGAAGCCACCATCATTAAACATTTCCCAAAACACATCTCTACCCTTTGAAGCCAAATACCCAAACTTTTCTCCATTCCTAAAGCCAAATATCCACTTTTCTTGTAATTGCAGAGAAAAGTAAAAGTAAAGGCTGGGAGACGAGCTTTGTGAAAATGTATTAACTCTCTCTTTGTCTATGTCCTTATTTATAGCTTTATATTATGCTTGTTGGTTGGAACTGGTAGTAGGGCTACAATGTTTTTGTATGTTTAGACTTTTGACTGTTTGTTAGTCCCTATCTGCATGTGTTTGTTTGTGGTTTCTAATGTGGTCCCTGTGTTCTCTATGTGCCCCTGATGAAAAGAATTAGTAAGCCTAACATTATTGTATAAATGTTGTTTTGTGTAATTCAAGTGTTTATATGCATGTGTCTGTGTTAGTGTGACAAAACTATTAAAGTTAGTGCTATGTTGTTACTTAAATAATTGTTGTGTTGTTGAATGAGTCCTGTTTTGATAAAAACGTGCTGTTTTGGATTATAACTAGCGTTATTTAAAATGGGTTTGGTGGTATGTTGCATGCAGAATGGATTATTTTATTAAGTGTTGCTTTGTTAAATAACTGTTGTTTTGTTCTATAACTAGCATTGTTTAATTAAGTTTGGTGCTATGTTACATGCAGAATGAATGAGCTATTTAGTATATTTATGCATCATGGTGGCCATTTTATTGAGAATCCTAGAAAATATGTGGGAGGTACAGTAGATATAGTTGATAATTGTGATCCTAAAAGGTGGTCCAAGGTTGAGCTAGAGGGTATACGTTAAGACTTTGGATACACTCCTGTTGGCAGGCTGTGGTATAAAATGCCTGGTATGGACCAAGAAAGGGCAAATTTCCATTTAGTTGTTAATGATGATGATGTCATGTTCATGACAGATTTATTTAAAGGCTATGAAGAGATTCATGTGTATGTAGAACACCCGGTAGATGACCCTATACTAATTGATGAAGGAAAGGATATTGGTGAGGAAGTGCAACCATTGGCAGTGGAACAAGACCTTATAGGTGATTATGATGGTGATGATAGTGAACATGATAGTGATGACCATGATGGGAGTGATGATATGTATGCTAAAAATCAAACTTTCAGCAATGAGGATGAGCCAACTGAGGTGGATGTTCCCATTGAGGTTGCTGCTTCCCATGTGGTTCAAGGAGAGTAGGTAAAGAACCTACCATTAAGCACCCATCTAAGGTCTTTATTCTAAGTGATGGTAGTAATAGTGAAGGAAGTGGCACTGGGGGAAGTGGGTTAGATGATGAGGTAGAGTTGAACCATGATGTTAAGGACTTTGTTGAAGACAATAATGACAATTGTGATGGTAAGAATGATAATGATGATGATGATGTTGTTGTTGAACCAAACCAAACGAGTGTTGGTGTAATGAACTTTGATTATGAGAGTGAGGAATTGCACAGTCTGGTGGAATCATCATTTGATGATGAGCTTGGGTATGACAATGATGATATTTCTGAGGATGATAAAAGTATACATATAGGATATGGTAGGGGACAGAAAAATGAGAAAGTGGAGAGGTTCCCTGTGTTTAAGCCAATAGCTAAGGCAAAACATATTTTTTTTTAAAAGGATATGTTGTTTACAACACCTAAGCAATTCAAGGAAGTTATAGCAGAATATGATGTTTATGGTGGATAGGGGATCAGATTTGTTAAAAATGACCTGTAAAAGGTAAGAGCCGTTTGCCAAGAAAACTGCAAGTTTTTTATTTATCTAACAAAAGTGTCAAGGGAGAGAAGCTACCAACTAAGGACATTAACTTTGGAACATACATGCTTTAGAAGTTTTAAAGAACCCTAGGTGTACTTCATCATACATTAGGAAGAAGTTGATGAAGAAAGTGAAAAGATAGCCTAACATCAAGTTGAGAGACATCCAAGATGATGTTCATGAGAAGTATACCATATACATAAGTGCAGGAAAGGCAAGTAGGGCTAGGGATAAGGCTAGAGAATATGTGGATGGGGCTTATACACAATAATAAAACCAGCTGTGAGAGTACTATGAGGAATTAAGGAGGTCTAGTTCTGGCAGTACAATACTTACGAAGGTACATACCTTCCATGGTGGTGATTTAGTAGCTGAGATGGACCTGATTTATGGGTTGCCTTATTTTGAGAGGCTATACATATGTTTGGAGTGATGCAAGAAAGAGTTTCTGGCTGGATGCAGGCCATTCATTGGTTTGGATGCATGCCACTTGAAAAACAAGTCAAAGGGGGCAATTGATTACTACAGTATGCAGAGATCCTAATGAAGAGTATTTCCCACTTACATATGCAGTGGTAGAGACTGAAACCAATGACTCTTGGACTTGGTTCATCAACTTGTTACTTGCAGACATAAGTCAGAATAAGAGATGGGTGTTTATGTCAGACTAGCAGAAGGTGTATAGTTAATTCTTCATTTGGTTTGTTTTAATCTGTATTTAGTCATTGTACTTTTGGTCCACTAACTTCACATATTTGCCTGTGATACTGTTTGTGACAGGAGTTGGTGCAAACATTCATTAACAACTGACCACAATATGAATACAGGATTTGTTGTAGGCATTTCTATAACAACTTCAGGAAGAACCATCTTGATGTTCTGATCAGAGATATGTTTTAAAAGGCAACCAAGGCAACTTACAAACAAGAGTTTGATAGGGTGGTGGATGAGCTAAAGGAGATTGATGCTGATGCACACAGTTGGTTGGATGCTCATTCAACAACAAAATGGGTCAGACACATGTTTAGTGAAGATGGCTTGACTAACACCATACTCAACAATATGTGTGAGAGCTTCAATAGCAGGATTCTTAAATTCAGATCTAAGCCCCTAATTAGCATGGTATGAGTCTTTATGATCACTTTCAGTTAATTATAGTGATTGTTTGGTACTATTTTTGGCAGTTGTTGTAATTCATATTTAGAACATCCATATCAGTATATGCAAAAAATTTTCCATTTTGCACATCTAAAACCTATTTTTTTCTATTTTACACACCTATTTTTACAAAATACTCATATCAATGTCTATTATACACATAAATTCAAATAAAATATTCATTTTTTTAACACTATGAACAGTAACCGTGAGAGGAGAGAGAAAGGAAAAGAGAGTGAGGTGAAAAGAGGAGAGAGAACAAAGAATAAAAAAATCATTAACACGGTAAACAGTAACCATGTATATATATACGGTTACTGTTCATTTGCAAGACTATTATGCATATTTAGACATTTTTACAAAGACTGATGTGGGGGGTTTTTGGATTAAAATGTATAAAATTGAGCACTTTTTGTATTTTAGAAGACTATTCATGAGTTGGTGTGGTTGCTCTAATGTTTCATTGTACTTGTATATGATTGTAGCTTGAGTGTATCAAGCTATATCTGATGACTAGATTCCAAGAGATTAGAGAGAAGGGTGTGAGGCTAGAGTCAGATATTTGTGCCAAGGTGATGAAGAGGTTGCACAAGGAAAAGCTGGCAGCCAATAGGTGATTAGCTTACTAGGTAGGGCAGACATAGTTTGAAGTGAAAAATGGTCTGCAAAGTTTCACTGTTGACTTGGCCACAACACACTGCAATTGTAGGAAGTGGGATATAAGTGGCATACCTTGTGCTCATGCAATCAGCTGCATATTTTTCAACATACAAGATGCTGAGTAATATGTTCACCATGTTACCATATCTCTACATACACGACATGCTATGAACCAATCATATCACCAATCAATGGACAGAATATGTGGAGACCTAGTGGTGTGACCCCAGTTCAGCCTCCCATCAAAAGAAGACCATTTGGCAGACTTAAGAAGAAAAGAGCAAGGGAATCTAATGAGCCAACAAGTAAGAGAGCTGGCATTTCTAAGCAATGCAAGGCCTGTGGTAAGTTAGAGCATAATAGAAGAAGTTGCAAGGGTGAGATTGGAGGGAACTCCTCATTGCCAAGCACCATAAACGGAACTAGTACATTTAATAAGGTAATATATGGACATGTGTGTGAAATAGTTGCCTTTTAATATTCAATATTAATGTGTGTGAATTTCTTGTTTGTAGATCAACAAAACTAGGGTAGCCTCAGCCACATTAGGTGCATCATACCAGGCCAGCATGCACAACTTCAGCTCCAGTCCAAGTGCACCACCTCAGTCCAGCATGCATAGCCCATTCACTTTAAATGTACCATACCAGTCTAGTATGCCTAGCTTCAGGCCAGGTGCACCATCTCAAGCCAAGACAAGCTCAGCCACTTAATTTGCATCATCTTAGACGAAGATGACTAATCTAGTCCAAATGTAACACCTTATGTCAGGACAAGCTCATCCAATCCATTTCAGGCTAGCAAAAGCACATTCATCCACTCTTATACACAACAGCACAACTTCATTCTAGCTGCACCACACTAGTTAGGCAGCACCACATAGAATCCAGGTGCACATCAGAACTCCAGCAGTAGCAACGCAAATCCAAGGTAGAAAAAGACAAGGGTGGTCACATTAGAGACTCTAAAGGCTTCTAAGAATGCATCCAGATACATGGAAGCAATTAGACATGGTGGGAGTCAATCATCTGTGCATGGTCCAAGGAAATGAAGAGAGCACATGTTCATTTTTCCTTTGCTTGTTTTGTGTATTTATGGTGATAGAGTTAACTATGGAACAATGCCCTTTGTTTGTAGAAAGTGATGGTAGAAAGTGTTGTTTTGTTTAATATTGAAACTCTTTGTCATGCTTTGATACTCATAGCAATGAGTTATAGTTAATGATAAGTTGAAGATGTTTTCCTATTGCCTTTGTGTTGTTTAGGTTAATATTGAATCTTGTGTCCTGTTTTGGTTTTCACAGCAATGACAAGCTGTTAATGAAGATGTTGTGTTAGATATTTGATTGAGCTTTGTTATATATCTTGACACTAGTGATACTGATAGGTTTGTTGTATATATGTGTTGATATCCTTGGACCATTGGTATATAGAGTCTCTATATTTCATGTTTCAAACCTTATTTCTTTCCCTTTGTCCAAAAATAGATATTGACAGGTTTGCTAGAATAGTATTTATTGATAATTTTAGGAGTAGAATCAAGAAAATAGGTCAAATTGTTATTTAGGCATAGATTCACAATATTTAGGCACAAATTCATTAGGCAAGTTCACAATAATTACCATTGCATAACACATCACCAACACATTACTAGTCCAGTCATCAAGGAACGGGGGTATTCATTTCATTTCAGGAATGGTACCCAAAAAAAAAAAAAAAAAACAGCAGGTTTTTCCATGCTAACTATCTAACCAAAACATTTACACACTGCCAGCCCTATGCATTAGTAATCACAGGATATTGAAACTCCCCCATCTATGTAACATGCTAACTAAACATACACTTCCACCACCCACCTAACCAAACATAAACACTTCCACACTTCCCACTTGCTGCCTAACCAAACCTCCACTACTTGTCTAACCATACATATAATTACAGAGACAAATCTCATATATCACTAATAAGAATGCCAAAGCCACAGTGTAAAACTTCTCTCTCTTGTAGCATCTTGCAACCTCGGCCTTTAGTATGATAATCCATTGTCTTTCTCTAGGATGAACACCTTACCACGTTCACATATCTTATCATCATGCCATTGGAAGAATTTACACTTTCGCCCAACGTGAAATGCAAACCAAACACTTAATAATGAAACAAAAGAAAATCAAAAAATAAACTTCCACCACCAAAGAAGAATTTAAACAAAAAAATTGAACCCCAGTAAAACAAAATACTCAAATTGAAATACCCAATAGTTTGGACATCCATAAAACCTTCTGCTAGGGTTGTCTATTGTCCACGAAACGACTAACATTGGTTTTTCAGCATAGTAGCACCTCAATGGAGCTCTCCTCCTCAAGCTTGAACTGGTTAAAGAGCTTGCCTCCATCTGATCAGGGACTTCGAAATGGTTGAAGATCTTGAGAGATGGTTGATGATGATGATTATGCTCCTCGTGACAGAGATGGTTTGAGAGAGAGGCTAATGGTTCGAGAGAGACAAAATGGGTAATTGTGATGCCCCAATTTGATTGATTGTGTGATGTGTGTGGGTGTGTGATGAGTCCCACATCGGGTATTTACTAGGTAGATTTGAGCTTTATTAATAACTACAAGGAGCCTCAATTGTGATTTGTCCTTTTGAGGTATAGCGCATATGTGGCTAGCGCTTTTCCTTGGGTCGTTACATATGGTATTAGAGCCGGCCTAGTAATCCCGTGTGGGGTCGGAGACACTACTCCACAAAGTGGGCTCTAATGAGGACGTTAGAGATTTAAGTGGGGGGAGATTGTGATGCCCCAATTTGATTGATTGTGTGAAGTGTGTGGGTGTGTGATGAGTCCGACATTGGGTATTTACTGGGTAGATTTGAGCTTTATTAACAATTACAAAGAGTCTCAATTGTGACTAGTCCTTTTGAGGTATAGTGCAGATGTGGCTATCGCTTTTCTTTGGGTCGTTACAGTAATTCTAGGGATTCAAGTCTGATTTGGGGATTTTAAGTGTTTGATTGGTTGGTGAATGCCTTGCGTGATATACACGTGACTCGGTTTGGGGCGAGAGTCACGTGTCAAAGTGGGTCATGCCACGTGTAAAAAAATATCATTATTTTAATTCTCCGTTAGCCACTTTAGCTTTTCCTATTAGTTGGGTGACAAAAAAGACTTAAATGTCATGTGTTAATTGGTTTAGGGACTAAAAATGCATTTATGCCTAAAATATTTCAATCGGCAACTCATGGACCAGGGACGGAGTAGGAACTTTGAGTTAGGGGGGGCAGCTTTACTATTGGATGTGTGCGGCAATTTCAATCTTTAACTCTGCTAGTTAGTGGTTGAGATTTTTTTTTTTTTTTGGGTGTGGGTAAGAATAAAATTATTTTTGTTTATAATTTTTTAAAGAGTAGGGTTATTTATTTTGGATAAAATTAGTTAATTGAGCTTAATTGTTTTTTAGTTTTACTGGTAATTTTTGTTGTTGAACTTTTTTTTTGGACTTGTATATTTTGTTTTAGATTTTAGATCTATAAATTTTTTTTATGATCACTAAAATGAGGAAAATGTTAGAGCTACAAGTATTTTATAAATTACTAATGTGATAAGTGGTTACTGATAAGTAAAAAAATGATGTGAGTGGTGGGCCTATATGCGAACTAATAAGAATTTGCTACAAAAATAGTTCGTAAAAATGTTATAAAAAAGTTTGTGAGTATAACATTACTTTTAAGAGAATCAATGATATTCTTAAAGGGAAACAAAATATAATTTTATAGAACAAAATTGCTAAAATTAATACACATATATAATAATATTTTTTTCAAAAAAATTCCGGTCCAATGGTGGTCTTGTCCATGTCATGGACTAAAATCAAACCACAGACAAGCAATGTATTGCAAAAACGAAAAATAACCAAGACAACATATTTTGGGCAAAAAATGATGATTTATAGTCATGTGCAAATATACTTCACATCACAAAATATGGATTCAAAAAGTTAGTAATTATTATAGGAGAGAGAAAGTGTTCACCACTCACAATCACGCAAATCTGCAAGTTGTGAGATTGAACGCCTCTAAGAAAAAAAGAAGAAGAAATTAAGTGCATGTTTAGATTTATTATTTCTCATGAGAAATTCTTCTTTTACATTGTATGGTATAGTATAAATTTACATCGTAAACACATAAAAAGTGAAAAATATTGTACACGTTTACAAAAGTGATAAATATTATACACATTTACAAAAAATGCTAAATATTGTACACAAAAAAAAAAAAAAAAAATGACACATTTACAACATTTTCAAGTTGTAACATATAAAGTTGTATTTTCCATTTGGTTTGGCCAACGAGGTCAAGTCAATCGGTAATCACAAATTTGAATTTCTCAACCACATACAAATATGATTAAGGCGAAAATGTACTTTTGGGCCTTATATATTGGGTCAATTTTCGTTTTGGTCCCTACTCTTTTAGAGCGTCTATACTGATTCCTAAAAATTGAAAATAATTTCCATTTTAGTCCTTAGCGTCATCTTAGTAATGAAAATTATTTACATGGCAAACAAAGTGCATAGTAGGGACAATAAGGACTAAAATGGTAACTATTTACCATTGTATGCACGCAGCACGCTGTTTGCCACGTAGACAATTTTCGTTACTGAGATGACGGTAGAGACTAAATGATAAAGATTTTTTATTTTTAGAGACCAACATTGACATCTACAAAAGTAGAGACCAAAATAAAAATTGACCTAAAATGTAGGGACCAAAAATTTATTTTTCTTATGATTAATTAAGTAATTGCACTCCCAAACACTCAATTATGAAGTTATCCTCCCTTCTTTAAAAAAAAAAAAAAAAAAAAAGAATTTATTAGTTATCCAACCAAAAAGGGTAGAGAAAGACCATAAACCTCCCGTTTCCAACCAAGTCTCCTCCGTCCCATAAAAGTCTCGCACACCACACGGCACGAGCGATTCCAAAATAGCGAAAAGGCCCCAACACATCTCTAAACAACTCTAAAGTCTAGTCTAAACTCAACGTGTAGGAACATTCCAGAACCCCTCTGCCCCTCTCTATACACCACACCACTCACTAGAACTCTCTCGTTCCTTTCCCTCCTCCTTTTATATAAGCTCTCTCTTTCTCTCACAATTCTCAATTACATCCAAACCCCTCTTTCATCACCAAAACTCTAATCTTTCATCGCTCTCTCTTTCTCTCTTCGATTCATGGCTGAAGAAGCCAAAGCCAAAGGCAACGCGGCGTTCTCCGCCAGCGACTTCCCCACCGCCATACGCCACTTCTCCGAAGCAATCGATCTCGCTCCGACCAACCACGTCCTCTACTCCAACCGATCCGCTGCCTACGCTTCTCTCAATAAGTACTCCGAGGCCTTGACCGATGCTAAGAAGACCGTAGAGCTCAAACCCGACTGGTCCAAGGGTTATAGCCGACTCGGCGCGGCTCATCTCGGCTTGGCTCACTACGACGACGCCGTTTCAGCTTACAAGAAAGGCCTCGAATACGACCCTAACAACGAGGCTCTCAAATCCGGCTTAGCCGATGCTCAGGCCTCGGCTTCTCGGTCCCGTGCCGGTCCTCCGCCGCCGGGAAACAATCTCTTCGGCGATGCTTTCTCCGGTCCGGAGATGTGGGCCAAGCTGACTGCGGATCCATCCACTAGGGCTTACCTTCAACAGCCTGATTTCGTGAAGATGATGCAGGAGATCCAGAAAAACCCTAGCAATCTCAACCTTTACCTCAAGGACCAGAGGGTTATGCAAGCCCTAGGGGTTTTGCTTAATCTCAAATTCCGTACGCCTACTTCTGAGGACACGGAGATGCCGGAGTCTTCTCCGTCTCCTTCCTCTCCGCCGGAGAGGAAGAGAGCTGCGGAGCCTGAGCCTGTGAAGGTTCCTGAGCCCGAACCCGAGCCAGAGCCGATGGAGCTGACCGAGGAGGAGAGGGAGAAGAAGGAGAGGAAGGCGCAGGCGGTGAGTGAGAAGGAATTGGGGAATGCTGCGTATAAGAAGAAGGATTTCGATACGGCCATCGCGCATTATACGAAGGCCATGGAGTTGGATGATGAGGACATTTCATATCTCATGAATCGAGCTGCTACTTATCTCGAAATGGGTCAGGTATCACAATTGAGACAATACCTCTTATATCAAAAAAATTTATTGCTTGCTTTTGATTTTGACTGTTACAATTTAGTTTCTATTGGTGTAGTTGACTAGTGGTATAGGAACAATTGCACTTGTGGGAATTCTTAATTTGTTTGTCGATTTTGTGTGAAATGCCTTTTCTGTCATCATACTTGTTTTGGTCTCTGTTTTCACTATATCTTATGTTTAAATGCTTAATGGGCAAGATAAAATAAAAGCCCTGAATTTGAAATATTCCATATTTCGGGTTTTAGTTTAATGAGTTGAGGTTTATGTGGATGTGTTATTGAATTATGATTTATCAATTCATTGCAACAATAGTGGACTATCATTTGGATATACTGATTTTCTATACTTTTTGATTTGATTCACTGGCTATAAAATGATAGGGTGTGCATTATTATGAAGAAAAGAGTTTTCTTTACCTTTATCAACCTCACCTGGGCCCAACTTGCTGAGTTACCCAAATCCTGTAATCTTGACAGCACTAGAGCTGACAAGATACCGATATATGTCAGATTTTTGCCACATTTCCAGATCTTGTTGCCTCCAGTGCACTGGAGCAAAGCCTTACCCACTAGTATATAAACATATAAATGTAATCCTGTTATAAGAAGAAAATATGACTGTAATTGAGTGATTAAGAATTTTTAGTTTTAGCCTAGAGATAGAACAGCATCGATAGGAAGTCGTTCATTCTTTTGTTTGTTTGCTTGCCTCAAACTGTTTTTGTGCCAATTTGTGGGGCATACCTTTGGCACCTTAAATGTCAGCACCTAAAATGGTCCTAACAATTGCCTCCACTATTCTTATTGCTGTCCAATGTACACATTGATTCTGATATGAACAACAAACATTTGGACTGTTTACTTGGCTGTATTATACTGTCTGATATTCACATTTATTTCTTTTTAACTGCACCCTAATTCAACTTTTAACTTTATTGTTATTTCAGTATGAGGATTGTATTAAAGACTGTGACAATGCTGTTGAAAGGGGAAGAGAGCTTAGATCAGACTTTAAAATGATAGCGAAAGCTTTGACTAGGAAGGGAAGTGCCCTGGTGAAAATGGCAAAAACATCAAAGGACTATGAACCTGCTATTGAGAGTTTCCAGAAAGCTCTCACTGAGCACCGCAACCCAGACACGTTGAAGAAACTTAATGATGCTGAAAAAGCAAAGAAGGAACTAGAGCAGCAAGAGTACTTTGATCCAAAAGTAGCTGATGAGGAACGTGAGAAAGGTATCCTGTCTAGAACACTTCACCTATCGTTTTATTTATTTATTTATTTTTATCTCAATTGAGAAAGGTATCTCAGTTGAGAAAGGTATCCAAAAGTAGCTGTTGTGCTTTGTATCTCTTGATAGAATTGCCAATCCTACAAATGGTTTCTTCACACATTATGTTTGTGTCTTTTGATTGACTCGTTACACTCCTATATATTTATTCCTCTTGAATAGCAACCCTGGACTAGCTCTGAATCAATAGCACTTCCTATAATTTTAAAATGCCATTCCTGACCTCGATTATGTGGGATCCATATATTGTGTATTATTATGTCTAAAATATAAGGTTTTTGTGCTAGCATTGCTGCATGTTCTTGAAAACTTCTAAGAATTTCTTCATGTCTATCTCTTTCTTGACTGCTTATCTATGTTATATGCAGGCAATGAGTATTTCAAGCAGCAGAAATATCCAGAGGCTATTAAGCATTACACAGAATCCTTGAAAAGGAACCCAAAAGATCCAAGGGTAAAAACCTCTGACACTCCTTTATTCGTGCTGCCAAAGTATATTTAAGTGTTCTGTCTCAAGAAGAGTAACTGCAATGGATCACCGTTTGATACACTTGCTGTCTTGCAGGCATATAGCAATAGAGCTGCATGCTACACAAAACTTGGGGCTTTACCTGAGGGATTGAAGGATGCAGAAAAGTGCATTGAGCTTGATCCAACCTTTTCCAAGGGTTATAACAGAAAAGGTGCTGTCCAGTTTTTCATGAAAGAATATGACAAAGCTTTGGAAACATATCAGGAGGGGCTGAAGCATGATCCTAGCAACCAGGAATTGCTTGATGGTGTGAAGAGGTATGGTTTTTAACCTGACTGCTTTTGTTGTTTTTGACATAGATTATGGTATAAAGCCCTTTTTTAACTGCCAAATCAAAATAATTTGCAGATGTGTAGAACAAATTAACAAGGCTAGCCGTGGAGATTTGACACCTGATGAATTGAAGGAGAGACAGGTGTGACTTTTCTCTCTCTCTTTTTAGACTGATTTTATGAAACCAGTTTGGGATTGTGGTCTTTACATAAGTTTCCACCTTGCAGGCCAAGGGAATGCAGGACCCTGAAATTCAGAACATCCTCCAAGACCCTGTTATGAGACAGGTATGCTCATTTTGAATTTTTGGTCTTTTTAAGTTAAACCTGTGATCTCAAATGATTCTTTATTGTTTTCTATAGTATATGGAATTGCTAAAAATGCTTTGGGTGATGTATGCAGGTGTTGATCGATTTCCAGGAAAATCCCAAGGCTGCTCAAGAACACACAAAGAACCCGATGGTGATGAACAAGATCCAGAAGCTGGTTAGTGCAGGAATTGTTCAGATCAGATGAATCTGAGGGGGAAGATGTAACATGGCCAAAAGACTTCTGCGTTAGTCAGATTGTATTTTGTGTGAATTAAGGGGATATTTAAACAAACTAATTTGAATTGGCAAAATTTTGTGATGTTCCTCATTTTCAAATTGTTTAGTGGAGGTCGTCGTTGTGTTTTAAATTACACATCTTCGGTTCTCAATCTCTCTCTCCCATAAACACACACTACACATGTTCTTTATAGGTTATCTGATTGGCTGGTTTAGCTCTTGGTTCAACTAGGTTGAGGATGGGGATAGTATTCACACCATAACAGGCAGGCAGGGGTTGCTCAAAACATTAATATGCCATTTAGGCAATGGTCTAATGCCTTCAAATGGACGAAGGCCCCTAAAATAGAATTTATCATATTTATTTGTTTTATAGTATTTTATATATATATATATATATATATTTGGCCCCTCACTCAACAACAAAAAAAACCTTTTCTATTGGAGAAAATATATATTGTAATTTTTTTGCTAAATAATATATATTGTAATTGATACATGTATTCCATCCTCTCATATTTAATATTTATTTTGCATACATTTCATTCTAATATTAATTTTTTTAATTGTTTCTTTTTTTCACATATAATAATTACTATCCATTTTTTTATAAAAAAATAAAATAATATCTACTTTCTTTCTTTTATTCTTGGGATGCATTAAAAAAAAGAAGCAAAATAAGTAGTGTTAGTATAAATTTACATGGTAACTGTAGTTGGTAAATGCAGTTGTGAATAAAATGAGGGGATTTGGGGGTTAATTGGGCAAAATGTGAAGTTTTTCTATAATTACTCTTTCAATGTAAAAAACTTCTTTAAATAAGGCCTAAAAGCTTAATAAATAATAATTATTTTCTTTTCGAATGTGTATTCCATTAATGACAAAGTTGTACAATTTTACTCGTTTGAAAAGAAAATAATTTGAAAATTTAGCCGTTAAATTGTATATTTTTTATATTTTTAATATATATATCAAATTGTGTATCAATTGGATATTGTTTACTATATAATTTATAAGATTATATTTTATGCATAATTTTAAACTACAAAATTTGCAATTTAAACTATTGATCTTTAATTTTTTAGAAATTTTATAAGTATGAAGAATATAAGATAAAAATATAATTCAATGATACATTTGTCAAAATTCATCTCTAATAAAAAAATATGAATTAAAGTTATAATTTAAGGCTATAACTAATTTTATAGTTAAATTTTATCATTCTATTAATACATTTTACCATGTTTGAGATAGTTTAAAAATGTAAAATCCCCAAATTAAAACCATAATTAATAATTTTTCCGACAAATTCATTAGTGGAGTTTCTAACATCTCCAAGCCTTACGGCTCAAGAGAAATTCCCTAAATGCTGTGTTGACTATACTGCTCAACATTTTAGTCGAAGGTTCCTCTGCCCTCACCAAGTGTCATTCCCTAAATTGTCAGAACCTAAAATTATTGTGCTGTATAAAGTATAAACATTCTGAAAACCTAAACAATAATAGGAATTGTTGTAGTTCACATTTTTCAAATGTTCACATTTACTTTATGATCTGCCATTGACTTAATTTTTTTTTGTTTCGAGTCCACTTTATGCCGAGTTTAGTTAGAAACATTTTCCCCCCATTGCTACAAACCCAATCATATTTACTCAATTATGAATCTATGATAGTGGCAAAATGTTTTCATCACAGCCTTTTCTTGTTCATTTTTGTGTAGAGTTGGACTAAGTCTAAGATTGCTTTATGAAATGTTACAGGGTAAGTATAGGCAAAGGGGAAAAAGAAAGAAAGAAAACAAAAAAATTTATGTCGTTCAGTCGAATTCTAAATATTAAATTGACAAAAATATTTTGCTCCCTGTTCTTCACGAGGGAGAATAAATTAAGCAGCAACTTGCTCCTTGGCAGAGCTGAGTTCATTCTGGATGTGTTGAGGGACAACATCAAACTTGGCTAATTGCATGATATAGGATGCACGGCCTTTTGTCATCCCCCGGAGTGTGCTGACATACTGGAACATCTCTGCCAGTGGGACGAGTGCATCAACCACCTGCAATAATCCCAAAACAACCAGTGAACTAAGACCCAAGAATAAAGGAACATAAGAAAAATGAAGATATTGCTTATGATCAAGTGCCACTGCTTCAATCATCAGCTTTCCATTTCCTGTTTTAAGGCATTCATGAAAGGTCCAAGATACCACAGGAAGCCCAAACAACACATGCTGTTACAGTCAATTATTCCCTTTTTTTCAGTTGTCTTTTTCACTTACTAAGCCTTAGAAGTTAGAACTTGGTATCGACAGTCTTGAGATAGTTGTGTAAAAAGTATACAGTTTTACAATGAAGAGTTGCAAACAATCACTATGAATGCAAGGACTACGCAAAATTTAGTATGTGGTTATAAAAGGTAGCTAGAGTTGACTTAAAAATATGCAATACAGTAAATGCTGTAGTCAGAAAATTTTCAAAATATATGTTAAGGTTAAGCAAGAGACAAGAGATTGTTGGACATACCTTGAGACCGCCAGGTTTGTCACCAAAGCTGTTGATCTGACCTCTCCTTGAGTTTAGATCACCAATCACATCTCCTAAATGTTCCTCAGGTGTGACAACTTCAACTTTCATAATGGGTTCAAGCATCTTTGGGGCAGCCTTCCTCATCCCTTCACGAAAAGCTCCTCTGGCTGCCAGCTGAAATGCCAGGACACTTGAATCGACATCATGGTAAGATCCATCTACTAGCACAGCACGTACATCAACAACAGGAAATCCTGCAAGCACACCAGTACTCATACACTCCTCTAATCCTTTCATCACCCCTGGAATGTATTCTCTGGGCACTGCACCTCCCTTTATTTCACTTTTGAACTCGTATCCGCTACCTGCTTCCATGGGTTCAAACCGTACAGTGATGTCAGCAAACTGACCTTGTCCACCTGACTGTTTCTTGTGCACATACTTCACTTCTGAGATTCTAGAAATACTTTCTCGGTAGTTTACTTGAGGCGCACCAACATTAGCTTCCACCTATGTAAAACAAGCAGCCCCATTATGACAATTCAAAATAACAATACAACCAACCATTTTGTTCTTTGCATATTCTCAAATAGGAGTTGCCAATAGAGTAAACTAGAAATCTTTACTGATCAGACAATTGGTCAGACTGTAGATATTAACTCACATTCTTCTCCTTTGCTCTCTCTCATGGTAAGGATAATAATTCAAACTTGTGCAAACTGAACAAATGAAGAAGTAACATGATGCAAATGCATGTGCATGCATAACCATTTACACTATTATATGTTCAAGCATATATATATGTATATATATATAGGTGCTTGTGCTTGTGCATGTGCATGTTGGTTAGAGTATTGTCCCAAAGAGGCATCTTAAAGAGGTGTATTGTGCCAGATCATGATCCTAGGTATAGAACATATGAATTTGAAAATCTAAAACTTAGGTCCCAGATATAAACCTTGAACTCCCTCTTGAGTCGATCGACAATAATCTCAAGGTGCAATTCTCCCATTCCTTCAATCACTGTCTGGTTGATCTCTTCATCCCGTGAGAAGTGAAAAGAAGGGTCTTCTTGAGCAAGTTTGATTAACCCAGTTGCCATCTTATCAACATCAGCTTTAGTCTTGGGTTCAATTGCAACCTTGATCACAGGATCAGGGAAGTCCATCCGTTCAAGCACAATGGGATTCTCAGGATCGCTCAGTGTTTCGCCTGTAATGGTATCTTTCAAACCAGCAAGAGCAATAATGTCACCTGTTAAAGCTACCTTAACATCCTCTCTGCTGTTTGCGTGCATTTCTAGAAGTCTACCAATCCTTTCTTTTTTGTTTTTGTTTGCATTCAGTACATAGGATCCGGCACTCAGCTTTCCTGAATACACCCTCACAAATGTAAGGGAACCCACAAATGAATCACTCATGATCTTGAAAGCTAGTCCAGAGAATGGCTCATCATCACTTGCAGCCCTTTCAATTATCAGTTCAGGGTTCTCTGGGTCAGTCCCCTTCATTGCTGGCAAATCAACTGGAGAAGGCAAATAATCCACAACAGCATCAAGCAATGGTTGAACACCCTTATTTTTAAAAGCTGAGCCACATAATACTGGGACAAAACTGCCTGAGATGGTTCCCTTCCTTATTAATTTCTTAATGGTTTCCTCATCAGGTTCAACTCCTTCTAGGTAGCTCTCCATAACTTGATCATCTAAGTCAATTATGGTTTCTATCATCTGAGATCGATACTCTTGTGCTAGCTCTTGAAGATCTGTTGGAATATCCTCATAGACAAACTTAGCACCCAACTCTTCTCCTGACCAAACTATAGCTTTCATCTTCACAAGATCAACAACTCCCTGAAAAGTATCTTCTGAACCAATAGGTATTTGAATCACCAGTGGTTTAGCACCCAAATTTGTCACTATCATGTCTCTTGTTCGGAAAAAGTTTGCTCCAAGACGATCCATTTTATTGACAAAGCATATTCTGGGTACCCCATATTTATCAGCTTGCCTCCAAACAGTTTCAGATTGTGGTTCCACACCAGCAACGCTATCAAACAAGCATATAGTGCCATCCAATACCCTGAGAGCCCGTTCCACTTCAAGAGTGAAGTCAACATGGCCAGGAGTATCAATAATGTTAATCCGGTGTTTGTTCCAAAATGTGGTAGTTGCAGCAGAAGTTATGGTAATCCCTCTTTCTTGTTCTTGCTCCATCCAGTCCATTGTAGCTGTTCCATCATGTACCTCCCCTATTTTATAGTTTCTTCCTGTATAGTAAAGAATCCGTTCGGTAGTGGTAGTTTTTCCTGCATCTATGTGAGCCATAATTCCAATATTGCGATAATCATACAATGGTACTGCACGCTTTGACTCTGGCAAGAAGACAAAAGAAAAATAATCTCTGCTATGTTAGCTGATACACAAAAGGTTTCACAGACCATAATGAAGAGTAATCTATATAGGCTTTGGCCACAGTATGCCATGATATAATCAATGAAACAAGCAAGAATGCATATCACTTATCCCATTATCATGTATAGAAGTTATTGCCAATACATTGCAAAAGTAACTATTTTCTTGAGACTTAAATATGTGGCTGTATTTCTAAATATCAGAACTACAAATAGTAATGACTGAAATTCATTTCATCATTCGAAAAGAGCCAAATGATCCCATTCCACACTATATAGACACTAAATATTAGAATTTTGGAAAGTGACACAATTTGACATACATTCAAAATATCATTTCTTTGCCTTATGAGCTTATAGGAATAATAAAATCAATGGGAAAGGATATGCTCTAAAAGCCAGCAGGTGCAAAAACTGCAGACTTCAGCAAATCCTTTGATGTTAGGCCAGGTTTTGTTTGAGTAGTTTGTGTTGTTTTATTTGTGCTGGTTTCTTGCTTGTTCTTGTTCTATGTGGTACTTGCCCTTTGCAGCTTGTTAGTGGTTTCTGCTTGTATGTGCTCTGGGTTTCATGGAAAGTTTGGCTGTTGTTTTGTTGGCTATTCTGGACTAAGTTTATGTTTGCTGCTTATGCAGCTTCTTGTACTGTATTTTGATCAATGAAGTTCTTATCATTCTTAAAAAAGAAATTGGAAATTGACAGTGTGCATTCATTGAACTTGAAAGCAGCTATAAACTACATAGAGATATTAAACAACTAATTTGTAAAACAATGAAAATTTACTTTGATTCACTTAAGCAGGAAGCAAATGAAACCGAATACAAACTAAGTAATCGAAGAATCCACTACCCATCAATTTCACATAATTGCCTTAAAATTTAACAATTTGGATAAAAGCGTACACGCAAATGACACCAAAAAATTAACTTTCAACTACTAAACTATGAGTGAGAGAGAGAGAGAGAGAGAGAGAGAGAGAGAGAGACCTTCAGTGGCCATGGCGAAGACAGAGAAATTTCTTCTGCTCTGCGAAGTGGAGGGCCTGGAAGATATTGAGTTAAGGCGCACAGTGCCAAGGTACGAAGAAGAAGAAGAAGAAGATTGTCGTCGAGGACGAAGACCCAGAAAGCGAGCTGGAGAGAGAGGGACTGTAGGCCTTCTTTGAGAGCCATTGAAACTGAAATTGCACGCTGAGGAAGCTGACACTCTCACAGACTCTGCCGCCATTTTTTTTTTTTCTGTACTGTATGACTGTGAGTGAGAGAGCTTTTCTCTTTTGTTGTTTTGGGCTCTCTTCTCTTCTGTCTCTCACACTTCCATCTGGTAGTTATGGTTTGGGTTTGGGGATAACGCAAAAGTACATAAGAGGTTAGAGGCGCTCGTGAGTTTTCGCTTGTCTTTCGTTTTCGGTCTCGGTCGTTCTGAACCGGAAGATTGTTTTCTGGAGTGTTTTCATTTTCATTTTTGGAAAAAGAAAATTAGGGAAAATAGAATTCTTTTTGCCCTCCATTCGAAATAAAATTACTAATTATGTCATGCATATTAATATTAATTTTAGCTTTTTTATTTTTTTATTTTTTTATTTTTTGGTTGAAAAATTTATAGATAAGTAGATACTGGATATATATATGACACTATAAAGGATATCATTAGACTCATTATCACTAAACTATCCTTTAAACCCATTTTATAATAAATTTAAATATGTGAACTAATTATACAACTATCTAAATGATTTTTGTTTTGTTTTAAGTTATATTTTAACATAATATTAAAAAAAAAAAAGATAAATAGAAGTTCATATTAGGGGTTTGAATAAAGAAAATTCAAAACTAAATATATAGTTCTAAAGTAAAAACCTATATTTTAATATAGTTTTGTAAGATAGTATAAAACAACTAATGTAGGATACTAATTAAGTAATTTAATAATGTATATTTAATAAATTTTAAAATAGCTTGATATTAGCAATTTTAAAATCCTATAATAATAATAATAATAAAATCAAATCATCTTGAGTATAAACCTCTTAGCCTGGAGTGAATGTTCCTGGATTTCCCGAAAACTAGTTTTAGCTTATGATTTAATTGCTCTTGTTAGAGGTTTTATTAGAACTTCCAAATTTGATTAGGTCCTAATTTCCTAGTTATCAATCCAATCAACAAAATGGTTGGCCGAAAACAAGTCCTACATATCGCCAGCCCATTTAATTATGGTTAGCTCTTTTGGGGGGGGGGGGGGGGGATTTAATTTATGGTAGTTTTTTTGTTTGAGAAGAAAAAAAAAAGTGGTAGTTCGGTAACTTTGGAAGTTTGGCTGGTCAGAACTGACAAAGAAAATCAGAAATTTAATTTTGTATATGGGGAGGAAAAGAAAACTTGTCATGGTCACATAGCCCTTAAATAACAATGGCTTGGAATATGCCACATAGCTCAGAATTCATACCCTAATGTCATGTATAACAGGTGGGGTAGAGCCTGAGTTAAAAAAAAAAAAAAAAACCCTATCCAAATCTGAGGTTGAAGCTTTGAGCACCCTCACTGCCACTGGTGTACATAGTGGCATTGGGGCATTCGTTGTGGTTCATAATGGGCCTGAGACTTTACAGGCCCATTGGTTTTGTCCAGACCCCAATATGGCCCATGTCATGTTTGAGAAGACCAAGAGGACTCACTCAAATTTGGAGGATGGATTACGTTTCCATTAAAGCCCAGCCCAAACAGCTCAAGTTGCCCCGAAAAGTTCAACGGCTAAAGGGTGGCATGTCATGTGATAGAGTCATAAACAATAACTCAGCAATTTTCATGTCTTCTTTCTTTCTCATCTAACTCACGCCTTTCTCATTCTGTGAAGAAAGTTTTGTACACACTTTCTTAAATAAAAATGGAATTAAGGGGGGGATTTAAAATGAGTTTCAAACATCAGAAAACCAAAAAGGATGCATTGGGGGTCAATATTGATCCTAACTGTGTTATTTTTAGGCAAAAAGTAGAAGTGGCTCGTGAACTAGTGTGTCATTAAGAATTGCAACTGCTACTTTTATATTTATATTATATATTCAAACATAAGTATTTTATGCAAATAAAAGTTTGTTTACAAAATAACAAAGCTATGATATTGTATTTGGGTTACATGAGAACTCCTAAATATTAGTATTAGATTGCTTTAGATGTATTTGGATTATAAGAAAACTTCTAAATTAATAGTAAATACTATAAAATTGTTTTGAAGGTATTTGGATTATATGAGAACTCCTAAATACTAAATAGTATGACTTAAAAAAAATACTAAATAGTATCAGATTACTTTAAAGGTTCCAATGGTAGTGATTAATGATCTTTCAGCGCCTTGATTTTAGCTATAGATAATGTTATCTCAATAATTTACTGGTTAAATTGATAAGTCGGGCATTCCTGGCCCACCAAGCGAAACCTGTGGTTTCTTGGTCATGATCGGCTAAGGCTAAAGTTACATTAAAAAGCATTTCCATGGGGTAGAACCTCCTCAGGGAATATAAGATTTTCATGAGATTGATCTTGAGCCACCATCCAAGCACGAATGCCTTCATTTAAAATAATATTTTTGGTGTAGAACGTCTCAAATTTAGGATCTTTCGCTGCATGGATTTCCTGAGAAACGAAGTCATAGGCGCGTAGGTTCAGAGCCAAACCAACTACTCCAAGAGCACTCATCCATAAACCGGTTACTGGTACAAATAACATAAAAAAAATGTAACCAACGTTTATTGGAAAAAGCAACCCCAAAGATTTGGGACCAAAAGCGGTTAGAGGTGACCGGAATTAGGTAGCATAGGAATGCCATCATCCATCAAGGTAGAATTAAATTAGAGGAAAACATTGTGAAGCTAATACGTTGGAGCAATATTTTTATTATTAAAATTTTGGGACATGTTAAAGTTTGTCGTGTATTAAAAAAAAAGATTAGATTTTTTTTTTCTTTATTTAGTTTTGGTCATTATTATATATGAATGATTTTTATGGTTAAGGCATGTGAATGATATTTATTATTTAATTATCTAAGATTTATTAATTTGTAGGCATTTTATGATTCTAAAAATATTGTTACACTTATTTAATTTAATTAACAAACAAATTTAATATAAAATATTTTAAAAATATTAATTGTGATTAATATAATTTAAAGGATAAATACACATAACTTAATTAAAGGAAAATTTAATTATCTTGAACTATATAATATATAATACCGCATTGATAATTTTTTTTTTATACAAGATAGAAATTCTGCTTTTAACTTAATCTATGTATATATGTGTGTAAAGCTTCCTCCTGGAAATTTGAACTCCAACCCTTGATAAATTTTTCTTACATGGGAGAAAATAAGTAAATAACATAAAGCCAGGTCGAAGACATACCTTAAGTAAAAATTATACATATCCATGTATTTTGCAAATTTAAACATTATATATATTTATTTAATTTGGTCCCCCAGAAAAAATTCATATTCCGCCACTGCTGGGAGATCAAGGAATTGAGTTAGACAGTTGCAGCTTCTGCAACTATGTTCAGAATAGGGCCTTATGCTCCATGTAGAGTATCTCTTATTTTGTTCTTTAGGTTCCTTCTATTTATCTTGAAAGAAATCTGTTGGGTTTGTATTTTTATAGGTTTTCCAGTGGGTTTGCCTGTTCGTTGTACCTTTTTTTTTTTTTGAGCGTATAAACTTGTGTATTTTGTTTTCTTTAAAGTAAAGCTCTCACTCATTAATAAATAAATAATTTTCAAGTATTTCAACACAGTTACACAGCAAAGCAGGAAAGAAATAATATTCTGGATTGAACAATGTTATAATTGACACCACCAAGACACTGTAGGCGTAAAAGGTTGGGGAACACTTTAGTGAGACTATTGAACTTCTATTTCTGGTGAGTTTCTAACAAACTTCAGCACCAATAATTAAAGAAAAAATCTAGGAATGCAAAACCTTTCACAACTTCTTACCACAATTATGACGTGTCAAGTATGATGGAAAAAATAATGAGTGATTGTGTAAGTGATAGTTAACCACTCATAATTTGTCACGTTAAAATTATAGTAAAAAAGTTGTGAAATAATTTATAATCTTAGATAGCTCATAATTAAATGGAATAGCTGTCCAGCTTCACCAATGGCCGCTAATATTGGTGGTCTGGCTCTCAAAGGAGAATATACACATCAAAAGCGTAGCGGTAAAGTATGCGCAAAAGTGATGCACTTTATACTAGTGGGGAGACATAAAATGATCCCCATGTGCCTCAAATTGAAGACTGCCATGCAATCCTTATCAATGTCCGAATCTAATGAACATTTACCTATGGAATACAAAACTTGCCCTGCATGTGTCACCCAAATCAATATTTGGTTACAGTGGAAAACCTTCCCAAGCCAACTGTTATCTCTTATGCTTTAATTGTGGTAGGTTTTAGTATTTGGCTCTTCCAGAATGTATGATTTTGAGAATTCTGACCATTTTGTTTAATCGAGACAAATTGTGACCCAAATTTCGTAGATATTTTGATCCTAACAAATGATGACACTATAGCTTTAATTTGATTAATTCTTAATAAATTAGTATTTGCAATTTGTGAGGTCACAAGAAAGAAATTTGGATTCACTTTCCTGTTGGATATGATTAAGGGCAGAATATTCGTATATCACTATGGAAAGTAAACTTGCACTTGGATTTTCTGGCATAAAATCTTCCTCAGCTTTGGTTGCAAAAATTCAAGGTGGGATGAATCTGCATCAATTTGACAATTTTAAGGTTCCTTCTGAAAGTGCTTTCATCACATAATCACAAGAAGCTGCTCAATGTTTCATTATTTCATCTGTTACAAATTAAATTGTCACCTGCCTTTCTTGCCGTGGGCTTCACAGAGCAAGAATATTCAACTTAGTAAAATCATGTCATAACTCTTCCCATAGTAATGGTAATTATGCTCCTTTAAAAATTATACTAGACTTCTGGACTTTCCAAAAAAGTTTGTATTTCTAGTATTTTCCATCTGTAATAGCATTCCAGTGTTCATAGTCGACCGGACTATGTTTCATATTTTCACATCCTTTATCTTTCATGGCGAAAATATTTGCTCATAATATGCCCCATGTTTTGATTCTTAAAAATATAAATATACCCCATGTTTTAATAAAATAAGAAAAACTTGATATACATTTTGACAATAGAATACAAATATATGATCAAAACCCACATTACAATTACAATTACTAACTCAAAGGCCTACCAATCCTCTGCAATTCCCTCAATTTTGCACTTTCTGTGCAAATTTACTGGCCCCTAAACAAAGTGATTCATACCATAACATTAGTCAGAATAATTTTGAGCCCAAGACAATTAAAGCTAGATCTCACTTTAATTAGTTGAGGTTTTTGGTTGCAGCGTAGCTGTTGATAAGAGCCAAGGCATTACTTGTCATTTGTGCAACATTCACAATTTGATTCCTCACAGTGTTCTTGACATTCCCATTCGTAGTAAACCCATCCAAGCAAGTATCCTCATCTGTCAAAGATGAACTCACCCATGTTTGAATATCATTCATTTGGAGCCCAAAACTTTTTCCACCTGCATTGCCCATTTCTTTAATGGAATTTTCGAGCTCATCCACAGAGTCACTTAGTTCTTCCACACAGTCGCTCAAGGCTGCAGCCTCTTTAGGCTTTAACCCTCGGCTTTTGTACAACTTTGCTATTGTTTCTGAAGTAGAGCGCGTGGTTGTGAGTGCCACAGAGAGGGCAGTGCTGGCTAATACTTTGGGGCTGGTCTGGATTTCGTTTGCATAGCTAGATAGGGAGCTGAAGCACAATTCTGGATAGGTTGTGGCACCACATGAAGTTTTGATGAATTGGGTGTTTGTTTCTGTGGGAATTGGTCTGCTTGCCAAGCATTGGTTCATGTATGTAGCAAACACAATGAGGGTCATGAGAGCAGTTAGAGTGGAAAAATATGAACCTTCCATTATACCAATCTCTCTCTCTCTCTGTCTCTCAATAGGAGTAGGGGAATTTGATGAAATTTAGGCTAGCAAGGTCCCCAATTTATATTTAGGAAAAGCTCATGCTTGTGGTTCCCACGAAAAGTGGCAGCATAATGAAACCCGTAGCTTCAGTTAAAGATGCCATAAAAAATGAAATATTTAGAAAGGTTGTTGTGCCACTCTTAACTCTAACTTAATCTCTAATTCACGCAAAGAGCATGTCATTCTTATTACAACAAGGGCTTTTTATGTTTTATCATAGAGTTAGAAGCATTCTAACGGTTTAAACTTTTGAAATAAGTAATATTTCATGGAGTCAAAGCAAAAAGTCCAAAATTCAAACTTTGTTTTTAATTTTCCTTCCATTTAAAAAAAAAAAAAACCATTTTCACATGTTGCCCCACTTAATAAGGACATTAAGATTGTAGGATAATTGGTAATGTATTAATTATAAAAAGTTTACAAACCGATTTAACAATAAATATTATTAGTGGACTTCGATCAACAACCTAATTGTTGATTTTTTTTTTTTTGTTGTGATTAATGACCTTTAAATTTATTAGTCTTATGTTATAATTGTAATGTCTCTAACATCACTCATGATAAAAAATAAAAAAAAAATGATTCCCCTCAAAAAAAAAAAAAATGATAAAAAAATGATACACTTTGCCAAAAAGTGATCAACAAAGTGGCAAAAATATGTGCTCTTCAAAATTTGGAAAGGCATTACTTCAATATTTAAAATTTAAGGGAGAAACTTACATTGCAAAATGTAAAATTACTACAAATATTACTCAAGTCATCATTCTTTCAGGCTAGATGGGTCAAATTTAACCTTGTGTGAACATGTGTTACGTACAGTTCCTGAGTGTGTGAACCATAGCAATTCCTTATCCATTTGATAAACCAACACCTAATGTCAGCCCCCATTTAAAATATCCAGTCATTTCAAAAGGTGAGAGGTAATAGTATTTGAGTAACGATAAGTAATACGTGTGTGATAAATAGCTTCCATGGAGCTTGGGGGCACAGATGGGTCAATTGGGGACATGAAAATTATTGTTCGCCATTTGCAGGTGAGTTTGGCTTTAAAGACAATGGGACCTGCTCAAGGTCCCTCCAAGCTTGGCAGGTACTGAGTCACATGTTATCTGAAAGTGTGCTTAAATTCCGATGACAAAATTGATATATATATATATATATATATATATATATATATATTCCAAATGGAAAAGCATCATGGCCCAGAGAAATATCAAAACTTAGAGGAAAGAAGATGGAAACTATGAGAACTTTGTTGATTCCTCATTAGATTAATTAAACTATACAGCCTCTGTTTACAGACTACTCCTAATTAACCACCAAGATATAGCCGATGCACACTAATAACTAACTCAACTAACTTCGCTTACTAAAGTAATCAATGACGCCTCACAGGTTCACGACATATAGGATATAGCATAACTTGGTTCAAATTACAGCCCTTAAACTACACACGACACATATTTTAGCATTACAATGGGAATAACATGTCGTTTATGTAGCATCATCTTCAACCTTTTTCTTGAAACTTGTCATACAACCCTCAATATGTAATGTTGGATTGTAAATGTTCAGCACACCCATGTTGGAAAACAAAGAAGAAAATTGAGTAGAATGAAGTGCCTTGGTGACTCGGTGAGGAGATCTGCTAACTAGTGATGGGTGGATATGTGTAGTTAACAAAACATTCCTGCTTGAACTTTGTCACGAACTAAGCGGTAATCAATTTCCATATGCTTGGTTCTCAAGCTGGCCCTAGTCCTAAACCAATTACGCCGTCGCCTAGGGCCCCTACTATATAAAGACCCCAAATATGAGGGCAAAAAAAGAAATTTTTTTTTTTGGAAAAAAAAAAAGAATTGTTGTTTTATATTTTTCCTCCAATTGTAAGAAGGCTCAAAATATTGAATAATGTTAGACATAAAAAAATTTTAAATACATATAGATCTTATAGATAGATAAGTCACCAATCACAAAAATTAATTTAAACAGAAAAATGCTAAAAATATTATTCCTCCGTCCTACTTTGTTTGTCCTGTTTGAAAAGTCAAATTTTTTAAGGGAACATCATTTATTTTCTTCTCTACCTTTTAAAAATGTATAAGTTTCTAAAACTATCCTTAAATAAATTTATCAAAAAATTAAATTAGTAAATTAATAGGGGTATAATAGGAACATTAGTAAATTAATGACTTTTATTTTTAGAATCAGAACAATATTTTGGGACATCTCAAAATGGAATAAAGGACAAACAAAGTGGGACGGAGGGAGTATAAACTTACTACATAGCCTTTACAAATTAATGTGACAATGAATATAATTAATGGACTTCAACAACCCCTTAAATGCATATTTGAATTATTTTTTTGTGATTTGTGATACATATTTGTAAGCCTCATGTTTTAAAATTTAAAGAATCTTTATCATCATTTATTCAAATACTCGTTTATTTATCTTCTTGAAGTGTCACCAATTAGGGGTGGCAATTTGTGTTTGCGTGTTAGGTTCGTGTCGTGTCGACTCATAAATATCTGACTATATGGGTCAACACTATCCCGACATGTTTATTACATAGATCAAAATTCTTTAACCCTACCACATCCCATTTATTAAATGGGCCAGTCATGTTAACCTATATATCAGATTTTATAAATAAAAAAAAAATTATTATTAACCAAATTGATATGAATTATGAAAAACTAAACAAATAAATATTTTTAATATACAATTTATAACTAATGAGTAGTTACTTCACAAATAATCATTCAAAACTAAAACATATCTCAATATCACAAATAATCAATCATAATATATCAAACAAAATAAATAACAACAACTAATAAGTTTATATACCTAGGGTTTGAAGGGTATTCTGGTAAAATATTATTTAATTAAACGGGCCAGACAGGTCAAATGGGTTCTATGTGATGGACACTAACCCAACCCGTTTATTAAACGGGTCAGTCGTGTCAACCCGAATATGACACTAACCTATTAAGCTTCAACCCATAACATATTAATTTCATGTCATGTCGTGTCGGGTTCAAGAGTCGTGTCCAATTTTGCCACCCTTATTACCAATCACATTCATTGCAACATCAGTTTGTAAGTTTTTTCATTTTTGTAGTAATTTTTTTTTATAACTTTAGCATTTCCAAATCATATTGAAAAGTAAAAATGATTTTTTAATTAAAAAAATATTATGATATAGAACACTAATTAAATATAATTTAAGTGACAATAAAGGTATCATCTTGGGCCTCCAAATCTATTGGGCTAGCCTTGGGTTCTCTCATAAAAGACCGGATTGGCATTAATATGCAATATTGCTTGATTAAAAAAAAAAAAAAAAAAAAAACAACAACAACAACAACAACAAAGCAGCTTATGGATGTGAGATTTGAAGGTCTTGAAGTAAAGCCATTATCCATGTAATCTTACATACAATGGATGCCATGAATTTGTGTTAAGAGTATGCAGTTAAATAATTAAATTTGCTATATTCCAATACTTTTGAGAGAATTAGTAATTTAATATAAAAACCTTATTTTCAATATATATATCTCATAAGATAGGGGAGCATTACATCACTGTATTCCAGGAACACGTAATCATTTTTCAATGGTTTTTTCATTATAGCATGTTTTATTACTAGTAGTAAAAAAATTTTGTTCTTATCATAATCTCCTTTTAGCGTATCAAACATGCCCTTAATATTGTCCATGCAATCAAGCAAGCATCTAGTGTTATTTGAATGGACCATTCATGCAATTGTAAATTATATCAAAAGTCTTTTTTCTATTTTTGTTCCAAGATCAGTCAACTTTGTAGCACAATCTGGCTAGTTGGTACACTTCTTTTTTTAGTTAGTGGATAAGGTCCCTTACACATCATTGTCTTCCTTCCTTATCTTCCCTGATTAAGGAGATGACTTGGGACTAGTCTTCTCTCTTCCATAAAATTTTATCTTTATTTAGAAAATAAATAAATGAAGAACGAAAGAGTCGGGTAGGTAACTCAGTGTGGCATGAATATGACTTTTAAATCGTCCAACCTGCCCTCTTTTCTATATTTATGGGGATTGTTGAAGCTAAAAGCAATTGAGGTGCTATTTTGGCATGAACCGCATTTGAGTAGATGAGATGAGATGAGACACCAAACAAAAGTTGAAATAGACAACTGCGACTTATTTTGCTTAAAGGGTGGTGTTTATTACACACACCTTATTATACACACACATTTAGGGTTCGTTTGGTTGGTGGGGGTGCTATTTTGGCATGAACCGCACTTGAGTAGATGAGATGAGACACCAAACAGAAGTTGAAATAGACAACTGTGACTTATTTTGCTTAAAGGGTGGTGTTTATTACACACACCCTATTATACACACACTTAAGAGACAAAGTTAGGACTTGGAATTAGGGGGTGGGAGTATAAACAAAAAAAATCATTATGAAACTTCAAATAAGCATTTATTTAGTATTAACAAACCGTTGACAAAAACAAAAACACAAAAATCATGATTTCTTAATACATTACAAATTACAATGCAATCATTTAAGAAAAAGGAACTTGGCATTTTTCTAAAATTTTAAAGTCATCTATGATTAAATCTGCACTAATTGTCACAGCGATGTCCCTTTCAATAAATAACATCATAGCGTCCATCAAAAACTTACCTTCCATTTTATTGCGAAAATTAGTTTTGGTGACATTCATAACTGAAAATATTGGCTCTATAGTTGCGGTAGAAATTGGAAGAGGAGCACAAGAATAGCCACTCTACAAACAAGTAGGTAGTATTTTAATTTTTTTTAGTTGTCACCATCTACTCCACAAGTATGACCAATCTAGTTCAATTTAAGATTTTTAAAGGGCTTGGTTGTTTATTTTGTGTAAAATTGGTTAATTGGCTTATTTTTTTGGTTTTGCTATTGGTAATTTTTGTTGTTGCGCTAATTTTTTTTGTCTTGTTAATTTTGTTTTAGATTTTAGATCTATAAATTTTTTATGACATTTGAAAGGATCAATAATATTATTAAGGGACGCTAAGTGTAATTTTATTGAACCAAATCGTTAAAATTAATACTTTTATATATATATATATACACACACACACTAATATTTTGTTTTTTTTAAAAGAATTGTTTATACGCTGAGTGTATATGACTATATGTGAGAGAGTATAATAGGGTGTGTGAACTATTTTACCAAAGAGGGAGCTTGAGCATCCAACATGGGTAGAGTAGAGTCTAGACAAACTTTTTTTTTTTTTTTTTTTAAGAAGAGCTTAGGCACACACTCTAACCAAGCTATTCTAGAAGAATTATTGATCCAACAACCGTCATTCAAAATTTTAAAGGAAAATGGACTTAGAACAGGCCCAAAGTTAAAAAGGCTTTCAAGGTTCTAGCATTAAAAGATCATGATGTTTCATCAAACCAAAAAAAAAAAAAAAAAAAAAGGAAAAATAGATCATGATGCTGGACTCTCACAATTTCACATGTGCACAAACACAATATTGTACGTCTATTTGTAACTTGTAACTTAACGTCTCCCTCGTTGAAATTGGAGGGGATTAGAAGTTTTGAGGTACAATTGTACAAATGTAGGTCTGACGGGTGATGTATGTGTTAACGGGTACGATAATATGACCATTAATACTTAATTTTATGTCAGAATTTTTGTCAATAATTCAGTTTTATATTAATATTTTGTCAATTTTATATGCTTTATGGTAAGTTTTATACAATTTCTCTCATTTATCCAATTTTTTTATTAATTGAGACTCACGCTATTTTAACATTTGTGTATTTAGTGTCCGTTTGTGATCTATTTATTTTGTTGAAATTAATTTTTTTTTATTGAAAGTATCATAGATAAAAATAAAAGTTAACTGAAATAATATATTAGAATCCATAAATAGTATTAAAAAATATAATGAGATTCATAAATAATAGTAAAAATAAATCAAATAAAAATAAATGGATAAAAATAATATTTACTAAACAGAGGCAAAGTTATGGCCTATGGGTAAGAAAAGAAAAGGATATTTAGCAAAAAAAAAGAAAGAAAGAAAGACGTGGGATTTCTTTCTTGTAGAAGGAAATGACATGCCCATCATTCATCAAAGCGAGCCCAAAAAGACGTGCATGGGGCTTTCTTCTTTTTCTTTCTTGATTTCTTCTGCGGCACGGCAGAGCCCATAATGATTTTATGCTTTTCATTTTCACTCTTCTTTTTTCAGTTTTTAATATGGCAGAGCCATAATGATTTAGGGGTCCACTTGTATCTCTCACTGTCTCTATCTCTCCTAGTCCTGAATAGTCCTTAAAGTATCTCTTATTTAAATTTCCTTTTACTATTAGTCCACGTGGCCTCCATCTGCACTGCAGTCCAGTCCATTCCCAAAAATACTAAAACACATGTGTAAATGGTTGGCTATTTATTTTTTAACAATTTATTTTATTATTTAATTTATTTTTATTATTATTTATAAATTTTATTATTTTTTTAATATTATTTATAAATCTTATTATACTATTTTAACGAAAATTTATTTTTATTTATAATATTTTCAGTAAAATTAATTTAATTTCATAGAAATAAGCCGATTTCAACTGACCTGCTAGCTGACTTTCACGTGGGTCACAAATATCTTTGTGGGACGGGTCTTTCATTATCTGCAATGCCTTTAGCTTTCCTGCAGGCATTGCCTTCCCACCATGATAGTGAATACATTTCATTTCCATGTGGGTAATCTCTTTCATACATCCACACCTTTTTTTTTTCTCTCTTTTTCTTTTATCTTTTTTTTTTTTTTTGATAGGGTTCTTTTATCTTTTTTAATATTTCAATAGTTGGGGGCTTTTAGCATTTCTTAACATAATTAAACTTGAAGCTTAATTGGTTACTTATGTGTTTGATAGGATCTCAAGTGCAATTTTTATTTTATTTTGGAAAGTATGTAATTTATTGTAATTCTAGAAAAAAGATTTTTCAAAGATATTGGGCTCATGGGCTATAGTAAAAGAGATTCTCATTTTTTGATAATGGGATGGGTGGGAGACTAGGATTAGGATTTACACCATTTCTGTTTAGAATTCGTTTATTTTGTTGAAACATAAATTTTTTTGCTAAAAGTACTATAGATAAAAGTAAAAGTTAGTTGAAATAGAAATAATATAGTGGACCCACGGTACTTTTTGGTACTATTCATGGGTTCCACTTAGTGGCGGAGCTAGGATTTCAATTTAGGAGGGAGCAAGATTAAAAGAAAAAATATTCTAAATAAGTTAATCAACAACAAATTAACAATAACAAAATAAATAAACAATTGTAAATAAATGTAATTACAAGTATATGTTTTGTATCATTTAAATAAAGAAACAAAAATAACTAGTTCATAATGATTAACAATTAAAAGAAGAGAGTAATGTAAATACATAAAGTTTAGACATCTAATTTATTCATTAAAATAAGCTTAAAAAATAGATTCATTTGATGGTCTTAAGAGTATAGTAAATAGTAAATACCTGTAAAATTATATATATATTTTTCATCATCTTGATTGATTCTTAAAATATGTAGAATTCAACATTTATTTATTTATCCTTTTAAGTATCTAAAATTTGAGTTTATAACAAAATTTTCATATTTTGAAACCGTTAAAAAGCCAAGAGATAGAGGAGAAGAAAAATATAATGAAGGGTTGGAGGCTCTAGGTTTTTGGTACAATATAAGAAGATTAAATATTTTTAATATATATATATATATTTATATATGAGACCCACTAATTGAATTGTATAATAAAAAAAAGATTATCTTGAATTGTTCTTCGGTATTAGGTAATTTAGTTTCATCCTATCTTATTCTAAAAAAGTAAAAAGTAAAAAGCTTCATCCTATTCCTATCTAAAAGACTAAACAATTTTAATTGCATTTCACTATTCATTTAACTACTATTATGAATCTAAGATATATATTCATTTATGAGACAAGCAAGAAATTGAAATGCTTGAATAGTGATAGGGGTAAAAAACGTTACAAGTGGGACAAGATAAAAAATTTAGAAAAAATGATATGTTGGTTTGGTGGGTTAGGGAAGTTCATTTCCCTTATTTTTCGGCGTCTGTTTCTTTTAAGGATTGCTTCTTTGTTTGTTTGTTTGCCTCTCTTTTTTTTTTTTTCTATGTTAGAGGGGTCAATTGCTTAAGAATATCTGAATATAAATCATAGTAATAGCACTTTGAGGCTGTTTTCACAGAGTCAGGAGAGGCAATTCCCCCTCTTCCCCCCTCGCCCCTAGTTCCACTGTACTATTTTTATTTCAGTTAACTTTTACTTTTAACTACAGTACTTTCAGCAAAAAAATTTTAATTTCAGCAAAATAAGCGGATCACAAACCCTTAAAGTGTATCAAATGCTGGGTAAGAAATGAATATGGCTCTCATAACAATGTAATTTTTTGGTTGAAGTTGTCACTTTAGCTTAAATTTATTACTGATTCTGTCCTAGAATTTCTACTTTCCCATGTCTTCTTGTCATCATTATTTAAGAGTGTTTATAAGATAAGCTTCTACATTTCCCCCAAAAAAAAAAAAAAAAACCCCAAAGTTCTCAAGTTTCATAAAAAAAATGCTTTAGAAGATAAGCCTCTCAATTAATTATTTGCATATTCTAATGTTTAAAATTTTGTCCATTATAACTCTGGTAGGTTGGCCAAGTGGTTGGATACTTGATTTCAAAGTACTTGTCTCAAGTTTGACTAGGTGTACTCCTTAGTTTGAGTCTATGTTCCTGCACTTTGGAAAAAACCCCTTGGACCAGCGATTTACCTCACTAGGGCCCATTCATCACGAATAGTGATTAGTTTCTGATTGAAAATTTTGAGAATACACTAAGGAAACCAAAATCTTTTTTTTCATTATATAGAAAGTCAACTGTCATCGGTGATTAGTTTCTTATTGAAATTTTGGAAAATACACTGGGAAACCAAAATCTTTTTTTTCCATTACGTAGAAAGTCAACTGTCATCATATTTGATCTTCAGTAAAGGAAATCCGAAGTAGTCAAAAGGAGGATATAATAATAATCACATTGGAAATTACAGTAAGCTTTAGCTTTAGCTTTAGTGCGTTTTGCTTTTTCAAATTATATGCCCGCAGATTGCGGTCTGGCTGTCTCCTTGTTCTCCTCGCCTAACCATTTAATTAAAGTAGTGCCTATCTAAGTAAAATCTAAATTATCTAAAGAGCATTCTAGAGAAGTTCGTAAATTGCTACTGCATATGATAGAGTATCACCCAAACCAATGACCAATAAAATATGAGAACTCTCCTTCATTGTCCACTTTCGCTGGTTCAACTAAAAGTATATACCATGGTCACCCTCTTGGCCTTTTGTCTCCAATTAAAATAATTGGAGAGAATTGCAGAACAACTCGAGGTTTGACTTATCAGTCTCATGGTGTTTTAAAAAGATATATGAATAACTCAACTTCTCATAGTAGCTAATCTTTCAAGCCTAAAAATTTAGCATAGGATTCAAATGATCTTATATCTGCAGGAATTTGACCTGTTTAAGTGTCACATTAGTGCGAAATTTTTTAATTTTTAAGTGGTCTGTTTTCATTTCATATTCTACACAAAAAGCGTAGAAACGATTTCCTTCATGTCAAGTCCAAACAAAAACTGACAAAGACAGTGGTGATTTGGAAAGATTGGTTAGGTAGATCAGCCAAATCATTCTTCCCCCTTTCCACTTAGTGTAAGAATGTGTAATTTTCATGAATAACTAAATGGGATTTCTTTAGGAGGAATCACACTTCAGCCATTCATCATTTGCATTATGTTCATGGGTTTAATGTATTCAAATTAAAAGGAGTATTATGTTTTCTGAACTTTCTTTTTGAGGCAAGTGATTTTAAACTTGCAATTAACAAATAAAATTCGATCCAAACCACAGGTATGCAAAATTCTAAACACTAGAGAGACCATAATTATAACAAACAAAAGTTTGATATTCTGTAAGGCAGACATAAGCAAGATACAAACTTTAACATTAGGTCCATTTTACATTAATTTACACATTAAGCAGCAAGCAGAGACCACCCCAACACACCATCTAGTTCAGGAACAAACCTTACTTACGAAATATCATCTCACATATACATATTAACCATCAAACCTCATAAGACAAACTTTAAGGCTTTTCGAGGGCTGTAGTAGCTTGGTGTTTAGAAGCAAAACGATTAACCAATGCAAGAGCATTACTAGTGACTTGAGCAACATTAGTGACCCTTCTGTTTACAGCAGCCTTGACATTTCCATCCATGGCATGGCCATCAAACCCATCAAGACAAGTGTTCTCATCAGTGAGCGCAGCACTAACCCAAGTCTGCACGTTGCTCATATGCCACATGAAGTCCTGACCTACAGCTCGACCCATATGGCCGAGCTCACGAACCGACTGGCTAAGCCGGTCCACGCTATCACCCATGTTCTCTATGCAGTCTTTTACAGCTTGATACTCCTTGCCCTTAATCCCTCTAACCTTAGTCATCTTGGCTACATACGCAGCAGCTGAACGCACCCTGGCTAAGCTCACTGACAAGGCTGTTTGAGCTAATTGCCTATCACTTTGTTTAATTGCACTTGCATACTGTGAAAGACATTGAACACAAAGTGCAGGATATCGAGTGGCCCTGCACGAGGCTTGGATGAAATCTGTGGGTTTGGAATGTCTGGCAACAGTGGACTCTGCCATGCCAGCCATGTAAAGAACAAAGCAGAGAACTAGGAAGAAAAGGCAAACTCTTGCCATGTTTCTGTAGGTTAAAGGTGGAGAGGTGGGCAAGATTTTTAGTTGTTTGGATAAATGAAATGAAAGAGTACGAGGGTAATGGTTTATATATAGAGAGAGTTTAAAAGGGGTTAGGCTAACAAGTGCCTTGGTTAACGATTCAGGTAAAGAAAATTTTTATGAGAAAAGAAAAAAAATTAATTAATGTTTTGATAAATTTTTTTTTTTATCATAAAAATGATATCAAAATTTTTCTAAAATGGATTGTTAACTAATGTCTTAAGTACACTTGTTAGCATTTTCCTAAATGAAAATAGGAATAAGTCTTATGCCAAAATGTGTGGGACAAGACTTACTCTAAATACAGTGACATGCTTTCTTTCCTTTACCTCCTTTTTATTATACCTCTATCCCTTTTTTTCTCTTCATATATATCTCTATTATTTTTATATATTACTCTGTTTCTCCTTTTATTATACTCTTTCCCTTTATTCTCTTCGTATATATCTCTATTATTTTTATATATTACCATGTTTCTCCTTTTTTATGTTTGGTGGTAGGAAAGTAAAGCACATACGTTTCTTTTTCTTTTCACACACGTCAAGAACATAGAGGTGCCTAAACATTTGGGGAAATTATGTTGTACCACCCGATGTAAACTATACTATATATTACACTTTGCACCTTAATAATTTTTAATGTGCATTTTACACACTAAACTATGACATTTTACATACCAACTTTAATTTTGCAGTTAACTTAGACAAAAATTCAAAGTTCAAGGTACAAAGTGTAATTAAAAGTATAATTTAGGATGATAAAGTTTAATTTATCTTTTGGTTTTTTTTTTTTAAGATTGAAAAGATGAACAATTAGGGCTTCTCAAGTGATTTTATATTTTTCTATCCAAGTTAATAGCAAACTTGATGTTGAAATGCAAAGTGTAACAATGATCAAAGTTGAGGACTTGAGGGTGCAAATCATGCATTCAAAATGTTCAGGATAAAAAGTGTATTTAGAAGTATAGTTTAGAGTGATAAAGCGTAATTTCTCGAGACACTTTTGAGCTATGATGTGCTTTCCAAGTACCTTGTTACACCCATTTGCATATGGTTTGGGACGAAAGCATAATAAAAGTAAGATTTGGCAAACAAGCATAAGATGAGTGTTGAGTCTGTTGACAAACCATTTCTAAATTTATGTAACTATGCAAGTTATCATAGGTATGTCTAACGTAGATGGTATCAATCAAGTGGTTTACAAAAAAAGATACTTTTAGGACATAGGATTGAAAAGATAGACAATTAGGTCTTTTCAAGTGGATCTATATTTTTCTATCCAAGTTAACAACAAACTTGATGTCGGAGTGCAAAGTGTAACAATGATCATAGTTGAGGACTTGAGGGTGTAAATCATGCATTCAAAGTGTTCAGGATATAAAGTGTATTTAGAAGTATAGTTTAAAGTGATAAAATGTAATTTTCCGAGACACTTTTGAGCTATGATGTACTTTCCAAGTACCTTGTTACGCCCATTTGCATATGGTTTGAGACGAAAGCATAATAAAAGTAAGATTTGGCAAACAAGCATAAGATGAATGTTGAGTCCGTTGACAAACCATTTCTGCATTTATGTAACTATGCAAGTTATCATAGGTATGTCTAACGTAGATGGTATCAATCAAGTGGTTTACAGAAAAAGATGCATTTAGAAGCAAGAATTTATCATTCTGTATCTCTATGCAACACAATCATATCCTCTCTAGGAAACAGCAGAAGTTATGGAGGGATTTGGAAATTGTGAAATCAAATAATCAATAGTGAGGGTTTAGTCTCTATGCCTGTGTCCTAGAACAGAGGGCTCTGGATAGTTCTTAGTAAATTATTATTGCATATTGCGCTCACAGTCACACACATGGTGATAGTGATACGGTGATATTAAATATATTATAAAGACAGTGTTTGGAAGATTAAAAATATCAACTCCAAAGTCACTTTTGCAGTTATTACGTGTGTCTTCCTCTTAATTAAAACAGCCATTAGAAATACAGTGCTAATTAATTATTGACACAACAAGCCGACTCCTATTCTATACGGCTTTTAAAGTAAAAGAGAGAGCTAGTAACTGACCTAGAGAGAGCTGGAAAGTTCTGATAGGCAGTTATTAAGCAAAAAATTTATTATGGTACTTTAAAAATTATTATAGAGTTTTAATGACGTAACATTGAACATGCCTTAAATTTTTTTTTTTTAGGAGAATATACCTTTAAACTTATAATACTTCAATCGAACTATAAAATAAATCCATATTAAATTGAGAGATGTTTATCAAACCATACTGATGGATGGTCCATCTTGGTCTAATATTTTTACCATAAAACCTAAATATACTTGTGGGTTCTAGTTAGTTTAACTGGATGTTATAGGATGAAACTTCAAAAAAAAAAAAAACCTAAGCGTATCTCTCTATGCACAGAATAACTAGCCAAGACAATTCTTTGGCAAAAATGGGAAACTAGCAATAACTTTCCAATTATATAGTTAGTAGTCAAATTTTCAAACTATATTTTTTACTAGCATTTCGAGTTTAAGAGACTCAATTTAGGGTCTATAAATCGAGTTTTTGGGACTCAATTTTCATGGGTTGTTCACGTTTGATGTGGAAAAAATATCCATGTGGCGTCTACCTGGAAATTGAGTCTTTAAGACTTGATTTCTAATCCAAAAATATTAATTAAGACCCAAAATGCAGAAATAGCAAAAACAAACACAAACACGGAAAGAAAGAAAAGAAAGAAAGAAAGAGAGAGAGAAGAAATGGAGATGAAGAGCCGCATGGAGAGAGAGAAGAAGAAAAAGAAGAAATGGAACGCGCGACCCAGACCGCGCGCGACTCAGGCTGCGACCTTCGTTTTTATTTATTTTTTATTTCTCTTTCTTCTCTTGTTGTTCTTGTTGTGGTTTTCTTTGTTAGAATTGGTGTTGTTGCTATGGTTTTGTTTGTTGTTAAGGTGAGAAGGTGTAAGCCAAAATTTTTTCTTTTTACTGTAAATGTAAATCGAGTCTTAAAGACTTGATTTACAAGTGGATGCCACGTGGAAAAAGTGCCAACTCAGACCTGATTAGAACATGAAAATCGACCCTCAAAGACTCGATTTATAGGCCCTAAATCGAGTCTCTTAAACTCGAGATGCTAGTAAAAAATATAGTTTGAAAATTTGACTACTAACTATATAGTTGGAAAGTTATGTCTAGTTTCCCATTTTCGCCCAATTCTTTTAGTTTCCCACTTTCATATGGGCAATTGAATTGAGTGTTCAGTGTTCATACCTTTTTTTTTTAAAAAAAAAATCAGCAAAAAAAAAAGAAAAAAGAAGAAGAAGAAGCAGGCTAGTAGTGTTCATAACTCGGTTCCACTTGGAATACCGTTTTGTCTTCCAAGGGGAGCATCAGCGAGTAATGGAACAAGTTAGTCTTACACCTAATGGTAAGATCTTACTCTCTTTTAACTTCCAAGCTTAGACTTCTCAATAAATACATCTCCAAGAACAGCTCTCCACAAACAAAAGTCAGAACGCATCTTGAAAAACATATGGTCCTGTTCAAGATATTATACATTTAGGGTTTTACTAACGTATACACTTACGGCATACATTAGAAAACTATTTAAGAAAACTTTTTATGAAAAAATGAAAAAGCGATTAACTTTTTTACAGTTTTTTCAAATTCTCATAAAACAATTTCCAAAAATGGATGGTTAATATATATCTTAAGGGCATATTAACCGGACCTATACATTTATACTGCTCTGAAATTCGTGCTTTTTAAGTGTTTTCCAGATCAATGACCACATTCTATGACGACTGGTGCTCAAAAAGGGTTCAAAACTTCAAATGCATTGATCCTTAAACAGTTAAAAATTCATACTATTCCAAACAGCATTTGAAATGACCCAAATTTTTTTTTTCCTTTTTTCTTTTGATAAGTGGCACTTGAAATGACCCAATTACTGCCAGTGCTCAAATTAGTCTTATCATCCAATGCCAATGCCATTCTTAAATAAGATAATTCTGTTTCAAGTTTTCTATTTTCTCTGGTGATTGATGAGACCAGCTCCATTTATTTTGGCAATAATGAGGAAAGATCTACAATGTCATTGTATATCAATTCAGGTCCTGATATAAAGTCCACTACTGTTTACAACATTTTGTAACATAATTTTAGTGAATGTGGTATGGCTGAAGATATCTCTCAAACCAAAATCATTATCAATCTAAAAGATTGAAAGGGATACTTGATAACTGCCAACTGGGTACTTGAGCACTAAACTGTCATGTACCTGAGAACAGCACCCCGAAGCTTTTCCATGAACTCTGCTGCTTGTTTCTGCAGGTTGGAAATCAACATTGAAATAAATCTTTTGAGTTTAATTCAGTGTATATAGAAAAAGAAAAAGTCATCATTAGGAAAACGCAAAATTTTATTCAAACATGAGGACTAGAAACAAACTATCTATATTTATAGTTAAATCTGTCCCAGTTCTACTTCAAGTACCAGTTGTATAAGCATTGATGAGGAATTTTTTTGGTGCATTAGGCATTGGAGTTAGTAAAAGTGTGGAAACTATGATATGGTTCTCTGGGTTCACAGTTTCAACAATATAGATTTATGTCATACACTGTCTAGGTTTTTTTATCTTCTGCATATTGTGTCTCCTCAAGGTCAGTTCAAATAAGTATAACAGAGTCTTCTCCCAACACCATCCTCCACCCCCCCTGGCAGGCACCCTCTCTTATTCCAAAAATAAAGGCTCAAAATTGAAAATGATGAATTCCACATATTTATATTAGTAGAATAATAGCATGATAAATTATTATCTTATGTTATTAAAGTGAAGTCAACTTCGGAGGAAGTATTGAAAGAGTATAAACTGACTCATTTGGATTTTGAATTATTGACCAAGTACAATAACTCAGTAGACTGCTAATACTAGTCCCATAATTGGTCAGATGTTTCATTGTTCAAAGACAACTGCAATTTGTAAGTCTGTACAATTGGCGACCATCCCAGCAGTGTTTTCTGTGTACAGTATTGGCTGTCCCATGCATATGAAGCATTATGTGTTCATCAACGGGCAGTGTGGTGACAGAAGTATGAGTTAAAATGCCATTACTTCAATAAAGTATTTCAATAGAGCTCTCATACACCATCCCCCTTTTTCGCTTGTGGATGTAACTTCACAAGAATCTGTTACAAAATGTCTCTGTTTCTATTCTATGGTGAAATGCTTATAAGTATAGCATGGTAAGGTGCACAATTGTGAAGGATATCTGGATTTCTCTAATTCCCACCCTCCCCAACCCCCCAAAAAAAATAAAAGCACAACAACGCTATGTTAAATTCTATTTGAACTACATGGACGGGAGTTTCCAATAGTACCTGGTTACCCTCATGTGCATTTGCTATGTTTTCATCAAGAAGGGTCAATAAAGATCTATTGAGTTCATTCCGCTCAACCATCTCCAACAACTGCATGGTAAAAGTTAAAACTCATTTGAGCAATCTATGATACAAACTATAACAAACTAAGAGGCTTGATGATTGAAAAGAGTAGCACATACAGTGGCTTTTAAATCCTTCGAAGTCAGGATTTTGGTTAGGTTTTCTTTTGCTGCTATCAAGTCAGCTTGCATTTTATCATAGGCTTCTGTAACAAAAGATGTGGCCTAAGGATTGCGGGTTTATAGTGAAAGGCAACAATACATATCCTTCAGTACTAATGTTCATGGAGTCTAACATACCTGTTCCTTCCAGCAGTGCTTTTTGCAGTGCTTCTAGTTCAACCAGTCTATCTTCCATATCCTAGATATAATATTAGAATTTGAATGTTGTGAGTCAATCCAATCATCAATGCAGGATATCACCCAAATGCATATTTTGAAAATGGAACCTGGGTTTTCGAAACAGCAAACCTAAGCTGACCCAGCTCAAATTGTAGGTGTGAAAAAAATTCCTGGTTCAATCTGTCAATATTACAAGTTATCTCAGTATTTATTAATGGGAAGGTAGAGATTTGGAGACAAAAAATAATATAAATAAATAAATCATACTAATAAATGATGATATAAACATTGACAACTTTCTTATAAAAGTGTCTTTCTGGTCATTGTAGGTTCTCTACTAACACTATAATCCATCATTCCACATAAAATAATAAAACTATATAAGACCTTAGAAATATGTATATATTTTATGTGAATATTTCTGTTTCCTCTTTTGGGCCACACTAACTCATTATTAAAAAAAAAAAAAAAACAGGCTATGTTTTTTCATCCATCTATTTTTCTTAAGAAATTCCACATTTATAATAAAAAAGTTAGAAAGCAAACACATCCGTTTTCCAACCTTATTTGGATGCTTAGTATGAAGGGAAAGAAGAGTAATATTAGCATCAAGGAACTTTAAAAAGATTGATTTGGCAGGTGCAAATAATTTAGGAAAAGAAATATCACAACCCGAGGTAACTGCTAGCCATGTTTGCACTATACTCTAAAAGGTAAAATTGCAATCAGTACACGCCCGATGTGGGACTCAACACACACTTCTACAATCCAATCCACAGAATATAGGGTATGACAAGAAATAAGAGAATTCTGGGTACTAAAGATATCTCTGAAATTAAATAACTCCATGTTTGCAGAATGTACTTGTAAGATCTTTGATTATACAGAAAGCATATACTAGCACCCAAAAGAACTAAAGGAATTAACAAGATCACAAGCTACTCACACAGAGCAGGAGGAAATCACAGCTATTTGGAATTCTGCATTGATAAGAAATTTTCAACAAATGCAGATCTTATATCTATGGTGTAGCAGTGTAATAGCCTTAATAAATCTTAACTCTTACAAATAATCTGATAATCCATTGAAGCAAAACTTTCCACATATCCTTGTTGTGGCAAAGATCTCATCTTTTTAGTTACCACAAACCCCATGACAAAATAATTTGGACAAAAAGGAAGAAAATTTAATTCTTCAATCCATTCTTATAATCATGCTGCAACCAAAATGGAAGCGCACTGATTTTAGTATATGCCGGCCACCCTTCTCCTCTCCTCTGAAGGACTCAACTACAACCAAATGGTTCATAGCAGTTGTATTCCACTTAGAATAAATACTTTCTAGTTAAAAGGCATTGCGCCACTCAAAAACTTGTTGGAGAGCTTGCACTACCAGCAACTACTTATTATGTTTGAATCATTGAGTAAAGAAGCTGCCAACAAGTCCACAACAACCAACCTACATTGCTAACTCACAACACCAAATTAATATGATGATTTATAAACAAAGTACACACTAATATAATTTATAAAACAAAAGTATGCACAATGAACTGCACAATCGGAGGAATCAAAGTACACCACACTAATATGGTTTATAAACTATAAAACAAAGTACACACTCCAATTCCATCTATACACACAGATACAAAAATGAAGCTCCATATTGGGTGAATCAAAACCTCAAACAACTGGTATGCGATGTTATCTTCCATGTTATAAAGATGTAACACCATAAAAGCACTTACCGTGTTCTCAACCTTGCGATCTCAACCTCAAATTCCTGAGCTTCAGTGTTCAGAAAGTACTCAACGAGCTCATCAGGAGTATCCGGAATAACCCGAGACTAAATCAAACAACAACAACAACCATCTCAAAAATACAATATTTACATAATTTACAAAACCCAGTTCCTCAAAATCAATAACCCAGTTAATTTAACTAAGTTACCTGGCGAATAGCTCGGCGACGCTCCTTTTCTTCACGGACTTGGCGTTCAAATGCTTCACGGGCTTCGGAGTCTTTCTCGAGCCGCTTCTTGAACTCGCGCCTCGCTATGTGACCGGTCTGTGGTGGACCCAATATGCCTTCTGGGTCCTTCCTTTTCCCAAAGAGAGAAAGTTGAAATCATCAACAAGGCTATGAGAAACTAATAGAAAAATTGTATATGGAAGAAAGAGTGAGAGAGGTACCCATCCAATGCAGGAAATTCTGGGTCTGGAAGAGCTCGGTGCACGTGATGACCGGAAATTTATGGTAGTGGTGGCGATGCCTATGCTGAGAGCGGCCATTGATGGCCCTTTGAGTGAGGGAGTTCTCAACCTCTGGTTTTTGCTCTGGGTTTGTGTTATCCGTTTGGAACGTGAATGATGCAATTGGTTAAAACGGTGTCATTTTGAGGCTGTTTTGGTCTTTTTATGCTTTTCAAATTGTAGTTATTTGATGGCGCGAATCAGAGCTGTCGGAAATGTAATAGATCAGAGTGGATTCAATTGTAATTATCTCACGGTTAAGATTTTATTTTATTTTGTAGGTTGATATATTTAAAATTATAAATTAAAGAGTAAATTTTAATAAACTACTTTGAGGTTTTGGTTAATAACAACCAATTCTAAGACATTTTAATAAGAGCAATGATTTGCTGCAAACATGTTTGTAGGAGTTGCTGCAAACAAGTTGAGGTGGCAACTTATGAAACTAACATGTGTCTTAGGCCATGTGCATGTCACATGATCAGCCAAATTCACTCAACCACAATTAAAACTTAAACCACTGGTCTCTCTCTACCAACCCAAGTAAAACAAAACCCCTATCATCTCTCTCTTTGCCGACCTAGCTTCCCTTTCTCTCTCTTAGGCGACCACTATTCATCGCCGCCATTGTACCTTGGTGGTTGGTTGACTATTCTCAATTAAGCCAAAACACTAATTTCTTCCTCCATTTAGTCTTACTCTTTTACCCAAAAAAAAAAAAGAAAAAAAAAAAAAAGAAAGGAAAAAATATTTCGGTGTGATTGACCCATGGTTTAATTGGGTGGATTCAGTTGTAAATATAACATTTGATTTGCTTCAAATTTCTTGTGTAGAATTGTCAAGGTCAAAAGAAAATAATTATTTTTGGGAAGTTTGACTTGAAATGGGAACTGAGAATATAGAAATTGAATTCAAAAATTAAAAATCTAAACCCAGATCTACTCATTGAGAAGTTTAACCAAATCTAAAAATTCCTTTCTACCCAAAACCCAAAAATAGTATTAATATAAATTGACACGAATAATTAAGGCTGACAAAGTGAGAGATGACAGGGGTTTTGTTTTACTTGGGTTGGTAGAGAGAGACCGGTGGTTTAAGTTTTATCTGTGGTTAAGTGAATTTGGCTGGTCATGTGACATGCACATGGCCTAGGACACATGTTAGCTTCATAAGTTGCCACCTCATCTTGTTTGTAGCAACTCCTACAAACATGTTTGCAACAAATCCATGCTCTTTTAATAATGACTAACTTGGTTTTTGAACATAATTTGGCCCCAAACACTGTTTAAACTCGTTATTTATTTTCACTTTCTCTTCTCTCTCAAACCTCTTTGGCTTTCTTTTCTCTCTATCACCTACAGTGGCTGAAGACTCCTTCTCTCAAGCTTTGGCCATAGTTGAAACTCATGTTTAGTCACTACCATCTGGCACACTTTCTTCGAATCAGTGCCATGGAGACAGTTGGCTAGGGATTTTTGAGCTTTGCCTCACCACCATTGATGTTGTTCCTTGCTAATAGCTCCAATTGGGTGCTATTGACACTAGCTTTTGGTGTTCCTCTTTCTCCTCTTTCTTTATTATATTTTCTATTATTTATTTATTTTTATTTTGGTTTGGGTCTTGGTTGATTTAGGGATTAGGTTTATTATTATTATTATTATTATTATTATTATTATTATTTTATGGTGATAATGATTTGTTATTTTTTTAATTGGGTTTGAAATGTGGGGTTTTGGGTATGGTCATTTGTGAATTTGTGGGTATTTTTTCTGATTTAGGGTTTGTCTCAAAATTGGTCTAATATGGTGTTTCTGTTGGAGTTTGTATGATTATGAATCTGTGTATGTGTGTATGTTATGCTTTGTAATCTAGTACAACTTATATTTCTTTGTTTTTTTTTTTTTTTTTAAAGGATTTTTGCATTGATTTCATTTGGTTTGTGCATTGATGGGTTTATTTGGTTTTTTACGAGAGAAGGAGTTTTTGTTTTGGCTGTCTTGAATCTGTTATGAATAATTGGGATGAGAGAGAGAGAGAGAGAAGAGAGGGACAATCGATGAGAGGGGAAAGGGAAGAGAGGGCATAAATGACTAACAATACCTAACAGTGTTTAGACCAAATTGGGTTTAAGAACTAAGTTGACCAATTTTAAAATTTCTTGGACCTGGTTGGTATTAGTCTAAACCTTAAAATAATTTCCTGGAATTTAGCCTAAAATAAACCAAATTTGATTGGAATTTGTTATTAAACTGGGTTTGGCATGCCACCTCTAGCTCTGCATTAAAAATACATAGAATCTAGAGAGGCATGAGGTGAGAGGCTTAGAAAGGTACTCCAATGGATAACTTAGAAAGGCGTGCCGGCAAGTGTGAGAGGCTTAGAGAGGCATGAGGTTCCTTTCATGCATGGTCACAGCCCCAAATCTAACTTTTCAGTGCTAAAAAGGGGTTCACTAGTAGTCTAATGAGATATTTCTCAAAAGAATAATGTTAGGGACACATAAAATAGCACAATTTTATGCCATAACTTACATGACAAGTTGTGATGGTAAAAGTGTGTCCCCACATGAACCCACCACCATACCTCTACCATTCACAATTTTCCACATGGCGAGTTGTAATTAAAGTTGTGCCATTCTATAGGTCTCTTGCATTACGCCTCTCAAAATGATGCACTTTGGGCCTAATGATAATTGAAGGTTGGTGGCAAGTGTTAAATGTTGATGGGAGGTTTGGTTGGTTAAAGATGTTGATGGCTCTTCCTTTAAACTCCAGATAGTTTGACCACAAAGAGAATCAAAGTAATTTTTTTTTTGAATCTTTGAAGAGATAGCAAAAACATTGGAGACCATAGGAGAGATGTTGTTTTTTAGATCAATAGCCAATTAGCCAAAGAGGTAGCGAGAACGATCGAGACCAAGTCAACTGTTTAGATTCAGGACGAGGTTAAGGATTGACCATTATCTTCAAATATTGACTAGTTGATTCATTTTTATATGAAGAGTAATGTTAGGAGTACATAAAATGGCATAACTTGTGCCATAACTCATCCACATGGCGAGTTGTGAATGGTAAATGTATATTTACTATGTGTAATGCTAGTGCCACATAAAATGGCACAATTTGTGCCACAACTTGTTCATGTGGCGAGTTGTGAGTGGTAGAGGTGTGTCCCCATATGAACCCGCCATCACACCTTGACCACTTACAACTCGCCACGTGGACAAGTTGTGACGCAAATTATGTCATTTTATGTGTCCTTAGCATTACTCTATACAAAAATAGATAACATTGTAGCCTAGCCTAGGCAATCTAATTGTTTTTTTTTCTCCCATGTTTGTACCCAAGCTCTCTCTCTCTCTCTCTCTCTTTCTCTCTCTCTGTCTGTGCATGCGCTAGGGAATAGGTATGTGATCCCTTTGAGCTGATTTCTCAAATCTTTAACCTTTTGATTTCTTGGATCGTCCACAACTTCTTCATTTTCTCAAAAGCCAAACTCCCTCGAATTGTGAAAGATGAAGGACTGCTTTAAGAACCAAGCAATCGCTAGTCTTTCCTAGCTATGAATACTGAATAGTGGAAGAATCTCACACTTTTTTAATGGTTACAAGTCTTTTTCTTTTGATGAGAAAAATTCCAGATGTTTGGCCCCTTGATGTTCTGGCCTTAGCATCTCGTTGAGGATTTCTTTGTTATTTTTATTTATTTATTTATTTAGTGCCCATGAAGATTCTTTGATGGTTGTGGTTAGTATTTGATGGTAATGACTTGGATTAATGTATTTTGTATTGAATGGATTGGGCTCCATAGTTGAATGCTTTGCAATCTTGTCCTTTTCACTTTTGTTTGACAAAATGTTCAATGAAATAATTTTTTTATGTTTTCTTTAGGAATTTGGACGAGAAACCATCATGAAGTTTGCTTCTTTCCTTGAAAAAATAGGTAAAAAAAAAATATTTTAAATCAAGATTCATTCTTAAAGGCTAAATAACCCATGTTTCAAGAGAAAAACTTGTTTCAATTGAATGTATGTTAAGACGGTTGAAGAAGAAATAAAATTAAATGAAAGAAAGATATTTAAATGAAATAGAGTTTAGAATAATAAGTAGGATATAAGGTGTTTTGAAAAATGATTTGTTATTATTATTATTATTATTTTTTTAAGTTGAAGGACACAAAAATCTGGCGGCCCAAACTTACTTAGACTAGTGAAATTTGTGCAATCCAGCTAGGCCCAAACCAATAAATATTTGTAAAAAGAGTGGGGTAAAACAAATTGGGCTTAACCCGAGGATTCAGACAGAGAAGGAATGAACAAAAGCCAAAGATTAAGTATATAAATGGTTCTTTACAATCTCACCCGAGGAGGATGTTCTTGCACATGGATGTACACTCCTCTCTCTCTCTCTCTCTCTCTCTCTCTCTCTCTCTCTCTTTTGTTCTAATTTTTTTTTTTTTTTTAAATTTTTGGGGGGATCCTTTCTTCTGGAAGTCCTCTTTCTTTATATACTCCTCAGCTTATTGCATCCTAACCCTCCAGCTACAATTCCCCAGGCTCTTCTTAGGACACTTGTCCCTTTAAACTTCTGTTAAAGGTGGTAGAAGGAAATGTTTAGCTGTGAATTCTATTGTTCAAGTCACTTCCTTATTAATGCAGCTGATAAAACTGTTGCTAGTCATTTAATGTGGAGGCAATAGGTGAGCTTTCACTAGAAACTTTATTCACCTACCTTGATTCTCACTGAACACCATCCTCTCCATTTGGCATTATAGGAAGTATTTTGTCCCCTCTCCTCCTCTCCTCGGGCAAATTCCCTCCACGGGCTTAGAATGCTTTTATAATAATAGTCATAGCTTGTTATATCCTTCCTTGGTCTTCGGGTCCCTACAAAAGTGTTTTGTTATTATATAAGAATTATGTTTTTATTCCATAAAAATAAAAGTACATTCTTATTCTATAATATTAGCTAATGAGTGAATACTGTGTACGAGGTTGGTGGGACCATCTTTGACAAAAGATAAATTGAATTACATAAATTCACTTGCAAGATTGTTATTTGGCAAATACAAATTATCTGTATAACTTTTTGTGCTCCATCAATCACAATATGTCATGTATTTGCTATATATATATATATTTTTTTTTTCATATTAAACTTTAGTTGTTTTACAAGGAAAATAAAATAAATTCATAGTAATATGTTATTAGTGGAACACAAAGAGTTGTAAAGTATCCGTGATTTGGGTGACTTGGTATTCTTGTTACAATGTTGGAAAGTATAATTATCATCGCGTACCCTTGACGTGATGGTTACTCTACAAGTATAAGTACTCGTGAGGTGTGGGGGGCAAAGGCCGCCGATGTTCAAATTTCTAGGAGGGAATTTCACACATATATACACTTAGATTTATGTTAGAATATAATTTTTATCTTGTAAAAAAATAATAATAATAAATAAAATAAATGTATAATTGAGTTTCCATGTCATTGAAGGCAATATACTAAGATATTAATTGCTAGAGAAAACTATAAAATATTAGTTAATAAATTAAGAGAGTATTAATTGTTAGATGAAACTATGGGATTGAAGCAATCAATCAATATAAGATTAGAATTTATAATTAAGGTTTCTTTTAAAGAAAAGATTAGATTTGAAGTTGTAATTGACTTTTGTGTGTAATCTCCATAATAAATATGGATTCTATCATTGTAATATATTGGAGTATCAAAAACAGTGAAGGCGTAAGTGTTTATCCCTTTAAACTCCTTTTGTTTTGTAAATATAAACTACAAGATCAAATCATGTAAACTCTTATGTTTTCTTTCTCTTTCTATGTAAATATAGATAACAAGGCCAAATCACATAAACTCTCGTGTTTTATCTCAATCTCTTCTTCATCTTCTTTCTTCTTTTTTTGGGCTCGCAACATCACAAGTTTCTATATAAAGAGATGAACATCGGTTTGAGGCCCACTAACTTCTAAACCTCTTTCTCAACCAACAACAACAACAACAACAACAACAACACCAAAAAAAAAAAAAAAAAAAACTCACATGCATGTCCAAGAATTTTTCCAAATTTTAAAACCAAAAGAAAGTTCTTGTACGAAATACAATTTCTTTCACTATGCCAGGAGCAATGCTATTGATAACGTACGTTGGTAATGGACTAATGATACCGTCCTACTAACTTTGTTGTTGTTTAATCTATCCATAATTGAAAAAAGATTTTTAGTGTCTGCCTCTTATACTTTTGAAAATAATATTCTTATTGCTTCTCAAAAAAGGAAAAGAAAATAATATTCTTATCTAATAGGAGTAGATAATGATTTTAAGAATAGGAAAAATTATTGATAAAAAAGGGAACAAATTAAGGATTAATTAAGATATTTAAAATTCAGATTAAATTCTAATTTCATAAGATTAGGACACATTTTATACTCAAAATATAACTATTTGCAATTATAATTTAAAAATAACTTTAAATTCAAATTTAAATTTAAAATCCATAAAATCTGGACACACATTTTTTTTTATACTTAAAAATAACTACTGGAGATTACAACTTGAAACTATTATATTTTTTTTATTTAAAAAAGGAAGAGTATTTGAATAAAGAGTGAAGAAACTAATACTATATTATGCTATTTGGGAGTGAGAAACTAATACAAAATTATGATATTCAAGTAAAACAAAGAAGAAGAAGGCCACTATTGCCAATAATTTTCGAATTAAATTTGAGGGAAGCCCCAACTCAAGGTTCTTCTTGATCATGAGTCATGACAAGAAGAGCAAAAAGACATTAGCAAGATTGTCAGTCACAACTCACAAATATTCTCTTAAATTTTTTTATTCATTTCTTCCAGGTCATAAATCTCATTAAATAACAGCGTGGCTCTAGTTAACAAATTTATATATTTTCCAATTAAATAATAATGGGCAGCTTAACCACTTTGAATGACCTCCGAACAAGAATCCCGGTTTTAAAATATATCTGAAATTAGACCTGGTAGAAGTTTTGTCAAGCTTGTCTAACTTGGTACTTTTTTTTTTTTTTTTTGAAAGAGAGAGTTTTAATCTATGGCGTCCACTCATGATAATAGTTCTTTATCAACAAATCAAGACATCATTCAGTTTTTGATGTAGGCGGGGATTGAACCTTAGATCTCTTATTCAACTATCAGAAATTTTACCAGTTGAGTTAACTCGTATTTGATAGTTAAGCTTCAACCTTGTTTTTTTAATCAATTCTAATTATTTTTTTTCTATGATTTAGTTAAGCTTCAATATGGTACAACTTTAAGCAATATTACACTATCTTATAACTTTGTATTGATTTAATATTTCCAAAATCTTATTGTTGGATTATATGTTTTCTATATTCTTAACACAAATATTAAATTTCATGTCAATTGGGTGTTACTATTTCATCTATAAGTTTATTTTTTATGCATATTTTTAAAATATAAAACTCAAATTTTATAAATATTAGAGATTAGAGATGAGATAGTTATTAATCTCAAATTATCTTGAAATTTAATTTACAAGCATAGAAAGAATATAATTCAACTATAGATTTTTTTTTAAAAAAGTATCCAATAATATAAAAAATATTAAATGATAACATTAAATATAACTTGAATTTTTTTTTTTTGGAGAAATAATTACAATATATTATTAATCTTGCAGTTTAAATTCTTTTCCATTAGACCTCCAAGCACTTTGTGCATAGAGGGTAACGATTCAATTATAAGACCTTTGACAATATAACTCGTTGAAGTCATAAACCCAAACTTATGTACATACCAAATAGAAGGCAAATTAATAAATGAATGTAAAACCATGGGTAGTAACCGGAACTTTGATTTAAGACCACTCAGCTAACAAATAAATAAACCCAAAAACAAGAATATGATTTAGACTTAGGTATAAAGTTGATTTAGATGTTATATATATATATATATATATATATATATGATCATTGTTATTAACCTCTTACAAATTTTTTACCCAATTATTAAGAAATCCGTAACATCATCTACCAACCATGTAACCAGCTGTGATTACCTAAAGGCTCAAGCAGGCTGTTTCTTCCAAGAAATCTGTTGTCTATTCTTTTTTCCTTTTCATATTCAATCATTTTGATATTTTCCCTTCTATTCAGGGATTATATACACATCATTTCAATTCAGTATGATTTTACGAAAGAATAAGGGTGTTCGTGTTCCCATTCATGAATATGCTCGATCGGCTTGGCCGACAAAGACAATTAAACCATGTAATGGAAACATCATTAAAGTCGTTGTGACATATGGTGGGCGCTAGCTATTGGATCTTGAATTTTATCATTCTTTCGTTTTCCCTTGTTGACTACGGCGTTGTCCCTCATATGTACACATCAATCCTAAACTTTTAAGTTTAGATCAAAATATCAACATACTCAGTGGTTATATAATCTCATAGCTTGACGACTTCCATGAATACAGAAATCGGGGATTTTGAAGGAAAGCTTCCTGGAAAAACAAAATAGTGCTCTTCAAGTAATTTAAGGAAATGTTGAGATCTTTAACAAAATTATACAACATAACCCTTTTTTTTTTCTTTTAAAAGAAGTAACGTCACTTTTGATCTTTAAAGTTTGTTCAATATTTCAAACTCATTCCTCAAATTTCAAAAGTAACAATTTTATCCTTAAATAATGCAAAACATTTAAGTAGAGTATCAAAATCTTTTCAAATATCTGAATCTAATTATTTCTTCAAGTATATCTGTCCTACGTAGGCACACATACAAGATTATTAGGATGAATTCTTTGAGAGTAGTCCCAAGATAGATAAGACCTCAGAATCTTATTGATATCATAAGGTCTTAAAAATCACTTAGCTAACTCTTTGAGATTGGTTCACACATGTTAATATGGAGTTTGATGTATTTTTTATTTTGATTTTTAATGAGAGTTTGATGTTTTATCTAATTGGACACACAATTAGAAAACAGAGACATTATATAATTAAAATTAACAGATATATATATATAAGATTTTTGGTTAAGACAAAACCAAAAAGGCCTATTGGTGCAGTGTAACTCTCGGGGTCTTCTCTGTGTACACGTTTTTATTTTTTTGTTAGGTTCCTTTTACCTGTCGGGCAGTTTTTATTTGAAAACTTTGAAGCCGGAATTACGCATGCACTAGGTTTCAGCGTGAAAGGTTGAATTATTTGTATGTGAATGCTACTTGGAATTCAAACGAAAAGTCCTTTTCCGATTTCTTGACTACAGAAAGGTCTCAAAGGGATTTGTTATGTATTTCACCTTTCTCATTTCACACTTCTCAGTTCTTGACAAGCAATAACTGTATTTTTTTCCTTTTCTTTTTAATGATGTGATAATTGTGACTTGAGAATTAGATATTGAAATCGTGTTTAGGATTTATTTGGTCGCAATATTTTCTAATTTTTAAATTTATTTATTACTATAAACTTTTGTAGCTAATCCAAAATATTTCTATTTATTATACAATAGGAAGAAGGGGTTTGTTCCATATGAAATCAAACTTAACAACTGCAAGTCTGCCCCAAATATATAAGAATTGTCATGACTCAAGGATTAGATATTGTGATTAAGATCCTTAGGATTTTAGGTATAACTTCATCCCATAGTTCTTAAAATCTTATAAATCCATTTTACTATTAAATGAAATTGAATTTTATCACTTCATCAATAATTTAAATAGATACTCAAATTACTATAGTCGACGCTTGTTTAAGTGTTAATAATGTGTTGATTAATTCTATAATTTTTTTTCTTTTAGTAATATGATAGATTCTAATAAACTTATTTCAAAATAGATAGATAGGATTTTAGAACTCTGTTGTAGAGTTACCTTGAGAACTATAAAGGATCCTAATCCTAATATAGTAATATCTAAAAATTTTAATTGAGCCTTTTTAAGTTTAGATTCATGAAACTATATTATATATAAAGAGACTTAACACAAAATTAAAGATGAAATGACATCTAGCTTAAAATTGAATCCAATTTTAAAATTTAAAGACACTTGACATCAAATTATAGATCAATTAAAAAGATACTTGGCTTAAAATTGGAATGCAATTAAAATTTAATTTAAAATTTTTATTTCATTTAATTTAGATTCTCAATTAAGTTTACATTTTAATATATTATAGTATATGATTTTGGATAAAATTTTGATACAAACTTGGTTGGAAGAATATCTTCTAAGTTCCAACTTGTTATGTGACTAATTGTAAAACCATTTACGTGTATTGAATAACTTTATTCATTAAAATATTTATATAATTTGCATAACTAATTCTCTATTTATTATTAGGGTCATTTTAACGGATATCCTTAAAGCAACTGTTAATATAACCCATTTGAGAAAAAATTTAACACCACTTTTATGAGAAATAGAAAATGCTGTTAAAATATTAATTTTTTATTTATTTATTTATCTTTTCTCATAAAACTTTCTTAAAATGATTTATTAATAATTGCCCTAAGGTTTCTCCTTAACATTTCCCTTGTTATTATACTAAATTACCAATTTCTAACTAGTAAAAAGTATTTGTTTTATTTGAAAGTTGAGCCATAAAAATATAATGTCATTTGAAAAACATTAAATAAATTATTATTTTTCCTATTAGGAGAGGAAACATCCTCTATAAGGATCAAGCCCCTTAATTATATATAAGCTCTGAAAATGAGTTTATCATTTTCTCACACTATGTTTGGGGATCAAAGGAGTGGAATGAAATAAATTTTGTAGATTATAAATAAAAGGAAAGAAAATAAATAAATTTTATTTTCTCTATTGTGTTTAAAAGTTTTTTCGTAAATTAAAATTTATTTATTTATTATTATATTATTCACCTTTTATTTATCTTACCTCAAAATGTGAATAGAATTGATATTTCATGTTAATTTAATTCATTTAATAAATTTGTGTTTCTCTTACTTAAGAGAATGAAATGATTCTCTTCTATTCATTTTTATAATTTTCATTCCTTCTATTAAACTCTCAAACATTGAAATATATAGAATATATCTTCAAAATTCATTCTTTATATGTTCCCTTCTCCCGCCAAAGGAGCTGTTACCTTAACCACTCGATCATTGAACAAATATATATAATCTTTTTTTTTTCTTTTTTTCTTTTTTTAGAATCAACATATATATAATCAGGGATTGACAATATGGAAGGTTGTGTATACATATACTTTGTATGAAAACATCCTTGCAACATTTGATAATATGCTAATCAAATATTTATCCCCAAAAAAAAAAAAAAAAAAAATGCTAATCAAATGAAACTATTTTTTGCCCAATATGTACCGCTTTAAATCAACCAGCTACCTTTCTTTTAGACCCTCTTGAAACTTCTCACGGAAAGAAATCCACAAACTACAACATCTTAAGGATGCGTTTGCCGTTGGCTTAAAAAGTTATGTTACTATTTAGCTTATTTTTACTACTATTTATGACTCTTACTGTAATTTTTTTACTATTCATGGGTCTTACTGTACTATTTTAACTCACTTTTACTTTTATTTACAGTATTTTTAATAAAAAATTTTTAATTTTAATTAAATAAGTTGTTTTTAAACAGACCCTTAACAAAAAAGAAAAAGAAAAGAAAATAAAGCAGACAAATCCAAAGTCAAATCTCAAAGGACTTTTCTCCTCATTTTTCAGGTTTCAAACTTGAATTGGGTCTGATGTTGCCCCTATTTATTTCTTTATTTACTTTTCCCTGAATTGATGTTGGTCCTACTTGAAACATGATTTTGTTTTTATTTAAAAAATAACGAGTCCATGATTAGCGGAATGATTTGAAATACAATTAATTCAGATTTTCTTTCTTGACCAAGGGTCTATTTGGATACCCCGCTTATTTTATTAAAATCGAAAACTTATTACTGAAAATACTATAGATAAAGGTAAAAGTTAGCTAAAATAGTACAGTGAAACTCATGAATAATACTAAAAGTATAATATAACTCATAAATAGTATTAAAAATAAACTGATTAGTGAAATAATTTTTATTCTTCATTGGTATTCAAACGGAGGCCAAGTCTAAAATATTTTCTTTCTAAAAAAAAAGTCTTGACATATTTTGTAGTTAGTCTGTTTATGACAGCAATTGCTTGTTGGTTTGCAGAAGTCTAACATATGTTAGACCCTTTCGTTTCCAACTATTTTGGCTCAGCCACAATGAATTCCTTGTGTTGTCCAACTTATGAATAACAATTTTGTCAATATGCTAATGGAGCATTCTTTGACTGACTGCAGTACCCTCCTGAGAGCGATCCCCAATAAACGAATTGAACACACCTATCGTGAAGCAAATTAATGCGCGGATGCTCTAGCTAGAATAGGGGCTAGGCGTAAATTCACTTTTGTTGTTTTTGTAGAACCATTGCCTGTGGTGGAGACTTTGTTAGCTCGTGAAAAAGCTAATACATTTTGTAATAGACTTGTTGTTTCTAATATTTAATATATAAATAGCCTTTTCTGACCAAAAAAAAGGATTTTTTTATTTTATTTTTTTGCAATAACTTTAAGGCAAAAAGTGATTTAGTTCTCTCTAACTTGCAACTTGTTTGTTCACTAATTAAAATACTTTTAATAGCTTTTATAGCTACAGTTAAGGAGAAGGAATCTGAACATTTCGTTGAAATCATTTATAAAAAAAATTGAATTACAAAACTCTTTTTTATATGAATTAAACGATAATTAAATTACAAAACTTTTTGCTATATGAATTTAATTAATATTATGGGAACCAGTTGCCTCTAAAGGTGCTGTTCAAGTTGAATAGACTGGGCCTATGGCCCAATAGCCCAGTCCGAAGACGTGTACATATCCGAGGACGATCACTTAAGGAAGAGGTAAATGTTGTATTACAGGAAAAGTAAAAGGGTATTTATAACGGACTTAAGTCTATCCGAGGAGAACAGTCACCTCGGAACCTTTGTCCAAGGTGGCTAGAAGCATCCCAATCCCCTTGATATACTGTTTTAAGGATACTATACGACAGGGGGAGGGTCAAATGCTGAATAAGGGATGAAGACGAAGGATAATAAATATCTGTAAAATCTGCTACCTCCACATTAAATGCTTTCCAGCTAACTCTCTAGTCACATTAATGTGGAGGTGATGTCTGAATAGTAAAACAAGCAGTTTTACAGCTGGTGGTAGAAGGTTCAAGGAGGTGTGAGATGGGACAGGGAGAAGCTCCCATAACCTGATTTACACGTGTACAAGGGGAAAGGTACGAAGATGATGGTATATAACATGAAAATGTGTCCAGAGAGAAGAGAGGATAAAAAAAAAAAAAGAAAGCTTAAGAAATAAGATACAGAAATGAAAAATCCCAGATACTTGATATACTATTTTGACTAAGCCAAGGGCGAGTTTTATATCTTATTTGTCAAGTTACTCTTTCAAACCATCCATAATTGTTACATCTTCTCTAAATTCAGGCTAGTTCTTTCTCCCATGCTCTACAAATTCATTGTTTGGACTTGTTGGACCTGAATCCAATCCTGTTTTGGGAGTCCAAGCCAAAGCTGGTCCTTACAAATATAATGTTTCTTTATTTGATAGATAATGTATTAGATGACATTTCATTTCATTATTATTAAAATTTTCAAGATGAATGAATAAAATAAGATTGTTATATTTATAATATTTTCACAATAAATATATGTGGTAAGTTTATTGATTCTAATTTGAATTTACCGCCTAAATTATTTTTTTTATCAATTAAAAATAATTCATAATTTAAGATTTATTGTAAAAATATTGTGAAAATATTACCCCTAAAATTACACTCCTTAAAATTGAAAAGGCTAACCTAACAGAAAATTATTTGGGAAAGGCAAAACGATCACGGTTCCTTGTCAATAAATTGAAAAGAAACCAGAACCGTGGAACCGACAAAGAAACAAAAGAAAAACGAAAAGCAAAACCCCAGAAGTCCAAAAGATAAAGTAGAAACGCACCACCACCACCACCACCACCACCACCACCACCACCACCAACAACAACAACTAAAGAAATGGGTAACCACAATTTGGCCACTTTGATGAGCATATCTGTGGTGGTATTGATGATGGTTACAAGCGTGGCAAAGGCACAGACAGTAGATTGTGCATCGAAGCTGGTGCCATGTGCAAACTACATAAACTCAACAAGCCCACCAGCCAGCTGCTGTAACCCAATCAAAGAAGCCTTGGCCACCCAGCTTACTTGCCTCTGTGGCCTCTACTCCAACCCTGCTGTGCTTAAGTCTTTTGGCATCACCGTTGATCAGGCTCTAAATCTCACCCATGCCTGTGGTGTCAGCACAGATCTCAGTAAATGCAATGGTATTTTTCTACCTTTCTTTTTGTTTTTGTTTTGTTTTTTTGTATTTTAAATTGAACTAGTTTAGTTGAAAAATTGTTGGGTTTGTTCCACCTGCTTCATATCAGTTTGAAAAAATAATCGTAAATAGATTTGTTTCATTCTCTGAAGAATTATTATTATTATTATTATTTTTGGATCTGCTGGAATCTGAAATTTTTGTCTTTCAATTTTCTAATGTTAGATGCTACTACATAATTTGTATTATTTCCTAATTTTAGTGTAAAATTTTTCTGAGTCTAAGATTGATGGTACTATTTGAAATATGGGTTTCCTAGGTGGGTAGTCATGGAACTCTGTTGATTACCATTATATTAATCTGATTACAAAGTTTTAATTTTGTAAGCAGTTTTCCTACATTTTTTATTTTTATTTTTATTTACTTTCAGCAGTCACTTGTATTTTGATCATCAATTTACTTTTGTACATGAACTAATATTTTTCTGTTATTATCTGAATCTTCCTGTCACAGGCACAGCTCCATCTCCGTCTTCTGGGTCTGTACCACCTCCAGGTAACAATTTCTTGTCCTGCTTATGCTGCTAATTCTAACTTTTAAATAAAAGAGAAAAAAAAAAAATATATATATATATATATATATATATATATACGTGTCACTGTTAGTATGTATGTATGTTGTTCTTCATGTCCAAGTGCAACCATTGGTCTATGGTCAAACCTTTATTCGTTGCACATGTTGATCCATCAACATCTTGGAAGAAATAAAGGGATAGAGTTAAATTAAGGAGGCTGATGGACCTGCCCAACTGTTGACTAGTGTGCCTTATATAATTAAGGGTTTTACTAACAAATGCCCTAACCGAACCCATTAATTAAACCTTAAATATGTAAAAGTTGACTAGTACTGGTTAGTGCGAGATCCAATATGCTTAGGGTGAATTAATCCAAGAAAAAAGTCGCTTTGGGTGCCTCCAATTTTGACATTAATGAATCCGGAAACATGTTTTTCTAACTAACACAATGTTTGGATGGGGGACAATAAATGAGAGGAAAAGAAAGTGAAAGGTGGTTTGAACTAAATAGGCTTCATAATGAGTCAGGTCAATTCAGTTCAAAATATCTGTTTCTTTTTCTTTCTTTAAGCTAGTTTTACAAACCAGAGGGAGCATTTGGTGCTGTTTAGTTGTAATCCTAAGCATGTTTTTGAACAAACATGGTAAAGAGGTTTCAAACAAGGAAAAGTAACTTTTAACACTTTTACGGATAGTTCAAGCTAATTTGCCTAAGAAAGACAAACTTTCCTTTCTGGTGCTACATTTGTAATGGTATGCTAGATGTACCAGGTCTATTGTGTCTGTTATTGCAATTCCTTGGATATGGAAACATCTCAAACAAACGCAGCCTTATCTGTCAAAATTTATTTTTTTCTAAAAAAATTTTGTGCTTGAAAAAATAGTCTACAAAGAAATAAGGAGGTACTAATGTCCTAACTAGGGGTATCAATTGGGGTTAGCGTGTCGGGTTCATGTCGTGTCGAGGTAGGGGTATTCGACTAAATGGCTCAACCCTAACCCGACCCATTTAATAATCGTGTCATGATCCTTCAACCCTAACCCGATCTGTTAATAAGGCGGGTTGACCTGACCCAACCCATTTGACACGCTTAATAAACGAGTCGTGTTGGGTTGACACAAATGTAACACAACCCATTTCAACCTGCATAATATTAAATATAACATCCATCTAGAAATAATTTTTTTCATCCTAAAAAACAGTGCATACACTTTAAGTTTTCAACCCACATTCAAAATAATATAGTTCAACAAAAATATAACATTCATCTAGAAATAAGTTCTTTACACTCCAAAAGAAGTGTATACACTTCAACCCAAATTCAAAATAACAAAGTTTAACAAAAATAAAATAACATAGTTCAACAAAAATATAATATTCTTGAAACTCGCCAAATGCTAAGTATTAATATTGAAAGAATTTGAGCAAACAGTAGACTAATCCTGACTATGACCACGATTATCATCCATAGATTCTTTGTTGATGTCCAAATTCATAACATCTTCCACAAGCTCATCCAATTTCATTTGTGTAAGTTCTATGTTAAAAAAACAAAAGGAATTAGTAGTTCTAGGGTGTGTAAAATTTCAATTTCCAATTATATCCCTTGTAAATTTTTGTAATTACTCACTTTTCTTTTTAAATTTAAAATATATGTTGGATATAAAAGGTATTTGACAAATCTAAATAAAATAAATATTTATTTGTTATACGAGTTAAACGAGTTATATTAAGTGGGTCATTTCGGGTTGACACAAATAAATTGGCGTGTCAAACGTGTCTATTGCGGGTTACGCGGGTTGACTCGTTTATGGCCCATTTCTTATCGTGTCGCTTTCGGGTTGACCCGTTTATGACCCAAACCCATTAAGGCCCAACCCTAACCCGAAAAAACCCGTGTCGGGTTCGTGTCGTGTTCGCGGGTTGGGTCGAACATTGACACCCCTAGTCCTAACGGCTGCTTTGCTATTTCTAGGATGTCCAGACTAGCTAAATCTCGTTATGTTAATTAGAACATCCAATAGATACGTGAAAGGGGAAAGATAGTATAACATGCTTCATCTATATGAAATTTCTACTAATTTTTGTCTACATATTTTTGCCTTACAATAATTTGGCTTCTAAGTTTACACGTTATTTCCTTTGTTGGGCATCATGTTCATTTAGTATTTATGGAATAATTATTTTAGGTGAAAATCGTTTGGAAGGGTGTGGCAATTGGGCCACTTAACTCTCTTATTTAGTCACAACCAGATACTTTGCTTCTCGTATAAAGCACAGGATAATGGTTATCTAATTTGAGGCATCATGGTACTGACTCTTGCCACTGTGGATGCTGCCTGATAGAATCGTGGCCTTAAAGTGTCTAGGTTTGTGTTTAGAACCCTTTTGGTCATAAACATCTTATAGACTGGTGATGAACTCCAGCTAACTGGGGATTTGGTTACATGTTGAAATTGTGATGGTTTGTGTTGCAATATTGACATGTGAGCAGTGTAGTTGGGTGGCCAAATCCACATCAGGTAGTAGTGGTAAGAGTAAGCGGTTAAATATAAACATTTTTGGGCAATAATGGATAACCAATCTAAGATCCCAATAGTTTTACTGTTGTAGATTGTAATTAGTAGCTCTCTAATGGAGGTGAGTAGTCTTCAAGTTTCGTCAAGAACAGTTTGAGTTTTGATGCGTTTTACTGTCTTAAATTTTTTTAAAGACTTGGGTATCATTCTGCTGGTAGAATTAGGTCACAGTGGTTTGTTTTGATAGAAAGACAAAAAAAAAAAAGCATTTGATATTCTTGTGGGTTGGTGATATAGTTACTGCATTAATCTGAATATACAACAAGATTGTGGTATCAAGTCATATTTACTTCTAAAGTTTACAAGTGCATGACACATATCATCTCTTAATTTGTGGTTAATATTATAGGAGTACCTGGAAGTGACAATGGAGCAGGCAGGATTGCGTGGACTGGCTTTTCTACTTTATTCTTCTTCTTGGCTTCTATGATGTTTTATTAGGGCTACCTACTCATAGGAAAAGATACAGTAATCAGAGTAAATAATGTTGAGATTGTTTCGGTATTAGGCCGCTGCATTCCGAGATCTTATTTATGATAATTTTTATATGTTTTCTATTGCTATTCAATTGATTTGAACAGTGTTATCATTCTAGATCATTTCCTATTGATGTTCATGTCAATCTTTATTATTGTCCCTATTGTTCTCTTTTTCAAAATTACATCGATATGGTGGAGGATGCATCACAAGATATGTTGATTTTTTGCATTTTGTTTGGAATATCTTATGAAACAAATTTGTATTCGATTTCTAAAGCATTATTATTCGTATATTTTTGCTATAAATGGATTGTTTTTCGTTGGGTTGGTGGCATGAACATATATGGTACTACTATTTCCCCTTATGGTTTTGCTTTAGGACATGTTAATTCGAGTACTAGATAGTATGACTTCAAATAGAGTAGATAATGAAATCCATAGCCGACTCCAATTTTGGGACTAAGTCTCTGTTTGTTGTTGTTGTTTTTGTTGTGTGGTTTTGCCTTTAGGAAGTGATAACGAAATTACTCTAATTTGTCAAGAATCTATAATCGACTCCAATTTTGGGACTAAGTCTCTTTTTGTTGTCGTTATTTTTGTTGCTGTTTTTGTTGTGTGGTTTTGCTTTAGGAAGTGGTAACAATTAAATTACTTAAATTGCTTGGTTGAGAAAAGAAAGTGTTTGAAAATAGAAAATGCCTCCTTATTTCTTATACAGGGTTTTCCTAGCACATAATAATGTGCCGAAAATTTTTGGTCTGACACTCCTTAGTCCTTACATAAAATTGGGTTTGACATAATATTTAGCCATTAAAACTAGGGTCATCTTAATGAGTGTTTTTAGGGTAATTGTTAATAAACAATTTTAGGAAAGTTTTATAGCACTTTTATGGAAAATTGAAAAAGATGTCAAAATATTAATATATATATATATATATATATATTTAATAAATCATTTTAGGAAAGTTTTTATAGCACTTTTTTTAGCACATTTGTTAAATTTTCCCTAATAACTAACATGATTTTTTGTTCGGCTTTCTTAACTTAATTTAAATCCGTATTTACCCAAAAAAGAAGTAATATACCATAAAAGTTTGGGTTATTGGAAATGGGGAGGTGTTTTGTGTATGATATTTAGCCATTAAAACTAGGGTCATCTTAATGGGTGTCTTTAGGGTAATTGTTAATAAACAATTTTAGGAAAGTTTTATAGCACTTTTATGGAAAATTGAAAAAGTTGTCAAAATATTAATATATATATATTTTTTTATAAATCATTTTAGGAAAGTTTTTATAGCACTTTTTTTAGCATATTTGTTAAATTTTCCCTAATAACTAACATGATTTTTTGTTCCGCTTTCTTAAATTAATTTAAATCCGTATTTACCCAAAAAAGAAGTAATATACCATAAAAGTTTGGGTTATTGGAAATGGGGAGGTGTTTCGTGTATGATATTTAGCCATTAAAACTAGGGTCATCTTAATGGGTGTCTTTAGGGTAATTGTTAATAAACAATTTTAGGAAAGTTTTATAGCACTTTTATGGAAAATTAAAAAAGTTGTCAAAATATTAATATATATATATATATATTTTTTTTTTTTTCTATAAACCATTTTAGGAAAGTTTTTATAGCATTTTTTTTTAGCACATTTGTTAAATTTTCCCTAATAACTAACATGATTTTTTGTTCCGCTTTCTTAACTTAATTTAAATCCGTATTTATCCAAAAAAGAAGTAATATACCATAAAAGTTTGGGTTATTGGAAATGGGGAGTTGTTTCGTGTATAGGTAAAGTGGGCTATCCAAATGAAAGTAGAAAAGCCTTCCATTCAGGCCCGTAATGCCATTCGCAGCAGGGCCGCTACGCATTGCAGAAGAAACAAGCACGATCTTTCAGCGATTGTATCGAAAAATTTCACCTATTTTTTTATAGATGAGTTTTAAATCAGATGCAAAAAATAAGCTTTTTCTTGGAGTGCCCTTTAGGTACTGTAACACCGTTTGTGTAGCCTGAAAGTGAGGAATTCTTGGCTTTTCCATGAATTGACTCAATCGATGCACATTGTAGCTTATATTAGGCCTTGTTAACTTCAAGTAGGGAAATTTGCCAACCAATGTTAATTGAAGCATCTTCAGGAAGGTCATCCTCATCCTTAACAATCTACAAATTTGTTCCATCGGGCATTTAACTGGTTAAGAACCAAAAACACCAGCATCTGCAAGTAGCTCTAAGGTGTACTTGCTTTGACAAGGAGATATACCCTTAGTGGACCTAGCAATCTCAAGTCCCAAAAAACGTTTTGAAAGACCAAATCTTTTAGTCTGGACTTGTCATGCAAAAAACTTTTAAATGTGGTAACAGGTGCCAAATCATTGTTTGCCACTAAGGTGTCAGGAACAAAATCAACAACGACAAGGAATAACCATCTTGAACCCTATCAACTTTGGATTGCTCAAAACTTTGGCTGAGAATGACATAAATCAACTTTGCAGAATATTGTTTACTTGCTTTGCTTGATTCAAGCCATACAATGATTTAATCAGTTTACACACTTGAGTCTCTCCTTCGTTGCCAACATTAGGATGAAAACCAAGAGGTAATATAGACTTCCTCACGATCGAGGACTTTCATACAAAAAGGTAGGGCTGTAAACAAGGTGAGTCTCGAGTTGAATATTAAAAGTTTAATCTTGTTCTTTTTTTTTTTTTTTTTTTAATTTGAACAAGAGTTGAGCTAGAGCTTATCACCAAACAAGATTTTATGTTCAAACTTGACTCATTTTCTTGTCGAGCAAGCTTGAGCTTGTACAAAAGTTACTTGATTAACTTATTCTTGTCTTCTATATTATGAATCCATGACTAAAATGTTTTACATCTTCACAATTCTATGAATTTTTACTTCGAATATAAACTGTTTATACTATCAGTAAGTTACAAATAATAATTTAATATCATATAAATCTATTGACAATCTCATAAAATTCAATTTCAATTTTATATAAATATATTTTTAGACAAGTATACATATAAAAATATAATATTATATATAGTTAAATCGAGCACTCATGTTCACGAGCTTGTTCATAAACACATTATATTATATTTGAGTTTGACTAGTTTAATAATCGAACCTAAACTTAAGGCTTGAACTTGACTTGCTTTCTAAACAAACGAATATAAACAAGCTCTTTTCTGAGGTAAGCTTGAATTATTCATAAATGGCTTAATTCATTTACAATGCTACAAAAAGGCATTATTTTCATCCAATTCAATGACATGCCATTCTTGAATTGCAGCCACAGCAAAAATATTTCTAATATTTACAAATTTTGCTATTGGGGAGAAGAATGTTTCAAAATAATCTAGCCCTTTCTTTTAATTAAAATATTTGGCCTCTAATCAAGCTTGAACTACTTGAACACCACCCATCCAACAAAAGTTTGCTGTAACCCGTTGAATGATATCAAAACAAATGACCTTGGGTGTATGTGCATAGTCCTTCAAGACCATAGTATCTTGGCAGTTTATAGTGTCACCATCCCTCAAGCTGAACGGATGATTAAGAATTGTGGCATCCATTTCAACCTTTATGGTCCGTTTGGATTGAAGGAGAGGGAGGAGGAGTAGAGTAGAGTAGAGTAGATTTAGCACAAAATTAGCTTATTTTTAGTCAACTTTACTATACTCTTTCTCCTTCCCCCCTCCATCCAAACAGGCCATTATACTTGCAAAAGTATGCATATTAAGTATCTTTTCTTATTGATACATGTGAGCTTATTCTTCAAAACAAGAAATTTTAACCAGTGATCTAAGTTTGATTCATGCATGTGATTTTTTTTCCCTGATTAACCCTAGCTAGGTAAATGTAGAGACCTATTATTGGAGAAAACAAGCCCCGGATACTTGCTTGATTCTAACTTCTAAGCATTAGAGTGCTCTATTCTCTAAATGCTGTAAATTTTTGTATCTACCGAAAGGCTACTGTAGTTGAAGGAGCCGTTAAATCTTGAGGTGATAGTGATAGCCCTCCGCTATGAAATTGATAGATAGATGTATAAACTAACTAAATTGATACCTATATATAGCTTAATTGTGATAGATGTATAAACTAACGAAATTGATACCTATAGTTTAATTGTGAAAGGGTGTGCAAAAGATACTTTCAAATCAATTTGGAGTCTCCCTTTGTTAATTTGCAGTGACTTTAGCTTGGAAGAAGTGAATTAGATTGCCCGATTTAATCTATTATGTAGTGATTTATAAGATTATTCATGTGTATTATTAAAACAAATCATACGATTTATTAAAAAAAATCATGCATTAAGATTACACATGAATAATTTCTTCAATTATCACATATTGAGTTAGAGTAAAATAGCTGCAAATGGGTTTGGTACTAAATTTTTTCTATAATATAAGAATATATAACATTCAGTAAATTTAGACCTTTGTGATTTTGAAGGTTAGAGCACATCTTTAGGTTGTTGTGGGATTAAAGTCATTAAACAAATAAAAACTCTATCTTCTCCTCCATCTTGGTTATTTAAATAACATAAAGAGCGTATTATATTAATATATTTTATTACAACATTTGTATTAAATTAATATTAACATGATACTAGTCATGAATCATAATTAGCTGTCGAGTTCAATAATTCATTTATACAATGGTGAAGTATGGCATCAGTCGAAATCATGCTAGATTCTAGTTTTAAAATGTTTTTGAGAAAGGAGTCGTTGCTTATACTTGTGCGAATATAAATTTTCAGTATATACCACTTTTTTATGTTCTATCAATTACAAATTGTCATAAATATATATATATATATATATATATATATATATATATATATATATATATAATGTTTTTGAGAAAGGAGTCGTTGCTTATACTTGTGCGAATATAAATTTTCAGTATATACCACTTTTTTATGTTCTATCAATTACAAATTGTCATAAATATATATATATATATATATTTTTTTTTTCTATATTAAAATTTGGCTATTTTATAAGAAAAATTAAACAAATATGACAAGTTGTGATTGGTAGAATATAAAGTGGAATACAAAAAATAGTATAGAAGATTTGTATTCTACTTGTGCATGCTAACTTACCCAAAAATATGGAAAATTGTTAGGTACTCTCGAAGTATCATAAATGTGTAGTCCCCTCTCTCACATGAATGGTGGGTCCCACCATAAATTTAATTAGTGTGACCCACCATTTATGTGAGAAGAAGGGGTACAAATTTATAGTATTCCGGGAGTACACAATAATTTTCCCAAAAATATAAGTTAAATATAAATCTCTGAATTTCTTTACTACACCTTATTTTCTATATTTTTCTTTAAAAACATTAATGATTTTTTATTGGTCATTATATATTGTAAAAGAAAATGTCGTATTGAAATTGATAGCTTTGTAAAACTTGAATTTTCCATGTTTACTTTGAAAGTCTCAATTTCCTAATTAACACTCAAGACATTTTTTGGTACCTGATTGATTCAGATACATGTTTTGATCTCAAAAACAAACACGCTAATCGTGGAACCAAAATTTTGTATTCGTAGTTGTTTTTTGACATTTCCCTAAATTTATTTCAATGGGTTTATATTCAAGTGTATTTTGATTCTAAATTTACTTTAGTTTATGAGCCAATTACTCTTTTCTCCCTTGCGCAACTTTGCCTCCCTCGCCTACTAAATTACCCCCAGGTAACAAATCCTTCTAAATACTTCTGTGAATGCCACCAATTCTCACTTTTCATCTTTGATTTTTTTTTATTTAATCAGAACACGGAAATTGTCACTACTCTACCCATTTGTTTAAGAGTATAGATCAAAGGGGTGACAAATGGGTAGGTTAGGCAGGTTTTGGATTAAGTCATAAATGGATTGGATGCATAATTACTCATTAACCATTTATTATCCATTTTAATTTTAATTAAATATCCATTACCCACCCAACCCATTTAGTTTAATAACCCACCAATTTAATCCAAAATGACTCAAATATCTCTTCACCTCCAAAAAAGAAGAAGCGTAAATTGAAAATTTTCACATTTAAGACAACGTTGTTGTTGTTGTTTCAAGCTTTAGCCTAAGATTCGTCAATTTCATAAACTACATCGAAATTTCTCTTACCTTATTCCAACTGAATCGAAAGGAAAATGAAAAATTTTGAGAAATTTAGACAGGGAACCCTAAGAGCATGGAGATTCTGAAAGTGCTTTTGTGCTTGGTTGGGAAAATGAAAAAGAGATAAAGAGGGATAGAAAGATATGTTTGGGAGATGAGAAAATGTGAAGGAAAACTAAAGAAAATCATTGAGAAGAAGGGTGAGAGAGAAAGGGTATGGCAATTGTGTTAGCATGTATAGAAGTCAGGGGTTTTTATTTATTTTTATTTATTAGTATTTAAATTTTAGATGGGTAACCAATGGGAACCTAGTGGGTTTACTCATTAAGATTCATTTAACTAGATTATCGTTATCTAATGAGCCTTTACTCATTTAACCCAACTACTTAATTGGGTTGGGTCAAGGCTTAACCAAATTAGGCGGGTCATGGGCGAGTTAATGGATATGAATAAAAACTAAAACCCCTAATCATGATCAACTATACAGTAATGCTATATCGTTGCCTCATCTAATGGCATGGTCAAACGGATTGACAAGTTCCTCTTATTTATTTTTTTTGTTTTCATATAAGAGGCAAAAGTTGCAAAACCCTTTTGTTAAAAATGCATTATTGAGCCAAAGATTTTATAACTCAATTGGCATCTCTTGGTATTTTGAATGGAAATGTTTACGATTCAAAAGTCCACTCTCCCATCATTGAATTATTAGGAGGAAAAAAAGAGAGAGGCAGAATTGAAGTTAACATACATATAGTTATATACTATTATTAATGATATAATTTAAATTTAAAAAGTAGCTAGATTAGATAGTCTCAACTAGAAATAATTAAGTTACTCCAAATCTCATAACGTTATGACCAATCTTACAGCTGCCCCAGGAAGAGATTCAGGGAACGCAGGCAGAATAACATGGACGGGAATCTCTCTTTTACTCGTACTTTGGACTTGTGTGATGCTTTATTAAGGCCTGCTTGCTGTTGTAGAGCCCATAACTCCAATGGGCCATACTGGTATAAAAAAAAACAGGGTCTGCAAACACTAGTATTTAGAATTTCAGATCAGATGTGCTTTCACCAGAGTGAACGTTTTTGAGGGAGCTGGATTTCTACGGTTGTTGTCGAAGTCATAATGCCTACTACATTGTTCTCACAATTTAGTACAAGAATATGGTGGTTTAGGTTCCACCATCAATGTCAAATAATTGCATATTCATGTGTGTCTCATTTTGAAATAAATTCCTTGTTTTTCTGAAGCTTTCTAAACTAATCTATTTTATATTGTAAGTAGATGAGTGGATGAATATGATCAGTGTTCTGGTTTGATGTAATGGATTGTGAATTTCAATTTTTAGGCCGACTTCTATTGTTATATATATATATATATATATATATATATATATATATATATATATAAGACTTCTATTCTTATTGCATTTTCAAGGAAATGGTTCCAACATAATTCCATGCCCAATTATAATTTGCTTTGCTTACCCAACTTACCTGTGCATCAAATAGAAAATGATCATTTTAATTTAAACTTGGCTTGGTCCAATACTCTGGTATGTTGGACCAACCACGATGAATCGTGACATATGTAACATTTTAATCACATGTTATCATTTTGATGAGTCTAATGTACTGGAGTATTAGATCCAAGACTTGTCTTTTAATTTAAAATTTATTTATTTCATGTTTTAGATTCAAATAGCTTATTTAGTAGGTATTTTTATTGCCAAAGACTTAGGTAAGTATCTGAATAATTAATTAGTAATTATTGACACTAAAATTTTCTAAATTATACTTATATTGTTGAACACATTACTGATTTCACGTTGCATCCAAGTTTAACTCCTATCCATGGCAAGGCACCTCAGTCCTCAATCCTCACTCTTACAAAGTCGGTTTCCTCAATGTTACCTATGTATGTAATGCAAAACACTCATCTTCCTAATTCTACGTGTGAATCGATTGATAGAAGTCACATATTTCCTCCAAGGGGACTCTGATAACCAAAAACACGCAAGAATTACTTTCTTGGAAAGTAGTCACTAGAACCAAATCTAAAGGAGGTTTGAGAATTCATGTGGTCTAACTCAATTTAAAAAATGTTTCATTCCTTAGTAATCTAGCTTGAAGACTTTAGCCGACCACCCAAATGGTCTAATGGCACCTTCTTAGTTACTTAAGTACCTAAGGGGTTGTAGGGGAGGGGAGTGGTTCGGATGGTAAGTAAGACATTCTAAACATGCAAAAAATAAAATAAAATAAGACTTCCTATTTTTGGGCCATGGACAACTATTTTTGTTCTGGTTGGCAATAGGCTTCCTAGTGAACGTTTGGATAGAGCTGAAAATCAGTTTTTAGCTGCGTTGTGCGTTTTTTAGTGGGTCCATGCATTATTTACGGGATCCGCAAGTACTTTATTCAACAAAAAAAACTTTAAAACTTGATCTTACAGTACTATTCACACATTTAAAAATTATTTTGCTATAGTGTTTTCAGTTTTCAATAATAAGCGGTATCCAAACAGACCTCTAGTTTGGACTAGAACTAAGAAATATTACTACTAGTTTTATACGGCTGCCCTAACTGAAGAAGAGCACAATCTTACTAGATTTCAGCAATAGGATCTCATTTGAAATTCCTAATTTCTATAAACAAACCATCCAAGCCCATTCCTATGCCAATAGCACACCATCCTCTTAGGGAAATTATATTTAGGGTAAATTGCAAAGTACACCCCTAACATTTAGGGGTGATTGGATTTTACACTCCAACGTTTCAGAACTTTGATTTTACACCCCAACGTTTGGTTCCGTTAGCAAATCAACCTCTGGTTAATTTTTGCTGTTAACTGCCATGTCATCTTGCTGACGTGTTTTTTTTTTTTTTTGCCAAATAAGCCTCAAAACGACACAGTTTCAATGGCAATGAAGTGATGACCTGGCACATGCAAAACGGTGCCTTTTGCCCAAAGAGAAAAAAAAATTACAACTTCACTGTTTCCCCGCCAAACAGAAAATCCCAAATCCTAAACCCACGAACCCAGCCCTTAGCTCCCTAACCCACGAACCCAACCCTTAGCTCCCTAACCTAATCATGGCTAAGTGTGGTGGAGCAAGAAGAGAGCATGGAGGCTTCAACAAAGGCTTCGGTGGAGGATGCCCTAGAGGCGACCGCGGATGTGGTGGACGCCGTCGTGGGAGATGTGAGGAGGAGGAGAAGTGGGTGCCAGTCACAAAGCTTGGACGCCTCGTCCATTCCGATAAGATAAGATCCTTGGAGCAGATCTACCTCCACTCGCTCCCAATCAAGGAGCACCAGATCATGGACAAGCTCTGCCCTGGTCTCAAGGACGAGGTCATGAAGATCATACCTGTTCAGAAATAGACTCGTGCCGGTCAGAGAACTCGCTTCAAGGCCTTCGTCGTCGACGGTGACAACAACGGTCACGTTGGGCTCGGTGTCAAGTGCAGCAAGGAGGCTGCTACTGCTATTCATGGTTCTATCATTTTGGCTAAGCTCTCTGTCATTCCTATTAAGGAAAAAGTTGATGAGGCTCAACTTTGAGATTTTCTGTTTAGTGGAGAAATGGTGGATTTGCAATTTTTTTTTTTCCTCTTTGCAAATAGCATCGTTTTGCATGTGCCAGGTCATCACTTCATTGCCATTGAAATTGTGTCGTTTTGGGGCTTATTTGGCCCAAAAAAAAAAAACACATGCCAGCAAGATGACATGGTAGTTAACAGCAAAAACTAACTGGAGGGTGATTTGCTAACGGAACCAAACGTTGGGGGTGTAAAATCAAAGTTCTAAAACGTTGGGGTGTAAAATCCAATCACCCCCAAACGTTAGGGGTGTACTTTGCAATTTGCCCTTATATTTATATGGAAGGTATCGTAGCCTGCCTACTATGCTCTGCGTGTTCCACTGGAAGCGAATGCATGTAAAATTCCATCACACACAATTGTCCTACACGTATCCATGTACTTAATTTAAGAGCATTTAGCATGGGTCAAACACCCATTAGTTGCTATTTTAGTAACCAAAACATTAAAATAGAGCATTATCCGAATATGGATATGTAAATTTTTTTAGCATTTATGAACTCTAAGGTTGTATGTACAACCATACTATTCATGGGTTGTAAAAATAAAAACTAATATTTTAATGGAGTGATAGAGGAAGAGAGGAAAAGAGAGATGAGAGAGAATTGATTTTTTATATTATTTGTTGGTATATTTTATATTATTTTAAATTCATAAAAAAAATTTAATATTATTTTAATGAGTTGTATGTAAAAATAGAAATTGTGGGTTTCAGTTAGCTTAACTGGTAAAGTCTCTGATGATTGTATAAGAGATTTGGGGTTCAATCCTAGCCTACACCAAAAACTGATTGGTGTCTTGGTTTGATAATACAGAACTATTATCAAAAGCGGACGCCATAAATTGAAACTCTCAAAAAAAGAAATTAGAATATTGGATGAGTTGCAAAATGTGATAATAAAATAGATAAAGTAGTTTTTGAGGATGTATAATAGACATTTTTTTGCATCTCAAGTTGCTAATGTTTAACAATGTATATGGTGGCGTGAAGGACACCTCTGCTCTGACATCGTTAGTAAAATGGTTAAGAAGCTCTGCAAGGTCATTTATTTTTGAATCATCTAACTTGATTTCATATTCCTAGTGCCAGCCCAATATAATTTGTGGTTTAAGACAAAAGATTTATGTGAAGCCTTATATATATATATTTAAAGAAAATTACTTTATTTTGGATATAGCTACTTTTAGATATTATTTGGTGAGGGACTTTGTGGGAGATCAGTTTACAAAAAAATTAAAGTCTCAAACTATTAGGAGAGATTAATCATCATTGATGATCTAACACATTTTCAACTTACTACAAATGTTCACAATATAATATGATAATAACAATGATTGATAAACTTCAATAACATAATTAATGACTATTTGAATTACTTTTCTATGATTTGGGACATGTCGGTTTGTAAACCTATAGTAAAATGTGTGGTATTCCTAACATCACTAATAATAAAAAATAAAAAAAGTGCACAACCATTCGGAAAAAATTATTTTTTTTTTATTATAAAATTTGGGCCTTTTACAATGCGAGGAGGCTTACATTCAAGTTTGTGGACTTTTTTTTTTTCCCCTTTTTTGGATAATGCAATTGTTACCACAATGTGGTATGGGCAGTGGTGAAGTCAAAAAAAAAAAAAAAAAAAATTCAAGAGAGGTTAAGCCATATATATAATCCAAAGAATAACACACACACACACATATTATATTTATTTATTGCTTATACGATGTTTGTAATTTTGATATGATATTTTCTTATGTAAACAAAATATTTACATTAAGTAAGTCTTTATGCATTTTCAAAAAAAAAAAAAAAAGAGTATGTCTTGAGTCTAGACATGTCTAAAAATATGCAAGTCAATTTAATAAAAATAAAACATAATTAAATTATGTATGATATAAATTAAATACACTTTGATTTAATGAGCTATGTATGATATAAGAGTAATTAGAAGGAATAAAAATGCATTAGTCAATTATATAAATGCATTACATATTTTTAGGAAAAATCTAGGGAGGCCATTATTTACAAATTATTGGTGTGGTAAATTCTTACTGGTTCTCATCTTGATCCACCATTAATATCATTTTTTTACTTATTGATAAGTGATAATCATCCATCACATCAGCAATTTGTAAAAAAGTTTGTGGTTATAGTTTTTTTTTTTTTTTTTAATAAAAAAACTGGGAGGGAAATTTTTATTTTATTTTTAATAACAAACTGACTAAGAAAGAATAGTGTCATTTTTTTCCTTCAAAATCTTGGGTGGTTTGTTACGTACATTTCTATATAATTTATAATTTCAATGTTACTTGTAGGGGAAATTTAAAAGCATGGACACTTAAGAGAATTGTAGACATTTTTTCCAGTCTAGGGTTGACTTAAGGATTACACGAATTAGGCAATCTCCTAAGGCCCCCATGTGAAAGAGGTTCCCTAATTTTATCTAATGTGAGTATATCTTTACTTGTGAAAATATTTATTGAGTCCCAAATGTTAGTCAATAACTAAAAATCATTCTCTGTTTAAAAGACCCAAAAAAAATCAATCTCAGTTCTCAAAACCCATACTTATTTATTTATTTATTTATTTTTGGCATTTGGCATTTTTACTCTAAAAACTCTATTTCTTTAACTCTGTTTCTTTCTTGGCCTTTTTAGACAATAGCTCATTTGATTTGTAGATAATGGGACTTAACTGTAGTTACACTTACAAGTTACAACCAAACCTATATTTAAACATTGCCTCTCGTATTATGAAAAGGAAGTTCCTCCTCGAACCACACTATATCCTCACTCCCTTGTTGGGCATATCGTGTTAGGAAATGGCCAACTTGATTGACCAAAATATGCATTTGCTCTTTTCGCTCAAAACAAGTAGCAAAATGTCCATGTTCTAAAATTATTTAGCCATATGCCCTTGTTTTAAACTTGATTTTCTAAAAATTAAGTTTCAATGAAAAACTTGATTTTTAGAAAATCAAGTTATAGGCAAAAAACTTAAAAAAAAAAAAAAAAAAAAAAAAAAAAAGCCATGGAACTCTAGTTCCATGAAACATTTTACAAGTAACTCGTTTTTCATTAAATCTAGTTTTTCATTGAAACTCAATTTTTTTAAAAATTGAGTTTCAAAATAGTGGCATATTGCTAGATAGTTTCAAAATATGGGCATTTTGCTACTTGTTTTGGATGAAATGGGCAAAAGCTCATTCTGGCCAAACTTGATAGCCTCCTCTTCTAGTATGTGCAACTGATACAGAGCGTAGGTTTTTCATTTTCCACTTCACATCTTGTAGTAAATGCCTGAAACTATCGGTCTTCATACTCGGCATATTGTAGGCACTGTTTATCAAGCTGTCTCCTTCTATAATTAACTCTGGTACCCCTACTTCCATTGCTAGCTTGACTGTGCCGTATATGTAATTTGGGGCTAAAGCAAAAAATGAATTACAACCTTTTATATATTTAAATATGACTTTAAAAAAATATATTATTATTTAAACTCTATTCTTTTGTTTTAAATGAAAATTACTAATTAATATGAACCATTGAGAATATTTTTTTGAGAAAGCCTATAGACACAAAAAATTTGACAAAACTTCTCATACATGTTGATGTGCCAGATTGATAGTGATAAGTAAAAAAATGATATTAGTGGTGTTCTTAGACGAGAACTAGTAAAAACTCACAAACTTAACTGTTGTGAAAAATATTGTGAAATGTTTTGTGTATTACTTTTTTTTTTTAAAGTGCTACATTCATAACATTTTCATAACAAATCATAGATGTTAAGTTATTACTGGTTTTAATTTGAACCCACCACTTAAATTACTTTTTTTATCCACCTATAATAGCCCGTAACAACCTACAACTTAAGATTTGTTGTGAAAAATATTGTGAATATAATATTTTTTACTCGTTTTTTCTTGTTTTTCTTTGATAAAAAATATTATTTAGAAATAAAATTATCAATTAAAATTTGGGTCTGGCTTCTATGGCCATTAGACTCGTTAGGATATAAACATGTGTCTAATTTTAAATATATATATGCATCGTAACGTATCCAATGATCACTGATGCTGGAGACAAACGGTTCCTTTTAAATTTAGGGTCTTTTTCTTCTTAATATAGAGCCAGCCTGTATATATATATCCATTGCCTTTTTTGTCCTTGAAGATGGCTCCATCATGGTTTGCTTTTTATACTTTCTCCATTCTAGTGGATACCAGTATTGTGATCCCAGTCGATCGAGATATGTTTTCAATTGGAACTTGGACATGACTGAGCTCTTCAATGTAGTTCAGGATGGGCTCCACCATTCTTTTAGGTTCCATTATTGCTTTAGTTTGTCTTTCTTGTGCTTTTTCTTGGTAATTGCCTAATTGGCAGTGGTAGGAGACACACATGTCACATATCCATATCTTTTGACAAGGAAGAGATTAGAGATGGGGACGTGGGTAGCATAGGTTTTATAAAATAATAATAATAATAATAAATAAATAAAAAGTAATTCACGGTCCCAAAGTCGCGTTCCAATAATTTTTTTTAGTTTTTCTTAATAAACATAAATTATATAATTTAATAAAAAGAGAAATTCATATATTGACAACAATAAAAATAAAAAAAAATACGTAAATATATAAAATTTACAATTATTTTTTATGAGTTTTCATATTTTGAAATTGTTGCATGATAATCTCATTATCAATACTACAATCTACGTCTCTTTCAATGTATACAACCAAGCAATCATTCATCCATTGATCTTCCATTCGATTGCGTAGTTCATTCTTTATATATTTCATTGCTGAAAAACTTTTTTCTACTATTGCAATAGCGACAGGAATGATCAAAACTAACTTCACAAGCAAATAGACTAATGGATAAGTCTCATGTTTCCCTGTTTTCACTAATTTTTCAATAAGTTCACAAACTCCTTGAAACTCTAAAAACAAGTCATTGTTACGCATATGAAAAATGTAATTCTGAAGTTGAGAGCTAAGTGCCAAGATATCTGTCATAAGAAAATAAAATGGATAGAACTTTGCTAAACATATCAACTTTTTCTTATCAAAAGTCATAAATAAATTACTTGGATTCAAGCAAGCCATACAATCTATAATTGTGTAGAATAGCTCAACACGATAATGATGTAAATTTGTATTTTGTTGGGTGTTGCATCGCGACCTTCCACTAACTTTAAATATTTCATCCATGTTCAAGATAGGAATATCATGTGTGATATAAAATGAAGACATTTAAGTTAATAAAGATATCCATTCATCATTTCTCATCACGTGCAATCGTTGCTTAGACGCTTTAACAAGATTCATAACATTTACTATATCTTGATTTTTTTTTAGTAATACTATTGACAACTCATTTGTGATTCCAAAAATATTTTTCATCAAGTGTAAAACAAAAACAAATTCAAAAGATAGAATTGACCTCATAATAGATTGAGCTTCAACTTTTTGGTTGGAGAGGCAATTTTCTTAAATAATCTCAAGTACATCAACAACAATAGAGAACAATAAAATCAAGTTGAGAATAGTCCCATAATATGATCCCCAACATGTATCACCAGGACGTTTAAGATTTGTCTCTTGATTCAAACCTTGCCCATTTCTACATACATCATTTTCTAATTCTTCTTTAATTTTGGCAAATTGTGCATTTCAAATAGCATATCGTCTCTTATAATAGCCTCCAACAACAATTATTAAATTACTAACCACATAAAAAAATTTAGCAATGTTAATTTGATTTTTAGCAACGGCAATAAGAGTCAATTGAAGTTGATAAGCAAAACAATGGACATAAAATGCTGACTTATTCTCTTTCAAAATTAAAGTTTTGAGACCATTGATATCACCTTGCATATTACTAGCCCCATTATAATTTTGCCCATTTAGTTTCAATAAACTCAAATTATGTTCACAAAGTAAACATTTAATAGCATATTTGAGTGACAAAACGGTAGTACTTGCTACATGTACAATACCAAGGAACCGCTATATAATAATTCATTTTTTGTTCACAGAACGAAGAACGAAGGCCATTTGCTTTTTCACTGAAATATCACGTGACTCATCAATAGGCCTCGTCAATGGGCTGGGTCGGGCCGACCCGGCCCATTTTTACTTGGCCCATGGATCTAATGGGCTGGGCTTAACAAGTCGTTGACTAGTCAATGGGCTGGGTCGGGCCGGGCTGGATGGAAAAATCCTAGCCCGTGGCCCTACCCATGGGCAATGCCCATTTGGGCTTTAGCGGGCTGGGCTAGTGAGGTGGGTTTAATGGGCTACCCATGGGCATTTTCCTTTAAAAATGCTTAATCAAATATTTAAATATTTGAAGAATCAAATATCAATTCTTAAAGGAAATTAAAGGAAATATATGAAGAAAATATCAACTCATTAAGGAAAGAATTTCTTCCAACCAACGGTAAGCTTTTTATTTTTTATTTTTTATTTATTTTATAAGGAATTTCTTCTATAATTGTAACTTGTAAGGAAAGAATTGGAATTTATCAAAAGAAAAAATGACTTTCTTTCCACAGGCACAGAGGTAGGGCAACAGTCATCTTAGTAACTTTGGTTTAAAAATCAAAGCTACTAGACTAATACCAAAATATATATATATATTTATTATGCATATTGTATCACAATCATTCCAAGTATTTAGTGGTTAGGTGTGTCGTCTTAAAGTTTTTATAATGTCTAAAGTTCAATCCCTCACTCACCTAACCCCCAAATTATTTTGTTATAAATTTTGGGCAATGAGTCAGGCTAACAGGTTGGGCTAATGGGCTGGGCTAACGGGCTAGGCTAACGGGCCGGCCCACCGGGCGCCCATGGGTAAAGAAACTAACCCATAGCCTGTCCCATTGGGCTACTGGGCTGCCCACGGCCTTCAATATTACCGGGCCGGGCTGCCCATTAGCCTGGTGGGCTAGCGGGCTACTGGGCCAGCCCATGGGTTATGTGCTATTTGATGACCCTTACTCATCAATTAATATTGAAAAGAACCCATTGTCAATATTCTTGATGATGGCTTTGGACGTTTCACGTGCAATTGCATTCACAATGTCTTTTTGAATTTCATGGTGGGTAAGCTTGCAATTTTTCAAAACTTTTTGCAACACTTCATTGACAGATTCATTGTGATCCGCCAAAAATTGTAGAAGCTCAAGAAAATTTCTGTTATCACCTTGAACCTTAAGATTCATCATGACAACAAAAAGCTAATCTCTAGCATAAAAGGAATCTTATGCAATCAACTATTGCATTTAATTGAACCCGATATTCAATTTTATCTTGATTTGATTGCTTAATCAAAACACTTTGAATGTGTTGCTTCTCCTTCATTAGATCTTCACTCTTCTTGACAGCTTAGTTATGAGCACTATTAACTCCTCCAACATGGGAATCTAACTTCTCTTTCTGATTCCAAAGTTTGAATCCCTTTGTAACAAAAGTCTCACCTCCTCCTTACTTACCAACATCTTGCCCAAATAGGTAGCAATATAAACAAAATACTGCATCATTGTCTATACTATATTCCAACCAATTTCTATTTACATACCATTTATATCGGGGCTTTCTAGAAAAATTTGTTAGAGGGTAATCATGGTTTTGGAGAACAAGTTGACAAGGGCCTTTTGTAAATAAAATCTTCTTATTTGATCATGATTATTAGGATGATAAGATGATATCTTTTCTCGTAGCCTAGGATCTGAAGGAAGATTTTCTAAATTAAAGTCAACACGAATTCGCTTAGAAGATGAAGATGAATCTTACATAGGAGATGAATCTTAGGTACGAAGTTTTCTTATCAAATATTTGTCTATAATTCTAGTAAAAGAATAGATAATAAACTATAAGTTCATTTGAAATATTAATAAAATATTTAATTATTGTTGTTTAGTTGTTTAATTTAACTTCTTTGTCTTTTATAATGTATTGGTTAATTAAATTATTAATTATTGTTGTTTAGTTGCTTCATTATTAAAAATTTAATTATTTTGATTTAAAAATCTGTTTGGGGTTAGTTTGTTTAGGATTGATGTTGGGATTTTTTCCCTGGGGTGGGCTTGCTATGTTACAAATTTTTTTTTTTTTTTGGGATTTTTCTTTTTGCTTGAAAGTAGAACAAATAATGGAGCAAAATTTAATTTTATTGGCATAAAAAAAAAAAAACTAAGGGTGTTCCCAAAATTTTTTTAAAGGGTAGACAAATAAAAAATTTTAAATTATTATATATAATTTTTTTTTTCAAGTCAGGGTGGTCCTGAGACCACTGTAGCTTGAACGTGGTGGCACCCCTGCGTTCCCATCCATACTTATCTCTATGGTTTTAAAAATTAGACCGGACCGGAATAGTTGGTTTGACTAGTTCAACCGAGTATCAGTTCGATTCGGTAAAAATGGCAAAAACCGGCCAAAAATCGGGTTAAACTGAGAACCGGAGGCTAAAACGATTTTGCCTCCAGTATAATTTTTAAAACCATGCTTATCTCTTTGTCTTAGGTTTTTTGTTTTTTGTTTTTGTTTTCTAAATAAAATTTGGGCTTCAATTTCTTTGCTTCTTTGTACATACATATATATGCCTCTCCCTCTCTCTCTCTCTCTCTCTCTCTCTCTCTCTATATATATATATATATATATATATATTCATCTTTTATGTATTATTTTAAATCACAATTGATTGATAAAATGACTATTGATATTTGATAATCTTTAAATTTTGCAAGTATAGAGAATATACGAAAGTAATGTAATCTAGTAGTGGATTTATTAAAATTCATACATAATTAAAAAATATCGGGTGTAACTTTAAGTAATGTTACACCAAGTGTAACTTGAACCCAATATATATATATATGACAAAGTTTAGCTACAAAATTGGTTGTAACCTTAGGCTATAACCTTACTCAATATATTTTTATTGAAGATGAATTTTGACAAATCCACCATTAGATTATATATTCTTTTTATATCTTCAATGCTTACAAAATTTTAGAAAATTAAAAATCGATAGCTATGTTATCAACAAATTGTTTAAATTGCAAGTTTTTATAATTTAAAATTATGCATAAAATATAAGCCTATAGATCATATAAGTAAATAATATCCGATTGACACAAAATTTGACATGTGTATTAAAAGCGCAAAGAACATGCACTTCAATAGTTAGATTTTCAAATATGTAATAATGTTTATTTTATTGAGTAAGTTTGTAGCCTTAGGCTATAACTAATTTTGTAACTAAACTTTGTCCATATCCTATTTCTTAACAAAAAAGAAAAAAAATTACCAAAAAAAAGTCTAGATACATAATTAATTTATAGTAAACAAATTTTATACACACACACACACACACACACATATATATATATATATATATATATATAATTTCATCAAAATTTTCAATCAAAAGTTCTAATATTTTATTAACCTAGTCAATAGCTTTTTTTTTTTGGGTTGAGAAACGATAGCGTTTCCTTTTATTGTATTTTATTGCTTTTTAATAATATTTTTTGAGAGAGTTTCAACATATGACGTCTGCTCCTGATGATTGATTTAAATAATTCATTGAGTATTATAATGTATTGTTTTAAATAATTCATAGTAGATTTAAAATTTTTAAAAAATATGAAGATATTTTTAAACATGATATTTATTAGTATGATTATGATATGATATTGTCATATTGATAGCTTAAATTAATTTTCATAACTAAAAGTTTTAAAAAGAAGTTTTAAACAAATTGGTCAGAATATTACTCCCATTAACGTACTAATATAAAAGGACACGATCTTTTCCAAAAGCATCTGTAGTTTATAGTATTAATAACACTTGTTACAGTTGCATTTGCATAAATTTTTCTTTCAATATTAAAATTGATAGAATTCTATTTAAAATTGGTTTTGTTATAAAAAAGATTAAAGTGAATTTAGCTATATTAGCTCTTTAAAAAAAAAAAAAAAAATCAAAGTGATGCATTGTAGATATAATAATGATAGTATCACATACTTTACATACATTTTCTCATAATTTTCTTAGGTGGCAGACTATGATTAATTATTTGTTTTTTTTTTTTTTGTTGAGAAAATGATTAACCACTTGGTTTTTTTTTTTTTTTTTTTTTTTTAACACACACATTCAAACCAACACGGCAACTCCAAAATTGCTAGTTGCAGTTAGAACTATTTATTAATATAACATAACCTATCATTTTTTTTTTTTGTTCCAGTTAGCTCAACTGGTAAGTCTTTGATGGTTAAATAAAATATTTGAGATTCAATTCCTACCTACACCAAAAACCGATTAATGTCTTGGTTTGATAATAAAAAGTTATCATTAGGAGCGGACGCCATAGATTGAAACTTCTAAAAATAAAAATTTACTTTTTTCTTTTTATTTTTTCCACCATACACAGTTTGCCATGTATAACAACTTAGTCTATATGACAAAGTGTGTGTTGCTAGTATTATTCTCATACATATCCAATAGAGAGTAGTAGAATTCTAGTCTAGAAGGACCTACTTATAAGTCAAGGTGTTTAATTTCAAGCATTGCTTCAAAAAAAAAAAAAAAATCTCAATCATACATCAATGCATGCAATTGCTCAAAGGGTATACAACATACTGTATAGGCAACCTAAGGAGTGAATTCCTGTCAAGTTATGCATCATCTTCTAATATAACTCTACCTTTGCTGCAATATACACCAGTTATTTTTAACAATAATTTGAAGTTTCAAACAGCACAATATGAAACTTATTCTTTGTGTTTAGATTATAAAGGTACAAATATGTGCACAAAAACTAACCTTTTTGAAAACCAAAAAATAAAAAATAAAAAATTGAATTGTTGGTGTACCAAAAGACAAAGGAAAAGAAGGAATTAAACCACTGTACAACTTACTTAGTATTTGAGAAGGATGTCAAATCAGCTATGTTGAGAGGAAGATTATTCTTATTTCCATCTTCTTCAGGTCAAGCTGTTTGTTGATATAGCTTAAAGAGCGCGATGTCAACAAACATAATTAAGATAATCACAGCTGAGACGGTAGATTTTCTAACCACGTCCTCTCTCTAAATGGAGGAGTCTTGAGACAATATAATGCCAAAAGAATGCACTAAATTAACAACAGCCTGATGATCCTAGAAGTCAATAAATAAACAACAATATGTCTAGTGAGAACCATCTATCTTTCAAAGCTCCCACCACTCCATGACACATATATATATAATAGTTAAGAGAGATCTTGATACCACAGGGAAGAGAGGCTTGGATGGGATGCGAATGAATGGAAGGGAGATGGGAGTCAGTTCTATTGTTCTAGGTTTAGGGTTTTGTTTGTTTTACTTTTATCGATTGTTTTTCAATAGTAGCGTGCTCTAATTTTTTTAGCGTGTTTTAATTTAAAATAAAAAAATATTAAATAAGATGATTGATGGTGTGGAAATTTGTGAGGCATCCAAAGCTTACGTGCCAACATATAATGAAGTTAACAAAAAGTTTCAAGCTTCAATTTTATAGTATATATAGATAACAATAAGAGAGGTGCTACGTCTATAACATTTTTACAACAAATCATGGATGATTAGTTATTATTGGTTCAAATTTGAATTTAGTACTGAAATTACCTTTTTAACCTAACAATAACAACCGGTAACAATCTGCCACTTAGGATTTGTTGTAAAAATGTTGTAAAATTGTTGTAGACATATCATTTCCCTAACAATAAATAAATAAAAAGTAATTCATGGGTCCCATTCATATTTATCTCTTAATCTTAGGCTTTTTGTTTTTTGTTTTCTAAATAAAATTTGAGTTCAATTTCTTTACTTCTTTGTACATACATATATGCCTATATTTGTAGCCTGTATATACTTCTCTCTTTGGTTTTTTAGAGAGAGAGTGTGTGTGTGTGTATATATATATATATATATGGGTTTAAGTTCAAGTTACACTTTGGTGTAATTCTAAATAATACTACACCACCAAATAACTTGTTAATGAATTCATATTTTGAAATCCAACCGTCGAATTACATGTTTTATATGTTCTTAACATGTATGCCAATTTTCATTCTAATTGGATGTAACTTACCATTTGATCCATAAACTAATATTTTATGTATTATTTTAAACTACAAAAACTTGAATTAAATAATTGATTGATGACATGATTATTGATATTTGGTCATTTGTAAATTTTTTAAGCATGGAGAATATATGAAGATAATGTAATCCAACGGTGGATTTATCAAAATTCACATTTAATTAAAAAATATTGGGTGGTGTAACATATTATATATATATATATATATATATATATATATATATATATATATATATATATATCATAATTCTGACCACATAATTCTGACCAAAAAAATTTATAATCAAATTTTATTCATATACACATATCAAAAATATAATTTCATCAAAATTTTCTAATATTTTATTAACCTAGTCAATAGCGTTTTTTTTGTTAAGAAACGATAGCGTTTCTTTTAATTGTATTGAATTGCTTTGAATAATTCATTGAGTAATATAATGTATTGTTTTAAATAATTCATAGTAGGTTTGAAATATTTTAAAATTTTAAAACTATGAAGATATTTTAGTTTTTTATTATTATTTAATTTTGAAAAATTGAAATCACTAGTCCTTAGACAATGATAGTTTAAGACTAAGTGATCTTAATATTGAATGTTTTTTCAAACATGATATTTATTAGTATGATATGATATTGTCATATTGATAGCTTAAATTTACTTTCATAACTAAAAGTTTTAAAAAGAAGTTTTAAACAAATTGGTCATAATATTACTCCCATAGACCCATTAATGTACTAATATAAAAGGACTCGATCTTTTCTAATTGCAGTTGTAGCTTATAGTATTAATAATACTTGTTACAGTTGCATTTGAATGAAAATTTTTTATCAATCAAAGAAGATAGTATCACATATTTTACATGCACTTTTTCTTAATTTTCTTAGGTGACATATTATGATTAATTATTATATTTTTATCTTTTGAAAAACTGATTAACTACTTGTTACTATAACATAACTTTACCATTTTTTTTTTCCACCGCACATAGTTTGTCACGTAGAACCGCTCAGTCTATGTGCGAAAGTGTGTGTCGCTTATTCTCATACATATCCAATACAGAATAGTAGAAGTCTAGTCTAGTCTAGACTAGAAGGACCTACTTATAAGTCTTGCTGCCGCTTTTCCGTTTACATAGAAAAGAAAAAGAAAACCGAAAGAAAAGCAGTGAGACAAAAGAAACCCTCCAAATCCGAATCCGAATCCGAATCCGAATCGAATCAATTCCTAAACCCTCTCTATTGTAACTTCCTCTTTTACTCTCTCTCTCTCTCACACAATCACACAGAGTAAGAGAGAAATGGAGGCGGCGAAACTGAACCAGTTGAAGCAATTCATCGAGCAGTGCAAGTCCAATCCCTCCCTTCTCAACGATCCTTCTCTCTCTTTCTTCCGCGATTACCTCGACAGGTATGTATCTCAATTTTCATCAATACAGACCTCACTCTATAGTTTCTAATTTCAATCCCCTATTTTTAATATACCAAAACGATTCCCCTTTTTTAGTCTTGGCGCTAAGATTCCTTCCTCTGCGGATGACCACAGCGACTCCAAATCTGTACTCTCTCTCTCTCTCTGTGTTTTCTAGGGTTTATCACGCGCACAAATTATGTATTTATATATATAGCTATATGTATGTGTGTTTTCATGAATGCGATTGCAGAGGAGCTATGTGGTGGAGGAGAGCGACGAGGACATGGATGCCGGGAAAGGAAATGCCGACGATGAGGCAGACGAGGAGGACGAGATAATCGAGTCTGATGTTGAGCTTGAGGGCGAGATTGTTGAGGCTGACAATGATCCTGCACAAAAGGTGCTTTCTTATTTCTATTTCAATCGAATTTTGCATTTCTATCTGTATAATTGTATTGATTGGAGGATCTGGTAATTTGTAGATGGGAGATCCATCGATCGAGGTCACTGAAGAGAGCCGCGATGCGTCGCAGTTAGCTAAGGCCAAAGCCATGGAAGCCATTTCTGAAGGTATAGAATTAAGTTTGACATTGATATAGATGTGTGTATTGTGAAAATGTATAATTTTTCATTTATGTAATGTAGTGAGGCATTTTCTGAATGGTGTGGTTTTGTGAAATTTAGGTAAGTTGGAGGAAGCGATTGAGAATCTCACGGAGGCGATTTTGCTCAATCCGACTTCAGCTATTATGTATGGGACGAGAGGTAAGGTTTTTGGATTTTGTTTAAATTTGTGAGTTACTTTTTTGTGATGTTCTGGATTATGTGGATTTGATTGAATAAGTTTGTGTTGTTGGGGGTATGTGTTGGGTCCCACATCAATATCTACTAGGTCTAATTGGGCAATAGAAGCCATTACTAGGTCCCAATTGTAACTTGGCTTTTTTGGTTTCCGAAAGGTTAATAATTGGGTTGTGTATAAATTTTTTTAACAGCTAGTGTCTATATCAAGATGAAGAAACCGAATGCAGCTATACGAGATGCCAATGCAGCTTTGGAGGTTGGTTTTGTTTTCCTCATATGTTGCGAATAGAGACTTAAAAAAAAGTGCTGTGCATCAGGTTCCGTGGACTAGGAAGATGATTGTTTTTTCTTGGTACTGGCATTCTGATTAATACATCTAGTGATGCATGGTTGGATGCACAGTTTTTTCTATTAGGATTTATGGCATGATTTTAATTTTGAATTATACAAGTTTATGTGCTAAGTGAAGCCTACATATTCAAACCTGTGTGTTCTAGAGCTAGTTGCAATGTGCAATATGATGTTCTAAGATGGGGATTTTGACATTTTTTGCATTATTTTAATTGCAGATTAACCCAGATTCTGCTAAAGGCTACAAGTCCCGTGGCATTGCACGATCAATGCTTGGTCATTGGGAAGAAGCTGCTAAGGATCTTCACCTAGCATCAACGATAGATTACGATGATGAAATCAAAGCTGTTCTTAAGAAGGTTGCTTCTGTGTGTGATTTAAATAAGTGTTCATGTGATAGGCTGAGTCTTAGTTTTGGGTCTTGTGGTCATATGGATATTTTGGTATCAGTTTGTGTGGTTTTTGTACTGTATATTGTATCATATAGTGTTAATGAGGTACACTTAGACTTTCAACTTAAGTTGGAAGAGTTAAAAATTTTTGTGTAGAATATATGCTTATATCTTTGCAATAAATTAATATTCTCTTCTAGGCCATGATAGGAAATCATTTTTTTTCCTTGGGAAGTAAAAGATTGTAAATGAGATCCTATTGTTATTGTTAATGTTCTTAGATGCAATTAAATAAACATATGTATTGTTTATGTATAATTTTTTTCATAGCAACTATATTGAATTGCTCATTTATCTAATCCACTGTTGGGCCTGTCTGGATATCTTGCCTGCTTACCTATATGACATTGGTTTGATAGAAAGCCAACATTTTCTTTTATCTTGGACGAAGATTGAGAAACTGTCTTATCTGTAGCTGACTATGTTTTGGTTTATGAGCTGCTTTGTGTTGCCTATTGAACAATGAAGTTAATATTTAACGCACCTAGAAAGTGTAAATTGTTTTTCCGTATGAGACATATTGTATTAAATGTATTTGAGATGCTATAACTATTTGCCAATGCATATATATTGGCATAATTGACATGGCTAAAAATGCCAGTATGATAAAGTTTTTGTTTTGGCTGAAACAGTGCAGTAGAGTTATTGCATAAATGTTTACTTATTTAGGCATCTCTCTCTCTCTCTCTATGGCATCTCATTGCAACTTCTGCACTGTCTAGGTTGAGCCAAATGCACACAGGATTGAGGAACACCGTCGGAAGTATGAAAGGCTGCACAAGGAAAGAGAGGAGAGAAAAATTGATCGTGAAAGACAACGTCGTCGTGCCGAAGCTCAGGTAACCTTTTTTTTTAATGTTTAGCTTCTAACAAATTTATCCAGATATTCTTTTGCTACAAAACTGAGAATTTTCTTGTGCATTCTGTTGAAGGCTGCATATGAGAAGGCCAAGAAGCAAGAGCAGTCATCTTCCAGTAAACCTGGAGGCATGCCAGGCGGGTTTCCAGGTGGGATGCCTGGAGGCTTCCCTGGAGGTATGCCTGGAGGCTTCCCCGGAGGTATGCCTGGAGGCTTTCCAGGAGGCATGCCTGGAGGTTTCCCAGGTGGCATGCCTGGAGGCATGCCTGGTGGTGTGCCTGGAAATGTTGATTTTAGCAAAATATTGAATGTAAGTTTCATGGGACTAGCTAGATTCCTCCCCCAATATGTACCTTATGATTTTTGTTTATTTGATTCTTTTAACATCTTTCTTATGAGTATTATTGATGTTTTCTAGCTAAGTAGTGAGTAGTATATGTGAAAAGTTTAGTGTTTATTGCAATTACATCTTTGGCACTACCACTGAAAAGCAGATAATGTGAAGAGCTATGTACCACATATGTCCTTTGTACTCTTCCAGAGGGTTATATTTCATAATTGAGTATTTAAATTAAAAATGTGTTTATACAATGGGTATTTGATGTGTATTTGCTTTTCATATTTTGTGTGTAGGACCCTGAACTGATGACAGCATTTAGTGATCCAGAAGTCATGGCTGCTCTTCAAGATGGTACTTTTTCTACTATCATATTTATTTTTTTTATTTTATTTCACTATGATTATTTCTCTTTTTTCTTGATGTGGTTATTTTTAGTCCTTCATCAGATTCCTCCCCCCCCCCCCCCCCCCCCCCCCCGAAAACATCTTGGGTTGAATAGATTTAACTTATATATATATATATATATATATATATATATATATCCTTTTAAAAAGAGCTGGATCAAATAGATTTAGATTCTAGTCTATTTAAGTTATTCCGATTTTCCCCGATGATTTTATCCATTAATATCTCAAGCGTCTGCTACCAATTGATACACGATTTTTCAGTTACAATGCAAGTGCATCGCCCCTACTCTTTCCTTCCTTTACTGTTAAGGGTAAGCCCTTGCTAGCTTTTTGGGGGCTCAGTTCTTTTGTATAGTATATGTGTGCATGGGTTGTGTCCCGGTTGGCACTTTAAATGAAAGAAACAAGACTGTAATTGGGAAGATTGGAAATGGGCAGAATAACACCACCACAGTAACCCTTTCCACCTAGTTACGATCAACAAGAAAATAAATAGAAGTCCTAATTTGCATAGCTTGAATTCCAATAAGATATAAATATGAAAATTCCTTCTCAAAACCTAAAAGAAAACGTGCATGGTAATACACTATGGAGTGATAAGAAGCTTTTAAAGTCACCACTCTAATCATGATAAAATTTAACTAGAACTTTTGCTTAGTAGGTGAATCAGACTTGAGTTTGCCTCTGTTTTTCCTTTGCAATGTGTATGGTATGATGCCACGGATGGTAGGGAGTGAATGCTAAGACCACCTCATTAGTGAGATGATAGAATTCTTTTGTGAGAGATTTCATGTAGCTTGAGAAAAGAAATCCTTATTTCTTTTGTGTGCTGGCCTTGGTTCTTTTTTTGGGTAAGTGCCACCATCAGTTGTTCGTTGGAGAAGTTGTAGGAAGAAAGTGGTTTTAGTAGCATGATTTACAAAACTAATATAATTAGATATTGATACATTGCATGAATTAATTTACAGTTGAATTAATTTTCATATAATACTACTTTCTTTTGAGCATAACATTGTGCATTGAATTTTGTCAAAATATGCTCATTAAAGAGCTAACTTTTTCATTCTGTTTATGTGTGAGAAACCTACTAGATTTTGCATCATTGATATTCTTAAGACTAACCTCTGCCCTCAGAATGATGCTATATGTGCACATCGGCCACAAAGCTTTATATAGTCTGACTGTCCTCTCTCCTGTTCTTGGCTTATGATTTGCAGTAATGAAGGACCCTGCTAATCTTGCGAAGCATCAAGCAAATCCCAAGGTGGCTCCTGTAATTGCAAAGATGATGAACAAATTTGGAGGGCCAAAGTAAAAGATTTTTTACTATTCGGGGATGATATATGTGGATGATCAGGTTTCTGTAATTTAACGTGTTAACACTTAGGTGAAATTATCAGTTGGAGCATCCTTTGGGTGTGAATAATAAAATTTGGTGTTTTTTGGATTTAAAAAAAAAATTGGTTTAATAGAATGTTGATTTTGATGATCTGACTTCTGTTATGTTGTTGTAGGGCTGTGTGCAGAGAGAAATGCATACTGCTAGTCTGTAAGAATATACATGTTGGACAGACTATGTATAGCTTCCCTTTTTAGGTCAACATTTCTTTTAGATGGAAATGACTTAATGGGCGGGGCTGATTCTATGCAATGACATTTAGTCAGTCGCCCATGTCCAGCCTGGCCGAAGCTTGGACCTCTCTGAGCCTAATAGAGGGCCCAAACTCGGCTATACCCATAATATATTTCCTTCTCTTTTTATTTTTGGCAAAAATACACTTTCCTTAGTCCTATTTTAGGCCAATTTTTATTTTGGTCTCTATTTTGATTTTGCTATTATTCCAGTCTCTAAAAATAGAAAATCAATTCTATTTTGGTTCTTACCGTCAATCCACTAACAGAAAACTCTTACGTGGCAGACGGAGTGTTATATTTGCACTTGCACAGTAAATACTGAGGTAGCTAATAAAATAATAATAAAATATTTTAGTTGGCAATTTTAAATGACATGGCAGCAGTTTAATTTTTTAAAAAAGCCAGGTTAGAAAATTTATTAAAAAAAACATTAAATCTAATTTAATTCAATTTTTTTTTTTTTTTTACTTTTCTTTATTTTTTTTGTAAGAACATCACAATTTGTTCTTCATGTTCTTATCAGATCAAATCCAGTAACCAAGAACTCAAACCCAGATCACAAGAACACAAATGAAAAAAAGAAGAAACAAAAATGCCAACGAGAAGAATGAAGAACAAAGAACCCAATTCAATCATCAAACCCAAATCAACCCAAATTCATCACAATCACCCAGAACCATCAACACAATCCAGTTGCCCAAATTCATCAAACCTTAGAGAAAACCCAAATAGTCAAATTCAGCACAAACCAATTGCCCAGCACCATCATATCCACTACAAACCTTAGAGAAAACCCAGTCCTATCAACCTAAGCCAAAATCATCAACAAACCCAACCGACGAAAGAGAGACCAAACACAAACAAACCAATCAATCCAAACCAACAACAAACCCACCACAACCAGCGAATCCAAACCAATCCACAATTGCCACCACTTGGGGTTCACAATACCACAGCCGCTAACCAACCTCTGATCTATGTTTCACAACACCCACTAGCAAGACTCCAAATTTTTCCCATTGTTTTCTCCACATCAAGAACCTATGGCCTCCATGATCAAAACCCATCAGATCAGCGTGTTGATCTGCTCGCTGTTGGTCGAGGTTGGGTGTAAGGTTCTGAGTGGAGATGAGATTTTGAGATTAGAGGGAGTTTGGGTCAGATCGGAGGTGTGTGGTGGAGAAGAAGGCCAAGCTTGTGAGCTTTGGCCATGGAGCTACAATGGAGAGAGGGAATTTGAGATCAGGGGGAGATTCCATCCATGGAGAGAGAGAGAGAGAGAGAGAGAGAGAGAGAGAGAGAGAGAGAGAGAGAGAGAGAGAGAGAGAGAGAGAGAGAGATTGTTTTAAAATCTGATGACTAATGAAGTTAAAGAAAAAGAAAAAGAAAAAAAATTAAAAAGATAATGATTTTCGTTTTATAAGAAATAATTTTAATTAAATTAGATTTAAGGTTTTTTAAAAAAATTTAATTTTTTTAAAATAAATTTTTAGAAGTGGCTTTTTTTAATTTTTTTTATATATAAATTAAAATGCTGGCGTGTCATTTAAAAAATGCCAATTAAAATATTTTATTAGCCATCTCAACATTTACTGTGCAAATAGGATACTTTGTCTGCCAAGTAGGAGTTTTTTATTAGTGGGTTGATAGCAATGACCAAAATAGAATTGATTTTCTATTTTTAGGGATTGGAGTAGTAATAAAATCAAAATAGGGACCAAAATGAGAATTGGTAAAAAATATAGGGACCAAAAGTATATTTTTGCCTTTTTTTTTTTCATTAAAATTTTCTTTTAAATCAAAATTCACAAATCAAACTGAGGCCTTAAGGATTGAGAACATTACCTTATGGAATAATTAGATGCAATGTAGCTTCTCTTTCAAGATACGTGGGCCTCATAAGTATATAGTGGATATCAATTCTTTGGACTGGGGTGTTCTGCCAGTGGCTCTTCTTGCCGATAATATAGAAGGCCGAAAATTAGCTCTAAACCTCCAACCCATTATGTAGTGAGCGATTTATAAAGGCTATTTGTGTATATTATTTAATCAAGTAATTGTGATTTATAAAGGCTATCTATGTATATTATTTAATCAAGTAATTGTGACTTATTAAAAAAGTCTTGTGACTAAAAATTATACATAGATGATCTTTTCAGTTGTCACATAATGGGTTGGAAGAAAATAATTTTAAATTGATTTGGAGTTAAGCTTTTTTCAATATGAAATGCGTTGATATGAAGATGGTGGTGGAAAAAAAAAAATAGAAGAAAAATTTATGTATATTTGTGTGTAAGGTTAGGTGCAAGTTATATCAAATTATCAATCACAAGATTCACAACATACTAATAACTTAGGATTAATATTTTGTTGAAACTATTATTGGGTTATACGATCGTTCATTATTGTTCTTTTTAAATATGAAGATGATTAAAGATTAAGAATTACTTTGTTTAAGAGTTACTTAAAAGCTCATGTTTTATATATGCTAAATATGTTCATTGTCCTTATTTTTTCATTGTAATATGGAATTAAAAAAAATTGATTTATTATTATTATTAAGTATTCTAAAAATCTAATAATTAAATAAGTTTTAGATATATTAATAAATTACATTGGATTAACATATATATATATATATATATATATATATTGATGCTATATTGGCAAACATGGGAAAAAAATTATCTTATGAGATATTCTCAAAGAATTGTTTGTTTTTAGAAGAATGATAAAATGATTGTTAAGTGTCAAATAACTGTTTAACAAACATCTTTGTTTGTAATTTGATTATTAACGCTCAATATAGAAACAAAATCAAATATAAAGGTTCAAAATAAGAATTTTGAAACTTAAAGGGCTAAAATGAATACAACCCCAAACTTAAGGGTAAAAAGTATATTGTAGTCATAGAATATTTAAAAAATATATATAAATAGGTGTTAAATTTATAACTTTCAGTCAATTATCCACAGGATAGTTGTTGTATAAGATATGCTTATTTATTTATTTATTTTTTAACTTGATAGTTAGGTGTGACGAGTCTTAAATCCTGGATACTAGAAAATGTCAGTTGAGTTATAAGATTTTTTACAAAGAAATGTTTATTTAATGACATAAAGTACAACAAAATCTTACTGTTATAAATAATAAAGGTGTGAGCATCAATTTTTATTGGGTGCTGAACTGCATATACAGTAAAAGTAATTTATAGGACAGTATTATGAAATTTATTTATCGCAGTATATTAGTTTCACACATTGTGAAATTGTAAGTGGAGTTATGGTGTATCTTTGTGTTAGAACTTATTTCTCTCTCCCTTGTGTGTGTGTTTTTGTTTCTCAAAAAAAAAAAAAAAAAAAAAAAAAAAAAGGTTTCTCACATTGTGAAACTGTGGTTCTATAAGACCAACTCATATCTCTAGTATATGTGAGGCGGCCGTGGTATATCCTTTCAAGTTTCAATCAAGTACTTCAGTATGAAGTTCCAAGTGTGGTGTTGACTTGCTGCGCTAGTCGACAATGTTATGAACCTAAAAGTATTCGAGGGGGACCAAGTGGTGGTCCTAAAATATGGCAGTGGTGTACTGCACTATTGTTCCAATCAAGGGCTGTTGTATGAACTATGAAGGCCAAGTGTGTTGTTGAGCTGGTCAAGAAATGTAGTGACCCTAAAGAATCATTCTTTGACAAGAAAATGTTCATGTACCTATAATTGTGACATCTGATGAACACTCATACAAGGTTAAAGTAATAGTTTAGTGGTATCGATATCCTTTGTGATGTTTGTTGTGTCTTATGTGGGTTTTCAACCCACGTACTTTTCTTTCACAATGATTTACCTAACAAAAAAGAGAAAATAGATTACTTATACTCTTTTCAATTCGAGTGAGTTTCATCTATGGAAAATGTCAAAACTTTTACCAAATTGGCAAAATTACTAAGTAAAACAAATTGGTGTCACTTAAACAATATATAAGTAAATGTTTAAATTACACTTTATGCTTGGTGACATATTAGTTTGTAAGGCTTAATTATGTGATAACACTTGTAGTATCTCTAATTCTATATATTGGATTGCTAGGTTGGCTCTTTGAGGTTGTAGATGGAGGATGTGAGCTGCAGAGGCTACTGGATTGCTAGGTTGCTCTTTGTGGTTGTAGATGGAGGATTCGTTGGTAGAGCTGGATAGGGGAAGGATTCGTTTGGTGGGTTGGAGGGACAAGAACCAATGTTTGACCCAAAAAGACCAATTCTATGGATGATAGACTTGCTTCTGACTAAACCAATGAGCAAAACCGGGCGAAATGGGTTGGGTCTGCCCAAATGGATTGGGTGGGTTGAAATTTTGGATAGCCTACATAAAACCTATGATGATACGCGTTTTTTTTTAGTTGGAGAATGGAGATTTAAGCCGTAGATGTCTTCGTTTTGAACATTATGAAGTATTAATTGAATTATAATAAGGCTCTTAGCATCATAATTGGTTTTGTAGTCAAGAAGGCGTCAAGTGATATGTCATAAACTCATAATGTTGGGTAGGAAAGTACAGTTTTTCTCACAATTCTACCAGTCATCTCCCCTTTTTGGGAAATGCTTTTCTTTTACCGGAAAAAAATAATACTAATATTCATTCATCTGTCAATTTTAGGTACTGTAAAGTGTAGACGTGCTCAAATTCAAGGAGGTCCGTAGTACCAAAGCAAAGCTCCTCCCCGTACTGCTTAAGCAAGGCTCAAGCTAAATTGCTAACCTTGAGATTGATTTCGAACAGTCCATTTCAGTCCTCAAGTTTAACTTTATGATGTTGATATTTTTCTCCAGTCGGCCAGGCAAAGAGATGGACTAGTCATTGATTAGGGAGTTGCCCACCAATGATTCGTCATCTTTGGTTTGAAAGAATTGCTAATTTCAACCAATAGTACTTTATTCATAAATTCATTATTTTGATTCAAATCTACCCCGTAGGTGAGCTATCTAGCTCAGCATAAGTTCTGTGATCACTTATTAGCACGACCAAAACTCAACCATGACTCAATAAGACATATATAAAAAGGCTGTGAGATCAAATTTTGCTTTCGTGGGTGTCATATATGTTTGTGGGGGAGGGTTTACATCTATATATCATGTAGTTTATTATCGTTTTCTGACCAGGAAAAGGAGAAGTAACATTTCCATACCAATGAAGCCAGCCAAAGAAAATGAGAGTATACATTGTATCTTTCTCATTAAAGTACATGCAGAAAGTATAAGCTCTCTCCTAGAGTCTATATCAATAACCATAGCTTCTTGTTTGATCCTATTTGATTAGGAATTTTAGGTCCACAATTAACAAATAGACATCAAACTAAATTACATTCCAGCTTTCCTACCAACTCTTTTATCTTCATTAGACATGTATTCTACCTTTGATGTGTCTTGTAGGACAAAAAGGAACAAAATTTGGGCATCATCCCATATATCAAGATTTTCTATCCTTCAGATGTCTTATCCTTTTAGACCACTAGTTACGGTGTTGATTGTTTGGACCTCTCAATTCCTAATGGAATGCTTAAATGTTTTAAGTGGACAGAGACTTCTCAAGATGGTGCACGAGATTCGCTTAATACTATGCTCATTTGCTAATCTCATTTGATCATTTCTGAAAACTTTAATTTTGGCTTGGACCTCAATGGCTTTTCTGTCTTTGACAAGCTTTCGTTTGGCATTTTCTGTTGTTTATTAATGTATTCCTTAATGACGACTGCATTACTCTCTAGTGACGTGATTAGATGCTTTAAGGAATTTTAAATTTGACTACATCATAAAAGTATATAATTCAAATGTTGTGGAGAATAGTTGTCTCAACGTTTTGTTAATTTCTATTTGGTAGCTAGCAAGTCACTTTGAGGTGTGCCTTGATGGTGCTTGAGTTATGATGATGTGATTTGGTCTTTGGCTGCTCGCTATCAACACAAAGTGGGACGGCTCATATAACACTCTAAAAATAGATTTTAAAACATGAAAAAGGTTTAAAGTTATTAACCTTGTGTCGCAAAATAAAATTGCAACTCAAAACAAACGTGGGTTGCTAGCTAGGAATCATCAATAAAATATTGTACCGGTATTATCTTTCAATGTTTGTTACAGTGATGAGCTTGCCTGAAGAACTGATACCATGCATGTATACTTTTGTTAACGTATATTTGAAATAAGGCATATGATCATTGACATTCTTTGTGTACAAATGATAGTTCTGGAATTGAATTTAACCATGGGAGAACTTGGGAAGGCAGATCTTTGGTTATAGTTACGAATGCTCTCATACCATGTTAAAATTAAAAGGAAATTAAAAAAAAAAAAATTATAGAGAGAGTGTAAGCAACAAAGTGCCCGTTTGGATTGGACTGAAAGCTGCATTTGCATTTGTTTTGTTTTGTTTTTTTTTTTTTAGCCGCAACATTTGACTTTTTCACTCTGAACAATGTACCTGTATACTATTTACAGGTCCCACAAATTACACTTTTCAGCAACTTTTACATTAAAAATTGGTTCCACAGTACTATTTACACATTTAAAAATTATTCCACTACAGTGTTTTCAGTTTCAGTTTTCAGTTTCAGCAAAAATAAGCTCAATCCAAACGAACCCAAAGAGAAAGATAAAAAGAATAAGAACATAAGAGGGGTATGTGGTTTAACCTAATGGCCTATGTCTATGGTATAAAACCCCAGTGACTACATTTTTGATATATAATAAAGTGCAATTATAAATGGAAAGAATCAAGGACAATCGTTAGTGACATTTGCACTATATCTCATTATGATCATTTTAGTCATAATGAGGCTCTTAGTAGCTTTTAATAAAATCTAGATCCACCTAGCATATACCTGATGTAGGACTCAACATACATTTAAACAATATCCATTCAATTTGGGACATCACAATCTGCCCCACTTAAATTCTTGACATCCTCATTAGGGTCCACTTTGTGGGATTTTGTCTTTGAGCCCACATGGGATTATTGGGCTGACATTTGATATTATTTGTAATGACCCAAGTAAAAGACCATATTTGCACTATACTTCTAAATGACTAGTTTCGTCACAATGGAGGGTTTTTGAAGTTGTTAATAAAGCATAAATCAATCCAGTATATCCTCAATGTGGAACTCAACACATACCCATACCACATGCTTAAACGATATCCAATCAAGTTGGGGCATCACAACAAAGAACCCTAGTTGGGCCAATACATGACAAACCAATATAATATTGCTTTGATAGTTATATATTGAAGTGGGGTGATTGGTTAAGTGATCAAGTCCCAAAATAGGTAGTAGTGAAAAGAATAACTTATTAATATAATTGTTAAACTAAAAAGACTGAAAGTATATGTATTAAACTTTGTATAAATTGTATAAGGGGACTGCCTTTATATAAGAAGGCATATGAGTGACATAAAAGTGAAAAGAGTAAAGTGCAAGTAAAGTACAATGGGCTTTGGCTGTTGAATTTGTAGCCTCCTCTAAAATTATATTGGTAAATGAGAAACCGACTTGAGTTTGGAGACAAGGTCATGGAAGTGGCCTAGTGAAGAAGGTTTGCTGAAGATGCTAGCTAACTAATCCAACGAGAGTACACAATGAAACAACAGTATACTTTGAAGTGGATGATGACGAATGAAATGACAATCTATCTCAATATGCTTGGTAAGCTTAAGGAAGAAATCATTGTGGACAATCTGAATGACATTTTGATTTTATAATGAACTGAAATTGTAGTAGAACAATCAACTCTAGGGTCTTGTAGGGGCTAACACAGCCAAGGGAGCTTGTGATGTAGAATAGATAGCACAGACCTTTTTGGAGCAGCAAGGGCATCGAAAGTCATGATGTAAGATTAAGGGGGAGGGGGGGTGCCAATAGAAGCCATCGGGGTAACAGTATTGGAATTGCATGAAATTTGGCAGGTTAAAGGGAAACAACATTTTGATCCAAACTCTCGAGTTTCTCGAGCGTCGCCTTAATTTAGGAAAATTCCTTTGTTAAAGCCCTAAAAACAATGTTTTTTCTATTTATAGTAATATTTGTTTTTTCTTAATAACTTTTAGTTTAAAAGTCAGAATAAGGCCCCGTCTAGATTGAGACGTCTCTTAGAGACATTATTTTCAATTTCTGCAATTATCTAAATTTTGCTATTTTTGGCAAAAATTACTATTTTGCTTCCTAATTACATAATTAGCGCGAATTAGGGTTTTTTGACATTTTCTTAGCTGCCCTAGAGTTTCTTTTACTATTTAAACATATTGTAGCCTTTAGGGCAGTTTAGTATTTTCATATTTATAAAAAATACAGACTTTGTCTATTTCTCTTTGGTGGATTCCAAAACCCTATCACCTTGCAGATTCAAGGGACCCCTTGTGGATTTGAGGTTTTCATTAAGAAGCTAACATGTTTAGTTTCTTTCCCATTTAGAAAGCAATGTGTTTGTTTTCTTATAGCTTCCATGACATTAGCTTGGTAGTGGTGTCTACAAGTATGCAATATTCTATTTTTGTACTAAAATAAGCAATTATAGTTTACTTGCTACACCAAAATATTAGGGATTCACTAAGTAGAAAACAAAAATCTGTGCTGGAAAGATGGTTTGTAGGATGCATTTAGTATCAATGTAAGCTTGAAATGTTAGTGGTGACTAGAAAAGGAAGTGAAGTCCATGAAATAACGTGCCCTTCAATATCAAAGGGTTATGAAAACAATGACAAAAGGAGTTGATCATGGTGCTGTCATGCATTGACTGACAATAGGGCTGTCCATTAGTCGGTTCGGGTCGGTTTTGGACTTAACTTGGAACCGACCCGCTTAGGTTGGGTGGAAGATGACAAGACCCGTAACCAACCACCAATCAACATGGGTCGAGTCGGATCGGGCTTAGGCAGAAGATTGGTTGGTTTGAGCGAAACTAATTAAGGAGTGATGGTGGCAGCGATCTGAGCAGAAGAGAGCAAAACTTAGTCAGAACTAAGCAGAGAAGAGCACGATATCACTAGATTTGAGCAGAGAAGAGATTGACTTGGTCGAATTTGGCCAGATTTGTGCCAAACCTGGCTGAATCTTAGCAAATTTATGCCAAAAGTGGTTGAATCTTAGTGGAGGAGGGACAAACGTCGCCAGATCTAGGTGGAGGAGGCTTCATCGTTGCCGGATTTAGGTGGATTCAACCTTAGTTTGATGGGTTTCTTGGTCAGGTTGGGTAGGCTCAGGTTTTAGAAGAGGAAACCGCCACTCGACCCATCGGAGTTGGTTTCAAAGGGTTGAAACCCGGCATCGACCGTTGGAGGCGTTAGATTGGGTTGCGACGGGTCGGTTTCCATCAGGTTAGTTGGGTTAATCGGTTTACCGGGTTGCCTAGATAGCCCTAACTGACAATTTGAATTGCATAGAAGATGTTTGGTCGATTAACATTTAGATAGACAAGACTCTTGACTAGTTGCTTGTATAAGAGGTTATTTATCATGAGCGTTCAAGCAAGTGTTGTAATCGATGAGTGTATCAGCTATCTTGCTGTCTCTAATACCAGCTCAAGAGATAAGTTTAAAGGTGTACTTGGCTTGAGTAAGATAGTAAACATTAGATGAAGAGGAAATTTCAAGACCAATAAAGTAGTCGAGGGAGCCTAGATCCTTCATCTCAAAGTGTCGACCAATAAAGTGCTTAAGATCCTTGTTGCCTTGCACATAACTACTATGATAATTATGTCTTCCACATATAGCAAGAGAATGGAACGTTAGATGTTATAGCTAAATCATAGGATTGGGCCAAAAATCCATGATGTGAGATGATAGAGCTAAACTTGGCAAACAATACCTATGGAGCTTGCTTAAGTTCATAGAGAGCCTAGCATAGTTGACATACTTTGTGAGGAAGATGAGAGAATCCTAGAGGTGGTTGTACTTAAACTCCCTTTGTGATCTCTCCATTAAGGAAGAAACTCTTTACATTTATTTGAAATAATAACCAATTACAGGAGGTAGAGATTGCAATGAGAGGGCGGATAGAGAAAGGTTGGCTATTGGGGTAAATAACTCCATGTAGTCAATTTCATACTCTTGAATGAATTTCTTGGCTACCAAATGAGTCTTGTAGTGATCAAGATTGTCATTTGAGCAAGTCTTGATCTAGTACACCCACTTGCAACTTGTAGCAAATTTGCGGACAAGCAGATCAACCAAAACCCAAGTCCTTAACTTAAGACATGTATCCAAAATGTTTTTCATAACCTGCTGTCACAAAGGTGTTGGGCTTTGTAGAGCCTAGTTGTGTTTGATTCAGATGATGATTCGACTTGAAATAATGTTGCGTGGTTTTTAATTGGAGATTTTCTGAGGCTTAGTCCATGGAGCGGAGGCTTGGGCCGATAGGCCCAAGTCGTAGCGTTGAAATTTTTTTTGGCCCGTTTTGTAGCCCATTGTGAATCCTGTGCATAAGATATAAAAACCGTTGTTTTGATAATTAGGGTTTCTTGATGTAGTTTTTTGAAAGAGAGAAAAACTATACTGTCACACTTGTATTTTTTCCCTGATAATAGTGAAATCCCTGCAACTCCGTGGACGTAGGTAAATTGCCGAATCACGTAAATACTGTCTTGTGCATGTGATTATTTTTGTTTAGCGTGCGTTTTCTCTATTTTGTTTCTCACAGGTTTGGAAATTTCATGTTAATTCCCTACAACTGGTATCAAAGCCTAGGGTTAGGTTTTAGTGGGAGCAATGGCAAAGGAAGCAGGAAAGGCGTTTGGAATAGAAAAGTTTGATGACATAGACTTTGGATTTTGGAGGATGCAAATCGAGGATTATCTTTATGGGAAGAAGTTGCATCTGCTGCTTCTAAGGGAAAAACCTGCAACTATGAAGGAAGAGGAATAGGCTCTTCTTGATAAACAAGTACTGGGAGTCATTAGGTTAACTCTGTCTAGCTCTGTTGCACACAATGTTGTAAAGGAGAATACCATAGCAGATCTGATGAAAGTTTTGTCTGGTATGTATGAAAAGTCGTCAGCAAACAACAAGGTGCATCTGATGAAGAAATTATTCAATTTGAAGATGGTAGAGAATGCATTAGTAGCACAACATCTGAACGAATTTAACACTATCACAAATTAATTGTCGTCTGTAGAAATTGATTTTGATGATGAGATCCGTGCACTGATCATTTTGGCTTTTTTGCCAAATAGTTAAGAGGTAATGAGGATGGTAATAAGCAATTATACAGGAAAGGAAAAACTGAAGTACAATGACATATGAGATTTAATTATGGTTGAGGAGATACGCAGAAGAGATGCAGGTGAAACCTCAGGATTTGCTTCTGCTCTAAACCTTGAGAAAAGAGGTAGATGTAATGACAGAAATTTAAATCGGGGTAGATCAAAATCTAGAAATTCTAATCGGAATAGAAGTAAATCTAGATCATGTCAACAAGTACAATGTTGGAATTGTGGGAAAACGGGTCACTTTAGGAGGCAATGCAAAAGTCCTAAGAAGAAGAATGAAGATGATTTTGCTAATACTGTACAGAAGAGATATAGGATGCATTACTTTTTGCAGTAGACAGTCCACTTGATGATTCGATTTTAGGCTCAGGAGCTTTGTTTCATACCACTTCACACCGAGAAATCATATAGAACTATGTTGTAGGTGATTTTGGTAAGGTTTATTTGGTTGATGGTACAACTTTGGATATTGTAGGTATGGAAGACGTCCGGATATTGTTGCCCAATGAGTTTGTTTGCTTACTGGAGAAGGTTTGACATTCTTGACCTGAGGAGGAATCTGATTTCTGTTAGACAACTTGATGATGAAGGGCATGCAATACTGTTTGTTGATGGTACCTAGAAGGTTATAAAGGGAGTTAGAGTATTGGCCCGTGGAAAGAAGACTGATATTCTATATATGGCCTCAAGTTTAAGAGACACAATTGCAGTTATTGAAGCAAGTATTGATACAAACCTATGGCACCACAGACTTGGTCACATGAGTGAGAAAGGGATGAAGATGCTGCTGTCAAAAGGGAAACTACTAGAATTGAAGTCTATTGATTTTGACATGTGTGAAAGCCACATTTTAGAAAAGTAGAAAAAGGTGAGCTTCTTAAAAACTGGCAGGATACCGAAGGCTGGAAAATTGGATTTAGTACACACTGATTTGTGGGGGCCTTCTCTGGTTGCATCATTTGGAGGTTCAAGGTATTACATCACTTTCATTGATGACTCAAGCAGAAATGTCTGAGTTTATTTTCTGAAAAATAAATTTGATGTATTTGAGATTTTTAAGAAGTGGAAGGCTATAGTTGAGACAGAAACAGGTTTGAAAGTAAAATGTTTGAGGTCAGACAATGGAGGAGAGTACATAGATGGAGGGTTTAGTGAGTATTGTGCTACACATGGAATCAGGATGGAGAAGACTATTCTTGGGACACCACAGCAGAATGGTGTGGCTGAGTGCATGAACAGAACTCTTAATGAGCGTGCTAGGAGTATGAGGTTGCATGTTGGATTACCAAAAACTTTCTGGGCTGATGCGATCAGTATTGTAGCTTACTTGATAAACCGAGGACCATCAGTTCCGATGGAGTTTAGACTTCCTGAAGAAGTTTGAAGCGATAAAGAGGTAAAGTTTTCCCATTTAAAAGTTTTTGGTTATGTTTCTTATGTTCATATTGATTATGTTGCTCGAAGTAAACTTGATGCGAAGTCTAAAATATGTTTTTTCATTGGCTATGGTGATGAGAAATTTGGCTAGCGGTTTTAAGATGAACAAAACAGAAAAATCATCAGAAGCAGAAATGTCATATTCAATGAATAGGTTATGTACAAGGACATGTCAATTGTAGTGTCTGATGTTACAGAGATAGATTAAAAGAAATTAGAGTTTGTCAACTTAGATGAATTGACTAAAAGTGCTGCCAAAAAAGGGGTGAAGAAGATCAAGAGAATGTAGATTCATAGGTAGATCAGAGTACACCTGTAGCTGAAGTTCGTAGATCTTCCAGGACTATTAGACCACCACAACGTTATTCACCCGCTCTAAATTATTTCCTGTTGACTAATGGTGGTGAGCCAGAGTGTTATGAAGAAGCCTTGTAGGATGAAAATTCAAGCAAGTGGGGGTTAGCCATGAAGGATGAGATGGATTCCTTGTTGGGGAATTAGATATGGGAATTGATTGAATTGCCAGTGGGAAAGAAGACTTTGCACAACAAGTGGGTATACAAAATAAAGAATGAGCATGATGGTAACAAGCGTTACAAGGGCAAATTAGTTGTCAAAGAATTCTAGCAAAAGAAGGGCATTGACCACTCAAAAATATTTTCTCCAGTTGTGAAGATGTTAACAATTAGACTGGTACTGGGAATGGTGGTTGCAAAAAATTTACATCTTGAATAGTTAGATGTGAAGATGGCATTCTTTCATAGTGACTTGGAGGAAGACATTTACATGATTCAGCCAGAATGGTTCATTGTTCAGGGACAAGAGAATCTAGTCTACAAACTGAGAAATAGCTTGTATGACCTAAAACAAGCTCTAAGACAGTGGTACAAAAAATTTGACAGTTTTATGCATAGAATTGGATTCAAGAGATGTGAAGCCAATCACTGTTGCTATGTTAAGTTCTTTGGCAATTCTTACATCATTTTACTGTTGTATGTGGATGATATGGTCATTACAGGGTCTAGCATTGAGGAAATTAATAATCTAAATAAACAATTGTCAAAATAGTTTGCAATGAAGGATTTGGAAGCTGCAAAGCAAATCCTTGGTATGAGAATCATTAGAGACAAGGCTAATGGTACATTGAAGATTTCATAGTCAGAGTATGTGAAGAAAATTCTCAGCAGGTTCCACATGAATGAAGCTAAACTAGTGAGCATACCCTTGGGTAGACATTTCAAACTAAGCAAAGAACAATCACCAAAGACAGAAAAAGAAAGGGACCATATGAGCAAGGTGCCCTATGCCTCAGCTATTGGCAGTTTGATGTATGTTATGGTGTGTACAAGGCTAGACATTGCACATGCAGTGGGAGTTGTGAGCAGATTCATGAGTAGGCATGGAAAGCAGCATTGGGAGACAGTCAAGTGGATTCTAAGATATCTGAAGGGTTCATCAGATACATGTCTTTGCTTCACAGGTGCAAATTTGAAATTGCAAGGTTATGTAGATGCTGATCTTGCTGGTGATATTGATAGTAGAAAGAGTACTACTGGATTTGTTTTTACTCTAGGTGGTACAGCTATATCTTGGGCTTTAAACCTACAAAAGATTATTAATTTGTCTACTACAGAAGCTAAGTATGTTGCACCAATTGAAGCTGGAAAGGAGATGATTTGGCTACATGGCTTCTTAGATGAATTGGGTAAGAAGCAGGAGATAGGCATTCTACATAATGATAGTTAGAGTGCAATTTTTCTTGCTAAAAATTCAACTTTTCATTCAAAGCCGAAGCATATACAAACAAAATACCACTTTATCTGTTACCTTGTTAAAGATAAGCTGGTAATACTTGAGAAGATTTGTGGATCTAAAAACCCGACAGACATGTTAACTAAGGGTGTCATTATTGAGAAGCTGAAGCTGTGTGCAACTTTAGTTGGTCTTCTAGCTTGAGGACAGGAGGATGAGTTGTAAGGATGATGGATTGTTTTTGGAGGATTGCGTTTGATGTTGGTGATTGAACTAGTCTCCAAGTGGGAGATTTGTTGGGTTTTGTGGAACTTAGTTGTGTTTGATTCGAATGATGACCTGACTCGACTCGAAATAATGTTGCGTAGTTTTTAATGAGAGATTTTTTTAGGTTTAGTCCATGGAGTGGAGGCTTGGCTTGATAGGCCCAAGCCGTAGAGCTGAAATTTTTTTTGGCCCGTTTTGTGGCCCATTGTGAATCTTGTGTGCAAGATATAGAAACCGTTGTTTTGATGATTAGGGTTTCTTGGTGTAGTTTTTTGAGAGAGAAAAAATATACTGCCGCACTTGTATTTTTTCCCTAATAATAGTGAAATTCTTGTAACACTGTGGATGTAAAGAAATTGCCAAATCACATAAATACTGTCTTGAGCATGTGATTATTTTTCTTTAGCATGTGTTTTCTCTATTTTGTTTTTCACAAGTTTGGGAATTTCATGATAATTCCCTACAAAAGGGTCAAAGGAAGGCTCATAGAAGGTTTGAGGCTCATTAGGGTTCTTACATAATGGGAGAGATGAGGATCAAGAGGGCAACATCTAAAATAGGCGTAGTTGAGGGAGAGGGAGGAGACTTGTCGGATGTGGGAGTAACTATCTCATCATGGTAGGACTCAATTCATGAGAACTCAAGGAAGAGGTTGAGAAAGGGATCAACATAAGGATTTCTGACTGATATAATTATAGATTATGGAGAAAATGGGCAAATGCCCTTTTCAAAAAAAAAAAAAAAAAAAAAAAAATCTAGCATTTTTTCCTATTTTCCAAACTAATTAGGGAAATGTTCCTCTCTTGAAACTCGATTTACTTAAAATCAAGTTAAGCTTTATAGTTGCGTTTTTAAGGAGCCTATAGTGACGTTTTAAGGATCTATAGTGGCATTTTGAAACTCGAGTTATAGGTAAAAAAAAAGAAAAAAAAATTGCATGTAACTTGAGTTCATGGAGCTCGAGTTACAAAACGTCACTATAGGTCCTTAAAACGTTAATATAGGCTTCTTAAAACGCCACTATAGGATTCCATAATTTTTTTTTTTTTTTTTAAACTTGATTTTAAGAAAATCGAGTTTCAAAAGAGAAGCATTTTAATAATTAGTTTGGAAAAGAGGGCAAAATGCTGGATTGTTTTTTTAAAAAAGGCAAAGGCCAATTTTGTCTTATAGATTACTGATTGTCCTAAAAGTTTAAATTATTATGAAATACTGAATTTAATCATTTAATGTAGCAGTTAAGTTGTTAAAGATACGATTGTTGAGGTATTCAAGAACACGTGTGCTACCGGATTGGTTGAGCTTATACCAACAAATTTTCTACCCTTCCAAGCAATGTCTCCCTTTGCTCCCTTGTTACACAACATGTTCATAAAATTAATAAATTACTCCATCTTGTAAGGTTATCTATCAACGTGAAGTTTTGGGATCTGAGAACTTCTACGTGGTTCAGTTTGCATTGATAGGATTGTTGGGAGATCATGAGCAAACAGCAAGTGTGCATTTTATAGGTGAAACTGCATTTAACATATTGAAGAACAATAGCTTTTATGCTTTCCCTAACAATTCCCATTTAAAACACAAATGACAAAACTCAAAATATACGTACAAAAAAATAAAACAAAAAATTATTAGTTGTAGTGGCTTGCAAGTCATATAATTTTTTCCATATTATGAGCTCAACATCTGGCACTGCGAATAACATCAAGGCCGTCGGCAAGGAAAACTTGGATAAGATTCGTTATATGTATACAACTGATTTAAGAAGTAAAAGATAAAGGGTAGAAAATCGATCAGAGAGACTTCTGTTTTTAGACACCTAATGAAGTGCGAAACTTGGGTATTGTGAGGTTGAGGGAAAAGGGTCCACATTTGAACTATACCCACCTACACTCCACAGATACAAGTCAAAGACAAGAAAATTGGATTATCAACTACCCCCATTCTAGCCATACAATACTTTAAAATCTAACAACTTGACCATATTGTAGAAATTTCGTACATAGTAAGGCCAAGGTGTTTGAATTAATTTAATTTTTTGGCATGGTGTGCACATTTGATTAATTGACACGTATATTACTGCAACCCTGAGATTTTACTATGTTAGTCTTAATCAACTAGGAGGGTTAGCAAAATTTGACTTTTCTTTGTGTAGAATCAATTTTTTTTTTTTTTAGTAAACTGTAGATTGTAGAATTGAATATAATAATATTGGCATGATCGATACATCGCAAATTGGATCCTGAATTTAGCCAATTAATTAACCTAGAATTGGATCTGCAAAATCGAACAATCTGGAATTATGTATACGTGGAAGATGGCCTATAATGGTACGTAACAGTATTAGTATATATGCATGTGGTCCGTGTCAAAGATACTAAAACTACATTTAGGGTCTGTTTTGCTAAGATTTGCATGCAGGAGGTCCGTGTCAAAGATACTAAAACTACATTTAGGGTCTGTTTTGCTAAGATTTGCACGCATGTGTATAAGAGTACGTGTGGACGAGATTAAATTAAAGTACTATGATTTTTCTTACGAGCTCATCTTGTACTTGTCATAAAATCTATGAAGTTTTGGCCAATTATTATTATCGTAACATTGTGCAGACTGCATGAATTTAGTCACCTAAGCTCTAGTTAATATACTAATTAATACAAGATACAATTTAGGAACCTTGGATAATAAATGTGAGAGAATGTTTGAGGGTTTACCAAATATAGGAAGAATGATTTTCTAAAATGCGTCAACAAACAATTTTTTATTTTTTAGTTTGTATGTGAGTGATGAGAAAAGAAGTTTTGATTTCTGTTTTATGGGGAGTCGTGATTTCAATATTTAATTATTTCAATTCTTTAAGATTTAAGAAAGCATGTCTACATTGTACTAACATAAAATGTAGTTTCTTTGTCTAGTGTAATATTTAAGTCTGCGTGGATTTGTATTGTTTTGAATTTTAGATGTGCAAGTATTGTATGGACGTATATTTAATATCACATTGTATTTAATAGTAAGATAATCTTAAACCACATAAATGATTAAGAGAACCCCTGAATATATTCCATAAAAATTAGTTCTTTTAGGATATTACACATGCAATGTATTAATGTTAACAAATGTAATGCTTCCCATTGGATTGATTAGTTTAGATGTTGATAGGATGGCGAGAAATTAGTTCATCTCCAATTCGTCCATAGGGATCATCCATGTTCAGGAGAGCAGATTGGATCAGGAACCACTCAAGGAGACTGAGAAATGCTATTTGAACGAGAATATGATTTATATCCCTTGGACGATAATATGGTTGTCCAAGGGCGTTGTCCATGGTTGGACGATAATGAAGTCGTCCATGGACGTTGCCCATGGACGATGATCAAAAAGCCATGAATGATTCAACCGTCCCTACAGTGGATGGACGAATGTGCAACACTTAGGAAAATCCGACATGATTGGAGCGGTTAATAAACCCATGATAATCGCCCTAAGTTCCTCGAGTAGTTAATCTTCGTTAGCGGTTTCTAGCCGTTGAGGAAGTTATATCCGAACTCTCTGGCTTCCGTGAATCTTGGGGAAGTTACTGAAGAAATAACTACTCCAAGCTCTCTATATAAAGGACCGGTCTGAACAAAACGATGGTAAGAAATCTCTCGGACACTTGACTCCCAAAAATAAGTTAGAACTTCATCCTAGGGAGATTGACTTTGCCATCGGAGGGTGTTTGGTCGGTCCACTCCGGCCCCCTTTCTGATTGCCTGTTCATTTTGTAGGCCTTTCACAACCATTGGTAGTCCACCGAAGCCGTAGCATTCAACTTACTGATTCTGTGCAGCATTAGTTGGCGCCGTCTGTGGGAAGAGCAGTACGTTTGCAGTTTGTATTTCTACGACAAAGGGTTGAATGGTTCGAACTAGGTCAAGGGCTACCAACCCAGGCCATCAAGAGAGTAGGGATGCTTCAGGCCATCCCCAACGTGACCGTCAGTCAGTCCTAGTGATGCCACAATCCTCTGTTCAACACATGCAGTCTATGGCAGCCGCTATGGCGGAGTTAACATGACAAAATCAAGAATTGACCAAGGAAATTAATTTGAAGAAACAACACTATGAAGGGTACGCTGAAGGTCAAGCCCAAAGTCAGGAAGATGGGGGAGACGCTGAACCAGAAAGCTAATCAAGAGGTACCACATCCAAGAGGGTGCCACAATTGGAAAGGGAGATGGATCAGATGAGAAAGGTCATGGCTGAGATGAGGGAAAACATGAGAAGGACGAACCCAGTGGAAGATTTAGTCCACCGAATGGATTCTCCTTTCACGGCTTTCGTCAATGGACATCCTTTGCCCCCAAAGTTCAAAATGCCTTCACTGGACTCGTATGATGGAGCACACGATCCCTTTGATCATATTGCAACTTTCAAGACTACCATGCACCTTCAGGGAGTCCTGGACGAGATTATGTGTAGGGCCTTCCCTACTACTCTTAAAGGGCCAGTGCGAGTGTGGTTCAACAAAATACCCCCTAATACAGTAAGTTCTTTTGAAGAGTTGAGTAAGCTATTTGTCAACAACTTCATTGGAGGGCAGAGGCACAAACGTTCCTCGTCTAGCCTGTTAACCATAGAGTAAGGGGAAAATGAAAGCCTGCGCTCCTTTATTACTCGGTTCAACAGGGAAGCCTTGACTGTGGATGAGGTTGATGACAAGTTACTCTTGGCGGCCTTCCACAATGGGGTTAATTCTGATTTATTCATCCACAAGCTGTATGAAAAGGAGCCTCAATCCATGGCCGAACTCGTCCATTCGGCCCAAAACTTCATGAATGCAGAAGACGCAATTATAGCTAAGAAGAGGAAGAGAGTTGAGAGGATGGAAGCCAATCCCGCACGTCACCTCGAACAAGGTCCTCGTCTAAAGAAGGGACAAACGGAAGATAAGAAAGACCGAGATAGTAGGAAGGCAGGCCCCTCAACAAGGAATCATAATTATACACCCTTAAATGCCCCACTCGATCAGGTGTTCATGCAGATCGAAGACGATCCTTCCTTGAAGTGACCAGAGAAGATGAAAGGAGATCCTAATAAGCGCAATAAGAATAAATATTGTCGCTTCCATAGGGACCATGGGCATGACACGGATGAATGTTATAACTTGAAACAACAGATTGAGAATCTTATCAGACAAGGAAAATTGAGACATTTTGTTGGAAGGGATCACAAATATGAGAAGTTGAAGGCAAAGATGGAAGAGTCGTCACGGCCCCCGTTAGGAGAGATAAGGGTCATTATTGGAGGAACCACAGCAGGACAGACTTCCAAATCAAAGAAGACGTATCTTAAAGTGGTGTAGAATGTTCAACTCTCTGGATGATACCCAAAGATGAGAGGAATTGACGAGAAAACTATTTCCTTCATCGACGAGGAAGCTGAAAGAATCCATCTTCCACATGACGATGCAATCATCATTACCTTACTTATTGCAGATTACACAACTAGAAGGGTGTTGGTGGATAATGGAAGCTTAGCGGATATATTGTACTATCCAGCCTTCCAGCAGATGAGGCTTGGACGAGACTTACTTCGTCCAGCGTGCTCGTCGTTGATAGGGTTTGGAGGAATGAAGGTGCAGCCTGTGGGCACCGTTACGCTGCCTGTAGTGGTAGGGTCATACCCACAGCAAATAACAAGGTCAGTCAATTTCCTCGTGATGGATTGTTCGTCCTCGTATAATGCTATTATTGGAAGGCCAACTCTAAACAGTTGGAGGGAAGTAACATCCACTTACCATCTATGAGTTAAGTTCCCTACGGAGTATGGGATAGGACAAGCACAAGGAGATCAGTTGGCAGCAAAAGAGTGTTACTTAGCCATGATGGCTTTAGACGAGCAGGTGCAGACGATGAGTATAGAAGAAAGAAGTTTTGTGGCTGAACTCACTGAGGTACTGGAAGACATTCCTCTGGAGGAAGGTAATCCCGAGAAGTTTACCAGAATTGGAACAAGTATGAAAGAGAAGACGAAGCAAGACCTCGTCCAGTTTTTAAGAGAGAACATTAATGTTTTTGGTTGGAGTCATGAAGATATGTCGGGGATCGATCCAAGTGTTATTACTCACCGATTGAATGTTTACCCGTCTTCCAAGCCAGTTCGTCAGAAGAAGAGGGTCTTTGCTCCTGAGAGAGACAATGCTATCAAGGAAGAGGTCCAGAAGTTAACCACATCACAATTTATCCGAGAAGTCTATTATCCAAATTGGTTAGCTAATGTGGTGATGGTGAAGAAGGCAAATGGCAAGTGGAGAATGTGTGTAGACTTCACTGATTTGAACAAAGCTTGCCCCAATGATGGTTATCCTTTGCCACGCATTGACCAACTGGTAGACTCAACAGCATGTCATCAGTTGCTCAGCTTCATGGACGCCTTCTCAGGGTATAATTAAATAGAGATGGACGAGGTAGATCAAGAGAAAACATCCTTCATTACCAGTCAAGGGTTGTTCTGTTATAAGGTAATGTCTTTCGGTTTGAAGAATGCGGGGGCAACTTATCAGAGGTTAGTTAATCATATGTTCCGTCCACAGATAGGACAGAATGTAGAAGTGTATGTTGATGATATGCTGGTCAAGAGTCTGGACGAGGATAAGCACCTGGACGACCTACGGGAAACCTTTGATACTCTTAGACGACATCAAATGAAGCTGAATCCAAACAAGTGTGCATTCGGAGTTTCCTCGGGGAAGTTTCTGGGATTCATGGTTTCACAAAGGGGAATTGAAGCAAATCCAGATAAGATCTAAGCCATATTGGACATGGAACCTCCAAAAAACATCAAGGAAGTCCAGTCTTTAACAGGACGGATTGCAGTACTAAACAGGTTTGTTTCTAAAGCCATAGATAAATGCTTACCCTTTTTTAAAATTCTCAGGAAGGCGTTTGAATGGACGGACCAGTGCCAAAAAACCTTCCAAGACCTTAAGATCTATCTTACCACAGCTCCGCTGCTAAGTCCATCTATACCAGGTGAGGAGTTATACTTATACTTAGCAGTATCCCTGCATGCGGTAAGTTCAGCATTAATCAGGGAAGAAGGGAAGGTGCAGAAGCTTGTATATTATACAAGCCGAGCACTGAGAGGAGCAGAAGGACGATATCCGTTGATGGAGAAATTGGCTTTTTCATTAATAACAGCTTCCAGGAAGCTGAGACATTACTTCCAAGCACATGTAATTGTTGTTATGACGGATCATCCACTTAAGAAGTCGATGAACAAGGTGGAAGCCGCAGGATGATTGATCCAATGGGCTATCGAGCTTAGTGAGTTCGATGTCAAGTACCAACCGAGAAATGCAATAAAAGCTCAAGCCCTAGCAGACTTCATTGCAGAATTCACTCCAGGCCACGGAGGCTTAGACGAGAGAGAAGATAATAAAACATGGGTCGTCCATGTGGATGGATTGTCTACACTTCATGCAGGAGGAATTGGGGTTGTTCTGAAATCCCCTGAAGTGGATACGTTGAAGCGTAAGGTTCGTCTACACTACCCAATAACTAACAATGAAGTAGAGTATGAAGTTCTCCTTAAAGGCCTGGAGTTGGCTAAGTTGCTGGGGGCAGAGTCAGTACTCGTCCAAGGAGATTCACAGTTGGTTATAGGTCAAATGAATGGAACGTGTGAAGCCAAAGAAGAACGAATGAAGAAATATCTCAATAAGGTGAGACGCCTTATCAAGAAGTTCAGTGAAGCTCATTTCATCCAAATTTCAAGGGAGGAGAATATGGAAGCAGACACTTTAGCAAAAGAAGCATTAGTAAGTGAATTGATAGACGGATTCGATGAAATCTAATACATGCCGAGTATAGATCTTCCAAAAGTGCAGCAGATAGGGGGCGACGAAAATTGGATGACTCCAATAGTTGGCTACCTAAAAGAAGGGAAGCTTCCACAAGGAAGAGATGAAGCCTGTAAACTAAAGATCAAATCAGCCAAGTATGTCTTGATGGACGAGGTGTTATACAAGAGGGGTTTTTCTCAGCCTTACCTGAGGTGTTTAGCCCCGGATGAAGCAAACTATGTATTGAGAGAAGTTCATGAAGGAGCATGTGAAAACCATTCCAGAGCTAGATCACTCGTCCATAAGGTCATCCGTGCAGGATATTACTGACCAACCATTCAGGCTGATGCTAAAGCATATGTCAAGGTCAGTGATCAATGTCAGCGATTCAGTAACATCCCTAGACAGCCGTCGGAGTACCTTACCCCAATGATAGCCCCATGGCCCTTTGCACAGTGGGGGTTGGATATTCTAGGTCCCTTTCCGACTGAGATCAGACAGATGAAATTTTTGGTGGTGCGGATTGATTACTTCACCAAATGGGTGGAAGCTGAACCCTTGGCGAAAATTACACAGCAGAATGTTAAGAACTTCGTCTGGAAGAGTATATTGTGTAGGTTTGGAGTACTGAGGATGCTTATGTCTGACAATTGACAACAGTTTGATAACACACCTTTCAGGGATTTTTGTGAATAGCTTGAAATCAACAATCATTACTCCTCGCCCTCCCACCCACAGGCCAATGGACAGGCGAAAGTAGCAAACCGATCCTTGTTAAAAATCATCAGGGGGCAAAAAGGATATGGCCAGACGAGCTACCCGGTGTTCTATGGGCTTATAGGACAACTGTGAGGACCCCTACAGGGGAGACTCCTTTCAAACTAGCATACGAAAGTGAAGCAGTCATACCAGCAGAAGTGCACATGGCCAGTCACAGGGTGAAGGGATATCAAGTTGAAGAAAATGAGGTACGGCTTCGTCTTAACCTTGACCTTATAGAAGAGGTTAGGATGGACGCAGAACAGAGAACAACAAGGTACAAGAATCTTATGGCCAGACAATATGATGCCATGGTAAAGCCTAGGCACTTCAATATTGGGGGTCTTGTCTTGAAGAGGGTCACCTTGGCAACAAGAAACCCAGCCTATGGGAAACTGGGGCCAAATTGGGAAGGACCCTATAGGGTTATCAACTGTAAGAGGCAAGGATCCTATTATTTGGAAGGTCTGGATGGACGGAGGCTAGAACACCCTTGGAACGTTGAGCACCTAAGGAGATACTACCAGTAAATGATGGCTTCGCACTTTGGAATGCAGCCATGGACGAGATACCTGGACGAATGAAATTTAGCATTCTCATGTGTGTTTACTACTTTATGTTTGAGTGTTTTAATAATCCCCTAGAAAGTACATTAGTGCTTCACTTTTGTGCTATTCTTGGACGAGTTTGTGTGTTTTTATTCCCTAAGGCACTAGCTCTTGGGCATGTGCCATACCTATGGACGAATGTTTGCATAAGTTTGGATTTTCAGATATATATATATATATATATATATATATATATATATATATATGATGTATTTTCATGTACGTACATAGTTGTATGAGAATCCTTCATTCTTTTATGCATTCATCCAAAATGATCCACGAGAGGCAAACAAGCATGGATAGATAAATTCCTTGGACGCAAGGATGTACCGTCCATGAGTTTGACTCAAAAAGGAGAAATAAACACCAAGGTACACACGTCTAAAGCTTAAGACAGGATGTGATCTAAGGAACATTCGTCTAAGCCATGGACGAATTGAGATTGTGCCAATCACAAACTCATCGTCCAATACATGGACGAATAAAAGATATCACAAACCTATGTCTAAACCTTGGACGGGTAAAAGTTGTGAAAAACAAACCCATAAACAAATCTAACCATCACAACAATTCAGTGCATGGACGAAAGTTTATTGGGAACCATTTTGCTAACGTCATTTGTAGACGAGCTCCACTTGGCAAGCACAAAGGATTCGTTTTACTCTTTTTTTGGTGATGTGAAAAGAAATTCACCTATATACTCAGGACGGGGTGAAATGATTTCCTAAGTGGACGAACCACACATCCACACAAGGGATATGGACATTATAAACAAAAGTTCGTACATAAAGTTTGACATATTCAAACACAATGGAAGATGTAAATGAGAAACCTTCATTCATTCATTCATAAAATTTGAAAAAAGGGTGGACGACCAATGCACCAAAAACCCTTGAGTGATGTTGAAAAACAAAAATGAAAAACTAAATGTATGACTCATCCATCAATTTGGACGAGATAATTGTACTTGGATAAATTTGAGTATAAAAGCAAGCAACAGAGCCCTAAACAATGGGCATTTCTAAAGATAAATTTTACTTGGGTAAGCCACTGGAGGCGTTCCCCCTAGACTTGGAGCTGTCCTGAGTTACTTCGTTATTGGCATCATCCAGTATGTTGACGTCCTCAGAGCTCGTCTGCAGCAAGGAGCTTTTAGTGGCAAGGGGAAGCTTGAATGAATCAAAGTCCAACTCAGGATATGTCTCCTTTGCATCAACACGAAAGTCTTCATAGCCAGCTACATAGTGACTGTTTAAAACTTTCTTGTGCTCGTCAGACTTCTTAAAGGCTGCAACAGCTTCTCCACGTGCTTTCTCTAAGGACGAGACAAACTCAGCAATCTGCCCCTCGAGATAGACGATACGAGTATCTTTCTCTATGTTGTCAGCTTTAAGTTCTTCCACCTCGTTCTTCAGCCTCGTCTCACTTCCTTGCAGACGATTGAAATCTTTAGTCAACCTAAGCACCTCCCCCTTCTTTAACAAAATTTCATTGTTCAGCTCCTTGGCTTTGTCCTTAGCCGTCTTGGCCTCAGCAGCAAGCTCCTTAGCCTGGTAGGTTGCTGTGTAAAATTTTGACATAGCCTGTTCATGGACGAATGGAAGTTAAAAATTAAAAAAAAAAAAGAAAAAAAAAGAACAAAGCACAACACACATAAGGACGAGCAAAACACTACCTTAAAAAGGTCATGGATTCCAGAACGTTCAAATTCTCTCACTGACATGTTGTAACATTCATTGACTTCATTGTCAGTGATGATCCCTTTGAACGTCCTCCATGCGTAGTTCTCGTCTAGCACCAGATTAGAAGGACGGTCAGATGGCTCAGACGGACTAGGCTTGCGAGAATTTTTGGCTGAAGGGGGAGGAAGATCAGTCTGGACAGGATGAACTGTTTGGACGGGCTCCACATCAATAGGGGGATCGTCCAGGTTCACCATCGGGGGTGTGAACTTAGGAACCTTGGGAATCGGAGTCTTAACAGGCTTCTGCTTCTTGGCACCTCGATGACTTGGGAGATCGTCCAGATCCACAGCACTGGATATTGACTTAGACTTCCTCTTCCCTCCCTAGACGGAAGTTACTGGGACCACTGGAGGAGCAGCAACGTTTTGTCCCCACTGGTCACAATTTTTTCCTTGTTTTCCCTCATTGTAATTATCCCTGCGACGAGGAAAATCAATTAAAAAAAAAAGAAGAAGAAAAAGAGAAAAAGTGATGTGATGTGGACGACACTTACTTTGACGAGTAGTTTCCTCGTGACTAAGGTTCTCAGCAGTAGGTAATGGACCAAGTCCCCAAGCTGCTAGACGGCTGAAAGTAACGAGATCATGAAAAGTCCTCCCAGGGAAGGCACAGACTTCGTCGATCCGGTCCAAATAAACTTTGTCCAAACGTGGACGAATAACAGCTGCATTACCAAAGGAAAGAGTTAGACGAAAGAAAGATGGAAAACGTATGAGAACATAAAATAAAATGGAAAGAAAACATACCCTCAGGACGAAAACGACCTAGAGGGCTGGTAAAAGATGGGAAGAGGGGAATACCCACATCAGCTGGGTCCCCAACCCAATTTCCAGAAATAATGAAAAATTCTTTTTTCCAAAGTCTGTCAGACGAACTACAGCCCTTTATTAAACTATAATAAGAGCCTCTGGACGAGAACTGGTAAAAACCAGTAGACTTCTTTATCTCCGAGGGCTTATAACAGTAAAGGAACTCGTCCACTGTAATTGGACGGTTCCCTTCCAACGCCTCACACCATAGCACTTGCATGGCAACTATCATCCTCCAACCATTGGGGTTGAGTTGGTTAGGTCCAATGCCTAATCTATGGAGGAGGTCTCTACAAAAGGAATTTAAAGGAAACCTAAGGCCAACTAAAAGATAGGAAGCATATACTCCTAAACCAGAGGAAGGAGAACAACACCATTCTCCAGCCTCAGGTAGACGAGGGTTAAATTCCCTAGGAATTTGATATCTATCTACAAGAGTTTTTAACTTAGCAGCATCTAAGGTGGATGCCACCTCTGGGGCACAGCTATAAATGACATCTTCCTCACCCTCTTCCTCATCTTGAGGAGGACTAGGTGGCTATCTGGATAAGCTAGCCCCAGATCCAGAAGCCATTCTATGTTGTAGTTCCTGAAATTCCCCTAAAGGAATGCTAGGTATCCCAGACGAATAATGTTCGTCGGAGGAGTCGTAGGACGTGCTACCCTCACTACTCTTACCACTACTCTCGCTCCCAGAAGTATCATCCTGGTACTCGTCTATCTCTCTCTCTAAACTACTAGACGAAGACATGGATGAAATGAAGAATAAGTTGAAAACCTAAAAAGAGAAAGGAAGTACCTGATGGAACTAGGAAGAGAGTTAGACGGAGCTCTTGGACGAGATGGCAGAAAGGGAATTGAGAGAAGAAGTGAAGGGCATGGAAGGGAATGCACTATATATAGGGCCCAGAAGTGGGGACAACGAAGCGACGCCATCCATTCAGCGAATGACACGTGGTGATACTGTCGGAAAACGTAATCGACACAACAGTGTCAGTGAAACGACGCACACCACTCAGAAATTGACGCGTGGCATTTTTTGGAAGACGAGATGAACTCAGAAAATCAACCAATGACTTTGCTACACGTGGCTCACAGAGACCCATGTAAATGAGCTTTAAATTACATCAATATCCTGGACGACCCTTTGAACAAAGGGGTAACTTATAGGATGGCGAGAAATTAGTTCATCTCCAATTCGTCCATAGGGATCGTCCATGTTCAGGAGAGCAGATTGGATCAGGAACCACCCAAGGAGACTGAGAAATGCTATTTGAACGAGAATATGATTTATATCCCTTGGACGATAATATGGCCGTCTAAAGGTGTTGTCCATGGTTGGACGATAATGAAGTCGTCCATGGACGTTGCCTATGGACGAAGATCAAAAAGCCATGAATGATTCAACCGTCCCTACAGTGGATGGACAAATGTGCAACACTTAGGAAAATCCGACATGATTGGAGCGGTTAATAAACCCATGATTATCGCCCTAAGTTCCTCGAGTAGTTAATCTTTGTTAGCAGTTTCTAGCCGTTGAGGAAGTTATATCCGAACTCTCTGGCTTCTGTGAATCTTGGGGAAGTTACTGAGGAAATAACTACTCCAAGCTCTCTATATAAAGGACCGGTCTGAACAAAACGATGGTAAGAAATCTCTTGGACACTTGACTCCCAAAAATAAGTTAGAACTTCATCTTAGGGAGACTAACTTTGCCATCAGAGGGTGTTTGGTCGGTCCACTCCGGCCCCCTTTCTGATTGCATGTTCATTTTGTAGGCCTTTCACAACCATTGGTAGTCCACTGAAGCCGGAGGATTCAACCTACTGATTCTGTGCAGCATTAGATGTGACTAGCGCTTTCCTTGAGATTTACTAGTCCTACATCAAACATATATTGGGTTGATTTGAGTTAGCATTTTTCCTTAGGTCTCTTCTTTATATATAATTAGAGTTTCGTAAGTTTTATTGAGCTACAATATGTATCTTTAAGTCTAAGATAAAGACTCAAGTTCAGCTCAAAGAAAGAAAAGTTTCTAGATTCTAGACAAATGTTCTAGAACTTCCGATTGATCGACAATTAATTTGCATCAATCGAGAATTATTCTAAATAGATTGAAAATCACTCAACTTGATTCTAAAAAGGCCTAGTAATTCTTCTATTTCAACCCTAATTAATTCGTGCCCTATTTACTAGACTATATAAGGGCACATTAGAGACGGCCAGAGAGAGAGAGAGAGAGAGAGAGAGAGAGAGAGAGAGAGAGAGAGAGAGAGAGAGAGAGAGAGAGAGAGAGAGAGAGAGAGAGAGAGAGAGAGAGAGAGAGAGAGAGAGAGAGAGAGAGAGAGAGGTCATCTGTGAAGGCATCCATATATTGATACATTCAAAGGTTTTGAAGCAGTATAACATTTCTGCTATAAGGTGTTAATTTGCTACATAATAAACCGCTAGGGTCTAAATTTTCCAACACTTGAGATATGGTCATGTGAAATGTCATCAAGATCATATGACTGTTTTTATTTTTTATATTTATGAAATAAAATTAAATGCAATATATTATAATCCAAACAAGTTAAAATGAATAATGATTTTACAATATATATATATATATATATATATATATATATATATATATATGGATTTAGATCCTCTAGATTTTCTAGGATACTCTATCAATAAATTTCCTTAAATTCTAATCACATTTTAATGATTTAATGGTCTAGATTTTGCCATGTCAGTATTCCACTAACAATTTTTTTTTAAATAATAAAATAATGTTACAAACAAAACAATTAAGATTTAAAGAAATCTATTTTGTAGAGTGCACTAAGAAATCTAGAAGATCCGAATCCATATATATATATTTAAGATTATGAATTAATTTGAAAAATTGTGATATTTATAAAGTTTCCAATTATGAATTTTCATTGTTTAGAAATTAAGGAACTGAAATCGATTAAAATACACAATTCCTTAAGAAAGTTTCCCATAAGGAAACTTTAAAATTATTGATTAATATTACATGCAGTACTGAATTGAACTTGAACTTCAAACTAGTTTGTGATTTTGTGTGTCTCGTAAGTGAATTGAACTTGACAGCAAGCGCTTTCAAGTTGGGACAATTATCATCTCTAGAATAGCATTCCAAAATTAGGCTCAAAGTCACATTGATTTTCTAAATATTAATTCCTACTCATTTTCCAACAATTTTTGTGATTAGAGGTTAAAAGAATTGTCCATGCCTCAACAAACTCATCAAGATGATAACAAGATTAGTTGGCTAGTTTATTTTTCTTCAACATGAAAGCAAAACCATATTTGATCTTAAGGATTAAATCCTATAAATTAACAAGCGGTTCATGTTGTGTGTGCATGCCAACACTAATAGCAAGCAATGTTTATTTTTTTGCTAAAAGACTAATTAGCAATGGTGCAATACTATAGCTTATTTTACAAGAAGGACACGTAAACGTGGTGATGACGAAATGGGTGATGGAATGGTTGAGTAAGAGTGCAATCTGGGGGAGTGGGTTTGTGTAGGAAAATGGGAATAAGGAAAATTTTTTTGGATGCTTACATGTCTAGCTCTGCCCTTGCCCCTTGGGTCACCAATCTTTCACAATCATGCATTTTGTGCAGCGGGACACACCAGAACCCCCATTTTAGTTCCCACATCCCTTTCACAACCCAATGGTGGACCCACAGACCTCTCTCTCTCTCTCTCTCTCTCTTTCTTTTGTTGCCATAATATAATTGCCTTTTGAGTGTCTTCATATTATATATACAACAATTTTGGCTGGGAAAGTTGAGGGCTTTATATAAAGGTGGGTGTGGGGCTTTTGAGTCATTACAAGTAGCCTAAGTAAGAGTTTGTATTAGACCTTGTAATACTAGAGAGTGCTCTACTGATATGGGGAGGCAACCGTGCTGTGACAAACTTGGTGTAAAGAAAGGTCCATGGACAGCTGAGGAAGACAAGAAACTCATCAACTTCATTCTCACCAATGGCCAGTGCTGTTGGCGTGCCGTCCCTAAGCTCGCCGGCCTCAGACGCTGCGGTAAGAGTTGTCGGCTTCGTTGGACAAACTATCTTCGCCCTGACCTAAAGAGAGGCCTCCTTAGTGAAGCTGAAGAACAATTGGTCATTGATCTTCATGCGCGTCTTGGCAATAGGTCATTACTCAAATTTCTTTGTAATTTATTTGCTTCTTTATCACTCTGCATTAATGTTGCGTTTGGAGTATTTTTAAGCTTAAATGATGATTTAATTAATGATGTTTGGATTTTTTTCTTCTAGGTACAAGTTTTTTGACCTTGATGATATTTCAAATCTATTAAATTATCTTATTGTGAGGTGCAAGCTTGGTTAAAACTTTCTTGTCTTCAATCATATGGTTGAAAAAGATAAATATACATTTTAAAATAAAGTACTTAATTGACAACTTATAAGTGAAGCGTTTGAAAAAACCACACAACTTTGGTTTACAAAGTTTGATTTCCACAATACTTAAATTTGAATGGGATATAAGGAAGCTTGCGGTTCAAATCATAGTACTTAGACTGACGCACGTTATACTGTCTACTTGGTTGATGTAATGTGTTTGAAAGTGGAATACTACCAACTAAGATAGCAGCCTATTGACTATACTCACGGTTATTATTTGCTTATTAATTTAATGTTTATTTTCCAATAATACATCTATTATCTTAAAGAGTCAATCAAACAATTTGCTTGCTTAAGATTAAAGAGAGAAAACCTTTTCATCAAAGCAAGTCATATTAATTGTTATCATCATTAGTGCAATATTTCTTGTGCTTATCGGTTTTTTTCCATTCTATTTTTATTTAGGTGGTCCAAGATTGCAGCCAGATTACCAGGAAGAACTGATAACGAGATTAAGAATCATTGGAACACACATATCAAGAAAAAACTTCTGAAGATGGGAATTGATCCTGTGACTCATGAACCCCTTAATAAAGAAGCTGCGTCCGATGGAACTCCATTCCATTTGCAACAATCTGGCAACCATTGTTTGCAGGAAAATGATAGTATCATCCATTCAGAGGAAAATTCAAGCTCACCCACTGAAAATTGTTCTAGTACTGATGATCATGATTCGCTTTTGTTAGATAATATTTGCAACAATGAATCTTTAATGAACAGCTTGTGGATTGACGAAGCTCCCTTAGTGAATGAATCTTGGGAAAACCAGACAAATGGAGAAAATATTGATCACCTGCGCTTGCCATCTTTGGAGGATAATTATTCATGGTTGTTGGATTGTCAGGATTTTGGTATTCATGATTTTGGTTACGATTGTTTCAGTGATGCTGAATTAAACGTGTTAAGCTCATTAGAGATGGAAGAAAAGCACTAGATCGTAGAATATATACTATACGTCTCTAGCTATACCCTACTGGAAAAATATCACCAAGAAGACAAGGAAGTTTAATTACTAAGCTTCTAATGTGTACATGTTTCGAAGTACCATGTCTTTCTCAGTCCATGTGCTTAGTGTTTATCAGTTATGTTCCAGAATATTCTTGGATGGTGGAAAGTGAACCTTGCCTCCTGTGATGTTCCGCACCAACAAGATCAAACAGTGCCGTACAAAAGCGAATCATTAAAATGTGTTATTATTTGGTTCCTGAATGTTTGTACTCGTATGTTGAAGGTAGGGACACGGGGAACACTGTCCAAATGTTTAGTGGGATTCGTAGATATGAATCCTTTTGTATATATGCTGTATTTTACGTTTAAAATAAAGGGAAAAAGTCCTTTAATTTTGTTTTGTTTAAAACTCATGCATTCAGAAATTAACGAATAACTTTTGCTTTCTTCTAATTTGTTAATTGAGAGAGAGAGAGAGAGAGAGAGAGAGAGAGAGAGAGAGAGAGAGGTGATTATGATGATGGTGACAACAATAGTGATGATGTTCATGTAGGAAGAGAGCATGGGTCACATGGGGTTTAATTTTCTAAGAGGAAGTTTCACATACACATATATACTTAAATTAGGTTAGAGTAGAATTTCTATTTTGTATAAAAAAAAAAATGCAACGAAACACAAAATAAAATATTTTTCAGAAGATTTTCAAAAACGCAACCAAACACTAGAAAAAATATATATATATATATATATATATTTAAAAAAAAAATATTTTCACTAAAAAATATTTTACAATCCAAGTCAAACTAAACCAGGCCTACGACTCCTCAGAACACCTAAATCAGATCTCACACATGACTCTCCCAAAGTTGTTGTAGTGGACGACATGCCCTAGATCTGGGCTCTTACAGTAAAAACAAAAAACTAATCAATTGCTTTAGATGGTTTACCTTTCCGTCAAGGTGTCAACAAGGGATGGAGCTAGGGAGTAAGGGGTTTCATTTGCCCCCAGCCCCACCAAAATCCCCATATACATCAATGTTCTCTCTCTTTTGTTATCTATTTTTGCTGTCTTATTTTGTATATATTTCTTTTATATATCAATCAAGTTTAAATGATAAAAAAAAAAAAAAATCTTATAAATAATTTTTAAGATTCAAAAGATATAAAAGAAAAAAAAGGGTTTTGCTCAAGGTTGTGAAACACCAAAATCCGACAACCACAACGATGGGATCTATAAGTTCTCATTATCATTTTGTTTCTGTACGTATGAATTTAGTAGCCTACAATCTTGACTCGTGTGAAACAAAAATTTAAACATGGTAATTGAGAAAAAAAAGTGATAAGCCGACATCCCTTTTATGTTTGTTTCAAACTATATATATATATATATATATATATATATATATTTATATTATTTCCAAATTCTAATGTCCTACATACGTGACAATTTGCTTGCAATGACATCAGTTTTACATTTTTTTTTTCTTTTCAAAGTATAATTATAAAAAGAAAAGTTCTTCATGATTATCTACCAACTAATGATATCATCCTATTACCATAAAGAATAAAATACTATATATTATAATCAAGAATATATGTTGGAGTACACATTTTGGTACAAAATTCATTGCCTTTTACTGTTTATTTTGGTGGTACATTCTAAATGAGGGAGGACAGAGTAAAACTTGAGTTGCGGGTTTTTCCCAGATATATATATATATATATATATATATATATATATATATATATATTTTTTTTTTTTTAATTTTATTTTGGGGTCAAAGATCATTGCCTTAGTGTATTCCCATATGGTGCTTAGTTCCTTAAATTTTTTCTATTAATTCACACGTAAACATTAACCTCTATATATATAAATATATATATTCAAATCGTCCATAAAAAAAAAAAAAAAAAAAAAAAACCATATTCAGCTCTCTTCAAATATTCATTTTCTTTAAAAAAAAATGTTATAGTGACCCTTCAGAAGCAGCGAGCACTGTAGATCTTTTATCATATTTTTCAATGGTTTTATTCTTTCAATTATTCTCCTTCTATCTCTGATAATAAATATTTTAATAGAATGACTAAAAAATATGGAGTGAGATGTGGGATATATTTGAAAAGTTGGTAGTTAAATTAGACAAATGGATTTCTCTGAAAATTGTCCAAGAGTTAAAAGATGAGATGCAAATGCTCCTTACCCAAAAACCTATAATTGAAAAGTTGCATCTTAAATCTACAAAGAAATTAAATATAGCTTTAGTTTACCAGAAACTATCCCATAAAAAAGTGTACTAGAAACTAATTTTTAAAAATTTAATATATATTTTAATAAGTAAGAAAGATAAATATAATCCTACTTTCAATATAGTTTAAGGCATGGTTTATAGCTTCACAAAACTTTCATAAGAAAATGAATTTATAGACCCTAAGTGAGTTTTCCTTGGTGGGATAATTGGTAAATAATTGTTAATACCCAAAAAAAAAAGAAGATTTTTTTTTATGTTAAAAAAATTAAGATTTTGAGGCTTGAAGAAGACAAATTATAAATACGAGGAATTCATATATGAAAGAACTAGACTGCATGAACTCCAGCTCTCTCTCTCTCTCTCTCTCTCTCTCTCTCATGTTTTTCCACTCTGTCATTTATTATGTTTTTATTCTCTCTCTCATTGTTATTATTAATAATGACAAAAAATATTATTAAACTAAAATTCAATATAGTCCCTTTAATTGTTAAATTAGTTTTTTTTTTCTAAGTATTTTTAATACATACACAAAAAGAGGGGAGAATGATTTTTTAAAGAAATTTACAGTGATGTATATCCAAAAAGACCTGTTAAATTAGTCTTTAAGATTTAAGTTTTGTCAATTTAATCCAATCATTTGGTACAAATGAGTCAATTGGTCACTTGCCCAAACTTTTTAGCAAACCACACTATTTAACAGATCCCTATTGTTCGATGAATATTATTTTAAAAATAAAATAAAAAATTTTCTAAATGAATTGCTAATGGAATAGGACAGAAGAACTAGATTGATTGATACTTAAAAGACCGAGAGACTAGATTAAGAAAAATTAAACCATATATATTAATTTGAAAATTGAAATAAAAGTGAAGAGACTAAATTAAATTTAGCCTTCTTATTATTAATACTACAAGTACCCAAAGCCCAAACACTTGTTTATATTTTCTATAATTATTGTAAAAAATAACGATATAAAGTTCATTAACACAACTTTAAAGTTTCAACACAAACTATTCACACAAGTAAAAATATATAGGTATCATCAAGTTATTCACTCAAATCTACAAGTATTGTTATTATGAATTTCTTAACAAAAATCTAGAGATTTTTATCCAAAATAAACACAAGTACGAGTTAAAAATCTAAGTAAATAAGTCACTAGCACACATCCTAAAGTTCATTAACAAATATCTAGAGATTTATACACAAAAAAGAAAATCACAAAAGTAAATATACAAGCGAAAATCTAAAGTAAGCAAGTCATTAAAACACATCTACAAGTAATGATATGAAAATATCAACCCAAATATAAAAAGTATTCTCTATTAACTTGAGTTCCATCTCATTTGGTTATTCTCTGTTAACTTCGGGTAAAATTTTGCATCGGCCAATATTTGTCATCTCATCAAATAATGGAAAATATATATGTTAGGACATATGTGAGATTGTTAGAAACATATGTGATGCAAATTGGTTAATCCTTTTACAAAACGCATTTTACTTATAATTTGGTAGATTTAGGATGAGTTTAGTACTTCGAGAAACAAGTTTAGTATTGAAACTGTGCAAGTCTAATCAAGAAACAAGTGAAAAAATGTTGTTCATTAAAACTCGACAAATATCTCAACAGAATACTTTCTATCGAGGTTTAATGTTGAAGCTCAACAAAAGCTTGATAAAAGCTGAACCTATTGAGAATTACGAAATTAGAATTTTCAGATTTGATTTCACGCGTATCCATGAGTATTTGTGTAGGGTTTCTTTTCTTACAACCTTATACATATATAAGAATTATTTTAAGGGCTGTCACAGGTGATACAAAGTGATGCAAAGGTTGTTGCAATTGTTACATGCATATTGTGACCAGAGATAGAAATTGCCCTAGTTCATCAAATTCTCTGTAGAAGTTACTACGTCTTTGCACCAAGGGTTTTGTAACCAAAGAGCTTCTTGATCTTCATTGTTGGATAAATTGAAGAACTTTGCAGCCAACGTCTTCCTCAAGTTGGTGTGTTAGTCATGTACTAGAATCTGTGCATCATTGGTTATTCACGTACTGGGAGCCGTGCATTGAAAGGAGAGATTGCCGCTACAATATATATCCAATTGAGTATTGGGGTAAGGGTTCAATTGTAGGTTGATATTAAGTATTGTGATTCATTTTACTTGTAATCACTTGTGGGGATAATAGTGAGTGGTAACTTTTAAATTCATCTGATGGGGTTTTGCCTCAGTAGTTTTCCCAATTCATAAACAAATAACCTGTGTTAAATTTATTTTTCGTTGCATTTAACTTAGTTGGTGATTTGTTTGTGCTACCATACTTATTGCATGTAATTGAATCTAATTAATTCACTTGAATAATTAATTGATTAATTTACCAAATTGGTCAATATATTCTTGGCCTATCAATATATTTTTTTAAATCATTTTTAAAAAGTATTTTCGATAAAAATAAAAAGAGCATTAATTGTTAGATTTCAGATTTTTATTTAACTCAGTTAGTTAAATCTTTTGTCGTCGAATAAAAAATTTGGAGTTTGAACTTCGCAACTAGTGTCTTATTTGATGATATAGAGTGGATGCCTTAAACTGAAACTTTATTCTTTCTCTCTGTTTATCTATCTATCTATGGATAGATGGATATAGATGGATAGAGCATTAATTATACATTATATTATAGATAGATAGAGCATTAATTATGCATTATAAATCACGAGTAGAACGTGTATGCATGTGGTACATACTGTCACTATACGAGTTTTATTTAGCTTTTTCTTCTTTTCTATGACACTCCCTCAAGGCATGAGTTTAAGATAACACAAGCATGCTAGTAAGATTCCATGCACTTCTTGTTGTGCTACGCACTAACAGGATGCTACCACTATAGCTAGTAATAGGATTGGATAGTTTAAGCGTTCTCTAAAAAGAGAAAAGAAAAAAAAAAAAAGAGAGGATAATTTAAGCAGATGACATATTTTAAGGGGTACATATTTTCCATTGGAGTTTCTTCGTCACCTTTGTCATCATTCAATCGAGGGACCTTGGAGGAAAAAAAAAAAATATATATATATATATATATATATTTCTTAAAAGATAAAGCATGCTATCCGCACTAAATTAATTGCACTTTAAGCAAAAATCTTGATCGTGTGGATCTCTCAACCCGGTATATATGACCAATAGCTTAGTTCTAAAGTGGTGCTTATTATAAGTTTCAAAAAGCACCAAGGGCAACTCATTCTGTAATTATTCTATTTCATCGGATATCCCCGAAGGGACCTGTAATTATTCTATTTAGATCAATATCATTTCATGAAAGTAACATTTCTCATGGTTTTCTTAACCTAGCACCAACTGATTGATATCTTCTTTTCTTTTTTCTTTTTTTGATAAACTGATTGATATCATTTCTTGAAAGTAACATTTCTCGGGTTCTCCCTTTCTATATGATTAAATGATTTATTTTCAAGAGAAGTAGATAAGAATAACTCTTTTTTCCCCCTTCAAGGATCTCAAACCGGATAATTTCAAAGATTTGCTATACTATTCCCATTTTTGTTAAAGTGTCAAATTCAAGTTGTGTCACTCTCTATGCATAGACACGTTTAATAATGAACATAATAAAAATATATATTAAAACTTCTTACTTAAGTTTAATACTATTGATCTTTGTTTTTTTTTTTTTTTTTAATTTAAAAAAAACCTCATTAGTATATAATTTGGTAGATTATAATTGTGATACAATAAATTTATTTCATGATTAAAAAATAATTCAAAAAAAATTATGAAATTGAAGTTATTATGAATTGAAGGTGAACAAACTATTGTATACTTTTCATTGAAATTATTCTAGAAATAATAATAAGTTTTTGTAAGAAAACTTGGATATTTTAAATGAGCTTTAAATAGAATTAGCTAAAAGTTGTTTTTTTAGATGCATTCGAAATAGTTTTAAATGAAATAGATGTACTTTTATTTGAATTTTTAAGGGACACTTGGTATAAAATTGGAGCAAGAGAAATCTAATTTGAATAACATTTGATACAAAATTAAAGAGTAATTAAAATTTAATTTGGGTCCTTTATTGAGTTCTTTTTACTCTTTAATACATTATATAGATATTGGAAATGTCAGGAATTTAGTCTTAGTGAGGCCAAATAAAATAATGAATAAGTAATTTTTTTTACATAAACTATATTCTTACTTTGTTCAGTAGTATGAAAAAGTAATATTAATAATTTAAATTTTAAATTAAATACTTTATAACCCTAATATGTGCACTACTACCAATATATATATATATATATATATATATATATATAATACTTGAAAATTTGTGTAAATGTTGACAAAAGAATTTGATATCTTTAACCTATCTTTTGATCAATAATATGTTGGTAGTAGACAAGTACATAAATAAACATTAATATTAAAAATAATTGTTTTAATTTATATTACAAGCCAAAAAGTGTAGGACTAAAATCTTTCTTTTCTTTTCTTTTTTTAATATTATTATTATGAGAATCTACTAGAAACAAGTAAGGACTAAAACGCTTCCTTGTTTTTCCTTTATTATTTAGGATGATTGTTAGGAGTTAATAGAACCGATCGAACTGAAAATTTATCCAATTGAAAGATTGGTTCAATCAGTGGTTCAGTAATTGAACCATAAGTTTATTAATAATTCATTACTATATCATATAATTATAAAAGTAACTATACTAAAGTACAATTAGGTTATTCAAGTAAATTAAAAATAGAAAAAAATTATATCATATGACATAAATTTAGAAAATATCAGAAAAAATAAATAAACATATCATCCGATTCTTAAAAAAAATTCAAATTAATTTTTAAATCCAAAATTGAACCAAAGTAGTAAAAATGTCTTTTTTATTATTTTTTTTCTTCCTTCTAGTAGAGAATGTTGTGACAATTAAGTATTAACTATTAACTACTGTGCAAGGTCGAGGCAGTGTCGGTGAATACATTTAAGATGCTACAGCTGTACAACCTAGTAGGTTTGAGTTATGGATTAAACACCCATAAAAAAGTCCAAAAGTAACTTAATTTATTTCTGTCAAAATCACGGAAACTTTTGCTTACTTTATGAATTTTTATTCAAGTAATGCCTTTTAATCAGGGTGAAGACGATTTTTAATTGGCTTTTCACAAAAAATTCATTAGTTAAAATATATAACTGTTTATAAAAAAGTCCAAAAGTAACTTAATTTATTTCTGTCAAAATCACGGAAACTTTTGCTTACTTTATGAATTTTTATTCAAGTAATGCCTTTTAATCAGGGTGAAGACGATTTTTAATTGGCTTTTCACAAAAAATTCATTAGTTAAAATATATAACTGTTTTTTTAAAAGAGTTTCAACTTATGATGTTTATTTTTAATGAAAGATTTTTTATCGTTAAATTAAGATATCAATTAATTTTTAACTAATATGCTAGATAAAGGCAGTGTCGGTGAATACATTTAAAATGCCACAGCTGTACAACCTAGTAGGTTTAAGTTATGGATTAAACACCCATAAAAAAAAAATCCAAAAGTAACTTAATTATCTGTCAAAATCATGGTAACTTTTTGCTTACTTTATGAATTTTTATTCAAGTAATGTCTTTTAATCAGGGTGAAGATGATTTTTAATTGGCTTTTCACAAAAAATTCATGAGTTAAAATGTATAATTTTTAAAAAAAGAAAAAAGAAAAAAAAAAGAGAGTTTCAACCTATTCCTTAATAATAGTTCTTTATTTATCATTAAACCAAAACATCAATCAATTTTTAGTATAGACGAATTAAATTAAATCCCATATCTCTTATTCAAATATCAGAGATTTTATCAGTATAACTGCTTAAATGTATTACACTTCATAACATTTAGGCAAATATGACAAAACAAATAAATTACAGTTTAAACAGTGATACATTCCGGTATGAATAATAGGATAACTATATTTATAATAATTTTATGAATTTTCAATTAATTTAAATAAGTTTTTTTTGAGAATCATTAATCTAAGTAACTAGTATATATAACTTTCACTATTGAAATTATGACCATATATATAAAGTTGGGTTCAAGTTATACCTGGTGTAACTCTAAATAATGTTACACCATTCAAGTATTTGTTATAGAATTCATATTTTGAAAATCTCATTATTAAATTACATTTTCTATATATTTTTAATATTCATGTCAATTTTCATGTCATGAATAGATTTTAAATTGTTTTTACATATTAAAGGATATATGTTAAAAATTTTATACATAAGACTTTAAACTTTTGGAGGGTCATTGCCTGCCGGCCCTACGGGGCTCTGCCAATGCAGATATAGATATTAGATAAAACAAAATTCATGAAATTCAAAAATGCTTAACAATTTCAGGTCGGCAATATGCAAACAAAGTCGACAAAACAACTTTTGGTGCAAACAAGGCACGGGTCAAGTTTTTACAGCAAATGGTTTTTGATAATATTGATAAAAACAAACGCATGCTTAGTTCCTTTTTTGTAAAAAAAAAAAAAGAAAAAAAAAAAAAAAAAGAGCTCTTCTCGTACAGACAACTAGTTAGTGGGATTTCCATGTACCGACGATGCTACAACATATATTGTGATCATGAACTTTTTGGAGAAGCTTTGATGAGTACTTTTATAGAATATCGACTATGAGATAATATAATCAATATCTAATCTTCACTAGGTTGTGACATCTGATTAGACCTTTAATTTAGCAAAATAATTTTTCGTTTCAAGATTTACATTTGACATAAGATCGTTTACCAAGATGCACAAAAATTCAAAGGCTGCAATTTAGAAGAACTTGATACAAGGTCACATAATCATGATATATGGGCTATTGTCAATATAAATCTCTGTAAATTTAAGGCAGTAAATGGGATGAAAATTTTACATCCAGGTTACATAAGCTGTGAATATTTGCAAGTAATATACTGTAAATATAAAAGTAAAGTAAACTAAAACGACTCTGCAAGTATGAACATCTCCCTGCTATATATAGTCCATAAAAATAAAATAATACCACATAAGAATAATATGTCTTTGTTGTGATGGTATTACGTACATTGGAGATCTGAGTCCAGCAACTTGCAATTTGGTCAAGAAAGGAGCGGAAGATGTTAATTTCCCAATAATTTGTGAAACAAATACTTAGAATAAAATGAACCAATTAATAAAAAACATTGTGCAAAAAGGAAGGGGTGAAGCGAGTGAAGGGGACCCTGCACCTAAGATTCCCAATCCCAAGTGCTCATGGTGGCCTAACAAAAAGGACAATTGCTGAGTGGAATGTTGCATCATGTGATTTTTGTGGCTTTGAATTCAAATGGGTCATGTTTTGTAAGCAATAGATTTCAAGTGGATGCCACTGCTTTCAAGTGTCTTAGAAAACATTAGAGACCATACCGTAAAAAAAAGAATAAAAGTGCCCAACTCCTATAATGTGTACATACCATATGACAAGTAAAGTGGAAAAGAAAAGAACAAAAGGGGCCTCCATTAGCAACTCTTTCTCTATTATAGGTGAAAGAAGAGAAGAAGCATAGATTTTGGGGAACCCAATAGCCTAGACTTTTTTTTGTTTCCCCATCTTCTTAAGTTCCTATTGTTGGTTCTAAGTTTGTAGCCAAATTTTGTCTTGATAGTCTAATAGTTATGGGCTCACTCTTAAGGGTTTGGAAGGTAAAAGTTCCAGGTTTGAATCTCACAATGAAAAACGCTTAGAAATAAAATTTCATATTCTTGGCTCATGCTCATTAGCGTCTTCGATGGAGCTGAGTGCACAATTATGGCTTATCTAGATCTCTTACTTCCACAACCCTGGGTTTAGCAGGTAAGGTGCCACTATGGAATGCCAAGGACTAGGGGTGGGTATTGGATAGTGTGGAAATTTGATTGGTCACATTAAAAAGTTGGATGTTGTAGAAATTTGATCGATCACACTAAAAAGCATCCGCCAAATTTGGAACTTTTATAAGAATTTAACAATGGCTCTAGTAACATAGCAAAAACCAAATAATAATAATAATAAATTTTGGCAAAGGGCAACATTTTTTCCCTTAATATGAATAATAACTTGTCACTTAGGATTTGTTATGAAAATATTATGGACATACATTCTAAATTAAAAAAAAAAAGAAAAAAAAAAAGAAAAGAAAAAGAAGGAGGAGTGGTGAATTGCATATCATTCTTATTGTAGTGGGCCTTTCAATTGAGCTCCATATATAAAAATCTCTTACAAGGGGTGGGTGGTATTGGATAGTGTGGAAATTTGATTGGTCACACTAAAAGGTTGGATGGTGTGGAAATTTGATTGGTCACACTAAAAAGCATCCGCCAAATTTGGAACTTTTATAAGAATTTAACGATGGCTCTAGTAACATGGCAAAAACCAAATAATAATAATAATAATAAATATTGGTAAAGGGCAACATTTTTTTTCCTCAATGGGCAATCATTATAGAAAGAGAAAAAAAATATTACATCCACGTCATTTTCACAACAAATCATAAATAGTAAGTTATTATTGGTTTTAATTCTAATCCACAACTTAAATTGCTTTTTAACCTATCCGTAACAGCTAATAATAACTTGTAACTTAAAATTTGTTATGAAAATATCGTCAACATAATCTCCTAAATTAAAATCTCTTACAGCCCATTTACGGGTCATTGATGTTTTACAAATTGGGCCTTGAAATTTAGATCAGCCCACCAATACAAATCCAATACTTAAAATCTCATAAGTTTTAACAAAGAGACTCGAAGATCTTTAGGCCCAATATCTAAAAACCAAAAATTTGTTCTTCAAAATTCCCGGGACCGAGAGGGAGAGACAGATCGGCACGGCTCCGGCCAATACACCTTTGGGTAAGTTCAGTAAACTCTCGATCTCTCAAACTATCGGGTTAGGGATTTGATTTTGTGGGTTGTGGTGGTTTGTATTTTTTTTTTTTGGCCAAAAATAAAAACAAATTCTTGAAGATACTTCTGTAGCAAGAATACGTGTTGTTTCGATTTGTGTTAATTTAGTTATGGAGGTTTCAAAATGATGGAACAACTATGCCCAGAGAGTATCTTAAAGTGATCTTCTATTCTAAGCAAGCATGGATATGTAATGTAGTCACCTGATATGTTGGTTTCTTGTGATTCAGCTCATATTGACAATTTTATGTTAATGTTTTAACTGTTTAACTTTGGGCTAGACTTGGGGTCTTAATGCGGTTCCTTTGATTTAGGAGTTAAAACTCCAAATTTATGCGCCAATTGAGTTTTGATGTTGGCTTTTATGTTTGCACTTGGCTACCAATTGATGTCTTGGTCTGATGATGTCTCTAAAAGAAAATGTTTGCACTTGGTTTGTTAAATGGGAAATGCCTAGTCCATGGGGCATATTGATAGTTCTGTCTTCCAACGTAGTAAGTGAGAGTGTGTGTGTGTGGGTCACTTGGTCCATCTAATGGCTCAATGTTTTATTTGCTGTTTTGAATGAGCTCTAATTCATTTCACCTCCTTCAGTTATTAGAGTAAGATGGTGGTGAGGTCATGACTTTAAGAACCACTAGGTTTTGTGTAGCTTTCCAATAAATAAATAAAAAATGTTTTATTTGTTGTTTTTGGAGTGTAAGCATTTGTCCTTTTCAAATTACATTAAAAAAAGATCATCTTAGGTTTTTCTTTCTCTTTGTTATTAATTCTATTAGGGTACTGGTTTTTCAAAGTTACTTATGCATTTGGGAATTGTGAAGTGCTCAAGAAAGTGGTTTTCCCTTTGTGGATTGGGGCATTTGGTAAGATCTTGACAATAGACAACCTTGTTGAAAGGAATATGGTATTGGTCCATTGATGTTGTATGCTTACAGCCACTGGTGAATCTGTGGATAATCTTTTGCTTCACTGCCCCAATGTATTTTTGGTTTTTTGGGGTGCGTTAGGTGATGCCGTCAAAGGTAATTGATGTCTTATTTTGCTAGATAGGTATGCATGGAAGGCATTGTAATAGTGTTGACTGTGTTGTATGAGCTGCAACTTCTCATTATATTATGTGGTTATTGTAGAGGGAATAGAATACTTGCATTTTTTTATGGTCTGGAGAGATCTGTGATTGAACTTAAGAATGTTTTTGTGTGTTCTTTATTTAAATTGTGTATAATGATGGGGGAAAGGGTGTCTTGTAACTCTTTAGTTTTTTTTTTTTTTTTGATATGTTGTAATTCTTTAGTTAAGTTCACGGATAGCATGAATCATTGATTGTAGATGTTAGGCAGCTTTTCTTTTAAGCATACTTTATTTCAATAAAATCTCTTATTTATTATTTATTTATTTTTAAATGGTGATTTTTTATGATGTACAGTTGAAAATTTGTTAAATACTTTATCATTATTTTTGGAAATTGATAAAGTACTATAGTTCTCTCAAAGGGTTAAAAGCTTATGGGCTACTTAATTGCTTAGAGGAATAAGCTGGAGTGCGCTATACAGCCCGGCCCAAAGGTTAAAAAATAAAAAAAGAACAAGCACTAGCGTGAAAAAGGAACCAGAGTTTCTTAAACTTAAAAGAAGAGGATTAGGGAGGCAGATAAAGAGGGAGCTAGAGAAGGAAGGAAGTAACAATTGATAAGGACCCCTTCTCCTCTTTATTTTCTTTTTTGATAGATAATCAAAGAACTATTATTAATGAAAAAATAAGGAATAGCACAAGCTGTTCATGATGATGAACAACAAGAAAAAGATATAACAAACAGCAAAAAAGAGGGAAATCAGGAAACTAATTTAAGGGAAAACATAAACTTAGAGAGAGAACAATAATCAGTAAAATCCCAACAACGAGACCACTCAAAAAGACTACGACAGCATAAAACCTTTAACTCATCCAACATCTTCTTAGTGTCCTCAAAGGAACGACGATTTCGTTCTAACCAAACAATCCACATTAAGCAACCTGGAATCAAATTCCAAATGTTTGAATTATGCTTCCCAAGCCACTGATGCCAACGAAATAACAATCCCGCCACCAATCTTGGCATAACTCTTCTCCTCTCTATTTTCCAATCTTGTTTACCAAGATTTTCAATTAGGATGCTCTTACATCACACGTTAATGTCTAAGAAGTTGCAATCCTTAGAATTTTAACACTAGGAAATTGTTATTGTGCAATATGTTGACATTAAGAAGCTAGGTTCTTTGGAAAAGATGATGAATGCTAAAGATCAAAGTATTCTAGAAATTTTTAGGCATGGTTCCTAGCTGTTAGTTCAAACTGGCTGTCAAATGTTTTTTAAAGCCACGGCAGTGTTTCAAGCCTCTTGATAGTTCAATTCATTATTGGATTGTATAGGTGTTAACCTTTGTAGAATCAGCCATGGGGTTCTGTGATAAAGCGATCATGATCTGGTGGTTCCTTATATATATTTTCAATATGTGATTAAAGTAGACTTACTTGGTGTGTGATTCGGGCCTGTTTGTTAGGGTTGTTTAAACAACACAACACGTATTTCCACAACACTTTTTCACCTACACTTTTTCCCTCAATTTTTGGAACACAAAATGATCCATTAGGATTTTTGATGGAGCCTTAGTGGACCAACTATCTTTTGGATTTATTCATACCCAGTGAGAACTATCTTGTCAATGTCATGCATTTGAGGTTTGGGAAAGATAAATTAAAAGATAAACATTTGGACCAATACATTCAGATTTGAAGTAGTGGATGGAGACAAAATAATTAAAGTATAAGTTAATATGTTTGATATTGAGTTCAATATTTGTTAATCGATAAATATGTGAATATAGGCATCTAGTTGAGCTACTGAGGCAACGAAGTCTTTCCAAGGTTTTCATTGCTAAACTCATATCGTAATCTTTCCAAGTAACATTTACATGGTGTGCTAATTTCCTCCAAACTTTGTGTTTTTCCGTTTCAACTTCTGAACATTATTTAAAATACTTCAAGTCCATATTTTTATTTGTTATCAATTAGCGTTTGATCAATACGTTTATGAAAATTATTGTTGGAGAACTATTCATTCTAATATGATATCTGTTTATTGTTCTAGGGCCGAGTACTTCTTTTGCTACGTTGACTTGCTTAGTAATTTCCTCAATTACATAAATAAAGTTTGTTGACAAAGATTTTATTCTTAGAAACAGCCATATAAACTCTGATTAGTCAAACTAGCTATATGATTTACAGTTTATTTGAGAATCTTTTTTTCATAATTGAAACTTGGTTGGCTATGGAGTCTGGCCCTGTCCATGGGGTTATAATACATGGCCATCCGTTAGTCACCAGTGTCATATGGCCCTGCCAACAGGGGTTTAAATATGTTGGCAATGTTCACCCTGTCCGTAGTGTTATAACATATTGCCATCTGTGTGCCCCATGCCTAACCATAATCTGTTTGATTACATTTATACATATGCATAATTATGATTGTGAAATTTTTTATCTGAAATTGAAATAGATTATTTTGTTAAATTATATTCCCTACTGGTCATTTAAAAGAAATTAATGTATCTGTTATTACTTCAAATGATTTATTTTGAATGTATCTCTCCAAATTTTCTTTATGAAAATATACACATGTATTTGGCCCTTTCTTTTTAGCACCATGTATTTGTTATTTACTGTGCTGTCAAGCTCACCCCATTCCCCTTTTAAAATGAGGAATTGGAGTAAAGATTTGACGTAAGAAGACATTGGTGGAATCGCAAAGAGATGGTGTTATTATTTTTGGGATGTTTGGAAAAAAATTTTCATTATGTTTTGGGAGCCCTCTGACCTATCAAAAAAAAATAAAAAAAAGTTTTTGGAACCCTCTGATTATGGATTTCAATCACATTTTTAAATTGGTTGAGACTTAAAGATACTTTTTACTTGTGTCAGGGAGACAATTTTTATGGAGTTAATTTATTCTGTGACTGTCATGTGGCTTGTATGTGCTCTGTTTTATGTGGAATAGTTTTCATAGGTTTGACATGTTGGTTTGGTCATGTGCTTGAGTTCATAAGGCTATGGATTTGGGTCGTGACAGGTTTGATGGATTTTGATGCTTATTTGATAGAATATGTGGGGTTTTAGTTATTGATAGTTAAGAGTAGGAGATTGACTTAAGGTTGTAAGGAAGATTGGAAGAAGGAAAAGAGGGAAATTATAGTGTTTAGGATGTGAATGAACTGCACTCGTGAACAGTAGCACAAGAAAGAGAAAAAGAAAATAGAGAAGAGAAATGAAGAAAAGACAATAAAAAGACATAAGGACTGTTTCTTATTATAGTGATATTATTAGTTAAGTAAAAATCTATTAAGGTAATTACTAATAAAGACTAACTTGGACTCAATAAAAAAAGAATGCTAAGATACTTAGGATTTCCTATAAAATATTAGAGTCGATAAATTAACTAAGATACCCTATAATTTCTGCAATCCCTTCAAATTAAGGAATTTGGGGCCTTGTCACACCAAACAGCTTGGGGTAAAGGTCTTACAAATGTTCCCAGAAATTTGGATGGAGGAATTGGTTTGGGAAGCATTCTTCAGACATTTGGAATTTAGTGCTACCATTTTAGATGTGGTTAATGTGGAAGGAACGCAACTCTCAAACAGTTAGAGACACTGAGAGATCCCTAGATCAATTAAAATTCTTATTGATTCATTCCTTGTTTAGTTGGTCTTGGGTTTGGGGTTTCACATGCCATACTTCTATTTTTGACTTTCATAATTCTCTTAAGAGTTTCGGTTTGATTCTTTGTAATTTTTTAAAATACTTTGTGTTCATCTTCATGAACATGAAATAATTCTCTTTTTCAATAGAACTTCTTTATTTACTTATCAAAAAAATAAAAAACCGAATTAGAAATTGTTTTAACCTAGGAGACATATAACTAGACTTTAAACCACATGACTTTTACTTCAATTGGACTTCACATGTGGATACCATAAAATAAATCTTGAATTTGCGTAATAACAAACTAATCTTCCTTCCATGAATGCATCAATATGACTTAGTAATAAATGCATTTTATTCACTCTCATAAATTTTCAGCTCTGAATTGTAGATTGTTATGTTGGGGAAGACTAATGGTGTAATATCCAAGCTCTGTGAATCATGAGACATAGGATACCCTCCATGCATGCAGTTGCACATGTAAACTGCCATTATATGTCAATGACAATGCAACATTGCCAGTTAACATTCATTTACCTCATGTAAAGTTTTGGTATGATATAATGTTCTTTTTTAAAAGTTTAGGTTTGATGGGAGCTTTCATCTGTCAGTATTTAACTGACTGCCAATGATTTATCTTTCTTTTATGAATTTAGAGACACCTGGATTATTTGACATTAATGGTCAAAATGTACATTGAGCATAGGGAATCATCAATGTTGGCCTCCTTTTGCCGAACTTACTGAAGTCTTTTTCTTTACCAATTTTCTGCAGTCTATGTTTGATTGGATTTGTGCCCTAGGCAGCATCCCTTTGATGTCCTTTGTAGATTTTATTGATTTCCTTTCTTTCTGATTTGTATTCTTTGAAAAGGGTCTATTCATATCTATTTATTTGACATTCCCTTTTCCGTTTCTAATAAGATTTTTTACTTATAGAAAAAGGGTCCTTTTCTTTCCCAATTACTCCTTATAATAGTCACCACTCATTGTGAAGTTTCCTATGCATTTTGTAGGCTTGACTCTTGAGCGCAGCTGTTAAATGTTCATTTTTCACTCTCTTTCTAATATGAGCTAGATACCTAATGAAAGAAATCATAGCTGACAACAACAGTATGAAAAGCTTGAATTATATGTTTCTAATACATCACAATCATTTGCTTGAATGTTTTCAGGTGCCTTTTGTGGGAGTTGCTCTGTTATGGCTGAGTTTTCAATTCAGATTAGCAGTGACCTTCTTAATCGGCTTTCTGATGACACTGAAAAGTTGAAGAAGAAAACTAAAAAATCTAAAACCAAGGTACCACAAGAGCCTAGACAGTGCTCAGCTAAGGTAAATCAGAAGCAAATTTCTGATGAATCTGAAACATTTAAGGGGGCTGCTACTACAAGATGGCCACTGCAGCCTCCTTTATTTGTACCTGTAAATACCCCTGCACAATCTGCCTACACAGAGTTGGATGCAATTCGATCTGTCCTTCAAGATGGTGAGAGGGTTCTGGACAGGTTACAGAAGGAGGAGGAAAATATGGCGCAGGAAGTAACACAAAGAGCCAAGGATATCCGAGATAAGGAGTTCAAGCTTCCATACCAGAAGCCTATGCCTTGCTTGGCTGAGAATAATGCTTGGTTGGAATGCTACAAGGAACATGCAAAAGACATCCTGAAATGTTCTCCTCTAGTTAAAAGCTTCGAAGATTGTATTCGCCAAGCTAGGTAGATCGTGAGTTCAGCAGAGAAGTAGACATTCCTAGAAGAAAATTGTCTGGTCACATACGTGAGTGCAAGCTGATGTCTGGTTTAAGTGACCTAGATTTTTGTGGTACAAATAATTACACACATTGGTATCTCCATTAATGGTTGCATGGTTTTTCTTTATTAAAGAGTCATTAACGATTTTGTTAAATCTTGCTGTTCATAAGCATAAGGTGACTTGTTCACTGGAGTTCGACCTTTATTTTAGACTAAGATGATGTCAAAAATGTTTCATTAAGGTCTATCTATTTTAACCTAAGCCATCCATGATATGACTGTTGTTAAATCTTTATCAGCAATTTTTTATCTCATCATATGCGATGATTCCTTAATTCTTTGAATCTAATAGACAATTATTCGTCTGCCATTATCTTCATTCTGGAATCTAATTTATTCATTTTTCTGTTTTATTATGTGTCAGATTGTTCTTTTTTTGAGAAGAAGAGGAGAAGATTGTTCTTGTGATTCAACATCTCATGTTTAAACTGTTGTGCCTTCTTCTTCTTCTTCTTCTTCTTCTTTTTGGAATCAGTGTGGGGATGGGTCTTAAAAGCACCAGAACCAGATGCTGCTTTTTTGGTAGCAGGTAAAAATTTATTGTTATAGAGGGATCATGTGCTAAGAATTTAATTCCACTGGAATTTTGCCAAACTGTCAGCTAAAATTTCTATTCAGCAATCTTAGCAAAGTCTTTTTAAATTCTAATTAAATTCTGTCATTATTTGCTTCATGATGAGAAGGCTGAAATATGGACCAAGAAAGGAACAAATTTTAGGTGAAGTAAATCAAAAACTCTCCAAAGAAGTGTGAACTGCCCTACCTATTTGAAGATAATGGTAATCTGTAGCTTCACAATTTCTTGAAAGTATGGATTGCATCACCGAATGCATAATGCCATAAGATACTAGATAGAAATACTATATTAGGAGCATTAACGTTGTTCATAATGTCAAAAAAGACTTTGCGAGGCTAGCTACATTAATTTAGTGGTGTCCTCAGGAAGTGGGTTCTCAGGAATTATTGTGCTTCTGAACACCAGCCGTCACTTAGAGAAATTAAAATGGGAGATGGGTGGGAGTGAGTGTGATACCTAAGAGTCGAGTATACTTTCAAGATCCTTTAATTATTTATTAGGAAAATTACCCTAAACTTTTCAAAGTTACATTTTGCACCATAAATTATGTCCTTATTACACTTTATATCCCGACATCAAGGTTGTTAACTTGGATGAAAAAATATGGCATCGTCAATGAGCTGGGTTGGGCCAGTCCGGCCCATTTTTACTTGGTCCATGGGCACAATGGACTGTGCATAATAGGTTATTAACTAGTTAACGAACTGGGTCAGGCTGGGCCGAAAGAGGAAACCTCAGCCCATGGGCAATGCCCATTTTGTCTTTAGCGAGTTGGGCTATCAAGTTGGGCCTAATGGGTCACCCATGGGCTTGTGTTAGCATATTATTTTATTATTTTTATAAGGAAAGAATCAATTTTTTATAAGGAAATAATCAATCTATTTTTTTAGAGGAAAAAATTAAAGAATTTAATACTTAATAACAAATTTTTTTTTACAGTCAAATCTATTTAATTTTTTGTTTTGTTGATGGAAACCTATTTAATTTTTTTTATTAAGGCTTTAAATAGTTTTTTATTTTTATTTTTAATAAAAAAAAAATGTCAAATGGTTAATTTAAATTTGCTAGACTACTAGAAAAATATATATTTAGTAAAGTAAGTTTAGCATAGTTACTTTGAGTATCTTAGTGGTTAAGGGAGTTCTTTTAAGAAATTCCTCTATAATATCTCAAGATCAATTATTTATACACTTCCTATATATTTTTGTTATGAATTATGAGTTATTGGGCTGGGCCAACGGGTTAGGCCAACGGGTTAGGCCAACGGGCTGGGCAACGGGTTGGGCTACTGGGCTAACCCATTGGGTACCCATGGGTATAAAAACTAACCAACAGCTTGACCCACTTGGCTAATGTGCTACCCATGGGCCTCAATAACAATGGGCCGGGTCACCCCTTAGCCCGGTGGGTCGTCAGGTTTTTGAGTCGGGTTATGGGCCGTGGGCTATTTGATGACCCTTATGGCATCACATGAAAAGATCTAATTATCCATAAACTATACTCTTAATTATACTTTATCATTCTAAATTATACTCTTGATTACACTTTACACTCTAAACTTTTAATTTTCGTCCAAATTAACAGCAAATTTAATGTTGGAGTGCAAAGTGTAACAAGAGTCATAGTTTAAGATGCAAAACTTACATTCAAAAAGTTTAGGATGTAAAACGTGTATTAAAAAAGTTTAAGATGCAAATTATAATATGGGGTATAATTTAAGGTGGTAAAATGTAATTTTTCTTTATTTATTTTATAAAAAAGAGTATACATTCTAGTTTGAAATTATGCTTATAATCTCACCCGAGCCCTCATTCTTTCTTACTAAGCAAAAAATAAATAGAAAGTTGAAAAAGTGGAGCAAAAGTGATTGTCATCTAAACATGTTTTTTTTTTTTGAAACGGTGATCTAAACAAACTGAGTTAAGTATTAAGATTTCATATTATTTATTCAAAATAAATATAATCAATTTTCAAATGCACATTGTTCTAGTTATATCATCTATTTGCTTGTTTGGTTCAGCTTTTTTTTAGCCAAAAATCACATTGCTTTTTCCAATTACTTTTTTTTTTTTTGCCCGTTTGGTAAGCATTTGAAAATTTGAAAATGGTTCATTGGAAAAGTCTAAGATTACAAATTTTTTTATAATTTTTTGACACAATTGTGAAATTGCAAAGTGTAATTAGTAAAAATAATAAAAAATTTATGGGTCCGATTAATATGTGTCCTAGGGACACACATTAAGTTTTCTATTTTTAGAAATATTTTATCAGGAATTGAAAAAGCTGTTATTACTTTTTCAATTCTCAAAAAAAATTTTTCCAAAAATAAAAATTAATGTATATCCTAAAAACACACATTAATAAAATCCTAAATTTATATGTAAATAATAATTATCTACTTATAACTTACGAATTGTAATAAAAAACTGTAGAATAATTTATGATACAGAAGTAGCTATGGTTGATTTTGGAATTCCATAATTCAGAATTTCAGACGCATTGCCTTTGCGTGGGTGGGTATCGCATTATTCCGTATGGCTCTAATTATTTTACCATTTTTTATTTATCTTATAAAAAAAAAAAAACACTCTGTGAGTGAGTGGTTGATGAGTTGACGTGAGAACATAAAGCCCACGCGCGGATAAGGTCACGTGAAATAGAATAGTAGACGATTTCCACGCTTCCTCCTAGTCCTCGGGCAGGCTGGCGAGTACCACAAATTTATCGCCGTCTTTTTTCATTTCCTCGGTTCCATTCCTTCCTCCAAATCGCCGATCTCAAAAATTTCCCAGATTCCGACAACTCCAACTTTTTCTCTGTCCACTGTCAGCTCCCGACAACAACGGCAACAACAAATTCTTCCTCAGATCCCTCTAAATCTAGGTGAACTCTCTCTCTCTCTCTCTCTCTCTCTCTCGCTAATAATTTCAACCACAAATTATAGTTGAACTTTCTTTTTTCTTTAATCTGATGAGCTTTTATGTTTGAGCTTGTTAATTGTAACACTATCTTATTTCTGATTTGTTTCCTATTAATGGGTGGTTTGTTAAGCTGTTGATGATTTATATATTTGGCTACGAATTTATTAATGCTAACATGAAGCTGCAAGTGATAGTTTTAACTTAAAACTGTACACTAGTATGTCAATCAAGTACTCAACATGTGGATTCTCAAAATAAATAAATAAAAAGTTGAAAAAAATTGTAGTCACGTAGAATTGAGAGTTGTAGCCAGCCTTGTACTCAACTAAATGGCACCTCCTAGAGTTTTCAACAGTACTATATGGGGTTCAAATCCCCCTCCTCATTGTAACTAACAAGATATTTATAAATAAATAAAAAGGAATTGAGAGTTGTATTTATAGTGAGAATATATAGAGGAACTTATTAGGGAATTAAAAAAATAATATTAATAAAGAAAGAAGACTATGTCAAGAGGAACCCAATTTAAGGGGGGGAGCCTCTTGCTAGTTGCTAGCTAAGACCATATAGTATGGTAAGTTGGCAGGGAATTAAAATATATGAGTACAAGATAATGTAACTATTGTGATGGGATAATCCAGCATTTGCTATAATTAATGGAGTTTATTTTCTTTTCCTTGATCGTATTTCCATATTTATGTTATGGCTCTTTGTTACAATTATAGAAGTGTGTGAGTTTCTTAATTATTATAATTGAAATTCTCTTCTTCAAACATATGTTTCTGTGTGTTAGTCTTTGTGCTTTGTGTGCGTTCATGGGCTAAATAGAGAATCTTACTGAATTTCTTACTTTCAAAGAAAATGGTTCGGGGAAGAGATGCCTGTTGGGAACATTGCGTGCTTGTTGATGCAACCAGACAGAAGGTTAGGTGTAATTATTGTCAGCGGGAGTTCAGTGGGGGCGTATACAGGATGAAGTTTCACTTAGCTCAAATAAAGAACAAAGATATAGTCCCCTGTACTGAAGTACCGGCTGATGTGCGGGACCATATCCAAAGTATATTAAGCACTCCCAAGAAACATAAGACTTCCAGGAAAAGAAAGGTGGATCAGGCAGCGGCAGCCAATGGTCAACAAAATAGCTCTTCTGGTAGTGGTGGCTTCCATCTTAACCATGGATCTAGTGGACAGAATGGAAGCACCTGCCCATCTTTGTTATTTCCACCCCCTTCACCGAGTGGACAGCCTGCAGTAGATGATGCTCAAAAGCAAAAACAGGATGTTGCTGACAAAAGAATTGCTGTTTTTTTCTTCCACAATTCTATTCCTCTCAGTGCTGCTAAATCCATGTATTATCAGGAAATGGTAAATGCTATAGCAGAGTGTGGGGTTGGCTACAATGCCCCAAGTTATGAAAAATTGAGATCTACTCTTTTGGAGAAAGTGAAAGGTGATATACATGACTGTTACAAGAAATATAGAGATGAGTGGAAAGAAACAGGCTGTACAATCTTGTGTGATAGCTGGTCTGATGGCAGAACTAAATCAATTATAGTATTTTCAGTTACATGCCCAAAGGGGACACTTTTTTTGAAGTCAATTGATGTATCAGGTCATGAAGATGATGGTTCTTACTTGTTCGAGTTGCTCGAGCGGGTTCTTCTGGAAGTTGGTGTGGAAAATGTTGTTCAAGTTATAACAAATACCCCAGACAGTTATTTTAATGCAGGAAGACGTCTTATGGGCAAATACAGTTCATTGTTTTGGTCTCCCTGTGCTTCTTACTGTATAGATAAGATGTTGGAAGACATTGCTAAACAAGAGAGGGTGGCTACAGTCTTGGAGCAGGCAAAGAGCATCACAAGGTACATATATAGTAATGCATGGGCATTGAGTATGATGAGAAAATTCACTGGTGGAAGGGAGTTGTTTCGGCCAAGAATTACTAGATTTGTGACTAATTTCCTCACATTGAGGTCCATTGTTATTCAGGAGGACAATTTGAAGCACATGTTTTCTCATACAGAGTGGTTGTCCTCCATTTATAGTAAACGTCCTGATGCACAAGCTGTGAGGTCATTGCTGAATTTAGATAGATTTTGGAAGTATGCTCGTGAAGCTGTAAGCATTTCTGAACCACTAGTTAAAATTTTACGTATTGTTGATGGGGACATGCCTGCTATGGGCTATATATATGAAGGAATAGAGAGGGCAAAGGTAGAGGTCAAGGCATATTATAAGGGTAGTGAAGAGAACTACATACCAATTTGGAATATAATTGATGAGAGATGGAATATGCAGCTTCACTCGTCCTTACATGCTGCAGCAGCTTTCCTTAACCCTTCCATTTTCTACAACCCATATTTTAAGATTGATTTAAGTATAAGGAATGGGTTTCAAGAAGCAATGTTAAAGATGGCTACAACAGATAGCGATAAAATGGAGATCACTAAAGAACATCCTATATACATCAATGCACAAGGTGCTCTTGGGACTGATTTTGCTATCATGGGAAGGACACTGAATGCCCCAGGTATGTGTAAGCTACAATTGCTATCAAACTATTCCTTGTATTGGTTAGAAAAAGAATTGTACTTCTTTTATTACTAGCCAGACTGACATTAATTATGGCTGCATTTCATTCGTCAGTAGACTTGTCCAATATTATGTGCTTATTGATATAATAATCCTTCCAGCAAGTAATAGTTTTCTTGTTGGTCAGAAAAGAATGTTACTGTTGACAGTAAGAACATAAGACTACAATAACATGTCAAACTAGCCTACTTATAATCTTTAAAATGCAAAATGTCAAGCCTTCTACAAAAACTGATGGATCTCTCTGTCTTTCATCTTTGTTGAGAGAACACTATTCAGCATTGATATTTCAAGGTAATGATCATCACTCGCTTGGTATTGCACACTCATGTACATGCACTATCACGTTACAATTTTAGGTAAAATTGTATAGTCCTTTTTAAAACACGATTTCAAAAGGAGCATGTACAGAGTATGCAATAGTGAGTGTGAAATAAGATTTTCCCTTTCATTTACTCCTAATTGCACCATGCAATTGTAGGTGATTGGTGGGCCGGATATGGTTATGAGATCTCAACACTCCAGAGAGCTGCAATACGGATACTGAGCCAACCTTGCAGTTCCCATTGGTGTAGATGGAACTGGAGCACTTTTGAGAGCATGCATACCAAGACACGGAACAGAATGGAGCTGGAAAAATTCAATGATTTGGTTTTTGTGCACTGCAATCTTTGGTTGCAAGCCGTCTGTCAAAGTAGGGATGGAAAATGTAAACCCATTATATTTGACGAAATAGATGTTAGTTCTGAATGGCCCACTGAGTCGGAATCCTCAGCTCCACTTTTGGATGATTCATGGCTGGACAATATGCCCCTTGAATGCAGGGGTACCCCTTGAACTTGCGAAGAAAGTTAAAAAAGAAAAAAAAAAAGGATATATATATATATATATATATATATATATATTGGATCAATGATTGTATAATTTTGTCTTATATCTATTACCATAATAATAATAATAATAATAATAATAATGCGGGGTAATTACACTTTTTTTCTTTGAGATTTGGAGAAATGACACTCCACTCCAAACTTGAAGAGAAAAAATATTTTCCTTTTGACATTCAATAGACCAAATTTTGTTAAACTAATATTAAAAATGTTGTGCACTAATCTGCCCATTGCTTTAAGGGTAGGTTTCAAAATTATCTTATTTCAAAATTAAAATGACAAAGTTTAGCTATAAAATTGATTGTAACCTTAGGCTACAAACTCACTCAATATCTTTTTATTGGAAGTGAATTTTGACAAATCTACCATTGAATTACATCTTCTTCTTATATCCTCCATGTTTGCAAAATTTCAAGAAAATTAAAGATCAATAGCTATGTCATCAATAAATTTTTAAATTGTAAGTTTTTGTAATTTAAAATTATGCATGAAATATAAGATTATAGATTATATAGTAAATAACATCCGATTGACACAAAAATTGACATGTGTATTAAGAGCGTAAAGAACATGTAATTCAACGGTTAGATTTTCAAAATATGTAGTAATATTTATTTTATTGAGTGAGTTTGTAGCCTAAGGTTACAACCAATTTTGTAGCTAAACTTTGTCCAAATTAAAATTTTTTTTAAAATTTTTTTTTAATTAAAGTGTATTTTAAAATGTTTAGTGTGAATTTTGCTTATCATTTTTTTTTTCTTTTATGAACGGGTTATAGAAAGATATGTTGTAGCAAGTGTTTTGATGCTTGATAAAATTTTGTATTTTTATTCTAAATTTATTAGTTAACTTATTACTAACCCATGATTAAACTTTTGTAAAGAGATTATTATAAAAATTTAGAATATTTTATTACTAATATAATCAAAGGGGGAGCATTAATTTCTTCAAACCTTAAGGGAGGGAAGTATTTTTTCCCTTCTGGGGTGAAGTGTCATTTCCCCAAACTTCAAGAGAGGGAAGTGTAATTACCCCTAATCTATATATATATATATATATATATATATATATATATATATATATATATATATATATATATATATAAAACCGAAACTTTTTAAACTTCCACATTTTTCCACATCAGCATTATTTAAAAAAATAAAACTATTAAAAGAAATAAAACCCAAAACATTGTAACTATTTCTAACCCAATAAGTATTTCTCCCCAAAACAAACCCGATAAAACCTATATCTCAGTCTCTGTCTCTCCTTCAAACACAAACTCAGCCAACAAACACTGCAACACCCATATGCAGGAACTCAAAAACGGAAAAGCTAGATGCAGATCTTTCTCTCTTCCCCTGCGATGTAAGTGAATTCAACTAAGTCACAAACGACCCAAAAAGGGAAAAGCTAGCCGCAGATCTTTCGCTCTTCCCCTGCGACGGTAAGCGAATTCAACTAAGCCACAAACGCTTCGCCTCACAACCAACCTAACATTAAACTGCTGGAATGGCTACAAGTAAAATCTTTTATGCATTTAATAGGATTTAGGTTCAACTATTTTGTTTGGTTTTGATTTAAGAAATTGGTTCAGATTTTGTTTTGAATTAGAATTGGTTTTTATCAATACTCGAAACCCTAATATAGGTCAGGTAAAATATTTTATATTAATTTTGGGTGTTTAATAGGATTTAGGTTCGGCTATTTTGTTTGGTTTTGCTTTAAGAAATTGGTTCAGATTTTGTTTTGATTTAGAATTGGTTTTTATCAATACTCGAAACCCTAATATAGGTTCTCCCTCAATTTTGGTTCCTTTCAATATATCAAATTTTACTACAGGATTGAAATAGTAAAAGGGGGAAGGGCAAGCTGCTTATGTGGCTTGGGGATATGGGTTTTGGCATCAGAATCAATCTATGTTAGATTATAAATTGTAACATAGTGATTATTTACTTTTTTGTTGATGGGTTGGTATGATTTTCTTTAAACTTTGTATTACATGTTGATATTGGTAACATAAATGTGCATACATATGTTTTGTTTCAAACATAATTTCCAATTAGCTTTTGTATAGCAGACAGTTTAGCCTCACTATAAAAATTGCTGGTGTGTTTTGAACAGAGAAGAATTTATTTAATTCAGCAACCTACTTATTTTAAGATAAGTGTTAATGTAATTTAAAAGTTTCAGTTTTTAAGCCAAGAGCAGCAGCTTTTGTATTTAAATATTTTTGAGATTAGTGTGGAGCATTTCAGTTAAAAAGAACCTTGGATCTGCCACAAGCCAAAAAAATATATTAATACATAAATAAAAAGACAAAAATTCTGATTTTATATCAGTTAAGAGGTAAATCAATGATGGTGGAATTACAACTAATATCTCTCTCTATTGTTCCCCCCACTCCTCTTCTGCCTGTGGCTCTGCTACCCCAACCAGTAAGTTTTTCTCTTTCTCTTGGCAAACACTGTAGATCCATCCTCTCCAACACACCATAATCTCCAATTCTCACCATATGACCTCCTTAGAAAATCACCCAAATCTTCAATTGTCAACTAACCCATATAATCAAGATGAGATTTTGATTGGTTTATCATGTCAGGTAATTCTCCCAATTCTTTTCAAATTTGTTTTCCCAAATTATATCCGTTTGTCTCTCTATTTGTTTGTAAACTCCACTATTGAATCTCTGTACATCCCTATTTTTTCCTCTCTTTTTTCCATATGGATTTTTCTTTTATTTTGTTTGGTTCCCTATTGCTTGATTATTTTTCATGCTTTTTTTTTTTGTTTTTTGTTTTATGGGTTTCCTTTGGTTTTGGAGGATTGCAAGGAACACAACCTAGAAGGTTTTAATTCTTCTACTATTCCGTTTTGTTCCTTTTTCTACTATTAAAAAAAAAAAAAAAAAAAAATCGGAACAAAGTTCTCCATTGCTCTATGGTTCATCGTTTTAAGTTGTACTATGTTTTTTTTTTTTTTTAAATGAAAAAGTTGTACTATGTTGATAAAACAAAGTTTAGAAATTTAGTAATTTTATTGTTAATTGCTTCTTCGCTGAGATGTAATTGTTCTCAACTCTATAGGATTCTCTCTCTCTTTTTTCTTTTTTTTTTTTTTTTTGTTATGGTTTTTTTCCCTAGCCTGTGTTTATATTAAACATGTTGATGAAAGGGTGATTATTTACATTTAAAGCTTTTTTTTTATAATGAGAATCACAAAGACATCTAAAACTGAAAAAGAAAGTTTAAACTCCTAGAGTTTAATATATAGATTGCTTAAGTTGAATTCTATGCCCTAAGACTTTGGGGTTACACATCAATTTTTTCATCTTTGTTGAAAATCTGAGTTGGATCATATTTTGTTCCTGAACCTATTACTATTTCAGAATCCAAATTTTGGCTTGGAATCGTGCTTTTCTATATTACTTGCAATTAATTTTTTAACTCAAATTTGTAGTTGGATTGTCATATCTTTTGCCTCACAGAATGTTAAATGTTGCAGGTGGTTTTCTTTACCCAGATTTGTGTTGTGGACTTTTATTATTGTCCATAATCCATTCTATGATCCTTGCTTGACACTTTTGAGGTTGGAAGAAAAGGAGAGAGCCCCCCTTTTTTATTTTTTATTTTTATTCCATAGCTATTTTCAACCAGATAAGACTTGGTTTTTGGGCATTAATTGCAAGGCCATGAAAGTTCTTAAATTGAAGGATTTACATTGGCAATTGCTTATTCTTAACTTAAATTTGTTAAGATTCTCATCTCTTTTTTAGTCAATTTGTATTCTCTTTATATTTTCCCCCATTTTGCTCTTGGTTTAACATTCTGTACTATTATGGGTTAAAAAAAAAATTTATAATATGCTTTGAGCCATAATATGCTTTGAGCCAAAGTATAAAAATTATCTCGTGCATCGCACGGGTTAGCGACTAATAATAATAATAATAATAGAATGCTTGTTTTAATTTTGCAAAACTCCTGTTGCTCCATCTCATTATCTAGAAATTATTCCTTATTTTTTAATCAATATTAAAAGTACAGAAATATTAAAAATTTAATTTAATTTTGACTCTTCTTTTCCTCATTATTTCTTATCTAACAGTTATTTTTCCTCTAACTCTTCCCCTCAATTTTTGGCTCTTCTCTTCCCATTATTAATCCTCTGCCATGTTGTCACTCTTCTTCCACCATTTCCTTGCCATATTGTCACTCTTCTTCCAACATTTCCTCTCCATTTTTTGATATTTCTTCTTCACTTCTTCTTTTCTATAAATTTGTTATAACTCCTTTTGTACCTTTCGTTCTTTCAATCCATGTTTTGCCCATTGAAAAAAAAGGCAATTACTCTCTCTCTCTCTCTCTTTCTCTCTCTCTCTCTCTCCTTTCTTTTAATGGATTTAAAAAATAAAAAATTATTTCTTATAACTTTACTTTGGGTTGATGAGTTTTCATATTATTTACAACTCTACTTTGGATTGATGTGTTTTAGTGTTTTGCTATTATGTTTCTTAATTCTCCATTGCATATCCCCTCTCTCCCTCTTATGAATTTGGATAAGTGAAATTTGTTAATTGTTGAAATACCTATTTGTTAAGTGAGTATATTTATTTTAAAAACAATTAATCATAATATATTATCTTCAATAAATTTCAGATTGAAAGCTCGAAATGTGTGAAAACACAAGAGCTTCTTTAGACCCCCAATTCAAAGTTACGGCTTGGTTGATTTTACACTAACTTAATACTAAGTGCGGAATAGTGCAAACACAAGCATACAAGCAAGAGAGCTACTCTAATTCATATTTAAAGCAACATAGCAGTAAAATGAAATGAACAAGAGTAGGGAAGAGAGATGCAAACACAGATAACACCGAGACGTGTTATCGAAGAGGAAACCGAAGAACTCGGTGAAAAATCTCTCCGCCGCCCTCCAAGTGGTTATCGATCCACTAGACAATCAGTTGGGATACATGGGTGAGCAAAAGACCCTCCAAGCCTAATCTTCCATCTGTACCTAAACCCTTCAAGCTCCTACTCCAACAAGACTTCTTGGAACCGTGTCTTGTCTAGCACTCCAGATCTTGCAACAAGCTTCATGTTGCATCTGCCATCCTTGGCTTCTTCTAATGCTTCCTAACAGCACCAAAACCTCACTTGACATTCTCAAAGGGTGTTGTAAGTTTTTGTGCTCTCAACCTCTCAATGGTATGGAAATGGAGAGGTAGGAGATGATGAAATTTCACAAACAAATGTGTAGAGAATTGTTGGTATAACAATTTCTAACTCTCAAGTGTTTTTGCTAGGGTTTTCTCTCAGAAGCTCTCTTTTACATTTGTGGGTAATGAGGGTATATATAGTGTGCAACCTCTCAATGGTATGGAAATGGAGAGGTAGGAGATGAGGAAATTTCATAAACAAATGTCTAGAGAATTGTTGGTATAACAATTTCTAACTCTCAAGTGTTTTTGCTAGGGTTTTCTCTCAAAAGCTCTCTTTTACATTTGTGGGTGATGAAGGTATATATAGTGTGGGTTCAGAAAGTGTGTATCAGATAGTATAATTTGGCAGAACAGAAAATTTCGCGAGTGTCTCGTGGGAAGTCGTTACCTGCGAACTACTCGCGAAACACAGCTATCTCCATCTGTACTGATTCTTTGCATTCCAGTCATGTGCAAGGCACATGCTTCCTTTCGCGGGATGCTTAGTCACGAGATTCCCACAAAAACCCTCCTAGCTTCAATTGCTTGAGTCTTTACACTCTCTCTCACTATCACACAACCCTTACAATAAATTCCCGCAAAAAATACAGGGTACATAAGATTAAATAAAATTACAATCAAATTTGGCACGGAATAGAAGTCAACAAAATACATATTTATAAATCACAACTTTACACAGATAATAAATTATAAGTTATATCGCTTTACAAAAAAATTATATATTTTCATGCGATGTATAGATCTACGATTAGTATTATATTAAAGTCAAAGCATAATGAGGAATCCAAATTAGCTTTTAATTGTATCCTAATTTGGTGTGAGGTGTTCAACTCCAAGAATGAATGAAAAAGAAATATTTATCGGTTCTACCTCCTATTTTTTATGAAGAGATTGACCAATGTTCCATTTTATTTTAAAGGTGCATATGGATACATTTACTACACTCAATACAAAAATTGAAGGTACCACAATAATAATATACACTCACCTAAGTATGAGTGTTCATCCGCCAGTATAGCCAATTTTGAATCACATTTAAACTGATCAAAAATTAAAGCATGGTGATTTTGTGTGTGCTACGTGATAAAGTTAAAAACATGTTCGATATCCAAATGAATATAATCCTAGGATCTAGCATGTGAACATGTGAAGAACATAGCATAAACACTCAAAGTATGTTATACCAACATTCAAACAAAAGCATGCTTAGATCCTAGTTTCTAACATATAATTAAAGCAAAAATGTTATAAACCTATACTAACCTGCATACAAATTAAATATAGAAGGGAGAAGATTCCAGAGGTTGTCGAGGAGTGAGAAAGTTACGAAGTTGCAAATCTGAGACCAAAAGGACTGGTGTTTGCCCCCATGCCAAAAGGACTGGTGTTGGCCCCAACGTGGCTAGACCAAAAGGACAAATCACAAGGTGTCTTTCTTAGTTGCTTCCTCTAAAACCCTAAAATAGAACCAAGGAATCTCCACTAGAATCCTTAAGGAGTGACATAATAAGTCCTAAGCTATAAACTTGAGATCAAGAGGTTTGATGTTTTCATATAAACACCCTAACTTGGCCAAATATATATATATATATATGGGTTTAAATTGGTGTACTTTTAAGTAATGTTACACTTAGTGTACTTTTAGCAATGTTACACCACCAAATAACTTATTGTTGAATTTATATTTTCAAAATCTAACCATTAAATTACATGTTCTATATGTACTTAACATACTTGCTAATCGGATGTAATTTACCATTCAATTCATAAACTCATCTTTTATGTATTATTTTAAACTACAAAAACTTGAATTTAAACAATTGATTGATGATGTGACTATTGATTTTTGATCATCTTTAAATTTTGTAAGCATGACTATTTTAAACGCACAAAATGATATGGCTATTGATCTTTGATCATCTTTAAACTCGAATACCCTAACTTAACAATCCCAAAAATTTGAGTTAAACAAAAATAATCTTAGCCCCTTAAACATAATCCTTAACTCCTAAAAAAACAATAAAAAGTAGCCCAAACAACAACAAATAAACAAAATATTCAACAAAATTCCCATTAAAAATAAATAATAAATAATAAAAACCCCAAGTAATTCTTATTTTTAACTTGTTCAACACTTTCCATAAAAATAATTCATAATTCATAATTTTTTTTTTAATAATTTTTTTTCTAAAGAATTGGTACAAAGAAAGCATTGATAATTGATACCCATTTTTGCGACACATTTTTTACAAGTCCGACTTCCTTGTGGGTTCAATTCATGTATTATATTATATTTTGTTTTTTTAAGTATGACCCAAGCCCTTGCGACATATTGGGGAAATTGAGAAAGTGTAATTTGGAAGGTATGAGTCAGTTTCTTTTAAACTTTTTACATGAGCCTAGCTCATGCGTGCTACCAAGTGGGCAAGGGACACTGGTAGCACCTCAAGCTCATGGAGAAGGTTTTGTACCCAAAATTTTCACCCCAAAATAGTTTTTATGAGGCCTAAAGTTTAAGCAATGACCCATTTTTTTCTTTAAAACATAGTTATCTCTCATTGGCCAACTTCAGCTGCTAGCCCTCACTTAGGTGAGTATTCCAATAATTTGAAATGGCTGACAAAAGGCAGCCAATTAAAGCAAACCCCTTTATTTCCAAAATTATGTAAAAAGAAACCAACTCATTTCCTAATCAAGCATAAAGCAAACTACACCAAAATCATGGAAACAACACTTACGAGGTCCAAAGCCTTGCTCCCTGCCCAAAACCAGTCACTAGAAGCACCTAGAACTCAATATAAAAGGCCCCAATCAAATTCAAAATAGGCCAACCACGTTTTACGCACACAACTGAAATTTTAGCTTAAAAGCCCGTTTAGCCAACTAACATTCTCACAATTCTGAAGTTAGGGGTTGGAAATATGAGTACAGGGGAACCTTCCCTCTCTTCCTTGGGATCTCTTTCAGTTTCCTCTTCTAACTGACTGTAAGTCAAAATTTTAGATCTATTGTTTTTATGCATTTTTTTGCACTTTTGTTATTAAACTTTATAGTACAAGCCCATTCAACCAACAAATATTCTGACAATTTAGAAGATTGGGGGTGGAAATATGGGTATAGAGGAACCTTTCCTCTCTTCCTCACGACTTTTCTCAATTTCCTCTTCTCGTTGATTGTGAGTTGAATTTTCGAACTTGTTATGTTTTTATGCATTTCTCTACATTTTTGTTTCCGGCATTTTGATTTTTCTCTTGTTAAAGCACCATTAGTCTTTATTCACTAAATATTAGAATTTTGGGCTTGATACTCTCCACAAATAATCACTTCTAAAGAATCCAATAGGAGATTAGAGTAATTCTAGCATTTTTTGGCCCTTGTGGCAAAATGTCCTCAAAAAAAAAAGTTATTGTTGTTACAAGTTCTCCTCAGCGATGTCGGTAACTCTACTTTCCTTAACTTCGCAGTTACAGCGACTTTGCTCTTCTTGGTGGCTCGACTCGCAATCGCAACAAATATCATTTGTTGTGCTCTCTCTCTCTCTCTCTCTCTCTCTCTCTCTCTCTCTCTCTCTCTCTCTCTTAATTTTCTCTTTTCTATCATTATTTTAGACGTTCTCTCACTTTATTACTTTCATCTCAGTTCTCATTTTTTATCTCTCAAAATTCTTTTATTGCCTTTTCATTTAATTAGTAAAAGAAAATAGTAAAATTTCATATATTTACGATGTTTTATATTTTTTTTTCTTTGTGATTTCAATATATTCAAAAGAGTAAACTTATGGTATGTTTGGATTGAGGAGCAGTAGAGTTGACTCAAAATTAATTTATTTTTAGTCAATGGTGGTGCCACATATTTTTTTTTTTTTTTACATATAACATTTTAAAATATTTTTGTTTTGAACACCTTAAAATAAAATTTTGAACCTCCTAAAATAAGTCCAAAGAACAAATCAATTCAATACTAAAATTTATCTTGGCCTTCTTAAACAAAAGAAAAAACCCAACATCAAACCAATTTGATCTAAAATCTGGGGGAAAAAAATAGCAAGTCCAACAACAAAAATTAGTAATTTGTTGGTCTTAAATCTCAGAAAGAGATAATTAAATGAGCAGTAAAGTGTAAACACTAAAAGAAAATTACGTGTGAGGTAGTGGAAGTGGGGTGTAAGACAGTGGAGAATGAAGACATATTTTTTTAATGATTGAATTGTTGCGTTGAATTCTTAATAAAGTAATGCAAAAAACACAATAAAATTCTTTTTAATGAATTACAAAGACCTATAAGTTGTCAAAATTAAGTTGAATTGTTAAATGAAAGAATTGAAAAGAGTAAAAACAAAAACTAATAAATAATGAATTAGAACATTCTAAGTAATAATAATAAAAATTCACTTAACAACAATAATTAATAACTTTATTATAGTAATAGAGAAGATAATTTACAAGATTTAATCTTAGCAATAATAATCAATACAAAAAAAAAATTAGCAATAATAATTAATATCTTCATTATACTAAGAAAATATATGCCCAATGAATTTATAGTTTATCTTTAATTCTCTTGCTAATACTATGAATAAATTTTTGGTAAGGAAGTCACATATACCACAAGATTTATCCTCTACCTAATATTTATTATCTAAAAGAACTCATGTTGACTTAAAAAAATATTCTTTTGGATCATAGGTTACGAAAGATCTCATCATTATCTATATATACTATAAAGCTGAAGCCTCTGACCAATATTTAATCTTTGTTTTTTTTTCTTAGAGCTTGACATGTAGGATTTAGAGCTCCGACATTTTTCCACATCAGCAATAAAAATAAAAATAAAACAAAAAAAATCTAAAAACCTGCCTAGAGCTAAAACTCAAAAACTACATAACTCTGAAAATCAAAAACTCAAAACGTAAGATCAAAACCCAACTCTAAAAATCAACGCAAAGTCACAATATATATATCTCCCCATCCTTTTTCCTCCTTCATCCTTACAAAACTTCTATAACTTACTTTGGACTGAACTGAAGAAGGGGACTATGTGCAACAATCTTCAAAGAAACATAATGTTTCTTTTTATCCCCAAAAAATTACAATATCACGCATTTGCAATCAACTCTACCCATCTATGACTCTATTCTCAGTTTCTTCCTCTCTTCGTGTTCTAACTAGGAGTGGCAAAGTAAGCCCAGACCCATTTGTCCACCCAAACCCACCCTCTCTAATTGAACCCAAACCCACCCAATTGTTAGTTGAGTTAAATGGGCATCAATCCAATTAGACCCATTTATTATTGGGTTTTAATTAAAAACCCATTGAGACCCATTTAACCCAAAAATAATATACCAAAATTTAACCTAGCCCTTCCCATAAAAAAAAAATAAAAATAAATATAAAAACCCCAGCCCTTCGACGTTTCAGTGTTTCATGAGGGTTTTCATTTTCCTTCATTTTCTTGGCCTTCAATCATGTTTTGGCCGAGAAAATGAAGAAGCCGACGGCATATGATCGGTCCCAATGAGAACGGGATCAAGAAGGTGATTGAGTACAAGTTCAACGACGATGGCAATAAGGTTAAGATCACAACCACCACTCGCAATCGCAAGCTCGCAAATGCTAGGCTTAGCAAGCGGGCCATCGAGCATCAATCTTGGCCTAAGTTCGGCGACGTGGTGCACGAGGACGTTGGAGCTAGGCTCACCATGGTCTCCACTGAGGAAATCCTCCTCGAGCGCCCTAGGGCTCCTGGTTCTCTTTCTTTCTCTCTCACTTGCTCACTTTTGTATTTATTTTTGTGTGATTTAAGAAATTAGGAATTGTTTGGGTATGGATTGCTGAAACAACAAAACTTAGTGCTTTGGCTCTGTGTTTTTTCTCACTCGTTTTGGAGTTGAGATTATTATTATTTGATAAGTAACCGACTCAACTGAGTTTAATCCAAAAGCATGATTCTCAGTTTGTAATTCTGTGATTGATTAGAGGTTGAATTTGTTGTTGGAGGCTGCCGAATGGAGCATAATTCTGTTTGTTTGCTAAGAAAACTGAGGAAAATAGTGAAGAAGAAAAAAAAAAAAAAAATTCCACGAGTCTTTTACTGTTTTTTAGGGGTATTTTGGTCATTTTGTAGGTTTCAGGGTTATTTTGATCATTTTTAGGTTTTGAGGTATTTTGATATTTTTGAAGATTTTAGAGTACTTTGGTCATTTTCACTTTAGTGCCCTTTTGGTAATTTTGATAATTGAGTAATTGGGTGGGTTGGGGTTTACCCATAATCATTGGATTAGGTTGGGTTTAGGTTAGAAGCAATTAGTTACTCCCTCCGTCTCACTTTGTTTGTCTTCTATTCCATTTTGAGATGTCCCAAAATATTGTTCTGTTTCTAAAAATAAAAGTCATTAATTTACTAATGTTCCTATTATACCCCTATTAATTTACTAATTCAATTTTTTGATAAATTTATTTAAGGGTAGTTTTGGAAACTTATACATTTTTAAAAGGTAGACAAGACAATAAATGATGTTCCCTTAAAAAGTTTGACTTTTCAAACAGGACAAATAAAGTGGGACGGAGGGAGTAAATGAGTTTTAATGGGTAAATGAGTTTTATATACACAACCCAATTATGCCCACCCCAAACCCACCCAAACCCACCTATTTGACACCCCTAATTCCAACTTCAAACTCACTAATCACTATGTTAAAGTTAAGTTTGATTTGCTATTTTTCCCCATTTTCTTTACTCATTAGCCTTTTATGAAGCAGACAATTGCTCTGCATTGCTCCAATTTCCAAGAGAACGTGCACCACGTGTATGGTTAAAATCTGATGTTTTCATCAATTGAAGTGGTGGCCAGGTATGACTCTTCTTTCTTCTTTATTTCTTATTAAAATAATATATACTAGTCTCGTCATATGCACTCTACACATGTGATGGGGTTCTTTTTATTTTTTATTTTTTATAATTTTGAGTTTAATGTAATTTTTTAATTTGAACTTATCTATTATTAGTGAGGTTACATAGAAATGATGGGTTTAGTGTGTGCTAGTTTTTAGGAAAATATGTATAGTGAGATATATTCAAATAGAGAGTGTGCTAATTTTTAGAAAAAAAAGTATATCGTGTAGTTTTTTTTTTTTTTTTTTTTTTGAATTTTGTTGAATTACAATTTTTTCCTTATTTTTTATTTTTTAAGAATAAATATTATCTAATTAGATTATGGGTATTTTTGACATTTTTTGAAACCATAACTAACTTTTTGAATCCTTTATACTACATAACATTAATATATATATATATATATATATATATATAACTATTATTAAACTATTATACATCATATAATATATAAAAAATAGTAGTGTAACATGATTTTTTGGGCTAAGCAAAACAATTAATCATTATTTTTTTTAAGTAATTGATTATTTGATTAGATTTTTCATATATTGAGATTTGTCCACTTTCTAGCAAATATTTAATTTATTAGTATTTTTTATGAATCAATAATTTTTTTTTATCTTATTCATTATATTTAATAAGTTATAAAATTTAATTTAATTTAAAAACTAGATTTGTGGGAATTTAAAAAATATTAATTTATTTTTTTAAAAGACTATATATTCATTGTTGTAAAAGAAAAAGAAGAGAATAATCTAAAGTAATATAGCAATGAGTGTCTTTTTAGATCTCCAAAGATTGAACTCGAAAAACATCATTTCGAATCATTAAATAGTGAGTGTACTTTAACTAGCATATTAAATACATTTACAATATTGTTTTAGACGATTGTAAATAATAGGGATATAATTAACATATGTATAGAGAAAAAAAAAAAGTCATTTTTTTTATTTGACCCTCCAAAGTTAAATTTCTGACTCTGTCATTATGGAGAAGGAGATTAATGGTCTGTTTGGATGTTTAAAAAAGGAAGGGGAGTAAAGTAAAGGGAGAGAGAGTAATTCAATTAACTTGTTTGAAAATTTTTTAAGGAATGAGAGGGAGGGGTTTTGAGGGGTTTCAATTACCTCTAACTCCTCATTTTTAATTCCCCCAAATTGAGAGATTTGAAGGGAGAGTAGAATAGATAAATTATTAACCAAATGAATTCCCCAATATACCCTTTCTAAATTAACAAAATTACAAACCAAAAAATTAACATAGATCCTTATTTTCTGTTAGATGGATAGGGCATACAAAGTTTTCTTTTTTCTTTTTTCTTGGCATCCAAATAGCGAAAGAACAGATAAAAATAATAATAATAATAATCAACACACTGATACTAAAAACTTCCAGCAAGGAAAAAAAAAAAAAAAAAAAATATATATATATATATATATATATATATATATATATATATAATCAAAACAAAACCAAAAAAAAAACAAAGGGAGGGAGAGTGAGAGTCGGCTCTTTTTTCTTTGTTTTCCAAAACAAAATAAATAGCACACATCTCAAGCACCACCACCAGACTTAAAAAACCCACATAGAGAGTTATATTTATATATTTATATTTACAGAGAAGAGTGGGGAAATCGATCTTTCAAGCAACGGCTACTTTTGCTGTTGTAGTGTGGTAAAAGAGGAAGAAGAAGGGATGTGGTTTTCTTTTTTTGTTAGTGTTGAAAATGGATTACAACAATGACAACTGACAAGTAAATCTCTCTCTCTCTCTCTAATTAGTTACTGGGTTTGCATGTTTATTGTTTTTCGTGAAATGTGTTTTTGGGTTTGTTCTGAAAAATGAAAATGTACAATCTTATCTGGGTTTATTATCTTCCCCAATTTTTTATTTTATTTTATTTTTATTTTGTTGGGAAAATGCATTTTGCTTGACTTTGATTTTTTAGTCAAAATATTTGTTTTTAAAAAAAAAATTAATAACCGTTGGGTTATTAATTTTCATTAATTAAAATTAATGAGAATGAGGATGAGATGTGGGCTCTAATTTAATTGGTGGGACATTATTTTTTAAGAGGTGCTATGTCTACAATATTTTTACAACATTTTAAAAACAAATCAGGGGTGGTTAGTTATTATTAGTTCAAATTTGAATTTAGCACTGAGATTATTTTTTTAACCCAACAATAACAACAAGTAACAACTTGTCACTTAAGATTTGTTGTAAAATTGTTGTAGACATATCATTTCTTTTTTCTTTTTTTTCTTTTTTCTTTTGCTTTTTCTTTACTCATTTATTGCAAGTCAATTTTTAAATAGGAGTAAATTTGTCTATTTAAATCATTTCCTCTCATTTCCATCTTAATTTTTAAAACATCCAAATAAAGGGAATGACTAATTACTCCCTTCCCCTTTACTAATTTTAAAAACATCCAAACAAAATGGAAAATGATCATTCTCCCTCTACTCTTCTCCCCACTACTCTCTTCTCCTTTACTCCCCTCTACTCTCCTCCCTCTCTAAACTTCCAAACAGGCCATAAGGAATCAAACTTGGTATTTGTTTGTGGTCATATAAGGGAAGAGGCTTCTCATGGAAGGGTACTTTTATTTTCATAAGATTTTGACTTAGTTTCCACTTGAGATTTTTTTTTTTTCTCCGCAGGGTTGCAAGAGACATGAAATAGAATATTTTGCAATATTTATACATTACTGCTTTCAATAATGCTACTACAAAGTTTGGATGCTATGCTATCTGCTTGGTTTGTGATAAAGTTCATAAACTGGGATTGTCAAAACCTTAAAATCTTATAAAAATTGCCTAGTTTCTGAAGGTGAATGTATCACAAAGAAATAAAAAAATAAAAAAAACTAATATCCCATAATCCAAAATAATTGGCAATTGGCTACTAAATATCTCTGCATTTCTCTCCAGAACTTCACAACAGATTTTCCCATAACACAATTTTCAACCTGAAAGCCTACATAAAATAAAAGATATAATTATTTCTTTGATAACTTCTAATTTCAAGGGACAAATTCCAGACTCATCCATTTATTTTTCAAGGGACATGTTCGTAGGTGAGTTAGCATACCGTGTTTTCACACTTGACATTGCATAATAACTAGTGACTGATTTGACTAAATGGTAGAAATAATTTGTTATAGTCTAATTCCATATTCTTGATGTTATAATCTTTAAAAGTGGTGCTATGTTTGCTGCTGCTTGGAGAAGTTGGTAGTATATAGCAAATTTTTTTTTTTTTTTTTAGATAAAGCACTCTGGTATATAATAATAATAATAATAATAATAATAATAGTAGGCAAAATAGAGAGAAAATCCAATTAAATTTCAAATAGAAATTCAATTAAAGTCTAATTTTACGCTACATGTCTCATTTAATCTAAATTTTGGAATTTTGTGCCAAGTAAGTTAATTTAGTGTAAAAATTGAATTTCAATTAAAATTTAATTTTGCATCACATATCTCATATAATCTAAAATTTTAAATTTTTTACCAAATTAGTTCATTTAGTGTAGAAAAAGATGAGTCCAATATAATAAACCATAAAAACATAATCATATAACTTAAAAAAAAAAAATCAAATTCATAAGTCATCTATATATATATTAATAAGTAAAACTTAGAGAAAATTGAATTAGAATATGAAATTATAATCCAATTTTACACATGTCTAAATTTATGTAAGGACTACACCATAATTATCCACTTAAACATGTGCCATGTGTCTACTGAAATTTTTTAATTTTTGTGTCAAGTGATTTAATGAGTGCAACATACTAAGAATCTAAAATTAATGAACTATAAAATTGAAAAAAAAAAAAACAATTACATATACTCAATAAAAATCATCACATGTTTCTCAAAAAATAAATAAAATAAAAATTACCACACATTCTATCTTATTAAAAGTTAGAAAAAAATGATCATAAGTAGTATTAAATTTAGGTAAGAATTTTAATATGTGACTAATTATATTTACTTTTAAAAAATAATTTGACTAATTATCTATATTTTATGATCAAATTTGTCTTTAATTTTAAAATGTATTTATATGTATGCATGAATGCATATGTTACATGGTTTTAAAAAAATAATAATAATTTGACTAATTATTTATATTTTTATTATAAATGTTTTTTTAGTTTTTTTTTAGTTTTAAATACATCCATGCATTTGCATGGGGTTACATGCTAGTATATAATAATAGGTTAAACTGAGAGAAAATCCAATTAAATATCTGTAAGGTCACGGTTTTCAGACTGGGCCCAGCGACGGACGGGATCTAGGCCCAGCGGACCTGTTACAATGAATTTGTAGAGAGTGGGGCGACGGCTTGTTTGGAAACAGACGATGATCAAATAGGAGCTAAGAACACAGAATTAGACGGGCCTACATCCCAGGGAGAAAGGACTCCTCGTCCGAGAATGTGAATTCCTAGCTTTTCTCGTCTCCCAAGAGCCTTTTTCTCTCTTCCCCCCCCCCCTTCTGAAAGATCTCTGATGTTATTATATTCCTCTCCTTGGTTCATCCTCCTCCTACACTTGTTAGTTATCCATGCCTATACTTGAGTGCACTTCCTATCAGCTACTCTTTCTGGCGTTCTGTGTGAGCTGTTGTGGCCCCCATCGCACTGTCTAGGGTTCACGTCCACATAAATAGGGTCAAGGTGTTAGCTGTGGGTATTTAATACGGAGGTGACAGCTTCTCCTAGGGTTGCTTTTCTACCACGCTCCTATGGCTGGCTAATTAGGCTCGGAATCTCCTTTGGGATCCTCGAGGGGACTGCCTCTGGCGACGCGGCGCCCTCCCCCTTCCATGACTTTGGTCTGCCGAGGACAGGGTTGTCCTCGGCAATATATCTTGGCAGTCTGGATTCCCCTCGTTCATCCTCGGGCACTTCTTCCTCCTCGACATAGGTCTTGGGTTTGATATGAAATAGACCGGAGTCCCTAAATCCTTTGGCCCCACAATATCAAATTAAAATTCAATTAAAGTCTAATTTTGTGCCACGTGTCTCATCTAATCTAAATTTTAGAATTTTGTACCAAGTGAGTTAATTTAGTGTAAAAATTGAATTTCAATTAGAGTTTAATTTTGAGCAATGTGTCTCATCTAATCTAAATTTTTAAATTTTTGTGCCAAATTAGTTAATTTAGTGTAGAAAATGAGGAGTCCAATATAATAAACCATAAAAAACATAATCATATAACTAAAAAAAATTCAAATTTATAAGTCATCTATATATATATATATATTAATATGAAAATTTAGAGAAAGTTGAATTAGAATTTGAAATTATAATCCAATTTTGCACATGTCTAAATTTATGTGAGGACTACACCATAATTATCCACTTAAGCATGTGTCATATGTCTACTTAAGTTTTTTAATCTTTGTGTTAAGTGAGTTAATGAGTACAAAATACTAAGAATCTAATATTAATAAACAATAAAATTAAAAAAAAAAATTACATATACTCAAAAATCATCACATGTTTCTCAAAAAATAAATAAAATAATAATCACCACACGTTCTATCTTATTAAAAATTAGAAAAAAAAATGAACATAAGTAGTATTAAATTTAGGTAAGAATTATAATATGTGACTAATTATATTTACTTAAAAAAATTGACTAATTATTTATATTTTTATAAATAAAAAAATTGTTTAATTTTAAATGCATCTATGTGTTTGCATGGAGTTACATGCTAGTCTATATATATAATAATATGTGAATATGAGAGAAACTCAAATTAGAATTCCAAATTAGAGTTTTAATTTTGCGCCATGTGTCTTAAATTATTTTTTTAAAGAGTTTTATTTCTTAATTTTAGAATCAAATGTGGGACTCCATTATAAATATTCATCCAAATGAGTTATTAAGTACAAAAACCAAAGAGTCTAAAATAAATGAATCATAAGAAAAAAAAGAAAAAAAAAGAAGGGTGTTTCACAATAATAAATAAATAAATAAATAAACATGAAAAATTTACATTTTATACCTAACAATATCCTTATAAAATTTTTTAAAGAGTTAACCAAATATAAAAATGACTATCAATCGTATTTAAATTATATATATATGAATTATATTATGCATCTTATTATATATATTTTAAGTGTATTCATGCATATGCATGGGGCTATAAGCTAGTATATATTAATAGGTAAAGTTGAGGGAAAATTCAATTCGATTTCAAATTTAAATTCAATTAGAAGTTAATTTTGTGTCATGTGTCTCATCTAATCTAAGTTTTTAAATTTTTGTGCCATGTTAATTAATTTAATCTAAAAATTGGAATTCAATTAGGGTTTAATTTTGCGCCACATGTCTCATTTAATATAAGTTTTTTAATTGTTGTGCCAAATGAGTTAATTCAATGTAGAAAACGAGGAGTTTAATATAAATAAACCATTAAAAAACCTAATCGTATATATATATATATATATATATATATATATATATATATATATATATATATATATATAACCAATACTTAAAGAAAATTTAATTAGATTCAAAATTGAAATTTACTTTTGTTAGCTTTCCATACAAATTAAATTATTTAGATTTTTACCGTTATTTTTTCTTTGAACTAATGAGCATATTTTTCATATTATTTTTATTTAGATATTTTGTATGCCAAAATCTTGAATGTAACAAATTGTAATTAAACTAAACGATTCCATACACTTATTCCCATTCAATTTAGGAGATATTATTGGATAAATTTTTTTTTTTTTTGTTTTGTTTTGTTTTGTTTTGTATTTAGTAGAATTTCATGAATAGTGATTGTGAATTAATATTGTATATGTAGTATCCAATAATGATTTTCAAAATTATATATATAGTAGTGTCATGAGAAACTTGGCATAGCCAATATCATGAAAATTGCTAGAAAAATTATTTTAGTACCTCCAAATGTCCTGATTGAACTAATATTCTATATATTTATAACCCAAACTAACATTAATAGCACCACTACAATTTATCATTCCCATGCATAAACATGGGTACATACTAGTTATTGTAGGGGTATTGGGTCTAGAAGCTCATTATCTATGTATATATTGGGCTTGGGGCCCAATCTGAGAATGAAAGATCATTCGAGGAGGAATAAAAATTGTTAAGGGAGTCCGTGTTAGTAAAAGAGAAAGTTAGTTTTGGTCATAAGGGCCCAGGAGGGTGGGCCGAGGATGAATACCTCTTTGGCTAACAAAAGCTGAGGTCCGAAGAGACAGTCTGCCATCTAGGGGAATGTTCTAGGAAATTCTGTTGGTACGAATAAGTATTAAAAAAATATAGGACAGGGGGGAGTCCTAAAATATCTAAGGAGAAAGCTGCTATCACTGCATTAAATGCTTTGCAGCTAACCTTCTGGCTGCATTAATGTGGAGGTGATACTTGAATAGTGGTTTTCAGCCTTACAGCTACTACATAAAGACTTCAGGAAGGTGCTAATGGGACAAGTATCAACACCAACCATCTGGCCTGCACATGGAGGGTAAAGATGAAAGGGGAAGGAAATATAAAAGGAGAGAGAGGCAATGAGAGAAAGGGATTGAGAATTAGAAGGAGAAAAAAAAACTATAGCAACCAAGAACAAAACTTGTAGTCAAACTTAAGGATTAATATATAAGAATTGATCTCCTCGGATTGTGCTGAGGACGATTTTCTTTAGTTTAAACTTGTCTATCTTCATTCTCTTGTCATCAAGATCTACTTTATTTGTTGTTTGATTCACTAAAACCCAGTTTTCCAACTCACTCTCTACAAATTCATTGTTTTGGGTTTTTTGGACCTAAGTCCATCCGTCTTTTGGGCTAGGGACTCAAATCTAGTCCTTACAATTATCATAATGATCAAGATGGAAAAAAATTATTTACAAAGAGGTCATTGTCAACCTTTTCAACATGAATTTGAATGATCCCCCTAAAAAATATTGCTAGAGTCGCTACTATTTTCAGTCAACTTTACTCTACTCCCCTCTACTCTCTCTTCCTTCCCCCTCAATCCAAACGGCCTTTAATGTTTTCCCTTGAACCAATGGGTGTAAAACCCACATGGACCAACTATGGAAAGATTGAAATTACGGCACACATTAGTTATCCATTTTTGAAAACATTTTGGGAAATTAAAAAAGTTGTCAAAAAATTAGTTACTTTTTCATTTTTCCATAAAATACTTTTAAAATAGTTTATTAATGTTTGTCCTAAGGGTACACATGAATAAAACTCATTGAAATTTTCGGGTGGTGACTGGTCATATTCAGAGAATAGTACTGTTTATGAATTAGGAGTAGGGGTTAGTAGGGAAAAATGAAACTGTCCTTGGATAAAACTAATAAGATAAATTTTATACAGATGATAAAAACTTGAAGAACCTCCTTTAATATACTAACCATTATATTATAGTTATACTAATAAAATTAGGAAGAACTACCTAATAACTAGTGGAGCTCCTTCTCTCTCTAGGAGAGCACTTTACTCCTTCTCTCTCTAAGAGAGATTGCACTTCTACCTTGTGTCGCCGATGCCAGTAACATTTTTTCTCTTCTTTATACCTTCACTCCATCCCCTTTTCTCTTCTCTGCATTACCCCCTTTAAACACTCACCTATCATTATCCTTGTCAATCACCATTTCACTATTTCACACGCTTTGTTTATGGAACCTATGCTCTACACTTGTCCGTAACGTTTTTTCCTTTTTCTTTTCTTGTGGTCTGTCTACCTCATAACAAAACAACTTTTCTCTTTTTGCTTTTTTCTTCTCTCCTCTTCTTTTTCCCTTTCCTTTTCCCAAACTTGTTCTTTTTTGTCTTCTATGGTCTCTTCATTTTCCTTGTTTCCTTGGGTTTTCTTCTTTCTTGTCGTTTTTTCCATGTTTGGTTCCCTTGTTCTCTGAACATGGGGGACTCTTTCACAACCCGTGAATTTCAATGGATTGAAAGTAGTGGGGGTCCATTTGCTGCGGATTCGGACTCTTCCTCACAATATAGTGATGAAGACGAATCTCCTTTCGCAAGGCATGGACACGTGATTGAAGCTGATCCTGATAATGTGGACATGCAAAGGGATTTCTAGAGACAGTGTGCTATTGGTTTCATTCTCGACTACAGGAAGTTCTCAGTTCCTTACTTACAACAGGTAATCAACACTGCATGGAGAATCAGAGGAGGCGTTTCAGTTGTAGGTAGGGATTCTTTCTTTTACTTGATTTGGTTTGAACTGGAAGAGGATTTAGAGCATATGTGTGCTAAGGACCTTGGTCGTGGATGGTGCCTTTCTTGTGCTTGAGAAATGGAGGCCAAATTTGGCCTTCAATAGGTTACATTTTGTTGGTGCAATCACAATAATAATGGAAATAACACAACGAGAAACTGAATAATACTTCTGAATATTATTAGTATAAAGAAAGGAATTACACAACACAATTTGGACTGAGGCGCGGCACTCGCTCTCTTTAAGGAGATTCAAGCCCTTGGTTGGCTAAACTTTGTAACCGGTGCAGACCTTCTTTGACTTGTCTCCCCCAGGATACAACAGTCCAACAAGTGTTGTATGGCTAGAACAACCTCTGCACAAAGTGTTCAAGCCCAAAGCTCCACCAGAAAGAACACCCTTCCTTGCCAAGAATCTCTCTATTTTTTTTTTTTTTTTATGTGTATTGTGAATTGTTGTAACTTGGATTGGGTCTGAATGAGTCTATTTATAGGCTCAATGGGCCTCACGAAATTACTACCCAATTTATTTTGATTTAATTAGGTCCATTATTCTGATGTAGTGGGTGTTATAAGATTAATTGTTGGATATTAATCTGATGGGCTGGAGTTACATAATTAATGGTGAGATAAGGAGTTTCTGAAGAATGAATAGGCCCAAACGGAAAGTCCATTAAGTGGGTTAATGGCTCTTTATTTTCCATAATAAAAATGGAGTATTAATTCGGGCCATTTACTCACCAACGGATATGGTAATTTCTCTGAATGGGCTGTCAAGTAGGAGGATCCAAGAGGCTGATTCATTTCCAATTTTGATACCTCCACTCTTCACCTCCCCCTTGCGCACGTATCTAGCCCAATATCTGAGACAATACATTTTAGCCCATTAATCACCACAATTAAAAAGAATAAAATAGTCTCTCTCCTTTTCAATGTGGGATTAATCATTTTCACTAACTCTTCATCTTCCATATTCACTCCCACATTTTTCATTTATGTTATAACATTTATTCATTTTTAATTATTTAATATTAAAATGCTCCAACAATCCCCCACTCATTTTAATATTAAAACTTTTAGTTAAAGAGAGATTACCAGGTAAAGATGGGTCATTATGCATCATGAAGGTGTGCTCTGCATTGAACCTTCACTTAGTAAAACAGCGATCTCAACTCCAGAGTCGTAGTGGTCTCCGACTTGAACTAGGACTGCTTTAGGGAAATTAAGCGTCACTGCTTACACATAATAACCCAGGTGTTGACATGAGCTTTTATAGCTAGCACTTTACGGCCGTGTGCTGATCCCAGTTTCATGAGTGTATTTGAGACTTAGTCCAAATCTCATAGGGAGCGGCCCCACCCCCACACTCACATAGGTGAAATTTTGTCAAGGGTACTCCTGTAATTCTGACACCCCACTCATACGAGCTACAAATTTCATTAAGAGTTTTTTAACTCATCCTCTCCACATTACAGGATAAATGCACTTACATCATAGGGATGAATAATTAAAATTATTTACAAAATAAATAATTAAAAATAAATAAATTGTGCATTTCTTACGACCATCGTATGATTCGTTTTTCCCATTGAACCCAATTCTCAGGATCTCTGGTCCTTAGGTTGGGTATCCTCATACATGGCTCATGATTCTATGGACTTTAGTCCCATCCCCCTCGATGTATTCCAGACTCTATCTTTTGCCAAGGCCTTGGTAAATGGATCTGCAAGATTATCATTAGATTTAATATAATCCACAGTTATGATGCCACCACTCAAATAAGATCGCACGGTACTGTGCTTTCTTCTTATAGGTCTGGATTTACCGTTGTAATAACGGTTTTTAACTCTACCAATTGCGGCAGTGCTATCACAATGAATTAATATAGGTGGAATTGGCTTTTCCCAAAGTGGAATTTCATATAACAAATCTCTAATCCAATTTGCCTCTTCACTAGCTGAAGTTAATGCTATTAATTCAGCTTCCATTGTTGAATTAGCAATTATTGTTTGCTTTTTAGATTTCCAACAAATAGCACCACTACCTAAAGTAAAAATATAACCAGTGGTAGAGAGAGAATCACCTGACAAAGTATTCCAATCGGCATCACTAAAACCTTCAATCACAGCAGGGTACTTTTTATAAAATAAGCCATAGTTTTTGGTACCAATTAAATATCTCATAACTCGCTCAATAGCTAGCCAATGATCTTTACTAGGCTTGCTAGTAAATCTGCTAAGCACTCCTACTGCATATGCAATGTCAGGCCTAGTACAATCAGTAGCATAACGCAAACTACCAATGATACTAGCATAATCCTTTTGATTAAAAATCTGATCATCATTATTCACAGGAAATAAATGAACACTAGAATCAAAAGGAGTAGCTACACTTTTGTGATCATGAAAATTATATTTTCTCAATATTTTCTCAACATAATGTGATTGATCAAGATATATTCCATCACATGCTTTTGTAATTTTCATGCCCAAAATAAAATTAGCCTCACCAAGATCTTTCATGTCAAAATGGCTTTTAAGCATATTTTTTGTCTCATTTATAACATGCATATTTGAGCCAAAAATCAACATATCATCTACATAGAGGCTAATAATAACATGTAAATTATTCCATGATTTAGAATAAATACATTTATCACATTCATTTGATTTATAACCATTCTCAATCATGCAGGAATCAAACTTTTCATGCCACTGCTTAGGTGCTTGTTTTAAGCCATATAGGGATTTAGTTAGCTTACATACCTTGCTTTCTTGTCCAGGCTCTACAAAGCCTTCGGGTTGATCCATATAAATCTCTTCCTCTAGGTCCCCATTTAGAAAAGCAGTTTTTACATCCATTTGATGAATTTTCAAATCAAAAATTGCAGCAATAGCAATTAACAATCTAATAGATGTAATTCTTGTTACCGGAGAAAAAGTATCAAAGAAATCAAGATCAGCTTTTTGTTTAAAGCCTTTTGCAACAAGTCTAGCTTTAAACTTATCTATTGACCCATCCGGTTTCAACTTTTTTCTAAGGACCCATTTACAACCTATGGTCTTACAACCCGGTGGAAGATCTTCTAATTTCCAAGTTCTATTAGAAATTAGAGATTCCATCTCATCATTTACAGCCTCTTTCCAAAAAATAGCATCAGGTGATGATAAAGCCTCTTTTAAATTTTGGGGATTTTCCTCAATGTTAAAAACATAATAATCAGGACCAAAATCCTTTTCAACTCTAGCTTTTTTACTCCTTCTAGGTTCCATTTCAAAATTTTCTTGATTTTGTAAATGTGAAGTAGAAGAACTAGGTTGTGACAAACTATTTCCTTCACCCCCACTATTTTTCAATTTAAAAGGAAATTTTTCTTCATGAAAAATTGCATCACTTGATTCAAAAATTATTTTGTTTTCAAGATCAAAAAATCTATAGGCTGCACTATTAATCGCATAACCAAGAAAAGCACAGGTAGTAGCTCTTATACCTAATTTAGGCATTTTAGGGTCAGTAAGCCTTACATAAGCAAGACAACCCCATACTCTCAAATATCCCAAATTTGGCTTGTGTCCTTTCCACATCTCAAAAGGTGTGGTGTGTGACTTTTTATGTGGCACCCTATTCAAAACATGACATGCAGTTAAAATAGCTTCACCCCAAAAGTGTAATGGTGCACCAGATTCAATTAACATGGCATTCGTTAACTCAATTAAAGTTCTATTTTTTCTTTCAGCCACACCATTAGAAGCAGGTGAATATGGTGCAGTAGTTTCATGGATAATTCCCAAAGACTGAACAAATGAGTTGAATGCACTTGATTCATACTCACGGCCTCTATCACTTCTTATTCTTTTTATTTTTCTACCGAATTGATTTTCAACTTCTTTTAAAAAATCTTGAAATTTTTCAAAAGCATCACTTTTATTTTTCAACAAATAAACAGTTGTATATTTTGAGAAATCATCAATAAAAGTGATAATATATCTATTTCCTCCACGAGTTAAAATTCCCTCAAATTCACATAAATCGGAGTGAATTAACTCAAGCAATTCGGTATTTCTTACAACATTTTTATGAGGCCTTTTTGTAATCTTAGCTTGACTACAAGTTTCACATTTTTCAAAATTTTTTGACAGTCTTGGAATTAACCCTAAACTACTCATGATTCCCACATATCTACTATTTATATGACACAAACGAGCATGCCAAAAATTAATAGAAGCATATAAACTGAACTGGTAGATGCTTTATTATTCTCAACATTCAATTTAAACATTCCATCACAAGCATAACCCTTGCCCACAAATAACCCCTTTTTAGTGATTACATAATTATCAGATTCCATAGTTTGCTTGAAGCCAGCCTTGTTAAGCAAAAAACTTGACATCAAATTCTTCCTCATGGACGGAGTGTAAAGTACATCTTTCAATGTTAGCACACGTCCAGAAGTGAATTTTAATTCAACCTCACCACTCCCAAGAACCTTGGTTTTGCTAGAGTCACCAAGCATAACAGTTTTTTCTTCTTCAAAAGGAGTGTACAATTTGAACCAATTTTTGTCATAGCAAACATGCCTATTAGCACCAGAATCTGCCCACCACCCTTCAACATATTGCACCATATTGATGTCTGTAATCATAGCCACTAAAGGCTCTTCGGTTACGTTAGCCTGTGGGACAGATTCACGTTTCCGAAATTTGCAAAATCGAGCAATATGCCCACTCTTGCCACAGACAAAACAAGATCTATTAAATTGATCTTGTGAAGGGGGTCCTTGGTTCTTATTGTAATTTTTATTTGGGTTTCCCCTTCCTTGAGGTCTATTATTATTTTTAAAGGCTCTTTTTTTAGGCTTCAATTGAACATTTCTAGGAAAATGATTTTTGGGCATATTATTATTGGATGAAATAAGGTTTACCTTTGTGGTGGAATTACCATTGCTTTCTTGTGTCATGAGTGCATCTTGTCCTCTAGCCTCCTCCTCCACACGGATGCGTGTGATCAAAGTCTCCAAGGATGTCTCCTTTTGTTTGTGCCGCAAAGTCTTTTGGAACTCCCTCCAAGATTGTGGTAGTTTATCAATTATGCCAGCTACCACCAAATTGTCTCCAATCTTTATGCCTTCGGATCTTAATTCTGCTACAATCATTTGGAAGTCTTGTGCTTGATCCACCACCGATTTTCCATCCACCATTTGGTAACGGAAAAATCTGCTAGCAGCATACTTCTTTGCACCGGCCTCCTCGGTATCATACTTGTTTTGTAAAGCTTTCCAAATTTTCTTAGCAGAATTGTAAGTTGTATCATAATAATCATAGAAATGATCCGCAAGAAAATTCAAAAGATAAGAACGACAATTATATTCATCTTTTGTATACTTATCTAATTTTTCTTGATGGAGACTATATTCTTCCTCACTCATCTCATCGGTAGGAACTTTTGATGGATTCTTGTCAGTGAGGATGTAGGAGACTTTGAGAAGACTCAAGTAGAAGAGGACCTTTCCTTTCCACCTCTTGAAGTGGGCTCCCTTAAAGCGAAAGGGCTTGTTGAGATCTCCAACTGGCTCATTTGGTTTCTCTTGTGTAGGCTCCATGACTGAATCTCCTTAAAATTGTTGGTGCAATCACAATAATAATGGAAATAACACAACGAGAAACTGAATAATACTTCTGAATATTATTAGTATAAAGAAAGGAATTACACAACACAATTTGGACTGAGGCGCGGCACTCGCTCTCTTTAAGGAGATTCAAGCCCTTGGTTGGCTAAACTTTGTAACCGGTGCAGACCTTCTCTGACTTGTCTCCCCCAGGATACAACAGCCCAACAAGTGTTGTATGGCTAGAACAACCTCTGCACAAAGTGTTCAAGCCCAAAGCTCCACCAGAAAGAACACCCTTCCTTGCCAAGAATCTCTCTATTTTTTTTTTTTTTTATGTGTATTGTGAATTGTTGTAACTTGGATTGGGTCTGAATGAGTCTATTTATAGGCTCAATGGGCCTCACGAAATTACTACCCAATTTATTTTGATTTAATTAGGTCCATTATTCTGATGTAGTGGGTGTTATAAGATTAATTGTTGGATATTAATCTGATGGGCTGGAGTTACATAATTAATGGTGAGATAAGGAGTTTCTGAAGAATGAATAGGCCCAAACGGAAAGTCCATTAAGTGGGTTAATGGCTCTTTATTTTCCATAATAAAAATGGAGTATTAATTCGGGCCATTTACTCACCAACGGATATGGTAATTTCTCTGAATGGGCTGTCAAGTAGGAGGATCCAAGAGGCTGATTCATTTCCAATTTTGATACCTCCACTCTTCACCTCCCCCTTGCGCACGTATCTAGCCCAATATCTGAGACAATACATTTTAGCCCATTAATCACCACAATTAAAAAGAATAAAATAGTCTCTCTCCTTTTCAATGTGGGATTAATCATTTTCACTAACTCTTCATCTTCCATATTCACTCCCACATTTTTCATTTATGTTATAACATTTATTCATTTTTAATTATTTAATATTAAAATGCTCCAACACATTTGAATTAGGCCTCCATTTGGGTTCAATTGCATGGCTTACCATTGGAGTACCAGTACCCTGAAATTGCTGAAAGGATGGGTCAGATGATCGGGCTCTTTGAAAAGGTGGATTGAGAGGATCGTATACCTTGAAATATAAGATTTATGCATGTCAGAGTGAGGTTGGATCCCTGGATGCCAGTTACCACAGGGTTTGTTTTAAGGTTAGATGGTGGTGCTTGCCATAGATCTATATTCAGCTTCAGCTGAAGATTTTGATACCATTGACTACTTCTTTGATCTCCATGAAATCAAAGCATCTCCAAGAAAAACACAATATCCGGTAAGTGATTTCCTTGTATCTGGGCATCCTGCCCAATCAGCATCACAGTATGCTCTCAATTGTAAATCTGAATCACTTGGAAAGAAAATCCCTTGTCCATATGTACCTTTGACATATTGCAAAATTCTTGTTGCAGCCTGCATATGAGGAACTCTTGGTTTGGCTAAAAATTGGCTTAGCCTGTTTACGACATATGTGATATCAAGCCTACTAAGTGTCAAGTACATCAATTTACCTATGAGCCTTCTATACTTGCTTGAATTTGGTAGAAGTTCACCACTGTCCTTTGACAGTTTCAATTGTTGTTCCATTGGAGATTTAGCAGGCTTACAACCCATCATACTTGTTTCCTTTAAAATGTCTAAAGCAAACTTCCTTTGGTTTAAGCTTATTCCCTTCTTGCTTCTAGCAATTTCAAGTCCTAAGAAAAGCTTAAGTGATCCAAGATCCTTAATTTCAAATTTAGCATCCAAAACTGACTTTAAAGTTGCTACACAAGTAGGATCATTTCTTGTGATGACCATGTCATCTATATAGACCAATAAAGCTGTGAACAAAGGGCCTTTAGCATGAATAAAGAGAGAGTTATCAGCAGTAGATTGAACAAATCCAAGTTGCTGAATGGTATATGATAGTTTTGTATACCATTGTCTTGAAGCTTGTCTCAAACCATAAAGGGATTTAAGCAGCTTGCAGACAACAGGAGGAGCAGAAGAATTTGAAGAAGAAGAGGCAATTGAAGTCCCCCCCTTACTATGAAAACCAGGAGGCAATGACATGTACACTTTTTCATCTAAGTCCCCATGTAAGAAGGCATTGTTTATGTCCAATTGGTAAAGGGGCCAACATCCAGCAGCTGCTAAAGTAATAAGGACTCTAATAGTGACTGTCTTAGCAACAGGGGAGAATGTCTCAAGAAAGTCAATGCCTTCCTTTTGTGTTTAGCCACAAGTCTAGCCTTGTATCTCTCCACTGTTCCATTAGGATTCAACTTAATCCTATACACCCACTTACACCCAATAGGGGTTTTACTAGGAGGTAAGGTGTTAGCTCCCAAGTATGAGTTTGTTCAAGGGCCTGAATTTCTTTGTCCATTACTGCTCTCCAAAGAGGATCTTTAATAGCTTGGAAGAAAAATTGTGGCTCTTAAGGTGATGTGCTAATTGCCAATAGATATGTTTGATAACAAGGTTCTAAATGGGAGTAAGTGAGCCCATCAGCCACATCATAAGGTGCACTAGAAACATGAGTGGTAGCACAAATATAATCCTGTAAGTAAACTGGTTTAGTGGATTGCCTAGATGATCTTCTGATAAATGCTAATGGTGGTTCATTAGTTGATGTGGAAGCTGGTATAGATGTGACAGAAGTAGGAACTGAAGAATTAGTGGAATCAAAAGCTGCAGGAGAAGAATCAGAATGGAGAGAAGAAACCTGAACTGGAATAAGATCAGTAACATAATCTGAACAAGCAATAGACTCATCTCGGATGGTAATAAGAGTGACAAAAAAATCATTACCTAAGCTGGAAGATGCAAGACCATCAACTTCATTAATTGAAGTAAAAGGGTTTGAAATTGAGGCTTTACTATTAATACAAGGAAATATGTTTTCATGAAAGACCACATCTCTATATATGAAAACTGTATTTGTGGACAAGTCTAAAACTTTGTAACCTTTGATGCCAAAAGGATAGCCTAGAAAGACACACCTCCTTGCTCTTGCTGCAAATTTGGACTTGTTATGTGCAAGTGTAGAAGCATAACAAAGGCAGCCAAAGATCCTTAAATGAGCATAGGAAGGAGGATTGCCATAAAGGACCTCATAAGGGGTTTTGTTAGATATAGGTGTACTAGGAATCATATTAATCAGATATGCAGTAGTTAAAACACAATGCCCCCAAAGATGTAAAGGCAAATGAGAATGAAACATGAGTGACCTTGCTACATTCAAGATATGCTGATGTTTCCTCTCTACAATTGCATTTTGCTGAGGAGTTTCAACATAGCTCAAATAATGCAAAATGCCCCTTTTAGCAAAGAAATCACTCATGATGAATTGAGTTCCATTATCAGTTCTAATGACCTTTACTTTCCTAGAAAATTGAGTTTCAATCATAGTGCAAAATTGTTCTAATATGGACTAAGTTTGTGATTTGTGCTTCAACAAGTAAACCCATGTACATCTAGAGCAATCATCCACTATAGCGAGGAAATATTTGCAAGAATCAATGGTAGATACGGAAAATGGACCCCACAAGTCACAATGAATCAAATCAAAACAATTCTCAGAAATATGCACACTTTCATTAAAAGGCAATTTTTTTTTTGTTTGGCAAGAGTACAAACATCACAAAAAAATTCTGCATTTGAATCACAAATCTGTACATTATTTGACTTGAGTAAATTTAGCTTGGCATTGGAAGGATGCCCCAACCTCATGTGCCATATATGTGGCTGAGTTTTATTAACAGAAAAAGCAGTTGAAACAAAAGAAGAAACAGAATTGCTATCTTCTAGCAGGTAGAGTCTATTACACTTTTTACCCAGACCAAGTGTGCTCCAATGAGCAAGGTCCTAGATGAAACACAAATTACCAAAGAAAATAAGGCAACATAGGACAGATTTGGCAAGTTAGCTAACTAATATGAGATTGAAGCTAAAAGATGGAACACAAAGAACATTATATAAGATGAGGTTTTCATTAGTCCTAATATGTGTGACTAATGCTACCTCACCATTGGGCAAATTTACATGAGTGTTCAATGTGGCAATTAGTGTGGTGAAACAAGACACAGAATGCACCATGTGGTCAGTAGCACTTGTGTCTATAACCCAATCAGTAGTTCCAAAACAGGTTCTATTAACCAGTTTGGCTGAAAAAATGGAATGTGTCAAATTTGGACTAAAAGCAAGATTAGAGACAATACTTGACATAGTTTCAAGGTAACTGTTATAAGCTTGAGGATATGGATTAGTGGCTGCCACACCAGTAGTATAAGGGACACCAGCAAATGAACACACATCAACAACTCCAGAACCCAAATTAGCCAATCCATTACTAGTACTCACATTTATTGCATGATGATTCTCACCAGAATTACAACCAGCATTGAGGAAAGCCAACAACTGCTCACATTGAGCTTCAGAAAGAGGACATTGAACTGAACCACTCTGAGTTGCGGTTCCTAGATTGCAAGTGACTTGATTAGCACTTGATCTTCCTTTTGGTTTATATCCTGGTGGATAACCGTGTAATTTGTAACATTTATCAATTGTATGTCCAAGCATGTTGTAGTGAGTGCATAAAGGTCTCTCCTTTTTGTTGTTTCCTTTGTTCCAAGTAGGATTACCAGAATTATTTCCCTTCAAATTAGCATACATTGCTACTGAATTAGGCTTTGCAATGTAAAATCCTCCATGTCCTACACTCTTGTGAGACTCTTCTTGAAGAACTAAGGCATAAATCTTGCTAATCGAAGGAAAAGGCTCATGCATCAGAATTTGAGTCGTTATAGTCTCAAAATTCTCATTCAAACCCATCAGAAACCTCATAACATAAGTCTTATCATGAGAAGCACTTAGGATTTTGATTGCTCCACAGGTACACTATGGTAATTTCTCCAAATTGAGCAATTGATCCCATAGCTTCTTGAATCTTGCTCTATGACTGTCATTTGGTTCGAGAGATATTAGAAGTTTCCTTTTGAAGATTGTAGATTTTGGGACCACTACCCTGTGAAAAGAGTCTTTGCAATTCAAGCCACATCTCTCTGGCAATTTGACAGTATATTATGCCGTTAGATACATCAACGTGCATGGAGTTGATCATCCATGAAATCACCATTGTATTGCAGCTTAACCAATCTTCATAGAGAGGAGATTCTGGATCTGGCTCAGTAATTTTTCCATTAATGAAACCTATCTTCTTCTTGGCAGTGAGAGCTAAGATCATAGCCCTTGACCAAGAGTGATAATTCTTCATTCCAAGCAGTGGTTGTGTAACCAAGATGCTACCTAGATTTTCATTCGGATTGAGAAAATATGGATTTGGAAGATTTGAAGAATTCATTTCAGTGTTTGGTTGAGAGGTACAATTGGTTTGAACACTCGATTCAGGGGACGCCATGGATAGTGCTCAAGAACTCAATTGAGAGAGACGAAAATCAGAGAAAATTAGATTATTTCTCAAGAAAATTCTTCAGAAGTTAAAAGAATGAATTTTCTCGGGAAAATTTCTAATCAAGGAAAGAAAATTGTAGAGGTATTGGCTAGGAAATCAATGAATCTATGCTAGCCAAGGCTCTGATACCATGTAAAAGGTAAAGACTCTTTAAATAAAACTCTGTATTTTATTAAATAGTACTGAGCAATACAACCACTCCACTACGTAAGGTACAATTGCTAGCTATTTAGAGCATCTCCAGCAGCCTCTCCAAATTTTTGCCTGTTTGGAGAGTGAACAATGCAATTTACCTTTTGCCTATTTACTTTTTCAAATACACTTTCCAACACTCTCTATCCTTTTCTCCATCCCATTTAAATATTATTTCATCATTCATTCTTTATTCTTTTTTATTATCATCTTCTATTCTTCCTATATTCATTTATGTGGAAAGTTGTTACTAGTTATAATTTGAACCCACCACTGAAATTATTTTTTTACTCATCACTATTAGCTAATAACAATCTATTACTTAAAATTTATTGTGAAAATATTGTGATAACATTTCTTAATTGCCACTTCTTATTTTTTATATTATTTTTCCAAACTTAATTACATCCATACGTTTTTTTTTTTCTCCACCACACACCTATCCCACTCCCATCTCTATCTACCCTTCTTTTTCTTTTTCTTTTTCTAGTTCATTTTGGATCTCACTTTCACTTTCTCCCACTCTCTCATTCTTTCTCTATCTCTCTCTCTCTCTTTTTTTTTTTTTTTTTTTTTAAATTTCTACTTGATTCTAGAACACTCTTCAGTGATAAGAAACAGAGAAATTAAGAACAAGCGATTGCTTGCTCCACCGTTGATCGAAGGACACAAGCAGGTGTTGTCTCTTTTTTGCTCCAGGTTGCTTGCTTGCTCCATCGTGGGTCAGATGGTTTCTATGTCTTTTTTTTTTTTTTTTTTTGATTTGATTAATTTTAAGATAGTGTTTTTGAGTTTGTATTTTGATTATGCTTGAGTTTAGAGATGTTTAAGAGAAAAATTATTTGGTTTATGAGATGTTTCAGATGGCTCCACCGTTGTCTCTCTCTTCCATTTTTTTTTTTTTTTTTTTCCTGATTTCATTTGGTTTATGAGAAAAATGATTTTTGTGTTTGGATTGTATTTTGTGTTTTGTAGCCGTTGAGATAAAGAAGAGAGATGGAGTGAAGAAGAAAGAGAAATGAAGGAAAGAGAAAAAAAGTTTTTTTTTTTTTAATTCAACCAGTATTATTTTAAGAGGAATTATTCTTTGTATAAGCTACAGTAGCTCTCCAGGCCTAGAAAGCTACGGTAGCAAATCTAAAAAAAAATTTAGAGATAGAGAGGTTGTTGGAAGGCTTTTTTGGTATGTTTGCTCTTCAAATTAGGTCTTAGAGCATTCACAGCAGTGGAGCTAAAAAGCTATAATGCTATTTTAGCTCCACCAATATACCAAAAGAGGCCTGCAGCAGTGGAGGTAAAGCAAAATTTTTTTGCTGATTTGCTACAGTGCACATCTATCTATAGATGTGCACTGTAGCACTCATCTAAAAAAAAAAAATATTTTTTTATTCCAACTGCCGATTAAAATAATGCAACTCACTTTTTTTTTTTTCATTTCTTTTATCCTCTCTCAATCTCACCGTGTACTCTCATCATCACCCTCAAGCTTTCATCATCTCTTTCATCTCTCAAGCTCTCATCTCTCTCATCTCCCAGCCCACGCCGTCGCCGTCCCAGCCCACGCCGTCGCCGACCCACGCCATCCCAGCCCAGCCCACGCCGTCGCCGGCCCACGCCATCCCAGCCCGCGCCGTCGCCGACCCACGCCATCCCAGCCCACGCCGTCGCCGACCCACGCCATCCCAGCCCAGCCCACGCCGTCGCCGACCTACGCCATCCCAGCCCAGCCCACGCCGTCGCCGACCCACGTCGTCGCCGACCCACGCCATCCCAGCCCACGCCGTCGCTGTCTGTCAAGCTCTCATCTCCGCCGACCCACGCCATCCCAGCCCAGCCCACGCTGCCCAGTCCTCCCCACTCCGCCGATCCATGCCTCCGCCCAGTCCTCCGATCAGACCCACGCCATCTCTCTATTCTCTTTGCTGTGATTGAGTTTGTTTTTTTTTTTTTTTTAATGTATTTTCATATGGGTTTGGGGGTTGTGGTGGTGGTGGATGATTTTGACAGTGGGTTTGTGGATTTTGGTTGTGGTGACCGGTGGCAATGGGGTTGTGATTGTGGTTGTGGTTGTGGTTGTGGTTTTTTTTTTTTTTTTTTTTCTATGTTGTGTTGTGGTTGCCAAAGTAGAGTGGTGGTGGTGGCAGCGGCGGCGGCTGTGGCGGATGGTAGAGGTGATTGGTGCTGTGTATGTATTTTTTTTAGTGGGATATATTATTTTATTGTAGTGGTTATATTATTTTATTGTGATGTTTATATTATTTTATTGCGTTGATAGCTAAAATAGATCCACTGCTGTAGTATATGTGTAGGTATAATAGATAAAGTAACTTTTGGTGGAGCTAAAAAGCTATATTTTTAGCTCCACTGCTGTGGATGCTCTTAGAGAACCTATTGAAGATGCTCTTATATATTGGAGCTATCTAATAAAAAATGAAAGAGAAACTAATTCCCACTTTTGAAGGAAAAGTGGTTACAAAGCTTATACTACAACTACCTATGATTACAAGATTTTACATCAGAGCCTTATCTCCCCAAGCCACGTGGCAGCAATTCCCCATAACTGTGTATAAACAAGTCATGGTAAGGTATGACTTCTATTGTCTCCATTAAGTAGCCCATGTCCATTACCTCATACTCTGCCCTTGGGATCGTGGTCTTGCCTTTCACCGTATTGGTATCAATTCTGGACTTATCTTCCACATCACTAGCATTAGTCCTAGCATCACCAGTATTGAGATTGATCTCGTCAAGTTTAACATGCTTTTTGTGCCCCCACGTTATAGTAAAAAATGTGTGGTCTGTAGCAAAGAAAGCAACTCAGGTGGCTTTGAACTATTGCTAGTACAAGTTATACCATTCATATCAAAAAACGAAAACACTATTAAAATAATTTAGCCTGAGGTCATGATATGAAAAAAAGGATCGATTCGTGAGATTCTAAAACACATGGTAGCCAGCCAACCTTGTCGTGTCGCACAGACGCTTGTATGAAGGTCCTATTCAGGTTATATCTTTAAAGCCCATCCATTACAGGGCTTAGTGGCTTACCACTCAAATCTAGATAGACTCAATACTATCACTACCACAACCACCATCACCATGGCCCTCATCTCTGATTTGCTCCACACAAATGAATTCTCACTCTCACTTCTCACTCTTCTAGTTCTTCTCATCTTTACGCTTTCTTGGTGCACATGGAAGAATCAAAGGACCTCGCTGCTGCTGTTGCCTCCAGGTCCACGTGGCGTCCCCTTATTCGGCAACCTCCTCTCTCTAGACCCAGAGCTTCACTCCTACTTCGCTGGCCTAGCCCAAATCCACGGGCCCATATTCAAGCTCCGTCTCGGCTACAAGCTTGGCATTGTCGTCACCTCACCTTCCCTCACTCGCGAAGTTCTCAAAGACCATGACGTCACCTTTGCCAACCGTGACGTTCCCGAAGCGGGTCGGGTCGCCACCTATGGTGGCTCCGATATTGTATGGACCCCATATGGACCCGAGTGGAGGATGCTGAGAAAAGTTTGTGTGGTCAAGATGCTGAGTAATACAACGTTGGACTCTGTTTACGAGCTTCGTCGTAAACAGGTCCGAGAAACAGTTGGGTACTTTTATAGGCGGGTCGGGTCGCCGGTGAACATAGGGGAGCAGATGTTCTTGACGGTGATGAACGTGATTACGAACATGATGTGGGGTGGAACAGTGGAGGGGGAAGAGAGGTCTAGCCTTGGGGCTGATTTCAGAGAAGTGGTGTCGGAGATGACGGAGCTTTTGGGGAAGCCCAACATCTCGGATTTTTTTCCGGGTTTGGCCCGGTTTGACTTGCAAGGCATAAAGAAGCAGATGGATGGGTTGGCCAAACGGTTCGATCGGATCTTTGATGTTATGATTAATCAACGGCTGAAGATTGATAAAGAAGGCGGGAGCAAAGACAAAGACAAAGACAGTATAGATTTTTTACAGTTTTTGTTGAAGTTGAAGGATGAAGGTGATTCCAAGACACCTATGACCATGATCCACCTCAAGGCCTTGCTTATGGTACGTCCTTTCCATTCACAGTAAATACCTTGACTTAGGGCTCTTTACTTTTAAGGCAATCGAGTTAATAAATAGTAGTACAAACTATTGGAACAAAACTAGTCGTAGACTATAACTTTAATGCATACTTTAAAATTTTAATAGTTAAATGGTATATTTTGTATGCTCTTAATAAGTTAAGTATGTTAAATTTTATATCAATAAGATATTATTTATTATATGATTTATAAATTTATATTTTATATATAATTTTAAATTATAAATTATAAAAATTTATAATTTAAATAATTTATTAATAATATAATTTTTAATTTTTAATTTTTTAGAAATTTTACAAGTATGAAAGATATAAGAAAGAAGGAAGTATATAAGTAGGAGATGTAATCTAATTATTGATTTGTCAAAATTAACTTTCATTAATAAAATATTGAATAAAGTTGTAATCTTAGATTACAACCAATTTTATAATTAAATTTTGTCTTAAATAATATTAAGAAAATTTTTAACACTATTTTTATGAAAAATATAAAAAATTGTAAAAAAATTAATTAATTTATTATTTATTCATAAAATATTTTTAAAAATAATTTCTAACCCAATACCTTTAGCACATTGATTAACATTTCTCTTTAGGTTTTATTTTTTGCTAAATGAAGGCGGTTAAGGTTTTATTTATTTATTATTAATATGATGGGTTGGTTTTATCTTCTTTTTTTTTTTCTCCGTTAGGTATTGTAATTTTTTAGAATTAAAAGATGTGGCCAAGCTTATATTAATTGAAGTATTTAGTAAGCTGTTATTTAATGATATTAATACGTGTCGGTATCGTGTCAAAATTTTGATGTACCATATCATTGAAGCAAAGCCCTACCCTAATGAAACAAGTAGTCTAACCGGCACTGCCCCACCCGTTTGGCATTAAAGGATGGTAATAACTTTGTGTAAATTCTGGATAGCACACCAGCAAAAATGGAAATAGGGTGAGCAGCCCGGACCTTAACCTTGGAATATGTTATAGAGAGAAAAACTAGGTTCCAAATTCCAACACCAAACATAATGTGGTTTTATTTTTATTTTTTTTTGCCAAAATAATATAGTAAAAAAGCATTAATGTTCTTTGTATTTTATTTTTTCCTCCTGCAGTTCTGCTAGATTTATGTTTTTCTATCACCCTCCCACCTTCCCCCACCTTTTATTCCAAAATTCACCAGAGGGAGACAAAAAGTTTGTTTGGCCCTACAAGATCCTTGGCACCTAGCGTCAAAGGAAAAATAAAAAAATAATGAACCAGAAGATGAACGTTGTTTGTCACTTTTTTAATTGTTTGCTTGTTTGTTTACGGAATTGTAATCTCCATAATTTTAAAATGTGTATATGCTATTTCAAGTGTAATTAATTATTCGAGCGGCAGAAAGAGAAACATATTACAATATTCCAATATTGTGATATTGTTGGGGGAAAAAATGTGAATTAAAATATATAACTACCGAGGAATAGTATTATTATGGAAACAAAAAAAAAAAAAATTCATTCAGTAAGCACCATATAAACACAATCACACAAAAACTCCAAATTTTACGTGAAAAATCCTCCAGTATAAAGGTAAAAACTACAGAACAATTCCAAAAAATATCCACTATAAAATAGGAATTACAACTATCAAATCTATGCTAAACTTAAGTCTACAATAAATTAAATTGGATATACAACAAATAAATCTCAATGAGTAAATACAATCTCACCACAAAATCAGTAGCAAAATCTTCCTCTAAATACTCCAACTCTTCATGTCTATAGCACTCAAAAATTCTACAAGAACTCTATCAATTTATCTTCTTGTGTGTAACTTGAGCAAAGAAAAATATCTCATTTTTCACTCTCTCACACTCTCACTGTGTTTCTTTCTATTTCTTCACACGGACTGCACTTCCTTAAGCTAAAGCTCTCACTTGTGTTTCTCTCACAATGACCGAATGGCTCTCTTGCTTCAGCTCTCCACTTGAAGGCCGAATGGCCTCTGTTTTCTTCCTTTTTCTTCTTTTCAGTTTTAGCGTGTCTCACACGCCTGAGACACTGCCCAAGAAATGGCATGCTGACTTTGGAAGCTTTGCATCACTCTTCATTAAGAGAAGTAAGACCTACCCACGCATGCTCAGCTTTGCATTAAGCCAAAGAGCAGACTTTGTGGGCTTGAGAAGACAAGCTCATAAATGAGCTTTGACAAGAGTGGCAAGCAAGTGGGCTGGACCCACACGATGCTTGCACCCGACAGATATCACTAAGCACAGGAAGCCTCACAGGGATTAGTCTTGGTAGGCAAGACCCTCGCTAAAACACAATATTATCTTTCTAGTTGAAGCATTAATATTATAAGAAAAATGTTAAAACCATATTTTATTTTACAAACCGTTAATATGATAAGTAATTATTAGTCAGTAAAGAAAAAATATTAGTTGTGTTTAAATCATCATTTTGAAAAAATATTGTAATATTGTAAAATCGTTTGTGATGATAGCATTATTCATATTATTATTTTATTTTTTTTTAAATTTTCGTTTAGTTTGATTGCTAAATTGTCTAGCGAGGCATTTGCATAATGCCATAATCTAGTGATATTGTGAACAGGATATGGTGGTTGGTGGGACAGACACATCCTCCAATACAGTCGAGTTTGCCATGGCTGAAATTATGAACAAACCGGAGTTGATGAGGAAAACCCAACAAGAATTGGAAGCTGTAGTTGGTAAAGATAACATTGTAGAAGAGTCTCATATTCACAAACTACCATACTTACATGCTGTGATGAAAGAAACATTGCGGTTGCACCCAGCTCTGCCATTGTTAGTTCCTCATTGTCCCAGTGAGACATGCACTGTAGGAGGCTACACCATTCCAAAAGGGTCTCGGATCTTTGTGAATGTATGGGCGATACAAAGGGACCCCTCTATTTGGGAAAATCCATTAAATTTTGATCCAGAGAGGTTCTTGAATAGTAAATGGGACTATAGTGGAAATGACTTCAATTATTTTCCATTTGGGTCTGGCCGAAGAATATGCGCGGGAACAGCAATGGCTGAGAGGATGGTGATATATTCACTTGCAACACTTATAAATTCTTTTGATTGGAATCTGCCCCAAGGAGAGAAGTTGGACATTACAGAAAAGTTTGGGATTGTACTAAAAAAGAAGATCCCTCTTGTTGCTGTACCTACACCAAGATTATCTGATCCATCTATGTATGAGTAAGTTAGAAGTTTATATGCTCTTGATATAATGAGTGGAATTGAAATGTCCATACTACTATGAGAGAGCAATAAGTTCACGGGCACAACTTTGTCCATAATGGCCAGCTTGCCTTGATGTGATTGATGCATAATAAATGTGGTATATGTGATGGATTCAAAGTGATATTACTTTAACCTATGTCTACAATGGTAAAAAAATTGTCCCTAATATTGCTTGGTAGTTGTCTTGGTCTTATCTTCTGAATTTCCAAAACTGACATCCACTTTATACGCTAATAAAAATTTTGAGACGCCTCTAAAGAGTTGGTGTGAGTGTTTTAGACAAATATTTTATTATTGTTATTTTTATGTTGATTAAAAGTCTTGCTTCTTTTTTAGTTTGTATATTCTTGTGGCTTCTTTTGGTATCTTTAGATATTGGGATTTGTTGGTGATTGGATCCTTTTTAACCCAATTCAACACATCATATCGATATAAACTAATCCAACTTACCCGTGGTAGGTTGGACTTAAATGTTTTATGTTTTGTAAAAATGTGTTTTCATCAATTATCTATGACAATTTTCTAATAAATTATTACAATTCACTTAATATTCTAAAATTATATATATATATATATATATTAGTTCTCAAAATATCAATATATAAGGAAAAAGTGTAATTAACTTATATATAAATCGGGTTGGATTGAAAAAAACTATCAACCAAAATATTCCAATTCAACCCATTAGCCAGTGAAAAATTAATATAAGGCATTGTGTCATGTTGGTTAGGTCAGTTTTGTTGGGTTTGTGGATTGGATGCACAACCCTAACTATTAGGTGCTTTGGACTCCTAGGTGCTTAGCATCCTTGGGAAGTTAATGGTCTGTTTGGTAATATTGTTCTAGTAATATTATTTGTATTTTTTTGGAAATACATGTTTGTAAAAAAGTGTGTGAAAATACCTGTAATGTTATTTAAACACTAAAAAAATATTGTTTAAGTGTATGTACCAAACACCCCCTAAGAGCCTGTATGGTAAGAGATTCCAAACAACAATTTTCAGTATTTAGATACTAAAAACAGTGGGCTAAAAAAAATTTGTTTGGTAGGAAACTTCATTTATGAGTGTTTGAGTTACGCTTTTCATTTTACGGTGTTTGAACACTGTATTTAAAGAATTCCTCCATATCAATTTTTAGTTTTTAAAAAACATTGCTTAATGGTACTTTTGTAAATATGTTAAAAACTATAGGCCCCACCTGACAAGATTACACATACACGTACCAAACTGTGGGCCCTACCTCGTGAGGGAATTTTCTCTCTCTTCAAATAAAATAATAATACTTTTATTGTACTCATTAGTTTTTTTTTTTAATATATATATATATATATATATATATATATATATATATATATATATATATATATATTGTAAGGACCAGTTTTGACTCGAACCCAAAACAGGAATGGGCTCAGGCCCAAAAAGCCCGAACAATGAATTTGTAGAAAGTGGGAGAAAAAGCTAGTCTGAATATAGGGAAAAGATATTGGTTGATAGTGTTAAAGGGAAAGAATTACTTATGCACAGATACAAAAAGCATCCTCGGAAATGCCCTAATAGTATGATCAATAATATGGAACTCTCTCTTTTTACTGTTGTCTTTCTTCCACCTTTCGCTCTTTTTTCTCTTTTTTCTTTTTTTTTTCTCCCTTTCCTTGCATCCCTTTTTGTGTTATATTCTGTGGTTTTTGTATCCTTTTCTCCATCCACGTGTGAGTCAGGTGTTAGGAGTTTCTCTGTCCCCTTTCGCCCCTCTTTGAACCTTCTACTCTTAGCTGTAAAGCTGCCTGTTTACTGTTCAGGCATCACCTCCACATTAATGCGGCCAGAGAGTTAGCTGGACAGCATTTAATGCGGAGGTAGCAATGCTTCCAGATATTTGTTATCCCTCATCCTTATCCTTTATCTGGTATTTCCTCATCCCCTTGCCACAAAGCTCTTTCAATATGCTACATTAAGGGATTGAGTAGGTTCCTGGCCACCTTGGACTGAGGCTCCGAGATGGTCATTATCCTCGGACACGGTTAAGTCCTCCATGATATTCCTTACCTCCTTCTATAAAACAGTTTTCATTTCTTCCATTGTTGATCGTCCTCAGATACGCTCTTATCCTCGGACTGGGTATTGGGCCATAGACCCAGCCCTTTCCCACACGAGTAGTACCTATGGGATCAATTGGCCCCCACAATAGCCCCTCAAAATCTTGCTTTTTGACTCCTCGAGAGAAAAGGAGGATTTTGATATCCTCGGCTTGTTCCCTTCATGGCTTTGCTTTATTAGGTCGAATCATAACAATATGTGTCTGCCCTCCTGTGACTCGCCCTTGACGCTTTAGTAGCCAGGGCGTGCCTTCATTTAATTTTGGCAACTCCCTTGTCTCCCACGTTCAATGGTTGGATGAAAATCCAACAGTGGATAAGCTTTCTTGGAATATGAGCAGGCGAATTCCCGTTCATAATTTCTGCATCACTATAAATAATCTTTCAAATCGATTTCTTTTCACCTTAAACGATTGCGTTATTCTAGAACCCGTATACTGAACTTGCTATTTCCCTTCTCTCTCTCACTCCTCTGCGCATCTACAAATACCAAAACCTTGTTCGAGGACCATTTCTCACACCTGTAAGTCTTCCTGAACTATCTTCAACTTTTATTCCTTTTTTTGCGAAATTTCCCTTAGAGAACTTCTTAGAAAATGGGTAGATTTAAGGACTTAATAGACACGGAGGAGGGGATGAGGAGGTTTAGATCTAAATATAATATCCCCCCACACGTGGGCGTTAGATACGCTGCACAGGGGGAGTGGTTTGACGAAAGGAAAACGAATGAGGTGATCATCCCCATGATTGCCTTCATAGAAGGAGGTATGACCATTCCTATGGGTACCCTTACTAGGAATTACCTTAGGTACTTTAGCCTGTCCCCTACACAGTGCGCACCAAATATGTTTAGGGTGTTAGGGAGTATAGAAGCCCTGAATGAGAGGATGAACCTAAACCTAACACACCACGATGTGAATTGGATTTACAACCTACAACATTTGAAAGGGCAGGGATATTATTTAAAATCTAGGCAATCCGAGGTTAGGTTGATTCAGTGCCTCCCTGTGTCTAACAAGGGACTAAAAGAGGACTTTTTAATCTTCTCTGGGCAATGGCATGATGGCTTACCTTGTCCAGTTAAAGAGGGTGAACCAGGTGGGAAACTAACTATTTAGTTTTACCAGTTATCTTTACACAACTTTTGTATTACCATTGTTGTTTGCCATTACTGAAATGAATCCTCGTTGCTTCTACTGACATTGCAGATCCCCGCGCCACTACTCCTTCACTCCGTTTAGTTAACAAAACGAGCTTGGACAGGGTTCTCCGAGCCGAGATTTACGTTAACGAATCAGACGGTCAGCTAAGGGCGGCGCACCTCATCCTCGGATATAATCCTATATCACGTGCATTCCAAGCTCCGTCGTGCGTGATAAGGGCCAGGGATCCTCGACTCCATAGGATCAGTGTTGCCTACGAGGGGTTCATAGTCCCACAAGGCATTCTTCTTCCAAGATACCCACCCCTCACAGAACCTCTACCTGTTGCCACTCTTATAGCAGGAGCATCATCTTCCCCCCCTGTTTTCCAAGTAGAGGAGGAAGAGGAAGTAGAACAAGAGGAAAAGGGTTTTGTGGGCCTCACATTGCCCATCGACAACTACGAAGTTTTTGATCAACTCTTACCACCCCAAAACGCGCCGGAAGAGATGGGTATTCAGAGGAAACCCCAGCGCAGTCTTCAAGAGTTGCTGGAAAGCCAACCAAGAAGGGGGGAAACTGGGAAGCCTGCTCAACCCAAACTTCCTCCTCCCCCACCGAAATCTCCCCCTCACGCTCCTCAGCCACCTCCACCCTCTAGGATTGAACAAGCTGACCCTAAGAGGAGAAGGGAACCAAAGGGTAAGGAGGCAATGGAACCTGGAAGACCTCGTTCTTCCATTGAAGAAGAGGCCCATAGGCCAACTAAGCAGCAGAGAACCAGTCATGCCCCCAGCCGAGGATTAAACAGGGGAGACATGCAACTGCCCGAGCCCCAAGCATGGCTTCCAGCCCCCATTCTTGGTGGTGAGCCCCTGACTGACGATGCCTCAATCAGAGATTACAACGGGGGCATAGATTGTCATGTTGCTTCAGTGCTGGAGGAAACTCTTCTACTCCCCAAAGATATGGTGGAGTTAAGAGGGTTCAGGAGAAATGAAGTCTTCCTTCAAACTAAACGATTTCTGGGCATGGTAAGTACATATCTTTTCACAGTCTTTTCTTTCTTTTTATTTGATATAACACTCATTCTTTTTTTTTTTTTTTTTAAAGGTTGTTCAAAGTACTTTCAAAATGGAGGAGATGTACCACTCTATCTCCCAGCAGTTGGATGAAGAGAGAAAACAAAGGAGTACTGCCGTGCAGACACTCACCATTGCTGAAAACAGCAATGCTGATCTCAAGCAGAAGCTAAAAGCTAAGGAACAGGCCAAGAAGAGCGCAGAGACTGCTTTAAAGGGTGCTAAGACGCAGGCCGAGAGCTAGAGGAAACTAATGAATGAGGCTAAAGAACAACTGGCTGCGTCCAAGGAGCAGGTGGCAGCTTTGAAGCAGCAGCTAGGGGAGGTTAAGAAACTTAAGGAGCAGGCTGCAAAAGCAAAAAAGCAGGCTGAGGAGGACAAAGCTAAGGCTAAGAAGGAAAGAGATGAGGCTGAGCAGCACGGCTACGACGTCGGCGTAGCTGAAACCGAGGATACTCTTCGAGCAGAGGTCCCCGCCGTATGCCATACTTACTGCGCTCAGACCTGGGAAGAAGCTCTCAACCAAGTTGGGATTAAAGCCTCTTCTGAGCTGAGGAAATCTAAAAACATCATCTTCCCTCTAGCCTTGCAACTCCCTAGCCAGAAAGAGGTAGCCCTTCCTGCTCCCCAGCCGGTCAAAGAAATCCAACCTCAGCATCCTCCCTCCACTGGTCAACAAGAACAAGGCAGAGAATAGGAGATCCAGAAGGGACCTGCTTCGGATAAAGTGACTGAGGCTCCTCAACCTGGGGCGGTTTCTCAAGATTTTGGGAAGCAACTAGCCTTAGTTACTTTACCTGCAGAAGGATCTCTTAAGGAAAAGGAGAAAGAGGTCCCTCTTGAAGCAGTTGTCCAGGCTTGTAAATCCAAAGTTCAGATTAAGCTGAAGCCTTAGCTTTTACATTTGTTTTTAGGATAAGGATAATGATTGTAATTTTCCCTTTTTCTTTTTCTTTACTTAAAGATTAATTTTGATAATTTATGAAACATTCTTCTTTGTTCCAAATAACATTTGTCTTCATTATTGTTTTACTTAGTTGTATGATATTTACTCTGTCTTATCCCTTATCTGTTCTTCAACATAAGTATTAAGGAATATAAGGTGTTAACAACACATAACATTGAATCTTATTATCTCAACAATATATCCTCCTTTCTCCAAGTTCTTTAATAAGTTTCACTGTTTCCAGGCAACACCCCAACACTTAAGTAATAGGCAGGATGTCAGGACAGTAAAATACATTTACGCTTATTTGATACCCATGAGGCTTATCATGACTTATAGGACAGGCAAAAATTTAACTCAAAAAATAATAAATTATGCCCAAGATTGTGTTATGAAGACTTTAAAACAACTTATATCCCATTGAATATAATCCTTAATATGACTAGGACAGTTATTTTTACAGATGATCTCCCATTTTACATCTCAAGTGATGACTTCGGGTATTAATTTCCATCAAGTTTGTGGTCTGAGGAGCTGAAATAACTTAGTTTCAGTTTGACATTTCAATAGATGCCATAGGATATTAATTTCCACTAAGTTAGTGGTCTGAGGACCTAACATAACTTAGTTTCTATTTAATATTTCACTAGATGCCTTAGGATATTAATTTCTACTAAGTTTGTGGTCCGAGGACCTGACATAACTTAGTTTCTGTTTAATATTTTACTAGATGCCATAGGATATTAATTTCCACTAAGTTTGTCGTCCGAGGACCTAACATAACTTAGTTTCTGTTTAATATTTCACTAGATGCCATATTATTCTCAACACACAATTAAGATGAATGGAAGTGAAAAACATAGCATAACCTTTCTTATCAATAGTAATACCTTTTTAGGTTATTTACATTCCAAGGATGAAGTACAGTTCTTTCATCTAAATCTTCTAAGTAGTATGCACCTATTCCTGCCACTGAGGTAATGCGATATGGTCCTTCCCAGTTAGGCCCCAATTTTCCCCAAGTAGGGTTTTTAGTGTTTCCAACAACTTTCCTTAACACCAAGTCTCTTGGGGCCAATGGCTTAGCTTCACACTCATATCGTAGCCTTGCTTGAGCTTGTGTTGATAATAGGCCAACTGCACCATAGCATTTTCACATCGTTCTTCAATCAGATCCAAATTCTTTTTTAACAGTTCGTCATTTCCAACCGAGGTAAATGCACTAGACCTCATAGTGGGGAAACCGTTCTCCAAAGGGATTACGGCTTCAGCCCCATATGTCATTGAGAAGGGGGTCTCTCCAGGTGTTGTCCTATATGTCCAAAGGACGTGCGGTAACTCCTTAACCCATCTTCCTTTGGCGTCATCCAACCTCTTTTTAAGCCCGTTCACGATGACCTTGTTAATAGCCTTAGCTTGTCCATTTCCCTGCGGATAGGCTGGAGTGGAATATCTGTTCTTTATACCCAGGTCGGAACAGTATTTCCTAAAAACTTTGCTATCAAATTGAAGACCATTATCCGAGATGAACACGTTAGGAACCCCAAATCGTGTAACAATATTTTGCCAGATGAACCTTTTAACATCCACATCCCTGATATTAGCCAGAGGCTCAATTTCGACCCACTTAGTGAAATAATCTGTGCAGACAAGGAGGTATTTTTTATTTCCCACTGCCTTGGGGAAAGGTCCCACAATGTCCAGGCCCCATTGAGCAAAAGGCCACGGACTAGAAAGAGGGTTGAGAACCCCTCCAGGCTGGTGAATATTAGGCGCAAACCTCTGACACTGGTCGCATTTCTTGACATACTCTTGCGCCTCTTTTTGCATGTTTGGCCACCAATATCCTTGGGTAAGAGCCTTGTGAGACAGGGATCTTCCTCCTGTATGACTTCCACAAATCCCTTCGTCCAGTTCCTCCAAAAGTGATTCTGTTGCTTCAGGGTGCACACAAAGCAAGTAAGAACCAGAGAAAGAGCGTTTGTATAGTTTTCTATCCTCGGAGAGCCAAAACCGAGGAGCTTTCCTTTGCACTTTATCAGCTTCAGAATTTTCCTCAGGCAGTACATCCTTTTCCAGGAACAGTGATATAGAATCCATCCAGCTCGGACCCAGTTTGATTTGGTTGATCCGAGGAGCACCATGGTGTACTGAAGTATGTGTATATCGGTCTTCAACCAGTACTACTCGAGGCAAATCCTGTGCCGAGGATGTGGTAAGGGTGGCTAACGAATCTGCATGTGTGTTTCCACTTCTATGAACATGAGACAAGTCAAAAACCTCAAACTTTTCTTGTATGCTCCTGATTTGACATAAATACTCCTGCATTCTCAAATCATGCACTTCTAGATCACCTCTTACTTGTCCCACCACCAGCTTTGAATCTGAGAAAACCTTCACGGCCTTCCCTCCCATTCATTGTACCATCATCATTTCCATCAGCAAAGCTTTGTACTCGGCTTCATTATTTGTAGCCGAGAAATTCAATCTTAAGGATTTCTCAATGGTAATCTTCTCAGGTGACAACAGAACTAGCCTTACTCCTGATCCTCGTTGATTAGCTGCCCCATCAACATACAATTCCCAAGGTGGTGGGCATTGAATTGAGACCACGCCGATTAACCCCTCATCCAGTTTCTCACTCCCCCCTTCCATTTCTTCAAGGCATTCAGCAAATTCGGCCACAAGATCTGCGAGTACCTGCCCCTTTATAGAAGTACGAGGCATGTACTTTATATCAAAAGCTCCTAGGATCGTGCCCCATTTGGCTACTCTTCCAATATAATTAGCGCTTCTAAGCACGGATTTGAGTGGGAGTTGAGTAAGTACGACCACAGTATGCGCTTGGAAATAATGTGGAAGCTTTCTTATGGCATGGACTATGGCCAATATCGCCTTTTCCAATGGCAAATAACGTACCTCGGCTTCATTAAGTGACTTACTCACATAATAAACTTGCCGCTGTATATCACTGTCCACCCAAATGAGCACAAGGCTTATGGCATATAGAGCAACTGCGATATAGGCAAAAAGAACTTCGTCCACCACAGGGCTAGACATTATGGGTGGATGGGATAGATATCGTTTAAGCACTTGGAATGCCGTGACACACTCCTCGGACCATTGAAACTCTTTCCATTTATGTAACAGAAGGAAGAAAGGCCTACATCTTTCTGCTGATCTGGATATAAACCGATTCAATGCAGCCATCATTCCAGTAAGCTTCTGCACCTCTTTTGAATTCCGAGGTGGTTGCAAGCTATTGATGGCTCTAATCTGGTCTGGGTTTACCTCAATTCCCCTATGAGTCACCATGTATCCCAGGAATTTTCCTGACCCCACTCCAAAAGAGCACTTAGACGCATTCAAACGCAGCTTGTGTCTCCTTAGGATTTCAAAAATGTTCACAAGATTCGTTAGGTGTTCAGACACCAACTTGCTCTTTACAACCATATCATCAATATAGACCTCAACATTTTTACCTAACTGTGGTTCAAACATTTTAGTCATCATTCGTTGATAGGTTGATCCTGCATTTTTCAGGCCAAAAGGCATTACTTTATAGTGGTAGTTCCCCATAGGAGTGACGAAAGTTGTTTTCTCCTGATCGTCTGTTGCCAATGGTATCTGATGATAACCTTGAAAGGCGTCCAAAAAACTCATCCTAGGATGGCCTACTGTTGCGTCTACTAACTAGTCAATCCTAGGCATTGGGAATGGGTCTTTAGGACAAGTCTTGTTGAGATCTGTAAAGTTTACACACACACACACCATTTTCCTGTCTTCTTTTTGACCACTACGGTATTCGCCAACCATTAAGGGTAAAATACCTCTTTAATAGCCCCTGCCTGTTTAAGTTTAAATACTTCACTCTTAACTGCCTCTACATGTTCATTAGAAGGGCACCGAGGTGGCTGCTTTTTTGGAGTAACTGAGGGTTTCACATTTAAATGATGACAAATGAATTTTGGGTCTAAACTAGGGGCTTTATAGGCATCCCATGCGAACACATCTACGTTTCTTCTCAAAAGCTCAACCAACTGTTCCCTTTCCTGTAGGGGAAGTTGAGCCCCTACCTGAAAGAATCTCTTCGGGTCATCTCCAATGATCACCTTGTCAAGGTCTTCACACTTCACCTCGTTGGCTGGCCTATTGATCAGAGATGCCGAGGTTTCTAACTGCTATAAATCATTTTCCTTAGCGGCCGAGGTGCTACCCTCTGGTCTGTGTTGAATTACCGTAATTAAACACTGCCTAGCCATAGATTGGCTTCCCACTATCTCTAGAACTTGACCCCAAGAAGGGTACTTCACTTTCTGATGAAGGGTGGATGAAACAGCACCCAAGGAATGCAGCCAAGGCCTGCCCATAATGGCCGTGTATGGGGAAAAAGCATCTACCACGATGAAATCTACTTCGACCACATCTGACCCAGTTTGCACAGGCAATCTAATCTGTCCTTTAGGTACAACCATTTTACCCTCGAAACTCACCAAAGGTGAGTTATAGGTTGTCAAATCCTTAGGTTTTAAACCCAACTCCTTAAAGAGATCAGGATACATAATCTCGGCTGCACTTCCCTAGTCAACCATGACTCTCTTTACATCGTACCCACCAATTCTAAAGGTAACCACCAGAGCGTCATCGTGTGGCTGTATGGTTCCCTGTTTGTCCGCATCCGAAAAGCTTAACACTGGAGGAACGTTCGTCTTGATCTTCTTTGGCACTGAAGTAGATTCATTATCGGAATAACAGGATACTGACATTGTCCTGGAAGGGCATGATCCAGTCCTCCTAGGGGCAGCAAATATGACATTTATGGTGTCGAGAGGAGGCTTTGATGCAGCGTTCCCCTGTAACGCTGAACCAGTTTGGCCTCCTCGGCCACTAGAATGGTGCAAGAGATGTTTCAACCTCCCTTCACGGACCAATTGTTCCAAATGATCCCACAGATTCCTGCAATCTTCAGTAGTATGACCGTGATCTTGATGATAATGGCAGTATAGGTTCTGGTTGCAATTCATTGGATCTCCTGCCATCTTGTTCGGCCATTTAAAGAATGGTTCATTCATAACCTTCTTTAAAATTTTTTGCATCGGCTCCCGAAACACAATGTTGACCGCCTGGGAGTTGGTAGGTGCCAGTTGCCCAAAAAAGTCTCTCAGAGGTCGATTGTTCTGCGACTGATCCGACCTAGAATCCCTCATCTCTTGAGGGATCACCTTCACTTTCCCCTTTCCCAGTAACTGATCCTCCTCAATCCTCCTGTACTTGTCGATCCTATCCATCAACAAACGTACACTAGTGACAGGTTTGCCAGTGAGGGATTTCCTCAAATCATGATCGGCCGGTAACCCAGCCTTAAATGTACTGATAGCCACATTATCGTAGCTCCCTTCTATCTCATTGAACATTTCCCAGTATCTATCCGAGTAAGCCTTTAAAGTCTCTCCCTCTCACATAGACATAGATAGCAAAGATCCCAAAGGTAATGGAACCCTGCTACATGTGATGAAGCGAGCACCAAAGGACTGGGTGAGTTTCTTGAAAGAGTTAATGGAGTTTTCCCTCAGGCCATTAAACCATCTCATCGCCATTGGACCTAAGCTAGACGGAAAGATTTTACACATTAAGGCCTCATCCTTAGAATGAACGGCCATTTTTTGATTAAAATGGCTAACATGCTCCATTGGATCTGTCCGACCATTATAAAGAGAGAAGATCGGCTGATTAAATCGCCGAGGAAGGCTGGCATCGTCAATCCGACGTGTGAAAAATGATTTAGCGACCTGGTTCAATGCTTCATTCATGGCCTTGTTTCCAAGGCCCTTGTGCGATGTACTTCTACTCTTACGCCTATAGCTACTGTATTCCTCGTCGCCAGAGAAAGCTTCACTGGGCGGATTTTTGGATCGTTGCCTGTACGTAACATCCTTTGTATCCCCAGAAGAAGACTCGGATCCAAATGATGATCGCCTTCGCTGTGCACGGCGTAACTTCTTCTTCAACTCGTCAATTTCACGTTGCATGTCTTTCTCATTCTCTGCATGGGACACATGACTTTTCCCACGCGACTGACTCCTATTAGTGTGCATGGTTTGCCCACTTCTCTCACGATCTCCTCTTTGTTGAGGGTTTACCTCCGATTGGCTATGTTGTGAACCTCCTGATTTTGCCTGGTGCAGATTATCATTACCCTGATGTGGCCCGATCGTCGGTTGATGTGAACCTAACTCTTCCATTTTGAGCACTAAACCAAAATCTCCTTATGATCAGATCAAGCCTTTCCCACAGACGGTGCCAATTGTAAGGACCAGTTTTGACTCGAACCCAAAACAGGAATGGGCTTAGGCTTAAAAAGCCCGAACAATGAATTTGTAGAGAATGGGAGAAAAAGCTAGTCTGAATATAGGGAAAAGATATTGATTGATAGTGTTAAAGGGAAAGAATTACTTATGCACAGATACAAAAAACATCCTCGGAAATGCCCTAATAGTATGATCAATAATATGGAACTCTCTCTTTTTACTGTTGTCTTTCTTCCACCTTTCGCTCTTTTTTCTCTTTTTTCTTTTTTTTTTTCTCCCTTTCCTTGCATCCCCTTTTGTGTTATATACTGTGGTTTTTGTATCATTTTCTCCATCCACGTGTGAGTCAGGTGTTGAGAGTTTCTCTGTCCCATTTCGCCCCTCCTTGAACCTTTTACTCTTAGCTGTAAGGCTGCTTGTTTACTGTTCAGACATCACCTCCACATTAATGCGGCCAAAGAGTTAGTTGGGCAGCATTTAATGCGGAGGTAGCAATACTTCCAGATATTTGTTATCCCTCATCCTTATCCTTTATCTGGTATTTCCTCATCCCCTTGCCACAAAGCTCTTCCAATATGCTACATTAAGGGATTAAGAAAGTTCCTGGCCACCTCGGACTGAGGCTTCGAGATGGTCGTTATTCTCGGACACGGTTAAGTCCTCCATGATATTCCTTACCTCCTCCTATAAAACAGTTTTCATTTTTTTCATTGTTGATCATCCTCGGATACGCTCTTATCCTCGGACTGGGTATTGGGCCACAGACCCAGCCCTTTCCCACACGAGTAGTACCTATGGGATCAATTGGCCCCCACATATAGATATATATATATATATATATATTTTTTTTTTTTTTTTTTTTTAAAAACACATACATATACCAAACACACAATTATGTGTTTTTATATTTTAAAATATATTATTTGAAACATGGTACTAAACACATTTTTTGTATTATGAATACTTTAAATATGTATTTTCACAACACTTTTTAAACCACAATTTTCACAATACTTTTTAAATACGTATTTTCACAAAACTTTTAAATCACAATTTTTATATCATTTTAAACAACAACACTTGAAATTTGCTATCAAATAGGCCCTAATACACTATGTGTTTATTTTGACCAAGCCAAAAGCTTCTTAGACACACCACTAGACCATTTTACATTTCTAGCTTCTTCTCTACGTGTTCTTGACTCTCTCACAAATGTTGTTTTCTGAGGAAAAAGAAAAAGAAAAAAAAAGCCTAGTTTCTCTATATTAGCATGGAACGGTAATCTCAAAAGGTTGTTCTTAAACCTTTGTATTTGGAAGTCTATTGTAGATGCTATAGTTTAATCTTTAGATTTGATAGGCCAAGCAATTGTTTCGCACTGAGTAATCGCTTTGGTTGGGTAATAACATTTAAAGAGAACGCTTTCAATTGATTCTATAGTTTGGGGGCATTTGCTCTTAAAATTTGATCTAAGTTTATGTTTAAACATTATTTGTGATTTTTGGAATATTTACTATTGTCCTTTAGAAAAGGAAAATATTATATATTGTCCTTCTTGTTGATTTATTGGATTAAACTTTGTTTCTTTGATTATTGCATTATCAAGATTCCTTTCTAGCAATCTTAAAGATTGATTTTTCGTGTATTTTGGTTGATACACATTCTTTTGAATGCAACAAAAAATGGACATGTTAATGGAAATAATTTTAAATGTTGGCAACAAGAGGTTCTTGTGGTTTTAGATTTTACTGACATTTTTGGTGCTTAAAATTGTTGATGACGCTTAAACTTTGTGATTTATAAAAAGCAGTACTTAAAAATTTAACAAATTTGGTGTAAGGGCAAGATTTGATCCACGGCCCAAAAAATGACTTGGACAATGGCCCAATAAGCCCACCACAATAGATTTGTTAAAAAATAATTTGGATATTGATCACTTAACAAGTTAAAGTTAATCACAATGAGATAAGAAGCCAATGAAATGACTATGACAAAAAAATTATGAAGAAAAGAGGCTCCTCCGTTTGAGGAAGGTCTATTTTATATATGTGTGTTTCTTTCTCAATTGTATAAATATTTCTGTTCTTAGTTACAAGGTCTTTTTTCTTTTCTTTTGTTTCGATCCCCCACATATGGATCTTCATTTTTCTTTTATATTTAAACACAAATCATCTTAATCCTACACTTGGAGGATGAGATTGCATTCCTAGGACACTTGTTAATGGTCATTTCCTCATTAATGCGGTTAGAGGAGTGGTTGTCTTGTATTTAATGCGGAAGTGATGGCTTCTACACCCTTCTCCCTTCATCCTTCTCATAATTTGTGCTGAGTCTTCTTTCTTTCCTTTGTGGTATTTTAACTTCATGCACCTCACACAATTAATGCTCGTCCCTGAGCTCCAAGGTGTATCCTCAGAAATAATCTTGGCAGCCTATCTAAATCAAATTAAGGATCCTCGTCCTCACAATAGACCCCAAAAACCTCATTTTTCAATCTCGACCAAGAAAAGGGAGGTTTTGGCCAATAAAAGTCATTGACATGGGTACACTCGTAAATAGGTTCCCCTACTAACATGTCTTTTCAACTGACTGTGACCCACTCTTGACACTTCGGAATCCCCAACTTTGCAATAAATGCAATGGGCGGCCTGCTGTTTCCTACGTTCGACAGTGAGATCATGATCGAACGGCCCAGAATTCACCATTATAAGGGGCAAGAAGATTACCACTCCTTCTTTTTCCAGTCTATATATAGAGATGTGAAACCCTTCTCTCCATTTCGTCTCCCTAGAAGCATAAAAGAACATAAATACGCTCCTTTTACTTGATAACCTCACCCGAGGAGTTTTTCTTCTTTGAACTCGTAAGTGTGTACTTTTGTTAACCAGAGTTCTTCCCTTATTCTTTCATACTAGTTGATTTTTCTTTTTCCCAAATGGGTAGATTTTTTAGTTTGGTTGACACTCCTCAAAACCGAGAGGAGTTTAAGAGGTATTATAGGATTCCTAGCAATGTATCCATACAACATTGCAACCCAAGTGAATGGCATGAGAGGAGGCCTACTGGTGCTGTTGTAATTCCAATGATTGCCTTTATTGAAGAGGGTATGAGGATTCCTATGGGTAGAGTCACTAGGGATTTTTTAAAATCTTTTTAGATTGTGTCTGACCTAGTGCGTTCCCAATATGTTTAGAATATTAGGTAGTGTAGATGCTTTAAATGAAAAGTTGGGTATACAACTTACCCATCACGACATGAATTGGGTGTATAGTTGTCAGAAAGGTGTTGATGGCCGTTGGGGGGGGGGGGGGAAGGGTTATTACTTAAAAACTAGTGTTCCTGCCGTTAGACTAATCTCTTGTCTCCTCGAGATAAACAAATGCATGGACGAGGACTTTCTCATTGTTTCAGGGGAGTGGCACGATGGACTCCATTGCCCTACCAAGGATGGAACTCCAGGTGGGATGGCTTAGGGACACTTTACAAAAATTAGTGTTAGCTTAGGGAACTATAATATTCTTTTTACATGCCATTTTATCATTTTACCTTTATATATGTATATTTGTCTTTTACTTACTTAGATTTAGGTTTGTTCGACCTGCAAACTAACATGAATTCTTAACCCTTCTTCCTTAGAGAAAAGAGCCACCGCCAAGAGACAAAGTTTAGTGAACTTCGAATTACTGAATCGAGTCTTAAGGTCCAAGATCTTCCTTCATTGGGACTGTTAGCTCTGCGCAGTTCACGTGATCCTAGGCTTTACCCCTATATCCAATCGCTTCCAAACTTCCAAGCACGTGATCAAGGCCCTTGACTCTCGCCTTGCTCTGGTTGATGTGGCCATTGAAGGCTTCATAAGCAAACCTCCTCCAAAGGGAACACAAATAGTCGAGCTCCCTACCTTCAAGGATCCTCAACCCGTTGAGCTCCCTGCCCCTGAGAATCCTTACCTTATTATAGAAGAGATTACATCTTTGGATGAGGAAGGTGAGACAAATTCTGAGGATACAATTTTGGAGGAAGATACTGAAAATCCCGTCCGAGACAAGGATTTTGAAATCTTTTACCATACACACGCATTTGTGGAGGAAGGACTCAGCCCCCAACTAACCACTGCCCTAGTTAGTGAAGACCAAGAGGTTACCGAAGTACCAAAAGGGATGGTGATAGAGAACAAGCTGCCAGACTTGCTTTCTCTACTAGAGTCCCATGCTAGAACCACAGTTCTTGAGGCCCCAGTAGTTCCCAGGCCTTTAACTCCAATTCCTCCTGCCTTTGTACAGACAGAGCCAGTTGACAAAAAATGGAAAATGGACAAAAGAAGGGGTAAATGAGTTGTTGAAGAGGCCGAAGTTTGAAAGGAAACTTCTCTTGAGCCCACCAAAGTGACCAAAATGACTCGTGCCCAACAAAGAAAAGGTGTGGAAAGCTCGAGCACCGCCTCTAAGCAAAGGTCTAGGGTTCCAAACTGGAACCCTATCTTTGAGTTTAACAATTCGACTCTTCGAGAGGATGCTTCCATTCGAGACTTTGATGGCGGAAGAGCAGGCTACATGGCCAATGCCGTGGAACAAGCCCTTCTTCTCCCAAGGGACATGGATGAGCTTCAAAATTTAAAGAAGCATAAGCTTTTCCTGTTCGTGATGAGGGACTTAGCTCTAGTAAGGTTTCTCTACATTCACTTTTTTTTTTTAACCTTTAAAATCCTTTCTACGCATGCGCTTTCATTAACTTCCATGTTAATTGTTCATACACAGGCTGCCTAAGTAGCACATGTAGCAGTGGAGTGGGTAGACCAGGCTTTCTGAGATTTAAAGGAGGAGGATCCAAACGCTTCGCTGTGTAGAAGTCTCAGGCTCTAACTAATAAGAAGCTGAAGGAGACTCTCCTCAAGCTAGCTGAGTGTGATAAGGCCAGAAAGAGTGCTGAGGCTTTAATTGAAAGCTCGGAAAGGCAAGCTTAAGAATAGCTTGTACAGTTGAGGGATGCTGAGAGCCAACTTTCCATTGCTTGGACAACCATCACTGAGCTGAAGAAGGAGTTCAGCCTAAAAGACAAGGAAATGGAAAAGGTCGAGTAGACTGCGTATGACCAAAGGCAAAAAGGGACTGAAGCTCACCTCAAATCTTAACTTCCTGTGGTATGTCGTAGCTTCTGCCTCTAGACATGGATTAATGCCTTGAATGTTGCTGGAGTAGACTCTAATTCTGAGCTAAGGAATCCAAAGAAAGCCTTCTATCCTCCAGTAATCAAAGCTTGTCCAGTCAGCTAACCTTCTGTCAACACTTCTGCCTTAACTCCAACGAGCTCTACAGAGAATCCTCAGCCCAAATCCAGCACTACTTCTCCCACCTAAGCCAAATCCACTGAGCAGTAGCACAAAACCACTGCTCCTGCCAAAGCCAAATCCACTAAGCAGCAGCCTATCAACACTGCTCCTGCCAAGCCTAAGTAGACTGAGCTAGCCATCTCCAAGCCCAGCACAATTACTACCGAAAGCATTGAGGTAGCAACCAAGGCAACTTTAATAGCAGGAGATTCCTCCACAAGTGCCCCACCGATTATAGTGGCTCCTTCTGCCCCCACTCCAACTGTTGAAGTGCAACCTAGTACAGGGCCAAGGGCATAGAAGATTCCCAAAGCTTAGAGAATATGGCATTGGGTCCCTATGCTACTTTTGTTGTTTTTGTTATTGTCTTTAAAAAAAAAAAATTAGAAGGACTTTTGTTTGTATTTTCCTTCTTTGTCATATGTACCTTTTTGGAACTTGGATTAATGGAAGATTCTTGTTAAATCTTTGTCATTTTATCTTTGTACTTATATTTTTATAATTTAACCTTTGTTTACCATACTCACACATAAGGAAGTGTTTATACTGAGGTTTTAATTTCCTGAGGTAGGTTACACAAGAAATAGAACATAACCAAGGTTAGATTGAATACCATAAACATAATTCAAGTATTAATTTGCTTAAGGTAGGTGACCCAAGGAATTTAACTTAGCTAAGGCTTTGTTTAATACATAAAAACAACCTAAGTATTGATTTACCCAAGGTAGGTAACCCATGGAGTTGAACCCAACTAAGGTCTTGCTTAACATAAAAATGATCTTAGTGTTAATTTACCCAAGGCATATAACCTGAAGAGTTGAATCTAGCCAAGGTTCCGTTTAACATAAAAAATGACCTTAGTGTTAATTTACTCAAGACAGATAACTTGAAGAGTTGAATCTAGCCAAGGTTCTGTTTAACATAAAAAATGACTTTACTGTTAATTTACCCAAGGCAGATAACCCAAGGAATTGAATCTAGCCAAGGTTCTGTATAACACTTAAAAAATGACCTTAGTGTTAATTTACCGAAGGCAGATAACCCAAGGAGTTGAATCTAGCCAAGGTTCTGTTTAACACTTAGAACAAACTTAGTGTTAATTTACCAGAGGTATGTGGTCCGAGAAACCAGACATGACCAAGGTTCTGTTTAACACGTAAACGAATAATGGAGAGCATTAATTTACCCAAGGTATGTGTTCTGAGGAATCAAGCATGACCGAGGCTCTGTTTAACACTTAAAGGAATAACTGAGATAAAATATATAATGATTGAAATAGAAAATGGCATATCTTCCTTTCATTAATAATAATATCATCGCAGGTTATTTACATTCCATGGACGCGGTACAATATTTTCATCTAAGTCTTCCAAAAAGTAGGCACTTATTCCAGCCACTGAGTTGATGCGATATAGTCGTTCCCAATTGGGCCCTAACTTTCCCCGTGATAGATTCTTCATAGTACCCATTACTTTTCTTAGCACTAAGTTTCCTAGGGTTAATGGCCTTGCCCTTTCACTAGTATCATACCCTTATTTTAGCTTTTGCTGATAATACGCCAGTTGAACCATGGCTGCTTCCCTTCGTTAATCAACCAAGTCTAAACTTTTCTCCAATAGCTGATCATTACCATCTGGGGTGAACAAGCTAGTCCTTAGTGTTGGAAACCCAAACTTTAGAGGAATTACAGCCTCGGACCTATAGGTTATTGAAAAGGTTGTTTCCCTCGTTGACCGATAAGGAGTGATCTGGTATGTCTAAAGGACATTGCTTGCTCACTCCCAAGTGCAGGAGATCGTAGCAATATAATTCTCGGAGTACTGAGGTCGAACCACAAGGAGTGGGGTAAATTCAAAGACAATGTAATTAAAAAAACAATTTGGGTGAAGAAGAAAAGTACTTTTGCTTGGTGATTGTTAACAAGAATAATAATAAAAACTTATTTAAGTCAATAAAGTAAATACTAGGGCATCAGGGTGTTTCCCTATATCGATATGAGATTCTTTGTGATCTAGGAAAATATCTATTTCATAATTGATTGTTCTTATACAATTAAAAACTTATGATTCGGTTGAACTGAGACAATTCAAGAACGTATGATAACCTCGATTAATAATGCGATTAGAAAAGTTTTCAGAAAAACCCATTCACTTTAAAACCTAATTTCTATTTGAAACTATTAGAAATTCATCTAAACAATAATAAAAACATGATTGAACTTATTGAAAGCATGGAAGAACTAATACATCAAAAGAAATCTAATTGAACAATCAAATATGTTATTGATAAAATTCTAGAAAGAATCACATTGAATATTCATACAGTATAGAAGAAACATAACCCCTAGCCTTAGCAAAGAGTTTAGGCTGCCATTAGAGAAAGAAAAATACAAGGTTTTTTTTGCCAAAATTCGTTCTTCCAGCCTCCCTTCCAAAAGCCTCATGTCTAAGTGTCCAAAGAAAAATAAAACTTATACTATTTTAATTTCCGTCCAGGTTTACAGAAGTAACTTGTGAGTTAATTTTGGCCTTCAAAAATTGAGAATTTTGAAAAACTCAAAACTGGAAAGTTGTAGATATTTAAGTCATGGTTCCAACCCATCTATCTTTGTATCAATTGGATTTTTGAGGAGAGAGATACGTCCAAAATACTGATCAGTGCTCAAATCAGATTTTTCCTTTTTAGATTCTGCATCTTTGATTTCTTTCCTTATTTGAAGTTTCCAATCATGGCAGTCGATCCTAGCACTCCAGCTGCACCTCCTTAGACATTTAAGCATGGTCCTTTAGCTCAACTTTAATTCTAGTTTGACCTCCATTCTCTCACAAATTCCTGTAAACTCATCTTTCTCACATGATTTCCTGAAAATAGAAAATTACACATAATGAATAGCATCTTATTCAAGAAATTATGTAAAGATAAATAATAGGGACTAATGCAAATCATGACTTAATTATACAAATTAAGCATAGTAATAAAGAGATAACGCCCACATAAACATATAACAAGTATACATTTTAAGGCATTATCAGATATGTGGTAGCTCTTCTACCCATCTACCCTTTACTTTGTCTAACCTCTTCTTTAGCCCATTTACTATAACTTTGTTGACTGCTTTAGCTTGCCCATTTCCTTGCGGATAGGCTGGAGTTAAATATCTGTTTCTAATGCCTATTTCATAATAGTATCTCCTGAATGCTTTACTGTCAAACTGGAGCCCATTGTCCGAGATAAGGGTGTGGGGAATCCTAAACTGAGTAACAATGTTCTTCCAAATTAACTTTTTTGCATATGTATCTTTGATATTGGATAATGGCTCAGCCTCCACCCATTTTGTGAAGTAATCAGTTCTGACCAAGAGCTATCTTTAGTTTCCTACAGCCTTGGGAAATAGCCCCACAATGTCCAATCCCCATTGAACAAATGGCCATGGACTAGACAAGGATGAGTAAGCCCCCTGGTTGATGAATATTCGGAGAAAATCTTTGGCACTAATCACACTTTTTAACATACTCTTGTACTTTTTTCTGCATATTTGACCACCAATACCCTTAAGTAAGGGTTTTATGTGACAACAACCTGCCTGACTTCCAAATATTCCCTCAAGCAACTCTTCTAAAAGTGGCTCCACTACTTCAGCATGAACGTAAAGCAAATATGGTCCAGTGAATGAGCGCTTATATAGCTTTTGCTCCTCAGATAACCAAAATCGAGGAGCTTTTCTTCGTATCTTTTCCGCCTCTCCCTTCTTATTAGGCAAAACACCTTCCTTTGAGAAATAGAAAAAAATGATTTATCTAACTTGGCCCGACCCTGATCTAGTGAACTTGGACTTGCTCTCTTTTCTCCTCAGCTAGCTTATGCAGATCCTCAACAAGTATAACCTGAGGTAGGTCTTGCCCAGAAAAGGTTGCCAGAGTTACCAAAGAATTAGCATGGGTATTACTGCTTCTTGGGATTTGTTGTATGGTGAACAACTGAAAGCTTGACTACAAATGCCGAGCTTGATTCAAATACCCCTGCATTCTCAAATCCCTAGCTTCCAACTCTCCCTTTACTTGTCCTACAATTAGCCTTGAATCCAAAAACACTTCAACAACCTTTCCTCCCATCTTCTAAACCATAGCAATCCTTATTAGTAAAGCCTTCTACACAGCCTCATTGTTCGTGGCCGAGAAGCCCAATCTTAAAGACTTCTCAATGGTGATCTTGTCCGAGGACATTATAACCAGCCCCACCCTAGTTCCCCTCTGATTTGCCACATCGTCAACATATAATCTCCAGGGTAAAGGCCCTTGCTGAGAAATTGCCTGAACTTGCTTTCCTCTTGAACTATGTTCCTTGTCCTCTTCCTCTACTAGAGACTCAGTAAACTCGACCACCGAATCTGCAAGAACTTTCCCTTTGATAGAGGTTCGAGGCATATACTTTATGTCAAATGCCCCCAAGATCATCCCCCACTTGGCAATTCTCCTTGTATAATCAGCCTTTCGGAGCAATGACTATAGAGGGAGTTGAGTTAAAACTACAACAGTATGAGCTTGAAAGTAATGGGGGAGCTTTCATGTAGCATGCACCACTTCTAAAATGACTTGCTCTAAGGGTAAGTAATGAACTTCTGCTTTATGTAATGATTTGCTCACATAATTGACCGGCCACTGTACTTCATTCTCTACTCTCATCAATACTAGACTAATTGCATGAGATGCCACAGAAATGTAGACAAAAAAAACTTCTTCCTCCTCGGGTCTGGACATAATGGGTGGCTAAGAAAGGTAATCCTTCAATTGTTGAAAAGCCAGGGCACACTCTTCATTCTACTCAAACCCCCTCCACTTGTGCAAGAGTTGGAAAAATGGCCTACATCTATCCGCAGACCGAGAGATAAATCTATTCAAGGCTACAATCATTTTCGTCAACTTTTGGACCTCTTTAGGATTTCGAGGAGGTTGTAAGTCATTGATTTCCTTCATCTGATTAGGATTAACTTCAATCCCACGATGGGTAACCATGTAACCCAAAAACTTTCCCAAACTGACACCAAAGGAACACTTAGAAGCATTAAGGCATAATTTATGCTTTCTCAACACCTCAAAAACACTTTCGAGGTCATTCACATGCTCGGTCTTTGCTTTGCTTTTCAACACCATGTCATTAATATAAACTTCAATATTCTTACCAAGCTAGGGTTTAAACATTCTTGTCATCATCCTTTGGTAAGTAGACCCAGTATTCTTCAATCCAAATGGTATCACCTTGTAATGATAATTTCCAGTGAGTGTTACAAAATCAGTCTTCTCTTGGTTAGCTAAAGCTAATGGTATTTGATGGTATCCCTAAAAGGCATCTAAAAAGCTCATCCGAGGATGACCAACCGTCATGTTCACCAATTGGTCTATCTGAGGTATTGGGAAGGGGTCTTCGGAGTAAGCTTTGTTTAGATCTATGAAATCCACACACACTCGCCATTTCCCATTCTTGTTTTTTACCACCACCGTGTTGGCCAACTATTCTGGGTAAAAAAACCTATTTTATTGCCCCTGCACGCTTAAGCTTTACCACCTTTTCTTTGATAGCCTCGGAATGTTCTTTGGAGGAGCACTGAGCTGGTTGTTTCTTAAGGGTGACAGTTGGATTAACATTTAGATGATGACAAATGAAACTGGGATCCACCTATAGAGCTTCATAAGCACTCCAAGCAAACACATCAACATTCTTTCTAAGGAAGGCAACCAACTCTTCCTTCTCCTAAGGAGGCAGCTGAACTCCCACTTGAAAGCAATGTTATAAATACCGTTTCAGACCCCGTTTCTATTTGCCCATTGGAACAGAATATTTTAGTATCGGCCTATTTCGGCGTACCGTTTCAGGATGTTTCGAAGTTACATTATTTTATAAAAAAAAAATATATATATATATATATATATTATTAATAAAAAAAAACCTATATAAATTATTAAGGATTTTAAAGAAGTTATAAGTACATATTTCAACTAATATGTAATCTTTAAGCCCTAATAATAATAATAATAATAATAAGTATCAGTTCAATCATTTATAAAATATTATAAGAGAAAAAAAAAAAAAAAAACTTGATGTTAATATTAGTAGTTAGAACAGTTGAAGAGGGATAAGGCTGGAACATTCATTTTTATTTTTAGTCATGTGGGGCTCACAAAAACAAAACAATGAAAAAATTCAAATTGTAAAACACAAGTGACAAAAGAGAAGAATGTGGGCTGGCAAAAACAGAACAAATAAAAAATTTAAAACAAAGGACATAGCATTTAAGGAAGAGTAAGGAGGTTGACAAATAGTCACATACATTACTTGTACAGCACATAAATAAAAAAGAAAAGGCAGACTAGCAGCAATTCCCACCAAAAGAAAAAATCAAAAAGAGAAGAAGAAAGGTCCGAAACCTACTAGAAGAAGAAGAAAAAAAAGAAAAAAAAGAAGGTAGGATTTTTTTTTTTCCTAAGCCAAAATCTGGTACTGGCCAAAATTGGCTGGAACACCCTAAAATAGGCTGAAATTTGATCTGAGGTGGAATAGGGGGTATTATGGTACCGGTTTGCATGCCGGTACGAAATATTCTAGCCATTCCGGCTGGAACGGAACGAAATCAATAACAATGCTTGAAAGTACTTATCATCATCATTATCAATAGTGATCTTTTCTAACTTTTCGCATTTCGCCCCTTCAACTACGGCACTTGAGGACATCTCTATTTCCTGTGGTTCCTATAAGGCCCTTTCTATGGTGGCCAAGGATTCACCCTTAGATTGATTTCTAATTGTCACAACTAGGCATTGCCTGGCGATATCCTAACTACTAACCAACTCCTCAACTTGGTCCCTTGAGGGATACTTCACCTTTAAGTGCAAAGTTGAAGAAGCAGCCCCAATGGCATGAAGCCAAGGCCTTGCCATGATAGCAATGTAAGGGGAATACGCATCCATCACAATAAAATCTACCTCAACTACTTCTGACCCTGCTTGAACAAGTAGTCTAATTTGGCCCCTTGGGATAATTGTCTTCCCATCAAACCCTAATAAAGGGGACTCATAGCTAACCAAATCCTCGGGTTTCAACCTAAGCCCCTTAAACAAGTCAGGGTACAGTATCTTAGTCTCGCTGCCCTGGTCCACCAAGACTCTCTTCACATTTTACTCCCCTATCTAGAAGGTAACCACCAAGACATCATCATGTGGTTGAAAAGTTCCAACCTTATCATCATCAAAGTAGCTTAGAGCTGATCGGACTTCCACTCTTCCACGCTTAGAATTAGGGATCAAATCCTTAGCATGTGGCCTTGCTATGGACATAACCTTGGATGGATACGAACTAGTCCTGCCTGAGGCAACAAGAATAACACTGATTGTTCCTAAGGGTGGTCTTGAGGAAGAATTCCTTTGGTGTGCCGACCTGACCTGACTCCCCTGCCTAGTGGGCTAATACAGGAATTGCTTCAACTTCTCAACCTTGACTAACTGCTTGAGGTAGTCATGTAGAGTACTACAATCCTCTGTAGTATGTCATCGGTCCTGATGGTAATGACAATGAAGACTTTGATTTTGCTTTATGGGGTCTCCTCCCATCTAATTTGGCCACTTGAAGTATGGCTCATTCTTTATCTTCTCTATAATTTGGTGTACAGGCTCCTTGAACATAGTGTTAACCACCTAGACAGTAGTAGGCCCAGCATGTCTAGCAAAATCTCTTCTGGGCTGATTACTATTATACCTCTTTGACCTAAAATCTCTTCAGTCCTGGGGAATTACCTTCGCTTTTCCCTTTTCTAGTTGCTGATCTTCCTCCACCCGTTTATACTCATCAATTCGGTCCATTACTTGCTGCATACCTTGGGCAGGCTTTTTAGTCAAGGACTTCCTCAAATCATGCTTAGTAGGTAGGCCGACCTTAAACATCCTTATGGCCACATCTTCAAAATTTCCATCTATCTCATTAAATATCTCCCAGTACCTATCCGAGTAACTCTTCAGAGTATCACCTTTTCGTATAGTCATGGATAGCAAAGAGTCCAAGGGACGAGGAACTTGAAATGAGTTGATTGATCCCTCTAAACCATCAAACCACCTCATTGCAACTGGCCCCTAGCTAGAGGGGACACCTTGCACATTAAGGCCTCATTCCTTAAGTGTACAGCCATTCTTTGGTTAAAATGACTAACATGCTCCACCGAGTTCGTTCTACCATTATACATGGTAAACGTGGGTAGTGTGAATTGCCAAGGAAGGTTTGCCTTGTCAATATTTCGCATAAATGGGACTTCGAGATAACACTCTTCTTTATAGGAGAAAGACTCACTATAAGGGGTCCTTGATTGAGGTCTGTAGCTATCATCATCATTAGAGGGAGACTCTGTGCTTGATGGAGACCCTCTCCTCAGCTTCCGACGTAACTTCCTATGTAAATGATCTATCTCCAACTGCATGCTACTAGTATCCTCTCCATGAGACACATGACTCCCACTTCTAAAATGACTCATACTGGTATGAGTTGTGTGCATACTAACTTCGTGATCTCTCCCTCACTCAAGTTTAAGAAAATGATCTTGATGTTGCAATTCCACTGATTCCTTTAAACCCACCATGGTTGAATTAACTCAAGTATGTTCAATATTTCCCACAGACGATGCCAATTGTAAGGGCAAGACTTGATCCACAGCCCACAAAATGACTCAGACAATGGCCCAATAAGCCCACCATAATAGATTTGTTAGAGAATGGGTTGGATATTGATCATTTAACAAGTTAAAGTTAATCACAATGAGATAAGAAGTCAATGAAATGACTATGACAACAAATTATGAAGAAAAGAGGCTCCTTGGTCAAGCCCAAGAAAGGTCTATTTTATATATGTGTGTTTCTTTCTCACTTGTATAAATATTTCAATTCTTAGTTACAAGGTCTTTTTTCTTTTCTTTTTTTTCGATCCCCCACATATGGATCTTCATTTTTCTTTTATATTTAAACACAAATCATCTTAATCCTACACTTGGAGGGTTGAGATTGCATTCCTAGAACTTCTGTCTCATCCAAAATATACTAGTAAGCTTCTACCCTGCAATCTTAGTCGTGCCACCATTGTTCATGGTCATTTTCTTATTAATGCGGCAAGGGTAGTGGTTGTCTTGTATTTAATGTGGAGAGGATGGCTTCTACACCCTTCTCCCTTCATCCTTCTTGAAATTTGTGCCGAGTCTACTTTCTTCCCTTTGTGATATTTTAACTTCATGCTCCTCACACAGTTAATGCTCATCCATAAGATCCAAGGTGTATCCTCGGAAATAATCTCAACAGCCCATCTAAATCGGATTAGGGATCCTCGTCATCACATTTGGAATTAGCAAGTAAATTTTGTTTTGATACAATTTTAGATGGCCAATGAATTATTTGATGTTTAGAACCACTTTACTATTGCAAAAAGATAATATTGGGTGAATTAATGGGTAGATATGCATTCAAGGATGAGTGTAACCCAAATTGAAATTTTGAAATCATGAATTTTTATATTTCTCAAGTATTTTTCAATCACTCTATCATATTTAAATGATGAATACTTCACCATCAAAATCAATAAAAAAGAATTTGTATTAGAGACATTAATAACTATACAATTTATATAAAGATAAAAAACGTCAAACAATTTAAAAGCAAAATCACTTAAACAAGGGCAAAGAGAAAATTTCTTTTCAAATAAAGATGAATACAAAATTAAACATGGTGAACATATCAAGTCTCAATTATTCATGCACATTGTGCAAGTAAGATTCAGATTCTCTAGATTTCCTACGGTACTTTACCAATAAATTTTTTTAAATTCTAACAACTCTTTTATGATTTAAGAGTCTAAATTCTGTCATGTCAGCATTCCACTAACAACACTCTTAAAATAATAAAATAATGTTGCAAACAAAATAATTAAGATTATTATTAGTGGAATGCTAACATGACAAAATCTAAACCATTAAATTGTTAAAAAATGATTAATATTTAAGGAAATCTATTTGGTAGAGTACCATAGAAAATTTAGAGAATTTGAATCCATGCAAGTGTATGTGCAACTTTAATGAAACACAACTTTCAAAGCTTAAAAGTAGTTTTCACATCAGCAATTACATGTTTGACAGAGGTGTTTAAATATTATTGTTCAAAATTATGTGAAAATTGTGGTTTAAAAGGTGTTTTAAAAAAACGTGTTTAAAGTATTTATAATACAAAAAAATGCGTTTAGTGTAATATCATGTTTCAAATAACATATTTTAAAATATGAAAAAACATTAATTATGCGTTTGATATGTGTATGTTTTTTATTTATTTTTTATTTTTTTTATAATTATAAAAATAATACTATTTTATTTAAGGAGAGAAAAAGAAAGAAAGAGTAGGAAAATGGTGGGCCCATGGAAGAAAAAGAAAAAAAAAAGAGTTTAATCTTGTCAATGGCCCCATAACTTTCAAATTGTTTACAAAAAGACCATTCAACAACATAACTTGAAAACTAAAAAGTAAAAAAAATGTATGAATGCATTTTCAAAAATATATGTTTTAAACACTCTAAATTGAGAATTGTAACTTAAATACGCTTGATAAAAAAAATCTATTAAACATATTTTTCTTTTTAGACTTACAGTTTTATGTGTTTAAACAATTTTATTTGAACTTACACACCAAACAAGTACTCTATTATTAGCATCAAGTGGTCGGAGAGCTGTCATGAGCATCTTAGAATAAGTGTTATATTATTTTTGGGTTAGGTCAGTTTTATTGGGTCAACGGGATGGATGCACACCAACTATTGGGTGCTTAGCTTCCTTAAAGGAAGCTAATACACTGCTTATTTTGACCAAGTCAAAAGCTTCTTAGGCCATTTCACACCCCTTCTCTACACATTCTTCATGGCTCTCCCACACACGTCATTTTCTAAATAAATTAAAAAAAAACTACTAGTTTCCCTCTATTAGCACGGAACGTAATATCAAAAGATTATCTTTAAACCTTTGTATTTGGAAGTCTATCATAGATGCTATAGTTTAATACTGAGGTTTGATAGGCCAATCAACTATATATATATTTTGCACTGAATAATCGCTTTGGTCGTCAGAGAGCAGTCATGAGCACCTTGGAATACTAGTGTTATATTATTTTTGGAGTGCCTCAGCCTCAGCTGCCTCAACTAATCAACTTGTGTCTTTTTTCAGCTGGTTCTTGCTCTGTTTCTCTTCTTGGTCGGTTTGTAAAAAAATAAAATGTTACGTTTCCCAAAGCAAAAAAGCCTACTATATTATTCTTCTGCTAGACTTACTGGGGAAGTTGATAAGTGATAATATTAATAACTATGACAACTTCCGAAACCTAAAAAAGAACAAGAATAAACGGATCGGCTAGTGAGATTCCGAATCATATCGGAGCAAACGATCCCTGTCGTGACGCCTATTAGTCCTTCTTTAAGAACCATTGAATGTTGATCAACTGCAAGCAACGTACGTACATAAGCTTGCCATCCTTGAATCCATCCATCGATTGATCACAAACCAATTCCAACATGACTCTCGTCTCAGATTTCCTCCATAATACTCTTATCACCGCAAATGAACTCTCACTCTCACGCTTACTTCTCACTCTTCTTTTACTACTTCTTGTCATCTTTACGCTCTCTTGCAACTACGCATGGAAGAAGAAAAGGGCCTCGCTTTTACTACTGCCTCCAGTTCCACGTGGCGTCCCGTTATTCGGGAACCTCCTCTCTCTTGACTCGGAGCTTCACTCCTACTTCACGAGCTTGGCCCAAATCTACGGGCCCGTATTCAAGCTTCAGCTCGGCAACAAGATTGGAATTGTGGTGAGCTCACCTTCCCTGGCTTGCCAAGTTCTCAAAGACCACGACGTCACCTTTGCGAACCACGACGTCTCAGCAGCGGGCATGGCTGCCACCTATGGTGGGTCCGATATTGTATGGAGCCCATATGGGCCTGAGTGGCGGATGTTGAGAAAAGTGTTCAAGATGCTTAGTAATACAATAACGTTGGACTCCGTTTACATGATTCGTCGTAAACGAGTCCGAGAAACAGTTAGGTACTTTTATGATCGGGTTGGGTCGCCCGTAAACATTGGGGAGCAGATGTTCTTGACTGTGATGAACGTGGTTACGAACATGATGTGGGGAGAAACAGTGGAAGGGGAAGAGGGGGATAGCCTAGGTGCGGATTTCAGAGAAGTGGTGTCGTTGATGACAGAGCTTATGGGGAAGCCCAACATCTCGGATTTTTATCCGGGTTTGGCCAGGTTTGACTTGCAAGGCATAAAGAGGCAAATGGATGGGTTGGCCAAACGGTTTGATCGGATCTTCGATGTTGTGATAAACCAACGACTGAAGATTGATAAGGAAGGTGGGAACAAAGAGAGTAAGGATTTTTTGCAGTTCTTGCTGAAATTGAAGGATGAAGGTGATTCTAAGACACCTCTCACCATGATCCACCTCAAGGCCTTGTTCGTGGTATGCTCTTTTCATTCACAACGTTGTAGTAAATATTATTCGTAATTTTAAGGGTCCAATTAATGTAAATATGTACGGTTAGGATATACATTAATCATCTATTTAAAAAAAAATTTGAAAAAATTAAAAAATATATATAAAAAAAAAAGCCAATCACTCTTTCATTTTCCTATAAAAAGTTTTTAAAACTTAATTTTGAAATGAATCACTAAACAGAAAGCCTTATAAGTTAGAGGGAGTTGCAGTACAAAGGCTTCCACTTAAAATGATACAGTGATTATTATTGCATATGATGAGCTACAAACTACTATCGTATATACTCTAGTTGATATTATGTTTTAAAAGCATGATTTTAGTTTTATATACCGTACACATAGTGTTTAACCATCACCAATTAAAACAAATATTATATATCTAGTTCTGGCATTAATATTACAATCGCGTGGAGTTGTTTTATTTGGTAGCTAAATTGTCTAGCAAGGCCTCCACATAATGCCATAATCTAGTTTATAATGTGAACAGGATATGATGGTCGGTGGGACAGACACATCCTCCAACACAATTGAGTTTGCTATGGCTGAAATAATGAACAAACAGGAGGTGATGAGGAAAACCCAACAAGAATTGGAGGTTGTAGTTGGCAAAGATAACATTGTAGAAGAGTCTCATATTCACAAACTACCATACTTACATGCTGTAATAAAAGAAACATTGCGGTTACACGCAGCTGTGCCATTATTAGTCCCTCATTGCCCAAGTAAGACATGCACCGTGGGAGGCTACACCATTCCAAATGGGTCTAGGATCTTTGTGAATGTATGGGCAATACAAAGGGACCCCTCTATTTGGGAAAATCCATTGAATTTTGATCCAAAGAGGTTCTTGGATAGCAAATGGGACTATAGTGGAAGTGACTTCAGTTATTTTTCCGTTCGGGTCTGGTCGAAGAATATGCGCTGGAACTGCAATGGCTGAGAGGATGATGATGTATTCACTTGCTACACTTTGCATTCTTTTGACTGGAAACTTCCCCAAGGAGAGAAGTTGGACCTTACTGAAAAGTTTGGGATTGTGCTGAAAAAAAAGATCCCTCTTGTCGCAATACCTACCCCAAGGCTATCCGATCCATCTAAGTATGAGTAAGTTTATATACGCTTGATATAATGAATGGAACTGCAATGTCCATACTACTATGAGAGAGCAATAAGTTCACGGGCACAACTTTTTTCATAATGACTGGCATGCTTGATGTGATTGGTGTATAATAAATATGGGTTTAGTGATACATCCAACTGAAAGAGATGAAAGTAATGTTATTTTAATCCCAAGAGACGGTATCAACAATGGTGAAAATATTACCTCTAATATTACTTATAACTCATAAGAGATTAGTTTTGTTGGTCTTATCTTTTGAATTTCCAAAACTGACATCCACTTTATACAATAATAAATTTTTTGAGACGCCTCTAGAGAGTTGGTGCGAGTGTTTTAAACAAATATTTTATTATTGTTATTTTCATGTTGATTAAAAGTCTGCTTCTTTTTTAGTTTATATATTCTTGTGGCTTCTTTTGGTATTTTTAGATATTGGAATTTGTTTGGTGATTGGATCCTATTTCAAGTTGGATGGGTTTTTTCAACTCAATCCAAAACATCATATGTATAGAAACCAATCCAACTTGACCCATGGTGGGTTGGACTTAAATGTTTCAAGTTTTGTAAAAAATGTGATTTCATCAATTATCTATGGCATTTTTTTTCAATAATTTATTACAATGCACTGAATATTCTTAAATTATATTAATTCTCAAAATACCAATATATAGGAAAAAAGTGTAATTAACTTATATATAAGTTGAGTTGGATGAGTCTTTAGAAAATTCCAATTCAACCCATTAACTAGTGAAAAATTAATATGTGGTGTCATGTCGTGTTGGGTTAAGTGAGTTTTGTTGGGTTTATGGATTAGATGCACACTCCTAACTGTTGGGGGGGTTTTGGACTATTGGGTGCTTAGCATCCTTGGGAAGCTAATACACTATGTGTTTATTTTGACCAAGTCAAAAGCTTCTTAGACATACCACTCGACCATTTTACATTTCTAGCTTCTTCTTGGCTCTCCCACACATGTTGTTTCCCGGGGAAAAAAAACCACAAGTTTAATCCTGAGGTTTAATAGGCCAAGCAACTGTTTCGCACTGAGTAATCGCTTTGGTTGGGTAATAACCTTTAAAGAGAACACTTTCAATTGATTTTATAGTTTGGTGGAATTTGTTCTTAAAATTTGATCTAAGTTTATGACTAAACATTATTTGTGATTTTTGGAATATTTATTATTGTCCTTAAAAAAAGGAAAATATTATATATTGTCCTTCTTGTTGATTTATTGGATTAAACTTTTGTACGACCAAAAATCTCAGCTTAATTATAGGTGATACTAAACAAGATAAAGATTACAATTAATTTATATTATGGGCTAATATTGATCCAAAGGGGAAACTTGGATGAGAATACGTCAATAACTGCATGAAAAAATATTGAAATGAACTCCTCTTTATTTAATCTTCTAGATTGTGTTACAAAGATTTTTCTCAAAAACATGGATACTCTCTTTCTCTCTCCATTTCTTTTTTGTAGTCTCTTCCTACTCTAGCGTATTTTTTGTGCATGTTCAACTTTATTACATTCTCCATGGACATTTGGGAAAACGCAGCTTTCGAGGCTTAAAAGCAGTGTCACATCAGCAAGTAAACCTCCTTTAGTGACAGGATTAGCATCCGGTTATTGGAGAGCTGTCAAGAACATCTTGGAATACCAGTGTTGTATTATTTTTGGGTTAGGTCATTTTTGTTGGGTCAATGGGGGTGGAAGCACACCCCTACTTGTTGAGGGCTTTGAATTTAATAGGTCAAGAATATATTGGCCATTTATGATAAATTAATCAATTAATTAGTAATTTTTTTTTTTGAAACTAATTAATTAGCAAAGTTAATTAATTAATTCAATTAACATGGAATACGTGTGGTAGTACAAACAAATCACCAACTAAGTTAAATGCAACGGAAAATAAAGTTGACACGGTGATTTATTTACAAATGGGAAAAACCTCCAAGACAAAAACCCTACTAGGTGAATTTAAGATCACAACTCTTGAGAATCCACTATTATCACAATAAGCGGTTACAAGTAAAGGAATCCTAATACATTATACCAACCTACAGTTGAACCCTTATCCCAATATACAATTGGACTTGTTCTGTAGTGATAATCTCTCATGTTCAATGCATGGCTCCCAGTACGTGACTAACCAATTGATGCACGAATCCAAGTACGTGACTAACCACCAACTTGAGAAGGATTTTGGTTACAAAGTTCTTCAGTTCATCTACACGATGAAGATCAAGAAACTCATTGGTTACAAAACTCTACGACGCACAAACGCAGAAGCTTCTTCAAGAGAAAGATGAACTAAGGCAAAATTCTGTCTCCGGTCACAATTTGCTTGAACAAAACCTTTGTATCAAGTTTCATCCACTTGCATCAACTAAAATGGCCCTTAAAATAAACCTTATATATGTCTAGGATTGTGAGGAAAGAAAGCCTAAACAAATATATATGGATATGCATAAAATCATATCTGAAAAACTAATTTTCGTTAATCTCAATAGATAGGTTATTTGTCGAGCAGATGTTAAGCATTGGGTTAAAATTGCCTTTTAAACCTCGATAGATACAATCTGTCGAGTTCAGTGTGGGTGATACCGTACCGTACCGACCAGTATATACTGTACTGGCTAGTGCACCGGTACAAGTACACCCTCTGTTTCGTACTGGAAAATATACCAGCCGTACCGGAAAAATTTTGCTGTTTTGGCCGGTAAACGGATATCGGGGCGAAACACGAAATGCTTTTTTTTTTTTTTTTGGGGGTAATTTTGGCAGTCTAATTTTAAAATCCTAATGGCTATGCAAATCTGAGTAAGCCAAGTAAACCTAGCAAAAAGAAGGAGAAAAATGAAAGAAAAATGCACAATAGTTTTGCAAAATGAAGTTAGAATCACCTCTTCTTCTAGACTTCGACTTCATTATTCTTCACATTTTTCTTCTACCATCTTCTTCTGACTTAACAATGACCGATTTGCTTTTGCTGTTTTGTAACTTTGTTCCCTACACTCCACTCTTCCCTGGTTGTACCTTTTGCTTTTTCAATGTAAATACCGAGTAACTTGTATGCTTGGTCAAAAGAGTACACTTGCCTTTAGATTTTCTCAAAGCATTAGATGATATTTTGAATTGGTGTCACCAATCTTTTGACACGTGGTACTGGCATTTATTGAGTTTGATAGGTGTTTGATTATTTAATAGTTTTCACTTTTAAATATTTATATGTTGATAACTCCATCAAAAAATATAAAAAGTTGTCAAAGTGATATATTGAGTTATTAGAAATATAACTTTGTATATTGTATAAAATAGTAAAAAATAGCGATAAACTCGAAATAGTACACCAGTATTGACCGGTATCTGAAATATATCGTATTGTTGGCCAAACCGATACAGCCTCCAATACAGTATTGACTTTCTTAGTCGAGCTAGCTGTCGAGTTTTAAAATATAGCACTTCTTCACTTGTTTCTTGAACATATTTGCATGGCTTTAACTCTTGACCTGAACAACAGGTTTCTTGAAGACTTAAACCATCCTAGATCTATCAAATTACAAGTAAATTGCATTTTGTCAAAGGATTAGCCAATTCTAAATGACATATGTTCTTAACATAATTCACATATGTCCTAACAGAATTATTGGGTGCTTTGTTCCTTTTAAGGGGAAATTCTTTGGTGATCCGGGACTACAAGTCTACAAGGTCCCGTCAATAGAAACGAAGCACATCAACAAAAATATTTGAGATCAGCTTACCTACCACGTCAGTTTAAAACAGTTACATATTTTAACTTCCGTTAGTCTAGCAATGTTAACCCACTGTTGAAATTCAAATTTTGATTTGGAAATTGGGCAGGTTAGGTGAAGTTAAAAACTGAAAATAAAACTTATCATTTTCAATCTTCTTCATTTTTGGAGCTCTCCCTCTCTCCCTCTCTCTCTCTCTCTCATCACCACCATTTGGCTGCCACTTCCTTCCATCTCAACATTGGCAACATTTCTGCACTTGCACAGTTCCAATTTTGTTCCCTTTTTAGTGACACAAAAAGTGCTTGTTGAAATGTTTCATAGAGGTTCATTTTTCCAAACTTCTTGTTGTTGCGGCCTTGTGTTCTGATTATTAGGGGCTTTGGGTTCTTGTTAGTGTGGTGTTGAAATTTGATTTTCTTTTTTTCTTTTCTGGATTTGATTGGTTAGAATTTGATATGGACAACAATTATATTGATATGAGGTGCTTGCACCCAACGTAACAAAGAACAGGGGGTTGGTACTTTGCAACAATACTAGAATCTAGAGTTAGAACAAGAGAAAAAAAGAAAAAAAAAATTGTTCATTAGTTGGGTGTATCTCATTTTCACCTTTTTTGATCCTATCTTTTTTAAGGGAAATTTGAAGTGGGTTATTGCCATAGAACTAATAGAAGCCTATTTCATAATTTTGTCTCGCATTTTAGTTCATTTTTACATTTTAAAAATGAACAAAATTGTACCTAATATTTGATTTTTGATAAAAGTTAAAAAGAGAATTTTGAAGTTGATCTTTGTCCTTATAAAGGAGTTATTTAGCATTGACCTATAATTCAATATGCGATTGTCCCCTGGTAAATGGTAAATGCTTTTGATTACATTTTTTATGCCACTAATTAGTTTTTTTTTTCCCCCATAAAAAGTGCCATTACTGTATTTTGCAACACTACTAGCTAGAATCTAACGATATTGTGTTATCTAGTTTTGAGGCATGTTATGGTACTGATAAGGATATTTTTAGACCTACGAAGCTTATGACCCTAACGCCACCATGAAGCTGACGGCGTTAAGGCTGAAGGGGTAAGGTAAGCTGACGACCTTGATAAAGGATTGCTTGCCACCCATGATTGCATATATAAGGAAATGTCTTGCTCTCCACGCTTGGTGATACCCAAAGGGATTCCTATAAGGAAAGGATCCCGCAAAATACGCTCAAGAAAACTCCTATAAGGAAAAGACTTGTAATCCAAGGAGGAGAGGTAAACTCTCTACTACTATAAAAACCCCAATACCCTCACAAATCAAGGTACGCACAATCTTACCCCTCTAGCATTCTAGAGTTGTGAACAAGAGATTTCTCTAACTTGACCGTCGAAGGGTATTTGGCCGGTACCACACCGGTACTCCTCTTAAGTTCTTCAGCTTTTGTATTGTGCAGGTTCTTGTCAAGAGCACGTGAGGACCGTGTGGCTCACTGGTGATTTTTTTGGCATCATCAGTTGGCGCCGTCTGTGGGAAACGCGAGTAGTGTCGTAAGCCACAGTTAACGCTTCCCTGACAAAAGAGTTGCATGGTACTCACTCGATCAATGGCAACCACCAACAACGTTCAGGAAGACGGGCCGCGACCAACTGCTCTAGAGAAGCAAGTGCAGATCCTGACAGCGGCCGTCGAACGCCTCACGAAGCAAAACCAGGTCTTGGAAGAGCAACTACATCGGAAGACAGGCAACAATATTGCAGAGGACCTAGAAGATTCCAGTGCTGAGCGACGAGACCGCGAAGGACTGGAAGGCAGTAACGCCTCGAGTAGACTGGAGCGGCAAAATGTAAGCATCCCATCCCTCATGGATGCGACTCTACCCCCTGTTGTCGCGGAGATACAGGCGATGAAGGAGCAAATGGAGGTGATGATGAACGCTCTCAAGGGACGAGTGTCCAACGATCTTGACGATCTCATCAACCGCACTGATTCCCCGTTCACTACCACTGTCAACTCTTTCCCCCTGCCGCACAAGTTTCGCATACCGCAGATAGATAGCTATGACGGAGTCAAGGATCCTCTAGACCACCTGGAGACCTTCAAGACCCTGATGCACCTCCAAGGAGTTGCGGATGAAATCATGTGTAGGGCCTTCCCTACGACACTGAAGGGTGCAGCAAGAATTTGGTTCAGTCGATTGACGCCCAACTCCATCAGCACTTTCAAGGAGCTAAGCGCTCAATTTACTGCGCACTTCATCGGGGGACACAGGTATAAGAAGTCTACAGCATGCTTGGTAAGTATCAAGCAGCGGGAAGATGAGATGCTAAGGTCTTACATAGCACGCTTTAACAAAGAGGCGCTTTCAATCGATGAAGCTAACGACAAGATACTTGTAGCCGCTTTCACAAATGGGCTGCGGAAGGGTAAGTTCCTATTTTCACTATACAAGAACGACCCGAAGACTATGTCGGACGTGCTTTACAAGGCAACCAAGTACATGAATGCTGAAGATGCGTTTCTGACTCGAGAGAAGAGAGAAAGGCAGGAGGATACGCAACAAGACAAAGGGCGAAAGATGGCAAGAACTGGAGACGCTGGACGGATAGAAGCTACACCACCCGTGGAACACCAAGCACCTATGGAAGTACTGCCAGTAAAAAGGATGGCATGAAGAGCAGCACCTCTTTATTTCTAGTTTACCTTAGTGAATTTTAGCTATACTCCTCAATTTTTCTATTTACTTTAGTTTTTGCTATAATAACTCTTTAAAAGCCCAAAGGGCAGGTCTTCGTTTTCTTTTTAAGAACTGTTTTTTCTATGAATGCATGGCTTATTATAATAAGAGGAGTTTATGCAGGCATGGCCAAAGTCACCTACGGGTAAATGGTCACTACGCTAAGTCACCTACGGGTAGACGCTTGGCCAAAGTCGCCTACAGGTGGACGGTCACTACGTTAAGTCACCTATGGGTAGACGCATGACTGAAGTCGACTATGGGTGGATGATCACCATACTAAGTCGCCTACAAGTAGACGACCCAAAAAGGTGACGAGGCATCAAAATTTAGTCACCTCAATTAGTCCACGACCCCAAGTGGACGACTTACAAGGTGACAAGGTAACAACACTTAGTCACCTCAACAAGTCCACAAAGTGGATGAGTCTACTCCTAAGTCCACAAAGTGGACGAGTCTACTACTAGGTCCACAAAGTGGACAAGTCTACTGCTAAGTCCACAAAGTGGATGAATTTATTACCAAGTCTACAAAGTAGGCGAGCCTAGGACCACGAAGTGGATGGGCCTATCACCAAAGTCTACAAAGTAGACGGGTTTAATATAAGTCCAAAAGTTGGACAAAAAACCATTACCAAGCTTACAAAGCAAACCAGCCCAAGCTCGCAAAGTGGACGGGCATATTACCAAGTCTACGAAGTAGATGAGCCTAAGTCCACAAAGTGGACGACCCCACAAAAGTGGACGAGATTATTACTAAATCCACAAAGTGAGCAACCTCATTACAAAGTCCACAAGACAGTGGACAGATCCACCATAAATGGACGGACTTAAACACAGATAGGTCCGTAATTTGGTTCATCCCATGAAGATGGGTTAACAAAATAAAGTCCACAAAACAATGGATGGATCCACAACAAGTGGATGGACCTAACTAAATAGACGGGTGCGTCTCTAAACTTGCGAAAACATATCTTGAGGCATCACACATAAATGACCCTTCCACGACGTTAACTCCATAACCCATCAGCTAAAGCTGACGAGACTATGGAGTAGGGGGCAGCTGATAAGGGTAATTTTGTAATTAACCCATGACGAAACAAAAGGCGACGGACATAACAAGATTGTCAACTTCACTCATGAGAGACAACCTTGTTGCAAAGTCTACAGCTCCACCCCATGTCTGACAGCCGCATCTTGGGCACAGTAAGCTAAAGACAGTAAAGCTGAAGACAGTAAGCTGAAGAGAGTAGAGCTGAAGACAGTAAGCTAAAGATAGTAAGCTGGAGATAGTAAGCTGGAGTTAGTAAGCTGAAGATAGTAAAGCTGCAGATAGTAAGCTAGAGATAGTAAGCTGGGGATAGTAAGCTAAAGATTTCACGCAAGATGAAGCCGTCAGTCTCTAAGCTAAAGACATCACGCAAGATGAAGTTGTCAGTCTCGAAGCTGAAGACTTCATGCAAGATGACGCAAGATGAAGCTGTCAGTATCTAAGCTGAAGACTTCACGCAAGATGAAGCCGTCAGTCTGCTATAGACTTCACGCAAGATGACGCTAGATGAAGTTGTCAGTCTCTAAGCTGAAGACTTCGCGAAAGATGAAGCTGTCAGTCTCCAAGCTGACGACTTCACACAAGACGAACCGTTAAGCTGACGACTTCATCTTATGACCTGCTGGCATCTACGTCTAGACGGAATGAAAAGCTGACGGGAAGAAAGCTGAAGAGTAAAAAAAACTTACTCCCAAAAGGTGACGACTAGCAAAGCTGAAGAGTAAAAAGAGTTACTCCTAAACACCACTAAAAGGTGACGACCAACTAAGCACCACTACAAGGTGATGATCAGCAAAGCTGAAGAGTACGAAGTCCTTAAGTGGACAAATTCATTACTAAGTCCATAAATGGATGAGTCTGATACTAAATCCTTAAAAAGAACGACTTAAGTCCAAAGTGGACGGGTTCACGCCTACAGGTTTTAAAACACCGATGGGCACCAGATCCTCATAGCAAGCTAAGTCCAACCTACGGGCGAACAAACGAACAAAGTCACCTAAGGGTAAACGGTCCAATGTAAAGTCATCCCCAAGAGGGACGGACGATGACCAAAGTTGCATACAGGTGGACGGACAACCAAAGTCGCCTACGGATGGACAGAAAACTAAGTTCGCCTACAAGTGAACGGTCCAAAGTAAAGTTATCCTCAAGATGGAAAGACAACGACCAAAGTCGCCTACGATGGACAGTCCAAAGTATAGATCTTCCTACTTACAGGGTGACGAATGATCCAAGCGATCCTCCAAAGATAATTGACTCAAATAGAAATCATTGAACCAAGTCACCAAGGTGACGAACGATCCCCTAAAGATGATCGCGTCAAGTAGCAATCCTCCGATGACAATTGACTTAAGTAACAATCCTCTAATTAAATTGCTTATGGAGTGGGGGGCAAGAAAAAACCCTTAATACTCTACGATTACAACACAAGCCTTTGTATTCCGCACTCGTCCACTTACGTGACGACTACGGAATGGGGGGCAACTGATAAGGATATTTTTAGACCTACGAAGCTTATGACCCTGACGCCACCATGAAGCTGACGGCGTTAAGGCTGAAGGGGTAAGGTAAGCTGACGACCTTGATAAAGGATTGCTTGCCACCCATGATTGCATATATAAGGAAATGTCTTGCTCTCCACGCTTGGTGATACCCAAAGGGATTCCTATAAGGAAAGGATCCCGCAAAATACGCTCAAGAAAACTCCTATAAGGAAAAGACTTGTAATCCAAGGAGGAGAGGTAAACTCTCTACTACTATAAAAACCCCAATACCCTCACAAATCAAGGTACGCACAATCTTACCCCTCTAGCATTCTAGAGTTGTGAACAAGAGATTTCTCTAACTTGACCGTCGGAGGGTATTTGGCCGGTACCACACCGGTACTCCTCTTAAGGTCTTCAGCTTTTGTATTGTGCAGGTTCTTGTCAAGAGCACGTGAGGACCGTGTGGCTCACTGGTGATTTTTTTGGCATCATCAGGTACTATAATTTACAATAAAATTGGGAGAAGCACATTGCAAAGTATATTTCTTGCTATTTAAATTATAACTTAATGTCCTACAATTTTTTCAATGGCTAAGAAAATGGTTGTTGAAAGGCTTCATGTTAATGTGATGCTAAAATAAGTTAATGAAATTTCTTGTCCTATATCACATCAAATAATTTTACATTATTTTACTTTTCTTTTGTCATTTCAGTTTGTTTTGTGATTTTGATAGCACTTTATGTGTAATTTTTATAGTTCAACTTGATGTATGAGGTTTCAGTATGTATGCAGCATAGATGTGTGAGGCTTTAGCAAGCTAAGAATGACGATGAGGATTAACATTATCCATTTAGCATGAATGGCGTGAATATCTTGCAACAAAAATATATAGAAGATGCAAATGACTAGCAACATGGATAAAAGTATGAGTAATAGGTGGAGTGGTTCCTTTATCCAAGGGAGCTATTAGTAGTCTATTAGAGTTAGAATTCAGCCAATAAATTCCTAATTTTTAGGTAGAGCTATCAGATCGAGTTATTAGATTATTATATGATCAATTATCTTATCATTGTAATTCGGTTGATAATCAACTTGATTTGAATAATAAAGCAGGCATATTAATTCCAAAAATTCTCCTCTTGTAGGTTCAGGGACGGACCCAGGATTTCAAGCTGGGGGGGGCCGGAGATAAGCGAATTTTTTTTTTTCAAATACGCATCCATATAGTATTAATAAACTATCGACCAAGACAAATACCCAAAAATCATTGTTTCATAATATATCAAGATCAACTTTTTGAAATTGTGTTTGAGAGATATGGTTATTTTCCGGAATTGGGATATTGGCATTTTCTGGAATTGGGGAATAAATATTTCTTAGGATTGGAACATTGACATTTTCCGGAATTAGGGAATGAATATTTTCTAGAATTGCAACATCCACATTTTTTGGAATTGGAATAGCAACATTAGTTGTTGGCAATCCCACGTTGACTTCGAAAGAATTTGAATATTTTCTTTTGAAAAAATCAAACATTGTTGTTGATTTTTTCATAATTTACAAATAAAATAAGAATCATATATATTATCTCACAAACAGTTGTTGTTACTAACTAAAGACAAATACTAGAATCTCGCTAATATGCATGATGCATTTAATTATAAATTTTCTAATATATTTTCTAGTCTTTACAAACTCTACTCTCTCACTTTCTCCGTCACAGCGTCACGGCGTGATGGATCTCTCACTTTCTCTGTCTCACTCTCGCCTCTCCCTTTCTTTTCTTTTATTTTTTTCTTTTTTTCCTTCATTTCTGGCTTTTCTATTTGGTTTTGGGGTCTTACTGACTGCTAGGTTTTCTTCTTTCTTTTTTTTTTTTTTCTTTTTTCTTTTTTACACACATATATATATATTTTTTAAGGTTTTCATGGGCTCTTGAAAACTCCTGGGCTGGCTAGCTGGGACAGGGATGGGTGAGGTGAGGGGGGCCCAAGCTAAAAACCAAGGGGCCCAAGCTTTTTTTATGAAAATTTTATATACTAAAAAAAAAAAAATTTTGGACCCAGGGGGGGCCCGGGCCCCCTTTGCCCTCTGCCTAGGTCCGTCCCTGTGTAGGTTGCAACTAGAAGTGTTGGGGGGAGTTAAAAGTTGTTTGGGGTTTGATCGATGTAGACATTATATTGTCTTTGGTCTATGTATATCTTTTTGGTTCTTTTGTATTTGATATTATTTAGGCTAAATGACACTTAAATAAATCACATTTATAAATAAATCATTTTTGGATTATAACAAGTTATTTAAAATTTTATTATTTTACAATCTTTTCAAAGAAAAACTATTTGTTTTTGCCTCTGTTATGCAAATTTATTTTACAAGTCACTAGAAAACTATTTTGAGTGTTCAATAAATCTTTTAACACTAAAGTATCATAAATTTTCTTATGAGCAGTCTAATATGGATGTAATAATTGGCCTTAATTCTACTTGTGAAAATAAACACACCTTGCCAACGACAAAACACTTTTTTCTTTACAAATTTGAAAGTAATTTAAAAAACTCTTTGGATATGCCTATTAGGTGTCTTGTTAAAATAATGGAAAACTAAATAGTAGTTTTGTTTACAAATTTAAAAAAAAATTCCACCAAATATCTTCAATAAATTGAATTAGAATTAGGTCCTAATACATTACAAGACTATTTAAACTATCCTTTCGAGTTTAAGCACATAAATGTAGTACATAACTTTCAATTGACCCTATGTCAAAATGATTACAAAGGGAACAAATGTAATAGATAAGTCACACGATAATTTTAAGTACACAGTCTCAACTATCACGTAATAATAATTTCTGCTTGTCTTGTGAACTTTCCGGGGTCCTTGGTTCTTGGTTCTTGGTTCTTGGATAGATTATCGATGGTAGCATGACATCTTCCCTCTACAAACATTTGAAAACATCACATTACCATTTAGAATAGAATAAAAAATGTGTATTAAGCCCCACAACAGCCACTTTAATTATTTTATATTGATTCATAACATTAAAAAAACAATATCAAGTAGCTCACTCTAAAAGCATTATAGGGGGCATAATTCTGTAATTTAATGTCATATAGAACAAAAAAAAACTAGTGCCACCACCCCCCCCCCCTTTTTTTTTTAAGTATAAGAATTAATTTCTTTGCAAGAACAAAACACACTAAAAATTTAAACTTTGGCCTTCCAATAAGCAGGTTTCATAGTGACGCAGGATATACTAAAATATGCCAAAAGGTGGCCCAGAGCAAATTAATTTTAGAACCTATTATCATGAACATGAACCCAAAAATTGCTTGAACAGTATGAAACTTTAGTGACATCAACTCTCTATCTCTATAAATACTAGTGCTGTGTGATGAAAAAGAAAAGAAATGGAAACAGAGCAATAGCAACTCGTACCCAGGCCGTGATGTCCTTATTCCATGCTAGAAAATAATTTCTATCTTTATGAAAGGCCTTCCACGGTTCCACCTAAATACAGAGCTACCCATATGCGTCCTAAGCACAACAAGAAATGTAAATAAAGTCAGCTTATCGACTGTTGAGCCAACTATAACATCTATCTGAGGGCTAAGGCCACTTGTTACGTTGGGTGCAAGCACCTCATATCATTATAACTGTTGTCCATATCAAATCCTAACCAATCAAATCCAAAAAAATAAATATGAAAAAAAGAAAATCAGATTTCAGCACCACACTAACAATAACCCAAAGCCCCTAATAATCAGAACACAAGGCCACAACGACAAGAAGTTTGGGAAAATGAATCTCTATGATCATTTCAACAAGCACTTTCTGTGCCACTAAAAAGGGAACAAAATTGGTACGGTGCAAGTGCAGATATGTTCCCAACGTTGAGATGGAAGGAAGTGGCAGACAAATGGTAGTGATGATGAGAGAGAGAGAGAGAGAGAGAGAGAGAGAGAGAGAGCTCCAAAAATGAAGAAGATTGAAAATGAAAAGATTTTCAGTTTTTTACCTTCACTGACCAGCCCACTTTCCAAATAAAAATTTGAATTTCAATAAAGGGTTAACGTTGCTTGACTAAAGGAAGCTAAAATGTGTAGCTACTTTTAGGTGACGTGGCAGGTAAGCTGGTCACAGTTATTTTTGTTGATGTGTTTCTTTTCAATTGGCTGGGACTACAAGATTAGCTTGCTGGCTTGTGGTCCTGGATCACCTAAGAGCATTAGCATTGGAGAATGCTAATGCCATATCTAAGGGAAATTTGGAATTTTAAACCTTAAAACCATCTGCATTGGAGAATGCTAAACATCAGTATTGCAAATTTTTTTGCAATACTGCTACAGTGCAATTCTAAACATAGAATTGCACTGTAGCAAGTATTGTAAAAAAAAAATATATATTTAATCTGACTCTCTCTCCTCTGTTCTGTCTCTCATCTTTGACTCTCTCTCCTCTGTCTCTCATCTCTCGTCCCTCTCTCTCCTCTCTATCTCTCCATCGTCGAACCCAGCAGCCACAACCCAGCACCATATCACGCCATCCGCAACAGCCACCCGCAACCCAGCACCATATCACACTCATCTCTCATCTCTGTCTCTCATCCCTGTCTCTTCATCGCCGAACCCAGCACCCGCACCATATCACACTCATCTCTCGTCTTATATCTGTCTCTCCTTTGTAACACTCACGCACATACATAGTAAGATCACAAATTTTTCATTAAACATAATTTAAAAAGGACCAAAAATTTCAATGAAGGGGCATATTGAAATTGCAGAGAAGGGTGTGGATATTAGCCAAAATTGCTAAGCAATTACTTGTGCTCCTGTGACTTCTTCATCTTGGTCTTGACTTCATCAAGAGCCGTTGACCCAATCTCTTCCAAACCATCCAAGCACGCCTCTTGGTCCGTCATGGCAGCACTAATCCACGTCTGTAAATCGCCGATCTTGGTCTCTGTCAACACCTTCTCTCCTCCTGAGCAAACGTCCATCGCCACCACCGAGTCATTGAGTAGACTCGCCGCATCCTTTATCTGGCTCTGACTGTCAGCAAAAGTTGCCCCTTGGTTCGAATTCAAAATCATGGTGTTCTTGAAGTTAGAGAGCTCGGCGATGGCGACTCGGAGAGAGAGCTTGAAAATGGCTTTTGGGTCAGTGAATTTTTGAGGAGATGACCATGATGAATTTATGCTGGAGAAGCACGAGTTGGGGTAGTGAGTCACATTGCAAATGGCTTTGATGACTGAGTCAGTGTCATGCTTGGCCGAGTTAGATGATGATGATGATGGTAAATCAGGTGGGTCAGATGCGGCCATATGGACAAGCACTCCGAGCATGGCACCAAGGGTTAGAGACAAGAAGAGAATGGCTAAGATTGAAACTGCAGTGACAAGGGGCTTCTTCTGTTTGTTTGTGTTTGGATTTGGAGATTGATGCTGGAGTTCAAGGTCTTGTACTTTGCCATAGCCTTTGATGAAGTTAATTGAATCCATGTTTTCTTTTCTTCTTTAGTTTTGGTTTGGGGGTTTTGAGCTTTTTGAACATGATCGAAGAGAGCTGAAAATGAGAGAGAGGAGAGAGATGGGAGAGAAGATATAATTTTGAGATATATTATTTTATTATGTAGATATATTATTTTAATGAGTAAAAAAGGAAAATAGAAGTTTGGGATGTGAAGGTATTATAAAATGATATGGTATAATGATAAAAGTGACTTTTTAGAATTGTAAAATAGAGTAGCATTGGAATTTTCCAATGCTAATGCTCTAAGAATTCCCCCCTTTTAATGTGCTGTGTTTATTTTGACCAAGTAAAAAGCTTCTTAGACACACCACTAGACCATTTTGCATTTGGATAAAATATTATTTTGGTCTCTAAGAGTCTGTTTGGTACATGTGTTTAAAAACTGAAAATTGTTGTTTGAAAATATTTATGGAAATACTTGTGGGTGAAAAATTGCATGGAAATGTGTGAAATGTTGTTTAAAAACTAAAAATAGTTGTTTGAAAACACAAACCAAACACCCCCTAAACTTTATTAAAACTTTGTTTTTTGTCCTTAAACTTTAAAATGTTTTATTTTTTCATTCCTAAACTTTGTAAAAAGTTTTTTGAATAGCATAGAAACAAAAATAAGGATGAAAAAAAAAAATTTCAATAGTTTAGGGATAAAAAATAAACTTTTAGTAAAATTTAAGGATATAAATAAAACATTTCAAAAGTTTAGAGAAGAAATATGAATTTTTCAATAATTTAATGATGAAAAATGAATTTCCTAAAGTTTAGAGAATAAAATAGTATCTTACCCTTTACCTTGGGTTTTTAGCTTCTTCTCTGCATGTTCGTCTTGTGTTAGGAACAGGGGTGGATAGTTGAATTCGAGGACAACTATGCCTCCAAGAACAGAGAAGAGATAAGAACAGAGTATTAGGGAGAAGGAATGAATAATAATTGAAGAATTGGAATTAGGAATTGGATTTCTGATACAAGTCTCTTCTTCCCCAAACCTCTAATACCCTCTCAATGCCTCACTTCTCTAACTGCCTAACTGCCAAGGCAGCTATCAACCAGCTGTCACGATCCTACTAACCATAACTAACTCTTATTTGGGTACAATCACTAATGTGAACACAATGTTTAATGCCAACAAACCATAGAATGCCAACTAAGCCAACTAATGCCAACAAACCATAGACTGGCAGCCCTTTGGATGTCCACCTCATCAGCTGCTCCTGCCTGCCTCATCAGCAACTAGCACATTCTTCATGCGCAACTTGTACATGCAGCTCACCAGCACCCCTCATGCAGCATCACACGCCCCCCTAGTGCAGCAACATACACCTAAGTAACCTACTCACTTATTCTACTCACTTATTCATTCTAACAATTTCCTCCCCTTTAAAGCACCTTGCCCACAAGGTGAGAGACCTTCTACTGCAAAACAAAAAGACTCTCCTAAGTAGCATTATCCTTGCTTTCATCTTGCCACTGCACCAGCACTTGAGTAATAAGCCTACTCCTTAGCTGATGTGACCTGGTAGCTAAAATAGCCACAGGTTCAGGGTTAGGAATCTGATCCACAGTCATAGTAGGTAAAGCAGGCCTAGGAACCACTTGAGCACCCAATTTAGCCTTGAGATTGGACACATGGAACACAAGATGAATTTGAGAACCTGCAGGTAAATCAAACTTGTAGGAAACCTCTCCCACGTTCTGCACAACCTAGTAGGGTCCATAGAAACGAGGAGCTAACTTGCCAAACTTCTTGGACTGAATTGAAGACTGCTTGTAAGGTTGCAGTCTGAGATACACCCAATCTCCCACAGTAAAGGACCTATCCACCCTTTTCTTATCAGCAAACCACTTCATCCTCTCTTGTGCAACAGTCAAATTGTACTTAAGCAAAGAGAAAAGTTGCTGCCTATCCTGCAGAATTGAATCAACAGCTGCAACCCTTGTAGTTCCTGGAACATAATCCACCATCTTAGAAGGAGGATATCCATAAAGAGCTTCAAATGGAGTGAGCTTAAGAGAAGAATGGAAATTAGTGTTGAACCAAAACTCAGCTAAGGGAAGCTAGTCCACCTAAGCTTGAGGTCTGTCAGCAGCAAAGGCCCTCAAATAATGTTCCAAACTTTTGTTCACAACTTCAGTTTGGCCATCAGTTTGAGGGTGGTAAGAAGATGACATAGCTAAACTAATCCCTTGAAGTTTCATCAATTCAGACCAAAATTTAGAAGTGAATACTGGATCTCTGTCACTTACAATGGTGGAAGGCAGGCCATGTAACTTGAAAACAAACTGCATAAACAACTGAGCCACCTTAGCAGTAGTGTATGGATGAGCTAATGGAATGAAGTGAACATATTTGGTGAATCTGTCTACAACAACAAACACCACTGACTTCTGCTGAGATTTAGGCAACCCTTCCACAAAATCCATGCTAATGTCAAGCCAAGGCCTAGTTGGAATGCCCAAGGGCTGTAACAAATCAGCAGGGAAGCAAGTTTCATTCTTCAACCTCTGGCATACATCACATTCCCTGACTAATTTCTTCAAGTCTGTCCCCATACCAGACCAATAAAAGTCCTTTTTGAGTCTATGGAAAGACTTTAAATAACCAGAATGACCCCCTAGAGGACTGTCATGTACTTGCTGCAAGACAAGGGTCTTTAAAGTCTGATTTGAACTTCCCAGATACAGTCTGCCCTTATAAAACAACAGATCATTGCAAAATGTGAACCCCACTAGAACATTCTGTCCGGACTTAATAGCTTGAATTGTTTGCTGCATGGCTGGATCAGTGACATAACTTGCTTTAAGGTCATCAAGCCAATTAGGAGTAGGAAAGGATATAATGCAAAGAGTACCCACTTCACTACAGTTAGCATCAACATTCCCAGTATCTCCCTTTCTTGAAAGTGCATCAGCAACTAAATTTTCCTTACCATGCTTATACTCAACTATAAAGGCATAGCCAAGTAGTTTGGTGATCCATTTTTGTTGAGCAGGGGTACCAATCTTTTGTTCCAACAGGTATTTCAGACTTTGATGGTCTGTTTTGATTACAAAAGGTCTTCTAAGGAGGTAAGGCCTCCACTTCTTCACAGCTACAACCAAGGCCAGCAATTCCTTTTCATAAGTGGAAAGGGCAAGTGCTTTCCCCTTCAAAGCTTGGCTATGATAAGCAATGGGCATCTGGTTCTGCATTAAGATAGCCCCAACACCCAACCCGGAAGCATAACATTCCACAACAAATGGTTTAGTGAAGTCAGGTAAAGCTAGCACAGGTGGACTTGACATAGCATCCTTGAGTAATTGGAAGGCCTTTGAGGCTGTAGGAGTCCAAGTGAATGAATCCTTCCTTAACAAAGCAGTTAAAGGAGCTGCAATCAAACCATACCCTTTCACAAAATTTCTATAGTAGCCAGTCAAGCCCAAAAACCTCCTCAAGGCCTTTACATCATGAGGAATAGGCCATTGCTACATAGCAGCAATCTTCCTTGGATCTGTTTTCACCCCCTCACCAGAGATTAGATGTCCCAAATACTCTACCTCTTTACAAGCAAAAACACACTTTGATTGTTTGGCATACAATTGATGATTTACCAATGTGTCCAACACCAATTTAAGATGAGTAACATGGGCAGCCAGATCCTTGCTATACACTAGTATGTCATCAAAAAACACCAAGACAAATTTCCTTAGGTAAGGTTTAAAAATTGAATTCATAAGTGACTGAAAAATTGATGGTGCATTGGTTAAACCAAATGGCATCACTAAGAACTCATAGTGACCCTCATGAGTCCTAAAGGCAGTCTTTGGAATGTCTTCCTCCTTCATTCTAATTTGGTGGTATTCGGATCTTAAATCCAATTTAGAAAAAACAGTAGCACCAAATAGTTCATCTAACAACTCATCAATGACAGGTATGGGGTACTTATCTTTAATAGTTTCTTAGTTCAAGGCCCTATAATCAATACACATCCTCCATGAGCCATCAGCCTTCCTAACCAGAAGAACAGGTGAAGCAAATGGACTACTACTATTTCTGATAAATCCCACAGGCAACAACTCCTTAACAATGTTCTCAATTTCATTTTTTTGATAGTAGGGGTACCTGTAAGGCCTCTGAGATACAGCTTGAGTTCCCTCCTTCAAAGTGATAGGATGTTCATGATCTCTTAGGGGAGGCAGACCTTCTGGAGTAGCAAAAACAGACTTGTAATCCAGTAACAACGCAACAATAGCTTTAGGAATTTGACCCTGTCCTTCTGCATACATCAATTGAGGCTGCAACTGGACTGAAATCTGGAGAACCAGTCCCTTCTTCATTGGTTGTTTCAAAAAGTTATCACCATCTTGCAATTGAGAATTAGCACTCTTCAATCCTTGTAATTGAACATGCCTGTGATCATGATAAAAACTCATTGTAAGCAGTTTAAAATCCCACTGAATGACTCCCAAGGTTCCCAACCAGTGAGTGCCCAAAACTAAGTCACATCCCCCCATTGGTAACACATGTAAGTGTACCAAAAATGTCTCTCCCTACATCAAGATAGGCACTGCCTTACAAACCCCCTAAGTTTTAATTACATCACCATTAGCAACCTTCACTTCCAGAATTTGAGAAGTGTCTACATGGATATGTAACTGTGAAACAAAAACAGCATCAATAAAATTGTGGGTGCTCCCTGAATCAATTAAGATCACAAAGGACCTTTGACTAATCCTTCCCATGACTCTAATCGTACCTGAAGTAGGAGTGCCACTCAATGCATAAAGAGTAATCTCTGCATCTTCCTGATCTTGCCCAACTTCTCCAATCTGATTTGCATATCCATTTTCCTCTAATTCAGTTAAGTGAACCCCAGCATTTGCATTTTCCTGAACCAATTCTACATAGTCCAATAGGAACAACATAGCACTCTTGCACTTGTGGCCCGGAGCCCATTTCTCATCACAGTTGTAGCACAACCCCTTCTTCTTCCTCTCTTCCATTTGAGTAGGAGAAATCCTCTTAATGGGTAGCCTCGGTCTAGACTCCAACAGAGGAGGAGCTTTTGGAAGAGCTCCCAGAATTGAAGGCTTCCCTTGATCCCCTTGAGTTTTGGAGTACTTCCTGCAACTCCAATTATACTCTTCCTGAATCTTTGCCAAACCAAAAGCCTCATTCAAAGATTTAGGATTAAGCATTCTTATTGGCAGCCTTATCTCGTCTCTTAATCCACTTAAGAAGCAGCTTAACTTGTGAGCAGCTGATAATCCTTTAATCCTATTGGATAGCACCTCAAATTGGGCTTTGTACAATGACACTGAAGCAGTTTGTCTCAGTCTAGTCAGTGTTTCCGTAGGATCATCATAAGTCGTAGCACCAAATCTGATATGTAAGGCTTGGATCAACGACTCCCAATCAGCAAAGAGACCTACTTCTTCACTATCTTGGAACCAAACTAGAGCCTCACCATCCATGTGAAACGAAGCTAACATCAATTTCTCTGCAATTGGTGTATTGTAATACTTGAAGTATTGGGTGGCCTTGTAAACCCAGCTCGCAGGGTCTTCTCCAGAGAACCTTGGAAACTCCAATCTCACAGGACGAGTCATAGCCATTGTTGATGAATTGACATTCCTAAGTTCATCATATGTTGAAGACTGGGGCAATCCACCTTGATCAGAGCCATTACGCCTCTGCACCAGGATGGCTAGTTGTTGATTCATCTCGTTCATAGTGCATGTATGCACTTCTTGGATCGTGCGCATTTCTTGAATTTCTTTACCATGATGATCACTTGCAGTTCGTAATGAAGCCAGAGCCTCTTGTGTCGCTACAGTTGTGGAACGTGTTTCAGCCATGGCCGAGGAAAGCCTTGCTCTGATACCAAATGTTAGGAACAAGGGTGGATAGTTGAATTCGAGGACAACTATGCCTCCAAGAACAGAGAAGAGATAAGAACAGAGTATTAGGGAGAAGGAATGAATAAGAATTGAAGAATTGGAATTAGGAATTGGATTTCTGATACAAGTCTCTTCTTCCCCAAACCTCTAATACCCTCTCAATGCCTTACTTCTCTAACTGCCTAACTGCCAAGGCAGCTGTCAACCAGCTGTCACGACCCTAACAACTAACCATAACTAACTCTTATTTGGGTACAATCACTAATGTGAACACAATGTTTAATGCCAACAAACCATAGAATGCCAACTAAGCCAACTAATGCCAACAAACCATAGAATGCCAACTAAGCCAACTAATGCCAACAAACCATAGATTGGCAGCCCTCTGGATGTCCACCTCATCAGCTGCTCCTGCTACCTCATCAGTAACTAGCACACTCTTCATGCGCAACTTGTACACGTAGCTCACCAGCACCCCTCATGCAGCATCACACGCCCCCCTAGTGCAGCAACATACACCTAAGTAACCTACTCACTTATTCTACTCACTTATTCATTCTAACATCTTGGCTCTCCCACACATGTCGTTTTCTTTATTAAAAAAAAAAACCACTAGTTTCTTTCTATTAGCACGGAACGTAATCTCAAAAGATTGTCTTTAAACCTTTGTATTTGGAACTCTGTAGTAGATGCTACAGTTTAATCCTGAGGTTTGATAGGCCAGGCAACTGTTTTGCACTGAGTAATCGTTTTGGTTGGGTAATAAGCTTTAAAGAGAACGTTTTCAAATAATTTTATAGTTTGGTTACACATTTGTTCTTAAACTTTGATTTAAGTTTATGATTTTCCTTACAAACAAAGATGAATAAAAAATTAAACATTGTGAAACATCTCAAGTCTCAACGTTTCGCACATATATTGTGCAAGTGCATGTCCAACTTCGTTACATTCTCTATGGACATTTGAGAAAACACAACTTTCAAAGCTAAAAAGCAGTTTCACATCAGCGAGTAATAAACCCCCATTAGTGACAGGATTAGCATCCGGCTGTTGGGGAGCTGTCATGAGCATCTTGGAATACTAGCATTATATTATTTTTGGAGTGCCTCAACTAACCGGCTTCTGTTTTTTCAGCTGGTTCTTACTCTGTTTCTCTTCTTGGTTGGTTTGTTAAAAAAATGTTATGTTTCTCAAAAAAAAAAAAAAAAAAAAAACTTATATCATTCTTCTGCCAACAACTTCAAAAACCCAATAAAGAAAAAGAATAAACGGATCGGCTCGTGAGATTCCTAAACATATTCGAGCAAATGATCCCTGTCTTGACGCCTATTAATCCTTCTTTAAGAACCGTACCATTGAATAACTACCATTAAATACTACCAAAAAACTTCTACCCCTTCATAAAGAAGTCCCCATCGTCCATTTTAAAAAGACCCAAAATTTATAATAGCAATTTTTTAAAAAATGATTCCGCATTTTAATCTCGTGAGTTATGTTAGGGATTCTATAAATTTTACTATAGGCTTACAAAATGGCATGCCAATAAAAAAATTAATAATTAAAAAATTCATTAACTAGATTTTATTTCATTAACAATGACCAAAGAACTGTTACAACAATTCTTATTTCCATATTTTTGGGGTCGGTTACGGATACTCAATAAATTAGTTACTCTCTCAAAAAAAAAAAAAAAAATATATATATATATATATATATATATATATATGTATAGTTAGGGTTAGTCACATGTATGAGATGACTAAATCTATACATGAAAAAACGGGTCAGAATTCACTAACCCGACCTGAACCCAATTTTTTTGAACTGGATAAAAAAATAGGTTGATTTGTGAGCCGACCAGTTTTTTGCGGGTCAACTCGACCCGACCTAACTAACACATGGCATCCCAACCCGTCTTTTAAAAAAATATTTTGGATAAAATATAATAAAATTAAGACATAGTTGGTTTACTTGTTTCTTATGGACTTTACATTACACAACCCAAACTTAATTGACAAATTAAAATAAAGCTTGTGTTTTTTTTTTCAAAAAAAAAAAATTTTGAAAAAAAAAAAATTTGTTCAACGCCATTAAAAAAACATACTTTCTTACTAGTATTTAACGTCATTCAAATACAATGACCTCAAGAAAATAATTGAGACTTTTATCCAGTTGCATGCAAATGAATTAAAAGATGATTATTGAGGCATACTTTCTTACTTGAGTAATTGATAAGTAAAGATTTTTCGATATCAAATGACAAAATACATACCAAAATAATTTGGTTGTAGTAAACTTAAAAACATATATTTGAAATTATAAACATGTATGAGATGAACTTATAAGTGTAGCAAGAGTAAAGTCAAAGTATATCAATGAAATTGGCATAAATTATGGATGCTTAGCCTACTTTTTAACAGTCCACAACCAAAATAAAATGCTTTTAAAAATAAAAGATGATATTTTTGGAGTGTATATTGCTTAACAATAACATGATATTTATAAAAGAGATCATATATAAATAAGTAAACAATCAAACTTTGATGTATATTCCCAAATTAAAATAGAATGCCAATCACTGTGCATCTAAAATTAAACACGGATATCAGATATATATATATATATATATATATATATATATATATATATTTAAGATATTACATAATGAAATTAGTTTTCGAGATTTTTAAATTTTTATATGTTTTATTCTTTATCAAGTTAGCTATCGGCATTTGTAATTTTGTTTTATATTTTGGGATGTTGATATTGTGTAGTAGTGAAACTTGTGAGTTTGTTTTAATTTAATTTTCAAATGGTAGACTAGACTCCTTTGTGTTTGTGCTATTTATTTTGATTATTAATATTGGGATTTGTATAATTTTATAATTTATTGAACAAGTATCAATTTGTTGAGTTGAACACTTTCTTGAAATGGGTGGTGAATTCAAAATAATGCATTTCACATGAAGTAATTTGCTACATGACTTATCAAGTGACAAATACAAGTTTTTTTTTTAAATAAATAAATAAATAAAATACTCATGTGAAAGATAAAGGTCGACCCGACCAACCCATTTCTAGCCCGATTAAAATGACCTTTTTTGTTACACAAACATGTTTTCAACCCGAACCCGGTTGACCCGACCTGTACCTAACTTGACCCGTCTGTTTGGCCACGTCTAACTAAAACATTGTTAAGTAGTTTAAATTCATTAGCATTTTTTTTTTTTGTTAATATAAAAATATAACTACATAAAAGAAAGAAAAGTGTTACGTTTACAATGTTTTCACAATAAATCGAAGGTAATAAGTTGTTATTAGTTTTAATTTAAATTCATCATTAAAATTACTTTTTTGTCTACTAATAACAGCTAGTAACAACTTGTCACTTAGAATTTATAATGAAAGTGTTATGAAAATGTTGTGAACAGTATTTCTCTAAAAGAAAATAAGAAATTAAAAATTTGTACATAAACACAAGTTAGCTTAAAATCTTAAATTTTTTTATTTAGAACAAGAACTTGATTTCATTTATATTATAAAATTGCAGGTACAAAAAACTCTTTCACAATAATAATATACATATAATCAAGTATTTCCCTATCCAAACATATTCAGACTCGTTACGGTCTACTTGATGCACCTAGACCTCTATTTAGACATGATTTATTGGGCCGAGAACTAAGGGCCCAACAGATCATGTCTAAATAGAGGGGCCTGGCCCAAAAAGATGGGTATGAGTAAGGGAACCCGAGAGATAGAATACAACTCCCAAGAACAAGTCCCGTGGAGGCCCAAGGTAGTTGCCATTACGAAGGTCCACTTCCGAGGTAACAACACTACAAAAAACGTGGGCTATAGAAACGCAGCTAAAGCCTAAGCTATAGCTGCGTTTTTAAAAAACGCTGCTATAGCTCAACTTAAAACGCAGCTAAAGGTTTGCTACAGCCGCGTTTCTTAAAAACGCGGCTATACATCAACTCTAAAAATTTATACTGCTGGACCTATAGCCGCGTTTTTTAAAAACGCGGCTATAGGTAACATCCAAAAAAATCTGAAGTTCGTGTTCCTTAGACCTATAGCCGCGTTTTTGAAAAACGCGGCCATAGGTTCAGTGTATAAATTTTAAAATGGCAACCTATAGCCGCGTTTTTGGTAGGACAACCAAAAATTCTGAAGCTTCCCGGGTACACTTTCTTTTTGGGGGACCTATAGCCGCGCTTTTGAAAAACGCGGCTATAGCTAACCTGTTGCTGCATTTTTTCTTTTTTAAAACGCGGCTATAGGTAACGCCCAAAAAAAAAAAAATTCCTGAAGCTTCCTTCATACGCTCCCTATCCCACCTACTCCCACATACTCCTCTTTTCTTTTCTTTTTTCTTTCTTCATTCTTCAAGTCTTCTTTCTTTTCTTTTTTCTTTCTTCATTCTTCAGGTCTTCTTTCTTTCTTTTTTTTTTCTTCATTCTTCAAGTCTTCTTTCTTTTCTTTTTTCTTTCTTCATTCTTCAGGTCTTGTTTCTTTTTTTTTTTTCTTTTTTCCTTCTTCACATCTAGGTAAGCCTTTTCTCTTTCTCTTCTTCTTTTTTTTTTTTTTTCCTTTTTTCTTTCTTCCTTCTTCACATCCGGGTAACTTTCTTTTTCTTTTTTCTTTCTTCCTTCTTCACAGGTTTGTGTTTCTGAGCTTGTGCATTTGTTTTCCTTGAATGGAATTACTGTTAGATTTGGGTTGGTTTTGTTGAATGAGAGGAGATTCATGGGTTTGTGTTCTTATATTTTGGAGCACATTGAGTTTGATTTTGAAATTTCTTGGTGTGTTTGTATTGTGAGTATGTTGTGGTTGATTTTTAATTTTCTGGGTTTGTGTTTGTATTGTGAGTATGTTGTGTTTTTTATAAGTATAAATTTTCTAGATGTGTTTGTACTGTGAGTATGTTGTATTTGATTTTGAATTTTCTAGGTTTGTGTTTGATTTTGAATTTTTTTTTAATTTGAATTTTGAATTTTTTGGGGAAAAAAGAAACCCATAAATTTTTTTTTTAAAAAAAATAAAACCTAGAGCCGCGTTTTAAACACGGCTTAAAGCTGGTCTATAGCCGCGTTTTTAAAAAACGCGGCTATAGGTCTCAGCTTATAGCCATGTTTCTAAAAACAAGGCTATAGGCCAAACCTTTAGCCGCGGTTGCGAAAAATGCGGCTATAGGCCTATTGCTGCGGTGTTTAGGCCACGTTTATAAACGCGGCTATACCCTATAGCTACGTTTTTGGGAACCATGGGTAACCAATTCCCCTCTGACCTGAGATGCCATTGTCATCAAACTCACCTCAGGAAACTCCATGAAGAGATAAGGACCGCAGAGCTAGTCATCTTCGCATTAATGAGATGTTTTCTACCTAACCTCTTCTACATTAAATGCTTATAGACAAGCCTGAATAGTAAAGACACCCCCAAAAGTATTGTTTCATGATGAAATAATGGCAGAATGGAGGGGTAATGAGACAAGCATCCCCTGAGGCAAGCCAGCTGGGGGGATAAGGAAGGGAAATGTGCCTATAAAAGAGGGGGGGGGGGTTGTGAAGCCAAAAGGGGGGTTCAGAGAAATAGAGAGAGAAGATTTAGAGAAGAAACAGAGATAGAAGTAGAATAGGACTTAGAGTTTTATAGCTTTCAATCCAACCTTTTGTACCTCGGGAAAACAATTTCCATATCAATAAACAATCATTTTGTTACTTGTTGCCTTGTAATAAGTTATTTAGATCTCCCATTGTGGAATTTTCCCCCTTTAGTTCTTATAAATTAATTGTGTAAGTCATCTCCTAAGCACCAACCTTCTAGAGTGTTTGTTTTTGACGCCCACAAGTAATATAAGATCCTAGTATTCATAAAAAGAATTTAAAGAAGAACATTAGTAGGCACTCCATGCCTACCACAGTACATGCCCAAATTGTTTAAACATAAAAATAAAGCGACATCAGAAAGGGTTCATCTAAAATTACAAAATGCTGCTCTTGCCTAACAACCTTTTTGATAAAGCATAGGTACATTTGTTTGCTTTTGCTTCTATATATATATATATATATATATATAGCTGTGCTTGATCACCTTCAATGGGAATCTTCTAAGAATCTCCCTCTAGTCATCAACAAGTAAAGCAAAATCACCTAGAAGTTCCTTAGAACTGTTCATAAGATATATCACAACTTTCAAATCAAGTTCAATTTCAATGGTAGAAAAGTTTAGTTGAAAGCAAAGCAATAAATCATCATTAAGACCCCATAATTCAGCCATGATCCTAGAGGTAAAGCTCAAAACTCTTTGGATTGTGAGTGACCAGACCTACAGGGGGGCTCTCAATCAAAAGAGAAAGTATTGACACCTCTCTTTGGGGGGTTTTGATTATTGTGGAGTCGTCACTTATTTTTTTTTTATTAAAAAAAATAAGAAATAAATAAAAATAAATACAAATTACGTGAATAACATCGAGTTCTTATTTATTTGAACATTTACAATTGATAAGAAGAAACTTTACATGGCTTTGTTTCCTAGTTTACAATCTATTAAAAAAGTTACATGGCCTTGTTTCTCAATTACAATCTACCAACAAAAAAGACTAATCTACGAACCTAAGATCTATGGTTCGGGGGTGAAGTTACAGGATGGGAAAGTGTTAGACACCCATCCTGTCTTGACAAAATCTGGTCTTCTAGACTTTAATGATCATTTAAGTACCCATTCATATATAGTGATGAAATGCAGCATGTATTTAAATAATAAATTTAAGATTAATTCAAGAAGTGAGCTTTATGATTCTACCCTTTTTAAAATGTGAGGAGATTTTGAAAAAGGTATTCAAGATTTGTTTTTATTTATTAGAACATAAGAGATTTATGGAGAAAAATCCAAATATGTTTTATTTAGAAGAAAAACAGTAGATTCTAAAAAGAAAATTCAGATATGTTTTTAGTTATTGTGGAAAAACAGTAATTTTAAGGAGAAAATTCAGATCTGTTTTTGTTGTTGTAGAAAAATGGTATTTTTAAGAAGAAAATTCAGATCTTTTTTTAGTTGTTGAGAAAAACAATAATTTTAAGAAGAAAATTCAGATCTGTTTTTGTTGTTGTAGAAATATAGTAATTTTAAGAAGAAAATTTAGATCTGTTATTATTGTTGTAGAAAAATAATAATTTTAAGAAGAAAATTCAGATCTATTTTTATTGTTGTAGAAAAATATAAGATTTGATAGAAAGAGTCATAGATTAATAAAAAGAACTTCATAAACCATCTTAGATCTATTATGCATGAATTATATTGTAGGGTCACAAATCGCAGCCCAAACCCAAAAGGAATAGGATATAGGCCCAATAAGTCCAATACAATAAATTTGTAAGAGAGTGGGTGAAAGAACTGGGCTGTTAACGGGTTTTCTAACAGTAAATCAGGGTTTTTAAGTCTGTCCGAGGAGGAAAAGACATATAATCGAAGGTTGAATTTAAGTCCGAGGAGTAAGTTTTTGGATGGATTGGCTATTTTAGATACTTTGTTCTTCCCAGGGCTACAGTAAATCTTGTTAGGTATCTTTTTCTTTTAGTATTTTTCCGATCCCCCTCCTTATGGAAGCTTCCCCCATTATATAGTCCCCCCTGATCCATTTCCATCGTCCACTTGTTTATCATCCAACCTTGTACTCAAGTATCTATCCTATTGAGCAGCTTTTTTTTGGTTTTTTGTGGGTGGTGGTAGTTGAAAGTACTGTTCAGAGGTTTCCTTCACATTAATGCGGCCAGGAAAGCTGTTGTAGTGCATTTAATGCGGTGGTAGCAGCTTTTTTCCTAGATATTTCCGTGTTCTTATCCCTTCCTTGTGCATCTGAAGTCTATCTTTATGGCTGGAACTTCCTGGAAGGTTATCCAAGTCAAGATGAAGTTCACTTTACTGACATTCGTCAGGTCCGAGGAGGATGACTCTCTCGGACTAGTGCCTTTGAACATCTCTCTATTCGTCCACCTACTATGGGGCTTCCCCAAACGTTTTATCCTCCTCGGACGTACTCTTGTTAGTAATCGGGGCCTGAGGTCCAACGTAACAGTTCAAGTCTTTGTCCCCCACACATATGATTATGAAATGAACATATTAATCATAAAACATGAAAAAAGTGCATCAATAAACTTAGACATGCATGCAAACAAATATATGAATTGTGGAAACATAGAATGGAAAGGACTTATAAACTATGAACTTACTTGCATGAATTTTCTCCATGAGAAGGGATTACTTTAGAGATCAGAGAGAATGAATCTCTCTAAGATCTAAAGTATGGTTGCTTAATAGAAAAGAAATTCCTGAAATAGGGCTTCCAGAATTTCTTTAATGTTAAGGGGAAGAAGGGTGCTGAATTTTGGGTTTTCTCCTCTATTTGTAGAGGTGCATTGCTTAAAAAATAAGCTTGGGTTGCTTTAGAAGTTAGCAGACACGAATTGGATCAGACCTTATCCCTAAAATATTAAATATGATGAGTTTTGAACTGAACAAAACGTATCTGGGCCTATAATGCAGTTTGTGCCAATCAGCACTGTTGAAGTGCAAATCGGCACTTTTCAACTGCCGATTGGCACTTCAAAAGTGCCATCGGCATTGTTGAAGTGCTGATTGGCACTCCTGACTACTTCACCCAGTTGTGTCTTTTGGCACGTTTTGGACTCTTTTTTTGGCATTTTCCTAAGCTGGGAACTATACTTGGACATGTCGTAGACTCATATTTTGATAAAATTCACCTTAATTTGATAATTAAATCTTTCAAATAATTATCTCAAAGATAATTATCCTTAAAACTTAATTATCAATTCAATATTAATATTATCAAAGTATTCTTTTTATTCCCATGCAACTAGACTTATTTTAATTAAAATAAATTACCAATCACGGAAATTCATTTAATTAATTTTAATTGTCGACCAATCAAAAATTAGTTTCAATTAATTACATGTGATCAGCTCTACCCAAATGAATGCATGCAAACCATCAAAACTTGATATTGTGATATTTTTCAACCCAACGGTCCAATTTGGAAACTTAGCATGTCGTCGTGATCATTAGAATCTCAAGATCATTTTATGATATGTGATGAATGACTTAATGCATGAAATGTAACCATGATTTTTGGGTACTTAAGAGTGATTATTTGGTCATCTCCCAAGGTTAAATTATGAGTGCAAAATTGAGTGTCTACATGGATAACCTTTTACCCAATTCCCTTGATGTGCCAAGACTTTTAAACCTTAATCCCTGCCGATATCAGGTATGAATCAATAACTATGGATTTTTTTTTCCTTTTTATGAATTAATAACTATGGATTATTATACGAAATAAAATGGCGATCTTGTTTAAAGGGTCATCTAAAGTATGCCAAACCGTCCAGAATAGCAGAACGTTGCCTACTACCACAATAAGGTCACAGCAAGCCATCCATTGAGTGCTTGTCATCCACTCTCATAGTGCTCATTCGTATCAATTGCCACTCAACACTTGGATAAATTCAATGACGCTTATATCACAAAATGGAATCTATCCCACAAATCCATTACTTCAGAATGTGAGAAATCTCCCTGTAATTCGCTCCTACTATCTCCACTAAGCTAACATGTCTCCTATGAGGAGAGTGGCATAAAACAAGGAGACTCACTCAAGATTTCCTATATAAAGGCCAAACCTCACTCAAATCAAGGTACATGAGAAAAAACTTAACTCTCATACTTTTTACGTTCTTGGAGATCTTTATAGAATTCTAACTTAACTATCAAAGGGGCCTTGGCCGTTGCCACACCAATGTATTTCGATAGTATCACTTTTCTATCTTTTCAAGTCTTCCATCTTACATTGGTTCGGAAAATCAATTCACTGATATCTTGCATCTTCATATTATATTATTTATAATGGACCACAATGTTTGAGGGTTTTACAAAATATTTGAATGTGTACCCTAATATTGTAGAACATGATTTTAGAGTGTTTCCGGGTGGGGCAATTGTTGTTAATTTTTCGAATTTGGCATTGGCCCTTGGGAGTCGGGAGTTGGGAGTTAGTACTTGGTACCCTAATACTGTAGAACATGATTTTAGAATCACATCTGATGATTCTAATCTGAAAACTCAGATTCTCTGAACTGCGACTGAGGAGGTAGGAGTGAGAACTACCATGCCGACTGCCTTTTTTTTTTTTTTTTTTTTTTGTGCGGTGCAGATGTGTTTTGATTGATTCTGCAGGTTTTGTGTTTTGAGGTATCCCCGTATCAAGTATAAAGCCTTGGGTGCTCGGCTTTCTCTTCATTTTATTTGTTAAGATAATAAGATTGGGCCTGTTTTGTTTATATTGAGTTATGGCTGCCTGGATGTTCATGTTTGGGCCTTCAATTTTATTTTATTTTATTTTATTTTTTTGGGTGAGTCTTATTTATAAGCCTTGTCTTGGCTATGCTTAAATTTTTGTTATGCCTGTGCTTAAATTATTATTATTTTTTAAATTTTAATCTTGTGTTTAAATATATATATGTATATACACATATTAGATAGTGGTAATATATTGAATAAGTCTTTATTTATGCAGGTTGAGATTGCTAAAAACTTGTTATTGTTCAATGAAACTACAACAATATTTTTTATATAAATCATGTTTTATTTCTCATTTGCTCTACAATTGAAAGTTATTTTTTTATTTTAGTCTTTATAAATATATTGTTTGCTTAGAAATGTCTACTAGAAAATATGCATTTGGATATGAAAAACTTAAAAAAAAGAAAAAAAGAAGAAAAATTAATTGAGTCTCAAAAAGGATCAATGGATAAATTTTTTATTAATAATAAACAAACTATAACACAAAATTTAGATGAGAATATCAAAAATGAGCAAGAAATTTATCAAAAAGAGTTAGAAGAACTTGAATACAAAAATTTAATTAGTCAATTTGCATTTCAAAAGGCAAGAAAAATATATTTTAAATGAAATATATTATAATATAAAATATTAAATAAACAATAATTTAATTAATATATAAGTATAAAAAATGCCTCATTTTTAGTTCTTGTCTTAGGTCTTAAAATAGTTTAGTTTAATATGTGTTTGCTAGTTTTCTCTCAAAAAATATATATAAATATATATATATATATACTCAATTTAGTATACATATCAGGAACGGACCCAGGTGGGGGCCTAAGGGAGCCCGGGCCCAAAAAAAAAAAAAAATTAGTAAGTAAATTTTCCCCCAAAATAATAAGAAGAAGACTTGGGCCCCCCCTTTCTTTTTAGCCTAGGCCCCCCTCCAAAAATCCTAAACCATCCCACTGAGTCAGCTAGACCAGAGCCCATGTAAATGTTAAAAAAAAAAAGAAAAAAAAAGAAAAAGAGTAAACCCACTAACCCAACAGTCCAAAACCAAACGGAAAAACAACTTGAAAAAAGAAGAAGAGAAAGCCATAGGCGAGACAAAGAGTGAGAGTACGGAGAGAAACTGAGAGAGTGAGAGGCGAGAGAGACCCATTTTGCTGCTGTGATGCCGCCACCATGCGAGAGAGACCCATCTCACTACCCACGCTGCCATCACGCTAGACCCATCTCACAAACCCGTCCCAGTCCCTGTAACTGTCGCTTGTCACAGACCCAAACGGCCACTCACCAATGCTGCCACGCTGATGCGAGACCCATCTTCCCACCGGTTGCTTCATTGCTCCAGTCTTTACAGTTCACAAGTATTTAATCTATCCTTCAAAACCTAATATAATTTTTGATTATTTGTGAATCTCAGAATCTAACAATTTGTGCTTGTGGACTTGTGGTATTTGTGTTTTTACTGATAGTGATGAACTGATGTTGGTGATTGTGAATTGAATCTGTGCCTGTGGTTTTTTTTTTTTTTGTTTGGCTTTGTGACTCTTTGTCACTTTGTGTTTGTGACTCTTTCTCTTATATTATATAGATAAGAGAGAGAGAATATATTTAATTGTTTGTTGACTGGTAGTTAGGCAATAATAGGGACAAGTGATAGAAAAAAAATGGTAAAGTTAGGAAAATTTTTTGCTAGTAGTGCATAATAAATTGGGAGAGGGTCAGAAATAAGGTAGTGGGACTGGGTGAGGGTCAAAAATAAGGAGACACGACAAAGACAAAGAGATAAATAAAAGCAGAGATACAAGGACCAAAGACAAAAGAAAAAAACAAATCATATAATATAATAAGTTGTCACATAAATCCAAGAAAATAACAGTGATTCATTTGCGCCTATTGTTAACTTATAATGCTAAATTAGATAAATTTATAAATTGAAAAGAAGTGAAAAATACTAAATTCATATATTGAAAAGGATATAGTTTTGACATTTAGTTTGGATTCAGTCATAGATAATTTTGAAGATTTAAAAGAGTGTTGAGTTCCCTTTTCATAAATGATTGTATTAAGAAGCAATAGTGTTTCGTGTCTTTTGTTTTTGTTGATAGTTGATTGTATCTTAATATATTAAGAAACAATGATTTTGTGTATTTATCTTGGTTGATAGTTTTTTAATAATACATGGATGCGTATTTGAAAAAAAAAAAAATTCGCTTAACTCCGGCCCCCCCAATTTGAAATCCTGGGTCCGTCCCTGATACATATAATCACATTCATGCATGTGAACTTCTTTGAATTTGACAGGGTTTGTTGGGTTGCATACTTGGACGCTTGGATTCTTGGAACCATAGGACACATTGAAACAAATGGTCTTTGTCCCTTGTGGTAATGGAGCCTAGGGATTGCTATATCTACTGGGTAATGGATATCCAACCCTATCCGATCCAAATGTTTCGGGTAATACCCGGTTTTTTATGGGTAGAACTTAACTGGGTAGGGTATGGATATTACCTGAATTGTTCAGGTATGGATATTATCCAAACCCGACCCGTATTAAAAAAAAAAAAAACCAAACCTCTCTCACCATCTCTCTCTCTCTCTCTCTCTCTCTCTCTCTCAAAGCTCTCCAGTCTCCACCTCTCCTCAGTAATCTCTCTACAATTATGTTGTAAACCATCACCAGCATGAAATTCATGAAGTTGAGTCTCAACCTCAATCCAGCTACAACCAGGAGTCTTCATGACACCCCTCTGCCTCATTAAAACTCTCATCCTTGCTGAATCATCCCACCTTTTCAAATTTGCAAATATCTTTGATGAAATCACATAATTTCCAGAATTTAAAGGCTCCAACTCCAGAAGCAATTGCACAACCCGCTGACTGATATCAGCGTTTCTGCGCTTATGACAGGCACCAAGCAAAGCCCCCAATGCAACTTCATCAGGTTTTTCAGGCATCTTCTCAATGAAGTCCCAAGCTTCATAGAGACGTCCCGCACGTGCCAAAAGATCAACCATGCAAGAGTAATGCTCAATTTTTGGGACCAAACCAAAAGATGAACTCATCATATCAAAAAAACTACAACCCTCATCAACCAATCCTGCATGAACGCATGCAGAGAGTACTGCTACAAAAGTGATGTCATTCGGGCGAGCAGCTCCACCGTCGTTTGTCATGCGCTTAAATAATGATAGGGCAGCCTGCACTTGCCCATGAAAAGCAAGTGCAGATATCATGGCATTCCAAGAGACCTCATTTTTCTGGGGCATGTCTTCAAAAACTCTTAGTGCATTGTCCAAATTCCCACACTTGGCATACATATCAATTAGTGCAGTACCCACATAAATATCATGATGCAATTAATGGATCTGCTTTATGAGGACCTGAAGAGGGAAGGTTATATTCCAATGATCAGTGAATTTGCTGAACAAGGAGTGGAAGAGGCAATGTTGTTACAGAGACCGATGAGTTAAGAACTTGCTTTACTTAGCAGTGTTCCCAACCAAACAAGATGCTTGGAGTCACCATGTTTTCAGGTTGGTGATTTAGGCAACTTATCTTTCACTATTATATAGCTGTTATAATTTATCAAACAAAAGGGGAAGTTTTGATATGCTGACAGTGGACATGTTTCCACTCTTTAATTTCTTTTTGTGCCATTTTGCTGACATTTTTAAAGATAAAACAGTAGGTAAATTGTCAACATTGCAATTCCTATGAAGAACATTTTCCTACCCAAGAAAGAAAGCTAGGAATTTTGGTTTTTTAAAAATAAATGGAATATTAAAAATGTGGAAATTTTATTGTATTAAGTAATATTTATATTCTTTGCTGCAACATCATTAAAATTTTGAAGTAGTTAGAAATGGATGAATCCACTTGATTTTGCAATTTAAAGAAGCCACTTTTTTTGTATAGACCAATTGTTCAAACTTGAGAGTAGAAGTTACTCTGGGCATTTAATTTGTCTCTCAGCCAATTTGGCTTCCCAGGATACAATTGGTTGATCATTTCTATGTGCAGTTTGTGTCACTCCCAAGTGCCACTGACCTTCTAAGTGGAGAGAGAGAGAGAGAGAGAGGAGGGCCTACAACTTCTGTAATCTGTTTGCCATTGATCATATTATGCTTTATCCATTCATTTTGGGAGACATTGCAGCTCCCTGTTACTTGCAGTGCCCAATAATGTATTCTTGGTTTATTCATTAATTTCGGACTCCTACTAGATTTTCTATCTTAGGTTTGTTGACTTTACCATTTAGTTCTTCTAGTAAACAAACAAGTCAACAATAGCTAACTAATTTTGTGATAATTTGTTGGTGATATTACTTGTCCTTAATCTCCAAAATACTATTCAGGGGCCTTGCTGCTTATCTAGGAAGCACGAACACTTAGTTGTGGTGTTATCACCGTGTTGGACACTTCTGCACGTGTCCTAGCTGTGCCATTTTTTTTTTTTTTTGGGGGGGAAAAATTGTGGGACACAAGAGGTACACTTATCTTTTAATTTTGTTTTTTTAGTTTCAATCTTGAACATTTACCTAGTTATCTTTTATTTAATCTTTTGGATATTATTCTTAGTTTGTATTTTAATTTCTAAACATCATTTATTAGTCATGAATTTGCTTTATTATCCATTATTGCTCTTAAATTGATATATGTTTAACGTTATATGAAAAAAAAAGTTTAACAATATTTAAAAATAAAAATAAAAATATATTTAATAATTAATTAATATGCGTATTCCCGCCATGTTGTGTTCTAATTTTTTGAAAATTATCGTGTCGCCGTATCATACCCGTATCCATGTCCACGTTTGTGTCTGTGCTTCCTAGCTGCTTATATATTGTTAGTTGTCCTCTGTGCATGTGCGCACAAGTGTGCACCCTTGTGTGTGAGCCTATCTTGTTTACACTGAGAGTTGGTTTATACTTGCTTGAGTTAATCTTCTCTCTTTTTTCCCTTAGCTGGGCAGTTATTGTGCATGCTTAGAGAAATGCTTAGATGTTATTATTTGTAAGCTTCCTTGGGAAGTGCAGAACAAGTTTAACTTTGAGTCTTAAATCACTCAAAGAGGAGCATGGCATGATCAATTGAGCTCTGCTTTTGTTTTTGACTTATTGCATCTTTTAAATTTTTCCATCAAGGGAAAAATTCTCTATGCAACTGAAATTAATTTTGTTCAAGAGCTGAGGTGAATGAACTTAGAATTTTGAGGTTTACTTTGTCCTTTGTTTTTTTTCCAAACTGTTCCCTTTTATTAACCGACTGTTCTGACTATTTCCAGGTTGGAGAAAAATCAGTGTTGACATGACCAGAAAGAACGGTATCGAAATGCGTTGTGTTGGGATTTAAAAGAACAGAATGGTGAGCAAAGATGCTATCTACTGATTGGATTTTTTTCGCTGTTCTAGCCAAATGGTTATGATCCTCATCTAATTCAATATTATGCATTTTACTTTGCACTATATTTTTATGTTTAACTGGGGATCTTTTTAAGGATTTATAGAGTGTCTAATGGGTTCGGTATATATCTATTTGGTTCTTGTTGGACACTTGTCAGAAATCTCACAAATGTTCTGTACATAATGTGTTGAGCTTTCTTTATAGGGGTGAAACAAACTTAACAACATGTAACTTTTCCAATTTACGATGAGCAACCAGTCAATGAGAAGGATATGTTGTTTGGAGAAATATTGTGAGAAACTTGTAGCTTTCTTGGATCAATGTGCTATTCAGTTTAATAAAGCCATGCTCAAATGCTCATTATGCTTCTTGAAAAGTTCATTGATCTCAATATGTTCAATTATGCTTCTTTTTTCTTCTTCAAATTAGTGATTCCAATGACCATTCTTTGAATTTTATGATATGTGGACCACCAACATAACGTTGAGTATTTTTCTGTGAAGTAAACAAAGAAAATTGACCTTTCTGATATATATTTTCTGCTAAATGCTTTTAGTGTTAGTGTTAGAATATTAATGTATTTGTGAGGGGCACAATAGTGATTTTACTAATATATAGCGATTATTGCAGTTAGAATGGTGGCCTTCATTGATTTACAAAGCTATATATCATGATAGTGAGTCACCTATCAGGCTATCAGTGAAGTACTTGGAGTGGTGAATGGGGGAATATTTGTAGTGTGTATGATAATGAAGTTTCTAAGAATGGTTTCATTTTGTGGAGCAGGCTGTTAATGTTAGGTTACTTAAAGAGATCCAATGGATGGGGTCCATTTCATGATAAAGATTTTGTTTTTCATGAATCTAAAGGTGTACATGGTGCCGCATCATTTCAAATCTCATTCCACCAAACAAGGAGTGATAACTGATTCTAAAAATGACTTGACATTTGCTCTGCTTTAGATTTTTGAAAAACTAAATCTTCAACTTGATTTAAACCCTCTCCATTTTAAAAACAAATGCTGAGGATCCTTTTCCAACTCAAAGATGGGTTTTCTATTGGATGCAGTGTGGTAGTTTTAGAAAATGAAAGAAGAAGGGTTTGCGCCTGTCACAACTTGAGGAGGTGTTAGTCATGTTCACTTTACCCAAAACGATTAGTCAAACACGAGTTCCATGTAGTTACTTATGGTTATGTAGCCCTGGTCAATCTAGTACACGCTGGATGTTGGATGTAGTTCATACCTGCACAACACCTTCATATTCAAAATCTTATACAAATCCACACAATATAAAATATTAAAAAGATAAATTAAATGACTCCATTGAGCAGTCTTGGGTTGTACGGGGGCTTGTCAGGTTTTGGTTTGAGGAGATGGATTAAGGGATTGTTTTTGGAGATTAAGATTAATATGAACTAGTGGGGAACTGACATTAATAGATATGTATGACAAGTGCGGGGATTCTTTAGGGAGAGGAGGGTCTTGGGGACTGAATCAATCACATTGAATGCCTCGATAAAGGGTCAATTTATTTTCTACTTATATCATGTTATGATGTATTTTGAAGATCATATGTGAACTTGACCTCTTCTTATTTTTGGTTGACATAAACTGGAGTAAATAATCTGCTTTTAGGATATTGAAACTATTTTTGTTGCCATAAACTTAGATTTTCATGGGCATATATTCTTATGAACCTAACATCTTGTTTTTACCTCATGCTATGTTGATATCAGATCTACTGACGTGTCATGCGGTTTTTATATCTAATTTTTCTATTTCTCTGCAGTTTCTGTACTTATTATGCTAAGGATCAACTTAAACACTATAACTGGGGCCTGAGTACAATGTCTATGTTTTTGGATTTGGTAAAGAAACATACTCACTGAGATGGTTTTTGTCAGTCTAGTTTCATATTAACTTTTTTTTTTTTTTTTTTATAGGGTTAAATGGGACTCAATAAGATTTTTATATTGAAGTTATCTCTCTGCACACAATAGCCTGCTTGCTAATTCTCGTCTGCAGAATTTTCTATAGTGTCGCTGTATTTCTGTTCAACTTGCCTTGGATTGTCTATTACTTGCTCCACTCTTGCACACTTTCTTCAATACTCCAATTTTCATCAGTCTTCCATCAATTGACAATATTTTTCATGGTTTTTCCCATTTGTTTGGTTCAAATGGTTTTCAATTTTCTTAGATTTGATACAGAATCTCTTATTTTGTTAATTTGCTCTCTTTTTTTGGATTCTTCTTCTGCTTCAGTGTTCTCTTAATTTTTTTTTTTCATATCTCATTTGGTTTCTCTCCTTCCCACATATTTTTTCTATATGTGAATCATCTCTCCTGTACTCTATGCATGTTCTCAGTGAATTGTTTAAACCGGTTTTCAGGGACAAATGTTGAAGAATAAGAGGAAGTCAAGGCATAATCGTTGATTTCAGATTAGTTTCTTTAGTGCGGATAATCCTTTCAATGTCTAAGGCTTTCAAAGCAAATAAGGTAATGAACTGCTAATGTGGCTGACTTACCAGGAAAAATTATGCTTTAGGACAGCAAAGAGTCCAAGAGCCAAATTTGATAAATGGATCATATGGGAAGAAATTGGCTTGGATTATACTTCTTAAAGGTTAGGCATGGAGCTGACCAATGTAAGAAGATGAGAAATTTGCATGACTTAAATCTTTTCAATGGCAGTAGCTGAAGGGGAAATGGATCTAAAGTAGAGTATGCGCAAGGTTAACAGAATAAGAAGTTTAACAGAATTAGAAGTTTAGGCATTTATTAAAAAAAAATTGTTAGGACTTTGTAAGAAACTTGGCAGATTTGTCTTTCTTGTAATCGCTCTCTTTTGTGTTTTATACAGATTTTTTTGTGATGAATTATCAACATTTCGTTTAATCTCTCGTAACTTCTTAAAAGCCTTAAAGTTCTTAAGATAAAAAGCAAAATGAAATCTGTATGCTTATTTAGAAACTGAATTAGCATCTACTCAATCACAATTTCTGATAACCTGTCTACAAATTAGTTGTGTATTGCTCACGCTTACCACAATATTGCTCCCCAGATTGCTCTCAACACCCTCTTATCTCTCTCTTGTTTGAAATCTTAGAAGCATTCGTAATTATGGATTCCACAAAGGCAGCAGTGCTACTGTTACAGGCAGTATTGATGGTTGAACCATGTTGTGATAGCCATAGGTTGCCATTCTTTTAGCTGAAAAAAAGGTACTCTCTCTTTCTTTTTCTTCAAGTTTAAGATGATTTTGTTTGTCATGTACAATCATCTTTTTTTTGGAGATTAGTGATATTATTTTTGATAAAAAAAATCTTAATTCCATGTTCACAAGCAGTTTGAAAAAAGTCTTGAGTCACCTTTTGTTCTTTCTATAGGATTCCTAATACACGTGGTACAGTCATGGCTCTCCTATGCTAATGGAGCTTGAGACTGTTCTTAAACTTAGTTACTACCATTTTTCTTAAATTGGGAATTATAGATTGTAGAATTTTTTGATTGGTTGTTGAACAATGGGAGAATGTATTTTGAAAGATGAGTTGCTAGATGATACAGAGATGTCATGTTTGCTTAGTAGGCAACTAAGACTAGCACATATGTTTACTTCAAAGAAGGAAGAAATTGGAGGCACATGATGAGATTTTACTTCAATTTATCAAAATATCTAGACTAACGACAATGTTGGTTAGACTTCACTTGAGGAGCAAACCAATACGGCTTTGGTTCTAAATGTTATGGCATTAGACAATAAAGGACCACAACAAATTACTCTTATCATCTCCAAAAGAGTTTTTACTTTTAAATTGTTCAAGATTTATCAAACTTTTTACCCAGTCATTCCCATTTTTTTCAAAATCAAGACTAAATGAAAACTAAGCAAGATAACTCTCCTTTTGTCAATACTATTAGAATTGAACTAACCGATGGAATTCTCTTTGTTAGGTGTCTTGCATGCATTATATCAGTTTCATCTTAAAGGCCTTGAATATCATTTGAGGATTTTGTAAATTATATTCTATCATTTGAGTATTGACTATTTATAGAATTGAACAATTGTGGTTGTTTGATTAACCGATATTCATTAGTATCGCATGGGTTAGCAACTAATCTTTTTAATGGGGTAGGTTGAGAAAGTAGCAAGGTTCACAGAATAATAAGTTCAGTTATGTATTAAGAAAATCTGCCAAGAAGACTTTTGTAAGAAGTTTACCATTTTTTTTTTTTTTTTTTCTTGTAATCAGTCTTTCGATGTTGTATAAGAGCATCCACAGCAGTGGAGCTAAATTTTTAGCTTTTTAGCTACGCAAAAAGTCACTTTATCTATTTTACCTTCTCACATCCTACCGCAGTGGAGCTATTTTAGCTTTTAACACAATAAAATAATATAAACACTACAATAAAATAATATTTCATTCAACCACCATTAAACCCATAAAAATTACTGCACAACCACCACCCCGCCGTGCCCATCAAAACCAGCGAAGAAGAACAAAAAAAGAAAGCAGAAAAATCACAACCCGAAACACAAACCTGAAACGCCGAAAATAGAGAAGAGAGGCTGAAATGGGTCAGGTCGGCCGCCAAGCATGGGTTGGCGGGCGATGGGTCTGTGGTGGCTGGGCTTGTGCAGATCGGCGATGGGTCTATGAGGAAGAAAGAAGGGTCTGTGGAGGAAAAAAGAAGAGATGGAGAGGCAGTGAGGAGAGAGACACTGAGAAAGGAGAATGAAAGCAAGAAAGAATAAAAAATAAAAAAAGTAGTGTGAACGCAAAGTAAATTTTTTTTTTTTTTATAGCTCTAAGCTACAGTGCACATCTATCTATAGATGTGTACTAGCTTTAGCTCCACTGTTGTATGGTTATTTTTGTGTTTTGGTGGAGCTAAAATAGCTATATAGCTTTTTAGCTCTATTGCTACAAGTGCTCTTAAGGCCTTTTTTTGCGATGAATTATCAACGTTTCTTTGAAGCCTTCTTAAGTTCTTAAAAGCTTTTAATAAACTAAACAGCTAATTGGAAAAAGTTTTGTATGCATCTTTAAAAACTGTAGCGGCATTTAATCACAACTGATGGTTGCGCCTTGTGCTGCACTGCATCTGCTACCACATTTCTTGCTCTGAGATTGAGATTCACATTTTTGTTGACAACAGACGACTTTCTGCTATCTTTGCAAAATTTTTGTCCATGCAACTAACTTCTGTACAATTAGAGCAACTTGACCACTTAAGGATTACTGTACAGGTTTCATGGGCCCAAACCTGTTAAATTTTATGAATCACACAAGGCAGTAACTTATGTTCAAATTATATAAAACAACACAAGGAGGCAGTAACTTATGTTCAAATTATATAAAACCACACAAGGCTGTAACCAGTTAAATTTTGGGCAGTAACCAGTTAAAACCAGTTAAATTTTGGGTTTTATAAACCACATTAGGCAATGCCTATACAAATACTTAATACATGAAAGTAAACAACTAGCAGCACAAATTTGCAAACCAAGTAGTAAACCTGTTCTAATCATAAGCATGACAAGACTCCACACAACAAACCTGTTCACACACTACAATTAAAGACTGAATAATACATAATTTCATTTCAAATCTCAATTCCCAAGCGGCACATCCAAGCTTATAATATGATAAAAAAACCCCATCCAAGACATAAAAGTTAAGTAGGAAGTCAAAAAACCAAGAAAAGTTTTGGAATTAGCTCAACAAGAGTCCCAACTATAGGACATCACCATATGATGTCATTAGTGTTAGTGTCAATGTTAGTGAGTATGAATGCATCTACTTAATTACATCTTACACCGTTTGTTGTCTACAAATGACAAAATAAAGATAGAAAAATATTAGAGTTACAAGCTATTTTACAACATTTTTTACAAACTGCTGATATGATAAGTGGTCTCTTCCATTTTTGATTTCCTACATTCACTTAGGCTTTCTTCTTGATGTATGTTATTTTTTCAAGATGTACTTTTCATTCAATAAAACATTTATCATCAATAAAAAAAAATTGAAATACATACCTTTAATTTAAACAAAGTTCTCAACAGTGAGACATGTTCAGGATAAAGTGAGACATTTGAGACATCTTATGATACAGTTAGCAATGAGAAGAGATGTCAACAAACAACTGATAAGAGATATTAGACATTTCAAGTGTGGGACCCACATGTCATTGAGACATAAGTCTTATGAGAGCGTCTCATACAAGAATTTTCCATTATTCCCTTGTTACTCTTCTTTTAATTTTATTCTTTTAAAGTTTTTTTCTACCCTAATTTAATAAGCTCAAGAGCATCTCTCCAACGCAAACAAAATTTTTCTTTATTTTAGAGAGTTTAACCATAAAATAGTGCTTCGACAGCCTTTCTAAAATTCAAATTTTTTTTTTAATGAATAGTTACTCTCTTCTATGTGCTATGGTTCATTAGCAAAAGAATAAAATAGAAAAAAAAAAAAAATAGCACAACCAATTAAAATATTCAACTATTATTTCAACGGATACAAGAAACTGAAGTAGCATCTACTCAATCACGATTTCTGATAACCTATTAGTTGTGTATTGCTCAGGCTTCCCACAACATTGCTCTGCAAATTGCTTGCAACACCCTCTTATCTCTCTATTGTCTGAAATCTTAGAAGCATTATTTACTATAGATTCCAGAAGGCCAACAGTGCTACAGCCACAGGCATTATTGATAGTTGCAGCCTGTGTTGTACCACATTTTTTGCTTTGAGATTGAGCTTCACATTTTTGTAGACAACAAACGCTACTGCTACTACTACTTTGTGCTATGTTAGCAAAATTCTTGTCCTTGCAACTAGCTTCTGTACAATTAGGACAACCTTTACCACTTGGGGATTCCACTTCATGAATGAGTTTCTCACAGCATCCATCATTATTGTCTGAAATCTTAGAAGTATTATTTAATATAGATTCCGGAAGGCCAACAGTGATACAGCCACAGGCATTATTGATGGTTGCACCTTGTGCTGTACCACATTTTTTGCTTTGAGATTGAGCTTCACATTTTTGTAGACAACAAGCACTGCTGCTACTACTACTACTACTTTGTGCTATGTTAGCAAACTTCTTGTCCTTGCAACTAGCTTCTGTACAATTAGGACAGCCTTTACCACTTGGGGATTCCACTTCACGAATGAGTTTCTCACAGCGTCCATCATTGCATTTTATTGCCTCATATTCCCCATAATCTCCATTATAACCACCTTGCCCATCAACAGGATTTATGCTTTTGCCTTTCCCATATAAAGAAGGCATGGAGAAAGTGCCATATCTTGATCTGGAATGCCCTCCTTGAAGTTTTGGTGTCTCTTGCAACAGTAACATGCTGTTCAAAATTACGACCAAGCATGTCCCAACATCTGTGAGAACTGATGCCCAAATAAGCGGATAACCTGCGAAGGCCAATGCTAAGATGGCACCCTTAGTTGTGATGGATATAATGACATTCTCAATGAGTTTCCTTAACGTTCTTCTTGCAAGTTTGATGGCTAATGGTATCTTCTGAATGTTATTTGACATGAGAATCATATGCCCTGTCTCCATTGCGAGTGCTGATCCTGAAATTCCCATTGAGATGCCAATATCAGCTGCGGCTAATGCAGGAGCATCATTAATGCCATCCCCGATCATCACTGTTGGTCCTTCTTTCTTATATTCCTCAATTATTCGTGCCTTGTCTTCAGGTAGAAGCTCTGCGTGGACAACATCTAGAGCATGGCCTAGCTGCAAAGAAAATTTTACACATCTTAAAACAGTGTGTTCAATTTATTTGTGGACTCGTACTGCAAAGAACATGGCATGAATGGTAATAATAATGAAGTGACAAACATAGCTATGCTGAAGATTGTTGAGGACTAAATAATTAAGCAATTAGGTGGAATTGGAAACTTTTGGTTAACGATTAAACCACATTTATATGGCTGCAAACCCATCAAGATCACATTTATGCCAAAAACATATGCAGAAGAAAAATATAGGGGAAAATACACAATATCTCACGTGGTTTCCCTGTAAAACATGAAATTGCTTTGAGGTTTTGAGTATAACACTTAACTCTTTGTAGTATTGGTTTATACCAAGACTGTTAATTGTGTAACACTTAACCTCTAGAATCTTTTTAGCATAGCTCAAAACTCCCATGTAATATTTTATTTATTTATTTGATAAATACAATAAATTTGAACCTATGATGTTTTTTCCATGATGATTTTTCTTTATTGTTAAGCCAAGAGTAATTGGTGTTTGGTATAAGCAAGATTCAAACTCAAATCCTTTACTCAACGATGACAGACTTTACCCGTTTAGTTGATTGTAACCTACAAAAGGCGCCCATGTGATATTGCTTTATGTGAAAATGAAGCTCTAAATATGAACACTTGTCATCACATGACCAATTCACTATTGATTTTCACAGATATTTAACAACTTACACATAAAATGACATTGCATGAGTTAAGCGTTACATTCAAAACTTTCAGTAGGTTCCATTTTTTTGGAAGAGAATCACATTGGGGGGTTTTGTGTATTTCTTCCAAAAAAATATAATACCCAGTTATGGTTAGGTTGGGATGATTGGTTCACATGACTACCAACTTAAGCTGCTATATTTGTACCTGATCTTGTGCAAGCATGGCTGCTGCATGATTATCACCTGTAAGCATGACACATTTGATCCCCAATGATTTAATCTCTTCGACAGCCTCCATGGCCCCTGATCGACAAGTATCAGAGAGGCTGAATGTTCCAACTAGAGTTACTCCACAGTATATATATCCATTTGTTTTTCCTTCCATGTTTTGAAATTCTATTTCTAGTAACAAGCAACATATAAAACAAAGGCAAAATCATCAGTAACAACTGTAAGTTACTAGAAATTAATTTTTGAACCAAGAAAGAATTTCACCTGCTGCACACCCAGCTCTCAAACGAATTCTCCGGTTTCCAATATAGATATCTTTCCCATCAATCTTCCCAAAAACTCCTTCCCCAGGAAAATTTTGAAAGTCTTCCACATTTTCAGGCTTTGGCTCAATTGAATGTAGTCGTCCGTACTCAACAAGTGCAGCTGCCATTGGATGACTTGATTTACTCTCAATGCTTGAAACCCTTCACAATTTTCATTAGTGTTTTTAGTGTTTAAAGTCACAAAATAGAAACTCTTTGAATTTCAAGAATCAATTTCCTTCCTGTCTTTTGAACATTCCTTCATATATACTCACTCTATGCGTGGTACAGTTGCAACTAATTATTTAGATACTATAGATTCACGTATCTAATGTAAGAAGTGGTATCATCAAAGAATAAAGTTTCAAGTTTACCAGTAGAGTAAGGCGTTCAGGCTAACATCATCACTGATTACTTGAAAATTAGTCACCACAAATTCTCCTCTTGTTATTGTCCCAGTTTTGTCGAAAGCAACAGTCTTAACCTTAGCAAGAATCTCAAGATAATCTCCACCTTTGACTAGAAGTCCAGTTGTTGCAGCCTTTGAAAGTGCACAGAAATTGACAACAGGTGTAGAGAGGATAAGTGCACATGGACATGTGCTTACAAGCACTACTATTGCCAAATGAAACCAGTACTCTTCGTTAGGAAGTCTCAGTGCAGCCGGAATCACAGCAAAAGCAACTGCTATTAACATAATCACTGCAGAATTGAACATAGGAAAATGTGGATAAAAAATTAAAATGATAGTACAAAAACTCCTAACACAAGCATATATGTTTGTCTACTTGAAAAACCTCCAAATTACAAAGGGAAACAAATTGAAGATCTTTTAGCACAAGCATTTGAGGCTGTGTAGCTTTGTACTACTATGACATCAACAAGCAGGTAACACCTAATTTCATAAAGATAAATGACTATTCTGTTTAATTAATTATGAAATCAATGAAGTAATGTTTTAAAATGAACATTTTGTCTTTCAAATAGAAAGAATAATAGCACTTTTTTTAGTGAGAGACGGGGGACTAACCAGGAATATAGTACTTTGCACAATTGTCAATGAATCTTTGGGCTCTGGACCTCTTGTTGTGCGACTCCTCTACTAGCTTTGCCATTCTTGAGACAAAAGAGTCTTTTGCTAAAGCTGTAGTTTTTACACTAATATAACCTGATAGGGAAAGAAGGAAAGAAGAGGAAACTTGAGAACTATAAGAAAAGTATTTCAATTTCACCATTAACTGAAATTATAGAAAAGAAAAGGTAGGATAATCAACCATTTAGGTTAATAGTGCCTGCCCAAACAGTTGAGTCCAGTTCTTTGGTGACAGGAAATGATTCTCCAGTCAGCATTTTTTCATCGACTTCACATTTCCCTTCAACAACAATACCATCAATTGGAATAACATCGCTGGCTTTGACTGCAAGGACTGTGTTCATTTCAACAGCATTGACATCAACATGTTCTCCAGTTTCAGCTATTATGGCTTTTTGAGGAGCCATGCTCGTTAAAGATGACATCGTAGCCATAGCCTGTGAAGTGAAACATTGCAAATAAAGGACAGAAACTTGTCAAACCAACGCTGAAATTGTCACCATGATAAATAAGCACTTGTCTCTAAAAAATTGAAGCATTTGGAAAAAGTGAACTTAATCATTTAATCTTTATTCTAACGATCAGGATCAAATCTCTAGTCCTCTAAGAAGTCATTGCGGAATCAAACAGTAGCTATCTACTGATAAACTATAACACTGAGCCTCCCTAGAAGTCTTGAAAGTGACAAAACATGCCTTGTTTCAAACTTCCAGCCATCAGTTTAATTTTTGTTTAAAGCTTAAAGATGCTTGTTTGTTTGATTATAGTGATTATGTTTCTTCTTTGTTTAGACAATTACTTGCTTTTCACTAAATACTACTAATACAGTAACAAAGGTTTAAATCTAGGTACACATAAGCGAAGCTGTAAATTCTTTGAGCTGTTGCTTTGCTTCAAAGTTTTTGGATAAATTGTTCCCTAATAAATGGATGAAAAAATAAATGTTGAATTGTTCTGTTAGAGATATTATATGGACAGCCAAAATCATTGATGCTAAACCTTTTGGCCACGTGATTGAATTACAGTAAGAATTTTCAAATTCAATTCCCAATAAGAAGTATGTTGTATCATAGCAACTAAGTATCGTATAGCATTAACTTTTAAGTGGGTTATTTCAAACGCAATAAGGGCTTAAGGGGATCTTATTTCCTCTAATCATGGGTTTTTTTATTATTTTAGTTTATTTATATTTTTTATTATAATTATATAGATTTTTTGACTGGATTAAACGCTGTTTGGGTATGTAATCCAACCCATTATTTCAAGATGTTAGTCTTATTTAATTCAAAGTGTTTTGAATTTTATCTCAGATAAAAAAAAAAGTGTTTTAATAGGAATTTTGAGATTTCAATTTTAGGGCTAGGTCCTATGCTTGATTTGGTTTTTTTTTTTTTTTTTGGGGGGGGGGGGGGTGGTTTGAATTCCGGTTGCAAATTCCTTAACTTGATCATGCCCGTAATTGATGATTTAAATTCTCAATTTATTGAGAGTATTATTTTTGGAGGATTTATTAAATAATTAGAAATTTAGAATTAGGTTTTTATGAATAAATTGAGGTTTTTGTGTTCTAGTCTTCCAGATATTAAACCATGAAATTAAGGATTTTAATTAAAATTTAGAACTCCCAAATAGGTTTAGATTATGGTTAAGTTAGGGAAATAAAACTGTGGGGACAAGGTCCCAAATTTGTGTATTGGGCCTTAGGTCCTATTTAATAAAATAGATATGTCCGAGGAGAAGAAAACAATCAGACAAGTACTAAATTGGATGACCACGTGAAGGAAAAGATAGAAGGTTACAGTCTGAGAAAGTTATACTACTCGGATAAGATGAATGTTGGTTAAGCAAGTATCTAAGTACCTTAACCTACCTTCTAAGAACTTCTAGCGTTATGAAGAAACTTCAAAGAGTGTACGAAGGGGATAAGAATGCAGAAATATCTAAGGGAAAAGCTGTTACCACCGCATTCAATGCACTGTAGCAACTTTTCTGGCCGCATTTATGTGGAGAAAACTCCTGAACAGTGTAGTTTTCAACCACTACAACTCACAGAGAGCTAAGGAAGATATCTGATGGGACAGGTACTCGAGTAAAGGCTGGAATGGCTGACAAGTGTGCGATCAAGATGGTCTAGAAGGAGATTATATAAGGAAAAAGAGTCCCTAAGGAAGGGGATCGAAGAAAAATTAAGGGAGAAGAGAGAGAGGAAGAATTACTGTAGCACAAACTTTCATAAACTGAGAATTCAACAACCATCTATCTCCTCGGATAATGATTTCCTTAAGTTTTATATCCATTTCAGTATTTGTTTACCGTGAAGATCTTTATTAGCCGTTAATCCATTCGTCTAAAGTCTAGTTTTTTCACAAATTCTCTACAAATTTATTGTATTGGGCTCATTGGACTTAAATCCAAATCATATTGAGCTTGGACTTAAAAACCGTGACCTTACAATAATAACAAAATTGTTTCTTTAGGTATTATATTTATTATAGTTTCCAGAAAATGCCTATAATGATTCTTATGATAAAAAACTATTAGTTTTTTTTTCATGTAATAATAATAATTTTTTTTTTTTTTTTTTTTTTTTTTTTTTTTTTTTTTTTTTTGCGTTTACGTTTTACAGAGAAACAAATTTTATAATGTTTAATTTTGTTATGTTTCTTTTTTGTCAAGGGTGCCCTGACACTCCACGTGAATTGGTTGAAGGGTTTAATTTAATTTAATTAATTTATAGCATTATTTTGTATGTTACAATGTGTTTTCTTTTTATAAATTACATATTTTTTAATCATGTGATGAAACAAAGAATAGTGACATGCCAGTTAGTTAGAAATTCAATAATTGAATTATGTGTGAGATAGAAATAGCTAGTGTCAGACCTTGTAACTTGCTCTTGTTTCAAGCCACTGAGCAATGGAGAACAGAAAGACCACGGTACCAGCTTCCCAATAATCTTGTAAAGCAAGTGTCCCTATTACTGCAAAATATCATATACAATCATGTAAGACAGGATGATACACATTAAAACTCTCTTAAACTAAGCTAGGCTGCAAATCACATAAGTCATAAGGTATTTTTTCCACCTAGAAGTTAACATACTTTTGGCCATTCTAAAGCGTTTTGGTTGAGGTTGATCTCTGAATACTAGTCATCCTCATTTCTTTGCTAGAAGGGTAACCTCTATAATACCATGAAAACTAATGAATGTCAAGGATGTACTGGAGAATTGGCTTATTGGTGAAGGTTCATATATAAAATTCACTTCCATTTTTTTGGAAACTATTGCTTAATTAAATCTTACTCTTAAAATTAATAGACTATTTTAGGAGAAAAAGAAGGAAAAAGAAGGGGAGGGGGAAACTATTACCTGCCATCAGAACAAGAATGTTGATATTAAGAGTAAGATTTCGGATGGATGCTATGCTTCTCAATATGAGTGTAGGAAGGCCAACAATAACCGCACCAAGAGCCAACCATTCCAATGGATGATAAACGTACTTCAAAAAGGAAAGTGCAAGTAATAAACCACTGAACATTGTAGTTGGGGCTGGCCATTTGTTCTGGAAGTTGCTTTGTTCCTGTGGTCTAACAGTAGCTTCCAGCCTTACCTTATTGAGTGCCTCAACTAATACAAATCAAACTAACAGGATCATTGTGTGTAATAGATAATATTGTGTACAACTTCTTAATAGTTTGCTACAGACACAAAATATTTTATAACATTTTTATAAATTATTGATGTGTCCAACTTCTTATTGGTTTTTATCTAGACTCACCATTAACATCACTTTTTCATTTACTAATAACCACTCACTATATCAGCAGTTTGTAAATTTTTTTTATAAAAAAGTTGTATCTCTAACATTACTCATGTCTTCCTAGGATTGAATATTTGTAAGTAATTCCACAAGTTTTTCAACAACGGGGACCATATGGATATCTGGAAGGGGATTGTGAATCATGGGACATACAAAAGGTGGTTTTGAACATGAGAATGATGATATGGAAGAAGAATTCCTCTCTCATGGTATCGTAGTATTAGGTACACACGAGTGAGTGAAGTCTCACATTAAATAATAATGAAAAGAGTGAGTAATTACAATGTTGAGCCAATTTTTAGAATACAGTTGTACAATGCCATATGGTAGTAATTTATTTTACATGACTTGTTCACGTTACAAATATTTGAAGAAAGACTTTCAAGCTTATTGTGCTCAAGTTCTTATTGGCATATTAAGACAAATGAGCTATTTCTTGATGTACTTAAGATTGACAAAATTAGGGGAAGAGTGACTCCAATCCATTGTGGAAAATATTGAAGCCAAACTTGAGGATGAGTTTTCTCAAAAACAAGGTAGAACCGAGATTTAGGAGGTTTTATCAAATGAGTCAATCTTGTACCGTACCAGTCGGTATTGTAAAATGTTATGTGACTAACACATGACTTTTAATAAAGTTGGATGATAATGATATAATTGTTATAAGTAAGACGATTATCAATTGCCTATAAATGTTTCTAGGCAACATTTTCTTATCTTTTTAAATTTTTTTTAATGAATTTTTAGATTTGAATATTACTTGAGCTCTTTGAGCCAAATTGATTAGTGATGTATCTAATTTCAATTCTACTATCTTTTCCTTTACTTTAATATTGTTTGTTGCTAGAATTTCTTCTTATAACCTGTTATCTTTTCCTTCACTTTAATTAAACCTTCCTTAAACATTAAAACCTATGTTTTCTCAAAGCATCAATGACCTTACTACTACTTGTCGAAAATTAATAACAAAACAAAAACATGAATTATCATGTGTCATGGCTAGACAATATGTTAATTGATTCTATTATGGTTTAATGTGAAAAAATAAACTAAAATAGTATATGGAGTTATTGTTTAATATGATGTGTGAGTTACCAAGGGATTAAGATTTTTTTTTTTTTTTTTTGAGATGGATAGCAACAAATGCAACTAAGGTACTGTAATGGGTAACCTTATTACTAATAGAGATACCATACCCAAAGAAAAATGTAAGAATTATAGAATTTCTCTTGAAACTAAAAAGTTGACTAATTTATCAAACAACGATCAAAACCATATGCAGTGTAATTATCTGTCAAGATTAATACTACCCACAAAAACAGTCATTGACATAACTTTAACATGGGTGAAAAATTTCATGGACGTACCAATGGTAACATCAGAGATGACATGAGTGTGGTGGACAACAACTGTTTTTGTGGGTAGGATTACAGAAATTTCTTGGACTCCATTGAGCTGCTTCAGAATCCTCTCAACCAATGCTACCTCTGATGCACAGCACAAACCCAACACCTCAAAGTAGCTTTTCTTTAATTCTTCAGCCATATTTTATGTGTCTGCTATTTCCAAAGAAGAGGAAGAAAACAAATATATTAGTTTAAAGGCTGCGTTTGGCTCAATGTAAAATAATTTCAAAGTGTAAAATATTTTCAAGTGAAAATATTTTTCAGAAATGAAAATGATTTCAGGTGTTTGGTCACATCACAAAAAATGTTTTAAAAAATATTTTAAGGTGTTTGGTTGTATTTTTGAAAATCCTCTAGAAAACACATTCTTTCACATTTTCTCAGCTTCTAAACAAATATTATAATAGGAAATTTGAATATATAAACCAAATCATCAATAAAACATAAAAGAAGAAAAACAGAGAAGAGAAAGCATCCTTGACCGGCAGTGTAGATTATAAGAAAAACAGAGAGCTAGGGAGAGAGAAAACAAGCTAGAGAAAAAGGATTGAAGAGAGAATTTCTGTAATTGTATTGATCATCAAAACTGAATGTACAAGAGGTATATATACCTGAACTAATCCCAAAATGAAAATAACTAAACTCTAACTAATTCCACACTAAATGGGCTTAACCTCTACAACCAATCATTGCTTTACACGTGTTCATATACATAGCTTCTGTTAAGGTACTTTTTTTTAACACCTAATTTTATTTGATTACCACCTATTTATTTTCAAATATCACTAATAAGTTATTGGGTTTTCCCAAATATTTTTTGCTCTACTATTATGTTAATAACAAATATTTCATATCTCATCGCTTAAATTGGGTTATGATATAAATTATCACAAAAAGCCCAAGAACTCATATTTTATCTAATTTTATTATCATTATTTAGCTAAGCCCAAAACTGGCCTTATGAACCCAATACACACATCCTATTCTATTTAAAGCCCAATAATACTTATGCTTGACAATGTTTGAAAAGCCCATGACTCAAATCCATGACAAAACAATTTTATCAATGACATTCAAATCCATAATCAAAGCCCATGGTTTGAAATTATGACAATTTATTTATTCAAAGCCCAATCCTCATTGGTAACATCAAAAGCCCAATTCTCATTGGCACTATTAAAAGCCCAAGCTAACTACTTGGCACTATTTATCGAAAGCCCAAAGTTATCAATACTTGGCAAAATACAATATCATAATTATTTCACCTAAAAGTCCAATAATGAACAAAACTTTAGATTCTTAAACCTATTATTATAATATTACAAGCTCATAGAAATTTATGAATTATCTACTCTCAAAACCCATGACGATCATCTTATAAAAGCCCATGGAAAGATATGATTATTAGACCCATGACATTTATTTATTTCATATTATAAACTCATGCTCACTATCCATCTTACATCACAACATTCATAATATTTATTACCAAAACTCATGGTAATTATTCATCCTACATGTCTATTATGATTATCTATAGAGAAACTCATGAAAACATTACATTATTCCATTATAGTGATTGTTACCATATTTATTTAAAACCCATCATAAATATTATTCTCAAGAAAAAATATTGGAGGTCATTATCATTTACAAAGTAATCCATAGCAAAAATTATGAGAAACTATACAAGTTGTTGTTTAAAGCCCATGAAAATTAATACTTAAAATCTATCATAAATACTTATTAAAGCTCATGGATTCATTTTATTTCCACTAACAACTAAGGCACACGAGGAGTAAAAAACCCATGACAAAGCATGTCTTTAATGCCCATTTTGTAGGCTCAAGAATCTCATGGAGTAGGGAACAAGCCCAAGCAAAGAAAGGGCCATGTGGCCCAACTAAAAGTGCTAAAATGGAGCAAAGTTCCAGCCCAAAAAGGACCCTAGCAAGAGGCTTGAAAGTGGGCGACCAGCCCTTGTTCATCCCTAACCAAAGAAACAACTAGAGACCCCTACAAGACGACCAAGCCTTTGAGGATGAACTGGGGGCTGTTCCATCAGTTTTCTGCCACCCTCTACCTGATATGAACAGTGCCCAAGGGCTGTCATATCAGCTGAAGTCAAAAGGATGAAGGGACTTCATCATCTTCCTTAAGACTGCACCTCCAGCGGAAGGGGAGCTGAAACCAAATTATCTAAATTTCAACAAATTGATGCTATAAATGTTAAAAACGTTCAAGACGTGATTTATGTGCCAAGCCCATGAATCCTAAAGGGAAAGATTTGGGAACATATGGTTTGGAGGGCATAAAGGGATCTCCAACGGAACTCTCTGAAGTGGGTTTAAACTTTGACACTTGGCTTGGGGTGTTGAATCCTACTTCCTAGGGTCTAAATCTCAGTCGCAACACTGGGATTCTTCCTTAATACTTGCCTTAATCCCATTGGCTGAACACAATCTCAGCAATCTTAGCATTTAATGCAAGATTACTCCAAATACTACCTTGCCCAAAGAAGCAAAACAGCCCCAAAAGCAAATCTTCCATTTTTAGGCCAAATCCAGGTTATTAATTTAGCTGACCTGCTCCCCTGAATCAGACTTATGTTTTTTTTGGATGCTTGTTAATTAATACTTTTCTAAACTTCATTATAAAAGCATAAGCACCTTAGCCCACAAAGGGGACAGCTACTCCCTCTGAAACCCCTGGTCTATTTGCCATTTTGCTAGTAGTTTAGCTCTCCTTAAGCTCACTACTCATCCCCTTCAGCCCACATTCATCTAACCTCAGACATTCTTTCCTCTCTTTTACACAATCACAGCTCATAAATGCCTCCCACTACTCATAAAAAGCCTTAACCTCAAAGTTAATCTCATCTCACTCACTCAAAACAGCCTATATTGTCTCATTCATGCCTTATGAACACACACTCACCAAAATCTTAGTTTAATACTTGCTGCACTGAGCTGGGATCCCTCTCTCCCTTCATTCCATCCTATTTTTCCTCTTTTATTTGTAACAATGAAGCCTTTAATCCTTGTTTAGTATTATTATGATGAAGGCTATAATGTTTTGGAAACTATATCTTCCCATGGAACCTTTAATTTTTACTTTTTATTTTACGGTTGAAGGATATAATGTATATGTAACAATTGAACTTTTCCCTCACATTGATGTAATGATGGCCGAAAGTACAATGAACTCCCCTAACCGAGACATGCAAGGACCCCCAGGAGTTAACACATTCCTAAACTTATTTAATCATTGATCATTGGACTGTTTAAATCTGCTTTTTCTGGACTAAGTGTAATTTTACCCTTATCGCTGGAGGACTGATTTGAATTATGATGCTGTAAAAGGACTAATAATACAACAAACTAACAACAGTAATGTGTTTATTGTGCTTTGTTGTTGTCTTCTTGTCAGGGTGCAACCTCTATCTCTTGCTTAGGCGGGCTTACACGACACCGAAAGCCTTTGGGCTTTATTTCAAGAGCCCATCGTTGAGTTTCGGCTTGGCTACCCCATATTCTATTTGGGAACATCAAAATTTTCCCCTCAATAGCTTCTAATTGATTTAAGTCTAAACTATAGGTTGTATGAAACATCATAGTCGTTTAGCTCAAGCTTAAACATAAGTCTTCCAATACTCTGTTCTGTTGCTCTGCCTCTCTGCCTAAGCTCATATCTTCAAATACTCTTTAACCCAATTAACTTGAATTGCTTGCACCTATCTTCTTTGTATCTGTCTTCTTCTTCTGTTTCCCAACTGTACAGTCAACCAAACTTTTACATTCCCCCTCAAGATGAGAAGCTAAACTATGGATGTTCACAACATTCATCTTGCCTAATAAGTACTTTAATTGTTGACTGTTGAGAGCTTTGGTAAGTAAGTCAGCCAATTGTGAATGTGTGGGAGTAAAGACCAATCTAACTACATTGTCTTGCACCTTATCTTTGACTACATGATAGTCTACTTCTATATGTTGGTTCTTTCGTGAAACACCGGATTTTCTCCAATGTAAATAGTTGCCTGATTATCACAAAAAAGTAAGGCAGGTTGAGGACGATAGATCTCCAAATCCTTCAATAAAGCTAATAGCCAAGTCATTTTACACACAGTAACAACCATTGCCCTATTGTAACACCCCATAATTTTATTACTTATTTAATTCTTATACATAAATTAAAAAGGAGGCACACAATTAAATGGATTTAATTGATTTGGTCCTAAGATATTAAAAATAATATAAAGCCCAAGTGAGGTAGCATAAGTAAATATATGGGCCTTGATAAGCTTTAAAAAAGAAAAAAAAGAAGGAAAACCCTTGCCTTTTATCTGAGTTATACATGTAAATAGGTATATAGGAGACCTCCTCTCTTTAAGCAGCACCAAGCAATCCTTTTGTTTTACTCTTCTCTGCGGTTGTGTAGGAGAATCAGGTCAGCTCTCCTCTTTATTTGGATTCTTGTATTTATGTGATACCTAGCAGGTGTCTATCTAACTTAAGGGCTATTGATATATCATACATCTAGGATGGAGAATTTCTATGTATATCAGTGTTTGTGTTGCATAGAACATAGGGGTAAGTGTGGACTTGGGAAATCAACATTGTCATCACGTTAATGAAAAAAAAAACTGAATATGGCTAGAAATTGTCCCACGTTTTCAAGAAGGAGTTGTGCTTGAAATTACTTAGAGCATTCCCATTAAGGATGCTAAAAGGGGTATATGCTAAGTTTTAGCATCAAAACACCAAAAAAGCAATTCCATCAAAGCTTTCAAATTGTAGAAGTTTTGGCATACTGCTACAGTGAGCTTGTATTAATACAAGCTCATTGTAGCCTGAATTGTAAAAAAAAAAAAAGTTTTTTATTCTCACGTTGGCTGAGGGGGTTGGCCGGTGGTTTGTTTGTAGTTGTTTTATTATTATTTTAATGAGTAGTTTATATTATTTAAATGAAATGGTAAAAAATATTGAAGCTTTGATGTTTGATGTATTTTAAAGTGGAATGGTATAATAAATAAAGTAGATTTTTGAAGTGTTAAGTGCTAAAAATTTTAGAATTCTTGATAAGAATGCTCTTAGTAGCTAATAGGACAATAGGCATGACTTCATAAAACCTAACCTATCAATATATTAAAGGAAAAAAAAAAGGACTTCTAGGCATATGATCTGATCTGAACAATCTCCACTTATCCTTATATTATGGGAAAGGATGTCCCATGGTTATTATTATATTAGACTAGGAATGATGGATATAACTACATGACAAGAAAGGATGTAAATTTTAGATTGATGAGATTTCCCTTATTCGGCCATTTTGAAGTTCTTGAATATCCATGATTATATCAATGGGAAAATCAGATTAGGCAGCAATACTTTTAAGTTAAAAAAAAAAAAAAATCTTATTAAAGCCGAAAGTAAATTGGATAGTTAGGTGATTAAATAGAGAAATTTGGATATATCAATATTGTCTAGGATAAAATTATTTAAGTGTGAAAACAGATTGTTAAGTGAGAAATTTGTGTATTGATGGACCTATTTTTTTTTTTGGTGTTGCTAGGTCCTAATTCTACTGATTTATTGTGACTTAAAGGTGTTTGATTTCTTTTATTTTTGCAACTAAGAGGTAAGTGGTGTTTTCTAATTTTGGGAGTTTTCCCAAATAGTGTTGACTATTAAACTATTTAATTTTTATATCAAAAAAATATGTTGATATATATATATATATATATATATATATATATATTTATTTATTTATTTATATTGATATTTTATAAATGCTTGATGTGCATATTGACTATTCGTTTTATGAAAAACTTGTGAGACAACCTAAATTTATTTAAACTTGTATGTGAGAATATATCCTTATATTTTTGAGAATTATGAATGTATTATATTTGTGAGCATCTTGAATGGGTTATTTTTGTGAGCATATTGAATATGTTTTGAAAACCTGTGGCAAGTCGTGATTAAAAGCTCAGTATTGTATTTAGTCCTTAGTAAGGGACATTCGAACTATAGCTAGTCTTTAGCAAGGGATTGTCCCAGAAAAGGGGACAGTGCACATTTAATATCTCCTTAGCAAGCGAGTGTACTATTGAGGATCTAAAAAGGAAGCTTCTTAGCAAGGGAGTGCACCTTTAGGTTTCAAAGGAGCCATCCTTAAGAAAATGAATGAAAAGAAGGTTCTAGTCCTAAAAGGAGACAACACAACCCTGTCAACGGGGCGTAAACGTTGACAACGAGAAAAGTCTAGGAAATTATTTATACGATGGTATTGATATATATGTTATGATGGCTCACAATATAAAGATATGTTTTTTATTTTTTTTATACGAAATATTTGATGATAATATATTGATGAGTTACAAGTTATGAATTTGTTGTAAGAATTGTTTATTTGAAAGGTTTGTTCCCACACCTTGAGGTTAGTAAATTCTACTTATTGAGTTATCTCACCTCCCTTTATTTCCCTTTACAGATACATTAGAGGGATTATTGGAGTAGAGATTCCTGGAAGACAACAGTTACTAATTATTTTGTGGTACTGAGGATTTTATTATTGTTTTTATGGCATTAAACATTGTACTGGAGAATTATTTTTGAGGGTGTTTTTATTTTTGGTGGGTTAGAGCTTTGACATTCATGAAAAGATTTTAGTTTGCTGGTTGCTTTTATTTAATATTTTTATGGATTATTTAGATTGAATAGACTTTTATTATTTATGATTTTGGGGCGTTACACCTATACTCTGCTTTAGCAGAGGTTCTAGACACTATGGACTATTTCTTGGACTTCCATGATATGAGAAAATCACCCAAAAAGATGCAATAACTTGTGGTTGACCTCCTGGTATCAATGCAAGAGGCCCAATCAGCATCTGTGTAGGCCTTCAAATGGAAATCTGATCCAGCTGATAGAAAAATACCTTTACTAGGACAACTTTTGATGTATTGTAGCACTTTATATGCAGCATCTAAGTGAGGTTTCTTGGGTTTTGACATGAATTAACTTAGTTTGTGAACAAGATATGCAATATCTGACCTAGTGATAGTCAGATAAAGCAGTCTGCCCACCAACCTTCTGTACACTCTAGGATCAGTTAGCAATTTTCCTTGAAACTAGCTTAACTTCAAATTCTGCTCCATTGGCACCTTGCTAGGCTTGCAAGCTGACATTCCAGCATCCTTCAAGACTTCCAAATCATACTTTCGTTGGCACAAAGTGATACCCTTGTCTGATCTAGCTATCTCAAGTCCAAGAAAATACTTTAAACCTCCAAGATCTTTAAGTTTGAAGTGCTGATCTAAAGAAGTCTTAAGCTCCTCAACTACTTGAACATTGTTGCTAGCTATGAGAATATCATCAACATAAACCACCAAAGCTATGAAGGAATTATTGAACTTCTTTGTACATAAAAAGTAGTTAGCTTTGGATTGTTTAAAACCATGATGCTTAATGACAGAACAAAACTTTGCATTCCACTGCCTTGAAGCTTGTTTAAGCCCATATAAAGACTTGTTCAATTTGCAAACAACATTCCCCCCTTTGTTGTGAAAGCCTTAAGGGAGTTGCATGTACACCTCCTTATGAAGATCTCCATTCAAAAAAGCATTATTGACATCTAATGAACCAAATGCCAACCTTTCACAGCAGATATAGCAAGAATTGTCTTGACAGTAGTCAACTTAGCAACTGGTGAGAAGGTATCAGTAGAATCTAGCCTCTCTTGTTGAGTGAATCCCTTAGCAACTAACCTTGCTTTATATTTCTCCACAGAGCCATCAGCCTTGTATTTTACCCTATAAACCCATTTACAGCCAATTGCCTTTTTATTTGAAGGCAAAGGGGTAAGGGTCTAGGTATTATTAGAAACTAAAGCATCAATTTCAATATTCATGGCTTCTTGCCATTTAGGATCCTTAACAGCCTCATGATAGAATCTTGGTTCAGGAATAGAGGTAATAAGGGAACAAAAATGTGCATAGGAAGGAGATAGATGTGAAGTGTTAAGATAATCAGAGAGAGGATATTTGGTAGAGACTGAGGGAGTACTTGATTTGTTGATTAGATTGGATTGGGAAAGCTCATTAGACATGATGGTGCTACACTTGTAGTCTTGCAAGTAGGGAGGGAGTTTGGTAGGCCTAGATGATCTTCTTAAGGAAGGAAGAGAAATAGGAGTCTCTTGAGGAATGGGTAAAAGAATTATGCTCTTCAGAACCCGGTGTAATTGAATCTGGGATGACAAAATCTGATACGACAGGAATTGGTAAAGAACCATTGTCTACAAAACCTGGTGGGATGGATTCTGGTATGACAGAATCAGATATGATAGGAAGGGAAGTGTTAAACACTTGATTAGGACTAGAAACAGAAGATGAAACATGTGTAATAGGGTCTGAAAACATGGGCTCATGTGGAAGAGCTACATTAGGACAGATATGAGGAAGAGAAATAGAAGTATGTGGTGAATGAACAAAAGTAATGAAAGGGAAATAGTTTCATGAAAAGAAACATCACTAGAAATGAAAATCTGCTTTGTGATCAAATTTAACAACTTGTAACCCTTAACACCAAAAGGGTAACCAAGAAAAACACATGGAATTGATCTAGGGGAGAACTTAGACCTATTGTGAGCAAGTGTGGAAGTAAAGCAAAGACAACCAAAAACTCTTAAGTGATGATAAGAAGGAACCTTGCCATGAAGCTTCTCAAAAGGGGTTTTATGGTCTAAAACAACATTAGGTAGCCTATTTATGATGTAAACAGCTGACAAAACACAATCTCCCCAATAACAAAGTGGTATGTTAGACTGAAACTTCAATGCCCTTGTAATGTTTAGGATATGTTGATGCTTTCTTTCCATTATAGCATTTTGTTTTGGAGTAGCAACACAAGAATGTTGATGAACAATCCTATGTTAAGCATAAAAATCTTTTAGGAAAAACTCTTGGGCATTATCAGTTCTAATCACTTTGAAATTGATTTGAAATTGAATGAGGATCATTTTGTAAAATAAAATCAACAAAGGCCTAGTTTCTGTTTTAGATTTCATAAGGTAAACCCATGTGGACCTTGTAGCATCATCTACTATAGTAAGAAAATATCTAAAACCATCATGAGTGGCTTTAGCAAAGGGTCCCCATACGTCACAGTGAATTAAGTCAAAAGCATGATTAGATAAGTGATTAGAGTTGGGAAAATGCAATCTTTTATGCTTTGCAATTGGACAAACAACACACTATTTATTTGAATGAAAGAAAGGTACATCAGATATACAATGTTGAAGTTTTGCATCAGAAACATGTCCTAATCTAAGATGCGACAAATGAGGTTTAGTGACAATAGGAATATGTGAGATAGAATGAGCAAAACATTGCAAAACTAACTCTAAGATAGTGGAAGCTTCGGATATAGACTTGCAGTTTGATAAAGCTTGTAGTAGGTACAAATTATTATGAAGCTTACCTAATCCAATCATTTTCCAGCAAGTAAGGTCCTGTATGAAACAATAATTTGAGAGGAAAACCAAGCAACATGACAAAGACTTGGTTAATTTGCTTACTGAAATCAGATTGAAAGAAAATGCAGGAACACAAATTACATCCTCAAGAATTAAAGATGTTGTGATCTGAACTGTGCCTATGCGTGTGGCAAGGACTTTTTCACCATTAGGCAAATGCACAAAAGAAGATATGGAACTAGTGATCTTAGTAAACAATGAAATTGAATGAATAATATGGTCAGTGGCCCCTGTATCAAGAACCCAAGTTTCTTCATTGTAAGCTGTTTTGTTTGAAGGATTTTTAGCAAAGATTGAATTCTTCAAATTAAGGCAAACAGAATCCTGGAAAGAGGCATAAGAGATACCTGAGAGAGCTGAATTGGCTGGGTGAATAGCATCAATGTAGTTAGAAGAAGCTGCATGAGAGCTTAGCATTGACAACAACTGCTGGTATTGTTCAGCTATGAAAGGAAAAGATCTTGACTGTGATGCAACCTCGGATTGACCAGAGTCACCATCAAGAGTCAATTGATTGGCCATAGACACCTTGCCCTTTTGCTTGTACCCTGGTGGAAATCCAACTAGCTTGTAACACTTTTCCATGAAATGGCCAACTTTGCCACAATGGATGCATATAGGTCTGCCCTTGCCTTTGTTGTTCTTCCCACCTTGATTTAACCCTTGAGTCTTGACTGCAAGAGCAGTTGAATCAACTGAAGTGCCTCCATTGAAACATAAAGCCCTCTGCCTTTCCTCTTGTATCACCAAAGAAAGGCCTCGTCAATTGAGGGACTTGGTTCCATCATCAGAATTTGAGTCTTGACTTGTGAATAGACTTCATTCAAGCCATTGAGAAATTGCATCAAAGAATCTTGATGATGAAAGAATGTGATTTCGTCATTCACTCCACAGACATATTTACCACAAGAACAAGATGGTAAAGGCCTGAGATTAAGTAGTTGATCCCAAGAAGCTTGAAAATTAGTGAAGAAAGTAGTCACTGTTGCATCTCCTTGCATAATTGAAGTTGTCTTGTAGTGATGTGAGGAGAAAAAAAATTCAAGATCCATGAAGAAATCATGGAATTGTTCTTTGACCAACCAATCTTTTCTAGAGGAGTGATTGCCATGGAAGCTGTGATAGAACCATCCATAAAACCTAGCTTGCTCTTCGCATCCAATGCCATATGCATAGCCCTAGCCCAATTAGGGTAATTGTCTTCTGTCAAGAGCTGAGTGACAAGAATTGCACCTGGTGACTCTCTATGGTGCAAGAAGAAAGGACTTCTTAGATCCTCCATTGGAGAAAGCTCACGATGAGCAGTGGATTGAGAAGTAGAAGACTGCGAAGCTTGATCTTGATTCACCATTAACAGAAGCACAAAAGCTCTGATACCATATAAGAAAAACAGAGAGCTAGGGAGAGAGAAAACAAGCTAGAGAAAAAGGATTGAAGAGAGAATTTCTATAATTGTATTGATCATCAAAACTGAATGTACAAAAGGTATATATACCTGAACTAATCCTAAAATGAAAATAACTAAGCTCTAACTAATTCCACACTATATAGGCTTAACATCTACAACCAATCACTGCTTTACACGTGTTCATATACATAGCTTCTAATTGATCTAAGCCTCTAATTGATTTAAGTCTAAACTACAGGTTGTATGAAACATCATAGTTGTTTAGCTCAAGCTTAAACATAAGTCTTCCAATACTCTGTTCTGTTGATCTGCCTCTTTGCTTGAGCTTATATCTTCAAATACTCTTTAACCCAATTAACTTGAATTGCTTGCACCTATCTTCTTTGTATTTGTCTTCTTCTTCTGTTTCCCATCTGTACAGTCAACCAACTTTTACATAGATCTGTGGTGAAGACAATGACGGTTTGGTGAGGCTAAGGCATGAACCTACAGCGCAATCAGACCGGTGAAGGTTGGGTTGTCTTCTTCACATTCCCTTCTAGCTCTCTCTCTGTCTTTAGGTGTGTGAGTTCGCGTGGAGGGGATGAGGACGACGATTTGACCGGAGAGGATGTGCTTGGGAATCACTTCAGGTGGAGTGTGCTTGAGCTCTCTCTCACTCTCTCTCTTTGGGTGTATTTTTCGAAAATTCATTGATGGTAAAATAAGAGTGTAAACGATTTTACAGCCAAAGGGGGTTATTTTCCAGTCAACATGTATCATATTTTCTGTAGCTGCCAAACACACACAAGGGTGTAAAATAATTTCCTAAAAGTGTTTTCAGGCGAAACAAACGAAGCCTTAGTTACACAAATGGGGTTGTCATAGAACATTAGAATTGCAAGCAAAACGAATCAAATAGGAAAAAGAAAAAAAGGAAACCTGAAGAAAAGAGTTGTTAAGGTCAAACATGCGGAGAAGGAAAGTAAAGCAGAAACTAAATTGATTGAAGGAGCTCTCCTTTCCTTTGGTTTGTTGAAGAAAATGAATGCGTCGAAGGTTGACTTTTGTACTTAGTATTCTATTTATTATTACGTAGTATTTGGCCCCACACTAAAACTTCAACCAATCACAAAGGATCTTCCTGAGGAAGGTTCAATTATATTATATTAGACTGATTGAGTTCCCGTTATTACCTAGCTCGATGCTTAGGAAAAGCCCAACACATTTGGGTCCAAAAGTACTAACAGAAAAAGGCCTTTAAATCAAAAGAAATCCAAGAAGGTTTTTTTTTTTTTTGGGGGGGGGGGGGGGGGGGATTACGACTTACCTGTTTGACCAAAATTTTAAGTTGTCTATTTATGATTTGAAATTTCATGATGCAAGTGTTTCATTGGGTTATTTTTGATTTTATCTGATCTTGCTTTTTTTTTTTTTGTGTGTGTTTTTGGAGAAAAGAGTTATAAAAGTGGAGTAAAATTACATATTTAACTTTGTTTTTAATAGAAATGGGTTATGAAACTATAACTGAGCTAATCTCAGGTGGGTAAAGTGTCAAATTTCAAATCACAGGTAGGAAATTTAAATTTCGGTCAAACTATAAGTGGGTAAGTTGTAATTTTTTTTCTTTAGAAAACCCACGAAATGGGAAATGGCCTAAAAGAGTCCATGGTGGAAGGCCTAACCCCTTGTAAGAAGGAACAGTAGTAAAAAAGAAAGAAGAGAGGTCAAGAATCACTTTTGAGCCTTCCGTAGAAAGAATGGAGAGGCAAAACAATAGGTATTAATAGAAGATATGAGAAAGAAAGAAGCATACCTCCCAATCATCTTCAATTACAATTTGCTGATTCGCAATCTCTACCCTACACCTAGACTGAGATATTCAAAGGTTATTTGAAATAAGTAGACTAAGAGCATCTCCAATAGGTTTTCTAAAACCAATTTTGGAGAACAAACACACTAAAAACTCACTCCAACAGCTTCTGTAAAAGCAAAACTTTTCCAAATTTTTTTTGAACTTGCTACAGTAGTTCTTTTTATCTACAGAACACTGTAGCAACTCCAAATGAATTTTTCTTCTTAAAAAAATCATATAACTTAATAAAAAACAATTCTTTCTCTCTCCTCTCACCTCTCACCACGGCTATAGACATTCACAACGGCTACAAACACAACAATCATTTCTCTCAAACATCTCTAAACTCAAGCATAATCAAAATACAAACTCAAAAACATAATCTTAAAATTAATCAAATCATGACAATAAAGGCAAAAAGAAAAAAGAAAAAAAGACACAAGCCATCTGACCCATCTGGGCTAGCTGTGTTGGGGAGGAAGACGAGCGGTGGCGGAGCGGAAGGCGCGGCTTGGCACAGTGAATGCCGATTCTCTGCCAGCCTATGTCCTTCGATCAACGGTGGAGCAAGCAAGATCTCTCGCTTGTTCCTTCACTCTCTACCTCTTTCTCCGTTTCTTATCACAGTGAGAACTAGAGAATGTACTGGAATCAAGTAGAAAAAGAAAGTAGAAAAAGAGAGAGAGAGAGAGAGAGAGAGAGAGAGAGAGAGAGAGAGAGAGAGAGAGAGAGAGAGAGAGAGAGAGAGAGGTTCTGGAATCAAGTAGAAAAAGAAAAAGAAGTAGAGAAAAAAGGGAGAGGATGGAGATAGGAGTGGGTATACGCGTGTGGCGGAGAAAAAACAAGAGAAAAAAAAAAGAAACGTATGGATGAAAGAAATGAAAAATAATATAAAGAATAAGAAATCACAATTCAGAAATGCTACCACAATATTTTTACAATAAATTTTAAGTAATATATTGTTATTAGCTAATATTGGTGAGTAAAAAAATAATTTCAGTGGTGGGTTCAAATTAGAACTAGTAACAACTTTCCAAATAAGATTTTGTTATAATTCTTGTGAAAGTATTGTAAAAAATATTGTGGATGTAACACTTTTTTATCTATTCTTTAAAGTGAACTCCACATGCTTGAAAAAATGTCTTAGTTGAATTTTATGGATAATTTAAATAGGTTGGATAAAGATCCTGCATTGGGTGCAGCTTATATCTGTAGATAACCATTTGAATGATGGGAATATGAGGTATTTCTCCTCCTGAAATCCCATTTAGTAGGTGAGGAGGAAGTTTTCCTAGGATGGACTATTGTAACCGTAGATGATTAATAGGTCGTGGGATGTAATGATAGTGTTGGGCTATTATAGCATCTTCCCTATAAATAGGATTAAGCTTCAACTTGGGTTGGTGATTTCCCTTTACCTTTTTTAAACTTAAAATTTTCTATCTTAAATGGGGTGCAAGTTTTCTTCCATAGAATCGAACTAGTAGTGTTGGGTAGGAAATAAAAGTTTTGAGAATCAAGTCCAATAGATGCAAGATCCCAGAATAAGGTTTGCTCTAAAATTTCATATGCAATTTTCAAATTAAATATGGCCTCTTTTTTTTATTTTTTGAGAGAGTTTCTACTTATGGCATCCGCTTCTGATGATAGCTTTTTATTAGCAGACCAAGACACCAATAAGTTTTTGGTGCAGGGTGCAGGCAGGGATTGAATCCCATATCTTATTTGAAGATATGAGGGTTGAAACTTTCAACCTATAAATTAGTTTCATGATTGCCACCACATTCATTTTCCATTCACCAATTATCATAATCTTAGTTTGCTTATTGCAGTATCAGGACATAATGTCTTCTAGATTTACTCTGTTAGGCCTATATTCATTAACTAATTTGAAGAAATTTTTTTGTCCATCTTTCATATCATTACCACTGTATCCTTGCTCATAATGATGATGATTTGAACATTTTTCACTAATCTCATATAAAAAAGATTGTTCAAAGTGCCTAAATGTAAGAACTTTTGGAGTCACAATTGGTTAGGCAGATATCATAGCCTTAATTTTAAGAGGTCACTATATTAAGAGCATATATATGTTTATACTACGTAGTAATTCTTTTTTCTTCTAAAATTATTAGTACTTATCAAAGCAAATGTAAGAGCACTTTTATAGTAATGTGATGATGTGATGATCTTTGGAAGGCATCACTTTATTTTTCTTGTCTTTTGATTTCACACATTACCAAACGTGTAAGGGCCTCTGATAGAAAATGGGAGCCATCACAGACTGATTATATATGAATTTAGGTTTAGAACTTCATAAAATGAAAGTAATTTTATTTATCACCCTTAGATGTAATAGTAGATGGCATTTTCTCTGATGGCTCCATTCATAATAATAAAATTTTCAGGAAAAGAAACACAAGGGACCAATTAGTGGAACTGCCAAAAATCCTTAACAGTTCTTAGCATAGAAGGAATGATTTCATATGGCACACAAAAATTATAATGTGACGGTGAGTGACACTGACATACCCTTGTACCAATTCAAAAAGTTGAGGCTCAAAGTTTCAATCCGCTTAGAAACAGCTTCAACTGAGTGTATCGAAACCTTTATCTGGGTATGCAGATCTCTAATGGCTACCCTTGTTTTATCAACTGCAGAGGGGTCATCTCCATTCAAATATTGGTTCCTAAGTTGGTTACATTTCTTCTTATATGCAATTCGAACCTTTTCTCCAGACTGTTTGCAAAGGTAACAAAAACAAAAAGATCAGTTTCCCATTATTACTCGAAGCCAAAGGACATAATTATTAACCTGATGAGCTTTATAGTGTTTACTTGCCAATGTTTCTTCAAAAAGATAAAAACAGAGAATATTTTAATGAAAATATTGCTATAAGTTCAACCGGTTTCACCAATGAATTAATTTTTAAAAAACAAGCAAGTGATATCTGCAATCTACAAAAAGTTAGAAAAGATTCATAAATAGAAGAGAAATTTTGAATGTATTTCTACAGGTCAAGTTTGGCATCTGCTTTCTTCTTGTTGGCTTGTTGCACTTGCATGCTATTCAAGTAAAAATGACCCACTTATTCTTCTCATTAGTTAGAGTTTTCATCCCTTTTCCAAATTACCAAGAAGGTTACTTGATTTAATATTTTTTTCTCAATATTGAGAAAGATTAGTCTCATTTATGAATTCCAGAACAACTACTTCTTTGGGTTCATGTTATGATGTTAACATTTTTTTTTCAAGATAGAAAAATAGAGGGGGGAGGGGGAGTTCAAACAATAGACATCCGGAACAACAAGGGGTGTCACTACCACTGGGATATCACTTAAATTTACTAAAAACCAATGAAAAGGTATTTAATCATTCTTTTCCATTCAATAATTTCAGGCATATTCATAGTTGGAGAAATTTCTAAAGGAGGCAATTATCATTTGTTTACTGAATGTATTATATATTTAAAGTAATTTTATACATTGAAATGAAGTTTTGTTGAAGTTAGATTTTTATTATATTTTGTTGACCAATGAAAAGTTGTTTAATCATGCTTTCCATTCAATAATTTCAGGCATATTCACAGTTGTAGAAATTTCTAAAGGAGGCAATTATCATTTGTTTACTGAATGTATTATATATTTAAAGTAATTTTTTACATTGAAATAAAGTTTTGTTGAAGTTAGATTTTTATTATATTTTGATGTCTTTTCTTGAGAGGTTGGGCCTTGGTGCGATGGCAAGTGCCTTCCACCAAAAGCAACAAGTCGCGGGTTCAAGTCCGGAAATCAGCCTCTCTAAAAACAACTAGGGTTAAGACTGCCTACTATCACCTCTCACAACCCCACAAATGTGGGGAGCTGTGTAAACTAGGTTGAGATTCCATAGCTGATCCCAAATTTTGAAACTAAGGCTTTGTTGTTGTTGTTGTTATTGTTTGACATCTCTTTGGATAAATGGAGTCAGAAAAGCATACTGAAATTGTGTTAGGAACTGTTAATTGTTAAATAGCCACTGCTCACTGGTTGCATATAAAAAGCAATTTCTACAAATTGAAATTAAGTTTTGTTGAAGTTAGCTTTTTATTCCATTTTGATGTCTCTTCTGATAAACAGAGTCAAAAAAGCATACTAAATTATTTTAGGAACTGTTAAAATATGTGGTGGAAGTTTAGATATATACCCGGACTTCCTCATAGAGTTTCTTTTCCCATGCATATAATCTGTCGAATGTTGATTGGTGACTACCCGAAAACATGGAGTTTTCATCAGAGAAGTCAATATTGCTTTAATAATCTGTCCAATGTTGATTGGTGACTACCTGAAAAAAATTGTTAGGATTTGGGTACAGTCGGTCCATCTTGGCTGGAATGTTACAACTTTGTGAACATTGTTATTTAAAAAAAAAAAAAAAAACTATATAATTGTAGACAGCTTTACACAAACTCCTCGGCTCATTTCCCTAGGTACGTGCGATTTTTCTGTATCTTGGATTAGCCGGAGTTTCTTGACTTCTAGGTGTTTCTTCGGTCTAATTGCTCCCTATCTATTTTCTTTGATGTAAATCATTCGTACGAATCAACTAAACATATAGAAATATATGTAATATTTAAGTTTTACTTGAATTTGTGAAGTAAATGATTTATATTAGTATGCAGTAGTGGGTTTAAATTTTTTTGCTAAGATAGTTATTAAAAAATTTAAATTATGCAAAATTTAAATAAAAAAGAACTATAATATATTGCCATCACAAAAAAAAATGCAAATACATAAAGTTTTACAATTTTCTTTTACCAACAAAATGAAAAAACAAAAATGGACTAATGAAAGATAATGTGAAAATTGAAAATACTAAGATAAAAGTAATAAAGCGAGAGAGAATCTGAAATGATAATAGAGAAGAAAAAGATGGAAAGAAAGAGAAAGATGATATGTGTTGCAATTATGAGTCAAGCCTCTTAGAAGAGTTGCTGAGATGGCTTTTAGAGCTGCCAACGTTGCTAAGGAGATCTCACAGCCATAGTATCTCTTTTGGTTCCACTTTTTAGGAAAAATGAAATTAGGAATTATTTTTATTGAATAGGTTGAATGAGACACAAATTTGAATAATTTGGGGTTTTATTTGTTGTTTTTGAATGGGATTTATGTTGAATATTTTGTTAATTTGTTATTGTTTGGGCTATTTTTGTTGTAATTCGAGCTAATTTTTAGAGTTGTGTTAGAGACATAACAAATTGTCATATTATTTTCGCAACAACTAATGTGTGAGTCCCTCATAAATCAAAATAAAATAATAAAATATTTGACTAGGACCAATCACAATTAAGAATAAGGGTATTGTGAAAATATTATGAAATTTTGTTGCATCCATCAAAATTTTTTCGAAAAACCTACGTATATGCAACAAAGCAGCAACAACAACAGCAACAAAAACAACCTCTGAGTGAAACAGTCTTGTCCCTCGTGAAAAAATGTGTATCCATCAAACAGTTACAGCAAGTACACACCCAAATGCTCGTCAACTCCATTCACAAACCCAATTTCCTTCTCTCCAAAACCATTGGCCTCAAACACTTCTCCTATGCTTCCCTTTTTTTCTCCCACATCCCTCAACCCAATGACTACGCTTTCAATGTCATGATATGTGGCCTAACCACCACATGGCTTAAATACTCTCTTGCTCTTGATTTTTATTACTGCATGAAGTTTTTGGGTCTTAAACCGAATAACTTTTTCATACCCTTTTATGTTCATTGTGTGCGGCAAACTTTCGCGATAAATCATGGCCGGGTGGCTCACTCATCTGTATTTAAAGTATGGTTATTGCATTCACACTAAGCCTCAATTGTTGACCGGTTAATATGCATTCACAGTAAGCCTCAATTGTTGACCGGTTATTATGCATTCACACTAGTTCAACTGTGTACTAGATTTTGGGTCTTTGGGTTGATAATTACAATATTATAATAAGAATTGTTTATATAGCCATATGGTCCAGGTTTTGAAATTTGATTATGTATGAATAGTATGTATAGTCATATGAACCTCTATTGGCTCTAAGATTGATCTGACAAAACTATATTATTGCACTAGTTATTTTTTAGCTATATTGAAGTTTCAGGAATATCTATGATTACGTTAATAGAAAAATCTGATTGGGCAGCAATATTTATAAGTCCAGGAATCTGATCAAATCTGAAAGTAAATTGGATAGTTAGGTGAATAAATGGAGAATTTTGGATATATCAATATTGTCTAGGATAAAACCGTTTAAGTGTGAAAATAGATTTTTAAGTGGGAAATTGTGTATTGATGAACCTATTTTTGGTGTTGCTAGGTTCTAATTCTACTGAATTGTTGTGATTCAAGGGAGATTGATTTCTTTTATTTTTGCAACTAAGAGGTAAGTGGTGTTTATTAATTTTGAGGGTTTTCCCAAACAGTGTTGGTTGTTAAACTATTATATATCAAAGAAATATATTGTTATTCTATACATATAAATGGATATTTTATAATTTCTTGATGTGCACATTAATTATTCGTTTTATGAAAAACTTGTGAAACAACCTAAATTTATTTAAATTTGTATGTGTGAATATATTCTTATATTTTCGAGAATTATGAATGGATTATTTATGTGAACATCTTGTATATGTTTTGAAAACCTATGGCAAGTCGTGATTAAAAGCTCAGTGTTGTATTGGTCCTTAGCAAGAGACAATCATACTGCAGCTAGTCCTTAGCAAGGGATAGTCTCAGAAAAAGGGATAGTGCACAATTGATATCTCTTTAGCAAGAGAGCATACTATTGAGGATCCAAAAAAGAAGCTCCTTAGCAAGGAATTGCACCTTTAGGTTCCAAAGGAGCCATCCTTAAGAAAATGGAAGAAAATGAGGTTCTAGTCCTAAAAGGGGACAACATAACCCTGTTAACGGGGCGTAAACGTTGATTACGAGAAAAGTCTAGGAAATTGTTTATACGATAGTATATATATTATGATGGCTCATAATATAAAGATATTATTTTTTTTATGTGAAATATTTGATGATAAATATTGATGAGTTACAAGTTATAAAATTGCTGTAAGAATTATTTATTGAAGGTTTGTTCTCACACCCCAACGTTAGTGAATTCCACTTATTGAGTTATCTCACCCCCTTTTATTTCCCATTACCGATACATTAGAGGGATTTTTGGAGTAGAGATTCTTGGGAGACAGCAATTACGAACTATTTTGTGGAACTGAGAATTTTATTATTATTTTATGACATTAAACATTGTATTGGAGAATTATTTTGAGGATGTTTTGAATTTGGTGAATTAGAGCTCTGATTTTTGTAATGAGATTCAAGGTTGCTGATTTCTTTTATTTAATATTTTTATGGATTATTCAGATTAAATAGACTTTTACTGCTTATGATTTTGGTGCGTTACAGATGATCACACATATCATTCTTTGATCACTATGTATGCTTGGTGTGGCGAGTTGAGTTGTGCACGGAAAGTGTTTGATGAAATTACTGAGTGGGATTTGGTTTCTCGGAATTCAATGATTTCGGGGTACTCAAAGATGGGGTATGCTGGGGATGCGGTGGGATTGTTTCAAGAAATGAGAGGATTGGGGTTTGAGCCAGATGAAATGACTTTAGTGAGTGTTCTTGGGGCGTGTGGGGACTTAGTAGATTTGAGTTTGGGGAGGTGGGTGGAGGGGTTTGTCGTGGAGAATAAGATGGAGCTGAACTCTTATGTGGGTTCTGCATTGATTGATATGTATGGGAAGTGTGGTGATTTGGTTGCAGCAAGGAGGGTATTTGATAGTATGGCAAAGAAAGATGTCGTCACATGGAATGCCATGATTACGGGGCAAGTAGTTCTATTATGATTTATGTTTTAAATATCATCTTTCAAAAAGAGTTACTTTATTCTGTTGTTCTTTTTCATTCATTTGGGTTTGCATTGTAATAGTCTCATTTGTGGCTTCATTGTTATTTGGACGGGGAAGCTATGCCCTTGATGGACAAATATGAGGAGATTGGTCTTATTAAAGTTACTGAAAACTAAGCTTTCATACCTAGAAGTATTTCACCTTTCTGTGTTGAATTGTTAACTTCTCTCATTTTTTGCATTGAGGAGTCTTGGTGTCATTTTCCCCCTTCCACAACCACCTTCCCTCAACATCTTTAGACTTCTCTTTGTCTCCTAGTCCTACCTAAGGAAATGCATTAAGAACTATTTGTACCCAAGTACTATATGCTGTTTCTTTGGGTGCTAGCTTTCCTAAAATGAACACGGTCAACTTGGGTCTGCTTCCTCCTCTTTACTCGTGGGTTAAGGCAATCAGCCATGATCTAGTGTAGTTGTGTCATGATGCTTTGCATTAAGATTTGTTATGAGAATCAATCCCTCATGTATCTATCATACAAATACAATACACCATATATGACTTATATACATTTTCATGAATTCAAATAATATATCTAATACTAGTTAGATGTTTTATTTAGGTTCATAATTAAATTATAATTTACACTATACATGACAGATATGCACAAAATGGAATGTCGGATGAATCAATAATGCTATTTAATGGCATGAAAGAGGCAGGTGTTGATCCAGATAAAATCACATTGATTGGAGTGCTGTCTTCATGTGCCTCAATTGGAGCCCTTGACATCGGTAAATGGGTTGATACATATGCATCAGAAAGAGGCTTGCATCATGATATTTATGTGGGTACTGCACTAATTGATATGTATGCCAAGTGTGGGAATTTGGACAATGCACTAAGAGTTTTTGAAGACATGCCCCAGAAAAATGAGGTCTCTTGGAATGCCATGATATCTGCACTTGCTTTTCATGGGCAAGCGCAGGCTGCCCTATCATTATTTAAGCGCATGACAAACGACGGTGGAGCTGCTCGCCTGAATGACATCACTTTTGTAGCAGTACTCTCTGCATGCGTTCATGCAGGATTGGTTGATGAGGGTTGTAGTTTTTTTGATATGATGAGTTCATCTTTTGGTTTGGTCCCGAAAATTGAGCATTACTCTTGCATGGTTGATCTTTTGGCACGTGCGGGACGTCTCTATGAAGCTTGGGACTTCATTGAGAAGATGCCTGAAAAACCTGATGAAGTTGCATTGGGGGCTTTGCTTGGTGCCTGTCATAAGCGCAGAAACGCTGATATCAGTCAGCGGGTTGTGCAATTGCTTCTGGAGTTGGAGCCTTTAAATTCTGGAAATTATGTGATTTCATCAAAGATATTTGCAAATTTGAAAAGGTGGGATGATTCAGCAAGGATGAGAGTTTTAATGAGGCAGAGGGGTGTCATGAAGACTCCTGGTTGTAGCTTTCTTGGAACAATGTGCTATTCAGTTTAATAAAGCCGTGCTCAAATGCTCATTATGCTTCTTGAAAAGTTCAATGATCTCAATATGTTCAATTATGCTTCTTTTTTCTTCTTCAAATTAGTGATTCCAATGACCATTCTTTGAATTTTATGATATGTGGACCACCAACATAACGTTGAGTATTTTTCTGTGAAGTAAACAAAGAAAATTGACCTTTCTGATATATATTATCTGCTAAACGCTTTTAGTGTTAGTATTAGAATATTAATGTATTAGTGAGGGGCACAATAGTGATTTTACTAATATACAGCGATTATTGCAGTTAGAATGGTGGCCTTCATTGATTTACAAAGCTATATATCATGATAGTGAGTCACCTATCAGTGAAGTACTTGGAGTGATGAATGGGGGAATATTTGTAGTGTGTATGATAATGAAGTTTCTAAGAATGGTTTCATTTTGTGGAGCAGGCTGTTAATGTTAGGTTACTTAAAGAGATATAATGGAGGGGTCCATTTCATGATAAAGATTTTGTTTTTCATGAATCTAAAGGTGTACATGGTGCCACATCATTTCAAATCTCATTCCACCAAACAAGGAGTGATAACTGATTCTAAAAATGACTTGACATTTGCTCTGCTTTAGATTTGTGAAAAACTAAATCTTCAACTTGATTTAAACCCTCTCCACTTTAAAAACAAATGCGGAGGATCCTTTTCCAACTCAAAGATGGGTTTTCTATTGGATGCAGTGTGGTAGTTTTAGAAAATGAAAGATGAAGGGTTTGCACCTGTCACAACTTGAGGAAGTGTTAGTCATGTTCACTTTACCCAAAACGATTAGTCAAACACGAGTTCCATGTAATTACTTATGGTTATGTAGCCTCGGTCAATCTAGTACACTCTGGATGTTGGATGTGGTTCATACCTGCACAACGCCTTCATAGTCAAAATCTTATACAAATCCACACAATATAAAATATTACAAAGCTAAATTAAATGTCTCCATTGAGCAGTCTTGGGTTGTACAGGGGCTTGTCAGGTTTTGGTTTGAGGAGATGGATTAAGGGATTGTTTTTGGAGATTAAGATGAATATGAACTAGTGGCGAACTGATATTAATAGATATGTATGACGAGTGCGGGGATTCTTTAGGGAGAGGAGGATCTTGGGCACTGAATTAATCACATTGAATGCCTCGATAAAGGGTCAATTTGTTTTCTACTTATATCATGTTATGATGTATTTTGAAGATCATATGTGAACTTGACCTCTTCTTATTTTTGGTTAACATAAACTGGAGTAAATAATCTGCTTTTAGGATATTGAAACTATTTTTGTTGCCATAAACTTAGATTTTCATGGGCATATATTCATATGAACCTAACATCTTGTTTTTACCTCATGCTATGTTGATATCAGATCTACTGACGTGTCATGCTGTTTTTATTTCTAATTTTTCTATTTCTCTGCAGTTTCTGTACTTATTATGCTAAGGATCAACTTAAACACTATAACTGGGGCCTGAGTACAATGTTTATGTTTTTGGATTTGGTAAAGAAACATACTCACCGGGATGGTTTTTGTCAGTATAGTTTCATATGAAACTCTTTATTTATTTATTTTATTTTTTTAATAGGATTAAATGGGACTCAATAAGATTTTTATATTGAAGTTATCTCTCTGCACACAATAGCCTGCTTGCTAATTCTCGTCTGCAGAATTTTCTTTAGTGTTGCTGTATTTCTGTTCAACTTGCCTTGGATTGTCTATTACTTGCTCCGGTCTTGCACACTTTCTTCAATACTCCAATTTTCATCAGTCTTCCATTAATTGACAATATTTTTCGTGGTTTTTCCCATTTGTTTGGTTCAAATGGTTTTCAATTTTCTTAGATTTGATACAGAATCTCCTATCTTGTTAATTTGCTCTCTTTTTTTGGATTCTTCTTCTGCTTCAGTGTTCTCTTAATTTTTTTTTTCTTTTTCATATCTCATTTGGTTTCTCTCCTTCCCACATATTGTTTCTGTATGTGAATCATCTCTCCTGTACTCTATGCATGTTCTCAGTGAATTGTTTAAACTGGTTTTCAGGGACAAATGTTGAAGAATAAGAGGAAGTCAAGGCATAATCGTTGATTTCAGATTAGTTTCTTTTGTGCGGATAATCCTTTCAATGTCTAAGGCTTTCAAAGCAAATAAGTTAATGAACTGCTAATGTGGCTGACTTACCAGGAAAGTTATGCTTTAGGACAGCAAAGAGTCCAAGAGCCAAATTTGATAAATGGATCATATGGGAAGAAATTGGCTTGGATTATACTTCTTAAAGGTTAGGCATGGAGTTGACCAATGTAAGAAGATGAGAAATTTGCATGACTTAAATCTTTTCAATGGCAGTAGCTGAAGGGGAAATGGATCTAAAGTAGAGTATGCGGCTACTTTGAAGAGTAAGTTGAGAAAGTAGCAAGGTTAACAGAATAAGAAGTTTAGGCATGTATTAAAAAAAATTTGTTAGGACTTGTAAGAAACTTGGCAGATTTGTCTATCTTGTAATCGCTCTCTTTTGTGTTTTATACAGCTTTTTTTGTGATGAATTATCAACATTTCTTTTAATCTTTCTTAACTTCTTCAAAGCCTTAAAGTTCTTAAGATAAAAAGCAAAATGAAATCTGTATGCCTATTTAGAAACTGAATTAGCATCTACTCAATCACAATTTCTGATAACCTGTCTACAAATTAGTTGTGTATTGCTCACGCTTACCACAACATTGCTCCCCAGATGGCTCTCAACACCCTCTTATCTCTGTCTTGTTTGAAATCTCAGAAGCATTCGTAATTACGGATTCCACAAAGGCAGCAGTGCTACTGTTACAGGCAGTATTGATGGTTGAACCATGTTGTGATAGCCATAGGTTGCCATTCTTTTAGCTGAAAAAAAGGTACTCTCTCTTTCTTTTTCTTCAAGTTTAAGATGATTTTGTTTGTCATGTACAATCATCTTTTTTTTTTTTTTTTGGAGATTAGTGATATTATTTTTGATAAAAAAAAAAAATCTTAATTCCATGTTCACAAGCAGTTTGAAAAAAGTCTTGAGTCACCTCTTGTTCTTTCTAAAGGATTCCTAATACACGTGGTAGGGTCATGGCTCTCCTATGCTAATGGAGCTTGAGACTGTTCTTAAACTTAGTTACTACCATTTTTCTTCAATTGGGAATTATAGATTGTGAAATTTTTTGATTGGTTGTTGAACAATGGGAGAATGTATTTTGAAAGATGAGTTGCTAGATGATACAGAGATGTCATGTTTGCTTAGTAGGCAACTAAGACTAGCACATATGTTTACTTTAAAGAAGGAAGAAATTGGAGGGACATGAGAGATTTTACTTCAATTTATCAAAATATCTAGACTAACGACAATGTTGGTTAGAATTCACTTGAGGAGCAAACCAATACGGCTTCTGGTTCTAAATGTTATGGCATTAGACAATAAAGGACCACAACAAATTACCCTTATCATCTCCAAAAGAGTTTTTACTTTTAAATTGTTCGAGATTTATCAAACTTTTTACCCAGTCATTCCCATTTTTTTCAAAATCTTGACTAAATGAAAACTAAGCAAGATAACTCTCTTGTTGTCTATACAATTAGAATTGAACTAACCAATGGAATTCTCTTTGTTAGGTGTCTGGCATACATTCTATCAGCTTCATCTTAAAGGCCTTGAATATCATTTGAGAATTTTGTTAATTATATTCTATCATTTGAGGATTGACTATTTATAGAATCGAACAATTGTGGTTGTTTGATTAACCGATATTCATTAGTATCACATGGGTTAGCAACTAATCTTTTCAATGGGGTAGGTTGAGAAAGTAGCAAGGTTCACAGAATAATAAGTTCAGTTATGTATTAAGAAAATCTGCCAAGAAGACCTTTGTAAGAAGTTTTTGTTTTTGTTTTTGTTTTGTTTTTGTTTTTGTTTTTGTTTTTTTTTGTTTTTTGTTTTTTGTTTTTTGTTTTTTGATTTTTGATTTTTTGATTTTTTTTTTTTTTTGTTTTGTTTTTTTTTTCTCTTGCAGTCAGTCTTTCGATGTTTTATAAGGCCCTTTTTTGTGATGAATTATCAACGTTCTTTGAAGCCTTCTTAAGTTCTTAAAAGCTTTTAATAAACTAAACAGCTAATTGAAAAAAGTTTTGTATGCATCTTTAAAAACTGTAGCGGCATTTAATCACAACCGATGGTTGCACCTTGTGCTGCACTGCATCTGCTACCACATTTCTTGCTTTGAGATTGAGATTCACATTTTTGTTGCCAACCTACGACTTTCTGCTATCTCTGCAATATTCTTGTCCATGCAACTAACTTCTGTACAATTAGAGCAACTTGACCACTTAAGGATTACTGTAATGGTTTCATGGGCCCAAACCTGTTAAATTTTATGAATCACACAAGGCAGTAACTTATGTTCAAATTATATAAAACCACACAATGCTGTAACCAGTTAAATTTTGGGCAGTAACCAGTTAAAACCAGTTAAATTTTTGGTTTTATAAACCACATAAGGCAATGCCTATACAAATACTTAATACATGAAAGTAAACAACTAGCACCACAAATTTTACAAACCAAGTAGTAAACCTGTTCTAATCATAAGCATGACAAGACTCCACACAACAAACCTGTTCACACACTACAATTAAAGACTGAATAATACATAATTTCATTTCATATCTCGATTCCCAAGCGGCACATCCAGGATTATAATATGATAAAAAACCCCATCCAAGACATAAAAGTTAAGTAGGAAGTAAAAGAACCAAGAAAAGTTTTGGAATTGGCTCAACAAGAGTCCCAACAATAGGACATCACAATATGATGTCATTAGTTTTAGTGTCAATGTTAGTGAGTATGAATGCATCTACTTAATTACATCTTACACCGTTTGTTGTCTACAAATGACAAAATAAAGATAGAAAAATATTAGAGTTACAAGTTATTTTACAACATTTTTTACAAATTACTGATATGATGAGTGGTCTCTTCCATTTCTAATTTCTTGCATTCAGTTAGGTTTTCTTCTTGATGTACCTTATTTTTTCAAGATGTACTTTTCTTTCAATAAAACATTTATTATCAATAAAAAAAATTGAAATACATACCTTTAATTTAAACAAAGTTCTCAACAGTAAGACATGTTCAAGATAAAGTAAGACATTTGAGACATCTTATGATATAGTTAGCAATGAGAAGAGATGTCAACAAACAATTGATAAGAGATATTAGACATTTCAAGTGTGGGACCCCCATGTCATTGAGACATATGTCTCGTGAGAGCGTCTCATACAAGAATTTTCCGTTATTCCCTTGTTACTCTTCTTTTAATTTTATTCTTTTAAAGTTTTTTTCTACCCTAATTTAATAAGCTCAAGAGCATCTCTCCTAGGTAAACACAACATTTTCTTTATTTTAGAGAGTTTAACCATAAAATAGTGCTCCGACAGCCTTTCTAAAATTCAAATTTTTTTTTAATGAACAGTTACTCTCTTCTATGTGCTACGGTTCATTAGCAAAAGAATAAAATAGAAAAAAAAAAAAATAGCACAACCAATTAAAATATTCAACATTATTTCAACGGATACAAGAAACTGAAGTAGCATCTACTCAATCACAATTTCTGATAACCTATTAGTTGTGTATTGCTCAGGCTTACCACAACATTGCTCCGCGAATTGCTTGCAACACCCTCTTATCTCTCTATTGCCTGAAATCTTAGAAGCATTATTTACTATAGATTCCAGAAGGCCAACAGTGCTACAGCCACAGGCATTATTGATAGTTGCAGCCTGTGTTGTACCACATTTTTTGCTTTGAGAATGAGCTTCACATTTTTGTAGACAACAAACGCTACTACTACTGCTGCTTTGTGCTATGTTAGCAAAATTCTTGTCCTTGCAACTAGCTTCTGTACAATTAGAACAACCTTTACCACTTGGGGATTCCACTTCATGAATGAGTTTCTCGAGTTTCTCACAGCATCCATCATTGCATTTTATTGCCTCGTAGTCCCCATAATCTCCATTATAACCACCTTGCCTATCAACAGGATTTATGCTTTTGCCTTTCCCATATAAAGAAGGCATGGAGAAAGTGCCATATCTTGATCTGGAATGTCCTCCTTGAAGTTTTGGTGTCTCTTGCAACAGTAACATGCTGTTAAAAATTACGACCAAGCATGTCCCAACATCTGTGAGAACTGATGCCCAAATAAGCGGATAACCTGCGAAGGCCAATGCTAAGATGGCACCCTTAGTTGTGATGGATAAAATGACATTTTCAATGAGTTTCCTTAATGTCCTTCTCGCAAGTTTGATGGCTAACGGTATCTTCTGAATGTTATTTGACATGAGAATCACATGCCCTGTCTCCATTGCAAGTGCTGATCCTGAAATTCCCATTGAGATGCCAATATCAGCTGCGGCTAATGCAGGAGCATCATTAATGCCATCCCCGATCATCACTGTTAGTCCTTCTTTCTTATATTCCTCAATTATTCGTGCCTTGTCTTCAGGAAGAAGCTCTGCGTGGACAACATCTAGAGCATGGCCTAGCTGCAAAGAAAATTTTATACATCTTAAAACAGTGTGTTCAATTTATTTGTGGACTCGTACTGCAAAGAACATGGCATGAATGGTAATAATAATGAAGTGACAAACATAGCTATGCCAAAGATTGTTGAGGACTAAATAATTAAGCAATTAGGTGGAATTGGAAACTTTTGGTTAACGGTTAAACCACATTTATGTGGCGGCAAACCCATCAAGATCACATTTATGCCAAAAACATATGCAGAAGAAAAATATAGGGGAAAATACACAAAATCTCACGTGGTTTCCCTGTAAAACATGAAATTGCTTTGAGGTTTTGAGTATAATACTTAACTCTCTGTAGTATTGTTTTATACCAAGACTGTTAATTGTGTAACACTTAACCTCTAGAATCTTTTTAGTGTAGCTCAAAACTCCCATGTAGTATTTTATATATTTATTTGATAAATACAATAAATTTGAACCTATGATGTTTTTTCCATGATGATTTTTCTTTATCATTAAGCCAAGAGTAATTGGTGTTTGGTATAAGCAAGATTCAAACTCAAATCTTTTACTTAACGACGAGAGACTTTACCCATTTAGTTGATTGTAACCTACAAAAGGCACCCATGTGATATTGCTTTATGTGAAAATGTAGCTCTAAATATGAACACTTATCATTACATGACGAATTCACTATTGATTTTCACAGATATTTAACAACTTATACATAAAACGACACTGCACGGGTTAAGTGTTACATTAAAAACTTTCAGTAGGTTCCATTTTTTTGGAAGAGAATCACATGGGGGGGGGGGGGGGGGGTTTGTGTATTTCTTCCAAAAAAATATGATACCCAGTTATGGTTAGGTTGGGATGATTGGTTCACATGACTACCAACTTGAGCTGCTATATCTGTACCTGATCTTGTGCAAGCATGGCTGCTGCATGATTATCACCTGTAAGCATGACACATTTGATCCCCAATGATTTAATCTCTTCAACTGCCTCCATGGCCCCTGATCGACAAGTATCAGAGAGGCTGAATGTTCCAACTAGAGTTACTCCACAGTATATATATCCATTTGTTTTTCCTTCCATGTTTTGAAATTCTATTTCTAGTAACAAGCAACATATAAAGCAAAGGCAAAATCATCAGTAACAACTGTAAGTTACTAGAAATTAATTTTTGAACCAAGAAAGAATTTCACCTGCTGCACACCCAGCTCTCAAACGAATTCTCCGGTTTCCAATATAGATATCTTTCCCATCAATCTTCCCAAAAACTCCTTCCCCAGGAAAATTTTGAAAGTCTTCCACATTTTCAGGCTTTGGTTCAATTGAATGTAGTCGTCCGTACTCAACAAGTGCAGCTGCCATTGGATGACTTGATTTACTCTCAATGCTTGAAACCCTTCACAATTTTCATTAGTGTTTTTAGTTTTTAAAGTCACAAAATAGAAACTCTTTGAATTTCAAGAATTGATTTCCTTCCTGTCTTTTGAATACTCCTTCATATATACTCACTCTATGCGCGGTACAGTTGCAACTAATTATTTAGATACTATAGATTCATATATCTAATGTAAGAAGTGGTATCATCAAAGAATAAAGTTTCAAGTTTACCAGTAGAGTAAGGCGTTCAGGCTAACATCATCACTGATTACTTGAAAATTAGTCACCGCAAATTCTCCTCTTGTTATTGTCCCAGTTTTGTCGAAAGCAACAATCTTAACCTTTGCAAGAATCTCAAGATAATCTCCACCTTTGACTAGAAGTCCAGTTGTTGCAGCCTTTGAAAGTGCACAGAAATTGACAACAGGTGTAGAGAGGATAAGTGCACATGGACATGTGCTTACAAGCACTACTATTGCCAAATGAAACCAGTACTCTTCGTTAGGAAGTCTCAGTGCAGCCGGAATCGCAGCAAAAGCAACTGCTATTAACATAACCACTGCAGAATTGAACATAGGAAAATGTGGATAAAAAATTAAAATGATAGTACAAAAACTCTAACACAAGCATATATGTTTGTCTACTTGAAAAACCTCCGAATTACAAAGGGAAACAAATTGAAGATCTTTTAGCACAAGCATTTGAGACTGTGTAGGTTTGTACTACGATGACATCAACAAGCAGGTAACACCTAATTTCATAAAGATAAATGACTATTCTGTTTAATTAATTATGAAATCAATGAAGTAATGTTTTAAAATGAACATTATGTCTTTCAAATAGAAAGAATAATAGCACTTTTTTTAGTGAGAGACAGGGGACTAACCAGGAATATAGTACTTTGCACAATTGTCAATGAATCTTTGGGCTCTGGACTTCTTGTTGTGTGACTCCTCTACTAGCTTTGCCATTCTTGAGACAAAAGAGTCTTTTGCTAAAGCTGTAATTTTTACACTAATATAACCTGATAGGGAAAGAAGGAAAGAAGAGGAAACTTGAGAACTATAAGCAAAGTATTTCAATTTCACCATTAACTGAAATTATAAAAAAGAAAAGGAAGGATAATCAACCGTTTAGGTTAATAGTGCCTGCCCAAACAGTTGAGTCCAGTTCTTTGGTGACAGGAAATGATTCTCCAGTCAGCATTTTTTCATCAACTTCACATTTCCCTTCAACAACAATACCATCAACTGGAATAACGTCGCCGGCTTTGACTGCAAGGACTGTGTTCATCTCAACAGCATTGACATCAACATGTTCTCCAGTTTCAGCTATTATGGCTTTTTGAGGAGCCATGCTCGTTAAAGATGACATCGTAGCCATAGCCTGTGTAGTGAAACATTGCAAATAAAGGACAGAAACTTGTAAACCAACGCTGAAATTGTTACCATGATAAATAACCACTTGTCTCTAAAAAATTGAAGCATTTCAAAAAAAGTGAACTTAATCATTTAATCACTATTCTAACGGTCAGGATCAAATCTCTAGTCCTCTAGGAAGTCATTGCGGAATCAAACAGTAGCTATCTACTGATAAACTATAACACTGAGCCTCCCTAGAAGTCTGAAAGTGACAAAACATGCCTTGTTTCAAACTTCCAGCCATCGGTTTAATTTTTGTTTAAAGATTAAAGATGCTTGTTTGTTTGATTATAGTGATTACGTTTCTTCTTTGTTTAGACAATTCCTTGCTTTTCACTAAATACTACTAATACAGTAACAAAGGTTTAAATCTCAGTACACATAAGTGAAGCTGTAAATTCTTTGAGCTGTTGCTTTGCTTCAAAGTTTTTGGATAAATTGTTCCCTAATAAATGGATGAAAAAATAAATGTTGAATTGTTCTGTTAGAGATATTATATGGACAGCCAAAATCATTGATGCTAAACCTTTTGGCCACGTGATTGAATTACAGTAAGAATCTTCAAATTCAATTCCCAATAAGAAGTATGTTGTATCATAGCAACTAAGTATTGTATAGCATTAACCTTTAAGTGGGTTATTTCCAAGGCAATAAGGGCTTAAGGGGATCTTATTTCCTCTTATCATGGGTTTTTATTTTATTTTAGTTTATTTATATTTTTTATTATAATTATATAGATTTTTTGACTGGATTAAATGCTGTTTTGGTATGTAATCCAACCCATAAGATGTTAGTCTTATTTCATTCAAAGTGTTTTGAATTTTATCTCAGATAAAAAAAAAAGGTGTTTTAATAGGAATTGTGAGATTTCAATTTTAGGGCTAGGTCCTATGCTTGACTTGTTTTTTTTTTTTTTTTTGGGTTGGGGGGGGGGGGGGGGGGGGTTGTATTCTGGTTGCAAATTCCTTAACTTGATCATGCCCGTAATTGATGATTTAAATTCTCAATTTATTGAGAGTATTATTTTTGGAGGATTTATTATAAAAATAGAAATTTAGAATTAGGTTTTTATGAATAAATTGAGGTTTTTGTGTTCTAGTCTTCTAGATATTAAACCATGAAATTAAGGATTTTAATTAAAATTTAGAACTCCCAACTAGGTTAGATTATGGTTAAGTTAGGGAAATATAACAAAATTGTTTCTTTAGGTATTATATTTATTATAGTTTCCAGAAAATGCCTATAATGATTCTTATGATTGTTAAATATTAGCATTGATACACCATGTTGAATATGCTAGTATGGATGCGGAAGCGAAAACATAAAGTATAGAACACAGTAACACACAAGAGATACGTGGTTCAGCCAAACGGCCTACATCCACGGAGGAAACCCTAAAGGGCTACATCAATAATATATTATAGTGTAGTACAAATCCTGTGTTACAATGAATCATAACATGTGTATATATAGTAGACTAAACCCTAGACTAATAGACTTCTGGTACAAGTAGGAAACTTGACTTGCATACAAAGTAGAATTAGGCTTGGGCCTATACTAATGGGCTAATATATCTCTAACAATGATAAAAAAAAACTATTATGTAATAAACTTTTTTTTTTTTTTTGCATAATTTTGTTATGTTTCTTTTTTGTCAAGGAGCCGTCACACTCCACGTGAATTGGTTGAAGGGTTTAATTTAATTAATTTACTTATAGTATTATTTTGTATGTAACAATGTGTTTTCTTTTTATAAATTACATATTTTTTAATCATGTGATGAAACAAAGATTAGTGATATGCCAGTTAGTTAGAAATTCAATAATTGAATTATGTGTGATATAGAAATAGCTAGTGTCAGACCTTGTAACTTGCTCTTGTTTCAAGCCACTGAGCAATGGAGAACAGAAAGACAACGGTACCAGCTTCCCAATAATCTTGTAAAGCAAGTGTCCCTATTACTGCAAAACATCATATACAATCATGTAAGACAGGTTAAGAAAGATGATACGCATTCAAACTCTCTTAAACTAAGGCCGCAAATCTCATAAGTCATAAGGGTATCTTTTTCACCTAGAAGTTAACTTACTTTTGGCCATTCTAAAGTGTTTTGGTTGAGGTTGATCTCTAAATACTAGTCATCCTCATTTCTTTGCTAGAAGGGTAACCTTTATAATACCATGAAAACTAATGAATGTCAAGGATGTGCTGGAGAATTGGCTAATTGGTGAAGGTTCATATATAAAATTCACTTCCGTTTTTTTGGAAACTATTGCTTAATTAAATCTTACTCTCAAAATTAATAGACTATTTTAGGAGAAAAAAAAAGGAAAAAGAAGGAGGGGGGGGGGGGGGGGGAACTATTACCTGCCATCAGAACAAGAATGTTGACATTAAGAGTAAGATTTCGGATGGATGCTATGCTTCTCAATATGAGTGTAGGAAGGCCAACAATAACCGCACCGAGAGCCAACCATTCCAATGGATGATAAATGTACTTCAAAAAGGAAAGGGCAAGTAATAAGCCACTGAACATTGTACTTGGGGCTGGCCATTTGTTCTGGAAGTTGCTTTGTTCCTGTGGTCTAACAGTAGCTTCCAGCCTTACCTTATTGAGTGCCTCAACTAATACAAATCAAACTAACAGGATCATTATGTGTAATAGATAATAATGTGTACAACTTCTTAATAGTTTGCTACAAGCACAAATTATTTTACAACATTTTTATAAACTATTGATGTGTCCAACTTCTTATTGGTTTTTATCTAAACCCATCATTAACATCACTTTTTCATTTATCAATAACTACTCACTACATCAACAGTTTGTAAAATTTTTTCGTAAAAAAATTGTATCTCTAGCATTACTCATATCTTCCTAGGATTGAATATTTGTAAGTAATTCCACAAGTTTTTTAGCAACTAGGACCATATGGATATCTGGAAGGGGATTGTGAATCATGGGACATACAAAAAGGTGGTTTTGAACATGAGAATAATGATATGGAAGAAGAATTCCTCTCTCATGGTATCGTAGTATTAGGTACACATGTGTGAGTGAAGTCCCACATTAAATAATAATGAAAAGAGTGAGTAATTACAATGTTGAGCCAATTTTTAGAATAAAGTTGTACAATGCCATATGGTGGTAATTTATTTTACATGACTTGTTCACGTTACAAATATTTGAAGAAAGACTTTCAAGCTTATTGTGCTCAAGTTCTTATTGGCATATTAAGACTAATGAGCTATTTCTTGATGTACTTAAGATTGACAAAATTAGGGGAAGAGTGACTCCAATCCATTGTGGAAAATATTGAAGCCAAACTTGAGGATGAGTTTTCTCAAAAACAAGGTAGAACTGAGATTTAGGAGGTTTTATCAAATGAGTCAATCTTGTATTGTACCAATAGGTATTGTAAAACGTTATGTGACTAACACATGACTTTTAATAAAGTTGGATGATAATGATATAATTGTTATAAGTAAGATTTCTTCTAACTATATAAAGACGATTATCAATTGCCTATAAATGTTTCTAGGCAACATTTTCTTATCTTTTTAAATTTTTTTTAATGAATTTTTATATTTGAATATTACTTGAGCTCTTTGAGCCAAATTGATTAGTGATGTATCTAATTTCAATCCTACTATCTTTTCCTTTACTTTAATATTGTTTGTTGCTAGAATTTCTACTTATAACCTGTTATCTTTTCCTTCGCTTTAATTAAACCTTCCTTAACATTAAAACCTATGTTTTCTCAAAGCATCAATGACCTTACTACTACTTGTCAAAAATTAATAACAAAACAAAAACATGAATTATCATGTGTCATGGCTAGACAATATGTTAATTGATTCTATTATGGTTTAATGTGAAAAAATAAACTAAAATAGTATATGGAGTTATTGTTTAATATGATGTGTGAGTTACCAACGGGATTAAGAATTTTTTTATTTTTTATTTTATTTTTTATTTTGAGATGGATAGCAACAAATGCAACTAAGGTACTGTAATGGGTAACCTTATTACTAATAGAGATACCATACCCAAAGAAAAATGTAAGAATTATAGAATTTCTCTTAAAACTAAAAAGTTGACTAATTTATCAAACAACGATCAAAACCATATGCAGTGTAATTATCTGTCAAGATTAATACTACCCACAAAAACAGTCTTTGAAATAACTTTAACTTGGGGGAAAAATTTCATGGACGTACCAATGGTAACATCAGAGATGACATGAGTGTGGTGGACAACAACTGTTTTTGTGGGTAGGATTACAGAAATTTCTTGGATTCCATTAAGCTGCTTCAGAATCCTCTCAACCAATGCTACCTCTGATGCACAGCACAAACCCAACACCTCAAAGTAGCTTTTCTTTAATTCTTCAGTCATATTTTATGTGTCTGCTATTTCCAAAGAAGAAGAAGAAAACAAATATATTAGTTTAGTTACACAAATGGGGTAGTCATAGAACATTAGAATTGCAAGCAAAACGAATCAAATAGAGGAAAAAGAAAAAGAAAAAGAAGGAAACCTGAACAAAAGAGTTGTCAAGCTCAAACATGCAGAGAAGGAAAGTAAAGCAGAAACAAAATTGATTGAAGTAGCTCTCCTTTCCTCTGGTTTGTTGAAGAAAATGAATGCCTCATCGGTTAAGGTTGACTTCTGTACTTAGTATTCTACTTATTATTACGTAGTATTTAGCCCCACACTAAAACTTCAACCAATCACAAAGGATTTTCCTGAGGAAAGTTTCAATTATATTATATTAGACTGATTGAGTTCCCGTTATTACCTATCCCGATTCTTCGGAAAAGCCCAACACATTTGGGTCCAAAAGTACTAATAGAAAAAGGACTTTAAATAAAAATAAATCCAAGAAGGTTTTTTTTTTTTTTTTTTTGGGACAAATTACAACTTGTTTATCTGTAGTTTGAAATCCCATGATGCAAGTATTTCACTGAATTATTTTTAATCTTATTCGATCTTGTATTTTTATGTTTTTTGCGTTTTTAGAGGAGGGAGACATAAATGCATGGTTTTAAAAACCGGTACAATGAAAGAATCGAAATAGGGTGTGTTTATTGGTTTTATGGTCCGACCAGGGTCTGACCGGTGGTCGAACCGATGATGTCATAAATAATAAATAAATAAATATTAATTATAAAAATAAATAAATAATTTTATAACTAGTCATTTTAACAAAAAAATTTAATAATAGTAAAACATTAAATATTAACTTACCAACTTTTGGACACCACTTAACAAAATTCAACCAAAAAATAAAACCATAAAAAGGTGAAGTGTAATAATTACAAACAATTTTTAGTTATTTTTTAATTTGTCAAGTAACCAAAAGAAAGTCACCAATGGGTAACAATATCATTGCCCACTTATACTTTTTTCCCACCTATCCTACACTTACACGTTTATATCACACCCACCACACATTTATTCAAACTTTCAAACAACTCTCTCGAGTTGGACTTAAAAGTTTCTTTCCTATCCACTTTTTGCTAAAGTTTCATTTCCGGATGTCCCTCTTCAATATTCTCTCCCTCTCTTTGTCTCTCTCATCAATATGGGTATGTGCAAGTGCAAGTGCAACTGTGCAAGAGCAGAAAACAAAGGCTGAGGCGGAGTGTGGACAGATAAAATCATATAAAATTTGCTTCGTTTTTGGGTTCCTTCCTCAATACAAAGATAGGAGATCTAATGTTTTTGGAGTCACTGTTGGTGTCTTAGGCTTCACCACTTCAAGCTTGAGAACATTCTCAAAATCAAAATCTCTCCTCTCAAATCCGAAACAAAATCTCTCTTTCTCTCTCTCTCTATTTTTTTTAATTATAATAAAAAACACAGCATTTTAACGAAGAACTGCTAAAAACCGGTTTAACCATACTGGTTTCCGGTTTTTCAGGTTTTCAGATTTTAACGGTTTTTCTTCTATTTTCGGTTTTTAACAATAACCGGACCGGATTAGTGTCCGGTTCCCAGTTGAACCGGCCAGTCCGGTCCGGTTTTTAAAACCATGCATAAAAGTGGAGTAAAATTATATATTTAGTTCTATTTTTTTAACAAAAATGGGTTATGAAACTCTACAACTTTTCTATCTATAGTTTGAAATCTCATGATGCAAGTGTTCCACTAGGTTATTTTTAATCTTATTCGATTTTGTATTTTTATGTTTTTTGAGTTTTTAGAGGAGCGAGACATAAAAGTAGAGCAAAATTACATATTTAGTTCTATTTTTAACAAAAATGGGTTATGAAACTCTAATTGAACTAATCTTAGGTGGGTAAAATGTCAAATTTCAAACCACAAGTAGGTAATTTAAATTTCAATCAAACCACATATGAGTAAGTTGTAATTTTTTTTCTTAAAAAAACCCACGAAATGGGAAATGGCCCAAAAGAGTCCATGGTGGAAGGCCCAACCCCTTGTAAAAAGGAACAGTAGTAAAAAAGAAAGAGGAGAGGCCAAGAATCACCTTTGAGTCTTCTGTAGAAAGAATGGAGAAGTAGAACAGTAGGTGTTAACAGAAGATACGAGAAAGAAAGAAGCATACCTCCCCATCATCTTCAATTACAATATGTTGACAGGCAATCTCTACCCTACTGTCCTTAGACTGAGATATTCAAAGGTTATTTGAAGTAAGTAGACTAATGAATAGTTCCATATACATTATAAAACCGAAATTTTTTAACATTTGTTGATCAGCTTCACAAATTTTCACATCATCACCCATATTATTTATTTATTTACTAGTGTGTGTGTTTAGAGACTCTTTTATTTTTTTTGGATAAAAGTTAATAATTTGCATCTACTATAAAAAAAGAAATAAATAAAAGCTAAATTTTAGGGAATACAAAGATAAACATGAAGGAAAAAAAAATCCTAATTTTTCGGAGCTCTCTTTTTGAATTCAAAATAAAATTTATTATTTGATATTTATAATCTTATTTTTAGAAGAAGTTACCCTTCATTAATGAGAGTATTTTTGAATCATATAAAAGTCCAATTCAAAGAGGGGAATCTTCTTATATAAATTATAGATGTTTTATTTTTTTTTTTGAAAAAGAAACATCCCAACTCTTTAACCAAACTTTAACTCTAATAACCTATCGTCTTTCACTTTCTCTTCTTTTTTCCTTGCCTCTTCTTATCTCCAAATGTTTAGTTGTTGAATCTTGAATATTTAAAAGCTAACAATTCCACCACTTCTCCAGGTTTACTCTTATTTCTTCACGTTGCTCCTCATCCCTTTCTCTTTGGCTTAAACACAGAGCATCTTGGACAAACCCTTCACCTTTTCTCTCAGTCTCACTCTCTTTGTTTATAGCCTCTGCTAGCCCAAGTCTTGGCCTCTAAAGCTTGATACGTTTTTCTAATACTATTTGGTTCTGAAGAACATGTTGGTTTCATATGATTTTGTTTCTCTCTTTTCGTAGTCAAGTCAAGCTGCTGATAATGAATGTTGCATTAATAGAATGAGAAAATTTAGGTGGTTAGAAAATCTGCAATCAACATTCGACAAAAGGGTATATTACCTTTGTTTGGCTGCTTAGGTATTACATGAAAGGACAAATTTTTTTTAGGTTTAACCATCTTTTTGGTTTGCAATTGTGGATTACTTTGTAGGTTTTGTTATATATATATATATATATATATATATATATATATATATATATATCACATCTTGGGGTTTGCCTCTCTTTTGTTTTTCATACTATGATCTCCCTCATTTGCAGGGAAGATAATTTATTTTCTTTGTATTATTTATCTGTTCTTTAAAGTGAACTGCACATGCTTAAAAAAATATCTTAGTTGAATTTTATGGATAATTTAAATAGGTTGGATAAAGATCTTGCATTGGGTGCAGCTTATATCTGCAAACAACCATTTGAATGATGGAAATATGAGGTATTTCTCCTCTTGAAATCCCATTTAGTAGGTGAGGATGAAGTTTTCCTAGGATGAATTATTGTAATAGTAGATGATTAATAGGTTGTGGGATGTAATGATAGTGTTGGGCTATTGGGGAAACCCAATAAGTAGTGGTTATTATAGCATCTTCCCTATAAATAGGATTAAGCTTCAACTTGGGTTGGTGATTTCCCTTCACCTTTTTTAAACTTAAAATTTTCTATCTTAAATGGGGTACAAGTTTTCCTCTCTGGAATCAAAATAGCAGTGTTGGGTAGGAAATGAAAGTTTTGAGAATCAAGTCCAATAGATGCAAGAACCTAGAATAAGGTTTGCTCTAAAATTTCTTACACAAATTTCAAATTTAATATGGCCTTTTTTTTTATACTTAGAGGCAAATCTGTGATTTCAAAACTTTCATTTCCTACCCAAATCTGTGATTTCAAAACTTTCATTTCAAAACTTTCATTTCCTACCCAAATCTGTGATTTCAAAACTTTCATTTCCTACCCAATTTTATACTTAGAGGCAAATTTGTGATTTCAACAATTCTTGCAAATTAAGGATTTTTTTTTTTAAAGGTAATTTAGTTGAGTCTAGAATCTTCTAGGTATTCTAAGTATCTTAGGCTTATTATCTTTGGGTCCAAGTTAAGTATTTATTAAGTTTTATTTTACTAGTCAAACTACTAGTCCTAATACTAGTAGGAATCCTATTACTACTAGTACAAGAAAGAGTTTATATGTATTTGTGTGTGTGTATATATATATATATATATATATATATATATATATATATATATTTATATATAAAATCTTCTCTTTCTTTTCTTCTTTTCTTTCTAAGGTTACCATTCATACAGCCCTTGAACAGTCCAAATTTCTCTCTAATTCTTCTTCTTTCCTAACCCTTAAACCACCACAAATACACATAAGCAAATTTCCTAAATTATCTTACATCAATAAAATAATATGATGTGAACTTACTAAAAACTACATCGTTTCATTTAATCTAGGTGATGAATCTCAAATCGGCTAATGATACCTTGATCCCGAAGACTTTGGAGTATCTTTTTGATAGGTGCTCTATCTATATGAGATTTCGCTGCTGATAAATCTCGTCCAGTGTCCTCCTCCTTCCCCTGCTGTCTTCCGACTCACAAGAGTATACAATGGCAACTTCCTAACACTCATCTGCTTTTTCAATATATATATATATGTATGTATGTATGTATGTAATTAATAAAGATAAAATAAAGATTGTTTTCTAAACTACTACATGCTCACTCATCTCCCCAGCCTCTTAGGAGACTTATGAAATAATAACATTAAAAAAAGTTAAAATATTAGAGGGAATGCAGAAAATCCTTATATTAAAAGATGTTATATCATAAGATTGATTTCTTAATTCTTTTAGTGCCTAGAAATTTATAGAAAAAAATGTTGTCTTTCTATATTATATATATATATATATATATATATAGTATTTATCACATAAGATTATATTATAAAATATAAATATTATTGTTGAAAGTAATTAAAAAAACATGGAAATAAAATAATGTCAAAATAACTAACTTTTTGTGTATGAAAATGTATACCTCTCTTTTATGTTTATATAAGCTATATGTTATAAACATAACATAAAAGAATCATATAAACATTAAAAATGTATAAACATATTATGAGCAAAATATATTCCAAAATAATGTATATAAATAATATTCTAATTTTATGAGAAAAAATGTGTTATTTGGGTAGACACACGTTAGGATATTAATTCCTATCCTATGTGTACATTTTAATGGCATGAGGTTATCTACGGTGCCGCTAGATAGATTCCTATGAAACACAAAAATATCCATTTGATAATAACCATTAACCTCATATTAACTATTGACACTCAATAGTAATGGATTAGATCAAACACAAATCAACTCTAGTAATTTCGTAATAATCCATAATCAAAGAAAAAAGGAAAGGAGCCCAAAAAAAAAAAAAAAAACAAGAACAAGAACGTAAAAATAAGAGAAATGTATGTGGGAGTACCTCTGATTGATTTGGTCCCTACAATTATGAAGCTCTTCAAAAACTTTGAAAGCCGCATAGAACTACTCAATCACGCACACAAAAAAAAGAAAAAGAAAAGGATAGTGAAAAAATGACGAGATAAAGAATGGTATAATCCGATGAAGAACAAAAAGAAATCACCAAGGAGAGTCCGGTGAAGACCAATCACTTACCTTACAAGTGGTTCCCTCAATCAAAGTTTTCAATTGTGCCTTTGTGAGGAAGTGGAGGCATAGAGGTAGACAGAGGAAATGAATATAAGGGTTTCTAATACGTGGGATTGGAGAGGAAGGCACTAAAAATTGAAAGATAAACTTGGAAGCGCAGGAAAGAGTGAAAAATATATTAGAAAGAAAAATATTTTGTTATTCACGTGGTTCGAATTAATGTGTTGGCTCATTAAAGCGTGTAATGCATAGGAATAGTTCCGTCTTTTCTAAAGCTTCTGAAAACTAAAAAACAAAAATAGCTAAAGACGTATTTCCGATTTCCTTCATAATATGGAAATTGGAAACAATTTTTGGTTTTTGCCTAAAATAGGTTACCAAACAAGTTTTTTGCCTTAAGAAATAGAAAATTGTTTTTAAAAACAGAAAGTTGAGGAAAAAAATAGTTACCAAACATAGCTTAAATATCTTAGTCTTATTATCTTTGGGTCCAAGTAAAGTATTTATTAAGTTTTATTTTACTAATCAAACTAGTAGTCCTAATACTAGTAGAAATCCTATTAATTACTACAAGTACAAGAAAGAGTTTATATACATATATATATATATATATATATATATATATATATATATATATATATATAACCTTCTCTTTCTTTTCTTCTTTTCTTTCTAAGGTTACCATTCATACAGCCCTTGGACAGTCCAAATTTCTCTCTAATTCATTTTCTTTTCTAATCCTAAAACCACCACAAACACGCGTAAGCAAATTTCCTAAATTGTATTACATCAATAAGATAATATGATGTGAACTTACTAAAAACTACATTGTTTCATTTAATCTAGGTGATGAATCTTAGATCGGCTAATGATACCTCGATCCTGAAGTCTTTGGAGTATCTTTTTGATAGGTGCTCTATTTGTATGGGAATTAGCTGTTGATAAATCTTGACCAGTGTCCTCCTCCTTCCCCTGCTATCTTCTGACTCACGGGAGTATACAATGGCAACTTCCTAACACTCATGTGCTTTTTCAATATATATATAAAATAAAGATTGTTTTCTAAACAACCACATACTCACTTCTCTCCCCAACCTCTTAGGATACTTAGGAAATAATGACATTAAAAAAAGTTAAAATATTAAAGGGAATGCAGAAAATCCTTATATTAAAAGATGTTATATCATAAGATTGATTTCTTAATTCTTTTAGTGCCTAGAAATTTATAGAAAAAACGTTGTCTTTCTATATTTTTTATATATAGTATCTATCACATAAGATTGTATTAACAAATATAAATATTATTGTTGAAAGTAATTAAAAAAGCATGGAAATAAAATAATGCCAAAATTACTAACTTTTTATGTATGAAAACGTATACCACTATACCTCTCTTTTATGTTTATATAAGCTATACGTTATGAACATAACATAAAAGAATCATATAAACATTAAAAATGTATAAACATATTATAAGCAAAATATATTCCAAAAAGATGTATATAAATAATATTCTAATTTTATGAGAAAAAATGAGTTATATTTTAATTAAAATGTTTAACTTTATTAATTATGTTATGTTAACATATGCCATTAAGATAATATATTTTTAAAACCTTTTCTAGAAGCTCATTTGAGTGATATTCTACTTTGACACATTTTCACAACTTTCTTAGACCAATGGGGAGAATGGTTAATTTTATTCAGGTGTGAGACCCACATGTTATTGAGACATAAATCTCATAAGAGCGTCTCATACTTGAATTTTCCATTATTCCCTCGTTACTCTTCTTTTAATTTTATTCTTTGAAAGTATTTTTCTACCCTAGTTTAATAAGCTCAAGAGCACCTCTCCAAGGCAAACACAAAATTTTCTTTATTTTAGAGAGTTTAACCATAAAATAGTGCTCCGATAGCCTTTCTAAAATTCAAATTTTTTTAATGAACAGTTACTCTCTTGTATGTGCTACAGTTTATTAACAAAAGAATAAGATAGGAAAAAAAAAAAAAATAGCACAACCAATTAAAATATTCAACTATTATTTCAACGGATACAAGAAACTAAAGTAGCATCTACTCAATCACAATTTCTGATAAACTATTAGTTGTGTATTGCTCAGGCTTACCACAACATTGCTCCGCAAATTGCTTGCAACACCCTCTTATCTCTCTATTGTCTGAAATCTTAGAAGCATTATTTACTATAGATTCCAGAAGGCCAACAGTGCTACAGCCACATGCATTATTGATAGTTGCAGCCTGTGTTGTACCACATTTTTTGCTTTGAGATTGAGCTTCACATTTTTGTAGACAACAAACGCTACTACTACTACTACTACTACTTTGTGCTATGTTAGCAAAATTTTTGTCCTTGCAACTAGCTTCTGTACAATTAGAACAATCTTTACCACTTGGGGATTCCACTTCATGAATGAGTTTCTCACAGCATCCATCATTGCATTTTATTGCCTCATAGTCTCCGTAATCTCCATCATAACCACCTTGCCCATCAACAGGATTTATGCTTTTGCCTTTCCCATATAAAGAAGGCATGGAGAAAGTGCCATATCTTAATCTGGAATGTCCTCCTTGAAGTTTTGGTGTCTCTTGCAACAGTAACATGCTGTTCAAAATTACGACCAAGCATGTCCCAACATCTGCGACAACTGATGCCCAAATAAGCGGATAACCTGCGAAGGCCAATGCTAAGATGGCACCCTTAGTTGTGATGGATACAATGACATTCTCAATGAGTTTCCTTAACGTTCTTCTTGCAAGTTTGATGGCTAATGGTATCTTCTGAATGTTATTTGACATGAGAATCATATGCCCTGTCTCCATTGTAAGTGCTGATCCTGAAATTCCCATCGAGATGCCAATATCAGCTGTGGCTAATGCAGGAGCATCATTAATGCCATCCCCGATCATCACTGTTGGTCCTTCTTTCTTATATTCCTCAATTATTCGTGCCTTGTCTTCAGGTAGAAGCTCTGCGTGGACAACATCTAGAGCATGGCCTAACTGCAAAGAGAATTTTACACATCTTAAAACAGTGTGTTCAATTTATTTGTGGACTCGTACTGCAAAGAACATGGCATGAATGGTAATAATAATGAAGTGACAAACATGACTATGCCGAAGATTGTTGAGGACTAAATAATTAAGCAATTAGGTGGAATTGGAAACTTTTGGTTAACGGTTAAACCACATTTATATGGCTGCAAACCCATCAAGATCACATTTATGCCAAAAACAGATGCAGAAGAAAAATATAAGGGAAAATTTCCATGTAAAACATGAAATCCCTTTGAGGTTTTGAGTATAATACTAAACACATTGTGGTATTGTTTAATATCAAGACTATTAATTGTGTAATACTTAACCTCTAGAATCTTTTTAGTTTTGCTCAGAACTCCCATGTAATACTTTATTTATTTATCAATAGGCCAAGAGCAATTGGTGTTTGGTGTAAGTGAGATTCGAACTTAAGTCCTTTACTTGACAATGAAAGACTTTACTAATTTAGTTGATTATAACCTACAACAGGCACCCATGTGATATTGCTTTATGTGAAAATGTAGCTCTAAATATGAACACTTGTCATCACACGACCAACTCACTGTTGATTTTCACAGATATTTAACAACTTACACATAAAACAACATAGCATTGTTTAATTGTTACATTCAAAATTTTAGTAGGTTCCATTTTTCTGGGAGAGAATTAAATTGGGGGGTTTTGTGTATTTTTTCCAAAAAAAGACAATACCCAATTATGGTTAGGTTGGGATGGTTGGTTCACATGACTACCAACTTGAGCTGCTATATTTGTACCTGATCTTGTGCAAGCATGGCTGCTGCATGATTATCACCTGTAAGCATGACACATTTGATCCCCAATGATTTAATCTCTTCAACTGCCTCCATGGCCCCTGATCGACAAGTATCAAAGAGGCTGAATGTTCCAACTAGAGTTGCTCCACAGTATATATATCCATTTGTTTTTGCTTCCATGTTTTGAAATTCTATTTCTAGTAACAAGCAACATATAAAACAAAGGCAAAATCATCAGTAACAACTGTAAGTTACTAGAAATTAATTTTTGAACCACGAAAGAAATTCACCTGCTGCACACCAAGCTCTCAAACGAATTCTCCGGTTTCCAATATAGATATCTTTCCTATCAATCTGCCCAAAAACTCCTTCCCCTGGAAAATTTTGAAAGTCTTCCACATTTTCAGGCTTTGGTTCAATTGAATGTTGTCGTCCATACTTGACAAGTGCAGCTGCCATTGGATGACTTGATTTACTCTCAATGCTTGAAACCCTTCACAATTTTCATAAGTGTTTTTAGTTTTTAAAGTCACAAAATAGAAACTCTTTGAATTTCAAGAATCAATTTCCTTCCTGTCTTTTGAATATTCCTTCATATATACTCACTCTATGCGCAGTACTAATTATTTAGATACTATAGATTCATATATCTAATGCAAGAAGTGGTATCATCAAAGAATAAAGTTTCAAGTTTACCAGTAGAGTAATGCGTTCAGGCTAACATCATCACTGATTACTTGAAAATTAGTCACCGCAAATTCTCCTCTTGTTATTGTCCCAGTTTTGTCGAAGGCAACAGTCTTGACCTTTGCAAGAATCTCAAGATAATCTCCACCTTTGACTAGAAGTCCAGTTGTTGCAGCCTTTGAAAGTGCACAGAAATTGACAACAGGTGTAGAGAGGATAAGTGCACATGGACATGTGCTTACAAGCACTACTATTGCCAAATGAAACCAGTACTCTTCGTTAGGAAGTCTCAGTGCAGCCGGAATCACAGCAAAAGCAATTGCTATTAACATAACCACTGCAGAATTGAACATAGGAAAATGTGGATAAAAAATTAAAATGATAGTACAAAAACTCTAACACAAGCATACATGCTTGTCTACTTGAAAAGCCTCCAAATTACAAGGGAAACAAATTGAAGATCTTTTAGCACAAGCATTTGAGGCTGTGTAGCTTTGTACGTACTACTATGACATCAACAAGCAGGTAACACCGAATTTCATAAAGATAAATGACTATTCTGTTTAATTAATTATGAAATCAATGAAGTAATGTTTTAAAATGAACATTTTGTCTTTCAAATAGAAAGAATAATAGCAATTTGCTTAGTGAGAGACGGGACTAACCAGGAATATAGTACTTTGCACAATTGTCAATGAATCTTTGAGCTCTGGACTTCTTGTTGTGCGACTCCTCTACTAGCTTTGCCATTCTTGAGACAAAAGAGTCTTTTGCTAAAGCTGTAGTTTTTACACTAATATAACCTGATAGGGAAGGAAGGAAAGAAGAGGAAACTTGAGAACTATAAGAAAAGTATTTCAATTTCATCATTAACTGAAATTATAAAAAAGAAAAGGTAGGATAATCAACCATTTAGGTTAATAGTGCCTGCCCAAATAGTTGAGTCCAGTTCTTTGGTGACAGGAAATGATTCTCCTGTCAGCATTTTTTCATCAACTTCACATTTCCCTTCAACAACAATACCATCAATTGGAATAACATCGCCGGCTTTGACTGCAAGGACTGTGTTCATCTTAACAGCATTGACATAAACGTGTTCTCCAGTTTCAGTTATTATGGCTTTTTGAGGAGCCATGCTCGTTAAAGATGACATCGCAGCCATAGCCTGTGAAGTGAAATATTGCAAATAAAGGACAGAAACTTGTCAAACCAATGCTGAAATTGATACCATGATAAATAACCACTTGTCCCTAAAAAATTTAAGCATTTCGAAAAAGGTGAACTTAATCCTTTAATCATTATCCTAACTGTCAGGACCAAACGGTCATTCCAGAATCAAACAGTAGCTATCTACTGATAAACTATAACAATAAGCCCCCCCAGAAGTCTGAAAGTGACAAAACATGCCTTGTTTCAAACTTCCAGCCATCAGTTTAATTTTTTTAAAGCTTAAAGATGCTTGTTTGTTTGCTTATAGTGATTATGTTTCTTCTTTGTTTAGAAAATTCTTTGTTTTTCATTAAATACTACTAATACAGTAACAAAGGTTTAAATCTGTACACATAACCAAAGTTGTAAATTCTTTGAGCTGTAGCTTTGCTTCAAAGTTTTTGTATAAATTGTTCTCTAGTAAATGGAAGAAAAAATAAATGTTGAAGTTCTGTTAGAGATATTATATAGATAGCCAAAATCATTGATGCTAAACCCTTTTGTCCACGTGATTGAATTACAGTAAGAATCTTCAGATTCAACTCCCAACAAGGAGAATGTTGTATCATAGCAACTAAGTATTGTATAGCTTTAAGTGGGTTATTTCGAAGGCAATAAGGGCTTAAGGGGACCTAATTTCCTCTTATCATGGGTTTTTTTATTTTAGTTTATTCATATTTTATTATAATTATATATTTTTTGACTGGATTGAACACTGTTTTGGTATGTAATCTATCCCATTATTTAAGATGTTAGTCTTATTTAATTCTAAGTGTTTTGATAGACCACCGCGTGCCTTTAATACAATGGTTACTCTACAAGTATAAGTGCTTATAGGGATGTGGGGAACAAATGCTAAGGTTCAAGTTTTTAGGAAGGAGCTTTACACACTTACACTTAGATTATTCTAGAATAGAATTTTATCTCAAATTAAAAAAAAAAAAAAAAAAAGTGTTTTAATAGGAATTGTGAGATTTCAATGTTAGGGTTAGGTCCTATGCTTAATTTGTTTTTTGGTTACAAATTCCTTAACTAGATCATACAAACATGTAATCAGGACTCGTAATTGATGATTTAAATTCTCACTTTATTGAGAGTATTATTTTTGGAGGATTTATTAAAAAATTAGAAATTTAGAATTAGGTTTTTATGAATAAATTGAGGTTTTTGTGTTCTAGATATTAAACCATGAAATTAAGGATTTCAATTAGAATTTAGAACTCCCAACTAGGTTAGATTATGGTTAAGTTAGGGTAATATAACAAAATTGACTCTTTAGATATTATATTTATTATGTAAAATTCTGGAATTTTCAGTTTAGCGATGGTATAATCAAATGATTCAAATTGACCGGAGTGGACTACTATGTAAAAGAAAAAAGAAAAAAACTATAGTTTTTTTTACTAATTTTTTTAATAACTTTAATTTATTGAAATTATAATAGATTTGAGAGTTATTAAACGATTGAAATCGCTAAGTTTAAGCCTTAGGCCAAATGTGGGACTTTTATGATTTGAGCCCTTTGATGTGAAATTCCAATTATAAGCCATGAATGTTTAATTTGGTGAGTGAAGAAATGATTATGATTAATTAATATTAAATTTGTGGTTAAAAGGAGATTTTCTTTTAAATTGCTTTTTTTTTTTTTGGTATGTTTATCTAACCTGCTTTATTTTTCCAAATTACAACTTTCATAGGAATTGAAGTTCCTAATGGCTTGTGGGTTCCAGTTAGCTCAACTGGTAAAGTCTTTGATGGTTGTATAAGAGATCTGGGGTTCAATTCCCGCCTATATCAAAAATTGATTGGTGTCTTGGTCTAATGATAAAGAGCTATAATCAGAAGCAAACGTCATAGGTTAAAACTCTCTAAAAAAAAAGTTCTTAATGGCTTGGGACATGTTCGAATATGGCTAGCTAAATTTCTGTTAGGTTTATTTAAGAATATTTGAAGTGATAAAGATAAAATAAGGAAAATGCTAACTTATTATAAGTTTTATTACATAATACGTGATTGGTAAATTTCAATAACCACATAAATGAATATTTGAATTAGTGATCAAGAGATTAAATTCTATAAGGATGGAGTGTAAAATCCATATTTTACACCATCTAATAAGTGATTGCCATATCAACATTTTACTTAAAATTCAATACATCTTACCACACCTAATAACATCTTGATAGATTCCTAATTTGATTGGATTTATATATGGATATTATAATTGATTGAGTTTGACTGTGTTTATTTTTAAACATGTGATAAGATGATGTGACATGTTGGAATTGGAGGGGTAAAACATAGGTTTTACATCACGTCCTTATAAATTTAATCTCATTGAATTATTACTTTGTGATTGATGGCATATTAGTATTAATTTGTAAGTTTAATGTTCTTCTTAATTTTTTTTTTTTTTTTTGGTAAGTTTAATGTGGCAAAATTTGTAATACTAATAGTACTACATATAAAATAATAAACTAGGGCAAATGCATTGGTTTGGTGAGTGTAATCTCAACGTTTCAAATTTGGAAATCAAACAATTGATATAATTTCACAAATGTAAATTTATGTTGAGGAGTGAGTGGGTACAATTCACTATAATTATATTATACTATAAGAAAATAACTCTCTGATTCGATCTCATTGAAATTTTTTATATATTAAAATACAATCTAGATTCGAACACTAAGTGTCCTTTCATTTGATTGAAAAATGCATTAAAAGATCTTTTGAAATGGAATTAAAATGAATCTCTAGCTGGGAGCTTGTTAGAAATTCTTTATTATTCACGTTCTCTGTGTGTTCTTTGAATGTTCTTAGTATGTTCTTTGTTTTCAAAGATTTGTAATGGAAGTTTTTCGGGGGTTTAGAAGCTCAAATCCATAAAACTTCACTAATTTAGAGTGGGCCTCTTGAGCTTATTTCAATGAACTTTGAGATTGAGGAGGATGATTCAAATGATTCCTCTTTGAATGTTCGTTGGATTCAAAAGTTTAAGTTCTTGTAATTTTAGGAGGCTTTAGAGCTTGATTTCGGCAGAATTTTAAGACTTTTGAATGTGCTTTTACAAGGCTGTTGACAGCCTTTATTTATAGGAGTCTTAAAAAGGTTCAATGACATATGATTGACTCTAATTGGTGACGCGTGTCATAATTTAAATGGAGGGATTTCATGTCTTATTTTTCAAGGGACACATGACATCAACTAATTAGATTATTTGTGTCATTTTAAATTAAATATAAACACATGTCATCATGTTATTGGCTCTTAAACATTCTTTATTTAGTGATACTTGGCAAATTTCCGATGGTCTCCAAATAACGACAGTGGGGCATACGAAGTAGCATGTGGCACTTTATGAAGTGCCACATGATAAATGACGGTTTAATAGAAATCTTATAGATAGAAGTTAACAAAAGGCCCACATTGAATATGTTAAAAAAAAAAAAAAAAATTGAGGCAATAAGTGAAGGAAAAAAAAAAAACTTCAGGGATTAAAATGTAATTAGTAATTTAACCTTTTTTTTAAATTAATCTAAAATATTTATTATAAACTTGTCCCAAAGCGGCCTAAGATTGAAATCATGTAATAATCTTCCCTTTTTTATCATGCAATAGTGGTGTCATTTATCATGTACTATTGGGCTATTGAATTATTAAAAACAAAATATTGGCTTTATCTTACTTTTACAATATAGGTAAAGAACCATAATTATGTTATCCAAAAGCATCACTTATATGGTGGACTAGATGTTATATGGAATATTTTTCTTCCTATTTTTTTTTTTTTTTTATAAATAAAATGTGATATCGGTGGAAACTAAATAAAAACATCCATTTCATTCAACAACCTTATTTGAGCTAATCAAATATTGTGAGATACATATATGAAGAAATGTGTTACTATATAGCTCATTTTAACGATGCTTTGTTAGCTAAGCAAGCTTGGCGACTTCTTCACAATAAGGAATCACTTTTGCACAAAGTTTTCAAAAGTAAATTTTTCCCTACTTGTTCTTTTTTTTATATATAGGAAATAAGTTCTTTTTTTCTCTGCTCCCGTCTCTCTAAACTATAGAACCGTTTATCCTCCATTAGGAGTGATAACTTTTCCCTTTATTGACACTGTTGATAGTAGGGCTAGTGGTATCTTTCTTTTTTGGGGTGGGGAAACACTAATCTCTTTTTCTCTTTCGCTCTGTTTTACTGCTTGGCCTGTGTGTTATGGAGGAAATTCTGAACGACTGGAAACGTTTCTCCTTTTTAGAGGAAGAAATTAGTAAGGTTACGCTGGATGAGGAAAACAATGATGCCAAAGAAGTGATACTAGCAGGTAAGTTTATGACAAGAAGGGCGTTGAGTATCGAGGCGGTTGGAAGAACTCTCAAGCCGCTATGGAAAACATGAAATGGCTTCGAAATCAGAGATGTTGGAAATCATGTACTGCTCTTTGTGTTTGATAATGAGAATGAGGCTGAAAGGATTCTAGCAGCTGAACCGTGGACTTATGACAAACATCTCATTATTTTATCTCGCTATGATGGGTCATGTTCTATTCAAAGAGTTAAATTTCATATAGTCAAATTCTGGGTTCAACTCCACGGTATTCCAGTGAACAAACTAAATGAGAGGACAGCCTATGGGATAGGGAGAAGTATTGGGGAAGTTTCAAGAGCCTCTCAGTCTGATGAGTTAATTGGTGGGAATTTCTTAAGAACCAGGGTATGCGTTAATGTCACGAGACCCCTGAGCAGAGGGCGAAAAGTTCTTATTGGCAATGATAGAGAGGTTTGGGTGAATTTTAAGTATGAGAAAATGCCAAACTTTTGCTATTGGTGCGGGATGGTGTCCCACGATGCGAAGGAATGTAAAGTGTGGTTATCAAGCAAGGGTTCGCTATCTCTGGATCAACAGGAATACGGTCCATGGCTTAGAGCCGATCCTTTTTCAGTGGGGAAGAAGTCTTTTATGTTTGTACCGGGCACAGGAGGTGATTTTGGTGGGGAAGATACCTCTGTGAGGACCAGACATGAAACTGAAGGGAGGCCAAAAGGGGCGGCGCCGCTGTAGGAAGCTGCCACAAACAGAGTTGACCTCGAATCTTTGGAGGGTAATCAAAATTCAGAAATTCCGAATATTACGGCAACTTTCACTCAAACTTCCCATGCAGGTAAAGTTCTGGAATGCCCTGAATCTCTTCCTATCGTGGTGCCTACTATTGCTCATACTGATAAGGTAAACTTTGAAGCCCAAATTTAGGATATTAATATGAGACTAAATAAATTTGATAATCACACTACCTGTACAGCTAACCCGGGTTTTTTGGATGAGTTGTCTCCTAGAATGTCTACTTTACCTGACCAGGAAACTGCACGTGACAAGTCCACTCTTTCGTCCCATGATGCTGCACATGATTCCACTAATGAACCAAGTGACTCTGAGGGTAACCGATTATGCTTGAGAACCTGGAAACGTCTGGCACGTCTGAAACAAACTTCTGAAGAATATATGCATGCACCAACCTTAGGTAAACGTTCTTTAGTAGTGGAGGGGGAGGATGAAACTGAACAGGCTTGTAAGAAGATTCAGATTTCCAATGGAGATCACAATTTATTGGCAGAGACTGCAAAGCAGTCCCACTAGTACCAATGAGTTTCCTAGCATGGAACTGTCGTGGGCTTGGGAACCCATGTACAGTTCGGGAGCTTGGTGATTTAATCCGGGCAAAAGATCCCTCTGTCATGTTTTTAGTCGAAACATGGGCAGATGAAGCAAGGCTAAAAGAAATCAAAAGAAACTTAAACTTTGATAATTTGCACTTTGTGGAAAGAATAAATAGAGCCGGTGGTTTGGCTCTTCTTTGGAAGGATTCTGTAGACTTACATGTTGAAACATCATCAAAAAATCATATTGATGCGGTTGTGAATAAAGGGGAAGATGGAGCTTGGAGAATTACTGGGTTTTATAGGGAGCCAGTAACACACAAAAGAATGGAGTCTTGGAACCTACTTCGAGAACTCTATTCTCGAATGCAACTTCCTTGGCTTTGTTTTGGTGACTTCAATGAATTAACTCGACAATCGGAGAAATTAGGGGGTAGTATTAGAAGCCAAGCACAGATGCAAATGTTCAGAGATGCCATTGATGAATGTGGTTTTATGGATCTCGGATTTACTGGGTCTCAATTTACTTGGAAGAAACACTTCAGTGATGGTCATTCGGTATGGGAGCGGTTGGATTGGGGTATGGCTAACAGTGAGTGGATGCTGAGATTTGCTGGGACCATGGTCCACCATTTATCATCCTTTTCTTCGGACCATTGTCCAATCTGGATTGTGCCAAGAACCTTGATCTATCTGAGTGCATCCAAACCTTTCCGGTTCGAAGAAATGTGGCTAACAGAGAAAGGATGCACTGATACTATTCAAGCAGTTTGGGTTGTGAGTGATTCAACTGATCCTGGTATAAAAGTAATTAAAAAGATAGAGAAATGTGGGGTAGAACTGAAGAAGTGGAGCCTAAAAAGTTTTGGTAGTTTTAGAAAAGAGCTGGAACGAAAGAAGAAGGAAATTGTGCAGGCCGAAAAAGAAGCAATGAGAATTGGGCAGAATTTTCGGGTTAGGGAGCTCATGCTTGAACTCAACATACTCATGGATAAGGAAGCTCGAATGTGGTTGCAAAGGTCTAAAGTACAATGGGCTAAATATGGAGATAGGAACTTGAGATATTTCCATGCAAGAGCCACACAAAGGTTCCGAAAAAACTCCATCTCCACCCTCAAAAGAGCTGATGGCACATGGTGTAGCAATCAAGATGAAGTGGTAGACACAATAGTGGCCTATTACCAAAATTTATTTACGTCAGCCAGCCCCACAAATTTGGAGAATACTATCCGGCATATACAACCCATTATAAATGAGGAGATGAATGCAAGTCTAGTGGCTGACTTTGAAGCTTTGGAAGTGCAGGAAGCAATTAAGCAAATGGCTCCTTTAAAAGCTCCAGGCCCGAATGGTATGCCCCCTATCTTTTATCAAAACTATTGGGATTTATTGGGTGAGGAGGTCACCTCTTCTGTGCTTTATTTTCTTAATAATGCATCTTTGCCTGCTAACCTTAACCATACTTTTATTACTCTCATTCCTTAGGTTAAAAATCCGAAATTTATTTCTGAATTTCGGCCTATTAGCCTTTGCAATGTATTGTATAAAATATTTTCAAAGGTTCTTGCAAATAGGCTCAAAAAAATTCTACCAAATATTATCACTGAAAATCAGAGTGCTTTCACGAAGAGCTGGCTTATTTCAGATAACATTTTGGTGGCTTTTGAGTCTTTACATAGCATGCAGACACATAGGGAAAGACAATTACATGGCCATAAAGCTTGACATGAGTAAAGCTTATGATAGGGTGGAGTGGGTCTATTTAGAAGCAGTGATGAGGAGAATGGGGTTTGATGAAAGATGGGTTAGACTAATGATGACTTGCATTACTACAATATCCTATTCCATCCTGATCAATGGTGAGCCCAAAGGCATGATAGTTCCTACCCGAGGGATCAGACAGGGTGATCCACTATCTCCTTTTTTGTTCCTTTTATGTACTGAAGGATTGAATGGTCTGATTTCCCAAGCATCCAATCGTGGAGACATCAAGGGTTATGCTTTATGCAGAAATAGCCCGAGACTAACACATCTTCTTTTTGCAGATGATAGCCTTCTCTTTTGCAGGGCCACAGAACAGGAATGCAATAATATTTTGGAGATACTAGATGTGTATGGGAGTTGTTCTGGACAACAAATCAACCAGAATAAAACTACTATATTCTTTAGTAAGCTTACTTCTGAAGAAACAAGAGAGCACATCAAACAAGCCTTGGGGGTGTCGGAAATCAAGCAGTATGAGAGATATCTAGGACTACCATCTTTTGTGGGGAGAAGAAAGAAAGCCAGTTTCAACTTTATTAAGGAGAAAGTGTGGAGAAAATTGCAAGGGTGGGAGGAAAAATTACTTTCACAAGCCGGGAGAGAGATATTGATCAAAGTTGTAGTACAAGCAATACCCACTTACACCATGAGTTGCTTCAAACTACCCCTCGGCCTTTGCAATGAATTGGAGAGCCTAATCAGAAAATTTTGGTGGGGTCAGCGAGGAGACAGGCGAAAGATTCACTGGGTAAAATGGGAAACTCTTATCCAACCCAAGTCTGCAGGGGGTATGGGGTTTAAAGATTTGGCTCTTTTTAACGATGCTTTGTTAGCTAAGCAAGCTTGGCGACTTCTTCACAATAAGGAATCACTTTTGCACAAAATTTTCAAAAGTAAATTTTTCCCTACTTGTTCTTTTATGGAAGCCCCAGATAATTTAAACGGATCATATGCTTGGCGTAGTCTTCTTAAGGGTAGGGAAGTGCTGTGGAGAGGGGCTCGATGGAGAGTGGGTACTGGAGAAACCATTAAGATTTGGGATTATCCGTGGCTGCCTAGCTTAGAGCACCCACGAATATTATCCCCAGTCATAGATGGTTTGCAAGATGCAACGGTGGATTGTCTCATCAGCCCTACATCTAGAAGCTGGGATAGGGATGTATTGTTTGGCTATTTTGCTCCTATGGAAGCTGAATTGATCCTTAAAATTCCACTCAGCCCAACCAAGGTTGAAGATAAGCTCATTTGGCCGCATGTACCTAATGGTGTCTATAATGTGAAGTCCGGTTACAGGTTCCTAGTCAAAGACAAATTAGAACCTATGCTGCATCATTCCTCCCAAGGTGATGGCCCAAGTATTTGGAGTCGTATATGGAAGCTTTCGGTGCCAAATAAAGTCAAAAACTTTCTTTGGAAGGCCTATAAGGAAGCTCTACCAGTTAAGAAAAATCTGGTCCGCAGAAAAGTCCTTGAGGAAGACGTGTGTTGCCACTGTAAACTGAAGGCTGAAGACGGTTACCATGCTTTGTGGGACTGTCCTGAGCTTTCGGCAATCTGGGAAACTAATGCTATGTGGCTGTTTTGCAGGTCAAAGAAGTTTTCAAATTTTTTCAAGCTTGCAAGGTTCGTGAATGACAAACAACCAGAGTAGTTTGCAACGATCACATGGACAATCTGGTTTCGTCGGAACCAACTTCGTACCAGCAGCAAGCCATTCCTGTTATCCCAGATCATACCGTCAGCTAGGCAACTGCTTCAGGAGTTTAACGAAGTGCATCCAGCAGCTCCAGCGCAGAATTCTACTCCTCAACAGCCTCGGCCAAAGTGGGAACCCCCTCCCCCGTCGCTCCTTAAGATCAATTTTGATGGTGCAGTCTTCAGAGAAACAGAGGAAGTTGGGTTAGGAGTGGTTGTTCGGGATTCTCATGGTCAGGTGCTTGCATCCTTGGCGGAGAAGATCAAGCTTCCATCATGCTCAGACGAAGTTGAAGCTCTAGCAGCGGTTCGAGCTATCACCCTTGCTATGGACCTCAACCTACCCTCTTTTATTGTCGAGGGAGATTCGGAGGTGGTTATTTCAGCCTTAAGAAGTGAAGAGGATTCTTTCTCATCTTTTGGTCATTTGATTTCTTCTATTAAGTATTTTTTAGTTTCTTGTAATTGTGTTTCTTTCAGTCATACTCGAAGGTCGGGAAACTTAGTTGCTCATTTTTTAGCAAAACACGCTAAAACTATTGATGGTTTTTCTGTGTGGATGGAGGATGTTCCACCAAAAGTTGCCGATGTACTTTTAGCCGATTTTGGCTGATTTTAGTTTTTATAATTTGAAATCGGATTCTCAAAAAAAAAAAAAAAAATATTGCTCATTTTAGTTTCCAGAAAAATGCCGATAATGATTATTATGATAAAAAAACTATTAGTTTTTTTTTTCATGTAATAAACTTTTTTTGTATGCGTTTATGTTTTACAGAGAAACAAACATTTTATAATGTTTAATTTTGTTTTGTTTCTTTTTGTCAAGGGTGCCCTGACACTCCACGTGAATTGGTTGAAGAGTTTAATTTAATTAATTTATTTATAGCGTTATTTTGTATGTTACCATGTGTTTTCTTTTTATAAATTACATATTTTTTAATCATGCGATGAAACAAAGATTAGTGATATGCCAGCTAGTTAGAAATTCAATAATTAAATTGTTTGTGATATAGAAATAGCTAGTGTCAGACCTTGTAACTTGCTCTTGTTTCAAGCCACTGAGCAATGGAGAACAGAAAGACAACGGTACCAGCTTCCCAATAATCTTGTAAAGCAAGTGTCCCTACCACTGCAAAATGATACAATCATGTAAGACAAGTTACCTTGTAATTCTTTTCAACAGCTTTGTTTATTTTCTTCTTTACTCATTAATTGGCAAATGTCCCTGGTTAATTACACCATATAATTATGCAGTGTTAAGAAAGATGATACACATTAAAATTCTCTTAAACTAAGGCTGTAAGTCACATAAGTCATAATGGTATCTATTCCTCCTAGAAGTTGACATACTTTTGGCCATTCTAATGGCGTTTTGGTTGAGGTTGATTTCTGAATACTAGTCATCCTCATTTCTTTGCTAGAAGGGTAAACTTTATAATACCATGAAAACTAATTAATGTCAAGGTGGAGAATTGGCTTATTGGCGTAGGTTCATATATAACAATCACTTTCATTTTTTTGGAAACCATTGCTTAAATCTTACTCTCATAAAACTGATCGACTACTTTAGGAGAAGAGAAAAAGGAAAAAGAAGAGGGGGAAAACTATTACCTGCCATCAGAACGAGAATGTTGATATTAAGAGTAAGATTTCGGATGGATGCTATGCTTCTCAATATGATTGTAGGAAGACCAACAATAACCGCACCAAGAGCGAACCATTCCAATGGATGATAAACGTATTTCAAAAACGAGAGTGCAAGTAATAAGCCACAAAACATTGTACTTGGGGTTGGCCATTTGTTCTGGAAGTTGCTTTGTTCCTGTGGTCTGACAGTAGCTTCTAGCCTTACCTTATTGAGTGCCTCAACTAATACAAACCAAACTAACAGGATCATTATTTGCAATAGATAATGTCTTCCTAGGAGTAAAGTGATGATACAAAATATGGAAAATTATAAATTACTCACTTATGGTTTGAGTCATGTTCAAACTACTGACCAATGAATTTAAAATGTTGGAGTCCAAATTGTCCAATTGCATGTAATTTTAAAGAAATTGATGAGAAGTCAAGTGATGATATAAAATGTGGAAAATTATAAATTACTCACTTATGGTTTGAGTCATGTTCAAACTACTGACCAATGATTTAAAAATGTTGGAGTCCAATTGCATATAATTTTAAAGAAATTGGTGAGAAGAATATTGAAGGATATGGTAAAATGAAACTTGTAAAACTAGGGTTCTTCTATGGTTCTATGTGTGGAGGGTATAATAGTCGCTATTCAATGAGATGTGAGTGCTATGTGACAGAGTTATTGTTATGTGCAATTGATGTATGAGAATAAAAGTCTAAAGGAGAAAAAATGGTTCAATTAGTTCATTATTTTTATTAAAAAATTATGTTATGTTCAATTTATTATTATTGCTTTAATATTTAAAAGTTATATATCTAGCATGTGACTTTTAATGAAGTTAGATGAAAATGATTTAATTGTTATATGTAAGATGATGAATAAGGGTTTTAGATTTTGGAATTTTAAAATTTCTTGAGTTTTTTTGAGCCTATAAATTGATATTAATTGTTATGTATCTTGTTTGTTGCTAGAATTTCTTCTTGACCTTCTTCTACGCTAAACGTAAGTTTTCCTAACAATATCAAGTTGTGTCAGAGTAAAATATCTTAGATATCTATTTAAATTTAAGTCAAAGATTTCAACTTTGAGCTCGTGCTTAATGTAGTTTTTGTAGAAGAAATTAAGGTAAGAGACAAAGATAATTGAGGAAGAAGGAAGAAGGCATATGATTGAATATTTTTAAGTAATTGTATAAGTTTTTCAGCTATGGGGACCGTATGGGCATCTGGAAGGAGATTGCAAATCTTGGGACACATACAGAAAGGTGGTTTTGAAAATGAGAATGATGATATGGAAGAAGAAATCCTCTCTCATGATGTCAAATCAGTAGAACATGTGGCACAAGGAAGATTAGAGGAATGGTTGGTGTGTGCAATTAAATTCAAGTATTAATGTTTTGGATAAAAAATATGCAACCCGACTATATTTTTAAAATTTACATCTAATAAAAAGATATAGAAAGAATTTAAAATGATTCTTTCTAAAGCAATTTAAAAAGAAACATTTTCCTTCTTCACCAATCTATGATCTACATGTTTCACTTAGAAAGACGTGATCGTATAGACATAATACTAAATGATAGGAATCTCTATATTTATGAAGATAAAGATGCAAGATTTGAGTGTGTTTGGGAAGAATTTATAGAATGAGACTCTCAAACAAAATTCAAGAGATGCAAGCACAATGTTGGGCCAATTTTCAAAACAAAGTTGTACGATGCCATATGGTGGTAATTTCTTTTACATGACTTGTTCATGTTACAAATTGAAGAAAGACTTTTAAGCTTATTGTGTCCAAGTTCTTATTGGCATATTAATTCTAATGAGCTTTTTTTTTTTTTTTTAATGTAAGATGACATAATTAGAGGATGAGTGACTCCATACATCGTTTGTGGAAAATGTTGAAGCCAAACTTTTTTTTTTTTTTTTTTTTTTGAGAAACTATTGAAGCCAACTTTTTTTCTCAAAAACTAGACAGAACTGAGATTTAGGAGGTTTTATGTGAAGGGCCAAAAAAAGAAAAAAGAAGAAGCTCTTTGGTCCTTTATCTTTTATTTCTTTATATTATGTATAATTTATTATTATATTTTTTTAGTATTTTAAAAAGTTATACGTGACTTTTAATAAAGTTGGATGGTTATGATATAATTGTTAAATGTAAGATTTCGTCTAACTAAAGATGATTATCAATAGTCTACTTTAAATGTTTCTAGGCCACATTTTTTTATTTTTTATTTTTTTATGAATGTTCAGATTTGACTATTACTTGAGCTCTTTGAGCCTAAAAATTAATTAGTGATGACTCTAATTTCAATCCTTTTATCTTTTCCTTCGCTATAATCTTGTTTGTTTGCTAGATTTTCATCTTTTTATTTTTATTTTATTTTATTTCTCTGATGAGCGTTGCTAGATTTTCACCTTAAATCTTCCTTCAACATTAAAATCTATGTTTTTCTCAAATCATCGGTGACCTTACTACTTTACTACTTGTCAAAAATAAAAATAAAACATAAACATGGATTGACATGTGACGTGGCTAGACAATATATTAATTGATTCTATCATGGTTTAATGTGAAAAAATAAACTAAAAAACTATGGAATTATCGTTTAATATGATGTGTGTTACCAACGGGATTAATTTTTAATTTTTTTAATTTTTTTTAATTTTTTAATTTTTTTTGGGGTAGATAACAACAAATGCAACTAAGGTACTGTAATGGGTAACCTTATTACTAATAGAGATGCCATACCCAAAGAAAAATGCGAGAATTATAGAATTTCTCTTAAAATTATAAAGTTGACTAATTTATCAAACAACGATCAAAATCATATGTGTAATCAATTTTCAAGAATAATACTATATATAAGTTTGCATTCTTCCCCCATCATTTTTCACCTCTCAAACATGGGATTCAAAACTCAGCTCCATATATATATATATATATATATATAGGATAGAGAACATCTTGTTAATTGATCGAACATTGAAATAACTTTAGTAGCGTATGGGGGAAACGATCGTGGACGTACCAATGTTAACATCGGAGATGACATGAGTGTGGTGGACAACAATGACTGTTTTTGTGGGTAGGATTACAGAAATTTCTTGGACCCCATTGAGCGGCTTCAGAATCCTCTCAACCAATGTTACCTCTGATGCACAGCACAAACCCAGCACCTCAAAGTAGCTTTTCTTTAATTCTTCAGCCATATTTAATGTGTCTGCCATTTTCAAATAAGAAGAAGAAGAAAACGATATGCATATATTAGTATATGGTGTTTAGTTACACAAATTTATGGGTAGTCATAGAATATTAGAAACTACAAATTAAAGGAATGGAATGAAGAAAAAAGAGAACCTGAACGAAAGAGTTGTCAAGCTCAAACAAGCGGAGAAGTAAAGTAAAGAAGAAAGGAATTGACTGAAGAAGCTCTCTTCTTTGGATTGTTGAACTTGAAGAAGACGAATGGCCTCGATCGGTTAAGGCTGACTTCTGTAATTGTATTCTATTTATTATTACGTAGTATCAGATAACGCCCTTCCCGGTCCTACATTAAAACTTCAACCAATCACAAAGGCTCTTGCTGAGGAAGGTCCAAATAAATCAAGTAATGCTAGAGATGCATAATTTGCCACAACTGTATACCATAAATCGGCATATCGTGAGTTGTGAATAGTAAAAGTGTATTCTTACATAATCCACTATCATACATTCATACTTTCACCAATCATAACTCTCCATGTGACAAGTTGTGGTACAAAATTATGGCAAATTATGTGTCTCTAGTATTCCTTGAATAAATAGACCGATTGTCCTGGACACATACTCAAGAGATTTGAATACTTTCATTTGTTCAAAAATAAATAAATAGATAAAAATTTGAATGCCGAGCCTGAGATTGATAATTAAACAGTGTTACCGGCCCCAAATTGTTATTTTTACACTTGAAGAATGTGGGCTCAAATACAAAGGAAATGCCCAACACATTTGGGTCCAAATTCCAAAACCAAAAAGGGCCAAAAATTACTAATAGAAAAGCATTGTAAAGGAAAACAAAACCAAGAAAGTTTTTTTTTTTTTTTTTGGCAGAGTAATGAATAATTCTATATAAAAATACAATTATAATAAATGCTTGTTAATCACCTACTATTAATCTATTATGGTTATGGAATTTCATATTTAGACAAGAATATAGAAGAAATTAAAAATCATATTGTGTTAAACTTTCCCATTCAATGCACAGGTTACCAACAAGTAGAAATCTAAATAGAATGCAATTGAAGAAAGTTATAGAGAGATGAGTGTTTCTATTTATTTATTTTTATTATTTGATAGTTGAGGGAGGGAGGATTTGAATCCTAGAGTCTCTATTAGTAACGCTAAGAGATACTTGTTGAGTTATAAGGCTCTCGCAATGAGTTATGATTTAAATTTTTTGTAGAAAATGAATTCTCTGAAAGTTGAAATAGCATTTTAGAGCACTATGCTTCATGGATGTTATTAACTTGGGAAAATTATACTTTTCTACCATAAATTACGATTTTGATTACACTTAACCCTCTAGATTATTGAAACGCATGATTAATTGCCCAAAGTTATAACTTTATTTCAATGTCCCTTGCAATTTAAATTTGAGTTAATTTTAATGGATAGATATTTGGTACATGAATACATGCTCTAATCAATTTAGATCTATATAAGATTTATATAGATCTAAATTGGTCCTGTCTTGTGTTCTGGAATTTAAAAATATATTTAAATTTAATTTAAAACGGCTCGTATGTTGTGACTTGGAATAAGCCTTTCTTCGTAGAAGAAGGAAATATTAATTTCTCCCTATAACCCATCTATGAATGATAATATTTAATTAGTAATATCGACAAATTCTTGCAGAGCCAAAAGAAAATAAATATGAAAATTAAATAAAAAAAAGGATCTACCTACTGTTACAATTTCATCTTTATCGAGTTATCGAATTTTAATATCAGAATAGTGGATATAGTCATGATTCACCATTAAAAAATAAAAAATAAATAAATGCCCCTTGTTGCTTTAGTCATCTCTCTTACATAGTTGTTTGGTTTATGAGAAAACTCAGGGAAAAAAAGAAAAGAGAAAAAGAAGGGTAATCAAACAATAAAATCACAAACCAAACATGGTTTGCTTTAAATCAAACTAAACGTACAAATCAGTAACGTGGCACAAATTCAATTGCAATCCATGGGTTAGAGCTTTAGGGCATCAATGGCTTGGCTTCGACTAAAATTAATGGCTTTAACCAACACCAATCACCATCCTCTTATTCCTCTCCAAAATCCAAAATCCAAAATCTATAAACTTTCTCTTTCTCTCGTTCTTCAACTAAACACCATCATCCCTAATCCTAATCGCTTATCCATTCCACCTAAATCATTTTTTTTTTCTCCCCTTAAGGTTTCAACAATATTCCTTGAGTAATAATAGGATCATAACTTTTGCCCAAACTACAACTTGCACACGTGGAAAGTTGTGAGTGGTGAAGTTGTGGACCCACCACTTTTACTCCACCACTTACGACTTGCCACATGAGTAAGTTGTGACAAAAGTTATGGCTCTAGAATTTTTTACCTTGGAATTTGAACTTTGAAGACTTGGTTAAGATTGGATTTGACTTCAGGGTTTTTTTGGAATTTGGACGAAGTTTCATAGGAAGCATGGGATTATGGTGCACGTGCTTGCATTTTATGTCAAACATTATAGCAAAACAGGTGGCAAGGAAGTTAGGTGTAGACCTAGCAATGGGTTGAGTCTGGTTAATTGGTTTTTGAGTCAAAATAGGTTATCCTAAACGGGTTGCGCGTGAGTCATATTAATCAAGTTGCGAGTCAAGTTTATTAGGTTATGGGTTGGACTGTATTTTTCCACATATAGAAATAATAAATAAATATGATCATATTGTCTCTTTCTTCATTCCAATGCAAAAAAGAGAATAAAAAACTAGCAACTCAAAAATAAAATTTAAATTATAAATAAATTCTTAAACTCACACAATTTATATTGTTCATCATCACAATAATGAACGGGAAAACTTTTCTAAATTTGGTGGTCCATAATTTTTTTTTTAAGGTATGCTATATGAATGTACTGTATTTTGCCTTCTAAATCTAATATGTGAAAAAAAATCACTTAAAAAATAAACCTTAAGTAGGTCATGTACGACTCAGCCCCCCCCCCCCCCCCCCCTTTTTTTTTCTCTACGTCAAAAAATCCTGGGTCAAGTTGGGTATTTTTTCGGATTATTGGGTTTGGGTCCAAATTTTTTTTTTTTTTGGTACTAGTTAAGTGCAACGTAATTTTAAAATTGGAGGTCGATTGTGTGTTTCGATGATTTAGAAGATTAAGTGTAATTGAGAACATATTTAGGGTAGTCTAAAATTTTCCGAAAGAATTGGAGACATGATAGTTACAAAATTTTATTCATCTATCTTCTAATAAGATAGCATGATGTAAACTGTAGGGTTGAATTTATTTAATCATGTGTTGGTTTTATTCCGTGCCAAATTTTTTTGTAATTTAGCAATTAGATACCCTGTATTTAGGTGTGAATAATGTAAGGGTTGTGTGTGAGAGAGTGTGAAGAAATTCAAATGTGTGTGCATTGGAGGATTCTTGCAATTGGATCTCGCAAGTGACTCGTGACTGGCAACTCGCCAAAATGCTACACGTGTGAAGTATGTAGAAAGTTGAAGGGTCACGACAGATGGAGCACTACAGGACAAAAATAACAGTCTAACCAGTTAGTTATCTTGCGACTGGAACTCGCAACTGGTACGAGTCGCGAGACCAAGTCACCAAAATGTCATATTTTGCAGAAAACTGGCTTTTCACATTCCTCACGTACACTACTATAAATACCCTTATGCCCACGAAATATAGAGAGCTTCCAGAGAGAATTTTGAGAGAGAAACCCTAAAGAAAACCAAGATTGACTCATCCACAATTTTAGACATTTGATTCTCCAAATTCCTCTACTCTCACTCTTTCCATTGACATATCCTTAAGAGGTAAATTTGCCAAATTCTTATCTCACCTTACCCATATCAGTGAGGAGGCATTTGGTGTTTGGAAAGTAGTTCGGAGATGACCAATTCACTTGATTGATGCAATGGGCTTATTGCGGGATCTGGGAAGCTAAAGAAGACATGGTTAGGTGTTACCTTGTTGGAGCAAGAAGTTTGGAGGGCTTAGGTGCATTGGGTAGATTAGGTTTGGAGGGTCTATTGCTATTCGCGTATTCCAACTTTATTCTTTAGTGGATCATTTAGTGGATCATTTCACTGCTTGGAGGGCGGCAGAGAGGTTTTTTGCTGAGTTCTTCGGTTTCTTCTTCGATAACACATGCCGATGTTATTTTTGTGTTTGCATCTCTCTAACCCTTACTCTTACCTTTTAATTGCTATTGTGTTGTGATTAATTATGGTGTAGAGTTGTTTATTTGTTTAGGTTTCTGCTTGTACCTATTGTTCCGCACATATATTGTTTAGGTATATACTTGTGTTGGTTTAATTTGAAATTAGAGGTCTAAACATTCATTAGTATTTTACACACTAATTAAACATTCATAAACTTACTAAAAACTATATTGTTTCATTTAATCTAGATGATGAATTTCAGATATCTTTGCCTTGCTTCAACCATGCGATCTTGAGAAACCAAAAAATATATAAAATTAATAAAGATAAAATAAAGACTGAATTCAAATTCTAAACAACTACATACTCACCCATCTCCCAGCCCCTTAGGAAACTTAGGAAAGAATGATATTAACAAAAGTTAAAATATTGGAGGGAATGCAGAAAATCCTTACAAAACCTTATTTATTTATATAAAGGATGTTATATTATAGGATTGATTTCTTAATTTTTTTAGTGCCTACAAATTTATAGCAAAAAGGTTTTGTCTTTCTATATTTTTAATATATTATTTATCACATAAGATTATAAAAAAAAAATTATTTTTGAAAATAATTAAAATAAAATGAAATAAAATAATACCAAAATTACTAATCTTTTGTGTAATAAATGTATACCTCTCTTTTATGTTTATATAAATATACGTTATAAACATAACATAAAAAAATCTTATAAACATAATATAAGAGACTTTTATAAACATAACCAAATATGTAAACCTATTATAAGAAAAGTGTATTTTAAAAAAGAATATATATAAAAAGAATATTCTAATTTTATGTTAAAAATGTATTATATTCTAATTAAAATTTTTAACATTATCAGTTATGTTGTGTTAATATATTCCCTTGATATAGTATATTTTTGGTAATATATGTAATTTTTTTAAAAACCTTTTCTAGGCTCATTTGAGTGATATTCTACTTTGACACATTTGCATATTCTGCTTAGACCAATGGCAAGAATGGTTAACGACATTGTGATAGCACAATGCAAAATTCAAAGAGAAGGTTTAAATTAGTGATAGGAATGATTGGAAAAGAACATTGGTTTAAATTACTTATGTAAGTTGTAAAATTGTGTCACTGGTGGTTAGTATAAGAAAAGTATGAAAGTTATTGGCTATATAAGAATAAATATAAGAGGTCAGTTATTATTGTTTAATTTTATTATCCTTGCTTTGTTTATATTTTGAATAATAATATTTATACGTTTATTTTTTTATATTATTTGATAAATGGAATGTCAAAAATATTGAAAAATAAGATCATATTATTGATTGCTAGATTGGCGAACAACTTTTAGAGTTTCTAGTTTTTCATCCTACCTTTTAGCTTTTGTTACTTTTTTTTCTTTTTAAAACAAACACACTCGCACACAGGGAGAGAGAAATGAATTCTAACTTTGATTTAAATAGTATTGCAAGTCCTACACATGCTTCAATCTATATTTTCCTTGTTAGGAAGATAGCATTTTGAGGGAGTTTTTAATTGAGTAGTTAATTTAACATATAAGGATAACACCTAATCCAAAAAACTTAAACTTTTAAGTTGGAGCCTAACTATATTATATTAATTACTTATATACAGACTGAAACTTTTGTGCAGCCAGCCATTCCATGCTTTGATGCTCATGGAGAACTTCTTGAGGTCCAAAGAATATTGGATGGTTGTTGTTTCTGTAATACAGTTAAGCATGTTCATATGGTTTTTACTTTGCACTCTCTTTGGCAAGCGTCCCAGCTGTGTTGCTTCTTTTTTACTACAACAGTGTGATATTGCGTTGTAACTAGATGAGGCATTGTCCAAAATGGCAATCACAAACACACAGTAATTATTGCGTTGTAAGGAACAAAATGGTATATATCGTGAAACAGTAATGAAGGTGATCCACCAATTTTTCATATATTCACTTTTAAGTGTGTCTTATCTAGTTTTAATTATATATATTTTTTGTTTCTCAGGATTGTATGGCTGAAGCCTTGGTAATGGTATCAAAGATTCATCATATTTAATAAATGAAATATTACCGTTATTGTGCTAATGTGTATAAGTAATAATATCAATCAAATGAATTCCCGGAACAAAGTAAAAAAATATCATACATTATTTTAAAATATTTTTAAAGGGCATAAGTTAACATAATATAAATTATACTGTTATAACATTTTAATAAAAATATATCACATTTTTAACATAAATTAGAATATTATTTTATAAATAAACATTTTTTTGAGAATACTAATATAAATTATTTGAGAATATACTTTGCTTATAACATATGTTTACAATTCTTTTATGTTTATTTCATTTGTTTATATTATGTTTGTAACATAAAATTTATATAAACATAAAAGGTTACATAAAAGACAAAATAAATCAACTTGGTTGCGATCTTGATATTCCTCTGCAAAAACTTGGACGGACAAAATTCTCAAATATGCAAAGTTTATATATACTAGAAATGCTTACTAAAGTTTATATATTCCTCTTACTAAAGTTCACTAAATATATATATATATATATATATATAAAATATTTTCATTTTCTCATGGTTTCTTGGAAACAAATGGCGGAGTAAGCTTCAAGTGATGGAGCTAGGATTTGAAGTAGGTGGCAGTTTTATTACTGGCTGTGTGCGGTGACTCTGGCCTTTGGCTTTAAGGGGGGGGGGGGTTATTTATTTTTTATTTTTATCTATTATTTTTTGTGTGCTTTTAATGGATGTGTAGCTACTGGATAACAACAAATTATTTTTTTAAAGGGTAAGGTTTAGGGTGGTAAACGAGTCAAACTTTGCCGAATAGTGCGTGTTTGAGCTTGATTCGTTAATAAAAATCAAATGCTCCAACTTGGCTCGAGCTTGAGACAAGCTTAAAAATAATGTTTAAACTTAAGCTCGTGAAAATGTCAAAAAACTTGAGCTCGTCTTTGCTTGGCTTGATTAATTAGTCAAGTCAAGCTTGAGCTTAATATCAAGCTCAAACTCAAGTTCAAGTCAAACATTTTAGCTTGGGATCCAAAAAAATTGCATTATCAAATCCAAAAAAATTGCATTATGAAACCACCTAAACTCAAAGTATCCAAAATCCTAGTCTCTGTTAAATTACTACTTGTATTGAAAACTTAAATTTTTAAATGTGAGGTAGTGCAAAGTCATGAATCCAACTCAAAAGATTATTCTAGCCAACACACCATGTCTAAACCGAAGTCCAAGCCCATTGGAAATCCTAGACCCAAACCCAAGTTCAAGCCCATTTTTAATTTTCCCTTGGCTAGCCAATAACCAAAGCCCAGAGCCTGAATAGGCCATAAAACTCTTACTTGAACTAAAATAGCTCTCAAACTCCCAAATCAAATCCAAGCCCAAATCCAAATAGAACACCCAAACTACCCACTAATTAACCGAAGCCCCAATGGTGCATAATAAGCCAACACTAGAAATCAACCCAAACGTAAAGTAGAAAACCAGTTTTAGCCCTAAACAAAATCCCCATTTTCCTCAATTACTCTTTTGAGTTGTTTTATTGCAATTTCGGGCTCATGCCTGTGCCATTTAGATTTTATCCCGCTAAGGTATAAATCTCGCTTCACAATTTGAATTTTCATAATTTAACTTTATGCAAGTAGTTAATGTTTCTATTTTTGCAAGTAATGTTGTACTTATTCCATCCCAGTTTGTTTGTCTTCTATTCCATTTTGAGATGTCTTAAAATATTGTCCAGTTTCTAAAAATAAAAGTTATTAGTTTACTAATTTTTCTATCATGTCCCTACTTTATTTTCAAAACTATTTGAAAATAAAACTAAAAAATATTTAAAAAAAAAAACTAATTGGGGCACCTTTTTTTTGTCTCATTAAAACTAACTCTTTAAAAAAAAAAAAAAAACTGGTAAATTTATTTAAGGGTAGTTTTGTAAACTTATATATTTTTATAAGACAGATAAGACAATAAATGATATTTGCTTAAAAAGTTTGACTTTTCAAATAGGACAAACAAATTGGGACGGATGGAGTATTTAAATTGCTTGGATATTGTAGTACTTAGTGTTCGTTTGGGAATAGCTTATCAAGCTTTTTGTTGAAAGTGTGCTAAAGGCTAAAATATACTTGTACCTTGAAAAAATTTGAAAAAGTGAAAAAAAGAAAGCGAAAAAAAGTGAAGTTTTAAAAAATTATATATAAAAATTAAAAGTTAAAAGCTGAAACTGATACCAAACAGACTCTTAAACAACCTATTTTTTTTTCTCCACAAAAAAAAAAAGAAGACTCTTTTTATTTTCATAATGTGGATGGAATATTGTCTGTAAATATATACATTTTTCTTATTAAAATAAAAGTTACCATATATTATAGTGTGAGTGTCTGACTATCCAGACGATAGACTATTAGTCTGTAATATTAGACACCAATCTTCCCACGCTAGCTTCAGTGTGTTTTTATAGTGAGAATAACTAGTGAAAAAACCAAAAAAGAATAGAAAAGAATATGATGAGGAAGCGAGCACATCAATACTGTCCCACACTACCTTCAGTGTGTTTTATTCAAAGTTGTCTACTAAATTCATTTGTGGATTTTCTTTCTATAAATCAAAACTCTATTTCTTACATTAAAATATAGGGCACATTTGATAGACCGTAACAGTAGTTACATAAGAATAGGAATAAATATTATAAGGAATACAAAATACTGTAATGTAATGCTTATTACTATTCATTTGTTTGGTAACAACACAATAATAGAGCTCTAATAAAGACAATTGAATGAAAACATTTTAAATCAAATTTAAGATATATTTTAGGAAATATCTTACTCATATAATTATATTCTTTAAAAAATAATATTTTTTAAAGAGCAAGACTTAGATATAGTACTTATGTACTGTTCCTTAGATTCTTCTCTTAAGATTCTGTCATATGGCAGAATCTGACAGAATCTTAAGAGGGGAACCTAAGTAACAACATCTAAGATACTGTACATAAATTTTTTCATTTTTTAAATTAAAAAGAGATTAGTTATTTTTTATGATTTTTTATTTTCATAATTGTTAAGTGCATATGAAATGTTTGTTTATTTAGAAATATATTAATTATAGAAATTAATACACCTATTAAGAAATAGCTAGTATATCCCTTTTAGAGATGAATAGTTATTTCTCATTTTAAAGAATAGTTATTCATAAGGAATGACTATTCCCTGTAATAGAGTCATTTCTTCATCTAGTTGTTGGATTCATAATCGAGCTCTCCTTGAATGAGTATGGGTGTGCTCCAATGATTTCCAAACTTCAATTAATGAACTATCAACACTCAGGGATAATGTAGATTGTGATGGAAATGATCTTCTCTCAATGATTTGGCTATGGTGATTAGAGTGAAAAAGTAAAGAGAATAGGTAAGTGTTTGGCTCTCACAATGGGTATGATTCTCACTCTCAAATGGGAATTCTTAAGGTTAAGTTCATGGGAAATAATGTATAAATATATGATGGGCATAGGCTATAATAGTATGTGAAATCATAACAAAAAAGTCTTATTGAAACAAACATTGAGAAGCATGATGAAATCCTATTCTAGGCATGCAAAGATAAATAAGAACTGAAATTGAAGAACATGGTAAATATGTGTGTGATGTGTGATAAACCCTAATCTAAGAACATGTGAACGTTTTATTTGCATTCTTAGACCTAGAATTAAATTAGATTAAGATTAATTCATAGATCCAAATAGTTTTTGAAAACAATTTTTATTTTGAAAAAAGATCTTGAGATTTGCAAAGAGTTTCAATTTTGAAAAGAAGTTTTAATTTTGAAACATATTTCATTCTTGAAAACAAGTTTGAGGATTTTAGATCAAAAGAATATTCTTGAAACTAAAACAAAAAATAATTTCTTCTATAGGTGCAGAAAATGATTTTGATGTAGAAGAATATTTGATGCAGAAAGTCATTTAAAACAATGCATATTTTTAATGCAGAAGATATTGTAGATTTTTTAATTAATGTAGAAAACAGTGTTGGTTTTTTTTTTTTTTTTGGTAAAGAGGCGATGAATTAAAACTCAAAGGGAAACAACAGTGTTGGTTTTTATGTAGAAAACAATGCAGAAAAATGGTGTAGTGAGTAGTGCAGAAAAATAGTTTTCTCTAAGATTTTTTTTAACAAATTGGATCTATGAACCAAACTTTAACCAACAAAATAATCCTAGATCTAACATACTTGCATGCAAGAACATGTAATTCTAGTATTTTAACTCATAAGCATGGAAACAAATTTATAACTATGAAAAACCCTAATTCTAAACATATGAAAATAATATTTGAATTAAAAACCCTAGAAACATAAAAACTATGAAAAACTAAGCAAAACCTAGATCTAGGATGCTAAACAAATAAGAACTAACTAAGAATATGAAAATAAAGAATGTTTGAATCTATATGCCAGGCATAATTAAAAAGGAAGAGGTTTAAAAACATTACTTGCATGCACCAACACTCCTGGGTAGTCCAAGCAAGAAAGCTTTTCTAGACAGGCTTTATGAATATGTTGTTGGTAGCTTAAGACCAAGGGGTCCAAACTATCCATTCTAGTGAATTAAGACTAGGAGGTCCAAGACACCAAAGACACATTTCTACCACTAACTCTAGAGAATAGGGACAAAGTTCTCTAGAGGATGATTCATGAATAGGAAGTTGGTAGCTTGAGACCATGAGGTCCAAGCTATCCCTTCTACTGAATTGAGACTTGGAGGTCTAAGACACCAAAGGCACCTTCCTAATACTAACGAGAGAGAGAGAGAGAGAGAGAGAGAGAGAGAGAGAGAGAGAGAGAGAGAGAGAGAGAGAGAGAGAGAGAGAGCTTATTTTACTAGAAAGTTCTAAGGAATTTTGGAGTGCATTGAATTGTTAATGGATGAGGGTATTTATGTAGGATGTTAGGGAGCTAGGGATGAGTCTTTGGGCAATGTAGGACTCAGGAATTGATTTAAATGCATTTAGGAGTGTCCACCCACCCATTAGACCAGACCACCTATCGGAACCAACCCACCTGCAGCCGATTCAAGACCTCCGGTGGTTAGCGGCAGATTTTAGACTTCAAAAACTGACTCCAGCGGGTTGGTTAATTGGTTCTCTTCTCTAAAACTTGATTCAACCAACCCAATTGTAAAACCTAGAAATTCCGGCAACTCCAACAATTTTGCAATGATTATTTGGTGAAATTCCATCAGATTGGCCTAGATTTCTACCGGATTTAGAGAGATCTCACTAAATCTAGTGAGATCTCTACCGAATTTGACAAGATTTTGCTAGATCTGGAGTATTTTTGGTCCTTTGTTGATGGTTTAGACCAAACTAACTATCACCCGAAGCTTATTCGACCACTCCAACCTGACTCTCTCACCAGTCAGTGGCGGGTTTGAACATTCTCCACTCGACTTGGTCGGGTCAGTTGTGGGTTAGGCACAAACCCGACATGGACTGACCCGTGGACACCCCTAAATGCATTGTCTCTAGATTAATATGGATACATGCAACCTTATCATAAACTATATCCTCAACCAATAATGTTATGAAACATCATTTAATATAAATTGGACTAAAAATTATACCAATTAGAATTAAGAGTTAATAATCACGTGTGGTTGGAACTTAATTCATGCAAGTGCATGTTACCATTAAAACTTGTTTTCTTGATATCTTTTAATCCGGTTGTCCGATTGAAACCCATGAACTTTTGTTTTGATCATTGTGATCTCAAGATTTATTTCATGAAATATACTTGGAGATCAATTGGTTGAAATTACAATTTTTTCCTTATGACATGATATGGTGGTGATACACAACGCAATGCAAGTGAGATGCAAATGTAGTTATATGGAAGTTACAAAATAGGGTGTCTACATATTAGTAGAATTTGAGATGATGAATTATTATTTTACATACTATATATTTATATTTTATAGTGGTAGGATATTTGAGATATAGACGTTGCAATAGTAGAAGGTTTTGCAAACTTAAGCAAATAAATATTGCTTTCGAAGAATGCAATTCTTAATTACAGCCACCAATATAGTAGTATTTTGCTAATCAATGGGATAAAATTAGTTGCGTTTATCTCAAAATTAGGCCATATCATTATAGACTCAAAATTACCGTAATTGTGTATGTAGAAAAACAAATTATTAGAAATGTTCATTCAGAATCAATACAAGTAACTTTCGTACAAGGCACAATTTTATTGTTTTAAAGTTAATTTATGAAGTAAATTATTTTTTTCTAGACATGGTTTTCTTTTTTTATTTAAAAGTTTTGTTATATATGGCTTGGTACCTGTGGAAAAATTTTCTGGCTCCGCCACTGTGTGTATCTTTATCTCATCGAATATTATGTTGCTCTCTTTGACGTCATAACATTGCTTGCATTTTACCAGAGATGTGTCATATAACTCGATCCTCTATAGTTCCATAAATCTTTGAGGCAGATTTTATCAATAAATAAATAAGTCTTCACTCAATTTTTTTATAAAATTTTTATAGTCACTTCCAACTTTAGATTTTATGTTTTCCTTGAAGTGTATATAGTAGTTTAGTTTCACTTAAGATCTTGTTTTGGGTCCATTGTTCCAAATCTAGTAACAAACGAAAACAAAGTAATTATAGTTTATAAAAACATAAAAAGGGCACTTGATCAGTTGGTGTTTGGAAAAGTGCACTACGCATGGGTCCCTTTCCATTTCCACAGGCAGTGGAACAAATATGAAGGTATATAATATAAGATGTTGGACGACAAACTTTTAGTGACTGTGAAATGAGACAGACACATTAGGTTGGTTGACTGGGAAACATTGAAGACACCAAAACTTTAGTAAAATATAAATAAATAAAAAAATGTGAAGATTGTGTGTCCATATCTGCCAATTTCATGACAAACCAAATAGAACTGAGCTTTAAAGACAAAATCACACTTTTAAGATTCGTTTTATACTGATTGAAGGGTGAGGTTTAGGTCTGGTGCATGTAATGCACTGGATCCGTTAAGATGGTTATATTTGTTTAAAAGTGGACATGTGTTATAATTTTAACGGGTTCAAAACAATTGGATACTGGACTCAAACTTCACCCTGATTTAAAACTATATATAATTTAAATAATTAAAATTGCAAGCTACTCCATAAGAATGCTACAGGCCTTAGGTTTTTATTTTTAATGAATTATAAGTTATAACAAAAGGATTATGTTTGTACCAATAAAATAACAAAAGCTTTATACAAGGCTTTATTATTCTTTTATTGGATGTTTGATGTAGCACATAATCTGCAATTAAACTTATGTGTTATTTATTAATTATTAATTATTTATTAATTATTTTGTAATTTTTGTATTTTTAAGTTTATGGTTATTATATTTCCTCGATAAGCAAGACTTAGGTATAATATTTAGGTGTTGAACTTTAAGTTCTTCTTTTAAAATTCTGCCATATGAATTTTTTCTCATGGGATAAAAGTATATTTTTTAGTTAAGTAGCCACATGGCTGAATCTTAAGAAGAGAACCTAAGGAACAACACCTAAGATATTGTATCTAAGTTTTGTCCTTCTTTGATTATAGATGCGTTTGATGCTTTTTAATTCAAATTAGAGTCCTATTAAGATAGGGTATCAATTAGAATTTGTTTTATTATAATATATTTTCTTGTCAATCTAGTTTTACAAAGCCTTTAAATTGACCTCTAATCTTGTAAACAAAAATTAAGTTCAATTTTTAGATTAATAAAATTTCAATCTTTTGTCTTTCTTTCTCTAATGGATTCTAGCTTATAATTTCTTGTGGATTTAACGAACCATCATGGATTTGAGGTTATTTTTTTTTGAAGTAAATGAGTTATGCTTCTTGTGGCTTCTGCTCGCATCAATATTTGGATGGAGGGGGAGAAGAAGGAAGTAGAGGGGAGGGGATGGGACTATTTACTTAACCTTATTTGGATTAAAAAAAAAATATAGATTCCCTCTAAGAAGTGTTTAGTTTGCCTCATGGATGATCGAATAATTAAGTGGTAGCACGTAGCTATGTTGTTAGTAAGAATGAAGCCGATGTCTTTCAAAGCACTTTCTAGTGCGCCCTTTAGAAATATTCCAACTAGCAAACTTTACTAATAACATAGAAATGCCTTTACTCGCTTGCTTAGCAGTCAAGTTTTTTTCCTTACCTAATTGGTGACAATGACGTCGAGTTGGCAGTGGAGAAAGAATTAGCATTTAGGTGGCTAAAGAGAGTGGGGAGGAGTTTAAGGGGGTTCGCACTCCAAACCCTTATTTTTTATTTCCTAAAATTGGGGAATTTGGAGGGGGAGAGATTTTACTTATATTAAAAAAATTAAATTGTCAATTTTACCCTTATTATATCATCAATTTATAATGTATTTCTTTAAATTAAATAAAAGAGCAGTATAATTATATTTAAATAATGTGTAATCATTTTCTTATGTTTTAATTTCTAAAATATTCAAAAACAAGGGATTGTAAGGTCGGCTCTATCCTTATTAAATTGAAGCGACCCAACACTCATTTCCGCAAATTTGTTTTTAACTATATAATGATTGTGTGATTTGTGTGTATTTAATCATAACAATTTTTTTTCTAATAATAAAAGAATATATTAGGGTGCTATCTATGAATAACTCACTAAGTAAATTAAAAAGAATTAAAATTAAAAAAGCGCATGAAACATATGCAATATATATTAAACAAAAATTGCAATTGCTGAGTCAACTTTCATCTTTTTCCCAATTTACTCCATTAGGTCAAAAGTGAAAATAGGGAGTATATGCGGCTATATTGCTTTTATCGCAATGGTCACTCCGCTTCCACTCTCAACTGAGTGGCAAACCTGCTTCAGGCATGTTTTGTATGTTTCCTTTATAGTAATTCTGATTTGGATATTATCCAAGACTCCAAAGGCACCACTAACACTAAGGTGTTAAAGATAATAATTTTAATATTGATCAGGCATGCTAACATTTTATTCTCCTAGTATATAGTATTAATGTTGTGAACAATCATCATGACTCGTGAGAGGTTTTCAATTTTCTAACTTCTATATTTTTCCAAAGTAATACATTAAATAAAAGCAGGAAAAGGAGAGCAATGAGATTTAAAAAGAGTTTTTTTTTTGGTGGTTGTTGTTGTTGGAATTGTAATCATATAACTACCAATTTAAACTCATTCAAGTTACAAATGTTAAGACCTTTATATTCCCAAGAATTAATTTTTGGTTAAACATACTTTTTTTTTTTTTTTTTTACTTCTTTTTAGATACAATAAAATTTATCAGTTGATTTAACTGGAATTTATATATGTTTTAGGTATGAGATTTTAATAATTAAACATGTTATTAGGAAAAGACAAAAGAGGAAAATTTTGTCCTTTGAAATGGAAATGCTTTAATTTCTAACATGCTACTCCACTAACAATCTTGAATGAATAGACAATATCTCAAACTTTTTGATAGAAATTGTGGTGCGAGTTCAAAATTAACTCTCAATCCACCTTCTGTCTGGTTTCTATTAATTTGTAAGAGTAATGTTACAAGTACAATAATTCACAACAAAATATAAGAAACAGCCTATCATTTTATTTATCATTAATTACTTATTTCTTAAATTTTATTATGAATTTGTTTTTTTTTTTAATTTTTTATTATGAAATTTTATTATTAAATTGTTGTATGATGTATCATTAGCTTTATTCATTTTGTAAATACACTTCTACTACTACTTCTTCTTTCTTTCTCTTTTTATTTTTTATTCTATTTTTTTGATTTTGTAAACACTCTTGTAATAATCATTGTCTACCCCACCACCATTATATGTATCATGCATTATTGAGAATGGACAATGAAATATAAACTGCAGAGGCAGAGAATCCTTACTGTGGCAAGTCTCAATTGGGGAGATGTAAATTCGATGTTCACCTCTGTCACGTAATCATTTTCGGATGCATCCCTTGAGAAATGAGACACAAAAGATTTGTGGATTGCTGACCCATTTCCACTAACCATTTTTCATCATTCTTTAATCTTTATACATGCAGCAACCTTTTGTGACTGGACACGAGGCACAATATATCGCCACTATAATATATACAAGATCGCTTAATTAGTGCGTTCATTGTGGCACTATTTTGAATTGTATAGCTCATGATTTGCACCACTTTTTGAACTTGCTAAATCTTTGTGCTCAACTGATGCTCAATAATAATTCAAACATGGGCTCAGTTTCAGAGTGCCATGACACAATTTTTCCAAAAGGCTAGTTTTTCTTAACCACAAGAACATATCTGGATCCCACCAATATTCTATCATGCTAGAACTAAAGACATGCATCTTTGTGATCTCTGGTGAACCACAACTCTTTTGAAGATATAATTTCCTGTTTACTAGTGTAGGCTTAGGCAATATGCGTATAATTATGTCTTCTGCCTATATATTTGCATTTCATCTTCTACATTCCCCTAATGATTATGATTGATATGTTTACTGTCATCTATCTTTCAGCACAGTTGTTGTTTGTCCTGAGCTTAGATAAAGCCTTTGATGAGCTTAGATAAAGCCTTGTTGGGGTGCCAATGCATTATCCAAATTCAATAGCTCGTCCAAACTTGTCCACTATAAATAAATAGTTTTAATCAAAGGTGTCAATTTAGTACCAGATGCTATTTTGATTTGGCTAAGGAAATAAAATATTTTGATATAAGCATATCGTTCTAAGGTTATTGCTAAAACCTTTAAAATGATCAAAATACTCCTGAAACCTTTAAAATGACAAAATACTTCTTAAACCTCCAAAATTAGATTTTGGTGGTATTTTGGAGGTTTTGGGGCTATTGTGGTAAGCTTGGAGGTTTCAAGAGTTCATAATTATGTATGTGAATGTAGAAATCAAATAATTTCGCAAGTTGGGTCCTGTCTAGAATAAATGTGTTGGATGAGTAATGAGTATCAACTATTTGTTTAAACAAATTATAAATGGATAAATGCGTAATTATATACTTAAACCTTTGTTTACCCAATTCACAACCCGCCCTTTTGCTACCTTGCGTTTGATGTATAGAGTAAGAATGATTACTATTATTACTAGGGTTTTCCATTGGTCAGATTGAATTAGGTTTGTTGTTGATCCATCACATGACTTGATTGGATAAGGTGAATCTTGAATGGGCTTGGACATGCTGTCGATCAAATATATGCATCGGACGGTGTCTTGGTTTATTGGCTAGGCAGGTTTAGGCTATAAATTTGGTAGCTTTCAAGTCTGCATGAAATTATTATTTTTTTAATTATGATTTCAATTTTTTTAATTAAGAAAATTGAAAAAATAGGAACAAAATGAATCAAACAAATGAACAATAAAATAGAAATCAAATAAAAAAAATTTATTAGGGTTAATTTTTTTTTATTTAGGGTTTTGAGCTTGACAAATCAAACTTATGACCCAAAAAATCAAATCAATTAATGTATAAATCTTTGGGTTTTATTTGATTTGAACGGTGATAAACCCGCATCTCAAAATAGAGGAAACGATAAATGAGAAGAAATATACCCGAGACTCAACCTGTGTTGACTATATAGCAAAGTGGTGATGAGACGAAGGTGGAAGCTAGGGTTTGGACTTTAGAGATGGGGTTGACTTTGTGAGTAGTGTTTGTGATCGTGAGAAATAGTACTAAGTGTGAGTTGTGAGGTTTTTTTTTTTGTCCCAGAGAGAGAGAGAGAGAGAGAGAGAGAGTTTTACAGTTGTGGGCAACTTTTCCTAGAAATCCAAAAATAAAATTAATCATTCTTAACAACCATGTGAATCATACACTAATAGCATAACACAATAATTTCTCTTCAAGTCACTAAGGAATGAGAGAAAAATCCTACTTTCCTTCCTGCTACTGATCAAAGCTCTTATATCTCTGCAAAACAAGTAAATGTGAAATTAACAGTTAGTAAATATAATAAAATTGTAGGACGTTACACAATTAGTGCCCCGGGTGAGCTCAAATATCAGTAAGCAAAACCACAAGCTAGTTGAGAATCTAGTGTAAAAGCATGGAATCAACAATTGAAAAGTACACAAGAGGCTGAAAGGCAAAAAACCTAAGAAAAGAAATGTCGAAAAGAAAGAGAGAGGGCATCAATGAAAATCGATAACCAAGAAACTGAAGGACAGAGAAAACTTTCATATTTATTACTTTCTTTTAGCATTACACCAGTCATATGATAAACCTACTTTTTATTTTTTTTTGGAGAAAGATGAGAAACCAATGCTGATTAAGGAGTGTGTCAAAAGATTTAATGAGAATTAACCAAAAGCATTGTAATTCAAATAACACCTATTGTTTTTTATGATGGAGATATCTAAGATTCGAAATCTTCATTATTATAGTTATGGAATTTATTAAAAAAAAATCGTTTAAAAAAAATATTTGATGAATTAGAGAGGCTAAAGGAAGAAGAGTCGGAGTCTAAAAAGGATGAAAGTTTAGCAAAGAAAAAAGACAAGAGGACCAATATACTTATATACAAACTGGAACATAGCCATAAATGTTTGTTATTATTATTTTTTGATTACACTGGAACCCTAACTTTCCTTAGACATTTGTTAGAACATCAAAATCAAATTTATAATGATGCATCGTCTTATGTAAGATTGAAAGTTTGAAAATGTGTGAAAACACAATAGCTGTTTAGACCACCAAATTAAACTCGGTTGATTTTACTATAACTTAAACTAAGTGCGGAATAGAGTAAATGCAAGCGGCTAAACAAATAAACTACTCTAACCCATAATCATTAAAACACAACAGTAAAATGAAAGGTAAAAGAGTAGGGAAGAAGAATGCAAACACAAGATAACATGCCGATATGTTATCAAAAAGGAAGCCGAAGAACTCGGTGAAAAACCTCTCCGCTGCCCTCCAAGCGGTAAATTGATCCACTAGACAATTAGTTAGGATATATGAATAGCAAGAGACTCTCCAAGCCTAATCTACCCAATGCACTTAAACTCTCCAAGCTCCTACTCGAACAAAGCTTCTTGGAACCATGTCTTGTCTAACTCTTCAGATCCCGCAATACACTCGATTGCATCTGCCAAAGCTTGGCTTCTTCCAATGCTTCTTAGCAGTACCAAAACCTCACTCGACACTCTGAAAGGGTGTGGTAAGTGTTTGGGCTATCAACCTCTCAAGGGTATGGAAATGGAGAGGTAGGGGTTGAGAAAAAACCACAATGGATTGTGTAGAGAAATGTGGGTATAACAATCTCTAACTCTCAAGAGTTGTGGTTAGGGTTTTCTCTCAGAAGCACTCCTTAACATATGTGAGTAATGGGGGTATATATAGCGTTGGTAAAGAAAGTGTGTATCAGATATGACAGATTGACAAAACAAAATGTTTCACGAGTATCTCTCGGGAAGGCCTTACCTGCGAGAAACTCGCGAAAACCAGCTGTCTCCGTCTTGTCTTGACTCTTCGCATTCTAGTCATGTGCTGGGCACATGCTTCACTTCTCGGGAAGCCTACTCGCGAGCTATCCGCGAAAACTGCTTTAGTCTTCAATTACCTTGAGTCTTCACACACTCTCTTTCACACACAACCCTTACAAATAAATCCCACATAAAATACAGGGTACATAAGATTGAACAATATCATAATCAAATTTGGCATGGAATTAAAGCTAACATAAACTAGTTGTAAATTACAACTTTACAATCTCCCCATTTGGCTATTCTATGACAAAACCCTTAAAACAGACTCTAGATTTAAACGTGAGTTTGGGAATAGTGGCAAAACTCACTCACACCTAATCTAGAAGTTGTGCAGCACTTGCATGTATATACCTGTAACCTGAAACACTCGCACACAAACAAAACTTTCATTAAGCTTATGACCAGTTGAATACATGGTACGTATATAAGCAAGTAAAGTGCGATCAAGTTAGTAAACACTATATAGACAGTTAAGCAAATCTTGATCAAACAAGGTCAGTCATTAAAGAATGAAAACAATGAACATTTAGCTAGTAAATGCTCATCCGGACACGCAATGCAATAAAGACCAATCACAATGATCAATTGCATGTCCAACATACAACCAATGCAAAATACAAGAAGTATTTGCATCAAGGATACAAAATCCTACAAGGGTGGAAGAGTATGGTACTTAAGATAGTTTAACAACATCTAAAAGTACAAAAAAATACTACAAAGCAAAGAAATAAACACAAGTACTAAATACTAAACTGAAAAATAAATCCAAAGTACTTAAGCTTTAAAAGAAAGCAATAAACTATCCAAGAGTTGTAAAAACTAATAAAGTTTAAACCAAACAGAGAAATGCTAAACCTCCAACAATAAACCAATAACTATGACTATGCTCTGCTCCCCCTCAATTGTGCATACTCCCCTTAAAAATTTTCTCCCCCTTTTTGACCGGAATGGCCAAAGAGACTAGAACTGCTCAGACTTTGAATCGGATCCCTGCTCCATTGACATATCCTCAATCTGTGAAGATAGTGCAGTAATCTGCCCCTAGATGTATGTAAACTGGTCCGCAGTGTGCTGTACATGGGAGTCGAGCATGCCATACATCTACTCTACCTTAGTAATGAGGCGATCAAGATGATTGAGTCCTCGTGCTTATGCTTGAGAGGATGGTTGAGCAAAACTTTCTGTTGTTGCGGTGAATCTGTCAATCTCTTCCTCAGCATCTCCACCCTCTTCCTCAGCATGATCCTTTGGTATTTGAGAGACACCAGTTTTGGATTCGGTGATGTGAGCTTTGCTTCTAGTCACAATGTTAGCACCAATGGGATAATCTCTTCATACAATTGTGAGATTGCTTGAAAGTTTGAGCCTTGTCTTTGCAATGAGGCCCATGATGAGAGTGAGGAATGGCATGATTGTCCTTGTGTTCCTTTTGGTGATGCTCTTGGTTAGGAGGTGGAAAATGTGTCCACAAATGTCGATCTCTTTATGTGTGAAGAGATTGTATAAGAAAATTGTCCTCAGAGTGGACAATGTTGTCAAGTTGGTGACCGGATACAAGTTGTGGATCATGACATATGCTAGAGTCCTCATCTCCGGGTTGAATGGAATGGTGTTCATTGACTTCTTGTGTAGTGGGCCACCAAGAACCTCTACCATTGGCTCAATAGAGTCCAATCGATCATTGTATTGCACGGTAATTAGCTGAGAAGGAGGACGAACTTCTAAGAACTCTTGTATGGAGTCCCTTGTGATAACAAACTCCTTGTGTCTCACCCAGTGGTTAATGTGGTCTCCATCCACACTAGCATTTGAAAAGAACTCTTTGATGATTTCTGCATACACATTGCCACTTGGATTCAGTAGCTTTGTCCATGTCCTCTCCTTGAACACATCAGGAATGGAAGTGTCCTCAAGAGTATCCAATTGAACAACCCTCTCCATGATGATTGTTACTCGTTTGTAGCAATCGTTATAAGCCATGTCTGCCTTAATGGACTTGAAGTTGTCAGAGTCCGTGCGAGGATGCTTGGAGGATTTCTTGGAAGTAGAGTGTTGGTGGGAGACATTTGCACAAGGAAACACACAATAGAAAGAAACAAGTGCAAAAACACAAAAACAGAACACAAACTTGATTAGTGTCAAGTTAGTCCAAAACATAAGCACAAAGACTTAAAACAGAACGCACTAGTGTTAAAACAACATGCTTTAAATGCTAAACCATATGAATATTACCAAAATGCAAAACAATAGCAACTGTGCATGTATGTGCATCTAGTGTGCATGTGATGTGCATGAGGTGTGCATGGTGTGTGCCTAGGTGATGCATGGCAAGGCATGGTGAGGCATAGTTGGGCAAAGTGTGTAAAACACACACCTAAAGATCAAAACATGTTAAACACATTCAATCAAGGGTACACCCAAAAATTGGAACTCATTGGAGTCCAAACCAACTAAAAAATGCCCCTTGAGCATTTTATCAAACACATGGAATGCAACATTACACTACACATATGAGCAATGCATGACCATATGAAAATATGCCTAAATACAAGTTCAAATTGCCACAAGGGGCCAACACAAATACAAACAAGTCAAATAGGGCAAAGCCCAATCAAGAATTTGAAATTTTTTTGCCCAAAATCAATAAACCCAACCCTTTTTCGAAAATCCCTAAATCAAGACAAACCTAGAAATTTTTCTGCATAATCTAAGAAAAGAGTAAAAAGATTGTTAAGAAACATACCTTTGAAGATGAAGAGGATAAAAACAGAAGACAAGGCCTGACGGGCCTAACGAGTGGGCCTAACGGATCTGTGTTCATTGGGCCAAAGGAAAGACGAGCCCATCCTTTGTGTGGAATCCCTGATGAAGTAAGGGCCTAATAAGAACAGGGCAAAGCATTAGAAGATTCTTGAAGAAGCGCCTTAAAGCCATGGGCTCTCCACATAAGAATAACTTGTCCACCTCGTTTTGGATTCCTCAAGAAAGAGTCCTATAAGGAAAAAACGTGGGGTACAAGGAAAGGAGGCAAAACCTCACTACTATAAAAGCCCCAATGCTCCCTCGCATCAAGGTACGCATAATTGACCCCTCTCTAGCACTCTAGAGTTGTGAGAATATTTCTAACTTAACCTTCGGAGGGTATTTGGCCGGCTCCACACCGGTGCCTTCTGCAAGGTATTTTTGTTTTCTTCTTTTGTGTAAGTGACTTATTTGAGCGCAAGGATCGTGCTTCTCACTGGTGAGATTTACGGCCTCATCAGTTGGCGCCGTCTGTGGGAAACGATGACTGTTTAAGCCATTGTCACCTCCTGGATATAAAAGTAGCATGGTACTCACACGCTCGATGGCCACCACCAACAACGTTCAAGGAGACGAGCTGCCGAGATCCACCGCACTAGAAAGACAGGTCCAGACCCTCGCGGCTGCGGTAGAGCGTCTCACGAAACAGAATCATAATCTGGAGGAGTAACTGCATCAAAGGGACGTGGGACATAATGTCCAGAGGAAAACCAGGGGGATAGCTCCGAACGAAGGGGACCTGAAAGGCCAGAGGGCAGTAACGAGCCCAGTAGACCGGAACGGCGGAACTTGAGCATGCCCTCTCCCATGGATATAGCCCCACCACCCATTCTCGCGAAGATGCAGGCGATGAAGGAACAAATGGAGGTTATGATAAATGCCCTCAAGGGACGCGTCTCTAGCGACCTTGACGATTTAATGAATAGGACTGATTTGCCATTCACTGTACCCGTCAATTCCTGTCCCCTGCCACAGAAGTTCTGAATGCCGCAGATTGAGAGCTACGATGGAGTCAAGGACCCACTCGATCATCTAGAAACCTTCAAGACCCTGATGCACCTCCAGGGAGTACCGGACGAGATCATGTGTAGGGCCTTCCCTGCAATGCTGAAGGGCGCAGCAAGAATTTGGTTCAGTAGATTAACGCCAAATTCAATCAACACCTTTAAGGAACTAAGTGCCCAGTTCACCTCGCACTTCATAGGGGGGCATAGGTACAAGAAGTCTATAGCATGCTTAATGAGCATCAAGCAGCGGGAGGACGAGATGCTGTGGTCATACATAACTCGCTTCAACAAAGAAGCACTTTCTATTGATGTGGCCGACGACAAGATTTTGGTGGCGGCCTTCACCAATGGCTTACGGAAGGGAAAATTCTTGTTCTTTCTGTATAAAAATGACCCGATGACCATGTCTGAGGTACTCTACAGGGCCAAAAAATACATGAATACAGAGGACGCACTACTAGCCAGGGAAGACAAACCCAGAAAGAGTGAGAGACTTGAAGATGCCCGTCAGGACCATGGGGGGAAGAAACCAAGGACGGGAGACAGACGCGATGAAAAGCGTTCCAAGCCCCCAGGAGGAAGATTTACAAGCTTCACTCCCCTGAACGCCCCGCTAGACCAAGTACTAATGCAGATCAAGGACGAAGGGGCCCTAACGTTTCTAAGGAAGCTAAAGAGCGATCCAACCAAGCGATCCAGAAACAAGTATTGCCGTTTCCACCGCGACCACGGTCATGATACTGCGGATTGCTATGATTTAAAGCAGCAAATTAAGGCCCTCATTAGAGAATGGAAGTTGCAGAAATTTGTCAGCAAGGAGAGAACGGATACACATCCTCGGGAACAGGCCCCTCGACGGGAGAACGACCATCTGAGACCCCTTGTTGGGGACATAAGGATGATAGTAGGGGGCACAGCAACTACAGGATCGTCCAAGAAGGCCCGAAAGACCTACCTCAGGCTGGTCCAGAATGTCCAGTTAACAGGCTCTGTACCCAAGATAGCGCAGAGGGAAAGCCCGATTATTGGATTCTCAGAGGACGACGTGAGATGCCTCCACCATCCATACGATGATGCACTTGTCGTCAGCGTATGGGTAGGAGACTACAATGTGCACCGGATGCTGGTCGACAACGGCAGCTCAGCAGACATCCTATACTACCCAGCATTCCGGTAGATGGGAATTAACAGAGCACGATTAACACCAACAAATGCTCCCCTGGTTGGCTTTGGGGGAACGAGGGTACTCTCATTAGGAGCTATCACACTTTCAGTGACGGTCAGTGATTATTCGCAGCAAATCATACAAGATGTAACTTTCTTAGTGGTTGACTGTTCATCCGTTTATAACGATATACTAGGGCAACCCACGCTGAACTCGTGGAAAGCAGCAACCTCGATATACCACCTAATGATCAAATTCCCAACGGAATACGGGATTGGAGAGTTGCGAGGAGACCAAGTGGCCGCCTGTGAGTGCTACATCGCCATGCTGGAAATGGAGGATCATTAGCAGACCATGTGCATTAGAGAACAGCAGACCATGGCAGAATTGGTTGAGGATTTGGAAGAAGTAGTTCTCGATGAATCAAGACCTGGACGGACGACTAGAATGGGCACTTTGGCCAGCCCGATGATACGTCAAGACTTAGCAGGTTTCCTAAGGATGAATCCGGATGTATTCGCATGGAGTCACGAAGACATGCCTGGGATCGATCTGTCGGTAATAGTCCACGGCTAAATGTTAACCCGGCCTCTTCGCCAATCCGACAGAAAAAATGGGTGTTCGCACAAGAGCGAGACAAAGCAGTGGCGGAAGAAGTTAGGAAACTGCTAGAAGCTGGTTTTATCCGAGAAGTATACTACCCCGACTGGTTAGCAAACGTGGTCATGGTCAAGAAGAATAACGGAAAGTGGAGGATGTGCGTTGACTTCACGGACCTTAATAGGGCGTGCCCAAAAAATAGCTATCTGCTCCCTCGGATAGATACCTTGGTAGACTCAACGGCCAGACATGAACTCCTGAGTTTCATGGATGCTTTCTCAGGCTATAATCAGATCAAAATGAAAGAAGAGGATCAAGAGAAAACTTCTTTTGTGACCAGTCAGGGACTTTTTTGCTACAAGGTGATGCCGTTCGGACTCAAGAACGCAGGGGCAACATACCAGAGATTAATGAATAAAATGTTCACGCACCAACTTGGAAGGAATGTACAAGTTTATGTCGACGACATGCTAGTGAAGAGTGTGCGCAAGAACAACCACCTGAGCGATCATCAGGAGACATTCAACACCCTTCGGTCGTATAACATGAAGCTGAACCCAAGCAAGTGCATGTTCGGGGTAACAACCGGGAAATTCTTGGGCTTCATGGTGTCCCAAAGAGGTATAAAGGTCAACCCGGAGAAAGTACGGGTCATATTAGAACTAGAACCCCCGAGGACAGTGAAGGCAGTGCAGAGCTTGAACGGAAAAGTTGCGGCTCTAAACAGGTTCGTCTCCAAAGCAACGGATAAGTGTTTGCCTTTCTTCCGAGTACTGAAAAAATCTTTTGAGTGGACGGACGAGTGCCAGAAGGCATTCGAGGACTTGAAGAAATACCTTTCGTCCCCACCACTACTCAGCCTATCCATGCCAAATAGTGGCAGATTTCATAGCTGAATATACTCAGTTAGAAGGCAAAGGGGTTGAAGGACAAAGACTGTGGAGCATCCACACGGACGGGTCATCAAACCAACGCTCAGGAGGTGCCGGTGTGGTTATACAAACACCAGAGGGGGATAAAATCGAATGCATGATAAGACTAGATTTCCCTATAACCAACAACGAGACGGAATATGAAGCCTTGGTAGCTGGTTTGGATCTCGCAAGGGCTGCAGGTGCTGAGAATATGATCATACATTGTGATTCCCAGGTAATAACAAGCCAAATCAACGGTGATTATGAGTGTAGAAACGAGAGAATGAAGAAGTACCTGGAAGAAGTGAAGAGTCGAATCAGCGGCCTCGAGGTCAAATTCGTTCAAATACCAAGGGAGGAAAACGAATGCGCCGACCGTCTTGCAAAAGCAGCTTTCGTAAAGTTTATGAAATGCTTCTGAACAGGTATTATCTTTTGTCCAAACCTCCTCGCTTATTGATGACGAAAAGCAAATGTAGGAAATAGCTGTCGAAGAGAATTGGACCACGCCTTTAATAGCATATCTACAGTTGGGCACTCTGCCAGACAGGAAGGACGCTGCAAGGAAACTGAAAGTCCAAGCCTCGCGATTTGTGCTGATCAGGGATGTCTTATACAAGAGAGGTTTCTCTCGACCGTACCTGAGGTGTTTGAGCCACAATGAAGCAGATTATGTAATGAGAGAAGTTCACGAGGGGATCTGCGGAAATCACTCAGGAGCACGGTCTTTAGTACACAAATTGATCTGAGCCGGGTACTACTGGCCCACTATGCTCAAGGACGCCCAAGCTTACGTCAAGGCCTGTGATAAATGTCAGAGGTTCAGTAATTTCATCAGGCAACCATTAGAGGAGTTCACACCTATGACAGCTCCTTGGCCGTTCGCGCAATGGGGATTAGACATCATTGGTCCCTTTCCAACGGCCTTAAGACAGCTAAAATTTCTAGTAGTCGGTATCGACTACTTCACCAAGTGGGTGGAAGCAGAACCCCTTGCCACTATCACGGAGAAAAGCATCTGTACCTTTGTATGGAGAAACATAATCTGCAGATATGGAATACTGAGGGTGCTTGTCTCTGACAATGGAAAGCAGTTCGACAACAGCGCGTTCAGGGATTTTTGCTCAGAGCTAGGCATTAAGAATCACTACTCATCTCCAGCACACCCACAGGCAAACGGACAAGTAGAAGTCACGAACCGGACATTGCTGAAAATCATCAAAACCTGGCTCAAGGGGGCAAAGGGTATCTGGCCTGACGAACTACCAAGCGTACTATGGGCGTATCAGACGACAGCAAGGACACCCACTGGAGAGACCCCATTTCGACTTACATACGGAGCTGATGCAGTCATCCCAGCAGAGGTTGGTCTTACCAGCTATCGCGTGCAGAACTACATGGAAGATAAAAACGTAGAAGCTATGCGCCTCCAGCTAGACTTAGTGGACGAGGCCTGAGCAACGGCAGAACAAAGGTTGGCACGATACCAGAACCTCATGTCAAAGCACTACAACGCCAAGGTCAGGCATAGAGACTTTCAGATCAGAGACTTGGTGCTACGAAAGGTAATGGGCGCTGCTAAAGACCATTCACAAGGAAATCTTGGACCGAATTGGTAAGGACCTTATAGAATCACATCATGGCAGAGGAAGGGCACATACCACCTCGAAACAATGGACAGAAGGAAGCTTCAGCACCCATGGAATATGGAACACCTTCGGAAATACTACCAGTAGAAATGATAGTCGACTTCCCCTTATTCCCCAGTCTATTTATATTTACTAGTCTTTTGATTATTTTTTGGCTTTTTGTTTGAACAAGCCTTGCTACAATGACTTTTTCAGTACCTTTTTAAGCCCAAGGGGATAGGTACTTTTTTCTACAGCTTTAAATTTTATGGAGGAACATTCAGACTTTGCTGTGTTATTACTATTAAAAGATTACTACCATCAGTGGACAGACCCCACCAAGGGTAGAAAACTTCAATAAGTCCACAAAGTGGACGGGCCCCACGGAGGGTCAAGACCACAGTCCACAAAGTGGACGGACCCAACCAGGTCACAAACTTAAAAAAGTCCACAAAGTGGACGGACCCCACGAAGGGTCAAGACCACAGTCCACAAAGTGGACGGACCCAACCAGGTTCACACACTTAAACAAGTCCACAAAGTGGACGGACCCCACGGAGGGTCAAGTCCACTGTCCACAAAGTGGACGGACCCGACAAAGTGGACGGATCCCACAAAGGGTTAAGAACCCAGCTCATAAAATTGACGGAGTCTACGAAGTGTAGAAATCCCATTACGTAGAGTGGACGGATCCTGCAAAGATTAAAAATTTCACAAGTCTACAAGGTAGATGGACACCGCTAGTACTAGCAATTTAAACAATCAAAGTAGACGGACATCCAAGGCAACACTATTTAAAGAGAACAGATCCTACACTATCATCGTCAACAAGATGATAAAGATGCGTTAATGAAAGGTTTAAATAAACTAGATAAATGTCTACACAACGGATACAACTTAACCCGGTACACAACGGGCAAAATTTAATTGTTTTCAAAATACTTGAACAAAATATATAAAAATTTTCTAAACATGAGGAGCAGCGGGGTCTTTAGCTTCGCGGGCTTTTTCTTCTTCAACCACCAGGATCTCAGGGGCGACGGAGACAGGTACCTCCTCTCCGAATAGCTCGTTTGTGTCATCTGACTGACCAGGATGAATGGACGTAGCCTCAGCAACGGTGATGTTGACGGATGAAAAATCAAGCTTTGGATACAAGGCCTTGGCTTAACGGAGTGCATCATCAAATCCGTTGTTATATGAGACTCCGAGCTCTGATAAAAGGGCATCGAAATCACAATATTCGAGGAGGGCTCTTTCCTTGGCATGACGGAGATCAATCTCCTTGCCCTCCAGAACCTTTTTGAGCTCCTCCGTTATCTTATGATATTCTTCTCTTGCCCGTTCAGCGAGCTTTAGCTTCTGCTCCGTCACCACCTTCCAGTTCTTTAGCTCGAACAGCTCCTCCTCCGCCAGCTTGGCCTTTTCACGAACCCGTTTGAGGGCCATCTCATGATGAAGAGGACGATCCATCAATCCCTTCGTCATGAGCATAGCCTGAAGGCAAAATGAAGTTAGAATAAAAATAAGTAATGGATAAATAAAAATGTCATCTAAAGGCAATATTATGACAAGCTCTTACCTGGACGATGCTAAAAAGGCCCGTCTCCCCCATGGCTTCCGTTAAGTGGTTCCCAAAGTCTTCATAGTCCTCGCTACCAATGATTGAAGAAAGCTTCCCCAAAGCGTACTTTGGATCTTCACGGAGCAAGACGGGTGGCTTCTTTTGACTGCCCGGTGGAGGAACCATGAGACCTTTGCCACCGCTTTGCTTGGTCAGGGTCATTGTCTTGTTGCCCTCCGCCATTAGACCAATGATGGGCTCCGACGAAACCTTCTGCTTCTTGGAAGCATGGTCTCCCTTAAGCAACGGTCTCTTTTTTGCTGAGGGCCTGCTCGAACCCGTCCCCATGACGCCCTCGTCCGTCTCCTTCCTCTTTGTGGCCTGATTTCTTATAGCAGCCCTCCTTTTCGCGTCTTACATCTCTGAAAAGTAGACAGGTAAGTTCGCAAAAAAACAAGCAAAATTAAATATCGATGCTGATGGACTTACGCTGACGAGTGCGCTCCTCGTACTTAATAGCCGCCGGAGTGGGTTCAGGTCCGTCACAGTACCAATGGACGGTGTTGAGATTTACAAGCTTTGCCCACGTCCACTCTTCTGGTTTAGTCTTTGTGAAAATTATTTCAAGAAAGTTGTACTCCTCGATATCAACTTGTGGGCACCGTCGCACCGAAAAAATAAAGAGACGGAGTAATCATGACAGTCATAAAGTTAAAGGAAATAAAGTCACATTCACAAACACGACGGATATAGATATTCCAGACGGATCCAATATTCCCCAAGTTTTATCAACCGGCATAAAGTCCGTCTCCCCTGGACGACACATCCAACCGTCACCCTCCAGGAAGAAGTAACGGCTCTTCCAGTCACGGTTGGAGTCTGGGGTTTCATAAATTACTTTAAGGACGGACTTCCTAAGGGCAAAATTGTACATTCCCTTCGACTTATCAATTTCATCTGGACGGTAGCAATGGAGGAATTCTCGTATTGTCAGTGATTTGGCACCGTCAGACATTGCTCCATACAGGACCTCCATCGCTATAAACACCCTCCAGGCATTCGGGGATATCTAGCTGACGGATAAACCCAGGTACTGGAGAAGTTCTCGCTTTAGAGAGTTCAAAGGGAACCTAAGGCCGGCTTTGAGGGCTTGTTCGTACACCCCTACGTCTTCCACCCTATCATAATAACATTTTTCTGACTTGTATGGTAGACGGATAGGGATGTGGTCGGGTATTTGGTAGATTGCCCTAAGTGTTTTAAAATGTACCTCCTTGATCGTGGACGTGAAGTTATTTACCGTCCACTCCGGTAGCATGACGAACTCCCTAAGTCCGTCAGCACCCACAACTGACTTAAGTCTTTTTTTACCATCGTCAGAACCTTCCTCTGGTTCAGCCAACTCCATATCCTCATTTTTTGAGGAAGGGGAAGAGGCAGACGGGCTCCTCTCTCTTAGTTCGTCTGGATCTCTACAACCTGACGGGTACAATTCCTCGTAACTCGCCCCGTCACGAATGAACGACTGGTTACTTGACGCACTAGACATTGCCTACACGTAGTGACAAAACCTAAGACTGACGGGTTTTAAATAAAAAGGAGTTGATGGGGGCAAGAAACTTAAATTTTTACCACATGGAGAATAAAAGCTGAAAGAAAAGTAAATAGAACGAATGGAATCACTTACCGAGGAAAAGAGTGAGTGGGTAAGAGTTGGTGTTAAATGAGTTGAATGGACGAATCTCTGACAGGTGACGGACTCGCTTTGACAATGTATTTTCTGCGAAAAGCAAAGGAAATGAGAGGAAGGGTTTTGGTTTTTATAGATGGAGTGCACGAAAAACGAAGCGACACTTCGATCCGAGATACAAGCCAATCGATGAGCGACATGTGTCATACGCCTTAAATGACCCTGGCAGCTTGTTAGACCTCTGTACCCCTGACGGCCTCATACTCCATAAATCGTCATCCAGGGATCCTCGTCACCGTCAACTATAAAGTTAAGACCGTCACCTTTTTTAGTGGGACACCAACCACTCAGCATTTATAGTCGTCATAAGCTTAACTTTGTCGTCGTTCATATCTGTATCTCATCCGTCGACCCATAAACATCAAACCGTCAGGGTTAATTTGACCATCACCCCAGTTGGCCCCTTTCCGCAATAAGTGATGGACCAAATGGGGTGAAGGGGGCAGCTAAAGAGGATAAAAACAGAAGACAAGGCTTGACGGGCCTAACGAGTGGGCCTAACGGATCTGTGTTCATTGGGCCAAAGGAAAGACAAGCCCATCCTTTGAGTGGAACCCCTGATGAAGTAAGGGCCCAATAAGAACAGGGCAAAGCATTAGAAGATTCTTGAAGAAGTGCCTTAAAGCGATGGGCTCTCCACATAAGAATAACTTGTCCACCACGTTTTGGATTCCTCAAGAAAGAGTCCTATAAGGAAAAAACGTGGGGTACAAGAAAGGGAGGCAAAACCTCACTACTATAAAAGCCCCAATACTCCATCGCATCAAGGTACGCATAATTGACCCCTCTCTAGCACTTTAGAGTTGTGAGAATATTTCTAACTTGACCTTCAGAGGGTATTTGGCCGGCTCCACACCAGTGCCTTCTGCAAGGTATTTTTGTTTTCTTCTTTTGTATAGGTGACTTATTTAAGCGCAAGGATCGTGCTTCTCACTGGTGAGATTTACGGCCTCATCAGAAGAGATTTTGTAGAGATTTGAACTTGAAATTGATGGGATTCTAGTGAAAATCAATTTGGGTTTGAGAGAGGTTCGAATGAGGCAAAGGGAGAGAACTCAAGAGTGTTTTAAAATTCTGTCACATCAACCCTCTAAAACTGAAAACACGCGTTTTTTGTGGGTTAGATACTCACGAAATTACTCATGAAAAACACATCTGAAGCACAAAACTTTTCGCGGGAAGACTTTAGTCACGAAATTGGCCTGAGACAGTTGCAAAAGTCTTTGTCTAAAATTTTGTGTTTTCTAGATTTTGCCTTAACCTCTTTTCGCAGGAAGAGCTTAGTCATGAGCTTCTCATGAAAATGCCTCTGAAGAAGTTTTTGAAGAACAACACAAAAATGCATTTTGAAACAAAAACTTAAAGCACGAAAGTATAAAAACACTTTCAAAAACACATAAAATACTCAAAAATCTTTTTGGGTTTGATCGACAAGTAATTGGGCATACACATCACATTTGATCATGTACAATCACACAAATGAAATAAGCATTAATTGAATTAAAACTTGTGTGTTGTGGGTGAGTATCAAATGTGGAATAATCCTTGGACTGGAATGAAGTTTCAATGATTAATTCAATCAAGTTATATACATCTGGTACTAAGTCAAGTGGTTTATCTCAATTATAGAAATGAACATATATGACCTCCCACAAGAAAATTATTACACATCTTTAAAGCTTTTCATTTGGCTTCTTTACAGATCATAACATTTGATCATTTATGAACAATACATCTCATTTTGAGATCAGTGCTTAAAATTTTTGATATTTCAATATTGAGAATAAGTCTTTGGCTCTTTGAGCACTATACATTTCAATAAAAAGTTGCTTTCCCTTTTTCCTAGTCAAATACTAGTATGTGTGATGACTTTTGCAGCTCATTATCTCTTTTCATTTTGAGATTTACATTTGTTGAGTTCTTTAAGCAAAAACATAAAAAGTGTGGGAAGATATATAGGCACAAGTCTATGCATGTATCAAAACCAACAAAACTATTGACCAATCATTCATGTCAAGCTTGAAGATCGATTTACAATAGTCACACAAGGATTTCAAGATTTTTCCCACACAGATAGATGTGCATACATAACAAGCTAAGCTCGTAAATGCACTACGCCATTAGTACGAAAGTACTAGGCCAAACTCACATGTGATATACATAACACAAGTGATCAAATTTTTTTGAGAATTTTCAATTTTTTATGGGTTTTTGAATTTTTTTTTTAACACACTCAAAAACAGAACAAGTAAAGTAAGATCAACAAAAAAATACATAGCAAAACAAAACTTGTAAAAGAAACAAGCTATAAACCGGAAGCAATGACATAGGAGGGTTATGTATGTCATGATGCATGAACCTATGACCCTAAACATTGGAAGAATTAATGCATGGACATTGGAAGTGATTATGCATAAGTACCCTTCTTCACCCATTCTTTACGAGTATTTTGGGTGAGAGCCTTAGATGACGGGGTACGACCAACATAATTTTCAAACCTTGAAGTGAAGCTAGAAAGGCACAGTGATATGTTCTTCAACATTTCCATAACGTCTCCAATGAGATGTCCCTCACTATCTCCCTTAGGTCTTCTTTTTGAACTTTCTTGTCCACGCATAGAGTCAGCCTTCTTGAGTGCACGAAACTTGAAACAATTCGGCCTTCTGTGCCCTTGGATGCCACAATGATGACACACATGCTTCACTTGAGACCCCCTTTGATTTTTGGGTAAATGACTTCCTTTTTTTCCTTTGGTTTTGCACCAATGGTTCTTTTTACTACAGCAGGGGTCTCAATCTCAGGCTTCACTTTTTTGAGTTTCTCTTCATTCTTGGCTGATACAAACCTTACTTCCTTCTTGGGTTTGCTGCTAGAACTTCCTTCTTCTGTATAACCCAAACCGGTTTTATCACGTGAAGATTTTTGAGAGGACAACACATTGTCAAGTTTCTTGGTGGAGATGCGCTCAACCTTGACATTAGCTTGGATAATTTCAAGTTCAAGAAACTTGATCTTAGAGTAAGCTTCAACCAACTTCCCTTGAGTCCTTCTACTTCATACTTTGCTTCCTTGAGTTGCACAAGTATAAATGAATAGCAATAGACTCTCCATGCCTAATCTATCCAATGCACCTAAACCCTCCAAACTCCTACTCCAACAAGGCTTCTAGGAACCGTGTCTTGTCTAGCTCTCCGAATCCCGCAATTTGCCCAATTGTATCCGCCAAAGCTTGGCTTCTTCCAATGCTTCCGACCAGTACCAAAACCTCACTTGACACTTTGAAAGGGTGTGGTAAGTGTTTGGGCTATCAACCTCTCAAGGGTATGGAAATGGAGAGGTAGGAGTTAAGGAAAAATCATAACGAATTGTGTAGAGAAATGTGGGTACAGCAATCTCTAACTCTTAAGGGTTGTGGTTAAGGTTTTCTTTCAGAAACACTCCTCAACATATGTGGGTAATGGAGGTATATATAGTGTGGGTAAAGAAAGTGTGTATCAGATATGACAAATTGGCAAAACAAAATGTTTCGCAGGTATCTTGCGGGAAGGCCTTACCCGCGAGACACTTTCGAAAACCAGCTGTCTCCATCTTGTCCTGACTCTTCGCATTCTAGTCATGTGTTGGGCACATGCTTCACTTCGTTGGAAGCCTACTTGCAAGCTACTCGCAAAAACTGCTTTAGTCTTCAATTGCCTTGAGTCTTCACACTCTCTCTTACACACAACCCTTACAAATAAATCCCACATAAAATACATGATACATAAGATCGAACAATATTACAATCAAATTTGGCACTGAATCATGATATTACAACTTTACAAAGATAAAGTAAACCTCCTTCCTAAAATAATAATAAAATCTTATTTTTATTTTTGGTTAAATTTTATACTTGGAATCATGATATTTGATCCTCTATATGAAGTTAACTTTGGTTTGATTAGTGTTAACTCATAAAATTATTTGTTTAATTCATCAAATTAACCTTGGTTTCATTTTTAGCATTAGAAAAACTTATTCAATTGATATTTAAATAAAAAATGACACTCTTAAACTTATTTACTTAAGCCCCTAACTATATTGAGCCAGCGCTGATTTGGACCAAATGTTGACCATAAATCTGATCGTCCCAAATTAAGATCCACATAAAACTGTTTTTAAGAAATCCTTGGAAAATTACCAAAATACGCAGAGATTTTTTTTTTTTTTTTTTAATTTTATTTTGAGAAAGAGGTCAAACAATGTTAGATTGACGTAAACAAGGTGTCAATGGAAAAATTCTTGAGCAAGCTTCAATTTAATTAGGGGGACTCTGGCATAGAAACTCCAAACGAACAAAAAGAACTTACGAAAAATTAGAAATTTTTTTATTATCAAAAGTGAAACAATTAATGCTCAATCTCTAACACATTGTTCCTTGTTAATTAAATTGTAGGGAAACAAAACTCAATTTGTGTTGACACCATATATGATAGCCGATTGGGTTTTCCGAGCTTCAATATTGAATCAGATTAATGAACTAGGCAGCCACTGGATTATTTGATTTCTGAGGTCGAAACTCGAAATGTGCTCTTAGACCATTTCTTGTGTCCAAGTAAATTAGTTAAACGAATTTCCAAATCCAATTAATGCAAGCCGCCTCTGCATGGTCTTAGTCACGTAAAGAAATTAAAAATAGATAAGTTAAAGTTAGTCAGTGACTAACTTTTTACTTTTTGAAAATGAGGAGGTTGCATCAAGATCAAGATGAAAGTGAAAAAAGCAAAGAGATATCCTTTTGAAAAATGAGGCAAATCAAATGCGCACCCTCCAAATAAATGTGGTTTTCTTAGTGATTTGTGTGAAGAAAAAAAAAAAAAAAAGGAAAGTATTGTTTTTAGGTTTTCTTTCTTGGGTCATATTAACGAGTGCTTTTAGGACATTGGTTAATAATCTAATTAAAAAAAGTTTTAATGAAAAAAAAATTAATGTTTTGATAGCTTTTTTCATTTTTCATAAAAGTGATGTCAAAACTTTCTTTAATTGGACTCTTAACTAGTGCCCTAAGGGCACTCGTTAGCATTTCCCTTCTTTTTTATACTAGTTAATTAACAAAGTTATCCTATATGCCTAGGCAAACTATTTTTTAAGATAGCTACTTTATGACATGGTGTTTCGCTAAAAATAACAACTCATCATAACCGTGTTCCTTTATTTCCTTTTCCCATAAAATTACATAAACAAACATATGATAAAGAGAAAGAAAGAGTATCTTTCATATTTAAGTGCAAATTAAGATGCAAAGGATGGAAATGAGATATTCGAGATTAAGCACGATTGATTAAAGGGGTCTATAAAAAAAAAAAAAAAAGTATGCAAAAGTTTTGTCGGTATATAAAGTAACACAATTAATAATAAATAAAATAAATGAGAGGATCTATGGACATATGCTCATGGTATGTGGTGCATTGTATGGCATACTTGGCACTTGGCCATGTGAAATGCATGTGTGCCAATAGAAAAATGGGTTTTCTTTTTTCATTGGAATATGATGAGATTCAAAACTTGTGAGTGTTATTTTATAGAAATAACTAATTTTTAAAAGATAGTTATTTTTTAAGGATTATGAATTATCTATTTTTAAAAACGTGTCATTTCAAATGAAGTGTCTTGATGTTTCAATTGAAACTATACATTGTTGATTATCAAAAAAAAAAATGAAACTGTACATTCTCTATAAATAAAGTACCTGAAAGACACTCAATTCACCTTTTGTTTTCCTTCATCATTTTAGTCAAATTCATAATTTCATAGAAATTCTCTTAGTGAATAAATTTAGAATTGTTATTTGCAATTGGTAACTTTGCCGTATATTGGTGGTAAATTTCTAATAACCTTGCAACAAAATCTTTCAAGTATTTTTAACTTCAAAATAGTGTTTTAGACATTGGTAAAGCCAAAAATTCTTGCTTAGGGGCAAATTATAGTATTAATAAATTGGTCAAGATAAACTCGAGAGAGAGAGAGAGAGAGAGAGAAATTATCATCTGCCTATACTCTAATGAGAATAAAAGTTATCTAGTTTGCTTTGAACATGTACAAGAGTATCCAAAAAAGGAAAATACTTAACGCTTCTCTTTTTATAAAAAAAATTCAAATATAAAACATGATAAATGTGCACATAAATAAAACAAAAAGTATGACAAACGGAATAGTTAATGGTATATAGCTGTCTTTCGAAACAATTGTTTTTCGAAACAATTGTTTTTAGCCAATTGTTTTATTTATTTATTTTTTTTGTGGGGGGGGGGGGGGGGGGGGTGGGGGGCGTGGGAGGATGAACTCAAACTTTTTAATGCCAAAGAATAAAGATATTTAAAAAATTTAAAATTTTGGGTGGCTAATTCGCCAGTGGTTCCAGACATACAAATCACATTATTTTTTGGATAACTGTTTCCTACTCATTTTATTCCACATACACAAGTGCATGTACACACATATATAAGACTTGTTAAGTAAATTGTAATTTAAATGTTTCTAAATTGGTACACTTGCACATCTATAAAGACTTGAGAATATACCTGAAAGTTGGTTCATAGTTTGGGACCGGTACAAGAATAAAGTAGTTAATTAATGGACAAAATTGCCTTATGCCCCACCTTTTGAAATGCCCTTCTTTTGAAACTCGACTTTTTCAAAATTAAGTTAAGTCCTATAGTGACATTTTTAAGGACCTATAATGGCGTTTTGTAACTCGAGCTCCATAAAATCGAGTCACAAAACGTCACTATAGGGCTCTAGAATTATTTATTTATTTTTTTAACTTGATTTTGAGAAAATTGAGTTACAAAAGATGGACATTTCCCTAATTAGTTTGGGAAAAGGGGCATAAAGCTATATAATTTGGGTGAAAAGGGCATAAGGCAATTTTGTCCGTTAATTAATATATATATATTAATAGTTGCATGTATGACTGTAAACTAAATTCGGATTTAATGTTTGAATAATAGGATGATTTGTTAAGATGTAGAAATTTCATGTGTAGTTGTGGGAGAATCGAGATTTTCTAAGAAAACGATGTCGATATGGTAATACCGATTTTGGAATTAAAACATATTCTTGGTATGTTATAGCTTGCTGAACACTAGGAGAAATCAACATATGCATGAAATTTGAGAAATAGAAGTTTGCCAAAATTCTTGTAGCAAGTGGTGTTGGCATCTCTTGCTACAAGGAAGAAAGAGAGAAGATGCTAAGAACTTGTCTAGATATAGATCATAGAATCTATAGGTATTATTAGACAATACTCAAGGTGATACTAGTCAAGATTTAAGAATATATAAGCTGGAGAAAGAAGAGTTCAGAAATTGCCTAGTTTGATCAATCAAAAAATAGGTTCGATCGATTGAAACACGTATTTGCAGAATTCTATTTCAGCCCAAATTCTACTTAAACGTATTGGGTTTCAAGTAAAACACTGCCAGTATATAAAGGAAACCCTAAGCACATTTTTAAAAGGCTTTTCAGAGAGAGAAGAGTGTGCCTCTTTTGTATCTAGGGTTTTGTTCCCAAAAAGATCTCTCATGTCTTCTACCGATATTATTCCTTGAAGAATCTTAAGATCTGGTGTTGTAGAAGTTGCTGCATTCTCTAGTCATCAAAGGTGTTGATGATCTAAACCTTTAAGGTGGTCTTGGAGTCACAAACATGAGAGTTTGTGTTTTTATCACAAGTGTGGGTGCTTGTGTTGCAAAGGCCTAATAGAGACGAGTTCGTGGATTCAAAGCTTGCACGTGGTTGTGTCAGTAAGTTCTACATGTGGTAGCAATAGGATGTTAATGGTCTAAGTCTTATTGTAAACTTTGATTCTCTATAGTGGATTTGCTTTTTACCTTGAGGATAGCTAGGTTAAATCTTCTCCAGGTTTTTTATCGGTTTGGTTTTCCTGAGTCATCATATCATTTTGTTATTTATTTTTCCGTTACTTTGCATGATATGATTGTTTTGTTTTAACCTAGATCTGAATAATAAACCTAAGTATTAACTTGGTTAATTAATTAGGTTCAACAATCTAGTTTACAGGGATTTAAAACCTAACAGAAGAGATCGAAGAATGCCAATATTTTGTTTTTGCCACTATATATAAGTTTAGAATTTGAAGCACTTTCGCATAAGTTCAGACATTTTGTTCCTGGGTATCAGATAAGAACCCTACGCCATATACAAAAAATGTTTCGACTTTGATTCAGAGCACGTGGAGAATAGTGTGAAAGAGAAATCAAGAAGTGAAAAATTAAAGGGAGGGCAGAGAGAAAAGGAAAATATAATGAAGATTAACATAATGGAAGTGTTTGCACATTTTAGTGAAATTTTGTTTTTGTGCTAGGCTGCTAGCCATTAGTGTCATTAGACATGAGTAAAAAAGCTATGGTTTACTTCATCAATGACCCACTTCTATTTTCAGTTATTGTTAGAGTACTATCATCTGGTGTGCTAAATGTTAAAATTTTAATATATAGTACACCAAACACCAAAACAATGCCCCATAATATGTTTTAGATGCAATTTTTCAAAACATGCTACAGTGCTGTTCTACTATTAGAAAGGCATCATAGCATGTTCTAAAAAAATTATTATTATTATTTTATTCACTCCGTACTTATTTAATTTGCCCCTTTAATATATTAGTTTTTTTTTATAAAAAAAATGTTATTTTAATGTGTTGTATGTATTATTTTAATGTGTTGTAAAATGAAGATGTGATTTATAGTGTAATTTCAATATTAATATTAAAATAAAATAAAAAAGTAACTATTAGATGTGCTAAATGTTAATTTAAAAAAAAAGATTTGATGCTACTGCTCTTTGCTGTGCTAGATGTTAGATTATTTAGATATTCAAGATCTTCATAGTTATTATTGTTTTTATTTTTTATATATAGATATTACAATATAAATAAAAAGCGGCAAGAAGATCATTTTTCATCCTTCATTATTATAATACTTTCATCAATATTCTCCACATGCGAGCACAATATTCTGGTCCTAGTCCCAAAGTTGGGCCTTGTGAAGTTGGCTTAACATATGACTCGTTTGGCCCCACAATAAACGGATATGAATATTGTCTTTACTGGTGGTCTCACTGAAAATTGACACCGACTCATTTGTAATAACACCCTTAAAATTTAGGGAACTATTAATTTCTCTTTTAAAGTTCAAATTTTAGATTAATTCTCAATCGATCGATCTAGATAATTTTCGATCGATCGGAAGCTGTTGAATAGCTGAAAGAAAGCTATTGAGAATCCAGAGACTTCTCTCTTCGAGTTGAACTTGTGTATTTATTTTGGACTTGAAAATACACTTTGTAATTTAACAAAACTTAAAATTTGTCATGGTTTATCAACACTAAACTTATTGAGCCTAATAATTGTTATAAATTTATTTAATCTAATGCTTACTTTATTTTTTTCTGGTTGTCATAGTTGTTTTTGTAGCAATCAGATGCGTGGTTTCTCTATATTATTTAGGTGGAAAATGTGAAGCTTCTAGATATTTCAGTGGCAGAAGTTTACGCGATTATGGGTTCAGACTTTGGAGGCATATATATGAGGCATTGTGCTTTTAGAATTGTTCTTGCAACTCGTTAACCTTGAAATAGTTTTGCTTTACTTGATGAGTTTGATAATGATGTTAGGCAATGATTGTAAACTGGGATTCTTCTTACGATCTAAGATTCTTGCTTGTTTAGATGCGAAGAAAATCATGAAAAAATTGTTTTATTTTATTTGAGTTTCTATTGTTTTATTTAAATTTTAGATAATTATTAATTTTGTGGGCTATTTAATTGACATGAAAAAATTAAATTGATGTGGCATAATTTTATTGGTATTTACCTGCCACCTTATTAATTAACAGATATGAACTATGCGAAATTGCGAATCAAAATATTATGAAACATTAACTCTATGAATAAAATTTTTTGAAACATAATTGGGTAAAATTGAATTCTTCACGAGCTAAAAATCATTTTGAGTTTATAGGGCATAGTACGAGTCTTAACTTACGTTTTAAATGTCAACTTCTAACATCTCGTATCTCCTCACGAGCTTACTATAGGGGTTTATGTGGGGTAGGGTTTTCTTCTTTTGTTTACCCTTTGCATGTGTTGTTGCTTTTATTTCAGTTTGAACGATGGATGATGAGTTAGAAGCACTGTGGAAGTGTCTAAAGCTAGTGTTTTCACAACAATAAGCACAACTCAATCTTCTAGTTAAAGTATAAACAAAGAAATATTTCAATTTGGAAGCGTTTAAGTCTATGATGGTTTGAGAGAGTTGAGTGATAATCTCTTAAGTCCTTGGAACTTTAATGGTGGTTAATATTTGACAATAAGGATTTGAATAACATTCTCTTGTAAGTCCTTGGAACTTTAATAAGTGTGTGATCCTTGTGAATTAAGTAGTATACTGAGGAAGATTCTTACGAATTCGAGTAAATGTGGAGTTGATGGATGTCAGCGTATCGGAAAATAACATAGGATGAGGAATGATAAGCCAAGAATGTATTGACCTCTTAGGATAAATTAACCAATTAATTAGCCAAGTTAATTAATTAGGTTAATTAACATGCAATATGCATCGTAGCACAAACAAATTACCAACTAAGTTAAATACAGTGAAAAAATAAATTTGACATGGTGATTTGTTTACAAATGAGGAAAATCTTCAAGGTAAAAACCCCAGCAAGTGAATTTAAGGTCACCACTCCCGAGAATCTACTATTATCAAAACAAGCGGTTACAAGTAAAGAAATCTTAGTACTTTATAACAACTTACGGTTGAACCTTTATCTCAATACACAATTGGACTTGTAATGTAGTGACAATCTCTCCTTTTAATGCACGGCTTCCAGTACTTGATTGAACAATCGATGCACGGATCCAAGTACGTGACTAATACACCAACTTGAGAAGGATGTTGGCTGCAAAGTTTTTCAGTTCATCCACACGATGAAGATCATGAAGATCAAGAAGCTCTTTGGTTACAAAACCCTACGGCGTACAAACACAAGAGCTTCTTCAAGAGAAAGATGAACTAGGGCAAATTGTCTCCGGTCACAATATGCTTGCAACAACAAGTGCAACAACCTTATGACAGCCCTTAAAATAATCTGTATATATGTTTAGGGTTGTGAGAAAAGAAAATCTAAACACATAGCTTGGATATGCGTGAAAAAAAGTTCTAAAAAACTGATTTTCGTAATTCTCGATAGATACAGCTGTCGAGCTTATCTGTCAAGCTTCACATTTTAAATCTCGATAGATATATCTATCGAGCTTTAAAACACAACACTTCTCCACTTAATTCTTAGACAGATTTGCATAGTTTCAATACTTGAACTTTAACTTTTGTTTCTTGAAATATTAAACACATCCTAGATCTACCAAATTACAAGTAAAGTGCATTTTGTTAAAGGATTAACCAATTCTAAATGACCTATGTTCTTAACATGATCTACATATGTCCTAACAAGGAAGATTCTTATGAATTTGAGTAAATGTGGATGTCTTAAAGCCTTTGCTAAGGGGTAAGAAACTTAGGTTTGAGAAAGGGAAGACACCTTTCTCAAAAAAAAAAGAAAAGAGAGAGAGATAGAAAGGGAAAACATGAAGGTACATTTTCAGTATGAACGGCTGCCTATTATTTGATATCAATGTGGAATTTTGGATCATAATAATCAAGAATGCCCTGATAGACAGTTAGAATAGCGTCGATAAAATCATAAGGATTTTCAATATAGTGCTAGGATAGAAGGGTTGAGAGTTAAGTTGGGAATAGATGGAGCATTGGGTATCAATCAACTTGGCTAAGTGGCAGATTAGTGTTGATATGGGAAAAAAGGGATTAATCTTAAAGTTCAAAGTTATTCCTTAGCCATGTTGGTGCAATTATACACAATTGGATTCGAAATGAATGAGAAAAAGAAAGAAAGAAAATCTTTTAGTTGTAGGATTATACGTTTGTACAAAGTTAGCTATGTAGTTTGGCGTAAGGTGAGACACTCTAGGTTTTTCAAATTTGAATCCACTTTAATATTTTAAATTAATTACAAGCTACTTGATATTTTGGTTGATAGAGTTTCATCTAAAGTCAATTATTTTAAAAATTAATAAAACCGACCACCTGTCGTAGGAAAGAAAATAACTACTTGGTCTAGCCATCATGACTTCTATGACCAAACTTTTATATAGTATAGTATAGTATATGATATTAGATTTGATATTGTGTTAGAGTAAAATTTCAATACAATTCTTATGTGTTGTACCTAATTAGGTTCCCCAATTAAATTAAACCACGTTGTTGCATCAACCAATTAATGAATTAAATAATTGAGTTTAAAACATTGTCATTTTTATAAAAATAAATAAATTTTTAATTTTTTTGGTATCAATCAATACTATGGCTGAATTAAATTGAGGAATTTAAGTACAGTGCCAAAGATATTGTAGCTAAGTTTTAGCTATTATTTTATATAACTTATTCATCCATTATGTTACAGTTTAAAATAAATGTTGTGTTAAGTAATTGATTTGAAAAGGAAGAAGTATAGATGAAGTCTATCAAAGAATATTCCTAGTCTAGTCACACTGAAAATCCAAACATCGGATTACTCCTGACATGCATCAGATTTTGTCTAGTGATTTTATTGTTGATAAGATTAAAGCGGCGTTGTTTCAAATGGGACCAACAAAGGCTCCTCGGCCTGATGGTATGAATGCTTTATTTTACCAAAAGTTTTGGCATGTAGTGGGAGATAATGTTGTCTTTGCTGTGTTGGATTATCTGAATTATGGTGTCATGCTTCCTGATATTAATCACACTAATATTGTGTTAATTCCCAAAGTGAAAAATCCTGAGAAAATTTTTGATTTTCAGCCTATTAGCTTATGCAATGTTAGTTATAAAATTATTTCTAAGGTGTTGGCTAACAGGCTAAAACAGATTCTCCTAGCTATTATATCACCTATTCAAAGTGCATTTGTCCCAGGATGCCTCATCACTGATAATATTTTGGTGGCCTATGAGACTTTGCATACCATGCATTCTAGGAAAAAAGGCAAAAAAGGCTTGCTTGCACTGAAGCTAGATATTAGCAAGGTGTATGATTGTGTTGAATGGACTTTGTTAGGACATATGTGATTCACATGTTAGGAACATATGTTACTATTTTTATGTAATTGGCATATCTTTTGACAAAATGCACTTTACTTGTATTTGGGTAGATTTATGATGTGTTTAATACTTCAAGAAACCTTGTTTCAAGATTAAGTGTTGAAGTCATGCAAGTTTGTCCAAGATTCAAGTGCAGAAAGTGCTGTTCATTAAAGCTCGATAGCTAGCTATTTATTGAGACCTATAGAGCTGTTGAAGCCCGTGGCTCGACAGTAGCTCGACAGATTGGGTATCTGTCGAGGTTTATGAAAAACAAAGTTTCAGTTTTGTTCTGACTTCAATCTGTGATTATGTGTTTGATCTTTCTTTTCTCATAACCTTAGATATATAAAAGGATTATTTTAAGGGCCGTCAAAGGTGACACAAGTTGCACAAGTGTTGAGCAAAGTTTGTTCAAGCAAATTGTGACCAGAGACATAATTTTCCATAGTTCATCTTTCTTGTGAAGAAGCTGCTGTGTTTGTGCACTGTAGGGTTTTGTAACCAAGCATTTTCTCGATCTTCATCGTGTGATGAACTAAAGAACTTTGTAGCCAACAACCTTCTCTAGTTGGTGATTGAAGTCGCGTACTGGGATCCGCGAAATTGGTTAATTACGTACTGGGAGTCGTGCATTACAAGGAGAGATTGTCACTACAGAACAAGTCCAATTGGGTATAAGGTACTGAGATTTCTTTACTTGTAACCGTTTGTTGTGATAATAGTGGATTCTCAGGAGTGGTGATCTTAAAATCACCTGGTGGGATTTTTGCCATGTAGGTTTTCCCCATTCGTAAACAAATCATCGTGTCAATTTATTTTCCGCTACATACTTAGTTTATATTGGTGATTTGCTACTACGCGTTTGCTTGTTAATTTGATTAATTAATAAACTTGGCTAATTAATCAATTAATTTATTATAAGGGGTCAATACATTTTTGGCATATCAAGTGGTATTAGAGCAGGCACACTCTGATTAGGTTTTAATCTTTGTTGTGTGATCCATTGACCCCTGTTTGTCATGGATAGAGGATAGTCTCTTATTATATCTCATTTATTTGATGGCACTAACTATGCATACTGAAAAGTATGTATAAGAGCTTTTTTGCAATCTTTAGATGAGAAAGTGTGGCAAGCTATGGAGATAGGCTGGACCAAGTCGAAGGAAATGTCGGCCGATTGGGATGATGCTAAGATTAAGGCGGAAAACTTCAATAGTAGGGCATTGAATGCCTTGTTCAGTGTAGTCACTAATAAGGAATTCAAGAAGATATCCTCCATTGAAACTGCAAAGGAAGCATGGACCATCCTCCAGACAACCTATGAGGGAACAAAGGCTGTCAAGGACTCGAAACTTCAAAGGCTCACTACTAGTTTCAAAGAGATAAAGATGAAGGAGGATGAGTCGTTTGATGAGTTCTATGCCAAGCTCAAGGACATAGTGAACTCAGTTTTTAATCTTAGGGAAAACATTTCCGAACCCAAGATTGTGAGAAAGGTGCTCAGATCTCTACCAGAGAGATTCCATGCCAAGATCACCGGGATTGAGGAATCAAAGGACATTGACAAGATTCCTTTGACAGAACTGGTTGGTAATCTGCAGACTTATGAGTTAGGTTTAATAAGAATTGGTAAGTCGAGTAAGGGCAAGAGCATGGCATTGAAGGCCAAGAGTAGTGATACTAATGAGTCTTTAGACGATGAGGATTCTAAGATGAAGTCCTACATTACAAGGCAATTTAAGAAGTTCATGAAGAATGCCAATGGGAAGTGCTTTGACAAGGACCGTATGCAATCTAGTTCTTCTCAGTTCAAGAGCCAAGACAAAGTGAAGAAGGATGCTAGGGATGGTGGTCAGTACGTTGTTCTTTCAGGACAAAAGTGCTTTGGGTGTCAAGGCTTTAGTCACATGAAACAAGAGTACCCCACATATCTCAAGACCATTGGGAAGAGCAAGGCACTTGCTGCTACATTGAGCGACATTGAGCCTGAAGATGATTCCGACAATGAGGATGACGGAATCTTGAAAGCCTTCACTGCCACTATCAATCCTACTGAGGGGATTGTTGAAGATGTGGATGAAGAAGAGCTATTGGTGGAGTCCAAGTTTGAGAAGATAGGTGAAGGAACATACATCAATATGTATAAACCAAATATAAGTACAATGTATGTCAAAACGGCCATAAGACCAATATACAAGATATGATGTATCTGAAATAGAAAGAAAAGAAAAAAAAAATACATCAAGTCCTCACTATCCTAAATGAGCAAAAAGCAGAACTCCATCTCATTATCCACTGCAGAAGCTCAGTACATTGCTGTTGGTAGCTGTTGCACCCAACTCCTATGAATGCAAAAACTCCTCCATGATTATGGTATTTGTCAAGAATATCTTACCATCTACTGTGACAATACCAGTGCCATCAACATCTCTAAGAATCTAATTCAACATTCTCGAACTAAACACATAAAGATTCGACATCACTTCATTAGGGAGCTTGTCGAAGATGGTACTCTCACTCTTAAGTTTATTCACACTGATGATCAGAAGGCTGATTTGTTTACCAAACCTCTTGACAGCAAATCTTTTGAATTCCTTCGTCAAAACATCAATGTCATCTCCATGGATTGATCTCTTTCTCTTCTCCTTCCTCCTCATGCATTTGCATCTAGTTTTTATGCTTTGCTTTGTTTAACATGTTTTTGTTTTTCTATCAAACTTTTCTATAAGGCATGATGTAGAAGATGGGATTTCCAGACAAATGGATTGGTTGGGTGATGGGTTGTGTCACCACACCCTCCTTTTCTATTCTCATTAATGGTAAATCTTATAGGAATATCAACCCATCTAGGAGTATTTGTCAGGATGATCCACTATCGCCATATCTTTTCCTTTTATGTGCAGAAGGGTTGACTTTAGTATTAACAAAGGTTGAGCATGAAAGGCGTATTAATGGGGTATCTGTTTGTAGAAGGGCGCCTAAAATTTCAAATCTAATGTTTGCTGATGACTCCTTACTTTTTGTAGAGCTACACAAGGTGAGGTTGATGTGATTAATGTGGTTTTACATATTTATGCTCATGTTTCTGGCCAATGCATAAATATGGAAAAATCATCAGTATACTTTAGTAGTAATACCCCTAATTGACAGAGGGAGGAAATTGTGGCCGCTTTGGGGGTGAAACAGGTGGAGAGATTTGAAGCATATTTGGGGTTACCTACGTTGGTGGGAAAGGCCAAATATCAAACCTTTTCTTTACTAAAGGATAGGGTTTGGAAAAAATTACAAGGATGGAAGGGTATGATGCTATCAAGAGCCAAGAAGGAAATGCTTATAAAAGCGGTTGCCTAATACATTCCAACATATACTATGGGGGTATTTCAATTACTGGTGAAACTATGTGATGAATTGAATACAATGTGTGCAAAATTTTGGTGGGGACAGGTTAGCAATGAGAGGAAAATACATTGGAAAAATTGGAGTTTTTTTGTCTCGGCCAAAAAATGAAGGTGGGATGGGATTTAGGGACTTGAGATTCTTCAACCTTGTCATGCTAGCAAAACAGGGGTGGAGGTTGCTGCATGATTAAAATTCTCTTTTATTTCAATGCTTCAAGGCAAGGTACTTTCCTCGATGCAATTTTTTGGATATGGTTGAGTCACCAAACTATTCGTATGCATGGAAGAACATGGTTGTTACATTACCTATTCTTAAGAGTGGGTGTTGTTGGTGAGTGGGGAATAGTGAATCCATTAAAGTATATTTAGATAAATGGATACCAAACTACCTAGCAAATAGAATTCTCCATCAGGGACACGATGTTGATAGGGAGAAGATGGTATCGGAGCTTATTGATGATGAGTTACATTGGTGGATGCATGATGTGATTATGGAAAGATTTTGTAGAGAAGAAGTTGATGCCATATGCAAAATTCCTTTGAGTCGAAGGAATATATATGATTCAGTTGGGTGGTTGCATACAAAGAATGGGAAGTATGCTGTTAAGTCGGGGTACGATGTTGCAAGGAAAGTGTTGAGGAAAGTTGATGGGGTAGGTAGCTCTGGTGGTGCAAGTGGTCAGCAAGTTTGGAAGAAAATTTGCCAATTGCATGTGCCAAATAAAATAAAAAGTTTCGGGTAGAGAGCATGCCAAGAAATTTTACCAACCCAAGTGAACCTGGTTTGAAGGAAAATAATTGCTGAGAGGGGCTGTCAATGCTGCACTGGGGTACTCGAATTTGCATTACATGCAATTTGGGAGTGTGGGGTTGCACAGGACGTGTGGGCTGGCTGTGCTATTAGTTTGCAGAAGTGTACCATTGTTTTCCATGACATTGTGGTTTTGTTTGAGCATTTATTGGATAGGATATCAACATCTGATTTTGAGGTTTTCCTTGTTCAAGTTTGGCTTATTTGGAATCAAAGAAATGTGATTGTACATAGAGGATAGATAAGGGATCCGAAGTGGCTGAACCAGAGAGCAGTGGAGTACTTAGACGAGTGTAGGAAAGCACAAGACCAGATGAGTCTTCCAAACACGGCGGCACAGCCCAGACAGAGCTGGGACCCTCCTCCTTCTTCGGTGTATAAGCTTAACTTCGACGCTGCTATATTTGATGGGATTCAGTGCTTAGGTTTTGGGGCAATAATCCAAAATTCATATGGTGAAGTAATGATTTAAATGTCTATCAAAGGGCCTTCGGTCAGTAGCCGTGAAGAGGTGGAGGCATTGGCTTGTCGAAAGGCTATTGAGTTTGCTATGGAAGCTAGTTTTTCAAAGTTGATAATTGAAGGTGACAACATTGCAGTCATGAAAGTAGTGGCAAGCTCATCAGGTGGTTACTTGTTGCTAGGACATGTTTTTGGAGACATCCAATGCAGCCTTTGTGGGTTGCACTTAGTCTCTATAAGCTGTGTTAGAAGAGGGGGAAATAGGGTAGCACATATTTTGCCTCAATGCGCTAGAAATATTACTAATGACTTGTATTGGATGGAGGATTCTCCACCCCCTGTCCTAGAAGCCTTATACCATGATTGTTTAAATATTAATGAATGAATATTTGCATTGTCTTCAAAAAAAAAAAAAAAATCCAACTTATTTGACTAATTGAATTATTTTATTTGTCTAATTAGGTATAGCCTTTTAAATTTTATTTTATTTTTTAAAATTAAAAATTTATTTTTACTCAAAATTGCTTATTTATCGTCAAATAAATTCTAGTTAGCTCAATTGATAAAATATCTTATCATCTAATAAGAGATTTTGGTTTAAATTATTATTCTGGACAATTATGAAAAGAGATTCAAATAAATAAAAAAATATTAATATTTTATACGATGATAAAGAATGAAAGCTCGAAAATGTGTTGAAAACACAAGAGCTTGTTTAGACCCCCAATTTTAAAGTTACGGCTTGGTTGATTTTACACTAACTTAATACTAAGTGCGGAATAGTGTAAACACAAGCATACAAGCAAGAGAGCTACTCTAATCCATATTTAAAGCAACACATCAGTAAAATGAAATGAACAAGAGTAGGGAAGAGAGATGCAAACACATATAACACACTGATGTGTTATCGAAGAGGAAACCGAAGAACTCAGCGAAAAACCTCTCCCTCGCCCTTTAAGTGGAAATCGATTCACTAAACAATCAGTTGGGATACATGGGTTAGCAAGAGACTCTCCAAGCCTAATCTACCCTATGTACTTAAGCCCTCCAAGCTTCTACTCCAACAAGGCTTCTCGGAATCGTGTCTTGTCTAGTTCTCCAGATCCCGCAACAAGCTCCATGTTGCATTTGCCATCCTTGGCTTCTTCCAATGCTTTCCAGCAGCACCAAACGATCACTTGACACTTTGAAAGGGTGTGGTAAGTGTTTGGGCTATCAACCTCTCAATGGTATGGAAATGGAGAGGTAGAAGATGAGGAAATTCCACAAACAAATGTGTAGAGAATTGTTGGTATAACAATTTCTAACTCGCAAGTGTTTTTGCTAGGGTTTTCTCTTAGAAGCTCTCCTTCTCATTTGTGGGTAATGTGGGTATAAATAGTGTAGGTGCAGAAAGTGTGTATCAGATAGTACAGTCTGGCAGAATAGAATGTCTCGCGGGAAGGCCTTACCCGCTAGATACTCACCTTCCCGCGAGACACAGCTGTCTCCATTTGTACTGACTTTTTGCATTCCAGTCATGTGCAGGGCACATGCATCTTTTTGTGGGATGCTTAGTCACGAGATACTCGCGAAAACCCTCCTTGCTTTAATTGCTTGAGTCTTCACACTCTCTCTCACTATCACACAACCCTTACAATAAATTCCCACAACAAATACAAGGTACATAAGATTGAATAAAATTACAATCAACTTTGGCACAGAATAAAAGCCAACAAAAATACATATTTGAAAATCACAACTTTACAATCTCCCCCTTTGGCTATTCCGTGAAAAAACCCTTAAAACAGACTCTAGACTTAAACGTGAGTTTAGGAATAGTGGCAAAACTCACTCACACCTAATCTAGAAGCTATGTAGCACTTGCACGTATATACCTGTAACCTGAAACACTTGCACACAGACAAAACTTTCATTAAGCTTATGACAAGTTGAGTACACGGTACGTACATGAGCAAGTAAAATTCGATCGAGTTTCTAAACACTATAAAACATGTAAGCATATCTTGATCATACAAGGGCAGTCATTAAAGAATGACTCCAATGAACATATAATAGGTAAATGTTCTTCCGGACATGTAAAAAAGAAGCAATCACTAAAGATTACTTGCATGTCCAATCACACGACCAATGCAAAATACACGAAGTATATGCATCTAAGAACAATCCTACTAAGGGCACAAGTGTGAAGTACTCAAGACATATTTGCAATATCTAAAAATACAAAGAAAATGTTACAAAAGCATAGAAATAACCACAAATAAACTGAGTATAAATTAAAACATTTAAAAGCAAATTGTACTAAAGTTTTAAAGAAAAACAGTAAAAACAGTAATTATAGAAGCAAAAAAAATAAACCCAAATAAACTGATAACCAATAAACCAATATTTCTAAGTATGAACCTATGCTCCCCCTAACATTGTGCAAGCTTCCCCTCAAAATTTTCTCCTCCTTTTTGACCGGAATGGCCAAAAGGCTAGAACTGGTCGGACTTGGAGTCTGGATAAGTCATCGATTTGAGATGATAAGGCTGTGATTTGACCCTAGAAGTAAGCAAACTGGTCCGCTGTGTGCCACATATGGGAATCTAACATAGTGTACATCTGCTCTACTCTATCAAGAAGACGGTTGAGTCTGTTTGGTCCTTTTGCTGGTGCTGAGGATGATGGCTGAGCTGATGGCTCTGTGGCAGAAGTGAATCTATCAATCTCCTCCTCCGTATCTTCACCCTCATCCGCAACACGATCCTGTGGTATTGTATGCACACCTATCTTGGAACCTTTGATGTGGGTTGTGCTCCTGGTGACTGTGTGCACCAATGTGATAGTCCCTTGGAACCACAGTGAGGCCACTTGGGAATTTGAGCTTTGTCTTCGCAATTAAGCCCATAATCAGTGAGGGAAAAGGCAAAACTGTTCTGGAATGTTGCTTCTCAATGCTTTTCTTTAACAGATGAAAGATGTGTCCACATATATCAATCTCCTGGTAAGTAAAGAGATCGTACAAAAAATTTGTCCTTCAAGCTGATAATGTGGTGAGGTTGGTGACAAGGTACAGGTTATGGATTATCACGTATGCCAAAGCCCTTATCTCTGGTGAAAAAGGGATTGTATTCATGGATGACTTCTTTGATGTTCCACCAAGAATTTCCACCATGTCCGCAGTAGATCCCAATCTGTCTTCATATTGGACTGAGATAGGCTGAGAGGGAGGATGAATCTCCAAATATTCTTGAATGCTGTCCCTTGTAATCACAAATTCCTTGTGTCTCACCCAGCACTCTATACGATCTCCGTTCACAACAGTATTGGAGAAAAACTCCTTTATGATCTCTGAATAGACAACCCCAATCGGGCTCAACAATTTGGTCCAAGTTCTTTCTTTGAACACCTCAGGGATGAAAGTGCCCTCAAGTGATTCCAGTTGCACGACCTTTTCCATGATGATCGTTTTATCCTTATAGCAGTCATTGTACTTTATATCGGCTTCAACAGACTTGAAATGATCAGAATCAGTGCGTGCACGTTTGGAAGAGGGTTTCTTGGTGGCTGTATGTTTAGTAGGAGCCATCTGTGCAAAGGAACACAAATAGAAACGAACCAAGTATGGACACATAAAATAGAACACAAAACTTGATTAGATTCAAGTTAGTTCAAAATATAGGTAAAACAACCTAAAACAGAGTAAAACTAACTCAAAAACAGAGTAAATAGACTCAAACAACATGCTAAAGGCATTAAACCAAGTAAGCATAATCACAATGCATAAAATAAGTACATGTGCATGTGTGTGTTTGTGCTGAGCATGTGCTGATGCATATGTGTGCAGCAAGTGATGCATGAGGTGTGCCTAGAAAGCCCTATTGTGTGCCTAGAGTGTGTGCAACATGGGCAAAGTGTGTGAAACACAAAGACAAAGACCAAAACATGGTAAGTATGATTAGTCAAGAGAAAATCCTATTATTGGAACTCACTTGAGTCCAATTCAGCACAAGAATGTCTGTTGGACATTTTGACAAACACCTATCATGCAACAGAGTTCACAGATGATGAAAAATGCATGAACATAATGAAATATGCCTCAATACATGCTCAAACTGCCACAAGGGGCCAACACAGATACACAAATAGCAAATGGGACTCAGCCCAATCAAGAATTTGGAAAGAGTTTCACAAAAATTAAGAACCCCAATCCATTTTTATAAAATCCTCAATTTTGAGAACCCTAACTAATTTTCTGCATAATCTATGACAAACAAAAGGAAAAATGTTGTAGAAAACATACCTTAAAGATAAGATCGCAGAAAACAAGCTTGGAATTGATGGGGTTTGAGAGAAAAATGATTTTGGGTTGAGAGAGGTTCGAGTGAGGCAATGCGAGGGAAGTTATGAGTTTTGAAAAGATGTCACATCTACTACATAAAAACTGAAGACACGCATTTTTCGTGGGTTAGACAGTCGCGATATAAGTCGCGAGACATACTAAAGCTTTTGCGAGAAGCTCTTAGTCACGAAATAGTAGTGATATAGTCGCGATAGCCTCTATATGAACTTTAAAAAATTTCAGTTTTGCCTAAAAACATTTCGCGAGAAGAGTTTAGTTGCGAAGTACTCGCGAGGCAGTAGCAAGATTTTCTATATGAAAATGTGACTTTTTAAATTACCCTCAAGCAAATTTCGCAGGAAGCTCTAAGTTACGAGCTACTCGCGAAAATACCTCTGAACTAGTTTTTTGAAGAAAAACAAAAAATTGCATTTTGAACAAAAACTAAAGACAAAAGTATCAGAATCACTTTCAAAAACTTATAAAACACTCAAAAAAAATTTTGGGTTTGATCGACAAGAGATTAAGCATACACATCATATTTGAATATGTACAATCACACAAATGAGATAAGCATTATCTAAACAAAGTCTTGTGTGTTGTATGTGAGTATCAAATCTGGAATAGTCCATAGACCAGAGTGAAGCTTCGATGATCAATTCAATCAAGTCATACACAACTGGTGCAAAATTAAGTGGACTATCTCAATTATAGAAATGAACATATATGACCTCCCACAAGAGAATGATTACAAAACTTAGAAGCTTTTCATTTTTCTTCTGCATAAATCATAACATTTAATCCTTTTTGGATAATATATCTCCTTTTGAGAATGGTACTTCAAATTTTTGATATTTCAACATTGAGAGTTAGCCTTTGGCTTTTTGAGCACCATACGTTTCAATACAAAAATCACTTTCCCTTTTTCCTAGTCAAATACTAGTATGTGCGACAGGCTTTTGCAGCTCATAATCACTTTTTCATTTTGAGATTTATATTTGGTGAGCTCTAATGCAAAAACATAAAATAAAGGTGGGAAGATATATAGGCATAAATCTATGCATGTATCAAGACCATTAAGACTATTAACCAATTATTCATGACAAACTTGAAGATCTATTTACAACAATCACCCATAGTTTTCAAGATTTCTCCCACAAAGATATATGTGCATACAAAACAAGCTAAGCTTGTAAATGCACTATGCCATAAGTACGAAGGTACTAGGCCAAACTCTCATGTGATATACACAACACAAGCAATCAAACTTTTTGAAAATTTTTCAAATTTTTATGGGTTTTTGAATTTTTGAACACACTAAAAAACAGAACAAATAAAGTAAGATCAACAAACACAAGTACAAAACAAAACTTGTAAAAGAAACATGCTATAAACCGGAAGTAATGCATGACATGTTGCATGAACAAATGTCCCTAAACATTGGAAGTATTAATGCATGGACATATGAGGTGATCATGCATGAGTACCCTTCTTCACCCACATGTCACATGCATTTGGGGTGATATCCTTATAGGATTGGGTACGAGAGTTAGGACTTTCAAGCTTTCTAGTGAAGCTTTCCAAGCAGTTGGTGAATGCACCAATCATCTTCATCACATCCATCATTCTGAGATCACCATTTCGACCTCTTAATGGTTCAACAACCCAAGTCCTCTTGTCATTTCTTGGTCCTCTTAACCTTTGATCGCTAGCATTCCTCAATGCTCTCAGCTTATGACAATTTGATCGGGTGTGCCCTTGAAGTCCGCAGTGATGACACACATGATTTGTTCTAGGACCTCTTTGCGATCGTGGAAGAGATTTTGCTCTGGCTTTAAATCTAACCACAGATTGATTACGGGGCTTGTTCAACACCCGTTGGTCAGCCACATTCTTCTTCTTCTCAACTTTTGCCTTCTCCACAGTAGGGGTAACTACAATTGGCTCTTTGGCCTTCACAAACTTCACTTCTTTGGAGATATTCATAGCTGAACTACTTTCTTCGGTGTATCCTAATCCGATTTTATCGGAGAAGGATTTTTGATGAGAAAGGACATCGTCAAGCTTCTTTGTGGATACTCGCTCTACCTTGGCATTTGCTTGAACTACCTCAAGCTCAAGAAATTTTATCTTTGAGTAGGCTTCGGTCAGTTCTCCATCAACATCTTTATTTCACATTTGGCTTCCTTATAGCGCACTAGAAGACTCTTATAGTCCTCCTCTGCCTTCTTCATCTTTTTCACGGCTGCCTTGGCCACCCTTGCATATTCTCTAGACTTTTCAAGAAGTGAATTGTAGTTCTCTTGAAGACCAGCTGTATCTTCATCTTCTTCAGCATCCGATTCTTCTACAATTCCCATAGATTCCTCATCACTATGTTCTCCAAGTTCTTGCACAAGCTAATTCAAGTCCTCCGAAGACTCAACATGAGCAATAGCCATAAATGTTGAGAAATTCCCTTTTTCATCACAGCTCGCTTCCGAATCGGAATTGGAAGAATCCGAATCACTAAGGGCTGTGGCATATGCCTTGCCGTTTCCTCTCAAATAGTTAGGACACTCCTTCTTAAGATGCCCATGGCCATTGCATTCGAAACACACAATTCCTTGAGGGGATTGAGACTCTTTCCCATCTTTCTTCTTGAACTTCTTCCTATCACCCTTGGAGGAAGAGAACTTTCCTTTGCTGTAGAGCTTCCCACTGTTTTTCATCTTCAGAAATTTTCGGAAGTTCTTTACAAGGAATGCTACATCCTTCTCCACATCATCCTCTTTGTTAGAGTTGTCAATTCTCTCGATGATGGTTTTAAGAGCAAGAGATTTGCTCGGTTTATGAGAAGGCAATCCCAACTCGTATGTTTGGAGAGATCCAATTAACTCTTGGATTTTGATCTCATCCAAGTCTTCACTTTCCTCTATAGCTGTAACTTTTGCTCAGAAGCTCTCCAGCAATGATCGGAGGATTTTCCTTACTACCTTTGAGTCCTCCATTTTCTTACCCAAGTTGAACTTGCCAATAACCACTTCATTCAACTTAATGTAGAAAGAGTCAAATGACTCATCCTCACTCATTTTCAGCTCCTCAAATTTGGTGGTTAGCATCTGCAACTTTGTATCCTTTACTTTCGTTGTTCCTTCATATGTGGTCTCCAATATCTCCCAAGCTTCCTTAGCTATTGTTATATGAGAAATCCTGTGAAATTCATCTGGAGAGACACCACAAAAAATTACATTTAAAGCTTTACTGTTAGCGTTAGTTGCTGCAAGTGCTGCCTTATCCCAAGTGGATTTAGCAGCCTCCGGCCTAGTCCATCCTACTTCTACCGCATCCCAAACAGTATCATCAATTGAACATAATAATGCCCTCATTCGGACTTTCCAAAAGGCATAGTTACTACCATTAAAATATGGTGGAACATTCAAAGATTGAGATCGATTCATCTCAAACGGGGTCAAGGATCACACTCAGGTATTTAAACCACAACGAGTGTACCTACTCTGATACTAATTAAAAGCTTGAAAATGTGTTGAAAACATAAGAGCTTGTGTAGACCCCCAATTTTAAAGTTACGGCTTGGTTGATTTTACACTAACTTAATACTAAATGCGGAATAGTGTAAACACAAGCATACAAGCAAGAGAGCTACTCTAATCCATATTTAAAGCAACACAGCAGTAAAATGAAATGAACAAGAGTAGGGAAGAGAGATGCAAACACAGATAACATGCCGATGTGTTATCGAAGAGGAAATCGAAGAACTCGGTGAAAAATCTCTCCGCCGCCCTCCAAGCGGAAATCGATTCACTAGACAATCAGTTAGGATATATGGGTTAGCAAGAGACCCTCCAATCCTAATCTACCCGATGTACTAAAGCCCTTCAAGCTCCTACTCCAACAAGGCTTCTTGGAATCGTGTCTTGTCTAGTTCTCTGGATCCTGTAACAAGCTCCATGTTGCATCTGCCATCCTTGACTTCTTCCAATGCTTTCCAGTAACACCAAACGATTACTTGACACTCTGAAAGGGTGTGGTAAGTGTTTGGGCTATCAACCTCTCAATGGTATGGAAATGGAGAGGTAGGAGATTAGGAAATTCCACAAACAAAATGTGTAGAGAATTGTTGGTATAACAATTTCTAACTCTCAAGTGTTTTTGCTAGGGTTTTCTCTTAGAAGCTCTCCTTCTCATTTGTGGGTAACGTGGGTATAAATAGTGTAGGTGCAGAAAGTGTGTATCAGATAGTACAGTCTGGCAGAATAGAATGTCTCGCGGGAAGGCCTTACCCGCGAGATACTCGCGAGACACAGCTGTCTCCATCTGTACTGACTCTTCGCATTCCAGTCATGTGTAGGGCACATGCATCTTTTCGCGGGGTTCTTAGTCGCGAGATACCTGCGAAAACCCTCTTTGCTTCAATTGCTTGAGTCTTCATACTCTCTTTCACTATCACACAACCCTTACAATAAATTCCCACAACAAATACAGGGTACATAAGATTGCATAAAATTACAATCAAATTTGGTACGGAATAAAAGCCAACAAAAATACATATTTTGTTAGTTTTTAGACCCCTTAAAACACAATTGGATTAACGTAGGACTTTAGCCAAGTTGTTACTTAGTCAAATTAATTAAATCTAGGTTAACACAATCAAATAATCATATCAAGTATAGCAGCGAAAATATAAAGAATACAAAGATATGATCACCCAGGAAACCAAACCGGTAAAAACCTGGGGAGGATTTAACCTAGCTATCCTCAAGGTAAACTTGAATCCACTATCTTGAAAGAATCAAAGTTCATACAATAAGACTTACAAGCCCCCACGCTCGACTTCTTATTGCTACCCACCAGTAGAACTTACTGACACAACCACGTGCAAACTCCGAATCCACAGACTCCTTCTTTCTTGGATTCTCCACCAAATACAAGCACACCTGCTTGTGTTTTCTTTAAACTTCAATGACAGCAACTAGATTAATCATCAAGGTGTAGAAAAATCTTCTCCTTGAAAATCTTAAGTTTATGTGAAGGAAAGCTTCTCAAAGATCTCACAAGAGATTCACATAAACTGCAATATGAGCAACCAAAAACGTGGCTAGGGTTTCCCTTATATACCTAGGGTAAATTAGAAACCTAAACCAATTAAAACACTTTAGGGCTGAGTTGGAAAATCTAATTAAAAAAACGTTAGGTAAGATTTTCGATTGATCGAGCCTAAGCTTCGATCGATCGAAATGTACTAAAACAGTTTTTTTTAATTAGCTCAGTTGTTTATTCCAACTTTACAACAAAGAACCAACTTTGAGCACTTCTAAAACAACTTAAATACATTGTTTTGATCATGGTTTGTCAACAATACAAATTAGGATTCTAAATACATAAAACCTAAGTCTTTAGAACCTAACATATTTGAAAATCACAACTTTACAAAGAATAATCGAACAAAAAGAATATTTTAAAAATAATTAAAAAGTAATGAAAAGAGCCACTTTTCAATTAAAATAATAATAGAAAAAAAGAAAAAAGAAAAAAAAGTCTAAGTGGTGTTAGCAAAAGTGCCAAGGCAGGCCATGAGTGATGGGTCACTTTCGTGCAGGCGGTAGACCAAAGATGAACTTTTCCATTAAGCGATTTGGATAACAAACTTTACAAGAAAGATCAACTTTCTTTGCATGCCATATTTTTTAATTTAGAATTCAAAGATTGTCCAACGTAGCTAAATTTCATGACGAATGTTTAATAGCAACGTAATTGACTGAGTACGCTGGCGGAATCTCTCACATTTTGGATATTCTATCCACTCGATAAAATCTAAAAAAACATACAAAATTGAAACAAAGACTTCATTAACAAAGTCCAAAATATTGTTATCAACACTAGGAGGCAACACTTGTCTTTGTATTGGCGATCAAAATGGGCATTTGCCCATTTCGTCCAAAACAAGTAACAAAATGCCTCTGTTTTGAAACTACTTAGTCATATACCCCTGTTTTAAAACTCGATTTTTTAAAAATTGAGTTTCAATGAAAAATTTGATTTTTAGAAAATCGAGTTAAAGACAAAAAATTAAAAAAAAAAAAAAAAATTACATGGAGCTTGAGTTCCATGTAACATTTTGCAAGTAACTCGATTTTCATTAAATTTAGTTTTTTATTTAAACTTGATTTTAAAAAAAAATAGAGTTTCAAAACAGGGGTATTTTATTAGATAGTTTTAGAACATGAGCATTTTGCTACTTGTTTTGGGCGAAAGGGATAAATGCCCATTTTGGCCTCGTATGGCATTTTAGTTGCTACTCGATGAAAAAAAAAAAAAAAAACCACAACATTATTTTCACAAAAAATATTAGATAATAAGTTGTAATTAGTTCTAATCTGAGCCTAGCATGGGCATAACTTTTTCAACCATAAATAATGACTTCCCACTTAAGATTTATTGTAAAATTATTGTGAAAATGTTGTGAATATAATATTTCTTTTCATTATTAGAGTGATGTTAAAGATGTTATAAATTTTATTACGTAAACTTTATATATGATCAATGACAAAAAATGTTATTCAAATTCTTAAGGATGTTATAAATCTCTGCATCGATTGGTCATCTACACCGATTGCGTTCAATTTTTATTTATTGTACTTGAAAAAAAAAATGTTATTCAAATAATTGTTTGTTTATTATGTAATTATTATAGTAATATATTATTTTTTAAATTCTTTATCAATTCCCAAACGCTTTTTAAATATGTAAACTCGGTTGTAAAATTTCAAAGTTCAAGTATTCAAGAATTTAAGAATTTATAGTGGGGTGTACCATGTAGATGACCACTTTGGCTTTGGAGAATTGCGAATTTTCATTAAATACTAAGAATTATTTAATTCAATAATGTAATACCTCCCGGACGGTATAGGATGTTATGTAGTGGTAGTTAAGGACCGCTTTCTTTCCTTTCCTTGAATTCAAGAGGTAGTTTTAGATTCTCCAATTTGCATTTAAAAAAGAAAAAAGAGAAAGGAAAGAGAGAGGTAGTTTGTCCTAATTCCACTATCTAACCAAGAGTTTTGTAGTTCAATTGATTATCACTTTCTGCTATTTTGAAAAGAAACATTCATAGTTTAAATGTCAATAGTTAATAGTTAATTAGTTACAAGGGTGAGATTTGGATAGATCAAGTTAGTTAAGGCTCTTGGCACACATGTAACACATTAATCACATGAGTTTTTTTTTTTTTTTTTATTGGCACCAGGTGTCCAGGACTTTGTCCTAACTAATCTTGGGGTTCACAGGCCCTCGGCAAGGAGTTTTCTGCAAGTGCACCTTGGGTAATTCAAGGGGCAAATAAATTCCCCCAGTCCAATGGTCCCAAGGAAGTGAATGCACATATGGCTGCTCGAACCCAAAATGTCAGAGTTTTACTACTCATCTTAGAGTTTGCCTGACCAATACGCCACACCCCTTGGGGTTCATTAATTAAATGAGTTAATTGAAGAAAGTACATGTTTAATTAATTAGTAAGCTAATATAATTAAGTCATGTGTGGCCAATAGGATGAGAGTTTGAAATATCTTGACAAATTGTATAAGTAGTTTCTTCTCAAAAAGAAAAAAGAAAAAAGAAAAAAGAAGAATTGTATAAATAGTTGCATGTAACCATCATTTGGAATATCATGAAAAATAAACAAATTCTTTACTTAATTAGTGCATTTTCTTTTTCTCTTAATATTTTTCTATAAATTGTGACTACTTCTAATTATGTCAGTTCCCATTCATTTCTATAGACTTCCCCCCTGCCCCCATCCCCTTAAGAACTTCCTTAACATATTTGTTTTTTTTTTTTTACTAGGTTTGGTCCAATAATTTGTTCAATTTAATAAGCGAACTAATCTCGAATAACTTCTCTTTTAATCTATATTAAAAAAAAAAAAAAAAAAAAAAAACTTATGACTCTCATTAAAAAAAAATACTAACATTATATATTATATTACAGTGTTACTCGATTTAAAAAAAAAAGTAAAAATAAAATAAATTACAGTGTTAATCAATCAATTATTCAGATTTATAATATATATAAAACCACGTGCTTTGTTTTTTGTTGAGATCATAATATTTTGCCATATAAGCTTTTGAGGTCTCACGATTTTATGTTATTATTCTGATATATATATATATATATATATATATATATATATATATTAAGTGAATTCAAATTTCATTCTATATTTAAACCATCAGAATCTTGACACATTATTTTTTTTATGGTAGAATATATAGTTCCATATACAAATACAATCATAATAAAAATGCCTAAAGATAGAATATTCATTTCCATATACAAACACAATGATAATAAATGCCTATTAGTAATTATTATAATCATCAAATTATATATTTAGACAAGAAAAGAGAGAGAAAATTATATTATATTATATTAAAACTTCTCTTACATTGCACAGTTTACTGACTAGTTAGATTATAATTGCATTCCAATTTTATGCGAAGTGTTATTCTAATTGCATTGCCATTTTTTAGATATTAAATGCTCTTCAACTACTTGAGACAAGTATCATTCCATCTCTAATTTTGAATAAATGCTTTAATATGTAAATTCATATATAGATCTAGGCTTAAAAACATTTAAAAAAAAACTCAATTATAAATTACAATGCTTCTATGCATCACTTTGAATGAAAACTTCTTACGTATTTAAACCTATTTTAAGCCTTTCTAAAACTAATTTTACTCCTAATTAAATCTCATTTGAAACCACCCCCTATCCATTTGAAACTAATTTAGAATTTCTTACAAAAAGATTATTATTAGTTCGAATATAATTTCAATGAAAAACTTTACATACTAGTTGGTTATTAATTTTCCAAAATATTTTGTAATAACATAATTTTCACAGCTTATTTGAAAACAAATGTAAACATGAAATGAAGTTATTGTATCACCATGACAAAATTTAAGTTAAGAAGTAATAGCTATCCTTTTTTTACCTCCTATATACAACCAATTATAAAAAAATTTGTATATTCGACCCAATAATATCTTTACAATGATTTTCAAGAGTAGTTGATAAAAATATAGAAATGATCAACGGTAGTATTGAACTTAGAAGGAATTTTAATAAGCATCTAATTTTGTTTATTATTAGAATTTTCCATGTGTATGCATGGGTTACAAGTTTAAGTCTACTAATTATTGCTCTATAAACAAGTTGGTAAATGGTTGATCTTCTAATCCTTTCTAATCATTTGATACATTTCAAAAAAATAAAAATAGAATGATGATACAAATACACACACAAGTTGTTCATTTTCTAATCCTTTCTAATCATTTGGCACAATTCAAAATACCATAGAACACAAAGAAAAGAGTGATTTTTCTTGAAGGCCCTTAAACTCTTATATCTTGACTTGCCCTTAATGTTTAACTGATCAAGAAAAAAACATTTTCTTCACTAAAGGATATTAGCTACTTTAAAACACTAAAAGCGTACGTAGGAAACAATTTTCAAAAAATGTTTTATGTTGACAATTATTTTTAGAGGTAAGCGAGGTGGCCATGGTTCCTCTTGGTCCTAACTTAGGTTTATCTTTGTATTTAATTATACCTTATTATTAATAATTTCGAGCATAAAACATTCTTGATACTCAGTAACCTTTAAGTGATGTTTGGAATTATTCATGCTTGTTTATTTTTTAATGAGTTGAACTCATGGTGCTCGTCAGAACCTTGATTCGTTTATGATTCTAAATAACAAATGGAATAATGCATTTAAAAAATCAAATTATATATATTTACAATTGGTGTAGTTTTAAGTAATATTATACAATTTACTATTTTTCTATTAGATGCATATTTCGACAATTCTTTTTTTTTTTTTTTTTTCGAAAAGAATAAGAGTTGGATTACATTTTCTTTTTAAATCCTATATGCTTGCAAAATTTCAAGATGATTAGAAATAAAAAACTAAGCCATCTATCAAGTGTTTAAATTTCATGTTTTGTTATTTTAAAAACCACCAAAAGGTACAAAACACAAAAGCAAATGTAATAATTCACGCAATAAGAAATATAGAAAAATAATTATTAGTTTGACTTGGTCAAAATGCTTAAATGTTTGTGAGTTCATTCATACCATTTTTTGATAAATTGAATTGTATTAATCCTAATAATTCAATTTTATTCTCTTCTTAATGGTATGTAAGATAAATAATTCTCAAATATATTACTACCTATAAGTACTTTTTTTTTAATGAACAAAAAATGGGTAGGGGGTGACCAATGTAACATTCCTACATGAGTGTGATCATAGTAGCACCTTACCCATTGGATCTGGGGCCTTGCTGAGGTGCAGGGGGACCGCGGTGAGCTATAGCTTTCCAACCTCAGGAGGGACACTAGCGATCTTGGGCTGATGAGGGAGGTATCCCCAAGTGCATCCATATTTGGACTCAAACCTGGGATCCCACACAATGCATTTTTGTGCCTCACCCAACACCACTAGACCACAACACCTCGGTGGTTACTGCCTATAAGTACTACACATGAACAATATAGATAATATTATTACAAGATATTTTTATGTGACACAATAATGTATCGCATGAGATAGTTATACAAAAAGTGGAATAATATTTCCAATTAATAATGGTAAGACCTAAAATAGGTAAGAGCGGAAATCTTAATTTTATATAATTATTCCCACAAATGCATATATAACAGACTAGAAACAAGAAGCACAAATGTGGATTCATATCTGGATTCCATTTAGGCCAAGATTCTCCACTAGTGTATGTGTTTGTGTATGATCTCATTCACATGAGAGTTGAGACTGTAGTGTCACACCCACGTGAGAAAGCTAAAGCTAAAACCCCACTTATTCTTCCCACATTTATACTTTGGGAATCCCTCATTTCCAATATTCTTTCGGTAATTGTCATTTCAATCACACCGCTCTACTCTCTATATATATAATTGCCTTCTTTGCCCCATCTTTCTTCTACTTAAGCTGGTCACAATTTACTTGCTCCTCCACGCTAAAAACCTGAAAGCCTTCAGTTATTTAGAAGGTGGTTTTTCTCTAAATCTCTTTCTGGGTCTTGTTTTAGATTCTGTTTCCTAGAGATACACAAACAAGCATGTGTGATGTGTCTTTATTGTTCTTCATAGGCGTTATCATTTTTGTTTTTTGGTCTTAACTTTCTTTCTTTCTTTCTCTCTCGGGCTTTGTGAATTCCTTGGCTTTGAGGACCTTTTTCTCAAACACGCGCAGGCACACATACAAACACGTGGAACTATAACTCTTTCAATTTACATACTGTGTCCATATTCTTCTGGTTTTCCTTCTCATTTTGGAACTTTTAAGACAAACTATCGACCCCATTTTAAAGTTTGGATTTTCAATCCCAAAATATGTGATTATTGGACTTTAATTTGCAGAATTTTAGACAAAGTATGGGTTCCCAGGAAAGAATAAAGACAGTGAAAAGTTTGCAGAGAAGCTACTTTGATGTGCTGGGTCTATGCTGTTCTTCCGAGGTGCCTTTGATTGAGAACATCCTCAAGCCTCTTGAAGGTGTCAAGGAGGTGTCGGTGATTGTCACCACAAGAACAGTTATTGTTGTTCATGACAACCTCCTCATTTCTCAGATTCAAATAGGTAACAAATCACTAATTTTTCCTCTTTAATACCAACTTTCTGTTCAATTTATGAAATACCCTTTTTTCTATATATATATATATATATATATATATATATATATTTATTAATTTTATATATACAATATGATTTGATTCAAGACACCAATTTATTTTAGCGTAAACAATCTTCTCGTTTCTCAGATTCAAATTGATAACAAATCACAAACTTTTCCTCTTAACACCAACTTTCTGTTCAATATATGAAATACCCATTTTTCTATTATTATTTTTTTTTTTATAAAAATTTTATAAATAAAATATGATTTGAATCGAGACACCAATTAATTTTAGGGTAGCGGTATTCAAAGATGAAAGTTCGTAAATTAAGTAAATTGGAATCCATTAAAATGGACTCACTTCTTTTGATTTTATTTTTGTTACAAACGGCTAACTAGACTTGTTGATGGGTTCTAAGGTCCCATGTTGTAAATGGCAGACAGGCTTGTAGAAATATTGATTCGGACCTTTGGTCATTTGCCATAACTGAGTCATGATTTCAAAAGTTGACACTCAACTACACCTATGCTACAATAATTCTTCATCTTCTTTGTGATATGCTAGAAAGAAAACAAAAGTTTTTTTAAGTAGGATTGCACTAACACTTGGACACCTTTAAAGGTCTTTTTTTTTTTAAGGGTTGCACTAATACTTGGACACCTTTAAAGGTCACATTTTACGGCCAAAGATGGATCAAACAGGTGGTGGGGGAGTCATTAGGTGGACCAGTCTGTTTGGTGGTGATGATAAATATTGAAAGGGTAGTGCAATTCCTTTATGCAAAAAGCCAAAAGATCTCATTCTCCTCCTCCTTCCTTTCTTTTTTTATTTAAATTTTTTTTTTTGCTAAGGTAGAAAAATCTTGGATGCCTATATATGTTGAAAACATTGTAGAATATGATTTGATTTACAAGTCATTTTTCTTTTGTGTTATTTTATATATTTCAAAAGATATAGCAATGCATGGTTAAAATTATCCACCTCTATTACCGTGAGTCTAAAATTATTAAAATATATTGAAAAAGAAAAGATAGATAAAGTTGTAAAGAACAAATGACTTTCATGCTGCGAATACTACTCAACAAGTTGAATATTTGCTTCACTTCAACTTTCATTATGTTCCTTTAATGATGGATATCTAGGCAATTCTCTCTACTTTTTATCCTGCTAAGCATGTAATGGGATTCTCGGAATATTATCTAATCATCCTTCCATATTCGACAGTATTTTCTTCAATGTGACTAATCTCGATTCATATGTTTTGTGAACAGTATTTTTTATTTTGTGCCTTTTTTGCTTTTATTCCTTTAAATTAAAAAAAAAAAAAAAAAAAAAACCTTATATTTCTTATTCTGTGCTATGAAATGACATAAGTTGTTCAGATTCTCTCGTTATTATTCACAAGTAGATACCCCTTGTATTTCATTCGCAAGTAGACACCCCTTGTCTTTCACGTGATGACAAAAATACACTAGTTAATTTAGTATCACAAATAAATGTGATGAATTGCTTGTCACTTTCATATCACAATCAATCACATAGAAGAGTTATAGCAAGAATTGTGATTGATTGAAAGTACAAAGAGAATTGTTATGTAAAAGTAGAGTCACAAGTTTTTCAAAAACAGTTAGCTTTTTAATTAAAAAAAGAAACGAAAGGTAAAGATAACTGCAAATGAAAAATTTTTGTTATTTAAAAAAAAAAAAGTAAATTGGATTAACAAAGCCTTGATATTATTATCTTAATTAAAGAACTATCACTTCGGAGTGTGAACTAATATAATAGTGACCGGCACATTATGCATGCCTTACTAAGTTTGGTAGAGCAGCACAAAAGGTTCCTTCTTTTTTTAAAATTTTATTTATTTTTTAATAACCAAAATGCCCTTGTTCTTTACAGATAATTAATTAATTTTTATGTTATATTTTTTCTTTTAATATATATTATGTTTACCTGAAAAAAAAATCAGATTAAGTTTTTGTAATTGTAATTAACTTTTTATGGGTGTTAAATTTCATGACAGTTAAGGCTTTAAATCAAGCAAGGCTAGAGGCAAACGTTAGAGTATATGGGGAGGAGAATTACAAGAAAAAATGGCCAAGTCCATATGCAATTGCTTGTGGATTATTGCTTTCGCTATCATTTTTGAAATATGTGTATCATCCACTGCAATGGTTGGCTGTTGGAGCAGTTGCAATTGGTATTTTTCCAATTACTCTGAAAGTAATGGTGTCTATTCGGAATCTTAGGATTGATATCAACATTCTTATGATGATTGCAGGTATGTGATTTTATTTATTTATTTATTTGCTGAATTTATGTGATTTATTTATTTTCCCTTATAAATATTTCATAGGGGACATGGGCACAACTTGAACTTTGGGTCGAAAATAAACTTAAAATATTCATGTTTGTTTGAGCCTAACTAAATTAATTATTAAAAAATGTATATAAAGCTTTCTTGAAGTTGAAGATGGCTTGTTTTCTTTTTTATCATTTGGGAGAATCTATAAGTTGAAGTTAGCTGATGTAAGACCTAATTGTGTTGCGACGGAGCCAGAACTTAAAGTTAGGGGGGGCGGCTTTACTGTTAGTTGTGTGCAGTGATTTCGGCTTTTGACTTCGTTGCTACTTAGTCGCATAGCTGCTAGTTGTTTAAATTTTTTTAAAGTGTCAGATTGTTTGTTTTAAGTAAAATTGGTTGACTAGGCTTAATTATTATTTTTTTTTTAAAGTTTTACTATTGATAATTTTTGTTGTTGTACTAATTTTTTTGGGCTTGTATATTTATTTTTTAGATTTTAGACTTATAAATATTTTTTAATGGTCTTTAAAATGTGGAAAATGTTTGAACTATAAAACCTTTTTACAAATTGCTGATAATGTAAGTTGTGAGCCTAAATGCGAGCCAATAAAAATTTGCTATTTTAACCGTTTGTAAAAATGTTATAGAAAAATTTGTAACTATAACAATGCTCTTAAAAGAATCAATGATATTTTTAAGGGAACAAAAGTGTAATTTTCTAAAACAAAATTGCTAAAATTAGTACCCATATATTTAATAATATTTAAAAAAAAAAATTAGGGGGGGCCATTGCCCCCCCAAGTCCAACCATGGCTCCGTCCATGTTGCGGGATTCATGCCCCTTCGTTCTTTGTTGGGGACCAAGTGTATTCCTCATGACCCTATGACATTAAAGATCCTTTTTTTTTTTTTTTTTGGCATTATTTGTATCTAACAATAATGAAATCCATTGCCCTTTGGCTTTGAGTGGTACACTTGCCTCTACCCATTAGAGAGTCCGAGATCAAATCTCATAATGATACGGTCTCCTTTAAAAAAAAGTATTGTTTTTTTTTGGGTTGGGAAATAAAGTTACGTGGAGATTCAGTTAGCTCTACTAGTAAAGTTTAAGAGATTTGTGATTCAATCTCCGTCATAGCATTTATTATACACCTCTTAATAAAAGAGATATGCTTAAGAGTAATTATCCTTTCATATGTTTGTTGTCATTTTCATCCATTTTACTTCTCTTTGGCAAAAGAAAAATTATTAGGTTTACCAAGAAGACTGTTGATGTGGTCCTCCCAACCAATGAGATAATATCATTTATGCAAATATGTGAGTGAACTTTCTAATCAGCACAAGGAATAAAAAATAAAAATTATTAGGTAATGTCACATTTACATAAATAAAAGTATTTTATTAATTGGGAGGTCAAGGAGGACTACGTCAGCATTCTTCTTAGTGGACCTAATAATTTCTCCCAAAGAGAAATACCGTTTCGATCAAGGACAACGACTTTTATAGCGGCAACGAAGATGACGATGAAGATGGTGAGACCACCAACGCTTTTGCTTTCGACAGCAACGACAATGCTGACGTAGTAGACTACGAGTTCATCGACAACAATTTTGACGATTCCGACGACATTGTTTCACACCACTACTAGGTGGCTGTTATGTAATTTTGTTAATTGGTTTCCATTTGGGTCTATTGGATTTTTTTTTTTTTTTTTTTGCTTTAGAATATTGAGCTTTTTTTATTGGCTGTTTCATACTTTTGTTAGATTCCATTTGGATTTATTGGAATTTTGAGGTTTTTGTTGTGCAAATGTTGGATTTTTAGAATTTTGGGTTCGTTGATTTTGATTATTGGATTTCATTTGGGTTCTCAGATTTTTGTTGCGGTAATGTTGGTTCTTATCACTTTTTGGATTTTGGTTTTTGTGGATTATTAGAATTTTATGTTTTTATTTTTAATTGTTTTTGTTGTTGTTTAGATTTGGCTATGCTTGATTTTAATGATTAGGTTCCATTTGGGTTATTGAAATTTTGAGGCCTTTTTTTTTTTTTTTTTTTTTTTTTTTTTTTTTTGTCATGGTACTATTGATTCTGAAGGATTTGTAGTATTGGGTATTTGGGGATTTTTTTTTTTGAATTTTGATTTTTTTTGGTTAAGAGTTAGCTCTGCTTCATTCTTGTTTTTTTCGTCTTGTTTGGGTCATTGGAATTGTGAAATTTTATGTTTGTGGTAATGTTGATCCTGATTTTAATTTTTAGAGAGTTAGCTTCATTTGGGTTTAGTTGGGGTTATTGGAATTTTGAGATTTAATAAAATGAATTTTTGAACTCTATGAACAGTTATTTGTGGCAAGTTTTGTACTTTGCTTCCATTTGTTCTTAAGAAAATTTTCTTACAACCAAGTGATGATGAATGGAATATGAATTTCTACGTTCTGTTCATTTTTATTTTTGGTTTAGTGGCATGTGGATGTGAGTAAAATCTCTGTCTCTCCATTGCTTTTTTATCTAATAAAATTTCTATGTCTATCTCAAAAAAAAAAAAAAAAAAAAAAAGGGAAAAAATAAAGAAGCAGATACAAAATAAATTTTATTGATTAGTTTTTTCTTTTTAAGATTGGTTAATTTTTACGTTAAAATGTTTTGGATTAAAAAAAAATTAAATAGGTTTTGGGTAGGGTATGGATATCCATGGATAATATATTTGGGTAAGATTCGGGTATGGATACTAATGGGTATTGATAATCGGATATCCATGGACAAACTTTTCGAGTAGGGTATGAGTATACTAGATCCATACTCTACCCAAGGCCATCCCTACTCCCTAGAGCCGATATTATCTTTGTCCTATTTACTTTTTATTTATTTATACAAAGCTGTGAATTGAATTCATCAAACATAAAGAAAATGGCTTACAACAGAGAAGACAAAAACTAACATCAGGAGAACAACCCAGTACAGTCAGCGCGAACCAACTCAATCAACTCAGGAGGAGGATCTTCGAACCACACCTGATTAGTCTCACTACTCCTAGCTATATGGGCTAACTCATGGGCAACTATGTTGCACTCCCTTTTCACATGTTTGATCTTCCAACTAGAGAAAGAACTCAGCAAAGCAATAATTCCTTGGTACAAGTTGCCAAGATAACCATCCATAAACTTATCATTAATGTCACTAACAGTGGATGCAGCGTCTGATTCAATGATAATTTGAGATATCTTCATGTCACGCGCTAGTAAGATTCCACACTCCACCGCAAAGAGCTTCAGCTTCAGCAACTGAAAAATGGCCTTGGAAATACTTGCAACAAGCAGCAATGACAGTACCACAAGAATCCCGGATGACAGCCCCGACACTAGAATTTCTCCCATCCACTGAAGTCGCCCCATCAACATTAACCTTAAACATTCCAAGCGGCGGAGGAGACCACCCACCATGCTCAGCACGTTGGCTTTTATCTACTGCCACCCTTGCCGACCTGAATTCATAAAGATATCTAGAAGCAAATCTCCAAATATGGCTCGATATTCTGCATATTGACTAAAAACAATTAAGTTTCTATTATGCCAAATTGACCAAGCAATAATAAAAAACATTTCTAGCTCAAGGGCTGATCTTTTATCTAGGATTTGAAGAGCAATATCCGGCACATCAAACCACTCTTGTCCATCCTCAACTACAAAGATATCCTAATAGTCCCACACCCTCTTCGCCACTTCACAGCAAATTAAAGAGTGAGAAATTGCTTCCAACTCACTTCCACAACAAGGGCACAAACCATTCTCACCAATACCTCTTTTCTTTAAATTCACCATGGTTGGAAGGGCGTCTAAACAAGCTCTCCAAGCAAAAAAATTTACCTTTGGTGGAATGTTTAAATGCCAAATTTTCTTCCATAGCTGCTCCCAAGGATCTCCAAATGAACTTTCTCCCTCATTTGTACAATCCACCAAATTAAGTGCAACATAGTAGGCACTTTTGACAGTAAAAACACCCATCCTATTTCCAACCCAAATGAGTTTGTCCTTTGGAAGATTATAACTGATTGAGATGTTGAGAATCGTATCAGCTTCAAAAGGCAGAAAAATGGACTTAACAAGGTTAGCCTTCCAACTTCTAAGGTCATGATCAATAAGAGCCAACACCATAGGGAAATCATTCATATCACAAGGCGGAGAGACCACCCTGTATGTAGTGGGTGTAGGCAGCCATTTGTCATTCCATATATGGATCAACCTCCCATTGCCCACTCTCCATTGTGAGCCTCTTCTAACCACCTCAAGACCATGCATAATGCTCCTCCAAGCGTAAGATGGTTTGGAACCCAAGCTAGCATTAAGGACATCTCCATGGGCATAGTATTTGGCTCTATAAACTCGGGCAACCAACGAGTTTGGATTCATGAGAAGCCTCCAACCTTGCTTAGCTAACATGGCAAGGTTGAAAGCCTGAAGGTTTCTAAAACCCATCCCACCCCTAAGCTTCGATTTGCACAGTCGCTTCCAACTCACCCAAGCAATTTTCGACTCATGGCCATGCTGCCCCCACCGAAACCTTCTTATCATACCCTCTATGTCATCACACAATCCTTTTGGTAATTGAAAACAACTCATTGCATATGAAGGGATAGCTTGGGCCACTGCCTTAATTAAGGTTTCACTACCCCCTATCAACAAAATTTTCTCTTTCCACCCGGCTAACTTCTTTCCCACCCTTTCTTTAATTTCCACAAAAAATTCGTTTTTAGACTTACCAATGATAGATGGGAGGCCCAGATACTTTCCATGCCGAGAGTCTTGCATAAGCCCAAGAATCTCCAAAATCTTGTTTTTCTTTTCCTCCATTGTGTTTGCACTAAAGAAAACTGAAGACTTATCAGCATTAATTTTTTGACCCGAGGCAGCCACATACAAACTGAGAATTTCAATTAACTATTGACATTCTTGACTATTAGCTTTACAAAAGAGTAAGCTGTCGTCCGCAAAGAAAAGATGTGTAATTTTAGGGCAGCCCCTATAATTGGACAAGCCACTCAGCATCTAATTTCTAACTGCTTTACTGATAAGAAAGGAAAAGCCATAAAAACCAGTTATTCTCCATTTAAACCCCCTATCTTCCATGACTATGGCATCAATATGTCTATCGGAGAAACTTTGAACATCAACATTAATTTCCTTTCTCCACAACAAAGCCAACCCACCACTTCTTCCATGACTTAGGATAACTAAGCCATTAGCAAAACCAATACTCATTTTCTTACTTTCCATACTCCACTTTCTTAGCTCTGTTTCTGAAAGGAACACAAAATCGGGATCCCATCGTTGCACAATATTGCGTAACACACGAACTGACCGAGGGTTCCCAAGCCCTCGGCAGTTCCATCCTAAAGCCCTCATTTTTCTCGGCGATGCTGCCTAGCAATCATCGTCGTTTCATTAAGAGAATCAGAGCCATTGTTATCACATTCCCCTCCACGGGTCTTTTTCTGACTTCTAACTTCAGCTACTAATAACTCCTCAATACATCCCACTCTTTTATTTCCTACATTCGGGCCTTTCATCCTCATATCCACATCCTGGGCTTTACCCTTTTCTCTAGCAATTTTTTTCCACTTGCCCTTACTAATGGGTTCCACTTCAGCTTCTAAACAAGGGCCCAAACTATTTGGATTAGGTTCATTAGTGGCTACCCCATTCATTTTGATTGGGCTGGACACTTAGGGCTCAACAATACAAGGCCCATCCTTTTTAAGGAAACTAGCTGACGTGGCCTCCTCACTCGGCTTAAGTTGCTCTCCAACTAGACTTAAACAAATTCCTTTCTCCTTTAACCGAGTTCCCTGACCAACCTGTGACTCACATGCTTCCCCATCAGCCTTGTCCCATCCGTTCAGACCATCACCCACACTCAAGATCGGGTTCAGATCCTTTGTTAGGTTCTCGAAGTCCCCAGCTCTCCTCTCTGATAGCCCATTGTTGCTATTCTGACCCCAACTCTCATTCTCCTTAGACACAGCTAAAGAAAAAGGTTTTGCTACCGAACCCCTTGCCTGGAAGTTAGTCTGGTCACCTTCCACCCCTTCCAAGCTTCCACCTTTCGCACTTCTTCCTTTCTCAATACTGTATCTAAGCACACCTCCAGCCCTCAACCAATCTCTATACTGCCTCTTTACCTCCCCTTCCATAGGACTCACATGGCAGTGTTTCTCATCATGCCCAAGAATACCACAAATATAACAGAAGGTAGGGAGACGTTCATACGTGAAGATGATGGAGCATCTTTCTCCCTCCGTGTTGGTGATGTTGCCTCCTCTTCTAAGAGGCTTGTCAATGGGTATCTCCACCCGGATCCTCATAAACTTCGCTTGCTCCGCTTGTAACGACCTTTTATCCATTTCAAGAACCTTGCCAAGTCTGCTTTCTATGTCTTTCCCAGCATCTTCAGACATGTACTCAAATGGTAATCCCCAGACTTGAACCCAGAACGGAGCATGGGTAAACACGATGTTTGATGCTGTTAAACCCTTCCACCATCGGCACAGAAGAAGCAGGTTATTATCAAAACTCCATGGGCCGCTTCTCTCAACCCATTCCAACTAACACACCGATCCAAATTTAAATTGGAATATGTTATTCCCCACCTCCACAATCCGCAAATCCGAACCCATTCTCCACACTGTCTTCATAGTGATACTTGTTATGAATATATCATCTGCCTCCTCTTTTGTCCGTTGTAGTTTTTGAAAATTGTTCTGAACCTCTTGCTCCATAGACTTGCGATGCACAGGTAACAGCTCAAACCAATTTGGATGAGTGAACCAAGAAAAGATTCCTCACGGAGAAACCAGGGGAGAAACAGACTCTTTCTAGAGAGAGAAAAACGCTCCTACCAAGGGATAGAAAACTCCAATATATTGTCCTATTTACTTACTGTCTAAGCCCTTTGCCAATTCAATGCCTACAAAAGCTTTGTATATCTCGCCCATACCGGTTGCCTTGAATCACAAACCAAAACCACTACCATGACTCTCTTCTCAGATCTCCTCCACAGTCTTAGCCATGGAAATCACCAACTTTCAAGCTCACTCCTCACTCTTTTTTTTGTCATCTTTACGCTCTCTTGGTACGCATGGATTTACAACACCAACAATTCTCACAAAAGGACCTCTCCACACCCACTGCCGCCAGGTCCACGTGGCCTCCCGTTATTCGGCAACCTCCTCTCTTTCGACCCAGAGCTTCACTCCTACTTCGCTGGCCTGGCCCAAATCTACGGACCCATATACAAGCTCCGTCTCGGCAACAAGCTTGGCATCGTGGTCACCTCACCTTCCATGGCTCGCCAAGTGCTCAAAGACCAAGATGTCACCTTTGCAAACCGTGACCCGACCGAAGCGGGTCGTGCAGCTACCTATGGTGGGTCCGATATAGCATGGACCTCATATGGGCCTGAGTGGCGGATGTTGAGAAAAGTTTGTGTGCTCAAGTTGCTTAGTAATACAACGTTGGACTCTGTTTACACGCTTCGTCGGAAACAGGTTCGGGAAACTGTTGGGTACTTTTATAGTCGGGCCGGGTCGCCCGTGAACATCGGGGAGCAGATGTTCTTGACGGTGCTGAACGCGATTACCAACATATTGTGGGGTGGAACAGTGGAGGGGGAAGAGAGGTCTAGGCTAGGGGCAGAGTTCAGAGAAGTGATATCGAAGATGATGGAGATTTCGGTGAAGCCCAACATCTCGGATTTTTATCCGGGTTTGGCCCGGTTTGACTTGCAAGGCATAAAGAGGCAGATGGATGGGTTGGCCCGAAGGTTTGATCGGATCTTTGATGCTATAATTGATCAACGGCTGAAGATTGATGATGAAGGTGGGAGCAAAGACAAGGTCAGTAAGGATTTTTTGGAGTTTTTGCTGAAATTGAAGGCTGAAGGTGATTCCAAGACGCCTCTGAACGTGACCAAAGTCAAGGCCCTTCTCATGGTACTTTCTATTTTCTATTCTTTCACAATCCAGTAATAATAACAAATTAATAAAATTTGTCTATGGTTATTTACTTATATTGATTAATAAAACACAATTTTTATATATTTTAAAAATAATTATATTCAATATTTTTATAAAATTTCTTTTTTTTTTTTCAAGAGTGGAAACAATTTCTCTTAAAATAAATGCTTCCAAAAACTCACATTACAACTGTGGAAATGTTGGTTATATATAATTGGAATAAAAGTATTATTCAACTTATATTTTTGAATGTTTTCTTCGTTCTTTTATTTGAATCGAAGGAAATATGAAAAAATAGAAATAAAAACCATCACTTTCTCTCTTTTTTTCTCGCCTCTCTCCTTCACAACAAATCACACAGTCACTGGCAACACAAATCCACCACTGTGACCCATGAAGATGCCAAGTCTCTGCCGTTGCCTTGCCACCATTAAAAGTGACAGCCGTTGCAAGTACAAAACCATGAGCAATCCGAGCCTCCCATCAGATCTATGAGTTTTCATAATTCCCTTCACAAAACCAACACTACAGATCCCTTAACCAACCTCCGATATGAAAAACCCAGGAATCCGGTCCCCATGTTCCACTTCACGCGCCGCCACGTGCCGCCCGAATTTTCTGACCACCGATCCACTCGTCGTCGCCCTTAGCCACTGCTTCAGTGCGTCGTTCACCAACAATGGCCACGGCGAATCTCCACCACTGAGGCGCCTGGATCAATTTGTTTTGTGTTTATGACTTTTCGTCTCCGGCAAAGTCCTATGCTTTGTTGGTGGTGATATTGGAGAGAGAGAGAGAGAGAGAGAGAGAGCAGAACGTGATGTTGAAAAAAAAAAAAAAAAAAAAATATGGTTGGCATGTCTTTTTTAAGGCCATTAGATGTTTTATTTTTCCACGTGTCACTCATCTACTTAAAAATGGGAGAAAACTGGAGATATTCAAACCGTAGGTGAGCCTCTCCCAGAAAAAGCCATAGAAATAACAACACAATTTAATTTGAAAAGTTCCCAACCCGTACTTGAATCAGGTCAACTTCGAACACATCACCCAACTCGTTTGTAAGATTAATCGTGTACCACATTGGAAAATCTGTTAGTTTGAAAGGAATAATAAAGCTAATCTAAATTTTACTACATAAAACATATTTAAATTGATGTGGTAATTAATGTGATAAGTAAATTTTAATCAATATCTGAATTATTTTGTTGTTTTGTTTTTGTTATTTTTTTTTTCAACTAGTTTTTTTTAATGTATATTGGGAACAGGATATGGTGGTTGGTGGGACAGACACATCCTCAAACACAATCGAGTTTGCCATGGCTGAAATTATGAATAACCCGGAGGTGATGAGGAAAACCCGACAAGAATTAGAGGCTTTAGTTGGCAAAGATAACATTGTAGAAGAGTTCCACATTCACAATTTACCATACTTACATGCTGTGATGAAAGAAACACTACGGTTGCACCCAGCCTTGCCATTTTTAGTCCCTCATTGCCCTAGTGAGACGTGCATTGTGGGAGGCTACACCATTCCAAAAGGGTCTCAAGTCTTTGTGAATGTTTGGGCGATACAAAGAGACCCTTCTATTTGGGAAAATCCATTGAATTTTGATCCAGAGAGGTTCTTGAATAGTAAATGGGACTATAGTGGAAGTGACTTCAATTATTTTCCATTTGGATCTGGCCGACGAATATGTGTCGGAGTAGCTATGGCTGAGAGGATGGTCATGTATTCACTTGCTACGCTTCTACATTCTTTTGATTGGAAATTGCCTCAAGGAGAGGAGTTGGACTTTACAGAAAAGTTTGGTATTGGACTGAAAAAGAAGATCCCTCTTGTTGGGATACCTACCCCAAGGTTGATAGATATATCTTTGTATGAGTAAGCGAGGAGCTTGTGATGTAATGAGTGGAATTGCAATATCCAATACTCCATACTATCATATAAGACAGTAGCCTGTTTAGGTACTATCTTTTGAATTTCCAAAACCAATTTCAAATTTACAGACTAATCAAATTATAATCTAAGGGGTGTAACATTCATTTACAATCATGTTCTCACAAAATTAATTAGAATAACAAAAGCAAAAAAATTAATAATAAAAGAGGGGCAGAGACACCAATTAGACCCTATCTTGGTCGCATGTCCTTGGCGGAAGGGTGGAGGACTGAGGTAGAGATGTTGCTTAAGAGGAGAAGGGTGCAATAGAGATATTGTCAATGGAGGGAACGACATTGAAAGAGGCTTGGTGGTTTTACATGTGGAGGGCCTTGGGATGATCTAGCGATGGAGTGTACGAGGTGACATTGTGTGGTGAACGCTATTATGAAAGATGGGCGGAGATGGGGTGGAGTAAATATTTAGCTGGGGAAGTAAGGAAGAAATTTAAATAATTATTAGAAAGGAAAATAATAAAAATTATCATTTAAATGAAGTAAAGAACGAATAGAGAGGCTATTGAAATATGTTTGGAAAAGTGAATAGATAAAATAGAAAGTGGGTTTTTTTTTGTTTCAATTTGAGTTAGAAAACAAAAGCATCTCCATGGCTCTTCAAAGCCAAATTTCTCTCCAATATGGATAGTAAACCCACAAGTTTGATCTTCAATAGACTCTCTATCTTCCTAATTTTTTTTAAAGAGCTATCGTGACTCCATGCATGAAGAGCCATTGTAGCTCCATACAAAAAATTTTGGGACAAAATATTTAACATATTCTCTCTCTCTCTCTCTCTCTCTCTCTCTCTCTCTCTCTCTCTCTCTCTCTCTCTCTCTCTCTCTCTATGTGAGTGGGTGAAGAAGACATTGAGGAAAAACTCTTGCGGAGAAAATGAATGGATAACAAATTGATAGATATTTGAAGAAAAAAATAATTTAAAAAATGAATAAAAATGATTTTAAAAAAAAAAGGAAATGATAAAGAGAGTGTTGGAGAGAGTGTAAAAAAAGTGGTCTCGTAAGATAGAAAAAAAATAAAATCTTTAAATTTGGGTGAAAATTTAAAGATTCTCTTCAAAAGAAAATTATTAAAAAAAAAAAAAAAAGGTGGTTTGTGATAAATGCTATGCTCTCTCTCTCTCTCTCTCTCCCTCTCTCATAGAAGTATAGAACAACTTCCTCCTCTCATTAAAAAAACAAAGCCCAAAAAAGGAAAAAGGAAGATATCGATATGGACTGAGTGCAATGGTCATGTTGCTAATATGATTCTCTCTCTCTTTCTCTCTCTCTCTCTCTCATTTGAATGGGGAAGAAGGCATTGAGGAAAAACTCTTGGGGAGAAAATTAATGGATAAAAAATTGACAGATATGAGAAGAAAAAAGTAATAAAAAAAAGGAATAAAAACAATTTTTTTTATAAATAAAATAAGGAAATGATAAAGAGAGTGTTGGAGAGACTGTTAAAAAGTGGTTTGCTAAAATAGAAAAAAAAAATCTTTAAATTTGGGTGAAAATTTAAAGATGCTCCTCAAAATTAAAAAAAGTGGTTTGTGATAAATGCTATGTTCTCTCTCTCTCTCTCTCTCTCTCACACACACACACACACACACACACACACACATACATAGAAGGAGAAAGTATACCATATTTCGGTAATACCAACGCAACATCTGTTTTGGTATTTCCTACCCAATAAATGAGTGACGCCTGTTTCAAAAAACAACATCAGACTACTCCAATAAATGATTAATTTATCTTCCCGATAGTATAGAAGATTGTGATTAATTTATTGGAGTATTCTGATGTGGTTTTTTGAAATTGGTGTCACTCATTTATTGGGTAGGAAATACCAAAATAGATGTTGAGTTGGTATTACCGAAATATGGTATACTTTCTCGTCATAGAAGTATATAACAACTTCCTCCTCTCATTAAAAAAAAAAAAAAAAAAAAAAAAAAAAAAAAAAAAAAAAAGATATAAACATGGACTAAGTGCAATGGTCATGTTGCTGATATGACTCTCTCTCTCTCTCTCTCTCTCTCTCTCTCTCATTTGAGTAGGTGAAGAAGACGTTTGAGGAAAAACTCTTGAGGAGAAAATTAATGAATAAGAAATTGAGAAATATGAGAAGAAAAAAGTAATTAAAAAAAGGAATAAAAATAATTTTATTAAATAAAATAAGGAAAAGATAAAGAGAGTGGTGGAGAGAGTGTTAAGAAAGTTTTTTTAATAAAATAAAATAAAATAAAAAACTTTAAATTTGGGTGAAAATTTAAAGATGCTCTTCAATTTTTTTTAAGTGGTTTGTAATAAATGCTATGTTCACATATTTTTACAAACATTTTCATAATAAATTTTAAGTGGCATGTGGTTACTAACTTGTTACTAGTGAACGAAAAAATAATTTTAGTGATGAGTGCAAAGAGTGCAAAGAGTTTATATCTATACTGGATTTTTAAGTGGCTTAGGATTTAGGTGGCTTAGGATTTATTGTGAAAATGATGTATATGTAACACAAGTGCAAAGAGTTTATATCTATACTGGATTTTTATGTTGTTTTTATGTTGTTCAAAAATACTCTCATTAATGAAGGGTAACTTCATTTAGAAATAGGGTCATAAATGTCAAATAATAAATTTTATTTTGAATTCAAAAAGAGAATTTCTAAAATTTAGAATTTTTTTTTAAAAAAAATAAAAAATATTTCTAAATTATAATAGATGTACATTATTAATTTTTATCCAAAAAAATAGAATAGTCTCAAAGTATGTATGTGAGCACGTGCTCAAAGGCTAGTACGTGTATATATATGTATATAATATATATATATATATATATATATATATATATATATATATATATATATATATATATTTCTATTTCTTATAAGGGTTTATTAACAAGTGGATCATCAGCACATCGCCACACCCATTATAATTATATATTTCCGGAGTATATGTTCGACGACAAAGTTTTGATGATGACATTCTCAAAAAAAAGTTTTGATGATGAGTTTATCTTCCGAACAAAGTTTAATTACAAAATTAGTTGTAGCCTAAGGCTACAAACTGCTCTAATAAAATGACATGTGTAAAAAATAGCATGTGTATTGCACATGATTACTTAAGTAAACTTAAGTCAATAAACCCCAGTTAACTACACCACCTATTAAAAAAATAAAAAATAAAAACTAAAAACCTAAAAAACCAAAACAACCAAAACGTAATCTCTCTCGCTCTCTCTCAACAAAGAAACCTAGACATTGGGTCAACTATTAGAGATAAGCTGTTGAGGAGCTCCAAAATCAACGAAGAAACCTAGCTCCCACCGGTCCCAAACCCTCCTGTCTCCACTACCGGCGGCCATCCCAAACCCTCTGTCTCCATCGCTAGCCAACCTCAAATCCAGTACTGTCTCCACTACCAACCCACCACCTCAAATCATGTACTGTCTCCATCGCTGGCCGGCCATCCCAAACCCAGTAAGCTCAAGTTCCTCTTCCCCTCCATCATTCCTGAAGGTACTAAAGCAACTTCTCCCTTTAGCCACTCCTTTATGTACCCTCTCATTCTCAACCCTTGTCCCTTCCCCAAAATTTTGGGCTTTACTTGTCAATTTCAAATCATCTTCAAGTCTGTCATATTCTTTGGAAGAACCTTGCTGGTACCCTGACGAAGTAGGAACTATATCCGAATCAAGGATCTCATCTACCATAGAGCTTGATGAACCACTGATAGGAAATGAAGCTCCCAGACGACTTTGGGTTGGCCAGCCGGCAGTGGAGATAGGAGGCTATGGGTGATCGGTTGGAGCTGGGTTCTGGGTTACATTTTACAGAGAGAGAAGTCCATAAGAGAGAGAGATCATACGTATAGACTTTTTTGGGGTTTTAGTTTTTATTTTTTTAATAGGTGATGTAGTTAACTAGGGTTAGATGGGTTAAGTTTACTTAAGTAATCATGTGCAATGCACATGCTATTTTTTACACATGTCATTTTATTAGAGCAATTTGTAGCCTTAGGTTTCAAGTGGTTTTGTAGCTAAACTTTTTCTTTATCTTCCACGACAACGTTGTCTTGATCTCAAAGGAGACACTTGATACCATTTTACAATCTTGAGGACTTTTAAACCTCTAAAGAAATGAGGTTCATATCTAAAATTTTACACTACATTCCTTGAATTGACGGACGCTTCTTTTGTGCTGCTATAAGATTCATTATCTTTTTCATATTCTTACTTTAATCTATAGCCACTGATTTCTTTTCATGTTAGATTTCTGTCTAGTAAGTGTAAAACATATACCAGCAGAAGTATCTGATCTCCTGCCTAAAATAAATTGAAATTTGGAGACTTCTAATTCTTCATTCTTTCATTTCCCTTTTTCCATTCACAAAGCCCAGAATGTTGAATACAGTCTCCATGTGGTCATGGTTGTGGGATGCTAGCAACGACAAAGGTGGACATTCTAGAGCAACACTCGCTGCTTTAGTGTCTATATTTGCGCTGTTCTAGTTTCTATGGGCAGCAAAGAAATCAAGAAAGGTATCACCTCCATTGCCACCAGGCCCCTGTGGCTTGCCAATTATTGGGTACTTTCCATTTCTAGGCACCTAACTTCATAGGAAATTTGAGGAATTGGCACTTGGCAGGGGTCTATGGACCAATTTACAAGGTTTGGCTTGGACAAAAATTATGTGTAGCGGTAAATTCACCATCACTAGTGAAAGAAGTGGTTCGTGACCAAGACACAATATTTTGTAACCGTGACCCTCCCATAGCTGCATTAGCTGCAACTTTTGGAGGAGCTGATACTTTTGGAGGAGCTGATATTGCATTTTCATCATATGGTCCTGATTGGAGGAAGCTGCGCAAGATGTTTGTGCGAGAGATGCTAAGTAATGCAAATCTTGAGAGCTCTTACACCCTACTAAGAGAAGAAGTTAAGAATTCGATTAGAAATGTGTATAACAAAATTGGCACCCCCATAGATTTCGGGGAATTGGCATTTGTGACAGTGATAAATGCGATGTTGAACATGTTGTGGGGTGGTACACTACAAGAAGAGGAAGGGGCTAAAGTTTAAAATATTGATAGCTGAACAAATGGTGCTATTTGGAAAACCAAATGTTTCAGACCTTTTCCAGTGCTTCCAAGGTTTGATTTACAAGGGATTGAGAGGCAATCAAGGAAGATTTTTCAATGGTCTGAGAACATTCTTGATACTGCAATTGAAAAGCGGATGAATTCCAACGAAGGCAAAGAAGATGGGACAGGAAAGTTTGAACAAAAGGACTTCTTGCAATTTCTGTTGGAGCTAAGGGAAAAAAATGACGCTGCAACATCAATTAGCATGACCCTAGTCAAGGCCTTGCTTTGGGTTTGTCCAATTTTCTACTCTCTAGTTTGTACTAAATTAATTCAAAGCCAACAAGGAAGAGTCAACCTAGACCTAGACAATCTAAAGTAAAACCATGTTAGACTAAGCTCAAACTGTTTTGATAAATCCAGCCTCCATAGTTAATGTCACATCCTTGGAAATTCCTTTTCATTTTGTTTATTTTGAGTTAAGTTCATAGTTTATAATGCATGGCACATGATAAATTTTGATATTACTTGAACTTCTAGTATAACATTTCTCAGGCATTGAAACGTTGCTTTAATATTCTGCTTGTGCCATCCACATTGAATACCTTAAGTTGTTAAAAGGTATGAATGGTTCATATTCTGAATTAGAAATAACATTAGTCTATATTCTAGAGGTCTTGTGGGTGAAGCCAAAATGGGGAGAGGGGGATTAGGTTTTACTGGATGCACTATAAATTTGTTGTAAATCCTTTATTTTCTAATTGCGAAAATTTTCATTGCTTACTCTTGTAGATGTAGGCACACTGTTGAACCACTTAAAACTTGGTGTTGATTTTATCTATTTTCTCTCTATTCTTTTTACTAATATTGATAAGATCTGAAATTTACAACATAAGTTTTTAACAGGACATAATGGTGGGTGGATCCGAGACAACAGCAACCATGGTGGAATGGGTGATGGCAGAGATAGTGCAGCATTCAGAAGCAATGAGAGAAGTCATTGAAGAATTAACAGAAATTGTGGGATCAGACAGCTTAGTAGAAGAATCCCATTTGCCCAAATTACACTAGTTAGATGTTCTCATTAAGGAGACATGCCGCTTGCACCCTGCGCTTCCCTTCTTAGTACCTCGTTGTCCAAGCCAATCTAGCACTATTGGTGGGTACTATGTACCCAAAGGTACTTTGGATTTTATTAAATGTTCGGGCTATACATAGGGACCCAAAGATTTGGGAGAATCCCTTGGAATTTCAGCCAGAGAGGTTCCTAAATGATCCTAGCAAATTTGATTTTTCTGGCAACGATTTTAAGTATATTCCATTTGGATCTGGGAGAAGAATATGTGCAGGGATTCCACTAGCAGAGAGGACTCTAACATACACCATAGCTTCGTTCTTGCATTCGTTCGAGTGGAAATTGCCACAGGGTACAGAGCTAGAGTTATCAGACAAATTCGTTATTGTTGCTAAGAAATTGAAACCAACAGTTGCAATTCCAGCACCAAAGTTATCCAAGTTTGAGCTCTACACAAAATAAAATTATGTACGTGTGAAAGGTAGTTTGGGTTTTTCTCTTATTCCTCCGCTAGAATTTTCCTACCAATATATATGGCATTTTATGTACTGCAATATAATCTCTATTAATTTCTTCGAGTATAAATAAAGCTGAGATGCTTTTCTACATAATCCTGGATTGCCTGTGAGCATGAAGGGTAATGCATTTATTTGATTGGAGATTTGCGTTACCTTTGAAGTTTAGCCTTTCCAATCTGATCAAAACTCTTCCAACAGACTCACCAACTTGTTTGAAACTTAACTCATCTTATCACCATCCAGTCTTAAGTTATTTAGTCCAATGTTTCAAATCATAATCTGAAGTCCAATCAATCACGCTATTATATAAACTCTCATAGAATAGTGCAAGATTAAGAACGCAGGCATTCAGAATATTTGCTCATTGGCTTTGGAATCATCTAAATTTTATCAAACTCTCTCTAATGCTTTGTATAAAATCATTCATTCAAGCTTCTAAAATTTTATTTTTTTCTCTGACTTTTCACGGGTTCCAAATTTCATGATCTCCTTCACACTTAGATGTCTGATATGCATTCTCTCTCAAGGATTCAGTTCATATGTTAAAAATTGAATGTCATATTCTCATCGATGGCAGTATCACTAGAGTGGGGACTCCACAGAGTAGATGTGGAATTATGGGATCCCAAAAAAACTGTGTTACGTTTTAATATTTATGAATTGTGCCTAACTATTGAGGAATCTCTGTCTTTGTTGGATTGTCTTCATGATTGAACCATATAAACTTTTGTTCTTCTTCTCTTTTTTTTATTATGTCTATGCTCTCACAACAATTATATATATATATATATATATATATATATCTTTAATTTTAACAAAGGTCATCAATGTGAGCCATTACTTTTTAAGGCTTTGTTAACAAGTTCATAAAAGAATAAAATGAAATGGAATTAGTAAATCATAAAAGAATGAAATATAATAAAATGGAATGTATTATTATTATTATTATTTTAAAAGAAATGAATGTATGTAATTGATGGAAAGGAAAAAAGAAAAGAAAATGGAATTAAGTAATCTTATTTCAAAAAGTGAATCAAATAATGAGGCTTTCATGGAGTTAGTATGGAATTTTCCTTAAAAATATATTTTCTTATATATAAAAGTTGAAATGTAATATTTATTATTATTACGTTTCTGTTGAACTACATTAGCAGTCATATCATTATTTTTTTTCCATTAATAAATAAAATTATTTTATTCCCATTATTTTTCTATTAGTCTTTTAGCAATTCTACAGTTTTCACTTTAGTTCCATAGCACCCCTAACTCCCTCTCTACATTGTTTTCAACTTCCCATATAAGATTTTTAATGCCTTAGACTCTCCATCTCCTCCTTTCTTGCCTTTTTCTCCCCTCATTGAACTCAACCAGTTCACACATGTTCAATAGCCATCACCCCTATAAAATCAAAGAGGATAATATATGATATATAAAACCGTTAGACATCCTCAGTTGTCTCTTTTAATTGGAAGGGGAGTTATTTTGGATTTAGCTCCTGCTAGAAAAGAATAAACAATCCAAAATCATAATAAACTATCTAAAAATTGTGACTCTAATCATAATAATAATAATGATAATAATAATAAAAAAATCAAAGCCCTTTCTAAAACGGTTCACCAAATATAGGAGTCATCAAACAATATAAGAATAACTCATTGTTTTCCTAGGTAATATAGATGTATGACTCTATGAGCATGTTCTCAATTGTTTTAATTACTTTAAATAAAAATTAATTGTATTTTCCTTCATTATATTATAAAAAAAATGTTTTAGGTTTTAATTATGTGATTTATTCAAATAATAGTTACATTCTTACTCACTTATATATATATATATATATATGAGTAAACTATAACATGGAGTCTACAAGTATGAGAGTAATATTCAACCACAAAAAAAAAAAAAAAAAAAAAAAAAAATATTTACATGAAGGTTTGTCTTCTTTTCATTTTTCTACTTCTTTTTCTTATTATTTCAATTTGAATTCGTTGTTTTTATAAAAGCCATGTTTACTCTGTACTATATTTAATTATGAGGTTTCTAGGATATGCCATATATTTGATGGCTAATTTAAATGATTTCTTGATAAAATTTTATTTGAATAATTTGATACATTAGGTTAGATATCTTTGGTTTATTTTATTTTATTTTATTTTTAAATTTTTTATAATTTTTTTTTTTTATTATTATTTAGTAATGGTAGTTTATTAACTTATGTGGTAAGAATTTCTTTTGGCAATTCATAAAATAATCCATAACTAATTATTTTTATAAAATTATTACTTTCAAATAAGTTTAACCATAAAATAATCATTAATAACCATAAAATAATCATTAATAATGTAAGGTTGAATTTAATCAACCATTTTGTTGGCTTTATTTCGTGCCAATTTGCTTGTAATTCAGCATTTAGAAACCCTGTATTTAGGTGAGAATCATGTAAGGGTAGTGTGTGAGAGAGTGTGAAGAAAAGCTCAAGAGTGTGCAGCTCAGCAGGGCCTTACGACTGGCAAGTCGCCAAAGTTAGCACATGTGTGAAGCATGCAAAGGAGCTAAAGAGTCACACCAGTTGTTGTACTATAGGAAAAAAGTCCCAAGCTGGCCAGGCAGTTAACTCGCGGTTTGAACTCGCGACTCAGTCAAGTAGCGAGGCCAAGTCGCCAGACCACTCTGTTTAGGAAAAACTGACCTTTTGCATTCCAAACACACACCAGTATAAATACCCCTTATACCCACGTATTGTAGAGAGCTTTTAGAGAGAATTTTGAGAGAGAAACCCTAGAGAAAAACAGGATTGACTCATCTACAATCTTCGTCCTTTGATTCTCCAAATTCCTCTACTCTCATCCTCTCCATTGTTACATCCTTGAGAGGTACATTAACCAAAACATTTTCTCACCATACCCATATCTGTGAGAAGGCTATTTGGTGCTTGGGAAGCAGTTAGGAAGGGACCAATTGATATTGGTTGATATTATGGGCTATAGCGGAATCCGGTAAGCTAAAGAAGACAAAGGTTCGATGTAACCTCGTTGGAGCAAGAAGTTTGGAGGGCTTAAGTACACTGGGTAGATTAGGCTTAGAGGGTTTTCTGCTGTTCATGTATTCTAACTTCATTCTTTAGTGGATTATTGACCGCTTGGAGGGTGACGGAGAGGTTTTACGCCGAGGACTTCGGTTTCCTCTTTGATAACACATCGATGTGTTGTCTTTGTGTTTGCATCTCTCTTCCCTTAATCTTTGCCTTTAATTTTTGCTGTGGTTGTGATTTTATTTGGTTTAGATTGTTTTATCAATTCTGTTTTAGCTTAAGTGCATATTTCGTACATACATTGTTTGATAATAAGCTTGAATTGGTAATTTGTAATTTGGGGGTCTAAACGTTCAAGGTGTTTTACACACTATTTGAACATTCAAATAATATTCCCATGTGGCTAGTGATTAGTAATGGACAACCATATATTTAAAAAGAAATGCTTAATATAGACACAAAAAAAGAAGAAGAAGCAAGGTATGTGTAACAGTGTAAGGTTTGTGTAAGAGTAATTGATGACGCTCGGAATCAACCTCTTCAGTATGCTCCTCATCAATGCCAATGGACGAGCTTTAGTACCTGTTGAGAAAACAAGGGATAGAAATAAAGGACACCGGGGTGGCGCCAGCCAAATACCCTTTGATGCTTAAGTTAGATAAACTCTAGTATATGCTCTATAATCAAATGTCTCTAAGGGTATTTACCTAAGCTTGTTGGCTTTATATAGCCTAGCCTTGTTGGCTACTGTTGGAGGAACAGACATTGTTGAAGTTGGGAGCTCAGACCCAGGCCAGAAGGATAGGGCTGCTGCTTCTGTTGCTGAATGATTTCCTTTTTTTTTTTTTCTTTTTTCTAAACAATGGTTGCCCCCTTATTTTGGGGCTTTTGACTTTGCTTTTAAACATTGGTTACCTCTTTATTTTGAGGCTTTTATTTAACTGCATATCTCGTTTAGAGATTAACAATTCCTTTTGAATGTGCATTCTAATCAAGTTTCTTTATGTTGAACTCTTTTGAATTGGCTGAGATTTGCTCGCAGAAGATTCTACACTCTTGGCCAACTCATGGTTTATTCTTCGTGATTTTAGACTCGTCTATAGAGTCTGTATCCTTAGAAGTAACCTTTTGTTGGCAGAATAGGAATTTGCCTTTACGAGTACATGGAATTTCATGCATATACAAATATATACATATTTTTACTTGCTTGTCTAAGTAAATTCTTTATTGTGTTTTGAACTCGACACTTGTGGATAGTTTTTAACACGAATGTATGATTTTAACTTGTCACTTTGTAGTCGGAGTTTTTACCACAAATGTTATGATTTAAACTCGTCACTTTATGGACGGGGTTTTTATCAAGGATGTTATGATTTAAACTCACCGCTTTGTGGATGGAGTTTTTATCAAGGTTGTTGTGATTTAAACTCGTCGCTTTGTGGACGGAGTTTTTATCATGGATGTTGTGATTTAAACTCGTCGCTTTGTGGACGGAGTTTTTATCGTGGATGTTGTGATTTAAACTCATTGCTTTGTGGATAGAATTTTTACTATAGATATTGTGATTTACACTTGTCATTTTGACGACAGAGCTTTTCTTTTATCTTGAAATGTTCAAGATCTAGTCTTTGGAAAGAAATGGCTTGAAGATGCCTTATTTGTTTTATTCATCCTTGCTTATGAAAGGTATTACAAGGATTTTACTTAACAAAAATGGAAAATGCTTAAAATAAACAAAACTCATGCATGAAAATGATAAAGTCTCGCTTATTTGTTGGTGAGTAAGACAAGGCATTCCAAATACTAGAACTTATTAATGTTGGTACCTTTACTGATAGTACTTCTTGAGGTGTTCTGGATTCCAAGGACAAGGTAAAGGATTCCCATTCGTACCTTATAAGTAATAACTCCCACTTCTTAAGTAATGAACAACCTTGTACGGACCCTTCCAGTTGGGGCCTAACTTTCCTTAGGTTGGGTCTTTGGTGGCTTGTGAAACCTTTCAGAGGACCATATCCCCAGAATTAAATCTTCTCAGCTTCACCCTTTGGTTGTGGTACTTTGTCATCCTCTGATGGTACAGAGCCATCCTTTGAGCTGTATTGTCCCTGACCTTAGGTAAGCAATCCAGAGCAAGTTTTAATCCTTCGTCGTTGCTATGATCGTCATAATATGTCCGCCTGAGACTTGACATTCGGACTTCGACAAGAATCACTGCTTCAGTCCCAAATGATAGTTTGAAGGATGTTTCTCTTATTGGTGTCCTTTTAGTCATTCTGTAGGCCCATAGGACTCTTGGAAGCTCTTCAAGCCATGCTCCTTCTACCGCCTCAAGTCGAGCTTTGATTAGCTTAAGCAAATTCGATTTATGACTTCCGTATGGCCATTAGCTTGTGGGTGTCCTAGGGATGAATAATAGTTTTTGATTCCCAGCTCCTTACATAAATCTCTAAACTTGTTGCTGTCAAACTGTCGTCTGTTGTCAGAAATGATCACCCTCAGGATCCCAAATCAACAGACGATGGTCTTCCAGACGAAGTGTTGTATTTCGACCACTATGATTATTTCCAAATGTTCTACTTCCACCCACTTCGTGAAATAATCAATAGCAACAACCAAGAATTTGACTTTTTTTTTACCTGGTGGTTGGGGGTTTACAATGTCGATCCCCCACGTTGAGAATGGCCATGGGGATGAGATATTCGTCAAGTGCTCCATTGGAACATGCTGCACATTTCCAAACCGCTAGCACTTGTCAAATCTCTGAATGACCTGGATGGCATCCTTATGCATGGTCGGCCAAAAATATCTTGCTCGGACTACTTTGCCAATGAGTGATCGTGAGCCTAAATGATTTTCACAAACACCCTCATGGATTCCTCGTAGCACGTATATGGCATCCTCAAAATCCAAGCACTTCAAGTAAGGTTGGGAAAACCCCCTCTTGTACAGTTCATCATTTAAAATCGTGAATTTGGACGACCTTATTCTAATCTTCCTAGCCTTTGACGAATCTAGCGGGAGTTTCCCATCTCTGATGTAAATGAGTATTGGGTCCATCCAGCTGCTTTTTTATTGGACATAAACTACATCCAACCCTTCTATGCTTGAGATGATTTGCACTTCCATGTATAGCCTTGGTCGCCTTGTGTCACTATTGGATGAGGCTAGCCTAGCCACTTCATCTGCTTCGAAGTTCTCCTCCCTTGGTACCTAGCTGATCTTGACATCATCAAAGTTAGAAACTAACTAACCGGGCAGCTTTAAGTACCATTTCATCCTGTCTTCCTTCACTTCAAACTCCTTGGTTATCTGCCCTACCACCAGCTTTGAATCTGTATTCAACTTTAGATTTTTGATTCCTAGGGCTTCGCTACCCTTAAAACGGTGAGCACTGCTTCATATTCCGCTACATTATTTGTTGCTGAAAACTAAAATGGACCCCGTATTTGAGGAAGTCTTTTTCTAGTGAGAGAAGGATCACACCTACACCCCCAACACTTGCAGCTGATGACGCATCTGCATATACCATCCAATATTCTGCCTTTAGGTCTTGATCTATCATAGTGAACTTGGCGACAGCCCATTGAACCATCCTCCCTGCAGCATCGGGCTTGCTCATGGCTTTCTGGATGGGTTGGTCCATCATGACAAAGATGGTATGAGCTTGGAAATACGAACAAAGCTTTCTGGAAGCGACAATTAGAGAAAAAGCCATCCTCTCTTTCTTTGGGTACCTTGCCTTTGCACCTTGGAAGGCCTGGCTCGTATAATAAACTGGTCTCTGAACTTTGAACTCTTCACGGATCAATGCTGAGCTTACGGTTGTTTGTTATATAGCCAAATAAAGGAAAATATCTTCTCCTTCTATAGACGGGCTTAAGAGTGGTGGTTTGGACAAATACTCCTTGAGGGTCTAGAAAGCCGCTTCACATTCTTCTGTCCACTAGAAGGCCTACTTTAGTGTTTTAAAGAATGGAAGGCACTTATTTGTAGCCTTGGAAACGAACCTATTCAGAGCTGCGACCTGTCTAGTCAGCCTTTGTACTTCCTTCACCTTTCTTGGTGAGGTCATATCGAGTATGACCTTAACTTTCTCCGGGTTGACCTCAATTCCTCGTTGGGAAACCATGAACCCAAGAAACTTTCCCGACGAGACCCCAAATACACATTTTGCTGGGTTTAGTCTCATTTGATATTTCCTCAGAGTATTAAAAGTCTCCCTGAAATCGTCCAAATGTGAATCTGCCCTTTTGCTTCTGACGAGCATGTCGTCCACATAAACTTCCATGTTTCGTCCTATCTATCTGCTGAACATTTGATTCACGAGCCTCTGGTAGCTAGCCTTTGCATTTTCTAGTCCGAATGGCATGACCTTGTAGCAATTCAGCCCCTAGCTAGTGAGGAATGTCGTCTTTTCTTGGTCTTCCTTGTTCATGCGAATCTAGTTATAACTTGAAAACGCATCCATGAAAGTTAACCATTCATGACTAGCTGTGGAATCTACAAATTTATCAATTTTGAGGAGAGGGAAGCTGCCTTTGGGCAGGCATTGTTAAGATCCATAAAATCAACGCACATTCGCCATTTCCCATTGGACTTCTTAACCATGATGACATTGGCGAGCCACTTGGGATAATAGACTTCTCGGATAAAACCAGCGGTCAAAAGCTTTTTCACTTCTTCCATGGCGGCCTTATTCCTTTCAAGGGTGAAAACCCTTTGCTTTTGCTGGACGGGCTTCTTTGTTGGATCGCCATTCAATCAATGCTCTATCACCTTGCCATCAATACTTGGCATATCCTCATGAGTCTAGGCAAAGATGTCTAGGTTCTTCTTTAAGAATTCTACTATCTTCTCTTTTATTGGCAGATCAAGTTCTCCACCTACTTTGGTGACTTTTGAAGGACCTCCCTCCACCAATTCTACATCTTCCAGATCTTTAGCTGGCTTTTCGAGCTCCTCCTCGACCATCCAGGCGTGATTTTCTTTTGAGGCTAATAATGCCTGATAGCATTCCTGGGCTAATAGCTGGTTCCCACGTATTTCTCCAATCCCATGTGGGGTTGGGAACTTTACTTTGAGGTAGTAAGTCAAGGTTGCAGCTTTGAGTCGATTTAGTGTTGGCCGTCCAAGGATTACATTATATGAAAATGGACAGTCGACGATTAGAAAATCCACCTGCTTTGTTACCTAAGCTGGATGCGTCCCTGTTGTGACTAATAGTGAAATGATTCCCTTTGGATAGATACAGTCTCCGCTAAAATTGACCAAAGGTGACTTGAAAGGCCGAAGTCGTTTATGGTCCAACCTCAACTGCTAGTATGCCGTCATGTACATGATGTCCACCGAACTTCCATTGTCAATTAATAACCTATTCATGTTGAAACCTTCTATTTCTAACATGATGATGAGGGGGTCATCATGTGGCTACTTGACCCCGTTAGCATCTCGTTCATAAAAAGTTATGTCATCATTGTCCGAACGATGATACTTTACAGAGGGATGCTTAATGTGGATGCTATTAACCTGTCTCTAATATGCCCTCCTCAAGGACTTGTATGATCCTCCAGAAACCAGTCCGCTAGTTATCATCATTATTTCCTCCAATGCTTGCTTTGGATGATCTCATCCATCGTCCCTATTGTCATCCTGAGACTTGTCTTTTGTCCTTGGTCAAGACTAGTGATCTCTCTTGACAAACTTCTGGAGTTTTCCCCTCTAGATCAGTTCCTCATTTTGATCCTTTAAATCACGACATTCGTTAGTGTAATGACCGTGATCCTTGTGGAAGCGACAGTATTTCTTCGGATCTCATTTCCTAGAGGATGAACTTAACTGCTTTGGCCATTTTAGGCTAGGTTCATCCTTGATTTGCATTAGGATCTTGTCCACAGGTGTTACCAATAGGGTGAAGTTCAACCTCTTTTTCGAAGTCTCTGGGCTACTCTTACTAGCCTTGGTTTCCAATGAATGGTCTTTTCGATCATTCTTCTTACCCTGGGAGTCACTAACTTCTTCCTTCTTCCATTTACCAGTCAGTCCCTTTGCATTCAAAGCGTCCTCCCCATTCATGTACTTTTGAGCCTTGAACAGTAGATCTGTCATAGAAGTTGGTGGTGTCTTTCCTAATGAAAAGAAGAGATTGGGATTATTAAGTCCAGCTTGAAAGGTCGTCATGATAATCTAGTCGTCAGCCTTATCAATCTCGAGAACGGCTTTACTGAAACACTTCACATAATCTCTTAATCTCTCCCTTTCTTGCTGCCTTATAGTCAGCAAGTAAAAGGTTGGCCTTTTGTGGCACTGACCTCCAATGAAGTGCCGGGCAAACAAGTCGTTGAGTTGTTTGAAGTTTGTAATTGACGATGTTGGCGGTTTATTGAACCACACCCTAACAGCTCCCTTGAGTGTGGCAGGAAAGGACAAGCATATTACTTCATCCGAGGTTTGTTGGAGATTCAAAATTTTCTTGAAAGCCCCTATATGGTTAAGGGGGTCTTTTGTGCCGTCTTAGAACTCCAGTTGTGGGAGGCGAAACTTTGGAGGCAAAGGGTATTCTAGATTGCTAACGGTGAAGGGTGAGTCTGTTCTTTTGAGCATGCCATCAAGGTTCATTGTTGCCTTTCCCTTCATGGCATTCTTCACCTTATCCAGTTCCCTCCTCAGGCTCTTCTTCATATGATCGTTACCATGCATGGATTGCTCAATGTGCTCGAGGCTGCTAACTTCTTCGTCATGTCAGTTGCGGTTGCATCGCTGAAGGGAATTGTTACTGCACTTAGGACGCACTTAACACTTCAACTCTTCATTTTGTTTCATTAGCTCTTGCACATTAGCGGTTAGAGCTTGGATCTGTTGTGCCATTACCAACGGATCTGGGGGTGCTGTCGTAGCTAATTCCAGCGGTCTTAAGGAGCTTTATTGATAGAGATACAATGACTTGTTGAAAGTTACCCACAAATGACGCCAAACTGATGAAGCTCAGAATGAACCTCATAAGTATGCTCCTCATCAGTGCCAATGGATAAGCTTTGGTACCTATCGAGAAAACAAGGGATAGAAATGAAGGACACCGGGGTGGCGCCAACCAAATACCCTCCAATGCTGAAGTTAGATAAACTCTAGTATAAACTCTAGTTAATGTGTTTGTCTATTGCACCTGTGTGATTTATGGCATTGATGGCAATGAAGTCCTTCAGTGAATAGGGGTTTGTAATGCCCAGACAGTTCATTAAGGCCATTGTAATGGCTCTCCTGCCGTTTCCCTATTATTAAAAGGTTTAATGGAGTTCTTTTTTTCTTTAATGCGTCTATTTTTGTCTTTCCCACTAACGGTCAAAATGTAATTACAGTCATCCATATTGATAGACGACTATTTACTCACATATTCATCATTAATGACCAAATTTTTAAACATTTCAAAAAATCCTGAAAATCGTGGAGTAGGTTGATATTTACGTTTTTCCTTGAATTTTATTTTATTTTATTTTTTGGGTAGGTGTTTTTCCTTGAATTGATAGGATTTCCTTGTTCCACGTGGTTCAATATTATCTTTGTGATAATCTTATCTTTATCTATAGCTACTAAATGCTTTTCATATTAGTAGGATTTTTTTTTTTTTTTTTTTTTTTTTTTTTTTTTTTTTTTTTTCAGCATGGGCAAAATATATGCAAGAAGTTTCAGATCTTCTGAACAAAAAATTCCAAGTTCATAGATCTTGTGTGTCCACAAAGATATTGCCACAAAAAATGTAATATATTAGCTGTTAGCTTAAATGAAAAAGATATTAGTTCTGAGGTCAAAAAGAGTTGTTTTTGACATCAACTTTCATCACTTTGTGTCAATCAAATAATTCACATTTTTAGCAACAACATATTATTATTTTGTGTCGAAGTCATTTTTATTGTAGCATCGGTTAATCTTTGCAATTTAAGCGGAAGGAACTCGCTTGGGAGTGCGCATAGAATGGCTGCAAGAAAACAAAAGGTCCCAACTTCCAATAATGAAAGCTATGTAAGATTTTTTTAAAACATTTCAGAAAATCTCGAAAATCATGGAGTAGGTTGATAATTACGTTTTTCCTTGAATTTTATTTTTTTATTATTTTTTGGATAGGTGTTTTTCCTTGAATTGATAGGATTTCCTTGTTCCACGTGGTTCAATACTATCTTTGTGATAATCTTATCTTTATCTATAGCTACTAAATACTTTTCATATAATTTTTTTTTTCAGCATGGGCAAAATACATGCAAGAAGTTTCAGATCTTCTGAACAAATAATTCCAAGTTCATAGATCTTGTGTGTCCACAAAGATATTGCCACGAAAAATGTAATATATTAGCTGTCAACTTAAATGAAAAAGATATTCGTTCTGAGACCAAAAAGAGTTGTTTTTGACATCAACTTTCATCACTTTGTGTCGAAGTAATTTTTATTGTAGTGTCAGTTAATCTTTTCAATTTAAGCGGAAGGAACTCACTTGGGAGTGCGCATAGAATAGTTGCAAGAAAACAAAAGGTCCCAACTTCCAATAATGAAAGCTGTGTAAGATAAGTTGGGCACACCAAGAAGCACTTTACAACAAAAAATAGATCTTTTCTAACATGGACGGATCCAGGATTTTACCCTTTTGGTATCCCTACTTGAGCTACTGCTGGGTTCAGTTTTTTGGTAACAATACCAAAATTGTCAGAAAATTCCAACTCTGTATCATGTGGCAATTTTATCATCTTAATCTATAGCCACAAAAATCCTTTTCATATATATTATATATTTCCTCTATCAAGTGCAAAATATATACCCGAAGAAGTCACAGATCTTCTGCATTAAACATTTCAATATTTGATATTAATTTCCTATTCTCAGTTCTTGCATTTTGTTTTTTACGTTCACAAAGCCTGACATGTTGAATACAGTTTCCGCCATGTGGTCACGGTGGTGGAGTGCTAGCAACGACAAAGATGAACTTTCTAGAGCAAATCTCACTGCTTTAGTCTCTATATTCGCGGTGTTGTTCTGGTTCTTATGGACAGCCAAGAAATCAAGAAAGCCTCAATTGCCACCAGGTCCACGTGGTTTACCACTACTTGGGTACCTTCCCTTTCTAGGTACCAACCTTCATAGGAAATTTGAGGAACTGGCAGGGCTCTATGGACCTATCTACAAGGTTTGGCTTGGACAAAAATTATGTGTAGTGATAAGTTCACCATCACTGGTGAAAGAAGTGGTTCGTGACCAAGACAGAATGTTCGCCAACCGTGACCCTCCCATAGCTGCACGAGTTGCCTCATATGGGGGAGCTGATATTGCATTTTCATCATATGGTCCTGATTGGAAGAAGTTGCGTAAGATTTTTGTGCGAGAAATGCTGAGTAATGCAAATCTTGATGGTTCTTACACCCTACGAAGGGAAGAAGTTAAGAATACTATTAGAAATGTGTATGACAAGATGGGCACTCCCATAGATCTCGGAGTATTGGCATTTGTGACTGGAATGAACACAGTCATGAACATGTTGTGGGGTGACGCGCTAAAAGAAGAGGAAGGGACTAATATTGGGGCTGAGTTTAAAAGAATGATGGCGGAGATGATGGTGCTAATGGGAAAACCAAATGTATCGGATTTTTTCCCGGTGCTTGCAATGTTTGATTTACAAGGGATTGAGAGGCATGCAAAGAAGATTTTGAAATGGGTTGAGTCCATTCTTGATTCTTCCATTGATAAAAGGATGAATTCAGACGCAGGCAAAAAAATGGGGACAGGTCAGATTGAACAAAGGAAGGACTTCTTACAATTACTCTTGGGAGTTAAAGGAACAAGATGGTGCTGGAACATCAATTAGCATGACCCAATTGAAGGCTTTGCTTATGGTATGTCTGTCTAATCTTCTACTTTGTACTCCATTAATTTAGTGCGTGACCAGGATGGATCAAGTATTGTACTAGTAGATTGTTAGACTAGGCTCGCCCATTTTTTTTAGTCCTATTTTGTTTGTATTTGGCTTGTTATTTTCAATGGTTAGAATTATAGTTAAATGATTATATTTACAATTTCCAAATACTTTGAACTTTTGAGAGAATCAGTAATTTATCACTAACAAGTACCTTACTCATGCTTTAACAGGACATAGTGGTGGCTGGATCCGAGACTACTTCAACAATGGTGGAATGGGTGATGGCGGAGCTGATGCACCATCCACAGGTTATGAGAAAAGTCCATGAAGAATTAGCGAAATCTGTAGGGCTAGACAGCTTAGTCGAAGAATCCCATTTGCCCAAATTGCATTATTTAGATGCTGTCATTAAAGAGACATTCCGCTTGCACACTCCACTTCCCTTTCTAATACCACGTTGTCCAAGCCAATCTAGCACTATTGGTGGGTACTACATACCCAAAGGTACTATGGTTTGGTTAAATGTTTGGGCTATACATAGGGATCCAAAGATTTGGAAGAATCCATTGGAATTTCAACCAGAGAGGTTCCTAAATGATTCTAGCACTTTGGATTATTCTGGCAACAATTTTAATTATTTTCCATTTGGATCCGGGCGAAGAATATGCGCAGGGCTTCCATTAGCAGAGAGGACTCTGATATACATCTTAGCTTCACTCTTGCATTCATTTGAGTGGAAATTGCCACATGATACAGAGTTGGAATTTTCTGACAATTTTGGTATTGTAACCAAAAAACTGAACCCAGCAGTTGCTCTTCCAACACCAAGGTTATCCAACTTTGAGCTCTACACAAAATAAAATTGTGTATTGTTGTTGCATCTTTTTAAGTCAACGTGCAATGTAAGATGTTTTTATTTTTTCTAGTCTAAATAAAGCTGACATGCTTGTCCTTCTAAAAAATTCAAATACGTATTCATATACTATTAACAAACCATCAACCAAAACAAATACACAAAAATTATTATTTCTTAATATATTAAGATACAATCGTTTACCAACAAAAACAAAAAACACAAAATACTATTGTTTCTTAATACATTATCTATGAAAAGGGAACTTGACGTTCTTTTAAATCTTTAAAATCATCTATGATTGAATTCAAACTAAATGTCAAAGTTATATCATTTTCACTGTATAACATCAAAGAGTCCGTCAAAACATCATTTTCCATTTTGTTTTGAAGGTTAGTTTTGATAGCTTTCATAGCTGAAAATGCTCGCTATGTAGTTGCAGTAGAAACCGGAAGAGTGAGCACAAGTCTCACCATTCTATAAACAAATTTGCAGTGTTTTGAGTTTCCAGTTCTCACTAAGCATTGACACAAGTCAGATAAACTTTTCAATTTTTTAAACTCTGGATCCTGGACTACATTATGCTCAAAATGATAAAGCTCTTTCTCCAATACTTGTTTGTTATAATCTGTGAAATCTTGTGGATAGAAATTCTTTACCAACAAACAAAGATCACTAATTCTAAAAGATTATAATTCCTTTCGAGGTTCTAAAACAGAGCTAAGCCTAAGTAACTCCATTGTATCCTTATTAAACCGATGATTTAGTTCTTGTAGTTGAGAATCTATTGCAGCATAAAAAATATTTACTTGATAATAATGCTCAATTGTTACATTATCTTGCTGATTATGAGCTCGACCTCACCTCCCAACATAACAAGCATTCATATCTAGGACATCAATGCAATGCTTCTCACAAAATGATATCATAGTGGTAAGTAAGCCGTCCCATCCATCATCTCTAAATTTTTGGATAAGTGCTTTAGTAGATGAAACTAAATGCATGGCATTTAAAATGTCTTGAGATTGGCTTTGCAAAGCTTGATAAAGTTTATCAATGATCTCCATAGTTTCCTTCTTAAGATGCAAGATGAAGACAAATTCAAATGAATTTAAACACCATAAGCTGACTCTGCTTCTGCCTAGTGTTCTCTTGTGTCATCAATTATATTTAGTAAAACCTCACATGTTGAAGTAAACATCCTTAATAAGCTAGAAACTGATCTAAAATGTAAACTCTAACGTTTTTCTACAGGTTGTTGTAAAGTGCCAATTTAATTAAGTCCACTTCCAATCTTAAGCTCTTCAAGATCAATCAAATGTGCTATTTCATTAGCATTGACAGCTTTCAATTATTCATTACGCTTGCATGAAGCATTAAAAATTTTGATCACCAAAAGCAATTTAAGAAAAAACCCACTAATGGGGACAACTTGTTTTGATGCTTATACTAATGCCAACTATAAGCGATGCGCAAAAAAATGGATGTAGTAACCATATGAGCAATCATTTAAGATCAAAGCTTGCAATCTATTCCACATACCTCGCATGTTGCTTGCTCCATCATATCCTTGCCCTTGGATATTTTGTATATCTAAGCCTTAGTGTCAACAACCTGAATAAGTCCTCTTCTTGAGAGTCAAAGCCTTAGTGTCAACAACATGAATAAGTCCAAAAAAACGTTCTTTCACAAAGCCTTTTGTATCAACATATCTAAAAACCACAGTCATTTGCTCTTTCATGGACTCATCACGAGTTTCATCAACCATTATGCAAAACTTTGCATCACCAATTTCTTCTTGAATTTCCTTCTTCACTTTTGCTAAGTAAACATGTAGAATTTCCTTTTGAATCTTAGGTGATGTGTATGTTGCATTTTTGGGAGCTATTTCTATTATTTCAGCAACCTTCTCATTCCAAAAGTTCACAATATCCAATGTTTCAAGAAATTTCCCACGATTAGATGAACTAAAGCTTTCATCTTGACCTCTAAAAGATATAGCTTGAAAGGCAAGATGTCGGGCAACATAAATTGAGGCCTTCAGTTGCAACTGATTATTTGCTATTTGTTATATAGTGAAATGATCAATCACCCTTTGTAAATGTTGCGATTGGTTCATCAAATGCTTACGCATTTGCTCGGCAACTCTATGAGCTGAGTTAGGATATTTCCCGATATGACCTTAAAAATAATAATTTTTTCCCCCAACATTTTTCCAATTTCTAAATCCACTAATAATGAATGTATTTTGTCCCACAACTCCATTTGGATTATGAAAGATAAAGCAGGGTAGACAATAAACTACATCTTTTGTAGGAGAGTATTCAAGCCATGTTGAATAATATTCAAACCAAGAAGCTTGAAAGCTACGATTGTGTTTTCCACTTTTTTTGTATGTATCTAGACGAGGTTGGTGCGGACCATTTTTAATGTAAGCCCATCAAATGTTATCACATTGATTAACATGATATTCCCATATTTGTTTGCATGCTTCAAGATCATAACCCAAAGAATCAAGATCAACTTTTTAAAATTGTGTTTGAGAGATATGGTTATTTTCCGGAATTGGGATATTGGTGTTTTTTGGAATTGGAACATCGAAATTTTTTGGAATTGAGGGATGAACCTTTTCTTGAATTTGGAACATTGACTTCTGAAGAATTTGAATCTTCTTTTTTGAAAAAAATTGAAAGTTCAAATAGTGTGTAAAACACCTATGAACGTTTAGACCCCCAATTTATAAATTACCAACACAAACTTATAATTAAACAATGTATGTGTGGAATATGAAAATAAGCTAAAACAGAATTGGTAAAACAATCTAAATCGAAATTAATCACAACCACAACAGTAATTAAAAGGAAAAGATTAAGGAAAGAGAGATGCAAATACAAAGACAACACAACGATATGTTATCGAAGAGGAAATCAAAGACCTCGACGAAAAACCTCTCCGCCGCCCTTCAAGTGGTCAATAATCCACTAGAGAATAAAGTTATGATACATGAATAGTAGAAGACCTTTGAAGCCTAATCTACCTAGTGCACCTAAGCCCTCCAAGCTTCTTGCTCCAACAGGGTTACTCCGAACCTTGTCTTCTCTAGTTTACTGGATCCCGCAATTGGCCATTGCATCAACCAAAATGAATTTGTCCCTTCCAAATTGCTTCTTAAGCACCAAATAACCTCCTCACAAATATGGGTATGGTGAGATAAGGATTTTGGCTAATGTACCTCCCAAGGATGTATCAATGGAGAGGGTGAAAGTAGAGGAATTTGGAGAATCAAAGGATGAAAATTGCGGATGAGTTAATCTTGTTTTTCTCTAGGGTTTCTCTCTCAAAACTCTCTCTAGAAGCTCTTTACATTTCGTAGGTATAAGAGTATTTATAGTAGGGTGTGTATGGAATGCGAAGAGTCAGTTACAACCAAACAAGATGTTTTGGTGACTCGAGCTCACGATTGGAACGAGTCGTGAGCTAACTACCTGGCCATACTGGAAGTTTTGTCCTGTAATGCAACACTAGCGTGACCCTTCAGCTGCCCTGCATGCTTCACACATGTGCCACCTTTGGCAACTTGCCAATTGCGAGATCCAGTCGCGAGACTCTTCTTGAGTGCACACTCTTGAGCTTTTCATCACACTCTCTCATAGTCCCTTACATGATTCCCACCTAAATACATGATTTCTAAATGCTAAATTACAAGCAAATTTGGCACGGAATAAAGCCAACTAATGATTGAATAAATTCAACCTTAAAATCTCCCCCTTTGGCTATTCCATGAAAAAACCTTAAAACAAACTCTAGACTTAACATGTGAGTTGGAAACAGTTCAACAAAACTCACTCGCACCTAACTCTAGAATTTGTGAAGTTCTTGAACCATACGGACAAGTATTTCTTAAAAACAATGACACAATACGATCATTGTAAGCAGAAACCTTGAAATGCATATGGAGCAAGCATAATGAGATCAAGTAAAAAGGAATGTAGCAATAAAACATGGCTTGACCAAAAATGAACAATCACTATAAATAGTGACCATAATGATCATGCACACAAGAAATGAACATCCGAACATGCAAGCTAATTAGCTCAATGCAAAGTATCATTTTCATGTCCAACACTCAACCGATGCAACAACACAAGGAAATTGCATCAAGGATATAAAATCCAACAAGGGCACAAGAGTAATGTACTTAAAGAAATGCATAACATTAATAACAAGTACTAGGCTATAAAGCATGGGTACAAATAAAATATAGTTTAAACAGCTAAACATAATCATGAACTATGAGCAAAGCAAAAACATGGTTAATATAACATAAAGCTCTTTCTCTCTTTCTCCCCCTATCATGAATCATAGGACCTGTGATGAACTTGGAACATATATACCTGTAACCTGAAACACTTGCACAAAACACATTAGACCCTCAAGGTAAAGCAAGTAATAAAAAAACAAGCATAATGTAACAAGTAAATTGCGATCAAGTAAACATGACGTGAAACATATGAGCAACTTGATCATACACCAAAACAAACATAAAGAAAAGCAAACAAAACAGAGTTTTCTTATTAACACAATGTCTTCTCCCCCTTGGTATATGCATCTCCCCTAAGGAATATCTCTCCCCCTACAAATGTGCACAAGAAATAGAATTTCTCCCCCTAAGAATGTGCACAAGAGTCATATAGAAATAAGAAAACACTCTGGTATACTACTCTAAAGTATACTCTCCCCCTTTTTGTCATGAATAGACAAAGGGTCAAGGAGAAATAAGGGCAAGAGATAAAGGTACGAACAATGATAAAGATGCATGAGGGGTGCGAAATGAATGAGGAAATGAAACTTAAACAAAAGACAAAAAAAAAATGCTACAAAGCATAAAGTAAACATGACATGCTAGGATGAAGAAACAAAGTATAGACCAATGCATGACAAGGGTAGCAAAGATGTGTACAAGAGGTGGCTATGTGCAATGCATAACCAAAGTATTGAAAATGCACATGTGGGGCAAGGTTTGTTAAATACACAACCAATGAACCAAACATGTTTCTAATGAGAAAACATGAGAAACCCCAAAGTTTGGTGCTCATTGGAGTCCAAACAAGTGAGAAAATGCCTAAGAGACATTTTATCGAACACCTAACGTGCACACTATGAACAACAGTATAAAACAATGCATGAACATCATGATATGAACAACAATATAAAACAATGCATGAACATCATGAAATCTACCCTTAATACATGTTCTTTTTGCCACAAAGAGCCAACATCCAAAGCAAATCAACAAAAGAAACCAATCTCATACAAAAAATTGACAAAAATTATGTTTTCCCGACCCCAATGATGAAAATCTCAACCAAGAGCACAAAACTCTCCAAAACATAATCTAAGGATCCAAATCAATGAAAAGAGTTTAAAATTACCTTAGAGATGTTAATGGAATGAAAAACCATTCAAATTGATTGGATTTTAATGTAAAAATATTGAAATAGGGGTTTAAGAGAGAATGGGAGAGGTTTAAAACAAGTTTCCCACGAAAAACACTTTAAAAAACTATTTCTGGGCGTTTCGCGACTGGGTGAGTCGCGAAAATTTTCACAAGTCATAAGTGAGTCGTGAAAGCTTCTGGATGAACTCGCGACTTGCGTTGCGCGACTGCCGAGTCGCGAGTGAGTCACGAAAAACTCTGACACCTATTTTTCAACACAAAACATGTTTAAATAATGAAAAACAAAGTAAACACTAAACATGATCACAAAGAGTGATAAAATTACTTCCAAATACATATAAAATTATCAAAAATCTTTTTGGATTGATCCATATATAGTTGAGCACACACATATCACATTTAAACAAGTACAATCAAACAAATGAATAAGGTATTCATTAACCAATTTTTTTGGCATCTCTGTCTGCTACCTATTCACTAATATTGCCCCCACTACCAATAAACAACAACCAGTCAAAGTGTCAAATCTTTATATATAGATAATTATTATAACTATATATATAGATAATTATTATAACTATATATAAATCACAGCTCATATCTCACTTTCTTAAATCAGACACTCCCACTCAGCAGCTGCAAGAGTCTGAGATAGATAGAGACTCCCAATTCCCAAACAGTCAAACATAATCACATATTCAAATTAAATTCACAAATCATAGATTCACAATCATCCCCATTCCTCATAGAAGAGGAAGAAAAAAAAAAAACCACAATCACAAATTCACAATCTATGGTCTTTGGATTCACAAATAGTGTATAGTCTAGAAGAGAGAAAAATCATATCAATTTAAGGAGAGAAAAAAATATTTGAAAGTGCAAATCGGTATTTCCAAATGGAGGTTGGAGGATGCAATGGCCAGAGCCAGTGGTGGGATAGGTAAATCAAGCTGTCGGAGACACTGAGGATTGTGGCAACGTGTGCGTCAGTGGGCAAGCTACAATAGTAGCAGTGTGATAGGGATCTATGGTGACAGCATGGGTCAACACTCATAACTCTCTCCACTTCGGTAACTATGAAAGTGAGTTCGGTCTCTCCATCTCTATATCTCTCAGTCTCTCTCTCTTGACTTTCTCTTCTTCTTTTTTTCTTTTTTTTTTTTTTTTAACCTGACTATCTGAATTTTGAGATTATTTGTTCTTTTGTAAAAGCCTAGGGTTAATTAATTAATTAATTTTTTTTTAACCTGATATTGTTTTTGCTTTTGGGTTAGGCTAGGCTCTAGGCGATGCAGACTGAGGGGCTAGTAAGATTAGGGCTGGGGGGGCCCTAATAAAGGGTGGGCTAGGGTTTAGGTAGTTTATTACCTTCTTTTTTTTTCTTTTTTTTACCCGGGGGGGCCCAAGCCCCCTATTGAGTGTATCACTGAATGTGGGTGATTTTTAAGGTTGATTAACCAAAATTTTGCATTTAGGACATTTTACATAAACTGATACAAATGCTCAACATAAGTGAAAACAAGCTGCTAGGTTCCTATCAAGACAACAAGACATAGGAAGAAATATAAGATAAATTTTACCTTTTAGCGAGAATCTTGTCTTATAAGGAAAAGTTGTGACGTTAGAAACTAAAAGAGACTAGCGTTTTCCTTGCCTTAGAGAGCTTTCAAGAAAAGATAGTATCCTTTCATTTACACTATGTTTGGTGATGGGATCGACGAACTCCTTTTCCTAGATGAACTCATCAAATACCTTCGACATGGACGAAGAAAAGGCCAGCCATTAATGAGAAGCTTCAATGCCTTGAACTGTTACCAATTAGCTATCAAACCATTGGTAGCTCTTCAAAACCCACATTAACAAGTCTTGGGACGTTATAGAAGGAGCACTAAAGTCACAATTAAAGCCCCAACGGCTAGAAACTAAAAGGCTATATATACACACCTAAAATACAAGCAGAGGTAATTCTAAGACCAGAAATACTTTCTTACTTTCTCAAAAATTTCCATTCACTGACTTTGGCATCGAAGACGTTATGGCAGGCACCACACTACTGACCACCTGAGGGAAGCCTTTTGCTACTTTTTGTAGGTACAGAGACTAGGATTCAACTCCATCTGGATGACAACTGACGATTTTCCAATCATCAGTTTGGCGCCGTCTGTGGCGACAACATTTTCATACTTAGGTTTGAAAGTGTAGTTCCAGTCAACTCCCTAATTTAGATGGAGTCGAACCAAGATTCTGCAGCATTAGCCCTGCAAATCCAAACACTTGCAGTTACTGTGGAAGAACTTACCAGACAAAACTAGGAAATGAGGCTACTGCTTTAACAAGAGGAGAACCGGTCTAGGACCAATCTGGAGGAGGTGGGAGACAGTCATAGAGGGAGTGACCATCGAGGACCAGCTACTCCAGATGGATCAAACTTGGATCTTTTCCAGGAAATGAGAAAGGCGATGGACGAACTAAGGAACGCCATTAAAGGGAAAACAAATTGAAGCTTGGATAGAATGGTCAGGACAATGGATTCACCTTTTACGGCAATAGTCTTGGAATGCCCAGTGCTGTTAAAATTTTGCCTACCTCAGCTTGAACTGTTTGACAGACTTAAGGACCCTCTGTACCACCTGAACACTTTCAAGACGACACTAGGGCTTGAACAGCCTCCTAACGAAATACTGTGCCATTCTTTCCCCACCACTCCCAAAGGACCTGCAATGGAATGGTTCACAAAGTTACCAACATTGTCCATCGATGACTTCGAGCAGTTAGGCAATTCTTGCTCACTATCAGATAGGGAGAGAAGGAGACCTTGAGGTCGTATGTGAAGCGTTTCACTCGAGAAACTTTAGAGATGGACGAAGCTAATGACAAGGTGTAGTTAACAACCTTTAAAGCTGGATTGAAATCTAGAGAGTTCGTGGTCTCACTTGCGAAGAATCCTCTAAAGACGATGGCAGAGACACTCTTAAAGGCACAAAAGTACATGAACGCCGAAGACACCCTAGCCACGATAAAAGACGTAGAGAAGACCAGTGAAAAGGGAAGGAAGGAAGACGACTAGAGAGGATGAAAAGGGGAGCGTTCAGATTGTCAGACCATCAACGGGGGTAAAAGGAAAGATGACAAAACTCCTCAGCTGGTAAAATTCACTCCTTTAATTATGTCTGTTAACAAGATTTTGGCACAAATTAAAGATGAACACTACCTCAAATGGCCAAGGCCATTATATTCATTGCCCAATGTACGTGACAAGAAGAAGTATTGTCGTTTTCAAAAGGATCACGACCACTATACAGAGGATTGCAGGGACCTAAAGGAGCAGATAGAGGAACTTATACGAAAAGGGAAATTGCAGAGTTTTGTGAAGAAAGGGAAACCCAGTAAGTCCAGGGATGACAACAAGGACAAGCGTGAAGCCTCACCAAGGGACAAGGATCACACGTCCCAACGTCCACTAAGTGTAATCAGGGAGATAAAGACAATCAATGGTGAGCCATCCATAGGTGGGTCGTTCAGATGCTTCAAGAAATCATATCAAAGGTAGGTGAACAGCATCCATAGAATACCCCTCTTGAAGTAAAGACAAAAGGACAAGGACATTTTTTTCTCGAAAGAAGACGCTAAAGGAGTGAAGCAGTCTCATGATGTCCCCTTGGTAGAAGGATTCAACACTAGAAGAATTCTCGTGGATAATGGCAGCTTCGCGGACATCATTTATCGCTCTGCTTTCCAACAGTTGAAGCTAGACCCAGGAAGGCTGCACCATTTTGAGTCCCCCCTCATCAACTTCAGTGGGGACAGGGTGTATCCCAAAGGCATAGTGATGTTAACGGTCACAGTAGGATCTTATTCGCAATAGTTGACTCATCAATTAGATTTCCTAGTAGTAGATTGCCTTTCTTCATACAATGTGATCATTAGGAGGCCTACACTCAACTGCTGGAAGGCAACCACGTCCACCTATTGCCTGAAGGTAAAGTTCTTAACGGAAAATGGTGTAGGTGAATTATAAGGAGATCAAGTATTGGCTAGGGAGTGCTACCAAGAAATGTTGGCAGCCAAGGAAAACCATATGTGGATGATCGAGGAAAATGAAGAGGAGAAGGTAGAAGCCCTAGAAACTGTGGAGCTGGTAGACAGGGAACAAATGAAGACTACTAGGGTAGGGACGATCATGAATGCAGACATGAGGAAGAAGCTAGTCCAGTTCCTTAAGGAGAACCTGGACATTTTCGCTTGGAGCCATGAGGACATGCCAGGCATATCCCTAGAAATTATCTAACACAAGTTAGATGTGAATCATAAGAAAAAGCCCGTCCAACAGAGACGACGAGTATTTGCTCCTGAACAAAACCAAGCGATCATGGACGAAGTAATTAAACTACTAGCAGTAAGCTTCATCCGTGAGGTCTACTACCCGAACTGGCTGGCCAACGTCGTCCTCGTAAAGAAGGCAAATAGAAAATGGAGGATGTATGTGGACTCCACAGACTTGAAAAAGGCCTGCCCAAAGGATAGCTTTCTCCTGCCAGGATAAATCAGATGGTGGATTCCACAGTAGGGCACGAACGCATTCTCGGGGTATAACCAGATAAAACTAGCAGAGAAAGACTAGGAGAAAATTGCCTTCATCATAAGCCAAAGGCTCTACTGCTACAAGGTGATGCCCTTCGGGTTGAAAAATGCAAGAGTAACCTACCAAAGGTTAGTAAACAAGATGTTTAGTAAACAGATCGGGAGGAACATGAAAGTGTACGTGGACAACATGCTCATCAAGAGTAAGATAGAGTCTACTCACTTGGACGACCTCAAAAAGACGTTCATAACTCTCAGACGATATCAGATGAAGTTAAACCCTAGTAAGTGCACCTTTGGGGTGGTGTCAGGGAAATTCTTAGGGTTCATGGTGTCCTAGAGGGGAATAAAAGCAAAACCAAAGAAGCTTCGAGCCATACTGGAGATGGCGTCACCCAGGACCATGAAAGAAGTCTAGAAGCTCACAGGAAGGATAACAGCGCTCAACAGGTTCGTCTCGAAAGCAACAGACAAGTGTCTGCCTTTCTTCAAAACACTGAAGCAGGCCTTCGTTTGGATGGATGAGTGTGAGAAAACCTAAGCAATCCACCTCTCTTGAGTCCGTCCAAGGAGGGAGAAAACCTGTATTTATACTTGGCAGTGTCAATTACAGTTGTGAGTGCTACCTTGATTCGAGAAGAGGATAGAAGACAGCTCTCGGTCTACTATGTCGGCGAAGCCTTCCAAGGGGTAGAAGCCAAATACCCACGCATAGAGAAAATTGCATTCACTTTGGTTGTAGCTTCATGCAAGCTACGCCCTTATTTCCAAGCGAATCCTATAAAGAAGGCAATGAACAAGCCCGAGGCTACAAGAAGGATGATCCATTGGGCTATAGAGCTCAACCAATTCGACATAGAGTACCAACCTAGGACAGCTATTAAGGTGCAAGCATTGGCAGATTTCATCGCTGAATTTATAATCCCCGACGAGAAAGAGGATACAAACGAGGTGGAAAGATGGACGATTCAGGCTAACGGTTCGTCAGTCCAAAAGAGGGGCAGAGTATGGTCATTATCATTACTCCTGAAAGAGAGACGCTCAAATACGGAGTTCAACTAACATTCTCGGCCACCAACAATGAAGCTGAATACGAAGGAGTACTGACGGGATTAAGGGTTGGAAAAGTAGTAGGAGTCAAAAACTTACTCCTCCAGAGCGAGTCAAAGCTCGTCATAGGCCAGATAAAGGGGGAATTCGAAGCAAAGGAGTAGATGATGCAAAAATACTTGAAGTTGACAAAGCTTTTGACACAAGAGTTTGATCAGGTAGAGTTCACACAGATCCCCAGAAGCCAGAATATGGGGGTAGACGAGTTGGCAAAACAATTGTTGTCAGAAGTAGGACCAACAAGTAAAAACCTGAAGATTGAAGTCCAGAGATGCCCTAACATTGAAGAAATACATACCTTCACAATCCAGAGTGAAAGTAGCTAGATGACCCCAATCGTATCCTTTCTTCAAGACAAACGGCTCCCATGGGACGTTGAAGAAGCAAGGAAAATTAGGAAGAGAGCAACAAGGTTCATGATCTTGAATGATACCCTATACAAAAGAGGTTTCTCCATGCCCTACCTAAGGTGCGTTAACGAGGAGGAAGCCAAATATATTCTGGAGGAGATCCATGAAGGGATTTACGAAGATCATGTAGGTCCGAGGTCTTTGATCAGCAAGGTTATTCGAATGGGTTACTTTTGGCCTACCTTGCAAAAGGATGCAAAAGAGTTTGTCAAGAAGTGTGACAAATGCTAGAGGTTTGGAAACGTCCAACGCATACCTTCTGAGAAACTGATGACAATAGCCTCCCTATGGCCGTTTGCTCAGTGAGGACTTGACATCATTGGCTTATTACCCCAAGGTAAACGATAGGTAAAATTTTTACTAGTTGCCATTGATTATATCACAAAATAGGTTGAAGTAGAAGCACTATCAACCATAACGGAGGCGAAGGTTTAGAACTTTGTGTGGAAAAACATAGTCTGCTGATTCGGGATACCACGAACGATCATATCAGATAACGAGCAGTAGTTTGATAGTCAAGGTTTCAGGGAATTCTGCTCGGGGCTAGGAATCAAGAACCACTTCTCATCCCCTAGTCACCCCCAAGCTAACGGCTAGACAGAAATGAAAAACCAAACCCTGCTCAAGATCATCAAGGCTTGGTTGGACGAGGCAAAGGGCGTATGGCTGGAAGAGCTGCCCAATGTTTTCTGGGCATACAGGACTACAACAAGAACCCCAACAGGAGAGACCCCCTTCAATCTCACCTATGGCACTGAAATAGTAATTCCAGTCAAAGTAGGAATCACCAGCTTGAGACGAGAAGCTTTCCACGAAGGCAACAATGACAACCAACTGAGAGTTAACCTAGATTGCTTGGATGAATCCAAAGATGGAGCATCCCACAAGATGGTGAAGTACCAGCAGAAGATGTCTAAGTACTACAATAGAAGGGTAAAGCTCAGAAGACTTAATACTGGAGACCTCGTCCTACGCAAAGTCACGCCTGCCACCAAGAATCCAACTTAGGGGAAGCTCGATCCAACCTAGGAAGGACCTTACAAAGTCATCCATTATTCCAAGTAAGGAAGCTATCACCTGGAGACGTTGGATGAGAGGAAACTACCACAATCATGGAATATTAAGCATTTGAAGCAATACCATTAGTAGATGTAGTGGATGAATGTATTCATGTTTGAAATAAAGCAATAAAAGAACTATTCAACCAGTGTGGTGCATGTAAAAAAATAAAAATAAAAAATTTGGCTAAATAACAAGATTCCACCTAGACAGATGTAAGTTACTAACGAAGCCAAAAATGACAATATCCCTTTAATGGGTGTAAGTCACAAAAATTGGCCAAGTAACAAGATTCCGCCTAAACGGATGTAAGTTACTGACGAAGCAAAAAATGACAAGATCACTTGAATGGGTGTAAGTCGCAAAAATTAGCTAAGTAGCAAGATTCTGCTAGACGAATGTAAGTTATTGACAAAACCAAGAATGACAAGATCCCTTCAATGGGCATAAGTCACAACAAAACTTTTGACTAAGTAACAACAACTCGCATAGACGGATGCAAGTTACTGTCACAAAAATAAATAAATAAATAAAGGATGATGACTAAAGGAACGAAGTAGACAAAGATCACATGTAGTCACAAAGTATCGTGCAAGGCAAGAAAGTAAACAAGTAAGTGCAGAATTACTAATATAATTGTAGGCCACAAAACAAGAAGCAACCAGCATTGTTTCAACATTATTATTAAAGATCCATAAACACTGGGCAAAGAAAACATTGTTCTTAACTTGGAATAAAAACATTGTTCTGAAAGTAGAATCAAAAAGCCTAAAACACACCAGGCACCCAAAAAGAAGATTACAAAAAAGAAAAGAAAAAAAAGGTATACAAACATAAGGCAAGTTCAGGCAGTGGCTGCATCATCACCATCAGGAGGAGGCAGAGGAGCATCTAGAGGAGCATCTTCAGCAGGAGCAGTGGATTGGGAGGCCTCATCTACTGCCATCTCCTGGTCAACCACTTCCATGTACAGATTCTCTAGGTCTACTCCAGAAGGGTGTTTAACTAGGTATCGACGAAGGAGCTCAAAGTCCTTGTAGTACCAGCTGAAAAGTATAGTGTTTTACTCCTCAGTTTGCTGGAAAGCCTCAACGGCCTTGGCAGCAATGGTCTTCACCTTCTCCTTTGCAGCCTGGAGTTTCTCATCTTTCTTCAGGGTTAGTTGCCTCTCCGCTTTGAGGTCGTCCCCCAAAACCTTAGCCTTTTCCTTGATAGTGTTGGCCTCATCCATGACAGAAATAAGATCCTTCTTCAGCTTAGAATTTTTTGCCTCTAAAGCCTCCACCCTGGATACTGCCGACACAATTTTTGCTTCATGAGCAAGGTACTCCGAAGTAATGTGAAAACACTCCCCCAACACCTGAAAAGGAAATTCAACATTCAGGACATCCATGACAGAAATAAGATCCTTCTTCAGCTTAGAATTTTTTGCCTCTAAAGCCTCCACCCTGGATACTGCCGACACAATTTTTGCTTCATGAGCAAGGTACTCCAAAGTAATGTGAAAACACTCCCCCAGCACCTGAAAAGGAAATCCAACATTCAGGACAATGCAAAAGAATAAAGAAAGGGAAAAGGGTAAAATTGCAGAAGTACAATACCTGGACAAGTTTGTGGATGTGAGGACCTACAATCTCGTGAATGGGTACACCCGAGAATACCTTCAGCTCCTTAGCAGTAAAAGACTCATGTGCTCTCGCCAACGCAAGGCCAGCGTTGTCAAAAATAGTGGACGAACAAGAATCAGCCTTGTCCTTCCCCTTGACATCCACATGGGGCTTCTTCTGGAGAGGCGTGATTTCTTTTACTAAGGTAGACGAGGTTGTCCTCGAAGGTTTAGTGACAAAAGCAGGAGGAGTGATGGAGACACCCTTCTCCACAACCCGCATTATCCTATTCCCAATGCTAGAAAGGAGCTCATTCTTTTTACTCCTCATCTTTGCATACATCCCCTGGTTGAATTTGGTCTTCATCCCTGCAAAAAACACTTGTAAAAAATAAAATAAAAAACTAAAAAAAAAACATAAAACATAAAACCAAAAACAAAAAACAAAAGAAAGAAGAGGAAAAGAGCAACAACGACGAATGTAACAAACACTTACTTTTCTTCTCCTCAATTTCTATAGTGCATAGGACGTAAGTTGAAGGCTCAGGACCAAGGTAGTGAAGAGCTAGAGTCCGCAGGTCAACCAGATTGTCAAAGTCTTCAATCGTTCTCGTGTACTCAATGGCCGCTTCAACACGTTGCCTGTATCTACTCTTGAGCTTTGGCCTTCTCTTAATTGTGCATGAGACAATAAGCCAGAAAGTTAATATTGATAATATATGTGCACAAAATATGAATGACGAAGGACTGCCGGAGAGATGACGCACCTAGACTCGGGGTTCCCCACCAATGGAGCAATCTAGGGACGTCCCCCCAAACTTCGCCAAAGGGGGTCTCCCACTCATCCATAGAGACAAAAAAGAACTGGTACTTCTAGTATCAGAACGACGAAGGCAGGCCCCTGACGATCCTAGCTTTTCGAAGCCAAGGCACTAGCTCGTAGTACCCATACTTCTTGGATTCTTTCAGATGATACAAAAAAGTGAACTCATCAACCCTGATCATCTCTCCCTTAGTAGTGGCCAGCCATATCTCCATACAGCTGACCACTATACTCCACAAGTTTGGCATAAGTTTCCTAGGAGCAATTTTGAAATGGTTTAAAAGCTCCATGATGAAGGAGTGGACGGAGAATCTAAGCCCATTCAGGAAGGCAGCCTCATAGAAGCACACCTCCCCGGGCAAAAAATGACAAGCCCGTTCCTCTTTTCAAGGACAACGAACCCTAATCCTCTTAGGAAACTGAAACCTATTGCTAAACCTAGAGAGAGTCTCAACATCTAGGCCACACTCTTCTCGAAGAGTAGAGAAAGCTCTAACTTCCCTTGGGCCAGAAGCTGCGGTGTCCTCCTCCACTTCCACGGGGTCGTCGCTAGACGACAGCCCCGTCTCAAGCTCACTAGACCTCACCTCTGACATAACTCTTCGCTCACCTACCAGATCTTCGAACCAATCAACAGATTGATGAAGCAAAGGGACCAATCGGCTAACACCACACTTAAACTACTACCCTCAAACACAAAACCTTCAATCGAGGGACAGAAAGTGCGAGAAGCACTTAGAAAGGCTCCTAAACATGCGAAAAGAAATGAAATAGAAGGACAAAGTGTCCTAGTGTCAGAACTATCGACCATGGAACCCAGAAAACAAAGAAAATGGAACAAAATCCTAAAAACTTAAAATGGGAACGAAAATAAAAAAATTTTACAAATTGCCTATGCTACGAAGAGTAAAAAGGCAAGAAAGAACCGTACCTTTGAAAAAGGCACCCACAAGAAGGGAGAGTGCAAGAAATCGAAGGAGGAAATAAGTTGAAGAAAGAAAGGCACAGAGCAACAATGGCGTAGGAAATGAAAAAGTGAAGAAGAAAGAGAAGGAAAAGGGAGTTTAAAAACCAAACATCAAAAACCGAAAACCAGCGGGAAACCCAAAGGGCCACACAAGTGGAGCATTAACTCCATCAGCCATTATCTGCCACATGGCCACGATGTATATGGTGCCGCCACTACACATTAATGCACCGCCACTTCACATCAAACACAAAATGAAATCCCAAGAGTCATATCTAGGCAAACAACCTTTTGCCTTCTAATGGTCATCATGATGCGCAGTGACGACCACAGAACCTGGGGGGCAATTGATGGGATTAACAAACTCCTTTTCTTGGACAACCTCATCAAATACCTTCGACATGGACAAAGAAAAGGCGAGCCATTAATGAGAAGCTTCACTACCTCGGACCGTTACCAATTAGCTATCAAACCATTGGTAGCTCTTCAAAACCCACATTAACAAGTCCTGGGACATTATGGAAGGAGCACTAAAGCCACAATTAAAGCTCCAACGGCTAGAAACTACAAGGCTATATATACACACCCAAAATACAAGCAGAGGTAATTCTAAGACTAGAAATACTTCCTTACTTTCTCAAAAACTTCCATACACTGACTTTGGCATCGGAGACGTTATGGCTAGCACCACACTGGTGACCACTTGAGGGAAGCCTTTCACTACTTTTTGCAGGTATAGAGACTAGGATTCAACTCCATCTGGATGATAACTGACAATTTTCCCATCATCATTTGGATTGGCTAAAGAGAAAAGAACTTAAGGGAAAGAAAGAGATTTTCATTGTTTGGTTTCAAGGGTGAAAAGGAAATCAGAGAGAATTAAAGAGAAAAGGTTTCTCATGGGCCCACAAATTATTGTCTGCCCAAATTGGCCGGAAGAGCAATGAAAGCTGAATAAGACAAATTTTTGGTTGACTAATTTCAAAATAATATGGGATAAATTTACAAATTTACCCCTAAGTGGTTTTCAAACCAAAAAGTTTAAACATGTCAAATATATAAACGGTATAAATGTAAAAATATACATACCAAAAAGTTTAAACCAAACAAAGGAAAGGTTTTTCTCCTTTATTTTCTTCCTATATCCGAACACACCTAGAAAATGATTTTCTTTTCTCTTTGTCTTCCCTTCCTATCTTTTCTTTTCTCTTCCCTCAGCCCAGCTGTAACCAAACAAAGCCTTAATGGCAACTCAAAGACTGTTTAAGCATTGTACTACCATGGAATAGGGTACTACATATTTGGCCCACAACGAAAAGAGATGTCTTTACCTTTGTGAATTAGGCTGTGTTTGTTTTAGCTGTAAAGGAAATTGGGAAAATATTTTACATCATGATTGCTGTTTGGGATGCTTAGAAATTTCTATCAAACCAAAAATGTCATTCATTGACCATAAAATATGTGGGCCTTGAGTGTAAATAGATTACACTTTTATTTTACTTTCAAACCATTTCCAATCGAGAGAGAGGGAGAGATTGAACTGGGTGTGATTGTCGCCACTGCCTGAAGCCTATTGCCACCACCCTCTAGATCGCCTCATCTTCCTCTCGATGTATCACCACCACCCTCTGGGTCAGATCATCTCCTCTCGATCTCGTCGTCGTTGCCCTCTAGGTCAAATTGTCTCCTCTTGATCTCGTCGCCACCACTCGCCAATCTGCCTTCTCTCTCTTTCCCTCCAACTAACCAAGGCCGGATTAGACACTGCATGTCATCTCTCTCTCATCTCACTTTTTCTCTCAAACCCGAACCAAACCCCTAACTGGGTTTTGTGTCTGATTTTCGTTTTCTTTGATCTCTAGTTTTGTTGTTGTGGTGGTGGTGTGGGTGGTGGTGTTTTGGTGGGTTTTGTGTGGGTGATGGTGGATTTTGTGTGGGTGGTGATGGCAATGGAGCAGAGGTGGCGATTTTTTCCCTCTTCTTGATCTAGATTTTGTGTGGGTGGTGGTGGGTTGTGATTTTCCATCGTGGGGGTGGCTAGTAGCTAGCTTGGGCTTACATTTTTTGTAAATAGATTTTTTACATCCAAGAACATTCAAATAGATTTTTTGAAAATAGATTTTTTGCATATTTATATCATTATTAGAAAGCATTATCATACTTATTTTGAGTTAATTCATGAATTTTTTATTTGGTTTTGGAATAATGCTGAATAATCAATTTTGAGCTTAATTGAATTTTATTGTGTGAATTTGTCTTTTGTAGGAAAATGGAATTAAATAAGTTGATTCATGCAAAGAAAAAAGCTAGTGGACTTTACTTTTACAAAGGCCATGATGAAGTTAAAGAAAGCCAACCCACTTGCCCGAAGAAACTAGTCTTTTAGACTGTGGTAGCCAACATTCATATCATATTATCCAATATGTTAATCAATTTACATGTTGAATTTAATGTGTGTACATGTGATAAACCCTAATTTAATTTATTAAGTATTGCATTTGGATTGAAAAATAAATTTTATTGAATGTGCATGGATGGTGATATCCTAGATTTAAGGATTTGAAAGAATTATGAAACAAACATCTTTTTCATATTTTTTATGTGTATTTAAGATCAAAACTAGTGTTATTCATGAACATGTGATGAACAACCAAGAATATGTGAAGAATACATAAGAGCATCTAAGAACATTCAAACATATTCAAAGAATTTAAATAAACACTAGCATGCTCTAATCTTAAATTAACATTATAGCAACATGAAAAATAATTTAAGGATAGAGATTATACTTGCATGCAAGATCCACATGGTGGAGGATGAGGCTCTTGGTGGAAGTCCTAAAGGTGAAGTAGAAAAGAAGAACTAGGAGAGAGAGAGTAAGTCTCACTCAATACCTTGAGTCTCAAGAAGACCAAGATATGACAATCCTATTCAACTTTACTAAAACTCAAGAGAGGAGAAGAGAGGGTGTTTCTGTGTGCTATGGAATGGAGGAGAGGGGAGGTTTATATAGTAGTGGTGGAGAAAATATAAATGGAATGTCATTTAATGAGAGTTGACAAAGGATTAAAAAAAATCATGAACCTAGACCTTGTTTTAGACTTTGGGAAAATCTTGTGCATTAAATGTAGAGATTGGTGGAAGTGAGGGGCAAGCAAAATTTGATTTTCCCGTAGCTACTATAACAGCCTACAAAGCCAAATTCAAAAAATCATATCTTACTCCATTCTGATTGGAATTGTCTCGTTCTTGTGCTCAAATTGAAGCTCCGGGTGTCTAGTTTCTGGGAAAATTAACCTCATTCACAGATTCAAAATATTCTGAGAGATATCAATGAAATGGTGAGCAGAGGTCATTTGTTAGAAAATAATGTCAGCACAATTAATATTAATAGATCCCAAATTAGTTTCTGATTAACATTAATAGACTTCAATCACTCCATTTCAGACTTAATTAGTTTCAAATTTACCATAAATAAAAAGATAATTGCACAAATTACTCATTAAATATTTAGTGTTTGACTATCTAATTAATTAAGTGTGTGCAATCTTACCATAAAATGTAGTCCTAGCCAATCAAATTATGACATGTCATTAATTTCAAATTGATTATAATTATATCCAATGGGCAAAAGGTTGGAGTAGATTTTTTTTTTTTTTTGGTTTTTGGTTTTCATGGGTTAATATGTAAATATTTTGGAGGAGAGGGCTCAAAATATATATTTTGGGGTAAATTTTTATTTTTCTGGTTAGATATATATACTATTCTATATTTTTTTCAAATTTTGGGGGGGGGGGGGGGGGGGTGGGGGACATGGCCCCCGTCAACCCCAATGTAGGTTCGTCTCTGAACACTTGAGATCACTTTTGAGGTTTGACTCATAAATGGGGAAAATGCTATGAGAGGGAAGACTCATGTAACGGTAACAAGGTATACCTTCTCCATCAATGGAGCAAGAAGGTAGACAGATGGCATACGATAAGTTCTGGTGTTTCTGGATTCTAGGAATTGTTCTCAAGAGCTGGTTAATTGGTGTGCTTGTTTTGGAAGCAAGATGAGTTTGGTGTTTATGGACCGAATGGATTAGGATTTTTGAGATGGCTTTTGAGATTTGACAAGTTTAGTAGTATGTGCTTTATATGTTAAATTAGTCAATCAGCCCACTGGGCTAGGCCTAGCGTATTGTATTGGCATGCAATACATTCATATTACTTATATTTCACATGTATTGTGCCTTTATAAAGACATATATTATACAGATTATGTAGACAGGGCTAGCCCAATATAATTTAGGGCCTAAGATGAAAGATTTATATGAGGCATTTTATATATAAATATTAATTAAATGAAATTATTTAATACTTATCAAATTGAGCTTAATTTGATGCATTAAATACATAATTTAATGAATAATGCTAACTAAAACTAAGGTTAATTTCATATAAAAAATTGAATATCATAGATGAAGTATAAAATATAACAGAAAGAAAAAAAATATTTTATTTTTAAAAAAGAAAATTATTTTATCTTGAATATATGACAATACATGGTTAAATAAATTTGTACTCTAATTTTTAAGAGAAAGAGATGGATATTATTTGATACGTGGCTTTGTAGGAGATTAGTTTATAAAAATTAAAGTCTCAAATTATTAGGGAAGATTAATCATCATGTTCTGATACATTTGCAATTTTTTTTGAAGCATTTTTAAGGTTTCAATTGGGTTAGTTTTCTATTAGTCTCATATTTTCAAAAGATTTTTAAAAATTAAAAAAAAATGCTAAATGTACTACAAAATGTTCACAATATGATGTGATAATAACTGTGATTGATGAACTTCAATAAAGTAATTAATAAATATTTCAACATTAAATTACTTTTTGTGATTGTTGACATGTCAATTTGTAAGCCTATATTAAATTTTTGGTATCCCTAACATCACTAATAACAAAAAGTGCTCAACCATTTGAAAAAAATCATATTTTTTTATATATAAAATGTTGGGCTTATACAATGGGGACGGACCATTTTTCTAGTGGGTAATTATTATTATTATTATTATTATTATTATTATTATTATTATTATTTTGTTGGGGGCGTTAGGTCTAGGCTTGTATACATATTGTCTCTCAATCTCTTTTTATTTACATTTTTTACAAAGTTTTTATTTTTATTTTTAGAATACTAAGTATTTTTAACACACACATACAGGGAGAGGGGAAAATGTCTTAAAAAAACTGACAGTGATGTATATCCAAAATGGCCTAACTCTTGAATATATAGCATAGACTTTAAACCTCTTTTACTCACACTCATTTTTCAATGTGAGATTAACCCATTGTGTTTTTTTTTTAGAATACTAAATATTTTTAACACACACACATGGGGAGAAGAGAGAAGATCTTAATGGAGGCATGCCAGTGTTTGTCCCACCAACAAAGGGATGAAGGTGCAAGCTAGGAAGGTAGGGGTGTTTTGAGGAAGGGGTGAATTCGAGAGAGAGTGAATAAGGGACTTACAGTTGGCACCTTTTTTTTTTTTTTTTTTGATGAGGAAGTTTCCATTAGACTGGCAAAAACAACACCAAAAGCTATAAAGAACTACAACAAGGCATTGGCAGCAGCAGCAGCTACAAGCCATCCAAGTGCAGCAAGTTTCTCACCACAGGAGGAGAGACACCCCGCCACACTTGACTAACATTATTACAATGAGCAAACCGGGCTAGTTCATGTGCCACCCTGTTAAAGTCCCGCTTCAGGTGCCGAATCTGCCAGCTCATAAAGCCATCAAGGAGACTTATAATACCATTGACAATGTGACCAAAACCCCCACTGCAGTTCTTGGACAGAATGCGCTGGACAGAAGACAAAGAATCCGATTCAATAATGATCTGATTAAGGTCCATCTCTTTAGCAAGGAGGATTCCAGCTTCAATTGCCAAAACCTCAGTCTCATCCACCGTGAAGCAGCCAGAAAGTACTCGGCAGAGGGCTGCAACAACTTGTCCTCTACAGTCCCTTATAATCACGCCTATACTTGACCGCCTCCCATCGTCAGCCGCTGCCCCATCAGTGTTTATCTTGAACATTCCATCAGGCGGCTTTCTCCAGCAAACATCACCAGCTGCCGGACCCAGGGAGCAGAATTTATCAGCCTCTTTGAAATCATAGATCATGCTAATTGCCAAGTCCCAAGTCTGCTTAGCTCCCTGACTATCCGGCTCAAACACCTTCAAATTTCTATTATGCCAAATGGCCCATGCAGCCACAACCAACGTCTCAAGATCTTTAGGATTTCTTGCCTTTAAGAACTCCATAGCTAGATCAGAAAAATCCAATGGTTCAGCCCCAATAACTAGTGGACAATCCGTCCACAAATCCCATATCTCCTTCGCGGCACTACATCTGCATAGAGCATGCACTATAGTTTCCTCCTCCAAGCCACACACAGGACACAGCCCATCCGTGCTAACTCCCCTCTTCCTTAAATTTGACATTGTTGGCAAAGCATTTGCACAAGCTTTCCAAGAGAAGATTCTTATTTTTGGGGGGATTTTAAGCTGCCATATTCGCTTCCAAAGGGGCGTTCTGGGGTCATTGTAAGAACACTCGCCCCCACCAGACTGATTGATCACAGAGAGTGCCACATAATACGCACTCTTCACTGAAAATTCCCCTCTCTTGTTGCCCACCCAAATTATTTTATCCTCAGGAAGACTATAACTTAGCGGAATATTGAGGATTGTTTCGACCTCAAAAGGAAGAAATAAGGTTCTCAAAGTATCAACCTTCCATCTTTTGGTATCCGCATCAATTAAAGCCGAAACCATAGGAAAATCATCAAAAGGCCTAGGAGGAGAAATAACCTTGTAAGTTGTTGGAGTGGGAAGCCACTTGTCCTCCCAAATGTGAATGAGTCTCCCATTGCCAACTCTCCACCGGGAACCCTTCTTGACTACTTCGAGACCTTTAAATATGCTCCTCCATGTGTATGAAGGACTGCAGCCCAGTTTTGCATTCAAAATGTCACCATTTGGATAGTATCTCGCTTTATAGATTTTGGCACAAAGGGACACCGGGTTTGACAAGAGTCTCCAGCCTTGCTTAGCAAGCATTGCAAGATTGAAAGCCTGGAAGTTACGGAAGCCCATACCACCATCTGCCTTTGCTCTACACATTTTCTCCCAACTTACCCATGCAATTCTCTTCTCCTCTTTCCTTTGCCCCCACCAGAAATTTCTTATCATTCCTTCTATCTCTTCACATAGCCCTTTTGGGATTAGGAAGCAGCTCATAGTGTAGGTAGGAACCGCTTGCGCTACGGCCTTTATCAGAATCTCCTTTCCTCCAATGGACAATAGCTTCCCTTTCCACCCCGCCAATTTTCTTCCAACCTTTTCCTTCACTTCTGCAAATACTTCAGATTTAGACCTTCCAATGATGGATGGAAGACCCAAATATTTCCCATGTCTTGTGTCTTGCATCGGTCCCAGAATGTCCAACACTTCACACCTTCTTTCTTGAGGGGTATTGTGGCTGAAAAAGACCGAGGATTTTTCTGCATTAACTTTCTGGCCAGAGGCAGCCTCGTAAAGCTCCAGAATCTCTATGAGTTTAAGGCATTCTTGCTCAGATGCTTTGCAAAACAAGAGACTGTCGTCTGCAAAGAATAGGTGAGTAACCATAGGGCATCCTCTACAAATAGAAATTCCACTTAGCATTTGTGTCCTAGCTGCCTCCTTAATTAGAGAAGAAAACCCGTCTGCACATAATAAGAATAGGTAAGGAGATAAGGGGTCTCCTTGTCGGAGACCCCTTGTAGGGAAAATGCAACCATGGACTGCACCATTAATAATCACAGAGTAAGAAACAGTGGAAATGCACTTCATAACTAATTGGATCCATTTTTCATGAAATCCCATTTTTTCCATGACTCCTTCAATAAAACCCCACTCCACTCGGTCATAGGCCTTGCTCATATCAAGCTTGACCACCATAAAATTTTCCTTCCCCTCCTTTTTATGTTCAAGATAGTGCATTAGTTCATAGGCAACTAGAACATTATCAGTGATGAGTCTCTCAGAAAGAAAGGCACTTTGGTTTTCCGATATAATTTGAGGAAGGATGATTTTTAGGCGGTTAGCTATAACTTTAGAGACCAATTTATAAACTACATTGCATAAGCTAATCGGCCTAAAGTCAGACATTTTGGATGGATTATTAATTTTTGGGATCAAAGTAATGTTGGTTCTATTAATATCAGCAATAGACATATTAGAATTTAGCACATTCAACACCATACATGTAATATCATCCCCTACCACATCCCAATATTTTTGAAAGAAAATTGCTGACATACCATCCGGGCCCGGAGCTTTTGTAGGGTGCATTTGTTTCAGAGCGGTCACCACTTCCTCCCTTGTGAAGGCTGCAATCAGCCCCTGATTCATCTCGTCTGTTACTCTGGTGGCTATTGTATCAGTAACCTCAGAAATGCGGCAAGGATTTGAAGTAGTAAACAGCGACTCAAAATAGGCTATAGCTGTCGTCGCAATACTCTCATTTGTCTCACACCAGGTCCCATTCTCATCCCAAATACCATTGATGGTGTTTTTCTTCCTTCTTTGCGAGGCCTTCGAGTGGAAAAACTTTGTGTTGCGATCCCCTTGCCCATACCAAAGAACTCTGGATCTCTGGTGCCAAAAGGTTTCCTCGCTGTCAAGAAGATCATTTATCTCCTTTCTTAGATTATTTATCTCCTTCCCATAATTCCGTCTCTATCTTGGATGGTCAAAGCATTGAGGGCCTTCCTTTTGTCTTGAATCTGCTTCGGTACATACCCAAACACCGACTTATTCCAACTTGCCAGATCAGCTGCACAGTTTTGAATACCTGTGGATATACTTTCAGGTGTACCCCGGTGCAAACACCCTTCCCAAGCATTCTTAATGATCTCCTTGCACTCCTCTTTTTTTGTCCACATTTCCTCAAAATGGAATCTACGCTTCCTAGAGGGCTGCACAGCTATAGAATCAGCAATCAATAACGCACAATGGTCGGAAGTCGACTCAACCAAATGGAGGACTCTTGTTCTATTGAAGTAGTTGATCTAGTCATTAGTAGCAAGGGCTCTATCTAACCTCAGATAAATGCGGTTATCCCCTTCTTGCATGTTGCACCATGTGAAATCCGGACCACAGTACCCAAGGTCTTTAAAGCCGCAAGCATTAACTACCTCCCGAAACCCGTCCATCTGCCTTTGGGGTCGAGGAGCCCCCCCCATTTTTTCCTCTCTAGACAGAATCTCATTAAAGTCACCATAGCACAGCCAGGGGAGCTGAAATTTCCTATTCAAGGCAACAAGTTCATCCCAAGAATCCTGCCTTCTGTGCGTTTCCGGATTCCCGTAGAAACCAGTAATTCTCCACCTAAAACCCGACACTTGTTCTGAGACAATCGCATCAATATGGTTTCTTGAATAACCCATGATTTCCAAATCCACTTCTCTCTTCCACAGCAATGCTAACCCACCTCCCCTGCCTTTTCCAGGCACTATTAACCCATTAACAAAATTTATTTTTTCCATAATTTTCTCCATAGCTCTCTTTTTAATCTTAGTTTCAGAAAGGAAAATAATATTGGGATTCCATCGTTGGACTAATTCGCCCAACACACGAACTGACCGGAGGTTCCCAAGCCCCCGGTAGTTCCATCCTAAGGAAATCATTGTTCCCGGCGGTGCTGCCTAGCAGCCACCGCCGTTTCCTCAATAAAATTACCACATAAAAATACATTATTCTTACCTTCCTCATCACAGCTTCGCTTCTGGGGACGTCCTTCACATTCTGCCAGCCTTTCAGTATCCTCACGTCTCTTAATGCCTACTGTTACCTCCAGAGACTTCATACTAGCTTCTTGGGCCTTTCCCACCTCTCTGGCCACTTTTTTTAACTTTGCCCTGCCCATTCCACTCTTCCCTTTGATTAGGCCGGCCAGCACTAGCTCTTCTTCATTGTTTGTTTTAACTAACTTGGGCTTAAGTAAGTCTGAGGCCTCTTGCACCCTTATGTTCGTCTTGGGCTTGAGAAGACCAATGGCCTCTTGTTCCTTTAAATTGGGCTTCACGGCATGGCCCATTTTTGATGACTCATCCACGTAGGAGTTTGACAAATCTTTATCCGGCTGGTTTGTAGTTGGCTTTTGGGTAATACATGGTTCCTTTCCCTTGCTTTTTACCTGCAACTCTGCACCCAAAATGTCCCATCCCTTCTGATAGCTTGCTGCCCCTCTCTCAGTCCGTGTTTCAAGTCTCATCTTCTCCAGAAACTCAGACTTTTCCCTCCCTTCGAGGTTGAATTTTCCGCCCAAGCAGCTGCTCCTATCATTCCTGCTTTGAACGGAAGCTGCCACCTCCCCCACCGTGGCATGAGACATCCTCCCTGCCTCTTCGTTCTTTGTTGGCTCATGACTCCCGCTGCCCGAGCCTCTAAAGCCAGAAATATGCTAGTGATACATCATTTTCAATTACTGATTTGATAATTTAAATTTATGATGGTTTTATAATAAATGTGTGATGAATGAGCACCATATCATCATGCTCTAAAAGCACCTAATACTGTTGTTCTTCTTTAAGAGTAATTATTAAGTGCTTTAAGAGCTTAATAAATGCATGCTGAATCTCACATGAATAATAGGTCCTATCATGAATGTAAATAGTGTGATCCATTGACACTTGAGAGGAAAGCATGCATTTATATATTGTGCTCTCGACACACTGAATAGTTACTCCTTTAACATATCAATTGGTAAAGATTATTGTTCTCCCGATTAAACATATCTTTATAGTTTTGGGGTCAAATTTATAGTTTTGGGGTTTTGACCGAAGATATATGAACAAAATCAAAACGGAAAAATGGGGGAAGTGATCTAAGTTGAGGAGGCGAAAATTGAAGTGAAGAAAAAAAGCATAGAAAATGAAGAAGGCAACAATGGTGCATGTTGTATCTATGCCAGTAGTCAATCTGTGCCTTATTTGCATTATTGCAATGTCATTGCGATCTGTTTTGGACGAGGCCGAGCTTTTGCCATTTGATATCAAGTAGGCTCTTGCAAATGAAAGTTATATCTTGCTCTTGCTTGGTTTGTTGAATTTTCTTCATTCATAAAGGATAATACACATTTGTCTATTTTGAACTTTGATCGGTGGGTCACTGCGTACAGTAAATAACTAAATATTGTTCTAGAATCTTTTTTCATGGGTTATTATTATGTAGTCTGGAAGTATACTTTCTCTCTCTTATATGGGGTTGGAGTATACTCCCGGACTACCTAATAAATTTTCATTTTTCATATTTGTACCAATCATCTTTAGATTTGTGTGCATTTATGCAAACATTTTAAAATCTAAAAATGTCATATTTATTTTACACCGAAAACATGAAAAGGTTAATATGTACGGAAGATGTGAGAGAAGTTAGGTGTGATAATTATTACACTTTTTTTTTTTTGATAAGATAATTATTACACTTTTATTGAATAGATATTGATTTCTTATACAATAACGTTGAATTTTAAGCCCTTAGAAGGATGGACAATAATAGTTACTAATCAGAGGAGGCTGGTTTGGATGGAAGGAGGAGAGGCAGAGTACATAAAATTCTTACACCATGATAGGAATAGCTCGTAGGGGTTTAGCCTTTTGTATGGTTAAACCAAACTTCTCTTCAAAGTAGATATCCTTCGGCTTAAAACCACCTTCAACCTTCCAATCAAAGGTGTGTATAAGCGAACCCAACATCAAGCGTAACATTCTTAACGCCAATGGTAATCCAGGACACATTCTCCTTCCTGCACCAAACGGAATAAGCTCAAAATTCCTTCCCTTGACATCAATTTCTGATCCCATGAACCTCTCTGGCTAAAATGAGTTTGGGTTTTCCCATTTACTGGCGTCCCTGCCTATAGCCCATATATTTACAAGCACTTGTGCACCCTTTGGGACTCTGAAGCCCTGAATTTCTACATCTGCTCCAGCTTTACGGGGAAGCAACAGCGGAACCGGAGGGTGTAACCGAAAGGTTTCTTTAACTATTGCTTGTAAGTACGGTAAACGATCAATGTCAGATTCCACTACTGCATTTCCTTTGCCAATGATTTGCTTGAGCTCTGCTTTTGCTTTTGACAAAACCTCAGGGTTGAAGAGTAGCTCCGCCATTGCCCATTCCAATGTGGCCGAAGTTGTATCATTGCCTGCAAGAAACAGGTCCTATTCGATTCGTAAAAAATATGCTATTATAGATCATCAGTTCCATTCACGAGACCACAAGCCACAATAATAAAATGTACATAAATGGATAATTACCCAAAAACAAAGTGCATAAATGAATAAATTTGTAGTTATTGAAGAAGAATATAAAGAAATTGTTACCACAAACAAACGTTCGATTTGAGTTTTGTCAATCTCCCCTGTGCTTTTTTCACTGATATGGAGAAGGGAATCTAACATGTCATTGTTTCTGATAGAACCAAACGTTTTTCTTTGAAGCAACCGTTGGCTAATAATGCTGCTAAAGAGGTCTATCATCTTCCCGTAGAAAATTGTCATCTGGCGCTGTATGCCTTGAGGATCAACCTTCTTAAGCACAGGAAAATAGTCTGCCAAGTTTGGACGTGAACCCAATTCTAGGATACTATGGACGAGCTTGCTTAACTCTCTTCCTGTGGCAGAATTGGGTTCAGCCAAGTCTACTGAGAAGATGGTATTAGATAACAAATTAAGGGAGGTTTTAAAAGCTGCTTTGCCAATATCAACTGCATCTCCATTTAGACTACTATTATGGATATCGGCAAGGAGCTCTTGCACTTTCTTTCGCCGGAGGTTTTGGTTTGCATCAAGTATCTGGTTAGCAAATAAATGGGACTTGCAAATCCTTCGAAGGTTTCTCCATTGGGCTGAAACCGGTAGCCAAGGCAAGCTGAACTCGTGCTCATTGCCAGCTACGACTGACTCTGGAATGGTACGATTGCAGAAGAATTGGTCATGTTGTTGAACTTCTTTCGCCAAGTCTGCTGAAGAAATGACTATTGCGGTTTTCTGGCCTAGCTTTAGAGTCATTAAGGGGCCATGTGTATTGGCAAGTTTAGCCAAGGACTTTTGCGGTCTGTGACCAACAAGTTCTAAAAGGTTTCCGATGATTGGAAAAGGTTTAGGTCCCGGTGGAAGCTTTGTGGAAGTCACTTTACTTCTTGCAATTGAATAAAAAGCTTGAATTATGGTCCAGGTGAGGCAAAGACATAGTATAAAGCTCAAGAAATAATCCATCTCTCTATCTCTTTTTGCCTAAGTGAAAGTAACTCCTAAGAACCATCTTGTTGCTAGATATATAGCATGGATTACTTCAGAAATAAGGTTTTTTTTTTTTTTTTTTTTTGATAATCTGAAATAATATTAAACCAAACAAGGAGAACTAGAAAGGTAATCCACCCTACAAACAGACTCTAAAACAGTAGGGAGATCACCATTATTGAAAAAGGACTGATAGGAAGTCAGAGCAAATTTGGCAGCTTCATGTCCTGCTGCGTTACCTAATCTCCTAACCCAACTAAACTTAACAAAGATAAAACTAAAAGAAAGACTAAGGATACTGCTAATATAGATGTTGATTGACCGGTCTGGAATGGTGTCTTCAGAAATAAGATTAGGATAATATGCATAATTTTTATAAGCTAATGTGTCACTAATAACCTATGAAGCACGGGTGCGTTTCGGAACTCAGGTGCGAGACTCGACAATTTTTGAAAAAGTAGGGTGCGGGTGAGGTGGGACTCCGCGATTAAAAAATTATTAAAAATATTTTTATTTAGATTTTCTATATATTTTTACTATTAAAATATTCTTAAAAAAACACATTACCATACTTGATTCACAAAACAAAAAAAGAAGAAGGCAAGAAACACATTACTATGCCTCTAAGGTGGGAATTTCGGCTGTTCCGATTAGATTTAAGGCCGATTTCAGCCTGTTTCGACCATTTCGGTCGCCGACCGATACGACCCGATACGGCCTGATTCTGGCCAAATTAGCCCGGTTTGGCGCAAATCGAAGCCGAGCCGGTGCGAATCTGGGGAAAAAAAAAAAAAAAAAAGACGCAGCACCGATGCACAGGCAACCACGTCAGGCCGCATCAAACTCGGGTGCGACACCCCAGCCGCGTCTATGCTTTCTAGCTAATAACAAAAAAATAATAATAATAAATCATACATTAATTTATTAAACATTAGATCTCGGGGTATTGGTATTTGTGACTGGAGTAAACGCGGTCATGAACATGGTGTGGGGTGACTCCCTACAATGAGAGGAAGGGACTAAAATTGGAGCTGAGTTTAAAAGATTAGTGGGGCAACAGATGGTGCTAATGGCAAAACCAAATGTCTCGGACTTTTTCCCAGTGCTTGCAATGTTTGATTTACAAGGGATTGAGAGAAAAGCTAATAGGATTGTGCAATATATTGAGCCCATTCTTGATTCAGCCATTGAAAAAAGGATGAATTCTAACACAGGCAAAAATGAGGGGACTGGACAGATGGAACAAAGGAGGGACTTCTTGCAACTTCTCTTGGAGTTAAGGGAACAAGATGGTGCTGCAACATCAATTAGCATGAGGCAAGTGAAGGCCATGCTTACGGTATGCCCAACCTTCTACTTTGTGGCTTGTGCTCCATTAAATTAGTGTGCGACCAGGATGGATCCAGTAATTGAACTAATACATTGTTAGACTGAGCTCACCCCATTTTGAGTCCTGTCATTGGACTGCTAAATACAGCATTAATTATTTTTGATAATTTGATAGTTATAACAACATAAGAGGGGGGATTTGAACACTGTACATCTCGGTGGGAAATACTAGAAAGTGCCCATTGAGTTACAAAGCCCTTGGCAATCCAGCATCAATCTCTTTTTTTTTTTTCTTTTTCTTTTTTCTAATTAGAAAGAGAGGAAGAGGAAAAGGGGGGGGGGGGGGGGGGGGGGGGTGCGGCAATACCATATATTAATGGAACTTCTAGTATAAATTTTCTTAAACATCAAAACATTGGGTTCATGTTTTGCTTGCCACTTCCAATGAGTACTTTATCTATCTTTTTAACAGGACATATTGGTGGGTGGAACTGATACCACATCAACCATGGTGGAATGGGTGATGGCAGAGCTGATGCAGCATCCAAATGCAATGAGGAAAGTCAATGAAGAGTTAACAGAATTTGTGGGTTTGGATAGCTTAGTTGAAGAATCCCATTTGCCCAAATTACACTATTTAGATGCTGTCATTAAAGAGACGTTCCGCTTGCACCCTGCGCTTCCCCTCCTAGTGCCTCGTTGTCCAAGCCAATCTAACACTGTTGGTGGGTACTACATACCCAAAGGTTGTATGGTTTGGTGAAATGTTTGGGTGATACATAGGGACCCACAGATTTGGGAGAATCCATTGGAATTTCAACCAGAAAGGTTCCTAAATGAGTCTAGCAATTTGGATTATTCTGGCAACAACTTTAATTATATTCCATTTGGATCTGGGAGAAGAATATGTGCAGGGCTTCCATTAGCAGAAAAAACTTTGATGTACATCTTAGCTTTGCTCTTGCATTCATTTGAGTGGAAATTGCCACATGGTACAGAGTTGGAATTTTCTGACAATTTTGGTTTTGTTACCAAAAAATTGAACCCAACAGTTGCTGTTCCAACACCAAGGTTATCCAACTTTGAGCTCTACACAAAATAAAATTCTGTGTTGTAGTTACTTTGTTTTTTAAGTCAACATGTCATGTAAGATGCTTCTATTTTTCTAGTCTAAATAAAGCTGATATGCTTGTACTTGATTGCCTAGGAGACGCATTCATTTGTGTGGAGATTTGCAAGGGTGTTTGAAGTTTAGCCTTTCCAACATGATCAACAATTCATATTCTTGAACATATGATTTTTTTTCTTTCTATACAAATATGATAACAAAAAAAATGAAACCACATAAAAACAAAAGGTGGATAATACAAAAATTCTAAGTTTATGGTCTGATAATTATGTTAACAGTTTCGCAAGTCTAGTAATTTCATTATAAAAAAAAAGTTGGATGCCGTAGTGCGTATGTAAAACATGAAATAAATGGTAACAAGGTATTACTGTGTGAAGATAATGAAGAATGCAAGCTTGGTAGCCTTGTGATCTGTCACACAGAAGTTGCTGGAAAGCTTTTCAAGCATCAACTTTGAGCATATAAGCATAGGTGAAAACAGTCTGGTAGATTCCCCGGCCACTTTGGCCTCTAATTAGGGGGAAAAACTTAGTGCTCGGGCACTACCAGCCTACCCTCTATATGGAATGTCAAGACATAGGAAGAAATATCTCAGTAGTTGTTAAGAGAGAAACCCGACTTACAAGGAAAATTCGTGATGCTGCTAACAGATCATAAAAAATAGTTTTTTTTTTTTTTTTTGCTTAAATTATTTATTGTCTGCGGGTCTTACATTAATTTTTGTCTCAATTTTATTTTAAATGATCTGGAAAAAAGGGTTAGCTTTTAGCGTTTTGTCCACATTATGCAAATAAGCTATAAAAAATAAACAATATAAACCTAATGGTCCATTTGAATTAAAGGAGAGAAAGAGAGAGTAGAATTGATCCAAAATTAACCTATTATTAGTTAATTCTACTCTAATCCCCTCCCCTCAATCCAAACAAGTCATAAATGTTTTTAAAACTCGGCTAAAATAAGTTTGAATATGATTCTCTTAACAATATCTTAGTCTTTTTAAACGCAAGAAAAATCCCAACAACAAGTTTTATCTTAAACCTAAGAAAAATGCTATTTAAAAGTTTATCTTAACAAATTTTTTTTATTGTATTTAGAAGTAAAATTTTTTTTACTTAAACCTAAGAAAAATGCTATTTAGATCTTAACAAATTTAAAATAAACTAATAGTTAAAAGTTTATTGTATTTAGATTTCGCTTGCAATTCAATTAACGATACTAATTAATATGTTTATTGTATTTAGAAACAATAAATGATTTCCATGATTTAATTTTAGTTACAATAATTAGTATGTTCATTGTATTAAGAAACAATGTGCCAAATGAACTTATAATTTATCTTTTATGAGAAATACTATATCCACAATATTTTCACAACAAATTTTAAGTAGTAGATTATTAGTCACTGTTAATGACAAGCAAAACATAGTACTTCTCATCTTTTATTTTATTACTAGTACATACTAAAGACAAATTTGGAAAAAGGAAACCAAATTAATTTTTTACTGAAACTGAAAACTTTTTGCAAAAATAACATATCACAAACGCAACCTCAAAAAGAAAAGAAAAAAACAAACTCTATTTATTTTCTTTTTATGGGAGTACTTGCACACATTCCTAAAAATAAGAAAAATTGTGGCTTCAAATAGTAAGATAAGATAAGATAAGATACGTTCATTAAAAAAAAAAAAAATAAATAAATAAATAAAAAAAAAAAGATAAGATACTAACATGTACCTTGTTCTTTCTTATTCAATATTCAGCAACTGTCCACTGATTCTCAAAAACAAAAAACAACTTGACCGTGCCTGTAATATAAAAACTTGTCCCTTAGCACTGGTGAGCAGATACGCGCCTACCTTGGGGCTGGGGGGCACACAAAAAAATATATTTGACCGTTCCTTTTGCCTAGTTGCTCCAAGAACACCCAGATAAACCATCTTGGTGACCAACTGGGGATAACCCATCTTGCTGTGGAGCTTGATGCAAAAGTTATTGTGCAACTTGTTCTATCCAATAATGACTCTAACAGAGCTTACTCTCCCATACTAAATGATTGCAGGTTTCTCCTTAATCGATTCCAGCACTTCAAGGTCAGCAATATATTCAGAGAAACCAACAGAGCTGCGGATAAGCTTGCAAAGGAAGGATGTTCTTCCACTTTTGATTTTGTTATTTTAGATTATCCCGACTCTGATGAATTATGTAATATTTTGGATTCTGATGCAAAGGGTCTATACACTGTAAGGCGCTCTGCTAATACTTCTGCTGATTTGAATTGATAATGTTATGCTGCCTTTTAACCCAAAAAAAAAAAAAACAAAAAACCTTTAGGTAAATCAAAACACTAGCAAACAATTCACAAATATGGATAATAATGAAAACCTTTTGACAAACTCAAATTACCAACAAACAAATAACAAAATACTAAGAAAAACAATTTCAAATCACAAACTCCTAACTCCTAACTAAATAAATTACAAACGCTCCAGCCTTCTTTCTTGCGTCTATTGGTGACTCCACAATCAGCTGAGGTATGGTTTCTTGATCACTGTCTTCTCTGATTTGATCTCTCTCTCTCTCTCTCTCTCTCTCTCTCTGCGCGATTATTGTGTCTTATTTACTTTGTGATAAACACTTAAAAAAGAAAGTAAAATTATGCAAAAAAAGTTTATTGTGGCTGTTACTAACCGATGGAAAACTATTCTATAAAAATAAAATAAAACTGATGGAAAACTTTTAGTGTGTATTTATCTATACTATCTATGAGAGGATTCTCATTTTTTAACTAGAAAAAAGTATTTTATATCAAATGTTACCACGACATATTAAAATCCAATAAAAGAGAGACATATACAAAAATCATGGTTTAGAAATCCAGACTATTCAATGAACCATAAAAGAAAAATGTTCAAAATTTTTGAGATCGGACCGAGATTGAACCATGATGATATCATAATTATTTAAAATATAAATAAATATATTAGAGCAATACAAATAGACTAAAATACTCTAAATAAATATAAAAACCATCTTTTAAATGTATTTTTTACATCACAACTTTCATTATAATGCTGCAAAAATCAAAATAATATTAATAAATGAGTAGTTTACATTATTGTAAGCATTTATTTAATCAACAATGTAAATCTTAAATTCAAGATATAAAAGCAATAAACAAATTTAATATACCAATCGGTGGGTTTGCAGTATTAAGAAGTAATGTTAGTGCAACAAAAAATTTTACAATTTTTGTTATAATTTGTCATGTTGCGAGTTGTGTGTGATGAAGAAAAATTAATGGGTTCATAGGGTTCACATTTATGCTGAGGCAAGTTGTGACAAAAATTATAAAATTTTGTATAAATCCAACATTAGTAGTTAAGAAGACTGAATCACAAATTATCCCCAAAAAAAAATTATTTTGAATCACATCTTTCAAAGTCACGTTAAACCAATAAATAAAGCAATCATATTAAACCAATAAATAAAGTAATCATATGAAAATTAAAAAATTAAAATTACAAAACAAATGAAGTGTGGAGACATGGCTACATGTCCAACTTTTCACATGGTGAAGGGGTGTAGTGCCTGCTAATGTACGTGTCATAGTGTTAGACAAGATAACTCGTTGAAAATTTAAAAGGCTTGAAGCTCGTCTTTTAGTTTTGGGTACTGAACAAAAGGAAGAAGGAAAACTCAGAAGAAGAAGGAAGAAGGAATACTTAGAAGAAGGAAGTGTAAAGAAAAGGTTTGTTCTCTATTTTATTTTATGTGGATTTAGTGTGTTTTGGCCCTTCTGGGACTGAATTTCGGAGTTGAGGGTACGTGAGGAGTAGTGTGGTAAAAAGACGAGTTCGAGAGAGAAAATGGCACAAATCGGCAAAAAAGCCGTTTTACGAGAGTTTTTTCTTCTTTTTTTTTTTTTTTTTTTTTGGAGCTTGGGCCTGAACCGTAAGACCTAGCCTGCTGGCCACAATTCTCAAATCCGTGTTGTTTGACTGCAGTTCAAACAGTCCACTAGATTTTTTTTGTGTAGAATGGGTTTTGGGCAGGGACAGACCCAAGTGGAGCCCAAGGGCCACTCCCCGGTCCAAAATTTTTTTTTAGTTATTGTATATTATATTTGTAGCTGGGCTCTTCTTTCAAAACTTTAAGCCCTTCCCCCCGCCCCCCACCCCACCCCACCCCACCCCACATCAACACATGAGTCTTCATAGTCTCACTCAAATAATAATTATCCAACCCAAAAACTTAACAAAAATAATAAAAACACTCACAATGATGATTGTATTTTTGCACCAAAAAAAACTAGTTTACTAATGAATAACCAAAAAATCATGTGTTATTGAAAAAGCTAAAGCTAATTTAAACGGTATAAATACTAGTTGAATGTTACTAGTTATTAAAAATAAAATCCAATATTTTATTAAGATTATGTGAGCGTTTGGATCACGTCCACGTTTGGACATTTTGCGTTTCAGCCCTTTTTCTTTTTTGGGACCAATGCCTAGAGCAATGTTCATGGGACATGAACAGTGCATCAAGGCATATGAACAGTGTTTTTTAGTGTAAATAGTAATCGAAAATTATTTTTTTATTTTTTTCAGTTTTCAGCAAAATAAGTGGTATCCAAACACACCCTATATCTCTTCCTTCAATTAAAAAACTCAAATTCTTTCTCTGTCTTTATTATTTTAGTGAATTACTTATATTATTTTAAATGAAGTGATAAAAAAAAAATAGAACATTTGATATTAGGTGTATTATAAAGTGAGATGGTAAAATAGATAAATACATTTTTTAGATGCTAAAAGTTAAAATTTTTGACACCACCATCACTATGAATGCTCTAACTTCAACCAAAAAAAAAAATTCTAGCTATTAAAAAAAAACATTATTTTTTTTTTATGGGGAAAAAAAATTTATAATTTATGATTGCATCTTAATATAATTAAAAACATTAAGTATTTATAATTTTTTAATACTGTATGGATGTCTATTTCGAGTTTTTTTTTTTTTTTTTTTTTTTTCCTTTATATTTCAACCCTCACTAACTTAAAATCTTGGGTCCATCCCTAGTTTTGGGTTAAAAGAACCGTTACACAAGGCGGTTCTCGGTTAACCGGGTTGGACTGTGCGGTTCGGTCCAGATTTCAAAACTATGGCAAACCCACTAACAATTGAATCACATGTGTTAATGGGTAATTATTTTTTACTAACATGTCTCAAACTTATTGGATTTTAATACCGCTGACATTGTATCATTTGAAATCAAATACATTTTTTTATTTTTTTAGAAACATCAAATACCTTCTCTATAACTAGATTTTTATGTGATTCAAGAATACTTTTATTAATGAAGGGTAACTTATCTTAGAAATATGGTCATAAATGTTAAATAACAAATTTTGTTTTGAATTCAAAAAGAGAACTCCTAAAATTTAGGATTTTTTTTCTCTTTCACATTCATCTTTTTATTTCCTAAAATTTAGGCTTTTTTATTCATTTTTCATCCGAATAAAAGTGAAACACCCCAAATTTAAAAAATAAAAAACTAAGAGAACTCCTAAAATTATTCCCCTCATGTTCATTTTATTTTTCCTACTCAAACTTTTCTCTATATAACTACACCACTTTCAAATATACATTCAAAAAATAAATTACAATTTCTACTTATCTCTAAAGTTTATTATTTTTATTTGTTTGAAAAATAAAAAATATATATTACCAATTTATAATAGATGCAAATTATTAACTTTTATCCAAAAAATAAAAAGGAAAAGCATTATCATTTTTTTTTCTTTTTTTGAAAGAAAAGATAAACTTGCCCCTTATCAAGTTATCATTTGATTGCTTGAGAGCTGTCATCATTATCATTAGATTTTTGGATATGCAACTTTTGAAATATCCCTCTTCTTATGCTACTAATTAGCCAATATTTTAGTGGACATATTGATTTAGTGGTTGATATGGGTTTAAACTTTGAACTCTAGTGGATGAATATATAGCATTATAAAAGGTTGGGTACAGAATAATATGAAAAAAAATAAAGCCAAATTTTTATGTATTTATAATGTTAAATACATAATTATAATTATTGTATTTATAATAGTTATGATGTCACCATTTCGACTAAAAAATCAAGAACTACTCATTTTTTATTCTTTATCCAATCCAATTTTTAAAACTATAATAAATTCCTATTGTTACTATGACTTTAATTTGATTTGTAGATTATGGAAAAGTATAGTTTTTTTCAAAAAAAAAAAAAAAATGAAAAACCAATAATGATATTGTCACCTTGCCTCCTCTAGCATTGATATCCCAATTTCTAAAAATCCTCAAACAAAAGACTTTAGTTAGTTCCCACAAGTTCGAATCCTGGTTCCGTGCTGCTGATAAGGGACAAGTTGGTTATCACTTCACACGTAGTCATTTTTTATTTTTTATGTTGCTGGTGAGTATTGCATTGAAATACTCTGTTTGTTCTGTGTCTTTCACCTACTTTTCTAAGTGGATTGGTGTAGAGTAATTGGTTGTCTTTGTCTGATTGGGCGGGTGACGATGGCTAGGCTAATAACTGGGGTGTTTAGTTATTATGTTAGTGAGTTATGAAGCATATGTGCAAGAATATATTTGAGATTAATTTTCGACACAAGTATCTGCCAAGATCATATCAGAGGCTTCTTATGCTTCTATCTTTTCAATTTTTCTTCGTAGCACCTATCTGCTCCTAACCCTGACCTCAATATCCAAATGTGCAGTGCTGGTGACAAAACAGGCATGTCTTCACAAGCAATGTTAGCTACTCTGGCTACAATACTATGTATATTTTGGTTCCTAAGGGAATTCAAGAAGATGATGAACAGAAATTACCATTTGCCACCAGGTCCCGGAGGCTTTCCTTTTTCTTTTTTCTTTTTTTTGAAAACAAAGCATTCATTCATTCAATAATATGTAAAGAATCTTGGTACAAAGCCTCCACTGCAGGTGGTGGTGAATCCTCTACCCAATAGATTACATCAGTAATATTTTTTGCATACTTTGCTAAAGAATGAGCCACCATATTCCCTCCTCTCTTAATACAACTTATTGAAATATGTTGCATTTCATTCAGATAAGCACAGATATCCTCATATATATGTCCAAGAAGGGAATTATGGCAAGACAAACTCAAAATAGCTCTCATCATTGTGTTGTTATCCCCCCTTCAATTACAAGCTCTGAAAATCCAACTTCCATGGCAAAAACCACTGCATTTTGACACGCCAAAGCTTCTACCTCTTCACTATTTCTCACATAGGGCCCCTTAGCCAACATCCCAGCCATTACTTCTCCCTATGCATTTCTGATTATTGCTCCAATACCTGAACTCTGCTGCTCTGTGAACACAGTTGCATCAAAATTCAACTTAAACATATTCTAAGGTGGAGGCTTCCAATGTTGTTCGCTTGGTGTTGTGCTTGAACCTACCAACTGCTCCTGCACCTTTCTGTACTCTTCCAGGTAAGATGCTGCTCGTCTGTTCAGCCAGCATGGATCCTTCATCTGTCCACCATGCACCATCGTGTTCCTCTGGTTCCACACAATCCATGCTTGAACTATAAAAAGCTCCATCCCAGCTGCATCCAATATGTTCATCAATGCCTCAAAAAGCTACATAAAATCATGAAAGTTAGTGGTACATTTTTGCATCATGGTGGAACTAGCAGCCCACCCATCTTAGGCCGCTGGACATTCCCAAAGGGCATGAATAACGATTTATGGAACTCTCTGATAGCAAAAGCATAAATTCTCCCTCATGATATTTCTTTTGGCCAATTTTACACAGGTTGGCAGTATCTCATGACAGGCTCTCCAAGCAAAGACCTTCATTTTGTTAGGCACCCTAACCTTCCATAGCTTCTTCCATATTTGCTGCCCAGAACCTATTGAACTTTCAACCCACTCCCTCTTGCCTTTCTATTGTTATTTCTGAGAAAGTTTCTAAAGTTCTTGGCAAGGTAAGCAATCTCTGTAGCAGAGAGCTCATCATCAAATCCACCAACTTCAACATCATCAACTGACTTAAGAGCCATTGATTTGGATTTGGTAGATTTTGGTAGGTCCAACTCATAAGACTGAAGAGATCTTACAAGTTCATCAACAGGGATGGAGTCCACATCCTTACTTTCAGTTATGGCAGTCACCTTGGGTCTAAAGTTCTCAGTTAAAGATCTAAGGATCTTCCTAACAATTTTAGGTTGATCATAAATTTCACCTAAGTTATAAGCAGAATTAACAATATCATTCAGTTTAGCATAGAATTCATCAAAAGATTCATCATCAGACATCCTAATGCTTTCAAATTTAGAAGTTAGTTGCTGCAATTTATTAATTTTGACAGCCTTTGTGCCTTCATGCACAGTTTGGAGGATATTCCAAGCAATATGAGCAACCTCAACATTTGAGATTCTCTTAAATTCCTCCACTGAAACAGCGTTAAAGATAGCATTCATAGCCTTGCTATTAAATGCAGCTGCTTCTTTTTGAGAAGTTTGCCACTCACTAAAAGGAGTAGTGGGCTTCTCCCATCCGTATTCAACGGAGTTCCAGACTCTCTCATCAATGGATTTCAAGAATGCTTTCATCCTTACTTTCCAATAAGCATAATTATTCCCATCAAAGTGAGGAGGAATAACCAGAGAGTGTCTGTGTTTCATGACAACAGGGGTCAAGGATCAGCTCAAAGATCAAAGGATCAAAAACAAAAAAGCTACTTGCTCTGATACCACTTGTTGGTTTTTAGACCCCTTAAAACAATTGGATTAACGTAGGAATTTAGCCAAGTTGTTACTTAGTCAAATTAATTAAATCTAGGTTAACACAATTAAATAATCATATCAAGTATAGCAGCGGAAATATAAAGAACACAAAGATATGATCACCCAGGAAACCAAACCGGTAAAAACCTGGGGAGAATTTAACCTAGCTATCCTTAAGGTAAACTTGAATCCACTATCTTGAAAGAATCGAAGTTCATACGATAAGACTTACAAGCCCCCACGCTCGACTTCTTATTGCTACCCACCAGTAGAACTTACTGACACGACCACGTGCAAGCTCCGAATCCACAGACTCCTTCTTTCTTTGGATTCTCCACCAAATACAAGCACACCCGCTTGTGTTTTCTTTAAGCTTCAATGGCAGCAACTGGAATGATCATCAAGGTGTAGAAAAATCTTCTCCTTGAAAACCCTAAGTTTATGTGAAGGAAACCTCCTCAAAGATCTCACAAGAGATTCACATAAACCACAATATGAGCAACACAAAAACGTGGCTAGGGTTTCCCTTATATACCTAGGGTAAATTAGAAACCTAAACCAATTAAAACTCTTTAGGGCTGAGTTGGAAAACCTATTTAAAAAACGTCAGGTACGATTTTCGATTGATCGAGCCTAAGCTTCGATCGATCGAAATGTACTGAATCTGTTTTTTAAATAGCTTAGTATTACATTCCAACTTTACAACAAAGAACCAACTTTAAGCACTTCTAAAACAACTTAAATACATTGTTTTGATCATGGTTTGCCAACAATACACATTAGGATTCTAAATACATAAAACCTAAGTCTTTAGAACCTAACAAAAACATTTGAAGAAAAGAGAATTTTGATCATGCATTAATCTCCAACGCTAGCATAGCATGATTAAACAACCTTAAATCCCGAAATCCCATCCCTCCATCAGCCTTTGGTTGAGTTAGGCTACCCCAATTCTTCCAATGAATCTTTCTTTCATTTTCCACTTGTCCCCACCAAAATTTAGCACACAAAGCATTCAGTTCCTCACACAATTTAACCGGCAACTGGAAAACCCCCATAGTATATGTAGGAATTGCTTGTATAACTGCCTTTATTAAAACATCCTTGCCTGCTCTTGATAACATCATGCCCTTCCACCCTTGTAATTTCTTCCAAACTCTATCCTTAAGATAGGAAAAAGTTTGATATTTTTCCCTCCCCACCAGAGTAGGCAGCCCCAAATACAATTCAAATCTGTCCACTACCTTCACCCCTAACATTAACACAATCTCTGCTTTTTGCCCTTCTTGAGTGTTACTGCTGAAATAGACTGAAGATTTCTCCATATTAATGCATTGGCCAGAGGCATTGGCATAAGTTTGTAGAACTTCATTAATCACCCTAACCTCTCCACTAGTGGTTCTACAAAAAATTATTGAATCATCAGCAAACATAAGATTTGATATTTTAGGCACCCTTCGACATATAGAAGCTCCCCTAATACGTCCATCCAACTCTGCTTTCTCTAATAATGAAGTGAATCCTTCTGCACATAATAAGAACAGATATGGAGAAAGGGGATACCCTTGTCGGATTCCTCTAGATGGCCGGATATTGCCATACTCTTTTCCATTAATGAGAATGGAAAAGGAGGGAGTGGTTACACACCCCATCACCCATTGAATCCATTTATCTGGAAAACCCAATTTAATCATTATGCCTTGCAGAAAATTCCACTCAACACGATCATATGCTTTACTAATATCAAGCTTCAATGCCAATGATCCTTTCTTTCCTTTTTTTCGAGAATGCATAGAATGTAAAACTTCATAAACCACCAGCCCATTGTCAGTAATAAGCCTCCCTGGCACAAAAGCACTCTGTGTAGAAGATATAACAGATGGCAAAATCTGTTTCAACCTGTTAGCCAACACTTTGGAAATAATTTTATAAATGACATTGCACATGCTAATTGGCCTAAAATCATACATTCTCTCAAGAGATTTAATTTTAGGTATCAGAACAATATTAGTGTGGTTTATATTAGGCCCCATAACACTAGAATGTAAATAATCTAACACTGCATTAACTACATTTTCACCCACTATATGCCAAAACTTTTGGTAGAAAAGAGCATTCATACCATCAGATCCAGGTGCCGTTGTTGGCCTCATTTGGAACACCGCTATCTTAATTTCATCAGCAGTAAAATCACTAGACAATATCTATTGCATATCTGGGTTCACCTTATGCTCCACTGTGCTAAGACAATCATCAACCTGAGTACAAGAACCTCCACCAATCGTTTAATGAGCTTGCAAGAATTTATGGTCCAATCTATAAGCTTAAGATTGGAAACAAACAATGTGTCATTATAATTTCACCATTTTTGGTAAAAGAGGTGGTAGGCGACCACAGGGGCGGAGGGAGGGGGGGGGGGGGGCAGGGGGGACTGTGCCCCCCCTGAACTTTCAAAACATTTTACATATAATATAGTACATTGGTATGTTCTTGAATATGGAGTGGATGAAGTGGTAGTCTGGTAGAGGAGAAAAGTAAAAAGAAAAGTCAAAAAGTGAAGATACAGATCAAAGAGAAGGGAAATAATACGTGAGTGAAGGAGAAAAAAAAAAAAAAAGAGGTAAAAATAATAAAGAAATGTGTGGATGAAGAAAAAAGAGATAAGGGAAAAATAAAACAAAGAATAAGAAAATAAAATTAAAAAATACTACCACAATATTTTCACAATACTTTTACAATAAATCTTAAGTATAGGGTTGTTACTAGCTAATACTAGTGAAAAAAATAATTTAAGTGGTTTATTCAAATTAAAATCAATAACAACTTATCACACATGATTTGTTGTGAAAGTATTGTACAAATGTTGGGAATGTGGCACTTCATATTAACATTAGATGATTCTACAAGTCATAATATTATTGCCACAAGTGCTCCACTAGATTTGTTAAAATAATATCATTGGAAAATTAAAACTATTACTGTTGGGTTTTGTTATTTTTATTCCCAAATTTAATACACGAAAACTAAACTCACATTATTTTTTAAAGTTGTTAAAGTGAAAATTCAAGTTCTGAAATTTTCTAAATGAAAATTCAAAATTCAGGATTTTCGATCAGTTGAAACTTTGGCTCGATCAATCGAAATTGTAAGAAAATAATCATAGAGTTTCCGGATGGTTCAATCGCTATTCAATTCCTATTTGATCGATCAAAAAGAGCATTCAATCGATTGAAAGGACCCTCGACCAATTGAAACTCAAATAAACTTAATTTTCTACAAAATTTTCTGGCAACTGTTCAGAAAGGTTGAAGAGGTTTCAAGCCTTGTAAACGGTTTTATGAAATATTTTAACTCTCCATACGTACCTTTTGAAGGGTTATAATCCTATGGTTATAAATAGAGATTAATGTTAGAATATATGTGAATTACGTTAGGAACATATGTCAATGTAGAATTGGCTAATCCTTTGACAAAACGTACTTTACTTATAATTGGGTAGATCTAAGATGTGTTTAATACTTCAAAGAACAAGAATTCAAATCCAAGTGTTAAAGCCATGCAAATTTGTCCAAGAATCAACTAAAGAAGTGCTGGATTTTAAAGCTCGACAGTTAGCTCGACAGATAGCATCTATTGAGATTTAAAAGGCAGCTTTGCCCAATGCTCGACAGTTGCTCGATAGATAACCTATCTATCAAGATTTAAGAAAATCAGATTTTCAGTTCTGATTTCACTCCAATCCATATATACATGTTTAGGCTTTCTTTTCTCACCACCCTAAACATATATAAGAATTATTTTATGGGCCGTCACAGTTGATGCAAGTGAGTGCAACTTGATGCAAAGGTCTTTCACAAGCATATTGTGACCGAAGACAATTTACCTTAGTTGATCTTCCTCTTCAAGAAGCTATTGCATTTGTACACCGTGGGATTTTGTAACCAAGGAGTTTCGTGATCTTCATCGTGTTGATAAACTGAAGAACTTTGCAGTCAACATCCTTCTTAAGTTGGTTGGTAGTCACATACTTGGATCCATGCATTCAATTGGTTAGTCACTTACTGGGAGTCGTGCATTAAAAGGAGAGATTGTTACTACAGAACAAGTCTAATTAGGTATCAGGGTAAGGGTTCAACTATAGGTTGGTATAAAGACCGGGATTCTTGTAACCGCTTGTTATGATAATAGTGGATTCTCAAGAATGACAACCTTAAAATCACTCGGTGGGGTTTGCCTTGGAGGTTTTGCCCATTCGTAAAAAAATCACCATGTCAACTTTATTTTTCGCTACATATTAACTTAGTTGGTGATTTGTTTGTGCTACCACGCGTATTGCATGCTAATTGAATTAATTAATTAACTTAGCTAATTAATTGGTTAATTCATCACAATGGGTTAATACATTCTTAGCCTATCAGTTAATATTCACTTGAAAATATGACTATTGCCCCAAAATAGTAAGTTACAAAGAAACAAAAGAAATCCTATGGGTATTCTCCAAAATTGTTATTTGTAGAACCCAATAAACTTAGTTGTATCCTAGGGACAAGTTTGTAGAAACCCTTTAGCAACTTGCGCATGGGGACAAATATTGTCTAAGGATAACATTCAATTGTGACTCCAAGTTAATCACTAATTTCTATTCACTTGATGTGTTTATTTGTTCTTTCATAATTACACCTTAATTTGGAAAAATCCCCAACAATCTAAAACAATATTTCCTATAAGACAAGAAGTAAATAACGGTACAACTTTGAAGATGTTGAACCATGGTTTGATGAAATTGGATCACTTTGATGGAACCAATTTTACACGGTAGAAAGAGCAATTCGCTTGGATTTGAAGAGTTCTTCAAATGATGAATCGATCATAATGAAGATTCAATGGAACAAGTCTTAAAGAAACAAGTTTCTTTGTTGTCAAGACAATGAGATGATTCTCTCACATTTTGAATGCTTTAAAAGCCATGTTCATAGTTTGAAAATTGAAGGTACGAATTTTTTGTTCATGGGCAATTTGAATTTCAAATTGATTGATGAGTTTCTATGTTAGAATATTTACATGTGTTGCGAATTTATATGAATTGAGAAAGAAGAATGAACTTTTGATATGTTTAAATGTTATAAAGTTGAAAATCTAAAGGATGGGAATTTAAACTCTTAAAGTGATAGAGTATGTGAATATTTTCCTAAGTGAAAACGTTAAATAACATGTCAAAAAATCTCACTTTAGATCAATTCAAAAGTGATTGTGAATAATGTTCAAAGTGGAAGTTCTTGTAAGACCAATAAGCACTTGAATGTGAATAAGAGTATGAGTGGTTTTAAAAGAATAACTCCAAGAGTCCCAATGATGACAAGTAGAATATGTCATGTTTCTTTTGTGGAAATAAAGACCATTACATTTGAGAATTTAAGTTCTTAAAGAATAAGAAATGTGAAGATGGAAATTCCAATGAATTAATAGTCATTAAAGACATTGTTGCTATGATGAGTGATATGTGTAATAATATGATCACTATATTTCATATGGTTGTAATTACAAATCCTTCCGATTGGTGATTTGATTTGGGTACAATGTTGCATGTATGCAACTACAAGGCACAATTCAAGACTTATAAGGAGTCTTCCATAGAGCTAGAGGTGCTTGTGGACATCCACAGTAAGGCAAAAGTTCATAGAAAGTGCATTGTTGAAATGAAATTGAGTTTTGGCAAGAAGTTCTTTTGACCAATGTTTTTCATATACTTGATATCAAGAAAAGCCAATTTGTTATTTAAGAATGGTCTTGTTCAAGTATGGGACATTAGTAGGCAATGGATATGCTACTAATGACATGTTCAAATTGAGTGTTATTTAGCAATATGTTTTGGTTGTACTTATATTGTTGATTCTTTATTTGTGGTATGCTAGATTGAGATTTTTAAATTTCAAATTCTTGAAATTTATGTCAAAGCATGATATAATTTATATAAGCATGATGATTTGAATTGAATGGTGTATTAATTAGAAATGGTGAATATTTCTAAATGTATATTATTCTTTGTGAGGAACATGTCATAATACACCAAAGTGCAGTCTCTTATAGACTTTAATAAAATGGTTTGATCAAAAGAGAGAACTCTATTTGATATGGTGAATGCCATAAACTTGAGTGCAATCAGCTAAGTTCCTATCTGATCAATGGGAAGAAAATTTGCTTAGTATATGTTATATGCATAATAGAGTTCCATCTCAAATGTATTTCATATGTGTCATGAAATGAGAATGTGACCAAATTCTTATTATTTTAAACTGTGGGAGTGAAAACCTTTTGTATAATGATAGACCAAAGAAGACTAATTAGTCAAAAAGCTATACAAAGTGTACATGTAGGTTTTGAGTAAATTCGAGGGTATGTAGTTTATTAGACTTAATGTCTAATATAAGAGTGAAATCAAAGGATGTTGAATTCATTGAGTGTTTAAATTCAAAGATGATTTCAAGGATACCCTGATACCTACTTAAACACGAATAAATGACTCCAATGTTAAATATCATATTAAGTGATATTAAGGATTTGAATGTGGTTCACCAAGTGAACAAAGGTGGAATCAAATTTTGAGAAATAAAAGGGATTTTAATCCAAATTTTATTTCATGTGAAGCTCTTATTTACCTTGTTAAATGTAATAAAAGTGTAGTCCTAATTAAATACCCATAGTACTCTTTGAGAGAAGTGATCCTAAAGTTTGAGAAAGCTTTGTGCTTCAAAAAGGTGTAGCTTTTTATTATAAAAGCTATTAATTATAAGATAGACTTGATATTATTTAATAATAATTGGGTCTTAATGGATCTACCTCTAATTTCAAAACCAATTGGTAGTGTGTGGGTATTAGAATAAGATATAAAATTTGTTGGTCTAAGGTTAATAGTAAAAGGTTTAAAACAAAGGGAAAAGATAAATTTTGATATTTATACACTAGTAACTATTTGTGTTATTAGTTTGATATTGTTAAAACCATTCATATAATTTTAAAGAAATTCACTATATTCTATCATTACATTTTAATATATGTGAATTTTGGAATTGTTGAAAACCTAAAGTGTGGGGTTTAGAAACTCAAATTGTGGAATTATAATATCCAAGAAAGTGTGAGGGTGTAACCCTCAAAAGAGTCGTGGACTCATAAGAATGCTAATGTGCATCAAAGATGTGCTTGTTAAAGGTATTGAGAATTAACATCGAGGGATGTTAAATTCATTATGATTAAATTCTGCCATGTGTGGTAGATGTCTCAAGTTTAAACAAGCACATATTGTGATTCTATTTTGAAAGTACCTCTTTGTGAAATAAAGAGAGTACAGGTGAGTTCATTAATTAAACATTTAGTGATCAATAATGAAATATTGGATTGTATCTCCACATATAATTTGAATATGCATCATATAAATGTGAAGTGACTTTCTTAAAAAGTGATCTTGGAATGGAAGTTTGCTTGAAAGACCTGTGAGTTTGTATTTCCTTAATTAATTAAATGAAAGTCTTTTATGAATGAAAATCAAGTAAAGAAATATAGTGGATATGTACACTATATTAATCTCATTTTGAGATTTATGTTATCTCATTTTGTTGAGATTTCAGTAATCTCATTGGGTTAAGATTAGTGATTTCTCATTCTATTGGGAATTATGTTATCTCATTGTATTGAGATTAGTGTTAAGAACATGCTTCTTAGATTTTAATATCTTTAAAGAGGCAAAGACACTCTGATTCCACTAATAAATAAAGGGATTACTGGAAGACGGATGCACAGCTTGAGTTTGCTAGTAAATTAAGTACATGTTGCGTATCATGTATGGAACTAAACTAGACATTACCTTCACAGTATGTAGACTTTCAAAGTTTCTAAAACTTGAGGTTGATCACTAAAAAGTACTTAATTGTGATGAATATTTATTATATAGAATATTCAAGTTTAATTTATTATTGATGTGAGTGATAATATCTATGTCTAGTTAGATAATCACTACATGTGGAGCTGCTATGTGTAAGCATTAAAGAAATAAGGTGTATTTCTTACTCTACTATAGAATTAAATTGAGAGCATTAATTATAATGGTAACGGGCAAGGAAAGAAAATGGCTAAGGTTTTGATAAAGTGTCGTGGCCACGACCATAGTTAGCCATTCCTTATACTGTAGTTGTGAAACCAAATGTGAATGGTATACATGAGTTGTGTACAAAGTGAACTTAGACTTAAAAGTCTAAGACAAGAATACGTAAGGCAAATCAAATGTGGTTGAACGAGTCCATTGCCTACGCAATTCTATATGTAAAATAGGTCCTTTATCGATGTGTGTCTCGAGATTTGGTAAGGATAACATCCATTGGAATGGGACTAAAACCCTTCTTTTAAGAGAATCACCAATAGTGGGAACCCAACCTCGAACTGATTATATCTAAGATGTTTAAAGGGTAACAACAAGCTATTGATATGTAGTTAGTAAGATCATTAAATTCGTGTCTCATTCAAGATGGATTGATGCAGACTGTTACAATGAAATTGAGGATGAGTTTTAAACTCTTAATGAAACTCATAAATCATAAATGTTTGTGTAACAAGGACATAAAAAGGAACTTCACCGTTGTGAACATAGGAGTGGTGCCGCTTCTAGCAAGAGTAAAAGGGTTTTCTCTTGTACATGTTCACCACACCGGGAAGAGCACAAGGTCATAATAGTGCTAACAACTTGGATTTCTAAATGTGTTGTGGAAAGAATAAATGAACACATCAAGTGAATAGAAATGATTGATTAACTTGGAGGCACAATTGAATATTATCCTTAGACAATATTTGTCCCCATGCACAAGTTGCTAAAGGGTTTCTACAAACTTGTCCCCAGGATACAATCAAGTTTATTGGGTTCTACAAATAGCAATTTTGGAGAATACGCACAGGATATTTTGGGTTTCTTTGTAACTTACTATTAAAGGGAGATAGTCATATTTTTAAGTGAACATTAACCTCTATTTATACCTGTACGAACCGAGTAAGTCCCAATTCTATCAGGCCCATGGCCCAAGCACGATAGCCCCACCCAAAGGACAAGGCCTCATACCTCACGCTAGCCCATTCAAAGAGATTAATCTCAAATGTCCTGTATGTCTCCTCAATCCAATCCATGCGTAATCAACCATCCTCTGAGAAGTCGACAATGTGCTCGGCAAGCTTGTTTCTCGGTTGCTTGGCAAACCCTTGGGAATATCGACGTCGAATATATTGCGGCGAAGTAGGAATCATTTGCAAGACCACTCTCAACTAAACATCTACTTAGAGCAGATAGCATAGGACCTTTAATTGCACTAACGATGGCGGTAATCATGATCCCACCACTAGCTTAGAGCTATAGATAGGGGAAATTAGGGAAGAAAAAGTGGTTGGAAAAAAGAGGGGAAAAGAGGGAAGAAGAGAGAAAGAGAAAAGTGATCTCATTGAGTCTCTGCCGAGATCACCCGGAGCAGGAAACTCAAGCCCACCATACAAGTAAGTTATGAGCCCAAGTTAGATTAAGCCCAAAAATCCAACGGTGGGGGGCACAATTGGTGCCGTGCTGAGAGCGGATCCACGGGGTCCTCTCGGGGGTCCACTTGGCGGGAGTGAAGACAGAAAAGATGTAAGGACCGAGAGCACAAACTGGCGGAGGAACAGCCTGGCCTTGGAGAAGGGTCGTATCAAACACTCCGGAAAATATCGGGTGCCTCAGGGCATGACCAACACAACAAAAGAGACCAAGAAATTGAGCGGTTACGCAGGTTGGTGAGAGATTTCGAACTGGAGGGGAGAAATAGGCACCAGCGACGGAATCAGGACAATCGAGAAAGAATGGATGATAATGTCAAACCTAGCCAAACTAGCTCTCACCAAAGGCGGGATCATTCCCGGGAATCATGCCGACAGAGCACTCAGTCCAATTCCCGAGGACCACATCGACACAGAAACCGTTCACGCTCGAGGGGGGTCGCGCCGACAAAGTCATTCTCATTCACAGGAGTCGAGACGAAGAAGACACCACTCACGTTCATAAAGACATGCTAGCCGAGGTTCAGACTCCCCCGAGGATGAAAGGTCTTACAATGCGGCCATGGATGCGATGAGTCGAGCCCTGCGTAAAGCTGCTCGGTCGCCATTCTCAGAGGAAATTGAGCGAGCACCGATGCCAAGTAGATTTACATGACCACCATTCAACTCTTACGACGGGAAGGCGGACCCGGTGGAGCACATCAGCCGTTATATCCATATGATGTCCCTACATGCACACAACGACACCCTGATGTGTAAAGTTTTCCCTTCAAGTCTAGGGTCCACGGCATTAAGATGGTTCAATGGGCTGTGGAAGGGCTCAATTCGCAATTTCATCGAGCTGATTCAAGAGTTTGGTGCACGGTTTGTAATGTGCAGCCGAGTGCCACAACCAGTGGATGCATTGCTTTCTATAAAGATAGGGGATGGTGAGACACTTCGTAGCTATGCTAGTCGGTATTGGGAGCTTTACAATGAAATTGGTAGTGGTAATGAGAAAATCGCGGCGAGTACTTTTAGGATGGGGCAACCTGAAAATTTAGAACTTTGGGAATCATTGACAAAAAGGCCTCCCGAAGATATAAGGCAACTGATGAGGCGTATTGAAGAATATAAACGGCTTGAAGATGGTTGGCTGCAGAGTAAGGGAAAAGCACCATTGGTGAATCGATCTCGGCTTGGAATTTCCCTCCGAGACCCCGAAGAGACCTGAGAATACAAGAGCCAGAGATGCAATTGGGAGAGGTAAATGTAGCATTCAAGGAGCCAGTGCACAAGATTGTAGATCAAATTAAGAACGAACCATTCTTTAGGTGGCCGAACAAGATGGGAGGGGATCCCTTTCGGCGAAATCAAAACCTCTAGTGTACTTACCACCGGGACAAAGGGCATATGACCGAGCAATGTCGAGTGTTGAAAGACCATCTGGGATAGCTGGTGAAGGCAGGACACTTGAAGGAGTTCGTGGTGGAGCTAGGGAATCGAGGGCCCGGGCTGGGGGCTCAATAGAGAGGGAACCCTGTCCTGCCGCCCTTAGGGATAATCAAGGTCATCCATGCTATGCTGGGGAGTAAGAATATGGTCGGGACGAGAGTCTCTACCGTGGCATCCACAGGTGATTTTTCAGAAGACCAGCCACCTACAAAGAGAATGAAAAGCCGATTAGATCCCATTGACTTCGATGATGAGGATTTAGAGGGGACGATCCAACCATATGATGATGCGTTGGTGATAGCAACCCGGATAAGTGGATTCGTGGTAAAGAGGGTGATGATAGACCAAGGAAGTGGAGCTGATGTAATGTATTCGGACTTATTCAAGGGGCTCGGACTAAAGAATCAAGACCTTGCCAAGTACGACTCCCCGTTAGTTTCTTTTGATGGGAGGGTAGTGATCCCTCAAGGTCAAATTTCCCTCCCCGTGAGCATAGAAGGCAAGAAGGTGATAATGACATTTATAGTGGTCAACTTGTTCTCCTCGTACATGGCTATTTTGGGGAGGCCATGGATCCACGTGATGGGAGCCATCCCGTCAACTCTGCATATGAAGGTCAAGTTCCGCACGGAACGAGGTGTTGCTACTGTAAAAGGAAACCAAAAAATTGCTCGGCAATGTCTTGTTGCGGTTGCCCACTGGAAGGACGAACAAACCAAGCAGAAGGAAATCATCGAGGAAACGCCATTATAGCAATTACAGAGACATCGAGAAGAGAAAGGGGCTACTGGTGCCAAGGGACTAGAGAAGGTTAAGATATTGCCAGATACAGACAGGTATTTTCAAATAGGGTTAAGCATGGAAAAGGGTGATAAAATAAAGGTGCTGCTACTTCTAATACAGAATGTGGACGTGTTTGCGTGGAGTCCGAATGAAGTTACTAAGGTGGACCCTGAGTTCATTATGCATAAACTGAATATGGATCCTTCATTCTCTCCAAAGAAACAGAAGCCGAAGAGATCGGCCAAGGAACACGTGGAAGCCGTAAGATCAGAAGTTCAGAGGCTAAGGGAGGCCGGGGCAATAAGGGAAGCCTTCTTTTCGAAGTGGCAGGCTAATACTGTAGTGGTGAAGAAAAAGAATGGCAAATGGAAGGTTTGCGTAGATTTCATGGACCTAAACCGAGCATGCCCAAAAGACCTGTTCCCAATGCCAAAGATCGATCAGCTGGTAGATGCTACATATAGACACCCCAAAATGAGCTTCTTGGACGCCTTTCAAGGGTATCATCAGATCGCCCTGGCACCTAAAGACCAGGAAAAGATGACATTCATCTCCCCAGATGCCAACTACCACTACACCGTGATGCCTTTTAGGCTTAAAAATGCTGGGCCCACATATCAACGGATGATGACGAGGATGTTTCAGGATAAAATAGGGTGTACGGTGGAAGTGTATATTGACGACATGGTGGTGAAGAGTAAGCAAGAGAGTCGGCATATTGAGGATCTACAGGGAACATTTGAGGTACTTCGGCAACACAAGTTGCGCCTTAACGCCGAGAAGTGCGGCTTCGGTGTGGGGGCTGGTAAATTTTTGGGCTACCTGATCACTAACCGTGGGATAGAGATCAATCCCAATCAGATCGATGTTGTGAGGAACCTTAATCCACCGAGCAATCCAAAGGAAGTCCAGAAATTGACCAGGATATTAGCCGCGCTTAACCGATTCATCTCCAAGTTTGCCGATCGTTGCCAGCCATTCTACCAACTTTTGAAGAAGTGGAAAGGATTTCAGTGGGATGAAGAATGTGACGCAGCCTTCCGAGATTTGAAAGACTATTTGATGCAAGCGCCCGTGATGATAGCCCCTGTGCCGGGGGAGGATTTGTTTATGTATCTTTCGGTGTCTAAACATGCCGTGAGTGTTGTGTTGCTAAAGGACCAGGGAGTGCAGCAACCCGTGTACTACATCAACAAGACTTTGGTCGATGCCGAGACGAGATATCTGCCCTTGGAGAAACTGGTGTTGGCTTTGGTACATGCCACCAGGAAGCTGCCGCAGTACTTTCAGGCTTATACCGTATTTGTCTGGACCGAGTATCCGTTGCAGTCGTTATTGAAAAGATCTTATTTCACAGGCAGGATAGCTAAGTGGGGGACACGGCTGGGATCCTTTGACATACGGTACAGACCGCGGAATGCAGTGAAAGGCCAAGTCCTCACCGATTTTGTTGCAGAATTCTCTCCCAGAAACGGCATGGAGATGGTCTGCCATGTGGAAAACCAATCATGGAGGGTGTTTATGGATGGTGCTTCAAGCGCCATGGGGGCTGGTGCCAAGATTGTCATCATCACCCCGGAAGGAATAAGGTTGGAGCACTCGTTTAGGTTGGGGTTCAAAGCCTCTAATAATGAGGCCGAATATGAGGCCCTCATTGTCAGGCTAAAGACAGCTCTTGATTTGGGCGCCCAAAATGTAGAGGTTTATTTAGATTCACGATTGGTCGTTAATCAAGTGTAGGGCAACTTCGAAGCGTGAGATTCTCGAATGAAAGAATACTTAAGGGTGGCAAAGCTGATCATGGCAAAATTCAGTATGACGAGTGTGACCCAGGTAGCCCGAGGAAAAAATAGGCATGCTGATTCTCTTACTACGCTAGCATCAACAATGACGGAAGACATTCCCCGGCAGATCAAAGTAGAATTCATTAGTGAGCCAAGCATTAGCACCACGACAGATTGGGCCACAAAGGTTGACGTGGCAGCGATAACAACAGCTGGGTCGTGTTGGATTGACCCAATTATCGAATTTCTCGCCGAGGATAGCATACCAGATGACAAAAATAAGGCTAACAAGATCCACCGGGTAGCCTCTAGATACTGGTTATCTGCTGATAGGAAGCTTTATCGAAGGTCCTTTAGAGGACTATACCTTTTGTGCCTCCATCCTGGAAAAATAAATGAGTATTGGCTGAATTGCATGAAGAAGTGTGTGGCGGCCATGCAGGAGGGCGTTCATTGGCACATCGGGCCATGACACAGGGATTTTGGTGGCCAAAGATGCGAAATGATGCCGCCGAATATGTGCGAAAATGTGAACGGTGTCAAAAGCATGCCCATTTGATTCACCAGCTGGCGGGGCACCTAAATCCCATTAGCAGCCCTTGGCCTTTTGCATAGTGGGGGCTGGACATCCTCGGCCCTTTCCCCGAGCAACAGGAAACCATAGATTCGTATTGGTAGCTGTTGATTACTTCACTAAGTGGGTGGAGGCCGAAGCAGTGGCTAACATTCGGGATGTTGACGTCAAAAATTTTGTATGGAAGAATATCGTTACAAGATTTGGGGTGCCAAACAGCCTCTTCTCTGATAATGGGTTGCAGTTCGATAGCAGGGCCTTCCGTGACTTTTGTCATGATCTAGGCATCATGAACAGGTACTCTACCCCTGCGTATCCTCAAAGCAACGGACAGGCCGAAGCCGTTAACAAGACAATCCTGAGTGGATTGAAGAGAAGATTGGATGGTGCCAAGGGTAATTGGGCCGAGGAGTTGCCTAACATTTTGTGGGCATACCGAATAACACCCCGCAGGTCCATAGGGGAGACCCCATTTCCCTTGACATATGGAGCAGAAGCCGTTATACCAACCGAGGTGAACTTGTGCAATGCACGAATTGACGGATTTAACCCAGTCCATAACAAACTAATGATGGTGGAGCATCTAGACTTACTGGAGGAATATTGGGAGGCGGCGACCATTCGATTAGCCAAGTATCAGCAAAAACTCGCTTGGTGTTATAACCGAGACATTAAGGTAAGAGAGTTTGATTATGGAGACTTAGTACTTCGAAAAGCTGTGGGAAATATGAGAGACACTAATGCTGGGAAACTAGCCCCAACCTGGGAGGGACTCTACAGGGTTACTTCTATTGTGAGCGCCGAGGCATACTATCTGGAAGGCCTTGACGAGAAGCCACTTTCTTGGCCATGAAACGTCCATAACTTAAAGAAATTTTACTGTCAACAGCCTGAAAGGATGACAGCAGAAAGTGGCCTTGTACATGTATTTTGTCAACTAAGTACGATGTTTATTCATTAGTGTTATTAAGCTTGTTGTTGTTTGTTTATACACCATGACCAGCAAAAAGTCAAATACTAAAGGATAGAAACCTGTGCCCAGTCCAATTCTCATTGCTGGACAGGTGGAAACCTTAAAACTAAAGGACAGAAACCTGTGCCCGGTCTAATTCCCATTGCCGGATATGTGGAAACCTTACAACCTAAGGACAGAAACCTGTGCCCGGTCTAATCCTCATTGCCGGACAGGTGGAAACCTTACAACTTAAGGACATAAACCTGTGCCCGGTCCAATCCTTATTGCCGGACAGGTGGAAACCTTAAAACTAAAGGTTGGAAACCTATACCCGATCCAATTTTTATTTGACCGGACAAGTGGAAACCATGAAACCGGATTGTGTAAAGCGAGACGTGCTCAGTTCAATTCTTATCAACTGAAAAATAGAAACCTTGTCACGAAACTAATGGCTAGACCTCGTCCCTTAGTGAATGGAATCTTACAACAACATTTAGAACTATTTCTACGACTTATTGTTAGGTGCCGGGGTTAGCCATGTTAGTGTGGGAACGATTATTTTTGGTAGCACCAATTCAAGACACATTTATTGCAAAGAAAGGGTTCTTAGAAAGTACTTCTCTTTTTATTAAATAAAGGAAAAGTTACATCATATGCAGAACAATCTCATCTACATAAGAACTCGGAAACGTCCTCATTTACATAACAAACTTAAGCAGACTTGTTCTTAAAGCTAAATATAAAAAGGAAGCTGATGGGGATGGTAGATTCACAATCTTGTTTGGCTGGGAACCAAACAGGATTGTATGGAAAAGGATGGGAGTCGATGTCATTTGGAGTTCAACAACCGGAGAGTAACGTCATTTGAAGTTCGGCGACCAGTTTGATCTTCAATACCGTACAGATGGAGACCTTGCTCGGTAGAAAGGCAATAGCTCTTCTAACTTTTGGTTTTTCACCTTCACCCATAGTTGCCTCACCCCACAAGCTGTGATCATTATCAGCTTCTGAAAACTTCAATGCTGCTCACTCCCTCTCTTAACTCTCTAAAGAGTCCAAGGAATTACGAATGAGGGAAAGTGACCCCCCTTTGGTGCCTTTTATAGGAGGTGGAAGTATGATGGGGAAGGTGTATTAAATGCTGTTCAAATTCCAAAGAAATCATCAGCCGTTAGATCTGCGTCGCCTCGTAAACCAAAGAGGCATCGGTAAAGTCACATCTCGTGAAACGAAACACCAGCAATAAAAAGGAAGGATATCAGGGGACGAAGAACCAAAGGAAGATCCTCGGCAGCCACAAGCATGATGAAACCACAAGTATTCCAAGGACAGGAATCCAGTCCTCGGCTCCATTACTGTCGCCGAGCGGATGGAAATCTTGAAGAAGGGGCCTCAAAGACACGCCTAGTTCCCGGCTCAACCTTATCTCTTTGCCAAGGCATTGGAGTCTCAGGATTGGGTAATCCTAAGAAGAAGGGAACCTCGGTCGTCCCCCTTCAAGTACACCAAGGAGTAAATTCTCCTGCAAGAATCATTCTAAAAATATATATAGAAACGGAAGTAAAGACAACATAAAAAAAACCACACAACAAACTATGTAGCAAACATTGACGAGCATTAATAAATAAATTGACCGGCAACTTATTCCCGTTCAAATAAAACAAGCATAGTTAAAACCAATGTTTCATCGCTAAAACCCGCAACTCTTGGGAACACAACGGGGAATAAAATGGTTGTTTGGTCACCACAACCCGGTGACATAGGCAAACCTTAAAGTAGGAAATATAAAATTAACGGAAAATAAAACTAAGTATAAATCAAATTCAGGAATCAAAGCAAAAGGTCCACCAGTTAGGTCTGTGTGGCATTCTTTAGAGCATGCTGAATCTCGGTTAGTGGCTGAACATTTCCATCGTGTTGAGCAGCAGCATTTGGGTTACTGGTGGCCTCCAAGTCGATTGGCTCGGCATGAGCGTCAATCTGCTCTACCAGCTCCCTCAAATTGGTTATCTCCTTTTCATTGGCAACGACGGGGGTCTATTGGGTGGCAATAGGAAGGCTGGGAAACGAGATATGGTCCGGATCTTTCAAAGGGGAGTCCTCAGGAACACCCACGACCTAAAGGGCTGCAAACCACCCCTCTTTGAACACCAATTTCCTAGCCTCATTGATGACTGGTTCCACCAAATTCTCCGCATCTACAAAGCCTTCGTTGTACCATTTGCTCTCGCAACCCTCTAAAGCCGCCCTCAGGTCAACCAATTCTTCCGCCCGCAAAGAGTTTAGACTCTCCACCTTGGCCAGTTTAAGCTCGGTCTCCCCCATCTTAACCTCCAAGTCTGCAAACCTTTTCTCCGCCAGCACTTTGGCTTTCTCGGATGCGGCAGCTTTTTTCTCCGCAGTCGTGACAATCTTCGCCCTCTCCTTGCTCGTAGTCTCCACCACATCCTTCAGGGCCTTCTCGCGCTCAATATCCTTGATAAGCTCCTTCACCCGCCCATCAAGGATGTGCGTCAGTTGAGCGGCCTAACAAACCAATAACAATAAGTACAGATACGAAGATAGACATGAATAAGGTAGGGCAAATTAGTTTAAGACTGAAGGAAAAATAGGGGATTCGGAATTACCACAATAGTGTGCCACTGTAGTCGCCGACCCAGTGACTCGTCTATCCCATCCTCGAAAGTATGGACGTCATCGGGCAAAAGTAGGCCACACGCCAAGCATTGCGCAATACGGCCCCCTTCACCCTTTTCCCATACCCGTACACACGCGGAGGATAGGAGAGGCTTGCCATCTAGCATGAATGAAGGCAGCCATGTCGAGGATGTCTAGGACAAGGACGCCACATTTTGGGCGGCAAGAGTGGGTTCCCGGATCGTAATTCCTCTAGATTGTCGAGGAGGGGTTCTTGCCCGTGCATCTCCCAAGCTAGGTTCAGCTAGCTCGATCGTGCGAGGTCTCTTGCGCTGACGACTCGGGGGAGGAGGAGGAAGAGTAGATTAAACTTGAGCAGGAGGAGGCTATTGTTGTTTGGGTGCCTGCACGCCGAGCACAAAACAGCTTATTGACATCACCCTCCTGGTCACCATCTCGGATTCGGCCCCAGAAGAATGAACAGATTCAGCTGCCGCTTCTTCTTCTTGTGATGGAGCCTCGGGTTCTGCCGGGGGAGGATTTCCTTGTTCGACCTGTTGGTGTGCTAGTTCTCGGCAACAACGAGACACACGTTTGACAGACTCGTCCCTGATAGGTGCAAGTTCGTCCGAGCAAGTGTATTGGGGGCCAAGATCACGTGCTTCTCCTACTGTTAGTCTCAGAGGAAGGAAATTTGCATGCCGTACATCAATATATGAAAGAAGGGGGATGTCAACTAGCAAAGCTTGCCCAAACACTTGCCAAGTAGAGTATATGGGCTCGACCTCGAGGATCAAATGGGACGCCTGAGCTGTCTATCCCAATGAACGAAGATTTCTGACCTTAGTATAAAATTCAGGTCCCGAACATGGACCATTCGGAGGTCCTTCTTGAATCTCTTAGTATCTGCACAAAAATCACACAAAGAACGGTTATGAGTCACCGGATAGGTCCAAAGTTACAAAAAAAAAAAAAAAAAAAAAAAAAAAAGGTGGGAGAGAAATCAAAAAGGTGCACAGAACCGACCAACATCACGTGGTTTAAACGCGCAAGGGAGTTCCCTAGCAGGCCAATTACCGCTCACCTGTATGAACTCTCCGGCCGAATTCCTATTGGAATCGGGCAGGCATGAAATAAGTCGTACCCTGTTATCTCTGGTTTTAAGGTAATAGTCGGATTCAATATTGCCGCACAGATTGTACATAAAATTAATATCATGATGGTCCAATTGCAGGCCAAAAAACTGATTCAGTCTGTTGACACAACTCACCACTCGGAAAAAGTTGGGGGGGAGCTGATCGGGACAAAGACCATAGAATCTAAGTGTATCTATAACTAAAGGATCTACTGGGAACCTAATCCCACCCTCAAGAATTGACATGAGAGGGAAGAAAACTGTGTTGGTTCCTCGGTGCCTTTGGATCTCAATATCGCCCTGATGATAACAGGCGATATCTACATCCCCGGGGATACCATATGCGGCCCTAAATGTGGCCAAAGAGGCGTCCGAGGCCAAAAGGTGAGAGTAGCCCATCGCTCGAAAGAAAAAGACCCTTAAAATTAAGATTATGGTGGTATGGAAAGAAAACAAAACAAGAAGGAAGAAGGAGTAACTTACTGGGGCTCTAAGGAAGAAGGGCGATCGGAGACTAGGAGGTGAACAACTTTAAGGATATGTGCTCGACAGAGTGAAAATTTGGAGAGCGAAGAATGAAAGAATAAAGAAAAGGCACAACAGGAAGTATATATAGAAGGGGCGCGCAATGCTTCGCAACAAAGAGGCGGGAAGCCCAACGATCCTTCATTTAATGCTGCAGCCACGCCGCTTCGATTCACGAACTGTCAGACAATAATGACAGCTAGACGAATCGCCAGGAGTGGCGCACCTTTTAAGGGCGCATTGATGGACGTCTTAACCACCCGGTTATGCCTTTTGGAGTTTTCAGCTAAACGTTTGACCCTTTGAGTTCCTTGATTCATCCCCAAGAGCCGGGCACGAATCAAGGGGGGGTTATTGTACGGACCATGTAAGTCCCAATTCTATTAGGCCCAAGGCCCAAGCACAATAGCCCCACCCAAAGGACAAGGCCTCATACCTCGCGTTGGCCCATTCGAAGAGATTAATCTCAAATGTTTTGTATGTCTCCTCGATCCAATCCATGCGTAACCAGCTGTCCCCCGAGAAGTCGACAACGTGCTCGGCAAGCTTGTTTCTCGGTTGCTCGGCGAACCTTTGGGAATATCAACGCCAAATATATTGCGGAAGTAGGAATCATTTCCAAGACCACTCTCACCTAAACATCCACTTAGAGCATATAGCATTGGACCTTTAATTGCACTAACGATGACGGTAATCATGATCCCACCACTAGCTTAGAGCTATAAATAGGGGAAATTGGGGAAGAAAAAAGGGTTGGAAAAAAGAGGGGAAAAGAGGGAAGAAGAGAGAAGGAAAAAAGTGATCTCATTGAGTCTCTACCGAGAATCACCCGGAGCAGGAAACTCAAGCCCACCATACAAGTAAGTTGTGAGCCCAAGTTAGATTGAGCCCAAAAATCCAACGGTGGGGGCGCACAATACCCATAGGGTTATAATCCTCTAAAAGCTATGTATGGAGAGTTAAAATGTTTCATAAAACAGTTCATAAGGTTTGAAACCTCTTCAACCTTTCTGAACAATAGCTAGAAAATTCTGCAAAAAATTCAGTTTTTTTGAGTTTCGATTGGTCGAAAGGTCCTTTCGATCGATCGAAAAAATGCTCTTTTTGATCGATCAAATAGGAATCGAATAGCAATCAAACCATCCAGAAACTCTATGATTATTTTCTTACTATTTCAGTCAATCAAGCCAAAGTTTTGACTGATCAAAAATGCTGAATTTCGAATTTTCATTTAGAAAATACCAGAACTTGAATTTTTACTTTAACAACTTTATGAAACAATATTCTTCGAACTCAAACATATATTATTACAACCTATCCATGTATATACCTATATATACAACAATCCCCCACTAGGTTGTAATAATATATCTCTCACTTGATTGATATTCTATCATGCATAATGGAAGGTGTCTTTCAACTTAAATCTCCCCCTAATGTAATCGCTCAAGAAATCAACAGAGTTAATGGTGGCTTGGTGCTTAAACCAAAACTCTTATGTGCTGAAATTGGAAACAACACACACATGAGAATATTACTCCTTAATTTGGTAAAATCCCAAAAAATTATACACATACTATACGCAACATATTCTCTTAAGTAATATTAAACAATTGCCCTTCCTTTTTTCATTTTCTTTTTTCTTTAAAAACAAACACACACACAAGAGAGAAACGTGGTATTCGATCTTCTTACATGATAGTGGATCCTAATAATTGATTTAATAATAAAATCCATTGCACATTTAAGAGCAGAGAACATTATGTTATTATACTTCAAAATAACTACTAACTTTCCATTTTTAATACTTGCTAGTATCCTTGCTATCGAGTTCCAAGTTCTTAATGAAACTGTAAGACCTTCAAAATGTTGTATTTTGTCTTTTTAGTTTGGTTCAGTTACTATTTTGGTTGATTGTTTTATGTGTACAAAAAACAATTTCAATCGTACTTAAAACAAATGCAAAATGTAGTCACCGCACCACCGGCCGGCCACAGTAGAAGTGCAAAAGCAGCACTGGCCAAACCTCTATATATATATATATATATATATAAAGCGTTACAGGTTATATTTGTTTAACATGTTTATAGGTTATATTGGTTAAATTTTTTTACATGTTATATTTATATTTGTATAGTTTATATGTTATATGTTAATTTGTGTTACAAAATTATGTATTTATTCTTTCTCCACCAAAAAAAAAAAAAGTTATATATTTATTGTCTTGAAAGTTGTTGTCATTTTATTTTTTTTACTCGAAAGTTACTGTCATGGTTTTTCTTAAAGCTACTATCATAATTATCAGTAGTAACTGGTGCTCGCGATACTAGCAGCAAGTTGGTTCGTTAAAAAAAAAAAAATTTAGCCCCTTTACACCTAAAAACATCTCTGGCTACTTTAAATCAGCCCAAAACAAGGGGGGAGGGGGAAAACATTTGGGCTGGCCCAAACCAACCCCAAATTTTTTTTTTTTAAAAGGCCTAGTCTAGCACAGATCAAACCGCACTGCATAGCGACCAATCCATTAAGACAAGGTGCGGTGAGATTTTTGGACAGACTGCACCACAAGGTATGGTGCTCAATACAGCCCAAAACTCCAAAACATAACTAAACTTCACCCTATACAACTTAGTCAAAATGGTTCTTAACGTTTGAAATGTATCAATTTAATTCCTAATATTTTGGTATTGTATCAAAATAATTAATGATATGAACTATTTTAATACAATATCAAAAGGTTAGAGACCAAACTAATATATTTAAAAGGGGAAATTACAGTAAACCTACCTATGGTTTGGATCGCTTTCATTTTGCTTACCTATGGTTTAAAACTTAACATTTTGCCCACCTGAGCTTCAATTCGTTTGCTCTCCGTTACCAACCTCACCATCAGACGTTAGAAAAACACATTTTTAATTGAAATCACAACATAAGATGGATCAAAACCACGAACCCTTAAACTCTTTCCTAGAATCACAAAATCCCCAAAGCACCATACCCAAGCTCTCTCTTCTTCTTCAACTTCTACTCTCAAATCCTCTCCTATCCTTTCAATCAAGCTTTGCTCATTTCCAAACCCTTTTACTCAAACCAAAAAGCATACAAAGATGTTCACTCAAGGCCTTGATGAAAGCGCAATCAAGTTGGTCAAACAGGTACATTTTGTATTGTAAAAATTATTCTCACTTTTACAGAAAATTGAGTTCTTTATTCTTTGTTTTGTTCTCTTCTCCCTTTTCTTTCTATTTCAAATTATGGGTCTAACTTTAATCTGCTTCTTTCACTTTCATTTTGATTCTATGACTCTTTTTTTCATCTTTTTGAGTTTTAGGTTTTCATAGATTTACAAGTGGAAAAACCCCCCACTACTTTGATCTCCTTTAACAGAGAAGATTGGATGTGACCCATTTCCAAAATCTCCTCTTTCACACAAATCATTCAATGGTGAGACTTTCATGTCTCCCCATGTATTGCCTCCTCTTTAGTTCCACTCTGGCTTGCTGGCACCACGTTTGGTCACTCAAGTGGATTACTATTTTGTACAGAAAATTACATGTAACATTGACTAATAGTGATGCGATGGTTGCAGACTGTGTGTGTGCTAGTGGCAGTTGTTGGTTCTAATGGTGTTTGTAGTGCTAGTTCTGGGTTTCTAGTTTTTGAACTTTTCTAGGTTTTCAATTTTTGTTGGCAGGGACATGAGGAGTAGGAGATTTGATTTTTATCCAATTTTTCTCATACAGCTTTATCATGCTTTCAAATGTATAATTAGTTTACTACTCTTCATTATTCCTTGTCTTTTTCTTCTTCTTCAACTGTGTTAGGTTATTTGATTCAAGTTCTCGCCTCTACAAATTCGTTGTATTACGTCAACTCTTTTTTTTTTTTTTTTTTTTAGCACTTACAATACTAATATCACTACATTGGGTATATAGTTCGATAATATAATAAGTTCATAGAATCACAATAATTATGTGATGGTACTTTGCACTTATGGGGATGAGGGGTTTGTAACTCTGGCAGTTGATCATACTCCTTTTTTACCCACGAGAGATCTAAATTATGTTGCCCATAACTTTCGCTAAATGTTCTCGTGATATAAATATATAGTTTTATCAGTTGTAATAATATATTCTTCCTTCCCAGCTTCTGCTTGGGATGCATGGAAGACAGACCTGCTTGTTTCTACTACTATTGGAGTTTGAATGAAAGTTTGAGTTTATTAGAAATACAAATAAATAAAAAGTTCATGCTCTTTTTGTGACAAGTCTAAGCCAATCCCATCTTTGTTATTAGTTATTACCTCGGCTTTGTACTAGAACCTCACCTTGGGATTTGGATCCCATGCAATAAAAATAAGTTCAGAGGTTACAAAATTTTCTAATCCAAATGGATATTGGTAGCTACAAATGTTTTATTAAATGAGTTAAAGTTGTCCACTAAAGGAAGGCTAGTCAACAAGTTAGGGCTGATTTCGTAGAGAGTGGCATCAAAATCCAAAACATTTTAAAAATGACCAACCTGACTCCTAAACTCTTCTCAAATGCCCAAATCATGTCATCCAAACACACTACAAGGGTATTGATGGTATTTTACCCAAATTCTTAAGTTGATACTATTTGACTACTTTTGTCAACAGAAAATTAGTGACCTTACTAACCTGTATTGCATTTATCATACAAAGTTCATACCATTTATGTGAGAGGAGAGAGTACGCATTTATAATACTCCGGAAGTACACAATAATTTTCCAAAAAAAATGGACAAGCTAAAGGGACCTCCCAAATATATTTAATCATATTTATAAGAAAGAGTGAGTAGATTAACAATATTATCAATTAAAAAATAGAAAATTGTTGAACTAGAATACAAAATTTTAAATAGTAATATTACATCTAAAAAATTTAAAAGAAAATATTTTAAGTAAAACTATTTTTTACTTCAATTTAGTTATCAAAATGCATGGAGTTCCCTTTTAAGTTTTAAATATAGCTCTAGCACCTTTTGCATTAGCGTTCATGTAACAGAAGCTCTGCATCATGTAATCTTTATCCCTTTTTAACTTTATACTAATGAAAGTTCTTTAATGTGGCCATTGTATGAAATGCAAGTTGGCTAGTGGAATAATGAGAGCAATATAACAATATCATCGCAAGGAGGTGTGAAACCTTGGCCAAAATTTCTAGATAACACCATTTTTCAAACATATTAGTTAGTTAGCACATTTTCAAAACTATTTAGGAAACTAACATTTCGAATATAATAAACTCAATTTTGGAATGCTAGATCAAGTACAATAAACTCAATTTCAACATCGTGCTGCAGCTGATGTGGAAATTTGCCCACGTAGACTTAGAACTCGAGTCTAAGGGACTTGAGTTTTGTCATATTGAAATCGAGTCCATAGGACTCACTTTCGTTTTGCTTCAAGAACTAATCAGAGACTTCGCTTTCTTGTTCTTCCTTTTTTTACTTTCTCCAGATCTGAGTTCTTTCCGTCCCACTCTCCACTTCCAAGTCCCAAAAAACCATGAACAAAACCAAATGCAAAACCCAAAAAAAAGACCTAATCAAATCAAATCTTCTCCTATGGCTCTTCTTCTTCTCTAGAACTCCAACATGTTCTTCTCCTCCAATAGAGCGACAGTGACATCACCGAAGCAGCAGCAAGAAACCACACCCACATTAAGTCCAATCCAATTTCCCTCGCTTGAAGACTTCACCACCATTGCCTGGAGCTTTCGCCACCTGGGTTGCTTCGTTGTTGCTTCTCTGGTTTGCTGGGTTTTGCATCGTTGCTTCTTTCTTCTTCGTTGTTGATCTCTGCATTTTGACCTCTGCGTTTTGCTAGTATGCTTTGCCGTTGTTAGTATCAGGTGGTATTTCAAGTGCTTTGCTTCTTCATTTTTTTTTTTTTTTTTTGGTGGTTGAGTGAGTACAAAAATCGAGCCTTAGAGACTCAATTTCAATTTAAAAGAATCAAGTCTATAAGGCTCAATTTTCATGCCTACATAGACAAATTTCCACATTACCGCATGATGTTGAAATCAAGTTCATTGTACTTGATTTAGCATTCCCAAATTGAGTCTAAGAGATGCTAGTTTCATAAATAGTTTGGAAACGAAAATAACTAACAAATATGTTTGAAAAATGGTGTTATCCGGCAATTTTGGCCGTGAAACCTTGTAGTTCCAAGTTAGCAATTCTAGCTAGTTCCCATGAAATTGTTTTGGCAGAAAAGAACACGCAGTTTCTTGTTCTTTTATTTTAAAATTAGCAATAATTAGTGTAATGCTGTAATAGACATTTATTTTATATAAATGTGAATTTTGATAATTATCATCAATATTAATAGACATATATTATAATCTATATCATATACTTACTATATAATAAAAGTTGAGCTTAAAAGTCATGATTGCACCAAATGGCTTCACTAAATTGAAGAAATTTTTTTAGATTTTTAGATTTTAAAAAAATGTATAATTTTTCTTCTCCTATAATTTCTAAGCTAATTAAAATCTTAATTTGATTGGAATCTAAATTCTAGATATCAAATTGTTTTCCCCTCTTTTCACGTGTATATATATAGTTCATTTTTTATGGGATAGCTTTGTAACTATCCTATAGGACCTAAACTACATTTAAAAAATAAAAATAAAAATAAAAACTAAATTAAAAAAATTTAAAAATTAAACGTACAATATGGGAGGGAAGGCATTAGTTTGAGTTTAAGTTAAACTCTATCAACTAAAAACTTGTAGTAAATTTTTTAAAATAGAAACAACACAACCTAATTATTCTTATCAACTCTCTCAAAAAAAAAAAAAAGTTATTCTTATCAACTTTTTCTCTATTGTTTTATTAATTTTTTAGATAAATACAAAAGCTTAATTGTGGATATGAAATTGTTTTAGAGATAATGAAGTAATACTACTACCACAAATATAATTTTATCAGGAAAAAAGATATGTAGTTACATAAATAGATTTTTTTATATGTAATAGGTTTTTCTTTATTCTTATCTTCTATTTCTATAATATATCCTCTTTTTCTATAACATATCTTCTTCTTCATGGAATAAAACTCACACCAAATTGTGAATTCCCCAATCCCCAAGGAAACATCTCTTCCTCTAGCTACACAGATATGTATTTCTTTTCTTTTCTTTTCTTTTCCATTTTTTTTTTCACAAAGATGCATTCTAATTCATGATGAGTAAGGAGCAATAAATTCAATGATAATAATAAATAGAGCCTTTAGGTGAATCTATAAATGTTATTTTCTACAAGTGTATGCCTTTGGTATGTGTATACATATATATTGCGTCTTATATTGTTTATAGGACCTTTTGCTTTCTATACTTTGTGTTGTCTTACTCTTATTATGAGCTAGAAGCCTAGAACTTGCATTTTATGAATTTTGAAGGACGAATTTTTAAACTCTTTTAAGAAAGGTAGATTCATATGTTAGCTTACTTTCTAAATCATGAGTTATTATCTTTTGATAAATAATTCTCATATATATATATATATATATATAGAGAGAGAGAGAGAGAGAGAGAGAGAGAGATACGCACATGTTGTGGTGGTTACCTAATGATGTACAATATACTTTATTCAAACATGCTACATATATTATGTATTAGGATAATTAATTTAGAGTTTCAAGTTTCTCACTACTTAATTAGTAGAGTATTTCATAAATAAACCCCCTCTTTTTACATTCAATTCTAATTAAAATAATTTTTCATTTTTTATAATCTATATTTAACATCATAATATATTTTTTAATTTATATATGATTTTTTATCAAAGCATTTAATTTACATATGATTTTTTTTTTTATTAAGCCGTGCATCGCACAGGTATAATATATATATACTGAAACCTCTGAACCCCCCACAATTTTTCACATTAGAACAATATTTAAAAAAATAAAATTAAAAACACTATTTTTCTCTCCAAAAACCCGATACGTATCTTTAATAAAAAAACCAATACTTATCTTTAAAAATAAACAAAACTCGATAGACACAGACACAAATTCAGCTAGAACTGAACACCCTAGACATTGGTTTACTCTTCTCACTTCACGTTTCACCTCATCCCTTTCTCTTTGGCTCAAACCCTTCACCTCTTCTCTCAGTCTTGCTCTCTCTGTTCCCCTCTACTGGCTCATGTCTTGGCCTCTAAAGCTTGGTACATTTTTGTAATCCTATTTGGTTCTAGAGAACATGTTGGTTTCATATGATTTTGTTTCTCTCTTTTCATAGTCAAGTCAATCTATTTTATAGATTACGAAAATTACAAAAAAGATTGCTTACGGAATTACTAATTTTCTGTTCCAATTTTGTTTTAGGCCCTTTTATTCTGTTATGGTTTTTCAGCAATTTAATTTTGATTTTTTGTTTGCTTTGTAATGAATATGTTTTGTTCATTTTGTTATGTATGTTTAATTTTCGATTTTTTTTTTTTTTTTGGGTTGGTTCTATCATGGTTTTATGGTGAGATTTAAGTTTTGTTGTAATTGGTTTTGTTATTGTTTGATGTGTTGTTGAATCCATAAATCAGACTCATCAGACTTCGGTTCTTTGCCATTTGATTGCAAATGTTAGGTTTGGGTTTAACCATCTTTATTATACTTTTTGGGTATAAAAATAAAGAGAATTTTTTCACATCTCTAACACAACATATGAGGAGAATTTTTCTTGGTTCTTTGTGATATTGCCCTGCAATTCTAACACTTCTGCAAAAAAAGCAAATGGAGGAGACCATCAAATTCTACATGATTAGAACAATGTGTATGTGGCTTGATTTTTTATAACGTTGATGTGAGATTAGATTATTCTCATGAGAATATTTACATAGAATTGAGAGTTGAAACTTCCTCTGATAGTTCTGTGTTTTTTTAGGTGGATTCATGTTGTTGAATTGTCCTCTCATTCCCATTTAGAATATGTACACTATGTGTTTGATAAAATGTCTCACTTACTTTTGCATTTTTCTATATTTTTTGGGTGGATTCATGTTGTTAAAATGTCCTTTCATTCCTATTTTGAACATGTACACCATGTGTTTGACAAAATGTCTCACTCACTTTTGCATTTTTCTTTTTTGATAATTTGATAGTTATACTCTTACATTAGTTTAAGTCAACTTCATGGTTTGTGTTTCTTGGTTTTAGTTGTCATTAACACATTGAAACACCACCCATGTGACAAACCAAAAATGCTATTGACAATCACTACAAGAAAAAAGACACATTACAACAAGTAATATTACAAAAACAAAAATAATTGGATTAATATATATGGTATTGCATCTATGAGTTGTTTTTTTGTTGTAATAGTAACTTAAATTTATTATATTAATTAATATTGTTGCAAGAATTATCTTGTTACATCTAAATGTATTGTTGTAATAACTAAACCATATTTTATTTTGAAATCTATTGATGCAATGAGTAACCACTTATTCCACACCAAAATATATCGTTGTAATAGATGAAAAACATACTTTTTGTTGTAATAGTAACTTAAATGTATTACATCAATTTAAGATTGTGGCAAGAATTACCTTGTTACATCTAAATGTGTTGTTGTAATAGTTAAACTTAATTTCACATCAAAACAATGTTGTTGTTATAAGTAACCACTTATTTCACACCAAAATATTTTATTGTAATAGGTAAAACTTTGTTTCACATCAAATGAAGTTGATGTAATAGAGGTCAAGGATGGCTTGATGCATTTGAAGGTTTAAGGAAAAAACTGAAATTGAGACTATTTATATATTTAAGGCAAAAATACACTTTTGGTCCCTATATTTTGAGCCAATTTTAATTTTGGTCTCTACTTTTTTGGAGAGCCTATGTTGGTCCCTCAAAATAAAAAATTGTTATTTGTTGTAATAAAGAAGTTATTGCATCAACTTGTTCGTTGCAATATTTAGGATTTATTGCAACGAGATTTTTTTTGTTGTATAAACCCATTGCCTCAGAGTTTATTACAACAGCTTGCAAAAAATTTTTTGTCGTTGCAATAAAACCATATTGCAACGACTTTGTAGTTATTGCAATGATTTTTTCCGTTGTAATAGACCTATTTTCTTGTAGTGTTATGTGTCAAAATCATGTTAAATATAGACACATCAATTCATAGAAGAAGCATATAGAACACATGACAGGATATAAAATAAAGCTTTTGTAACCAATAATAGTATAGTAAGGTTTTTAACAATGTATCAAACATAAATAATAAACCATAGTTAACTTATGCTACTGTATGTATGAGCATAGTCATAATAGTGAGCCAACATAGAAAACTGTAACACACCAAAAAAAAAAAAAAACTGAGCATCCTCGTCCCATCATCTGGATGTCACACTCAATTGTCTCCAACTGAAATGACGCCTCGACAATAGGGGCATGTAGGGGCTCGAGCCAAGTGGAGTGCAATACAACTTCGGTGGAACACATGCTTACATGGTTGAAGACATGCTAATTGATCTCCATAAATAAAGTTACAAAGACAAATACAACATGTCTCCATGTTATAAGGAACATTAGACACATCGTAAAAAATGATTGTACGAACCCCCACACCAACCTTAGTACGTAGATATCGATATGCCACATAAATCATCAACGTAACAAGCATAAGAATGCAAACAGTAATGACAAATGTGGCATCGCAATACTGACGCCAAACACTAGGTATGCTTGGATCACGCTTGATAGGACTAGAAACAAGGACATCATTCATTACAGAATCTCTGCAAAAAGAATATTAATATTTCATTCAGACTTGTGTACATGATATGAGACAATTTCATTAATTAAGGACCAGCCTAACATCAACATTAAACTTAATTGTAAATGGCCTACACAGTTTTCGGTACGGTATTAACTTCGTAACTACACACACAAAATCCCAAGTCAATTAGGGGCATATTCATTTATGGGTCATGCTAATGAGTGCCTTTAGGGTATTGGTTAACAATCCAGCTAAAGTAAGTTTTTATAGGAAAAGAAATTTAAAAAAAAAAATTAATGCTTTAACAGTTTTTTTCATTTCCATAAAAGTGATATCAAAACTTTCCTAAAATGGATTGTTAACAAATACTCTAAAGGTACTCCTTAGCATTCCCCTTCATTTATATATTCCAAGGGCAACAAAATATGTGGTTTGGAATAAATTTATATTGAAACTAGACTACTACTTGATGGCTTTAACGAGTATTCATGTGTACAGAGAAAACTTTGTAGAATTGAATCATTGACTACACTACTACTATTTATTTTGAAATATATTGATGCAATAAGTAACAACTTATTTCACATAAAAATATATCGTTGTAATAGATGAAAAAAATATTTTTTTGTAATAGTAACTTAAATGTATTACATCAATTTAAGATTGTTGCAAGAATTACCTTGTTACATCTGAATGTGTTGTTGTAATAGTTAAACCACATTCCACATCAAAATAATGTTGTTGCAATAAGTAACCACTTACTTCACATCAAAATATTTTGTTGTAATAGGTAAAACTTTGTTTCACATCAAATGAAATTGTTGTAATAGAGGTCAAGGATGGCTTGATGCATTTGAAGGTTTAAGGAAAAAACTAAAATTGAGGCTTTTTACATATTTAAGGCAGAAATACACTTTAAGTCCCTATATTTTGAGCCAATTTTCACTTTGTCTCTACTTTTATGGAGAGCCTATGTTGGTCCCTCAAAATAAAAAATTGTTATTTGTTGTAATAAAGAAGTTATTGCATCAACTTGTTCGTTGCAATATTTAGGACTTATTGCAACGAGATTTTTTTGTTGTATAAACCTATTGCTTCGGAGTTTATTACAACGGCTTGCAACAACTATTTTGTCGTTGCAATAACACCTTATTGCAACAATTTTTTCCGTTGTAATAGACCTTTTTTCTTCCAAAGTTATGTGTCTAAATCAAGTTAAATATAGACATGTCAATTCGTAGAAGAAGAATACAGAACACATGACAGAATATAAAATAATGCTTTGGTAACCAACAATAGTATAGTAAGTTTTTTAACAATGTATCAAACATAACTAATAAACCATAGTAAACTTATGCCACTATATATATGAGCATTGTCATAATAGTGAGTCTACATAGAAAACTGTAACACACTAAAAAAAAAAAAAAAAACTAAAACTGAGCATCCTCGTCCCATCATCTGGATGTCACACTCAATTGTCTCCATCTGAAAGGACGCCTCGACAAATGGGGTATGTAGGGGCTCGAGCCAAGGCGTGGGCAATACACCTTCTGTGGTACACCTGCTAACATGGTTAGACATTTGCTAATTGATCTCCAGCTACGAAGTTGCAAAGACAAATACAACATTCCTCCCTGTTATGGGGAACATCAGACGAATCGAGAAAAATGATTGTCCGAACCCCCACACGAACCCTAATACGTCGATATCGATGTGCCACATATACACTAACACAGTAAGCATAAGAATGCAAGCAGCGATGACAAATGTGGCATCGAAATACATATGCCAAATAGCAAATATGCGAGGATCAGTCTCGAAAGGACGTGAAATAATGACATCATCCATGACAAAATCTTTGCAAAAAGAATATTAATATTTCATCACTTGTGTAGATGATATGAGACAATTTCATTAATTAAGTTCCAGCCTCACATCAACATTAAACTTAATTTTTAATGGCCTACGTAGTTTTCGAAATGGTATTAACTCCCTAACTACACAGTTTTCTATGTTTAGGATTTATTGCATCATGATTTTTTTGTTGTAAAAACCTATTACCTCAGAGTTTATTACGACGGCTTGCAACAACTTTTTTGTCGTTGCAATAACACCTTATTGCAAAGACTTTGTAGTTATTGCAACGATTATTACCGTTGTAATAGAACTTTTTTCTTGTAGTGTTATGTGTCCAAATCATGTTAAATATAGACACGTCAATTCGTAAAAGAAGCATACAGAGCACATTACAGAATATAAAATAATGCTTTTGTAACCAACAACAGTATAGTAAGGTTTTTAACTACGTATCAAACATAACTAATAAACCATAGTTAACTTATGCTACTATATATATGAGCATAGTCATAATAGTGAGTCTACATAGAAAAATGTAACAAAAAAAAAAAAAAAAAAAAAAAAACAAAACTGAACATCCTCGTCTCATCATCTGCATGTCACACTCAATCGTCTCCATCTGCAAGGATGCCTCAACAAATGGGGTATGCAGGGTTTCGAGTCAGGGCGCGGGCAATAAACCTGTGGCGATACACATGCTTATATGGTTAGAGACTTGCTAATTGATCTCCAACTACGAAGTTGCAAAGAGAAATACAACATTCCTCCGTGTTATGGGGAACATTGGATGAATCGTGAAAGACGATTGTCCGAACCCTCACACGAACCCTAGTACGTTGATATCAATGTGCCACATATATCACCAACGCAGTAAGCATAAGAATGCAAGCAGCGATGACAAATGTGGCACCAGAATACTTATGCCAAACACCAAATATGCGAGGATCAGTCTCGAAAGGACGTGCAATAATGGTGTCATCCCTGACATCATCCATGACAAAATCTCTGCAAAAAAATATCAATATTTCATTACTTGTGTATATGATATGAGACAATTTCATTAATTACGAACCAGCCTAACATCAACAATAAATTTAATTTTAAATGGCCTACATAGTTTTTGGTACGGTATTAACTCCCGAACTACACAGTTTTCTATGTTTAGGAATTATCGCAATGAGATTTTTTGGTTGTATAAAACTATTGCCTCAGAGTTTATTACAACCGCTTGCAACAACTTTTTTGTCGTTGCAATAACACCTTATTGCAACAACTTTGCAGTTATTGCAACGATTTTTTCCGTTGTAATAGATCTTTTTTCCTGTAGCGTTATGTGTCTAAATCATGTTAAATATAGACATGTCAATCTGTAGAAGAAGCATACAGAACACATGACAGAATATAAAATAATGCTTTTGAAACCAACAATAATGTAGTAAGGTTTTTAACTATGTATCGAACATAACTAATAAACCATAGTTAGCTTATGCGACTATATACATGAGTATAGTCATAATAGTGAGTCTACATAGAAAACTGTAAAACACATTATAAAAAAAAAAAAAAAAAAAAAAAAAAAAAAAAAAAAAAAAAAAAAAACTAAAACTAAAACTGAGCATTCTCGTCCCATCATCTGGATGTCACACTTAATCGTCTCCATCTGAAAGGACGCTTCAACAAATGGGATATGTAGGGGATCGAGCCAAGGCGCGGGCAATACACCGTCCGTGGAACACTTGCTGACATGGTTAGAGACTTGCTAATTGATCTCCAACTACAAAGTTGCAAAGACAAATACAACATTCCTCTGTGTTATGGGGAACATCAGACGAATCGAGCAAAACAATTGTCCGAACCCCCACACAAACCCTAGTACGTCGATATTGATGTGCCACATATATCACCAACGCAGTAAGTATAAGAATGCAAGCAGCGATGACAAATGTGGCATCGAAATACATATGCCAAACACCAAATATGCGAGGATCAGTCTCGAAAGGTTGTGCAATAATGAAATCATCCATGACAAAATCTTTGCAAAAAGAATATTAATATTTCATTACTTGTGTACAAGATATGAGACAATTTCATTAATTAAGGACCAACCGAACATCAACATTAAACTTAATTTTAAATGGCCAACGTAGTTTTCGGTACGGTATTAACTCCCTAACTACACAGTTTTCTATGTTTAGGATTTATTGCATCGTGATTTTTTTGCTGTATAAACCTATTGCCTCGGAGTTTATTACGACGGCTTGCAACAACTTTTTTGTCATTGCAATAACACCTTATTCCAAAGACTTTGTAGTTATTGCAACGATTATTACCATTGTAATAGAACATTTTTATTGTAGTGTTATGTGTCAAAATCATGTTAAATATAGACACGTCAATTCGTAAAAGAAGCATACAGAACACATGACTGAATATAAAATAATGCTTTTGTAACCAACAATAGTATAGTAAGGTTTTTAACTATGTATCAAACATAACTAATAAAAGATAGTAAACTTATTCTACTATATATATGAGCATAGTCATAATAGTGAGTCTACATAGAAAACTGTAACCCAAAAAAAAAAAAAAAACACTGAGCTTCTTCGTCTCATCATCTGGATGTCACACTCAATCGTCTCCATCTGTAAGGATGCCTCAACAAATGGGGTATGTAGGGTTTCGAGCCAAGGCGCGGGTAATACACCTTCTGTGGTACACGTGCTTACATGGTTAGTGACTTGCTAATTGATTTCCAACTACGAAATTGCACAGAGAAATACAGCATTCTTCCGTGTTATGGGGAACATCGGACGAATCGTGAAATACGATTGTCCGAACCCCCATAGAAACCTTACTACGTCGATATCGATGTGCCACATACATCACCAACGCAGTAAGCATAAGAAAGCAAACAGTGATGACAAATGTGGCATTGAAATACATATGCCAAACACCAAATATGCGATGATCAGTCTCGAATGGAAGTGCAATAATGACGTCATCCCAGACATCATCCGTGACAAAATCTCTGAAAAAAGAAGACTAATATTTCATTACTTGTGTACAAGATATGAGACAATTTCGTTAATTAAAGGCCAGCCGAACATCAACACTAAACTTAATTTTAAATGGCCAATGTAGTTTTCGGTACGGTATTAACTCCCTAACTACACAGTTTTCTATGCTTAGGATTTATTGCATCGAGATTTTTTTGTTGTATAAACCTATTGCCTCGGAGTTTATTATGACGGCTTGCAACAACTTTTTTGTTGTTGGAATAACATCTTATTCCAAAGACTTTGTATTTATTGCAACGATTATTATTGTTGTAATAGAACTTTTTTCTCGTAGTGTTATGTTTCTAAATCATGTTAAATATAGACACGTCAATCCGTAAAAGAAGCATACAGAACACATGACAGAATATAAAATAATGCTGTTGTGACCAACAATAGTATAGTAAGGTTTTTAACTATGTATCAAACATAACTAATAAACCGTAGTTTACTTATGTTACTATATATATGAGCATAGTCAAAATAGTGAGTGTATATAGAAAATTGTAACCCAAAAAAAAAAAAAAACTGAGCATCCTCGTCTCATCATTTGGATGTCACACCTAATCATCTCCATCTGTAAGGACGCCTCAACGAATGAGGTATGTAGGGTTTCAGCCAAGGTGTGGGTAATACACCATCTGTGGTACACGTGCTTAAATGGTTAGTGACTTGCTAATTGATCTCCAACTACGAAATTGCACAGAGAAATACAACATTCCTCCGTGTTATGGCGAACATTAGACGAATTGTGAAATACGATTGTCCGAACCCCCACACGAACCCTAGTACATCGATATCGATGTGCCACATATATCACCAACGCAGTAAACATAGGAATGAAAGCAGCGACGACAAATGTGGCATCAAAATACTTATGCCAAACACCAAATATGCGAGGATCAATCTCGAAAGGACGTGCAATAATGACGTCATCCATGACATCATCCAAGACAAAATCTCTGCAAAAAGAATATGAGTATTTCATTACTTGTATACATGATATAAGACAATTTCATTAATTGAGGACCAGCGTAACATCAACATTAAATTTAAGTTTAAATGACCTACATAGTTTTCGGTACGGTATTAACTCCAGAACTACATAGTTTTCTAGGACATATTGCAACGAGATTTTTTGGTTGTATAAACCTATTGCCTCTAAATTTATTGCGACGACTCGTAACAACTTTTTTGTCAATGCAATAACTCCTTATTGCTACGACTTTGTAGTTATTGCAACCATTTTTTCCATTGTAATAGACCTTTTTTCTTGTGGCGTTATGTGTCTAAATCAAGTTAAATATAGACAGATCAATTCGTAGAAGAAGCATACAGAACACATGACAGAATATAAAATAATGCTTTTGAAGCCAACAATAATGTAGTAGGGTTTTTAACTATGTATCAAACATAACTAATAAACCATAGTTAGCTTATGCTACTATATACATGAGCATAGTCATAATAGTGAGTCTAGATAGAAAACTGTAAAACACAACAAAAAAAAAAAAAAAACTAAAATTGAGCATCCTCGTCCCATCATCTGGATGTCACACACATCACGGGCTTATATGGTTAGAGACTTGCTAATTCGTATACAACTACAAAGTTACATAGAAAAATACAACATTCCTCATTGTTATGGGGAACATCGGACGAACCGTGAAAGGCGATTGTCCGAACCCCCACACGAACCCTTGTACGTCGATATCGATATGCCACATATATCACCAACGCAGTAAGCATAAGAATGCGAGCAGCGATGAAAAATGTGGCACCGAAATACTTATGCCAAAAACCAAATATGCGAGGATCAGTCTCGAAAGGACGTGCAATAATGACGTCATCCCTGACATCATCCACGACAAAATATCTGCAAAAAGAATATTAATATCGGAGTTTATCACAACCGCTTGCAACAACTTTTTTGTCGTTGCAATAACACCTTATTGCAATGACTTTGTTGTTATTGCAACGATTTTTTCCGTTGTAATAGACCTTTTTTCTTGTAGTGTTATGTGTCTAAATCATGTTAAATATAGACACGTCAATCCGTAGACAAAGCGTACAGAACACATGACAGAATATAAAATAATGCTTTTGATGCCAACAATAGTGTAGTAAGGTTTTTAACAATGTATCAAACATAACTAATAAATGATAGTTAACTTACGCTACTATATACATGAGTATAGTCAAAATAGTGAGTCTACATAGAAAACTAAAACACAAAAAAAAAAATATAAATAAAAAAAAAAAAAAAAAAACTAAAACTGAGCATCCTCGTTCGATCATGTGGATGTCAGACACAATCACCTCCATCTGAAAGGACACCTCGACAAATGGGGTATGTAGGGGCTTGAGCCAAGGCGCGGGCAATACACCTTCTGTGGTACACCTGCTGACATGGTTAGAGACTTGCAAATTGATCTGCAACTACGAAGCTACAAAGACAATTACAACATTCCTCCATGTTATGGGGAACATCGGATGAATCGAGAAAAATAATTGTCCGAACCCGCACACGAACCCTAGCAGGTCGATATCGATGTGCCACATATATCACCATCTCTATAAGGATAAGAATGCAAGCAGCGATGACAAATGCGGCATCGAAATACATATGCCAAACACCAAACATGGGAGGATCAGTCTCGAAAGGTCACGCAATAATGACAACACCCCTGACATCATCCATGACAAAATTTTTGCAAAAAGAATATTAATATTTCATTACTTGTGTAGATGACATTAGACAATTTCATTAATTAAGGACCAGCCTAACATCAATATTAAACTTAATTTTAAATGGCCTACATAGTTTTCGGTACGGTATTAACATCCTAACTACACAGTTTTCTATGTTTAGGATTTTTGTTGTTGCAGTAACACCTTCTTGCAAAGACTTTGTAGTTATTGCAACGATTATTACCATTGTAATTGAACTTTTTTCTTGTTGTGTTATGTGTCTAAATCATGTTAAATATAGACACGTCAATTCATAAAAGAAGCATATAGAACGCATGACAGAATATAAAATAATGCTTTTGTAACCAAGAAAAGTATAGTAAGGTTTTTAACTATGTATCAAACATAACTAATAAACCATAGTTAACTTATGCTACTATATATATGAGCATAGTCATAATAGTGAGTCTACATAGAAAACTATAACAAAAAAAACAAAAAAACAAAAAACAAAAAGGAAAACTGAGCATCCTCGTCTCATCATCTGGATGTCACACTTAATCATCTCCATCTGTAAGGACGCCTCAACAAACGGGGTATGTAGGGTTTCGAGCCAAGACGCGGGCAATACACCTTCGGCGGTACACGTGTTTATATGGTTAGAGACTTGCTAATTGATATCCAACTACGAAGTTGCACAGAGAAATTCAACATTCCTCCGTGTTATGGGGACCATCGGAGGAAACGGGAAAGACGATTGTTCGAACCCCTACACGAACCATAGTACGTTGATATCGATGTGCCACATATATCACCAATGCAGGAAGCATAAGAATGCAAGCAGCGATGACAAATGTGACATTGAAATACTTATGCCGAACACCAAATATGCGAGGATCAATCTCGAAACGACGTGCAATAATGACGTCATCCTTGACATTATCGATGATAAAATCTCTGCAAAAAGAATATTAATATTTCATTACTTGTGTATATGATATGAGAAAATTTCATTAATTAAGGACCAGCCTAACATCAACATTAAATTTAATTTCAAATGGCCTACATAGTTTTTGGTACGGTATTAACTCCTGAATTACACTGTTTTCTATGTTTAGGAATTATATCAACATGATTTTTTTGTTGTTTAAACCTATTGCCTCGGAGTTTATTACAACCGCTTGCAACAACTATTTTGTCGTTGCAATAACACCTTATTGCAACGACTTTGTAGTTATTGCAAAGATTTTTTCCGTTGTGATAGACCTTTTTTCTGGTAGTGTTATGTGTCTAAATTATGTTTAATATAGACACGTCAATCCGAAGAAGAAGCATACAGAACACATGACAAAATGTAAAATAATGCTTTTGAAACCAACATTAGTGTAGTAAGGTTTTTCACTATGTATCAAACACAACTAATAAACCATAGTTAACTTATGCTACTACATATATGAGCATAGTCATAATAGTTAGTCTACATAGAAAACTGTAACAAAAAAAAAAAAAAAAAACTGAGCAACCTCTTCTCATTATCTGGATGTCACACTCAATCGTCTCCATCTATAAGGACGCCTCAACAAATACGGTATGTAGGGTTTCAAGTCAAGGCGCTGATAATACACCTTCTATGGTACACGTGCTTATATGCTTAGTGACTTGCTAATTGATCTTCAACTACGAAATTGCACAGAGAAGTAAAACATTCCTCCGTGTTATGGGGAACATCAGACGAATCGTGAAAGACGATTGTCCGAACCCCCACACGAACCCTAGTACGTCGATATTGACGTGCCATATATATCACCAACGCAGTAAGCAAAAGAATGCAAGCAGCGATGAAAAATGTGGCATCCAAATACTTATGCCAGACACCAAATATACGAGTATCTGTCTCGAAAGGACGTTCAATAATGACATCATCCCTGACATCATCAATGACAAAATCTTTGCAAAAGGAATATTAATATTTCATTACTTGTGTAGATGATATGAGACAATTTCATTAATTAAGGACCATTCTAACATCAACATTAAACATAATTTTAAATGGCCTACGTAGTTTTCTGTACAGTATTAACACCCTAACTACACAGTTTTCTATGTTTAGGATTTATTGCATTGAGATTTTTTTGCTGTATAAACCTATTGCCACGGAGTTTATTACGACGGTTGCAACAACCTTTTTTGCCGATGCAATAACACTTTTTTGCAAATATTTTGTAGTTTTTGCAACGATTATTACCGTTTTAATAGAAGTTTTTTCTTGTAGTGTTATGTGTCTAAATCACGTTAAATATAGACACGTCAATTCGTAAAAGAAGCATACAGAACACATGACAAAATATAAAATAATGCTTTTGTAACCGACAATTGTATAGTAAGGTTTTTAACTATGTATCAAACATAACTAATAGACTGTAGTTAACTTATTCTACTAGATATATGAGCATAGTCATAATAGTGAGTCTACATAGAAAACTGTAACCAAAAAAAAAAAAAAAAACAAAAATTGAGCATCCTCGTCTCATCATCTAGATGTCACACTCAATCGTCTGCATTTGTAAGGACGCCTCAACAAATGGGGTATGTAGGGTTTCAAGCCAAGGCGCGGGCAATACACCTTAGGAGGTACACGTGCTTATATGGTTAGTGACTTGCTAATTTATCTCCAACAACGAAATTGCACAGAGAAATACAACAGTCCTTCGTTTTATGAGGAACGTCGGACGAATCGCGAAAGACGATTGTTTGAATCCCCACACGAACCCTAGTATGTCGATATCGATGTGCCACATATATCTCCAACACAGTAAGCGTAAGAATGCAAGCAGCGATGACAAATGTGGCATCGAAATACTTATGCCAAATACCAAATATGCGAGCATCAATCTCGAAAGGACGTGCAATAATGACGTTGTCCCCGACATCATCCATGACAAAATCTATGCAAAAAGAATATTAATATTTCATTACTTGTGTATGTGATATGAGACAATTTGATTAATTAAGGATCAGCCTAACATCAAAATCAAATTTAATTTTAAATAGCCTACATAGTTTTCAGTACGGTATTAACTCCCGAACTGCACAATTTTCTATGTTTAGGATTTATTGCAACGAGATTTTTTGGTTGTATAAACCTATTGCCTCGGAGTTTATTACGACGGCTTGCAACAACTTTTTTGTCGTTGCAATAACACCTTATTGCAATGACTTTGTGGTGATTGCAACTATTTTTTCCGTTGTAATAGACCTTTTTTCTTGTACGTTATGTGTCTAAATCATTTTAAATATAGGCACGTCAATTTGAAGAATTGGCATACAGAACACAGTATAGAATATAAAATAATGCTTTTGTAACCAAGAATAGTATAGTAAGGATTTCAACTATGTATCAAACATAACTAATAAACCATAGTTAACTTATGCTACTACATATATGAGCGTAGTCAAAATAGTGGGTCTACATAGAAAACTGTAACACAAAAAAAAAAAAAAAAAAAAAAAACATAAACTGAGCATCCTCGTCTCATCATTTGGATGTCACACTCAATCGTCTCCATCTGTAAGGACGCCTCAACTAATGGGGTATGTAGGGTTTCAAGCCAAGGCGTGGATATTACGCCTTCTGTGGCACACGTGCTTACATGGTTAGTGACTTGCTAATTAATCTCCAACTACGAAATTGCATAGAGAAATATAACATTCCTCCATGTTGTGGGGAACATCGAACGAATTGTGAAAGACGATTGTCTGCACCCCCACACGAACCTTAGTACGTCGATATCGATGTACCACATATATTACCAACGCAATAAGCAAAAGAATGCAAGCAGCGATGAAAAATGTGGCATCCAAATACTTATGCAAACACCAAATATGCAAGTATCTGTCTCAAAAGGACCGGCAATAATGATGTCATTCCTGACAACATCCATGGCAAAGTCTTTGCAAAAAGAATATTAATATTTCATTACTTGTGTAGATGGTATGAGACAATTTCATTAATTAAGGAGCAGCCTAACATCAACATTAAACTTAATTTTAAATGACCTACGTAGTTTTCGGTACGGTATTAACTCCCTAACTACACAGTTTTCTATGTTTAGGATTTATTGCATCGTGATTTTTTTGTTGTATAAACCTATTGCCTCGGAGTTTATTACGACGGCTTGCAACAACTTTTTTGTCATTGCAATAAGTCCTTAGTGCAAAGAGTTTGTAGTTATTGCAACGATTATTACCGTTGTAATTGAACTTTTTTCTTGCAGTGTTATGTGTCTAAATCATTTCAAATATAGACACGTCAATTCGTAAAAGAAGCATACAGAACACATGACAGAATATAAAATAATGCTTTTGTAACCAACAATTGTATAGTAAGGATTTCAACTATGTATCAAACATAACTAATAAACCATAGTTAACTTATGCTACTATATATATGAGCATAGTCAAAATAGTGGGTCTACATAGAAAACTGTAACACCAAAAAAAAAAAAAAAAAAAACTGAGCATCTTCGTCTCATCATCTGGATGTCACACTAAATCATCTCCATCTGTAAGGATGCATCAACAAATGGGGTATGTAAGGTTTCGAGCCAAGGCTCGGGCAATACACCTTCGGCGGTACACGTGCTTACATGGTTAGGGACTTTCTAATTGATATCCAACTACGAAGTTGCGCAAAGAAATACAACATTCGTCCATGTTGTGGGGAACATCGGACGAATCGTGACAGACGATTGTCCGAACCCCCACACGATCCCTATTACGTTGATATCGATGTGCCACGTATATCACCAACGCAGTAAGCATAAGAATGCAAGCAGTGATGAAAAATATGGCATCGGAATACTTATGCCAATCACCAAATATGCGAGGATCAATCGTGAAAGGACGTGAAATAATGACATCATCCTTGACATCATCCATTACAAAATCTTTCCAAAAAGTATATTAATATTTCATTACTTGTGTACATGATATGAGACAATTTCATTAATTAAGGGCCAACCTCACATCAACATTAAACTTAATTTTAAATGGCCTACGTAGTTTTCGGTACGGTATTAACTCCCTAACTACACAGTTTTCTATGTTTAGGATTTATTGCAACGAGATTTTTTTGTTGAATAAACCTATTGCCCCGAAGTTTGTTACCACTGCTTGCAACAACTTTTTTGTCGTTGCACTAACGCCTTATTGCAATGACTTTGTAGTTATTCCAACGATTTTTTCCTTTGTAATAGACTTTTTTTTATTGTTGTGTTATGTGTCTAAATCGTGTTAAATTTAGACACGTCAATTCGTAGATGAAACATACAGAACACGTGGCAGAAAATAAAAAATTGCTTTTGAAACCAACAATAGAGTAGTAAGGTTTTTAACTATGTATCAAACATAACTAATAAACCATAGTTAACTTATGGTACTATATATATGTGCAAAGTCATAATAGGGAGTTTACATAGAAAACCGTAACACAAAAAAAAGAAAAAGAAAAAGAAAAAAAAGAAACAAAAACTGAGCATCATCGTCTCATCATCTGGATGTCACGCTCAATCGTCTCCATCTGTAAGGACGCCTCAACAAATGGGGTTTGTAGGGTTTCGAGCCAAGGCGCGAGCGATACACCTTCGACGGTACACATGCTTACATGGTTAGGGACTTGCTGATTGATCTCCAACTATGAAGTTGCACAGAGAATACAACATTCCTCCGTGTTATAGGGAACATCGGACGAATCGTAACAGACGACTGTCCAAACCCCCACACGATTCCTAGAACGTCGATATCGATGTGCCACATAGATCTCCAACACAGTAAGCATAAGAATGCAAGCAGCGATGACAAATGTGGCATCAAAATACATATGCCAAACACCAAATATGCGAGGATTAGTCTCGAAAGGTTGTGCAATAATGACATCATCCCTGACATCATCCATGACAAAATCTTTGCAAATAGAATATTAATATTTCATTACTTGTGTACGTGATATGAGATAATTCCATTAATGAAGGACCAACCTAACATCAACATTAAACTTAATTTTAAATGGCCTACGTAGTTTTTGATACGATATTAACTCCCTAACTACACAGTTTTCTATGTTTAGAATTTATTGCAACGTGATTTTTTTGTTGTATAAACCTATTACCTCGGAGTTTATTACGACGGCTTGCAACAAATTTTTTGTCATTGCAAAAACTCCTTATTGCAAATAGTTTGTAGTTATTGCAATGATTATTACCGTTGTAATTGAACTTTTTTCTTGTAGTGTTATGTGTCTAAATCATGTTAAATATAGACACATCAATTCGTAAAAGAAGCATACAAAACACATGACAGAATATAAAATAATGTTTTTGTAACCGACAATAGTATTGTAAGGTTTTTAACTATGTATCAAACATAACTAATAAACCATAGTGAACTTATGCTACTATATATATGAGCACGGTCATAATAGTGAGTCTACATCGAAAATTGTAACACACACACACAAAAAAAACTGAGCATCATCGTCTCATTATCTAGATGTCACACTTAATCGTCTCCATCTATAAGGATGCATCAACAAATGGGGTATGTAGGGTTTCGAGCCAAGGCGCGGGTAATACACCTTCGGCGGTACGCGTGCTTATATGGCTAGGGACTTGCTAATTGATATCCAACTATGAAGTTGCACAGAGAAATATAACATTCCTTCGTGTTGTAGGGAACATTGGACGAATCGTGACAGACGATTGTCCAAACCCCCACACGATCCCTAGTACGTTGATATCGATGTGCCACATTTATCACCAACGCAGTGAGCATAAAAATGCAAGCAGCGATGAAAAATGTGGCATGAAAATACTTATGCCAAACACCAAATATGCGAGGATCAGTCTTGAAAGGACGTGCAATAATGACATCATTCCTAACATCATCCATTACAAAATCTCTGCAAAAAGAATATTAATATTTCATTACTTGTGTACAAGATATGAGACAATTTCATTAATGAAGGACCAACCTAACATCAACATTAAACTTAATTTTAAATGGCCTACGTAGTTTTCGGTACGATATTAACTCCCTAACTACACAGTTTTCTTTGTTTAGAATTTATTGCATTGTGATTTTTTTGTTGTATAAACCTATTACCTCGTAGTTTATTACGACGGCTTGCAACAAATTTTTTGTCGTTGCAATAACTCCTTATTGCAAAGAGTTTGTAGTTATTGCAACGATTATTACCGTTGTAATTGAACTTTTTTCTTGTAGTGTTATGTGTCTAAATCATGTTAAATATAGACACGTCAATTCGTAAAAGATGCATACAGAACACATGACAGAATATAAAATAATGCTTTTGTAACAAACAATAGCATAGTATGGTTTTTAACTATGTATCAAACATGACTAATAAACCATAGTTAACTTATACTACTATATATAAGAGCATATTCATAATAGTGAGTCTACATAGAAAACTGTAACAAAAAAAAAAAAAAAAACAGAGCATCCTCGTCTCATCATCTAGATGTCACACTCAATCGTTTCCATCTATAAGGACGGCTCAACATATGGGGTGTGTAGGGTTTCGAGCCAAGGCGCGGGAAATACACCTTTGGCGGTACACGTGCTTACATGGTTAGGGACCTTCTAATTGATCTCCAACTACGAAGTTGCACAGAGAAATACAACATTCCTCCGTGTTATGGGGAACATTGGACGAATCGTGACAAACGATTGTTCGAACCCCCACACGATCCCTAATACGTCGATATCGATGTGCCACTTATATCACCAACGCAGTAAGCATAAGAATGCAAGCAGCGATGACAAATTTGGCATCGAATTACTTATGCCAAACATGAAATATGCGAGGATCTGTCTCAGAAGGACGTGCAATAATGACATCATCCATGAAAAAATCTTTGCAAAAAGAATATTCATATTTCGTTACTTGTGTACATGATATGAGACAATTTCAATAATTAAGGACCAGCCTAACATCAACATTAAACCTAAATTTTAATGGCCAACGTAGTTCACGGAACGGTACTAACTCCCTAACTACACAGTTTTCTACGTTTTGGATTTATTGCAAAGAGATTTTTTTGTTGTATAAACCTATTGCCTCGGAGTTTATTACAATCGCTTGCAACAACATTTTTGTCGTTGTAATAACGCCTTTTTTGTTGTTATTCCAACGATTTTTTCCTTTGGAATAGACCTTCCTTCTTGTAGTGTTATGTGTCTAAATCGTGTTAAATATAGACACGTCAATTCGTAGACGAAGCGTACAGAACACATGAGAGAAAAATAAAATAATGCTTTCGAAACCAATAATAGTATAGTAAGGTTTTTAACTATGTATCAAAGTTAACTAAAAATCTGTAGTTAACTTATGCTACTATATACATGAGTATAGTCATAATAGTGAGTCTACATTGAAAACAATAACCAAAAAAAAAACTAAAACTGAGCAACCTCGTCCAATCATCTGTATGTCACCGTCAATCGTTTGAGTCTGAAAGGACGAGTCGACAGATGGGGTATGTAGGGGCTCGAGACAAGGTGCGGGCAATACACCTTCGGTGGTACTCGTACTGACATGGTTAGAGGCTTCCTAATTGATCTCCAACTATGAAGTTGCACAGACAAATACAACGTTCCTCCGTGTTATGGGAAACATCGGATGAATCGTTAAAAATGATTGTCCAAACCGCCACACGAACCCTAGTACGTCGATATCAATGTGCCACATATATCACCAATGCAGTAAGCATAAGAATGCAAGCAGCGATGACAAATGTGGCATCGAAATACAAATGCTAAACACCAGATATGCTAGGATCAGTCTCGAAACGATGTGCAATAACGACATCATCCCTGACATCATCCATTTCATTAATTAAGGACCAGCCTAACATCACCGTTAAACTTAATTTTAAACGGCCTACGTAGTTTACGGAACGGTATTAACTCCTTAACTACACAGTTTTCTATGTTTAGGATTTATTGCAATGAGATTTTTTTTTTGTATAAACCTATTGCCTCGGAGTTTATTACGACGGCTTGCAACAACTTTTTTGTCGTTGCAATAACATCTTATTGCAAAGACTTTGTAGTTATTGCAACGATTATTTCCGTTGTAATAGAACTTTTTTGTTGTAGGGTTATGTGTCCAAATCATGTTAAATATAGACACGTCAATTCGTAAAAGAAGCATACAGAACACATGACAGAATACAAAATAATGCTTTTGTAACAAACAATAGTATAATATGGTTTTTAACTATGTATCAAACATGACTAAAACACCATAGTTAACTTATACTACTATATATATGAGCATATTCATAATAGTGAGTCTACATAGAAAACTGTAACACAAAAAAAAAAAAAAAAACAGAGCATCGTCATCTCATCATCTGGATGTCACACTCAATCGTCTCCATCTGTAAGGATGGCTGAACAAATGGGGTATACAGGGTTTCGAGGCAAGGTGCAGGCAATACACCTTCGGCGATACACGTGCTTACATGGTTAGAGACTTGCTGCTTGATCTCCAACTACGAAGTTGTACAGAGAAATACAACATTCCTCCGTGTTATGGGGAACATCGGACGAATCGTGAAGGACGATTGTCTGAACCCCCACACAAACCATAGCACATCGATATCAATGTGCCACATATATCAGCAATGCAGTAAGTATAAGAATGCAAGCAGCGATGACAAATGTGGCATCGAAATACATATGCCAAACACCAAATATGCAAGAATCAGTCTCGAAAGGATGTGCAATAATGACATCATCCCTGACATCATCCATGACAAAATCTCTACAAAAAGAATATTAATATTTCATTACTTGTGTACATGATAGAAGACAATTTCATTAATTAAGGACCAGCCTAACATCAACATGAAATTTAATTTTAAATGGCCTACATTGTTTTCGGTACGGTATTACCTCCCAAACTACACAGTTTTCTATGTTTAGGAATTATTGCAATGAGATTTTTTTGTTGTATAAACCTATTGCCTCGGAGTTTATTATGACGGCTTGCAACAACTTTTTTGTCGTCGCAACAACACCTTATTGCAAAGACTTTGTACTTGTTGCAACGATTTTTTCCGTTGTAATAAACCTTTTTTCTTGTGGTGTCATGTGTCTAAATCATGTTAAATATAGACACGTCAATTCGTAGAAGAAGCATACAGAACACATGACAGAATATAAAATAATGCTTTTGTAACCAATAATAGTATAGTAAGGTTTTCAACTATGTATCAAACATAACTAATAAACGAAAGTTAACTTACGCTACTATATATATGAGCATAGTCATAATAGTGAGTCTACATAGAAAACTGTAACACAAAAATAAAAGAAAAAGCAAAAAAAGAAACAAAAACTGAGCATCCTTGTCTCATCATCTGGAAGTTACACTCAATCGTCTCCATCTATAAGTACAGCTCAACAAATGGGGTGTGTAGGGTTTCGAGCCAAGGTGTGGCCAATACACCTTCGGTGGTACACGTGCTTACATGGTTAGGGACTTGCTAATTGATCTCCAACTACGAAGTTGCACATAGAAATACGACATTCCTCCCTCTTATGGGGAACATTGGACGAATCGTGACAAAAGATTTTTCGAATCCCCACACGATCCCTAATACGTCGATATCGATGTGCCACATATATCACCAACGCAGTATGCATAAGAATGCAAGCAGCGATGACAAATTTGGCATTGAAATACTTATGCCAAACTTGAAATATGCGAGGATCTGTCTCGAAAGGATGTGCAATAATGACATCATCCATGAAAAAATCTTTGCAAAAAGAATATTAATATTTCATTACTTGTGTACATGATATGAGACAATTTCATTAATTAAGGACCAGCCTAACATCTACATTAAACCTAATTTTAAATGGCCAACGTTGTTCACGGAACGGTATTAACTCCCTAACTACACAGTTTTCTACGTTTAGGATTTATTGCGACGAGATTTTTTCGTTGTATAAACCTATTGCCTCGGAGTTTATTACAATCGCTTGCAACAACTTTTTTGTCGTTGCAATAACGCCTTTTTTGTTGTTATTCCAACGATTTTTTCCTTTGTAATAGACCTTCTTTCTTGTTGTGTTATGTGTCTAAATCACGTTAAATATAGACACGTCAATTCGTAGATGAAGCGTACAGAACAAATGACAAAAAATAAAATAATGCTTTTGAAACCAACAATAGTCTAGTAAGGTTTTTAACTATGTATCAAACTTAACTAAAAATCTGTAGTTAACTTATGCTACTATATACATGAGTATAGTCATAATAATGAGTCTACATAGATTAAAAAAAAAAAAAAAACTGAGCAACCTTGTCCAATCATCTGTATGTCACCCTCAATCGTTTGAATCTGAAGGGATGCGTCGACAGATGGGGTATGTACGGGCGCGACACATGGTGCGGGCAATACACCTTCGGTGGTACTCGCGCTGACATGGTTTGGGACTTGCTATTTGATCTCTAACTACGAAATTGAACAGACAAATACTACGTTCCTCCGTGTTATGGGAAACATCGGATGAATCGTTACAAATGATTGTCCGAACCACCACATGAACCCTAGTACGTCGATATCAATGTGCCACATGTATCACCAATGCAGTAAGCATAAGAATGCGAGCAGCGATGACAAATGTGGCATCGAAATACAAATGCCAAACACAAGATATGCTAGGATCAATCTCGAAACGATGTGCAATAATGACATCATCCCTGACATCATCCATTTCATTAATTAAGGACCAGCCTAACATCACCGTTAAACTTAATTTTAAACAGCCTACGTAGTTTACAGAACGGTATTAACTCCTTAACTACACAATTTTCTATGTTTAGGATTTAGTGCAATGAGATTTTTTTGTTGTATAAACCTATTGCCTCGGAGTTTATTACGACGGCTTGCAACAACTTTTTTATCGTTGTAATAACATCTTATTGCAAAGAATGTGTAGTTACTGCAACGATTATTTCCAGTGTAAAAGAACTTTTTTGTTGTAGTGTTATGTGTCCAACTCATGTTAAATATAGACACGTCAATTCGTAAAAGAAGCATACATCACACATGACAGAATATAAAATAATGCTTTCATAACAAACAATAGTATAGTTTGGTTTTTAACTATGTATCAAACATGACTAAAAAACCATAGTTAACTTATACAACTATATATATGAGCATATTCATAACAGTGAGTCTACATAGAAAACAGTAACACAAAAAAAAGAAAAAAAAAACAAAAACAGAGCATCCTCGTCTTATCATCTGGATGTCACACTCAATCGTCTCCATCTGTAAGGATGCATGAACAAATGGGGTATGTAGGGTTTCGAGCCAAGGCGCGGGTAATACACCTTCGGCGGTACACGTGCTAACATGGCTAGGGACTTGCTAATTGATATCCAACTACGAAGTTCCACAGAGAAATATAACATTCCTCCGTGTCGTGGGGAACATCGGACGAATCGTGACAGACGATTGTCCGAACTCCTACACGATCCGTAGTACGTTGATATCGATGTGCCACATTTATCACCAACGCAGTAAGCATAAGAATACAAGCAGCGATGAAAAACGTGGCATTGAAATACTTATGCGAAAAACCAAATATGCGAGGATCATTCTTGAAAGGACGTGCAATAATGACATCATTCCTAACATCATCCACTACAAAATCTCTGCAAAAAGAATATTAATATTTCATTACTTGTGCACGTGATATGAGAAAATTTCATTAGTGAAAGACCAGCCTAACATCAACATTAAACTTAATTTTGAATGGCCTACGTAGTTTTCAGTACGATATTAACTCCCTAACTATACAGTTTACTTTGTTTAGAATATATTGCATTGTGATTTTTTTGTTGTATAAAACTATTGCCTCGGAGTTTATTACAATGGCTTGCAATAAATTTTTTTTCGTTGCAATAACTCCTTATTGCAAAGAGTTTGTAGTTATTGCAATGATTATTACCGTTGTAATTGAACTTTTTTCTTGTAGTGTTATGTGTCTAAATCATGTTAAATATGGACACGTCAATTCGTAGAAAAAGCATACAGAACACATGACAGAATATAAAATAATGCTTTCTTAACAAACAATAGTATAGTTTGGTTTTTAACTATATATCAAACATGACTAAAAAACCATAGTTAACTTATACTACTATATATATGAGCATATTCCTAATAGTGAGTCTACATAGAAAACTGTAATACAAAAAAAAAGAAAAAAAAAACAAAAACTGAGCATCCTCGTCTCATCATCTGGATGTCACACTCAATCGTCTCCATTTGTAAGGACGGTTGAACAAATTGGGTATATAGGGTTTCGAGCCAAGGTGCAGGGAATACACCGTCGGTGGTACACGTGCTTACATGGTTAGAGACTTGCTACTTGATCTCCAACTACGAAGTTGTACAGAGAAATACAACATTCCTCTGTGTTATGGGGAACATCGGACGAATCATGAAAGACGATTGTTCGAACCCCCACACGAACCCTAGCACATCGATATCGATGTGCCACATATATCAGCAACGCAGTAAGCATAAGAATGCAAGCAGCGATGACAAATGTGGCATCGAAATACTTATGTCAAACACCAAATATGCGAGGATCAGTCTCGAAAGGATGTGCAATAACGACGTCATCCCTGACATCATCCATGGAAAAATCTCTGCAAAAAGAATATTAATATTTCATTACTTGTGTACATGATAGAAGAAAATTTCATTAATTAAGGACCAGCCTAACATCAACATGAAATTTAATTTTAAATGGCCTACATTGTTTTTGGTACGGTATTAACTCCTAAACTACACAGTTCTCTATGTTTACGAATTATTGCAACGAGATTTTTTTGTTGTATAAACTCATTGCCTCGAAGTTTAATACGACGACTTGCAACAACCTTTTTGTCGTCGCAACAGCACCTTATTGCAAAGACTTCGTACTTATTGCGACGATTTTTTCCGTTGTAATAAACCTTTTTTCTTGTGGTGTTATGTGTCTAAATCATGTTAAATATAGACACGTCAAATCGTAGAAGAAGCATACAGAACACATTACAGAATTTAAAATAATGCTTTTGTAACCAATAATAGTAGACTAAGGTTTTTAACAATGTATCAAACATAACTAATAAACCATAATTAACTTACGCTACTACATATATGAGCATAGTCATAATACTGAGTCTATATAGAAAACTGTAACACAAAAAAAAGAGAAAAAGAAAAAAAAAGAAACAAAAATTGAGCATCCTCGTCTCATCATCTGGTTGTCACACTCAATCGTCTCCATCTGTAAGGATGCATGAACAAATGGGGTATGTAGGGTTTCGAGCCAAGGCGCGGGTAATACACCTTCGGCGGTACACGTGCTAACATGTCTAGGGACTTGATAATTGATATCCAACCACGAAGTTGGACAGAGAAATATAACATTCCTCCGTGTCGTGGGGAACATCGGACGAATCGTGCCAGACGATTGTCCGAACTCCTACACGATCCCCAGTACGTTGATATCGATGTGCCACATTTACCACCAATGTAGTAAGCATAAGAATGCAGGCAACGATGAAAAATGTGGCATCGAAATACTTATGCGAAAAACCAAATATGCGAGGATCAGTCTTGAAAGGACGTGCAATAATGACATCATTCCTGACATCATCCACTACAAAATCTCTGCAAAAAGAATATTAATATTTCATTACTTGTGCACGTGATATGAGAAAATTTCATTAATGAAAGACCAGCCTAACATCAACATTAAACTTAATTTTAAATGGCCTACGTAGTTTTCGGTACGATATTAACTCCCTAACTACACAGTTTTCTTTGTTTAGAATTTATTGCCTTGTGATTTTTTTGTTGTATAAACCTATTGCCTCGGAGTTTATTACGATGGCTTGCAACAAATTTTTTGTCGTTGCAATAACTCCTTATTGCGAAGAGTTTGTAGTTATTGCAATGATTATTATCGTTGTAATTGAACTTTTTTCTTGTAGTGTTATATGTCTAAATCATGTTAAATATAGACACGTCAATTCGTAGAAAAAGCATACAGAACACATGACAGAATATAAAATAATGCTTTCGTAACAAACAATAGTATAGTTTGGTTTTTAACTATGTATCAAACATGACTAAAAAACCATAGTTAACTTATACTACTATATATATGAGCATATTCATAATAGTGAGTCTACATAGAAAACTGTAACACAAAAAAAAAGAAAAACAAAAACAAAAACTCAGCATCCTCGTCTCATCATTTGGATGTCACACTCAATCGTCTCCATCTGTAAGGACGGTTGAGCAAATTGGGTATATAGGGTTTCGAGCCAAGGCGCAGGGAATACACCGTCGGCGGTACACGTGCTTACATGGTTAGAGACTTGCTACTTGATCTCCAACTACGAAGTTGTACAGAGAAATACAACATTCCTCTATGTTATGGGGAACATCGGACGAATCATGAAAGACGATTGTTCGAACCCCCACACGAACCCTAGCACATCGATATCGATGTGCCACATATATCAGCAACGCAGTAAGCATAAGAATGCAAGCAGCGATGACAAATGTGGCATCGTAATACTTATGCCAAACACCAAATATGCGAGGATCAGTCTCGAAAGGATGTGCAATAACGACGTCATCCCAGACATCATCCATGAAAAAATCTCCGCAAAAAGAATATTAATATTTCATTACTTGTGTACATGATAGAAGACAATTTAATTAATTAAGGACCAGCCTAACATCAACATGAAATTTAATTTTAAATGGCCTACATTGTTTTCGGTACGGTATTAACTCCTAAACTACACAGTTTTCTATGTTTACGAATTATTGCAACGAGATTTTTTTGTTGTATAAATCCATTGCCTCGAAGTTTAATACGACGGCTTGCAACAACTTTTTTGTCGTCGCAACTGCACCTTATTGCAAAGACTTCCTACTTATTGCAACGATTTTTTCCGTTGTAATAAACTTTTTTTCTTGTGGTGTTATGTGTCTAAATCATGTTAAATATGGACACGTCAATTCGTAGAAGAAGCATACAGAACACATGACAGAATATAAAATAATGCTTTTGTAACCAATAATAGTATTGTAAGGTTTTTAACTATGTATCAAACATAACTAATAAACCATAGTTAACTTACGCTACTATATATATGCGCATAGTCATAATAGTGAGTATACATAGAAAATTGTAACAAAAGAAAAAAAGAAAAAGAAAAAAAAGAAACAAAAATTGAGCATCCTCGTCTCATCATCTGGATGTCACTCTCAATCGTCTCCACCGGTAAGGATGCATCAACAAATGTGGTATGTAGTGTTTTGAGCCAAGGCGCGTGGTAATACACCTTCGGCGGTACACGTGCTTACAAGGCTAGGGACTTGCTAATTGATATCCAACCATGAAGTTGCACAGAGAAATATAACATTCCTCCGTGTCGTGGGGAACATCGGACGAATCGTTACAGACGATTGTCCGAACTCCTACACGATCCCTTGTACGTTGATATCGATGTGTCACATTTATCACTAACCCAGTAAGCATAAGAATGCAAGCAGCGATGACAAATGTGGCATCGAAATAGTTATGCCAAACACCAAATATGCGAGGATCAGTCTCGAAAGGACGTGCAATAATGACATCATTCCTGTGATCATCCATTACAAAATCTCCGCAAAAAAATATTAATATTTCATTACTTGTATACATGATAGAAGACAATTTCACTAATTACGGACCAGCCTAACATCAACCTGAAATTGAATTTTAAATGGCCTACATTGTTTTCGGTACGGTATTAACACCCAAACTACACGGTTTTCTATGTTTAGGAATTGTTGCAACTAGATTTTTTTGTTGTATAAACCTATTGACTCGGAGTTTATTACAATGGCTTGCAACAACTTTTTTGTCGTCGCAACAACACCTTATTGCAAAGACTTCGTACTTATTGCAACGATTTTTTCCGTTGTAATAAACCTTTTTTCTTGTGGTGTTATGTGTCTAAATCATGTTAAATATAGACACGTCAATTCGTAGAAGAAGCATACAGAACACATGACAGAATATAAAATAATGCTTTTGTAACCAATAATAGTAGAGTAAGGTTTTTAACTATGTATCAAACATAACTAATAAACCATAGTTAACTTACGCTACTACATATATGAGCATAGTCATAATAGTGAGTCTATATAGAAAACTGTAACACAAAAAAAAGAGAAAAAGAAAAAAACGAAACAAAAATTGAGCATCCTCGTCTCATCATCTGGTTGTCACACTCAATCGTCTCCATCTGTAAGGATGCATGAACAAATGGGGTATTTAGGGTTTCGAGCCAAGGCGCGGGTAATACACCTTCGGCGGTACACGTGCTAACATGTCTAGGGACTTGATAATTGATATCCAACCACGAAGTTGGACAGAGAAATATAACATTCCTCCGTGTCGTGGGGAACATCGGACGAATCGTGACAGACGATTGTCCGAACTCCTACACGATCCCTAGTACGTTGATATCGATGTGCCACATTTACCACCAATGCAGTAAGCATAAGAATGCAGGCAACGATGAAAAATGTGGCATCGAAATACTTATGCGAAAAACCAAATATGCGAGGATCAGTCTTGAAAGGACGTGCAATAATGACATCATTCCTGACATCATCCACTACAAAATCTCTGCAAAAAGAATATTAATATTTCATTACTTGTGCACGTGATATGAGAAAATTTCATTAATGAAAGACCAGCCTAACATCAACATTAAACTTAATTTTAAATGGCCTACGTAGTTTTCGGTACGATATTAACTCCCTAACTACACAGTTTTCTTTGTTTAGAATTTATTGCCTTGTGATTTTTTTGTTGTATAAACCTATTGCCTCGGAGTTTATTACGATGGCTTGCAACAAATTTTTTGTCATTGCAATAACTCCTTATTGCGAAGAGTTTGTAGTTATTGCAATGATTATTATCGTTGTAATTGAACTTTTTTCTTGTAGTGTTATATGTCTAAATCATGTTAAATATAGACACGTCAATTCGTAGAAAAAGCATACAGAACACATGACAGAATATAAAATAATGCTTTCGTAACAAACAATAGTATAGTTTGGTTTTTAACTATGTATCAAACATGACTAAAAAACCATAGTTAACTTATACTACTATATATATGAGCATATTCATAATAGTTAGTCTACATAGAAAACTGTAACACAAAAAAAAAGAAAAACAAAAACAAAAACTCAGCATCCTCGTCTCATCATTTGGATGTCACACTCAATCGTCTCCATCTGTAAGGACGGTTGAGCAAATTAGGTATATAGGGTTTCGAGCCAAGGCGCAGGGAATACACCGTCGGCGGTACACGTGCTTACATGGTTAGAGACTTGCTACTTGATCTCCAACTACGAAGTTGTACAGAGAAATACAACATTCCTCTGTGTTATGGGGAACATCGGACGAATCATGAAAGACGATTGTCCGAACCCCCACACGAACCCTAGCACATCGATATCGATGTGCCACATATATCAGCAACGCAGTAAGCATAAGAATGCAAGCAGCGATGACAAATGTGGCATCGTAATACTTATGCCAAACACCAAATATGCGAGGATCAGTCTCGAAAGGATGTGCAATAACGACGTCATCCCAGACATCATCCATGAAAAAATCTCCGCAAAAAGAATATTAATATTTCATTACTTGTGTACATGATAGAAGACAATTTAATTAATTAAGGACCAGCCTAACATCAACATGAAATTTAATTTTAAATGGCCTACATTGTTTTCGGTACGGTATTAACTCCTAAACTACACAGTTTTCTATGTTTACGAATTATTGCAACGAGATTTTTTTGTTGTATAAATCCATTGCCTCGAAGTTTAATACGACGGCTTGCAACAACTTTTTTGTCGTCGCAACTGCACCTTATTGCAAAGACTTCCTACTTATTACAACGATTTTTTCCGTTGTAATAAACTTTTTTTCTTGTGGTGTTATGTGTCTAAATCATGTTAAATATGGACACGTCAATTCGTAGAAGAAGCATACAGAACACATGACAGAATATAAAATAATGCTTTTGTAACCAATAATAGTATAGTAAGGTTTTTAACTATGTATCAAACATAACTAATAAACCATAGTTAACTTACGCTACTATATATATGCGCATAGTCATAATAGTGAGTATACATAGAAAATTGTAACACAAGAAAAAAAGAAAAAGAAAAAAAAGAAACAAAAATTGAGCATCCTCGTCTCATCATCTGGATGTCACTCTCAATCGTCTCCACCGGTAAGGATGCATCAACAAATGTGGTATGTAGTGTTTTGAGCCAAGGCGCGTGGTAATACACCTTCGGCGGTACACGTGCTTACAAGGCTAGGGACTTGCTAATTGATATCCAACCACGAAGTTGCACAGAGAAATATAACATTCCTCCGTGTCGTGGGGAACATCGGACGAATCGTGACAGACGATTGTCCGAACTCCTACACGATCCCTAGTACGTTGATATCGATGTGTCACATTTATCACTAACCCAGTAAGCATAAGAATGCAAGCAGCGATGACAAATGTGGCATCGAAATAGTTATGCCAAACACCAAATATGCGAGGATCAGTCTCGAAAGGACGTGCAATAATGACATCATTCCTGAGATCATCCATTACAAAATCTCCGCAAAAAAATATTAATATTTCATTACTTGTGTACATGATAGAAGACAATTTCACTAATTACGGACCAGCCTAACATCAACCTGAAATTGAATTTTGAATGGCCTACATTGTTTTCGGTACGGTATTAACACCCAAACTACACGGTTTTCTATGTTTAGGAATTGTTGCAACGAGATTTTTTTGTTGTATAAACCTATTGACTCGGAGTTTATTACAATGGCTTGCAACAACTTTTTTGTCGTCGCAACAGCACCTTATTGCAAAGACTTCGTACTTATTGCAACGATTTTTTCCGTTGTAATAAACCTTTTTTCTTGTGGTGTTATGTGTCTAAATCATGTTAAATATAGACATGTCAATTCGTAGAAGAAGCATACAGAACACATAACAGAATATAAAATAATGCTTTTGTAACCAATAATAGTAGAGTAAGGTTTTTAACTATGTATCAAACATAACTAATAAACCATAGTTAACTTACGCTACTACATATATGAGCATAGTCATAATAGTGAGTCTATATAGAAAACTGTAACACAAAAAAAAAGAAAAACAAAAACAAAAACTCAGCATCCTCGTCTCATCATTTGGATGTCACACTCAATCGTCTCCATCTGTAAGGACGGTTGAGCAAATTGGGTATATCGGGTTTCGAGCCAAGGCGCATGGAATACACCATCGGCGGTACACGTGCTTACATGGTTAGAGACTTGCTACTTGATCTCCAACTACGAAGTTGTACAGAGAAATACAACATTCCTCTGTGTTATGGGGAACAACGGACGAATCATGAAAGACGATTGTCCGAACCCCCACACGAACCCTAGCACATCGATATCGATGTGCCACATATATCAGCAACGCAGTAAGCATAAGAATGCAAGCAGCGATGACAAATGTGGCATCGTAATACTTATGCCAAACACCAAATATGCGAGGATCAGTCTCGAAAGGATGTGCAATAACGACATCATCCCTGACATCATCCATGAAAAAATCTCCGCAAAAAGAATATTAATATTTCATTACTTGTGTACATGATAGAAGACAATTTAATTAATTAAGGACCAGCCTAAAATCAACATGAAATTTAATTTTAAATGGCCTACATTGTTTTCGGTACGGTATTAACTCCTAAACTACACAGTTTTCTATGTTTACGAATTATTGCAACGAGATTTTTTTGTTGTATAAACCCATTGCCTCGAAGTTTAATACGACGGCTTGCAACAACTTTTTTGTCGTCGCAACTGCACCTTATTGCAAAGACTTCCTACTTATTGCAACGATTTTTTCCGTTGTAATAAACCTTTTTTCTTGTGGTGTTATGTGTCTAAATCATGTTAAATATGGACACGTCAATTCGTAGAAGACGCATACGGAACACATGACAGAATATAAAATAATGCTTTTGTAACCAATAATAGTATAGTAAGGTTTTTAACTATGTATCAAACATAACTAATAAACCATAGTTAACTTACGCTACTATATATATGCGCATAGTCATAATAGTGAGTCTACATAGAAAATTGTAACACAAGAAAAAAAGAAAAAGAAAAAAAAGAAACAAAAATTGAGCATCCTCGTCTCATCATCTGGATGTCACTCTCAATCGTCTCCACCGGTAAGGATGCATCAACAAATGTGGTATGTAGTGGTTTGAGCCAAGGCGCGTGGTAATACACCTTCGGCGGTACACGTGCTTAAAAGGCTAGGGACTTGCTAATTGATATCCAACCACGAAGTTGCACAGAGAAATATAACATTCCTCCGTGTCGTGGGGAACATCGGACGAATCGTTACAGACGATTGTCCGAACTCCTACACGATCCCTAGTACGTTGATATCGATGTGCCACATTTATCACTAACACTGTAAGCATAAGAATGCAAGCAGCGATGAAAAATGTGGCATCGAAATACTTATGCCAAACACCAAATATGCAAGGATCAATCTTGAAAGGACATGCAATGGTGACATCATTCCTGACATCATCCATTACAAAATTTCTGCAAAAAGAATATTAATATTTAATTACTTGTATACATGATAGAAGACAATTTCATTAATGAAAGACCAGCCTAGCATCAACATGAAATTTAGTTTAAATGGCCTACATTGTTTTCGGTACGGTATTAACTCCCAAACTACACGGTTTTCTATGTTTAGGAATTCTTGCAACGAGATTTTTTTGTTGTATAAACCTATTACCTCGGAGTTTATTACGACGGCTTGCAACAACATTTTCGTCGTCGCAACAGCACCTTATAGCAAAGACTTTGTACTTATTGCAACGATTTTTCCCGTTGTAGTAAACCTTTTTTCTTGTGGTGTTATGTGTCTAAATGATGTTAAATATAGACACGTCAATTCGTAGAAGAAGCATACAGAACACATGACAGAATATAAAATAATGCTTTTGTAACCAATAATAGTATAGTAAGGTTTTTAACTATGTATCAAACATAACTAATAAACCATAGTTAACTTACGCTACTATATATATGCGCATAGTCATAATAGTGAGTCTACATAGAAAATTGTAACACAAGAAAAAAAGAAAAAGAAAAAAAAGAAACAAAAATTGAGCATCCTCGTCTCATCATCTGGATGTCACTCTCAATCGTCTCCACCGGTAAGGATGCATCAACAAATGTGGTATGTAGTGTTTTGAGCCGAGGCGCGTGGTAATACACCTTCGGCGGTACACGTGCTTACAAGGCTAGGGACTTGCTAATTGATATCCAACCACGAAGTTGCACAGAGAAATATAACATTCCTCCGTGTCGTGGGGAACATCGGACGAATCGTGTCAGACGATTGTCCGAACTCCTACACGATCCCTAGTACGTTGATATCGATGTGTCACATTTATCACTAACACAGTAAGCATAAGAATGCAAGCAGCGATGACAAATGTGGCATCGAAATAGTTATGCCAAACACCAAATATGCGAGGATCAGTCTCGAAAGGACGTGCAATAATGACATCATTCCTGAGATCATCCATTACAAAATCTCCGCAAAAAAATATTAATATTTCATTACTTGTGTACATGTTAGAAGACAATTTCACTAATTACGGACCAGCCTAACATCAACCTGAAATTGAATTTTAAATGGCCTACATTGTTTTCGGTACGGTATTAACACCCAAACTACACGGTTTTCTATGTTTAGGAATTGTTGCAACGAGATTTTTTTGTTGTATAAAACTATTGACTCGGAGTTTAATACAATGGCTTGCAACAACTTTTTTGTCGTCGCAACAGCACCTTATTGCAAAGACTTCGTACTTATTGCAACGATTTTTTCCGTTGTAATAAACCTTTTTTCTTGTGGTGTTATGTGTCTAAATCATGTTAAATATAGACACGTCAATTCGTAGAAGAAGCATACAGAACACATGACAGAATATAAAATAATTCTTTTGTAACCAATAATAGTATAGTAAGGTTTTTAACTATGTATCAAACATAACTAATAAACCATAGTTAACTTACGCTACTATATATATGCGCATAGTCATAATAGTGAGTCTACATAGAAAACTGTAACACAAAGAAAAAAGAAAAAGAAACAAAAACTGAGCATCCTCGTCTCATCATCTAGATGTCACACTCAATTGTCTCCATCTATAAGGATGCATCAACAAATGGGGTATGTAGGGTTTCGAGCCAAGGCGCGGGCAATACACCTTCGGCGGTACACGTGCTTACATGGCTAGGGACTTGCTAATTGATATCCAACTACGAAGTTGCACAGAGAAATATAACATTCCTCCGTGTCGTGGGGAACATCGGACAAATTGTGACAAACGATTGTCCGAACTCCTACACGATCCCTAGTACGTTGATATCGATGTGCCACATTTATCACTAACGCAGTAAGCATAAGAATGCAAGCAGCGATGAAAAATGTGGCATCGAAATACTTATGCCAAACACCAAATATGCAAGGATCACTCTTGAAAGGACATGCAATAGTGACATCATTCCTGACATCATCCATTACAAAATTTCTGCAAAATGAATATTAATATTTCATTACTTGTGTACATGATAGAAGACAATTTCATTAATGAAAGACCAGCCTAGCATCAACATGAAATTTAGTTTTAAATGGCCTACATTGTTTTCGGTACGGTATTAACTCCCAAACTACACGGTTTTCTATGTTTAGGAATTCTTGCAACGAGATTTTTTTGTTGTATAAACCTATTACCTCGGAGTTTATTACGACGGCTTGCAACAACATTTTCGTCGTCGCAACAGCACCTTATAGCAAAGACTTTGTACTTATTGCAACGATTTTTCCCGTTGTAGTAAACCTTTTTTCTTGTGGTGTTATGTGTCTAAATGATGTTAAATATAGACACGTCAATTCGTAGAAGAAGCATACAGAACACATGACAGAATATAAAATAATGCTTTTGTAACCAATAATAGTATAGTAAGGTTTTTAACTATGTATCAAACATAACTAATAAACCATAGTTAACTTACGCTACTATATATATGCGCATAGTCATAATAGTGAGTCTACATAGAAAATTGTAACACAAGAAAAAAAGAAAAAGAAAAAAAAGAAACAAAAATTGAGCATCCTCGTCTCATCATCTGGATGTCACTCTCAATCGTCTCCACCGGTAAGGATGCATCAACAAATGTGGTATGTAGTGTTTTGAGCCGAGGCGCGTGGTATTTCACCTTCGGCGGTACACGTGCTTACAAGGCTAGGGACTTGCTAATTGATATCCAACCACGAAGTTGCACAGAGAAATATAACATTCCTCCGTGTCGTGGGGAACATCGGACGAATCGTGTCAGACGATTGTCCGAACTCCTACACGATCCCTAGTACGTTGATATCGATGTGTCACATTTATCACTAACACAGTAAGCATAAGAATGCAAGCAGCGATGACAAATGTGGCATCGAAATAGTTATGCCAAACACCAAATATGCGAGGATCAGTCTCGAAAGGACGTGCAATAATGACATCATTCCTGAGATCATCCATTACAAAATCTCCGCAAAAAAATATTAATATTTCATTACTTGTGTACATGTTAGAAGACAATTTCACTAATTACGGACCAGCCTAACATCAACCTGAAATTGAATTTTAAATGGCCTACATTGTTTTCGGTACGGTATTAACACCCAAACTACACGGTTTTCTATGTTTAGGAATTGTTGCAACGAGATTTTTTTGTTGTATAAAACTATTGACTCGGAGTTTATTACAATGGCTTGCAACAACTTTTTTGTCGTCGCAACAGCACCTTATTGCAAAGACTTCGTACTTATTGCAACGATTTTTTCCGTTGTAATAAACCTTTTTTCTTGTGGTGTTATGTGTCTAAATCATGTTAAATATAGACACGTCAATTCGTAGAAGAAGCATACAGAACACATGACAGAATATAAAATAATTCTTTTGTAACCAATAATAGTATAGTAAGGTTTTTAACTATGTATCAAACATAACTAATAAACCATAGTTAACTTACGCTACTATATATATGCGCATAGTCATAATAGTGAGTCTACATAGAAAACTGTAACACAAAGAAAAAAGAAAAAGAAACAAAAACTGAGCATCCTCGTCTCATCATCTAGATGTCACACTCAATTGTCTCCATCTATAAGGATGCATCAACAAATGGGGTATGTAGGGTTTCGAGCCAAGGCGCGGGCAATACACCTTCGGCGGTACACGTGCTTACATGGCTAGGGACTTGCTAATTGATATCCAACTACGAAGTTGCACAGAGAAATATAACATTCCTCCGTGTCGTGGGGAACATCGGACAAATTGTGACAAACGATTGTCCGAACTCCTACACGATCCCTAGTACGTTGATATCGATGTGCCACATTTATCACTAACGCAGTAAGCATAAGAATGCAAGCAGCGATGAAAAATGTGGCATCGAAATACTTATGCCAAACACCAAATATGCAAGGATCACTCTTGAAAGGACATGCAATAGTGACATCATTCCTGACATCATCCATTACAAAATTTCTGCAAAATGAATATTAATATTTCATTACTTGTGTACATGATAGAAGACAATTTCATTAATGAAAGACCAGCCTAGCATCAACATGAAATTTAGTTTTAAATGGCCTACATTGTTTTCGGTACGGTATTAACTCCCAAACTACACGATTTTCTATGTTTAGGAATTCTTGCAACAATATTTTTTTGTTGTATAAACCTATTGCCTCGGAGTTTATTACGACGGCTTGCAACAACTTTTTCGTCGTCGCAACAGCACCTTATTGCAAAGACTTCGTACTTATTGCAACGATTTTTCCCGTTGTCATAAACCTTTTTTCTTGTGGTGTTATGTGTCTAAGTGATGTTAAATATAGACACGTCAATTCGTAGAAGAAGCATACAGAACACATGACAGAATATAAAATAATGCTTTTGTTACCAATATTAGTATAGGTAAGGTTTTTAACTATGTATCAAACATAACTAATAAACCATAGTTAACTTACGCTACTATATATATAAGCATAGTCATAATAGTGAGTCTACACAGAAAACTGTAACACAAAGAAAAAAGAAAAAGAAAAAAAGGAAACAAAAACTGAGTATCCCCGTCTCATCATCTGGATGTCACACTCAATCGTCTCCATCTGTAAGGACGGCTCAACAAATGTGGTGTGTAGGGTTTCGAGCCAAGGCGCGGGCAATACACCTTCGGCGGTACACGTGCTTACACGGTTAGGGACTCGCTAATTGATCTCCAACTACGAAGTTGCACAGAAAAATACTACATTCCGCGGTGGTATGGGAAACATTGGACAAATCGTGACAAACGATTGTTCGAACCCCTACACGATCCCTAGTACGTCTATATCGATGTGCCAAATATATCTCCAACGAAGTAAGCATAAGAATGCAAGCAGCGATGAAAAATGTGGCATCGAAATACTTATGCCAAACACCAAATATGCGAGGATTAGTCTTGAAAGGACGTGCAATAATGACATCATCCCCGACATCATCCATGACAAAATCTTTTCGAAAAGAATATTAATATTTCATTATTTGTGTACGTGATATGGGAAAATTTCATTAATTAAGGACTAGGCAAATACCAACATTAAACTTAAATTTAATTAGCCTACGTAGTTTACGGAATGGTATTAGCTGCCTAAGTACACAGTTTTCTATGTTTTGGATTTATTGCAACAAGATTTTTTTGTTGGGTAAACCAATTGCCTCGGTGTTTATTACGACGGCTTGCAACAACTTTTTTGTCGTTGCAATTACACCTAATTGCAACGACTTTGTAGTTATTGCAACTATGTTTTACGTTGTAATAAACCTTTTTTCTTGTAGTGTTATGTGTCGAAATCATGCTAAATATAGACACGTCAATTCGTAATTGAAGCATACAAAACACATGACAGAATATAAAATAATGCTTTTGTAACCAACAATAGTATAGTAAGGTTTTTAACTATGTGTCAAACATAACTAACAAATCATAGTTAACTTATGCTACAATATATGTGAGCATAGTAATAACAGTGTGTCTACATAGAAAACTGTAACACCAAAAAAAAAAACAAAAACAAAAACAAAAACTGAGCATCCTCGTCTCATCATCTGGATGTCACACTTAATCGTCTCCAAATGAAAGGACTCCTCGAAAAATGGGGTATGTAGGGGCTCGAGCCAAGGCGCGGCCAATACACCTACTGTGGTACACCTGCTGATCTGGTTAGAGACTTGCTAATTGATCTCCAACTACGAAGTTGCAAAGATAAATACAACATTCCTCCATGTTATGGGGACCATCGGACGAATCGTGAAAGAAGATTGTCCGAGCCCCCACACGAACACTAGAACATCGATATCGATGTGCCACATATATCACAAATGTAGTAAGCATAAGGATGCGAGCGGCAATGAAAAATGTGGTATCGAAATACATATGCCAAACACCAAATATGCGAGGATCAGTTTCGAAAGGACGTGCGATAGTGACATCATCCCTGACATCATCCATGATAAAATCTTTGCAAAAAGAATATTAATATTTCATTACTTGTGTAGATGATATGAGACAATTTCATTAATTACGGACCATCCTAATATCAACATTAAACTTAATTTTAAATGGCCTACGTAGTTTTCGATACGGTATTAACTCCCGAACTACACAGTTTTCTATGTTTAGGATTTATTGCATCGAGATTTTTTTGTTGTATAAACCTATTGCGTTGAAGTTTATTACGACGGCTTGCAAAAACTTTTTTGTCGTTGCAATATCACCTTATTGCAAAGACTTTGTAGTTATTGTAACAATTTTTTCTGCTGTAATAGACCTTTTTTCTTGGAGTGTTATGTGTCTATATCATGTTAAACATAGACATGTCAATTTGTAGAAGAAGCATACGGAACACATGATAGAATATAAAATAAAGTTTTTGAAACCAACAATAGTATAGTAAGGTTTTTAACTATGCATGAAACATAACTAATAAACTATAGTTAACTTATGCTACTACATATATGAGTATAGTCATAACAGTGAATCTACATAGAAAACTGAAACACAAAAAAAAAAAAAAAAAAAAACCAAAATTGAGCGTCCTCGTCCCACCTTCTGGATGTCACACTCAATTGTCTCTATCTGACAGGACGCGTCGATAAATGGGGTGTGTAAGGACTTGAGACAACGCGTGGGCAATACACCGTCTGTGGTACGCCACCTGACATGGTTAGAGACTTGCTAATTGATCTCCAACTGCGAAGTTGCAAAGACAAATACAACATTCCTTTGTGTTATGGGGAAAATCGGACGAATCGAGAAAAACGATCATCCGAACCCCCACACGAACCCCAGTACGTCGATATCGATGTGCCACATATATCACTAATGCAGTAAGTATAAGAATGCAAGCAGCGATGACAAATGTGGCATCGAAATACTTATGCCAAAAACGAAATATGTGAGGATCAGTCTCGAAAGGACGTGAAATAATGATGTCATCCCTGACATCATCCATAACAAAATCTTTGCAAAAAGAATATTAATATTTCATTACTTGTGTACATGATATGAGAAGATTTCATTAATTAAGGACTAGCTTAACATCAACATTAAATTTAATTTTAAATGGCCTACATAGTTTTCAGTACGGTATTAACTCCCGAACTACACAGTTTTCAATGTTTAGGACTTATTGCAACGAGATTTTTTTGTTGTATAAACCTATTGCCTCGGAGTTTATTATGACGGCTTGCAACAACGTTTTTGTCGTTGCAACAGCACCATATTGCAAAGACTTTGTACTTATTGCAACGATTTTTTCCATTGTAATAAACCTTTTTCCTTGTGGTGTTATGTGTCTTAATCATGTTAAATATAGACACGTCAATTCGTAGAAGAAGCATACAGAACACATGACAGAATATAAAATAATGCTTTTGTAACCAATAATAGTATAGTAAGGTTTTTAACTATGTATCAAGATAACTAATAAACCATAGTTAACTTACGCTACTATATATATGAGCATAGTCATAACAGTGAGTCTACATAGAAAACTGTAACACAAAAAAAAAGAAAAAGAAAAAAAAGAAACAAAAACTGAGCATCCTCGTCTCATCATCTGGATGTCACACTCATTCGTTTCCATCTGTAAGGACGGCTCAACAAATGGGTTGTGTAGTTTTTCGAGCCAAGGCGCGGGCTATTCACCTTCTGCGGTACAAGTGCTTACATGGTTAGGGACTTGCTAATTGATCTCCAACTACGAAGTTGCACAGAGAAATACAACATTCCTCCGTGTTATGGGGAACATCGGACGAATCGTGACTGACGATTGTCCGAACCCCCACACGAACACTAGTACGTCGATATCGATGTGCCAAATATATCATAACCGCAGTAAGCATAAGAATGCAAGCAATGATGACAAATGTGGTATTGAAATACATATGCCAAACACCAAATATGCGAGGATCAGTCTCGAAAGGACGTGCAATAATGACATCATCCCTGACATCATCCATGATAAAATCTTTGCAAAAAGAATATTAATATTTCATTACTTGTGTACATGATAGAAGATAATTTAATTAATTAAGGACCAGCCTAATATCAACATTAAACTTAATTTTAAATGGCCTACGTAGTTTTCGGTATGGTATTAACTCCCTAACTACACATTTGTCTATGTTTAGGATTTATTGCATCGAGATTTTTTTGTTGTATAAACCTATGGCCTCGGAGTTTATTACGACGGCTTGCAACAACTTTTTTGTCGTTGCAATAACACCTTATTCCAAAGATTTTGTAGTTATTGCAACGATTTTTTCCACTGTAATAGTCCTTTTTTCTTGTAGTGTTATGTGTGTAAATCATGTTAAATATAGACACGTCAATTTGTAGAAGAAGCATACATAACACATGACAGAATATAAAATAATGCTTTTGATACCAACAATAGTATAGTAAGGTTTTTAACTATGCATCAAACATAATTAATAAACTATAGTTAACTTATGCTACTATATATATGAGTATTGTCATAACAGTGAGTCTACATAGAAAACTGTAACACAAAAAAAAAAAAAAAAAAAAAAAACTAAAACTAAAACTAAGCGTCCTCGTCCCATCTTTTGGATGTCACACTCAATCGTCTGTATCTGACAGGACACCTCAATAAATGGGGTATGAAGGGGCTCGAGACAAGGCGTTGGTAATACACCTTCTGTGGTACACTAGCTGACATGGTTAGAGACTTGCTAATTGATCTCTAACTACGAAGTTGCAAAGACAAATACAACATTCCTCTGTGTTATGGGGATCATCGGACGAATCGAGAAAAACGATTGTCTGAACCCCTACACAAACCCCAGTACATCGATATCGATGTGCCACATATATCACCAACGTAGTAAGCATAAGAATGGAAGCAACGATGACAAACGTGGCATCGAAATACTTATGCGAAACACCATATATGCGAGGATCAGCCTCGAAAGGACGTGCAATAATGACGTCATCCCTGACATCATCCATAACAAAATCTCTGCAAAAAGAATATTAATATTTCATTACTTGTGTACATGATATGAGACAATTTCATTAATTAAGGACTAGCTTAACATCAACATTAAATTTAATTCTAAATGGCCTACATTGTTTTTGGTACGGTATTAACTCCCGAACTACACAGTTTTCTATGTTTAGGATTTATTGCAACAAGATTTTTTTGTTGTATAAACCTATTGCTTCAGAGTTTATTACAACCACTCGCAACAACTTTTTTGACATTGCAATAACACTTTCTTGCAACGGCTTTGTAGTTATTGCAACGATTATTTCCGTTGTAATAGACCTTTTCTCTTTTAGTTTTATGTGTCTAAATCTTGTTAAATATAGAGACGTCAATTTGTAGAAGAAGCATACAGAACACAACACATCATATAAAAAAATTCTTTTGAAACCAACAATAGTGTAGTAAGGTTTTTAACTATGTATCAAACGTAACTAATAAACCATAGTTAACTTATGCTACTATATACATGAGTATAGTAATAATAGTGAGTCTACATTGAAAACTGTAACACACGAAAAAAAAAAGAAAAAAAAAAAGAAAAGAAACTAGGACTGAGCGTCCTCGTCCCATCATTTGGATGTCACACTCAATCGTCTCCATATGGAAGGACTCCTCGACAAGTGGGGTATGTAGGGGCTCGAGCCAAGGCGCGGGCAATACACCTTCTGTGGTACACCTGCTAATATGGTTAGAGACTTTCTAATTGATCTCCAACTACGAAGTCGCAAAGACAAATACAACAATCCTCCATGTTATGGGGACCGTCGGATGAATCGAAAAAAACAATTGTTCGAACCCCCACATGAACCCTAGTACGTCGATATCGATGTGCCACATATATCACCTACGCAGTGAGCATAAGAATGCAAGCAGCGATGACAAATGTGGCATCGAAATACATATGCCAAACACCAAATACGCGAGGATCAGTCTCGAAAGGATGTGCAATAATGACATCATCTCTGACATCATCCACGACAAAATCTTTGCAAAAAGAATATTAATATTTCATTACTTGTGTAAATGATATGAGACAATTTCATTAATTAAGGACCAGCCTAACATAAACATTAAACTTAATTTTAAATGGCCTACGTAGTTTTTGGTACGGTATTAACTCCCTAACTACACAGTTTTCTATGTTTAGGATTTATTGGATCGAGATTTTTTTGTTGTATAAACTTATGGCCTCGGAGTTTATTACGATGGCTTGCAACAACTTTTTTGTCGTTGCAATAACACCTTATTGCAAAGACTTTGTAGTTATTGCAACAATTTTTTCCGCTGTAATACACCTTTTTTCTTGTAGTGTTATGTGTGTAAATAATGTTAAAGATAGACACGTCAATTTGTAGAAGAAGCATATAGAACACACGACAAAATATAAAATAATGCTTTTGAAACCAACAATAGTATAGTAAGGTTTTTAACTATGTATCAAACATAACTAATAAACTATAGTTAACTTATGCTACTATATATATGAGTATAGTCATAAAAGTGAGTCTACAAAGAAAATTGTTACACAAAAAAAAAAACTAAAAAAAAAACTAAAACTTAGCATCCTCATCCCATCATCTGGATGTCACACTCAATCATCTCCATCTGAAAGCCTCGACAAATGGGGTATGTAGGGGCCCGAGCCAAGGTGCGGGCAATACTCCGTCTGTAGTACACCTGCTGTCCTGGTTAGAGACTTGCTAATTGATCTCCAACTACGAAGTTGCAAAGACAAATTGAACATTCCTTCATGTTATGGGGAACATCGGATGAATTGAGAAAAACGATTGTTCGAACTCTCACACGAACTCTAGTACGTCGATATCGATGTGCCACATATATCACCAACGCAGTATGCATAAGAATGCAAGTAGTGATGACAAATTTGGCATTGAAATACATATGCCAAACACCAAATATGCGAGGATCAGTCTTGAAAGGACCTGTAATAATGACATCATCCCTGACATCATCCATGATAAAATCTTTGCAAAAAAAATATTAATATTTCATTACTTGTGTAGATGATATGAGACAATTTCATTAATTAAGGACCAGCCTAACATGAACATTAAACTCAATTTGAAATGGCCTACATAGTTTTCGGTATGGTATTATCTCCTGAACTACACAGTTTTCTATGTTTAAGATTTATTGGAACGAGATTTTTTTGTTGTATAAACCTATTGCCTCAGAGTTTATTACACGACTTGCAACAACTTTTTTGTCGTTGCAATAACACCTTATTGCAAAGACTTTGTAGTTATTGCAACGATTATTACCGTTGTAATAGAACTTTTTTCTTGTAGTGTTATGTGTCTAAATCATGTTAAATATAGACACATGAATTCGTAAAAGAAGCATACAGAACACATGACAGAATATAAAATAATGCTTTTGTAACCAACAATAGTATAGTAAGGTTTTTTACTATGTATCAAACGTAGCTAATAAACCATAGTTAACTTATACTAAAATATATGTGAGCATAGTAATAATAGTGAGTGTACATGGAAAACTGTAACACAAAAAAAAAATAAAATAAAAATAAAAAAAAATAAAAAATCAAAAGCTGAGCATCCTCGTCCCATCTTTTGGAAGCCAGACTTAATCGTCTCAATCTGAAAGGTCACCTCGACAGATCGGGTATGTAGGGGCTCGAGCCATGGTGCGGGCATTACACCTTTGGTGGTACACGTGCTTACATGGTTAGAGACTTGCTAATTGATCTCCAACTATGAAGTTGCATAGACAAATACAACGTTCCTTCGTGTCATGGGAAACATCAGACGAATCGAGAAAAATGATTGTCCGAACCCCCACGCGAACCGTAGTACGTCCATATTGATGTGGCACTTATATCACCAATGCAGTAAGCATAAGAATGCATGCAGCGATGACAAATGTGGCATCGAAATAAATATGCCAAACACCAAATATGCAAGGATCAATCTCGAAAGGAAGTGCAACAATGACATCGTCCATGACAAAATCTTTTCAAAAAGAATATTAATATTTCATTATTTGTGTACGCGATATGGGAAAATTTCATTAATTAAGGACCAGCCTAACATCAACATTAAACTTAATTTTAAATGGCCTACGTAGTTTACGGAACGGTATTAACTCCCTAACTACACAGTTTTCTATGTTTTGGATTTATTGCAACGAGATTTTTTGGTCGTATAAACCTATTGCCACGGAGTTTATTGTGATGGATTACAACAACTTTTTTGTCGTTGCAATAACACCTAATTGCAATGAATTTGTAGTTATTGCAACTATTTTTTCCGTTGTAATAGACCTTTTTTCTTGTAGTGTTATGTGTCGAAATCATGTTAAATATAGACACGTCAATTCGAAAAAGAAGCATATAGAACACGTGACAGAATATAAAATAATGCTTTTGTAATCAAGAATAGTATAGTAAGGTTTTCAACTATGTGTCAAACATAACTAATAAACCATATTTAACTTATGCTACAATATATGTGAGCATAGTAATAATAGTGAGTCAACATTAACAAAAAAAAAGAAAAAAAAAAAGGAAATCTGAGCATCCTCGTCCCATCATCTGGATGTCACAATCAATCGTCTCAATCTAAAAGGGCACCTTGACAAATGGGGTATGTAGGGGCTCGAGCCAAGGAGCGGGCAATACGCCTTCGGTGGTACACGTGCTTACGTGGTTAGAGACTTCCTAATTGATCTCCAACTACGTTGTTGCAAAGACAAATACAACATTCCTCCGTGTTAATGGGGAACATCAGATGAATCGAGAAAAATGATTGTCCGAACCCCCACACGAACCCTAGTGCATCGATATTGATGTGCCACATATATCACAAACGCAGTAAGCATAAGAATGCAAGCGGTGATGACAAATTTGGCATTGAAATACATATCTCAAACACCAAATATGCGAGGATCAGACTCGAAAGGACGTGCAATAATGACGTCATCCCTGACATCATCCACGACAAAATCTTTACAAAAAAAATATTACCGTAGCAATGACTGCTTGCAAAACCTTTTTTGTTGTTGCAATCACACCTTATTGCAAAGACTTTGTCGTTATTACAACGATTATTACCGTTGCAATAGAACTTTTTTCTTGTAGTGTTATGTGTCTAAATAATGTTAAATATAGACACGTCAATTCGTAGAAGAAGCATACAGAACACACGACAGAATATAAAATAATGCTTTTGAAACCAACAATAGTATAGTAAGGTTTTTAACTATGTGTCAAACAAAACTAATAAACCATAGTTAACTTATGCTACTATATATATGAGCATAGTCATAGTAATGAGTCTATATAGAAAACTGTAACATAAAAAAAAAAAAAAAAAACAAAAAACAAAACAAAAACTGAGCATCCTCATCTCATCATCTCGATGTCACACTCAATCGTCTCCATTCGTAAGGACACCCCAACAAATGGGGTATGTAGGGTTTTGAACCAAGGCGCCGGCAATACGCCTTCGGTGGTACACGTGCTTACATAGTTAGAGACTTCCTAATTGATCTTCAACTACGAAGTTGCACAAACAAATACGACGTTCCTCCGTGTTATGGGAAACATCGGACGAATCGTGAAAAACGATTGTCTGAACCCCCACATGAACCCTAGTACGTCGATATCGATGTGCCACATATATCAGCAACGTAGTAAGAATAAGAATGCAAGCAGCGATGACAAATGTGGCATCGAAATACATATGCCAAACACCAAATATGCGAGGATCAGTATCGAAAGGACGTGCAATAATGACATCGTCCCTGACATCGTCCATGACAAAATCATTGCAAAAAGAATATTAATATTTCATTACTTGTGTACATTATATGAGATAATTACATTAATTATGAACCAGCCTAACATCAACATTAAATTTAATTTTAAGCGGCCTACATAGTTTTCGGTACGGTACTAACTCCCTAACTATATAGTTTTCTATGTTCAGGATTTATTACAACGAGATTTTTTTGTTGTATAAACCTATAGCCTCAGAGTCAATTACAACCGCTTGCGACAACTTTTTTGTCGTTGCAATAACACCTTATTGCAACGACTTTGTAGTTATTGCAACGATTTTCTTCCTTTGTAATAGCCCTTTTTCCTTGTAGTGTTATGTGTCTAAATCGTGGAAAATATAGACACGTCAATTCGTAGAAGAAGCATAGAGAACACATGACAGAAAATAAAATAATGCTTTTGAAACCAACAATAGTGTAGTAAGTTTTTTAACTGTGTATCAAACATAACAAATAAACCATAGCTAACTTATGCTACTATATAAATGAGTATAGTAATAATGGTGAGTCTACATAGAAAATTGTAACACAAAAAAAAAAAAAAAAAAAAAAATACTGCGCATCCTCATCCCATCAACTGGATGTCACACTCAATCGTCTCCATTTGAAAGGACGCCTCGACGAATGGCGCATGTTGGGGATCGAGTCAAGGCGTGGGCAATATGCTTTCTATGGTACACTTGCTGACATGGTTGGACACCTTCCAATTGATCTCCAACTACGTAGTTGCAAAGACAAATATAACATTCCTCTGTGTTATAGGGAACATCGGACGAATCGAGAAAAACGATTGTCCAAACCCCCACACGAACCCTAGTACGTCGATATTGATGTGCCACATATATCACCAACGCAGTAAGCATAAGAATGCAAGCAACGATGACAAATGTGGCATTGAAATACATATGCCAAACACCAAATATGCGAGGCTCAGTCTCAAAAGGAAACGCAATAATGACTTCATCCCTGACATCATCCACGACAAAATCTCTGCAAAATGAATATTATCGTTGCAAAGGCTGCTTGCAAAACCTTTTTTGTCGTTGCAATAACGCCTTATTGCAAAGACTTTGTAGTTATTGCAACGATTATTACCATTGTAATAGAACTTTTTTCTTGTAGTGTTATGTGTCTAAATCGTGTTAAATATAGAAACGTCAATTCGTAATAGAAGCATACAGTAGTCATGACAAAATATAAAATAATGCTTTTGTAACCAACAATAGTATATTATGGTTTCTAACTATGTGTCAAATATAACTAATAAACCATAGTTAACTTATGCTACTATATATATGAGCATAGTCATAATAGTGAGTCTATATAGAAAACTGTAACAAAAAAAAAACAAAAAAACAAAAACTGAGCAGCCTCATCTCATCATCTGGATGTCACACTCAATTGTCTCCATCTGTAAGGATGCCCCAACAAATGGGGTATGTAGGGTTTTGAGCCAAGGCAAAGGCAATACACCTTCGGAGGCACACGTGCTTACATGGTTAGAGAGTTGCTAATTGTTTTCCAACTATGAAGTTGCGCAGAGAAATACAACATTCCTCCGTGTTATGGAGAACATCGGTCGAATCGTGAAAGACGATTGTCTGAACCCCCACAGAACCCTAGTACGTCGATATCGATGTACCACATATATCACCAACGCAGTAAGCATAAGAATGCAAGCAGCAATGACAAATGTGGCATCGAAATACTTATGCCAAACACCAAATATGTGAGGATCAGTCTTGAAACGACATGCAATAATGACATCATCCCTGACAAAATCTCTGCTAAAAGATTATTAATATTTCATTAGTTGTGTACATGATATGAGAGAACTTCATTAATTAAGGACAAGCCTAACATCAACATTAAACTTAATATTAAATGGCCTACATAGTTTTCGGTACGGTATTAACTCCAAAAGTACACAGTTTACTGTGTTTAGGATTTATTGCAACGAGATTTTTTTGTTGTGTAAACCTATTGCCTCGAAGTTTATTACGACGGCCTGCAACAACTTTTTTGTTGTTGCAATAACACCTTATTGCAAATACTTTGTAGTTATTGCAACGATTTTTTCCATTGTTATAGGCCTTTTTAATTGTAGTGTTATGTGTCTAAACCATGTTCAATATGGACACATCAATTCGTAGAAGAAGCATACAGAACACACGACAGAATATAAAATAATGCTTTTGAAACCAACAATAGTATTGTATGGTTTTTAACTATGTATCAAAGATAACTAATAAACCATAGTTAACTTATGCTACTAAATATATGAGGATAGTCAGAATAGTGAGTCAACATAGAAAACTGTAATACCAAAAAAAAAAAAAAAAAACTAAAACTGAGCATCCTCGTCCCATCATCTGGACGTCACACTCAATCATCTCCGTCTGAAAGGACGGCACGATAAATGGGGTATGTAGGGGTTGGTGCCAAGGCGCGGGCAATATAGCTTCGGTGGTAACGAGCTTACATGGTTATAGACTTGCTAATTGATCTCCAACTATGAAGTTGCACAGACAATTACAACATTCCTACGTGTTATGGGGAACATCGGACGAATTTTGAAAAACGATTGTTCAAACCCCCACACGAACCCTAGTATGTCAATATTGATGTGCCACATATATCACCAATGCAGTAAGCATAGGAATAAATGCAGCGATTATAAATGTAGCATCGAAATACATATGCCAATCACGAAATATGCAAGGATCAGTCTCGAAAAGACGTGCAATACTAACATAATCCCTAACATTATCCATGAAAAAATCATTTGAAAATGAATATTAATATTTCATTACTTTTGTACATGATATGAGACAATTTGATTAATTAATGACCAGCCCAACATCAAAAATAAACTTAATTTTAAATGGCCTACATAGTTTTCGGTACGGTATTAACTCCCTAACTACGCAGTTTTCTATGTTTAGGATTTATTCCAACAAGATTTTTTTGCTGTATAAACCTATTGCCTCGGAGTTTATTACAACGGGTTGCAACAAGTTTTTTGTCGTTGCAATAACACCTTATTGCAACGACTTTGTAGTTAATGCAACGATTTTATCCGTTGTAATAGATCTTTTTTCTTGTTGTGTTATGTGTCTAAATCATGTTAAATATAGACACGTCAATTCGTAGAAGAAGCATACAGAACACAGGATAGAATATAAAATAATACTTTTGTAACCAACAATAGTATAGTAAGGTTTTTAACTATGTGTGAAACATTACTAATAAACCATGGTTAACTTATGCTACTATATATATGAGCATAGTCATAATTGTGAGTATATACAAAACTGTAACACCAAAAAAAAAAACAAAAAAACAAAAACTGAGAATCCTCGTCTCATCATCTGGATGTCACACTCAATCGTCTCCATCTGTCAGGACGCCCCAACAAATGGAGTATGTAGGGTTTCGTGCCAAGGCGAGGGCAACACACTACGAAGTTGCGCAGAGAAGTACAACATTCTTCCGTGTTATGGGGAACGTCGGACGAATCGTGAAAGACGATTTTCTGAACCCCCACAGAACCCTAGTACGTCGATATCAATGTATTACATATATTACCAACGCAGTAAGCATAAGAATGCAAGCAGCGATGACAAATGTGGAATCGAAATACTTATGCCAAACAACAAATATGCGAGGATCGGTCTCGAAACGATGTGCAATAATGACATCATCCCTAACATCATCCATGACAAAATCTCTGCTAAAAGAATATTAATATTTCATTTGTTGTGTACATGATATGAAAGAATTTCATTAATTAAGGACAATTCTAACATCAACATTAAACTTAATTTTAAATGGCCTACGTAGTTTTCGGTACAGTATTAACTCCCTAACTACACAGTTTTCTATGTTTAGGATTTATTGCAACGTGATTTTGTTGTTGTATAAACCTATTGCCTTGGAGTTTATTACGACTGCTTACAAATCCTTTTTGGTTGTTGCAATAACACATTATTGCAAAGACTTTGTAGTTATTGCAACGATTATTACCGTTGTAATAGCACTTTTTTCTTGTAGTGTTATGTGTCTAAATCATGTTAAATATAGACACGCCAATTCGTAAAAGAAGCAAATAGAACTCATGACAAAATATAAAATAATGCTTTTGTAACCAACAATAGTATAGTAAGGTTTTTAACTACGTGTCAAACATAACTAATAAACCATAGTTAACTTATGCTACTATATATATGAGCATAGACATAATAGTGAGTCTATATAGAAAACTGTAACACCAAAAAAAAAACAAAGAAACAAAAACTGGGCATCCTCGTCTCATCATCTGGATGTCACACTCAATCATCTCCATCTGTAAGGACGCCCTAACAAATGGGGTATGTAGGGTTTCGAGCCAAGACGAGGGCAATACACCTTCGGAGGCACACGTGCTTACATGGTTAGAGACTTGCTAATTGTTCTCCAACTACGAAGTTGCACGGAGAAATACAACATTCCTCTGTGTTATAGGGAACATCGGACGAATTGTGAAAGACGATTGTCTGAACCCCCATAGAACCCTAGTACGTTGATATCGATGTACCATATATATCACCAATACAGTAAGCATAAGAATGCAAGCAGCGATGACAAATGTGGAATCGAAATACTTATGCCAAACAATAAATATGTGAGGATCGGTCTCGAAACGATATGCAATAATGACATCATCCCTGACATCATCCATGACAAAATGTCTGCTAAAAGAATATTAATATTTCATTAGTTATGTACATGATATGAGAGAATTTCATTAATTAAGGACAATTCTAACATCAACATTAAACTTAATTTTAAATAGCCTACATAGTTTTCGGTACGATATTAACTCCAAAATTACACAGTTTTCTATGTTTAGGATTTACTGCAACGAGAGTTTTTTGTTGTATAAACCTATTGCCTCGGAGTTTATTACGACGGCTTGCAACAACTTTTTTTGTCTTTGCAATAACACCTTATTGCAAATAATTTGTAGTTATTGCAACGGTTTCTTCTGTTGTAATAGGCCTTTTTCTTGTAGTGTTATGTGTCTAAACCATGTTAAATGTTGACACGTCAATTCGGAGAAGAAGCATACATAACACACGACAGAATAAAAAATAATGCTTTTGATACCAACAATAGTATAGTAAGGTTTTTAACTATGTATTAAATATAACTAATAAACCATAGTTAACATATGCTACTAAATATATGAGGATAGTCTTAATAGTGAGTCTACATGGAAAACTGTAACACAAAAAAAAAAAAAAAAAAACGAACACTAAAAACTAAAACTGAGCATCCTCGTCCCATCATCTGGACGTCACACTCAATTGTCTCCGTCTGGAAGGACGGCACGGCAAATGGGGTATGTAGGGGCTGGTGCCAAGGCTTGGGCAATACAGCTTCGGTGGAAACGTGCTTACATGGTTATAGACTTGCTAATTGATCTCCAACTATGAAGTTGCACAGACAAATACAACATTCCTACGTGTTATGGGGAACGTCGGATGAATTTTGAAAAACAATTGTTTGAACCCCCACACGAACCCTAGTACATCGTTATCGATGTGCCACATATATCACCAATGCATTAAGCATAGGAATGCAAGCAGTGATTATAAATGTGGCATCAGAATACATATGCCAATCACAAAATATGCAAGGATCAGTCTCGAACGGACGTGCAATACTGACATCATCCATGACAAAATCATTGGAAAACGAATATTAATATTTCATTACCTTTGTACATGAGATGAGACAATTTCAGTAATTAAGGACCAGCCCAACATCAAAAATAAACTTAATTTTAAATGGCCTACATAGTTTTTGGTACGGTAGTAAGTCCCTAACTACACAGTTTTCTATGTTTAGGATTTATTCCAACGAGAGTTTTTTGCTGTATAAACCAATTGCCTCGGAGTTTATTACAACAGGGTTGCAACAAGTTTTTTGTCATTGCAATAACACCTTATCGCAATGACTTTGTAGTTAATGCAACGATTTTTTCTGTTGTAACAGATCTTTTTTCTTGTTGTGTTATGTGTCTAAATCATGTTAAATATAGACATGTCAATTCGTAGAAGAAGCATACAGAACACAGGAAAGAATATAAAATAATGCTTTTGTAACCAACAATAGTGTAGTAAGGTTTTTAACTATGTATCATACATAACTAATAAACCATAGTTAACATATGCTACTATATATATGAGCATTGTCATAATAGTGAGTCTACAAAGAAAACTGTAAGACAAAAAAAATAAAAAAATAAAAAACTGAAACTAAGCATCCTTGTCCCATCATCTAGATGTCACACTCAATCGTCTTCATCTGAATGGACGCCTCGATAAATGGGGAATGTAGGTGCTCTAGCCACGGCACGGGCATTACACATTCGGTGGTACACATGCTTACATGGTTAGTGACTTGCTAATTGATCTCCAACAACGAAGTTGCACAAACAAATACAACATTCCCCCGTGTAATGGGGAACATCGGACGAATCGTGTAAGACGATTGTCCGAAACCCCACTCGAATCCTAGTTCGTCAATATCGATGTACCACATATATCACCAACCCAGTACGGATAAGAACACAAGCAACGACGACAAATGTGGCATCGAAAAACTTTTGCCAAACAGCAAATATGAGATGATCAGCCTCGAAAGGGTGTGCAATAATGACATCATCCCTGACATCATCCATGACAAAATCTCTGCAAAAAGAATATTAATATTTCATCACTTGTGTACATGATATGAGACAACTTCATTAATTAAGGACCAGCCTAACATCAACAATAAACTTAATTTTAAATGGCCTACATAGTTTTTGGTACGGTATTAACTCCCTAACTATACAGGTTTTTATGTTTAGGATTTATTGCAACAAGATTTTTTTGTTGTATAAACCTATTGCCTCGGAGTTGATTGCAACGGCTTGCAACAACTTGTTTGTCGTTGCAATAACACCTTATTGCAAGACTTTGTAGTTATTGCAACGATTTTTTCCGTTGTAATAGATCTTTTTTCTTGTAGTGTTATGTGTCTAACTCATGTTAAATATAGACACTTCAATTCGTTGAAGAAGCAAACAGAACACATGACAAAATATAAAATAATGCTTTCGTAACCAACAATAGTATAGTAAAGTTTTTGACTATGTATCAAACATAACTAATAAACAATAGTTAACTTATGCTACTATATATATGAGCATAGTCATAATAGTGAGTCTACATAGAAGACCGAAACACAAATTAAAAAAAAAAAAAAAAAAAAAAAAAAAAAACTACAACTGAGCATCCACGTCCCATCATCTGGATGTCACACTCAATCCTCTACATCTGAAAGGACGACTCGACAAATGGGGTATGTAGGAGCTTAAGCCATGGCGCGGGCAATACACCTTCGATGGTACACAAGCTTACATGGTTTGTGACCTGCTAGTTGATCTCAAACTACGAAGTTGCAAAAACAAATACAACATTCTTTCGTGTTATGGGGAACATCGAACAAATCGTGAAAGACGATTGTCCGAACCCCTACACGAACCCTAGTATGTCGATTTCAATGCGCCACATATATCACCAACGCAGTAAGGATAAGAATGCAAGCAGCGGTGACAAACATGGCATCGAAATACTTATGCCAAATGCCAAATATGCGAGGATCAATCTCGAAATGATGTGTAATAATGTCATCATCCCTGACATCATCCTTGACAAAATCTCTGCGAAAAGAATATTAATATTTCATTAATTGTGTATCTGGTATGATACTATTTCATTAATTAAGGACCAGCCCAACATCAACAATAAACTTAATTTTAAATGGCCTACATTGTTTTCGGTACGGTATTAACTCCCTAATGACATTGTTTTCTATGTTTAGGATTTATTGTAACGGGATTTTTTTTTTGTATAAACCAATTGCCTCGGAGTTGATTACAATGGCTTGCAACAACTAGGTTGTCGTTGCAATAACACCTTATTGCAACGACTTTGTAGGTATTGCAACGATTTTTTCTATTGTAATAGATCTTTTTTCTTGTAGTGTTATGTGTCTAAATCATGTTAAATATAGACACGTCAATTCGTAAAAGAAGCATACAGAACACAGCACAGAATATAAAATAATGCTTTTGTAACCAACAATAGTATAGTAGGGTTTTTACTATGTATCAAACATAACTAATAAACCATAGTTAACTTATGCTACTGTATATATGAGCATTGTCAAAATAGTGAGTCTACAAAGAAAACTGTAAGACAAAAAAAAAAAAAAATACTAAAACTGAGCATCCTCGTCCCATCATCTGGATGTCACACTCAATTGTCTCCATTTGAAAGGACGCCTTGAGAAATGGGGAACGTAGGGGCTTGAGCTAGGGTGCGGGCAATACACATTTGGTGGTACACATGCTTACATGGTTAGTGACTTGCTAATTGATCTCGAACTACGAAGTTGCACAAACAAATACAAGATTCCTCCGTGTTATGGGGAACATCGGACGTATCGTGAAAGACGATTGTTCGAAACCCCACTCGAATCCTAGTATGTCGATATTGACATGCCACATATATCACCAACGCAGTAAGGATAAGAATGCAGGCAGTGATGACAAATGTGGCATCGAAATACTTATGCCAAACACCAAATATGCGAGGATCAGTCTCGAAAGGACATGCAATAATGACATCATCCCTGATGTCATTCATGACAAAATCTTTGCAAAAGAAATATTAATATTTCATCACTTGTGTACATGATATGAGACAATTTCATTAATTGAGGACTAGCCAAATGTCAACAATAAACTAAATTTGAAAAGGCCTACACTGTTTTCGGTACGGTATTAACTCCCCAACTACACAATTTTTTCTATGTTCAAGATTTATTGCAACGAGATTTTTTTGTCGTATAAACCAATTGCCTCGGAGTTCATTACAATTGCTTGCAACAACTTGTTTGTCGTTCCAATAACACCTAATAGCAACGACTTTGTAGTTATTGCAACGATTTTTTCTATTCTAATAGATCTTTTTTCTTGTAGTGTTGTGTGTCTAAATCATGTTAAATATAGACCCGTCAATTCGTAGAATAAGCATATAGAACACATGACAAAATATAAAATAATGCTTTAGTAACCAACAATAGTATAGTAAGGTTTTAAACTATGTATCAAACATAACTAATAAACCATAGTTAACTTGTGCTACTATATATATGAGCATAGTCATAATAGTGAGTCCACAAAGAAATCTAAAATACCAAAAAAAAAAAAAAAAAAAAAACCTGAGCATCCTTGTCCCATCATCTAGATATCATACTCAATCCCCTACATCTGAAAGGATGCCTCGACAAATGGGGTATGTAGGGGCTCGAGCCAAGGCGCGGGTAATATACCTTCGGTGGTACACGTGCTTACATGGTTAGTGACTTGCTAATTGATCTCCAACTACGAAGTGGCACAAACAAATACAACATTCCTCTGTGTTATGGGGAACATTGGACAAATCATGAAAGATGATTGTCCAAACCCCCACACAAACCCTAGTATGTCGATTTCGATGCGCCACATATATCACCAACGTAGTAAGGATAAGAATGCAAGCAGTGGTGACAAACGTGCCATTGAAATACTTATGCCAAACACCAAATATGCGAGGATCAATCTCGAAAGGACGTGCAATAATGTCTTCGTCCCTGACATCATCCTTCGAAAAATCTCTGCAAAAAGAATATTAATATTTCATTAATTATGTATATCGTATGAGACAATTTCATTAATTAAGGACCAACCCAACATCAACAATAAACTTAATTTTAAATGGCCTACATAGTTTTTTGATACGGTATTAATACCCTAACTACATAGTTTTCTATGTTTAGGATTTCTTTCAACGAGATTTTTTTGCTGTATAAACCAATTGCCTTGGAGTTTATTACAACGGGTTGCAACAACTTTTTTGTCGTTGCAACAACACCTTAATGCAACGACTTTGTAGTTAATGCAACAATTTTTTCCGTTGTAATAGATCTTTTTTCTTGTCGTGTTATGTGTGTAAATCATGTTAAATATAGACAAGTCAATTCGTAGAAGAAGCATACAGAACACAGGAAAGAATATAAAATAATGCTTTTGTAACCAACAACAGTATAGTATGGTTTTTTACTATGTATCAAACATAACTAATAAACCATAGTTAACATATGCTACTATATATATGAGCATTGTCATAATAGTGAGTCTAAAAAGAAAATTGTAAGACAAAAAAAACAAAAAAAAAAAAACTATAACTGAGCATCCTCGTCCCATCATCTGGATGTCACACTCAATCGTCCCCATCTGAAAGGACGCCTCGACAAATGGGGAATGTAGGGGCTCGAGCAGGGCGCGGGCAATACAGATTCGGTGGTACACATGTTTACATGGTTAGTGACTTGCTAATTGATCTCCAACTACGAAGATGCACAAGCAAATTCAACATTCCTCCATGTTATGGGGAACATCGGACGAATCGTGAAAGACGATTGTCCGAAACCCCACTCGAATCCTAGTACGTCGATATCGATATGCCACATATATCACGAACGCAGTAAGCGTAAGAATGCAAGCAGCGATGACAAATGTGGCATCGAAATACTTATGCCAAACACCAAATATGCGATCATCAGTCTCGAAAGGACGTGCAATAATGACATCATCCCTGACATCATCCATGTCAAAAATTCTGCAAAAAGAATATTAATATTTCATCACTTGTGTACATGATATGAGACAATTTCATTAATTAAGGATCAGCCTAACATCAACAATGAACTTAATTTTAAATGGCCTACATAGTTTTCGGTACGGTATTAACTCCCTAACTACACAGTTTTCTATATTTAGGATTTATTGCAACGAGATTTTTTTGTTACATAAACCTATTGCCTCAAAGTTTATTACAACGGTTCGCAACAACTTTTTTGTCCTTGCAATAGCACCTTATTGCAACAACTTTGTAGTTATTGCAACGATCTTTTCTGTTGTAATAGATCTTTTCTCTTGAAGGGTTATGTGTCTAAATCATGTTAAATATAGACAAATCAATTCGTTGAAGAAACATATAGAACACATGACAGAATATAAAATAATACTTTTGTAACAAACAATAGTATAGTATGGTTTTTAACTATGTATCAAATTAAAAAAAAAAAAAAAAAAAAAAAAAAACTGAAACTAAGCATCCTCTTCCCATCATCTGGATGTCATACTCAATCGTCTCCATCTGAAGGGACGCCTCGACAAATGGGGTATGTAGGGGCTCGAGCCAAGGCGCGGGCAATACACCTTCGGTGGTACACGTGCTTACATGGTTAGAGACTTGCTAATTGATCTCCAACTACGTAGTTGCAAAGACAAATACAACATTCCTCCGTGTTTTGGGGAACATTGGAAGAATCGAGAAAAACGATTGTCCGAACCCGCACATGAACCCTAGTACGTCGATAATGATGTACCACATATATCACCAACGCTGTAAGCATAAGAATGCCAACAGTGATGAAAATTGTGGCATTGAAATACTTATGCCAAGCACCAAATATGCGAGGATCAGTCTCGAATGGATGTGCAATAATGACATCATCCCTGACATCATCTATGACAAAATTTCTGCAAAAAGAATATTAATATTTCATTACTTGTGTACATGATATGAGACAATTTCACTAATTAGGGACCAGCCTACCATTAACATTAAACTTAGTTTTAAATGGCCTACATAGTTTTCGGTATGGTATTAACTCCCTAACTACACAATTTTCTATGTTTAGGATTTGTTGCAACAAGATTTTTTTGTTGTATAAACCTATTGCCTCGGAGTTTATTACAACGGCTTGCAACAGACACATCAATTCGTAGAAGAAGCATATAGAGCACATGACAGAATATAGAATATTGCTTTTGCGACCAACAATAGTATAGCAAGGTTTTTAACTATGTATGAAACATAACTAATAAACTATAGTTAACTTACGCTACTATATATATGAGCATAGTCATAATAGTGAGTCTACATAGAAAACTGTAACACAAAAAAAAAAAAAAAAAAAAAAAAAAAAAAAAAAAAACCAAAACTGAGAATCCTCGTCCCATCATCTGGATGTCACACTCAATAGTCTCCATCTAAATCGACATCTCGACAAAAGGGGTATGTAGGGGCCCGAGCCAAGGCGCGGGTAATACACCATCTGTGATACATGTGCTTACATGGGTAGTTACTTGCTAATTGATCTCTAACTACGAAGTTGCACAAACAAATACAACATTCCTCCATATTAAGGGGAACGTCGGACGAGTCGTGAAAGACAATTGTGCGAATCTCCACACGAACCGTAGTACGTCAATATCGATGTGCCACATATATCACCAACCCAGTAAGGATAAGAACGCAAGCTGCGATGACAAATGTGGCATCGAAATACTTATGCCAAACACCAAATATGTGACGATCAGTCTTGAAAGGACGTGCAATAATGACATCATCCATGACAAAATCTCTGCAAAAAGAATATTAATATTTCATTGCATGTGTACATGATATGAGACAATTTCATTATTTAAGGACCTGCCTAACATCAACAATAAACATAATTTTAAATGGCCGACATTGTTTTCAGTATGGTACTTACTCCCTAACTACGCAGTTTTCTATGTTTAGGATTTATTGCAACGAGATTTTTTTGGTGTATACATCTATTGACACAAAGTTTATTACAACGGCTTGCAACAACTTTTTTTGTCGTTGGAATAACACCTTATTACAACGACTTTATAGTTATTGCAACAATATTTTCAGTTGTAATAGATCTTTTTTCTTGTAGTGTTATGTGTCTAAATCATGTTAAATATAAACACGTCAATTCGTAGAAAAAGCATACAAAACACACGACAGAATAGAAAATAATCCTTTTGAAACCAACAATAGTACAGTAAAGTTTTTGACTATGCATCAAACATAACTAATAAACCATAGTTAACTTATGCTACTATATATATGAGCATAGTCATAATTGTGAGTCTACATAGAAAACAGTAACATAAAAAAAAAGTAAAAAAATAAAAATAAAACTAAAACTGAGCATCCTCGTCCCATCATCTGGATGTCACACTCAATCGTCTCCATCTGAAAGGTCGCCTTGACAAGTGGGGTATGTTGGGGCTCGAGCCAAGGCACGGGCAATACACCTTCGGTGGTACACGTGCTTACATGGTTAGTGACTTGCTAATTGATCTTCAACTACGAAGTTGCACAGAAATATTCAACATTCCTCAGTGTTACGGGGAACATCGGACGAATCATGAAAGACAATTGTTTGAACCCCCACAAGAACCCTAGTACGTCGATATCGATGTGCCACAGATATCTCCAACGCAGGAAGGATAAGAATGCTAACAGCGATGACAAATATGACATCGAATTACTTAAGCCAAACGTCAAATATGCGAGGATCAGTCTCGAAAGGACATGCGACAATGACATCATCCTTGACATCATCCATGACAAAATCTTCGTAGAAAGATTATTAATATTTCATTACTTGTATACATAATATGAGACAATTTAATTAATTAAGGACCAGCCCAACATCAACAATAAACTTAATATTAAATTGTCTACATGGTTTCCAGTACAGTATTAACTCCCTGACTACACAGTTTTCTATGTTTAGGATTTATTGCGACGAGATTTTTTTGTTGTATAAACCGATTGCCTCGGAGTTTATTACAACGACTTGCAACGACTCTTTTATCGTTGCAATAACACCTTATTACAACGACTATGTAGTTATTGCAACGATTTTTTCCGTTGTAATAGATCTTTTTTCTTGCAGTGTTATGTGTCTAAATCATGTTAAATATAAACACGTCAATTCGTAGAAGAAGAATATAGAACACATGACAGAATATAAAATAATGTTTTTGTAACCAACAATAGTATAGTAAGGTTTTCAAATATGTATCAAACATAACTAATAAACCATAGTTAACTTATGCTACTATATATATATATATATATATATATATATATATATATATATATATATAAGCATAGTCATAATAGTGAGTCTACATAGAAAAATGTAAGACAAAAAAAAAAAAAAAAAAAAAAAAATCCTAAAATTGAGCATCCTTGTCCCATCATATCTGGTTGTCACACTCAATCGTCTCCATCTGAAAGGATGCCTCAAAAAATGGGGTATGTGGGGGCTCGAGCCAAGGCGCGGGCGATATACCCTCGGCGGTACATGTGCTTACAAGGTTAGTGACTTGCTAATTGATCTCCTACTATGAAGTTGCACAAACAGATACAACATACCCCCTGTTATGGGGAACATCGGACGAATCGTGAAAGACGATTGTCTGAACCCCCACACGAACCCTAGTACGTCGATATCGATGTGCCACATATATCACCAACGCAGTATGGATAAAAATGCACACAGTGATGACAAACGTGGCATCGAAATACTTATGCCAAACACCAAATTTGCAAGGATCAGTCTCGAAAGGACGTGCAATAATGACATCATCCATATCAAAATCTCTGCAAAAATAATATTAATATTTCGTTACTTGTGTACATGATATGAGACAATTTCTTTAATTATGGACCAGCCTAACATCAACAATAAACTTAATTTTAAATAGGCTACATAGTTTTTGGTATGGTATTAACTCTCTAACAACACAGTTTTCTATGTTTAGAATTTATTGCAACGTGATTTTTTTTGTTGAATAAAACTATTCCCTCGGAGTTTATTGCAACGGCTTTCAATGACTTTTTTGTCGTTGCAATAACACCATATTGCAACGACATTGTAGTTATTGCAACGATTTTTTCCGTTGTAATAGATCTTTTTTCTTGTAGTGTTATGTGTCTAAATCATGTTAAACATAGGCACTTAAATTCGTAGAAGAAGCATACAGAACACATGACAAAATATAAAATAATGTTTTTTTATCCTACAATAGTATAGTAAGGTTCTTAACTATGTATCAAACATTACTAATAAACCATAGTTAACTCATTATACTATAAATATGAGCTTAGTCATAATAGTGAGTGTACATAGAAAACAGTAACAAAAAAAAAAAAAAAAACTAAAACTGAGCATCCTTGTCCCATCATCTGGATATCAAGCACAATCGTCTCCATCAGAAAGGACGCCTTGACAAATGGGGTATGTAGGGGATCGAGCCAAGGCTCAGGCAATACACCTTCGGTGGTACACGTGGTTACATGGTTAGTGATTTGCTAATTGATCTCCAACTACGAAGTTGCATTGACAAATACAACATTCCTGCGCGTTATGGGGAACATCGGACGAATCGTGAATGACGATTGTCGGAACCCCCACACGAACCCTAGTATGTCGATATCGATGTGCCACATATATCACCAACGCAGTAAGGATAAGAATGCAAGCAGCAATGACAAATGTGGTATCAAAATACTTATGCCAAACACCAAATATGCGAGGATCAGTCTCGAAAGGACGTGCAGAAATGACATCATCCCTAATATCATCCATAACAAAATCTCTTCAAAAAGAATATTAATATTTCCTTACTTGTGTACATGATATGAGACAATTTCAATAACTAAGGACTAGCTTAACATGAACATTAAACTTAATTTTAATTGACCTACATAGTTTTCGGTACGGTATTAACTCCCTAACTACAAAACTTTCTATGTTTAGAATTTATTGCAACGAGATTTTTTTGTAGTATAAACCTATTGCCTCGGAGTTTATTGCAACGGCTTGCAACAACTTTTTTGTTGTTGCAACAACACCTTATTGGAACGAGTTTTTAGTTATTGCTACGATTTTTTCCGTTGTAATAGATTTTTTTTCTTGTAGTGTTATGTGTTTAAATCATGTTAAATATGGACACGTCAATTCGTAGAAGAAACATACAGAACACATGACAGAATATAAAATAATGTTTTTGAAACCAACAATAGTACAGTAAGGTTTTTATCTATGTATTAAATATAACTAATAAACCATAGGTAACTTATGCTACTATGTATATGAGTATAGTCATAATAGTGAGTCTATATAGAAAAGTGTAACACAAAAAAAAAAAAAAAAAAAAAAAAAAACTAAATCTGAGCATCCTCGTCCCATCACCTGGATGTCACACTCAATCGTCTGCATCTGAAGGGACACCTCAACAAATGGGGTTTGTAGGGGCTCGAGCCAAGGCGCGGGCAATACACGTTTGGTGGTACACATGCTTGCATGGTTAGAGACTTGCTAGTTGATCTCCAACTATGAAGTTGCAAAGTGAAATACAACATTCGTCCGTGTTATGGGGAACATCGGACGAATCAGGAAAAACAATTGTCCGAACCCCCACAAGAACCCTAGTACGTCGATATCGATGTGCCACATATATGTCCAACGCAGTAAGCATAAGAATGCAAGCAGTGATGACAAATGTGGCATCGAAATACTTATGCCAAACACAAAATATCCGAGGATCAGTATCGAATGGACGTGCAATAATGACATCATCCTTGGCATCATCCATGTGAAAATCTCCGCAAAAAGATTATTAATAATTCATTACTTGTGTACATGATATGAGACAATTTCATTAATTAAGGACCGGCCTAACATCAACATTAAACTTAATTTTAAATGGCCTACATAGTTTTCGGTACGTTATTAACTCCTTAACTACACAGTTTTCTATGTTTAGTTTTTATTGCAACGAGATTTTTTTGTTGTATACAGTTATTGCTTGGGAGTTTATTACAATGGCTTGCAACAGCTTTTTTGTCGTTGTAATAACCCCTTATTGCAACGACTTTGTTGTTGTTGCAACGATTTTTTCCATTGTAATAGACCTTTTTTTCTTGTTGTGTTATGTGTCTAAATCATGTTAAATACAGACACTTCAATTCGTAGAAGAAGCATACATAACACATGACAGAATATAAAATAATGAAATTGTAACCAACAATAATATGGTAAGGTTTTGAACTATGCATCAAACATAAATAATAAACTTTAGTAAACTTATGCTACTATATATATGAGCATAGTCACAATAGTGAGTCTACAAAGAAAACTACAACAACAACAACAACAACAAAAAAAAAAAAAAAAAAAGAAAAAACCTATACTGAGCATCCTCGTCGCATCATCTGGATGTCGTAATCAATCGTCACCATCTGAAATGACGCCTTGACAAATGGGGTATGTTGGGGCTCAAGCCAAGGCGCGGGCAATACACCTTCGGTGGTACACATGCTTACAAGGATAGAGACTTGCTAATTGATCTCCAACTACAAAGTTGCGCAGACAAGTACAACATTCCTCCATGTTATGGGGAACATCGGACGAATTGTGGAAAATGATTGTCCGAACCCCCACACAAACCCTAGTACGTCGTTATCGATGTGCCACATATGTCACCAACACAGTAAGCAAAAGAATGCAAGCAACGATGAAAAATGTGGCATCGAAATACATATGCCAAACACCAAATATGCAATGATCATTCTCGAAAGGACGTGCAATAATGACATTATCCCTCATATCATCCATGACAAAATCTCTGCAAAAAGAATATTAATTTTTCATTGCTAGTGTAAATGATATGAGACAATTTCATTAATTAAGGACCAGACTAACATCAACGTTAAACTTAATTTTAAATGGCCTACGTAGTTTTCGGTACTGTATTAGCTCACTAACTACACCGTTTTCTATGTTTAGGATTTATTGCAACAAGATTTTTTTGTTGTATAAACCTATTGCCTCGGAGTTTATTACAACGGCTTACAACAACTTTTTTGTCGTTGCAATAGCACCTTTTTGCAACAACTTTGTTGTTGTTGCAACGGTTTTTTCCGTTGTAATAGTCCTTTTTTCTTGTAGTGTTATGTGTCTAAATCATGTTAAATATAGACATGTCAATTCGTTGAAGAAGCATACAGAATGCATGACAAAATATAAAATAATACTTTTGAAACCAACAATAGTATAGTAAGATTTTTAACAATGTATCAAACATAACTAATAAACCATAGTTAACTTATGCAACTATATATATGAGTATTGTCATAATAATGAGTCTTCATAGAAAACTGTAACACAAAAAAAAAAAAAAAAAAGAACTAATACTGAGCATCCTCGTCGCATCGTCTGGATGTCACACTCAATTGTCTCCATCTGAGATGACGCCTCGACAAATGGGTTAAGTGGGGGCTCAGGCCAAGGCGTGGGCAATACACCATCGGTGGTACATGTGCTTACATGGTTAAAAGACTTGCTAATTGATCTCCAACTACGAAGTTGCGCAGAAAAATACAACATTCTTCCGTGTATGGGGAACATCGGACGAATTGTGAAAAACAATTGTCCGAACCCCCACACGAAACCTAATACGTCGTTATCGATGTGCCACATATATCACCAACGTAGTAAGCATAAGGAATGCAAGCAATGATGAAAAATGTGGCATCAAAATACATATGCCAAACACGAAATATGCGATGATCAGTCTCGAAAGGACGTGCAATAATGACATCATCCGTCACATCGTCCATGACAAAATCTCAGCAAAAAGAATATTAATATTTCATTACTTGTGTACATGATATGAGACAATTTCATTAATTAAGGACCAGCGTAACTTTAAAATTAAACTTAATTTTAAATGGCCTACAAAGTTTTCGATACGGTATTAACTCCCTAACTACATAGTTTTCTATGTTTAGGATTTATTGCAACGAGATTTTTTTGTTGTATAAACTCATTGCGTCGGAGTTTATTACAACGGCTTGCAACAACTTTTTTGTCGTTGCAGTAACACTTTATTGCAACGACTTTGTAGTTATTGCAACGATTTTTTCTGTTGTAATAGTCCTTTTTTCTTGTAGTGTTATGTGTCTAAATCATGTTGAATATAGACACGTCAATTCGTAAAAGAAGCATATAGAACACATGACAGAATACAAAATAATGATTTTGTAACCAGCAATAATATAGTAAGGTTTTTAACTATGTATCAAACATAACTAATAAAACATAGTTAACTTGTGCTACTATATATATGAGCATAGTCATATTAGTGAGTCTACATAGAAAACTATAACACACAAAAAAAAAAAAAAACTAAAATTGAGCATCCTCGTCCCATCATATGGATGTCACACTCAATCGTCTCCATCTGTAAGGACGCCTTGACAAATGGGGTATGTAGGGGCTCGAGCCAAAGAGCGGGCAATACACCTTCGGTGGTACACGTGCTTACGTGGTTAGAGACTTGCTAATTGATCTCCAACTACGAAGTTGCACGGACAAATACAACATTCCTCTATGTTATGGGGAACATCGGACGAATCGTGAAAGATGATTGTCTGAACCCCCACACGAACCCTAGTACGTCGATATCGATGTGCCACATATATCACGAACGCAGTAAGCGTAAGAATGCAAGCAGCGATGACAAATGTGGCATCGAAATACTTATGCCAAACACCAAATATGCGAGGATTAGTCTCAACTGGATGTGCAATAACGACATCATCCCTGACATCATCGATGACAAAATCTATGCAAAAAGAATATTAATATTTCATTACTTGTGTACATGATATGAGAAAATTTCATTAATTAAGGACGAGCCTAACATCAACATTGAACTTAATTTTAAATGGCCTACATAGTTTTCGATACGATATTAACTCCCTAACTACACAGTTTTCTATATATAAGATTTATTGCAACGAGATTTTTTAGTTGTATAAACCTATTGCCTCAGAGTTTATTACAACGGCTTGATACAACTTATTTGTCGTTGCAATAAAACCTTATTGGAACGACTTTGTTGTTGTTACAACGATTTTTTCTGTTGTAATAGATCTTTTTTCTTGTAGTGTTATGTGTCTAAATCGTGTCAAATATAGACACATCAATTCGTAGAAAAAGCAAACAAAACACATGACAGAATATAAAATAATGCTTTTGAAACCAACAATAGTATAGTAAGGTTTTTAACTACGTATCAAAAATAACTAACAAACCATAGTTAACTTATGCTACTATGTATATGAGTATAGTCATAATAGTTAGTTTACATAGAAAACTGTAACACAAAAAAAAAAAAGGCTAAAATTGAGCATCTTCATCCCATCATCTGGATGTCACACTAAATCGTCCCCATTTGAAAGGACGCCTCGACAAATGGGGTATGTAGGGGCACGAGCCAAGGCGCGGGCAACACACCTTCGGTGGTACACGTGCTTACTTGGTTAGAGACTTGCTAATTGATCTCCAATTCTGAACTTGCACACACAAATACAACATTCCTCCGTGTTATGGGGAACATCGGACGAATCGTGAAAAACGACTGTCCGAACCACCACACGAACCCTAGTATGTCGATATCAGTGTGCCACATATATGACGAACGTAGTATGCATAAGAATGCAAGCAGTGATGACAAATGTGGCATCGAAATACATATGCCAAACACCAAATATGCGTGCATCAGTCTCAAAAGGATGTGCAATAAGGACATCATACCTGACATCATCCATGACAAAATCGCCGCAAAAAGAATATTAATATTTCACTACTTGGGTACATGATATGAGACAATTTCATTAATAAAGGACCAGCCTAACATCAACATTAAACTTACTTTTAAATGGCCTACATAGTTTTCGGTACGGTATTAACTCCCTAACTACACAGTTTTCTATATTTGGGATTTATCACAACGATATTTTTTTGTTGTATAAACGTATTGCCTCGGAGTTTATTACAATGGCTTGCAACTACTTTTTTGTCGTTGCAATAACACCTTATCGCAACTTCTTTGTATTTATCGCAACGATTTTTTCCGTTGTAATAGATCGTTTTTCTTGTAGTGTTATGTGTTTAAATCATGTTAAATTTAGACATGTCAATTCGTAGAAGAAGCATACAGAACACACGACAAAATATAAAATAATGCTTTTGTAACCAACAATAGTATAGTAAGGTTTTTAACTATGTATCAAAAATAACTAATAAACCATAGTTAACTTATGCTACTATATATATGAGCATAGTCATAATAGTGAGTCTATATAGAAAACTGTAACACACCCAAAAAAAAAAAAAAAAAAAGACTAATACTGAGCATCCTCGTCCCATCATCTGAGTGTCACACTCAATCGTCTCCATTAAAAAGGACGCCTCGACAGATGGGGTATGTTGGGGCTCGAGCCAAGGCGCGGGCAATACACCTTCGGTGGTATACGTGCTTACATGGTTAGTGACTTGCTAGTTGATCTCCAACTACGAAGTTGCGCGGACAAAGACAACATTCCTCTGTGTTATGGGAAACACCAAATCTGCGAGGATCAATCTCAAAAGTACGTGCAATAATGACATCTTCCCTCTCATCATCCATGATAAAATCTCAGCAAAAAGAATAATAATATTTCATTACTTGTGTACATGATATGAGACAATTTCATTAATTAAGGACTAGCCTAACATCAACATTAAACTTAATTTCAAATGGCCCACAAAGTTTTCGGTACGTTATTAACTCCCTAACTACACAGTTTTCTGTGTTTAGGATTTATTGGAACGATATTTTTTTGTTCTATAAACTTATTGCCTCGGAGTTTATTACAACAGCTTGTGACAACTTCTTTGTCGTTGCAATAACACCTTAACGCAATGATTTTGTAGTATTGCAACGATTTTTTGCATTGTAATAGACCTTTTTTCTTGTATTGTTATGTGTCTAAATCATGTTAAATATAGACACGTCAATTCGTAGAAGAAGCATACAGAACACGTGACAGAATATAAAATAATGCTTTCATAACCAACAATAGTATAGTAAGGTTTTTAACTATGTATCAAACATAACTAATAAACCATAGTTAACTTATGCTACTATATATATGAGCATAGTCATAATAGTGAGTCTACATAGAAAACTGTAACACAAAAAAAAAAAAAAAAAAAGACAAAAACAAAAACTGAGCATTGTCGTCCCATTATCTGGATGTCACACTCAATCGTCTCCATCTAAAAGGACGCCTCGACAAATGGGGTATGTTGGGGCTCAAGCCAAAGCGCAGGCAATACACCTTCGGTGGTACACGTGCTTACGTGGTTGGAGACTTGCTAATTGATCTCCAACTACGAAGTTGCACAGACAAATATAACATTCCACCGTGTTATGGGGAACATCGGATGAATCGTGAAAAACTATTGTCTGAACCCCCACACAAACCCTTGTATGTCGATATCGATGTGCCACATATATCACCAACGTAGTAAGCATAAAAGTGCCAGCAATGATGATAAATGTGGCATCGAAAGGACGTGCAATAATGACATCATCCCTAACAAAATATCTGCAAAAAGAATATTAATATTTCATTACTTGTGTACATGATATGAGACAATTTCATTAATTAAGGACCAGCCTAACATCAACATTAAACTTAATTTTAAATGGCCTATATAGTTTTTGGTACGGTATTAACTCCCTAACTACATACACAAAGTCCCAAGTCAATTTGGGGCACATTCATTTATGGGTTATGCTAACGAGTTCCCTTAGGGTATTGGTTAACAATCTAGTTAAAAAAGTTTTCTTAGGAAAAGAAATTAAAAAAAAAAAAAAAAAATTAATGTTTGGACAGCTTTTTTTCAAATATTTAATTGTGTATCAAATATAACTAATAAATCATAGTTAACTTATGTTACTATATATATAAGCATAGTCATAATAGTGAGTCTATATAGAAAACTGTAACACACATCAAAAAAAAAAAAAAAAAAATTAAGCATCCTCGTCTCATTATCTGGATGTCACACTCAATTGTCTCTATCTGAAAGGTCGCCTCGACAAATGGGGTATGTAGGGTCTCGAGCCAAGGCGCGGGCAATACACCTTCGGTGGTACACCTGCTTACATGTTAAGAGGCTTGCTAATTGATCTCCAACTACGAAGTTACATAGACAAATACAACATTCCTCCGTATTATCGATGTGCCACATAGGGTATTGGTTATCAATCCAGTTAAAGAAAGTTTTTATAGGAAAAGAATTTTAAAAAAAAAACAATAAATGTTTTAACAGCATTTTTTATTTCCATAAAAGTGAAGTCAAAACTTTAGTAAAACAGATAGTTAACCAATATCCTAAAAGTACTCGTTAGCGTTTCCCTTGATTTATATATTCCAAGGTCAACACAATATGTGGTTTGGAATAAATTCAAATTGAAAGTAGCCTACTACTTGATGGCTTTAACAAGTATTCATGTGTACAGAGAAAACTTTGTAGAATTGACTCATTGACTACACTACTACTATTTACTTTGAAATCTATTGAAGCAATAAGTAACCACTTATTTCACATCAAAATATATCGTTGTAATAGATGAAAATTTTTTTTTTTTTTTTGTAATAGTAACTTAAATGTATTACATCGATTTAAGATTGTTGCAAGAATTACCATGTTACATCTAAATGTGTTGTTGTAATAGTTAAACCTTATTTCACATCAAAATAATGTTGTTGCGATAAGTAAACACCTATTTCACATCAAAATATTTTGTTCTAATAGTTAAAACTTTGTTTCACATCAAATGATGTTGTAGTAATAAACGTCAAGGACGGCTTGATGTATTTGAAGGTTTACAGCAAAAACTGAAATTGAGGCTTTTTATATATTTATAACAGAAATACCCTTTTGCTCCCCATATTTTGAGCCAATTTTCATTTTAGTCTCTCAAAATAAAAAATTGTTATTTGTTGTAATAAAGAAGTTATTGCATCAACAAGTTTGTTGAAATGTTTAGGATTTATTGCAATGAGATTTTTTTTTTGTGTAAACCTATTACCTCAGAGTTTATTACAACGGCTTGCAACAACTTTTTGTTGTTGCAATAACACCTTATTGCAACGATTTTTTCCGATGTAATTGACCTTTTTTTCTTGTAGTGTTATGTGTCGAAATTAAGTTAAATATAGACACGTCAATTCGTAGAAGAAGCATATAGATAACATGACAGAATATAAAATAATACTTTTGTAACCAACAGTAGTATAGTAAGGTCTTTAACTATGTATCAAACATAACTAACAAACCATAGTCAACTTATGCTACTATATATATGAGCATAGTCATAATAGTGAGTCTACATCGAAAATTGTAACACACCAAAAAAAAAAAAAAAAAAACAACAAAAATTGAGCATCCTCGTCCCATCATTTGGATGTCACACTCAATCGTCTCCATCTGAAAGGACGCCTCGACAAATGGGGTATGTAGGGGCGCGAGCCAAGGCATGGGTAATACACCATCGGTGGTACACGTGCTTACATGGTTAGAGACTTGCTAATTGATATCCAACTACGAAGTTGCACAGACAAATACAACATTCCTCCGTGCTATAGGGAACATCGGGACACATCGTGAAAAAGGATTCTCCGAACCCCCGCACGAACCCTAGTTCGTCGATATTGACGTGCCACATATATCACCAACGCAGTAAGCATAAGAATGCAAGCAGTGATGACAAATGTGACATCGAAATACTTATGCCGAACTCCAAATATACGAGGACCAATATCGAAAGGACGTGCAATAATGACATCATCCCTGACAAAATCTCTGCAAAAAGAATATTAATATTTCATTACTTGTGTACATGATATGAAACAATTTCATTAATTAAGGACCAGCCTAACATCAACATTAAACTTAATTGTAAATGGCCTACATAGTTTTCAGTATGGTATTAACTCCCTAACTAAACACACAAAGTCCCAAGTCAATTTGGGGAACATTCATTTATGGGTTATGCTAACAAATGCCCTTAGGATATCAATAAACAATCCAGTTAAAAAAAGCTTTTATAGGAAAAGAAATTAAAAATAAACAATTAATGTTTTAACAGTTTTTTTCATTTCCATAAAAGTGATGTCAAAACTTTCTTGTAATGGATTGTTAACCAATACCCTAAATGCACTCGTTAGCATTTCTCTTCATTTATATATTCCAAGGGCAACAAAATATGTGGTTTTGAATAAATTCAAATTGAAATTAGCCCACTACTTGATGGCTTTAATGAGTATTAATGTGTACAGAGAAAACTTTGTAGAATTGACTCATTGACTACACTACTACTATTTATTTTGAAATCTATTGATGCAATAAGTGACCACTTATTTCACATCAAAATATATCGTTGTAATAGATGAAAAATATAATTTTTTGTAATAGTAACTTATGCCAAAAACCAAATATGCATGGATCAGTCTTGAAAGGACGTACAATAATGACATCATCCCTAACATCATCCATGACAAAATCTCTGCAAAAAGGATATTAATATTTCATTACTTGTGTATATGATATGAGACAATTTTATTAATTAAGGACCAGCCTAACAGCAACATTAAACTTAATTTTAAATGGCTTACCCAGTTCTCGGTATGGTATTAACTCCCTAACTACACACACAAAGTCCCAAGTCAATTTGGGGCACATTCTTTTATGGGTTTTGCTAACGAATGCCCTTAGAATATCGGTAAACAATCCAGTTAAAAAAAGCTTTTATAGGAAAAGAAATTAAAAATAAACAATTAATGTTTTAACAGTTTTTTTCATTTCCATAAAAGTGATGTCAAAACTTTCCTGTAATGGATTGTTAACCAATACCCTAAAAGCACTTGTTAGCATTTCCCATCGTTTATATATTCCAAAGGCAACAAAATATGTGGTTTGGAATAAATTCAAATTGAAATTGGCCAACTACTTGATGGCTTTAACGAGTATTCATGTGTATAGAGAAAACTTTGTAGAATTGAATCATTGACAACACTACTACTATTTATTTGAAAATCTATTGATGCAATAAATAACCACTTATTTCACATCAAAATATATCGTTGTAATAGATGAAAAATATTTTTTTTTGTAATAGTAACTTAAATGTATTACATCGATTTAAGATTGTCGTAAGAATTACCTTGTTACATCAAAATGTGTTGTTGTAATAGTTAAACCTTGTTTCACATCAAAATAATGTTTTTGCAATAAGCAACAACTTATTTCGCATCAAAATAATGTTGTTGCAATAAGTAACCACTTATTTCACATCAAAATATTTTGTTGTACTAGGTAAAACTTTGTTTCGCATCAAATAAAGTTGTTGTAATGGAGGTCAAGGATGGCTTGATGCATTTGAAAGTTTACGGAAAAAACTAAAATTGAGGTCTTTTATTTATTTAAGGCAAAAATACACTTTTGGTCCCAAAATTTTGAGCCAATTTTCATTTTGGTCTCTAATTTCTTCGAGTGCCTATGTTGGTATCTCAAAATAAAAAATTGTTATTGTTATTTGTTGTTATAAAGAAGTTATTGCATCAACTTGTTCATTGCAATATTTAGGATTTATTGTAACGAGATTTTTTTGTTGTACAAACCTATTGCATCAGAGTTTATTACAACGGCTTGCAACAACTTCTTTGTTGTTGCAATAACACTTTATTGCAACGATTTTTTCCGTTGTAATATACCTTTTTTCTTGTAGTGTTATGTGTCTAAATCTTGTTAAATATAGACACACCAATTCGTAGAAGAAGCATACAAAACACATGACAGAATATAAAATAATGTTTTTGTAACTAACAATAGTATAGTAAGGTTTTTAACTATGTATCGAACATAACTAATAAACCATAGTTAACTTATGCTACTATATATATGAGCACAGTCATAATAGTGAGTCTACATAGAAAATAGTAACAAAAAAAAAAAAAAAAACTAAAACTAAAACTGAGCATCCTCGTCCCATCATCTGGATGTCACGCCCAATTGTCTCCATCTGAATGGACGCCTCGACAAATGGGGTATGTAGGGGCATCTGCCAAGGCGTGGGCAATACACCTTCGGTGGTACACGTACTTACATCGTTAGAGACTTGCTAATTGATCTCCAACTACGAAGTTGCACAGACAAATACAACATTCCTCCGTATTTTGGGGAACATCAGAAGAATCGTGAAAAACGATTGTCCGAACCCCCACACGAACCCTAGTACGTCGATATCGATGTGCCACATATATCACCAACGCAGTAAGCATAAGAATGCAAGCAGTGATGATAAATGTGGCATCGAAATACTTATGCCAAACACCAAATATGCGTGGATCAGTCTCGAAAGGACGTGCAATAATGACATCATCCCTGACATCATCCATGACAAAATCTCTGCAAAAAGGATATTAATATTTTATTACTTGTGTATATGATATGAGACAATTTCATTAATTAAGGACCAGCCTAACATCAACATTAAACTTAATTTTAAATGGCCTACACAATTTTTGGTATGGTATTAACTCCCAAACTAAACATAAACAATCCGAAGTCAATTTGGGGCACATTCATTTATGGTCCATGCAAACGAATGCTCTTAGGGTATTGGTTAACAATCCAGTTAAAGAAAGTTTTTATTGGAGAAGAAATTAAAAAAAAAAACAATTAATGCTTTAACATCTTTTTTCATTGCCATAAAATTGATGTCAAAACTTTCATAAAATTGATTGTTAACCAATACCCTAAAAGCATTCGTTAGCATTTCCCTTCATTTATATATTCATTGGGCAACAAAATATGTGGTTTGGAATAAATTCAAATTGAAATTAGCCAACTACTTGATGGCTTTAACGAGTATTCATGTGTACGGAGAAAACTTTGTAGAACTGACTCATTGACTACAGTACTACTATTTATTTTGAAATCTATTGATGCAATAAGTAACCACTTATTTCACATCCAAATATATCGTCGTAAAATATGAAAAATATATGTATTTTTTAATAGTAACTTAAATGTATTACATCGATTGAAGATTATTGCAAGAATTACCTTGTAACATCTAAATGTGTTGTTGTAAAAGTTAAACCTTGTTTCACATCAAAATATTGTTGTTGCAATAAGTAAACACATATTTCACATCAAAATATTTAGTTGTAAAAGGTAAAACTTTGTTTCACATCAAATGAAGTTGTTGTAATAAAGGTCAAGGACGGCTTGATGCATTTGAAGGTTTAAAGCAAAAACTGAAATTGAGGTTTTTTATATATTTAAGGCAAAAATACACTTTTGGTCCCTATATTTTGAGGCAATTTTCATTTTGGTCTCTACTTTTTTGGAGAGCCTATCTTGGTCTCCCAAAATAAAAAAATTGTTATTTGTTGTAATAAATAAGTTATTGCATCAACTTGTTCGTTGCAATGTTTAGGATTTATTACAACGAGATTTTTTTGTTGTATAAACCTATTGCCCCGGAGTTTATTACAACGGCTTTCAAAAAATTTTTGTCGTTGCAATAACACCTAATTGCAACGATTTTGTAGTTATTGCAACAATTTTTTCTGTTGTAATAGACCTTTTTTCTTGTAGTGAATTGACAAACCAAGCATGTTGGATGTTACTTAAACCCAAGCATGGCAAGTATTTTAGAACCGGAAAATTAGTGTAAATGGGATTTAAGTTTGAAACCACATTTAGAAGGTAATTCTCACTTTTCATGGTAGCAAATTGAGGGGGTTTTATTGGGACTGATGAAGTTATTACTTTAATGCCCATTGAAGCAAATGAAGATTCATTTTGCATGACAATAGTGTAAATAGCTGGCTGATGGCAGCCAGATGGGGAGAGTTGGAAATCACTAGGTCCTACTAAGAGCTTGTATCTCAATAATCCTTTTCTACACTTGGAGGCATTCATAGTTTGTATTGGTATTTTCTTATGCTCCCCCAATCAAATGGGAGATTAATTTTAGTCAAAGATGCAGACTTCAAATTTTGGTCAAGGTGTTGGTCCAACTCATAGAGGAATCTGGGGTTAAAAGCAAAGATAAAATTAGGAGCTTTGTTGATAATTAGCTTAGAATTGGTAGCCTAAGACTAGATTAAAACTAAAAATTTTACATAGAATTGAAGTAATGGATTGGTCTAAGACTTAAACCAGAAAATGCATATTAGTCATTTTTTTCTGCCACCAACAAAGTTTGCATATGATTCACCATGTACAAGTAATTGTTTTTGCTTTTCAAATAACATGCATAAGTTACAATTTGATTCTGCTTTCACCCAGAAAGAGTTGTAATAGTTCAAGTTCACAGTTGATTATGACAAATTCTAGTTGTATAAAAGTAATCATATGATATATTCATAATATGCTATATCTCTGTATATAAATCATTTTGAGGTCTTGGTATGATATATGTTTATGTGTTTATAGCATTTTATCTTTGATTTATATATTTGGGTTATTGGGTTGATTTTCTTTGATTTAGATATTTGGATTATTGGTTTTTATTAAGGTTGAATGATGATGAAAAATGAAAAGAATGGTGCAATCAATGAATTGAATTTTGGTTTCTGTATGTGATTCAAATTTGAGAAATTTTTTAGTTGAAATTTCAGATACAGCAAGTTTAATTTGGATAAATTGGATTATGATTTATGTAGATATAAGGATCCATAAAAATCCTATTTTTTTGGGTAGGACTTGAATTCTCTAAAACTTTTGTTCAATGGTTGATAGTGAGGACTGAGGTGTCCCGAAGCCATACAGTAAACCAACTTTTCAACAAATGTCTTTTTCATATTATGATTAAATTAAAAGGACCAGTTTGAATATGAGGTATGTTGATTGAATTCTAAGTTTGAAATTTTTTGATATAAAACTTTCCCTTGCATAGCAAGGGTTAGCAACTAGTACTAGTCTATATATATATATATATATATATATATATATATATATATATAAAACCGAAACTTTTGAAACTCCCACAATTTTTCACGTCAGCAATACTTATATAAATAATAATAACTATTTTTTTATATAAATAATAATAAATCTTTTTTTTTCCACCAAATACAAATTACAAACCCGATTCTTATTAAAACCCAACTATCTCTCAAACAAAAACCCCTAAAAGTCTAAAACCAACCGTTCTCTCTGTATCCCTAATAGTCCACTATAGCCATCTCTCCCACCCATGACTGAGCCGTTACCCATCATAGCCATCACAAAATCTCCAATGTCATGTATCTAATCTTTCCCTCTCTCTTTCTCTTTTGAAGTATTTGTTTTTTAATGTTCATTGGATTTACTTCTTTTTGTTGATTCCTTGACTGAATTACTATTGTTGCATAAGTAATATTTTGATTTTTTATTCAGTTCTTTTGCTAATGCTGTTGTTGGGTATTGTTAGGTTTATATAGTAGAAAGGAGATTAATTGAATCACAATGGTCTCTGAGATTATCAATTTGAAAGTTTAAGGGATATTGAGTAGTAGGTTTGATTTTTTATATTCTATGTTGGCAAATTATTTTGAGGTAATTAAAACATGTTTTTGACTCTCTTTAATTTCTATATATTGCTCTCTCTCTCTCTCTCTCTCTCTCTATCCGCTTCAATTGTTCATGGAATTTTGTTGGTTTGCGGCTGTCGGTTGCTTTGGATTTAAGTTTTTTTGTTTTTGTTTTTGTTTTTTTTTTCTTTGCAGATTTCCACGTTTTCTTCTTCTTCCTTTGTTGTCAAAGCTATGGCAAAGAAGAATCATGAAATTTCTGTTATTAGATTTTCTTTTTCCCTTTTTTTTGTATGCAATTTTTATTGGATTTTTGGTTTCTTGGGATTTTTCTATTTGGTTTCAATTCTGGGTTTTTTTTTGTTGATATATAGTGTTATTGTCTTCTTCATTTACATTGGTTTTCCCTTTTTATAAATTATTATAATCTCTGGATTTTGTTATTATGTTGGGGCTGCTGCTATTTTGGATTCAATGGGAATATTTTTTGAAGGTTAGGGTTGGTTAGTATAGTTGTTTGAGATTGTTGAACATATGTTTGATGGAATGCTCAAGTGTTTGTTCTCTGATTCTTCTTTGCCAATTCATTTGTGGTATTTCTTGAACAAGTTTGGAATGCTCGGGTGTTTTTTCTCAGATTCATTTGTAATATGCCTTTTGTTCTCTGTTTAAAAGAATTCAGCTACAAGAAATTACAAAAGGCTAAAATATAAGTTATATAATATGAGCCTTTTAGCATATCAATTACTTGCATTGATACCAATTAATGAATTTCCAATAGGTTTAATTCTTTTTCTTGGTGATAGGTTTCAAATCTGCTACATAGAACGTTTGGTCTTTGTTTTCCTTTTTGTTCTTGAAAAGATATAATAATTTCATTGTTAGATGATAGTTGGGAATATTTACAATTTTTCAATTAGTCTAGAAATTTTATTTTCCAGGTTCCAGGGATGAAGGAGATCAAGATTTCAAAGGCCAATTTGATGTAAGCCGTGGCTTTTGTGATGGATGGAATTCAGGAAGCCTACAATGATATTTGTAGCATTTTCCTTGAAGCCTTCCCTCTGTGATAGTGATCTTTCAATGGTATCATATACATATTACCAAATTTTGTATCTTTATATCCCCAGCATTTGATATATTGTTTTAACCAATCCAATTTTCTATTTTCTAACAGAGGTGGCTAGTAACAAGCCTACCTTTCATCTATAAGATTAATACATTATACTTTTTTGAATGTTTGAGTTTCATAGTTTGTGGTTCACTCGGGAGAAAAAAATTGTTTGTTTAGTACTTACGGTTGTTTGCCTTATATATGTTCATAATATTTTGTTATGGTACAGATTTATTCTGTCTTATTTTGAACTGTTAAATTGGGTAAAACAAAATGGGAATGTGATGGAGGTGGAGATTGGCTATTATGGTAAAATCAGAACCAAAGGCATGTGAATGAAACTCTGAAGTTAGTAGTGGAGCTGGTGCAAACAACCTGTACACTTGCTATGGAATATATGGAAGCTTAGAGAAATAATCAGTCTAGATAGCCTGTTGATAGGTTCATGTTACAAGGTAAATTTTGCCATCAAGAAATTGCAGAATAATAGATGGTGTGGCTTAAAGGTACAATGATAGTGGAAGTCAATGTATAGTAGCTTTATGTGCAAGAATAGTAGAAGGAAATGATCAAATTGAAGTGTAGGCTTTAAGATTACGATGAGCTAGCAGTTTGGTGTGGATTTGGGGCTTCAAGCAGTTGAGGTAGAGTGTGAATTTAAAAGTCCAATAAATGAAGTAAAGTTAGCTAGACATACCAATTTGAGCATTGGCCACATCCTTCCTTAATGATGTTAGACTGCTTGGTTCTTTTATTAGGAATATATTTCTCTCATGGCTTTCCTTGAACAAACGGACCAACAGAGAAGATAGCATGTGAAGCAAAGAACTGGGTTTGCTAGACAATGATGTATTGGATGGAGGAGCATCCCCCATGTATTAAGACTCTACTGAATAATGATGTACCTATTCAATGGAAAATTAAATTAAAAAAAAAATTAAATCAGATTTTTTTTTTTTCCTACTGAAAGTTGTACTATTACCCCCGTCCATTAAAAATCACTACTAATGTTTCTTTTTGAGACCTCACTACTCATGTTTTAGTTTTAAAGTTGTAATATCTATTGGACAATATAGTATCTTGTGTTTCAATGTATTAATATTGTTCTTTTTTATTAAAAAAAAAAATTTCATATTTGAATGATATATTGAATAATAACTAATGTATTACTAATGTCATCTCTTATTTATAAGCATTTCATTTAATTATATAAGTTATTCCAACTAAAATAAAATTAAATGAAGATTTGAAATATTATTTTAAACTACCATAAATAAATTTCAATATAAACTAAAATTAATAAATTTTTCTTTTTAAAATCTTATTTTCAATAGTTTTCCCGTGCATCACATGGGTTAGTAGCTAGTATATTATAAAACCTAAACCTTTAACTTTTTGTTAACTTTTTCATGTTGTGACACATAAGTTTTGGAGCCTTCACAATTTTCCACATCATAATTATTATTTGAAAAAAAAAAAAAAAAACAAATACGTTAGCACTGCAAACTTAAGTCGGTAAAAGTAAAACACAAAAACCATAAATATGTGCTCTCTTCCCTTGCATCTCTATTCTTTTTAATCTTTGGCTTATAAATAAGCTTCTTTGAATATAAAGTTTATAATCTCTCTCAAAGATTCCAACAAATATGAAGCCAAATCTTTTCACCACTCCGGCCACTGTGTGAGTGTTCAATTATTTATTATTAGTTTTATTTGTATATTTAATTGTTTCGTTAGCTTATAGTGTTTACATATATGACCGGTTAGTTTTGTTCATGAATTCGGTTCTTTTTTTTCTTTTTTCTTTTTTTAATCAGGTCAGGGCTTTATAAATATACAATCATAAACCACCAAACTCCGCATCCATGATTATTTATGATTATTTTTTTTGTTCATTGTTTAAAGCTTAGACCCATTAAAATTATTGTTTTATGGTTTTTCATGGTTTTTTTTTTTCTTTTATTTTTGTTTTTGTTTTTGCAGGGTAGCTAGGAACACAACCTAATGGGTGAAAAAAAAAAAAAAGTCTGTTTTATAGTTTTTCATGTACTTTTTAAAAAGTGATCTTGGTACATCTTTTTATACAACCATAGACCACCAAACCCTACGGTTATGATTGTTTATGATTTTTTTTTCATGGTTTAATGTTTAGACCTATTAAAACTAATTGCTTTATGGATTCATGCACTTTTTTTTTTTTTCTTATATTTATCTTTTGAATAGTCATATATATTTTTGAATTGTTTCAATAACTTCTAGGCTTTCAATCTTCTAATTCTTTTAATATGTGTGTGTGTGTGTGTGTGGCATTTTGGAAGTTTTAACATCTAAATTTTTGCGTTAGTTTTTGCAATATTTAAACATGTTTGGCAGATTTTGATAATTTATTCTTTTGAAGGTAATCAATTTTTCTCTTATATTTTTCTATTGTGTAATCATATATATTTTGTTTTGTTTCAATAGTTTATAGGAAGTGAATCTTATGAGTCTTTAATAATTTTTGGCTTTTCGAAAGTTTAAACATTTGAATTTTTGAGTTACTTTCTTGCAATATCTAAAACTATTTGGCAAATTTCAATGACTATAGCCATGAATTATTCTTTTGAGGGTAACATATCTTTCTCTTATATTTCTCTGTTGTGTAATCACACACACACACACATATATATATATATATAATTTGTAGGTTTCGAATCTTTTTGTTTCTTTAATATTTTTTGCCTTTTGTAATTTTTGACATCGGTATTTTTTGGGTTCATTTTTTTGCAATATCTGAAACTTTTCTGGCAGATTTCAATAATTATAACCATGGATAATTTTTTTTTTTTTAATATAACTCATTTTTCTCTTATATTTCTCTGTTGTGTAGTTATATACATTCTATTTTATTTCAATAATTTCTAAGCAGTTAATCTTTTGATTTTTTAATATTTTTTGAATTATTCTTTAATTCAAATATTCTTTAATATCTAAATGTTTTAGTTACTTTTTTGCAATGTCGTCAAATTTTTTTATAAGTCATTGCACATTCAAGTAATGGCTTCTTCATCAAATTGTAACACAAATCGAAATCAAACAAGAGAAATTCATGCAATGGTATAGTTTTGTAATCAATTTTATTTTATTTTAGTTTACAACACAAATAGGTAGATTTCCATGCGTAGTATGGGTTAACGACTAGTTCCATTTGTATATGGAACTATCTATTCTACCATTTAGTAAAATATATGACACAAAAGAAGATTATATTGAAGTGTTTAAATATAAAATAGAATTTAAAATCAATTATAAAAATATAAATTAGAATAATGATTTTTGTTCCGACCCTATTATTTCCACGAGCTACAACGAGCCTAAGCCCATGAAAAGTCCAAATCATGTGGGCCCATGCAGGGACAAAGCCCAAACTAAAACAACGGCCAATAAGACCAGCAAAAGGAAAAATAGAAGGGACTCCACAAAAAGGACAACACTAATGGCCTGTTTGGATGAAGGAGGGAAGGAGGGGTAGTAAAGGGAAGTAAAGTAGTGTTGGCTAAAAAAAAGTTAATTTTATGTTAAATCTATTCTACTCTACTCTACTCTCCCTCCCTTCCCCTCTATCCAAACGAACCATAAATTTGCCATAATATGACCCTACCAATAGCCCATAATGGCCCAAGCCAATAAAAAAAATAAAAAATAAAAAATAAAAAACCTAGGAAAACTAAACAAATTCATGCCACTTAGAGAATTCAACATGGCATAATAGAAAGGGGTCCAAGTCCAACAAAGAACTTGGTGGTTTCAAGAGTTTACCACAAACAAGCCACAACACATAATCATATCCAATTCGCAAGGTGAATATACCTAACTTGAGTGGCCTGACCTAGCAACCCAAGCTTTCAAAGGACTCCGACCCATTACAATCAAAGCTTAAGGAGGTAAAGTTTGGCAAGAACAGAGAGAAGTCAAGTATAAGGGTATTCTTTCGTGGCTTTTGGGTGTTGTGTTTGCAAGGAAACACCGATACATCGATGTTAGATAAGGGTAACAAATGTGGTGCAATTAATGAGTTCCTTAACTACAAACAAAAGTGATCTATCAATACTATAGCGGTATAACAAACCGTATCGATGCTAAATGCCATCAGGAAATAACGTTAAGATCATGCTTATTGTGCTATATGAAGGGAGTAATTAAACAGAAACACTACCATCAATGCATTCAAACATAATAAAGTAACAATGCAAACAAAAGTAACTACAATAGCTACAATTAATAATGGAAATGAAAGTACTTACTTGCATGTCATAAACTAAAGATAATAAGAGTAATCAATATGAGAATGTGTCTTTTGCTTGAAATGTAAACTACTATTTATACTTGAGACTTCTATATATAATTAACGATAGCTAATTGTAGTTACTTATACCATCTGGGGCATCATCTTTGATCCTCTAGAACACTTATTCATTGTGTTATCATCTTTTCTAGTCATATGCTGACTTCCTTTAAATTTGAAGACTACTATATTTATCGCTCTCACTCCTATCATTTTTAAGCGGGGATTGTCACATCACTAATCATGTGTTAATCATGCTATTTCATGAACACTTTCTGTCATTGGTAACTTTTCACATGTCTCATCCCCAGCCTTCTATGCCATTTGTAATTTATTTCTGAAATTTTCAAAAACTCACATATCCTTTAAAGATACTAATAGTGCTCGTTTTAGACATAATTACCATTTGTTTGTCAAACTTTGAAAATATGTACATATATATGGATTAAGGTATAAATATCAAGAAAGTCAATTTCGTACCATACTGGCTGGTACGGCCGGTATATACCGTACCGGTCAGTGTACCGGTATAGATAACCCCCTTGTTTCATACCGAAAAAAATACTGGTTGTACTGGCTGTACTGGCGAAATCCAGCTGTTTCGGCCAGTAAATGGATACCGAGCTGAAACATGAAAAGTCACATTTGTAAGGAAAGAAATTAGAGAAGAAGGAGAAAATGAAGAAGATGATGACGAAGCAGGGGTGGCGCCGTGTAGCAACTGCTTCTTCTTCTTCTGTTTCTTCTTTTTCTTCTTCTTCTTCTTCTTCTTCTTCTTCTTCTTTCCTTTTTTTCTTCTTCTTCTCTGTCAGTCTGTCCATCTCCCTCTTTTTTTTTTTTTTTTTTTTTGCTGAACCTTTTTTTCTTCTTCTTCTTCTCTGTCGGTTTGTCCGTCTCCCTCTTCTTTTTTTTTCTTTCTTCTTCTTCTCTGTCTGGTCTGTCCATCTCCCTCTCTTTTTTTTTTTTTTTTTTGGGGGGTGGTTTCTCACTTTCTCTTCCTTTGTTTTGTATTTGTTTTTGAAGTTTCCTAAGCTCTCCACATGACTCTGTACACTGACACTGGCTGCCAACCATTGGCAATATTGAAAACTTTTAATTTTTGAATAAAAGATGAGCACTCCATCCCTTCTTTTCAGCGTTGGCCTTTGAGCCCAAAAGATGTGACATATAATGTACCTGTATTGACATATTACCACAGAATTGCAACAATTTTATATTTAGAACAATGCTAATATTATAACATTTTAAACAATTTTTGTCATAATTTGTCATGTGAGAAGTTGTGAGTGATGAAAATGTGAACCCACATACACTCACAATTTTTTTCACCCCTCACAACTTATCATATAAAGAGTTGTGGTAAAAGTTAATAACTCCATAAAAAAATATAAAAAGTTGCCAATGTGATATATTGAGTTATTAAAAATATGACTTTGTATATTGTATAAAATAGTAAAAAATAGTGGTAAATCCGAAACCTTACACTGGTATTGACCAGTATCTGAAATATATCGTACCGCTGGTCAACAACCTTCGGTACAGTATTGACTTCCTTAACAAATACGCTACTTCATATTTGCAAACCCGATAATAAAGAAGTAGGAATACTTCTTCAAACTGAATCAGCAGGCTCGCAAAAAGGGAGGTCTTCTCAAGATTAGGTGGGATCCGAAGAATGGGGTTGCTCTCAAAGAAATTGACGGGCTTTAGATCAAAGCTTGATGAAACTGTTGGCATTATAGGGAAATCCTCTTGACATGGTATATGATGGAAGCCTAGCGTGTACCATAGCACAATGTCCTTATTTTCAATTGGTCTATCCCTGCAAAATTCAACCCAATAATAAGAATATTTTAGCTAACTGAAACATTGAATTGTCAAGCTGAATTGAGAAAAACAATGTACTATAGCATCAACCTTTTCAAGTTACACGAAATTCAAAGCTCGGTATATTTGCCATTGAATTGTAATCGAAGAATGTCATATCATACTGCAAGAAGTCAATGAAAAAGGCGCGTGACTTTTTTTTCAAGGTGAAGTTAAAACATCAAACCGAAATCTAGACCACCACAACCAATAATTATTCCATGCATTGATATATGTTTATCCTCTCTTTTTACATTTTATGGTTCCACAACCGTGTGGAATCCAAGAGCGATAATACTTATATTAGATATATGAGATACTTTTTTCACCCCCAATGATGCAATCGCATGACTTTTCCAATGTATGAAATACTTACTACACCACAAGAAGAAGGCAATCACGTGACCTTTTTGCTCTTTGATTCATTTCAAAACCTATACTTGTTACAAACTAAACTAAGTTCTGGGAGTTTAATTTTTTCAAAGAAACATACCTTTCGGACCATGTTGCAAAAGTGTCTTCACCTTGGCTCTGGTAAACAAACAACCCGCCTGCCCATTGCTCACTCTGGTTATAGGGAGTGACCCATATTTGGTTGTTTGTAAAGGCACCACGCTTCCGGGGAGGGTCATCAAGATCAAGCATGCTAGCAGCTGTGCCACCAGGAACCACCTTATATCCAACTGGGTTCCCGACTCGTGTCTTCTTCGACAACGGGTTAATCACGTGGAACCCGGACGGGTCATAGAGTTTAAGCTTAATTTGTGCATCCTTCTCTGTCTTAGCCACATTTCTTACGGTTTTCAAGTAGCTCCTCCTGGGTGACTCACCGGGTGAGGTCTGCTGCTTCTTGATGTTTACATTAACAAAGGAATTATCTGAGCCATCGATGTCCATATCTAGATAGAATGTGATGTAGTGGTCATGGATAACACCTATAACATTTTCGGACAAAAGGGTACCGTATAGATTTTCTTGGTTGGGAATCTGGTTTATGTTGTCGTAGGTGGTACCTTTCACCATCAAAACACCGCTTAGTCCAACCTGTGAACAGTAATTGTGATAAGCTCTGAGCTCATAAACTATATAGTGACAGAAAAACTGAAAAAACTGAATTGTTAGTCAAACTAGATGAGACTACAAGGTTAGTTGAGACTCTTGTTATGAAGAACTCCTCATTAGAAGAGAAAGTCAAAAATCTCGAGGTTGTTCTTAGCCAAGCTAGTGCTCAAATAAAGAGGATGTCTAGTGCAAAGCTTATTGAGATATTGAGTGCTCAAAAACCTAATTCTGATAAGACTAGCTTAGGATATGCTGTTTCCTCCGGACCCTCCTCTTCCACGACTTCTGGATCAAAGACTTTCTTTGTACCCCAATCTGAGAAGTGTGATAAATGTATGAAATCCATAACTGATTTGTATAATTCTAAATCATTTGTTAAACATTACTCTAGGAAGTCTAGTAGCCCTAAAACTGCTCATGTTTATCACCATTGTGGTGTTTCTAGACACATTCGTCCTAATTGCTTTAAGTTGTATTCTCAAAAGCAAGTGTCCAAACGGTCACAGGTTCCCTCTCATGGTTCAACACCTTTGTTTGGAGAGTTATTAAAAACTTTGAGCTTTTTAACTCAATTTCAGGATAATTCTAATTCTTCTTTGTAGACATACTAGGACACGTGCTTTTTCATCTTCACGGCCAAAAACTCGTGCTATGTGAGTGAGAAAGGAACCTAAGACTTAATTGTCTTTTCTATCTATCATCTACTTTAATTCTTTCTATCTAAAGTAGAACTTTCTTACTTGATTTCTTATCTATTTTTGGAATCATGCTTTCATACATCTACATCTTTCTTTCATGCTTTCATACATCTACATCTTTCTTTCATGCTTTCATGTTGTTTGTCTGTTTTTGTTTGGTTGTTTAGTCATTATTTTGTTTGTTTTTCAAAATAAAAAGAGAAAAATAAAAAATTACAAATACAAAAACAGTATGTGTTGGTGTATATTGGTGCTTGTGTACCTTGGATGGCCATTAAAACAAAGTTTTCTAAACTTTGTATCTCTTGCAGCTTAGACGAGCATCTCAATGTACAACTAAGCAAGTAAGCTTTGTGGCTCGTGTTTGTGATGAATACGATTAAATAATCTCTTATACTTAACACTCATATCACTCTTTTTGGTAGCAAGGATTAGAAAATTCTAGGAGAAATGAATAAATAACCATCTCACTACTAAAACCCGCCAATCATGTATAACATCTGTATGCTTCAGCATAGCAAAAGTGTGATGTTTTTGCTTACATAATTGGGTATTTCTTTTCTCTCTCTTATATGTCCATGCATGCTATGCTAAAAAAAAAATGCAAAAAAATAAAAAATAAAAACAAAAAGAATCAAAATGCTTTTCAAAATGATTGCAAGCGTGTTTCTAGGAAATGTGGGAATTATAAGATGTATCTCGAAGGTAATAGTCTCTATCAAATAGTTATGATTATGTGTAAGTGTAATTGATTCTCTCTAGTCTTAAATCTTCATAATATGAGACACTTATCCACTCTTGCTATGTTTTCGCACACAACACGCATACTCTTTGCTACTTTTGATACATGTGCCAGTACAATGTGATTTGGCCATCATAAGGAATACATGTTTTAATATATGCTCACTAAACTGTCTTAACTTGTCTTTGAAATATAAAATTAGTTAGACATGTTTTGTGTGTGTGTGTGTGTGTGTGTTTAGATCTATGGATGCTATGCTTATATGTTGAGAGATGTTTTGAGAGCTTAACATGTTGATTGGATCTTTGTTTGAGTATATTGCTTGTTGCATTCATCTCCTATGTGTTTTTCCCCTTGAAAAACCTCTTTTCTACATCCTCGATAGCTTCTTGACAAAATCTCGACACATACCTCTTCTATCGAGATTTCTGGGTTTGACCTTGACAGCTTCTCGACAAATAGGTCGATCCATCAAGGAAATTTTCCAAGCTCTCTGTCTACCTGATAGATTCTCGACAACTCCTCGATCCATCGAGATTTCTGGGTTTTCGCTTGATAACAACTCGATAGCTTCGCAATTTGTCGAGACCCTCTTGCATGCATTGTTTTTCACATGTTTTGTATCTTTCTATTATCTTGTCATCCATAGCATCTTGTTACATTACATTCATGCATTTATATGGATTCTTTGTACCCCCTTGATCATCTTTAATCATCTTTATGTTTCTTGGGTGAAGTTTTATAACTTCTTATACCCTTTGTTAATCATGACAAAAAGGGGGAGAAAATGTGATTTCTTTTTAAGATTCTACATGTTAGGGGGAGAAATACATGCCTTTGTAAGGGGGAGTTTTGTTTCATCTTGTTAGGGGAAGTGTTTACCTCCTTGTTGTTTTAAGAGCTTCTTTTAACTTCTTGTACACCGGTCTTGTGACCATCTTGTTACATATATTGTACTTTATTTTTATATATATGATGATGATGTATGTTTTCTTCACGTACCTCTACATGTGTTATTTCTTTTCTCTCTTTATACACATGTTTCTTTATGTATGCAATCTTTATTTCTGTTTTACACATGATGTTTTGATGAGTTTTGTTTAAGTGTTTCAGAATAACAGGTTGTGAAAGTCTACCATGCCATGAACTCTCGTCTTGCAAAGTTTTTCAAGAGTTTATGTTAGGGTTAGATTTATTTTGTACTTCAACAAGTGGTTATGAGTTTAGTGATTTAAGACTTCTCTCATGATTCATTTGTTTGTTGTGGTTTTGTAATGGATTGCCAAAGGAGGAGATTGTTAAAGACATATTTTATGTAATTGGCTAATCCTTTGACAAAATACACTTTACTTGTAATTGGATAGATCTATGATAGGTTTAGGACTTCAAGAAACAAGAGTTCAAGTCAAGTATTAAAGTTATGAAGATTGGACTAAGAAACAAGTGAAGAAAATTTGTTCATTAAAGCTCGACAGATACCTCAACAAAAATAGTATCTATCGAGATTTAATAACGAAACTCGACAGAAGTTGAATTTGTCGAGATCTACGAAATCAAAATTTTCAGATCTGATTTTTAGCTCATGCTGACATGTATGTGTAGGGTTTCTTTTGTCATAACCCTAGACATATATAAGGCTTATTTTAAAGGCCGTTATACATGGAGAACACTTGCAAAAAGTGACCTAGTACCTTATTCTTTCTGCAAGAAGTTACTACATCCTTTACGCCTTAAGATTTTGAAACCAAGTGCTTCTTAATCTTCACTGTTGATGAAGTAAAGAACTTTGCAGCTAATAACCTTTTTCAGATTGTTGGAGTTAGTCACGTACTAAGATTTGTGCAAAAGGGTGACATTCATATATTGAAAAGTTCAGAGGTACTGAAGTGATAGAAGGTTTCTGCTATAAGTTCATCTACGGGAATTGTAGAGCTTAAGGACAAAGATTTTGTACTAGATCTGAAACTTCTCTTTACTATAGTGAATTGCTTTTCGGGAAGATTTCCCCCTAGGTTTTTTACTGTGAAACGAGTTTGTTTCATTGGTTTTCCTTTGTCATCATATCTTGTCTTATTTACTATTCATCTATGCATGATATTGACATAATATTGATGTTTATTTATTTTAACAAGGTTTATTCATAATAAATCTAATTAACAACATAGGTTTAAAACTTGTTCATTCTATCAACTGGGGCCTAAATTTCCCAATAGAGTGAAACAAGGAGAAGGCCACGTCGGCAAGCATCACCTGTGGGCGGTGGTGGTGTGGGATTTGGTGGCTGCTAGCTATAGCCATGAAGATTCAGCCATAGACAAAGGTTTGTTGGAAGAGAAAAATATTTTTGAATTTTTGGATCTGACAAGAAGCTTAGGCAGGAAGTGGTGAGGACTAAGAGAGCAAATTGAATTGGCAAAGAGATGGGCACACGGATCGCTGATGTGGCTCAATTTTATAACCGTTAGATTAAGTCAACAGCTCATGTTAAAAGAATTGCACCCGGAGATATTGCACAGAATCTCAATCCCCTAAAAGCAAAATAAAAAGTCATATTAACTAACACCTAGCACCTAGCTACACGTTCAAGCCAACAAGTACTAGTCAAAGATTACAACTAAAGTATGGAACTTTTGCTTCTCACCTAGGCATGAAAAACATGATTCAGCAAAAAAATTGGAGATAATTCAGCAAAAAAATGAAAAACATGTAGAAATAGGGAAACATGCAAAAAAGTTATCACTTTATCACCGGCCAAATGGTGTAGAGTCGATGATGACTGTTTACCAAAAACAAGTCTATGATGACTTGTATAGAAAGGACATAAAATTTTTCTATATAACAATTGTTTGCATAATAAAATTGTTCCAGTTAAGTTTGGAGGTTGTCTTTTTTTGTTCTAGCTAAAATTTTGGAGGTTGTCAATGTGGAGCTTTCATCCATGTATTATGCTTTCTTGAGGTTAGCTATGTTTCAACTTTCAATTTCAAGAATGCATTCTATTTGAAGTTGTCTATTTAGTTTTTAGTATAGGTTAATATAACTTTATAGTACATTTGGAGGTCTTATTAATTCTTTTAGGAAATTTCTATATAATTGATTTGCTTTTTCTTTACATCATGTGATTTTGCCTAATTTGTGTCTGCGTGTTATTATTGTTGTCTTTGTGCTATTTTATCTTTAAAAAGTGATATATATATATATATATATATATATATATATATATATATATATATATTGTGGGGTCACAATTTGCGGCCCAAGCCCAAGTTATATGGGGTCTTGGTCCTATAAGCCCAATACAATGAATTTGTAGAGAGTGAGTCAAAGAACTGGGCCCAAATGAATTGGACAACGGCTAATATGGATGTGGAAGATGATTAAGTAGGAACAAGGAGCATAGAGCTGAATGAATTCACCATCCGAGGACACAAGCGTTCATGTCCAAGGAGGCGATTGTTCATATAAATTGCCTAAACAGAATACAAGTGCAATTTAGATTGTTACAGAGTTCCTTCGTTTGTTTTTTCTCCCTCCCCCTTTCTCTAGGGTCTCTACCCTTATTTATACTACATCTCTTCCTTCATCTCTACCCTACACGTGGACAGTGGATGGTGTATGCTGATACTTGTCCCGTCAACCCCCTCTAGAAGTCTTCTGGAGTAGTTGTAAAGTTGAAAAGCATGGTTCAGTCAGTTGCAGCGCATTTAATGCGATAGCAGCTTTCTCCTAGATATTTTTAGGTCTTCCTCCTTCTCCCACGTCCGTGAAGCACATTCCTGTCACTGACCCCTCTTAGAAGGTCACTTTAATTGCTGAATTATATATTTTGAGTCGTATTCATTAAGTCCAAGGAGTATGTACTCCTTGGACGGCCATTTATTTTCTCTCTTCTTACGGAACTTGGTCTGGGAACATTTCATAATTACTTGCTTATCCTCAAGCCTATTTATATTCTCGGATAAAACCCAAGATCCAATATACGATCTTGGGCCTTTGCCCCTACATATATATATAAACAACGATAAACATGAATTTGTAGTCCAATTAGAAATTTTAATATAAATCTAGTTAGTATATTCCTTACAATATAAGGAATCCATGCAAAGCACAGGCCTAAAACTAGTTATATATAAAACAAGAACTTTAACCCATAGAGGTTTAAGGTTCTATTATCAAAACTTTGCATTTAGCCTTCCATATCATCAAAACATAGCATTTATGTCAAAGTATTATTTCACAATCACTTGTTAATGGGTAGATGCATTTTATTTCTATGCACTAATTATTATTTTTCCAATGGATCTCTCTCTCTCTCTCTCTCTCTCTCTCTCTCTATATATATATATATATATATATTAACAAAAATTCATATGTACATTTTTGTTTAATATATTTAAATGTGCACCGTTGGAGTACACACTTTCAATGTCTATGGTGTACAATAAATTTTGTTAAATGGATATATATATATTATTTACAATTTGATATATTTTATAAATAAAATAGTTATTGGTCTCTAATTATCTTAATATTTTGCAAGTATAGAGAATAAAATAAAAAAACAATGTAGTATTTAACCAATAATTTGTATTTTTAACTTATTATATTGACATAAAATATGTGACCTCCAAATTGGTTTCTTAAATATACATAATCAATGACAAGTAATTTAATTGAAAATAAATTTTCAGACATTTTAACGTATGATGAGAATTATATATGAAAATAAAAATTTCTTATTAAAATTTTAAAAATAAACTAATGTTGTTCAAAAACTCCTTTCACTTTTCTATCTCTGCTTTATTGAGTAATGAGTAGTTGAATGAGACTTGAAATGAACAAAAGCCAGCTATTGATGTCTGTATCTAATAAGACGAGATGTAAAAAAGAGGATAAAAGAAAGAGACAAAAGACCCCCTTTCGTTACACCACAAAAAAGAAAAAGCTAGAATGATAAGAGAATCCGGTTAATATGTGCCGTACACATTAATCATCCATTTTTTGGAACATTTTATAGAGAATTGATTTATTATTGTGTGTCTTTAGGACACACGTTAGTAAAATTGATGGTAAAATACTACCCAGGAACAAACTCTCTTTTTCCTTCTTTTCTTTTCTTTTTTTTTTTCTTTTTTATGGGAGTACTTGCACACGGTCCTAAAAAATTGTGGCTTTAAATAGTAAAATAAGATAAGATAATAACAGGTACCTTGTTCTTATTCAGCAACACTGACCACTGATTCTCAAAAACAAAAGGACAACTTGCCCACTAAGAATTTTTTGAATGTAAAATTTTTAGGTTTTAGCAACTTAGTATCCTTTTGGATCGGCAAACGTGGATCCACATTTGCATTTCCTTCCCTTTTTTTTTTTTTTCCAGCCGCATGTTTTGACTTTTCAATAGTGAACAATGCATCTATGCACTGTTCACGGATCCCACAAACTTCACTTTTCAGCAACTTTTTCATTAAAAATTAATCTCATGGCACTAGTCACACATTTAAAAATTATTTTGTAACAATGTTTTCAATTTTCAGTTTTCAGTTTCAGCAAAATAAGTTATATCCAAACAGACCCTTAAATACTTATTTTATCTATTTTCTTACCTCACTTTATAATACACTTCACAAATCTTTTTTCTTCTTTTTTTTTTGCCACTCTCATTTAAATATATATTTTTTTATTCTTTCTCTTTTCTTCCATCTCTCTGTTTCTCTATTTCTATCTCTATTTGAAGCAAGAACCATGAACAAAACCAGCAAACCAACAGCCACCACCACAACCACCGATCCAACCTAGCCACAGTCACCCACCGCCACAACCAATCGCCACCCATTGCCACAACCCCAACTAATCCACTACAAATTTGAATTTTTTTTTTTTTTAAACAAAATCCAATTCTTATTATAACAACAAAGTTGATTCAGAATAAGAAAATAAGGAAAATAAAAAAATAAAAAAAGACAAGCCGACCTGACCTACTCTGGCAATAGGGAGGAGGATGAGCGGAGGTGGGGAGGCAGACAAGGTGGTGTTGCATGGTGAACACCAATCTTTACTATCTTTTTCCTTCCGACTACTCTCTATCTCTACTGGCCTTCTCTCTCGGGTGTGCTGTGGTCTTTCTCCATCTCTCTGTGCTAGAGATGAAGGTAGAAAACTAAAAAAAAAGAGGAGTGGGGAATGGGGATACATGTGTGGAGGAGAAAACAAGAGGGGTGGGGATTGGAGATAAGTGTATGGAGGAGAAAAAAAGAATAAAGAAAAGTAGAAATCATATGGATAAAAATAAATAAAGAGAGAAATAGAAAAATAAAATAAAGAGTAAGAAATTAAAATTGAGAAATAATACTATAATATTTTCATAATACTTTCATAATAAATCTTAAGTAGAAGGTTGTTACTGAAATTAATGATGAGTAAACAAATAATTTTGACTTTAAATTAGAACCAACAATAACTTCTCACATAAGATTTATTGTGAAAATGTTGTTAAACATATCGTGAATGTAATATTCCTAATTAAAATTAGATGACCAACAACTCACTATATCATTACCTTCACGAGATTTCTTAAAAAATTATTATTAGGAAAATTTTATAAATATTACATTGGCAGATTTAAAAAATATGGTTATTGGGTATTTGAAAAATATAACCATCAGAAATGAATGAAGGAAGATTGGAAATGAAAATTTAAAAATTTAAAAATTAAAAAAAATTAAAAAAAAAAAAAGGGAATAGAGAAATAGTATTAAAATAGGATAGATAAAAAAATAATTTGTTGGAAAGCATATTTGAAAAAGTAAGTAACTAAAAGGTAAAAAGAATTGTTCACTCTCCAAACAGTACAAAAATTTCGAGAAACAATTGGAAATGCTCTAATAACTGGATTGTTAAGTTATTATTATGTTAGTGGGCTATGAAGCATATGTGCAAGTATTTGAGATTAAATTTCGACACAAGTATATGCTAAGATCATATCAGAGAGTATGCTTCTATCTTTTCAATTTTTCTTCTTAGCACCCACCTGCTCCTAATCCTAACCTCAATATCCAAATGTGCAGTGCTGGTGACAAAACAGGCATGTCTTCCCAAGCAATGCTAGCTACTTTGGCTACAATACTATGTATATTTTGGTTACTATGGGAATTCAAGAAGATGATGAGTAGAAATTACCACTTGCCACCAGGTCCCAGAGGCTTGCCTTTAGTTGGGTACCTCCCATTCCTTGGCAAGAACCTCCACCAATCGTTTAATGAGCTTGCTCGAATTTATGGTCCAATCTATAAGCTTAATATCGGACACAAACAATGTGTCATCATAAGTTCACCGTCTTTGGTAAAAGAGGTGCATGGTAGGCCACCATGACATTACGTTTGCCAATCGTAACCCAACTGTTGCAGCATTGGCCTTCTCATATGGTGGAAATGATATCGCATTTGCTCCCTATGGCCCTGAATGGCGCATGTTGCGCAAAATATTTGCACGCGAGATGCTAAGTAACTTGAACCTTGATGCTTCCTACACCCTTAGGAGAAATGAGGTAAAGAAGTGTATTAGAGATATGTATGGCAAGGTTGGAACAGCAATTAATGTTGGTGAAATTGCGTTTTCAACCGTGATTAATATGATCACTAGTATGTTTTGGGGTGGCACAATTGAAGGAGAGGAAGGGACTAATCTTGGTGCAGAGTTTCGTGCAGCAGCCATGCAACTGACAGTTATATTGGGAAAACCAAATGTTTCGGATTTCTTTCCACCCCTTGCAAGGTTTGACATACAAGGAGTGGAGAGGGAAATGAAGAAGGTATCGCTTTGGATTGGGAGGATCTTTGAACGTGTTATAGAACAACGGAAAAAGTTGGGCAGCGTAAAACAGGAGGGGCCAAGAGAGTTTCGTGGCAAGGACTTTATGCAGTTCCTCCTAGATTTCAGAGAGCAAGGCACTGGAAAATCAATCTCCCTGGCACAAATTAAGGCCATGCTTATGGTATTTCATTTGAAAAATTATTCAGTTCTTCTTTTCTTTTTTTTCTTTGCTTTAGAAACAAAAACACACTCATATAATAACGGAGAGAGAAGGAGATTCTAAGTTTTAATATAAGGATACATCACAATTCACAAATCCACTCAAACTCCACAACAACTTTCAAGAGAGAGTTTAACAAATTATGCTCATTTTATACACAACATATTCTCTTAAGTAATGTTAAACAATTACCTTTTCTTTCTTTTTTCTTTAGAAACAAACACACACACAAGAAAGAAACATAGTATTCGATCTTCTTACATGATAGTGAATTCTAACAATTGATTTAATAATAAAATCCATTGCACATTTAAGAGCAGAGAACCTTACGTCATTATACTTCAAAATAACTACTAATCTTCCATTTTTAATACTTGCTAGTATCCTTGTTATCGAGTTCCAAGTTCTTAATGAAACAATAAGACCTTCAAAATGTTTTATTTTGTCTTTTTAGTTTGGTTCAGTTACTATTTTGGTTGTTTGTTTTATGTGCACAAAAAACAATTTCAACCGTACTTTAACCGAATGCAAAATGTAGTCGCCGCACCACCGGCCGGCCACAGTAAAAGTGCAAAAGCCGCACTGGCCAAACCTATATATATATATATATATATATATATATATATATATATATAAGCGTTACAGCCTTACAGGTTATATTGTTTATATTTTTTTACATGTTATATTTATCTTTGGATAGTTTATATGTTATATTTGTTAATTTGTGTTACAAAGTTATATATTTATTCTTTCTCAAAAAAAAAAAAATTTATATATTTATTGTTTTGAAAGTTGTCGTGTGTTTTTTTACTCGAAAGTTAACTGTAATGGTTTTTCTTAAAGCTACTATCATAATTATTAGTAGTAATTGGTGTTTGCAATACTAGCAGGTAGTTGGTTCGTTAAAAAAAAAAAATTTAGCCCCTTTAAACCTAAAAACACCTCTGGCTACTTTAAATCAGCCCAAAACATTTGGGCTGGCCCAAACCAACCCAAATTTTTTTCTTTAAAGGCCTAGCCTAGCACAGATCAGACCGCATTGCATAGTAACCAATCCATTAAGATGAAGTGCAGTGAGATTTTTGGGCAAACTGCATCACAAGCTATGGTGCTAAATACGGCCCAAAATTCCAAAACATAACTAAACCTCACCATGTACAACTTAGTTAAAATGGTCTTCAATGTTTCAAATGTACTAGCATCAATTTATTTCTTAATTAGAGAGAAAAAAAATTTAGTTCTTAATCTTTTGGTATTGTATCAAAATAATTAATGATATGAACTATTTTGATATAATACCAAAAAGTTAGAGACCAAACTAACATATTTAAAATGTTACTCTTTTGACCCTAAGGTGTATGTCAGAGAACAAAATAATAATTAAATCTTTTTTATTTTATTTCTCACTGATAATAATGAATGATGAATCTATCCCCAAAAACCTGTCATTTCTGATATATATAATATTATACTTGATAGTTTTTTCTGTTAACAGGACATCGTGATAGGTGGTACTGACACAACATCAACCATGGTCGAGTGGACAATGACAGAAATGATCCTACATCCAGAAGTTATGAGAAAATCCCAGGAAGAATTAACAACTGTGGTGGGTATTAACAATACTGTTGAAGAATTCCACATACCCAAATTGGAATATTTGAATGCAGTGGTAAAGGATACGCTAACATTGCACCCAGCAGCCCCATTGTTACTGCCTCGTTGCCCAACACAATCTTGCAATGTGGGTGGTTACACAATACCAAAAGGTACAAAGGTCTTTTTGAATGACTGGACAATGCATAGGTATCAGAATATGTAGCAAAAATGTGAGAAGCAAGGATCAAATCATGCCTTGACAGAAGCAATATCAAGCGAAGCTACAGAATTACAAAATAGAGTAAACAGTTAGTAGCTTAAGGACTAAAACTACATGTAGCATTGTTTTTAATAGTGTTAGTTTTCTCACGTGAGCAGCTTAGTTATTTTCCTGTTCACATGTGCATAGTTTAGAGTTAAGTGTTAGTTACTGTTTTCCCTTACTCTGTATTGTATATAAGTTGTAAAACTGATTCTTCTAATAATACCGATCCCAAATTCTCTGATATGGTACCAGAGCAAAGTCCCAAATTCTAGGGTTCTTAGGGTTTATACTTCCTCAATTTTTTCTCTGAGAAAATTCCTTTCTTTCTTTAAGAAAATTCTTCATTGTTAACAATGGTTTCCGTTGCAACTCAAGGTGCTACTACATCAGAGAATGTTGCATCTTCGTCTTCACAAGATTCACCAATGGATGATCCCCTGTTCTTGCATCATGCAGAGAGTCCGAGTACAATTCTTGTGACTCAGCCTTTGATTGGTAGAGAGAACTACTCGGCATGGGCTCGAGCTGTGAGGAAAGCATTACTTACCAAGAACAAACTGGGATTCATTGATGGTTCTCTCACTTTATCATCTCCAATGGTGTCTACTCCTTCGGCAGTTCAGGCTTGGGTCAGATGTGATAATATGGTTGGAACTTGGTTAACCAACTCAATGTCACCAAAGCTTCAAGCAAGTATCATTTATGAAGACACGGCTTTGGAGATTTGGACTGATTTGAGGAATCGATTTGCGCAGAGCAATGGACCAAGAATTTACAATCTTCAGAAGGAAATTGCTGATTTACACCAAGGTGAAGTTTCTATAACTGACTTCTTTACTCAATTGAAAGTACTTTGGGATCAATTGCAAAGCTATAGTCCATTTCCTACATGTACGTGTGGAAAATGTGTGTGCAATGTGAATAAGAGGCTTAGTGATCTGCAAGTTAGAGAATCAGTATTGAAGTTTTTAATGGGTTTGAATGACTCTTTTTCACAAGTAAGATCTCAAGTATTGCTCATGGATCCTCTGCCTTCTGTTAGCAAAGTCTATTCTTTGTTGATACAAGAAGAGATGCAGAGATCAGTTACTAATCAATCTGGTGTAAAGGTTGATTCAACAGCTTTGGTTGCAAAGATGCAAAACTTTAATGCTTGTATTACTTCTGGTGGTAATGGAGTCAAGGGCAAGGATAAGCCTGTTTGTACTCATTGTGGCAAGACTGGCCATATAACAGACAAGTGCTATAGATTACATGGCTTTCCTCCTGGTTTTAAGTTCAAGAATAAGTCTCCAATGGCACATCAAGTCTCAGTCATGCCTTGTCCAAATCCCAACAATTCAGTTTTTACTCCAGAACAGTGTCAGCAGCTTCTTACATTAATTAATCCTTGTTCTCCTCTTGTGTCTGTTGTCCAAGGCAAGGATATTCATGGCAAAGATGCTTCTTTAACATGTGCTCCTTCTTCTTCTTCTGCAATGGCAGGTATAGATGTTTCTCATTCTGTTTTTTCTGCAAAGGTAGTTAACAGAAGGGCTTACACTTCTGATATTTGGGTTATTGATACTGGAGCTACTGACCACATTGTTTGTTCAATGAATCTTTTGTCTTTTATTACTACTATTGCTCAGTCTATAGTTGAATTTCCCAATGGGTAAACTGCTTCTGTCACATATATTGGAACTGTTAACCTTTCTTCTTCACTCACACTTCATAATGTTTTATGTGTGCCTTCTTTCACTTTTAACCTTCTCTCTGTTAGCACCATCACTAAATCTCACCCTTGCTGCCTTATTTTCCTATCTACTTTCTGTTTTATCCAGGACCTTACCTGTTGGAGAACGATTGGAGTGGGGCAAGCAAATGATGGTTTGTACCTGTTACAATCTGGCAGCACTCATCAGCATTCTTCAAGTTCTCTTGATGATTTCCTGGCAAGTCATAATTTGAGTACAATTTCCAATTCTTTCTTAGCTACAACTTCAACCAATACACTTTCTTCCCTTTGGCATAGTAGATTAGGGCAACCATCAGATTCTAGGTTACAAGCTTTAAGTCATGTTTTTCCTTTTCTGAAAACTTCTTGTAATAATGCTTGTAACATTTGTCCTTTGGCTAAACAAAAGCGTTTGCCATTTCCTTTTAATAACAATCTCAGTACTTTTGCCTTTGATTTGTTGCATATGGATGTTTGGGGTCCGTATTCCACTCCTACCATAGATGGTTACAAGTACTTCTTGACTATTGTTGATGATGCAACTAAAGCTACATGGGTTTACTTAATGAAATCTACATGGGTTTACATTTGTCTTTTCAATGTGAAAGTTAAACAAATAAGGACTGATAATGCTTTGGAATTTAATATGCCAAATTTCTTTGCTTCTAATGGTATTATCCATCAACACAGTTGTGTTTATACTCCACAACAAAATTCTGTTGTGGAGAGAAAACATCAACATCTTCTTTCTATTGCTAGGGCCTTACAATTTCAGTCAAATTTGCCTATTCCTTTTTGGGGTGACTGTGTGCTCACTGCTGCTTACTTGATCAACAGACTTCCTTCTCTCTTGCTCAACAACAAGACCCCTTTTGAACTTCTTTTCCATAAACCTCCATCTTATGATCATTTGAGGGTTTTTACGTGTGAATGTTTTGCTTCAACCATTGCTAATACTCGGTCTAAGTTTGATCCTAGGTCTAGGAGGTGTGTATTCATTGGCTACCCTTTCAATGTCAAGGGTTACAAGGTTTTTGATTTACACACTCATACCGTTTTCATTAGTAGAGATGTTGTCTTTCATGAATCCATTTTTCCTTTCCTTACATCTGTTTCTCATTCTAACACTGATCTGCATGTTCCTTTACCTTGTACTTCTCCTCTTCCTTTTGATGATTTGTCTTCATCTTCCTCATCTCATTTGATTTCTCCATCTGCTTCTTTTATGGATGATACTATTTTTCAATTGCATCATGAGCTTGATGATGATTTTTTGCATGATGTTCCTATTGAACCTCCTGAACCTCTTACTGATCCAATTCCTTTAAGAAAGTCTTCTAGAGTTCCTAAAAGACCTTCTTATCTCCAAGCTTACCATTGTAACATGGTTACTTCCACTTCCACTACTGATGTTCTTCGCACAGGTACTTCTCATCCTTTAACATCTCACCTTTCTTATAAGTCTCTTTCTCCTTCCTTCAAAGCTTTTTGTTGTTCTATCTCTTCAATTGTTGAACCCTCACATTACTATCAAGCAGTTTCTGATCCAAAGTGGCAGGATGCTATGGTTGCTGAAATAGCTGCTTTAGAGGCAAATAACACTTGGATTTTGACTTCCTTGCCTCCTAACAAGAAGCCTATAGGTTGCAAATGGGTTTATAAAGTCAAGTACAAGTCTGATGGGTCGGTTGAGAGGTATAAGGCAAGGCTGGTTGCCAAGAGGTTCACTCAGAAAGAGGGGATTGATTACACTTAGACTTTCTCCCCTGTTGCAAAATGGTCTCCGTTAAGTGTCTTCTTGCTATGGCAGCTGTTAAGGGCTGGTATCTTGGGCAATTGGATGTTAATAATGCATTTTTGCATGAGGATTTGTCTAAGGAGGTCTATATGGCTCTTCCACCAGGGTTCCATAGCCAGGGGGAGCAAGTGTGTAGGTTGAACAAGTCATTATATGGTCTCCAGCAAGCCTCTAGACAATGGTTTGCTAAGTTCTCAAGTACTTTGATTCAAGACTTGGGTTTTGTGCAGTCTAAGGCTGGTTATTCTCTCTTCACTAGGCAAACAGGTTAGTCCTTCTTAATTCTTTTGGTTTATATGGATGATGTTTTATTAGCTAGTAACAATAAGGCAGAAGTAGATGAGTTTAAGGTGTTGTTGAATTAGAAATTTAAACTCAAAGATTTGGGGGATTTAAGATATTTCCTTGGACTTGAGGTTGCTAGGTCAGATCAAGGAATAGTCTTGTGTCAAAGAAAATATACTCTTGAAGTGTTAAGTAATGTCAGGTTTCTAGGATGCAAGCCAGCCAAGATACCAATAGAACAAAATGTCAAGCTAAGTAAGTATGAGGGTGAAGAACTTAAGGATCCGGGAATGTATAGAAGAATGATTGGCAGGTTATTGTACTTGACTATTACTAGGCCAGACATCACCTATGCAGTCCATAGGTTAAGTCAATATATGGCCAAGCCAAGGAAACCTCATCTAGATGCTATATATAAAGTTTTGCAATACTTGAAGAATGAACCAGGAAAGGGTATATTGTTCTCATCAAAATCAGAACTTCATGTCAAAGCTTTTGCTGATTCAGATTGGGCTTCATGCCCTGATACGAGGAGGTCTGTGACTGGTTTTAGTGTGTTCATTGGAGATTCTCTAGTGTCATGGAAGTCCAAGAAACAATGCACAGTTTCCAGATCCTCTGCAGAAGCAGAATATCAAGCTATGGCTGTAGCTACTTGTGAAATTGTTTGGATATTGTATTTCCTTAGAGATATTGGGATTGAACACAAAAGGGAGGCCTTATTGTTTTGTGATAGTCAGGCTGTGTTGCATATTGGCTCGAATCCAGTTTTTCATGAAAGGACGAAACATATTGAGATAGATTGTCATGTAGTAAGGGACAAGATGCTTGAGAAAGTTATCAAGTTAATTCATGTGAGAACACACTGCCAGCTAGCTGATTTGCTCACTAAAGCATTAGGATTTAATCAATTCTCTAATTTGATTTGTAAGATGGGAATGGTTAATATACATTCTGCAGTTTCCCTTGAGGGGGAGTATCAGAATATGGAGCAAAAATGTGAGAAGCAAGGATCAAATCATGCCTTGACAGAAGCAATATCAAGCGAAACTGCAGAATTACAAAACAGAGTAAACAATTAGTAGCTTAAGGACTAAAACTACATGTAGCATTGTTTTTAATAGTGTTAGTTTTCTCACGTGAGCAGCTTAGTTATTTTCCTGTTCACACGTGCATAGTTTAGAGTTAAGTGTTAGTTACTGTTTTCCCTTACTCTGTATTGTATATAAGTTGTAAAACTGATTCTTCTAATAATACCGAGAAGTATTTTCCCAATTTCTCTGATAATAGGGACCCAGAGTTTTGGGATAGTCCTTATGAATTTAGACCTGAGAGGTTTTTGGGTGACGGGATCAAGTTGGATTGCCATGGTAATAGCCATCACTATCTTCCGTTTGGGGCCGGAAGGAGAATTTACGCAGGGCTTCCCTTAGGTGAGAGAATGTTGATGCATGTGTTGGCTTCATTGTTGCATTTGTTCGAGTGGAAATCACCGAATGGTATAGAGCAAGATTCTTCAGAAAATTTTGGTATTGTTTTGGAGAAATCAACACCTTTACGTGCTATTCCAACGCCTAGGTTATCCAACTTAGAGCTATATGCATAGGACAACAAGATACTAATATCACTACATTGGGTATATAGTTCGATAATATAATAAGTTCATAGAATCACAATAATTATGTGATGGCACTATGCACTCATGGGGATGAGGGGTTTGTAACTCTGGATCATACTCCTTTTTTACCCACGAGAGATCTAAATTCTGTTGCCCATACTTCTGCTAAATGTTCTTGTGATATAAATATATAGTTTTATCAGTTGTAATAATATATTCTTCATTCCCAGCTTCTGCTTGGGATGCATGGAAGACAGACCTGCTTGTTTCTGCTAATATTGGAGTTTGAATGAAAGTTTGAGTTTATTTGAAAAACAAATAAATAAAAAGTTCATGCCCTTTTTGTGACAAGTCTAAGCCAATCCCATCTTTGTTATTAGTTATTACCTCGACTTTGTACTAGAACCTTACCTTGGGAATTGGATCCCATGCAATAAAAATAAGTTCAGAGGTTAAAAAATTTTCTAATCCAAATGGATATTGGTAGCTACAAACGTTTTATTAAATGGGTTAAAAGTTGTCCACTAAAGGAAGGCTAGTCAACAAGTTATGGCTGATTTCGTAAAGAGTGACATCAAAATCCAAGGCATTTTAAAAATAACCAACTTGACTCTTAAACTCTTCTCAAATGCCTAAATTATGTCATCCAAACACATTGTAAGGGTATTGATTGTATTTTACCCAAATTCTTAAGTTGATACTACTTGACTACATTTGTCAACAGAAAAATAAGTGACCTTACAGACATGTATTGCATTTATCATACAAAGTTCATGCCTTAATACCCACAAAATAAAATGGGCAAGCTAAAGGGACCCCCAAATATATTTAATCATATTTATAAGAAAGAGTAAGTAGATTAACAATATTATCAATTAAAAAATAGAAAATTGTTGAACTAGAATACAAAATTTTAAATAGTAATACTACATCTAAAAAAATTAAAAGAAAAGATTTTAAGTAAAAATATTTTTTACTTCAATTATGTTATCAAAATGCATGGAGTTCCCTTTTAAATATAGCTCTAGCATCTTTTGCATTAGCGTTCATGTAGCAGAAGCTCTGCATCATGTAATCTTTATCCCTTTTTAACTTTATACTAATGAAAGTTCTTTAATGTGGCCATTGTATGAAATGCAAGTTGGTTAGTGGAATAATGAGACAGCAATATAAGAATATCATCACAAGGAGATGTGAAACCTTGGCCAAAATTGCCAGATAACACCATTTTTCAAACATATTAGTTAGTTAACAAGTTTTCAAAACTTTTTACAAAACTAACATTTCAAGTATAATAAACTCGATTTTGGATTGCTAAATCAAGTACAATAAACTTGATTTCAATATCGTGCTACAGCTTAAGTGGAAATTTGTCCACCTAGATGTAGAACTCAAGTCCAAGGGTTTAGTTACTTTTTAGTTACTTTTTTGCAATGTCATCAAATTTTTTTATAAGTCATTGCACATTCAAGCAATAACTTCTTCATCAAATTGTAACACAAATTGAAATCAAACAAGAGAAATTCATGCAATGATATAGTTTCATAATTTATTTTATTTTATTTTAGTTTACAACACAAATAGGTAAGTTTTTATGCGTAGTACATGTTAGCGACTAGTTGCATTTGTATACGGAACTATCTACTCTACCATTTAGAAAAATATATGACACAAAAGAAGATTATATTGAAGTGTTTAAATTTAGAATAGAATTTAAAATCAATTATAAAAATATTAATTATCGTAATGATTTGTGTTCCGACCCTATTATTTCCGCGAGCTACAACGAGCCTAAGCCCATGAAAAGTCCAAATCATATGGGCCCATGCGGGGACAAAGCCCAAACTAAAACAACGGCCGATAAGACCAGCAAAAGGAAAAATAGAAGGGACTCCGCAAAAAGGATAACCCTAAATTTGCCATAATATGACCCTACCAATAGCCCATAATGGCCCAAGCGAATAAAATGAAATAAAAAATAAAAAACCTAGGAAAACTAGACAAATTCATGCCACTTAGAGAGCTCAACATGGCATAATAGAAAGGGGTCCAAGTCCAACAATGAACTCGCTGGTCTCAAGAGTTTACCACAAACAAGCCACAACACACAATCAAATCCAATTCGCAAGGTGAATATGCCTAACTTGGGTGGCCTGACCTAGCAACCCAAGCTTTCAAAGGACCCCGACCCATTACAATCAAAGCTTAAGGAGGTAAAGTTTGGCAAGAACAGAGAGAAGTCAAGTATAAGGGTATTCTGTCCTGGCTTTTGGGTGTTGTGTTTGCAAGGAAACACCGATACATCGATGTTAGATAAGGGTAACAAATGTGGTGCAATTAATTAATGAGTTCCTTAACTACAAACAAAAGTGATCTATCAATACTATAACGGTATAACAAACCGTATCGATGCTAAAACTAAATGCCATCAGGAAATAACGTTAAGATAATGCTTATTGTGCTAGGGAGATAATATTATCAAGGGAGTAATTAAACAGAAACACTACCATCAATGCATTCAAACATAATAAAGTAACAATGCAAACAAAAGTAACTACAATAGCTACTATGGGGACGAGGGCTCAAATTTATATACTAGGCCTTAGGTCCTATTTAATAATGTGGATACGTCCGAGGAGGAGTAAACGAGTAGATGGACCCTGGAATGGGGGATCACATATAGAAGAAGGTGGAAAAGTACAATCCGAAAAGGTTATACTACTCGGATAAGATGAATGTCGGTTAAGCAAGTACTTAGGTAACTTAGGTAACCTTACAAGAATCTCCAGCGATAGGGATGAACTTCAGGCACATACGGAGAGGATAAGAATGCAGAAATATCTAAGAGAAAAGCTATTACTGCCGCATTCAATGCACTGCAGCAACTTTTCTGGCCGCATTTATGTGGAGAAAACCCATGAACAGTGTATTCTCAACCACTACTATTCCCAGAGAACCAAAGAAAATGACTGATGGGACAGATACTTGAGTGAAGGTTTGGATGATTGACAAGTGGACGATCAAGATGGTTAAAAAGAAAACTATATAAGGTAAAAGACTCCCCATAAGAAGGGGATCGAAGAAAATTTGAAAAGGAAAGAGAAAAAGAATTATTGTAGCATCAATTTTCATAAATAGTGAATTCAATAATAATTCACCTTCTTGGATAATTATTTTATAAAGTTTTGCGTCTATTTCTATGCTTGTTCATAGTTCAAATCTTGACTAGCCGTTATTCCATTCACGATGAGCTTAGCTTTTTCACTCATTCTCTACAAATTTATTGTACTGGACTCATTGAGCCTTTATCCCAATCATATTGGGTTGGGGCAAAAAACCGTGACCTTATAGCTACAATTAATAATGGAAACGAAAGTACTTCCTTGCATCAGTTGCATGTCATAAACTAAAGATAATAAGAGTAATCAATCTGAGAATGTGTCTTTTGTTTGAAATGTAAACTACTATTTATACTTGAGAATTCTATAATTAACGATAGTTAATTGTAATTACTTGTACCATGTGGGGCATCAAAGACGGAGCTATAGCATGGCTTTTTGGGGGGGGAGGGGGGGGGGGCCGCCATGGCCCCCCAAAATTTTAAAAATTTATTTTATATCATGTATACGTATTAAAACTTTAAATATTTAGCTACAAAAATAGAAGTTCCCCCTACCCCACACCCCCCCTTCAATGTTTGAGTTAGTCCAATAATGCTCTTAAAAACTAATAGAATTTGTCAATTGGTCTAGTAGTTATAAAATCAAGGTAGTTTTTGTTTTCTCTAATTCATTTTTTGTACATGTTTAATATCAAACTAGACAACTTTTATCTACTCATTGGAGTTTAAAAGATGATAAGTTTCCCTAAAAAATTATCTTGCAAATATACATATTTAAAAGTTGTTAATTTTATATACAATATATTTATAAATTATGACCTACATTAGTATCAAAAATTAAAATATTAATGTTAATATTTGTGTATGTACATTTACGCATATGTATGATGGTTTATCTTGACTTGAAACTAATATATTAATACCAAAATTTGGCCTCCCAAAACAAAAAAATCCTACCTCCACCCCTGGGGCATCATCTTTGATCCTCTAAAACACTTATCCATCATGTTATCATATTCTCTATTCCTATGCTAACTTCCTTTAAATTTGAAAACTATTGTATTGATTGCTCTCACTCCTGTCACTTTTAAGCGGAGATTGTCACATTATCAATCACGTGTTAATCATGCTATTTCACGAACACTTTCTATCATTGGTAACTTTTCACATATGTCTCATCCCTTCTATGCCATTTGTAATTTATTTATGAAATTTTCAAAAACTCACATATCCTTTAAAGATACTGATATTACTCGTTTTAGACATAGGGACTGTTTAGATATAACTTATTTTACTGAAACTGAAAACTAAAAACACTGTAACAAAATAATTTTTAAATATGTGAATAATACCGTGAGACCCATTTTTAATTAAAAAAATGGCTGAAAGTGAAGTTTATAAGTCTATGGGACCCGTGAACAATGCACAGATGCACTGTTTACTGAAAAGTCAAAACATGCTGCTGAATGAAAAAAAAAATAATAATAAAATAAAAGTAAAGAAAAGCAAATGTAGATCCACAGACGCAAATCCAAACGGATACATAATTACCATTTGTTCATCAAACTTCGAAAATATGTACATATATGTACATATATATGGATTAAGGTACAAATATGCGGTTCATATTTGCAGACCCTATAATGAAGAATTAGGAATACTTCTTCAAACTGAATCAGCAGGCTCGCAAACAGGGAGATCTTTCTCAAGATTAGGGGGGATCCGAAGAATAGGGTTGCTCTCAAAGAAATTGACGGGCTTTAGATCAAAGCTTGATGAAACTGTTGGCATTATAGGGAAATCCTCTTGACATGGTATATGATGGAAGCCTAGCGTGTACCATAGCACAATGTCCTTATTTTCAATTGGTCTATCCCTGCAAAATTCAACCCAATAATAAGAATATTTTAGCTAACTGAAATATTGAATTGTCAAGCTGAATTGAGAAAAACAATGTACTATAGCATCAACATTTTCAAGTTGCATGAAATTCAAAGCTCGCTACATTTGCCATTGAATTGTAATCGAAGAATGTCATATCATACTGCAAGAAGTCAATGAAAAAGGCGTGACTATTTTTTTTTTCAAGGTGAAGTTAAAACATCAAACCGAAATCTAGACCACCACAACCAATAATTATTCCATGCATTGATATATGTTTATCCTCTCTTTTTACATTTTATGGTTCCACAACCGTGTGGAATCCAGGAGTGATAATACGTATATTAGATATATGAGATACTTTTTTCACCCCCAATGATGCAATCGCATGACTTTTCCAATGTATGAAATACTTACTACACCACAAGAAGAAGGCAATTACGTGACCTTTTTGCTCTCTGATTCATTTCAAAACCTATACTTGTTACAAACTAAACAAAGTTCTGGGAGTTTTATTTTCTCAAAGAAACATACCTTTCGGACCATGTTGCAAGAGTGTCTTCACCTTGGCTCTGATAAACAAACAACCCGCCTGCCCATTGCTCACTCTGGTTATAGGGAGTGACCCATATTTGGTTGTTTGTAAAGGCACCACGCTTCTGGGGAGGGTCATCAAGATCAAGCATACTAGCAGCGGTGCCACCAGGAACCACCTTATATCCAACCGGGTTCCCGACTCGTGTCTTCTTCGACGGGTTAATTACGTGGAACTCGGACGGGTCATAGAGTTTAAGCTTAATTTGTGCATCCTTCTCTGTCTTAGCCACATTTCTTATGGCTTTCAAGTAGCTCCTCCTAGGTGACTCACCGGGTGAGGTCTGCTGCTTCTTGATGTTTACATTAACAAAGGAATTATCTGAGCCATCGATATCCATATCTAGATAGAATGTGATGTAGTGGTCATGGATAACACCTATAACATTTTCGGACAAAAGCGTACCGTATAGATTTTCTTGGTTGGGAATCTGGTTTATGTTGTCGTAGGTGGTACCTTTCACCATCAAAATACCGCTAAGTCCAACCTGTGAACAGTAATTGTGATAAGCTCTGAGCTCACAGAAAAAGTGGAAAATTTACAACCTCAAAACCATCCACTTGCTAATAAAACAGGAAGATATGATTAGGATTTTTCTCTGTTGAAAAAAACAAAAGAAAAGAAAAGGAAAAGGATTCATGGAAAGTAGCACAAGATAATAGTAAATTAGCTGTGTATACACATAAAGGAAGTCGATGCAAACAATTGATTCAAGAAAGATTCAAATCATTCCAGATGTAATATTCTTTTTTGATACCAACTTTTGTCGTTATATAAGTATATTCTTTCTTCCATTTTCTATTAAAAAATGTTAATTTATTAATTTCAATTAGAAACTAAACTAAATTTGATTAAGAGCATTCATATCATAATTCATAATTTATGCTGTATCCCAAAGTATAGACCATAGACTAGCATTCCATGGTGCACTTTCATACTATTCTTTTACAATAAGATTATTTAAACTAATAATTAATCACTAACCTTAATTCTGATTAGCCCATCAGTTTGGAACTCCCAATCAACAATATAATCATAGTTAGCGACCGATGCTGCCATTCTAACCACCAACGTCACCTTCGGCCTTGCCTCTCTAATCTGCCAAAAGAAATTAAGCAAAACAAAACAAAGTTGAGATGACCATTAGTGTGACACCAATATACCAAAAAAATGATTATTATCCAATGGCTCATATATTTTTCATCCAAATAGACTTGTTTTTAATCAATTCGCCATCAATAAATCTGATAATATAAAAAAATTCACTATTTGTTTTCTTAATTACTGGTATTACATATTATATAATTGATGCTCAATCAAAATAATGTCAATAATTTCTACATGCATGTGAGTATGTTAAAAAATCCTTTACCTCCATGCCAGTGATGGGACTCTCTGAGTGACGCCATCCAATATCACCCGCATATTTCTCGAACACACAAATCATGTTTGATCGGACGTACGGTGTTCCATCAGCTGCCACAAACACACCGTCCATATAATACGCGTTCCGCGGACAATCATTAAGCGGGTCAAGTGCCATGGCTTGCAACCCGAACCCGTATTCGCCAGCATCCATATACGTTTTAAAGTACCATGCATCGGTGGGGTCCATGTAAGGCACAAACAACTCAGATGTAAAACCTTTGTACATCACATTTCTGAGCTCCCCTGTATCCGGGTCTCGGACCTTGGCCCGAGAAACTATCACACCCGCTCTTGCATCGGGTTTCAGGTGAAATTCCCAGTTTGCCCATTTCACCAAGTGCTCATCTTCGATGGTAAAACTCGGACCCTTGGGTTGCTCAATGGATATCGGGTTGAATAAGTTTATTACTTGATGGAGCTCCTGAGCTGAGTAACGGTAATCTGTGTTTGCCGATTTTGGAATCGGTATGCTCTTGCCTTTGTCGGAAATCTCCACCACTTGTTTCGTGTCTAAGTCAACGAGCACAGTCAACCCTTCGATTGGTCTCATGTAAAAGTTTGCAGTGCCCTTCGTGGAATAGCACTGTACCTTAATCAACCTCCTGGTTTCCTCGGACTCGCCGTACCAACCGGTCGAAATCGGCAAACAAGCGAGGTCCGTTAGATCAACCCCACGCTGGATGATCGTGCGGTTGAAGTCCGCGTTAGCGAGTGGTGCCAGCGTGGCAGCGGTCATGTCCTCGATAGTCATCGTGGGGTAACCGGAGTGAGAGCTGGTTTCGTGTATGGTGACTTCGCGGGTGCCGAGGTGGACAGTTAACACGTGTGACTTGCCGTCCACACGTGCGACCACGGTGGCCTTTCTGGGTAACAAGGGGTCGCCTTTTTTCCACTTCAGCACAAGGGGTTTCTCGGGCTCTTCGAGTTCGATGGAGTGGAGCGCATAGCTTGACGACTTGAAGAGCGCGTGGGAGGTGAGGATGGAGCGGAGTTCGTTGATTTCTTGGATGGTCAGGGGGTCTAGAGGGTGGTGAGGTTTGTCAGAGGCGTGGTTGTGGCGGCGCGTGGGTTTCGGTGACTTTTTGAGGAGGTTGGGTTGTTTGGGTTGGAAGCGGTTCTTGGAGGTGCACCATGGTGAGTTGGTGGTGCAGTCGAGAAGCTCAGTCGGGTTGGGTGGTGTAGAGGGTAGGTGAACCCAGGTGAAGATAAGGACAAGAGCGATACTGAGAAAAAGAACCAGAAAGCGGAGGAGGTTTCTAGCTTCCATGGCCTGTGAATACGTGAAATGAAGGGTCTCCAGAGTCCAGACCGATCAGACTGGCTATGTAATTGAGGGTGTGAAGGACGAGCTTAAAGAGTATCTAATGAGGCTGCGTGTGGTGTTTGGGTTTGTACCCAATTTTTTTTTTTTTTTTTATCAATGCACCCAATTTGTTTTTATTTTTTTTTGATAAGTGTACCCAATTTGTTTTATTTAAGAACAAAATCAAAATGTGGCCATCGTATTAGTATATAGCAGACGTCAGACCATTTATAGAGATAGAGGCAAAATTTTATTTTCCTATTCATAAAGATGAATTAAGATAAGGTACAAAGGTTTAAAGTTGCAAAGAATAACTTTTAACTCTCCGTAAAAAAAGCTAAATAACTTATAGTTGAATTGACACTTCTTAATGTACAAAGTATTTGGAGTTTAGAGAAAAAGTGTTCGAACTGGAGGTTAGCATCATGTTGTAATTATTTCTCAAAAAAAAAACTCTCCATAAAAAAATTTTAAAAATAAAAATAAAAATATTGTCAGAGAGAGAGGAGAGTTAAATATTGCATAGTGCATTTACATATTTGCATATAGCAATTACACCGAATCTCAGTCTCAATCTCAAAAAGAGTTACAGACGCTCTAATATAAGTGATACCTAACACTATTTTTTAAAGAAAAAATTAATAATTTGGTATAGCCGAAAAGTTGTAGTTACCAAAATATAAAATAAAAATAAAAATCTACATACACTATCTTTTTCTCATAAATTTATTCACAACTTTTTTCATGTTCCTGTAATATTATATAGCTAACAGTACTCTTTTATAAGTGGTATCTAACACTATTTAAAAAAAAAAAAAAATGTGGGGACAAGGTTTGAACACTATTCCTAGGAGATAAGTGAATTCAAGCCCAACAAGTCCAACACAATAAATTTGTAGAGAGTGGGTAGAAGAACTGGACTTTAATGAGTATAAAAACAATTGAAGATGATTTAAAGAATGAATAAGTAAAATGAATATGGGCTTAAGCAAGAAATTCAATCCTCGACACTAGTCCGAGGAGCTTCAACTTATTATTTCTTGAGTGACAGTGAAGATGGTTACAAAGTTAGCTTAGATTGCTATAGTGTTTTCTCTGGTAAAATCTCCGATCCCTTTTCTCAGAGCTCCTTCTTCCTTATATACTACTTTCCTCCTTCATCTCCACCATACATGTGCAGGTCAGATCTGTCGTTGTTGGTCTTTGTCATATCAACCTCCCCCCAAAGCTCTTAAGTAGTAACTATGAGTTTGAAAAGCCACTGCTCAGGTATCATTTCCACATTAATGCGATCAGAGTGTTAGTCGTTGAGCATTTAATGTGGAGACAGCAGCTTTTCCTGGAATTGCTCTACCGTCATGCTCCAGTGTGCTTATTTGTTGTACTTATCTTTTTCTTTGGAGTGCTTTGGAAGACTGTCTTTGATGGTAAATCACTTTTCTTCCACCTCGGCCTTGGCTAGCCAAAGACAGGGTTGTCCTCAACACAGCTTCCTGGGTTGCCATGATCACCACTGTCTTCTTCATATGCGATTATGGGCCTTGTCATGAGCCTCAGGCTCAGTACAAAAGGTGAATGTAAATCACTGGGCTTTATGACCCTACAAAAACAATTAATAAATTGGTCTTTAAATTATTGGATTAATTTTAATGTAGTTCTTATCTAATAACTTTTGATATAAGATCAACTGAAATCCTTTTTATTTATAAGAAAGAAAATTTTTTAAGAATAACTAGACAAAGTCATGCCATCATTGCCATGAATAAGAGAGCTCAACATGGCAAAATATAAAATTGGAGTACAACAAAGAATAGTTATAGTGTCACACCAACATCCCAATACATGATTATCATCCAATGGCTCATATATTTTCATCCAAATATCTTTGTTTTTAACCAATTCTACATCAATAAATCTGATGATATTAAAAAAAAAATCACTATTTTTTTTCTTAATTACTGGCATTACATATTTATATAATTGATGTAAAATCAAAATTATGTCAAAAATTTTACATGTGAATATGTTGTTAGTTGTTACCCTCACCGCAACTTACCACCTATACAACATCAATAACAATGTTTATTCTCAAATTTTTGTAAGATCATGTAGAATTTTTGTCTATAGCTGTAATTAAAATACATCACAAAATGTATATATAGACTGTAAAAAATATATTTCAAAAGAAGATAATTTACCTCCATACTAGTGATTGGATACAAATCTAAGTGACACCATCCAATATCACCTACATATCTCTCAACCACACAAATCATGCCTTAGCTTTAGCAGCGTATGCGCAGACATGCCATGTAAGATTAAAAATAACTAATAAGAGTAATTTTAAGAAACAAAAATGAGATATTAGTCAAATCTAGGGGGCATTATTTAAATTCATACATAAAGTTTTATATTTTTACAAAAATAAAGAAGAACAATTTTTGGAAAGTGAAGCTGAAAGGGGGGGATCCCTTGACTTGAACCCCAACATTTTCATAAATATTAGGATTGAAATATTCGATTAAGAAAAAAACTGTAATATGAAAAAGTTAGTGTAAGGACTAGATTTTGACCTTCAGCCCACTAGAAATGGATGATGGCCCAACGAGCCACAAACAATAGATTGGATTCACGCCAGGAAGATAAGAAAACACAGTTTAAAGGGAATAACACTCCTTAGCCAAGTCCGAGGACAAAGTGTTCTTATGTTCACTCAAGTTTATCTAAGTATAAGATGTTCTCTCTCAGTTTTGTTTGTTTTTCCAGTGATTCCATACCCCATTTCTAACAGGGGTTTTTTCTTTATATAGTCCTATTCCTTTTCAATCCCAGCCTTCCACCTGTTGATTGTATAAGTGATCTTCAGGATGCTTGTCCCATCAAAGCCCTCCTAAAACATTTGTATGTAGCTGTAAAGCTCAATATCACTGTTCAGACATCATCTCCACATAAATGCGACCAGTTGATTAGGTGCTGAACATTTAATGCAGTGGTAACAACCTTCTTCTCAAATATTTCTCGGTTCACTGTGGACTCTTTTATCTAAAGCTTATCTTTAGAAGTATGGTACCCTCCTACGCGGTATTTTCTAGGCGACTGGGCTCCAATCCCCCACAACACTTCTCGAGGAAGTCTGGATCCTCAAGAGACAACCGTTGTTCGTCATTACTTGCCCTTGTCCTCGTCCTATTGCCCCACAAGCTTATCTTACTGTTCGACCCTCCTCGGTCTACCCTACATCCTCAAGTATGGCCAACGGCCCAATACTCCAACTCGGCTCATTTATCCCCACAGTTAGGTTAAAATATAATGAACACTAAAAAAAAAAAAATGTTATCCTTAACCATTAAAAAAAAGTCATCCATCATTTTTTTAAATATTCCAATTTATTTTCTTATATATATATATTGATGGGATTGACGAATCCAACTTACCTGGACGAACTCATCTAAACCAATGAGGCAGCATTGACAGATGAATCAATCAAGTCCCTCCGACGAAGCGGCCACATTGCTAACGAAGTTAAAGAGACCATTCAATGCAGTCAAATAAATGCCCCGAACAGTTACTGGGACAACTGTACAGACCGTTGGACGCCATCAAAGTTCAAATGATTGACCGTGAGGCATTACCAAAAGTAGCCTTAAAATCACCATAATAGCCACAACGGCTAGAAGTGATAGGGAAGTATATATACAAACCCCCACCCCCCAACACCAATAGGAGGTACATGAAAAGAATTAGATATACTTGTGTTATTTCATTACATTGCTTTTATAATCTAAGAACTTCCCAGTACTGACTTTGGCATCAGAGAGGTTGTGGCAAACACCACACTGGTGGCCATTCTAAAGAAGCAACTTTACCAGTTCTACTATCAGAGGGACGAAAGCTTGGCTCCATCTGGACGCATTCACTTCGACTGACGAATTTGCATTTCATCAATTTGGCGCCATCTATGGGAACGACATTTTCATGCTCAGATTCGAAAACGCAGTACTAACCTCTGTATTCAAATAGAGTCCAACCAAGATTCAACAGCCTTAGCTCAGCAAGTCCAGGCTCTTGCCGCCACCATTGAAGAGCTCAACGGGCAGAATCAGGAAATGAAGCTACAACTTCAACAGGAGGAGAATCAGTCCAGGGCCCACCAGAAGGATGAGGGAGATAGCTATAGAAGAAATGACCGTCGAGGGCCCACTACTCCAGATGAATAGAATTCAGATCTTCGAGAGAGATGAGGAAGGAGATAGACAAGTTAAGGAACGCCATTAAGGAGAAAATGGACCGAAGCCTGGATAGGATGATCAGGGCAACAGACTCTCCTTTCACGATGGCGGTCCTAGAATTCCTAATGCCGTTGAAATTTAGGTTGCCTCAGCTTAAGCTGTTTGATAGACTTAAGGACCCCAAAGACCACCTCAGCACCTTCAAGGCAACATTAGGCCTTCAACAACCTCCTGACGAGATACTGTGTCGTTCTTTCCCCACCACTCTCAAAAGGGCTGCAAGAGAATGGTTCACCAAGTTGCCAACTTCGTCCATCGACAATTTCGAGCAATTAAACAACGCCTTTCTACGCCACTTCGTCGGAGGACAACGCCCTAAGAGGCCAGCGGACCACTTACTCACCATTAAGCAATGGGAGAAGGAGACCTTGAGGTCATACATGAAACACTTTACTCAAGAGACCCTGGAGGTAGACGAAGCTAACAACAAAGTGCAATTGATAACCTTTAAGGTGGGGTTGAAGTCCAGAGAGTTCGTGGTTTCATTCGCGAAGAATCCCCCTAAAATGATGGTAGAAATGCTCTTGAAAGCACAAAAATACATGAATGCCAAAGATGCGTTAGCAGCCGTAAAGGACGTAGAAAAGCCGGGAGAAAAGGGAAAAAAGGAGGATGATCCTAGAGGACAAAAAAGGGAATGTCCAAATCGTCGGATCAATGACAAGGGTAAAAGGAAAGACAAAGGAACTCCCCGAATGATATAATTCACTCATTTAGTTATGCTTGTTAATAAAATTTTGGCACAAATTAAGGACGAGCATTACCTCAAATGGCCAAGGCCATTACACTCATCGCCTAATGTGCGAGATAAAAAGAAGTGCTGCCGTTTCCACAGGGACCATGGCCACTTAACCAAAGAATGCAGGGACCTAATAGAGCAGATAGAAGAGCTTATATAGAAGGGGGAAACTACAAAGGTATGTGAAGAAGGGAAAGTCCAGCAGATTCAGAGACAATGATGAGAACCAGCACGAGATCTCACCCAAAGACGAGAACCACACATCCCAACGTTCGCAAACTGTAATCAAGGAGATAAAGACGATCAATGGTGGACCATTCACAAGCGGGTCATTCAGATCCCTTAGGAAAGCATGTCAGAGGTAAGTAAACAGCATGAGTTCATATGACACCCCTATTTAAACAGACGGATGAACCAGGACATGTCTTTTAATGAGGAAGATGCTAGAGGAATGAAGCAGCCTCACAACGACCTTTTGGTCATAATGCTCACAATAGAAGGATTCAACACCAAGAGGATCCTCGTGGACAACGGTAGCTCCGCGAATATCATCTACCTTCCTGCTTTTCAACAGCTGAAGCTTGATCTAGGAAGATTGCACCCATTTCACTCTCCCCTCGTTAATTTCAGTGGAGATAGAGTATATCCCAAGGGTATAGTAACATTGACGGTAATGGTAGAGATCTACCCGAGGCAGTTGACCCATCAGTTAGACTTCTTGGTAGTAGATTGTCCCTCGTCTTACAATGTGATTATTGGAAGGCCCACACTCAACCGCTAGAAATCAGCCACATCCACCTATTACCTAAAGGTAAAGTTCCCAACAGAGAACGGCGTTGGCAAAGTAAAAGGAGATCAAATCCTAGCTAGAAAGTGCTACCAGGCCATGCTGGCTGCAAAGGAGAACTATACGTGGATGATCGAAGAGAAGGAAGGAGATAAAGTGGAAGTCCTGGAGACAGTGGAACTGGTTGAAGGAGAGGCAAGCAAGACAACAAGGATAGGGATGACACTAAGTCCCGAGATGAGAACAAAGCTCGTCCAGTTCCTAAAAGAGAACTTAGACGTCTTCGCATAGAGTCACGAAGACATGCCAGGCATATCTCCAAAATTCATTCAGCATAAACTAAACGTAGACCCAAAAAGAAAGCCCGTCCAGCAAAGAAGACGAGTCTTTGCCCCTGAACGGAACCAAGCAATTACAGACAAGGTAAACAAGTTGCTATCGGCAGGCTTTATCTGGGAGGTCTACTACCCTGATTGGCTCGCAAACGTCATCCTAGTGAAGAAAGCCAACGAGAAATGGAGAATATGCGTGGATTTCATGGACCTGAACAAAGCCTGCCAGAAAGATAGTTTCCCTCTTTCGAGAATAGACTAGCTAGTGGATTCCATAGCCGGGCATAAGTTACTAATGTTCATGGATGCTTTCTCAGGATACAACTAGATCAAAATGGCCAAAGAAGATCAGGAGAAAACTGGTAAACAAAATGTCCTTCGGGCTAAAAAATGCCAGAGCAACCTACCAAAGGTTAATAAACAAAATGTCCAACAGGCAGATTGGTAGAAATATGGAGGTGTATGTGGATGACATACTCGTCGAGAGTAAAGAAGAACCTATCCATCTGGACAACCTGAAGGAGATGTTTGCCACCCTTAGACAATACTAGATGAAGTTGAACTCTAGCAAGTACGCCTTTGGTGTAGCCTTGGGGAAATTCTTGGGATTCATTGTGTTCCAAAGAGGAATAGAAGCAAACCCGAAAAAGGTGAAGGCCATACTCAACGTGACATCACCCAAGACTGTCAAAGAAGTCCAGAAACTCACAGGAAGAATTGTCGCACTCAACAGATTCGTCTCTAAGGCGACGTACAAATGCTTGCCCTTTTTCAAGACATTGAAGCAAGCTTTCGCCTGGACTGACGAATGCGAGGCAGCATTTCAGGAACTCAAACGTTACCTGAGTAACCCACCCCTTTTAAGTCCATCCAAAGAAGGGGAAAACTTATATTTATATCTGTCAGCATCAGCTACGGCCGTAAGCGTAGCTTTGATTCGAGAAGAAAGCAAGACGCAATTCCCAGTTTACTACGTCAGTCAAGCTTTCCAAGGTGCTGAGGCCAAGTACCCCAGGATTGAGAAGATTGCATTCACGTTAATAGCAGCCTCGTGCAAACTGAGACCATACTTTTAGGTGAACCCCATTTTGGTGATGACGGATCAACCCATCAAGAAGTCCATAAACAAGCCTAAAGCGGTAGGAAGAACGGTCTAATGGGCAATTGAACTCAGCCAATTTGATATTGAGTACACCCCAGGACAGCCATTAAAGCGCAAGCCTTAGCAGACTTCATCGTTGAGTTCACCCTCCTGAACAAGGACAACCTCACCAACGAGACAGAATGATGTACAATACAGACCGATGGTTCGTCAGTCCAAAATAAGGGGGGAGTAGGGGTCGTCATAACCACCCCCAACGGGGAAGTGCTCAAATACGAGGTTCAATTGAAATTCCTGGCCACCAATAACAAGGCCGAATACAAAGGGATACTGACTGGATTAAGACTCGGGAAGGCACTCGGAGTTGAGAATCTTCTAGTCCAAAGTGATTCAAAGTTGGTGATCAGGCAGATTCTGGAAGAATATGAAGCAAAAGAGAAAAGAATGCAGAAATACCTTAGGCTGACGAAGCATCTGACTCAGAAATTTGATAAGGTAGAATTTGTGCAGATCCCTAGAGGCCAGAACATGGTAGCAGACGAAGTCGCGAAGCTTGCATCGTCGAAAGAATGAGCGACAAGCATAGGCTTGATGATGGAAGTCCAGAAACACCCCAGCATCGAGGAAGTCTCCACATTCACAATCTAGAGCACAAATAGCTAGATGACACCAATAATATCCTTTCTTCAAGATGGGCACCTCCCTCATGACATCGAGGAAGCTAGGAAGGTTAGGAAGAGAGTAGCCAGGTTCATGATCTTGAACGACACACTGTACAAGAGAGACTTTTCCATGCCTTACCTGAAGTGTATGGACGAGGAAGAAGTGAAATATGTTCTATAGGAGATCCATGAAGGAGGTTGCAGAAATAATGCAGGCCCCAGATCATTGGTAAGTAAGGTTATCAGAACAGGTTATTTTTGGCCTACAATGTAGGTTGAAGCAAAGGAGCTCGTCAAGAAGTGCGACAAATGCCAAAGGTTTGGGAATGTCCAACGCCTTCCAGCAGAGAAACTGACGACGATATCCTCCCCCTGACCCTTTGCATAATGGGGAATCAACATCGTCGGCCCGTTGCCTCAAGGTAAAGGACAGGTAAAATTCCTATTGGTTGCCATTGACTACTTCACGAAGTGGGTTGAAATAGAGGCACTAGCAACAATCACTAAAGCCAGAGTCTAGAACTTCATGTGGAAGAACAAAATCTGCAAGTTCGGGATTCCATGGACGATCATATCAGATAATGGGCGGCAGTTTGACAGCCATAGCTTTAAGGAGTTCTGTTCAGGCCTAAGGATAAAAAACCAGTTCTCATCCTCGGGACATTCACAGGCAAACAGACAGACGAAGATGACGAATCGAACACTACTCAAGATTATCAAGGCCAAATTGGATGACACAAAGGGCGCCTCGCCGGAAGAATTGCCTAGTGTCTTTTGGGCTTACAAGACCACAACAAGAACCCCAACAGGAGAAACCCCCTTTAGGCTCACCTATGGTACCGAGGCAGTAATCCTGGTCGAGGTGGGAGTAGCTAGCATCAGACGAGAGATGTTCCAAGAGGAAAATAATGACGACCAGCTATGAGTCAACCTGGATTGTATAGATGAAGTAAGAGAGAAAGCCTCCGACAAGATGACAAAGTACCAGCAGAAGATAGCCGAGTACTACAACAAGAGAGTGAAGCTCAGACGATTTGACATTGGAGACCTCGTCCTGCGGAAGGTCACCCCAGCAACTAAAGACTCGCCCAAGGAAAGCTCGGTCCCACATGGGAAGGACCATTCAAGGTCATCCATTATTCCAGACAAGGTAGCTATCACCTGGAGACCATAGATGGGTAGAAACTCTAGCGACCATGAAATATCGAACACTTGAAGGAATACTACTAATAGGATGTAACAGAAACTTGTACTCATTCTTGAAAGCAATAACAAGAACTATTCAGCCAATGTTTTAATAAGATCAAATCCCTTAAATGGGTGTAAGTCAAAAAAATTTGGCTAAGTAACAAGATTTTGCAATAACGGATGTAAGTTACTGACGAATCCAAAAAGAATGACAAGATCCCTTAAATGGGTGTAAGTCACAAAAATTTGGCTCAGTAATAATATTCCGCAATGACGGATGTAAGTTACTGACAAATCCAAAAGAATGACAAAATCCCTTAAATAGGTGTAAGTCACAAAATTTTGGCTAAGTAACAAGATTCCGCAATGATGGATGTAAGTTATTGACGAATCCAAAAGAATGATAAAATCCCTTAAATGGGTGTAAGTCACAAAAATTTGGCTCAGTAACAATATTCCGCAATGACAGATGTAAGTTACTGACAAATCCAAAAGAATGACAAGATCCCTTAAATAGGTGTAAGTCACAAAATTTTGGCTAAGTAACAAGATTCCGCAATGATGGATGTAAGTTATTGACGAATCCAAAAGGATGATAAAATCCCTTAAATGGGTGTAAGTCACAAAAATTTAGCTAAGTAACAAGATTCCTCAATGGCAGATGTAAATTACTGACGAAGGAAAAAGAAGGATGAGACCTCTAAAATGACATAAGTCACAAAAAGACAAGAACCTTGCAACAAACATGTTCAAGAGAGAGCATCTGTTGAAAAAGCCCAAGCTGAATCTGAGCTCTCAACCAATTCATAATTAAAAAGATTCTTTGCTAAATACAAATCGCAAGCAAGTAAGTATGTAATTGCTAGTTTAATTTAAGCCCAAACATAGCGGGCAATTGCCATTGTTTTTACATCTAAACCAAAAGGCCCATGAACATTGGGCTAAGGATATTGTTCTCAAAACAGATTAAAAGAATAAATTGTTCTGGAATTAGATTTACAAAAAAGCTCAAAACATAACGGGCACCCAAAAAAAGAAAGAATAAGAGAAAAAATTTTCTAAGTAATGAACTCAGGCATCAGCAGCAGCGTCTTCACCAGTAGGGGTGTCATCAGCAAGAGCGTTCTTGAGAGCACCATCCTTTGGGATTGAGGACTGGGCAGCCTCGTCAATCGTCATCTCCTTGTCCACCTCTTCTAGGTCTAGGTTCTTCAGGTCAACTCCAGTAGGATGCTTGACAAGATACCTCCTCAAAAGCTTCCATCCTGGACGTTAAGGATGCCACCTTGGCCTCTTGAGTAAGGTACTCAGAAGTAATATGAAGGCTCTCCCCCAACACCTGAAAAGAAAATTTAAGCCGTCAGTAAAAAGTAATAATAATAAAATAAATAAATAAATAAAAAGACTAAAAGTTGCACAAGAATGATACTTGAACCAGTTTGTGGATGTGGCGAGTCACAACCTCATTGAAGGACACACCCGAGATGACCATCAAGTCCTCAGCAGTCACGGCCCCATGTGCCCTTTCCACTGTTAGCCCCTCATCATCCCAAACACTGGATGAGCGGGAATCGGCTTTCTCCTTCCCTTTGTCAGTCACTCATGGCCTTTAAGAGGCAGGAGTAGGGATCTCTTCAACCGAAGTTGCTAGAGAGGTCGTCCTCACCGTCTCAATGCCAGAGACAATGGGAGTGATAGAGGCCGGAGGAGTAACTAAAGGGCCCTTTCCAGTGACGTGCACTGTCCTCTTCCCGAGGTTAGATAGTAGCTCGTCCTTTTTTGTTCTCATCTTGGCATACATGTCTTTGTTGAATTTAGTCGTCATCTCTGCAAAAGGAAAATGCTTGTAAAAAAAAAAAAAAACAAGTACAATGAAATCAGCACTGACGAACCTAACATTTACTCTTTTTTCCTTCAATTTCACAGTTGCACAGGATGAAGGCAGAAGGCTTCGGCCCTAAACAATAAAAGGCGAGAGTACGCGAGTCCACAAGATCATCCTAGCCCTTAATCATCTTCGCGTACTCAATTGCCTTCTCCACGCGCCCTTTATACCTGCTCTTAAGTTTGGGTCATCTCTTAACTGCACAAAACAAGAAGTAAAGGAATCAATGGCAATAACGATAGACACAACAAAACTTAAATGGCGAAAAGAAATAATGACGCACCTAAGGTCGGGGTTCCCCATCGACGATGCAACCTCGGGAAATAACCCCAAACATCGCCAGAGGGAGTCTCAAAGTCGTCCCCTGACATAAAGAAAAACCTGGACTTCCAATATCTGAATGATGAAGGTAACCCTTTTACGATCCTGGTCCTCCGTTCCTAGGGCAACAATTCATAGTACCTGTGCTCCTTAGACTCTTTCAAGCGGTACAAGTAGACAAGCTCGTCTACCTTGAGCATGCCTTTGTTTGTGGCAGCCAACCATATCCCCATACAGCTAACCACTATCCTCCACGAGTTGGGTATAAGCTGCCCAGGAGCAATACCAAAACGGTCTAATAGCTCCATGAGGAAGGGATGGACAAGAAACCTCAACCCACAGACAAAGGCAGACTCGAAAAAGGATACCTCCCCAAGGAAGAAGTGACAGGTCCTATCCTCTTCATTGGGCAAACGAACCCTAACTCGCTCTAGGAATTGAAATCTATCCTTAAATCTACCCAGTGTATCAGCATCCAACCCACACACCTCCTCGAAGGCAGAAAAGCCCAAACCTCTCAAAGGGCAAAGACGGTAGTATCTCCCTCTACTGGGTCATCGCTAGGTGATAACCTAGTCTCGAGTTCATTAGACCTAACTTTAGACATCATTTCCCGCTCTCTCACCCAACTCTTAAACCAATCAATCGATTGACGAAGTAAAGGCAACAAATCAACCAAGACAACACCCAAACTGTTACCCTAAAAAAAAAAAAAAAATTCTCAAGGTGTGGGAAAACACCCAAAGACCCCTTTAAGCGCGCAAAAAGAAAAGAAATTGAGTGGCAAGCTATCCTAACCTCAGAACCACTAACCATGGAAAAACTAGAAAACCAAGAAAAAAAAGATAAATCCTAAAAACCCAAAAACCCAAAAACAAACACAAAAGAAAAAGGAGAGAAAATCAGAAATTTACCAAAGTTTATGTTTATACCAAAAAAGAGAAAAGAAGCAGAAAGTAAGAAGAAAGACATACCTCACAAGAAAATGCAGAAAATACAACCATGCACCAATCTGGAGGAGAATCGCAGAAGTTGGAGAAGAATTACAGAGGAAGCTTGGAGAAGAAGATGCTCAGAGCAATGATTAGGAGTTCGGAAAAAGTGAAAGGGAAAATGATGAGTGGAGAAGTTTAAAAACCAAGGCACAAAAAATTGAAATTCAATGGGAAACCCCAAGAGTCCCACAATTGGAGCATTAAATCCACTGATCAAGATGTGCCATGTGGCCACAACGTGTGTGGCAGCGCCACTATGCATTTAATGCAGAGCAAAATCCCAAGAGTCCATAGACCTTTCACCTTCTGTGATCGTCATGACACATCACGACGACCACAGAATCCGGGGGTAACTGATGGGATTGACGAATCCAACTTACCTGGATGAACTCATCTAAACCAATGAGGCAGCATTGACAGACGAATCAACCAGGTCCCTTAGTTGAAGTGGCCACATTGTTGATGAAGTTAAAGAGGCCATTTAATGCAGTCAAATAAATGCCCCGAACAGTTAATGGGACAACTATACAGACCGTTGGATGCCATCAAAGCTCAAATGATTGATCGAGAGGCGTTACCAAAAGAAGCCTTAAAATCACCATAACAACCACAATGGCTAGAAGTGACAAGGAAGTATATATACAACACCCCTCCCCCCCAACACCAACAGGAGGTACATGAAAAGAATCAAATATACTTGTTATTTCATTACATTGCTTTTATAATCTGAGAAATTCCCAGTACTGACTTTGGCATCGGAGACATTATGGCAGGCACCACATCGGTGGCCATTCTAAAGAAGCAACTCTACCAGTTCTACTATCAGAGGGACGAAAGCTTGGCTCCATCTGGACGCATTCACTTCGACTGACGAATTTGCACTTCATCATATATATATATATATATATATATATATATATATATCATTCTCACACTGGACTTATTTGTTTTAATGGAATGTTGAGGAGGTCATTTCAATAAAGCATAAATTTGGTTGTGTTGAAAACATGGTGTTTTCTATTTTCATTTCCCTTTTTTTTTTTTTTTTTTTTTTTTTTTTTTTTGTAGATCTCACCGATAGAAAACTTGTTTGGATTTTTTTTTTTTTTGGTTGTCTCATTTTCATTTTCAATACGCAAAAAATGTGAGAATGAAAACATAATATGAATACAACTTTTGGCATTTTCATTTTCAGCAAAATGAGTCCAGTGTCATTTTCATAAAAGATCAAACTAAAAATTGTGAAAAAAGACTGTGAGCATATTAGTGAAAAAAATAGTTTTTTTATATGTAAGAATCAAGTGCCAAATAGGGTACCAAGAATTTTTGTTCTAAGATTCAAAAAATGGATATGAAAAATAGAAATAAAAACAAAATATGAGTTCTTGGAGGAACTGATAAACAAGGTCATATTTCAAATCCCCCAACCCCTAATTATTGAATTATTAAAAAAATCATAATTTCTTTTAACATATTTAAAAATTTTCCACAATTACTTTGATTGTTATCTTAAGATTCAAGTTGTCTGAATTCTCTTAACCAATGCAAAAAAGATAAAACTAGCTAAGTGCATAAATTAACAATTTTGAGAAAAATATCTTATGAATGAAAATCTTAAATAAAATGATGCATAACATAGATAGTTATTCTATAAAAAGTAAAATTTAAAAAAAAAAAAAAAGGCTATTAGATTTATATGTAGGAAATGCCACATGAGTGACACTTTACAATAAAATTTGTAGTATATTAGGCTCCGTTTGTTTTGGCTTTAAACTGATTCCAGAAATGATTTTCCGCAAAAGTGGGTGTCTAATTGGTTCGGAAAATTGGGTCAAACGGAAAATAACTTCCGTTGACCGTAAAATGTGTCCTCTGATCCTGTAAAATGATTTACGTTTTTATTTTACCTTCAAATCACTTCAGGAACTAAGACGCGCAAAGAGAGGAGCTTACAGATGCGGAAATGGAGAAAAAGAGAGAGAAAGAATGACTCACAGACGCGCAAAGGGAGAAAGATCGCGCCATCGATAGCGATCTTGCCTTCGCGCAGATCACAATCTCGCAAAGCACCGCGCCAATCGCGATCATGCGAAGCGTCGATCACGATCTCGTGAAACACTGCGCCGATCGCGATCTCGTGAAGCATCACGCCGATCGCGATTGCGCGAAGCATCGATCACGATCTCGCGAAATGTCGATCACGATCTCGTGAAATGTTGATCGCGATCTCGCTAAGCACTGCGCTGATCGCGATCTCATGAAGCACCGCGCCGATCACAGCCCCTCGTCGAACCCAGTCACCTCTCTCTCTTCCTTCTTCTCTCAATTTGACTGGAATTGATGATTTTTTTTTTTTCTGGGTTTTGTTTGTGTTTCTGTATTGAGGAATGAATGATATTATAATATTTGTTTGGCAACCGAGAAAATGTGAGAAAATGTGAACAACAAGTAAAAAATATGTTTTCTATGGTATTTTCAAGAACACAATCAAACACCAGAAAATATTTTTTGAAACATTTTTTAAAATGCAACCGAGAAAATGTGAGAAAATGTGAACAACAAGTAAAAAATATGTTTTCTATGGTATTTTCAAGAACACAATCAAACACCAGAAAATATTTTTTGAAACATTTTTTAAAATGCAACCAAACACATGAAAACATTTTCCTTCCATTTTCCAAAAATGCTTTTACACATACCAAACGGAGCTTTAATACTTTCAAAATTACTCTTTGTTGAGCTTGGGGAGGTGATGGCCCAAATATTCGAATCTCGAGTTTGGTCAAGGTGGAATCACCCATTTTACGGACCCACGGCTGATATGCTTCAAGGAATTAGGTACGAGTCCAATAAGTTCGGTATAAGGACAATAAAGATGACCAAAAAAATACTAATAATTAAATCAGTTTCAGTATGTACAAGTGCTTCAATCTTCAATATTATTGTATTATTATAATATTTTAAAAAAAAATTTAATTTATAACGTTCATTCTTAATAATAATTTTTTATTATTGAATTAAAATATTAATCAACTTTTAGTATTATTATATGATTTTTCAAAGTAATGTTACCAATTACGTGCAAGTAATTATTCAGAAAATGGGAAAAAAGAAAGAAAGAAAGAGTTTGGATTGCTGCTCATTGCACATCTTCTCCATTCTATGATTAATGATACAGTACAAGTTTTGTTTCTTACTCTCTTTTTGTTTTTCACAATTTTCAATTACTTTTTACTTTGATTTATCGTTTCAATCTCATCTTTCACACCCGCCAAAAAGAATCTCTTTACTTTTTGAGAGATTCTTTACCCAACTTGTTTTATTTATAAGAACAAAATGAAAATGTGACCATATATCGCACTATATAGCAGACGTCAGACCATTAAAGAGGTAAACGATACACAGACAGACAATCTTTTCCGATTTTTTTTTTTTTTTTTAAATCTGAAAAAACAAAGGGCAGCGTCAGACTTCACTGGGAGGACAAAATTTTATTTTTCCTATTCCTAAAGTGTCATTGACACTCGTATATGTGGTATCTGACACTATTTTGTAAAAGAAAATAATAATAATAATAATAATTTGGTAAAGAATCTCGAGTTGGAGGACGAAAAGTTGTAATTGCCCAATTAAAAAAAAAAAAAAAAAATCTACACACATACACTAACTATTTTCATAATTTTATTCACAATTTTTTTAATGTTCCGGTAATATTATATTATATAGCTAACACTCTTTTATTTATAAGTGGTATCTAACACAAATTTTTTTCAAAAAGCAAAAAAACAAAAAACAATTAATAATTCGGTGTTTTAAATTATTGGATTAGTTTTAGTTTAGTTCAATATCTAATAACTTTGTGGGATGATATCAACTAAAATCTTTATTTTTTTTTAAAAAATCTTTTAAGAATAAGTCTGCATGCTCAATCTCTCTTCAAAAAAAAAAAAAAAAAAAAAAAATTCACAATTCTTTAATTTCCTTTAATAATTTTTATATGCATAATGTTTATATATTCCTAACTTGGGGACAAGAATTCAAAGTAGAAAGGAGGAGATGCATGGTAAGAACTAAGAAACCCATTCTAGTTATAAAAAGCAACCCAATGAATCAAATTGTGGACCAAAAAGTTTACATATATGAGGAAAAAAAATCTTCATATATAGGGTTGGGTTCAAGTTTTTTTTTTTTTTTGATAAGGGGTTGGGTTCAAGTTATATATGGTGAAATATATATATATATATATTAATAGGTAAAACTTAGAAAAAATTTAATTCTACAATTGAAATCCAATTTTACCCCATGTGTTCTAAATTATTTATTTTTAGAGAGTTTTATTTTTTAATTTTTGAGCCAAATGTGGGATCACATCATAAATATTCATCCAAGTAAGTTATTAAATACAAAAACCAAAAAGTTTAGAATTAATGAACTAAAAAAAAAAAGGGAGGGCTTCACAATATCAAAAATTAAGAATAAAAAAAAAATTTAAAAATATGGACAATTTATATTTTTACCTAATAATATTCTTACAAGATTTTTTTAAATAGTTAACAAAATATAAGAATAACTATATATCAATAGTATTTAAATTATATATATATATATATATATATATATATATATATATATATTATACTATACATCTTAATGTGTTTATATATATATATATATATATATATATATATATATATATATATAAGAATTATACTATGCATCTTAATGTGTTTCTTTTAAGTATATCCATACATATGCATGCGGTTACAAGCTAGTTTTAAATAATGTTATACTACTAAATATTTTTTAATTGGATGTGAATTTTGACAAATTCATTGTTAGATTACATTATATTTATATATTTTTCATACTTTTCAAATTTCAAGGTGATCAAAGATTGATAGTCATGTCATTAATTAATTATTTAAAATTAAGTTTTTGTAGTTTAAAATAATGCATAAAAAATGAGTCTATGGATTAAATGGTAAATAACATTCAATTGACATGAAAATTGGCATGAATGTTAAGAACATATAGAACATGTAATTCAACGGTAGGATTTTCAAAATATATATATATATATATATGGTATATATATGAATTGATTTCAAGTTACATCTAGTATAACTCTAAGTAATATTATAACACTCAATAACTTATTATAAAATTCATATTTTAAAAATATCATCGTTGAATTACATGTTCTATATGTTTTTAACATTCGTGCCAATTTTCAATTCAATTAGATGTTATTTACTATTTAATCTATAAACTCATATTTTATGCATTATTTTAAAATACAAAAACTTGAATTTAAACAATTTATTAATAATATGACTATATTAAGTAGTATAACATTACTTAACATTAGATGTAACTTGAACCTAACCCCTCTCTCTCTCTCTCTATATATATATATAAAAGAGATACTCGTGTGATGTGGGTCATAAGCTAGTAATATACTATATAAAAGTCTAAAAGCATAACTTCTCCGCTATTAAAATCTAAACAATCTTCTCCACTTAGGCTTGAATTTTTTTATGGATTTATATTTTTGTTAGATCATTGCATTATGTACAGTGCATGCTTGTTATCAGAATGACCCTTTGGATGTACGAGTTTACATATTCGTTTGGTAATCTAGGACAGACATGGACAAAGATTTATACTAATAAACAAGGAACTTCCTCTATCTTATTACATATTCGTTTGGTAATCCACAGTTCAGTAGCTTATGCATAGTACTTCTCATAAAAATATAGTTTTTGATCATTTTTGTGTGTATTTGTTTGAGATGCATTTATAAGCCAGTTTGTGCTTATATTTTTTATTATTTTGTGGATTTTACATGAGTTATCTATTTATTTTATCTAATTTTTTATATTTTATCAACAATATTTTTAGTAAAAAGCTAAACAAACTGCTAATTAAAAACACACATAAATAGTATTAAAGTTTAACTTTTTTCTACAAGTAAACAAGGCATGCTTCTAGCCCAAATTCAACGTCATCTACCAAGCCTCATCTTTGTCCATGTAAGGCACAAATAATTGTAAAGATATGTCACCCCTAAGCTCCTAGGTTATTGTATCTCTAACACTTCTTTTGTTTTGATGAAAAACTTTATTTGAAGATAGTTTTTCATATTTTCCTATATTTGATAGTATAAAAAATTTTGGTCAAAGGAAAAATATTTTTTAACTATTTTTTTAACTTCCCTTATTTAGTTTGACATGAGATGGAGTTACTTTCCACTAAAATTTTCTGAAAAACAACTCTTATTTCACATGAAGCCAAATAAGTATAACAACTCTATTTCACATGAAACTAAATAAAGAAAGTCAAGAAATAGTTTTCATTTGTTTTAATGAAAAACTTTATTTGAAGATAATTTTTCATATTTTCCTATATTTGGTAGCATAAAAAAATTTGGTCAGAGGAAAACTAATTTTTAACTCCCCTTATTTTTTATCTCCCTCTTTTTTAAGGCACAAATAATTCTGAAGATATATCACTCCTAAGCTCCTGGGTTATTTTATCTCTAACGCTTCTTTTATTTTAATGAAAAACTTTATTTGAAGATAGTTTTTCATATTTTCCTATATTTGGTAGTATAAAAAATTTGGTCAAAGGAAAAATATTTCTTAACTATTTTTTAACTTTCCTTATTTAGTTTGACATGAGATGAAGTTACTTTCCACTAAATATTTTTGAAAAACAACTCTTATTTCACGCGAAGCCAAATAAGTAAAATAACTCTATTTCACATGAAACTAAATAAAGAATGTCAAGAAATAATTTTCATTTGTTTTAATGAAAAACTTTATTTGAAGATAGTTTTTCATATTTTCCTATATTTGGTAGTATAAAAAAAATTTGTCCAATGAAAACTATTTCTTAACTTCCCTTATTTAGTTTGACATGAGATGGAATTACTTTCCACTAAAATTTTCTGAAAAACAACTCTTATTTCATGCGAAGCCAAATAAGTAAAACAACTCTATTTTACATGAAACTAAACAAAGAAATTCAAGAAACAGTCTTCATTTGTTTTAATGAAAAACTTTATTTGAAGATAATTTTTCATTTTTTCCTTTATTTGGTAGTATAAAGAAATTTGGTCAAACGAAAACTATTTTTTAACTTCCTTTATTTAGTTTGACATGAGATAGAGTTACTTTCCACTAAAATTTTTTGAAAAACAACTTTTATTTCACATGAAGCCAAATAAGTAAAATAACTCTATTTCACATGAAACTAAATAAAGAAAGTCAAGAAATAGTTTTCATTTGTTTTAATGAAAAAATTTATTTGAAGATAATTTTTCATATTTTGCTATATTTGGTAGTATAAAAAAATTTGGTCAGAAGAAAACTATTTCTTAACTTCCCTTATTTAGTTTGACATGAGATGAAGTTACTTTCCACTAAAATTTTCTGAAAAACAACTTTTATTTCACGCGAAGCTAAATAACTAAAATAACTCTATTTCACATGAAACTAAATAAAGTAAGTCAAGAAATAGTCTAACCCACTATAATATGGAAAATTATTAGGTGCTCCTAGAGTACCATAAATGCGTGCTCCCTCCTCTCACATAAATGGTGGGTCCCACCATGAATTTAATTAGTGGGACCTACCATTCATGTGAGAGGAGGGAGCATGTATATATGGTACTCCGGGAGTACACAATAATTTCCCCTATAATATGAATAAAATTTAGTTACAAAATTGGTTATAACAACCTTAGTCAATATCTTTTTATTGGAAGTGAATTTTTACAAATCCACTATTGGATTATATTTTCTTTTTATATCTTTCATGCTTGCAAAATTTCTAGAAAATTAAAGATCAATAGCTATGTCATCAATTAATTATTTAAATTACAAGTTTTTGTAGTTTAAAATTATTCATAAAATATAATCTAAAAGATCTCATAGTAAATAATACTATATGATTGACATAAGATTTGACATGTGTATTAAGAATGTAAAAAACATACAATTCAATGGTTAAATTTTGCAGTAATGCTAATAATATTGAGTAAGGTTATAACTTTTGATTGTAACAAATTTTGTAACTAAATTTTGTCATTATAATATTGTCACCAAACCAAAAAAAAAAAAAAAAATTTCTAGAGAATATTTTTTTTGGAAATTGTTAATGTCCAAATAAACGGAGCAACGATCTCTTCGACTTGCCTATCATCCTTGTATTTTGTGTTATCTTTGGGAAGTCCAACTTCTATCCACACCCACATACGCAATATTTTGGACTCTTTATTCTTCATCTCTATCTCTTCAGGGGAAAAATCGCTTTGGGAAATTACCAAACTGGCTTCTTGTTCAGCATTGAGGGGGAATTACCCAATTGGCCCATTTCACCATGTTCCCCATCATCTTCAACACTAAAGCTAGGCCCTTTGATCTGCTCTATGGATATTGGGTTGGGTTGAGTTATCCCATTTCTAGAGGCTTGTCTTGGGCCTTCAAACAGTAATCAGATTGGTAGCTTTTGGAAATGAGATTACCCGGCTTGTATCCAAAACATTCACCACCACCATTTCGTCAAGGTCCATCATCATTACGGTGACCCTCGATAGGCCTCATAGAAATTGGACCTTTATGAGTATTCTTCCTACCTCAATGGGCCTATACCATAACGGTTAGGTGTCCTGCAAACCAAATCCGATAGTGTAATGATGATAAACTAATTAGGCGGAAATAAATTTTTGGTTCTTATATTTTGGGTCAATTCTTATTTTGATCTTAAAATTGATTTTGCTACTAATGTAGTCTTTAATAAAAGAAAATCGATTCTATTTTAGTCCCTACCGTCAACCTACTAACAGAAACCTCTTACGTGACAGACGAAATACTCTGCTTGTTAATGTAGCGCTGACAGACCATTAAAACATTATTGAAAAAAATTATTTGGCATTTTTTAAATGCCAGCTCAGCATTTTAATTAATAAAAAAATTAAAACAAAAAAATTCCTCAAATTTAATTTTAATTAAAAAAAAAAACAAAAATTTTACTTTTTTAGTTTTATATGATTTTTTATTAATCTAATTAAATTAACTAGAAAAAAAAATATCATTAGATCATTTTAGTTTTAAGTGTATTTACTTTTCGTTAAGTGAGTTAGTCAAAAGCATCAAACAATTTTTTTTTTTTTAATTATCAGACCATTTTAAACCATGATCTGAGTTTAGAGAGAGCTCTACGAGAGAGAGAGAGAGAGAGAGAGAGAGAGAGAGAGAGAGAGAGAGAGAGAGAGAGAGAGAGAGAGAGAGAGAATGATATGAGGCCAGCAATTTGGAGAAGATCCAAAGGAAGGGGGCCAGCAGTGGTTTAGAGAGAATGGAGCTTGATCTTGGCCTTCGTCCTAGTCTCAGCCTTCGTCTTGGCCACAATGGAGCTTGCCGGTCTCGACCTCCGTCTTGGTCTGTTGATGATTGTGAAATCCCACTTCCTCTCTCTTGTTTGATCAACGATGGTGGTAGTGGGTTTGGTGACTTTTTTGATGGTAGTGGTGGTCATGTTCTAGAATTTTTGTGGGTTTTTGAGCTGAAGTTCATGTTATGGAGAAATGTTTTTGATTGGCGGGGTGGTGGTGGTTTGATTGTGTCAGTCGTCAATGGTGGTGGGATCTGGGTTTGATTGTGTTGATTTGGATTTGTTGCGATTGGTTTCTTGATCTAGGTTGATTTGTTAACTAGGTTTATGGGTTTGATTTGCTGAGAATTCGATGTTGATTGTATTGGAATTTGGTGAAGAACATGAAGAATTCGATGGTCTTGATTTTTAGTAGATTTGATGGTGTTGGGTTTGATGATCTCTAAGGTGTTGAATTTGTGATTTTTCTTCTTGTTCTCATTTATGTCCTAATGATCTGGGTTTGAGTTCTTGGGTTGCTGGGTTTGTGTTCTTGTGATGGGTTTGAGTTCTTGGTTGCTAGGTTTGATTTGGGAAGAATATGAAGAATAAGTTGAAAAACATGAAGAACATTAAGAAAAAAAATTTTAATTAAAAATTTTAATTAAATTAGATTTAAGGTTTCTTAAATTTTTTTTTTTTAAATTTCTGACATGGCTTTTTAAAAAAAAAATAAAAAAATAAAATGCTAACATGGCATTTAAAAAATTCCAAATAATTTTTTTAATAATGTTTTAATGGCCACATCAACGTTATGTCAGCAAGCAAGGTATTCCGTTTGCCATGTAAGAGGTTTCCATTAGTGGGTTGATGGCAGGGATCAAAATAGAATTAATTTTTTTTTTTAGGGATTACATTAGTAGTAAAATCAATTTTGGGACAAAAATGAGAATTGACCCAAAATGTAGGGATTAAAAGTACATTTTCGCTAACTTATTATTGAACTCGCATTTGAGATTGTCACTTGTGACTTGTAAAGCAATAAGAGGAGCTTTTCTAGTGTCTAGTGGGGAGGGGTTCACCCTTCAAATGTGGTGTAAACCTGGTTTTAAGTAATGCCTAAATTCATAATAAATTCTAAGTGGCAAGCTGTTATTTGTTTTAATTTGGATCCATCACTAACATCACTTTTTTACTTACTAATAACAACTTACTACCTAAAATTTATTGTGAAATTATTTTAAATGTAGCATTACTCTTTTGGTTCTTGGAGATGCATAGTACTAGGGTGTATTGAGAGCAATTAAGGAGTGCTGGCTTAAATCCTGTTGACCACCATCCTTATCCAACCAAAACAAAAGATAGGAATAGAAATATAGAATATATATATATATATATATATATATATATATATATATATATATATATATATATATATATATACAATTTACAAAAGGAAAATCTTTAATGTATAGAAAAGCGTCACTCCCTCTCAGTGTCCCCCTTTGGAACCATTAGGATGCGTGACTAATATTCATTCATCTTGGATTCTTGGGGGTGCTGATAAGGTAAAGTGGTTGCCGGCAGCCAGCAAACTCTATATATCTGCAGTGATACTTGGAAGGCTATCAGATGCAATAAACACAAGTCCATTCAAAGAAGCTTGTGTGCTTTTCTAAAGACATTCTTAATGTGTACCTTTTGCAAAAGTAAGATTCAAGCCAGGGATCATATTTTCACTGAGAGTGCTTTTTCTAAAAGGTTTGGGAAGAATTATTGAGAGGGTATCTCATTCACAGGCAGGTTGGAGACTAGAATAAAGAGTTGGATTGACAGAGAAATGCTTGAGTATACCAAGGAAATATTAGAACTGAAAATGACTAGCTGTAAAGAGTAATGGCTGATGTTAGATATAGCATGTCATGGTGTAGAAATGTAAACGATACTTCTCAAAGTAGGGTCTTCTTTTGTCCTTGAAGAGTCCTTAAAATTGTTCCCATTTTATATCACTGAATGTGGTCACCAGGAAGATACTGGTAGATAACTTTTGCTTCTATATGGACATTCTTTTACTTGATTTTCCTTATAAAAAGATCACCAAGAAAACACTAGTGCCCATAACCTCAATGGTAAGCATGAGTTCTTTTTCTTTTTTTCTTTTTTTTTTCAAGTGAAATTGGTTTATAGAAACAGTAAGTGGACATGTAAGGATAAAAGTTGCATGTACTTACATGGTGTATTATGTTCCATATCAAAAACAGGTCCACTACTGTGTGGGTAATGGCAAGGTTTTGCTCTTATGGGAGAGGTTGCAACTTGCACATTTGAAGTTATGTTCATGAAGGCAGACCTTACCTTACGTAGCTATTGAGGGTTCCATTCGTGCCTTTTCAACCAAGGCTTTAGGCAGGTCCTATCGGTCTTTTAAATATAAAACCAAAATTAAATAAGTTAGACTTTAGTCACTTTACTAATTGAAATTCAACTAGCAGCAAATGAGCCCAGTTTGCATTGGTCACACTGAATTTGTTTTTGACATAACCAAAGGCAAAGTTATAAATACCACATTAGTGATTTTAGTTTTGGTAGAGAGAACCAAATATTTTGGTATCAGTCAATAATGTTGTACTGTTTCAATGTTCATGATATGAACTCAAAATAACTCCATCTAACTCACCACACACACAAATATATAATAAGAGATGCTACATCTACAACATTTTTACAACAAATCACAGGTGGTTAATTATTATTGGTTCAAATTTGAAACTAACACTAAGATTACTTTTTTTCATCAACAATAACAATCAGTAATAATCTGCCACTTAGGATTTGTTGTAAAAGTATTGTAAAAATGTTGTAGACATATCATCTCTCACACAATACACACCAAATAATCTCTCTCTCAAACTTGGAAATTAGATTTCAACTTTTTGTCACCATGTAACTCTTGATTTAAGGTAAATTAAAAATCATATATAAAAATAAAATATTATCTCCACTTTTGTTTGTAGTTCTACACATAAACCATGATATTTGATTTTCTATATAAATTTAATCTTGATTTTATGAGTACTAATTCATAAAATTGCGTATTGAATTTGTCTTTATTTTGGAAAATCGAATTTGTTAGGTGATTATGTTAGTAATGCCTTTGATAAATTATATTTTATTATTCACTGTAAGGGCTCAAAAAAGAAAAACCCAAGCCAACTTAGAATAGTGATGCCTAGATCTTCAAACCAAGCCCAAACAATGAATTTTTAAGAGCGTGGGATTCTAAGTCAGGTGCAATGCTAAGACAATCTCAAGTCTAAGGCTAATGAAACTAAAGTAACAAATATGAGTGAATAGAACAATAGTTCAGTGTAAACTCTTCCTCTGGTGGGTCTGAGGATAGATCTTGTATTGATAAGTAAGGTTGATTTTCCTTTACATGGTAATTCTCTTGTTCTCAAACTTGTTTCTTTTTTCTTGGAAAATGTTCATGCTTTCTTTTTGGTGGTTCCTTTCCTTATATAGCCCCCTTCCCTTGCATCTTGGCCCTCCATCTGTACGTTTCAGGAGAACTTTTTGGATGCTTGTCCCATTAGAATCCTTTTGGAGGTGATAGAAAGAATTGTGAGCTGTGAACTCATTGTTTTGGGGTCATTTTCTCATTAATACAGCTAGTTAAGTTGGTATAGAGTATTGAATGCGGAAGTGGGAGGTTTCTTCTTTAGAAAACTTCCTTCCTCCACCTTTGCATGTCTCATTCCTTTCCTTTTCCATCTACTCCCTTATCCTTGGGTTTTTCAAGGGTGCCGGTTGACATTTGGCTCTTTAATTCTCCTCGGGTGGGTGTAGTCCTTGAAGTTTATCTATTTTTATTTGCTTAGGTTGGCAGATTTATCCTCGGATTGGGTTCCCCGATCCTCGGCTCTCCCACATTCACTTTTTAAATCTTATTTTGTTTTCTTCATATAATAATTTTATATTATAGATAGTGTTTCTTTTATTTGTAAATATTTTTTATTTAGAAATATATACTAGAAATATCATCTTTGATATGAAAACCTTTAGAGAAAAAGAGGTAAGAAGAGAAAAATTAATTAAATCTCGCCTAGAATTGCTTGATAAATATGTTTTTTATATATATATAATCTCACACATTATTGAGAATTCATTAAAAAAGAGTTAGAATATGATGAAATAATACATCGGAAAGATTACAATGAAAATAATCATAATGATATTCAAATTTGTAATTTAACAATTTTTGATAATATAAAAGGGCCAAATTATTTTTCAAATGCATGTATTACATAATTTTACTGACACTAATTGTTACAATTGTTTTTTTTTTTTAACTAAAATTTTATTTAGATAAAATTTCAATCAAAATCAATTATATCACAAGAAGATTAAGTGAACTAATCATATTATCAATTGAAAAGTAGATATTAGAAAGAAAAAAAATTAAAATTTAAAAACACTAATTAATAATTTTGTACATCAAAAAGTAAGAATAATGATTTTTAAAAAATTTTATGATATAAAAATTAGATAAATAATAGTTAAATAATTATTCAATAAAAAAAAGTCCCCACTTAAATTCAAATTATTTATGGTTGACCCTGAACATGATATATACGAGGAGTCTTTTTACATAATTATCCTAAGGTTGTGTAAAGAAGATTTAGGGTCCATTTAGATACAATTTATTTTGCTGAAAACTGAAAATACTGTAGCAAAATAATTTTTAAATGTGTGAATAGTGCCGTAGGACCAATTTTTAATTATTTTTTTTCTAAATAAAGTGGTTGTGGGACATGTGAACAGTGCATGAACGGTGCATGAACAGTGCTCTATGTCTCCTAAAACAGTGAAAAGCATGCATAAAAATAAAAATAAAAAAAGAAGGAAACGCGCAGACGCAGATGCTGAATCCAAACATATAGGGGTGTCCAGACCCGACCGTAACCCGCTGGACTGACCAACCCGCCTGATCTCCACCCGAGTTCAGCTCGAACCGATGCTCCCGTCGGTTAGTTTCGGGTTTCCACACCCAAGACCTAACACCGGCGGGTCGAGTGGCGGGTTTTCTTCTCCAAAACCCAAGCCACCCGACCCGACGAAGGTTATATACAAATCCGGTGAAATCACGCTCAAATCCGAGGAGATCTAGCGAGTTCTCAAGCACATTTGGTGAGATTTGGCCAGATCCAGTCATTCCCAACATATTTCAGCGATTTTTGTGCAAATTTCGGCGATTTTGATGCAAATCTGGTGAGTTTTTACGTTTTTCGGCGATGATTTGCAGATTCCGACGATGATTTGTAGATTCTGGTGATGATTTTGCAGCTCCGGCGATGATTTTGCAGCTCTAGTGACGACCCGATCTCCACCTGAACCCAAAACCGACCCAACTAATTGACGCTGGCGGTCGGTTTCGGGTCACTCTTTTGTCCACCTGATGCCGGCGGGTCGGGTTTGGGCTGGGTCAAAAACCGACCCGGCTCAACCCGTGGACACCCCTACAAACATATACTTATTGTCAATTTTACTTCCATGTTGCTTCAACATAACCTAGCACCAAAAAAAATAAAAAATAAAGTCACCTTTCGAAGTGAGGCATACTTTTCAAAAAACTAAGAGGGTGTTTGGTAGTGTATTTTGAACAATAGTTTTCAGTGTTTAATTAATATTACACATTTTTTCATACACTTTTTCACTCACACATATTTCCAAAAAATGCAAACAATATTACCAAATGGGCTCTAACTTTTGTTATGACCAGCTAGTGATAAAGCGAGGACAATTAACGCAAGTTTAGATTTATATCAATCCTCCATATTTTGTTGCACCCTATATTTTATGGGATGCCATGCGTAAGATATCTTTGAAATATGCATAAACTTTGATTTTGAAATAGTATTGTTATGTGAATAGTACTTCTTCTTGAAATATATATATATATATATATATATATATATATATATATATATAATCCAATTCAATCCTTTAAATTTGACTAAAATTCTCTAAATTTCATATATGGTAACTTCAAAGTTGTAAATACCATTTTACAGAAATATTGACTTATGCATGGGAATGCCTAGGTTAGTGTCACCTTGGCAAATGGAAACACCCTAACCCAGTGGCGGCGCCACGTACAGGTCAGGGTGTTCCCAGGAGCACCCTGAACTGAAAAAAATTAAAAAAAATAAGCTAAATTAGGAACACCCTCAACACAAAATTAGGAACCCCCTAACATTAAAAAAAAATTTATCTGTTCAACTTTTAAGCAAAAAAAAAAAAAAAGCAAAAAAAAAAATTGAACTAAAATCTAAAAAAAAAAATTTGTAACAGAGCCAAGCCTAAAATTATCTGTTCAACTTTCAAGCAAAAAAAAAAAGCCCAAAAAAAAAATTGAACTAAAATCTAAAAAAAAAAAAAAAAAAAAAAAAAAAAAAAAAAAAAAAAAAAGAATCAGAACCAAGCCTAGCAAAGCAAACCCACCCACGGATTCTCAAAAAAAAAAAAAAAACCAACACAAAATCAGAAATGAAACTTACCCACTGTACCACGGTCACGTCGCTGCAGAGATTACAGAGAAAATCAATCCCTAAGATACTGAGACAGTCTACAAATTATAACTTACAGAGCAAAATCAAAACATACCAAAAGGCAAAAGCAATCAGTGGCAGTGCCATGTACAGGTCAGGGTGTTCCCAGGAACACCCTGACCTGAAAAAAATTTAAAAAAAAAAATTTATATTTAAGCTAAATTAGGAACACCCTCAACACAAAATTAGGAACCCCTTAACATTAAAAAAAAATTTATCTGTTCAACTTTCAAGCAAAAAAAAAAAAAAAAAACACAAAAAAAAATTGAACTAAAATCTGAAGAAAAAAATAAATAAATAAAAAATTGTAACAAAGCCAAGCCTAAAATTATCTGTTCAACTTTCAAGCAAAAAAAAAAAAAAAGCCCAAAAAAAAATTGAACTAAAATCTAAAAAAAAAAAAAAAAATGAATCAGAACCAAGCCCACGACAAGCCCAGCAGAGCAAACCCACCCACGGATTCTCAAAAAAAAAAAAAAAAAAAAAAAACCAACACAAAATCAGAAATGAAACTTACCCACTGTACCACGGTCACGTCGCTGCAAAGATTACAGAGAAAATCAATCCCTAAGATACTGAGACAATCTACAAATTACAATTTACAGAGCAAAATCAAAACATACCAAAAGGCAAAAGCAATATACTGTGTTTCTAAGTTCTGTACCAAAAAAAACAAAACAAAAAACCCCAAATACAGACTCTGTACAAAAACGGCAAAACCAAATCAAAAACCCAATCGTTGTCGTCGCCGTAGCTAAGCTCGCCCGTCGTCGTCGCCGACTCGCCGTAGCTCGCCGCTCATCGCAGAGAGAGCAAATCGCAATCTCGCCCCTCATCGCAGATCGATCTACTCAGCTCGCCGCCTCGGCCTCGCCCCTCGCAGTCGCCATCGGAGTCTCCGATGCTCAGCTCGCCCCTCGCAGTCGCCGTCGGAGTCTCCGGTGCTCAGCTCAAGAGTCAAGCCTCAAGGTATTTTTCTAAGTTCTCTCTCTTTTTCTCTCTTTTTCTCTCTTAGTCTCTCTATCTTTATCTCACTGAAGTGTGAAGTTTGAAAGTATGAAAGAAAAATAAAGAATGTCCTTATGTCCATCTCTCTCTCTCTATGGTCCTTATTAATTAACTCAGTAACTCTCTCTCTCTCTCTCTGATTGGCTGGCCGAAGGAAGGAATCAGTGCTTTAGCTTTATTTATATTTTTCTTTTCCCTGTTTTTTTTTTGTCTTTTTGAATTATGCTATAGTGTTAATCTTATCTGTTGGTGTTGTGCTGGTCAGTGTGTTTACTGTGTTGGTGTGATATTAATTGTCGTTTAGTGAATATTATAATTTGTGAATCTTGTGAAATTTTCTGATTGGTAGGTTATTGTGATTGGGCATCAAGCATGAGCATGAGGCTTGTGCTTGTCAAATGTCCATTGAGTGGGGTGGGGGTAGATGGGCTGTTGGGCACATCACACATAGGGTCAGGAGCACAATAATTAAAGTAATGTAATGTGTTGCACATTACACTGCTTTAATTATTGTGTTGCACATGTGATGTGTAATGTTAGGCTCTTTTAGTGTAATATATATAAGGGGCTAAATAATATAACAAATTAAAGTAGTATAATTAATGACAAACAAATTAAAACAATATAGTTTATTGTTACGCTAAACAACAATAATTAAAACTGTATAATTAACCAATACATTATAAAAGACAAATAAATTAAATTATGTTATGCTAAATAATAATTAATAATTTTATAATTAACGAAATAACAATATAACAAATTATAGTTTATAAAAGACAAACAAATTAATGAAACAATTAAACAACAATAATTAATAATTTTATTAATATTTCAAATGAACCTGTAGTTTATTGTTTATTCTTTTGCTAGAATTATGGACAAATATTTGATAAGAAAACCACATACCCAAGATTCATCTCCTGTGCAAGATTCATCTCATGTGCAAGATTCATCTTCATCTTCTAAGCGAATTCGTGTTGACTTTAACTTAGAAAATCTTCCTTCAGATCCTGGGCTACGACAAAAGATATCATCTTATCATCCTAATAATCATGATGAAATAAGAAGACATTATTTAACAAAAGGCCCTTGTCAACCTATTCTTGATGTTTTCCCTGTATCATATTTTTTTGAAAAGTCTCGTCGATTTAGATCCGATTGGTATAGAGGAAGAAAGTGGTTGGAATATAGTATAGAGAAGGATGCGGCATTTTGTTTTTATTGCTACCTATTTGGGCGACAAGATGTTGGTAAGCAAGGAGGAGGTAAGACTTTTGTAACGAAGGGATTCAAACTTTGGAATCAGGTTGCGAAGTTAGATTCTCATGTTGGAGGAGTTAATAGTGCTCATAGCCAAGCTGTCAAAAAGGGTGAAGATCTACCGATGGAAAAGCAACACATTTAAAGTGTTTTGGTTAAACAATCAAATAAAGATAAACAGGATTATCGGATTCAATTAAATGCAATAGTTGATTGCATAAGATTCCTTTTATACCGCGGATTAGCTTTTCGTGGTCACGATGAATCTCAAGGTTTAAGTGATAAAGGAAATTTTCTTGAGCTTGTGCAATTTTTGGGAGATCACAATGAATCTATCAATGAAGTGTTGCAAACAGCTCCGAAAAATTGCAAGCTTACCCACCCGGAGATTCAAAAAGACATTGTGAATGCAATTGCAAGTGAAACATCCAAAGCCATCATCAAGGATCTTGACAATGGGTTCTTTTCAATATTAGTTGATGAGTCACGTGATATTTCAGTGAAAGAACAAATGTCCCTCGTTCTTCGTTATGTGAACAAGAAAAGAACTATTATAGAACGGTTCCTTGGTATTGTACATGTTGCAAGTACCACCACTTTGTCACTCAAATATGCTATTGAATATTTACTTTGTGAACATAATTTGAGTTTGTCAAACCTACGTGGGCAAGGTTATGATGGGGCTAGTAATATGCAAGGTGATATCAATGGTCTCAAAACTTTAATTTTGAAAGAGAATAAGTTAGCATTTTATGTCCATTGTTTTGCTCATTAACTTCAATTGACACTTGTTGTTGTTGCTAAAAATCACATTAATATTGCAGAATTTTTTTATGTGGTTAGTAATTTAGTAACTGTTGTTGGAGGCTCTTGTAAGAGACGAGATACTCTTCGAGATGCACAATTTGTCAAAATTAAAGAAGATTTAGAGAATAGTATACGTAGAAGTGGGCAAGGTTTGAATCAAGAGACAAATCTTAAACGTCCTGGTGAAACACGTTGGGGATCATATTATGGGACTATTCTGAACTTGATTTTGATGTTCTCTGCTGTTGTTGATGTACTTGAGATTATTGAAGAAGATGACATGTCCGACCAAAAAGTTGAAACTCGATCTATTATAAGGTCAATTCTATCTTTTGAATTTGTCTTTGCCCTACACTTGATGAAAAATATTTTAGGGATCACAAATGAGTTGTCAATAGCATTGTAAAAAAAAAAATCAGGATATAGTAAATGCTATGGATCTTGTTAAAGTGTCTAAGCAAAGATTGCAAGTAATGAGAGAAAATGAATGAAAATCTTTATTGACTGAAGTATCTTCTTTTTGTACAACGCATGATATTTCTGTCTTGAACATGGATGAAACATTTGTAGTTAGTGGGAGGTCACGACGCAACACTCAACAAAAGACAAATTTACATCATTATCGTGTTGAACTATTCTACACAGTCATAGATATGCAACTTCAAGAGCTTAACAATCGTTTTTTTGAGGCGAATACCGATTTGCTACCTTGTATGGCTTGCTTAAATCCAAGTAATTCATTTGTGGCTTTCGATAAGAAAAAGTTGAATCGTCTAGCTAAGTTCTATCCCTCTGATTTTCTTGGGACAGATATTTTGGCACTTGACTCTCAACTGCAGAATTACATTTTTGATATGCGCAGCAACGACTTCTTTTTAGAGCTTCAAAGAGTTAGTGAACTTGCTGAAAAGTTAGTGAGCACAAGGAAGCATGAGACTTATCCTTTAGTCTATTTACTTGTGAAGTTAGCTTTGACTCTTCCAGTTGCTACTGCAACAGTAGAAAGAAGCTTTTCAGCAATGAAATATATAAAAAATAAACTGCGCAATCGAATGGGAGATCGGTGGATGAATGATTGTTTAATGGTGTATATTGAAAAAGATGTAGCTTGTAGTATTGATCATGAAATTATTATGCAAAGATTTCAAAATATGAAAACTCGTAGAAGACAATTGTAAATTTTATGTATTTGTATATTTTTTGATTGTTGTTGTTATCAATATATAAAATTTTCTTTTTATTAAATTGTGTAATTTATACTTATTGAGGAATACCTTGACAAAATTTCCTGGAGTCACCACTGCCCTAACCTTAATATTTGTTATAGGTGTTTGAAGAGTTGTCAATCTTTTTCTCCCCCACTAGGTCTGTCACAAGTCACAACCACCGATACACTCTCAAAAGGATTGTAAATATGTAAATAGTAGCATGATGTTTCTGGTGACTAGCTTATTGGTGATCTTCACATTACAATCACAAACGATATCTGTCAATTTTCGTGGAATTTTCATAACAGCTCCCAATACAGAAAAATTGTCAGCTGAATTTATTTGGTGAAATTTTTCAACACGATGTCATTGTAACTTGATGATATGAAGATGCCACTTTCAAGTCATTGGTGAGGAAGAGTTATTAAACATAACTTAGAAAAAGAATGTGTGCAATGAAGACCACTTCAAACTTACCTAAACTTATTATTATTATTATTATTATTATATTCACTCCAAAATTAGCTTAAGAAATCATGCGAGAGAGCCAACTTGAACTTTCTGAATTCTAACGCCAGTAGTAAAGAATTTATGTGATGCTAACAAATAGCAATAAGTAGAAATATTTTAATATTGTTAATATTAAATTATTATTATTATTAATATTAATATTGTTATTATCAAAAAAAAGAAATATTTTAATATTGTTTTTAAGAGATTTATAATTTATTAAAATTGTTTAGTCTCTCCTATAACTTATAAGGAGAACCAACTCAACCAAGGCTCTAATTTCTAATGTCTCCTCCACTTGCAATTGTTATGTTAGAACTGAATGAATCTAAATAGAAGGATGAGTTTGAGGTTGAAAACTACAAGAAATTCAACCAAAAAAAACTGAAAAGAAAAGAAAAAATCAAAAAGAATACTTCAAAAGAATGTGTCAAAAACGAGTAAGATTTTTTTTTTCCTCTAAAAAACGAGTAAGGTCTAAAACACCATGGAAAAACTTGCATATTTCTTTTGCTCTAAACTTCCTGAAGAATTTTCAGAAAAGTAAATTAGGTAGGTTCCATGTGATTCTTCATCAATTAAATAATTTACATAGACAAACCTGACTTAAATTAGAAAACAAGATTCCCCATTAGTGTTCTTTATTAAAGGCTTGCCTCCTTTCCAAGTTTGCCCTTTCACAGTTTCACCACTCACCTCTTTTCTACTGTTCAGCTAAATGTCTTCCTCCCTAACACCCATCTTATTATTAATCATCTATCTCTTGCCTTTCTTTTCTTTGCCATTCATATTAATTTCTAGATGCATATAGTTCAGGTGAAAATTAGCATCATATATATTATATATAGGACCAAAATCAAAAGCCCTTATTCTGCCAAAACAACAACAACAACAACGACAATAATAATATTTATTATTATTATTGTCATCGACAAAAAATAATACAATATATATCATGTTCAACATATTCAGATTCTTAACGGTCTTTTAGAACCAATTTAAAATTCTTAGCCAATTTCTTTACTAGCCACAGCTGTACATGCCGTGGTGCACGATGCTGTTTTTATTTATTTATTTTTTAGGCCAAATGCTGGAATCAAAGTTACACTGAATTATGAATCTCAGTCGTTAGGTGAAGTCTCCAATAAACATAAACTCGAAGGTGTCATGGAACATGGCACATAGGAGGGAAATAATATTGCTATTTCAAAGATTTATCAATGATATTAATGTTGTCATAGCTTATATCTTAATATATCCAAGCTGCAAAAGCGAACGACATAAATTGAAATTCTCTCTAAAAAAAAAGCATAATTTTCCGAATATCACAATATTTCATTATTTTATTTGCCCCAACTTTTACTTGGTTTAAGAGGAATTACAAAATGGATGTGTCCTGAGTCCTTACCTTTTTTTTAGTAAGGAAAATAATATTAAAAAAAAAAAATACAGTGTCTCATCATTATCATTGGGGGCAAAATGGAACACCTTAATAGAAAAAATTCTTAAATATTTGCTGAGTATAGAGAAATTGTGCTTCCTTATCTAATATTCATGGTGGAGTCCATTCACTAAATTCATAGTAGAATCCATTACGAATATGAGAGAAGAGAACATTATTTTCCATGTACTAGGAATACCTAAAAATTACTCTCTTGACAAACACCTCATATTTGAACCAAAACATTGCTACAAAAAAAGGTGGACATTGTTCTAGCTATACCCACATCTCAAGCAAAGTCCTGATTCGAGGGAGGTGTGCGCAAAAAAGAGAGTTTTGAACTTTTGGTGGGGATGCGGTTATGTGCAAAAAAATGCATGTTCAAGTGCACTTTTTCTTTTTCTTTTTTTTTCTTTTTTTTATTTTTTTTTATTTTTTTGGTACAGACACTTTTTCAAAATTTTGGTCCAATGCAACCCCAAATAGCATTGGACTCATCCTGGATTAAACCTTTGATTAAAAGGCTTCTCTCTATGTACTCTATAAAACTATTGGCAAAATTGGATGGAATTAAATGAAATGACTAAATTGAAAAAAAAAAAAATGAAACTTAAATGATTGAATTGAAAACAGGCCAAAATTAGGTGGTGTAATCTATACTTTATCATTTTTTTTAATGAAATGAGAACTATTTTGTTTTCATGAAAAACAAAAAACGTACATGCAATTGAATTTCATTCATTCATTATCCTAGAAATGTTAGGAAGCACATTCAAAAAAAATAATGTTAGGAGACACCAATGAGTCAACGACCAATTATTTCTGCTAAAAAAAAATTAATAGATAAGTAATAATAAAAAAAGTTAAAAGAAATGCTTATTCTAATACAATTGATTTTTATTTTTTTATTTTTATACAAGATAGAAATTCTACTTTAGTTTAATATAAGTATATATGTGTGTGAAACTTCCTTCTAGAGACTTGAACCCCGACTCTTCCTCTCTACACCTCACAAGCACTTATACTTGTAAAGTAACTATCGCACAAGGACGTGCAATGGTAACACAGTTGATTTTTGAATCATGAAAGTCGAAAACAACAATAAATAAGGAAGCCCCCATAGTAGATGTAAAATGAAGTATTTAAATTAATTACTTCATAACTCATTACTCCAATACTCCTACATGATTTAAGTCCCCTGTACATCTTACAGTTGGATCTAACAATTGTTTCATGAGCTTCCAATTGCTTAATGGCAACCCATGGCTCAAGTTTGTCAGGCTGGGTTTTTAACATATTATTCTTTTCCTGTGTGCTATATTATTTTTTGTTTTATTCTGGGGTTTGTCAAAGTTTTGAATATTTGTTTTGCGATGTTTCGTACTGATCATTGGAACAAGATATTTCGAGACTATGCATACCTGTATAATGTTTTGGAATTATGATAGTATATGTGTGTGAATATAAATACTCCTAAAAAAATAAATATAAAATCTACGTAATTTATGCCATCTCATTACCCAAAATTAAAAATTTTATAAAATAAAAAAATTATAAATAATAACCAAGTCATTACATATAAGTACCACTATAAAATTGTTCTAGTTGGCTTAATTAGTAAAGTCTCTGATAGTCAAATAAAATATCTGAGATTCAATCTCCGCCTACACTAAAAATCAATTAATATCTTGGTTTGATATTAAAGAATTATCATCAGAAGCGAATGCTATATGTTGAAATTCTCTTAAAAAAAATAAAGTACCACCATTAATTTATTCCCAATTAAAAAAAATTCTTAAAAAGGACCCACTAAAAATTTGAGACATACCTAATTAGGGAGAAAAAATTATCAGCATGCCCGAAGTTAAAAAATAAAATAAATTACAATTCAAAGCTTAATTTCTACTCTAGGCCAAAATGGAGTTATATATATGTAGGGATAATGACCCAAAATAGTATATTGGGCCTTGGGCCTTGTTCGAAGACATGGATAGGTCCAAGAAGGAGCAAATAGTTATTAAACGTTCCCAATTAAAGTCTCAAAAATAGGGAACAGGTAAGAGGTTGTCGAAGGAGGAACTCCTCCTCGAATATGATGAATATAGTTCACAATATGAACTCCATCAGTTAGCGTAATCCTCCAAGAAGCTCCAATGATAGAGAGATGCCTCTTGAACATACGAGAGGAAAAGAAATCTAAAAATATCTAAGGGAAAATTGCCACCACCGCATTAAATGCATTGCAGCTACTTTTTTGACTGCATTTATGTGGAGAAGACCTTTGAACAACGCTACCTTGGCTACCATAACTCACAGGAAACTAGAGAGGGTATCTGATGGGATAGGTACTCAAGTAAGGATTCAGAAGATCAACAGGTGGAGGGTGAAGATGATCCAAAGGAGGATATATAAGGTGAAAGACTCTTCATAAAAGAGGGATCGAAAAAACTCTAGAAGGAACACTTTAGCAATCTAATTTGTACTGGTACTTAGTCTCAACTGATTTATATGAATGTGAATCTCCTCGGACTGGGAACCTATCCATATCTGTGTCTGTAGTTTTATTCGAATTATCTTTTGAACACATAATAACCGTTGTCCAAATTCATTAAAACTCAGTTCTCCAACCCACTTTCTACAAATTTATTGTCTTGGGCTCATTGGGCCAACATAACCTATATTTTGGGTTTGGGCCGCAAACAGAGACCTTACAATATATATTTATATATTTTTAGTGTTTGCTTTGTGTTGATTGTTTTTCATTATTAGATCAAAACACAAATGGTTCCAATTACTTTCTTTTTCAAATGAAATACGAACTCAAATTCCTTATGCAAAATACTTTGTTACTGATATTGTAATTTCTATTAAGTGTACCGAAATTTGCCCTAAATATAACCACTTCTTATTATACAATTAATAATTGCATAACAATAGAAGCATTTAGAGCATTCACATCAGACTCACCAATTTAATATTTTAGCAAAAATTTATTTAAACTCAACTAAAACATGCATGCGTCAGCCTCACTAAATTAATTAAAGTTTTTTAAAAAAGGATAGTCTCATCACTACATGTAGCGAGCCTCTATCCTCACTACATTAAATTTTAACGTGGATAAAGTATTAAGGATGATATATGTGTAAGAAAATAATAGATAGCTAAACTAGCAAAAGTTAGAATTTTTTAGATTAATTTAGCTAAATACTTGAGGAGACTGATGTAGATGCTTTTATATTTGCACCTAATTCAGCCAGAGAAAACAAACATATACTCCAAGCCATCACAAAATTATAAACAGAGGTAATATCATATAGGTTAGCCATGACTAAACCACATTAAGTTATGATTTTCAAAAAATTTTAAAGGTTAGAAAGTATAAAAAAATTCAAAAATTGATTATTAATATTTCACCATCACATCTTTGATTCTAATGCTAATTTCACAATCATTTTCTCTTCTCTTACACATGAACGGCCCACTATTGTGTACTGCTAATCAAAACTAGTACACCTAAGGGATTAACCTAAACTTCTAAGTACTACCAACTACCATCAATATCTCCTATTATAGGTCATTTATCAAAATTGCTAAGAGAGAAAGATACACATTAATGAGAAAAACATAAAATAATAAATAAATAAACACGAAATGAACCAATTAAGTGATTGATTGACCACAAAAGACTTCAACTGTCATGCATTTTAGATTTACCAAAAATTGATGTATAATAATATATATAGATCAAGAGGATTCAGAAAATTACGTTATGTTTGGTAACTGTTTTTGTTTTTTATTTTCAAAAACTTATTTTTGAGAATATAAAGAAAAAAAAATTTTCTTATATTTTTGAAATAAAAAATATGTTTGGTTAGTTGAAATTAAAAAATATGGTTTTTTAAGAAAAAAAATAGAAAATACTAAAATATGTTGTTATTAGGATTTAAACTTTAATGTTAACTCATTAAATGAGATAGATTCATTAAATTAAATATATGTTTTCGTTGACTTTTGAAAATTAGAAACTGAAAACAGTCTTTTGCATGTTTTCAGTTTCCTTCACAAATTGAGTTTTAAAAACAGTTTTTGTTTTCTGCTCATTTTGAGTTGACAAACAAGTTTTTTAGTCTCAAAAATAGAAAATTGTTTTTGAAAACAGAAAACAAGGGGAAAAAATAGTTACCAAACATACCCTTAGTTATTGCTTTTTTTCCTGTCAAAAATACCCCTAAATTAATTAACCAACAACTTAAAAATGAGATTAAAATAGTAAATTAGAAAAAGAAAGTTATTATTTTTTTTACTGTAAAAAATACCCCTACTTAAAACTTAAAAATATGGTTAAAATAGTAAATTGACAAGAATAATAAATTTTTACTTCTACGTTGAAATACCTTCCTATTTCTAATAAACTCCTACTTTTACGTTGATTTAAATTCATATTTCTACTCGCTAATTCCCTACAAAATAGGATTACTATTTCATTCGTTTTAAAACTCCTTCAATATACAAAACTCACCCCACGTATTTATTTATTTATTTTTTTTACTTCATCACGATGTATTTATTTCTTTTGTCCTCTTTTTTTTACATTTTTTTTTTAAAATTCATTACACTCAAGTTTTTTTTTTTTTTTTTTGGGAAAAAATAGAAATCCCAAATTATAATAATTGCAAATTATTAATTTTTACCCAAAAAATAGAAGATTTTCTGAACACGCGCTCTCAGAGGCTAGTATTAAGAAAGAAGATTCCTTTAAACATTTTATTATGTTTGTACTTATGGTAATTTTGTTATTCATAATCTTGCTAAACACATTAAACATATCATATGTATTTGCTGTAATCCAAAACTTATATGAATTTTCTTTAATGGAATTTTCAACTTCTTTCTATAAAAAAAAAAAAAAAAGTTTAAGAAAGAATTTTTCAGATTTCTTTCCAATTTTTCAATATAGTTTTAAATAAAAGAATTGATAGGATGTACCCTCCAAGTCCAAAAAAATTAACAAAATAGCCAGCATATCGCCCTCCCTCACTAATCATTTTGGAAATAATTTCTTCTCCAAATTAGCAGAACTTATTACTCTTACACGGCACCACCTACTCTTATAAAACACCCCTTTTCTGACCCTTTCTGATGAACACCCCCAAACTAACACCCCACCCCACCCCACCCCAAAATCAAATTCAAATTCTCTCTCAAACCCAAAAAACCAAACCCCAGGAAAAACATTCCCATCCCACCCCCTAAAAAGAAAAACAAGTTAGGGTTTTTGGGGTTGGTTGGTGTTTTTAGTTTTCCATTGAATTCATTTTCCCCAATGTCACAACTTTCCCGCAGTAGTAGTAGTCTTGATGACACACCTTCCACCCCTGGAAAGTTCAAACCGGACAAACCCTCGCCGTACATTCACCGCCTCCGCTTCCACAACTTGTCCAAATTCACTTTCTACTCCGCTTTCTTCTTAGCCATCCTCTGCTTCTTTTTCCTTCTCTCTTCTCCTTCTGGCTCCAACCCTCGCCGATCTCTCGGCTCCTATGGCGGCTCCGACTGGGAGCGCCACGTCACTCGCTCGGCTCGCCGCCGCGCCGACTCCGGCATCACCGTCCTCGTCACCGGCGCCGCCGGCTTCGTCGGGACCCACGTCTCCATGGCCCTGAAGCGACGAGGCGACGGGGTTTTGGGTCTCGACAACTTCAACCTCTACTACGAACCCACCCTCAAGCGCAATCGCCAGAAGGAGCTCCAAAAGAATGGCGTTTTCATCGTCGAGGGAGACTTAAACGACAAGTCGTTGTTGCATAAGCTTTTCGATGTCGTTGCGTTCACACACGTCATGCACCTCGCAGCGCAAGCTGGTGTTCGCTACGCTATGCAGAACCCGAGCTCTTATATCCATAGCAACATCGCTGGGCTCGTTAATCTTCTCGAAGTTTGCAAATCAGCGAACCCACAACCTTCGATCGTCTGGGCTTCCTCGAGTTCTGTCTATGGATTGAATTCTAAGGTACCCTTTTCAGAAAAAGACCGAACCGATCAACCTGCGAGTCTCTACGCAGCAACGAAAAAGGCCGGTGAGGAAATTGCTCATACTTATAATCATATATACGGTCTTTCTATTACAGGGTTAAGGTTTTTCACTGTGTATGGACCTTGGGGTCGACCGGACATGGCGTATTTCTTTTTTACTAGAGATATTCTTAAAGGGAAAGTGATTAAGATTTATGAGACTGCGGATCATGGTAGTGTGGCGAGAGATTTTACATACATTGATGATGTTGTGAAGGGTTGTTTGGCTGCGTTGGATACGGCGAAGAAGAGTACTGGAAGTGGTGGGAAGAAGAAGGGTCCTGCGCAATTTAGGATTTTTAATTTGGGGAATACGGCACCAGTGCCGGTGAGTGAGCTTGTGAATATATTGGAGAAGCTTTTGAAGGTGAAGGCTAAGAGGTTGGTGTTGCCAATGCCGAGAAATGGGGATGTGAAGTTTACACACGCAAATATTAGTTTGGCGCATAGGGAGCTTGGGTATAGGCCCACTACTGATTTGGAGACAGGGCTGAAGAAGTTTGTGAAGTGGTATTTTAAATATTACAAGGAGGAGAAGAAGAAGATTAATGCCTGGTGAAGTTTCTCAATTTTTATTGGAATGTGTCTCTCATTTTGATAACTTTGTGCTCATTTGCATTTGTCATTATCGTGACACTGTCATACGAGAGAGAGTGATGTCCTATGATTGATGGGCATTTTGTTGCAGGGCAGAGTATAAGAAACTTATGTTTTTTTTTCCCCACATGTTGCTGCTTTTATTTAGGGTGTTTCTTTTAGTATAGGTGTTGTACAGTCCATGACTGATAGATCACAGAGATATTCTGATTGACGGGTTTCATTTTATCATCTTGATATTGAAATAAAATAGCATTTGTTTGCAATAGATTTTTGTGTCTTTTGTGTGTGTGTGTGTGTGTTATGAGCTCTATGATATCTGCAATTTTCTTCCCTTTATTTTTTATATGAATTTTAGCTTATGGTGTTATGATTTACTTTATGTTTCCAAATGGAATTTACTTTGAGGTCACTGGTGCTTCTCTTACATTATTTATCCCATGATGCATAATATTGCTTTTTTGTCATACTTCTGGTGTTGCTTGAGTATTGTTATGTGTGCAGTCATGCTGACATAGGTCACTTGGCCCTCCTGCTAGGTTACAGCACATGCGACATGTAATGTGCACTGTACTGTGCCTTTTTAGAACATTTGAATTGCAAGAACATTGATGTAGGTTAGAAGAAGCATAGAAGAGAAATTTCTTCATGGTAACTAGTGATAAGTTCTATTAGACACAAATTAAGTTAGGTGATTCATTGTCCCCTTCTTCTTGCTTGATTCATTGGGTGGCAGGGTGATTAGTCTGTGCAGTTTTGTGGCTCTACCATTTCGGTCGGTTCCTTAGGTTTACAGTATATGTGATAATTTATTCACTCTAAACATTTTTGTGTTGGTTTTAGTTTTTTACTACTTGATTGAGTAGAACAGTAGAACTCCTCCCTCATCCTGATCAGAATTTCAATACATATGACAGGAAGCCAAAAGTCTTAGGGTATAGAGGTTGTCATACTTCATTGATGGTATATTCATATGTATTATTACTCTTAATTTAAAAGTAAAAGAGGGGGTGGGGGGGATGTTAACATTGTTTTGGAGGGATTGCTAGTATAAGTAAGAGAAATAACTAGGAAGTTTAATCACACACGTGTTTATTGTGACTTCACCAAATTTGTGGCCTGAATGTAATTGATATTTATTGGGTGTCTGCAGAAATGATTTTATTTCTTAAATCACATCCATGTACTTCGAAGTTCAAGATATAAATGGTGGTGTTGGAGGTTTAAGTAGCTAATGATTTATAAAAAAAAAAGTTTTAGTTCAATAATTTGCTGGTAGAGTGAAGGAATTGAGCACATTCTTTGGGTTGTTGGCTTTTACCATTGGCATTGGTGTTTCTATGCACATTTGGGCACTTATATATGTCTGAGTGATGGTAAAATTATTGTCATGTTTTCAAGTAAAACTTATCAATGTGGATTTTGGATCTAGAAGTTTTGCTCATATAGGGTATTTGCAGAAAGATTTTATTTCTTAAATCACTTCCAAGTACATTGAAGTTCAAGATATAAATGGTGGTGTTGGAGGTTTAAGTAGTTCAATGATTTTTTTTTTTTTTTTAAAAAAAAAAAAAAAAAGAAAAAAAAGAAAAAAGAAAAGAAAAGAAAAAAAAGCTCTAGTTCAATAATTTGCTGGTAGAATAAAGGGATTGGGCGCATTCTTTGGGTTGGCTTTTTGTCATTGGCATTGGCATTGGTGTTTCTATGCACATTTGGACACTTTTTAATTTCTGAGTGATGGTAAAATTATTGTAATGTTTTCGAACAAGGCTTACCGTGTGGATTTTGGATCTAGAAGTTTTGTTCATATTGGGTATCGGTGGAAATGCTTTTTTTTTATCTTAAATCACATCCAAGTACATTGAAGTTTAAGATATAAATGGTGGTGTTGTAGGTTTAAGTAAGTCAGTGATTAAAAAAAAAAAGTTCTAGTTTGATAATTTTTCTGGTAGAATAAAGGGATTGAGCCCATTCTTTGGGTTAGCCTTTTGTCGTTGGCACTGGCATTGGTGTTTCTATGCACATTTGGGCACTTATATATTGCTCAGGTATGGTAAAATTATTGTAATGTTTTCGAACAAGGCTTGTTGGGGTGGATTTTGGATCTAGAAGTTTTTGCGCATATTATTTCTTGCTCTATAGTCTAGATCAGTGCATAGAGTGGGCAAGTGAGTGTATTTGGCTTCAAAATCTGAAACTGAGCCAAGTTCTAACCAGAGAGAATATTCAAAAACTCGTTTGGAAAAATATTTGCTATTACCTGCTTGGGCAAGCTGAGTATAAAGTATAATTGATATTGTAATGTGAACAACACCAATGGTATTATAACCATGGTTTTGTTTTCCAAGGTGCCATTGTTGGTAACGTGGTCATACAATGAGAACGGATTTTGTAGTTTTGCAGCAATAATTGGTGGGGGAGGAAAAGTACCTCTTTAAGAGTTCATAATCATTGGTCATTGCAATCTCCCCTCCCCTCCCATATGAACCGGAGAAAAATCTTTCCATGTGGTGTACATATATCTGACGTGAATGGGGCAATACTGTGTGAACTATTGAAAAATGAGGCAAATCTTCAGTGGCATGATCCTTCGATCAGAAAATGGCATCCCTGTAATAGCAATTAGCAAAGCTCACTTCCTCACATGCGCACGCACATGAAGACACAACCAAGGCCTCCCCAGTTTCCTGCTTCCTACAATTTCAGAATCACATTCAACAAAGTCCAGTTTAATCTGTCATAGGCCTTCTGTAAGTCCACTTTGATAGCCATGAAGCCTCCCATACCTTCCTTTTTTTGAGACTATGAAGAATTTCCCGTACAACCACCTCAGTATCTCCCATCCATCTATCTGGTATGAATGCAGATTGACATGGACCATGGTGATTCCAGTTGCTGTAATAAAGGTCTTATTCTAGACCCTTCTAGTTTTGCAATGATTTTGTATTTACATTACATAAACTAATTAGCCTGAAAAGATTAATAGAGGATGAATTCTCTATTTTTGGGATATGAGCAATTAAGGAGTTGTTTATCTCTTTGAGTAGCCTTCCCTTTTGAAATAATCTTCTGATAGCCTTGGTTTTTTTTTCCTCAACTATGGACCAGTATTTCTTGTAGAACATAATAGGTAACCCATCTAGCCCTGGAGGCTGGAGCTTTTAGTGCAATCATTCCAAAGAGTGTCTATAATCTCCTCAGGGGAAGGGATTTGACATAACTAATCATTTTCTTGCTCTGTTATGAATGTCTAGATAAGGTCTTCCAAATCCATGGGAAAATCTATCATCTCTTTAGTGAATAGCTCTTTAAATTTGCATAGGAAGTGCTAACTGATTTCCTTCTTGTTTATTATCCAATCTCTAGGATCAGCTTTGATGTCATCTATCGAATTCCATTTCCTTCGAATTATGTTTGAGAGATGAAAAATTTGAGTTTTAATCTCCCTCTTTTAACCATACTTATCTTGATTTTTGCCTCTATATGATCTCGTTCTGAAGGAACCGTTCATTTAGCTTAGACTGTAGCTTTGCTTCAATATTAGCATTCTTCTCAAAGCACTCTTCTTTTTGAATTTCTTTTATTTGGTTTGTCATATCTCTAATTCTTGTTTGGCAATGACCACGCTCCTCCTCATTCCATCTTTTGAGAGCTCTTTGTGTTGTGCTCTTTTGGTTTTTCGAATTTTCTTTTGGTAAAGTTTAAACCACTTTAACCCTCTGCAGTCTTCAGCCATGCATTTTCAATGACCTCAGCATACCTTGGGACTCCAGTTGAAATGTGGCTGCCATATCCAAGAGTTAAAAGAGTTATGAGCCTTATAACTCAACTGACACCTCATGGTATTTTTAATGGAGATGTCTAAGATTCAACCCCCCCCCCCCCCCCCTCTCTCTCTCTCTCCTCCAATGTAACTATCAAGTTTATCTTAAAAATATGCAAGAGCTAACAAATTCATACCATTGAAAGCTCACACCTCTACCACGTATAACATCAACCATGAATAAGTATATGGATACAACTTAAAAAAAAAATTACAACTGCGGATATGGTTTGGTGTGATTGTGCATAATACAAATGGTACCAATGGTAGACCAATTTGAAAGTGATATTACTCGAATAAAAATAACTAAGTTGAAAAAAAAAATTGAGAAGCAAACAAAACAAACAAAACAAGTTAGTAGTTATGTTCTAAAAAAAAGTTATTAATTATGAAGAATATTGTGTCTAGCATTATTCACTATTTGACACTAAAGTTAAAATATTTGAAAAAAAATATTGTACTTCTAGGTAATTATATAATTTGAAGTATATGAAAAAAAAACCTAAACAATTCTTCAAAGCTTGCCAAAGTTGAACGGGTCACCAAAAACCATTGGGTTAGACTGGGTCATACATTTAAACAATATAATTAAATATTTAGACTAGTTTAGACATCAAATTATTACTCTAACTAAGAGTTGATTCGAGTTTAAACAATATAATTAAATATTTAGACTAGTTTATATATCAAATTATTGGTCTAACTAAGAGTTGGTTCGAGTTTAATTATTGTAGGATCAATAAAAGATTCATAATCCTTGGTGATGCCAACATATTCCAATCATTTTATCAAAATTTTATGATTTTTTTTTTTTTTTTTTTTTTGTTATCCATTTGAATTTATGAAGACTCTTAACTTTTAGTTAAGTAAAGTTTCTTAATTAAGATTCAAACTCTATAGTGGGTGTGTGTAATGTGTATATATATATATATATATATATATATATATGATATATTTTTGCTTATTCTTTATAACTTAAAAAAAAAAAAAAATCAGCCTAGTGGGAGAAATTACTAATATTGATGAGTAATGACAATGTATCCTTGTTCCTATGCACTAATTACCAATTCCTCCATTTTACTATGTAGTTCTTATGTTTATTTTCTTCAAGTATATTTTAATTTATATTTATTCCCCCCCCCCCCCTCCCCCAAAAAAAGGATTGTAACAATCAACTCTCTTTTGTATATGAAAAGAACAGTAAATTGAAAATTTTATTCTTAAGTGATTGATAGTCATAAACAATATAACTGAGTAGGGTTGAATATCGGTTGGTATGGTTAGCTGTTGGGGGAATTCTCAATTGAACTATACTGGTCGACCGTTGGAATTTTGGTTTTAGTCGGTAAAGATTTTTGGGCTCATTTCAATTGTTTGGTTTAACTCGGTGATAGGGTTCACAGAGAGAGAGAGAGAGAGAGAGAGAGAGAGAGAGAGAGAGAGAGAGAGAGAGAGAGAGAGAGAGAGAGAGAGAGTTTTGTTGGAAATGATTGCTCAATGAGATTTTTATTTAGGGTTATGTTAAGGATAAAACAACGTCATTTTATTTATATATATAGAGGTATAGTAAGTTTTGATCTTGTTGGAATACAAAACCCATGACCAACAGTCCAATGTCTGAAAGGGGAGGAGTTCTTTGACCACCCCCCTTCTCTTTGTTGGCAACCTCATGTAGTAGTGCAATCGTTTTGAAATCAAGCTAGTTAATTAACTTAAATCAGTTTGAAAATTTTAAGGTTTTTTAGCATATGACTTGCCTTGGGTCCAATGTACGTATGTCAAAATGAATATATGTTGCCATCCTAACGGGCCTAATATAACTCAACGCTTGACCTAAGCTTTGCATTATAGAATAAAGGAAAAAATAAATACAAAATACTAGAGTAACACTTAACTAAGTTAACTTAGCCCTTGTCCAAGGAGGAAAAATAAAGAAAAGAAAAAAAGTAGACCTCTATGGCGATTGGCGCAACAAATAATGATGCGCATAGTATAACGCTGACGAGCAGTTGGGGGAAGCGTTTCCGTGATTGACCGTTACGATTAACGTTGTTTGGGCCCAGCCACGTGGTCTTCCTCCCTGTTCCTCAATCCCTCGAAATTATATTGGAGAATTTGGAAGGGACAGCAAGGACAAACAAGATAGATATATAAAAAGAGAAAGAGAAAGCTCTGAGAATTGAGAGAGAAATCAAGAGAGAGAATTTCAGTGATCCATCAAATCGGACATTATGGGGCGTGTTTGGGCATAAGGCTATATAATAGCAATGAAAGGCCCTTTCTCTGCTCCCGGAGATTACATCTACTTCAAGTCTCAGGTCCCTCTCCACAAGATCCCCGTACGTTTCTCTCTCTAAATTCTCGATTTTCATTTTGTGCTTGTTTTTGTTTTTCTCATTTTTCATCTGGTTTCTGATCATGGGCTTGTCTCATTAGCCTCATTTTGTTAGTGGGTATGTCTTTGTTTTAGCTAGTGTCTCCTTTTTCTCAGTCATTTATGGAGACTAGTGGATGAGCTTAGGTTTGTAATTCTCTCTGACCATTCTATGGATTGGGTTTGAGCTTAAATACTGTAGTTGTGAGGCCTTTTGATGTGGGTATGGTTTAGTTTCTTTGTTTGTTTGTTTGTTTATGGGTTTTGCTTGTTAGTCTACACTTAGTACTGGGTATGCCTTTGTTTTAGCTATAACTTTTTTTGGCTTTCACTCAATTATGGGGATTTGGATGAGAAATAGATTCATGTTTTACTCTTTATAGCATCTATTGGATTTCTTTTTTAAGTCCGATTTATGAAAATTTTGAAAATCTTAAATTATGGCTTATAATTATACACCTCGGCTTTGTAATGTAGCTTGGCTTGCATTTTGTGTTGATTGTAGTTATTGTTCTCTGTTATGTAATTGACTTAATTTGGCTTTCTATTATTGAGTACTTGGGTTCAACTCCCCAACTCTACTAAATTTTGGCTTTTCCTTTTCATTGAGAATAGCTAGCAAGAAATTTGCATTTTGATAAATATAATCCATGGATCCATTCCCTAGTCACCAAATCGCAACTTGAAGGGGGGGGAGGGGGGCGCTATTTGATGAATTTTGACACCTAGTTGGTAGCTTTGGGAATGATTGCATTGAATACTTCTTATCATTTGGTCTAGGGTTATTGACCAGATCATTTTGGAATATCAGCTCTTGCTTCATAAATGTCATATTTTAAAGGACAGAAGTACAGTTACTTATGCTTTTTTATTATTATTTATTTTTAGCTTAGTAGTTGTTTAGGTATTTATTTGTGGAGAGTGTGCCCTTTTGGCATCAAATCCATCATGAGAAGGTTCACCTTGATGGTACTTTTTATTGATTGATAATTTCTCAGCCAGCATTTTTTCTTCTTCTCACAGATTGGGACAAAGCAGTGGAGATATTATGATTTTGGTCCAAAAGTGGTGTCTCCTCTTATTTGTATTCCTGGAACAGCGGGGACAGCGGATGTCTACTATAAACAGATAATGTCCTTGTCCATGAAGGTAGTAAGTTTGATTTTATGGTGTCTTCATCATATCCATGACATTATGAAGTGTTATCAGTTAAACACATATTAGGAATTCAATTCCTTTTATTTTCCCACCATTTTTTCCTTTCAATTTTGGTTTTATTTATATTTATCATATCCATTACGTTATGTACTGTCAACACATATTAGGAATTCATATTTATTCCTTTTATCCCTCTCTCTCTCTCTCTCTCTCTCTCTCAGAATAAGGCATTCTGAAGTTTACGTCGTGGTTTCTAGGTTCTCATAGTCCATTATGCATCATTGAAATTCATAGGGCTTGTTTCTAATCTTCTACAGTTCTACCTTATTGTTTTTAATTAAAGAAAATTTCTGCCAAGAATCATTAACTTCTAATAAGTGTCATGTCTTGGAATGCAAATAAAATGATGTTAGGAATCATTCTGGTCGTGCAACATTACTATTTGAGGGAGTATGTTTCATCAAAAGAATACGAGAAATGAAATTGAAATGTCACATTATCATAAAAACCTCTGTCCATTAGGAAATGGTTTATTTTCCTATAAATTTTAGTATTTGAAGAGAAGGTTATACAGTTCTATAGCAAATGCCAAGATATGATGGCCATCAGCTTAGCATGGTTATATTATTGAAATCTCTGTTGTATGTTCCTAATTTATAGCTTGAACCTTTCTATATATATATATATATTTTTTTTTTGGGTGGGGGGGGGGGGGGGGGGGGGGTGGGGGTGGGGTAGCAAAAGGGAACTACTTATGCCATTTTACTTTTCAGCATAGAAGTTAGGGTTTAAACTGTTTTATATATTTATAAGAAGGGTCAGACCATGGTTCCTAAAAAAAAAAAGAAGGGTCAGACCATGGTGCAATAAATGCTGAGTGCTCCCTGCCCAAGTGATGTATTGTGGGTTTGAGACTGGGAATAGCCTTTCCAAAATAAGGGCTGATTATTAATTACCCCTCCTAGACCCTGCAGAAGCAGGAGCCTTGTGCATTGGGTATGAGTTGTTTTATATACATGTTTTTTTTTACTAAACTTTGAAGATATGAACTTGGTTTTTCATGACCCTACAACTAAACAAATGGAGACACTATTCGTAATCCAAAATGAAGTGTACCTGTGAAACGTTTGAACTTATTTCACTTCATTTAGAATTTCAGTGAACACAGCCATTTCCTTGTGGTCTTCCTTGTCCTTATCTCACTAGATGGAACAATTCCTGCATTTTGGACACTTTTTTGCCAATAATGAATTGGTTAGACTTTAGAAGTATGATAAAATCAACAGTCTCTGTGGGATAAGGATTCCACATGGTAGAAATATGAAAATTCTTATAGCAACAAACCAAGAGGCACTTTAATTATTCTGTTTATACTTGTTATTTGAATTTTTGTATGGCATGAAACTAGACTATTTTCAAGATGAGATTTTTGTTGACGCTTTTCTTGTATTTGTCTAAATTCCTTTTTGTGTGTAGTCAATAATGTTCTGGACTGCTAACTTTGTTATGAAGTTATTATAAAATAAGTTTTTTGACTAAGATTGAGGAATTAAATTCTTTTCGAAATGTGTAGGGTTACCGGGTAATTTCTGTTGATATCCCACGGGTATGGAATCATCATGAATGGATTCAAGCATTTGAAAAGTTCTTGGATGCTATTGATGTTCATCATGTAAGAGCGTCATTTCCTTTAAACATCTCTTACCAATTTTTTAGTTTATCAATACAGTTTTTGTGTATATCATTTTACTCATTGTTGTAATTAATGTTGTAGCACTTACCAAATGCTTTCTCATCTTGATGCACTAACTGAAATTTGCATTTTGAATTGGCATCCAAGTGGCTTCAGAAGCCACCTTTGCGCTTCATGTTGTTTAAAGTACATAGGTCGTTCAAATCAGATTTACATAGATTCGGATCACTAGGGTATGTGGAATACGTTGTAACTCATTACCAATCTTCCTAGAAATTTTCCTTTATAAAAAATGAAGAGATGCATTGATGTTGTTTTGCTAAGAGGTACTTGCCTAGTTTAGTTTGTTTAATTCCATAAGGTACTAGTGGTTTATGGCAACTCCATTTTAACTAGTAAAAAGAGTTGAAGTGAGATTTATATTGTTACGTCATAACTTCAACAAATCTGTCTCTTAAACAAAAATTGGATATTGTTACATCCTTTATTCTATTTCCTTATAATATCATTCTTATCATCAATTTATTATAGAAATTTGCCTATGTTTGTACTTAGTGTCATATATTTGGTCATAGCCAGTCCCAAGCCCAGGAAAAGGGGGAGGGTTACTGCAGCTCGACGGCCGTCGCGTATTTAGTCACCCTATTATGACTGGATCCACAACAGATACTCATTGGGGTGTCTCCTAAAAAATACATGTGGCCGACCCTAATTAATATGTTTAGGATCCATAGTCGACCCTAAAAAATTTGGGACTAAGGTTTTATTGTTATTGTATCATCAATTTTTTATATATGAATATGGGGGAAATGAATCAATATATGGTGAGAATCATAAGAGCTTTTAAGGTTCACTAGAGGAAAAAGATAGGTTATGACGTTAACATAGGACAAACCTACTGAGGAAATTGCCTATGTGTGGTCGTGGTGGGTTTAGGGTTAGGAGAATTTGTGGATATTGGGTTTCAAACCTTTTAAAAGAAGATTTAAGGTTCAAATGAGAAAATATTTGATTTATGGCTGGAAGGAAAAAGAAAAGAAACAGAATAGAACTTTTAGTAAAATATCTGTGAACAGTGAGCAGTAATGTGAACAACACTTTTGAATGGTAACTGTGAGAAAGAAAAGAAGAAGAGAAAGGGAGGAAAAAAGAACCCTAAGGCCAATGTGCCTTAATACTTAGAACACTCAATAATTCTATCAATCAACTGTATAGGCATTTGACCAGTGCACAAATACATTAAGCACAAATATATATAAAGTCTCTTTCTTGTACTAGCAGTATTAAGACTCCTAGTAAAAGAGTTTTTGCTCTTCGCTTAAGCTATATCATTTGATAAAGCTTTCCAAATTGTGTAACCAATCAGAGAACAGCTTTAAATAGCTCCCCATAAAAGTCACTAACACCTCTATCTACTTCAGCGAATCTAGCTTCTCCTTTAGACTGCACTAATGTGGATGATAAGTGAAAACTGTTGGATTGTGTTTGCTGTGTAGGCATTTGACCAGTGCTCGATCCATAGGAGTTTATAAAAGAAAAAGGCATTGAGCTCAAGGGAGACATAGGGCTGAACCTAGACCTAATTTAAATAATTTGGGTTCTTGATCAGTATTGCCAAGAATAATAGCTGACAGCCTATCCAAAGTTTGTTTCATAGCCAATAATTCTTTGAGCTTTGCTTCTATTGAATTCTCCTTTGCATGTAATTGATTCAAACTTCTTTGTTCCTTTTAAGTTTTGAGAAAATGCCCAAAATTTGGACTCTAATTCCATGTTAGTCACCATTATCTTAAGATGAGAAATTTTGTTGAGTGGTTGGCTTAAGAAGTTTTGGGACTAAGCTCATCGTTGTTGGTTGGCTAAAGAAGATTTCAGCAAAGAACTTGTAATAATTTTGGCTCTGATACCAATTGATGTAGGATAAATTGGGGAATTTGTCTACATGTGCTTGTGGTGGGCTAAGGTTTGAGAAGATTTGTGACTCTTGTGTTTTAGAGTTGTAGAAGAAAAGGTTAAGACTCAAACTTGGCTAGGGGTTTGATTGTTTTCTTGTGGATATTTGATAGAGAAAATATGTAGGATTTTAGGGTTTTGATAGGTTAGAGCAAGGGTCTGACTTGGGGCTGTATGAAAAAAGGAAAAGAGAGAAATTTATTTGAAAAATATTGTGAATGGTACCGCAGAAAAGAGAACAAGAAAGAGAGGAGAAAAGGAGGAAAAAGAACAATAAGGCCAACTTGCCCCAATGCTCAAATGCTCAATATTTTATTGATCGACTTCCTCCTTTTTGAATACAATAAGAAACTTAGATAGACCCTTAAAATCTTAACTTCGCCTAATTGAACTATGATTCCCACTGAGCAAACCAAACCTAAATCAAATTGAACCAAAGCCCACTCAATAAGACCCATAAACTAAATAAAACTTACTTATTAATAAAATAAAACTCAAGACCCACAATTATGGCTCACACCCAACAATTACAGAGTTACTAAAATATCCTTAACTAAAAAAAAGTATAAAACCTAAAATAAAATATTCAAAACCTAACTAATAAGTCATAGGTACGGATCCTCTTTAGAAGCTATTGTAATAGCCCAGATTGTTTGGATTTAGTTGTGGATTTGGATTGTGAAGATGATGTATGAGCAAGTGTTGAATGCCACATTGGGTGTTCCCTACGTCAATTTGGGATATTTAAGCTATTACGAGAAACACTAATTATAAATTCAATTTTTACTTATCAAAAAAATAACATAAATTGACTAGTTCTTTTGGGTATGGTGTAAATGTGGCTAATACTGTCCTTAAATCATGACAAGTAATATCAAAGCCAACTTGGTAATGCCCTGTAATTCAGGAGCACTTTAGCACAATGCAGGATGTGACAATATGATGTTAGGGATTTAAGTAGGTAAGATTGTAATATCGTTGATTGTTTGTATTTGTTATTTCGATTCCAATTGCATAGATGTTGTGTAGGTGTGTGTTCTAGATGTTTATGAGGTCAATTTGGATTGTATAAGTGATTTTGAGGATATCTAACTGTAATTTGGTTAGTGCTTTTGGGATATAGCGCATGTGACAACTGACAAGTGCTTTCCCTGGGTTGTGATATTTTAGGTGGCCTTTTTCCTTTTGTTGAGGTGTTCTCTCCCATGCTCCTTTAAGGAGCTAGTGTTATCACTTGGATGTCAACTAAAATGCTTATGGTTTATTTTTCCTTAAGCATGGTAAATGGTGGCACTTAATCAGTATTTAATACTGTATAATATTATATCTGTATTGGAGAACGCCTAGACCCATAATGATTTTTAATCTCTCTCTCTTGCTCTCTCCATCAATATGGAATTATATTGCAAAGCCGAAGGCCTTAATGGCTAGCTTGTAAGCAGTTGGATCAAAAGTGAGATTTGGTTTCCAAAACTGAGGATCCTTTATACATGGTTTCTGAGATGTATGATGTTCATATCATTTTTTGGTTTTTTTTCACTATTGCTTAAACTCTTTGATATATCCAGCCCATGTTATAGCTGTTTACATACAATGGAATGTTAAGTCAGGAAGCCTAGGTGATATAATCTATTCAACAGTTGACTTCTTCATGACTGGAATTGTACCTGTTCCATACATAAATTATGTCTAGATTAATCAACAACGAACTGCCTGTATATGGTTTCAGCTACAACTGGTGTGTGCCAATCATGGAAGAGAAGATACAAGCAGTTGGTGATGCAATTTGAAAATAGTTTTCATGAGCATTGTGTTTCCTAACAGTTTGCATAGATGCCTGATCATACCCATGTATCGGAGAAGATGCAAGCAGTCAGTGACACAATTTGGAAATTGGTTTCGCGAGCAATGTGTTTCATAACAGTTTGCATAGATGCTTGATCATGCCCATATATTGGAGAAGATACTAGCAGTCAGTGACACAATTTGAAAATAGGTTTTACAAGCAATGTGTTTCCTAACAATTTGCTTAATCTTAGATGCCTGATCATACCCATGTATCATAACCTGCCTGGGTGAATATAATTAATCTTGACATATCTTATACATTTGTGGTGTCATTAGTTGTTGAGAACTCAACTAATCATTGAGTGCCTAACAGATACATCTTTATGGTACATCCCTTGGGGGCTTTCTAGCACAACTTTTTGCTCAGCATCGTCCAAGACGGGTTCGCTCATTGATACTATCAAATTCTTTTCTGGATACATGCAGTTTCTCTGCTGCAATGCCATGGGCTCCTGTGTAAGTTATCACATTTTTTCTTAGAGATAGTGATTGTCAGCTGGAGATGATCAAATTGCCTATATAAATCAAACAATTCCAATTCAAGCAATTTTAGGCCTTCTCTATATTAAACTTAGGGATCATCCCAGGCTGCTCAGTGCTTACTCCTACTATATAAGCATTAATTAGCAATAGCACCAAATCCCAAAAATTGTTCACTAGCCATGATAACATTTTGAGAATTTGACACCAAAGTGTCTGCTACAAGTTTCAACCTATTGGCCAACACCTTAGCTGACAATTTATAAACTCATCCCACTAGGCTATCAGGCATAGCCCAAAAACCCTGACAAAAAATTGGTGCATTACAGCTCTATTCAACTTTATTCCCTAGCTGTAATTATCTTTCTTTCAACACTGCTTGGATATGTGTCTAGTACTGTCTATGAATACTTTTTCTCATAAAATTTAAAAATTCTCTTCCCCTTCCAAGAGAAGGGGGTGGGTATGTGGGATGATTTTTTAGTACCTGCCTAAATATTATTATGTGTGCATTTTTAGTTGAAGATCATGTCTAATTCTAATAGGTGTAAATTTTTTGTTTTGGGTTTTGGTCTTGTTTGCATCCTGCATACCAGGGTTGCATCCCTTTTTATGCCTTTTAAACTTAAAAAAAGAGCATGAGCTGAACAGAACTTTTTGTTTTTGTTTTTGTTTATGTTTTTTTGATAAGTAATAGAATTTTTTTGCAAATGAAAAGGATTACTCTATAATCACGAGGATGAACATAAAGCACCGTGAAAAAATACAAGCAAATCAAATAGAAGATCTAAGAGAGAGTTGAAAATAAAAAATGGAAGTACAATTGGTAAACTCCATGCCTAAGACCATTCAAACAAGCTACGGAGTAGCAAGGACTTAAATTGCTCAATAGGCTCATAGTAATATTATGTTTATTAATTATGTAAAAGTTGGCTCTGTGGTAGTAGTTGGTGCATGGGTGTAATACTTTTGCTGATTAGTCTTAAATAGTAATGATTTTGTGTTCCTAATGGAAACATCCAAGAATCAAATTTTCTTCACTTTAATTATTTAATCATAAAAAAAAGGTTACTGTGCACATATATGGGTCTTGTCATCACAAATTCACAATTAACAGAAAGCATAACGATTGCATTTTAATCCACAGTTAGGGTTACATGTCACTTTAAATTTAAGGGGATCCAGTGAAAATGGTGATCTCTTATATTTTTCCCTTATATTTTACATTAATTCAGTAGATGCATCCATTTCAGCAAAGTTACTTTTATGAACATAAAGCTCATTACTGCAAATGTTTTAGCTAGATTAAGGCATCAATTTTTCATCAAGATATAGTAAGTGTTGGGGGCGATTTTTGCGCATAGCCACGTGTCTTCCGCTGGAAGTGTGACTTTGCTAGGTCCGGATTTTTTTTGGGGAGTTCAACCCGGAACTTGACATTGGGCCGTATAGACCAATGGCTTCTGGTGCATTTTTAAGCCTACAAAATAGATAAAGCCCAAAGTAACCATATCATGCTCGCTGGCACCAAGTTCCATACATTCGAAGAAAGTTTTCCTAGCCAGTTCTGCCTACCAAAAAGGAGGGATGCTATGTTATCCAGCAACACCCAATTGAATCCCAAACATCATAAACACCTCACTCCATGAAGCATATGCAGTCTCACAATGGATCAAAAGATGATCCTCCATTTCCCCACTACAACGATACATAAAATACCAACTGACTAGCAAAAAGCCTCTCTTCATCAGGTTATCAATTGAGAGAATCTTACTCCACGTAGCTGACCACAAAAAGAAATGACACCCTTGACCTTAGCACAAGCTAAGCAGAACAATTTGTGCTGGTTGTTGTTTTTTATTTATTTTATCCGTCCTCTCTCATAGCTAATCTTTGTGGTTTTACAACAGCAATATTCTAATGTGCCATCACTTATCAAAAAATAAATAATCTACAGTGGCATCAGTTTGCAATCACCAGCTCCATAATATCTTTCAATTACTATATATATATACACATGTTCTGCATTCTCTTTGTAAGTAGGTGTGTATTTATCTTTGGCTCATATGTCACTTGTAGCAATTTGCTTGTTAGATGTGTTATTTTCTCAAGAAATTAACTTCCTGATTGTGATATGCCTTATGCAGTGTTAGTTGGACCCCTTCCTTTTTGTTGAAACGATACGTGTTAACAGGAATTCGTGATGGTCCCCATGAACCATTCATTGCAGATTCTGTGGACTTTGTTGTTTCTCAGGTAGAGTTTGTGAAGGTCTACATCATTATGGTTTTAGCAATCTATTTATCATTATGGTTTTAGCAATCTATTTAGTGTCTTGAAGCAATCTGTCCTTGAACTCTCTATTTCAGTTTTCAGCACAGGATGAAACTGTCTTTGTCAAAGTTAATTGTACTTATTGGTAACTCAGAATTTTTTTCCCTCGTATTTTGTTGATTTCTAAAATTTTTAATGTTCAAGGTCTAAAATTTTAATGATAAAATTCTGTGGACTTTGTTGTTTCTCAGGTAGAGTTTGTGAAGGTCTACATCATTATGGTTTTAGCAATCTATTTATCACTATGGTTTTAGCAATCTATTTAGTGTCTTGAAGCAATCTATCCTCGAACTCTCTATTTCAGTTTTCAGCACAGGATGAAACTGTCTTTGTCAATGTTAATTGTACTTATTGGTAACTCAGAATTTTTTTCCCTCGTATTTTGTTGATTTCTAAAATTTTTAATGTTCAAGGAAGAGAATTGCCTAAATAAGTTGTCATATATGCAACAATCTCTAGCTCCTTGTACCTGCATATATGATTTTGACTTATGGCATCAATCATTCGTACCCCCCGACCCCTCCTGTCCCCTCCCTTTTACTTTCCCCTCCTCTCCCCAAAAATTGTCAACCTATTGGTGGAAAGGCTGAGAGCTTTATAGGAACTAGATGGTCATACAAGGTTTTCAACGCAGACTTGCAATTAAATTTAAACTGGGATTCATTTGTGGAAAATAAATAAGTATTTGCAATCAATTTGATTAGTCCGCTCAACTATCTTTTTTGTGGTCTTTGTAATTACCTTCTCTTACTATTATATTCCAAATGTTGAGTCTGAACATCTATAAGAATAGTGACGTTAAAATTTCTAGATAGGGTTCAATTCTTTTAACTAATCTGTTCACAAAATAAAGAGACAGAGTCTTGTGAATGAGCCAATTCATATCCATTTGCTTTCTCTGTTTCTGTTTACTTCAAATGCTAATATATATGCTGTAGAAAACTGCCAATGAATTATAGAGTAAATGATACCTCCTCCCCCTGTAAGTGCAAGCTACAGGGTGAAATCGTAGCTTCAAGATCTGCTGGGTTCATGCCTCACCAATGTGTATATATGTGCTGTAGAAAACTACTTGCTTAATTCCTATGGTCATAATATGTGATTATCAATTCAGGTTGAAACACTCTCAAGAGAAGACTTGGCCTCCAGGTTAACTTTGACAGTTGATGCTGCTTCAGTTGGACCTTTGCTGCTTTCAGATTCATTTATCACTATAATGGATGTAAGTCATCTAAATTTCATTGGGTGTATGTGTGTGTGTGTAGCCAACCCCAAAATTTTGAGACTAAGGCTTGAATGTTGTTGTGGTGTGTTTGTACCTCTATATTTTTGGTCTAGTATGGTCTGAAGTTATTAAAGTCCTTGTAGTTTTGGCTTCTTCGCTTTTTGAAACTTTGACCTGATTTTGGTTTAATTCTTTCTTCCTCCCTCTCCTTCTCACCGCGCCGCCACCCCCCCCCCCCCCCCCTCCCCCCCCCCCCCCCTCCCCCCCCAAAAAAAACAAAAAAGAGGCAGCCTTACTGGGTAAAACTATTCCAAGTTGTGCATGTGGCTTCTGAATTCAGCAGAAACACTATAATTTAATTTCTTTTATTTTTTATATGAGAACCTTTTGATGTTTTGCATATGGAGTTCAACAAAAACAACCAAGCCTTAGTCTTATGGGTTATGCCATGAATCCTAAACAGCATATGTAATTCCTTGGTGAATTTGCTGCAAAAATAATGATAATGAATAGATATTGAGTGGCATCATTTGTGGCCTTTGTTCCCTTGATTCTAGTTGGGCTTGTGCTAGCTTTGCCAATACCATTCAATTTCAATTCTCTGGTTACAGTAGGTATAACTCACATTTTGGTGATATCTACTTCAATTAAATGTTTTAATCTGGATATACTTTGAACTAGTTGATGTTAGTGTGGTCCTAAGAACAGTGGGATGGAGAGTGAGGTTGTAGGATAGATTAGGTGCATTTGTAAATTACAACAAACAAATCCTTAGTCCCAAAATTTTGGAGTCGACGATGGATCCTCAACATATTAGTTTGGGTTAGCCATATGTATTCTTTGCTTGTGTTCTACACTATATAAAGTCATATTCTTTGTTACTCCCTTAATTGACATGTACTATTTTATTACTTACTAATGTGATTTTTGGTCTTCCTCTTCCTTTCTTCGTTTCCTCAACTTGGATAAATTTGCTTGTTCTTATTGATGCATTAGTCACTCTCCTCTGCATATGACTGAACCATCTTAAGTGACTCTCTCATCTTTTCATTAATAGGGGCTACCCCTATCTTTAAGCGAATTTCCTCATTTCAAATAATATATTTTTGTGTATTTTCACTTATCCATCTTGGTATTCTCATCTCTATTACATTCATTTTATGAATATGTTGTTTCTTAACAACCCAAAATTTTGTGCCATAAAGCATAAAGCATAGTTGGTCATATAATTGTCTAATAAAATTTTCCCTTTAACTTAATGGGTATTCTACAATTGCACAACACTGTCGATGTCCTCTCCACTTCATCCACTTACCCTTTGATTCACTTCCTCTTCAACTTCTCTATCTTTATGAATTATTGATCCAAGATAACAAACTATTGCTCTTTTGTATCTCTTAACCATGAAGTCTTAGTGCCCCTTGGTTTCTATTTCTACTTTTACTAAATTTACATTTTACTAAACTTACATTCCATGTACTCTGTTTTAGTCCCACTTGGTTGAAAGCCTTTAGATTCTAGAGTGTCTCGCCAAATTTCTAACTTGGCATTGACTCCACTTCAAGTTTCATCCGCTAAACTATTTCATTTGCAAAAAGCGTACACCAAGGGACTTCATCCACTAAAACTATATCATCTACATTTGTAACTTATTGACCCATGCCAAAAAAAAAAAAAAAGATTATCTATGATACATTTATTAAGTTTTTCCATTATGAATTATTTAGGGAAAGGAAACCAGCGACATGTGCAACATAGGTTTGAAATGAATCTCACGGCTGTAAGCTTAGTTTTGTTGTTAAATGTGTTGAGCTAGATAGATCACAGGTCAGTATTCAGTAAAATACCGTACCTGGATAAATATATGACAGTCAGGTTCTTAAAGTTTCCTGAAACACTATCAACACAATCCCTTGTTTCTGCTTGCTTATATAATGATAATGCTGTCAAAATTTACTCATTTGCTTTGTTTTTTTATTATGTGTTCCTGCATGAATTTTCAATGCTTTGAAGTCACTGAACTCTTGCAAGATCAGCATAATTAACATGGTGGTTTTTCTCTTCACTTATAATAATGAAGAAGGAAATTAAAAAGTTTTTAACTTTAAGACATGCTGGTTTCTTTTTAACATGTTTGCATTTTTCTTATCATATTTTGTTTTTTGCATGTTCCGTTCTTGAAGACAAATGACTACTGTGCAATTCCCCAACAACTCAAAGATCAATTGGGTGAGAGGTATCCTGAAGCAAGGCGAGCATACTTGAAAACTGGGGGGGATTTTCCGTTTCTTTCACGTCCAGATGAAGTTAACTTACATCTCCAGGTAGTTATTGTTTCTCTGTTTGCTTACATGTGTATCAGTTGAAGGGCCTGTGTAATGGGCATTCTACAATGTGGCAGCTACACTTGAGGCGGGTTGGTGTGGAAGCTCGGCCAGACCTGATCCAGGGAATCTCAAGGGGAGGTAGTGGTGCAAGTCCTAGTGAAGAGAATGACAAAGGAGAAGATCCAGATGATCCACCCAAGGATGATGGGGAGGTCACTAAAGATCCATCCGCAGATAGTCAGCTGCATCCAGCTCCAGAGAGTTCAGAATCTCATAGTTTAGATGATCAGCTCCTCAGTAATGCCAGAGTATGTCATTTTGTTAATGAAAATATGCTGGTGCCTTTCTTACCTCATCTATGGGAGATTTTGTTCCTATATTTGCTTCCTCTTAATTTGGGAGCATTGTACATTACTTTGAGTTATTCTTGGAAATTCAGACAAGTAGCATAAAAATAGTTGGACATCGTTGTTGTATAAACTTACACAAGCATTTGTTGAAAACCAAGTCTGTTTTGGGTTGCTGATGTTTTTGAATTCTGTTGCACTTTTGGCATTTTAGATTGTGCCATAATTTAATGTGATTTTTGTACATTTCAAGATGATTTCTTGTACTCTTTTTTTTTTTTTTTGGCTGAATGATTTCTTGTACTCTTAAATAAGTAAGATGTAATCTTCTTTATTTAAGCCATGTGAAGTATATTATTTATTTTTAAACATTATCAATTATGTGCCCTCGGGTTGTGGTGAATAACAGAGGATGTAGGGGAAATTGTCAATTTTTTGAGTTGTGATATGTGAAAACTCGAAGAATGAATTACAGAATTAATTGAAATAAATGTTGAAGTAGAACACAGACATATGCCGATTTAAATCTTTAAGTAGCTTATCACATCAAATGAAAAGGGAATACTTGAATAGCCTAATATAAGCAATATATTATTTAATGTGACTTTTGTACATACCAAGATAATTTCTTGCACTCTTAATTAAGATGTAATCTTCTTTATTTAAGCCATGAAAAGTATATTATTTATTTTCAAATATTATCAATCACGTTCCGGTTTGTAATGAATCACATAGGGAGGATGAAGTGGAAATTGTCGCAAACCACCATTGTTCCATTAAGCTTTTTGGGTTTGTTTGGAAATTATATTAGGATTTTGTTTCATCTTGTAGGCTATAGAGTAGCGCTTATAAGAAATTGGGAATTTCCCCTTGTAGATTGGCACTATTGAAATCATTTTTTGTGTAGGTTGATGGGTTAATGCCCTTGCATGGAAGCTAAATCACACAAATTTTCTGAGTTGTAATATGTGAAAATGATCTCGAAGAAAGAGTAGAGAAAAAATTGAAAGAAACGTGGTAGTAGCACTCACACATTAAATCTTTAAGTAGCTTGTCATGGTGGATGAAAAGGGAATATGCAAATAGCCTAATACAAGCAACTAATATTAACATTCTTCCATATTATTTAATGTGATTTTTGTACATTCCAAGATGATTTCTTATACTCTTAATCAAGTAAGATGCATGTAATCTTCTTTATTTAAGCCATGTGAAGTATATTAGTATTTATTTTCAAACATTATCAATCATGTTCCCCGGGTTGTGGTGAATAACAGAGGGAGGATGAAGGGGAAATTGTTGCAAACCACCTTTGAAAATAACATTTTTGGGTTTGGTTTGGTTTGGAATACACATTAGGACTGTGTTTCATCTTGTAGACTATAGAGCAACGCTTATATGAAATTGGGAATGTCTCCTTGCATATTGGCACTATTGAAAGCAGTTTTTGTGTAGGTTGATGGGCTAATGCCCTGGCATGGAAGCCAAGGTCTTGTTTGGTTACATCATAACTCATAGCCCATATCCCAAATCTCATAACTCTTAATTCATATCTATTACCCAATTTTCTCCTAACTTAATGTCACCAAATTTGGCACCCTAAATCAAATTTGTTTTTTCTCTAATAAAAGCAACTCTAACTCACTGACCTCTACTGATCCAGTCATAACGATAAATGTGTCCCTTCTCATCATAACCCGCATGACCAAGAAAATCTCAAATTCCATTACTTATCAAAACCCATAGACAAATTCTTGCTTTTTCCCTACTACGCACTATTCTCATCAATCTTTACGAAATTTGGTCTCTTTGTTATGTCACTCTTCCTCAGTAATTTGTTAGGAGGGAATCCACATAATCACATCTTAGACGATCATAATCTATGGTACATTTGATTGACCATTTTCTTGTTGTTCAACTAATTGGTTTACTTCAAAAAATTTCTTGTACTAAATTGTTATCAGCAAATGCAAGCACAACAAAAAAATTCAATAAAACAACTCAACTCCAAAAAATGCCACTTAAACTCATTTTAATGAGAACTGAAGAGTTTGAAATTTTGTTCTCAATTCTCATAACTCATACTCACTTTTTTGGGTTATGAATTATAAGAATTGAGAAAAAATTAATCCAAAAAACTGACTAGTTGGTGGGGCCCACGGAAAAGTGAGATGGAATAATAAAAACTAAATAAAGAGCATCCTTATCAAGACTTTTAAAAATTTTATCATTTATCCTCTCAAAACCTATATTTATAACATATAATGTATCACTTTCCAATACAACCTATATCAAAACTTCTATATTTTTTACCATTTTATTTAAATATTTTTTCTTTATTATTTTTCAATAATTTTGTATTTTTCCTCTCGCCTCTATCTCTCTCTTTCTCACAGCACCGTCGGCGCCACACTACCACATCCGCTCACCACCACCACCACTACCACCACCACCACTGGTATAACAAAACCCAACTGCCACCACACCCAACAGCCAATAGCCACCTCACCCAGCAGCCAACAACCACCACAAACCCATCACCCACAAACCCAACCACAAACCACCACAGCACAGCCATAGCCACCATCACCGGTTGCACCCACAACCTCTGCAAATCGGTATTCCCACCACCCAAAACCAAATCAAAAACTCAACAAACTAACATCAAAACCACTAGTCAAACCCAGCACCACCACAAATCACAAGCCCATGTTAGAAATCACAGACCCAAAATTAGAAAGAGCATATTTTTGAAATTTCTCACCCAAAATCAAATCACAAAACCCACCCAAACCCAGCCACACCTGTCAAAACCCAGCCATGCTCGCCGAACCACCGCAACCCAGCCACCCCGATCAACAGTAGAGACCCACAAACCACAAACTCGACCTCATCTTCTTCACAGTTTTGCCGAACCACTACCACCATGGTTTTCAGTTGTGGATGCCGGTGAATGAAGAAAAGAGAAAGAGATATGGTTGGAGAGCAAGAATGAGAGACGGAAGAAAACCAAGAAAGGGAGAAAGAAAAAATATAAGAAGAAAAGTAAGCTGGTCCCATAGAATAAAAAAATAATATAGCTTTTACCCTCGGTGAACAGTGTAGTCTCAAATTTAAGACCACATTGTTCATCAATGCCAAAAATTAGGGCATTTGCAATCCTTGATGGAACAAGCTTTTGGGTCAAAAATGCTAAAAAAAAAGCATCTTTTAGCATTTACAACCCTTAATAAGAATGCTCTAATACAGATTAAACTAAACACAACCCAAATTACACTAATTTTTTGCATTGTGATATGTGAAAATGATCTCGAACAGAGAGTAGTGAAACAATTGAAAGAAATGTAGAAGTAGAACCCACATATACATTGATTTAAATCTTTAAGTAGCTTGTCACAATAGATGAAAAGGGAATATACGAATACCTAATACAAACAACTAATATTAACATTCTTCTATATTATTTAATGTGATTTTTGTACATTGGAAGATGATTTCTTGTACTCTTAATTAAGTAATATGTAATCTTCTTTATTTAAGCCATGTGAAGTATATTATTTATTTTTAAACATTATCAATCACGTGCTCCTGAGTAGCGGTGAATAATAGAGGGAGGACGAGGGGGAAATTGTCACAATTGTTCCATTATCCTTTTTGGGTTTGGTTTGGAATCCATCTTAGGACTTTGATTCATCTAGTGGGCTATAGAGCAGCGCTTATAAGAATTTGGAATGCTCCCTTGCATATTGGCATGCTCCCTTGCATATTGGCACTATTAAAAGCAGCTTTGTGTAGGTTGATGGGCTCATGCCCTTGCATGGAAGCCAAATCACACTACTTTTCTGAGTTGTGATTAGGGGTGACCACGGGTCGGGTTTGTGCCCAACCCGCGACCAACCCGACCAAGTCGGGTGAACAATTTGCAGACTCGCTGCTGACCAGTCAAATAGTCAGGTCAGTTTGGATGGATCTTTGCTGGAACGTGGTCGAGTCTCGATTGGAGTTGGATCTGGCTGAAACTCGTCGGATCTAGCTGAAATCCGACAAATCTAGCCAAAAACCGGTTGTGAATGGCGAGCCGGATCTCAACAAGATCCAACTGAGAAAATCTTCAAACGGTCAAGATGACGGGTCGGTTGAAATTGGGTTTAGATCCAAGGACCCGCCAACTGATCCACTGGAATCGGGTTTGGTATCTCGGAAACCGCCGCCGACCCATCATAGGAGTTGGATAGGACGGTTTCCAAATCGGGTCGGTCAAAATTGCGGGTGGGTTAGGTTAGCGGGTTGTCTTGGACAGGCCTAATTGTGATATGTGAAAATGAATTCGAAGAAAGAGTAGAAAAATAATTGAAAGAAATATAGAAGTAATTCGCACACATGTAGATTTAAATATTTAAGTAGTGTGTCACAACAGATGAAAAGTGACTACATGAACGGCCTAATACAAGCAACTAATATTAACAATTGTATATGTGCATTCGCCTTTGAATAGGAATTTCTATTGACACATTGCCTTCTATGTTGAATTTTCAGAGCTCCTTATTGAACAAATGTAATTGGAGTAGAGTCATAAAATATTAGAGAATGAGATGGTTACCTTACATTCTCTAAAAATTAAAGTGCAGAATTGATTTTTTATTTTTTATTATTGTCTTCTTTGAGCTGAAAATTACAACAAAAACAAGTGAAATCGGAAAAAATTTGGCTCCAAACATGTATATCACAACCCAAACCCATAAAATATGAGTTTAGAGGCATGATTAACTTACTGATCTTGCAAAAGTCAATAAAAGTAACTGGCATGATTAACTTACTGATCTTGCAAAAGTCAATAAAAGTAACTAACTTCAAAATATAATAAACTCTTAATTGAATCTCATACAACACATAAATGTCAACAAATAGAAATAAATTCCAAATATCATAAATCTGAATAAGAATAAATATAACTAAAAACCTATAAATAAAGGCAATCCCTATTGAAGACGCTTACGTACTCCAAAGCCCTATCCTTGCTCATTATCAAGCGCTCCAAAGATATAGCTATTTACTAAACTTTAATTTGAAAAGGTAAATGATGGGGTAAGCCACACATTTATTAAACAATTATTCACAACATGTAACATATAGTGAATCACTCACTTCCATAGTTCAAATATCATAATCATTCAAAAACACATAATCACCTATAGATAATTGATCAAAGCACAATGTCATTACAAATAGACATATCACATATGCTTACACATAATCTTGTGAGTAGATACTAATATCCAGGGACTGACCCACCCAAGTGGGGGCCTACCCCCCACCCCCCTCACCCCAATTTTTTTTTATTTTTACTTATTATATTTTTCATTTCTATAGTTGGACCCTCCCTTCCAAAACCTTAGGCTCTCCTCCTCCCTAATCAACCTAGCCTAATTAGCAACTATTCAACCCAAAAGCTTAACAAAAATAATAAAAGTATTCACAATGGTGATTTTATTTTAGCAAAAAAACTAATTTACCACCAAAAAATCATGTGTTATTGGAGAAACTAAAGTTAAAATTTTTGCAACTAAAGTAAACTGGTATAAATACTAGTTGATTGTAGCAAGTTGTTAAAAATAAAATGCAATATTTTATTAAGATTATCTCTCTTCCTTTAATTAAAAAATACAAACTCTCTCTCTTTCTTTATTATTTTAATGAGTTTTATTTTTTTATTTTTTTATTATTATTAAAAACACACTGAAACTATTATTATAACAACATCACAATACAAAAACATCTTGGATAAGAGCTTGCTGAATATAGCAAGGAATCTCTTCAATCCAAATGATATCATTGACAAGGTTTTGAGCTTGTCTTGCTAGAACGTATTGCCAGTCCTGCGTACATGAGAAAAATTGACAACACCAATTTCAACACCTAACTCATGAATGCCTTCCACAACAGCAGCAACAGAAGTGGGCGATAGTGCAGATCGCTTGAGAGCATTGGATATTGTCAAGGAATCACCTTCCAACACCCCATCTCGCAGCCCCAAATGTCTTGCTAGTAACAGACCCGCCTCATAGGCTTTAGCTTCCACTTCAAGTGCCCCCAATGGAGCTTTAATTTTTCTGCACAAAGCTGCCAATAATCTGCCCTCAACATCTCTAATTACAACACCAATGCCCACTTGCTTCTTTGATGTAAACAGAGCCCCATCTACATTTATTTTTATTAAACCCACTGAACGAGGTAACTAGGCCGAGTGTAGAGACTGTTGTTGTGCTTTAGGTAAGTGCAAAACCGAGTCTGATGCAGCATCAATACCTAAATCCACTGTAGACTAATACTCCAGAAGGTAATTTGCTGCCCAAAGAGCCAAGGCCGGACCTGTTTTGCCTTCACCTCCATAATGAATCTCATTCCTGTTACTCCAGAGTGCCCAAGCAATCATTACAAGTTGTGAACATCTTTCCACACCAGCTACATTAGTCATCATGACAAACCATAACAGGTCCTGAAATGAGTCAATATGAACATCCAAAGGCAGTAGTTGTAATTTTGTTGCAGCCCAAGTTTCCTGTGCTTTCGTACTGATGATGCCGAAATGTTCACCAGTGAGATGCACAGTCCTTGTACTCGAATGGCCGTTGCCTGAAAGAAATAACAACACAGAAACACCTTCAAGGGGCACCGGTGTGGAGCCGGCCAAACACCCTCCGAAGGTTAAGTCAGAAAACGCTTTTTACAACTCTAGAGTGCTAGAGAGGAGTCAGTTACACGTACCTTTTTGTGGGGGTGTTGGGGCCTTTTTATAGTGGTGAGGCCCTGCCTCCTTTCCTTGTAGAGCAAGCTCCTCAAGCTTGCTGAGCAAGACTCCCATCCTTGCAGAGCAAGCCTCTCATGCTTGCTGAGCAAGCCTCTTGAAACGTGGTGGGCAAGTCCGGGCCTTCGTCCTGTCAGGGGTCCACGCGAAGAATGGGCTCTACCTTCTTTGGGCTTGCGGACATGGGCCCATTGGGCCTACCAGGCCTTATCACACATTTTACCCTCTTCAGCTGCCCCCTTCACCCCATTTGACCCGTCTCCGTCGTGCGGACGGTCAATTGGGGTGACGGTCAAAAACAAACAAGAGAGATGGTCCGCCTTTACGGAGATGACGGATGGGCATGAGAGAACGGTAACAAAGAACTGGGGCGGCAACCATAAGTGCAGATTGGTGGATGACGGAGTAACAGGGGTGACGACCAGAGCTCAATGGATGGTGATGAGGATCTCAGGAAAGGGGGAGACGGATAGGGTAACCGTCATGATAGTGGGGGTCTGACAGACTACAGAAGCATTTAAGACGAAGACACGTGTCATTCGTAGATTGGTCCGTATCTTGGATCGAAGTGCCGCTTCGTCTTCCGTGCACTCCACCTATAAAAACCAGCGTTTCTCCTTCATTTTTCTACTTTGCGTGGAAAATTCACTGTCAGAGCGAGTCCGTCGTTTGTCAGAGTTTACCCGTTCACATCTTCCAGCAACGAGATCAACCCGTTCTCTCCTTTATTCGGTAAGTGATCCTATCCATCCCCTTGATGTTCCTTCAGTTTTCATATTTGTCATGATAGAAACATCAGACTTCTTGCATCCGTCTATTCCCTTTTTTATTTTAGACAGTCCGTCTTAGGCTTTGTCAATCCGTTGTAGGAAATGTCTAGTGCGTCGAGTAACCAGTCCTTCGTCCGCGATGGAGCGGGTTACGAGGAACTGTACCCGTCTGGTCACAAAGATCCAGACGAATTGATCGAGAGGACTCCGTCTGCCACTTCATCGTCCTCAACAGATGAGGATACGGAGTTGGCCGAACCAGGGGAAGGTTCTGACGACGGTGGAGAACATAAAACTGTAGTCGGGGATGACGGACTCAGGGAGTTCGTCATGCTGCCTGAGTGGACGGTGCACAAATTTGTGTCAACAATTAAGGAAGTCCACTTCAAGACAATTAGGGCGATCTATCAAATACCTGATCACATCCCCATCCGTCTACCCTACAAATCCGAGAAGTGTTATTACGACGGGGTGGATGACTTGGGGGTGTACGAACAAGCGCTGAAAGCCGGCCTTAGATTCCCCTTGAACAGGGTGAAACGAGAACTCCTCCACTTCTTAGGTATATCCGTCAGCCAGGTTTCCCCCAACGCCTGGAGGGTTTTTATTGCAATGGAGGTCTTGTACGGAGCCATGTCCAATGGCACGAGGTCGCTGACCGCGCGTGAGTTCCTCCATTGCTACCGTCCGGACGAGATAGACAAGTCGAGGGGTATGTACAGTTTTGTCCCTAGGAAGTCCGTCCTGAAAGTCATTTATGAGACCCCGGACTCCAACCGAGATTGGAAGAGCCGCTACTTCTTCCTGGAGGGTGACGGTTGGATGTGCCACCCGGGGGAGACGGATTTTCTACCCGTCGACAAAACATGGGGCATCTTGGACCCGTCCGGTACAGTTCAGCCTGTCGCGTTACGTAGGTAATTTTGCTTTAACTTTTTAATAGCCGTCCTAAATTTTTCTCCGTTCTTTTCAGTGCGACGGCGTCCACAAGTTGACTTAGAGGAGTTCAGCTTTTTGGAGAAAATTTTTTCAAAGACGAAACCAGAGGAACGGACTTGGGCGAAGCTTGTCAATCTAAATACCGTCCACTGGTATTGCGACGGACCTGAGCCTACAGCCGCCGCGATAAAATACGAGGAACGCACCCGTCAGCGTAAGTCCGTCACATCTTTCCGCTTTTGTTCATCCGTTTTGAGTTTCACCCGTCTACTTTTGTTTCTACAGAGATGGACGACGCGAAGAGGAGGGCCGCCATCAAAAGCAAAGCCGCCAAGAACAAAGAGACGGACGTAGGGGCGATGGGGACGGGCTCGAGTAGGCCCCTGGCGAAGAGACCGATGCCCAGGGTCGACCGTGCGCCCAAGAAACAGAAAGTTTCCACGGAGCCCGTCATAGGCCTCATGGCGGAGGGAAAGAAAACGGTGACCCCTGTCAAGCCTGGGCCGGGGAAAGGTCTGATGGTTGCTCCCCCGGGCAGCCAGAAGAAACCGCCCGTCCTACTCCGCGAGGACCCAAAATATGCCTTGGGGAAGATCTCCTCCATCATTGGGAGCGAGGACTACGAGGATTTGGGGAACCATTCGACGGAGGCAATGGGGGAGACGGGCCTCTTCAGCATTGCCCAAGTGAGTACCCGTCACCATTCATCTTTCAATTTCTTTTGTTGTCATTCATTTTTTTTTACAAGTCTAATTTGATCGTCAGGCTATGCTCATGACGAAGGGTCTGATGGACCGGGCTCTTCGCAACGAGACGGCGTTGGAGAGGGTCCGTGACCAGGCCAGGGTGACGGAGGAGGAGCTGCTCGAGCTCAAAAACTGGAAGGTTGTGACGGAGAAAAAACTCAAGCTGGCGGAGGAGGTAAGGGACGAGCTTCAGAGGACGGTGGAGGAACTCAAAGCCGTCCTGGAAGATAAGGAGGACGAGCTTCGTCTGGCCAAGGAGAAGGCCGTCCAAGAGTACCGCGACTCGGACGCCCTCTTGACGGAGCTTGGGTCTTCGTATACTGATGGCTTTGAGGATGCCCTCCGTCAGGCCAAGGCTCTATACCCCAAGTTCGACTTTTCAGCCGTCGATATCAACGTCGCTGAAGGCATGTCCGTCCAACCAGACGCCTCTGATGACACTGCCGACCTCTTTGCTGAGGAGAAGCCTGTTTCCGTCGCCCCTGAGCCCCAAGCTGAAGAAGCGAAGACCCCAGGGCCCAAAGACCCCGTCGCCCCCAGCGTGTAGCCGTTCTGTTTTGTATTAGTTATATCGGAAAGCTCATTGGATTTTTGCCCGTCGTGTGTAGGGCTTATTTTACATCATTTGTATTTGACATTTAAACTGGTTTATTTAAATGCTTCTCTTAACATCGTATTGATAATGTTGATGAATGCTCCGTCCTGATGTTAAATACCTGTTCGATCCATTCACGTCGTGGACCTTTATGTTTTTGTGACCCAGTTGGGTCCGTTCATTTTTTGTACTCGTGTACATTTCTAGTGCATGTTGGTGTCCGTCTACTTAGTGGATCTGTATGAATTTACAAACCATGGTCGTGTCCGTCCTCTTTTTAGGAATTGTAAATTACTAACCCATGGTGGGGTCCGTCCTCTTTAGGACTTGTAAGTCTTGTGACCCATGGTGGGGTCCGTCCTCTTTAGGACTTGTAAGTCTTCTGACCCATGGTTGGGTCCGTCCTCTTTTTAGGAATTGTAAATTTTGTGACCCATGGTGGGGTCCGTCCTCTTTAGGACTTGTAAATTTTTTGACCCATGGTGGGGTCCGTTCTCTTTAGGACTTGTAAGTCTTCTGACCCATGGTTGGGTCCGTCCTATTTTTAGGAATTGTAAATTTTGTGACCCATGGTGGGGTCCGTCCTCTTTAGGACTTGTAAATTTTGTGACCCATGGTGGGGTCCGTCCTCTTTAGGACTTGTAAATTTTGTGACCCATGGTGGGGTCCGTCCTCTTTAGGACTTGTAAATTTTTTGACCCATGGTGGGGTCCGTCCTCTTTAGGACTTTTGATAGCAGTCGTTTAGTAGCAAGATTTACACAGCAATGTTCTGAACGTTCCTTCATTAAATTCGATCTTGTAGAGGAAAGTACCTGCCCCTTCTTGGGCTAACAAAGGTTCCAAAATACAAAAAGTTCGAAAGTAGTTGCCCGACTGCTACAAAATAACTGAAATCTAGTAAATATACATTGGGAGATTAAAACTTGATTTCTACTGGTAGTATCTCCGAAGGTGCTCCGTGTTCCACGGATGCTGGAGTTTTCTTCCGTCCATGGTCTCAAGATGGTATGTGCCCTTCCTATGCCATGATGTGATTCTATACGGTCCTTCCCAGTTTGGTCCGAGCTTTCCCTGAGTAGGGTCCTTAGTAGCGCCCATGACCTTTCGGAGTACCAGGTCGCCGATCCGGAAATCTCTGTGCCTCACCTTTGAGTCGTAATTCTTTGACATGAGGTTCTGGTATCGCGCCAATCTTTGTTCAGCCACTGCCCGGACCTCGTCCACCAAGTCTAGCTGAAGGCGCATTGCTTCCTCGTTCTTGTCCTCCGTGTAGTTCTGCACGCGGTAGCTGGTGAGGCCGATTTCTGCTGGTATGACTGCATCGGCTCCGTATGCAAGTCGGAACGGGGTCTCCCCAGTTGGTGTCCTTGCGGTCGTCCGATATGCCCACAAGACGCTTGGCAGCTCGTCTGGCCAAATACCCTTTGCCCCCTCGAGCCTGGTCTTGATGATCTTTAGTAGTGTCCTGTTTGTGACTTCTACCTGTCCGTTTGCTTGCGGGTGTGCTGGTGAGGAGTAATGATTCCGAATGCCTAGCTCTGAACAGAAATTCTTGAAAGCGCTGTTATCGAACTGTTTTCCATTGTCGGAGATAAGCACCCTCGGGACCCCGAACCTGCATATGATGTTTTTCCATACGAAAGCACGGATGTTCCTCTCGGTAATGGTGGCGAGGGGTTCTGCTTCGACCCACTTCGTGAAGTAGTCGATGCCGACTACGAGGAACTTTAGCTGCCTTAGAGCCGTTGGGAAAGGGCCCATGATGTCTAATCCCCATTGCGCGAACGGCCATGGGGCCGTGATGGGTGAGAGTTCTTCTGATGGTCGTCTGATCAGGTTACTGAACCTCTGGCACTTGTCACAGGCCTTCACATACGATTGGGCGTCCGTGAGCATCGTGGGCCAGTAGTAACCTGCTCGGACAAGTTTGTGCACTAGAGACCGTGCTCCAGAGTGATTCCCGCAAATCCCCTCGTGGACTTCCCTCATCACATATTCTGCTTCGCCCTGGTTTAGACACCTTAGGTAAGGCCGAGAGAAACCTCTCTTGTACAAAGTGTCGTTGATCAGCACGAATCGTGTGGCCCGGACCTTCAGCCTCCTTGCAGCATCCTTTCCGTCTGGCAGAGAGCCCGACTGTAGGTATCCTTTTAAGGGCGTGGTCCAGTCCTCTCCAACATCTATCGCCTGTATCTTTTTTCCATCATCAATAAGTGGGTGAGTTTGAACGAAGGATAATACCTGTTTAGGCGCATTCATGAACTCCGCGGAGGCTGCTTTGGCCAGACGGTCGGCGCACTCGTTTTCCTCCCGTGGAATCTGAATGAATTTGACCTCGAGGCCTGCGATTCGACCCTTCACCTCCACCAGGTACTTCTTCATCCGTTCGTTTCTACACTCGAAATCGCCATTGATCTGGCTGGTTATCACCTGGGAGTCGCAATGTATGGCCATGTTACCGGCGCCCGCGGCCTTTGCGAGATCTAATCCGGCTATCAAGGCTTCATACTCCGCTTCATTGTTGGTTGTAGGGAAGTCTAGTCTTATCATGCACTTGATCTTGTCCCCTTCCGGTGTCCGTATGACTACGCCGGCTCCTCCTGAGTGCTGATTTGATGATCCGTCCGTGTGGATGATCCACAATTTCGGCCCTTCTGCCCCCTCGTCTTCCGGCTGAGTGTACTCGGCTATGAAATCTGCCACCGCTTGCCCCTTTATCGAAGTCCGCGGACGGTAGCGCACGTCGAATTCGCTCAGCTCAATTGCCCACAATGCCATCCTTCCTGCCGCCTCGGGGTTGCCCATTGCTCTCCTCAGAGGCTGGTCCGTCAGGACCACGATCACGTGGGCCTGGAAATACGGTTTGAGTTTCCGTGCTGCGGTCATTAGGGCAAGGGCCAATTTCTCCATCCGTGGGTACCTTTCTTCCGCTCCTCGGAACGCCCTGCTCACAAAATAGACGGGTCTTTGTGAGTGTCCGTCTTCCCGCACCAGGGCTGCACTGACTGCGGCCTGTGAGACTGCAATGTAGAGGTACAGCTCCTCCCCGGGTACGGATGGACTGAGAAGTGGCGGTGACGACAGGTACCTCTTCAAATCTTCGAATGCTCTTTAGCATTCGTCCGTCCATTCGAACGATTTCTTCAGTACTCGGAAGAAAGGCAAGCACCTGTCCGTCGCTTTGGAGACGAATCTGTTCAGGGCCGCAACCTTCCCGTTCAAGCTCTGAACTGCCTTTACTGTCTTCGGGGGTTCTAACTCCATTATGGCTCGCACTTTCTCTGGGTTGACCTCTATGCCCCTTTGGGAAACCATAAATCCCAAGAATTTCCCGGCCGTAACCCCGAACACACATTTACCTGGGTTCAGCTTCATGTTGTACGACCGAAGGGTGTCGAATGTCTCCTGAAGGTCGCTGAGATGGTTGCCCTCGCGCACGCTCTTTACCAACATGTCGTCGACATAGACTTGTACGTTCCTGCCGAGCTGGTGCGCGAACATCTTGTTCATCAGTCTTTGATACGTGGCCCCCGCGTTCTTGAGCCCGAACGGCATTACCTTGTAACAGAAAAGTCCTTGGCTGGTCACGAAAGAGGTTTTCTCCTGATCCTCCTCCCCCATCTTAATCTGGTTGTAGCCTGAGAAGGCGTCCATGAAACTCAAGAGCTCGTGTCTGGCCGTCGAGTCCACCAGAGTGTCTATCCTCGGGAGTGGATAGCTGTCTTTCGGGCACGCCCGGTTCAGGTCCGTGAAGTCAACGCACATTCTCCACTTTCCGCTACTCTTTTTTACCATGACCACATTTGCTAGCCAGTCGGGGTAGTAGACTTCTCGGATGAACCCTGCTTCCAGCAGCTTTCTAACTTCTTCCGCAACCGCTTCATCCCGTTCCGGCGCGAACACCCGCTTCTTCTGCCGGACCGGGGGGGAGTCCGGGTTGACATGCAGCTTATGCACTATTACTGACGGATCGATTCCTGGCATATCTTCGTGACTCCACGCGAATATGTCCTTATTACTCCTCAGGAAGGTTGCCAGATCTTGCCTTATCGTCTGGCTGGCCATGGTGCCCATTCTTGTCGTCCGTCCGGGTCTTGATTCATCGAGAGTGATTTCTTCCAACTCTTCTACCGGCTCTGCGACGGTCCGCTGTTCGCCAATGCATAATGTCTGCTGGTGATCCTCCATTTCCAACATTGCGACATAGCATTCCCGGGCGGCCACCTGATCTCCCCGTAACTCTCCAATCCCGTACTCGGTGGGGAACTTGACCATCAGGTGGTATGTTGAGGTTGCTGCTTTCCAAGAGTTCAGCGTCGGTCGCCCTATGATACCGTTGTACGCGGATGAGCAGTCGACCACTAAGAAGGTCACGTCTTGAGTGATCTGCTGCGGATAGTCACCGACTGTCACCGAGAGCGTGATTGCTCCTAGCGGGAGTATCCTTGTTCCCCCAAAGCCAACCAAAGGGGCATTCGTCGGTGTTAGTCGTGCTCTATTTATTCCCATCTGCTGGAACGCTGGGTAGTACAGGATGTCCGCCGAGCTGCCGTTGTCGACCAGCATCCGGTGCACGTTGTATTCTCCTACCCTTAGACTGACGACGAGGGCGTCGTCGTGTGGATGGTAGAGGCGCCTCGCGTCGTTCTCCGAGAACCCAATGATAGGATCTTCTCTCCGCGCCATCTTGGATACAGAACCCGTGGTCTGCACATGTTGGACCATCCTAAGGTAGGTCTTCCGGGCCTTCTTGGACGATCCCGTTGCTGCCGTGCCCCCTATAATCATCCTTATTTCCCCAACGGGGGGTTTCTGACGGTCATTCTCCCGCCGGGCGGCCTGCTCCCGCGCTTGGACATCCGTCCTTTCTCTGCTGACGAACTTCTGCAGTTTTCCATCTCTGATGAGGGCCTCTATCTGCTGTTTCAGATCATAGCAATCTGCAGTGTCGTGACCGTGATCTCGGTGGAAGCGGCAATACTTGTTCCTGGATCGCTTGGCTGGATCGCTCTTTAGCTTTCCCGGGAATGTCAGAGATCCCTCATCTTTGATCTGCATCAGCACCTGGTCTAGCGGAGCGTTCAGAGGGGTGAATCTCGTGAATCTCCCTCCTGGGGGTTTAGAACGCTTATCCTCGCGTCTATCTCCCGTTCTTGGTTTCTTCTTTCCGTGGTCCTGCCCGGCATCCTCCGGTCTCTCCCTCTTCCTGGGTTTGTCTTCCCTAGCCGACAGTGCGTCCTCCGCATTCATGTATTTCGTGGCCCTGTATAGGACCTCAGACATGGTCTTCGGGTCATTTTTGTACAGGGAGAATAGGAATTTTCCCTTCCGCAGGCCATTCGTGAAGGCTGCCACCAGAATCTTGTCGTCGGCCTCATCAATGGAGAGGGCTTCCTTGTTGAAGCGGGTTATGTACAACCGCAGCGTCTCGTCCTCCCGCTGCCTGATGCTCATTAGGCATGCTGTCGACCTCTTGTACCTGTGCCCCCCGATGAAGTGCGAGGTGAAAAGTGCACTCAGCTCCTTGAAAGTACTAATCGAGTTTGGCGTCAACCTGCTAAACCAGACTCTAGCCGCTCCCCTCAGTGTTGTAGGGAAGGCCCTACACATGACCTCGTCCGGGACTCCCTGGAGGTGCATCATGGTCTTGAAGGTTTCCAGATGATCTAAGGGGTCCCTGACCCCGTCATAGCTTTCGACTTGTGGCATCCGGAACTTCGGTGGCAGGGGACAGGAGTTGACCGATGCGGTGAACGGCGAGTCCGTCCTATTCACTAAATCGTCAAGGTCGCTGGAGACGCGTCCCTTCAGTGCGTTCATCATGACCTCCATCTGCTCTCTCATCGCCTGCATCTCCGCGAGGATGGGCGGTGGCGTTGCATTTGTGAGGGAGGGCATGCTCGAATCGCGCCTCTCCGTTTTACTGGGCTCATTACTGCCCCCTTGCTTCTCAGTCCCTCTTCTTTCGGAGCTGTCCCCTTGGTTCTCCTCCTGACCGTTATGCCCCGCGTTCTTCTGTCGCAGCTGTTCCTCCAGGTCATGATTCTGTTTCGTGAGGCGCTCTACTGCGGCCGCGAGGGTCTGGACCTGTCTCTCTAATGCGTTGGGCCTTGGCGGCTCATCGCCTTGCACGTCGTTGGAGTTGGCCATCGAGCGCGTGAGTACCATGCAACTCTTGTGTCCGGGAGGCGACAATGGCTTAACTTGTCACGATCGTCGTTTCCCACAGACGGCGCCAACTGATGATGCCGAAATGTTCACCAGTGAGATGCACAGTCCTTGTACTCGAATGGCCGTTGCCTGAAAGAAATAACAACACAGAAACACCTTCAAGGGGCACCGGTGTGGAGCCGGCCAAACACCCTCCGAAGGTTAAGTCAGAAAACGCTTTTTACAACTCTAGAGTGCTAGAGAGGAGTCAGTTACACGTACCTTTTTGTGGGGGTGTTGGGGCCTTTTTATAGTGGTGAGGCCCTGCCTCCTTTCCTTGTAGAGCAAGCTCCTCAAGCTTGCTGAGCAAGACTCCCATCCTTGCAGAGCAAGCCTCTCATGCTTGCTGAGCAAGCCTCTTGAAACGTGGTGGGCAAGTCCGGGCCTTCGTCCTGTCAGGGGTCCACGCGAAGAATGGGCTCTACCTTCTTTGGGCTTGCGGACATGGGCCCATTGGGCCTACCAGGCCTTATCACACATTTTACCCTCTTCACGTACAGCCCCAGAAAATGTGACCAATCGTCTCGGCCATATCATGATAGCAAACACACATATCTTCAACAATGACATTACGCCTCTTTAACTTAACTTTGGTTGGTAAAGTGTCACGACAAGCACGCCAACAAAAGTGTCGCACCTTATGAGGAATGGGTAAAGACCAAATTTTCTTCCAAAACTTCCTCAATAAACTACCATCAGAAGTAGTTCCACAGGTTGTAGATTTAAACAAACTAGCCGCTAATTTATAAGCACTCCTAACAGTGAAATTTCCATTGGTAGTTTCAGCCCAAACAATTTTATCCACTGGTAGAGTAGCACTCAAAGGAATACTCTTGATTAATTCAGCTTGTTGAGGAATAAAAAGGTTGTCAATCACTTCAGATTTCCACCTTGCTATTCCCGTATCAATCAAATCAGCAACATTCATATCAGCACTCAAAAACAACCTTGGAGAAAACACTCTATGAGATGAAACCCCTGGCAGCCACTTATCTTGCCAAATCTTGATATTTGCTTAATTATCAACCCTTCATCGCATCCCTTCAATGACTAAGCTTTGGGTAGAAAGTAAACTCCTCCATGTATAAGAAGGCTTGTGTCCAATCGAGGCATGAACAAAATCACCCGTTGGGAAGTATTTAGCCTTAAGGACCCTATAAACAAGAGAATCTCCTCCCATTTGAAGATGCCACCCCTGTTTCGCAAGCAAAGCCATATTAAACCATTTTAGATTCTTGAAACCCAATCCTCCATCACACTTAGGCTCACACATTTTTTGCCAACTAAGCCATGCAATGTTCCTTTCCTCCTTTTTTTGACCCCACAAAAAATTCCTAATCATCCCCATCATTTCATCACAAAGTGACTCTGGAAGTTTGAAACAACTCATAGTGTACGTCGGAATTGCTTTAGCCACAACTTTTATTAAAACTTCTTTTCCGCCTTGGACAACAATTTTTCTTTCCAACCCGCCAACACTTTCTCCAATTTCTCCTTAATGGCATTGAAGGTAAGTCTTTTATTTTTCCCCACCAAAGAAGGTAAGTCAAGATACTTCTCATGTTGCTTAATTATTTGGGCACCAAACCAATTTTTAATCTCCTCTTGAACTTCCTTTGAAGTGTTGCTATTAAAAAACAAAGATGTTTTTGCACGGTTTAGCACTACTATTGTAAATGCTCTAACTTAAAAAAAAAAAAAAAAAAAAGTAGTATTAAAAAACAACATTATTTTGTTTTTTGTTTTTTAAATAGATTATTGCATCTTAATATATTAAGAAACAATGATTTTGTGTATTTATAATTTATTAATATTATATGAATACATATTTAGAGTTTTTTTTTTTTCATACTCCAGCCTCCTCTAATTGGAAATCTTGAGTCCATCCTTGCCAATATCTAACCCCTATTGGCGTGCGCCTATCGCATAGTCTCATATGCATGCATAACACCTAAACTCTATGATTAATAATAATAACAATAATAATAGTGATGATAAAAAAATGTGCATAAAAATTAATAATATATTATTCTTGAGCTAAGAGGGTTTAACAGAACCATGAAAGCTACATGTAAATACAATAGAGAAATTTCTGAAATACGTAACAACAAATGCAAGAGTAATTAGGCAAAAACTCTTTACCAGACATTAGGGGTAGTGCCCAAAGGAATCAGGGCACTCAACAAGTTGGTTCAACTTCAACCCACAAAGGTGGCCAATCAAAATCAAAATGTTGATCCATGGAGAGCTTATCAATGTGTCCATTGAGATAGTTATAGACAAAAAAGTCCTTGCCATCATCAGCGAATTATATGGAATTGGCGTTGCATCCGTCAAACCGAGAGGCCTTGGTGGAGATTGTCCCCCAAACTCCTCACCTTTACCGCTTCTGTGCTACTCACATTCACTTTAAACACTTCAAATACCTGGCTATTTCGTTTAACCACAAGCAACTGTCCTGATGATCCCACCACAATGTAAAAAAGATCATTCATTTGGTACACAAAACTTGTTGCCAACTCTGTTTTGGTTGGATTTGGAACTTCAACATCACAAACCACAAGTACACCACTAGAAGTGATGGCATAAAATCTTCCCTGGTAATACGTGACATCAATATAGGGTTGTTTTTCAGCTATCATGGTCCATGTATTGTCACCAGCTTTAGCGAAAGCTAAATGCTTCATCCTTCGATTTGCAAACCCAACAATGATCATGATTATGTAATTAGAGTTCCAAGAAGGACTTGATGATAAGACGGCCTTCTTAATGAGATTTACGAGTGAGTGCTGGTGATAGTTTTGGCCAAGTTATGGCAACATTATACGATTACGGTTTAAAGGGTGTAGCAGATTCATTGTTTTATCTTCGGCTAGGGTTATGAGCCACCCCTCTGAAGAAAAGCAACCCTTTCCGCTAGCTTCTGGTAACGGCAGCTCGAGATAATTCCTCTTTGAAAAACTGAAGAACCCTCGGTAACCATTGTTGTCTCTAAAAGCATAAGCCACAGAAGTTGGCGATATTATCGACCAAAGTTCTCTATAGCTGTCACCGACCGACATGCAGTAGAAGCTGCGCCAAAGTTAATGAAGTCCTGGTACGAAATTATTGGCTTCACAATCTCAGTTCTTGTATCTTCATAAGAATCTGAAAAACTAGCCATCGAGGTCAAACCTAATGTATAACGCACTGCTACCCTTTCTTTTTTAATGAACAAAGCACTGCTACTGCAACAGTACTATTGTTTCATGCAACTAAGTATTATATATACAAAGTTAAAAGACCACCGTCCTTCCAATTCTAATGACATAATATATATTTCAACCGTCCTTCCAATTCTAATGCGCCCCAAGATACAACAGCCCAACAAATGTTGTATGGAAAAGACTCGCTTGCAAGTCTAGTTGCTATCTTCACCATGGAACAGAGAGAGGTCAGCTATATTGAAAGTAGTTGAAAATCCATAGTGGTCAAGCAAATCAGCATTAGGCTTGAGTTTAGCGTACGTGCCTCGATCTATTGGATGTCCAATCATTCCTTTCCATCCCTTTATTTTCAACAATACATGTGGAATTGGCATGCTTCTTACCAATATTTTTTTACTCGTGATAAACCTTGCTGAACGAATTTTGATTTGTAACTTGTTTTGCCATAGTACATTACATGAAGCCAATGTCACAAACAAATCAGTATATTCATCCATTGATCCTAGATTTCGTTTCCCTTTCAATTCTTCACTTATCTTTTCAAGACAAAGACTATTCATCTCCATTAATGGGACAACATCAGTATCAAGTTTATCGTTAGGAAATAAGTATTTTTCAACCCCAAGAAAATCAACATAAGGATTTTGCTCCTCAAGTGATAATGTTAAAACAATGAATATTTCTTTTGTAAAATCAATAGCTTTTTGTATTTGACCAAAGAAAGACTCATCACCATCTTCCAAAACTTGTTTGCACAATTCATATTCCTCATCAGGGTACTTGTCATAGATTTGTGGAGAATTACAATCCATGGTAACGTATTCTTTAGAGTATTTCTCACCACATTCAAATATGTTTTGAATACAACAATCCATTGACCTCACAATAGTAGATGTGTTGTGCGCGTTGGGTGAAATAAATCTGTTTACACAAAGTTAAAGAAGAGAGAGAGAAGATAATATGACACAAGGAATTTACGTAGTTCGGCAATATGCCTACGTCCACGGGAGGCGACAGAATAAATTTTCACTATAACTGTGGAGATTACAACAATGACTTGAAGACACTCTCACACAAGCCCAAACCCCAAATACACCCTTGGTTCTCTCACAAGTAAATAGAGAACACCTTATTGTATTTAGATAAATTGCAAGACACAACTTCCTAGCTCTGGTGCACACACACAGAAGAAGTTATTTTGCTATCTCCGTGGCTCTCACATAGGAATTCTCCTATTGCTCACACACACCTTGCTTTCATGTGCTCCACCTTTATTTATAGCCAAGCTCCAGCCGAAATACCCACACATTTCAGCACACTAGAGACTTCTATTGGGAAAGAAGTCAACAATAGTGGCTTAGCAATCCATAAAACATTCAATGCATGAATGTTGTAAATCTTCACGCAAGCTTACATACAAAGAATTGTATTTTGTTGACTTTGTCATACTTTTCGGCTTGCATGTATTTGGTTTGCTTCCTTGCCTTCTTGACAATTCATGAATGCCATAGAGTCTTACATTTCGGCTAAAAGGTGAATCATGGATGCATCTAAATTGTTCCAGAACATGAGAGAAAAGTGCAAGACTTCTACTTGCCAACAAGTCAAATATTTCGGCCATGCATGAATGCTATCCAAGTCGGTGTTGTTTCCTTGCCAATTTCCTTGACTATTCATACAACATAGCAATTAATGCTTAGCCGAAATATTAATCCACCATATTCTAAATTCAAGCCATTTCAACAAGATGAATAGAGTATTTTGGAATAACAAAGATAACTTGGATAAATCCACAAGAAAGACTTGCTCTAATACCAATTTGATACCAAAAAAAAGGTGGAAGAAAAGACAAGAAATAGAACTCACACACTAATACAACAAGCTCACCACTAAGGGGAAAAAACCAATGGGGTGAAAAAAATTTCACCACCCAAATAAATTACCAAGGATAAAAGGTTGAACACACTCACCACTTAATGAACTACCTAAAGAGATACAAAATATAACACAAATAATTCTGAAATAATCACTCTCATAATCTGATCTCTTAGTCTAACCAACTAACTATATGTATAGTGCTTAGAACACCTCTCAAAGCATGGGGATATTAAATGGATGTATATGTACGACATGGGATCCCTAGGCCCATTTGGGCCTTGAACTTCAACCTTACAGTGTAGCCCACGGGCCCAATCCTTTTGTCCAAAGTTGGGCCCTAGGCCTGTTGAAGCCATGGGCCCAGGCCACATACCTCTACGCTCAATTCAAAGCCCATTAGGCATGCAATTTTACTTTGTACATTTCACGGTTCATTACCAGAGACCTGCTTGGCCGATGCATCTTGGTTAGGAATGTTAATGCTCAGGGATGCTATGTCTCGGTTGCTCGGTATTGTCTTGGGGAATATCACTGTTGAACGTCCCTCTTAGGGTGAGAACCAATTCCAAAGCCACTACTCTCATTCCCAACTAAACACCCACTTAAAGACAATGGAATTGGACCCCCTTGCCCACTAATAATCTTGAGTAATCATAACCCCTCCACTAATCTTGAGCTATAAATAAGAGATGAGAATAGGGAATTGGGGTTGATGAATGATTCTGGAGAGAACATAGAGCAAAGAGCACAAGGAGAGCAACAAGAGAGAAAGGGGAGGAATCTGTAGGAGTAGAGTGTTCTGTTGGGTCTCTGAACTAAGAACTACCCAAGTTAGGAAATCCAAAGCCCACATCACAAATAGATTGTGAGCCCAAGTGAGGACTAGCCCACTAGCCTCATTTTTGGCGTGCACGGTATGATTTCCAAGATATGAAATAAGGATGAAAATAAATGATATGGTATTTCCCACAAAACCATATTTCAAGATTGACTATATGTACTGAAGAATCATATTTCAAGAATGACTATATATATATATATATATATATATATATATATATATATATATAGGTAAAATAGTGAGAGAAGTAGAGAAGAATCATATTTCAAGAATGACTATATATATATATATATATATAGGTAAAATAGTGAGAGAAGTAGAGGTGAGATTCAAACTTTAGATGTAAAACACTATAAAAGATATCATTACCACTAAGCTATTACTTGAATTCCATGGATCATTATTTCTAAACTATGAAATAAGTAGTAAAAATTTTCTATTGTTCCCATTTTTTCCTTAAATCAAGTGTTTTGTAAATCAATTGGTACTTCTTGATCTTTTCAACAAAGATGTCCAATGTTCAAATCTCACTTCTTCCTACAATGAATTATCAAAAAAAAAAAAAAAAGCTCCATTGAATTCAAACAATTGTTTTTTTTTTTTTTTTTAATAACCATGAACCATCAATGCTTGGGTACATTTTCCCCAAATAATGATAACCTACTTTACTATCCGTGACGCTGGAGCATTTGATAACCTATTTTACTATTTGTGACGTTTAATTTTACAAGTACAAGCTTCATTCTCACAATCTTGACTCTTGAGTACATTTGTTGTTGCTCATTACTTAGAGTATTGGCATCAGAAATGCTAAACACCAAACACCAAAAACCATACCTCATTAGATGTGCCAAATGTAAAAAAATATTGGCACATACTATAATGATGTTTTATTTTTAGAAGGGCAAGACTAAATGTGCTAAAAATTTAGGTATTATCTTATTACTTTTTCTCTCTTCTATTAATAAGGAAAGAATTAAAAATAATAAAGAAAGAATATTTAAAGAAAGTGGTAAAAGAATAGAAGATGTGATGTAGATAGTATAATAAAGTGGTGTATTTAAATAGATAAATTGACTTTTTAATGTGTTAAAATAGCTGCTTCTTTTTTTCTTTTTTTAGCACTGATGCTAATGCTCAACACCCGTCTTTTTCCAAAATTCCCTATTTAAAGAGTGCGCCCACAAATATGAAATATCCACATTTATTCAGTGTCCACATCAAAGACTAGTGAACTGTTTTTGGATTACTCATATGCTATACGCATGCCATTAATTAATACATAATTGGGATCACTTTGTTAAAGCCAGGATGCATAATTGTTTCTTTTACTAAGCTAAATAAGATTAGTGGACTACAACTATGTCTTTCACTTCGTCTTCAATTTTACTGCATAAAGGACGGGTTTGATCTTTCAACGCCAGTTCACGAAGTAAAGTTTAAACCATTGAACCTTTCCATGAAAATCCTCAAAGCAAAACCATCATGAAATGTAGGACAAATCTATAGATCAGGCTACATAACTAATTCTAACAAGCCAGATTTAGTGTGCGTTTGGCATGATTAATTTTGCCAACTTATATTACTAACCGGCTTATTTTTGCTATTATTCATGGGTCCCATTGCACTTTCTGATACTATTCATAGATCCTACTGCACTATTTCCGTTAACTTTTACATTTATCTACAGTATTTTCAACTAAAATTTTTCAGTTTTAGCAAAATAAGCAGATCCCAAAAATATTACTAAGGTCTACCATTGCCCAATAGACTGTGTTTGATCTATCCATGGATATCACTGAACAATTTATAATTATTATTTTTAGAATGTGTAACACCAAGAGATTATGCGAGTCTACATATGCAATCAGACAATCAAAATGAAACAATGTACCTGGTCCCCATTCAGGACTAAAATTCCAAGGCCAAAGGAGAATATCCATCACCACTCAGAGACATATGGATATTTGGGGGGGTGGCGGGGTGGGAAGCTTCATCCAACCTTCCAAGGTTTACTTGCAAAAGAAGCCAGCTTGTTTCATAGTCTAATACTTATCAATATTGTAGATCATATTACTTGATTGGAGAATTTTACAATTTTCGAAATTTCAACTTAAACACAAGTTTCGACAGCTCCTATTCAATGAATATGTATAACTAGCTCATAAAATTTGAAGATGCTTCAGATACCTCTCAAATTCTGAAGATGCTTAAGACGCCTCTCAAGGAGGCTCTGCTTCACAAGTTACTGACAGCTCCTAGTCAATGAATATGTATAACTAGCTAATAAAATTTGAAGATGCTTAAGATAACGCTCAAATTCTGAAGATGCTTAATAAGCACACCTCTCAAAAAGCCTTTGCTTCCCATCCTAGTAGAAATGCCTCAAATCAAGATGACCCTAACCACCATGCAGACCAAGAAAAGTTCACTGCCTACCTAAAAAGATGCATCTATTACAATTCTGTCAATACCCAATACATAAGTAGCAACATTGGATGGTTCTTAGCTTCTGGAAAGGGAAACAAATGGAAAAGGGAATATCCTCAGATCTGGAAAGAGAATCAATAAAACTTTATATTCATGATGGTAAGTCTTATAAATGTTGCTGGATTAAAAATGCATAACAAATTATTTTCTTCCCTTCACACTTTTTTTCAAATACAAAACTACCCTGTTATTCCAAATGCAACAACTTCTACACACAGGTAGCCAACATTGTTTCTTTTTTGCATCAAACAGATAAATTTTTCTTTTAGATGTGGGTTATGAATAAGCCAAAGGAAGCTTGAAAGCTGAAGAGACTAATCCAATCACTTTCATCTCCAGTTCATTTTTCTAATTGGTAAGTTGCACACCCAAAGGATCTTGAATCCACGACCTCACCCTCCATCCCATTATTATGGGAGGAGGAAGAACCAGTTGAGTTATAGCTCATTGCTACTACAATCTCTAGTTCATCTAATATGCATGCATGTTACTTTCAGCATGTAGAAGTTCCATTCATTAATCACCACTTGTTGCACAAGAAGCATCCCACACCCAACATTGTATCATATCTAAAGTATTAAACATTTTGCCTCTCTCCTCAAAGAATTTTCATGAGGTTAACAAAGAACAGAGTCTTCACTTGTGATCTACCTATCTCAGTTGTATTCAAGATCAAAACCAATCAAAAAGAGAGAGAGGACAGTTAATCCCACGACATGTTTTATACAAATTATAAGGAGACTTATTAAAAAGCATCGCTTCAAATTTTCACACAACTGATATATTTCTCATAATCACAAATTTTTTTTTTAAAAAAAAATTTGAGGAAGAAACAAAGAAAAGAGCTGCCCATGGTCCTATGAATTCGTCAAAACAATGATACCCAACCAAAAAAAAAAAAACAGGTCCCCAAATCTCATCATAAACACAATTACTGAATTCATCAAAGCACACAACATTGTCAATTGTCATACGAAAAAATTAAACCAAACAAAATTCCAGAATAAGAACCAGCGAAATCCCAATTACCCTGAAGACCATACACATTATAAACATCACAACAACCCCCCAAATTAATAAAAAGGAAAACACATTAGCAATTTAGCATTACTTCAACAATTCCCAACACAAACACACACACAAAAATTGAAATAAAACAGAATATCCAAACAAACCCTAATTCCAAAACATCAACAAACATAACGAGAAACACAAACCCCGAATCGACACAGCCACGTCGTCACTTGGCGACCATCCTAGCGATAAAGTCCTCGTATCGGATCCTACCATCCGACCCGACCTCGACCTCCCGGATCCACTCATCGAACTCGGATGGCTCGAGCTTCTCCCCAATGCTGGTGAGAATGTGTCGGAGCTCCGAAACGGAGACGTAGCCGGTGGAGTCCTTGTCGAGGACCTTGAAGGCATCGCGGAGCTGGCGATCGAAGGGCTCGGCCTTCATATGCTTGGCCATGAGGTCCAGGAACCGAGGGAAGTCGAATGGGGTGGTGAGGTTCTCTCCGGCGACGATCGATTTCAGTTGGGCTTGGGTCGGGTTTCCTCCGAGAGATCTCATCAGGATTCCTAGCTCCGACGGGGCGATCCGACCGTCTCCGTCGGTGTCGAAAAGCGTGAAAGCTTCTTTCATTGATGAAACTTGGTCATCGCTCAGATCCTTGCCCATTGTTTTCCGGGTCGGGTCTGTTTTCGAGTTTGTGAGTTTGTCTCTCTCTCTGGCTCGCTCGCTGTCGGAGATGGAAATATGTTGGTAGTGGAGCACGTTTTCTGTTGCTTTTGTGTCTCTGCCTTTGGAAACGGACACTTGGGGCCGCTTTTGTTTATTCGAAGACGATGTCGTTTCTGCCATTATGATTTTCTTTTCTTCTTTTTATTTTATTTTATTTTATTTTTTGCTTGTGAAACATAGGGCAGTAAATGAAACAAACTGTGATTTTTTTTTTTGAGAAACAACTAACTGTGAGTTCAGTTTGATAAAAAATAAAACTCGTTCATGTTTGTTTATAAGCAAAACAAACTTAGATTTAGGCTGGATACCCGGTGTGTGTGGAACAAGAAGACTGCACATGTCCAAAAAAATAGTATGATCCTTGAAGAAGTCTAAATACTCTTATTTGTCACCCAAAAAAAAAAAGAAGTCAAACTTGAGTCTTAATTTTAGGATTATATAAACATGCTCACAAAAATAAGACTTAATAAAAATAAATCCAAAAAATAAAATTATATCTTATTAATCTTTCAATTAATTGGGAGTTAGGACCACTCATTCAAACCAAATGGAGTTTATAATATGTTTGAAATTGACTTGATAATGTATCTAGGTTATATCTCTAGCTTAAGAACTTGATATTTAGCTTGAGTTTAAGATTGGTAATGAGTTTGTGCTCGGTTTCACTAATGAATTAAGATGTGTCAAACTGAACTCAAACTTTTAGAATTTTTGACGAGAATGTTGTATGTAGGCTTGGGTTAAGCTTGAGTCGAGCTTAAACATTTTGCTTTTGTTGTTGAGTCAAGTTTAAACATTTTACTTTTATTGTTGAGCCGAGTTTGAATATTCAATACTTGGAAAACCTTGACTCGTTTAATGCCCTAATGAAATAGAATGTAAATATCAATTTATTTTTATATCTATAGTTTTTTTACCTCACACAATTAATTTATAGAGATAGGATGCCAATCAACCTTTATTACCCTCGTTTAAGTGGGTTAAACTTGAAATGAGAGGATAAGAGCTAGGAATGAGTATATGACAAGGAAATTGATTAACAATAGTCTCGGATTGCTTAAATTATGTTCCTCAGGATTGGTTTGAGATACAAATTTACACTTGTTCTTAGATTACAATGGTGTTACTTTCTTTTTCTCTTTCTTCAAATGTTTCATCCCCTCTTCACAGAGGCATCTCTGTCTTATATAGTCACCCAGGTTGTATCTTAGCCTTCCATTTGTAGGGCTAGGGTTCATTTCCTTTGATACTTGTCTCATTAGAGTCTTACTAGAAAGTTTTTATACCAGGCTATGAGTTGTGATGACACTGTTTAGGGGTTATTTTCTCATTAATGCAGCCAGTTAAGTAGGTTCAGAATATTGAATGCAGAGGTGATGGATACTTTATCTGTATTCTTCCCTTTCTTGGTCAGAGACCAACTTTCCCTCTCTTTCTCAGTTTGTGTCTGATGGTCTTTAGCATTAGACTTCGGCCCTTCTGAAGACGCGTTAGTATTCTCAGGGTCCTCGAGCATTCTAGTTTCTTTGGGCTTGTGATTGTGTTGTCGTATTTGCCCTGAGGATTCTTTGATAGTACTTTCCAATGTGTGTTCTTCTGGCATTGATCTCTTCTCATTCACTCTTGTCATTAGCTTCTCATCCTCTCCCCCCCCCCCCCCCCCCCCCCCACACACACACACACACACACACACACACACACACACATATTAAGTGTATTCCAACCCATATTTAGAATAGAATCGTTCTATCATAATTTTTTTTTTAATAGAAACTTGTGCTAGCATGTTGTCGAGGGACTTTTATTAAAACGGAAAACGTGTTAGGCCCAAACCAATAACTCTATATGCTTGAGGGCAACCTTTAAGGGCCGATCACTCACTAAACGATGCTTATCAATAAACAGAGACATGCTATGCACAGCCCACAGTCAGGCCCAAATTTAGACAACATAAGACGTTCATGCAAAAAAAACAAAACACCCCCAACCCGAGCAACAACTTCGAGCTCATTTCTTATAAAAAAAAAAACAAAATTGAGCTCATTCAAAAGAAAAATAATAAGCCCGATGTTAATTTCCTTCACTCTACAGCAAAAGTGGGTGATTAAACTATTTATATATACTATATAGTATCCACTTTTAACTTTTTCTGCTTGTAGATTTCGTGTACAGAGCTAATTGTCAGGTAAAAGTAATAAATTCGGAATTTCAAAGAGCCTCTTCAGTGTAAAAATAATAAGTTTAGGGAAGCAAATGGAGGAAAGCAAAGCTCAAAAAAACATTCAAACTTCAAAGTTTTCCTAGCTGCTGGAAATTATTCTTTATTCTTTCACAACATCTTCAGTCTTCACAGTGGCCAAACAGTCAACACTATACACAAATCATCATCTCATGGCCGATCCTTTTACTAGGTAGGCGAGTTCTGAGCTGTCCCTCATTATTTGTTTAGGTACTAATTTATCAAGTGTGGCCAAGCTTGCTTTTTTTTGGTTATCTGTGTGGATTTGTCATTGGAGTCTCAATTAGACTGGTGAATCAAACTACCTAGAACGAATCTGAGCCCGGCTGTGGCCCATCTTGCTGCAGGCTTAACCAACAACTTTTCACCACTTCACATGTAAAGTTGCAAACAAATCTAATTTCTTTTACCAAAACTTATTTCTAACTCAAGTATAAACTTCAATGAAAAATTTACCATGTTCCCAAAAAAACAAGTTGTCTGTGACTAAAATTTCGTTACTAAAGATTAACAAAATTTATTGTATCACAATAAAAAGAAAAAAAAAAAATTACACTAAGATTTAAGGAGTAAAAAATAAGCTAAGTATATAAATAGATCAATTTATCTTCTTCTTTTTTTAATTATTAAACCGGCACAATTAAGAATAAGCAATTTGCATACTTTACCAAATAATATATTCTTGCAAGAATTTTTCAAGAATTGACATTTAAAAAGAAATGTGAATAATATTAAACTTAGGCATCATATCATATGCATCTAATTGTGAATATTTTTAAGTATACTCATGTGCAAGGAACATGCTAGTTATAAGAATGTTGGGAACATATCATACGATTAAATTATATGTTTCTAGAATTGATGGTAATTAGCTATGGAATTGTTAGAACATATAGATGCCAATATGCTTATGATGAAAAAAATTATTGATGATAATTTTATAGCTTGGTTAGCCTATTTATGTTTGTATGGAAAATAGGTGTTGTGAATAATTTGTTTAAGTAAGATTAAAGAAGAGAAAAATCAACATAGAAATTTTATATGATTTGGCAATATGCCTATGTGATTACATTTATGAAGCAAGCAATTAGGGTTGTCCAGAGGTCAGTCTAGGGTGGTTTCGGACTCAACTCAAAATTGACCCGCTCAGGTTGAGTGGAAGAAGATGAGACTCGCAACTGACCGCCAATCAACACGGGTCGAATTGGATCAAACTCTAGAAAATGATCGGTAGGTTCAATTGAAACTGCAAAGGGTGACAGTGGGCTAAGGAAAGAAAAACTTGGCCGGGTCTGAGCTAAAGAGTGTCAAACATCGCTGGATCTAAGCCGAAGTCACCAGATTTGAACATATTTGAGAAAAATATCACCAAATAAGCCAAAAGTCATCGGATCTAAGTAGATTTGAGAAAAATATAGCCAAATTTAAGTAGAGGACGGTTGATCGTTGCCAGATCTAAGTGGAGGGGGCTGATTTAAAGTGGTGGTCAGTCGAGTCGAGTGGCTCAGGTTTTAAAGGAGAAAACCTGCCACTTAAAGGAGAAAACCTGCCACTTGACCCACTAGACTCAGGTTCTGAAGGCTAAAACCTGTTGCCAACTGCTAGAGTTGTCGGATTGAGCGGCAAAAGGGTCGATCCGGGTGGGTTGGTTAGTTTGGTCAAGTGTTTGGGTTACTTGGTCACCCTTACAAGTGGCTATCAATCCACTAAATGAGAAATGATGGTACATCAATGCTTATATATAACATAACCCAACCCAATATGAATCCCCAAAATACCCTTGACTTTACCATACTATATTGCTCCATTCTACTCTACTACACACATAAAGCCATTGGATTGGTTGGCCCAAAAAATATAAGTCAATTCCAACAATAAGTAAAGCTTAAACAATTAGTTTCCACCTTAACCTGAAGAGGTTTGTCTAGAACATCATAAATAGCATGATTAGCACTAGTTGTTAGCCTATGTATGTATTTCTTTTAGTATCAATAATCTTCCAATTTCTTTTTCTTTTTATATTTTTGGTCAAAATGCAAAATGGCCCTATAGGGCATATCATCAATTTTGTATAGATCCCTGGGATTTAAGAATTGTCCAAATTGATCCAAGAATTGTCCAAATTGATCCCTCCATCTTAATTTCGTTAACTATAACCAACAAAAAAAAGGGTCATGTGCACGTGGTATGCACATGATCACTCTACTTAAAAAATAATTTAAAAAGCAATACACACATAGCACAAGACCATTTCTTGCCAATTATAGTAATTAACGAAATTGAGATAGAGAAATCAATTTGGATAATTCTTAAATGTTGGGATAAATAATACAAATTTGATAGCTAAGGAGGTTACTTTGCAATTTACCTAAACCCCAAATTGTCTTTTGGCATTTTGCTTTTGTTTTGTTTGTTTTTTTTTTTTCTCCTTTTTTTTTTTAATTTTAAAATTCAATAATTACAATAAGGAGGGTGTAATATTTGAAACCTGAAGTTTCCATTAGAAACATCAGGAAGTGTCAATCAAACTACAAGACTTTGGACATAATTGTTTGATTTTTACTACTAAAATAATATGTATTTTCTCTTTAATTATGTTTTCTTGCCATGCACCCCAATTCAAGTGCAAGCAATAGAGTGTCAATATAAGTCATCAGTCATGGTCTAAATAGTGGTTTATTAAACTTTTGTAATTCATGAGAAGTTTTATAGTTAATATTTTAAGACTACCACTCTGTTTGTTTTGAAGTAAAATATTTTTCAGAAAATGTTTTCCCATTTTTAGGTTTTTGTATGCATGTAAAATGTAGTCAAACTTACAAAATAATTCTGTTGACTATAAAATCCTTTAAAAATTGATAAAACATTTTACAAAAACACGCAATGTCTTCCCCTCCCACCATCTGGTGGCTAAATCACTGGTTTGGGTAGGTTGGACAGTTGGTGCCAATGGTTCAGTGGCTAGAGTTGCTATTGTTGGTGGTCCGATGGTCGGAGACATCATTCCAGCGACCAGTCTTGACAGCTTGGTAGTTTGAGATGCCATTTTGATGGCGATCATCGACAATCAAACCACCATTTTGACAACCAGTGTCAATAATCTGATCACCGGAGACATCGCTTCGGAGACGGTCACCGGTGGTCCGTTCATCAAAGCAACCATTCTGGCAATTCGGTAATTGAAGACACCGTTTTGATGACTGGTGTAGGTGGTTCAATTACAAGAGACATCATTCTAGCGGCTGTCATTGGTGATCCACTCATCGCAGCCATTGTTCTGGTAGTCCAATCATGAAACCTTTGACACCAGTTGGTTTAGTGGTTGAGATATAGGTTTTAGTGATTTGCTTGAAAAATTTTATATATCATACCAAGCACCTAAAAATATTTTACTTCAAAACAAACGGACTATAAATTTAAGATATTTTTACATGTAATTGCTTAGTGTGTGTAGGATGGAGGGAGTATGCTCATCTTTCAATGAGTGGTTATATCAAAGATCAATTCCAACCTTAATCTAAATAACAATTGGATGAACAAAGCATGAACATCCAAATGTAAGATCAGCCCACTAACTAGATTTCAAAAGGCCAAAAAGATTGGCTTGACTTTCGGAAGGTACGTAGTTATAAGTTATAACCTTGGTGAAAACCCTCACTTTCTTTTTTCTTTCTCTTTATTGACAAATATTTATAGTCTATGCTTAGGGGCTATGTAGTAACTAAAGATCTTTGCAGTCAGTCTGCAATAAGGTAGGCTTTGTCATTGCCTCAATTGTGAAGCTTACTCCACTCTTCACTGTAAGTGAGCATTTGGTACAATGTGATGTGCGATGCACATTATAATGATGCGACATTAAAGTTTTTTATTTTTTTTATTTTTTTTAACATTGCCATAATTTAAAATATAAAATATATCACATCATCTTAATCTCATCACCTTCTTAAATAATGTAATGTTATATTCTTATATTAAGATTACATTAACGTAAGATTACAACGTAATGTAACATCACAGCGAATCAAACATCCCCTAAATGCAAAATGCTACCATTACCATAAGAAATCTAAAGTATAACAAAATAAATGTAAAATGTTGACATTACCTTAGGAAATCTAAGGTAAAACAAAACAAGTGATCCTGTCTGTGTTATTATAATAGGTTGAGAAATAAATGTAACGAACTATAATAAATACTGAGAAGTAAATGCTGTGAAGTCTTTTCAGCATTTATTATAGTATGTTACATTTATTTCTCAACCTATTATAATAACACAGATATGATATATATATATATATATGGGCAATACTTAGGTACAGTACTTAGGTGCTATTTCTTAAGTTCATATTTTAAGATTTTATCATGTGGATTTTTTCTCATAGGATGGAAGTGTATTTTTTAATTAAATAGCCACATAACTGAATTTCAAGAGGAGAATCTAAAGAACAACACTTAAGGTATTGTACCTAAATTTTGTCATATATATATATATATATTCAAAATTTGAAAAGTTAGTAAGTTGTGATTGATATAACATTACATTCATATTGCCTCATCACTTACAACATTTTTACCGTATAGTAATTATAATATATTAACTCAACGATTGTGAAAAAAATTGTGAAATCTTATGTCACTCTACGTATAGTTTTAAATTAACACAATGTTACTTGAACATAAATCATGAAGAATTGGGGTGAAAATCAAAGATGATATTGGTATGTGTTAGGTTGAAATTCACCCTGATTAATTTTAATCAATTACTCAAATTGATTAAATTAAATAATTATGCAAATGTCCAATTTAAAGTGTGACAGACAACCAAATTCCCAAAATCTGGAGTGTGGAGGAAAATAAATTAATACAGGTGATCTAATCACGATGAGAAAAACTTTATCGGGACAACTAATGGGTGTTCAAAAGCTATTTTGGTTAGACGACCATTTAATTAATTTTTGTGTTTTTTGGGTTAGAATAATATTTTAATTTTTTTAGTATCAGTTTCAGAGGGGGCCATATGAATTCTTTAATGATAATAACAAAAAATTCAAAAAATCTGGGGGGGGGGGGGGTGGCCTCCCCTGGCCTAAGGCTAATTTAAACCCAAATAATAAATGTTTGTTAACAATTAATATAATTATCAAATTTTATATTTAGACTATATACATTGAATCTCTCAAAAAATAAAGAGACTATATATATATTAAAAAATTTCTACGCTTTAAATAATTTATTGCATAAGTTTCAACCAGTTATAGTATATAATCTTTTCAATAATGCTAATGCCACATACATACATTTTGTCATAACTATCCTTCATAGCAAACTGTGATTGACTATTTGTCACTATCACATTGACTCTTTACTACTTAAAATCTGTCACATAGGACAGTTATAATAAGGTGTGTGTATATTTGTGTGTGGTACTAGAATTATTGTAATCTTTTACACCATTTATTTTATTTTTATTTTTTGGAAAATGTTAAATGTATTACAAATTTTACTACTTGAAAATTACAAATTGACGTGGCAATAAATGTTGTTGGTGGGTTTCAACTTTCAACCACTTATAATTGAAATTTGAATTTCCTTTTATTTTATTTTTATTTTTTGGAAACTGTTAAATGTACTACAAATTTTACTACTTGAAAATTACAAATTGACGTGACAATAAATGTTGTTGGTGGGTTTCAACTTTCAACCACTTATAATTGAAATTTGAATTTCCTTTTTCTAATTGGTACATTACTATGTCAGTTTATAAGATCGATCAATGTAGTAAAACTTGGAAAACTTGTAGCCCTAGAGCCTTTAGAGGAATGCCACCCATCTCCTCCTTCCTTGAAACTGTCTTGTGTTCCCATGAAGGAGATGGAGTGCAATCCTTTGCTTTTGTTACTTAATAAAAAAAGTTTATTAAAAAGATCGAAGAGAAAGAAGAATGAAGTGTTTGTTAAAGAGAAAAAAAAAAAAAAAAAAAATACTAAATGGATATGATCTAATGGGTAAGAAATTTTTTATTGATACCTAACCTAACCTTGTTAACGATGAAAGGCAGAAAAATAAAAGTTCATAGACAAATTTCAAAAGAGAGATAGAGATAAGAGATGTCTTTTCTCATAGTTGAAAACAGAGGTTAGATACCCGTCGTTCTCAAACAGAGACTTCTAGGGAAAAAAAAAAAGTGCATACCAAAAAAACACATTAGAATATTTTATGTGTATGAACTTGATTAATTGTTCAACTAAGGGTCAGGAAAATTACAAATTTCTTGAAATACATTTATGGAAATGTCTTTTATGTCACACTATTTGAAAATTGATATGGTTTTAATATTTGATTCCTTCAACTTTGTTTTTATTCTAGCTTATTCTTGCCTCTGATTTGAATAACAGTTCCTCTCATTTTCATCTCTCAATCATGTCGATAATGGTGGCGAGATTTTGTAAAGTTACATCATAGTTAAATCGAATGGGCGTCATTTTCAGTCATGGGGGCCATTATTTCTTCTTTCTTTCTTGCCACTAGTCCTACTTTCTTTTTATTTTTATTTTTTGAGAGGTAATGCTCAGTGTTTGGCTAAGTTTTAGAGCGTTGAAAAATGATTTTCAAGAAAACTTTGGCTCCCCCCAATTCAAATTTAAAGTCGGCAACCTGCTTTCTTGTGAAACATGATTGAGGATCAACTTGTATTGTTCTTTTTAAAATGCCGATCAACTTCGAGGGTTGTGGCTTAAAAAAAGTTCCCACTGAGCTATTTTTGCGTAATGTTTCAGGACCAGCTCCTCCTATTGCCTCTCTTATAAATAATTTAGTATCATGTGAAGGAGTAAAAATTGTTCTTTGTTTTCGTATTTTGTCCTCTTCTTCATGGTTTATCTTGCAAATCAAGGGGAGTAAAAAAAAAATGGCCTCAAGTCAATCGAGTTAAAGTGTGCATTGAAGATTGCTTCCTTTCTTTAACTTTAAGCCTTTAACTTGAAAAGAAAAGAGAAGTAAAAATAATGATGAAACTTTAAACACTGTCTGTATCTTTCGAAAAGCTATGGATTGTTGGGAGATTAGGTTTGTCAAAGTTAAAAGCTAAGTGGTTTGATATAACATATTAACTATTCACTCATTTTGTTACTGATAGAAAGCTTGCTCAAATAATCAGTCACACTACTCACACATAAAAATATCAAGAAAGTTAAAATTTTCAACATAAATATTTTACCTTTTATATAGATGTGGGGGGAAAACTGACAAAGAAAGTTATTGTAAAATTAGTTCCATGTTAACTTTTTTGTTCATAATTTTCGCTTGTGCTAGTTTATAAATAAAGCTAAATGGTCTGTCCTCATCTCTTGTCTGCATTCTTGAGTATTTTGCAATGCGGACAGATTTAGAGAGGATTAGCTAAACAAAACAAACAAACAAAAAAACAAAAACAAAAACAAAATTACGTCCAAGATCTATACTTGAAAACTATTTCTGGTAAAGTGAGTGACACATAAACTTTGAAGGCAAATACCCAATCAGCACTTTAGGTCAGTACCTAGCTCCTAATTCCTCGCTATCCAAACCCAATACAAATATAGAAATTGGAATGTCTCTCCGATCCTAATCAATTCCATACTTATTATAGGGGTGCGTTACATGCAGTTTTATCATCCTATGCCATGAATATTACAGATAACATGACAATAGCATTGCGTCATGGATGATTATTCTGGTAGGTGGCACCACAAGTAAAAAAACACTGCCCTGACAAATTTTTCACAATTTATATTTCTTTAGACATAATAGTATTCAATTTTTTCCAAGATAAGACAAATATTAAAATAGTCTATATATATATAGCTATGTTGATTAAAATTGGAAAATAAAAGGGAATCCCATGTGAAGGATGCCAGTTTTTTGGGTCCTACACTCCTACTACGTAGTACACACAACTAGAAAAGTATAACTTTCTTCTTCTTGTTTTTTTTTTCTTCTGGTTGCTGAAGGGCAAGTATAAACTGTAATTACTGGGACAAATAATGGTTTGCAATTTGCATGTAGTGAGTGCAAATGAAAATCTTGGGTTACATTGCTCCAAGAATTAATACGAGAGGGAGCTTTCTAATAATAGAGAAGAAAGCACAAGGTAGGGAACATGAAGATTACTATACATTATTTCTAACTTCTCCAACAGACAGGAAGATAAATGAACCAACTCCCTCCCCATGTGGAGCGTGCCAAAGTTAGGTCTCCCACCATATTGACTTTAGACTTAGGAGTCTTAAGACCATTTTTTAGGCCATAATTGACCTTAGACTATTAAAAACTAGAGAAGAATAATGTCAGGAACCATAGGCTAGCTGCTCGGGCTGTCTTCAATTTTCATTCTAAATTCCAATTCCAAATTGTAAAGAAGTATATTCTACAGCAACGGTAAAAGTAGTACAAAAGTAAAACGACAATCTGTCAATAATTTTTAGCATAACGAACTTCATATTTTGAGATTTGTACGTATTAGTAGTATTAAAAATTCTTGAGATAAGGTTATTCAAAATAGACTACCTCCCAAGTCCAAAATGACTCCCGTATTATGTTGTAGTTTGAATCTTAATGCCAAACCTGCCCAATATTGTGGAAACTGATTTAGTGGTACTTTGTTTTTAACTAGAGCTTTGAGTTCAATTTTCAATACCATCCACACGCTTTCTTGCCCAAAAGAAATCCCCTTAGATGTAGTGGGGAAACTCCCTTTTGGAAAGAATAATCTCAATGTTTCATACTTAGCTGCTTGGAAATTTCATAAAATTACATTATTCTATGTTATTAGGCTTAAAACTTTGGCGTTGTACCAAACTGTAAGGTCACAAATTGTGGCCCAAACCCAAAAGGAATAGGAAATGGGCCCAATAAGCCCAATACAATAAATTTGTAAGAGAGTGGGCGAAAAAATTGGGCTGATAATGAGTTTTCTAACAGTTAATCAGGATTCTAAACCTGTCCGAGGAGGAATACGCGTATAATCTGAGGTTGAATTTGAGTCCGATGAGCAAATTTTTGAATGGGTAGACAACTTCAGATGGTATGTTCTTTCTAGTGCTACAGTAAATCTTCTCCAATCTCTCTTTGTAATATTTTTCGATCCCCTCCTTATGGAGGTCTTTCCCATTATATAGTCCCCTCCGATTCATTTCCATTGTTCACTTGTCCATCATCCCACCTTAGACCCCCGTCTCTATTATGTTAAGTAGACTTTTCTAGTCTTCTATGGGCGGTAGTAGTTGAAAGTACTGTTCAGAAGTCTTCTCCACATTAATGCGGCCAGGAAAGCTACTGCAGTGCATTTAATGCGGTTGTGACAGCTTTTCCCTTAGATATTTCTGTGTTCTTATCCATTCCTTGTACATTTGAAGTTTATCTTCACTGCTGGAGTTTCCTGGAAGGTTACCCAAATTAAGAAGAAGTTCACTTTACTGACATTCGGCAGGTCCGAGGAGGATGACCTTCTCGGACTAATGCCCTTGAATATTTACCTGCTCTACTACCTACTATGGGGTCTTTCCCAATGTTTTCTTCTCCTCGGACGTGTTATTATTAGTGAATGAGACTTTAAGCCCAACGCAAAAGCTCAAGTTTTGGCCCCCACACAAACAATTATTCTCCGTCTCTCTCTTTTATTCTTACAAGTAAAAGAATTTCTCTCTAAGATTCTTGGTAATTACTATCTCTTTATTTGTTTTCAACAAAACATAACGTTTTATTAAATAATCATACGAAGTTTTCTTTTATCGGAACATCTCATAATAATCATACTGAACTTTCTAGTTAACACATTTCCGATATGCTCTGTAAAGAATGGTGGTTATTTGCATGTAATTAATTGAAATATTTATATTTGCTTATGCTAAAAACCTTTTAGCTCAGATTGATACCTCAAACTATTTTTAATAGAGACGTTCAAGATTTAAGTAACATCTTCCCCACTACCAAATTATCCAAAAAATAAAAAATAAATAAAAATACATTTGCTCTTTTTATACAGCAGCCATCAATGCAAAATTTTATAAAACTACTAGAAATTTTGACACCTAAAAAGTCAAAAATATGTAGTTCTGCCGAGTATACTTCAAGGTTGGAGTATTGACCAATGCTTCCAATTTGAACTAGAAGACACCCGCAAGCTACGTCCAAATCCGATTGGGATTGGTTTCAATTTTCCGTTGCTACTACGGATCGTGACTTCTATCCACTCTCCCTCTCTGTTTACAAACACATGCGATTAAACTTGTCTCAAACATTGTCATATTGGAGGCCTTGGAGCCCATTTCTGCAGCACCGCACTAACTGAAAATCAATCGAACTTAGAGCAAAACAGCTAGTCCATTATCAAGTAGCATGCTTTGTGCACCACATTCATCATCACCGTCATCATCATCACCGTCAACCTTACTTTAAATCCACGATATATTGACAATTGAAAATGCGTCCAACAGTCTCAGCAATTACAGCCAGCTGTCACGCTGACGTTATCTAATCCCAAATCCAAATGTGAACCTGTCTGTAGACCAATCACATAAAGTTGGTGTGATAAATTCCACTCTCTCTTTGAAAAAAGTTACGTACTCTTTCTTCCTTTTACTACGCAGCAAAACACAAAAAGATTCTATGCAGAGAATTTAAGTAGAAAGAGAAAAAGACCGTCAGTCACACAGAAGACTTTCTTGAAAGAAAAATAGTATCAGAATTGCGGTACAGAGTGAGACCCAGATACAAAAATGGGGTTTTCAGTATAGGTCCAGTGAAAAGATAAGAGCTTTGAGGCTAAAGCTAAAATGGGTTTTCTTCACTTTCTCATTTCTGTGCTTCTTTTGCTCATATTTGCTGCTCCACGACCTGTTCGTGGAAACGTTGAGCTGAAAGCTCTCATGGAGTTGAAGTCCTCGCTAGACCCAGAGAACAAGTTGTTGCAGTCGTGGACGAGTGAGGGTGATCCATGTAGTGGTTCATTTATGGGCGTAGCATGCAACGAGCATCGCAAAGTGGCCAACATTTCTTTGCAGGGAAAGGGTCTCTCCGGCAAGGTCTCAGGAGCTGTGGCTGAGCTGAAATGCTTGACAGGGTTGTACCTGCACTTCAACAATTTGTCCGGAGTGATTCCCAGAGAGATTTCCAATCTTACTGAGCTGACTGATCTCTATCTCAACGTGAACAATCTATCTGGTGCTATACCCAATGAGATAGGGAAAATGGATAGTCTTCAAGGTTAGTGGTTGCTTGGTTCTATGGATTTATATAAAAGTCTCAGTTTTGCTCACAGATTTATACATTTTCTAGTCTTGTTTTCTGGGTTTTCTGGTGCCTTGTGTTACTGTTAGTTTGCCAGCGCCTAACTGACGTGAATTTTCCATTCTTTCCTTTTTGCATGTTGTTGTTTTCCCTCTATTTCATCTATGTGATATGGGATTTGTAATTTAGGAGCAAATGGATGTTTGCTAGCTAAATAAGTGAATTTATTATTGAGAGAGGGGCTTCAATTTTGCTTGCATTTGAAGGTTTTAATTTCTCTGAATTAGTATAAATGGTATATTTGAATGACATTTGTTGCTGAGAAAACTGAGGGAAGGAAGAGAAGGATCAAATTTCAAAATCTGGAGTAAGTTGTTTGGTTTCCGGAAAAATGATAGAACCTCCTTAATTGGGGGTAAATGCGGTATTGGTGTGGCATTCTGAGTTGTTTGTTTACCCCAGTCCCAAATCGTAAAGATATTTCTCATGTGCATAGTTGTCTGTCATGTGGCTTTTATGGTAGTCTTTGGATCAAAGGCCTCATGGAGAACTAAGTTCATTGATTTACTATTTTTTTCCCCAGGGGTTTGGGGACGTATTGTCTTCAATCATTCATCTGAGTTGTCTTTCTTTGATCAAGTGCGGTAATCATAGCCAAATAGCTAAATACAATAGGGAGAAGTTTCAACTTCACTTGTTAATATCTGCATCTGGACCACTTCAGTTCATATTCGTTTTTTATTAGTACCATCAAAAAGAAAAGAATAGAGGCAATTGCACGAAAGAAAAGAACAGAGTTTGAGCTACGTCTTTTTTGTTGTCTTTGTTTACCTTGTAAATTATATAATTGAAATTTACTTCTTTTATCGTTACTTTTCTTTTCCAAATTTTCTCAGAAACTGAATTGTTCAATGGATTGGGAAGTCAGTGTTGTTATGCCAAGTTGACATTAAGAACCGGAATAGAATATATATAGAGTTTTTTTTTCGGACTTCTGTCCTTGAAACTCAGCTTAATTCGAAAACTTTCTTTGTTTGTGTAGTTTTACAGCTATGTCGTAACCAGCTGACGGGCAATATTCCTAAACAGATGGGGTCCTTGACGAGGTTAAGTGTTCTTGGTTTGCAATATAATAGACTAATGGGTCCAATTCCTGCAAGCTTAGGGAACTTGAAGAAGCTAAGAAGGCTTGATTTGAGCTTTAATGGCTTCTCTGGTGGAATTCCAGCTGGACTGGCCAGTATTCCACAGTTGGATTTTCTAGATGTCCGAAACAATTCTCTCTCTGGGGTTGTCTCTTCTGGTATGTCTATTTCTTACATCCTTGATTATTCCAAAAAAATTCTCCTCCTGACACTTTCTTTTTTGTTATTGTGGTTATGCATTGATCAATATTGAATAATTTTTTATAAATGAAATTGAAGATTTCAGGAGATTAAATGAAGGGTTTCAGTGTGCGAACAATCGAGGTTTATGTGGAATTGGGTTTTCTACATTGCGACACTGCACTGCATTTGATAATGGTGCAGTAAATGCTGATCCATCTGAACCTGCTGGACCAAACATAAATAAAACTGCCCCAAAGAAGAACCCTGAGCCTGCAATTTTCCATGCTCATTGCAATCAAACCCATTGCTCAAAGTCAACAAGATTCCCACTAGCTGCAGTTGTTGCAGTGGTTGTTACAGTTACGGTCACATTGACAGGGGCTGTATTTGTGACCATTATTCGGTATCGCCGGCGGAAACAAAAGATTGGGACTACAGCTGATTCTTCTGATGGTCGACTTAGCACTGATCAGGCTAAGGAGTTGTATAGGAAAAATCTCTCTCCACTTGTTAGTCTTGAATACTCCAATGGATGGGACCCTTTGGCTGATGGTGGGAACGGCATTGGATCTCCTCAGCATTTTTTAAACTACTTAAGGTTCAACATGGAAGAGGTTGAGTCTGCAACCCAGTACTTTTCTGAGGCAAATTTATTGGGAAGGAGCAAATTCTCGGCTGTGTACAAAGGAATTCTAAGAGATGGTTCTCTTATAGCTATTAGGAGCATTAATGTGACCAGCTGTAAGTCTGAGGAAGCTGAGTTTGTGAAGGGGTTGAATTTGTTAACCTCCCTGAGACATGAAAACCTTGTTAGACTGAGAGGTTTTTGTTGCTCAAGGAGCAGGGGTGAATGTTTTCTCATATATGATTTTGCTCCAAATGGGAACCTGTCTCGATATCTTGATTTAGAAGATGGAAGCAACCAAGTTCTTGACTGGCCCACGAGGATTTCTGTCATCAGTGGCATTGCAAAAGGTCAGTAACTTCTATTGATCACATTAATTTATTTAGTTTCATTTTCTTCGAGTCTTTTGCAATAGTGCTGTGTTATATAAGTTTTTTTTCCAAGAGGGTTTCTTTCCACCGTCCACATATTCATTTTTTGTTCTCACCCTTGAAACTTGAGTTATAAGTTTACTTTAGGAAAATCAAATGAACCATACATGTTTAGAAAACCTTAAAATACGCAGTTTGCTTACTTAGATATTGGTTATACTCCAACCAGGTATTGGGTACTTACATAGCACTGAAGAAAGCAAGCCTGCGATAATTCACCAAAACATCTCTGTTGAGAAGATTCTCATTGACCAACAGTTCAACCCATTGATTTCGGATTCTGGCCTTCCTAAGCTTCTTGCAGATGACATTGTCTTCTCAGCTCTTAAAACCAGTGCTGCGATGGGATACCTAGCTCCTGAGTACATTACCACTGGTCGTTTCACAGAGAAAAGCGACATATTTGCATTTGGAGTAATCATATTCCAAGTTATTTCCGGGAAGCTATTACTCTCCAACTCAATGCGAATGGCAGCTGAATCTTGTAAATTTCAAGATTTCATCGACAAAAATCTGGAGGGGAAATTCTCTGAATCTGAGGCAACTATGCTGGCAAAAATTGCACTGATGTGCACCAACGAGCTTCCCACCAACAGGCCAAACATGGAGGACATAATTCAGGAGCTAAGCAGTTCTAGGAACAGTTCTTGATGGCCTACTTTTGTGTCTATATCTTGGGAATTGCTGATGATGATGATCTAATGATGGTGACTCATTAATATGCACACTACTGTTGAAGCTGGTCCTATTTATTGTTATATGTGCTCCCTTCTGAAGGTAACTAAGGCTTGCTGGGAATGTCAAAAGATTTATGTTTCTACAAATCGGTGGAGTTGAGGAAGATTCCCCTGTGATTACTTGGTAATAAGTTATTCCTAGCTTTATGAAAAGCAACAACTGCAAGGATGCACAGGAAGAACCTCTGATCATTCATTCCATTTCTGAATATAGCTTCTGATACATTGAAGAGATGCATTTGCAACCACTAGACAGCAACTGCGGTGCTAACTGCAAAACTGTTTCTGTACAATTTACTTTAATCTGTTAATAACAGCAGTCTTCAATCTGCTATGTAACTTCAAAAGATTTGATTAATAGTAAAGATTTATTAAATTTTTCTTTATGTATGTAGTGGTTGACCAGAATTCCTGATATTTGTTTAGGTGCATGGTCTTTATCAGGAAATAACGCTACCTTTTATTTTTTTGGAGATAACTCGATGGTTACAACAGGAGGGAGGAGATATTTGAACACTAGGAAAGTAGGCACATCTATTGGAAACATCAAGAAGTGCCAACTGATTACAAGGCGCATCGATGAAATTATGCTACTTTAAATTGCTTAAAATTTACCCTCTTCTTCTTTTGTGTTTATTATTATGTTTGGTTGAATTATAAAACAAACTTATTCTTTAATTTCTAAGATGGAGACAAAGCTTATGTCGGAGGTTAGATGACTCCTCACTTGATGAGGATGTTCCTATATGTCTGTATATGCTAAAATAGGTTGAGCAAGAAAGTACTTTGTGTTGCAATTTTAATTAAAATGTTACCGCTACAAATTCTTTCTGGAAACTTTTTTCCAGATCCAACGTTACATCAAGACAAGTAACTTTAACATCAATGTTTACTATCTTCTAAAGCCACTATTCCTCTTTTTGGCAGAAAGCAGGGATTGAAGGATTATTTTCTTAGTCTGTTTTCGTATTTTGTAATTTAAAGAAATCGTCTGCGTGTTCGGTTGTTTTAATCTGTTGACTAGAAGTATGCTGATGATATTCTTGGAAATTTTCTTGAAAGTTTTAGTGGTGGAATATTATATTGAATTTATTGTAAATTTTGATAATAGAGTGTCTTAGTTTTTGTTTTTGTTTTGTTGAAGGGAACAATAGAGTTTCATTAACAACAAATTTTCTTAATAATTTTAATAGATAAATTTTGAAAAGCAAACCATCACAACATAATAATGTAGCAAAAGAATTTTACTTTAACAAAATTCTCTACTTGACAAAACCTCATACATTCCTAATTAGTAAAATCAAATGGAACATAATGCGCAGGATCAAGAGGAGAAAACCTGGATAGAAAAGGAATAGACATTCAGAAAACGAAGTATTGACTTTGCATTCATTTTCTTCACGTTTTCTACAAGCAATATTTTTTCCACTGCCCTTCTCTACATTTGCAGTGCTATTTGTTATATTAATGTTTAAATCAGCATTACTACAACAGTTTTCTTCTTTGTAATAAAAGAATAAAAAACGGCCTCATTTTATTTCTCATAAAAAGAAAAATGTAAAGTAGTATAAAGTTTTAACCATTAGCATTGCTCAAGACCAGAAGTGCTATGCTTTTTCTCTGAATAAGCAAGCCTAAGCAACTGCACTATGCTGTTGATACTCTTGAAACCATTCAGCAGGCCACCAATCTGGTCTAACAGCCTCGACCTTCACATTCTCCTGTCCTTGTATGGTCAATGCGCCTGATCCTTTGAAGGCTTCCTCCAACCGCAAAAGACCAAGCCCACGACACCCAAGTGCAGCCCTCACAGTACCAGCCTTCTTGTGGGAGGCAGTATCTATCACTTCTGAGCCAGGAGCAGCCTTTTGCTCCACTTCTGAGAAGCAGAAATGAAAATGCTTGGGATATGCCAAGACAAAAGGAAAGGGAAAGAGGGGAGAAATTTAGAGGAAGGGAAGATTACCTTCTCCACTATCGTTAAGAAACCTTAAAGGAAGCAAGCGCTTGCGAATGACACCTCGATGATGCGTACGAGCTACAAGCTCTTGGCCCACGTAGCACCCTTTGTCAAAGCTTATTGCATTCAGACCAGCAAGATTGTATTCAAGAGGCATTGCCTCACCTAAACATGATAAAAAAAATTCCATGAATTTTCTTTTTTTAAAACTACAAAAATAACCTCATAATAACATGTCAACATACATTTTATACAAGAAGATAAAATTATCATCATAAATGAAAGGAGAAAAAACACGGGGAATAATAAGGTCACAACTCACAAGTTACAAAACACAGACAAATTCTTTGCCACAGCAAATTTGGAGGGGAGGGGGGGTGTTGGGTGGTAAAACAAGAATATTACAATCTGTTAGATTGAAATCCTCAATCTAGAATACATTCTAATGTACAACAACAATGAGCTCTGACACCAAAACTAATGCTACAAAAATTCTTAAAGGGGATTGAGCAAGAATAGAAAAATAAAAATAAACCTAGGACTTAGCACCTAGGATTGCTTGGAGTCAACACCAAGCGGAATAAAAAACCTACAAATTAGCACTTAAGGTTGCCTGGAATCAGCATCACAGAATGGGAAAAATTCCAATTAAATCTTATTACTCAAGCAAACTTGTCTCCATCGAAATACAGTTGCTTGCTTATATAGACTACTGAGACTAAATTCTAATCTTCATTGACTTGGGCCAAAGCTCAATTATTGAATCATGAAAATACACTCTGTGAAATTAAATAAAATACTAATAATCTAATTAGTTAATAAGACCTAAAATAAAATCCAATGTACCAATAGTAAAAAAAAATTAATTTCTAAAATTAAATAAAATTTTTTGGTACTCCTTGCATCACATTCAGAAAAATATGGCAAAAAGTTCAAGCATACAATCAAGGAGGAACTAAAAGTCTACCTTTTGGAATCTCAGTTGAGCCTTCTGCAACCCCCTTCTGTAATCTCCAGAGCAGGTAATTCTGTTCATCTGTTTCTTTGTCAGCTTCAATTAAAGGTGCTGCAACAGGCGCAAAAGGAAAAATCATTTCCAGCTTGAGTGGATCTCTCAATTATCCATAATGTAACCATGAGCCTCTAAAAACATTGTGATGCAGTAAACTTATACAGATCTAGCATAAGCTTACAAAACTCACGTATTATATCTGATGGAAAGATCCCCCTAAAACCTAGAGAATCCAATCTGGGATCATTAAACCACTGCCATCCAAGATTATTTACACGTGAAGCTGACTCGCCTGAACGATCAAGACCAGCACCCCAGCCAACACCGGCAGCCTCTGGTTCTTCTGTAGATGAGGACTTTTCAGGAAGGTTCCCACCATACTGCTGCCAGCAAGAGAAGTCTTTTGTCACATTCTCAATCTCAACCTTAGACCTTACTCGATATCTGCTGCCACAAAATTTAAAATAAATAAATGGAAGTTACCTAAATTTAAAAGCTAATATTGCCATACAGAAAGCACACATCTGCTCCCTTGAAAGAATCTTGCAGGCTTGGCAATTCCAAGAAAGGTTAATACAATGTGAATAGAAGAACATGAAGAGGTAAAACAAATGGTTCAAATCATATACACTAAGGCTAGCCTTGGTAATGGTTCAGATCATATTCTTCACAAGCTTAGATTAAAGAGGTATAGCATCACACACAAAGATGGAACTGATTACTTCTTGCAGCCAGTCACAAGCATGCATATTTAAGACAGGAACTGCAAAAAAAAAAAAAAAAAAAAGAAGTCTTGGTTCATGAACAATCATGCATCTTCAAGGAAACTTTGATTAAATTCATCATTTCCTAATAACAAAAACAATTGGTTTGGGGTATAAACATTGTGAAATTAAATATAATATGTCACAATACATTATACTCCACAACAAGTAGGCAATCATTCTTCTTGAAAAAGTTGTTTTTGTTAATTTTTATCATAAGAAAATGTGTCAGAATAATTGTTATATGATTAAATTCATGCATTTCCTGATAACTTAAGCTTTTGGGAGAATTGTTAATTTATCAAGAATGCAACTTTGATGTTTCTGCATTAAATGTATTATACTCCAACTAAGAAGCTAAAAGAAAATGAAACCATTGGCCAGGAACAAATATTTGAATGCAATGATTCCTAATCTCCAAAAACTTAACTTTACAATCTCAATACTCATCTCAGCTTGTTATTTTCCAAAGCACAACAATAACTTCGCATATTTCAACCGAGGAGAATCCAAATGAACTAGTGCATGGTGGGACATGACATGCTTCATAATTTACATATAGTGACTATTCCATTGCAAGGTTAACATAAATGGTGCACTAACAAAATCAGATTATACTGGTATACAACTTGTTATACTTGATTACCTTTACCTACAGAAGAAACCGTATTGTCAATTTGTCACTAACTAAAATTTTTCCAAAGAAATCCGAATAAGTTTAGTTCAAAACCAAAATGGGCAAACCAATAACTAATCCAGCAACAAAAAGAAAAAAAAAAAAAAAACACAAGCCAACATGTTGAATACAACATTAACATTGTTGTCTTCACGGAACAAATTCTCAACTAAATATATGTTTAAGCCAAAACAGATAAATATTCACAAAGCTTACTTTATTAAAATTCCCAAAAAAAAAAAAAAAAAAAAAAAACAGCATTTAATAAACCAGCAAACCAAAACCCAGTTCAGAAAAAACCCAAACTCACTTTTTGAAGGTCTCCAAGAGCTCATCCAAAACAGTAGCATCCACATCCGCGAACAGTTCAAACGAATGGTCCGGGTCTGACCCAGGTCCGGACACGGACTTGTCGAGCTTGGCGTCGGGCTTAGGCGGCTTGTAAAGGAAGAGGTCGTAGAGGAACTTTCCCTGAGGCGTCAAGAACGCGGCGTACATAGGAGGAGCAGAGACAGTTGGCAAATTAGGTATGGGCAAGGTGGAGGTTCTCTCATTCTCAACCATGGGTTCACTGAATTTCCGTACATCGTTGGTCAATAAGCCTTGCAGGAACTTTACAGTGTCTGGGCCTCGGAACCGGACCACGGACCGTGAATCGAGCTTCGAGGCAATGGACCCAGCGGTTTCGAGGTTGTGAGAAGAGAAGGAACGGTTTGATGAGAAGTAACGGTACGCAGTGGATTTGGCGAACCGGAGGCAGGGTTTGAAGCGGTGCATTCTTTGTTTGTTTGTTTGTTTTGTGTGATGCGATTGAAACTTTAAAAGAGTCCAGTGGGTTTGGTAATGAAGAAGCTATGGTGATGGTGACGGTGGTGGCTTGTGAAGGTGAAGGGGGTTGACACGTTAGCTCCGAGGTGGTTCTGGGTTTCTGCCACGTGTATTAGAGGGAAGGTTTGTTTATTAATTCTTGTAACGGGAAAGAGAAAAAATGAGGCTTTAAATAAGCTTGCTAGGTGTTCGAATTTTTTTTCCATTTAACTTTATTATTAGAAGAATTTTGTTAGTTGACAAGCTGCGGGAGAAAGTGGGAAACTAGCATATTGAGTTTTTAAAACTCGAGTTCAATAGCCAATCAAGTTTTAAAAACTCGAGTTCCAAACTTCTGACTCAGTGACGTGGATAAAAATTCCACATGAAACTCGAGTCTCTAAGACTCGAGTTTTAGTGCGTACTGACCATGCAAGAAGACAAAGAGATTCACAGAGAAGAAGGAGAAGACCTAAACAAAACTATCTGTAACCTCTCAAATCTCATTCAATTTCATCTCTCTTCCATAGTTTTTTCTTTCAAATCATTCACATCTTTATGAGTAGTGTGTAATTTGTTCAGATCGGTTGCTCGGTGATAGAGATTGTGAACTGTATCGTAGATCAACGATCGGGATGTGCTTGAGGAGACTGGGTTTGTGTGTCGTGGGTCTTCTTCTTTGCTGTGGATCTTCTTCTTCTCTCTTTCTTTTTGCTGGGTTTCCTTCTTTCTTCTTCCTTTCTTCTAGGTTTTCTTCTTTTTCTGAGTTTTCTTCTTTTTCTGGGTTTGTAGTTCTTTCTTCCGTGTGTTTTGAAATCGAGTGTAAAAGACTCGAGATCTATGTGGCATAAACGTGTCCAACTCAGCAAGCAGGAAGCGAGTTTTTGAAACTCGAGTTTTATATGGAACTCAAGTTTCTAAAACTCGAGATGCTAGTTTACAAATACCTTTCATACCCGTGTTAACCTACTATATTTTATCTCCTCACTGTGCTAGTTTGCAAATATCCCCCTAGGTGTTCGATGAAAGTTCTGAGCGAGAATTGTTGCTATGAAACCGCATTCAGAAAGAACGAAGTTGGGCCATGGGTTATTTTACATTTTCACTACTCGGGCCAATTGTAATTTTCTTTCGTTTTCAGACAGTTTATTTTATTACAAGATGGATAAAACTATTACTATTTATATGTAATTATGTACGGTATTATTTAAACAAAATCACATAACTCATTAAATAATTTTTTTTAACTATAAATGCTCATTAATAGTTTTATCAATTACACATATAATGAGTCGAAGGAATTTTCCATAAAATCGGTTTGAAGCCCTCGTTTTCAACTTTGCCTCTCATAAATTCTAACTTAATCTGTTTTTTTTTTTTTTTGGTACCACAAAGGATGAGAACTCAAACTCAAATTTTCTCAGTAAAAAGAACTAAGGAATGTCACTGAAGCAAAAACATTTACCAAATTCAACTCAACTATTAAGCTTGCATAATTACTACAACATTGATTTTTTTTTTTTTTTAAGAGAGTTTCAACCTATGGCATCCGCTCTTAATGATAGCTCCTTATCATCAGACCAAAACACCAATCAGTTTTTAGTGTAGGTGGGGATTGAACCCCAGATTTTTTATACAACCATCAGAGATTTTACCAGTTGAGCTAATTGGAACCTACTACAACATTGATAGTTTGATGCACTTAATCCAAGCCCAAGTTTATGATCTTGGTCTTTTATCTAGTTATTATGGTTAAGATTGTATTCCTGTAAGGCCTTTGGTCTTAAATCAAAGTCTTCTCAAAGTTTATTTGTATTGGACTCCTCCAACTATTTGGATGTCTCAGTTGGTTCAATAAATGAAATCTTAATTAGTAAAATCTTTAATAATGTATCAATTATCAGAGACTTTAAAGGTCACATCCTAATTTTATGAAGAATAAAAATTTTATTGGTTAAGTGAACTATTTTCCTTTTGCGTAGTTGATGAGCCAAATGAACCTCAAGTAAGCTACATTTTGTTGACCAATACAAACGGGAAAAAGTTATTGTTTTTTAAAAATAAATTAATTAAATTACAAACAAAAAAATTGTAACAAAGTTAAAGATTTAGCTTTGTTTAATGATGCCCTTTTAGCGAAACAAGCTTGGCGGCTCATACATAATGAACACTCTATTTTACTGGGTTTTTAAAGCTAAATTTTTTCTGGATTGCTCAATCTTGGAGGCCTCAGATTCTGCCAAGGGTTCATATGCTTGGCGAAGTATTTTGCATGGAAGGGAAGTGTTGAAACAAGGAGCAAGGTAGAGGGTGGGTAATGGTAAGGATATTAGCATTTGGGGTGCAGCCTGGCTTCCGTCTACATCTGAACCGAAGGTCAGCAATCCAATGGGAATTGATTTTCCAAAGGTCAAGTTTAGCTCTTTGATCAACCCTCACACACGCAGCTGGGATGTGGACCTGCTGCGAGCCTTGTTCAAACCCGAGGAAGCACAGCTGATCATAGGCATCCCCTTAGGCAATGCCTCCGCTAGTGATAGGGTGATCTGGCCGCACACTCCATCAAGTGTTTACACAGTTAAATCCCGTTATTATCTCCTTTCTCAAGACAGAAATTTACTGAATGATGACACCAACAATCCCACTCCTCCCAGGAAGCTTTGGAAGTTTATTTGGAGCATGTCGGTCCCAAGCAAAGTTTGGAATTTTTAGTGGAGGGCCGCAAAGACTGCAATTCCAGTCAAGACCAGCTTAGTCAAGAGGCAAGTGCTATTCGAAGCAACCTGTATCAGTGTAAAATGCAACCCGAGAGTGTTTTGCATGCATTGTGGTTGTGTCCATGCCTTAACGAGGTGTGGGAATCAGATCAGGTTTGGAGTTTCAAGAGCACACAGTCTTTCTCGAATTTTCAGCAACTCATTCTCCACGTTATCGACGTAGGACTGGATTGGGATGTGTTTTCCATGGTGGTGTGGTCATTGTGGTATCGAAGAAACCAAGTCAGAGTGGGTAATTCCATTCCTCCCATTGGTCAAACTTTGGCCTGAATTCAGCAGCAATTACAGGATTACTATCGGGCTCAGCCTGTGAAATCAACTCCTTCAAATCCTACTCACCACTCCGCAGTCGGTTGGTCTCCTCCCCCTGCTCCCACGCTGAAGGTAAACTATGATGGAGCTGCATTTCGAGAAGCCAATGAGGCAGGGTTAGGTGCAGTCATTCGTGATAGTGAAGGAAGAGTGATAGCATCCCTTGCGGAGCGGATTCCCCTCCTTCAGATGGTGGCAAATGTGGAAGTAACAGTAGCGAGACGGGCTCTCCTCCTTGCAAAGGACTTGAGACTTAGCTCTATTATCTTGGAAGGAGATTCAGAGATTATCACCTGAGCCCTTCAAGATACAGAGCAGTCCCTTGCCTCATTTGGCAACCTTGTTGAGGAATCAAATTCTCTTGCAGACTCTTTTCTTAGTTGTAATGTCTCTTATATTAAGTGAAAAGGGAATTCTGTAGCTCATAACCTTACTAGACATGCGAAACATGTTAGCAGTTCAGTTGTTTGGATGGAGGAAGTCACTCCCCATATTGTATCTGTTCTTTTGGCGGATTTTGGCTAAGCTTTTCCTTTAATGAAAGTTATTTCAGTTTGATTCTCAAAAAAAAAAAAATAATAAAAATAATGTGGATTGATGTATATATCACATCAAACCATGTGATAATAGGAATAGAGAAGGCGTAAACGAGTATATGTGCGGAGAAGGTGATAAGTTTTGTTCAAAGTGATATAATGTGATTATAGATACAGATGTGGAAATGTGTGTGGAGACTTAAATATAGAAAGGGAAAAATAAATAAATAAATAAATAAAAACAATAAAAAGTGGGATACAGCTTTTAATTTTCTCTCCACATTTTAATAGAAATTTTTTTAGTTTTGGATACAGTGAGAGCCTTTTTAATAGACAATGTATTCTACTAACCAATAGAGAGGGCCTTAAAATTTTTTCCCAAGGTAAAGCAACCTTAATTAAAATGTTAAACAAATAAATATAATACATTATATTAGTAACAAATGGCGACTCCTTATATTTGGGAGCTTTAAAGTCCGTTTGGTACGTATGTTTAAACAATAATTTTTAGTTTTTTAGAAATACATGTGGGTAAAAAAATGTGTGAAAATACATGTAATGTTGTTTAAAAACTGAAAACATGTGTTCAAATTTGTGTACCAAACAGGACCTTAGACTCCTCTAGTGAGCTTGAAAGTTATCTACAGGTTTCGGTCGGCCTGCATGAAACTCCTAGTGAGCTTGAAACCCACCTACAAGAAGAATAGAAGATCAGATACACCTAGTGAGCATGATACCCACTTACAAGAAGAATAGAATATCAGAGAGGGGCAGTGGGCCCATTTTTATCTAGCATAACCAGTGCATTGATGGGCCAAGCCACCCATTGGACCAAATTTGTTTTCACTCTTGGGCTTTCACGTCTAGCATTTTGGCCATATGCCACTTGCCATGCCTACACCTCTAGACTCACCTGCTAGGGAAAAAAAAAAAAATAATTAAGACTTTCACAAACAAAAAATTATCACTTCTACTAAGAACATCCACACTAGATGTGGTAAATGTGCCAAATGCCAAATATTTGGCACATTTAGCACACCAAACATAAAAAATCCTCATTTTATCAGATGTTCCAAATGCCATAATTTTTGCCACATATGAACAGTGTCGCTGCATATTTGCCACTATACAAACGGAAATTGTACAATTGATTAATATTTTTTTATTCTCTTTTCTCTCTCCTCTCTCTTTAGTTTATTCTTTTCTCTTCTCTCTCATCTTTGTTCTTTCTCACCGGTTCCCTCTCAACGATTCCCTCTCTCTTATAAATTGTTGATCTTGATCCATCATTGCCGATCGCCATCGCTAAACCATCATCGTCGATCTCTCACCGGTTGCATTTTGCATCGTCATCGCCGATCTCTCCAGGCATTGTCATCATCAACGCCGATCAGAATTGACGTGGGCATCGACGTTGAGGTGAGATCAATTGATGTTGAGGTGAGATTGGAGTGTTCGTCATGATCGTGGGCATCGACGTTGAGGTGAGGTGAGATCTTGATCGTGGGTTACCGGTGCTAGTGGGTTTTGGTTGCCAGTGCAAGTGGATTCGTGGCTTTGGGTTGGCGATGCTAGTAGTTTCGTGGCTTTGGGTTGCCAGTGCTAGTGGGTTTTGGTTGTGTTTTCTAGGTTTGAGTTGCTGTGCTAATGGGTGTTGCTCTGTTTTTAATGGGTTTTGTGGTGGGTTGTTGATGACGGTGGTTGTGGTTGTGGTTTTGTTTTTAGTTTTTTGTTTTGCAATGGATTGTGGCTGCCACAATGGTGGTGGTAGTGGCGGCGGCGGCAATGTTGTGGTTGTTATTTATTGTGTTAGATATATTATTTTATTGTGTTGTTTATATTATTTTAATGCGTAGTAAATATTATTTTAATGTATAGAATTGAATGATAAAATATCTGATAAATGAGATATTGTAAAATGAAGTAGTAAAATAATAAAATAGGTATTTGGTGTGGCAAAATGACATTTTTTTTTGCAACATCTGTTGTGGATGCTCTAACTATATAAAAAGAGCGACAATCGCTCTAACTACAGTCCATTTCGTTTATTCAATCTTTACCTTTTGTAACAAACCAACTAATTATATAAAAAGAGCCATTGGCTCTAACTTACAGTATATTTGGTTTATTCAACCTTTGCCTTTAGTAACAAGTTAAAAAGGTGACTTTGGTGAGAAAGAAAAATTTTTAACATTAAAAAAAATTATGCCCACAACATTTTCACAACAAATCTTAAGTAACAAGTTATTATTTACTATTATTGATGAGAAAAATAATTTTAGTGATGGGTTCAAATTAGAATCATTAATAACTTACAATTGAAGAGTTGTTGTCAAAGTATTGTAGAAATATTGTAGACGTAACACTTAATATTTAATATTATTACCACAACTAAAAATAAATGTATCGTGAAAAAAAAAAAAGTACTGCATCCACAACATTTTAATAACAAATCTTAGGTGATAAATTGTTATTCTAATTTAAACTTACCAATGAAATTACTTTTTTGCCTACCAATAACAAATTAACAATCCATAACAACCTACTACTTATGATTTGTAATGAAAATATTGTGGACATAGCATTTCTCTTGTGAAAAATGTTAAGACATCTTGTTATCGTCACAATATTTTCACAACTGCTGAGATGCCAATTCTTTACAAGTCAAAGTAAAATATAGCAAAGTTATAAAGGTGTAGGGATGAAGGGCCCAAATATAGAAATTGGGTCGTGGGCCGCACCTGAGGACGTCAAATAGCCCAAGGATAGATAATTATTAGTGAAGGCAGGTAGATTATTGGGCCGTGGAAGAGGTCTGGTCACGATGAGCAGGAGACATTGTCTGAGGAGCAATCCCTCCTCGGCTAATAGAGTGGAGGCCTAAAGTCCGACCACTCATCAAGAACGGGCCAGCAGGCAGTCGTGCTTGGAAGGATAAGCATCAGAAAAAGACGAGACAAAAGAGAATTGAGAAATATCTTAGAAGAAACTTGCTACCACCGCATTGGATGCTCTGCATTTAACCCCCTGGCCGCATTAATGTGGAAGTGATACCTGAACAGTAACTTTCAGCCTTACAGCTACCCCCAAAGACTTCAGGAATGTGCTGATGAGACAAGTATCAAGAAGATTAGCAATCTGACCTATACATGGAGAGTTGAGATGAAAGAAAGGGAGGAAATATAAAAGGGAAGAACCCCATTACAGGGGGATCATGAGAAAAACAAGAGAAAAATTACTGTATAACCAAGAACTGTAATTTTTGTATAAGTCCAAAGAAATATATGAGAATATACCATCCTCAGATTTGATCGAGGAGAAATTTTCTTATTCAAACAGTTTGTCTTGTTCATTTTGATACTAGCTAGCCTATTGTGATTAACATAACCCAAACTCATTGAACGTTCAATATTAGGCCTACTCTCTAACAAATTCATTATTTTGGGTTCATTGGGCCATTGTCCAAACTACTTGGGCTGTGGAGTAAAACCTGTTCTTACAAAATGTATTATGAAAATATTGTGCCATTCTTTGTGTTTCTAGAAAAAAAAAAATTATTACTCAATTTTTGTTAAGCCAAATTTACTGTTTCACGTACGGTTTTTTTAGGTTGATTTTTTGTATTTTTTTTTTCTTTCTGCACCATTTTAAGTGAAAACACGTATTTTTACACACACACACACACACACACACAAAAAAAAAAAAAAAAAAAAAACCAACAAAAACAAAAACAAAAACTTAGGATTAAAATACTTTTCATTCTTTATGTTTGGGGTAATTCACAATGTCTCAAACTTTAAAATCAAGCAATTTTCCCCTTAATATTTTGGAAAAAATATATATATATGTCATATTGTTTTCCTCTCAATTAAACTCTAATGAAAGCTTATGCTTCTTAAAATATTCCATTGTGTAATGTCTAAAATACTCCCACTAAATTTTAACATCCCAAAAATTTTCTTCATGTATTTTGAGTTTTAGATGGTAGTAATGTTTAGAAAGTTGGAATGGTAATATAAGGTATTTTATTTCCTTACCTTTTTTTTTTTTTCTTCTTTTTCTTGCCTAAAATGGGTGTTCATTAAAAACTAATTAAGCTAAAGATTGCACCTAGACTCATGTAGAATAAGAATGATAAAGAAGAAAGTATGAATGACAAAATTTTCATTGTGTATGGTTGAAGGTGTTTGATGAAAAGTTTCAATTGTAGCATATGACATCATTCATTGAGAAAATTTAAATATTGTGACAAGGTTTTAGCAAATTTCCCCCTTAATATTTTGGAAAAAAAAAAAAAAAAAAACAAATATGTCATATTGTTATCCTCTCAATTAAACTCTAATGAAAGCTTATGCTTCTTAAAATATTCCATTGTGTAATGTTTAAAATACTCCCACTAAATTTTTACATCCCAAAAATTTTCTTCATGTATTTTGAGTTTTAGATGGTAGTAATGTTTAGAAAGTTGGAATGGTAATATAAGGTATTTTATTTCCTGACCTTTTGTTATTTATTTATTTATTTTTTCTTCTTCTTGCCTAAAATGGGTGTTCATTAAAAACTAATTAAGCTAAAGATTGCACCTAGACTCATGTAGAATAAGAATGATAAAGAAGAAAGTATGAATGACAAAATTTTCATTGTGTATGGTTGAAGGTATTTGATGAAGAGTTTCAATTGTAGCATATGACATCATTCATTGTGAAAATTTAAATATTGTGGCAAGGTTTTAGCAAAACTCAGATGCTTATTGTTGGAAGATGATGACATTTGTTATCATTCTTAGAAGTTTTTAATGAGTGGATATTGCCCTTGGCAAATAGGTATCAAAATTCTTATACGAATAAGATTAAACTTTGTATGGCATACATTTTTTATTTTATTTTATATTTTTTTAAGGAAGAACATTTTTTATGTATATAGTTTCATACTTTTTCAAATAAAAATTATATCTTAATTTTTTCACTCAAGCACATGCCACCCACACTAGTCTTCTAAGAAAATAAAGGAATGCATCCATAAGATAAACCTCGCAGAGCCTTATCTGAAAAGAAATCAAGATTACTTGTCCTCTACATATACTTAAAAAAGAACACATTTATGAGCATTCCAAAATTTGATCACAATTATGAGTCCTAGCTAATTTTAGTAGGTGATCTTAGTCATATCTCTACAGAATATCAAGAAGGCCTTATCTAGGAAGAAATCCTAATTACTTGTCTTCTACTTATGCTTAAGAAAGAAAACATTTGTGAGCATTCGCAAAATGTAATAGTAATAAACTAGTAATTATGTGTCCTAGCTAATTTTAGTAAGTGATCTTAGAAATATCTATGTAAAAGATCAAGAATTAATGCTAATCATATGTTATTAGTTGTTACATAGAGGGTTTGCTTAAAAAAAAAAGTACAAAAGATAGGAAGAATGATAATATGTAGAATTGAGAATATCATGCATTAATGGTGATGAAGACTATATTTGGTAATATTTACAAATAAATGCCATGTAGAAAGATTTATATCTTTATGCTTATATAAACTCAAAGGTTTCAAAAGTTTTCAATACAAGAAAAGCGATTTTGTATCTCAAGCACTTGTCGCAAGCTCTGACTTATGTATGGGCATCCTTCTGCATGGTTGGCCAATAGTATCCTGCCCGGATTAGCTTATGTACCAACGACCACGATCCCGAGTGGTTCCTGAAAATTCCTTCGTGAACTTCTCTCATAACATAGTCTGCTTCTTCGGGGCCGAGACACCTTAGGTAGGGTCGGGAGAAACCTCTTTTATATAGGACGTTTTTAATCAAAGTAAAGCGAGCTACTTGTACCTTCAACTTCCTTGCAGCTTCCTTGTCGTCTGGTAGCTCGCCGTTCTTCAGGTAGGAGGTTATTGGTGTCGTTCGACAATTTTCAGAACCTATCTCCTGCACACTGGTATTGTCTATTAGTGATGAGATTTGAACGAAGGACAATACCTGATCGGGGATGAGTATGTGTTCTTGCACTCATAGTTGCCATTAACTTGATTGGTTATGACTTGGGAATCACAATATACGACCATATTTTCAGCTCCTGCTTCTTTCGCGAGGTCTAGTCCTGCTATCAAGGCTTCATATTTTACTTCGTTATTGGTCGTAGGAAAGTCCAGACGGACCATGGACTTGATCTTGTCTCCTTCCAGGGTGTGGAGTACCACACCAGCTTTACCTGCTTGCTTATTGGAGGATCCGTTTATGTGGATGCTCCACTGAGGGGCCTTTTCTGCCCCCTGGCCTTCCATGAGAGTGAATTCAGCGATGAAGTCAGCTACTACATGTCCCTTTATAGCAGTGCATGGCCGATACGGTATGTTGAACTCACTTAACTCGACTGCCCATAATGCCATCTGTCCCATAGCTTCGGGGCTACTCATAGCTCTTTGTAAGGGCTTATCCGTTAGGACAATTATGGTATATGCTTGGAAATACGGCTTGAGTTTTTGTGCTGCGGTTACTAATGCGAAGGCTAGTTTTTCCATTTAGGGGTACCTCTCTTCTGCTCCTCACAACGCTCGGCTTGTAAAGTACACGGGCAGTGTGACAGCTCTTAGGGGATACACCCTTATTCCTCCAAATCCTACAAGTGGTGCGTTGGTTAGAATCAACCGTTCTTTCTCTATTCTCATCTGATGAAATGTTGAATAGTATAAGATATCCGCAGAGCTCCCGTTGTCCACCAAAACCCGATGGGTCTTATAGTCTCTGACCCGTATGCTAACTACAAGTGTGTCATCGTGTGGGTGGTGTAGACGTCGGGCATCTTCCTCCGTGAACCCAATTACGGGGTTGTCGATCCATGCCATCTTCAGGGCGTACTCCATCAGCTAGACGTTCTGAACCATCCGTAGATATATCTTACGTGCCTTCTTAGAAGAGCTGGAAGCCGCGTTGCCCCTTGCAATCATCCTCATGTCTCCAAGGGTGGCTTAGGGCGCTCATTTTCTCTTCAGGTGGGTAGTCTTTAAGGCTGTCCTGTCCCTTCCTTACTAACGAATCTTTGCAGATTCCATTGCCTGATGAGAGCTTCTATCTGCTGCTTCAAGTCAAAACATTCAGACGTGTCGTGGCCATGATCGTGGTGGAATCGGCAATATTTATCCCTGGACCTCTTGCTAGGATCTCCTTTCAACTTACCGGGGAATGTCAAGGCCTCTTCGTCTTTGATCTGCATCAGGACTTGATCTATCGGGGTATTCAGAGGGGTGAAGTTCGTGAACCTTCCTGTAGGGGGTTTGAAGCGTCTGTCCTCCCTTTTGTCTCCCGTTCTGGCCATCTTTCGCCCCTTATCCTGTCGGGTTTCCTCCTATCTTTCTCTTTTCTTAGGCTTCTCCTCACGAGCAAGTAGTGCATCTTCTGCATTCATGTACTTGGTAGCCCTGTAGAGTACATCCGACATAGTTTTCGGGTCATTCTTGTACAGGGAAAATAGAAACTTACCCTTCCGCAACCCATTCATGAATGCTGCCACGAGTATCTTGTGTCTACTTCATCGATCGAGAGCGCCTCCTTATTAAAGCGGGCTATGTAAGATCTCAGCGTCTCATCCTCCTGTTGCTTAATGCTCATTAAGCATGTAGTGGACTTCTTGTACCTGTGCCCCTCGATAAAGTGTGAGGCAAACTGGGTGCTTAACTCCTTAAAGGTACAAATAGAATTAGGCGTCAGCCTGCTGAACCAAATTCTTGCGGGGCCCTTCAACTTGCTAGGGAAGGCCCTACACATAATCTCGTCTGCCACTCCCTGCAAGTGTATCAGAGTCTGGAAGGTCTCCAGGTGATCAAAGGGGTCCTTAGCTCCGTCGTAGCTTTCTACCTAAGACATTCGAAATTTCGGTGGCAGGGGGAATGACGAAACTGATGTGGTGAATGGTGAATCAGTTCGATGGACTAAGTTTTCGAGGTCACTGGATACTCGTCCTCTGAGGGCGTTCATCATGAAGTTCATCCGGTTTTTCATCATCTGCACCTCCGCGACTGTCTGAGGGGGAACTATATCCGTTCCTGTCGGACGACTGGTATCCTGTCGCTCTTGCCTACTTGGGGCATGGCTACCTTTTGGCCCTTCTTGGATCCTTCTTTCTGCGTTGGTTCCTTCCTAGTCTTCCTCCTAAGTGTTCTACTCCGTGTTCTTCTGGCACAATTGTTCCTCTAGGTCATGATTCTGCTTGGTGAGGCATTCTACTACTGCTGCAAGGGTTTGAACTTGTCTTTCCAAGGCTGTGGTGCGCGGTTCATTGCCCTGATAATTAGTGGTTATCGCCATTGAACGAGTAAGTACCATGCAACTTTTTGTCTGGGAAGCGATAAGTATGGCTTATCTCAACAACGTGTTTCCCACAGACGGCGCCAACTGATGATGCCAAGAAATCACTAGTAAGCCACACAGTTCTCATGAGCTCGAAACAATTCCTACACAACACAAAAGGAGAAGACCTAACAAAAAGCACCGGTGTGGTGCCAACCAAATACCCTCCGAATGTCAAGTTAGAACTTTACACAACTCTAGAGTGCCAGAGTTAGGGTGAATTATGCGTACCTTATTTTCTGAGGGTCTTTGGGTTTTTATAATAGTGTAGAACCGACCTTCGTTTCTTGTGTAGGAAGGCGTTTCATTATAGGGAAGATCATCATTAATGGGCGTATGTTACAGAATCCTCCTCATGTTAGGATTCTATTCATATTGGGACTTTATGAGCTAGGGTTAATCATGAGACGCAAGTTGTTTTCATTTAGGATTCCTTGGAGACCACTTAAACTAGATGGATGCCATGTGGCTTCTGGACCCATCCATCTTGTGTCCGTGCATTTTGGATCTGTCCACTATCAGCCTATTGATCTAGAGCCGTCAGGTTTATTTAAATGGATCCGTCATCCCTAATTTTACCCTCTTTAAAACCAAAACAGAATCTCCATCTTTGTTAAAACAAACCACTAAGACTTTCTCAAAAAAAAAAAAAAAAAAAAAAAACAGCAAGCAAGAATGTAATAATCTACATGCAAGATGAATGCATGTGTAGAAGCTACATCTAAATATACTTTCATCAAATAAAAAAAATATAAATTAATGAGCTAAAGCTAAACAAAATCTCCATCTTTCTTTCTCTCCAACCTTCCTCTTTTTTTTGTTTCATCTCTTTCTCTCTCAAACAATGGAAGTAATTGACTCATGGGTCATGGCTGACCGCCCTTTTTTTTCTTTGTTCTTATCTCTCATAGACTCACTATTTCTCTCCCTTACTGTGTTGCTTCACTTTGTATCTATCAATAAGGTAGTTGGGTATCAAACACCTCAAGCAAAGAGATAAGACAGGAAAGGTAGAGCGAAAATGACGAAACTATCTACACTTTTTCACTCTTCTGATTTAAAGTTTTGAAGGATAAAAACGTCGAAGTACCTGTACATGTCTGGCAGCTAGCACTATAAACATGACAAGAAAAAGACTAAAAAGGGCCAATTTTTATTTAGCTCACAAATGAAGGTAGGGGCAATTAAGTAATTTCAATCAAATGTTGATGTTTTTAGAGTTCCAAGGAATTTGCTGGGCTTGCCGTTTTAACACTTGAGAAGTCGTTTTGTCAAACAAGCACCTCAACTTCCTTTTTTTATATAGAGTACAGAAAAGAAAATAGATTATGCCTTTTTCTTTTTTCATTATATAGATAAATTTTAATCATATTGTATTTTGAAAAATTAATTGTTAATTTGATAATATTTGTATTAAATATATATATATATATATATATATATATATATATATATTAGGCTTAAAGATTGAAATACTAATTAAAATATGGACTTATAGTTTTAAGATCATTCATAATTTATATGGGTTTTTGTTATATATATAATATTGGAAATCACGAAACAGTAAGCCTAAATAAGCCGATATTGAAATATCCAGTTCTAAATTTCTAATGGACAAACTGAAACAGTATTCATATCATTGCTCATAGTGCTGTAACTAATATTTATAAATTAGATAAATTTATAACTGTAAACTAGTAAATCTCACATTGCCCACATTGCTAACTCATAAGACAATTTTTTTTCCCGCTTATACTCCGGCCCCCTTAGCTTGAAATCATAGGTCCGTCCCTACCCCTATGTATACTTAAGAAAGAACACATTTGTGAGCATTCCAACATTTGATCATAATTATAAGGCCTAGCTAATTTTAGTAGGCGACTTTAGCAATATCTCTGTAGAACATCAAGAAGGGCTTATCTAGGAAGAAATCCAAATTACTTGTCTTCTACGCATGCTTAAGAAAGAACACATTAATAATAGTACGTAGAATTGAGCATATCATGCATTAATGGTGATGATGAATATATTTGGTAATATTTACAAATAAATGTCATGTAGAAAGAATTTATATCTTTATGCCTATATATATTCAAAATAAAGCAAAAGAAAAAGAAAAGAACTTCTTGTGCAGGAAGCCAGGTCCATTAATTAATAAAACTAAAAAGAGAAAACCCATACCTTCACTCTCTGGACTCTCGATTATGGATCTTAGCATCGTCAATCTAGATGCCCTTCACTCCATGGGCACCACCATCATCGGCGTCACTTACAACGGCGGTGTTGTTCTCGGAGCCGACTCTCGCACCAGCACTGGTTTTTTTTTTTTTCCTTCTCTGTTTGGCTACCGATTTTCTCACTATCATCTTAACACATTGCTTTTGAATTAGTTTTCGTTTTCAATTAAAACTAACATTGATGATTTATGTTTGATTCAATTTTGTGTTTGTAGGAGTCTATGTTGCTAACCGTGCATCGGACAAGATTACTCAGCTGACCGATAATGTCTACGTTTGTCGCTCTGGATCGGTATTATTCTTTCTCAAACAACTCACATTCATTGCTTATGGTGAAAATGCTTCAATTTTAATCACCATTCTTGGTTGGTGATTTGTGTTATTACTAATTAGCTTATGTAGGAGGCTTTGTGATGTATCGATTTTTATATCACTCATAAAGGATTGTGCATTGATCCAAGTGCGTCGGAGCTCAGTGGCATTGCCCCTCCCCACTTGTTGTAACAATTGAATTATCAAAAGAAAAAAAAAAAAAAGGATTGTGCATTGAATAATAGTTTTAATTTAAGTATGTTCGTGGGGCCAGTTGATTGTTTGTTCTTGCGTGTTGGAAAAATTTGGGGTTACAAGTTCATTGAATTAAGGATTGTGGTACTTGTAGAGAATGGTAAAGAAAGTTAAACTGCTTCACCGGCTTCTTTGTTTGCTGCATCTATCAGCTGAGTCTCTAATGTATGGCTGTCATTCTGATTCCATGTATTATTTACTTGTCTGCTTCTTGCAGGCTGCAGATTCGCAAATTGTTTCAGACTATGTGCGTTACTTCCTTCATCAACACACGTGAGTGGTTCTGTTCCTGTTTATTTCATTGACCATTTAAATTGTATGATTAGTTTGGCACATTGTATCTCTTGGATCATGTCTCGTTATATTACTGAGAGTCATCTGTAATTTACTTTGTTGATAATCTGAGGTGCTTCTATTGAAACTATGGGTTCAATGAAGGTTGGGGGAGTTATGTCGATCGCATTTGGCAGTAACTTAAAAGAGTTTTGGTTGTTTTGGTTTATGTCATTGTCGTGTTAGTTACTGTTTCAAGTACTGAAATTTTAATTATCAATTATCTTTATATACAGGATACAGTTAGGGCAACCTGCAACTGTCAAGGTTGCTGCAAACCTCGTCAGGTTACTAGCCTATAATAACAAGGTCTGAGTTTACTGCTTTAGTTTGTTCAATATGATTGCTTTCCTGCTTTGGTCAGAATAATATATAATTGTTTCATTGCCACTCGTTGAATACGCCGGTTTTCTTCTTTTGCCTCATTTATCTATTCATGTTACAGTAAATTAGTATCAAAATAGGATTTATTTTGAGATTTTTATTATTTTATTTTATTTTTATTTTTTAAGAATTCTGTATGAGAAGGATTGGACTCTTCATGAACACAAATATTTATACTCAAACAAGCCAGTTGTGGGCTGCACCATGCAGTTTATGGCATTAAGAAAAATTTATTTGTGAAGGTTAAAACAGTACTTCTCTCTGTATGTGGGGGTTAATAACTTTTAACCTATTTGATGTTTTCAATTTGTGTATTAAAGTATTTCTTATTAGCAAAAAGTTGTACCATTAAGCTATTTCTAGTTTACCTAAATACTTGCTTTGTCACAATATTTGGACTTGGCAGAACATGTTACAAACTGGCATGATTGTTGGTGGGTGGGACAAGTATGAAGGTGGCAAAATTTATGGAGTTCCTCTTGGTGGAACAATAATAGAGCAGCCTTTTTCAATTGGAGGTATGCTTTTCTTCTCTTTGTCTCATCAATAAATATTCCATTGTATCCTATGTTTTGCAAGTGCTGTACATTCAATTTGTTATTGTTATATTATTATTATATGTTTTTGTAATGTACCATATTCTTTTGTAGCAAGTGCACTGTAAGATTCTGCATAAACTGCTCTCTAGCAGTCTTTTAGTAGGCTATACATATGAAGGGTTACTAAAGCCTGGTTTGAAATTTCCCCTTTCCCCCTTGGGGCTAAAACAATTATTTATTTATTTATTTATAAAAATAACAGAAAAACCTTAATCTGGTTTGGAGGTGTGGCCGTGTGGGAAAGCTTTGTGACGTAGGACAACCACACTAACAATAGAATAAAAGATAAACCCTAGGAGTCAGCACCTAAGGGCTGCTTGGAGTCAGCACCAAGCAAACTGGAGTCGGCACCAGTGAAAGAAAACAAACGTTTTTTTTATAATTCTCAAAACTGTTTTACAATAATCTCCAAAAAGTGTTTAAATAGCCAACAATAAAAATGCATAAAGAAACCCTAAAGAAACCCTAATCAATAAATGTTCGGGCTTGCTTAATGTCAAGCCCAATAACTAGTATGCTCCATCCATAAGGCCACAGGTTGGGCCGTCTTCTTCTTGTTCTTCCTCCTATATGTGCGCGTAATTGGGGGCCTGTACCTCGTGTCCGCACCAACTCTCCCCCGATGAGAAGAACTCGACCCCGTCGAGTGGAAATCTGAAGAGCTCTGATAGTACTCCAGCAAATCGGGATCCAGTCGCCGTAGCTCATCTCGAGTAATCCATGTGCAATCAGAATCTGGTCGCCCTCGCCACCGAACTAAGAAACGGTGAACTCCTCCATCCCTGGTAGAAACAATCTGCTCATCTAAAATAGCATCAATAGATTCTTTATGTGCATAGGGCAAATTTAAGGGTGAAGGAGTGGGAATAGGGGCATCAATAGGATTAGGCAAAGACTCATCAAAAGGGGTATCAGGAATAGCTGTGGGGCTTTTATAAGCCACTAGATCCTCAATATTAAAGGAGGAGCTAATACCATAATCATAAGGAAGGTCAATGACATATGCATTTGGGCCCATTCGTTTCAATACCTTGAATGGTCCGGCACTACGAGCCTGCAATTTCTTAACGGTCCCAGAGGGAAACCGTTCAGGTCGAATCCGAATCATGACATAATCCCCTACCTGAAACTCTGCATGACGTCGATGAGTGTCAGCATGAATTTTATATTGAGAATTACTTGCCTGAATTTTTTTGTGAATCTCATTATGCAAATCATGAATATGTCGTGCAAATGCCTCAGCAGACTCAGAAATCCTAACATGTGGGGACATGGGCAAAAGATCTAAGGGCTTCCTAGGTGTATATCCATGCACAACCTCAAAAGGACTAGCACCTATGGACCTATTGACAGAGCTATTATATGCAAGTTGGGCTACAGGAAGAATGGAATCCCAATTCCGATTGGCTTCGCCCACTAGACACCGAAGGAGGTTGCCTAGACTACGATTAACCACCTCAGTTTGACCATCAGTTTGAGGATGAAATGCCGTGGAAAATTTCAATTTGGTGCCCACTAAATGCCACAAGGTCTTCCAAAAATAACTCATGAAGCGAACATCCCTATCAGATACTATGGTTTTGGGAAGACCATAAAGTTTGACAATCTCATCAAAGTAGAGCTTTGCAATCTTAGAAGCATCAGAGGTCTTAGAACATGGTAGGAAATGAGCCATCTTGGAGAAGCGATCAACAACTACTAGAATGGAATCATGCTTCCTAAAGGTGCGGGGCAAACCTAACACAAAGTCCATACTCACGTCCTGCCACGGGCGGTCTGGCACAGGTAGCGGTGTGTACAGGCCAGTGTTTTGCTTACGATATTTGGCTAGTTGACATGTACGACACTGACCAACTATCTTGGCAACACCTCTCTTAAGACCAAGCCAATAGAATTGACGTTCCACTTCCTCAATTGTCTTGTCTCGGCCAAAATGACCTGCAAGACCTCCCGCATGTATCTCCCAAACTAGGAAATCTCTCACTGAAGATCGAGGGATACATAACTTGTTGGCCTTGAACAAGTATCCATCTTGAAGGGAATAATCATCCAGGATTGGCCGTGGGATATTACTTAGGCTAATGTAGAGCTCCCCAAAATCTGGGCATGATTCATAATCATCCTTAAGTCGTTCAAACCCAGTAACCTTAACACTCATGATGGATAGCAAAGACACCCTTCGACTTAGTGCATCAGCAGCCTTATTCTTAACTCCCGCTCTATGCTTCACTACAAAGTGGTAGCGTTGCAGAAATTCAACCCAACTACCGTGCCTAAAATTCAACTTCTTTTGGGAATGGAGATAGCGCAAGGCTTCATGATCAGAGTAGATAACAAATTCTTGAGACAACAGGTAATGACGCCAATGCCAAAGAGCTTGAATAATGGCATAAAACTCTTTGTCATATGTGGAGTACTTTTGCTTAGCGTCATTCAACTTCTCACTGAAATAAGCAATTGGGTGACGCTCTTGGCTAAGTACTCCCCCTATACCAATACCGGAGGCATCACATTCCACTTCAAAAGGCTTGGTAAAATTAGGGAGACGCATGACAGGTGCCTCAATCATCCTTTGCTTTACCTCATTGAAAGCCTTAGCAGCAGCTTTAGTCCAAACAAACTCCCCTTGTTTCATGCAATCAGTGATGGGGGACATAATGGTGCTAAACCCCTTGATGAATCGGCGATAAAAGGAAGCGAGCCCATGGAAGCTTCGAATTTCATGGATATTTCTAGGCTTGGGCCACTCTACAATCGCTTGAACCTTTTGGGGGTCGGCAGAAACTCCCTCTGAGGATACTATGAAACCTAGGAAGATGACTCTATCGGTGAAGAAAGAGCACTTCTTAAGGTTACCATATAAACTCTCCTTCCTAAGGGTAGTACAAACTTGAGTTAGGTGGTCGAGGTGTTGCTCCCTAGACTTACTATAGATGAGGATGTCATCAAAGTATACAACCAAGAATTTCCCCATAAAAGGCTTGAGCACCTGAGTCATCACTCTCATAAAGGTACTAGGAGCATTAGACAATCCAAAAGGCATGACCATCCACTCATATAAACCATCCTTCGTCTTGAAGGCAGTTTTCCACTCATCACCAGAACGAACCCTAATTTGATGATAGCCACTTTTCAAGTCTATCTTGGAGAAAATCGTTGCTCCAGCCATCATATCCAACATGTCATCCAATCGAGGGATAGGAAAACGATATTTCACAGTGATCTTGTTGATGGCACGACTATCAACACACATCCTCCAGGTTCCATCTTTCTTTGGAGTTAAGAGTGCAGGGACTGCACAAGGACTCATGCTTTCACGAACAAAACCCTTTCTAAGTAATTCTTCTACTTGCCTCTGCAACTCGGCATGCTCTGCAGGGCTCATCCTATAGTGAGGCAAGTTAGGTAAGGTCGCCCCGAGCACAAAATCTATTGCGTGTTGTATGTCACGCATGGGTGGTAAATGGTCGGGGAGTTCCTCAGGGAAAACATCCTTAAATTCTTGGAGCACTGACTTCACCTCTTCAGGTTGCTCCTCGCGGGTCTCTCCATGAAGTTCCCTAGCAACTAAGACAAACACAATAGATTCTTGGACAGCTACCCTTTCAAATGCCTTTGGGCTTATGATGTGCAGGCCCTTCGCCTTTGGTGCTTCTGTCTTCTTGATCATGTCGATTGGCTTGGGTTTCAAAGGATTAAGCACAATTTTCTTACCTTCAAACAGAAATGAGCAAGAGTTGGCTCGCCCATGAAGGGTGACATCCAAATTATAAAGCCAAGGTCGACCTAAGATGATATGCCCTACATCCATGGGAATTACGTCACACCATATTTCAGCCTTGTAGGTGAGGAATTGAAGTGGGACAACACATCTTTCTTTTATGGCTATGGAGGAGGTATCTACCCAAGAAACTTTATATGGGTTAGGGTGTGGGGTCAATTTCAAGCCTAGGCGGGAAACAACGCTAGAAGATACTGCATTAATGCAACTTCCACTATCTATGATAACCTTGCAGGTTTTGTCTCCACATTTAGTGTAAGTTTGAAAGATGGCACTCCTTCGCCAATCATCAGTGCCTCTTTGCTCTGCCAAAGCACACCTTACCACATTCACTCTAGGGACACCAAAGTTCTTGAAATCATCAACTTGGGGAGAAACGGCTCTAATGCATGCGAGGTAGCTAGGATCATCTTCCCATTCTGCTTCAACATCTTGGGTTTCTTCCACATTTGGATCATACACCAGCTCCTCAACATCGTCTACCTTTTCATCATCCTCTTGAATAACAAGGGTCTTAGAGGGACATCTAGCTGCGATGTGTCCAACCCCATTGCATTTGAAGCATTGGAGGCGAGAGCCTAATCTTGAAGGCTCATTGACCACACCTTTTCCCTTGTCCTCTTTTTCTATTGGGGTGCTATTAGGGTTGGCCTTAGGGGGTAAGGCAAGCCTAGGTTTGTTACCAAAAGGTTGAGGGTTGGTGGGAACACTTCGGAGCTCAGAACGTCGCCAAAAGATAGATTTGGATGCCAATTCACAATTCCTAGCGAGGTCATATGCTTCTGTCAAGGTAGTGACTCCTCGGGTGATAATCTCGCCTAGTAGGTTAGCATTTAAACCTTTCTTGAACCTATTGAGTGTGACAACCTCTTCCTCGACAATTCGAATTCGCCTCCTGAACTCCTTGAACTTCTCTATATATTCAACCACAGGAGCAGTGCCTTGCTTTAGGCGATCCCACTCCTCAAGGAGGGAGCTCCTATAAGTTGAAGGAAGATAATTCCTTGAGAGCACACCCTTCATCTCAAGCCAATCAGTAACGGGGGGCTCATGCCGTCGCCTAAGGGTATCCTCAAAGTCCTCCCAGAAGAGGTCGGCTCTTCCAATTAACTTCATTCTGGCATACCTCACTCTCTTATTCTCAGCCCAATGGTAGTAGTCAAAGAATTTGTCCATTTGACGTAACCAATCAGTGAAAACCCATGGGTCAAGGCAGCCATCAAAGGTGGGTGCTTCTATCTTTTCCTTGAACATCCTATCATCAAAATCCCTAGGGTCATTGTGATTAAGGTGATCATGTTCAAAGTTTGGAGCCCTATTAAAGTAACCGTGGTGATTTTGCCTAGGTATGTTATCTCCTTCATGGTTACCAGTTTCTCTTTGAGACGCTTCAATTTGCCCAACCCTATCCATTAAACTACGGACATTTTTTACTAGGTCATCTATGGTTTGCTCTAAGGAGGGCCTAGGTTCAGAAGTGGACTGATGTTCAGAGTTTGACATGATGCGACCACTACGTAAACGCATGCACACTATATTTCTGAATGCAAATGAGATTCACAAAAGTTTAAGCAACTAATTCTCAATGTAAAATTAAGGTCAAGCAAGAGTGCATGTAGAGATTAGATCAATGAACCAAATGAGTAAATTGCAGTCAAGTAGTGACAGGGTTCACAATACTGAAAGATAGCCCAAATAAAAGTCAATTTCCAATAAGCTCCACAATTAATAATGAGAATCAAATATTTCAAAGAAATTGGCTTTTTTTTGTTTTTTTTTGTTTTTTTTTTTTTTTTTAATTTTTTTTATTTTTTAGAATGGATACCAAAAGGAAAGCACAAATAATAAAATAGCTATTTTGAGCACAAAATGGGTAGGCCAATGGGGTATGGTGGGATATGCACAAAAAAAATATAAAGATAATATTTTTCAATGAAACAAAATTGAACCCACCAAAAGAGAGTAAGAGTTGTACCCTAGTCAGTGGCCAACCTTCCACACTAAATAGTCACGGGCTTAGCTCCTCAAGCAAGTGGATCTGACTTGGACAAGTGAACCTGTAAAGAGCAATTTAAGGAGGCCCAATACGTGCAATGGGCTGTGTCACGGTAACAGAAATTTTTTTTTTTTTTTTTTTATTGCAAAATAATAAAATACACGGCTGGACTTAAAGGAAATACAACTTAAGGGAAACAAACAATAGACTTAAAAAATGCAAACTACAGGACAGACTTAAAACAAAAAGGAAACCAGAGAAATCAAAAGGGACAACATCCTCTAAACTGAAAAGAGGTTCGGTGAAGACAGCGGCGCTTGGGATCGACGGCTGTGGGGATCAACGGCTGTGGCGGCGCGAGGACGGTGAAGACAGCGGCGGCTGGAATCGCAGAGGAGTGGCGGCGACTGGAATCGTAGAGGAGTGGTCGACGTCCTCAGCGACGGTGGTTGAAGGTGAAGATGGTGTCGGCGGCGGCGAAGTGCTGGTCTGTGGGTTTCGGCGGCTGGTGGGTCGACGTTGCCGATGGGTCTCGCTGGGTCTTTTTTTTTTTTTTTGCTTTCTATTGGTTGTCTACGGTTATGTTGTATGGACCGAAAGTTTGCTCTGATACCAAAACTGACGTAGGACAACCACACTAACAATAGAATAAAAGATAAACCCTAGGAGTCAGCACCTAAGGGCTGCTTGGAGTCAGCACCAAGCAAACTGGAGTCGGCACCAGTGAAAGAAAACAAACGTTTTTTTTATAATTCTCAAAACTGTTTTACAATAATCTCCAAAAAGTGTTTAAATAGCCAACAATAAAAATGCATAAAGAAACCCTAAAGAAACCCTAATCAATAAATGTTCGGGCTTGCTTAATGTCAAGCCCAATAACTAGTATGCTCCATCCATAAGGCCACAGGTTGGGCCGTCTTCTTCTTGTTCTTCCTCCTATATGTGCGCGTAATTGGGGGCCTGTACCTCGTGTCCGCACCACTTTGCCTGAGGAGTCTAGTGATAAAAGTAGAAGATTGGCTTAGAAAAGGATTTGTTAATTGTTATACTGCAACTTGTAATCTTAATATCTCTGGCTCCTTATTGTTTGTTTCTTTCCTATATTTCCTTTCTATTTGGAATGAATTGCATTTAGCACTTCACATTCAGAATTTACTATCTTGAGTTAAATGGAATAAGTTTTATATGTTGCCTGTTACATGCGGAGCATACATTCATCTTGTGGAAAATTCATGATCTTGCAGGAATAGCTTTATATTTGCCATACTATATGACATTGTTATCTTTCTTTCACTGTTGGTTCTAACACAATAAATTAGTATATATGTTTTGTGTTTTTGTAATGTATGTTGGGTAAAGTTTTCTTTATGACGCCATCTTTGATATCAACTTCTGTGCTATATTTTTGCATGAGCGTTTGGTTTGACATACTTTGTGTTTCACAGGATCTGGTTCTAGTTACTTGTACGGATTTTTCGATCAAGAATGGAAAGAAGGAATGACTAAGGATGAAGCTGAGGTATGTAGGTCTTGATCTTTGTAAATGCAAAATCAGTTTAATGCCTTTTGAGGTGATCTGGTGATGATAAAAATCCTTTCAAGTTTCTCTGAGATGTGATCTCATTATTATGATTACATCAGTAAACAACTGAAGGTTACAATCAGGGAGAAGTAATAAACATGACAACTTTTTTATATTTTTGTTTTGTTATTTCCCCTTGGCTGTATCTGAAAAGGTCGAATGTGATTTTAAAAAAAAAAAAAATTTATTTGGAGTTGAATAGGAAGAGTCATGATAACACAGTTACTTCTTTTCTTTTCATTTGTCATTACTCATTACAAAAGGAGGAATGTGTGTGTAAGGATGGAGTACGAGGGCAAAACATTTCTTGTAACTCTTACTCTCTCATTGCTCATCCACTATATATATATAGATATGTATGTATGTATGTATAAAAGTATAGAACTGTTATTTTTTCTCTGTGCTTTTTAGGCTCTTAACAATTTTCTTTTGGTGCTTTACTGCAGCAATTAGTGGTTAAGGCAGTTTCCCTTGCCATTGCCCGTGATGGTGCTAGCGGTGGTGTTGTTCGTACCGTCATTGTAAGATTTGTGCTGGATGCTAGTAACTAAGCATTTCCAAGTAGTTTCTTTTTCACCATTCACATGCTCTCACAAATTGACTGAAACCCCTTGGTCTTTGATGTTCTTGCAGATAAATTCGGAGGGGGTGAAAAGAAACTTCTACCCCGTTGAGAAACTTCCAACGTGGCATGAGGAATTGGAGCCACATAACTCACTGCTGGACATACTGAATTCAACTAGTCCTGAGCCAATGAACATATAAAGTGGAGAATCATAATGTTGATAGGCCTCTAGCCTCACTTTAGTTATTTCTTGTGATTCCTTTTTAGTGGATTGAAGATTTTTTTTAACCCCTTTGATAAACCAAAGAAGAAAATAAAAAACAAAACAACCCAACGAGAGAATCCAGTTGACTCTGTTTAGATGTGAAGGGTCAATTGATTGTGAAAAATTCATGGGAAATTTTAATTGATACCATTATTAGCAGAATATGTTTTTCGCTTTTTAATAGGATGGTTCAAAATTTTGTGAAAATGTAAGGGGAAAATATAAAAAGAAATCCCCAGTAAGTAAGTTGTGTTTATTGAAGGCATCAATTGTTCAGTATGCCAAGGTGTTTTTGGTATTTATTGGTGTTTCCAATAAAAAAAAAAAGAAATAGAAAAAGAAATAGAAATGTTGAATGCTGGATCAATTGATACACAATTCAACACATGCGTGCATGACTTCGCAACTTTTTTTTTTTTTGGTTTTCTGACATTCATATATAGAATGGTAAATAGAATCTCGTATCCTCCACGGTCAGTTTGTTATTATACATTGATGTGGCAAAGCAAGCAGTAATTGGCCACTTGGCCCGAGTACTAAAAAGAAAATAGACAATAATCATCACAACGTGTTCTTATACGGCAGCCTCTTAGCTGATGATGTCGTTAAGGTTCTTGTCAACCGTGTTCCTTCCTCATTCTCTGTCATCCGCCCATCCTCAACTCCTTGTTAATCTCTCTCTCTCTCTCTCTCTCTCTCTCTCTCTCTCATTTCTTAAACCAAGCACTTGATCGATCATTCTTCTTGTTGCTTTCTAGTTTATACACAAATCCCACTTAAAAAAAAATGAAGCAAAAACCCATTTTATTTGAGCCTATAGTTTTCCAATCCTTTATTATTATTTTTATTTTTTCTAGGACCTCTTCTGGCCTTTGAGTCTATAATCTACACTTGTTTGTTTACTAACGTTACTATTTTTATTTTTTTGGGACATTGATTTTAAACCTGAAGTCATAGATTTAGCATCAAAGGAAGAGTTTATCCAGCTATTCTACCTGTGGAGAATAAGAAAGTAACTGGAAAGGCATGTTTGTTAATCATCCATTTCATTTCGAGGCCTAGTTTCCTTTAAATAATTGTACCCTGTCTATTTTTGTATGGTTGAAATCCATTCATTTTGTCTAAATCATAATTGTAGAGCTTTTTCATCTACCCAATTGCTAGTTATCAGAATTTAGGTTGCATGAAACATTTTATGTATCTGTAGTATCGGATTGTTTCATGATTTATCACACATTATCTGCAAGTTTAGAGCAGGTTTTTATTATCTTCAAATTCTTGTTTATTTTGGGGCAGACCAGAAATTATTCAAGCTTTTCTGAAACAAAGTGGAGACTCAAAAACTTGTTCGATCACATCCAAGATTTCATAAGATAGTATTTAGAACTTCCAAAAATCTGAACCATCTGGTGTCACCGATAGAATGTTCATAGTTCCAAATAATAGCTGTTATGCCTGCCTTTCATAGGCATAATCAGATTGCAATTAGCAATAAAATTTAATTTAATTTACTAGAGATCATACCTTCATGCAATGGCAGATGCCCACCCTCAAAGCGATGTGTCACAGATTTGAGTCCATGAATTAACCTCTCCAAAATTGGGGTGAAGTTTCCCATCAACAACCTCTCCCAAACCCTGTAGAAACAAGAAACTTGTCCACTGGGTACGACCTTTTTACTAGATCCACCAGAGACCTAGGAACCAGATAACCTTTATTTGCATCAGCAAACAACTTGGAAGATAGCACATGCCCATGGTAAATTTTTTTTTTTTTTCATATTCCATCAATCAGCCGTAGTATTGATTTTTTGAATTGAAATGCAGTGCATTAAACTATAAAATACAACATAATTGTTGCACAACAGGTCTAGGCCAAATGGCCAATGCATATTGGGAAGCATTTGTGATAGATGTGCTTGCATGGTACTTCTGGTGCAGTTCTAAACTTTCCAGGAAGGTTGTGCATTTCTGAAGGTTTTCTATTACTCCACCATTTTCCGAGGAAATATTATTAATCATATTTAATTGGATGACATGAATGTGCCCATTCACTTTGTGAGATGTTTCAGTGTGACATTCACTGTTCTCATTCTTCTTCCATTGTCATGATCTTACTTGTTCCATTTCAAGTTTTTTTATCTGAACAGCAGTGGAAATATGTTTGAGCACAAATTGTTGGCCTTTACTCACATGAGTTGTTCACCACTTTAGTCCCCAAACCCCGACTTATATGTCCTGTGTCTTGAATCTCTTGATGCTAGAAACTTGAAAAAAAGCAAGATATGTAGTGAAAAAGAGAATAAATAAGATTAATATTTATTGGTGTCTAATGGTGTTCTACTCCACATATGACTGTAATCATAATTAAGTTGGCCTTGCAAATCTAATCCGCATTTATGATTTTGTTTCTGGAAAATTCATGCTCTTCATGATAACAATATCAAATAATAAATTTGACCAATTTTCACATTTTTGCGGGTCTTGTTTGGTATTACAAATCCTGAATTAGATATTTTAGATACTTTTGAGGATGTTGAGGGGGTGTTTGGTAGTGTATTTTAAACAGCAGTTTTCAGTGTTTAAACAACATTACACATATTTCCACACTTTTTCACCCACACGTATTTTCAAAAAAATACAAACAACGTTACTAGAACAACATTACTAAATGGACCCTGAGTATGAAAGGAGAACTGTTGAGGTTTCCTTGATGGTGAGTGTAATGGAAATCCACTTGATTGCTTTCTGTGCATCATTTACAGATTAACAAACATACCTGCAAATTAGGAGATCTTGAAGGGGAGGTTGATGTACAAATTTAAAAGTGCCTCTTCTAATGACCACATTTTCTAAAAACAAAAAGCAAGGTGGGCATAAGACGCTGCAAGGCCTTAAAACAGCGGTTTCCTCTAACAGCATGGTTAGGTGTACTTTTGTACCAGTGTTTCTATTTTTTTGGAGAATATTTTTTTACTAGCTTGTAATGCTTTTAATCCTACAATAAACTATGATGGTGTCCCATCAATCTTGCGAGGGCATCACTCATTTTTAAAAAATTTGGGAGGATCATTTTTCGCGTTTTGCATATATGTGATTATAATTGAATGATGAATAACATTACATGTATAGGTCACAAAGTACACCTTCGTGGAAAAGCATTAAATTTCATATTTTTTGCATTATTTTCTTTTATATGACCTCCATACTCTATTGAATAGTTTACATTGTAATAGAATCTGATTGTTTTATGTAAAAGTGGGTGATGTTCTCTCAATTATAATGGGTGGCATCCTATCATAGTTTGTCCCTTTAATTCACATAGGGCCACAAAGAAAAAAACTCATTATAAAGGTTTATTTTCCTACCAGGCTTTGGAAACCTCATTCCCTTAGGTACCCTGCCTGACATGGAGAGGTATACCAATAGGTTTTTTGGCATCTAACCTGCCTGACATAAGCTAAGCTACCAATTCGTTTACTCCCAAATAGGAATGAAAATTGAAAACTGAAATTAAATTCATTAGGTATTTTTACTTGTTTGAAGTGCATGATCAATTTCAAGGGGGAGGGTTTAAATCAGGCTTATCATTCATTATACCTGATAACAACTTAGAAAAGTGGTGCTATTTAGTCTTGATAATAATTTTTGAAAAATTCCTGCTTTCTAAAACAATGCTAAAAAGGAAAGTGATTTACTTTTTGCAGGATAGTTCTGAGAAGTTACAAGCTCACACTTATGTATGGAGTGACAAAAATGATCCAAACCTGTATGGAGTATGGGATTTTGAGGTAAGGTCATCATTAATGGGCGTATATTACGGAATCCTCCTCATATTAAGATTCTATTCATATTGGGACTCTATGAGCTAGGGTTAATCGTGAGATGCAAGTTGTTTTCATTTAGAATTCCTTAAAGACCACTTAAACCAGGTGGATGCTGCGTGGCTTCTAGACCCGTCCACCTTGCGTCCGTGCATTTTGGATCCGTCCACTATCAGCCCACTGATCTAGAGCTGTCAGGTTTATTTAAATGGATCCGTCATCCCTAATTTTACCCTCTTCAATTTTCCCCTCACTCTATGGGTCCGTGATCTCTGAGTGGACGGACCCGAGGAGTGACAGTTCGATTTGTCTCCTAAGAAACATACCTAGCCTGACAGGCTGGCCTAGGGTCATTAATGTCGTAGGGACACGTGGCATCTACTTAGTGGTCAATCTCTTGGAATGAAGCGTCCTTTCGTCTTCTGTGCCGTTCCCTCTATATAAACCTACCTCCTCTTCACTGATTTTCCACTTTCCTCAGAAATTTTACGATCAGAGCGCTACTGTCACCCTTGTCAGACAAACATACCGTTCACTTGGTGCATCCGTCATCTACACCTTTTTGCTGCTCATCTCCAACTGGTAAGTCAGGGGAGAGCTTGAAAAGCAAACGGAGCTTCTGTGGAAGGTCCTAGAAGATAAGGAAAAGGAGATCACGGACTCCAAGGACGGGCTTCGTCAGGCAAAGGAGGAGGCGATACGTGAGTATTATGACTTTGACACCCTCCTTGCTGAACTTGGAGGCTCATTTGCTGAAGGTTTTGACGACACCCTCTGTCAGGTTAAGGCTCCCTATCTAGACCTGGACGTGTCTCATGTCAACATTGACGCCTAAGCCCAGACTTCAGTTCAATCCATCCACTCTGAGAGCATGAATGATTTGCTTGCTTACGACAACCCTCGTGGAGATGGAGAGTCAGCTCAAATTAAGATTGTTGAGGATGGCGCCCGTCAGTCTGATGTCATTGTTGCAGAAGAGAAGATTGAAAGTACTCCTCCCCAATAGTAGTTTTTTTTTTTGGGCAAAATTGTAAGGATTTAAAGAACAATTTAAATTTTAATTTAACCATTGTTTTCTATTCGTAGACATCTCCCTTCATGGGACTAAGTAATATTTGATTTACTTACTCTTTTATCTGTCTATTCTTATGTGTGTGGATAAATCTGTTCTATCTATGGTTATATATAACTCATAACATAGGATGAATCCATTCAGTTGAACCCGTCCATTTATAGACTTGTCATTTTAGTTTAACATGTTGTTAAAACCCGTCACGTATGGATTTAATCTTAATTTATCTTGTCGATGACCTCGTCCACTATGTGGACTTGTAGTTTTAATTTTACCAAGCTGTGGAACCCGTCCATTTAATCTTGATTCAAAGTGTCGTTGATCCCATTTGCATTACAGACTTATAATGGTCATCTTATTTGATGAACCCGTCCACTATGTGGACTTAATTCAACCTGTTGTTGAAATCGTCCGCCTTATGGACTTAAAATTATCATCCTATTGGATGAACCTGTTCCCTTTATGGACTTAATTCAATGTGTTATTGAAACCGTCCACTTTATGGACTTATAATCATCATCCTATTGGATGATCCCATCCACTTTATGGACTTAATCCAACGTGTTGTTGGATCCGTCCACTTTATGGACTTATAATTATATCCTATTGGATGAACCCGTCCACTTTATGGACTTAATCCAACGTGTTGTTGGATCCGTCCACTTTATGGACTTATAATTATATCCTATTGGATGAACCCGTCCACTTATGGACTTTATATTCTCTTGTTGTAGCCAGAGAATGCATCCATGAAGCTTAGTAGTTGATGTCTTGCGGTTGAGTCTACCAAGGTGTCAATTCGTGGGAGCGAATAACTGTCATTAGGGTAGGCCCGATTTAGGTCCGTGAAATCTACGCACATCCTCCACTTTCCATTGGCCTTCTTGACCATAACCATGGGGTAGTATACTTCCTTTATGAAGTCTACTACCTGTAATTTCTGAACCTCCTCAGCTATGGCTTCGTCTCGTTCTTGTGCAAACACTCATTTTTCTACCGGACGGGAGAGAATAAGGGCGACACATTCAACCTGTGGACTATGATCGACGGATCAATCCCTGGCATGTCCTCATGACTCCAGGCGAATACGTCCTAGTTTTCCCTCAGGAATGTTGTGAGTGCTTAACATACTGGCCAGCTGGCCAGAGTACCTATCCTCGTCATCCGCTCAGGCCTAGAATCATCAAGAGGTACTTCTTCTAACTCTTCCACCGGTTCTACTGTTGTTCTCTATTCCAATATGCACATGGTTTGCAAATGATCATCCATCTCCAACATGGCAACATAGCATTTGCTTGCCGCCACTTAATCACTTCTTACTTCTCCAACTCCATACTCGGTGGGAAATTTAATCATCAGATGGTAGGTTAAGGTCACAGCTTTCCATGAATTCAAAGTAGGACGTCCCAATATGGCTTTGTACGCAGACGAGAAATCACCGACTAGGAAGGTGACATCCTTGGTGATCTGCTGAGAGTAGTCTTCGACCATCACTGGCAGTGTGACTGCTCTTAGGAGATACACCCTTATTCCTCCAAATCCTACAAGTGGTGCGTTGGTCAGAATCAACTATTCTTTTTGCATTCTCATCTGTAGAAATGCCGGATAATATAAGATATCTGCTGAGCTCCTGTTGTCCACCAGAACCCGATGGGTGTTATAGTCTCCGACCCGTATGCTGACTACAAGTGTGTCATCCTATGGGTGGTCTAGACGTCGGGCATCTTCCTCCGTGAACCCAATTATGGGGTTGTCGATCCGTGCCATCTTCGGGGCGTACCCCGTCAGCTAGACGTTCTAAACCATCCGTAGATATGTCTTACATGCCTTTTTGGAAGAGCTGGAAACCGCGTTGCCCCCTACAATCATCCTCATGTCTCCTAAGGGTGGCCTAAGGCGCTCGTTTTCTTTTTGGGCAGGTAGTCCTTGGGGCTATTCTATCCCTTCCTTACCAACGAATCTTTGCAGCTTCCCTTGCTTGATGAAAGCTTCTATCTGCTGCTTCAAGTCATAGCATTCAGACGTGTTGTGGCCGTGATCGCGGTGGAATCGGCAATATTTATCCCTGGACCTCTTGCTAGGATCTCCTTTCAACTTGTCGAGGAATGTCAAGGCCCTTTCGTCTTTGATCTGCATCAGGACTTGATTGACCGGGGTATTTAGAGGGGTGAAGTTCGTGAACCTTCCTGTAAGGGGTTTGGAGCGTCTGTCCTCCCTTTTATCTCCCGTTCTGGCCATCTTTCGCCCTCAATCCTGTCGGGCTTCCTCCTGTCTTTCTCTCTTCTTAGGCTTCTCCTCGCGAGCAAGCAATGCATCTTCTGCATTCATGTAATTGGTAGCCCTGTAAAGTACATCCAACATAGTTTTCGGGTCATTCTTGTACAAGGAAAATAGAAACTTACCTTTTTGCAGCCCATTTGTGAATGCTGCCACAAGTATCTTGTCATCTGCTTCATCGATCGAGAACGCCTCCTTATTAAAGCGGGCTATGTAAGATCTCAACGTCTTATCCTCCCGTTGCTTAATGCTCATTAAGCATGCAGTGGACTTCTTATACATGTGCCCCCCGATAAAGTGTGAGGCAAACTGGGTGCTCAACTGCTTAAAGGTACTAATAGAATTGGGCATCAGCTTGCTAAACCAAATTCTTGCGGGGCCTTTCAACTTGGTAGGGAAGGCCCTACACATAATCTCGTCTGCCCCTCCCAGCAGGTGCATTAGAGTCTTGAAGGTCTCCAGGTGATCAAAGGGGTCCTTAGCTCCGTCGTAGCTTTCTACCTAAGGCATTCAAAATTTCGGTGGCAGGGGGAACGACGAAACGGATGCGTGAATGGTGAATCGGTTCGATGGACTAAGTCGTTGAGGTCACTGGATACCCGTCCTCTGAGCGCGTTCATCATGAAGTCCATCCGTTCTTTCATCACCTGCATCTCCGCGACAATCTGAGGGGGAACCATATCCATTCCTGTCGGACGGCTGGTATCCTGTTGCTCTTGCCTACTTGGGGCATGTCTGCCTTCTGTCCCCTCTTGGTTCCTTCTTTCTGTGCTGGTTCCTTCTTGGTCTTCTTCCTGAGTGTTCTGCGCTGCGCTCTTCTGGCGCAACTGTTCCTCCAGGTCATGATTTTGCTTGGTAAGGTGTTCTACTGCTGCTGTGAGGGTTTGAGCTTGTTTCTAAGGCCGTGGTGCGCAATACGTCGCCTTGATTATTGGTGGTTGTCGCCATCGAACGAGTAAGTACCATGCAACTTTTTGTCCGGGAAGCAATAAGTATGGCTTATCTCAATAACGTGTTTCCCATAGACGGCGCCAACTGATGTTGCCGAGAAATCACCAGTAAGCCACGCGGTCCTCACGTGCTCGAAACAATTCCTACACAACACAAAAGGAGAAGACCTAATAGAGAGCACCGATGTAATGCCGGTCAAATACCCTCTGAAGGTCTAGTTAATGAAAAGTGCCCCTTCTAATGACCATATTTTCTAAAATAAAAAGCAAGGTGGGCATAAGACACTGCAAGGCCTTAAAATAGAGGTTTCCTCTAACAGCATGGTTAGGTGTACTTTCGTACTAGTGTTTCTTTTTTTCTTTTTTTTGGAGAATATTTTTGTACTAGCTTGTAATGCTTTTAATCCTACAATAAACTATGATGGTATCCTATCAATCTTGCAAGGGCATCACTCATTTTTTAAAAATTTGGTAGGATCATTTTTCGCGTTTTGCATATATGTGATTTTATTTGAATGATGAATAACATTACACGTATAGGTCACAAAGTACACCTTCGTGGAAAAGCATTAAATTTCATATTTTTTGCATTAGTTTCTTTTATATGACTGGGCTCTGGACAATCAAAACCAGGTTTATTTGCATTAGGTAGGGCTGGGCTTTGGACAATCTTTATTTGATATGTTAATGCTACTTGATAATAACCTGATTTTATGTTTCTTGCTCTGCTACTCTCACTGCATGGTTCTGCTCACCTCATTTTCATATTATCTCCATTCTGTTCCTCTTATATACCTCAACTTGTGTTTACTCTTGAGGATGTTTTCATTCTTCATTTTGTTTAAGTGTTTTCAAGGGGAATTTGGGCCTATCAAGTATCAAGCACTTTTGCTCAAAAAAAAAAGTATCAAGCACTTGTCTAAGATCTTGATGGATGTATCTTCTAATTTTCCTAGTTTCTAGCCCTTTTTCATGATAATGAAACCAAGTATCCTATGTCCTTTTGGTTTAGGGGGAGGAAGTATAGAGAATTTATATAGTTGATAAAAATAGTTGTCCTGATGCCATCAGGGGAAAAAAAGGAGAGATAAGATGAACTGTAATGAGATATCTATTATTATGCCTCATTGTGGGTTCAATGCTGATACAACATTTGATTGCCAAGGCAGGCAGTTGCTGTCCATCAATTTTCTGATAAATTAAATGTCACTATTCATGAGATTAATTTCACATTACTTGGAAGGTTTTATTTTATGGGTGTATATTATATTTACTTTTCTTCTGAAATTGGTTACTTTTACAGCCCCACCCCCTCCCCAATGTTTTTCTCTGTTTGACTTGTCCTTTTATTCTAAAGGAATGGAAACGAGTACACATGAATAATTTTATGATGACCACTGGGTTTGTGGAAGAATTGGAGCAGCCTGAATCAAAACCAAGAGTTGCCACATATGAATCATTCTATAACCAGGATGGTCAAAATCCCCCCACCTCTTGATACTATTTTTGATTTGTAAATCTTGAACTATTTTACACCTGTGTGTTATTTTACCATTCTCAATGCTTTCATTATTAAAACTATGCTGTCATCCATTTTACTTTTTCTCCAGAATTTATTGCAAATAAAAATAGCTTGCATTGCAGTGGTTTAGTTCCCAATTTTTAACTTCTCTTTCATCCTTGCATGGAAAATGGTAAGATATAGAGCCTGGAAATTATATTTTCACCACGCAACCTCTAGAAATATGGTGCCCAATTTCAGTAATCTTATAGGTGTATTAACCTAACCTTAACTATAGCTACCATGTTTATTATACAATTGGTTTAACTCAACTATGGTTGTCAAAATCTTGATCTGGATCTTACGATTGCACGATCCCACCTGCCCAAAACAATCTAGATCTTTCAAAAATCTTTGCGATTGTTCAGAATCGGTAGGATCATACGATTCTAACGATTCTAAATGACCTTAGTTACTTGTAATCTTCTTTAACTCGATAGAATACTCAATTGGACCTAAATGAAAAATAAAATCCCAATAGACCAAGTTTTTCCACTCTAATGTAGAGAGAGTGTTAGTTGGATCCAAATAAGAAAATCCTAATAAAGTGTCACATTTTGAGGTTTTTGGCCTCTTTAAATGATGCTTACAAATGGATGTAGTGATATATGGTAATTATATTAATGAATGTATAATTTATGTGATTATTTAACATATCAATGTATATTTTTTGTTTTTTTCTAAAATAATGTAGGATCTTACGATCCACGATCCGATTTTACGATTTACGATCTCACCTACCTTTCACGATCTTACGTAAGATCCTGATTTTGACAACCTTTATCTCAACGTTAACTATGGCTAATTGGCTATCATTCTTAATTGGGTTCATTCACTCTCCTCTCTCAAATTACAAAGAGAGGCCAAGAGTTTTATAGTTTAATGATATTACTCAATTCTTTTCATGTGGAGAATTTGTCAAAAAGAGAGAGAGAGAGAGAGAGAGAGTCTCAATGATCACTTAATGCAATTGGGTTTATTATTATTCTAGTGAGTAAAATCTTTGGTATTTGATGAATAAGCAAATGAATAATTGAAGAAATTGTGAGTTTCAGTTAGTTCAATTGGTAAAGTCTTTAATAGTTGAATAAGATATTTGAGGTTAAATCACCGCCTACACCAAAAACTGATTGGTATCTTAGTCTGATGATAAAAAACTATCACAAGGAGCGGATATCATAGGTTGCAATTTTCTCAAAAAATAAAAAATAAAAAATGATTGAAGAAATTGAGAGGGAGCTTCTCTTTGTTTTAGCTGGTCAGGAGATATTCTCTTATCAGTTACCACTTACCACCTCTAAGTTGGCTTTGTCATAGATCTATCCACAGTATGCAGAATGCATGACTTTTGCTTATTATATGCTAGAGGAACAATTTTTCTTTTTCTTTTTTCATTTTAGTGTGAGCGTCATAAATACAAGATTTGCACTCATGGCCTACCACTACCAGGTTTTTTTATTATTATTTTTATAAATAATACTAGTAATGTAAGCCTAGATAGTTGAATTCGAACAATTATCTGCTGAAACCATGTGGATTGGAGCGCAGATTAGAGCTAGTTAAAGAGAGCATGTGAGTGCAAAACTAATACACACACACACACACAAACGGGCACAACCTTCATTTAAAAGATGCCACATACATATTTTATTCTTTTCCAGAATTCAAACGCATTGATGCAGACACAATAGGTGTCTAATGTACCACTTTGAACAACTCTTCAGAGCACTCTACTTTTTCATAGATAATCAATCAGTTCATCTAAGAAGTAAAATTGGAGGTAAAAATTAAAAATGATAAATTTATTATTATTTTGGTGGAATGTGTTTATTGTTTATTGTTTATTGTCATACTCCCCAGATGTTTAGATCGGAGTCAATCATAATAAACCCTTTAAAAAATACTTAAATGTCGCCTAGAGACCTGATCTGTTTCTAGTCTAGACCAGAATAGCTTCCCTTCAATTATTTTATTCCACAAAGCTGACATTAGTTTAGCTTGTTGGGGATGCAGCGTATTTTCAGATATCTAAACTTCCCAGATCCTGGTGATGAGCCTTCAAAAAGAAATGGCAAATAGCTCGTTGCTTTTTTGTATCTCTATTGAATCTGGAAATCAAACAGCATAAAGCTCATTGTTTCAGCTCAATATGGGTCATTTATAAACAACTAAATCAATAAATCAATAATATAAGAGTACTTGCAGCAGTGGAACTAAATAGCTATAATGCTATTTTAGCTCCACAAAAATACCAAAAACAGCCATGCAGCAGTGGAGGCAAACTTAAATTTTTTAGCTAATTTGCTACAGTACACATCTATCTATAGATGTGCACTATAGCAAACATCTAAAAAAAAAAAAAAAAATTTATTCATCCCCGGATTAAAATAACACCACTTGTTTATTTTTCTCATTTCTTTTATTCTCATCTCACCATGCTCTCTCTCATACTTCTCTCAAGCGCTCATCTTCTCTCAAGCTCTCAAGCTCACCTGAAACTCACCGACCCACATCTCACCGACCCTCAAGCTCACTTGAAACTCACTGACCCACATCTCACCTGAAACTCAAGCTCTCAAGCTAACTCTCTCAACTCCAGTCTCTTAAGCTCACTCTGTTTACCACTGCCGGCCTGACCATCGTCAACGTCACTGCCACCGATCGTCAACGTCGCCGCCATCCACCATCCGCCTCATCTGAAACTCTCATCTCTCAAAACTCTCTCAAGCTCACTCTCTCAAACTCTCACCTCTGTTTCAACGCCGTCCCAAGCCGCCGATCAGCTCAGACCCACACCGCCATCCGCCTTAGACCCACGCCGCCAATTGGAGTGCTTGCTCGTCGATTGGGTGGGTTTCTGGTGATTTTTTATTTTGTTTGCTCGCCGATCGGAGTGCTTGCTCGCCAATTGGGGATATGGGTTTTTTTTTTTTTTTTTTGCCTGCTGTGGACTGGTGGTGGTGGTGGTTATGGCTGTGGTTGTGGCTATGGCTGATGGTAGAGGTGGTTGTGGCCGGTGCTGTGTATGTTTTTTTTGGGTAGTGGGATAGATTATTTTATTGTAGTGGTTATATTATTTTATTGTGTTGAAAGCTAAAATAGATCCATTGCTGCAGCATGTGTATAGATAAAATAAACAAAATAACTTTTAGTGGAGCTAAAAAGCTAAATTTTTAGCTCCACTGCTGTGAATGCTCTAATGGGCTATGAACAACACATGAAAAAGCCACACAAAAGGTTAGAGAAAAGAATCTTCTTCTTCTTCTTTTCTTCTTCTTCTTTTTTATTTTTTTATTTTTTATATTTTATTTATTTATTTTTAATTAATGTAAATAGTGGGAGTGGAGTTCAACCACAGGCACTGAACACCGATAAGGGTGCCGCTACCACTAAGCTATCACTCGAACCCCATAGAAGATTAAAAAGAAGGATAATTCACTCTCAATCAACAAAGCCAGTTATAAAGTAAAAGAAACATGCTAGGGACAAGATCTTTTCAACCAACAAGTAGTATTTTGGTATATGGGTAGCACCTATGAGCATTAACATTTGGGGGTGTAAACACCCTAAGTTGTTATTTTACAACCAAAACCTCAGAAAGCATACTCCATCCGAGAATGGATTTTCATAATATTTTATTACCTATGAACAGTTGGTTGAGCATCAGCATCCCGAAATTTCAATTCTACTCTATTTTACCATCCCAAAAAGCCACTTTATCATTATACCATACCATTTTACAATACTTCCAGCATCTCAAAATTTTATTTTACAATACAACACATTAAAATAATATTTCTACGTAATAAAATAATATATCCCAAAACCCAAATAAAAACAAAAACCTAAACACCTCAACCACTTGCTGCCACCACCACCACGAAGAACATACCCAAACTGAAACCCATGACCACGCCACCACCCCACGGCAACCCCAAAAACCTCAGCCCCAAAACCCATGGCCACCACCATCACCATGGAAACCCCCCACCTTCACTACCTTGAACCCACATATGACCCATAATAAAAACCCCACCCCCTTCCACCACCACCACGGCAACCCCCAACTCCACCACCATGAACCCACAAAAAAAATCCATCCCAAAATCAAATCAAACCAATAGCAAATTCCGAATCCAAAAGATGACCCCCCCAAAAAAAAAAAAAAAAACATGTAAAAATTTACACAAACCCAACTACAAACCGATCTCGCCACTGCAAACCATGCTGGAAACCTATGAACACGCCGCCGCAAACCACCATACCACGCCGCCGCATACCCATGAACCCAGAAAATGTACCCAAAAATACCCAGAAATTGCCACCAAACCACGCCGATCTGACTTCCCCAGTCTCACCTCCATGCTGAACCCATGACCCACGCTAGAATAGCCCACCGTGAGAGAGAGATGTGATGAAAGAGAGACGCCGTTGTGGAGAGAGGAATGAGATGAGAAACAAACAAGAGCATAAAGTGAGAAAGAGTCAGAAAATGTGAATAAAAAAATATTATATGTTTTAGAATTGTGCTACAGTGCAATTCTAAGGTAGAATTGCACTATAGCACAATTCTAAATATTTTTGCAATAGTCCCTTTTGACAATTCCTGATGCAGTGGTTAGTTGGTGCATTAATGCTAAAATTCTCTTAGATATGGCATTTGCAATACCAAATGTAGATGCTCTTATATATAGAACCAACTATTCCCTTGGATGTAAAACAAATAATATTATTTTAATTGAAATTATCTGATGTTCTCTCTCTCTCTTCATTCACGCTACAACATCACTCTTCTCTCTCTCTCAACCAAGCCGCTCAATCAATCTCTACCTTTCTACCTTTTTTTTTTTCTCTTCACTCTTCACCCTATTGCTCTCTCCCCAGACCGAAGATGGTCATCTCACCTCCTTCTCCCATCTCGGCTATCACACTTGATGGCGAAGCTTGAAGGCAACGACGATGGCGATGGTAGAGCTTGAAGGCAATGGCGGCAATGACAGATCTTAAAGGCGACAACGGCGATGACAAAGTTTGAAGGTGATGTTTTGCTTGCTTGGATTTGTTGCCGTGGGTTGTGGCTTTCACTCACCAGAGTTCACTTGCTATTAGGGGTGGCAATTTTTATCCATATCCATGAACCCGCCCATTACCCACCTTATTTGGATAAGTCTTAAGCCAACCCATTTGAGTATTTGGGTTAAATGGATAAAGACCCATTTGGTTATTTAATTAGATGGGTCTAAATGGATAAATCCACTAATACCCACTAAACCCATCTAAAATTTAAAATTAAATAAACCCACTAAACCTTTCTAAAATCTAAAACTTAAATAAACAGATTTTCTTGGTAACCAAACACTTCCCCAAACACTTTAACCTCTAGATTTCTAAACATTTTCTCAAAGAGAGGAGAGAGAGAGTTCAATTCTTTCAAGCCCAGAAATTTTCAAAGAACAAAGAGAAACCCAAGCTTTTTCAGAGTTAGCCATGGACAATGAGAATCGAGCAACGACGTCGTCTTCTTCTTCGTCAAATTCGAGTGCGTTCTCCTTCATATCCAAAGGTTGGCGAGAGGTTCGTGACTCGGCGGACGCAGATATCCAACTCATGCACCACCAAGCCAACTTGTTTAAGAACTTAGTGATGTCGTTCGACCGAGAGCTCGAGAATTTCTTCAACTCGGCTACGACTTCGTTTTCTGTGCTGGCAATTCAATCGCCTCCGGTGGAGATCGATTTTGTGAAGAGGCTCTAGCTAAAGCTTTCGGAGTTCCGGCGGGCGTACTCGTCGCCGGATTTCAGCAAGAAGGTTCTAGAAAAGTGGACTCTAAGGTCGTAGCTTCGAATCGATTTGTCAGCGATAAGGAACGCAAATGTGGCGGAGGTGGAGGATGGGGATGGAGTTGTTGATTTCGATAGGGTTAGGAAGAGGAACGTGGTGAGTTTCAGAGTTTTGGGGGGAGTGGAAGAGTGAGGTTGAAGGAGATGAAGCAGCATAGAGAAGAAAAAAGTTTTTTTTTTTTTTTTTTTTTTCTTGTGGCTTTGTTTGGTTGCTGAGAAATGAATTTTGTGAAGGAAAAATGAAAGGAAAGAATGGGAAAAGTGATTTTTGAACTTTTTAATTTTTGTTTTTAAAGTTTTTAACAAGTTATTTATTTATTTGGGTCATATTGGGTTAAATGGGCGGGTTACTAATTAAATGGGATGGGCGGGTAATGGATAATTAATTTATATATAAACGGGTCATAAATGGAAAAATGGGTAATTACACACCCAACCCATTTATGACCCAACCTACCCATTTGCCACCCCTACTTGCTGTGGGACGTGGCTTTTGCTTACTTGCTGTGGGTTGTGGCTTTTGATTACCGGAGTTTGCCACCGTGGGTTGAATCGGTGTTTAAGGCTTGGGTTTGAATGGGTTGTGGGTCTGAATAGGTTGTGGTTCTTGGGTTGGTTTCAAAGTTTCGATGGTGTTTGGTGTTGTTTCAATGGTGAGTATAAATTTCGGTGGTTGTGGGTTTCTGTTGGTAGTTGCAAGTGATGGGTATTTAGCTATGATTTATTTTGTAGGTTGGGATTTGGCTGGGTTTGGATTTAGGATTTCCGGTTGGTGTTACAATGGTGGGTTTAAGGGTTTGGTTTGTTGTTATAATGGTGTTTTAGAGGTGGTAGTGGTGGTGTTGTTGTTGTTGTTTGGGTGGTTTGGTGTTTCTGAGTGGTTGGTTTGGTGGTGCTGGTGTGAGTTTGGTTATTAAGGAGGAGAAGTTATACCATGCAACGGGTATGTGTTGTCTGTGTCTCACAACTGGCAGGTCCCACTCCTTAGTGGACCCACCAGTTGTGAGACACAGGTAACATATATCCATTGTAGGGTACTATTTTCCGTTGAGGAGAGACAAAGATGAGTAGATGAGAGAGAAATTAATAAATATTCCTAATTTAATTAATTTGTTTGGTAGTTTATCTCTATATCTTTATATATTAAGAGGATTCTGAAAGTTAGTTATTATATATTTTTTATTTTTAAAAAATATTCCTAATTTAATTAATTTATCTTTATTCTTAATGATAGTCTCGATCATACCTTCATCCTCAGAAGGAGGGATAGATGAAGATCTCTCCAAGCTTCGCCCGACCTCTGGCAACCAGCTAGCAAGGACGAGGACATAATCCCGTAATCAATGACGAGGCATTACAAGAACCTTAATGAACCACTGTACTATTGGAAGGATATCTTCCCATTAACACCACTTAGAGACATTACATGCTCAGGAATAATACCACCATTAATACAGCACCAACGGCTAGAAGGAAGAAGGAGCACCTACATATATCCACCGATTGGGACCTGACCAAAGGTACAAGAATTCTAGCTCACAAATACTCTAATTCAATTGCTTTATTTTTTACTCCAAGCTAAACTAACTTTGGCATCGGAGGCTCTGTGGCAGGTACCACACTGGTGACCACGCTCTTCTAGTTCTTCAGCCATTGTCTTTTCAGGATCAAAGTTAGCTATGGACGACCCCAAGCTGGACGAGCACTTTAATTGACGATCGAGCATCATCAGTTTGGCGCCGTCTGTGGGAACGACTCTAGTGCCTAGTTTGAGAGCATTATTCCATCTAACCTGCAAGTCTAGATGGAATCCAATGTTAAGCAAGATCCTGTTGCATTAGCCCTGCAAATTCAATCACTCGCAGCCACTGTGGAAGAGCTTACAAGACAGAACCAGGAGATGAGACAGCAGCTGAACCAGGCAAATAACTGCTCGAAGGAGCAGCATAACAAGGACGGAGACAGTCATCGGAGACAATCTGGTACTCCAGATGGGGCGAACTCAGATCTTCTCAGGGAGATGAGGAAGGAGATTGATGAGATGAGAAATGCAATCAAGCAAAAAATGGATCAAAGTCTGGACAGAATGGTCAGGAAGACGAACTCATCCTTCACCTCAGCAGTCTAGGAATGCTTGGTGCCCTCCAAATTCCGTCTACCCCAGCTTGAGCCCTTCGACGGATTGAAGGATCCATTAGATCACCTTAACACCTTCAAGACAACCCTGGGTTTGCAGCAGCCCCCTTACGAGATATTGTGTCGATCCTTTCCCACTACTCTCAAAGGAGCGGCTAGGGAATGGTTCACCAAGTTACCAACCTCGTCCATTGACAACTTCGAGCAATTAGGCAATGCCTTCATTCGTCACTTCGTCAGCGGACAGCATCCAAAAAGGTCGGCTGACCACTTGCTCACCATTAAGCAAGGGGAGAAGGAAACTTTGAGGTCCTAGGTAACGCGTTTCACCCGAGGAACTTTGGAGGTGAATGAAGCAGACGATAAGGTGCAATTAACAGCCTTCAAAGCCAACTTGAAATCTAGGGAGTTCATGGTTTCCCTGGCAAAAAATCCCCCCAAGATGATGGCAGAGATGTTGTTAAAAGCGCAAAAGTACATGAACGCTGAGGATACCCTCGTAGCCATAGAAGGAGTGGAGAAACCTCAGGAAAAGAAGAAAGAGAAGGAAGATGACCGCAGAGGGCAAAAAAGGGATCGAGCAGACCAGCAGAATGATGAAAAGAATAGAAGAAGAGACGCCAAAAACCCTCGTCCAGTGAAGTTCACTCCTTTGGTGGTGCCAGTTGACCAGATCTTAACAGAGATAAAGGACGAACAAATCCTTAAATGGCCCAGGCTATTGCATTCGTCACCTAGTGTGCGCAACAAGAGGAAATACTATCGTTTCCACAAAGATCACGGGCATTACACAGAAGATTGCCGAGACCTGAAGGAGCATATAGAAGAACTTATACAGAAGGGGAAATTACAAAAGTAGATAAAGAAGGGAGATTCCAGCAGGTACAGGGATAGTAACAAAGATCACCGCGAAGGTCCTCAAAGAGACGAGGATCGAATATCCCCTCATCCACAAAGTGCCAAAGGAGAAATAAGGACCATCACAGGAGGACCATCCATGGGAAGGCCGTTCAAGTCCCTCAGGAAGTCATACTAGAGGCAGGTAAACAGCGTCCACAGCCAGCCTCCTCCAAAGCAAAGACGGACTAGTTAAGACATGTATTTCTCATAAGAAGATGCCAAAGGAGTGAAACAGCCTCATGACGATCCTTTAGTCATCATGCTCATGATTGAGGGATTCAACACGAGAAGGGTTCTGGTAGATAACAGGAGCTCGACAAACATCATTTAGTTGCCTGCCTTCCAGCAGTTAATAGTAGACCCGAAGAGACTTCGTCCATTCGAATCCCCCTTTGTCAGCTTCAGTGGAGACAAGGTGTACCCCCGGGGAATAGTAACGTTAACTATCACGATTGGCTCATACCCGTCTAGGTAACCAACAAACACAACTTTTTGGTAGTAAACTCACCCTTGTCCTATAATGTCATTATAGGAAGGCCTACCTTTAATCGTTGGAAGGCTGCCACCTCCACTTACTGCCTCAAGGTTAAGTTTCCAACGGAATAAGGAATTGGAGAAAGAAGAGGAGACCAAGTGCTGGCAAGGGAGTGTTATCAGGTTGTCCTAGACTTAAAGGAAAACCACACCTGGGTGATTGAAAAGAAGACGCCAGAATTTACTGAGAAGTTGGAGACGATAGAGTTAGTCGAAGGAGATCCTACCAAATGTTCAACAAACAGATTGGGAGGAATGTGGAGGTGTATGTGGACGATATGCTCGTCAAGAGCAAAAGAGAAGAGGACCACCTGGACGATCTTAAGGAGACGTTCAACACACTCAAGCAGTACAGTATGAAGCTGAACCCGTCCAAATGCACGATTGGGGTCTCCTTCAGGAAATTCCTTGGATTCATGGTGTCGCAAAGGGGAATAGAAGCAAATCCCAAAAAGGTGAGAGCTATCCTTGAGATGTCTTCTCCAAAAACCATCAAAGAAGTGCAATCACTCATAGGACGGGTGGCAGCCCTCAACAGGTTCGTCTCAAAGGCAACAGACAAGTGCATTCCCTTCTTCAAGACCTTGAAGCGAGCTTTTGTCTAGACAGACGAATGTGAAGCAGCCTTCCAGGAGCTAAAGAGCTACTTAAGTAACCCCCCACTCTTAAGCCCGTCCAATGAGGGAGAGGTCTTGTTCCTTTACTTGGCAGTATCTTTAACCGCCGACAGTGCAGCCCTGATCAAAGAAGAAAACAAGGTACAACTCCCGGTATATTATGTTAGCCAGGCCTTTCAAGGGGCAGAAGCTCGATACCCACTGATAAAGAAGATTACCTTTGCCCTGATAGTGGCCTCGCGAAAACTCCGTCCATACTTTCAGGCCAACCCAATCAAAGTAATGACGAATCAGCCTATCAAGAAAGCCATGAACAAACCTAAGGCTGCTGGATGGATGGTCTAGTAGGCCATTGAGCTTAGTCAATTCGATGTAGAATATCGCCCCCAGACAGCCATAAAAGCCCAGGCCTTGGCAAACTTCATAGCAAAATTCACCGTTCCCGAGAAAGATGACAATCAGGAAGAACTCTGGACGATCCATACAGACAGATCATCAACTCAGAAAAGAGGAGGAGCGGGCGTCGTCATCACTTCTCCTGAGGAAGATGTTTTAAAGTACGGTGTCCAGCTCAAGTTTCCCGTGACCAATAATGAAGCGAAATATGAGGCCATACTAACGGGGCTAAGAATAGTCAAGGCACTTGGGGCTAAAAATATCCTACTAAGAAGTGATTCATAGCTCGTTATAGGGCAAGTCAGAGGAGAGTTTGAAGCGAAAGAGACAAGAATGCAGAAATACCTCAAGTTGACAAACCAACTTGTAAGCAGTTTTGATCGTGCGAAATTCATCCAGATCCCATGAGATCAAAATGCTGAAGCTGATGAGGTGGCACGAAGCGCATCAACAGATGATTAGGCAAAGGCAAATGACTAAACGCTGGAAGACCAGAACTCTCCCAGCATCGAAGAGTTTCAAACCTTCCCCATTCATACTCACTCCAGATGGACAAGTCCAATCTTGTCCTATCTTAAAGATGGACGGTTACCACCTAATCCTGAGGAGGCCAAGAAGATCCAAAAATGAGCTACCCGATTCACGGTGTTGAATGATGAGCTTTACAAAAGAGGCTTCTCCCAACCTTACTTGAGGTGTGTACAAAAGGAAGAGGCCAAATACATTCTCAAAGAAGTGCACGGGGGAGTTTACGGCGATCACATGGGGGCAAAGTCCCTCGTTAAGAAGATCATTAGGGTGGGCTATTTTTGGCCCACAATGCAACAAGATGCAGCAGATTTCGTCAAGAGATGTGACAGTTCCCAAAGGTATTGAAGTGTCCAACGAATCCTGGGAGAAAAGATGACGACCATCTCCTCACCATGGCCATTCGCATAATGGGGGATCGACATCATGGGCCCTCTACCATAGGGAAAGAGACAGATGAAGTTCCTTTTCATCGCAATTGACTACTTCACTAAATGGGTCGAGGTAGAAGCGTTGGCGACGATCACCGAAGCAAAGGTACAAAATTTTGTATGGAAAAATATTGTGTGTAGGTTTGGGATCCCAAGGATGATCATCTCAGACAATGGACGACAGTTCGACAGCCATGGATTCAGATCATTTTGCTCAAGCCTGGGCATCAAGAACCAATACTCATCCCCAGGACATCCTCAAGCCAATGAACAGACAGAAGTAACAAACCTGACCTTGCTCAAGATCATCATGGCCCGATAAGTAGGGGCAAAGGGAGCATGGCCCAAGGAGTTACCAGGCGTTCTATGGGCTTATAGGACAACGACATAAACCCCGACAGGAGAGACGCCTTTCAACCTAACTTACGGCACAGAAGCTGTCATCCCGGTCGAAGTAGGACTCACCAACCTCATGAGGGAATTTTTTGACGAGCAAAGCAGTGACAAACAATTAAAGCTGAACCCAGATTGTTTGGACGAAGTCAAAGACCAAGCCTCCTAGAGAATGAAGAAGTACCAACAGAAGATGGCTGAATACTTCAACCAAAGGGTGAAGCTAAGAAGATTCAACATCAGAGACCTCGTCCTTCAAAAGGTGACCCCCATGACGAATGATCCAACACAAGGCGAACTAGGCCCAACCTGGGAATGACCTTACAAGGTCGTCCATTACTCACAACAAGGACTGGAGGACATGGACGGGAATAGGTTACCTCGTCCGTGGAATATCGAGCATCTAAAGCGGTATTATGAGTAGAAAATCGCGACCCAGGTGTAAGCAATGTCTTAGATTATCGTCCATTATACAAAGTGAAATAAAAGTATCATTCAGTGATTGATGTGCTGTGTTTATCTCCTCTATTTTCAAACTAAAATCGTCATCCAAATGCAAAAAAAAAGAAAAAAAAAGAAAAAAACCCCCTTTGAACGGTAAATCGTTTCAACGAAACAAAGGAAGACGATAAGATCCTTAATTGGATGTACATCACCCAAAAGCTTAAAAAGACGATAAGGTTCCTTAAATGGATTTACATCGTCCTAAGCTTAAAAAGACGATGAGATTCCTCAAACGGATGTACATCATCCAAAATTTGACAAAACGATAAGATTTCTTAAATGGATGTACATCGTCTGAGGTCCAAAGAGACAAAGAAATTCCTTAATCCCCAGAATGGACGGTGGGAACACTTCATTAAAATCCACTAAGTCCCTAGATGGACAAAGGGAATACTCCAATGAGAATTCATTAAGTCCCTAGATGGACGAAGAAAATTTTCCTGAGTCTCTGGATGAACGAAAAGAATACTTCCACAAAAACCCTCTAAGAGAACAGTTTTTCCTTCAGGAATACTCAAAATAAAATTTTTCTAAGTCCCTAGATGGATGAAAAGAAGACTTCAAGAAAAAATTATCTAAGTCCCAAAGATGAAAGAAAAGAGCAGCGCAACAAAATTTTTCTAAAGTCTCCAAAGAGACAAGGAAGTACGTCCAAACAAAACCAGCAAGAAGGTAAACATGCAATAGATTTATATATATATATATATATATATATATATATATATATATATATATATATATATATATATATATATATATAAAGTTGTTCAAAAGCCCCAAAACAAGTAAGGCATCCCAAAATATAAAAAGGTGTCCAAAGGCCCTAAAACATACAGGGCATTTTCAAAAAAGAAAAAAAACAAAGAAAAGAAAACAACATAACAAAATAAAACTTTTTCTTTCTTCAAAGAGCAACAAGGTCAAGATGGGGGAAGATTTTCATCATCCTTGTTGGCCTCAGGAGGATCCTCAGTAGCAACAGCAGGCAAGGCAGCCTCGTCTGCCTTAATCTCTTTATCTACTGCCTCAAAATCTAGTCTGTCCAAATCGACGCTCGAGCCGTGCTTCACCAAGTACCTCCTCAGCAACTCGAAGCCTTTGAAGTACCACTGGAACAAGATGGTGTTATATTCGTCAGTAGATTGGAAGGCAAGGACGGCTTTGGCCACAGCTTCTTTCATCCTTTGGGCAGACGATGTAAGAAGCTCATCCTTCTACTTCACTAGCAACCTCTCAGCCTCCAGCTCCTTGGTCAGAGCCTTAACCTGCTCCTTGGAGGTATTATGGGCGTCCATGGATTCAATCAAGTCCTTCCATAGCCCTGATACCTCAGCCTCCAGCGCCTCCGCCTTTGAAGTAGCCACGATGGCCTTCTCCTCATTCGCCAGATATTGGGAAGTGATATGCATCGTCTCTCCCAACACCTGGCAATAAAAAGCGTCCTCAAAACCAAAAACAACCATACACTTAATGGCAAAACAAAAGGAGCAAAAGCAAAAAGTGAATACCTGTACGAGTTTATGAACATGCTGGCTCACCATTTCATAGGAAGGTATGCTGGAAATCTCCCTCATCTTTTCAGGAGTCAAGAGCTTGTTGGCCCGAGCCATGGCCACTCCAGCATCTGCCCATATACTGGAATCCACCTTCTCCTTCCCTTTACCCCCCGTCTTTCTCTTTTTTAAAGGAAGAGCGAGCTCTTCCATGGAAAGAGCTGGAGAAGCAGATCGTCCTTCGTCCAGGGTAGGGGTGGGAGTAGGGGTGGACGAACCCCTCTCAGTAGCAACTTTCTCTTTTTCTCTATCAACAATTTTCAACGTCTTTTGACCAATGATAGAAAGGGGCTCATTCTTCTTCCCCTTTATCTTGTCGTACATTTCTTTGTTAAATTTGCTCGTCATCCCTGCACAAAAAATGTTCCCAAGTCAAAATCTGAAAACTAGGAGAAGGACAATCAAATGTGTCAAGAGGACTTTCTCTTTCTATCGTCCCTGTCAATCGCGTGAAGCATGTAGGGTGAAGGCTTTGGTCCTAAACAGTGATGAGCTAATGTGTGCGGATCGACCAGCTCGTCAAAATCTTCAAACGTCCTCATGTACTTAATTGCCTCCTGAACTCTCTCTTCAAACCTGCTCACGAGCTCAGGACGCTCTTTCACTACAAAACAAAAAATTGCACGAGGTTAGAAGGACGATTATTATAGACAAAACATTAAGAGAAAGAAACCTGAAGACAAACGCGCCAAGATGAGGGGTCTCCCACCGATGCAACAACCTAGGGATGTCCCCCCAAAAGTCATCCAACAAGGTCTCCCAGCCATCGCCTGACACGAAGAAATACCTACACTTCTAGTATCGGAAGGAAGAAGGAAGGTCAGCGACAAGGCGGGATTTCCTATCCCAAGGCACAAGTTCATAATACCCAAATTCCCTAGACTCTTTTAGACGATAGAGATGGACGAGCTCGTTAAGGGTAATCATGTCCCTGTCCGCTATGGTCGTCCAAATCACCATACAATTTATGACAATCCTCCAAGAGTTCGGCATAAGCTGCCCAAAGGCAATGCCCAGGTGATTAAGGAGTTCCATAATGAACGAGTGGACAGGGAATATAAGGTCACACAAAAACCCAGCCTCATAGAAGCAGACTTCACCATGGGCAAAGGCAAAAGCCTTTTCGCCCTTCTTGGGAAGATGAGCCCTAGACTCGAGAGGAAATTGGAACCTATCCCTAAAATTGTCAAAAACATCTGCCTTCAAGGTACACTTCTCCTTAAGGGCATGAAAACGACGGGGCGAGACAGACATGGTATGGAGAGAGGACGAAGGTACGGAAGACGGCCTAGAGGTAGCTGTATCTACTCTAGTCCCTTTCGTGCCCACACCAGAAGACAATCCTCTCTCATGATCACCCTCAGACCCCATGTTTTCCCTCCTAAAAAACGCTTGAACTGATTTGAACCAAGACTGAGACTGGTACAACAATGGATGGAGGTCACTCAACGCTAAACTGGACCGCTAAAACCTATGGCAAAACCCCCAATAGGTGGGTATTGATTACTAAACTGATGAGAGGGCACACCTAATGGGTCATTAGGGGAGTCCAATAGTGCACCTAACCGAGCAAAAAGAAAGGCGATGGAGGGAGATGTGTTCCTAATTTCAGAATAATCCGCCATTTCGAAAAATTTTGAAATTCAAAACAAATGCACAATAAAAGAAGAGCATGACAAAACAAAAAAGGAAAGAAGTGCAGACAAAGGGTGTACCTGGAAAATAAGGTAAAAATCTGAGGAAATGGAGGAGCAAAATGCGCAGTGGCCACCGTAATGCTTAGAGGAACCACGCACAGAGATGAAGTGAGAAAGGGAGTTAAGAAAAACAAAGGGTCAGATAAATCGCAAACAAAGTAAAGAACTGAGAAGAGAAGGACAAAGAGGTTAAAAAGGTTGTGCTTTGAAAATTGCGGGAAACTGAAAAGGCATTCACCAGAAACGAGACCAGCTAACCAACCAGTACAGGACAAATGGCCACGTCGCATGCCACGCCGCTACAGAGCAATTAATACGAGAACAGAACCCCAAGCGCCTCAACAAAAAAAAAAAATCCTCATATTCCTAAAAACATCCAAAATAGGGACGACCTTGGCATGGGGGGGCAGCTGATATTCCCAATCATACCTTCGTCCTCAGAAGGAGGAATAGACGAAGATCTCTCCAAGCTCCGCCCAACCTCTGGCAACCAGCTAACAAGGACAAGGACAAAATCCCATAATCAATGACGAGGTGTTACGAGAGCCTTAACGAACCACTGTACCATTGGAAGGATATCTCCCCATTAACACCACTCAGAGACGTTACATGCTCAGGAATAATACCACCATTAATACAGCACCAACGGCTAGAAGGAAGAAGGAGCACCTATATATATCCACCGATTGGGACCTGACCAAAGGTACAAGAATTCTAGTTCACAAATAATCTGATTCAATTCCTTTATTTTTTACTCCAAGCTAAACTGACTTTGGCATTGGAGGCTCTGTGGCAGGCACCACACCGGTGACCACGCTCTTCTAGTTCTTCAGCCATTGTCTTTTCAGGATCAAAGTTAGCTATGGACGACCCCAAGCTGGACGAGCACTCTGATTGAAGATCGAGCATCATCACTTAATATATAAAATGAGGCTAAAACTGTAAATCTAACCAAAATTCATTAAAAAAAAAAAAAAGTTCCCACTTCACAGCTCTAAGAAGGGCCAGAACTTCCCACTACCCCACGTTCTTTGAAAAAAAATTAAAAATTAAAACAAAAACAAAAACTACCCACAGATAAAGCCAAAAAATAAAATAAAATACCCACAGTTCCCAAAAATAAAAATAAAAAATAAAAAACTTCCATGAAAAATAAAAATAAAAACTACTCATATTTACATCACATAAGGAGTGGGAAAAAAATTCCAAAAAAAATTCTCCTTTTTTTGTTGCTCTCTTCCCCTTTTCAAGATTGTGGAATGTATAAGGAAAAATTTTAATAACATTAGATTCCATAAACTTCAAATTTACAATATTCTTTCAGTTTCTTCTTCATTATTTCATCCTATTTCTAATTGACACTATTTTCTTCCATACTCACTGTTTCATATGCTGAATTCTTCTAAACGGTCATGCGCTTTCCTATCAAAATTGGTAAGTCTTTGAACAAAATTTATATATTACTTTCTTAATTGAATCATATATTATGTATTGTACTTTCTCAACTACATATATTGTAAATTGGTAACTCTTTGATCTTCTATGATATTTGAACTATATGAAAGGTGTTATAGAAAATTTGGTTATGAATGAAAAATTATGACACTAAACCCAAATGTATAATATTAAATGTGTATACCTCAAATTGTGATGAATGAAAAATTATGATAATAAACGCAAAAAAAAAAAAAAAAAAGCCTTATCACACGCGCAGAGCGCGTGTGATAAGGCTATTATTTTATTGAGTTATATGTAAAAATAGAAACTGGGATGTTGGATGAATTGTAAAATGAGATGATAAAATAGATAAAATAAGTTCTTAGATTGTAAAATAGAACTTTTTTGGCATCCTAGATGCTAATGCTTAAGTGACCTGAAGAGTAAGGCCTTGTTTGGGTGTAAAAAAAATGATCACTCATCACTCATTACTCAAATATCATCACTCATCACTCTATAACTCATTTCCCTAAGTTACATCGTTGGCATGTTTGGCACTAGTTTTTTCATTATCATAACTCAAAATACTCACCTTTATGTGGGACCCACTGATTAAGCATTGTGTCAGCTCACAGTAAGGCAACCAGCATGATGGAAGAACCCCAACCCATTTCACCTCTTTTATTCCCTTCAGCCCACATCGTCTCCCAAAACCTAAACCAAAACCAGCCTTCCTCCGTTGTCCTTGCCTGCGGCATTGTTTTCCATCGTCACCTAGTGGCGCCAATCTCCTCCATCATGACCCAGTGGCCTCGATAAAAATCTAAGAAAAGGAGCATCAATTTTGCGATACAGTAGGCTACGGATCAAGGAATAGTGGAGAAGAACAAACATCCCCTTTGTACATAGATTGAAATAAGGGACAAAAATGGTATTATTCTTAACAAATTCAGCCTTCCAGTTCATGTTCTTGTTAGTTCTAAATCTAGGTACTATTTATTTTGTTTTTTGAACATTGATAAAGGTCCTCAGAGGTTGTGGTTTGAACAACAAATTGTCAGGTTGCTGCTTTCCTGTGAACCTCCAAAATTTGTGTAAGGGTAGCTTCAAGTTGAAAAAGAGTTCCCCAGAAGATATTGCTCTATTTCTAGTTCATGGAGCTTGAAGAGATGAAGAAACAGTGGATGGGTAAATGGGAATGAAATGATAAAAGAAGTGAAGAATTGTATATGGTCCGAGACTTTGTAAATAAAGCCGTTGGTGATGCAATTGGGTGATGGGACAACACACTGACTGTGGGGTCCATAGTGTGTCAAAATTTACAATCATGCCATCAAAACTCAGTTTCCTTAACTCAAAAACACCAAATTTTTGTTTCTGAATTCCATCACTCATAACTCAAAAATTTGAGATATGAGTGATGGAAACAAAAAATGGAAACAGAGCCAAACAATTATAGGTAGCATGGGACCCACATATTTTGACTTATGAGTGATGAAAACAGAGTGATGAGTTATAGAAAACTCAAAATCCAAACAACCCCTAACTTTTTCTCTTAAGGAAAAAAGTGAACAAAATTACCTCAAGAATTTGTTCACTGCTTCGTAGACTGTTCCTGCCAACTACACAAATAGTTCTGATAGGCCAAGAATGTATTGACCCTTTTGGTAAAATTAATTAATTAATTAGCCAAGTGAATTAATTAGATTCAATTACATGCAATAAACGTGGTAGCACAAACAAATCAACAACTAAGTTAAATGCAACGGAAAATAAATTTGACAAGGTGATTGTTTACGAATGGGGAAAACCACCGAGGCAAAACCCCACCGGGAGAATTTAAGGTCACCACTCCCCAGAATCCACTATTATAAAAAAAAACGGTTACAAGTAAAAGGAATCCTAGTACCTAATACCAACCTACAGTTGAACTCTTACCCCAATACCTAATTGGACTTGTAATGTAGCGGCAATCTCTCCTTTTAATGCACGGCTCCCAGTACATGACTAGCCAATGATGCATGGATCCCAGTATGTGACTAACACACCAACTTGAGGAAGATGTTGGCTGCAAAGTTCTTCAGTTCATCCAACAATTGAAGATCAAGAAGTTCATTGGTTACAAAACCCTTAGTGCAAAGACGCAGTAGCTTCTACAAAGAATATGATGAATTAGGGCAAATTCTGTCTCCAGTCACAATTTGCATGCATAATCAATTTGCATCGAGTTGTATCACTTTGCAACACTTGAGACGGCCCTTAAAATAATCCTTATATATGTCTAGGGGTGTGAGAAAAGAAACCCTACACAAATACACATGGATATGCATGAAATCAGATCTAAAAATTCTGATTTCGTAATTCTTGATAGATACATATTCTGTCAAGCTGCTGTTGAGCTCCATCATTAAACCTCGATGGATATGAATCTGTCGAGTTTTAATGAACAACACTTCTTCACTTGTTTCTTAGACAGATTTGCATGGCTTCAATACTAAACTTGAACTCTTGTTCGTTGAAGTACTAAACCCATCCTAGATCTACCCAATTGCAAGTAAGTGCATTTTGTCAAAGGATTAGCCAATTTACATAACATATGTCTCTAGCAAGTTCCACATATATCCTAACAATCTCCCCCTTTGGTAATCCGTGACAAAACCACAACAAACAAATGAATCATGGGAGAAGTCTTGAATCACTAAACTCATAATCACTTGTTGAATATAATAAAATATAACCCTAACACAAACTCTTGAAAAAATTTGCAAGAAGAGAGTTCACAGCATGATAGATTTTCACAACCTATCTTTCTAAAACACTTTAAACAAAACTCATCAAGGCATCCTAGTGTAAAACAAAAATAAGGATTGCATACATAAAGAAAACATGTGTATAAAGAGAGAAAAGAAATAACACATGGAGAGATAGGTGAATAAGAACATACATCATCATATATATAAATGAGAAATAGATACAATGTAGTCATAAATAAATGGTCACAAGATTGGTGTACGGGAGGATAAAGTAACTCATAGAAAGAAAAGAAAAGTACATAAAATCCTCACTACATCCCTCAAAATATAGACACTCCCCCTAACAAAAAATGTTTGATGCTAACTCTTCCCTTAGATACAAGACTACTCTCATCATCCCAAAACTACTCCCCCTTTTTGTCACGAATGACAAAGGGTAAGTCACTGAGAGGTCGTCATCTCCTTATCACTGGAAGAGCTAGCATCCTCATCCTCATCATCATTATCATCACCATCATCGCTATCTTCATCTGCTGAAGCCTCGGGAGAAGGAAAGGGAGAAGTGGCGAAACCACTGAAACGAGCCTGTCGTCGTGCAATACGACCGACATAGGTGTTCACTTGATACAACTCATCACTGAAAGTGTCAAGGTAAGCATCCATGCACTGAAACTGCGCCATGATGGCCTCGAGAGTCACAACACCACCCAAAGAAGAAGGAACGGAGGTGGAAGGAATGGTGGAGGCTGGAGGATCCGTCTTCTCCGTCCGTGGCCGCTTCGGTCAAAGCTAGGCCTTACTCCGCCGAACAGAAGCTGCGCTGATGGCACCTATAATGGTGAAGTAGGGAGAATCAGGAATAAGGATAGAAAAATGGCAAAGAATTTGCATGATAGCCGAAGGAAAAATGAGCTTATCACAAGTCGTCGTATGCTGATAAACATCAATAATGGAAGTGATGAAGTGAGTGGGGAAGTCAATAGTAAGATCATCTAAGAGGGACAACAAAAATGAGCACGAGGCTCTATGATGGAGTTATAGTGAGACAGTGGAGTAAGAATAAATGTCATCACCATATTAAGGAATCTCGAACCTTTTGCAAAGCCCGAGCATGGGGTGTTTTGCTTCCCACTTCATATGGAATGTGTCTCACAGAAGTAAGACAGAAGCTCGTCTCTTGACACAGTCCAAAGATGATCACAGCCGAGGTAGTCAGGATGCGCTACCTTCGAAACATATAGTACCTCGGATATAAGATCCGGGGTAACTATGATACGTGTACCTCTGAATGTCATGACAAACTGAGGTACAGAGGTATCCATGTATGTTGGAGTAAAACTCCTATATAAAGAGATTCCCATCCCCGAGTCCGAATGACACGGGGTAGAGGAGTGTCGGAAAAGTCTGACAGAATGACATGGCATTCCGGATGAACGCCACGTTTCTAAAAGTTCTCAAGGAAGTCCTGCTGGGCCTTCCCATCATGAAACCGAACGTGAAGAGGGGGTGTAGGAAGATCAGTAGAAGACTCGGAACCAAGAGGGTTTCGAGCCGAAGTAGATTTGCGCTTAGGTGCCATGCGAAGTCTATCCGAAAGAGAGAAAGAGAGAGGGAGAAAGAGAGACACATCACAAACATAAAAAATAGAAAGAAAAGAGAGAGTATGTATGCATGAAAAATGCATGAACATGTGATGTGCTAAAAATAATTGCATCATGGGTTGAACCCAATCCAAACCTACCAGTATACAATTTTCAACATTCAAGCACACATTAAATGCATGAAACGTTGTGAAAATTCTAATGGAATGCAATGCATGATCATATATCATTAAATAAACAACACCTAACCCAAAAGTTTCACAAAAAACTGAAAAACCAAAAAAAATTCAAAAACCCCAAAAGTTTCAAAAAGAACCCAAAAACCTAGGTCTAATGCGTGAATGCATGAAAAGGGAGAAGATTAGAACACTTACCAAGTGTTTTGATCTTGATCTAGGCCAAAGAACACACGGGTAGAAGTTTTTGAGTAAGGGAGAAGTGTTTAGGGTGAGAGAGAAAAATTTATGTCGAGAGAGAAGTAAGAAAATGAAATCTGATTTCGCGCTCAGCTATATATAGAAAAATACATCTCGATGGATTGAGGAGCTATTGAGATCTGTTGAGCACTAAATCTCGACAGATATGAATTTGTCGAGGTGTTGTCGAGAATCTATCGACGACAAAAGTTCCTCGATGGATCGAGATTCTGTTGAGAATCTATCGGCCAGATAGAAATTTTCTCGATGGATCAAGAAGCTGTCGATGAGCTATCGAGACAAATTCCAGAAATCTCGATCCAATCAACATGTTAAGCTCACAAAAAACACCTCTCAACAAGAAAATGCAAAGCATTCATGATCCAAAACACACACACATACGAAACAAGTCTAACCAATTTTATATTTCAAAAACAAGCTAAGACAGTTTAGTGAGTATACATTAACACATGTATTCCTTGTGATGGCCAAATCACATTGTACATGCACATGTATCAAAAGCAGCAAAGAATTTGCACGTTGTGTGTGAAAACATAACAAGTGTGCACAAGTTTCTCATATTATGACAATTTGAGATATGAGAAGATCAAATATCACTCACACACATTCATAACTACTTGATGGGGACTATCACCTTCGAAGTACATCCTATAACTCTCACATCTCCTAGAAACACGCTTGTAACTATATTTAAAAACATTTTGATTCTTTTAGCTTTTGATTTTCTTTGCATATTTTTCTTTTTGAGCATATCATGCATGGGCATATAAGAGAGAGAAAAGAAATACCCAGTTATGTTAAGCCAAAAAATCACAATTTTACTGTGCCGAAGCATACAAATGTTATTCATGATTGGCAGGCTTTAGTGGTGAGATGGTTATATATGCCTTTCTCTTAGGATTTTTGAGTCCTTCCCGTAAAAAAGAGTGATATAAGTATGAGATTTAAGAGACAATCTTAATCATACTCATCACAAACATGAGCCACAAAGCTCACTTGCTTAGTTGTGCATTGAGATGCTCATCTAAGCTACAAAAGATATAAAGTTTAGAAAATTTTGTTTCAATGGCCATCCAAGGTATACAAGTACCAAAGTACACAAAACACACACTATTTTTTGTATTTTTCTAATTTTTCAAAAAAAACAAATTTAATGAAAAACAAAATAAAGCAAAACTGAAAACAAACAAACAAACAAACAAAAACATGTTAAACAAAGTAAAGCATAAAACTAGACTAACTCAAAAATAAGAAAGCAAAACACATAAGTAATGCATGAACAATAAGGGAAGAGAGAGAAAAAGTGACTAAATCACTTTGAGCCTTTTTCCTTCCACACTTTGGAAGAACCTTTCCTTTGAGCGAAGCTTTGATCTGATGGTGGGGGGGAAGAGTCGAAACCGTTCAAGTTCGAAAGGAACATGAGGTCCTTAAGAAGATCTCCAAGATAAGCAAAAAAGGATGGAAATTGATTCTGGTTTCCGAACGAGATCATACTATTACTTTATTGAATGGCTAACCACTTGTAGCAATTTGGACGAGTATGCCCTAAAGCTCCACAGTGATGACAGAGATGCGGCTTCTTTGATTGAGACTTTTTGTTGTTAACCTTCTTAGTCCTGGGGTTTCTAGTTTCTTTCTTTTCATTCTTAGGAGGTGCTCCTAGAATAGGTTTGCCCTTGTCTACGTTCTCACTAGCTATTTCAGTTTTATATTCATTGTTCTCAAAATTAACATTATTAGTAGGTGAGACAAACACAGTAGTACTAGAAGAGGCAATATTAGGAGAAGAGAAATCTTACCCCAAGCTGGTTCTATCAGAAGCAAATTTCTGAAAGCTAAGCATCTCATCGAGCTTTGCACTGGAAGTCCTCTCCAATTGAGCTCTAACCTATAACAGTTCTGCCTCAAGCTTCTTTGTCTTTTCAGCAAGGAAGTTGTTCTCAAACCATAAAGCTCCAATGGTTTGATTTGCTTCATCAACCTTTGTAGAGAGCTCCTCTCAATCTAGCTCAACATCACTCAGCTTCTTAGTGGCTAGCCTATAAAGTTTTTCATGCTTCTTAGAAACTTTATACAACTTAGCATAGGCTGTATGGATGTCATCTTGTTCATCCATTTTCTCAAACTTAGACTCCACCAAGTCCTCTTCTTCATCTACCTTTTCGATAATCCCCGCAGTAGGATTCACTATGGCAATGAAGGTATTCAAGATTCCCTCGCCATTATTGTCATCTGACTCATCCTCAGGCTCGACGTCACTCAAGGTAGCAGCAAGGGCCTTACTTTTCCCTATAGACTTGAGATATGTTGGACATTCTTGTTTCATGTGTCCAAAACCTTGACATCTGGAGCACTTTGGTCTTGAGGGAATAGTGTACTAACTGCCATCCTTAGCATCCTTCTTTTCTCTGTCTTGGCTTTTGAACTGAGACGAACTGGATTACTTACGGTCCTTGTCAAATCCTTTTACATTGGCATTCTTCATGAACTTCTTGAACTGCCTAGTGATGTAAGATTTCATCTTGGAATCTTCATCATCAGAAGACTCATCAATCTCATTACTTTTGGCCTTCAGTGACATGTTCTTGCTTTTGCTTCCTTTCCCGATTCTAGTCAAACTCAATTCATAAGCTTGCAAGTTGCCAACCAACTCCGTTAAAGGAATAGAGTCAATATCCTTTGATTCTTCAATGGCAATGATCTTGGCATGAAATCTCTTGGGCAGAGATCTTAGCACCTTTCTTACAACCTTGGGTTTGGGAATAGTTTCCCCAAGATTGAAGGCTGAGTTGATTATGTCCTTCAGCTTGGCATAGAACTCATCAAACGACTCATCGTCCTCCATCTTAATCTCTTTAAAGCTCGTAGTAAGCCTTTAAACATTTGAATCCTTAATAGCCTTAGTCCCTTCATAAGTTGTCTTGAGGATAGTCTAGGCTTCCTTAGCAATTTTAGTTGAGGATAACTTCTTGAACTCCTCATTGGTGACCGCACTGAATAAAGCATTCAACACTCTGTTGTTGAAGTTTACCACTTTGATCATGGCATCGTCCCAATCAGCCAGCGCTTCCTTTGGCTTAGTCCAGCCAATCTCCACTACTTGCCACACCTTCTTATCTAAAGACTGCAAGAAAACTCTCATGCGTATTTTCCAATATGCATAGTTAGTGTCATCAAATAAAAGAGGTATAATTAGGGCTGTCCCCTATCCATGGCAAACAGGGGTCAATGGATCACACAGCAAAGATTAACCCTAATCAAAGTGTGCCTGCGATCTGATACCACTTGATAGGCCAAGAATGTATTGACCCCTTTGGTAAAATTAATCAATTAATTAGCCAAGTGAATTAATTAGATTCAATTACATGAATAAGCGTGGTAGCACAAGCAAACCACCAACTAAGTTAAATGCAGTGGAAAATAAATTTGACAATGTGATTTGTTTACGAATGGGGAAAATCACCGAAGCAAAACCCCATCAGGTGAATTTAAGGTCACCACTCCCGATAATCCACTATTATAAAAAAAAGCGGTTACAAGTAAAAGCAATCCTAGTACCTAATACCAACCTACAATTGAACCCTTACCCCATTACCCAATTGGACTTGTAATGTAGCAGCAATCTCTCCTTTCAATGCACGGCTCCCAGTACGTGACTAACCAATAATGCACGGATCCCAGTACATGACTAACACACCAACTTGAGGAAAATGCTGGCTACAAAGTTCTTCAGTTCATCCAATAATTGAAGATTAAGAAGCTCCTTGGTTACAAAACCCTTGGCGCAAAGACACGGTAACTTCTATAGAGAATATGATGAACAAGGGCAAATTTTTTCTCCGGTCACAATTTGCATGCACAATTAATTTGCATCGAGTTGTATCACTTTGCAACACTTGAGACGGCCCTTAAAATAATCCTTATATATGTCTAGGGTTATGAGAAAAGAAACTCTACACAAATACACATGGATATGCGTGAAATCAAATCTAGAAATTCTGATTTCGTAATTCTCTATAGATACATTTTTTGTTGAGCTACTGTTGAGCTCCATCATTAAACCTCGATAGATATGAATCTGTCGAGGTTTAATAAACAGCACTTCTTCACATGTTTCTTAGACACATTTGCATGGCTTCAACACTAAACTTGAACTCTTGTTCGTTGAAGTACTAAACTCATCCTAGATCTACCCAATTACAAGTAAAGTACATTTTGCCAAAGGATCAGCCAATTTACATAACATATGCCTCTAACAGGTTCCACATATGTCCTAACAAGTTCCACCGAAACCTCCACCAATTCCAATTTTATCAGATGTTCCCAAAGCGACAAAAGTGTTTATGTGTGTTTGGATACAATGAAAGCCTTTTTAATAGACAATACATTCTATTGGCCAATAGAGAGGATTTAAAGTATTTTTTCCAGGGTGATGCAACCTTAATTAAAATATTAAAATAAATAAATAAATATATTATATTATATTAGCAATGGCCTAAGTTACTGGTTCAGTTGGCCCTACATGAAACTCCTAGTGAGCTTCAAACCCACTTATTACAAGAAGAATAGGAGATTAAAAAAAAAAAAAAAATAGGAGATCATTTTTATCTAGCCTAACTAGTGCATTGATGGGCCAAGCCACCCATTGGACCAAAACAGCTTTCACTATTGGGCTTTCACCTCTAGCATTTTGGTCATATTTCACTTACCATGCCAACACTTTAATCTAGGAATGGCAATAGGGCGGGGTGAAGCTGAAGGATGGGGTCTTCACCTCCACCCCGCATGTTTTTGTCTTATCACATTTCCACCCTGCCCCGCATAATGAGAAAAATTTTCTTACCCCATCCCTGCCCCTTAGGGTTCCATGAAGCCCCGCCCCACCTTGTAAAACTCTACTTCTTATTAATTTCTCCCACAACTATTACGAATTTTTTAAATAAAATTACATGTTTCATTAATAAAAATATACTTCAAATTACAAATAAATTTATCCCATCAAATCAAACTATTTTTTAACAAAAACTGAATAATATTATCTATGTATTTAACAAGAAAATATCACAACAAAAAAAAAAATCTTATAGAATAATCCAAGCTTCTTCTTTATATATATAAATATATATATATATATATATATATATATATATATATATATATATATATATATATATATATATATATAACATCTTTTTTATCTTTTTTTTTTAATAACATCTTTATCTCTTTCTAGAAACTAATATGATAGCAGGGGCGGCTCCACTTGGAGCCCAAGGGGTTCAAATGAACCCCCTAAACTGGCCCCAAAAAAAAATATATATATATATATATATATATATATATTTTTTTTTTTTACCCCCTAAAATAAATATTTAAACACCTTAACTCTTGATTTTTTAAAAGTCTGCTAAAATAAGTTTGAATATGATCATCTGAACAATATCTTAGACTTTTTAATCATAACAAAAAAAAAAAAACTCAATAACAAACCAATTTGATCTAAAATCTGAGAAAAAAAAATTAATATGCCCAACAACAAAAGTAGAAATTTGTTAATTTTAAACTTTAGAAAAGACTCATTTAGATCTTAACAATTTTGAAATAAATCAATCAAATGGGAGATCGATGGATGAATAATTGTTTGACTATGTACATTGAAAAAAATATAGCTTGTAGGATTGATAATGTAAAATATGAAACATCATAAAAAGCAATTATAAAAATTTATGTATTTCAATTTTTGTTTTGTTTTATTTTTTTATTTATTTTTTTTTTTTTTTTGGTAATGTCGATATATTTAAGTTTTCTTTCATTTAAAATTTTGTATAATTTATGTTTATTATTGACCACCCTAAACAATAAACCTGGAGGCGCCACGGTATGAAAGTCCTATTGGTACACACACACACACACACACACACACACACACACACACACATATATATATATATATATATATATATATATATATATATATATATATATATATATATATATTACTTTTATGAAAGAACTTTTATTTGTGAGTCATGGAAATTACAACTATATGCGTCACCTTCCTAAAGCAAGGTAACGTCACCTGTATTGCCGAGTAGACCGAGAAATTATTGTATACTCCCGGAGTACCATAAATGCATGCTCCCTCCTCTCACATGAATGGTGGACCCCATTAATTAAATTCATGATGGGACCCACCATTCATGTGAGAGGAGGGAGTACACATTTATGGTACTCCGGGAGTACCTAATAATTTTCCGAGTAGACCATGTGCAACGACAACAATGGTTAGATCATTAATCCTCTAATCTTATTGGGGTTGGAGGTTAGGACTCAAGAGTCAAGAGAGCTCTGTTCGAAATGCTCAGCTAATAACACGACATTAGTAGCTCTGTAGAATCATTAATTGTACTAGGATTTTTTTTTCGAGAAAGTTGTACTAGCTAGGAATGTTGATTAGACAAATTAAAATTAATTTAATCATTAACTTTAGTAGTGATATTTTTATATTAAAGGTGAATGATTAGAAAAATTAATAGGTAAATGACAAATTGAGAATTAATTGTTATAAATAACAATAAAAATATGAACATAAATATCATAATAAAGAAATGCATTTATTTCATTCAAAATTTTAAAATTATATATCACATGTTTAGTATTATGACAAATATATTGATATGTATAAATTATATTTCAACACATGGTGTCGTTTATCTATAATACCAATACAATCATCATAGCATGCTTTGAAAATGAACACGTTACATCACATGATATGCATTTACCAGTTTTTTAATCAACTTATTTATATGTGTGTGTGTGGTGGGAATGTTTGAAACCTTCTGGGCGCAACACAAGTGTGTGAATTTAATAACATTGTTTAGAACAATGCAGCGAATGAATGCCGAGGTTGTTTATATACTACGGAAGATAAAATGATTACGTGCTAGCAAAATGGACAAAATAGTGAAAGCAAAAAGTGTGGCCCAAGTTGCGTTGTGGTTGTTCAGGTTAAGAATAGATGAAGCCATCTAGAAATATCACAATTGAAAAATTGGAAAGGATTGAGATTGGGAGCTGGAAAGCATATTTCAAATTTGTTGCGATCATGTACAGTACTTTCTTAGAACACGGATGGGGTTTTCCACTTGTTGACATCTGGGACAATCAGTAGATTGATTCATATATGTTTGAGGAAAAAAACTGTTGACTTGGTAGGTAAGTATCCACTTATGTATGTATACATTTCCAAAGAAAAATTTCTATTTTAGGAAGTGCACTAGTGCTAGTCCCTCATGTGGTTTTAATTAAAGGCTGTAATTTATGGCAAGCTGCTTTTACAGTAAATTTGATGGTCTGGACTCTGGACTCTGGACTTAGTCTGTATATATAAAGGCATTAGATAGGCTTGGATCACAAAACAAAGAGCCTGTGGTTGATTTCAAAATATGGTTTTGTTCATATTGTCTATCTTCATTTTTTTATCCCGTAATACAAAAATATAACTTCAATTTTTTTATTAGTAAAATGGAAGAAGAAGAAAACTTGTACTCGTATATTCCACATGATAATGACTATATATTTTCGGGCATTTTTTTAATGGATAAGAATGATTATATAAATATGAAACTACACTTGGCATCTTTCTATCAAGGACAAATGTAGTTTCTGTTCTTATCAAATTATTCATTTTTATAATTTGTCATTTTCTTTTCTGTCACGCAATGACAATGTTTTAGTTATGATCATCATGCTCCCTCAGAGTAAGATGTAATGACAACAATGCTTTCTTTTATACCTCGCCACCGCCACCCTCTCCTGTCTTACCATTTCATTATGACTCGTTTTCCTATCTGATGTAGATGTAGGTGATACGTGATCAGTGTTATCCATCCAGAGTGACAACATTGATATATGTATATGACAGGAATAGCATTCGGCATACTTTGTATGTTTCCATTACATGCGCTGGATATTGATGTTATAGTTTTTATATATACAGTATAATATATGTTATAATGCAACCCAAGTTAGATATCAGACAGGTACTATGCACTAAATTTAATATTGAATCCGTTGTTTTAACGTAAAGCTCTTGTTTTAGGTTTCACTTTCTTGATCAATTAATAATTGATTTCTTCATATCTTCAGTTAGGCAGCAGCGAAAAAAGCTTTATATTTTATATTAATATGAATAGGTTAGGTAAGTGTTATAGTCATGAAACGTTGACCAACAAAAATCTACTTATACAGGCTGTTCTCAGGCTAAATTTATATTCGGAGAAAATCAATGAACTTCAAATCTTTGTCCAGACATGTCTACGTTCTATACTTTTTAAAATTTAAGAAGAAAGTTGACCTAAAAATGGTTTTGGTTGGAGGCCAAACTTCACTTTCGCAATATGCTAGAAAAAAGTTTTAAAAAAGATTGTAAAACTTGATCTACCGGATGGCTTGTGTTTTTTAGTTTTGTTTTATTTGTGTTTTTTAATCGTTATCTTACTAAAAAGAAAGTCAAAATGCCTTTTTTAATGTCAGACTAGTGTAGCGGTGAAAGAACATGCATGATTAAGACTGAATATCTATAGCCAAGTCAAGGAAAAACAAAAAGAAAATAATGAAAGAAATTTTGTTCTCTTGAAATACGCGTTTGATATAATGAAGAATTTATCTTACTAACAAGACTATATAATAGAACAACTTGTTATTAATTTCTAAATAAAAGAATCATTGTGTATATCTAATAAAAAATAAAACCGATGATGAAAATATGGGGCGGATTCGAAACTTATCCAAAAACATGCTTAGCCTAACAAAATGTAATAGATCCCTCAAACTCATAGTCCTAACCTAAGAAGCGCATATGGAAACTTCATTTTGAGTGTCATACTCATATAGTGTTATACCCATATCGTACTTGAGTTATGTTATATAATCTTTCATGTCCGTGCTTCCTAGATCCTAACTCTTGGCATCTTACAAATTAAGAATTTGATACGAACACTACCAACAATTTCTTGTGTATTCTGGTTCATCATCATGATAAACAAAAAAGCACTTAGACTTGAATGTTGATCTGGTTCATCATCATGATAAACAAAAAAACACATAGACAGCAAAGGACTTAAGGAGTAGACTCTTTGTCCTAGCAAAAGAAAAACGTAAACAACGTGGGTTTCCATTAGCCAAATATCAACGTGAACCATAAAATTAGTCAATGTGAGACCTGACGATTTCAGTATTTCACGGACAAATATAAGCGTGAATTTTTTTTTTTTTTTTGCTGAATAAAATATAAGCGTGATTTGATAAGCTTAATTAAGGTCAACGTATGTGAATGCTTTGCTGACAAGACTGGCATCTGGGATATCAACTATCAATATAAACACACTGTGTTTTACACACACTGTAAACGCCGCCCCATCAATATTACAACAATAGAGGAAGTGATATATGTTTATTTTCTCAAATGATCCAAGTATCATAGTTAAGAAAGTTCAGTTTCAAACTCCTTTATATGGTTATTTATTTACGATTGATTACCAAAACTACAAAAACAAAAGGTGTCGTTTTGGATTTGGACTGTTTTGGGGCTTCATTATTGGACCGCTCATGAGATCCGAAATTTTGAGTTATTATTTTCTTTTTCTTTCTTTTTTATCCAAAAAATTATACTTTCAAGATCAAGAAAATAAATGTAAACAATTTCAAATTAAGTACATATAAATTTCTAAAAGTCAGGTTTGAAATTTTTTTGGTAAAATGTAGTGCAAAAAAAAAATTAGATTTTTTAACCAAAATTCACATGCGACATGTTTTTTATTTCTCTTTTTTCCTTTTGATTTTCTACGTAGATGTGCCTATATCATTTATTACTAAAGCTTTTGTTGAATATTCTAGTGCATCAAAGGAGATACGTACGAGTGACACATGCCTTTTTTTTTCACGTATAATGTTCACATCGCAATCAATAGGAATAAGTCAAACTTATCTTTAATTACATAGATCATATAACCTTTTTTTTTTTTTTTTTTTTGAGATAAACCGATAGAAAGATCATATAACTAATTCTCCTTACTTGACTTGGACACTCATGACATTTTTTGCAAAATATTTAAGGTATGTTTGATAACTACTTTTTCTCCTTATTTTCTATTTTTAAAAATAATTTTTTATTTTTGAAACTAAAAAATTTGTTTGGCAATTCAAAATGGACAGAAAACAAAAACTGTTCTCAAAACTCAATTTGTGAAGAAAACTTAAAACATGCAAAATGCTATTTTCAGTTTCTAATTTTCAAAAATCAATGAAAATACAAATTTAATTTAATGAATCTGTCTCATTTAATAAGTTAGCATTAGAATTCAAATCCTAATAACAACAAATTTTAGTTTTTTTATTTTTTATTTTCAAAAAACGATCTTTTTAATTTCAGCTAACCAAACATGTTCTTGATTTCAAAAATACAATAAAATTGTTTTTTTCTTTATATTCCCAAAAACAATTTTTTGAAAATAAAAAATAAAAATTGTTACCAAACATAACCTTAGTTTTTGGAACAAAAAAAAAAAGTTACTAAAAAACCTCTACCTGAAGTTATTTAGTTGTGTAACAAATTAAACTTAAATTTCAAACAAGTAACCGCTCATGTGGATCGTCTGTTTGAAAATACCACACATCATACGATCCACATCTGCTTGGAACTCGAGTTTGCTAAACTCAATTTCTACTTAAAACTCGAGTTTAGCGAACTTGAGATCCAAAATGGGATATATAACCAAATAATTTGGGGCAAAGGCTTTTCAATAATTTTCTTTTTCTTTTTTTTCTTTTTTTCTTTTTTTTTTTTGTTGTTGCAAAAACTGAATATTTGGTGGAAAAAACCAACACTCACACAAGAAAACTAGTTTTTAACCCTTTCATCTCCTTTGATCATGAATTGAGATATAGTTATTTAGGAAAACTGTGAGAAGAATAGTTGGTTTTTTTCCTCCCCTGTTTGGACAAAAAATAGATAGAGTTTAAGGATATTAAAATAAAATAACCAAAACTACAAAAACAAAAGGTTTCATTTTGGATTTGTACTATTTGGAGTTTCAATAAGGGCCCTCATGAAATCAAAAATTTTGAGTTGCTGCTAGTGGAATAATACTTGATTTAAATTTTTATCTTCTTCTTCCTTTTAAGAAGTTTACCTAAAAATTTTAGGTTTTTCAAGATCAAGAAAATAAATAAAGAAACTTAAAATTATGATATAAATTTCAAGAAGTCAGGTTTGAAAATGTTTTGGTAAAATGTCGTACAAAAAAATTAGTATTTTTGAACCAAAATATTATCCACATGAAACATGTTTTTTCTTTTTCTTTTTTCCTTTTTAATTTTCTATGCCTATATTATTTATTACTAAAACTTTTGTCAAATACTTTAATGCATCGAAGGGGATAGATGAGTGATACATAGTTCTATTTTTAACATGTATTATATACGTGTCATATCCAATACATTAGATTAATAAACATAAGCCAAATTCATCTTTGATGATGAAGATCATACGTACAACTAATTCTCCTTTCTTGACTTGGGCACTCACGCAACAAATCTAGTTTTTCACTCTTTCTTCGTTTGATCATGATTAAGATATAGTTGTTTAGGAAATTTCTGAGAAGAATAGTTGGTTTTTTCCTCCCTATGTGGACATAAAAGAATAGAGTTTAAGGTTTGAAAATAAATAAAACAAAGGAATCAAATATACAAATTAATAATATTAAGATAGTATATATATATATATATATATATAATTCAATAGTTATAATAATAGAGAAAAGATTATTCAAATTATAATCCTCTTCATAAAAGAAAGTAAACAATATCACTAAACTACAAAACTCATCATTGAGTGATATCAATTCTCATCGAACAAAAACGAATAAATGAAAAAGAATGTATATTTGATGCTCAAGTATAATATAGAAGGATCTAGGTAGATCACACAAGACACGAGGGTCCCTTTCATACTATGTGGGCATCAATGTTGCGAGTTTAATCGGTCGTTTTCAAATTAATGGAAAAGAATCTAGGATGATATATTGATAGGCATGGTAACATTTTTCTTTTTTCTTTTTTCAATTGTTTGCACGGTAAAGAAATTGCATTGTATGGATAAATAAAACCTCTACTATATGGTTAAACAATCCCAACAAGAAAGAAAGGTCCCAATCAAAGTGTTAAAAAAATAAAAAATAAAAAAATCCAAGAGGAGGTAGTTAATTATTAATGGTACCCCACCAATAAACCAAATTCATGAGTCATGCCATTTCAAGGATCGAGTTAGTAGTGGAAGCCAACAAGCCAATGATGACAAAGACCTGGGAAAACGAGTTAAGGTTTATCAAACAAACAGCTGCCACATCGGCAAAAAACAAACTGACTAATAATAAAGACGGCAAATGTAAATGCAATTTCATGGTTCAAATCCAAACTTTGGTATCTATTTTCTATTTGGCAATAAAAATATTCTAGAAATCAGGTTGGTGCGCAATTGTCACAGAACAATATTAGAAACCACTTCATCCATAGTAATCTCAATCCACACGTAGGATTTGCGCGGATGCAGTGTCAACGGTTCATTAAACTGTTTGTATAAAGACCCTTTCCGTCCCAAAACAAAAAGTCAAAAAAACAGACCTCTCTCCTCTAGATAGAATAACTTTCTAGTTTCTAGCTTGACAACCAAGCAAAACCCAACTTTAATAGAAAGAACACCACCAAGAAGACGAAGAAGAAGACAGACTAAAAATGAAGCTAGTTTGGTCTCCAGAGACGGCATCAAAAGCCTATATTGATACTGTTAAATTTGTAAGCAACTTTCTAACAATCTTTATTTCTTATAGCAAATTGGTTTCCATTTTTCTTTCTTTCCAATTTGTTTTCCATATCTTTAATGAAATCTGTTATTGGGTTTTGTTTGCAGTGTGAGCTTTATCAAGAATCTGGCGTGGCGGAGCTTGTTTCAGCCATGGCTGCAGGTTGGAATGCAAACTTCATAGTTGAGACATGGTCAAAAGGTGGTATTATGGCCACAAGTATAGGCTTAGCCGTGGCGAGCCGCCACACGGGTGGAAGACACGTGTGCATAGTCACAGATGAGCAGTCAAGGTTAGAGTATGCTGAAAGAATGGTTGAGGCAGGCATGACACCTGAAATTATTGTTGGAGAGGCAGAGGAAGTAATGGATGAGCTAGTAGGCATGGATTTCATGGTTGTGGATTGTGGGCGCAAGGACTTTGCAAGAATACTGAGGCTGGCCAAATTGAGTAGCCGGGGCGCGGTTTTGGTGTGTAAGAATGCTAGCTTAAGAACTGCTTCGAGTTTCAAATGGAGAACCATTCTTGATGGTGGATCACGGCGTCTTGTGCGTTCTGTGTTTCTCCCTGTGGGGATGGGATTGGATATTGCACATGTTGGTGCTATTGGTAATGGGGGAAATTCAGGTTCAAGTTCAGCTTCAGGTTCCGTCAGATGGATCAAGCATGTGGATCAACAATCAGGAGAAGAACATGTTATCAGAAGGGTGAAATGAATGGTTTTCTCTGCTTTTATCCTTTTTTCATTTTAGGTTGTATGTATGAATTCATCTGCTGAAAAATAGTTATCTGTACATAAGTTAATGAGAATTAATCAAGATACATTCAACTACTAGCCATAAAACTGATTATTTCATCCATGTTACTCTCCAAAAGATAGCTTTTGTTCCATCTTATCTTCTCTGATTCCTCTATTCTACGGCTAAGTTGTACGAGTATTTTTTTTCATGGAAATGAATAAGAAGATATCTCTCAACAAATCCATTTAAACATTTCGTTCCACCATTTCTTCTCTGATTCCTCCTTTCTACGGCTAAGTTGTACATATATTTTTTTCATTTAAACAAGTCAATGTCTTCATTCACAGGAGATTTCTTTCCCTTTCTCCAGCACATAAAAAGGGAAGGTTGCAAGGATAAATATAGCAACGCATAAAAGAACCAGTGCATTTTTTCTGTTCCTTCAACCGCAAATGTGCACAATTGTAAAATTTTGGACAGCAAATACTGCTGGCTTTTACGAGGCAAACAGGTAGACCCAATTAACAAGTCTCAACTCTCAAGTACAGAGACAGATTAAACAAATCAAACTCTCAATTTGTATAAATCATATCAGTGTAAAACTCTATAAAACAAAGTAATCTTAAATCAACAGAACATTATCCCCAGTCATCTTCCATCAAGAGACTATTTACTTGGCAAACATTTGGTATTTTTTACAAGACCATGTAGAAAGTACTCTCGAGTCTTGACATCCTTCCAGCATGCTGATCTCAGACGGGGTTTCCAAAGAGCCCATGGTTAGTTTCCCGTCACTCAACTGATGTACAACCCACCTCCCCTCATCCCCACTCCAACTAATATCATGGTAAAGATAATACTTGTCCTCATTTCCTACACAGAACACAGTCTTGAAGAAGTAACCAAATATAGTCAACCAAATTGAATTTCAAGTAAACTTACATATTTAATGATCTCAGATCACTAAAATCTTGTAAAGTAGAAGATTAGTCCCAGCTGTTACGACTTCTTCTAAATGCCTTCTTGTCTGAAAGCACCTTCTTGCTCTTAAGGCGTTTCTGCTCCCCAATAGCAGCCCTTCAATAATACAGAAACAAGAGTAAAAGACTCTCTTGCAAAGACAGAGGAAAAGGATGTTGCAGACTCTCTTGCATAATAGCTGCAGGCGGCAACAAAGGTAATTGGAAAACACAGATGCTGTAGAACTTACATCTTCGCAATTTTCTTCTTTTGCTCTTCCGAAGGAGGTGGTGGTACATATGACGCAGCATCAATTATTGCCTGTTTCAGTCAATATTAGAGAGAGAGAGAGAGAGAGAGAGTATAGAAACAAAAGTAAATGAACCAAACTTTAGTGAATGCAAAGTATAGAAACACAACTTTTAGAAACTCCAAGAAAAAAAAAAAGCGCTCAAATGTTAGATGAACCAAAGCATATGATCGTGAAGGAAATTATCTTCAGCTTATGAATGGAAAGCTAAAGACCTGAAAAGCTGATGCTATTATACTCTAACCAAATTAAACACAATGTCACTGCTCACCACAAGGTACATATCTTACTCCTCCCTCCCATTCCCCAACCAACTTCCAAACAGCTTCAACATGGCCTTAGGCATGGCCCAAGTAAGACATAACAATTCCAATTACAGGGACCAAATCTCATGAGCAACGAAGCAATTAGAAGTAAATGATTATCTTCCACCCAAAAGAAAAAAAAAAATTTAATTAAATTTAACAGACTCCCCACATGCTTTGTGCATATATTACACCAACTAGTAACAAATCACTCACTCTTGATTAATTGTTTCACAAGCAATAAACTCCAACTCAAGTGACACTTCTTTTTTCTTTTCTTTTTTTTGATAAATAACTCAAGTGACACTTCTTTAAAAAAACAAAGCAGAGGGTGAGGTAGTGGGTTCAAGTCTCACCGGGTGCATGTGTAATTACAAATAAAAAATATTAGAAAAAAGGTTTCACTAGCAAGGTCCTTCCTAATGCAACAGTGGAACTAGCCAAGAGCCTTGTAGCTCAATAGCATTGCCTTATCTCCTTTATAATGAGAACCAAGGTTCAAATTTCCATCCCCCATTTTCTGTAACAATTGAATTATCAAAATGCAGCAGTTCAACCAAAGAAAAGCACCTCAATAAGAACTCACCCTCCCTAATCACCTGCCAAGGAAGAATGCCCTTTCCTAAACATCTCTGAACCTCTAAAAGAAATTAAGCTGTATTATGAGTCAAAGCCCAAATTCCTCCACAGAACATGCAGTGCACTAGAGACCATGTAAAAGGACTACCAACCAACCCATATAACCGTTGCCCTCTACTGTATGGCTAATAGCAAACAAATCAGGGCCCACTTCACATCAACAAATTTATCCACCTCAGATAGTTGATTTCAAAGACAGAAACACCTGAAAAAATACCAGCCACTTCTAATGGCCTCCACTAACTAACCCCAAAATTTCCCAACTGCAGAAGCCATCCCCACTCCCTGTATTCCTAACGCATCATACTCCTCCACAAAGGCACAAACTCTCCATGGTCACTGTGTACCTCAATAACAATCTCCCTAATGAGGCCTAATGAACTCACAAAAGCCTCAACCAAGAAAAACATAGTAAGCAGTTCATGAAATGATGGCACAACCTAAATCATGTCCAAACTAACTGAGTTTTACCAACTCTCAGGCACAGCCATTTCAAAATGTGCCAGACAACAATATTGGGGTCAAGGTAGTTTTATTGAATCTCTGACGAGAAGCAGTGGCAAATTCCGTATTGCAGAAAAAGAATATATAAGTGTGCATTTTTTAGTACCTGAAGTTTTGCCAAAGCATCTTCAATGTTGCCCCTGAAACAGAAAAGTAGAATCAAACCAGGTGTCTTGGAAATCTATATGCTAAACCAACTACAAAAAGGAGGAGGCAGAAGTTGACTTCTGTGTTCTAGTTTTTGTTGAAGAAATCACAAGCTCGCCATCCTTGTTGATCCGATTTTTCTCCTGTTTATGACCAGGAAGATTACCAAAGAGATAGCAGAAAGAAGCGTACAATAAAAACTACAGAAGCAATCACAAATGATAAGACAAAAACATTAATTGATTAAAACATGACAAAGGAAGAGTCTGTGTTATTGGGTTCACTAAGATACAATGGTTAGCAAGGACCATCAAGATTTCTCTTTTCTCTTTTTAAATATTTTTGTGAGAGGGATGGGGAAAAAAAAAAAAAAGGGAGGGGGGGGGGGGGGGGGTGGAGGCTATGCAAAGAGAATTGATCACATTTTGGAGCAAGAAATTTCTCATCATAGGTCTCTCCTATGTGTTCTAAGCAAATAAACACATAATAAGAAATAACAGTAGCAAACCATCTGCATAATCTTCTCCCTTATTCGGTCACTCAGCCAATATGCATTTTCAACATTGAAGCGCATGTCCACCTTTGTGTTCACTGTACAATAATCAGATTTGACCACAAGCAAAGATAATAAGTAGCAGCAAGAATGATAAAATTGCAAAAAAGGAGTAACATGAACAATAATGATAATAGTAAAATAGGCACTAAACGCTGATTTAAAATAAAGGAGGAAGAAGTGAACTCACCTTTGTTGACATTTTGACCTCCAGGTCCACCACTTCTTGCAAAATTGACAGTTACATGCTCTGAATTAAATATTTAATAATCAGATAAAAAATATCCATAGTATGGTAAGAAAATATTGGAGGATATTATTGTTAGTTGGTCCGACTTTGAAAGGTCACCGCAAGAAAGATTATATGATGAATTACAATGTTGGCTGCCATTGTGACAGTATTTTAATCAAAGAAGCTGAACTATATCAACCTTCAGGTATAGTTCCTTTGTAATTCCCAGAATAGCAACCAGATATAATCATATAGCTTACTACAGTTCAGAAATTCAAAAAAGAAAAGGAAACAAACCCTATTCTTTTCCTTTTTCTATTGGAGAAGATTACAGAGTCATAATGAAAAAAAGAGAATCCTTCAATCATCATCAAGCCAATACCATAGCCAAGTCTGCCAAGAAGACAAGATATTCAGCCAGGCTTGATGATCGTCGGTAATTTGACTAAATTTTGTCTGAAGTCAATGCTGCCTAATTTCTGTTCCTCGTAAGACAAATCAATAAGAACCTATCAACTGCAAATGCCAATAGTAATATCCCATATAACACACTTGAGTCCTACATAGAAACCTATTGCAATAAGCCAAACTTTTAACATTGGAAACCAAATGCTCTACCAATATCAACCTTTGTGGAAAGGACAGAAGCGAAAGGATTCTAGGTCATTGTGAAAGGGGAAAAGAATCAGCAACCACCAGCCTCTGTGGCTTATCCTTTCCTGGTTGAGGCTATGCAATCATTAGTGGACGAGTTTCTTTCCCCTGAACTAAAAAGTAATGGAATAGAATTAGGAGCTATAGCAGTTTTTGGGCCTTGTAACAAAGCTTCTGGTAATACATGAAGTAACTCTAGAGTGTCCCACTTACCAGTCTTTTATAATTGCTTTGATCAGAGAAGTTTGGGACTAATAGAGGGAGAACGATAAAACTAAGCTAAATGAACATAAAGATTATATCTATTGCACAAGGCTCCTGCTTCTGTGAGATCTGGAAGAGGTGGTTGGTAAAGAGCCTTATCCCCAATTTTGAAGAGGCCAATTCCAGGTAAGCAAGATGAACATGAAGCAAATAATTCCTTTTCAATTACAGAATAAAACACACACACACTAAAAAAGTAAATAGATTGATTGGTGCTAAGATAATTTAGCTGATGCAATATGGACTCCATCAAAAACCTTAGTGATATATTAGGGAATTTTCACAACACAAAAACAAGGAAAGCATAAAAGCTTGGTTTAGAAAAATGAAGAACAAAGGAAGATAGATGTTTTTGATAATTCGATAGTTACAATAGGGGAGAGGGATTCAAACCCTGATGTCTCTAATGGAAACACTAGAAGATGCCAGTTGAGCTACAAGGCTCGTAGCAACAAAAGAAGAAAGGGAGGATCCCGGTATTCGGCATTAAGGTCAACAGAGTCTTTGGTCTTCATATTGGCACATTCTAAGCATTCAAATCAGCCCAAACATGCAAAATTTCATCTCCTACTTCTTTTCTCTAAAGTCATAGAAACAATCAAAAACAAAAGCACAATGACATCTATATCACACAAGACACTGTAGCGAGCCTCCAGCTCCAATTGCCCAAAAATACTCTAAAAAGTATTCCTTTAAATCTATTCCAAACCAAAATCAATCAAAAAATAGTTGTTTATGTTCTTCCATTAGAATCCTAATTCCAGTCAGAGACAAAACCGGCAGCACACTTGAGTGGAAATACCTTAAGATTATTATAAGTAGTACAACTAACTAAATTGCTTTCACTTATTAGTCATGAATTACTAATAGACAACGATAAACATATAATATTAATTTATTTATTACATACCGAGCGTGATTTTAGGGATGGGCTGGTTAATATCAGCGGAGAGAGCGCGGTCCTCGGCTTCTTGCAAGAGCTGCTGAACCTGCGCGAGCCGAGATGACACTTTCTTTCCGTCGGACGCGGCGGCGCATCGAATGCGGCTGAAGCTGATTCCACGCTCTGTGACTGCTGCGTATCTGAGGGTCCCACCGATACCTCGCAATCGTGACAAAGAAATTGAAGAAGAAAGAGGAGCAGGATTGAAGATTCCTCTCAGAATTACGTTTGCTGTGGTTCTCACTACCGCCATTTTTTTTTTTTTTTTTGTTTGTTTTTCGAACTTCAAAAGCAAAACTAATAAGGATGACCCGACCGTTTTTTGTGAATGAATATGTTCTTCGATTTTCCCTCAACCTCTAATTTTTGATAAATTGTTTTTTTTTTTTTTTTTTTTTTTTAAGAAAAAAAAATTTTGAGTTTCATTTTAGAGGAGCACAACAATGTGGCTGTGAGTTGGTCTAATTTTTGTGTTCTGCGCCACTTCACACGTGGCATGTAGCTATTTGAGCAAGTTCAGCCCAAGATCACATCCACGTGGCAACCCCTGTTTATTCTATGAACATCATTCTCTCCTCCCAATTTCAAAAACTATCAATTTATTTCATATTTCAAACTTTATAATCTGAATATATATATATAAACTTTTCAATCATTTAAAATTTTAAATGGCATCACAAATTATACACCTTTGAATTTTTAAGATCTAAAATGAACTTTGAAACAAACTAATTGGAAAAGATTTGAAATGGAAAGTCTAAACACCCAACATGGGGCAAGGTCTCAAATAGACATGGCAAAATGAACTGTTCGAGTCGGGTCAGGTTGACTAGTATTTTTCACATGAATTTTTTTATTTTTTATTTTTATAAAGAAAATAACATGTATTTGTTATTTGGAAAGTTATACAACAAATTACTTGATGTAAAATGCATTATTTTGAATTCACCACTTATATCAAGAATTAACTCAGTTAAACTTATTAATACTTATTCAATAATTTTAACATTATACAAATCCTAACATTGCAAAACAAAATAACACAAAGATAAGTAAAACAAATACACAAGTTTTATTTTTATACAATATCAACATTCCAAAATGTAAAAAAAAAAAAAAAATTACAAATGACTTATTGGATAACTCATTTGATAAAGAATAAAAACATATAAGAAATTTACAGTATTGAAAATTAATTTTATAATCATTATCAATTGTGGTTGGCACTCTATTTTAATTTGAGATATACATTAAAGTTCGATTGCTTACTTATTTATACATGGTCTCTTTTATGAATATCATGTCATTGTTAAGCAACATACACTCTAGGAAATATTATAATTTATTTTAAAAAGCCATTTATTTTGAACATAAATTGTCAAAAAAAAGGTCTAAGCATTCATAATTTATGCTAATTTGATACTTTGGTTTCACTATTTTCACACTTGTGAATGTTTTTCACACATGTCTACAATTTTAAATATGTTTTTAACTCTACTGTAATCAAATTATCTTGGCATGTACTTTACTATTTGATATCTAAAAATCTTTACTCATTACAGAACGCTCAACCATTTATTTTTCAATTAATTTGCATGCAATTATGTAAATGTATCAATTGTTTCCTTAAACCTTACAATAAACAATTAAACCAATATTGTCTTAATTTTTACTATTTTTTTTACCCAAAAAAAAAGTTTTAAAAAAATGGTTCGGGTTCGGGTCGGGTTGACCCGCAAAAAACACGGGTCAGATCACAGGTCAACCCGTTTTTGCTTCGGGTCCCAAAAAAAAAAATCGGGTTCAGGTCGGGTATTTTTCGGGTCGAGTCGTGTCAGAAAATTCTGACCGTTTTGCCATGTCTAGTCTCAAATCTTGATCAGAATGTTCTTAGTAACCAAGCACCCTATCCTCAAAATGAATGTCTAAAGAAAGAATAATTACCTCATCATCACTAAATCAACATTAATTGTTATGATCAATTTTTTTAAGGATAAATTACAGTCGGCACTCTTAAGATTTGAGCTAATACCAAGCAAGTCCAAAATATTTCAAAAATAACAAATTTGGTCCCTAAATCATACGCTCCTAGAAATAAAAGATTTTGCATTTAGCATATAGTTTAGGGACCAATTTAATTAATTAGTTCTAAAATGTCTTTGACCTGTTTAGTTTTATCCCAAATCTCAAGAGTGCTAACTATAATTTACCTTCTTTTTTTATCCCTATTAAGAGTTCCTTTTGATTACTTAATATATGGTTTTGATGAGTGGAGTCACATCATCGCTTTTGCATTTAGTGTAATGGAACATGATGATGTGTTAAATCGTTAGTGAGTTGTTGGCTCCAAGTCGCTCCAATGGGTACCTGTGGAATAAGAACAAATGGACCAAACAGAAGGCATCGATGTGATACTAACCAAAAACCTTCCGAATGTCAAGTTAGCGAATGAGAAATCTCTAAAAACTCTATAATCAGAGAGTTCCTACGTACTAGAGGAAAGTGGAGGTCGGGTGCTTATATAGTGGTAAATGGTGAATCAAAATCCCTTCAAAGTAGGGATCTTTTTTTGCTTGAAGGGTTTGGCACTTAGGGTTTCCAAGATTTTAGGGTGCCTTTCCATGTGAGAGAGATATAGGTGAGTAATGGGTTTTATCTTGTGTGTCATGTAAGATGTTTCCATGTATAAGTATTCGTGGGGACCAAGCCAAGCCATGCTGGACCCATCGGCCTCTTCACCCCGTTGGCCTTTTGCCCCGTTCGAGGGTTACTCATTGGCTTATAGAGAAATTCGTCTGATATCATTGCTAGGTCGTCGCTTATGCTCTCGTTGCTCTAGGTATTCCATTTATATTCGTGGAGCTGACGGGTCCATAGGTGATGTCGGCTTCCTTGCGTAATGCATCTAGTGGTATTAATTTATTGCCCAAAATACCCCTATTAGAACAAGTTGTTATTGTACATCAATGAGGAGAAATATCCTAAAAGCACATCCCTTCAACCAACCTGCAAAATGGTGTATTATTATAACCTCTCCCACTTTATAAAAAATTGGTTATCAACTTCTACTTAAAAACCCTATACATACCCTTTTAAGCCTTGAGCAAAGATAAGCATCAAGAATCTTATTATTCTACATTTTTTCTTCCTTCGGGAATTTCTCCACTGACTTAAACCTAAGTGCCTCCAATCAATCCCACTAGTTGGTCAAAACCTAAGAAGCAAATTATTTAGTCCTTGCATGCTGTGGAATTTTCATTTATTTATCATCTTTGTTCAGTTAAGATCCTTGTAAAATGTTAATAAATCATTTACCACCTATATTTTTTTTCTTTTCTTCCCACTTTTCTTTCCTAAAATCAAATATCATGGTTAAATTTTAAGGACAAAAGTATCCAAAAATCATCAATGAATACACCTAACTCATCCACTAAGTTATACTCTTACATTAGAAGAGTAAAAATATCAAAAACCTTATTTTATATGTGAGTTAGGCATTGGCTTAAAAAGCTAATTTTTTTTACTATTTAGTTTATTTTTGCTCCTATTCAGTTTATTTTTGCTCCTATTCATGGGTCCCGTTACATTTTTTGGTATTATTTATGGGTCTCACTATACTATTTCAGCTACCTTTTAACTTTATTTACAGTATTTTCAGTAAAAAAATTTCAATTTTAACTAAATAAACTATTTCTAAACAGGCCTTATGTTTAGATAATGAGAGACAATGAGAGAAGAATGGAAAGTAAAGATTCAAATAAAAAAGAAAATGTGATAAGAATACAATACTTAATTCTTGATTGTTAGGGAAGAGATAAAAATGAGAAGAACGAAATGTCAAAGAAAATAAAGACATATATCAATATTCTTAGTTGCACATATTTGCTAATTATAGAATTGATAGAAAAGTGGATAGAAAACAAAACAATTTTTAGTAAAATTTTATTATACTCTTATATTGAATAGTTTTCAATAAAATAATAAAGGAAGACTAAACATTTTCCCTCAACAAATTTAAAAAACAAGTGAATGATAAACCCGAATTAAAAATCATCTCTCTCTCTCTCTCAAATCATATGCTATATAATAAAAGTCGGGCTTAAAAGCCGTAGTTGCGCCAAGTGACTTCACTAAATTGCAGAATTTTTTTTAGATTTTTAAAAAAATATATACAATTTTTCTTCTCCTATAATTTCTAAGTTGATAAAAATCTTAATTTGATTACAATTAAAATTCTTCATCTAATCTATCTAATCCTTATTTTTTACATGTAGTGTATTATAAAAAAACAAACAGCAACTTTCTTATTGCAGCAATTTTTATATAAAAACAACATTATATTTGTTCTTATTAATTTCTATTGATAAAATAACAATAAGTGTTCTAACAAAACGTGCAACCTACAATAAGTGTTTTCTAAAATTTCAAAATGAGATTAAATTTAGTTGGTTGGTCTATCTAAAATATTATCAACAAAGCCTAAAATCAATAGGATAGAATTAACTAAAAAAAATGACAGAATTTCAATAAATAAAAAATACATAAAATAAAGTAAATAAGATAGATTTTTTTTAAATGAAAAAAAAAAAAAAAAAAGGAAGAAGAAGAAGTTAGAATTGAATACTATTGTGTATCAACTTATGCTCGTTTTTGTTAATTTTTTTAAGTTCCTTTTTTTTTGGATAAATATGCATTTTATGTCATCTTTTTCCTAATAATCAAGTAATAAAAGAAAGTAGTATTTGATTTACAACTACAATTACATTTGTGTCTATCTAAAATGTTATCAACAAAGCCTAAAATTAATAAGATAGAATTACCTATATATAAAAAATGATAGAATTTAAATATTGTATATCAAACTATGTTTTTTTTTTTTTTTTACTATGTTTCTTTTTTCTTTTTTTTTGGGATAAATTTGCATCTTATGTCATCTTTTTCCTAATAATAAAGTTAAAAAAAAAAAAAAAAAGGTATTTGAGTTTCACCTAAACTCCTTCTTTTTGTTCATATCATCTTCTTCACAACCTAAAATTCTCTCTATATATACACATAGTTTTTTAGTGTATTATTATTTCTACTACGTACCTTACAATTATTTGTTATATTCTTTCATTCTCCTCTCTACCCTACCTACAACCTTGTAGGTATTTTTTTTCTTTTATCAAATTGAATAGATTTTATTTATTTGTTGCCTTTTTATTATATGTTATATGAATTTTATCAACAAGTTTTATAGATAGACTGAAATTCTATATTTGATCGCACCTTTTTGTATTTTTTTTAAGACATCAATATAGTAAGCAATATATTTGTACTTTTTATTTTCTTATCACATGATTATTTGTTGTTGACATCAATATTTTATTGTGGATTTAATTTTTTGTGGTTTTTGTTTGGTGCTTTGTTCCATGTAATCTATCTTCTTTAATTAAAAGCAAAATTTGCTGTTAAACATGAAATTGGATACGAGAGAAAAAGAAGGATCTAAAAATGTTCTTATATCCATCAGTCCAAATTCCTACATAAGTCTATCTTTACTTAACTCTATTTTCATTTTTTTTAAAAGTTCATAAATTTGGATATTTTTTCATTAATGAATTGGGATTTTGGCTTAATTTTGTTTTCAACTGTTTCAATTATTGAATTCATTGTTTTTTTATGTGTAATATTAATATTTGGGTTTTTTTATGAGAAAAAATATATATGTGTTGTTAAGGGCTAAAGCACAATACAATTACAAACATTACTTTAAGTTATGTTATATTTATTTATTAGTAAGTTAGAATGTTACATTAAGTTAGGTAATTATATTTTTATTTATCATTAAGTTAGAATGTTACATATGAATACATATGCTAGTTTTACAGCTAAGGAGGTGATATAACTTATAACCATTTGGATGAAATCAATACTAAACAAATGATTTAAATATTAAAATAAGAAATAAAAATTAAATTTCTTTTAGGTGTACAAGTACAATTTATTTTTTAATCTTAAATTTTGAATCAATTCTTTTAGGACGATCCCTTCTTCATAAATAAACTAGCTTGTAACTCCATGCATATGCATAGATACACTTAAAGATATACAATAAGATGCAAAATATAATTCATATATATATATATATAATTTAAATACTATTGATAGTCATTTTTATGTTTTTTTAACTCTTTAAAAATTTTTATAAGGATATTATTAGGTATAAAATGTAAATTGTCCATTTTTTTGAAAAATTATTGTGAAACACTTTTTTTTTTTTTTTTAGGATTCATTTATTTTAGACTCTTTTGTTTTTGTACTTAGTAACTCACTTGGATGAATATTTAGGATGTGGTCTCATGTTTGATTCTAAAATTAAGAAATAAAACTATTTAAGAATAAATAATTTATGACACATGGCGCAAAATTGAAACTCTAATTTGAAATTCTAATTTGAGTTTCTCTCAGCTTCACCTATTATTATATATATAGATAGGAATTATTTAAAAAATTATAAAAATTTTTATTGACCATTGTAATTAGATATATTATATATAAGGACAAATATACAAAATTCATTTATTTTTTAGATTTTAAAAAAATAGATTTTTTTTTTTGTTTTTATCTTTTATATATATACACACACACACACACACATAGAGAGAGAGAGAGAGAGGGAGAGATTTCATTAATAATTGTTATACTATTTTTACAATTTGCCATAGTTTTTAAAATATTTTATAATATTTGTTTTTGAAAAAAAAAATACCAAACTTGAACTTACATAATATACATCTTCCATGTAACTTTTTTTTTTTCATTTTATTTGTTATTCAATTTAATTATATTATCAAAATATTTTCTATTAAGTTGTGTATGGCACGGGCATAATACTAGTAAAAGAAAATAATAATCCATTTTCTACTTTCTCTCTACCCATTGTTATCATCTCACTTTGCTACCAAACTAATATCATTTCTCTTTTAATATATATTCCAATCTCCTTCCCTCTTCAGACTCTTCTCTCCCTCTCTCTTATCTCTCAAATCTAAACGTCTTCTTAAACAATTCAACTATCTTTTAAGCAAAGACTTAACTTACTTTCTACCGTGAAAAACAAGCATATTTCCATTTCTTTTAAAAAAGTAAATGTCTGGTTTGAAAGGACCAAGCAAAGTGAAGTCCAAGAAATATCAAATGTTGGGAAGAATAGATATATTCAGTATTTATTTATCTATTATTAATTTACAAGTGAAGTGGTAGGATTCAACCCACATTATCTTCTATGGGAAAGTTGGACAAGTCACAAGACTTTTGACCATATTCATGAAAATTCATGATCATTAAAAGACCATAAATGTTTCACTTTTTACTTTACACATTCTCAGGTTGTAGAACATCCACAAAGTATACATCGCAGAAGCAGTAATCACCCAATATATCAGCATTCAATGAAAGAGGCCTCTGAAAGTCCAGCAATCATTTCAGATCCCACTTGTAAAAAATATCCAGTACATTTAACTCCGAGGAAAAATCATCAGTATTATCTATTTAACAACTTCAATAACCTTGCTACATCTGATGCATTCGGTGGAAGGAGGCTTCATGCACACGTGCATTCCAAATTTCCAACACATTGAGCTTATTTGTCCCTGCCTCAATTTCTAGCTTTCCCCCTAGAATAACCACTTTTGTCTCTAACATCAGATTTCATCATCCTTGAGACCTCTAAGAGCATTTGCATCAATCAATGCAAAATAGAAAAATATATCAATTTTACACATTTAACCTCCAAAATCACCCATACCAGTCAAGTTAAAAATGTGTAAATTTGTAAAGTTACTACAATAAATGTGTAAATTTATGTGACACTATTCATTTTGTATATAGTTTTTTATTATTTTTTTATGCATTCTGACGCTAAAGAAAGGGAGTGAATGGTGGTTATTGTGTGTGAAGAAAGATAAAATTTTTATATTTTAATGAAATATTGTGTAAAATAGATAATCTGATGTAAGATATTTTGAAAAAATCTATTCTTATACTAAAATAGACGGAATTTTTTGCGTAAGCTAATATGAATACTCTAAGCGAGAAGATCCTCCCTTATCCCTACCATCTAGATCACTCTTCTTGAGTGCTGCTCCAACCTCCCCTACTAACTTGCCCATGTCCACTGCTACTACCTCCTACAACTCCCCAAACCCCCCACCCCCACCCAAAAAAAAAAAAAAAAAAAAGCAATCTTCACATCCCCTAAAAAACAGAAAGACAATGAATGTAGCTATATATAAATAAATGGTAAACACAATTTGCATGCTCATATATCATTGAATCAGTCATCCTCTCTTATTCATGAGAGAAGGAGATGCCATTTATTCTAGACCATAACTATGTTGTTATGCAGCAAAACTTATGGGCTAGTACAATATCAATTCAAACATTACACATCACAATAAAGAACAATATCTACATTTTCAAAAACAAAAAAGGTGAAATACTCAAATAAGCTCATACTAAATTCCATATGCTTCAAATTCCTGACAAATACTTTATGAAAATCAACTAATGTGTTAGAACCTATCCACAAGAATTTCCCAAAAAGCCATCTATACCACAGAGCAGATGTAAGCCCATCGTTGCTAATCCACATAACATTTGATATGCATATGCATGTGCACTTACACACTACAAACATACCAATGACAGCATATTGGTTACTCATTATATATGCTAATTGCTACAAGACCTAAAAAGCCTAGTTGCCATCCCCATTTCTAGTTACACCAACCTCCAAGGTAGTTACAAATGAATTAAACAATTGACAACCACTTCTTAGACCAAGTGAAAGTCAAATAATTAGCATGACAATATGCAGCTTGTTCAAGCATTTTCCAACAAGGTCAGGATTCAAAACATTATGAATAGTTTTGCAGTCAATTGAGATGCTCAAGAATTCAGATGGACGCATGTTCATAAAAGGACCAGGGCCGGCCCTAGGCCTAGGCTACTTAGGCCACCGCCTAAGGCCCCCTACTAGAGGAAGGCCCCCAAATTTTAGGGCAAAAATTGATATATTAAAAAAAGAAATGGAGATAGAGGAAAAAAAATAGTTCTACATTTTTCCTCTACTTTTAAGAAGTCCCAAAGAATTGAATAATACTAGAGATAACATCTTTAAACACATAGATCTTACAAATATATATCACTAGTCAAAAGAAATAATTCATATAGGAAAATGTTAGAAATATTATTAATTTTACTAACTTTGCAAATTGATTTGACAATTAATATGATATGTGAACATCAATAACCTGTTAAATGCATTTTTGAATTACTTTTTGTAATTTGTGATATATCTTTGTAAGTCTCATGTTGTAAAATTTATAATATCTTTAACATCATTCATTTATATATTTGTTTATTATCTTCTTGAAGTGTTACTAATCACATTTATTTCTACATTATTTGTAAGTTTTTTTAGTCAAATTTGTTATAGTTTTAGCATTTTTTTCACCAAAAAAAAAAAGAAAAGCATATTACTTAATAAAAAGAATGGATTTTTATTTAAAAAAAATTATATTATTAAACACTAGTTAAATATTATTTAAGTGATAACAAAAGGCCCTCATTTAAATATATCGTTTTAGGCCTCTAAATTTGTTGGGCTGGCCTGACCCACTCGAACCTTGATGCTCAAGAAATTTGGATGGGTGCATGTTCATAAAAGGACTTCCACTTGAACAGAATAAGAGCTTGGATTTGAACATGCCTCCAAATGGGCATGTGAAGAAAAAAGAGTCATCAAATGCGTTCCTCCATCTACAAAAAGTTCGAAAGTAAACTCTTATGATCCCCAAAGCCTCCAAAAACAGCAAAAGGATCACCAAAATTAAAGAAAGGATCACTGCCACCTCTGCCTCCCTGCAATTTCTAGGCGCTAAACCCCAACCCCACCCCCCACCCCCAAAAAAAAAAAAAAAAAACTTAAGCCTTACTCTGCCAAGCAAAATATATGGTGCAACCATGAGATTCAGCATCATTGCTTCAGAACCAATAAACGAACATTATATAAAATAACAGCAACACAATACTAGCGTGGAAATGATTTGTTCCTATTCTCACCAAACTAATCATCTATGACCGCATGAGACTGCAACTAAAGAATCAAACAGCAAAACAAAATGCTGCCATGCCACTAAAAAATATTTAGTGATAAACTAAAAGTTCCACAAATGCGGTCTAGTAGACCCTCGTAGCTTCTCCATGAACTAGTTTAATTTCTAAATTTATAAATTATGAGCACAATGTAAGTATAACTTTTGGAATTACAGCAGACAAAGATCTTCACTCACCAAACTTACATCTAGTTTAACATCTCTCTCTCAACCACCAGGATCCCAAGGATGCACCCCCACAACACATGCAAACCAAGAGAACGAAACATAGAATAAAGTTAAACGAAATAAAATTCCTGAGTTCCACTTATACATCGTCTCGAGAGGAGGACTTTAACACCATGATGATCAATGTTACAGTCTATGTACCATCTTATGCAACAACTAAGTAAATCAGGCACAGAATCTACCCTTAAATGGGTCGAAAATAATTCATCTACACATTTAAGTGGAGATAAAGAAGTAGGTAAAGAATCTACACTAAAATGGATGGAAAATAATTTATCGCCTGTAATCAAAAATAACTTCTACTACTAATATGTTCATAAAAAAAAACTTCTACTACTAATATAAACTGGAACTCTCACTATATTAATAGAGTCTATAGAATAGAGCAATCCCTACTCTTAGAAAATCTCTCAAATACATGGAAACCAGCATAGCAAAAGAATATGTTTTGTGCATAAATTTTTCATACTTTTTTTTTTTATAAACGAACATTAAACAAAAACTATGATGCATATTAGAAAAATGAAACATGCCCACCTTATAATCACCACCACAAAATTGAGAACATAAAGCCTAACCTGTTAATTAGGGCACTTTTATAAACAAAAGCATAAAACATGCGAACCTTAAGTCTTGAAATTAAGAGATTCTAAACAGAACTATTCGCATAACATAATTTGCAAAATAATACCCTTTGATCAAGTTGTTTACCTTGATTTCGGAGACAAAATCGCACACGCGAATTATACAAATACTTATTTTATATATTTGAGATAGAATTTTACTTTAGAGCTTATTTAAGTGTATATATGTGAAATTTTCTTATGGAGTTTTGAACTCTACCCCTCTACTTCTTATATTCTATAAACACTTATATTTATAAAACGATTGATACGTTAAGGGTGCGTAATGGTAATTAAAAGACCATAGTTAATGTATAGTACAGTATAGTATCTGTCAATATCTTGAATATATCCTTGATAGAGCCAAACTTAAGAACAATCAATACTGTCAAACCTTGGTTTTATTTAGACCCTTACAGCTACAAGTATCTAAGTATCTTGAGAGATTTCCTATCCCAAAATTTCAAATATAAAAAGATTTGTTTGCTTATGTTGTAAATTCAAACTCACTCCATAGAATCCATATGACATGTCAAAGTTGACCATATCGATTATAATGATATAATCATCTCTCTTTTTGGTAAGGATAGTGGGACTTTGTCTTTTGCTTTTGTTTTTTTATTTTTCTTTTGTCTTGCTTAAGATTCAGAGCACACGAGGGAGTAGAACACCAAGACAGAGAGAAAGAGGTCCAGAGTGGGGACACGTGCACGTGATCCCACACAACGATAAATAGATGACACAAGTCAGCGGTTAACCAGTGCAGCCTCGATCGATCATCGGAGTTCGCATAGGACCACAATGTGAGACTCACATCACATTTATTAACTTCACATGTAAAGCCAACATCTTTCTCTCTCTTGCGTGAGACCATGGTTAATGGTTGGCGTGGGATGTGGTTTGTGATCCACCGCAGGACATTTATCTGCGGGAATGAATGTGAGCAGTTGAGGCATTAAATGTTGGAGTTGGAGAATTAAAGATGGCTATAAATGTCACAACCTTCTTTTCATGTACTCCATAACTCATAAATGAAAGAGTCTGACACAGTCTACCATTTTAGTTGCTTCAATCACTTCGAGAACAACACTTTCCCCTACTTTTTACTATCATTCATTTGTCTTAATAACTTAAAAAAAAAAAGAGGACGAGTAGTGCTTCTTTGGATGAAGAGAATTTTGAGTGATATCATCCTGTTTTCATAACTTATGATCCAAAATTGGTAGGATCCACAGAAGATCATTTGTTTGGATTCCATGACTCATGATCTGTGACTCAGTTTCCATCACTCAATTATCTGATTTTTGAGTTATGAGTTATGAAAACTGAAAACACATTTTAACTGTTTTCAGTTTTCATAACTCATAACCCAATGACATTTTTGTAATTAAACACACATGGAGGGACCTACAGTCGCAATTTTTGACCTCTGACTTTTTTTTTTTTTTCACTGGTTGGTCTTCCGTTCTTTTTTTTTTTTTTTTTTTTCTTCACTAATTCTTTCTTCAGTTCTTTGTCTCTCTCTCTTCTTTTTTTTCACTGTTCGGTCTTCAGTTCATCTTTTTTTTTTTTTTCCTGGGTTCAGTCTTTTTTTTTTTTCTCTTCACTGATTCTTTCTTCAGTTCTTCGTCTCTCTCTCTCTCTCTCTCTCTCTCTTTTTTTCACTGTTCAGTCTTCAGTTCATCTTTTTTTTTTTTTTCTCTTCACCGATTCTTTCTTCAGTTCTTCGTCTCTCTCTTTTTTTTTTTCACTGTTCGGTCTTCAGTTCATCCTTTTTTTTTTTTTTCTAGGTTCAGTGTGTTTGGTTTTTTTTTTAATTATTTTTTTTTCTCACTGGGTTCGGTGAATTTAGCTACTGGGGGTTGAAGGAAAAAAAAAAAAAGTAAAAGCTACACAAGGTACAAGTATTGGGCCCACAAATAATTGAAAAATATTGAGTGATGACAAATGAGTGATGGTGCCAAACAAGATGGGGTATTTTAAGTGATGAGTGATGAGTGATGAAAACTGAGTGATGGTGCCAAACAAGGTGGGGTGTTTTAAGTGATGAGTAATGAAAACTGAGTGATGAGTGATGGGTGATGAAAACTGAGTGATGAGTGACCATTTTTTTTAAACCAAACAAGGCCTAAATTACTCATATTTGGTATCTAATTGGTATTTTCCTTTTCAAGTGTTAATTTTGATCATAATAATTAGGATTTATAAGGATGAGTATATTCTATTTATGTTATCACTACAAAAAATGGGGCTATTTCAATGTTTGCAAAACCGTTGGAATAGCCCAAAAAACACCAAAAAATGCTCAAAATGCTTATCGCGATACTTTTTTTTTCAGCGTTTCAAATGGTCGTGCAGTGACAATCGGTATAAAGTCACTAGAACAAAGAGATAATTTACCCAAAAGGAGCTTACAATTATGGTCAATGCCCCTACACAACTTAAACCTTGCATGTGTTATGATGTGTGACTACTTGAGCACTGATTGAATTTATCATTACTTGAATTTACGAATTCCCAATTGTGACGAGTCTCAAAGCCTTTCTAGTTTCTACTACTACGCCGCCTTCTTAGTTGTTACGAACTTTTGTGATCTTTCTCCATTATCATTTCCGATCCTTTTACCACACCGTGAGGGTAGGTAGGGTTCAAATTGGATTCACATTAAAAGGAAGACTTAAATCCTTAATTAATGTGGAATGACCCAGCAAGGTTCTTAACTATATATGGCTTTCAACTATCGAATATGTGGAGTAATTGATGATAAATGCATTTAACTCTTTGCACCCAAAGATACTACTACTAGATTCTCAACCAAAAATAAATAAATAAATAAAGGGAAATGCTAACGAGTGCCTTTAATGCACTGATTAAGAATCCAATTAAAGAAAGTTTTAACATTACTTTTATGAGAAATGAAAAAAACTGTCAAAATATTAATTGTTTTTTTTTTTCTTTTTTTAACTAGATTCTTAACCAGTGCCTAAGGACACTCGTTAGTATAACCCAAAAACAAAAAACAAAAAGAAGGTACTACTACTACTCCAATATGGTACCAAGCCTACTAGGTATACCTTAAAATGAACAATTACTTCGTCCCTTAATTAATTTGATATTATCCTAACTTATTTTTTGATGGAAAATGTTGAGTAATTCTTATGGACTCCCGGAACACGAAGAATGACATTCTCTCATTTCACATTCATGATGAGGTTCATTTATTAAATTCACGGTAAGGTCCACCTTGAATATAATAGGAAAAAACACAATTTCTTCGTACTCCGAAAGTACCTAAGAATTTTCCGAAAAGAACAAAAGCAATTTAAGAAGCTTTTATGGGAAAAGAATAAAAACAATTAATTATTTTGATGGCTTTTTATATTTTTCATGAAAGTAGTATCAAAACTTTTTTAAAATGATTTATTTACAATTGCTTTAAAAGCACCTGTTAACAGGACCCTATACATGCATCAAACACAAAGGAAAAAAAAAACATTCACACTTGCACTGAATATTTTTCTTCAAAATGTATTTATTGTGTATTATGTGTGTTCCTAGACAAAAGGTGGCGAATTTTCTTGTATACGCATTACACACCATTCGTGCTCCCTCTTTGTTTTCACATTAATAAAACGGCTATAACATAAAACCATGGGAATGTCAAGGAAATCTAATGTCTAACCCAAGAATATTTTCTTTAAATTTTCAAACCATTCATCCGTGTCAGTCCCTAATCTTCTCTAGGAAGGTTTTATGACATCTAAGTAATGCAATAATATTCACATAATTTTCAACATGTTCACAAATATTTAGGAACTAAAAGTCTATTATAAAAAATAATAATAAAAAAATAAACGTAAATCCCATACAACCCATGTTTTTGTTTTTGTTTTTTTAGCCAGTATAAAAAAAAGTTAGACTTAGAAGTCATGGTTATATCAAGTGACTGCACTCACTAATTAGTAAATTAATTAAAAAAAAAAAGTTCACGTTTTGACTAAGGGATAAGATTTAATAATAATTTAAAACAAATTTAACTCTATTTAAACTAAAAGTCTATTATCAAAAATTTCTAAACTTAAATCCGACATAACCCATGCATCCTCAAGTTGCATGATTTTATGATAATTAAAAAAAAAAATTCTATTCAAACTAAAGGTTTATTATAAAAAAATTTCTAAACTTAAATCCCACACAACCCACACTTTTTTCCCCTCAAGTTGTATCTTACTAAATTAATATTTTATTAGTATATTAAGTTACAGAGCTCTTGACTAAATAAGATTTGACAATAATTTAATTTAAATAAATTTTTATCATCTAGGTTTTAGAAATTTAAATTCTACTCTAACTAAAAATCTATTATCAAATTTTTCGCCTTAGACATCAAAATGTGTGTTAAGTCGAACCTAGAGTTAGTGCCCTCCTTTCCAAGGGGTTGAATTTCCTCAAGTCTTAAGCATGTTGTCTGGATAATCATTCAATATGGTTCTGTTTTGCTGAAAAGCAACATATTTTTTTGTCATGTCATAGACATTTTCTCTAACATAGACAAGGAACAACAAAGCAACCAATTAGAATAGACCTATAACAAATGCCCTATTTTTCAAGGCATAAAAATATTTGGGACTTAGCCACCTATTAGGTATTAACAACTTATCAATAATCTATTATTCCATTACGTTGTACAATTGGATTGTGAAGAACAAGTAACAAATATGTTGTGTTGAAGCTTGAATGACCATTTTAGTGACATGGTTACTTTTTTTTCTTTTTTTTGATACATGATAGAAAATCTACTCTAGCATGATCTCTAAGTGTATATGTGTGAGAAGTTTTCTCTTGGAGACTTGAACCATTACCCTTACCTCTCATGCCCCACAAGCACTTATATATTTATGAAGTTCCCTCATATATGACATTATTAAAGATTTTGGCCCTTAGATGTGCTCCTTAGTAGTTAGTATTAAATGTTAATCACCTTCAAGAAATAATAATTTTTGGGGTTACTTTTATGTATGATGATATTGCAGAATTATTAAAGTGTATTTTTGGAAGCTTTTAAAATACACATAAGAATAAAAAACCCAAATCTGTTTCCATTGAACAGGATACTGCAATGACAAAAGTATAAGTTGAGATGATGTTAAAAATGATGCAAAATGACATCAAGCACTTGGGGAATTTAATGAAGGATTTTTTTTTTATTTTTTTTTATTATTTCTTTTTTTATTAAATCCTTAATTAATGTGGAATGACCCAGCAAGTTTCTTAACTACTCCGTATATGGCTTTCAACTATCGAATATGTGGAGTAATTGATGGTAAATGCATTTTAACTCTTTGCACCCAAAGATACTACTACTAGATTCTCAACCAAAAAGAAAAAAAGGAAGATGAACAATTACTTCGTCTCTTAATTAATTTGATATTATCCTTGCTTATTTTTTGATGGAAAATGTTGAGTAACTCTTAGATATTCCTGAAGTACGAAGAATTGTATTCACTTCTCTCATATTCATAGTAAGAATCATTCATTAAATTCATGCTAAGATCCACCATGAATATAAAAAGAATGAGTACTATATCTTCGTATTCTAAGAGTACTTAAAAATTTTCCAAAAAGAACAAAAGCAATTTAAAAAGCTTTTTATGGGAAAATAATAAAAACAATTAATTATTTTAACAGCTTTTTATATTTCTCATGAAAGTAGTGTCAAAACTTTTCTAAAATGATTTATTTATAATTGTCCTGAGATTACCCGTTAATAGGACCTTATACATGCATCAACCACAATGGAGAAAAAAAACATTCACACCTGCACTGAATATTTTTCTTCAAAAAGTATTTATTGTGTATTATGTGTGTTCCTAGACAAAAGGTGGCGAATTTTCTTGTATACACATTACACACCATCCGTGCTCCCTGTTTGTTTTCACATCCTCTTTGTTTTCACATTAATAAAACGGCCATAACATAAAACCATGGGAATGTGAAGGAAATCTAATGTTTAATCCAAGAATATTTTCTTTTCTAACCATTCATCCGTCTCGGTCCCTAAAATCTTCTCTAGGGAGGTTTTATCTAAGTAATGCAATATTCACATAATTTTCAACTTGTTCACAAATATTTTAGGAACTTCATATCCACTTTACCATGTTAAACTATAAAATAACATGTTTTAAGCATTTTTAAAATCAAAACTAGCAATCTGGTCTCCAAAAAAAAAAAAAAAAATTCAAAAGTACTAGCATATGAACGTTATGTTTTGCTACACACGAACAATCCTACTTATATGCTATCACCTTAGCAAGTTGCCCATCAATCCACATATGATCCTTTTTAATCAAAATCATCCTTGACGTAGTCAATAACTCAATATCAAGTTCCTTATAGATGAGCGTGTACCATGCCACGCGTGCTAAGTAATACTTGTACTTGTGACTTACCCCTCCACGTGCGTTTCTATCTTTAACCATGGTTGATGATGATTAGAAGACGACGAAAATACAACCTAATAAGAAAATGAAAGAAAACGAAAGAGCCTGAAACACAAAGGCGCACTCCCAAATTAAAATCACAGCATAAAAAATAAAATTTTAATACTACTACCAAGTAGCAGTGTATTTTTATTTTTCAGATAGACATGTATCATCACAGAGCAAAAGGCAACCAAAAAATGCAATAAGAAACACAAACATGGCTCCTTCTTCTTCTTCTTCTTCTTCTTCACCTTCTTCTTCCTCTAAATCTCCTCCTCCTCCTCCTCCTCCTCCTCCTGCTTCCCACCTATCCCCTCACTTCACTCCAGTAAGTACACAAACATAAATAAACACTAACATGAAACAATTGGAAATGTTTTATTTGATGCTGTTTTTTTTTTATGTTTTGAATGTTGTAGATTCAAGAATGTGAAAATGAAGATGGGTATAGCGAGGAACAAAGGCAGAGTACTAGAGAGACTACACCAAGTGCTTCAAAGCACCACCCTACGCCACTTCATCTGCTTCACAAAAATGGCAAACCCAAGAAGATTATTAAGCAGTCAGATTCTGATGCCTATGGAATCGAAGATGGTACTACAGTGCGGTGCAACAAGTGTCGTCCACACGCGCGTGAGAAAATCTCTGTGGTTCCACTTGACAACAATGGCCTCAACAAGCACTCTTCTTGTTCTTCATCGATTGCAAGTCCCAATGGCATATTCAAATCGATATTTTTATCTTTAACTAAGAAAAGCCCGCGGTCTAGTCCATCAGAGGCGGCGAGAGAGGAGCAGTGGAAGATTGCAGTGGCTGAGCTCTCACAAAAGCTTATTCACGCTACAAGAAAGAGAGATGAGGCTCTTCTTGAAGCTTCAAGGCTTAAGTATTCCATGGCAGAGTTAGAGAAGAAGCTCAACAAGCTCGAAGTATATTGCCATAACTTGAAATCTGGGCTCGATGAATGTAGCACCAACTCAGCTTATCGAACGGGAATGATAAAGACTAGCCACAGTAATCGACACAGCTCATTGGGGTTTAATGACAAAGTGATTGAACATTTTTTGGTTTCTGTTTCGGAGTCTCGGTCTTCGGTCAAGCTATTAAGCCGTTCACTCGCTATGCAACTTAGGCACATGGGAAGCAAAGTATACGAAAGAATTTCAGTTCTTCTCCAACCTTATGATATAAAAATTTCACTATCAAAGAACCCAAGAAGCTTGGTTTTTTACCTGGAGGCTTTACTGAACAAGGCTTTCTATGAAGACTTTGAATCAATTGGGTTTCAAAGGAATGCCTCGATTCAAATCTTGAATCCGATTGATAGGTGCGAGGCTAACTTCGAGTCCTTCTACTCTCTTCGTGGGTTGACATGGGAGGAAGTGTTGAACAAGGGAACAAGGCATTTCAGCGAAGAGTATAGCAGGTTTTGTGACAGGAAAATGAGTGAAATTGTTTCGATGTTGGGATGGAACAGAGCGTGGCCAGAGCCATTGTTGCAGGCTTTCTTTGCTGCTTCAAAGAGTGTGTGGTTGGTGCACCTTTTAGCCAACTCGGTGCACCCAAGCTTGCCTATATTCAAAGTGGATATAGGAGTGGGGTTTGATGGGGTTTACATGGAGGATATGGGTGGAGATAAGGTGAAAAGGTTGGTTCCATCTGTGATTCGTATCATGGTTGCACCTGGGTTCTATGTCTATGGCAGTGTGGTCAAATGCAAGGTGCTATGCAGGTACTATAACGCCACCAACAACGATCAAAGTAATGGTGAAGGCAAGGGTAAAATTATATGAACTTAAAACTTTGTGATCCTTTTGTAATACTTTTGCACTTTGTATTGCATATTGTTATATGGGGCATGTTTCTGATGGGTACCTATGTTTCGAGACGTTGGGTTGGGGGGTTTTTGGGGTCCAAGTAAAGGGTTGGCATTTCTTGGATCTCTTTGTTTTATTCTTTTTCTAGTCTACTCAGATCTTTATCATTTTCGCTCGTTGGTACATGGAAAATTGAATTCTGAATCTATGAATAGATAACTTTTGATGGGTCCTAACTATGTGGATATTATTGTCAACTAGGGAAGCAGAAACAAAGGAAATAGAAAACAACCATGCGAATGGAATCAAAGGGTGATTTTCCTGTGTGAATGTTGTTTGGATTTTCTGAATTCAATTTTTTTTTTTATACGAGTATTGTTCTGGTAATGGAACAGCTGAAGCTATTCACTGTGAGAGTCCAAGCCTCAGCTGGGAAGTGCAACTCATACATCAAAGGGCTATAAGTATATTCTCCTTTCAAATATATGCATTTAAAAAATTAATAAAAAATAGAAGACTCATTTACTCAGGTTGCAGAATCGGCTGCAATAGTCTTTGCTTTCTATTTTAGTAGTGGTGCTGCCAGAATCTTTGCTTACCATACATTGTGTCACAATTTCAATTGTTTTTATATGTGTAGTTTTTAGATGTGTGTATACATATGCGTGGAATAACATGTTTGTAACAGCATTTTCCCTGGCTCGACTAGGTGTGCTCCCTAGTTCGAGTCATGCTACCTGCACTTTGAAAAAAAATCCCTGGGCTAGTGCTTTACCCCTTCGTGGGCCGACCCGGCATGAACAGTGATTAGTCTCTGGTTGAAAGCTTTGAGGATACACTGTGGGAAACCAAAAAAAAAAAACAGCATTTTCCCTTTCCGGAGTAATTAAGAACTCGTTTGGTAGAATAGTTTGAATAATGTTATTTGAGTATTTTTGATATACATGTGAGTGAAAAAGTGCATTGAAATATGTGTAAAATTGTTTAAAATGTGAAAATGTGAGTTTAAATTGGCTTATCAAACAGACCCTTAGATTCCTATGTTTTGAATGAAATTAAGAGTACCCTTCTAAATGAAAGGCCACCGTTAGTTGTTCCTTTTAATCCTTTTAATTTCGCGTACTCTGATTGAAATTCTGCTCCAAAGTTCCTGGACAACTAGTAGCTAAAGGCAAAATTTATCAGCGTTTTTGTTTTTGACAAATATAGAAAATAAACAACAAGAACAATAAAAGTGTACATTTTAGGATTAAGATTCTTTATAGACTGAGTCAACTGTGAGATTCTTAAAATCTTATCCATTAATTTTGAAATGAGTAGGTTGTATTTACTTTGTCATATCAACTTGGTAATAGTAAATTTTTGTTCAAATGTTGATGAAGTGATAAAATCCAATTCACACCTTTCAAAATGGATTAATATGATATGAGCAATCTCACGGCGAAATTCCACTAAGGATTCTAGAAGGTTTTTTTTTTTTTTTTTCCTTTTTAATGATAGGACACTTTAGTGTACTTAAGAGACAACTGCGTCATATGTCTAGATTGTGAAGATATGAAAATTTTGAACCACAAGCGACAAGGTCATAAACAAAAATGCAAGAAGCCAACAAGTCCAAAAATGTTTTATGATTCCAACCAGAAATATATAATATGAAGAGCAGAAAAAAGGGCACTGTTTATAGCACAAACTAAAAACTAAAAGGTCACAGCTCATCAAAGATTCCAATTGAACACCCTTGATCCCTTGAACTGAAGTAGTTATATTCAAGGTTGTCAAAATCGGAATCCTACGTAGGATCGTAGAAGGTAGGTGGGATCGTAGATCGTAGGATCGGATCGTAGATCATAAGATCTTACATATTTTCATATTTAAAGTAAAAAACATATTGATAATAACTTTATATGTTGAATAATCACGCAAATTGTGATTTTATCCATAAAAAAAAATATTTGCATCATATGATACAATTTGCATGTCATACATCGCTACGTCTATACTAACGTAATAAATATATTTAATTTTTGACCTAATGTATCTAAAAAATTCAATAAATGTTTAATTAGTAACCAAATACCAAAATATTTATCAAAACATATGGAAATTGTAAGGTTGAATTTATTAAATCATGTGTTGGCTTTATTCCGTGCCAAATTTACTTGTAATTTAGCAATTAGATACCTTGTATTTACGTGGGAATTATGTAAGGGTAGTGTGTGGGAGAATGTGAAGAAAATTCAAGATGTGTGCATTTAAGAAGAGTCTTGCGACTGGATCTCGCGACTAGCTCGCGATTGGCAAGTTGCCAAAGTTGGCACACGAGTAAAGCATGTAGGGGAGCTAAAGGGTCACGGTAGCTAGAGCACTACAGGACAAAACTTCCAGTCTGGCCAGGCAGTTAACTCGCGACTCGTTCCAGTTGCGAGCTTGAGTCGCCAGAATGCCCTGTTTGGTTGGAACCGACTTTTTCATTCCTCACATACACTACTATAAATACCTTTTACCCACGAAATGTAAAGGACTTCTAGAGAGAGAATTTTGAAAGAGAAACCCTAGAGAAAAATAAGATTGACTCATCTACAATCTTCATCATTTGATTCTCTAAATTTCTCTACTCTCACCATCTCCATTGACATATCCTTTAAAGGTACATTTAGCCAAATTCTTATCACACCATACTCATATCAGTGAAGAGGTATTTTGGTGCTTGGGAAGCAGTTCAGAAGAAACTAATTCATTTGGTTGATGCAATGGGTTATTGCGGGATCCGGTAAGCTAAAGAAGACAAGGTTCGGCGTAACCCTATTGGAGCAAGAAGCTTGGAGGGCTTAGGTGCACTAGGTAGATTAGGCTTGAAAGGTCTTTTACTATTCATGTATCTCAACTTTATTCTCTAGTGGATTATTGACCGTTTGGAAGGTAGCAAAGAGGTTTTTCGCCGAGTACTTCGGTTTCCTCTCGATAACACATCGTCGTGTTATCTTTGTGTTTGCATCTCTCTTCCCTTACTCTTTACCTTTTAATTACTGTTGTGGTTGTGATTAATTTCGATTTGGAGTGTTTTACCAATTTGGGTTTAGCTTATATTCATCATTCCGCACATATATTGTTTGTGTATAAGCTTGTGTTAGTAATTTTATATTTGTGGGTCTAAACATTCATAGGTATTTTACACATTATTTGAACTTTCATATATATATTTTCCAAAGTCCAAGTTTAAAATCCAAAATAAGTTATCAAATGGAAACTAGCTAACTAAAATATGAAATCTGAAAGTAAGATGAATATTAAGGTGAAGTGAACATTTAATTATTCTCATTCTAAGTTTCTTATAATGACCATCCTAATCATTATCATCTAGTTCATCATTGTAAAGTTTTGATTCACAATTATATTTTATGTTGGCTTTATTCCATGACAAAAAGTTTTGTAAGTGCATCAAAATTATTTCCTTGTATTTTGTGGGATTTTATTGTTTTGAGTTTAGTATTAAATTGGTGAAGAATCGAGCATGAAATGAAGATTAGTGCAGTTTCATGACTAGCTTGCAAGAAGTTCGCGAGAAAGGTTTCCGCGAAAAGAGCACGTGAGAAGCACATGATGGAGGCTGAAGGGTCAAGTGTCAGGCTGCATTTCATGAGTACTTTGCGAGACAAGCTATCTCATGAGGCATCCGCAAAACATTCTGCCTAGAGGATTTTAGGTATGACTTTCTTACCTTGTACCCATACTATATATACCCTTATTACCCACAAAAGTAAAAGAGGTTATTCAAAGAGAAAACTCTAAATAGGTTTCCACAACACAACACACCCATCTTTTAGAGAAAGAGCTACTCATCTTTTAGTGAGAAATCATTGTAGTCTCTTCTCCTTCCCCCCTCTCATTATCATACCTTGAGAGATGATTTGAACCAAAACACAACTCACACCTATTCAGAGTGTAGAGAGTGTTTTGGAGCTTGGAAAGCATTTTGGAGCTTGGAAAGCATTTGAGATTTGCCAAAAGAAGCCAATGAGGCTTAGCGGATGCAATTGGGAAGTATTGCGAGATCCAGAAAACTAGTGAAAACAAGACTCCGAGAAGTCCGTTGGTCACAGGAGTTTGGGGGCTCAAGTACATTAGGTAGACTAGGCTTGGAGGGTCTTTTGTTATTCGTGTACTCCAACTTATTCACTAGTGGAATGTGTAAAGTTGTGATTTACAACTATTTTATGTTGGCTTTAATTCCGTGCCAAATTTGATTGTAATTATTTTCAATCTTTTGTACCCTATATTTTATGTGAGATTTTATTATAAGGGTTGTGTGTGAAGACTCAAGACAATTGAAGACTAAAGAAATTTTCGTGGGTAGCTCACAAGAAGCCTTCTCGCAAAGTGAAGTATGTGCTCAGCATATAACTGGAATGCGAAGAGTCATGACAGGATGGTGACATCTGGTTTTCGCTAGTGTCTTGCGGGTAAGGCCTTCTCATGAGATACCCATGAAACATTCTGTTTTGCTATTTTGTCATATCTGATATACCCTATCTTTACCCACACTATATATACCCACATTACCCACATATGTTGAGGTGTGCTTTTCAGAGAAAAAACCTAGCCACAACCTTTGAGAGTGAGAGATTGTTATACCCACAATTCTCTACACAATCCATTGTGGTTTTTCCTTAACTTCATCCTCTCCATTTCCAAATCCTTAAGAGGTTGATAGCTCAAACACTTACCACACCCATTTTGAGTGTCAAGTGAAGTTTTGGTGTTGCTGGGAAGTATTGGAAGAAGCCAAATTTTGGTGGATGCAATCAGGCTTATTGCGGGATCCGGAAAGCTAGACAAAACACAGTTTCGAGAAGCCTTGTTAGAGTAGGAGCTTGGAAGGCTTAGATGCATTGGATAGATTAGGCTTGGAGTGTTTCTTGCTATTCGTGTATCCCAATTTATTGTCTAGTGGATTGATTTACCGCTTGGAGGGTGGTAGAGAGGTTTTACGCCAATGCACAACCTTTGAAAGTGAGAGATTGTTATACCCACAATTCTCTACACAATCCATTGTGGTTTTTCCTGAACTCCATCCTCTCCATTTCCAAATCCTTAAGAGGTTGATAGCCCAAACATTTACCATACTCATTCTGAGTGTCAAGTGAGGTTTTGGTGCTGCTAGGAAGTATTGGAAGAAGCCAAACTTTGGCGGATGCAATCAGGCTTATTGCGGGATCCAAAAAGTTAGACAAGACACAGTTCCAAGAAGCCTTGTTGGAGTAAGAGCTTAGAGGGTTTAGGTGCATTAGGTAGATTAGGCTTGGAGTGTCTCTTGCTATTCATGTATCACAACTTATTGTCTAATGGATCGATTTACCGCTTGGAGGGTGGCGAAGAGGTTTTACGCCAAGTACTTCGGTTTCCTCTTCAATAACACATCAGCATGTTATTTTGTGTTTGCATTCTTCTTCCCTACTCTTTTAGCTTTCATTTTACTACTGTGTTTTAATGAATATGGTTAGAGTAGTTTTATTGTTTGTTTGCTCACATTTACTCTATTCCGCACTTAGTTTAAGTTAGAGTAAAATCAACCGAGCCGTATCTTTTATTTTAGGGGTCTAAACAACTCATATGTTTTAACACATAATCGAGCTTTCAGAATGATTTCGACTTGGTGGGTCGTGGAAAGGTTTTTCGCCGAGTTATTTGGTTTCCTCTTCGATAACACGTCTTGGTGTTATCTTGTGTTTGCATCTCTCTTCCCTTACTCTTTAAGCTTTATATTTATTGTTGCTTGCTAGCTTATGGCTTAGAGAGTAGTTTCGGTGATTGCGCCTCATTTACTCTTGTTCTGCATTTAGATAAGTTAAAGTAAAAGAAATTAAGTCGTGATTTTAAAATTGGGGGTCTGAACAAGCTCTTATGTTTTAGTACAAACCCAAGCTTTCAATTAGTATCAGAGCGGGTACCCTTGTATTGGTTTAATTACCTAAGTGTGATCCTTGACCCTTGTGTTTATTGCCATGGATAGTGCTTTGTATGTTTCTATAAATGTTGTTGATTATAACATGTCATGTGTTTGTGAAAATGCCTCTATAAGTATTAATCCTCATGATTGTGATGACATGTTACATGAATCTTTGGGTGTTGTTAATATTTCAAATGTTAAACTCTTGAAAAAAAAGGCTAAGAAGTGTCATGAGAATTTGAGCAAGTTCATTTGTGAAAATGATGATTTGATTACTAAGCTCAATGAATCCAACAAATTGGTTGAAAAGTATAAGAAACTTGCTGAACATTCTCTTGAAAAACTAAAGGAGTTTGAATGTGGACTTGGATGCTAAACTTGTTTTGTCTAACAAACTTGTTGATGATTTTAAATGTGAAAATGAATCTCTTAAGATGCATGTCAAGTGTTTGATTGCTGAATCTATTGCTAAAAAGGAAGATATTATTTGTTGCAATCATGTTTTGTTGCCCGATTTTGTGCCTATTGTGAGTTCTATCTCTAAAAATAAGTCAGTGTACATTCCTCTACACAAAGAAACCAAAAAGTGGAGAGAAAAGCTCTTAAACCTAAGCCTTCATTTAGGTCTCATCCGAGGGATGTGAGTGGATCTAAGTTTGTTCCTACTTACCACCATTGCAGTGTGATTGGTCACATAAAACCTCAATATTCCATGTTGAAGAGAGAACAAAATCATATTACTAGATCCCTCCCTAAAAAGCCTAGTGGACCTAAACATATTATTTGTCACCATTGTGGTGCATTTGGTCATCTAAGACCTCATTGCTCTAAATTTCAAGCTCTTAAAAGAATCAAAAGAAAAAAGAAACTTGAACTTCTTGGAAGTTGTGCTTTGCAAGCTAAATCAAATTTAATTGAAAGTGGTAAGTTGTTGAAGCATGTGGTTAATGCTTTTACCTCATTGTCTATGTGCATCTCCAATTCTCATTCTTCCAACTTTCGTCTCACTTTTCATGTGCATCTCCAATTGTTCCGTTTGGATGAGGAAGAGTTCCTATGGTTGAGCTTATGCTCTTTTAGTCATTAATCTAATTCTTTCGATCTTTGTAAGACTCTTCATGCATTAAATGCTTCATTATCATGCATTTGTGCATCATGCATCTCTTTATATGTATTGTTTTGTTTTTGTTGTTGATCTTACTTTATTGAATTTGTTTTATGTGAGTAAAAATCCAAAAACACATAAAAAGTGAAAAATTCAAAAAGTTTGATTATGTTTGTTTGAGCACATATCACATGTTAGTTTGGTCTAGTACCTTCATACTAATGGCGTAGTGAATTTACAACCTTAACTTGTTATGTATGCACATTTGTAAGTGTGAGCGACATCTAGAAATCTTCGTTTGATTGTTGTAAATAGATTTTCAAGCTTGTCATGAATGATTAGTCAATAGTCTTGTTTGATCTTGATACATGTGCAAACTTGTGCCTATATATCTTCTCACATTTATTTTTATGTCAAAAGCTTTACAAACGTCAATTTTTAAAAGAGAAAGAGCTGAAAAAGTCTTGTTTCAAAAACTAGTTTGACTAAGAAAAGGTGGAGCAAAAATGTATTCAAAATGTATAGTGCCAAAATTAAAGACTTATTTGTCAATGAAATATAAAAAATTTCATGGCATCGCTTCTTAAAAAATTGATTTGTATTGATCAAAAGTATGAAAAATAGAATCCAAATGAAAAACTTTCAATCAATTGTAAACACTTTGGTAGGGGGTCATATATGTTCATTTCTACTAATGAGATAGGTCACTTGACTTCATGCTAGTTGTGTATGCCTTGATTGAATTGATCATTGAAATTTCATACTAGACTATAGACTAATTCATACTTAATTCACACACACAACACACAAGACTAATATTCAATGAATGCCTATTTCATTTGTATGATTGTACATGTTCAAATGTGATATGTGTGTGCTCAATCATATATGGATCAAACCAAAAAGATTTTTGATCGTTTTATTTGTATTTGGAAGTGCTTTTCATCACTCTTTGTTTTTTAAGTTTTGCACTTACTTCGTTTTTCAATGTTTCAAGCTTATTTTTATGTTGAAAAATAGGGGTTAGAGTCTTTCGCGAGTAGTTCGCAACTTGGTTGCAAGTCGCAAAACTGAAAAAAAATATTTTTAGCATTTTTGGTCATCAAACAGAGACTTTTACGAGTAGTTCGCGAGTATCTCACTAGTAACACTTTTAATTGACACTTTTAACACTTTTAAGTAACACTTTTAATTGCGAGTATCAATTAACACTTTTAATTGATTTTGATCCTTAAATTATGTTTTTGGGGGTTTTATATTCATAGTTGGGATTTTTCTCAAACGGGGGTTGGAAAACTTAATCTTTGTCAATATTTTTTATTGGGTTTTGTTTTAAATGATGATTTGCTTTGGATGTTGGCCCCTTGTGGCAAAAATAACATGTATATTAGCAAGATTTTCATATGTTCATGTATTGTTTAACATACATGTATAGTGTGTGCACTCTAAGTGTTTGAGAAAATGCCTTTATGGTATTTTTTTTCACTCTTTTGGACTCCGATGAGTATTAATTTTTAGAGATCACCATAATTATTCATGTTTATCATGTTTTTATCATTGTTTGTGTGTTTTGCAAACTTTGCCCCGTAAGACATGCACTGGTTATGCATCTCACATGCACACTAGATGCACAATTGATGAACACATTCTATCACTTGACATATTTTGCATTCACTCGTGCTAGTTTAGTCTTTTTAAACCTTTTAGCACATATAACATGTTCTTGTGTCTTTATCATGTCTTGGTCTATATCTTATTTCCTCATCCTTAGCATATCGTGTTTTCTTTATGCTTTGTAGCATTTTGTTTTTAAGATGTTTTATATTTTGTTTGAGCTTCTTTTTCTCATTCATCTTCCACCCCTCATGCATCTTATCCTTGTTCATATCTTCTTTTCTTTCCCTCATTCCTCTTAATTCATTTGTCTATTCGTGACAAAATGGGGGAGAGTATACTAAAGAGTATACCGGAGTGTATCGTCATTTCTATATGACTCATGTGCACATTCTCAAGGGGAGAAATTCTAACTCTTTGTTTGATCAAGAAAACATTGCTTTGTTTGTTTTACTTTTTGTTTGTTTTCTTATTTTGCTTTATGGTGCTTTGAGTTACATTAATATCTATGCTTTGTTGCTCTCATTGCATCGTGTTTGTGTGTTGGATATGCATACATCCTTATACTATTGTGTTTTATTGGTTGCATGTTCGGATGATAATTTGCTTTGCTATATGATCATTGTAGTCATTTTCATATGACTGTCATGTGTTTGATTAAATCGCGCATATGTTTTACATTATGTTTACTTTATTGTTTTTTACTTGTTACTTTATACTTGTCCTTTTAAGTTCATCACAGGTTTTAGATTTAGGTGTGAGTGAGTTTTTCCATTGTTCCCAAACTCGCGTTTAAGTCTAGAGTCTGTTATAGGGTATTTTGTCACAGAATAGCCAAAGGGGGAGATTATAAAGTTGTGATTTACAACTATGTTTTATATTGGTTTTATTCCATAACAAAAAGTGTTGTAAGTGCATTAAATTATTTTCTTGTATTTTGTGGGATTTTATTATATTGGGTTTAGTATTAAGTTGGTGAAGAATTGAGCATGAAATGAAGATCAGTGCAGTTTCGCGACTAGCTTGCAAGAAGTTTGCGAGAAAGGTTCCCGCGAAAAAGGCATGTGAGAAACACTTGCTGGAAGCTGAAGAGTAAAGTATCAGGCTGCATTTCACGAGTACTTCACGAGACAGGCCATCTCGTGAGGTACCCGCGAAACATTCTACTTAGAGGATTTTAAGTGTAACTTTTTTGTCCTTCACTCATACTATATATACCCTAATTACCCACAAAATTTAGAGAGAAAACCCTAGATAAGTTTCCACAACACAAAACACTCATCTTTTAGAGAGAGAATTACTCATCCTTTAGTGAGAAATCATTATAGTCTCTTCTCCTTCTAATTCCATTGTTACACTTTAAGAGAAGATTTGTACCCAAACACAACCTACACCTATTCAATGTGTAGTGAGTGTTTTGGAGCTTGAGAAACATTTGGGATTTGCCAAAAGAAGTCGGTAAGGCTTGGCGGATGCAATGGAGCGGTATTGCGGGATCCGGAAAGCTAGTGAAAACAAGACTCTGAGAAGTCCGTTGGTAGCAGGAGCTTGGAGGGCTCAATTACATTGGGTAAACTAGACTTGGAGGGTCTTTTGTTATTCATGTACTCTAACTTATTCACTAGTAGATCGATTTTGACTTGGAGAGTCGCGGAGAAGTTTTCGCCGAGTTCTTCGGTTTCCTCTTTAATAACACGTTTTGGTGTTATCTTGTGTTTGCATCTCTCTTCCCTTACTATTTAAACTTTATATTTATTGTTGCTTGCTTGCTTATGCCTTAGAGAGTAGTTCCGGTGATTATGTCTCATTTACTCTTGTTCTGCACTTAGATAAGTTAGAGTAAAAACAATTAAGCCATAATTTTAAAATTGGGGGTCTAAACAAGCTCTTGTGTTTTAACATAAATCCAAGCTTTCAATCATCTATGTAAACATTGTATATTTATATACTAGAGTTGCAAACGAGATCAAGATATAACTTCACGCTCAACTATTCAAGTTATACCACTTAGCAACAATTATAAAGCATGCTCAAAAAAATCAATCAATCAATATACAAATACAAGCATACTAATAAAATTATATATAAGAATTTTTTTTTAATAATATTAAAACACAAATTAATATATTGATTAAACAAATTTGACAACATTATAGCTTAAAAGGTACCAAAGTCAATGTAAATTCTTCATTTAAAAATGATGAAGTATTCATTCATTTTGATTATAAGTGAACTAGAAACTAGAAAACATTTACGTAGGTTAACATAATTATATTAAAAAATAAAATAAAAAAGTTATACCATCACAACATAAAAAACTAAAAGCCCTTAAAGCTTCATCAAAACCAAAAATTTAAACCATTAAAGAGAGAAAAAAAAAAAAAAAACTAAAAACTGATGTTTTGGGTAAGATCGGTAGGATCCCAAACGATCCTACGATCCTATACGATCCTACATATGATCCTACCATTTTTAGGATCCTTGTACGATCCTAAACGTTTTTGTAACATCCCATTAGTTAAAAAAAAAAAAAAAAAAGGAAATGATCAGATTGTTTTGGTTCCCACGTGCTTCCCACCTAACCCCACTCCCCACCACTCATTTTCACCCACCTCTCTTCTCTCTTTTCTTTCTTTCATTTTCTTTCTTTCCTCTTTACTTACACACACACTCACTTCCACACTCACCCGCCAGCCTCCACTCTAAACCACACCATCATTTTTCCGGCAAAATCACCGGAAAAATACTTAAGAACCCCAAAGCATCTTCATCATTTTATTTGAGGTAAAAGTTCTAATCTCTTTTGATGGGTATTATGTTTTTATTTAAGGTTATTTTACCCAAGCTTTTATAATGATATTCATGTGATTTAAGAGCTTTGGAAATGATATTCATGTGTTTATATATATGGGTTTTGGTCTTGGTGGATGTATTTGATGAGTGAATTCATGATTTTTACAATGATGGCTATCTAAGGCTTGTTATGGTGAATATAATGTTTATTGATTATTTGGAGCTAGTTAAAGATTTAAATTGTTTGTCTTGGAGAAAATTATGATTTTGGTGTCATGGGTTACTTGATGATGTTATATAAATCTTGTGGGAAGTACTTATAAAGTGTGGAGGTTTTGATGTTAGATATGACACCTTGAATGATTTATGAGTATAAATGGGAGTCTATGCCTTGAAAATTAAAGTGTTTTGAGAAATTTTGGAAGTGGAATACATTACATGTGAGGTTGAATACTAGGCTTGCCTAATTAAGTTTTTACTTGGCAATTCCTAATTTGTAGTTAGATACAATTTCAAGCTTTGTGCTCATTGTGATAGGCTTGCTTGATATTGTTTAGGTTCTAGCTAATCTCCCTTGGAGCTTGGAGAATTATGATTTTGCGGTTGCGAGGTAAGTAGCTTTTTAATGGGATTTTGAAAAATAATCATGTTGTTTTTGGGTTAGACACACTTTTGGAAAATACTTATGGAAACTATATTTTCCTAAAAGCTATTGTGTCGTAACCTTAATATATATATATATATATATATATATATATATATATATATATATATATATATATATATATATATATATATATATATATATATGATTATATATATGAAGATGCATCATATTTGATATTGCATTTGGGGAAATGCATGAATTGTTGATATGGAAAAATGAGCATCTTTTATTTAATCTTTGATAAGGAAATCTTAGATGTTATGGTATATTAGAAAATTTAAAGATGCTTATTTTGTCTTGTTATGTGGGAAACTGTTAGAAAATCTTTTGACAAGAATGAAGTAGAAAACCTTACAACTTTGTTGAAGTTAAATTATTTAAAGTTTTTCTGAAACTACCTGGATATGAACTATGTGTTTCAAAGTAATGTAACCTGTGAGTTTATGTGGTTTTAACACTATGCTATGTGTAATTTCCCGGTGATCACCCGATTTGGTTTCAATAGTCTTTGTGACAACGGAATCAAATCAAGGTCAGTGCCCTTCACTTTGGATGATGCGTTCTTCTCTGTTGTCCATGGGGGGAAGAGGTTCCTTGATTGTGTGTGGGTGAGGTTGCTGCCTATAGGGCCAAGAGACCACATGCAAGAGAAGGCCTATTTGACGCGCTCTCTCTACTGCCCATGGGGAGAGAGAAAAACCTTGAAGGTATGGGTAAGGCTGCTGTCCATGGGGCCAAGAGTCTGCATACCAGAGAGGACAATATCATGCCAGTTGTGAATGGGTGGATCCCCTGACCGGTCTATGTGGTAGTATGGTATATTTGTGATAAATTATCATATGTTAGATTTTATGGCTTTAGAAATTATATTGTTAGTACTCACAGATTATAGTATATAGTTTCAAGGTATTTACTTTGAGAAACTTTGTATTTCATTATTCAATCATTCTTGTCATATTATTATTTTTGAGGATGAAACTCGCATTTCCCCCACCCCCATTAATTATGCTACTTACTGAGCTCTGTCTCATCCCATTATTTTATAACCTTTTCAGAGTAGACAACAGTCTTTTGAGACAACTTTTTTGGTGGCTAACAGTAGTTAGACTAACTACTGATGGAGGCTGAACTTTTGTAATTGGTATATTAGATGATGTACATCTTAGAATAGGCTTGACTCATTTCTTTTGTATATTATAATGGTTTTGACGTTACTCCCATTGATGGGACAAGCTAATGATATGTAATTAATTATTCAGACCTCTATTCTTTTGTGGCCAATGGTCTTTGTAATTATTACTTAGAGCTCTGACTTACTTTGAAAGTATATTCAATGAAATTATTATGATAATTCTTGATATTAGAACTTGATATAATTTTGTGGATTGGATTGTCAAAAAGGAAAGAAAGAAAAATCTATAAGTATTTTGAGATGTCTTTATCATGCTTCAGATCCTTTGGGGTTTGGGGTGTGACAGTTTTGGTGAGGTGGGATTGTAAAATCGTGTGATCCTACGATCCAAATCGTGATTTTGACAACCATGGCTATATCCAAGAGATAAAAGATGTAAACAACTGAAAACTCACACCTTTACCACATAAAACATCAATGTATATGTTACTGTATGACAAAACTAAAATTCATAGAACTTTGGAACAAAATAATATAATATCAAAATTTCATGAGAAAAGAATGTAACCCATGGTATCCAAAATGTGTCACCAAATATGCTTTCGTGTGTCAACTTCAAAACAAGTGCAGATGGCCACATCTTATGATAAACATTCTCCAACGTTTCCTAGATTTTCCATATTACCATAACCTTATTTTTATTGATACAATACATGCTCACAGCTTACTAAATCTTGAATCCATGGCCTCAACCCTCGACTTCACCTTTTACAAAGAGAGGGGTGTTAATTGAGTTAAACTTCATTGGCATGTTCTACAACAATGCTAAGTAAGACCACCAACAACTAGAAAAGTAGTTAATTTTGATTGACATTTAATACATCATACTAAAAAGAGAAACAGATTCTAGAGAGAGAATTTAAGAGAATCTGTTGAGAAATTTAGACCCCGGTTGATAGAATTAACAAGTTTTAAATCCAAGTTGTTAATTAGATTTATTATAAATAAAACTTGTTAAAACAAATAAACATCAATATCATGTCAAAATCATGCAGCGGAAAAATAAATAAGACAAGATATGATGACCTAGAAAAACCAATGAAACAAACTAGTTTCACAGTAAAAACCTGGGGGGAAATCTTCCCGAAAAGCAATTCACTATAGTAAAAAGAAGTTTCAGATATAGTACAAAACTTTTGTCCCTAGGCTCTACAATCCTTGTAGATGAACTTACAGCAGAAACCTTCTACCGCTTCAGAACTCTTCAATATATGAACGCCACCCTTTTGATGCATGAATCCTAGTACATGACTAACCAATTGTGCGGATCCCAGTACACAACTTAAGCACCAACTTGAAGGAGGTGTTGGCTACAAAGTTCTTCACTTCATCAACAATGAAGATCAAGAAGCACTTGGTTACAAAACCCTAAGGTGCAAAGACACAGTAGCTTCTTGCAGAGAGAATAAGGTCTCGGTCACCTTTTGCATTCATTCTCTTTGTATTCTCTTATGTGACAGCCTCTAAAATAAGCCTTATATATGTCAAGGTTGTGAGAAAAGAAAACTCAAACACATAATCACGGATCAGAGTCAAAACAGATCTGAAATTCTGTTAAACCTTGATAGATTCCCTATCTGTCGAGCTGCTGTCGAGCTGTTGTCGAGCCACGGGACTGGAACAGCTCTTCAAGCTCGATAGATGGCTAGCTGTTGAGCTTTAATGACAGACACTTTTCAGACTTGAATCTTGGACAGACTTGTTTGGCTTCAACACTTGATCTTGAAACAAAGTTTCTTGAAATATTAAACACATCCTAGTTTTACCCAATTACAAGTAAAGTGCGTTTTGTCAAAAGATTAGCCAATTACATAAAATAGTGACATATGTTCCTAACAAGTTAATCACATATGTCCTAACAGAATCCAAGAATTGGATATTTTGTATTATCACACACACTAATAGATTACATGATTTAGATATTTATACACAGTGTAGCTAACCACCTCTAACTAACCAGTGGAATTTAAGTTAAACTAACTCTTTAATGAGCTAATCACAGTTGTACACATGGCCACTAATCACAACTAACTCAATCATTAATGCTATATACTAAACTACACGTAGTTTTACAAATCTTATACTAAACTACATGTCATTTTCTGCTTTTTATGCTGCTCTTTACCATTTGTCTTTACATCCCCCCTCAAACAAAAGGGAGGGACTCCCATGAGTTTGTGAACAAGAAAATGGAATCAAGGAGAAGGATGAGACTTGCTGAAAACATCAGCCAACTAATTTGATGTAGAAATATACTTAACCACAAGATCCTTGTTTAAAATCTTCTCCCTCACAAAATGATAATCAACCTCTATACGTTTAGAATGGGCATGAAAAATAGGATTAGAAGCTAAGGCAAGAGCAGAAACATTATCACACCACAAAATTGGAGGATGATATAAGTAAACACCATGATCTTTAAGCAACATCCTCAACCAATAAAGTTCAGAAGTAGTGATAGCTAAAGATCTGTATTCAACCTCTGTAGATCTTGAAACAGTAGGCTGCTTCTTAGCAGACCAGGTAATAGAACCACCCAAAAACACAACCATACCAATGATGGACCTCCTATCTATAGGATCACCAGCCTAATCTACATCACAATAGGTAGAAATAGACAAAGGACCAAGCTGAAAATGAATCCCCATATGCAAAAACCCTTTCAAATACTTAAGGATCCTCTTAGCTGCAATGAGATTATGCTAAGTAGGCTTGCTCATAAATTGACTAGCTTGTTGCACAGCATAGGACAAATCAAGTCTGTTAAAGGTCATATACTGAAGTGCTCCAACCAAACTTCTATAAGCAATAGGATCAGTGAGTAAAGGACTATGAGTTAGAACAAAATGATGATTTGAGGCAAAAGGATTAGAGCAAGGCTTGTAGTCAAGCATGTTAAACCTGGTAAGCAAATCCTGAGCACACTTAGATTGATGAACAGAAAGACCAGAATCTATGTACTCAATCTGAAGCCTAAGAAAGTAATTCAAGCATCTAAGATTCTTAAGAGCAAAAAAAGAACCAAGCTGACTCACAATCTCAATAATAAAGGAAGAATTATTGTTAGTGATAATAATATCATCAACATAAAGCAATAAATACACAATATGAGAGGAATGAATGAGAATGAAGAGGTTGGTGTTATCATAGGAAGCATGAAATCCAAGATGAAATAGTTGAGTGGTAAAACTATCAAACTAGGCCCTAGGAGCTTACTTAAGACCATAGATAGCTTTATGTAAGAGACACACATGGTTAGGTCTTAAACTGTCCTTGTAGCCAAGGAGTTGACACATATAGACCTCTTCTTGTAACACCCCCTGAAGAAAAGCATTAGATACATCCAATTGGTTAAAAGACCAGCCAATTGCACTGCCAAAGCAAGAACAATCCTAACAGTAGCTAGTTTAACAACAGGACTAAAAGTTTCTGCATAATCCAAACCATACTGCTACAAGTAACCCTTGGCCACCAACCTTGCTTTATACCTACCAATATTGCCATTGCTATCCCTCTTGATCTTAAAAACCCATTTACAACCAACCACATTTTTGCCATAAGGTAGGGGAACAAGAGACCAGGTATGCTATTGTTGAAGGCAAGCTAATTCTGAGTCCATTGCCTTAACCCAATGAGAAAACTTAGAAGCCACAACATAAGAAGGGGTTCAGTAACAACATAGTTTGCCTGAACAACATAGGCTTTGGGCTTAAAAATACCATTCTTAGACCTAGTAAGCATGGGATGAGTATTGGTGGAAACAGTAGGAGCAGAAATAGGTGGAGACACATTAAGGACAATAGCAAGAGTAGTGTTAAGAACAAGAAAAGAAGCAGGGTTAATAGAAGAAGATTAAGAACAAGACACAGGAATAGAAGAATCAAAGACAGATGAAATAAACAAAGGAAGCAAAGTAGCCAATCAAGGATCAAAATCAGGAAGAGATGAAGAAAGGGAAGAAGACACAGAATCTATGCTTGACAAGGAAGGAAACATAGATTCATGAAAAATGTACGTTTTTAGACCCTTTAAAACACAATCAGATTAACCTAGTTCATAAGCCAAATGATTACTTAGTCAAATTATCAAGTCTAGGTTATCACAAACATCATATTATTGTAAAGTGCAGAAAATAAAGAACACAACAATATGATAACCCAGGAAAACCAAACCGGTAAAAAACCTGGGGAGGATTTAACCTAGCTATTCTCAAGGTAAAACTGAATCCACTATGAAAGAATTTAAGTTTACACAATAGCGACTTAGACCACTAACATCCTATTGCTACCTCGAGTAGGAAACTTACTACCACAACCACGTGACAACTCCAAGTTCACGGACTACTTCTTTCTTGGATTCCCAACAAGTACAAGCACACTCGCTTGTGTATCTTTAAGCTCTTAATGCATCAATTGAATTGATCATCAAGTTCTTGACATAATCTAGTTCTTGATAACCCTAAGTATGTGTGAAGGTAACCACCTCTTGATCTCACAAAAGATTCACACACACAGCGTAAGGAGCTACCTAAAACGTGGCTAGGATTTTCCCTTTTATACTTAAGACAAAACATAAAACCCTACACGTCAAACGAGCTTGAGCTGAGTTGGAAATTCTACAGAAAAAGCAATTTACACGACTTTCGATCGATTGAGTCTAATTCTCAATCAATTGAGCCAGACAGATTTACACAGTAAATCCTGCAACTACTTGATTCCAACTTTACATACAACCACCTACTTTGAGGAAGTCTAAACAAGACTAAAATTTTTTTATCATGGTTTGCCAACATTACAATATGAAGTTCTAATACATTAATTCATAATTCCTTAGAACCTAACAAAAAATGCAATGAAGGGAAGTATAAACTTTCCCAGTGAAGACCTCCGAACAGATATAGCCTTTGGAAAGAGGTGGATAACCCAAAAAAATACACAATCTAGACTTAGGATCAAATTTATGAGAGGAGTAAGGCTTCAAAATGGAAAACTAGCACAACCAAAGACTTTTAAAGCCTAAAAAGAAGGCTTCTTAAGATAAAGCTTCTACCAAGGAGACACAAAATTAAGAACAAAAGATGAAATCCTGTTAAGAAGATAGACAAAAGTATTGAAAGCATAAGACCAATAGGACAAATGAAGATTAGTCTTATGAAGCATAGCCAAACCAGTCTCAACAATTTGTCTATGTTTTCTTTCAGCCACCTCATTCTGTTGAGGGGTGTAAGGACAGGAAAGTTGATAAGAAATACCATTATCTAGACAAAAAGCCTTGAATTTTTTATTAACAAATTCACCACCACCATCAGACCTCAAAGCCTTGATTTTGGTATTGAACTGATTCTCAACAAGAGACTTAAAATGTAAAAACACACTAAACACATCAGACTTATGTTTAAGCTAGAATAGCCATGTAAAATGAGTAAAATTATCAACAAATATCACATAAAACCTGTGTTCAAGTACAAATACAATAGGAGTAAGGCCCCAAACATCAAAATGAATTGATTCCAAAAGAAAAGTAGTACTGGATACATGTTTTGGAAAAGAAAGTTTGTGCATTTAGCACTTACAAAAGAAACACATCATGAACAAATATCACCAGAACCAAAAATAATAACAGAGGGTACATCAGATAAGGTAACTTGAATTGATAGAGGATAAGGCAGAATGCAATAAGGCAGAATGAAATATCTTGGAACGAGGATGCCCAAAACTTTGATGCCAAAGTAAAGCCTATGCAAAAACAACAACAAAGCAACTTGAATTGATAAAGGATGTAGATGAAGATTAAAAAGAAGCAATAGGTGGAATGGGATAGACACCATCTATACTCAACCCTTTGCATAGGACCTTCCTCGTAGGTAAATCCTGAATTGAGAACTAATAGGCATCAAAATAACAAAATGCATTTTTTGGTAGACAAAGTTTATGTACTGAAAGTAAATTTGAACCAATCTGGGGTACCCTAAGAATGTTATTAAGATTGAAATTGTGAAATGGAGCAAGAAGATTACCATTACCAATATGAGTGACAGGTTATTCTTGCCCATTGCCCATTGTAACAGTCTCACCAGCTATAAGTTGTTGATGAATAGAAAGCTAAGACAAGTTTGGTGTAATGTGATCAAAAGCACTAGTGTCAATGAACCGATTCTGGTTTGGATCAGAGCAAGAGTTTGCAACCATTGAACTTGCAGCCATTGATGCAAGCTTAGCTGGAGGGTGTCTCCCTTAATACGCAAAATTCATCATATGGTAACAATCCAAAGCAGTGTAGCCATTCTTACCACATATCTGACAAATAAGTTTTTGGCCTTATTGAAAATTAGACTTGGATTGAGACTGTGAAAGGGAAAACTGACCTTGACCATTGTAGGATTGGCCAAAAAACTAAGATTGGCCATTAGGAAATTGAGAACTCTTCCATTACCACGACCACGATTGTTGCCATTCCTTCCTCTTTCTCTGTTGAAGAATTGATTGAATTGATTAACAGCCATAATAAATAAAGAATAATCATGAAGATTAGACTTTTTCTTGATTGATCTTTCCTTAGTACTTAACAGTGTTCAACTCTTCAAGAGTAACTACATCATTTCTGGTTTGTATGGCTGAGCAACAGGCATCATATTCTTGAGGTAAAGCTTCAAGAGCTAAATGAATGAGCTCCTCCTGATCAACACAAACTACCACAACACCAAGTTTATCATGAATTTCTTTGATTCATTGAAAGAAAGTGTTCATACTCTCTAAACCTTTCTTGAGACTCATCAATTCATTTCTCAAGCTGAGAATGTGAGATCAAGAAACTGAAGCAAAACGTTTCTCTAGAATCTTCCAAACTCCTCTACCAAATTTCTGACCAACTGTGAAGGCCAAGATTGATGGAGAGAGAGAGTAAAATTGATAAATGTGAACAATGCTTGTTCACGATTCCTCCATCGAATATACTCAGGATTAGCTTCAGTGGTATAATTCCTTGAGCTATCCTTAAGAAAAGGATTCGGAGCTTCAAGATTTTCTTCAATGAAGTTGATCATTGAATAAGCTTCCAAAATCACCTCAATTTGATGTCTCCAAACCAAACAGTTGTTGTAATCTAGCTTCACCGTCATCATGCTCACCATGTTAAAAAAAAGCAGCAACAAAGGATTAACTCTATGAGTAGAAATCGTAGTGTGTGCACTCGTGCTTGAGCTTGTAGCAGAGGAAGTTGAACTTGCAGAGGACGCCATTGTGGGCTCCGATACCATGAAAATAGACACAGATTCTAGAGAGAGAATTTGAGAGAATCCAAGAATTGGATATTTTGTATTATCACACACATTAATAGATTACATGATTTAGATATTTATACACACGGTAGCTAACCACCTCTAACTAACCAACGGAATTTAAGCTAAACTAACTCTCTAATGAACTAATCACAATTGTACACGGGCCACTAATCACAACTAACTCAGCCACTAATGCTATATACTAAACTACACGTAGTTTTTTTTTTTTTGATAAGTATTTCTGCAAAGTTAATAATATGGAGGTGTGTGTAACCCAAACTTATAGAATCATGGTCTATTTGGATACCTTTTATTGCTAAAAACTGAAAAAACTGTAGCAAAATAATTTTTAAATATGTGAATAGTGCCGTGAGACCCAATTTTAATGAAAATTTTGCTGAATTCTGTACTTGTAGGTCCCGTGAACAGTGCACAGGATCTACTGTTTAAAACGCAAACACGCTAAAAAATGTTTTCAACGCAATCCAAACTAACACTCATTTTGTAAAATTTGGGCTTTACACGTAGTTTTATAGATCTTAAACAAAACTACATGTCGTTTTCTGCTCTTTGTGCTGCTCTTTACCTTTTGCCTTTACACATACAACGCATTTATGCTGCATCCGGTACTGTGTAAAGGTTGATCAAACAAATATTGCTAGAGAGCTCCTACAGTTATCATGAAAGCACCACCAAAAGATACTGGCTGATGAATTCCATGAACTTCAAAATGAAGTCCAACCCCCTCTTGGATGTTAATTCAAAAGATAGGATAGATATAGCATGTCCATCATCATCATCATCATAGATATAATATCGTGATTCATTGTAAGAAACATAAATAAATCAAAACCATCAATTATTTACAAAAAATAAAAATAAATAAATAAATAAATCAATGATATAATTCTCCAATTCTTTTTCTTTTTTTGATAGGCAATCCAATTCTTCAAAAATTGTACATTATTTGATAATGCTTGGCAAGAGAAGATAAGTTAATTTTACCACATACCAAACTCGAGAATACAAAACTACAAGCAGTCATCCACAAGATTGTGAAGAAACGACATCAACATTAGAATCCAGATCTGACCAAGCAATGTTGTCTTCCTTTTGCATGTAATCGTGTCATTTACCCAACTAACAATACCTTCAAAATTTCCTTTCCCAGTCTCCTTAGTAACCTCATCCTCAAAACTACATACATTATTCTTCAACTCCAGGTTTTATGTCATATCCAATCTTTTCAATGATTGTGAAGAAACATCACCATTAGAATCTAGCTCCCACCAAGACTTGCCATCCTCTTTTATATTATCATCAACTACCCCATTAACATTTCCTTCAAAATCCACATTTTGGGTCTCCTCAACAACCTCATCCTCAAGATCATTTACCTTTTTCTCCACCTCAGGGTTATATGTCCACTCCAATCTCTTCAAAATGTCACGGTCCTTCCATTTCCCAACGACTAATTCTGCCTCCTTCTTAGCCTTCCCCATCAAAATTTCGCTCCAAGAAAACCTCGCATCTGCAACCCTCTTCAAAGCCCCATCATTCATATCCCCCACAACAACCGTCTTCAAACATCGCAACTTTGCCTCCTTCAAAACATCCACAAAATTCGAATCATCTAACACAAGCACCATACACTCAACTCTCCTCCTATCCATCATATCCACCATATGATTATTCAAAGCAACATCTGCAGCTTGTGGCTTATTTGACACAATATGTACCTAAAACCCCACCCGCTTTAACTCATCTATCAAACCATACCCCACCTTCAGAGTCAAGACATCCCTCACAGCATTCTTATACTTCTCCATCTTCATGGAATACTTAGCTACTAACTTCACCCTCATCTTCCCCCTAGCTGACTCTATCTAATTCAATCTTTTTATCTGCTCATGCTTATGAATTTGCTTAAAATGATTTACAAGCTTCTCATTTGAATAAAAATTCCTCTCACAAACCCGACAAAGATACAACTCAACTATCTTAATCACACCCCTATTCTCCAACTGATTCAATATTTTCCTCCCTTTTCTTTGCTCCCTAAGAACTTGTGGAACATGGGTAACGTGCGATGATTTGCATATGCCACCATGTATCTAACAACCCCAAAAGATGCCATCGCTGCCTTTAGCTTGACAGCAGTGTTGTATGGTGGGAACGAGTTTGGAGCTTTATTGTCCAAATCCCAAAAAATTGCAACATTGTTTTTGGTAATTTTTGGTCTCAAGGGCAAGGATGGGTCCCAAGAATTGAAACCCAGTTTTGATTCAAAGTGACAAAATCTACTCAACGACGTAAAAGGGTTAAGGATTTGTAACGTTTTGAGTTGAGTTGTGCAGAAAAGTTCGCCAAATTTAAGTAACACAACCATAGGTAGAGCATTCTCCTCAATGCAATCATAATCTAAAAAGTTAAAATAGAAAATATAGTCAAGAAAACACAAGTGGACCAATGAAAAGGAAATATGAACTAACTTTTACAAGTGTAGTTTATAGCCTCAAACTCCAACACACAAGCTGATTCACACCACTGTTGAATTATAGGATCTGTAATCATAAATTATTTTATTATTTTAGTAATCTTTTTAAATAATGAAAAAATAAAAGCCCATCAAAAGATTCAAAAATGATTAGTGTAGTACCAATTGCAATATATTTTAAGCCATGCTAGCTTCCTAATGTATTATGTATCACATCAACATTCCATCTACCACACATGTAAATTCTTTAATTACCTATGGTTTGAGTTGAGTTTTAATTTGTCGATATGTGGTTTAAAAAATAAACTTTACCCATTTTGGATCATATCCTTTACTACCCTTTAATATAAATCAAAAGAAAAGACAATTAAATCTCAGTGTAATAAAGTACATATTTAAAATATCAACCCAAGTGTCTTTCCTATACAACTAAATATCACAAGCAAACCAATTATATGTTTAAAAACAAATGAATGGTAACAAAGATGATAAACAAATAATTGTCCCTAAAGCAAGTCAATAATACGTTTGTGACAAAGAAAAAAAAGTTCAAGCAAATGTTAACTTCATTTCAATCACTTAGAGAATTCCTGTCTTGAACATCCTTCTCTTTTCTTTTCTTTTCTTTTTTTCAATTAGCCTTTCCAATACATGTATTTATTTAGTCTTAACCATTTGCTTCTAGGTCAAGGCCTAAGTTCATCAACATTTCCATTAACATCTTTTGGCAATTTCTCTTAAATATAGCCAAGATAGGCTTCAACGATAGAGACCATGTCACTCACATTTCTACACTAGATAGCTAGCCCTTTAAGAGAAAAAAAAGCCAAAAAACAACCCATATGCATTAGATTTCCATACCCATAAGCTATTTTAGCACTCCAAATACTAAAAAACAAGTTTCGCTATATCATATAGTTTAACAAGTTGTGCAGTATAGTATATATAGTTGGAGTTGGAATCGTAGGTGGGGTTGCCAGAGTGGAAGGGGCAGCAGAAGGTGGCTAGGCTGCCATAGTTTGAGGAGTGTGAGGCAGAGAAAGAGTAGATCTAACACTCTATTTGTGGTTCATAAAAGAATAGAATGAGTATATTATAAAGAATGGGGGAATACCATGAGAAGTAATGGAAATGAATCATTTTATAACAATATGACTATCATAAACCCTCAACAGCAGTAGATTACATCTTTTTTGGTTGGCATTATTAGATACATAAATCCAATGTACTCTTAGTGTATATTAATGTGTTTGTAACAATAAGTTAGGGACAACATTTTCACTGCACAACAACAGTAAGAACATGAATCCCCTACCACTCTAGAAATCACTTTTAACATTGAAATCAAAATCCATATTTTCATGTATGAAAATCCATATAGTCTTTAAGTTCTACTTATTTTAATAAGTAATCCTTAAGATATATTACTCCTATCAAACTAAAGATAATGTTCTATTCTTTATTAACCATTAGACCAACAACATGTACATTGACGAGCATTGACATTAATTTTATCATTAGTCCTGGCGAGCTAAAAGTATTGAAGACTATATTTAAAATATTGAATTAATTCTTGAAATACAATAGGAGCAACTAAGAGCCCAAGATCAACTAGACTATGCCCCAATATAAGAGATCCATATCACGCCGACCCTAGGAAAAAGTACATCATCTATACAGCATTAGTGCATTTACTTAAAAAGCAACACCATAAAGGCCGGTTACCTGATATCTAATTATCTTTTTGATACACTCATCCATGCATCTAAAAAGATAACAAAAAAAACGACTATAGTTTGATATTTATTTGTCTTTGGTTTAGGAGCAAATCAATGAGGACTCTGAAGAGAAGAAGACCAAGTGTCAACCTAAACTACTTGGAATACATGAGGCTTCCTCAGCATAAATCAAGTTTAGATTATATATTAACATGAAACTTTCACCTTAAACAGACCTTGGTTTAGAAACCCAAGGAGGCAGGAATGAAGAAGCACTCAGTTGCCATTCAATAGTTCCATGAAAAACTGGTAAAACAATAGATATTATTGATCATGTTTTGTCTTTTATTTGTTCTTTATATGTACTGTTTTTTTGCTATTCTCAATTCTTAGTAAATTCTGGGTGGTTTGGACTTTATTTTTACTGTTTCATTGAAAGTTAATATTAATTATTCATGTTCACCAAGTTACATTTGTTAAACAAAGTTCCTGGGATCAAAACTAGTATCTGAAGCCAAAAAAACCAAAGTCTCATTCAAATTTGGGAGTTGGGAAGAAGCTTAATTTGTACTTTTAATAAAAATTGGGTTCCTTACGACAACTTATATATCCTATTTAGATTCCTGAACAGAATTTCTTTTATTAGTTAACATTTTTTTTTTTTGTATTCTACTTTATCTACAAAAGTTTATATATAACCTAAACAAAAGCCCACAAATTTTTCTGGGAAAGTACAATGCATAAAATAACTACGGAAGAGTAAGAAGACTCCATAGCTACACATTCCACTTTTGAATTTCAAGACAATAACAGTTTAGAAGGAAGAAGGGACATATTGACATGTAGGAAGCCATAAACTCACATAACAGGTGATAGTGCTGATTCAAGAAGGTCAAATGAGAACTTACAGAATAGGAGATGGTTGGAGGTGGCAGCGTGTGTGAGACACGGCGGAAGAGAAGCGAGGGAAGGCAAGAGAAAAGAGTAAGGGAAAGACTGTGTCTGTGTGTGGGGCTTCGAAATATATAGTTGCTCCTATCTACCCATAGCGTTTTAGTCTAAGGTTTTTTTCTCAAAAAAAAAAAAAAAAAAAAAAAAAGTCTAATATTGTATTTTAAATGACCCTTAAAGTGGAAAATTAGCATTAACTCTTTTTTAACATTTTTAATTGGAAAATGATAAAGCCACCATCTATCTTACAAAATTTTTTTATAAACTACAATATGGTGGAGAGTTATTAGTAAGTAAAAAAATGATATTAATGGTTGGTTCATATGAGAACTGATAAGAATTTGTCATTTCAAAAGTTTTTAAAAATATTGTAAAATAACTTGTACATATAGCATTGTTTTTTTTTCTTCAAAACATACATCTAAAGAATCAATAAGGTGACATTTTGTTTTTAATAAAAGATAGAAATTCTACTTTAACCTAATCTAAATGTATATGCGTGCGTGAAATTTTATCTTGAAAACTTGAACTCCGGCCCTTACCCCCCACTTCTCACAAACACTTATACTTGTAGAGTGACCATTGCACTAAGGGTATGTGGTGGTAAGGTCACTTTTTTTTTTTTTTTTTTAAATGACATGATATTTTATTTTATTTTGAAAATTATATATGTGTATTTTAATCACAACTTGTCTTTAGCCAAAAGAGAGAGAGTGTGTGATCCTTAAAGTGACAGCTACGCCTCCCTCTGGCACTCCAACAAATCTCTAGCCAAAAGAGAGACTCCTTCCCATCTATAACTCTTACATTAGTTACTATATATTCCTCTTTCCCAATTGAAACATTTGCACCATTTTGAGCCTTAATGGTCTAACCTCTCCCAATTTCAAGTTTCAATCTTAAATTTCCCTTCAAAATCAAATCCTTAAACATTTTGAGTCCATCGTCAAACAAAATTTCTCATTGCGGTCATATATAAAATAAAGAAGAATTGTAGTGTTGCTCAAGTGAAGTTGCCCAAGCGAGTATAGTCAAATGAGAAGTTAACTCGTGGATAGTGCACATTGTCCTCAGTATACAACAGTTTAGCCACCATTGTCTATTAGTCTACACTCCAAAAGAGAGAAAGTTTTAAAATAGTACCCTCTTTCATAGCCAGTTAACATAGTGATAGAAAGACATAAGTCACATAACATGAAATAATGGACATAAAACTATGAGTTTAACATGGTTATAAATCTCAATCAGAACCTGAGTAAAAATTTGTCATCAAAGTATTAATATTACAATTTCTTCTATAAAAAAAAAAGAATATACATTTAATTGAGAAATAAATTTTTTTTAAAAAGAAATAAATTGTAAATATCAATTTTTGAATAAAAATACCCAACAAAACCCAATCAAGTGGGGACAAATATTGTTTGGAAGAAAATGATTAATTTGTGTCTTTAAATCTACTTCAATTATTTGTTCTTATACTTACATTTAGTTGACATTTAATAACCAGTTCAACAAAAAATACTAACAATATGTTTGGTTAGAAGGAAGAGGAGAGAAGCGACCTTTGTTTGGTTTAGAAGGAAAGAGAGGAAAGAACAAGAATATAAAGTGAAATGATTTTCATGGATCCCATCAATTTTTTAAGATTTTACTTTCCTTCCAAATCTATAAAATTGCCTCTATACTCTAGGAAAATTTTATATTTTTTTGGGCAAAATTATTGTTATATCCTCATTATTAATTACTAATTAATAGTTTATAGGTATATAATATTAAAATAATATTTTATCATTCTCAGAAAAAAAAAATTTTATTATTTTGGGTTGATTAAGTAGTTCATAAGGCATTTTTAACCCCCCCGAAAAAAAAAAAGTGATTCCTATGGCCGCTTGAATTATGATATTTATGAGGTTCGAGTTTGAAACTTCTTAGTAGTATCTTGAGGCCACTTTTAAGAGATTCATTCCATAATAACTTCAAAAAAAAAAAATTTAATTTTACCTGCACACAAATTTTGACAACATTTTTCATATTAATTGAGATGGTCACTCTGTACTCTCTCTTTATATGTTCTCTACTTCCAATTTCCAAACGCATATAAAAAAATATTTTCTGTAGTGGCGCAGCGAGCTACTTCGTTGGCTAAGATAAATCAGCATCATTGACTGTTCGGAAACCCTGAGAGAAAGTATGGAAGTTGAGTTTTCTACACCAGCCCAGCGTACCAACGAAGAAGAAGATGAGTTGCTCCGTAGCGTGAAAAAATTTAAGGAAAGCACTGGCGCAAGAAGCTTCTTGCCACCTAGGAAATTAGTGAGCTACAAGGACAGTCTTGTGGGAGATATCCCAGGAGCATATGAGCAGGCATTTAAGTTCAGCAAGGATTGGGAGGAAGGATATGACTCGGAAACGGATGTGGAACCGTTAACTGAAGGTATGGCTGAGGTGAAACTGTCCAAAGAAACCAAAGCCCGTATAAGAGCTCCTTGGTCGAAGGCTTTGATCATTAAAGTTTATGGTAAGTCTGTTGGGTTTCACTACCTCACCTTTAAGATTAATGCCTTATGGAAACCCACAGCAAAAATGGACTGCGTGACATTGGGTAGAGGCTTCTTCCTGGTACGTTTCAGTTGCAGCGATGATTTTGATAAGGTTCTCCGGGGAGGTCCTTGGTTCATAGGGGAGAATTTTCTTGCAATCAAGCCTTGGGAACCTTATTTCAAAGCTTCAGAGGCTAAGCTAACATCAGTGGCAGTTTGGGTGAGATTCCCTGAATTGCCAATTGAGTTTTATGATGCCTCTGTTCTTAAGGAAATCGGAAGTGCCATTGGTCCTGTTCTACGCATTGACTCTTACACGGCTTCAGAGACCAGAGGAGGTTATGCAAGGCTGTGTGTTCAGATTGATTTAGACAAGCCTTTGATCAGCTCTATTCGGGTGGGGAAACTTGTTCAGAGAGTTTTATATGAAGGCATCTCCTCCCTCTGTTTTTGCTGTGGTAAGCTTGGGCACAAACAGGAAAGCTGTGGATCAAAAACAAGCCAACCAAATGGAGAAGTTGCAGCTAATACCTCGCTGAATTCCAACGAGATTAATGAGGATGTATCACCCGAGCCCAACTATGGGCCTTGGATGGTAGTCACAAGGAAGAAAGGGGCGGTCAGAATGGGAAAAGCTAGTGGACCTACTAAAGTGGATAACGTGTCCCAGGCAAGAGTGAGGGGTTTTTCGGTCCTTTCTCAAGACTCAGTGCAGGAGGAGGCAGGTAAGGTTTTGGACAAGTCAAATCAGAGTAATTTAAATCCCAGTGATACTGATGCACCTAAGGAAGTGACCACACGTGCTGTGGCAGCCCCAAATCAGCTTAATGATCTGGTGGAATCCAGGGAAGAGACTACACGTGTAGTGCCATTACATTGTTCGAAGACTAACCTTGAGATTAGGAAGGATTGTGTGATGGAGGATCGCATTGAGAATACACATGCGGTGTGCCAGCAAGATACAAATCAAGTATCAGGATTTAAAAGGAAAGCTATAGCAAAAAATAAAGGCAAGGGCAGTGAGGGTCTGGGGATTAGAAATTCAAAAGGTCCTAAAAATTCCAAAAGCCATAAACAGCTATCCCACAGCACCGAGAGGAAGAGTGAGCTGAGTTCATCAACAGAAGGCCTGGGAAGTGACTCTCTCGTTGGAAATGGAAAGGATTCTCCTCGAAGTAACTCCTCTGCCACAGTCCGGATGGGCCATTTGGTACAAGAACCGTATGGTGGCCATTCCAGATGTTATAATAGCTCAGATTCGAGCGGCGCCAACGGAGATTCCGGGTTGGTTCGAGACGGAGTTGGGGCAGGCTTGGAAGCTTCTGTTCCCCATCACACCGGAAAGCATCAGAATGGGACATCTACCATTGGAGCACAATGCTTGGTGCCTTACACCCAATCCGTGGTGGAAGTTCCTCACGGATGTGTCGGAGGTCTCGGTGGAAATGTCGGAGGAGTTGAGCAAGCAAAGGAGGCCATCAGTCATGCCTCATTGGGACGAATCCGGGTGGATCATTCAAGAGAGGAAGCTCGTGGATTACAAAGGGATGGCCACGGCACACATGGGGAACCATCCAACGCTGAAAATGTTTCAAATTATGGCTCCGGTGAAGACTTGCGACGTATTGCTGAGCTGCAGAAAGGATATAATTGGCATCCTAAGCACATGATCATTTGGAAGCCGGATTGGAGAGCATCCAAGGATCTTCTGAGGAGGATGGGGTGGAGTATGGTGGAAGTAGTTGCAATGAATACTAACCCGCCGGAGATTGAGGTTCCGTTAAGTCAGTTTGTCAGAATGAATGTGTTACTCTGGAATTGTAGAGGAGCTCTGAACCCGGATTTTAAGCGGAGAATTTTTGAAATGGCTATTAATCATCGAGCCACTATTCTTGTGGTGACTGAAACTAGAGTGGGCGGTGATAGGGCAGCAAAAATCATTGAAGGGCTGCCCTTTGATGGGTATATTACTACTGATACAATTGGCTATGCTGGGGGATTGTGGATTCTTTGGAAAACAAAGGAAGTGGAAGTTGTTTCCTTATCTTCCACTGAGCAGGAAATTCACGCTACTGTTAAGGTGCGTTCATCCAATCTTACCTGGCTTTTACCTGCTATCTATGCTAGTCCTAGGTTGGCTGAAAGAAAAATTTTATGGGAAAATTTGAAAACTGTTGCCCACCTCCATAATTTACCTTGGCTGATGCTGGGAGACTTTAACGAAGTGCTCTATGCTGAGGATAAATTTGGCAGTAATCATGTTAATTTGAATAGAGCTTTAGATTTTAAGGATTGCCTTGATGAATGCAACGTGCTAGATTTAGGTTTTGCGGGTCCTAAGTTCACTTGGAAAAATTGTAGACCCATCTCTAACTTAATTTTAGAAAGGATAGATAGATGTTTTGCTAATCCGGCATGGCGCTTTCTGTACCCGGATGCCTTAGTGACTCATTTACCTAGGACTTTCTCTGATCACTGTCCTGTGTTGCTTGAGTTATGTAGAGTTAATGTTAACCAACAAAATAAACCCTTTCGATTCCAAACCATGTGGTTATTTCATCAAGACTTTCCTAGGGTTGTTCAACAAGCTTGGGCTGATAATAGAGATTTACAGGAAGCAATTTTGAATTTTGTTGGAAAAGCAAAACAATGGAATGTTGAAGTGTTTGGGAACTTGTTTGCTAAAAAGAGGAGAGTATTAGCTAGACTTAATGGTACTCAAAAGGCTTTAGCTAATAACCCTAATGCTTTCCTTTTGGATCTAGAGCAGCAGTTAATTTCAGAATATTCTCTCATCCTTATGCAGGAAGAAGAATATTGGGCCCTTAAATCTAGATTAAATACTGCCACTTTTGGAGACAGAAATACTTCTTTTTTCCATTTATCAACAATTGTTAGGAGGCAGAGGAATAAGATTCGATGCCTTAAGGATGTTGAGGGTAACTGGATGACTAATGAGGTTGAAATTAAGGAGTATATTAGAAATAGGTTTAGGAAATTATATATGACTGATCTGAATATGTCTCCCATGACTTCAGATGTTTCTTCCTTCTCTTGTTGCGTCCTGGAGGAAGAGGATAGAGTTAGAATGGATAGGGATGTAACTGAAGAGGAGGTTCGGGCTGGCCTCTGGTCTCTTAAGCCTTTTAAAGCTCCAGGACCAGATGGACTGCATGCGGGTTTTTACCAACATTTTTGGATGGTGGTTAAAAATTCCGTGTTCAATGCGGTGAAAGGAATTTTTGAAAAGGGCTATGTCCCAAGTTATCTGAATGAGACTTTGATTTCCTTGATTCCTAAATGCCAAAATCCTGAATCTCTATCCAATTATAGGCCCATTAGTCTTTGTAACTCTGTATATAAGATTGTGTCAAAAATTTTGGTGGCTCGGATTAGACCACAGCTTAGCAGTTTGATATCGCCTGTGCAAACTGCCTTTGTTCCAGGCAGAAGATGTACAGATAATGTTTTGATTGCGCAGGAATTATTTCATACTTTGGATAAAAAGAAAGGAAGAATGGGCTTTATGGCTGTTAAATTAGATTTGGAAAAGGCTTACGATAGATTAGAGTGGTGTTTTATCCACAAAGTTCTCAAAGCTTTTCATTTTCCTCCTAAAATCTCTAAGCTCATTATGAGCTGTGTTACGACCTCCTCTACCTCAATTTTGCTTAATGGTGGTGCCTTAGAGCGATTTGAGCCTTCTAGGGGTATAAGGTAGGGGGATCCTTTATCCCCATATCTTTTTATACTTTGTATGGAGTATTTAGGACACCTCATTGAACAGAAATGTGTGGCTGGGGATTGGACACCTCTAAAGGCTTCGAAGGACAATGTGGGTATCTCCCACTTGTTCTTTGCGGACGATATAATTCTATTTAGTAAAGTTGATAGGCGGGGATGTGAAGCTATTTCTGAGGTGCTTGAGAAATTTTGTAGAGAATCCGGTCAAAAAGTCAGCTTTGAAAAATCTAGAATTTATTTTTCTCCGAATGTGAGTGAGGAGCTGAAGGAGGAAAATTGTGATAGGCTTGGTTTCTGGGAGACCAATAACATAGGAAAGTTTCTTGGTTTTCCTATTAAACACCGTGGGGTCCCTAGAAATCCCTATAAGTTCATTGTGGAAAGGGTTATGAATAAACTTGCGGGTTGGAAGGCGAAATATCTTTCCTTTGCCGGGCGAGCTGTGCTAATTAAGTCAGTTATGTCTGCCATCCCTAACCATGTAATGCAAGGGGCTGTGATTCCTATGAATGTGTGCGAGAAATTGGACAAAATTAACCGTGATTTCTTATGGGGATCCACGGATGAGAGAAGGAAGATGCACATGGTGAGTTGGAGTAAAATAGTGAGATCCAAAGAGGAAGGTGGATTGGGAATTCAAGAGGCGAGAGCTAAAAACATAGCTTTGTTGTCTAAGCTAAATTGGAGAATGTATCATGAACAGGACGCTTTGTGGGCTAAGGTCATACTTAAAAAATATTGTGCTAATTCGAGAATAAGGTCCAGTGATCCTGATAAGCTCCCTTCTTCCCCCAATTGGAAAGCCATTAATTTGGGGTTTCCTATTTTTAAAAAAGGAATTGCTTGGGGGATTGGTAATGGATCCAGGGTGAGTGTTTGGATGGATAATTGGATTAATGGAGACTCCTTAAGAGGTATGATTGAAGGACCCCTTGGGCGGGAAGAGTTAAACCTGAGAGTTTCGGATCTGTTTTATTGTCAAGAATGGAAATGGGACTGTATTTCCTTTGAGCTGCCTCAGTTTATTAAAGATAAAATTAAGGCAGTCCCAATCCAAATGTTTGGAAGTGGGAGAGACACGGTGTTGTGGAAATTCTCTAAGAATGGAGAGTTCTCTACAAAATCTGCATATAGGATTGCCAATCAAAGTGAGAATAATGTCTTACAATTTAGCAGGCAGTGGATTTGGAAGTTGGACATTGTTCCAAAAATCATAAACTTTCTATGGTTGTGCTTGCATGGTAGTATACCAGTCAAAGAAGTGTTAACGGGTAGGGGTATCAATTGTGATGCTCTGTGCCCACTATGCAGAGAACAGAATGAGTCTATCCTTCATCTTCTTCGTGACTGCGTTTTTGCTCGTAATCTATGGCATAAATTGGAGGTTCCTCCAACTCATGTCTTATCCTTTTTTGATGGGCTTGAGGCTTGGCTGAAAGCCAACTGTTTAAGTGTGGTGCGGCACAAAGGTGGCATTCCTTGGTGTACTTTATTCCTTTATACTGTTTGGTCTTTATGGTGGAATAGAAATTCTGTTGTATTTGAAAACTCTGTTCCAAACTCAACACTTGAAAAAATCTGCCTAAGTCAAGCAAAGGAGTTTCATTTCTGTGTCAGCAAAGTGAACCAAGCTGCTCCCAGGATTTGGATTCCTATTAAATGGTCTAAACCTCTCCATGGTTGGTGCAAGCTCAATACTGATGGAGCTTCATTTGGGAACCCAGGCAAGGCTGGTGGGGGTGGGTTAATCCGTGACAGTGAAGGGAGATGGCTCAAGGGATTTTCGAGAGCTATTGGGCACACAACAAGTGTGGTGGCTGAATTATGGGCTGTGAGAGATGGTTTAAACCTTGCTATTCAGCTGGGAATTAGTTGCTTGGAAGTGGAGCTTGATGCTAAAATAATTGTTGAGCTGCTGGAAAATACTAATAGTACTAACATTAAAATTTCTCCTGTGCTTCATGATTGCAGATTCCTCTTAACAAGGTTCACACAGGTCCGGGTGACTCATGTATATAGGGAAGTGAACAGATGTGCTGACTTTTTGGCTAAGCAAGGCTGCTGTATGAGGGTGGATTTTGCTATTTATGATACTCCCCCCTCTGTTGAACTAGATAGGTTGTTGTTAGCTGATGTTAATGGGTTGTACTACTATAGGCAGATTGCCTCAACTTTGGCTTCTGTGGCTACTTTGTAATTTGTTTTGCTGTGTTTAATATATATCTACCTGTTAACCAAAAAAAAAAAAAAAAATCAGCATCATTGAACATATGTTCGATTCCAACTGAATGGACAGAGACTGAACCACAAACGACCCAGATGCATGACAAAAAAGGTAGGTCACAGGCTCGAATATCCAAAAGTTTAGTTTTTATTTTGCCTCGAAAGAAGTATTTGTATTTCATTTAGAAAGGAAAAAAGGACATTATTCTGCCCTGCAAAAATTGAGTTGAAAAAGTTCAAATGGTAGTTGGGACTTTATTACTTTATGACAGGGAACCTGGTGATTCATGCTTTAGCAAAACACATACGAGATGCTGAATTCGTAATAGTTGTGAGGTTTGTGGGTGGAACTGGAACGAGGAAGAAACCCCAGCATGAAAATTGAAAAGCCTAGTGCAAAGATCTTCTAGAAATCAATGATTAATAAGATATTTTTTTTTTATTAAAACCAAATTATGGTGCCATGTCAAAGCTTGTCAATTGATTTAGAAAGCATTTAGCACAAATACTTTAAAATTAAAAAATATATATATAAATTTTAGTAAACAAATAATAATTTTATTTTATATCAATCTGAGTTGTATTGATCTGACCTTTTGTTTCAAAATTTCAAGGTTCTAATATGCATAAACACAAGAATTTTCTTTAGTTAGTGGTTACTTTACCTAAAACAAAATCCCTAAAACTTTGAGCTCTAAAAAATTTTAAACCCAACATTCTAAACCTATTCTAGAATAGATAAATACAAAGTCTGTTACCAGATGCAATTCATAATTAATTATTTTCCGCAAATTGAAACTCATACAAAAAAAAAAAAAATATTCATCAATACGAACTCTTAAACCAAGAACTTTCTAATTTTGTTATATTACTTGATTTTATTCATAAAAAAACCGATGTTCAAATCTTCATTCTTGCTTATTATGACAATTGAATTATAAAAAATAAAAAAATAAAACTAAACCAAATCCTTATAGGCCTAAACCCCAAATTTGGAGAAAGCCAACATGCTCATATTAAACTCTAATTCTATATTAAAAAAAAGATTTTTAATTAATACAATTCAAAGTGGGAATTACTAGGAAATTGTTTATCTATTTAATATTTTAAAATTTAAATATTTTTTCTAAGATATTATTCCCCTCTGTCTCTCTCTGTGCAAGCTTTCACATAGCTCCACAACAATGTCTCGATTTTAACGGAGAATGGGAAAAAAAAATGGCTGTCAAATGGTTCATTCTATCTTTGTCAAATGGTTCTAGTAGAAGAAGTTACAAAGCCGTGTCAAAATCAAAATCACAATTAGAATTTTCAAATTTGGTTTCTTTTATACATACGGAAAGTAGAATACTTCAAGGCAAAGAAAATTCCCATAGAGGGGATGGATGGATGATTTGGTGGGTCAGGGTCCCACATCGTTAAAGAGGTTACTACTATTTATCTGCTTGACATTGGACCGGACGTCCGGTCTAGTCCTTTTCTCAACTCTTCCTATTTTGCCTGTTCAATTCAACATTGGCCAACATATATATATTTTAATTTAAAATTAAAAAAATCAACATTGGCCAACCAAACCAAATTCACACTATTTATTAAAAAAAATTAAGAGAAATATTATCTCACCTCATTTTTACAATAAATATTACAATAACTAACAAGTTGCTAGTTGTTAAATGATGGATTCAAATTAAAACCGTAAAACCACCCTTTTTTTTATTTATTAGAAAAGTAAACCACCTTAAATCTATTGTAAAAATGTTATTTGAATCTATTGTAAAAATATTATAAAAATGTTATGAGCATATCATTTTAAAAAAGGCATAATGTTATTCTTAGAGTTTCAACTAACATCAAGAGATTTGCAACAAAATTCATGCCTTTGTCATGAAAGTATAAGTTGAGATAAAAGTTGTGGATTTTGTTGCGGGTATTGTCGATATTTTATTTATTTATTTATTTTTATAAACCCGGCTAGTCAACACGTCAGTAGGCCACCTTCGAACCCAAAAAAAAAAAAAAAAAAACCAAAATAATGACAATCATTTTTTGAAAAAAACTAATTAATTGAAGCAAAAAATAAAAAAAACCATATTCTCTTTTCTCTCTCTCACACGCTCTCTACTTTTTTTGTTCTCTCTCTCTAACCCCAGACCTCAACCAGTTCACGATCTCTCTGATTTCATTTTCTGAGCGATCAATTACATAAGAAAGAAGAGAGAATCAGAGGCTTCGAGCACCATGTCGATGTCCGATTCCGATTCGACATCGTCTTATGGCTCCGACTACAAGAATTTCAGACAATCCAGCCGCGAGCGTGAGTTCAATCTCTCTCTCTCTCTCACTTTGTTTCTTTCATTCTTGATTAATCAAATTTTGTTTTGTGTAATTTACGCGATTCGATAGTTAAATAATTTCTCTGACAGTTTGTTACTTTATCTATTAGTATTTCATTTAAATTTTTTTTTTTCAAATTTGGTGGAATTAGTAAGAAATAGAACCAAATTAGTGAAGTTATTAGTTCATTATTTACATTTTTTTTGTTAAGATATAAGGCTTTGTGAATAATTTAATTTTAATCGGTCGTTTATATTACTTGCAGTTGGGAATGCAATTGATCAAGTATTATAACAATGTATTTCAATGGTTAATGCATTTATTAACAAACTCATAGTGTCAAAATTTCCAGATTCTGTGCCTAGCGTTGACGGTCATACTATTTTTGAAGAACAATAATTTTTTATTATTACTAGGATTTGAAATAGTTAGGGTGGCCGTGAATTGAAGTTAAGTAAGCCAGTAAATCGAGGTTCAGGTCGCATACATTTTTAACCAAATGATTATGACGTTTGTGCGTGACTGCCTTGAATAGTTGTGTTGAGTAAAGGAAAAATGAGCATAGGTTAAGCTGTTGGCGGTTTCATGATACTGGAATATTGGAGCGAATCTTGGGTGGTGAATAGGGACATGAAAAACAATGAATTCGCCTTAAAAATATTACGGTCTGGATCAATGGTCCTTCCTAGCTCAATAAACCGCGTATATAGTTACGTTGTCCTTACATACCGGTGCCTGAGGGTTTGGTGAATTTTATATAGTTCTTTTCTTTAGTGAAAACTTATATATATATATATATATATATTTGGTAACTAAATGTCGATTAGTGTAAAAGATGTTTGTTCGAAGCTTGTGTGTATGTTGATTCGGTAATGGATGTCATAAGTTATTTGGTTATCATGAAGTGATGTGTGTGTGTGGGCGTGCATTATTGTTTGATATGAAGAGAGAGATCAATGAGAAAGATTAGGCAGGGCCAAATTATTGACTGATAGCTTAGTAATTGACTTTTTTTTTTTAATAATTTAAATCCTATGTATGCGCAGGATTATTGCATGAAATGCTTCGGTCATCCAAAACAGGGGATTCAAAATCTACTTGGAAGGTATATGCAGCTTGTAGTAGTTTTCTGTAATTCAAAATGTTTTTGGTAAGCTGTACTTTTGAGATCATTTGGTGTTTTTTTCTTCTAAGAGAAAAATGCACATATACAAGGGTTCTATGAGCCTTCACTAACCATGCTTTTTTATAACCCATGCGCTAGTTATATAATTTATGCATTTACTTCCTGCAGTGCTGAATATCTTTGTTTGTCATCTCTCTTGTAAATGCTTGGTGCACTTTTATTCACAGATCTCTCTCTCTCTCTCTCTCTATATATATATATATATATATATATATATATTTACTAGTAATTTATTTTTCAGTTTTTCTGTCCTTAAACCTCTTTCCTGTAGGTACTTATCATGGACAAACTTACTGTTAAGGTAATGTCTTACTCGTGCAAGATGGCTGATATCACAGACGAAGGTGTTTCATGTAAGAATCATAGGGGCATTTTCTAAAATTTTATTCTTTCCCCCCTCAATTACGTTCATTTTATTTTCTGCTTAGTCTATGCAATGTTACTATCTGCTATAAGGAGAAGTTTTATGCCTGTGATATTTAATACATATTGTTTGTTTAATAAGTAATATTTAATACGTATTTTGCTCACAGTTATCTGTCAACACACATTTAGCTGACTAGTTAATATGTTGTTGATGTGTTGCATGGTACTTCGTATCAATAGGCACCATGTCTTCAATTTCCTAGTGATGCTCTGTTGCCTCTGACGCAATAATGTCAATTCCTACTGGGGAGTTTCCCTTAAGATAAAAATGGTCCTTTGACTTTTTGTTGTCTCCCCTAGTTTTGATTGATCAATAATAGCCAAATGGGTACAAACTAGGGGATCTGGCTATTATTGATCAATCAGACAAGTTTTTGAAGAGTTTGTTATGTTATTAAGCTGGAAGGCTGTTACACTGCATTTTTATTTTTGATTTATACCAATTGGGATAATGGTTTAGGTGATGAGACAAGTGAAAGGCTATATTGGATCGCATTTTCATTTTACTCTAATTAGTTGGTTTGTTCCCCTTTGCCCTCCCATTGGGAGCTAAGCTTATTAAGAAAAAATTAGTTGGTTTCGTTGCTCTGAAGTCCTCAGATTTTCAATTTTTCCTGCAGTGGTAGAAGACATATACAGGAGAAGGCAGCCATTACCATCCATGGATGCTATATACTTCATCCAGCCATCTAGAGAGAAGTAATTTTTCTCCTTTTATTACTGTTAATTTATAATTTTATTGCTCATTAAGGGTAGTTGCATATATTCTGTTTTCCGGTTGGTTGAGGAACTGTAGCTGTCTTAGTATCCATTTTTATTTTACAATATTTCAGTCAGTTCTGTTATGGAAATGGAATAATGAATTTAGAGACTTTGTCTCCCACTCCTCGTAGTTTTGATTGCAAGGTTTTGTCCTTTTAATCTCATATGGATGACTGTAGTGCCTTATGGTTGCTTATGTTTACGGTTGATTTAGTTTTCAGAGTAGTGAAAGCCTGAATACACTAGCTTATGTTTTGCTACTGCTATATTCAGTAGTTGCTGTATAGAGATCAGTTGTCTTACAATAAATGGAGTCCTGAAGTTTCCACTCTATGGCACAGGAATCAAAACTTCTGCTGCAGTTGATACTAGTAATGCTGAAACTTTTTGAACATCTGCCTCATTATGCCTACGTCATCAATAATTTCTCTCTCTATGTGTGTGTGTGTGTGATATTTCATTGTTAAGTAGCACATTTTGATTTTAAGTTTTTCTGTTGCTCTCTGTGAAGTGAACAAAAATATTTTTTCCTATTTTTATAGCACAGATGCATGGGTGGGACCTTTTTAACTCTCTTTCTCTTAACACATTTATTTCGCAGTGTTATAATGCTCTTGTCAGACATGGCGGGGAAAGCACCATTATACAGGAAGTATGTGAAGGATCTTTTTTTCCTTATTTTTGCCTTGCAGTTCCCCAAAGCTGTTTTGGTTTTCTTGTGGTTTTTTTAATCGATGTCCTTTGTATTTGTGAAGGGCATTTATTTTCTTCAGTTCACCTATTTCAAGAGAACTGGTTAATCACATCAAGAAGGATACAACTATTTTACCTCGAATTGTTGCACTGAAAGAGGTATAGTTCTCTTGTTTAGGAAAATACTTTTTGGATCGGTATTGATGCTGAAACACTTCATATTTCAGCTAGTTGTATTGTTTTCTTGTTTTCCATTGTTGGTTGTAAACTTATTAGTGGACATTGATATATTTCCATTTGGTTTTGAAATGCAGATGAATTTGGAGTACTTTGCTATAGACAGCCAGGTATCTGATTCTACTTCAGTCAACTTGTTAATACCTTTTGCATGATATAGATAATTGTGTATTTAACATAGATGATGGACTTATCTTCTTAAAAATGATCATGAATTTTGTATAGAAGATTCTCTCTTTTTTTTTTCTTTGTATCTCTAGTGATTTTAACAATCCATTGTTGCTGATGACATGTGTTCCATGAATGTACCTGTGGAACTTTGACTGCATATTTTAAAATGCTTAATGTAACAAATAGTATTTGTAATCTATTAAAAAAAAAAATTTATTTGTTGGCTGCTGCACTCAAATTTTAATCCTTTGAGGCACCAATCATGCAGATGTTTTTGGCAATTGTCACATTTTTTTTAGAGATTCTAAATACTTATATCATTTTTGTTTAACATGGTTCAGTTGTTTGTACTCTAAAATGTAAAATATTGGGTGTTACTTTTGAAAAAATATCCTAGCTCTAGCCTGCTCCCCACTGTTTTGCTAAATTTGATTTAAAGCCAATAACATGGAAATGTGGGGTAAAAAGAGAAGAAATAGTTCATTTTTTCCCCTTTAGAAGGAATTTTCAACATAGACACATTTGAATGTGCACCCTAATAACACTTAAACCATCGGCCAGGTGGTTCTGATATTTAATATCATAGTGATTAGTGACTTATACTTATCAAAAAAAAAAAAAAAATAGCTATTAGCAACTTATAGGGTGACTATAATGAGGAAACTTTGATGTTTGAAGATCTCTTCTTTTTCTGGATGATGCGGAACCTTACCAAGGCAATGCCCTTTGGACCCACCCCTAGGGAGTAAACCAGGGATACACAACCTCACCCGCCAAAACCGTGTATTAGGTAATCCAAGAGTGCTCCTAGTGGGGATTGAACCTAGGGTGTCTAGGTTTGCAGTTCATCCCAAGCCTCTAACCACTTGGCTGCACCCTAATGGGTTTTGAAGATTACTATATGATTTCAAATAAAGCCCTTGTTTAGTTCTTAGAGTTTTATGCTAGTTCCCGAGCAGTTGGAAAAATATACTTTTACCAATAGCACGACCTTATAATCATTTAAGTTCAAGCTGGAATAAGAGTAGTTTGCTGTGGTTTAATTATATAACGGTCAAAGCTTACAATTTGTACCTATTGATGGTACTATGTTATTAATGTCATGTTCTTTCTTGTCTTTGATTTTCTTCAAACAGGGTTTTATCACCAATAATGAGAGGGCTTTAGAGGAACTTTTGGGGGATGAGGAGAATACTCGCAAAGGTGTTATGTGTTTGAATGTGATGGCCACCCGAATTGCTACAGTTTTTGCTTCACTAAGGGTATATAGATTTAGTTATTTCTAAATTTGATTTATTATGTATTAAAAATTTTCTGAACCATATTTATGTTTAAATTTGATCAGGAATTTCCTATGGTACGCTACCGTGCTGCTAAGTCCTTAGATGCAACTACAATGACAACTTTCCGTGATCTAATTCCTACAAAGCTCGCTGCTGGAGTCTGGGACTGTATTATGAAATATAAATCACTTCCTGGCTTTCCTAAGACAGAAACATGCGAGTTGCTAATACTTGACAGATCTGTAGATCAGGTTTTTAGGTGCATGTGTTTGTTATGAATTTATAATTTGGTTACTGGTATATTTTCTGTGTTGATTATGATGAATATACTTGTTTTAAAATTTTAGATTGCTCCTATCATACATGAATGGACATATGACGCCATTTGCCATGATTTACTGAATTTGGAGGGAAATAAATATGTGCAAGAGGTAAGTTCTGCCGTTTCAAAATTTTATAAATGCTTTGGATTCATATGCAGTCTCTTTGGATACTGTACATTAATGGACTGTACTGTTCAGGTTCCTGGCAAAACTGGTGGTCCACCTGAGAAAAAAGAGGTTCTTTTGGAGGATCATGATCCTGTCTGGCTTGAGCTTCGACATGCACATATAGCAGATGTATTTCTCATCTTTATACCGTATATGTGTGTGTGTGTGTGTGTGTGTGTGTGTGTGTGTGCATGCGCACGCACAATACTTATGCATTTTGAATGAATGATCTTCTCAGGCTAGTGAGCGGTTGCATGAGAAGATGACCAACTTCATTTCAAAGAATAAAGCTGCACAAATCCAACATGGTTCAAGGTTGATGTAAACTCATTAATTTTTTTCATCAGTGTAGCAAAAAAAAACAAAAAAAAAAAACTATTATAGCAAAACAATGTTTCCAAGTTCATGTAATTACCCTTATTTAAGTAGATCATTTCACATGAGAAGGTTGATTTTGATTGCCTAACATCTCATTGAAGTCCTAAATAAGCATTGTTCTTCATATTTACTATGTAAGGTGGACCTGTGTGCTCAAAAATGGTTAACTTTTTGGATGTACTCCCTCCATCTCATATTGAGTCTCTTTTTCTTTTATGAGATGTACCCAAAAGAGCGTGCACTTTCAAAAAGTGGAGTTCTTCCCCCAAAAATTTCTTTCTTTTCCTTATCTATTAAAATAGTTTACCATTGAAAGTCATGCCCACCTTTATAACCATGAAGGTATTTTGGGAAGATTATTGTACTTATTTGTTCTTAATTACAAATCATGTCAAAACTAGAATACTTGTTTTGGGATAGAGGGAGTAGCTTTTACTAGTCCTCTGTGTATTCTCCCTGTACCTGAGTATTTCCTCTCTCTAATTTTAAAAATTTGTTACCCATAGAAAACAAACAAATTGAAGAATGGGAACCATTGTGGTCCTTGTATTTATCCTTGATAGAGACCATAACAAGATTAGGTAAAGATTGATTATTTATTATGGGTCAAAAGGAGGGAAAAACCCTTATTATGACTCAGCATTTATTTAGATTAAAGTTCCTGCAATATTCCTAAATTTGTTAACAGTTTAGAGGAACGATGTCTAACTAATCATTTTTAGTGCTCTGTATCCCCACCCCCACCCCCCCCCCCCCCCCCTTCTTTTTTTAATTCAGTGTCTAGTGTAAGCAGTACTTTGCATCTAGATGTTAATCAAAATTTCTGATTTCTGGTTTCTGACCCTTTGTGCTATTATAAGCTATGCATTTTATAATTTCCATGAACCTTTGAGTCAATTGCAGTCTGTTACGATGACTGTTATGATCTGCTTTTGACCTTTAGTCACCTTTTATATAGGGATGGAGGTGAGCTATCTACACGGGATTTGCAAAAGATGGTTCAAGCATTACCACAGTATAGTGAACAAATTGACAAGCTCTCCCTCCATGTAGAGGTTAGCATCTTTGTTTATGTGAATTTTTTATTATTTTTTTGGGTGTTGGGGGGCAAGGGATTGTGAATAATTTAAAGCTCTTTGAAGTGTGGCATCCCTTGCACTTTTGTGTAAGTCTTGGGAAAAGGTTCTCTGGGAGTGCTTATCAAAAAAAAAAAAAAAGGTTCTCTGGGAGTGTCTTCTGCACAAGTTTTATGCCTCTGTGTACTCTTCCAAGTTATGATGCACTCGGATAACTCAACAAATTTTATGTTCCAACTACTTATGGGTTGACTACAAATCCTTTGTTTTTAAATTGGTTTATTAGTGTTTTTATAAGTTAGCTTGATGCATATAATTTGTGAGCATGTATTATCTACCTTAATCTGTTCATTTTGTGGCCTTCCTGAATAGTGATTGGGCTTGAGTTAACCTACTCCCTGGACTGGTACTAGTGCACCAACCATTGCACAGAACCTTTTGTCATCTTTCTGCTGTATCATATCACCTTTTTAACTTTCTAAGGTTACTTTCCTGTGCTCAACATTCATTTATCATGAAATTCTCTATTGACTTGCAATCTTTTCTTTGTGTAATTTCTTCTATTGCTGCAGTAGAATGTATGGTTGCATATTTTATGTAAGAGGTTATTTATCACCTGCTATATTTGTGAGGCAATTTATAAATTGTTCATGCTTCTCTATCTACATGGGAAATCTATCTTCTTGATTGGCAACAGACAGATGCAAATTAATGGAAATGATCTTTCATTAAGATTTGTTGATCGATTCCCCCGCCCCCACACCCAAAAAAGAAAAAAAAAGAAAAAGAAAAACTCTTGAATGGTACCAAGTATGTGTTTTGCGGCAGGCTTGCTTGTTTGTTAAAGGTATATCTGCAGGTGACAATGTACATTGTGGAAACTTCTTTTCTGGATGTTGCTTAGCCAGCTTGTCCATATCCAATATATAAGGGTTTTGTGCTAATCTCTGAGCTGTGCTTCTTGTGTCTAGAAATTAATATTTTATTTGATATCATTGTTCTCACACTTTTTTTAACCTACCTAGATGTCCTTAATCCCATCAATATGTGATTAAATACTTGGTGCCTTCTATTTAGGATTTTATAATGCACCTTTTCAATGTTGATATTTACTTGGTGCCCTTCTAGTGTTCAACAGTTTCCCCATTGGCCTTAGAACATTGTTTTATGTTTAATGTCCCTATTATCAAATTGATTTTTAGATACCATTTTTTTTGTCTTGGGACTTTGCTTGGTCATTCTCATATATCATAGGGTTGTTAATGTTAACTGTAGTTCTAGATCCTCAGACTCCATTAGGGGGAGTTCAATGACAATATTTTATTTGAGGACAACGTTTGGCTACAATTCCCTCTAAAAAATAAAATTAACATGGCTACATATTTTGAAAATTTAATTATTGGATTGCATATTCTTTATGTTGACATGCATGTCAAATTTTGTGCCAATTGGATGTTATTTATTATTCGATCCATAAACTTTTTTTTATCCGTAACCTTAGACTACAAAAATTTGAAATTTAAACATTTAATTGATGACATAGTTATTGATTTTTGATTTTCTGAAAATTTTGCAAGCATGGATATAAGAAAAAAAATGTAATTCAATAGTCGATTTGTCAAAATTCACATCCAATGAAAATATATTGAGCGGGGTTGTAGCCAAACTTTGTCATTTTTTAATGAATAAGCCAGCTAGCCAATGACCTCTCCAAAACAAAACAAAAAAAATAGTTTAAAGCTACGTACCATGACCTCTCCTAGACCCCACAAATTGGGAGTTTTGTGCACTAGTTACGATCATTTTTAAGCTAGTTAGCCAATCTAAGAAAAAAAAATTTCAGTCTTGGTGCTCCTGTGTTTATTTAGCTATTTCAAAAAGGAAAAATACAGTTTGACCAATGAAAGAGCAGTGCAATGGAAGCTTTGATCAGTTACACAGACGACCAGAAGTATCCCCTTTTATGATGATGAAAAAGTTGTACGGTATGACTAGAACTGGCATGGGACTGGAACAGCTAAAAATGAACAGACCTTGGAACTATTAGAAAGTCAATTTTGAATTTGTAAAATTCCCATTAGTTGATTCAACGAAAGCATTTTTTCCCCTCTGTAAGTAAAAGCATGCTTTCCCCTCTGTAAGTAAAAGCATGCTTTGTAAAAGCATGCTTTCCCCTCTGTAAGTAAAAGCATGCTTTCCCCTCTGTAAGTAAAAGCATTCTAAACTGTTCTTTTTTATAGTAAGATTGGTCCCAAGAGGAGGGGGAAAAAGTGGAGATTCAAACTGGTGACCTTCACTTCATTAGATTTGGTCCCCAGCCGATTGTACTACCCCATAGGATTGTAAAAGCATTCTAAGCTGCAATAAATACAGAATATATGTGAAGACATGGAGCTTTAATTCTGCCTTGCTAGGAAAATGGTTGTGGAGGTATGGCATGAAGACCGATTCTTTATGGAGGGTTATAGAGGCAAAATATGGGAATATTTGGGGTGGTTAGTGTACGAAAAAGGTGACGAGTCCGTATGGGGTTAGCCTGTGGAGATTCATTAGAAGTGGTTGGTTGAACTTTTCTAAACTCCTTGTGTATGATGTGGGGGATGGTACTCAAGTGAAGTTTTAGAAGCATGTATAGTGTGGGGATTGTACTTTCCAAGAGGTTTTTCTGGAGCATTATTGTCTTAGTAGGTCAAAGGATTCCTTGGTGGTTGAAGTTATGGGTTGGTCTGTTGGGAGGATTCACTGGAATTTGCAATTTTGTCGTCCACCACAAGATTGGGAACAAGAAGCTTTAGATCGGTTTATGGGGTTGGTCTATTCTTCGACTGTGTGGGGGTTTGGTCCTGATAAGGTTTGTTGGAAGCCAGCAAGGAGTAGTGTTTTTGAGGTTAAGAGGATTTTATTGTTCCTTCTACCCTCTTACTCTTGTATCCTTCCCTTGGAGATTGATATTGCAATTGAAGGTTCCTCCAAGGGTAGCTTTCTTTGCTTGGTTTGCTTCCTTAGGTAAGATCTTAGCAACAGACAACCTTTGTAAGAGATGTGTGCTTGTGCTTGATTGGTGTTATGTGTAAGAGATGTGGGGAGTCAGTGGATCACCTTCTGCTTCATTGCCTCATAGCTTGGGAGTTGTGGTCTTTGGTTTTCTGTTTGTTTGGTATTTACTAGGTTATGCCTCATACAGTTATTGAGTTGTTTGAATCTTGGCAGGGAAAATTTGGGTGACTTCGTAACGTAGATGTTTGGAGAATAGTGCCTCATTGTTTGATATGGTGCATTTGGAGTGAAAGGAATGCTAGAAACTTTGAGGGTTGTGAACGTTCTTTACTAGAGATTAATTATTTTTTCTTGCACACTCTATGATTGGAGTGTGGTCTTTTCTCATTTTTCTTGTTCTTTCCTTCATGTTTTTCTTGATCATTGTAATTTTGGTTCCTGTTTTGTGCCCCTGTAGTACATCCCCAATGTACTTGGTTTGGCATTTTTTTTTTAATTATTAATAATATTTTTACGTTACCTATAAAAAAAAAGAAGCTGTGTGATGTAAAACATATCATAATATTCATTTCTGGATTTAAGCTTTCCAGAGTGTGTTGTTGATTGGCTACTTGATCTGATAATAATATAGATCTACGTTAGTCACTAACTCTATATCTAAAAGCAGTCGGTTTTAAATTTGTTTTGAAGCTGTATCTATTCTAAAGATCAATTTAGGCAAGTCTCAGATGATTCCTATTGGAAAGGTTCCAGAGGTGAAAGTTTTGATTGGCATCTTGGTTGCAAGATATCTACTCTGCCTATGAATACTTGGGCTTACCACTGGGGCTAAATATAAGTGCAAAACAATATGAGATCTGATTTTGGAAAAGATGGAAAATGAAATTAGTAGGTTGGAAGAAGCTTTATTTATCAAAAGTATGATGAATCACCCTAATAGCACTCTTTCCAGTTTACCAACGTGCTTTCTCTTGTTATTTCCCCACCCTGTTAGTGTTGCTAATTGCTTTGAGAAATTACAGAAGGATTTTCATTGGGGTAGCTTGGGGGAGGATTTTTAATTTCATGTAGTTAATTGGAAGACAGTTTGTTAGCTGATCCAATATGAAGTCCTGGGGCATTAGAAGCTCTGTACATTTTTAATCATGCCTTATTGGGGAAATGGCTTTGGCAATGTGCCATGAAAAAAGACATTACGATGAACAATAGTAGACAAAAAATATGGGTGTGCGCGGGTGGTTGGGCTTTGGGGCCAACACATGAACCCTATGGTGTGAGCCTTTGGAAGCATATTCATAAAGGGTGGGAAATCTTGGTCAGGGAGTGGTTTTTGCATTTTGAATTGGCAATGATCTTTGCATACATTTTGGGTTTGGGGTTTTACACACTGTACTTCCATTTTTTATTTCCAGCATTCAATTAGCTCCTCTCTTGATTTGATTGTCATTGTTTCAGATACTTTGTATTCACCATCATGAATGTAGAATTCTAGTTTCTTTATCAATAAATTCCTCATCACTTATTTAAAAAAAAAGGTTCTTTCTAACAGATCTCCCCACTTCTTTCCATGGAAAAGTATTTGGAGGGTAACGACTCCCACATAAGTAGCTTTCTTCACATGGACAGCTACTAGAGGGAAGATTCTCACAATGGATAATCTTTGTTAGAGAAATTTCTTCACTGTATAGTGGTGTGGCATGTGCAAGAGAAGTGGGGAGTCCATAGATCACTTGCTCTTTAATTGTGCCTTTGCATAAAATATATGGTCTTTGGCATTTTGCTTGTGTGGACTTCAATTGGTAATGCTTAATAGGTCTATGGATTTACTAGCTTGTTCAAAAGGGGGTTTTGGTAGTGTAGTTCTGACTTGTGGGGGGCAATCTGTTATGCATCATGTGGACTTCTGGAAAGAACTCAACCAGTTCGATGGGATTGAACTCTTGTCCTTGGGGATAAAACTGCTGATATTATGCTCTTTCTATGATTCGATGGTTGCTTTGAATGGTCACTCTTTCTCTAGTTTGAAGGAATTTCTAGATATATGTAACTCTAGACAATGTTTGTAGCTTCCCCAGTACACTCCTTTTTTTTTCCCCTAATTTTAAAAGATTTAAAAAAAAAAAAAAAAAAACATTTTTCCTTAAAGAAATTTTTTTATGCTTCAAGCTTCAATTGTTTCCTTGACCAAAGAGGCAGAAACAGTACTAGCTTAAATTACTTTAGGTAGTGAAGCTTATATAAAATAATAAAAAATGGAGATTTCATTGACAATTATTAAATATTCAGTGATTGGAATATTTTTCTTTGACTTATAAGTACAGGAGCCATAGCTTCATCTAAATTTGGTTTTATTCACCAGATTGCTGGAAAAATTAATGGAACCATTAGGGAAATGGGGCTTCGAGAACTTGGGCAGCTGGAACAGGATTTAGTTTTCGGAGATGCTGGAATGAAAGATGTAATCAAATTCTTGACCACAAAAGAGGTGCGAATCGTAGTGGGCCATATCTTATTCCTTGTCAATATATATTTAACAACAGAACTACAATTTTTTATTTGGCAGGATACAACTCGTGAAAATAAGTTGCGCTTGCTGATGATCCTTGCAGCCATTTATCCTGACAAATTTGAGGGTGAGAAGGGTCTCAACATAATGAAGGTTGGTGTACTTGTTACAGTTTACCAATTGAACTGCATTTTTCTTCCATTTTAAAGTCAGTCATTTTATTGTCGGTTTTGATGGTGTTTTTTTATGCTACCTGTTTTAATGGTATATTTGTAATTTGGTTCAGTTAGCAAAATTGCCATCTGAGGATATGAATGCTGTTCATAATTTGAGGTTGCTTGGGGGATCCTCTGATACCAAAAAAAGCTCAACTGGAACTTTCTCTTTGAAGTTTGATATGCATAAGGTAATTGCTTTATGTTAGTTTTGAATGCAGCTTGGTGGTGATTTATGCCTAACTGAACTTTTTAAATGTCAGAAAAAGCGTGGCGCTAGAAAAGACCGTACTGGTGAAGAAGAAACATGGCAGCTATCACGTTTTTACCCCATGATTGAGGTAAAATAAACACTAATTTCCTTTCAGATGGTTCTATGTATATAGGACATGCCTGTCATCATTAGATATTCCATATTTGGGACTACCTTTGTGGTCTTGTTTTGGCTAATGGTGATGTTTAAAATTTGCTCCCACTATACTATCTGCTTAAGGTTGTCTGTTTTTGTTAGTGATTTAAGACCTGAGAGAAAAACCATATTAGTCGACGTTTGCGTGTCTTAAATATATCTTGCTACCTTGAGAGTATTGTGGCAATGGAGGACTTATGTGTGACCAATATCTTTTCTACATTGTCATATTGTGATCAATTCAGTTATCCTGTAACTTTGAATTAAAGCTATATGGAATCAATGGCTTACTAGGCCCAAATTCTTGACATCTTTCAGGAACTTATTGAAAAACTTCACAAAGGTGAACTGTCAAAAGATGAGTATCCATGTCTGAATGACCCGAGTCAAACTTTTCATGGGACGTCTCAGACTGCTGCAGTAAATCATGCTCCAGTTTCTAATCCAGCTCAATCAAAGCGGACACATAAATGGGCTCGGCCTCGGAACTCTGATGATGGATATTCAAGGTGCTATTTTCATGCTTCCCTCACGTGGGTCTGAGTAGTCCAATAAACTCAATAATGACCTGCACTATACAAGCCCCCCACCGCCTCCTTTCTTTCTCTTTCCCCAATATGTCAATGGGTTATCTTCTATATGTTGTTTGTCTTAACAAAGTGATGCCTTATATTTTTATGTTATCTTGATCTATTTAGATACTTGCTTAGACGACTGGTAGGTATTGGTGGAACTGACATAGACTGATAGGAGCCTTTTGTAATATCTTTCTGTAGAGTCTCATCATAATAATGTTTTTTTTCCCCTGGTCTATAGTGACTCAATTCTAAGACATGCATCTAGTGATTTTAAGAAGATGGGCCAACGGATTTTTGTATTCATCATTGGTGGAGCTACTAGATCTGAGGTATGAAATTTTTTATGCATTTTGTACAGTTTTGACATTTGCCTTTCTGGATTATTTGTACTCATAAAATTTATTGATCCTCAGCTTAGAGTTTGTCACAAGCTTACAACTAAATTGAAGAGAGAAGTTGTTCTGGGTTCATCGAGTATTGATGATCCTCCACAATTTATTACGGTGATTAATTTCAATTCCAACTTTGATTTAGCAGCTCCACCTCTTATTTTCCCAACCAACTAAACCTTAAAATTCATTTTTGATTGCAGAAATTGAAGATGCTGACAGCACACGAGCTTTCAATAGATGATCTCCAGATCTAAACATGGGGGTGGCTTTAGGAGGCCCAGTGTTTTCTATGCTCCGGTCCCCAATCCAATTTGTAACCATAGATAACATCATTTCATTGTATCCATTTTTTAACATTCAATATAGCCTTTTCATTTGGCAATGGCAGTGGTTCTGTATCTTTGCATATTTCAGATGAGCATCTCCCTGGCCTAGCCTATTGCTTTTTGGCTTTGTAGTGTAATTGACATGGTGTTGCCTTACAGGTGTGTATAATATACTAAATCATAGAAAATAACCAAGAATTTTGTAACAGATAAAGCCTACATCCTCTCTATCTCTTACTATTCTTGTACAAGTCTGCCACGGTTCTTTTGGGCTTTGTTTGGTTTATAATTTCACTGCATGCTGAAGAAAGTCACCTGAAGAAATATATTCTCAAAGAAAGTGAAGTGAAAAGGGAATCGACATTTACATTATTTTTATTATTTAAATGATGCATAATCCTTAAAAAGTGGGTTTTGAGGTAAGTTACTTTTTGGCAAAAATATACTATTGGTTTTTAAAGTTAGTTTGCTAAGCGCTTTTAGTTCTTAAAATTTTAAAAATGAGCACGATTGGCCATTTCATTAGTTTTATTGCCTATGTGTTTAACATAACATTGACATAACATTTTTTTAAGTGACGTGACAACATTTTTATTGTTAAAAAATTACACATCACATTGTACACATCTCAAAAGGTTCAATCCAAATAGTTTTGGTCTTTTAACATATCAAACCAGGTTAGAAAAAAAAAAAAAAAAAAACCCTTTCCCCAAATTTTCTGCTAGAAAACAGTTGGTGGTGGGATTGTGACATTCTTTCGTTTCCCTAACATCAAATGGATTTAACTTCAAAACCACCCACCCTTGATACATTGTAATATTATTCTCCAAGCCCTCCCTTTCTTTAATCTTACATTGCCAACAACATAACAAAATCTGTGGGAGTATAAATATATCTCCAGATATTTTCTTGAGTGTGTCTATGGTTAAAAATAGTTGCATTCACAGTCCTCAAAAAAAATGAAAGAAACTAACTGGAAGATTTGAGTGAGAAGAATATATGAGCTTCAAAATCCCCTATAATATTCTTCATGTCTAATTTTCAGAGATAACCACCTAATCATCATAAACAAATTAGTTAAAGGCCTCTTCTCAAAAAAAAAAAAAAAAAAGGTTTAGAGGCCCGTGCATTAATTGAATCGAATTGAAAGTGAGGGAGAAAATAACTTGACCAATCAGGTGCTTTTGACAAAGAATCACTGACTTTGGTTATGGATTTGATGTAATCAAGATTTTTCCATTACTACTGTAAAACAACACTTTTGGTCCCCTAATCTCTATTTTTGGGCCATATGCAGGGGGAGAGCCTAGGGGATGAGGGTGGGCAATTGCCTCCCTGACCCCACCCTTTTCGTAAGTTTCTTGTATAAAATATTATTTCATTTCTTAAAGTTTTGCATGAAGTTCTTTTTTTTTTTTTCTTAACCTTTAAAAAGTTTAATTTTTATCCTTGAATAAGAAAAATGATCAAATGAACTCTGCTTACAAGAAACGCAAGGAAAAACAAATGGATTTGGGTCAAAGATTCAAATTGCTTGTTTTCCGTAAAGTTTGCATATGGCCAAAGTCAGTGGTATAGATGTAATCAGTAGAATATTGCTTTATGGAACAAACTATGGATACTAAAAATACGCGAGAGATTGAAAGAAACATTATGGAGAATTGAGATGACATGCTCCCAACGAGGTGAAGAATTAAGCAAAAATGGAATTTGGGGGAGAATAAATGCCCCTTGTGCAATGCTGCAGTAGAAAGCTATATTTATTTATTTACCAAGTGATTGATTGCAAGGCCAGTATAATTTGCATGACAACGGATCATATGTATTGATGAGATGGGAATCCAAAACAATATTGATCTGATTAAATTTGCAATGTGGCCACCAGGGGCGGAGCCAGAAACTTTTGTTTGAGGGGGCCAATTTGTGTTGCTAATTTATTAGTCTATACAAACTTTCATACACATACACAAACACATGCATCTATACACATACAAAAAAAATTAGTATCTTTCATAATAAATCTTTAAAATTAAATGTTTCATAGATTTTTTTTTTTTTTTTTTGACTTAATGTTTCATAGAATTAAATTAATCTTTCACCATCTTCCATAGTGAAATCCTTACCATTTTCATTTTCAATATAAGCTACCAAATTGTCTACCGTTGTGAGTAAAAAAATTTCAATTGAATTAATGAAGTATTCAAAGACATAAATGATCCAAAACTTTAAGAAATACGAGAACACATTTTACCATAAAAAATGAATTTGAGAAACAATATATTCTCTATAACTACTAGACAAATTAGACAATTTTTTTAAGAACATTATTGGACCAACTCAAATAGTTGGGGGGGAGGGGGGGGGGAAGTCCCATTTTTGAGGGCTAATTATTGAAATATTAAATATTTCTATATAGTAAAAAGAAATTTTTAAAAATTTTGGGGGGGGCCATGGCCCCCCCACCCTAACATGTAGCTCTGCCCCTGGCCACCTGTTTACGAGGTAGAGTTGAACATTTTTACTCTTTATGCAACTAAGATTATGGATGTGATATGGGAACTGCGAAACCAAGTCCAGCATAATGGCAGCAACTTAAATTTAAATGAGTTGCCTTCCAAAGTAACCAAAAGATCCCATGAACATAGGCTGAGAATACTAGTTTCACTTCCTAAGATCCTAGTGATACAAGAGATGTGGTTTGGGAAAAGCCTCCAGGTGGATACATGGAGATTTTATGTTGATGCCACAATCCAAGGCAATAAGGTATGTGTTTGCTGCTATTTGTCGAAACTCAGAAGGTGCATTTGTGAAGGGATGGACAAATCAGGTGCCAGTGCGCAACACTGTAACTCTGAACTCAGCAAAGTAATTATTGAAGTAGATTCCAAGGTTTTTGTTTTGATTTCCTGACAGGAAGATCTCGCGATTCCCCATGGGAAATATTTCCCATTCTTGACGTTGTAAAGCTAGAAGAAAAGGCCAATTCAGCTGCTCATTGCTTAGGGAGATAAGCGATAAGAACCGATTCTTTTAGTTATTTTTGTGTACAGAGCCTTCCTGCTGAGGTCGTTTCAGTATGTAAGTCGGATGACGGTTTTTGTAACGGTTTTTGTAACTCTACTTCTTCTTGATTTATGAACAAACATAAAAATAAAAATAAAAACACACACACACACACACACAAAAACCAAAATACTCAAGCTACAGTGTTAAGTGTAAAGTGTAGATTACAGGCTTACAGCAAACAAACGAGTTGCATTTCACTATTTCCAAATTCATACATAACGTTTCTAATTATGTCAAAAAGGATAAATTGGAGGGGGAGGGGGAAGTACATGGAATTGTGGAACAATTTTTTTATTTTATTTTTTTCACTAAAAGAGATCTAATGCCTCCCCCTAAAAATAGAGGTTCAATTAATAGATCCGCAACTCTGCCTACAATCTAAATGGTGCTTCTAGATAATTACTCTTTTCTTCTGGCTACCAACAGACACCTTTAACATACTCTTCAAAAATTATTCTTCATATTCGATTTAGGACCCAAGTTATGAACTGCGAAGTTCCTTTGCCTTCTGACTGAGCAGGCTTTCTGATTTTCTTTTCTTAATCTCACCCACTAGCTTTTTAACGTAAGAAATGTATCCATCAACATCAAATTTCCTTTTGCAGCCTGCATAATTCATGTAACGTATTTTCCCAAAAATTGGTCGCTCCCGCCAGCCCTGAAATGCCAGCAAGAAGGATGTAAATACTAGGTTAAGGACTAAGAGAGAATTCATTGCCCAATAAAATATCCAATCTCATTTCAATGGCCTGTCTCTTGTCCATTTATAGAAAGGTAAGACTGCCTCCAATGCCTACCATTTACAGTTCATTCAGATTTCTATGTAAAGATGCACGCCTTCATTTTCCTAAATAACAAGACTAATTGGGTGACTCTACCAACCCTATGATTTTTCAATATAACAGCAGGCCCCTCTGCACTTTGCTATAGAACAATGCAACTAAAATATCATAATAAAGAGTTATTGCTGTCAATAGATATTATTCTTAAATCCTTCCAAGATAAAAGAAAATGATCAGTCCATACCTGGTCATGAATGCCACATATTGACCACATGCAACCAACGTATCCACTTGGGTCCCTGCCATCTATTTCATACTGCATGCAAAGTTTTGGGTAAATAACACTTGGTAGTTGATAAGGCATCAGTAACAACCTCCATTAGAGCACAATAAATCTGAAGTAAATTAACCTTGTCATTCAGATATATTGATATTTCAAGTGCTTCTTCCGGTCCTCTTGTCCACTCAAGAATCTTTTTGGCCCAATACATCCTGCACAAGGTTTTGCAAAGGCAATGACAGGTCAAAAAGATTGTGATTCTTAACAAAAATTTAGAAGTAGTAGTAGAATTAACAGTGCATCTACGAAATTGCATACTGTATATTCAGGAAAAATAATGCATCAATCTCCAAAAGGAAGCAAATTTTTCCCACGTATTTATATGTACAGCATTTTCATAACAGAAATATTACTGGCAATATGGCACTAGTGGCTAGGGAATCAAAATAAAGATAGGAACAACATGGTAAGCCACCCCAATTAACACATAGATCATGATGCGAGCAAAAAAAGAAAGTAAACTGTGACACCAGACTTCAACACTGTTATAATCTGAAGAAATAACCAAATCGGTTCATGAAGACCATTTATAGTTAACATCACACGCTATCCCTAAGTATCAAGAAGTATGAAGAATATAAAAATTGATTATGGAAGGGCACTTTTGGCCTGCTTTCCAGAAGAGAAAATACTATCACATTAACAAAGGCCATTTAAGTTGCAAGCAACATAAATCTCCATAATGACAAAAGAAGGGAAAAAGTCCTTCAGGAAGTCACTTGCCGCATAAAACCATGCATCTTGCCATAGTAAACCATCTCCAACTGAGAAGCATTCCAGAGCTGGAAATCACAAGCCATAAAGATAGTCAAAACAATTACAACATATAACACCAACTAGATGTAAATAAGACTAAAACGCTAGAGGCATTTGTAAAACCAAAAGAAGACCTCATCAATATAAAGGTCAAAACATAAACTATGAAACATCAGATACTTCCAACATCTAATCAACATTATTACAAAATAATCTTAAAAAATTCAGCTTACAGGATCGGCTGTTTTTGCCTTTTCCAATTGCTCCCTGCTGCAAATTCCATAATCAATTAAAAGTGAGAACCTTACACAAGGAATCAACACAATCCAATCAAACTAGAGCAAATTTGACTCACGTGTAAATATGTTCTCGCTCATCAGAAGCATGGTCCATCAAGGTCTTACGTGCCCATTCCCATGCTCCTTGCAGTGAATCATAATGATGCTGGTAGAAGCAGAAGTTATCGGCAAGTTCTCTGCGCACAATCAGCTCCTCCAAGAATGTATCAACTGCCTTCAGAATAACAGGTAGAAGATAGATCAAGCTATCATTGATGCCATTAACCACTGAACAAAAAGAAATAAATAAGAAAATTCAAATGTGACAGCAAACTACAATCAATTGTGGATGCCAAGAACAAGTTCAAAAATAAGAATTTTTAAAAAGCATACTTATTTTTCCTAATCCTGATTCCATAAAAATATATAAAAGATAAACTAACCTGAGGAAAAAGTTTCCTGACCCTACGAGCCTCCAAAGCACACCGCTGCGCAGATATTTGCCCAAAGTGCAAGTATGGAGAGAGGCCAGAAATCCCTCTAGGTTTTAATGGGTTGTTCCTATCTGCTGAATAACCTTTCAACCTTTTCGTCAAGAACCCATTTTTACTCCCCATCAACACTTCCATTGCTGCCTTCTCCCCTGGTTCACACCACTCAATTTCAGGAACTTCTGCTCCTTTCCTAATTTTACAAAATTATTTCATCAACACTACAATCCAAAAAATCTCTCAACTCAACCAAAATAGAGCATCTAACCTCAAAACATCAGCAATGAGGTCATCCCAATCAATCAACAGACTTGTGGCAGCCCATTTTCTACTTGGAGGTTGCAATGTAGGAAAATCAATGAGGAACTCAGGAAGCATTTTGTTTATCTTTCCCCTTATGGTCCTAGCGCTATACTCCAACTTCTCTGATGCCACCCATGTAGGTACTACATTGTGGGCATCAACCTCATGTATGGTCACCAAATTACTCACTCTCTTGCAAATTTCCTCTTTACATCTTTGAACTTTGCGTAAAGGTGAGAAGTCTGTAACTAAAAGCGAAGCCCCGCATTCTCTTAAAAAGTCCGGTATAGTCTCTTCAGCTTCTCCCTAAATACATCAACCCACAACAAAATTTGAGCTGCCAATATATTGCTTCATTTAGTTTCTAAGATAATGCATGGGGAAAAAAAAAACTAAGTTTTTGAATCATAAGTCTAGGAAGCACAGACACGGACACGGGTACAACACAGCGACATGAGCAATTTTTGAAAAATCATAACATGAAATGGCCAGTAAACACCGGTATGAAACAAATACAACATGAACAATGGTATAGGTATGGCAAAAGTTAATTTTTATGACCCACAAGTACAAATTTTTCACTCAATTGAACACAACTATTGGTGATAGCAAGCAAGTTACACATAATTCTAAAAAATGTCAGTGCTATAAAACTATAAACCACCAATGCTAAAAAAATATAGTAGCTAAAATAGGTTTCCCTTTAAATAATTTATAACAAATTTAAATGCAATTTGCTACATCATTTCCCAACAAATTAAGCTTTTCTAACAAGTGGTAGTATATCATAAGTATCAAATCAATTAGTCTAAAGTTTGAACACATAAGAGAAGTGATAGAATACTGGTTAAATAATTAAATTCAATATTTTCTAACTAATTAAACTAAACTTTTGCAACAAGTTGTAGTTTATCATCATATGCCCAAAATATTCAGATTAGTTTCAATATTGCCACTAACGCATTAGCGCACGTGTTGAAACACTTTTCTAGCTCATCATTTAAACTTTCCTTCCTCTCCTAACTTTCTTGGGATCCAAACAAAGCGTAAATTTTAAATAAAAAGAAGAAAACGTGAACACGTGTGAGCTCGCCTGAAACAAAAAGAAAGGGATTTGAAGACTCTCTTGGAGATCGAGCTGCAACTGCTTCAAACCCCGCAACATAAACCCTAGTTGCCGAGCCTTCGCGCCAAGAAACTGGTCGAAGAGATTGAACGCCACGGCCACGGGTACACCGGCCCTGTTGGCCTCGTCAACGGCGTGGATCAAAGCCCAGTTGTCTCTGATCCGTTGATCCCTGAACATCCAGTACACAACGGGGCCATCCTCCGACGGTCCAGATCGTTCCTTCAAAACCCTCATTCGTCCCTGTGGTTGTACGGACGACGATAACTTGTTCGTCGGAGAAGAAACGGAAGCCATTGACGACGAAGAAATAGCGGCGAAGAGGACGGGTTTGCTAACGTGCGCCGGGAGTGTAGGGAAGTGCAAGTGTACGCGGTGGTGGAGGATAATGTGAGCCAGGGGTGCGTAGGTTAAGAGAGTCTGAGAGCGAGAGTGGCAATTGGGATTTGGGAGGTTTGCTTTGCGTTGGGACTGGGAAGAAGCGAGGGAAGGAACAGTTTTAACAGTTAAAAGTTGTGGTTTTGAAAGAGTACACGTGGCGGATTCTTAACTTAGACACGTTGCCTCCAGTCGTTAGGTTAGTTTTTCTTGGTGGGCTGTGATTTGTTGGGAATTTGGCCCAATATCTAATTAATGGGCCTCGACTTTCTTTAAGAGCCCACGTAGGTGCAATAGGGCTAGAACGGCACTATTGTTGTCATTCCATTTTTGTAGGGATTGGCCTCTTGAGACTGTTGGAGATATTCACAATTCATTCGTGCGGCGAAAATGGGAAATCAACTCTAATTTCCCAACTATTTAATTAGTAGGCTAGTTCTGAAAGTATATTATTTAATAACATCTTGAGCCTCAAAAACTCGATTTTGGGCTTGTAAATTGAGCCTTTGAGGCTCGATTTATATGATCTAAATTGGCAGAATTCCACATGGAGTACACATGGATCTCGAGTCTTTGAGACTCAGTTTACTAAAAGTGAAACTGAGTCTCAGAAACTCAATTTTTAAATGTGGTCAGTCTGGCCTGGTCATGTCTGTTTTTCCATCAGTTTGGCCTGGTCATGTCAAGATTTGTCTTGTCAAGTTTTGTTTGGTTTGGGTCTGTCGGGATTCCGAGAATATTTTGACCATCTCCTCTCTCAACAACTCTCATACAACTCTCACATAACCTCTCTCAACAACTCTCATATCACAGAACCTCTCTCAACAACTCTGATACTACTCTCATAGAACCTCATACTATTCTCACAAAACCTCATACAACTCTCATAAACTCTCATACGCAGCAAAACATTGCTCCTCTCTTAACTCTCATACAAGCCCAAAATTCATTGTAGTCTCCCTCTCTCACTCCCCCTCTCACTCTCATACAATCTCAGTAGTACATTTGCACATCCTCATGTCAGGTAAGGGTCTTCTCACTCTCTAGTTGGTTGTTTAGTGTATATAACTGCTTTAGAAAGTGTTGTTTGCATTGAATTTGTCATGACATTTGCTGATAAAATATTTGTTTGTATTAAATATTTATATTTGTTTGCTGATAAAATATTTGTTTGTATTAAATATTTGTATTTGTTTCCTGATAATATATATATATATATATATATATATATATTTATATTAATATATTTAAATATTTAAATATATATTTATATTTATATTTATACAACTACATATTTAAATATTTATACAACTATATATTTATATATTTATATATATATATTTATTTTATATATATATATATTGATATATATGTATTAAATATTTGTATTTGTTTCCTAAGAATATATATATATATATATATATATATTTATATTTACAACCTCAGTGTTTATATAAATATATATTTTTAAATAGCCACATAGGAATATGGAACAGACATGCATGAAGAGAAATATTGAGAGAGATTTTCTTCTTTTTCTCTCTTATTCAATCTTGCACACAAATTCTTCTACCCAATAATGGATATGCTAATCCAATTTATAGAATTTGGCATGAATAATTGCGTATAAAACACTAAGACCAAGTATACTCTAGGTTATATATTAAGTGGACCTAACAGTTGGCTGCTTGGCCCATTGTGGACAAATTTTTAAAAATTTAAAAATTTTGATTGCTCATGATCATATTCACATTAGTGTTTTTTTTTTTTTTTTGTCTGATGAACCCTGCTCTATGTTACATAATTGCACTCATTCATTTGCACATCCTCGTGACTTTTGTTGTTTGATTTGATATTTTTATTTATATTTTTGTTAGAGCTGAGTTTAAAATTTGTAATGGGGGTGAGTTTTGTCTTTAGTTTTTTTTATTTGTTTGAGTATGAAATTATAATGATTGAGTGTGTTTGTATGTGATGTGGGGTGAGTATATGCAATTGTTACAGTTTTAGAAGTTGTAATTTTTGTACTTTGAGTAGATAGAAAAGGTTTTGTAATTGATGTTAAATGAAAGAGATAAAATATGTCACTAACATATTATACTTGACTCTCTAATAGGTTCACAATCTCTGAAGAATATTAATATAAATGTATACTTCGGTGGACCCCTTGACAATCCTGGAGGGATTGACGGATTCCCAGCTAGAGGGGAGGGTATCGAATGCTACTACATGATGATACGTCATAAGTTGAAGACGTTGAATGATTTGAAGAGGGAAATAACGGATGAGTTGAATTTGAACCTTACTTGGTATGATATCAAGATTATTTATCGTTACCCACAAGAAGTCCTTCATGAACGGATAAATTACGGGTATATGGCAATCAAAGAAGATAAACATGTAAAGATGATGTTTAATAGGATCCAGAAAATGCCCCAAGTAAATGCTGCTGAGCTGTATGTAAGTTTGGAGGCGCTTGTAGACAACACTACTGAGGTGGTGCAACAAACAACTACGTCTTTACAATTTACAACCCTAAATGATGGATGCACTACAATGGGAGGGTATGCTAGCATATTTGGCACATAAAAATAGGAACGCGACATATTTAACTCTACTAGCATATTTGGCATTGTGATAAATAATCACTTTCGTAAATAGAGAACCAATCAAACACAAATTAGGCTTAGGACTACTATTTGTAACATACCCTAAACAAGCAAGCATGACAAGCCCCTTCAAATTAGCCCAGTCTTTGATTTGGACTAGGGCAGGCATTGTGAAATGGACTGACTTTTAGCCTTTAGGACAGCCATCTACCACGACCCACAAAAATTCCTACACAAGAATTCTCTCTCTCTCTCTCTCTCTCTCTCTCTCTCTCTCTCTCTCTCTCTCTCTCTCTCTCTCTCTCTCTCTCTCTCTCTCTCTCTCTCTCTCTCTCTCTCGTCCCAAGTCAGTCTGAACACAAAAAAGTCATGCTACATGGCTTGACAATACTATCACATCTAGTCTTAGATGATAACCCATCTTGTGTTTCATGCTACTTCTAAGAAAAAAAAAAAAAAAAAAGCTTGTGTTTCACGCTCATGGACTTGCAATTCTGTCCCAAATTTCTCTCATTTCTTAAAAGGAAATATTACCAAACAATTTATTGCAGTAAACTCATTATATAATTTTTTTTAATAACAAAATAAACATTATTATTCCAGTAAACTCATTATATAATTTATTACAGTAATTACAATAAACTCATAATATACCATTTTCTCATTGTATACTTCATGTATACATTTTTATTACTTTAATGAATTGCACTTACTTATAACAAAATAAAATAAAATAAAAATTGTTTTTGTAAAAAAAAGCCATTTATAATTGCCCCCTAGTTTCATTAATATAGAACCAACACCACTACCATCAACACCTAATGGAGGCAGCCACCACACAATTACCATTTACAAGACATCAAAGAAATTAAAGGAAAGGAATAATTGCCCCCTAGTTTCTTGAGTTAATCTTAATAATTAATGCCACCACCAGCACAAATCACTGGGAAGAAGTCTCCTCCCCACAATTTAACCATCAAACCACAACAACAACATCCTACTAGTAACCCATTGATGTAACTGCAAGACCCTTTTTTTTTTTATGTAAGTACAACTGCAAGACTATCATTGTCTTGTAACGTCCCTAAAAGAAGCCTGAAGATTACAGCCTACATGTTAGTACCATTTGCCACAATCCAATCATAGCATCATAAAATCAGCACAACTACAATGGCCTATACCAGGCTAATATGACTATTTATGCTTTGTTAATACACATGGCAAACTATGTGAGTGACAATAAAGACCCATCTAAAATAATTACCAAAAGGATATCCATATGGTACATATGCCTCAATTCCACCACTCAATGCCCGTCTGTGTGCAGATGGACAAGTGTTATAAACAAAAATGAGAAATCCTCCCTCAATCAATATCTATATACACAAACCTAGGTCCTAAAGCTCAATATTTGGACATGTGCCACATGTTCAAGATTCACAATTTAACATGCCCTGTCTAGGAATCCCAAGTTTCTTAACTCCCTTCCCCCCTTTTGCCTTCACTTCTGTTGCATCAAAAGACAACTTGGTTATCATGATTTCAATCCTTTTAATTAATAGTTCATATTATCAGTTCTATAATAGATATTGCATAATATCCATGTCCATGGCATAAAAAACATGGCATTCTAAAAATGTTCGAAAATTTTCAAACAACTTGAAAATTCATAAAAAAATATGGAATCTAGCCTAAATCTTCCAGAGATTTTCTATGCTTAGGCAGGAAATTTTCTATGTTGGAGGAGTGTCCTTAAAATAAGAGATCTTGCAAGGCATATTATCTATGTTAAGGTTGGTTTAGGTGACTATTTTATTTGTCATGACTATTGGCACCCGCTAGGTCCTCTATATGTGAAGTTTGGGCAAAGGACTATATATGATCTAGCTTAAAATGAAATTTTGAGTATCATTGTAAGGATACTTGAGAGACATTAAAAGTCAAGATGAATTAGATTATATGGTGAATGGCAATGTTTGTTGGTTAGCAAACATAAGACTAACAACCAAGGTTAGATTGTTATCTGGGGGTCGTTCATTTGGTCCCTGTCTACTGTTTCTACAGAAACATAATTGAAGATAGGTGCAAGTTTCTGTTTTAGTGTAGTTTTTCTAGTCAATTGTGGAGGCAGATTTCAAGCTATCATTTGATTTATATATATATTTCTGTCTATGGTTGGAATGGAGTGTTCAATTGGATTGTTAGTTTAAAGGGTGAAAATTTTAGAAGTATTCTTAGTCGGTTAGCTTGGAATGCCTTTGTCTATTACCTTTGGCAAGAAATAAATACAGAGCGTTTGGCAAAAATGCAAGGAATGAGGAAGCACTGATTCATCAGATTAAAGAGGGTGTAAGCTTCAGATTGACAAACACAAAGAATGTCCCTCACTCTATTTGAATAGAAAGCTATGTTATTTGTGAAGACTACCAGGCTCAGTTCATGTGAATTTAGGTAAATAGGAAATTTCTTGTTTGTAATCTTTGTTGTTAGTTTTGATGCGTTTGTTCTATGAGAAGCAATTTGCTTTGCATGTCTTGTAATCCTCCTTAAAAGTTCCATTTGTTTGAACAGATCTCTTATTCATCAAAAAATTAAAAAAATAAATTAAAAATTAAAAATTGAGAAGGATTAATCATGTGATTCGAAAGATTGTGAGTTCAAATTCTTCCATAAGCTATGATCAAGGGGAAATTTCCTGAGAGTTTCTCCACACAATATCTGAGCACAATGGATAAACATTTTCACCTCATCAAATATAAACAAACCCAAAAACACAACAAATATAAACAGACCCAGAAACATAATCCGATCTCAAAAAACAATAAAGCTTCAATCTTTTTCAACAGTTCTATTAGAAATTCAAAACACAAACCAAAATAGAAAAAAACGAATTGAAACCAAAATAGAAAAAAGCTTCGATCTTTGATTTTTCCCACTGTTTCTCGGCAACCAAACTTACACACTTTGAAGACTAACCTTTTTTTTTTTAAAGTTTTGAGAGACCGCGTAGACTTCAATCTTTTTCAACAGTTCTATTAGAAATTCAAAACACAAACCAAAATAGAAAAAAAACGAATTGAAACCAAAATAGAAAAAAGCTTCGATCTTTGATTTTTCCCACTGTTTCTCGGCAACCAAACTTACACACTTTGAAGACTAACCTTTTTTTTTTTAGTTTTGAGAGACCGCGTAGATTTAAGGTGATGAATGTGAGTGAGAGAAGAGGGTGAGTGAGAGCGTGAGACTAGTCTCAGTCTGTGTGAGAGAGAGGGTCAGTGAGAGTGGAGTTTGTGTGAGAGAGAGGCTGAGTGATAGTTGAGACTGGGCTGTGTGAGAGTGTGAGTGAGGCGTTAATTTTGAAATAACCCCTATTTGAAACCGAGTCTTAGAGACTCGGTTTCCCGGTTTTCCATGTTATTCAACCACGTCGCAGCCAGATGGCCACGTGGCAAATCGAGTTTGTAAGACTCGGTTTCCAAGTAGATCTCAAGCCAAGTTAGACTTCATCAAAGCATATAAACCGAGCCTCAAAGGCTTGATTTACAGGCCCAAAATCGAGTCTTTGAGGCTCGAGATGTTATTAAATAATATTCTTTTAGAACTAACCTACTAACTAAATAGTTGGGAAATTATGGTTGATTTCCCATTTTTGCCCATTTGTGCTTTTATTATGTATACTTAGATCAAAATTCATTTTTTTAGATATAGAGACTAATTTTGACAATATTGAATTTCAATTGCCAGGGAGATTTTCATTTGAAATGATTTATCTCATTGTTCAAATTAAATATTGTAAATTCAAAGGTGTATTCAGTACTACATCATTTAAAATTTGAGAGATGCTACGTTTACAACATTTTTACAACAAATCACAGGTTATTAGTTGTTATTGGTTCAAATTTCAAACTAACGCTAAGATTACTTTTTTACCCCAACAACAACAACTAGTAACAACTTACCACTTAAGATTTGTTGTAAAAAAATTGTAAAAATATTGTAGATATATCATTCATCTTAAAATTTTAAATGACGTGACACTCTGTACACTATCAATTATAAGAAATGCTAATATTCTCTCTCTCTCTCTCTCTCTCTCATAGATTAGTTGCTCTTGCAATCAATCTCAATTCTATACAGTGACACTCATCAACTTGTTCTTGGCTTATTGACCCTAATTTTGGATCATCGGGACTGATCATTGTCCAGCGCGACAGTCCCTTCTCTTGCCCATTTCTCATTCTTAGTTTTTCTTTTCTTTTTATTTAGTTTTGGTCTTGATCTTCGTTTTTTCTTTTTCTTTTTTTCTTTTTTTTTTTCTTTTATTTTAAGTTGCTAAGTGTCTTCTACTCTTAATTTTACATTTATTTATTTTTTCTTTTTTACTTATAGATTTATTTACTAAATGTTACATTGTGATTAAGTGTATACTTATTTTGCCTTTTAAATGTTGTTGGGAGAGTTTTTTATGTGAGGTTGATTTTGGGAGCAAACTCGGAACTCAACGTTGGGCCAAAGAAAAAGCCTAACGGCCATTGACATGCATGTATACTTCATATCAGCCTAAGGCCCAATCATGCTTGAATGACTCTTGGCAAAGCCCACAGTCCTTTTTTTTTTTTAAAGACTAGAAAACGTCTCCTGCAATGATGAATCACCACAAAAAAATTCAACTACATGCTCAACGGTAGTCTAGTGGTTAAACACAAAAAAGGTCCAGCAATATACGAATTAGACAAGTTCTGATCATGTCCACCTCCCTTTTTTGGGTTTAATGCACAGTCATGTCATTTCATATTCCAATAGTAAATCCATACAAGAGACAAAATCAATAATAAAAAATATATCATATCCATCTATATGAAAATATTAATGCATATATATATTGGTCTTAGCTAAAGATAGTAACTTCATTTCCCTCAAGCTATTTGGTCTTTTTTCCTATTTGTTAAGGTGTGCAAACTATTGGACAAAATGCATTGTTTAGCATTTAAGTCTTGGTCAGGTCTTTGAGTTTAGAGAATTGGAAGTCTCATCATCTTAAGTTATGTCAAGGGTGAGGAATGGATATTTGACGTTTGCTTGTTGCACATGGATTAATGCTAGAGGCCCAGGAGGTAGAAGAAAACATCCCAAGCTCTATACTTCCCATTTGACCTAGAGTTGCTAGATCTCAATTGGACAACTCTTCATGCTCTCCAAGCCACGACTCCCTGTGTTTCCCCTCTTGTTATTCATGTGCTTTGTTCATGAATCAATGCATGACTACTATTGTGAACGTTTATGAATCAATGAATGACTAATATTGCGAAGGGTTTCAGTATTAGAGTCTTGGTTATGACTCCCTCGAGCATTGACTGAAATTTTAAGGAAGAGGGGGAGTTCCTTCTTCTCATGCTTGACAAAGCCAACAAACATCATAGGTCTTGTCTTTGTTAGTAGCACTAGATGATGGGAGAAGGGATTTAAAGTTTTAAACTCACCTTTTTATGTGTCAATCTCCTATCTTAGTTAAATCTTTCGTTTTAATACCTGAGCGGACTAACTATCTGGTTCACCTTAAACAATTGAGAAATCATAGCCTTTCTATGGGCTTTACATGTCTTCATTATTTGCTAAGTATAGTGAACAGAATTGCTGGTATTTTATTTTACCCATGTCGTGTGGTCTAGTGGAGAGAGAGAGAGAGAGAGAGAGATAGAATGGTTTGTGGGCCTAGCTAGACTGCAATGAGAGATTTCAGGCTTTTGACTTGGTGATGTCATGGTGGGTCTTTCAGCCCATTCTCTAGCTAGTAAAGTAAAGTTCATGCGATGTAGGACCCAAATTCCTTTAAGTAAGAGAAATCTTGGGTAAGGCTCACTCAACCAGTGTCCGTGTGGTGTAAGAAAAATAATTTTAGGAGCTCATATATATCCTTGCTGACTGGACAATTGTAGACTAGCTAGCAGTGAAGTTAGGACATCTGGTGTGTGCAAAAAATTGCTCCTCAACAACTGTTTATTGTTTTGTTTGCTGAATTGTATATTGTGAATAGTGTTAAAGTTAAACACTTAAAATGTGTTAGTAATAGTTTATTATGCAATTAATTACATTTTATTATTATTATTATTATTATTATTATTGATGATGCCGAAAATCAAAAGTAAGTTACACAGTACTCACGTGCTCGAGACAATATCTGCGAAATAAAAACAAATAAAAACCCTAGAAGAATATTGGTGTGGTATCGGTCAAAGACTCTTCGAAGGTTAACTTAGAGAACTTTTACAACTCTAGAGTGCTAGAATTGGAGGAATTATGCGTACCTTGGTTTGTGAGAGTTTTTGGGTTTTTATAGTAGTATGAGATTGACATTCGTTTCTTGGCTTAGAAGATCTTTCCTTATAGGAGAGATCTTCTTTAATTCACATATTTTATGGGATCCTTTTCTTAGAAGACTCTTTTGATTAGAGATAAACATGGGGCACTAGATATTTCCTTATATGCTGATGCGTGAAGGCCAAGGGAGGCCATGTCAGCCTCGTCAAGGGTTTGCTAATCCTCTTCAGGTTCTTACCCCGTCTACATATTCTATTTGTCTGATTCAACTTTGAGGTGAAGCCATTGACTTTATCCTATCATTGGGTCATGAATATGCAAGTGAGGTTGATGAGTTCACTGGGACCGTTGCTTTGGCTTGACATAGACGTCTTTATTAGAACCACGAAACTTCCCTTATCATTTGCCCCTTACTCCATGGCTGCATCGGCTTTAGCCAACGGGTTATGGAGTTCAATTCATAGCTCTTTTTCTCTATTTATTATTATTGTTTTATCCAAAAAAAGATAGGGCATTTATGGGGGATTCCTTGAGCAGCCTTTATTAATTGCTTGAACACGTGGCTTAAGTGGATTGGCCCTGTTTCTGAACGAGGGTGTCACTTCGTCTTCCGTGCTCTTTTTACCTTTTATATATATATATATATATATATATATATATATATATATATATATATATATATATATATATATATATATATATCTTTCTCCCTCCCTCATTTGCTCCTATTCCATCATTGTTGATCTTCAAAGAGAACTTGTCATTACAAAAACTTTGCTCACGTCATCTTGCTGATCTTGTTGCCTTTGTTACCGTCCTTTTGCTGAGACTGTCACCTTTCAAGAAACCGTTTGCCTTACTTGGTAAGTCACCTTTTATTTTATTTCCTCCTATCTTTCATTTTTTTTTTTTCTAGCTGATTGTTTAACTTTTTTAGAAAGGCTATCAACTTAGGTTCTTAGAATACCTCCGTCGCTTGTAGGTAAATAGATGTCTAGAGAAGCAACAAGTGAGCAGTCGTCAGTCCGTGAGGGAGCGGGCTATGACGAGGTCTTCCAAACAGGTCATAAGCTTGAGGAGGGCCTTTCCTGGACGTTAGAAAGGGAAACGTCAGCCCATTCTCTTGACGAGGAAGTAGAAAGTTGTGTTGGAGAGGGAGGTGACGAATAGGAGATGGATGAGGGTGAGGATGAAGGTAATGAGGGAGAAGAGGATGTCGGGGACGAGGGTGATGCTGACAAGAGGACCCTTAAAGCTGGAAGTTCAAGAAGCCCTGGGGATGGGCGTGCCTGTCCATTTATCCTTCCTAAAATGTGGACCGTCAACGATTTCTTGCCAACGATGACAGTCAACATTTTTAAGAATTTGAGGGATCATTACTAGATTCCTGATCATATCCCAATCTGTCTCCTTAGGAAATTCGAGAAGTGCTACTCAGGGAAGACTGTTGACGTCAGTATGTACAACGCTATGTTCGCAGTGGGCCTAAGGTTACCACTGATGGCACTGCACCATCAGTTGGCTAATTTCCATGAATTATCCATCAGTCATATTGCTCCAAATGCCTAAAGGATCTTTATAGCGGCTGAGATTTTGTGGGGTCTCCTGAGTGGTGGGAATCATTAGCTTTCGTTGGACGAGTTCTTTTATTGCTACAGACCTCAGCACATCATCCCGTCCCAAGGCATATATCATTTTGCTGCACGGAAGAAAGGGTTAAGGCTTGTGTCAAACATGCCTGACTTTAACAAGAACTGGAAAGGCAGATACTTCTTCATTTAGGGGACGGATTGGGTATGCTGTCCAGAGGAGTGGGCTACAATGATCCACGGTTTTGACAATACTTGGGGTATTGTTAAAGATTCAGGTTTAGCACCATCAGTTTTTGCTTTAACCTTTTCCATTTACTTGTAAGTGTTCTAATTTCATCATTTTCCTTTTTCAGCCAGTGTTCATCCGCACATCACTGATGAGCAGGAGGCTTTCATCTGTCAGGTCCTTGAGATTTTGTTTGAGCAACGGAAGTGTAGGGACTTGATCACCAGTGACACACTGCACGCATATTGTGGAGGTCTGGAACCGACGCCTGCAACTTGTAGATCGAACACTTATTCTCGTCAGCGTAAGTAATTTATTTTCTTCCGTTGTTTTTTCTTTTTGTCATCTCTTATTCTAATGCTCGTCATTTGTCCTTTGTAAAAATGGAGGCAGCCATGTAGAGGGCACAATTGAGGATAGTTGCTGCGTGTAAGAAAGAGGAATAGAAAGCGAAGGGGAAGGAAAAGGCGTCCTCGTCAGCCCCTAAGGCTGTCGGAAAGAAGGCGCCTAAGAGGAAGGCTAATGGGAAGGATAACCGTCCTTCCAAGAAAGTCACTGTCACCCCCGGGGATAGGCTCTCGAAGAAGCCGTCACCTCCCAAGCTAAGCCACAGGGCAGACAACGGATTAATGATGATGTTAGGCCTCGTCACGCAGGGACCTGACTATTGTCTTCTCACTCACAAGAATTATGCCGTTAAGATGGTTGAGTCAATCATCAAGGATAAGGACGTGGACCCTTATGCTAAGGAAATGAAGGAGGAGCTGGGGGCGTCAGGCCTCTTTGACGATTGTTCCTTCCTTTCTTTCTTTCTTTCTTTCTTTCTTCAGTTATTTATTACTCAATATGGCTGATGATTGTTCTACTTTGTAGGGGCTGGTCCATATGAAGACGCTGCAGGATAGGAGCTTCGCCCAAGAAAGGGTGATTGCCCGTCTTCGCAAGAGCAATAGGACCTTGACGATAAGTAAGAGCAGTACAAGGAGGCCCTTCATACTCTCAATACGGAGGTGAAGGAGATAAGGGAGAAGTTGGAGGAGGAGGGTCGTTAGAAGAAGAAGGAGCAAGAAGCTAAAGCATCAGTACAAAAAGAGCTGACAGCCCTTCTCGAGTAGGTGGAGAAGGCCAGGGCAGATGCCGTGAAGGAATTCAAGGCTTCACAGCCATTTATTGATTCCTACGCCATCTATTATGGTAACGGGTTTAAGGATTGCCTTAAATAGGTCAAGTCCATCTACCCTCACGTGGATTTATTGAATGTCACCATGGACGACCCCTTGCTGTCAACTCCTACTGTTGACACTATCTAGGAGGAAACCGACAACTCCACAGAGTCAAAATCTGTTCTAAAAGATGATAGTGTCGTCCTTGCTCAACTCGTTGCAGATCCTCCTATCACTCTTTTGGTCCCGTCCACTAAGCCTTTGAACGTTGAGAACCCTTTAGCTTAGGACGTTCAAGACAAAGATGACAAGAACCGTTCGAACGCCTCGGCCTCTTAGTTTTCTAATTTTTTGAATTATTGTATATTTAGTTTGTCTTTCAGACAGTGTTAAATGCCCTTTTGTTTTTGGGCCTTTTGTAAAGAGCTCATTTTATGTATGATATGCTTTTTACATCCGTTGCTTTTTAGCATGTGTTGATCTTTACGTATATATATATGTTTTGCTCATTCTTTGTGCTTGAATGTAAGAGGACTTAGGATGAATCCGTCAGCCATGACAAACACGTCTTGCTAATAATTTTAACAAACCCCAAAGGGATGAATTCGTCCATTCTTGGTCTTGTGGACGTGTTAGTTTTAAGGTATCCTAAACTCATCCACCCATGGGATGAACTCGTCAACTTGTGGACTTAATCATGAACCTGTCCACTTGTCGACTTAACAATATTGACTCATCCTCATGGGGTGAATTTGTCCACTTGCGGACTTAATCATGAATTTGTCCACTCGTGGACTTAAAAATATTGACTCATCTTCACAGGACGAACTCGTCCACTTGTGGACTTAACCAAGAACCCATTCACTTATGGACTTGATAATATTAGCTCATCCTTATAGGATAAACTCGTCCACTTGGACTTAATCATGGATCCGTCCACTTGTGAACTTAACAATATTGACTCATCCTCACATGATGAACTCGTCCACCTGTGGACTTAACCATGAACCCGTCCACTTATGGACTTGATAATATTAACTTATCCCTATGGGATGAACTCGTCCATTTGTGGACTTAATTTATGAATTTGTCTGCTTGTGGACTTGATAATATTAGCTCATCCTTTTGGGATAAACTCGTTCACTTATGGACTTAATCATGAATAAATGTGTAGAATAAACATGTAGAAGCAGATAAATACGCTAGTCATATCTGAATAAACTCCTTTTATTATGATAAATGCATGCATACATAGGAAAATCATTCTTTAAAGAAAAAGACCTGCCCTTTAGGCTTAAAAAGTATTGTAGCAACAATTAACTAAAACAAATTGGAAAATGAGGAGTGTCACTCTTCATGCTATCTTCTACTGGTAGTACTTTCGGAGATGCTCGATGTTCCATAGGTGGTGCAACTTCTGTCCGTTTAGTGTCTCCAGGTGATAAGTGTCTTTCTTCTGTCATGACGTAATTCTGTAGGGTTCTTCCTAGTTAGGGTCGAGCTTTCCTTGGGTAGGGTCTCTAATGGCGCCCATTACCTTCCTCAAGATGAGCTCTCTAACCTTGAAGTCCCTGTGTCTGACTTGGGAGTTGTAGTGCTTGGTCATGAGGTCCTGGTATCGTGCAAGTCTTTGTTCAGCTATCGCCCTAACTTCATCTAGTAGATCAAGTTGTAGACGCATAGCCTCGTCGTTCTTTCTTTCATCATGATTACCCACCCTGTAGCTCGTGAGTCCGACCTCTGCTGGGATGACTGCCTCACTTTCATATGCTAATTGAAACGGTGTCTCCCCTGTAGGTGCTTTGGCTGTTTTTCTATATACCCATAGTACGCTTGGCAGCTCTTCTAGCCATACACCTTTTGCCCCCTCAAGCCACGTCTTGATGATTTTAAGTAAGGATCGATTCGTGACCTTAACCTACCAATTAGCTTAAGGGTGGGTGAGGGAGGAGTAATAGTTCTTGATTCCTAACTATGAGCAAAAATTCCTAACGGAGTTGTTGTCGAATTGTTTCTCGTTGTCTAAGACCAAGACTCTAGGGATCCCATACTTGCAGATGATGTTTTTCCAGACGAAGCTTCTCACATTATTTTCTATTATGGTGGCCAAGGCTTTAGCTTCTACCTATTTAGTAAAATAGTCTATGCCGACTATAAGGAACTTCAGTTGTCGCAACGCTATCGGGAATGGACCCATGATATCTAGTCCCCATTGAGCAAATGGTCACGGGGATGCCATTGGGGTGAGTTCTTCCGTCGGTTGTCTGATGACATTGTTGAATCTTTGGCATTTGTTGCAGGCTTTGACATAAGTCTGGGCATCCTTCTACATAGTAGGCCAGTAGTATCCAGCTCGAATTAGTTTGTGTACCAACGACCGCGACCTTGAGTGGTTCCTGCAGATCCCTTTGTGTACTTCTCTCACGACATAATTCACTTCTTCAGGGCTTAAACACCTTAGGTATAAGTGGGAGAAGTCTCTTTTGTACAAGACGTCACTTATTAAGACGAATTGTGCTACTTTAACCTTCAGCTTCCTTACCTCCTGGTAGTGCGCCGTTTTTCAAGTAGGAGACTAATGGTGTCGTCCAGTTGCTTTCAGAACCTATCTCTTGCACATGGATGGGGTCTATTAATAGCGAAAACTATACGTAGGAAAGTACCTTTTTAGCGATGATCACGTGTTCTGCTGATGTGGCCTTGGCAAGACGGTCGGCTTACTCATTTTCTCCTCTAAGGATTTGAACAATCTTAGCTTGTAGATCGTCCACCCTTCTTTTTACTTACTCCAGATACTTCTTCATCCTCTCGCCCTTGCATTCGTAATCACCGTTTACTTGGTTTGTATCGACTTGGGAATTGCAATGAATAACTACTCTCGCAGCCTCTGCTGCTTTAGCGAGATTTAGTCCCGCAACTAGAGTTTCGTATTTTGCTTTGTTGTGGGTTGTAAGGAAGTCAAGATGAATCATGTATTCAATCTTGTCCCCTTTTGGAGAATGAAGTACAATGCCTGCTCCACCAGTCCGTCTATTAGACGATTTGTCCATGTGTATACTCCATTTAGGATACTCTTCTGCCCCCTGGCCTTCCATGTTAGTGAACTCCGCAATGAAGTCAGCGACCACTTGCCCCTTAATGGCAGTACGCGGGCGGTACTGTATGTCAAACTCACTCAACTCTATGGCCCATAATACCATTCATCCGGTGACTTCAAGATTGATTATTGCTTGTCGTAAGGGCTTGTCAGTCAGAACGATTATCGTGTGGGCTTGGAAATATGGCTTGAGCTTGAAGGCTACTATAACCAAAGTGAAGGCGAGTTTATCCATCGGCAGGTACCTATCCTCTGCACCACGAAGTGCCCGGCTAGCATAGTACACAGGCTTTTGCACCTAGTCTTCTTCTCTGATCAAAGCCGCATTGACGGTGGCCGGGGATACAGCCAAGTAGAGGAACAATTCTTCACCTCGTTTTGAGGGACTTAGTAACGGCGGGGAAAAGAGGTAAGCCTTTAGATCCTCAAATGCTTGCTGACACTCGACCGTCCACTCAAAAGATTTCTTCAACATGTGGAAGAAAGGTAGGCACTTATCTGTTGCCCTCGACACAAACCTATTCAGCGCAGCTACCTTACCGTTGAGGCTTTGTACTTCTTTCACGTTCTTTGGGGGTGTCATCTCTATTATGGCCCAGATCTTGTTTGGGTTGACCTCGATACCTCTCTGAGACATCATGAACCCAAGGAACTTTCCTGCCGTCACCCTAAAAGCACACTTGTATAAATTAAGCTTCATGTTGTAAGAGCGAAAGGTGTCGAAGGTTTCCCTAAGATCATCCAAATGATTGTCCTTCTTTCGGCTTTTTACCAACATGTAGTCCACGTAGACTTGGACATTCCTCCTAATCTGATGCAAACATCTTGTTCATGAGTCTCTGATATGTTGCGCCCGCGTTTTTGAGACTGAACAACATTACTTTGTAGCATAAGATGCCTTGATTTGTGACAAATGAGGTCTTCTCTTGATCTGCTTCATTCATTTTGATCTGGTTGTAACCAGAAAAAGCATCCATAAAGCTTAGCAACTGGTGTGAGCTGTAAAGTCTACCAGGATGTCAACCTGCGAGAGGGGGTAGCTATCCTTGGGATATACTTTGTTCAGGTCTGTAAAGTCCACACATATCCTTCACTTCTCGTTGGTTTTCTTAACCATCACCACATTCGCTAGCCAGTCGGGATAGTAAACTTCTCTGATGAAACCTGCCCCTTGCAACTTGCGGACTTCAACTACTATAGCTTGGTCTCGTTCCTAGGCGAACACCCTCTTCTTCTGACGGATAGGAGGAAAGATGGGCAATACATTCAACCTATGTATCATGACTGAAGGGTTGATCTCGGACATGTCTTCATGATTCCAGGCGAAGACGTCCTAGTTCTTTTTGAGGAAAGTCGAAAGTGCTTAGCGGACATGTGGATTGGCGAAGGTGCCGACCTTAGTCATTCGGTCCGGTCTGGAATTGTCGAGAAGTATTTCTTCAAGTTTTTCATTAGGCTCTGCTACTGTTCATTGTTCTTCTATGTTCATGGTTTGTAGATGATCGTCCATCTCCAACATTACTATGTAACATTCTCGTACAGCTACCTGATCTCCACGCAGTTCTCCTACTCCATAATCGGTAAGGAATTTGATCATCAAATGGTAGGTCAAAGTTAGAGCATTCCATGAATTAAGGGTAGGTCGTCCTAGGATGGCATTGTAAGCGGACAAGTAGTCGACCACAAGGAATGTTACGTCCTTAGTGATTTGTTGAGGGTAGTCACCAATCGTTACGGATAATGTGACCGCGTCAAGGGGAAATACCCTTATTCCTCCAAAACCAACGAGTAGAGCGTTTGTCGGAACCAGTCTTTCTCTATCAATCTTCATCTGCTGGAACGCCGAGTAGTAAAGGATGTCAGCTAAACTGCCATTGTCAACGAGGACCCAGTGTGTGTTGTAGTCCCCTACCCGGATGCTAACGACGAGTGCATCGTCGTACGGGTTGTGGAGACGTCGAGCATTTTCTTTTGAGAATTCGATAACAGGGTTGTCGATTTGTGCCATCTTTGGGACAAAACCTACTAGCTAAATGTTTTGAACCATCCTAAGGTAAGTCTTACGGGCCTTTTTGGATGAACCAGAGGCCGCAATGCCTCCAACAATCACTCTTATATCTCCTATGGGCGGCCTAGGACGCTCGTTCTCCCGTCGGGGAACTTGCTCTTAAGGTGGATCCGCTCTCTCCTTACTGACGAACCTCTGCATCTTTCCTTGACTAATAAGAGCTTCAATTTGTTGCTTCAAGTTGTAGCAATTGGCTGTGTCATGACCGTGATCATGGTGGGAGCGATAATACTTGTCTCTAGACCTTTCATTAAAATCTCCCTTCAACTTGCCAGGAAAGGTCAGGGCCCCTTCGTCCTGAATTTGCATCAAGACTTGGTTAATCGAGGCAGTCAATGGGGTGAAACTCGTGAACTTCCCTGCGGGGGGTTTAGAGTGCCTGTCCTCTTGCCGTTCTCCAATCCTAGCCATCTTCCGCCCTTTATCCTGCTGTACATCTTCCTGTCTTTCCCTTTTCTTTGGCTTCTCTTCTCGGGCCAGTAGTACGTCTTCCGCGTTTATGTACTTGGTCGCCCTTTAAAGCACTTCTGACATAGTTTTTGGGTCGTTCTTATATAGAGAAAATAGGAACTTACCCTTTCGCAGACCATTTGTGAATGCAACCACGAGTATCTTGTTGTTAGCTTCATCGATCGAGAGGGCCTCCTTGTTAAAGTAGGTTATGTAAGATCTCAGCGTCTCATCCTCCAGCTGCCTAATGTTCATCAAACATGCAGTGGACTTCTTATACCTATGTCCCCCGATAAAGTGTGAGACGAACTGGGCGCTTAACTCCTTGAAGGTACTAGTGGAGTTGGGCGTCAACCTGCTGAACTAGATCCTTGTGGGTCCTTTCAACGTGGTGGGGAAGGCTCTTCACATGATCTCATCCGTCACCCCTTGAAGATGCATCAGGGTCTTGAAAGACTCCAAGTGATCTAGGGGTTCCTTGGATCCGTTGTAGCTTTCCACCTACAACATACGAAACTTCGATGGAAGGGGAACGAAGTGACGGATGCAGTGAATGATGAATCAGTTCGATGAACTAAGTCATCGAGGTCGCTAGACACCCGTCCTCTAAGGGCATTCATCATGAAGTTCATCCATTCCTTCATCATCTGCATCTCTGCAACTATGTGAGATGGAGCCGTATCTATGATAGATGGCCGGCTCGTGTCCTGTTGTTCTAGTTTACTTAGGGCGTTGTTACCCTCTGACCCTTCTTGGTCCATTCTCTCAACGTTGGTGCCTTCTTGGTCTTCCTCCTGAGTTTTAAGGCCTGCATTCTTTTGGCACAGCTGCTCTTCTAGATCATGGTTTTGCTCGGTGAGGCGCTCTATGGCAGCGGCGAGAGTTTGAACCTGTCTCTCGAGAGCGGTCGTGCATGGTTCGTCTCCTTGAGCATTGTTGGTGGTCGCCATCAAGTGAGTAAGTACCATGCAACTCTTTGTCTAGGAAGCGATAGTATGACTTACAAGTCGCAATTTCCCACAGACGGCGCCAACCGATAATGCCGAAAATTGTCAATAAGTCACACAATACTCATGTGCTCGAGACAATACGTACGAAACAAAAACAAAGACAAACCCTAGGAGAGTACCTGTGTGGTACCGGCCAAAGACCCTCTGAAGGTAAGTCAGAGAACTTTCACAACTCTAGAGAGTCAGAGCTGGAGGAATTATACATACCTTAGTTTGTGAGGGTTTTTGAGTTTTTATAGTAGTATGGGGTTGACATTTGTTCCTTGGCTTAAAAGATCTTTCCTTGTAGGAGAGATCTTCTTCAATTCGCGTATTTTACGGGATCTTTTTCTTATAGGACTCTCTTGATTAGAGATAAATGTGGAGCGTAAGATATTTCTTTATATGCTAATGCGTAAAGGCCAAGGGAGGCCACGTCAGCCTTGTCAAGGGTTTGCTTATCGTCTTTAGCTTCCTCCTGTCAGCTTCTTACCTCCGTTTACATATTCTATCTTATTCAATTTTGAGGTGAAGCCGTTGACTTTATCCTATCGTTGGGTCATGAATGTGCAGGTGAGGTTAACGAGTTCACTGGGACCGTCGCTTTAGCTTGACATAGACGTCTTTATTAGAACCACAAAACTTCTCTCATCAATTCTTACTAATTATAGTCATTTAGTTATTATAGAAAAAGAGTGCATAGTTAAACACTATTTGATATTTTATCGTAGGTAAACAGTGTAAATCTTGAATTGTGGCCTAAACATTATTTGATGATTATTAATGTATTTATTTGTTCTTTTTAATTAATTTTAGATATTACTTTTTCAAATATTTTGATGGCCATTACTTGTTTATAAAACCTAAAATAAAGATAAAATTTGTTTAAATATATAAATAAATATTTATTTTATTAATTAATTACTCGTGTCTTAATTTTTGAAGAAATACCATGTGTCGTCGTATCATTTCCCTGTCCATCCATACTCATGGGTGGATTTTGACGTCATATTGTACTTTCTCTCACTGCTGATGTGCCTGTAAGAAATACATGTCCTAAGTACGAGGCAACTGATAATCACTTGCAGTGACGCATGCTTAATTAAAAAAATCCTACATTATTACTGCTTCTTCTGTGTCTTTAATGTGAGACAGAGAGAACTAGACGCCTTCTCCTCTGTGTCGACTATAATAATTCACGTCAGTTATTTTGCCTCGTTGTGCACACTTGGCCCGGGCTTGAAAAATCTAACAATGATTCACCTGGAATGCCTTGCCTTTTGCCCTTCACGAGGAGTTTTGTGCCTATATACTTGAGGATTGAGGTTCAACTTCAGTCATTTCATGACCAACCATCTCATATGTATGATCGATCCTTACCAACCAAGTCATGGCCTTAGATCAAGTTTGGATTTTGAGTTTCTACGGTTGTGAAATATATTTTACTCCTTAATATAACCTGCCTCTTATGAATGTTCTGCTTGAAATTTGATACACGTGAGACCATAAATAATTTTCATTGTTTTCTTTTTTAAGGGGGTTAGAGAGAGTCTACCCTTTTTGATATACACATCTTCTCCTTAAATTTGAAGTCAATGAATTAATTCATCAGAAAAACATAATGCAACACAAATCTGATGCATATACCAGAATCTTCTGCCTTTCCTTTTTGTGGCCAAACAAGTGAACAACCACTATAATGTTCATGACTCTTTGTATCTTTGTTTTTGTAATTAAGAATGTGCATGAATCTGTACTTAAAAATAGAACAGGATGATAAGCCCATATTCAGTGCCCCAATCCACGGTTATACCTTAAAATTCACTATAATCGTACTCATTGATCAATATTGGAGATTCTTTATATGATTTGTTACCTACAGTTCATTAGTCCTTCTATCTTAATTTTTTACTTCGAGAAATAATTGTTGCAGTGCCTAGTGGCTAGCTACTAAATGACATGCAAAGAATTTCACTCATTTTTATTTAAAAGAAGAAACAAAGATTCCGTAGTAACACCACATTACCCATTATTTTGCTAAATTCATGTCTAATATAATAAGCAACAGAAGTCATCCTCTTCATCATGATCCGTAATGATAATAATTACACACACCATTCTCAACTTTCTGGTTTAGCTAGGTAAATAGTAATAATGGTAGTAGTCCTAGGTTTACATAGAATGTCATAGTCTTCTGGATTTTTTTAAGGTATGCGTATTGCTTGTACCTTAATCTTCTTCAATATATATAATTCCCTCTGGATTCAGCTTTTATTTCTTTAATTCGCAAGTGCTTATAACTCATAACTTGCCACTTTCATATAATTAATAAATGCAAATGCCACTAGTGAGTATGAAAATAAATTTATATATTATGATAAAACTATGTGTATCTACGAGGAATCTTACATTTGGCCTAACAATAATTATATACTACTTTCTGATAATTATATGATAATCTTATATTATTTCTCCGTATCTTGTCACGTGTAATACACTACCACATGCATGTTTCTTCTAAATGGAGCAATATGGAAAATTAAATAGCATCTAATTAGTTATATCATGTGAATGCCTTCAAAATGGTTAACTAATAATCCCACCAACTTCTTTCGTGCTAAGCAATCAAATAAACTAGGAATAATACCTACACCCACCAAATCTCATTTTAAGATTCTATCTATACTAACATACAAAAAGTATTTACTACTTTACAATGCCTAGGCACCCCCACTTACTAAAAGGACTATTTTCACCTTCCAAAAACGAATTGCATTCTTGAGAGAGAAAGGCCTCCTTTGTCATTTGACACTTTGATGAACTCAATCAATTAAGCACTTAAATATTAATTAAGCACCTGTACAAATAATGATGGTAGATTTAAAAAAAAAAAAAAAAAAAATACAATACTCAAAAGAATACACAATCAAATCAAAGCACATTTGACTGCTTAAAAAGTTAAAAGAAAAATAAGGGTGTTAGGTCAAATTAAGTATTTTAATCGGTTATTTAATTTGCCCCCACAGACCAATTAAAAGCAAACACACATTTTTTAAATAAACCATATTAGACGTACAATGAATCCTATAGCCTTGCACTGTACTCACAGTGACTGTTTATTTATTATTGCATTATTTTTTTTTTTTTTCTTTTTCAAACTTCTGAACCACCATGGACCGTTATTTGTGAACCAATAAACTAGCTACCTTTTAAGAAATAGTTCAATAGTATATTACCCCTTTATTTGTTTAATCTAAATATTGCGTTCTACAATATGTAATTATAGCCAGCAAGAACGTGATTAAATAAAGTTAATTACTATAATAATAACTGAATAGATGAAATAAGTGGAAAAAAATGGTAGCAATGATTTCGTTCGTTGTTTGTGAAAGCTATGTTTGAACCGAACCTTAATTAATTAAAAGAAAAACACAGAGAGAGAGAGAGAGAGAGATTAAAAGGGTAATTACAACCACTCTAGCTCACAGAGTCCCACAACCACATTGTGCTATGAGTATTGCCGCGTGAGATCCCAGCAGTTCCCGAGTATGATGCCCACACGTGCCAATGTTGCAGACGCACGTGGGCAATCTCTCCGAGTCTTCTGCACGGTGCAAAGACTACTTCAAATTTATTTCCTCATTGCTTCTACGTACAATGTTCTCATTATAGTAGTAGAGATTTGTTATAATTGCATATATTAGGGTTTTTGTATTAGGATAGTTTAGGTAGAGTATTTGTCACATTAAACACCATGATGATAAATCTCTTTAAGTTTAACACAGTCTACAGTCTACATTCATTGTGTTGAGACAACCATTATAAATATATTAAATTATATTTAGTCCCTGTAATTATTATAGGACACAACATATGTACAAACAATATCTATTCATATGGAGGAATTTTGGAAGGAAACATAACCCTAGAATCAGTAAAAAAAAAAAAATGTGGATTTCAAATAGCTCAATTTATAAAGGGCTTTTGTTTTCTTACCCAAAAATAAAAAATAAAAAAATGATGTATTGATCAAATGGTAAAAAATTATTATGATAGCATGAACATTATATATTTCAAATTTTACCACATTAAAAAAAAGGTATAAAATTGAATTGATTATGCTTTTAGAAACCAGATATATAGAGCATTCATTTAGTAGGTTCAATATTCATATTTTCATATCAACTATAATTGTTTATGATATGAAAAACATAAACGAATTTTCAGGACTTTTAAAATATCAATTTGTTTTATTAAAGAAATTAATCATGAACAATTGAGTTCTTTTCTTTTTTAAATGACAAGAGTGGAAATTGGAGATAATCAAAATTTCTTAAATATAACGTGTGTGTGTGTGTGTGTGTTTTTGGTAATGACAAAGTGTATATATAGGAGATTGTGTGCTCAGGCGCGCACACATCGATAAATAAATTAAGGTGTCTATCTGTTTTTTTTTTTTTTTTTCCTAAATGCAAAAACACTCTTTGGGGTTTCAATTCATTCCTAAAACTCCTTGAAATTTTCATATTTACCAAATTAATTATTGGAACTAATTTTCACTAGTTTTTAAGGACAAAAAAAAAATTAAATTATACAATTATCACATGACTAGTAGTACGAATCAATTAGTGAATGTTTTTAATGTGGTCACGTAATTTTTAATATATTAGAATTATAACCGAAATTAGTCTTAGGGATCAATTTGGTGGATATAAAAACCTCAAGGAGTTTTAAGAAAGAATTGAAACTCAATGAGTAACTAATCCAAGTCCTAGAGGGTGTCTTTGCACTTAGAATTTTTTATTTTATTTTTTGTTGGTTAGGGTGTCTTTTACTTCTTAATTCTTGTTTCTTTTTGTTGCATAACGAATATTCCATTGAATTATTTAATTTTTTATATTTCATTATATAATTTTTTTTCATAAATTGATGAAAAAAGAAGAAGTATAATAATGAGCTTCAACTTAATTGACAGTTCTTCCTCTCCCTAATGTAAATCCTCAATCTATGAATGTGTGTATCTTATCAATAAAAAATATTCTTAAAAAGATGTCATAATGGTATGCATGTTTTGGCCTATACAGCAAGATGTATACATAATACAAAAACAAATTAATGAAGAAAGTTCAAAATTTAATATGTATTTGAGATCTTTCAGTTCGTTAAAGTTAAGCTATGAGGAAAATCTATAAGTTCAGACGTTAGCCAGGGGTAATTATTGAAAACACAAAATAACCTTATGTTTGGAAAGTATTGCAAATATATTTGTAAAGTCATTGGCAAAAAAAGGAATATACGTAAAAGGTTTTAAATAATAAATAAGGAGAGAGAAACGAAATTGCTATTAATTAAATGAAAGAGGTGCAAGTCAATTAGCATTTAATGCTATTTTTTTAACCATTAGATCAATTACAAATCTACGATCTACAAATGGTGTAACTAGAACCCATCTTGAATAAGTATAATTCTCTTTATCCGATTCTTTAAAAAAAATAATAATAAAAGAACGATCATTTAATTTAATCTTTTCAAAAGTTCTTCAATTCAAGAGTCTTGCAAATAGAATCATGATTCTTATACATCTTCTCCACTTTGATTAGACAGAACAAATACAATTTACAACGAAATATATTGGAATGTTGGTTATGAGTTAGAGATTTCTTGTTCTTATGTTATTCAAATTCAAAGGCTTTTAGGTGGAATTTTCCCCCCCAGAGATTTAGAGGCTTGAATATGTAAAGCGTCATTGATTTAGGGCCTTTTAAAGTTTCCAAAAATTAACTTTACTTAATTCTAGTAGATATTTAAGTCATGGAAGAATGCAATGAATTCTCCTTGAATACTAGATTTTCTTCAGAGTTCCGATGCATCAAAATTCACTCTTAAGGAGATATGGGGTTTCCTGTATTTATAAAGTCCCCCAATATGAGTCCTACTCTAAATTAATCTCTTTGATATAAGTAGGGATGGCAATTTTGCCCCGCCCCGCTTGCCCCGCCCCTCCCCGCTTCGCCCCGTGCGGGTTTTCCCCGCCCCGCAAAAGTGGTGGGGCGGGGATGGGGTGAGATTTTAGACTCGCACCACGGGGTGAGGCGGGGATGGGTTTACACTTTTTAGACCCACCCTGCCCCGCCTCGCCCCATCCCCGCCTCGTGGTATTGTCTTGTTAAACATTTAGATAATATTATTTAGTTTTTGCTAAAAATTAGTTTGATTTGATAGGATAAATTTATTTATAATTTTAAGTATATTTTTATTATTGAAATATGTCATTTTATTTGAAAAAATGGTAATAGTTGTAGGGAAAATTAACAAGAAATAAAGTTTTACGATGTAGGGCGGGGCTTCGCGGGGCCTTAAGGGGCGGGGATGGGGCAAGAAAAATCCATGCGGGGCGGGGACAAAGATCCCATCCTTCAGCCCCGCTCCGCCCCATTGCCATCCCTGGATATAAGTAGTGAATTTCACAGTCTCACTAGGAATTATGTCTATTGATAATTATGTCTATTTTTTATTTCCTTTAATAAGGATAATTATCAACTATCAGTATCCCAATTTAATTAGAAGATTGATCTCTATGTTGTGGGTCCAAGCGATATGTGGCAATTTTTTATTTGCCAATACGATATCAATTTGAATGACAAATGATTTTCGCAAAAAAAAAAATTGCTAATATGATATTAATTCGAATGACAAATGATTTCCAAAAAAAGACTTGGATGACATATAGTACCACTTGATTTATTTATTTAATTAATTTATTGAAAAATAAGATTAGAATTGGTCACTAAATTTTGACGTGGACTTTTGTGATTGACTTAATTAATTTTCACATTGTTCAATTATACAAAATTTCGAGAGTAAAATAATAACGTACTTCTTTCTCTCACATAAGATTGAGTTTTACCATTTAAATTAATGTTGAGATTCACTATTTATGTGATATAAGGGAACAAGACATTAATGTAGTCGTGGAGTATTGTATAATTTTCCAATAGACATTTTTTCTAAATAAAATCAAAGGAGACTCACAAAAGTAGCCACTACCTAGGGCCCACTTAAATCTTGTCATGTGTGGTGTGAGACCGGACACCCACATATTACTATATTAGTGATACTTGCTATTACTCAAACTCATAACTCTTAAGCTCATAAGTGTAATAGGTCATAAGAACTTTCTACTGGCTAGTGGCTACTAAGAACTTTCTCATAGGTGTAAAAAATCATGAATTGTTTTATGCACACGCTTCGTCCAAAACTCTTGTCACTTTTTTTATTTACATATTTCATTTTAAATTAGAGTAATACTAGAGATGCAAATTTTTAAAAAAAAATTACAAACTAGTAATATGGTGAGTAGTTATTGGAAAATAAAAAAGTGATGTTAATAGTGGGTCTAAATGAAAATTAGTAAAATGTTGGCCACATCAACAATTTGTACAAATGTTGTAAAATGATTTGTGGTTGTAGCATTACTTTTTAAATTAAGGTTAACAAAAATAACTTTTTCCTTCTTCTCGTGTGTGTATGTGTTAAAAATGGAAAATGAATGTGAGTAAAAGAGGTTTAAAGTTTGTGTTGTGTATTCAAGAGTTAGATCATTTTAGATATATACTATTGTTAGTTTCTTTAAGTCATTTTCCTATCTTTCTATGTATGTATTAAAAATACTTAGTATCTAAAAAAATAAAAAAAAGTTAACAAAAATAACAATTGCCTAAAAATTTTGCGTATAAAATGTAGTAACAATATTATCTAGTATCTACCTACCTATCTTTCAAATATTATCATTATAAAACCACCGGACTTATTTGTTTGAATTGAGAATGGTTCTAATTATACTAATGGGTTTGAGCCACATGCGACAAGGCATACTAGGATATTAAAAATGAAAAAGAGTAGTGACATCATTATCCTATAAAGTTTAACGTCATGGTGTACGGACATTGACATATTCTACCGTATACTATTCCTATAAACTATTCAAACAAGAAGTAGATGGGCCACGTGGGTCTTCACCTCAATAGCTGTTTTCCTTTTTTGGTCAAAGGACGTTTGGCAGTTTGCACTTTGGTTGTTTTTTCAAATTTTTATCTGTTGGCGGGATGTTCCGTACGTTTGTTCTCTTCACATGGAATGGAAGTTTTATCTTCTTTTTTTTTTACAAGTTCGAGTGAAACGATGCCGTTGAGTATATATCCTTCTTAAAAATGCAGAATTGGCCTTGGATATCAATATTTTGGACTTTGTTTAGTATGAGGATGTTGGAAGGATAAAAAAAAGTAAAACAAAAGAAAACTCATTTATATATATATATATATATATATATATATATATATGAAAGAAGTAGAGATGTAGATGGATATTTTTCATCAATGCCCCCACTCCTTTCTCATTTTCTCCTTTCAACCAAACGTCCTTCCATGCTATTTTCTTCTTATTTTTCTCTTTCTCATTTTCATCCTCTCAAATTTTACAATGCGCTTTTGTTAATATATGTTTAGACTCTCATTTTTCTCTCTCATTATCATCCTCCCAAATTTCACACCCTACACTTTTTGTTAATATATGGTTGGATTATAGAGAAATGATAATGGATACCCTTAAGGTAATGGTTAAAAATTCATTTTAAAAAATTTTTTATTAAAAAAAATAATTAATATATTGACAACATTTTCTATTTATAATAAAAATAATATCAAAACTTTTCTAAAATTAATTATTAACTATTATCTTAAAAACACCTATTAACATGACCTTATAATTTATATTACTTATGCATAAATATATTACAATTAATACGATATAATTAATCCAATCGACATGTATATTAGTTGTAAGAAAAGTTATATATATATTGTTTTTAGGATTTATTTATTTATTTATTTTCATGGGGTGTGCCGACAGACAGTCCATCTAGACCGTACACTTTGTCCCATTAATTTTTTCCAACAAGGACCACTGTTTGATAAGAATTCTGCATCATCATAATTTATTTCTTTACCTGGAGATCCGACGGCATCAAAATTCATAGTTCATAAATTCCCTGAGTGAGTGAATCTTACTGAGCCGTTCAAGGTGGGACCCTAATATGAAGAAAATGTCAAAGATTAAAAATTGACGAGTCGTTCAAATTTAGACGACCGCAATAAACGCCTTTGTCTCACCATAGGCCCCCCTGTAGGTCCTGTCCTCATATGTCAAACTTTCCCATATGTACGCCTAGTCCTTTGATTCCATATAAATTTCATGTTTTACCCGTATTTAAATAGATACTAATACTTTCTATCTTATAAATATATATATATATATATATAAATGATAATAGTAACAAAACACTTTTGTTTAAAAAAAAAAAAAAAACACTTGTGAAAAAAATAATCTACTAACTAAAAATATGAATTTTTTATTAGTAAAATTATAAATTTCTTTAATTGTTTATTATTCCCTTTTATCCTTTTTGAATGATGAAAAAAATTTAGATTAAACTACATATAATCAAATGTTTCAAAAACTAAACTGTTTAAAAAAAATCTGAAAATGGAGGGTGTAAACACAAAATTTTATGTTTGAAAATTTGATGAATAACTGAGTACAATTTTTTATATTTATACTTTATTACAAAAGAATAATCTTTTCTCCTTAAAAAATTATTCGATTCAAAATTATGCCAACGTAGACTTGACTCAAACTCATTACCTCTTTCACTTTGATTATTGAGTAGATTGAAATGTCTTTACAACGTAACTTTCATGAAGCTCTATCTATGCACCTGTTATAAAGACCTTTTGTTCTTCATGTTTTTTGAATGTTCTCTGCATTTGAATACTTTTGGATGGAAGTTCTAGAGGGCTTTAGGGGTTGAATCTATGGAGTTTCAATGGATTTGGGTTCTTGATGTTTTAGGAGGCTTTGGAGCTTAATTTAAGTAAAGCTCCAAGGTTTGGCAGAATGACTTGAATAAATATAATTCAAATATTTTTGTATTCACAAGATTTATATATAGGTGTTATTTAATTTGAAGATTTGTAGTTTTTGAAGTTCTTGGAGGCTTTTGAGCTTAATTATAGCAAAGTTTCATAATTTCTTAAAGAATATGACTACCAAGAGACTAGCGAGTACTAATATTTATAAGAGTCTTGAGGAAGTTTAATTACATGGGGTTAATTTTGATTGGCAATGCATGCCATAATTTAACTAAAGGGACTTTAGGTCTTGTTCTCTAAGAGAAATGTTATTATTTGATTCACCAAAGTACCTTAATTTTAAGTATCTAATTCTAATTTTTAATTGTACTAATTATGTCACTTTAAATCAAAATATCAACACATATTTGCATGTGCATGGATTTTAGATATTCTTTATAATTTTCATTTACTAACACTTGAAAAGTTTTTATTAGTAGATGAATAGCAACAATAGGAATCACTAAGTAGCAGGTGCCACTTTGTAATTGGCTATTTTGACATATATAGACTTGGTATGATGTAGTAGTTTGTGAATGGTTGGAAAGTCCCCTTTCTATAGAGAACTTCAAAGTTTTAAGGTTAAGTGTGGGTTTGAATTGAAATGAAAAATTAAAATTATTTCGCTATTCAGTTTATTTTTGCTACTATTTATGCGCCTCACTGTACTTTTTGGTACTATTCATGAGTTCCAGTGTACTATTTCAATTAACTTTTACCTTTATTTATAGTACTTTCAACAATAATTTTTCAGTTTCAGCAAAATAAACGGTATTAAAATACACCCTAAATCAAGATTGGACAAAAAGTTGGAATGCAATGATGTCATATATAATGTAATATCAAGTAAAATACAAATAATAAGAATAAATTTGTAAAAATTAGTAACCTTGATTAAAAAATATCTACATATTTGTACAGCTTAAATATAGGAAAACAAGGATACAAGTATAAAGTATAAACAACAGAAAAACAAAAGAGAGTAAAAAATGATATATTTACGTATAATGTTTCTACTTATCATTCCTCTAAAATAACAATAATAAAAATAGGCTATACATATTCATTGTGTTATATACATGCATAATAAATTTGAAATGAATTTTTTTATATTTTCTAAATTTAGATATATAAACTTGCCTGTAGATATATCGAAACAAAATTAAAGTATAACTAAAATGATACTTGACATGAAATTTGAGTACAATTATAATCTAATTTAAATTATGGATTGAACTTTCTCTTAGCTTCAACTTTAACTTTAATATACTACTTACTTATGATTATATATAGGTTATAAATTAATATAGAATCATAGATACACATAAGGGCCATAAGGCCAGTGTAAAAGCAAACATTCGATGGACCTCAAATTACCTTTTGATTGGCCATTGTTGTTCTTTATTAATCCTACTTTAAGCTCACTCTTAAACTTCTATAGGTTAAAACCTTTAGCGTTTTTATTAGTTTGTGCTATCTTTATTCCCAGACTACTCTACTCCTTCAACCTCATATATTCTGCCATATGCATTAGGTCAAAGTGTGAAAGCACATCATGGAGACGCTTATTTTTAATACTTTTTTCAGCGATGACGGCTGCTACTCATGAAAATAAACCATACTTTCACCTCTCTGTATCATTTGACTTCTTGTTTTTAAGAAACCATTAATCTCTGTTGCTTTTATGCCGTCCTTGTTGGGAACTTTGAAATGTGCAACGAAGACTTACAATTACAAATGAGAAATGTCTGAGTTTGCTTTTTTTTATGTGTCGGTCATATGCCTCACTTGACTATAATATTTTATCAATAATTTAGCCATGATAAGAAAGCAATGTCCTATTCTCGTTGTTGTCGCAGATAATGGCAACACAAAGAAAGAAGATCAAAGAATCGCATTCGCACCAGTAAATGTGATGTGAATTAGGTGCTAATTACCATTTAAACCACAGCAGACTCATTCATAAAAAAATAGCCTTACTTTTCAATTTATTTTCTCTATTATATATATATATATAAAAAAGCTAATTATTTGGTGGCTTGCCAAGTATTTGGTTTGAAATACCCATCAATTTTTTTTCCTCAATCAAAACATAACAAAGATATTAGGAGACAATTAATCCGATAAAAAAATGTGTACACAATTTATTTCACAATTTGCATATAATCAATCATAATTTATCATCTCAACAAATTGTAAAAAAATTGCAAAATATATATTGCCTTTTATCATATATTGCTCAGATAAATATATATAGAACTTAGCTGGTTGATGAGACTGCTTTTGTAATTTTGTGCCTTTGTTTTTTCATTTTCTTTTTTGCCTAAGATATAAGCGAAAAAATACAAAGATGTGAGGCCAGAGCGGGTTTGTCAAAACTCAAAATACATAAGAAAATAACTAATGGAAATGCATTAACTCTCTCTCTCTCTCTCTCTACATCGTGCATACGTTAGGATGATTCTTGTACAACAGTATTAAGTTAGGAGTGGGGACCACGTACAGAATTTATGTAATGACAAATATGGACATGTAAGCAAAACCAAAGTTATGGGCATAAAAGAGGGAAGACTTTTGGCAACATTTCTAAGAAGGTGCCAATTAACTCAAAAACTATGCATAAAGAAGCATAAAAATAAGGTTACCATGTGAAAGAACAGTAAAAAGTAAAGTAGACCGTATCTTCTTTCCAAAAGTAAGGTATTATTTTCTATAGCTTAATGTTTGTGATTTGTGAATTTGTACATTTGTAAAGGCCAACCCCAATGAGCTGACCTTTTTAGATTAAAAAAATTTGTGGTCCATGGACCATCTTATTGGCAATAAAAAATGGTTCAATCATAAGATTATTTTTAAGTTTTTTCTCTATGCACTATAATAAGCTCACGTTTTTTTCTTAATTCTTATGCTAAAATATATGCCTTGACCCTGCATTTTTCATGCAGCTAGTACTCTGGACTGTTTACTTTTCTTGTAATATCTCCTACACGTCACTCTCTACATAATCTGGAATTCGCATTTCTTTTTGGGTTGGATTTCTTTGTTATGCTTTCATCCAAAAAAGAAAAAAAAAGGGTATGTTATGCTGCTTTGCAATTAACAATTTAACATATATATAATAGTCAACAGACACTACTAAATATTTTTATTGATGTTTAATTGGATTAATAATCCCCATGTTTCATCAGAATGTAGATCCTATTAGTGGTGTGCTGCAATGGGAATATGGTGGTTTAGGGATAAAAATAAAAAAAAGAAAGGAGGATTAAATTTTGACTTTCCCCATGGGTGTGCTATATTGCCTGTGGGCCAAGTATATCTTCCAAATTTTTCTTTGTATATACATCACTTCAATTGCAATGATCATTGATCATTCCTAATACGATAGTCAAGTCCATGCCACAAAGATAGACAGAGATGCACTTAATAAGTGGGTTCCAATTAGGTCAATTAGTAAAATCTTTAATGGTTAAATAAGATATTTGAGATTTAATTACTACTTACACCAAAAATCGATTGATATCTTGATCTGATGAAAAGAATACAATCATAAAAAACGGACACCATAGTTGAAACTTTAAAAAAAAAAAAAAAAAAAAAAAAAAAAAACACAATAATCTCCTAGTGTGTGTCTCTCTCTTCTTGAAAAATTTAAGGAAATTTGAGTTATACTATATCAAGAATAAGACGGAAGAGAAGGGGAAGAAGGGTGGTAGGAAAGAAAGAAAAAGTAGTATGATGAGGAGCATTGGAAGATAGAAGATTCTTGTATAAAGAGAGAGAGAGAGAGAGGGTCGTCCTATACTAATCATGATATTTCTTTTCCCTTTATTAACAGCACAAAAATTAAAAATGAGTGGAGTGAGTGAAGCATACCATACTGATGAAAAGCTCTCAACCTCTAGAGAGATGGAGAGAGGAGCTTAGTTGGTGAGCAGTCAGCATTACCGACAGGAATTTCTGTCCTATCCACTAAAAATGAGTAATTAGACCATGGTGGTAAAATAATACTATACTCAATTCCCTCATACTTTTCTACTCACTATTAAAAAGGTTAAAAAGACCCACTGTTTTTTTCACCTTTGTTACTGTTTATAGGAGGGTGCGTGATTCTGAAATCGAGAGTGAGTGAGTGAGTGAGTATGTGCAAATTTCAAACTGCTTTTTAAGGATTTTGTATGATGAGAGTAAATGATATTGGATGGAGGGTATCTTTGAAAATCTACTCCGTGTGACTATGAAAAGATGCAAAAATAAATTTTGATGGCCTTCCATGATAGAATAATTGCATTGCTTGGATCGAAAAATGGTTGATGGCAAGCCATTGTCAATAATTCATTATTTTCTGCTTGCCTTGTGTGTAAGTAGTAAGCACGAAGCAGTACTTTCAACCCCACAAAAAAAGAAAAAGAAGAAAAAAAAAAAAAGTGAGCAGTACTCTACACACATGTACATCCAATTCAATGTCTTTATGTTTATGTTTCTGTTTCTTCTCTCACCTCTTTTTTTCACTCAAAAGAGTTTGCACACTTGCAATCATAAACCAATGTGTATACCCATCATGCTACAACCATAGAATAATAAGTGGATTAAATGCATGGCTCAGACTTATGGGAGTGTATATGTGAAGAATATTGAAGCCGTTATTTTCTTTTCTTTTTTTCTCAGAAAATTAAATATAGATTAAAGTACAAAGTTGGAAATTGGCAATGTTGTTGGGGGTAATTAAACGAAAAGATTACACAACAACTTTATTTCATTTCCATTTGGTGTCTAGTCACCTGCATAATTATTATGCTTTTCTGGCTTAAAGAAATATCTTGCTTGAGCCATGCAAAAATGTGAGTTTACTACAATATCCATTATAGTTTCAATTCCAAACTCTTTACATACTCTAAATGTGACACCCAAGTTCAAGTTATACCACGAGCCAACAGACCTGAAATTCGAAGTCTTGGTCAAGAGAAACTCCTAATATTTTCAAAGTCATTCACGGACTGTTTCTGATTGAGAGAGGCACAGACATTCTAGACCAATGCTATGTAAATTGTAGGAAATTATTTATATTTTGGACTTGGAGCACACATATTCCAATAATCACTAACTTGGAATTGAACCTTGCCTACAAGAAAGAAATTTGTTAGTATTTTGACTTAATGATAAAAAACAATCATTATATAATTAACTTGCACCATAAGTTTAAATCTTATCGTATCTATTAAAAAAAATTATAAATTAACAATATGTCTATGTGATTGTAATCACATCATTAAAGATGATTATATACACAGATGAAATGAGGATAAAGTCTGATAACAAAACTGCCTGTTAAACATAATTTTCAACTCCCATAGCTAATTGAAACCAGAAAAATCAGTTCAAAGTTCGTTGTAGAATCACTCTCAAGCACCTTCTGTGTAGCTTCAAGCCGACAAATCTTCTTTGCTTTGGGGCCTTTGAAGAACATTTTCACAATCATGGGGAGCATCACCCAATGACTCTGCATGAACGTCACGAGGCTTAGGAATGTTTAAAAGAGAAGTAACCCAAAGCTGATTTGATTGGGGTTAAAAGAAAAGGGAAAACCAAAACCCCCCTGATTTATCTCCATGACAATCAAAGCTTTGATAAAGACTTCCACTTCTTTCATTTTGTGGGGCTCCACTCTCTCTCTCTCTCAATGACACAAAAAAACAGAAGATATGGATGAGATAGAAACAGTTAGAACTTAGAAGTGCTCTTCCAGCTATAAAGGTTTGCTCTAAGGTCCTTCCAGGTAGTTGACCCATGTAGCAATACCCTCCTTGCCATCGATCCACCCAACCGGTTCGAGCAAGCTCTGGCCTTTTGCTAAAAGACACTTCAATGCCGGATTTTCAAGTCAAATCCCCTCTTGGATCCTTTTGGAAAATTCCTCTTTAATCATGGTCCAACCAGTTCTACTAACAACCAACCATCTTATGGTGGCCTCTCCAGTCCAACCATATCTTTGTCCAATGCTTCTGCCACCAAAAAGATCAATTTAGTACTAATTATATCATCAGATTCTTCAGTTCAACTCGTAATCATTATTTCTTTCAACTGCAAAGATTAAAGTTCTCTAAAATATAGCAACTTTGTTATTTTCCTATGCTGAGTTTTATTTTTTACTTCAAACACACGAAGTCCTGTACAATACTAACATTGAGGGAAAACTGTAGAGGACTTACGGGTGCAAGGATTTTGAACTTAGCTCACAGAAGAGGGTTTTTTTTTTTTTTTTATTTATTTATTTATTTTTTTTTTTTTAAACTAGCAGCCAGTTTGAGTAGATCAGCTATAAATACTTTTATAAATCAAATGTAATTCCTTAATTAACTAGTTTTAGTGTCTCAGCCAGTAAAAATAAGTAAAAGGTTCAAGCAAGAACCTATTTTGTAAAGGAAGCCCCACCTAAACTTGGAATCTCATCCCAACTTTAGTGAGCTAAGAGACCAACTACAAGACACTTGCAGAAAGGACATTTGGAGCTTCCAACGCAAAACTCCTCTATACTATTCAGCTATTGTCACAAAGAGCACTGTGGTGTATGGTGTTGAACAGAAGACTAATCATGCATCCCAACTTCAGTTACATTGGCTTCAAATGTGCAATTGGATTTTGGGATGCATTTGCAGATTGAATACTTCATTAATCATGGTAAAATGGTGAAGAATAGTATTAGAAGTGCAAAATTATGGAACAAAGCAGCGCATTCTAGGATTTTGAGAATGCGATGACCAAGGTTAGTTTTTGAATCATCAATGTCTTCTTGAGAAAATCAACTAGTGCCTGTAAATATATACAAGTTGCAGACCTAAAGACATAGTGTTACAACCAAATCACGAAAGAGCATCATTTCTAAATTACAAGCCAAATCAACTCTGATAAATGATAATGCACATCCACGCTGAAGATAACAATTAGTGCTGCTCTATGTTCTCTAAGATTATCATCCATGTGTTAGTTAACCAAATCTAATGTAAAGGTTTATAGTAGAGATTCAATCATAAAGCTAAAGGAGGAATTATAAAACCTTCCTCTTCATAAATATTATTTATCTGGAATTAATTGAAGGAACAAAAATTTTACAACATTCTTCCTGTTCTGTAACTTTGTTCATGCAGCAGTCTCTATCTTTACAAACAAGAAGATTTCCTTTTCTGCAAACCCAAAAACTTTAATATTATCTAGGGTGAAGATGGGCAGTTGCTCAAATCATGAGGCCAAGCACAAGTAGGAGTTCAAAATTCAATCTCCCTATCAATGTCCCTCTCTTTCCTACCTGACTGCCCCAAAATCTTCTAAAGAGTAAGTAAAGAAATACCAAAAATGGAAGAGAAGAAAAACGGAAGTTGTGGAAAGAATTCAATAAATCCTAAAAATTTAAATTTCTAAACAAGTGAAAAGAAAAATGTTACACTGAGGATGTATCAACAAGAACCTCATTTAGCACATCATCCTCACCGTTTGCAAAGGAAAACAGCTCGGCATCCTTATCTTCATCGCTGGAAAAATCCCGTCTCTCAAGTTTCGAGTGAGCTGCAATGAATATCAACTTCTGTGCCCGGTCCATACCTGCCCTTGAGTGCCCATGGGCACACACCCATCTCAAGAAAGACCAATTGCATTTGAATCCACAAGAAGTTGCATGAAGAAAGATAAGCCTAACTGCAACTTTCCCTAGTGACTTAAATTCAGTAAGATACGTTTCCCACACAAGCCTACTGCTCTGGGGGTTGGCAATTTTCATCTTTCCAGTAATGGGGTCCCTATCCTTCATCTGCACAGCTCGTGCATAGACTGCTTCAAGCCCTTCTGTTCTCCATTTCATAAGTTCCATTAGCGCAATGTGAGCTTCTTCCCTTGACACAAGCCGGGTTATGAGCTTGTCCACATCCTTTTCCTGCTCAGGTGTCAAGTATTTGAACGGTGGAAGGTACTTCCCACTAGTGTCCCTAATCAAATAAAGAGGATCAAGTATATAAGCAGCAGCCCAAGCTGGGTGATAATTTTTCTTAAACCGCCTTTCAATCACCCTATCTAAGGGTCCTTCTGCAATGTTGAACTTGGAACACCAATCCTTCACGTTTTCTCTAAGCTTGTCCCAAAGTGGGAGGCATTGCCCAACTAATGGCCTTTCTGTCTCAATCTCTTGAGCCATGTCCTTGACCAATTTAACCAGCGAGTGCACTGCCTCCAATTCATTCCAAAACCCCACATCCTGAATCATCTCCCCGACTTCTCTTGCAATTGGGTCCTCCATTGCTGCCATCTTATATGAATCATCCAGCAAAATCGACTGTAGTGCTCGAACTGAATTCAGTATATCCTCCACCATTGTATATACAGGCCCAAAGTTTACACTCTCATACTCGCGCATCGGTACTCTAAGCAATCCAGCTTGTCCGTACTCCTGCAACTGATACTTATGAAAAATATTTCGAATCTGAGACTTGTAATTAACGAAATTGGCGAGCTTGAAACAATTATCAGTGACTGTCTTGAACAATGAAAGCTCCTTGCTAAAGTCCTTAATCAAACTATTGAACCCTTGAAACTGACAAGAAAGGTTAATCATCCAATGATTCTTAGTCTCCAAATTCCTCAATGCCTTTGCCTTGAACTTGTCTGCAACTATTCCTACACATTGCTGCACGGCATGCCCACAAATGCCTGTGATTGTCTCCCACAAAATCTCTTCGGCATACGTAGAAGGCACGGAACCACTAACAAACACTGCCCTCCTATACAAACTAGTCCCATTTGGAAGATTCACAGTCAAATTCACCAAACTCTCTTCCCCCAAAACCCCATAATTCTTGAATTTCCACCCATCAGTGGCAATCTGAAAGAACATAGCGTCTCTAATCCTCGCTTCAGACTCAACCTTTGCTTCCTCAAACTTAGTATCCAATCTACCACCTGTGAACTCTCTCCGAGAAATCCCCGGCAACCCAACTTGATTCAAGAAAGCTCGGAACTTCGGGTGCTCCAAGCTCGAAAAAGAGACAGACCCACATGACTCAAACACCCAATCAGTGAGAAAATCAAGCGCGCAATCAATCTGAGTCTTACTTAGTGTCGGCCCAGGTGAAGCTTTCGGACTCTTGAGCTTCTTCACACTATCTTCCAACATAGCAAGAGGCCCCAAATCCTCTTTCCCACCAGATAACATCAAATGCGGTTGTTGTGTCAGCATGGCCCCAGCACTCACCGCCGTAACAACCGTCGTCGCTGACACCGACGTAGAGTACGGCAGCTCAAACCTCGTCGGATCCACTATCGCCAACGGTGGTACTTGGTAGGAAGAACCAGAGCCCACACCACCAGTTGAAACCGAAGAAGAGCTACGCTTACGATGATTATGTTGCATAGGAACTGAAGGAGGAGGTGGGGGGGAAGCCATAGTAGCCGAAGAGGGTGAGATAGACGAAATGGGTTTTGCCACTGAGTTGAAATTGGGACAAGTACCACGCTTGAGGTGCTCAGAGGCAGTGCGTGACGGGTTTGAAGCTGAGAAAACGGCGTCGCATAAGGAACACCTGAGTTTGACTGCTTTGGGAAGACCGGTGTCAGTGTTTTGAACCAACATGGGCTCAAGGTGCGCCCAGTACCACGCACCTTTGCCTTTTATAGCCTTTGTACGAACCATGACTAACCCTTCGTACCTCTTGTGTACGGCCTTTGCAGTCAACTCGTCAGTTGAGGCTGAGGCTGAAGCTGAAGCCGTTCCAGCTGAGACTGAGTCCACTGGAGGTGGTGCTGTAGTGTTTGTAGAAGCCGCCATTGTCAGGACCCAAATGAAAAACAAACACAAAAAAGTTGGGGTCTTGCTTTGGAGTTTCTCAATCTTGAAGGGTATTCTTTGTTCTTTTCTTAATTTAGTATCTTCATCGTTCTTCTTGTTGTTGTTGTAGTTGTAGTTGTCATTTTTGTGGGGTTGGAGGGAGGTGCTGAAACGGTGGCGTTTTGGTTGCATTTAGCCCTGGAAAGTAGGAATTGGGTGGTGGCCGGAGTTTCAGCTTCCGGCGAGTGGCCATGCCGGAGACCGGCGATTTAGGAAGATTTTTTGTTTGTTTGTTTGTTTGTTTGTTTGGGGTTCGAGGGAGCGAGAGGGGGTGTGGTTTTAGTTTCACTGATGGGTCACTTCAGCTATTTTTGAGACCAAAGTATTTCTCTCTCACACAAAAACAGAGAGGGAGAGTGAGAGAGAGTACGAGGGTGATGACGCGCCTTCACGCGCCGCTACCATGCGCGTGGGGAACATGATGGAGCCATGTTGATGGGAACTGGTACCAAGGAAGGGTAAAAACACAGTCTAACGTGCGAAAACACAACATGGGGATTGGTCGTTACTTGCTGGTGATTGGGGAGTGAAACCCACGCAGTAATGAAGGGGTGGTACTAAGGTTTTGGGCTCTCACTTCTTTTCTCTCTGCCTTTGATGTTTCTTTGCTTTATTTATATATTTTTTTTCTTTCTTTTTGTGTTGTTGGGTCTTGTTGTGTGGGTCTAGTGGGGGAGAGTCTTCCTTGTCCGTTTCTTTCTTTTTCTTTTTTAAATAGTGTAGTAGTATTATTATACAAAATTTTCTATTATTTATTTATTCTATTTTTTTCCTCTCTACCTCTCTCTCTCTCAAATTATATTTGGCTTTCCTTTTGTGACTTTTGTTCATGTGTTTTTATAATACAGAATGTGGACATAAAAGGGCAACCTAGGAAATGAACTCCAACCAGTTCTTCTGGGACAGTGTTGACCAAGACTTGTTGGAGAATTACCTTGAAAAAGTTCTCCAAATATCTCATATGCAATTTGGACCCGAGATTATTTTTTAAAAGAAATAATATGTTTATTACCTTTTTCATAACACTTTTACAATAACTTTTAGAGGGTAAATTATCAATTGTGGGTAAAAAAAATAATTATAATAATATATTTAAATTAGAATCTATAATAATTTATCGTTTAAGATTTGTTAGGTAAATATCTTAGGCATAATACTTTTTTATTTTTTTGTATTTATTATTTTTTTATTTTTTTATTTTTTAAGGCCTCAATAGTAGGTAGCTGGCATCAACAGAATGTATGTAATCTGGAGTCTGGACCGTGCATAGCCTAATTTGGCATTTTGGTCTTTTTAACCCGATTTTTAGGAATAATATCATTCACAATTTCTATAGTTCATTTCAAATGAATCATTCAAATTTTGAAAGCAAGTGCTTCCTTTGTTTCTTTTTCTCTTTTATTTAATCCTGGTGATGCATGACTTTTTGCGGATTTGTTATAGCCTATTTTTATATTGATTTTGAAGAAAAATTAAGTCAGATAAAAATATAATTATACTTAAAAAATAATGAGGTTCTAAAAAGTTATGTGCAAACAAATAAGTATATATAAATAAATCCAATAAAAGTCATACTTACATTTATTCCTTTAAAAACCATACAAAGATTCACACAAAAGAAAAGAAAAAAAAAAAAAAAAATATATATATATATATATATATATATATATATATATATATATATATATATATATATGAAAAGTATTAGTATCAGCTAATCAGCCTCTCAATTTATTTTTTTTGAGAAAGAGCCTCTCAATTTGAATGACTAATCTCTAAAAAAACATAATAATAATAACTGAAAGTCATTTTTTTTATCCTATCACATATTTGTACATATCAATGGTATTATAATATGTTGGGTTATAATAACAGGTGCTCTTAGAGCATTTGTCCCGCTAATAGACTATTTTAGAAGAAAAAAAAATTTTGAAACTGCTTTAATAAGAAATATCAAAAAATAATTATTTTTTCTTTTTCCATAAATTTTTTTAAAAATATATTTTCTAAATCAATACTCGTAAAGCATTCATTAACTTTTCCCTTACATGTTGTATCACTTATATGTGGAGTGCAAAATTAAGAATCTGCTAGATGCCCTCTCAAAAGAGTTCCTTGCATCTTCTTCTTCTTCTTTTCCTCTATATTTATTACTGCATGCATCCCATTTTATTAAGCCTCATTACAAAATCATTTTTTTTTTACATCATTTAATGCAATGTTTTTTTAAATTAAAAAAAAAAAAGTCATTGAAACTATTATCTTTAATTTTATATTTTAGTGAAATAATAGTAGTGACGGCTAGTGTATAAAGACAGGGATAGAACCAGGATTCAAACTTAGGGAGGAGAAATTATAGAGTCCTTTGGTGAACCATGTCATTTGTCCACTATTCCACTAAAAAACTTCCATTTGTTTAAAATTGCTGAGTCAGTAATTAATTTCTGTTTAAAAAAATTTTCTAACTAATAATTTTAAACGAGTGAAAGTTTTTTAGTGGAATGGTGGACCACATCACTTGTCTACCATGTGGACCTTATAATTTCTCCTTAGGGAGGCCAAAGTTCTTTGTTCAAGAATTTTAGAAAGTTAGAATATTAATACTAAAAGTTGACAACGATGCATTATTAGCATTAATTTTTTAATTTTGTTTGTACTTTTTCTTTTTTTTTAATCAATAATAGATATTTATAATCAAGAGTTCTGTAAATCAATTGGCACATCTTGATATTTTCAAGGCCTGACTGAGGTTAGATCAATTCTTTATTCTATTCACATTATAAATTTTTTTTAAAAAAAATATTTATTCTTTTCACATAATTCTATATGTAATAACTTCATAATACCATATATAAAAAGATTCTAAAAAACAAAATACAAAAACTATAGTTAAAAGTTCAAATCCATGTCTAGTATTACATTAATAAAACAACTAAAATAATGATTAATCAACATAATGCACTAATATTTAGCAAAAAAAAGGGTGAGACAATTGTTGGTGTCTTGATTAAGGAATTTTTTTATTTATAATTACTTGGTTAAGGTTGAGGTAGCATAAAGATGTGAGATCTTTTCCTTTAAAAAATTTTCCATTTTGAAAAAGTAGTAAAAAAGAAAAAGAAAAAGAGATTTGTTAAACAATCACATGATAATGAACAGTAATTTTGAGTCTTCAACTATGTAAATAATAAATTTTTTCCCATCACTGCATTAATTTAGCTAAGGCACAAAGTTTATTACCAATAGACTAACACACACATGCTCTAGTGACAGTTTAGATAAAGCACAAAATAGTAGATTGTTGTTTCACACGTGTGTTACGTTTACGCATGCATGCCAAGTGTGTCCCAAAGTTAATAAAACATTAAAAATTAATAAAATTCTATCATTCAAAAAAAAAAAAAAAAAATTCCACAGGTTGTGTTAAAGAGCAATAGCTCTTTAAAAATATAGATTTTCTTTTCATGGGTTGAGTTAAAGACACCAACTGATCCAAGTTGCTAGTGACACTAATTGGTGTGTGAATGGAGTGATTAGCAACATAGGCAGGGGCAGAGCTACATGTTAGGGTGGCCCCCCCAAAATTTTTGAATTTTTTTTTTCCTATATAGAAATATTTAATATTTTAATAATTAGCCCTTAAAAATGGGACTTGGCCCCCCCAACTATTTGAGTTGATCCAATAATGTTCTTAAAAAAAAATTGTCCAATTTGTCTAGTAGTTATAGAGAACGTATTGTTTCTCAAATTCATTTTTTATGGTAAAATGTGTTCTCGTATTTTTTAAAGTTTTGGATCATTTATGTCTTTGAACACTTTATTAATTCAATTGAAATTTTTTTACTCACAATGGTACATAATCTGATAACTTATATTAAAAATGAAAGTTGTAAAGATTTCACTATGGAAGATGGTGAAAGATTAATTTAATTCTATGAAATATTTAATTTTAAGGATTCATTATGAAATATACTAATTTTTTTTTGTGTGTGTATAGATACATGTGTTTGTGTATGTATATAAAAGTTTGTATAGACTAATAAATTAGCAAGACAAATTGCCCCCCTCTCCAAACAAAAATTTATGGCTCCGCCCCTGAACATAGGAGTTGTCTCTGTGATTATAAGGTAGAGTCATTTGAGAGGGACAAAGAGTTCTCAAATTAGAGGTAAAAATTGGGTAAAGATTATTGGGTTTTTGTGATTTGTTTTGCTAGGATTTATAATTGATTTGTTATAATTCTTTTACTTAGACTATGTCCAAAGATTTTTATTTTTTTATTTTTTTATTATCTGAATATGTGAATTGTTTTGTAGATTTTTCTTATTATCCAGATTTGGAAATTGTCCAAATGTTTAGCTAAATGTTTTTCTTGATATTCTTGGGACAACCAGACAAGGGATGATTTGATAATTTTTTTTTTCATTTTTGGTTTCATGGGTCAGCTTGTAAATTGTTTGGGAAAGGAGGGGGCCAAGTATATTAATTTAATAGCCAAAAGTAAATTTTTTATGCTAATATATATTCTAGGGAATTTTTTTTCAAAGGCTAGGGGGGGGGGGGGGGGGGGGGCATGGCCTCCCTGGCCCCCCTTAGCCCCTAGTTAGTTTCGTCCCTGTATAAAGAAATTTACTTTTCGACTTTTCAAAGAGAGAATTTTATTTGGGCACATTTGAAAATGATAGAGCAGCATAACAATTTGGAATGGAAGGGGTATTACTTTTCTTTTTTGATAATTTGATAGTTACCATGGGGAGGAGAGATTTAAACTGTAAGTGTTTTTATTGGAAACACCAATAGATGTCAAACAGTTGAACTACAAAATTCTTTGCAATATTGGTCATTACTTTTATTTCACTGTCTTATTTCTTATTTTATGCCATAACATTTTCATCTTATCATTGTCAAGACTCTTGTAGTTCAACTAACAGCTCTTGTTATTTTTAATAGAAACATCCACAATTTAAATCCTTCAACCTCTTTATAACTATCTTTTTTTTTTCTTTTTTTCTTTTTTTAAAATTATGTCTTACCATTAAGGTTGTGTTTGGTTCAACGGAAAATGTTTTTTGATCATAAAATATTTTTAAGTGTTTGGTTGAGTTCTTAAAAATATTATAGAAAACAAATTTTCTACTATTTTCCCACATTTTCTCATCTCCCAAGCACATATATAATAAAATATATGAGAATTTTATATTAAGAAAATCGTGATTGGTGACTGGTAACTGCCGATAGTTGTTGGTCACTAGAGACCTAGGACGTTAGGTGATGTTTAGACAGCTAACAGTGGAAGATTCAGTTGAGTAGTTTTGAATTAGGCAGAAAATGAAGGGACTAAAAATGAAAGTTTAAACATTTTCTACCAAAGTGCTTTAATTTTACTGTCAATTGAAAAATAATTTTTAGTTGACCAATAATTTTAATCACTACAAAATAAGTAAGTACAAAAAATATTTTTCGAAAATCAATTTCCAAAAAACAAACACAGCCTAAAAACTCAAAAATTTCAATGGCACGCACAACAAATGCGCAGTCCCTTCAAATTATTATTACTATCCAAATTACCTAACCTTTTGTTTTGTTGAGGCTCAAAAATAGATTCCCACTAGGAATTGTTTTTTCCTTGTAACTACTGCCGTCCTGTCAGGTTAGTTGTTTATGATTGCTACAATAAATCTGTTAGATCAATATGAAGAACAAATCATTCATTAACATATGTTGTACTAAACAGTTTATGAGGTGAACGTTAGGCAACGTGTAATCTATGGGAAAAAACATTAGGTGGGATGAATATGAGTTGGTACAAAACCGAAAGGGACGAATTATTCCATAATCCCAACATTCAGCGGGGGAAAAAAATATTTATACACAACTCAAAAAGTTCAACATTAAGTTATATACATTTTTAATGGATACGTTTAGTGCTCAGATCCCAAGCCAATCATCAAAGTTACTCTATATATATATATATATATAACTTTAAATAATATTATACTATTACCTAATAATTTTTTATCAAGAAAATCTAACCGTGTTTCATTTATTCTTAATACACATATGTATCAAATGTTATACTAAAAGATATGGAGTTCAATTCCCGTCTACATACCAAAAACTGATTAGTGTCTTGATCTGATGATAAAAAGCTATCATTAAGAGCGGATGCCGTAGGATGAAACTAAAAAAAAAAGTATCAAATGTTATATACTATTCGATCTGTAAACTTATCTTTTATAAATAATTTGAGAAAATATAAACTTGAAATTTAAACATTTAACAAATGACATAATTATTGATTTTTAATCATTTTGAAATTTTACAAGCATGAAATATATATGTATATATATATATAAAATCCAACAATGTATTCAAAACTTGAATAAAACAAAAATGGAGTAGTATAACATTATTTAAAATTAATCAATGTTTAACTTGAACTTAATCCATCTAAAAAATCAATATTCTTTCTTCAATAGGGGCAAAAAATATATGAGCATTTCTTAGAATAATTTTGAGTGATTGGCGCATACTTGTTATATATATATATATATATATATATATATATATATATATATATATATATATATATATATATAATGCGATGTTATACATATAATTTTCTAGGAACTGTAATATAAGGGGAAAAAAAGAAAAGAAAAAAAAGCAAATATCGTCTTACAACATACACCCTTTGCATTTGACAACAAGAGGGTCCAAATGTTGTGACATAAAGAGTTAGTCATGTTAAATTAGCTTGATTCAGGGAAATTTTAGCAATCAAAAATTTGTTGAATCTTCCATTCAAGAATAAAAATAAAAATTGTTGAATCTTCGTTTAAAGCTGTTTGGTTTCTTTATAAATTTGTCTTTTTTCCCCCCTTATTTGTCTTTTTTCTTCATTCGTCTCAAAAACCAAAAAGAGCATGAGTTTGTTGGAGTATTTAATGGGTTCTTGCATTGCAGGCTGAAGCTGTAGCACCCAAATTGACTATTTGTAGTATATAATTAAAAACCAAAGTAGTAAAAATGTCTTATTATTAGTCAATCGTGAATATTCTATGAGTCAATAAATTATAAATGTAAGCCCCAAGGCCCCCAACTGTCATCCACCACCAAATTTTGAATCCCTAATAAAGACCGATTTGACATCTCTGGCCTTAATAGGTTATTGACAAACAAATTCAGACTATGCAAGGGACACTAATTTCCACTTTGGACCTTCTTGTTGTTATATGGATGCTTGTGATTTATTGCCTGGAAACTTTTTTTCTAAGCAGAAAGAACATTAAAAAAACACACAGCGATTTGAATGAGTCTAAAATCTTTATATTTTATAGCACATATATACAATACCTAATATTATAGGGATTATTTCAACTAATCCAAATGTTCTCGAGCTTGTCATTCTCAAGGCTTCAGTGCTTCTTAGGTCTTCCATTTTCCTTGTAACAAATCACTTTCTTCGAGGTCTTTGACCCTTTAGTGTTCACTCACTGTCTTTCCAAGTGAATTAACATGTTTCTCCAACATATCTATTCAGGATATTCTCTATAGGACTCTCTCTTCCATCTTTGCTCATTTCAGGGGAGATAGGTGGAATCAACCATGAAGAAGACTATCGTCAGCACACTTTAGTCAGATGATTTCCATAGGTAATCTAGACTTTTAGTGTAAATAACTGTTAGCATATATTTTCTAAACAACACATTATTTGTACGGTATTCATATGTCTTTGATAAGTTACCTCATATACAGTTCACTATTATCGAATACAGTAAAATTATTTAATAATTCTAACATGATATTAAAGTAATTACTTTGACCCTCCGACATGTTCTTAAGCAGTCTTATTTTCCTTGATGTCTTTCATTGCCTTTGTTTGTCATCGCCACCGCTGCCTTTAGTACACCGAAACCATTGCCCTACCATCTTTGTCGTGTATCTTGCTCCGATCAAGTCGACATCGTCACCATAAAGATCGCCTCTCTTGGATTTGCTAACATGGATGAGAACTAGCATCATCAAGTTCACATGCACTGCCCCACATTGCCTGAAGAGCCAATACGAAAATAAAACCAACAACATGGTTAACATGAAGAAAAAAAATCAAATATGAAGGGCCAAAATAAACAATTTGAAATGTAAAAGGTCAAAATGAAAATAATCTTAAACTTTAACGGTCAAAAGCAGTGGCAAAGCTAGGGATTCAAGTTTAAGGAGGCTGAAATCTATATTTTACATACATATGTCTCTATATACTTGCTTAGATAGCTTTATACACCTTATGGATGAGCATAAGACAGAGGCATTATATATATCATATTCAAGTCCAACATGTACAATAAAATACCACTCACGTGAATATTAAGCGATAATTTAATGTTAGATTACCTGTACGGCATATAGCCTCGGCCCATTGGGCCTTGGCCCGAACACACCCCTAAGACTTTCTTAAGCCCAGACCCAATGGTATGCCCCTTCCATTGATCGCAAGTTAGACAAGCTCATGCCGATCATGTATGGATTGGTCGGGGGCTATGCTTACCAGGGGAAGCTCACAACCTCAGTAGCTCGGTATTGCCTTGGAAAATATCGTTACCAAGCAACATTTCAGAGGCTGGAACCAGTTCCAATGCCATTACCGTTGTTTCCAAGGAAGCATATTTCTTGTTAGGAATAATTAGATCGGGTCCCACCCACACGAGTGAGACCAAAAAGTAATCATGAGCTCCCTATGCTACTCTCCCCTCTATTCCTTTTAAGTTACCCTCTGTTGATGTATTCTCTCTCCTTTCACCTCTTTGAGGTGAAAGGAGAGAGAATACCATCAACAGAGGGTAACTTAAAAGGAAAGAGGGGAGAGTATCATAGGAGTAAAGGAGTGCAATTTAGAAGCTCAGTTAAGAGTTACCCTAGTAGAAAACCCATAACCTACTATACAAATAAATTGTGAGCCCACGACTAGGTCCAATTCAGTGTAGAAATCTGGGCACGTACATTACCCATAAAAGATAGGATTCAGATTCTCTAGATTTTCTAGGGTACTCTACAAAATAGATTTCCTTAAATCTTAACAATTCTTTAATGATTTAATAGTCTAGATTTTGCTATGTTAGCATTCCACTAATAATAATCTTAATTGTTTTGTTTGCAACATTATTTTATTATCTTAAGAGTATTATTAGTGGAATGCTGATATGACAGAATTTAGACCCTTAAATCATAAAATAATGGTTAGGATTTAAGGAAATCTATTGGTAGAGTACCCTAAGAAATCTAGAAGATCTGAATCTTAAAAGATAACATATCCATTATATTGTGTCAATTTATTAGGTTTTGTAAATCTAAATAAGTTGTGTTGTCATTTTTTCATTGTCAAAATTTCACTTTCAATTCTCATATAACTCATATCAGTTTTTGTCAAAATCAGATAATATTTACACTATAACAATTTAAAACCATATGGTAACCATTTTGTGCATCTAAAATTTTAGAATTTAACTTGAAAAAATATGTATCAAATTATGGATTTTATTATGTAATTGTTTCCAAAAATTATTATTTATACACTATTTAATGAAAAATAATAAGTTACTACATAAATATTTAATGTCCTTACACTTTTAAAAGGTAACAATATTTTTGTAATTTTTTTTTCTCTTGAACTAAAAAATTTTCCTTTTTCTTTCACTTTTCGACCTGTCCTTTTTTTTTTTTTTTTTAAATTTTAAAGATTTTTAACCCTTAAAACCATTGATATAAAGGAAAATATTTTCTTTATATTTTTAAATGAAACATGATCTATAAAAAGAATATTAAGAAAAAAAAAAAGAATAACTTTAACATTTTGAAAGAACAAATCATTTTTATATCATATATTTAGTCGAAATCATTTTAATTTTTGTATGTTAGAATACAAAGTGTTCGTTTATATGGCTCGAAATGCACCTTAGTTTTCACCACATAGGCTCATAACCTACGTAAAAATGGTTAAAAGGTTCGGAGTAGTTGAATTACTTGATGAGGAACTACCTAGGGCTAGGAGTGATCAACCTTAAAGTTCTTTTATTAGTGACTCTGCCACCACCTGTAGTTAACAATGTACCAATATAATTAAGTACAAATATTTATCCTAAATTTTGGGGCATTTGTAATGTGTAATTTAGAGTATAAAATTTTATAATGAACACACTAATTCAAGACTAATATGTAATTTGTAGCTTTCAGCCAGAGACATAGTCAGGACTTAGAGTTAGGGGGAACAGGTTTGTTGTTGACTATGTGTGGCGGCTCCGACCTCTGGCTCTACTACTATTTAGCCATTTGAGGGATTTTTTTTTTTTTGGTGTGTGTGTGACTTTGATGTTGCTGCTGGGTAAGGACAAAATAATCTTATTAAATTTTTTTTAAAGAGCTAGGTTTTTTGTGTTGGATAAAATTGGTTAATTGGGCTTATTTTGTTTTAGATTTACTATTGGTAATTTTTGTTATTGTACTAATTTTTTGGGCTTGTATATTTTGTTTTAGATTTTAGATCTATTGACTTTTTTATAGTCTTTACGAGGAGAAATGCTAGAACTACAAACTTTTTTACAAATTGCTGATGTAGCAAGCACTGTTTTCAGAACCGGACCGAACCGGGAGGTCAGACCGTGAAAACCGAGAACCGGGATGAAAACCGGTTTTTTAAGCCTAAAAAACCGGATATTTTGTTAATTCCATGAACCATTAAAACCGGGGTTGGACCGCTCGAACCGGTGAGAACCGTGCGGTCCAACCCCTTAGCAATTTTTTTTTTATTATTTAAAAAAACAATTTAACACAATTTTATTCTACTTAATTAAATTATCCATCTCTTACAAAGAATAAAAAAAATTATAATTAAAATTTTTCAAAGATATTCAACTTTACTTCAAAAATTAATCATAAATTTTAATGTTTTCATGGTTATTGTTTTATTTTATTAACTTTCTTATTTAATTATTAAATATATGCTTGAAAATCATTAAATTTCCCTCACATATATAGATATATTGTCAATTTTGTTAGTTTTATAAATTTAATATCTATATTTAGGCTTTAATTAATTATTAAATTAATTATGACGTCATCACGGTTCGACCTCGGTTCGACCTCAAAAACCTTGAACCTCTCCCTTTTACGGTTCAATGAATGGTCCGGGTCTGAAAACCTTGGTAGCAAGTAGTTATTAGTAAGTCAAAAAGTGGTGTAATACACTCGATGAGCCAAGTGCAAACTAATATGAATTTTCTACCTCAACAGTTTATAAAAATGTTGTAGAAAAGTTTGTGGCAATATCATTACTCTTAAAAGAATTAGTACCCGACTATATACTAATATTTTTTTTAAAAAAGATTTGGGGGGGATTGCCCCCCACGTCAAAGCTTGCCTCTGTCCCTGCTTTCAGCTATATCAACTAATAAAGAAATTTATCATCGTATTTCTTATAGAGCATGCATCATAGGTTTATTATTATTATTATTATTATTATTATTATTATTCCATCACTGCCTAATTACAGTTCTAATTAACAAATTTATGGATAGTTATCTATCATAAAATATGAGGCAATTGGAATGTGTACTTTTAACTATAGAAATTCTACAATCTACACTCTAAATTGAGATTAATCTACTTACTAATTTGAGATCTAGAGTCCAGAGTCTAGAGTCTAGACACTAATTTAGACATTACGTGGACATTATAATTAATTTGGGATTGAGATTTTTTTTTTTTTTTTTTTGGTTGAGAAACTGGGATTGATATATTGATTTGAAAAGTTTGTGGTTAAGGTGCACATTATAATTGCCATTATAGTCCGGTTCCAAAGTTTCAACATATTAGCCAATAATATTTGCCGTCTTCCAAACTCAAGTTGTAATTTTTCTAAAGTCCAACTAAATTTCATAATTCATAATGCCAACAACATAGTTAGCTACAAAGTAAGCCTGTTTGTTCCTCCAATTTCGCTCCCTTACCTGGGAAAGACTGTTTTTCTTGATGGAAATAATAGAATCTTCTTTTAGGTTTTACCAATATTGCTTTTGTCCTATCAATCCCAGAGATAATCCAATATTTAATTTGGGATACTTTCCCCTATTTGCTAGCTTTCCATATGCTTTACTTAACCTATATTTTTATTTTCCTGTTTACAGCAGTAATAAAAAAACTCTCATTTCTTATATCTTGATCCCCCTCATATTTTTTTTCCCATATTCCAAATTCTTTTTTTATTAAAAATAATGTCTATCTCTGTCCATCCCTGACATGATGGTCATTCCACACATAGAAATACTTGTGGAGTAGAGGAACAAAGGTTGAAGTTCAAGTACTCAGAAAAAATTTCATACAGTTACACTTAAGATTATGCTAAAATATGATTTCTCTATATCATATAATAAAAAATAAAATAAAATCCAAAATTGGTTCTTATTTGGTACGAACGAGCCAACTAATGGCCAGTATCATACAAGGATTTTACTAATGTGTGCCCTAAGAGCACACATTAATTTCCATTTTTGGAAAAAAATTTCTCGAGAATTGAAAAAGTAATGACAGCTTTTTCAATTTTCGAGAAAATGTTTCTAAAAATAGAAAGTTTAATGTGTGCCCTTAGGGCACACATTAACCGGACCATCATACAATACCATTTTTCTCTTAGGCTTATAAAATCCAGTCAATAGGGCTGCATAGCCTACATCTGATTGCCTGAATTTAGAATTGAATGGGTTTTGGAGCTCTTAAATGGTCTTGGATTTGATATCATTTTCCTACACAATTACATACATGTCCAATGAGCTTTTAGGCATTGTGCCCAGAAAAATTTAAGAAAAATTACATTTTATCATCTTAAACTATACACCTTTTTACACTTGTATCCATAAACTATGATAATACACATTTACTCTATTAAACTATTACTCGTATAACACTTTGCACCCTATCTCATCCCATGGATAATAGTTTAGAGAAGTGTATATTTTCAAAGTTTATGGAGGTAAGTATAAAAGAGGTCATAGTTTAGAGGGGATAAAATGTGCAATCTCATAGTTTGTGGTGGTAAGTGTAGAAGAGAGTATAGTTTAAGGGGGGGAAAGAGTGCATTCTCATGGTTTAGGATGAAAAGTGTAAAAGTAGTCATAGTTTAAGGGGAGTAAAGCATAATTTTCCTAATAATTTTGGTTAAAATGTATTTCACATCATGGGTTACTTCTAAATCGATCTCTCAACTTTTAAACTTGCAATTTACACCAACAATTATTACAATAATGCCAATGTGCCTTTTACTTTATGGTCCATCACATATTTGTTGTTAATCTCCCTAAAAACGACGTTATTTTTCTATTTTCATATCCAAAATGATATCATTTTTGTTAATGACATTCTTGTAACTAATATTTCAGCATATTATTGTAACCTCAAACTCAAAGGGTATAAAGAGTATTTTAGAAGGTATTTATTTATTTTAACATATTTGTACATGGATAACATCTTGAGCTAAAGAGTTTAATATTAAGCTCAAGCTTGGCTTAACTAATGAATCAAGTTGAGCTCAAATTTTTTTGATTTTTTGAAGAATTCAAGTTTAAATATTATTTGTTAGCATGGTTCAAGGTTGAACCAAACTTGAATATTCTATTTTTTATTGTCAATCCGAGCTCATAAATTCTATACTCCATAAAACTTGGTTCACTTACAGTTTTGTTTAAATTATCTGTCACGGGGATATAATTACTGCGTATAATATTCTACAAAAGAAAATTTTGATTTGTATAGCATTGTTCTTAATAGTGATGATAATGTTCTGTTTGCACACACACTTAGGATACCAATGAGCCTTTTGGTTTTGTCCTTCCCCAATTTCCCTATTTAGCACAAGCAGAGCTTCGTAGTAGTTTGAATCCGTAGCTTAACTATGGTAACTTACTGTCAAAATGTTGGGAATTTGTCTGTATCTCTGTCTGTGTCTTTTCAGTGTGTCCTAGAAGATAGTTGCAACCTAACCAACTTTGATAGACAGGACTTAGGTTAGGACTGAGGTATTGTATAACTTTTTATAAAGTTATAAAATTTCCATCCTATCAAAAAAAAAAAAAAAAAAAAAAATCATTTTCTCGCAAGGGCAAAATAATTGTAGAGAAAAAGTTTACCTTAACTTGGTTGTGAGAAATATTCCTCTCATTCACCATTTAAAAAAAAGACAATGCACATGTACTTTATGTTGCATAATCTATTACATAAGTTATGTAACTTGTTTAAATAATCTTAATAATTAATTATATGAATGAACAAAGTTTTCTTCTAAATTAGTTTGAATGAACCTCATTTAGCCCATTACGTACCAATTCATAAAATTATTTACGTATATTATTTAAACATAGCACAAGATTCATTAAAAATTTAGTGTGACTTTTTTTATTATAGAAAGACAGTTTCAATTTACTACGTTCGTTTTTTATAATTACTTTTTATCAACAAACTAAAACATTAATTAGTTTTTAATATAGACAAAGATCAAATTTTAAATCTCTTATTTGATAATAAAAAAATTTATTAATTGAGTTAATTAGAACCCATAAAATATAAGTTAACGCCATCTCAACGGTTAAGAAATAAATGGAAAGAATTTTCCTTTGTAACGCAATGAGTTTGAGTAGATTCCTTTGAATAGGTTTGATTATAATAGAATGGTCTTTGGCAAGGGTTCAAGGACTGTCATGTACTGAGGGCCCATGATTACTAGGGTCCGCACCACGTGTAGGGCAAAGATTGAGAAGCTGACATCCTCCAATGATGCCACACCAAGAAGAAGAAGAAAAATAATAAAAAACCAAACCAAATCATAAAGCTCTCTAGGACATACTGGGAAAGCTAATTTGCAATTTTTCTCCTTTATAAAAGTGGGGAAAAGTAAATGGGCCAAGGAGGAAGAGGAGGCCTAAAAACACTGAAAGCTGAAACTTGTTTTGCAATTCGAAACAGCTGGCTACATGATTGATGGACCCACTCTAGGTGAAATTTATAATAATAATGTCTTTCATTCCACTTTGGAGATCACTTAAGATTTAACTTAGATTAGTTGATCATTTCATAGCCACTGAATCATATTATTGTCTCTCACCTACAGTTTCTGCTTTTTTACTTATGGGATAATTTGCCTAAATGGGTCTATTTTTTTTTTTTTTAAATTTTTATGACCCATTGAAGTGTATTATGTTGTAGAGTATCATTTGTATATTTTTTTTTCATGGTGATTAGATATGAGTCTCATGATGGGAATGCATGTATGATTTTTGGATAGAAAGATTCACACTGTTTCTTTTCATCATCGCGGTTCTGTTCATATACTGCATTATTTAACTCGTGTGCTTAAAACAGAGATGTGGAATTGATGGGCCTTGTAACCAATGATAAACTCGGGAGCATCCTTGGGTGCTTGGAGGCCCAAAAATAATTTAGGCCTTTTTGAATAGATGTGCCTTAAAAGATAACTTTAAGGGCCTCATCAATGTTTCTGATATGTATAGTAAGTATTCTTCGGCCGTCTCTATCTAAAGAGGGCACGTACGGTACACACTATATTCATGATCATTTATTTTAAGTGTTTTATTCCTAACCCATTTTTATTTTTTATATTCATGAAATCACTTGAAAATTACATGATTCTGAGTACCATACCCTCCCTAAAAAAAATAAACAAAAAAAGGCTACCATAGAATTCCCTCCTTCAATAAACATAAAGGGGGCCAGTTCAAGTTATACTTTTTTTTTTTTTTTTAAAATTATTCTTTACTAAATTAGTTCAAGTTATACTTAATATAATGTTTAATTAATCTGAACATCTTTATATCTTTATATATATATATATATATATATATATATATAATTTGATAGTTTAGGAAGAATAATTTGAATCCTAGATATCTCATTTTAAAATACCATAAAGTATACCAACTAAACTACTAAGTTCTTGACATTTTTATTCTTTATGGCATATTTGGATGGAGGGGGGAAAGGAAGGGGAGTGGAGAGAAGTAGAGTAGAGTTGATTAAAAATAAGCTAATTTTGTATTAAATTTACTATACTCTACTCTACTCCTCAATCCAAACAGATCATTAGAGTTCATTAAACCCACAACTAATTGCATGTTTTTCCTATGCCCATCATAGTGTCAAACACTAAAATGATGATTGGAAATTAATAAAACATGTCATATATAAATTCTTCAAAATTTAGTTCTTTTTAAAGAAAACAATATTTAAAATGCATATATTCATGGGCCGAACGTTAAATGACATCTCATTGATAGGAAATTTGGTTCACAATTTAGATATGGAAAACAAGTCTCTTTAACAGCAAAATCTTGATACAATTTAAAGTTGTGACGGCAATGTAGTAGTGAACTTGAATGTAACTTTATTCAAAAAAAAAGAAAAAAAAAGTTTGACAGAACACTAGACAAAAGAAATTCCAAACTTCCATAAATATTACATCCTTCTCTAAATGAGAGTAAAACACAAATTCCATACAAGCTCCAAGCAACATGGTTTGAACTTAGAACTAGAAGGACAGCACGTACACCTATTATCCGTAACTTTAGACAAAGTTTTCTTCTATTCCAGTTACCATTTACCAACTTACAAGTAAAATAATATTCTACCCCCCAAAAAAAAGTGCTTTTTCTTTTTCTTTTTGCTGGATTTGTGATTGTTTAAGGCTTTAAGCCTTTAAGGTATCTTTCAGGTGTCGGCAATGAAATAAAAAGTTGGACAGAAACAAATTTTATCAGAAATCCAAGCTGGACTTAGGACTTAGAACTTAGAAGCCCAGATTCAATTGTAGGGACTCTCTCCTGGGCCATTGTCACCTCTTACGCTCTTCGCCCATATGGTTCACAAAAAGTGACAAAATTATATTAGATTCGCCCACCGTGGGGCTCGAACCCACGACCACAAGGTTAAGAGCCTTGCGCTCTACCAACTGAGCTAGACGGGCTGTTGCTCTAATTACTCATCCTTTTTTTCTAAATTTATAAAAACAAACCTCGTGGCCATTCAGGACATTCCTGGGGTATCCGAGAGAAATAATGCTACAGTTAATAACACATTGGGCACAATGGAAATGGCGTCGTTTTGAAAACTTTAATGGTGCTAAAAAGACACTTGTTATTTTTATTTTTTATTTTTGACAGAAAAGCAATAGAAGTATATTAATATAGTAAAAAATACAAAGTAAAAAAACCAAAGGGATCTACCATACGTAGAAAACGCCAAACATAGTGGTTAGCAGACCTAAAGAAGAGAGTAACTAAACATGCAAAACAAACCAAACTACACATGAACGTGTTCATCAATTGGGGAGACGCAGAGATAGGTGCTGGTAATCATCCAGCAAGGATGTGGCTCCATGAAGGATTGCAGTGGGGTGGGACTATAAGCTCTCAAAGTGATATATGTTCCTCGCATTCCATAAGGCCTAAGAAATCATTGCCCAAGTTTCTAGTTCCTTCCTATCAAGTCGATCAACTAGGTGATGAACCAGGAGGTAGAAGTTTGAAGCATCAGCACTACATTTCTGCAACTTACCTTTGACCAAAGCCCAAACATTCCGTGTTAGGGGGCACTCCCATAAAATATGGACTATCGTTTCATCATGCTGGCCATAGATGGTGCATATCGGATCAACTTGGATTTTACGACAGAGAAGATTGCTCTAGTTGGAAAGATATTGGAACAAGCTCCCCATACAAAATTTTGAACCTTTGGTGGAGTATTCAACGTCCAAAGCTTTGTCCAGAGCTTGTGATCATGGCCAGCTAGGGAATGTTCACCATCGAGAGGCTTGGCCATTCTAATTGCAACATGATATGCAAATTTGACAGTGAAGTTTCTACGCTTAGTCTCCATCTAGCACAGCTTGTCTCGACCTCCTGAGTTGCCCAATTTGATCTCAAGGACTGCATCTCTTGTGGAGGCAGTGAACATGGAATGGAGAAGAGCTCTATCCCACTGGCAAGTGCTTGAGTTAAAAAACTACTCACCTTCAGGGATTGATCCACTTCAAGTCGAAAGGTGGGGGGTTGAGGAAGCCATTTGTGGCTAGCTACCCCCTCAGTTTCACCATCACCTATTCGCCATGCAGAGCCTTCCCTTATAAGCTCCTTTGCTTGCAATAAACTCCGCCAAACGTACAAGGGGTTACTTCCCAACTTAGCCTCCATATATGAATATGTAGGGAAGTAACGAGCCTTATACACTCAATAGAATAGCGAATGTGTTCCCTGGATGAAACACCAGGCTTGCTTTGCAAGCATAGCTAAGTTAAAAGCATTAAGGTCCCAAAAACCCATCCCTCCTTTATTCTTAGGCGGGCATAGTTTCCCCTAATTGATCTAGTGGATTTTTTTCTCATTTCGTGTTTAGCCCCACCAATATTTTGCCAAGACCGAGTTAATGCCATCACACACTATTTTAGGTATTCTGAAGATGCTCATGGAATAAGTCAATATTGCCTAGACTACAGTTTTGATAAGAACCTCCCTACCTGCCTTCGAAATGTACTTCTCTTTCCAACCTATCACCCGTTTAGTGATTCATTCCAAAATTTCCTCAAAAGTACCCACTTTCGACTTACCACCCACCATAGGGAGCCCTAAGTACCATTCACAATCTATCATAATCTATGCACCTAGCATTGTCCGAATATCCTCATTCACTTCTTGGCTTGTGTTACGACTAAATAACAGAGTTGTTTTTTGTCTCTTAATGGCTTGCTAGAAGGCTTCTTCATACTGGACAAGGATGTGGAGGAGGTACTGACATTCCTGACATGTAGCTTGGCAGAATAAGAGGCTATCATTTGCAAATAGAATGTGAGAGATATGGATTCCCCCTTAACAGGAAAGTATTCCTTACATTTGATTCGTCTCTATCACCTGTCTCAACATTGAAGTAGGCCCTCAACACATAAAAGAGAAAGATACGGGGAAAGAGGGTCCCTTTGTCGGATGCCCCGCGACGGCTTAATAAATCCCTTGGCTTCACCATTGATGAACACTGAGTAAGATGCAGACCGGACAATTTCCATGGCTAGGTTAACCTATTGCTCGAAGAAGCCCAACTTCAACATAATCCACTGTAGAAATTTACATTCCACTCAATCATAGGCTTTACTAATGTCCAGTTTTACCGCCATATGGCCAACCTTCCCTCTCCTCCTATTCCGCATTTTGTGGAGCATCTCAAAGGTCACCGTAATGTTGTCAGAGACAAGTCTTTCAGGCACAAATGCACTCTAAGAGTCTGAGATGACTTGAGGGAGAATAGTCTTCAGACGGTTAGCTAGAACCTTTTTGTTACAATTCGTGAAACCACGTTGCTCAATCTAATTGGTCGGTACTCAGTGACATATTGCGGGTTATTTTTTATTTTGAAATCGATATATGTTGTGCATATATTACAACAAAATAAACAAAGGTTTAAAGAATAATTAGGAGTAATTAAGAACAAAATATCCACATCTATAAACCTTCGTTCATAATATAAGGTTTATTGCCATTGGATGACAATTTTCTAGTTTTATTTTTTATGGCAGCGTAACTTTTGAGATATATATATATATATATATATATATATATATATATATATATATATATATATATATATATATATATATATTTTGATAGTTTAATGAATCTTCCACCAAATACAATTTGTTAGTGAATATAACCCTTTCGGTATGAATAGTTTATCAATTTGGGCATGGATGTTTTTATTTAGACATCTTGTTTGGACCACTGGATTTATGTTCTTAATTTACTAGGTGAATATTGGCAGGAATTGATTGAAATTTTAGTATGAGCTCATGAACATGCACCTTTGGCAAATTTAATTCGATAGAGAGGAAAAAAAAAAATTTATGATGAGTATTTAATGATAAGGAACAGTTATTGGTGACCAGTTAATTGGACAAATTGATATGGACTAATTAATTTATATCATGTGAAATCATGAGCCGAAATCATCTTAAATATAGACGCATGTCAGTACATAGAATAATTTAACACAATACATAGCAAAGTAAACTTTGAACTCCTATTTTGCTTAATGCTCCAACATAGCAATAAATGAGAAACAATGAGTACTAAAGCCATCACAACCTGGAAGAACCCAAGTTTCCATCATTTGCCCTGTAATGTCCTCAAAATTCCTTCTTTTCAAGAGTTGCAGTTGTAGGTTTTCAGACCCGGACCGTTTATTGAGCCGTAAAAGAGAGAGGTTCAAGGTTTTTGAGGTCAAACTGAGGTTGAACCGGGATCGAACCGTGATGACGTCATAATTAATTTAATAATTATTTTAAATATATATAAAAACATTAAATTAATAAAAAAAGAAAAGAAAAATTAACTAAAATAGTCTAATTCATTTAAAGAATTAACATTACTTTAAATATTAATCTAATACTAGAATTTATTGTATAAATATTATAAAAATATTAAGTAAAAATATTATTACGTTAAATTTTTAATCTAAAATATCTACGTTCACAATATTTTTACAACAAATTATAAATTGGTTCAAATTTAAACGTATTATTAAGATTACTTTTTTGTTCCAATAATGACAATCAATAACAACCCACTTTTTACAATTTATTGTGAAATATTACAGGCATGTTCTTTCTATTTCTAACCCAATACAAATTAAAATCTTTGTCTTTTTATTCCCTCCATTCACCTGCCACTCCACAGCAACACATCACGGATAGAACATCAACTTTACCTTTTATTTATTTATTTATTTTATTTCCCTAAGTCTGCAACACATCACATTTGGATAGGACATCAACTTTACATTTTTTTATTTTTTTATTTTATTTCCCCAAGCTTCCATTTCCCAAGGTTTGATCTACACCACACCTTTAACTTAGTTGACGGTTCCATTTGTTCATCCCACATGACGCAAGGACAAGCAAAATCTAAAAAAATTTGAAATGGCATTCTGGTCCTGAGAGAGAGAGAGAGAGAGCAGATGTACATGTACAGGCCAGGGTGAGAGGGGAGTGAGTGATATTTTTGGTTAAGATAGTATACACAGCTTGGCAAGAAGAGAGCAACACCAGTCTATACTTTCTTTCTCTTTCTCTCTCTCTACGAGAATAGAGATGAGGCTTGTCCAGTACTCTTATTCCTCTACCCAAGCCCAGTACTCTTCTTTTTCTCACTATTCTTTTTTCTCTTCTTCCAAACCCAAGCTCTTCTTCAAAAAGCCCCGTTGGCCTCACATGGACTCCACTCCTCATCACCGAAAGACTAATCATAATCTCTTTTCCAAAAACTTTCAGAGACAAGGATAAAGCTAAAGGAGAGAAAGTGGCTTTGAGGATCGGAAAAAAAAAAAAAACCGGCGAGTTGGTGCGTCGGAGGAGCGTCGCCATGTCTCCCAACAGTTGTGTTTCTTTTTTTTTTTTTTTTTTTAAGATTCAGATTCAAATGGAAGCAGGGAACCGTGAGAAGCGGTCTGATCACGATTCTCAGAATCGTGAGGTCCGACCGCGGTTCACACGGATTCCTGTTTTTTTCCCATAAAGCGGTTCTTGATGCTAAAAGAACCACAAAAATGAACAGTTGGAGGTTTTTCCGGTCGGACCGTACGGTCCGGTCCGGGTTTGAAAACCTTGACTTGTAACATAGATTGATCATTCGTCCATGTGTCAAAATAGTTGTTATATGGATAAGAACTATCTACTGCTATATTCTGTTTTCCCCAAAAAGTGACATTCATATATTGAATTTGACATATGATTTGTGGTTTGCAACAGCCAGCCTTCAAAATGTCAACATACAAAATTTCATAAAACACATAATTGAAAGTAAAAGTTATATGCATAATAAGAAGCTCGTAAATGTATATAGCTAATTATATATGCTCATCATAATAATAAATAAAAATAATAATAAAATTACTACAAATTTCTAAAATCTTATAAATTAATGTGACAATAAATATGATCGATGATACTTTAACAATACAATAAACAATAAATGCGATCGATGATACTTTAACGATATGATAAATAAATATTGAATGACTTTTTGGTGATTAATGACATATCAACTTATTAAACTACTCTCTCAAAAAACTTATTAAACTAGGTTCTTTTGAATATACACCATTATCAAATTCTTTAAGACCTTCTCCCCTCTCCTCGTGTGTGTTAAAAATATTTAGTATTCTAAAAAAAAAAAAAAAAAAAACTTATTAAACTTAGGCGGAAACACCATTTTGGTCCTTATATTTTGAGGTCACAATCAATTTGGTCTCTACATTTTGGTAGTAGTCAATATGGTCCCTATTATTTTTAATTTGGAGTCAAATTAATCCCTACAGTTAACTCACTAACAGAAAATGCTTATGTGACAAACGGTGTACACAATTGGCACATTCAAAACTTACATGGCTTATATAATAATATTAAAAATTGACAACTCATCATTTTGATTAATAAAAATGCCATGTCATAAACAAACACCCAAGATGAAAGAAAATGAAAATCTGCCAAAGACCGAAATATAAAATTTAATTCCCTTTTATTTTCTTTCATTTTCTTGCAATCCAAACGCACATAAACATCAAAGATCTACAAAAGACCGTCTATGTGTATTTGGAATTGTGAAAATTGAAAATCCAAAGGTGCGAATTTCTTGCCAATTTCCTCACCACTGTCCCCAACCCTCTGCAAGCTACTGAGAGCATTAAGTAAGGTTTTAGCTCATTTAGCCTTCTACTGTACCATGCATACCGTTTGACACATAAGTATTTTCCGTTAGTGAGTTAACGGTAGGGACTAATTTGATTCCAAATTAAAAATAACAGAAACTAAATTGACTATTATCAAAATGTAGGGACCAAATTAATTGTGACCCCAAAATATAAGAACCAAAATGGTGTTTTCACCTTAAATTTATATAGTAAAATTTGTAGTATTTCTTCCATCACTCTAAAGAATATGCATACAAAGTAAATAACATTACCCCTATGGATAATAATCTTTTTTAGTTGAATTCATATGAGCATTAATGATCTCGACACCCAGGGCGGTGCCAACTTGTCTCCAGGGGGTTCCAATCAACCCCCTAACTTGCGAAAAGATTATTTATATATAATATTTTTTAAAATTATTTATTTGATCATCCTAAAATAAAAACTTGAATGCCCTAAAAGAAACCCAAAAAAACAAAACAATTCATATTCAACACCAAATTTTATTTTGGTCTTTTTAAATTAGAATAAAAAAATTCCAACAACAAATTAATTTGATCTAAAATCTTTAGAAAAAAAAAAAAAAAGAAGTAAGGCCAATAAAAATTCTTCTTAATGAATTACAAATTAAGGCCAATAAGTTGTCAAAGTTGAGTTGAATTGTTAAATAAAAGAATTGAAAAGGGTAAAGACAAAAACTAATAAATAAAAAATTAAAGTATCTTTTTTTTTTTTTTGGGAAAACCAAACCAAGAATAGCCCGGGAATTTATTCCTAAATGCTTAATGAACATCAACTAAGAGAAGAGGGGAAATATCCTTGAGTGAGTCTTCCAACCAAACCTCTAAACCCATACAGTCTTTTGCCTTTTTTTAATAAGAGGCTATAGATGATTTCCAAGATTTAATATTTGCAACAATAATTAATATTTTCATTATACTAATAAACAATATGCCCAATGAATTTATAGTTTATCATTTATTCTCTTACTAGTATTATTGGTAAATTTATCTCCTACCTAAGGTTCATCTTCTAAGAGAACTTGCGTTGACTTCAAAAATCTTCTTTTGGATCATGAGTTACAAGAAAATATATCATTTTATCATCATAATTATTAAGATGAAATAAGAAAATATTATTTATAGAGAGGTCTTTGTTGACCTCTCCAACACGATCCTAAAAAATATTCCTGGAGCCCATTGTCATCACCAAATCATTGCATGCTCCTGTATCATAAATGGACATTTTGATGTTGTTATAATTGTCATTGTTATGCACCTTCAATTTCAGCTGCACCTTCAATTTCAGCCACATTGGTGAGCCTGATATTGTACGACTTTCCTTGTTATAGGCCCCAATGAGGGCAATCCCTACAGTGAACATAGCAAAGCACCATAACTACAAGAAGTTCTACCTTTGGAAATCAAGATTGCAAGAACACAACAATATTGCTAACTAAGAAGGTAATGATCAGCCCAATACCAATACCAAGTTGCAATTTTGGCAACCTTAGGACTATTTCACAATCATAGTCTCTCATATATAATAGCCATATAACAGGGGCAAGTATGGGAAGAGAAAGAATGAAAGTGAGTATGGTTGATAACCTTTTCAAGAGTTTTGCTTGGGTTGCTTTACCTATCATGGAACCTTTTGGTTCATTCTTCTCTTATGTCAGAGGTGTTATAAAATAGTGGAAGCGTAAAATTATCAAGATTGATTGTGAAAATATTTTAAACTTGAGAAAGATCTCCAAAAAAACAATAGGAACAAAGAAAATGAATCCAAAAGAAAATAGACACAAAACACCAAGAATTACGTGGTTCAGCAATAGCCTACATCCACGAGCGATGATGAACAAATTTCATTATAACAAGTTTGGGATAATACAAATTAGTGTAGAGACACTCTCAGAAATCCAAATCCCAAACACACCCAAATAGCTCTCTCTCACAAATACAAACCAAAGAACCAAAGGTTCACAAATACTAAATACGAATACCAAATACCAATTATGCTCAAACCAAAGAGATAACCACAAATCAAATCCAAAAGTTGCAACAAACCAAGAGAGAGCAAATCTCCAAACCACAGAACCAAAAACCGTGCGATAAAAAACCTCTCTCACTATTCCAAATTGCAACCCACAAATATCAAATAACCAAACCAAGAAAAAACCTCTTTTTCTCACACACACAAAACTCTAAATTTGCCGCAATACACTCTGTTTATATAGGATATTCAAGTCGGCAAAGATGCAAATCCTTCAAGCAATAGAATTTGTAATGTAATTTCCTTGTGTCCACATACACCATACTAATCCAAGAAAAAGACAAAGTCTACTCCAATTATAACTCTAAATCACATCGTTGTCTCTCAAGGTCAGCTAAATCAAATCAATCTCATGTTGGACTCCAAAGTCAAGTAGAATTCCAAAACTAATATGAGAACAAGTCTCCTTCACCACGTGAAAAGAGATCCAATTCAAGTAGACCTCAACCAAATGACAAGTCATCCAAAACAAGGAGTCCTAGTTCAATTTAAACTAGGCAAAAAACAAGTGAATCCACTTATAGTGGAATTACTTCCATATAGATCATGTATGTGCATAAAAAGCCCCTAAATTCAAGTCATATCTCTATAAGGGGAAGTACTAGGAATTTTTGCTTGAGGGGCCAACTTCTATTTTTGTAGGCTATATCTTTCTTTTTTTTTAAATGTTTAAATAGTTATAAATATTATAAAGGATAAAAAAAAAAAAAGGGGGGGCCATAGCCTCCACACCCTTGGCAGTAATTCCTCCCCAATCTTATGTTACAGTCACTGACTCATTGCCACTGCTTCTCCAGAGTTTGCATCTTTTACCATATTTAATTATTTGTCAGGGACGTTTTGCAACAAGGGCCGAAAATGTGAGAATGGCCCAAATCTTCCCTTGGGTTCTTTAGAAATGTTTCTTTGTGGAGAATCAAGCCAAAAATTCTAAATGTATAATGAACAAAAGGCTAATGGTGCTTTAACGAGAGAAAAATCAAAATGCCATAACTAAATTACAAGAAAATGAAGAAAAAGCACATAGGTTTGAAACTTTGACCTAAGGTCTGAAACTTTGACCTAAGGTCTGAAACTTTGACCCACAGTCAGCAAGAATAGGAAATTGAGACAGGTTGTGAGGAAGAGGGAGAAGGTTCCCTTGTACCCATATTTCCACCCCTTGGTTTTAGAATTGTGAGAATGTTAGCTGGCTGAATAAGCTTTTACTCTAAAGTTTCAACTATGTGAGTAAAACATGATTGGTTGATTTTTGAGCTAAAGAGAGTTTTATATTGAGTTTGGGGTATTGCTAATGACTGATTTTTGGTAGTAGAAAAGGCTTTTATCTCCCATGAGTCCATGACACTAATTTGGTGTCTTGGCTTGGGTTGCTTTTTTTAAGAGAAGAGTTTGGCATGCTTTTAAAATGATTTGGGAAATAAATGGGTTTGCTCTAATTGGTTGCCTTCTATCAGCCATTTCAGATTATTGGAATACTCACCAATGTGAGGGCTAGCAATTGAATTTGGCCAATGAGAGTCAACTATGTTTTAAAGGCAAAAATGGTTTAGGGTAGAAAATTTGGGCCATAAACAGCCAAAGCATAAAAACTCTTTTAGGGTGGAAATTTTGGGTACTATACCTCCTTCATGAGCCTAAGGTGCTACTAGTGTCCCTTTCCTACTTTATAGCACACATGGGCTAGGTTCATGCAAAAGGTTCAAAAGAAACCGACTCATACCCTTCAAATCACACTTCCTCAATTTCCCCCATTTGTCGCATGGGCTTGAGCCATGCTTTAAAATGATAAAATATAATAAAATACATGAATTGGACCCATAAGGCGGTTGGGCTTGGTTGAATCAGACTTGTAGAAATGTGTCACGAAAATGGGTATCAACAGTATTCAAGTCTTGTAACCTTTAACATTTTTCCTATTATGTTTATTGTTTAAGAGAAAAGTTAACAAATGCTGTAAGGGTATTGGTTTAAGATATATTTTTTATAAACTCTTTTTGGGAAAAGAAAAAAAATTAATTTTTTTGACCCATTGTTGTTTAATATGTCAAAAAAAAAAATGTGCATATTTTGTTGGTTGAGGAGAGATTTGGGGACAGTTATGTGATATTTCATATTTGTAACAACATAGTCAAAACTCAAATTCCTAACTAACTGGGAAATTCTAGCATTTTACCCCTATTTTTAAAAATATTTGGCAATATGCCCTTGTTTTGAAACTATATAGTTCCGTGCCCTTGTTTCGAAACTCGATTTTATTAAAATTGATTTTCAATGAAAACTCGCTTGGTTTAAAATCGAGTTATGCCCGATCAAACTTGAAAAAAATAAAAAAATATGGAACTTGAGTTTCATACCTATAGCGGCGTTTAGGAAGACCTATAGTGGTGTTTTCATGCAATTTTTTTATAAGTTTGATACACTAGATTCAGGGAGCCCTATAGCGGCGTTTTAAAGCCCTATAGTGGCGTTTTCATGCAATTTTTTTATAAGTTTGATATAACAGGTTTATGGAGCCCTATAGCAGCATTTTAAAGGCCTATAGTGGCGTTTTATAGGCCTATAGTAGCGTTTTAAATGGAACTCGAGTTCCCTAAACTCGAGTCTCAAGCATTTTTTTTTTAAATTTGATCAGACATAACTTGATTTTAAACCAAGCGAGTTTTTCATTGAAACTCAATTTTGAGAAAATCGAGTTTCAAAATAGGGGCATAGACTTATATAGTTTCAAAATAAGGGCATATTGCCAAATATTTTTAAAACTAGGGGTAAAAGGCTATAATCCCCTAACTAACTAAGGTGAAAGTTAAATTTTCAAAGCAGCATTATAAATGACTCGTGTCCCTGAACTAACCATGGAAAGGGTTAAAATAAATTTAAAATGTTTTTAGATATCAATAAAAAAATTTAATTTGAACATTGCATGCCTTACAAAAATAAATAACAACTAATTTTGATAATAGTGGTAGGTTCCAATTAGTTCAACTGGTAAAGTCTCTAATAGTAGCAGACACTATAGTTTGAAACTTTCTTTCAAAAAGAAAAAAATTTTGGTAATAGATTTCTTTCATATAGAATTATTTTCTAATATAAAAAAGAAATAATCACGAAAAATATTTATAAATCCTAAGAAATATAAAACTACGATATGGAACGAATTTAAAGTCCGTTTATATTCAAGATGAAAGATGCTTGATTGATTGTTGAAAATTCTTCGCACAAATTTCAGGAGCTCCGTGTAAAAAGAAACAAACTTTGACTAACTAAACTGTGCGCAAATCTCGTCAATTTACTTAGCTGAAAAGAAGTTCATCAAGTTTTTTAACCTTTGCAACAATAGCTTTTTAACCTTTGCAAAAATAATTGGAAGTTGGAACCTTTGAAAGAGATATCTTAACCCCCTCCATGCACTCTTTGTTCCTCAAGCTTCATACAGTTTCAGATGTAAGGAATACATTCATAAATTGGCCGAAATATAAAGAACTTCACTGCATAATTGGAGCAATAGGTGTCTACTTATCCCATTTCTTGAAATGCAAATGCCAATTAAGAGTTAAGATTACATTATGAAATCCAAAGTAATAATACATTTTAAAAAATATGAGATAAAAATAAAAATATTATGAGATCCAATTACGATTTAAAAAATAAGTTTTTATCCTTTACAGGTTTGAGTTAGAATTTTTAATCCCCAAAACATCTGGCAAATAATGTAATACAGTCAGGCATTGATTGTAATACTACCCCTTTACAGGTTTTTGTTTTAGAATTTGTAATCCCCAAAACTTTTGGCAAATAATGTAATACAGTCCAATATTGAGTTATTGATACAGTAGTCCCAACAGCTCATACAAGGCTAAAACCAACCTGACCATCTACAGAAAATAACATGGAAAGGAATGCCTATTATAAAGTTGCATAATGAATCATTTGCACAAAAATCTGACAATTATGCCATTGGCAGGTAATCCACAAAAGGAGAAATTCATATCTCAAAGGACCAGAGACAACACAACATCAACAGCATACCTTATTTTACTTTTGAACTAAAGATAGAAGACCAACACTTACCTGAAATTCATAAACACAATCCAAGATCCCAAATCCTGAAATTCTGTTTTAAAGCACAAAGTCGAATTCTGAATCTTAGACATTAGAAATCCCTCCCTAAAGCTACACAACATCACAATTTTTAAGAGCCCCAAGTTAATATCCACCCTGGTCACTATGGACTTCTACTTTGACTAGCATACTGATGTTAACTTTCTAAATAGAAGGCTCCAGAATGTTGTCACTAGCAAAGAAGCTTAACAAAAAACATTGTTCCAGATAGGGTTCTGCAGTACCACAGCTAGTCGGATTTAAGATCTTGGGTAGAAAAGTGGTATGAGACTCCATTCTGCTCACCATTGCCTTTCAATTCCCCTTTCAACTGTATTAGATTTAAAACAAAAAGCAACGTAAAATAATTAGTAGGAAGAAGAAAATACAAAACCCAAGATAGAAAAGATCTTCCCTGCATAAAACAAAATAAAAAATTCATGATCAAAATATAAAATGCAAGGCGGTTCAACCTCCGGGACAACCATTTAATACATTCTTCATAAAGAACATTTACCTGCTTGCTAAATCAATCTGAATAAAATTATGGGGAAACTAGTGTCTAGAAAGTTCCCGAGTTACTCAAATTTTGTCTTTCTCAAGATATGAAACTAATCAAGTTGTCAGACTAATTCAAGAATCTTTGACCCACACCAAACAGTTGCGTCCAGATTTTCCAAACCCCGCAAATGTTAACAAAACTGTCAAATAGGCTCTAACCAAAATGCCATAGTACATAAATAACATTCTAACAAAAACAAAAGGATAAAGAGAAGGGCGAGGTATTATTGGTTACCTTCTGAAAGATCTTCTTCTGATATCGATAGCCCTGAAGAAAACAATCAAAGAAGAATTATTGCAGAAACATCTTTTCAGTTGCAACCATTTTACAATGTGTATGTTAAAACTACGATTAAATTCACCATTTTTTAGTACCTAAAACTTTTGGGGGAACTAGTAATTTAACATGGTATTAAAGTAGAAGATCTTAAATTTGATCCATGGCTTTACTCTACTTCCCATTTAAAATGTCAAAAAAAAAATTTCATGTGTTGGGACCCACTTATCAAAGGGAAATTTAGGCCCACATGTGAGGGAGAGTATTAAACTATGGTTAAATGATTAAATTCACCATTTTCTAGTGGCTTAAACTTTTGGAAGAACCGGTAATTTAACAATGTACACAGCAAAATAAATTTGTTGAAAAAATTTGATAATACCTTGTCAGTTCCATAAATGTAATCACAGTAGGTGAACACCGAAGCAAAGTTGCTTTGGCTTTGTCCTCCAACATAATGATGGTAGTCATGATACTCAGCACCACCGTAAAAAGGAATGTATTTAGTGGGACTCCAAGGGAAGTCATACCTGTAGTGCAAAACATATGTTCAACATTTTTCTGCTGCCCTCAGTGGTAAAGAATTCCATATAGAAGACAACAAGGATATAGAGTAGCATGTGAAAGTGAAACCATACAACATTTGTACTAATCAACTCCTTTTTTTTCTTTGACAGATGATTACCTACCTATAAAAAAAAATGGAGCTGATTGGTACAAAAATCCATACAAAGGAAGAACCATCATAGGTGAATTCCCAAAACATGCAAAACAATGATAGACATGTAATTTAAGCAACTGATTGAATTCCTGGAACATAATAATCCAAGTCACAAGCAACATTAGTATATTACTTCTTCGCTAAACCGCCCAGGGCCAAATGTAATACTCAAAAGACCAAAATATTCATCCGTTAATACCCCACCTACGAAGCAGCAATTATTGTCATCATTGTCTTGTGGCCAGTTCACAACCATCTCGAGGCAAACTACACGGGTCCTTTTCCACATAGGCTATCATCTAAAACTCACTTTACTTGGTACTTTTTCTTTCCAGGACTATTTTGATCTCATTAGTCAAACCCACTTGCAGACAACAAAGACCATAGAGCTCTCTTTTTCAATGAGCTGCTAAGATCATCCACAATAGTAGTAAAAAATATCAAAAGATGTCTTAACTCTCTATTAAACTGAATAGATAATCACACCAGCCTTTTTTCCACTAAAAATTTCTCTTTCATACTTATTCTTGATGATGTTGGCATACCAATGCATCTTTCTAACTTTCTTTATTAAAAACCTTGCAGCATATCCCATCCTACCCTTACAGCTCCATACAGGTTGCAGAGGCTTCAGTGACTTCTTGGGAAGTTGGCTATCAACTAACTATAAAAAAAATTAAATAGAAAAATTTAAAAAAAAAAAAAAAAAACTTCTTTTTTCCCAAAAGTCACTGGATTAGAACTCTTGTGGGTAGAGTTCTGCAGATGCAATTTACAACCCTGATATGACAATAGGCATCAGGTATGATACAGCACGTACAAAAACATTGATTCAAGGATAAGGAAAACAAGTTTGTACTTATTTTTTATTATTAAAATAACATTCACTTTCAACACTGCCTCTATTTCTATCAGTCTCTCCCAATGGAAGTATGCATACTCAAATTACTAGGTTACTTTTCAAAATCCTGACCAATATCTTGTCTTTCCTCTCCCTCACTGTAATCAACTTGTAAGTTGTAAGCCTTTAATAACTCCTCTTCATGGTGATTAGTAGATTTTGTAAGACCACTGTGGTCTAGCAAGCACACTCTTACCTAAAACTAGGCCTAATAACAACCCCACCCCCCCCCCCCCCCCCCAAAAAAAAAAAATTTAATAATAATAATAAAAATTTGATGTGGTGCAAAAACAAGAAATAACATCCAAGGAGACTAAAAAAACTGAATTAAAAAGATAGTCAGGCTTAAAGTTACTTAATATGCAAAAAGAGTCATATAGTATCAACTATCATGACAACAATCTCTAGGGACTCCAATAACTAATCAGTTATGTGCACATTGCCAAAGCTTTTACAAAGTTTAATAAAGAAATGATAATCATCAATGAGGCAGTCCTTAGATGGCATGCACAAGACATTTATAAAAAAAAAAAAAATTTAAAAAAACCTTTATATCAATATTGCATATGTAAAAGTTTCAAAGTTGACTTTTAGGGATGGCAACTGATCTGAACTGCAAAATTAGAGTAATTCATTAACCCACAACTATCACCCTCCATCTAAACTGACAACAGATTTCTAAACTGAAATTTCCAAGTTTCAGCATATCTTCCTCATACTTTTATATTTGTTAATGTATAAATGATTTGTTTTGCTAATTTGTTTGTGTAAAAATTAACAGTAACTCACTACTCAAAAACAAACTAACAACAAAGCAAAGAACTCCCTTCTCTGCCCCCAGCCATCCCCCACCATCAAAAAAGAAAAATAAAAGAAGAAAAGCAAAAAGGCATCACACTGACCCTAGGACCCCTCAACAGAAAGGCAAGGCACTATTGAAGATTCATGAAATCCAATGTACTTTAAATAGAATTCTATTACTAGAGAAAAGAAATAAAGAATGAAAAAAAATTCTAAAGTTAGCATCATTTCATCACACTCAACTAAAGTAATAAAGAATAGTAAGCAAGTAAAAGAGTCAAGTGTATCATGCATACCCGCTATGCGTATCAATCGCCTCTATATTCCGCAAAGAAATCCACAACCAGAATGTGATCATGTGACCAGGCACCATGGCTGGCCCAAGGAAAGATGGAATCCCGAGGATCAAAACCTCAGCCCAATGCGCATACGGTGCTGCATATCCGATTGGAGCTGTGTATTCATGGTGAACTCGATGAATCTTTTCATATCCCCATTTGTTATGCAGAAACCTGTGGATCCAGTAATTGGTATAATCCTCTATCAGAAAATATACTAACAACTGTGCAAACATTTCCCATCCTGAAGGCAATGGCAACCCCGCTCGAATCCCAATCATCTGTCGATGAACACAAATTTGCTCAAAATTCAATACTTCAATAATTATTCCAGAAAGATAAAGAACAGGTCCATGAGTACTAAAATTACCAAAAAGAAAAATCCCCAAAATAAAAAGGCCCATTATTTCATTCAGAAGTTCAAGATTGTAGGCATAATTAGCCCCCCAAAAAAATTCTCATAAATTCAGAAGCTTGCAAATCTCATTAGGCACATGGAAAAGAATTTGCAATGATTACTTCAAATCAGGACAACTGCCAAAAGCTCGAATCATAGAAATTGTTTGACATTACAAACAATCACGGAATTCGTATTGCATTGAAAACCCAGTAAAAATATCATAAAATAAAGATGAAAACTTTATTCAAAAAATATATATATAATCACCAAATTTCACAACCCCACAATCACCATTGCAAAGAAATTGAAAACCCCAACAAGCCAAAATTGTAAAATAATCAATAAAACCAGAGATTTGGCAGAGCCCAAAAGCAAATCCAAATCTCATTCCCAAAAACACAAAAAAGCATACCACAATAGAAGGGTAAGAAACGAGCTGTAGAGGACCGACAACGAGAAGGAAAATGCGCATAACATCCTTGTAGCAACGAAAAATCTCGGGCCGAGACAACCTAACCTTTGGCTGAATCTTGTATCGATCAACGCCAGCCAAGCGAGCGAGCTCAATAAAGATCAGAGGAAAAGGGGCCACTGAGAATATAACGAAAAGGAAGATAATGTTGTGGCAGTAAAGGAAGTAGTCGGACTTGTTAGCCGAGTAGTTGAACCAAATGGTCTCCGCCGTGGTCAGGTTGCGGCCAAGCGCCGCCGAAGCCTCCTGTATTGTCTCGTACGGCAGCATTTGGACGGTAACTACAATGACAGACCGACGGCGGAGATTTGGTCGAGGAAGTGGGTCTCTCTCTCTAAATTCAATGACTTGGCTGACACACACACACACACACAAACAAAAAGAGAGTTTGTGACTTGGCAATGTTGTTTTGTTTGTGGTTTTTTTGTATAGGATGAGAGAGAGAGAGAGAGAGAGAGAGCAGGTGATATAGAGCGGGGATGAGCTGTACGTGTCCTAAAATATGCGGGAATTTTCAAACCACCTGTTGTTTTGTGTTATGTGACTGTTAAATTATGAAGAACGCAAACCCATTCATGCCTTTTCCATGGATTTTTCACTGTTTGTGATGTACACGTTTTGAGTTCTAATGGAGCAGGTGTACAACATATATATAGTACTAATATAGATCATAAATCTTTCGTGCTAGCTTTTTCTTTTTCTTTTTTCTTTTTTCTTTTTTTTGAGTAAGGGAATTATTGTAAAAGTGGGAGGAGTGCACTTTGTGAGTAGATAGTTTAGGATAGGATTGATGTTAGTTATGTACCAGTAGATGGATATTTTTAGTATTTGTTTGGCTGGAGAATTTTTGGCAAGGGAGAAAAAAGAGAGAATATGTCACTTTTCTCGTGTTTAATTTGAATGTGTTGTAAAAATATTGTGAATATAATAATATTTTTTTCTAAATAATGGATTAGATTGAGTAAGTATACAATATATATACTAAATGTCTGTTTGGAAACAACTTATTTAGCTGAAAATGAAAACTTTTTACAAAAAGTACTGTAAGTAAAGCTAAAAGGTAGTTGAAATAGTAGAGTGTGACTCATAAATAGCACTAAAAAGTGTAATGAGACTCAAGAATAGTAGTAAAAATAAACTAAATAAAAAAATTAAAATTAAAATTAAAATTAGTTTTTTAAGACAATGCCATATGCACACTAATTTATCATAAATCTTAGGTGCTAGCGTTTTTTGTTTTTGAGTAAGGGAATTATTAATCCCGTGGGAAATTTTTTCTTATTTTGATAAAAAAAAATAAAAAATAAAAAAACAAAACTTATGAGTAGCTAGTTAGGTTAGGATGCTAGTTATACTTTTCCTCAAATGAAAAAAAGAGAGGGAAAAAAAAAAAAAGATGTATGTTGTTATCGTAATAGAGTAGTCTAATTGTATGACCAATATGTTAGAGCAACCGCATCAGCTCTTCCATCTATCTTATACAAAAAAAACCTACTTTTTCTATTTTACACCATTACTTTTACAAAACACCCATATCAGTTTATCTATTTTACAAGATATTTCAATAAAATTTCATTCTTCATCAAATTTTTATTATTTTCCCTAATGGTCATACTTTTTTAATTTAAACTTATATTTTAAGTAAACTACCAACATTGGTGGCTCGGCCAATGGAGCCGCTTATGGTGGAGGTCCGATGGTCAAACCACTGAAATAGTGTTTCCAGCGATCGTTGCTAGATCAGTGTCTCCGCCCACCATGCTGCCAACACTGGTGGCCAAACCACCAAAATAGTGGCTTCGGCGACAATCGACAGATCAATGTTTTCAACCATCATTCTGCCATCAATGAAATATTTAGGTGTGTCATTTAAGGGTTACGCATTGGAAAGAGAGATATATATATATATATATATATATGAGAGGGATAAATCCCAAAGCAAACAGATCCAATTAACAGAGACAGTCATAAATGATGGAGTCGCCAAAAGAGACGGCCTAGTTGTTCTACCAACCAAAGAACTAGCAAACGGACTCATAACCTGGACGGAGAGGCAGGGTGATAGATGGACTCCTTAAAGTAGACAAATCTAAGGGAGACAGTTTGTTGAAGCCACGTGGTACCTACGTGGCACGAGTGGTCTCCAAGAATCCTAATATAGAAATATCTTGCATTCTACGCCCAACCATAATCAGAGGAATCTCTACAGTGAAAGGATCTCATAAAATATGAGTATTAATGAGAATATTCTCTACAAGGAAATACCTTCTCCACCAAGAAACGGAGGTCAGCTCTACATTACTATAAAAACCCCAAGGCACTCATAAATCAAGGTACGCATGATTCCCCAACTCTAGCACTCTAGAGTTGTAGAAATTCTCTTTTTAACTTAACCTTTGGAGGGTATTTGGCCGATACCACACTGATACTCTCCGTAAGGTTTTCTCTATGTTTTTATTTCACATAGCATGTAAGGACCGTTCGACTCACTGACGATTTTTTGCATCATCAGTTGGTGCTATTTATGGGAATCGTGATAATAGCCATATTATCACTTCCCAGACAAAGAGTTGTATGGTATTCACATGCTCGATGGCAACCAACAACAATCAAGAAGGTGAACCACGCACTACTGCCCGCGAAAGGCATGTACAAACTCTAGCCGCAGCTGTGGAATGCCTTACCAAGCAAAACCACGACCTAGAAGAATAGCTGCATTAAAGGAACGTTGGGCCCAATAATCAAAGAGAGGAGCAAGAAGGTACCAGCCCCCAGCACATCGTCGAAAGGCGGGATTAAGAAGGACTAAAGGGCAGCAATGCCCTGAGCAGACAAAAGCGACAGGACACTAGTCGTCTATCTATCGCAGACACGACACCAATGCACATGGTTGTAGAGATGCAAATGATGAAAGAGAGGATGGACTTCATGATGAACACCCTCAAGGGACGGGTGTGAAACAACCTCGACGAGCTGGTTTATCGGACGAATTCACCCTTTACAGCGCCTATCACTACATTCCCCTTTCCAGCAAAGTTACATATGCCGCAAATAAAAGCCTATGACGGGTCTAAGGATTCCTTGGATCACTTGGAGTCATTCAAAACCCTCATGCATTTACAAGGTGTTCTAGATAAGATCATATGCCGAGCTTTCCCAACTACATTGAAAGGTCCCACCAAGGTATAGTTCAGCAGATTGATATCTAACTCCATCAGTACTTTCAAGAAGCTAAGTGCACAGTTTGCATCGCACTTTATAGGGGGCACAGGTATAAGAAATCCACTGCGTGCCTGATGAGCATCAAGCAACGAGAGGACGAGACATTGAGGTCCTACATAGCACGCTTCAACAAAGAAACCCCTTCAATAGATGAAACTAATAACAAGATACTTGTTGCTACTTTTACCAATGGCTTGCAAAGAGGGAAGTTTTTGTTCTCTTTATACAAAAATGACCCAAAAACCATGTCAGATATACTTTACCGAGCCACTACATACATGAACGCAGAAGGTGCACTACTGGCCTGAGAGGAAAAACCTAAGAAGAAGGATAGGCAGGAAGATACGTGACAGGAAAAAGGGCGGAAGATGACTAGGACCAAAGACCGACGGAAGGATAGGCGCTCCAAACTGCCCACTGAAAGGTTTACTAATTTCACCTCACTAACTACCCTAGTCAATCAAGTCTTGATGCAGATCAAGGATAATACAACCTTGATGTGGCTTGGCAAGTTAAAAGGACATCCTAACAAGGAGGTTCAAAGACAAGTACTACCGTTTTCATCGTGACCACGGTCACAACACATCCAAATGCTACGACTTAAAGTAACAGATTGAGGCCCTCATCAGACAAGGAAAGTTACAATGATTCATCAACAAAGAAAGAACATATAACAACCCGCCATAAGAACAGGTTGGTAGGAGGAATGATGAGCCCCCTAGGCCGCCCTTAGGGGTCATAAGAATGATAGTAGGGGGCACCACAACATCTGGCTCGACTAGGAAGGCACGAAAAAACTACCTTAGGTTGGTCTAGAACGTCTAGTTGAAGGTTCGTCCCAAAGATGTCATGGGTGGACAACCCCATAATTGGGTCTTTAAAGGAAGATGCCCGACATTTCCACCACCCTCACGATAACGCTCTCGTCATTAGCATACGGGTGGGAGACTACAACACCCATCGAGTCCTAGTCAATAATGGAAGCTCGGCTGATATCCTGTATTACCTAGTGTTCCAGCAAATGAGACTCGAGAAAGAATGACTCGTACCGACCAATGCACCACCTGTTAGGTTCAGAGGCACGAAAGTATACCCCATTAGGGCAATTACATTGCCTGTAATAGTCGAAGATTACCCTTAACAGATTATAAGTATGTTACTTTCCTTGTCATCTATTACTTATCTGCTTATAATGCCATATTGGGCCGACCTACACTAAATTCGTGAAAGGCCGTGACTTCAACCTATCACCTGGTGATCAAGTTCCCCACCAAATACAGGGTAGGAGAGGTACGTGGAAACCAAGTAGCAGTGTGAATGCTACATAATGATGTTAGAGATGGATGACCATTTACAGACTCTGAGCATAGAAGAGCAACAGACGGTTGCAGAGCTCGTTGAGGAGTTAGAAGAGATACTTCTCAATGACTTTAGACCTGAGCAGACATTCAAGATCGGCACCTTCGCCAGTCTACCCATTTGTCAAGCACTCATAACCTTCCTAAGAGAGAACCAGGATGTCTTTGCCTAGAGCCTTGAAGACATGCTTGGGATCGACCCCTTAGTCATGGTTCATAGGTTAAACATATCACCCTCTTTTCCCCTTATCTGCCAGAAGAAGAGAGTGTTTGCCCAAAAACGAGACAAATCTACAGCAGAAGAATTCTGCAAGTTGCAAGATGCAAAGTTCATAAAGGAAGTATATTATCTCAATTGGCTAACCAATGTAATGATGGCCAAGAAGGTCAGCGGAAAGTGGAGGATGTGTGTAGATTTCACGGACTTAAACAAGGCCTACCCCAAAGATAGTTACCTATTCCCACGGATCGATGTCCTGGTGGACTCAATAGCGAGGCACCGGTTATTGAGCTTCATGGATGTTTTCTCTGGCAACAACCAGATCAAGCTGGACGAGGTTGACCAGGAGAAAACTTCATTCATCACCAGCCAAGGCCTCATCTGTTATAAAGTGATGTCATTCGGTCTCAACAACACAAGAGCAATGTATCAGAGGCTTATGAACAAGATGTTTGCACATCAAATTAGAAGAAATGTCCAAGTCTACGTGGACAATATGCCAGTGAAAAGTCAAAGGGAAGATCATCATTTGGAAGACCTTAAGGAGACCTTCGATACACTCTATTCTTATAACATGAAGCTCAATCCAAACAAATGCACATTAAGTGTAACAGTTGGAAAATTCCTAGGATTCAAAGGGGCATTTAAATCAACCCAGACAAGATCCGGGCCATAATGGAAATGACATCACCTAAGAATGTAAAGGAAGTACAAAGCCTCAATGGCAAGGTAGAGGCACTGAACAAGTTTGTATCGAGAGCAACGGATAAATGCCTGCCTTTTTTCCGCACATTGAAGAAGTTCTTCAAATGGACGGTCGAATGTCAACAAGTGTTTGAGGACTTAAAAGCATACCTCTCTTCCCCACTATTGCTAAGTCCTTCCAAACCTGGAGATGAGTTGTTTCTCTACCTGGTCATCTCCCCAGCTGTGGTCAGTGCAGCTTTAGTCAAAGAAGAGGAAAGGCTACAGAAGCCTGTGTACTACACTAGCTGAGCGCTCTAGGGCGCAAAGGAAAGATATCCCCCGATGGAGAAGCTAGCCTTCGCCATAGTTACCGCAGCTCGCAAACTTAAACCCTATTTCCAAGCCCATATGATGGTCGTCCTGACAAACAAACCCATATGGAGAGCAATGAGTAATCTGGAAGCTACCGTACAAATGGCATTATGGGCAATCGAGTTAAGCGAATTCGACATACAATATTGCTTGCACACTGCAGTGAAGGGACAGGTAATTGTTGACTTCATCACGGAATTCACCAATATGGAAGGCTAGGGGGCAGAGAAGCGTCCTCAATGGAGTATCCATACAGGCGAATCATCCAACAGGTAGGCTGATGGTGTAGGAATAGTGATCCACTCTCTAGAAGGGGAAGAGATCGAGTGCATGGTTCGTCTTGACTTCCCTACAACCAACAATGAGGCAAAGTATGAAGCCTTAGTGGCGGGACTGGACCTTGCTAAATCAGCAAGGGCCACAAGTGTGATTGTTTATTACGACTATCAAGAAATCATGAGTCAGGTGAACGGTGACTACGAGTGCAAAGGTAAACGGATGAAGAAGTACCTAAGCAAGTAAGAAGGCAGGTAGAGAACAACCTTTAGGCCAAGTTTGTTCAAATCCCAAGGGAAGAGAACAAGTAAGTAGACCGTCTTGCCAAGGCCACAGTAGCGAAACACTTGCTTATCTCTAGTAAGGTACTTTTTTTTTGTTCAGCTTTCTCCCTTGATAGATGGCATGGTTTATACAGAAAATAGGTTCGGAGGGCAACTGAACCACATCAATAGTTTTTTATTTGAAAGACGGCGCACTACCTGACAGTAAAAAGGTCGCAAGGAAATTGAAGGTCCAAGTAGCACGATTCGTCCTAATAAAGGACATATTGTATAAAAGAGGATTCTTCCGACTGTACTTGAGATGCCTAACCACCGAGGAAGCAAATTATGTCATGAGGGAAGTTCACAAAGGAATCCGCAGGAACCATTCGGGATCACAGTCGTTAGTATACAAGCTGATTCGAGCAAGATACTATTGGCCTACCATGCAGAAGGATGCCCAAACTTATGTCAAAACTTGTGACAAGTGTCAAAAGTTCCAAAACATCATTAGATAGCCAACAGAAGAGCTCACTCTGATAACGGCCCCGTGCCCTTTTGCTTAGTGGGGGCTGGACATCATGGGCCCATTCCCAACTACAATAAGACAGCTTAAGTTCCTTGTGGTCGATATAGATTACTATACCAAATGGGTGGAAGTTGAAGCACTAGCCATCATCACGGAGAAAAACATACGAAACTTCGTCTGGAGAAACATTATCTACAGGAACGGAATCCCTAGAGTCCTAGTCTTGGACAACGTAAACCAGTTTGACAACGAGTCATTCAGAGATTTTTGCTCACAATTGGGAATCAGGAATCATTACTCCTCACCCGCCCACCCTCAAGCCAACGGGCAAGTTGAGGTCATGAACCGATTCTTGCTCAAAATCATCAAGTTTGGGCTCGAGGGGGCAAAGGGTATATGGTCAAATGAGCTGCCAAGTGTATTATGGGCATACAGGACAACAACAAAAACACCTACAGGGGAAACACACTTCCGACTAGCATATGGGAGTGAAGTTGTTATCCCTGCTAAGATCAAACTCACAAGTTTCAGAGTGGAGAATCATGATAAGAGTAGGAATGATGAGGCCATGCGCCTATAGCTGTACCTAGTGGATGAGGTCAGAGCAACAGCCGACCAAAGGTTAACACGATACCAGGACCTCATGGCCAAGCACTACAATTCCAGAGTCAGGCACAGAGACTTTCAAGTTGGAGATCTTGTCTTGAGGAAGGTGATGAGCGCCATAAGAGATCCCTCCCAAGGAAAGCTAGGGCCTAATTGCGAAGGACCCTATAGAATCAATTCGTGACAGAGGAAAGGCACCTATCACCTGGAAACACTTGACGGTCAAAAATTGCATCACCTATGGAACACCGAGCACCTAAAAAAATATTACCAGTAGACGATAGCATACATACCACCACTCCTTATTTCCAATTTATTTCTTCCTAGTCATTTTTATTGTCTACAACACTTTTAGCCCAAAGGGTAGTTATGTATTTTTTCAAAATAATTTTTGGCTTATGCACTTGTTTACCATAATAAGAGGAGTTATTCAAATATATCATGCGTATATATATATTTCTACAAAACCACATCTACAACTAAGTCCTAAAGTGGACAGATTCAAAAATTCCAATGGATACCTTGAAATTTATACAAGTCCTTAAGTGGATGGATACAAGAAAATCCCAAGGGATAACCTGAAGTTTATACAAGTCCTTGAGTGGACGGATACAAGGAAATCCCAAGGGATAACTTGAAAGTTATATAAGTCCTTAACTGGACGAATTCAAAAATCCCATGGGATAACTTGAAATTTATATGTCCTTAAGTGGACAAACTCAAAAAAGATCACAAGGGATAACTTGAAATTTATACAAGCCCTTATGTGGATGGATTCAAAGAAAGGGGTAACCTGAGATTTATAAGTCCTTATTGAAACCCCAACGGGTGAGCCTGAGAAATACGTAATTTCTTAAGTGGACGGATTCAGGGATACCCATGAGTACCTTGAGAAACCTGTTAAGTCGAATTTATGAAATGAACAGATCATTGCAACACTAGAAGGTTTATTAAAGCCCCGTATATAAGATGGACGGATGATAAGCCAAGGTTATTTATTAAAATCCAAAGGTGAACGGACCATGGTCATCTCGAAAATCTGCTAAGTCCAACCCATGATGTGGACGGACCATGGTTATCTTGAAAATTTACTAAGTCCAACCCATAAGGTGGACGGACCATGGTCATCCTGAAAATTTACTAAGTCCAGCTTATAAAGTGGACGGACCATGGTCACCCTGGAATATTCTTGGGTTGAAACATCCAATTAGTTCCCTAAAATCTACAAAGTTGACGGGTATAAGTTCCAAGATTTTTTAAATAGAATGGAAGCTCATAAACTTATAAATAAAAACCCAAAAATTTGTGGCAATGTTAAAGATTACATAACCATTGTTCTCAAAAGGATTTCCACAAAAAAGAAAAAAAAGAAAAAAAGAAAAAAAAAAGACACAATAGTAAATTTTACAAAAAACACTAAGGCTGGTTGACGGGGGTGTCTTCGTTCACGACTTTTTCATGCTTGGCTGGCCCATCCTCCTCCCTAATAGGATGGTTCTCGTCCCCAACAGACTTGACCTGCTCATCTTCATGAGGCGTCTCTCCATCACCCTGAACGTTAGCTATGGGATCAGCCTTAAGGATCTCATCAATACCTTCATGGTTGACGGTTCTAGCCGGAGTCTGGGCGACATTGTCTAAAGACACTTGCGACACATCCAGATTGGGGTAAAGAGCTTTAACTTGACGGAGGCACTCCTGAAAGCTGTTTTCGTAGCAATCGCTGAGCTGGGTAAGAAAGCCGTTAGAATTATGAAACTCTGTCATCTCGTCTTCCTTAGCTCGACGGATTTGCTCCCTTAACTTGGAAATCTCTCCCTCCTTGTCCTAGAGCACTTTCCTCAATTCGTCAGCAAGAATCTCTAACTCTTCCAGAGCTTTCTTGGTCATGGACAGCTTTTTGACTTGTGATTCTTTCCAAGCCCTAAGCTCATTCAACTCTGTCTCAGCAATCTCAACCTTTTCCTTCAAACGGTCAACCCATTTCTCTCGGGCCAGACAACGGTCCATCGGACCTTTCATTATTAACACCCCCTGTAAGAAGTTAAAAGAAGGTTAGAAATATGAACAATAGTTGAAGAACGGAAGGGAAGGAGGACGATTGTGCACTTAAGCCAAGCCAAAGAGACTTGACTTCCCCATGGCCTCAGTGGCATGGTTACCCAAGTCTTCATAGTCGTTGTCCTTAATGATGGAAGATAGAAGCCCCACAACATATTCGAATCCTCACGAAGAAGAGGGGGGCGCTGCTCAAGGATGGGACCTTTGGCCATCATCAAGCCCTTGAGATGCCATGACAGAGAGGAGGAGGCACTTGGGCAGCTATAGGCGTCTCTCTGACGGTGATTGCAACTACTTCTTTGAGTTTCTTTGGTGGACGATTGCCCTTATCCATTAACTTCCGCTTTATAAACGGCTTAGCTTGCGCCGTCCCTTTAATAGGGGGCACGACCCCCTCCAACCGCTTCTTTCCACATTCAACGGCTTGTTTACAGATGAAGGCTCTCCTCTTACCGTTGTCCATTTCTACACCAAAGGGAACGGGAGGAGAGAGTTAGACAAGAATTATTTAAAAAGAATAAATAATAAATAATAATAAAAAATAAACGATGGACTCACGTTTACAAGAGGTCAGGTTGTAGCGACGGGCTATGTCTGTAGGCTTGGGGCCCTCACAATACCAGTGGAGAGTGTCTAACGTGATGAGCTATTTCCAAGTCCTCTCTTCCAAGAGGATATGAAAGATTTTCTCCAAAAAATTTCACTTCTCAAGGGTAACCTTTGGAGGATCCTGGGTTGCAACCAAAATGAACCTTAAGTTAAACAACAACAAATATGTGTAAGTGATGAACAAACTAAGTAAACGGACACCTACCAGACGGGGGAAATATACCCCAAGTTCTATCAAGAATAGGCATATCTTGCCGTTCATCAAGGTGACACAGCCAATTGTCTCCCAGGACAAAGAAATATCGGTTCTTCCAGTTTCGGTTGGACTCAGGGGTCTCGTACACTAGCCTTAGCAATGGTTTCCTTGCTAGGAAACTATAGATGCCCTGAGACTTAACTATCTCCGACAAATGATAACAGTGAAAGAACTCCTCCAAGGTTAAGCGACAGCTCCCTTTACTTAATACCCTATACAACACCTCGGCACCAAGAAAGATTCTCCAAGCATTCGGAGAAATCTAGGTGACGGCTAGCCCTAGATATTGGGCTAGGCGATGGTGGAGTGCACTCAAAAGCAGCCTAAACCCAGCCTTGAATATTTGCTCATACATCCCGACATTAGGGGCATCAAGGTAGTAGCACTTCTCAAATTTGTGTGGTAGACAGATGGGGACATCAACGGGAATTTGATACCTATCCCATAAGGTGTTGAAGTGTTTTCTTTGTATGGTCGAATCATTGACTATCCATATTAAGGGGAGGACGAAGTTCTTAAGGCCATCGGGGTCGACAACGGTTTTGAGCGGGGACTCGTTGCTCTCCTCGTTGCCTGAAACTTCATCCATATCACTTTCAGACCCGTCCTCATCCGAATCCTCATCTTCTCCTCGGAAGGTGAGTTGGCATACAGATCCCTTTCAGGGTATAAGGCACCGAGGTCGTATTGACCTAACGGGTACACTTTATCGTAGCCCGCTCCTTTATAGACATACGACTGTTCACTCAATACTTCACTAGACATCTATTACACTTACAAGTGATGGATAAATTCCTAAGACTCTACAAGTCTATATACACGATGGTCACATAAGTCTTGAATAAAAGAAAGAAAAAGGAAAAATATATAGGATGGGAGCACTTACAGGTGTACGATGCGAATAGAAGACAGGGTGGTATGGTGAATGGATGCGTTGAGATGACGGATCGACGGATTCTCATAAGCGATGGTCTAGCTTTAACTTTGGGAATTAGCAACAAAGGTAGAAATGGGGGAAGAAGACAACATATACATACATACATACATATATATATATATATATATATATATATATATAGAAGAAATTGCGTGGGAGACGAAGTGATGCTTCAATCCGAGTACCTAACCACTAAAATTGTGCCAGGTGTCCCCTTAACATTTATGACTCTCAATTACCTTGTCAATCAAAACACAACTCCCTAGAACTAGGTGAAACCATCACCCCACATGTCTGTCTAGAATACCAAGTGACGAACTCATGGGGTGAGGGGTTAGCTGATAGGGATAAATCCCAAAGAAGACGGATCCAATTAACGGAGACAGTCATAAGTGATGGAGTCACCAAAAGAGACGGCTTAGTTGTTCTATCAACCAAAGAACTAACAAACGGACTTATAACCTGGACGGAGAGGCAAGGCAATGGATGGACTGCTTAAAGAGACGGATCCAAGGGAGACGATTTGTTAAAGCCATGTGGCACCTACGTGGCATGAGTGGTCTCCAAGAATCCTAATATGGAAATATCTTGCATTCTACGCCCAACCATAATAAGAGGAATCCCTATAAGGAAAGGATCTCATAAAATACAAGTATTAATGAGAATCTTCTCTACAAGGAAATACCTTCTCCACCAAGAAATGGAGGTCAGTTCTACACTACTATAAAAACCCCAAAGCCTTCATAAATCAAGGTACACATGATTCCCTAGATCTGGCACTCTAGAGTTGTAAAAATTATCTTTCTAAGTATTTAACCGATACCACATCGGTACTCTCCGTAAGGTCTTCTCTGTGTTTTTGTTTTGCAAGTTCTGTCAAGTGCACGTGAGGACTATTTGACTCACTGACGATTTTTTGCATTATCAATATATATATATATATATATATATATATATATATATATATATATATATATATATATATATATTATTTACTATTGGTATGATTTTAGTTTTTTTAAAAATGCACTCATTTGAATTAAAAATTTTAATATAGACTTTAACAAAATTTCAAATAAAATCATGCTTTGTTTGAAAAAAAAAAAAACTCATTTATGATTCTTTTATAATTAAATTATATTGTAGAGATATTTACAAGTAAGGAAGCTTCAAGGAAACTTCCTTTCCCCTCACTTTTAATCCCCGCAGCTAAAACTTTTGACCCTCTTTTTTATTTTTTACTTTTTTATCTCACAAAATCACATCTTTCTCTCTACTTCCACAGTCTTTTCTCTTCATTTTATTTTTTATTTTTTGATCTTTTCCTTTGTCATAGCTCTCAAGCACCTATTTCTCTCTTCTCTAATGGCAGTAGCAAGCTCTCCACGAGCAAAGAAAGCAGCAAGCTCTCCATGGCCGTGGTGATAGCGGCTTTGATTTGAGTTTGGGTTTAGGTTGATGGGTTTTTTGTTGAAAGTTTGATTTTGGGTGCTGAGTTTTCCATTGAAGGTTTGATTTTTCTTTGTTTTTGGTTGATTTTGTGATTGGAATATCATGGGTTGTGATGGGTTGTGGTGGTGGTGATTGAGTGGTGGTTAGGCGGTGTTGAGAGTATGTGGGGGAAGAGAGACTAATGAGAGTAGCGGTGAGAGAAAAAATTAATAAAATAGTAATATACACATCTACAGTAATCTTATTCTAAAATAGACAAAAAAATTAGCACGAGCTTATGCAAATACTCTAAAAGCACTCACATCAGTGGGTGCAAAATAAAAAAAAAGATGCAAAATTTACACAATATTTCCTAAATCTGCTCCGCATCAGTCCGACTATTATTGTGTAAATATATGCATTTTCTATAGTAACCGTGCATATATTTACACAATAATATTCGGACTGATGCGGAGCAGATTTAGGAAATATTGTGTAAATTTTGCATCTTTTTTTATTTTGAACCCACTGATGTGAGTGCTTTTAGAGTATTTGCATAAGCTCGTGCAAATTTTTTTGTCTATTTTAGAATAAGAATATACTTTTTTTATTTTACATGCTCATTTTTAAAAATAGTCCACATTAAACTATCTATTTTATACTACATTTCATTAAAATACTATTTCCTTACCAATTTTTTATTATTATCTAAAATAATATCTCTCTGTTGTAGCAAAAATATAAATATTGCACAGTTACTGTAGAAAATGCATATATTTACACAATAATAGTCGGACTGACGCGGAGCAAATTTAGGAAATATTATGTAAATTTTGTATCTTTTTTTATTTTGCACCCACTGATGTGAGTGCTTTTAGAGTATTTGCATAAGCTCGTGCAAATTTTTTTGTCTATTTTAGAATAAGAATATATATATTTTTTATTTTACATGCTCATTTTTAAAAAACAATTCACATTAAACTATCTATTTTACACTACATTTCATTAAAATACTATTTCCTTACCAATTTTTTATTATTATCTAAAATAATATCTCTCTTTTCCTCACGGGTGAAGTGAAATACTATTAAAATATATATTTATAAAGCCAGAGTAACTGTGTATTACACGGTTGTTGTAGCAAAAATATAAATATACACATTTATAGATTGATTGACGTGGATAGTTTTTGGACTTTTTTTTTAATGTATATTTAAAAAAAAAATATTTTCAATTATTTGTTGGTTTGCATGCAAAAATTTATCATAATTACATGTTTTTTTGAAATTTTAATACATAATTTGACTTTATTTCTTAAATATATGTAAAAATATTATCTAGTGGAGCAATAAACGGTGTCAATTGATGCACTAGTCTTTTCTTTTTGTAATAATTGTAGTAATTCACTGGTGAGTACTTTTCTTGGGCAATTCTTCCTTATCATCATATAATTTCGTTCATGGGTAGGTTTTAGTAAGCTCAATTGGTAAAATCTCTGATAGTTGAATAAGAGATTTGTGATTCAATCCCATCTACACCAAAAACTGATTAATATCTTGGTCTGATAATAAGAAGTTATTATTAGGAACAGATGTCATAGATGGTGAAACTCTCTAAAAAAAAAAAATTGCATTAGTGAGATTTCTTATCTAATAAAATGGTATTTTCCTAAATAATTACATGGGAACCACATGTTTCCTTGAAAAAAAAAATGGTACTTTCTTTATTAAAAAAACGGTTATGACTCGTGAGCCAATTAAAAGATAGTCAGGAAAGTATCAGTGTATTACACTATTCCAAACAATTAATCAAAGGTCTTGCAATGGATAATAAGTCATTTTAGGAAAAATTTGACATCACTTTTATGAAAAATTAAAAAATTAAAAATAAAATCAAAAAAATTATATATATATATATATATATATATTTTTCCTCCCTTAATCAAATGATCCTATTAATATGTGCTCTTAGAACATTTATTAATAGACTATTTTAGGAAAGTTTTTATACCACATTTATGAGAAATGTAGAAAATTGTAAAAAAAAAATCAATTATTTTTCATAAAATTTCTAAAAATACTTTCTAAATCAATGCATTGAAAAATATTTCATTAATCAAATTTACTATAACGATTTGATGTTCTTGAGGATTTTTTTTTGCTGGAGGGGCGGACTGCATAATGAATGTAAATTTCCAGTTATCCCAAAATTAGTTTGTCTTAAACTCTGACTCATGAACTTCCCTTCTTTAAGAAGAAATCTTATAAACATAGTAAACATAAATGTATATAAGCACGTATGGATCATGTTTTATGCTCACCAATATCACAATTAAATACCACTGTGTACCATTAGCGTAATGGTTACTTTATAAGTATAAGCAGGAATGGATCTAGGATTTTAAGTTAGCGGAGGTTAGAGTATAAAGAAAAAAAGAAAAGAAAAAACTCCAAATAAGCATTCATATAGTATTAAAAAATTATAAATATTCAAAATCGTTGTTTCTAAATACATTAAGATGCAATTATTTACAAACAAAGACAAATAAAACAAAATAATTTTTTTTTAATACTGGCAAGGGTTTTTTTTTTTTTTTTTTTGGGAAATTAGAGCATTCACATTGGTGGTGCTTAAAAAGTACCTCAAAAAGTTATTTTATCTATTCTATCACCCCACTTTACAATACACTCAATATCAAATGTTCTATTTTTTTGTATTACTTCATTTAAAATAATATAAACAACTTATTAAAATAATAAACGAAGCAAGATAATTTGAGTTTTTTAATTGAAAGAAGAGATATAATTTTAATAAAATATTCTATTTTATTTTTAACAACTTGCCATAGTCAACTGGTATTTATACCAGTTTATTGTAGTTGTAAAAAATTTAGTTTTAACTTCTCCAATAACACATAATTTTTTTATTCTTTGGTGATAAAATTGTTTTTTTTTTTTTGTGCTAAAATACAATCACTGTTGTGAATATTTTTTTATTGTTTTTGTTAAGTTTTTAGCTTGGATAGTTGTTGTTTGAATGAGACTAGTTAAACTTATTGAAAAGAAAGGAGCCTAAAGTTTTGGAAGGGAGGCTCAACTACAAAAATGAAAAATATTATAACTAAAAAAAATTTTGGATCCAGGAAAGCTCGGGTCCTATATGAATTTGTCCCTAAATATAAATGTTTGTGAAGTGTGAGAGGTAAAATTCAAGGTTCAAATCCTACTGAATAAGTTTAATACACATGTATTAGATTAAAATATAATTTATATTTTGTAAAAAAAAAAAAAAAACCTACAATTGAGTGGCATCTTATCTGATTAGACAGAAGATAGAAAGCCGCATCCTTGTTGCGCCACGTCAATTAGAAAGCACGTGACTTCCTCCCGCAATTCAGTGGTTAGACACATGGAAGCATTCGACTGTCAGGCACACCGCACACTCTATGATTTTGTCCTCTTCTCCACAAAAGTTAAAATAAAAGGAAATGCTATAGGATGCTAAAAATGTGCCTTTATGATAAGTAGTTGAGAATCAAATTTAAGGAAGTTTTGATATTATTTTTATAAAAGTATAAAAATTATTAAAATATTAATTTTTTTTAATAATTTTTTTTAAAATATTAAATATTTTTAATATATATGAAAAGAGGAGAGAAAACATGTTACCATACAAAGCAAGATCTCATTCAGAAAAGAAAAAGAAATTTAATAAAAGTTCATTTTTTGTTTTCTTTCATGGGCAGGTAGAAATTAAAAATCTAAATTATTTCTAACTTTCTCTTTTTATAATAGAATATTTAAGAAATTTCATTAAAAAAAAATTAGAATGTCAAAAACTTTATAATTCAATGATATTACCCAATTCTTTTAATTAAGAAAACATGGGTTCAAATCTTCACTCTCTTTCTTATTGTACCAAAAAAAAAAAAAAAGAAGAAGATCAAACCTAATTCTATAGTGTTCAAACCTAATTTTATCGTGTTTTCACGAGACTCTTTCTTATTTTGATCTTGTTATTGAGATACATGATTTATGTTTTGATTTTTTTTTTTTTTTTTTTTCATTTGGTTCAATATATAGAATTCAATTCTTTATTTTTCTATTAATTATTTCGATCGGGCTGTATGTATATTTGGGTCTATGTGTCTATATAGATCTCATCTCCATTTGTTAACATTCAATATTTCAAAATTTAATTCTCAAAAAAAAAAAAATCAAAATTTAACTGAAAGCTATATCTCGATCCTATGACGAAGGCATACATTGACTATGGGGCAATGGCCCCCCATTTTTTGTTTTTGTTTTTTTTATAGTATATATATATTATTAACAACACAATTCTCTATTTGGATTTCAACATTTTGCACACAAAAATACCATCATACAAATTCTTAAACTCTCCAAAATACCCTTGTCTTCTAGTTAAATAATTTTAAATAAAAAGAAAATTGGTTAAAAGAGTAATTTATTATTCCTAAGTTTTGCATTTTTCATTTATTTTCTCTATTTGGTCTAAAACTTAAGATACTATCTCTATCTCATTTTTAAACATTATTCCACATTACCTTACATCTTAAAAAAAAAACACAGTTATTTATATATCACTTTTAAACATTATAATACAAAATCAAAAAACAAATAAATAAAAAGAGTTTTATTGCACACACAAAGCACGTGTTATGAGTCTAGTATATGTGTGTGTGGCATACATTAAGTCATTAACAAATCTGTTTTTAGAAAAATTTTATTGGGAATTGAAAAAGTTGTCAAAATTTTTTCAATTCCTGATAAATTTTTTTCCAAAAATGATATACTATTGTGTGCCCTTAAAGCACACATTAGTAAAATCCACATATATATATATATACTAATTTTAACACAAAAAAAAAAAATTACATTTTGCCCTCCTTAACAATATCATTAATTCTTTTTAGAGTAATGTTATAGCTACATACTTATATACAACATTTTTACAAATTGATAATATACAAATTCTTATTGATCTACATCTGGGTTATCACTTATATAACTTTTTTACTTATTAATAACCACTTATTATATCAACAATTTGTAAAAAAATTTAGGTTATGTTTGGTAACAGTTTTTGTTTTCTATTTTCAAAAACTTGTTTTTGGAAATATAAAGAAAAAACAATATTCTTGTATTTTTGAAATCAAAAATATGTTTGGTTAGTTGAAATTAAAAAGATAATTTTTTAAAGAAAAAAATAGAAAATACTAAAATATATTGTAACTAAGATTTAAAATTTAATGTTGACTCATTAAATAAGAAAGATTTATTAAATTAAATGCATGTTTTCATTGACTTTTGAAAATTAGAAACTGAAAATAGCCTTTTGCATGTTTTCAGTTTCATTCACAAATTAAATTTTGAAAACAATTTTTGTTTTCTGTCCAATTTGAGTTGTCAAAGAAGTTTTTTAGTCTTAAAAATAGAAAATTGTTTTTGAAAACAAAAAATAAGAGAAAAAAACAGTTACTAAACATACCCTTATAGTTCTAACATTTTATTTATTTTGAAGGTTCGATAAAAATTTATAAATCTAAAATTTAAAATAAAATATACAAGCTAAAAAAAAATTAGGCGACAACATTCCACTAAACTATCACATTGTGTCATTCTCGGCAACAACATTCCACTAAACTATCACATTGTGTCATTCTCATTAATTTCATTCTGATCCTGCTTTTTACGAAAAGCAAATTTGACTATCTGTTTGACATTGAAATGGATAGGGGATAAAAACAAGAAGCCTGAATCAAATGATAAAATTGAGCCTCTTTTTCATCATTTGTTCTTTCACGCTGCTACCCTTCTTGCATTGGACCAATTACACCATTATTTTTTTCACTTTTCCCAGTATTCAATTACGACCTTTCACACATTCGAGCGTATCACACTACCTAGATAGATCAATAAAAGGTGCATGTATTATCATGTTATTGTTAGTCCATCAGTACCTTTTTATATATAATTTCGAGCCCCCCCCCCCCCCCCCCCTCTTCTTTTTTTGTTTCAAGGAAGAAAAAAAATTGAATACTTTTCTGATACTATATAATGAGTACCTTTCTGATAATTCATTTTAATTTTTATAATCTTAACAATTCACATATATTTGTGAAGATAAACAAATTATCAAATGGATAGATCGATATGATTTTTTTTTTTTTTTAATGAAAATGGATAGATAGGATTACAAGAGTATCATATGTTAAAAAAAAAAGAGTAATATTACATGTACAAACTATTTTACAACATTTTTACAAAATATTGATGTGGTCAAACTCTTATTAGTTTTCATCTAAGCCTACCATTAATATTACAGTTTCATTTACCAATAATCACTCACCACATCAGGAATTTGTAAAATAGTTTGTATCTATATCATTATTCTAAAAAAAAAAAGTTACAAGTGCCATAAAAAGGATTATTTATTTCTCAATAAAACTCGGAGAAATTATGATCGGATGGCATCCATGAAAGCTGGTGTGGTCTAAATCATTTTTTTTAAATATAATCATTGAATTATTAGAAGAAACTATAATATCTATGAAATTTTAAGGAGTTGTACCTTTTTTTTCATTAAAAAATGTATAATAATTAATTATATTATTTATGATGAATCCGAAAGGACAAAACTTATGTACAATATCTTAGGTGCTATTTTTTATGTTCCTCTCTTAAGATTCTGTCATGTGTCTACTTAACTTAAAAAATACACTTCCATCCATGAGAAAAAAAGTCACATGACAGAATTTTAAGAGAGGAACCTAAGGAATAGTACCTAAGTCTTGCTTAATCTGAAAATGTTTCGTCCAAATGACAATAAATGGACATTAATGTTGATATATGTACATTAGCAACTAACAAAACCTTCAGCAGGTTCTGTAACTGTTGATCATTAAAGATGGTCGACTTAATTGTTTGATACATTACAAAGGCAATAAAGCCTAATTTATGGTGTAATAAAGGCAGGTTACAAGTTCTAGCTCCTGAATCAGACAAATGAAGGAAAGGTACACACAAATACACCATTGAAATTCTAAAGAAGCTTTGATTACTTAATTATCACTAGCTAAAGTCATGATACTGACTTCACCATCGGAGGGTTTTAAGAAAACACCTTATTGGTATTTTCTTCACTAAAATCTCTCTTTTTGTCTTCCAAGTATTCGAGGAAGACGTTGGCTCCGTTGGACAAATAACATACTGACAATTTTTGGCATCATCAACTTTGATAATGCATTATCTAACAATAATTTCTCCCTAATTTAAAATCTAAATTTTTAAGAAAAATCTATAAAGCATGACAATAGACAATACCTTATACCTATATCTTTTGGGGTATCGAAAAATCTATCCTTGCCATCACTAGGTACACACTGCCAACAACACCATACCTACATGAAATATTTTTAAAAAACTATAAAGTTAAATGACATAAAATGTTTTCAAAATCATTTTCAAGTTTACTACAAATATAGAAAAACAATTTATTTTTCCAAAAAAATTTTTTTCCAGAGTGTTAAAAAGTAAAGACGCATATGCTTATCAACAACTAATGTTATTTTTGAATTTAAGAATTGTTGGAATTAATTATGTGTAGTTTTGAAGGGAGATTGTATTAGCCTAATTTTTGTTTAATTTTCAAGGGACCATTGTTTGCTTTTAGCGCACAGTATCTGCCTCTTTTAGTGACAATTATGATAAGTTGGATTGGTTTTTTTCTATGTAAAAAAAGTGAGAGGCAACTAATTGTGATAATCCTAAATGAACATAACCATAATAGCTTTCCTATCTGCTAAGAAACCAATGTCTAAAACATTGAAAGAGTATAAGGTTAAAGACGCTCTATCAAGTGAGTTGAGTCCTAACTTGAGTTTGGTCCTACTTATACTTATAATCAATAGAAAGCAATAATCTTTAAATTGAACCAAGATCCTCCTCTTAGTCCTCTATCTCCTAAAGTTCAAACTCAAGAAATGCCGCATACCAAGAAAATAATTATTGAACCACTACTAGCTCTAGCTCCTAGATAGTAATTAATTCCTAGTTCTTATCATTTGTAAAGCACGTAGGGGCTAGGGCATTGTTAAATGAGTATTACGGTTTTTGAAAGATTCAACAGATCTACTAGTAAACTTTATCGAAAAACTTTATTAAAAAAAAAAAAAAAAGAAGTTACAAAACTATGGTAAAAGATTAGGCTGACGAGAGAATTGTATATCTTTATCTCTTTAGTGATCAAAAGGGACGTATCAAAAACTAATCAAGTGGTGGGGCCTGCTAGAGCTATATTTACTTTGAGCCGATGATCGGCCCCCACCATTTTGATCAGTCTCTTTGTGTGGGGACGATGATGTGATTTGGGGCGTGGAATGCATGTGACACCAAAAAGTTGTGTGTTTTTGCTTATATCTTTGTCGTATTTATGACTATAAAGATATGATGATGATGATCGAAATGTGCAAACTAATTAGCATGCGAGTTGATGAAATGCATTCAAGACTAGAGTGATCGATGGCTTATATGGTGACTGTTAATCTTCATGCTTCCCTTAAAGGGGCTTTAAACGATGGGAAAAAATATGTGGTCTTTGAAACTATTGGGTTTTAAAGTTGGTCAATTGTGTTATTTTGCAGGTACAACTTTCCACTTTTTTCTTGAGAGGTTTTAATCATTATTCACTTGGAAAATCTTTGTGGTCGATTTTGACGATGAAAGTTCTTTCTAGTTTTAGGCAGATGTGTCGCCTGTGTTGGAGCTAAACTTTTTTGTGGGTTTTTTTTTTTTAATCAAAAATACGATTTGTTGTAAAAATATTATGGACGCAGCACTTCTCTTAAATAAATGAGATATAAATGAAAGCAGAATAATGAAATCATTCCACAATTCATTTAACAAGGTTAAAAACTTCACAGGGTAATAAAAGGTTTAGTAAATAATGGTGAAATGCAAAGAAAAAGATGACAAATGCCCTTAATTTTTGTCCAAATTTTCGTCCTTGACTTTTAAACTTTCGCCAAATTTGATGATGAAAAAATAAAATACCTTATCCTACAGCTAAATTTTTTATTTGAATATTATCTCCTACAACTAAATTAATTAGTTATCTCAAAAAGTGAAAAGTAACAAATTTCTTCTTCATTCTTCTTATTCAAAATTTCAAAGAATTTATTTTAGTTCTTTTTTCAAAAAAATTATTGAATCTTCATTCAAAGTTGAATCTTTCTCAAAATTAATTGGCCAGTTGGGTATCCAGTAGTTTCAAATTCAGTTATATTAAGGTGAGTCTAAGGGACTATTTGGTAAGCATACTCAAACACATATTTTTAATTTCTAAACAATATTACACGTATTTTCACATATTTTTTTATCTACACGTATATCATAAAAATATAAAAGCATTACTCAAATTTCTCTACCAAATACACCCTAAAATTTTCTAAAATAAATTTTTTAAGCATTTCGCTCGCTTGCAGCTTCTATTTGTTCAAGGTTAAGTCTTTTCCGTAAAAAAAAAGGGGACAAAAAAGTTGAGTCTAGATGGTTTTCTAGGCTTATCTAATTTTCAACCAGGCTGGGTGCCTGGGCCTTACTCCAAAGTCTACGCCGCCCTAGTTTGGAATCGCATGGTTCATATGATCTACCATCAAGTTTTGTCCCAAGTCCTAGGTCCTAACCGTTCATCAAAAAAAAAAAAAAGTCCTAGGTCCTAACCGTTCATCAAAAAAGATTATATTAAAAAAAAAGGTCTTAACCCTATAGATTCTCTGTCTACATGCAGTGTAATAGGTTAATAGTGTTCTATACTTCTATTTATTTTTCTTTCCAGCCCTTTTGAAGTAAATAAAGATGCATTAATATGTAAATCTTTTTTTTGAGAAACCATTAGAGGCAGCTCTATGTGTAAGTGAGAGATTCTCTATCTACATGTAGCTTAATAGACTAATAGTATTATATACTTCTATTCCTTTCTCTTTCCACCCCTATTTAAGTAAATAAAGATGCATTAATATGTAAAGTTATTAAAACCGGGTTGTAAATATAAGGGGCGGCTCTACGTGTAAGTGAGGGATTCTCTATCTATATGTAATGTAGTAGACTAATAGAAATAGAGTTCTATACTTATATTCCTTTTTCTTTCCATCCATTTTTAAGTAAATAAAGATGCATTAATATGTTAAGTGAAATAAATGAGAGATATTACTTTACTTTTCCTTGAAATTTATACAACAAAGATATTATCAAAAGAGGTGGCAAAGATGAGGCGTGAACTAAGTCATTATCTTGAGACAAATCCTGTCGTTTGCGGTTTATCTGATATAGTTAGACAAATAATTTTTGTACGTTGTCCCCAAAATACAACAACCCAGCCACATTTACTGATTATTCTTGTGAGCTTACACTGTTTGTATGATATAAACTCTCTTTCTTTTCCCAGAAAATAGAGTAAAAGATAAAATATTTTTGTGAAGAGTAAGAAGTGAGTGTTTCTTTTTTTGAGAGAGTTTCAACTTATGACGTTCACTCCTGATGATAGCTCTTTATCATCAGACCAAGACACCAATCAGTTTTTGGTGTGGGCGGGGATTGAACCCTAAATCTCTCTTATTTAACTATCAGAGACTTTACCAATTGAGCTAACTGGAACCCACAAATGATGAGTGTTTTGAACAATAATAAAATATTTTTTGAAAGTCTGTAGTTTTGTAATCCAAAAATGAGATGATATATCAAATTTTATTTCTTTCTATATATATAAAATAGCCGGACTTGTCCCTAGCCAAAGAATCAAAACTTTTGATATCAATTAAATGGTCATAAAGCTATTGAAATCAATAGATAATCAATAGCTTTCTTTCTATATATATAATATAAAAGCTGGACATCAAATTGTCTTTTTCCAGGTCTATATACCTTGAAAACAAATTAATAGCCAAATCAAATTGTCTTTTGGTGTCATAATGCTATTGAAATTAATAGCCCATAAAGTGGCTGAAATTTGAATACCAATCCGTTTAAGACAATTTTAGAATATACATAAATATTGCCATCTATTTTGACTTTCCATTAAACCAAATAGTAAACATTTGTGTATATATGATAACTTTTTATAACATAAAATAATTCAGCAATAGTTGTACATTTAAGTGCTGAAAAACCTTCCATATATGACGTTACCATATCATATTCAAATGAGGACGTTTGAATGCAAAACATTTATAAAGGAAAGTATATAAATAAATAAATAAATAAATAAACATTTAAAAACCAAATATGCTGGCAATGATGGTATTAATATCTCGTTAATGTTCATAAATTTCCTAATTAAAAATCATTGACAATAGCTATTCAAATTCTGAATTATATTTGAATTTCAAATTTTAGCAAACAACATATCTATCATTACGGAATAATTGATTTCATCAATTCACATAGATGAGTATTTAAATAAAATATGATATTTTTGTAAATCCAACAATGTTAAGTTATTACAACCAGGTTGTAAGCATAAGGGGCGGTTCTATGTGCAAGTGAGGTGGTCACAGGACCACCCTCACTTGCAAAAAAAAAAAAGTGTGTATATATATATATATATATATGTGTGTGTGTGTGTGTGTGTATACTTGCAAAAAATAAAATTATATGCTAAACTAACCTATTGTGACTACCCTAATAAAAATATTAAACACCCTAATTTGAAAATTATACAAATTTGGGTTCAACAAAAATAAGAGTAATATTACGTACATAACATTTTTACAATAATTTCACAACAAATCTCATGTGGTAAGCTATTACTAGTTCTAATTTGGACCTAATACTGACAAAACTTTTTACTCCACCAATAATAGCTTTCGTATAAGATTTATTGTAAAAATGTTATGGACGTAGACTTATTTAAAAAATAATTTTGGTTCCCCAAACATAATCCTTAACCAAAAAAAAAAAAGCTTAAATAACATAAATATAAATTAGCCCAAATAACAACAAAAATGACCCAAACAAAAACAAGACTAAACCAAACAACAACAACAAGTGAACAAATTATTCAACAAATGGCATATTCAAAAACAAAAAGATAAAAATATCTAATCATTCAAATTTATATCTTGTGCACTCATTTAATAAAAATAATCCATATCTTTATTTTTCTTTAACAAATGGTACTAAGAGAAATACTATATGACGGTAGTTATGCTCTCTTTAGTTTTATAGTTGTAACAATTTTGCTCTCCTTAACTACTTGACTTTCAGTTTGTAGCAAATATTCTCCCTCTCTATCTCTCTAAAAAATTTCTAGAGCTGCCACATAACAACATCAAAGTTACTGTATTTATTATATATATATATATATATATATATATTTTTTTTAGTTGAGAATTCCCCCAATCCGGGGATAATTTATTCAACGGGAAAATCTTTGGCTACAAAAATTAGAACACTTGGTGGAACATCCTCCATCCAAATACATAAAGGAAAAGACATTCTAGCCTCCCTAGCTAAAGCATGGGCTACACACTATTACCCTACCGCCTTACATGAGAGATAAAATAGGTTTGAAACAAATCATCTATAGACTTAAAGTCTTTTACTAGGTGCCCCACAGAAGCATTGGAGCTATCTTCCCCTGATATTACGCACCACCCCCTCGGCGTCCCCTTCAAAGCATACATTCTTGAATCCCAACTCATTGGCAAAGATGACAGCTCTCCTGGCAGCCAGCATCTCAAGTACTTCCACTGACGAAGGCATCACTATTTTCTCTGATAGTGCAGCTCTTACCTCCCTCCTTTCATTACAAACCACAACTTCCACCCCTACCTCATTTGAATTGCTAAAAACGGCACCATCGAAATTTATCTTGACTGAATTAGGTGGAGGAGGCGTCCAATGGTTTGGACTGGATTAGCGTCGACCTGCTGATCTCGGCTTCATCTGCTGGAACTCTCTGAGGAGTGACAAAGCAGCTTTATAGATCTTGTTAAGGGGAATGGTGTCTTCCTTTAACCGAACCTTGTTACAGCTTTGCCATACTGCCCATGCAACCATTGCAAATTTTTCTAACTCCCTAGTCTCCTCAAGTATGAAGCTGACTAGATCACACATGGAGTTCATCCTCGGGTTTGTCATCCTAGTTGCTGCAAATAGGGTTTCCCACACTTCTCGGATACAGTCACAACTCCAAATGGCACGAACTTCATCTTCAACTTCCACCAAGCACTGGTCACGAAGTTTATCCTCAACAATCTTTCTTTTGTGTAATACCACCTTAGTAGGAAATGCACCGGAGAATGCTCGCCATAGGAAGACTTTGACCTTATTTGGCACTTTTAAACGCCAAACACTTTTCCAGAACCTCTTGACTCCCTCATCTGTAGACCCCAATAGTGCACCTATTGTCTCAACTTCACACAATAATTGATAACCCGATCTGACAAAGTAAGACCCGGTCTTCTTGGCTTGTGACACAAATTGGGATACGTTTGATTCGTTGTGCCTCAAAAGGAAGGAACATAGCATCCACTAACTGATTATTCCAGCCAGCACCATTTGGATCCAGCAGCCTACTAACTGTCCAATTTGCAATAATACTATTTAAGGGTGAAATCACCTTAGTAGGTTCCTCCCTAGGCAGCCACCTATCCCCAAATATTTTTACTTGCTTACCATCCCCAACCCTCCACAACATACCTGATTTCAGTGAGATTGCTTTCACAATGCTTTGCCAAGCATATGAACCCAAAGAAGGTCTAGCATCCAAGACCGAGCCACTAGGAAAATACTTTGAGCTAAAAACTCGGTAAAATAAAGATGTGTGATCTGTTAGCAACCTCCAAACTTGTTTCGCCAACATTGCCACATTGAATTTCTCCAAAATCCTTGAATCCCATTCCTCCCAAATTCTTCGGTTTACACAATGACTCCTAATCCTTCCAATGAATTTTTCTTTGGTCTCCCCTTTACCCCCACCAAAATTTTCTAATCAATCTCTCAATATCTTGTATGAGTCCCTTTGGTAACTTGAAACAACTCATTGCAAAAGTGGGGATTGCTTGAACTACCACCTTTCGCAAGACTTCCTTACTCACTTGAGATAGGAGCCTCTCTTTGCACCCTTGAAGCTTATTCCACACCCTTTCTCTAATGTAATTGAGACTCTTTCTTATTTCGACCCACCACAGCCGGTAGTCCTAAATACTTCTCATACTCCCTAACCTCATTCACTCCCAAGAACTCCACCAACTCCATCCTCCACTCCTCTATAATAGCCTTACTAAAAAACACCGTGGTTTTGTCTCTATTCAACTTTTGCCCGAAAGCTTGCTCATACAGCTGTAACAATTGAAGAATTGCTTCCAAATCACCCCTTGATGCATGGCAGAACAGTAAGGTATCGTCGGCAAAGAACAAATGGTTGATTCTTGGACCATTTCTACACAAGGAGAATCCTCTAATCACCTCAGATCTTGCTGCATGTTGTAGTTGCTGATTTAGAGCTTTCGAACATATCAAAAATAAATATGGGGAAAGCGGATCACCTTGCCTAATCCCCCTTGTTGGCCGAATATCCCCTCTTGGAACACCATTTACCAAAACTTGATAGGAAGCCAACCCCACACAAGCCATGATCAAATTCACCCACCGATTAGAAAATCACATCTTCCTCATGGTTAAATCTAAAAATCGCCATTCAACCCTATCATACGCCTTGCTCATATCAAGTTTGAGAGCCATAAACCCTCCTTTTTTTTACTTCTGGTCATATGATATAGAGTCTCAAAAGCTACAAGGATGTTATCTGAGATTGCCTTGTCAGATTAGAAGGCACTCTGTGATTCTGAAATAATAAGAGGTAGTAACCCCCTCATCGTATTTGCAACAACCTTTGAAACAAGCTTATAAACAATGTTACATAGAGAAATAGGATGAAATTCAGAAACTTTGGTAGGACTTTTTACCTTGGGGATAAGAGTGATAAATGTGCTGTTAAGAGAAGTAGGAATGACTCCCGTGGATAAGCAACTCAACACTGCCTTAGTCACATCGTCTTTAACTACATGCCAATACCGTTGAAAGAATAAAGGAGGTAACCCATCTGGCCTTGGCGCTTTCAAAGGTTCCATTTGCTTCAAGGCCACTACCACTTCTTCCCTTGTAAAATCAGCCAAGAGCTCGGCATTCAACTCATCAGTAATGGTGCATGGAATGAGGGTGTTGAGGGGGAAATTGATGCCTTTGAATAAAATGTCGAGAAGCTAAGCCGAAACTCGACTATGGGCTCTTGAGATGGTACCCAAAGGCTTTCGGTGTGATGATAAGCCTATCCAAGCAAGAAACAAAGCAACAAAAGCCCAATGAAAAATACTTTGCAATATTTAATTAATACGTTAGTGATCCTGTTCTAACAGTACAAGGGAAATGAATTCTCCAGCAGTAAGGGTGAAATTACGTTTAAGTCCAGAAAGGTAAATTTTCCAACGGCAAGGGTGAAATTACACAGCCCAGCAGCCAATGATTAAATAAATTTAGGAAAATGTTAACTCTTGGGGGTCCTTGTTTGTCTCGGTCAAGGGAGTTTATTGTACTTTTGGCCATCATTACATCAATGTGATGGAAGAGTTCAATTGTTACAAATACATTATATCTTCCAACAGTAAAACAAAAAGTAAAAATTAAAGGTTCCATGGGAAGAAAAAGGGATTAATTAGCATGGTGTGAAGGGAGAGAGAGGTCCCAGCCCAGTGTAGCAAGTACTAAACTAAGATTTTGGTGAGTATGTGTTCATAAGGTATGAATGGGGTAATGTGGGCTGTTTTAAGTGAGTGGGATAGGATTATTACTGAGGTTAAGGCTTTAGTCAGTGGTGGGCTGTCTGTGACTAATTGGAAGGCATTTATGAGCTGTAATTGTATAGAGGGGGGAAAGGAATATTTGTGGATAGGTGAGTGTGGCCTAAGAGGAATGAGTGATAAGCTTAAGGAGAGCTAAAACCACAAGCAAAATAGCAAACAAATCAAGAGTTTCAGAGGGAGTAGCTGTCCCTTTGTGGGCTAAGGTGCTTATGTTTTTATAATGGAGTTTTAAGAAAGCATTAATTAGGAAGAATCCAAAAAACATAAGACTGATCAGAGGTAGTGAATCAAGGTTAATCTTCCTAGGATTTGGCTAGAAGTAGGAGATTTACTTTAGGGGCTACCTTGCTTATTTGGGTAACATATGACACATGATGGGATTTTGGAGTGTTTTGCATTAAATGCCAGGATTTCTGGGGCTGAGCTTAACCAATGGGATTAAGGCATGTATCAAGAATGAATCCTAATGCTGCAACTGAGATTTGGACCCCTAAGAAATAAAATTCAACACCCCAAGCCAGGTGTCAAAGTCTAAATCCACTTCAGGGGGTTCCACTTGAGATCCCTTTATGCCCTCCAAATCACATGTTCCCCATTTTTCCCCCTTTAGGATTCATGGACTTGGCACATGAATCATGTCTTGAACGTTTTTGACAATTATAGCCTCAATTTGTTAAGGTTTTGATAACTTGGTTTTAGCTCCCTTTTTGCTTGAGGTACAGCCTTGAGGAAGATGATGAAGTTCCATCATTCCCTAGACTTCAGCTGATGTCACATCCCTCGGGCACTGTTCATGTCAGGTAAAGGGTGACAGAAAGCTGATGGGACAGCCCCTAGTTCATCCTCAAAGACTTGGTTCTCCTGTAAGGGCATCTAGCTATACTTTGGTTAGGGATGAACAAGGGCTGGTTTGTCCACTTTCAATCCTCTGCCTTTTACTGGGGTCTTTTGGATTGGGCTTGCTCACAAAGGCTGGTTCCTTTGGGCCAGGTTGTGTGCATCCTACAAAAATGGACATCAATAACACATGTTTGCCATGGGTTTTTCATTCCTCATGGACTTTTATTAGTTGTAAAGTTTGAAACAATATGACAAGTTTTAAAATACCTTTGTAAATAACATTTACTATGATGAATTCCATATTGTAAATAATGTTCATGGCTTCTAATAATTGCATCCTAATTCAAATGATGAGCTTGTGGGTTTGAATATTTACCATGCGTGTTGAAAGTATAAATTATGGATGTTGTGATGCAAATGATAACCATGTATTTCACAGGTTTATAATATGAGAACATGACCTTCAAGATAACTCCCAATGAGCTTTTATAAGACGATTGCCATGGTTTTTGCCATCGTAATGTTATGCCATGATATTTTTTTCTTTGTCAAGCATTAATAATCTTGGACTTTTTTGAGAAAATAGTGCCAATGAAAATTGGGTTTTTGATATTGCCAGTGGGAACTGGGCTTCTTGACGAGTAATTTGCCGCAAGTTTGAATCGTGGGGTTTGATCATGGGGTTCAATCCCATTGGAAAAAAAAAATAGTATTGCCATGAATTTGAATCATGGGTTTTTTCAAATATTTGCTGAGTATAAAATTCTTGGGTTTTAGAAAGGATTAGATTTTATCTCACTCAATAAATAATTTGGGCTTTACGAGAAAATATGAGACCCTATAGTGTTTTGCATTCGTAGCCCAATTTTGTGACAGAAAGGAAAAAGGCTGTGGACTGGCATAGTGATAGTCAAAGAAAATATCTAGGCATGCCCAATAATTTTTTTGTGACATTTGAAAAAGAAAATAAATAGGTGTTATTTAAATAATACTAGGTGTAAAGAAATGTACCCAAACAGTGGGCAACAACCTCATCTATCATGGATGGATTTGATGATGTAAAGAGCTACTGGTAGTAGTCAACCAAAATATTTGAGATGCCCTCTTCATCACTACATAACTCTCCATTTGAATCCTCCAAAGTGTTAACCCGGTTCCTCCTAAATCTATGAGATTCTCGGCTAGGGAAATACCTTGTATTGTTATCACCTTCTTACAGCCACAAGGATCGAGATCTTTGCTTCCACATTTGTTCCTTCCTCACCAAGAGTTTGGAGATTTCTTTTTTCAACCTCACAACCTGAGCATAGCTGCCTCCCCTTATTGCTTCAACTTTGGCCCACCCCAACAATTCCTTCTTTTCCTTCAATTTTCGGGTTACATTACCAAAGGCAACCTTACTCCACCATTTCAAATTTCTATGACACCGATCAACTTTCATTTCTAATCTGTTTATAGTACTTCCTTGAGAATCATAAGCCCATGCATCTTCCACCATCCTACATCCCTCGTCCTCCATCCACATTTGTTTAAACCTCCATGGTTTATTAATCCTCTTAGGTATGCCTCCCAAGTAAATCACAAGAGGCTTATGGTTGGAGGAACCACTCTCTAAATGGACCACCTTGGATGTTGGAAACATATCCATCCACTCCACCGTACCCACTGCTCTATCCAACCTTTCCCACATTGTATGCCCTTCCCCATGGCCATTACACCACGTAAACTTATTACCATTAAATCCAAGATCTTGAAATCCACATTCCTCAAGTACATCTCTGAAATCCTCCATTTGCTTATTCGGCCTCAACCTTCCTCTTAACTCCTCATGTGCCCTAGTAATTTCATTAAAATCTACAGCACATAATCAAGGCAATGAGTATTTTGCTTTTAATCTCCTTAAAGTAGCCCGGGAGATGTGGTGGTTTCTTGTGTTGAGTTCTCCATAAAACCCAGTGAACCTCCATTCATCTTCCTTGCCCTTATTAATAATAGCGTCTATATGATTCGGCGAGTAGGTATCAACCGAAAAATCTACCTCTTTTTTCCACATGATAGCCAACCCGCCACCTCTTCCTTCTCTTGAGAAATCTAGCAAACCTTCAAATTTAAGCTTGTCTCTAATGAACAATAGCCTAGCTTTATCAAGCCATGTCTCGGCTAAAAACATGATTGAGGGACCTTGAGCTTGAATAATGTCACCAAGCTCTTGCTCTGTCTGGGGGTCCCCAAGCCCCCGACAGTTCCAGCATAAGAAATTCATTGGCAGGGCTGCTCAGTAGCCTCCACCATTGATGAAAGTGTAATCTGATCATAGTGAGAAACCACTCTTTTCTTGCTTGGTAACCTACTACTAGCCTCTTCACAAAGTCTCTTCACCCTTGTCGAACCCAACGAAGTCATGTTCTCATCTGTACTAGCCCGACCTTGCTTCTTTCTTCTTTTTCTCATCTCCACCGTGGCTGTGTTATTTGGTTTGTCTTGGGTATTAGTAATATCACCCAAAATATTTTGAGTGATTGGGACACTTATCAAATCATCTTCATTTACACATGGCTGCTTACTCAAATGCTGACTCAACGAACTCCCAAAATGGTCCTCATAAGGAAACAACGCCTCAACATGCATGCCCTAAGTAGAAACCCGCTGTGTTACGTGATCAGTACCAGTACCTCCCTTCAAATTTAAATCCTTATCAAATCCCAATCCTGAGTTATTACCCTTTTCAAACTTATTTAATTCCATATCAATTTCCGTAATTCTCTCCTTAAACTCCTCACTAGTCACACGGCTGTTTACCACTCTTCCACTCGTGATTCTTTCCTCAATTTCAGGATTCGATCCCCTGACATTACTCCTTTCAGCAAAATCCGCACCTTCCTCTACTTCTGGCTACACCACCATTGAAGAATTATGCGAACCCAAAACCACCACCGAGATCAGACTTTGATCTTTGCTATTTGCCTGCTTCCTCTCCTTCTTCCTTGCCTCATAATAACCTGGAACTTTGATCATCGAACTACTTCCCTTAATAAATGATGAAGCATGGATCCAAGACCCATATGCTTGCTCTTCCTTCTTCAACTGACCTTCATTGTTGAGCCATAGCTCACAATCTTTGTCCACATGACTTAGACACCCACACCAATAACATAGGTTAGGTAATCTTTCGTATTTAAAAGAAACCCACCCTTGTTCTCCCTAAGACGAAGAGAAACGTCGCCCTCGACAAAGGGGTTTATTGATATCAATAAGAACCTGGCCCTCATAAAGCTCCCTCCATCCATTTGAGTAACATCATCTATGCTGCATACCGAGCCCACCACATCGCAAAGATCTTCAGCAACCTTTCGGTTTAGGAATCTCACTAGGATGTCATGGACTTGAACCCAGACTAGAATCATATCAAAACTTAACGCCCTAATCGGAACTCGTCTGTCATACCACTGCATCACCACCAAGTGTTTATCTAAACTCCATGGTGCATTGTTTATAATTTTCTCTACTTCCTCCTTGTTGTCAAACATGAACAATAGAACATGATCTCTTGCTCTACGTACCTCAAACCCCCTCACAGATCGCCACAAAAGGCTAAAGGTTTTTATTACTGCCTCCACACTTAGAGCCCTCTTTTTTAGGAATTTCATAGCCAAGATGTATTTAGTTGTTGAAATCTCATCGGGTAGCTCTAAGTTTTTCTCTTCCCTATCATTCAACGATAACTTCTGCCAATGCTTAGCCAAACTATCCATCTCGGGATCACTCCACTCCTAGCGTACCTCCAATACCTTAGAGAAAATAAAATAAAAAGACAATCTCCCAAAAATCCTACAAGCAAACAAGTTTACTTGAGGTACAAAATAATCCTCACAATAGGAACAACAATTCTACAGCCTAAGGGAAGTTTCCTTGAGTACCAGAGAGAACTTTCTTAGCAACAAAGAAACTTATTTGAGAGAAAACTAGCATTATATATATATATATATATATATATATATATATATATATATATATATTAGAAAGTTTCAACCTATAGCGTTTGCTTTTAGTAATAGCTTTTTATTACTGTATTTATTACGGCTAGAAATTACTAAACTATACAAGAGTAATGCTAAGATATAAATTTTTTTACAAAAAGTTTTACAAATTGCTGATGTGGTGAGTAGTTATTAGTAAATGAAAAAAAATGATGTTAATGGTGGGCCTAGATGAAATCTAATAAGAAGTTAGCTACATCAACAGCTTGTAAAAATGCAGTACCTGCATCTTGACCCAGCCCCCTGGACCCATGCACTTAGTGCATGAGATGAAACTCTCTGTATGATGAATCTCCAAAAAATAACTTTGCAGCAACCTTCCTTGGGAGAAATTTATCAGCATGTGCTCATTGCCTTGGAAAAACTCTGTAATCAGAGAAAATTTCTTTCAGAGATTGACAAGATTCATAGCAAACTTAAAGACAATTGCAAAAGAAGAGATTTGCTAATAAAGTGCTATGATAAGAATTGTGCTTGTCCAACAAAAAGAAGAAACCATTTCAAGAAACATTCTTGGAAGAAGAGACATTATGCAGGTCACAAGAAAAGATCCTTAAAGAAGAAAAATTGGAAGTTTCTTAGAAGAAAGCAGTTTAAAGGAAAAACTTCAAAGCTCTTTTTTTTATGTAGACGACCAGGACATTTTGCAAAAAATTTCCCAAAAAGGAGAAAGCAGCAAAGCTTCTTTAACAAGCCCAGATCCATGTAGATGACACTTCTTTGTCGGATGTGGAATCACTCTTTTCATTGGATGATGACTACTCTCCTCAAGCTTTGGTAGTTATGGCCTATTCCACTTCAGAAGAAGATCCAGACTCGGACAATGAGGATGACAGAACCAGAAATCCAAACCATTTATACATCCTAGCCTATTATTGCCCCTCTAACCAACCCCACCCCCATAGCCCAAGTACATATCCTCTTAGACACTTACTCTAGACCCATTCCAGTAATAGCCTTGTTTGACATAGGAGCAACAACAACAATTCTCCATCCCAAGATTCTACCTGCATAATTTTGGCTACCCCATAATCAGATTTTCAGAGCAGCAAACTTAAGACATTGGGTGGAGCATAGCAATTTGAAGATGAGCTAGCCATGACAGTTTCTTTTAGAAAAAACTGTTTACCAAAGGCCTAACCTAGACAATCATTATACAAAGACTTGTCTACTGCTTTGATTTTCTTCTTCAAATCTTCAATAAGGGAATTTGAAGATGAGAAAGTATGAGTAACTACCTCAAAAGCCTATGGAAGACTGTCCTATGACCATTTTCTTTTTCGAAAGCATTATGCTTATGAATCTTTTCAATCTCTGGATATATCTTCCCACATGGAAATAAATTCAGGATAAGGTTCACATGCATCAGGAGTAGAGGTCCTAGCTGGAGCAAGTGTCAAACCATGTAGGGGACATGTCTTTATGGGTAAGGTCACTTAGATATGGTTCTAACAAAGGAGTATATATGGGACTGTTGAGGATAAGGTCACTCAGCCTTTTGCATCCCAGACCACCATTACCAATGGATTGTTATGTCTTCTGGTCTTAAAAATGCTCCATCTCAATTCCAGAAAGCAATGGTAACGTTGTTCCAGCCACTCTTGACCAATGCATTAATTTATGTTGATGACATCCTCTTGTTCTCAAAAGATGAAGATCCCATGCCAAGTTGCTCACTGAATTTTATAATTTAGTAAAATCTCAAGGCATAATGCTTTTAGAAAAGAAAATGGTTATAGGACAATCTTCCATAGACTTTTTGGGAGTAAACATTTCAGATGGAAGGTATACTTTGCAACCTCACATAGCTACCTCCCTTCGTGAATTTCCAGACAAGCTCACAAGTGCTAAACAGATACAACAATTTCTTGGAATTGTAAATTACATGTCAGATTTTATTCCAAAAATTTCCAAATATAGGAATTCTCTGGCCCAATTGGTAAAGAAGTCTCCCCCAGAATGGAATTTTGTTCATATAGAAGCAGTCCAACAATTGAAAAAACTAGCAGAAAAGCTTCCTCCTTTATAGATTCTAGGACCAGGCAAATGGATACTACAGACAGATGCAAGTGATGAATACTAGGTTGCAGCCCTTTTTGAAGAAGTTGATGGCAAAAGAAGTATTTGTGGGTATAAGAGTGGTGCATTCAAGCCTTCAGAACTACACTACCACTCTACTTTCAAAGAAATCCTTGCGGTCAAACATGGGATTGAAAAATTCCAATTCCATCTTCTTGGGCATAATTTTCTAGTAGAAATGGATATGTCCTCCTTTCCTAAAATGCTCCAGTTCAAAAGGAAAATGCTCCCACATCCTCAGATGGGCAAATTGGTTTTCACAGTGGTCTTTCCAAGTCAAGCACATCAAAGGAAAAGATAACCTTATCACTGATTATTTTTCTAGAAAACCCCCAGTTCTTAACACCACAATTATTCATCCACCCCTATGTGTATATCTTATCATAGATCTATCCTCATCCTCAAGACCTTCCTCTGCTGTTCCTAATGATATCCTTAACATGAGAGAAAACCTTCCCCTAGAAATAAAAGACCTTGACCCTTAAAGCCAAAGCCAAAAGAATCATTAGAATCCTTCATGATTACCTCAGAAATCATCAGTGCCATTTCCTTGCCATTTTCCCTGATATAGACCTACCATGAAAAACCCCTTTTGCTTTTTGGATAACCAATTGGACAATTGCACATTACCTTTACATGTGGTATTTACTCAATGAGTATTACCTGTGTCTTCATTTTAAACCAGAGTTTTACAGATATATCTTCCCGCGTGGAAATAAATATTTTCATAAATTCTGGTTTGAAATTATGAAAATTGATGCCCATAATGGAGAATGGATAAAATATTCTACAATAGAACACCCAAGATTTGGAAGCAAGATCACTTCAACAAGTTTAGTTGTCAAGCTTAATTCCAAAGATGATGTTCATATATAAGGAATTTTCCACCCGGCAGAAATACATTGGGTCACTAATCTAGATGGCACTCTACACACACATCGAGACACATCTTGGGCATCCTGTTATCATGCTCTTACAATGATAGAATCCATAAACAAGGGAATCTTACCTGAAATAGCACCAATGGATCCAGAAGTTTGTAGGCAACAATGGCCACATGAAGATCATTGGGAAATGCATAATCCTCTTATGGGATATGACGATCCCTATTACCATAACCATGACCTAGATGTCAATGTTGATGTTGATGAAGAATGGTTCCAAGGAAGAGATGGATGGGACTAGACATTTCTAACACTTAAAAAAAAAAAAAAAAAAGGGTCTCACAAACATCTTCAGATGTACCACTATTATCCTCAACAGTCTCATATCTACTCCTTTGTCAAAACCATATATGAGTGACCTTACCCATGCAAACAGGTCCCCTACGTGGTTTGACACTTGCTCCAACTAGGACCTCTACTCCTGATGCATGTGAACCTTATCCTGACAACCACAATTATAACCATGGCAAAACTCTATTCGGAAGAAGATATGTCTCCAGCCAGGCCCCTACCTGTTTTGCCACTTGTAAATTCATGGCTTAGGCCCCTACTTTCTTTTGAATTGTATAATGTACATTATCTCTAAGCTTTGTGGTCTATAAATAGAGTCCTTGTAACTCTGAAGAGGCAAGAGTGAAGGAAGAAAACCTTTAGAAGGTCTTGTAAGAATACTAGTTCTTGTAAAATGTTCATTAGTGTCTTTTATGTCTAATGTAAAAAAGCTGTTGAATCTAATAATATCTCTTAGTCTGCGGTATCTTGTGCTGTGTTCTATCCCATATTTTCATGTTATCTTTTATATCTTGCTGGGCATAATTTTCTAGTAGAAATGGATATGTCCTCCTTTCCCTTACTAGTAGTTAAGTTTAACTTCAATATTATGGATTAGGGTTTTAGAGCATTCACAATGGGAAATGCTATCTTATTCTATTTTACCATCTCAAAAAGTTACTTTATAAATTATACTATACCATTTTACAGTACTCCCAACATCCCAACTTTTATTTTACCATACTACACATTAAAATAATATAAACTTTTCAATAAAAAAAATAATATAAAATTATCTCCCTCTTTCCTTTATCCCTAATTTTCTGTCAATTTTCCTCATTGCCTCTCTCTCTCTCAGCCACACCGCCACCAACAACAAGCACCACCACACCAAGACCCATTATTTAACCACCAAGATTTTTCTAAAAAAAAAAAAAACCAACTAAGAACAAAGTAGCAAGTCCACCAAATCACCCAAAAATAATCACTGCCATTGCCATCAATCCAAACATAAACACTGCTCAGTGGGTCTGGCCATGGGTGGCTTTGGTGATGGTGTTCATGTGCATGGGTTTTGGGTTTGAAGAAAATGGGTTTGAAGAGAAGATCTGAGAGAGAGGAAGTTGATCCACCAAGCAAACCCAGCCATAGCATGAAGCGAAAAAATCCAACCACCACCACACAAACCCACCACGGCATCGGCTAGCAACCACCACCATAATCATAGTACCTACCACCATTCCAACCACCAAAATCCATTAAAAAAACCACCAAATCCACTACCAACAACCACAAAAGTTTCTCAAAAAAAAAAAAAAAAAAAAACCACAAAATAGCAAACACCACAAGAATCACCAAGAGAAACCCACGCCGACAACCTTAGATGAAACCCACGTCGACAACCACCAAGAGAAACCCACCGCAAGAACCACGAAAAAAACCACCACCAATCTTGCCGACAACCATGCCACCACACTGGTCTAAAAACCCATCACTCTAATCTCGTTGACAACCACACCACCACATCGACAAGCAAACCCATGCCACCACACCAGTAAATCTTGGACTTTATAGCCAGCAAGATTTACCATGCCACGCCAACAGACATAGAAGAACAGAGAGAAAATAGAAGAGAGAGAAAGGGAGAGAAAATAGGGAAGATGAAGAAGAGAGAGGAATGAGTACAAGACAAAGAGAGAAGGGTGTCAGTGAGAGCTTCAGCTGATTAAAATATTATTATTATTTTGTTTTGGCATAATGCTGCAGTACCATCATAAATGTATGATGGTACTGTAGCATTATGCCAAAAAAATTTACACTTTTCCATGTTTAGCCTTCAGTTGTTGAGAGTTATTTGACCTAAATGCTAAATTTTGGTTATCTTTAGCATATACCTGGCCCATTGTAATGCTCTTAGGCCTATGATTGTTACTTAGGATGAGGAGTAACACTAATTAATTGCATTTATCTTAACAACTAGGCTCCTGATCCCTAAACCAACCCATCCCGTAAGTCCCAGTATTTTGCAACTATACTGGATGGCAGCCCAGCCCAGCCCAATTTTTGAGTAAAGGTCTCTAATGTCATGTCATTTAATATTTTAAAAATGATTTGACATTTGTAGTTTTGTACTCTGTTTAATTTAAAAATTAAAATCTTAACCATGAAATCATGAACAATCTCCATTTCTTTGATTTCACCGTCTGTTTCATGCCGATAGCTTGACTGACTTTGTTTTCTTCACTTTGATGGAGTGGCCTGTGGATTAGATTTTGAACAGGCCCAAAAGACCAATTATTATAAATGGTAGGCCTAATTTGGGATGTGGATGACCAATTATTATTATTATTATGGTCATCTCACATCTGACAGTTGTTGACAAATTTTTTTTTTTAAAGAGTTTCAACCTATGGTGTCCACTTCTGATTATAGTTTTTTATCGTCAGATCAAGACACCAATTAGTTTTTTGTGTAGGCGAGGATTGAATCCCAGATTTCTTATAAAACTATCAGAGACTTTACCAGTTGAACTAACTGAAACCCACAAATTGTTGACAAGTTAAGGCTATGTGATGTTCTATCTTCTTTCGAAAAAAAAAAAAAGAGTCTATGTGCTGTTTAATAATTCGTTTTCAACACTCGGGTCCATAATAAGCTTTTCTCCACGTTAATTTAGATTTAGCAAGCAAAGCAAGATTTCTGGGCCTAGCAATGCGAATTCCCGGTTCTAATTCTTCATATTGTGTAACTTTGTTCCTTTTACGAAAAAAAAAAAATCTCCAAAAGTGAGTACCAGTTTATCATGGTCCTGGAATATTGTGTAATGAGAAAGTTTGTGGGAAAATTCCTCAGGCACTTTTTCTTTTTTTTGGGTGGGGGTGGTGGAATTATATTCAATGCACTTTTATAACTTTATTTTTATTTTTTATAAATCCACCAATTGTTTGGATTTATAATTGGTGGAATTATAATTGTTTGGTTTGTAGCCTCGCCTCAAAATTCTTTTTATTTTTATTTCCAGAGACTAAGGCTGTGTTTAGTTGAATGTAAAATATTTTCCGAGTGTAAAATATTTTCAAGTGTAAAATATTTTCGGGAAAGGAAAATATTTTCAAGTGTTTGGCTGCATTATGAAAATTGTTCTAGAAAATGTTTTCATGTGTTTGGTTGCATTCTGAAAATGCTATTTCCCTACTACTTTCTCACATTTTCTCACCCATTTTCTCAGTTACCAAACAAATTTTATAATAGAAAATTTCAATATATGAACTTAAAAAAACAAAATCAAAACAACACCATTCGTTAAACTCCACCATTCGGTCAAACTGAGGGAGGGAGGAAGAGAGAGTGATCAAAAATGGAGGGAAAGGGAGAGATCGGTCATGGGTCATGGGCGACGAGATCGAGACGAGATTCGTCATGGGTAATGATGAGATCGAGACGAGATTGAGAGCGTGACGAGATCGGTCATGGGTAACGACGACGCCGATGAGATTGGTTTTGGGTGGATCGGTCTTCGATGGTGATGCGATCTCGGTGGGGTGCAATTGGTCTGGGGTGATGCGATCTTCGGTGGATCGGTCTTGGTGCGATCGGTCTGGGTGGATCGGTCTTCGGTGGTGATGCGATCTCGGTGGTGGTGCGAGATATATGGCGGCGCCGGTGCTGGGGTGCGATCGGTTTTGGGTGAATCGGTAACTCTCTCTTCTCTCTCTCTTTCTCTCTCTTTGCGCGTCTGAGACCCGAAAATGATTTGAAGTGAAAATAAAAGTGTAAACCAATTTCCGAGTCAAAGCCATAAAACACACGGTCAACTAAAATGCTTTTCCAGAAAATTTTATTTTCCATGCGCAACCAAACACGCAAGTGAGGTGTAAAATCATTTCCTGAAATGGTTTTACACCAAAACAAACGCAGCCTAATTCTTAAGTAAAAACCTACCGTCTATTACTTTGAATACAAGACACTTATCATTGCATTGAGATTTGACCTTTAAAATAAAAGGAATGAAAAAAAATTTAACCATTTAAAAATAAGAATATAGAAAAATTCAAAACTAAATAATATATAAAAATTAGAACTAGCACATATTCAATATTTAAAAAAAAAAAATTGCACTAAAAAAGGATTTGAAATGATTATTTTTTTAATACATTTCTACTCTTATTTAAAAAAAAAAAAAATCTACTCAATCATCTGTGATATATCAAAATGTAATTCAACCTTCTTTTAAATCACAACAATCATTATGATTGACTTTGGGTTATATGTTATAACAATTTTTCTTTTAATGTATAAAATCAAATAATCAATTAGAAAATCATATTTTATTTTCTTGTGAAACCTAGCTTTGATAATATTCATGATGGTAAATACTTGGTTCTTAATTGCAATATAAAAATTAAAAAAGTAAATAGAAATGCAACTATTTTATAGAGGAAATAATGTTAACCACAAAAGTTGAAAGTCATATTTATCATCATTATATGCAAAATATTCTTATTAAAAAAATTAGTATTGTTAAGTTAAAAATTAAGACTAGCAAACACACATGCAAAAAATAACAAACACTTAGGTGAAAATGTAGCACGAAATCACTTAAAATCTAAAGTCTCAAACATATAACTTTGGGTCCTAAACATCAAACAAGCAAATTGTAATACTAAACACATATAAGTCAAGTGATTATTTAATATTTTAAATTCTTTGGGTTGGTTTACAATTTGAAATGACTAATTTTCAACTTGGGGATATAAGTTTTTGTATCCAAACTTTTAAATAAATAAATAAATACTATATAAATACTTAATTAATTTTTAAAAAATTCCGTGCCGGGTCGGGGAGGGGGGCAATCAACAATTTATGGGTGTGCGCGGTTCGGTCGGCTTGGTTTTTTCCTAAATTTATTACCGAATCGATAGGGATCGGTTTTCTCATAATTGGAATCGATGCATACCGCCTAGTGTCGGTTTTTCGGCCTTTAGCGGTGCAGTTTTTTGCGGTTAGTATAATTGGACTTTCAAGCAGTGTAACACTATAAACTTTATACTAGGCAGAACTATGGATGCTATTAAAACTTTAGTCATTTAAAGACAAAGTCCAACAGTGTACCTTTCAAAAAAAAAATCCAACAGTGTAACACAAAAAAAAAAAAAATAAAATAACACTATAAACTTTATACTATCCAGAACTATGGATGCTATTAAAACTTTAGTTATTTAAAGAAAAAGTCCAACAGTGTAACACGAAAAAAAAAAAAAAAAACCATAAATGTTATTTAAATTTTAATTGGCAGAGAACTAGACATGAATACATGATGGATATGGGAGTGGGACTTGAACTTGAAGTAACAGTGTAACACTATAAGCTTAGTTTGGAATCAGACATATAGAGAAAGAGATTCTTAAGAACTTAAGCCTTAAGGGCGAAAGGTGAGAGAGGAGAGGGGATTACAGATGGCTTGTTGCAGGTTGGGCTGAGTGGTTGGCAGCAACTGCTTGATTGGTGAGGCGTCTAATGATGAGACTTGAGAGGGCAGAGGCCAACCAAGCCGAGAGGTGAGAGAGAGAGAGAGAGTGTGTGAAGGCCAAGGGTAAGAAAATAGAATGAATTTATAACAGGAAAAACTCAGAAAACCTAGCATAAAACAATGCTGTTTTGCTCTTTTTCTTTTTCTTTTTTTTTAATCTTTTTTTTAAATAACAAGTGAAACGATGACGTTGTTTTAAAAAAAATTTAAGAAATCCTAATGAAACGATGTCGTATTACTTCAATTGAAATTTATATCTCTGTATCATATCAATTTGGTTCGGCTCATCCTCGGTTTTGGACATTCTACTCTGACGTTTGCACCACACCAGCATTGAAAATCGCTTCGCCCTTCGCTTCCCAACATCGGTATTGTCGGTTGGTTGCAATTGCGGTTCGGAATGATTGGTGCTGATCGGTTTCCTTAGTGACAGTAAGCTTTTGCACACCCCTAATCAATATATGATTTCGTCCCTAATTAGTAATTATACTCACCTACTCTATAATTTAGTACAAGACAATCACTTCCTCCAAGATATATAGTATATACTATTGTCTATTTACATTGAAAAATGTTTTTAAAATCCCACGAAAATATAAAAGGGCTATAAAAAATCTCAAATTTCAGATAAGACTAAGAGGGGTGGGATGTCAATTTAAGTGGAGAATAAAACAAGAAATTTAACATTTTTAAAATCTTTGTTTAGTCATTTATGGGATATCAGTTTAAATAGTTTACATTTTAGAAAATATGAGTATCTTATTCAAACTAAAAAGAATGTAATTATAATAATGAAAAGCCGAATAAGCAATAATATAATTTTCTCCAATTTTTGTATCACAATTTTAATATGGGGAAATAGGCCCATGTAAAAATGATTATCCTCCATCACAAATGGTATGACAGTAAATGAGCAGAGTGTAAAATTGTAATTGACATTTTTTTTTGTGTGTGTGTGTGTGGATAATTTGATAATTTTGAGATACTAGTTGAGCTTCAAGCTTGTGGTTGTGGATGTAATGAACATGTCACAGAGGCATTTGATTTGATCACACTGGAGCAAAATACCTCGTAATCTGAATGGTGGTGCCAAGACTAACAACGTTGTTGAATAACAGCCTAACTGTCAATCAGGCAAAGCAAATTCATGCACAAATCCTCATAAACGGTCTCAATAACCACTTGGAACCCCTCTTAGTCCGCCAAATCACCCTCTCAACTTCCACTCACTCTAGAATTGTTGCTCAAGCTCAATATCTAAAACTAATTCTTTACCAATTGCAAAACCCAGATGCTTTTTCTTGGGGTTGCACAATTCGGTTTTTTTCCCGGCACGGCCAATTCAAAGAAGCTTTTTCGCTTTATGTTCAAATGCACAGACTAGGTCTGTGTCCAACCACATTTGCTGTTTCTTCTGCTTTAAGAGCTTGTGCTAGGATTGAGTGTAGGATAGGTGGAGTTTCAGTACATGGTCAAATTCATAAATTTGGGTATTGTAGCTGTGTTTACGTGCAAACAGCACTCGTGGATTTATATTCTAAACTGTGTGATATGGTTACTGCACAGAAGGTGTTTGATGAGATGTTGGTGAAGAATGTGGTTTCTTGGAATTCTATTTTATCTGGGTATTTGAAATCTGGTAATTTAGCTGAAGCTCAGAGGGTGTTCGATGAAATTCCAAGGAAAGATGTTATATCTTGGAATTCAATGGTTTTGGGGTATGCGAGAGTAGGAAATTTGGACTGGGCATGCTCTTTTTTTCAGCAGATGCCGGAGAAAAACACAGCTTCTTGGAACTCAATGATTAGTGGTTATGTTGATTGTGGGGACATAGAATCGGCAAAAAGTATTTTTGAGGCAATGCCTCAAAGAAATAATGTTTCTTGGATCACAATGATTGCTGGGTACTCAAAATGTGGGGATGTTGAGTCTGCTCAGAAACTCTTTGATCAGATGGATGAGAAAGATCTGCTTTCGTTTAATGCAATGATATCTTGCTATGCTCAAAATAGCCAACCTAAGGAGGCCATTGAGCTGTTCAACCAGATGCTTGAATCAAATGTAAATGTTCAGCCAGATGGATTAACTTTGGCTACTGTTATATCTGCTTGTTCACAACTAGGAGATTTCAAATTTGGGCCTTTGGTTGAGTCATATATGAATAAGTTTGGTATTGAACTCGATGATCATTTGGCTACTGCTTTAGTTGACCTGTATGCGAAGTGTGGAAGCATTGATAAGGCATATGAGCTGTTTCATGGCTTGAGGAAAAGGGATTTAATTGCTTACTCTGCAATGATCTTGGGATGTGGGATAAATGGTAAGGCAGTTGATGCAATCAAGTTATTTCAAGAGATGATCAATTCCCATATTTGCCCGAACTTAGTCACCTACACTGGACTGCTAACTGCCTATAACCACGTTGGTTTGGTTGAAGAAGGCTACCAATGCTTTAACTCCATGAAGGACCATGGACTTGTGCCTTCAGCTGATCATTATGGAATCATGGTTGATCTTTTAGGCAGGGCAGGACAATTAGGAGAAGCATATGAACTAATAAGGACCATGCCCATGCAGCCTCATGCTGGGGTTTGGGGAGCTTTGCTTCTTGCTTGCAGGTTACATAACAATGTTGAGCTTGGTGAGATAGCTGCTCAGCATTGCTTTGAGCTGGAGCCTGATACAACTGGCTATTGTTCTCTTCTCGCCAACATTTATGCTTCAGTTAAGAGGTGGGATGATGCCAAGAGATTGAGAAAGGCTGTGGGGGAGAAGGGATTCACTAAGATACCTGGCTGTAGTTGGACGGAATCTATTTGACTCTTCATAATTGGAAGATCAGGCATATACTGCATGCTTAGAGACCCCAAATTGTACCATAATTCTAGTTTTTGTTGGCAACTTACGAAGTTGTTGGAGTCTTGCATGAATTGGGTTTAAGTTGAAAATGTCCCTAGGTTCTATTCTATCTGGGTAGGTTAGATTAAAAGGACCAAGGCTAAAGCTAAGGAAGGATATATTTTCCCTTTTCACCTTGATGATCCTAGTGTTGGAAAATCCTCTTCAATAGGTTTGAAAGGAATGCTTCTCCATGGACCATGTTAAACTTGAAAACACAATTTATCACTTGTTGGAGTCGTTTGAGGTATGGAGGGTCTGCAAGTAACAAGAATCCTAAAAATAATTCTGCTCATTCTTTAATTCTTTGGCCAAGCAAGGTGCAGACGTACAAGTTCTGATGTTAGCAACTCCCCTTGTTTGTCTAAGAAATATATTACTGTTTATCTAGCACTTGCAGATGTTTTTGATGGTAACATCTGTAGGTGTATATAAGATTCATATGTATTTCTTACCTCAATCCTTGTCAAGTTCAATAATAGAGATGCTTCATTACAAACATGTCTGTAGATACTGCACTATACCTTCTGAATTCAACTTTCATGGATTATCCAATCTATTATTATGCAAGTTAATTTTCCGAATCTTTTTCTGCTAGTGTGTTAAAAGACTAGTCTATGTAAAGGATGTGATACCTTTTCAATTCAAATCTTTATTCATCTATAAAGGAAAAAGAAAAATCTAGCTTGGGGCTAGAAGCAATTTACCATAACATTTAATTAAATGAATGGAGGCGTCCAGCTAATTGAAAAACTATGTCATGTTTATGCACCCATAGGGACAACTTTTGGGAAAATAATAAAAAATATAAGTACTTATAAATATTATTAATAATATTTTTAGTCTAGTTGATTTGGAGCTATGCCCTTTAATTTATATTTGGTGTCTCAGAATGATTCCACAACTTTGCATATTTTAATATTTAAGAAAGGAATCAGAGTGTTACAACTAATTGTTGTTTTTTCTTGGTTGAATTATAACTGGTTGTTGAATACGTTTGTACTTATTTTCAACTGGCCGAATTTAGGAAGATAAATTGATATTTCAATCAATGGAAATTTGGACTTGTCTGTGAAATTTTGAATTTTTAGAAGATGACACTGCCATGGGGGATTACTTGTATATTTTTGCAGGTTGAAGAGTGGAGTCCCATCAGATCTCATGGGCCGAACCTCTCTCTCTATTTAGATTGTTTGAAGTCTAAAATACTATGGGTTCTTTTTTATTTATTTTCTTACTACCTCCCCCCCCCCCCCCCAAAAAAAAAAAAAAAGTCTCCAATACACACATAACTGATTGTATGTGAATTGGCTTTCATTGAGCTTTTGCTTCTGGTTCAGTTGACTTGGATATTTTACTGCAGATTACATCTTACCAAGTTTAGTGTGGACTTGCGACGTAAGTCTACTTTGTTGATTTCAACCCATTTCTCACAGAGTTTCTAACTCTGATGACTTGAACGTGCTCTCATGGACTAAACTTCTCTGAATTTAACAACTTAAGCACTAGTCTGTAGAACAAGTTCTCAAGAGCCTATACGTTGCTGAATATCCCATGTTGTGCTGTTGAATGACTCATACCACGCTGCTGACTTCTTCATTGTGTCACCACCAAATGCCTTATACTATTGTTTGTTGACTGCCTCAAGTTGCCATTGTCTGATTCAATAAAAAAATAAAAAAAAGTTGCCATTGTTAAATGCCTTTCAACAATGCTAAATATCTTGGCATGTCACCATTACATACGTAACACCACCGCCGAGTATCACGTGCTTGTAATATCATTTCCACCAAAAAGTCACACCACTTATTTTAATATCAAGCAACCCAAAATCTACAAGATAAGTCTTGGGCATTATTTATTTCAACTCTCATTAAATTACAAACACTATTTGTGTTATATTCAACTTACAAATATTTATTCTTTTCTAATTATCACACCATTTTTTTTGTCATTTCATTACCTAAGGAAATAAAATGGTAGCATTCAACGAGTGACCTATTGGCAAGGGTTCCGGACTCAACTCTCCCAACAAATCTATCTAACCGTTGATGTATCAAAGCTAAGAAAGGTAAGATCTCATGTTTCTAAGGCCAAGAAAGATATCGGATTCTAATATATAAACTATAAAGGGTGATTATTAGAGCTTACTACATCTATTAATCAGACTTGAGAAATGCCAGTTTAATGTTTATATCAATGCCTGCTCGAAAATGTAATAACAAAAGATTAGTGCAAAACTAAAAAAGAACTGCTGCTGTTAGGACTTAGGATCTCTCTCTCTCTCTTGAAAACCTTTCAAATTTTCTCTATATGCATTATAATTTTTTGCTAAATCCCTAAGATATGAGGATTAAACCCAACCTTTTACCACTTAGTAGATATGAAGATTGATTAACTCTCTCTTTGCTTTTTCCACAAGCTCTTCCTTTGCAATGCTGACATTAGAAGAGAATAAATACTTAGATAATGGGAATCTTTAAAAGTAAGTTGTATGATTGTACCTTTTAAATTATCATCATAATATAAACAAATGTATTTGTTATTCATCATTAAAAAAACGCAGAAGGCAAAGTCTGTTGAATTAAATAGATTGCTTAATTGCTTCATCCAAGAGTCACAAGACGTCAATCTAAGACTCAAATTTTGTGTATTGACCTTTACCCAACGGTATATGCATATTTAACATGAAAAATGAAAATGAAGTCACTTTCATTTTTCATTAGTTATTACTTATTACGCTAAGTCAAGCACAATATTTCATTAGTTATTACTTATTACGCCATTTATGTTGAAAAATGAAAATGAAGTCACTTTCATTCTTTTATCAAGATGTAGATAAAAACTTTGCCCAGAAATTTATAATACCTCCTCTAAGTCTTTAGTGGCCACAATGAATTGGCCGGTTGGGGGGGGGGGGGGGGGGGGGTGGGTCAATCCCTATGGGGTAAAAAACAAAGATAATGCAATTTAATTAGTGATGGTCATAAAAAACGTTTCAAATGTAACCATCAAATGTTGTAATTTAAAAACTTTGTTCATAAGTAAAAAAGAAAATATAAAGCAAATCATTAAAGACATGATGATACGATCTTAGTGGTTGAATATGCACGCCTCTAATTCGAACTGGGTAAGCAGCAGCATAAAGTGCGGTTCCATTTTCTTCCTTACCTTCCCTTCTCTGTCGCCCCAAAGGTTTGGTAAAACTTATAAAATGTTTTTTAAAAAATTGTTACCAAATTATTGCTCACAAAATAATTACATAATCATCATGTCACTACCACACGCATAATCCATTTTATTCGCAATACATAAAGTGTTTATTACATGAATTCATGTGGTATCCAGGACAAAGTCAGAAATTATTGAGGAGCAGATCTCTACGACAAAAATAAAATTATATAAAACTCAAATCACACAAACATGTAATTATATATGTGTTTTTTATGTCGCGGAACCTGAAGAAAGCACATACGATGCTATCTTGATGGAACAGAAACTAAACTATTAACTTCTAGAAGAACAATAGACAAAGTCTAAATTTTTATTAATTTGAAAATTGAATTGCTTTTGGAGGCTACAATGCGTTTAAATAGTAAAAATAAAATCTAAGGCAGTTAGCAAACCCTATGGCGGCTATAAAAATATATAAAAACCCTAATTTGACTAAAAAAAACATTTAAAACACCTAACAAGGAAGTAAATCACCTAAACCTAAAATAACAAAAATTACATAAAAATACTAAAGCTAAATAATTAAAAAAATTAAATACTAAACCGTGTTCTACATCAGACCCCTTCACTTGAAACAAACTCGTCCTGGAGTTGATGGTCGAAATTTGAAATCTTTTGTTCCAAATAAACAAATACTTTAAATGCTTTAATGACTTGATCCGATTTTGAAACTTGAATTCTTCATAAAGTGCAGCATAAAATTTATTCTCATCTACCTGCAATTTATTTGCAACATCAATCAACAAAGGACTGATAATAAAATTAAAATTTTATACTTCAAAAAAATCAACATATTGTGTAGTCATCTTCAACAAATCAACCGAAACTTGAGGATTGTGAGTTGTGGACTTATCCTCATATTTAGCCTCAATTAGATCTTCCACAATATTCTCAACAATTACCATCTCTTAATTTCTGTCATTATCCACAATCAGCTCAACTTTCTTTTCTTTGACCTCTTCATCAAGTTTTTGGCAAGTGGTATCTTCAATCTTCAATTCAATAACTTGTTGCAAGTCTTGATCTTTTCAAAATTTTCTTTAGAAATAGGCTACTTCTTCTCAACCCTCAAACCCTTTACTTTACTTAACATATGGGCTTGACTGTGATAATTTTGGTTTTGGAGTTGACATTCCATATTTTGAACATATTGCTTTTCATATGAATATACAAATTTATAATCAACACTTGCATAATCTAATAGTCCCTCCATCCTAATTTGTTTGTTGAAAAGTCAAACTTTTTAAGGAAACATAATTTATTGTCTTGTCTGCCTTATAAAAATGTATAAGTTTACAAAACTACTCTTAAATAAATATATCCGTTTTTTTTTTAAAAGAGTTATTTTTAATGAGGCAACTAAAAAGGTGCCCCAATTAGATTGATTTTTTAAATATTTGTTAGTTTTCCTTTCAAATAGTTTTGAAAATAAAGTAGGGGTATAATAGAAACATTAGTAAATTAATGACTTTTATTTTTAAAAGTAGGACAATAGTTTGGGACATCTCAAAATATAATAGAGGACAAACAAACTGGGACAGAGGGAATATATCATAATAGTCATTAGGAAACCATAAAATAATTAAACCATTTTCATTCTTTGCCAAGAGTAGATTGGATGCTTACCTCATCGCTTTCTATCGATTTGAATATCTTCCCACCATTCCTCTGCTTCATTGTTCAATTTATTAGATGCAAGCCACACTTTTTCTCCATCACAAATCTTCCAAAAATTAAAATACTCTTCCAAATCAAGAAGCCAGTTAATAAAATCCAACTTACACATATCTCCATCAAAGAATGGAATTTTCTTGTAGTTAGGAGTGCGTCATTGAATATATTGATCATGGCTGTTGTGAGATGATTTCCTAGCAAGAAGAGTAGCAATCATTTGCTTGATTTCTCTTATAATTTGCTGACTCTTTTCATAAAATTGTTGATTCTTATCACAAGCCTCTTTACAAAACTCTAGGAACTCAGCCCTAGTGAGGACTGGGTTGTTGATGTCGACACTGCTGTCATTGTTGTGGTGGTTACCATCTTGCCGATTAGCCATCAGACCAGGGAATGTCAAGGTTTTGATACCAACTGAAGTCACGAAAACTTGAAGAAAGCACCCATGATACTCTCTTGATGGAACATAAACTAAACTATTAGCTTCTAGTAGTAAATCTCAAATCCATGAAAGGTTCCTTGAATCCATAAGGTGATAAACTGGAATTCACCAAAGAAAAACAATAGACGAAGTTTGAATTTTTATTAATTTGAAAATTGAATTGCTTTTGGAGGCTATAATGCGTTTAAATAGTAAAAAGAAAATTTGGGGTGGCCAGAAACCCTAAGGCGATTAGCAAACCCTAAAGTGGTTACGAAAGCATATTAAACCCTAAAACACCTAAAACAGGGCAATAAATCACTTAAACCTAAAATAACAAAAATTACATAAAAATACTAAAGTTAAATAATTACAAAAGGTGAATATTAAACTATGTTCTACATCAGTTTTCTATTTTACTTAAAAAGGTGAGCAAAATTGTCAATGTTTTGTTAGAGAAAACTAAATTAACTTTACAGACGAAGAACTTAATTCAACCTTTTTTTTTAGATATATAACAATTAATTTGCTCACAAATAACAAAGCTGTAAACAATACACCAGTTAAGAACCATTTTATGAAATTATCATTCCAAAAATCTCTCAAAAAACTCAAAAAAAAAAGAAAAATTCAATTAACATCTCATGTCACTTTGCATTTTTTGTTATTGCAAAGATAGGCAAATTAAATACTAGAAAATAAGAATGAAAAAAAGGAACAATAAACCGAAGAAGAGTAGTTAGAAAAATTACGAAAATAAAGCATATGAAACACATAATCTGAAAAGTGCATTGCTGAAACAGGGTTGACAAAGTCTAAAAGTCCTCAGATAATATTTTATTACTCATACTAAATAGGTAGTTTATTTTGGATTTGACAAAAATTTTCTTTATCCACATGCCTAAAATAAAATTGTATATTAGAAGTTTAGAACAGCTAAAGAATTTTCACGTATTATTTAATTTTCATAAAAATAATGATTTTGAGTGACCTAAATTTATAAAATTTGCATATTCTATTTGTAGTCTTTTATTTATTTTTTTTTTTACGGGATACTACAATTTTTTTAAGTTCCTAATAAGTGGCCTAATTTTAACAAAAATCTAGTTCCAAATAACAATCATTTATAAAATAATAATAACAAGGATGGAAGAAGAAGAACTTCTTGATAAAAATGTCCACTAAAGGCTTATTTGGCTTATATAATTGATAAGGCTAGTTTATTTATTTATTTTATGTTTGATATGATGGAAAAAACTTAGCCAATTTTCTAGGAATGAATCACTTTTTAGATGATGTCTAGGAATGAATCACTTTTTAGAAAACATTATCAACAAACAAATGGAATATAAAATATAGCACTCTTCATTCCCTTTAATTTTTGTTTTAAAAAAAAAAATTGTTACTAGTGGGAGAGAGATGATTCAAACTATGGTTTTCCATTTCAGCCACAACAACATAGCATTTCGGTCCACTTTAGCCCATTCAATCTAATTTGGTCTCTTTTAGTTTATTTTGTCTACTTCAGCCTAATTTAGTCAATTTTGGTCCACTCCGATCTATTTTGGACCAATTGAGAATTAAATTGATTTTTTTTTTAGATTGCAGTTTCAATTTTAGGCTCAAAAATTAATTTTTTTTAATTAATTTTGGGTTGAAAAGTATGAAATTTTATTCTATTTACTTTCTAGGTTAAACTCTTTAGTTTTAGGCTAAAAAATACAAGCAAAATAGAAATTAAAAATTAGAAATATGGGCCCTAAAAAAGTAATAAAATAAATAAATATTCACAATTTTACCTTAAAATTTCAATAATATATACATTATACTTATATTTGGAAAAAAAAAAGCTACAATTTTAAACTTATATAATAATTTAAGGGAAAAATTAACGACTGCCCTAATAAGGAATGTCCTAAGGAAAAAATTAACGAATGCCCTAATAATTTAGAAATATATGCATTTTAGGAAAGTTTTTATAGAAAAAGAAAAAAAAAGCCATATAATATTTTGACAGCTTTTTCAATTTACCATAAAAGTGTTATAAAAACTTTATTTAAATGGTTTATTAACAATTGCCCTAAAGGGTATCCATTAACATGACCCATAATTTAAACTATTTTAAAACATATTTTAGAAACATATAATAATTTAAATTTAATGTAATATGTTACATGTGTTCCATTAAATAGGGGTATACATTTTTTTTAATATTCTTAATATATTCAAATTAATCAACCAATTATAGTATATTAAAAAAAAAGTATTTTTAATAACATATTCTCCATTTAAAACAATATTCTAATTATGTAATATAAATAATTTTATTAAATTAATTTTTTCATATATATATATATATGTGTGTGTGTGTGTGTGTGTGTTCATATCACTATGAATGTATTGTTGTTGAATGCAAAATTATATGTTCTATTACATAAAACTTCTAAAAATATAAAATACTTTTAAATAACACATACATTATTTAACCTACAAATTTTATATAATATTTTAATAAAAATAATAATTTTACATTGTTGCAGGCATCTCATTAGTTTGAGATTAGTTAAACTAATAGTAGACTCTTGTATTATTATTAAAATTTAAAAAATAAAACTATTTTTTTTTTGGGATCATAGATGTTTAAGACCCATTTGATACGTGTGTTTAAAAACTGAAAATTATTATTTGAAAATATTTATGAAAATACGTGTGGATGAAAAATGTATTAAAATACATAAAATGTTGTTTAAAAACTAAAAATAATTGTTTAAAAACATAAATCAAACACCCCTTATGAATAGAGAATATTTTTATTGGAAAACAAAATGATATTTACAAGACTTCAAAATTACAAAAGCACAGGTTCCTAGAAAGTCAAGTGGCATATAAACTTGCTAAAAATATATATATATATATATATATATATATATATATATATATATATATATATATATATATATATATATATATATATATATATATATATATTGGCTAAAACCTTGTCTCCAAGTTTGTCCAATAGTGTGACGAATAAAGAATATAAAAAGCTTGAGCCGTTAACTTCAAAAAAAGAGAAAAACAGAGCGCACTTTATTATTAAACCCTTATTCCCACGCAAAAGTAAAAACTACCAACTACCCTTCTCCCTCTCTCCTTCAACTTCTTCTTCACATTCCTTCAAAGTCCCTCCAAAACCAAAACCAAATCCACAAACCCACTACTACTTCTTCTTCTTTTTTTATATATGCCTGAAAGAAGTATACGGCGGCGGTATTCGGCGACTCGAGGCCGGAAGAGCAGGCCGCCGAACCCTTCTCCGTCGCCGCGTCGGAGGACCCCACCGCCTCGGAGATCGGCGAGGCAGCAGGCACCTTCGAAGCCTATTGGGATCTTGAAGCGTTGCTTTTCGGACCCGATGCTTTGGAGTAGTGCTTCTGTTAGCAGCTACAGCGACGATGATCGGAGTTTGAGGTCTGAGGATGGTGTTCTTTTCCGTCCTCAGACATGTTACGACGTTTTTGGCTCGTCGTCTTCCTTGCCGGGTTTCTCTCCTCGGAGTCACGAGGTAATTAAACAAAGACTCAAATTTGATCTTTCTTATTGGACCCGCCCACCAAAAAAAAACAAAAAATTTTGTGACAAAACTTGGTTTTGTTAGTTTTAGAGTTGTAGATGTTAATGGGTTTTGATTGGTTTCAAAGATTAGCGCGTGAGTTATAAGGTTTTTTTATGGGAAAATTTTTATTACATGGTTTTTTTTTTTTATATATATATATATTTTATAAATTTTATAAAAAAATATATAATTTATTGTTGTTTGCATTGATTATGATCCTATGTTTGAATTTCATTTGTGCCTCTTGAGTCGAGTCCGCCAAAAGGGGGAAGAAAATTAAAAGGACAACCTTTTAATTGAGCAAGCCTTATATAAAAAAATAAAAAGAATACTAAATCTAAATGAAAAATAAATAATTTGAGGAGCTTTTCTTGTTCATTGAGTTGTTTAAGCCATTAATAAATCACCATTCACCACATTTGGTTTCTACATTGAATTGTATTAACCATTAACACACCTCCCCCTTTGGTGAGTCCATAATTCATCGAGTTGTTGTATTGATCATTAATACGTCCCCCCTTTTGGCTTGTCCATTGAATTGTTTAAACCACCAATAAATTCTACCATTTCAATCTGGAATAATCATAGACTTTCTGAATTTCATCATTGGTGGTTTATAATTGTTAATTTGTCACTGCCTTACTGGTCATAAACTATAGGACTCCAAAATTAACATTGTGCTTTTCTAAATAATGTAGACTTGGGCAATGCAGGGATACAAGAAAGATGCGAAGGTGGTGGTTAATGTGACAGTTGAAGGTAGTCCAGGACCAGTTCGGACCATGGTTAAGTTAGGGGCCTCTGTGGAGGAGACCATAAAGGTTGTTGTAGACAAATATAGCAAAGAAGGGCGAACTCCAAAGCTTGATCAAGGCGCACCACCCTCATTTGAATTGCATAACTCCTATTTCAGTCTTAAAAGTAAGAAAAATTTATGATTTTAAGTTTACTTGCTCAGCTTAGATGCATTTGCACAATGTTAGGTTTCAAATCTTATGATTTCGTGCAAGATTCTTTTTTTCCCACCGCCAAAGAAAGCTAAGTTTAACTAAATGAGTGTGTTTCTGTTATAAATTTGACCAATTTGCTGATCTGTTTTCTTGTAGATAGAAAATGTTTTTAAATATTCTGAAGTTTTCCCTTCTAAGTAGAGTATGTACAAAGCATCACTTTGTTCATTAACTAGACAGTTGCCAGATTTTTATATTGTCTTGTTTGACTTTAAACTTTGAAAAATGTTGATTGTGTATTGGGGGCTAATTGCATTTAAGCCGTCACATTCGAAATACAGAGGACTATTATTCAACCACAGTTAATTGAAATTGAATAATTTAATAGTGTAATCTGAAGCCTATTCTGATGAAAATTTTACCATAAGATGGGATTCTAAACATCCATATGATACCACTACTTCCTGACTCCATTATGATTTGGCTTTGGAGAGAGTACCACTACTTCCTAACTCCATTCTGAATGGCCCATTCTAAGAAGTTGTTGGCCGCAAAGTGACCAATAAACATAATTAGCAGGTTGTTTTCCAATTAATATCTGATTGTGATATTTAGTCTTGCAGCCTAATCAGTGATCACACTTTAATCGTACAAAGATACCAGTGAGTTTGAAAATAAGAATAACTGAATAGATTAAAGAGGGACACTCCGTTTGCTTCCAATTGCGCTTATGCTGAATGCTTTATCTTTGTTTTTATTGAATAGGTTTGGATAAATCCGAATTAATTGGGGATGTTGGTAGCAGAAGCTTCTATCTTCGAAAGTGTTGCAGTGGTCATAGTAGTAATGGAGCATCTCCTTGCACTTCAGAAATTGCTCTGCCAAAAGAAAACTGTCCTCCACCCATTCCACCTCCTGCATTCTTACTTCCATCTGTAATTGCCCGAAAGATCAGTAAGATTTTTAGAAGAACCCGTAGGCTTTGGAAACTCTTGGTCTGCCTGCAATGAGGATGACCAGTCACCACATGCATTGTTTGAGTAACACAACTTATTATTTTTGTTACTCCTAACAACAGCCATGATTCTTCTTTCTGAAAATTTTTCCCCTTTTCTCTTCAGAACAAAAGTACCCGTTCTTTCATACAATATGTACATAATACCAATTCATACTCTCATCATTTGCTGCGTAAATTGCTGTAACTCCCATTGCAAATTCAAAATACAAAATGAAAATTTGAAGTGTTCGACTTTGACTCCTACTCTTTGACGTCATTTTCTGTCTATTGAGAAGTCCGCTATGAGCTTGTTATGTTCTGCCTTACACTATCTTAATATTGTTAGCATGACCAATTTTCAGATTTTTTTTTTCTTTTGGATGAAGGAAAGGAACACAACATTATTCAATATTTCAAGAGTAATATTTTCTCACTTCACATGAATAGTGTGGTTTCACCATGAATTGAAGGTCTTCAAGAACCGATGAATTTGGTTTGAGTGTCAGTTTTCGCTGATTGAATTCTAGCAGACGTGCTCCATCTCATCCCCCTTTGTGATCCATCATTGTCAGCTCTGACCGAATCCAACAGCCACACGTGGAAGACCAAGCGGTTGAGATCATGGTCAAGTTTCGGTTTGAACTTGAAACCGTCTCAACTTGACATGTAGAGAGGCCAAAGCGGGATCCACTACTATCTAAGCTAAGGAATCATTGTTCTCATAGTACTAAATAATTACTAATGTGCGTGGGGGGAGATGCTCACAATTTGTCTGGATGTGAATTGTACATACCCTTTTGATATATAATACATCAAGATTATTTTCAATTACTTTTATGTTTTGTCTACGATGACAAAATTATCCTTTACTAAGGCTTTAAAAGTAAATATAATAAATCTAATTAAGGTAATAAATGAATTGAGCTCTTTTGAACAACTTGGGTTAACTCAAGAAAACGCTTGTTTATGTTTGTTTATTTAGTAAAATGAGTTAAGCTCAAGCTTTTATTTATACTTGATTATTAAACGAGTGAAACTCAAACATAATATTGCTTTCATGAACAAATTCATAAATATGAGACTTGATATTTTATATATAATATTATATATTTATATGTATAAAAATATACTTATATAAATGTGAAATTAAATTATATAAGTTTAAAAATAAGTTCATTCTATATTAAATACTATTGTAACTTTTATTGATAATATAAATAGTCATTCATGTAATAAAGATTATATTTAATTTGTAACAATACAAAGTTACTGTATCTAATTCTTATAAGTTTATAAACAAAAACCATTCTATCTAATTAACTCAAATAGAATATTTTCAACTATAATTAGTTATTAATTATTAGCATAGATTTGTGAATAAGAAAATGAACCAAATTTAAATAGGTTTTTTTTGTGTGTGTGTGGAGAAGATTTTGAATATGTTATTTGTTATTAAAGAAAGGGGCAGGAGAAATAATTTTTTTTAACATGTATATTAATTTTACAAAAGTAATTTTAATGGGAATGCACAGGAGAATATTCTTTCTTTGTCCGCAGTTGGCATGGTAAGAAAGAGGGAGAGGTGGTGTGAATTATTGAATATTCAAATAAAGAGGCATTCTCTTTATTGGTCGGCAAAACCTACAAAAATGGTCGGTTGGACTTGCACAAGTAAAAATAATATTCAATACTTTTAAGTTTTATTGACACTAAAGCGAAAAGACAAATAGTCCATAATTTTTGGTAGAGATCTTCACCAACATGGGCTGGAAAAGAAATTGAGGATCCAATCAAAGTTTTAGTGAACCTCTTTTTCTTAACCCGTGACGGTGGAAGCTCCAAATGTCTCTCTCTCTTTCTCTCTCGTCATTCTTGCCCTAGTGCAAAATGACTATGCTGCTTAATTGGTTCACTGCTTATGGAATATTTATTGAGTAATCTATGTTTATAATATTTTTATAATAATTCCACGATAAATCTTAGATAGCAAAATGTTATTTTCTCAAAAAAAAAAAAAAATTGTTATTGATTCTAATTTGAGATCAATATTAAAAAAAAAAAAATGCTAATATTAGAGTTACTTTTTTACCCACCAATAATAATAGTAACAAATAACAACCTATCATTGGTCAGAAATATTTTTCTTCTAACCAAATTTAATAACAACCTATCAATAGCTTTTCGCTTTAATAAATTCATCTCACCAAGTCTAAGCTCGTGAATCAAATCCAGTCATAAAAGTGATGAGTCTTAGCTCGTGAACCAAATCCAGTCATAAAAGTGATGAGTATGGTGAGGGAGCAACATTAATAAGTTTGCCTGCGTGAGTTGTTACTGTATTTGATGCCATATTAATTGGTACACTGAATTCGTGTTGTGACTATTGTCATTGCTATAAATTTCTCCAATGTTGACACTTGAATTGAAATGATTCCTCAACTATCCCATGTGTTTCCCATTGAATTGAATCAGTGTACGTGGCATTTTTGTATAATTGCCAAATTACTTTACCGGTGCTATGAATTATATTAACTTGAAAAATTGCATGCATTTCCTTTTTCCACACTCTCAATTTCGATTCATTTTTGTGTTTGCCTATTCAACTTAATGCAGTAAAATATGATCTTTCTGGACTTGGTGGTACTCAATAGTCAATATTGAGCCAAATAATAACAAGCTAGAAATGAAATAACATGCTAGTCCAACAGGTCAACAAAATAAATTATGACGTAATATAGACGTGGCTAAGAAAAATCACTTGTAATTAAAAAATGGGCCTACGTCTGTATTTGGGCTAAAATCGATTTGTAAATGGCCTATAGCAAATGATTTCTCTTGCTAGCTAGTTCCCTCGGCCCTTTAAAAGCCTGGTTGAACTTTGAAGGGCGTTTATTTATATATATATATATATATATATATATATATATATATATATATTAGAAACAAACACACACACATAGAGAAGAGGGAAAGGAGTTCTAACATAAAAGTATACCACAACTCTATTGCGTTTAATTGGGTTAGTTGTTTTGTCTTTTTATTGTTGACATGTTGTGGATACTCTCATGTTCTTATTCGTTATTTCTTCTCTTTCTAATGGAAAATGATATGAACATGGTTAGAACCAGAATTTCATCATTTTAAAAAACAAAATTTATATATAAAACTAGCATTAATTCAATATAAACAAAATATAAAACAAAGAAAAAAAATTCAAAATAATTGTTCTTAATACATTTCAATTCAGTTATTTACGATTTATCAAAATGAAGTTATACTTGTTTTAAATCTTAAACATCATTTTTTTTTTATGTAATAATTAAATTTCAAAACAAGTTCCATTTCAATGTATAAAATCAAAGATTCTGTTATAAAATCATCTTCCATTTTGATCATTTTGATTATATTTGTGACTAAAAATGCTCATTGTAGTTTAAAGTATAAACTATAGGATTAAGTATAACTATTCTATAAACAAATTGGTACACTATTAATTTTTTTGGTTTTTTAACAACCATCCGATTCATAATGATTGAGTTTTATTTTTAATAGTAGTTTTATATGATATGTAAAATCTTGCTGATAAAACTTGTTTACCAATAAATAAATATTAAAATTTTCTATGTTGCATAGTTGCCGATAATGTATTTCATCCATCTTTGATTTTTGTTGTTGTTGTTGGAATCTTCTTTGCATTTTTTAATATACACTTTAGTGGATGATACAAGATGGATGGCATCAAGTTTTACATGATGATCAGTAACTTTATGAAGAAAGTTAGAATCATTTCCTTTATGATTCAGAAAAAGCATAATTTATATTTTCCATATCTAACCTTTTATTTTCCATTTCTAGCTTTCTTACAATTTTTTTTTGAGAATACTATAGTATTTCTAACATACACACAGGAAGAGGGGAAAAGCTTTCTTACAATTTGTCAATGCAGAGTACTCACAGCAGTGGTGCTATATTGGTATATTGGTATTTTTTAGCTCCTTAATCACCAAAAACATGCTCCAGCAGTGGAGCTAAATCTATTTTTTTTTAGCTCCATTGCTACAGTGCACATCTATAGACTGTTCACAAGAGCTAAAAAAAAAAATTTATTTTAATAAATTTCTCTCTCCTCTTTCATTTAAAAAATATTTTCTCTTTCTTTCTTTTTCACTGTTTCTCTCTCTGGCTTCTCTTCTTTCTTCCTTTTTCCTTCTCATTTTTTTTTCTCTCCCTCATCTACTCTCTGCTTCGTCGACTGTTCTGGGTTCATCTTCATCGTCCAGTCCTCCATCCCTGATCTTCATCGCCTTTCCTTCATCCAACCCTTCATCGCCCTTTCCTTCATCGTCGTCCCATCTCTGGGTTTCATGATAGTAGTTTGGCTGGATTTCATGGTGGCTGTGGGCAGTTGTTCTTGGTTGGCCGTGGTGGTGGATCGGTTTGTGGTGTTTTTATTGTAATGAGATATTGTAATGAGATGAAATATTTTATTATAGTAGATATATTATTTTATTGTGATGTTTATATTATTTTATTGTGTTGAAAGCTAAAATAGATCCACTGCTGCAATATGTGTGTAGGTAAAATAGATAAAGTAACTTTTGGTGGAACTAAATTGCTAAATTTTTAACTCCACTGCTGTGGATGCTCTAAGAGAAAGTGTAATAGATAAAAGGTTTTATCTTTATTAGGCGAAAAATCAATTCATGAATAACATATCACGAAACATAAAGGTTGCCAAACATATTTATCTTCTTATTATATGTCCAACATAATTCTAATTAAAAAACTAATTAATGTTATAAATCCAAACATAAAGACAAAAATAAAAATAAAAACAAAAACACTAAACAATCATTTAGATGGAACAAATTAGTATGATAATACTCAAATCCGAAAACGCTAAAATTTAACTTTGAGTCCTATAAAACAAATAATTGAAGTGCCATGCAATCGCAAATATGAGTTAACGTTAAGTGGGCAAATGATTATTTTATTTTTATTTTTGTTAAATTTAATTTAGTGTGTTAATTTTTAATTTTTGGATATAAATTTTTAGATCCAAGTTTTAACTTTATATATATATATATATACTGTATTTAAAATAAATAAAAAAATTTCATGGTCCTGGTCTAAGTATAGATCCGTGATATGAATGTACCCATGCAAGCATTTAGGGTATATTTGCTTGGAGGTGGAATAGAGAGGATGAAAAAAAAAAAAAAATGACAGAAAAGTGGAGAAATGATGTTTTTAGTGGGTGTTTGGTTGGAAGGAAGGGAGGAAAAAAAAAATTGTTGGGATCTAAGTGTTTTATCTCCAGACCCATCAAAATATTTTCTCCTCAAATTGGAGAGAAAATAAGAGAGAAAATGTTTGGACAAAAAACTCCCCTCTACGTGCTGAGTACTGTTCACAGTTTCTACTCTTTTTTTTTTTTTTCTTTTTTGGTCATTTTTTTTACGTGTCAGCTGTTTTTTTTTTTTAAATAAATTTCCTTCTTTAATTTTTTTTTTGTCCTTTTCCCTTTTTTTTAATCTCCTTTATTTTTTTTTTGTCAATTTCCTTTTTTTTTAAAAAAAATTTCCTTCTTTAGCTTTTTTTTTTTGTTTTTTGTTTTTTGTCATTTTCTGTACTTTTGGTGCTTTTATTTTTTTTGTTCATCTGTATTTTTTTCCTTATTTGTTATTTTTTTTTTTATCTATTAGGGGCATGAAAGTATACTTATACAAACTATATTTTCTATCTCTCAATTTTTATACTCCTAAACCAAAAACCACAAGAGAAAACTAAAAACTTTTCTATCCTCCCACTTTTCCACCTCTCCAACTAAACGGACCCTTAAATTTTGTTTGTATGACCATATGTGTATATGTTCATGATATTGTTAAAAAAATATCAAATAGTGATTTTGTCATAAGTTAGAATTATTACAGTCTATCATTAGCATTAGCATTACGGTGCTAAGATACTGGAAAATTTATGAATAATGCTAAGGACATAATCTCCAATTACTATACTAACTCATACATATATGTGCCCACTACAATCTATAATTTAAAATTTTTAGAATGTTAATTTGAGAATATTATGAAATTGTTGTAGCTTTTTGTCGTTTTTTCATTGCATTACTCAAACAATATTTTATGCAATGATAATCAATTTGGATTAGGTAACTTGACCTAGCAAGGCGTGTGATAAGGGTAACTCTGAAAGTTTGATAAACTCATTCACATGAAGCAAAGCTGACAGTCCTAACAAACCCGACGACCTTGCTTGTGCCTTCATAAACGACGACACCATAAAGCCGACGGTTACAGGTGCCCCTCGAGATCAACGACACTTGAATGAGATGACCAGAATGCATAGACAGGATAAGAAGCTAACGAAAGGAAGCTGAAGGGGATAAGTAAACCTTTGACGAGTCTGACATGGCCTTGCTTGGCCTCCACACATGAATATATAAGGAAACATCTTGTGCTCCACGACTAACCCTAATCAAGGGAATTCCTACAAGGAAAGGATCCCGCAAGATATGCGTAGTAATGAAGATCTTCTCTACAAGGAAAAACCCTCCATGCCAAGGAATGAATGTCAACCCTACCTACTATAAAAACCCCCAAAAACCTCACAAACTAAAGTACGCATAATTTTCCCCAACTCTGGCACTCTAAAGTTATGAAAGTTCTCTGAGTTTACCTTCAGAGAGTCTTTGGCCAGTATCACACCGGTACTCTCCTAAAGTCTTTTTTTTTTTTTTTTTTTTTTCTCTGTGTTGTGCAAGTGTTTTCTTGAGAACGCGAGGACTATGTGACTTACTAATGATTTTCAGCATTATCAACGTGCAAGTTCAATTTCGATCTCAATGAGTTCCAATCAGTTGCGCGAAATTGGAAACTTATTATTTTTCAATGTTGTGCAGCATGTGTTTCTTTTTCTCCAATCAATATTATTCACATAGCTACACTTGTGACCATCAATTTGCACTTTCTATCACTAAGGTTTGAAGCTAAAAATCATTCCCAATTTTAGTCCATCTTATATCACCTAAAACAAATGGCTTTATTTGATAGAAATGATATTAAAAATAATATCACCTATATCACCTAAACCTTCTCCTATTTCCCTGTGTATGTGTGTTAAAAATACTTAGTATTCTAAAAAAAAAATGATATTAAAAAAAAAATCAAGGAAAGAAAATGTAAGCGGATGAAAAAAGAAATGAGAGAAAAAGATAGCAATATTAATATGAGGCAGAAAAAGATGGATATTAAAGAAATTACCAGTTATTAAATTTTTATTAGGGGTAACTAGGTAGTTTGAAAATTGGCACTTTATCAAGTCATCTTTGTTAGGGGTTTCGTAATCCACCTCTCTTAAAAACAGAGGTAAATATGCATGTTTGTTCCCCTTTTATGTTTCTCTTCTCCTAAACAAAAATATTAGAAAATAAAAACATTTAAAAAAAAGGAGAAAATAAGATCTAAAAATTAGGGTTTTGTAAAAATTAAGAACAAATATAATCTATATCTCATTTCAATCTTCTCATCCATAACCCATTTCAGCTTTGTATATTCAAACATTTCAATCAACCTTGTTAACTTCATTTTCTTCTTATCATTAGCGCAGTAAAAATTATCCAACCAAAACAAGCCACTAGCCCTTAATATCAAACCTAATTCTTATCCCTCTACCTCTTCCAATGCTAAAACATCATCAACAAGAAAATTGTTTTTGCTTCTAACCTTAACAAACCTTTGATTCCCTTGTTACTTGTCGGGGGCGGTTTTTTGCACATAGCCACGTGTCTTTCATTGGAGGTGTGACTTTGCTACGCCCGGATTTGTTTTGCTGAGTTCAATCCGAAACTTGACATTGGGCCGCATAGACCAATGGCTTCCAGTGTATTTTTAAGCCTACAAAATAGATAAAGCACAAAGTCTTAGAATCATGATAATGGTTGAAACAAATAAATAATATGCTTAGCATGATAGCTTTGATTAAATGGTGAGTTGATACGTTATTATTATGTATATTAAGTGATGTCCAATATTAGAAAATAATTAATTAGGTGTCAAATGTCCAACAATAGGATGAGTCCAATAGTCCATGTTTAGTTGTGGTTCATGGTTCATGGCATGTCCGAATTATATATGTCCAATGGTAGTTCATTTCCAAAAAATATGTGTTCAATGGTGCTTCATGTCCAAACAATATATGTGCGTTGGTGGTAGATCAATTTATTAATATATATGTTCATTAATGGTAGATCAATTTATTAATATATATGTTCATTAATGAAGTGTTAGTGAGATCATGTTCATTAAATAGTGAGATGATATTAAAATAATTTGCATCCAGCAATAAAATGGTAATGAATAGAATATACTTAATAATATAAAGTTGAGGATAAAATATAATGACTTATCTTTATATTTTGCAGTTTTAGCCGTAACATCAGTGGACTTAGCATTTCAGCAACATGGTGAAGTGAATTCTCTTATGGTGACTTCATGTTTGAAAGGGAAAAATGGGTGCAACTGGAGAGAGAAAGAGAGAAAGAGAGAGAGAGAGAGAGAGAGAGAGAGCATGTCCAGCCATGTGTATCGGTCGGTTAAGTTTGTCCCCTTAATCATGCACTTAAATGATTTTCCCTATGTAATGCTCTTTTAATTTTTAGTCAAACATGAGTAATATTGTCCTTTATAAGAAGAGCTTTTAATTTCATAAGTATTAGAAATGTATGTCTTCAATGAGAATGACTCTAATATGAAGTTTTTGTGCCTTTAAAGAGAAAGATCTTAGTATTGATGTTCATATGCCTTCCATGAGAAAGGGTTTTTGTAATGTGTTCTTGGAAGAGTGCTTGATGTGTTTTAAGATGTGTGGAGATAGTAAGAAATATATATATTTTTGTGAGATATGGTGTTTGTAATATGTGTAGGAATTATATCTAGATACTTTATTGGACATGACTCTTGTATATGTATACTTTGTGAAACATGGAGCTTAAAGATATATGAGATGTGTGTATGGGTATTTTGTGGGGAATGTGTTTGTAAAACATATGGAAGTGTGAGATATATAATATGAAGGTTAAATATAGTAAATACATGAGATTATTTGTGTTATGGGTTATGCTGCTTTCTAAGAAGGGAGATTTTGTATGAGAAATAAAGAATGAGATGGAGATGTGTTTTGGGCAGCAAAAATGATGAAATTTCAGAATAATGGAGTGTGGGAAAGATGGGTAATGGATAATGGTGTGTTGTAATATGTGTATTGTGTTGTTATCTATGAAGAGGGATTTTGGAAGAGAAATGGGGAAGTATGAAAATGTGTATGTGGCAGCATAATGAGTGAAGTTTCAGAATAATGGGGTGAGAGAGGGATGGATGGTGCCCCCCTTTAATGTGTAGTTTGGTCTTCTTTATATTGAGCCAAGTATGTAACTAGATCAGAACTTAGTTGAAGGGAAAATTAGCAAATAATGAAAAATCCTTGGCAAAGTAAGTGGTTTCATTGGTGAGACTTTGTTTTTTAGCCAAAAGAAAAAAACTAGAGACTTTAAGGCTGATGTTATAGCTGTAACAACTGTCAATTACAACTATTACAGCTGAAAGATGTCATCCAAATGACATCTTGCTTGGAGGAAAAAATATTTGGCATTAAAGTCATGGTTTGGCTAAAAATGACAAAATAATCTTTATAGGATCCTCTTGTTTCTGATAGCCAACTGTTGGGATTGGACATTAATGGGCAAAAAACATCATTTTAGGACATGTGTCAACCGGTTGGAGTTTCTACAACTTCTACAGAAACTGTTTGTAGCTTCCGCTAGAGCTGTTGCAGCTTGTACAGAAGCTGTTACAGCTTCTGCTGAAGCTGTTATTAGTATTTTCGACTAAGTTTCCTCTCTTGAAAAATTATATGTTTAGTCCATTTATAATTTTGGTAAGTAATAGATTAGTTGGTTGATGTTTGATGAAGTTTTAGAGATGTAAATATGGTCTTTTTGTATTTTAACCAAATCTTGGAGAGTAAGAAGAGTATTTAATGCTAGATATGAGATACTAATGTATATTTAGCCATATGCTTGGAATTGATTAATATGAAAATAATAATATAATTAATATGAAATGATATAATTATATTTTAAAACTCATATTATATGATGGACATTAATTTTTATGTAAAGAGCTTAAGGAGTTTTATCATTTTAAGTGTTATGTGATACGAGAGGCTTACCAAATGTTACCTATTGCACACTGACCCGTCAGAGTTCAGGGAATTGGGGAAGACATACCAAGCAACATGCCTTTTTTTTTATCAACTTTGAACCACTGGAGCTTCATTAAACATACTTCTTGACCCTTCAAACCACGACTCTCAAATTTCCCCCAATGAGACTCATGAGCTTAGATCATGAGCAAAAACTGAGATGATGTGCTATGAGCTTGAACCATAGGGTTTAATGCCTTTTTTGTGTAAAAATGGGTTCTTTTGTGCTTTAGAAGAGATTTTCCAAAAATCCATAATAGTGTTAACGTGGTGCAGGTCGCCAATGAAATAAAGTTATATGGTGTGAAAAATTTATCCTTAACATTACTCAAACACTCAAAATTCTTACATCCAAGTCCACTCTAAGTAACAATCTTCTCACTAATAGGTTTCCAAAGAGACTTGGAAAAAGAGTAAAGACCCACGTTGGGAATAGACTTGGCAAAGCATCTCCTTTTGGAAAAATGCTCATGTACATCCATGCAAAATTAGCTTTTAGGCAACAAACCTATCATCAGGGCAAGCTCATAACCCACCACCAAACCAAGTCACCGCAACCTAGAACCTCACATCCAGAAAGGCAAAAACCAAGTCCACCAACTGCACTCAAAACCCAAAACCCAAAAACCTCAAATCAAGTCATCCAAATGAAGATCCACCTCCATCGGTTCTCAAATGACTTTGCCATTTGATCATCGTTTTCTTGGTCATAAATCTTGACCTCTAGGGCTTCAACACTATGCTTATTGCTACCTCTCCCTCACCTTTGCCCTCTGCCTCTTGCTGCTCCTGTCGCCTCTCCCTTATCTACCCTCTCTAGCTCTCGCTAACCCTGCCCCATACAAATCCTTCTCTTTCCATATCTTTTTGTGTCCACAAAATTTAAAATTGTTGTGTAAATTTGTATGTTTGTGGTTGATATAGCAAGTATAAACACAAGTTTAAAATGCAAAGACATTGCATAATTTTTTTTTTACCAATACCACTTTTTGATATATATATATATATATATTTTTTTTTTTTTTGGTTGAGAAAAGAGACAAAAGGGAGCAAACATATATACTTACTCTGTTTTTAACAAAAGCGAGTTACATAAACAAAAGTGGATTACATAATTCCTAACAAAAATGACCTTAGGTGAGTAAAATGTCAACTTTCAAGCCATTAGTAAGCATGGGCGGCCTTACATTAAGACCAGGGGGTTCAAATGAACCTCCTGACCTGGCCCAAACAAAATTTTTATGTATTAAAATTTTTAAATTTTGTCATCTTGACCCCTTAGAATAAAAATTTGAACACCCTAATCCTAAATTTTGTTTGAACCCAATTAAAATAAACTTGAAGCCTGAAGCTTGAATATGATCATCTTAATTTTAATTTCACAATATTTTTACAATAATATGAGGCAAGTTGTAACTGCTTTTTATCTGAACCCACAACTAACAGTATTTTTTTTATCTACCTTTAACAATTGATCACCTATATTTTGTTTTGAAATTTTTTTAAAAGTATTGTGTCAATTCCAAAAATTTTGCTCATTCATTAAAAAAAATTTTTGAATATTCTTTCCAAGATTCTGGCTTACTTTGCATTTGACAATGAAATGAAATTATTTTTCCTTACACTTTTCTTCTTCATTAACAAAAAAATTACATCACTGTTACAACCAACAAATCTATACAAATATGTATCTATATATGTAATTTTTTTCTCATTCTCTCTATCTCGCTTTTCCTTTCTATTTTTTTCCTTATTATTATTATTTTTTTATATCCAATTCCAAGAGAGTGACTATGTCTATGTGTATGGTTAAGAAGTCATCCACTTCAAAAGCAAAAACTTATATCAGTTACTATTTTTTTTTCTTAGTTTCATATTTACTCCTAGTCCTACTCCTAAGTGTTCTCCTTCTTTATCATATATTTTTATATAATTTATATTACCTATAAATATAATAAGTTATTATTAATTTGACAAAAATGTATGATTAGTAACTTAATTATATTAGTTTATACATTCAATAGTTGTTGTCTTACCTATTTTATAATAGTTTTAGACTATTGCATGCTAAATTGTATTTAGAATATTATTTTAGATTATTGTATATAATATGGAAGTTGTATCTATAGAAAAAAGATTAATCATTTAATTTTTTACTCACCCCTCATGACAAATGACAAATTCCTAATTTTGCCATTGCTGATCCCCTAGAAAAAAAATTCTAAAGCTGCCATTGTGAGTAATTGAGTAAGGTGAAAACGGATCTAATCACAAGTAGGGGTATAGTATAATTACCCTTTTCTATTATGTTATTGTATTTCCAAGTTCCACTGTCATGGATTAACAACGCAGACCATAAAATTAAAATCCGATTAGCCCGCTATAAAATGGAGAGTATAATTTCCCTTACGGAGTACAGGTGTCTTTACTGTTGACAGAGAATACAGTAATACACGATCTCTTCAAAGTGCGGCATGTTAGACACTCAGCCTAAAAGTTGTTAGGGAGATAAACACCTTAGGGAGCTTCCTTGAGTAATTAATATAACATATAGAGACACACTTTAACCCAAAAGGCCTAAGCCCAATGGGTATGTGCTCAATTACATTATATTAACCACTCATTCTTCTCATCTTTATTCAATGTGGGACTTCACTCACACGTGTAACCCAATAAATCTCCCCCTCACGTGTGAGTCTCTGCTTCTCTGTGGGTTTCAAGACCTCTTTGTGGGCCATGAACAAGTCCTACTCACTCCCCCTTACCTAATAGGCTTTTCACTTCATCAATGCATCATCCATGGGTCTCTCGTACGCCATCCATGGGAACCACGTGTCAACCCCACACGCACATCCATGGGAACCCCGCACGTCTATGTCCATGGGAATCGACAGAATCTCTTCAACCTCTTTTGCCATGCAACAATATAGCATTGAGTGTGGTATGCCACACCGTGCCCCACTCTGAAATCCCTATCCCTGCACCTATTTTTGGTGAAGGATTGTCCGGTGGGGGTGCCTAGCTTTATTTGTTTTTGCTTACGTGCATCCCTGGTATGTACAAAAACATATATATATATATATACCTGAGAGAATTTTTTAAATCAAAAACCTTTTTAAGAATATGTCATTAGCTGAGAAAATTGTATATCTAATTGGGTCCGGTTAACATATGTCCTTAGGACACACATTAAACTTTCTATTTTCAGAAATATTTCTCGGGAATTGAAAAAGCTGTCATTACTTTTTCAATTCCCGAAATTTTTTTTTCCAAAAATAAAAATTAATGTGTGTTCTAAGAGCATCCACAGCAGTGGAGCTAAATTTTTAGCAATTTAGCTCCACCAAAAGTTACTTTATCTATTTTACCTATACACATGCTGCAGCAGTGGATCTATTTTAGCTTTCATCACAATAAAATAATATAATCATTACAATAAAATAATATTTCTACTACAATAAAATAATACATCAAAAAAAACCCACAAACGGATCATCACCACATTTCACAACCACCGCCGGCCAAGAACAACCACCCACAAGAACAACCTCTATGTAACCACCACAACCCACGGCAAGAAAAAAAAAAAAAAAAAAACAAACCACCACCAACACAGCCACAACCATAGCCCAACACAGCCACAACTACCAACACAGGCCACGACAACCACAGCCACAGCTACCAAACCACCACCAACACAACCAACAAACCGCCATTTCAACCATAATCCACGGTCACAACCAAACCCACAAAAAAAAAAAAATCAAACACCAAAAAACCCATGCCAAGAAGAACCAAAAACACCAGCCAAAAAAAAAAAAAAAAACATATCGCAAACCCACAAACCTAGCAATCCAAAACCCATGAACACATATCGGAGAATCAACCCTGTGTCGATGCTACCCACGTTGTCAACATCCTCGCCGTGCTTTAGTTTTCGTTTACGCTTCGATCTCATCGCTCTACCCGTACATCTCTCTTTCGGCTTGGGACTTTCGGCTTGGGTTGGCGAGCTGGGTCGGTGAAAGGGGTGGGTCGGAGCTTGATCGAGAGAGAGAAGACCAGTCATCGCCATCGCCGATCACGCCATCGCCATTTTCATTTACGCCATCGCCGATCATGCAAAAGGAACAGAGAAAAGATATTGAAGAGATAGAGAAGGAAGAGAGAGGGCTGAGACTTGAGTCTGATGAAAAGAAAGAGACGGAAGAGAGAGAGAAAAAGATGGATTATTTTAATAGAAAGAGAGAGAAAAGTTAAATAAAATAGTATTATTTTTTTTAGCTTTGCGCTACAGTGCACATTTATAAATAGATGTGCACTGTAGCTGAACATCTAAATTTTTTGCTTTTACCTTCACTGCTGCAGTGTAGTTTTTAGGGGTAGTGAAGCTAAAATATACCAATATACCTATATAGCACCACTGCTGTGAAGGACACACATTAGTAAAATCCTATCTAATTATAAGTTTCAGCATAAACTTTATTCTTTTATAGCTGGACAATAGGTTTCACTGACTCCAAATTCCAGCCTTCCCTGGTTATGATCGGACTTGGAAAATGTAATAGCTAGTTATAGCCTAAATGGTTGGCATCATCATTTGACCCGTCCCATTCAGTATATATCGTACATTTGTATATGGTACGAACTGATTAGCTAGCTCTCTCTTTGCTAATTATATATATGAATTTACAATCTTTATTATTTCTTTGATTTGAAGTAATAACTTGTACGTAAGTATGTACTCAATAGTTAGTAAATTCCTAGGTATGTTTTTTTTTTTTTGCTGGGTAATTCCTAGGTATGTTTTGATGCAAAGATAAAGTACAATTATATATCCTAGATATTAATTTGGAACATAACTCAAATTTTTAATCTCAATCATTTACAATGACAACTACTATAATACTGGAAAATTATTAGGTACTCCCGGAGTACCATAAATGCGTGCTCCCTCCTCTCACATGAATGATGGGTCCCACCATGAATTTAATTAGTGGGACCCACCATTCATGTGAGAGGAGGGAGCACGCATTTATGGTACTCCGGGAGTACACAATAATTTTCCTATAATACTAAGTGGACTTTATTAATTTTAAACTGATAACATATGTACCGAAAGAGATATGAGATACATGTATTAACGCCATAATTGCTTATTATACGAGATTGATTAATAAACCGAGTAAAATTATATATTTCTCATTAGAGATGACAAAATGTCATATCCTATTTTGTCTTGACCTAACATTTCTCATTATCATTTTCAAAATACTCAGTTTTTCTCTATTAGGAATCTTATTGTATTTCTCAATTTTTTTCATATTGATTTTACTCTCATATGTGGGACAAAATTTGCTGAATAGCATGTTTTTAGAAAAAATTTAGGAAAGTAACACACAAATGAAGTTAATTAGTAGACTATTTTTGGAACTCGAGTTTGGGTTGGAATTCGAGTCTGACAAATTTGAGTTCCAAAAACAGTCTACTTAACTAATTAACTTTGTTTATGTGCTATTCACCAATATATATATACATATATACATACATATATATATATATATATATATATTTTTTTTTTTTTCTTTCTAAAATGGTACTATTCAACAAATCTTGCCCTCATATGTGTCAGTATTTTCTTATTTTCCCACGCAAATCTTCTGCGCCAAATGAGGCTGAACAACTATAATCTGATTATCTCATCTTATTGCCATCTTTAGAGCATTCACATGGGGTTATTAAAAATTTTAGCATTTAACACCCCAAAAAGTTAGTTTATCTATTTTAACATCTCACTTTTTTTTGAGATAATTTTAACATCTCACTTAATAATACACTTTACTTGTCATCTCATATTTTAAGATATAACCCATTAAAATAATATAAAAAAATCCAATAAAAATTCATTTCACTATAACAACCATCGGAACCATGACACTATCATGATCAACCACGGCACCATCTAAACCCAGAATCACCATGATCCACCACCATCATTGACATCTAATCAAAAATTCACTGTGATCTACCCAATTGAAAACCCAAAACAAACTCAACCAATTGCCACTTGTCCATCTTAATCATCCCAACCAAAAATCTAGACCAAACTTAACCAACCACCACAATGACAAAAAACCTAGATCAACACCACAATCCACGAACCCAAAGATCAGATCAACCATGACCCATGAATCTGCGAACCTACCATATCATAGTCGCGAGAGTCATTATTGACACAACCCATCCACAAGAGCCGTTGAGAGAGAGAGAGAGAGAGAGAGAGAGAGAGAGAGAGAGAGAGAGAGAGAGAGAGAGTAAAAAGAAGCAGCAACTTTCTAGTAACAGCTTACTATATCAAGTTGATACAATGGACAAAATTGTCTTTTGCCCATTTCGGGCAAATTAATCAGCCTTTTGCCCTTCTTTCCAAACTAAATAGGGAAATGCCCCTCTTTTGAAAATCGAGTTTCTCAAAATCGAGTTTAAAAAAAAAAATTTTCAAGGACCTATAGTGACGTTTTTAATAACCTATAGTGGCGTTTTAAGAATCTATAGTGACGTTTTGTAACTTGATATCCATGAAATCGAGTTATAGGCAATAAAATTGCCTATAACTCGATTTCATGGATATCAAATTACAAAACGTCACTATAGGTCCTTTAAAACGCCACTATAGGTCATTAAAAACGTCACTATAGGGCTTAACTCGATTTTGAAAAACTCGATTTTCAAAAGATGGACATTTCCCTATTTAGTTTGGAAAGAATGGCAAAAGGCCGATTAATTTGCCCGAAATGGGCAAAAGGCAATTTTGTCCTGATACAATGTCAAATTTGTTAACTTTGGCAACTTAGATATAAAATGTTTTTTGGTATTTGGGAGGCTAATATTTTATTTTATTTTTGAGTTTTAGCACCTTAGATGTCAATGATAATAATTCTCATATAAAGTGGCACCCTAAGAGCTTCACTTTTTGCTTAGGAAATCAACATTTCTTCCATCATCCTCGAGGGTGATTAGGAAGTAGTCATCAAATCTTTGATAAGTGATGCAGATTCTTTTGCTTCATATGATCATCTGATTAACAAGGTAAAAATTCCAACACGTTCCTTTATTGATGTAAATTTTTTTTCATATTAGGAGACATGGTAATTTTATTGCACATAATATTGATAGATTTTGGCTTAATTTTCTTTATAAAAGTTACAACATTCTTCTCGAAAGAGGATAAAAAAAAGTCCAAGCACCTAAAAAATACACTCAATTATTGCATTTCATTTTACTTCAAAGGTCCAACAATTTCACTAAAAATATATAATATTGTGACAACTAAAAAAATGTTTATTTGACAAATAAAGCTGTTGTTCACATGAAATTTACTAGTATTTCTGATACAAATTTCCAATAAAAATATCCAAATTCACGTGACCGTTGCTTCAACAATTGATTTAACCAAAAAAAAAAAATTTGTGTCCTATTGTAAATTGTTACCATTTATGACGCTCTCACATTTTGTTTCAGGAATTAAATTATTATTATTATCGATCAATTCTAGTCACGTGATTTGATATTTATGTAAATAAGCAAAGCATTGAAGGACAGTCTGAAGCAAGTCAGTTTCTAGGAAACTTCGCGCCTGCCCTTTAAAACTAAACCCTTTCACTTCACTTCACATTTCTCGAACGCTGTCTCTGTCTTTTCAACTCTTCCTTAATAAACAAACAAACACTGCACCAAACACACACACAACACACATTCTTCAAATTCAAACCTCTATTCGATTCGAATCCCTATATTTATCTCCATGAATCCACGTTCTCTAACGTTTAACCGGCGATCCTGCGACGGCGCCGTCAGGGTTCCTTCGTCGTCGAACTCCTCCTCCTCCTCCTACCACAGGTCCATGCAGACCTTCCCGCCGGAGAGGCACACCGACCTCGTTCGCCGCAGAGGAGGCCTCATCACCGTCCCCAGAAGAATTGCTCCGGCACCGGAGACTGGTGGTGGGTCACAATCTCCTAGGCTGACGAAGTTGCTGCTGAATGTGACGATCGAGAGGAGCTTGGGGCCGATACATGTGGTGATATCGCCGGAGAACAAGGTCCGGGATTTGACGAAGACGGCGCTTGAGATTTACACGAGGGAGAAGAGGAGGCCTTTGCTGCCGGAGACTGATCCACACTGTTTCGAGCTTCACTACTCCCAGTTCAGCTTAGAGAGTGAGTTTTTCAACTTTTCACTTTATAGTTTATACCACGTGCTAGTTTGTAACAAAAACGTAGTTTCTTCGTTCTGAATTCAACTTTATAACACGTATAATATAAGTTTCAACCTGCACCATCCACGCAGCTCAACAATAATAATTGCAATCAACTTTTTCTTCGAGACTCATAGTGGCCAGTGGGCCATTTTTTGGAGAATTATCTCGAATTTGCATGAAACCCCCTCTGTTGTTTTTTGATTTACAACAGTGACTGTGTTGTGTGTCGGTTTCCTTCTGTCTATTAAACATATGGCATTTTGCAAATTAATGGTACGGGATAGAATTTATTTTGCTAAAACTGAAAATATTGTAGTAAAATAATTTTTAAATATATGAGTACTGTCATGAAACCAATTTTTAATGAAAAAACTACTGAAAAGTGAAGTTTGAGGGACCTGTAAACAGTGCACAAGTTCCTACTAAAAAGTCAAAACATGCAGCTAGGAAAAAAAAAAAAAAAAAAGAAACACAAACGTGGATCCGCAAATGTGGATCCAAACGGATACTAAGGGTCCGTTTGAATAGAACTTATTTTGCTAAAACTGAAAACTGAAAATCTTATCCGAAAAATAAAGTTTTTATGGGTTTGTTTAGATACTGCTTATTACTGAAAATTAAAAATATTGTAGTAAAATAATTTTTAAATGTGTGAATGGTACCTTAAGACCTAATTTTAAATTTATTTTTACTGAATAAAGTACTTGCAGGTTCGTAAACCGTGCATGAAACCTACTGAAAAACGCATAACGCAGCTGAAAACACTTTTCAATTCTATCCAAACGTTCACCTAAAATGACATAGAGATGATTGCCTTGCTTCACAGCTACACAAAAGAAGCAAAACCTTCCCTAATCAAGGCCCGTTTAGATGGAAAGAGAAAAAGGAGAATAGAGAGAAGCAGAGTAAAGTTAGCTAAAAGTAGGTTAATTTTGGATTAAGTCTACTTTACTCCTCTTTTCTTCTCAATTCAAACGGATCATAAGTTAATGTTTATATATATATATATATATATATATATTAACCTACTGTCCTATTTTCTTTTGTTGCCTTTTGGGCTTCCAGAATGGAGCTTTCTTATCTGGGAACTGTAGATTTATATTTTGGTGGGGTTGGAGTGTAGAATGAATTTTTCTGATTTTTTTTTTTCCTATATTTTTCCTTTTACTTTAGTCTTTTGTTCGCAATTTTCTACCCATAAAGTTTTTTATTCTTTCTTTTCTTTATGAACATTTTTCATATTGGCTCTGGACTTGCAAACAGTAATTTTAGAGTGGCGTTGATGCCTCATTTGTGATGATTTTATATATACACTGTTTTGAGTTATATATATTAATTATATTAACATCAATGAATGCACTATTGACACTGTGAGTAACGCAAAACCTGGGGTTGTCCCTTTGTATGAAACTGTTGACACAACGATTAACGTCATTTTACTATGTTAGAGTGGCATTATTGTTCCTTTTATTCACTTGAGTGCTCGAAAATTTTGGAAAAGTGCCTATATATTAACAGAGCTTGTCTTCTTATCTTATTTATGCCACTATACATGTTCATTTTTTATCAATAAATTAACATGGACCGGCTTTGTGTGGATGGTGCAGGTTTGAAGCCGGAGGAGAAGTTGATAAACTTGGGTTCTAGGAATTTCTTTTTGTGCTATAAGCCTTCTACCTCTACGGGTTCATCTTGCTCTAAGGAAGCAAAGAAGGCAATTAACACTGCATTTCCACTAACAAAGCTAATGGATTTCTTGTTGTAGATCTAAGGTTTTTGAGTTAATTAATGATAGCATGTGTGTATATATATATATATATATATATATATATATATCTATGCTTCTTAATTTGTAGCGTAATTAGCTTTAGTTTTTGTATTACCTATCCTATAATTAGTTTGTAACTAGTTCCAAGTTTTCAACCAAGAAAAGAAAAACCTTTCCGTTGCCTTGTCTAACATTTTTCCTGCACGTGAAATTTAATTAAGTTCGATCAGATTCGTAAAGCCAATTGTGGGGGGCACATGTTGAATACTCGATCAGTTCCATCTCGTTTGATTTTAGTAGCATAACGTACTGCTTAAATTCACACGATTCATTTCAGGGTTGGCAAACTTTGTTAGCCGAAAGTCGGTAGCCACTAGCTAGAACTCGCAATTGCGAACTGAACTCACTTTTTAAGTGTAGTGGACCGATTCCGCATGGGTTGGTGACATATCAAGCTGACACGCAAAATGTGTGTAGCATGACCTAATTTAGCACTCAACTTCAGTCATGGATAGCAACATATGGTTTACATGAGTAGGGTTAGGTCAAATTTACGGATTTCCTATCCAGCTCAACTCACACATGGGTCAAGAATTTACGGATCTCCAATCCAGCTCAACTCACACATGGGTCGAGTTTGGTTGAATCGGTGGATTGTGTTTATATGTTTTATGAGTTTGGTTGAATTTGGTGAATTGTATTTATATGTTTCATGTCTTATAAAAAAATTGGGTTTCATTAATCATTTAAGCACTTTTTTAAATAATAAATTATTTTAATCTATATAATATGCTTAAATTATATTCTAAATTTTCAAATAATCATATATGGTATATAATTAATATTAAGGCGGAAATCACATTTTCGTCACTATATTTTCAGGCAATTTTCACTTTGATCCCCAGATTTTATTTTTACTGCTTTTAGTCCCTATCTTGAAAAACGCTTCCTGTTTTGGTTCCTGCCGTTATATCAGAGATGTAAAATGCACACGTGGCAAACAGAAGAATTTAAAAAATATTAAAAATATTTTATTTTATTTTAAAATAAAATAAAATTTTAGTTATCAATAATTTTAAAATAAAAATATTAAAAATTTTAGTTAAAAATAATTTTTCTTCATGTTCTTCCACCAACAACATGGTTGCCCAGAAAATAGAAATTCAAGATTTTCTTCTCTTTTATTTCATTTTCTTAGCATCCAAACAAGCAAAAACATATACAAAACCATGATCAAACTCAGATACCCACAACAAAAATTCAAAACAGAACCAAAACTTAAACCCAATCTGAGAGAGAGAATCAGATCACCCACAGACCCACTACCACCAAATCGCCACCCACATCTATAGCAACCTGCGTAAACCCATAGTGAACCCATCCCCACCAATCGCCACCACCATAAATCTGGCATCAATACCCACAACAAAAATTCAAAGCAAAACTAAAACCCACATCCAATTTGAGAGAGAGAATCAGAGTGAGAGAAAGAGAGAATCGGAATGAGAGAAAGAGAATCCAACATCGCCACCGCTCCAAACCACCACGACGTCGCAGTCGATCTCCAAACCACCACGCTGTCACCGCCGATCTTCAATCCATACTGCCGATGTCAATCTCCAGTCCACGCTGATCTGAGAGAGACACCAAATCAGAGAGAGGGGAGAGAGAAAGGAAGATGAGAAATGAAAGAGGAGTGACTATATGATTAAAAGAAGAGAGAGTGATTGTGTTGGAGTATCTTCAACCCATAGTTGCTAAAATTTTTTTTTTTTTTTTTTTGGTTTTTGTTAGTTGATTGTGTTGGAGTATCTGAGTTTGATCATGGTTTTGTATATATTTTTGCTTGTTTGGATGCTAAGAAAATGAAATAAAAGAGAAGAAAATCTTGAATTTCTTATTTTCTAGGCAATCATGTTCTTGGGGGAAGAACATGAAGAACATTTATTTTTAACTAAAATTTTTAATATTTTTATTTTAAAATTATTGTTAACTAAATTTTATTTTATTTTAAAATAAAATAAAATACTTTTAATATTTTTTTAATACTGTCGTTTGCCATGTGTGTATTTTTCGCCTCTAATGTGACGGTAGGGACCTAAACAAGAAGTGTTTTTCAAGATAAAGACTAAAAACGGTAAAAATAAAATCTAAGGATCAAAATGGGAATCGCCTGAAAATGTAGGGACGAAAATGTGATTTTTGCATAATATTAAATATGTAAATTTGATATATATCTTATCCTATTTTCTATTATTTCATTTGAATTCTCTCATATTTTGTGTAAAAAGAAAGCATATAAACCTATTCTAGCTAGATGATGTGTACGTTAGTGATGTAACATGCACTACAAAAAAATGGGGCTATCCCAGCGTTTTTAAAAGCGCTGGGATAGCCCCAAAAAGCGCTGGGATAGGGTCAAAATTCCTATCCCGGCGTTTTTTCTCCCGGCGCTTCAGACCGCCGCTTTTTGAATGTGGGGATAGGGTCGTGCGGACCTGTACCGGCGCTTTTCAAAAGCGCTGGGATAGGTCCCGGCGCTTTCAAACCCTGTTCCGACGTTTTTGAAAGCGCTGGGATAGCCTTTATGAAAATGTGAATATAACCTATACCAGCGCTTCCAAAAGCGCTGGCATAGGTAGTACCTATTCCAGCGCTTTCAAAAACGCTGGTATAGGTCTTGAATCACTATAATTTAAAAGGACCTATGCCAGCGCTTTCAAAAACGCTGGTATAGGTCCTTTTTAAAAAAAAAATAATAATAATAATTTTCTAGACCTGAAATATACCTACAATACATATTTTATAACACCTGTAATGAACCACAATTCATATTTTTACAAATAATAATGCAAAAACCAAAAAAACAGATTAAAAGAATTTGATTCACAGATTTTTTACAATAATAATGCTAAGACCAAATGTGTAAGTTAAAAGAATTTGATTCACAAAAAGCCTAAGTCATGCCAATCACAGGACAAACCAATAACCTGAAGAACCCAACCTAGGCAACCACAAGATCAGTATCAATCTACTTGCACCATACCAATAAAAGAAATTACCACATTCAAATAAGCGATAACCTTGCAAACATAAAATGGCCCCAAATTAAACCACATTCAGCAACAATTGATCTCTACAGAAGTTTGGTGCAACAAGGAACAACGATTCCTTTTGAGGGAACAATATATTAAACAATGTATGCGCAAAAAGTGAAATCTAGAGAACTAGAAAAGAGTCATAAATTTTAGACCCATAATTACCGGCTAGCCAACAATAAGGTAAAGGAAACTTCATGTATTATGCTCCAATAGGAGAAACAGATTGATCTACAGAATTGTAGCAAAAAAAAATTGATCTACAAAAGCTTGCTGCAACAAACACCTTTAAAAAATAATAAATAAACCATGCACCCAAATCTATTAAATAAATGGAATGAAGTCATACCTGGACCATTCTTAATCTACCTGTCCCTTAACAAATGCCTTAAAAAGAAACCATGCACCAAGTCATTCCTACAAATGCCTTCACTTTCCGCACACAAAATGAAACACTTTTTCTCTTTTTTTTTTTTTCTCTTTTTTTTTTAAAAGATTTGGAAAGTAAAAACGGAAATTTTTGATAGCTCATAGCTGGAAGCTACTGATAATCAATTGCCCAATTTACTTGGTCCACATTCACATTGACATATATGATATATTGCAACAAAGATAACATTAAAGAAAACCTCCAAAATTTACAAAAAAAATTGAAGAAAATTCCCATGGTGGTGCTAAAAACACTATGTCCCCCTAAAAAGAAGAAGAAGAAATAATTAGAATATTAAACTAAATATTTTCCATCTCAAGTTAAATTATTAACTTTAATGCAACATTATCAAACATGTAATTATAGTTTAATTTACTACCTCAACTTGATAACTAAATCAGGTTCTAATATCATATTATGTGGATTTTGTTAGATTCTAAAAATGCTTCCAATAAAAGGCAACATCAAATATATTTGACAAGTGCAGTGTATTTATAGAGAGATTTTCCCCTTATTAATGCACAATTGATTACACTAAAATTTTGTTAGAGATAACTTCATAGACTAAATTCAAATTTCATCATCCTTTTATATTGTCTTAAAAGCACTTTTGTCAACTCTGTTGATACAGCAGCCTATCCTTGTAAAAAAGAAGTTACTACAAGTTCTCTAGCTTTATTATTAATTTTATAATTTCTAAGGTGGTTCCTTTAGTACACCAAACCATAAGGTAATGAAATCAATTTTAGTCCCACCAAACCATAGATACCACTTAGTGAACCAAAAAACAGCAACATATAGCCATTAAAAGTGTGGGAAAGAGACTAGCAGTCTTAGTCTCCCATAATTCAACAATGAAGATCTTGATTTTTCATTGATGCGTTTCTTTTAGTTTCTTAATGGAAAATCACCATGAAAGAGTGATGGACCATTCATTTTTTCTTCCACCCTTTTAACTATAGGGGTTGGAGAAAATTTACTATCACCCTCTAAATAGTTACGCAAGTGCAACAACATTAGACCCACCTAGGGCATTTTTGCATTGTTTTGATTTGATGACTTTTAGCTACTTAAAAGCTTTTTTGAACTCTAAAACCCATGACCTCTAACGTATCACATATTAAAAGCTTTTGAACTCTAAAATGCAATCAGTACAACTGAAGAAAATGATAAGCTACTGAAGAGCAGAAAACACGCTCAACTTTTCTCTAATAAAAGGCATAAAAGGTAATAAGACAAAAAATTGACTACTTTGTACCAATACAAAAATTAAATTTATGCATACCATGTAATAGTTCATAAAGGTGCCACGATACTAGAAAAACCTTGCAACAGAGAAACCAAGATCTTCGGCAGTTCTATGTGGATCTTTTGAGCCCTAACCCTTGTACCTAAATTCTCAAATGCAATGTAATTAAAAATCCAATATATATATATATATATATATTTTGTAAATCAAAGATAATAGTAAAAAGATATACCAGCCAGTCCAATTCTCTGTCCAGATTTTAGAACTATTGGGACTGTTTGGGGTGAACTGATCACAATATCACCCATTGCAAGTATTAATCTGCATAAAAATGTGAAGTGAACTCAAAAAAAGTGAAAATAATAATAAAATATATATACACATTTTTTTGCTAAATTAAAATATACACATACAATTATATTGCAACATTTTATTTTTTTATTTTTTGAGAATCCATACATTGCAACATTTTAGTCATATAAAATGGGAAAATAAAAAATCAATACCATTGGGTGTGGAGCATCTGATTGTTGGCACATAATCCAAGCAACACCAATATTGAAAGACTCAGCCAATTTAGCACACCAATTCACGCATTCCTTTCCAGTCTCTCCATATGGGCCCATAATATTCCCATACTCATTTTCAATCTATCAAGCATTCAACAACAACAATAATAAGTTTGCAAATAATAATATTAATAGTAATAGTTATAATAACTCTACTTAGTCATAATAAAATGAATATTTCAAAATAGATAAATAGGAACTTCATGCAGATATTTTTATATTTTTTTTAAAAAAAAATAACCTTAACGAAAACAATAAAAACTAAGTATAATTTACTAACCTGAGAAAGAATTATAGGTCCACCTTGTGAAGCAAAGAGATTCTCCCATTTCATCATATCCACGATCAATGTAGAGCAATTATAAATATTTTTAATTAAGCCAAAAAAGAAAACTAATAAATATAAAAAATTTCAAATTACCATGTATAAAGGACTTGCTGTCCTTAGTTGAATCCCAAGGATGTTGTGCAACCATACAGGTAATCCACTGGCACGAATCACAAATGAAATTAGGAAAAAAAATCAGAAATATATACAAGATATAAAAAAATAAAAAAACATATATAATAACAAAAACACTTAAATAAAATATTATTACCCATAATTCCGTTCTGCACATGTATATGGTCCAATCCTAAGAACTTCTTCTGATCTTTAATGGCTTCTCATCTAAAAGACGTAGATGGTGGCTAAAGAAATTGGTAAGGGATGAGTGAAGAGGGAGAGAGGGCAGTGGCGACGCCACGTTGAGGCCAGGGTGTTCCCAGGAACACCCTGACCTGAAAAAAAAAAAAAAAAAAAAAATTATATATAAAAATTTAAATTTTTTTATTTGCTTACCCTATAAAAAAAAATAGGAACACCCTCAAGAAAAAATCAGGAACATACTCAAAATTGTTATGCCAAACAAATTTTGTACTAAAATCTAAAAAAAAAAAAAAAATTGTAGCAGAGCAAGCCCAAAAAAAACAAGCCTAACATCAATCCTAAACAAAATCAACCCTAACCAAATTTTTAAATCAAAATAATTATTAACTAAATACCCAGGTCCAACCCAAACGTATTCTCCAAAAAAAAAAAAAAAAAAAAAAAAAATCAACCAAAACCCAATACGAATACGCGACTGCCGATTCATCAATCATGTAAAGCTAAAGTAAAACCTAAAATCAGAAACCTTACCTAACCTAAAGAAAAAAAACCTCATGAATGACAACGCCTTACGCCTCCACCTGAAACCTCATCACTGAGCACAACCCGTTTTGAGAGAAAAGGAGAGGCAGAGATTGGAGAGGCCAAAGCTGAGCACGCAAAACGCAGCACTGACTAGGGGTAAACGGCGTCATAGTGTTGAGGAAGAGAGGAGGGTGGAGAAGGACGAGGTTGCTCTGGATTTGGAACAGAGCGTAGATACCATATTTTGGTTTTGTTGTTTTGTTGTTTTTTATAGTGTTGGGTTAAAGTTCTTTGCTTTGCTTTGATGGATGCTATCGCTGTGCGGCTGTGGAATTCACAGAGAGGCAAATTAAAGGCTCTAGAAGGTACTAGTTGTGCTGATGTTATTTGATTGCGCCACGTAAGAATGCAAGCTTGATCGTGCGGTGGCCATGTTTCTAGCTGGATTGATATTTTAGTGGGTCCATTTTAACGTTGGTTCCTTACTTCTTTTTTTTATTTTTTATTGTGGTTCCTTACTTCTTTTTCAACACAAAAATTGATCACAATTATTTACATTAGTCACAAACACGTCCATAATATTCGACTCTTCCTGTTCCATAATATATTTCATAAATAAAAACATACTATATGTTCGTCTAATTTATTAAATGTTAAATTTATGCCTTCTATTATTTCAATTTCCTAAAATAAATAAATAAATAACCGAAATTGAAATAACAGAAGACATAAATTTAGCATTTAATAAATTAGATGGACATGTGGCATGCTTTTACTTGTAGAGTATATAGTGGAGTAAGAAAAGTGAGATAGAAGATTTGAACTCAGAATATAATGCGTGTTAATGCACAATGGGGTGTGTGCTAGACTGCTAGTAGTTAGTAAAAAAATTTAATGAAGCAACTAAACACCAATAATTAATAATTTAATTAACCAATACATTATAGTTAGTTTTGACCCTTCCTGTTGCAATAGCAACAGTAGAAAAAAGTTTTTCAGCAATGAAATATACAAAGAATGAACTACGCAATTAAATGAGAGATTAGTGGACGAATGATTACTTAGTTGTGTAAATTGAATGAGATATAGCTTATAGCATTGATAATGAGACTATCATGCAATAATTTCAAAATATAAAAACTCGTAGAAGGCAATTGTAAATTTTATGTATTTGCATGTTTTTTTATTGTTGTTGTTGTTGTCAATATATGTATTTCTCTTTTTATTAGATTGTGTAATTTATGTTTTTTAAGGAACACCCTGAGAAAAATTCTTGGAGTCGCCACTGAGAGAGGGGATGGGGCGGCTGAGAAGAGAAGATGAGAGAAAGAAAATGAAGAGGATTAGGGGAAATGGGAAATAGGGAGGGGCGGCTGAATGAGAAACGTGTAGGCTAGGGTTTTATGTTGTGTTTTAAATAGAATCAAAACGACGTAGTTTTGATAGTAGTAACTTAAAAAGTGAAAAGTAGAAAAAGGTTGTTGTGGAGGCTAGAACCTTGGACGGGACCCTAAAAACCCACATGGCACGTGTGTTAACCACTAAGGTAACTTAAGTTAATGAACATATTTTATAAATAGTAATATTTAATATTTAATACATAAATATTTAATATTTATATTTAATATGAATAGTAATATTTAATATTTTCTTGATTAATTTATTATAAAATTATTTTAGTAAAACTTAAAATGATGCTATTATTAATATATATTATGGGTAAACCACAACCCACCCAATTATCCAATTATCAAAATTACCAAAATGCCCATAAAATGTAAATGATCAAAGTACTCTAAAATCTTAAAAAATGACCAAAATACCCCAAAATCTCAAAATTACCAAAATAACCACAAAACCTACAAAATTACCAAAATACCCCCGAAACCCAAAAAAATGACCAAAATATCCCCAAAACCTAAAAATGACTAAAATACTCACAAAACCCAAAAAAAAATGTTCAAAATACCTCCGAAACCTAAAAAATGGCCAAATAACCTCGAAGCCTAAAAATTAACCAAAATAACCAACATACCCCCAAACCCCAAAAATTACCAAAATACCCCCAAAATCCAAAAAATGACCAGAATACCCTCGAAACCCAAAAAATGACCAAAATACACCCAAAATCTAAAAATTACCAAAATACCCCCCAAAACCCAAAAAATGACCAAAATACTCCTGAACCCAACAAAATGGCCAAAATACTCTTAAAACCTAAAAATCACCAAAATACCCCAAAAACCTAAAAAATAACCAAAATAACCCCAAACCCTACAAAATGACCAAAATACCCCCGAAACCCAAAAAAAAAAGACTAAAATACCCCCTAAAACCTAAAAATGACCAAAATACCCTCAAAATGCAAAAAAAAAAAGACCAAAATACCCCTGAAATCCGTAAAATGACTAAAATACCACCGAAAACCTAAAAATTGGCCAAAATAACCACAAAACCTAAAAATTGATCAAAATAATCTAGAAACCTAAAAATGACCAAAATACCCCCTAAAACTATAAAATGACCAAAAGACCCCCTAAACCTAGAAAATTACCAGAATACCCATAAAACCTAAAAAATGACTAAAATACCCTCAAAACTATAAAGTGACGAAAATACCCCTAAACCTTTGAAATGACCCAAATAAACCGAAAAACTCTAAAATGGCCACAAACAACTTGAAACCTCTAAAATTACGAAAAATACCCTAAAACAATCAAAATACCTCTAAAACTATAAAACAACCAAAATACCCCTCAAAATATCTAAAACGACCAACATACCACTAATCTTATAAGATGAACAAAATACACCTGAAACCTCTAAAATTACCAAAAATAGGGGTTTAGGGTATTTTGGATGTTTCAAGGGTATTTTCGTTAAATTAAAGGTTCTAAGAGTATTTCAATCATTTTGTAGGTTTTGAGGGAATGTCATTAATTTTTTAGGTTTTAGGGGTGTTTCGTTAACTTTTTTATTTTGGGGCCATTTTTTGTAATTTTCGAGGTTTTGGAGGTCGTTTAATAACTTTTTAGTTTTATGGGGGATTTGGGTAATTTTTTAGGTTTAAGGTGTATTTTTATCAACTTATAGGTTTAAGGGGCATTTTTTTCATTTTATAGGTTTCGGGGTATTTTGGTCATTTTTTAGGTTTAGGGGTTATTTTGGTCGTATTTATATTTTAGGGGTACTTTGGTCATTTTCTAGGTTTCAGGGGGTATTTCAGTTATTTTTTAGATTTCGAGGGTATTTTAATTATTTTTTGGTTTCTAAGTTATTTTGGTCAATTTTTAGGCTTCGGGGTTACTTTGGCAATTTTTAAGGTTTCGGGGGTATTTTGGTCATTTTTTGGGTTTTGGTGGTATTTTGGTAATTTTTGGTTTCGAGGGTATTATGGTCATTTTATTAGGTTTCAAGGGTATTTTGGTCATTTTTTGGGTTTCAAAGGTATTTTGGTCATTTTTGGTTTCGGGTGTATTTTGGTCATTTTTTTGGGTTTCGAGGGTATTTTGGTAATTTTTGGGTTTCGGGGCTATTTTGGTCATTTTTTGGGTTTCGGGAGTATTTTGGTCATTTTGTAGGTTTTGGGGGTATTTTGGTCATTTTTTGGGTTTTTGGGGGTATTTTGGTAATGTTTAGGTTTTTAGGGTATTTTGGTCATTTTTTGGGCTTTGGGAGTATTTTTGTAATTTTTAGGTTTCGAGCGTATTTTGATCATTTGATGGTTTTGGGGTATTTTGGTTATTTCTTAAATTGACCCTATCCCAGCGCTTTTAAAAGCGCTGGGACAGGTCTTTCTCATTTCCTTCTGAGAAAGAGCTATCCCAGCGCTTTTAAAAGCGCTGGGATAGGTCATTCTCATCCCCTTATGAGAAAGGGCTGTCCCAGCGCTTTTGAAAACGCTGGGACAGCTCTTTCTCAATCCCTTTTCAGAATGACCTATCCCAGCGCTTTTAAAAGCGCTGGGATAGGTCATTCTCATCCCCTTATGAGAAAGGGCTGTCCCAGCGCTTTTAAAAACGCTGGGACAGATCTTTCTCATGAATGACCTATCCCAGCGCTTTTAAAAGCGCTGGGACAGGTCATTCTCATTCCCTTTTCAGAATGACCTATCCCAGCGCTTTTAAAAGCGCTGGGACAGCTCTTTCTCATAAGAGAATGAGAATGACCTGTCCCAGCGCTTTTAAAAGCGCTGGGACAAGTCTTTCCATTTCCGTATGGAGAGAGCTGTCCCAGCGCTTTTAAAAGCGCCGGGATAGGTCATTCTCCATAATGGAAATCCGTAACCCTATTCCAGCGTTTTTGGGCTTCCTATACCAGCGTTTTTGAAAAACGCCGCTATAGGCCTCCTATTGCAGCGCTTTGTAAAGCGCCGGCAAAAAGCGCTGGTATAGGCTTATCTATTACGGCGGTTTGTAAAAACGCTGGGAAAAAAACGCTGGGACAGGACGTTTTTTTTGTAGTGATGTGCAAAGAAAGCATTTTATTTTTGGTTATTTATTTATTTTTAATTTTATGCTGGAATTTTATGATGTAACGCATGAATTGAATAAGGAAATTTTTTTTATTCAACTTCAAGATTTCAATGAAAAACGCATATCTTGTCAATCATTTAAATTCAAAAGTCTCATGAAATTAGACAAACCTTAATATACATATGAAAATATGATGCATGAAACATATGAATCGTGTGATGATGAACATGTTATTATGGCACGGATCTAAATCAAGTTCATACAAGAATTCTAGCCCATTCAAATCTAATCCTGAAAGCATATGCTATATATCATAGACAAAAATAACCAAAAGAATTGGAAGTTATACCTACATGTTACGTACACTCTTCTTGATAAGCTTTAGTGGCGAATCCTCAAACCTTGAACGTGCCGGATCTCATGAACATATATGAACTTTGATCATCATGCTGCTTCCTTCCTCCTTGGATTTCCTTAGTCACCAAACTCCTTCTTTCTCTTTCTAAATTCACGAACTCTCTTCCTATGAATTTTAATGGAGTAGATGTGTGGTTTGGTTGGATGCTTCCATCTGTTGACAAAGATTATTGGTTGATCTACCAAGAAAAGGACTTGAAACTCGTCTTAATGATCTGATCTATGGATTCTTAAGGGAATTAAGTGATGTCCATGGTGTTTCTTATCGATGGATGTACAAACATGGTGATGAGAATTCGTGGGTTTTGGTAGTAGTAAGGTTCTTAAGTACGAGAACTCTAAACTATGCCTAGGTAGAATAATTATGAACCTCCTTCGCTTAAGTTGCCTCCCCCTCTTTACAGAGAAGTGTTTTTAGGGCTTAGGGGTTTGCATTTAGAGATCAAATATTGCGTTTTTCTCCCCTGTACAAAATTGGAAAAAATTAGAAACAAAATAGAGCTAAAATTAAAAACCTTGGAACTAGAATGTTGTTGATACCTATTTTTGCAAATTTGCATCCAAAAGCCCATGAGGAGAAAAGCCCAAGAAAGCCTCCAAGAGATGAGTTAGAGTATGAGAAAAGAGATAATAATCAGGTTATATTCTAAAGGCCTAAAGTGAAGTGAATGCACAAATAAAGTCTTAAGTGATAGTTAATTTGAGAATGAAAAATAAAGCCCAAAGGTAGGCCCATGGACCCCTTTTGGGAGAAGAGTAATAGGAGGCCATTCTTGAAGAGTAATGTTGAGAATAAAGATGAGTAATAAGAAGCCCTTCTGGAGGAGTAAAATGGATATTAGAAAAACTCAAAGGTAGAGAAACAAAATACAGCCCAATAAGTGAGGCCCAACAGAATAAATGAAGAGAAAAGAAAGGAAAAGGGTTAGCAAGACCAACCTAATGTAATGAATAAATGAAGATAAAAGAAAGCAAACGGGTTTGGCAAGCCTAACCCAATATATGGTAGAAAGCCCATAAAGCCCTTGTATAAGGGGATAATGATGAATTTTGATTCTGTAAAGTAAAGCAAGGTGAAACCGTGCAAAACCATCGCGGTAGAAAACACACGAAGAAACAAGACATAGCCATAGTGGCATGAAGTGCATGAAGAAACAAGACAAAATCAAAAGTGGCAGAAAACGAGTGAAGAGGAAACAAGACAAAATCAAAAGCCACAGAAAACACATGAAAAGGAAGAAGCCAAAGAACGGGAAGTGGAGCAGCTGGAGCCTCGTCAACCTACAACCCAGCCAATGCAAGTGAGGCATGACCCGCGACTAAAGAGGAACAAAGGGCGTGGTTTAGTGGAGGGGGGAAAAGACCTAGTTTTGGTATCCTGCCAAAACCCCTTTTGAGAGATGCTTTTTGGGTATCCATACTTACCAAAATGGGTAGGAAATTGGTGGGAACTATCTGATGCATATTAGGAAGTGAGGACAAGAGAGATTAATGAGGGTTTGTCGTTAAGAGAAAGAGAGAAATAGTGGTATTGTGGCTGGATTGGCTTTTGCCCAAAAGTGGAAAGAAGTTAGTCGCTAAGCAAGTAGTGGGACTAAATCCACTTCTAGCGGCCAAAAGGTAATGCAGTGAATCCACCTATACATGACCAGAACAATACATTGTGGGTATTGGTTGAATGCTTGCAGTAGATACAATGGTTGATGAAAGTAAGGGAAGAAAAGGGAAATCACCTAGGATTGATCTTGGGTATAAAAGGAACAATATCCATGAATATGGGAACAACACAACAACAATCATCAAACAACGGAGAACAAGAAAAACACAGTGTTGGAGCATTTTAATATTAAATAATTAAAATGAATAAATGTTATAACATAAATGTAGAGATATGTGAATGAATATGGAAGATGAAGAGTTAGTGAAAATGGTTAATCCCACATTGAAAAGAAGAGAGACTATTTTATTCTTTTTAGTTGTGGTGATTAATGGGCTAAAATGTATTGTCTCAGATATTGGGCTAGATACGTGCGCAAAGGGGAGGTGAAGAGTGGAGGTATCAAAATTGGAAATGAATCAGCCTCTTGGATCCTCCTACTTGACAGCCCATTCAGAGAAATTACCATATCCGTTGGTGAGCAAATTGCCCGGATTAATACTCTATTTTTATTATGGAAAATAAAGAGCCATTAACCCACTTAATGGACTTTTCGTTTAGGCCTATTCATTCTTCAGAAACTCCTTATCTCACCATTAATTATGTAACTCCAACCCATCAGATTAATATCCAACAATTAATCTTGTAACACCCACAACATCAGAATAATGGACCTAATTAAATCAAAATAAATTGGGTAATAATTTCGTGAGGCCCATTGAGCCTATAAATAGACTCATTCAGACCCAGTTCAAGTTACTACAACATACAATACACACAAAGAAAAAAATAGAGAGATTCTTGGCAAGGAAGGGTGTTCTTTCTGGTGGAGCTTTGGGCTTGAACACTTTGTGCAGAGGTTGTTCTAGCCATACAACACTTGTTGGGCTGTTGTATCCTGGGGGAGACAAGTCAGAGAAGGTCTGCACCGGTTACGAAGTTTAGCCAACCAAGGGCTTGAATCTCCTTAAAGAGAGCGAGTGTCGCGCCTCAGTCCAAATTGTGTTGTGTAATTCCTTTCTTTATACTAATAATATTCAGAAGTATTATTCAGTTTCTCATTGTGTTATTTCCATTATTATTGTGATTGCACCAACAATTTTAAGGAAATTCACTTATGGAGCCTACACAAGAGAAACCAAATGAGCCAGTTGGAGATCTCAACAAGCCCTTTCGCTTTAAGGGAGCCCACTTCAAGAGGTGGAAAGGCAAGGTCCTCTTCTACTTGAGTCTTCTCAAAGTCTCCTACATCCTCACTGACAAGAATCCATCAAAAGTTCCTACCGATGAGATGAGTGAGGAAGAATATAGTCTCCATCAAGAAAAATTAGATAAGTATACAAAAGATGAATATAATTGTCGTTCTTATCTTTTGAATTGTCTTGCGGATCATTTCTATGATTATTATGATACAACTTACAATTCTGCTAAGAAAATTTGGAAAGCTTTACAAAACAAGTATGATACCGAGGAGGCTGGTGCAAAGAAGTATGCTGCTAGCAGATTTTTCCGTTACCAAATGGTGGATGGAAAATCGATGGTGGATCAAGCACAAGACTTCCAAATGATTGTAGCAGAATTGAGATCCGAAAGCATAAAGATTGGAGACAATTTGGTGGTAGCTGGCATAATTGATAAACTACCATAATCTTGGAGGGAGTTCCAAAAGACTTTGCGGCACAAACAAAAGGAGACATCCTTGGAGACTTTGATCACACGCATCCGTGTGGAGGAGGAGGTTAGAGGACAAGATGCACTCATGACACAAGAGAGCAATGGTAATTCCACCACAAAGGTAAACCTTATTTCATCCAATAATAATATGCCCAAAAATCATTTTCCTAGAAATGTTCAATTGAAGCCTAAAAAAAGAGCCTTTAAAAATAATAATAGACCTCAAGGAAGGGGAAACCCAAATAAAAATTACAATAAGAACCAAGGACCCCCTTCACAAGATCAATTTAATAGATCCTGTTTTGTTTGTGGCAAGAGTGGGCATATTGCTCGATTTTGCAAATTTCGGAAACGTGAATCTGTCCCGCAGGCTAACGTAACCGAAGAGCCTTTAGTGCCTATGATTACAGACATCAATATGGTGCAATATGTTGAAGGGTGGTGGGCAGATTCTGGTGCTAATAGGCATGTCTGCTATGACAAAAATTGGTTCAAATTGTACACTCCTTTTGAAGAAGAAAAAACTGTTATGCTTGGTGACTCTAGCAAAACCAAGGTTCTTGGGAGTGGTGAGGTTGAATTGAAATTCACTTCTGGACGTGTGCTAACATTGAAAGATGTACTTTACACTTCGTCCATGAGAAAGAATTTGATGTCAAGTTTTTTGCTTAACAAGGCTGGCTTCAAGCAAACTATGGAATCTGATAATTATGTAATCACTAAAAAGGGGTTATTTGTGGGCAAGGGTTATGCTTGTGATGGAATGTTTAAATTGAATGTTGAGAATAATAAAGCATCTACCAGTTCAGTTTATATGCTTTCTTCTATTAATTTTTGGCATGCTCGTTTGTGTCATATAAATAGTAGATATGTGGGAATCATGAGTAGTTTAGGATTAATTCCAAGACTGTCAAAAAATTTTGAAAAATGTGAAACTTGTAGTCAAGCTAAGATTACAAAAATGCCTCATAAAAATGTTGTAAGAAATATCGAATTGCTTGAGTTAATTCACTCCGATTTATGTGAATTTGAGGGAATTTTAACTCGTGGAGGAAATAGATATATTATCACTTTTATTGATGATTTCTCAAAATATACAACTGTTTATTTGTTGAAAAATAAAAGTGATGCTTTTGAAAAATTTCAAGATTTTTTAAAAGAAGTTGAAAATCAATTCGGTAGAAAAATAAAAAGAATAAGAAATGATAGAGGCCGTGAGTATGAATCAAGTGCATTCAACTCATTTGTTCAGTCTTTGGGAATATCCATGAAACTACTGCACCATATTCACCTGCTTCTAATGGTGTGGCTGAAAGAAAAAATAGAACTTTAATTGAGTTAACAAATGCCATGTTAATTGAATCTGGTGCACCTTTACATTTTTGGGGTGAAGCTATTTTAACTGCATGTCATGTTTTGAATAGGGGGCCACATAAAAAGTCACACACCATACCTTTTGAGATGTGGAAAGGACATAAGCCAAATTTGGGATATTTGAGAGTATGGGGTTGTCTTGCTTATGTAAGGCTTACTGACCCTAAAATGCCAAAATTAGGTATAAGAGCTACTACCTGTGTTTTTCTTGGTTATGTGATTAATAGTGCAGCTTATAGATTTTTTGATCTTGAAAACAAAATAATTTTTGAATCTGGTGATGCAATTTTTCATGAAGAAAAATTTCCTTTTAAATTAAAAAATAGTGGGGGTGAAGAAAATATTTTGTCACAACCTAGTTCTTCTACTTCACATTTACAAAATCAAGAAAATTTTGAAATGGAACCTAGAAGGAGTAAAAGAGCTAGAGTTGAAAAGGATTTTGGTCATGATTATTATGTTTTTAACATTGAGGAAAATCCCCAAAATTTAAAAGAGGCTTTAACATCATCTGATGGTATATTTTGGAAAGAGGCTGTAAATGATGAGATGGAATCTCTAATTTCTAATAGAACTTGGAAATTAGTAGATCTTCCATCGGGTTGTAAGACCATAGGTTGTAAATGGGTCCTTAGAAAAAAGTTGAAACCAGATGGGTCAATAAATAAGTTTAAAGCTAGACTTGTTGCAAAAGGCTTTAAACAAAAAGCTGATCTTGATTTCTTTGATACTTTTTCTCCGGTAACAAGAATTACATCTATTAGATTGTTAATTGCTATTGCCGTAATTTTTGATTTGAAAATTCATCAAATGGATGTAAAAACTGCTTTTCTAAATGGGGACCTAGAGGAAGAGATTTATATGGATCAACCCGAAGGCTTTGTAGAGCCTGGACAAGAAGCAAGGTATGTAAGCTAACTAAATCCCTATATGGCTTAAAACAAGCACCTAAGCAGTGGCATGAAAAGTTTGATTCCTGCATGATTGAGAATGGTTATAAATCAAATGAATGTGATAAATGTATTTATTCTAAATCATGGAATAATTTACATGTTATTATTAGCCTTTATGTGGATGATATGTTGATTTTTGGCTCAAATATGCATGTTATAAATGAGACAAAAAATATGCTTAAAAGCCATTTTGATATGAAAGATCTTGGTGAGGCTAATTTTATTTTGGGCATGAAAATTACAAAAGCATGTGATGGAATATATCTTGATCAATCACATTATGTTGAGAAAATATTGAGAAAATATAATTTTCATGATCACAAAAGTGTAGCTACTCCTTTTGATTCTAGTGTTCATTTATTTTCTATGAATAATGATGATGAGATTTTTAATCAAAAGGATTATGCTAGTATCATTGGTAGTTTACGTTATGCTACTGATTGTACTAGGCCTGACATTGCATATGCAGTAGGAGTGCTTAGTAGATTTACTAGCAAGCCTAGTAAAGATCATTGGCTAGCTATTAAGCGAGTCATGAGATATTTAATTGGTACCAAAAACTATGGCTTATTTTATAAAAAGTACCATGCTGTGATTGAAGGTTTTAATGATGCCGATTGGAATACTTTGTCAGGTGATTCTCTCTCTACCACTGGTTATATTTTTACCTTAGGTAGTGGTGCTATTTGTTGGAAATCTAAAAAGCAAACAATAATTGCTAATTCAACGATGGAAGCTGAATTAATAGCATTAGCTTCAGCTAGTGAAGAGGCAAATTGGCTTAGAGATTTGTTATATGAAATTCCACTTTGGGAAAAGCCAATTCCACCGATATTAATTCATTGTGATAGCACTGCCGCAATTGGTAGAGTTAAAAATCGTTATTACAACGGTAAATCCAGACCTATAAGAAGAAAGCACAGTACCGTGCGATCTTATTTGAGTGGTGACATCATAACTGTGGATTATATTAAATCTAATGATAATCTTGCAGATCCATTTACCAAGGCCTTGGCAAAAGATAGAGTCTGGAATACATCGAGGGGGATGGGACTAAAGTCCATAGAATCATGAGCCATGTATGAGGATACCCAACCTAAGGACCAGAGATCCTGAGAATTGGGTTCAATGGGAAAAACGAATCATACGATGGTCGTAAGAAATGTACAATTTATTTATTTTTTAATTATTTATTTTGTAAATAATTTTTTAATTGTTCATCCCTATGATGTAAGTGCATTTATCCTGTAATATGGAGAGGATGAGTTAAAAAACTCTTAATGAAATTTGTAGCTCGTATGAGTGGGGTGTCAGAATTACAGGAGCACCCTTGACAAAATTTCACCTATGTGAGTGTGGGGGTGGGGCCGCTCCCTATGAGATTTGGACTTAGTCTCAAATACACTCATGAAACTGGGATCAGCACACGGCCGTAAAGTGCTAGCTATAAAAGCTCATGTCAACACCTGGGTTATTATGTGTAAGCAGTGATACTTAATTTCCCTAAAGCAGTCCTAGTTCAAGTCGGAGACCACTACGACTCTAGAGTTGAGATCGCTGTTTTACTAAGTGAAGGTTCAATGCAGAGCACACCTTCATGATGCATAGTGACCCGTCTTTGCCTGGTAATCTTTCTTTAACTAAAAGTTTTAATATTAGAATGAGTGGGGGATTGTTGGAGCATTTTAATATTAAATAATTAAAATGAATAAATGTTATAACATAAATGTAGAGATATGTGAATGAATATGGAAGATGAAGAGTTAGTAAAAATGGTTAATCCCACATTGAAAAGGAGAGAGACTATTTTATTCTTTTTAATTGTGGTGATTAATGGGCTAAAATGTATTGTCTCAGATATTGGGCTAGATACGTGCGCAAGGGGGAGGTGAAGAGTGGAGGTATCAAAATTGGAAATAAATCAGCCTCTTGGATCCTCCTACTTGACAGCCCATTCAGAGAAATTACCATATCCGTTTGTGAGCAAATGGCCCGGATTAATACTCCATTTTTATTATGGAAAATAAAGAGCCATTAACCCACTTAATGGACTTTATCAAGCCTATAAATAGACTCATTCAGACCCAATCTAAGTTACTACAACATACAATACACACAAAGAAAAAAATAGAAAGATTCTTGGCAAGGAAGGGTGTTCTTTCTGGTGGAGCTTTGGGCTTGAACACTTTGTGCAGAGGTTGTTCTAACCATACAACACTTGTTGGGCTGTTGTATCCTGGGGGAGACAAGTCAGAGAAGGTCTGCACCGGTTACGAAGTTTAGCCAACCAAGGGCTTGAATCTCCTTAAAGAGAGCGAGTGTCGCGCCTCAGTCCAAATTGTGTTGTGTAATTCCTTTCTTTATACTAATAATATTCAGAAGTATTATTCAGTTTCTCGTTGTGTTATTTCCATTATTATTGTGATTGCACCAACACACAGTAACCAAGAGAATCAGAATAATGAGTTGAAAGTGAAAGAAGAGAGAAAGAGGACAAGAAAGGGAAATGTAAAAGAGAATAGAGAGTGGCAAAAGTAGAGTATACACGACAGACCTAACATGCATCACTAGGCAAATTTTTCTCTCCTTCATACAAAACCATACTCTCTGTCATCTCAATCAAGAGGATAGCTATTCTAACCCATTCTCCAAACTACATACTTTTATGGCCTTGTAAGTAATAAGGTTAAGTAAGTTGGAGTTTGGACTCTTTTTAATATATATCCTACGGAAAACATTTTTACTTTTGTTATTCTGTTTGCTGTTATTACTATTTATTTTTGCTGCCAACATTCTCAAGCTAACAGTTATTTTGATATTACTATATACATATACATATACATATACATACATACATATAAATATAAATATATATATATATATATATATATATATATATTTCTCTTTGTTTGGAGTGTTTAGTCTTGTGCACAGACTGGTTCCAAGGGAATCTCGCGAAGAGAGCCAGACCCAACTTCCCTACCCTCTACAAAAAGCCTTAGCTCGATAGTGCAAAAAGGCACTCACAAATGTCAATCTACACTCTAATAATTACTAAAGTTTCGATTAGGTCTACTATTATTAAGAAAAAAAATTCAAAGTTTCCACTTATTATGGACTTTTTCTTGATTAAGTCTCCCAAATGAAATTTTTTTTCTTTAAATTATTAAGGTAAGTACATTATTAAACAAGATAAAATAATTATTTGAGATAACTCAAGAAATTACATATTGGATTTTCTTGTACTTTCATGTTATCATTGATCATGATTTAAACCAATAGTAATATTTTGAAGGGCCAATTGAAATTAATCATGATGTTCCTACACATGCATAGTACCTATGGTAAGACCTTAACTAATAAAAATCGACCTTTCATATTACTTGGGTCAAAATATGGATTTTCACTTAGAAAAGCCAGTTTATCCTTAATTCAACAATGACGTTACTATTTTGTTGATTTAAATGTTGAATGTTGAATGTTGAATGTTGAATGGTGAAAAACCAGTTTATACACTATGAATTTGAATGTTGAGGTCAATTATAGAATTTTCTACCTAAGTGAAATTACTATTTTGTCCTAGAAACGTGAATTTTAATGATTGCAAAATAGAGTATTTATTTACACATCTATTTTTAACCTAGGATTTATGTTTATATATTTGTTTGAATAATGATAGATAGTGTTATGAATTATGTGACGCTAATAAGTAATACATTTATCCTATTAAATTTACAGAAGATGAAACTATATACTAAGAGTGAATTATCAGTAGGCTTATTACTTTGTGATATATTATGTGTTTAAATTTATTTGTTGAGAGTTATCAAAGAGTATAACTATATCTTCTCACAAAAAAAAAGTATAACTATATCTAAAAAGACAAAATTTAGTTACAAAATTAGTTATAGTCTAAGGCTACTATCTTACTCAATAAAATAAACATTACTACATATCTTAAAAATATAACCATTAAATTACTTGTTCTTTACGCTCTTAATACACGTGTCAAATTTTGTTGGATATTATTTACCATATGATTTGTAAACTTATATTTTATACATAATTTTAAATTACAAAAACTTGCAATTTAAATAATTTTTTGATGACATAACTATTGATCTTTAATTTTCTAAAAATTTTGCAAGCATGAAGTATATAAGAAGAAAATGTAATCCAATAGTGAATTTGTCAAAATTTATTTCCAATAAAAAGATATTGAATAATGTTGTAGTCAATTTTATAGCTAAACTTTATCCTATCTAAAAATATAGTAATTTTTAAAAACTATATATAAGTGAATTAATTAAGAAGCTAATATATATAAGTGAATTAATTAAGAAGCTAATACAAACTCACACGGATTCATAGCATCTTATTTTAGTTTTTTGATAGTGGATTAGAATATGTATATTAGCAAATGAATATATTAACAAAATCTTGTATTATGTATATTAGTATAGAGATGGGTTCAAGTTATACCTAGTGTATCTCCACAAGAGTTACACCTTTTGTAAGTCGTAAATTTATGAGAAATCTAACGGATAAAAACAAAACACCATTATCCATTACAACATTAAATACTTACCTAAATTACAACATTAAATACTTACCTAATTAATAGTCTCCTCATTAAATATTTCTTATGTCTCTTTTTCTCTCTCCTTATTAAGTCTTTCTTTCCATTTTCTTTGCAATTTCTCCTACATTCTACTTTCTTAGTCAAAAGCTTCTGTCATGAACTGAATGACCACAAGAGTTACACATTTTTTAAGCCGTAGATTTATGAGAGATCCAACGGATAAAAACAAAACATCATTATTCATTACAACATTAAATACTTACCTAATTAATAGTCTCCTCATTTAATATTTCTTATGTCTCTTTTTCTCTCTCCTTATTAAGTCTTTCTTTCCATTTTCTTTGCAATTTCTCCTATGTTTCTAACTTCTCCTACGTTTCTACTTTCTTAGTCAAAAGCTTCTGCCGTGAACTGAATGGCCACACTGCAAAATTGTTTAGCAGTTTCTTCTTTAGCTTCTGCTGTGAACTAAAATAATGGAAGTCAAAAGCTTCCATGTTTTATTAAATGTATTCTAATTATATCATCCTGTTATGCTCTTAGTAATAAATTTGTGAAACTGCTTGGTTTTTTTTTTTTTTTTTTTGGTTTTTTCTTTCTATTGGTATGATAATAAATTTGCAAACACAAGTTTTTTTTTTATGAGTGTTGTCATTCTACTAATTTCAATATTTGTAAAAATATGAATAATTTAATTTCTTCTGAATTAAATGGAAAGTCAGCGGTAGTAGAGTTAAACAATTGGGCCTATCTTGAGTTTCTCTCTCTTCTACATCTAGAGACGTTTAATAAAGAGAAAGGTATTTAAGATTGTAAGAACTTATAGGCCTCTAGCCATACTATTATCATACGATGAGGGTAAACATTAGGATGAATTTGAATTACAAACAAATTCTAATTGGATGAAATTTGGATGGTTTCTATCTTATCATAATCTATACAATCTGATAAAATTTGGTTTACTGTCTTCATCCATTTTTCTCTGCTGATTTTTTTTTATTTCTTCTTGTTTCTGCACTTTCTAGCATCCTTGAACGTAATTGATTTTTTTTTTTTTTTGAAAATTTGTTAGGAATTTAGATACAATAGTACTTACTCCTTGAAAATTTAATTTTGTTTTTTTCATTAATTTGCTAAACATACTATCAATGAGAGAGAAAAAGAGACATAAATCTACGATGAAGTGATATTCAGGGATGATTTGTTGGAGTGCTTATAATACCATTCTCTCTCCTCATTTAGTTGTCTGATGCCATTTGCGGCTCCTGCCATGAATATTTTTGTTTGAACATTTTGTAAAACAAGTATAAGGAAAGTGATATTCAGGGAAAGAAAAACTAAGAAAGTAGAAATGTAGAAGAAATTGCAAAGTAAATGGAAAGAAAGACTTAATAAAGAGAGAGAAAAAGAGACATAAAAAATATTTAATGAGAAGAGAGATAATGAGGAGACTATTAATTAGGTAAGTATTTAATGTTGTAATGGATAATGATGTTTTGTTTTTATCCATTAGATCTCTCATAAATCCACGGCTTAAAAAATGTACACAAGGTGTAACTTGAACCCATCTCATTAGTATATTACGGATTCAGATCCTCTAGATTTTCTAGGGTACTCTACCAAATAGATTTCCTTAAATTTTAACAATTCTTTAATGATTTAATGGTCTAGATTCTGTCATATCAACATTTCACTAACAATAATATTAATTGTTTTGTTTGCAACATTATTTTATTATTTTAAGAATATTGTTAGTGGAATGTTGACATGACAGAATCCAGACTATTAAATCATTAAAAAGTGGTTAGGATTTAAGGAAATCTATTGGTAGAGTATTCTAAGAGATCTAGAGGATCTGAATTCGTATATTACATATTATGTTCATAAAAAAAAAAGTAATATTACATGGGTTGGGTTAGAGTTACACCTGGTGTAACTCTAAGTAATATTACACCACTCAATATTTTTTAAGAATATTATTTTAAGAATATTGTTAGTAGAATGTTGACATGACAGAATCCAGACTATTAAATCATTAAAGGGTGGTTAGGATTTAAGGAAATCTATTGATAGAGTATTCTAAGAGATCTAGAGGATCTGAATTCGTACATTACATATTATGTTCATAAAAAAAAAAAGTATATTACATGGGTTGGGTTAGAGTTACACCTGGTGTAACTCTAAGTAATATTACACCACTCAATATTTTTTAATTGGATGCGAATATTGACAAATCCACTGTTAGATTACATTATCTTCATTAATTCTTCATGCTTGCAAAATTTTGAGATGATCAAAGATTAATAGTCATGTCATCAATCAATTGTTAAAATTCAAATTTTTGTAGTTTAAAATAATGCATAAAAAATGAGTTTATAGATCAAATGGTAAATAGCATCCGATTGATATGAAAATTGACATGCATGTTAAGAACATATAGAACATGTAATTAAACGGTTGAATTTTTAAAATATATATATTTTTGAGATAACAAGTTATTGGATAGTGTAATGTTACTTATAGTTCCACAATGCGTAACTTGATATCAACCTATATTACCCATTATTGTTTTTGTTTTAGGTAGACATATCCTTTTTTTTTTTTTTTTGTTATTATAATTTTTGTTTTCATCCTTTTAGATGTTTTATGTTTATTAAAATTGACCCAAGAGGACTGTTGATTATTGACTCTAAAGTCTAAAGTCGAAAGAGAAAAAAATGAAAAATGAAAAAGAAATGTATATCAATCAATCATACTTAAAAGTAAAAACAAACAAGTAAAAAACAAAAAAATAAAAATAAAAATAAATCTCTCAATTTACTCACCCTCGGAGCTCCGCGTAGAGATTCCCAAAATCTGGACCGTCCAATCCCTCTCCTTCCTGGCTCCTGCACCTTCCTCCTCCGATCCTTTTCTTGTAGTTTCAGTCTCTCTCAGCCACCCAACCCCAACACACACGCACCCACAGAGCAAATCCTCGCGCATTTCGCACGCGGTGCAATCCATTAAGAACGACGCGTTGAGCTAAGGAAGCCAAATCTTCTTCTTTTTTTTTTTTTTTTTTTAATATATTGTAATACGGAGATTTGATATAACAGAGCAGAGCAAAGCAGAGGTGAAGAAGAAGAAAAAGGAGGTGGAGGTGCAGGAGCATGGCTGAACTCTATTCGTGGCTCGTCTCCTTCTTTGTCCTCATAGCACTTCTCATTGTCATCGTTTACCAGGTCGATTTCTCTAATCCTAATTTCCTCTTTTATAAATATGTTTTATTTTTTGGTTTCCCTGATTTTTTAAAGTTTGAGTTTTTATTTCAAATTTGCAATAAAAGGGTGTTAAAGTTTTGCTATTTTGGGAGTGTTTGTAACTGGGTTTGTTTCATAAATTGTTATTCACCGAGAGAAATGGGATTGAAGTGCTTTTTGGCAATGAAAATGGTATCAATGAAGCTCTCTGTGCTATACCCATTTTTTGTTTTTTGGGATGCAAGAGTTTTAGGTACTCTACTGGCAATGCCCAGATGGAATATATACTGTTCAGAAATATATATTCTCATATAATAACACTCTGTTTTTCTTGGCAGTCTTCGTCAATGCCCAAGTATAGTTCTTCATATTTAAACTGGTTCAGCTGTTTATACATTCTTCTCTTTTCTGTTTGTGAGATGTAGCTCATAGGTTTCAATTCATAATGATTTTAATACTCAACTATGCAGTAGTGTAGTTTACATAAGGAGTAGTATCATTTCCTCCCCTTGCTCTGTGATCTTTTAAGGATGGGGGGTTTTAGATGGATTGCTACTTAATTTTGAGTCACACTTACACACACATCTTGGAATGAGTACTGGCTTTTGACATCTTACCTTTGACCTTAAACTATTGAAGTTAGAGCTTCAAGTTGTTTTATGAGAAACAGCCAAGAACTTTGTAGCTTAGTGGCATTGCTTGTTCTCTTTTATGAGCAGAAGTGGAGAACTAGGGTTTGTTTGTATTCCCTCACTCCTACTTGTAACAATTGAAATTATTGAATTATAAAAAAGAAAAAAAGGTTCCTTTAAGAAAAACATTTTTGTTCAGAAAGTTAGTGTAGTAAAACTTGTAACTGCAATAGAATCTCCCCCCCCCCCCCCCCCCCCCCCCTCTTCCCCCGGCGGATGGGGTGTGGACAAAGAAGAAGGAAAAAAGGACTACTATAAGCAAGTAAGAAGTATGCTGTCTTTAGCATGCATCGGTTCTATTGTATTTGAACAGGATTCATTGGCCTGTTTTGGTGACCAGTGAGTTACTTTCATTAGTAATAAGTTAACTTATTATAGCATATAGGCCTCAAACTCAACCTTGAGGGGTTGGCTCAGTGCTTCTTAAGGCCTCACGACATTCATGAGATCTTGGGTTCGAAATATCTTGGGGCCACCCCCAAGAGATTCCTCCTTATAATAACTTGGTGTGTGTAGGCTAGGGGGATTGCACCTATCCGATAGAATTGTTAGAAACTTGAAAAGGTCTGGATACCCTCATTTCTAAAAAAATATATATATACTCATCATTGACTTGTCATTTAGCGTGGGCTAATGTTAACGCTGATAATACTAATAGGAAGCAATTCTAGTTTCATGGTAGCTATTTGGCCTCTTTGCCTAGTAGTATTGTATAAGTACTAAGGGATCTGAATTGGAGTTGAGGTTAGGGTTTTGAATCTTCTTCTTAATTCTTATCCAAAAAAAAAGAGAGTTTGAATCTTCTTGACCGGTTACATTTGTTGACATGGACAAGTTAGGGAATTTGTCCATGTGGTTGTGGTGGGTGCTTGTGGTGGGTTTAGGGTTAGGAGAATTTGTGGATCTAAGTAGTATGTGGGGACTGGAGATTTAGTGTTATGATAGGTAAAAGAAAGGGCTTGATTTCGGGTTGTAAGGAAGAGGAAAAAGAGAGAATATTATGGTTTATAGGGGCTGTGTGAACAGTATCACAAGAAAGGGAAGTAGAAGAAAGGAGAAGAGAAAGGGTGAAAAGAACCCCCAATGGCAAATGTGCTTCTATACTCAAAACACTCAATTTTATTAACAACTCCAATTTCTTTTGAATACATTGAGAGCGTATATATATATATATACAAAGACTCTTTCTTGTATTAGTAGTATTAGGACTCTTAGATAGACTAGTAAACTAAAACCTAAGATCCTTAAGATCTACTAGAAAATTCTGGACTCAATTAAACTACCAAAATACCCTTAGTTCGCGGAAATTGCAGATTTTCCCTTGACCACAAAACTGACCGTAACTAATAAAATAAAAACCTGAATGAATTTTTTTTTTTAACCCTAAAAGACTCATACCTATACCTTTAAAACTACATGAATTTTACTTCAATTGGACTTTACACATGGACATTATAAAATAATTTTTAAATAGGTGAATTTGCAAAGTAACAGCAGATAAGTTTTTCTGGGCTATGTCACTAGTCATCTAGCTCTCACTCATAGCATGGATTATGTGGTGTTTGGCTCTTCAATTGCCTGTTAAAACAGTGAAAAATATGTTCCAAGTTGCTAGAATCAAGCTTGTGTAAGTGTGCTGGAACACGCTGACTCCATATAATTAAAGCTCAGGAAATGTTTGGGTTTTACATGTAGTCACTCTATTGACATTCTGTCATTGTTTGTCTAGTGTTATTTAAGGTGTCTGAAATATGGATTTTTTTTGTTTTGTTTTGTTTTGAGAATCCTGAAATTTGAAATTTAACACTGAAAATTTTGTTGCAGCTTATGTGCCTGGCGGATCTAGAGTTTGATTATATTAACCCTTACGACTCTTCATCTCGAATAAATAGAGTGATTTTGCCAGAGTTCATCACACAGGGAGTGTTATGCTTATTCTATCTTGTAACAGGGCATTGGTTTATGTCACTGTTATCTGTTCCATACCTCTACTACAATGTGAGACAGTAAGTTTATGTCTTCAAACTTCACCAAATATGATATTTTGTCTGGCGGAAAATGTTTATATCAGGATTTTGCTTCTCTTATTAGTGATGTGTCATAATTTTTTGGATAGATTCTGGAGAACTCCTTTGATGTTTGTGACAATGTAAATTACCTGTCCTAATATAATGTGGAAATAGCATTGGAGTAAAGGGGGATATTTACAATCAAGATGTGGATAACATACATATGCTGCCATGATGTCACTAGTTACTACTTGTCAAAAAAAAAAATTGACGTGTGCACTTGTAGTGGTCATGTATTGTTGTCCTGACTCCTGGAGAAGCTAGAATGTGCTAAGTTTCATGATCCTGCTAATTTCTCCCCTAAATGTGACTAGGTACTTGCAAAGAAAGCATCTGGTAGATGTCACTGAGATATTCAACTTGCTTCATTGGGAAAAGAAGCAGCGGCTATTCAAACTCTTCTATCTTATTTTTCTGCTCTTTCTCACCATATTTTGGTACTGTCACCAGATACAAATTACTTTTTGTTCTCAAAAATTTAGTTTTTTAATTTTGATTCTACATAAAAAGATTGTTTTGACTCTTGTTTGTACTTCTGTCATAGGATGATTCTAACTGCATTGGATGAGCATGATTAATTGGGGGCTATTGCTTATGGAGTAATACTGGAGGGTCTTAAATCTCAATCCTGTGACTATTGCCCGAGTGTAAGAGATAAATTGCTGCCTCCTAGCAACACCCTTTGTACCTGAAATAAGTTCAGGGTTTGTATTTGAATTAAATTCAGGGTGTTGCTGTCTCCTAGCAACACCATTTGTAACTGAATTAACACTTGTTGGATAACACGTCTATCTCTTTAGGTTCAGTATTCGGGCATTTCTGCCCGTTCCTCCTCCCACTTATCATTTTCTTTTTCCCCTTCTCTCCTCTTCTTGCTTTTGGATTTTTGCCAATTTGTGTGCATGAAGAGGGGATATTTATATTAATAACCAAAAAATAGTGTTGATTTTGAATGTAGGCCACAGTATGTACTATGTAGACGTCTATGCCAAATATAAATTAACCTTGTGGGGTTGTTTTTTATTTTTTATTTTTTATTTTTTTATGGTGATGAAAAAAAGAAAGGAAAAAAGATGCAAGTCAATTGAAATTTTTTGGGATATCTGAAATTCTGAATGATGATGTAAAATAAAGAAAAAGAAAAAAGATACAAGTCAATTTCACTCTAATCGCTTTTATTACTATGAAAACACGATCGTCTTTGCCAAATAACAATAAATATAAAAAAATTTAGTTAGTTGTCACGTTTCAAAACAATGTTGAAAACTAGCATCTCGAGTGTCTAAAACCTGAGTTCCAAGATAAAACTCGAGTTTTTAAGTCTCGATTTGTAAGAAGATGGAAAAAAATCCATGTGAAAATTGAGTTTTAAAGACCATAAATTGCAGAAAAATGCCGTTATAGGACTTTAAAACGTCACTATAGGACTCCTAAACCTGGTACTTATAAATTTTTTTGCAGGAAAATGCTGCTATAGGGTTTTAAAACGTCACTGTAAGGCTTAAAAACGCCACTATAGGTGAAATTTTTTTTACATAAAACTCGAGTCTTAAAGACTCGAGATCTATGTGGCATTTTCACATTCACAAAGCTAGTCTTTCGGACTCGAGTTTTACTATGGATCTCGAGTTTTAAAATTCGAGATACTACTTTCCATTATTCTCTTAACTTAGTGCATAGAAAAGCTACACAAGGCTAGTTTGCTCATTCCCCCATAAAAACACCAATAAATCATGTTGACCAGATACGGTTTCATCAAAGTATTTCTTAGCTAGCATAAGTCTTGCATGGTAGCTAGATTAGTTAGAACTTAATACAGGGCTATTGTACAAACCGATAGAGCACACATAATTGACAAATATGTCACTGTAGTGGGCATTCTACCATTGTCTTTCCTGAGGAAGAGACCTTGGTAAACAGGGATGTCGATTAAAACCAATAGACCACATGGAAGAATTTGCAATATAAATGGTTCTGAAACCAAAGTTTGCACATCCACAATCACCCTCTTCATTCCTCCAGCAAAACAGAATGCATTCAGCAATGCAAGTGTGGCTAAAATGGTGAACATTGGAGAATATGTACCGAACTCCATCACCTCTTGCTCATATCTCTGCGACACATCGTCGTCAGCCACCTTTGTTGTGATGGTAAATTTTAACTGTGAAAACCCCAGTAGTTTTAGGATGACGTTAAAGAAGGCAGAGAAGTAGGAAGTCGTTCTCTTAAACAGCCACATCCTTTGATCATTCCACCAACCTAGTAGTGTGCCACCACACCATACAAATTCTCCAAGGCTATATGCACGGTGGACAAAGATGACAGATATGAATGGCAGGGCCCATGGGTTTGAAATCTGCTGATGCAAATTGATAAAGTTCTTAAGAGATGGTTTAGCAACAATCGTAGAAATGTATGGTTTAAGAAAGAATAATGCTATTCATTACTGTAATTGGGGGCAACATTGTTTTTACTTGGATTCACCTCAGACACCACTTTAATTATGCACAAATCACAGTGAATAATGTTGACAGTGGCGAAAAAAAAAATTATGTATCAAGACTTATTGGTTAAGAAATTAAGTTTCATACCTCTGGAAACAAGGAGATGCCTCTAAGCAGAAATATGGATGGCACAGTAACATAGTACAAGGTAGGCAAGCAGTTTGCAGCCCAAAGCATATAGGGACAATATGAAAGTTGAAGTTTTAGAGAAATGTTTTTATGCCCATTCACCAAGGGGCAATAGCTTGAGGCAAAGATCTGAAAACCACCTTCACACCAGCCTTTCTGCTGTATAAGTGACTCCAGTAATGTAGTGGGAGCAACTCCTAGGAAGCCATTTCTTTTCGGATTGAAGTATACTGATCTCCAACCTCGACATTGTATAGCTAATCCTGTAATGATATCGTCAAGTCGACACCCATACCTTAAACCCATCTGCAAGTCAACATATAAATTACGTTCATATATATGAAGTGCACTAATTATTGCTGCATATATTTAGGTAATACACTGCCGTACCTACTTCAACTAAAATCGTGTTTTCATGAAAACACGATTTTAGTTATAATTGTGAAATGGAGTGTCTAATTATTACCACTCATATGGAGAGAGAGAGAGAGAGAGAGACCTCCTTTCCCCATTGAGTGTTTTCTTCATAGGTACAACTTGCAAGGACTTTGCATGTTTCTTCTAATACACTTGCACTCTCTCGTACCTCTAATTTATTGATCCATTTCTTCCAATCTGTCTTATGTTCCTTGTTATATCTCTGCCCACAGAGAGTCTCTCTCCTGTGAAAGCACCCACTACCAACATAACTAGACCCTCCATTCCCATCAAACCCTGGAAGCTCCACCTTTATTGCAAGGCATACCATGGGCAAAAATTTGGTTGACACAGGTTCAATAAAATAGTTTAAAATCATTTTAAGTTGTTTGTTGATGCTCACCATCTTCATTACATGGAATGAATTACCATATATATCATTCTTTGAAAGATTTTCCATTGCTTGTGGAAACTGTAAGAAGCCAAATTCATGACCCTTTTCTTCATCCATAAAAAAACATAGAGCATCTCTCACCGATTGTGAATTGTTTGAGTACATGTCGCAATCCATGTTAAGAATTATGGGTCCATTGCTTATCCTGGATGACACTCTTATCTTTTTGTTTTTTTTTTTTTATTATGAAAGACGGTTGATTAGGATCATAAAAAATTAATAAAATAAAATAAAAACAAGTAACACATGAATTCTTTGGAAATGGAGATTGCAAAATATAAAACTAAGCAATATAGCTTGCATTTCGCATGCAGCTTTTTAGACTATACTTGCGTGGTATTCCAAACCAATAAAAATAGGTCACCCAATATAAAAATTAGGTTAGCTGACAAGGTACTTTAAACCAATAAAATTAAGACATATAATATAAAAATTAATGTTTTCATATGACTTTTTGAGTTAATTTTATGTTAGATGGCTTGTTTTTATTGGTCTGAAATACCACACTGACTTTATTCCCCAATTACGAATAGTTTTTCATGATATAGGGTTTACCAATGCATTCATGGCTCCTGGTTTAAAACCGTGGTGATATTGGGGTCTCTTTTCACGTGCCAAGTAAACCAGAGTGGGTAAAGTTTGTCCTTCAATGTCCACAGCTTTGGGGTCTCTCCCATCAATAAGTATCTACAAATTATAAGTTACAACTTTATGAACTTAGCATTTAGGGGGAAAAAATCTATTAACTAAGCCAAGAAATTGAAAAAAATTTGGATCTGTAAATAATCATTCCATGAGACAGGGACATTGTAGGAAGTACCTGAAGAATCGTTTGATGATCATATTGGCTTGCAACGAATGTCCACTCACTAAATCCCTTGTGTTCTTGGCGTATTTCTTCTGAAATTTGACCTTGCTTTGTACTAGTTTCAACTCGTTTCTTCATGTCTTCATATAATTTCTACAATTAGAAATAGGATTTTATCTTATATCAAATGTGAATTAAAAAAAAAAAAAAAAAAACCTACTTGATGTTTGCCAGCTAATTTAAAATTTGGAGATTATATGTAATTATAATTTGACAGGAATAATAATTTATTTTTTGCTAAAAATAATTAAATATTTTTATCTTATATACTTTTGAGTTTATAAATTTCTATCTTTTTTTTTTTTTTGAGAAATTATAAATTTCTATCTTCATTACACCCAAAAATAAAAATAAAAAAATTGACAGGAGTAATACTACTAACTAACAAGCACATGTGAGCGTGGGTCGCGAACACATACTTTCCAATATCATTATTCTCATCTGTAAAATAGGATGACATTTTTTTAGACAGCTGTGCAACAAATCGTTAGTGAGGAAAAAGGAAAACTACAAGTTGTTTGAATTTTTGGGTCATGGTAATGGGTACTAGGGAATTTTTTAATAGACTATTTTAAGAAATTTTTGACATTTCTTTCATGGAAAATATACAAAGTTATGAAAAAATCTTTTTTTTTTTTTTTTTCATAAAAAGTTTCTAAAAATATTTCATAAATTAATATCTATTCATTAATTTTTCTCTTAATTTTTAAGTGTTCAAATGATTTTTGATAAACAAAAATTCCTTATTTATTAGATATTTCACTTTATATTCCATCGAGTATATAATGTTATGTGTCTTTTTTTTTTCTTTTCCAATTTTATTATTTTTTAATTAGAAAAGAGAAAGAAACGTGAGGTGAGAGATGTTGCCGTTGATAGAATATGAAGTAGAGCACCTATGTTAGGAAAAACTATTTTTATTCCCTAAGGAAGAAACAAACCGACAATGAATTTTTGTTTTTTGTTTTTTTATGTGACAAACCAACAATTATTAATTGGCGATTAGTATTGTACTTTCACTGCTTTGTCCAAAAAAAAAAAAAATCCACCACCCAATCTATATACTCCATCGAGTCATCGACCCCAACCAACTTGTCATGATTGGTGAGGATTTTTAATTTCTTTCTCCGTTCAATAATTAAAATATTAAATCATGCTTCTATATTAAAAAAAAATCTTTCAAACTCGCTTACATCCACTATTTTATACATATTCATAATTGATATAAAAATGTCCATATTTAACGCATAAAAATGGATATAAAAAAAGATATTATAGAAATAATAGGTGTGTGATGCTCAAAACCCCTCTAACAATTAGAAAGAAAAGATGACTCTAAAAAAAGAATTAGAAATCAGCTACAAACACAACTAAATCCACGCCTATTTTAACAACACGTTAGGGTTGACCAGTAAAAAGTGAAATTTTTTTGTGAGACAACTGAGGTGAATTGCACCCGGTGCAATACCAGATCCTAATCCCACTTTACCTAGGTATTGCACCAAATCCTAATCCCACTTTATCTATAGGCTACAACTTGTATCTTTTCACTTCACCTAGAGAGTAGAAATTGATGAGGATTGAAAATATAATAATTTTTTTTTCTTAAAAATCTTTAACCTTCGTTCAGGGTGGGTATACGAGTTTTCTATCCTTTAACCCGTTACCCAAACCGAATCTTTGGTTTTTATTAGTAACAAAAAACCTAAATCCGACCAACCGTGCTCTTTGGGTCCGCCCATTGGGCTTTGGGTTGGGTGGATCCAGTCAGTTTGGTTGGGTCACTTAGCCCGCTGGACAGCCCTGAAAATGGGTGTGTCAATACTATATGGGCGTGTCTTAGAGCTTTACATGGTGTATAGAAGTATGAGGTACCTTCATGGTCAACCACTCCTTAGCCTTGAAAGACTCTCCACGTGGGTGAACAGCAGTGCGGAAATAAGCCTCTGGGGATCTTGGTTCTACTTTGAACTTCTTGCAAAACTGAAGCCAAAACTTTGAGAAACGTGCCGCCTCTACCATAGCATAAAACGTTAATTCTGAACCACCATCATCTGATAGATAAACACTTAGCTTCTCAGGTGGATAGTCATAAGCCATGACTGATAGAACTGTGTTAATCACCATAGCTGGTGGTTCTATAAGGGGGTTTGCGGTGCACACAAATATGTCTATGCCTGGCAAAACCTTCTCGTATCTGTTTATTTGTACAACCACACTTAGCAACAACAGCGAAAAAAGCATGCACTACATTTGGAAAATATTGTCACACACATTAATTTATAGATTCTATACACTCTTACACGCGCCAAAAATGAATTGAAATCGTGACTTGAAATCACCATATGTGCTTACATATAAACATGTGAAAGAGAGAGAGATACCTGTGAGAGAGGCGGTCCTTGAAAGTGCAACGATAGATGGGATTCCATCGAACAATTATAGTGAGAAACCAATAAAAAAAAACCAAAGCTCTGAAAGAAACAATCCTACCCAAGCCCATCTTCCAGCTTCTTGTTTTGCAGGTATGTGGCTCAGCCTATATACAAAGATCAAGCATGTACATACCAAAATTATAAGAGCATAGAATCGGACTAGGGTACGTCCCTTCGCTGATTTTGTTACAAAAAGAGGTGGATGATCATCATTTCCCATCTCTCTCTCTCTCTCTATCTCCTATTATTCCTAAAACGAGTTGTAATAAAGCTTGTATTTTACTAGTGCTCCCAAAAGGATTTTTATGTTTTTGAAGCATGTATGGTAGGAGTTGAGCCAAAGGTCTTTTTAAGAATAGGATGAAATGTAGACTAGTTAGAGCATTCACATCCCATATCTTTAAACTATTCTATTTTACAATCTCAAAACTTGCTGATAAATCAAAAATAGTACACAAATTGCTTTATACACCCTCAAAAAATAACTTAAATTGTGACTCGAGTTCCATGCTAAGGGTATTTACAAATTTAAAATTTTAGTACATAAGTGTTACAAACTAAATGTCACCAATTGATTACAAAAAAATAAATTCAAATATTCATTTATTATTATGTTTTTTTGATAGATTTATTTTTTATTATATTTAAGTGATATCAATCATATACTTGTCACATCAATTAGTAAGATTTTTTTGTAATATAATTTGACAATTTGAGATAATGTATTAATTAAAAAAATTTTAAAAATTTAAAAAAAAAAAAAAAAAAAAAAAAAAACCCAACTTCTAGAATTGCTGTGATTATAACGCTTTTTTAATTATGACAAAGTTGGCCAGGAAAGTTTGGATGTGCCACTTAGAGCATCTCCAGCGACCTCTCCAAATTTTTGCCTGTTTGAAGAGTGAATAGTGCATTTTACCTTTTGCCTACTTACTTTTTCAAATACATTTTTCAACAGATTCTCTATCATTTTCTCCATCTCATTTAAATATTATTTCATCATTCATTTGTTATTATTTTTTTTATCATCATTTCTTCTTCCTATATTCATTCCCAACAATTATATTTTTTAAAGAAAAATGTTATATCCACAATATTTTTTGCAATACTTTCACAAGAATCACATCAAAATCTTATGTGGAAAGTTGTTACTAGTTCTAATTTGAACCCACCACTGAAATTATTTTTTTACTCATCAATATTAGCTAATAACAATCTATTACTTAAAATTTATTATGAAAATATTGTGGTAACATTTCTTAATTGCCACTTCTTATTTTTTATATTATTTTTCCAAACTTAATTACATCCATACGTTTCTTTTTTTTCTTTTTTTCTCTTGGTTTTTTCTCCACCACACACCTATCCCTCTCCCATCTCTATCTACCCTTCTTTTTTCATTTTCTAGTTCATTTCGGATCTCACTTTCACTTTCTCTAGCTCTCTCATTCTTTCACTAGCTCTCTCTCTCTCTCTCTCTCTCTCTCTCTCTCTCTTATATTTATTTTTATTATTATTATTTTTTATAATTTCTACTTGATTCTATAACACTCTCTACAGTGATAAGAAACAGAGAAATTAAGAACAAGCGATTGCTTGCTCCACCGTTGATCGAAGGACATTGCAGGCAGGCGTTGTCTCTTTTTTGCTCCAGGTTGCTTGCTTGCTCCACCGTGGGTCAGATGGCTTCTGTGTCTCTTTTTTTTTTTTTTTTTTGCTTTTATTGTTATGATTTGATTAATTTTAAGATTGTGTTTTTGAGTTTGTATTTTGATTATGCTTGAGTTTAGAGATGTTTAAGAGAAAAATTATTTGGTTTATGAGATGTTTCAGATGGCTCCACCGTTGTCTCTTTTCTCTTTTTTATTTTTTTTTTCTTTTATTTTACTGATTTCATTTGGTTTATGAGAAAAATTATTTTCGTGTTTGGATTGTATTTTGCGTTTTGTAGCCGTTGAGATAAAGAAGAGAGACGGAGTGAAGAAGAGAGAGAAAGGAAGGAAAGAGAAAAAAGTATTTTTTTTTTAATTCAACCGGGATTATTTTAAGGGGAAATATTATTTGCATTTGCTACAGTAGCTCTCCAGGCCAGGGGAAATATTCTTTGCATAAGCTACAGTAGCTCTCCAGGCCTGAAGAGCTACTGTAGCAAATCTATAAAAAAATTTAGAGATAGAGAGGCTGTTGGAGGGCTTTTTTGGTGTGTTTGCTCTCCAAATTAGGCTTTAGAGAACCTATTGGAGATGCTCTTACAACAATTTGACAGCTATATCTCACACTATTTCTCCACAATTATGACAAAATGGCGAGAAAGATCAGAGATGAGAAAATGATACATTCATAATATTTTCATAATATTTTTCGCAACAAATTATAATTGATAGATTATTATTGGTTGTTACTGAATGGGTAAAAAAATAATTTTAGTAGCGGGTTCAAATTATAATAACCAATAACAACTAATTGTCATTTATGATTTGTTGTAAAAGTGTTATGAAAATATTATAAGCGTAATACTTCTCTTATATATAAAAGATACATGGAATGTATATTATGAAAAAAAACAAAACAAAAACAAAAACAAAAACAACAACAAACAACATAATAGTTGCAAAGTAATCAACAATAATCTTCTTATAGTTGTTTCAGTTTCGATTCTATAAATTTCAGTATGTTAGGTATATGATTTTTTTTTTTTTTAAATTTTAATTGTTATATTTTGGTTATCTCATAAAAAAGGGAAAAGCGACCTGTGATAGGTTATAATTTTAATTTTTGGTTGAATAGTGAAATATTATTATTGGTTGGACAAGAGGGAAAACACTAATAGTGGGAAAGATTATTTTTATTCATTGAATTATGATACACGTACATGTAGATATGAAAAATTAGGAATTAGGATGCTTTAGAGTTTTGAGGAATAGAGATGGCAACATGGACAGAGATAGAGATAAAGTGTCCGCACCTCATGATAGAGAAAACATGCAAGTAATGTTTCAATAAAAAGTTCGACCAGAACAAGTTGCACAATTTTCATCTTGAGATTTACAATCCCTTATTAACAAATTAAAGAACCACACATAGTATTACTAATTAGAATGTCGCACACTTCGTCATTTTTTCCACTTTCCTTAAATTTTTATCTACGCGTTTATAGAATACATATTTTAACCTACACTATGTCTTAGGGACAAAAAATAATTTGCTTTAGGTTTTCTTTTTTCTTTTCCTTGACATATCATTTGGGTTTTATTTTAGTCCATGAAACTTAAATAGGAGCGTACTGAAGGACAAAATGTAAAAGATTTAAAATTTTCAGGAAAATTTTTAAAAGAATATAACAGAGAGTAGACTATATTTTAAGGATAAAAATAATATTTTAGTCTTAAATTTTTTTCATTAAAGAAAATATGACTAAATGTTGCACCGTTTTCTAAATTTATACTAATGATTAGTTACTTATTATGGTTTAGAATATATTATTCAAGATTTATCAGTAAAAAAAATAGAAATCAATAATTTATGGTGGGAAGGAGAAAATTCAAGATTTGCGTCAAAAGTTTTTAAATTCCGTAGTTTTGCGTTTGCCACATGCCTAGAGTCTTTTGACTCAATGGCATTACATGATTCTCCCATGGATGAGAACCTATATTCAAATCTCCTCTCCCCACATTCTTGGTAAGAACATAAAAATCATAATCATAACTTTGTGTTTGGTTATCTGTTATCATTTTTTTCATCAAAAAATGATTTCTTCAAACATACCTATAATTACTGTAATTTGTTTATGCATGTATATTATAATTTTTTTTTAATAAAAGGTAAGAGATTTTCTTGATATATGTTTTAATATGCAGATACATCAGTTAAAGCAAGAGAGAAACAACTTGCAGGGAACTCTTCTAGCCAAACAATAGAGTCAGAACACTCTTTTGCATAGTTGGCTATCAGCTGCATATATAAACTGCTAACTACGAGACCCTATCAACAAGTGTTGAATTTCCCCTACCAAATAGCCAAACGGTGCAGTTGAAAGACATCCTTGCTAGTGAGTCTTTCATTATTTTGGTTGATATTTTGCATTATCTATCTGTGGGGGGATGAATGAGAGCTCGGCTCGAGGACTAAGGCCCAAGAAACTAACTTGAGGGATGGGCTCAGCCCAGAGTATGGTGATAAGTAAATTAGCCTGCAAAGTATAGAGAAGCCATTTGGGCCTACTATCGTGGAGATCTGTAATGACTTCCTTTTTAGAGGCTCATTAAGGTACCAGATAGAGCCTGGGATCTTGGATAACACCTCCCTTCTCCGACAGAGATTCTCCACTTTCCAAGCTTGTCCCGAGGGACATGACATAGAAAACATAGAACCCAATGAAGCAATCACCTCTACATTAATGAAACCCCTTACCTAATGTCAGCCACATTAAATGCTGAATGACTAGCTTGAATAGTGGAAGCACTCCCAAAAGTCCCCTCTTATGATCAAAAAATGGCAGTGTAGAAGGTTGATAAGACAAGTATCCCCCAAACCTAGTTGGGGGCAATCTGATTGAGGAGGAGAGAAGGGGAAAAGAGGGCTATAAAATGAGAAAAGGGACAACAGAGAGAAGGGTTTAGAAAATTAGAGAGAGAAAGTTTAGGGAAGAGAGAGAGAGAGAGAGGAAGCTAAACTAGTAAGATTGTCTTCTTAAGTCTTTAACCTTTAAATCCTTCCCATGAACCTCGGGAACCTTGTTCCAACATATATGAAAACTTGGGGTATGTTTAGTAACTGCTATTGAGGACAAATTTTTCACACCATATGACTTCATTTCATTGGCAACTCACACAACGTCAACACTATCATGATTTTGGGAAAATCTCTTTTAAAGCCCAAAAGAGCCCATATTTACACAAAAAGGCGTCAAAGCCCATGGTTCAAGCTCATAGCATATCATCTCATTTTTTGCCTCATGATCCAAGTTCATGAGTCTCATCAGGGAATTTTAGGAGTCGTGGTTTGGAGGGCTAAAAAGTATGTTCAGTAAAACTCAAGTGATTCAAAGTTGATAAAGGAAAGCATATTGCTTGGCATGTCTTCCCCAATTCCCTGAACTCTGATGAGTCAGTGTGCAATAGGTAACATTTGATAAGCCTCTCATATCACATAATACTTAAAATGATAAAACTCTCCATGCTCTTTACATAAAAATTAATGTTCATCATATAATATAAGTTTAAAAATGTAATTATAGTATTTCATATAAATTATATTATTGTTATCTAAATCAATTCCAAACACATGACTAAATATATATTAATATCTAATATCTAGCATTAAATGCTCTTCTTACTCTTCAAGATTTGGTTAAAATACAAAAAGACCATAATTATATCTCTAAAAGTTCACCAAAAATCAACCAACTAGTCCACTGCTTACCAAAATTATATATGGATTAAACATATAATTTTCCAAAAGAGAAAATTATCCAAAAATACCAACAGCAACAACTCTAGTAGAAGCTGCAAACAGCTTTAGCAGAAGCTACAGTAGCTCCAGCAGGTCGACACATGTCCTAAAATGACATCACTTGCCCATTAATGTCCAATCCTAGCAGCTTGCTGTCATACCCAAAGATATAGAAGGATTTCATAAAGATTATTTTACCATTTTTAGCCAAACCATGAATTTAATGCCAAATATTTTCCCCTAAGCAAAAGATGCCATTCAGATGACATCATTTGACAACTAACAGCTGTGAGTAACAATTGTGACATCACCATTAAAGTTTCAAACTTTCTCCTTTTGGCTAAAATACAAAAACCCACTAATGAGACCACTTACTTTGTCAAAGACTTTTACTTATTTGCTAAATTTCCCTTCAACTAATTCTGATCTAGTTACATACTTGACTCTATATAAAGAGGACCAAGCTACACACTAAAGGAGGGGGGACCATCCATCCCTTTCTCATCTTCAATATTCTGAAACTCCATTCATTTTGCTACCATGTCTCTAAAGATCTCCATATCTTTCTTCATCTCTCTTACCAAATCCCTCTTCTTAGATAACATCATTACATCACACCTATTATACCACACCATTACACACTATCCATCTCTCCCACTAATGAGACCACTTACTTTGTCAAAGATTTTTTCTTATTTGCTAAATTTCCCTTCAACTAATTTTGATCTAGTTACATACTTGACTCTATATAAAGAGGACCAAGCTACACACTAAAGGAGAGGGGACCATCCATCCCTCTCTCATCTTCAATATTCTGAAACTCCATTCATTTTGCTGCCATGTCTCTAAAGATCTCCATATCTTTCTTCATCTCTCTTACTAAATCTCTCTTCTTAGATAACATCATTACATCACACCTATTACACCACACCATTACACACTATCCATCTCTCCCACATTTAAATATTATGAAACTTCATCATTTTTGCTGCCCAAAAAACACATCTCCATCTCATTCTTTATTTCTCATACAAAATCTTCCTTCTTAGAAAGCAACATAACCCATGACATAACACAAAAAACCACTCCAACAGCAGCTATAATCTCATGTATTTACCATATTTAACCTTCAAATTATCCATCTCACACTTCCATATATTTTACAAACACATTCCTTACAAAATACCTATACATACTTCTCATATATCTTTAAACTTCATGTCTCACAAAGTATACATATACAAGATCCATGTCCAACAAAGTATCCACATATAATTTCTATACATATTACAAACACCATATCTCACAATATATATATATATATATTTTATCATCAAGCCTTTTCTCCTAGAAGACATATTTATAATGATAAAAGCCCTTCTTATGAAAGGCAAAAACTTATAATACTACAAGTCATTCTCATGGAAGGCAACATCACTCATATTTGACTAAAAACTAAAAGAACATTACATGGGGAAAGTCATTTAAGTGCATGATGAAAGGGGATAAACTCAACCAACCTATGCGCACGACTGTACAAATTCTCTCTCCTTCCAATTGCACCCATTTTTCCCCTTCAGTCATGAAGTCACCATCGAAGGGCTCATAATATCATATTGTACCGCTGGATCCATTTTATCATGTTGTTGAAATGTCATAAGTTCACTGCTGTTCTACGGCTGGAGCTACAAACTGTGAAGATAAGTCAATCTTTCTCTATTTTCAAGATTACATTATTAAGTACATATTAATTCATCATTATTGTACCGCTGGATGCAAGTTACTTTAATATCATCTCACTATTTAATAAACATAATCTCACTAATACTTCATTAATGAACATACATATTAATAAATCAATAGATAAGTTAATACTTTCTCCATATTTGAAATTACATTATTAAGTATATGTTAACTCATTATTATCTTACCACTGGATGCAAGTTACTTTAATATCGTCTCACTATTTAATAAACACGATCTCACTAATACTTCATTAATGAACATACATATTAATAAATTGATCTACCACCATTGTACATATATTATTTGGACATGAACCACCATTGGACACATATTTTATGAAATGAACTACCATCGGACATATACTATTGGACATAGACCATTGCGGAACATACTTTATTATGTTGAACATGAACTATGAACCGCAACTGGATATGGACTATTAGACTCATCCCATTATTAGACATCACTTAATATACATAATAATAACGTATCAACTCACCATTTAATCAAAGCTATCATGCTAAGCATATTATTTATTTATTTCAACCATTATCATAATTCTAAAACTTTGGGATTTATCTATTTTGTAAGCTTAAAAATACACCGGAAGCTATTGGTCTACGCGGCCCAATGTCGAGTTCCGAGTTGAACTCCCTAAAATAAATCCAGGTTTAGCAAAGTCACACTTCCAGCAGGAGACACATGGCTACGCACAAAAAACCACCCCGACAATTGTTTTTCCCCTTATTTTCGGTTTCCAAAAACAATTTTCTATTTTTTAGACTAAAAAACTTGTTTAGAAATCCAAAATGGACAGAAAATAAAAATTGTTCTCAAAACTCAATTTGTGAAGGAAACTAAAAACATGCAAAATTCTATTTTCAGTTTCTAATTTTTAAAAGTCAATGAAAAAATGCATTTAACTTAATGAATCTATCTCATTTAATAAGTTAGAATTAAAGTTCAAATCCTGGTAACAACATATTCTAGTATTTTCTATTTTTTTTTTCAAAAAACTATCTTTTTAATTTCAACTAACCAAACATGTTTTTTATTTCAAAAATGCAAGAAAATTGTTTTTTCTTTATATTCCCAAAAACAAGTTTTTGAAAATAGAAAATAAAAACTGTTACTAAACATAACTTTGATTTAGTTATTTTTCATCTTTAATTGATTGCTTAAACCTCCCATTGTGGATTTTTTTTCCATCTTTTAGGAATTAATTGTGTAGATCAATTATCATCATCGTTGTTCTTGTGTTAGTTTTTTTTTTTACCCCTGCACTATCATTTTAGTATCATATTTTACAATAAATTATAATGCATTGGGAAAGTTATGATAAAGATCAAAGATGAAAATAATTTGATGTAAAATAAATAAAGAGAAGGGGAGAAATAGTTTCTCTGACCTAGGGCAAGGCTTGCCAAACCCTAGCAGTCAGGAGAACGGCTTAGTGCCTACTTTCGAGTGAGGCTTTCATAGTCCTATTTCTCACGTTATTTGCTAAACCGAGGAAGAGAGCTACTTTGGTTTTTAGTAATGGAGAAGATGATGGGATCGTGGAAGAAGTTTTCTCTTTCAAAATCAGAAGGCAACAAGTTTACAGTCCAGGATGAGGTTGTGGTGGAAGACCATTTGCTGGCAACAAAGTTCCTCACTAGAAGGGCTTTGAACATGGAGGCTATAGCCAAGACCTTCAAGCTTTGTGGAAGACTAGAAAAGGCTTTGAGATAAGGGATATGGGTGAGCATAGGGTTCTCTTTGTGTTCCTTGAGGCATCCGATATTGATAGGGTTTTGCAAGGTGAACCCTGGACTTTCGATAGACATCTTGTGGCATTACAAAGAATGGAAAGAAGTGACACAATCAGATCCTTGGGTTTTAATTCGACCAGTTTCTAGGTTCAAGTCCATAACCTACCAGTTGGGAGTTTTTCTTTAAAGGTGGCAAAGGGTATTGGATCGATAATGGCAGTGTGGATATGAGAGATTCAGAAAAGGGAGATCAGTATGAGGCCAACTTTATAAGAATTAGGGTTGCAGTGGATATCTTAAAACCCTTATGTTGAGGACGTACGATTACTATGGCGAGGGGAAAGAAGGGATGGGTGGGTTTCAAGTATGAATGACTACCCAACATCTGTTACTGGTGTGGTAGACTTACACATAGCGATAGAGAATGTCCATTGTGGGTAAAAAGTAGAGGCATCCTGAAGGTAAGGGATTAGCAGTTTGGTGTTTGGTTTCGTGTAACCACATCAAATCCATCTCGAAAAACAATGATCCGTGTGTTGGGTCTAGATGATGAAGAAGGTTAGGAAGAATTCGGAATGCATGTGGACAGGGTCAGGGAGGAGTATAAATCAGGATTAGGTGGAGAAAACGATCCAGTGGATAGACAAGAGGCTAATCAGAACCGTGAGGTCATCAAAGATTAATTAGACCTGGTGGCTAACCTTGATACAGGATTGGAAAGTCCACAAAATCAGGGTACCAATATGGAAAGTCCTAATAACATGGAAGTTATCTCATCCAGCCTGGGCATTTTGAATTTGGCCAAAGATACTCAGACTGCGTTATTTCAAAAGCAGTTAGAGGAGATTGATAATGAGCTTATCAAATTTGATAATGTGGGAGTAAAAGGGGGTGAATATGGTGCTGGTGAGTTCAAAATCCATCCGAGGCCATTAGCGAAGCAAGGGCTTAATGGGCCTGGTACTTTGGGCCTAATCTCTAATCGGGTTGCAGTAAAAGAAAAAGGAAAAAGGCTGGGTATGTAGAGAACAAAACAGAGGTGAGCCCACTGGACAACACTTATCAATCCTATCAAAAGGGGCTTCTAGGGATGAAGACGTAGAAGATGGGGAGACAGAGGGGATTAAGAAGAAAGTGGCTAAGTCTGGCTTAATGTCATCGATGGAGGCTGGGTCCCATCCCTGCTGAAACCAATGAATCTTTTAGCATGGAACTGTTGGAGGCTTAGGAAATGCCTTATAGTTCAAGAGCTTGTAGACATTGTACAAGCGCAAGGTCCCCGTGATCATGTTTTTATCGGAAACAAGGTTAGATAGAGAAAGGATGGAATGGGTTCATTGTCAGTTAAGGTTTGATGGTTGTTTCACTGTCCCTAGCAATGGTCGGGGTGGTGGATTGGCCATCTTATGGAAAGATGAAGATGTCGTTTGGGTGGATAGCTTCTCGAACTACCACATTGATGTTATTATGTAGGGAGGATTGGAGAATGCATGGCGTTTAACCAGGTTCTACGGTGAACCTGAGACAAGTAGAAGAACTGACGGGTGGAATATGTTACGAATGTTGAATTCAAAACCGAAGCTTCCATGGTGCTGCTTTGGAGATTTCAAAGATTTGTTAGAGGTGGTGGATAAAAGTGGAGGAGTACCACGTTCTCACAATCTCATGCAATCTTTTCGAGATGTTTTCAATGAGTGCAGCTTTGTTGATTTGAGGTATTCAAGACCAGAGTTTACTTGGCATGGACGTCGGAGAGGCAAATGGATTTTGGAGCGACTAGATAGAGGTGTTGCTAATTATGAATGGCTAGCAAGATATCCCATAGGAAGAGTAAAACACCTGAATTGTTTTACTTCGGACCATAGGCACTTACTGCTAGCTCTTGATCCAAATGGGGAAAGCCAGAGATGGAAGTGAAAACCATTTCGGTTTGAAGCAACGTGGGTGATGGACCCAACTTGTGGCAACACAGTCTCCAGAGCTTGGGCACATCAAGAAGAAGATGGCCAACCCTATGTTCACTGTAGCAAAGAATTTTAAAAGATGCAAGAAACAGTTGAAGAAGTGGAGTCAAGCTCTTTTTGGTAATGTCAAAAGGCAGATTTTGCAGTCTAAGGAGTTGCTATGGAAGGCAGAGGAGATATCGGTCAGACAGGACAATTATCAAGAAGTGTTGAGATTGAAGTCAGAGTTGAATAAACTATATGATAGAGAAGAGCAAATGTGGCACCAAAGATTTCGGGTTCAATGGATTAAGAGTGGGGATAAGAATACAAAGTTCTTTCATGGGACAGCTACTCAGAGGAAACGTAGGAATTTTATTAAGGGGCTTAGGGATGCTGATGGAGTTTGATAGTCAGAGGAAGCTATTTTTTCGAAAATGCTTGTTGATTTTCATGCAGGACTCTTTACAATGTCCAGCCCACATAATCTTGATAGATTTTTGGATGGGGTATAGGAAGTAGTCACTGGTGAGATGAACACAACACTCACGGCACCTTATAAGGCAGAAGAGGTGGAGATAGCAATAAAAGATATGGCTCCTTTAAAAGCTCCTAAACCGGATGGTATGCCTCCTTTCTTTTATTAGACATACTGGTCCGAAGTTGTTATGGATATTACTCAAGCTGTTCTCTCTTGTCTTGACTCTGGCTCTATTCTAAAATCCATAAACCATACTTTTATTACTTTAATTCCAAAAGTAAAAAACCCAGAAAGAGTCTCTGAGTTTAGACCAATAAGTTTATGTAATGTGATTTATAAGATTGTCAGTAAAGTCATTACTAATAGGCTTAAACCTTATCTCAATAGTATCATCTCAGAAACACAAAGTGCCTTTATTGCTGACAGATTGACTACTGACAATGTTTTGATTGCTTTTTAATCTTTGCATCATATGAAAACTGGCTACTCGAGGAAGACAGGTTTCATGGCTCTAAAGTTAGATATGAGCAAAGCTTATGACCGAGTGGGGTGCGCTTTTTTGGAGAAAATTCTTTTGAAGATGGGTTTTCAGAACTCATGGGTAGCCTTGATTATGGAGTGTATTACCACTGTATCCTACTCTATCTTGGTGAATGGTGAGCCACAGGGAATGATTGTTCCAACTAAAGGTTTAAGACAAGGGGACCCACTATCTCTTTATCTTTTCCTCTTTTATGCGGAAGGCCTAAATGCAATTTTTAGAAAGGCTGCTGATGATGGTCATATTCATGGTTTCTCCATCTGTAGACGAGGCTTGAAGCTTACTCACCTCTTTTTTTGTAGATGACTGCTTATTATTTTGTAGGTCTACTTTGGTCGAGTGTGACAAAATAAAAGAATTATTGGCTGCCTATGAAGTTGCTTCAGGCCAAATGGTGAACAAGGATAAGACTACCATTTTCTTTAGCAGGAACACGGATGATGCCACTCAAGAAGCAATCAAAGTGTCCCTTGGTCTTCTGGCAATCCAACATTATAAGAAGTACCTAGGTTTACCCTCCTTTATAGGTAGGGAGAAGAAAGCTTGCTCTACTCAAATCAAAGAAAGAATATGGTAAAAAATGCAAAATTGGAAAGAAAAGTTGCTCTCTCAAGCGGGAAAGGAGGTTATGATAAAGGCGGTGCTCCAATCAATTCCAACATATTCTATGAGTGTTTTTAAGCTACTGATCAACCTATGCAAAGATATTGAGATAATGATCTGGAAGTTTTGGTAGGGGCAAGGTGAGGCAAAGAGGATCCATTGGGTGAAGTGGAGTAACTTATGTTCATCAAAATCTGTCGGGGGTATGGGTTTTCATGATATCCAAAATTTTAACATGGCGATGCTTGCGAAGCAGGTCTGGAGGTTATTTCATCAGAAGGAAACACTGTTGTGCAAAGTGTTTAGTGCTAAATATTTCCCAACGGGAAGTATCTTGGATGCCTCGGTGTCTTTGAAATGCTCCTATGCCTGGAGGAGTATTCTACAATCCAGAGATGTGATTCAAAAGGGAGCAATTTGGAGAGTGGGGGATGGTTGGATGGTAGATATTTAGAACCATAGACGGTTGCCGGATCCTGGACAGAGTAGAGTGGTCTCGCCTAGGAATGGTGCATAGGTAGAAAAGGTGTGTGATCTCTTTTATCCCAATACCAAACTCTGGGATATTGAGCTGTTACAGGATCTTTTCTACCCTTGGGAAGTTGATTTGATTAAAAAAATATATGTGAGTGCTGTGAGCAACGAGGATGTCCTGGTGTGGCCTCTGTCTTTGGATGGAAATTACTCGGTTAAGTTTTCTTATCGATTGCTCGCTACAGAGGTCGTAAATAGCTCTCCTTCCTCATCTAGTGGTGAGTGTTCAATGGTCAGGAAGCGCATTTGGAAGATTAGAGCTCCCTAAAAAATCAAACATTTCATTTGGCGAGCGGCAAAGGACTCACTCCGCTCGAGACAGAATCTAGCATGTTAGAAAATCCCGGTGGATGAGACATGCTCCCTCTATGATGATCATCAGGAAATGATCATGCATGCTCTGTGGCTTTGTGACCAAGCCAAATCAGTCTGGAAATCGGAACCTTGCTTTTCGCAATTGTATTAGATCGCGTATAGAACTTTCATGGATTTACTTGAAACCATATTCAAGCAAGGATCATGCTTCTCGGTCGCTTTCTTCTCGACAATTGCTTGGAGTTTATGGCAACAAAGGAACAGAATTAGGGAGTGCCAACTGATGTGGCCTTTCCATGAGATCAGTCCCAAAGCCAAAGAATTGGTGGTGGAGTTCTTAGATATTCACAAACAGCCTCCCAGCCCAGTGATATGTGCTCCTCATGTCAAATGGTCGCCGCCACCAGTGAGTATGTACAAAGCAAATTTTGATGCGACTCTGTTTGATAACAGTGATATGGCTAGACTTGGAGTGGTGGTTAGGGACTGCTCAGGAAATATTATGGGAGCTTTGAGTCAAAAGATAGCTTTGCCTCAATCTATGGAGCATGCAAAAGCTCTTGCTACTAGTTAGGCTGTGACTCTGGTAAATGAGCTGTTTTTATTCCAAGCTTGTTTTGAAGGGGACTGCCTACGAGTTATTCAAGCTATCAATACGAAGGGGGCATGCCACAAACTGTTTGGTCACATTATAAAGGAGATCTGATGCAACGACTCTACTTTAGTAAGTTATAATTTTCAACATGTCCGCAGGGAGGGTAATAACTTGGCCCACGCCCTAGCTAGGAGAACAGTTCTATCTGCAAACACGGATGTATGGGTAGAAGAGCTACCCAACGATTTGGAAGATGTATTCCAACTTGATTTAGTTCAATAAAATTCACTCACCTTTCTCTCAAAGAGAGAGAGAGAGAGAGAGAGAGAGAGAGAGAGAGAAAATAAAATAGTAATAATATTTTCGCAAAAAAAAAAAAAATTAATGAAAAAAATTTAATTGACAAATGAAGTGTTAATATTTCAATGTGGCCAAGGCCAACATCATCAAACCAATTAAATCCGTGGTCGTGGTGAGAAAAGAAACCCATTATAAAAGAGTTATAATCCTAATAGAACTCTCTCTTCTTCTTCTTCTTTTTTTTTTTTTTTTGGGGAGAATTTGGAGGGGAGGAGAGGATTTCTACTTGTATTAATAATAATAAATTGTCAAATTTTTCCTTAATTCATTTATTTCTTTAAATTAAAAAAAAAGTTTAAAATTGTAATTGCATTGAAATCATTAGCTTGTGTGGGTGTAATATCACGCTCCTAACAATATTAGTGATTGGAAAATGCAAAAATATTGTTGGACAAACACATAAACCTCAAAATAGGATGAAAGGAAAGTTTTGACATTAATGGCATGTTTGGATGGAGGGGGGAAGGAGGGGAAGTGGAGGGGAGTAGAGTAGAGTTGGTTAAAAATAAGCTAATTTTGTGCTAAATCTACTCAACTCTACTTTATTCCTCCTCTCTCTCTCTCAATCCAAATGGACCATAAAGTATTAAACCAAAAAAAAAGAAAAAAAAAACCCTCTTAGAACACGCTATGAGGCATGAGACTAGTTATTATCATGGTTTTAAACACTAAACCGGATATAGAATCGAAAAAATAGTGATTTTTGCCTCTTTGGTCCGACCGGGGTTTAGCCAATAGTAAATATTATAATAATTTATAATATTTATTAAAAATTTTAAAAATAAATTTTCATATCTTAATGAAAATAACAAAAATAATAACTAACCAAATCATTATAAAAGTAAATATATTTTAAATAAATATATACTTTTTAAATGGTAAAAAATATCCTCAACTCCTCATATACGCAATTATGATCTCAATCTCCACCTTCCATTTCCACCTCATTCCCATCAACGGCTAAAGCCCACCCACAATAAGCCCACTCTCATCCAACAGCAAACTCAAAACTCTCTCACATAGATTGCTCGCTGCTCGCACATTCTCTCTCCGTCTCCGCGGCCTCAATCTTTGCCGCTTATCAACGCCACCACCAAGGTTTGCTACTTCCCTCTGCTTTTTATTTTTTAGGCTAATCTCTTCACCGAGGTTTTTGTACTTCTGTTTATCTCTGAGTTATGGACATCTTTCATTGTAATTTTGAATTATTCCGTGCTTGATATTGATCTTAATTTCTTGAATTTGCTGCAAACCGTGATGGGTATTGCTTAATGAAAACTGTCTGTCTCATATATGTGGTCTAGTTGTAGTTATGTCTTTGATACCTTGGGATGTATAAATTGGAGTATAATGGTGATATGGTGGCTGGGTCTTATGCTTACACTGTTGCTGGTTGCTGTCTAGATAGTGATTACTTGAAACGGTACGCCGGCACCAATATATTTTGTTTCATTCACCAATTAGAGTGTGCCCATTTGGTACAACTTATTTTTTCAATTTTTGGAAAATAGAATGCTTAAAAAAAAATCTGAACTTTGAAAAAAATGCGGATTCAAAACGGGATGCCAAACGAGCATGAGTGAGATGACAAAGAAGGGGAATAGGTGGTGGTGAGAGTATTGAGAGAGGGAGACCAGTTTTTTTATTTTTGGAAAGTAATAAGATATGTATAAAATATTAGATTATATACGTAAATAATTTGAATTTATATTATAATATAAATAAGTATATATCTACACACACTCAGGGTGGGGTAGGAAAATCCTTCCCATCCCCTCATGGTGGTGGGTAAAACTCATACAGGGCAGGATGAGAGTATGAGATGGATTGAATCGAGACAGATTTGTGTGGAGGCAATGATATTGCATAACTAGATGGTTCATATTGTTATGTTAGATGATGAAAAAGTTAACAAAGGACCAGATTGGTGAGGTGTTCAGAAAGCAAGTCAAAGCTTGAATTGAGGGCAACAAGCAGTATCCCAACTCCAGGCTTAACTGAGACATTTGTCATAACAGGGGAATTGCAGATTCTATTCTCAAGTCACATAACTGAAGTTGTATTATGCCTTACCAGTCTGTATAGTTAGTTTTTTTTTTTCTTGTCTCTTGGTTGATTGGTGTATTTTTGTTCTCTTCTTGTAGTAAGGGTGGTTAGGTGCTGTGCAGGCTGTGCTCTGCTTTTGGTTTTGGTTGTTTTTGTAAGTTGGTTTCCTCTCGGATGTTGTTGCTGGCTATCCAGGTTGTCTGCTTGTTTTGAATGAAACCTAACTTGATTATCAAAAAATAAAAGTAAAAAAAAGATGAAGAATAAGTTTTAAATGCGAAATTTGGAACTCTAGGTTTGATATGAAATAATATAAGGTTTAAAATGTAATTTATCCTAATTCTTTTACGCATGGAATTCCAAATAAACTGAACACGATAGTCCACAACATTTTAGCAATAGGACAGTGTAGGAGTAAATGGTCCACAGACTCCCCACTACATTTGCACATATAATACCAATCCAGCACAAACAGGTGTCTTTGCTGCGGATTATATCCATTATCTAAATTTTGCCCCAATGCTGCAGTTTACAACAAGAAAGCAACTCTAGGTGGCACCTTCGTCCTCCAGATGTTTTTCCAATGAAAAGACATGTCACTAGTAAAAATAAAAGAATGATAGTACCCTCTGGTGGTCACATATAATGTAATAAAAATCTTACATTTCTGTATTTGTATTTGTTTGATTTGTGTGTGTCATGGTGTCATAACATGACTTTTTTTTCTTTTTCTTTTTTAATTTTAATTAAAGGGTAATTCCGTAATTATCATAGTTTAATTATGTATGAGTTGGTCATTTCCACATGTCAACTGGTTTATAATTTGCTGTGTTGGGTGTGGCTGTGGCTGTGTTATTCATGGACTGCCATTGCACATACAATGAGACTTTTGTTATTGATTTGGATGAATCTCTTATGTAGTTTGTGCAACATATTAAAATTAAATTCCTTGTTTTGTATGTGCTATTTTGATTGTAACGAGGTGATCTTGTCTGTTGGTATCTGTTCATTTTGCAGTTAAAAGGTCTGAGGTTGCTGATACACAATGGTTAACGCCACTAAAGGACTGTTCATTTCCTGGTATGATACCTTTTCTAACCTGAAGCATTGCCAATTATGTCAAGGACTGATTGCTCACTCTGTGCATGGGTGTGTGCGTTTTTAGTTAATCAAGTATTCTTCTCTTGGCGAATTAGGTTCTCTTTTTTACTTGAGACACCACTTCGTTGCATCTTACATCCATTTAAAGATCAAAAACAGTTAACTGAAACATCAAACATTAGATTTGTGACTGTTCATATTGCTTGGAATATGTTTACAGCATGATTTTTTGCATTTGGAATGTTTTTTAGTTGATTATCATTGAGCAATCCAAAAATGTTAATCTATTCGTTGGATTCTGATTAGTATCATTATGTGATCATTTAAAGGCATCAATTGCCTCTCAATCCAATAATTTAAAACTGATGAATGGTGAGGAAGGCGTTTTCATGCCCACAGAATTTTTGTTGATGTTATTGTCCTCTTATAAAATTGTCATTGATGCTGAAAGATCCTGGTCATGGTTCTCTCTTGCAGTGACATACCAATGGCACAATTCATCATAAATTACAATGCCTCATTGCCTGCATCACAGAAGTTTATAATACAAGTTCTGGATAGCACTCACCTTTTTGTGCAACCCCACGTGGCTGAAATGATACGAAGTGCCATTGCAGAGTTTAGAGACCAGAATTCATATGAGAAGCCAAATTGATTCTTACTTTTTTTTCTTTTCTTTTCTTATTTTATTATTTTCTATTGTCCATCAATGAAGGTCTTTTGTAAATGATGATGGGCATGTATCATAAAAACCTGTGCAACTTATATGTCAAGTCATTTTATATTGCTTCTCTTATCTGTTGCATATGAATTGCACGAGTTACTGCTCCCTTTGTTTATGTGTTAACTTTTGGTAAGACGCTAATGGATTTAATCGTACTTTCTGCTGAATAATGCTTGCCCCTTCCTTTTTATTGGAGTTCATTTGTGATTGAACCAAGTTTTTGCAGAGTTCTTGAACTGGCAGTGAAGTTTGTGAAAACAAAACTGATGGTCTGGTTATAGTGCCATAGCTATTTCACTAGAAGAGTAACATCTCTTGGTGAGTTTGACTAGATGTAGCAGGTATAATGTACAAGCTCTTGAAATAGTTGAAAAGTGTGGGGAAGAAAACACTAATGAGTTTTGAATTCATGACCTCACAGGGGAGGTGGTACCAGTTGAGCTGGAGCTCATTGGCAAAAGCCTGGATGGTTGGTGGCTTGGGGAAGAAAGCATTTAATTGTTAAGATGTAGGCTTGGAGGGAGGAGTGCAATGTTTTAAAGTGTGATTTTTTATTTTATTTTATTTTATTTTTTATTTTTTTGGGGTTATTTTAAATGTCATTGGTGCTGAAAGAACCCGGTCATGTTTATGTCTTGTAGTGTCATACCTATGGTCATAATAGTCTATGAAGTTTCGTATCGAAAAATCGTATTGTAAGTGTTCATAAATCGTTCGATACATAGGTACATATATATCATATGAATTGTATCATACTAGTTTTAATGCCATAACTAGCACTAACAGAGCAATATCTCTTGGTGGGTTTGGCCAGATGTGGCAGTCATGATGTGCAAGCTCTTGAAATGTTACGGGAAGAAAGCACTTAAATTTCAAAGTTACAGACTGGGGAGGTAGAGAAAGGGTAGCAGACTCTCATTTTGTTAGCTTTGTTGTCTTGGCCTTAAGTGTCAATGAGAAATGAGAAGTTACTTTCTTGGTGGTCTGGCAATTCTCACTGAGCGAACCTTTTGCCAATATGTGATCGGAGTCCATTCGAAAAACTTAACTACGTCACCTGCGATTGGTATATTGGGTAGCAAGCATCTGGAGCTATCATCTTTAGTTTGCCATCAGTTTTTAGGCTAATGCATTTATCTCCTAAATCTCAAAAAATGATGAACTTAGGATTGTAAATGAGCTGAGCATGGGCTTGTTCATTTAATTTAATTACAAACACAATCAAGCTAGAGCTCATTACCAAATAAGATTACATGTTCAAGTTTGTTTCATTTTCTTATTTAACAAGCTCAAGCTTATTCCCAAACTACTTGATTTACCCCTTCACAAATTTATGAATTTCCACTACAAATGGACTCTTTATATTATATCAATAAACAATAATAGTAATTTGATATCATATGAACTTATTTACAAACTTACGCTATCTAGTCTCAAGTCTATTTAAATATGGTTTTAGACAAGTATCTCTATAAAAATATAATATTATATATAGTTAAATTGAGTATCATGTTCATGAGCTTGTTCATGAACACATTATAATATTTGATCTTGACTCGTTTAATAGTCAAGCTTAAACTTGAGCTTGGCTTGTTTGCTAAACATATGACCATAAGCAAGGTTTTTTCTAAGCCGTTCATAAACAGTTTGATTCATTTACAACCCTAAATAGAGTTCATGTTAGATGTAATTGCACTAGGGGTACATACATATGTGATTCTCATGCTTCCTTTTTTGTTTCTAAGTATGACTATTAACTTGGTTAGCTGTTGTTTTCACTCAAAGAGACTAATTTAACTTGGCCAAATCATCTAAGGCTGAATATTTCAATTGGACAATTAGTTGCAGATGTTTCCATTCTCAAATCGAAGCGTGCAAAGGAATGGATCGACCTTTTTTTTTTTTTTTTTTTTTTTGGCTTACAATAAGTTGAGGAGGGAGATTCAAACCCAAGTTTTTCCTATTAAAATAATGCTAATGAATACAGGTAACGGTGGCTTAATTAGTATAAAACAAAATTTAAATTGGCTAACAATTTGAGTTCTTACCAAATATGGTTGGATAGGAAACACCCTTCATATTCAACCTTATCTTAGGTCTAAAGATGGTACAATTTGGGTATAGTTCTTTAGGTGCAATAGGTTAGGTTTCTCAATTAATATTTAGTAATTGTGAAATTTGTTGGGAAAAAATAAAGTTGTATTTTTTTTTAGAGTTTCAACCTATAAAGACCGGTCTAGGTCGTGATAGCATTATTAGGCCTAATCGGGTCCGCGAGTAAAAAGAGACTCATACATCAACCATCAACAGCTGATATCAGTCTTAAAACAGAAGTTACAAATACTACCGGCACTATCTAGTCCGCCCTCTTTTCTAACCCACTCTCTACGATCTTCTTCCTTCTGAACCCAACCATTAATCTTCACTCTCTCTCTCTCTGAGAAAATGTCAGTCTCTCTTCATACAACCGCTTCTACTCCGAGTTTTCAACCCCAAGTCAGAGCCTCTCACCCTCACCTCAGGTTCTCTCTCTCTAGTAGTTGAAATTTGTATCAATATGTATTATTTTAATTAATGATTTATGAATTCTTCTTTATGTTTAACAGTTGCACTACAAAGCTTTATTCTGGACTAAAGCTTCAATCTTCAAGTTTGCTCACTTTCCCTTTTCTCTTTCTCTCTCTTCCTTAGTTTTATGATTTATCTACTTTTATTTATTTTTTTCTTTCTTAATTGTTCAGGTCCGTTTGGTATTAAAATACCCAACTTGACGGCTGATTTCTATGGCAAAGTTAATAAGAGCTTGCAACCCAGGTAACTCAATTGCATATAATATAGTCTAATTTTTGTGCTACCTTCAATTTAATTGGTGGGTCTCAAACATTATTCTATATTCTAGAACTGTTTCTGGGATTGCGCATTAGTAAATTTTTGGAGCAAAGAGAAGCACGTTAATTTTTCACTTCAAAAATATATGTATCCAATTACAAAATGATATGGGTATTTCTTGTTCTTTGATGGGATTTATTTGAATTGTACTATTTTGAGCTCCACTGAGCAAATTAACACACAAAGAAATGTGTTTTTATATCCTTGATTTATTTTCCCCTTCAAATATATTAATGGAAAGGAAATTCTGTTGCTTTTGTCGTTGTTTTTCGATGTTATCTTTGTTGAGTCTCCTTCTGAATATTTGGTTATATGGAGAAAGGGAAATTTTGATTTTCAATATGCTCTAGGTGAAACCCATTATAAGGTGCCTGTATTTTTTTTGCATCTTAAACTTGCTTTCATAGTCTTAGTTGATTACTTTGTGAGTGACAATGAGTGCCCAGATTCAAGTGTTGCTGGGTTCCTAGACATAGCGCCATTTCATAAAAGAAAAAATAATTGACTTTGGAATGTACTTTGAACGAGACATCTCTAGATTGATGTTATGTTCATGTATCTTTTCAAAACAATAATTGATTGCTTATGTTGTATAACCCTTTGTTATTTAGTCCTGGATATCCCCAACACATTGATTTAGAGTGCAATTATTTCTACTTGTTGAGTACAACTCACCCTTTTGTTGGAAGTTTTAAACATCCTCTCAGAAGTTGTTCTTTTGTATCCCACTCTTACGGGATAATTGTTTCCAATCATTCTCTTATTTAGTTCTTCCTTGATGGCTTTTGTACCCTTAAAAAAATCTGAGCTATTCTACACTATTTTTTGGTTTAGCCCTCTTGAATAAAGAGATGTCTTTTGAATTTGCATGATTTTTTTTTTTTTTCTAGAACTGGCCTAATTGCTAAAGTAACATGGTACTGCATGTATGATGTGCTTCTGTGTTTGCAGGACTCATAATCATATAGCAGCACGAGGACGAGTTAGAATGATGCCTATAGGGACTCCAAGAGTGCCATATAGAACTCCTGGTGAGGGAACTTGGCAATGGGTTGACCTATGGAATGCCCTTGTAAGTCACTGCCAATAACTCCATGTTAAACAAATAGTCAATTGAATTCACCAAAGTTCATTTTTATGGTTAATAACATAGAAATGATGCAAATATGGGTTTGCTGTCGCTTTTTTGTAGAAGAGAGAGAACATGATTCTCCTATGCCAAGGACTCTGTCCAATGATCTTACCATTTGCGAGTTTTAAATTTTGAACCTTTTTTCTTTTTTTTTTCCTTTTGTTTAAACATTTAAGAACAGTGCTTTTTGTTTATTGTTTGTGGTTTGGTGGTTTTTTTTTTCCCCAAAATCTGGCCTTGAAATTCAATATGTAAGCCAGGAAATGGATTGAATACTGGATGGCTCATCTATTAAAAAAAAGGTCGTATCCAATGCACAAAGCTCCCACCTTTCCGGGGTCTGGGAGGCTCATCTATTCAAGATTAATATTTATATGCATTTCAAGTGTCCTTGTGATTTCTACCTGATTTACATTTAATTATATTTCTCTAAGAATTTCACATACTTGGGATGCAGTATCGAGAACGCGTTATCTTTATTGGACAAAATATAGATGAAGAGTTCAGCAACCAAATACTGGCAACAATGTTGTACCTTGACAGTGTTGATAATTCCAAACAGCTCTATATGTACATCAATGGTCCTGGTGGAGATGTGAGTTACTTATAAACCAGTCATCTACAATCAAATCCTTATTCTTTTTCAATATTTTTGACATTTGTGAGATCTTTTCTCCTGATAAAAACTTGCTCTGTTTTCAGCTTACTCCAAGCATGGCTATTTTTGACACCATGCAGAGCTTGAACAGTCCTGTCACCACCCATTGTGTGGGCTATGCATATAATCTGGCAGCCTTTCTTCTGGCAGCTGGAGAAAAGGTAACAATTTTGTTTATTAGAATCTGGAGTGATAACATTGTTATACAACCCTATCATGGAAGCAGTGAGGATATACAAAGTTATAATGCTATATACGCCATAGTGCAGGGGAGCTGGACCTAAAATAAGGCATTTTGACCAACTTAATCAGTGATGAATGATGGTGGACAGTTATTTTCCTCTCTTTTTGATCTATAATATCGCGGTTTGCCCTTATTTTAGCATCTGAGGCAGTAGAAACTGGAACTTTACAACACAACAATTAAAAGACACAAAAATAAAGGATAAGACCTAGGAGTCAGCACCTAGGCTTGCTAGGAGTTAGCACCAAGCAAAGGAAATCCACTAGGAGTCAGCACCTAGGGTTGGCTGGAGTTGGCACCAGAGCAAAAAAACCAAAAGCAACTTTCATTCATCAAAATAATCTCCATGATAGGAGTACAATGCTTTGTTTATATAGGAACACTAAACCCTAATTCTAATTAGTGTAGGACACCCTAATTGCCTTATTAAAAATATAACATTTCTTATAGAAATTAAGAAACTAATAACCTAATAAACTAATAGGACCTAAAATAAAAATACAATTGATTTACAAAAAGAAATAAAACTAAATTAAAATAAATTGTTGCTTGTGCTTCCTGCATCAGCATCTTAATGAACTTCTTTGATAGAATTGTGTCACTATGAAATTAGGATACTCATCAAGAGTTATAAAAATAAATAAATAAATAAAGGATACTCATCAAGAGTTTGAAGTCTTTTTCTTCAACATGGGTGGAAGTAATGAGGAAGGATATGTTAAACATGGAGGCAACAATGACTAAAAAGGAATACTTGTAACTTGATTAGTTGATGATGATTTATAGAGCTGTCTTCAATTTAATTGTGATTAATACTAGTTGAGTTGAGTATAACATGCTGTTTGTATAGGTTGCATTCACCTTTTCATGACATGCCTAAACTCTAAAGATCTAATTCTATATTTCTTTTTCATAATTTTTGCTTAAAAGGGTAACCGCTTTACAATGCCTCTTTCAAGAATTGCACTACAATCTCCTGCTGGAGCTGCTCGTGGTCAGGTGAGACTGCATACCATCTTGTCATGTAAACCGTTTGTAGATACTTTCTGTTAATATGGCTTTTCATTCATTGCAATATTCATACATATATGAAATTTTCTGTCAGGCTGATGACATTCATAATGAAGCAACTGAACTTCTCAGAATTAGAGATTACCTTTTTAATGAATTGTCTAAGAAAACTGGCCAGCCTGTTGAAAAGGTTAGCTTGCTCATGACTAAATCCTATGATGTCTTTTTGCTGTTCTATTTGACTCTTATATAAGACAGACTCTACTCTTGTAAATAATGGCTGCTAAGAAGCTGAAGTTCATATCTTGCCAATTTTATTTGTATTGTGTAGAGTTTGTTTCTCTTCATTCCTTGAGTTGATTCCTTTTTATTTCATAAAATATAGAGTATGATCAGTTTGAAAAACCAAGTTAATGTATATCTGCAGATTAACAAAGACTTAAGCAGGATGAAACGCTTTAATGCTCAGGAGGCTCTTGAATATGGGCTAATTGATCGTATTGTTAGGCCACCCCGTATTAAGGCTGATGCGCCTCGCAGGGATGCTGGAACAGGGCTTGGTTAGTATACTTGTTTGAGCACTGAATTCGCTGATTGCAGTTAGACAGATCAGAATGTTTCCACAGTTTTTATTTATTGATATGTATAATTGGCTGTCTAGTTAGAAATGGTTTGGTAGGAATTTTTATCCTTTGCACTGATTTTGTGATAAATGGTGCCCCACGAGGGCTTTTAGAAAGCAATATTTTGTCTGAATCTTCCCTTTCCACTGCCTTTCTTGTCAGTGGCATACTAATTATTATTTATTTTCATTATCATCAAAGACATGACTCACTCAAGTTGCACCAGTAATAATTTGTTTTTTATTTTTTTTTCCAACTTAATCCATTGTACTTTCACTGTTCACTCAAAGGAAACAGCTGATATTACAATGTTCAGGGTAAATAATGGCTTAATGAGATTGTTTCCAACACTCTAGATCAATGAACAAATAGAAGCTTAGATCAGATTTAATTTTGAACAAATTTGCTAGATAATAATACAAATATAAACAAAACAATGTATTGCTAATTAAGAACTAGAATTACATGATTTCTATTATTAGGGCCTAGCAATGCACATTTGTTGTCCCTACAAGGTGGATGCATCTGACAATAAGAGAAAAAAAATGAGTCATATCGCCGGACCAAAAGGGAGGATTTTATAGGGAAAAAGAGACGGGGGTTGGTTTGCTCTACATTATGCTAGGCTGAATCTATTTACATACAATACAAGACTAGATATGGATTAATCTGCTTTGTTTAGCCAAATCACGGCTGCTTGTAACTTATCTCCCTTAATCTTTCTTTCCTCCATTCTTCATTGACCTTAGCAATAAAACTTTCGATTCTTCTCTCCAAATTTTTGTCATATTCTTCATCATCTTGCCAACAAGTTTCATCATCACTACTATTATCATCATCATCTTCATCATAACCATCAGAACCATGATATTCCTCATCCTCATCCTCGTCCTCGTACTCGTTCTCATCCTCCCTACCATTAATGTAATCCCCTGTGTCGTCTTGTGCATCTTTCTCTCCTTCATTCTGAGGGAGGAAGGGAGGCATTACCCCTTCAACTTCTTCTGTAGATGGTCTATAATTCCCAATAAGGATGGCAATGATTATTGTGTTAAAAACTGAAAACACAAGAAGAGGACTAGATGAGAATCCAAGAGGCTTTTGTTGTTGACGGTTTGATGACCACAAGTTCAGGACCAAAATGGCAACCCAACACAGAAAGAGGGGTATCAATATGTTAACAAAACTCATGCCTCTGATATGGAAAATGGCCTAGTGTTGTATCAAACTATCAATATCTTGATAAATCTTATATTCTTATGAATAATTTGGAAAATGGGTACCGTACGTTGTTTGTTTTGTCATGTCCTCGGTGTAGAAGAACTATAATTTATAGAGTTTGAGTAAATAAAGTGGTTTTCTTAGAAATTTAATTTGAGTGTGGTGGTAGTATACCAATCATTTTCGTAGAAATTCAGTAAGCACACCTCGTGAAGTATTAAAAAGCTGTGGCTAAGCCAATTTAGTTAGTTTCTTCATTCTTGAATGCCAAGCATATTTTTCGCAACCTTCCAGAAAGAAGAACTAGACCTGGCCATTTGGCAAGAATAGCAATGCATATTTTTCGCAACCTTCCAAAATCTCGTGATTTTTATTGCAATACAAGTATCTTCTAAATTTTTCTATACAACGTGTTGACTTGAGATGTTAGTTTTGGGAACTTATTAAGGGGTCAATGGCCAAGGTGGTATCCGAGCAATGCATAGACAATTGAGATTGACAAAGTCTTCCGGCAAAGTCCAACCGGATTGAAGGAATATTCTTCAACATTAAGAACATTCACATTAATTTATGCAAAAAAATTTGTCTTTTTTAAATATATAACAATTTTTCAAAAACACCCATATCAGATTATCTATTCTACATTCTTATTTATTTAAATAATCATTTTTCTTTTTTTTCATTCTATTTTTATTATTATCTTTATATATATATATATATATATATATATAGAGAGAGAGAGAGAGAGAGAGAGAGAGAGAGAGAGAGAGAGAGAGAATCTGGCTAGAGCAAGAGCTAAAAGAAAAAAAAAATTAAAATAATAAAATACACAACTAGTAACTATGTATATTTACACGGTTACAATAACAACTTTGTAAATTTACACATCTTTAACTTAATTGATATGGGTGATTTTGGGACTCGAATGTGTAAATCGAGCTATTTTTCTATTTTGCATTGTTGATGCAAACACTCTACATGGATGTTCAAATGACTATTAGTTATTATGAGAATCAAGATCAATACAATCAAATCATTAAAAAAAGTTACATTTATTTTCTTTAAATGCATTGAGTAATACTTCAAAAAAAATAAACTTTACACTTATTTAAGTAGCTACTGTATACATAATTTGTTATTGGCTCGTGCATCACAATTTTTTTTTTTCAACTTATTATAACTTATAAATATTATAAGCAGAAATGTTATTAAAAAACTTTTAAAAAGTTCTATTTATTTGAGAGAAGGTGTTATTATTATTATATACAGAAGCCTTTTGTTGTTATTTTACGTGGTCCTCTATTAATTTGTGTTTGAATTTGATTAGAATGTTTTGCTTTTATATATATATATATATATATATATATGGAAAATACTCAAGTAAATTGTAACAAATATGTTAAAATAAATAAAGAAATTCTTTCAACCCAAAAAAAAAATCTAAACACAATAGTTGATAATAGAAATGACATTAGATCTGTGGGAGGTCTGAGGACCAAATAGGATTAGAACATGAAATATCTTGCACAATCCCACCCGTAGAAGTGTATCTGCCCCAAATACTTCACCGACCCAACGATGAAAGAAGCCCATGGAGAAGAGAAAGGACCTTGGGGGGGGGGGGGGGGGGGAATAGCTGGAGGGCTAAGATGTAATAAGGAAAGATATATAAGTGAGAGGGACCTCCCAGATAGGGGTGGTTGAACATTCTTTTTCTAGAGAGAGAGAGAGAGACAGAGAGAGAGAGAGAGAGAGAGAGAGAGAGAGAGAAAGATAAACAGTGGGAATTTTGTTTAAGGTTTGGAATGTTCATGCATAAGAACCCAATCTTCGGACAAACCCAAGGAGAGGGATATTCAAATAACTACTTGAATTACATCTCTCTATTACTTTGTACTCTTCGGCCTTAGACATGTGCTTAGTTTTGGATTGCACCTGAACTGTTGTAGGGGCCTTTTTTGTATTGTGCGTTAGGTTGGGCTACCTTCTGCAGTAATGGGCCCGAGTATTCTGAATAATGGAGTTGAAACCAGTCCAGCTGCAGTTCAACTTAGGTTGACTTGTGCACAAACTATGCCTCGTCTGCCAGGAGTGTGCATATGGCAGGCAAAGCTGTTTCAGAGAAGTTATGGCAGGCAAACATAATAATAACAAAAAACAGAGTCCTTCGTCTTTTTTAATAGAAAATGACCAAATAATCCTTACTTATGAAATATAATTACAATGATGATGATGACTTTTACAAGGAAGATAGAGGAGTAAGTAATAATAAGAGTTAGTCAAGAAGAAAATATAAAACAAGTCAAATTTGGTCCACAGGAGTAGAGAAGAAACCAAAGAGGAAGAACGCTTCCTCTCAATGCAATTAATCTCCCAGGAAAAAAATCCTGCCGTGGGGATTAATGGCTTTGAGGGAATCGGACCTGAATAGTTAATGCCCCGACAGAAAAACTTTCTTTTTCTTTTTGGAAGAGAGTAAGATTTTGAAAGGGAGAGAGGGAAATCGACCTACTGGTGCATGCCCACCGTATTATCTTTCTTTTATTTTTTCGTTTTCTTTCTTATATTTTTTCCTTGTCCTTGCTTTCCTACTTTCTTTCTATTCTATTTTTCCTTTCGTGTTCTTCCCCTGTTTTTTCAACCCCTGTTCTGGGCACAGTGGAGGTCTTCTTATAGTGCCTGCTGTGACCAGATTTTACTATTTTGCCCTTTAACCACCTTTGTCTGGTCTGGGTGTACTTGCCGACCACCACTGGTTCGTCTGCATCACCCTCCCCAACTCCAGCCAAAGAAAAACTGTTTTATTTATTGGCCTGTCGTGGTGCCTTTTCCTGCCACGGTGTAGGTGTTTTCTCTCTCTATCCCTCATGGCATGCACCTAACGGTTCCTCCCTCAACCTTGCCTCTTTTGGGTGATCTGTCATCCCAGCAAAACGTACCTCCCAAAAGAGCTTGGGCAGGAGCCGCAAAATAGGTCTTTTCCCCTCTCCCCACCACCAAACCATACTCCCTTACCTCTAACCCATGACCCCACCATGTCCCATATTGGCTAGGTACAGGTTGGTGGTGTCTGGGCTTCAAGCGTGCTTTCCCTTCATGTATGTCCAAGATTTGCCTGCCGCTCATGCGTTTGCCGCGGCCTGGAGGCTTGCTTGCACGGTCTGCCGCTTTTCTTCGTCCTTTTATGTTGGCTGTTTTATAATTCTCTGCTTACCTTAGGGGCTGGGCTCCCTTTGATACTGGGCTTTACATTTCTTCCAGCCCATTTCTTGATTGTTATTATGTCCTGCCATATTACCTTGCCATTCCTGCTGTAATGACTTGATCCTGCCGGGCTCTTTTGGGCCTGCCGTGTATTCTTTCCCTAATGGCTTAACACAACTATGGGTTTTCTTATCTATGGACTCCTGTGTCCCTTTTGTCTTCCCTTGGGCATCCTTAGCCCATTTGCTTGCCTTAGGCTTCCTCGGCCCTTTTACTAACTTCGTATTCCAATAGGCTTTTACTGACTTCATTGGGCTTCCCCGGCCCAATTACTTCATACTCATCCTTGAGGTTTATGGGCTTGCCATCAATCCCATACTCTCTTTGCTTGCATTGCTTTGGGCCTGCCACAGCCCATTCTTACTTTTTTTCACATCATACACTGCTCATGGGTTTGCTACTCACTATTTCTCTCTTTCCGGGCTCTTTTAAGCCCATTTGCTTTCTCAAGGTCCATTTACTTATTTCATGGACCTGTGACCCATTATTCCTGCTGCTTGGATTTAGTGGTTTTTGTTCTCTGTCTTTTGCCAACTTTTTTGTGTTGCTGGGTTGGGCTTCCTTTCTTACATTTGGGTTTCACAAAAAAAAAAAAAAAAAAAAAGACCCTCAACAACTGTTTTTCCACTCTCTATAGAAATTCTATTGTTTGAGTTTGGTTTGAAGGACAAGGCATCACTGTTCTTAGTAGGCTTGGGCCTTCATTTTCCTAGTAATTACAAGATCTGCTAACAAAAATTGAGAAAAACAATTGTAAGCTTATCTATGGAGAACATTAATTGATGATAATAAAACTCAATCAGCATTAAGATAAATGATGTGGGAAGTTCTGTATCTTTCATTTTATCGCTAATTAAAAAGGAAGTTTCGAAATAGAACTCCATCAACATTAAGAGAAGGGGAACTCACGAATTCCGTGTGTTTCTCTCTCTCTCTTTCTTAGCTTCAAAATTTTGTTGAATTTCTTGGTAATTTTCTATCTACGAAAAACATCAACAACATTAAAACAAACTATTTTCTATCTATTTTTTTTATCAAATAAAATAGAAAATAACTTCAAAAAGGGAAAGAAATTTGATAAAATGCAGAAAATGAAAAGATAAAATAACTTGAAAAGGAATGAGAAGTTAACAAAGCCATACGTTTGTCAGGATTTTTTTGTTGCAATTAGAATTCATAGTGTTATGTGTTAAAATATATATATAAATATATATATATATATATATATATATATATATATATATATATATATATATATATATAGTGCAAGTATCATCTATTAATAAAATTTAAGGTTTTCATTATTTTTTATTTTTTTTATTTTTTTTTATTTTTTTTTGTTGGAGGAGATGAGTAAGCATGAGTTATAATACTAAAGAAAATGAGAGTTGTGAGTGCAAAGGATGATATAAAAACTCTTTTATATATATATATATATATATATATATATATATAAAAGACAACCCATTAAATTACAATTCTTTTTTTAAAAAAAATAACTATTCTATTTTATAATTACATTATTCATTACCAAATGGTCAAATGTAAATACTCCTTCTGTCTCAGTTTGTTTGTCCTCTATTATATTTTGGGATGTCCCAAAATATTGTCCCATTTCTAAAAATAAAAGTAATTAATTTACTAATGTTCCTATTATATCCCTACTTTATTTTTCAAAACTATTTAAAAAGAAAAATAACAAATATTTAAAAAATTAATTTAATTGGGGCATCTTTTTAGTTACCTCATTAAGAATAACTCTTTAAAAAAAAAAACTGATAAATTTATTTAAAGGTAGTTTTGTAAACTTATACATTTTTATAAGGTAGACAAGATAATAAATGATCCTCCCTTAAAAATTTTAACTTTTCAAACAGGACAAACAAATTAGGATGGAGGGAGTAGTAAATTACAATATATATTAGTAAGTAGTATATACATGGATTATCACCTTTAAGCGACATGTGACACTAATCCTCCACATATATAGGTTTTTTTTAAGGATTCATTTTATCAAGCACTAGTCGCTAACCCGTGCAATATACAGAAAAACTATTTGACTCTAAAAAAAATCCAACAATGAGTAAATAGACATTTTGCTAGTTAGTATTTAGAAAAAATATTTAAGTTCTATACTTTTCCATAGTTTAGAAGTGTTGTCTAGGTTATTGAGTTGCACGTGCATAGTTACCGAAACTTACAAAGTAATTTACAATTCTTAAATTAATAAAGCAAAACTTCCAATAGTTATATACACACACTCAAAACTAATATAAACTGCAAATATATAAATAAATATCATGATATGAGGAAGACACACCAAGTTTCAAATCTGAGTAGCAATATGACTTTCTCATAGTAATAACAATATAGATAATTCAAAACATTGAACAATATCAAAATTATAATACCTAATTCCATTATCTTTTATGTTGAATCCAAACAAATAATTAATTGAAATTAATCCAAAAAAATAATTAATTAACCAAAAATTATAGCTTTTAATAAGAAAACAAAAAATCACATGAACCTAAATAAAAGGTATTTAAAGTAAAGAATTAAGATCAGTCTATTGAGATGCAAATACCAAAAATCTCAAGACTTAAAACTTAAAACTTCAAAATTTATAGAATACCCAAATTATACTTTAAAACCAAACCAAATTCAACAAATCTATATATAACATACCAAATAAAAATTTATCATTCCCTAGGCTGGAAGACATAAGTTGCAGTTTTCATTTTTTTCTGAAAAAATAGAGATACTTTATCTGCCATGTACAATATAAAAAAATAATTAGTAAAAATTTCAACCCAAAAACTAAATCCACGAAAACAATGTCAATATATATAGAGAGATTAACCCAAATACTCAAAAGAATAAGATAGAAAGAAAATCTAAAGCACATATGAAAGCAAATAAAAAATTTGACATAAAAGATAAAATTCATTAATAACAATATAAACAAATATCCACGTATGTTGAATTGAAATTTTATTAATAATAACAATATAAACAATTCGACGTAAAATTCATTAATCAAAAAAGAAAGTTGAATCAGATTGCTTGTATTTTTTTTTTTCTTTTTTTTTACATTCCACTGGTTAGAGAGATCAGAGTTGTCCATCGATCTGATTTTTTTATGATTTTACTCTAGAGCTGAATAGAAAGCTTGCCCTATCCTTACAGATTGTTGAACATCAATAGTCAAAATTTGAGTTTTGTTAGTTTTGAGGTGCACTTTGGATTTAGACATTCATTACTACAAATAGCAATTGACATAATAGAACAAAATTCAGGGGGAGATAAAGATAATGTGCCGCAAAATGATTAATGAACGTGAGTCTCTTCTTCTTCTTCTTCTTCTTCCTCTTTTTTTTTTTTTTTTTTTTTTTTTTTTGAGTCCTATCATAATTTTTGTTTTTATATAGATTATTAACATTTGAGTTTGAGTTTAAGTTGGATTAGTTAGAGAGATAGAGTTTCACTCCTTCTTAAGTTTTGATTAAATAAAAATGATTTTGTTTTAAAAAAAATGATAATAATGAGTTTGAGTTTAAGTTGGACTTATTAGAGAGATAAAATTTCACTCCTTATTAAGTTTGAACTAAACAAAAATAATGTTATTTAAATAAAATGATAATTTTATTTAAATATAGTGCTAACATATAAAATTGTGAGAGTTTCTGAGACTTCAGTTATATAAATTGTAGGGGAGCAAAAACTTGGGCCCTTGCATTGGGCTTAAGTCCCACATTTTATCAATAATACGTCCGAGAAGAAGAAATCATAGGGAAACCTCGTAACTAATAGTAGAGCATGTAAGTGTCCAGGGATATTGATCCGAGAGGATTATCCTCCTCGGATCTGGCATATGTCAGTGAGGTGGGCCTCGTCTCACCCTAGTCCACCTTCCAGGAAGTTCCAGCGGTGAAGATAAACTACAAATGTACACGGAAGGGATAAGGATGCAGAAATATCTTGGGAAAAAGCTGCTACCACCGCATTAAATGCGTTACAGCAGCTTTCCTGGCCGCATTAATGTGGAGAAGACCTCTGAACAGTGTTTTCGACCACCTTTACCCCCAGAAAATCAAAAAGCTGTGAGGGGGGAGACAGAAACTCAAGTACCAGGCTAGATGGTAGACAAGTGGACGATAAGATTGAATAAAGAGAGACTATATAATGAAGTAAGATCTCCAGAAGAAAGGGGGACGAGAGAAAAAGAAAGAACACCAAGGAAGAATTACTGTAGCATCTGGAAGAACACCATCTGAAACAACCATTTTATCTAAGAACCTACCCCTCGGACATTACTTGAAATAACCAATTCATCCAAAACTTGCTTCTCGGACCTGAGATCATCACTTGCTTGTGTGTTTTATTCTCCTCGGATAAATTCCTAAACCTCCATTAATAGTTGTAAAGCCCTTTATTAGCCCAATTCTTTCGCCCACTCTCTTACAAATTTATTGTACTGGGCTTATCGGGCTCATCCCCTGTTTCCATCTGGGCTTGGGCTACGATTTGTGACCCTACATAAATATATATATATATATATATATATTGAGCTTTAAGGCTCAATTAATCACCAACATATATTTAAATAGAAAAACCTTGAAATTAATAATTAAGAACAATCTAATTTACTAAACATTTAAAATAATGATAAATTTTGCAAAAAAAATTATTGATAAATTCAAATCCACGTAAGTTTAAAGCAAAGCTTGCAAATTTTCCTTCATAATATTGGCAAAAAATAGTATACAAAAAGAGAAAAGAAAAAATCATCTTATGCACTCTAAAAACAAACATATTTATTGCACTCTTTTAATAAGTTATTACTTTATATATATATATATATATATATATATATATAATAAGGTAAATATGTTTATACATGAATAAGATATTTTTTCTTATATATAATTTTGAAATTATTTTTTAAAAATTATAATAATGTTTAATTATCTTAACCCAACAAAAAAGTTACTTTTACTTCTTCAAGGTGGGCTTCAAATAGTCAACCAGCTTTGGTTCTTCAATTTTACTATTTCTTTTTTCCTCAAAAATTTCTCTTTAATTTATATTCATGGAAGAATACATATTACCGATTAAAACTCTTAAAATACATATTGATAATCACAGTGAAATACCATATCAAACCCTCAAAAAAGTAAAATAGCTATTATAAACTTTATCAAAAAAACGCATGCAATAAAATCAATGTCTTACAAAGAATTAAGAAAATAGAATACCAAAAAAAAAAAAAAACTTGAATGACCAAATAAAAAGTAACTTGAATGGAGTATCGAAAAGAAAGAAATATAAATAAATAAAAAGTAACTTAAATGAAGCATCGAAAAGAAAGAAATATTAATCAACACATAAACTCAAAGTTACAAAGAATTTCCTATTAAAAAAAAAGTTACAAAGAAGAAATTGAAATAACAGTTACGAAGAAAGAAATTGAGAGAATGAGAATATATGTGCAATTTTAGCAAAAAGAGTGAAGGAAAGATAACAACAACTAAGTTTTTGTATTTATCTAAAAAATTGATAGAGATGTATAGAAAAATATTGATAAGAATAATTATAATTTTGTGTCTATCCATGAGGTGTTTTAAAAAATAACAAATAAAATGAAACGATTTTTTTATAAGAAAGTAAATAATAATAATTTCTTATTAAAAACAAAATAATAACTCCTATTAATGTTAGACTACTAAATGACGTCTAACTTTTTGTCTTTTTCTTCTTTTTTTCCTTGAGAAATCAACGAACTTAAAAACACAAATTCATCAACAACTCCTATTTAAATCCATATTCATCAAAGTTAATCTCTTCAAAACAAATTGTATATGGATATGGTTGCTAATCTCTTCAACTAAAATCGCACATAATGCTCTAAACCTACCCAATAACCTCAAACATAAACTCTTTAAGAGTTCTCAATCCAACTCTTGATTTCAAAAAAAAGGGGAAAATCAATCAAAAGCACATGTGAGTTTCTTTGCTCTTTCAATAAACATCCATGGACGATTTGATTATACTCTTGATTCAGGTGGAAACATAGCTATGTGGTTTCTTTTCTCTTTCAACAAACATTCATAGATGATTTGATTTCACTCTCGATTCAAGTTGAAATGTATGAGACCTTTTGTGCTGATGGTTTAAAAAACAAAAAGAAGAAGAACATCCGGTTAGAAGATGTCGTTTAGTATTTTAACGTTGAATGGAGTACTTTTCTTTTTCAATTTTTGTATTTTGAAAGATTGATCTAAGGATGTATTAATGGATCGTTGACGTGGTAACAATTTATTTTTAAAAGAAGGCCAAGGATTTAAAGGATTTTACCCTGTAGAGTACCTAGTAACTCTAGAGGATATGGATCTAATAATAAAAGGATTAGACGAAGAATTTTTTTTAACTTAGAAATTATAGGAGAAGATAAGGATAATATATATATATATATATATATATATATATATATATATATATATATATATTAAATCTAACAATATTTCTGCAATTTTTTTTTTTTTTTTTTGAGAATCGTATTTCTACAATTTAGTAAAGTTATTTGGCACAAACACGGTTACTAAGCCTAACTTTTATTATATAGTATCTGATATATATATATATATTAGCGTCCATAATAATTCATCAATTAGCATCAAGCCAACACTCTGGTTGGGTCTTGAAGGAAATAACACCGACTCTAATTGTGCAATTTTTGTTTGGGATTTAAGTAATTTTTGGGAAATTTCCTTACGCCGTATCCGCATCCGTATGGTTCATGAACTCTGGCTGAAGTTTTGAAAATGGGAATAGTCTGAATTTGATAGCTCAGTTATGACACGTAACATGTTCTTGACGTGATAGTTTCCAAGTAGCAATGAATGAAAACCATAAAATTGTCTTAAAAAGACGAAGCTTTATTTATGTTGCTACCACTGTAGCGCTCGGGTGGTTCCGCGTTTTGTATCACCCGATACTACTCTGTTTGTTTTAAAGTAAATACAAAATATTTTTTTAGTGAAAAGTTTATATGTAAAATATTTTTAGTATAACATTTTAGTAGAATATTTTTAGGGGTTAGTATGATAAGTAAAATTTTTCAAGTAAATCAACAAAATCAGTAGTTCAGCCACTGGAGCCATTGACTGGACCATTGGAATGGTGACACTGACAATTAAACCGCTAACACAGGTAGTCAGAATAGTGACTTTAGTTATCGAACATTTGGCATCGATCGCCAAAACAATGTCTTTGGTGACAAGACAGCTAGCATTGGTCGTTAGAGTAGCAACTTCAGTCACTAAAATGAACAAAATTGGTTTTTGGAGCAGCAGCTCTGGCCACTAGCCCACCAACACCAGTCATTGAAATTACGGTTTCGATAACAAAATTGCCCAGACCACAAGACCGATGACCTAACCACCTAAAATGGGGTGAGAGAGAGGTCAATGTGTTTTTTTTTTTAATATTTTCCTAAAATTTTAAAGGTAAAATGTTTTACATATTTTTATAAAGGACTTTAGAGTCAACGAAAAATATTTTACAAGTTTAACCACATTTTACTTGTAAACAAATATCTGAAAATAGGAAAACAATTTCCATAAAATATTTTACTTCAAAACAAACAAAACGTTAAGTGAATTGAGAACAATAAACACATGTGCAAGTCCTTTATTTTAGTTTTTTTTTTAATTTATAAAAAATAAAATAAAAGTCAAGCTTCGTCTTTTTTTACAATGCTATTCAACAGCACCAGCTTTTTGTATGAAAAAGTATTACTCTTAATGATAGAATACCAGATTTGAGGATATGATTAAATCCTAATTGGATTACAAGTTTGACCACATTTTACTCATAAACAAATATCTGAAAATAGGAAAATAATTTTCATAAAATATTTTACTTCAAAACAAACAAAACGTTAAGTGAATTGAGAACAATGAACACATGTGTGAGTCCTTTATTTTAGTTTTTTTAAAATTTATATAAAATAAAATAAAAGTCAAGCTTTGTCTTTTTTAACAATACTATTCAACAGCATCAGCTTTTGGTATGAAAAATTATTGCCCCTAATGACAGAATACCAGATTTGAGGATATGATTAAATCCTAATTGGATTTTTTTTTTTTTTTTTAAATAATTGAGTGAAGTTGATAGAATGGCAATTAACTTGAGCTAACTAAATTAGATCAGATGCATAGGAATTGTTGACTTGGTTATAGGCCTCAATGTGCTTAGAAACATGAAATGGACTCTTTAATTACCCAAAATAAAATAAAGAGTCATGCAAACCTTTGTTTGTTTGTGTATGTGTGTGTGTGGTCAATCTAAACCCTTAGAGAAAAACACACTTTTTTTTAACCGCAAGAGCCTGAAGGCCCATAATCTTGCTAGTGTAGGTTTCATCTATCTAATTTATTTAATTACAAAATCAAGCTCTGATTATTCCAATGAAAAAAAATTCTAGATACCGAGGGAATTTTATTTAAAAAAATGAAAGATACCATGGGAGCTTGTGGAACATGGTATTGCCAGAAAATCTCCACACACCGGCTTAACAGCCAACATAAAATAAATGGAAAAATCGCTTTCATGCAGTACTGTAGCGAACTTTCCAGGTTGTTTTTTTTTCAGTGCTAAATCCACATATGCAAATAGCTTTATTGACTATATTTGGATGATAAGCTCAATAGGTTTGAAGAATTCACCGTAAACATAAAAGTTCCAAATTTCATCTATCATATTAACATTCTACGGAATTTCTGCAATGTCTAATAAATAGGGAAAATAATAATCTGGCCAAAAAGTTGGGACAATACTTTCTTTTATTTATTAAAAAAAAAAAAAAAAATTATCCATCTGTGTGATGAAGTTCTTTAGTGAGGGAGTTCTACATAATTATTTAATTAGTCAATTCTAAGAATTGACGACCGCATTGGTAATATATTCATTGTAACCAAAATCTGGACTAGGTTTCTCTTCATTCAGAAAAGTATAGCATAGGTAATTTTTTTAATCAAATCACAACGTGATGGCATGTGCTCTAGACTACTCAACTGTGTATCTATAAAACAAAAGGTTTGGTAATATTTTAACCAATTAACCTTAGGTAACTAACTAAAATATTATAATTATTCAATTGTTATCTTAATTTTTTTTTTTTTGCTTTCCCTCTTTTCAGTTTCTTTGCCAATTCAAAACTTTGAAGCACGTTCAAGGCACTTGAGACATTTGCTGTCCCCCATCCAAAAAAGGAACCTCCACTCTATCTGTATTGGTGGTTGTTATTGTCATTAGATTAAAATTTTAACCATGATATCCACAATATGATTAAACAATTTATATTGCAAGAGGATAACCATCATTAACCATAATTAACTTCAAACCCTGAAGCAAGAAATTTGCTGGGAATGGGATATTCAAATTGATAATCATATTCTTTGATATCTGCAGTAAACATTGAAATTAATTTTTTCCCTTGAGCTTGGTCTAGAACAGGATTTGGCACCTTGAAATAGGACCGACATGATCCCATATATATATATATATATATATATGCAGTCGGCTTTTTTTTTTTCCTCTGGCTGGTGAACAATTTCTGAAAAAATTGACATTAACAAAAACATTGAAGAAATGAGTTCTGAATGTCTAAAACAACTTTGAAATCACAATACATCACTCCAAAGAACAGACCCTGGTGTAGATATTACATCAAACTATTCTACATGGCACAAAGCCTACACTCAGCTAACTAATATAAATACTACCTAAAAAAGAAAGGGGGGCTGAAATTCCTGATGGGAAACAACATGCCGGTACTAACATATAGTCCAAATGTTTACAGACCAAACAAAGATCCAACTAATGGAGTTTGATTACCAATGGTGGTCAGGAACAAACCTCATATTGCACAACAATGTGAAGTGGTATTATATTACCCTCCAGGCAAAGATACATTAATGTCAGTAGGCTTATTTCTTGAGTCTGGTGGCATTGAAGACCAATTATCTCCACGGAATGACGTGGAAGATGAGAGTTTAGGGTCTGCACTAGATATAGGAACGGCTGCAGTTGGTGTGGCAGTTGTTACATAGTCATGTTTCTGTTTCTTAGGCTTCTGCTCATGCTGGTTCCCTGACAGAAAACTGCCTACTACAATCTGATTCATACCAACAAAAAGGAAAAACATCAGAATGTCTCCTCAATGCTTTGACTAACTAATCTGTAAAAATCATCAGTTTTTACAAGGAGATCCTGCCAAGATGGTTCTGTAGTGCATCAACAGCATGCTTCCCAGAAGTTTGGAATGTACTCTATTTTCTCATTTCTATTTTGTACCAATTAAATAAGAGAAGAATGATAATTTGTAAAGATAAAAGACATGCCTGCACAGGACTTGCAGCTACTAATAGACCAGCAACTCCACCGCCTACTACACGTCCATCTGGACTTGCTAATGAGACACTCATCCCACCAGATCTGCTCCTTGTTCCTCCACTATCAGTTGGCATGAATGATCCAGATAATGACAATATCTCAAAACGACCCTGTAAGAACAGTGGAAGATAGTTTAACATAATTAAAAAAAAAACTCAATACTTTCAGAAATTGGTATATACATAATAGTAGGATATAATGAGAAAATGGCTGATGAGATGTTCAACAAAGCCAATGATGTCATAATAAATCAACAAGACTGAAAACTGTACTCCTAGGACAGGGCTTATTACAACTAACTGGCAGACAAAACCAGCTGATCTAATGATGAGACTATAACTAATATACAATATAAATGAAATCCCCCCCCCCCCCCCCCCCTCTCTCATGAAGCAGCCAACATGGCTGAACATAAATCAATAACCAGAAAGGGAAAGCTAGGGGAGCTGTATTTTCTCTGGGCAGATTCTAGCAAGGCCTACAGGGTAGAGATGACCAGTTCTTATATTTTAAAATTATGCATAAAAGATGAACTTTTGTATCAAATAATAAACATCTGATTTGCAAAACTTGGCATGTGTATTAAGAATATAAAAAACATAGAATCCAACTGTGAGATTTTCAAAATATTAATTCAATCAAAAGTATTAGGTGGTGTAACATTGCTTACATCAAGTTTAACTTGATCTTGACCCGCTTACTATAAACTGAAGCCTCAGAGGGCTAGTCATATTTTTGTGCTTTAAAAATGATAATAATAATAATAGGGTGGAAGCCACCACACTTGAGTCTATTCCTTATGCAAGTGTAGGCAAGTTTCATCCGAAGTTCCACAACATTATAATCAGAAATTATTTTCAACTACATTATGAAACCTTAAAATTTTTAGCATAACATTCAGGAAATAACTGGCAACCCACTAGGACTATTTGAATGAATGTTAGGCAGGTAACGAAAAACAGATGCTTTCAGTAACACAACAGTGTGCATAAAATACGTCTATTAAATACAAATTTTAACAGTGCAAAAAGAAAGCCAAACATACAACTGTTAAAGCAATACATTATCTGAAATACTTCAACAGTGTCATCAAACTGAACAAAGTTATCAATACTCATCTAATCAAAGAGGGATAATATGCCTACCTCATATGTCAATGTACCCCCAGAAGAATCAGGCTGACGGAGTGTAACACTCGATATCACACCATTTGCAGAGAGAATGCATATAGCTCGAGGTCCTTGCTGAGAAAAGGATATGATCTTCATTGTAACATCCTAAAACAAAAAAGAAGAACATCACCTTTATGATAAAAACCAATTTACTTGCTTGCTTGAATCAGTCATCAAAAGTAAGAAGCATACAGATAGCAATCATGCTAAAGTAGTACTACAAAATATGATTTTCATTTTCTACAATTCTACAAGGATGTGTATGATACGGGTGAATCGGAATGGATTTGGAGCCTTATATAAAATGCAAACTTAATTGTAGAGGACATTATCTCTCTAAAGCCAGTATAACTTATAATATTAGATTGAAATGATTATACTCTGTTTAAAAGCTTACTTGGCCCACTATGATCCCAAGGGATGCAGTTAACATAAAGGCATAATGGCAAAGTTTGGTGGCCATTGAAGTTTTTGAGGTCCCCAACGATGTAGTCAAATACAAAAGTCCATATGTATGCAACTTTGACCATCTAATTCCCATTGATTTAAAGGGTTCCAGAAGTTTAACAGTTTCCACATTAAGCTGAAATTAGAAAATCAACCAGATTTGACCTTTTTAGAAAGAGGAAGAGTAAAGTTCATCAGGATTCTTTTCCTAATTACAAAAACTTGTTTTTATGTGTTTTCTGTTTTAATGTACTCATCAACATACATGACATATAATGAACAAAGAAGCCAACGTTTCTGGTGAGGGTGAGGGTCGATTAGTCAGCTAGCAGACAAATCCCAGTCCAGCTGGAGTGCCCTGGTTCAATCCCCCACAAGACACCCTCACTTACCCAATACTTGTGGTTTGCAAGCAATTGCAGGTATCTAGGGTTTACTCTCTTAAGGGCGGGGCCCTTTGGGCCCTGCCTTGGTGAGGTTCCACATCATCAAAAAAAAAAAAAAAAAAAAGAAGAAGATGAAAAAGCTGAGGTCTACTAAAATACATTATTGCATTTACAATGCATTAGAGATTACACAACATTTATAGCTAAGACATGCAATGGGAAGATAATATAAGGAATTGGCAATACAAGGAAATTAATGCCTGTCATTATACCTAATTATGATTTCTTTTCTAAAACTTCAATCCACTCAGAAGAAGAAAGCACAGATATTTTTAATTAAATGAAACAGAAACCAAATTTGCACAAGTAATTTATATGTTAAGACATAATAATCCCAAGGAGAAAAGGATCCCTGTGTAATTCAATAAATAAACATATCACAAAGCAAAGGATTTAGTCCAATTCTATCTTCATCCAAAGTCCAAAGGGGATCCACTAGGCTTTCCTCTCCTACATTGAAATTTAACTTGTTACAGTCTATAATAAAAATAAAAATCAGAGTAAGGACCAAAAATTTGGAACCAAAGATTGTCATCCATATAATGCCCAGGCCAACCAAACTTCAAATAATGAAATTTCTTGCAGTACATGTCATACATTTAAAAGACACCTGTTATTTTCAACAATTACCTCGCCGGAATTAACAGTGATGATATGCGGTGTAAAATTGGCACCAACAGAGCACGCAACCCATTCACCTACAGAAGATTCTTAAAATATCAGTGAACATAATATGGACCTCTTAGCAAAATATTTGTAATTTACAAGCTAAACATGTAACATGTTCCCATTTTTTATTTTTCTAAGAGTTAATAATTAAAAATAAAATAACAATCTCATAGTTTCTCTTATAGAACTGCCATCTACCATATTTAATAAATCATGCAAAGACTTGAAGTACAGGGCTAAATCATTCTTTTACAAAAAACAAAATATGGCTTCATCACTGACCGTATACAAAGGGTTATATCATTCTCTTACAGCAAAACAACTATGATTTCATCACTGATCATATTTAATTGATAAAATATTAATTTTTTACATTACGTACTCATGCAATGCATACCACTAACACACTCAAAAGAAATTAAAAATAAAAAAATGACCATTATTTAAAATTTTGAATCTTGTTACAGAATATTTTTTTTCACTGGTACTACATTGCATAAGGATAAAAGAATAAAAAAGACCAGAGTACTCAGATCAGAGAGTCAAATTCTGAGAAATGACTGATCTCAGTGTAGAGCTTCTAAATTACCTCTTCTTTTGCTGCAAATAATTCATCACTTGAACAGGATTCTATTAAGTTTGTCCTCATATATGTACTCTTAACACTTCATTATTTTCCTATTCAATTTCAAATCCAATTTTCAGTAAATGTTTCAGTATCAGGAATCTCTGTAGTAATTGGCATGACAATTGAAGTCTGCTGGACAAAAGACCCGGTCATGCTGGGTGGTAAAAACAATATCTTCCTATGTCAATATTAAGACGTGAAAGTTGTTTGCAATTACTTTCGAATAGCATTAGTAGATTTTGTTATCCAGCTATGATATGCTGTTTGAAATGTTGTTATTATTTATTTATTTTTTTTTTTTTTAATTTTAGAATTGTTTGAAATAGTTGTTTAAATCCAAGAATCCAATGCATGCAAGAATTTAAAAAATAAATTAGGCCTCTTGATGAACTGAAAAACTAGCAAACTTCTTTCTTCTTCCTATAAATCAATCTCTTGTTTTTGGAAAGGGGAACAGGAAAGGGAAAAACTTAAGTTCAATTCCTTAGGTGTTCTACTTTAGGTTCTCCAATTAAATTCAACTACATGGTTACATTGACCAATGCATTGTAGACAATGTTATTTTTCCCAACGACAATTAAATTCAACCACGTGACTCATGGACCAATGCATCCACACGGTTGACTTTAATTGGGAACCTAAAGTACAACACATAAGGAACTATACCTAAGCTTTTACCAATAGGAAATAAGTAAAAATAAATAAATAACATAGAATCCAAAAAAGGAAAGAAAAAAATGATCTTAACAAAACCAAAGCTATCTTGTAATTCTCCAATCCACCTTAAAATCCACAGACAACCCAACACTGGCTCAATATAGAACTTTCCTAATACTTATTGTTAATTTGGGGAAAGAGTAATCAAAACTTAAGTATTTTGTTATCCTATAATGATTGATGGCTTGGAATCTAAATCTCCATCAGCACAAATGAAGTCAACAGGATAAGATACTAATGAAAATCTTTATAAGCATTGATGTCTGTCCTGGTAAATATTCCCATAGAAAGATAAAAAGGCATCTTGAAGAAGTACCTAGTACCCTGAAGTCTGACCAGACATAAGAGGAGCAGGGTAAGAGAAAGGCAAAAACTAAAAGCTCCAATGTACATTCAGATTCCTGACTCACTTGTTAGACAGAATCAAAAGAACAAAAGAGTTAAAATAGTAAAAAGACCTGGAGTTACTTCAACTATATTCCAAGCAACCAACAACGTAGAGCAGAAAGAAACTAAATATCTACAGAACGTGGAAACAACAACTTGTATCCTCTTTTTCACCAGTAGATAATGTCAGCAAGTTGAAGACAGACAGGTTTCAAGTCCAAAGTGGCAAAGTCTGTTCACTATCAGTTGCAGACTTTTTAGCAGGTACTCCCCAAATTGGCACCTTCCACAAATTTTTCTTCCTATAAAAAGGTGAGAAGTGCCAAATGACAAGCAGACTAAGAAGATTCCATCATTCCCACACCAACCCACAAGACTCACTTATCTTTTCAGAGCTACCACATACATCAAGATCTCAGTTAAGGGCATCTAATCAGAGGTCCCACATCTACCCAACACGAATCCCCTAAAACCCAAATCACCCCCATAAAACCAAACCAAAACTCACATGCAAAACACAAATAAACACCCAAAATAAAAAATAAAAAATCTTTAACCATAAAACATGCATACAAGTCGCAAAACATTAAAAATTTTCGAAAGGGTATGTGTCTATGTCAGCAACAAACATTTTTTTTTATGTATGTCACCACCATTACCTAAATTCTCAACCTCAAACTTGGCCTTGTTCACTGAGCTCGCCGGCTTCACTTTCCCGCGCTTCTCCGACGAGAAATCTATCACCGGCGGCGGCGCCGACGACGATATCGGCTTCGGCGACAGTGCCATCGTTACACTCCCATCCAGACCATACTTCCTTGGCCGACCTCTCTTCTTCTTCGCAGGCGCCGCCATACCCGGCGGTGCCGCAACTACCGGAGCTGGAGCCGCCGCCGTTGCCGGAGCCGGAGGAGGAGCAGCGGATCCAGCGGCTTCGGTCCTCGGAGCTACATGATAGTCCGACGGAGCATCTGATCCCACTACTGTAACACCACTACTTGCTTCCATAGCTAAACCCCCACAAAAAAATTAATTCTATGAGCTTAATATCAAAAACCCATTTTTATTCTTAATTTAAATCAGCAAAAAAACAAGTTCTAGAATTTTTGAAAAAAAAGTTTAAACCCCAAAAGAAGGAAAATTGGAACTTCAAACAAAACCCAGAAAATAAATTTTGCAAAAATTTTTTTTTTTTTAAAAGTGAAAAAAAGATTTGAGTTTTGAGAGCTGGTGAAATTGCTTTTCTAAGTGTTAAAACTAGAAGAAGAGCTAAAAGAAAAGGTATTTCAGTGAGCTTTTTTATCTGCAAAACTTAAGACAGTTGCAGAGCTCAGCTGAAACAGAGCTGGAAGTGTGATGATCTAAATTTTAATTTTTTCGAAAAATAATGTTTTTATTTTTTAGGAAAATAGAGTGAGATTGAGAAGAAAAATAAAAATAAAAAGAGTGGATTTTTGTGCTCTGTGATTTTTGATTTTGTGATTTGAAAGGAAAATTGGTGAGATAATAGAAACCTTGTTTTTGTTGTTTTAGCTAATTGGGTGTCTAACTTTCATAAAGACTGTCCGAATTGAGATTAATAAAATGGAAAAAGAAAATGTTTTGAATAATGGGCAATAATGAATTTTTTTTGTGATGATTTAATATTTTATGATAAAAATATGACATTTCGGTTTTGGTTGGAATCTGGTAGAGATATATAATATAAAATTAAATTGAAAGTGGGTAGAAGATTATTATCTTTATTTTTTGTTTTTTTTTCTTTTTCATCTTTTAAATTATTTTTTTTGGTACAAGTGGGCAAAGTGAAATGATAGTAATTATTATCATCATCAAGTATTTTTATTAATATAATATTATGTCTTTTTTTATACTATTAAATATTATATCATTTAGGTGAACGAAAAGTAAAATTTGGTTGCCAAGAATTGAAGAAATTGTTTAGTAAGGGAAACAATTGTCTAAGGCAAGCATCCCCTTTTTTTGGGGCTTTGTGACAAGCATTGGCTTGTAACTACCAATACTGATAAATGCATAAACAAAATCATAAATTTTAAAAGCAAATTAAAGCCTTATAGTCAACATTTTTGCTTTTTTCCCCCTTTAAACAGTATATTCCTTCTTCTTTTTCTATGAATTTATAAAAAATATCCTCTTCATTTACAATGAAAAGTTAAGGGGAGAGTAGAATACAAGTTACTCCAGTCTAGGGAAAGGAAAAAAAAAATTATGAGAAAAGTGAACCATAATAGAAAGAAACAAAACCCAGTAGTGCCATCTTTTGCTTAAGCAAAACGTATATAATTTTCTGTTTCAGCCTTCATTGCCAAAAAATGCTGACTTTGGTAAACCACATTTGACAAGCAAATTGACCAGAAATAAGTTATTCAAATTCACAGACATTGATAATTCTGCTCACCCATAACTTGTGAATGTAGCTTCCACCTAAAATATTAATGAGATTTCTTATTTCTTGTGTCACAACTCACAAAGTGTTTGTAGTTTGTCCAGTAATATATGCATGGTAAGTGAACAAATATTATTTTGATTCAATTACTATAAGAAAAAATAGGTTGAACTCACGTGCACCTATAATTTTCAAATGGTCTTTGATCTATTTGTAGCACTTATATCATATATATTATATGACTTAAACTCTTTGATTTTTGTATTTAATAACTCACTTAGATGAATATTTATGATGTGGTCCTATATTTGATTCTAAAATTAAGAAATAAAACTCTTTAAGAATAAATAATTTAGGACACATGATGCAAAATTGGAATTCTAATTTTGAATTTTAATTTGAGTTTCTCTCAATTTCACCTATTATTATATATATAGATTTTAATTATAATTATAGTTTAATTTTGTGTCATGTATCCATAGTTTTAAAAATTGGACCAGGTTGGTCAGTTTGACCAGGAACCGAATACCAGCTCGGTCCAATAAAAGTGCTCAAAACCGGTCAAAATCGAGAATTGCAGACAAATCCGATTTTGTCTCTGGTCTGGTTTTTGAAACCATGCATGTGTCTAATTTAATTTTCTTAATTTTGTGCCAACCTATTATGTTATATTAAAATCATCTAGGTAATACCGCTTCACTCATTTAGATAAGGCTATCTTATCATCACAACCGTTGAATGTTGCCATGCCTAAAAGCAATTTACAACCTAGTATATTATATTAAAATCAAAGCACATTCAAAATCTAAATTGAATCTAAATTAGCTTATATTTGTCATGTGTCCAATTAAATTTTTATTAATTTTGGTGCCAAATGATCCATTCATAAGACTCAATTCGAAAGTTAAGATGATCACTTCACTCACCTAGGTAATACTACTTCATGTTGAATGTTTTCTTGCACATTACAACTTAATTTATTTAATAGCAATGATAGGATTTGAACCTATAGTATGACAAAAGACTTCATAGTTGAACTAATTGGAACCTCTCTATTTTTAGTAAATTCAAGCGCGTACTATCTTATCTACTTAAATGAAACTATAAAACTTGTATCAAAATAGAAAAAAGTTGTTCAACCAAAGATATAAATGTGTTATTTAAGTATCTCATTTATGGACTAAATGCATATTCTTTTTCGCAGTGAGTCCCACATAATTATAAGATCTACACACTGTGAGATAAAATGACATATATGTGATGCATAAGATAATTACTGGTACATCACCTTATTCAGCAAAAAAGAGAGGCATTGCACATAACATTGCATAAACCACAATGACACCCAATTGTCAAGAGTCGTGTATCTTAATTGATTGGCAACTCTTGATGTGTATGTAACATCCAGTGTTCAAATCCCCCATAATGTAAATGAATTATGATCATGTGCAAGTATGGCATCTTTCATAAGTTGATCATCATTTGAAGTGTGCTCGGTTCCCTGAATTTGTCTACAAATGATCTCTCAAGGTAAATGAATATATTTATTGATACGGTAAATAAGCCCAAGTCAGTGTATATATATTCAACCTTTTTAGTATGGAGTGAGGAAAGGAGAGGGGAGACTTATCTTAGTATATATAGTACATCTTTTTAATTTTGTTTAACTTCAAGAGCCAAAGGGAAACTTCAGGTCATCTCATGTGCTCAGATTACCTGTGGATGTTAGTGTGGCTGCACATGTTGTAGTGCCTTCCACCTTATTCTTACTGGTCTTATCCTCTTCCCAAAAAAATGTTTATTTAAAACGCAGTGGAGCTATTTTTTTTATAAAAAAATTGTTGTAAATATATATATATATATATTATAAAATAATATGTGAAGTAGAGAGAAACTCAAATTCGAATTTTAAAATAGAGTTCTAATTTTGCGCCATTTGTCCTAAATTTTTATTCTTGAAGAGTTTTATTTCTTAATTTTAGAATCAAATGTGAGACTACATCATAAATATTCATCCAAGTGAGTTATTAAGTACAAAAACCAAAGAGTTTAGAATAAATAAATCATTAAAAAAAAAGTTTAGAATAAATGAATCGTAAAAAAATAAAAAAAATTAATTAATTAATTAAAAATCAAAGAGTTTAGAATAAATGAATCGTAAAAAAAATAAAAAAATAAAAAGTAAAATAAAAAAGTGCTTCACAATAACAAAAAATATATATTTTAAAAAAACATGGACAATTTACATTTTATACATAATAATATCCTTACAAAATTTTTTAAAGAGTTAATAAAATATAAAAATGACTATCAATAATATTTAAATTATATACATAGGAATTATATTATGCATCTTATTGTATATCTTTCAGTGTATTCATGCATATGCATGGGATTACAAGCTAGTTTTTAATAAAGTATGAAAATTTAATTACATTTTGACATAATATGGATTTTATTTTTAAAAATATATAAATAGTAAAAGACAAAGTGGGTTGGGTTGGGTTTAAATAAAAAATATAAAGTATCACAGAAGATGTTATTACTATTTAATTATTATTTGAACTTCACACAATATAGAAAATTATTGGGTACGCTTGTAATACAATTAATCGTATTACTAGTACTCCAATTCAAGTTAGCTAATATAAAAACTAATTTTTTTCCGTATGAGTTTTTGAGCTTACATTATATTTTTGTATTATAAGTGACTCATTTAAATCAAAACTGAAAGAAATTTCTTAAAATTGTTCTAACATATCTAATGGCAAAAGTTAAATATTGACTAAAGTGTAAAGCTATTATACTGGCTGTTTTGAAAATAATGCTTTTATTTATCTTTATATTTATATTTTTCTAAATATGATTAATCAAAGTAGTTTAGAGATCAGATGGGAGAAGAAAGGGAAGTGATTACTCTTCAAATAGAAAATAATATTAATTTTAATATGGGACCACAAACATCATTGACCAAGTAAATTCAAATTGAAAATAAATATAATACTTACGAGATTAGAGGTATCTTTTTCTAACAAGGTTTTAGGTAAGTTACCAAAAACAAGGAAATATATAATAAAGAAACTATGTTTAGATAAGAACAAGTTAATTAATTAACTATATAAATGTTTGAGAAATTGATAAATATGGTGACGAGCCCAATGTACATTAGCTTCCACAACTTTCTTTCTTTTTTTGTTTATTTTATTGAGTATATTCGTCTGCATATATTCATAAGAGCACTGGTTAAGAATACAGTTAAAGAAAATTTTTATGAGAAAAAAAAAAAACAATTAATATTTTGACAGTTTTTTTCATTTTCCATAAAAGTGATGTCAAAACTTTCTTAAAATGAATTCTTAACTAATGCCCTAAGGGCACTCATTACCATGATCTATTGTTTTTTACTTAATTTTTTTTTTCTCCAATCTTTTATTTATTAATTCAGACCTAACTTATGGAAAGCGAAAGGGCATATTTAAGAAAAATTAAGAAGTATTTAATTTACATTTTACCACTTCAAAATTCCAATTTTACAAAACATGTATTGCATGTCCACATCAAAAAAGACCTACTAGAAGCAGTCTATGGAGTATTTACTAAATTATATATAGTTTGCCGAAAAATGCTGTGCCAATAATAAAGAGGATGAGTGCCCGACAAACAAAGAAAAAGAAAAAAAAAAGATTATCCAAAAAAAAAAGGAAAAGAAAAATAAGGTGAGGATAAAAGTATCATTAGCTTTTATGCTTTATAAGAGTTTATATTAGAAGAACTAAAATGTTGGATTTGGTAATAAGAAGTTGGGAAATTTATGACCAATTGAAAAAGAATTCTGTTCCACTGTCAAGCTCAAATTGAAATTTCTGGCGAAGTAGTGTTAGTAGTAGTAAATAGAGTCAAAGGATCAATGGGGGAATATCAGTCAAATGGTCTGTTGAGATTCCAGATTGGTTCTTTTCACTAGAGTCAAAATGACTTGGCTAATGTATGTATTTTACATCTTTCAGGATTTCTAGGACCATCGATCTTCGTGTCTTTCTGTTGTTTCCTCTTCCCCTACTAGGAGTAGGAAATTCTTGCTCCCTATTACTCTTTTATTTTTTTCTTTTTCTTTTTTAATAAACCGACTTGGGCCTAGTGCATTGAAAATTGAATCTGTAGTTGAGGTGGTAATATGTGTCAAATATTTATCATTTTTTTAATATTTTAAAAGGTTTAGTGCTCCTTGCGAACTAGATCCAATCCTTACTCGATTTATGAAAGAAAAATAATAAGATGAAAAAATTAGAGTATTTTTCCTACTTGAGCGTCATCATAGTAGTATTTGCAGTTGACTTTGTTTCAAAGCTATTTTTATAAAATTCATTAAATCAAGTTTACTTTGAGGAAGTGGGGGCATACTAGGACAACAATTATACGACAACTCGTCATGTGAGTAAGTTGTGATAAAAGTTATAACTTTAGTTATGATCCTAACATTTTTAAAAGAAGTAGCATGAATTCGTAGACAATATAGAACAATTTGATGCACACTACATGGTAAACAAATTTATGAAACTAAGGTCATTATAAAATATTAGCGTAGCAAAAAATTTCATTAAAAATTAGAAAATAATTAAATTTATTTATAATAAATATTGACATGGTAAACAAAATTCATGAAATTGAGGCCACTTTGATGTCTTGGCATGAATTTATTTTGTCATGTTAGTATTTTTCATTCATTAGATAACGATGAAGACATTTTTGAACAATTTTGAAAGTATAAAGACTAAAGTGAAATATTTTAAAGTATTAAAACAATTTAGAAACAACACTTAAATGTTAAGAATCAAATATGCATTTTAACTATTTCAAAAATAAATTGCAATTAACCTTTTTTTTTTATTATGCACAAAGCTAACTCTTAGAAATAGCCACTTACTCTTCATTTTTTTATTGCCATATTAATTTTCAATGTTCTTGTTACGATTAAGTATTTTATAATATAACCTGTACTACAAAAATATATATACATTAAAATTCAACAAACTTGAGCCAAGCTTGACAAAAAGAGTTGGAAATTTTTAACCTATTTTTAATCAATTATCATTTAGGCACTTAATAGTTACAAAAAGAAACAATAATATAAAAGTCCAGCATCTTTATTCGAAATTGTAATATTCGCTATTTGGAGAGCTAAAGTCTTCAAGTATTGAATAAAAAATGAAATTCTCTTTATCTCAAAAAAAAAAAAAAAGAAGAAGAAGAAGAAGAAGTTCTCTCTCCCTTTAATATAAACAACCAAATTATCTACGAGAAACTCACCCCCTTTCGTTGTGTAATATTGTTTTAATGACTTTCAAAATTAAATATGTTCATTCACTATTTGTCGTGAATACTGAAAGAGTCAAAACAAAGACAAATCAACCTATCAATAAGATAGTATTTCTATGCCTTTGTCTCTACTAACGTTCAACATAATTTTGTAATAAAAACGATGCAATTATCCTTTATAAATACTAAACATCTGGAAAATATTAGAATATGGCAAAAATTTGAAAATAAGAATCAAAGTATCAATTGGAACTTTAACCAGACTATAAAGTGCTAATCTAGCTCTTCTATATGTCGATTGGCACTTCTTCTTCTTTTTTTTTCCTTAACTCCAAAAATTCCTCATTTTCCTGATTTTCCTTGTGGTATTTTCCGAATTTCTTAGGGATAAATATTAAATACTTCATTTTATTACCCAAAAATGAAGTCCCCCAAGTTTCTAGAACTCCAAAAAAAATATTTCTTCATAAATAGATTTAAAAAAATTTTGTTAAAAGAATAATGAATTAGAAATTAAATGGCCAAAAGAGGCATTGTCGGAAAGCCTAAATGAGTACAAACTAGTAGCATCAAAATTCAAAAATAGGCGTAAATGCACTTTTAATCCCTACATTTTGACTTTTTTCCATTTTAGTTCCTACATTTTATTTTTATCACTTTTAGTCCCTAAATCAATTAACGCAAGACATTTAAGTCCTTAAAGCACCATTCCGTCACCAAACTAACCGGGAAACTGGACATGGCTAACGTGGGCATTAAAATATTATTAAAAAAATTATTTGGCATTTTTTAAATGCCAAAATTAAAAAAAAATTAATTAATTACTCAATTTTCTTTTCATTATTTGTGTTCTTCCTGTGTTCTTCCCTATAATCAACCTCCAACAAAAAACAAACCCTAAACCCAGATCCTAACCAAACCCCAAACCCATATCCCCAGTAAAACAAACCTTAGCCTTCAAACCCATAAATTTTCTTGGCAAACAAACACCAAAAAAAAAAAAAAAAAAAACCCAAATCACCACCACTAAATCAAAGAACATGAAGATTAAACCCAAGCAAAAGAATAGAAACCCAGCAAAATCTGGGTTTGGGTTTTTTTTTTTTTTTTTTTTTGTGAGCCTTATCGTGAGCCGTTGATTGTCTTTGTGTCGTGTATCAAAGCCATCAATTATCTTCTTTTTCTTGTTCTATTTTGTTGATGAAATTCATACAGAGAAATGAAACACTTGTGGAGTAGCAATAATTTATAATTTGTTCAATGAAGTTAGTACAGACTACAGAGGAGCTTGACTAATACGTGGTCTCACACTCTCCACAAAATAAAATAGCAATATCTCACTAGTGTGTTTCTCTCCATCTCTCTCTGTGCGTTTGAGATACTTTTTAAAAATTTGAAAATTTCATATTGATAAAAAATATCTTGGATGGTGTAAAAATGTCGTCCACCAGACTTTTTTTTTTTTTTTTTCCATTTGGTTGCTGGGTTTCTATTCTTTTGCTTGGGTTTGATCTTTATGTTCTTTGATTCAGTGCTAGTGATTTGGGGGGTTTTTTTATTTCCAGTGGGTTTTTTTTTTTTTTTTTTCGCCAAGAAAATTTATGGGTTTGAAGGCTAAGGTTTGTTTTACTAGGGATATAGGTTTGGGGTTTGGTTAAGATCTGGGTTTAGGGTTTGTTTTTTGCTGGAGATTAATTATAGGGAAGAACACAAATAATGAAAAGAAAATTGAGTAATTAATTTTGGCATTTAAAAAATGCCAAATAATTTTTTTTAATAATATTTTAATGCCCATGTCAGCCATGTCCAGTTTCTTTGTTAGTTTGGTGACGGAATGGTGCTTCAAGGACTTAAATGTCCCGCTTTAATTGGTTTAGAGACTAAAAGTGGTAAAAGTAAAATATAGGGACTAAAATAAATATATAAAAAAAAAACAAAATGTAGGGATTAAAAGTGCATTTACACCTTCAAAATAACATAGAGTTTAGAAGTTGGGGGGGGGGGGGGAGCTAAATACAAAAAAATTTGCAAATAATAAGCAACCCCTTTTAGCAAGAGTGTTCGCACACCTATTCGCTTCTTGATACACATGGTTCACTTTGATTTGCTAAAACTTTCCAAAAATGAACCTGTAGTCATTTAGAAGTGAGGAGTAAGCCCTATTAGAGATAGACTTAGAAGGATAATGTATTAGAAATTAACTAGCCAAAAGAGGCATTGTTGTGGCTGAAAGCCTTAAGGAGTACAGACCAGTAGCATCAAAATTCAAAATAACATTGAGTTCAGAAGAAGGGAAGGGGGGAGGGGGAATTAAATGCAACAAAATCCGCAGATAACAAGCAACCCCCTTTAGCAAGAGTGTTCGCACACCTATTCGCTTTTCGATACACATGGTTCGCTTTGACTTAGTGAAAGTTCTCGAGAAGGAACCCGCAGTCATTTAGAAGTGAGGAGTAAGCCCCATTAGAGATAGACTTAGAAAGAACTAAATCAACAACAATCTTGGTATCAAGTTCAACAACTAGGTGGGAGATTCCCAATTGAGAGACCAATAAAAAATCATCCCTTAGAGCCCATAATTCAACAATAAATACTAGTAGCCACTCCAATGTGTCTCATGTAGCCCTTAACCGAATTGCCCTGTGAGTCGCAAATTGAACCTCCACCTCCTGCCTCCCTAGGATTTCCTAGAGATGTCCCATCCGAATTTAATTTGAACCAATAAATAAAACTCAACACATGTTGAGCTCTCTCTAGTAGGCAAATGCATTGGTCATCTCAAATAAGGTTTTGTCAAGCCAACCTAGTTGGTATTTGAAATTTGCCTACCGAGTCACATCGCAATACAGGCTTATTCGAGTTGCGCTATGTATTTCATATTTGAGCCTATTTTTTAATTTTGAGCCCATATTTTGTTTGTTCTAAAATTTGGACCTATAAATCTATAATGGTTAGTTTTTAATATTGGGCCAAATCCCAAATTGGAAAATAAATTGGATTTGCATTAAGAGTAGGGATTTGTTTTACTGAGTTTGCAACTCACTCTCTCCACTGAAGAAAATAAAAAAGAATATATTCAAAGATGAATAGTTTTGGTTACAATGCTAATGTATAGTGAAGATTATTGAAACTTTGGTCAGATAGGGGCGGAGCTACGTTTTACAATGGGCCCCCAAAAATGCTCAAAAATTTATTATAACCGCTAAAAAATAGGTTATACAGAATTGTTATAAGAGTTAGCCCCTCCAAATGAAACTAACTTCCCCCCCCATATGTCCTTAACTACTTGTTTTATTCATATTTACTTAATTACTTTGACTTTTTTTCAGTCTTTCCTCCATCTCTCCTCCCCCCAACACATCAACAAGCCCACAACTTTTGTAAGTTTTACAAGTTTACTCACTTTTACTATTAACTTCTCTTTTTAATATGTATTTTCCAATTTTCTACTTTCCAGTCCCTTCCAAAAGAACTCATCATTCAGTGCAAATGTTCTCATAGTCTTACACTAACTCTCTTTAATCTCTTTACAAAAATTCATTAGAGCATTGATGAGTGGGTCATACATACATAAATAAGCACATATTTTTTGTGAATCAATATGATTATTTAGTCTTGACCGCCCCCAAAGATAAATTTTTATCTCCGCCCCTTGGTCAGACTACTATGCCGTCGAGATAATTAAAGATGATAAACCTACAATAGAATAGGATATTTTTATGAGGTGATGAGTCCATTTATTATACTTAAGCACGATTATACACTCACATGCATAGACATGCATTGCGGTTTCAGTATCAGTTTCGGAGAGGCCTGATATGACAGTCCCGTCATCCCTATGGGGGCTTTCTTTTTCTCTTTTCTAGCACTTCCAGGCTGGGCTGGGCTACCTTCAGGTCTAGCATGTATGTGTTCAAAAGAGCAAAAGCAAGGTTAAGTGGCCCACGAAGAAGGTCAAAACTCAAAAGGGCTGAAATATCAAGACCCACTTTGTTAATAAAGATACTTATTATATATGTTGATTTAATTAATTTCAGAAGTAGGGCCTTGGTTAAACAAAGTCTTCTGTTGGGGCCCAGACTTGAACAATGCTAACCATTAACTAGGGAAACTTTTAGCAATTATGTTTCCAAAAAATGCTTGAGCTTTGTACCCAAACCTATCCACAGTGGGGCTTGCTTTCCAAAAAAGAAAAAACCTAGGCTGAGGTCAATCCAGCCTAAGACGAGCCCATTTGCCATCCCCATTGGAGAGTAATTCAGGTCTGGTACATTTTTTCTTATAACCTTTACAAGTGAACTTCGTTGGGTATCTTGAGAAAACTCAATAATTGCTCTAATTTTTCAAAGATAAGTCCCTTCAATTTCTACTGATAAAATCTTTTTGCTTTATGAATCATTTGTCCAATAATTCCGTACTATGTTGACAAAACCTTCAAGAACTAACGAATTTTGAAATGGGAAGGAAAAAAAACTAGAATACCAGCTCAGTTGGTTAAAAGCTTTTTTTTTTTTTTTGGGTTACAAATTGGTGCTACTGGTCAGTTTGAATTAATCTTAAGTCATTTTAATGCTAAATTGGGACCAAATGTGAAATATAATTATAATTGTGCTCCAGTCTGTGGACAGTCCAGTACCCTGACCACTTTATGGGCCTAATCTTAGCTCAAGTCATCATACAGGATTAAGTTGATTCAAATTAATGAATTATATGAGTTGGGCCGAGTCTGACATGATTCAATCGTGGTAAGTTAAACTAAAGAATAAAAAATAAAAAATAAAACTCCAAGGATCAAATCGGCCCATTTTCATATATCGTCCACAGCAGAAATTAAAGCCTTCGGCAATTTCCGATGTCCAGTTAAGGCCCCTCTCTCATTGGTCAGTGGGTCTAATTCAAGAGATATTTTGTACGAAAAATTATTAAATACTTCTAGAATATAATGACATGCTACTCAATCATCTTTCTATGAATTTAATTAGTAAGATCCACCGTCCATGAAAATGAGAGAAAATAGTATTATATTATTGTACTACAAAAATATTTAATAATTACTCATTTGCTACCTTCTGGCTTAGGTTTTTTTTTTTGGTTGGAATATTTCTACTATACTTAGACTCTTAGAGTTAGAGATGCTAATGGTGCTATACTCACATTGGACACCAATTTTAAAGCGATCCACAATGCAAAGCACAAACTCATTTTCAAGTCGAATTTTGTGCCCAATCATCTCATACTACTAGCCTGCCATAACTCTTCAAATCCAAAGCATCCACTAGTAGGGATCTGTTCAGTCCAACAGAAAAAGGTTGTTTGAATATATATTTTCAATCTCTAATTTAATTTTCAGTGCTGTTATTATTTTTAATAAGATTATTATCCAAAGATCATAAAATAACTCCAATAACATAGCTGAAGTCAACTTGAAAGTTGTGTCACTCGAAAGAATAAAATGTGTATGCTTTACATGACAAAAGATTATGCGATTGTTGTCTCTTTGCAAGGTGGAGCATTTGGGAGCTTCATTAGTCCCATCAATTTCAGAGGAGGCATAGTTGTTTAGCATGACATAAGAATAACAACAATTGACATATACGACAACTAGGTCTTCCAAACCTATAGCATCATGCAAAGGATGTCTATAAAAATTGTCTCCGAATCTTCTTTCTAAAATCCAGATTATATGAACAATGCCCTTTGGAACATTCATTTAATCACTTATCAGATACCTTACCTTTACTATTTGCGTCAGCCCAAAAATTCAACGGTTCATGTAATACAAGTAGAGGACGCCAAGCACAAGCATCTGATGATAGATTCCACTTACAAATAGAAAAGGAATAATAGCTTGCAGCCAAGATTCCTATGAATTAAGCAGGTCATTTTGTCGTATTGTTTGGTCAAACTCAAGGTTATTTATAATGTAAAACTAATACATTTTAGTTATATTTGGCCGGCTATGCGGTTTTATTTGGGGTTCGCTTTGCTTGCAATTTTTAATGATAGTTTAGATATGAAGAAGAACAACATGGTCTCCTCAAACTATGCCATTGTTTTTCTCCCCCAACATGTATTGGTGTCTTTGGAGCCTTTTGGGTTTGTTCATATTTGGGTTATCCAAAAGGGTCAACTCAAATTTGAATTGAAGTCAACTTGCTTTCAACATGACAAACCACCTTGCAGTCCTGCCCAAGGTTGCCGCCTTGGCCAAATGTATCCTCGTTAATAGAAAATTCATGATTATTTAGCTCCCCCACTCTTCATTGTCTATTAAACTACATAAATCATAGGAACTAATATGTCAACTTTAAAATAAAAAAAAATAAAAAAATTAATAATAGTTTTTGATGGGTATAAGTTGATAACTTTATTTTTTAATAACTTTATTTATATATATATATATATATATATATATATATTGGTGATAATTTGATAATTATAATAGAGAAGAGGGATTTGAATCTTGGATGTCTCTATCGGAAATATCAAAAGATACCCATAAGATTCTTGACAATAACTTGGTAATATTGTTATAAAAAATCGGTACTACCTATGTGTCATGAAAGTCTTATGGTGAGATGATTTTTATCGTCTTAATAATAACAAAATAACTATCTCTACAACTAATTTAATATAAAAAAACAATGAAAAAAATATCGCTTACACTCATTTTACGTTCACTATTTTACTTAATATCTATTATTGATGTGTTGATGTACACATTTTAAAACACGAAAAGAAAATATTCACATTTAAAACATGAAAGTGAATTTGAAAGTATCATTACCCTAAAAAATTGATCCTTTTTGATGAACCAAAAAAAAAAAGATCCTTTAAAGCCTTCAAGGTGATTTTTTTAATCGGATATGCAACACGATCGAATTCGTTCTTAGTAGGATGATATCATGGGAGTCATTCCACTCCCAAAACTATGGTTTCCCATGGTTTTGCATGCAAGGTAAATCAGCTTAGAAAACTTACAAATATGATTTAGTGGTTAACTAAGGATAGATTCAGGTTGGAGGGTTTCACCTGCGTTTTAGGATGGACTGTGGAATATCAAAATTGAAAACTGTGGGTTGAGTGAGTGGGGGTGTCTTATGGGCTTTGGGATTTTACAACTTGACAAATGATAATAGTTTTTGGAAGATTTATAGAATTTTCTGAAAGTACTTTAGATGGATTTCACAATATATTTAATTTAAAGACTCATTATGGTGTGATAGCAGGAACAAATACGCATTTATTATACTTCCAAAGTACTGTATAATTACCCAAATGTTTTTAGAAATTGGAGATACAAATAGAATTAATGTTTTTTTTTTTTTTTTTTTTTGACCTAATGAGATTATGCGTCCAAAAAAAGAAAAAGAGACAATGATATTTCCATGTGACTTCTAATTAGTAGTATATTTATTTATTGAGTTTTCTCATTGAAAGAAGAAATCATTATTAGGTTCATTCAAATTACAGATAGCTTAAATTACAAATCACGCCAAAGGAAGCAAAATACTACGGGGCAAATATTACCCTGCTGACTGGTAGGTACTCTTAAAGCAAATTACCAACCCAACCTATCACAAATCAAGAACACCATAGGTCCTATTTATTTAAATATTTGTTTGGTCTGAACACGGCTATGCTTGAAGTTGGGTAAATCATTATTACCATTAACACAATTTAGGACCACAACCAATCCAAGCAAGACTGGTAGGTCATTAATGGTATCCTCAAGGATAATGATACACAAAAGAATATTTTCTCAGTTACCAGAAGAAGAAAGAGTAAGAGGAAAATCTAGCCACAATTGAATACTGTACTCTCTTGTTTTTTTGGCTGAATGAATGAACCTTGTACTTACCAAGGGGCCAATGAGCATAAGTTCAAGATATGCATAGGAGATTTTATTCGTGATCAATGCTAATTAGCAATTATTAACACATATTCTGTAGCACTACTTTGAGTATTAGACTAAGCTGAGAATCTCCTTTACCTAAGGAAAAAAGAATAAAAAGAGGCCTTTCTAGACAATAATGTCATGCCGCATGCTTTTCAAGGGCCAGATTATTGAATACCCTTCTAATCTTTTATCGAAAAAAAAAAATTAATGAATTCCCCCCAAGATATTTTGCATAGTCAGAAAGTGCAAAGCTGTATGAACACAAACAAGAAAAGACCACAGAAGAGCATAAATTAAGTAAAGAGATTCTAATCACAAAACTAAAAAACTCATAGAAAAATCATAAGAATATACCAATTCAGTAAACAAGAAAGTATCATAATATTATTAATATATATGTGGCACTTTTTTTTTGGTTGGATATGAAATTTTCAATATATAATTAATCCTTCTGAAGTGTCAGATCAATGAATTTGCAATTTGTACCGAGATGATAAGAGGATTGACGTGGAAGAGAACATTATTTATTTACCACTAGCTAGTCTTTATTCATTTCGACACTTTTATGGTAACTATTGGCTTATCTTCTGTCTTTAAGTTCTTGGTAGATAAAGAAATCTTGTTTATTTGTTTCCTTGTAAAAATCCACACAGAGAGTCTTTTTATTATTATTATTATTATTATTATTATTATTATTATTTTTGTAATTCTAAATGGTGAAACATTCAGACGATTTAAGGATGTAATAAAAAAAAATTGAATGCAAGAAGTAAAGATCACAGCAACACTGTCTGGCTAGCATTATTATCAAATGTTTATTACTGACTAGGCATCATTTATGCCATCTTACAAGTTACAACTAATAAAGTTATTATTAGTCTCTTATCTTTTGCTTTGGTTGCTTTATAACATTTTGAACCAAATATTTTTTATTTTCGCATGATAAGACATGTACGATCTTGCAAGTTGCAAGTGAGGTCTTTCTCCATTGTCATATTAATAATATTCTAGTAAAATGCAGTCATAAAGAGTGTAATGTGCTTGGGATTGTGTATGGTCTTTAACTATTTAGTGGGAACATTATCTACGAGTCTATTTTACAATTAAGATTTAATTTTCTAAATCTAACAGTATACTAAATGACACATCATTTAGATTCTAATTTTTGCTTCATTTAGATTCTAATTTTTGCTATCTATAGATAAGGTACATATTATAAAAATGTAAATAAGTAGACAAAAGAGACAATTATGCACTAAAAATCCAAGGGTACTAATGTGTATGGGAGGGACACACCTAGAAAGAACTAGGATAATATGTATATGTTAGTTACCAGAATGGACAAGAAAAAGAGAAAGGTGCTTTGGAGCCTTCTAGACTTTGAATTGGGGCCAACTAGGAGATGGAGATATTATCTATGATAAATACCACTTCAGAACATTTAGCGATACTAATTTTGTAGCAGTACCTATAAGTATTCGCCAAAGATTTGCTGAGAATCTCCTTTAAAGAAAAGCCGTTACTATGTAAATTACTAGGGACATGCTTTGCATTGTTAAGAATAATGAGATACCTTCCCACACGTTTTACACTACCAGAAAATTCAAAGCTATATAAACACACAAAAAAAAAGAGATTCCAATTACAAAAGAAACCGGCTCACAGTGGGCAGACAAATCGAATTACCAAGAACTTGCTTTGTTTGTTCCTTAATCAAACTATTCAACATACATAACCCACCAAATCATCTGGATGTTTACACTAAACGGCTGTAGTATTATATATGAGGAAAACAATGACGTAGATAAGCTAATTTTTTGTATCACATTTGTATGCCAACTCTTTATCTTATTTTCTGTGCTTTCTTGGTAGGTAAAGGGATAAGGTGCATTTTGTCTCAACTCTAAGTAAATAGGTAAATACCAAGTTGGTTTGTTCTACAAGCTTCATGTGAATCAATCCTCTAAGCCTTATGAAATCTTTTCTTGGTAGAATTTATTTATCCTCACTTTTGCTCAATTATGCAGCAGACTTATAATGAGGCATCTATTTGATAGTGCCTTAACATCGAGCGGTTAGCTTTATGTGAATTTGGCCTCTTTAAGTTTTAAGCAATGCTCAAGATAATTTTAGTCGTGTATATATATATATATATATATATATATATATATATATATATATATATATATATATGCACCAAAATTATGTTAGCCACTGGAAGCATAAAGCATCAAAAACCTACCTTTTAACTTTATAAATGTGTTGGTATGGTTCATGACCTTAATCATTTATATCCCTCGACATTTTTAGACAAAGTTGCCTAATGGGATGGAAGTGTATTTTTAAATCCAGTACTGCCACATGGCTAAATTTTAAGAGGAAACTATTTGGTCATAGAGTTCAAAAATTGTTGTTTAAAAAGATGTAAAAACTGTGGGTTAAAAAGTGTTGTTGAAAAACCTAATTTTAGTGTTTATAAAACAAAAAAATGTGTTTGGTATCATGGTTTAAATAACATGTTTCAATGTTCAAAAAATATAAATATGTGTTTGGTATGTGTGTGTTGGATTGTAAAAAAAGCTGACCAAAGTACGAAATAAACATTTTTTAAATCAGGAGTGAGAACATCATATTCCCGTTGCTCCTCTCTTTCTTTCTTTATCCCTTCTCTTTCCTAAGAGCAGAAAACCAAACCCACACACAATCCTTATCTCCATCAATGTCTCAGAAGATCCACGACTAGGCTTCACATTCCTCGAATCTCATCTCCACTGTTAGCACTCCAAGACCCAGCAACTAATCGAGGATTTAATGGTGCTAGGTCGGTGAGGGGAGTTATGGAGGTGGGTGAGATTAATGCCGCTGGGTTGCTCTGACTGTGTGGGTGAGATGAGATCTTGGTACTAGGTGCAGATGGATTCAGCGTGAAGGGATGAGAGGAAGAGAGGAGATAATACTTGAAAAAAAGCTGACCAGGTGGGCCCATAATTGTGTTCAAAATAATTACCGAATTGCCACTGAACACTAGTGTTTGTTGTTTAAAAACAGGCCGAAGGTGATTTCAAAACTATCATTTTAAACATGGGTTTTTGAACAATGTTTTCCAAACAACCCCGAACAAGAATGGTCCACCAAATGCGTTTTTTTACTTTTGGATACTAGTGTTCAGTATTTAAATACTGAACACTATGTTTTAAAATGGGTGTCCAAACGGCCTTTAAGAAACAACATCTAAGCACTGTATTTAAGTTTTGTCCTAGTTTATATTAATAGCTTTTAGAGAGATTATGCATCGAGCAAAAATTTTATCAAGAACTCAAATGCATTGGATAGGATACGATTCTAATATGTGGTCAAAGTTGGACATAGCTAGTATCTATGTTGTATACAATGAACCATTAGAGCATAGGGTGCAAGCTACACCCTTCTACATCCATCTTTGAGTGGTCAAAGTTGGATATGTTAGAATCCACGTTGTATACAATGCACCACTAGAGCATAGAATGTAAGCCACATCCTTCTGCATCCATCTCTGAGTGGTTTAATGGGCAACATTCCACCAAAATTGTTAATTGCATGAAAGCGCAATCATCAACTATTAGATTCTAAATAACAAAAACAAAAAAAAAAATGTCAATGTACTGAACGAAAGTTATAAATTATAATTGAAAGGTCAATGAATCCTGTTGTGATTTGGGTTTAGTAGAAGTGAATTTACACAAACAAATAAAAAGTGTTCACATAAGACGACAATAATTTAACTCTAAGCCTTACGTCTATTAACGATATGAATTACAATTACTCTCAATCAAACCTCACAAACCAAACTCACATACTCTCATAAACAATATTCACATACCTCACAAATATGAGCATAACCTCTCGCAAACATTAACCGACTCACAATCTCAAAACCCTAAAACACCTGGTAACTCTCACACACAAAAATAGAAAAACGCCCAAACTACACTATAAAGAAACTTACTCCGTGTTATTGCAAGAGTACTCTTCTCATCTCTCCATTATGAAAAACATTTATTTCCTATATAATCTTAGGCATTGCATAGTTAAATAATGTATATTGATTTTTTCGCAATTATGTGTAACATAGAAAATATTTCTAAAATGATCGAAGGCATAAAGATATAAATTATGAGGTATTTCCATTATACAATTGGCACAATATAAGAATTAACATCTTCATATTATTTTTGAATTTATATTATTTTGATGGAGCCATAAATTTGGCAATTTGGCACTACAAAAAGTTAATTTATCTATTTTACCACCTCACTTTACAAAACATCTAACATTAGTGGTTTTATTTTAATTTTCAACATAATAAAATAATATAAACAATAAAATCAAATAATATATTTACTACAAAAAAAAACCACCACCACCACCAACATAATAATATAATAACTTTTAATAATAATAAAAAAATCAACAGTCAAATTTTTTTTGTTTTCCTTTCACCATTGCAGCATGCTTTTTAGTATTGGTGGTGTTATAAATAGTAATATGACTTTTTAGCCCCACTAATAAAAAAAATTTAAGACATATATTAGTAAATCATTTTAAGAAATTTTGTATGAAAAAAAAAGAAACCAAACTTTTTAATTTTTTATAAAAAGTTTCATAAAATTAATGATATATATATATATATATATATATATATATATATATATCCTAAGGACTCTTATTATTATTATTATTATTATTATTATGAAATACTACCAATACCATAAATCACTGTATTTCAAGAGGCACAGTTTTACACAGAGGGCTTGAGAGGGTGAGATACATATCTATAAAAAGCAGAGCCAAATTAGGCAATGAAGAATAAAAAAATTATAAAAAAATAAAAAAAAGGTACACACCCTGGTGCGTGTGATTCACACGCTGTCTCTTTCTTTATCCGTACAAACAAAGGCCTTAAATTGATATTTATGGTGTGTTTGGATTAAACTTATTGTTGCTGAAACTGAAAACTGAAAACTGAAAACTGAAAACACTGTAACAAAATAATTTTTAAATGTGTAAATAGTACCATGAGACCTATTTTTAATATTTTTTAATGAATAAAGTGACTGTGGGTCTCATAAACAGTATTGCTACAGTATTGATACAGTACCACTACAGTACCAATACAGTGTTGTTTGTCCCCCTATTATGCAAAACGCGTGAAATGTTAAAAAAAAAAAAAAAAAAAAGTGAAAACGCAGGCGCAGCAAAGTTCAGTGCTATCCAAACGAGCACTTTGTTGACGCCGTGTTAGTAGCAAATAGCAACCCGTGTAAAACGGCGTAGTTGACGCCGTGTTACATACTCAGTCACGGTTTGAGCCCCAAAGCCGACGCGGTTCCTTCATTTAAAGTTTTAAAACCATATATTATTAATCATGCAGTACCACTTTGTTTATAAGTCAAAAACTCCTTAGTTGTTCACCACCAACACACCAATAACTCTCACTACAACTCTATAAAAATGTACCACCCCCAATTTCTCTCTCTTTGTATGGTATGGACCACCACTACTACTACTACTACCTTGCCAACACAACTAATTAACTTTGATTCTTACAGCCTAGCTAGCAATGGGGGTTGAAAAATACTGTCCCTTCTGATGTGAGTTGTGACCCCTGCATGTAGTGACAGCTTTCAATAAGACAATAACAACATTCAATTAGTATCAAAGTTTCTTTACTATCTAACTAGCTACCTCTCGTTTCACATCTTTCAGGTAATTATAAAGAAGAATTTCAAAAACAAATGTTCAGATATTGGTTAAAAGACTTGAATCAGTATCTCACAAAGTGCATGGAAGGTGATTTTTTTTTTATTATTTAATAATTCAATATATATAGTTGGCCAAGGGAGATTTGTATCTAAATATTAACTAGTTAAATTATAAGACTCTTGGTGAAAGAAGGTGATTTGATTTTATGCTTTGACTTACTATACAAAATAAATTATCTACAAAACAAAACAGCTAAAATCAGGTTATCACAGATTTTCATTGTCAAATTTGCAAAATTATGTGGAGTTAGATACCATTTATTTTACAAGTGTGTCTCTCTATAGATAGAGAACGCTTCTCTGGATTGTTGTAATACTAAGAGTTAAACTTGTGATCAGTGTATTAGTATAATGGATACAAGCCATTCCCAAACACTAAAAAATGGGGAATATATATATATATATTGGATAAATTTGTTGTCGTTACTTGTTAGATTTGGCTTAGTTGGCACATCTGTGTTACATTTGAATTGAGAGGAATGCTACAAATGTAACTATTATTATATGGATGAAAATGTTATGTAGTTGTGTATTGCTGTTAATGTCAGAGGTAGGGTAGTTTTCATTAGAATCTCAAGGACAGGGTACCTTATTGTCAACATATTTGATCTGATCACTGCTTAATTACCCTTTTTTTGGAAGCAGTAACTTGTAGGCTGTAGCTAGCTAGTCATAGGTTATATAGACTTTTGTAATCTTAACTATCTAAATTTCTACCGACAGGGTTGTAGCTTTTGTTACTTGTATTTTTGTTTGAATAAAAATACGTTATATCATATCTAAGTAATTCATCCAGAAAAAAAAAAAAAAAAATGTTATTGAAGAAGCTTAAAATTGCTATTGTCACCAAACATAGAGACGTTTAATAATTGTATGAGGTTAATATATGGGAGGAGCTTTATGATTATTCACCGAAAGAAATGAAGAAATGGGGCAAAAGGTCGGTGAGGAAAAAGAAGTGTAGTGAATATTAAAATGAAGATGAAAAACTTTTAAGCAATGAAGAGATTTGTTGTAGTCCAGGTAGTAGTACAGTATTTTAGCAAAGGATCTCAAGCTGGGTAGATGAAATCTTAAAAGCAATAAGAACTATCCAATTAGTATCCAATGTGCTAGATTTTTTTTTTTTTTTTTTTTTTGGATATAAGGAAATATAAAATTATAAACGATCAAACAAAAGAATGAGACGAATCCAATTGGCTGCGATTGGATTAGGAACTCTCACTTTTGGGATATATATATATATATATATATATATATATATATCTGTCACGAGAGTCCTGGTGTTTTTTTTTTTTTTTTTTTTTTGCAAGATAAAAACATTGTAAAGACAACCAGCCGCCTCTCTCTAACTCACTCAATTTTGTTTTACTTTGTTTATATATATATATATATATATATATATATATTTTTTTTTTTTTTTAATTTTGACTATCTATCATATGTCACACTATCTATAATATGTCACCTAGCTAAAATCAGTATGAAATTTGTGTTTTAATCTATTCAATTATAGATATTAGGCTTCTAAGCTGTATTAAATAATTAAATTATTAAGATTGCACAAATTCTGAGAATATTTGCTCTATATCCTTAATTTTTTAACAAGGGTTATGCTAACAATTGCCTTAGGGTATTGATTAACAATTCATTTTAGAAAAGTTTTTATGATAAATAAAAAAATCTGTCAAAACATTAATTATATTTTTTCCTTTTTCTATAAAAGTTTTCTTTAAATGTATTGTTACCCAATACTCTAAAGACATTCGTTAACATTTTTCTTTTAATAAATCTATGATAATTGTTTTTTATTATCATCAAGTTAAGGGTTTGGACTCAAATATCTTGTTCAATGACAATAAATTTTGTTAATTGAGCAAATAACTCGAATCCTCAACCTTTCACAACTTAATAAAATAAAAATTTTGCTTTTCCAGCTAAAAAATTATTAATACTTTCCGTCAAGTTATTATGCTTAATGCTAAAGAACAAGTATTTCGTTCCAGAACATGTCAATATCAACGGTTGGAAATCACTATCTAAGGGATCAGAATATATAGTCAACTATAACAAAAACTAATATCCATATTATAGCTTTAAATTGATTTCATGTATAAGCTTAGAATGCAAGATGAGGAGGAAGAAAAAATAATAATAAATAAATTGAACAACTACTTTTGATTTTTTAGAGCCTTAAGTAATAGACTTTGAATGATTCACATTGCTACCAAATCTTAAAAGTTGAACCCTTACAAACCTGAAATTCAAGGCAGTCTTTTTCCTTCGTATGTGAACATTACCTAATTATGATGGCAAGAATGGTGGTGGGCGTAATACCATTGCTCTTGTTATTTATGAATTCCAACCACATAACTGTCTGTCAGTCCATCCACATTTAAAGTGGAGTAATTTAAATTCCTCTATTCATGAAAGCGAGTTCCAAATGATTCTGCTCACCTACTCTTCCAAAGCCATTTTAATGTTATACAACAAAGGAACAAGTTCTTGCAGAAAAAACCAGACATTTTTAGTAAAAGTCTCCTGACCACAAGGACAACAATTTAATTGTCCAAAAAAGTATATAATTTATCACATAAGATAGGAATATTGATTTTCACCTTATTTGGATAGAACCAGAGCCTTTCTTATTTTGTTTTTGGAGGGATCGGAAAGTACTTTAAGGGGTTTAAAGCTCTTTTACTTGAAATTGTCCAAACTTTGGAAATTTATAGAAGTAGCCTAATTGCGTAGTCACTAACTTATTAGATAAAAATAGAAAAATGAAAAAATAGCTACTGGGTAAAGAAAATAGCTAGAAGCAGAGTCATTCACTAGAGGTTCTTAAATTGCAATTTCACTCGAAACAATCTTCATTGTCCCTTCCAACAAATTAGGTGCGATTGTTTTATGAAATTTATTAGGTTACATTTAAGAAAACCCACAAATGACTAATGATATGGATCTGTAATATATCATGTGTCTTTTTGGATATATGAATTTTATTTTAAACATTGAACTTACTATAATTAGTTTTAGCATAACTCTAATATTCAATTAAGGAAAACGTTAAAGGATGCGTTTAAGAACTATTTTAATAAACTTATTATATGGAAAATGAAAAAATTAATTAATTATTTTGACAATTTTTTATATTTCTCATAAAAATTATATCAAAATTTTTCTAAACTAATTTATTAGTAACAATTGGACAAGTAACAGACCCTTCGATTAATCAACTCAAATTAGGCCAAAGAGAATTACGATATAAATTTGATTAAAAAAAAAAATCAAGTCAACCATTAAAAACTAAAATACTTGAGATAAACAAAGTCATTAATATGTACACATTCGTTCTGTATGAAACAAATTCATCTACCTACTACTTTTCTCTGTGCTTGCCAGCAATAACCTCTATATCCCACAAACTCCCCAACCAACAGGCAACAACATAAGCTTTTAATTTTTCCACCTGTTTCCCCTTCTTCTAATTCAAATCTCTCTTCAATTAAAGCAACACATTTTTAATACGGTGGAGAGGCCCCCCCTCTCTCTCTCTCTCTCTCACTCTCTCTCAAAGTATCTATCATCTATTCAACCAACCAAACCCAACCAACTATAACTACTATCACCAAATTCCACCACCTTCCTCTTTTTATGTACACAAATGTCCAAACCTGAAGCAAAGAATATTTTAAGCTCTACAATCCCAAATTCCCTTCTCATTTCAAAGAAGAAATACAAGCATCTTTAAGAATAAGATCTGATCCATCCCAAGTTGTATAGATTCCTCCTCACTAAGCTCCCAAGTGATAATAACACTGCCCCACCGACCCCAACTGGCTGCTCTTCACTCTCAACCTTGTTATGACAAATCATTGGCAATTCCTTCACTTTCAAATTACTCAACCCTATTTTTTGTCTAACAGCTTCAATGAGTTTTGAATCCGCAGTGTTGCCAACTGCATCCGTTACATAAAACTCATTCGCAGCCATCTCTCTTTCGGTTGATATATCGGCTCTCGTCACATTAAGCCCATTCTCTCGGAACGTTCTTGTAACATCAGCCAAAAGCCCCGGCCTATCTTCCGCGGATAATTCAAGCCTCACACCCTGTAATAAATTCAATCACACCATTAACATTTTTTTTTTTTTAATTACAAGCATTCTAATAAAAGCATATATTAAAAATGACCAACTCAACAATGCAATTATGGAATGTGAAATTAAGACAATTAAGTACCTCAGAAGCCCTTCTCTCAATTGAAGCTTGTAGGCATTGAATAACGCGTTGCCTCTCTGGTTCAGAACTTATTGGGGTCCCATCTGTGTGTCTAATGTAAAATTCCTGTACCAAATAATAAAAAAGAGTCAGTATTTTCAATTGGAAACATTAATGTTAGCAAAAACCCAATTCATGTTTTGGTATTAAATTTACGTACCAAATATGCTCTGTCTCCAGCTGTATTGATAGTAGCATGAAAAACAACATACTCCATGTCTGTCATCGTGCAAACAATGTCAAATAAAAGCTTCGACCTGTCCTTGCACTGAACATTCACAACGGAGTAACCCCTCTCAATCCAATTCTGAACCGTGACAATGGGACAGTCATCACTGCGCTTCAAAATTGGCTTCCACTCATAATCACGATCGGCAAACATCATTTGGTGCAGCCTCCTCTCAGAGTGAGTGACCGCCATAGACACCGAGGTCTTAGCACTGCGAATATCATTGTCACCTTTGAGCACATTCCTCAAACGAGCTTCGATTTGGTCTATTTTCTGAGAATCCTCAATTGGGCAACCGGAATCACAGTCCTTCACATAGATTAGTGAAGCAATTCGGCCATTGTGAGTCCAAACTTTAGCTTCCACAACATTGCATTGAAGGTCAGCTAGCACAGCAAAAACCTCGGATAGTAGACCAACACGGTCGGTTCCGGTTAGTTCTAGGGCAGTTAGGCCGTTACTGCCGTTGGTCCGACCATAGTGAATGCTGCCCATAGACTGTTAACAAAATAACCAAACAAAAAAACAAATTTTAATTAATAAAAAAGCCATAATTATTAAAATTAGAACAGCAATAAATTAGGCATTCAATGTGATAATTACCTGTTCAATGTATCTGATAACGCTCTCATCCGTAAGTTTGTTTCCGTTTTGATCAGTCACATGGAAAACTGCAGCCAAAAACAGAACAAAACGCATGTTTCAGAAATTTTCAATAACTAGAAACAACACGTTTAAGCTAACGTGCGCACCAATTCGGTGCACGTTAGCATGGACACCATTAATTTAACAAAAATAAATTAAAAAGCTTGAATTTTTTTTTTCTCTCTTACCATCCATGAACCATCTTCCATCTGAAGATATGTAAGCCTTTTTGATGGAAAGGTTCAGATCCGTAAGAACCTGCACGGCCTCAAGTAAAATTCCATGCCTTCTAGCACTATCAACCTGTAAATTAGGTAAAAGAGTAAAACAGAAAAACCCAGTCAGTCAAATTTGTTTTTTTGGAAAAAGTTTTCATTGAAAAATTGATTTCGTGCGTGAGGGGTTTCGTGAGAGGCGTACCGTGACAAGAGTCGCATTGGGGCAAACGGCATTGTCGATCACGACCCTGCGCAATAGCAGTGACAGGTCAAGTCAGAGAGAGCCTTTTTCGTTTTTAATTTTTCAAAATTTGAATTGGAAAAAAACAAGGTCTTTGAAAAGTCTTTATAGGTTGTAGGAATTTACGAGAAGAAAGAAAAAGAAAGTGGGGTGGGCATGGAAAAGTCAGAAAACTTATTAAATAATGAAGTTGATGTCAATAATTAATTAAATGACGGTGGAAATTTGTTTTCATAGCGTGTGAAGAATTAGTTCGGAAGGTTTTGGAAAAGTATTTTTTGCATAAGAGAAAGTAAAATATTTTCCAATAAAGAAAGGGTTTCAGGGAGAGACTAAAATCCCATAAACTTGTTCCTTAAGAAAGTTTTTCTAGAAAGGAAAGAAGAGGAAATTCAGAGTTGAAAATACTGGTACGATGTTGTTGAAAGAATCAATTTCTAGCACTAAAAAAATTCAGAAATAATCTGTGAAAAATTGCTCTACTATGAACACCAAACAAGTCAACAATAATTCAAATCAAAATCAAAGAACAGGAAAGAAACGCACGGCACCGAAATTTTGCAATATGAAGCAAAATCAAAGAGAAAATTTTAATGTTGTTTTTTCCTAAACATCATGACCAATTTTTTCTTTTTTAAAAAAGCAACTCAGTCTGTGTGTGTTTGTGGATGAAAGCCAAAGATCCAGACTCAGGGAGTGGAATTCACAGAAGAAGGAAAAGGAACAAACCTAGGAGTGTTCATCCGAATCACAAGCTTTTCGTATTCGTTCAAAGATGAGGGCCAGTCCATCTCAACCATTCTCGTCTTTCAAATTACAGGAGAAACACACACAAAAAAAAAGCCTTAAAACCAGAGCAAAAACCAAAGCCTTGGAAGTACCAAGGCCTTAAAGAAGCACTTTCTAAAACGCTCTGTGTAGTTCCTCCTTTAAATAACGACCCAAATATTCTCTGACTGAAACCACCACTTCTTCCAAGAACAAAGCAAAGAAAATTTTTTTCCCCCAGAAATACCGCTATATCTCTCTCTCTCTCTTTGGCTTATAGTTATATATATAAGCAAAGAAAGACCCAATGCAATATATCCTCAAACTCTCAAATTTATTGCAGCCAAACCTTCGATCAAATCGCCATTAACAAGCCCTACCAAACTCTTCTCTGTGAAAGAGTTTAATTATACTCTCTTTCTCTCTCTTCCTCAAAAGCGCTGAGCACGCCTTGTTCTTAACTCTCTGCCTTCTTAGGACAATGAGAACACACACATATATATCCCTCCCTATTTATATTATTAAGTTTTAATATTTACTAATATTTTATTATTTTCTAAACCACGCCTATTCCGCAAAGGTAAAGGAGCCATTAGGGTTAAGTACTGAACTGCCCGAGAGGCTGCCCGTAGTGACCTAAGTTCACAACTTAAGGTATTTCAAAAAAATATCACAACTTAAGGTCAACCAATGATTCGCCACGTGTCAACGTTGCCCTATAATAGTGTTGAAAAGTCCAGCTAGGATGCCACGTCACCCTCCATAGCATAACTTTGCGTGCATTGGACTCAATAGGAACAAAAAAAAAAAAAAAGCAAGCAAAGGCAAGAGAGGTTAATGCACAGTGTTACTTACTGTTGGGGTTGGGTTGGGTGTGTGTCTTTGATTCTTCTTGTTGGGTTCGTCCACGTGGCTGTTAAGAGTGGGACCAACAACGTTAGGAGGTGACTTTGTAATTACGTTGTGATTTGTTTGCCGACCCTGAATTATTATCGAGTGACGTTCAACACGTGACAAATCACCGCTCACGTATCGGCCTTTTCCTCTCTCAATTGGTTTCGGCCGGTTTTTGCTTTGTACTTCTCGTTGTAGCCTTTGTTTTGATATTTGCTCTTACTTATAACCGTTTTTGCTTATACTTTATACTAACGAATGCGTAAAATATTAATTTATACTTATACTATTTATATAGTATTTTATTTTTTATATTTTCTTTCTGTATCTTGATGATTAAAAAAAGAGTGTATCATAATTACTGTTTGTGAAAAAAAAGACACATTTAAAAAAATTAAGAAAATTTAATATTTTAATGAAATGTAGTATACAATTGATAATATAATGTGAAATATTTTAAATTTTGAATATATAAAATAGAAAAAGTAAATTGTTATACTTAAAGACATGAATTTTTGCACAAACTGATAAAAATGTTCAAACAATGAAGGGCCAATACGTAATTTAGCAAGTAAATTCTAATTATTTTTGTATTGTCGTACACATAAGACTTTCTTAATGAGCAGCTGTATAGAGGAGATTCGAACCCTATACTTCTAAAAAACAAGTAGTGCTAATGAGTGGTATAACTGTAGATAGCATATTCCTCTGATTCGCTAATGAGGTTGAGGGGGTACTAATTAGTCATTTGAGTTTTTGAAAAGAGGTCGTTTATGGTGGGAGAGATCTCTTCTACCTTTTTATGATCTCTAGCTCTCATATAATTTCAAGCAATTTATTGATAAACATAAGGGAACGTACATCGCATTCATGTAATTTTCAGATCTAGCTCGTTTGGTTTATTCAATTTTCATGAAAAGCAAGTCACAATGACCTCTCTCACATTTAAATCACATTTCAAGGACTCTATATTTAAATGCAAACTACAAACTTGAAAGAGAGATGACATATCTTTTCAATCCAATATTGATACCTGAAAAACGAGTTTTAAATTATTTTTTTCCCCCTCTCTCACTTCCTCATGAATTTGGTGGAATATAATACGGTTCTTTGTTTTTCTTTTTTCTTTTCTTTTTTTTAATTTATAGTTCAATAAATACAACAATAGGATGAAGAAATTCAAACTTTGATTCTCCAATATAGAAGAGGCCTTTTATCTTATTGAGCTCAAGTCTTTTGACTAAGTTAGAAAATTCTTTGAAAATCATTAACAATAGACATGGCAAATTGCAATTATCACTGATCAGTCTTTAAGTAATAGCCTTACAGTTCCTTTTGAGTAGATGTTCAAAATTCAACCGTATAGTTCATAAATCATCATTAAAATTATACAGGAACTTTTTTTTTTTTTGGACAAGATAGATAGAAATTATACAGGAACTTAACTCAATGTAGGCTTTGGGTCATTCCTTCCAAAAAACAAAAAAAAAAAAACCTTAGGCTCTTGGGTCAGAATCTATAGTCAAAATGCAAGTTCGATTAAATTTTCAAATAAAATTTTAGGATATTCTATAAAAAAATATTGAAAATAAAAGATATAAGCATATGGAGCTTTCATTGAATAAGTAAAACATAAAGAGTTAGAAGAATTTTTTTTACAGCAAGAAAAATATAATGATCAAATCTTTTTAATTATGTTACATAAGTATATTAAGTCCACATTCGACATTATATTGGGAATACAGCTGAAACTATGGGAGTTTAGAATGGTCCAATTGTGTCACGTGAAGCACTAAGGTAACCGACTAGTACACATATTGGCTCAATATGCTAAGGGACAAGGGTATTACTACTTATATAACATGGATAGAGGAAAATCATAATATACTTGAATCCATATTGGCTTAGAATGTTTTGAATTTATTTTCTTTTTAATGAAAGTTACAGTATTCTTATTATAAAAAAGGAAAAGGAAAAAAAAAAGTCCATACTCGACAAATACCTATAGGATAAGACATAAAAAGGATAGAGTTAAACTTATTAAGGAAATAGTAATTTATGTGCATGGAAAAATTCAATCAACTGTTTTCCTTTATGATTATGGGTAATGGTTATATGCCTAGAATCTTGCCCGTTTTGGAGGGAATCCAAAATTTCGCCCATGATCGAGTTCCAATCTCTTCTATCTATCCTTTTTGTATATGTTAGGAATTTAGATTTTTTGTGCAAAATTCATGCATTAGCAATAATCAAAAGATAGAATTGTGATAGAAAAAAAAAAAGTAAACATATATTAAAAAGGTCAACAAAATTAATAGTATAAATAATCGATTAAAGAAAAACGTTATGAGAAAAAAAAATTTTGAATTTATAATTTTATGTAGGGTGTAAAATAACTTCAAATAAATTAAAATTTTAAAAAAAAATAATTTGACAGTTAAAGGAGAAGGGATTTGACCCCTGGACCTATTGATTGGAAACCTTAAGAAGTGCTAATAAACATAAAAAGTTAGTTTATATATATACACACACAACTCTAAAAATAAAGCTAATAAAATTTTTTTTTTTTTGAGATAGAGTTTCAATCTATGGCATCCGCTCCTGATGATAGCTCTTTATCATCAGACCAAGACACAAATCAGTTTTTGGTGTAGACGGGGATTAAACCCCAGATCTTTTATTCAACCATCAGAGACTTTACTAGTTGAGCTAACTGAAACCTACAAGCTCATAATAATATTGATGGTCTTCTATATTATATCTATAAGCTATATATATATAGCTAAAATTATTGATTAACCTTGTGCCATATTAATTTATGAGATTTCATAAGTTTAAACCCTATATTAGAATCTTGGCATATAATATTTTCTTTAATGACAAACATATATATTTCCATATACAAAAACAATTATTATAAATAAATTCTTAATATAAAAATATATAGTTTCATATCTAAACATGATTAAAATAAATACTTATTAATCACTATCAAAATTATAGAAAATGCATAATGCTAAAATATATAATTCCATATATAAACATTGTAAGGGCAAAATTCGGTTCCTCAACCCAAAGAGTTAAAGGATTTAGGCCCAAATAGTCCTATACAATGAATTTTGTAGAGAATGAGTTTGAAAAGTAGGCTCTAACGAATCATGTAGCAATTATAGTTGGTCCAAACGACAAGAGAACAAAGAAAAAATATTTTAATTCAAAGAAAAACGTATTCAGTTCAGTCCAAGGAGATTAGTTCTAGAATATATTTCTTTTTGATATGGTTACAAGTCTAATTCTTGTTCTTACAATGTTTTTCTCTCTTAATTCCGATCCCTTTCCCTCTAGGTGTTCTTTCTCTTTTATACTCTTTTCTTATTTCCTCTTCACCCTCCACATGTAGGCCAGGTTACTGGTGTTGATTCTTATTCCATTAGCACATTCCTAAAGTCTTTGGGAGTAGCGGTAAAGCTGAAAATCACTATTCAAATATCACTTTCTCATTAATGCGATAAGGGAGTTAGCTATAGAGCATTCAACGTGGTGGTAGCAGCTTTCTCTTATATATTTTGTAATTCCCTTTTATCCTGTACCTTCATGATACGTATCCTTATCAATAAAACTTCCTAGAATGTTGCCCTGAATGGCAGACCATACTTTCGGACCTTTGTTGTGCTCCTCGGACCACTTTCTTGGACTCTTATGACCAAACCTCCTTTCTTCATTCACTAACGTGAACTTTCATGACAACGTTTAACCGTACTCGGACTACTAGGCATCCTCGAACCAGACCTTCGGCCTAATATATATCACTGGGCCTATCATCCCTACAAACATAATTAAATAAATACCTATTAATAACTATTATAATTATTGAATTTTATTTTTATAGTTTTCAAATTCGAATTTTAAACAAACAAATAAAAGAAAAAAAATAGACACATTACTAGCTAGGATAAAGCACTATTTTACAAGTAAGGATAACATTTGTCTTACTAATTAGCAAAGTGATATCTTGTGTGGATTTATCAACCTCACAACAAGTGACAATAAAAGTAATATCATGTTACAGATATAACATAGGGCACCGAGCTTTAGTAAAATGTCAGTATTCAAATTACTCAACTTCTGCTAAATACACGTGAAGCTATACGAGTAATCACTCCTCGATGCAAAGTAAAGATAGCTGGGCAAAACACTCAACTCCTGCGAAATAACACATGAAACTATACAAGAAACCACTCACTCCTTGATGCAAAGTAAAGATGGCAGGGCGAATGCAGTGAGGGTACCCTCATGATAGCTTTTACCCTAACTAAGACCAGAGGAGTAACATGACGTGGTCCCGTTTAATTGGCTGGGCAGCACAATTAAGGCGCATGACTCATGACGTAGTCGTGGAGGCACGCTTTCGGACTTTTATTATGTCTTTCCCTTCCCTCCTAACGGTGTGGGGTTTGAGAGTTTTTTTTGAAAAAAACATAAAATAAAAAATCACCAAACTTCCCGACACGTGTTGGACAATGGAGTAATGTTAATGTCAACCCAATGCCGTCAATTTAACTAACAACGTGGGTCCCACGTGGTCTGACGTATCACGTGCATTCCCGTCAGAAAACACGTTCGTTGGTTCGCCCACTGTCTCTCTCCACACCACCGACTATGTCCTACCAAACCCGGTTTCCAACAGTTACTAACGGTCCCTCTCCTAAATTCTTTAAAAAAACAACAAATTTAAAACTCTATGTTAAACAGCATTGTGCCACGTGGCAGGAAGTGCACTAAATCCTCACGACGTGCGCTGTTGGTCGAAACACTCATACATTTTAGTAGTATATATATTTTGGACAAAGTTTAACTACAAAATTGGTTGTAATCTTAGGCTATAAATTCACTCAATAAGATAAATATTACTGCATATTTTGAAAATCTAACCGTTGAATTACATGTTCTTTACGCTCTTAATACACATGTCAATTTTTGTGTTAATCGGATGTTATTTACTATATAATCTATAATCTTATATTTCATGCATAATTTTAAATTACAAAAACTTACAATTTAAAAATTTATTTATGACATAGCTATTGATCTTTAATTTTCTTGAAATTTTGCAAACATGGAGGATATAAGAAGAAGATGTAATCTAATGGTCGATTTGTCAAAATTCACCTCTAATAAAAAGATATTTAGTGAGTTTGTAGCATAAGACTACAATCAATTTTATAGCTAAACTTTGTCCAATACATTAAAAACTAAAAACGGGAGTGGTTAATGTCGTCTGAGAAGAAGAGGGAGCGTCGGTTAAAACGACAAAAAAATCTAGGCAGTTTGAAATTGCAAACTTTGAATACACCGTTTCTTTAATTAGAAACACAAACTCAAACTAATATATATATATATATATATGCCTGTTTGTTTTGTTTTCTCTCATTCAATTTTGGGGGGTGTGTGGCGGGAAGATCACCTGTCTCCCGCCAAATCAGACGGTGGTGGTGGGTCCATGTCATCACGGAAATAGATCCACATCGATATTGTGGGAAAAGCGTGGTTGGGTGGACCACGTGTTTGACGTGGATAGTACGTTGTTGTGGGGGCGAAATATTCGAGACAAAGAGAAAGGAAAACACAACAGTAGCCTCTCTTTTTTTTTTTTTTTTAACAGTGAAGAAGGTTTGTAAATTGTAATGTACGAGGAGAGAGAGACGACAGGCCTCGGTGTGTAAAGGGGTTTCCGACACGTGGATGACAGCTCAGACGTCGGTTACTGGTTCCAAAGTAAAAATAAGTAGTTTTATTTTAAAAATCTTTTATTTATTTATTTATTGGAAAGCCCGCCTTTTTCTTGGGTCTCTCTCCATAGCTTTGCTTTATTGACCGTTAAGACCTTTGGCGCCAAATTCGAAAGCCAGATTCACACTTTGGGCGGGGATTTAAGTAAAGGTGGAAGTGGTAGGGATTGAATACAGCGGCGCCGCATGTCTCTCCGTGAGACACTCAAGGCATGTTTTCGTGCGATGTGATTGAGCATGTTTTGTTTGTAAATTTGTAATTCCCATTTATTTATTTAAACCAAATTCAGACCAAATATTTTCTCTTTTTCTTGCTATAATTACGTTGATTTGTTTGTTTCCTTTTTTTATGTTAAAAATGGGTCTTCCACTACAAATCAGGCTTGCTAAATTACTCCAATTCCACTTTTTATGTAATGTGTGGGTTTGGGTTTGTAAAGCATGAAATGAAAGCAAATTTTGAATCCCGAAAATTTTTGCTTGGTCATAGGATCTTGGCCGTCAGATAAAGTACCTAAACGAAGACTTTTGCACTTCAAAACCACGCTTGGGCTGGTCAAAAGTAGCTGCATGTGACTAGACCGTGTGTGGCTCAAGGGGGTTTCTTATTTTGTTAAACAAAATTTTATATATATTGATCAAAGCCAATTTCTGAGTGATTTCAGATTTTGTTTCCTTCTATTTGAATCTTTTCTCAAAATAGGCTAAATTGAGTCAAAAAGTATTTCCAAATTTGATTTTGTTTTCCTTTTGGGAATTGCAAAACTGGTCCCTTGTTTTATTTTTTAAAATTTTGTCACACCTGAAAATGGTTGACTTTACCAAAACTATGACACAAACGGTCACTCGGGATACAATCTAGGAAATCTTTGATGATGAAATTGATGACACATAACATTATGCATTGACCACCGAAATAATAATAATAATAATAATAATGGATATAATAAATTGTTTTATGCCTTGCCATTCATTTCTCTCTACTCTAAGTATATTCTACACTGTGATACAGAAGATTCTGAATGATGTTCGATGCAGCCTATAAACTCAATACGGTCCAGCCAGGTTCTGCGTCTGAGTCAATTGGACAGCGACGAGACCCACCGTCCGATCACTATCAAACGGCTGATATGTTTCCACTAAAGAGCAAGCACACAATATGTTGCAGGAGGAGTAGAATTAAGGCCAATAAAACGTATATAGAAAGCAAAGTCTCAGGGCCCAGGCTTTACTTGCAAGTTTAGTTTCTAACTACTTTGATTTTTGGGAAGTATTTTAAGAACGGAATTGAGTCAATGCACTCACTGACCCCTTTTTTTAATTCCTAAGATTTCCATGTTAGTGAAAAAAAGCTGAAGAACTTATAAGTACTTGACTCTTTCAAACAACCAGCTGGTATAGGAGACACTTCTATTCTATGTGCCCAAACCCAAGTGTTTTCCAAAGGAACCTAGTTTGGGCATCGAGTGTGTAATACGCCAAGTCTATTCTATGTGCCCAAAACCCATTTTTTAATACTGCAAGGTTTCAAATTTACGTGGAATACTGCAAAGTCCTCTTCAAATTTCTATTTGACATTTCACCCTCACCCCTTAATTTTCTATCAAGAAAAACCCATCTTCATTTATTTCTCGGGGAAAAAAAAATTCTACATTTTCGAGTTTAACGTTGGAAAAAGACATTTGAGAAGACAAGTAAAATCTTGAACATGAACTTTGAGCAAATTTTGTGCCCAATTTGGGCACAGAAATATGCATGCGGATAAGCAAGATGCACACATAGCCGGCCTAAAATAAAAAGGTTAATTATTTAGTATTTGACATTTAAAGTCAAACCCTTAATAAATATTTTTGTTAGTACAGCCTTAATAAAGTAATTTGTCAACTTTATTGTTTAGGGTTTGAATTTAAAGTAAATCTTTTTTTTTTTTTAAGAGAGAAAAATCTTAAAATATTAATACTAAAGAGAATTTGACTTCAATAGTTGAGTTAACTTGGGAGATAGGATGCATGCTTGCTTCGTTAGGGTGTATTTGTATAAACTATTGAAAAATTGTATTTTGAATTTAAAATGAATATTTGCTAAAAAGTTACGAAGAGTTATAGTTACAAAATAGAGTTTTAGGTTTTAAAAATACTCTTCTAAACTCCTAAAACAACTTATCAAACGGACTCTTAGTAGCATGTTGCACCTCTTTATATATTTGTTGTACATAACAAGCAAAACAATAAATTATACATGACAATTTTTAATTTTTTTGGAGGTGAAAAATGCATGACAATAAATTAAGAACCACAATACGGTACTAGTTTTTTTTAACAAATATTGACCAAAAACTATGAATAATTGAATATAATATATGAATAGATATTATATTACTGAATTTAATAAAATGTTGAAAATGAACTACGTGCACAAATTGTACACAAATATATGTACTCGATTATTATTTAATGCACACATAACTCATTGACCTAAAATGAAAATTTAATTAATAAGTATTTGATATTTAAAGTCAACCTTTAAAATATTTTTTTTCAACTTTAATTATTTAGTATTTGACTTTAAGTTACTTCCCAAATACAATTGAGTCTATTCTTTTTTTTTAATAATTGATTGAATTTAATCTCAAATTCTAATAGGATTGCGTGCCTAATTATGAATTAATGTTCCTACAACCTATGTATTTGTGATGCAAATGGCAGAACATACACATCATTCAAATATATGTGGAAAATGAAGTTGATGAACCACAATGTTTCTCATTTTTTCACAATTGCCATTCTTAACATATCCCAGGAGTTACTAATCAATATGTGATGGGCACCATATTTTGATGACAAAAGTTGCAGAATAATTCCAAATTTCGACAAATACCTATTCTTGAATTTCTTTGTCTGAATGGATTTAAAAAAAAAAACTTGTCCAAGGACTCACAGCACTATTATTATTATTATTATTATTATTATTATAGGCTCAAGTCCAATCTTATTCGGTGAGGACCATGCAAGAAACTTGTTAGAAATTTATTATTTCTTGTGACGATGATAGATGAACACTATAAAGTTCTAACGATAAGGATTATACTTGAGATTGGGAAGGTCAAAGTTGTATGTGATTTTGATAACATGTTAAAATAAATAGGAGAAAATTAAAAGATGTAATGAGAATCGAGAGAATGATGAATGTGACTCGATGTTTACAATAAAAAGTTCTTAGCAACTACTTCTTTACTAGTCATAACTATGAATTACAATATTCCCATAGTTGGGGTATTCTTACTACTACAAAACTGATGTCTTCCTCAAAACAATCGTCTAAAGACAAAATTAATCGCGCCAAAAAAAAAAAAAAAAAAAAAAAAAAAAAGAAGAAGAAGAAGAAGAAAGACTAATGTCACTGCCATCCATAGGTTACCTTCCAGTCCTTAAGTGCACAATCTACGTTATAAAGTTGGCTTTCTTTCTGTTCATGCATCTATATCATCTTTAGGGTGAGTTTTTTTATATCATGCCTCTCATCAATAGCCACCACATATATCAAATAGACCACTGCCAACTATCGCTCGAACTAGCCAATGATTGCCGTCATCCAATGTTTTTAACTATCACTCACATTCTTCCTCACGATGTCGCCCTATGTCGATATTCCCTCTGACCTTGTGACATCAGTGAAATCATTCTTTGGAAATAGTAGCCACACTATGGTTAGTGGTGCGTCTATTCTAAGGCCTTTGTACGTAAACCCTCTTGACGTTTTTTTTTTTTTTTCTAAAGATATACAATATAATTTCAATTTATAGCATTCGTTTTATAATTTACTGCTCTTTCATTAGGCAAAGTTTCCAATCAATTTTTGGTTTCGACAGGGTTCAACTCATAAATTTCTTATTCGATAATAAAAATTTTTATCAACTTGAGTTATCTGACATAAAGGGTTTATACATAGAATAAAATATAAATTCAATAAAAATATTATATATTAGAATAGTAACATCTAAAATTGTGAGGCCTCAAAAGTTTATTTGGCATTACGTAAAGATTTCAATCAAAAATCAAAATATTAGATTTTATATTAATGAGACATCTCTAATGACAGATTTAAATAAGACGACAATTAATAGTGCCCGATTGTAAAGGAGTCTATATTAATAATTAAAACTTCGAATAGAGGATTATGAATGTTGAACACAGAGAAATTATTGCGGTGGGAGAAGATTTAATTTGATTTTGCAAAAGAGTTGCATCTTCAAATGTTTGGGATGCAGAGTTCCTATATTATATGGGAATTTTTTAAAGTGAATTCTTATATGTGATTGGCACTTAGAGTACAACAATTTTACAATAAACTTGTTTTGAGTTGTGGTGGGTCATTTGCAATCTTTTTCAAAATATATATTTTTTAATTTGCGGTGGGCTGACACCTAAGTTTATTGTAAAAATGTAGTGAGTTTTGTTGTGGCCATAAAAAAACTCAAGATACAATTTGTAGCAAATGGAAGTTCATTCAAAATAAGGTATTTCACATAAAGAGATCTAATAATGAAATAACTCATTTGTTAAGCGAAAAATGATACAACTAGATCTTATTTTAGTTAGATGTAACCCCTAAATCTATACAGGATTCCTTGAATTCAAAGGCAAAAACTATGTAATCTACTGTGTTTAATTTTTATTTATTTATGATAGTAGGTTTTAATTTTGGTTTTCTTAAATGTTCCAAAAAACTTATTTTCCAAGGAAAAATATTTCTGAACATATCCTAATTAATACAGTACTATAATAAAACTATAATTTGAATAAAAAAAGCCAAGAATATCTAAAATCAAGAAAAAAAAATTTAAATAATAAAATTTTGAAAAGTACATAAAAATAAAAAATCGAGGATAAGATTTGATTCCATATTTTTTCCTACATCAAAATTTGTTTTAGGATTTTTACTGTTGACTAATTATATGACAAATTTATTTGTAAATTGTTAGCCATTATAATGGTATAGGTGTAGTAAAGGTTGAAGTTGAAAGACTGCTATTCACTATTCATATTTGAAGATTTCGATTGAGTGAAAGTATTAAGATCAGTCATCCAAAAACTGAGTGCTTGGACATGAAATGTTGACAGAAATTCTATTCGGTTGAGTGAAACCCCATTGTGGAAATTCTAAAATATTTTTTTTCCACATGTGTTTCTGTAATCATTCAACCCCAAAACCATAAACCTGTTTAAATAAAAATAAAAACCTAGTTACCCAAAGAGGAAGACGACCACACAGTACAGTGAAAAATACTTAGAGAGGTTTTCTTATTCTTTTGTTATCTGCCATATATTAAACATCTTTGAGAGGTTGTTATTCCAAACACAAATCACAATACCTATGTAAAACTTGCTATTGAAACCATAGAGACAACATCAAATTTTTAGAAGCCATGGAATGATCGAGAGATAGGGTTGCAGTCGGTGGATGGATTTTTGGTAATGAGTAACTTTGAAGGCACAAGGTAGGTTATGTAGTTGTTAGTTGAAACTTGGAAAGCTCTGGTACTTAGGCCGATTACATGTGAGGAAATCATGTAAGTATGGTTCAACATTTTTAATTTTTAATTTTTTTTTACAATTTTGTTTTTCAAATTGTGAACGGATACTTGTCTTTGTGCGGGTATGTGATAGAAATTCTAATATAGCATAATTTAAGCGTATATGTGTGTAAAACTCATTTTTAGAAACTTGAACTCCAGTCTTTTCTTCTCATACCCCGCAAGCAGTTATACTTGTGAAGTGACCATCGTACTAAGAGTGTGCAATGGTAGTTTGTTTGTTTTTTACTATTCTAAAGCGTGTATCCATATTTATTATTATGCTTGAATATTGATTAATTAACTACATAGTGATTAATTGAATTAATCCGTTAGAATTGGTAGTTAAACGGTTATAGAGGTCTAAACATAACTCTCCATATGAATGAAAATTTGATTTTTATTTAATTTTTAATCAAATAACATAAAATCAGTACTATTTATTAAATAATCCTATTATTAAAAAAAAAAATTAAAGAGAAAAGAAGAAAAAAAATCAGATGGAGTCGAACGAGAATACAATAGGCATGAATTAACCAAAACTGCAAGGCAAACTGTCAAAATGGTTTATTAGAACACACTTGTCAAGCAATGGAAGCTTGGATCGTAATTCATTATGGGTTTGTCTGATAGATTTGTTTATCCAATCATTGGATTTGACTTGTCTTACAGATAGAATTGGATTTTCTAAATGTGACTCCCAAACTTCTTTAAGCGGTATTCAAGATAATCTTCAAAGTTCGAATAATTTATTTATGTCTATTAGGAAGCATTCTTGCTTATCCCAATCAATAAATTTCTTTTCATTATTACCTCAAAGAAAAACAGCATCGTAGAGAATTTGGCTTTTGTTTTATACTTGAGGATGTCATGACACATCTCTTACACCATTCTATTTGGCGTGCATTTAATTTGTTTATTTGTTAAAAATGAGAAAAATAAATTTTAGACAAGCTAACAATATTTTTTAAAAATAATTAATAATAAACCAAACAATATTTTACCACATGGTTACATAAAAAATAATAAAAAATAAAAACTTTTATTTAATGCATATAATTTTTTTTTTCTATAATAAATTGCATTTATGTTGCTGTTACCACGTGAGACACAAAAAAATCAATTGCAACACTGATAGGAAGTGAAAGTTACATAATATCATGACCAGTTACATAATATTTGTGTGCAAAGTGACATAAAAACTGAAAGATTAGATTTGTGACAAATAACAATTTTGGATCACATCTTGGTTCCACATAACCATCGGACAGATTGCTAGGAGTAGCAGATAAAGTTGGACAGCTGGAAAAAAAAGGTGTTTGAGGGAAAAAGATTACCAAAAACTGAACCCACGCACAGAACAGTTTTCTTCAGATGGAAGTGAAAATTATAATAAGATGGGGACTTTCCGCTATCCATTATGCGCCTTTCAGTTCTCTCTGGCCTCGCTCTGCTGTTACTTGTGAGTGGACATCATGTATCTAACTTGGTCACTTTTCAAACGCCTAGAGGGAAAATGATTTTCCGTATTCATGCAATTTCCCAATCTGAAATTTCTCCATCATGGGATCTGCCGACACACCAAACATAAAATATTTAAAATTTTTACTGAAATGTGAAATTGTCAAAATGTCGGAAAGTTTTAGTGAATTATTAGAAAGCAAATATGTAATGATACGTCAAATATAAGGTTTGGTTTATCTCTAATTATTTTTAAAAAATAATTACTTTTTGTTTTAATGATAAATTGTTATATTAACCACTAACTAAATAAAATATAAGAATTAAAACCTACTATTATTTGTCATTGTATATTTAAAACAAAAGGAGATATCCAAAACCTCAAATATATCAAATATAGCCGTACAACATCAGTAGAATCAGGACCAAAAAAGTAGGAAGCAAGGATAGGATAGGAGATTTGATTAGCATTAAGAATATGCATCTCCATGAGTACAGTAATCTGATACTAGGAAATTCAATTGATTAGCATTAAAACAAGTGTCTTCATTATTATGAATATGATACTGTGATATATGAATTCACATCTGGGCCATTGCACCGTTTTATAATAAATTAATGATTGAAATTAAAAGTTAAAAAATTCATGTTTCGTCTTAGCTTTTGGATCAATAAATTTTTTAACATTTAAAAAGCTTTTTAATACTTTTTTACCCTTTTAACTTTTATATCTCACACCAACATAATAATTTCACAATATAATAATTGGCAATTGCATTGGATCCAATTGTTTGTAAACATGACAATGTATCTCCATGATTTAGGATAATGTAGTTTTTTACAAATGTTGATTAGGTTGGCTACCTAATTACCCAGACATCCACTAAGTCATGTACTTTTCTTAGTTCCAAACTCATTTCTTGGAGTGCTAAGAAGCGATCCACTACCACTCTATTTAGTGTAGAAGTAGACAGAGTATATGTCCATGGCCTCTACCGTAACAAAGCTCACTTGACTGTCCTTTCTACTCAGTGATCTTAGTGTTCATCTCTCCTCTCTCCCAACACTTTTTTTTTTTTTTTTTGGTGTGACAATATTGGTGCTTTGTACATGTTTATCCATCCCCTTTTTCATGCTTGCGCTAAACATGTTGAGTTGGATTATCACTTTGTTTGTGAGAAACTTTCTCTTTCACTTTTATTTACTCGATACATTTCTAATAAAGGTTGTTTGGTAGCCCTTATCTAAGTATGAATTCTCTCTGATTCTGTCAAAACTTTACCTTCAACAGTTCAACCTTGTCAAAGTTTGAGGGCAAGTAATGGGGTGTCAAATATATCAAATATTAATTGTAGTCCTTTGTTTTTGACGATTGGATAGTAATAATTGGGGGATGGTGGTGTTTAAATCTTGGGTGTCTCCGTGCCATTTAATTTACAAGGCTCTTAGGAACTTATTTCGATTACCAATAATTTATAATTTATAATTTTATATATTAGGAACTTATTTACAAAACTAACATGATCCAATATCATATATATATATATATATATGTGTGTGTATATTTTTTAAAATTGGGCCTTAGATAGAGTGACAAGTATGTTCATGAATATATTATTATGTTTAAGTTTGACTCGTTTAATAGTTGAGTAAAAATTTGAGCTTGAGTTTGGCTCATTTGTTAAATAAACAAACATAACAAAAAAATTTCTTTTGTCGAGCTTGTTAAAATTATTGTCAAGTGATTAAATTTACCATTTTCACACAACTTTAACTTTTGGAACAATTAATAATTTATCAAGGTATTAGAGTAAAAAATCATGAGTTTGATTGATGTCTCCACTCCACCCTCATTTAAAATATTGAAAATCCAATAGTTTAAGTTTTTGCAACAATTAGTAATTTATCATATTATCATAAATGTGTCCTATATCTTGCTTGGTTACAAGCAAGAAGTTTCAGGAGTATGGAAAAAGTTACTTCTTATTGCGTTATTCATTTTAAACTTTTATACGGAGGGTGTGTTGATAGGAGTTATCATAGTTTTTAGGTTGAGACATGCCAATGACTCGTATACTTATATCATCCTAAAAAGATAAATATTAAGGCATGTTGATAAAAAAGAAGATGAACATAAGGGTAATAAGATTTAGAGCTTAATTTTCTCCGCTTTCGCTCCAATGGATTGGCTAAACATTCCTTTAGAGCTTCTGATTTTGCCGGCACTTGTAGCAAACAGAAAAGTGATTTGTCTACTTAAAGGAATTAAAAATTTTGGAACACAATGAAAGCTACCCTTTAATCCCTGTTGAGTCCTTGAAGTCAATTGTAATTTCCAAACAGTAATTGAATTAATACATTAATCAGACTGCCATTGACAAAATTTGGTCAATATGTGACCTATAATGATGTTTTACTCTTTCAACTTGTTGTAATTTTCAAACTCGAAGTGTCATGCTGGTGGACAGTTACAACTTACAACTAATTGAATTATTAGGGGGCTACCCCTTTTCTTGGCAATAGAATCTAGAATCAGATTTTTATTTTCATCCATGACCCAGACATGTTTTACGTAATGGCTGAGATCATTTAGACTACGATTGTCGGTTTTTATGTTGACGGATGAGCTGCTATATACTTCAAGCATCCATATCAAAAGGTTTTAACAAATTTAGCTTTTAGTAATTTAAAAATATATATATATATATATATATATATATATATATATTATCCATTTTAATACATCATTTTATAATACACCTAATATTAAATATTTTATCTTTTACCACTTCATTTATATATATTATATTTATATTTATATTTCTTTTACCACTCAAGTCTCTCTCTTTCTAAAACTTTCATTTAAATAATATTTTATATGTTTACCACCTATTTATAGAAAAAAAAATTTCATTCATGGCACTTTAGTGTAACTAGATGTTAAATTTTTTGACACCATTAATGTAGTGGGTTTTTTTAGGGTTTTTGATGCTAAAATAATATTTTAGCTATTTTAGAATATTTGATGTGAATGTTTAATAGAAAAGAAAAAAAATGTGTAGAGTTATTAAACAATTAGGTAAGAAAATAGTTAAACCTCTACTTTAAACTTGTTATATATTTCATATCAATTTACATGTTACATATTACTTGGTATTATCATGATTTAAGGAAGCCGTTAACTACAACGATCTGTGTTATTCTTAAAAATGATTAACATATCTCATAATGTACTTGTAGTGCCCCTTGAAAGAGAAAGGCATCTCCTGCGCTAGGGTTATGCGTCCTCTATCTCACTGACACAAAGTTTGGCACATACGAAAATTTCTCTCATAAGTAAAAATACTTATATATCAAATCCAATCAATGTATATAAAATCTGGATATTACACATCTCTACTCACTGAAATCTAGATAATTGACTGAAAAAGTTAAAATCACCATGCGTGATGTAGTGGGGCTAGAATTCTTTGCATGCATACTGTACATTCCCAATAAACTTTTCCAACAAATGAAGAACACACTCATAAATAAATCAGTGCGGTGCTAATAGTAATAGTAATAGTAATAGTAATAGTAATAGTAGTATTAGAGTAATAGGTTACTATCCAAAAATTCTCTTCCCACATGAACATTGAAGTTGCACTACCAAAAGAAAAGAAGAAGAAGAAGGAAGAAAAAGACAGTCAAACAAGCAGGCCGGGAAGGGACGTCGACATCATGATCTCCTCTCGTACTGCACAACTGAACATGCAAAGCTGTATTGGGGCCCCGTACACAAGATCCGATAGGCGATAGCTGCTGCACATGCCAAGATTTGCATGTCCCACCTTTGTTTTGACTGTTTTAATTGTTGTGCAAATATTATCCACCAAATATGTAATTTGACCATTCCCTGATGCTGTTAGCTTCCTCGATCTTCTGCAGCTTATCACGGAGAGTTATCTAGAACAACATGCAAGACCAGTGTGAATGCGCAGTGGACTACCACCTATTTGTAGAAAAAATACCTTTTTCCATCTAGTATAATAAAAAGCTGTAAAGCTTATTAGAAGATCTGGAATTTGGAGTCTACAAATACAATATTCTAAGTTTTATTGGAGAGAGAGAGGTACACAAATCTCAATCATGGTAGGGAATTCATATCCAATGTTGACCTGTGCCTGGACGTGACTACAGTTTGCGTGTTCCTCTAAATTTTGACTTGTGGCCTCACTTGTTGCTCAGGTGCATGACACCACATGATGTTGTAATAAAGTTTGGCCCTCACTTTTTTGGACAATTTTCTGGGATAATTGATGAGAACTGGTAATTTAACCCCGTTGGGTTTATAAAGCTACTGTAAAATTGACGTCCTGATGGCTTGTAAATTTATTATGTACTACTATATATTTACTTTAATTAATTGGTAGCTTTCATAATTTTCAGACACATATTATGACATTAATTTGGAGGGAAATGGAGAAGAGGGTCCTAGCTAGGTTCAGCTACTACCTACAAGTCTGTTTATTTTTGAGTGAATCTAACTAGCTAGTAGGGACACACAATATTTCCATCTACCATGTGAGTGCACCTAAAATTATTTAAGGTAGTTAGCGGACTTGGACCCAACTTTGCTGGAGGTTTTAGAATTTGGTAGGAGAAGACGCAATAGAAATGTTCCTCATGTTACGTAAAGATTCATATAAAATTTCCATTAGAAAGAAGTGCACAACAACCCTCTTTCCTTCTCTTTTAAGTTTTCCTATTAAGAATGGTCAGTTCAGGTACATCAGTACATGTGACAAACGTTTGTAGGAATATGCCAATTTCTTCCGTTCATAGATTCCTTATTAGAGCCTTGCAAATTTTTTTTGGGTCTGTTTTAGTGTAAGAATCTACTTGTTTTATTTTATACACTCACTTTTTAAATACTCTACATTGATTTATTTATTTTACATTATATTTCATTAAAATATCAAATTTTCTTAATTTTTTTTATTATTTCTCTTTCTTCATATACGATAACCACCATCTGCTCTTTTTCTCTGTCCTTGAGATACATAAAAAAAGAATAAACAACTAAATACAAAATGAATTGTCATGCCCTGAATCCAATTATAAAGATAAACATGTGACAACTATCACACGCTTATAAAGTAAGCCCATTACAAGTGTACAAGACATTCTTAGCAACTAAAATTTATCCTTAAAAATTAAATCAATTAAATCCAGAATACCTCAACAATTTCTTTATGAATAGATCTCCAATAATTTAATAGGAACAAAATCCAAACCTTATGTACATAATGCCAATTGACCAATAACTATAAAACTATTAGAAGACCATCCAATCCCAAAATCACTAAACTTATTTTCCCGCTCACAACACAACATTGAAACTCCCAAAACTTGTTATTCTTCATAATCTGAAATTGGAGGGGAAAAAGGGAGGTGAGTTGACAACTCAATAAGTAACCAAAATCCTAATAAGTTCTATCAAGCAATGGATTTGTAAAGTAATACGATTCAACATGAGCCTTCAAAAGTTATAATATGCGATGAGTTTTAAAAAAAAAAGCTAAATAAGTTTCATAGTCTTAAATTAATAAGTTACAAATAGATCACATACTTTAATCTTACAAATATATCATAGATGGTTTATAAAGTAGTCAGTTTTTCATATATCAAAAGCTATAACTTACAATAGGTTCTAAAAATACATAAGTAGTTTTAATGACTCAAAATAATTCAAACTGAAACATTTTCAAAATCACATATGTAGTTTTAAGGACTCAAAATAGTTCTAATGTTCAAACGTAATTCATATTCTTAAAAATCTTATGACTATGGTCACGCTATATCCCCGTGGCCAAGCATTAGAGTGCCAATGAATAATCCCAATTGGTTTGGGTATCAGAGTACCAATGAATAATCCTCATTGATTTGGGTATCAAAGTACCAATGAATAACCTCCATTGGCTTGGGTATCAGAGTACCAATGAATAACCCCCATTGATTGGTATTAGAGTACGAATGAATAACTCCTATTGGCTGGATATCAGAGTACCAATGAATAACCACCATTGGCTTGGATATCAGAATCAATTCGTAGTCCAATTGTCCATAATCATATATATGAAATCATAGTTTCTAACAAAAATATATCTTATTCAAATACATACACATATATATATATATATATATATATATATATATATATATATATATATATATATATATATAATCATATATTCAATATTCAAATATATTTCTGATATTTCTATACTCTTTACTTTAAATCAATATAGCTAAAAAAAAAAAAAAATCTTATATTGAATGCTCATATATATTTGTGAAAATTCTTTATTCTTTACTTCGAATTAATATAGCTAAAAACAATTAAATAAAATACATTATATATTTAGTAATTAATCAAATATATTTGTGATAATTATTTACTTGAAACCAGTAATACAATAGGAATAAAATTGTAATAACTATAAACAATTTTTAGTAGTTAAAATTACTCAAAATAAAACTAATTAAGATAAGCTTACTTAGAGCATTAGCATTGGAAAATTCCAATTCTACTCTATTTTACCATTCTAAAAAGTCACTTTATCATTATACCATACCATTTTACAATACCTCCACATCCCAAAACTCTATTTTTATTAAAATATTATTTTTTAATCTTTTTTTATAATTTCTTTCTAACTGTCACTTTTTTTCAGCTTAACTGTCACTTTTTTTCAGCTTATCTGTGATTCAAACGGTCACATTTTGCTGGAGTTTTCAATAATTATGCATTTTTTCCAACAGTGATTTTGAGAAAAAAAGTGAACCTAAACGTAGCAAACTTTGCAAATATATTTCTAGTAATACACTAATACCGAGCAAACAAAATATATTTCGGTATTCATTAGATGGAAAGAATTAATGAACCTAGTGAACCTCACAGCGAACTTTGCAGGATTCCATCTTATTTAAAGAATAAAAGAAGGCCTGAAACCAGTAAAATATTATTATTATTTTACAATACTGTGAACAGTACAATTCTATGTTTAGAATTGTACTGTAGCAGTATTGCAAAAAAATTTGCAATACTGCTGTTTACAATTCCCTGATGCAAGGATTTTTGAGGCTTAAAATGCTAAATTCCTCTTAGATATGGCATTGGAAATTACTCAAAATAAAACTAAATAAGATAAGGTTACTTAGAGCATTAGCATTGAAAAATTCCAATTCTACTCTATTTTACCATTCTAAAAAGTCACTCTATCATTATACCATACCATTTTACAATACCTCCACATCCAAAAACTCTATTTTTATTAAAATATTATTTTTTAATCTTTCTTTATAATTTCTTTCTAACTGTCACTTTTTTTCAGCTTAACTGTCACTTTTTTTTAGCTTACTTGTGATTCAAACAGTCACATTTTGCTGGGGTTTTCAACAATCATGCATTTTTTCCAACAGTGATTTTGAGAAAAAAAGTGAACCTAAACGTAGCAAACTTTGCAGATATATTTCTAGTAATACACTAATACCGAGCAAACAAAATATATTTCGGTATTCATTAGATGGAAAGAATTAATGAACCTAGTGAACCTCACAGCGAACTTTGCAGGATTCCATCTTATTTAAAGAATAAAAGAAGGCCTGAAACTAGTAAAATATTATAATTATTTTACAATACTGTAAACAATACAATTCTGTGTTTAGAATTGTATTGTAGCAGTATTGCAAAAAAATTTGCAATACTGCTGTTTACAATTCCTTGATGCAAGGATTTTTGAGGCTTAAAATGCTAAATTCCTCTTAGATATGGCATTAGCATTCCCCAATGCTAATGCTCTTACCTTCAAAAGCTATTCCAAAAGAACTTTTTCTTAACAATTCCTCTAAAATCTTTAGATATCACTTTGAACAATTTTCAAACATCATTTACTCAATAATCTAATATTTTTATATAAAACTTATATAAATACCCGGCCAGAAGAGAGACCGTTAAAAATATCCAATAATTTCACAATCTTATCTCATAGTTAAAATTCCGCATATTCATTATATATATATATATATATATATATATATATATATATATATATATATATATATATTTCCTTCACTTTTTGCCATTAACAGTATCTAAGGATAAAGCCTATAGATAAGCCATATGTATAGTCATATAGGGTCAAAAGTACACCACCTAATCTTCTATACGTGTGCTCATATTCTTTTTTTATTTTTAAATACCCATTCACCCCTAATTCTCTTTGAGATGAGGGCAAAGGTACTATATTCTTTTTTTTGATAGATGGTACTATATTCTATATCATACAAATCAAGCCTACATAGACACAGGACACCATTACCTTTTGCAATTTGCCAAAACCCCAATTCGGTATACCTGTGCAAAAAAATTGGACCCAAGAGCCTTCTTTTACGCTTAACGCAACACAGGGCTCAAAGAAAATAAATTAAATGCCTTCTTCGTTTACATTGTTAATCTCATTGGACATATAAACAGTCTCAATATTGGCCAAAATACTCACATAAAAAATATTTTAATTCCATATAAAGCCTAAATTTGACAAAGAACAAGATTTCTTAAGTCTTACCTCAAGTGTGCTGTTAATCTTTCACTCCTTTAACAAACTCAAAAGTCTTCTTCCCAAAATATCTATCGTTATATTCTAACTTAATTAGTTTATATATATAGTTAGGGTTTCAATCTAATTTTCTAAAAACTCTCTTAATAATGTTAATTATAAAAATTGACCCCACAAAATGTTTTACTTAAATACCCCTCTCTTTAAATCTTTTTTTTGTGTGGGTATTACATGAATAGTGTAAGTGTAAATTTACAAAGTTACTATAGCAAACTTATAAATTTATACAGTTATACATAAATTGATGTGAGTTATTTTTAAACAAAATTGTGTAAATTTCACGTCTTTTTCTATTATACTGAATTGACGTGAATGGGCCATGCCTGGCCAGAGAATAAATGGAATTGGACCTCCCCAATTTATACACGCCCATATTAATGGGCATAGGCCGAGTAGTTGTATTCCTTTCAGTACTGTACCTTACCCGTAGTAGGATGCAGCAAATTCAACTAGCTGGGCTGGTCATGTTGTACCATCATTAGCCCATATTTGGGTTTTTTTTTTTTTTTTTGATACATCAATAATTAGGAGTGGAAGATTCAAATTTTGGATGTCTCTCGTTAGGAATACTAGGAAGTATCAATTAAGTTAAAAAATTAATTATTTCAAATTGAAAAAGTAGCTCCAAGTACTTTATACATAAGAGAATCACTTGACTTATACACGTTTAGGATATCAGTTTGCTTGTTTGAAGTTTGAGACCTAAAGTTAAAGGTTTGAGACTTTGAGTTTTGAGTAATGTGTTACATTTTCACCTAAAGGATTATTTGAGTGCTTGTTATTTTTTGTCTTAATTTTTATTTTTTTGCTTGTTATAATGATAATAAATATAATTTTCAACTTTCAAGATTAATGCTATATTCTTTATAGAATAGGTACTCTTCTCTTTACTTTTTCAATTTTATTGTAATTATGAATCAAGTATTTTTAGTCATAAATATTGTCAAATTTGGGTTTCACAACAAAACAAAAGATAAATAGTTGTAACATTTAATATAGAATAAATCATAGATGATTGTTGTGCTTTTTTCAAAAATTGAATTTTAATTTGATATATCACAAATAATTTTTATTTTTTTAGGAAACAATAATACTTATTAGAATACATAAACACGAAAGTAATATATAGTGTTTTTTAAACAAGCTTATAATATATTACATAATCAGAGTACCATTACAAAAGAACTTAACCTTTGTAACAGTAGCCTCAGGTTATAAGGACTGAAACTCTAACACACACAATTGATGTGGGATAAACATCCCTATATTTTTTTTGAGAAAACAGTAATACTTATTAGAACACACAAATAATTGAGTAGAAATGTATTAATAAATTATCATTTTGTAACTTTTTTTGTTTACAAATTTTTTAATAATCTATATATCCTAATTATTTCTCATATATTAATTTACTTTTGAATTTTAGTATATTTCTTATTTTTGGATGGTCAAAAATTTATTTTTTTCATGCTGTTAATTTTAGAAGTTAGGCATTTGTGGTGCAATGATAAGTGCCTTCCATTCAAAGCAATAATCTTGGCTCTGTCTCTAGTTACATAAAGATTCATAAGATGTGTATCAATAGTTGGGTTCCTTGTTAAATTTTTTTTTCTTCTAGCCCTAAACAATTATATGTAGTTTTCCATGAATTTATGATCTTTGTGGCATTGAAGGATGACGCAATATTGAAGAGAAATTGCTACATCCTGACAGTCTATTAGTCCATTAAACCTCCAATGAACTAAACAAGCCGATATGATTGATTTGATTAAAAGGGTTTGACTGCCGGCCCACTAAAGATGGATATAGAGATGACAAATTCATACACACTCACTCTATTGGGCCTGGCTGTAACGAGTCCTCATCAATGAATGTACTGTTACTACTGTACACTAACGATGACTGCACACCGAGCCAGGTTTAACTTCTTAGGCCCATTTGAGCTTGGCCCACTTGTACATTTTGTTTCGTACTCTTCTCTAGTCCCAAACATGCACATTGGATAGATTTATAATTAGGTTTGGTTATTAATTTGATTCTCCAACTATTTAGAAAAGTTGAATTCCAGTAACTTTAACTTAACTATTAATTGTGTTAATTCTATCCCTTAACTTTCAAACTCATATTCATTTCATTTTTGGATCCCATTTCTACTAAAATTCTTAAATAGCATTTATCTAACTTAGCAAATGGAGCACATGTTGCTGTTGGATGGAAATCATGGAACTTCATAACAACTTTCAATGAGAATATTGTTAAGATTTTAAAGGAGAACGAACAGACATGAGGATGAAATCAACTCGATTTTAAAAATTGAGAAACAAAATTGATGAAGTTAATAGTTAAGCAAAAAAGGTTGAATCTACATTAATTTCATCTAATTATAATCATTTTAGCTCAGTCCAAACTTTATTTATGACTTAACAACACCAATGCATCTAGACAAAACAGAATGATTTTTTTTTTGGTTGATAAATGTGATAGTTTTGAATTTATAATTTAATGAGATAATTGGAACCCTAAAATGAAATTTTTTTTTTAATTTCATAATTTTTTAAGATGATAAGTTATTCTTAATTTTGAGCATCCTCGTTCTAAATAAAATAATAATTTTTTTTGAGCATCCTCAATAAGGTTGCTAAATTGACTAAAAAGTAAGCTGCTAGCTGCGATAAATAGTAGCTCACTGTAGCTTAAAACAATTTTTTTTTTTTTTTGGAGGGAACACTGTAACTTAAAACTTAAAACAAAAAAAAAAAGTTTTTTAATGTGTGGTGTTAAAAAAAAGTGGTATTTTAATGTGTTGATGGTTGTAATTGTTATTTATTATGTTGTTTACGTTATTTCATGGTATTGTTTATATTATTTTAATGTGTTGAATGTTAAAATAAAATATTTGATATTGAGTATTTTATAAAATATAATGTTAAAAATTAAAATAAATAAAGTAGTATTTTATATTTTTTAAGAAATCAGTGATATGTTACCTTAAAAATTATTCAAAGAAAAGCCAGCGCTACGGCGTCGTTCTCTTCTATCCATATGTTCTATATGCCCGAGTATTACTACGCCTACTACTTTCTTATTCTTACCAACAATGGCAGCTCACACAATCTCCAAGTTTCCAACAACAAGAACACCCTCCTCGTTATTATTCTCAGACTCAGACTCCAACCTTAGAAGACGACCCGACCCGTATCCACCGCACCTGGGTCGGACTCTCAGACCACCACAAAGTGTACCTCACCCATGCGCATGGCTAGGCACCAACCAACTCTCGCTTCACTCCTCAAATCTCAGACAACCACCCCACTTGTCAAAGCGCCGACCCATCACCGCAACGGTGTCGTTTAGCCTTCCCACTGCGTAAGTTCCAATTCTCTCAAACTCTGAAAAATATGTATATAAATTTCCCATTTTGGAATTGGAAATTTCAGATAATTCGTTTTTGATTTTGCAGAAAGCCAGAGAGAGCTTCTTCCTCCACTGTGAAAATTCCCAAGTGAGTTTAGCTGAACTTTTCTCAGAAAGTTAAGATTTTTGTTTTGTTTTGTTTTGTTGGGGGTGGTGGGTATTGAGAAATTGTAGTGGGTGAATTGAGAATGGAGCAGATGGTCAAGGAGTGCAATAAAGGCATTTGCTATGGGAGAGTTGGAAGCCAGGAAGCTCAAGTACCCAACTACTGGGACTGAATCCCTTCTCATGGGGATTCTTATTGAGGGTATCACTGTCACTATCAACCTCTCTTTTCTTCTTTGCTTTCTTATTTTCCCCTTTTTGATTTGTTTATAAATTTTATGCTTCCAACTGTTCTTATAGAGTCTAAATTCCAATTTTAGCAATGTATAAGCTCAAATGAATAAGAAACCTTAGCCTTTGGACTTTAGGAGGCAGTTATTGTATTGCAAAAAGTAAACAAATTTCTGGTTGGACTTGAAATTTGAAGGCCTTACGACGAGTGAAATTGCAGTCAATTATAAAATTTTTCTATGATTGGCTGTTATAGATGATCTTGTTATGATTTTGGTGGTTAAATTGTTGATGGTGGTAGTATTGTGATGACACAATTCAGGTGGTAATAGATGAACATGTTACACCCTATTACAATTTGATGAATTAAAACAAAAAAAAAAAGATGGATAATGATGTGTATTATTCCTGGATTTGGCAAAAGTAAACCTTCTAATGAGTTTATTCATGTTGTGTCTTTATCATCACCAGCCTTCATTACTCTTGTCACTGCTTTGATCCACCACTTTGGCCAATAGCATTGCTGCAAAGGAAACCATTATAATACACCATAACTGTAGACTTGTCACTGCTACTTCATTGTCTCCTTTTATTTTTATATAAAACAGATCTGCAGTTATAACTTATAATGCTCCATAAATCTTTTCCATAATGGTGCAGGAACTAGTCTTGCTTCAAACTTTTTGCGAGCAAATGGGATTACTCTATTTAAGGTGCGTGAGGAAACTATCAAGTTACTTGGGAAAGGTGAAAGGTTTTTTTTTAGTCCTGAGCATCCTCCTCCAACTGAAGCGGCTCAAAGGGCCCTTGACTGGGCTGTTGATCAGAAACTAAAATCTGGTAAGCTCCTGTTGATTGGCTGTTCTTGTAGTTGGTGTTATCCTTTCTATATGCTAGAGTTTCATTCTTGTATGTTTTGTGAGTATATGTTATCATTTGCGATACATACACACAAAAATGGAATACATGGATGGTCAGATGAATTGTGCCATGAACATGCAAACAAGTACATAAGAAGTTAACTGATTGAAAAGTTGCGTAAAATGGCTGAGAAGATCTCAGCATAGAGTAATGACTTCTTTAGAAAACAATTAGCTATTATTTAACTTTTATAATGTTGAAATTATAGGCATGTATGGATTCTGCCTGTCTTCTGTAATTTGATTATTGTGCTCTGATTTCTGAACTTTATTATGCTGAAGGATTTAATCTTGCAAAAGTGAAAAATTAAGGATACAGTTGAAAGTAGAAACTTATTCTTTCTTGAATTCTGAATATCTTGTTGGAGTTCAATTTATTGTGGTTTAGAACATTAGATAGAAAATTGTTGGAAAAATGGAGTATTGTCGTCTCACTCTAGATATGTAAAAGGTCCAAATATTGTTTTCATGTCATTATCTATTCACGTTATTAAGCTTTATGTGGTTTATATATATAATATATATATATATTTTTATAAGTTAGAAAAATTTTATTAAACAAGGTTACTTTATGCAAGGAAAATAAGTAGCAAAAGAAAACACATACAAAAAAACAGAAGAAAAAAACCAAATATGTACAAATAAGAAGAGAATCTAGAAACAACGGAATGAAATCACTATACTTGAATCCCCAAGCTCATGACCAGTCAAACAATGTCCCTTTAAATACAGCTATGACATAGAAATAGAATTAGAGTTGTTGGGTTATGGGTTGTATTAGGTGGTTTGATGAGTTATTTGATGACTATTTGATAGAAGAAAGTAGTGGGGATTTAGGGTTTTGACTTTTGATAGGTAAAAGAAAGGGCATGATTTGGGGTTGTAAGGAAGAAGAAAAATAGATATTTTTACAGTTTTTAGGGGCTGTATCAACAGCATCCGTGGTTAAAGAGTGGTTAAAGAGAAGAAGAATATTGAGAGAGAAGAGAGAGAGAAAACATCACTCAATAACCAACTTGCCTCAATGCTCAAAACACTAAACAATTTTATTAATCACTCTCACTTGATTGAGTACAATAAAACACTTATATAGGCCCTATTCTTAACTTCTCCAAGTATGACTAGGACTTCTACTTTGACCAGTAAACCAAACCCTATTTTGAATTAAACCACAATTGATGCGTAAAGACTCATAAACTAAAGGAATCGACTTGGGTCTAGTGCTCGTGTGCAATGGACTAGTTGGGATTTGGATGCATGTCAAATAATTGCCATGTGTCCACATTTCAACGGATCCACCCAACCCTTTCCCTAAACTAAATAAGACTTATAAATAAAAGAAGACCCATGGCCCATAGGCCCCATACCCAAAAATTTTAAAATTACTAAAATACCATTGACTCTAGAATAAACAAATAAAATATAAAAAAGCTAATTATTTACCATGGACACTTATTCTTGGGCTTTGCCTTAGCCTTAGGCTTCCAAAGAGGATATTCTTTTTGCTATGGTTGCATCATCAACTCTTCCTTGTCCCCTTTAAAAAGAACTCAACTCCGTTGAATTAGGAGCTAAACCAAGAATGCCATTAGAAGGAACACTTTTTCAAATAAGAAAGGAACTGTTCTTCAACTTCAAGATTGTCATGTTGTTAGCACATGTGAGAGTGCAATTCTTGTTGCCATCAACAAAAGAGTAAGTATTGGCATGCCCATTATGGTGTCACTAGGGATCCATGGCCAACCCAAAAGTACGTGGCACAGTTTAAGAGGCAGCACATCACACATAACAATCTCCTTAAGCTTGCCAATATCAAATGTGGCTAGGCATTGTTTATCAACCTTCAACTTTGTGTTAGTGATCCATACCACATGATATGGATCCAGAGGGGACTTTACTTTTAATCCCATTTTCTTCACTGCTTCCTTAGACATTGCATTAGTACAACTCCTGGTGTCAATTACCAAAGAACGTATTTGTTTGCGGTTGACTCGAGTTTGAAAAATCTTTCCCCTATGATAGTGTTCTTCATTCTCTTGAATGTCTTGTTTAATTGCTGTAAGAGGTGGATGAATGACGCCTATTATACCCTCATCATCTAGATCTAGCTCATGAACGTTCACCTACAAGTTAGCATTGAGAGGTTCACAATCTCTTCTTCAAGTTCAGGTTGTTTGGGTCTCTTTATTGGCTCATTGCCTTTTGACCTGTTTTAGGAATATCCTTTTCCAGCAGCAATTGGTTTTGAAGGACATTGAAAAGATATGACCTAAACCATGACACTTTATTCTAGAATTAGAACTACTAGTTCCTTGTGATGAAGAAGCACTAGAATGTGCATTCTTGTTTGGGGGATAAGAATTACCTCGAGACTTATCAACAAACTTCTCCCAATTAGCATCCACAATTGTTCTCTCACTTCTAATATTGCTTGCCACTAGAGCTCTCATTAAAGCTTTCTTTTTAGTCTCCTCTTCCATTTGGCATGCAACTTGAATTGCATCAGCCATAGGATACAGCTTACTTGCAGCCAAACCTCAATAAATATTAGGATTCAAGCCTTGGTGATACATAGAAATCATCACATTCCATGGGAATCCCAATCTTATAGTGAAGTTACAGAATTTGATGACTCTTCAATAGAATACAATCTTGCACTGTGTAAATTACAAGTGAGCTTGTTGCTTGAAATTAGGTTGTATAAACTATAAAGTAACGAGTCATAGCACTTCACATGTCCTCCCAAGATCGAATGACTACATAGTGAGTTTTTTGATACTTTTCCCATCATATTCGAACTTTCCCTCTGAGTTTAGCCTCTTTGAAAAAGAGTTTTTGCTCTTTGCTTAAGCTATACCATCTGTAAAAGCTTTCTATACTATGCAACCAATCAAAGAACACCTCTGGATTGCCTTCCCCATAAGGTTGATTCCCTTCCATAAAACCAGCACCTTGATGTGTGAGAACAATGTTGGATTGTTTTTTTTTTTTGTGGTGGCATCTGACTAGTGCTTCGTCCATAAGAATTTATGGGAGAAAAGGTTGTTAAACTTGTGGAAAATACATGGGTTGCACTTGGAGCTGATTTAGAGTATTGGGGCTCTTGATCAATGGTGGTTTCAGCAGAAAATTTTCCAAGAACAACTGCTGAGAGCTTGTTTTAGGTTCCTTTCATGGCGAATAATTCGTCAAGTTTTACTCCCATTGAAATCACATTCTCTCATTACTGGTTCAGAGTGTTTTTTTTGGTAGGCTTGAGAAAAAGCCTAAACTGAGACTCCAATTTTGGGTTAGTCACCATTATCTTGGATGAGAAATTTTGTAGAGTGGTTGGTGGAAGAAGATTTTAGCAAAAAACTCAGGATAGGATTTTGGTAAGACTTAAGCTCTGACACCAAGTTTATGTAGGGAAAATCAAGGGGATTTTAGCAAAAAACTTAGGATAGGATTTTGGTAAAGACTTTAGCTTTGATACCAAGTTTATGTAGGGCAAATAGAGGGAATTTATCTGTGTGGTTGTGGTGGGTTAAGGTTTAGGAGGGTTTGTAAAAATAGGATTTAGAGTTGTTGGGTTATAGGTTGTATTAGGAATTAAAAGTTGGTTTGATGAGTTATGTGATGGCTATTTGGTAGAAGAAAGTGTGTGGGGATTTAGGGCTAGTTTGGATGGATGGGGAGTAGAGTAGAGTTGGCCGAAAATTAGCCTAATTTCTGGCCAAGTCTACTCTATTCCCCCTCCCCCCCACCCCAATCCAAATTGACCATTAGGGTTTTGGTAGGTAAAATAAAGGGCTTGGTTTGGGGTTGTAAGGAAGAAGGAAAAAGAGATTTTCATGGTGTTTAGGGGCTGTATGAACAGTACATGTGAATATTACCATAAGAAAGAGAAGAAGAAAGAGATAGAAGAGAGAGGGAAACATTACACAAAGGCCAACATATCTCACTACTCAAAACACTCAAAAATTTTATTAATCAACTCTCACTTGTTTGAGTATAGTAGAACACTTACATAGACCCTATTCTTGACTTCTCCTGGTAGGACCAGGGCTTCTACTTTGACTAGTATACAAAACCCTGTTTAAATTAAACCAAAACCCATAAATAAAGACCCATAATAAAAGAAAACCTATGGCCTATACACAACAATTATAAAATTATTAATAGAGGAGAGACTCCTAGTTTAGAATTGTATTTATGGTTTCAGCATCTTTTTAAAATGTCTACAACAACAACAACAACAAAGCCTTAGTTCCAAAATTTTGGGCTTGGCTATGGATCCTCAATAGATTAGTTTGGGTTAAGCCACATGTATTCTTTTCCTCCACTATATTCTATCTAAAGTCATACTCTATATTACTTTCTTAATTGACATGTCCTTATTTGTTACTTCTTCTAATGTGGTTTTTGGTTTTCCTCTACCTTAATTTCCTTCTCTCAACTTGGATAAATTCATCCTCTCTATTTTTTGATAAGTAAAAAAAAAAAAACTCATTCTTTCTTACTAGTGCATTACTCACTCTTTTCTAAATATAACCAAACTATCTCAAGAGTGACGCTTCTTTATCTTTTCATCAATAGGGGCTACCCTTATCTTTAAGCAAATTTCCTCACTTCTTGTATTTATACTTATTCATCTTAACATTCTCATTTTAGCTAAACTCATTTTATGAATATTTTGCTTCTTAATAGCCCAACATTTGATACCATAGAGCATAGCTAGTTGTATAGCAGTTTTACAAAATTTCCTTTAACTTAATAGGTGTTCTACGATTGCACAACAATATTCTTGATGCACTTCTTTACTTCATCCACCCTACTTGTATTCTATGATTCACATTCTCTTCACTCTCTCCGTCTTTATGATTCACCATTTACAATAGTAGAATAGCCCGACATTTGATATCAAAAAGCATAGCTGGTTGATACTATATCGTCCCACAATACTCCTTTTGAATTTATTTAGTGAGCTTCCATGGTATGTCATTCTGGCATAAAAGAAAATCGATTCTCTGATATTGTTGTTTCATGTCTTAACCTATGTTCAATCACTCTTTCCCAAAGTTTCATATTGTGACTCATAAGTTTAATTCCATGGTAATTTTTATGCTTTTGAATATCTCACTTGTTCTTAGAAATAGGTATTAAAGTACTTCTCCTCCTCTCACTAGACATTTTGTTAACACTTAAGATCTTATTGAAAAGGTTTATCAACCAGCATACATCCACATTACCCAAGTATTCCAGACTTCAATGGGGATTTCGTCCAATCCCTCGGCTTTTCCCATTTTCATCATCCTTAATGCATTCTTTACCTTAGTCATCCTAATTCTTCGTAAAAAAATATGGTTTCTATCCTCTAATGAGTTACCCAAGTTGCTCCAATCTCTCATATCATTTCCATTAAAAAGTTTATCAAAATAACTTTTCCAGCTCTCTTTAATTTGCTCTTCTTTTCCTAACACCATTTGACCTTCATCTTTAATGCACCAAACACCTTTCAAGTCTCTTGTTTTCATTTCCCTTTTCTAAGCAAGTTTATGAATATGCTTCTCTCCCTCCTTCGTCCCAACTTGTTATATAAGTTATCATAGGCCTTACATTTAGCCTCTCGGACAACCTTTTTATTGCCACTTCATAATTTTCATAAGCAGCATTGTCTCTACATTTGGGTAGGTTTCTATAGCTGTCTCTCTCTAATTTAATTGCTGCTTGAACCTCCATATTCATCTTTTTAAGAAGTCTATTTGTTATAAAATCTTAGTTTTATGAATTGGAAAGCAAACATCAGTCTTTCCTTGAAATATTGGAGAAAATATAAGGTATCTATAAATGAATTAAGAATAAAAACAAAGTATGAGTATGTATTGTTTTTCCATGTGGTTCCATTGAATTTAATAAGTATTACTTCTCAAAAAATATTATCAAGTATCTGAGGATAAATTTCCATTACATGGAAAGAACCATTATAGGAGACACATTGCAAAATAAGTGTCATCTTAGGGGCCCTTTAACAAAGACTACTGAAACGTTTTTCTGTTGCTTGTGAGATGGCTGCCTTTCTGTCTATATTGATGTAATTTAGTATCTAAATGCAATGTAAAACACTTTGCCATTGTTTGATCATAAGTTATTTACTTCATATATTATTAAATTTTGAGGTTGGATTTTTGAATAATTCTTTCAAATACTAATCAATCAAAATTGAAATTTCACACTGCTTTCTTACTCTGTCTATTCAATAAACTTCTTTGAATTGGAGACAGCTCTGCCGTACCCTACATTTTCTGGTTGAAGCATTACTGCATCTGAGGATACATATTTGTTCACATCATAATTTGTTTCCCACACTGCATGATTAACTTTGTGACTTGCAGGTGATGGTGGGGAAATTACGACATCTCATATGCTTCTTGGCATCTGGTCTGAGGTGGAATCACCAGGTTATAAGATAATGGCTACCCTTGGCTTTAATGATGAGAAAGCCAAAGAGTTGGAGTCTTTGAGTTCAGAACCTGGATTTGTAGATGATTGATACATTCATTTGAGGTTTGTTACCATACTTGTAATTCTATTTTTTGGAGATATATTAATGTTCTTTTCTTTCCTTTGAAGTTGCAAGTTCTGTCATAGACACTTCCATTAGGACTTTCTCGGATTGCTTCCCTGTGAGCTTGCCTATAAAAGTTGTTCTCCATATGAATAGAATTTTAATTGAATGCTTAATTTTTCCAATGTCCCAAATTGAAAACGCTGAGTTGCGTGATACATTATTCAGGGCATGTGATGGAGTTTGCCATTTAAATTAGTGTCATGACAATTCTTTATCTTTTCTCGCTTGCCAGCAGTTTCATTATGAAATGGGCTTCCTTGAGGGAGCAATGAAATGAGAATCTGAACACTCTAGGCAAGTCTCTGAGGATGATTGCCTAGGATTGCTTCACAAGGACAACAATAGACTTTGGTCTGCATAGCTGGAAAGCATGGGTGCGCCGATTGGGTCAGCGCACTCGAGTCTGATACACACAGACGCGCCATGTGGTCATGGACACGGCTGCACACGCGTTTGTGATCAATTTTTATTTTTTTATTTATTTTTCCGATATGGTCTGATTCGGTCCAAAACAGGCCCTGAATCGGTCTGATATGGGCCGAAATAAGTGTTAAAAAAAAAAAAAGGGTAAATTTTTTTTGACAAAACACACCGTTTTAACATCCTAGTTTAAAGAAAAAAAAACTCTAAACACATCTCAAACTCTCTCTGAGTCTCTCGTTCTCTCCGTCTCCTCTCTCTCTAACCTATAGCTCTCCCTCAGACTCACTCCATCTCTCCTTTGCCTCATTGACCCAAGCTCACTCTCCCAGCTCTTCAAAAAATCTCAAACCTTGATCTCAATCTGTCCATCTCTCTGTTAGAGAAACACTGTTTTAGTTGCAAACTTTCTATCTTTTAATCTAATTTCTGAACATCATGGAATGATTATGTATTCAGTATTCATTTTATTATCTACTATTGCTCGTAAATCGGTATATGTTTACCATTATATATATATATATATATATATATATATATAAAATGCTTAGTAATATATAGAAAATATAAATAAAAATATATTTAATAATTTATTAATAAACGTATCCCGCTGTACCCTTGTCCAACTTTTTCAAAAATTGCCGAATCGTTGCACCACACTGCGCTCGCACCCAAACCCGAATCCGCATCTGTGCTTCCTAGCTGCATAATTCCCGAGTATAAGAGTTTGCAGCATTGATATGTGCGGTTATATGTTTTGAATTGAACCCATTCAATTGACTATTTTCTAGTTATTCAATTGTTATGCTAAAGGCGTTTATAACACAAAGTACAAACAAATGTCTACAACTTATTCAGTTCTCATACTTGTCCACACTGGAACTGGAGTGACTTTCATCTTCCTTGACAATGTCCACATCACATGCTAGTTTTTGTGCCTTGACAACTTCTTCATCCCAGTCAATCCTTATGACAAAGACCAACAGTAAAACCAAGCAGGCTACCATCCCCACCAAGAAACCTACCAACATCCCGCCAAGTCCAAGTGCGGCCTTGAAGGCTAAAACTGCACCCAAGGGTAAAGATAGAAGGTAGAACCCACCAAGATTGGCATAAATACCCAACGTTGGCCTAGCAGTTCCCCGTACAATTCCTCCACATACTACCAATGGAAAATTTACTACATCCATTAAAGCCATTAGCAACATCATCTTCTTTACACCTCTTATAGTCCCCTTATCATGGCTAGACAGAGGCCCCCATATTCCTCTGGCTGCTACTGTCACTATGGCACCTATGAAACCGGAGATGAAGCTCACTGCCAGAGACACATATGCCGACTGGTAAGCAGGACCGGCATGGTTTGCACCAAGCTCATTCGACACACGGGTGGATGCACATGTAGCTAATGATAACATCACAGAGAAAAGCAGGTAATCGAAGTTTAGCACAATTGCTAACACTCCAACAGCCTGCTTAGCATTCGGTAGCCTCCCTGTGAGCAAGACTAAAATCTCATAACACCACCATTCAAGGCAGGCGGTAAGGCAACAAGGCCCGCAGAGCTTGAGCAACCTGAGCCAGTCACTAATGCTTTGTTCACACCACCCACCTTCCTTCCATCCTCTTTCCCTATTTTCCATCATAAATACATACAAGACAAGTAATATCACTACAAGGAGATCAGTGACCCAAGTTGCCATTGAAACTCCCTCAAGACCCTTAGCTTTCGAAAGTAATATGTTGATGGGAATGTGAAAAGCTAGACCCAGACCCGAGCTAAACAATATGGGAATTGTGATGCTCTGTGAGCTCAAGTAGGCTTTGAGTGGACATAGAAATGAAGTGATTACCAAATCAGGGAGGAGATGGAAAAGATAGGTCTTTGCCACAATTGATATATCCTTTTGTTGACCAAAATGGATAAGAATTTTATCAACATTGAGCCACAAGAAAGTTATAGGCAGTGTAGCAAGTAGTAATAATAAGATTGCCATGAGGAGAGTCTTGTGAAGGAGTTTAAAGTTTTTGGCTCCGTAAGCTTGACCACATATGGGTTCCATGGCTCCACAGAGGCCATTTAAGACAGACAAACCTGTGACATTAGCAAACGTGATCCCAAGTGCGCCACCTGCCAAGTTAAGCTCCCCAAGGCGGCCTAAAAAGGCTGTTGTGATTGCTATTTTTGCAAACCATGTTAAATTCATTGCTATCAATGGAATAACAATTCCCCTTTGCACTTTTAGCTCCAAAAGCACAATCTTTGCAAAGCTGGCTGACCATTTTTGAGTTGGAAGTGTCGGGGATGAAGATGGTTGAAAGGTTTTCATGTTTTGGTTCTCTTCAAGTTTTGTGGCAGTAGACATTATTGCTGAGCAAAATGGCTCGGCGGGTTTGTTTCAGATATCAGGATGATAACTTGGGCTCTTTTTAGGCAACCTTTAATTTTGTTGAGTGCATAGGTTTAACATATTGGTTTCAAAATGAGTAAAGGGATCGGCTTTTGTAACGGCCAATCGAGAAAAAAAGAGAGTTGGTACAAAAAGAGAGAGAGAGAGGGAGTAGGTACTTGGTGCTGTTTAATGCGTGATGAGAATGCATGGGCCATGTGTGTGTGTTTAGAGCATGCACATTGGTGGAGGCAAAAATTTGACTATTTAGCACCTACAAAATTCACTTTATCTATTTTACCTTTTCACTTTACAATATACCTAACATTAATAGATCTACCTTTTTAGTTATTTGATTAAAATAATATAAAGAACTCATTAAAATAAAATAAAAAGATATCAACCAACAAAACCTTTCAACCAGCCACCACACCACCACCAACACATAGGGATGGCAAAAATTGCTCGATTCGCAGGTACCCTACTTGACCCACGAAGCAAATGGGGCGGGTTTGGGTTGGGTGTGGGTATTATGCATACCCAACCCAAACCTTATATATATTAAAAAATTAAAAAACCCTAACTATAAATACTAACTATCCTAACCCTAATCCTCATTTTTCATTTTCCATCACTCACTCTCAAGTCTCAATCGCCTCCCTCTCCTTCACTCTCACTGTTATTTGTTACTTGCTGCTATCGCCCTCCTCCACCTCGCCGTTGTCGGTCTCTCCTCCACCTCACTGGTCCATCCTCGCTCCCTCCCTTACTGTGCCTTCACTCCTCCACGTCGCCATAGACACCGATCCTTCCTCCTTGCTTCCCTCACCTCACCTTGATTGGAAAAAGGAGGGATTTTTATTGGGTTTTCTAGGTGCATTTTTATTGGAGGGTTGAAACAGTGGTAGCTTTCGGGTTGTAAAGGGCACATCAATTGTTGTTTTGTGTTGGTGTAAAAGGAAAAATGAAGGATTTTTATGTATTTGGGTTTGTAATTTTTATGTATTATTTCATTGTCAATTTTTTTTAAAGATTATGTATTTAGGATTTCTGTATATGGGTTTGTGATTTTATGTATTATTTCATTGTCAAATGTAGTTTGAAGGTTATGTATTTAGGATTTTGTATTTGGGTTTGTGATTTTGAAAGGGAAAATGAGAAATCTGGAATTAAATTATTGTAGATTTGTGTGATTTTGCTATCAAATGCTATTGATTTAAAAAAAAAAAAAATTGGGCCATAGTTCAGGTGCTTCAAGGACTTAGGATTGGGCCTTGAAGTGGCAAATCTAGGCGGGGCTCGACGAGGTGGGTTTTGGGGTTTAAAAAAAACTCGTTTATTAAACAGGGCGGGTTCGGGTTTCGGGGGTAGGCTTACGGGGCGGGTTTGGGCATAAAGAAACCCACCCCAAACCTGACTTGTTGCCATTCCTACCAACACAGCCCACAGCCCACAGCAACCACAGCCACAGCTAACAATTCACCACCAACACAGCCACCAAACTGCCATTTCAACCACAACCCACAGTCACAACCAAACCCACAAAAAAAATCAAACACCAAAAAACCCATGCGAAGAAGAACCAAAAACACTAGCAAAAAAAAAAAAAAAAAAAAAAAAATCGGAAATCCACAAACCCATGAACCCAGAATTCCCGTCGTCGCTAATCATGGCGTCGTTTTGCTGTCCGCCTTGACCGAGCACAAAGCTTCGATGGGTCGACAGCTAGGCAAATCTAATGGTTCTATACTGGGCAAATTTGATGGGTCGGTAGTGAGTGAAGGAAGAGAGGGAAAAAAAATAAAAGGGAGAGGGTGAGCTTCTACGAAAGATTTGGGTTGGCTGGAGGAAGAGAGGAAAAACAAAAGGGGAGAGGTTGAAGACTGAACTAGTGGATGTACAAAAGAAAAAAAAGAAAGAAACAAAGAAGCATTATTTAATTGAAGAGGCAAATAAAATATTATTATTTTATTATACTTTTGAGTTACAATGCACAACCAAAAGTAGTTGTGCACTGTAGCTGTGTAGCCAAATTATTTGGTTTTGACTCCACCAATGTAGCCTTATTTTTGTATTTGATGGTGTTAAAAACAAAAAAATACTTTTTTAGCACCACCAATATTAATGCTCTTATATATATATATATATATATATATATATATATATATATATATATAGCCAATGACTCAAACTCCACACGATACTTTTATATTAAACTAGTCCCGGACCCTGCGCGTTGCGCGTGATAATATTTTTAGGTGGTCTCATTAAATTTATTTTTTGTTGTTTGGACTAATTTAATAAATAATAATGTATTTCATAATCATATTTTCAGTTATTATTGACACAAACACAAATGTAATATATATAATTTTTGTCATACCAAAATGAAAACAATACAATTTTTCTCTGGAATTTAAAAAGTAGAAAAAATACTATTTTTTAATAAGAATTAATTATAAAATTTTGTGTATCATTAAAAAGTATATAAATTTTGCAAATTATTTTTTTAGTTTTAAACAAACTTTTTCAAATGTCGATATTAATTTATTTGGTGCCCTCATCATTTGCTGACCATTTAGATACATGGAATGCGTGATGGCTAATGAAAATGCTATAATATTGATTAAGGCATAGCTAGGTCGGTGAATAAGAATTATGCAGTACAAATCAATTCAAATCAAGACATCTCAATAATGATACACTTTATGGGGTAGAACATTAAACACAAGTTACAATGATAATATATATATATATATATATATATATATATATATATATATATATATATATATATATATATATATATATATATATATTCAATACTATAAGATTTGGCCTTTATAGTAAATGGTATATGAAAGGCTTCTATTCACTAAAAAAAAAAAAACAAAATTGCTAATAACTTAAGACTAAAGGATAAAGAAGCTACGCAAACATCCATTCAAACTCACAAACATGAAGATATATTTCTGTACTTATATATTTGTCTTATCTATAACAATTTGGGGCTTTGGGCAGCTTATTAAACATCAATTACAATTGAAATATATATTCAATACTATAAGATTTCGGTTTAATAGTAGAGGGTATATGAAAGGCTTCTATTTAGTAAATAAACAATGAAAAATAATTGCTAATAACTTAAACAATCACAAATCCATAAAACAAACAAAACGCTATAAATTACAATCCTAAACAACTTCAAAATTACAAACCAAAAACATCATACAACTACTCTCTACAAAATCACAAAATGAGCATACAATATGAATTACCTACAGAATTATTGCTCGAAATATTCTCCAAAACATTTCAAGTGTGATGTGATCAAGCCAAATATCCAATTTATAATCAGACTCAAAATTTTTAATAAGGTTTTGAAGTAACGCAATATAAATATGTCACCATTCCCAAGCAAAAGTGTTGGTTATAGTTTTATACATAATGATTATAACTCTTTTTTCTTAATAATTAAAAAAAAAAAAACTAAGAGTACAAAGGGGAAAAAAGTAGAGAATTTCTTTTTTTTTTTTGAAAAAAAGAAGAAGTATTATGTTAATACTATCATAATCTAATCTAACTTCTAATCCAACATGTGAAAATTGAATAGATAAATAAATAACTTAAAAATCCCAAAGAATACACTAATGAGATAAGAATGATGAGCAATACAAAATATTCGTAAATGCTTAAAACAATTACTCAAGCATCTAAAAACATCATCTAATAAAGACATTACAATTTGGTGCTAATTTGTTAAACAAAATATTTACAAACAGTGAAATGAAATTGCACAATGACCATCTTCTTCAATTGCACTAACTGTTCTTTATCATATTGTCCAGACTATCCTGCTATTTTCCAAATAAACTAAAACCTGACAACAACACAAATTATGGACATATTATAATATGATTTTTCCCTAAATATGGTCAACAACATTAAAAGTATTTAGTGTTGTAAATAAAATGATAAAAAGTACTTGCATCAAGGAAAACATATGAATTAGTCAATAATAAGACAATGGAAGTACAAACCTCATAAAAAAAAAAAAATTGAGAGAGAGAGAGAGAGAGAGAACCTTTTTGTGTGGGAAAAGAATATGCATAAAATGGGAGAGAGTGACAAATTTATAGTAAGAGAATGAGAATAAGAATAGCCTAAATAAAGGAAGATAAATGGGCAAAATTATATGCAAAATTAAAACCATCTAAGAGAAATATGTATAGACAGTACTTAATTATAACATTAAAATTAAAGTAGAAGAATATGTAAAGTTAAAACCTCCTATGATTTTTTTTTTTTTTGAGAAAGTAAAACCTCCTATGATGAATTTGTAAAGCCAATGTACTTATATATTTATTATTGTCAAAAAAATTAAAGGTAAAAAAAAAATATGAAAAAAAAAATGATGTAGTGATGATGAGGATAATGAGGTGGCTTAATAGGAGTGTAGGAACAATAAATGCTACACTTTAATTTTTAGATATATATAGATATAGATATAGATGTAATAAGGTGGCTTACATTTTGTTCTTATATTAACCACACTAACAAAATTTCTAGAAAATCAAAATTCAATAACTATGTCATTAATCAAATGTTTAAATTTTATTTTTTTTGTAGTATAAAATTATGCATAAAATGTAACTTTATGAATTGAATAGTAAATAACATTCGATTGGCACTGAATTTGACATGGATTTTAAAAACTTAAAAAACATGCAATCCAATATTAGATTTTTAAAATATGTAGCTATGTTAAATTTTTTAGTAAGTGTTGTAGCCACAATCAAGTTTGTAGCCAAATTTTGTCTATATATATATGGTTTGGGTTAAGTTACACTTTTTGTAATTTTAAGGAATGTTACACCATTTAATATTTTTCTTTATTGGATGCGAATTTTGACAAACCCATTGCTGGATTACATTATCTTCTTATATTATCTTTACTTGCAAAATTTCAAGACAATTAAATATCAATAATTTGGTCATTGAACAAATATTTAAAGTGCAAGTTTTTATAGTTTAAAATTATGCATAAAAGATGGATTTATGGACCAAATAGTAAATGATGTTCGATTAATGTGAAGTTTGGCATGCATGTTAAGAATATAAAAAACATGTAATCCAATTGTTTGAGTTTAAAATTATTTATCCAATAAAAAGGTACAAGATCGTGTAATTTTCTCTCTATATATAGATGGTGTAATTTTCTTTATATATATCATGCTAAGAAAACCTTTCCAAATAAGATCTTGTGAGATTCATGGTGTCAAATTAGTCTTCTTCTTCTTCTTCTTCTTCTTCATTTTTATTTTTATTTTTTATTTTTAATTATTTTTAAATTTTTTATAATATATATATATATATATATATATATATGCAAGATCTCGTGAGATTTTGGAGTTAGATTAGTTTTTTCTTTTTCCCCAATAGTTAGGGGAGGGGGTTTTAAACTTTGGATGTCTCCGTTAAAAATACAAAGAGATACCAACCAGTTGAATTACAAGGATCTTGGTCTTGAAGATAGGGATATTAAGAGAAATAACTTGTAGGAAATTTGTTGAAACTCTAAAAACCTAGTATATTCCTAACCATTTTTTGATGCTTTCCATAAATCATAGGCATGATAATATGAGAGAGAGAGAGAGAGAGAGAGAGAGAGAGAGAGAGAGTAATGCTAAACATTTGCCTATGAATACACCCCTTCCCACATCTTGCTTATGTGTCAACTCATGATTGGATTTCATTACTTTCACTTGAGTTCCATCACAGGTACTATGGTATATTGTGCTAACTTAAACTAATTATGAGTTAGCATATAAGTAGGGTGTGAATTTTGGTGTGGGAATGAAGGGGCGTGTCCTTAATATTATTCATAAACATTTTAGGGAAAAGTTAACGGATGTCTTAAGGACATTAGTTTAGAAAGTATTTTTAGAAACTTTTTATAGGAAAATAAAAAAGTAGATACATGGTTGGTTAGATGAAAATGATGTTAAAAATTTCTTAAAATAATCTATTAATAAATGCTCTAAACACTTGTTAACTTGACCCAACATTTTAATGTGTGTGAAAAAACTATCAACTTACTTGGGAAAGCTGACATGTACATTTTTTTAGTCCTGAGCATCCTTCTCTAAGTGGCTTAAAGGCCCCTTGACTGGGCTGTTGATCAGAACTAAAATCTGGTAAGCTCTTGTTGATTGGCAGTTTTTTTTAGTTGGTTTTGTTATTTCTATTTGCTAGGATTTCATTTTTATATGTTTCGTGAGTATATGTTATGGTTTGCAGTACATACACACAAAAAGGAGATACATGGATGTTTAGATGAATGGTATCATGAACATGTAAACAAGTACATAAAAAGTTAATTGATTGAAATGTTGTGTAAAAGGGCTGAGATCTTAGCATAGAGTAATGACTTGTTTAGAAAACAATTAGCTGTTATTTAACTTCTATAATGTTGAAAATTGAAATTATAAAGTTGTAAGGATGTTGTGTTCTGTAATTTAATTATCGTACTTTGATTTTTGCACTTTATTATGCTAAAGGATAAAGTTGAAAGTAAAAGGCTAAGGATAAAGTTGAAAGTAGCAACTTTTATGCTTTCTTGAATTATTTTTCTATCCTCTGTTCTCAGTCAAGTCAACAACTTTTCCTGTGCTCTCAAGCCTTAGGCACGTAGCAGCAGTTGGAGTCCCACATGTGCTTGTGGGAGTGAAGTGATCTCCCTCCTTTGGGTGGTGGGGTCAGGGTAGTGGGGTTGTGTAAAAATGGCAGAAGAGCTTGAGGTATTATGGCAGAAGTTAAGGGTCACGGAAGAGGAAGAAGAAAGTGTAAATCTAGGGAGGGACTGCACTAAGGCAGCTCAAGAGAGAGCGAAAAATTGTTTAGTGATGAAGGTGCTATCACGCAAAGGGGTTATGCTAGGCGCACTAAGGAAGAACTTTAGGATGTTATGGAAGCCAAATAAGAGCATGAGGATATCGGTGGTTGAGGATGAGATGTTCTTAGTTGAATTTGACGATGACCAGGACAAGAGGAGAGTCCTTGAGATGAGTCTATGGCATTATGAAAAACAACTAGTGTTACTCCACGAATTTGATGGAGAACGAGACCCAAAGGACATTGTTCTCAGGTGGTCTCCTTTTTGGGTTCAAATATACAATCTACCGCTGAAACATAGGACAAGAGAAACGAGGATGGCCATTGGTGCTAGCCTGGGAGAAGTGTTGGAGGTGGATGTGGCAGATACAGGAGTTTAGTGGGGAAAATGCCTTTGGGTTCGCGTCAGTCTAGATGTCTTACGCAAGTTAATAAGGGGAAAAAGGATACACGGTAAAGAGGGGGTGGACTAGTGGGTGCTTTTCAAATACGAGCGCCTACCAAATTTTTGCTATCGATGCGAACTCCTGGAGCATGACCTGAAGGACTGCACGTGGAAAGAAGAGATAGATAAAAATGGAGAAATGGGGGAGCTCCAATACGGTGCATGGATGAGAGGGGAATTGATGAGGAGATCGGGATGGGAATCAACTTACCCGAAAAGGAATGAAAGGGTGGGTATGAGTGGGAGTATACCGGACGGCAATAACCAGGTGTTGAAGGTGCAGACATCGAGGAACAAAGAGGTGGAGACTGATAAAGGAGCGTCCGTGGCACTGTTTCTCGGGGAAAAGGAGTTGGGAAGCACGTCACAGACTCCAGGAGACAGAGAAAGGAGAAATGAGAAATGAAGTGTATCAAGAAAAGGGGTTGGTCAACTCCATTGATGCGATCCCAAAGAAAAGCAATGCCATTTCGGTGAAAGAAAGCGTGGTTGAAGCGGATTTTAATACCGAGGTTGATGTATGTGAGCAAGGAGCGATGGAGACAATTTAGGTAGAAGCTCCAAAGTTTAATTTTAAGGCCGTGCAGAAAGAAAATGAGGTAGGAAGTAATATGGGCTTGGACTTAACAAATGAGGGGGAAGGCCCAATAGCTATGACGTATGATATGGATTTGGGATGGGTTGTTGAGGCTTTGGGCCCAACTAATGGGCATTGGAAGAGGAAAGCCCGTGAGGGTCAGACCAAAGGCAAAGCAAAGGATTTAAGCCCAGTGCAGAAAAAAAGAAATGCTTCAATCTCTTTAACTGAGTCAGACCAGAAGAAGCTAGAAATGAAGAAAAGAAGAGTTGAGGCGCAGGAAACAAATAAGAGTGTTGACAAGTCTACAGGGGATGGCGGTGAGGCGGATGCCGCAAGGCAGCTTCGCCGAGCCAAATGAGTCTCTTGGCATGGAACTGCTGGGGCTTAGGATTAGCTTCGGCGGTGCATTCGCTCACCGATGTGGTGAAAGTTACCGACTTGGTTTTGGTTTTCCAATCGAAGACCAAGGCAAATCAGAATAGGATCAAAGGGCTTTAGAGAAAGCTAAATCTTGCCCAAGGAATTACAGTGCCTAGTGATGGCCGGAGTGGGGGGCTGGTGATGTTGTGGAAGGAAGGGGCGGACGTATGCTTCAAAAGTTGTTCGAATGGGCACATTGACGTGGTGGTCAGTGAGGGAGCCGGCGCTCAACCGTGGAGGGCTACGGGGTTTTACAGACATCCCAATGCAGGTATGAGATTCATTTCTTGGAAATTACTTGAATCACTTAAGCGGCAGTGTGATATGTCGTGGGTAGTTTTTGGGGACTTCAACGAAATTGTGAAATCTGACGAGAAATTGGGTTGGTTAGAGAGGGATGCAAGACAAATGGAGATGTTTAAGGAGTGTTTTTCTGATTGTGGTCTCATTGATTTGGGTTTTGTGGGGTAGCATTTTACTTAGTGTAATGGTAGGTTGGGAGAGCAATGTACTCTGGTTAGGTTGGACAGGATAGTGGCTAATGAGAAGTGGTTGAAAATGTTCCCTGAGGCAAAAGTTTTTCATAAGGCTATGGTAGCTTCTGACCATTGTTTGCTCAATCTATCTTTGAGGAAACAGGTGCAGAGAAGGGGGAGGGTGAAACGGTTCATGTTTGAGGCTATGTGGACTAGGGAGGAGGGCTGCAGAGAGGTGATTGAAATGGCTTGGGACCCTTTGAATGCTAACCCAGATGTGCAGATTAGGGATAGGATAAAAAGCTGTCAAAATCACTTGCAAACCTAGAATCGTAGGGAATTTGGCTATGTAAATAAGAATTTAAAGCAGAAGCAAAGTCGGCTACAAGGAGGCTTTAAACTTACTACATGAGTCAGCTGAAGAGATTCAAGCTTTAAAAAAGGAGATTAACGAGATAATGATCTGGGAAGAAATGATGTGGAATTAGAGGTCAAGGGCATTATGGGTTAAGTGTGGGGATTGAAACACAAAATTTTTTCATGCAACGGCGAGTAATAGACGTCGGAAAAATAGAATTGATGGCTTGTATGACCAGGGAGGTAGATGGTGTGAGGATAGTGATGAGGTGGATGGTATAATTTTGGATTACTTCAAGGATATCTATAGTACAAGCTTCCCAGTTGACTTCAGGGCTAGCCTTGGGGCTGTTGATAGAAAGGTTTCGGATGCAATGAATGAAGACCTGCTATCGGACTTCAAAGCAGAGGAGGTTCAGCGGGCGTTAAAGCAGATGCATCCCACAAAGTCTAAGGGCCCGGATGGTATGTCCCCTATTTTCTTTCAAAGATATTGGGATATTGTTGGTCCTCATGTGGTAGATTGTGTCCTCAATATACTTAGAACAAGTGTTATTCCATATGGTTTGAATGACACTTATATTTGCCTAATCCCAAAAGTAAATTGCCCCCAAAAGATGACGGAGTTTCGACCCATAAGTTTATGTAATGTTATATATAAACTTGTATCAAAAGTTTTGGCCAATAGGTTAAAGAGAATCCTTCCGGATGTTATTTGTGATGCTTAAAGCGCCTTTGTACCAGGAAGGCAGATCACAGACAACGTTTTGGTGGCTTTCGAAGTTATGCATTGTATAAATCAGTGGAGAAAAGGGAAAAAGGGGTTGATGGCAATAAAACTTGACATGAGCAAGGCGTATAACTGGGTAGAATGGGCATATTTGGAGGCAATGATGCGCAAATTGAGTTTCCATGAAAGGTGGATAAACTTGATGACGATGTGTGTGTCCACGGTTTCTTACTCAGTGCTTATAAATGGTGAACCAAAAGGAAGGATTGTTCCAACTCGCGGGCTTAGGCAAAGGGATCCGATTTCACCGTACCTCTTCCTTTTGTGTGCGGAGGGAAGGCCTCTCGGCCATGCTTAGAAAGGTTGAAAATGGGGGAATTCCTAGAGGTATTGTGGTGTGTAGGCAAGCTCCTTTAGTCTCTCATTTACTTTTTGCTGATGACTATATTGTGTTTGGCAAAGCTTCAAAGGAGGAGGGGTTTAGACTCTTAAAAATCCTAGAGGTTTATGAAAAGGAGTTGGGGCAAAAGCTAAATAGAGAGAGGACTTCTCTCTTTTTTAGTAAAAATACAAGCTTAGAGGTTAAAGAAGAGGTGAAAGATATGTTCAGGGCACAAGCATCCATCAGCATGAACGTTACTTGGGCTTGCCAACTTTGGTGGGGAAAGGAAAGAAGAAAGCTTTCCACCATATCTTAGATCAGTTGGGCCGGAAAATTGCGGGATGGAAGGGAAAGCTATTGTTAATGGCTGGCCGCAAAATCCTTATAAAGGCCGTAGCCCAAGCCACACCTATGTATACGATGAATTGTTTTAAACTCTCAGACTCCTTGTGCAACGAGTTGAATACGAAGATCAGAAACTTTTGGTGGGGTCAGCGAGATAAGGAAAGGAAGATGGCATGGATAGCTTGGGAGAAGATGTGCACTCCGAAGACTGAAGGCGGGATGGGTTTTAAGGATCTTAAAGCTTTTAATTTAGCTTTGCTCGCAAAATAGGGTTGGAGGATTTCTCAAGACTTAGATTCCCTAGCCCATCGAGTGCTTAAAGCAAAATACTTCCCGGATTCAAACTTTTTGGAGGCTCAGTTGGGAAAAAACCTATCTTACACTTGGAGAAGTCTGGTGGCTGCAAGGGGGGTTCTTCACCGTGGATTGAGATGAAATATTGGAAATGGGCAGAAAGCGAAGATATGGACAGACAGGTGGATCCCAACCCCTAATTCGTTCATGGTTGTTAGCCCTTGGCCACAAAATGCCGAAAATGAGCTAGTGGAGACTCTTCTAGACCGCGATTTGGGATGGTGGAACACTAGTGCTGTGAGAAACAGCTTCTTACCACATGAAGCAATGACTATCTTGAGTATCCCAATCAGTCAAAATTTGCTAGATGATTCCTTGGTCTGGGCATGGACTAAAAAAGGTATTTTTACGGTAAAAAGTGCCTACCATGTAGCACATGGGTGGCTTGCTGAAGGAAGGGGCTTGGGGGCAGGAGGTGAGGAATCAAATATGAATAAGAAAAAGGAATTTTGGACGACTATTTGGGGATTAAAGTGCCCAAGTAAAGTCAAAAACTTCTTATGGAGGGCATGTAAGAACATTCTTCCTACCAATTATTGCCTTTGGCTCCGAAAGGTGTCTAAAGAAGATGGGTGTAGGCTATGCGGATTGGTTGAATCCTCGAGTCATGCTTTGTGGGATTGCTGTATGGCAGAAGTAGTATGGAAGGAGGCTAATATGACTTTGCAAGGGGGCTGCCATACTCACCGTGACTTCATTGATGTGGTTTGGAAGTTTTGGGAAAATCGAAAGGAAGGAGAGTTAGAGCGTTTGCGTGGTGCAAATGGAAGAATCGGAATGCAGTAAAATTTGAAGAAAGATGCAGAGAAGCGAGGAGAATTGTGACGGAAGCCAATGCTCTTGTGGAGGAATTTTGTCAGCACTTTGATGTCCCAAAACAACTTGCTCCACCGAGAACAGGAAGATGGACACCACTGCGTGAAGAATGGTATAAGGTAAACGTGGATGGGGTGGTCTTTAAAGAGTCGGGCAGCTGTGGAATTGGGATAGTAATTAGAAATGAAAGGGGCGAGTTAATGGAAGCGATGAGTAAAAAGTTGGACATACCACTAGGAGCTTTGGAGGTGGAAGCACAGGCCTTTGAAGAAGGTTTGCAATTTGCTGGGGACTTGAGGCTGAAGCAAGTTGAACTGGAAGGAGATGCGCAAGGGGTAACCGATGAGTTAATGGGTTGTAGCTCTCCTCCTATCTCTATTAAGATGATCATTGAAGGTATCAAGGGGCAGAAATGTAACACCTTGGTCTGGGAAGTCAGCTATGTGTGCAGAACATACAATATGACTGCCCATTTACTAGGTAGGAATGCATAATTTGTAAGTGATAGTGTTGTCTGGGTTGAGGATATCCCACCCTTTATTGAACTTCAAGTATCGAAAGATGTATATGGTTTGGACTTTAGTTCAGTTTAATGAAATTTGTTAAAGGTTGAACATCAAAAAAAAAAAAAAAGAAAAAAAAAAGAAAAGAATTTTAAAATATCTTGTCGGAGTTAAAGTTGCCGTGGTGTAGAACATTAGATACAAAAATGGTGGAATATATATGGAGTATTGTCATCTCACTCCAGATACATTAAAAGCCCATATATACATATATACATATATATATATATATATATATATATATATATATATATATATATATATTCCTCATGTCATTATATATTCATGTTAATTATTATGCAAGTTTATTTGGATTAGCTTGTGCCATATATATGAGGTGGATGGGGGAGGTTGGACAACAAAGCCAATGTGAAGAACTCATGAGAGTAGTTTATGAAAGAGAATTAGAGCAGGATAGCATAGATTTGTCAGCCATGTGTGTTTCAAAGTGGGAATGGAGAATTTTTGCGATTTTTGCGTTATAAGTGGTGTCATGTGTGGGGATCATCCTCAAAAGGAGTTGTATTCAATCTTGTACTCTTTGGCAGCTAACCTGAACACTTTTATTATATCTGTTAGGGTTTATGCCATAAAATCTAATTTATTGGCATGTTATAAATGATTAAATTATTTAATTATATGAGACTATTTGTATTTGAACTAATTGGACATTATCATAGTTCTTGAAATGCATTGTATGAAATTTAGTTATAGAAGATATGAATCACAAGTTCCTTGTAAACTCAAAATGTAGTTTGTAAAGTTATGATTTACAACTATTTTATGTTGGCTTTAATTCCGTGCCAAATTTGATTGTAATTTTGTTCAATCTTATATACCCTATATTTTATGTGGGATTTCTTGTAAGGGTTGTGTATGTGAGAGAGAGTGTGAAAACTCAAGGCAAAGTGAAGAGCAAGAAGTTTTCGCGGGTATATCGCGAGAAGCTTACTTGTGAAGTGAAGCATATGACCTGCACATGACTGGAATGCGAAGAGTCAAGATAGGATTGTGACAGCTGGTTTTCGCGAGTGTCTTGCGGGTAAGGCCTTCCTGCGAGATACTCGCGAAACATTTTGTTTTTTCAATCTGTCATATCTGATATACACTATATCTACCCACACTATATATACCCACATTATCCACAGATGTTGAGGAGTGTTTCTGAGAGAAAACCCTAGCCACAACCCTTGAGAGTTATAGATTGTTATACCCACAATTCTCTACACAATCCATTGTGGTTTTTCCTCAACTCCTACCTCTCCATTTCTATATCCTTGAGAGGTTGATAGCACAAACACTTACCATACCCTTTCAGAGTGTCAAGTGAGGTTTTGGTGTTGTTGAGATGCATTGGAAGAAGCCAAGCTTTGGCGGATGCAATCGGGTGTATTACGGGATTCTTAGAGCTGGACAAGACACAGTTCCAAGAAGCCTTGTTGGAGTAGGAGCTAGCTTGGAGGGCTTAGGTGCATTGGGTAGATTAGGCTTGGAGGATCTCTTGCTATTCGTGTATCCCAACTGATTGTCTAGTGGATCGATTTACTACTTAGAGGGCGGCAGAGAGGTTTTATGCCGAGTACTTCAGTTTCCTTTTCGATAACATATCGGCATGTTATTTTATGTTTGCATTCTTCTTTCCTACTATTTTATCTTTCATTTTACTGCTGTGTTTTATTTAATATGGCTTAGAGTAGTTTTATTGTTTATCTGCTCGCTTTTACTCTATTCCGAATTTAGTATTAGTTAGAGTAAATTTAATCGAGCCGTAATATTTAATTTGGGGATCTAAACAGCTCTTGTGTTTTTTAACACATTTTCGAGCTTTCATAGTTCGTAGTTGGTAATGAAATTGGGCGTTTTATCTGCAAAGACTATAACACATCAACAAGATGGTTTGTCTTGATTATGGAAGTTGAGACTTTTAGTTGAAGTGTTGATGTTTCTTAAGACTTCTAATTTCATAGACTCTAAATCCTAAGAGGATAGCGAATCCGATCATGAAATGTAGGTTACTTTGATATATTAGGAGTGAGATCTAATTTAACAGTCAAAACTTCAGTATGTTGGATAACCACACGTAGTGTTGAGGGAACACATATTCTCAAGATGAAATCCATAATCTCTGTCTATAGAGACATGAAATATTCCCTTGAGATAAGTTTAATGGAAATTAATTATTCAGGGCCGAATACTTTAGTAAAAAGTTACTAAAGTTTATATTTAATGAAATTAGATTTCATAAATATGAATAACTAAAAGATTAAACCGGATACTCAAGGAATAAAATAGTTGTTTACAAAATGACAGTTTAATTATGACTTTGTTCACTATGGATATTTCATGGAGGAGTCAAATGATATTGTATTAGAGTCTTGGGATATAATTTATTAATAAGGCCTAGAGTGCAATTATATTTTTATAGTGGTACTTGTTATATTATTAATGGTAACTTTGGGCTTGTCAAGAGTTGACAAATAAATCTGAAGCCCATTGGGCCTTATTAGTCCCTTTGGTCCCATTCCAAGCCACACACTTAAACATAATTGGGCTACTCAAAAAGTTAACCCAATTAGATAATCAGTTATTTATTTAATAAGAGTTATTAAATAAAATAATTGCCAAGGCAGTTAAAACATACGTATAATTAAGAAAAGAGAAAATAGTTTTCTCTCAAGAGTATCTTTTGAATACATTTTTTCTTTTAGAAAATCAACATACTTAAGAACTGATTGAGAGACCACTCATCTTGGGCACCATGTGGAATTGGGATGAAGATTGAAGGTATTCTCAAGTTTTGTTTTTGAATTTCACTGCATCAAGGTACGCTTTCTGTTCTTTATTCTAGGATTCAAGGTTATATGTTATCTCTCATGAATGAAGTAAATCCTTGTGTTGCTTTCGCTGCGTGTTTTGTATGAGATGCAAAACCAGTTTTTCCAACAATTAGTATCAGAGCAAACTTCAATATCATGCTTGTATAACATGTGATTGAGTTTTAGAATTAAAGAAAGCCGTTTTCTTGGTGTTTCAAAATTCTGCAGTAGTGTTTTCTGCATAATGTTTTTGTTCTATAAACTTTAAACCCATGTGCCGTGATTAATATATGAGATATATTAATTGTTGCTTGAGGCCACGGTTGTAGCTTTTGACTTGTGCCGTGTGTTTTTTGGTGCTTGTATTAGAATTGGACACCATCAACATATCTTGCAAACGGGTTTATTGAGATAGTTTATAAACTAGATCTGAAAGGTATCATTTTTAAAGATTATAACTACGTGTAACCATGTAATACTCCCCTTTGGCATCCGTTTTAAAGTTTTAAATAAAATTGGAATATAAGTCAATATTGTGAGCAGAAGGTAATGTATAGCGTTGTTAAGTTTCTAAGAAAAGAACTTAACAAGTTGGCGTTGGAATCGAAATAGTGCCAAGTAAATGCATTTGTTTGACTTCAATGTTGGCGTTAGAATTCATATGCCATGGTTTGCTTATTGTTTTGGGAAACGTGATGATATGCTTGTTGGTTTTTTGAACCGGTGCTATTATGTTTTTCTGGGAAAAGTTATTTATAATCTATTGATTATGTTAATGATAGTTGTACAGAACACCATTATGGCATGAGAGAATGCATATGTGGTTGAATCTAGACCTTACATGTGGAACAACGGTGAGCAAAAGAAGAGGAAGCATTGGCTAAGGGATCTTGTTCTTGGTCCGAGCTAAAGGCGTGACTGCCTTGGGAAGGAAGTAAGATATGCACCTAACATGGTACTAAAGCACTCTCAAAAAGGAGATAGTGATTTTCTAAGGTCAGAAGCTATGAGGACACCCCTTACTAGTTGAATGCATGTTGGACCACCTCAGAGAAACGTGTATCAATCACAGTACTCTTGATGTCCCTCTCAATGTCCAGGACTTGTTTCCCAAGCAGTGGCAAAGTTACCTACCCACGGGTCCCAGTGCCACGTTGGCGCAATTCCTATCCTCTAGTTAGCAGATAACATCACAGTTGTGAAAATGTCCAAAATAAAGAAATGGTGACTTGACACCTGTCTCTGTACTCAGCCATATTCCTCAGATTATAAGAGGGACATGTAGCTGTAGTTTGAGGCAAGAACCCAAATAGGTATTTTAGAGAAGAGAGTAGAAAGTTGAGATGGTAGGAAGCAAGAACACCTTTATTGTATAAGAGTGACCTTTTTTCATACACAATACAAACTGAGCAAAGTAAGAACATTCCATTCTTGCTTAAACCGTGATTTTTTATCCCTTCTCTAGGGTTTTCCACGTACATCTCGTGTCCTTTTATGTTCTTATTATCACTTTCTTCTTCTTTTTCAAGTGTAATGTCAAAGCTAGCATCTTTTCAAGCTTTTTCATGTAGGTGTGCTATTAGATAACTTATTATTTCCCTACACAAGCTCAATTCTAACTTGCACATACAATAGTATTAACGTTTTATGTTTCCCAATTGAAATCTTGTAATAAAATTTATTCCTAACAAGAGTAGGATTTTATTTTAAAGGGTTTCTAGAATTATTAGGGTTCTTGATATTGATCTTGAAACCCTTAATGTTTGATCTATAAATCTTCATTTATAAAGTTAAAAAGTGTTTTTGATGGAAAATAATAAAATCATCAAAAAAGGTTACTAGAAAATTCTGAAAAAATTTAGTTTTACGAGTCTCGATCGATTAAGAATTCCTTTTGATTGATAGAATGTTCTTTTTGGATGGATACAAAAACAATGCAATGCATGTTAATCCTAAACACAAATGATGCATGAAAAAAATTTTTGGTCAAAAACATAGAAACTGAAAATTTTCTAGCTGCGATTGATTGAGAATCGATTGAACATCAATCGAGTCAGGCAGACTCAAACCAAAAATTTTAATCGCAATTTCGATTGATCGAAAAACAAGTTCGATCGATCGAAAGTCTGGAAAAATTAGATTTTTGAAAAACATAGTATTTTAATGCAGAAACTCCTCAAAGCACATTGTTTTATAATAAAAACATGCATGAGTATGAAATGAAAAGTTTTTCAAAAACACTTGAATTCAACCCAGATCTTCCAAAAACAAGATTTTCAATCAATTTGTCCTCAAAGCACAAACATTAAACACATTTTGCATTAAAATCAAGGAACTTTTAATCTTGGATGGCCACAACAAAATCACACACAATATAATGTACCAAGTTTAGCAAAGAGTAACTTGTATAGTGTGTGTAACTAGCAAAAGCTTGAGATACACGTGAGGTGATATGTGAATAGCAATCAATCACAAAGTCTACAAAATTCATCACATAGAATTTAAAAGAGATTATCACCTAAAGAGTTACATCATATAAGTCCCACATCTCCTAGAACATTAACTTGCAATCATGTAAGTTTCTAGAATTTTGCCTCATAATATACACACCAATTTTAATTAAGTGATTTGGCATTAAGCCTAATAGTACACACCAATTTTAAGCATTTATCAATTAAACCGAGGCTTCACCTTATGTTCTTTTTGTGCATGTGCTACACTTTCTCGAGCACAAAATCTTATGTTATGCACTAAGGTGTTCATGATTGGCTAGTGCACAGTGATGAGATGGTTATTTATGCATTTCTCAAAAGGATCAAGTCTAACAGTCAAACAACATGTGACTTCAAGATTAAGACAAAGTGATAAACACCATAAACATCTTTCCAACACAACTTGCACTACAAAGCTTCAACTCGTCAAGTGCAAAGAAAATAAGCTCATCAAAGCTAAACAAGATACATAAACATGTTATGTAAAGATAAAATGGCCAATCCTTGATTATAAATCCAAGATGTGAAATACAAAACACAAAAATCTTTTTGTTTTTTTTTTTGTTTTTAAATTTATGACCAAAAACAAAAAGCACATATTATGCTAAATGAACAATGCAAATGCAATGCATGACGGTGCTTAACTAAGCTATAGAGGGTACACAAACAAGAAATATCAATTTCTTAATTAACTCTTGAGTACGTGTACAAACTAGTACATATTCACACAAAATCAGAAATAGCTTAGCACACTATTCAAGTTTCACACAATGTCAAGCATGTTCTAAATCAAGAGAGATATCATAATTCATGTAATCCTCAAGAAAAATAAAATAAGACTCAAAATAAAATATTTTCGTCTTTTTGAAATTTTTCAATGTTTTTGGATTTTTTAAAAAAAGAAAAACAACCTAAAAAACAAAACAACCAAAAGCTTAAACAAAACATGTCCACAAACAATTGAAAGAATTAAATCAGGGACAAGTAAACAACACTCACCTTAGAGAATATTTTCTCACCCATACGGCACGAGTCTTCGGCTTTGTAGGTGAAAATCCATGAGAAGTAGAGTGTATTCGAGAAATTACACCAATCTTCTGAGAAAGACTAAAATCCCGCAAATTCCTTTCACAAGCCAACAAGCTTAAATTTTTCAAAAGCATATGAAACAATTTATTTGGACTTATGGCAGGAGAAATATCATCACATATCCTAGATTGAAATACAGAATGCTTAAATTTCAATTTATGACAAATTAGGACGAATGTGACCATAGACACCACAAAAGTGGCCAACAGGAACAAATTTAGGAACATCAGTATTCCTAATAATAAGTCTAGTCTCAGATTTACGTTTTTGCCTCAATAAAGAACAATTTTGTCTAATATGACCAAAAACACCACAAATGTGACAAGTAGGCACAAAAACAAATTTATTATGCTCTCTAACAGTAGGTTTAGAAACATCAGCGTCTACATTAGAATTTTTACCTTTGTCTAACCTAATAAAATAAGCCTTTTCTTTATTATTCCTCTTGAAAGGAGGGATATGAACTTTCTCAGTTTTAGGCTTAAGAGATAGAAACACTTCTGTTATCAACAGCAGACTTGGTATTAGTCAAATTTTCCATTTTAGCTTTAGATTCAACTAACTCTTCTTCCAAGCTTTTCATCTTTTCATCTTGAGAGGAAATTTGATTTCTCAAAAATTCATTCTTTTTATTAGATTCATCTAATCTAACAATCAATTCATCTTTTTCAAGATTAGCCAATTTTAACTCTTCCTTGAATTTCTTAGCAATTTTCATAGATTTCAATAATTCCTTACGAAGAGTTTCACAGGCATCAATAAAATCAACAGAAGCATGAGCAGAAACATGATAAAAATGACTCTTCAAATTATCCATGACAATAGGGGTCAAGGATCAGCTCTTAGATCAAAAGATCTAAAACAGAAGAGCAACTCGCTCTGATACCACTTGTTAGTTTTTAGACCCCTTAAAACTACAATTGGATTAACCTAGGAAATTAGCCAAGTTGTTACTTAGTCAAATTAATTAAATCTAGGTTAACACAATCAAATAATCATATCAGTAAAGCAGCGGAAATATAAAAGACACAAGATATGATCACCCAAGAAACCAAACCGGTAAAAACCTGAGGAGGATTTAACCTAGCTATCCTAAAGGTAAACTTGAATCCACTATCTTGAAAGAATCGAAGTTCATACAATAAGACTTACAAGCCCCCACACTCAACTTCTTATTGCTACCCACCAGAAGAATTTACTGACACGACCACGTGCAAGCTCCAAATCCACGGACTTCTTCTTTCTTGGATTCTCCACCAAATACAAGCACACCACTTGTGTTTCTTTAAGCTTCAATGGCAGCAACTGGATTGATCATCAAGGTGTAGAAATCTTCTTCTCCTTGAAAACCCTAAGTTTATGTGAAGGAAAACTCCTCAAAGATCTCGCAAGAGATTCACATAAACCGTAAATATGAGCAACATAGACTTTAGAGAAGTTTGGGTACAAAACCCTAAAACCAAAAGAGGCACAAAAGGCACTCTAATCTCTCTCTCTTCAGTCTCAAAAACGTGGCTTAGGGTTTCCTTTATATAGTGGGAGAAGTAGATCTGAAACCCTAATCCTTAATGGGCTTAAGCTGCTGTTTGGGCCAACTTAAAATTCTACAGATACGATTTTTGATTGATCGAGCCTGTTCTTCGATCGATCGAACCAGGCAGAATATGAAGTCTTCTTCCTGTAGCTTGTATATTCTTGAATCACCTTAAGCATTTTCTAATAAAACCTATAGACTCTAAGATCTATATCTAGACAAGTTTGTGTTCACAATTTGCCAATTGTTCTAAACATTTAGAGCCTAACAAATTGTACACATTTGATGTGTAGGGTTAAGATTGTGATAAGATCACAATGATTTCAAGACAATTTACTTGTTTTAAAATTTCTAGTGGGAGAGAGATTCAAGGGTTGGGTCCTATAGCCTCCATTGTCGGTTCATAGTGGTGTGGAGTAAACATCTTGTCTTGGCTTCGAGCCTTGCGTTCCATGTAGAGGGTGTTTATTTCATGGTACTACAAGATTGAACTTCTCGGTTTATAGTGGTGTGGGCAAGCACCTTGTCTTGGCCTCGAGCCTTGCGTTCCATGCAGAGGGTGTTTTGCATCATGGTACTACAAGATTAAACCTTACAAGGGTAGAGTTGTGTGGCTACACATGAGTCTAGGCAATGGTGTACACTAGACTAAGTTTAATAGTATCCTTTATACTGAGTTCTTGACATTATTACTTAGAAGCTAAGGGAAGAGCGGCAAATTATTTTTGTTTGGTAAGAGTTACCAAGATAGCATTAATAATGAGAATAGTTCTCGCCTGATCATAGTGGTGGGTATTCACTCTATGTTGAGGGATATCAATTGCGAGATTGGGTTGTCATTGCACCTAATATAATATGGTTTTATGGGTTCCATATTATATGGTTGTGGATGCAAAATCATAATGTCCTTGTAATTATGTTCGTAGTCTCAAATTAAAGTTGTCATAAATTTTTGTTCTCTAGCTACTATTTTAATTGAATCACATTGACTAAGAAGCAATTTTGGACATTGTACTTAAAGGAGCTGAAGTACATAAATATGTTTTGATTCAGCATTGTCATAATTTCCTATACATGATGCATTTTTGGAAGATAACTTATGATGTAATCATAGTCTCATTGAGATGCTAAAATGTTACATTGGCTTCTATCTCAATTGTGCTATAGCATGAGATGCAAAAATAAGCATTAAGTTTAGACTTTATATTAAGTCTAAATGAGATGTTTGGCCTCTCAAAAAAGAAAAAAAGAAAAAAAGAAGAAGAGATGTTTGGTATGAATCATATTGAGTGCTAAGAAAGGCTTAAGGAGTTCCAACTCTATGTCATTTTATGAAAATATTTTCATCATTAAATGATTTGGAATTCCTGGATGTAGAGATTAATCGTTAATCTCATATGGATATGATCCATAAGTCCTTATTAGAATCATTTGATTAATTCAGATTGTTTTGAAAATAAATAAATTATTTTTATATTATTTTTATATTCCCAATCTTTGAATTCTATTTAGAGAATAATATGACCTAGGGCTCCTTTGTTGTAAAGGAATATAGTTCCAATGACTTCTTTAAGTCAGTGCATACATGGAGGAAATGACTCTTTTAGAAAAGGTAAAGTAAATGATAAGTATTTCTATTTACTTATTTCTTTTGGAGATATACTCTAATTATTACTATACATTTTCCAAAATTGATTCCAAAAGTTTGTTCCTAGGACATTTGTCAAATTTTGGATTGGGTGAAAACCTAGTAAATGATACTTCTACTTTTGGAGATGTCTAGCACTTGTGCTAGAAAGGAAGTCTGACAAATTGGAATCAAAAGGTAGAAAAATGTATGTTTATGTTGGGTATCCAAAAGGAATTGCGGAAGATTATTTTAGTAGTCATAAAGATAACAAGGTGTTTGTAAAGTACAAATACAAAGTTTCTAGATAACGATTATGTGAATAATCTTAAAGCAAAATGTAGAACTGTTCTAGAAGAAAAATGTCAGAATTTGTTGTAGGACAACTATAAAATACATTTAGAAATGAGATGGTTGTATTAGATACACCATAAAACATTATTCTATAGATAGCTAGTACACCAGTACAATATCGTAGTGGGAGGATTATCAAATTACCTAATAAATTCATAGTTTTGAGATAAATTTGTGAAGTCATCCCGTAAGGATATGAATTTGATCCTCGGTCCTATGTAGAGGCAATAGATGATATGAATATGGATTACTAGATCAAAGTTATGTAAATAGAATTAGATTCTATTTAAAATCTAGAACTTGTAGAGATGCCTAATGGCATTAAGCCTATTGTTTTCAAATAGGTCTACAAATGAGATTGATAGAATAGAAGGTGTAAACCTTCAAAGTCAAGACTAGTGGTGAAAAGATTTATTCAGAAAGAAATAGATCGATTATGAAATGATTTTTTCACCAATAGTCATGTTTGACTATATCTAGATTCTCTTATCTATTATATTTCATTTGGATAAAATATGACAATGGATATCAAGAAAGCTTCTCTTAGTAACAATCTTGAGGAAGACATCTATATGATGTAACTAGATTAGTTCATAGCAAAGAACCAGTTGTATTTAGTATGCAAGTTGCTTTAAATCCATTTATGGACTAAAGCAACCATCTCGATCATACAATATCATCTTTGATCAAGCAATCAAATTGTTTGATTTTGATCACGAAGTGAAATGCCTTATGTGTGTAAAAGCTATATAGAGTAATTAATCTCTTAATGTATGTTGATGACATTCTAATTATTTAGAATGATGTATAGATATTGTCATCAATAGAGTTTTCTTTTGTCAATACCAGTTTGATATGAAGTACTTAGGTGAGACTGGTCACATCCTAAGAGTTAAACTTTGGTAAGATTCAGAAATTAGGATGTTGGGTCTATCTCAAACTACTTAAATAGATTAGATTCTAGTCAAGTATAGCATGTGATACTTCAAGAAAGGATTGCTTCCTTTTAAGTTTGAAGTTCCTTTGTAAATGACTATAGTCTTAAGACATATAAAAGGAAGAGCATATGAAGAAGGTTCCTTATACCATGTTAATTGGAAGTGTCAATTATGCTATGCTATATGCTAGGCCAAATATCTATTTTGCAGTGGGCATGGTAAGCATATATCAATTAAATCCAGGATTACTTAGCTTAGCGGGAGAAAAGCATATACTCAAATATCTTAGAAGAACGAGAGATTATATGCTTGTTCAACAAAGTGAGGATTTGATAGTTACTGGTTGTACAAATACTGACTTGTAGTTTGATTGTGATTAATGGAGTTTAACTTCAGGATATGTGTTCATCTTAGGTGATGAAGATACACATTAAGCGTAAGTATCAACTCATTAGTGAGATACTAGAGTGTGGGATATAGTAGTAGAAAAGATAATTTATGCAATAAATCTGGCTGGAACCTTTTTCCAGGCCTTGCCTTAGAGTGACTATGATTTACTCTAAAAGGAAATAAGTGTAAGATATATGCAAAATTGTCTTTGAGAGCAAGTGGGAGATTGTTAGGGTTTATGCCCTAAAATCCAATTTATTGACATGTTATAAATGATTAAATTGTTTAAGTATATGAGACTATTTGTATATGAACTAATTGGACATTGTCATAGTCCTTGAGATGCATTGTATGTGATTTAGTTACAGAAAATATAAATCACAAGTTCCTTATAAACTCAAAACATAGTTCGTAGTCGGTAATAAAATTGGACGTTTCATCTGCGAAGACTATAACACATCAACTAAGACGGTTTGTCTTGATCAAGGAAGTGGAGACTTCTAGTTGAAATGTTAATATGTCTTAAGTGTATAAAACATATTGAACTGGACCGTTGTGAGATTAATTATTCAATTAACAACTGTCACCTGAATAATAAATCTCATGATTTCTACTTTCATAAACTCTAAATCTTGAGAGGATAGTGAACCCGATCATAAAATGTAGGTTACTTTGATATATTAGGAGTAAGATCTAATTTAACAGTCAAAACCTCAGTATATTGGGTAACCACGTGTAGTGTTGAGAGAACACATATTCTCAAGATGGAATCCATAATCTTTTTCTATAGGGACATGAAATATTTCCTTGAGATACGTTTAATGGAAATTGGTTATTCAGGGCCGACCACTTTAGTAAAGAGTTACTAAAGTTTATATCTAATGAAATTAGATTTCATCAATATGAATAACTAAAAGATTAAATTGGTGACTCAAGAAATAAAATAGTTATTTACAAAGTGACAGTTTAATTATAACTTTGTTCACTATGGATATTTCAAGGATGAGTCAAATGATATTATATTAGAGTCTTGGGATATAATTTATTAATAAGGTCTATAGTGCAATTATATTTCTATAGTGTTACTTGTAATATAATTAATGGTAACTTTGGGCTTATCAAGAGTTGACAGATAAGTTTGAAGCCCATTGAAGCTAGAGCCTTATTAGTCTCTTTGGTCCCATCCTAAGCCATACACTTAAGCCCAATTGGGCTAGCCCAAAAATGCTAACCTAGTTACATAATCAGTTATTTATTTAATAAGAGTTATTAAATAAAGTAACTTCCAAGGTAGTTAAAATGTACGTATGATTAAAAGAAGAGAAAAAAGTTTTCTCTCAAGAGTATCTTTTGAACACACTTTCTTTTGGAAAATCAACATACTTAAGAACTGATTGAGAGACCACTCATCTTGGGCACCTGTGGAATTGGGATGAACATTTGAAGATATTCTCAAGTTTTGTTTTGAATTTCATTGCATTAAGGTATGCTTTCTGTTCTTTGTTCTAAAATTCAAGGTTATATGTTATCTCTCATGAATGAAGTTGTAAGTTTTTAGACCCCTTAAAACACAATTGGATTAACTTAGGAATTTAGCCAAATTGTTACTTAGTCAAATTAATTAAATCTAGATTAACACAATCAAATAATCATATAATGTAAAGCAGCGGAAATATAAATAACACAAGACATGATCACCTAGGAAACCAAACCGGTAAAAACCTGGGGAGAATTTAACCTAGCTATCCTCAAGGTAAACTTGAATCCACTATCTTGAAAGAATCGAAGTTCATACAATAAGATTTTAAGCCCCCACGCTCGACCTCTTATTGCTACCCATCAGTAGAATTTACTGACACGACCACGTGCAAGCTCTGAATCCACGGACTCCTTCTTTCATGGATTCTCCACCAAATACAAGCACACCGCTTGTGTTTCTTTAAGATTCAATGGCAGCAATTGGATTGATCATCAAGGTGTAGAAAACTTCTTCTCCTTGAAAACCCTAAGTTTATGTGAAGGAAAGTTCCTCAAAGATCTCACAAGAGATTCACATAAACCACAATATGAGCAACACTAAAACGTGGCTAGGGTTTCCCTTATATACCTAGGGTAAATTAGAAACCCAAAACCTTTTAAAACATTTAGGGCTGAGTTGGAAATTCTGCTTAAAAAACGTCAGACCCGATTTTCGATTGATCGAGCTTAAACTTTGATCGATCGAAATGGGCTGAAATAGTTTTTTAATTCCTGCAGTAGTTTAATCCAACTTTACAACAAAGAACCAATTTTGAGTAATTCTAAAACAACTTAAATACATTGTTTTGATCATGGTTTGCCAACAATACACATTAGAGTTCTAAATACATAAAAACCTAAGTCTTGACAGCCTAGCAAACTCCTCTTTTGGTAATTCGTGACAAAACACAACTTAATAGCTCAAAGTTTACAAATAAAAGCCCTTTACAAAATAATGCTCATAAAACAAAAATTCAATCCTAACTACTATCCATCAGTTGCAAGAGTAGATAGCAGCTTAATTGAATCAACATGTATATTTCTTGAAACACTTAAACAAAATGCATAACCGCATGTGTGGAAAAAATACAAGAAAATAAAATAAAATCTTGATTTCAAACAACACACAATAAAGACATATATCAATGAAGAACTCATAAACATAAATCAATAAGTTTGAAACGAGAAACCAACAAAAATATACTCCCCCTATCATGATAACCCAACAAGGTAAAACAAATGTGGCAAAAGCTAAAAAGGTAAAGTACAAAGTGAAGCATCTAGATACAATCTAAACAACTCCATAAGCTCCAACCATCAAAAATAAACTCTCCCTCTGAAAACAAAAACAAGTACAAGTGCCAAAAACTACTCAAATGTACTCCCCCTTGTTGTGACGGAATGCCAAAGGGCAATAAAAAACCAACATCAAAAGGAGGTGGCGATGAAGAACTTCGAAACTGTGCTAAATCTGCTTGCAAACCATGAATCTCATCAAGAACGTCCACCAAAATCTGTCATTGAGCCGCCTGAATGGTCAAGACATGATCCAACGTATGTCGAATGTCTGAATCATCCGAAATAGTCGGTGGAGGAACGTCAGCAGCAGCAGCACCAGAAGTCTTAGCAGCAGCAGCACCTGTAGAAGAGGGAGGAGGGGGAACACTACTAGAAGATGCACCTTGAGGACCCGAGGGTCAGCTCTCAAGTGAGCAGCCCTCTGTCTAAGAAAGGTAGCACCTAGTGGATCGACAACATGAACAGGCTCACTAGCAGGAAAATCAGCTAGACCAAGGAACAAAAAAATCCTATGAATGAAAATAGGATGAATAAGTGCATGCCCTATGGAAAAACTCATATGCATTTCGTTCAAAGAACGAAGAAACAAGTGAGGAAAGTTGATAGACGCACCAGACATGAAAGCGTATAAAAACACACATCGCTCAAGAGGGATGGTGTGAAGATGAGAAATAGGCCACAATGAATGACACGCAACTCTAAGAAACAAATACTCAGTCTCAGATAGCGCAAAAAACGTGATTCGAGGATCAAAACCCCACTGGATAGATGATCCAATGATGTGTGACATGACAACATCTATAGGAGGAGACTCATCATAGGGATAGACAGGATCAGTGACGACCGGAACCCTAAGAGCCTCAGCCACTACCCTAGGGGTAATGGTGAACTCAACACCTCGTATCCAACTCCGAACAAGGGTGTTGGAATCATAGACGTGACAAGAGAGGTTCGAGAAGAACTCTCTAATTAGGGCAGTCGAGGGTGGATAATCTATCTCTAAGAGGGACAACCAATCTCTAGACTCAAGATTAGCCTTAATGGCTAGATCAACCTCATCTAAGATCACAGAACGCTCAGCACAAATTTTACGCTTACAGTTCAGTTTCTCAAAAGCCTCACGAGAACATTCATTCTTAAACAGCTGAACCTTAGAGGGAGACACAGAAGGAGTAGAGGGAACCCTATTAGCTCTAGTCTTCCTAGGCATGGTGCTAGAATAAGGACCAAGAGCACACGACAAAAAGAGAGAAGAAACAAAGACAAAACCAAGGGCAAATTGCAGTTAGCACAAAAAAAATATAGAACAAAAAACTATATGATGCATGAACAGATTAAATGACATGATGCATGTGCTAAAGTAGTGAATTAAGTCCAAATTAAGTTCAAATCCACAAAATTGGCTTGAGCATAGAGTTTCTAATTAAAACCCCAAAAAAATGAAAACCACTTGCAAGTTTTTTAAAGAAATTGACCAATTGATCATCATACAAGTTAGAAAACAGTTTAGAGTGATCAATTACATCAAATCAATAAGCCAATTTCATCAATTTTAACCCAATTGAACAAAATCCCAAAATCGAATTCAAAACAAACCCTAGAATTTTCAATTGTTCACAAAACCCCAAATTGATCAAATTAACCAACAAAGATCATGTATATAACAGTATACCAACAAAACCCAATGATCATTTTTAGAAAAAGAGGATTGATTCAATAAAAATCCCAATTTTGAAAAGTTTCAAAAATTTCTTAAAAATGCATGAGTTTATGCATGAAAACATGAAAATAAACACAAAAGGAGGGGTATGAAGGTCTTACCGGCCTTGTGAGAGAAAAACCTTGCAAAAATTTGAGAGAAAAATGACAAAAAACCTTCAGTGGAGCCTTTGCCAAGTTGGAGAGAGAGAGAAAATTTTGAAAAAGTTTTGAAAAAGTGTTTGAATCAGTCAGAACATTATTTTAAAAAAAACTTGAATCACGATGTTCGATTGATCGAAAAACAGGTTCGATCAATCGAACCAGGCAGAGGCTCACTGAATTTTTAAAAAAGGATTTTGATTAATCGAAAATCAGATTGGATCAATCAAAATTCTAGAAAAATAGCTTTTTAGAAAAAAAAACCTGATTTTTGAAAACTTACCTCAAAGCATTGAATATAAGAAATAAAAATGCATGAGTATGAGATGAAATGCTCTTCCAAAACACAAGTTTTAAACCCAATTTTTCCAAAATTTAGATTTTAAACAATCTCCCCTTTTTATGAAGCAACAAATCAGCTTTGCATAAAATTCAAAGTATTTTTCAAACTTGGTTAGTCAGACCATAAACACACACAATTATATGTACAATGTTTAGCAAAGAGTAACTTGTGTTGTGTGTGCAACTAGCAAAAGCTTGAGATATATGTGAGGTGATATGTGAATAGCAATCAACCATAAAGTCTACAAAATTCATCACATAGAATTTAAAAGAGACTATCACCTAAAGAGTTACATCATATAACTCCCACATCTCCTAGAACATAAGCTTGCAATCATGTAAGTTTCTTGAATTTTGCCTAATAATATACACACCAATTTTTAATTATGTGATTTTGGCATTAAGCCTAATAATACACACCAATTTTAAACAATTTATCAATTAAATCGAGGCTTCACCTTATGTTCTTTGTTGGGGGCGGTTTTTTGCGCGTAGCCATGTGCCTTTTGGAGGTGTGGCTTTGCTAGGCCCGGATTTGTTTTAGGGAGGTCAACCCGGAACTCGACATTGGGCCGTATAGACCAATGGCTACCGGTGTATTTTTGAGCCTACAAAATAGATAAAACCCAAAGTCTTAGAATCATGATAATGGTTGAAATAAATAATATGCTTAGCATGATAGCTTTGATTAAATGGTGAGATAATGCGTTATTATTATGTATATTGAGTGATGTCAAATATTATAAAATAATTAATTAGGTGTCAATTGTCCAACAATAAGATGAGTCCAATAGTCCATGTCCAGTTGCGGTTCATGGTTCATGTTCATTATGATAAGGTATGTCTAGCAATTGTCTATGTCCAAAAAATATGTCCAATGGTAGATCATGTCCAAAAAATATGTGTCCAAGGGTGGTTCATGTCCAAATAATATATGTGCAACGGTGGTAGATCGATTTATTAGTATGTATGTTTATTAATGAAGTACTAGTGAGATGATGTTCATTAAAAAGTGAGATGACATTAAAATAGCTTGCATCCAACAGTAAAATGGTAATGAATAAAATGTATTTAATAATATAAATTTGAAGATAAAATATATTGACTTATCTTCATATTTTGGGGCTCCAGCCATAGAACAACAGTGGACTTAGCATTTCAGTAACATGAGAAAAGGATTCTAGCAGCAAAATAACATTAGTCAAGTGGTATGATGACAATGAATAAAATATACTTAATAATATAAGTTTGAAGGGAAAACATAATGACTTATCTTCATGGTTTGGGGCTCGAACCGTAGGACAGCAGTGGACTTAGACATTTTAGCACCGTGATAGAATTAGTCTAGCGGTATAATATGATATTATGAGTCCTTCCATGGTGACTTCATGATTGAAAGGGAAAAATGGGTGCAACTAGAGGGAGAGAGAGTATGTCCAGTCGTGTGCATAGGTTGGTTAAGTTTATCCCCTTTCATCATACACTTAAATGACTTTCCCCATGTAATACTCTTTTAGTTTTTAATCAAATATGAGTGATATTGCCTTCCACAAGAAGGGCTTTTGATTTTATAAGTTTTTGCCTTTCATAAGAAAGGACTTTTAGTAATAAGTTCTTGGAAGAGTGTTTGATATATTTTAAGATGTGTGGGGATGATAAGAAATATATATATATATATTGTGAGATATGGTGTTTGTAATATGTATGGGAATTATATGTAGATACTTTGTTGGACATGGATATTTTATATATATATATATGTACTTTGAGAGACATGGAATTTAAAGGTGCATGAGAGGTATGTATGGGTATTTTGTGGGGAATGTGTATGGAAAATATATGGAAGTTTGAGATGAATAATATGAAGGTTAAATGTAGCAAGAGCTTCTGCTGGAGTTGTTTTTTGTGTCATGACATTGATTATGTTGCTTTCTAAGAAGGGAGATTTTGTATGAGAAATAAAGAATGAGATGGAGATGTGTTTTGAGTAGCAAAAATGATGAAGTTTCAGAATAATGGAGTGTGGGAAAGATGGGCAATGGATTATGGTATGTTGTAATATGTGTGTTGTGTTATTATCTATGAAGAGGGACTTTGTAAGAGGGATGAAAAAATATATGGAGATCTTTTAGAGATATGGCAGCAAGATGATTGGAGTTTCAGAATATTGGGGATGAGAGAGGGATGAAGAAAGACATGGAGATCTTTTAGAGATAAGGCAGCAAGATGAATGAAGTTTCAGAAAATGGAAGATGAGAGAGGGATGAAGAAAGACATGGAGATCTTTTAGAGGTCTGGCAGCAAGATGAATGGATTTTCAGAATTATTGAAGATCAGAGAAAGGGTTGGATCAGAGAGAGCAGAGATCAGAAAGGGAGAGTAGAGATCAGCCAAGAGGGGATCAGAGAGGGAGCCCCTTAGTGTGTAGCTTGGTTCTCTTTATATAGAGCCAAGATATGTAACTAGATCAGAACTTAGTTGAGGGGAAAAATAGCAAATAAGGAAAAAACTTTGACAATGTAAGTGGTCCTTTGTTTTTTGGCCAAAAGAAGAAAGTTTGAGACTTAATAGTGCTGATGTTATAGCTGTTACAACTGGATGATGTCATCCGAATGACATCATTTGCTTGGAGGAAAGTATTTGGCATTAAACTCATGATTTAGGTAAAAATGGTAAGATAATATTTATGAGATCTTTTTATTTCTTTGGGTATGATAGCAAGCTGCTGAGATTAGGCATTAATGAGCAAGTAATGTCATTTTTAGGACATGTGTCAACCTACTGGAGCTTCTGCAGCTTAGCTGGAGCTATTACAGCTTCTGCAGAAGCTGTTTGCAGCTTTCGCTGGAGCTGTTGCAGCTTCCGCTGGAGCCGTTTTTGGAGTTTTCGGCTAAGTTTTGTCTTTTGGAAAAAATATTTGATGAAGTTTTAGAGATGTAATTATGGTCTTTTTGTATTTTAACCAAATCTTGGAGAGTAAAGAGAGCATTTAATGCTAGATATGAGATGTTAATATATATTTAGCTATGTACTTGGAATTGATTTATATGAAAATAATAATATAAGTAATATGGAAGGATATAAGTATATTTTAAAACTTATATTATATGATGGACATTAATTTTTATGTAAAGAGCATGGAGATTTTTATCATTTTAAGTGCTTATGCGATATGAGATGCTTACCCAAATGTTACCTTTTGCACACTGGCCCGTCAGAATTCAGGGAATTGGGGAAGACATGCCAAGTAACATGCTTTCCTTTATCAACTTTGAACCACTGGAGCTTTACTGAACATACTTCTTGGCCTTCCAAACCACAACTCCCAAAATTCCCCTGATGAGACTCATGAGCTTGGATCATAAGCCAAAAATGAGATGTTGTGCCACGAGCTCGAACCATGGGCCTTGATGAGATTATATCACCATGAGTTTTGGACCATGGACTTTGGCATCATTTTTGTGAATAAGGACTCTTTTGGGCTTTAAAATAGATTCTCCCAAAATCCATAATAATATTGATGTGGTGCGGGTCGCCAATGAAATGAACCCATGTGGTGTGAAAAATTTGCCCTCAACATTCTTTTTGTGCATGTGCTACACTTTCTCGAGCACAAAACCTTATGATATGCACTAAGGTGTTCATAATTGGCTAGTGAACAGTGGTGAGATGGTTATTTATGCCTTTCTCAAAAGGATCAAGTCCAACAGTCAAACAACATGTGACTTCAGGATTAAGACAAAGTGATAAACACCATAAACATCTTTCCCACATAACATGCACTACAAAGCTTCAACTAGTCAAGTGCAATAAATAAGCTCATCTAAGCTAAACAAGGTACATAAACTTGTTATGTAAAAATAAAATGGCCAATCCTTAATTATAAATCCAAGATGTGAAATACAAAACACAAAAATCTTTTTGGTTTTTAAAAAAATTTATGACCAAAAACAAAAAGCACATATTATGCTAAATGAACAATGCAAATGTAATGCATGACAGTGCTTAACTAAGCTATAGAGGGTACACAAATAAGAAATATCAATTTCTTAATTAATCCTTGAGTACATGTACAAATTAGTACATACCCACACAAAAACAGAAATAGCTTAGTACTTATATAACACATACTATTCAAGTTTCTTCACAATGTCAAGCATGTTCTAAATTAAGAGAGAGATATCATAATTCATGTAATCCTCAAGAAAAATAAAACAAGACTCAAAATAAAATATTTTTGTCTTTTTGAAATTTTTTAATGTTTTAGGATTTTTTTTAAAAAATTTTTAAAAACAACCTAAAAAACAAAACAACCAAAAACTTAAACAAAACATGTCCATAAACAATTGAAAGAATTAAATCAGGAACAAGTTAGCAACACTCACCTTGGAGAATCTTTTCTCACCCATCTAGCATGAGTCTTCGGCTTTGTAGGTGAAAATCCATGTGAAGCAGAGTGTATTTGAGGAATTACACCAATCTTCTGAGAAAGACTAAAATCCTGCAAATTTCTTTCACAAGCCAACAAGCTCAAATTTTTCAAAAGAATATGAAACAATTTATATGGACTTATGGCACGAGAAATATCATCACATATCCTAAATTGAAATACAGAATGTTTAGATTTCAATTTATGACAATTAGGACGAATGTGACCACGGACACCACAAAAGTGGCAAATAGGAACAAATTTAGGAACATCAATATTCCTAACAGCAAATCTAGTCTCAGATTTTGGTTTTTTCCTCAACAAAGTACAATTTGGTCTAATATGACCAACAACACCACAAAGGTGACAAGTAGGCACAAAAACAGATTTATTATGCTCTCTAACAGTAAGTTTAGACTTAGGTTTAGAAACTTCAGCGTCTACATCAGAACTTTTACCTTTGTCAAACCTAGCAAAATAAGTCTCTTCTTTATTATTCCTCTTAAAAGGAGGGATATAAACTTTCTCAGTTTTAGGCTTAAAAGAAATAGAAACGCTTCTGTTATCAACAACAGGCTTGGTATTAGTTAAATTTTCAATTTTAGCTTTAGATTCAACTAACTCTTCTTCCAAGCTTTTCATCTTCTCATCTTGAGAGGAAATTTGATTTCTCAAAAATTCATTCTTTTTATTAGATTCATCTAATCTAACAACCAATTCCTCTTTTTCAAGATTAGCCAATTTTAACTCTTCCTTGAGTTTCTTAGCAATTTTCATTGATTTCAATAATTCATTACGAAGAGTTTCATAGGCATCAATAAAATCAACAGAAGCATGAGCAGAAAGACACTTCAAATTATCCATGACAACAGGGGTCAAGGATCAGCTCTTACATCAAAATATCTAAAACAAAAGAGCTACCTGCTCTGATACCACTTGTAAGTTTTTAGACCCTTTAAAACACAATTGGATTAACCTAGGAATTTAGCCAAGTTGTTACTTAGTCAAATTAATTAAATCTAGATTAACACAATCAAATAATCATATAATGTAAAGCAGCGGAAATATAAATAACACAAGATATGATCACCCAGGAAACCAAACCGGTAAAAACCTGGGGAGGATTTAACCTAGCTATCCTCAAGGTAAACTTGAATCAACTATCTTGAAAGAATTGAAGTTCATACAATAAGACTTACAAGCTCCCACGCTTGACTTCTTATTGCTACCCACTAGTAGAACTTACTGACACGGCCATGTGCAATCCACGGACTCCTTCTTTCTTGGATTTTCCACCAAATACAAGCACACCGCTTATGTTTCTTTAAGCTTCAATGGCAGCAATTGGATTGATCATCAAGGTGTAGAAAACTTCTTCTCCTTGAAAACCCTAAGTTTATGTGAAGGAAAGCTCCTCAAAGATCTCACAAGAGATTCACATAAACAACAATATGAGCAACACTAAAACATGGCTAGGGTTTCCCTTATATACCTAGGGTAAATTAGAAACCCAAACCTTTTAAAACACTTAGGGCTGAGTTGGAAATTTTGCTTAAAAAACGTCAGACCCAATTTTCGATTTATCGAGCCTAAGCTTCGATCGATCAAAATGGGCTGAAACAGTTTTTTAATTCCTGCAGTAGTTTAATCCAACTTTACAACAAAGAAGCAACTTTGAGCAATTCTAAAACAACTTAAATACATTGTTTTGATTATGGTTTGCCAACAATACACATTAGAGTTCTAAATACATAAAAACCTAAGTCTTTAGAATCTAACAGAAGTAGATCATTGAATTTCTTTTGTTGTGTGTTTTGTATGAGATGCAAAACTAGTTTTTCCAACAATATCTTCATTCTTGGAATTTAGTGTTAAAAGGGAGGAAGAAACATTGGGATGTTTGGCTCATCAGATAGTTTAAATAATCGAGTATTAGACATTTTTGCATCAATGCTTGGAAATTGTACCCAAATATGCCAAGTAACGAGGGTACTATGGTGTTTGATGTTTATCATATTATGGTGTGTTGCGAGCCCTAATGCAAATGTCTTTCCTATAGGGAGGAAAAACGGATAGCTTTATTTGTGTTGTGTGGATAGCACCATGAGGGAAGGTTTGTATTGGTGATAATCTTAGAGAGAGAGAGAGAGAGAGAGAGAGAGAGAGAGAGAGAGAGAGAGAGAGAGAGAGAGAGAGAGAGAGAGAGAGAGAGAGAGAGAGAGAGAGAGAGATCACATTAGTAAATTGGTGATGTTTATGCAGGTGAAATGAGGAGTTGGTGGATTATAAAAAAATCTAGTACCATAAATAAATGTACAATTTTTGTCATAACTCTCCACATGTCAAATTATGAGTGGCGGAGAAAGAATGATGGATTCATATGAAAGTGATAAACAACTAATCATAACTTGTCATGTAAAAGAATTATGAAAAAAATTGTGAATTTGTTTGTGGTACTAGAAGAACTTGTGGATCAATGATTTCTTCATCGTGATTTTGCTTATGGTGCGAGACCATGTTTTTTGGTTCATGTACATAGAGTATTTGATTTATTGGTTGGTTGGCAAGTTTGGTTTTGGTGTTTTGTTGTCTGAAATTTAGCTAATTTGTGTTTGATGTGGTTTTTGTAGAGGGTGTGGAATTCTTGTACTTTGGAAGATGTGAAAGTTTTGGAAGTGTAGCTGAAGCTTTTTTTCATAGTAATGAAAAGAATATACAATTATTTTGAAATGTAGTATAATGTGTAATTTATTCTCTAAATTTTGTTGTAGATAAACAATTTCTATAATTAATTTCTATCTCTCTATTTTCACAAATATATAATATTATTATTTTTGGTGTTTTTTATTGATATTATTCTTTTTTATTGTAGTCCATATTATTCTAACTATTATTATTATGCATTATATTTTCCAAATTTTTAAGTACAACTATTATTATTATTTTTTTTTTTATAGTTTTAGAACCTTTTGTCCTCTTCCTTGTGTGTGTGTGTGTTTGTTTCGCAAAATTATTTTTTTAAGTTTTAAATTTCTCATTCTCTTAAGGAAATTATCAAGATAATAAAAAATTAGGGGTAATTACATTAAACCCACCTGTGGTTTAGCCCAAAATCACTTTGCCTACCTATGTTTTGAAAAGTGTCACTTAACCCACCTGGGTTCTATAACCCACCTCACCTACTGCCGTTAGAAAACACCTTTTAACCCCAAAACATAACATAACACAAATCAAAACACGTTCTTTGAAAATCTTTTTGCGAGAGTGACCATTCGTGTTCTTCTCTCTCTAATCTTCGTTGATTGAACTCGCTGGGTTTAAAGTTTTCAAATTTAGTGAATATTGAAGTTAGGGCTTGTAGTTTCAGTAAAGAAAAACAAGACTATTAAAGATCATCTCTCTAGATCCATGTACAAGTTCTTAGGGTTATTTATTTAATTTTTTTTATATATTTAATTTTCGCAAAATTTGTGAATGTTACATGGTTAAATTTGTGCATTTGGTTTTTTATATGTAAAATCGATTAGGAAGTTAAGAAAATACTATTATGGTTGTTTCTAAATGTGTATACTTGACAAAATCAGGTGTGACAAAATCAAGTGTATTTGTTTATGATTATGGTCGTTTGTGTATTGTGGTTTGTGTGGTCCCTAGGAATTTGTTGGGAAAATGCATTTGCATGTGCTATATGTGGTCTCTTATCCTTGTGTTGTCTCCCAAAAACATAACAAATACATTCAGATTTTCTAGAGTTCCTAGGGTACTCTACCAAGTAAACTTCTTTAAATCCTCACATCTCATTTAAAATTAATGGTTTAAAATGCTGCCACATCATCAATCCACTAACTTACTCTTTTAAAAACACAAAAAATGGGATAAGCTTAGGAAGTAGCTGTGATCCTTAACATTAGCAAACGGATCTTACCTTTTTCTTTTTGGATGGAACAAATCTCAAACTTGAGAAATTCATCAAACCACAAATTACTCCCTCCATTTTTCCCATATGAATCCAAAAGACACTCCTAGGCAAAACAGTTCAAGAAGAAAACCAGACTTTCTTTTACAACTCTTCTACATCCTTGAAATTTTCAATACTTTCAATTACAAATGATAGATCCATACAGCTCAATCCCTTCAAATTGTCCATGGATGACCATTGAAAGCTCAATGGAGGCCAGGTATATCAACTATCTTATTCTCTCTCTAGCCTTTGTTCTTTGTCTATTGTCTACTGACTACTAGTTTCTTCCTTTCTTCTTTACTTTTTTTTTCACCTTTTTTTGTCGTTTCTTTATTTCATACCTATGCTTGATATTAGATTTTTGTTCTTTTGCTATTTTACTATTGCAAAACAGTTTAATGATTGCCCAAGAAAGGCTGTGTTTTTTTTTTGGGGCTACCCTATGCTTGCAAGGTGTTTGATAATTGTTCAAGATAAGAAACAAAGCAGACAAAGAAGATAGTTGTACTAGTTTGTTACCTTTAATATAATCTTAGACAAAGAGCAAGGCCACTATAATTAGAAAGAAGAAAAGAATGATTCAAGTTGAAGATAATTGTACTAGTTTCTTATCTTAAACAATTATCAAACCAGTACAATTAGTTGTATTTAGAGTAGAGCAATTAATGCACTAGTATGGTAATAAAGGATGAGTTGATCCAAATTGAGGGAATAAAAAAAAAAGAAAAAGGTAAAGGAAGATAAAAAATAACATTAGTAGAAACAATAAAAGACATTTCAATCAAGGAACTTGAGGAAGTGACAATGAGTATGACTTTAGATGAGTAGAATGAAGGAAAAGAATAAATATTAATGAAATTGTTGAGGATCCATAGCCAACCCCAACAAATTTGGGACTAAGGGTTTGTTGTCGTACTTTGCTCATTAGGTTCTTCTATGTGATATTTTAATTCTTCTTGTATGATTATTTATTGTATTTGCTAGTAGGCAGGTTTTGTACTCAGCTTGAACTTGGGTGTAGACAAACAGGGGGCTTGGACTCACTGCACATATAATAGACAACTACAAATTGATTCTTAAGTTCCCTGAAGGCACTAATAGCACCTGGGTGTGTTTCTTTTACTCTCCCCTGCTCTCAGTCACTATGTTGTATTTTTTTTATAAGCTACTGAGTGTTGATAATTTTAGTTATAATAATTGCAGTTTAATGAGAAGTTTAAAATATATGAACCTTTGGAGTACACATATGATGTTTGTGAGGCAATTCTATTATGGGAACAGGTCAGATGTTATTCCTTTTAAGTTTGGGTAATTGTTCAGGATTAGAAACAGGGGAGACAAAGAAAATAATTGTATTGGTTTGTTACCTTTAGTATAATCTTAGACAAAGAGCGAGGCCACTATAATTAGAGAGAAGAAAAGAATGATTATTAGTCTTTACTTTTGTGTTTGTCCCATTATGTTTATAATTGAAACAAATGCATGATTACTAATTCTTATTACCCTTTATTTTCACTCAAATGATATTGAGTCTTCTGCCCCTAGAAAAGAATTCAGAACAAGTCCGGTTTGTTTATAATCTCAATTTTAGGCAAGTGTATGATGTTGCAACATGCAATGTGACAATTTTTTCCCTTTCTTTTAGAAATTTAATGTATCATATTGATCTTTATGTCCCACTTTGACACTTTTTTCTTTTCCAAATTCTAATTTTAGGTTCACTTGAAAGCTTGGATGTTGATGATTTATGATTGCACACTAATTATGCGGGTGGCTATCACTGAGTAGCATCCACAGTGGCTTTTAGGATTTAGTGCTTTGGAAAAAAGATAGTAGCAAAGATCACAATATTTAAGAAGAATATGTATCAATAGTGGCAAAAAAGCTTCATGTATTACTAGTGTTTCAATAATTATAGATATGAAATGAATAGTTATTGGCAATAATATCAGTTTTATCACTCTTATCTTACTTTGTTATTTCATAGGTGCTTGTGAACTATACATGTAATATAATGTAACTTATTGCTAAACATTCAAATTGCCAATAATATTGATTTAAAATCTAGAAATTTCAACTTTGCACAAGGTACATTTGTTTTAAAGAAGAGAAAATGCTACATATCAAAGGCCTATCCCCTATTATGTAATAGAGACAATCTTAACAAAAGAAAAATGTAACACTGGCAACATTAACAATGGTCTATCCCCTCCTTTCTCTTACAATAGAGACAATCTTAACAAAAGAAAAATGTAACAGTGGTAGCACTAACAATGACCTATCCCCTCTTCTCTTTTACAACAGGGACAATCTTAACAAAAGAAAAATGTAACATTGGCAATTGAATGATTCGTTTGTCTCATTGTATAAAAGTGCAGCCCCAAAAATCACCATCTCTCTATGGTGATTGAAACCAATAAACATAGCTAAATGCCTAAATTCTTTGTTTGTGCCAAATGTAGTGTCAAAACTAAAAACATCACCAAAATGGGCATAATCAATTATCCTTTTAGCATCAGCCCAAAATATATTAGTTATTTGCTCCTCGATATCCAACAGTACAACATAATGGAACGATGGATTATGAACCAATTGTTGTTGAAAATACCTTAATAAACTACTGGCTTCACCATATATCAAGCTTCATTGTCATCTAGTTTGAAGATAGGTTTTTTGATCAATTCCAGTGTAGCCAAGATTAGCCCTTCCACCAGCCTCTCTACTCATTAACTCATGTATCTCCTTAGGCTTAATTCTAGAAGCATAAGCTAAATCAATAGCAAAAGCTTGGACATTAGACATCTTTTGTTCTGATAGCATCATGAAAGTAGTTGCTGCAAGATGAAGAACAAGGTTGTGCTCAGATACAAAATCGAACACCTTGTACTTTCCGGTCTCACGAACTAATGAAACACCCAATCATACTAGAAAATTAGTCCTTGTTTCTTGTCGAGGTTGACTGGTCAGATGATCTTGCTTATCAGGCTTACGAGTACCCTCTTTAGAACACAAAAATCTTCTTGATATTATTTCTCCATCTATCTTACTTTTATTTGCATAATGCTTTTGAATAGTAAACCCCATTTGTTTTCCATAATTTTTCCAAAACATCCAAGTTGCCTCTTAACGTATCAAACTCCATACCAACTTCCAGGATACAATCATTCATGGTATCCTTGTTTTGACAAGAATTGTCCATCATCTTGTAAAAATACAACCCAAAAAAAAAAAAGAAAAAAAAAACTAAATTCCAATTAAGTGAGTGTTTGGATTACTCTAAAACAGAGAGCACATCTGTGTTTGTGCGTTTTGTTGAAAAAATGTGGGTCCCATGGTATTGTTTACGAACCCACAAAAGTCATCCAAACACAAATTTCAATATAAATTTGGGTCTCATAGCACTATTCACACATTTAAAAATTATTTTGTTATAGTGTTTTAAGTTTTCAGTTTTTAGTAATAAGCAGTATCCAAACAGACCCTAATTGAAATTGAATATTAATATACCAAGGTCCCATTACTAATATACTAAAACTAAATAGACAAGTTTGAAACAATAATCGCAATAGCAAAACCCAATAACATGAAAAGAAAAGCACCAAAGCAGATTTCCAAATCCAATAGCTTGCAAATCATTAGAAAAATTAGCAAAAACACAAAGCAAATTGATTACACCAGTACATATATATCATTTTATGCAGTGAACCCTATCATATTTTTTCAATCCAGTACAATTATCTTCAACCTAATAATATTATATACATTATATTAATATTGACTACAATTGAGTGATTCAAAGTAGATGCATGCTAATTGATATTCAATTGATTCCAAGTGGTTAGAGGCATAATGGATTAACTTATTAATATTCAATTGAATCATTAATTAACTTAGGATTTTCAAATATATAATTCTTCCATAGTATTCTTTCCAAGGGGCAGAAGACTCAAAATTATCATTTGAGTGAAAATAAAGGGTAATAAGAACTTATATATATAAAAAAAAGGTAATAAGAATTAGTAACCAGGCATTGGCCTTTTAATTATAAACATAATGGGGTAAACACAAAGTGAAGACTAAGAATTTTAAAAATCAACAATATGTAAAGGGGTCCCAATTGCCTTATGTTGGTTTTTAGACCCCTTAAAACACAATTGGATTAACCTAGGAATTTAGCAAAGTTGTTACTTAGTCAAATTAATTAAATCTAGGTTAACACAATTAAATAGTCATATCATGTATAGCAACAGAAATATAAAGAACACAAAGATATGATCACCCAGGAAACCAAACCGGTAAAAACCTGGGGAGGATTTAACCTAGCTATCCTCAAGCTAAACATGAATCCACCATCTTGAAAGAATCAAAGTTCATACAATAAGACTTACAAGCCCCCACGCTCGACTTTTTATTGCTATCCACCAGTAGAACTTACTGACACGACCACGTGCAAGCTCCGAATCCACGGACTCCTTCTTTCTTGGATTCTCCACCAAATACAAGCACACCCACTTGTGTTTCTTTAAGCTCCAATGGCAGCAACTGGAATGATCATCAAGGTGTAGAAAAATGTTCTCCTTGAAAACCCTAAGTTTATGTGAAGGAAATCTCCTCAAAGATCTCACAAGAGATTCACATAAACCGCAATATGAGCAACACAAAAACGTGGTTAGGGTTTCCCTTATATACTTAGGGTAAATTAGAAACCTAAACCAATTAAAACTCTTTAGGGCTGAGTTGGAAAACCTATTTAAAAAAATGTCAGGTACGATTTTTGATTGATCGAGCCTAAGCTTCGATCGATCGAAATGTACTAAATTTGTTTTTTAAACAGCTTAGTATTACATTTCAACTTTACAACAAAGAACCAACTTTGAGCACTTCTAAAACAACTTAAATACATTGTTTTGATCATGGTTTGCCAACAATACAAATTAGGATTCTAAATACATAAAACCTAAGTCTTTAGAACCTAACAAACTCCCATTTGGCAATCCGTGACAAAACACAACTTAAATAGCTCAAAGTTTACAAGTAAAAGCCCTTTACAAAATAATGCTCAAAAACGCAAATTCAATCTAACTACTATCCATCATTTGCAAGAGTAGACAGCAGCTCAAATGAATCAACCTGTATATTTCCTGAAACACTTAAACAAAATGCATAACCGCATGTGTGGAAAACAAATACAAGTAAAGAAAAATAAAAATCTTGATTTCAAACACAAACAATAAAGACATATAATAATGAAGAACTCATAAATTATAAATCAATAAGAAGTTTGAAACAAGAACCACAAAATATACTCCCCCTAACATGTATAACCCAACAAAATAAAGACAATGTGGCAAGAGCTAAAAGATAAAATACAAAGTGAAGCACCTAGATACAATCTAAACAACTCCATAAGCTCCAACCAATCAAAAATAAAGTCTTCCCCTAAAACAAAAAACAAGTACAAAGAATGCCAAAAACATCTCTCATATGTACTCCCCCTTTTTGTAACGGAATGCCAAAGGGCAATCAAAATCCATCATCAAAAGGAGGTGGCGATGAAGAACTCCGAAACCGTGCCAAATCTGCTCGCAGACCTCTAATCTCATCCAAAATGTCCACCAAAACCTGTCCTTGAGCCACCTGAACGGTCAAGACATGATCCAATGTACGTCAAATGTCGGAATCATCCGAAGTAGTCAGTGGAGGAACATCAGTAGCAGCAGCAGTACCAGAAGTCTTAGCAGCACTTGTAGATGAGGGAGGAGGGGGGACACTACTAGAGGATGCACCACGAGAGACCGAAGGATCAGCTCTCAAATGAGCAGCCCTCTGATGAAGGAAAGTGGCACCTAGAGGACCAACAACATGGACAGGCTCACTAGAGGGAAAGTCAGCTAGATCTAAAAACAAAAGTATCCTATGAATGAAAATAGGATATATAAGCGCATGTCCTATGGCAGAACTCCTATGAACTTCATTCAAAGAATGAAGGAACAAGTGAGGAAAACTGATAGAAGCACCAGACATAAACGCATATAAAAACACACATCGCTCTAGAGGGATGGTGTGGAGATGAGAAATGGGCCATAAGGAATGACAAGCAACTCGAAGAAACAAATATGCGGTCTCAGTAAGCGCAGAAGACGTGATCCGAGGATCATAACCCCACTGGATAGATGATCCAGTGATGTGTGACATGACCTCATCAATAGGAGGTGACTCATCATAGGGATAGACTGGATCAGTGACAATCGGAACCCTAAGAGCCTCAGCCACTACCCTAGGGGTAATGGTGAACTCCTCACCTCGTATCCAACTCCGAACAACGGTGTTGGAATCATAGATGTGACAGGAGAGGTTAGAGAAGAACTCTCTAATCAAAGCGGTCGGGGGTGGATGATCTATCTCTAAGAGTGACAACCAACCTCTAGACTCAAGATTAGCCCTAATGGCTGGATCGACCTCATCTATAATCACAGAATGCTCAGCCCAAATCTTACGTTTACTATTAGTTTCTCATAGGCCTCATGCGCACTCTTATTCCTAAACAACTGAACCCTAGGAGGAGACACAGCAGGGGTAGAGGGAACCCTATTAGCTCTAGTCTTCCTAGGCATGGTGCTAGAATAAGGAACAAGAGCACAGAAAAAAAAAGGAAAAAACAACAAAAACAAAACCAAGGGCAGACTGCAAGTTAGTAAAAAAAAAAATACAACAAGAAAAACTATATGATGCATGAACATATTAAATGATATGATGCATGAGCTAATGCAAAAAAAAAAAGTCCAAGTTGAGTTCAAACTCACAAAATTGGCTTGAGCATAGAGTTTCTAACAAAAACCCAAAAAAAATTCAACCATTTGTTAATTTTTCAAAAATAAATTGACCAATTGACCATTACACAAGTTAGAAAACTAATTAGAATGATCAATTACATCAAAACAACAAGCCAATTTCATCAATTTCAACTCAATTTAACAAAATCCCCAAATCGGATTCAAGCATAAACCCTAGAATTTTCAATTTTTCATAAAGTCCAAAATTGATCAAATTAATCAACACCAATCATGAATATACCAATATCCCATCAAAACCCAATGATCAATTTCAGAAAACAAGCCTTGAATCATCAAAAATCCCAAAAATAGAGAGGTTCGAAAATATCCCCTAAATGCATGAAATCATGAAAATAAAACAAAAAGGAGGGATAGAATGGTCTTACCGGCCTTGAGGGAGGAAAACCTTGCAAGAATTGAGGAAGAAAACGACAAAAAATGTGATGTGCTGCCTTGCCAAGTCGGAGAGAGAAGAAAAGTTGAAAAACTTTTTGAAAAAGATGTTTTTGAAACAGTCAAAGAACTGTTTTAAAAAACTTGAAATACGATCTTCGATTGATCGAAAATCAGGTTCGATCAATCGAACCAGGCAGAGGCTCACATAAATTTGAAAGCAAAATTTCGATTGATCGAAAAATAGATTGGATCAATCGAAATTCTGGAAAAACAGCTTTTTGAGAGAAAAACCAGATTTTTTGAAAAACTTACCTCAAAGCATTGAATATAACAAAACAAATGCATGAGTATGAGATAAAATGCTCTCCCAAAAACAAGATTTAAACCCAATTTTCTAGAAATTTAGATTTTAAACAATCTCCCCCATTTTTAAAGCAACAAAAACAGTTTTTGCATAAAAACTCAAAGTAATTTTCAAACGTGGTTGGTTAGACCATAAACACACACAATTACATGTACAAAGTTTAGCAAAGAATAACTTTGTGTTGTGTGTGCAACTAGCAAAAAACTTGAGATACATGTGAGGTGATATGAGAACAAAAATCAATCACAAAGTCTACACAATTCATCACATAGAATTTAAAAGAGACTATCACCTAAAGAGTTACATCATATAACTCCCACATCTCCTAGAACATAAGCTTGCAATCATGTAAGTTTCTTGAATTTTGCCTTATAATATACACACCAATTTTTAATTTAAGTGATTTGGCATTCAGCCTAATAGTACACACCAATTTTAAGCAATTTATCAATTAAACCGAGGCTTCACCTTATGTTCTTTTTGTGCATGTGCTACACTTTCTCGAGCACAAAATCTTATGATATGCACTAAGGTGTTCATGATTGGCTAGTGCACAGTGGTGAGATGGTTATTTATGCCTTTCTCAAAAGGATCAAGTCCGACAGTCAAACAACATGTGACTTCAAGATTAAGACAAAGTGATAAACACCATAAACATCTTTCCCACACAACATGTTCTACAAAGCTTTCACTAGTAAAGTGCAATAAATAAGTTCATCAAAGCTAAACAAAGTACAACAAAACATGTCATGTGAAAATAAATTGACCAACCTTGTTTTCAAAAACAAAGAGAATTGCAAGAACAATAATGTGCTTCATTTTTCTTTCCATCCTTTTCCTTTTTTATTTTTTTTATTTTTTTTTATTTTTATATATTAAATAAAAAAAACACCTAGAATGAAATGCATGAATGTAATGCAATGCAAATCCTAGAGACAAAAGAAAAAACACAAAAACCAAAGAACAATGGTCACAAAGGAAAAGCAATGAAGCACAATGACCATGTCAGAGAGACTCAGTTAGTTTGAGTCTTTTGCATCCAAAACTTTTTAGATGCACCACGAGCATTGGAGTTTGTATTCACATTAGAGTGATTTCCAACTCCAAGATTGGAATAAAGGTTGAGCGCCTTTACCAATTCACCAATAAGTGCTATAGGATCTTGTGCTAGAGGCACTGGCACTTTTGGCATATTTGCTCTCTTAGCAGCTTGCAGCTTGTAACAGTTTGGACGAATGTGTCCAGACTTCCCACAAAAATGACACACCCAAGCAAGCTTACCATGCATTTTGTCCTTAGAAAGGGTAGACACCTTAGGTTTAGACTCTTTCAGATCAATCCTAATCTTCCTAGATGATGAAACTTCAATGGGTTTAACTACCTCACTAACAGGGGGTTTGACAGTTTCACTCACAACCTCACTCACAGAAGGTTCAGAAGAAGATGAAGGAACAAAGTGTGTGGAATGAGGAGCAGACACAGAGATGCTTTCAACAAAACCGATACCAGATTTGTTAGAAGGAGACTTTTGAACACTTAACAGTTGATCAAGTTTAGAACTAGCAGATCTAGCAACAGATAAATCAAGTTCCAAATATTTAACTTTATCGAGCAATAACATATTCTCAGTTTTCACATTGTTCAAAAGTTCATTAGCATCAAACAGTTTAACAAGCAGATTCTTTTTATCAAGCTCAAGAGATTCAATCTTTTTCAGGCCAAGTTCAACACTCATAGCATCCTTTACAGCAACTTTGCAAAGTTTATTGTAGGCCTCTTGAAGATCTGCATCTTTAGAGAGTTCCCCATCAGAAGGGTTCTCTTCAGCAGATATGCTTTCACTCACTACAGCAGTAGCTGTGAAAGTAATGAACTTTCCATCCTCGTCACATTCTGACTCATCATCAGAAACTTCACCATCACTAAGGGTTACAGTCATAGCCTTACCCTTAGATTTCAAGTAAGTAGGACATTCAGATTTCATGTGACCATACCCTTGACATCCAAAACACTGAGGACCCATAGAATTATTAGAAGATTGACCTACTTTTTCTCTAGGTTTGTCAATATTGTTAACCTTAGTGGGATCATTCTTCCTAAAACTTCTAGGTTCAGCAGTGTTCACACCTCTTGCCTCTCTATTGTTATTCCTGAGAAAGTTTCTAAAGTTCTTGGAAAGGTAAGCAATCTCTGTAGCAGAGAACTCATCATCAAATCCACCAACCTCAATATCATCAACTGACTTAAGAGCCATTGATTTGGATTTGCTAGTTTTGGGTAGGTCCAACTCATAAGACTGAAGAGATCCTACAAGTTCATCAACAGGGATGGAGTCCACATCTTTACTTTCAGTTATGGCAGTCACCTTGGGTCTAAAGTTCTCAGTTAAAGATCTAAGAATCTTCCTAACAATTTTAGGTTAATCATAAATTTCACCCAAGTTATAAGCAGAATTAACAATATCATTCAGTTTAGCATAGAATTCATCAAAAGATTTATCATCAGACATCCTAATGCTTTCAAATTTAGAAGTTAATTGCTGCAATTTATTGATTTTGACACCTTTGTGCCTTCATGCACAGTTTGGAGGATATTCCAAGCAGTATGAGCAACCTCAACATTTGAGATTCTCTTAAATTCCTCCATATAAACAGCGTTAAAGATAGCATTCATAGCCTTGCTATTAAACGCAGCTACTTCTTTTTGAGAAGTTTGCCACTCACTAACAGGAGTAGTGGGCTTCTCCCATCCGTATTCAACGGAGTTCCAGACTCTCTCATCAATGGATTTCAGGAATGCTTTCATCCTTACTTTCCAATAAGCATAATTATTCTCGTCAAAGTGAGGAGGAATAACCAGAGAGTGTTCGTGTTCCATGATCAAGGATCAGCTTAAAGATCAAAGGATCAAAAACAAGAGAGCTACCTGCTCTGATACCACTTGTTGGTTTTTAGACCCCTTAAAACACAATTGGATTAACCTAGGAATTTAGTCAAGTTGTTACTTAGTCAAATTAATTAAATCTAGGTTAACACAATTAAATAGCCATATCAAGTATAGCAGCGGAAATATATCCTCAAGGTAAACATGAATCCACTATTTGAAAGAATCGAAGTTCATACAATAAGACTTACAAGCCCCCACACTCGACTTCTTATTGCTACCCACCAGTAGAACTTACTGACACGACCACGTGCAAGCTCCGAATCCACGGACTCCTTTTTTCTTGGATTCTCCACCAAATACAAGCACACCCGCTTGTGTTTCTTTAAGCTCCAATAACAGCAACTGGAATGATCAAGGTGTAGAAAAATCTTCTCCTTGAAAACCCTAAGTTTATGTGAAGGAAATCTCCTCAAAGATCTCACAAGAGATTCACATAAACCGCAATATGAGCAACACAAAAATGTGGCTAGGGTTTCCTTATATACCTAGGGTAAATTAGAAACCTAAACCAATTAAAACTCTTTAGGGCTGAGTTGGAAAACCTATTTAAAAAAACGCTAGGTACGATTTTCGATCGATCGATCGAGCCTAAGCTTCAATCGATCGAAACGTACTAAATCTGTTTTTTAAATAGCTTAGTATTACATTCCAACTTTACAACAAAGAACCAACTTTGAGCACTTCTAAAACAACTTAAATACATTGTTTTGATCATGGTTTGCCAACAATACAAATTAGGATTCTAAATACATAAAACCTAAGTCTTTAGAACCTAACACCTTACTTGTATAGAATCCCATTGACTGCCTTGTGGCATTGGTCTAACTATGGATATCACATAACCCAGTACAAGTGCCTTACCAATTTTACAAGAAAAAAGATTATTACTGCATAAGCAGGATGCAGACCATAAACTAAATAAGTATAGTTCATTCATGAAATGGTCATCATATAAGAATCATTCTTTTCTTCTCTCTAATTATAGTGGCCTTGCTCTTTGTCTATGATTATACTAAGGGTAACAAACTAGTACAATTATCTTCTTTGTTTGCTCTGTTTCTTATCTTGAACAATTATCAAACACCTTGTAGGCAAAGGGTAGGCCAAAAAAAACATAGCCTTTCCTAAGAAATCCTTAAACAGTTTTGCAATAGTGAAATTGCAAAACAACAAAAATCTAATATCAAGCATAGGTATGAAATAAAGAAACAAAAAAAAAAAAAAAAAAAAAAACGAAAACAAAAAACAAAAAAGAAGAAGAAGAAGAAAGGAGGAAACTAGTAGTCAATAGACAATAGACAAAGAACAAAGGCTAGAGAGAGAGTAAGATAGCTAATATACTTGACCTCCATTAGGCTTTCAATGGTCATCCATGGATGATTTGAAGGGATTAAGCTGGATGGATCCATCATTTGTAATTGAAAGTATTGAAAATTTCAAGGATGTAGGAGAGTTGTAAAAGAAAGTCCGATTTTCTTCAAGGATGTGGGTTGATGAATTTCCCAAGTTTGTGATTTGTTCCATCCAAAAAAAAAAAAAAGGTTAGATCTGTTTGCTAATGTTAAAGATCACGGCTGTTTCCTAAACTGATCCCCTTTTTTTTGTGTTTTTAAAAGAGTAAGTTAGTGGATTGATGATGTGGTAGCATCTTAAATCATTAATTTTAAATGAGAGGTGAGGATTTAAAGAAATTTACTTGGTAGAGTACCCTAGAAACTCTAGAAGATTTGAATCCTAAAATGCACTTTATGTATATGTTTGTTGGTCTTGTTGTCTTTATCTGTTTGTCAGTATGTAAATAATCTAATTATTTTATTTGCAAATGGATGATTTCACATTTGATTTTGTGGTTAATGTTGGGGATGTTTTGTGTGGAACCCAGACCTACAATATGTGGGTGGGATTGTACATAGATTGTTAGAAGTTGACCTTGACAGGTTAAGTTACTATGAAATGCAAGATATATGTTCTGAGGTTGGGGCTCCCATAAGCAGTTGGTTGCGTTTTGATATTACTCAAATAATTGACAGGCACATTCAAATATATAGCCATGTAGATTATGTTTTGATATAAGCGCAAATTCTCACCTCCAAATTAAGGATTAACTCAAATAAAAATCAAACCAAAACTATAAGAAAAAGAGAGAAGACTTGTGATAGGAAACTCAAAAAACACAACATAAAAACAACCAAACCCAAAATAGAGATATTAAAAAACATAAAAATTCTTTAACCTAAAGGGGAGAGAGAGAGAGAGAGAGAGAGAGAGAATGATCGACCGAATAGACTGAAGTGTCCAAACGGACTGAATAGATAGAATTGGACCAAGTGGATTGAAATGGACCGAAATAGATTGACTTAGACTAATTAAAATGGACCAAATGGACTAAGTGGACTGAAATGCTGTGCTTATGTAACTTAACAAGAGCGCAATTACAATAAACGCTACACTTTAACTTTTGGATGTTATATGTAAGTTTGCTATTTCGATCTCTTTTGCTTGTAATTCTTTAGTTACAATTTGTAATGCTATCTTGTGTTTAGTATCGTTAATGAGGTAGTTTTTTCCGGAAAATAAAAATCATTGAATTGTATAAAAAAAGCTTGTGCCATATATGAAATATCAATCAAATAGAGATTCCTAGTTTATAAATGTATTTCTAATTTCAACATCTTTTTTAAAAGTCTATTTCAACATCTGAGTTTTATGAATCATAAAGCGAATATCACAGTTATTTCCTCGAAATAATGGAGAAGTTATAAGATATCTATAAATAAATGAAGAATAGAAAAAAAAAACAATGTACGAGTATGTACTGTTGCTCCCATATGGTGGCATCGAATTTAATAAGTATTGAGGATAAACATCCATTATAATTGGAAGGGCAGTATTTATTTGCACACACTATGTGCCATACACTAAAATTGTGACTTTTAAGTTATATTTTCAAAGTTGAAAACGTGACAGCACCAGATGGTCCAGATTTAATTGAACTAGTTGCATAGGGTCTTTATTTTTGTTGTTGGTGCTAATTGTATTCTATAAATTTTAAAAGTTAACTTTTCTTTTTCCTCTGCCATTGGATCAAATACTTTCTTTTTAAAAAGTGAGAAAACATTTTGCATCTAATCTAATGGCAATGGAAAAAAGATTAACTTTTTTCTTCTACCATTGGATTAAATTGCATCTGGTACAAAATCCCAATCCCATCTAAGAGGTCCTTTAACAATACTGTTTCAACGTTTTGTTGTTACTTGTGAAATGGTTGCCTTTTTGTCTGTGATAATGTAATTTTATTTCTAAGGGGGTGTTTAGTTCGCTGCCCAGTTCAGACAAATGGTTGATATTATCTTGACAATACTTATCAATCTTCATATGAAGTGATATGGTTGCTATTATCTTGACAATACTTATTAATCTTCATATATTAACTTTCTCCATTCTAATCAATCCAAGAACTTCTAGAACTTGTAAAAAGCTTATCACAAAGCATTAAAACAAATAGAATATCAAGATTATATAGAAATCTAAATGAGAGAGAGAGAGAGAGAGAGAGCATCAGGTTGGGATTGATTTGGCTAGAGAGATAAAAGTTAGATTAGAGAGAGGGACTAGGTTAGGATTTGAAATTTCCAGTTAGGACAATTTTGTAATTAAAACATATTGGCATGAATAATTTTTTCAATTAGAAAGATGATCTCATTTCCATAAATAGGTAAATATAAGATTACCATTATATAATAAGATAATGAGATCACTTTTTCTAAAAAAAAAAAAAAAAAAAATAATAATAAAATAAAGAGATTACAATAAATTAGGGTAATATGAGATTTTTGGTAAATTTTTTTTCTTGATACAGAGATTTTTGGTAATCTTAGATTATTGTAATGTTGTACACAAATAAATGACCAAACAGAGTAATGTCCTAACGTGTTTCTCAAAAAGAAAAAAAAAAAGTATTACACTAATGTGATGAACATTCTAAATGCAACGTTAAGTTGTAGTGAAACGCAGATAGAGCCCGTTGATCCATAGTTGTTCAAATCAGAATTCTTATCCTTTACTGCTTCATTGACTTGTGACCTGCAGTTGATGTTGGGGAAATTACGACATCTCATCTACTTCTTGGCATATGGTCTGAAGTAATTGAATCACCAGTTCATAAGGTAATGGCTTTAATGATGAGAAAGCCAAAGAGCTGGAGTCTTTTAAGTTCTGAACCTGGATTTGTAGATAATTAATACATTCATTTGATTTTTGTTACCATATATACTTGTAATTCTATATTTTTTTGGAGATGAATCAATGATATTGTCTATTCTTTCTTTTGAAGTTGCTAGTTCTGTCATGGACATTTCCATTAGGACTTTCTCAGATTGCTTCCATTTTGAGATTGCCTAGCTATATAAGTTGTTCTCCATATGGATACAATTTTTATTGAATGCCTAATGTTTCCATTGTCCCAAAGTCCCAAATTGAGGACGCTTTTGCGTGAAACATTGTTGAGGGCATGTGATGGAGTTTGCCGGTTAGGTTAGTGTTATGAGTCTTATGACAATAACTTATTTTCTTGTTGTGTCACACCTTTCTCGCTTGCCAGCAGTTTCGTTACGAAATGGGCTTTTCCTTGAGGGAACCATGAAACATGGATCTGAAACATTCTAGGCCAGTCTCACACTGGGCTTCCAAATCATTGCTTAGGATTACTTCACAAGGACCGCAATAGACCTTGGTCTGCAATGTGCCCAAGTATAGGAGTCTGCACTTTGCAGCAATGTTTTATGGGGACATATATTTTCAATTGAACCTATTCACTTGATTATTTTCTAGCATATGTTTTGATGCTAAAGGCGAAAAAAAAAATGTTTACAACTTATTCAGTTTTTCTCATACTTGGGCAGTTTTAACTGTCTCTACAATTGAGTGGTTTTCATCTTCCTTAACAATGTCCACATCACGTGCTAGTAATTGTGCCTTGCCCGCTTCTTCATCCCAGTCGATCCTTATGACAAAGACCAATAGTAAAACCAAGCAAGCTACCATCCCCAACAAGAAACCAATCAACAGCCCACCAAGTCCAAGTGCGGCCTTGAAGGCTAAAACCACACCTAAGGGTAAAGCTAGAAGGTAGAACCCACCAAGGTTGGCATACATACCCAACCATGGCCTAGCTGTTCCCCGGACAATTCCCCCACATACTGCTAATGGAAAATTCACTACTTCCACCAAAGCCATTAGCAACATCATCTTCTTTACACATCTTATGGTCCCCTTATCATGGCTAAACAGAGGCCCCCATATTCCTCTGGCTGCTACCATCACCACACCGCCTATGCAACCGGCTACGATGCTCACTCCCAGAGACACATATGCCGACTGGTATGCAGGACCGGCATGGTTTGCGCCAAGCTCATTCGACACACGGGTGGATGCACATGTTGCCAATGATAACATCACAGAGTAAAGCAAGTAATCAAAGTTTAGCACAATTGCTAACACTCCAACAGCTTGCTTTGCATTCCCTAGCCTCCCTGTGAGCAAGACTAAAATCTCATAACACCACCATTCAAGGCAGGCGGTAAGGCAACAAGGCCCGCAGAGCTTGATCAACCTTAGCCAGTCACTAATGCTTTGTTCACACCACCCACCTTCCTTCCACCCTCTCTCTCTACTATTTTCCATTACAAACACATATAAGGCAAGTAGAATCACTACCATGAGATCAGTGATCCAAATTGCCATTGAAACTCCCTCAAGACCCTTAACTTTTGCAAGAAATATATTGATAGGAATGTGAACAGCTAGAGCTAGAGCCGAGCTAAACATTATAGGAACAGTTATACTCTGTGAGCTCAAGTAGGCTTTGAGTGGACATAGAAATGAAGTGATTACCAAATCAGGAAGGAGATAGAAGAGATAGGTCTTTGCCACAATTGAAATGTCTTTTTGTTGGCCAAAATAAATGAGAATTTTATCGACGTTGAGCCACAAGAAAGTTATAGGTAGTGTGGTAAGTAGTAATAAGAAGATTGCCATGAGAAGGGTCTTGTGAAGGAGTTTAAAGTTTTTGGCTCCGTAAGCTTGACCACATATGGGTTCCATGGCGCCACAGAGGCCGTTCAAGACAGAGAAGCCTGTGACATTCGCAAACGTGAACCCAAGTGCACCTCCTGCCAATTTGAGCTCCCCAAGCCTGCCTAAAAACGCTGTTGTGATTGCTATCTTTGCAAACCATGTCAAATTCATTGCTACCAATGGAACAGCAATTCCCCTTTGCGCCTTTAGCTCCGAAAGCATAATCTTTGATAAGTTAGCTGGCCATTTTTGAGTTAGAGGTGGGGGAGATGAAGGTGTTTGAAAGGTTTTCTTACTTGGGTTCTCTTCAAGTTTTGTGGCAGTAGACATTATTGCTGAGCAAAATGGCTTGGTGGGTTTGTTTTAGATATCTATTTTTCTTAGTGTAGATGAGAGAACTCGGGCTCTACTTAGATAAGATTAATTATGTTGAGTGCATGAGTTTCGTGAGAATGTTGGTTTCTAATTGAGCTAATGCGTCGGCTTTTGTAACAGCCAATGAAGAAGGAGAGGGATTTGGTGGTGGATCTATCTATATTGCGTGATGAGAATGCATGGGCAGGGCCATATATATATATATATATATATATATATGTCATGCTGAAAAAACTTCTCCAGAATCAAATCTCACGAGATTTTGGTGTCAGATTATTTGTTATTTTTCGTGATGAAAAGGATATTGAAAGAATGAAATCTTGTAGGAAAGTAACTGCTTAATCTACGAAATTGAAAACCTGCTAGTACATTCCTCACTGTTTTTTGATGCTTTCCATCCACCATATGGGCACGATAAAAATTAAATAGAGAGAGAATGACGAAGGAATGCTAAACATTTTGGTCTTAACGCCCAAAACTACAAAAATTAATATTCCTTATTTCTTATTCATAAAAAAGAAAATATTCCTTGTAAAGCAATGTCAAAATCTGGGTCTAAGAAAACCCGTGTATTTTGTTGACAAAGATTTTGGTTGGTCGAAAATTGAGATTCAGATCTCTTCGTTGCCTTTCTTGGGAGTCTAGTGGTGCCTCATGTAAATTTTTGTCCATTGAGTTTACTTTTCCTAGGGAACTCAAAGGGGCCGGGATTGTTTCTTTTGTGAGCAATCTGCATAATTATTTATAAGGATTTGGAGGGTTTGAGGTCACGATTTGGTGTAGGGCAAAATCTGTAATTTAATTTCTATAATTTATTATTTATTTCTAGCATGTAATCAACATAAATGCATTGATGACTTAAAATTAAACACAATTTTTATAATAAAAATATAAAAATATAATTATTCAAATTATTAAAAAAAAAAAAAAGTAGCATGTAACACATGCATACTTATAGATACATTTAAAATTAAACACACTATTTATCATACAAATATAAATAATTAGTTAATTTTTTTAAAGTAATTGTAATTAGTTACATACTAAAATTCTTACCCAAATTTAATACTATTTATGATCATTTTTTTTTCTAATTTTTAATAAGATAGAACGTGTTGTGATTTTTGTTGTGTGGTGATTTTTATTGAGTATATGTGATTGGTTTTTTTTTTTGTTTTTGTTTGTTTGTTTGTTTTTTTTTTTTTTTTAATTTATAGTTCATTAATATTAGATTCTTAGTATTTTGCACTCATTAACTTACTTAGCACAAAGATTTAAAAACTTAAGTGGATACATGGCACGAACTTAAGTGGATAATTATGATGTGGTCTCCTGTCTCCACATAAATTTAGACATATGGCTCAAAATTGAATTCTTATTTCAAATTTTAATTGAACTTTCTTTGAGCTTTGCCTACACACACACACACATACACACAAACTAGTGTGTAGTATCGTGCATATGCATGAGTACAATTAAAAATAATCACAATTATATGTTTCAAATAATACATTTTTTTAGAAGAGGTTCAAATTATACATGATATTAATTTACATTTTTTTAAACCATACTGTAGGGGCGAAGGTCCAAAATTCATACGTACTGGGCCTTGGGCTTACGAGAGTCCAAATTGATAAGTATTGGATCCTAGTCCTTATCCGAGAACCTGAATTTTCGAGAAAGTATGAATGAGAAATTGAAGACTACTAAGATTTACCAACTAAGATTTTGGGTGTGGGAAATAACCGGGAAGCTTTCCGAGGAGATATTCCTCCTCGGATCTATTGAACGCGGTTCAATTGTTTACTCAGAAAACAATCAGACCATTATAATAATTCTCCACAAAGTTCCCACCACGCAGAGACGCCTCACGGACACACAGGGAAGAAGGAAGACTCCAAAATATCTAGAGAAAAGCTGCTACCACCACATTAAATTCATTGTACCTACTTTTATGGCCGCATTTATGTGGAGTAGACCTCTGAACAGTGTTTCCTGGGAGATCACAACTCAGAAAAAGCTGAAGAAGAAGTTTGATGGGACAAATACTCAAGTGATGGCTTGAATGATAAACAAGTGTAGGGGGAGGATGGTTCAAGGGGACTATATAATGGGAAATATCTTCCATAAGAAAGGGATCAGAACAGAGAAGGATTTTTGATATTATTGGAGAAGGATTAAGAAACTAAAAAGAAGAAAAGTCTCATTGGATTAGGGATTTATTGGTTATCTTGTTTATTATTTTCTTGATAAACATTGTTAAACATCATAATAGCCGTTATTAAACTTACTGAAGCCCAGTTCTTCAATCCATCCTCTACAAATTTATTGACTGGGATTCATTGGGCCAAGATCCAATAATATTTGGGCTTGAGCTTAGAATCGTGACCTTACAATTGGCGCCGTCTGTGGGGATGAACTTGTGCATCAGTAAAGTATAACGGTTAAATATGGCAGGATTAAGTCCATATTAAACAAGTCCACATCAGGCGGAATCTGCGAACGTTCATCAACAAGATGATTTCCTTAATCTTGAACGTGAAAGAGATTGGGAAAACTATCAAGAAGGCAATGTACATACAACCCATACAAGTGGAAGCCGTTTTCGAAGGAGAAGCCACATCTCCCACAGGCGAGGTGCTAATAAAGGCATGCAACGAGAGATTGATGAATTGAAGAAGCAGCTTCATCGAGCACAACGGAAGCGATCCCCTTTCAGCTCCGATGTCTCTTCTAATGATGAAGAGGACACTATTTACAAACAGAGGTCAAGAACTCCACCAAGCGAATCCTTCTCCTATGATGAAGAGCACCTCCACTGAAGAAAACACAAAGCCCTTCTCGTAAAGGAGTGGGAACTAACATTATGAAAAGGGCGTTGAGTCAAATTTCTAAGTTACCCTTCACACGGGGGATAGAAAAGGCAAAACTTCCTAGACAATTCCACCAGCCTACGTTCATCATGTATAATGGCCGAACAGATCCTGTAGAACACGTAAGTCAGTTCAAACAGAAGATGACTGTTCATGCTTAGGACGAGGACTTGATGTGTAGGGTTTTCCCATCCAACTTAGGACCAATGGCGATGAGATGGTTCGACGGGCTAAGGACAAATTCTGTTAGTTCCTTCAAAAAGCTCACCCAAGCATTTTGTTCCCGATTTATCACATGCAGAAGGGTTCCTTAATCTTTGGACTCTTTATTGTCCATGTCAATGAGAGAGGGAGAGTTCGTAAAGGCGTATTCAGACAGATACTGGGAAATGTTTAATGAGATTGATGGTGATTTTGATGACGTCGCCATTAAAACTTTCAAGGTTGGCCTCCCATTCGAGCACGATTTAAGGAAGTCTCTGATAGGTAAACTTGTGACCAGTTTACGCCAGCTCATGGACCAAGTTGATAAATACAAGAGGATCGAAGATGACCAATAACAAGGAAAAGGGAAGGCTAAGTTTATCCTTCAGGAAAGGAGGGATTTCAGGTCGGATCGATACAATAATAACCGTCCGAGAAGGGATTATGCAAGACAATCAGGGTCTACCAATACCCAAAGGGTTAATGCAGTGTTTTGAGAGTCGGTCCGGCAAGTTCTAGAGAAAATTAAGAACGAACCATTCTTCAAATGACAAAATAAAATGGCTGGAGACCTTAAAAAGCGCAACCAAAGCCTTTACTGCCATTACCATCAGGAGCAGGGACATACCACAGAAGACTGTAGGAATCTGTGGGATCATTTAAACCAGCTGGTCTGAGAAGGAAAACTAAAATCACTTTTGCATCATTCTAGTGGCCAAGGGAACCATACGAGTTCAGAATCCCAGAAAAATGCTCCTTCTAGGCCTTTTTTGGGAACGATTAATGTCATCTTTGCTGCTCTTGGAAGGACTGGATCCTACCCCTCCAAAGTGATGTCAGTGGCTCGGCTGTTAGCTAATGAGGATGGTTCAGAGCCGAAGAGGGCTAGAATACTAACTCAACCGACTTTGAGCTTCTCGGACGAGGATAAAGCCGGAACCATCCAACCCCATGACGATGCTTTGGTAGTTACGCTCAAAATAGGGGGGGTATGATGTGAGGCTAGTGTTGGTAGATCAGGGTAGTGCCGTCGAAATTATGTACCCTGATCTATACAAGAGGCTGAATTTAAAACCTGAGGATTTAACGGCCTATGAATCTCCCCTAGTAAGTTTTGAAGGAAAGACTGTCATTCCCAAAGGCCAGATCAGGCTACCCATACAAACCGATTCAGAAGTAGTGGAGGTGGATTTCATTGTGGTAGATTCTTATTCTCCCTATACAGCCATTGTGGCCAAGCCTTGGCTTCATGCCCTAGGGGTTGTCTCCTCTACCTTGCATTAAAAGGTGAAATACCCATCGGAAGGCCTAGTTAAAGAGATTTTGGGAAGTCAATTCGTTGCTAGACAATGCATGGTGGTGGCCATCTTGCACAAACCCAAGGCTGCGCCCTTGGCCTTTGCCAGAAAGCTCCTATAGCAATCAAAAGTTCTGGCTTCATCAGAAAGGGAATCAGCCAAGGAGGCGAGCTGTGAGGATCTAGAAAAAGTGGTTATTGATAATGATCCGGAGAAGTTCTTTCAAGTTGGGGTTTAATTGCCTCCTCAAGAAAAGCAAGAACTAATAGAATTCCTCCAAAAGAATGTTGATGTGTTTGCCTGGAACGCTTATGAAGCCCCAGGAGTTGATCCTGACTTCATCTGTCATCACTTGAATGTCAACCCATCAATCACTCCTAGAAAGCAACCACCTAGGCATTCATCCAAAGACCATTATGAAGCTGTTAAGGACAAAGTAACTAAATTTAAGCAAGCAGGGGCTATCAAGGAAGTATTTTACCTCGAATGGTTAGCCAACACCGTGGTAGTAAAAAAGAAGAACGGAAAGTGTTCGGGTATGCGTAGACTTCATAGACTTGAACAAAACCTATCCGAAAGATCCTTTCCCCCTTCCTCTGATAGGTCAGTTGGTGGACGCAACGGTAGGCCATCCTTGGATGAGTTTCCTTGATGCTTTCCAAGGATACCATCAGATACCACTGACCTTAGACGATCAGGAGAAAACGTCTTTTGTCACTCCCATTGGGAATTACTACTATAAGGTGATGCCTTTTGGTTTGAAAAATGCTTGGCCGACATACCAAAGGATGATGACCAAGATGTTCGAATCACAAATGGGTAAGAATATTGAGGTGTATATAGATGACATGGTGGTGAAAGTAAGATAGTGTCCGAGCATATAGGGGACCTCACAAACATCTTCGAAATTCTAAGGGGACACAAGCTCCGTCTTAATGCCTCCAAATGCTCTTTTGGGGTAGGTTCGGACAAGTTCCTTGGCTATATGGTGCCTCACCGAGGAATTGAGGTGAACCCTGACCAAATTAAAGTCATAAATATTTTGCAACCTCCTCGGAACCCCAAAGAGGTTCAAAAGTTAACTGGAATGACGGCAGTTTTGAATCAGTTCATCTCTCGGTTGGCAGACAGATGTAGACCTTTCTTCCTATTAATGAACAAATGGAAATGTTTTGAATGGACCGAGGAGTGTGCTCAGGCATTCCAACAACTTAAAGAGTATCTTTCTCATCCATCTATTATGTCCAATCCTGAAACAGATGAAGTTTTGTTTGCTTATATCGCTGTGGCTCCTCATTCCATGAGTTTTGTATTGATATGAGTCAACAGTGGTAGACAATGACCAGTCTATTACGTGAACAAGTCTTTACATGAAGCCGAGATTTGTTATTTACTATTAGAGAAAGCAATCCTAGCGGTGGTGCATGGTACTCGAAAGCTCCCCCATTACTTCCAAGCACATACGGTGGTTATCCTAACCCAGCTTCCACTCAAAACCATACTTCGAAGTGCTGATTATACTGGGAGGATAGCAAAGTGAATGTCAACCCATCAATCACTCCTAGAAAGCAACCACCAAGGCGTTCATTCAAAGACCATTATGAAGTTGTTAAGGACAAAGTAACTAAACCTAAGCAAGCAGGGGCTATCAAGGAAGTATTTTACCCCGAATGGTTAGCCAACACCGTGGTAGTAAAAACGAAGAACGGAAAGTGTTTGGGTATGCGTAGACTTCACAGACTTGAACAAAGCCTGTCCGAAAGATCCTTTGCCCCTTCCTCGGATAGATCAGTTGGTGGACGCAACAGTAGGTCATCCTTGGATGAGTTTCCTTAATGTCTTCCAAGGATACCATCAGATACCACTGACCTTAGACGATCAGGAGAAAACGTCTTTTGTCACTCCCATTGGGAATTACCACTATAAGGTGATGCCTTTTGATTTGAAAAATGCTTGGCTGACATACCAAAGGATGATGACCAAGATGTTTGAATCACAAATGGGTAAGAATATTGAGGTGTATATAGATGACATGGTGGTGAAAGTAAGATAGTGTCCGAGCATATAGGGGACTTCACAAACATCTTCGAAATTCTAAGGGGACACAAGCTCCGTCTTAATGCCTCCAAATGCTCTTTTGGGGTAGGTTCAGACAAGTTCCTTGGCTATATGGTGACTCACCGAGGAATTAAGGTGAACCCTGACCAAATTAAAGCCATAAATAATTTGCAACCTCCTCGGAATCCCAAAGAGGTTCAAAAGTTAACTAGAATGACGGCAGCTTTGAATCGGTTCATCTCTTAGTCGGCAGACAGATGTAGACCTTTCTTCCTATTAATGAACAAATGGAAAAGCTTTGAATGGATCGAGGAGTGTGCTCAGGCATTCCAACAACTTAAAGAGTATCTCTCTCATCTACCTATTATGTCCAGTCCTGAAACAGATGAAGTTTTGTTCGCTTATATCGATGTGGCTCCTCATGCCGTGAGTTTTGTATTGATATGAGTCGACAGTGGTAGACAACGACCAGTCTATTACGTGAACAAGTCTTTACATGAAGCCGAGATTTGTTATTTACCATTAGAGAAAGCAATCCTAGCGGTGGTGCATGGTACTCGAAAGCTACCCCATTACTTCCAAGTACACACGGTGGTTATCCTAACCCAGCTTCCACTCAAAACCATACTTCGAAGTGCTGATTATACTGGGAGGATAGCAAAGTGGGGCACGATCTTAGGGGTTTTTAACATCAAGTACATGTCTCGTACCTCAATCAAAGGTCAGGTTTTTGCAGATTTGGTTGCCGAGTTTGCTGAAGGCCCCGCAGAAAATGAATCAGAGGAACACCGCATGGGTGAAAAATCAGTTGGCCTAGTTACGGCGCAAGAACCATTACAGTGGAAGGTATACGTGGATAGGGCAACAAACCAAAAAGGGTCTGAAGTGGGGCTAGTCTTGATCTTGCTCGAAAAACTTATCGGAGAAAAGTCGTTAAGGCTAGGCTTTTCGGCCATGAACAACGAGGCCGAGTACGAAGCATTATTGGAAGGAATGTCTATGGTTCAGAGAATGGGGGGAAAATCAGCTACAATTTTCTCGGATTCAAGGCTAGTCGTCGGTCAAGTGAAGGGAGAATTAGAGGTAAGGGATGAGAGAATGCAAGGGTATTTGGCTCAAATTAGGCATTTGCAACTGAAATTTGAATCATTCAGCCTACAACACATCCCTAGAAGTGGAAATACCAATGCTGACTCCCTATCCACGTTGGCAACCTCCTCGGCTCAAAATTTACCTCGTGTTATTCTCATAGAAGATCTATGTAAACCCTCAGGAATAAGAGGGAATATGATCTGCGTTCACCATGTCAGAATAGGGCCCAGTTGGATGGACGGCATTATTCAATTCCTGAGTAAGGACGTTTTACTAGAGGACAAATCAGAAGTGGAAAAGATACGTAGGAAGGCTCCTCGGTTCTGACTATCTGAGGACCAGAAACTGTACAAGCGCTCCTTCTCTAGGCCATATCTACTTTGCATTCATCCTGAGGTATCAGAGTTACTCCTTAAGGAATTACATGAAGGAATCCGTGGGAGCCATACATGAGGGAGATCCATAGCTCATAGGGCCATCACCCAAGGTTATTGGTGGCCAAATATGCAAAAGGAAGAACTAGAATATACGAAGAAGTGCGATCAATGTCAAAGATTTGCACCAAACACACACCAACCGAGAGGATTCCTGAATCCCCTCTCCAGTCCTTGGCCTTTTGCACAATGAGGTTTAGATATTGTTGGCCCATTTCCAAAAGCAGCTGGAAACAAGAAATATTTGTTGGTTGGCACAGACTACTTCACCAAATGGGTTGAAGCTGAGTCTTTAGCGAATATCTGAGATGTGGACGTAAAGAAGTTTGTCTGGAAGAACATTATCACCCATTTCGGAATACCTCAATCCCTCATCTCGGACAATGGACTTCAGTTCGACAGCAAATCCTTTAGGAGATATTGTTGTGAGTTGGGAATTACAAACATGTATTCCATTTCAGCTTATCCCCAAGGGAACGGACAAGCTGAAGCTGTTAACAAGGTCATAGTGAGGGGACTTAAGAAAAGGTTGGACGATGCAAAGGGAAGATGGGTGGAAGAACTACCGTATGTCCTATGGGCGTATCGAACCACTCCTCGCAGGTCAACTTGAGGAACCCCCTTTTCGATGTCTTATGGAGCTAAGGCTGTCATCCTTATAGAAACGGGCTTTCCGACATTAAGAACCCGATCATTCAATCCTAGCAATAATGATGAATTGTTGGAAAGAAGCTTGGACCTCATTGAAGAAAGAAAGGAAAGTGCAATGGTCCAATTGGCTTATTATCAGCACAAACTCAAATAGGGCTATGATGCCAAGGTAAAACTAAGACCACTAGAGCCTGGGAATTTGGTGCTAAGAAAGGTTTTAGGCATAGAAAAAAATCCAACGTGGGGTAAATTAGGGCTCAACTGGGAGGAACCCTATCGTATCACCTTGGTGGCTAGCATAGGAGCATATTTTCTAGAAGATTTAGATGAGCATGTAATACCTCGTCCTTGGAATGTAAACAACCTGAAAAGGTATTATTATTAATAAAAGTTTCCTTTCTTCAAGTATTTATTTTGTTGTGTAAATACATCAAATTAATTACTGTTTGTTCTCTATATAATTGTTAAACAGATCTCAAGTCATGTCAGGTCTCTCGGACCACATACTTGTGTGAAATTAACACTCCCTGACATCTATATAATTGTTAAACAAATCTCAAGTCATGTCAAGTCTCTCGGACCACATAATTGTGTGAAATTAACACTCCCTGGCATCTATATAATTGTTAAACGTATCTCAAGTCATATCAAGTTTCTCGGACCACATACTTGTGTGAAATTAACACTCCCTAGCATCTATATAATTGTTAAACAGATCTCAAGTCATGTCAAGTCTCTCGGACCACATACTTGTGTGAAATTAACACTCATTGACATCTATATAAGTGTTGGACAGATCTCAAGTCATGTCAGGTCTCTCGGACCACATACTTGTGTGAAAATTAACACTCATTGGCATATATATTTAAGTGTTAAACAGATCTCAAGGTATGTCAGGTCTTTTAGACCAAGTCCTTGGGTGAAATTAACGTTTCTTTGCGTAAATACATTAAGTTAATTGCTATTTATTTTCTAATAATTCTTAAACAGACCTCAAGGCATGTCAGGTCTCTCGGACCACATACTTGGTTGAAATTAACGTTCCTTTATATCTATATAATTATTAAACAGATTTTAGGGTATGCCAGGTCTCTCGGACCACATACTTAGATGAAATTAACTTATATCAACTTAACATTGGTTGATGCTTATTTGAAGATTAAACACTCATTAAGACTCCAAGTATTCTTATGTTCATAATAGTATACTAAGGGTATTATCTATCTGTGTTGAACCTGACCTTTGATATAGTAATATCAATTTACAGTTTGGGTGGATGGCATTTAGTTGAAATAAATAAATGACCAAATACATGTTATCAACAATGTTTATTAAGGATGAAATGATAATAACTTAAAGCCACTCGTAATATCATTCAGAATCTAAGTCAAATAAAAAGATAATTGCCTTCATTAGATAATAGATACAAGTATTACATCTGGAAGCACAAGGCCATTACAAAAATCGCAAAAAACAAAGCTAAAACCCTATATCTAGGTCTGCAATTGATGAGAATCTTTTTTGGAGTCAGTCTTGGACTTGGATTCAGCAGCTTTAGCCTTGGACACCATATCTCCAATTGTAAGGGTGTCCTCGGAGGGATTGACATCAGTAGGAGGTTGAACTCCTTTATCCTTCGCCTTATTTGTTGGTCGAAAGACTCCCACATCACCCCTTTTTTCTTTTTGAATCCTTGCTGGGATCTCAATCCCCTGAGAAGGGTCTCGAGTGGTGAGAGGTTGCTCAAGAGGAGGAAGGGGAAAGGCTGCGGGAGGAGGAAGAGCAGTTGGATCCTCTTTGATATCTTCTGGATAGTATACCTTGTCTGATCTCCTTAGATCGGAGTCAGCAGGGACTCCTGCCTGATTAAGGGCGTTGTAGTAGGTTTCAGCACAGTAGTCCCTGCAGACTACCGTTACCTCTGCAGTCAGCCTTGTCTCAGTCTCCATTACCCTACACTTGTAAGCTGCTGCCTTCGCGGCCTTAGCAGTTTCCATGGCCACCTTTAATGCCTCTTGGGCTTTTTGCAGCTCAGCCTTTAGGTCTAGAATTGCTGCCTTCTCAGTGGCAAGGTTGATTTGGGTAGTGTAGAGCTGCTTGCACTGATCCTCAGCCTGGGCATCAGTAGTTTTCAACCCGGCCTCAGCACTTTGACACGCATTCTCTACGGCCTTAAGCTTCTTAGCCAGCTGCGTTTTTTTGTGATTTGCTGTGCCGAGAGCTTTTTCAACTTCACGCCGAGATTGAGCTTCCGCATCAAATTTGTTATGGGCATTTCGCACCCAATCCTCGGCCACGTAAACCTGCTGAGTGACCTGCATGGAGATAACAAATATAATTAAAACTGCGATCAAAACAACAGGCGGAAAGAATTTATCTTAAACACTTGAGTAGGGAAGATATAGCTAATCATGGCTAGATCTCTTTTTAACGACATGAATAGGTCGGGCTGTCTTGTGCGCCGAATAGACTCCATGTCTCTTGGGAGAAGGAGAGGTTGCTGTAGGGCTTGTGCTAGGTAATTGGCGTGGCCTCTCTGCGCATCCCATATTGAAGCATCATATGGAATGGAAGCACCCATCATTTCTATCCGAGGAGCCCAGGTTCGTTGAGGCCGACGTACCTCAGCCTTATCCCTGCTGTCTATGGAGGTACCCCTCTTATCCCTGGGGTCCTTGGCTATTTTTTGTTGTTTATTGTCCTTCCGAGGAGCCACCTCGCCTTCCTCCAATTCAAGATCTGGCCTCATTTTCTTCAAATCTGGCATGGCCTGAAGGCCGAGATTAGTGGGAGGAGGAGGAGGAGGAGGAGGAAGAACTACAAGAGGTTGCGTTTTGGGGGCCTCTTTTGAACTTCCCCCTTTGTTCCTGCTGGCTAGCAGGCCTTTCAAACCAGGTCTTTTCTTCTGGTCCATTTCTTCTTCTTCCTCTTTGGATTTCGAATCTATTCGAGTAATAACCAACTGTTTTGGATGAACGGAGGAGAGATTAGCAGATTCAGTCTCGGAATCTGAGATATCCACTGGCTTCTCGGACAGTCCTTCGTCATCCACGAAGCGAAATTGATCTATTTCCTCCTCTAGGGATAGCCGAGAGGATGCAATTTCCTCTTTTGCTGCAACCTGAGCTTAAAGGGGAACTTGTTGCAAGGGAATTATGAGCAGAGGAGGGATTTGCTAAATGGGTAGTCTGACGGGAGGAAGATCGTCTTGAGCCAAGATATCTGGCCTAGATACGTCGATACGATTTATCCGAGGATCTCCTGCCCTGATGGCATGACCTATCTCTTGAAAAGTCTTTGAAATAGGGTCGAAATCCAAAATCAAGTGAACAGCTCGCAATTGTCGATCCTTGCTCACGAAAATCTCTGATCGGAGCAAGTAGTTTAAGGCCGCTATGTTGGTAAGGCTGAGCCGAGGTGCAATGTGTCCCCTATCTGCAATAACAGCCAAGAAAAAGCCATGGTTAGCTCATGAAAACCCATCATCAAGATAAAGCCAAATAGAGAACAATAACTACATGACAAGGATTAGAAGATCTGAAGTGTTTTGCTAAGGAACCTAACTCTAAGATACCCCACCTGGCTCTTTCTCTTGGGTTGGGCAGTGGAGACCATCGTGCCATGCCCCTGAGGCGATGAGGTAGTCATCTTTCATCCCTTTGTTGGACTTAGGGAGGCACGAAATGAGCCTGACCACGGGTGACCGGGACTTGAGGTAAAATCCTCCGTCGGATTGGGAATGGCACTCGTACAGGTGCACTACGTCATGCCATGTGAGTCCTAATTGGAGATGCTCATTAAGAGCATTGACGTAGCTTAGAACCCTAAACATATTTGGTGCGCATTGGTGAGGGCACAACTTGTGATTGATAAGATAGTCCCTTGTTATCCTACCCATGGGGAGGGTCATTCCACCTTTAATAAAGGCTATCATAGGAATGATAACTTCTCCCCCTTCCCTATTTGTAACGATTTGTTCTGTGGAACAATATCGTAGGCCCACTTCTTGAGGTATGTGATATTTCTCTTTGAAAATTTCTATTTTTGAAGGGGAATCTACTAGACTCGCGAATCTACCCATTTAGACGAACCTAGAATGAAATGATTGAATCCTATAAATAAAGAAAAGTAAAAACGAGTGGCCGAGGAGAAAAGAATCATATATGATAATCTATGATACCTTAGTGAAGATGTTTCGAAAATATCTCAGGAAAGAAAAAAGTTGGAATATTTTGTATCTTAAAGAAAGTATGGGGAGTTCGAGTGTGTGATATCTCTAAAAATCTGAAGACTTGTGAAAATGGAGAAATGATGTCTCCGTTCGCTTTATATAGAAAGTTGAAGTGAGTGGGAATTATCCCGCTCAAAAGTTTCAGGAAAAAGCCCATCTGTTGGATCTGCGATTCACCGTTGGATGTGTGAGACAGCGTGCCACTTGGAGCATTTAATAGCACTTTGTGAACCTCGAAACGTCAGTAGCATATTTGAGGCGTGTGAATTATCCACCCCACACGTGTGAATTGAAGAATCGTGTGATCTTATGTCATGAAAGTCAAAACCTTGTTTTTTCTCCTCCGACGAAAGGGAAAAACCAAAGTTTTAAGGGGCTATTGTAGGGGCGAAAGTCCAAAATTCATACGTACTGAGCCTTGGGCTTATGAGAGTCCAAATTGATAAGTATTGGATCCTAGTCCTTATCCGAGAACTTGAATTTTCGAGGAGGTATGAATGAGAAATTGAAGACTACTAAGATTTACCAACTAAGATTTTGGGTGTGGGAAATAACCAGGAAGCTTTCCGAGGAGATATTCCTCCTTGGATCTATTGAACGCGGTTCAATTGTTTACTTGGACCATTATAATAATTCTCCACAAAGTTCCCACTACGCAGAGACGCCTCACGGACACATGGGGAAGAGGGAAGACTCCAAAATATCTAGAGAAAAGCTGCTACTACCACATTAAATGCATTGTACCTACATTTATGGCCGCATTTATGTGGAGTAGACCTCTGAACAGTGTTTCCTGGGAGATCACAACTTAGAAAAAGCTGTAGGAGAAGTTTGATGGGACAAATACTCAAGTGGTGGCTTGGATGATGAACAAGTGTAGGGGGAGAATGGTTCAAGGGGACTATATAATGGGAAATATCTTCCATAAAAAAGGGATCGGAACAGAGAGGGATTTTTGATATTATTGGAGAAAGATTAAGAAACTAAAAAGAAGAAAAGTCTCATCGGATCAGGGATTTATCGGTTATCTTGTTTATTATTTTCTTGTAAAACACTATTAAACATCATAATAGCTGTTATTAAACTTATTGAATCCCAGTTCTTCAATCCATCATTTACAAATTTATTGACTGGGATTCATTGGGCCAAGATCCAATAATATTTGGGCTTGAGCTTAGAAATCGTGACCCTATACATACATTTCTAAAATATGTAAGAGTTTCTCATTATATATATATGATTTAGAATTTAATTAGTTTTAGACTCTTCAATTTTTGCATCTAATAATTCACTTGCCACAAAAATTAAAAACTTAGATGGACACGCAACGAAATATTGTACTCCAATTTAGAATCTAATTGGATTTGAACTTTTCAATTTTTACACTCAGTAATTCATTTGGTACAAAATTAAAAAACAAATGAGACACGTGGTGCAAAATTGAGAATCCAATTAAAATATATTATGTAATTTCTGGAATGTAGGGTTTAGGGTCATTATTTCTTTGATATTAGGTGCATCTAATGCCTTTTAAGTTAAATTAGAGTTATATTATGGTAGGACATTAATTAGGATTTTTTTTTAAAAATATGTTTTCATGCCAGTCAAGTTTTACAGAGCCTTTAAATAGGCCTCCAAGTTTGTAAATGAATTTTCAATTTAATAAAATTTCGGAGTTTTTTTTCTCAAATTTTTGGTTAATTCTAGACTATCTCTCATTGTAGATTCAAGGAACTCTTGTGGATTTAAGGTTAGAAGCAAACGTGTTTTTTTTTTTTTCTTGCTTTTTGCCTGTGTCTTGATTGGAATTGACATTAAGGAAACTAGTGAGATATTGGTGGTGGAGAATTAGTTTTAATTAGGGTTTTCAACAACGTGGTAGGTATGTGCCCGTTTGAGATCCCATTTTGAAACCGTATTTTTTTGAAGTTCATTTTTTACTGCATAATTTTTTAAAACTTAACATTTTCAAAAAGTTGAAAGAATAAGTTATACTAAGAACTTTTATGTTGTCATACCCCAATTCATCATTTGCATGATATTGTTTTCTTTGGGAGTGATACATAGCCTTATTCCTCAGGGTTTTAAAAAACCTCATACTAATTAGAGTCCAAGGTAGAACATAAAAGGCGTAAAACCTCCCCTTACCTAGATGATATGAGACTCATCCAACATTTGGTTCTCCCTCAACTCACCCCCTTAAGAGGTCTTTTGGTCTTATGGGTCCCCACAATAGGTGAAGGAGAACCAAATTAGTCGAGTCCCACATCACTAATTAGGTAGTGGGAGGTCATGCACCTTATATGAAGGTCTTACATTCCAATTGGTATGAGATCTTTTATAAAACCTTGAGGGATTAAGCTATGCGTCACCCCCTATGAGGACAATATCATGCTCATGATGAGTTGGGGCATGACAACATATAAGTTCTACCCAACATATTTTATAGTCAGTCAAGAAGATGGAAATTAAAGATTTCTTTTTAGGTAAATGATAATTTTCTTTTTAAAAAAAAAAATGTGAGATTGAAAAAATGCATATGGATTCCTTCAATTATTGCAATACATCATGAACCCTTTTCAAAAGAAGAAGTAAATGGATATGGAATATATTTTGTTTTAGATTGTTATATAAGTATGGCATTATATTTTAAGACCATGAGTATGGGATGCGATGCCCCAAATTGATATTATATTAGTAAAATATTTGTTGTGTGGGTGTGTGTTGAGTCTTACGTTGGGTGCATATTGGGTTGATATGAGTTTTATAAACAATTACAAGAAATCTAATTGTGACTAAGCTAGTCTTTTTAAGGTATAGCATAGATGTAACTAGCAATATATAAACAACTATAAGAGCCTCAATTGTAACTAAACTAGTTCTTTTAAAGTACTTCTCTCCTCCGCTCTCCCTTATCTCCCTCCATCTAAACATAGGGTTAAGGAATAACGTAAATGTAACTAATTTTTTTCCTTGGACAGTTCAATGGAGCATTTCTTTGTTCGGGGACCCTAGACAATTGCCTAGAAGTTGAACCGACCCTCAGGACTTATAGCTGCCCACATGTCAAGTTGAACAGCTAGTTTGATACTTTGATCTGTTTATTCATCTTATAAGAACAAAACGAAAAAGTTTTAAAAATTCCTTTCTATATTTCTTTTGTCAACGAGAGAATCCAGGGAGGTTAGATAGGTTCGCACTACTTTTAAAAGTTATAAGCCAATAATGCTGTGGTTCGGCATGGCCTTTTTTTTTTATAGAAACCAGACCTGAGAGGGGCCCAGCAAATAGATTAAATAAACGACTAGATAAAACTACAAAGAGTCACGAACTACAAACGGAGTTATATCATCAAGGATGGACTCGATCCAAACCTACATCTCATCAATAAACTTAGCATGTCTAGTAAGGAAGTGGGCAACAGAGTTGCCTGATCATTTTAAGAAAAAGCAGACCCGAAGGTCATTTGCAAACACAAGAGAATCATACATGGTTCTGAAATATGACAAATACAAAAGGAGATTACCAGGGCCACCATATTGAACTTTTACTTTCATATTCCGAAACCACTCACAAGTCGTTTAATAATTTATCTTTCTTTGTCATCTTTTACTTTTATCAAAGGCATAAGGCCATTTATTAAGCAACTTTTTGGTCAAATTTGTTTTGTTTTGTTTTTTGTTCACTTTTTTCGTTATATTGAATGGCAAGAATTAAAAAGGATTTAATTGTCAGTCTGCATGGCTTTCAAATCAATGGTAAAGTTGCTTCTTCAAACAGTCTGATCAAATTTTCAATTATCAAACAATTACAATCGCATTTTATTGAGACATTTGCAAATTTAACTTCACATGATTGAGAATAATAAAAAATATTAAGTAAAAAGCTGGCCAAATGTCCAGTGATCTCTTAAGACGTACACAATATATATTTTTTTAATGATGTTGCAAAAGAGAACGAGAATGTCATTGTCATGGCTTGGGAAATATTTATATTTGATTATTTTATCTTTCCCATTGTACAATACCATATTAAATAAATAAAGTTTTCTATTATTTTAGCTCAAAAAAAAAAAAAAAAAAAACCCAAGAAAAATCAAAAGGAAAACAAAATAGATAATGATATATATGTACAAGTTTATTATAAAAATACAAATAAAATAGATTTTAATCATCTTACTATTAAAATCATAGACTGGTTATTTATAATAACTATACTTCATATTCATATATATTTCACTTAAAATTGATTAGATTCATACACACACTGCACTTTCATTTTAAACTCTCTATTATTTAGCACTAAATATATGTAATTGAAAATTTCATATAAGTACAAAACTTAGGTTTCACTATTTTTCTAATCATTGTGTAATTCCTCCTATCCACACACACTCCAAAATGTCGGCAAGGAGTTTTCAACCCAAAAGATCTTGAGAATTTGAGAACCATTATATCAAACTCTTGAAATTTATGATTATAGATCTTTACCTTACAATATTTGACACTTTCATATAGAATGGAGTAAATCTTAGAAAAGGTTGGGTATTTTTTTTTTTGGTTTTAAATTAATTTATTTTTGGAAGAAAGCTTGAGATTAACAAAATCTATCACCTAACATGGTCCGTTTGCTTTCCTCTGTGAAATGACAAGTAAAACTCGACAGAATAAGGTTTCCACGTCCTAAACTATCATTTGTACACAAACATTATTTTGTTTTGTTTCTTGGGAGTTTGGAATGTAATCTTATCAAAAAATCCAAATTGCTCTTGGACAAAAAATGGCAAAAAAGAATAGAGGCCCTCGTGGATCAATCATCAATCATCTTTTTCTCTTTATAATGACCACTTCGGTTTTCCACTTGTTCCCCATTCATAAAACATGAAGATCAACCTCGATTTTAGAGAGTACCATCTTATAATGTCTCTATGATTGATCATAAATACAAGATCCTCATGTACATCATAGGAGAGATTTTTTTTTTTTTTTTTTCCTTACAATAAGTTGGGGAGAGAAATTATAATTTAAGTTCTTATAATATTTCTAAATTATAAGGTTTTTCACTGAGAGAGAGAATTGGGAGTAAAAAATGTGATACATGATACATTATACATAAAAATCACCTTACTTGGACATTAGCTTGATCAATGTGATGCACGAGAATATAGATATTGAAGAATCAACCTTTTGTGCATTTCTTTTACATTGATTTCAATTTTGTTAGTTACTTTTTATGATTCTTTGGGTGTGTTTGGATACTGCTTATTGCTGAAAACTGAAAACTTATTGCTAAAAACGCTGTAGTAAAATAATTTTTAAAAGTGTGAATAGTGTTGTGGAACCCAAATTTACCTAGAAATCTATGTTTTGATGAGTTTGGTGGTCCATAAATAGTGCCGTGGGACTCACCATTTTTCAGCAAAATGCACAAAATTTTCATCCCAACGCTTCACAAACGCACACTTAGTTCAATGAGATTCTATAATTCATTCTTTATGCAAATGATGTTAGCTCGATTACGAATATAGAAAAGTAAAGTAATCTTTGAAATAAATAGTTTTTTTTTTTTTTTTTAGAGGAGGGAATTTTAGTATAAATCTGATGGAACAAAGAGTATTAAACACAACTTTTTAGGTTTTTTGGAATGTACTACGAATCAAGAGAGATTTTGAAAAATATAAGGAATGTACTAAGATATTGCGACTTTAACAGAAGCACTATAAAAAAAGAGATACTTGGTTAAACTCATCACTTTACCTTGGTTTACATTCTAGGCGCTAATAAGGTTAAAACTAGTTAATGCCTCTTCAAAAATGCTTATGTACACCTCCTTATCCTTAAATGCAGGATATTAAGTTCTTCAATGAAATTAAGGGTAAACTATAAATTATACCCCTAAAGTTTGGAATTATTTGGATTTTACACCTTGAAGTTTCAGAATTTGGAATTTATCCCTTGAAGTTTGGGGGTAATTGGATTTTATACCCTAACGTTTCAGAATTTTGATTTGATCCTCTAAATTTTAGGAGTACTTGGATTTTACTCCTTAAAATTTGGAAGTGTTTGAATTTTACACCTTAAAGTTTCAGAATTTGGGAGCGTAAAATCCAAACATCCCAAACTTTAGGGTGTAAAATCAAAATTCTAAAATTTCGGGGTATAAAATCCAAACACCCCCAAACTTCAGAACATAAATTTTAAATTCTGAAATTTTAAGATATAAAATCCGAACACCCTCAAATTTTAGCGGTGTAATTTGCAATTTACCCTTAAATTAAAATAATATTACTGCATTGAATTTATTTATTCTTCAAAACATAATACTCTTTGTATTTCATTAGTCATTACAACTATGTATTTAAATTTAATTGAAAAATTTAATGCATACCATTTAAAGAATTGTACCTAAATTCTGTCTTAATTAAAAAGATATGGTACTTGTTTATAAAGTAGAACATTTCTTAAAGAGGATGCAGACAAGTCGGTTTCCGTAATAGAAATGAAAGAAGAGGTTATACAATATAGTAATGAACCAATAACTCATAAAAGATTTTAAAAATAAAATCCTCATCAATCATAGGCACCACTTGACAAAAGAGACAGATCCATCTATCATTTTCTGTAAAAGAGAGATGCACCAAAGTGGGTTTAAGTGGAAGTGGCACTGAATGATAACAATGGGAGAGAGATGAGTCCAAAATCCAAGTATAGGAGGAGGCGGAACTAGGTAGCTAATCAAGTAATCATCATCAAGTGGTCCACCCATTTATAATGATATATCAATAACAAAACAACGGTTCCGCAATCACAGTGAGTAACAGTAATAAGCACCCCGTTTAGCTTGAAAGAAACATGTGGTCTGGGCCATGACATGTTATATAGTATGACGACTATATATGCAAGAAAGTACGGCAGAAGATCCGCTTCTACACGATTTGTTGGTTACCATTTCATGGAAAAAGATCAGTATTCATCATGCCTTTTCATGTATCATTTTTTAACAAAATAAACATTCAAGTTTTTTTTTTTTTTGGAGGGGGGGGGGGGGGGGGGGGGAGTTCCTTTAAATAATAAGTAGTTGAGTTAACTATTCAATTGAATGATATTGAACAAGTATCTTATCTCTTATCCAGAAAAAAGTGAACAATTTCTTTGCAAAATTGTGTTCAATTTCATATCTGGCAATTTCACCAAGATCTCTTCTTTAATTGGGGGAAGTGTATGCACGAATCAGACTTTTTGAGGAAAATATCGAGAGAGAATTTGATTTGGTTAGACAAAGTGTGGTAGGTTTTTTTTTTTTTTTTTTTTTTTTTTTTAAGGGTACCTCCGAGAACAAATTCAACAAAGATGAGATGGAGCCTGTCGCTCGAACCCAATTCCCAAATCAAAGAAGGCCCATGAGAGGAATGTCCAAGTACTCCAAACAAAGCTAATAGCTTCCGCAAAAAGGTTTCAACAGTTACAAGGTTTGCCGCAACATGGGCCAATAAGCCTAATAGGCAGATCCAAGGGCGGAGCCAGAGGGGGGCCAGGGGGGGCACCTGCCCCCTCTGACTCCTAAAACATCCTTGCATATGTAGTTTACTCTAGTTAGTCCCTGAGACATTGAGAAAAAAAAGAAAAAAAAGTACACCCACTTGAAAGTGACTCAGGAAAAAGAAAGGAAGAAAAAGTTTTTCTCAAAGATCGAACCATGTAACCTTTTATTCTCAAAGACCAAACCATGTAACATTTTCACCATTTTACTATTCTCATAAGCAGTTTTTGCCTTTCTTGCACCTATTTCACTACTTTTTCTTTTTTATTTAATATCTTTATTTTCACCATTTTCAATGTGATACATTTCATAGCATTTTATTATTAGTGACGCTAAAGATATTACAAATGTTACTACTTATGTTTTACAAATTAGCATCTCACCAATCACAAAAAATAATTTCAAACATATATTCATTATATTGTTTAAGTAACACTACTCAAAATTTTACCACATCAATTTGTAAAATTTGTTGTAGCTATGACTATGAATTGGTTATTTTTGTTTATTTATTTTAATACTATGAAATATATTCATATTTTCTTACCATTTTTTTGTTATTATTATTGATTAATATGTTTTAAATTAATTTTACTTTTAATATTGTTTATTTAATTTTGCCCCCTCTAAACTAAAATCCTAGCTCCGTCACTGGGCAGATCCCACATCTTTTGGGAGGGTCCAATCAGCAACCCACCCAAGCCTGCAAAGGGACCCTACCCTTCACAATTTGAATCAAGGGAGGCAAGGTTTTGAAACAAGGGGAGAGGAAAGTCTTAAGCATGTGATTTTGTCACACCTTTTGGGTGATGCGTCTGTAGGGAAACGCATACACACCACAAGGGTGAAGGCAAGCCTGCCATGAGGTATGTCTGATGTCTCTGTCATGGATGGAGGTACCATAGATGATAGAAGGACTCCTTTAAAGAAAAAAAATGACAGCAATTATTTCATTTCATCTAGTCATCTTCCATTTGAATGGTGTATGTACCAAATCAACACATACTCATAACCCAAAATAGAAGATGGACTCTGACTGCACCATATGCTTCCACGTAACATGTTACTAGGCTGAGTTGAGACGCGTAGAGAATATAATCAAGTTATCAATGGTAGGAATTTTTTACTCTTTTCTGTAGGGCCTTGTTTTTTATGTAATCATGGCAAGTTGAGAAGCTAGTAGTAGAAGAGAGCCATAGCATACATGGACATCCAACATAAACTCATTCGAGGCTAGCTAGCAGGCTCTCACTCCTTTCAGTCATTTCAATGATCTCTACTTGATAAAAAATAATCTCCGTGCACAATACTAGTTTCCTTATAACTAGCGTCACCTTTCATAGCATATTCCCCCCTATTCTATTCCACCTCTCCATTTTCATAGTGATGTCAAAATAAGGGATGGAGCGAGGACTTGGAGTTTAGGGGATGGCTTTGCTGTTAGTTGTGTGCAGTAGTTCCGGCCTTTGACTCTACTATTTTATCACTAAGAATTTTTGTTTAAAACTTTCTAAATGACCAAGTTGTTTGTTTTGGGTAAAATAGATAGATGGAGCTTAATTTTTTTTAGTTTTATTATTGGTAATTTTTGTTGTTGGGCTAATTTTTTTGGACTTATATATTTTGTTTTAGATTTAATCTATTAATTTTTATGGCCTTTAAAAGGTGAAAAATGCTAAAACTACAAAATTTTTACAAATTGCTAATGTGGTGAGTAGTTATAGATAAGTAAAAAGTGATGCAAGTATTGTGCGAACCAATAAAAATTTGCTACCTCAATAGTTTGTAAAATGTTGTAAAAAAGTGTGTGATTATAATATTACTCTTAAAAGAATTGATGGTATTATTAGGGGGGAGGGCAAAATATAATTTTATTGAACAAAATTGTTAAAATTAGAACCTATTAATATACTAATATTTTGTGAGTTCTAGTTAACTCAATTGGTAAAGTTTTTTATGGTTGTATAAGAGATTTAGGGTTCAATCTCCGCCTACATTAAAAGCTGATTGGCGGTCTTAGTTTGATGATAAAGAGCTATTATCAGGAGTGGATGCCATATACACTAATATTAAAAAAAAAAAAAATTGGGGGGGGGGGGGGGGGATTGCCCCTCTAGTCAATATATATATCCATCCCTTCTCAAATTATTAAGAACTTAAGGTTATGTTTGGTAACAGTTTTTATTTTTTATTTTCAAAAACTTATTTTTGGGAATATAAAGAAAAAACAATTTTCTTGTATTTTTGAAATAAAAAACATGTTTGGTTAGCTGAAATTAAAAAGATCGTTTTTTGAAGAAAAAAAAAATACTAAAATATGTTGTTACTAGGATTTGAACTCTAATGCTAACTCATTAAATGAGATAAGTTCATTAAATTAAATACGGGTTTTCATTGACTTTTGAAAATTAGAAACTGAAAACAGCCTTTTGCATGTTTTCAGTTTCCTTCATAAATTGAGTTTTGAAAATAATTTTTGTTTTTTTTTTTCCATTTTGGGTTGCTAAATAAGGTTTTTAATCTCAAAAATAGAAAATTGTTTTCGGAAACAGAAAATAAGGGAAAAAAAACAGTCACCAAACATACCCTAAGCTATTTAAGTAAGTGGGATATGAATTTCTTCAATACTAACAATGTCTTGAGCAAAACTAAATTGCATGAGTAGTAATTTCTGATTTTGACGTAAATTTCATTATCTTTTGGACATGAAATTGGCTAATCAGTTGCTCTTATGCTATGTTTGGAAGTTTGGAGAGAGAGGAAAGTAGAGGGAAGGAGAGTAGAGATGAATGATTATCTCCCATCTTGCTTGGATGTTTTTAAAATTAAGTAAGGGAGAGAAGAATAATTAACATTTTCATAGTTTGTAATTTTATTAATATGGTAAGGGTAAATTTCGTAATTTATTTAGTCAAACATTTCTATGTTTTACTCTCCCTCCAAATCTCTTCAATTTTGGGGAATTAAAAATAAGGGGTTAGAAGGAGTTAGAACCCCTCCAAACCCCTCAAAATTCATCGCCCTTCTCTCTTAGAAAACATCCAAACAAAGTAATTTAACTTACTCTCCCTCATTGTATTCTATTCCCCTCTACCCCCCCCCCCCCCCCCCTCCATTCAAACAAACTATTAGTCTGTGAGCTCATGAAGACAAACCGTGGTAGAAAGATATAATTGTTCAAGCTAAGTGAACAGCTATTATTTTGATGGGGGCATGACTGCATGAGTAGTTGCTAGCTACAAATTAAGGAAGGAGTGATGAGAGAATTGGACTGATGTGTTAATCAAGTTGTAGTAATTTGTATTGGTGCTATTGTTGTGGTTGTGTATATATATATATATATATATATATATATATAGAGAGAGAGAGAGAGAGAGAGAGAGAGAGAGAGATTTGCAACACGGAAGATATGAGGTCTCATGCATGGTTCCTATAAATTGGTTTATTTTTACCCGTAATCAACTTATATTGTGTAAGGATAAATTGGATCATTTTTATTAGAATCAACTTATATTGTCTAAGGGTTTAATTAACACTTCTTGGTGTTTTTAGTAGAGACATACATAGTTCAAATCCCTATCTCTCTCTCTATATATATATTGTCTAAGGATTGTCCGTGGTTATGAAATGGAAAATGCCTACGAGTGATACTCCCTCTTGATCTAGGGTTGATAAGGAATTAAGGATGCTATTGGGCTTAGATTGAAAGATCAAATAATAATGCAGACATTGGTGGAGAAAATTGAGTTGGCGCAGAGAGAATGAGAAAAAAAAAAAAAAGAAAGAAAGAAAAATACTACCAGTGTCTAGACGGAGTATTTTTCCCGAAAGTACCTAGCATAATGTCACAAAATAGTTTGAGTGGAATCAAAGGTGTTCCTCGTTACTTTGTCCAGCCAATACAATTGGTTACTTGGTGACAGTACGTAGAGTACTGGAAATCTTTCCATATAATATTATAATTCAACAAAAAGTAAAAGTATTTATTAGAATATTTCACACTAAACTCAAATGACATTTTGTGCCATACACGGAAATCCCATCCTAGCTCACTGGTCACCCCATATATATTGGGAAATTAATGTGTACTTATGGAGTACCATAAATGCGTACTCTCTCCTCTCAAATGAATGGTGAGTCCTATTAATTAAATTCATGATGGGACCCACCATTCATGTGAGAGAAGGGAACACGCATTTATGGTACTTCAGGAGTATCTAATAATTTTCCACATATATATATTAAGAGTAACAAGCTTAGGGGTATAATATTTTTTTGCAAATACTAACATAACTTGTTATAGTTAGTATCTAATAAAAATAGTGTTAGTGATAGAACTAATAGATGAAAAGTAATGTTACTACAATGATAAAAAAAAGTGATCTTATCCAAAACTATTAAAATAATATTTTACCCCTACAAATCATAAAACCAAACACACACTAAGAGCATATTTGGTAGACTGTAATAGTTGTTGTAATGTAATAGTTATTCCTATGGTTTAGTTATTCCTTAGTTTGGTTATATTTTTATTACAAGTAATAATCATTCTTTATGAATAGTTATTCTTCAAAATGATGAATAATTATTATTCTTTAAAAGGTTGTATTAGCTATTCCTTAGTAAGTGTAATAATTTCAAAACTTAATATATTTCCAAATAAATAAACTTTCCATATACATCTAACAATTATAAAAATAAAAAATCGTAAAAAAAACACATATCTCTCTTAAATTTAAAAATAACAATTTTTAATGAAATATAATTGTATTAGTAAGAAATTTCCTAAAATAATTGTTAAGTTTCATTCTAATATTATAACTCACAACCAAACTAATGAATAGGTTTAGTTATTACATTACAACACATTTTATTTCTAGTAATAAAGATTACAATTCCTGTTGTAATCTCCATTCAGTGTACCAAACGTACCCTAAGTGTATTCCCTTATCTAGTCCATGGAATTTGATTGAGTTTGGCTATTCAAGTTTTCTTTGGGCACCTTCTAAAAAAAAGGGTAATTTGCAAATTACACCTCTAAAATTTGGGGGTGTTTAGATTTTACATTTTGATGTTTCAGAATTTGAAATTTACCCCCTAAAGTTTGGGGGGTGTTCTGATTTTATTCCCTAACGTTTTAGAATTTAGATTTTACTCTGTAAAGTTTAGGGTTATTTGGATTTTACATCCCCAAATTTTGAAATTTTAGGGTGTAAAATCCAAACACCCCCAAACTTGAGGAATGTAAATTCAAACACCCATAAAAGTTTGGGGATAAATTCCAAATTTTGAAATTTCAGGGTGTAAAATTCAAACACCCCCAAACTTTGGGGGTGTAATTTGCAATTTATCAAAAAAAAAAAAAAAAGGTTTTCTTTAGTCATATTAATATATCAAACATGTCAAAATTAATTGGTGTCTTTGTTAGGTGATAAACAACAATTATTATAGAACGAAATTGAAGACATAAGTTGAAATTCTATCGCATATTTTTTTTTTTAAGAAACAAACAAAAGCACTAAGGAGAGAAAAATGGGTTATATTAAGGTAGTCGATACTGTGCTGGTATGTACTGTACCAGTATGTATACCGATATCAAAATGCCAATGTTTGTATTGGTTTAAATACTGGCCATGTATTGACCATATTGGCTGATTTCGAGCATTACCGGCTGGTACAGAAAAAGTTTTTTTATTTTATTTTTTTATACGTATGCCGATATCGAAATACGAATGTTTTGTATTGGTTTAAATACTGGCCATGTGCCAACCATATTGGCTGATCTCAGGCATTACCGACCGGTACAGAAAAAAGTTTTTTTATTTTTTTATTTTATTTTTTTAGTTTTGTAATTTTTGAATTTTTGCAAGGGCAGAATGGTAACTTATTTGCATTAACTTATTAGTATTATTTGTTTTCTTAGTATGCAATGAACAATTAAGTTTTCTATTTTTTATATTGTGCTTTTTTCCTTTTAATTGATGCTAAAGTCATAAACTATGAATAATTTGTTTTGAATTAAGGTAATGTTTTATGGTAAGATTTTATATTTATTATAATACTGTAGGGTCACAATTTGTAGCCCAAACCCAGAAGAGTTGGGTTATAAGCCCAATGAACTCAATATAATAAATTTGTAGAGAGTGGGTAAAAGAACTGGGCTTGTAGTGGATTGACTAACGGTTAATTCATGTTTCAAATGTGTTCGAGCAAGAAATGATACGTAATTACGGATGGAGTGTACGTTCGAGGAGTTAGTTTGATGGTCAAATTACTATTTCTAGAAGTTAGTTCATCACCGTACTACAGTAATTCTCTTCCTATATTTCTTTGTTCAATTTTTTATCCCTATCTTATGGAGGGTCTCTCACATTATATAGAATTTCCCAAGCCATTTCCATCATACACTTGTTCATCATCCAATCCTACACTCAAGTATGTGTCCTATCGAGCATTTTCTCTGGCTCTCTGTGAACGATAGTGGTTGAAAACACTGTTCAGAGGTCTTCTTCACATTAATGCGGCCAGGAAAGCTGCTGCAGTGCATTTAATGCGGTGGTGGCAGCTTTTCCCTAAGATATTTTTGTATCCTTATCACCTCCGTACGCGCCTGAAGTCTATCTTCATTGTTGGAATCTCCTGGAAGATTACCCAAGTCACCCGAATGCCTGCTTGATTGATATTCGTCAGGTCCAAGGAGGATGACCCTCTCGGACCACGGACTTCTACCCATTCCTGATACGACCATCTATTCTGGGACATTCCTAGTCGTTTGCTCCTCCTCGGACGCATTTCCATTAGCAAATGGGGTTCAAGACCCAATATAAGAGTTCCAGCTTTTGCCCCCACAAATACATACACATATATATTTATAAATATAAAAAATAACGGTAAACCAAACGGTACACCGGTATTGATTAGTACCTAAATATATCGTTATATTGATCAAACCGATACAGCCTCTGGTATGAGATTAACTCCCTTGGTTTATATATATATATATATATATACTCTCTCTCTCTCTCTCTCTCTCTCTCTCACAAAGGTGTATGAGAATCCATTTGAAAATTCCAGAGAAAGGCGGCTTGACCAGCCACATTACAAAGGATAGGACTTAGGAGCCTTGAATGTAATCCACAATTTTTAGTTTAAAGAGTATAATGACGATAATGATAGTAATGAAGACTTTGTTATTAGTAGGCATTGATGATTGCAAGCTTTTTATTTTTTATTTTTTTTGAGAAACTGATGATTGCATTTCCCTAAAAACCAACAACGGGAAATTATGTGGATCCAGTTTAGTACATCAAAGTTCAAATAACTGTAATATTAAAGTCACTTGCACTAAAACTATTAAGTGTTTGTTCCAATTCATCCGCTTATGCCACAACTATTTTTTGTGTTATGGAGGTCGCTGTATGTGAATTAATTACGGGCCAACACAATGGGATTATTTATTTATTAATTATTATTTGTGGATAGGAACAATGGGATTATGTTTTTTTTTTTTTTTTTTTTTTTTTTTTAAGATTCACAATGGGATTATGTTGATCCAGTTTAGTACATCAAATTTCAGCAGTCATATGATTTTTTATTTTTTATTTTTAATCTAAGTCATATGTTCAAATTACAATATATATACTCCACTAAGTATGTGTTCCATTAATTGGCTATCGAGGTTGCTATACATGAATTATGGGTTCTAGAAGATGAGTTAGCATCCAAGCAATTGTATGTGTCATACTGTGCAGTGTGCACAACTAGATCACGGCACACAAAAAATCAATGCCAGTGACAAAATAATTTTTACGCGTTTGTGTCATAATTTTCATAACTTTTATTTATTTATTTATATATATATATATATATATATATATATCTTTTTGTAACAGTTTAATTGATAAACTTTTAGTGCTTATTATTTGAATCTACCACTCATACTACTTTTTTATATACAACTAGTTTGGGTGGCACGTGTAAGGCATGTGCAAACTCTTGAATGATAAAATTAAGATAGACTTTCTATTTGAAAAAGCATGAAACCATATAAATAAAAGTGTATGTCATACAATATTAATTCCATTTGTATAAGAATTTTGATTACAAAAATTTAGGGTAGGTGTTTAACAACATATAAATATCTATTTTACTATAATAGTTTCTTAGTACTTATTTTGCTAAAGGCAATATTTATACACTAAAAATTTCTAAAAATGATAATGAATATCATCATTTTCTAACAATAATTAATAGAGTTTTGTTAAAACATTGTCACAATATTTAAATTTTTGCAACGAATGATGTCATATGCTCTTCATCCAATACGGAATACCTACAACCATCCACAATGAAAATTTTGTGTTATATTCATACTTCCTTCTTTATCACCTTACATTTTATGAGTCTAGGTATGATGTTTAGCTTACTTAGTTTTTAATGAACACTCATTTTAAGCAAGAAGAAGAAGAAGAAGAAGAAGAAGAAAAAAAAAAAAAATATATATATATATATATATATATATATGTATATATATTGTTTCATCGAATTTTCCATTAGATAAAATTATATCTCTAAAAGATTTAAACCTAGCAAATCAATGTTCTCTAGATAACAAATAAAACACCCTATATCACCATTCCAATTTTCAAAGCATTATTACCACCTAAAACTCAAAATACTTGAAGAAAATTTTTGGGATATCAAAATTTTGTCAGGGTGTTTACACTACATTTTATTTTATGAATCATAAGATTTCAATAGGGTTTAACTAAGATGGTAAAGTATGGGGTATTTTCTAGTTTCCCAAAGATTAAGGAGAAATTGTTTGATTTTAAAGTTTTGGGGGGAATTATGAACTATCCCAAACATAAATGATGGAAAGTGTTTTTATATTTAGTTTTTGCTTCTTCTTTTTTTTGTGTGCGTGTAAAACTATATGGTTTTTTTTTTTTTTTAATACTTAAAACAGTGCATTAAAAAAGAAGAAGCAAAAATATAAAAAGTTAATCCAAGAAAATTGTGCATGAAATAGTGAATTTTGGGTCAACAAAATGTCACAACACTTTGATAATATATTTATTATTTTATTACAGTATATTCTATTTTGACTTATAAAGAACTAATAGCTCAATAGTTATGAAAATATTGGGTAACAACATGTCACAACATTTCACAATGCCTTTATTTTCTATTGTGGTTGGTTTTAGTATGATATTTTATTATTTTATTTTAACTTAAAAAAATGGCACCTCAATAATTGTGAAAATATTGTGATAAGCTCTTCGCTCTTTTTATATATAGAAATTAACACAAACCATACAGAAATGTAGGGCTAAAAGGCATCCTGTGGGAGTAAATGAGTAAATGACAGAAAGACCATGCCTATTGATTCTGCTATGAACTTTAAAAAAAAAAAAAAAAAAAGGTAAAATGCAAAATTCACCTTTTATGTTTCACCAAAATTCATTTCAGTCCTCTAACTCATTTTAGTTCTCTAGTTTTCAAGATTATTCAATTAATACATTTCCATCAACTTTTGTCATAGGTTGTTGCCAATTAAGTGTAAAAGACAAAAATATCCAAAAACACTTAAGGCCGCCCAGCTACGTTTCAAGGACAAAAAAGTCATTAAATTCAATACAAACATCTGCACTTATATATATATATATATATATATATATATATATATATATATATATGTATAGAAAAAGACAAGACAAATCCTCTAATGCATTCAGCCTACTTGTATTTTAAGGGTAAAAAGGTTATTGCAATTATAAAACAAACAATAAACAAAGAGCAAGGAAGGTGATCGACAATCTCATTTGCACTTTTTATATAGGTAATGGAAATAGAAACGTCAATTTTTTGGTGAAATTATTTGTGTACATAGACTTATTGACCAGAAAAAGTCATATGGGCCTTGAGCCTTCTTTCTGCCCTTATTTGTATGTCTGGCGTTAATTTTCTATTTTGGGCCCGAACCTCAGGCCTGCATTGTGCCATTATTTCGGTATGGTGAGAGGGAAGTAAAGACACAAATGGGCCTTGATTTGTTTGGGCATTAGGAAATAACCCTGAGGTCTGTATAAGAATGGACCGCATTTGGGTTAGGGTTCACTATGCACCATTTTAGGGTTAGCCTTCAAAATAAAGCTGAGATCCCCAAACCCAAAGGACAAAATTGCAAGGAGTAGTGCAAAAAACTTGATAAGGGGATTGTGAACACAACATGGGAAAGTTAGTACAACCCAAAGAATTAAATAGTAGTAAGTAGTGTTGATATTTGACAAAAAAGAACACAATAGTGTTAATATTATTATTATCAACGTACGTCAACCAAGGCTAATGCATATTTTTTTTCGACCTATGGTGAAGTCATGAGAAAATGATATTGAAGTTTTAAAAACAGCTTGATTATAATTTATATACATTTTAATTATTATTTAACTCCCACATTGCATTTCTAAAAAATAATGGGCCTTCAATAGCTCCTGCCTCCTAGGGATATATAATGTCAGCAACTCATTGCTAGGAAGAATGTTCATAATAGCCATTAGATTTTATACTTTATTAATTCCCAGCATCAACATGTTAATTGTTTTTTTTTGTGAAAAAAAAAACATATATTTGTTGAACCGTATTGATCTAATTTATATGACTCCAGTAATGTGGATATCATTATTTACAAAAGAAAGAAAGCTTATATTATTATTATTATCATATGTGTTTACTCCATTAAATAACTGAACTCCACAAAGGTTAGGGGAACTTGATGTTTAAATCTGAAACATTATATTCCAACATACTTGATACGGGGAGAAAATAATTCTTGTTCCATCACATATAACAAAGGACTAGAAAGCATTATCCGATTGCCTATATCTATATATTATTGTATTTATTCTGATCTTATTGTTCTTGATCCTATGGATTGCTCTCTAGTTAAAATATTAAGCCCCTAGATATGATGATCTTTATAGGCTTTTCAAATGGCTATTGTAATTTAAAATTATTAAAAAACTCAACATTTAGTTAATGACAAGTCAAAAACTATAAAATTTCAATTTAAATACAATTCTTCGTTATCAGTTTCCTCACATATATTTAGTTCCTCCGTACACTGACGAATTCAATAGCTTTAAACGTGTACAACTTGGATCAAATCAAGTACTACAAGTCTACGATTGAAATATACTTTGGTTTTAGAACTTTTTTTTTTTTTTTTAATAACAATGTCGTTTGGTTCTCTATATTAAAGTATCACATAAGTTCAATTTCCAAGTTACTAATATTAAAGCATGCAATAATATAGATACTCATTGCATAAACATTTGTCCACAAGGCGTAGCTTTACCAGTACACTTCTTGGCAGATGGCACATTTGATCAGCTAGGAACTGAATTCTAGGAGATTATTTATTGAAAAAGTATTAGGATTTGAAGTTGTATTGTAAGTAATAGCAAATATGTTGCATATCAAGTTTCACTTTTGGCCAATCATCATGCTTAGCAAATATCCTTTTGGCATGATCCAATACATTAAAGTTTTATTCTATGTTTTTTCTTTTTCTAAGACTAATTTATATAAGTTGTATTAAAATTGCACTTTGATAAGCAAAAGAAATCAAAATCTCACTATATACTATGGAGAAAAAACTCATTAATGATTCCATAAATAAGGCTGTAAGATCATCAAAAAAATAAATAAGGCTGTAAAACAAATTAAGTTGCCACTGAACAATTAGAGCTCAGATTCTTAAGATGCAATTTTAAGCTTGTTTCTTACCTATACAAACCATGCATGCTCAAGCTTGAGTCTGAAATTGACTCATTAATTAACCAAGTTCCAATAAACCCAATTTTTAACTCCATATGTTTGTTAACCCTAAAGATAATACACTTTTAATATAATTAATATATTAAACTTAAAGTGGTCAAGAGCATTGTAATTCAATTGGTTATTACATTCTAGTATTTTTAATAGAGACATTCAAGATTCAAATTTCTCCTCACTTATTGTAATCATCGAATTATTAAAAAATAAATTAAAGTGAAATTCACTTCAAAAAAGGGGGAAAAAAAACTGAAATGAGATTTATCAATAAATGAACTTTTGTTTCATGTATTATATAAATATATATATATATATATATATTATTGATCTTATAAATTATTTAATTTTACATAATATAATTTGGTAGTTAATATGCATTAACAATTTTCTTAGGTAAAATTTGCAGTAAGTTAATTTACTTAAGCAACTCAACAAAACTTATAATCATGTTCAAGCTCGATCATAAAATTAATGAATCAAGCTTGAATATTAATATAGAGCTTGATATTGAAATTGAGTTCAACTAAAGCTTAATAACAAAGTAATCAAATAAAAAAAGAACATTTTCATATTTTATTTATAGCCTCATTGACAAAATCACACACTGGAGTCATATGTGAAAATGAACCATACAAAACATTTGGTATTTATACCACACAGTGGCCGAGCCACTTTAGGGCGGCCCCCGAATAATTTTTTAATAGATATTATTTATATCTATGGAATTGTCCTTAAATTGTTAAAAATGATTTATTATTATATATTAATGGGCACTAGATTCCAATAAATATTGTTATATATATAAATAAAAAAAAATTTATTATATAATATTTATAAGAAAGTAAGGTTCCTTATTCATTTGAATAGAATCACAATCCTATTAGTGATAGTTATAAGTACCAATTACTTAAATTAATTGAAAATTATATAATTATAATGAATGCATAATTATCTTAACTATTTTCTAAAAGATTAAAGTGAGAAAAAAAAAAAAAACGTTTGCTCATTCCTCATAAAATTGATAGTTGATTAATGATAATTTAAAGATGTTGAATCTTGTTGTTAATCCTTTTTTTTTTTTTTTTTTGAGGGAATTGTTGTTAATCTTAATTGAAGTTTTTTTAGTAAGTATATTTTTTATAGTACACAGTGGGATATAAAATACTTATTATAGACTTGTGTTTATACTTTATAGAACTATTCTATACTACTATCATATATAGTAGGAATATAATATATACAAAGAAAAAAGTACTTAATAATCAAATATTTTATTTGGTTCTCCAAAAACAAATTCCTACTATAATGCCTAATTTAAAGTCTTCCTAAGAGCTTGAATACATATCTATATACTAGTATTTGCCTAGGTTTAAAAGAAAGTGAAAAATAAAATATAGATAAAAAAAAATTCTTACAAACTTCTAAATGGGGGAAAAAAAGCACATTTATGGAGTTCAAGTGATGGTGCATTACTTATAGCATTTTTTGCGATTTCTAATGTCTTTAGTTTGAAACTCACTTTTCTCTCTCTATCACTGTTTACCTGTTAAAATAAACATTTATTTTTTTTTTTGGGTTTGAACAAGAATAGTGATTTCAATTCTAAATGATCTATCTTACATATTACCTGAGTAACCGTGGATATTATTATATCATTTATACTTGTATTTTGCTAGCCACAACACATCTATAGCTACCTAACAAAAATGATAATCATATGATAGAATATGATAAAATTTCAATTTATGATGTTTGCTCTAAAATGAGCGTGCTCTTTATCATCAGGTTAAGATACTAATTAGTTTTTAGTGTAGGCGAGATTCGAACTCTAAATCTCTTATTCAACGATGAGAGCTGACTTTACTAGTTGAGTTAATTAGAACTAACATTTCAAAATTTTAATCACACACAAAGAAACTAATCATAGGTCAACAATTAAAGATCCTAGCATCTAACTTTCAAAAATGTGAGAGGGGTTCATAGAGTCTTTGACACAAAGCGGATTTCATGCAAGAGGGAAAGCGATGACCAGAAAGATTCCAAATGATAAGCTGCCATTAGTCACGCTGGGTACCCTATTTGTCGTTTGCTTAAGTCTCAAAAAAAAAAAAAAAAAAAAAAAAAAGAATTAATTAACTCACATGTGAACTCTCAGAATAAGGTTATATAGCAAATGGCATTCAACAGTGTTGAACCGGAAATAAAGGGCTGATGAGAAAGCAGACACATGCAACTCTCTAGGCCAGATTTGAGGTCATAGGTGCCTTTCACATGGGACTTCATTTAACTATATTTTTTCCCATAATTCCTCTCCCAAATTTAATTATTATTCTAACCCCTCCTTGGACTTGCACTGTACATATTAATTGTTTAATCTCTATGGAGATTGTGACGGGTTAATTAATTGATTTGTTTAATGAAATGCACTAGATTAATTAATCTTTTTTTATGTCTTAAAATATTGATTAAGTCACTAGCATTGAAGCAGTGAACCTTTTAAGTTTTCACCTCTTCAACTTCAACTTCAACATCATTACCAAGAACACAATTACACGCTACAACCTCTCTCTAGGCAAGAGCCTCCCTTCTTTGAAGACCTCAACTTCAATGTCAACAAGAGCTACAAATGGGGTTCATTATTATTATTATTATTATTATTTTTTTTTTTGGGGGTTTGTTAAGCTAAGGTTATAGACTATAAACTATGTATCAGGATTAATCAGGAACGTAAATTGTGTAGAAAATGTCAAACAAGTTGACGCTTATTTTCATAAATCAATACAAAATACGAAAGTCTTAAGTCTAAACTACGACCTTGATTCTTAAAAAGACAGCTTAATTACCTCTTTAGCAGCCCGTGAACTCAACGTAGCTAAGACTCTGGAGCATGAAAAGCTTATTTATAACTGTATCGAAAGGAGACAAATAATCGTATCTATTCTTGTGATCTTGAGAGTGTTGATATTGGGATGCAATTTGACATGGGAATATACCATTTAACCTACCTTGATGTTGAATTTGGATGGGGAATTTTGAGATGAAATTTTATGATCGGATTTGTAATTTAGAAATTCCTGAATTTTAATTTCTTTTCATTTGGAACAGGAAGAAGGGTAATTCCAGAATCCTATAGAATTTACTTATTTTCAAACATCCAAATCCCAAGTTTCAATTGAACAGGGAAATGTGCACTTTACAAATTATATATCAACATTATTATTGTAATATTCGAGCTAAAAAAACACCATTATTGTCAAATCATTACTAATCTTCATACTGCTTTTACCATAGCTTAACCACCACCATCACATTGCTGTTACTACGAAAATCAAGATACCATAACACTACTGTTACCAAGTTATTGTTACCATCACTATCATAATTGTTATGACTACTTTAATCTTTGATTTACTAAGTTTTAAAATATGTTAATTTAATTAATGAAAATTAATTAAAGGCCAAACTACAACTTTATTCTTCCAACATGGGGCTAATTTCAATTTTGTTGCTATAAATGTAATTGTGTCAACTTCATCCCTCAACTATTAATTGTATTAAATTTGTTTCAACTTTCAAAATTAAGTCAATTTTATTCTTAATCAAGTTAACTTGTAAGGATAAATTGATATAATTTTAAAATTTAAAAGATAAAATTGATACAATTAATAATTGAGGGACCTTGATTTTGAAAATTGAAGGATCAAAATTGTAATTTGGCCAAATTTTAAACGATAAAATTAAATTCTCATCAATTTAAATCCTAATTTTCTTTTTAAAAAAAAATCCCTTATCTAAAAAAGATTTCATTTACAATTCTTAACGCCCCTGGTAAACAGATTGATGTTATTGTGGTGTGTTATGGCGGGATTGTAAAATAGATAATTTTATAGAATAAAATTTTCATCAATTTAATTCCTAATATATTTTAAATTTCTCAGAATTTTTATAATCTTCATCCAGAAACAGGATAAGATTGAAGTCATTCAGAAGTCTTACCGCTCGTTGAAAACATATTGATGTTAGTATGTTATTGTGTGTTCTAGTGGCATTTGCAAAATAGGTCATTTCACAAAATCAGCACTACTATTCCACTTCATTTTTTTTTTTTTTTAATGCGAATTATCAATTATAAGTTCCATTGTCATGGACAATGAGCTTTAGTTCAAATGATCTCCTTCACCATGTTTTTTTGAAGGTTCATCGAGTTGGGAATGAAATCATAGGTTTAAGACTTATGGGATGAAACTTAATAATGAAAAAAAGGGGAGGGGGATAATGTTTACTGACGGATGGTCACTAGACTATGAGGCCACTAACATGAATTTAATATATTTAGATTGTAATAAGGTTTCTACCATATTTTCTTTAGCTTACTTCTTGAGGCATGTGATTATATCACGCAAGATTTAAAATTTTAGAACTGTTAAGAAATGACCGCAAGTGAACTAAGTGGTTTTAACTTTTAAGCCATAAATTGACAAATTAAACTCAACCCAAACCATAAGTACAGTTTTTTTCTTTTATGTTAATGGTTATCTTTGCAATAACATCTGAAACCTAAATCTATTTTAGGATGAAAGTATGGTTCTATTGCGACAGTTCAACACCGATGCTAGTGCTACTATAGCCCAAATAAACCTATATATAGTAGAGCTTTCAAGAGCTATAGTAACATTTTGAAAGCACCACAATAGCCCTAATATTTTGTGGTGAGCTTTGTACACGGAAGAAGACACAAATGTTCCATTCAAAAAAAGAAAAAGAAAAATGTTAATGGATGCCCTTAAAGCATTGATTTAAGAACTATTTTAATCACCACATACCCTTTGGTGCGATGGTCACTCCACAAGTATAAGTGTTTGTGGGGTGTGGGGGGTAAGAGCTGGGGTTCAAGTTTCCAGGAGAGAGTTTAACACACTTATACACTTAGATTAGATTAAAGTTGAAATTCTATCTTGTAAAAAAAAAAAAAAACTATTTTAACTTTTTATGAAAAAATAAAAACCAATTAATTATTTTGACAGGTTTTTTATATTTCCTACAAAAATGATGACAAAATTTTTCTAAAATGGTTTATTAATAATTATCTTAAAGGCACATATTAACATGACCCGAAAGAAAAACATGACATGACCCGAAGAAAAATGCATATTTGCATTAACATAGATGTCAACTGAAAAGGGTGGTGGAATGCACGTGGGCTTCATTGGCTGGCCTTAAACATGCTTGTTTCCGTTGTAGGTTCTCTATATTTTATACTGTGAATATTCAAAAATAAATAAATAAATAAAAGGAGGGCTGGCTGAATCCAATGAGAAAGAAAATAGTACAATGATGTTGAACAAGCAGTTAGCGGTTAAGGACTCAAAAGTCCATATCTTCATAAGACATATACAAAATCACAAATATTCTAAAACAATCAAATGAGTTTTTATCTATTTTCTGTGATCTTATTTAATTGTACTACCCCAAATAAGAGTTAACCGCTTAAAGAGTTTCAAACAAAAATGTGTTTTTACATTACAAACTTACAAAACCATCCTCAGAGGGTCTTGAATGTGGAACTTGCATCCCTTCCTTGACTTTTCCAGAGACAAAGGCACTTGAAGCTTAGTTAATTTCAACCTATTATCAATAAATTATCAGACACAACAATGATAGTGGCATGACATATACTATAATTTGTATTTCAAGTTTTCATGTTATTTTTTTCCGGTCAAAAGATGAGATTGATCGAAAGAAAGTCTAATGGAAGATCCGCAATGTGCTATATATATATAATCCCCAAAGAATTAGATATATAATTTGATGGAGCTTATACAGAGATATTAGAATTTGGGAAAAATTTGGCTTTTGCCCATTTTATAAAAACAATCCAGCATTTTGCCCAATTTCCCAAACTAATCAGGGAAATGCCCCTCTTTTAAAACTCGATTTTCTCAAAATCGAGTTAAGACCTATAATGACGTTTTTAAGGAGCTTATAGTGACGTTTTAAAGACCTATAGTATCGTTTTTTAACTCGATTTTCATAAAGTCGATTTATAGGCAAAAAAAATAAAAAAAAAATTGCATGTAACTCGACTTTAGGGAAATCGAGTTAAAAAACGCCACTATAGGTCCTTAAAACGTCACTATAGGCTCCTTAAAACGCCACTATAGGGCTCCATAAATTTTTTTTTTATAACTCGATTTTGAGAAAATCGAGTTTCAAAAGAGGGGCATTTTCCTAATTAGTTTAGGAAGTTGGGCAAAATGCTAGATTGTTTTTTTGAAAGGGGCATTTGCCCATTTTCTCCTTAGAATTTGCCCTAAAACATAAAACTTATAACTCAAATCTCATTTTCTATTCAATTATCATGACTTTTTAATGGAGTTTGTGACGTGCATTTATCTTATAATCTCTTTCTTTCTCTTTTGTGTGTGTATTTATTTCTTAAAATAAAAAAAGTGGAATAATTAATGAAATATGTTCTTATCAGTGATCTTTCCCCTAATCAATGTGCCCCACATGACCTCATGGAATCCATAACACTTTGGTGGCCCCTGCTCGACATTAAAGTAATGTCAATACAGATGAAGTTCATTAGGTCAGTCACCTTCTCTCTCAATTATTAATTCACATTGGAAATGTGTAAGGTGGTCAACTTGAAGAAAGTTAGTGTTGTAATTAATTATAAGATGATTATGAGAGAAAGAGGTGATTATGTTTGGCAGCATTGATAGGTCTCACGAATCTCATCTCAGCATGTTTTAGTTTTTCTATCATTTTAATTTTGAGATATCTTGGGACATGGCATCTTGAACAAGCTTTGTTGGCTAAACGTATCAATTGTTGTTGTTTTTTGCGTTCCTGGAACTCTAATTGTTGGCCTAATTATAATGTGGATGCCATAAACCGAGCGTGTCTTTGTGGTCGGCTTTTGTGTACTCGTTAATTTAATCAAACCCTATAAAAGTTGAATCTTTGGACCAGACACAACACACAACGTAGAATGAATATGCAATGGATGAATGCTGGAAAATAGCTATAAAGGCCTAAGAATATGAAGTAGAACAGATAGCACATGCCTTTTTGGAGCAGCAAGGACACTAGAAGTCACAACGCAAGATCAAGGGGAGTACCAATAGAGGCCATTAGGGCAGTGATGTTGGAATTGCATAAAATTTGGCAGGTTATAGGGAAATGACATTCTAATCCAAACATGAGTTCTCTTGAGTATTGCCTAAATTTAGGAAAATTCCTTTGTCAAAGCTCCAAAAATAGTGTTTTTTCTATTTATAGTAATATTTGTTTCACAATTATCTAAATTTTGCTATTTTTGGCAAAAATAGCTATTTTGCCACCTAATTACGTGATTAGCGCGGATTAGGGTTTCTGGTAGTTTACATAGCTGCTCTAGGATTTCTTTTACTATTTAAACATATTGTAGCATCTAGGGAAATTCGGTTTTCAAATTTATAAAAATACAGACTTTGTCTATTTCTCTCTTGTGAATTCTAAAACCCTATCACCTTTTGAATTCAAGGGATCCTTAGTGGATTTGAGGTTTTCATTCAGGAGCTAACTTGTTTAGTTTCTTTTCCATTCAAAAAGCAATATGTTTATTTTTTTGTAACTTCCGCGACATCAGAACAGCTACATCAGTGACCAAGGAGGGTTGCTATAGTTGGAGAACAGCTACATTGAGGGCCTAAGAAACATCATCAATGGACGATAGCGTGATGAAGCATGTGAGTGAGTTGACGGGCTTCGCATGGGTTGAAGTAAAAAAGAATGAGAGATGTGCCATTTTGTGTGATTTGGGTGTCTTATATGTGAAAATGGACCAAAAATTGATATCTACGAAAACAAAAGAGTGGATACACCCAATTGAAACAAAGTATACTTTGATTAATGGGTTGATTTGGTCTTCTCAACAATCTGTTCAACTTGGATCAATGGTTCGATCTAGTTCAATTAACGAACCAATTTTGGTTTAGTTCAACGGTTCCACTAATGACCCATCACAGGCCAACTCGAGTTGGGTCAACCCAAATAGAGATGAAAAGCCATTGATCACTAATGAGGCAAGTAGGTTGGTGTGTCGTGTTGACTTTGCACAAGGGTGCTAGTGTGGCAAGGTTGACATGGTGCTAGGGTTGACATGGCAACGCTGACATGCATGTCTGGTTGATGTGTGCTATTAATGTGGCATTAGTGCAAACATGGCATGACTTAGTGTTGGGATGTGCCAGTAGATAGATATGGCCGGTGTGTATCATGTATGGTGATAGGGCAAAAATGGATTGACCCCTTTTTGGTAAATTAATCAATTAATTATCTAAGTTAATTAATTAAGTCAATCTAACATGCAATAGCATGGTAGCATAAACAAATTACCAAATAACTAAATGCAGCGGAAAATAAGTTTGACACAGGTGATTTGTTTACGAATGAGGAAAACCATCGAGGCGAAATCCCACCGGGTGAATTTAAGGTCACCACTCCCGAGAATTCACTATTATCAATCACAAACAGTTACAAGTAAAATGAATTCCAGTACCCAATACTAGCCAATTTAGCAATAATTCTCGATAGAAAGGATTTTGTCGAGACTTCTGTCGAGTGTTAATAAACAGCACTTCCTTCACTTGTTTCTTGGTCAGATTTGCATGGCTTCAATACTAAATTTGAATACTTGTTTCTTGAAGTATTAAACCCATCCTAGATTTACCCAAGTAAAGTGTGTTTTGTCAAAAGATTTGCCAATTACGTAAATATGTCCTTAACAATCTCCCCCTTTGGTAATCCATGACAAAACCACAACAAACAAATGAATCATGAAAGGAGTCTTAAATCACAAAACTTATAATCACTTGTTGAATTACAGAATAAATCTAACCCTAACATAAACTTTTGAAAATTTTTGCAAGAAGAGAGCTCATGGCATGGTAGACTTTCATAACCTGTCTTTCTAAAACACTTAAACAAAAACTCATCAAGGCATTATGTGTGAAACAGAAATAAAGATTGCATACATAAAACAACACTTCCTTCACTTGTTTCTTGGTCAGATTTGCATGGCTTCAATACTAAATTTGAATACTTGTTTCTTGAAGTATTAAACTCATCCTAGATTTACCCAAGTAAAGTGTGTTTTGTCAAAAGATTTGCCAATTACGTAAATATGTCCTTAACAATCTCCCCCTTTGGTAATCCATGACAAAACCACAACAAACAAATGAATCATGAAAGGAGTCTTAAATCACTAAACTTATAATCACTTGTTGAATTACAGAATAAATCTAACCCTAACATAAACTTTTGAAAAATTTTGCAAGAAGAGAGCTCATGGCATGGTAGACTTTTATAACCTGTCTTTCTAAAACACTTAAACAAAAACTCATCAAGGCATTATGTGTGAAACAGAAATAAAAATTGCATACATAAAGAAACATGTGTATAAAGAAACAACACATGTAGAGATAGGTGAAGAAAAAAACATACATCATCATATATATGAAAATAAAGTACAATGTATGTTAATAAATGGTAACAAGACCAGTATACAGGAGGCTATTGTAAAGAAAGAAAAGAAAAGTACATGTAAACCTCATTACATCCCTCAAAAAGTATAAACATTGTCTCTAACAAAAATGTCATATACTAACTCTCCCCCTAAGCACAAGACTACTCTCAAACCTAAAACTACTTCCCTTTTTTGTCACGAATGAAAAAGGGTAAGTCACTGAGAGGTCGTCATCTCGTCACCACTGGAAGAGCTAGCATCGTCATCCTCATCATCACCAGCATAACCATTCTTATTTGTTGAAGCCTCTGGAGAAGGAAATGGAGAAGCAGCGAAACCACCAAGGTGAGCCTGTCGATGAGCAATGCCTTCGACGCGGGTATTCACTTGACACATCTCATCAGTGAGAGAGACAAGGCGAGCATCCATGTGCTGAAGCTACACCATGATGGCCTCTAAGGTCACACTAGCTACCAAAGAAGAAAGAGAAGAGGTGGAAGGAGCCAAGAAGGAGGGAGGAGCAGAAGAAGTAGCAGGATAATATGTCTCCACATGTGGCCGCTTCGGTCAAAGTTGGGCCTCGCTCCGCCGAACAGAACCAGTGCTGATGGCAACCATAGTGGTGAAGTAAGGAGAGTCAGGAATAGAAATGGAGAAGTAAGAATATATGTGATAGCTGAAGGAAAGATAAACTTATCACGTGTAGCCGTATCTTGATACACATCAAGGACAGATGTGATAAAGTGAGAAGGGAAGTCAATAGAGAGGCCTTCAAGAAGAGACAAAAGAAAATGAGCACAAGGCTCAGTGATAGAGTTATAATGAGACAATGGAGTAAGAGTAAATGTCATCACCATATTAAGAAACCTCGGACCTTTTGCAAAGCCCAAGCATGGGCTGTTTTGCTTACCACCCCATATGGAAGGTGTCTCACAAAAGGGAGGTAGAAGCTCGTCTTTGGACATAGTCTGAAGATGCTCACAACGGGGGTAGTCAAGATGCGCTACCCTCGGAACGTGTAGTACCTCGGGTATAAGATCCGGGGTAACTACGATACGTGTACCTTGAAATGTAGTGGCAAACCGAGGTATAGAGTATCGATACTGTGTATATTAGAGTAAAAATCCTGTATAAACACGATGTCACACCTTAAGGGTCTCTCAAGTAGAGATTCCCAACCTTGAGTCCGAATGACAGAGGGGAGAGAAGTGTCGAAAAAGTCCGACAGTATAACTTGGCATTTCGGATGAACGCCACATTTCTGAAAGTTCTCCAAGAAGTCCTTTCGGGCCTTCTCATCATGGAACAGAACTAAACGTGGAGAAGAGGGATAGGATCAGAAGAAGAAGACCCAGAACCAAGAGGATTTTGAGCCGGATTGGATTTACATGCTTTGGGTGCCATAGCGTAGTCTATCTGAGAGAGAGAGAGAGAGAGAGAGAGAGAGAGAGAAACAAAACAAAACACATCACAACCAAATAACAAAGAAAAGAGAAGAAAGGAAAAGACACATGCATAAAAAATGCATGAACATGTGACGTACAAAATTTAAAGACACCATGGGTAAAAACCCAATCCAAATCTATTAGCACACAATCAACAATAATCAATCACACATCTAAAATGCATGAAATATTGTAATAATGCAATGAGAGTGCAATGCATGAGCATATACCATCAAATCAACAACACCCAACCCAACAATTTCACAAAAATCTGAAAAACCCCAAATTTTTTTCCAAAAACCCAAAACCTAGGTCTAAAATGCATGAATGCATGTAAAATGAGAAAAGTGAGATCAGATTCGCACTTAGCCTTTAAATATAAATCGCAACTCGATGGATTGAGGTATCTATCGAGATCTGTTGAGCATTAAATCTCAACAAAAATGAATTTGTCGAGGTGCTGTTGAGGATCTGGTGATGACAAAAGTACCTTGATGGATCGAGAATCTGTTGAGAATCTATTGGCCAAACAGTGAGCTCAGAAATTTGGCTCGATGAATCGAAGAAGCTGTCGAGAATCTATTAAGAAGAATCCCAGAAATCTCGATGGATCGAGAATCCGTCAAGATCTGTCTAGAAAAGAAGAAAGAAGGGCTCGATAGAAAGGAATCTGTCCAGAATCTGTCGATAAGCTGTTGAGCTTGAAAAAAGAAGGTTTTTCAAAGAAGGGAAAAACACATAAAGATGAATGCAGCAAGCAAGCAACTTAAACAAAGATCCAATCAATATGTTAAGCTCTCAAAACATCTCTCATCAAATATGCAAAGCATTCATAGATCCAAAACACACACACACACACACACACACACACACACACACACACACACTCACACTAAATAAGTCTAACCAATTTTATATTTCAAATACAAGTTAAGATAGTTTAGTGAGCATATATTAACACGTGTATTCTTTGTGATAGCCAAATCACATTGTACCTGCACATGTATCAAAAGTAGCAAAGAGTTTGCGTGTTGTGTATGAAAACATAGCAAGAGTACATAATTGTCTCATATTATGAAGATTTGAGACTAGAGAGAATCAAATACACTCACACTCAATCATAATTGTTTGATAGGGATTATCACCTTTGAAGCACATCATATAACTCTCACATCTCCTAGAAACACGCTTGCAATCATATTTAAAAGCATTTTGATTCTTTTTACTTTTATTTTCTTTGCATATTTTTCTTTTTGAACATAGCATGCATGGGTATATAAGAGAGAGAAGAAGTACCCAATTATGTAAGCCAAAACATCACAATTTTGCTATGCCAAAGCACACATATGTTATTCATAATTTGTGGGTTTTAGTGATGAGATTGTTATTTATGCATTTCTCTTAGGATTTTCTAGTACTTCTCGTCAAAAAGGGTGATATGCATGTTAAGTATAAGAGATTACTTAATCGTACTCATCACAAACACAAGCCACAAAGCTCACTTGCACAAGCCACAAAGCTCACTTGCTTAGTTGTGCATGAGATGCTCATCTAAGCTACAAGAGATACACAGTTTAGAAAATTTTGTTTCAATGGCCATCCAAGGTACACAAGTACCAATATACATAAACACACATTGTTTTTGTTTTTTTTTTTTTCAATTTCTTTTTTTATTTTCATGAAAAGCAAAATAAACAAAAACTGAAAAACAGCCAAATAAAAACATAAAGAAAGACACAAAGTATAAAACTAGATTGATTCAAAACGGGAAAAAACAAAACAAACAAGTAATGCATAACCATAAGGGGGGAGAGAGAGAAAAAAAATGACTGAATCACTTTAAACTTTTTTCCTTCCACACCTTGGAAGAACCTTTCCTTTGCACAAACCTTTAATTCGAAGGTGAGAGGGAAAAATTGAAACCGTTTAAGTTCGAAAGGAATATGAGGGCCTTGAGAAGATCTTCAAGATGAGCAAAAGTTGATGGAAATTAATTTTGGTTTTCGGATTAGAGCATACTATTACTTTGTTGAGTGGCTAACCACTTGTAAAAATTTGAACAAGTATGCCCTGAAGCTCCACAGTGATGACAGAAATGCGGCTTCTTTTGTTGAGACTTTTTGTTGTTTTCCCTTTTAGTCCTAGGGTTTCTAGCCTCTTTCTTTTCAACTTTAGGGGGTGCTCCTAAAATAGATTTGTCTTTATCTAAGTTCTCACTGGCTATTTTAGTTTCAGCTTTCATCATTCTTAGAATTAACATTATCAGCAGGTGAGACAAACACAATTGTACTAGATAAGGCAATATTAGGAGAAGAGAAATCATACCCCAAACCGGTTTTATCAGAAGTAGCTTTCTAAAAACTTAGCATCTCATCGAGTTTTACACTGGAAGTCCTCTCCAATTGAGCTCTAACTTGAAACAGTTCCACTTTAAGCTTTTTTGTCCTTTCAGCAAGGAAGTTGTTCTTGAACCACAAAGCTCTAATGGTTTGATTTACTTCATCAACCTTTGTAGAGAGCTCTCAATCTAGCTCCACATCACTCAGCTTCTTGGTGGCTAGCCTATACAGTTTCTCATACTTCTCGGAAACCTTGTATAACTTAGCATAGGCTGTATGGATGTCATCTTGATCGTCTATTTTCTCAAATTTTGATTCCACCAAGTCCTCTTCATCATCTACTGTTTCTATAACCCCTTCAGTAGGATCAATTATGGTAGTGAAGGCACTTAAGATTCCTTCGTCATTACTGTCATTTGACTTAATCTCAAGCTCGGTGTCACTCAAGGTAGCAGCAAGGTTTGCTTTTCCCAATTGTCTTGAGATATGTTGGACATTCTTGTTTCATGTGTCCAAAACCTTGACATCCGAAACTCTTTGGTCCGGAAGGAATAGTGTACTGACCGCCATCCTTAGCATCCTTCTTTCCTTTATCTTGGCTTTTGAATTGAGAAGAACTAAATTGCTTACGGTCTTTATCAAGTCTTTTCGCATTGGCATTCTTCATGAACTTCTTGAACTACCTAGTGATGTAGGACTTCATCTAGGAATCTTCATCATCTAAAGACTCATCAATCTCATTACTTTTGGCCTTCAGTGCCATGCTCTTACTTTTGCTTCCTTTCCCAATTCTAGTCAAACCCAATTCATAGGTTTGCAATTTTCCAACCAACTCCGTCAAAGGAATTTTGTCAATGTCTTTTGATTCTTCAATGACAGTGATCTTAGCATGGAATCTCTCAAGCAGAGATCTGAGTACCTTTCTTACAATCTTGGGTTTGAGAATAGTCTCCCCAAGATTAAAGGTTGAGTTGACTATGTCATTGAGTTTGGCATAGAACTAATCAAATGACTTATCTTTATCTCCTCAAAGCTTGTAGTAAGCTTTTGGAGCCTAGAATCCTTGATGGCTTTGGTTCCTTCATAGGTAGTCAAAAGAATTGTTCATGCTTCCTTAGTAGTTTCAATTGAGGATATCTTCTTGAACTTTTCATTGATCATCGCACTGAATAGGGCATTCAATGCTCTATTGTTAAAATTTTCTACTTTGATCTTGGCCTCATTCCAATCAGACGTCGCTTCCTTTGGCTTAATCCAACCAATCTCCACAGCTTGCCACACATTCTCATCTAAAGACTGCAAGAAAACTCTCATGCGTACTTTTCAGTATGTATAGTTAGTGCCATAAAATAAATGAGGTATAATAAGAGATTGTCCTCTATTCTTGACAAATAAGGGTCAATGGATTACACAACAAAAATTAAATCTAATCAGAATGTGCCCGCTCTGATACCACTTGATAAGGCCAAATGGATTGACCCCTTTGGTAAATTAATCAATTAATTATCCAAGTTAATTAATTAAGCCAATTTAACATACAATAGTGTGGTAGCACAAATAAATCACCAAATAACTAGATGCTGTGTAAAATAAGTTTGACATAGGTGATTTGTTTACGAATGGGGAAAACCATCGAGGCAAAACCCCACCAAGTGAATTTAAGGTCACCACTCCTGAGAATCCACTATTATCAATCACAAGTAGTTACAAATAAAAAGAATCTCAGTACCCAATATCAACTTACAGTTGAACCCTTACCCCAATACCCAATTGGACTTATATTGTAGCAATAATCTCTTTGTTCAATGCACGAATCTCAGTACGTGACTAATCAATGATGCACAGATCCCAATATGTGACTAACACACAAACTTTAGGAAGATTGTTGGTTGCAAAGTTCTTCAGTTCATCAATAGTGAAGATCAAGAAGCTCATTGGTCACAAAACCCTTGGCATAAGACACAATAGTTTCTACAAAAAATATGATGAACTAGAGCAATTTTTGTCTCTAATCACAATATGCATGGATTATTTTTTTGCAACACCTTGCATCACTTTTGACAGCTCTTAAAATAATCTTTATATATGTCTAGGGTTGTAAGAAAAGAAGCCCTACACAAATACTCAAGGATATGCGTGTAATCAGATCTGGAAAACCTGATTTCGTAATTCTTGACAGATATAGCTTGTGTCGAGCTTTAGTAGTAATTTTCGATAGAAAGGATTCTGTTAAGACTTCTATCGAGCTTTAATGAACAACACTTCTTTCACTTGTTTCTTGATCAGATTTGCATGACTTCAATACTAAATTTGAACACTTGTTTCTTGAAGTACTAAATCCATTCTAGATCTACCAAATTACAAGTAAAGTGCGTTTTATCAAAGGATTAATCAATTACGTAAATATGTCCCTAACACATGGGGACATGTGAAGGAAGTTGTTGGCTGGTATCGATGCTAGAAGTGGAAGCTCTAATTGACACATTCAAATGAGTGGAAGCTCTAACTGACACAATTCGTCCAGTTTCAAGTAGATCAGAGGAAGATTTTTCTAAAGGTGGCAATGGTGAGTTGAATAGGGGCTGCAATATGTAATTCTTTGCTGAAAAGTTTAATGGCATCATGGTAGTAGCGATAGGCTAATAAAGTGGAAAGTAAGAATTATGTGGTTTGACCTAATGATTTATGTCCATATATAGAGGGAAGTACTTGATGGATGCATCTTCACATCATTAAATTATTCAATTACAATGAACCCAATGGAGGTATTTATAGGAGGCTAAACTCTAAACTATCTAGTAGTATACTATGGTTACTAGATTCATTGTATGAGTAGAATATTTTGCATGCACGTTAAAAAGGATAGAGCTTGGGCCTTAACTTGAATTTGGACATATTATCCTTCTACAGCACTAAACCACTTGAAATGTTACATCATATAATGAAAAGTGAATGGTTTGCAGAGTACTTAACGATTTTTTTTCTTCTTGTTTTCAATATTTCTAAGTGATTAATTAGAGAAATGAGACAAGCGATTTTATTTATTTATTTATAAAAAAATATATAAGTTGTAAACTCCTCCAAAAGAGAATACTCAAAAGGGAATGGGTCTTTCACGAGAGGATATCTCATGCAGGTGCAATGTATAGTGGATGCACGAGAGTCTTAGTCTACCACCTAATAGTATTAGTAGCTATATAATTGTATTCAATACATATTGTTTTAATTCAAACACGAAAGCGTCAATTTCATAGTTAAGATTTTTTTTTAATAGATTTGACAGCGTATAAAATTCCACATTATTTACAATTATAAACGACGCAACATTTGTACTATTTAATATGAATCATGAAATAAATTTATTTCAATTAGAGAGTATCCTAATATATCTCAAGCATACACTCATGATTATGTTCACATGTGAGACCTTGAAAGAACTAAAAAATTCATGTAATCTTTAACAATGCCTCTCATTCTTTTTTTGATTTATTAGTATTTGTACAACCATCTCATTTATTATTGAGGACAATCAATCCCAATTAAGATGTAGAAAAATGACAAGTACAATCTTTTTTTCTTTTTCTTTTTTTTTTTCTTTTCCTTTCTTGTTTGTGTATATGACCTCGAGTAGATAGAAACCCCATTGTATTTAAATCGCAACATGGTGGCAAAAAAAGGTGCTTAGCCATAAAAGTCCTTCCATATGGGGTAAATCAATTTTGTGTTGTCCTATTTGCATTTTGGAGGGTAATGGGACTGTGTTCTTAGCTTTAGCTTATTACGTATAGGAGTTGGAACTTGGAAGAGAGGGTTAAAATTACATATACATAAAGAGTAAGACATAGTATCAAAGAGGTTGGGGGGGGGGGGGGGGGGGGGGGGTGTGAGGGCCCACCATGAGAGAGCCCGACAAAGAGCATCTTTTAATGCATGGGTTTGCGCTCTCACGAGTCATGCGAGCTTCTTTCAGTTTCAGTTTCAGTATCTATCAGCAAACTCTCCGGCGCTCGTGCAGTGGCGCTTTGTGTGTATCTGTGTGTGTGTTTGTGTGTCTGTCAGCGCTTCCCACGCGTCTTTTACTCACTCCCACACCCCCAACACTCTGGATTATGCGGTCAAACCATGCCCACTACCAACCTTACACCCTGTTTGTTCCATCATCATTCATTCATTCATTTTTGTATTCTCTCTCTCTCTCTCTCCTACTCTCTCTCTCTCTATAGGTTGTTTGGCTGGTCAAATGTGCAAGTTACATTTGATAATTATTATTGAAACATGTTTTGCATCAATATAATTATAATGTTGATGTGGGGTTTGAATTTGGTCTTATCAAATGAATGATTGTTAGTAGGCTTCACCTTCTAAGTTTGAGTATGAATCACTCATTTGACTGATCAGTTTCAAGGCATAATGCTAAAAATAAAAAGATTACAAGAACTCATCATAGAACGTATGCACATTTGGTTCGTTACTCATTAGGGAACGAATTTGCTCGTGAAAAATATTTACCAAGTACAACACCACAATCCAATCAAAGTTATGTCAGATCTGCTCATATCTTGAACTTTGAGTAATTCCAAGGAAATTTTTGTTTAGCCCTTAGGTTTTGACGAAGACCTAGTCCTAATTGAGCCAGATTTAGCTCAAATCCAAACTACGTCACGAAGGAAAGAACCTTGTAGTTGCACTTTCCCTTCCCCATATGTATGATGTTGGAGTGTTGCTTAATAAGATTTTGGAACAAATAGGCCTTCACATAATGCCTTGTGTGCGCTTCAAAATCAAATTTTCTTATGAAAAAATCAACATCTTTGTCATAATGTGTATTTAATTATAAGGCTCTTATTTTATTACTTGACAACAAAAAATTGCTAATCACTTTTTCAATAAAGAATTTTCTTCCATGCCAAAGAAAGACATGTCCTTCCATACTAAGAAAGCCCAATAATAAAAATAAATCCAAATAATAATTTGAGACAATTTCTAACATTGAATAAGGATTATCCATACAATTGAATAATTCAAATGAAACTAAGCATGTGTAACATCAAACTTACTAATCCCATTCAATTTGGTCAAGGATGCTTTTCTAAATCACTCCCCTCTAACATAATTGAGGTAGATATCAAGTGTGCGTATAATTCAAATAGGAAAATTCTTATTATGATACACTAACATTGTATGAACACTAAATATTTATATTTTTCAAATTTTACATAGTATAACACTTTCTAATGTGAAACAAGAATATCTCATTCTTCTCAAATGCTTTTGCCTTATTCTTTTGAAGGGGTCGTTTTCAGTAAACTGATTTAGACCAATTCAAAGAATTGTGACTTTCGGCATCGCTATGACCTAGAATGACCCCTTGTGACCCATATGTACCAAAATTAATAATCGGTGACCAAGTCACTGGTCTAGAATTAATACTTCTTCATGGGTGTGTGCTGATACAACCATTGCCGAATAGACCGGTGAGAAATTGCTCGGTCATGACCAAACACTAACCAAGCAGAGAATAGGAGGAAGGTAAAGATGAACTTGAGTTGAATGGGACCCGAAAAGAGTGGGGGAAGTGACACGTATAGTGCTTACGGGGGCATGTGGACCTTAAGGTTTTAGACTTTTAGAGATAAAGATGGAATTTGCAGACCCTAGAGTTGCATGTGGGTCATAGAAAATTGAAGCACAAACCCCACTCTCTCTCTCTCTCTCTCCCCTGTAAATACATATGACAGTCCAATTTTAACGTGGCAGCTATTGTTTCGTTTAAACCATATTTCAACTTTGGCTTCAGTAATATGTTTTTGGTAAACTAGGATATATCCAAGAATAATAGAAAGAGTGGTCCTATAATAAGGGTTTCAGCTCTAGGTCACAGTTTGAAAATAGTAAATAATTCACAGCCACAGCTAGAGAATTCCAACGATTGGTGTTAAACGTTTGGCTCTACCTTAGTTTTGCTAGGTATAAGGATCATTTTCACGGGAAATGAATTCATTTTATTATTCAAATTAAATATTATAAATCTAAAAATGTATTTAATATCATCTCATTTTAAATTTTAAATTATATGAGACAAACTTTTAGGTTTAAAAAAATAAAAATCATAAATAAATAGCATATCCTCTTTCATTTGTTGCTAGCTTTTTTGTTTATAGGTGAAATAAAAATGATTTAAAAAAAATTAATTAGTTGATTTATTAGGGAAAAAAAAGCTAATTATCTTAAGCCGGTTTGAGTAAATAAACTAATTACAAATAAACTTGTCAATATGTATCTTAGATCTTACAATAACAAAAATTAATGGATCATAGACGTGAATGACAAAAGAAAAACCACACATGGGTGAGGTGCTAAAAATGGGAAAATTAAGAACAAGTGTAGAAAACTTTATGACCAATAACATAGTATTTGTAAGAAGTAGAAGAAACAAGGTTTTTTTTTTTTGATCAGTAAGTAGAAGAAACAAGGTTTATGAGCTCAAAGATTGAGTTTGGAGTTTGCAAGGACTTAAGGACCGTGAGAAGTTGAGGAAGCTTAAAATAGTAATTTCCTTGCTGATATATATACAATTAGAGAGAGAAAAAAAAGTGGAGTTCTGGAAGAAACAAAGGGAGAGAGTGAGAGAGTCAGAGGTGGGGACCCATCCACCGCCCATAAGCACGCCGTCAGTCTTACCAAAACCAAACCCATCTATGATCTATTTGTGTCAATCTAACCCTAACCCAATTACACTACTAGCCCCTAAAAGAAGAGAAACCCAAACCTATCCTATATGCTTCCCTCTTCATTTCATCATCTCTCTCTCTCTCTCTCTCTCTCCCTAACTCTCAACAACACCACCACCAAGAAAGAAGAGAAACTAAATCCACTACAAAAGCTTCCCTAAAAGATGGTTTATAAGTTCAGCTCAGAATTTGGTGGATGACACCAAAAATCCACTCATTCTCTCCTTTCTGTTGAAGGCCTAGCACTAATTAGTTCATTAAACTAGATAAAGAAACCAGAAAGCAAGCCACAAAGCTTATTTATTCCCTTGTGCTTCCACTTCCTTTCTTTTCTTTTTCATATAGATTACTTGTACAACCATTAATTTACTCCTTTGTCTTTCTGTTTCTTGCTCTCTGATTGTACTACTTAATTAGTTTCTGTCTATGTGAGGAAGTACTATTCAAGGGTTTTGAGAGATAGAAAGAATACCAAGTTATAAAGTAAAAGAAACTAATGGATCCAGTTACAGCGCATGGCCATTCTCTTCCACCTCCTTTCCACACAAGAGATCTCCATCACCACCACCAACAGCAACAACAACAACAATTTCACCACCACCAACAGAATTCAGAAGATGAACAAAGCGGTAGCAGTGGCCTAAACCGACCCCAGAAACGAGATCGCGATGAAAACAACAACAGCAGCAACAACAACAACAGCAGTGAAGGCAAGGAACTCATCATGGGTCCTGGAGATGGAGAAATGTCAAGAAGACCTCGAGGAAGGCCAGCCGGATCCAAGAACAAGCCCAAGCCTCCGATCATCATCACAAGAGACAGTGCTAATGCTCTACGCACCCATGTAATGGAAATCGGTGATGGTTGTGATATTGTTGAGAGTGTTGCTAACTTTGCAAGAAGACGCCAGAGAGGTGTGTGCATTATGAGTGGGACTGGAACTGTGACTAACGTGACTCTAAGGCAACCAGCCTCACCAGGTGCAATTGTGACTTTACATGGTCGGTTTGAGATTTTGTCTCTAGCTGGGTCATTTTTACCACCACCAGCACCACCTGCTGCAACAGGTTTGACTATATATTTAGCTGGGGGACAAGGCCAAGTTGTGGGGGGTAGTGTTGTTGGGACACTAATTGCATCTGGGCCAGTTGTGATTATGGCTGCCTCTTTTAGTAACGCTGCATATGAAAGGCTTCCTTTGGAAGAAGAGGAGCCCCAGTTGCCAATGCAAGGGGGTTCAATTGGGTCCCCAGGTGGGGTTGGTCAACAGCAGCAACAGCAGCAGCAACAAGCACAGCAGCAACAGCTTCTAGGTGGAGACGCAAATGCGCCTCTTTTTCATGGCTTACCGCCTAATCTTCTCAACTCAATTCAATTGCCAGCTGAGGCATATTGGGCTACTGGTCGCCCTCCATATTGACAACAACATTAAAGGTCATGCCAGGTTTTTCATTTCCATATTGATCAGCTTCGGCTTACCAAGATATCACGAACGTTGTAGCTAGGAAAGTTTGGTTATTGTTGAGCATCGCACTTTTTTTTTTCTTTTGGGTTAATCCTTATGCTTAGCCTTTTTTCTTTTTTCTTTTCTTTTTTTTGTTTTGCATTTGATGATTAGATAATGTGTTCACATGTTGATTGAAGGACTGTGTAAATTTATGGATTCTTGGAGTGAGTTTGATGCTATTGAAATAACAGCTGGAGTTTCTTCCTTTTAGTAGGAGTGTAGGACTGTAGAAGAAGATGAAGCACAAGAAAGAACAAATGCAGCGAATAAGAATCACTCTTTCTCACCCAAGTTGTCTCGTGCAGATAGCTTCAATAACTCCTATCTCTTCACACATTGAGTATCCATTGATCAATTGCAAAATCTCCTTCACCTTGTGAAGAAGTTCTTAATTTATTCACTTATCGGCCCCCATATATAAAGCAGTTCTCTATTATTTTATGCAGCATTTAGCGAGGAGGAGGAACATATTAATATCACAATTATGTGTGCTGGTAGCATCATCATTATTATTGTTGTTATTTATGCTAATATGCTGAAAAGAGCAAGCATATCATACTAATTTGTAAGCATTTTGTAGTAAAATTAGTAGTAGTTTTAGTATTTTTCAGAGAACAAAAGAGGGTTCATTAAAGCGACGGTTTTCAATGGGGTTGGCATTGGCAAACTGTTTTACTAGAAGGAAACAGGTATGGGCTTAGTCTCTTAGAGTTTCCACATCTAAATTTCCTTCTTTCTAGAGAGTTTGTGATGAAGGGTTTCTAATATACGAGGCCACGTTAAAATTTGGGGTGCTGGCTTGCACGTGCACTGTTCAGATGAAGCTCCTTTTCGAGGCAAATAACACCACCACCACCACCAACACTTCATTAAAAGGCAACAACAACCAGGACAACAAAGTGCCCTTGGGCGTTATAGCTCTCTCTCTCTCGGTTTCAGGAAATAGGGGATTAGGTAACTCTTCAAAGTTTAGACCCAAGACTTCTCGGGAAAAGAGTTTCTATAAAAAATTGAGGTTCAAGCAGAATCCAGTTCAGATTCTTTGTATAGATACTCCCTCTTAAAACACATTGCTTTGGTTTTCTCATAAAGCTAGCTAGCTCTCAATGGCCTTCGGGGAGACCTCTACGTTCAACTTTTGCTTCTTCCGTTGCCCCATCAAGTCTCTTCTCCTATATTTTCCTTTTGTTGGTCAACTGCTTTTTAAAATTCACAAATCCGGTTCTTGAAGCCAAATAATTCATCCTACAACAAAGTTTGGGATTTTCTCAGTTTTGCTTTGATGGTCATCTTCTTTGTTGTTAGCTAAGAGCCTTAGTTGTTTTTTTTTCCGACTGTGCTATTGGAATTTCAAAATTGGAATTTTTGAAATTGGAATTTTTTTTCCAAGCTGAATCTCAAAATTGGAATTTTTTTTCCTTATATGATTTGTTTTACTTCAATGTGCTTGGAATCTTAAAAAGGGCGAGGAAGAAGCAACACGACATTTACTTTCTAAATCTTGTTTATATCAATTTGCTTAGGTTTGGAATCTCTTTTTTGGTAACTGAGAATTACAGGAGTAATAACGTAAATAGAGTTCGATATAAGGTTTTTTTTTTTTTTTTTTTGGAGAAACGAATTCGATATAAGTTGAATACTAACATTCTCCAAAACATCAAAAACAACTAAACCCTAAACGGGGGTGAAGAAAACAAAGAGAAGTCCTCTACTTGAGATCTTCCCAAAGCTACCAAGGTACACCTATTTGCTTCCTTGTAAGCATGCTTGACTATTTAGTCTATATATATGGATTATCAACAAGAGACATATGCAATCATCCATTTCTGTAATCAATCCAGAATGAACGTTAATAGTACTAAGAAAGGAGACCACCGTCAAAGCATCCAATTCAACCGTTAAATAGGTATAGCCTAAGGATGAAGATAGGATAACCCAAACTTTAAAGACCAAAGTTCTACCTTTACATTTGTGGTAATTCCTATATATATATATATATATATATATATATATATATATATATATGCTGTGATAACCCACAAATCCACTAGCCACATCGATCTCTAATAACCCCAATCCCAAGCCTAAAGTTTTGCCACTACATTCGTTGAAAATCCAATATGGCATGAGAATCCTCGAACCCACTTATCACAATATCTAATTAGTAGTGACATTCATGTTAGCAGGTCAAGTATGTATCATATCAAGATACGAGTATTAAATTACATTGGTTAACTGTATAACTCAATCCATTTAATAATTAAGTCAAAAAACTCAAATCCCTTCAACCCTAATACAACATATTTATTAAGCAAATTGACATGACATGACTTATGTAACACACTTAAGATACATGATGTGATGGGTTAACACAAACACAACCCATTTCAACCTTTTTAATAAACATGTATACGGTAAATATAAACATGACTCATTTCAACTTAATATAAAGGATTACCACAAAAGGAATAATTTATCAATATAGTCATTTGTAAAGTTGTGATTTCCAACTATATTGTGTTGACTTTAATTCCGTACCAAATTTGATTGTAATTTCTTCAATCATTTTTCTTGTATGTATGTGGGATTAATTGTAAGGGATGAGTGTGAGAGATCGGTAAAGAATCAAGTTTCAAAAGTTGAACAAGTGGATTTCGCAACTGGCTCACAATTATCTCACAAGAAGCAACCAGCGAAAAGAGCCACGTGTAGAGTACATGACTAGAAGATGAAGAGTCATGCTAGGCTAGATTTTTCGTGATTGTCTCGCGGGTAAGGCCAACCTACGAAGGGCCCGCAAAACTTTCTATTTGGCAAAAATTTGTGTTTTGCTTTACCAAGTCTTTACCCACACCATATATACCCTAATTACCCACAAATTGTAAAGAGACTTTTCAGAGAGAAAAACTCTAGATAAATTTTCTACAACATAACACACCCATCTTTTAGAGAAAGAACTACTCATCCTTAATGAGAAATTATTGTAGCATCTTCTCTTTCTCTCTTCCATTGCCATAACTTGAGAGAAGATTTGTACCCAAACACAACCTACTCATTTTTAGAGTGTAGAGAGTGTTTTGGAGCTTGGGAAGCTTTGGAGATTTGCCAAGAGAAGCTGGCGAGGCTTGGTAGATGCAATCGGGTGTATTGCGGGATTCGGAAAGTTAGAGAAGACATGACTCCGAGAAGTCCATTGGTAGTAGGAGCTTAGAGGGCTCAAGTATATTTGATAGACTAGACTTTGAGGGTCTTTTGTTATTTGTGTACTTTAACTTTATTCTCTCGTGGATCAATTTCAACTTGAAGGGTCGCGAAGAAGTTTTTCGCTGAGTTTTTTGGTTTCCTTTTCGATAATACATCTTGGTTTTATCTTGTATTTGCATATCTCTCTTCCCTACTGTTTAAGCTTTCATTTTATTGTTGATAATGGATGAATATGGCTTAGGGTAGTGTTAACGTTTTTTTGCGCTTATTTACTCTTATTCCGCACTTAGTATAAGTTAAACCTATCTAGCCATAATTTTTAATTGGGGGTCTAAACAAGTTCTTGTGTTTTAGCACAAATTCGAGCTTTCAATTGGTATTAAAGCAAGTACACTTATCAGATTTCATTATCCTAGTGTGATTCTAGACCCTAAGTGAGATGAATAGATCTCAATTCTTTAATGCTCCTCCCTACTTTGATGGGAGTAACTATGCCCTTTGGAAATTTCGTATGCATGTTTTTCTTTGTGCCATTGATGAGACAGTGTGGGATTCTATTGAGTATGGGTATGTAAGACCCACTACTGCCAAATCTGAATAGGATAAGGTTGCTTTTGCTTTAGCAAATGCAAATAGCAAAACAATTAATGCTATTTTCTGTGGTGTTTCTATTGATGAGTTTCACAGAATTTCGCATGTGAAGACCGCCAAAGAGGCGTGGACCATTCTTGAGACAACCTACGAATGTACTAAGAAGGTTAAGGACACCAAGCTTTAAATGCTCACTACTCGGTTTGAAGAAGTAAATATGAGTGACGATGAATCATTTGATTTCTTTTATGGGAGAATTAACAAGATAGTGATTGCCAAGCTCAATCTTAGGGAGAAGATTGAAGACGCCAAGGTGGTGAGGAATATCTTGAGATCCTTACCCAAAAGCTTTTGGGCTAAGGTCATAGCCATAGAGAAGAGCAAAGATTTGGAAGAGATAAAGATTCAAGAACTCATTGGATCTCTCCAAACATATGAGCTCGGATTGCCTTCTCACAAATCCAACAAATCCCTTGCTCTCAAAACTATAAATGAGTGAATGGGTGATTCCTCCAATGAAGATGACGTAGAAAAGGAGGTGGAATTTCTTGCGAAGAACTTCTGGAAATTTCTCAAGATGATGAACAATGGGAAGTCGTTCAGCAAAGGAAAGTTCTCATCCTCCAAGAATGACAAGAGGGAGTTCAAGAAGAAGGATGGGAAAGACTTCTCATCAACTCAAGGAATTGTGTGCTATGAATGTAATGGGCATGGATATCTCAAGAAAGGATGTCCAAACTACTTGTAAGGAAAGGGTAAAGTGTTTGCAAGTACCCTTAGTGATTCTAAAAGCTCAAATTCCGATGTGGAAGGAGAATGTGATAGTGAGGGAAACTATTCAGCTTTCTTGGCAATTACCGCAGTTGACTCTAAAGATGAATTGAGCGAGTTGGTTGATGAGCTAGGTGTACATTCCAAAGGTGAAGAAGTTGATGATTTTGAAGATGAAGATGTGTTTCTTAATGAAGGTGAGAAGAACCTTCAAGAAGTGTATGATGCGTTGCTAGAAAATTGTGGCAAATATGCCAAAATTGCCAATAACGCAGTTAAAAAGATGAAGAAAATTGAAGAAGAGCATAAGTCCACACTTGCACAACTCAAGGAGGCAAAATGTGAAGTTAAAGGGCTGAAGGAAGAATTGTTGAATGCCTACTCGAAAATCAAGTTCCTTGAACTTGAAATCATTCAAGCAAATGTTAAAGTGGAGCGCATTTCCACTAAGAAACTTGACAACGTGCTCTTTTCTCAAAAACCTTCAAATGACAAGACCAATCTAGGCTATACTGGTGAAGGAAGCTCAAGCAGGAACCCAAAAAGGAAGTAAGATTTGTGTTGGGCAAAAGTGTAGAGAAGCCCAAGGTTGAGACCCCTGTTGTTGCAGCAAAGAGAACCATTGGTGCAAAACCGAAAAGCCAATAGGGACCTTAAGTGAAGCATTTTTGTCATTATTGTGGTGTGCGAGGACACACAAGACCAAATTGCTTCAAGCTTCAAGCTCTTAAGAGGGAAAACTCTCTACGTGGCCAAGATAGCTCAAGAAGAATGCCAAAGGGAAACCAAGCCAAAGGAGAAAATGAGGGACAACTCATTGGAGATGTTATGGAGATGTTGAAGAACATTTCATCATGTCTTGCTAGCTTTATCCCGAAGTTTGGGAATTATGTCGGTCGTACCCCTCCATTTAAGGATCTCACCCAAAACACTCGTACAGTGTAAGTGAAGAAGGGTACTCATGTATCATAACATATGTAATCTTCTTGTGTCATTGCTTCCATTTTAAGCATGTTTCTTTTACAATTCTTTGTTTGTTTTCCTTATTTTTGTTGATCTTACTTTAGTGTCTTTGCTTTTGAGTGTGTTGAAAAATTCAAAAGCCCATAAAAAAGTGAAAAATCTCAAAAATTTGATCGCTTATGTTGTGTATATCAAATGTTGAGTTTGGCCTAGTACCTCCATACTAATGGTGTAGTATATTTACAAGGTTCACTTGTTATGTATGTACATTTTTTAAGTGTGAGCAACATCTAAAAATCTACGTTTGATTTTTGTAAATAGATTTTCAAGCTTGTCATGAATGATTGGTAAATGGTCTTACTTGATCTTGATACATACGTAGACTTATGCTTATATATCTTCTCACATTTTTTCTTTTTCAAAAGAGATCTTCAAATGTCAATCTCTAAAAAGAGAAAGAGCTGAAAAAGACTTGCTTCGAAAACTAGTTTTACTAGAAAAATGTGGAGCAATGTATGGTGCCAAAGCCAAATGCTTATTTGTCAAAAATATATGAAAAGTTCATGGCATCGTTTCTCAAAAATTTGATTTGTATTTGATCAAAAGTATGAAATATGGAAGCCAAATGAAAAGCTTTCAATCAATATGTAAACACATTGGTGAGGGATCACATTTGTTCATTTCTACAAGTAAGATAGGTCACTTGACTTCGTACTAGTTGTATATGACTTGATTAAATTGATTATTGAAGTTTCTTACTAAACTATGGACTAATTCATACTTGATCCACACAAACAACACACAAGTCAAGTATTCAATGAATACCTATTTCATTTGTGTGATTATACGTATTCAAATGTAATGGGTCCGTTTGGATTGAGCTTATTGTTGCTGAAAACTGAAAACTGAAAACTGAAAACTGAAAACACTGTAGCAAAATAATTTTTAAATGTGTAAATAGTATCGTGGGACTCATTTTTAATATTTTTTAATACGTGAACAGTGTATGAACAGTGCTAAACAGTGTATGAATAGTGCTAAACAGTGCGTGAACAGTGAACCCATGTGAGGTTACTGTTCACGCGCAGAAAAAAAAAAAAAAAAAAAAAAAAAAAAAAAAAAGAGGCAGAAAACGTGGACGTGGAAAACGCGGTATGCAAACGGTACCAATGGTACCGTTTGGATTGCGCGTTTCCTCACGTCTGCGTTTTCTTCTTTTTTTTTTTTTTTTTTTTTTTTTTTTTTGCGCGTGAACAGTAACCTCACATGGGTTCACTGTTCACGCACTGTTTAGCACTGTTCATGTACTGTTTAGTACTGTTCATGTACTGTTCACGTATTAAAAAATATTAAAAATGGGTCCCACGATACTATTTACCCATTTAAAAATTATTTTGCTACAGTGTTTTCAGTTTTCAGTTTTCAGTTTTAAGTTTTCAGCAACAATAAGCTCAATCCAAACGGACCCAATATGTGTATACTCAATTGCTTGATGATCAAATCCAAAAAAAAAAAAATTTTGAGTATTTTATATATTTTTTTAAAGTGTTTTTATGAATTTTTGTGTGTTAAAGAGTTTTTCCCAAATAGTTCATTTTTGTTTTTGTTGAAAAACTCATTCAGAGGCATTTTCACAAGTAGTGAGTAAGAACCTACCCATGAAAATAAGGAAGCCAATTTCAATTTTTCCAGAAATTTACACAGAGAGTTTCGTAACTCCCTCGCAACACTTTCGTGAGAAGAAGCGTCCCACGAAACATGTTTTGTGCATGAGAGGCCATTTTGCAAGTAGCTTACCCGTGAAATGAGTAGATTTTCAATTTTTAAAGGGTAAATAGTGACAGTTTTTCAAATCAACATTTTTGCCTCTGTGCCTTTCTCAACCCAAAACACCTTTTCACTCAAAATATCACCCAAATCTTAAGAACTTTCATCCTTAAGACTCATCTAAGGTATGTCTTAACACTTTTTTCAATCTTGATTCCTTAGATTAAGTCTTAGATTCTAGGATTTCTAGGGTTGGGTTATTTTTGAAAGTGGTTGGGAAAAACTTATGTTCATGCAAAATTTTTTAATTTTTTTGATTGGCCTGTGTCCCATTGTGTTTGTGTTGGCCCCAAGTGACATTTTTAACATGTATTTAGGCAAGATTTCAACATGTTTATTAATTGTTTTACTTGTTAGTGGTTTGTATGCAATCTACGTGTTTGATAAAATGCCCAAATGACAGTTTCTTATTGTTTAGGACTTCGATGAGTACCAAATTTTGGGGATTTCTATGTTTTTACATTCTTAATATGTTTTAAACATTGGTTGTGTGTTTCACACACTTTGCCCCATGAGTGCCTTATCATGTATTGCTTATGCATCTCATATGCACACCACATGCACACTTGATGCACACGCTTGATCACTTGACATGTTTTGCATTTCATTCATGCTATGTAAGTCTTGTTAGACCTTTAGCACTTAAAACATGATCTTGTGACTTTGTTTGTTTGTCTTTATTCTTTTTAGGACTTTTTGTTCGTTTTTGAACTAACTTGTATCTAATCAAGTTTGTTTTCTTGTTTGTATTTGTTTTTGTTTCTTTGTGTTGGTGTTTTTTTTGTAGATGTCTCCTATTAAGAAAACACCAAAAAGAAGTCTTCTAAACGTCCCCGCAGCTCCTCGGATTCATTTTGCAATGATGATGCTAACATGACTTTTCTTAATCACTATAAATGGGCCCTAATCATCCTAGAAAGGCTTGTGGACTTAGATTCCCTAGAGGGTACCTTCATTCTGGATGTGTTCAAAGAAAGGACATGGACAAAGTTACTTAATCTGATGGGGGATGTGTTTGAAAATATCATTCGAGAATTCTTTGCAAATGCCATTGTAGAAGGTGATCACATCAACTGTTGGCTAAGGGGGAAAGAGTTCTTAATCACGAGGTGTAAAGTTATGATTTACAACTATATTTTATGTTGGCTTTATTCCATGACAAAAAGTGTTGTAATTGCATTAATTTTGTTTTTTGTATTTTGTGGGATTTTATTGTATTAGGTTTATTATTAAGTTGGTGAAGAATCGAGCATGTATTGGATGAACAATTGAATTTCGCAAGTGTCTCGCGAGAAACCTACCCGTGAAAGAGCCACGTGAGAAGCACATGTTGGAAGTTGAAGAGTCGTGCCAGACTATCAGTTTCGCGAATGTCTCGCGAGAAGGGCTTATCCACAAGATACCTATGAAACTCTCTGTCTTGAGGATTTTTAAGTGTGAATTTTTTACCCTTCACCCATATTTTATATACCATCATTACCCATAAAAGTATGAGAGATCATTCAGAGAGAAAAATCCTAAATAGATTTTCTACAACACACACACCCATCTTTTAGAGAGAGAGCTACTCATCCTTAGTGAGAAATCATTGTAGTCTCTTCTCCTTCCCTCTCCCATTGTCATACCTTGAGAGGAGATTTGTACTCAAATACAACTCACACATTTTCAGAGTGTAAAGAGTGTTTTAGAGCTTGGGAAGCTTTAGAGATTTGCCAAAAGAAGCCAGTGAGGCTTGGAAGATGCAATCGGGCATATTGCGAGATCGATTCGGAAAGCTAGAGAAAACATGATTCCGAGAAGTCCGTTGGTAGCAGGAGCTTGGAGGGCTCAAGTACATTGAGTAGACTAGGCTTGGAGGATCTTTTGTTATTCATGTACTCTAACTTTATTCTATACTGGATCGATTACCGCTTAGAGGGCAACAAAGAAGTTTTTCGCCGAGTTCTTCGGTTTCCTCTTCGATAACACGTCTTGGTGTTATCTTGTGATTGCATCTCTCTTCCTTTACTCTTGTGCTTTACTTTTATTGTTTGTTGTTCATGTTTATGCACTAGAGTAGTTTTCAGTTTATTTTTACTCTTGTTCCGTACTTAGATAAGTTAAAGTAAAAGCAATCTAGCCATAATTTTAAAATTGGGGTCTAAACAAGCTCTTATGTTTTCACAAAAATCCAAGCTTTCACGAGGGAATCAATTCAAGATGTTTTGGAGATTCGACTGACGACTCTGGACACATCTCTGCAATATGATGAGAGAAAGGAGAAACTAGAACCCCTCGTGGAAATTCTTGGTGGACAACTTAAAAAAAAGGCCTTGCACACCATTACGTTCACCTTGGAATGCGGGTTTTGGCCTACATCATGATCTTCAACCTCTACCCAGTGAAGAACTTGACCACTTTGTCTGCACCAAGGACCATATTCCTATTTGATCTCTTCACTCATAAGGAGATTGACATTTACGGTCACATTTATCACCTCTTCATCAAAAGCATCACAAAAAGGAGTTCAAGGCTAACTTTACCATTCCCAAGCCTTGTCATGTCTCTTATTTTAAGGGCAAGGGTGAAGATTCCAAGTGGACTTCAAGTGATGCAAATGGAAGATCCTATTAGTGAGCAAATCATCATTCGAAGCAAAGCTCATATCCCCGGACCAACTGTTGGTGTCTCTCAAATTCCAAGAGATGATGCTGCTGAAGAAAGAGGAGACACTGAAGAGGAAATTGAGCATTTCACTTTAGTTCCAGAGGATACTGCACAACCTTCTTCCCAAGCGCTCGCAAGAGCACCCAATCACATTAATCATCCAATCGAAAGGGTTGAAGAGTTGCAAGTAATGCTAACTTCACATATCAGCTACTCCACATCTCAATTCACATACCTTGAAGACCAGATCACTACCCTCTCATCTCAAATTGATGACATGATGAGGAAATCGGAGCCGGAGTCAAATTAGGAGTCCGATGCATTCTAGTCTCTTTGGCCATTTTGGTCAAAAAGGGGGAGTACATTGAGGGGGAGTAGCAAAGTAGCAAATTTAGTATACATTGGTTTATTTTGGTGGTTTCTAGTTTGCTTTAAGTTTTTATAACTTTTGGATGTTTTTACAATGCTTTCATTTAAAGCTTTCAAGTACTTTAGTTTAAAACTTAGTTTCTTTAGTATTGTTTTGTATCTTGATTTTTATAGCTATTTTGATGCTTATTGCTTTCTAATGCTCTTAGCTTTAGTTTCTTTAATGCATCATGTGTTTGTTGGACATGCAATTGATTTTTGCATTACTCTTAATTGCACTGCGTGTCCGGATGATCATTTACTTGATAAATGTTCATTGTAGTCATTTCCTAATGATTGTTCATGTTTGATCAAGTTATGCTTCATGTTATATATTCTCAATTAGTATCTTGATTGCATTTTTACTTGTTCCTTATACGTGCTTTGTGTTCTACTTGTCTTAAGCTTAATGAAGTTTTGTGCTATGTGCAAGTGTTTCAATATACAAGTGTATATGGTGCAAGTGCTTCACAGCTTCTAGAATTAGGTGTGAGTGAGTTTTGCCTATGTTCCCAAACTCACGTTTAAGTCAGGAGTTTGTTTAGGGGTTTTGTCACGGAATAGCCAAAGGGAGAGATTGTAAAGTTGTGATTTCCAACTATATTGTGTTGGCTTTAATTTCATGCCAAATTTGATTATAATTTCTTCAATCATTTTCCCTATATGTATGTAGGAGTAATTGTAAGGGATGAGTGCAAAAGATTGATGAAGAATAAAGCTTCAAAAGTTGAACAAGTGGATTTCGCAACTCTTTCGCTAGAGGCAACCTACGAAAAGAGTCACATCTAGAGCACATGACTGGAAGATGAAAAGTCATGCCATGTTGGATTTTTTGCAACTGTCTCGTGAGTAAGGCCAACCTCGAAGGACCCGTGAAACTTTCTGTTTGGCAAAAAGTTGTGTTTTGCTTTACCAAGTATTTACCCACACTATATATATCCTCATTACCCATAAATTGTAAAGAGGCTTTTCAGAGAGAAAAGCCCTAGATGGGTTTTCTACAACACAACACACCCATCTTTTAGAGAGAGAGAGCTACTCATCCATAGTGAGAAATCATTGTAGCCTCTTCTCCTTCCCTCTCCCATTGCCATAACTTGAGAGGAGATTTGTACTCAAACACAACCCACACTTTTTAAGAGTGTAAAGAGTGTTTTGAAGCTTGGGAAGCTTTGGGGATTTGCCAAGAGAAGCCGATGAGGCTTGGTGGATGCAATCGGGCGTATTGCGAGATCTAGAAAGCTAGAGAAGACATAACTCCGAGAAGTCCATTGGTAGCAGAAGCTTGGAGGGCTGAAGTACATTGGGTAGACTAGGCTTGGAGGGTCTTTTCTTCTTCATGTACTCCAACTTTATTCTCTAGTAGATCAATTTCGACTTGGAGGGTTGCGGAGAGGTTTTTCACCGAGTTCTTCAGTTTCCTCTTCGATAGCACGTCTCGATATTATCTTTTGTTTGCATCTCTCTTCCCTACTCTTTAAACTCTCATTTTATTTTAATAATGGATGAACATGCCTTAGGATAGAGTTAACGGTTCTTTGCGTTTATTTACTCTTGTTTCACACTTGGTATAAGTTAGAGTAAAAGCTATCTAGCCGTAATTTTTAATTAGGTGTCTAAACAAGCTCTTGCGTTTTAGCACAAATCCGAGCTTTCATCATTAAATTATTTTAATCACTCAATTCTACATTTAAATTTTATATTTATATTGGGTAAAAAGGGAATTTAATTATATGAATTGAATTATTTCACAATCGATGATCGTGAGTTACGGAAGCCAAATCAAAATTGACTCGCTTATTATTAATCATGTCAAAGTGGGACAACACCACCCACTTTGGCACAAACCTATTTAGACTAAATTGTAAACTGCAAGGAAAAAAAAAAGGTGCGATGTTTATAGACTGTCTCAAATTTTGTCATAAATATCTCTAATTACCTCACCACTAGGTCTGGATTATCGAACGAAGAACCCATCAATATTTAGCTAGACTGAACCCAATTTAGAAGTTTGCCATTTAATAACAGTAGCTTTTGAGTCTTAAAAAAAAAATAAAAAAAATAAAAAAAAAATAAAAACCTATAAAAGCATGCATCAGCAAGGTTAGGGATAAATCCAACCAAGTTAACCTAATTTGGATTGGAAATCAACCTATTTGTGTGGAGCCAAATTGACCATAGGTTTGAAATCTTATTTTCTTAGACGGGTTGCCTTTAATTTTGAACTTTGGGATGATTATATTTTTTGCTCCAAGCTTGAACTCATTTTGTTTTCTACTCTTATCTCTAGGAAATTTATTTTGAGAACTTGAGATTGAGAGTGCATGACCAACGGAGTTATGAACATAGCATTTCATTCTATGATTATTAATTTCCTATCTTGGGGTCAACACATAATTAGTTGCATGTAATAGTTTGGCTTTTCCTTTTTGGGGTTATTATTTTAGCATTTGGTTAACATTAAAGTTTTGCAGAAAAGTGGTATACCATCGGTGCCATGGATGCATTTGGTGAACATTGTCATGTTTGAACGTCAAGCACATCAAAATGTAATATGCTTGTTCAAGAATTAGTGGATAACTTTTCAAGAACTATGAAGCACCAGATGAGATATTCTTTCTCAAAAATTGGCTCAGGGTGGATGCTGCATAAATCATGCGTTTGGCGAATGCTAGCAAGTAGCAACCATCATTATATACAACATTATACAATCCTGCTGTAAACACTAACAGTCCTTTCCCTCATAATGTTTTGGTTGAAATCCAAGTGCCTAGTTTCTTTCATAAATAAACACTGAATACTAGACAAAATAATATTGGCTAGACTATAGCATTTTTGTTCTATTAATTTTATGCTAGGGAGAATTAACAAATGAACTATTAATAGAGTAGCACACCCTTATAACATATTTGACACTTGTTTCATGTCCACACCAAACATGTGCACAATCATATGAACAATGTGTCTGTTTTTGCCCCAGGCCTACAAACTTACTGCTAGTTTGGGTTTGTGTTATACTATTAACACAATTTTCCCTAGGCCTTAAAGATATCTTATGTATCCATTACATACAACGAGTGTCTCACAATATTATTAATCTCATGCACTTACACTCATTATATGTTACAAGTGTCTCATAGCACGTGGATCTCATGAACTTGTGGAGTTCACATGTTGTACGGCATCCATTGTACAAATCAAATGTTAAAAATACTCTCATGGTACTTGCTTCTAACATGGATCTTTTATTCAAAACCCTCTAGTTTGTCAAGATTACCTTTCTTGATATTGCTTCTAACTTTTTTGTTATTATTATATTTTTTTACACTAGTTAATGTGGATGTCAAGAGCTTTTCGAGAGCCTGACTATTCTATAAATGTGTATATCCCCTCATCCCACGAGCTTATTACAAGGAAAAATTCCTTAAAGTGGCCCCAAGATGCAGGTTAAGATTGATAAAACTTTGGGAGCCACTAGACCAACCCCTCAAGGTTGTTTGTTTCTAGGTTGTCACTGCTGTGGCAATACTCATGCATACCTTGTGAATAGTCTTACAACTCTCACGGGCAAAATGTTACCAAGATATAGAAACTCCTCTCTTTTAAATAATCTCTATCAAAGAAAAACGTAGTACATGCCCCTTTGTACCTTACTATGAAGTTTAATATTGTTATCCATATTGAGGCATGATTAGCACTGGCCCGTAAAATATATGATTGGCATGGACTTTGACACACACCACCCAAAAAGAAATTAGGAAAGCAACTGTCTCAGGTGGAGGTGGTAACTGGTAACAGACGTCAATCTCTCAAAAATATTTATAATAAGTAAGAAACAATGTACTGGAAAATTAATCTCTTCTATTTTAATGAGGAAACGCCCATTTTATGAGGACTAACATGAATTAACAGGCAACGGATCCATCACAGTATGTTCCCTTTGATTTGTAGTGCTGATATTCAAAATGTGAAACTAAAATAGGAAAACCCTGTTAGAGAATTTAGATATGCTTACATAACAAAAAAGATTTTTTGTTTTTATTTTAAGAAAAAAAAAATCGTAGATATGCTTATTTCGCATGCATCTAAACATAATAAGTCACCTGAAATAAAAATCAGAAAAAAGAAAAAGCACACTTTCATTACCTCAAACTAAGCAGAATCTTCAATACCATTATAGAGTATCATTCATAATCAATAACTTGAGAGTGAGACAATTCAATTATCCACAGATAATTTGAACGCATAATTTATGCAGAGAAAGTGGTAGAAATGGTAGATAAATTTCATATTAAACAATATCAGCATAAACTGAACAAATAAATTAATATGTGCTACATAAATTACAATCTCAATACTCTTGAGACAAAAATATTGTTTTTCTCCAACCCCCACACCCACCCCCCCCCCCCCCCCCCCAATTTTTTTCCTAATGATTTCATATACAAATCAATTTACAAGCTAATTAGAAGCTACAAATGGGAAGGCCATACCTGGGTGAATACATTAAATAAGATTACAAGACTATAATTTAATTAATAAATTAGAGTTATCATCTGTAATCAACTTCATACAAGGCCTACAACCCAAGCATGCCCCACTAATAACAAAACTTTGGCCAATACAGCTGACACTGACAGCAAAGTCAATGTATCCTGCTTCTTTTACCTTGAAAAGATCAATCTTTCCAGCTGGGATCAGCTACATGTATATTTCCAAGCTACCCCACCTTCAGCTGCTTCAATTATTTCACAAATTTATCAATGACCTATCCTTAAACGCCTCATTTCAGCTTGGAAAGTAGGGCTGGAAGTTAGTGTTCGATGTGAAAGAGTCCTTATGTCTTCCCGTGCACAGTCTCGCGAGACGCGAACCAACTCCCACAAGGCACCTCCACTGATCATATCTTTTGCATTTGCTTCTGAAATGCAGTAATCCAAGCCTTCTTAGGCAACATTCTATGGGAACTCAACTTGTACAAGGACAAGAGAAGGTAACATACCATGTTGTGCTAGATGACAGAGTGCAAGCTCAATATGACGCCTGATTGGTGAGGCTTCATTGTTAGCATTCTGTACAATCCATGGAAGTGCACCATCCTCAATCAGAAGAGACCTTCCGGTCTTAGTTCCTATACCATTAAAAAAACTGTCTAAGCTCAAAAAACAGGATGATTTAAATACAGATGGTTCATGAAAATATCATGATGAATATAAATGGTATAATTTGAGACTTATATAAACTGGTAATTTTGTCAAAAAGACAACAAAACTTAGGAAGCAGTTCTTAAGAATAAAGATGATAGTTTTGTGCATCACATGACAAGCAGAGCAACAAGAACATCAGGAAGGTGCTTTTATGAGCTTTTCACCTTGCGTAGCTGCTCTTGACTCGCATTTTGCAAAATTTGCTATTCCACGAGCAACTTGTGCAAGAACATCAGCATGTCTGCATCTGACCATTCCTAGCAATGCTTTGATACCACCTTCACTCCTTAGCTTCATCTGCAACTTATCTAATTGATCCAATTTTATTTTTGTTAGTGATTGTAGACTGCCAATTTACTGGACTAGCTCAAATGAACTTTTTATTGGGTAACTAGATGTTATCACCTTTGGTGCAATGGTCACTCTACAAGTATAAGTATTTGTGGGGTGTGGGGGACAAGGGCAGAGGTTCAAGTCTCCAAGAGGGAACTTTCATACACATATACACTTAAATTAGGCTAGAGTAGAATTTCTATCTTGTATAAAAAAAAAAGAAAAAAAATGTTATCACTTTCCAAGAGAACAAGTGCACTAGTTTGCATTTTACACTCAAACCCATCATGTTTCCAATGTATACCCAATTTAAACTTGATTCTCTTTTCCATAAGTAGCAAAAAAATTATTACAGTAGTTGCTGAAAGTCACAATCCCATTCAGATTTTCAGGTTAAACTATTACTCTAAATATATGGTTTATCATTGATGACAGAATTTAAGGAAAACGAAACAAAAATTAGTAGTTGCAAGTATGTCTAGCGTTATAGCAGGAAGAAGCAGGGTAATCTTCTCTATTAGTACTGATTTTCTACTAATGTTATCTTTTTATCTAAGCTTAAGTAGCACAAAAAATATATGGAGCTCACTCCAAGTATCCATAAACTTAAATCTAGTTTCTTTCAAACAGATTATTAAATTTATTCAATTTTCCATCTCAATCCCTCCTTAATCAAGTATGAATATACTCAAAACATCTCTTTCATACTTAGTAACACATACTGTCAAATTTTCATACAAATAAAAGAGGGGGGTCAGACAGTTTACCATTGCCACAAAGATTTGCAATAGCTCCAGCAACCATCCGAAGGGTTTGAGGATCCTCAGCATTGGCTGCTGTCATTGATAACAAACCAATGCCCCCTTGAGACATGATGAGCTCCTGGTTGGTTTCTGACAGGCCACAAAAGGTTGCACATATGAGGAAAATCATAGCCAAACTAGAAATATTATCAGCCAAGACTGGCATATATTTTACAAATGACATAGAAATGGACTCAAAATATTTACCATTCATTGCAAGATTGGCAATAGCACCTGCTGCAACTCTATGTATGGTCTCATCCTCAGAGTTCCTAAGAAGCATCAACAATGATGTAAGTCCGCCAGCTTCTACAATCTTTTCCTGATTCATCTCTGCACATTAGAGGGAATGAAAGGAAGTTCATATCATTGCAGATAGAAGTAATATAATAGCACATATCAAGAGTTATTAAAGTGATAACCAAATGTTCAAAAAGAGAGCTTGGTTCAATACAGAACAGTAAACAAAGTTAAACATATGTCATGATGAGAAAGAACAAAGTTCCACTTCAACTTCAGCACAATATTATAATCAAAGTCAAGCACATGTTACAAAATGCCAACTTTGCCAGAAGTTTTGCCTTCCAAATAGAACGACAAGGAAAATCAACCCCTAAACCTCCTCATAACACCTGATTGTAACCAAGATCTTATACATCTTAAACCTCCTATAATACTTCAACTTCCAGTCTTTTGAAGAACAACCAATAAAATCATTTTAATAAGAAAGAAGATACAGACTCAAAGTCAACTTTGAAAAAGGGGATCCCAGTCTTCCCCAGTCTTCTGATGTCAACACCTTGGTACCTAATATCTAAAACTTGTTTTCACTAATGACTTCTTGAGTAAATTTTCCCCTCCTCCCCCAGAAATTTCTATATCTCTATTTTCCAATTCTACATGGAGTGATATGCACTAATTTCATGGAATATTTATCACCTTTACTGGTTATAGGAAGAAAATATCTTATACTTTTCATAGAAATCCTTATCTCTATCAACTCTATTACATGCATGCAACTAACCAGTAGTCTTCCCATTTCAATAATAATAATAATAATAATCAAAACAGCTAAGCAAGCATTCCAAAAGTAAAACCTGTTAAATTACCAATTCTCTCAAAAGTTTAAGCTATTGGGATATGGTAAAGTCAATTATTTAACCACATACTTCTAATACTTCCCCTCACTAGTGAGCCAAAACTACCTTTTAATAGGTGAGGCCTAACACGTGGGAATTTAAATGGTAGGTAGGATGGAGGAGACAGAGATTGAACTCAAGACCTCCTGCTTTAATACCATGTTAAATTACCGATTTCCCTAAAAGCTTAACCTTTTGGGACAATCAGTAATTTAACAAAAACCATCAGATCACCAACATTATGCAAGAATTGGAGAAAGAACTTTGAATTGAACATGTGGCAATAACATAAGACCATGGTGCAAGCACAATTTGACAGGGAAATTCAGAATGAGCTAGTGATACAGCAGAATAATAGTGTAAGGAAGTATAGACACCTTCAGCAGCTAGATTTGCAACCACTTTCACAGCGTGAATTCGCACATCAGCATCTTCAGCTTCAAGCAACGATAAGATCTTTTGCAATCCCACTATAAGAATATTGAATTTTATTAGCTAGAAATACCAAGAAAGTAGGCAGATTAACCCTAATCGTTAGCATAAAATAAAAACAAATGTCATGCAGGCACTGATTGCTACCTTGTTCAAAGAGTTTGGCTATTGAGGCCTTTTCCCCATTTCCTGAATCCTGCTGGTGATGTTTAACTTGAGATATAAGTGAATCTAGACCACTTGGAACTTTACCAGATCCACCTCTATCAAGTCTTCTTGTTGTCTACATGTCATATATTTAATTTAGAATTCATCAAATACTACATTGGCAGATACAGATGCATACCATGAACACATTTAAAAGCATACAAAGATGACATAAGAAACATCATTTAATGCCCACTAATTTGCTGAAAGTGATTCACAAAAGTTACAAGATCCCAACATGAGAGTAAATAAGTCCCAAAAATTAAGATTCATATTGTTTTCAAGTTGTAAATTCCTAGCAAGTCAAGTAATAAATATCAAAAGGATATCGCTTTGTAGATACCCCAAAGAGCCGTTGTTATCAACTTGTACACTTTGCAATAGTGCATTAAACTTCCAATTAAATGTGCTTTGTCCTCCTTGTTCAACCAACAATTTAGCAATGGGAAATTGTTGAGGCCTCATTTCCATTTAGATTTTCCTGTATAGGCCTCCTAATCATCTGCTCAGAAACATCAGAGCAAACTCAAGGTATAGCTTGATGCTAGCCAAGCTTAATGACACAGGACAAGACAAACAGATTTCAACAAAGAACAGAGTAAAATAGCATTAAGAATCAGCACCAAGGCTTGGTTGGAATCAGAACCAAACAAGAGAGAATAATAATCAAGGAATCAAAACCTAGGGTTGCCTGAAATCAACACCAAACTATTAAGGAAAACTCCAACAATAAATTTTATTACTGAATCGAACTGTAAAACAATACTGAGCCCTATGTTCTTTAAATAGATTATAGAGTTCCAATAGATATTATCCTAGTAAGAAAATGAATTAATTCTACTCATCCCAGTAAGAAAAGGAATTAAATTCCTAAACCAAGTAGGAAAAGAAAATAATATTTAACCAATTAAATAAAGTAAATAGAATAAAGTAAATCCTAGACATTAATTGATCAGGCCTCAGGCCCAATAAATAGTAGTCTCCATCCATAAGGCCATTCGTTAGACCGTCTTCTCATTGTGTCTGTGTCCATAAGTCTGCGTAGTTGGGGGACTGTATCTTGTGTCCACACCATTTACACAGCCAAGGAAGCCAACACATGGAAGGCTCAGGGCGTCAGCCTATCATGCTGCTGAAAACCACCTTGTTTTGCCGAATGCATGAATTAAGAACATGCCTATTTTGTTTGGCATGAATGCATGGTGCAACCAAAAAGGGAACCCCAAAAAACAACATGCATAAAATAACCACATCTGCAATGAGCTCTGGTTCAAACTGCACTTTATCCTCCCACAATAATGAGTAGAGGGTGAGGTGCAAATTCAAACTTCAAAAATTTAAACCCACTAGGTGTACCAATCAAAAAATAAAAAAACAACCACATCTTACTCAATACCTTAATCATACCATTGGAAGCTAAAATCAGGATTCACAAAAATGCTCAATGCTCTAGTAACTACTATTACGCCTTAACCAAGACTTAAAATACCCACATTTCTCAGGAATTAAGGCATCCTCAGGAGCTAAGAATCCCAAGATTTAAATTTAATTCATGAACACCCAACCTTCCATAAATTGATGATAATTTACATATATCGTTCAAACTAATACACAATGAACAAAACCAAAAGAATTTATAAACCTTGACCATCTAATCCCATGAAATAAAGGATTTTTGCAAAGAGGAATACTTCAGCCCTATCAGATAAGAGAATGATGCAAGGAATATGGGGAGAAATCCAAAAAGGGAGTATTCCAATGGCAGATGTCTGATTAGAAAGTCAAAAAATTTAAACCACAGCCTTACAAATTCCAAGCACAGAATACCTCATCAGCGTCAAAACTTAATTGCAACAACTGGCTTTGTAGTATTGCTATTTCTCCTTCAAGTTTCTCTTTCTGACTTGCCTCATCTTCCAGCATCTTGCGAAGCTTTAAGATCTCTGAATTTCCTGATGCCTACGATATCAAAAGTATCATTCTACATATGACAAAGATACCAAAGATGGGGGGAAGGGAGAGTGCAGAGAATGGAGCATAGACAATGTTGAAATAAGAAATGCTTGGAGAGAAATAAAACATACCTCGGACCTTTTCCATTGAGCTATTTGACTTTTAAGATTATTAACTTCCTCTTCAGCAGTCTTCCGTAAAAGATTTTCTTTTTGAAGCAATTTTTTCAGCTCAGCAACTTCCTCTGCAGCAGAGACCTTGGAACTCTGAACAACATTGAAAGTGGTGGAACTCTTAGCTTTTCTGTTTGATTCATTGTAATTTTTTTAGACACTTTGCATTCATTATCGTGAACTTGAAGTAATTATATTTTTCAAAAAACTTTCTACTTATCCAAAAAATCAAAACATTAAAAAGGGTGGAACATGCTAAGGGATGGTTTAACATGTGAACCAATAATATTAAAAAATTAAAAAATGATAATAAACAATATAAATGAAAAAAAAAGGAGGACGGTAATTAAAACTGCATATAAGCATTAAAAACTGAGCTGGCTTCTGTTTTAATGTTGTAGGTTAAAAGAACGAGTAACATTGATAACTCATACAAAGGTGTATAAACATTATCATAAGTTTCTGAAATCTTGGATGTTAATGAATTCCTTCCCCAGTCATTACATAAAATTCATTAAATTATTTTTGTGTGTGTGTGTGTGTATATATACAGCCAAGAACAGCATCTTCAGAGCCATCTCCCCACACTGCATGTCATGTTAAAAAGAGAAATCTCCTACAAATAGGCATAGGCTACTACTTTATAGTTAGTTCCCCTCCACTGTGGCCATAGTCCTACTATATTCAAGTTCAACTCCTTTCATACGCTTCCCCATACACTGCAAGCTTCCATAAGTAATAGTAGAAAACTCCAACTCCATACATGAATGGTAAACTTAATGGGATGATTTCAGTCCAAAGGCGGCAGTGGCTGAGCCACATAGTAGCAAGTGGGTGTAATTGCACCTGCTGAAATTTTCAACCAAAAAAAAAAAAACCCTGGGGTATGTATAATGTTGAGGAGTTTTCCTTTCTTTTCTACCCTTTTTTTTGCAATTGTATCCAATGAAAAAAGTTGTGGCATCAATTATGAACATCTTTTTTTTTTTTTTTTAAATTAAGAAACTTTGAAATTTTAAAATCTTATTGGCAGATTAAATTAAAAGAACAAAGAAAAAAGAAAAAAGAAAAATATGTTTAAAAATAAATAAATAAAAAGGTCACAAAACAATACAGAAGACCACTTTTTTTTTTCCTTGTGTTTTGTTTTCTTTTGCTTCTCTTCAACACGGTGCCTAAAACACCATTTTCCCTATAAATTGTTATCCACAAACTCACCCCTCCCCCTTGTAAGGTTCAACCACTGGAATTCTAGAACTACAGAGAGAAAAAGAACAAAAAATGAGGTAAAGACCATGAACTAAAATCCTGGGGGAAAAACCCAGCCTCCCAGGTCTGCCATATGGTGCTATAGAAAGAATGAAGGCTATAGCATAGGTAATACTATACCATATCAATTAGTTATAGGGTTTGGTAGAAATTGACTCAAATTCCTATTTTGATTTAGCTTGGGCTATTTTGATATGGAATGAAAGTTTATTCTTTGAAAACTAATTAATTTGATACTCACCCTATATCCAATTGTTGGTCTTCTATTCCATTTTCGGACGTTCCAAAATATAGTCCTTATTGAAAATTCAATAAATGAATTTCCTAACTTACCCTTTACTTCATTTAAAAATTCTATCAACTTCTCACTAGAGTTTATATTAATGAGGGTAATTTTGGAAACTTGTACCGTTTTAACTAAAAGACAACACATTAAATGATGTTCCCTTAACAAGTTGGATTTTCTAAACATGACCAACAATATGGAACAGAGGTAGTATTACTTGTCAAACAAGAAATTAGTATTGAGTTCTTATTTATATACAACACTATAAGGAATTTGGTGGTTATGGCCCAAGAGGTCCTCCCATATGGAGAGAGGAGAAGATGCTTAAAAAAAGAAAGTGTCTGGATTTCTTTGAAAAACTTTTTAGTATCTCTCTTCGGGTTGAGTTTGTCAAGTCTGTGATTACTTGCATGTGTGGCTTAAGGGTTTGTTTAGGTATATTAGAGTTTTAGGACTATGAGTTTGTCAAGTCTGTGATTTAGAACTAAGAATTTGATTTAATTAGGAATATTGGGAGATGTAGGCTAGTTTGTATTTTGAGAGTTTTTGTTTCAAAGGTTGTGAGTGTTGCTTGTGAGAGTCTAAGAGTTTATGTTGTCATGGTTAGGCATATGGTTGTAGCCCATATCATTGATAGTGGATTTTGATTGGTGTTGCCAGTGGATATAGTCATGAAGTTGGCCAACCATGTTAAATATTGTTATCTTAAGTGGATTTTTTTTTCTTGTTTGTTTGAATATGCTTCTGCAAGCCCAAAATTCCAAAAGGGTTTTTGGTGGATTTGGTTGGCCATTAAAATGGAGAAAGCAAATATCTCAAGAACTTCCAGTGTTTCATAATATTACATCTTTGTACTGAATTCAAATCAAGCTCCAATTATTATTCAAATTTTCCAACTGGTATTGACACCAAATTCATTTTCTTAGCCATAGGAAAGGAAACTTTGACACAAATTGCAGCTACCCAAAAAGTGGAATCGGCACAAAGCGTTGTGCATCCATAACCTCTAGTAAATTCTCCTCTTCTATTTTTCTCAATATGCAAAAAGTTAAAGTAATATTGACAATGGAAGAGGAATATGGTGAAATTAACCCTAGTATGAAGAGTAAGAGACAAAAGATAGAAACATGGGTTACATAGGCCACTTTTTGGACTCGGTGACAAAGGTATTGGGCATTCGAGATCCATAAACTAAATCAGATATTTAAAATAGCACTAGCACATGTACCATGCATTTACCTACAGTATGGACAACAATAAATGACAAGATATGCAGATTCATAACTAGGCTACCTCTGTGTTAGATGTCAAGGCAGAGCCATCCTCTCTGAGTCCAACTGGAACTTTTTCACTGCCATTCTTTTGCTGATTCTTCACCAATTGCTCTTCAAGCTTCTTTATTGAATCCATATAGTCTTTTTGATATTTCAATCTTTCCTTCTACAAAAGAAAAAAGCACACATGGATTTCAATATGCAATGAGATAAGCATGATAATTGGTAAATGAAGTTCAGCTGGTAATTAAACTCACACACAGTATGCACCTATTGGATTTTGAATCTACAACTTCACTCTCCACATTGCTCTTACAATGGGAGGAGGTGCCATTTGAGCTAGAGCTCATTGGCAAAAAAGTGCTACTTATAACAACTATTCCTATGAAGAGATTTACAAAACTTCTGGAAATAAATAATAGAGAATTCTCCAAGCTACCAATCATGTAAATGCTAACAAATTTCTTAAGAAGGGGGTAGAGAACAATGCACATGTAGAATATGATTTCCCAAATGTAAGTTGTAGAGAGGTCACTGTGTGCATTATCACTTTTACCTTAAGAAATCAACAGAGATATAAATGACAATGCTTGTAGTTATCACATCATAGTTATGACACAAGCCAAACGTACTATGGCAAGCTATTGGAATATTGCATAACAAGCAAGTCACATGCAGAACCAAAACTTCAACTCCAAATTATATCTAACACGTGTATATATAAGCACCATAAGCTATAAGCCTATAAGAAAGACTCTCTCTCTCTCTCTCTCTTTATAAACACACTATTGTGAGAACAAACATATGCAGGTGCAAGCACATACAATATTCAAGTTATATATATATATATATATATATATATATAATGTAGATATAAGTGTTTACCTCTAATGCATCTGCATGGTTACTTTCAAACTCAGAAATCCGATTTTGTGCTTCTACATTTATTCTTTCGATTTCATCCTCAAATGCTTTCTGCTGCCTTTCATGTTCTGCAATAAGTTTGTCTAATTGTATGTCTAATCTTCTAGCTAAACTTTTGTAATCGAATTCCTCCTTCAATTTCAACATATTTTCCACCTTCATAGCCTATGAGATGACAAAATATTAGCACCTTCCAAAATAATAAAAAAGCCACACACACACACACAAACGCACTAATATTAAAAAGTCCCCCATGAAAAAATTGATTGCTGCCATAGATCACACAGTTGAGATCCAAGCAGACAAGAAGGATTTTTATGCAGAAAAATGCTAGCAGCCTGCCCTAATGATATTGAAAGAGAAATGGCATCTCCATCTATCAGGATTACACTAACAAGTCAGAATGTGAGAATGTGAGAAAGCAAGGTAATGACTTAGTAACCCACCCTCTGTCCAAACATTATAGTACTTGCTGTCTCTCCTCGATGACGTGGGGATGGACCAATAGTAATAACCAGTGAAGTTCTTGCTGTGCCTGTTAAATTTTCAATGTCAGTAACATACGTAGCAAAATGCAAATGATACTTCATAAAAAAATAAAGATAATACTGGAAATTTAATTAATAAAAGGCACTATCAAAGATGGAATATTCTGCCACTTAAAAGAAAGAAAAAATGGTGCCTTGAAACTGTATTTGCAAGCATATGATGAAATCATCTTGTGTCTAAAATCTCAGGCCCTAAACACAGTTCCTTATATGTATATGTATGAATTCAGTACATGAAAAGTCAACATAAACTGGTGATTTAGAGATCTACATCTCCACACCTTTAAAATTTTGAATCTCTACCAAACACACAATAAACTTTAGAAAGTGAAAGAGCTCAAATTTAAAATACTCTCATTCAGTTATTCAAATTGCAATACATTTTAACGAATGAACATGTCAAATCATTTGTCAAAATTGGAGATTAAACCCATAACACAAAAGGAAAATTGAATTCATATCCGTGTGAATACTAACATGATTCATACCTCCAAATGAATCCTTAAGCAATCTTGTGAGCTTTGAATCACGAACAGGAACATGTGCACTATTCTCTGCCAGTGCATTAATGCACTTTCCCAATGCACTCAAGGAGAGATTGATGGATTTGGCTTCCTCTAGTGTATGCCCCTCACTTCCTGCCAAAGAAAAAGAGAAAAGAAGAACAAACAATTTTCAATATGTGGTAGATAGGTTAACACATGGCGAGATCAAATAAGATAATAGCATAAATCATCAGGAAAAAAGAAAAGAAAAGAAAGAAAATATATGAATCTGTTATGCATTCTTCATGCATGCGCAGAATCTATCAATATGACATGTCTACAACTGGCAATAGTTGCTGTTCCACTGAATGAAGAAAAATTAAGGTGAAAATTTTACAAGAATGCCTTCTCAAGGAAAAAGCCCTGGTGTGAACTCACAGAATTTAAATAAAATTTAGCAGTTGGAATCTCTCCAATGCTAGTCAAGTGCTGTCAGTTTGTCCCAAATCAATAATCACAAGCGATTGGTATGAAGTCCCAAAATCTGAATAGATTGTGAGGCATGTATATTAGCTTCCCCAATTGAAAAAGGTGATTTTATCAACAGTAATCCTGACATAAGAGTATAAGACACTTCCCTCAGCAGGAGAAACCACTGAGGAGCTTTACCAAATCAAGGAATGGAAACAAGGGTGCACCCATACCATGCCCAAAGCACCACCTAAAGCTTTGACAAACATAAGAGGGAAACAACCCCAAGCCAGCTATTTCAGATGTATTGACTTGTCATCTTAAGCTACTGCTATTCATCCTGCCAAACTTGCAGCTACCAATCTTAAATATACACCCTAAAGGCCACAACCTTCAATGTCCATGTCATTAGGACAACAACTGGCCCACTGATGGTAGCAAACTTGCTGCAGGGCAATCCAATTTTCTTATCATGACCTTCCAATAATGCACCATTGAACTTCCCTGACATAAAGCCCTCTATCGATTCTTCTAGCCAATTGATGGTGGGCAACTTGATACAAGGAGTCAGGGACTTGCAAGGAACAAGTTGCCTTGTAATACCCAATGACCTCCACTCAGCAAGAGCCCTACCCTTTTTTTTTTTTTTTTTTGGGGAACTACCTTGAATGCACCTTGGACCACTGCAGCATAAAGACCTCTCTTCTTTTTTCTCCTCCCTATCCTTGTCTTCCTTATACAGCTTAACTAAACCCCCCCCCCCCCCCCCGCCCCCAAGGGCATGGTGCAAATCTTGCCCAAGCATTGTCCCAGTACACCTCTAGCTCGTTCAAAACCAGAAATGATGTTTGACCTGCCTAAAAATTTCAAATTCTTACCATCTCAGTCTTAAAATATATCTGTTTTGAGTTGAACCAAAACCATAGTAAATGATATCACCAAAATCCATATTTCTATTGTACAACAAATACAAATCAGAATTCACCACTTTATATTTATCAAACATTATTGGAACTTGATAAATTAGAGATTCCACTGTTAGAATATGGGTTTAATTTTTCAGTTTTGTATCAAACACATATTATTCATGAAGTTCATGAGTTATTCATGTTTTTCCAAACGAGAAGTATCTTCACACAGCCTACTAGAAGAAAATACTTGAACTTATAGCTACAATTTAAGAAATTAGGGGGTAAATCAAAGACTCTTGCTTCAGGTTGATGCATAGATTGACCTAAAGATGAGTCCAAAAGATGTAGGTTAAAATAAATATGGCGAAGATCTTGGTACTTGACAGTTTTTTCTTTAACTTATTAACAATATCATCATACTGTATTTCTCTGAAAATATAAATTTCCCATTGTATGTGTAACTTACATCTATTTTTATTTGAAGGAAGAATTGAAAAATATAAGTTTTTTAGCCTGTAACTCTTTCCCATTATAATTACATATGTGATGTAGAACATGTTTCCTTGGAATTTTTTAAAAAGCACGACTGTCAAAAATGAGGTGAATGGCTTGTTAATTTAGTCTTCAGCAAAGTCATAGGAAACTTTACAAGACATTGTACTTCACTGGCTTTATCAGATGGCAATAAATATTCTCTCTAAGAATTTTCTCTCAAATTCTGATGGATTGCAAATTTCTCTTTCCTTTAATTTCCAAGGTATTCTAATGAGATCTAGCTAACCGTGTTTTCATTTGGGATTAATCTTGTGATGATGTCTAGCTTTGGACATATTTCTTGGGATAAATATTCGCCAAACCACACTTTAAGCTCCTAGGTATACTTTATTCAATTTCCAAGAGTGCCAGACTTCCTCCTCATCTGCTCCCACTACTTCTTGTTATAACTTTGCACCCTGGCTGACCAAAACTCACCTTAAAAGCAGAAACTGAATTATAATGACTGACTATTTCATTAGAAAATGTTTTCAGTAAACCAAGAGAGAGGAAAAAGTACCCATATAAAGATACAGATTGTAACATAGTTTAGCAAAAATTTAAGAACAGCAAGGACACTATTCATATGAATAAAGAGTCAAGCCATAAAACAAACAACAATAGTAAAATGACAAAGTCATAACAAGGAAAGAGGACTAATTAAGTCCTCTTGTTACATTCACACACCTGACTTATCAATACGCTCTGAACCAGCAAGATCTACCACAACTAACTTTCCCTTCCGAACAAGGGAAGGCTTTAATGTTTTCATATGAGGACTGTTACCATTTTCACTTGAAAATGCTGAATCCCTTGCCTTGACAGATCTCTTTACATGTACCTGCGGGATTAGGGACATCTATTAATGCTCAATCAAAAACAACAAAAAGCTTCATATAACTGCAATAAGGGCCACAAAATTTCAAGAGCACAAGCATCAAAATACAAGAAATGAGTAATTCACCATCAGTATAGCGTGACTACGAGAAGATTCTGTATTCAATTTTGTGTTCGCAGCAAAGCGATGAGCTTCCCCTAATCGCAGTAGTTCCACAAAACTGTGCTGGTCCCTAATTTCCACTAGGGTAGCCCCAGGTACTGAAACATCACCAGTTTTTGGGTCTTCCACAATAGGAATGTTATCATTGGCGGGATCAAGAAGGTCCTGTATAGTCTCCATATAAAGCTGCATGTATGTGTAGGAAGCCTAATGTTAAACATGAACTTGTAACAGTGCTGTCAGAATGTTTAACATAGACTTCAGAACATAATATATCTAAAATGATGACAAAGTCGTGTATAAAACAGCTAATAAAGAATTAAACAAACAACAATGATGATATTAGAAACAATGTATTAGGTTCTACTTTCAAGGACAACAACCTGCAGATATGAGACCGAGACTGAATCAGTCTCCAACGAAACATCTGCTAGAATATCCTCCATAGCACGCACCATTATTCCACGAGCAGCTGTATCTTCCTCTCCAAGTCGTCCAAGAGTATATGTTTTACCAGTACCAGTCTGCCCATATGCCATGATGGTTCCATTGTAACCATCCAGAACACTCTGAAAAAGAAAATTACAAAGAAGCACATCACTTGGAGGGAGTTCCACAAAAACTAAGAAAACAAACTTACCCAAATTTATGTAATGAAACAAATAAACAGTTCCCTTGAATGCATATCAAAGGCGAAAAAAAAAAGTAATTTAAAAAATAATAAATAAAAAGTAAGAAAACAAGCAGCTGATGACTTTCTGAGCTGGCTTATATGAACATATGAAGTGAGTGAGTGATAGTTTTATATGTCCGGAAAAGCAAACACAACATGTAGTTACAAATTCAAAAAGAAAACTCAACTTTAAATAACACCTTTAGGTGCTTATACTTTGACCCTATTTATGATTTAAGTGAAAATAAAAGAAATTTATTCACACTTTTATTCATTACTTGAAAGCCTACATAATCCAAGAGCTATTTGCTTATTTTCTACAATATGGCTCTCAGATTTTTTTTTTTTTTTTTAATTCAGCATATGCAAATATATTATAGTAAGTTTCTAACTGCATTTATACTAAAATTCCTGGTTTGATCCCATATTTGAATCTAACTGATATGATCCACCATCCTGATTATACATTCCCAACAGATTACCAAGACAAATAACATAATCAAAAATCAATCCATGAACCACCCATGTCTTCAAAAACAAAAACTGAAATTCAAATGCATTAATATGTATGACAGAAACTGTCATCACATTTATACACACCTCAACAACAGGCTTTGCTACAACTTCATAAACACGTTTTTGGGATGCAAACTCAGTAAGCACTTCATCAAACTCGTAAGTGTCTGAGTCCCAATTGTTTTTTCGAAGTTTCAACCTTTTAAGCTGAAAAAGGAACACTTGAGTATGAATTACTATACTGAAAACAAGTATTGAAACCATCTAGAACATAATTATCAATAACTATTGAAGAGCACCTCTGGCTGCAATTCTACACAATCAGCAAAATCAGCATCTTCCACCGATTCCTCAGCATTACGTGGTCGCAATCTCACAGCTACTCGAACTCTTCCAGGAACTACTCTCAAAATAGAAACATATAATAAACAACAAAAGGTTTATTATCCGACAAAAGCTAAAAACACAGCTTCTATAAAAAGGAAATCTTATTAGTCATCCCTTTTTAATTAACAAAAAGGCAATGCTTCAGAAACTTATCAAAGAAACTGTTGGCAAAGTCTCTTCAAGTTGGTATTATTATTTATTATAGAAGAGCATAATCTCTTACCCTTACCAGGACAAACCAATTCATAGCATTCAGAGCTTTATATAGAAATAGGGATATAAAGGAATGATGAACAAGTTGTAGAAGGGAAAAAATCTTTTCTTTTTTTTTAAACAATAATTTAAGTGCCAACCCACCAAGACCGTTTAACAAGCATTTTTATTTTCAGAAGACACCCAAATTTACCCAAACTAAAGGAGTTCCCTCTATAAGTGATCAAAGGCTATCCAATATCTATCCTCAGAAATTAAATACAATAATAATCAAACTTCTATAGTTCAATTTGCTTAGCATTTTGAAAGTACTTTCCTTCCTCTTAAGCAGTAACCCAATTACCTAACGCAGCTTTCGCCTTCAACGCAAGAAAATTAGGCAAAGGGCAAAAACCATAATGGCAATACACAAAACAAAATATTTTTAAAAAAAAAATTAAATTTAAAAAAAAAAAAAGGCCTCTCTTTCCCACAACCCAAAACACCCATCAAAATTTGTAACACAATTCTACATTCCTTATACACACAACACCTATACCAACCAAAACAAGAAATGGGTAGCCCAAGATCTCAATAACCAAGTGCAACAATTTTCAAATTCTTCAACTACCAATAAAATAAAAACCACAAAACTCACCTCCAGCATTATCCTTGGCTGCTCCACCGGCTAGAGAGCCAGTGCTATTGCGGCGGGGCCCAGAAGAAGGCAAAGCCTTGGACTTTACAGAGGGCTTTGGGTTTGAATTCAAAGAGAGAGACCTATCCACCTTCATGGAGCTCTTGTGTGTCCCATTTCTGTAATTACCACCACCTGAAGTGGCCATTGTGAACACCAGACCCAATGAAGCTTCTTCAAAAAAAAAAAGGGTCTGCCACTGCCTACTGATACTTGTTATTTAGGCCATTGAAGAAATGGCTTATACTTCAATGTTACAGTAGCACACAAAATACTAGGAGTGCAAAAAAAAAAATGCAATCTTTCTTGTAAGAGAGAAGAAAATGAGAGAGACCCAACAAGACCCAAGTGGTGAAATTAAAGTTTGGCAAAGGTAGTTGTACTTCGTGGAACTGGAAGTGGACCTAAATCGTGTAAGATGTGACTCACAAAAACACGGCCTCCGTTTTGCTTTGCATTCCTCAATTTAAAGCGTAGAGAGACAGGCTCTTCAAGAGTGTAGAGAGAGAGAGACAGAGACAGAGACAGTATTTGACTTTATTTCTAGCAATTAAACAAAAGTGGGTCATTTTTTAACTTTATTTTATTTTTTGAGTTAAAAGTACGAGAAACCCCATGAAGATTTGAATTTGAATTACTTTTACAAGGGTATATTTGGAAATTTGCTCCTTTTATAAGCTTACCGTTGTGAATTACGGGGTTTTAATTGATGCGTCGTGAGGGGCATAACGTGAGTCGTGTGACAGTGGGGGAGTTTGGTGATTTGACCGAAATGCCCCTCCTCACATTCACCACGACTTTTTTTGCATTCAATTCCTAACTTCCCAACCGCTCAGTTGGTTGGGTTTACAAAAGGAAGCTATTTCTACTGCTAAAGGAAAGTTACATTGGCAAGGATTTCAATTTTGTATTGCTGGAAAAAAGAAGAAGATGAAGAAGACACGTATAGAATAGATAAGTTTTCATGTGATACACAAACCTAATCTCTAGAAGTAATTAGAATGTTTCAAAGTCATTAGAGTTTCTAATCAAGCTGGTAAATAAAGGAGACACCAAGGTGTGTAGTGTAGTTTAGCACACAATTATAATAAATGTAGAGATCATTAGTTCAAATCTTCTCCTTCTTGTTGAGCCTAAACACACTCATTTAAGAAACACTTACAGAAAGTGTACTATATTTATTATAGAGAAAAGTTTGTATAATAATCTTGGAACTCTGAGTAGTAAGACAAAACTTGGGTACAATAACAAGATCTTTGGAGGCAAAAACTTTGTGTATTCTTATTATAATTGTAAGCTTATGTAGTGCCCATTTGATATGGTTATAAGAAGTAGAGTTTTAACTGTAGGGTTCTAGGCTTTTAGCTCCGGCTTAGTATTGCTATAAGAAGTACATAGAGCTTTAACTGTAGAACTTTTGTAGTAGATTTTTGCAATATAGAGTTTTGACTGAAAAGCTCTTTGGTGTTTCGAGCGTTAGGAAAATTACAATGAATAGTATCTGTGGGGCCAAAGGATCTGAGTGGCCCCGCCCATCTCAACTATTAAGCCCAAAGGCCCAGGTCGAGGAGATAGACGTCCGAGGATGACTAATTAAGGCCCAAAGCCATTAGGAGAAATTGCTGAGGACCGCCATGTCCTCGGCGGACTGGTGTCATGAAAAGAAAGGGCAATACACCATCAAACGGCAGCCCTCCTCGTTGTTCCCAAACGAAGAGACTAGTATAGGTGGGCAGCTATGGGGGCATGGTGAAAGGGCTATTGTAAAAGAGCCTATCACCTCCGCATTAAATGTCCGCAGCTGGCAGTCTGGCCGCATTAATGAAGGAATGACCCCTGAACAGTGTTACCCTATCTACTGCGACCCACAACAAGTTGAGGGAAGTGCTGGATGGGACAGACACTCAAGTAGCAACCTGCATAAGCAACAAATGGACGGCTAGGATGAAGGGAGCGGAAGAATATATAACCAGAGAGGTCTTTCAAAGAGTGGGGATCGCAATTCGGAAGACACCAGAAGGCCCTAGTTATGTAATATCAGAGGAGGAGAAGAAGAACTCATCCTCGGACGAGGCCCGAGGACAGACTTTCACCCCTCCTCTACGCCGTTGGTGATCCTGCCCTACTGTTGATGAAGTCCTCACAAAGGCCCGGTTCTTGAGCCCGGTTCTCTACCAAATTCATTGTATTGGGCCTGTTGGGTTTGGGTTTGGGTTTGCTCACGCCTACAGTGAAGGACCCCCCGAATCGAAACCCTACAGTATCTTTAAGTTCTAGTGAATTGTATAACTTTTTCCTAAAATCTCCAAATTTTAATTTTAACCTTAAAGTTGTTTTCAACTTGAATGATCTTTTAAACCTCTTTTTCAATGGGTTGTCAAACACCCTCATTTTTTGCTTAATTAAAAGAGCTTTTCAACTCAAACAAAGAACCAAACATATCCTTAGTGATAGCGTTTCTCTAATAAAAAGCCTTAATTGAAAAATGCTTTAGTGTTTGATAAATTATCGTGAATAATATTTTAAAGTTCTCGTCCATCTAGTTCACCTTTTGAAGAGGTGTTAAAATGCTTTAAAAGCCTTATAGCTCTTTTTTGCAAAAATTGTCAAATTGTTTGGCAATTTCACTAAAGAGCTTTTAAGGGGGTCTTTAAAATTTTTTTAAGTTTGAATGTTAAAACAAATATTTGGAACTTTTAGGTAAAAAAATTTCCACACTTCAGTATCCATGATTTATAAATCTAGAACTTTAAAGCTTCAATTATTGCTATTTGTCAAACACTCAAAACCCTAAAAAGCTTTTTAGTTAAAGTAATATATCACAAAAGTTCTATTTCTAAGAACTTATCTACAATCCACTTAAACACAAAAACAAAAACAAAAAACAAAACTTCAAGGGGTCCTTAAAGTTGAAAACATTTAAAACTTAATGTTAAAATTTGAAACTTTTAAGAAAATTTCTACAATTAACTATTCATGTTTTATAAATTTAAAACATTATTCATTGTAATTTTCCAAACGCTCAAAATACTAAAGATCTTTTAGTTAAATCTACGATTAAAGGTCCAGTTAAAATTTTATTTCCTAGAGCAATGCCAAATGTGGGAGGAAACTTAGTCTCGAACCCCAATCTTGTTCTCCTCAATGTGGGATTGAACAAATTTGTAAGGACCCCCCCACCTTCCCCCTGTTAGTTTATTAGACTTGCTCAAGAGTGCATAGTGCATGTGATGCGCAACAGTTTTTGATACTTGCTCTGTGATCACACACATTATGGTACATCATTCCTTAGGCCAAGTGCTTATAAGGCAAGGGTGGGAGGCATCTCTTCCCGATGTGGGATTGAGCAAAACCTTAAGAATTAGGCTTGTGCTCCGTGCCTCTAATTCCGAAAAGGATAATACCTTATTGGGGTTCAAGACTAAGTTTCCCCCCACACCAAACATGCACTAAAGCTAAAAAGATTTAAAAGCAACTTTGAGTACCCTTAAAGTTCCTTAGCGAGATTGAAAATCGTTTAGCAATTTCAGCTAAAAAGAGTTTTAACCCCCTTAATTTTAAAGAACTCTTCAACCCCTCCAAATTCAAAATCAAACAAGCCCTTAGCGTTAAAGCTCTTTATTGCATGACTTCAACTTTGGACATGAATGTCCATGTTAATTTGTTTTTAAATGACACCTAATGCCCACCCATTTTGAGAGAGAGAGAGAGAGAGAGAGAGAGAGAGAGAGAGAGAGAGAGAGAGAGAGAGGTAATAATAATAAAATTAAAATTAAAATATTGTCCATTAAATGATTTTGATTGGGTTCAATTCCGTTCAAATATGAAAATACTAATTCAAAACACTTTGTATAACAAATTCTTATTATGTATTCTTCGATTCTTTCATTTCTCAAATCTAAAAACTCAATCAAATCTGGTTTCCAAACATAAGTAAACAAATTCAAAACACTTCATCACTGTAGTTTTGTTAAACAAACCAAGTTCTTGAACTCTTTATCCCAAAAGTTACAAAATTTAAAGCTTTACTTCCTATAGCAGCAACAAACAAGCTCTAAATCACATCAAGGAAGATAGTTGGAGAATTCAATTACGTTTTTTTTTGTTAATTGGTTACAAAGAAGTACTTTTTCCTAATAAAATGTGTACTATTTAGGAATAAAAACTTTATTGTTTAATTATTTTAACACGATAATTGGAATTCAAGCGATAGCTCAATGGTACAAAGACTTTCAATGGTACCCAATGCTTTCCCCACTATTTACATTGCAAAAAAATACACAAGAATTGAATATTTGTCTTAAGTTGGTTTTGAGTGTGAAACCTCAAGAAAATGATTAATGGTTCCAATTTTCATATGACCAAGAAGTATTGGGTTCAAGGCTGTTAGTCAACACCTTGAGGTCACTCCCAAGGTCGTCACTTCAATATATAAGTTCTTTGTAGTAAAATTGTTATTAACTTAAGCATTTTCTTTCAAATCATGAACAAGACTTATGGCCACTTTGCGTTAATTACTTTCATTATAACTTCTTTTCTTTTTTTTTAATGTTTTTCTCTCTTTGGTTGTCATCCCTGCATTATATGCAAAGAACAAAGATTAGGTTTTCTTGTTAGAAGATAATAAACCGTGCTTTATCGTAACCATACATCCATTGACATGTATCAGTAAAAGAGAGAGGATAACCAGGAAACACCCAATTGATTGGAAATTTGATGCCATGACCCATGAATTAACTCAATATTTCAGTACAGTGGGACAAAGATAGCTCAAAATCTTTCATCAACTTTATTGACTTCTATACTTAAAAGTAAAACTCAATCAAAATAAAATATTAAAAAAAAAAAAACGTAAAAAGTAAAACAAAGGCATACGACAACCTTGAGTGATGTTTGAGCCAATATCAGATACCAGAAGGCAGTCATAAATCTTCGAGATTCAGCACTATGATTTCGAAATTTTGAGACTAGATAGAAAGGAAAAAAGTGATCAGCAAAGTACATGAGAGAGAGAAATAGCTTTTGCATAAATTAAAAAAAGAAGAAAAGCGAGTAAAGATGGACTGCTTTGAATCTACTATTATTGACATACAATTTTCGAATTCAACTATGGAGCCAAAAAAAAGAGCATCAACCTCTACTATGATTTCAAATAAAAGTCTCTATTCATATTCATTATTAACACGCCTTCATTTGAAAGAACGTCCGCCTCTTTCCCATTCTAAACGAGCCTTCTCTATTCACTATAACACGCCTTGGAATCTTTATTCTTTCATTCAAATCCAATGGCAGAAGTTGTAGGGACAACAAAAGGGTAAGGAGTTCATCTGACATTCATTCATTCTGACTCAATAAAGGAAAAGAAAGAAGGTCCAGTTCTGCATTAAATCATGGGTGCACCCACCAAAATGGTATAAAATGATTATAATCTCTATGCCATCACGTTTTTTAGTTTTTAGTTTTTTTTTTTTTTTTTGAATAAAAAATGAGTTCACACCATGTGAGGGTAAAAGTAACACCATGTGTATTACCAAGACCTTGATAAGACTATCGTTGCAGACACAATACATTTGTTTGAAGTACCACTATGCAAACTACTCCACTCCTACTAAGTATCATGTAAAGCGATACGAGGACTTCTGCTACCAAACCATGCTCTATGACAGTTAATGTTTTTTAGTTAGTGGTATAAATCATCTCATTTCTAATCCATCCCTCTATTAATCACATGGTGGGTCATGGTACCTTATATAAATTGACAATCAATTTGTATACAACATAACTATAGCTAACACAGATGGAGAGCCTAAATCAAAACTTGAGAGACAGTGATTCGCAACATCTTCGGGAGGTCGAAAGTACTGTCAAATTCTCAGGAGCTCGAATTAATGATTTAGCAAAGAATAAGTATGATTTAACATTTGAACTAGATCCACCATCTAGTGGTTAACAAGTCCATTGATCAGGGCCCCTCTTAAAGGATTAAACTCAACACGAAGGAAAAGTTTGACATTGACTATTGACAACACAATGAAGCCCCATGATGACTAAAAACTTGAAACAAAATTAAACCCCTTTCAGACATATACGGCTCTTACATTTTGGAAGAGAAGGCATATGCATCTCTGTTAATTTATTCAAAAGACATGAGAGGTCGATGTTGCATGATAACATAAGCTATACAAAGTCTACATATTTACTCAAATGCTAGGCAAGGTTTGAAATGTGGGGGAAAATATCCAATATGAAGCTTTAAAGTGATCATTAAAAGTGTATATTATCACAACTTCCTCTAACCAATATATCAAATTTTATTTATTTACTTTAAAAAAAAAAAATCTTTGATAGTGCATTATTTTTTATTTATATTTTTTTCAATAATCTCACAATTTTATAGTTGGAAATGAAAGCTAAGATAAAATAGATAACGGCTGATTCTTTTTAGTTAATTTAAAATTAATAAAATTTTCATAAAATCTGTTTTAAAAAATCAAGACATACTTAGAAAATTTTAAAATTTTTTAATATATTTTCGTTATTTAATAGTTTTATATTAATTTATTTTTTTCCATTTTGCTTTTATTAAATGACTTGTTTGAATATCATGTGTTTGGATTAATTTTAACTTCACCTATTAATTACTATATATTATTTTAAAAAAAGCTTTTTATTTATACCTTTTACTTATGTCAGATATATATTTATAGTCACCTTAGATTATAAAGTACCTTAAGCATAAGAAATATTATACTAAGTCTCAACTCTATCCTTAAGCATGATTAATTAAATTATAACTTATATTTACATTTTTTTTTCCATGTCAATCAAACTTTTCATAATTAATTAAAATGCTTTTTACTTATACTAATTAACATTTTGGAATTTATTTTTTTTCAACTTTTTATTTTAATCTTGCCTCCTAACTGAAATCCTAACTCTGCCATGGTTTCCAAGCCTCATAAAATTTATGAATTCCTGGATTCAATTCTCCTAATACAACACTTTGGCTACCTCAAGGAATTTCTCCATATATATAATTACTCAATATGTGTGGGAGATAAGATTACATTCATTCAGGGATTAGTCAAGTTCTTTAAAAGCTCTATACACCCATCTAGTAAAAAAAGCAAAAAGGAAAAAAAGAAGAAACCTATAATGATATTAGAATTTTAAAGTGGGTTAAGGAGACTAGCTCGATATTATAGTATATTATTGATATTGATATATTAGCATATTATTCATAGATATCAATCTTGGTTTTTACAATCAAATTAGATATCTTTATAAGGTTCGGTTAGGGCATATATTAATCATTCATTTTAGGAAATTTTTTATAGAAAATTGAAAAAATTGTAAAATAAAATAAAAAATTAATTACTCTTTCACTTTTTCATTAAAAAAAAAAAAATCCTAGAATAATTTACTAACAATCTAACATATGCACTATGAGCATACGTTAGTAAAACTCATCTTTATATACCATCTAGATTGAAAACTATAATGATTTTGGTTGACAAAACAAAAACTATATAATTGGTCCTCAAAAAGGGAGTCATATGAAAACTCGTGACAATAACCAAAAAAGGAGGGTAAAATGAATGCCACAAAGTTTTGTAAGTGCTCATCGTCCTTCTTGGTCCAAAGGAGATGGCCCGGGCACTTATAATTGAGCAGTCGAATTCTCACATCATGAGATTACAATGTTCTTTATATAAAGTAGATTATTCTTATCTTTTCAGTTCTAAAGGCTGCAAGCCTCAGAGAAAGGGAGAAATTAAAGGAAACCCCTTATTTTGATAGAGACTTCCATAATTGAATGGCACGAGAAGTATGTGAGAGAGAGAGAGCAGACTCAGAGTTCCCACCACCGCAGGCTTATGGGGAAGTCTGATCCAACCTCTTAAGCCATAGGCTGCCTTTAATAGTTTTTTTTACCCCCTACTTTCACTTTGTTTTGACAAAGACCAATCAGTTTAAAGTTACAAAGTTTCAGAGCAAGTGGTACTGAAATCATGGTACAAGTATATGTTAAATGCTTCAGTGTTCCCCATGTATATATATATAACGTGTAAGCAATTAATGATATAGAAATTAACAGCACTCCCACATTAATTATGTTGTAAACAATCATGTTATTTGCCAGTATAATTATTTGCTATATCTTAGGTTTTTTTACCAATAGAACAGTGCTAACTAAATATATGACCATTCTTCACGGCGCTACGCAACAGATTTTTGGACACCAATCTTCACTCATCCTGACCACCAAATAAGAGGATACCTTGGTCACGATGATGAAGTTGTGAAACGCGGAAATGGTCGCAAACATTCTTGATTTGTTACTTAAACGAAGGAAGAAATATGAAGAGATTTTTATTTATTTATTTATTAAATAATCGAAATATGAAAGAGTTACGCACCAATGGGCTTAAAGAGAGAAAATTGTCCAATTTTAGGGTCTAGAGAGCTTAAAAATTATAGTTAAAGGCATTCGGGTTAGAGATTCGTAGGATATAGGTGTAGTTGGCTTAAGTTTTTTCAGGTGTAGGATTTAGGTTTTTTGGGATTTTCAGGATTTATATTGCTTTATGGTTTAGGCCTTAGTAGGTGTGTTCATCAAACCATACAAACCACACTAAAACCATCCGTAAAATAGTATAACCGTATTGCACCGCAAGTAATAGTATACCACACCGCATGGTGTAGTGCAGTTTGTGATTTTATAATACAAAAATTGTACAAACAGTACCACATCACACCCTCTCTATATATTAATATATTTATTTATTTTTTTAATACTAAATATATTATTAATAGTTCAATAACCCTAGTTTTCAAAAAAATAAAAAATTTTAATAACTAGGAAAGTCAGCCTAAAATAAAGAAAAACTAGTTCAATAGTTTAAAATTTGGTCCAAAACAAAGGGCAAAATCAATTTTGAGCTGGGCTAGAAAATCCCAAAATTCAAAAAATAAACCGGCTTCAAACCACATTTTATACACTGCATCGTACATGTAACCATAACAATGAGGTGTGGTGTAGTTATGGTTTTGGTTAAACCGCACCACAAAATTAATGCAGTGCTAAAAATAGCTTAAAATCACACTGAACTATACTGTGAACACCCTTAAGCCTTAAGGTTGCTTAAGATTTTAGGGCTTTTTATTTATGTGATATAGCCATAGAATAGAATGGAAGTCATGCATTTTTTTTTCTTTTAATTGAAGTCGGCATATGGAAGTCATGCATTTTTTTTTTAATTGAAATCGGCATATGGAAGTCATGCATTTAGCACATAGGAATTTAAATTTAAAAATAATAATTAAAAAAAAATACATCCCCAGAATAAAGTACTTAAAATTTATTCAGTGATACTCGTAAATGTACCACTATTCGCCTTCTCAGGTGCTCTCAATTGTACGTTTCTGTTTTGTATAATTTTTCAAGATCCAAAAGTAAAAATATAGAAACTAATAACTAATAAGAATCCAGAATAAAATGATAAAATGTTGGTGACACCTCAAAACTTTGAGTGGTTATGATCACTGATTTTGTGCTTGATTTGTTCAATGTGATTTCCCCACCTTTATTTCACGTAAAGCTCACTATTTTATTCTGAAAATATAACTTTTTTTTTTTTAAGGAGTTTTAACTTATAGTGTTTACTTTTAATGATAGTTTTTTATCATCTGATTAAGACACCAATCAGTTTTTTGTGTAAATTAGAATTAAACCTCAAATCTCTTATACAACTATCATAAACTTTACAAATATAACTAAACAAGAGAGATGAGGACAAGAGAAACTAAACAAAATAAAAAACCATTAATGTCTAAACTGCAAACTTCCGTTCCATTAATGTGCAACAACATATATACTTATAAAAAATAAAAATAAATAAATAAATAAAATTCTTAGAAAAAAAATTATATAAAATAGATAAATATTATAGCTCAACCGAACTTTGAGCTAGCTAGCATTGTTCATTTTGTTTATACAAATTAATTATAAAACTACTTTGTGTTACATGTAAATAAAGAATGGTATTTATCAAACTTTGGAATTTGGACTTCAAATTTTATGGTTTAAGGTTAGAAGTTTAAAGATTATGGACTTCTTTTTTATTTTGTTTTGTTTTGTTTTAAAATATTTAGGGTTTTTTTTTTTTTTTTTTTTTTAAGTTTTAGCTTGAGAAAAAAAAATTTTAACATTTAGTTATATTTATATGAAAACTGTTATTCATCAAACTCTGGGGTTTGAGATTTAAGGTTAAAGCAATTTTAGGGTTTAGGGTTCATAGGTTTTAGGATTTTTTTTTTTTTTTTTTTTTTTTTTTTTGTGTTTAAAAGGTTTTAGGACTTCTATTAGGGAATATTACACTTTATCATCTTAAATTATACTCTGAATTATGCTTTGAATCAAAAACTTTTTGAATGCACATTATGCTCTATAAACTATGACCATTGTTACACTTTGCACATCGACATTAAGTTTGCCGTTAACTTAGACAGAAGAGTAATTCTTAATTAAGTACTCTCTCGAAACATAGTGAGTGGCTCCCTCCTTTCACATTTATGGTGGGATCCACTCATTAAATTTATGGTGAAATCCACTATGAATGAGAGAGAAAAGAGCACCATTTCGTTATACTTCAGGAGCACATAAGAATTTTCCTTAACGAAAAAGCATGTGGCACCATGTGAAAAGAATTTTCCTTTCTTTGAATGGTCCCAAAACATAGCTAAATGATCTATCTATAAACTCCTAGATTGGGAGAAATGAAGGCAAATAGTTTTTGGTGAAGCTAAAGTAGAGGCAAGATAATCTGCCTATCTTTGAAGTATTAAGTTACTAAATGACTATCATAATTTGTGGCTAAAATACCTGTTGGGAAATTGCCTCAAATTCCAATTGTGACTTGGAAAGTCAATTAGGTTTCCTAATTGAAGAAGAAAAAATTAATTTGGGTAATCTTGTTATAGAAGGAAAGGTTATTCCTTAGTATGGAAGGAAATCTATTTCTTATTAAAGAGGTAATGTGTTCCTATTCCAAGTGGAAATAGACTTCTTATTAAAGAGGTAATGTATTCTTAGTCCAAGAGGAAATAGCAAAAAGGTCTTATAAATAGACAATGCTACAAAGAATTTGATGGTGTTAGGACATATGTGATCCAATGATAGGAACATATGTCACTATTTTATGTAATTGGCTAATTCTTTGACAAAACGCACTTTAATTGTAATTGGGTAAATCTAGGATGTGTTTAATGCTTTAAGAAACAATGTTTCAAGTTCAAGTGTTAAAACCACGTAAGTTTGTCCAAGAATCAAGTGAAGGAAGTGATGTTCATTAAAGCTTGACAGCTAGCATCTATCGAGGTTTAAAAACTACTAAAACCCATGGCTCAATAGCTAGCTCGATAGATGGTTATCTATTGAGGTTTATGAAACTTAGTTTTTCAGGACTGTTTTTCATCAAATCCGTGAATGTATGTTTGAGCTTTCTTTTCTCACAACCCTAAACATATACAATGATTATTTTAAGGGTCGTAAAAGGATATATAAGTTGCACAAGAGCATAATTGCACAAGTGTGAGGAAGAGTGTGACTAGAAACCTAGTTTGCCCTAGTTCTTCGTTCTCTTGAAGAAGCTGTTGTGTTTTGTACACCTTAGGGTTTTGTGACCAACCAACTTCATGATCTTCATCGTGTGATGAACTAAAGAACTTTGCAGCCAACATCCTTCTTAAGTTGGTAATCAAGTCGCGTACTGGGGTCCGCACAATTGGTTAGTCACGTACTGGGAGCCGTGCATTGAAATGAGAGATTGTCACTACAGAACAAGTCCAATTGGGTATTCGGGATAAGGATTCAACTGTAAGTTGATATAAGGTACTGGAATTCCTTTACTTGTAACTGCTTGTTTTTATAATAGTGAAGTCTCGGGAGTAATGACCTTAAAATCACCTAGTGGGGTTTTTGCCGTGTAAGTTTTCCCCATTCATAAACAAATCACCGTGTCAATTTATTTTCCACTACATACTTTAGTTAATTTGTGATTTGTTTGTGCTACCATGTGCTTTGCATGTTAATTTGATTAATTAATAAACTTGGCTAATTAATCAATTAATTCATCATAAGGGGTTTATACGTTTTTAGCCTATTAAGTGGCATCAGAGTAGGCACACTCTGATTAGGGTTAACAAATCTATTCACATAAAAAAAATATGTTCATATAAAAAAACTGTTCAACAAATCTATTCACATAAAAAAATCTATTCACCCAAATAATGATCTAAAGACATATTAAATTACTTGCAAACACAAAGACAAATACATACGGCACTTAGAAATACAAAGACGTATTAAAGTAAGTGCCTAAGTGGGACTAAAGCCAAACACAAACACAAAGTCATTTTTTATATGCCTATGATACACAGTACACACAACACTCAAAACCTCACCAAATACAAAACACTCAATCACTCGCAAACACAAAGACAAATACAGACAAGGGCGGCTTGATGTATTGAGGGGCCTATAGCGAAAATTGATTATCTTGTTTCATATATAAAATTACTATTAGTCAACATGAACCACCTAGAAATTTTTTTTTTTTTTTTTTAAGTTTATAAACACAAAAAAATTTGACAAAACTTTTTACATTTTTTGATGTGGCAGATTGATAGTAGTGAGTAAAAGAGTGATGTCAGTGGTGAATCTAGTTGAAAACTAGTAAAATAAAAGTTTGCTAACTTGACTATTGTGAAAAATATTGTGAAATTTTTTGTGAATTGCTTTTTTTCTTTTAGAAGTGCTACATTTAGGATATTTTTCATGACAAATCTTAGGTGTTAAGTTGCTTCTTGTTTTCTAGTTGAACCAACCACTAAAATTAATTTTCTGCTATCAATAACAACCTTTAACAATCAACTATTAAGATTTTTTGTAAAAATGTTGTGAAAAATGTTGTGGACATAACATTTCTTTCTCTTTTTTATTTGTTTTTCATTTGATAAGAAAATATTATTTTATTTATTGGTTAATATTTTGGCTTAATTAATACTATTGGTTAAAATTTAGGGGCCCTTTTTTCGCTTGGGGCCTTAGGCAGCCACATCAATGGCTTATACCATTGAGTCGGCCCTGAATACAGACATAAACACAAGCTCACACCAATAAATCAAAATCATAAACTTCACTTCTCTCACAAGCCTAAAACCCATTGTACTGTATTTTACAAACCCAAAAAACTACAAAGTACATGAGATTAAAAATCATTCATGTTTACCGTTGGTTTGCCGTGATTGGTGAGCAACGGTGAAAGCTCAAGCAAGCGTTGCTGTGTCAGGAGAGACTAAGAGGCAAGAGTGAGAGAGAGAGAGTTAAAAGATATCGGGGCAAAAGAATGAATTTATATGGCCTTGAGAATTTGAAAACCTAGCATAAAATGCATCATTTTGCTTTTTTTTTTTTTTTTTTTAATAACACCCATACGATGTTGTTTCATTAAAAATAAATAAATAAATAAAAATCAGAACTTGTGAACGACATCATATCCAAACTGTGGGGAGAAATGAATACTGGGTCTGGTATCGGTTCGGTATTGGTGTAGATCGGTTTTGCCTTCTTTGATTCGGTGATTGCACCGCATCGGCGTTGGAATGGGCTTCGCCCTTCGAACGCTGACCTCAACTCATTCGGTCGGCGCTAATGTTGAGACGGTGTCATCAGCACCAGTTGGTTAGGTCGGCTCCGATATTCATTTACTCATCCCTAGTTGCAACCAGCTTGAAGAGATCTTTATTTTCAAATACATCTTGTTTTTCTAATCTCTACTTGTTTGAGTGTATCAGAAAATGCAAGTTTAAAAGTTATTTAAATTCTATTATGATGACTATTGGAAAATATCTCAGCTTGGCAAAGAAGAAACTAGACCGTCTTAGAATTAAAATGAGCAAAAGAGTTCTTCTGAGAAGAGTGAAAGTTAAAGATTTAGCTCATAATAGGCAAATGAGAGGAAACACCATTCCCATTGATCTATCATCTAACCAGGAAGTATGTTTCATGATGAAGTCCGCATTTAAGGTTATGGATACATGTTTGTGGTACCTTGACAACGGCTGCTTAAGACACATGACTATAGACCGATCTCTCTTCAAGGTTTTCGAGTCTAAGAAAGGTGGTAATGTCACTTTTGGTGATGGGAACAAATCACAAATTAAAGGAAAAGCAGATCAAACTCTCTTCATAAAAAGGGAAGATGGCGAGTTGATAATTGCTTCTACGTTGATGATATCATCTTTGGTTTAACTAAGGATGAACTTGCTCATAGTTTCTCAAAACTTATGCAGGCCGAGTTCAAGATGAGCATGATTGGAGAGCTAACTCACTTCCTTGTATTGCAGATTCGTCAACAAGATTTAGGTATATTCCTATCTCAATCTAAATATGCTAAAAATCTTGTGAAAAAGTTCGGTTTAGAATCTGCTAGTTTTGTTAGAACCCCTATGAGTCTAAATGTTAAACTCACTGTTGACTTGTTAGAAAAAAGTGTTAATTCATCTCTTTATAGAAGCATGATAGGTAGTTTTCTTTACCTTACTACTAGTAGACCTGACATTAGTTACAGTGTGGGAGTATGTGCTAGATATCAGGCTAATCCCAAAGAGTTTCATATGATTGCTTTGAAAAGAATCATAAAGTATGTCAAAGCCACTGCTGACTTTGGTGTGTGGTACAACAAGGACACAAATGTTGTCTTAGCTAGGTATTCTGACGTTGATTGGGCTGGGAATGCTGATGATAGAAAGAGTACATCAGAGGGTTGTTTTTATGTGGGTAATAATTTTGTCTCCTAGATGAGAAAAAAGTAGAATTCCATCTCATTATCCACTGCAGAAGCTGAGTACATCGCTCACGGTAGCTGTTGCACCCAACTTCTATGGATGCAAAAACTCTTCCATGATTATGGTATTTGTCAAGAATATCTTACCATCTACTGTGACAAAACCAGTGCCATCAACATCTCTAAGAATTCGATTCAACATTCTCAAACTAAACACATAGAGACTTGACATCACTTCATTAGGGAGCTTGTCGAAAATGGTACTCTTACTCTTGACTTTATTCACACTAATGATCAGAAGGCTGATTTGTTTACCAAACTTAACAGCAAACAGTTTGAATTCCTTCGCCAAAATATTAGTGTTATCTCCATGGATTGATCTCTTCTTTTCCTCCTTCTTCCCCATGCATTTGCATCTAGTTTTATGCATTGCTTTGTTTAATTTGTTTTTGTTTGTTTTCTTTTTAGTTTTGGTGTGTTTTGTTTTTCATATAAAAATAAATAAATAAAATTGAAAAATACAAAAACAGTGTGTCTTTGTGTACATTGGTATTTGTGTACCTTGGATAGCCATTGAAACAAAATTTTCTAAACTTTGTATCTCTTTTAACTTAGATGAGCATCTCTATGCACAACTAAGCAAATGAGTTTTGTGGCTCGTGTTTGTGATGAGTAAGGTTAAGTGATCTCTTGTATTTAACACTCGTATCACTCTTTTTAATGGGAAGGACTAGAAAATCCTAAGAAAAAGGCATAAATAACCATCTCACCACTGTTGTCTGCTAATCATGAAATGACATTCGTATGCTTCGGCATAGCAAAAGTGCAATGTCAAAAGCTTAATATCATTGGGTATTTCTTTTCTCTCTCTTATATGCCTATACATGATTTACTTAAAAAGAAAAATATGCAAAGAAAAATAAAAGCAAAAAGAATCAAAATGCTTTATATATGATTGTAAGTATGTAATCTAGGAGATGTGGAGTTATAGGATGTATCTCGAAGGTGATAGTCTCCATCAAACAGTTATGATTGTGTGTGAGTTAAAGTGATTTTCTCATATCTCAAATCGTCATAACGTGTAGACACTTATGCAATCTTGCGATGTTTTTCACACACAACATGCAATATTCTTTGCTACTTTTGATACATGTGCATGTACAATATGATTTGGCCATTGTTGATACCCATTTTCATGACACATTTTTCATAAGCCCAATTCACGTATTATGTTTTATTTTATTCTTTTAAGCATGGCCCAAGCCCATGTAACTTATTGGGGGAAATTGAGGAAGTGTGGTTTGGAGGATATGGGTCGGTTCCTTTCGAACCTTTTGCATGAGCCCAACCCATGTGTGCCACCAAGTGGGAAAGGGACACTGGTAGCACCTTAGGCTCATGGAAGAAGTCTTGTACCCAAAATTTCCACCTCAAAAGAGCTTTCATGCTTTGGGTGACTATGCCCCTAATTTTCAGACCATCTCCATTTTCCACACCAAAACACAGCTGACTCTAAGAAAAAGGTTGAACAGCCTAGCCCACTCAGCCACCCAAATGTAGTTTTTCAAGGCCTACAAAGACCAAAGACTGTAGCCATGAAGAGGAAATAACTTTGTTTCCAAAATCATGCTAAAAACATGCCAAACTCTTCCCTAAACAAAAGCAACCCAAGACAAAACACTAAATTAGTATCATGGGGGATAAAAACCTCTTCCACTACTCAAAAACCAGTTATTAGCAACACCTCAAACTCTATATAAAACTTTCTCATTAGTTCAAAAGAAAAGGAGCCACGTTCTACTCACATACCTAAAATTTCAGAGCAAAACCCCATTCAGCCAGTCAATATTCTCACAATTTTGAAAATTAGGGGTGGAAATATGGGTATAGGAGAACCTTCCCTCTCTTCCTCGCAACCTCTCTCATGGAGGAGGTCTTGTACCCAAAATTTCCACCTCAAAAGAGCTTTCATGCTCTAGGTGACTGTGCTCCTAATTTTCAGCCAATTTCTATTTTCCACACCAAAACACAACTAACTCTAAGAAAAAGGCTGAACAGCCTAGCCCACTTAGTCACCCAAATGTAGTTTTCTAAGGCTTGCAAAGACCAAAGACTGTAGCCATGAAGAGGAAATAACTTTGTTTCCAAAATCATGCTAAAAGCATGCTAAACTCTTCCCTAAACAAAAGCAACCCAAGCCAAAACACTAAATTAGTATCATGGGGGATAAAAGCCTCTTTCACTACTCAAAAACCAGTTATTAGGAACACCCTAAACTCTATATAAAACTCTCTCATTAGTTCAAAAGAAAAGGAGCCACGTTCTACTCACATACTTGAAACTTCAGAGCAAAACCCTATTCAACCAGTCAACAATCTCACAATTCTGAAACTTGGGGGTGGAAATATGGGTACAGAGGAACCTTCCCTCTCTTCCTCATAACCTCTCTCAATTCCTTCTTCTGGGTGACTGTGGGTCGAAGTTTCAGACCTGTTATGTTTTTATGGTTTTCTGCACTTTTGTTATAAGCATTTTGATTCTCTCTTGTCAAAGCACCATTAGCCTTTTGTTCATTATACATTTAGAATTTTGGACTTGATTCTCCACAATAAACACCTCTAAAGAACCCAAGGGGAGATTTAGGCCATTCTCGCATTTTCGGCCATTGTCACAAAAACGTCCCCGACAGCCATCACAAGGAATACATGTGTTAATGTATGCTCAGTAAACTGTTTTAACTTGTTTTTAAAATATAAAATTGGTTAGACTTGTTTAGTGTATGTGTGTGTGTGTGTTTTGGATCTAATGCCCATCATTTTTATTGTTGAAAGATGTTTTTAAGAGCTTAAAATGTTGTTTGGATCTTCGGTTGAGTAGCATGTTTGATTGCATTCATATCTCTTTTTTTCTTTTCTTTGAAAAACTGTTTTTAAAAGCAATCTCAATAGCTCCTTGACACCTCTCGATACTTAGCTTATCTATCAAGCTCTTCAGCTTCTTTTTATCGCAATCTCGACAGCTTCTCGATAGCTCCTCAATCCATCGAGAAAGTTTCTGTCTCCTCGATACTTGCTTGATATCTCCTCAATCCATTAAGCTTCTTTTTTACTATGGACACCTACTCGATAGTTGCATCTGTCGACCCTTTTAAAGCTTGACACCTCTTGATCTATCGAGAATTACTGAGCTTCTATATATAGGGTTAGCACAATTCGGACCTCATTTCGCTCGATCTCTCTAGACTCTTCACCTCCCAAAACCTCTCTCTCTCACTCCAAACTTCATCCTCAAGGATTTTTCGGCCTAGATCAAGTTTTTCTTCACTTGGTAAGGGTTCTAATCCTTCTTTTTCATGCATTTCAAGCATTGGACCTAACTTTTTGGGATTTTCTGAAAATTTTGGGGTTTTTCAAAATTGATGAAGTTATTGTGAAATTTTTGGGATGGGTTGTGTATTTTTTATCTTAAAACATCATGCATTGCATCTCATTTGCATTATAACAATATTTTATGCATTCTTAGATGTGTGTTTACTTTGTTGCAACCATGTGTGCTTTTAGGATTGGATTGGGCTGAGTCCATGATATTTTTATTATTGCAAATCACATGCTCATGCATTTTCATGCATACATAATTCACATTCTCTATATTCTTATTTATTGAACTGTTTTGGGACTTTTCTGATTGTCTTCCCCCCCCCCCCCCACCCCCCCACTCTCTAGTTTACGTTAGTTGTGTTATGGCACCTAAACATAAGTCTGTTCTATCCTGGAATCCTCTTCATTCTGAGACATCCACTTCTTCTGACCCTACTCCCTCATACGTCTGGTTTGATAGGCCACAAACTGAATGACCCCTTATGATAGGAATTAATTAATTAATTAGTCAAGTTGTTAATTAATCAATTTATCATGCAAAGCGTGGTAGCACAAACAAATCACCAATAAACTAAAAATGTAGCGGAAAATAAATGACACGGTAATTTGTTTATGAATGGGGAAAAACCTAACGGCAAAAACCCCATCGGGTGATTTTCAGGTCATCACTCCCAAAACTCCACTATTATCACAACAAGCAATTACAAGCAAGGAATCCCAAGTACCTTACTAACCTACAGTTGAACTTTTACCCCAATACCCAATCGGACTTGTTCTGTAGTGACAGTTCCCCTTTCTGATGCACAGCTCCCAAGTACGTGACTAAACAATTGCATGGATCCCAGTACGCGACTTCAATCACCAATTTGAAAAGATTTTTGGCTACAAAGTTCTTCAGTTTATCCACACGATGAAGATCAGGAAGATGCTTGGTCACAAAACCCTACGGTGCAAATACACAGCAACTTCTTCAAGAAAGAGATGAACTAGGTCAAGCACTTTGTCTTCGGTCACAATTTGCTTGAACAGAGTTCGCTTAATACTTGTGCAAGTTGTGTACCGTTTGACGGCTCTTAAAATAATCATTTTATATGTCTAGGGTTAGAAGAAAAGAAGGCCCATAGACAGATTCATGGATCCTAAGAAAATCAGAGTTGAAATCTGAAATTCGTAAACCTCAACAGATAGGAGGTGTCGAGTTTTAATGAATTTGCACTCTCTTGCTTGATTTCTTGAACAAACTTGAAGGCTTCAACACTAGATCTTGAAACGTGGTTTCTTGAAGTAGTTAAATACATCATAAGTCTACCCAAATACAAGTAAAGTGCGTTTTGTCAAAGGATAATCCAATTACATAAAATCATGACATATGTTCTATAACATGAGAAACACATATGTCCTAACAATCTCCCCCTTTGGTAATCCGTGACAAAACCACAACTAACAAATGAACATATGAGAGAAGTCATAAATCACTCAACTTATATTTACAATAAAATCTATCCTAACACAAACTGTTGAAAAACTTTGCAAGAAAAGAGTTTATAGCAAGTAGACTTTGACAACCTGTAATTCTGAAACACTTTAAACAAAACTCATCAATGCATCTTTGTGCGAAACAGAATAATAAGATTGCATACAAATAAATAAGAAGCATGTGTATAAAGAAAGAAAAGAGACAACACATGAAGGGGTAGATGAAAGAAAAACATACATCATCAATATATAAGAGAAAGTAAGTACAATGTATGTCCATAAATGGTCACAAGACCTCATGTACAAGAATCAATGTATTTAAGACAGAAAGAAAAGAAAAGATACATGATATCCTCACTACATCCCTCAAAATAATAATACTCCCCCTAACAAAATGATCCCAAAAACTAACTCTCCCCCTAAGAGTGACTACTCTCATATCCAAAATTACTCCCCCTTTTTGTCACGAGTGACAAAGGGTAGAGTGTGAAGTAGACATTTCATTGGTAGAGCTAGCATCTCCATCATCATCTGAAGTGTCATCGTCATCACCATCATCATCATCCTTAGCATCGGAATCAAAAGCAATTGGATGAGGTGGTGAAGGAGTAGGCTCAGGTGCAAAGCTGCTCATAGCTACCTGTCGTCGTGCAATACGACCAACACGAACGTTCACCTGATACAACTCCGTAGAGAGTGTATCTAGGCGAGCATCCATGCGTTGCAGCTGCGCCATAACATCTCCCAAAGATACATCACGGGAAGAGGAAGGAGCGGATGCAGATGGAGTAGACCGGGATGGAGCAGAATAAGAGGAGGGTGTTGTTGAATCCGTCTATCACAACCGAAACTGGGCCTCGCTACGTTTTACGGTAGCGTAATGTATGGTACACATGATGGAAAAATGGTCGGACAAGGGAAAAGGAATGGAAAAATGGCATAGAATCCTCGTGATAGCGGAAAGAAAGATGAGCTTATCATAGGACGCCGAATCCAAATGAACATTTATAATAGACAGAATGAAATGAGAGGGAAAATCTATAGTGAGATGCTCAAGAAGAGATAGCAAAAATCGAGCACGAGGCTTTGTGATGGAGTTATAATGAGAAAAAGGATGTAAAAAAAATGTCATCACCATGTTCATGAATCTAAGACCTTTAGCAAAAGGTTGACATGGTGTGAAAAGATGCTTACCCTAAGCAGTAGGGCGCTCACGAAAAGAAGACATGAGCTCATCCCTGGAAATTCTCCTCAGATGCTCACAACTAGGATAGTCAGGAAACTTTATCCTAGGGACATGAAGCACATCCGCAACCAGCTGTGGTGTGACAGGGATGCACGTACCTCGGACGCGAGTGAAAAAGAAAGGTACTGAATGATCTATCCCGTGCATGTTGGAGTAAAACTCCTGGATCAGCACGAGAGGACATGTGACTAGGACGTCACACAGTGACTCCCATCCCCTACTGTGTATGACAGAGGGAAGGTCAGTGTCGGCAAAGTCCGACAATATGACTTGGCGTTCCGAATGAATACCTCGTCTAGAAAATTTCTCCGAGAATGCCTTATAGGCATCATCATCACGGAACCGAAGAGAGAGAGGGGCAGAATCAGAAGACGAAGAGGCACCGAAATGAAGAGGGTTCTAGGTAGGAGTGGATTTACGCTTAGGTGCCATAGACACGTCTAACGTAAACTAACAGAGAGGGAGAGAAAGAGAGACAATTAGAAAAGTCCCAAGCAGTTTCAAATATCAAGAATATTGAAAAGAAGTATGTATGCATGGGAAATGCATGAACATGTGACATGCAAAAGAAAATGCATCATGGGCTTAGCCCAATCTAAATCTATCAGCACACAAATATATAGCACACATCTAAATGCATGACAATATCATTATAATGCTAATGTGATGCAATGTATGAGGTTTTAAACACATTTAAGTGAAAACCCATCCCAAAATTTCAATGAAAGCTCATCAATTTTGAAAAACCCCAAAATTTTTCAAAAAACCCCAAAACCTAGGTTTTAAATCATGAAATGCATGAATGAGAAAGGATTAGGAGCTTACCAAGTAAGGAGAAACTTGAAAAAGTTTGAAGAATCCTTAAGGAACAAGTTTGGAGTAAGATGAGACAGTTTTGGGAGAGAAACAGAGAAGTATCGAGAGAGAGAGATCGAAGAGAAATGAAATCCGGATCGCACAGAGGCCTTATATAGGCAGCTAGTAAATCTCAACAGATGAAGGTATCGAGAGGTATAGAGGTATCTATCGAGGTAGGTATCGAGGATCTGGTCTTCGATAGCTGAGGTATCGAGGAAGCTATCGAGCAACAAAGAGTCAGATTCAGAACAGAAGCTTGATCGATCCAGTAGGTGTCGAGGAGCTATCGAGGGTGCAGGAGCTTTCTCAATCGATCCACCAGGTATCGAGAAGGTGTTGAGATTGCGTTTAAGAAAAATGCTTGAGAAGCTCGACAAATAGCAAGGTATCAAGGAGGTGTCGAGGAGGTATCGAGCCAGCTTTTCAAAATAGTTTTTCGAGATGTGAAAAGCACAGATATAAATGCAATCCAACATATAACTCAACCAATAATCCAATCAACACAAAAATCTCTCAAAATAGTCTCTTAATTTAAAAATTTTAAGCACAAGGATCTCCAAAACACACACACACACACAACAAGTCTAACCAATTTTATATTTCAAAAATAAGTCACGACAGTTTAGTGAGCATACATTACCACATGTAAAACTTGTGATGGCCAAATCACATTGTATCTGCACATGTATCAAGAATAGCAAAGAATATTGCGTGTTATGTGTGAAAAACATTGCAAGATTGCATAAGTGTATACATGTTATGATGATTTAAGATATGAGATAATCGCTTTAACTCACACACAATCATAACTGCTTGATGGGGACTATCACCTTCAAGGTACATCTTATAACTCCCACATCTCCTAGAATACATGTTTGCAATCATATTTAAAAGCATTTTTGATCTTTTTGCTTTTGATTTTTCTTTGCATATTTTTCTTTTTAAGTATATCATACATTGGCTTATTAGAGAGAGAAAAGAATTGCTCAATGATATTTGACATTCCAATTTTGCTATACCTAAGCACACAAATGTCATTGACATCACACTTTTGCTATGTCGAAGCATACAGATGTCATCCATGATTGGCGGGAAACAGTGGTGAGATGGTTATTAATACATTTCTCTCAGGATTTTTTAGTTCTTCCCGTCAAAAAGAGTGATATAAATGTTAAGTATAAGAGACAACTTAATCTTATTCATCATAAACAAGAGCCACATAGCTCACTTGCTTAGATGTGCATAGGGATGCTCATCTAAGCTATAAACGATACAAAGTTTAGAAAACTTTGTTTCAATGGCCATCCAAGGTACACAAGTACCAATGTACACAAAACACACACTATTTTTGTATTTTTCTGATTTTTCAATTTTTATTTTTATTTTTATATTAAAAACAAAATAGACTAAAACTGGGAAAAAAAAAAAAAAAAAAAAAAACAAACAAACAAAAACATGTTAAACAAAGCAAAGCATAAAACTAGATGCAGATGCATGAAGGAAGAAAAGGAAGGAGAAAGATCATCCCATGGAGATAACACCAATGTTTTGACGAAGAAATTCAAAACGTTTACTGTCAAGAGGTTTGGTAAACAGATCAGCCTTCTGATCATCGGTATCAATGAACTCAAGAGTGAAAGTGCCATCTTCGACAAGCTCCCTAATGAAGTGATGTTGAATCTCTATGTGTTTGGTTCTAGAATGTTGAATCGGATTCTTAGAGATATTAATGGCACTGGTATTGTCACAATAGATAGTAAGATGCTCTTGACAAATACCATAATCATAGAGGAGTTTTTGCATCCATAGGAGTTGGGTGCAACAGCTACCAGCAGTAATGTACTTAACTTCAGCAGTAGATAAAGAGATGGAGTTCTGCTTTTTACTCATCTAAGAGACAAGATTATTTCCCACATAAAAACAACCCCCTGAAGTTCTCTTTCTATCATCAGATTCCCTGCCCAATCAGCGTCAGAGTACCCAGCTAAGACATCACTTGTGTCCTTACTGTACCACACACCAAACTCAGCAGCGGTTTTGACATACTTTATGATTCTTTTTAAAACAGTCATGTGGGACTCCTTGGGATTAGCCTGATATCTAGCACACACTCCAACACTGTAACTAATGTCAGGTCTATTAGTAGTAAGGTAAAGAAGACTACCTATCATGTTTCTATATAGAGAAGGATCAACACTTTTTCCTAACAAGTCAACAGTGAGTTTAACATTGGGGCTCATAGGGGTTCTAATAGAACTAGCAGATTCTAAGCCAAACTTTTTCATAAGAATCTTAGCATATTTAGATTGAGATAGAAATATACCTGAATCTTGTTGACGAATCTGCAACCCAAGGAAGTGAGTTAGCTCTCCAATCATGCTCATCTCAAATTCGGCCTGCATGAGTTTTGAAAAATCATGAGCAAGTTTGTCCTTAGTTGATCCAAAAATGATGTCATCAATATAGACTTGAGCAACTATCAGTTCGCCATCTTCTCTTTTGATGAAGAGAGTTTGATCAGTCTTTCCTCTAATGAACCCATGTGACACCAGATGCTATGTAAGCCAGTCATACTAAGCTCTGAGGGCTTGATTTAACCCATAGAGTGCCTTCTTGAGATATAGTACATGATCCGGAAAGTGTGGATCAATGAATCCTTTTGGTTGAGCCACATAGACATCTTCTTTGAGAATCCCATTTAAGAAGGCAATCTTTACATCCATTTGATAAAACTTGAATTTCAACTGGCAAGCCAAAGCAAGGAGAATTCTGATGGACTCCATACGGGCAACTGAAGCAAATGTTTCATCATAGTCTACTCCTTCCATCTGTGAGTATCCTTGAGCTACAAGCCGAGCCTTGTTGCGGATCACATTGCCTTCCTCATCAGTCTTATTGTGGAATATCCACTTGGTGCCGATGATGTATTCACCCTCCAATCTAGGTACCAAGGTCCAGACATCATTCCTCTAAAACTGAAGCAGTTCATCATGCATTGCTTCAACCCAACTTTCATCCTATAGAGCTTCTTCAACTTTAGTGGGTTCAACCTATGACAGATAACAAGAATACGACACAAAGTTAGCAACACATTTGTCAACTATATGTTTCCTTAATGTGAGTTCATTCATATCTCCCACAATATCTTCTAGAGGATGATTTTGCTTAATTTTGGAGAAAGGTCCTTTCTTCTCATGGGATTCAGAATCTAGTGAAGTTGTTATATCTGCGGAGTTGTCCACAACACTAGAAGTACCTGGTGTTCTAGGAGATGCAGGTTCCTGTTCAACAACTTCTTAAGCTTTTCTAGGTTCAGGAGGAATAATTTCTCTAGTTAGTTCCTCAATACCTTTTTTAGAACTGGAGTCTGAAGACTCATCAATAACAACATTCACTATCTCCATTACCTTCATGGTTCTTTTGTTGTATACTTGATAAGCCTTACTTGTGGAGGAATAACCAAGAAGTATTCCTTCATTACTTCGGGAGTCAAACTTTCCCACATTCTCCCTATCCTTTAGGATGAAACAAATGCTTCCAAAGATTTTGAAGTACTTTACATTAGGCTTCCTACCTTTCCATAACTCATATGGAGTCTTCTTGGTACCGGGTCTAAAATATACCCTGTTAACCATATGACATGCAGTGTTAACGGCTTCTCCCGACAAGTTTCTAGCCACATTCTTATTGTATAACATGGCTCTAGCCATCTCCTGAATCACCCTGTTCTTTCTTTCTACTACACCATTTTGCTGAGGAATAATAGGTGCAGAGAATTCTTGAGAGATGCCTGATCTTGTACAAAATGACTCCATATATGAGTTCTCAAATTCTTTACCATGATCACTTCGAATTTGATCAATTTTCAAGCTCTTTTCATTTTGCAGTCTTGTACACAAGGTTTCAATATGCTCAGAAGCATCAGACTTGGATCGAAGAAGAATGATCCAAGTGTACCTAGTGAAGTCATCTACTACAACCATGATGTATCTTTTACCACCAAGAGACTCTGTTCTGGTTGGACCAATAAGATCCAAGTGCAGAAGCTCTAATAGTCTAGATGTAGCTGATGTCTGAGTGCTAGGATGCTTAGCTTTTGTCTGTTTTCCCAGTTAGCATGGCCCACATACTACATTGCTCATTCTACTAAGTTTTGGTATCCCCAACACTGACTCATGCTTAGATACAATAGAAAGATGTTTGTAACTAGCATGTCCCATCCGTTGATGCCATAGATCTTCATTTGGCAAACGAATGCTATTACACATAATATCAGCATCAAGAACCAGTCCATAGCAATTGTCAAGAATGCGAACACCACTTATGAGTTTCTTTCCAGACTCATTCATGACAAGACACTTTCCTTTAGAGAACAGCACCATGAAGTCTTGATCACATATCTGGCTTATACTCAGCAGGTTCACCTTTAGACCTTCTACATATAGAACGTTTACAATGTCCGGCAGTCCAAGTAGAGAGATGATTCCCTTTCCTTTAATCTGAGATTTGCTTCCATCGCCAAAAGTGACATTGCCACCCTTTTTGGACTCAAAAACCTTGAAGAGAGATTGGTCTCCAGTCATGTGTCTAGAGCAGCCACTGTCTAGGTACCACAAACACGTGTCCATCACTTTAAATGCAGACTTCATCATAAAACACATTTCGTGCTTTCATGACAAATCAGTGGGAATGGTACTTTCCCTCAACTGCCTTATATGAGCTAAGCTTTTAACTTTCACTCTTCTCAGACGAACTCCTTTGCACATCTTCATTTTGAGACAGTCTAGTTTTTTCTTAGTCAAACTGAGATCTTTTCCAATGGTCATTAGAAGAGAATTCAAATAATTTTTAAACTTGTATTTTCTGAAACACTTAGACAGATAGAGATTAGAAAAACAAGATGTATTTGAAAACAAGGATCTCTTCAAGCCGGTTACAGCCATGACAACAAGGGTCAATGGATCAACACAGCAAAGATTAAACCCTAATCAGAGTGTGCCTGCTTTGATACCACTTGATAGGCCACAAACTGAATGACTCCTTGTGATAGGAATTAATTAATTAATTAGCTAAGTTGTTAATTAATCAATTTATCATGCAAAGCGTGGTAGCACAAACAAATCACCAATAAACTAAAAATGAAGCGGAAAATGAATGACATGGTGATTTGTTTACGAATGGAGAAAAACCTAACGACAAAAACCCCACCGAGTGATTTTCAAGTCACCACTCCCGAAACTCCACTATTATCACAACAAGCGGTTACAGGTAAGGAATCCCAAGTACCTTACCAACCTACAGTTGAACCCTTACCCCAATGTCCAATCGGACTTGTTCTGTAGTGACAGTTCCCCTTTTTGATGCACGGCTTCCAAGTATGTGACTAACCAATTGCGCGGATCCCAGTACGTGACTTCAATCACCAATCTAAAAAGATTGTTGGCTACAAAGTTCTTCAGTTCATTCGCACGATGAAGATTAGGAAGATGCTTGGTCACAAAACACTACGGTGTAAATACTGAACAGAGTTTGTTCAATGCTTGTGCAAGTTGTGTACCGTTTGACGGCTCTTAAAATAATCCTTTTATATGTCTAGGGTTAGAAGAAAAGAAGGCCCATAGACAGATTCATGGATCCCAAGAAAATCAGAGTTGAAATCTGAAATTCGTAAACCTCGACAGATAGGAGGTGTCAAGCAGGTATCGACCAGCTGTGGAGTTTTAATGAATTTGCACTCTCTTACTTGATTTCTTGAACAGACTTGAAGGCTTCAACACTAGATCTTGAAACGTGGTTTCTTGAAGTAGTTAAACACATCCTAAGTCTACCCAAATACAAGTAAAGTGCGTTTTGTCAAAGGATAAGCAAATTATATAAAATCATGACATATGTTCTATAACATGAGAAACACATATGTCCTAACACAGTTCCATGATAAAAAGGCCAAAACGGACTTCTTTGAGAACTTCTCTAGACGAGGCGTTCATTTGGAACGCCAAGTCATCTTATCGGACTTCTCCGACACTGAACTACCCATTGTCATTCACAGTAGGTGATGAGAGTCACTGTGGGATGTCCCAGTCACTTGTCCATCTGTGCTGATATAGGAGTTCTACTCCAACATGCATGGATTTGATTTTTCAGTACCTTAGTTTTATACTCGCGTTTAAGGTACGCGCATTGTGGTCACTTCGGGTATTGTATTCGACGTGCTTCTTGTCCCGAGAGTAACGCATCCTGACTACCCCGATTGTGATCATTTGAGGATTATGTCCAAAGACGAGCTTATGTCAGCTTTTTGTGAGCGTCCCTCTGATTAGGGTGATCGTCAGTTCACTCCTTATTCGGTCTTTGCTAAAGGTCCTCATTTTCTTAACATGGTTATGACTTTTGTTTTGCATCATCTTTCTCACTATAACTCTATTACTGAGCCTCATGCTCGATTTTTGCTTTATCTGTTAGAGCATTTTACTATAGATTTTCCCTCTCATTTTATTCTTTCTATTCTAGAGGTATATAGGGATACGACGTCCCATGATAAGTTCATCTTCCCTTCAACTATCACGAGGATTTTACGTCATTTTTCTATTCCCTTTCCCGTTTCCAACCACTTCCACATTATGTGTGCCATAGACGCCGCTAACGTTAAACGGAGTGAGGCGAAGCTATGTTCGAGGTGCTCTAGGTCGATAGCTCCTCTCATTCCATCCACCTCCGCTCCCTCTTCTTCGACGGGAGGTGTGACTCTTGATGCGATCATGGCATAGCTTCAGCATATGGATGCTCGTCTCGATACACTTTCTGCTGAGTTGTATCAGGTGAACACCCGTGTCGGCCATATTTCCAGACGGCAAGCTCGCCTTGGTGGCTTTGTAGAGTCTCCCTCTCCTCTTCCCGAGGCATTCGAGGACGATGATGACTCCGACGATGATGATGATGATGATGATGGAAATGCTAGCTCTTCCAGTGCTGACGAGATGTCTACTTGATACTTTTACCCTTTGTCACTCATGACAAAAAGGGGGAGTAGTTTTGGATATGAGAGTAATCATACTCATAAGGGGATAGTTAGTATCGAAGATTTTTGTTATGGGGAGTGTATACTGAGGGATGTAGTAAGGATTTTTTGTATCGTTTTCTTTTCTTTCTATTTCAAATACATTACATCTTGTATACTGATCTTGTGGCCATTTTGACATACACTGTACTTATATTTGATTTTCATATATATTGATGTATGTTCTTTCACCTATTTCTCCATGTGTTGTTTCTTTTCTATCTTTATACACATGTTTCTTATATCATGTATGCAATCTTTTATTTCTATTTCACACTAAAATGCCTTGATGAGTTTTGTTTAAAGTGTTTCAGAAATACAAGTTGTCAAAGTCTTCTTGCCATGAACTCTTTTCTTGCAAAATTTTTCAAGAGTTTGTGTTAGGATATATTTTATTGTATTCTGCAAGTGAATATAAGTTAAGTGATTTATGACTTCTCTCATATCTCATTTATATGTTGTGGTTTTGTCATGGATTGCCAAAAATGGAGATTATTAGGACATATGTGATTCAATGATAGGAACATATGTCACTATTTTATATAATTGACTAATCTTTTGACAAAACGCACTTTACTTGTAATTGGGTAGATTTAGGATGTATTTAATGTTTTAAGAAACAAGATTTCAAGTTCAAGTGTTAAAACCCCGCAAGTCTGTCCAAGAATCAAATGAAGGAAGTGTTGTTCCTTAAAACTCGACAGCTAGCATCTATTGAGGTTTAAAAGTTGCTGAAACCTGTGGCTCAATAGCTAGCTCGATAGATGACTATCTATCGAAGTTTATGAAATTTAGTTTTTCAGGACTGTTTTTCATCCAATTTGTAAATGTATATTTGGGCTTTCTTTTCTCAAAACCCTAAACATATATAGGAGATATTTTAAGGGTCGTAAAAGAATACAAAAGTTACATAAGAGCACAATTGCATAAGTATGAAGAAGAGTGTGACCGAAAACCTAGTTTGCCTTAGTTCTTCGTTTTCTTGAAGAAGCTACAGTGTTTTGTACACCTTAGGGTTTAATGACCAAGCAACTTCATGATCTTCATCGTGTGATGAACTAAAAAACTTTGCAGCTAACATCCTTCTCAAGTTGGTAATAAAGTCGCGTACTGGGATCCTTGCAATTGGTTAGTCACCTACTAGGAGCCGTGCATTGGAATGAGAGATTGTCACTACAGAACAAGTCCAATTGGGTATTGGGGTAAGGGTTCAACTGTAGGTTGGTATAAGGTACTGAGATTCCTTTACTTGTAACCGCTTGTTTTGATAATAGTGGATTTTCGGGAGTGGTGACCTTAAAATCATCCAGTGAGGTTTTTGTTGTGTAGGTTTTCCCCATTCGTAAACAAATCACCGTGTCAATTTATTTTCCATTGCATACTTTAGTTAATTGGTGATTTGTTCATGCTACCACGCGCTTTTCATGTTACCTTGATTAATTAATAAACTTGGCTAATTAATCAATTAATTCATCACAATGGGGCAATACATTTTTGGCCTATTAGATGGCTTTGGCCTAAGGGCTATAGGGAGAGGGAAAATAAAGCGTGAAACCAAGAGAAAGAAAAAGAATTTTCGCTTGCGAGGAACGCAAGAGGAAGGAGAGAGTAAGGTATTGCCACCTTTAAGAAGATAGTCAAGGAGGAAAGAGCAAAGGGTTGCCACCCTTGAAAAAGATAATTAGTGTGTGTGTGAGTGAGTAAAGAAAAATGAGAGAGATTTTTCTTTAGCTGTGAGACATACACAAGAATTATTGTAATTGATTTGATAATAGTGAAATTATTTGGAATTTGTCCCGTGGTTTTTTCCTTTCAAAAGAAAGGGTTTTCCACATAAATATTTGTATTCTTGTGTGTGATTGTTATTTTGGATTGCTAATATTTGTGATAATATTATTTGGGACCTAACAATATATACCATACAATAACACAATAAGGCATTGCTAGAATATTGAAAATGAGGCCAAACAAAGCCACCGCTTTGAGTTGTACTTATGGTACATGCATTTGATGTACTCATAATCGATGAATTCTATAGCGATGGGATCATTGGAGACAGATTTGTGCCTTATAGTGGCAATTTTTTAGACCAATAACTGTAAATGCCAATTTACTTGTTGCGAGTTTTATCTTACAATCTTCAAGAAATTAGAACATTGTGCCGGTAATGGTGATCTTTTATAAGCATTTCTTATGTAAGAATCTTAACAAGCATTGATCAGTCATCTTCCATTCTCGACAGAAGTAGGCATTTGCAAACGACAGTAAGTGAATCTTTGCACCATTTTTTTTTTTTTTTTTTTTAATTTTTTAGTGCAGAACTGAATGTTCTACAAGATGATACTTGGTGTATGGCAAACATACTTCTAAGTTTTGTCAGTACTTCATTTGGAACCCGCAATAAGATAGTGGACCCAATTGCTTTATAGGTTGCTTCAGATGAACTGGGTTAAGCAGGGTTTCCAATCCATCTCAATCCATGTTAATATGGTTGGGCATAAGATACTTTATCAAGTTACATACTCCTCGTGTTACTCTTTGCAATGTCACGTAACTCAATAACATTATTATCTCTCAGATGAACATATTTTTGTTGTTTTTAATATACACACTATATTTCATATTAATCAATTGTTATCTACTATCTGATTCACAAGCTAATGTTTTGTGAATAGTTTAAAAGTTTATATATATATATATATATATATATATGTGTGTGTAATGATAAAATAGTTGATAATCTTAGCTTATATTGATAGTTTGCATACATGGAGAGTATAATGAAATAATATTATCCAATCATTGATTTATCAAAATATTCTTTCAAAAATAAGTTAAGAGTGATGTAACAATTACATCAAATATAACTTGAACCTTACCCATTTTATATAGTTAGCCTCTCTAGATACTTGAACCTTACCCATTTTATGTAGTTAGCCTCTCTAGATCTGCACAAGGTATCATAAATTGCAATTAACATAATTAATCTAAAATTATGATAACGTTGATTCTTTAGAAAAGGAGTTGAACTCACTTAATCAGAATCCAACTAACTTTTTCCCCTGCTCTCTCTTGTAAAGATTCACACAATATCTGTAAGAATTCACTTTAATTTCATTTAGAAATTCTACCCATTTTTAAATATCACCAAAACAAGAAAGAAAATGAAAAACATTTCTATAAAAACAAGTCAGGTTCTACTTTTATTATGAAATCAAAATAACCAACCAACCCACCTTCGAAAAATCATTTAACAATAACAAGCAAACCACATTCCCTCCATGTTCAATGCTATTTTGGTGTTCATTCTTGGTTAATCTGGAATTTCAACAAATATTCTTTGGTTGTTTCTTTATTTTTATATCTTTGTTTAACGAAGTAGATATATCTTTACCATCTTTTGCATGAGGTAGGAATGATATTGCTTCCTCTCCCTCAAAACTTAATCGGTTTTAGTGCTCGTTTGTTTCAACTTTTAGGAGTTGAAACACACGTTTTGAAGAAAGCTAGACATAAACGCACGTTTGGTTCAGTATAAATGTAACTTTTGGGTAAAAGTTGCGTTTTGGGCCAAGTCATAAAATGCACAAGCCAATTATGGAGCTCTGGAGGTCCATAAACAAAAATTCCATGCGCGTTCTGAAGCTATCCATTGGGCTCTTTCGGCAATTACCAAATTACCCTTGATTAAATCATCAGTTCTCACGCTGTCCCTTATTCCTCTGATCTCATCTCTCTGCTTTGCCCTCTCAATAACAAATTTCCAAATCCAAACACAAAAAAAATCTATAACAAATTCCCAAATTAACTAAGGAAAAAAAAAAAAATCAATCCCTTGCATGGGTGTTACAGACAATGTGCTAAGGAAAAAAAGAGGGGGGGGGGGGGGGGAAGAAGGACTGAAGGAGAGCTCTGTGAGTCTGTGGAACGTTCTGGGAAAAACAAAGAGCAAAAAAGAGTAAAGGAAAAAAAAAGGAAAGAAGGAAAAGAAAATAAAAGAGTAAGGGTATATTTTTAGTAAAGGGAGAAAGGAAGTGCTAAGAGAAAAGGGAGAAAGAAAAAAAAAAAAAAAAAAAAAGGAAGAAGGAGAGCTAGAACATTCTGGAGTTTGGAGGAAGTGGTAGGTTACAAAAGAGGAAAGAAGTAAAAAAAGAAAGGTGTAAGGGTATGTGTGTGGAGGAAAAAAAAAAGGAAAAAAAATGCAGTATGTGTGTGGAGAATAAAAAAAAAGAGGGAAAAAAAAAGGAAAAAAAAGAGAGGAAATGGTATCATAATATTTTCACAATAAATTTTAAGTAGTAGGTTATTATTAGCTAATATTTGTGAGAAAAAAATAATTTTTTTAGAAAGAGAAAAAAATAATTTTAATTGTATGTTCAAATTAAAATCAGTATCAAATTTTATCACAATATTTACACAATACTTTCATAATAAATCTTAAGTGGTAGGTTATTATTAGCTAATATTGATGAGAAAAAAATAATTTTTTTAGAAAGAGAAAAAATAATTTTAACAGCACGTTAAAATTAAAATTAGTATAAATTTTTATCACAATATTTTCACAATAAATCTTAAGTGGTAGGTTATTATTAGCTAATATTGGTGAGAAAAAAAATAATTTTAATAGCACATTAAAATTAAAATCAATATCAATTTTTATCACAATATTTTTACAATACTTTCACAATAAATCTTAAATGGTAGGTTATTATTATCTAATATTGGTGAGAAAAAATAATTTTTTTAGAAAGAGAAAAATTGATTTAAGTATGATGAAGTAGTTGATTTAAGTATGAACCAAACTCACATCCCCCCCCCCCCCAAAAAAAACAAAAAAAGTATGAAATAAACTCCCTTATATATATACATTGTCCTTTTTGATACTTTACCTCTCAAACTACTACTTTTATAAGTACTAGCCAAACACTTAGCTTTTTCAAGAAGCACTTTTTAACAGCTTTTATTAAACACTCAACTTTTTGAAAATTCACTTTTTTATTATGCACTTTTTGAAAACTCAACTTTTTCATTATACATTTTTTGAAAATTCTACTTTTACAAAAAGCTGAACCAAACTCACCCTTCGCTTTCCTCCAATTTCTCACATAAGTTATAACATACCTTATACTTTGGCTGAAAACAAATTTTGGGGAATTGGGTGGAGATGGATTATAGGCTTATAGCTATGTTGTCAGCCAATTCACCGGTAACTATCACAATCAACTTTAATTAAATAATATTTTGAAAGGATTAGGTGAGTGCCTTTGTAGCCTATGATAATACAAAGTTCATTATTATATGCTCCTTATGTAACCTGAGAATCATTATCCAATGGGTCAAAGAAGTCTCAAAGTAAGAGCATTCACATCGGTGAAGTTATTTTTTTAGCTATTTGACATCACAAAAAGTTAATTTATCTATTTTACCTACTCACTTCATAGAACATCCAACATCAGTGAATTTATTTTAGCTTTCAACACAATAAAATAATATACACATCACAATAAAATAATATATCAAACCCAATAAAAATTAATTTCCCTATAACCTACAGCACAACGATGATCATCCACAACTCATAGCAACCATCAGAACCACCATGATCACCCAGTAGTTCACATCACTCACAGCACCATCAAAACCCATTACCACCATGATCCACCACCGACAACCAATCAAAAATAAAAAAAAACCCACTATGATCAACCCAACCAAAAGCCCACTAGATCATCCACAGTTGACAAAAGCCACAGTGATCAACCCAACCAAAAACCCAGAACAAACTCAGACAACCACCGCCAGTCCATTGTGATCAACCCAACCAAAAACCCAAACCAAACTCAATCAACCACCATAACCAAAAACACAAACCATATCAACACTGCAACCCATGAACCCAAAAATCAAATTAAGGGCGAGATGGGTCAGCGGCATGGGTCGGCAGTGTGGGTTGAGGGAGTGGGCCGGTGACATTGAGCTTCAGGGTGGGCCGGCGCCAGTGATACTCTCGGCAGAAGTGAGAGTTGAGAGAGAGAGAGGTGAGAGTTGAGAGAGAGGTGATTGATCTGACGGGATGAGTAAAAGAAATAAAAAAAAAAAAAAAAACAAAAAAATAATATTTTAATAGGAGGTAGAATAAAAAATTAATTTTTTTATAGCTTTCAGCTACGGTGCATAGTCATATATAGTTGTGCACTGTAACAATGTAGGTAAAAAATTTACCTATACCACCACCATTGTAGCACTCTTTTTGTATATGGTGGTGCTAAAAATAGCTTTTTAGCACCACCATTGTGGATGCTCTAATGACTCAACCAACAAAATTTTATCCCTTAGATCAAGGGTTTTGCGTTGGAGTTGTCACTTTTTTTTTTTTAGAGGGACCACTTATTGATTTAAAAGACAAAAACAAGACAAAAAATAAATATATCATTATTTCATCAAAAGGTTCACCTTACATTACAACAAAATAAATAAATAATTACAATACTTCTTCTCCTAAACTATGTATGGAAGTGCACAATATGAACATTGAATCTTAGTAAAGCATGCTATGTTTCAAAGATGAAGATTTAAAGGGGCATGTTTGAACGAATTTCTAATATTTTAACTTTATTGGCAAATATAGATGAACTCCAAAATAGCAATTATTATAACAAATTTTATTCTTTAATTTTCTTCTTTAGTTCAAGGAAGGGAAGGACTACAGGGAGGAGCGCTGCCTTTTTTTCTTCTTCCTCTAGCGTTGTGGGCGGTTAGTTAGAGATGTCTTAATGATAGTAACCCTGAGATCTTCAAGAGTGAGGGGGGAAGGAGAGCTGCTTCTATATCTTCCTTCTTATCGGAGGGCTTGCTCAGATGGGGATAAAATGTATCCCTTGCAATGAATGTCAATGTAAAGGAGAAAAGGGTGCCTTGCAGTTATGGCCTTTCCCATGGCCTAGAAACTTCAATACATGGGAGAGTAGCCAAGTATCAGGCAGGTTGCACAGAGTTGACTGTCGTTGTGCGGGTAAATTGAAGACCTTAGCAACATGTTTAAGTCCAAAGAATTGATTAACTACCTCTTCTTCTTAAAGGCTTGTTTGTCTAAAAAGGAAACAAGTGAAGGTAAGTTAGATAAAAGAAAATCCTATTAAAATTCTACCCACCTGCTTTACCCCACTAGTGGGGCAATGAATTTTGCTGGGGTACCAGTTCCTAAAGACGATTAGGTAGTCTCCTTCTATTTCCTTGTCAGAATCCGGAAGGCTTGAGATAAGCCTTACCTCCCCATGTCAGATCTTAAAGTAATATCCGAAGGTTTTACTATCTTAGAAGCTATAAATGTAGTTGATGTCATGCTCGGTAAGCCTCAATTGAGCTTCTTATTAAGGGTGTTTATGCTACTAACGATCCCAAAGACATTAGGAGTACATTGGTTGGGATAGACCTTTGTGAGAGTGCTTTTTTTCTTAGCACACAGGCCCAAGTGGAAACAAGGATCCTGGGCCCTTTACTTGTTGTTTGGTGGATTGAGCTTGGTTCACCGTAGCTAAATGGGGGTTGATTACGGACCAAGTTGTGCGCAAGTCACATAAATCTCCTCAAGGCAAAAATGCGATTCCTCCTGAACAATAAAATACTATTATAAGTGTTTTAGTGTCATAAAATGACCATTTAATAAGTAAAATAAGTATTCATAATATTCACAATGAGAAAGAGATTGGAATAGAATATTTAAGTCTTATCTTTTATTGTATAAACATTTAAAAGAGTTTCTTCACTTGGTACCCCGAGCATACTGTCGTGGGATCCCGGGCATACTGTTGTGGGATCCCGGGGCGTACTAGGCCTGTAAGAACCCAGAATGCTGATTCTCTAAACTATATGATCTTTCTCCATGTTTATTATGCAATAGAGTTTTGTACTTTCCCTTTACCTCTATAGGTGCTACATAAAACACACCATACAATACACATATCTTTAAATAATTGTTAGTTTCTTAGACTGGGATATATATTTTAATACATATAAATATATGTAAATGAATTTCATAAGAATGATTTAGCTAAGAGGATCCTGGCCCTAATTCTCACAGACTTAGTGCTTTTGCATAAGACTTGTGGGATTTAGAACTCAAGTCCGAGTGGCTTTGCTTGGGCATTACCTTCCAAGATGGTTAGGTGAGAAGGATTTTTGTAAGAGAGAGAGATATTTGATGTGTGTATGTTTTGACATATATTTCCTTGGAGGCTAAGTGTGTCCAAGGCCCAAGATGAAGTGAGGACCTCGGTAAAAGGACTCATCTTTTGGTTGAGTAAAAGGAAAAACTAACAAGCAAGAATATATGTATTGAGCAGCAAGAAGCAGTAAAGGAAGATAATATAATAAAGAAATACGCGAAGTAATTGTTAGAGATCTTCAAATCAATATGAGATATTTCATTATTTTCTTAATTGTGGATTACAATGTGCTCACTAAGACATGTTACAAGGTCCAAATAAGCTCAAAAATTACAGACTTAGATGGCTAATCTAAGCCTTTAAGACTTGCAAAATTTGAATCCCTTTGAATCCAAGTATGTTCTATAGTGGCTGTTTCTGGGATACTAGGTGCTGTTTTCTGCTTTCTTTAAGTTTTTGACAGAGTTTTCTCAACGATTCTTATTCTGATTCCTTATTACTGAATCCCCTTTCAATGTTGGTTGCCTTCCCCTTTTATAGTGTCATTTTAGGGTTCAGGATACCATTGATTCCCCCCCTTTGGCTCCCTAGGTACCAGAGCCTCTGTTATGCCAGCCATTTCTGACAGCTGATTCTTTCTCTGTTTCTCATAGTTTTCTTCTTTTAAATCTGTTTTTCCTAAAAACCACTTGCTGGCCTTCCATTCCGGGGTGTCCTTGGAGAGCTAACCTTCATCCTCTCTTCTTTTAAGGCTTTTTACTTTTCAGATTGAACTTTTGGTTGTCTTTCCTTGCTGTCATTTTTCCCAAGTAAGCAAAATCCATTTTTGCTGAGCATAATCCATTTTTGCTGGGTTGAAGGTTTTCCCAGCCATTTCCCGCCAGCTTTTTGTTCATGAATTGTCACTTTCCAAGCTTTTTGGTTCTTTGCTGCACCACCGGGTACTTGAGAATGACATATCTATTCTTCATTTCTTGTATTTCGTGGTACCCCTCTTGAGCTGTCTCAATCCCACATTAGCTATGCTACACGTCCTATGGATCCCGGGCCTCTGGGTATCTCGGGCCAGTTCTTTCATTGGATTTTGCTGGATTTTTAAATGGCCTTTTTTTGCTGGAAATTTGAATATACATAAGGCCTTGATGTTGATTCTTCTTGCTGCACGAATTGGGCCTCCTTTACTTTTCATGGAATGAGCTTTCTTGTGAAATTTTGGACCTCAACAACCTTAAAATGGCGTAGGAAGTTGGTAAATCATAGGAATACTTACTCTCCCTTCCACAATGGCAATGAGAGGGATCACCACTCTGCCCTCTCCCCTTGAAAGTATTGCCTCGGATTTCGGGCAATAACTTACTTCTACATCATTAGGAAAATTTTATTTCCTCTTAAACTCTCTTAAAACCTCCGGAGTATCTACTATAGGTTTAAACTTCCCCATAAGACTAAAGAAAGCTCTGTGATATGGATTAAAAAAAAGAGGGAAGAAGGAGATAAGGCGAAGTTAAAATTTGTAAGAAAATGGATGAGAGGCACTTACAACAAGGAATAGGAGCGAGAGGAAGAGAGTCACTGAAGGTCGCTTGAGGTTTGTTAGAGAAGGAGTTGGTGAAGGGAAAGAGAAGGTTTTCTTAAAGTGCTGAAAGTATAACAATAGAGGAGATTGGAAAAGGGTCTAGCCTTTCCCTTATATAGGAGAGGTAGGGGAGAGGAAGGGATTAATGAGACCCTACCTTTCCCGCTCATTTTTCCATTTTCCAAAGAGCCTATCTGGCTGTCTATTCAGCGACACGTGTTGATGATCATGGGACGAGAGCCATGGGCGTGTCCGCAGAATTTAATGCTTGACACCGCCACTATTCATAAATACTAGTTAATGATTGCCGTTTTTTCTCGAACCACGATCCCCACACGAGTTACTATAACCTGGAGATCGTGGGGGACTACTGTAGGGAGTGAAATAGTCACACCTCGGGCCTAAAGCCCAGGGAGTAATTAGGCCACGAGAAATAATTGGGCCCGACCTATGTTCAGAAGGAAAGCTCGGTGGATAGGGCACCATGCAAGGAGAATAGTAGGGCCATCCCTAGCATTGCGGGAAAAATGAGTGATGTAAAAGATTAATTCCCGTGGATATGGCAGTTTCATCTTATCCGAGGTATGAGGCGTAAGTGGACCACGTATGATCACTAGAAGATTCTTGAAACCATGAGAAGGATTTGGAATATACAAGAAGTTTGAAGATCTTTACCTTTGCATTGGTGAAAAGGTTCTTACCTCACCTCTGCCACATTAAATGCAAGTGAGACAGCCTGAATGGTAACAACAACCCCCAAAAGTCAGAATTCCACGATAAGGGAGAGGAGGAATCTGATAAAGTGGAGAAAAATATCCATGAGGTTTTGATAAGCAATTGGACAACTGTAGTGATAAGAGCAAGGATTGAAGCTATAAAAGGAGGAGGGGAGGTAAAGTATGGAGGGGGGAAAAAATCTACTTGGGGGAGAGAAATAGAAAGAGAGAAAGAGGAACACCAAGAGTGTCATCACGAGAACAATATAGTTTCCTATAATATCATTTGTAATTATAATCGTTACATGAATAGTCAATGAAATTCATTGCTTGTGTTTCCCATTGTGGAATGTTTATTCCTTGTTGTTTATTTATATTTTAGTTGTGTAAACTGTTATTGTAGAGTTCCGAGGTGAGCTCCACGGGGGCTAAATTTTGTGTCCCTACATTAGGGTTTTAGGTCCGATGGATAAAGTTAATCAATTCTCAACCAAGTATTTAATTAGATTAATTATGTTTAGGATATAAACCGATGAAGATCACATAAACATGAATCACACAAAGACAACCAAAATGATGATATAGTTAAACTAATGAAACAATTTTTTTCACAATAAAAACCTATGGGGATTTTACCTACAATTCTCAAGGCAAACAAATTCACTAGAATAGAATGAAAATTTATATAACAAACTTAACCTTTAAGCCACGGTATGAAATTTCATGCATTTTTTTCTGTGCTAGGTCAAACAAGTTTGCCACTAAGTGCATATAATTTAATATTTTCCCTCTTTATTTTGAAATTATAAAGGGTCAGATTATTTTATGCAAATATATGTGTTGTGTAGCTCAAAAAAGTTTATTTTATAATAAATTTATGCATGTCAGAACCACATCTCAGTAATGGTGGACCATAACAATCCATATAAGATGAAGAGGAAAATTGGCCATGTTAAATGTTGGAGTGGGCTGTGTTTCAAACATTTAAGCCTTGTGCATTGTGTCCGACATTGGTTAGAGATGAGTCTTCTTGTGTGTTTATAAACCATTGCACAACTTAAATGGTAACTTGGAATTAATGGGCTAGGTGTTGGACTTTGACTTGTGTTGGGCTTGTTATATCTTTCTCGACTGTTGAAGGTCTAGCCCATTAGATAGTCCACTAGTTTTCCTTGTTTTGGCATATAAAACCCTTAATTCCACTCTTTGCTCTTTATATTTTTTTAGCTCCTCACAATCACATCTTTCTCCCTCTGTTTTGCTTTTATTTTTCTACTCTTCTCCACAAAAATTCTAGCTTCTGATTTTTGGTTTTAAGGAAAGACCAATAAGGTTGATGTTTGTTTTTCTTGCTTTGGTGTGCGTCTAACTTGAAGAAACTACTATATTCTAATCCTAGGGGGTTGTTCAACCAAGAAAACCATTCGCACCTCCAGGTGGCACGAATCAACCTTTAATGACAACTCTATTTGTGTGACTCTATAGTTTATGAAATCCTTCTAACTCTATCTATTTATTTTTTTGTCATTATTAATTTTTTGAGGTTTATATTGTTAAATCAAAACTTATTTATTTAGCAATTTTTTCCAACATTAAATGTAGCCAATGTGAGATGGTAAGCCATAACAAGAGGAGGTGCAATCCTGCTACGAATGAATCAAGTAGGGTAGCAACTCTGGCTAGCAAACAAAAAAGAGTAAGGCTTGTAACAGTTAGATTTTTTTTTCCTTGTTAATAATGCTACACTAAGTTATGATGTGACATTTATAGGTGAGAGAGCCAGATGTAGGTTAGCAACTCGGGCTAGTAAACAACAGAGTAGGGCTTGTAACAATTAGATTGTTTTTTTCCCTTGTTGATAATGCACTACTAAGTTATGATGTAACATTTATAGGTGAGAGAGCCAAATATAACAACATAGAGTTTGGAAAACCAAGATCATGGAACATCTTCAAGCCATGTAGAACCTACTAATGGGGCAGCACCTTCATCCCAAACGAGCCACGAAGCACATGAAAGTCAATACAGAAGCACATGAAAGTCAATACAATGAAAAACTACCTATGAATAATTGCCTTAACTGAAAACAAGTACATATTCATAGGATTCAAAGGGTTTTTTATTTGCGTTTTTGGAGATTCAAAGGGTTTTTTATTTGGATTTTGGGGATTCAAAAGACTTTTGATTATGATTTTTGGTCTACTGATATTAGAATGTTAGATTTGGGGTTTCTTTTATTGGAGATTTCTAGTATCGTTGGAGATTTTTAGTATCATTGTTTAATTTTCAGTGTTATGGAAATAAAGGTTTGAATGTTATTAAAATATGTGCCAGAAATGTTATTATTGTTTAAAAGACTTTGTTAGCAGGTGCTGGCCAACATCTATTAATGAACCAGTTGTGATTCATTTATAATTTATCACAGATCCCACCGCATAGGAAATTGACAAAATTTTACTTTTTAGATGTGATTTATTACAAAATGATTTTAACTTCGCCATCTAAATTGACACACATTTAATATATATTCAATTTTTCCCACGTCCCTTAACAAAACGTGAATAGTTTGCTTTACATTTTATCACATTTTCTGGTGCTACCTGTTAATAGCACCCTTATTTAAATACCACAAATTGTTGTTTAAATACTAGTACCAAACAGCTCTTGATTGTTGTGATGTTATGTTTGGTTGTCAAGAAAATTGTTGGGAAAGTTACTATAAATTATTTTTAAAATTGAGAAAGTAATTAATTATTTTTTTTTCAATTAAAATACTGATGTTATTTATGACGTTTTTGTTAGTGAGATGACCGTAGTAGTGAGATGACCGTAAGAATTAAATTGAGAACAATTTTCAACATTTAAGGACTAGAATAGGAGCTAAAAAAAAGTGGACACCAAGGATGATTTAAAATGTAAATCCAAATCCAAATTCTTCCATCCAAACACAAATTCTATTTCTACTATTATCTATTACTATTAAGCAGCAAAATAAAACCCAATAAAGGGTGTGTCACCAACCCAGATTTCACATATTCTCAGGACCTCTCCACCAGCTTATCAGCCTTAACCACAGGGTTGGCCTTAGCAATAGCATTACGTCCAGCCCCCTTGAAGTCAAAAGTACAATCATGCTTCTCCGCGTACCTGTGGGTCCCACAGAAAGTACTCCCACACTTGCATCTGAACCCAGTCAGACCCACCTTCTTGTTACAGCTAAAACACCGATTCGACACCTTTGGAGGTTGCGCTTGTTCTTCTTGTTCTTGAACACCGACGGTAACAGCAGCAGCTCCGAATGTCAACGACGTCGTTGAAGATGAAGAAGAGGGTCCCACAGGCTTGAAGCTTTCCGTTGAGAAACCGGATTGTGGGGGCTGAGTTGGTTGAGGCTGAGGTTGTGGGTTGAGAGATTTTTCCATGGCGGCTTTAGCAGAAGCCGCGTGTTCTTCTTTCATGTGGTAGTCTCTGTAGCACTTGGAGCAAAGGTTCATGGTCGCTGCATTGCCAAAGAACCCACAGTTGTTGGCACAGAGCTTTGGCTCTGATGGCTGGTAGCTTGTACCCTCGTTCTGCTCAGAACTCATCTTTCTCTTTCTCTATCGGATCTCTGATTCTTACTCTCTCTCTCTGTTGAAAGAGAAAAATTAGAATTTCTTAGAACGCTAGCGTTGAAGTGTGTGTGAGAATTTCAATGACTCTTCGATTCTTTATATAGTATTAGTTTCAATAAGGCTCGGTTGGACTAGAAATAGAATACCAAATACGAATACGACATGAATAAGGTTATATTATAAATAATAATATTTATTTTCTCAAAATAAAAATGTTATAATTAATTGACGAATATACCCCCCGTAAAAACAGAGCAGCTGGATCCTCGGGGGAATATAGACGAAATTAATTACCGTGACCTTTAGAATTAAAAGCTGGGATTCGTGGGCGATTGGAAAATTCCAAATTTTAAAAGGAATAATAATTAAGTTAAATTAAAGTTGTACACACACGGGTGGGATTTTTAAAAAAGAAAAAAGAAGAAAAAAAAGAAAGACCCAGTTGTCCTAAGGAGTCTCGGCCTTTCGGCCGACCTCATGAAAAGCCACATCAGGAATCTTCCCGAAGAAGCCAGAATGTCCAGAACGACCAGATGCGTTATTTCGTTTCATTATCCAAGTTGATCTGGACCGTCCAAAACCCTTTGATTTTTCCACAAGAAACAGTTTTTTCACAATCAAACGCCAACCATCAAACAATTTTCATCATCGTAGAACAACTAGCACGTAAAAAAGGAAAAAAAAAACCATAAAAAGTCAAATTGCATAATTTCCCTAAAACCATCGATGAATACGAGGAGACCCAATACAGATCAGAAACAAAGAAAGATTTAAAACTTTTCAAAACCAAACAATCGGATCTGTAACATATGTTAATCGCATGTATCGACGATAGGCAAAACAAACAAAATTGATTGAATTCAAATCTGATGGATTTTCGTACCTTAATTCAATCCGAAGATGCAAAATCCCGAACTCTCTTTTGAACACCCTTTGGTTTGTTCTGAGATTAATGGAATTCGATTAACAAAGGTAGAGATGACAAAGGCAAAGGCATAGAAAGATGGGAACAAGCAACACGCTTTTATTTTGTGAGGATTAAGGAAAATGGTCTGGAAGAAAGGACCATATCAGTATTGTCTATTGGTATTAGTAATTTTTTGTGCCACCCACGGTTTTTATTTTCCCACGGCACCCCACGGTTTCTATGACGACATACGGGTCAGGTACAAATGTAACATTATATGCCACACCAAATATTAGCTGTCAGATTAGATCTTATGTAATCCTGACGTCACTTTTTAACAATCAGACGGTTACGATTGGTGTAATTCTGTGGGGTCCATAAAGGGTTATTTTGGGTAATTTGACTTCGTTAAACTTTTTTTTTTAAGTACAAAGCTGCTTTTCTCTTCGGGCTTTTCGTGGAGCCTTTATCCTTTTACCAAATACTTTGTAAACACGCTTCTTCCCGAGGCGTGGCGCGGCTACGGCGAACCCGGTTCAGTTGGGACCATCACCCTCCGGTCCGGTTAGAGGTGCGGGTCCCACTGTTTTGAAATTGGGTATTACTTTTCGAGCACGAGGCCCACGATCGCAGCTGGCGTTGCAGTTGGGACTTGGGAGTTTGTATACAATTTTCCATTCATGAGATGAACCGTTGGCGTGGGAGTTCAGAAAGTCATACTATAAGAGTTACTTTGTCTTTTGGTAAAGCCTGCGTACGTATCCTCAGACCATTCACACCATGTTTATCAAAATTTTAAGGGTCTGGTGAACTAATTTAGATAGGGTTGTGGTTGAAGTTGGATTTTCTTTGCTATTGGAATCAGCCTTTTTTTTTTTTGGCAAGTTGTACAATATTAAGTTAAAAGAGTATTTTGTGCAACTTGTTAAAAAAAACAAAAGGTTGATTCCAATAACAAAGGAAATCCCACTTCAATCACAATATTAAGTTAAAAGAGTATTTTTTTAGAAAAAAAAAAAAATTATAAGAGTATTTGTTTATGGGTTTGGTTAATGAGTACCAAATGTATATTGCTTAAGATTGAGTTATTTATTTATTTATTTATATTTTTAATCAAGTACATTTTTTAGAGGAGTCACACAACATTCAATTAAAGGGTATTTATTTATTTACTTTTGATATTTTTTGATGCGGTGGAACTCGCATGATTTCTCTTTAACGAGTGCAATTGAGCATTTGTTAACATATTCCTTTGTTTATTTGCTTTTACTACTTTTAAATAAAGGAGAATCTGCTTAGTCCAATAAAAAGTTCAATTTAACATTTATTAACATATTCTGATTTTAATTATAACTAAAATGAAAATTCTTACTTTTTCTCTTTCGCATGCAAACAACTAACAAATTTTTTACACAAAAAAGATCTATTAAAATATTTACTTAGCTCTTTGTGAGTTACTGTGACCTCACCTAAATCAAACAATCAAATCATTTGGATGCACGATCATGAACATTATATGAATAAATTGAAATCATGTGATTTGAGCATGACCTATAAGAACCTGATCTAAACATGCGACGTATCCTTAAGAATGAACATATGATTACATTTTTATTGACAAGAATTAAAGATCTAGCATACGATATGTCAGGAATTTTCTTTAAAAATACATGTGATTGCATGTTATTCATGAAGATTAAAAAAAAAAAAAAATTTCTAGCATGTGAATGGTTTTAGAAATTCATAAGAACAAAGGGATCATACAAGCCATAATAAATCAATCATGCAACAAATATACAATTTAATTATATTAATAAAATAATACCTGCACAAGATAGAAGGAGAAATTTTCACTACAGTTCTAGAAAAGAGCCAATGAAAGAATTGGTCGCAAATGAAGGATCACCGGTTGCACAATAATCATTTCTTAGTTGCTTCCACTGGTTATCTAGGGGAATAGTGTTCCATAAACTATGAATCTCCCTCTATTTATAGTGATAGAAGGACCTTGTGATAAGCATGGAGCCTCTTTAGATGGATTAACTTAGTTTTGATTTCAAAATTCAAGTAGAACTTATATTGAAGGGAGGGATAGGATGCAAAATTTTAATAAGGGAGATCCAAGCGTTGATCGGTACTTGAAATACTTCTGTCTGTCGATCATCAATTGAGGGAATGGTCCATTGACACGTGGATCTTGAGCTTGCCTTGTTTTCCAATTTAGATTTAAATGAACTTCTAATCTTTTGTGAGTCATAATCTGAGTTTAAATTCAATTTTTAGCCAATTTTGAGTCAGATGTTATTATATAAAATTTAATATCTTTCAATATTGTTTAATATTCTTTCTTAAGAATAATTTTAACAATTATCTAAAGCATATTAAACATGATCAACATAATCACGATCAGACTTAATTTGATTTGTGCATCCTCATGATAATTTTTAATTTAATCCAATATGATTGTGACACATCATTAATTTGAATTAAGTCATCATAAAATCAATCACAATTAATTGTTCATAATCATATGTGATTGAACATAATCACATTTTATCAATTGAAATTTGATATGACTATAATGTTCAATCCGATGGTCCTACTGGAGCTTATGACATATCTTTTTTATTGTCAAGGTTTCAAGATTTGTTTTGTTAGCTAAATCATTTTAAAATAGATAACATATATTCCAATGCATATAAAATCATGGTTTTAAAAACCGGTACGGTGAAAGAACCGAAAAATGTTCTAATTACCGGTTTTATGGTCGAACCGAGGTCCGACCGATGGTCGAACCGATGACGTCATAAATAATTTAATTATTATTTATTTAAATTATATAAATAATTAATAATTTTTTAATCTACTAAAAACATAATTAGGCTCATATTCAAAGTTTTCCCTAGCATAAGTGAAGTCAAAGTGCAAGACAATAGGGAATGGGGATGATGAAGTGCCAACAATACCAAGCATCTTTGTTGTTTCAACTTTCATATCAACAACTCATGCATTTTTATCTATAACTTTGTCTTTTAATAAAAAGATACACATAAATTCCACAACAATAAGTTCATTAGTCATTACATTTACATCAAAATGGCAAATAACAATTAAGTTCATTACATTCAAATAGCAAATAAGTTTTAAAGTTACAAACAAACAACTACTAAATTATAAGACCCAAGCCTCATTAGTTATGAAGAAAATTGAAATCAATATCATCATGTGAACCAAATGCTCCACCACTAGCATCATTATCATCATCTTCATCCTCATCTTCTTCATCTTCAACATGAATAGGATGATTTTTATCTCTAAATCCGGGAGGAGCATCATCTTCATCACCAAATGATTCCAAATTAATGTCATCATCATCCTCAATTACTTCATTGTCCATATCTATACAAATTCCAAAATCAAAGAATAATAAATAAAATAACGATTCTAATAATCATTTGTCATAAATCATAAATAGTCTAATTAAAATATGCTACTAGGTACAGACGCGGACTCCATTTCACTCAACAATTTCAGACTGGCAGCAACCATTTTATCAACAAATAAATTCATCAATACAACATTTACAATCAATAGTATAATACAATACACTGTAAACTATATTTCACAATCAATACTCTGTAAATCAAATCCCCAACAGACACAAAATCACAGATAAACTAAAATGCCATTGTAAACTAATAATTGAAGTTACCACTTACCAGTGAAATCACGAAATGAGAACTTGAGATGAAGCCGCGAACATGGATATAGAATCTGAGATGAAGCCGAGCGAAATGAAGAAAAAAAAAAAAACAGAGAAAATTATTAAAATCAAAATCAAGTAATCAAAATCATAAAAAAAAGAAAAGAAAATTAATTATTACTTTAGTACCAGATGAAGCCGAGAGAAATGGAAAAAAAAAAAAAAAAAAAAAAAACAGAACCGAGAAAATGAAAAAGAAAATAAAAATAAAAAAAAACTTAGAAGTTTAGAAGTAGAAGTGTAGAACATTACCTGTGCTGCTGTGCAGAGAGAGAGCAAGCAAATCGGAGCAGAGCAGGGAGCGCCGCAGGCCCGCAGCCGCTGTGCAGAGCGCGCCGCTGCCGCTGTGCAGAGCACTTGACTGAGGCGAGCTTGACTGAGGCAGAGCTTGACTGAGGCGAGCAGCGCGAGCTTGACTGAGGCTGTGAGGCAGAGGCGAGCTTGACTGCTTCTCGCTTGAGGCGTGCCGCGTGATTCTTGAGAGTCTGAGCTTGAAGGTGAGGACTGAGGAGTGACTTTAGTTTAGGGTTAGATTTTCATTTTAGGACAAAACGACGTAGTGTGAAGTAAAAAAAAATAAAAATCCCCCAACCGGTCAGAACCGGTTCAACTTCCGGTTTTTCCGGTTTTTAGGTTGAACCTGCCGGTTTTCACTGTACTTCCGGTTTTTAATATATTTCCGGTTTTTTGTCATAACCGGACCGGATTAGAGGCCGGTTCCCGGTTGAACCGGTCGGACCGGCCGGTCCGGTCCGGTTTTTAAAACCATGTATAAAATAGATATGTCATAAGCTCCAATGGAAATTTATATGGGTTAGCATATATGAATGATAAAGAGAGAGTATAGATAGAAGAGAGAGTGCTATAGGTTTCATGGTTTGGCCTAAATGTCTATGTTTATAAAGGAAAGTTCTTGATAACTATATCTTTATTATACTTAATTACTCTATTACAATGAACCCAATATGGGGTATTTATAAGAGGCTTACCTTAGACTAACTATACATTAAACCATAGTTCATAAACTTGTAGTATATGTAGTATTTTTTTGCTTGTATACTTGGCATGATGGTCACTTTACAAGCATAAGTGCTTGTGAGATGTAGGGGATAAAGGTCGAGATTCAAGTCTTTTGGAGGGAATTTCATATATATATACACTTAGATTTAGATCAGAGTAAAATTTCTATCTTGTATATATAAGAAAAAAGAAAAAAGAAAAAGGATTGGACCTTAACTAGAATTGAGCTTGATATCTTTTCAATATGTATTCTAAGGATGTTGGGCCTAGGAGTTCATTATCTGTTTATATATTGGGCCCATGGCCCAAGTCGAGGACTAGAGGTTGTCCAAGGAGGATAAATCTTTGTCAAAAGAGGCTATGTTAGTAAGTAAAGAAGTCAATTTTGGTTATAATGACTTAATAGGGTGGGCCGAGGATAAATGCATCCTCAGCTAGCCAAAGCTAAGGTCCGAATAGGTGGGTTGCCGTCCAGGGGGATGTTCCAAGAAGTTTTGCTGGCATGTATAAGCATTACAGAAACAAAGTACAGAGGAGAGTCCTAAAATATCTAAGGAGAAAACTGCTACCACCACATTAATTACTCTGCAGCTAACTCTCTGGCCACATTAATGTGGAGGTGATGTCTGAATAGTAGTTATCAGCTTTACAACTACTACATAGAGACTTATGGAAGCGGTGGATGGGACAAGTATCGACACTAGCCATCTGGCAAGCACATGGAGGGAAAAAGTGAAGGGAAAGGAGAGTATAAAAAAGAAGAGATGCAAGGAGAGAAGGGGATCGGAAAAATCACAAGAGAAACACTGTAGCAATAAAAAACCAAATATGTAATCAAACTTGTGTGAAATATATAAGAACTCATCTTCTTGGATTGTGCCGAGGATGATTTTCTCTAGAAAAATCAATCTATTTTCCTGTTCTTGACATTTTATCTTTTTGTCCAACTCATTTTATCCCAGTTTTCCAATCTATTCTCTACAAATTTATTGTTTTGGGCTTTTTGAGCCTAAGTCCATTCTTCTCGGGCTGAGCCCAAAATCTAGTCCTTACATGTTTATTTTAATTAGTGTGAATGTGCTTCCACTAATTAAGTTTACTTATCTACATAATATATATAAATAAATTTTTTTCTTAAAACCCATACAAAAATAGATTTGTTGCCAATTGGTATACAAGACCGAGGAAGTTCTATATTCACTAAAACTCCTTTGTGAACAAGTGAGCTACTCTGTACCAATCTCCTGTACTAAAGGGGCAGCTTTACATTTAAGTAACTTATTGTAACCATCTTAATAAAAATGTTGAACACCTTAAGATTATCCAAATAAAAATGTTGAACATCTTAAAAAAAAAAAAAAAAAAAAATTGTAGAGCTGACACTTCAAAGGATGATGAATAAGGTTTTTTTTTTTTTTTTTTTTTTTTGTGTGTGGATACCCAAAACAATTTGGGTGAGTTTGATGCATGCTTTTAAAGTGGATGGAGATCGTAGTTGAAAGTATTGCACTTGCACCTATTGCCACGTGTTATGGTCCATTTAGATTGAGGGGGAGAAGAGTAGAGTAGAGTAGATTTAGCATAAAATTAGCTTATTTTTAGTCAACTCTACTCTACTTCCCTCCACTCTTCCTCCTTCCATCCAAACAGGCCATTAATTTGGGTTGCCTAGCTTGGTTCTTAAGATTGAATAATTGCTGGTGGCAAGGTAACAAGCCATAGCAATTAGGAGAATGGTGAATCCTTAACATATGCCATTAATTGGATGAGAAATTTTGTTTATAGTTTTTGTTGAAGCCTAAACATAGGCTCTCTTACTTTATTACTTAATCCGTAAGACACAGGAAAACTTAATTACACGAATATTGGACCTTTTTCTTTTACTTTTCTAAACATGTTGCACTGTTTTGGTCATTAATTTTTTTCTATATAATTTTTTGAGAAACAATAACTAAATGAATCATTATTCTTTAATTTTAGAATTTTCATATTATATACTATATAATAAAAGTGGAGCATAGAAGCCGTGATTGTGCTAAGTGGCTATATATATACACACATACATATAACCAAATGAATGATTATTGTTATAATAACTTGTAATGTACTGCTTCTAAAATGCTTAATTTTATATATTTTTCCTTTTATTTTATATCTCTAATTAAAATATCAATAACAAGTTCCTATTTTTTATTTTTATAATACCATATAATTACAATTGAAAACAATAAGCAAAGAGAGACTCACATTAAAATTAAACATGAATTGAAAATAAAGCTGATAGTAAAATCCAAAAGTTAAAAATAATATTATTTTTAAAAAAGTACATGTGTCTAAATAAACAAACCGAAACATCAAATTGATATTAACATATAAGAAAATAAGATATCTAAGTAGATTAATATCTAAGCATTAAATTAATATCAACATAAAATTACCAAAGCAATCAGCATAGCATATAAAGAGCACCAAATTTACAAATTATAAGCTATCCAAATTTATAAGCATTTAAAAAATAAATATTTTTGTTAAATTTCTACTTTATTAATAATTTTATATACTTCTTGATCTTTATCAAATATTCTAAATTTTTAGCAATGAAATTTTCGAGGAAAAAAACCCTACAAACCACTCATTAGTATTGTTGGAGTATGTGTGTTTCAAACACTTAAACTATACTTGTGTCCCACATTGGTTAGAGATGAGTTTTCATATATGTTTGTAAACCATAGCACCACTTAAGTGTTAGCTTGAAAGATAATGGGCTAAGGGTTAGAGTTGGGTTTGGGTTGGGTTTAGGCTTGTCTCTATCTCTCTTGTTCCTCATTCCTTTTCTATTTCTTTTCCCTTTAGTCCATTTTGGTTTTGCCCGTTGGGCATTAAATAGGCAGCCCGTTGGGGCATTTAATGTGCTGCCCGTTGGCATGCATAGCAACCGTTGGTGCAGCCCATCAGCCCTCACATCAGTTAGCTTATTAACTCTACAACCCACACTATTCAATACACATATTTTTCTCATCTTCTCCAACCGTATCTCTCTATTTTGCTCTCTATTCTGCTCTGGTTTTGCTGCACAGAAATTTCAGCTTCAATTTTTTTAAGAAAAGGAAAGGCAAATTAAGGTTGTTTTTAGTTCTTCTTGCTTGAATGTGTGATCAACTTTAAGAAATCACTCTAGTCTAATCTTGGGGGGTTGTTCGGTCAAGAGAACCATTCACACCGAGTTCTACTTTGGGTGGCACGAATCAACCTTTAAAGACAACGCATTTTGCGTGATTCTATAGTTTGTGAGATCTTTCTAACTCTATTTTTTTTTTCATTGCTAATTTTTTAGGGTTTGTATTGTTGAATCAAAACTTGTTTATTTAGCCAAATTTTCCAACAATTTTAAAGGTTGATTTTTGTGTTTTAAAAATGAGAAAACAAGTTGTTGATTCTCTTAAGGTCATTTCGGAAATTACAAAGCTTGAGGCTTTTGATGGAAATAATTTTAAACGTTGGAAAGAAAGGGTTTATCTTGGAATTTACCGAAATTGACCGGGTTCTTTATGAGCCTAAACCAGAAGAAGATCCTAAAAATATAGCAAAGCGGGAAAAAACAAATAAATTGTGAGTTCATACTATTAAGTGTGGTTTATCTAATAGATTGTTTGATAATTATTGTCATTTTACTTGTGCTAAAGATTTATGGGATGAATTTAATGGTCGTTATGGGTTTGAGGATGAGGGTGCTAAAAAATTTGCTACGGCTAAATTTATGTCTTTTCAAATGGTTGAGGAAAAAAGTGTTTCTAGTCAAATTGAAGATTTTCAAAAATCAATATCCGACCTAGCTAAAGAGGGTGATGTTTTACCTGAGAGGTTTGTGGCTCATGGCCTAGTGTTTAAGTTGCCAGGCTCCTGGAAAGAGTATAAACACTGGTATAGCCATCATAGAACCTATTTTAATCTTCAACAAACTATCGTTAATATTCAAATTGAAGAAACAAATAGGATGTCGGAAAAGGTTTCTAGAGTTAAGGAATTTACTTCCAAGGCTAATGTTGTAGAGGGAGGACCCTCTAGACCTCCACAACATAATAAGAAACATGATTTCAAGGGAAAAGGAAAATTTTATAATAAAAATGGCCTAAATCCTCAAATCCAAAAGAAAAAGGGTAATTATTTTATTTGTGGCAAGGTAGGTTATTATGCGGCAACATGTAGGGCGAGGGGCAACTTCGACAACAATAAGAACAATAGCAAAGGCTTTACGTCAAATAAGGCAAATGTGGTGCAAACTGAAGAGATCATTACAGCCGTGGTGTGTGAGGCACACTTGGTGACAAAAGTGAAGGGATGGGTAGTTGACTCAGCTTGCACAAGACACATTGGTGCATTCAAAGAGGAGTTTAGTTCCTACACTCCTATATGGCGGAAGGCACTGAATGTGTCTATGTTGGGGACAATAGGTCCGTGTCGGTGAGTGGTAAAGGGAAGGTACTCTTGAAGCTAACTTCCAGTAAAACTCTTTCACTCAATAATGTCCTTCATGTACTTCACTTTCGACACAATCTCATTTCGGTACATTTGCTTGGTAAGGCCAGTATTAAAGTTTTATTTGATGGTGGCATGGTTACTTTAACTAAGAATTAAGTCTTTGTTGGTAAGGGCTATGATGATGAAGGTCTCTTTGTACTTAATGTTGATCAAGTTATTAATGAAAAAGGTTCATCTTCTTGTGCTTAATTGATTCCATTGATGTTTGGCATGGTAGACTTGGACATGTTAATCTTGGCTATATAAAGAAAATGAAAGAATTTGGAATTATTAACTCACTAAGTGAAGCTAATATGGACAAATGTGAAATTTGTGCCGAAACTAAAATTACTAAGAAACCCTGTAAATCCATAACAAGAGAAACCGAGCTTCTTGGATTGGTACATAGTGGCTTGGGTGATTTAAAACACACTATGACTAGAGGTGGTAAAAGATTTTATGTGATCTTTGTTGATGAAGCTTTCTTGATCTCTGGATTACGTTTCTTATACAATGAATTACTACAATTTGATAAAGCCACTTAGTTCAACTATAAATTTAGAGTTAATTTTTATTATATAATAATATATGATGGTATGATATGGTATGATTTTATATACAATTAATTCTTGTTATCTATCCCCGAAAAAGTTCATCCTTTTATTCATGATTATCAACAATAGTACCAAACATTGTTGTTTTCCTTTTTTTTTTTTTTTTTTTTTTTTTTTTTTTTTTTCACCTAGATTAAATATACCCTTATTCCGAGCTTTCTTTACCATCATAATTTGCCCAAACTAGTAACATAATGATTTTCGGATATTCACATCACGATGTAACCATAAGCAAAAAAGAAAGCAGTGTATTAATTAAGAAGATTAGGTTATGTTTGGTAACAGTTTTTATTTTCTAATTTTAAAAACTTGTTTTGGGGAATATAAAGAAAAAAAAAATTTCTTCTATTTTTGAAACCAAAAACATGTTTGGTAAGTTGAAATCAAAAAAATAGTTTTTGGAAGAAAAAAAAAATAGAAAATACTAAAATATGTTGTTATTGGAATTTGAACTCTAATGCTAACTCATTAAATGATAGAGATTCATTAAATTAAATGCGTATTTTCTTTGACTTTTGAAAACTAAAAACTGAAAACAGCCTTTTGTATATTTTCAGTTTTCTTCACTGTTAGGATATATGTGATTCACTTATTAGGAACGTATGTCACTATTTTATGTAATTAGCTAATCCTTTGATAAAATGTACTTTAATTGTATTTGGGTAGATCTAGGATGTGTTTAATATTTCAAGAAATCTTGTTTCAAGTTTATGTGTTAAAGCCATGCAAGTTTGTCCAAGAATCAAGTGAGAAAGTGTTGAATTTTAAAACTTGATAGCTGCTCGACACCTTCTCAACACATGGTTATTTGTTGAGCTTCCAAGCTTTTTCTTATCACAATTTCGACACCTCCTTGACACTTGGTTGATTGATCGAGAAAATTTATGTCCCCTCAACACCTGCTATCTATCGAGATTTAAGAAAGAAATAGAAATTCTGATATGTTTTCTTGGAATTCGTGAATGTGTCTTTGGGACTTCTTTTCTCCTAACCCTAGACATATATAAGGGTTATTTTAGAAACTGTCACATAAGAGAACACAAGGGAGAACATATGCAAAAGGTGACTGGTGCCTTATTCTCTCTGAAAGAAGTTACTGCGTCTTTGCGCCTTATGTCCCCTTATCACCTACTTGACACCTGCTATCTGTCGAGATTTAAGAAAGAAATAGAAATTCTGATATGTTTTCTTAGAATCTGTGAATGTGTCTTTGGGACTTCTTTTCTCCTAACCCTAGACATATATAAGACTTATTTTAGAAGCCGTCACATAAGAGAACACAAGGGAGAACATATGCAAAAAGTGATCGGTGCCTTATTTTCTTTGAAAGAAGTTACTATGTCTTTGCGCCTTAGAGTTTTGTAACCAAGTGTTTCTTGATCTTCATTGTTGATGAAGTGAAGAACTTTGCAGCCAACATCTTCTTCAAGCTGGTGTGTTAGTCATGTACTGGGAGCCGTGCATCATTGGTTAGTCACGTATTGGGATCTGTGCATAAAAAAGGGCGGCGTTCATATATTGAAGAGTTCAGAGGTTCTGAAGCGATAGAAGGTTTTTGTTGTGAGTTCATCTACGGGGATTGTAGAGTCTAGAGAAAAATGTTTTGTACTAGATCTGAAACTTCTCTTTACTATAGTGGATTGCTTTACGGGAAGGTTTCCCTCCAGGTTTTTTACTGTGAAACTAGTTTGTTTCATTGGTTTTCCTGAGTCATCATATCTTATCTTATTTATTTTTCTCCTGCATGATGTTGACATGATATTGATGTTAGGTTGTTTTAACAAGTTTTATTTATAATAAATTTAATTAACAACTTGGGTTTAAAATTTGTTAATTCTATCAACTAGGGTCTAAATTTCCCAACATTCACAAATTGAGTTTTGAGAACAATTTTTATTTTCTGTCCATTTTGAGTTACCAAACAAGTTTTTTAGTTTCAAAAATAGAAAATTGTTTTTTTAAAACAGAAAATAAGAGGAAAAATTAGTTACCAAACATACCCTTAGGGCATGTTTGGTAGACTGTAATAGGCGCTGTAATGTAATAGTTATTCTTATGGTTTAGTTATTCTTTAGTTTGGTTATGTTTTTATTACAAGGAATAATCATTCCTTATGAATAGCTATTCTTCAAAATGAGGAATAACTATTCATTTTAAAAATGTTGTATTAGTTATTCCTTAGTAAGAGCAATAATTTCAAAACTTAATATATTTCCAAATAAACAAACTTTCCATATACATCTAACAATCATAAAAATAAAAAATTATAAAAAATAACACATATCTCTCTTAAATTTAAAAATAACAATTTTTAATTAGATATAATTGTATGAGTAAGAAATTTCCGAAAATAAATGTTAAGTTTCATTCTAATCTTATAACTCACAACCAAATTAATGAATATGTTTAGTTATTACATTACAACACATTTTATTTCTGGAAATAAATATTACAATTCCTATCGTAATTCTCATTCAGTATATCAAACGTATCCTTACTGGTTAAAAAACTGTATGTGCTTCAAGTTTGCAACTTGAACTTTTAAATATAGTTTTTATATTCATTATCGTTTGACAGCAATTAATGTTAATTGCCCTATTATGTTAATATTAAATAAAATTAATAAGCATCTAATTAACTATAAAGAAATGTATTTTTTTTTTGATAAGTAGAAATGTATTTATTAAATGCTGATTATTGAAATTTGAAAACCTTATTATTCAAAACCTTATTTTTTGTCCACAGGAGGTTGAGTTAATAAAAGCTATCCCTCTTGCACAAGCTAAAACTGAGGATACACTATTCTGGCCCTGGACGACTGATGGGTTTTACACATGCAAATCTGGATATCGCTTCTTGAAGAAGGAGAGTAAAATGAGGCTTTCGGTTGAAGAGGAACGCGAAAAACACCTTCGGATGGGAATATGGTTGCTCCATTTACCAAATAAGGTGAAAAATTTTATGTGGCGAGCTTGCTAGAACTCCCTCCCAACCAAGCAGAATTTAGTGCGTAGGATAGTGGTCACTGATCCACACTGTGACAGGTGCTGCGTTGCTGCTAAAAATATTATTCATGCACTTTGGTTGTGCCCGATGCTTGATTCTATGTGGGTAGCTACTGATTTCTGGACATGCCGATCGTCCACGCAGTTTCTAGACTTTAGGGAGCTACTGGGATGGATTCTACAGATGCAAAATCAGCCTGAACTTTTTGCTTTCACGGTTTAGGGGATTTGGACTCAAAGAAACAGAACCCGTGTGCAACAACCTGGTTGCTCTTTTCAGCAGCTAGCGCAGGAGAGTAAATGTAGATTGGCAGAGGTGCTGTCTTATTGTGGAGTATTTTTGAAGATATGCGTCAACTTTCTAGTTTTTTTAATCACTTAAATTACTCTTATGTTAGGAGAAAAGGTAATAACGTTGCTTATAGTCTCACCAAGTATGCTGTACATATCTCAGACTTTCTTGTATGGATGGAGGATGTTTCACCACAAATTTCTGCTGTCATCCAAGCTGATTCAGCTGGATTTTCTTAATAAAAAGTCATGGTCTTGTTTCACAAAAAAAAAAAAAAACAATTAAGTGATTGTGTGGGTTCTAATTTAAACAACTGTTAGGGCCAGCCCTAGACATTTTGGAGTGTGACAATTAAAATTGGGTTTTTTATTTTTATTTATATATATATATATATATATTTATGTATTAATTAAAATAATATTTATTTAATATTTTTATATTATAATATATTTCATTTAAAATCTATTTTTCTTGCCTAGATGCAAATTGACTAATTAAATTTTTGTATTTAAGTTCTTTTCTTCTTTTTTAAAGTTTTTTGTATCCAAATGCATATTTTCTAGTAAATATTTCTAATAAAACAATATTTACAAATAAAATAAACACTACCTATAATATATTAATAATGACTAAAATAAAAAATAATTTTCAAGTGTAAAGCAATAGAACCTGGTGTATATAAAAGAGTACTATTGTAGCTCTAGTTTCACCTAATAATCACAAGTATCTAGAAATCTCAAGTAGGGGTGTCAATGTTCGACCCAACAAGTGAACATGACATGAACCTGACACGGGTTTTTATGGGTTAGAGTTGGGCCTTAGTGGGTTTGACTCATAAATGGGTCAACCAGAAAGCAACACAATAAGAAACGTATTATAAACGAGTTAATCTGCGTAACCCACAATAGACATGTTTGACACGCCAATTTATTTGAGTTAACTCGAAATGACCCATTTAACACAACTTGTTTAACTAGTATAATAAATAAATATTCATTTTATTTTAAAATTTTCAAATACCTCAACCTATATTTTAAATTTAAAAAGAAAAGTGAGTAATTACAAAAATTTACAAGGGATATAATTGGAAATTGAAACTTTACAAACCCTGAGGATATTAAATTTTTGTTAAACTATGTTATTTTGAATTTGAGTTGAAGTATAAGCACTTCTTTTGGGGTGTAAAGAACTTATTTCTAGATAGATGTTATATTTTTGCTGAACTATATTATTTTGAATGTGGATTGAAGACTTGAAGTGTATGCACTACTTTTGGGATGTAAAAAAAAAAAAATATACATATATATATATATATATATTTTTTTTTTTTTTTCTAGATGGAAGGTATATTTAATATTATACGGGTTGAAATGGATTGTGTTATATTCGTGTTAACTCAACATGACCCGTTTATTAAGCGTGTCAAGTGGGTTAGGTAAGATCAACCCGCCTTATTAACAGGTCGGGTTAGGGTTAAAGGATCATGACACGATTATTAAATGAATTGGGTTCAGGTTGTGCCATTTAGTTGAATACCCCTACCTGGACACGACACAAACTCGACACGCTAACTCGAATTGACACCTTTCAAGTTCTCAACCTGCATAAATATAAAACACAAGATTTATATAAATAAAAAAAAAAAAAAAAAAATCCAAGGCCCGGCCAAAAGTACGACTCCACCCATAGCCATATAAGTCTTATTGACTTATTTGATAAGACTTTAACCCCCCCCCCCCCCCCCCCCCCCCCAACACACACACACACACACACACACACACACACACACACATAAAAACTGAACCTATTACTTATTGTAGACACCTCATTTTGTACATCTTACGACTTGGGCTCCCGTTCCTTAATAATGCTCGAACTCTAAGGCCCAAGGCCAATTTAGAGCTCAATCAGATATTAAATTGTCTCGAGGAGTGTTAAAATGGAAAATATAACATTTTAAATGAGCAGAAATCTATTTTTGAAAAATTAAATGACCAAAGTAGCCCTTGGCCTGCATACGCAAGCTAAAGCATGTGTACGTAGGTACATTCTTGCGAACGCAGCTAGGGTTTTATAAGCATAAGAAAGGCATATTTTCTGTAATAATGGCTGAGGTTTGGAATGACTCCTACATTGTCTGAGATCCGTTCCAAACCCCATTTTTTCAACTATAAAAAGCCTTACATGGTACATTTTCAAAACATATAAAAATCCTACGGGAAAAACTTAAGATTAACTAGAAAATAGTGAATCAAAAGGAAGTTTTTTACAAAACACCCTTAAGCCATTTTTTATTTGATTGGGACATTTTCTGGCCCAAATCCTTTGAGTTTAAGATTGCTAATCATTATTTTATTGAATTTTGATAGATTTGACTGAGGGGAACGATCAAAAATCAAGCTTAGGAGCTTTTTGCTTTAAGGTATTCTTTCTAGCTTTTCTTTTTATTTTCTGTCTTTCTTCACTTGTTTTAATCTCGTTTTTGGTTTGGTCTATTTTCATACATGTTTGCTTAGTTTAGCCCCTTTAGTTCTTTTCCTTTTTTTTTTTTTTTTTTTTTGTACATAGGTTGTTAGTTTGTTGTTTTAAAGTTCTGCTTTGTTTCTGTGTTTTTAAGTTTTCTAGGTAAGGATTTGTGTACGCATGATTTAGCCTGCACATGCAGGTTGAATTCATGCATACAAAGAGACCTATTCTAGCGTGCGTGATGTCATTACCCAGAAACCCTAAATTCTTGTTTGTTTTGTTTTTGCTTTCACATGTTTGTTCTATGTAACCTCTTTTTCACATGTTTTTAGCCCCATATTTGCTTGTCCGCCTTTTAATATGTTTGTTTGTTATAACATGCCTAGATTAGGGTTTTCTTAGTTTTAATGCCATTCATTCACATGCTTATGCATTGATGCCATAGGTGTTGTGCTTCTGAGAGGTGAGTAAAGGGTAAGTCATACATTAGCAATGTCCATGCATTTGTGCTAGGGTTTTACTTTGATGATATAATGGAACATGCTTAGATGTATGATTAGGGTTTGTAATACGTTATTGCCTTGCTACCATGTTCAAGTTGCTGCCTTGTTTTAAATGTATGATAGGATTTTCTTATGTTAGATGAATGCTAGGGTTTGTTCTATGTTTGGCTCTCTTTTGTTTAAAGGTAGATAGGTATGTGTTTTGGGATGAATGATGCCATGATTGTATGCTTAGATGTATGCTAGTGTGTATGTGAGTATAGATACAAGTGTTAAACATGTTTTTAATAAGGTTAAGACGTTAGACACAATGATGGGAGGCTAACCTTAGGGTTGGGCAATCTTGGGTAACTAACACCTTCCCAAGAGCGTACCTAAACTTCGCACTCATACTCTGGTAGTAAGACCAAAGGTCCTTCCTTGAACGGACGCTATATTCATGGTTCCTAGACCATATAACTAGGTGATGACTTCGACACTTTTTCCCTTGCACCCACACCTATAACCAAAAAAAGAAGAAGCCAAATATGAAAGACAAAACTCCAAAGCCCACGGCCTCAACCAGAGATAAGAGTCATAAGACTCCAATCCATCCACAAATCTTATTAGATAAGACTTTAAGACTCCCCCCACAAAACCACGACACCATCTAGCACCTGTAGAAGAAAAGTCATATAAGAAAGAGATAGAATAAAGCTATACCTGGAGAGCACTAAGTTTGGCTAGATCACTGATCAAATTGGAGGAAGAATGAGCTACCAATAGAAGGGTTTAAGAGTAGAACCAGTAGGGAGAGAGAGAGAGAGAGAGAGAGAGAGAGAGAGAGAGAGAGAGAGAGAGAAGTTATAAGTAAATTTTAGGGATTTGAGATTTTTGATTTGTTTTGATTTGAGATTGTTTTGTGGTTAATTTTTTAGATTGGATTTGTATTTTATCCAATTGAATTTTAATTTGTCTATAGGTTAAAGATGATATTTTTGGGATAATTAATTTTGTTTAGACCAAAGAATTTTTTTAGTACCAATGTTTTCCAAGATGTACCAGATTTTTTGTTCTTTGGTCACAAGAATGTGTAAGATTTTTTGGAGTTTTATCTGAAACTAATTTTTTTTTTCTACTACCCCTTCTTTTTCAAAATTTTGTTTTGAGGCGCCTTCCACTTGGGGGCCTTAGTCAATGACCTAATTGGCTTAGTGGAAGGGTCAGCCCTAACAACCGATATAATCTTTGATGGTTGAATAAGAGATATGGAGTTCAATTCCTGCCTACACCAAAAATCAATTGGTATCTTGGTCTGATAATAATGAACTATCATCAAGACAGATGCTATAAGTTGAAACTCTCTTTTAAAAAAAAAAAAATTAAATAATTATACTTTTTCCCTAATATGATAATTAAAGAATTGAGGATATGGCTATATGAGAAAGGACATTTATATACTATTAATATATATTTTTTAAAAAGATAAAGCTTAGCGTCAGATAAAATACAAATCTGACGTGAGAAGTATCACTATATATTTTTTTAACCTATTCTAAAAAATATTTCTTTTTATATATAAACCTTTTTAAGTAAACGTATGTGAATATCTAAATGGGAAGATGGCTTTCTCTCTATCTAATGGAAGGACCGTAGGCACTTCATTCCAAAACTAGGACGCTGCCAAATCAAAGTTATCAAACATGGTGCAAAGATTTAATCAACAAGACTCCCTTGACTCTCATCGGCTTAAAAAAAAAAAAAAAAAATACAAATTTTCCCCTAAACCATGTGAATGCACATTTCTCCCTCTAAACTATACTCTCTTTTATACTTAAAGCACTTGCATCAGTTATTGTAAAATAGAAAAAAATGATCAATTTTACACATTTTCTCAAAAACTACCCACATCAGTGGCCATGGGTCTATAACACTGTATATACCCAAAATTGTTATAGTAATTGTGTATATTTACATTGTTACTATAGCTTTATTTTTTATTATTTAAATATTTTTTTCTCTCTCCTCTCTCTCTTCCCTTGACTATCTCTCTCTTTTCCTCGACTCTCTTTGATCCAAAAAAAGAATAAGAAGAATGAGGAAGAAGAAAAAAATCAACCCAAAATAAACTAAATTAAACCCATCTAAAAACTCATCACAAATCCAACTCTAAATCAACCCAAAACAAAACCCAAAGGAAAACCCTAAAAAAAACAAAGAAAAAATGGAGGGAGTGCTTGTCCATATAAGCTTGAGTGGAGAGAGTTTTCATATTTGAGCAATGGAGGAAAGTGGAATGTGTTGAGTGTGGAAGCTAGGATTTTGATGAGAAAAGAAGAAAAAAGATGAGATTTGGACCTTACTATAAAGGACTTGAATCGGGTTTGTGACGATTGATTCAAGGGTCGGCTTTGCCTTAAATCTGTCTACAAAAGTAGAAAATGGACTCAAATTGATATGGGTTTTGTAGACATTGCATTTTGTACCTCTTACGACTTGGGCCCCCCATTCCTTGATGATGCTTAAACTTTAAGGCCTAAGATCGGTTTAGAGCCCAATCAAATATTAAGTTGACTTAAGGAGTGGTAAAATGGAAAATATAACATTTAAAATGAGAAAAAAATCTATTTTGGAAATAAAATGACCAAAGAGGCCCTCGACTTGCGTACGTAGGCACATTCCTATGTATGTAGTTAGGGTTTCAGATGCATAAGAAAGACAAGTTTTCTGCAATAATGGCTAAGGTTTGGAATGAATCCCATATCGTCTAGGAGTTATTCCAAACCCCATATTTTAAAATATAAAAAGCCTTACATGGTACATTTTCAAACACACAGAAATCTTATAGGAAAAACCTAAGATTCACTAGAAAATAGTGAACAAAATAGAGTTTTTCACAAAACACCCTCAAGTCAATTTTATTTGATTGAGATCTTTTCTGGCCCTAATCCCTTTAGTTTAACGTTGCTAATCACTTTAGTCAAAATCAAGCTTGGAAAGCTTTTGTGGGAGGTATCTAGTCTAAACTTTTCTTTTTCCCTCTCTTTTATTTTCTGCCTTTAAATACTCCTGTTTCCTTTGTTTTATTTGTTAAGATATATTCTAATGTGTCTTCCTATGTTATGTTTAAGTTTTTGTATGCTTAAAATGCATGTTAGGGTATTAGAATAATTGTTTTGAAGTTTTGCTCCATTTTTGCATTTTTAGGGTTTTCTGGGCAAGGATTTGCGTACGCAAACCTGTTCTAGTGTGCATGATGTCGTTGCCCAGAAACCCTAAATTTTTGTTTGTTTGTTTAGTTTTTGCCTTCACAAGTTTGTTATGTTTAGCCTCATTTTCACATGTTTTAGGCTATATAGGTTCATGTTTACCTCTTTCACATGCTTGTTTGCTATCACATGTTTAGATTAGGGTTGGTCTTAGTTTTGAATGCCATGAACATGCATTCATATGCTCATGCATAATACCATAGGTGTTGTGTTGCTGCAAGGTAAGTAAAGGATAAGTCATACATTAGAAATGTCCATGCATTTAGGTTTTGGTTTTATTTTAATGATATGATGATGCATGCTTAAATGTATGATTAGGGTTTCTAATGTGTTGATGCTTTGTTTTTGATATGTATTGTTTGATGATATGTTTGCAGCCATGTTTGGGGTTGTTGCCTTGTTTAGATGTTTGTTGGGGTTTCTTTTATGTGTTTGACTTTCTTTTGCTTTGTGGATAGATAAGTATGCTTATTTAGGGTTAAAGATGCCATGTTGTTTGTTAGATGTATGTTGATGTGTGTTTGAGTTTAGAATGCAAGTATTTAAATAGTTTTTAGTAAGGTTAAGACATAAGACACAATGATGGGAGGCCAACCTTAGGGTTAGACGATCTTGTGTGCCTAACACCTTCCCAAGAGTGTACCTAAACTTTGAACTCATATTTTGGTAGTAAGATTAAAATGTCATTTCTCGAAGGGATGCTATATATATGGTTTCTAGACCATTGCAAAAACTTGGTGGCGAATCCAAAAAGACCCCTTGTGTCCACAGGTTTGTGTCGAAGTGAAGTTTGGAGGTTTGTTTATGAAGTTTTTAGTGAAAGATGAAGGGAGGAAGAAGAAAAAATGATGGGTATAGAAGGAGAAAGAAATTTCAGAAGTGGAAGACACTGAGAGAGAGAGAGAGAGAGAGAGAGGAGAGAGAGAGAGAGAGAGAGAGAGAGAGAGAGAGAGAGTGTGTGAGTGTGTGTGTGTGTGTGTGTTTTAGAAAATATAAAGAGAGAGAAAAAGTTTTGATGTGGTAGGTGAAATGATTAAAAAAAAAGAATAAAAAATGACTATTTAAAGAAAGTAGGGTGTACATTTCAAAAAAAAAAAGAAAGAAAGAAAGAAAGAAATAAAGTAGGGTGTAGGATTGAGAAATTGAGGTGGATAGGACTGATATCCAAATTGTGACACTATGGCCAATGCCCAACCTTTATGATGGGTGATTCCATGTAAGGGGTTAAATAGTTAGTAGTCATTAGTGGTCCATATGGGCATTATTAGTTATTGTGTTTTCTACTATCTCATTAAGGAGATTAGTGATGAGTCCATCCCTATGGTGTGAGACAGTGTTAAGTTGTAGATTGTTAGAGGTTGACCTATTAGCTCTTGTTAGGGTACTTTTTTTTTACACCTAATTTTATTTGAGTACCATCTATTTATACCGCTAATAAGTTATTGGGGTTTCCTAAATAATTTTTGCTTTATTATTATGTTAATCACAAATGTTTCATACCTCATTATCTAAATTAAGTCATGATATAAAATATCACAAAAAATCCCCAAAACTCATATTTTATCCAATTTTATTATCATATTCTATTTAAAACTCAAGAATACTTATGCTTGACAATATTTGAGAAGCCCATGATTCAAGTCCATGGAAAAAAATTTTTTATCAATTGAATTCAAATCCATGATCAAAGTCCATGATTTAAACCCATGACAATTTTTTTATCCAAATCCCAGTTTTCATTGGCAACATCAAAGTCCAATTTTTATTAGTAACATCAAAACTCAATTCTCATTGGCAACATCAAAACCCAATTCTTATTGGCAATATCAAAAACCCAACTTACGTTGGCACTATTTAAAATCCAATTTTCATTGGCAACATCAAAGCCCAATTCTCATTGGCAATATCAAAAACCCAACTTACGTTGGCACTATTTAAAACCCAATTTTCATTGGCAATATCAAAACCCAATTCTCATTGGCAATATCAAAAGCCCAACTTACGTTGGCACTATTTAAAGCCCAACTCTTATTGGCAATATCAAAACCCAATTCTCTTTACAAAACCCAATTCTCTTTGGCAATATCAAAAGCCCAATTTACGTTGGCACTATTAAAAGCCCAAGCTAACTACTTGACACTATTCCATCAAAAGCCCCAAGTTATTAATATTTGGCAAAATACTATATCATAATTATTTCACTTTAAAGTCCAATAATGAACAATACTTTAAATTCTTAAACATATTATTATAATATTACAAGCTCATGGAATTTATGAATTATCTATTCTCAAAACCCATGACAATCATCTTGTAAAAACCCATGGAAAGTTATGATTATTAAACCCACGACATTTATTTATTTCATGTTATAAACTCATGAAATGCATAGACATCATTTACATCGCGACATCCATAATATACATCTTCGACACTCATGGTAAACATTCAAACCCACAAGATCATCATTTAAGTTATGATGCGATTATTAGAAACCATGAACATTATTGCAACATGGAATTCATCAAAGTAAATATTATTTACAAAAGTATTTTGAAACTTATCCTATTGTTTCAAACAGTACTACTAATTGCCCAAAGGCTCATTGCAAGTATTTATGAAAAACCCCAAAATATTTACTAATAAAAGTCCATGAGGAATGAAAGCCCATGGTAACATGTGCACACAACCTAGCCCATGTGAGTAAGCCCAAGTAAAAAGCACCAGCAGGAGGCAAAGGAGAGTGGGCAAATAGCCCTTGCTTATTCCTAACCAAAAAGAGCAACTAGGGACTCATACAAGGGAACCAAGCCTTTAAGAATAGACTAAGGGCTGTCCCATCAATTTTCTACCACCCTCTGCCTGATGTGAACAGTGCCCAAGGGCTGTCATATCAGCTGAAGTCTAAAGAATGGTGGAACTCTATCATCTCCCTGAAGGCTGCACCTCTAGCGGAAGGGGAGCTAAAATCAAATTATCTAAACTTCAACAAATTGATGTTATAAATGTTAAAAACGTTTAAGACATGATTCATGTACCAAGCCCATGAATCCCAAAGGAGAAAAATTGGGAACATGTGGTTTGGAGGACATAAAAGGATCTTTAGCGGAACCCCCAAAAGTGGACTTAGAGTTTGACACTTGGCTTGGGGTGTTGAATCTCACTTCTTGGGGGACCAAATCTTAGTTTGCAGCATTAGGATTCGTTCTTAATACACGCCATAATCATATTGATTTGACTCAGCCCCAGAAATCATGGCATTAAATGCAAAGCACTCTAAAATCCCATCATTACCCAAAGAAGCAAGGCAGCCCTTAAAGTGAATCTCTTACTTCTGACAAAAAATTCTCAAGAAGCTTAACCTTGATTCATCACCTCTGAGTAGTCATACGTTTTTTTGGATTCTTGTCAATTAATGCTTCTCTAAAGCTCCATTATAAAAACATACACACCTCAGCCCATAAGGGAGGCCTCTCAAGATTTCTGTCATTAACTACATTTTGCAGAAATTCAGTCCCTATTAAGCTTCCTTTAAGCTTCCCCAAGCTCTCTAGAGCTCACTCACAACTTTTCTCAGCCTATAGTCACCATAACACCAACATTCACCACCTTGCTTACACCTTCCTACTCCATAAACGTCTCATAACTAACCAACCTAGCTACCCTCTCTGAAATTCTGGGTTTGTTTGTTATTTTGCTCATGGTTAAGCTTCCCTCAAGCTCACCACTCATCATCTTTAACCCACACTCATCTAATCTCAGATACTCTTTTTCCCCTTTACACAATCACAGCTCAAAATGTCCTTCAACTAATCACAAACAGCCCATTACTCACAAAAAGCTTCAATCTCAGTATTAAGCCTATCCTACTCACTCAAAATAGCCCACATTCACTTCGTTCATGCCTTATAAACACATAATCACCAAAATCTTAGTTTAATACATGCTGCACTGAGCTGTGATCTTTCTCTCTCTTCATTCCATCCTAATTTTCTTCTTTTATTTGTAACTATGGAGCCTTTAATCCTTGTTTATTATTATTATGATGAAGGATATAATGTATTTGTAACAATTGAATTTTTCTTCACATTGATGTAATGATGGCTGAAAGTACCATAAATTCTCCTGACCAAGACACATAAGGACCCCTAGGAGTGAACACTTTCCTAAATTTATTTAATCATTGATTGTTGGACTCTAAGTATAATTTCACCCCTTCCGCTGGAGATAATACCGTACTGCTAGAGGACTGATTTGAACTATGATGCTATAAAAGGACTAAAAATATAATAAACTAATAACAGTAACATGCTTATTATTGTTGTTTTCTTGTTAGGGTGCGGCCTCTATCTGTTGCTTGAGCGGACTTACACGACACCGATAGCCTTTGGGTTTTATTTCAATGGCCCATTGTCGAGTTTCGGCTTGGCTACCTCATATTTTATTTGGGAACATCAAAATTTTCTCCTCAACAGCTCTTAATGGATCCATAGTCCTTACTTGTTGGGATAGGGTGTATTGCACAAGTTCCTCATGGATGCCACCGATGTGTAAGTGGAAGTTGTGCCGCTTCCTATGAGACTTAGATAGGTCTTTAGAGCTCTCATGAAACCTAGTGGTGCATGGCCTGTATAACGCACCAACCTGCTTATGGAAAAACCATGGTAAATAAAGGTATGTGGATGGTAAGTTTGGTTATCTAATAGCTTGGTTAAAAGAGTCAAACTCTACCATTATCTAGTAGTTCCTACTTATATATCCTAAGTTTGGTTAAAACCTTATGGTACCGTATTGATGCATGCTTTCTTGAATTTATTGCCTTTCCTAGTTTTGTGTTTGTAACATATGGGGGATTGTTGGAGTGGTTTGTGTTTCAAACACTTAGCATTTGGCTTTGTGTCCCACATTGGTTAGAGATAGATCAAGTTATATGTTTATAAGCTATTATCCTCCTTAAGTAATAACTTGAAAAATAATGGGCTAGGTGTTGGTCTTGGGCTTGTTCCTATCTCTCTTGGGCTCTATCCTTTTTCCTTTCTTTTCTTTCCAACCTTTTGGTTTAGCCCATTGGTCCTTATCCATGTAGCCCGTTGGGCAATTAATAAGCTAGACATGCATAGTGACCATTGGAGCCCAAAAATCAGCCTATAAGTTCTTGTCACTTTTGGCTTTTTAAACCCTACATCTCACTCTTTTCTCTTAAGTTATTTTTCAACCTCCACAGCCATTACTCTCTCCATCTGCTTTTATTTTTTTCTATTGTCAACAAAAATTTCAACTTCATTTTTTGATTTTAAAGAAAGACAAATAAGGTTATTCTTTGTTCTTCTTGCTTGGGTGTTCATCCCACTTGAAGAAATTACTATAGTCTAATCTTGGGGGGTTGTTCGGTCAAAAGAGCCATTTGCACCAAGCTCTATTCCGAGTGGCATAAATCAACTTTTAAGGACAATGTCATTCGTGTGATTCTATAGTTAATGAGATCTTTATAACTCTATCTATTTATTTTCTATCATTGCTAATTTTTTTAGGGTTCAAATTGTTGAATCAAAACTTGTTTTTTAGCCATTTTTTCCAACAAATTGTCCATCACTATTTAAAATTTTATTAAAAGGAATAGTATTATCTAAAAATAAATCACTACTAGAGCTCTTGTAAATCTTTTACTGCTCTCTCTCTCTCTCTCTCTCTCTCTCTCTCTCTCTCTCTCTCTCTCTCTCTCTCTCTCTCTCTCTCTCTCTCTCTCTCTCTCTCTCTCTCTCTCTCGGTGATGCTGTGGGTGAGTTGTGTTGCGGTGGGCGTGGGTGGCATTAGCTACTGCCATGGTCCTTTGTTTTTTATTCCAGCAATAGCACCTCAATCAAGGAATGGTCATACTTGAAAGAATGTTATAGCTGGAAACAAAACAAAGGTCCATGGTTGCATGGCTATTTTCCACACTCTGAGAGAAGCCCTTTAAAGATTCTCTTACTTTCATGATAAAGGTCATTTTAACCTCAAGCAAGGAAGCCACATTATTTGGAGAGAAGCATATATAAAAGCCAATATTGGAGAATGGAAATAACTTATAAGGATGTATTAGTATTACTAGATGAACTCAGTCTTATATTCTTTCTTCATGTCTCTTAAATAGTTAACCTTAGGCTTTGTTTAGTTGGGATGAAAAAGTGGGAGAATGAAAAAGATTTAGTTTTTTCTTGTGCATAACTCTTTTGTTTAATTGAGAAGAAAAATAAGAGTATAGAAAATATAGTTTATATAAATTTTCTCTTAAACTCGTATATAATAATAATAATAATAATAATGATGATGATGATGATAATAATAATAATATTAAAAGTTTATAATTAAAAAACCCTATTGTTGAGATTTGAAAAAAAAATTACCATTAAGTTTAAAAAAGAAAACAAAAAGGGGGGAAAAAAAAGCCAACACAATTTGTGTGGAGAGACGAGAGGGGGTAGATGGATAATTTCCCATCAAACCCCCTCGTCTCTCCCATTTTCTCCCTAAATTGGGGGTGGGGGCAAGATTTTGGTTGGCTGAGGAGAAATTATTAGGCCCACCAAAATACCCTCCCTTTCTCCATCCAACCAAACAACCTCCTCTTTCAAATCTCCCATATTTTTCCTTCTTTCTTTTCTATCTCCCCTAAAATCACCTAGGCCGAACGGACACTTAGATCCTTAGCATTAGAAGCTGCGAGATCTTTTGTCTCTATCTCATGGCCCTAGCTTTTTGTTGCCTAATTATATTTAGTTATTATAGAAGCTGCGAGATCTTTTGTCTCTATCTCATGGCCCTAGCTTTTTGTTGCCTAATTATATTTAGTTATTATAATAACTAATCGATAACCCATGCAATATATAGGAAATTTCAACATAATATGATTTTTTTTCTTTTATTAATTTTTTTTCTAAATATAAAGTTTGATAATTATAGTAGTTATTAATAGAAATTTATTATAATTATTTTTGTATATGGAGCCATATATTCTAAGATTAGGTATTTAATTACTATAATTGTGTTATATGATATTTTACTAAATATTTAAAGAAAATATGATATACCAAGATTATAGTGGAGGATTTTAAATTAGAATGTAATTTAAAATAAATTAAATATATATTTTAGAATAATAATGTATAAAATTGTGAGACACCAAAAACTTATTTGGCTTAATATTATGAAGTTAATGTACCAAAAGTCAAACGGTTTCATATATATATATATATATATAAAATCTCAACTTAAGATCTCTGCTTCATGAATTCTCTTTATCATCATGATTCATACCAAAACACAAATTGATTTTTTTGGTTATAGATTATAGATATAATGGATTCTCTATTCATCAGGGTAAAAAGAAAAAAAGGTTCATGTTTGCTGTTGGGCCTAAATAAATGTGTGGTAGCAAACCGAATCCTTTGCATGCAAAAGATTTGCATCCCATGAAATAATTTTAGCAATAACGGGGCCAGCACAAGCCCAAGTTTTAGCAATAACGGGGCCAGAACCAGCCCAAGATTTGTTGCTTGCCAACGCATGTCCATCTTGAGTTTTGACAATATATCCTGCTATTAAATTTTTTTTGTTTGTTTTATTGAATCGTAAATTATTATTGAAAAGAAACAGCCAAAAAGCAGTACAACAACCAAGATAAAACTACACAAACTAGCTGCCCTAAGCAGAAAGCTAAAACAAAAGACAAAACATGAAGCAAAATTACTTTTAAGGCCTCTCTGAGACTGAGAGCACTATGCTATAAACACAGTGACGAAGATTCCTTGGACTTGAGAAGCCAAAATTGTTAGATGTCATCACGTAAGAATTTGCATATCTACTTTATTCTAATACTCCTATCTAATATCCAATATCTAATTCTAATTTGATCTATTCGATATTTTAGAATTTAGATCCATCTTTAGCAGTAGCCAAATCAAATTCCTTGACCTTGTTATCAGTGCTGTTAGTGATGACCCTAATATCCACCTGCCTTTTATTATGCACAAAAACCACTATAGGCAGCAAAATGTTTGATAGTTTGTTAGTTTATAGACATGACTTGCCAAGCTCGAAAACTAGAAAAATATATCCTAACTATAAAAATAAAGAAGGGTCAAACAAACAAAATTTATTATTACCGCATCCAATGTTCCTTTAAAGCGATGAAAGTTGGACTCATAGTTGTTCTGTTATGCAAATGGAATGTAGATGGAGGCCAACCACTTTTATCAATTCTTAATGAACAAAATGGAAAACAAGTAATTCAAAAATGCTATCAAATCTCACAATATACAACTTTTGGAACCAAAAAAATTTATGTTTGCCAAACAAACAAGAGTGCATAGAAAACACCTATAAAAAAAAAAAAAAAGAGTGCATAGAAAACAGAGCTAGTTATTGAGATAAAGAAAGAAAAGCCTAAGACTAAATAATTTTTTACAACTTTTTGCTACAATTGTGACGTGACAGAGTGTGATTGGTAAAGAAAAAATAATAGGTTCATTTATAAGTGATAGTTAACCATTTACAATCTACCACGTTAGAGTTGTGGTAAAAAAGTTGTCCTATAATTACTCGATAAATAATGTCCTTCCCCTTATGGAAAGGAATAATCTATATACATCTAAAAGTTAAAGCGTAACATTTATTATTATTATGCTCTTGTTGAACCACCTTAGAGGCTATATGATCCACTTATTTTATATATTTTCTTTTCTCTTTTTAAAATTTTCTTCTCCCTATTCTCCCAAAAAAAAAAAAAAAAAAAGCTCTCTTCTTCTCCCTATTAGTTCACATATGTTGTTACACTTTTTCCAACTTTCCCCCTCCCTTTTCTCCTCTTTATCTCTCCACTACTTTCTGCTTTACCGTTACACTTCCTTCATCCTTTTATCTTTCTTATATTATGACTCTTCTTCTTCTTTTTTATATTTTGATTCTTCTTCTCTCTATTTTATTCTATATAATTTTGATATCATTTTTTTCCCACCGAAAAATTATAAGTACTCTCTCTCTCTCTCTCTCTCTACTTTCTTTTGGTAGTTTTTTGTTTTTTCTTATAACTCTAATTTAGGTTGATGGTTCTTTTGTTTTGTTTTGTTTTTGTTTTTGTTTTTTTTTTTTTAATATGTGTTTTGGTATTTTGTGCATGTGTATGTTTTAAATTTCCTATTAGAAAGTTCCCCCCCCCCCCCCCCCCCCCTTAATAACTTTGATTGATTTTTGGTTTGGGTTAATATTTAGTTTTTTTTTTTGGAAATAGGAATTTGAGATTATATCAAAACACAATCTACATGGCTATGAATTTGAATATGTCTACCAATTGTTTGAGTAATAAATTATTATAAAGTTTATTTTTTATTTCTTCTGTTTCATTTTAATTTTGGTTAAGATAAAATTGTAATTTTGTAATGAGTTTTGATTAATTATTATAATTTCCTTATTCCTTAAGAGATGTGAAATTTGAATAATAAATTTGAAATTTGTAAAGTTTAGTTGTATATTAGGCAAATATAACACACTACAATCAGTGGCGGAACCAGAAAATTTTTCCAGGGGGCCAAGTTAAATATAATATGTTCTAAAGTAAAGAAAAAAATTACTAAAATATTGTTTGATGGTAAAGATAAATCATTAAGAGTAGATGCCATATGTTGAAACTACCTCTAAAAAATAAGTTTTTTTTTTTTTTCATCTCTAAATATTTTTAATACGTTCCAATTTATGTTTTTATGTCGATCTCTACTTATTTTGATTGTGACCAAACTGAGTGATGGTGTGATTTTTTTAATTATTAGACCAATTTATTTAAAAAAAAAAAACACACACATGATATCAAATAATTGGTCACATGCATGATAGAAGCAACCAAAAAAAAAAAAAAACCTACAGCTTCTTACAAGCAAAATTGAGATAAAAACATCTGATTTTAGGTTTAGTACAAAGAATTGATATAAAACCACTGCATAATTTGATTAGTTTCCTTTATTTATCAATAACATTTTCATGTAATTTTGTTTTATTTTGTCACTTCGAATGAAACTAACGAAAAGGTGTTAGGTTCTAAAGATTTAGGTTTCAATGTTTAAAATCATGTTTTTACTGTGTTGGCAAACCGAGAATAAAATATGTCTAGTCTAGGTATTAGGCTATGCTTAAAAGTGTTGGTTTCAAGTTTCAAGTTTAGTTGATTGCAAAAAAGGAAAAAAATTTCTGTCAAGCTCGATTGATCGAAAATCATAGGAACTGAATTCTGTAGATTTTTTAAATCAAGCCCAAGCCCGCGAAAATGTTTAGGGTTTCATTCCAACTTCTTTACATATAAAAGGGAAACCCTAACTATGTTTTGGAGACTTTTGGAAGACTTGTATGTTACTCTTTGTGAGATCTTAGAGGTTTTGTACCTTCTAACTATACAAGAATCTATCGGAGCAAGATCTACAATCAAGCGTAGGTAGAATATAGTTGCTGCATTAAGATCATTACTGATGATGATCTGAAACCTTTGAGTAGAATCTCAAAGTCACAAGCAAGGCTGCTTGTGTTGCTGTAAATTTAAGGAGAGAAGGAGTTCGTGGATTCAGAGCTTGCACATGGTCGTGTCAGTAAGTTACTACTGGAGATAACAATAGATTTATGATTAAATCTAATTGTAAAAATTTCAATTCTCTATAGTGGATTTACTTTACCTTGAGAATAGGTAGGTCGAATCCTCTCCAAGTTTTTACCTTGAAACGGTTCATTTCATTGGTTTTCCTAGGTCATCATATTGTGGTGTTATTTACCTTTCTGTTGTTGTGCATGATATGATTTATTTTTGTTTAACCTAGATCTGAATAATTAACCTAAGTAATCACTTGGATAATATATTAAGTTAAACAATCTATTTTAAGGGGTCTAAACGAACAAACAAGTGGTATCAGAGCGGGTTAGCCCTTGTTTATAGGTTTCTTAACCTAGAGTTGATCCTTGACCCTTACTGTCATGGATTCTTTGTCTTGTTTCTTGAAAGCAACTAGGATGAGAATTGAATCTATTTCTTCTTGTACTATATGGCTTTTTAAATGTGCTAATCCTATCCTTGAATATTTATGTATAACTACTTCTTGTTGGAGCAGAGTTGTACATTCCTCGGCATGATGGAAATTTTTTTACAGTATGTATTTGGATGGACTATGATGCTAATTTTTTTTATTGGATTCTTTGTATCAAAATTTTCTTTTGGGTTTTTTTTTTTTTAAAATTAATTTTCAAATTTGAGGAAGCCCAAAATGAATTTAGAGAGAAATTATTTTTTCCCAAAATCTTAGGAGGGGTCAGTAAGTAGATTTAAGGCTCATTTATAATTTATTACCTTTGTTAATGGAAGTTTCAAAAACTCAGGGGAGTGCCCCCTTAGCTTTGCCGCTGACTACAATAGAAGTCAAGAAGAATATGGATCACCTTAAAAAAAATGATATATTTGTAGAGATAAAAAGATTAAAAAAAAAAAAATACTTGTAGAAATATTTTTAAAAAATAGACAATATTTCAACATTAAAAAAAAAAAAAAAAAAATATATATATATATATATATATATATATATATATATATATATATATATATATATATATATCAAGCGCAATGTGAGAATTTGCAACTAGTTACATGTAACATACAATGTGTTCTCTATTGACTTGGAAATGTTCAAATTATGGCAAAGTAACTCAACAACTTATCCAAAAATGTAAAATACTGTTGCGGACCATATGTGTATGCATTCTAAAACTTTTTATTCCATTTATTCTAAATGAATGATATTATACTGTAAAAAATAATGCAAACTAGGAACACTTTTAAATTGTAGATATGTTATACTTAACCTACTTAATATATATTATACTCCTTCACAAAATATTTTAATTTTTCTTTGTATTGCATAAGTTTGTGACTAGTATATCATGGGTGTGTGTACTGTGTTGTGCATGTGCATAATGTGTATCTATGTATGTCAGTAACTGTATGAAGACATACTAAAATTTTTGCCCCATAAAATCTGTAAAGTTGTGATTTTCAACTATATTTTGTTAGCTTTAATTCCATGTCAAATTTAATTATATTTTGTCAATATTTTCCCTATATCTTTGTAGGATTTAATGTAAGGGTTGAGTGTGTGAGTTTGGTGAAGATTTGTGAAGTTTGCAATTAGATCACGACTGGCTCGCAAGTGGACAACCCGCGAAAGGCCACATGTGAAACACATACTAAAACCTAAATAGTCAAGTGCTAGAATGCATTTCGTGAGTTAGTTCGTGACTGGACTAAGTCGCGAGTGACCCGTGAAACTCTCTGTTTGACTGTTTTTAAATGTGCTTTCCTCACTTCTTTACCTACACTATATAAGTCCACAGTTGTCAAAACATGAATTGTATTGTGAATCGATTTTTAATTTTTTCATATCGTGTATCGTATCGTATCGTGTATTGTAAGGTACACAAACACTTAATAAAATTTATAAAAAATTATAAATATACATATATAAAGGGTATATTCGTTATAAATTTTGAATGTATTCAACTAATGACTAATTTATTCATCACTTACATAATAATGTTTAACAAGTTAACTAAATAAATCAAACTAGCATATGTTTATAACATACACATTCAAATTACTTAAATTCAAAAGTGATAATATATTACAAATGAACCAAAAATAATAATTTATTTTCATCATATTCATCAAATTGCCTAATCAACCCCATCTAAGTCAACGCTATCATCATGTTTATAATTTTGCAAATTTATTTCTTCATTAAAATTTTCTTCATCATTATTCGTCATTAACATTTACTATCTCTTCTTGTTCTTTTTATTTTAATAATTTTTTTATAATTTTTTTTTGGCATTCTAGTTTCTTGGACTTATAACAATAATGATAAAAATAAATAAATTTTAAAATATTAAAGTAAAAGGTAAGTGTGTATAGTGTAGTCCAATTGTAGGAGAAGGGAAAAAAACTTATGAATATGTTATTTTAGTAGGCTATATTAAGTAAACTATTAATCTTTTGCTAAAAACAAGTCTAACAAGTTGTTAGATTCAAATAAAAGTACAAATTTTAACAAAAAATTTCATTTTAAAGCATTTATTTATATATCGTACGATACGTACGATTTTACGATATGATACGATTTATACGATAAACATACTGTATTGTATGATTCATGAGCACTTATGATACGTCGATACGATACGAAATTTTTTCCACACGATATGATATGTATCGCGTATCATACAATACTGACAACTATGTATAAGTCCTTATTACTCACAAAATTGTAAGGAGACTAATCTGAGAGAAAACCCTAGCAATACTTGAGAGTTAGAGATTATAAACCCACAATCATCTATATAATTTCTCTTAGTTTTCCTCTATTTCTACCTCTCCAATTACAAATCCTGAGAGGTTCTTAATCCAAACACTTACCTCACACAATTTGAGTGTTGAGAGAAGTTTTGGTGCATGTGGGAAGCATTGGAATAAGTCATATATTGACAGATGCAATTTGGAGCTAATTGCGGGATCCAGATAACTAGTGAAGACATGACTTGGTGAAGTCCGTTGGGAGCTAGAACTTGGAGGGTTCAAGTACATTGGGTAGACTAAGCTTGAAAGGTCTTTTTGATATCCTTGTACTCCAACTTTATTTACTAGTGGATTATTTTGACTTGGAAGCCTGCATAAAGGTTTTTCGCCGAGTATTTTGGTTTCTTCTTTGATAACACATTTTAGTGTTATCTTCTGTTTGCATCTCTCTTCCCTTACTCTTTGTGCTTTACATTTATTGTTTATTGTTTATGTTTATGCATTAGAGAGCTGTTGCGGTTTATTGCATTTCTTTTACTCTTATTCCACACTTAGTTAAGTAGAATAACAGCAATTTAGCCTCTAATTTAAAATTAGGGGTCTAAATAAGCAATAGTGTTTTACACTATTTGAGTTTTCAAAATCAAATCCTGACTCGTTATAATACCCCTAAAAATAAGATACATAAGATTCTAATATTACTAGAACCTTGGGGGAGATATATATGACCATAATTTACCCCAAAAGGTAGTTAATAAAAAATCTACATTTTGTAGTTTCCTTTCTTCAATCAAGTCCAATTGGGGTGCGACATTTTCGATCTTTAGCTAGGAAGGCTCATATCCAATAGCCCTTAAATGATAAATCAGAGATATCATTTATATATATATATATATATATATATATATATATATATATATATATAAAAGTCTTGGACTCGAACACAAGACCTCGAGTTATAACACTACTGAAGATTCCCTTGGAGCCAAAAATCACAGCCATCACCTAGCCCATCTTTGTAATCTGAGATGCATTAATTGGCAGTGGAAGCATTAAGTATTTTGTCAACTTTGAATTTCATCCCAATATATATGTTCCTGTATCACCTTATGATTATGATGTTGTAAATGTGCATACATAACGCAATCCAACAACTATAATTATGTACGAGTTGACAAAATTAAAATACTACCTAATTTTCTAAAATAAAATTGCCATGATGTTGTGACTACACAACAATACAGCTTAAAGATGAAGAAGCACCAATATGAAATGCAATTGATTGCAGTGCACCTAGTTGGATGGATTAGATACGTAACTGGGATGGTTGATGCAGACCTGGACCATAAATGGATTAATGCATGGCCGTAATGATTGATGCATGTTAACTATGTCAAATGTTTGTATTTTTGGACAGACCAAGTCAGGACACTCGAAGAGGGAGGAGAAGAACTAGAAAGAATTTCATTTCTTTGTTGACTAGTGCACCTATACCTCATCCTCATTTTTAGTAGTAGCAGCAGTAGTAAAAGAAGATATAAGTGAAGCTTTGAGTGGTTCTAGTCCTCTTGAAATGGCTCATTCTTCAACATTCAAAACAAAATCATTAGGTTTCGAGTGCATATGCACTTCCGTAGTCACATATTCGTCCATTCATATATATGCCATATATTCGTGTTATTACACTCACACATACTTGCATATGTGTCATGTGGTATAACATGATAATGTAATTTCTTTTCTTATGAGTTCAAATTTTTCCTCTCAATTGGATTGGAAGAATCTCTTCTAACTCACTATGTAATTGTTGATAAGACTATCCACATGTATTAAATTCCATGATTTATGAAACCGTCTAACTAACTCACATGACTATTAAACAATATTTCTTAATAGTCACGTAACTAAAAGTACATATAAATATTTATTTTTTTTATAGGACATAAATATTTATTTGATTGGCCATATAGAACCATTACGTAATACTAAGCCATACAAGTGAAGCCTTGAAAAGGTTATATTATTCTCCAAGAATAAAATGGTCAAAATATTTATGTTTTGTTACTATCAGAAAAATTTCTGCACCAAAAAATTGCTGGATTAGTGGAACATGATCCAATTGTTGCGAAGCAGTAGCACTTGTATACATAGGTAACTATTGAATTGTCAACCATGAATAAGCAGTTTCTGCAACAAATCATGGATTAGGGGATCCTGGAACATGCACTTAATAGCACATGAAATAGGGGCAACGCTGCTGATAATTTGAATTCATTAATCATGTATAAGCAATACAAAAAGTCAAAGGGATTTGAGGTTATAAGCAAATTAATAAAAATCTTTTGTCTAAGTTTTTATATTCCACTTTACACTCCATCAATAATAGTATATCATGTGTTTGATTTTTCCCCCCCATTTTAACTTTGGTTATTTTTATAAGAAAAGATAAAAAAAACATGTAACAGGTTGCAATTGGTGGAGTATAAAATAGAATAGAGTAGAGCAGTTGATTTTTATTCTACACCTCCTCATATGTGGATGTGGGTTAGACTTTCCCTCAATGAATGACACCCAGTACCTGAAATTTTCAACTTTATATGGCAGTAGAAATAGAATGAAGAAAAAAAAAAAATGAACTCAAGACCATAAACAATACATATATGGTAGAATGAAGAAAGAGTTTAAACTCAAGACCTTCTAGTCTAATACATAATAGACTACCACTTGTCTTAAACTTAAACCTTAATCAAGCTAATGGAACATGGTGAATTTCTTCACTTTAATCAATATTTTAACAGTGACGAATTGAAGATTCCTTAAGGGAAGAATGTGCTTTCTAGAGAAACATGATTTAACATCTAATCGGTGGAAATTGAACGAGATAAGTCTAGTATTTCACACATTGCCTTTGACAATTTTCCCATCCCTTTGAAAAATAAGAAAGTTAAGAAAAAGCTCATCAACTCAGAACTCGGATCATCATGAAGATTTAGATGCATACAAAGTCACACATTCACATCGCCATCATCATCATGATCGTTCATCTCTTCTCAAACTTGGAGATAATTAAAGAGGATGATGGGGTTTCCAGGTCCTCAATATAGCATTTGACTCTTATATATTTGTGTTCAAACTAAGTATAATGAGAGAAATAAAAGGTGCAACAAGGGTAGGGTGGGATTTGGAGATGCCAACCCCCCCTGGTAATGGTCCACCAAGCCACACAAAGCTTATAAATCCATTAGAGAGAGAGAGGGAGAGAGAGAGAATGGACAATCTATTACAGAGTTGCAATTCTCACACTTCTATGGGCCCCTAAGCTAAGGTGATGCCACTGAGCAATTTGTGAAAGCCTTATCCATTACCATTTATGCCAACCTTAACAAGGGTGTCATTCCAATGCATCATCACAAATTCACAATGCTAGATGACATGCTTGAATTTGAGATAGCATAAAACGAATAATGACATGGTGGGGGTAATTATGTGCCACATTGCAGAACTGAAAGTTACAATGCCCAGTGAAATATAGCAGTACATGTAGACCGTACCAAGCAAATCATAATTTCGACGTGACAGACAACAAAGCAGCTTGAGGTTTAAACAATGCCAACTTACCAAGAAAGGGTTTTGTAATTGATAACTTGAGAAAACTTCTTATTATAGTAGTGAGTGAATTCGTATTGTCTATGCAAATCAAGTGGAAAAATAACAAATTATAGTTAATTTTTGAATGTGAAATAGACATACTCAGCAAAAAAAAAAAAAAAAAGTGACATAGACATAGAGAATTGAGGTAATTAGTGTTTGGCCTGCTTGGTATTTTGTGAGTTATACCTAAAAGGTTGTTCATTTACCGGCGTGTTGGAAGGGATAGAAGGAGAGACATACTATTGGCAAAATTTGCAAGATATTTCTATTTGTGTATCATGTGGTGTATAATGTTTTTACAGAGAAAGAAACATGAGTACTTTAGGAGTGTGAATTGCCCGTGCTAAAATCAAAGTAGTTGAATTTACACACTCTATGATTGGACATTGACTCCCAAGTTGTTTTTCCTATCCAAATTTGTAGGAGTTCTTCAAATTTATACTATAGAGATTAGATTTAAAAAATAAAAAAAATCATTATGAGTATTTCTCTTGTATACTTCCTCTATACTATATTTGCGTACTCTTATAGCTGTTTTTCCTATTAATGAATTACTTGTTGAAAATATGTCTTCGTTCATGTATATGTAGCAACTTGTTTGAAATGATGAGAGCAATCGAAATTTCAACACAAACTCAAATCCACTGGGTTATATGGACATTTAGTCACCCCTTACAATGCCAACATCCTTCCATCTTAAGGGCTTTTTCTTCCTCATCGTTTGATACCGGGTTCTGACCTCTATAATCACGAGTCCACCTGCCATCATTACCAGAAGAGAAATCTCTCTCTCTCTCTCTCTCTCTCTCTCTCTCTCTCTCTCACATTAACATGCCAACCACAAAAAAATAAAATAAAACAATGCAAACCCATCAATATTTATAGGAGCTCGCAACTCACTCTTCTATCAATTTCCACTAATACACCTCAAACTTCATAATTTTCTACTCCAACAAAATTTAAACCAAAATGTGTACTGGCAACACTGAGAAGAAGATTCCATCTGGTCTAGTCCGTTCTTTTGAAAGAAAGCAAAGATCAAAGCAATCCGGAGTTGAAGTTCCCAGGCATACCAGGTGTATTTCATAGCATAGAATAGAACCCCAGTATCTCTTATGAAACAATTAATCCTTCTCTTTTCAATGTTTTGATATCTCTCTTCCATTATGATTGTCCATATTTTACATGAACCTAATGTGTGAACTCTTACAGAAGATGTGAAGAAGAGGAGGAGAAGGATTTGGAACTAAAGAACCTGAAGCTATATTTGGAGAACAAAAGTATAATTGAAGAGAATGAAAAGCTGAGGAGAAAGGCTTGTCTTCTTCACCAAGAGAACTTAGCCTTAATGAATGAGTTTCAGAAGAAATTCCCCCATTGGGAACGTTCCTCCTCCACCCTTATTTCTTCTTCACAAACACTGATATCACATGAAAACAAGTGATACACCCTCTCTTTCTCTCTTTTTGTGTTATCCTCTAGCTGTTTTCGAATTATGTTATTGCCTTATCGGAGAATAAGGATTAATAAATTGCTAGGTATAATTGTTGTTATAAATTCTTGATCAAAGATGAAAACCTGGACTTTCTTTGTTATGTTAATGGGTTGCTATAAACAGAATATTGACACAAGTGGTGCGCTCTGATGAATGTCTCTATTTAGACCAAACAGAATATATCCTTTCAAGGCATAAGTCAGTAGTGTTAAATAATATATTGTTTAAAAAAAATAAATTAAAAAGTGATATTTTTGTTTTGGGAAATTTGGATTATACATTATTTGATTTCCCGTAGTTTTTTAGCCATCGATGTGTAGTAAATGGGGAGCATCAAGCATTTTCCCATGCCTGGTTAATACTCAGGTAGCGATGCTTGGTTGAACCATGAATGCTTTGTTACGTCACCTATGCGGACTTAGGCCTTTTTGAGAAGATGACATTAATTGGCCCTTGGCTGCTTATAGGGTTGTAAGAACAAACCAAACAATCAAACCTTTTGAAAAGCTACTAGAAATTAAGCAACATGAGTAAAGAGGGTTGAATTTTTTGTGCAATAGAAAGCTACCCACAATGCTGTGGAAGAGTTCATAATTCTGTACGCATTGGAGTAGGTTTCAATTAATACCATTCAAAGAAAAGACAAAACAAAAACCGAGAAGTGTTTATTAAGTAAATTATTACAGCTAGGATTTTCTTCGAACAAGGAAGGTTCACATGTTACGGGACATTAACGAGGCTTCCCTTCTTCCTCTTCCTTTTTTTTTTGGATGGCATTTTCCATTATTAACAAAAGAAGATCAACGTTTAAATTCTATATCTGTTATTTAGAAGAGAAATATTGCTAATGAAAGTCCACATGGTTTTAGTTATAATCCGGAGTTCTTTTCTCACCATTGTCCTTGAATATTCCCATGTCAAGAGCCCTTGATTGCAATTTTTAAATAGTTCATGTCATTAAAAAAAAAAAAAAAAGAGTATCTTTTGAGATGGCCGACACCTCTCTCTCACAGCATGTGTGCATCCCGCATGCTGTGAGAACTACATCACAGAGTTCACAATCCTGGAAGTACCAAGGAAATTTCATGCCAATTTAGGCTGATCAGATGCTTTACTTATCAAAACCCCGCTCCCCCCGAGAAAAAGATGCAATACTTATCAGTCAAAGCAGCAATTATCGACATGACAATCATAAAAGTAAACCAGCTTACCCAAAAAACATATAAAGTAAAATTTTGAAAGTCTACAGATGCGGCGATTCTATAATGATTAGTTTAGACTTTGAAAAAAATTTAGTATATATGTACATGTTAATCCAACTAGAGAGGCTTAGGTCAATCCACTTGGTTGACAAAACTCACCAGGCACAATAGGGAGAACTTACATGATCATAGATTGAGCTCCAAAAAATTAGAGATTGGCTGAAAATATGCTGGCCCCGTTAGACTCATTCCAACTTTGGAAAAACCTCTTATATCCACAATTTTATTTAAGTCAATCTGATCTCATCATGAATGTGGAAGCTTCCAGCATTTCGTGTCCAGTTTCCTGACACACATGCATCACATCCAGAAGAAAACTCCTATTACTAATTCTATAGATTGGTCCTTTTCTCTTAGCACATCTATTTACCAGATAAATGCCCTTGAAGAAGAGTAATATTACCAACCCGGAAGGCAGAACACAGTGAGAGATTTATTATGTGCAGGTAGAGAGACATCAGAGACTCTTGGAGCTTTCTTCTGATGATTTGTATATGCGGTAGGCAGCAATACACATCGTGGCATTACCTATTACTGTTAGTGCCGCCTGAAGAGCCACTAATACCTGCAAATCAAGGAAAACATCTGAGTCATTCTACAAATTCTATCTCCCATCTCATTCACATCATATTCGAAAAAAAGATGGAGGCACGAATTTTGGAATTAATATATTGGTCCAAGACATCAGGAGTTTGTGCTTATGGTCATTGAATGCTTAAATAAAAATATTGCCTGGCATAATGAACTTGTTCGACTAAATAGTCAGAGTAACCAAAATGAGAATGGCTCAAGCAGATGCCAAAAACACTAAAAAGAATTTCATTCCTATTTGTGGCATGCATGCACCATGTGTTAATTCAAAGAGGAAGCATCTTCTGAGTGAGCTTGCAAAATACACAAACACACCAAACTCAAACCCATGTATAAATTACTTAGGTAGGCTTGGTTATAACATAATTACAAGTGTGGCCATAAAACGAAGTTGGTTATTTCAAAATTACTTTAAGTAGGGTTATCATTACTTCAGGTACAAGTTGTAAATACCTTGCTGGTGCAACAACTTGTGCCAGAACATGTCTGCTCGCAATCTATGTGTTGAAGCATTTTAATATTAAATAATTAAAATGAATAAATGTTACAACATAAATGTAAAGATGTGGGAGTGAATGTGGAAAATGAGGAGTTAGTGAAAATGTTTAATCCCACATTGAAAATGAGAGAGACTATTTTATTCTTTTTAATTGTGGTGATTAATGGACTAACATGAATTGTCTCAGATATTGGGCTAGATACGTGTGCAAGGGGGAGGTGAAGGGTGGAGGTATCAAACATGGAAATGAATCAGCCTCTTGTGTAACTCCAGCCCATCAGATTAATATCCTGCAATTAATCTTGTAACACCCACTACATTAGAATAATGAACCTAATGTATCAGATTAATTAATGGACTTGATTCGAAGGCATAAAGATTGAAGACAATTTGGTGGGTAGCTGGCTGACACAAACAAAAGGAGACATCCTTGGAGACTTTGATCACACACATCTGTGTGGAGGAGGAGGCTAGAGGACAATATGCACTCATGACACAAGAGAGTAATGGTAATTCCAACACAAAGGTAAACCTTATTTCAACCAATAATAATATGCCTAAAAATCATTTTCCTAGAAATGGTCAATTGAAGCCTAAAAAGAGAGGCTTTAAAAATAATAATAGACCTCAAGGAAGGGGAAACCCAAATAAAAATTACAATAAGAACCAAGGACCCCCTTCACAAGATCAATTTAATAGATCCTATTTTGTTTGTGGCAAGAGTGGGCATATTGCTCGATTTTGCAAATTTTGGAAACGTGAATTTGTTCTGCAGGCTAACGTAACCGAAGAGCATTTAGTGGCTATGATTACAAACATCAATATTATGCAATATGTTGAAGGGTGGTGGGCAGATTCTGGTGCTAATAGGCACGTCTACTATGACAAAAATTGGTTTAAGTTGTACACTCCTTTTGAAGAAGAAGAAATTGTTATGCTTGGTGACTCTAGCAAAACCAAGGTTCTTGGGAGTGGTGAGGTTGAATTGAAATTCACTTCTGGACGTGTGCTAACATTAAAAGATGTACTTTACACTCCGTCCATGAAAAAGAATTTGATGTCGAGCTTTTTGCTTAACAAGGCTAGCTTCAAGCAAACTATGGAATTTGATAATTATGTGATCACTAAAAATGGATTATTTGTAAAGATGTGAGAGTGAATGTGGAAGATGAAGAGTTAGTGAAAATGTTTAATCTCACATTGAAAAGGAGAGAGACTATTTTATTTTTTTTAATTGTGGTAATTAATGGGCTAACATGAATTGTCTCAGATATTGGGGTAGATAAGTGCGCAAGGGGGAGGTGAAGTGTAATTATGGTGCACTGGTGGCCCCCAATGTATTGTCACATCTACTTCTTATTACCGTTGGCTTTTTTTCCTTTCTTTTTCTTTGTTTCTTTTCTTTTTCATTTTCAGATCTCCTCCTCTACTTCAGTTCTTCTTCTTCTTTTTTTTCCTTTACTCTTCCATAAACTACTTTCTTCCTCCTCTCACTTCTCTTCCTCTCAAAAATCCGTTGCTTCCGAAGCATTTGGCTAGCCGAAGAGAGCCCATCCAGCTAAGAAAGTTGCTGACTGAAGAGAGGCTTGATCGAAGGGAGGCTTGATCTGTGGTCGGCGGGGCTCTCTCCTTCAAAACTCTGTGATTTCTTTTTCTTCTTTATTTTTTCTCTATGTTAAAAAAGGCAGAAGCTTGAAAGCTTTGGTTTTTTTTTGTCTAATGGGTTTATAATGAGGTCAAGATTAGATCAAAGAAGATCTTGATGGTCAAGGATTTTTTCGAATTTTTGTACTGAATTTTCTTAAAAATTTTATTTTGGCTATTCATCACTTTGTTGAGCCTTGTTGAAGTTTAACTGCCTTTTGCTTGAACAAAAGGTGCTCAGCATAATAACATTGAGCCAACTGATTTGCCAAACTAACACAATTGTCCCCTGCAGCTAGATTGGTATCCCTTTCATAGTTCATACGGTATACACCCAATAGGTCCAATACTTGAAACAATCTTCATAGCACCCAAATTGTAAAGCCTCTATTAACGAAATCTATAACAAAGAAACATGAACTGGGTTTTGTGGGAAGGGAAAGAACTGTGTGCACTGCACAGTGGTCCGCCTCTGGGTCCCACAAAAAGGTGAGTTTTTGTGAGTTTTTAGGCAGAAAACAGAAGTGGGTTTGGTTGCCAAAGAAGGGTGGGAATGTTTTTAGAATTTTTGAGTTATGAGAAATAAGTGATAGGGTGATAAGTGATGAGATTTAAGTGATGAGTTAACACTCACTCAACAACCAAACAGGACCTAACCCACTTAATGGACTACCCGTTTAGGCCTTTTCACTCTTCAAAAACTCCTTATCTCACAATTAATTGTGTAACTCCAGCTCATCAGATTAATATCCTGCAATTAATCTTATAACATTCATTACATTAGAATAATGGACCTAATTAATCAGATTAATTTGGGTTTGTAATTTCGTGAGGCCCATTGAGCCTATAAATAGACTCATTCAGACTCAATCCAAGTTACTGCAATATACACTAAAAAAAATAGAGAGGTTCTTGGTAAGGAAGGGTGTTTTTTCTGGTGGAGCTTTGGACTTGAACACTTTGTGCAGAGGTCATTCTAGCCATACGACACTTGTTGGGCTGTTGTATCTTGGGGGAGACAAATCAGAGAAGGTCTGCACCGGTTACAAAGTTTAGCCAACCAAGGGATTGAATCTCCTTAAAAGAGAGCGAGTGTCATGCCTCAGTCTAAATAATGTTATATAATTTCTTTCTTTACATTAATAATATTCAAAAGTATTATTCAGTTTCTCGTTGTGTTATTTCCATTATTATTGTGTTTGCACCAACACTATGTAAGTCATTGCATGTTAGGAATCAGTGATGTGGAAGAGGGAGTGAAAAAAACCCACAAAGTGAATAACATCTATTCTTAAGCTCACAATATATATCCACAAAAGTTTTACATATTTTTCTATCAAGCTGATGTATGTCTAAGAGTTCAATTCCTGTTTATCAATCATCAGAAACTAAATATTGCATAACACTAATTCAACAGAAATAATATGTTCCTCAGTTTCAATTATATCCTTTTGTACCTAATAATTGTCAAAATATGTGACCCTTTCTTACCTCAAGAGACTCAGAATTATAAAAGAAATGCCAAGTGCATGCACAAAATGCTCCACCAAGAAGGGGTACCTGAACCAATCAATTGTCAATCAAATAACTAATGAATCTATAAAAGAAACAAGTGAGTTAAAATTTGGAAAAAGAAGAAAAATGTGCTTGATGATAATAAAACACAAAGCATGTTTCATAAGGATAAAGGAGTCACACAGATCAAATCCCTACATTTGATTAGTTATACTAAAATTGGGCTAATTTGGATGTCCCCTGAGTAAAATCATCCCAACTGTGATATGCATATGAATTGGAATCCATCCACTTTGTTCCTCACAGAAACTATTCTAAGTTTAATTCTACTCATGTTATTAGATTAAGACCTTGTTGAGTTGAACTGAGTACCACATCTTCGGCAACAGCAAAAATAACAACAAAACACTCAATGTTATATCCTTCATGACACTAAAATATTAGCATGGCCTTTCATTAAACGCCATCAAAATATGTTTGGAATATAAACTGATTGAAAAAAGCACATCATAGATATTATCATCACAATGTCAAACTTTATCAAAGACAAATTGTTCATACAGCAAATACAAAATCACTTAATGTCTATGATAATCTAAGTAGCTACTAAGAATTTGCAAGAATCGGAAGAAAAACTCACCATACCCCAGGAGAGTCCTTTCCAAGACTCATACCCAGATTGCTCCCCATATTGCCACACCAAAGCCATTGCTGTAATCCTTTAAACAAACAAAAAAAGTTTACCATCAGTGAATCTCATCCAAATAAAACACAATTTTCCCAACAACAACAACCAACAAGGGTCAGCCACATGTATTATTTTCTTCCATTCTATCATATCTGAAGTCACATTTAATATACTGTATTTTCTTTTTCTTAGCAAGAAAACTTGAAGTAACTTAAAGATAGCTCTTGAATTCAATATCTTAAAATATCAGAATTTTCATAACAAAATTCCCTCCTACAAAAGCCTAAATAGAACTACTTCAGTATCTTAAAATATCAAAAATTTCATTACAAAGGTCTCTCAAAATAAAGCCTAATAGAACTATTTGACTCAGTTAACTCACACTTAATTCATCTTTAGGAATGAGACCACAAAAAACATAAACCTCAATACATTGACATAGACTTTCTTTTTCTTTTCCATCATTTTCTGACCAACCAAGTTCATAGAAATCAAAATTAAGACAAAATCTACGAAATTGAAAGCAACAATACCCAATAATAAAGAGTACCATTCAACCACACTGGACACGTGAATAGCCCAGGTGGGCAAGGACAGAGCATTGGTCGGCTCACTGAATTGCAGAGAAGTAGAACCCAGCAGCAGCAAGGACGGCAACTCCGCAGCTGAGGTGGGTCCCACCAGGGTCAAGGTCAAACCAGCTCCTAACAGAGCAGCAGCCATGGTGGTCTTCGGGTTCTGTTTGGTACCGTGATTGATGGAATTCCGGGTACGGGTCTGAACTTGGGTTTGGGTCTTTGAATGTGGGGTAGAAGAAGAAACTTGTCTTGTGGGTCTGTGAGGAAAGCTGAGTTTTGGAGGGTAGAATAAGGTGGTGATAGCCATAACTGAGTTTTGAGGATTTATCAGTGACAGTCGCGGACTGTGGTAGTTGGGTTTGTAACTGTAACTGTAGTCTGATGCTATGAAGCAAGGGTCGTAGACGGGGTAGATTGGTAAATTAATTTAGGATAAGACCCAAGTTTTTTTTTTTTTTTTCATTTTACAAAGAGCTCCCAAAAATTTATTTGAACTAAGATAAAATACAAAATTCCACCGTTGAGGTTTGGCTTAATATAAGCTACTGTCAAGATTTTGAAAATATCAAATTTAATCCATTTGGAGGTTTCTTGCTTGTTCAAGTCCTTTACTTTGTTTCAACATCTTGTCTTGACTGCAAACGTCTCATAATGATAGTGGTATGCATAAAAGAGTGTTTGGGTAGTAAATAATAGATAAGTAATGGCGAGAGATGGAGATGAAAGAAGGAAAAAAGGGAGAATTTTGAACAAAGTTAAGTGACCTTCATGATTAGAGAGTTAATTGGATATTTTTGAAAAAATTGGTAGCAACCATCATAGTCGTAATAGCATTGCAAAAGAATGAATTTGGTTCATTTTGTTAGGTTTTAGATCGTTGGCTTATGAGAGAATATACAAGCAATCCTATCAAGATTTTCTGTGCCAGAAATCAATCTCAAATTTTGATAGATAGTCCAAATAAATTTTTTGACTATATGGGAAAGCTCAGTTGGTCAATTATAATGGCTGCCTCTTTTTGTACCTTACATCATAGTACTTGCTTCACATTTGCTCTAATAGCCGTTTATTTTTTTTTTTTTTTTATTTTATTTTATTTTTTTTTTTATTTTATTTTTTTGCGCGGATACATTAGCCATATGAAAAGAAAAGAAAAGAAAAGAAAGAATTGGGGAGAATAAGAAAACTTAGCAAAGTATTAATCGTTATTGGTCAACATGTGATGTCTAACTATTGTTGGAGAACAAAACGGTAAACAATGAAGAAATAAGAAAAATTTAATGACCAAACAAGAAGTTTTAATTGTAGTTAACCTACATATGGTTTGGCTGGTTTTAACTACTCATGATCTAAAATTTATCACTTAACCAAACTGAGTTGTCCTCCGTTAGACAACTGTAACCCACCTTTCCCATTTTCATTACAAAATCACCCTTACTAGATAACCCAAAAATAGAAACACAATTAGAAACACAATTAGAACAACAAATTCGAAGGACAAATTCTCTCTCTCTCTCTCTCTTTCTCTCTTCCTAAATCTTCAAACCCAAATCCCTTTACTCTTTATCTCATTTGATTGACACAAAAATAGGATTCCTCTACTGATTCCAAGAAAAAAGACATACACCAGTTGCCAATCTCACGGATCTAACAAGTACAGTACTTTTTCTAGGGTTTACTTGAATAGTTCTTGATGTTGTCCAACAATTTTTGATATTTAAGTCTCCATGGGTAATGTTTGATGTTTGTACTTAGGGTTTCAAGTTGCTGGATATCTCACTATGTCTTCATCAAGTTTTTACTTGAGTTCCACTCATCATTTATGTTTTAGTGAGCATTGTCAGCTACAAATAGCTTTAACATTGAGAAATCTTGGGAGGAGTTTTTATGGTTGTTGCTATTATAATGTGGTGAGTAACAATTAGGTTTGTTTAAATTGATCTTGATTTTTGTTAGAACATATGTGGTTGACATGTTAAGAACATATGTCATGCTTTATTGTAATTGGCTAATCCTTTGACAAAACGCGCTTTACTTGTAATTGGGTAGTTCTAGTTGTTTTTAATACTTTAAGAAACAAGGTTTCAAGATCAAGTGTTGAAGTCATCAAGTCTATCCAAGAAACAAGCTGAAGAAGTGCACATTCATTAAAACTCGACAGCTAGCATGTGTCGAGGTTTAGAAGCTGTTTCATGCCCGTGTGCTCAACACCTGCTTGACAGCTGCTCGACACCTTCTATTTGTCGAGGTTTATGAATTTTAGAATTTTGATATGATTTTCTTGGGATCCGTGATTATGTGTTTGGGCTTTCTTTTCTCCTAACCCTAAACATATAAAAGGATTGTTTTAAGGGCCATCAAAGAGTTCACAAGTTGCACAAGCATTGAGCAAACTCTATTCAAGCAAATTATGACCGGAGACGAAGTTCTAGCCCTAGTTCATCTCTTTCTCTTGAAAAATTTGCTGTGTATTTGCACCATAGAGTTTTATGACCAAACATTATCTTGATCTTCATCGTGTGAATGAACTGGAGAACTTTGTAGCCAACAATCTTCTTATTTGGTGCTTGAAGTCATGTATTAGGATCTGTGCAATTGGTTAGCACGTACTTGGGAGTCGTGCATCAAAAAGGGGAACTATCATTATAGAACAAGTCCAATTGGGTATTGGGGTAAGGGTTCAACTGTAGGTTGGTAAGGTACTTGGGATTCCTTTACTTGTAACCGCTTGTTGTAATAATAGTGGAGTTTTAGGAGTGATGACTTGAAAATCATCCGGTGGGATTTTTGCCGTTAGGTTTTCCCCATTCGTAAACAAATCACTGTATTATTTATTTTCCGCTGCATTATTAGTTTATTGGTAATTTGTTTGTGCTGCCACGCGTTTGCATGATAAGTTGATTAATTAATAACTTGGCTAATTAATTAATTAATTTCTATCACAATGGGTCTTTCAGTTTATGGCCTATCAAGTGGTATCAGAGCGGACACACTCTGATTAGGGTTAATCTTTGCCGTGTTTGATCCATTGACCCCTGTTGTCATGGCTATAACCGGCTTGAAGAAATCATTGCTTCCAAATACATCTTGTTTTTCTAATCTCTATTTGTTTGAGTGTCTCAGAAAATACAAGTTTAAAAGTTATTTGAATTCTCTTATAATGACTATTGGAAAAGATATCAGTTTGGCTAATAAGAAACTAGATTGTCTTAGAATGAAAATGTGCAAAGAAGTTTGTCTGAGAAGAGTGAAAGTTAAAGGCTTAGCTCGTATAAGGCAGTTAAGAGAAAGTACCATTCCCACTGATTTGTCATCTAAGCACGAAGTGTATTTTATGATGAAATCCGCATTTAAAGTAATGGACATATGTTTGTGGTACCTTGACAGTGGTTACTCAAGACATATGATTGGAGACCGATCTCTCTTCAAGGTTTTCGAATCCAAGAAAGGTGGCAATGTCACTTTTGGTAATGGGAGCAAATCACAGATTAAAGGAAAGAGAACCATCTCTCCCCCTGGATTACCGAACATTGCAAACATTCTATATGTAGAAGGTCTGAGGGTGAACCTGCTGAGTATAAGTCAGATACTTTATGGTGCTATTTTCCAAGGGAAAGTCTCTTGTCATGAATGAGTCTGGAAAGAAACTCGTAAGTAGTGTTCGCACTCTTGACAACTGTTATGGATTGGTTCCTGATGCTGATATTGTGTGTAATAGCATTCGTTTGCCAAATGAAGATCTATGGCATTAACGGATGGGACATGCTAGCTACAAACATCTTTCTATTGTATCTAAGCATGAGTCAGTTTTAGGAATACCAAAGCTTAGTAGGATGAGCAATGTGGTATGTGGACCGTGCCAGCTTGGAAAACAGACAAAAGCTAAGCATCCTAGCACTCAGACATTAGCTACATCTAGACCATTAGAGCTTCTACATCTGGATCTTATGGGTCCAACTAGAACCGAGTCTCTCGGTGGTAAGAGATACATCATGGTCGTGGTAGATGATTTCACTAGGTACACTTGGGTCATTCTCCTACAATCTAAGTTTGATGCTCTTGAGCACATTGAAACTTTGTGCACAAGACTGCAGAATGAAAAGAGCTTGAAAATTGATAGAATTCGAAGTGACCATGGTAAAGAATTCGAGAACTCATATATGGAGTCATTTTGCACAAGATCAGGTATTTCTCAAGAATTCTCTACTCCTATTACTCATCAGCAGAATGGTGTAGTAGAAAGAAAAAAAAGGGTTATTCAGGAGATGGCCAGAGCCATGCTACACAATAAGGATGTGGTTAGAAACTTGTGGGGAGAAGCCGTTAACACTGCGTGTCATACGGTTAATAGGGTGTATTTTAGACCCGGTACCAAGAAAACTCCATATGAGTTATGAAAAGGAAGGAAGCCTAATGTGAAGTATTTCAGGATCTTTGGAAATACTTGTTTCATCCTAAAGGATAGGGAGAATGTGGGAAAGTTTGATTCCCGAAGTGATGAAGGAATATTTATGGGTTATTCCTCCATAAGCAAGGCTTATCGGGTATACAACAAAAGAACCATGAAGGTAATAGAGACAGTGAATGTTGTTATTGATGAGTCTTCAGATTCCAGTTTTGAAAAAGGTATTGAGAAACTCACTAAAGAAATTCTTCCTCTTGAGCCAAGGGAAGTTCAAGAAATTGTTGAACAATTCCTACTACTCCAGGTACTCCCAGTGTTGTGGAAGATTCTGCAGATCTAACCACTTCACCAGATTCTGAATCCCATGAGGGAAAAGGACCTTCCTCCAGGATTAAGCTAAATCATCCTCCAGAAGATATTGTGGGAAACTTGAAATAAACTCACATTAAGGAAACGTACAGTTGATAAATGTGTTGCTAACTTTGTGTCTTATTCTTGTTATCTGTCACAAGTTGAACCCACTAAAGTTGAAGAAGCTCTTCAGGATGAAAGTTGGGTTGAAGCAATGCATGACGAACCGCTTTAGTTTCAGAGGAATGACGTCTAGACCAGAGGGTGAACACATCATTGGTACAAAGTGGATATTCCGCAATAAGACTGATGAGGAGGGCAATGTAATCTGCAATAAGGCTCGGCTTGTAGCTCAAGGATACTCACAAATGGAAGGAGTAGACTATGATGAAACATTTGCTCCAGTTGCCCGTATGGAGTCCATCATAATTCTCCTTGCTTTGGCTTGCCAATTGAAGTTCAAGCTTTATCAGATGGATGTAAAGACTGCTTTCTTAAATGGGCTGCTCAAAGAAGATGTCTATGTGGTTCAACCAAAAAGATTCATTAATCCACACTTTCCGGATCATGTACTGTACCTCAAGAAGGCACTTTATGGGTTAAAGCAAGCCCCCAGAGCTTGGTATGATCGGCTTTCACAATACTTGGTGTCACATGGGTTTACAAGAGGAAAGGCTGATCAGACTCTCTTCATCAAAAGAGAAGATGGCGAGCTAATAGTTGCTTAAGTCTATGTTGACGACATCATCTTTGGATCGACTAAGGATGAACTTACTCATGGTTTCTCAAAACTCATGCAGGCCAAGTTTGAGATAAGCACGATTGGAGAGCTGACTCACTTCCTTGAGTTGCAGATTCATCAACAAGATTTCCTATCTCAGTATAAATATGCTAAGAATTTTGTGAAAAATTTTGGTTTAGAATCTGCTAGTTCTGTCAGAACCCTTATAAGCCCAAATGTTAAACTCACTATTGACCTGTTACGTAAAAGTGTTGATCATTCTCTATACAGAAGCATGATAGGTAGTCTTCTTTACTTTACTGCTAGTAGACCTGACATTAGTTACAATGTTGGAGTGTGTGCAAGATATCAGGCTAATCCCAAAGAGTCTTACATGACTGCTTTAAAAAGAATCATAAAGTATGTCAAAACCACTACTGAGTTTGGTGTGTGGTATAGCAAGGATACAAGTGATGTCTTAGCTGGGTACTCTGATGCTGATTGGGCTGGGAATCCTGATGATAGAAATAGTACTTTAGGGGTTTGTTTCTATGTGGGTACTAATCTTATCTCTTGGATGAGTAAAAAGCAGAACTCCATCTCATTATCTACTACAGAAGCTGAGTACATTATTGCTGGTAGCTGTTGCACCAAACTCTTATGGATGCAAAAACTCCTCCATGATTATGGTATTTGTCAAGAGCATCTCACTATCTATTGTGACAATACCAGTGCCATTAACATCTTTAAGAATCCGATTCAACATTCTAGAACCAAACACATAGAGATTCGACATCACTTCATTAGGGAGCTTGTCGAAGATGGTACTCTCACTCTTGAGTTTATTCACACCGATGATCAGAAGGCTGACCTGTTTACCAAACCTCTTAACAGTAAACGCTTCGAATTCCTTCGTCAAAATATTGGTGTTATCTCCATGGGATGATTTTTTCCCCTTCTTCTTCAAGCATTTACATCTAGTTTTATACTTTGCTTTGTTTAACATGTTTTTGTTTGTTTGTTTTTCAGTTTTGTTTATTTTGTGTTTGATATAAAAAAAAATTAAAAAAAAAAATACAAAAACAGTGTGTGTTTTGTGTACATTGGTACTTGTGTACCGTGGATGGCCATTGAAACAAAGTTTTCTAAACTTTGTATCTTTTGTAGCTTAGATGAGCATCTCTATGCACAACTAAGTAAGTGAGCTTTATGGCTCTTATTTATGATGAGTAAGATTAAGTTATCTCCTGTACTTAACACTCATATCACTTTTTTTGACGGGAAGGACTAAAAAATCCTAAGAGAAAGGTATAAATATCCATCTTACCATTATTACCCGCCAATCATAATATGACACTTGTATGCTTCGGCATAGCAAAAGTGCAGTGCCAATGACATTTGTGTGCTTCAGCATAGCAAAATTAGAATGTCAAAAATCATTGGGTATTTCTTTTCTCTCTCTTATATGCCCATGCATGATGGCTCAAAAAGAAAAATATGTAAAGAAAATAAAAAGAAAAAAGATTAAAAATGCTTTTAAATATGATTGCAAGTGTGTATTCTAGGAGATGTGGGAGTTGGGAGTTATATGATGTACCGCGAAGGTGATAGTCCCCATTAAACAATTATGATTGTGTGTGAGTTAAAGTGATTTTCTTATATTCCAAATCGTCATAACATGTTGATACATTTGCAATCTTGCGATGTTTTTCACGCAAAACACACAAAATTCTTTGCTAGTCTTGATACATGTGTAGGTACGATGTGATTTGGTCATCACAAGGTTTACATGTGTTAATGTATGCTCACTAAATTGTCTTGACTTGGTTTTTGAAATATAAAATTGGTTAGACTTGTTTAATGTGTGTGTGTGTGTGTGTTTTTGAGATCCATGTGCTTAAAAATTATTGTTGAGAAATGATTTTGAGAGCTTAATATGTTGATTGGATCATTGGTTGAGTTGCATGCTTGATTGCATTCATGTCTGTGTTTTTCTCCTCTTGAAAAACTATTTTGAAAAGCTTGCTAGACACCTTCTCGACACCTACATCTGTCGACGAGCATTTTCTCGACACCTACCTCGACAGATGGCTCAACACCTCTCAACACCTTATCTGTCGAGATTTACTAAGGATCTATTTAAGCTTCCTCGTGCGATTAGATCCTCATTTCTTTCGATCTCACTCTCGGTAGCTCTCTGTTTTCTCTCCCAAACACTCTCATCTCACTCCAATCTTGTTTCTCAAGGTTTCTTCAAGCTTTTTCAAGATTTTATTCTCTTGGTAAGCTTCTAATCTCTCATTCTTCATGCATTTCATGTTTTGAAACCTAGGTTTTGGGGGTTTTTTTGAAAAAGTTTGGGGTTTTTCAAAATTGATGAGTTATTGTTGCAATTTTGGGTTGGGTTATGCTAATGTGATCTTAAAACTTCATGCATTGCATTACATATGCATTATAACAGTATTTTCATGCATTTAGGTGTATGCAAACTGTTTGTGTGTTGATGGGTTTGGATTGGGCTGAGCCCATGATTCAATTTCTTTTGTATGTCACGTGTTCATGCATTCTCCATGCATATGTATTTCTTTTCACATATTCTTACTATTGTGAACTGTTTTGGGACTTTTCTGATTGTCTCTTTCTCTCTCCCTTTCTTTATGTTTACGTTAGTCGTGTCTATGGTACCTAAGAGTAAATCTACTCAGGCTCGAAACCCTCTTCATTCTAAAGCTTCTTCATCTTCTGATTCTGCTCCTCTCTCTTTGGTTCCGTGATGATAATGCTCACAAGGCATTCTTGAAGAACTTTTCTAGACGAGGTGTTCATTTGGAACGCCAAGTCATTTTGGCGGACTTCGTCGACATTAACCTTCCCATTGTCATTCACAGTCAAGAATGGGAGTCACTGTGTGACTTCCTAGTCACTTGTCCTCTCATGCTTATCCAGGAGTTTTACTCCAACATACACGGGATTGATCGTTTAGTACCTCTTTTCTTCACTCGCGTTCGAGGTACGCATATTCCTGTCACACCGCAACTTGTTACAGATGTGCTTCGGGTCCCTAGGATAGAGTTTCTTAACTATTCTAGTTGTGAGCATCTGCGGAATGTGTTTAAGGATGAGCTCATGTGCCCTTCTGATTAGGGTGAGCGTCAGTTTACACCATGTAGGCCTTTTGTTAAAGGTCCTAGATTCATGAACATGGTGATGACCTTTGTTTTGCATCCACTATTTCACTACAACTCCATCACAGAGCCTCGTGCTCGGTTTTTGTTATCTCTTTTTGAGCATCTTACTATAGATTTCCCTTTTCATTTCATTTTGTTTATTATAGATGTTCATTTAGATTCTGCGTGATAAGCTCATCTTTTCTTTTGCTATCACGAGGATTTTACGCCACTTTTCTGTTCCTTTTCCCTTGTCCGACCATTTCACTTTCATGTGTGCCATAGACGCTGCTACTGTAAAACATAGTGAGACGCAGTTTCGATCGAGACAGTCGGATTCAGCATCTCTTCCCTCCCGTTCAACTCCATCTCATTCAGCTCCATCCATATCTACTCCCTCCTCTGCTATGGGCGATGTGACGCTTGATGACGACATGGCGTAGCTATAGCACATGGATGCTCGCCTTGATACACTCTCCACAGAGTTGTATCAGGTGAACGCTTGTGTTGGTTGTATTGCTAGGCGGCAGGCGACCATGGGCGGTTTTGCTCCTGAGGCTACTCCTTCACCACCTCTTCCCATGGCTTCTGATTTTAAGGATGAGGATGCTGATGATGGTGATGACGATGATGCTTCGGATGATGATGATGGAGATGCTAGCTCTGCCGATGAGATATCTACTTGATACTCTTACCCTTTGTCATTCGTGACAAAAATAGGGAGTAGTTTTGGATATGAGAGTAGTCATTCTTAGGGGGAGAGTTAGTATAGGACCATTTTGTTAGGGGGAGTGTTGTTGATATAAGGGATGTAGTGAGGATATTATGTATCTTTTCTTTTCTTCTTTTTTAGATACATTGTTCTTGTACATTGGGTCTTGTGACCGTTTTTACACATACATTGTACTTATTTTTCTCTATATGTGGATGTATGTTTCTTTCACTTTCCTCTACATGTGTTGTTTCTTTTCTCCCTTTATACACATGTTTCTTATTAATTCTATGCAATCTACTATTTCTGTTTCACACTAAGATGCCTTAATGAGTTTTGTTTAAAGTATTCCAAAAATACAGGTTGTCAAAGTCTACTTGCCATAAACTCTCTTCTCACAAAGTTTTTCAAGAGTTTGTGTTAGGATAGATTTTATTGTATTCAACAAGTGAGTATGAGTTGAGTGATTTATGACTTCTCTCATATATTCATTTGTTTGTTGTGGTTTTGTCACGGATTGCCAAAAGGGGAGATTGTTAGGACATATGTGGTTCACATGTTAAGAACATATGTCGTGCTTTATTGTAATTGGCTAGTCTTTTGACAAAACGCACTTTACGTGTAAGTGGGTAGTTCTAGGTGTTTTTAATACTTCAAGAAATAAGGTTTCAAGATCAAGTGTTGAAGTCATCAAGTTTATCCATGAAATAAGCTAAAGAAGTGCACATTCATTAAAGCTCAATAGCTAGCTCGACAGCTAGCATGTGTCGAGGTTTAGAAGCTGTCTCATGCCCGTGTGCTCGACACCTGCTCGACAGCTTCTATCTGTCAAGGTTTATGAATTTCAGAATTTTGATATGATTTTCTTAGGATCCGTGATTATTTGTTTGGGCTTTCTTTTCTCCTAACTTTAAACATATAAAATGATTGTTTTAAGGGTCATCAAAGAGTTCATAAGTTGCACAAGCATTGAGCAAACTCTGTTCAAGCAAATTGTGACTGGAGACGAAGTTCTTGCCTTAGTTCATCTCTTTCTCTTGAAGAAGTTGCTATGTATTTACACCATAAGGTTTTGTGACCAAGCATCTTCTTGATCTTCATCGTGTGGATGAACTGAAGAACTTTGCAGCCAACAATCTTCTTAGTTGGTGTTTGAAGTCGCGTACTAGGATCCACACAATTGGTTAGTCACGTACTTGGGAGTCGTGCATCAAAAAGGGGAATTGTCACTATAGAACAAGTCCAATTGGGTATTGGGGTAAGGGTTCAACTGTAGGTTGGTAAGGGTTCAACTGAAGGTTGGTAAGGTACTTGGGATTCCTTGTACCTTTTGTTGTGATAATAGTGGAGTTTCGGGAGTGGTGACCTAAAAATCACCCAGTGGGGTTTTCGCCATTCGTAAATAAATTACCGTGTTATTTATTTTCCGTTGCATAATTAGTTTATTGGTGATTTGTTTGTGCTACCACGCGTTTGCATGATAAATTGATTAATTAATAACTTGGCTAATTAATTAATTAATTTCTATCACAAGGGGTCTTTCAGTTTGTCGCCTATCAATTTTAAAACTCATAGTATGTTTAAAGTGTTTGATTTTGTTTGTAGGATGATGAACCTACTTGTAAATACTTTAAGTAGTTAACAACGAAACATGTAAGTGTGGGTTTGAAGTTGCCCCAATTGTCCATGCAAAATTAAGAAGGTTGGAGAATGAGGCAAAGCATGCTAATGAGAAGAAAAAAGTAGCTAATGAGAGGGAAAAAAAATAGCTACTGAGAAGGAAATAATATCTTGTGCAATGGAAGAAGAAGCGGGGGGGGGGGGGGGGGGGGGGAACTAGTAGCCAAGCGAAGGGAAGAAAAATTTAGGGTAAAAGAAAGGATAGCTCAAGAGAAAGTACACAACTATAGGGTTGCACTTGTTGTGTCATGAGTCCTATTTGCTTTTTCCTTTGTGTTTTCTGGTAGGGTGTGAAAAGTTGGATTGAAGCCATTAAATCTGCTTTAAAAGCAAGATGTTGTCATTGTTGTGTAATTTTGGGTAGTATGTAATGTATGTCATTTTTCTTGGGACAAGCTTTAATGGCTTGAAGATAATATGTAGTGTATGCCATTTATTTAACAATATTTTGTAATTGAATAAAGTATGTCTATTTGACCATTCACAATCACTTGACAATATTTTTGTAATTGATTAGAGTGTGCAATATCCAACTTGAAAAAAACATAAACTTATGCACATTGAAACAAACAAAGCATATCAACATCAAAAGTATCATTTCATTCATATAGATACTGTTAGGTTAAGATAGATTGATCCCAGTTAATTAATTTAATTACCCAAGTTAATAAATTAGGTCAAAATACATGCAAATCATGGAGGCACTAACAAATCACTGAATAAACTAAATGCAGCATAAATTAAATTAACACGGTGATTTGTTGACAAATGGAGAAAACCTTTTCTAAGGAAAAAATCCTATCGGGTGAATTTAAAGTCATCACTCCTAAGAATCCACTAATTAATAATTAAGCGGTTACAAGTATGTGGAATCTTACCACTACACTAGCCTATCCCAAAATACTAACCTACAGTTGAACCTTTGCTTCTATACCCAATTGAATTTGATATTGTAGTAGTCTTCTTTCCTTTGTTGCACAAATCTCTAATCTGTGATTAACTCCTTTGCATGGATCTTAGTATATGACTAACTCCAGCAACTTGATTGATTGTTGTTGGTAGCAAAGTTCTTCACTTCATAAATGATGAAGATCAAGAAGCACTTGGTTACAAAACCTTAAGGCGTACAAACATTGGAGCTTCACACAGAGTATATGAGTTCTAGGTCTCTGTTTTTGTGTTTGATGACTTTTAAAATAAGCCTTATATATGACTAGGGTTATGAGAAAAGAAACCCTAATCATCCAAGTCATTATGGGCCAAATTTTAGATTTGGAAATTTTGAAATCGTAGATCTCGATAGATCGAGCCTGTGTTGAGCTTATGTCAAGCTTCTCCATTAAACTTCGATAGTAGCATCTGTTAAGATTTTGTTGAGACTTAATGAAACGGCCTTTCTTCACTTGTTTTTTAAAGCAACCTTCATGTAATTAATGATACCACTTGCTATGTTTGAACAACATACTTCTTGATATATTAAACCCAACTTAGATCTACCAAACTACAACTAAAGTGCGTTTTGTCTAAGAATTAACCAATTACATAGAAAATATGACCCTAACAGATACTAGCAACAAAAGTATATCAATATACATAACTATATCTACATCAAAATTATCCTCTAATTCATATAAATAATAGCAACATCACACAATATGTTTGACAAAAGTGGAGACCACTTAATAATAATGACAAATAATGCCTGTATGAGTCCCCAAAAAAAAAAAAAAAAAAGAAGCTTAGGGACTAAATTATTCAAATGATTGTAACAACTATTTTTTTTTTTTTTTTTTTGGATATGGGACAAGAGCTTGAATAATAAAGGTAAAGAACATGAAAATAAATGCAACTGAACTCTTAATGAAAAATTCAAAGAATGACTGATATATTATAGGACCAATCCCGAGAAGTCCAAAGAGGAGTTACAAAGATATAGTCTCTTTCTGTCTGTTTAGAGCTCACACTTAACAACCTTTATCTTCTCTCTTGTTTTTTTTTTTTTTTTTTTTTTTTGGGTTGGAGGTGATTCATCCTTATTTATACTTATGGAGGCACTCTTCCCACCATCCACCTGTAGGGCAGATATGGAAGTGGAGTGATACTTGTCCCATCCTCTATTTCTCCCTTCTTTTGAGGCAAAAATGGTGGAAATTAGGTTTTCTAGCACTATTCTTGTGCGTTATTCAGCCATAAATGTGGCATTGCTGACAGGTGAGGCAGATTAAATGTGGAAGGGATGGTTTATTCCTCTAGAAGATTCATTCTTCAAACTTTTAGTCTTATCTATATTTCGGCTTGCTTGAATCCTTGTTTGTATTATGGGCGTTGGGTGGATTTCGTAGATTTCATGCATGCCTCCAAGGATGGGATACTCCTCGGATACCTTCAGAGGAACATATCCTCATTGGATTGCTCTTCTCGAAATTCATGATGACTGTTTCTTCCCGTTTAGAATCTCCTCCATTGGAGAAGGCCATTAGGGCCTTCTTTTGGTTAGGCCCAATTTGGCAGGCCCAAGGGTTCTCCCTTATTTTGGCCCTTTAGGCCTACAAGCCCAAGCTCATTTGCAATAGCTAATGTGCATTGATAATAGTTTAATTTTGCATATTTATATCATTATTAGAAAGTATTATCATGCTTATTTTGAGTTAATTCATGCATTTTATATTTGGTTTTGGAATAATGCTGAATAATCAATTTTGTGCTTAATTGAATCTCATTGCGTGAATTTGTCTTTTGTAGGAAAATAGAATTAAATAAGTTGATTTATGCAAAGAAGAAAGCCAGTGGACTTTCCTTTTACAAGGGCCATAATGAAGTTAAAGAAGACCAACCCAATTAAATTTAAGTCCAATTAGAGTAAGGAATCAAAGGAAATTTGCACCGAATCCAAGTCCAATTTGGATTACGATTCTAGCATGCACACCAGTTAGTATTTTTGGCATAACTTATGTCTCAGATATCCAATTAATATGATTCAAGTTAAAGGACTACAACTTTGTAGTTTACCAAAAGTCCAAATTCTAACGTTAAATGAGGGAAAATCGTCGGTTAAATGAAGCCTAAAAATCTAGGATTTTCTCCAAATGGGAATTCAACTTATAATTGGATTCCTTGACCTATTTAAAGGCTCTTTAGGGAAAAATTCAGAGGCTGAGGCTAGTGTTAGGGCTAAGATGCAAATAAAAAAATTGGAGCAAAAGGCAGTGCCGCATGTGGCTTCTCTGTAGCTTTTCTCCATGATAGTATTGTGACTATTTCTTTTTCTATTTTATTTGTCTAGTTTAATGTTTAGTATTTTATTCTTGTGTTTTATTTCAATTACCATGAGTAGCTAAATTTATAATTAGGGTTGAGGATGAAACCTTGTTAAGGATTATCAGTAATATTTATGTGATTTGATTTTTCCCACAATAGTTGTTCTTTAATAATTTAAATTGTTTTTGCTTTATATCAATTGACTAAGATGGGATTCTAGATATGAGTTCAATCATGTTTTTCTCATGATTTAGGATTTATCTTAATTAATTGAATGCTTGATTTATTATTTCTTGATTGTAAAATTGGATATCTCTTATGATTTGTTTGTCAATGGATACAATTGATGGTTTGATTTTATGCTTAAGAAGCGAAGAAGAACATGCTTTTGATTTTTATAACATGGATTTTAATGAAAATATTTTCCAGGATAGCAAGATTGATTTCTAGATTATCATGTAGTAGTTGGGAAAAATTAATGATCATAAATATACATTGGTATGAATTAACAAGGCGGATTCCAAAACCTTAATTCATTTCTCTAAATTGTTTGCATCTCTTTACTGCTTTATATTATATCTTTGCTTAATTTAATTATTTTCTTAGTATATTTAATTGCAAACAACCAATTTATATTAAACTAGGTTAGGATTAATTTGGTTAAGGTTTAATTAGTTTTCCTATGTTCATTCAAGTCCCTTCAGGTTCGACCTTGTTCTTCTCAAACTATACTTCGGTACTGTTTGTACACTTGTGAGTATTTTAAAATTTCACAATAGTAGCTAAATACTTCTCCAATAATTCCGAATACAAAAAAACAAGTATTGTCACTTCTCCAAACTAACCAACACATAATTGTTTATGTATGCCACTTATCCAAACCAACCTAATAATAACAAGTGGTTTTGTCTCCACTAAAACACATAAATACACAACATAATAATTATACAACTTTTGTCTATGAAAAGACCAACATGTGCACTGCTACTAGCAGTCATGCACATTGACAAAAAACAATACAAAAAACAAAATCAAATGTTTCATTTTTCAATGACTTTGCCCTTGCCCTGGACCTTACCTTTACCCTTGCCCTTGACATTGCCTCAAGTTGAGAATATCGCACGTTTTGTGTGAGGTCTTAATCCGCTGCTTCCAGTTAGGAACACTTCATTAGCCCTTAGTACCTGTTTTGGAGCTCTTTCAGTTTCAGATTGCAAAATATATCCAAAGCTTCATGTTAATGTCATAAGAAAAGCAAATAATACAAAAATGGATGTTGCCTCAATAGATACTTGAGATAATTGTTGTCTTGTGTCCCACGTTTCTTTAGGAGTATGAGAGATAGGTTGGCTACATGAGAACCATTGATAAATTCAAACTACCAGTAGGCTTAGTTAAAACCGGCCAAACCACAATATTAACTGCAATTAACCCAAAAATAAAAAATAAAAAAAATAATGGCTTGGAGATATGGTGAAATCATTTTCCTTTAATAATATTTGTCCCTACATTTGAGTTACTAAGAGATTACTACAAATTTGTCTCAAGATACAATTGGGTTCTACAAATAGCAATTTTAGTAAAAACTCACAGAATTTATATTTTTTGATAAATCACTATGTTAATAGTTGGAGTTTAAACAATACATATAAACCATGAAAAGTAAAAAATAAAGTATTATAATTGTTGGATTGTTGGAAAACTATTAGAAACATTTTCCCAACGTTTACAAACATGTGAATATCAAGTGATGCAACTCTTGGCCATAAATTCTGCAGAAACCACAATTTCACATAATCTCCCTTGAAATTTGGTCGACCAAATTTCAAGTGAAAACAAAAAAACTATCAAACGGAAACAAACAAAAACATTAACTACATTCGGTTAACATTTGGATGACCTAATGTGAGGCTAAAATCCAATGAAGTCACAAATACATTTTCCACTTGATTTTTCTATTGCTTCTCCCCCTCTCTTCTAAAGAGGCAATAACACTTGTCCACTTCCAAAGTGGGATTAAAAAACATTCTTCCACTGCCAAAGTGGGGTCAAACTTATATTACAACTTACTATATATATATATATATATATATTTTTTTTTTTTTTCTTTGATAAGATATTACAACTTACTTGGATATACAAAATATTTCAACAATCCCCCACTAGGTTGCTTATAATACACACTCTCATTTACAAAGTTAATTGACACTCTATCATGCATAATTAAAGGAAGGTGTTTGTCAACTTAAACCTCCCTTTAGTATAATTGCTTCAATATAATTGCTTCAAGACTTAAAAAGAATTAACGGTGGCTTGCTTCAACATACACATAAGAAGTAAGAACATCCACAACCATTTATGAAATACATTGTTGTAGGGATAAGGGCCCAAAATCATATATTGGAACTTGGGCTTTGTCCGAGGACGTTGAATGGTCAGGGGAGGGACAAATACTTATTAGGGGTTCCAACTTAAAATCTCATGAGTAAGGAACAAGTGGAAGGTAATCCGAGGAGGAACTCCTCCTCGGATATGATGAATGCAGCTTAAGTATGTATTCCAGCGATTAGAGTGACCCTCCAAGAAGCTCCACTGATAAGGACGTGCCTCACGAACATACGAGAAGGAAGAAAACCCAAAAATATCTAAGGGAAAGCTGTTACCATCGCATTAAATGCATTGCAGCTACTTTTCTAGCTACATTTATGTGGAGAAGACCTCTGAACAGTGCTACCTTGGCTACCACAACTCACAGAAAGCCAAAGAAGGTGTTTTATGGGACAGATACTTAAGTGAGGGCTCAGATGATCGACAAGTGTAGGATCAAGATGGTCCAAAGAGAGCTATATAATGTGAGAGACCCTCCATGAGAAAGTGGAGGGAAAAAGAGAGAAAGAAGACTGTAGCAACTAAAATCATACTTGTATCCATTTGTTATTGATTTGTATAAAACAAATAACTCCTCGAATAGTGAATTTATTTGGCTTTACTTCCTTTGTTCTTTCTTGATCAACTTTCAAGTCCATACTAGCCATTGTCAACTCCATTAGGGCCTAGTTATTTAACCTATTCTCTACAAATTTATTGTATTAGGCTCATTGGGCCGACATCCCTCTACTTTTTAGGCTTAGGTACCAAAAAACGTGTCCCTACAATTGGCGCCATCTATGGGAAAAACTTGTGCATCAGTGAGTGTAACGACTGAACATGGTAGGATTAGGTCCACATCAGGTAGAGTCTGCAAGTTCTCAATGACAAGATGACTTCCTTAACCTTGAGCGGGAAAGAGATCATGAGAGATATCAAGAGGGAAGCATGCACACTGCCCATATAAGCAGAAGCCACTCTTGAGTGGGAAGTCACGTATCTTAAAGGCAAAACAGTAACAAAGCCATGCAGCTGGAGATTGATAACTTAAAAAAGCAGCTGCGCCATGCATAGCGGAAACGAACTCCTATCAGTTCTAATATATCCTTTAATGATGAAGAGGATGATAATTATAGGCGAAGGTAAAGAACTCCACGAAGTGAGACGTTCTCCTACGATGAAAGGCGCCATCATAAACGTAGATACAAAAGCCCGCCCCATAAGGGCTTAGGAAATGATGCCATGAGCAAGGCGTTGAATCAAATCTCCAAATCACCATTCACACACAAGATAGAGGGTTTAAAACTTCCTCGGTGATTCCATCAATCTATGTTCACCATTTACAATGGTCGAATGGATCCTATAGAACACGTGAGCCAGTTCAACTAGAGAATGGCCGTCTACTCTAAGGACTAGGCTCTGATGTGTAATGTATTTCCCTCCAGTTTAGGACCTGTGGCGATGAGATGGTTTGATGATCTAAGGGCCAACTCTATAGATTCCTTTAAGGAGCTCACCCGGGCCTTTGGCTCTCATTTTATCACGTGTAGTAGGGCATCTCGGCTCCTGGACTCACTACTATCCTTATCTATGTGAGAGGGGGAGACCCTGAAAATGTACTCGGACAGATACTGGGAAATGTACAATGAGATAGACGACGACTTTGATGATGTGGCCATCATTACTTTTAAGGTTGGCTTCCCTACTAAGCATGGTTTAAAGAAGTCTCTGACTGGCAAACATGTTACTAATGTGCACCAACTCATGGACCAGATTGACAAGTACAAGAGGGTTGAGGAAGACCAACAGAGAGATTTCGCTGGACAGTCAGCGTCTGCCAACATTTAGGCAGTTAATGCTGTGTTTCGAGAGCTAGTGCACCAAGTACTGGAAAAGATTAAGAATGAACCGTTCTTCAAATGACCGAATAAGATGGTAGGAAATCCCATGAGACGCAACCAGAACTTGTATTGCCACTAACATCTGGATCAGGGACACACTCCCGAAGATTGTAGGAACTTGTGGGATCACTTGGACTAGCTGGTCTGAGAGAAAAACTCAAGCAGCTGTTGCACCATTCTAGTGGCCAGGCGGAACAGACAGTTTTGGATCCCCGGAGAGATGTTTCTTCAAGACCTCCTCTAGGAACGATCAATGTTATCTTTGTTGCTCCTAGTAGGACCAGTTCTTGTCCCTCAAGATTGATGTCTGTGGCTCAGCTGTCCCCTGAGGACAACAATTTAGAGCCAAAAAGAGCCAGAATAGAAATCCAACCAGTCCTAGGCTTCTCGAACGAGGATAAAATCGAAACCATCTAACCCCATGACAATATTTTGGTAGTTACACTCAGGATATAGGGGTACGATGTGAAGAGAATGTTGGTAGACCAGGGCAGTGCTGCCAAGATTATGTATCCTGACCTGTACAAGGGGTTGAATTTGAAACCCGAAAACCTAACGGCCTACGATTCCCCTTTGGTAAGTTTCGACTACCCATACAGACCGGTTCAGATTAGACTACCCATATAAATCGATTCAGAAGTGGTGGAGGTGGATTTCATTATGATGGACGCTTATTCACCCTACACAGTTATTGTGGCCAGACCTTGGCTTCATGCCTTAGGAGTCGTCTCTTCTACCCTGCACTAGAAGGTGAAATATTCGTCGGAGGGCTAGGTTAAAAAGGTTGTGGGAAGTTAGTCCATGGCTAGGCAGTGCATGGTGGCTGCCATCTTACATTGGCCCGAAGCTGAGTCCTCGACCTCTACTGAAAGGGGCTTATAGCAATCAAAAACTCTAGTGTTGCCTGATAATGGATCAACCGAGGAAGCGAAATGCGAAGATCTAGAAAGGTTTATTGTTGGTGATGATCTAGAAAGGTTCTTTCATGTCGGCTCCCAGCTACCTCCTTAAGAAAGGGAATAGCTAATTGAGTTCCTTAGAAAATATGTTGATGTGTTCGCGTGGAGTGCTTATGAAGCTCCGGGGGTAAACCCAAACTTTATTTGCCATGATTTGAATGTCAATCCATCTGTTACCCCTAAGAAACAACCTTATCGACGCTCATCTAGAGACTATTCCGATGTCATCAAAGATGAGGTGACAAAACTTAAGTAGGCAGGGGCTATCAAGGAAGTTTTCTACTTTAAGTAGCTAGCCAATACTGTGGTAGTGAAGAAAAAGAATGGGAAATGGCGAGTATGTGTGTATTTCACGGATTTAAACAAGGCTTGCCTAAAAGATCCCTTCCCTATACCTCGAATAGACCAGTTGGTAGATGCCATTGTAGGCCATCCTTGGATGAGCTTTTTATATGCCTTTCAAGGATACCATCAAATACCTCTAGTCCTGGATGATCAGGAGAAGACAGCCTTTGTCACTTCCACTAGAAATTACAATTACAAAGTGATGCCCTTTGGCTTGAAAAATGCGGGATCCACCTATCAAAGGATGATGACTAAGATGTTTGAACCACAATTGGGAAAGAGTATTAAGGTCTATGTAGACGACATGATGGTGAAGAGTAAAATGGTGTCTAAGCATGTGGGAGACCTCGAAAACATTTTCGAAATTCTGAGGAAACATAAGCTATGCCTTAACGCTTTCAAGTTCTCTTTTGGTGTGGGATCAGGTAAGTTTCTAGGCTATATGGTGACTTATCGGGGAATTGAGATTAATCCCGACCAGATTAAGGTGATAAATAGTCTACAACCACCTCAGAATCCCAAGGAAGTTCAGAAACTAACCGGAATGATTGCTACCTTGAATCAGTTTATCTCCTGGTCAGCAAATAGATGTAGACGCTTCTTGCTATTGATGAATAAATGGAAGGGATTTGAATGGATTGAGAAGTGTGCTTTAGCATTCCAGTAGCTTAAGGAATATCTTTCTCATCTACCTATCATGTCCAGCCCTGAGATAGATGAAATTCTATTTGCTTATATTGTTGTGGCCCTTCATGCTGTGAGTTTGGTATTGATATGAGTGGACAGTGGCAAGTCAATACATGAGGCCGAGGTTCACTACGTACCACTGAAGAAAGCCATCCTAGCAGTGATGCATGGTACACGAAAGCTTCCTCATTACTTCCAAGCATATACAGTAGTCGTCCTAGCTCAACTTCTACTCAGGGCCATACTTTGAAATGCTGATTAAACAGGGAGGATTGCTAAATGGGGCACAGTTCTAGGGGCTTTTGACATCAAGTACATGTCTTGTACCTCTGTCAAAGGCTAGGTCCTTGCAGAACTAGTGGCCGAGTTCGCTGAATCGCCATTAGAAGAAGTAGCAGCGACACAGAACATGGATGGAAAATCGGTTGGCACAATCTCCCTGCAAGAACCTTTATTCTGGAAGGTATACGTTGATGGTGCAGCAAATCAAAGAGGCTCTGGAATAGGGTTAGTTCTGATTTCACCTAAGAAGCTCACCATTTAAAAATCATTAAGATTGGGCTTCTTAGCCACGAATAATGAGGCTAAATATGAAGTTTTGCTGGAAGGAATGTCCATGGTTCAAAAAATGGGTGGAAAACCAGTAAAAATTTTCTCAGACTCAAGACTGATTGTTGGCCAAGTGAAGGGCGAGTTAGAAGCAAGGGATGAGAGAATGCAAGGTTACTTAAGTCAAGATAGGCATTTGCAATCAAGGTTTGAATCATTCAGCCTACTGCACGTCCCTAGGAGTGGAAACACACACGTTGACTCCCTAGCCACACTTGCAACATCCTCGACGCAGAGCTTACCGTAGGTTATCCTCATATAAGACTTGTGCAAACCCACGGAGGTAAGGGGAAAGACAGTTCATGTTCACCAATTCAGAATAGGGCCCTAGTTGGATAGTTCCCATAGTACTATTCCTGAGAGAGGACATTTTGCTGGAGGATAAATCAGAAGCTGACAAAGTACGGAGAAAGGCACCTCGGTTTTGGCTGCCCGAGGACTAGAAATTGTATAAATGCTCTTTTTCTGAGCCCTATCTACTCTATATTCATCCTGAAGCATCAGAACTATTCCTTGAAGAATTACAAGAAGGTATTTGTGGAAGCCATACAAGAGGCAGATCCTTGTCTCATAGAGCCATCACTCAGGGCTATTGGTGGCTAAATATATAAAAGGAAGTACAAGAATATGTAAAGAAGTACGATCAATACCAAAGGTTCACACCAAATATACACTAATCGGGAGGAATTCTGAACCCCTTATCCAGCCCTTGGCCATTTGCCTAGTGGGGCTTGGATATTGTTAGCCATTTTCTTAAAGCAACAAGGAACAAGAGATATTTGCCGGCCGGCACAAACTATTTCACCAAATGGGTTGAAGCTGAGCCCTTGGTGAATATCAAAGATGTGGATGCCAAGAAGTTAGTCTGGAAAAACATTGTCACCTAGTTCGGGGTTCCTCGTACCCTCATCTTGGACTATGGTCTTCAATTTGATAGCAAATCTTTCAGAAGATATTGCTGTGATTTGGGAATCGCGAATATATATTCTACCCCAGCTTACCCTAAGGAAATGGATAAGCCGAGTCTGTTAACAAAGTCATATTGAACAGGCTCAAGAAGAGGTTGGATGATGCGAAAGGAAAATGGGTAGAAGAACTACCACATGTCCTGTGGACATATCAAACCACTCCTTGGAGGTCAACACGGGAGACCCATTTTTCAATGACTTATGGAGTAGAAGCTGTCATTCCTTTAGAAACTGGCTTCCCAACACTATGGACTAGCTCATTCGATCCGAGTAGTAACAATGAGTTGTTAAAAAAAAGCTTAGACCTTATTGAGGAAAAAAGAGAAAATGCAATGGTTCAATTGGCATACTACCAACACAAACTCAAGAAAAGTTATGATGCCAAGGCATCTTTATAAGTGTTAAACAATCAAAGGCATCTTTATAAGTGTTAAACAGATCTTAAGTTATGTCAGGTCTCTCGGACCACATACTTGGGTGAAATTAACACTCAATGGCATCTTTATAAGTGTTAAACAGATCCTAAGTTATGTCAGGTCCTTCAGACCACATATTTGGATGAAATTAACACTCAATGACATCTTTATAAGTGTTAAACGGATCCTGAGTTATTTTAGGTCTCTCAGATCACATACTTAGCTGAAATTAACACTCCATAGCATCTTTATAAGTGTTAAACAAATTCTAAGTTATGTCAGGTCTCTTGAACCACATATTTGGGTGAAATTAACACTCAATGGCATCTTTATAAGTGTTAAACAGATCCTAAGTTATGTCAAGTCCGTTGGACCATATACTTGGGTGAAATCAACACTCAATGGCATCTATATAAGTGCTAAATAGATCCTAGGTTATGTCAGGTCTCTCGAACCACATACTTGGGTGAAATTAACATTAAATATCTGGTCCTCCAGACCACATACTTAAGGGAAATCAATACTTGATGGTATATTGCTAAGTACTAACGTTGGGGTACTTACTTGTCCTTCACTAATTGGTGAAACAAGTCCAGAATTACGCCCAAACTCCTTGAATTGATGGTTTTGAACAGGCTAAGAATCTCATTCGTTTGTCTAAGTATTAGGCAAAATGTAGGATGTTTGCCTCTTCTATTTTTTACAAAGTAAATTACTTACCTATATTAGATTCGATCTTCATTACAAAAGGATCAATTCACAGTGCAAGTATGTGACAAATCTTTTTATTGTTGATATTTAGTCAAATTATTTAAGATATTTAGTCAAATTATTCAAGCCGAGGACAAGTTGCTGTTATTAGATGTTATTAAAGGAGTTATAACACTTCAAGTTTACTGACAATAGTCATAATCTTAAAGGCATACAAAATAAAAACACATAGAATAAGAAGAAAAGTCTTTCCATTGATTAAAAGGAAGAAATATGTTACAGATAATAGCAACAAAAACGAAGACAAATTCTATATCTAAGCCTTGGAGTCCCCCTTGGAGCCAGCAGCTTGAAGGTTGGCCTCTTCAGCATCCTTAGCTTTGGAGATCACATCCTTGATTGTGAGTTGATCATCTGACTGGCTGGCTTAAGTTGGTGGTTGCACCTCCTTGCCCTTCTCGGTCTCAATTGCAACCTCAGCATTGAGAGAAGAGTCTTGAATGATGAGAAGCTGCTCATGAGGAGGTAAAGGAAGGGCAGTATGTGGAGGAAGTTCTGATGGAATCTCTCGAATATCCTCCGGGAAAAAGACATTCTTGGACCTCCTCAGCTTGTAGTCTACGGGGACTCCCGCCCGGTCCATTGCCACTCCCCAAGACTTGGTGCAGTAGTCCCTACACACCATGACCACCTCCTCTACCAATCAAGCCTCAGTATCCACCACCCCACGTTCATAGGATGTTCTCTCCGCAACCTCAGTGGCTTCTTTGGCCACACGAACTGCTTTTTCAGATGCATCTTTGACCTTCTTCAGTTCGGCCTTGTGATCCATGACAAATTGCTTTTGGGTGGCCAATTTAAGCTCTGTTGTGTAGAGGTTTTTGCGCTGATCCTCAGCTTGGGCTTCAGTAGTTTTTAAACTTGCCTCAACACATAAGCGTGCGCTCTCAACTTCCCTCAGCTTTTTGGTCAATTCTGCATGTTCCTCTTTGAGGGCTCTAAGGGCCCTCTTAGCATTGGCTCAAGAGTGGGCCTTAACATTAACTTCATCCCGAGCATTCCTTACCCACTCCTTGGCCACAAAAACTTGTTGAGTGATCTACATGATAATAACAAAGTGATCAGGTACATATGTATATGAATAAACATACATTCTAGTGTTGAACTCAGAAGGGTGTTGATTGACTTACCATGGCAAAATCTTTCTTCAAAGACATAAACATGTCTGGTTGTCTGGTGTGTCTAAGCCCCTCCATATCTCTAGGGAGAAGGAGGGGCTGCTCTAGGGCCTTGGCGAGTTGGGTGGCATGTCCCCTTTGGGATTCCCAAATGGGGGCATCTTAGGGAATAGGATCACCCCCCAATCTAAGAAAACATAAATGACAAGAAGGAAGTTTCCTAAAAAAGAAGAAGGCTGAGGAGATTGGCCGAGGAGGAGAAGAAAGTTTGAAGAGAGAAATACTTACGAAAGCAAGTGTGCTAATCCTGGTCCTTTAGAAAAGATCTTTAGAAAATTTCTTAAGGAAAGAGTTACGGAGGCTTAGGAATTTAGAATTTTTTGTGAGTTGGAGCGTTGGGATTCTCTGGAACACTTGAAGATTTGTCAACCATTGGATCTACGTGTCATTGTTGGATGTGGGGGACAGAATGCCGCCTTGAGTAATTAATGATGCTTCACAGGCTTCGAAATGTCAGTAACAATTATGAGGCGCGTAAAACGGCACTCCTACATGTGTGAATCAAGGAATCAGTTGGTTTTGTCTCTTGAAAATCAAAACCCCACTTTTTCTCCTCGGATGAGAGGGAAAAACCTGAGTTTTGAGGGGCTATTGTAGGGATAAAGGCCCAAAATCATATATTGGGCCTTGGGCTTTGTCGGAGGACGTTGAATGGTCCAAGGAGGGACAAATAGTTATTAGGGGTTCCAACTTAAAATATCATGAGTAAGGAACGAGTGAATGGTAGTTCGAGGAGGAACTCCTCCTCGAATATGATGAATGCAGCTTAAGTATGTATTCTAGTGATTAGAGTGACCTTCCAAGAAGCTTCACTGATAAGAACATGCCTCACGAACATATGAGAAGGAAGAAAACCCAAAAATATCTAAGGAAAAGTTGCTGCCACCACATTAAATGCACTGTAGCTACTTTTTTAGCTGCATTTATGTGAAGAAGACCTCTGAACATTGCTGCCTTGGCTACCACAACTCACAGAAAGTCAGAGAATGTGTCTGATGGGATAAATAATCAAGTGAGAGCTCAGATGATCGACAAGTGTAGGATCAAGATGGTCTAAAGAGAGCTATATAATGTGAGAGACCCTCCATGAGAAAGTGGGGGGGAAAGGAGAGAAAGAAGACTGTAGCAACTAAAATCATACTTGTATCCATCTGTTATTGATTTGTATAAAACAAATACCTCCTTGGACAGTGAATTTATTTGGCTTTACTTCCCTTGTTCTTTCTTGATCAACTTTCAAGTCCATATTAGCCGTTGTCAACTCCATTAGGGCCTAGTTTTTTAACTCATTCTCTACAAATTTATTGTATTGGGCTCATTGGGCCGAGATCCCTCTACTTTTTGGGCTTAGGTAGCAAAGAACGTGTCCCTACACTCCTATGTTGATAAAGTCGAAGTACCTTCTTTATGTCTCTATTTTTCACAAACATTTACTTCTCTATAATCTTCGTTAAGAATATCAAACATATCCTACTAAACTTAAGAGATTGCACTAATAATGGTTTTTCTTTTGGAGATTGTTTATCAGTTTTCCACTTCATCACTATATTCTGTGTTAACTACTATATGGTTTATTGCTTTTTATATTTTGAAATGCTTGTGATAATTAACCCATGATTATATTGAATAATAATTGATTAATTGGATCAAATTAATTAATTCACCTAAAATCAACCAAAGACTTTAATGGTCAATTTGGATTAAGGGCAACTCAATTCTACTCTACTCTCTATCTCTTCCTCTCAATCCAAACTAACCATAAAGTTTATGTTCATTGGTATTTGGAGATACCCAAGTTGAAATCTAGTGGTGGTAAGTGAATTTCAAATTCTAGGTTATGTATTTGACATGGTTTCAACTTTCAAGCAGCGATTCCATGATAAAGCAAGGCCACGTATTTTAGAGATATCTCCCTTAAAATAATTTTAGAAATTTTTCTTTAATTATTTTAAGAAACTAGAAACGTGATCAATTCAATTTTGTGCTCTTAGGACAAATTTGAGTAAAATCTTAATTCTGTCATTTTTATGGATCTTTTGGTGGCCCGTTGGTGGTGGGGTCGATGTGTTTTAACTTGGGTGATTTGGCTAGCTACGTAGTTTGATTTTTTTTTTTTTTTTTAATTTTTTTTTAATATGTGCTTGGCGTCGGTGTGATGGAAATTCAGGCATGGTTGTATCAACTGTGGATTACAATGGACGTGAAAATAAGCCATCATCATGATGGGTGTCTCATGCTGGAGATGAAAAGAAGAAGAAAAGAAGAATAAAGGGAGAAGAACAAAGAGAAGTACAAACAAATTGAACAAATACAACACAAGACATTTTATTATTATTGTCATTATTTCCCTAAAACATTTGGCCTTTTGATAAAAGCACTTCACTCACAAGATTATTTAAATTGATGGATGAAGAACCAAGTGGATCAGTTGCATCTTTGGCCAATTTTTTCCACTCCAAGGCCTTTTTCTTCATTTTTTTACCCTTGTCTCCTTCCATCAACTCTCTCACATTCTTCTCCACTTCTTCTCTCTTGACATCATTATTGATCTCCATGCCTATTCCCCAGTCATTGCAAGTATACTTGCAATTTGTTTGTTGATCTCCAATGAATGGACAACAAAGCATTGGCACTCCAGCACACAAACTTTCAATAATTGAATTCCACCCACAATGTGTTAAGAACCCTCCAACCGAAGGGTGGTTTAGCACTTCTTCTTGGGGGCACCAACTAATTATTAGAGATCTTTCTTTAGTTTCTATCTCGAATTCAAGTGGCAAAGTCCCTGATTCTCCAACGACTAAATCAGGCCTAATTACCCACAAAAATGGTTGTTTACTATTTGCAAGTCCCCAACCAAGCTCAATTAACTGTAATGGTGCCATAATAGCTACGCTGCCAAAATTCACATATAACACTGAGTTAGGTGCCTTAGAATTAAGCCAATTGAGGCAATGAGTTTCTTCCTTCCATAAACTATACCCAATTGATTCCAAAGGGTCATTGGGCAATTGATTGAGCAGTGGTTGGAGAGGACCAATGGCATATACATGAGAAAACATGGTTGAGAGAGCATCCAAAACTTCTTGCTCTAACATGTTAAATGTTTGAACAATAACTTTTGAAGCTTCATGAGCTCTCTTCGCTGTTTCGATCAAAAGATTAAGGATAATATCATTTGGATCTATGGTTCGAACAAAGCTTGGAAGATCCTTTAGACAAATTTCTCTTATACCTGGAATCCAATCTATAACAGTGTCTAGATATCCATTTGTTAAATAGCTTTCATCTGCATGATAAAGATTAAAGAATGTTTTTAGCTCAAAAATATGTGATCAATATTAATAAAATAATGCGAAAATTTTATAGGGTTATGCATTCTTTTTTACCTTTAAGTGGTATGACACCTTTGTCCTTGAGGGCAGGAAAACACATAAAACTCATTACACTGCAAGCAGCCATAGAGAAGCACATTACAATAGGGACTTTGAGTTCCTGAGCAGCCGTAACGGTGAAGGGCATGAAACCATCTGAGATAATACAAGTCACTGGAGGAATGTTTGATGTTGCATTGTTGAGTTTTGAAAGGAGGTGAGAAAATGGAGCTAAAAAGTTTTTCATAATGGAATCAGAAAGAGAATGAAGGTCTTGGGTGGCATCGGGATCCATGGGAGGGAGGCTGTCTGGAATAGTTTTGAATAGAAAGTCAGACAAGCCATCTAAGGAGTTAGGACCATTAGTTTTCAGAAAACGTTGGTGATTAAACTCAGTGTTCACAAAGGTTACGTGAAAACCTCTATGGTGGAGAAGCTTTGAAAACTTTAGCATTGCCTTTATGTGGCTTTGAGCTGGGAATGGAATACAAACTGCATGAGGCTTATCTGCTACAACTGTCTTCATATCCATTTTCTTTTCTGTTATCTGTGTGCGCATATGCATTTTTGGATATGTGTATCTAAACTGACCAAGTTTCATCTTAAATAGTAAATACTGAATATTTCTGTCAACTTTCAAATTTGGCAAGTGGTCCACTGACCCACTTCTTTAATATAGTAGCCATTTGGGTACAATTTTGGCTACAAGCAAAGACGACCTCTGGACTTTGAACCAACTATCATTCTCTTTAATTTCCTTGACGATTAGGTGTATGTTCGAATCAAACTTTATCATGTCCAACTCAACATTATGTTAGAATCACTTTAGTTCGTAATAGGTATGGGCTTTAAGGCCATCTTAGTCATCTTTTTTTATTTTTATTTTATTTTATATATATATATATATATATCTTAGTTATCTTGTGCAACACACATACTTATAGTACATACTCTATCTCCTATATAAAGATACTCGTATATATTTTATTATTTAAAAAATACAATACATTTATTCAGTATTTCTAATCATCCAACTAACATAAAATCTATTTCTTTCTCTTGGTTAATCACAGTCACCATTATTATCCTTGTCGTTGGGCATGGGCATGGGTATGGGCATGGCTGAGTCTAGCTGCCTGTGGATTGGACTTGTTTTGAGTATGTCCAATAAGATTGGGATGGGATTCAACGTTAAATGATTTACTAGAGGTTACTAGAGGTTAGCTAGCAATGGTTATCTAGCATAGGCTAAGCTTGCTTTAAATTTCCTTTCCCGTGCAAGTCTCTAATAGCAAGATTGTTTGAAACTCCTATTAAGACTAGTTGAAAATTGTGACTTGAAATTATGATTTTAGATCAAATTTTGTATATATGTACTATTGTGTAAAAGAGTGTGCAATAAACATTGCTCTAAAAAAATATTTATTTATTTCATATCTGTATGTTTATTTTTTATTTTTTTGTGCGTGTGTAAGTAATATATATATATATATATATATATATATATATATTAATAGGCAAAACTTAGAGAAAGTTCAATTAGAATTCAATTTTGCGCTATGTATCTAAATTTGTGAAGATCACACTATAATTGTCTACTTAAGCTTTTTATTTTATTTTTAGAATGATTATCCTCTTAAATTTGTGTCATGTGTCCACTTAAATTAATTTTTTAATTTTTATGTCAAGTGAGTTAATGAGTGCAAAATACTAAGAATCTAGTATTAATGAACTATAAAAATAAAATAAAATAACCAATTACATATACTCATTAAAATCACCAAACAACAAATATCACTACACATTATATCTTATTAAAAATTAGAAGAAAAAAAATGATCATAAGTAATATTAAATTTAATTAAGTAAGAATTTTAATATGTGACTAGTTACGTTTACTTAAAAAAAAATTGAATAATTATTTCTATTTTTATGATAAAAATTGTTTTTGATTTTAAATGTATCTATACATATGTGATATGAATGTGTTACATGCTATTTTTTTTAATAATTTAACTAATTATTTATATTTTTATAATAAAAATTGTGTTTAACTTTTAAATACATCTATGTGTTTGCATAAGTTACATACTAGTAATATTAATTGTCGGACCAAATCATTAATTGCAAATTGTTGTGAATAAAATGACTATAAGCCTATCACAGTAAGACAAGGAAATTCAAGGACGGGATAATTAATTAGTAATTAATATATATAGCCTGTGGATTCAATACAAAATGGAAAAGTATAGAGCTACTCATTTTGTTACAACTTACTCGTTTTGTTACAACTTGCACATCTATCAAATATCAAGTAATAATTGTACTATCTACTTCTAAAAAGTAATAAATGTAGTACCTTTCATTAGGTTCCAATTTGATTATTAGGGAACGCCACTTGGCCACGTATGGGCCAAATGCTTCACCTACTCTAAGATCAGATTAGTTTGAGACACGGACGGGGCTATTGATGGGCGTGGGCCCCCCCCAATTTTTTTTAAAATTTATATATATAGCCCAATTTTTTTTAAAGTTTATATATATATATATATATATATATATTTTAGTAATTTGGTTCAATAAAACTAGTCTCTGAGCACACGTTTCTATTTTTTGGGTAAAAATTAATAATTTACATTTATTATAATTTGAGATTTTTACTTTTTCCAATCACAAAAAAAAAAAAAAAAAAAAAAAAAAAAAAAAACCTAAAGCTGTAATGAATTTTAAAAAGAAAAATTGAAAAAAAAAAAGGAGGATAGAAGAAACAAATACATCGTGATGAAGTTTTTATTTTTTATTTTTTATTTTTAAAATGAATATGTGGGGTGAGTTTTGTAGATTGGAGAAGTTTTAAAACTAACAAAAGGGTAATCCTATTTTATAGGGAGTTAGTGAGTAGAAATAAAAATTTAAATCAACTTAAAAGTAGGAGTTTATTAGAAGCAAGACATTTCAACATAGAAATATGAATTTATTATTTTTTTCAATTTACTATTTTAACCACATTTTTAAGTTGTTGGTTAATTAATTTAGGGGTATTTTTGATAGGAAAAAAAAACAAAAACTAACTTTCTGAATCCTTTTTTAGTCCTTCTTAACAATATTATTGGCACTTTAGAAGGCCATAAAAAAAAAAAATTTATGGATTTCATCTAGAATAAAATTTAGCAAGCCCAAAAAATTTAGCACAACAACAAAAATCACAAATAATATATTATAAACCTGGTTTAAAACACTAATATTACTATTTTTGTGTGTGTTCTAATAAGTATTAATGTTTACTAAAAAAAAAAGGGATGTTTATCTCACATTGGTTGTATGTGTCTAGTGTCCACTGTTTATCAACTCGGTTTAAACTATTTTCGTGTGTTCTAATAAGTACTACAGTTTACTTAAAAAACAAACAAACAAACAAACAAACAAACAAAGCTAAAGAAAATATAACCCAATCAACTAAATTTTATCAAAAACAAATAGTCTGGCCTTTCAAAAATATAAAACAAAACTAATATGTCATTCCATCAAAGACAAAGACAAAAAAAAAAAAAAAAAAAAAAAAGAAACAAAACCCTAATCCTAACTTAGAGACATAGAGGCTGAATGGCTGAATTGAAGCAGTGAAGGGAGAGGTAGTAGCAGCAGCATGGTAGTAGAAGAGTCGCTGGACTCACCCCCAACCTCGACTCACCAGAGAGGCAATAATTATGCTTTTCTGTTAGTGTATGTGTCTTCTTTAAATGTAAAAGTTAGTTTGTTTGAAACTTTGAAATTAATTGGGACTTGAGATATAATAAAATCAATGAATTGTAATGTTGTGTTGTGTACATAGTGCGACAACTTTTTTTATTTTTTATGTTTGTGCCTTTATTTCTTTGTTCACTTGTTTATTTTGTTTGCCTATTTGTGATTTTAATTTGTCCTTTTATATGTGTGTGTATATATATATTGCCAAAAGTGAGGTGGATGGGCCGTGCCTCATTCGGGCTCATAATCTATTTGTAATATGGGCATGGATTTCCTACTTTAGGTAGTTCCTTATACAGAGATCCAACGGAGCTGCCTCTCCCTCTAAATTATTTTACTCTCCTTCTCTATTGTTACTGCACTAAGCTGATACTTTCTCACTCTTACTCTCAGTTTCCTTTAGAACCTTTCAACAACCATTTCCCCCTTTCGCTTCTCAAATTTATAGCCTAATAATTAATGGGGAGTTATGATTACTCTTGTGGTTAGTGGTAGAGGAGGTCCAATATCGTTAATTGTAAATGGATGTTTAGGTGGGACTGGGGTGTGGTGAGAATGGCTTTGGAAATAGTTCCCACTTCAGTAGACATGCTTGGCAGTGATGCTCCCTGACACTGCTGAGCAACCGATGTGATTCAGAAGACGTAGCGTAGTATGAATTAATGAAGATCATTCGTTCTATAGGCTTAAAGGCGGCTTAGGGCTTGGGCTTAGGTACGGAATGGGCCATATTATTGGGTTGAAGCCCGAGGCCCGAATGGATTTGGATATCGCAGGGTCGTACAATAGCCCCCCCTTGATTCATGCCCGGTTCTCTGGGACGAATCAAGGAATCCAAGGGGTAATGGCTGCTCGAGAAGTTCAACGGGTGGATATTGGTGGTTGAGGAACCCATTAATGTGCCCTCAAAAGGCGCGTTGTACCTGACTGTTCACTCAGCCGTCATCATTGTCTGACGGTTTATGAACCAAAACGGCACGTGTGGCAGTAAATAGGGATTTGTTGGCTCCCCCCCCCCCCCCCCCTCAATTATTACTATCATTTATTCCCTTTTTGGCTTTTATAAATAGCCCTCTGAGTCCCTCCTTCACTTTTGCATTCTTCATCCTCAAAATTTTCACTCTGCTGAGCATACATCTGTGCGCCTATTCACCAGTCTAGAGTCCTTTTCTTTCCTAGAGCCTAAAGTAAGTTCTCTACCTCTTCCTTTTACTTCAGTTTTTTTCTTCGAGTTTCTCCCTTCAATATGTAGAGCTTAAGATGAGTTATGCTTTTCTTCTAAACATTGAGGCATCCTTAACCACATTTAGGCAAACCTTTGACATTCTTGATGATGTGGAGGTGGCGTATTGCCACGAGAGTGAAATTGCTCTCCACAGAGGGGCTAACACTGCTTTTTTCCCCTTAATGGTGATTCTAGAGGGCGGGGTTAGGTTTCCCATAGACCCTCTTTTACTCAATACCCTTAGGTACTGTGGGCTGTGCCCCGACCAACTTCCCCCCAATTTTTACCGAGTAGTTAGTTGTGTTAGTAGGTTGAACCAAACATTCGATTTGCAATTAGACCACCATGATATAAACCACATGTACAGTCTGTGTGGGAACAAGAGATCCAACTATTACTTAAAGGTTAAAGATATGAGGGTACGACTAATATCATGCCTACTTGACTCTAATAGGAATTCAGTTGGGGAGTTTGTCCGGGTGCACGACAATTGGTTTGCCGGTGAAATCCCTTGCCCCCTCTCATGGCATGAAGTGGGTTCGTACCGATCTCTAACTTATTTGTCTTTCCACTTATGGTTGTTTTATTCATTTGAATACTAATTCACCTTATTTTTTGTTGCAGACGACAGAGTGTTTTCCCCAGATCTCAGGGTAGTTCATGTTAGGGATCTGAATTTTGTACTCAGGTCAAAGATATTTGTTTACTAGGACGGGCAGCTCTAAGCGTCCCATCTAATCCTTGGTGTCGAACCCGTGTACTCTACCTGGCAACCTTTCGAGCAAGCGCTTTTGGTAGACAGCCCCCTCCTCTCCTACATTGACGTTTGGCATGCAAATTTTCTTCCCTCAAGGTTCACAGTAGGAGAAGCTCGGGAACTTGGTCGGCGATATACTTGTTTGGACGAGCTTGGACCTCTATGACGAATCGGCAGAACGCGTGTCCCGACCCCTCCGAGAACTAGCTCACACGCCTATTGAGAACGAGGCTCCCGTTCAAGAAGAACCCGCCCAACCCGAAGAACCCGTTGAACCTGAGGCTCCTGCTCAGGGAACCGAGCAAGTAGCTGTAGAGTTTATTAACTCCTCTGACACCGAATCTGACTGTGGTGGAGACATGGTGACCCCAAAGACTATGACCATTGATCATTTTGTACTCGAGGCAAGGTAGATCGCGCAGCAGTAACCACCTCAGGGCCGAGGTCAGACGCCTCCCCCTCCTCCTCCTCCTTCCACCAGACGAACCCAAAAGAGGCAACGTATTACCGAGCAGACCTCTGCCAGTCCAAGTGATGTTGTAACCAAGACTGCCCCCCCAACCATCAAGGGGTATTGTCATTCAGGAGCCACAAACTTAGGTCGGGGCGAACGTGATGTCCTCCTCCCGAGCAGCGTAAGCGTTGCAGCCCACATTCCAGTTGGATAGCAAGCCACTCCCTGCGAATGCTAGTGTACGGGTATGGGAGAAAGGTGAAGGGGGTTGTGTTGCCCAAAGCTTGGTGCACGACCTTCTTTTACCCGAGGACGTGCACGCCTTTGAGGAGGGGACAGAGGAGTCCATGGGAAGGAGGCTACAATGGCATACTATTGTGGTAATCTTTCTTTTACTGATTTCCTATTAACCCTTATATGCATTTTTTTTTATTGCCGTACTGATTACTTCTGCTTCATTAGGCTGCTCAACTGGCCCATATCCTCGATGGGCGGTTAAAGGAACTTTCTAAGGATTCTGGCCGGGAGAAGGCTGCTAGGGAGGCGGCTGTTAAGACAGCAAAGGACAAGATAAAAGTTGCTGTCGCAGAAAAGGCTAAGGCGCTGGTGGAGAAGAGGTCCGCAGAACTCGAGGCAAAGCAAAATGAAGCCGATTTGAAGCTAGCCGAGGCAGTAAGTCTGAATACTGCTTAAGCCGAGGAACTTGCCAACCTGAGAGCGGCTTTGGAGGCTTGTGGAAACAAGTGGTATAATGAAGGGTTTGCCAACGCCAAGAATTCCGTGGAACCGGTGTTGGGTTTTGAGGATGGTTGGTTGGCTACCCTGCAAGCCTTGGTTGTCCCTGAAGACTCTCCTCTTAGGGATCTCAGCCAGATACCCTTCCCAAGCTCTACTCTAGCCATGTAGAACCCTTCGGCACCCATTGATGAAGAAGAGACGGCAAGCATGAGGGAGCTAGTGGAGCAAATTGACGCTTATGTGGAGTTGGATGATATTGAAGCCACCAGTATCCCCCGTGCTGGTGATCAGCTTAGTGAGGATTCTTTAGCCCACAACAAACTAACAGCTGACCAAGACCACCGCCTAAACACAACCTGCAGACCTAATGACCTGATTACCAGACCGGACCCTTATCGCTTACTCTCACTTTTCTTGTTCTTAAGTATTTAATCCCTTTCAGTTAATTTGCTAATGTCACCGAGTTATGGTGACTGAACAATTATTTTCTTTGCTCGGTTTAACTTACATATTGTCACCGGGTTTTGGTGATAAGCCATTGGTTTTGTTTTTGCGTGTCGACTTTGTTTGAATAAGGTTTACTTGCTAAATGCTTGCTTTAATCATACTTATGAATGCTTTATTACTGTATTGTTTTCTTCGTCATGTTCTCCTATTTTCCGTGCATGTACATCTTCCTAATGATTGGGTTTGAAGGATCACTTTCGAGCAGGCTTAATGGCCGGGACTGGTTTGAAGGGTTGAATAGGTTAAGCCCTCAACCACTGGAAACCCTATTCAGCATATATTTGCTTTCTAGGGAAGATGTATAGTATAGGAAACCGAGATGTAGATCCCCGCCCCTAGGTGACTTTCTGATCGAACTGTACTGTAGGCTTCCACCTGCCCGGGAACCAGGCCTTTTTCCTTGGAATATCCTTCAGTATAAGGTTTCCACTTGCCTGGTGATAATAATCGAACCAAGAAGCAGATTTCTGTCCTTAGGATATTTTTCAGTATAAGGTTTCCACCTGTTCGGTGATAATACTCGAATCGGGAAGCAGGTTTCTATCCTTAGGATATTTTTCAGTATAAGGTTTCTACCTGCTCAATGATAATAATCGAACCACAAAGCAGGTTCTGTCCTTAGAATATTTTCAGTATAAGATTTCCACCTGCCCGGTGATAATAATCAAATCGGGAAGCAGATTTCTGTCCTTAGGACATTTTTCAGTATAGGATTTCCACTTGCCCAGTGATAATAATCGAATCGGGAAGCAGATTTTTGTCCTTAGGACATTTTTCAGTATAAGGTTTCCATATGCTTGGTGATAATAATCGAACCAGGAAGCAGGTTTCTGTCCTTTGGATATTTTTTAGTATAAGGTTTCTACCTACTCGGTGATAATAATCGAACCGGGAAGCAGGTTTCTGTCCTTAAGTTATTTTTTAGAATAACGTTTCCACTTGCTCAGCGATAATAATCGATCGGGGAGCAGGTTTCTGTCCTTAGAACAAGTTGCCTTAGTCTTTCTAGCTTCCTCTATATTTGTTGGCCGGCACTACCAAAATAATAATAAAATTGAATACAACTACAATGAGAAGCATCATCATCATATTAGCTAATGAAATGTACATATTCGGATTTACACTTCCATGTACGGATAGTCAGTGATAAAACTTCTTGAGATTATGGACATTCCATGGCTGAGGAAGTGGCCTCTCGACTAGGTCCTCTAAATAGTACGCTCCCGCGCCCGCGATGACAATAACTCTGTACGATCCTTCCCAGGCTTGGGTTAACTTCTTGACATTTGTATCTCGCATATTCCCCACGGATTTCCTCAGCACTGAATCTCTAGCACTAAATTCCCTAGTCTTTACGTCTTGGTAGTAACGTCGAGCAATTTTTGCTGATACTCCGCCAGTCATATAATTACCGCTTCTCGGCACTCTTTCAACCAATCCAAACGTTCTACCATTAGCTCATTGTTTTGGACGGGGTCAAATCCTACAACTCGTGCACTGCATAAGTTCACCTCGACCGGTATCACGGCTTCTACCCCGTATGTTAAGGAGAACAAAGTCTCCCCTGTGGACCTCCTAAAGGTTGTTCGGTAAGCCCACAAAACGTTAGGTAGCTCTTCTGCCCACCTTCCCTTTGCACCGTCCAATCTTTTCTTCAACTCGTTGTCAATTGTCTTGTTGGTAGCTTTAGCTTAGCCATTACTCTGCGGATACACTGGAGTAAAATACCTGTTTTTGATTCCGAGATCACTACAAAAAGCGCGAAAAGCTTTACTGTCAAATTGCAGTCCATTATCTGATATCAGCAAGTCCGGCACCCTAAATCTTGTAACTATGTTTTTCCACACAAACTTCTTGACGTCCATATCCCGGATATTAGCTAAAGCCTCGGCTTCCCCCTATTTCGTGAAGTAATCAACTACCATTAACACGAACTTGCGATTGCTTGTTGCCCGGGGAAAAGGGCCGAGAATATCTAGCCCCCATGTGCGAATGGCCATGGGCTGCTGACGGGATTCAAATGACTTGCTGGTTGATGGATAAGAGGGGCATGCTTTTGGCATCGTTCACATTTACGCACATACTCAACAGCATCTTTCTGTAATTGCGGCCACCAAAATCCCTGAGTCATTGCTTGGTGTGCTAATGAGCGCCCCCCTACATGACTGCCACACACCTCGTCATGCAACTCAGCCAGAAGCTCATTTACTTTCTTGGGGTGCAAGCATGAAAGGTACAGTCCCCTAAAAGACCTCCGTTATAACTTGCGATCTGCTGACAACCAATACCGAGTAGCCACTCGACGAATCTTGTTAGCTTCCTTTTCATCGTCCGTAACTTAATCTTTAGCCAAGAAGTCAATGATCGGGTCTATCCAACATGGCTTGGTTGTCGAAATCATGGCAACGTCGACCCCAGCTGTATTAACGCTATCTGCCACACTAATACTTGGCTCAATTATAAGCTCCACTTTGATTAGCCGAGGCACCTCCTCGGTCATTGACGATGCTAACGAAGCCAGGGAGTCAGCATGTCTATTCTGCACCTGGCCCACTTGGGCTACCTTCATTGTACAAAACTTATTCATGATTTGCTTTACTGCCTGTAAGTATTCTTTCATCTGGGAATCCCGGGCGTCAAAGTTGCCATGGACTTGATTAACAACCAGCCGAGAGTCCGAGTATACCTCCACATCCCGGGCACCCATTCCTAAAACAACTCTCAATTCGATGAGTAAGGCTTTGGCCTCATTATTAAAGGCCTTAAACCTTAACCTAAAAGAATGCTCCAACCGTATCCCTTCAGGAGTAATAATGATGATCCCGGCACCGGCTCTCATGGCACTCAATGCTCCGTCTACAAATACTTTCCACGGGCGATTCTCTATATGACAAACCATCTTTCTATCGCTCTTGGGAGAAAACTCCGCAACAAAATCAGCAAGGACCTGGCCCTTCACCGAGCTTCGTGGCCTGTACCGTATGTCAAAGGAACCTAGCCGGGTCCCCCATTTAGCTATTCGGTCCATGAAGTCTGATCTTCTCAACAACGACTGTAAAGGATATTCGATCAGGACAAATATGGTATGAGCTTGAAAATAATGTGACAACTTTCTCGTAGCATGTACTAGGGCTAACACCAGTTTCTCAAAGGGTAGGTATCTTGTTTCGGCATTATCCAAAGTCTTGTTGATGTAATACATAGTTTGCTGCACTCCTTGGTCCCTTAGCAGCACGACACTCACAACATGATTGGACATTGAGAGGTACATGAATAAATCCTCTTCGGGCCCTGGGGCTATTAACATGGGTGCTCGCGTCAAATAGTCTTTTAAATCCCGAAAAGCTTTGTCACATTCCTTATTCCACTGAAATCCTCTCCATTTCTTCAAAAGTTGATAGAATGGTCGGCAACGATCGGCAAATTTAGAGATGAACCGGTTAAGTGCAGCTAACATCCCGGTCAATACTTGCACTTCTTTCGAACTTCTCGGTGGCTTGAGGTGCTTCACGGCTTCAATCTGATCAGGGTTGACCTCTATCCCCCGATGGGTGATCAGATACCCTAGGAACTTACTAGCCCCCACACCATAAGTGCACTTCTCAACATTAAGGCGCAACTTATGTTGTCGAAGCACCTCAAACACTCCCTGAAGATCCTCTATATTCTGTACTTCCTGTTTAATTTTTACTACTATGTCATCAATGTATACCTCGACCGTACGTCCTATCTTATCTCGAAACATCCTCATCATCGTCCGTTGGTACGTGGCCCCGACATTTTTTAACCCAAAGGGCATTACGGTATAAAGATAGTTGGCATCCTAGGAGATGAATGCTGTCTTTTCTCGGTCCTCGGGTGTCAAGGCAATCTGATGATACCTTTGAAAGGCGTCTAAGAAGCTCATTTTTGGGTGTCCGTATGTAGAACCCACTAACTGGTTGATCTTTGGCATAGGAAACAGATCTTCTAGGCATGCTCGGTTCAAATCTGTGAAATCTACACAAACCCTCCACTTACCATTCTTCTTCTTTACTACTACGGTATTTGCTAACCACTCCGGGAAATAGATTTCCCTTATTGCCCCAGCTTCTTTCAGCCTTTGAACTTCCAACTTCACTGCTTTGACATGCTCCTTGGCCGATCTTCTCAGCTTCTGCTTCTTAGGTGGGAATGATGGGTCTACGTTAAGCTTATGGACAATGAATTTGGGGTTAACCCCGGGCACCTCATACGGACTCCATGCAAACACATCCACATTCTATATAAGGAATAACAACATTTCTACCTTATCCTGGTTCTCCATGCTTGTTCCTATTTGAAAATACCTATCAGTATCCGGTAATATTTTGACCTTAATCAACTCCTCGGCACAACCAGCCCCATTTCTCCTCGGGGCTCCTGTTATTGTTATAATGATGCCTCATCAGTGGTTTCCTTCTGTTTAGCCTGCTTGTCCTTCCAACTGATTGCGGCAACTAGGCATTGCCTGGCCATTTGCTAACTTCCTCGTACTATAGCAATGCCTGTTCGGTAGGAAATTTAACCTTCATGTGTAATATGGATGGAACATCCCCCATTACGTGAATCCACGGCCTTCCCAGGATTGCTGTGTATGGGGAGAACGAATTGACTACTATGAAGGTCACCATCACCTCCTTACCTTCCATATTTATGAGAATGGAAATTTGACTCTCAGGAATCACCACCCTTCCATCAAATGAGACCAACAGCGTATCATACTTTGTCAAGTCGTGATTCTTAAATCTGAGCCCTTTGAATAGGTCCAGATACATTACGTTGACCCCGCTTCCCTGGTCTACCATCACCCTTTTCACTAAGAAGCTGCTTATCTGCGCCATCACTACCAACGCATCATCGTGCAATTGAATTGTTCCCTCCAAATCCTCCTCGTCAAAAGCAATGGGCCCTCGACTAATTTTCATTTTCTTATCGGGAGGTTGGTCTCCCGAGCAATTTTCCACGGGTGCCACTGTCAACACTCCTCTTCTGGTTATAATGGTACCCCTCGGGGTAGCATGGATGACTTTAATCACCCCTAATGGCGGTGGGAGAGGATTCCCCTTTTGCTGAGCACCATGACTGGCACCCCGGTTTTCGGAATCCATTATGAACTCCTTCAAATATTCGGCCTTCACCGGCTACCCTAGATGATCTTTTAATACCTGACATTGCTCAGTGGTGTGCCCCTTATCCCTGTGGTATGTACAATACAAGTTTTGGTTCCTTCAAGACGGGTCACCCCCTATCTTGTTCGGCCACCTAAAGAACGGTTCGTTCTTAATCCAGTCTATGATCTTGTGTACTGGCTCCTTGAATGCCACGTTCACTCCCTCCATTTGTGCTTTCGGTTCCTGCATCCTCAAGTCCTTCCGTAGTCCCCAGGGAAAAACGCCATGCCGAGAATGATTTAGTAACAGCGCCTTGCCCTTACTCTGCAGCCAATCATCCTCGAGGTGTTTATACTCCTCAGTACACCTCATGATTTGCCTCATATCCTCGAGAGGCCTTTTCGTCAACGACTCCTGTAGTTCAGAATCCTTGGGCAGCCCTATCCTAAAAGTGCTTGCTACAATCTTCTCGTTACCTCCACCAATTTCATTGTAAAGCTCCTAATACCGACTGGCATAACTGCGAAGAGTTTCGCTGACCCTCATCTTTATAGACAGTAATGCATCCACCGGTTGCAGCACCCGGTTGCATGTTACAAACAGAGCACTGAATTCCTGGATAAGCTCGGAAAAACTGTGAATGGAACCTTTTCGCAGCCCATTAAACCATCTTAATGCCGTGGGCCCGAGGCTTGAGGGAAACACCTTACACATCAGCACATTGTTGTGTGTGTGTAGAGACATCATATGGATATAATGACTAACATGCTCTATCGGGTCCGTTTTCCCATCATAGGAGTTAAATGGTGGCCGTGTAAATTTGCTCGGCATTGGGGCCCGTTCAATGTTGTCTGAGAACGGTGACTGAACGGTGCTTCGTAAGGCGTGGCTCATAGCATCCACAGCAGCATTGTAGGGCTGTCGCTCCTTTAGGGAATCCGAACCCCGGTCGGCATATCTGTGTGAATGTGAATGGTCCTGGCGTCGACGCGACTCTCAAGAATGGGAATGGTTCCTGTGTCAACGTGATTCTCGGGAATGTGAATGGTTCCTGCATCAACGTGATTCTCGAGAATGGGAATGGCTCTTGCGTCGATGTCATTCTTGTGAACGAGACCTATCTCGGCATAGGCGGGAACCGGACTGGTTGGATCCCTCCCCACGTTGATTTTCCACACTACCATCCCTCCTTTCTCGGTCATCTCGGTCCCTTCTCTAGTGCCTACCTCTTGCCTCCAACTCCAAATCTCTTACTAGTCTGCGCAATCGCTCCACCTCCTGATCTCTCTCGTCGAATTGCTCGTGCCCCGAGGTGCCTGATATTGTTCAGTGTGTTTGATATAACCCTTCTCCAAGGCCAGACTATTCCTCTTCTAGCTCACGCTCCCTATCCTCACGTCTTTTATGTCTTCTCTCTTGCCATGTGGATTCCCGAGAAGACCCCACAGATCCGCTTTCAGCGTGGCCTCCCGAACGTCCTTCAGACATTTTCCCGTGCGTGAGTCTCAGTCGAACCACAGCTTTGTAAGAGATTCCCACAAACAGCGCCAATTGTGCACGCCAAAAGTGAGGTGGATTGGTCGTGCCTCACTTGGGCTCACAATCTATTTGTAATATGGGATTGGATTTCCTACTTTGGGTAGTTCCTTATACAGAGACCTAATAGAGCTGCCTCTCCCTCTGAATTATTTTACTCTCCTTCTCTATTGTTACTACACTAAGCTGATACTTTCTCACTCTTACTCTCAATTTCCTTCAGAACCTTTCAACAACCATTTCCCCCTTGCGCTTCTCATATTTATAGCGTAATAATTAGTGGGGAGTTATGATTACTCTTGTGGTTAGTGATAGATGAGGTCCAATATCGTTAATTGTAAGTGGTAGTTTAGGTGGGACTGGGGTGTGGTGAGAGTGGCTTTGGAAATGGTTCCCACTTCAGTAGACATGCTCGACAGTGATGCTCCTCGACACTGTCGAGCAACCGATAGGTAATAAGACCGAGCAATCACTTTCTTGTTTGGGAAGGAGATCACCAAATGTGATTCAGAAGACGTAGCGTAGTATGAATTAATGAAGATCATTCGTTCTATAGGCTTAAAGGCGGCTTGGGGCCTGGGCTTAGGTACAGAATGGGCCATATTATTGGGTTGAAGCCCGAGGCCCGAATGGATTTGGATATCGTAGGGCCGTACATATGTATATATATATATATATATATATATATACTCACTAAATGGAAAATTTATTTAGAGTTTCATCATGATTTTTTTTTGTTATACTCCCCCCCCCCCCCTAATACCAAGTTTTGGCTCCATCCCTGGTTAGAGAAAAGAGAAATGGCCACTTGGACGAAATAATAGCTATAAACCATACCTACAACAAAAGAAAATATTTTATTTACAAAAAGTTTTAATACCACAAACAATTTTACAACTTTTTTGCTTATGATATGGTAGAGTGTGAGTAATGGAGAAAAAATGGTAAATTTACATGTAAGTAATAACTAGATAACAACTCAGGTTGGTCATGTTAGAATTGTAGCAAAAAAGTTGTGAAATAGTTTGTAGAACCAAACATAAGAGAAAAGAAGGTCCATTATTTCAAGAAAAAAGTAGGTGCAACTATAGTCCATGCGATTTGCAAGTTTCTTGTAACATTTTGGTCCTATTACAATAAATTCAATGAGTTGATCTCATGCTTCTTAAGGTCTCATGAGATTTTTGAAATTTTGCATTTAAAACCTCTAATTAGTATTATGGAGTTATTTCGAATGGATTTCTCCTTATAATTATTTAGTGTGAGTGATATGGGTGACTACATACATTTAAAGAAATAGTCATATGTCCGACAAGCTCTAAACACCGTGCCCTTAATAGAAAAATAAATAAACAAATGAAACATTGCTACAGTTTACTTGGCCATTAAAATATTATATGAAATAAATGAAACAGGTTTTTATTCTTATTATCCATACCACATATTATCAAAGAGGTTTAACATATCTGATTCCAATTTTCTTAGGTCTAACCTTGGCTAACTCTCAAAAGGAGAACATATATAGTGCAAATAATACGAGTCATAGATATGTACTATAAATGTAGTATCGGTCCATGTAAAATAGAAATAGCTCGATTAGCTTCTATAACTTTATACCGTAGGCATAAAGCAATGCTATAAATACAAACACAATAATTTTCACAACATATTTTAGACTGAGTTAGCAGGTTATTAATGATTCACAAATGAGTCCACTATTTACAATATTTCATCTTCATATATATATAAAAAAAAAAAAATTAACACTTTTATTATTTATCATTAACAACTTGTCACATTTATGAATTAAATTTGTTGTCAATTTTAATGTGCATGTAGACTTATTGTAATACTAAAGAGCAGCAGTGTCTTGCTTGAAGGTTTTTTTTTTAGCTTCACCTATCACTGAGTATTTTCTAAGAAATTAACGTTAATAGCTGAAGCTATATATGCTTTGGGTGTTTTTAATTCCGGGCTTTGGATGTTGCTTATTCTTTTTGGTACTATTCATGGATCTTACAGTATTATTTCAGCTAACTTTTATCTTTATTTACATATTTTCAACAAAATAAGTGAATCTCAAATAGACACTTGATCTATTTACAACTTCACCAAACTCCACTATTTTCTTTATAATATTTAAAGTAAGCTCTCACAATAGCTGAAGCTATACTTTTGGCACAACGGGGAGCCTTTTGGGACAGTTTCCATCTCTGCCCCCAGGCCCCAGCTACGTTTATTCAGCAAAAAGGAAGAAAGTGAAGCTATATATATTTTGGTTGTTGCTTGTTCTTGATCTATTAAGATTTGACTTATTCCTAATCGTCAAACATGCAGCTTGCACGGTCTACCTTCAGCATGACCCAGAATTTTATGTTGGCTACCACCCCCACACCCCCAAAAAAATATATAGGGAAATGCTATATATATATATATATATATATATATATTTGGGTCATGCTAATGAGTGCCTTTAGGGTACTCATTAATAATTCATTTTAGGAAAGTTTTGATACAACTTTTATGGAAAATAAAAAAAGCTATCGAAATATTAATTTTTTTTTTCATTTCCTATAAAAACTTTCTTAAAATGAATTATTAACCAGTGCATTAAGGGCACTCGTTAGCATTTCCTTATATAATATCACCCTGTGTCAAATTTTGTATTTTAAGGAGAGATGACTGCACAGTCCTTGAAATATGTCATAACATTTTCAAAACATTATTATTTTTAGTTGTGGTGGATCGGAGTCTAATATTTTATTATTTTATTTATTTCTTTTATAATATAATATCACCGGGTGTCAAATTTTGTATTTAAGGAGAGATAAATGCACAGTCCTTAAAATATGTCATAAAATTTTCAAAACATCATTATTTTTAGTTGTGGTGGATCAGCGTCTAATATTTTATTATTTTATTCATTTCTTTTGACTTATGATCGAACTGACACCTCAACTTTTATGAAAATGTTATAATAATTTGTTATCTCTATTGCACAACTCTTAAATAATACAAGACCTTTAATACATTATTTTCACCCTCCCTCTGCTTTACATTTTCAACTAACCATCTCCCTCCCATCCGTCCACATGATTTCTCCCATGGCTTCAATTTATAAATTTATTTTTCTATTGAGTAAGTATAATTAAAATTATGTTTCCTAAGCATTGAGACCCCAAAATTATGAATCCCTCTTTAAAAAAAATGCATCTTCTAACTTCAAATATTCATTAGATTGGAAAATTTCTTAATCATTAGAAGATGCATCTTATGAATATTACATCTTAATCAAATGGGTAAGATTGGAACATTTGCATCTTCTAATTTTTTGTATCATGTACATCTTTTAAAAATCATTCTAATATTACATCTTAATCATTTACATTTCTTTATAGTCTAATTTTACTAAGGAATCTCTTAATGGGTCTTGATGTTCTTGTAAAGAGGGAAAATTCCCGACCTATCACAAGCTGACATGTCATACTATCAAGTCCACAAAATATAGCCAATTACAAAGCACCACATATTGCTACTAGGTTTTGCTATCACTACTCAGAAACCAATAGAAATTTGCCAAGTGTCATGCAAAAACCAAATCACACATCAGCGCGTGTAAGTGATGACACAAGCAGTCCAGCACGTATAAGCGATGACATAAGCAATCCAACGCGTGTAAGCGATGACACAAGCAGACCAATCAGGCTGTGACATGTGTCACCAATTAGACTCCGCCACGTGTTGCTCACCCACCCCCAAAGTCCTATAAATAGAAGCCTTCCTAAGGCATTTCAAGGGAGTTGGAGGAGATCCTGAGGAGAGCTAGGAGGAGATCCTGGGAAGAGCTGGAGGAGACCAAGATTCAGAAGTCTAAAAACTCTGTTGGAACCAAGTCTTGAAGCCTCCAAGAACTTCAACTTCGAATACAAAGAACATTCGAAAAGAAATCATCCAAATCATCTTCCTAGATCTCAAAGGTCACTGGAATCAATCTCAAAATCCTCCAGAAACCTCAACAAATCACAAATCAGCAAAGCTCTACAGATTCAAGCCTTCAAAGCCCCAAAGAATTTCTAGCACAAATCTTCAAATACAAAGAACATTCAAAGAGGAATCATCCAAATCATATTCCTAGATCTCAAAGGTTACTGGAATCAAGCTCAAAAGCCTCTAGAAACCTCAACAAATTACAAATTGGTGAAGCTCTATGGATTCAAGCCTCCAAAGCTCCGAAGAACTTCCACCATAAATCTTCAAAGACGAAGAACGCACCAAGAACACGAAGAACACACAAAGAATGTGCCAACAAAGAATTTCTAACAAGCTCATAGACAGAGATTCATTGTAATTCCGTTTCAAAGGTCTTTGATCAATTCCTCGGCCAAATTAAAGGATATCTTGTGTTCAAATCAAAGTCACACTACTACAATTCCAATCAACAAATCTTTTAAGGAGATCAAATCAGAGGATAACTCTTTTATAATTACAGAGAATTATACCACACAATCATCAATACAAATTCGCATTTGCGAAACTATTTTACTTGTTTGACTCATTTCAAACCGAGAAATTTAGTCGTCCACAAATTTTGGCATGTCCAGTGGGACATCTCTGCCTCTCATCTCCTTCTCCTTCAAAGAAAGAAATCTTCATCATCTTGCTACCAACTTAAATGGCCTCTAGCAATAACATTCAAGCTTCAACAATAGCAACTTCAATTAAATTTGGTACGGCTACCACTAGAAACTACATTGGTGCAATCAATTGTAGCCAACTTAAAGCAAACAATCAACTTCAATCTCAATCAACCAAGGAAGCCAAGGTCCAGACAATCATCTCCTTAGACCCTCTCATAAGAAACAAGGTCATCAACAAGGACATCTCCACCTTGGAACACCTCAAGTATGGGGGCAAATCCCCTTCTTCCTTCACAAGAAGTTGGTCGCACGATTTCTCTCCCATCAAAGGGAACCCAAAAGATGAGATTTCACGCGCTGACTTCAAATCACTTTCTTTTCCATCATCTTGGGAAGTTGTGTCAGTCATGATGACTAACACCTCTACAATGGAAGAAAAGATGGCTGAAATGGAACAAAGGGTTGTCTTTCTCACAAAAGCACTTGAAGATAAAGACCTCCAAATTGCAACTTTAATGAACAAACTCGAAGTATAAGATCTTGGTGAATCAAGCCATGGTCATAAATTCACATTTGCGAAGGATGACGAAGGGAGAGAAATTGAAAACACTCCCCGACGAGAACAATCTACTTCGGTTGCTTCATTGTCAGTCCAACAATTACAAGACATGATAACAAATACCATTCGAGCACAATATGAAGGTTCTTCTACAAGTTCTCTCACATATTCAAAACCCTACACAAAGCGCATCGACAACATAAGAATGCCAAATGGGTATCAACCCCCCAAGTTCTTGCAGTTTGATGGAAAAGGAAATCCTAAGCAACACATTGCTCACTTTGTAGAAACTTATGAGAACGCAGGGACTCAAGGAAGCCTCCTTGTAAAGCAATTTGTTCATTCACTCAAGGGAAATGCCTTTGATTGGTATACATACTTAGAACCTAAGTCAATCGACAGTTGAGAATAACTCGAAAGTGTGTTTCTTGACTAATTCTATAGCATGCATCGCACAGTGAGCATGATGGAGCTTACTAATACCAAGCAATGGGAGAATAAGCTGGTGGTTGATTATATCAATCTATGGCGTTCTTTAAGCTTAGATTGCAATGATAGACTTTCTGAAATATCTGCTGTAGAGATGTGCATACAAGGCATGCATTGGGGACTTCTTTACATCCTTCAAGGGATAAAGCCCCGAATATTTGAAGAGTTAGCAACTCGTGCGCACGACATGGAGTTGAGCATTGCTAGCCATGGAAGTACAAACCCTCCCATACTTGAGGAAAGCAAAAAGGAAGTAAGGAATAAGGAAGAATGATAGGAATGCAAAATCAACCTCAAAGACCCAATGGCTATTAACACTGCCGAAGTTAAGGTTCCAAGAAGAGGAGTAAATGCAAATGAAAAACGACTTGAAGGATGGCAAAAGAACGAAGTGCGTCGTCTGACTTTAAAGGAAAGAGAACAAAAAGTATATCCATTCCCCAATGAAGATGTGCCAAACATCTTTGAACAACTATTGCAAATGAAGTTGATTGAATTGCCAGAATGCAGGCGACCAGAAGACATGGGGAAAGTTAATGACCCTAGCTACTGCAAATATCATCACATCATTGGCCACCCAATCCAAAAATGCTTCTTCTTCAAAGAACAAATCATGAAACTTGCCAAAGAAAACAAGATTGATCTAGACTTCAATGAAGTTATTGGGTCAAACCATGTGACCGTTGCTTGTGATGTACTTTCAACTCTTAAGCAGGGGGCAAACACCAACCAAGCTTACAAATTGATTGACAATGATGGCATAAGGATCGGCCCCACGAATGGGAAGTTCCTTAAACACTTCTATGCTTGAAAATCGAGGATTGCTCCTCGATAAGAGCTTAAACTACCCACTACAGCGCTGCAAGAGTACATGATGTCTTCCTATTACCCTTGAAAGCGTACCAATAAGGAGAAATTAATCCCACTCTATGTCACCAATTGCGAGTGTGGTGTAGTTGTTGGATGCCCATGTCACCCTTGAGCCCTCCTTTTTGCAAAAGGATCATCAAAAAATAAATCATTAAAAAAAAAAAAAAAAACTGTTGAACTACGTAATGACTTGATCCCTCTCTATGATACGTAGGCAACTTGGTATCATTTACTAAGTTTAGTCACATGAAAAGAGGAAGGATTGCCAGACTAGCTTGAAGAGTTTTTCAAAGGTCATCAATATGCTTTTGAGTTCCCTTTGATTGGCGGGTGTTGCTTAAGATCAGTCAATTGCTCACTACATGATGCTCGAAGATCATTGCGGTAGAAAATGACTGCTGCAAAGAATTGGTGTTACTCAGCTTTCCTTGAACTAATGATAAACATAAGTTGGTTCTTGGTTGTGGAGTAAAATAAAATCTTCAACCTCTTTTGCAAGGAATGAAGTCTGCATGGCATTGCTCATCTTCTGTGGACATCCTCCCACATCTCTAAAGTATACTTTGCATCACTTATCTCCTGGGGGCATCTTCTTGTACCTTACAAGTCTAAGTTACATCATCTCTCTTCTAGGTTGTGGCATTTCACAGCTTTGAAATTTGAACCACATCATCTCATTTCTGAGTGGTGCCATTTCACATCATGTTTTTAAAATTTGGACAATGTCACCTTCCTCCAGCATCTGAAGTTGATGTTGCATCATCTCTCCTCTAAGGGCATGTTCGTGCAATGTCAAAGTCTTGGCAGCATTCTTCTCACATTTTCAAGATTTTGTCGGCATTCTCTTTGCATCTTCAAAGTCTTGATAGGAGCTTCTTGAAACTTCAAGGTTTTGTTGGCATCTCCTTGCATCTTCAAAGGCCTAATGAGAGCTCCTTGCATCTTCAAAGTCTTGTTGGCATCTTTGAAATCTTGATGGCTGGCTACAGTGCTACGTGCCCTTGATGTTTGAGCTATATTGCTTTTGAAAATTGGTGCTAATGCAACCTCATTATAAAGGCCAATATTGGTGCAACTTTAGTGCAAGTGCAGGTGTCAATATAGCTTCATGGAAAAAAAATGAATATTGGTGCAGCTACAGTGCAAGTGAAGTGTTGACATGGCTTCATGTTAAAACGACTTCATTAAAAAAGACAAATGCGAATTTGCTTCAATAGACAAAGTAATGGTGATGCTTCAATGCAAATGCAAGAGTTAGTGCAACTGCATGACAAAGATAAATGGTGACGCAACTTCGGCGCAAACAAAGATATAGATGCAGACTCAATGTAAATGCAAACTTTACACTGCTTCATGATAAGAACAATTGGTGTGGCCACGTTGCAAAGACAAGTGTGGAACACCTTCATGCAAAAACAAGTGCTAACATAGTTCCATTGCAACGACCAGTGCTAGTGTTGCTTAATTGCCAAGACAAAGGCTAGTACAACTTTAAAGTCAAGTACTTGTTAGCATCATTGTATCATGAACACCGGCGATAGCATTGTTGCCAAGCTAAATATCCTTATGGAAACGTTGTTGCAAAGACGAATATCACAAAAAGATTGTCGTTGCAGGAAAAGAATGTGATGATATGAAGGCAAACATCACTGTAAGAACGTTGTGTTCAATGGAATGTAAAGTCGTCAAATAAAGATGGACGTCATGCTGAGAATGTTAATATAAAGCTTGACGCTAAAGCCCAAAGAACAAGGGAAGCGTGCTGCATAACAAAAACAAGCAACAACAAAGAGTTTGTCAGAAGAAAATCTCATGGCATGTCTAAACAAAAAAAGAAAAAAAAAATCAAAGAGAGAGAGAGCTTCAATTTTAATCTCTATCCTGTGAAAAAAAAAAACAAAAAAAAAAAAAAACAATTAGTACAAACTAAGCATGTTAAAAAGAAAAAAAAGAAAAAAAGAAGCAAGCTAGCAGGCAAGCATGGTTTGTCTCCAGAGTGTTATGTTACCCACGGGAGATTACGCTTATGTCAATGCATGGCTTCTCTGCACTCACAATATTATGTTAGTTAGTGAAGGCAATGCTTGTGCAAACTTAATGCATGGCTCAGGTGGCCTTATATGGGAAAATTTCTGAAACTAACAGACAAAAGGAGAAAGAGGTCCAAGCAGTTGAAAATATCAACTTTCAAAAAATACTGCACCGAATCGGAAGAAAAAGGGGTAGATGGTAAATGTCCATAAATGCATCGTACTGTCAAAAAGAAATTGTTACACTAGGCCTGACAAGAAGTTATAGGCTAGCAAAGAGCAATATATTGTTCCAAGAAACTCTGCCTCAAACTCTTGAGAACAGCATTGACACTCAGTGGTTACCTTGGAACCACTTCCTATCTGGGTTGTCAAATATTGTCAGAATAGCCACCGTCCGAGTGGACTTAGATTGCAACAAATCCAACCATGCCTACGAATTTCTCTTCCAGATTTCTAAAACTTCTGACAAGATTTCACAAAAAATCAACCCACAGAAATTTTCTAAGGACTTCGAACAACAAAACCCAGAAAAAGACGTGCACAGTAGAGCCATAACACGCCACACACGCGGGCATAAATTCTTAATGACCCGCGGGTTTCTCATTCAAATCTGCACAAATCTGAGAAAATTTTTACAAAACCGTGCCACCACTTGATCCATCGGCCTAAGATCTACAAAATCTAAAAATTGCAAGCCCAAAAACAGCTTCACGCGCTTCCACGCGCCACCAGAAGGTCTAGTGATCACTAGCGTCATTTCACACGCTTCGACGTGGACCGCTCACGCGCTCACATGCGCCGAATATCTCTCACGCGTCTCCATGATTCCTCACGCGCTCACACGCTCCCCTCCAGCGCTATGATGTCATGATGATGTCATTCTCCACTACGGTTTGACCCGTTTGTCCAGGCCGACCCGATTTGACCCGTTCACCTGACCCGGTCCAAACTGCCTACCAAAAAAAAAAAAAAAAAAAAAAAAAGCTTTGACCAAGTTTGAACTTTGACATGGACCAAAAAGTCAAAATTTTCAAAATTGGTTTGTCCTACTTGGTTTTTCGAGTATATTCCGATTTTGGGATCCGTTTCTTCATTCGAGACTCTGAAATTGTGCAAACTATCCAATTTCCAGAAAGTTGACTTTTGCACAAATCCTGACCAAAAGTCAAAATTTTCAAGAAGGACCTGTCTTGCCCAATTTTTCGCGTAGATTCCGATTTTGGGGTCTATTTCTTCATTCAAGAATCCAAAATTGCTCAAATAGTATGATTCTACAGTTGTTGGCTTTAAGGTGAACTTTGACCAAGATTCTAGATGTCCGAGCGACGCTTGTCCTATTCAGATTTTCACATAGATTCTGATTTTGAAATTTGCTTATTTGTTTTGGACTTGAAAACCACCTATGTGACCCACTTCTCTGAAGTACTAACAGTATCCAAAACTTAAGCTTCCAAGATCAAGATTTGAGATTCATCCACTTGGTCTGGATTCCCTCAGGGTTATTCTCCAAACTTCATCAAGGCTTCCTTTTCAAAGTACAAATGAACTCTCACAAGTTTGCCTTGAACTTGAAATTATACAGGGTCACTAGTTCAACCTACCATTCTCGTTCGATGTCTACCAGTCTCCAACCTACCATTCTCGTTTGGTGCCTACCATTCCCATCTACCGTTCTCACCAAAAATTCTCAACCCCCATTCTCAACTACCCATCTACCATTCTTCATCTCTCCGCTATAAATAGAAGGGCCGGATTCATCAAAAACTCATCAAGAAAAACACACTGAATCATGAAATGGGGAATTTGCTTTTTTTCAAAATTTCAAGTCCTCATTGTCACATCCATTTCTCACTATGGCCTCATCGTTCTCAACACCTAGTAACCAATATTGCTTCATAATCGGTTTAAGATCAACCCTCTCATGGTTTGGTCAAAACCCTTTTCACAACATCATTATAGTTTTAAGATCCAAACAAATTTTGTTTCTCCCCTTAACAACCACACTTGTCCATAAAATTACTCATAACAATGACGATGTTGTCGTTCCATGCTTCCTCGAACTTGGTTGGCTAGGAAATCTAAGTCCAACAGAGACACCTGTTTCTAACCTTTGGGCTCCTGTAGTCTCTCTCCAATTGCTTAGTCTTCCAGCAGAAGTAGTGGTTCGAAACAAACAGCAACTTGACTGGTTTCTAAAACCAGAATCACAAGTTAGCTCCACCTTTCATTTTTCTGTGCTTTTCCAACAAGTGGCATTAGGTGAAGGTGGTAAAAAGTGTTGGGGTATCCTACAAATTGTCTTCCATCCAACACTTACGATAACCTCCAAGGGACTAGCTCATCATAATTCAGCCTTTGGTGTCGGTAAATGGTCGCCAAAGCTTCATTCCATGTTCCTACAAGCATGGGACCCAAAGGTCATTGTTGCTAGTACCTTAAAGCACATTTTCTGGAATTACTCCAACTTAAATTCAGCTTGAAGTATTTCATAAAGTACTTTTCTGAAATCACTTCCACTTAATATCCGTCGGCATAGTCCCATCACGCAAGCACATTCTACGACTTGCCATTGGACCTCATTCAACATGCAGTCAGTCCCAAATCCCAAAGGTGTACTTCCCAGAAACATCTACACCAGAGGATCCCAACATATAGGGCCAACACCATGGGGGCGTATGTTTCACCCATTCGCTTTGCTTCATCCCCGTCTTCTTCACCATTAACACCAGCATACCCAAAATCCATAAGGTTTTGAAATTACCTCAACTTAACCTGAGTGATACAATAACACATGCACACTCAACCACTTTCCCACATGTCCTCACCGTAATCCGAAGTATACTCTTTTGAGATAACTTCACCAGCAGTTCTTAAAAATGCGAGGCCAACCCCATAGCTCTACATGCTATACCCAACCAACATCTTCATCTCTTCCCCATCTTCTACACCCTGTGATCACCGCCAACGATCCAAAATACTCTTTTGAAATTACTTTAACTTAACCTTTGCTAAAAAGGCTCAGTCACACAAGTACATCCAAATACTTGCAAACCCCTTTTCTGTCTCATCAAAGCCTTTCATATGGGTAGGTCTACTCTTCGGAAATTATCTCATCCTCCTGAAAGCTCCACCACCTTCAACTACTTCACTTAAAGAGTCAAGTGTAAAAAAAAAGAAAAAAAAAAAAACTGTTTTTGAGACTCATTCCCTCACCACACTCTGAAACTGTGTACATCAGCGAGTCTCGAGGGGGCATTTGTAGAGAGGGAAAATTCCTGACCTATCACAAGCTGACACGTCATACTATCAAGTCCACAAAATACAACTAATTACAAAGCATCACATATTGTTGCTAGGTTTTGCTATCACTACTTAGAAACCAACAGAAATTTGCCAAGTGTCATGCAAAAACCAAATCACACATCAGCGTGTGTAAGCGATGACACAAGTAGTCCAGCACGTGTAAGCGATGACATAAGCAATCCAGCGCGTGTAAGTGATGACACAAGCGGACCAATCAGGCTGTGACATGTGTCACCAATCAGACTCTGCCATGTATCGCTCACCCACCCCTAAACTCCTATAAATAGAAGCCTTCCTAATGCATTTCAAGGGAGCAGGAGGAGAGCTAGAAGGAGATCTTGGGAAGAGCTAGAGGAAACCAAGATTCATAAGTCCAAAAACTCTATTGGAACCAAGTCTTGAAGCCTCCAAGAACTTCAAGAACTTCAACTTCGAATAGGAAAAACATTCGAAGAGAAATCATTCAAATCATCTTCCTAGATCTCAAAGGTCACTGAAATCAAGCTCAAAAGCCTCCAGAAACCTCAACAAATCACAAATCAGCAAAGCTCTATGGATTCAAGCCTCCAAAGCCTTAAAGAACTTCCAGCACAAATCTTCAAATACAAAGAACATTCAAAGAGGAATCATCCAAATCATACTCCTAGATCTCAAAGGTCAATGGAATCAAGCTCAAAAGCCTCCAGAAACCTCAACAAATCACAAATTGGTGAAGCTCTACGGATTCAAGCCTCTAGAGCCCCGAAGAACACACCAAGAACATGAAGAACGCACCAAGAACACGAAGAACACACAAAGAATGTGCCAACAAAGAATTTCTAACAAGCTCATAGCCAGAGATTCATTGTAATTCCATTTCAAAGGTCTTCGATCCATTCCTCAGCCAAATTAAAGGATATCTTGTGTTCAAATCAAAGTCACACTACTACAATTCCAATAAACAAATCTTTTAAGGAGATCGAATAAGAGGATAATTCTTTTGTAATCACAGAGAATTGTACCACATAATCATCAATACAAATTCGCATTTGTGAAAATATTTTACTTGTTTGACTCATTTCGAATCGAGAAAATTAGTCGTCCACAGTTCATAAAAAAAAATAAAAAATAAAAAAACATAAAATTTTTACAGGCCTAATGCAAACAGGTTGTTCTCTTTGGGCCCGTCACACATATAAGGAAACATTTTCTATTCTTTTATGTATGGCCTAAGCCCATGTAACCTTAGTGGAGATTTGTGAGAGTGTGGTTTGGAAAGTAAGATTGGACCTATTTGGTTTGTTCATTGACCCAAAGCGTAGATTTTGCTAAGTAGGCCCATAAAAGTAATTGAGTTGCTGCATTTATTGACTTTTAACTAGATTTGTCACATTTTAACAGCTTCCCTAGGTGCCGATTTAGTTCAGAAAGCTCAGTCAACCAGGTTTAGTCAACAAATTTCCTCGATCGTGACTAATCAGCCCATTCTATAATTCCTTCATACAAGTCGTCTTATATATTAATAATAATAAAATTGGTTTGCCTTGGAAAATAGAAAATTAATAATGTTTCAGTGCAACTGAAACTTTAGTGTCCTATATCACATATCATGGCAAGCCTAAACTAAACAAGTCTTCTCATAACAATTGAAACTCAATGTCTCACAATACTCTTGAGGTACATTTCCACTTCATCCGCCTTACTTGTATTCTATTATTTGTATCCTCTTTGTCCTCAGATTATTCATATCCTCTTTGTCCTCAGCTTTAGTAATTTTTTATTCCCACTTCTTTCCTTTTCTTAGAATGATAGCATTTGGACCATAGGTTTTTTATTTTTTATTTTATTTATTTATTTATTTTAAGATAAAATTTCTGAATAAATAAATAAAATTTTGTTTTCTATGCTTTGCCTCCCAAACATTATGAGCTTCTCTTTAAAAAAATTTTGGACTTTGGATCTTCTAAAATGAAATATTCAAAGAAACAAAGTATCGCACAATGACAAACAAAACCAATGACAAAGATTTCTCAAAATAATAATAATAATAATAATAATGACAAAGTCAAGCATTTTGGGAAAATAATACAATTTCAAAAACTTTTATATCACTTATCCATATTAAAAAACTAAACGGAATAATAAAAAGATCATTTAATACTTGGCATGGTAGGCGACGGGAAGAGATGATATGGAAAAGATTGGATAGGGGTGCTACAAATTATGAGTGGTTGACTTGATTCCCTACGGGTAGGGTGAAGCATCTTAATTGCTTTACATCAAATCATCGACAAATTCTTCTATCACTAGATGGGAATGGGGAGTAGCAAAAATGGCATTAGAAGCCCTTTCGCTTTGAAGCCATGTGGATTTTGGATTCTGAATGTAAATAGGTTATTACTAGAGCTTAGGATTGCACTCCTGAGGGTACATCTATGTTTGCTGCTACTAAGAAATTGAAGCGATGCAAGAAACGGTTGAAAGCTTGGAGCCATGATCACTTTGGTAATGTGCAACAAAATATAAAGAAAACTAAGGATCGACTTTGGAGGGCAGAGGAAGTTTCGGCTAGATCTGGGAATTATGAGGAAGTGGCTCAATTAAAAAAAGAATTGTATGCCTTATATGACAAGGAAGAGAAGATGTGGCAGCAGCAGTCCAGGGTTCAATAGTTGAAAGGGGGTGATCAAAATTCAAAGTTCTTTCATGGTTGTGCAACCTAAAGGAAGAGGAAGAATTTTATACAAGGGCTGCGTGATGGGAATGGAGTATGGCAAGAGAATGAGGAGGTTTTTTCGGCCCTATTGATTGATTTTTATTCTCAACTTTTCACTTCCTCGACCCTATAGGATTTGGACCGTATTTTAGATGGAGTTAAAGCTGTGGTAATTGAGGAGATGAGAGCGGAACTTGATAGTCCATTTACTAGTGAAGAGGTGGGAGAAGCAATTAGGGAGATGGCTCTGCTTAAAGCCTCTAGCCTGGATGGTATGCCATCTTTATTTTTTTCAAACTTATTGAACTGATGTAGGTATGGATGTTACCCAGGCTATCTTGTCTAGTTTAAATTCAGGGTCTATTCTAAAATCTATAAATCATACCTTCATTACTTTAATTCTTAAAGTTCATAATCCGAAAAGGGTATTTGATTTTAGACCTATAAGTATTTGCAATGTGATTTACAAAATTATTAGCAAAGTATTGCTAATTGCCTCAAGCCTTTGCTTAATTCTATTATTTCAGAATCTCAAAGTGCTTTCATTGCTGATAGACTGATTACTGATAATATTCTAATAACTTTTAAATCTTTGCATCATATGAAGACTAATTGTACAGGGAAGAAAGGATTTATGGCTATGAAACTGAATATGAGCAAGGCCTATGACAGGGTGGAGTGGAGTTTTCTTGAAAAATCCTCCTCAAATTGGGCTTTTGGGAGTCATGGGTGGCTTTGATTATGGAGTGTATTACCATTATGTAGTATTCTATACTAGTGAATGGAGAACTAAAAGGTATGATTACCCCTTCGTGAGGACTAAGACAAGGGGAGCCTCTTTCCCCTTATCTGTTGCTTTTTTGTGCAGAGGGGTTGAATGCTTTATTGAGAAACGCTACAACAGTGGGAGATATACAAGGGTTCTCTATTTGTAGAAATGAGATTAAACCAACTCATCTATTTTTTGCAAATGATTGTCTTATCTTTTGCAGATCTACATTAGCTAAGTGTAATAAAATTCAAGAGTTATTGGCTTTTTATGAGATTGCTTCGAGCCAAATGATAAATAAGGAGAAAACAACTCTTTCCTTTAGCAGGAATATAGATGAGCAAACACAGGAAGCTATAAAAGTGGCCCTCAATGTCCCTGCCATCTAGCATTATGAGAAGTACTTGGGGCTGCCTTCTTTTGTTGGTCGAAACAAGACGGCATGTTTTACTCAGATCAAAGAGAGGATGTGGGCCCGTGTGCAAGGTTGGAAGGAAAAGCTCCTGTCACAAGTTGGGAAGGAGATTATGATTAAGGCAGTGGCTCAATCTATCCCGGTTTACTCAATGAGCATATTTGATGAGTACTAGTCTCGTTAGTTGATTATCTCAAATGGATCTGACACCCGTGTAGGCAGTAACGTCAATTCCTCCGACGTGGTCATCGGTGTGGTGCCTGCCACAACATCTCCGACGCCCAAGTTAGAATGGGAAAAGTATATCAAAAGAGAAATGGACAGGGTTATATCAGTGTATATTTCTCGTACCTTTTGTTGATGATGTGAAGGCCTTATATAGGTTGCTCTAGCTTCTGGCCGTTGTGGGTGGTCAATGCCACAGAAGTAATGCCTTTGCCTAGTAATGGGGCTTTAATGGGCTCCAACGGTTTGACAGTCTGGCTTGGTAACCGCCTAGAGTGTTTACTCGTATTGGATGACCCTGTATCCTCATTAGGCGTGGCTGATCCTTTTACTCGTTAATGCACTTTCGTCATAGTTACTTCATCTAGGATGTCCGTATGTTTGTCAGTACTATCAATTGCCCCCCCCCCCCCAGCTTCTATGGTTGTTACGACACGTCATGACGACCATAGAAGATGAAAGGTTTTCCTGAGCTGTCCACGACTCTTGGGGTTTCGCTCCAAATTAAATGCATAGTGGCGGCGCTACACGCGACGTGGCCACCTGGCGCATGGTGATTGGGGGTATTTACTGCGTGACCCTTGGGTTTCCCGCCATTTTCTAGTTTTTGGGATTGAAATCCTTCACTTCCCCATTTCTTCAATCATTTTTGTTTCTGAACTTTCGCCTACCTTCTTCCTGTTTATTTGCGCCACCACTTCAACTCTGCTCCTGTTGCCGTTCTGTGTGTCCCTTCCGTTTGTGCTGCATACTTTGAAGGTACGTTCTTCTTTTCCTCTCTCTGTTTCTTTTTCTTCATAATTTGTCTGTAAATTCCTGATCTTTCTCTTTTTCTTTTTCCTTGTTTGTTTTGCTGTTGTTTATTTTATGGGTTTTTAGGATTTAAACCCTTCCCCCACCTTTTTCTCTAGTTTTTCATGGTTAGTGGTTTCGAAGTTAGAGTAACTTTCCCCTCTGTGTCTTTTTTCTTTGCTCGTTCAAGGGCTGCTTTAGGTGTCTCCAGCAACTTCCTCCCTTTGGTTGGGGATTTCATTTTTGTGGGTTGCGGTTTAAGTTTGGTTATAGGAGAGTTGTCTCCGATTTTGGGTCAGTCCCTTGCTTGGTTTGAGGGGGAAACTAGAAGGATGGCAGAGGTACGATCTAGTGAGCTAGAAACAGGGTTGTTGTCTAGCGGCGACCCTGAGGGGGGGGATACAGCCGTCTCTGCCCCTCGGGTAGTTAGGGCTTTTCACGCCCTCAAGGAAGTATGTGGGCTGGACGACGAGACCGTGGGTAGGTTCAAGGATAGGTTCCAGTTCCCAGAGCGTGTCCGTGTTCGTCGGCCCACTAACGAGGATAGGGCCTGTCATTTCTTTCCCGGTGAAATATGCTTCTACGAGGCAGCTTTTACCTGAGGGCTTAGGCTCCCCGTCCACCCCTTCATAATGGAGTTGTTAGGTTTCTTTGTTATCGCTCCTGGGCAACTTATGCCCAATTCGTGGAGGATTGTGGTCAACTGTATGGAAATATGGTTGGCCGCAAACGAAGATATGATCAAAGTTAGCGAGCTCATCCACCTTTACCGTCTGAAGGAGTCTAAAGAATATGGGTATTATGAACTTGTCCCATGGGTGAGGAGAGCTAGGATTGTGAGGGTTCTACCCTCGTCATTCAGGTACTGGAAGTCTCGTTTCTTTTTCGTGTTCGGGGACAACTTTGAGAGCCCTACCAGCGAGGCTTGGGGTGACGTCCCAAGGTTACTCCGTCGGTGGGGAACCCCACACTTAGGTGCGTCAACATTCTCCATCGTTTGTTGGTTTCTGTTTTTGTCTTGATTGGTCGTCCATAACCTCCCTCTTTTTCCTTGTGCAGTGAAGAGACGACCCAAGCTAAAGAGCAAATACCGAGGTCGTGTGGAGAAGGCGATTGAGTACGCCAAGATGATAGAAAGCTGGGAAGACCTTGTGGACCCTCACACTCTTGCATTTTATTTTTTAGGCCCGGACCCTTCTCCGTACGTGCTGCGACTTATTGACATTGAGGGAAAAAAGAGTAAGTCTTAGGTCCGTCAGTGCTGCACATTTTTCCTCTGTGTTTACTTAGACAATTTTTTGACAAGTGTTTAATTCTTGCAGAAATGACGACAAAATTTAACAAGGATATGTATGCGAGAATGAGGGGCAAGAAGGATGAGCCCCTATTTGCCTTAGGGACTAAATCCGTCCATATCACGGACAGGGGCGTTTTGATCCTGGCGGCGATCCCATCTTCTCCTACTTCTGCTCTAGCGAGGGGGGCGTCCCCGACTCCAGGCAGTGGAAGAGGTTCCTCCCTGCAACAAGAGGCTGAGAGTTGGGGAGAAGCAGAAGGAGAAGGTTGACTCTAGGCCTTCTAACGTCTGGGATGACGCCGGAGTCTCCGTGGCAAGAGCTCAAGAAACCTTCAGCGCAGACGAGCTTAAGGTGTTCTCTAGAGTTCCAGCGGACGACGTTGTGAGGTGTCATCTTCATAAGTTCGTGCAGGTAACTGTGTCAGGCGTCATCTTCATTTTTTTTTTTTTTTTTTTAAGTGTGTACCCCTTTTATTTTTATACAGGTGTTGGGTGAGAGTCTCCACATTACTTTGGAGTACCTGGCCTCCGAGGCTAATGTTGAATCTGCACGATCTCATGCATCGTCCTTGGAGGCAGAAAACTCAAAGTTGGGGAAGGAACTCATTGCTGCTATGGACAATGCCAACCAAGCCAAGGAGAAGTTGAGGACTCTGACGGATGAGCTTAAGGTTGGGCGGGAGTTAACCAAGGAGAAGGACGAGCAAATTGCTACTGCCAGGGAGAGGGCAAAAGGGCTCGCAGCCAAGGCCGTTGAGGGTTTCTAGCAGACTGACGAGTATAACACTGTACTCTTCAGCTGGTACTTCAAAGGGTTCGAGCTTCTAAGGAGGTATTTCATAAAGCACCCTTCTGGGGTGGACTTAGAGAAGCTCGACCTGGAGGATGTTGATAAAGAAATGGCTGCTGACGAGGCTGCTCAATCTTCTGCTGCTGAGACTGTCGCCCCAGAGAATGCCCTCGAGTCCGGTGGTGCTGCAGCTGACACCTAAACCGGCTGTCAAGAAAAATATTTCCTTCTTTTGGTTTTTTTTTTTTTTTTTTTTTTGGGTGCCCATGTTTTAGGGCATTTTGTAATTCTGGCTTCAGAACTATTTGCCCTCAATTTTGGGAACAACACTATTTGCCCAGTTTTTATGGGTTGTTAATAATGGTAATTGCCCATGTTTTTGGGTCTTATTTAAATCTATTAGTTTGTACTTACTTGTGTTTGTGACTGCTTTTTTTGCTGGCTTTTATTATGCTTCCCCCCACTTGGCTGAGTGTATGGTTTCCCTTAAAAGAGGAAGTTTAAGCATTTTCCATTTTCTGACTGTATACCTACTTTGAGGATTTTGCCTAAGTGTACTGGTTCGTCAGTAGCATACACCCGTCAAGGACGAATATCGTTACTTGGCAATTTTCTTCTTGAACCTGCACATATTTAAAGGATTCTGTAGAACGGATGGGTCCATCAATAACGCGTATCCGCAAGGCCGAATTTTATCCGGTGGATGTCTTCGTCAGTAACGTACATCCGTTAGGGCGGAATCTTGTTACTTAGCTATTTTTGCTTCACTGACTTGCACCTATTTAAAGGATTTTGTCTAGTGAATGGATTCGTCAGTAACGTACATCCATCAGGGCGGAATCTTGTTACTTAGCTATTTTTGTTTCACTAACTTACACCTATTTAAGGGATTTTGTCTAGTGAATGGCTTCGTCAGTAACGTACATCGGTCAAGGCGGAATCTTGTTACTTAGCTATTTTTGTTTCACTGACTTACACCTATTTAAAGGATTTTGTCTAATGAATGGCTTCATCAGTAATGTACATCCGTCAAGGCGGAATCTTGTTACTTGGCCTTTTGGTTTTGTTAGTGGCTGGATCTGTTTGTACAAAGACATCAAAAGAGAAACTTGTTTATTGATTTCAAGAAAGAACAAATTCATCTAATACATTTGCTGGTGGTACTTCTTCAAGTTTTCGATGTTCCATGGGCGAGGGAGCTTTTGTCCATCTAGAGTTTCCAGGTGGTAACTGCCTCGTCGGGAGTAATGGACGACTCTGTAGGGTCCTTCCCACGTGGGCCTGAGCTTTCCTTGGTTTGGGTCTTTTGTTGTTGCTGAAACTTTGCGCAGGACGAGGTCCCCTATATCAAGCTGTCTTAGCTTCACTTTCTTATTGTAGTATTCAGCCATCTTTTGTTGGTATTTTGTCATTCTCCTGGAGGTTTTGTCTCTCACTTCATCTAGGCAATCCAGGTTAAGCCTTAGCTTCTCGTCATTTCCTTCTTCGCTGAACACGGCTCGTCTGGTGCTAGTTACTCCTACTTCGACAGGGATCATTGCTTCAGTTCCGTAAGTGAGCCTGAAAGGGGTTTCTCCTGTTGGGGTCTTGGCTGTTTTCCTGTATGCCCAAAGGATGTTGGGCAGCTCTTCTGGCCAGGCGCCCTTCGCATCGCCCAGCTTGATCTTGATGATCTTGAGCAGTGTTCGATTTGTCACTTCCGTCTGTCCGTTTGCCTAGGGGTGCCCTGGTGATGAGAATTGGTTCTTGATGCCCAGGCCTGAACAGAAGTCCCTAAAGGCTTGGCTGTCGAATTTTCGTCCGTTATCTGAAATGATCGTCAGTGGAATCCCGAACCTGCAGATTATATTCTTCCAAACAAAACTCTGAATCTTGGCTTCCGTGATCGTTGTTAGAGCCTCTGCCTCAACCCATTTAATGAAATAATCAATAGCAACTAGTAAAAATTTTACCTAGCCTTTACCTTGAGGTAGTGGGCCGACGATGTCGATTCCCCATTGTGAAAATGGCCAGGGGGATGTTATCGCCGTCAGTTTCTCAGTTGGAAGTCTCTAAACGTTCCCGAACCGTTGGCACTTGTCACATCGCTTGACGAGCTCTACGGCGTCTGCCTGCATGCTGGGCCAAAAGTAACCTGTCTGGATAACCTTACTTACCAGTGATCTGGGACCAGCATGATCTCCACAAACCCCTTTATGGATATCTTGAAGAATGTATTTGGCTTCGTCCGTGTCAACACACTTCAAATATGGCATGGAGAAGCCTCTTTTGTACAGAGTGTCATTAAGAATCATGAATCTTGCTACCTTTTTCCGTATCTTCTTGGCCTCGTCTGAGTCTTGAGGGAGGTGCCCATCCAGGAGGAACGATATGATCAGTGTCATCCAGCTGTTTGTGCTTTGTATCGTAAGCGTAGGGGCTTCTTCGATGTTGGGATGTTTCTGTACTTCCATTGCTAAATCGTTGCTCCGCCCTCCCTCTTCTGACGATGCTAGCTTCGAGATTTCATCGGCTAGTGCATTCTGGTTCCTTGGGACTTATATAAATTCCACCTCATCAAACTCCCTCGTCAGGTGCCTTGTCAGCCTGAGGTATTTCTGCATTCTTTCTTCTTTCGCTTCGTACTCCCCTCTGATTTGTTCGACCACCAACTTCAAATCACTCTGGATCAACAAGTTCTTCACTCCAAGCGCCTTCCCAAGTCTTAATCCCATTAATATACCTTCGTACTCAGCTTCGTTGTTGGTAGCCGGGAATCTCAACCGAACTCCATATTTGAGGATTTCTCCCTCGGGGGTGATTATGACGACCCCTACTCCACCTCTTTTTTGAGCTGACGAACCGTCAGTTTGAATCGTCCATCGTTCAGCATCGTTGGTCTGGTTATCTTCGTCTGGAAATGTGAACTTAGCGATGAAATCTGCCAAAGCCTGTGCTTTGATGGCCGTTCTGGGAAGGTACTCGATATCAAACTGGCTAAGCTCGATTGCCCACTAGATCATTCTACCTGCTGCCTCAGGTTTGTTCATGGATTTTTTTATGTGTTGGTCCGTCATTACCAGGATAGGGTTAGCCTGGAAATATTGCCTTAGCTTGCGTAAGGCTACTATTAATGCGAACGCGATTTTCTCTATTCTTGGGTAATTGGACTCAGCCCCCTAGAAGGCTTAGCTAACGTAGTAGACTGGGAGTTGTTTCTTGGCCTCTTCTCGGATCAAGGCTGCACTCACTGCTATAGTTGATACGGCTAAGTATAGGTATAAGCTTTCCCCTTCTTTCGACGGACTCAGGAGGGGCGGATTACTTAGATAACGCTTTAAGTCCTGGAACGCTACTTCACACTCATCAATCCAGGCAAAAGCTTGCTTCAACGTTTTGAAGAACGAGAGGCACTTATCCATTGCTCTAGAGACGAACCGATTAAGAGCTGCAATCCTACCAGTGAGCTTTTGAACTTCTTTGATGGTCTGGGGTGAAACCATATTGATTATGGCTTGGACCTTCTCCGGGTTTGCTTCTATCCCCCTTTGGGAAACCATGAAGCCTAAGAACTTGCCTGAAACTACCTCAAAAACTCACTTACTAGGGTTCAACTTCATCTGGTACTATTTGAGGGTGGTGAATGTTTCCCTAAGGTCGTCCAGGTGGGCAAGCTCTTCTTTGCTCTTGACGAGCATATCATCCACGTATACTTCCATGTTTCTACCGATTTGTTTGTTGAACATCTTGTTTACCAATCTTTGATAAGTAGCTCCTGCATTCTTTAGTCCGAAAAGCATTACCTTATAGCAATAAAGCCATTGGCTTGTGATGAAAGCGGTTTTCTCCTGATCTTCTTCATCCATTTTTATCTGGTTGTACCCTAAAAAATCATCCATGAACGTCAGTAACTTGTGCCCGACTGTAGAATCCACGAGTTGGTCGATTCGGGGCAGTGGAAAGCTATCCTTCGAGCATGCTTTGTTCAGGTCCGTGAAATCCACGCACATTCTCCACTTTCCATTTACCTTCTTTAGAAGGACGACATTAGCGAGCCAGTCGGGGTAGTAGACTTCGTGGATGAAGCCTACCGTCAGTAGCTTGGTAACTTCTTCCACAATAGCTTGGTCTAGTTCAGGGGCAAAAGCTCTTCGCCTCTGCTGGACGGGCTTTCTCTCTGGATCCACGTTCAACTTATGCTGGATGATCTTTGGGGATATGCCCGGCATGTCCTCATGGCTCCACGCAAAGATGTCTAGGTTTTCTTTAAGGAATTCGATGAGCCTGGTCCTCATCTCAGGGCTTAGCGTCGTCCCTATTCTTGTTGTCTTGGCGGTCCCGTCTTCAACCAGTGCTATTGTTTCCAAAGCTTCTACTTTATTCTCTTCCTCTCCAATTATCCATGTGTGGTTCTCCCTCGCGGCCAGGACGGCCTAATAGCATTCTTTGGCTAAAATTTGGTCTCCTCTTACTTCACCGACTCCGTTATCCGTTGGGAACTTTACTTTCAAACAATAGGTAGACGTGGCTGCCTTCCATCTGTTGAGTGTAGGTCTTCCAATGATTACGTTGTAGGACGAGGGGCAGTCGACTACTAGAAAGTCTAGCTGACGGGTCAACTGCCTCGATTGGGTCCCCACAGTTACTGTCAGCGTCACTATGCCCTTGGGATAGACCCTGTCTCCACTGAAACTGACGAGAGGGGATTCAAATGGGCACAGTCTTTTTGGGTCCAGCTTTAGTTGCTGAAAGGCAGGGAGGTAAATGATGTCTGTGGAGCTCCCATTGTCTATGAGGATTCTTTTAGTGTTGAACCCTTCTATGTTCAGTACTATAACCAACGGGTCGTTGTGGGGCTGTTTCACTCCTCTGGCATTTGCTTCGTTGAAGGACATGTCTTGGTCCGTCTGTCTATGTTTGAGCGGCGGTACCATATGGACGCTGTTCACCTATCTCTGGCATGCTTTCTTGAGGGACCTGAATGACCCTCCACTGATGGGACCCCCTGCAATCATCTTTATCTCCCCGATTATATCCTAGGGGGGCTGGTGTGGATGATCGTCAGTCCTGGAAGAGAATTCACGCCGACTCTTACTGCCCCCCTTGCAATTACTGTACTCCCCCTTCTTCACTTATTTTTGTAACTTTCCCTTCCATATCAGCTCTTCTATCTGCTCTTTTAGGTCCCGGCAATCCTCCGTGTAATGGCTATGATCCTTGTGGAAACGGCAGTATTTATTCTTATCGCGAACGTAGAGTGACGAATGAAGGGGCCTTGGCCATTTGAGGTAGTGCTCATCCTTAATATGCATTAGGATCTTATCAACAGGCATAACAAGGGGAGTGAATTTTACCGTCTGGGTGTTTTTGTCGTCCCTCCGTCTATTCGTGTCAGTGGTCCTACAATTGGGATGCTCCCTCTTTTGCCCTCTACATTCGTCATCCTTCCTTCCTTTGTCTTCTGACTTCTCGTCATCCCTTATAGCTGCCACTGCATCCTCAGCATTCATATACTTCTGCGCTTTCAGGAGCATCTCTGCCATTGTCCTTAGGGGATTCTTCGTGAGTGAGGCCACGAGATCTCTGGATCTCAGTCCTGCCTTGAAGGTTGTCAACTGTACTTTGTCGTCGGCTTCGTCCACCTCCAAGGTTTCGCAAGTGAAGCGCTTCACGTACAACCTCAGGGTCTCCTTTTCTCCCTGCCTAATAGTGAGCAGGTGATCCGCTGGCCTCTTGGGACATTGTCCCTCGATGAAGTGGCGTAGGAAGGCATTGCTCAGTTGCTCAAAATTATCTACTGACGATGTTGGCAACTTGGTGAACCATTCTCTCGCAGCTCCATTGAGAGTGGTGGGAAAAGAACGACACAGTATTTCGTCAGGGGGTTGTTGGAGGCCCAACGTCGTCTTGAAGGTATTAAGGTGATCCTGAGGGTCCTTGAGCCCATCAATCGACTCAAGTTGAGGCAACCAGAATTTGGTGAATGGTGAATGGTGAATCTGTTGCTCTGACCAGTCTATCCACACTTCGCTCTGTCTTTTCTTTGATAGCACTTCTTAACTCGTCCATCTTCTTCCTCATCTTTCGAAGGAGGTCTGAATTCTGATCATCTGGAGAGACAGGCCTTTGGCGATCACTTCTTCGCTGACTATTCCCTTCGTCTTCTAGGCTGCCCTTAGACCTGTTCTCCTCCTGTTGGAGCAGTAGCTTCATTTCTTGGTTTTGTCTGGTAAGTTCTTCCATGGTAGCCGCAAGTGCCTGGACTTGTTGGGCCAGGGCTGTAGGATTTTGGTTGGACTCCATTTTGAGTATGGAAAACAATGGGGATTATTTCCTTGAATCCCATTTCGATATAGAAAAGCGATTCCCACAAACGGCGCCAAACTGATGAGTACTGGTCTTGTTAGTCGATTATCTCAAATGGATCCAACACCCGTGTAGGCAGTAACGTCAATTCCTCCGACGTGGTCATCGGTGTGGTGCTTGCCACAACATCTCCGACGCCCAAGTTAGAATGGGAAAAAGTATATCAAAAGAGAAATGGATAGGGTTATATCAGTGTATATTTCTCGTACCTTTTGTTGATGATGTGAAGGCCTTATATAGGTTGCTCTGGTTTCTAGCCGTTGTGGGTGGTCAATGCCACAAAAGTAATGCCTTTGCCTAGTAATGAGGCTTTAATGGGCTCCAATGATTTGACAGTCTAGCTTGGTAACCGCCTAGAGTGTTTACTCGTATTGGATGACCCTGTATCCTCGCCAGGCATAGCTGATCCTTTTACTCGTCAACGTACTTTCGTCATAGTTACTTCGTCTAGGACGTCCGTATGTTCGTCAGTACTATCAGTATTCAAGTTATCGGTTGGTTTATGTAAAGATTTTGAAGCAATGATTCGAAAATTTTGGTGGGGTCATGGAGATTCAAAGAAAATCCATTGGGTCAAATGGAGTTCTCTTTATTCTTCAAAATCAATTAGAGGTATAGGATTCCGGGATTTCCAAAAGTTCAATTATGCTTTGCTAGCTAAACAGGTTTGGTGCCTTATTCATCAAAGAGATACACTTCTTTTTAAAGTTTTTAGTGGTAAGTATTTTCCAAATAATAGCATTCTTGATGCTCCAATCCATCAAAAGTGCTCTTATGCATGGAGGAGTATTTTGCAAGCTCGAGATACTATTAATAAGGGGCAATATGGAAGGTTAGAAGCAGACAATTGATAGATGTGTGGAAACACCGGTGGCTGCTTGAACCGAATCATAGTAAGATTATTTCTCCAAAACCAACTCCTCAGTGAATCAGGTCTGTGATTTGTTCTACACCAACACAAGGATATGGGACCCAGGTAGGCTGACGAGCTGCTTTCTCCCATGGGAAGCAAAGGTGGTGGAGAGAATTCATGTTTGTGAAGACTGGGATGAAGATATTCTAATTTGGCCGTTAACTCCGGATGGGGTTTATAGTGTTCGAAGTGCCTATCGTATGTTAGTTGCTGAGGAAAACCTCACCATGTTGAGCTCCTTTTCTCCAGCTGATTCAGGGCTGGTTTGGAAGAAAATCTGGAAAATACGGGTCCTTAACAAGATTTGGCACTTCATTTGGCGTGCAGCAAAGGACTCTTTGCCTACCAAGCAGAATTTGAAGGCTCGACATGTTGATGAGGTTTGTGATGGATGTGGGGATCATACGAAATCGATCTTGCCTTGCTTGTGGCTTTGTGACCAAGCTCGTTCGGTTTGGATGTCTGACACGGGGTTTAGTTTTCTGGTTCAGAAGGATTGTCGTTCCTTCTTTGAAGTATTGGAGATTTTATTCAGTAAAGGATCGGATTATTGAATCGCATTATTTGCGACTGTGGCTTGGTGTGTATGGCAGAGACGGAATAGAATGCAAGAACAACTATCTTCATGGCAGCTTCATGAGATCAGAGACAGAGCAAGGGAGTTGGTGGCGGAATTCTAGGCAATGCATAAACCGGAAAGCTGAGATCCTGTTCAGCGTCCACAAGTGCGATGGGTTCCTCCACCTGAAGCAAGCTATAGAGCCAACTTTGATGCAGCTGTTTTTCAAGGCTCAGGTTCTGCAGGGATCAGTGTAGTGTGTCGGGATCATACAGGGAGTATTATTGTGGCATTAAGTCAAAAAAATTGGCTCATGTCAATAGGGACGGACCCAAGATTTTAAGTTGGGGGGGGCCGGAGATAAGCGAGAAAAAAAATTCAAATACGCATCCATATAGTATTAATAAACTATCAACCAAAACAAATACCCAAAAATCATTGTTTCATAATATATTAAGATACAATCATCTACTAACAAAAACAAAAGACATGAAACACTATTGTTTCTTTATACAATCATCTATGAAAAGGGAACTCGACGCTCTTTCAAATCTTCAAAATCATCTACGATTGAATCCAAACTAAATGTCGAAGCTATATCCTTTTCAATGTATAACATCAAAGAGTCCGTCAAAAAATCATTTTCCATTTTGTTTCGAAGGTTAGTTTTGACAACTTTCATAGCTGAAAATGCTCGCTCTGTAGTAGCAGTAGAAACTGGAAGAGTAAGCAAAAGTCTCACAATTCTATAAACAAGTTTGTAGTGTTCTGAATTTCTAGTTCTCACTAACCATTGAGACAACTCAGATAAACTTTTCAATTCTTTGAATTCTGGATCTTGGACTACATTATGCTCAAAATGATAAAGCTCCTTCTTCAACACTTGTTTGTCATAATCTGTGAAATCTTGTGGATAGAAATTCTCTACCAACAAACAAAGATCACTACTTCTGAAAGATTTTAATGCCTCTCGAGGTTCTAAAGCTGAGCTAAGCCTAAGTAACTCCATTGCATCTTCATCAAATCGATAATTTAGTTCCTGTAGTTGAGAATCTATTGTAGCATAAAAAATATTTACTCGATAATGATGCTCAATTGTAATGTTATCTTGCTGATTACGAGCTCGACCTCGCCTCGGAACATAACGAGCATTCATATCCAGGACATCAATGCAACGCTTCTCACAAAATGATATCACAGTAGTGAGTAAGCCATCCCATCCATCATCTCTAAATTTTTGGATAAGTGTTTTAGTAGATGAAACTAAATGCATGGCATTTAAAATGTCTTGAGATTGGCTTTGCAAAGCTTGGCAAAGCTTATCAGTGATCTCCATAGTTTCCTTCTCAAGATGCAAGATGAAGACAAATTCAAATGAAGTTAAACCCTCATAAGCTGACTCTGCTTCTGCCCGATGTTCTCCATTAATTGCATCATCAATTATATTTAGTAAAACTTCAACAGTTGGAGAAAACATCCTTAATAAGCTAGAAACTGATCTAAAATGTGAACTCCAACGTGTTTCTACAGGTCGTTGTAAAGTGCCAATTTGATTAAGTCCACTTCCAGTCTCAAGCTCCTCAAGATCAATCAAACGTGCTATTTCATTAGCATTGGCAACTTTCAATTGATCATTGTGCTTGCATGAAGCATTAACAGTTTTGATCAAAAAAAGCAATGCAAGAAAGAAATAATTGTGTCCCCATCTTTTTTACACTGACCCACTACCCTAATGAATCCCACTACGGCACTACCGACAATATAAATTTATTCCCTACACTATTAACAAAAACTTTTCTTAACTTTATCCTTTGTTTTTTCTGTCACTTGCCCGTTGCCCAACTCCACTTGTCCTTATTATGCCCAACAACCAGTCAACAAAGAAATAATTAATCACTACAAGCTCGACTCTCTGTCTCTCTCTCTATCTCTCTTATCTATATAAACTAGTCACAAACATAGATAGAGTGACAGAGTCACAAAGCCAAAAAGCCAAACAAAAAAAAAAAAAAAAAAAAAAAAACCCATAGGCAGCAGCCGCACAGACAAGCACAATTCATCACAATTCACAACACAAGCACAAAAAACTCAAACATGAAAATTGAAACACCACAAGTCAAGTCCGCACAACACAAGCACAATTTCTACTTTCTATGAATCTCAGATTCTCAGATCACAAACACAAAGTCACAAACATTTTATTAGGTTTTGAACTTTGAAGGAAAAGATAAAAGTAAATACCTATGATTGTGAACTGTGAAGGCTGAAGCAAAGAAGCTGGGCTTGGCAGATCGAGCAACCGGCGGCGGCGGCGGCAAGTGGGTCTCACACTCTCACCGACGGTCACGGTAGCAACTAGCAGTCACGGACTCACGGCGGCGGCGAGATCAAGATGGGAAAGCAAGCTTCACGGCGACACGGTGTCGGCGTCGTCGGCGTCGGCACTGAGTGGGTCTCTCTCACAATCTCACTCTCTGTCTCGCCTCTCTACTCTCTGTCTCACCTCTCTATTCTCTTCTTTTTTTTTCCTTTTTTTACCTTGGTTTTTTTGCTCTCTCCGTAACTCTGTTTGGTGCTGTGTGTTTTTTTTTTTTTTTTTTTTAATAAATTACCTGGGTCATGGGCTCCTGGGCTGGGGGGTTCATGGGTCTTGGACTGGCCGGATGATGGGCTGGGGGGCCAGGGGGGGTTCATGATATTTTGGGAGGGGGCCCGAGCAAAAAACTAAGGGGGCCCAAGCCCTTTTTTTTTTGTTCTCTAAAAATTTTACTTGCTAAAAAAAAATTTTTTTGGGCTCAGGGGGGGCCCGGGCCCCCTTTGGGATCAACGTGGGTCCGTCCCTGCATGTCAATCAATTGAAATGGTTGAAGCTTTGGCAGCAAGGAGGGCAATAATATTCACAAGGGAGCTGATTTGTTTAATGTGATTTTTGAGGGTGACTATCTCCGTGTTTTACAAGCTCTGAATAGTGCAGGTAGATGTCACACTATGTTCGGTCATATATATTATTGATGAAACTAAGAGGCTTGGAGGGTGGTTGCAACACTGTTAGTTCAAACATGTCCGATAGGAAGGGAATAGGTTAGCTCATAGCTTAGCTAGGAGAGCAGTTTTATCTGCAGATACGGATGTATGGATAGAAGATCTGCCTATGGATTTGGATGATGTATTCCAATCCGATTTATCCTAATTTTTAATAATATACTATGCTTACCTTTTTCTCAACAAAAAAAAAAGAAAGAGAGATCATTTAATAAAATTGATTTCTTAAATTAAAAAAGAGGTGTTGAAATCGTCTTTACTATGACTGCAGATTTCAAAATTCAAATAAACAAATTTACCGTAACTTAAATCAATATCACTGGTTTCAAGGAAAAAGAAAATCTGAATTGGTCTCATTAAGATTTGTTAATTTGATTCAAGATGGCTAACATTAATATATGTATAAATAAATAAATAAGTTTATTGGAATGATTTTTTTCTTATTAAAAAAATGAGAAAGCTTAATCAGTCCATCTCTACGAGGGGTTGTTATTGTGTACTCCCAGAGTACACAATAATTTTCTCTCTATGAGATCTATTTCACGCTTTTTAAATTAAATTTTTTTAAAGTTGTAATAAAGATTTAGAAGGAAATAAAAAATAAAATTGATCTTTTTTTGTTAGAAAAAAGCGACAGATTTTTATTAATGAAAACATCGAATATACAAGGTATAAGTTGGGTAACTTGATGGGGGATCAACCCAATTACCATGCTCTGTATCACAAATAAAAACTAGGGATAATTACACTAAACCCACTTGTGGTTTGAGCGAAAATCACTTTGCCTACCCGTGGTTTGAAAAGTATCACTTAACTCACCTGTGGTATGATCCGTTTGTTTTCCGTAACCCACCTCTGTTAAAATCAAGGATAAATGGGTATTTTTGCTCAAATTTTATGTCTCTCTCCTCCCAAAACAAAAAATAACACAAAATATAAGAGAAACAAGATCAAAAAGTGGTATTGATATCTCTCTTAATTCACATAAATCTTGAACATGAAGAACATATCCAAAAAAATAAAACCCAGATCTACCTGCAAAAATAACCGAACTATACAATATTGCCCTTCAAAACAGGACTCTTGTTTCCTATATTGCACTGAAGTATACTTCTTTCTTTGGCAGTACCAAGCCCCAGTGTTAGTTGAGTAAACCCAAATAAACATCATCATTCATAATAACAATCAAAACTCAGTTCAGGAAACCTCAAAATCTCTTCAATACTCACACAGCACAGCAGATTTAAATCAAACACATCCCATACCATTTCTATGAATCGAAATGAACAAAATTTTTGAAACTCAGTTCAAATAAAACTCACTCTTTACAAAAAGCAGCCAATACCAACAAAAAACATCAAAATCGGAGCTATAAATCAAAATAAAACCCAGGACATGCCATGACCTGATCCACCGAGATCTTCCTCTTTTGTGACCCAATCCACCGCAACGACATGCTGTTGGGGTATAGGAAACCCTAACAACCCCTCGCTTCCTACGACTTCAGCTCCCTCTGTGACCGCACCAAGTACATCTTAAGTGTGTTCTCCTCTTCGACGTTGGCTGCGGAGCCCTTACCGCCGTCACCATGTACCTCGTTTGGTCTCTCTTCTCCCATCGCTTCTCCTCTTCCAACTACTCCGCTTTCCCCTCTTTTTTTTTTGCCTTTTTGGCCTCCATACTTTACAACTTATGGCCTGTCACTAAAGCACAAGCCCTTCGTTCTCTACCCACCCTTGATTTTCCTAATCTCCCCGAATCACCCTCCTTTAAGCAGGACCATCTTCCCTCGGTGTGGCACCTCTATAACAAATCCAACCCCGAGACCCACTTCATCAAAGATGGTAAAATTTTGAGAAAATTTTACAAACTCTAACTACGTGAGTGGGCCGCGATGAAAAAATGCCATTAACAACCCAAATGCAGATCAACAGCAGTCACACATACTTTCCCTAGCTTTGGTGTTGCGAAACTTGTGTTTTCTCCCCCTCTAGACACTCCAAACCATAAAGAACACCACAGGTCTCTCTCTCAAAAAGTTTCTAAGTTTTGGGTGTTTTGATTCACGTTATGTTGTGTTTTGGGGTTAAGAGGTGTTTTTGTAACGGCTGGGCTTGAGGTGGGTTACGGAGATTGACGGAAACATACCACAGGTGTGTTAAGTGATACTTTTCAAACCATGGGTAGGCAAAATGATTTTCGCCCAAACCACAGGTGGGTTATGTGTAATTATCCCTAAAAACTATAATATAGCATCTTATGATTTTAGCAAAACTAAGAAGAGGTCTCTAACCTGTGATGACTTTGCTACAATAAACAAGTCTTTTAGCTTTAAACCTCGTTGTATAACCTTAATGGGACTTAAGACAGTATTTCTATTTGTCCATATATACGAGCCAAGGGCACAAGAGAGAATAAAAAAAAGATGCGATGAAACATTGATATTTATGCAAACAACACCCCTGAAAATTGAGGTATTTTGATTTTACACCCTGAAGTTTCAAAATTTGAATTTTATCTCCTAAAGTTACATATCATTTTGATAGTTGGCCCCTCTTTTTTTTTTTTTTAAATATAAATAAGAGTTTCCAAACTTAATCAAATATCTGACTATTCCCTTGGGTGTATAGAGTCCAAAGATTTTAAATTTAGGATCTCATAGATATCATGAGGCCTTAGAGAGGTTGGGGTTAGTTGGCCTCTCTATTATGTTGTATGGATGTGTCTGTTAAGTAATGTATTGTTGGTCAATGAAATAATGACACATGTATTTATAATGTCACATCATGAAATAACTTTTAAAAATATCTTATAAAAATTAAAATAGATACTAAATCCTAATTAAAAAATTATTTTAATTTAAACTTCTCTTCTCTTCTAAAAAAAATTAAACTTTTCTTCCACACTTTCTTGGAAACTTTCTTGCCACCCAAATAGATGCCCAAATCTAACAAACCCATAAATTTTCTCTGGAAACAAACACACACGCAAAAAAGCCTAGCCAACCACATGAACCATTATTCCAACCATTAAATCCAAGCCCAAGCTTCAAACGAACCTAACCACCATCTTTTTCATGTGCTATTATAACAGTTTCAATCATCCTTGTTGGGTTAAAGATTGACCTCAGTTAATTAATTCAATTACCCAAATTAATTAATTAGGTTAAATTACATGCAATATCATGAAGGCACGAACAAATCACCAAATAATCTAGAGTGCAGCGAAAAGTAAATTAATACAGTGATTTGTTGACTAATAGGGAAAGCCTCTCACAAAACAAAAATCCCAAGAATCACTAATCAAAGTCAAGAGATTACAATTACAAGGAATCTTACCCCCAAACCTGGCCTATCCTAAAGTACTAACCTACAATTAAATCCTTACGCCAATCCTCAATTGGTCTTGATTTTGTAGAAACTTCTTTCCTTTGCAAGGATCCTAGTTTATGACTAACTCCCAGCATTGAAACTTATTATTGGATGAAAAGTTCTTCAATACACTTGTAGAGAAGGAAGCAATTGGTCACAAAACCCTAAGGCGCATAAGAATGCAGTAGCTTCACAATAAGAGTATAGATTCTCTAATTGAGTCTCTATATATTATGATGACTTTAAAATAAACCTTTTACATCCCTTAGAAGTTTAGTGAGTGAAACACGATAAGTCCAAGTCATCATGGGCCACAAAAAATATATGAAAATTCTAGATTTGTGAAGCTCGATAGATCGAGAGGTATTGAGCTTGTATCGAGATTCTTCATTAAGTCTCGATAGAAGTCTTGTATCAAGCTTGTGTCGATTTCCAACTTTTCTTACTTGTTTCTTTGTACAGTCTTCATGTCTTCAATAATACTACTTGTTATAGCTAAGAGACATACTTCATGATATCCAAGAATCCACTTAGAACTACCCAAATACAAGTAAAGTGCATTTGATCAAAGGATATGCCAACTACATAAAAATATAACCCTAACAATCCCTAATCTATGACCATTAGGACATCCACTTCATAAATCCACCTTCCATGCACCCTTTAGAGTCTCGTTAAGCTTAGAGCGAAGAGAGAAAATGAGAGCATAGGGTTTGGGATTTTAGAGAGAATCGATTAGAGGGAGAGGCTTTGAGGTTAGGGTTTGGTTCAGAGGTTCTGGTGCTGGCCTAGAGGCAATTAGAGGTGAGAGGTAGAGCTGTGATTTGGAGTTATACCATGGGTTTAGAGAGAGAACGAATTGGAGAGAGAGTGAGACCAATTCGGTTTGAGATGGTTGATGAGAACTCGCCACCAAGAGGTGGTGGCAACAAATGGAGAGCAACAATGGGTGGTTTAGCTAGTAAGAGTCAACCATGGTTGGATCAATTCAGGAAGAGAGAGAGAGAGAGCAAAGGCTTTTCATCTAGGAAAAAAAATCTATATTCCCTGTTCTTGATCCAGAGGAAAAAAGGTGAGGAAGAAAAAAAATTATAAAATTAATTTTTGTGACCAGAAAATTTATTTTTTAATTAAATTTTAGTAACTTTTTAATTTTATAATATTTTTAAAGCTATTTAATGATGTGACATTATAAACATACGTACTATTATTTTATTGGACAAATACTACACATGTAGCAAGTTGATGTGTCATTTAACAGACACATCAATACAAACAATAACAAAAGGGCTAACTATCAAAATGATATGTAACTTTAGGGAGTGAAATTTAAATTTTGAAATTTTAGAATGCAAAATCAAAATACTCTTAAACTCAAGGGGTGTAGTTTGCAATTTAATTACCCTATGCAAAACTAGCTACCTGGTACACTATCCCGAAATTGCTACATATTGTCTGACATGTCTGTACCTATAAAATTAAAATTTAGTACTCATAAGGTCAAAGGACGATTGAAAGCTAGTTGAGACCTATTAGAGTACTATTTATTATAAATTTTTTTTTTTTAACAGACACTCTTAAGACACACATTAATATATCATTTTAAGAAATTTTTTATTAAAAAAAGAAAATGTGATTGAATTTTTTTACAATTTTTTTAACTTTCATGAAAATTTTCCTAAAATGAATGATTAATAAAGAACCAATTGGCACATAGAGCAATTTTTAAGTGCCGAATCATGGAAGAGACAAAGCTTATAGCGTCACATCAATTGATAATAAATAATTGAAATGTGTTTAAATTTCTATAAAATTTTTCTATTTCAATTTTAATAATTTTACTTAGAATAGACTGTGTTAGTAATTTTAATGTGTTTATGGTGATCCACATATAGGAAACGTGTAATACAAAGATGACAATTATCAAGACTAACAAACAAATGAATGCATCCAAGGTGAACTTATTACCCCTTAATATCCAGGGGCGGCCTTACTTGTGCTTCAGGTTTTTTTTTTTTTTTTTTGAGCGATGCTTCAAGGTTTCAAATATACCCAGGCTGACTTGATTATATATATAATATTTTTTATTAGTTGGTGATTAAAAAAAAAAAGTAAAGTAAAGTTAGTGCATTTAATTGGTTAATTGTAGACTTGGATTCTAATTAGCTCAACTAGTAAAAAATTTTATGATTGAATAAAAGATCTGTGATTCAATTTCCGCTTATACCAAAAACTGATTGATGTCTTAATTTGATAATAAATAAAAAAGCACATAGTATATTATTTATATATAAAAAATCTTGAAACTGACACTATTAATATCCCTAGCTAAGTGTAGGAATAGCAACCCGAGGAGACTACTAGTATCTCCTCTTTAATGAGTAAAGAGAATGAAACCCCTAATAGTGAATCTCAAGGTTGATGGTTTCTCCTAATCTATGGGCTTACAAAGAGTCACCACTTAATTAATTTAAAGCAAAGAAGTTATAGAAATCTTAAAAATTACTATACTATTGACAAAAATGAACTTTCATAACACGTAGAAGGAAACTCTATATAAGTACAAGATTTTGTTCCTAAATACAATCTTAAAGAGAGAAGAAAATATATTGTTTCTACTCGAGCCATATATTTTTAAGGACCATAGCTAGTTGCCACTTAAGCCACCCAGTTAATTGCCTCGGCCTTTGCTTGGAGAGGGAAGTTACAGAGGAGGATGTAAAAAATATATTTTTGAAATTTATTCCTGACCAACTGTGGACATTTGACCGGATAGAATTCTTTTCCATCATGAATAACTTGGTTTAATTATGGCAAATCAAAGCTGCTCCATGACAAATGCCCCAAATAAAAGGAGCTCTTCCTTGACAATAGAATCCTAAATATTTGCTAGTGGGAGAAGAGGAAGCTCGTGAACTGGGTTGAGCCGGTGAAGTGCATTCCATCTAAGGACTTTCCGCCGTAATCAAACGTCACAACTAATAAACAAGAGACACATGAGATTTAGTCATCAATGAAACATTAAGCAAATTAAACAAGAAATAAAAATAAACGATGCAACATATTTTAACATTCATGTATGTCAATGAGAATTATATATATATATATATATATATATATATATATGGATTTAAAAATATTGACATATTCAGCTAAATTTCCCTGAAAAATATTTTTTGGACTACACCACTATTCTCTGTGTGTAATATTCTTAAAGATTTATTATCCTTGCTCTGTTCTGTTTCCCGCCTGACGCACATCATATACGTGAGGTTGCTTTTCTCCGTTCTCCATAAAAGCAGAGTCATTTTAGTAGAATCCACTCCACCTTAATGGGTGCCATTAGATCCTTTCATTAAAGTATCATATATATATATATATATGGACCATAAATATATATGTTATATGAACCATAAAGAAAGTCAATACTATATCGAAGTTAATTTTATGTAATTTTATATATAGGTAAATAAATATAGATATTTATTTATTTATATCTTCATTTGTCAAAACCTATAGATTTAAAAAATTAATTAATTAAATTATAAGTCCACATCTCACTTGATATGGTAACTTCGAGTGAAATTGTCAGCTCATAGTAAACAATACTAATTTTAAATACTATTGTGTGTGCCTAAATTTATTTTTAATAAAATTAGAATTGATGTACTTTTTTTTTTTTTTTTTTTGAGAAAAGAATTGATTTACTTAATTTTATATATATATATATATATATAAAGTAATTTCAAATAGTTTGCATGATTGACAGATGGCAGCAGTAGTGTAAATAAAAAGAAAGCTTTTGTCGACACTAAGGATACAAGTATAGTGAAGAATTGTAACTTATATGGGAAGAAAGGAAAAACTATGGGCACATGCACATCATACGCGAGCTAACTAAGTTTAAGAACTAATGGTCTGTTTGGATTGAGGAAGAGAGAGGGGGAGTAGAGTAGATTTTGCACAAAATTAGCTTATTTTTAGCCAACTCTACTCTACTCTCCTCTACTCTCTCTCATTCTCCCTTCCATCCAAACATGCCATAAGTTGCGTTTAAGAATCATATTGGTCGGTTTTGAAATGTTTTTAATGTGATTGACATTAACCTAAATTTCCGAGTAGTTTAATAAAGTTACCATTTTTTATATAAATATGAAAAACTCTTAAAGCATTCCCATCAATCTCTCCAAAATTTTAGCTAATCTAATTTCAAAAGTGCCTCTTTTAACTATCTTAACAAGTAAACATAATAAACACCATACCACCGACCCCAACAAACAAAATCACAATCCTAGGCAACTCATACAACCAACCCCACTGGCCACCACCAAATATCACTACCAATTATAGGCAAAACCCATTCGCACCGCCAATGCCAAAGCCAAACCTTTCAACCACCAAACCCAATCACTGGCCAAACCCATTTGCACCACCAACCCCACTGGCCACCACCAAATATCACCACCAATCATAGAGAAACCCATTCGCACCGCCAAAGCCAAACCCTTCAACCACCAAACCCAATCACCGGCCAAATCCATTTGCCCTACCAACCCCATTGGCCAAACCCGCTCACACCTTCGAACCCACCAATCATCGGCCAAACCCACTTGCACCACCGAACCCACCAACAACCAGCCAAACCCATAAGTTAAGACCCAAAAATACAAAGAAATTTCACAACAAACCCACCATCCTAAACCCATAAACCAAACTCATAACAAACCCCAATTTCTCTCTCAAACTCGAAATTTGTAGTGGAGAAACTAAGATTCGACACTGTTCGTAGCGGTGGTGGCCCATGGCAACAAATTGAGGCTGTGGTTTTAGCCTTGGATGCCTCACAGTGAAAAAAGAAAAAAAGAAAAAAAAGAAAAAAAGAAAAGAGAGATAAAACCAATGGTGCACAATGTTGAACTCCAGAGATGGTGAACGGTGGTTTGAGGAAGGAGCAGCATGGCTTAAAGTTTGTCCATGTTGGTCCAAGCCATGAGAGAGACAAAGAGAGCAGAGAGCGTGAGAGTGTGAGAGAGGAGTAATTCTTAGTTACTCCCGGAGCACAGAGAATGGTGATTCTTCCTCTCACATTCATGGTGGGGTCTACTCATTAAATTTATGATGAATTCCACCATGAATCTGAGGGGAGAGAATACTATTTCTTCATACTTCGAGAGTAACCCAAGAATTTTCCATAAGAGAGAAAGGAGTGACCAGTGACTGAGAGAAAGAGTCAAAGTTAGGTTGCTTTTTTTTTTTTTTTTTTTTTTTTTTTTTTAAGATTCTAGCGAGACCAAGGCATCGCTAGCTTTGGCAAGTGTCTCTCCAAATGTTAAAATTGTAGGACAAAATATTGAGACTAATGCCTGAGTGTTTTTTTATTTTTTATTTATATATATATATATATATATATATATGGTAAAATAACTACATTGATGTGAATGCTCCTAATAGTAATTAAATATGAGTTTTACTAAGTAAACTGTTTTAGAAAAAATTTTATGGGAAAATTAAAAAACTTTTGTCAACAAATGTATGTTATAAGGATACATTAAGTATAGTAAAAAATTGTAACTTATATGGGAAGAAAGGAAAAATGATGGGCACATGCACATCATAAACATGAGGTTGCTTTTCTCCCAAAAATACGAGAGCTAACAAAGTTTATAGACTAAGTCGAATTTAGGGATCAAGTTGGTCAACTTTGAAATGTCTTTAATTTAATTGACATTAGCCCAAACTTTAAAGTAGTTTAATAAAATTTACAATTTTTTTATACAATATGAAAAGCCCTAGTGGTAATTAAATATGGTTTTTACTAACGGATGCTCTTAGGGCATATATCAATAAACTATTTTAGAAAACTATTTATTGAAAAATAAAAAAAAGTGACTAATTTCTTTGATAGATTTTTCAACTTCCCATAAAAGCTTCTAAAAAATTGATGATTAATGTAGAACCTAAGAGTATACATTAACTAGACAAATTTAATATAATATATTATCTATACTACTATTTAAGGGGCTGTACCTGTTTGAAACGGATTTTTTTTTTGTTCCAAAATACCCACACATTCCTATATTTAAGTAGAGACAAAACTAAAGGATAATTTAGTAAAACTATTTTTTTTGGTTCCAAAATACCCACACATTTCTATGTTTACGTAGAGAAAAACTAAAGGATAATTTGGTAAAGCTATTTCTTTTAACTATTGCATAAATATTGCCTACAAAATATGACTATTTTCTGTTCAAGTATTTGAAATGTTCCAACTACCCTTTTTCCTTCCATCAATAAACTCACGTTTGCAATTTTTTTATTTTTTTTTTTATTTTTTACCTTTATCAAGGCTTAACCGTTTTAACATTAATAAAAAAATATTTTTTTTAAAAAAATTGCAATTTCTTACTCTAATCTCACGTTACTTTTAAATTTTTTTATGAAAAAAAAAAAAAAAAAAAAAACTGCTCCCACGTAAAACACTATCTACAAAATAGGACAATACCCCCAGTACACTTACGTTGGTTTTCAAACTCAAATTGCTTCTTTTTCAATTTTCCAACTCTTTCAAACTCCTTTCACCCACCTCTTTGCTTTAGATTTCACTACAAACAACAACAACAATAGATAGATTTGAGGTAAGCTCTTTAACCTTTTTTTATTTGGAGGAAAATCTTTCAATTTTAAACTGATTTTGGGCCACATCGAACAGTTTCTATTTCCCTGAGGGCCACATCCACTAGGTTCGTTTTCTTAACTCTAACTCTGATTTTTTTTTTTTTTTTTTTTGGGAAAATCTTTCAATTTGAAACTGATTTTGGGAGATCAAACAGGTTCTATTTCCCTCAAGGCCACATCTAGCAGGTTCATTTTCTTAACTCTAACTCTGATTTTTTTTTCCCTTTCAATTTTTTTTTGGGAGGAAAATCTTTCAATTTTAAACTGATTTTGCATTTCTCACTTTGATTTCTCTCTCTATTTGGCCATGTTTTGCTTATTGTTATTTCGAGACTTATAAAATATTTTTTGGTCTATTGTTTTACAGGCCTTCACAAGATGCTATTAAAAGATGTTTCATTTATTATGACTCTTCATTGATGTGTAGGCTTTGAGGTCAATACTACTTAGCTTCATTCTTCTCTACATTATTTTCTACTCTATTGTTTTACATTATCTACTGACATTAACATTTTTTATCTTGGTTTTGCTAAAGAAGAATTATCATACTGACATTAACGTGACCATTGTAATGGTGATGAAAAATATTACTTGAAATCCATTTTTTATAATGGTGATCAAATATATTAAAATACTAATAGGTCTTTGTAATTTTTTATGTTGGTTTTCCGGTTTGTTAGTCATTGAATTAGCATCAATTGATTCATTGTGTGTGTGAGTTTTTTTTTTTTTTTGGTAGATGTTGTGAATTTGAATTTCAGATATGAGATTGATGCTGCATAGATCTCTTAAATATGTGGTTATCATTATCTTTTCCATATCATTATCTTATCTTTTTTTTTTTTTTTCTTTTCTTTTATTTGGTCAGTTTGATGGGTGTTTAAGTATTTTCTTTAATTAATGACTTTTTTTTAAAGACTAGGAATGATATATATTGATTTGTCTTCTTTTTTTTTTTTTTTTTTTTTCTCTTTTGTGGTTATTGGGTTTGACCCATTATTTTATTGTATGTGTTCTAAGTGGTGCCATCTCTTCCTCATATTATTTTTGTTTGTTGTTTTCCTTACATTTAAGCCTTACTCCCTATTTTTTTGTATTTTTTTTGGGTTGACGTATCAACAATTTGGTTAGATTGCATAGCAAACACATTGGATGAATTCGGGTGAGCGAAGTGGTAGTCAATCTATCAAGTAGTTGTTAAAAAACATTTTTTTGTAAATATCCTATGTTATGAAATTTAATATTGTCCTTTTTTGTGCCTTTCATTGCACATTTGATGATTTTGTAAGAAATTGTTATATACACAAATTTGCTAAAGCAAGAATGATGCTGGAGAACTTACCTTTAAAGATAAAATTTTAAAATTATGGTGAAAATTGCTTCTAAATAATGGACTAACTTTTAAGGGTAAAAACCTACACCCTTAAATATATCTTATATTTGATAGTTTAAAATGTTACTTCATTTTAAATTTTAAAATTTTAAAAATTGGTAAAATTTAATCTAATCTAAAATAACTTACCAAAAGAAAAAAAAATTTTTTTTGATCAACGTTAGTTCCAATTTTTTTTGTAACTTCAAGAGAAAAAAAAAAAATCCATCGACGTTGGTTTCCTATTTTTTTGCAACTTCAAGCCAAAAAAAAAAAACCATCAACATTGGTTTCCTATTTTTTTGCAACTTCAAGCCAAAAAAAAAATCCCTATGTTTTAGGTATTTTAATAATATGCCAACATTTTTTTACGTTAAAATTTTTTTTAAAAATTGTTTTAAGTATTTTTATTCCTAAAATTTTGCCTATTATTTAGATACTAAAGCAAGAATGATACTGGAGAACTTATCTTTAAAGATAAAATTTTAAAAGTGTACTGAAAATTGCTTCTAAATAAATAATGGACTAACTTTTAGGGGTAAAAACTTACACTCTTAAATATATCTTATATTTGATAGTTTAAAATGTTACTTCATTTTAAAATTTTTAAAATTGGTCAAATTTAATCTAATCCAAAATAACTTACCAAAAGACAAAAAGACTCCAAACAAACCACGCCTTTTGAGGGTGGTGAGTCCTTCAACGTTGGTTTCCTTTTTTTTTACAACTTCAAGCACCAAAAAAAAAAAAAAAACGACTGATGTTTTAGTTATTTTAATAATATGCTAGCATTGTTTTACATTTAATTTTTTTTTTTAAAACGTTTTAAGTATTTTTATTCCTAAAATTTTTCCAATTATTTAGATATTACTTAGAAGTAATTTTTTTGCATGATTTTATACTTATATATTTAAATAAAAAAGGAAAAAATAAAAACCACGTTTTATAGATTTTCAACCAATAATAACATGAAGCCTTTTCTATACCAAAAAACAAATAATAATAATAATAATAAGTAGAGGCTCTTCTATTTTTTGGGTAAAGATTATTTAGAGCATTTATTATAATTTGGGATAATTACATTTTCCAATCACAAAAAAAAAAAAAAAAAAAAAAAAAAAAAACCTTGGGGTGTGATGATTATTATGCGTTAGCAGGTGAAATAATTTTTTATCACACCCCTAGGTTTTTTTTTTTTTTTTCTTGTGATTGAAAAATGTAATTATCCCAAATTATAATAAATGCTCTAAATAACCTTTACCCAAAAAATAAAAAAGCCTCTAAGCACGCGCTCACGCGCATGCTCAGAGGCTAATAATAATTTTTTTTTTTTGATGTAAACATTATAATTATAGCTGGCCGGAATCGCAGTATTATAAATATAATATAATTATTATTAGATAAGCTTAAAAATTGTTAAATTTGTCCCTTTCTCTTGAAGTGGGTCACATTATAACATACAATCAAAGTGCCCACGCACATACAAAAACAAGTAGCAGAAAGGAGTTACTCTCACCAAAAAAAAAAAAAAAATTGTAGAAAGGAAGAAATGGATTATGAGAAGTTGTAGCTGATAAGCCTCATGCCGTTTGTATTCCATATCCAACTCAAAGCCACATAAAGGCAATGCTAAAGTTTTCAAAGCTTCTCCACCATAAAGGTTTCCACATAACTTTTGTGAACACTAAGTTTAACCACGTACCAACGTCTTCTAAAATCTAGAGGTCCCAACTCTTTAGATGGTTTGTCTGACTTTCGATTCGAAACCATTCCCGATAGTCTCCCTCCGTCATTACTTAACGTCTCTCAAGACCTCATTTCTCTTTGTGTTTCCATTTCGAAAAACTTCTTGGCTCCCTTTTCTGATCTCCTTTTAAAACTCAACAGTAGTGCAACTTCAAACATTCCTCCAGTGAGTTGCATTATCTCAGATGGTTTCACCGTAGGCCAAGTTTGTTGTAGTGACCGCTGCTCAAGAACTCAGAATCCCAATTGTAACGTTCTTCACTATCTCTGCCTACGGCTTAATGGGCACTATGCAGCCTCCAATTCTCAAGGACAAAGGCATCATGCCACTTAAAGGTACGTACTATAACAAATCATGCAAAATCCTATGGAAGTTTTGGCATTATTTGTATTCTCCTCATTAATTAATCGTAATTTTATAAGCAATTTTTTTTTTTTTTTTTTTTTTTTGATCTTTGCAGATGAGAGTTATTTAACAAATGGGTATTTGGACACTGTTATAAATTGGATTCCAAGAATGAGAAGCATCCACCTAAGTGATCTCCCGATCTTTCTTCAAACCACAGATCCAAATGATGTTATCTTTAATTTTTTGCTTGAAGTAGTTGAGAGAGCTACTAAAGCTTTAGGACTTGTTATTCAAACATTCAACATGTTAGAGCAAGAAGTTTTGGATGCTCTCTCTACCATGTTTCCTCAGGCATATGTCATTGGCCCTCTCCAACCACTAGTCAATCACTCACCCAATGACCCTTTGAAATCAAGTGGCTATAGTTTATGGAAAGAAGAAGTTGAGTGCCTGCAATGGCTTAACTCTAAGGCACCTAACTCTATGATATATATGAATTTTGGTAGCATAAGAGCATTCACATCCGTGATTCTAAAAAAATTATATTTTACAACCTCAAAACCTACTTTACTTATTTTACCATTTTATTTTACAACTCACCCAACATCTCAGTTTCTATTTTTATATACAACTCATTAAAATAATATAAATTACAATATCAAATAATATAAAAAATCAGCTTTCTCCCTCGTGTCTTTCATTTCTTTTTCTCTCTTCACCTTTCTCAATTAAAATAATGGTTTTTTTTTTTTTTTTTTACACATCCAAGTGATCAGTTGGTTCTTATATAGAACCAACTATTCATATGTTCTAAAAATTTTTAAGAACCCATACCCGAATGGAGCAACATTTTTTGAGGTTTTGGATGTAAAATAGCAACCGAGGGGGGGGGGGGGGGGGGTGTAACACCCCCCAATGCTAGTGCTCTAACTATCATTATGCCATCACAGTTGGTTGAGATTGCATGGGGACTTGCAAATAGTAAGCACCTGTTTTTGTGAGTAATTAGGCTTGATTTAGTTTTCGGTGAACCAATGATTTTGCCACCTGAGTTCGAGTTAGAAACTAAAGAAAGGGGTTTAATAGTTAGTTGGTTTGCTCAGGAGGAAGTTCTTAACCACCCCTCAGTTGGAGGTCTTTTAATAGATTGTGGGTGTAATTTAACCCTTGAAAGTTTGTGTGCTGGAGTGCCAATGCTTTGTTGGCCATTCTTTGCAGATCAACAAATAAACTACAAGTATACTTGTAATAAAAGGAGCATTGGCATAGAGATTGACAATGATGTCAGGAAAGAGAAAGTGGAGAACCTTGTGAGAGAGTTGATGGAAGGAAGCAAGGGCAAGAAAATGAAGACAAAGGCTATGGAATGGAAAAAATTGGCTGAAGAGGCTGCTAATCTTATTGGTTCTTCATCCATTAACTTGAATAATTTAGCGAGTGAAGTGCTTGTATCAAATGGTGATATGTTTTTTTAAAAATAAATGTGTGATCTTTTTGTTAATAAGAACAATGAATAAATTTAGTCAACTTTTTTTTCTTTTTTTAGAATGAATAAATTTAGTCGATTTGGTGGAGATTTAAAGATTGATTTTTTATCCTTTGTCACTTCAAGGATCACAACAAAAGGATCGGAGCCATATAATTTGATTTTCTTTGACATTCCATGTAATTTTTAATATTTGTTAATGAAATGAAATTGATTTTGAGCTATCCAGGACCTATTATAGCATACTGAACATAAAATAAAATCTGAAAAAAATAGCTATTTTGGGTAGAATTTATTTCTTAATTATTCCTTATGAATATATAGCTATTCTTTAATTTCTTAAATTGAAGAATAGCTATTTTTTTTCCTAAAATGGATGTGATAGTTATTTCTTAATACATATAATAATTTTAGAAATTGTTATATTTCCAAAAATACAAACTATCTCTATGTCCATAATTATTATAAAATTATTATGTTCCAAATATACATATTTTGTGGTTTTCCTACTTCACAACCAATTGTATTAAGAGGAATAGTTATTCCATTATATCCCATTTATTCTCATTAATATGGAAGATTATTCTTTACATAATTTTCATTTAAAGTCTATTTGGGATCCGCTTATTTTGCTAAAACTAAAATTTTTTTGCTAAAAATACTGTAGATAAAATTAAAAGTTAGCTGAAATAGTATAGTGAGACCCATGAATAATACCAAAAAGTGTAGTGGGGCTCATAAATAGTAGAAAAAATAAGCTAAATAGTAAAATAAACTGGCAAATTTCATCCATGCCAAATGCACACTTAATATATCAAACCGTATCATAAGTAATTTTAAACTCATTATTTTTACCATTTATTTTCACTTCGATTGAGCACTTTCTTTTTTGCAACTCCTCTCTTAATCTCATTTGAGTATTTCTAAGAAAAAGTTCATCAAATCGCATGCGGATTTTCATTATCCAACTCCTCTCTTTGTTCCAGTTTTATGCAATTTTCCTATTATAAGGTTCCGAATTTTTGGGCATCTTTTCAATCTTTCATGATTGGGCTTAGTTTTTGAATTTTTCAATAAAATTTGTGTTTTAAAAGTGTTGTATGTGATTGTGGGGTTGCATTTGATGGATGTCATCATTTATTCAAACGGGTGAGGTTTGGGTCCAGTGTTCAGTTGCACTGGGTCCGTTAAGATTATAACACGTGTTCACTTTTGAACATATATCACCATCTTAATGGGTTCAGTGTACTACATGTACTGGACTTAAGCCTCACTCTATTCAAACTGCGTCAGGCTCCTCTCCTTTTTTTTTTTTTTTTGGTATAGATAAAGGAAATGTGGCAATTAAATAATCTAATGGTTCAAAAAAAGCCAACTCAAACCATCTTTATTTCTGCAATCTGAAACATCACTACCGCCAGATCCATTCTCTCCTTGTTTTTTTACAAACTCATCATCGTTTCAAACTTCATCACTTATGAACGTGAGCTTTTCAAAGGAATCAACAAAAAGAACCTTTTTTTTACTATAAGAATGCAAGTATAAAGGTTTAATACCACTTTAAAAAACTGAAACTTGTTATAATCGCAGCCAGAAAATTTTACATAAATTCAACCCATTTGGCTAACTTTTACTATCAAAATATGAAAATGAATGATGGAATCTTTAATCTTTTCACCATTTTGCATCCTAATAAGAAGCAAAAATACCCAAGTAGCAGTAAATTGTGTTCTAAAAAAAAAATCTGTCATAGTGTTCTTCTAGTTTGAAAACAAAGTGTTAAAAAAGCTAGCCAAATCAATCTTCTGGCTTTTGTATGGATTTCATTTATAAGTGTAGACACTTAATTTTGCACCTATAATTTAATCAAGGAGAATGACTTGAATGACCATCCATGTACCTCAAAAATCATAATTTCATTACGTGTATCAATTTTTTCTTGCATTACATGAATTAATGCATCATTACATGCATTAATTCATTCATTGCATATCATAAAAATGATCTTAAGATTCTAACGGTTGCAGCAGTGTTTCCCAGTTATCAAATCGGACTATTAGATTGAAAGATATTGCATGATCAAGTTTGCACGGTCAACATGCATTGTGTCTATGTAGAATCGACCACACATGATCAATTTAAATTAATTCTGATTGGTTAAACAATTAAAATTATTTAAATAATTTTGTGATTAGTTGATAATTAGTGTTTAAAATAGGGATGCATGCATGGGAATAAAATGGATGATTGGATAATAATAAAACAGTGGATAATCTGAACATTATCAATATTTATTTTAGGGTATTTATCTACAAGATAATTGTCTGTAAATATCCTGAATTATCCAAAAAAGAGATGAAAAATCATAGGCAGAGGATGAAAACGCGTCTAGGTACAACGATTGGCAAAAAACCCTAGAAGAGGAGTCCAAACGGCACCCAAACACGAAAGTGCATTCGGAGCCATAGGGCCAATTCGGCACTTTTGGAGTGCCGAAAAGGGCTGAATTTCCCTAATGTGGGCTTTGACCCAACGGCCTTTGAGTGACAATTATGCATACCATTTTCGATCTTTTTGCAAAAGGATGCGTCAGATTCAAACCCTAATCATCCGTACCTATTTTTTAGAGTCTTCTGGCCTCTATAAATAAAGACTAAACCTCATAATTTAGCACCTTTTTTTTCTTTTACACTTTGAGAGGCATACATTTTTTACTTTTAAACCACCCTTATTTTCTGATCCCTTCTCTGAGTGTTGCTACAAAATTAGGATTTTTAGGTTTCAAAGAAAATTGAACAAATTTCTTTGAACCCTAAAACATTCTCTTAAGAACAAAGTGTGCTCATGTAAGAGGTTGTTTCCTTCGCCCTTTTTCTTGTGATGTGATGATGCATGTTATATATTTTTCTTTTTCAAAATATCCATAACATGAATTGTAAATTGTTGTTTTGTTAAAGCATGATTGTTTTTTATGTGATTGTTATAATCTTTTTCTTGAATGTCAATCAATCTACATGTGAACAATTATTTTTCTTCAAACAAAACAGATTTGCATCTTTATAAGATGTAGATCTGAATTTTTCTCAATACAAAAACAGATTTGCATCTTGATAAGATGTAGGTTTGATTTTTTCTCAATATAAAAATAGATCTGCATCTTCCTTAGATGTAGATCTGAGTTTTCTCAAACAAAAAGAGATCTGCATCTAAAGATGCAGATCTAAATTTTTCTCAAATCAAAACTGATTTGCATCTTTCTTAAGATGCAAATATGATTTTCTTAATACATGCAAATTGTTGAAATAAAGAAGGAAATTATGTATTACTGTGTTTGTGTTTATTTTAATTCATGATTGGATAAATTTAGATTAAGAGTGGAATTCTCTTCTTAGAAAATATTTTTTTAAAATACACAGCAAAATAGATATGAATTTTTATCATCAAAAAATCTTTCTTTTAAATATAACAAAACAGATCTGAATTCTTATCATCAAAAACCACATTTTTTTATACTACAAAACAAATCTAATATTTTGACAAATCAAACTCATTTTTTTTAATCAATAAAAATAGATCTGATTTTTAAAAACAAAAGAAGAGACTTCATTCATAAATAAATTTGTGGGATTTAATTTTTCATTCACATGTTCAACATATTATTCATGACATGCATAAGAAAGTACATAGGTCACAAGAGTTTAGAAGACTAGACTTTGTCTGGGTAGAATGGGTGTCTAACACCTTCCCATTCCGTAACCTAGCCTTCGGATTTAGGTTTTTGGTTTAGTAGATCTAGCCTTGTCTTCATTTGTTTTAGGTAGAATGTAACTAGGATAACAAACCATGTAAATATTTGGTAGATTGTAACTAGGGCCCAAAGCTATGTAACTTTTTAATTTTCTTTCAGATATGTAATTTTATTCAATCAATGAATGGAACTATTTAGTCATGTATTTTGTAATTAGTATTTTTTTTTCTTATTTTCTTGTATAAAGAAAAATAAGTGGCGACTCCATACCACTTACCCAAAAAGAGAGGTGCCCTAAAAGGTACCCGAATCTCTTTTTTGAGGGACGCTTTTTGTCGAGGTCTCTCACAATAAGGATAATTACAAGCATTTGAAAAATAAAAAGATTACAACAAAAAGGGATAAACTCTAGTTATTTGATGTTACGTGCGACTTTATCTTTTTCCCTAACTTTATCATCAATAGCTTAAAAAAATGGTGATTTACTAGGATTCATATTCTTAACACTTCTACCCATCAGAAACCCACAAAACAACAACGGAAAACTTACTTCTCTGTCTTAATCCCATCTTCATAACCATTGCCATACCTTTCTATTACCATTGACACCACTAAGAAATTACTCACATTGGAAAAATCACAACACACAGGCTACTACTAGAAATGGCAATGGTTCAAGGCAGGTTTTTTTATGCTCGAACCTGACTTGATTAATAAACGATTTTTTTTAAACCCCAAACCCACCCCGTCTTGCCCTATGGGCCATGCGAGCCTTGTCCAGCCACTTCTGGGCCTAATCTAAAGCCCCAAAATCCATGGCCCAATCTGACCCAATCTTAAAAAATAAAAATAAAAAATAAAAAATAAAATAAAAAAAACAAACAGCAACACATATCCTATCACAAAAACAAAAATCACCAACACAAACATTCATTAATGACATTAAAAAAAAAAATTTTTTTAAAAAAAATTGGAGAACTTAGACCACCAAGGCTTCATCGGCGGTGGTTTCAGCCATCAATCCCTCCTCTAGGCTTCGCCTTACCTCAACACAACCAAAAGCTCCTCCAATCATCACATCTCTCTACGATCTAACAATCTCGTGCTCCGCTCTAACAATCCTGTGCTCCTCCATGACAAATAGCAACCACCACGACATCTGTGCTCCTCTGTGACAAACAGCAACCACCACATGATGAGATTAAGGGTGAAGGTGACTAGGTAAGGGGCGGCTAAGAGAAAATGAGAGTGAGAGAGGTGAGAGGCGGTGGTTGAGTGTGAGAGGTGAGAGAGAATTGAGAGAAAATGAGAGGTTAGGGTTATAAGTTATATATATATATATATATACATATATATAGGTTTTTTTTTTTTTTTTTTGTAATTTTACTTTTATTCTAAATAGGTCGGGTTCAGGTTCGGGTTCAGGGCTAGCATTGCAAAAACGCAAGCCCGATCCAAACCCACTTCGGGTTTTATTTTAAAAACCCAGACCCGACCCTATTGTTTATCGAGTCAGGTCGATTACCTACGGGTTGAGTAACAATTGCCATCCTTAGTTAGAGCATTAGCATTGGAAAATTCCAATGCTACTCTATTTTACAATTCTAAAAAGCCACTTTTATCATTATACCATAGCATTTTACAATACCTTCACATCCCAAACTTCTATTTTCCTCTTTTACTCATTAAAATAATATATCTACATAATAAAATAATATATCTCAAAATTATATCTTCTCTCCGATCTCTCTCCTCTCTCTCATTTTCAGCTCTCTCCGATCTGTAACTTCCGCCGGACACTTCATTTCCAGCGAGGTGGTGAAATAATCCAACAACAACCCATCAACTCAAACACCCAAAACTTCATAGATCAACCAAAAACGCATCAATCAACAAAACCCACAAACAAAAAATCCTAAATTTCACAACTCAGCTTCAATAAAACCAAAAACTTCATTCGCTCCATGACGAGCTCGTACTCGCATTTCTCCGATTGTGGATCTGGGTCATGGATCGCGAATTCGTGGGTTGTGGATCGCCGTGTTGGTTTCGCCGTGCTTGCCGTGTTGGTTTCGCCGAGTTGGTTTTGTCGTGTTGAATCGTGGGTCATGGATCGCGAATTCATGGGTCACGAATTCGTGGGCTGTGCTTTGTGGTGTTGGGTTGCGGATGGTGTGATATGGTGCTGGGTTGCGACTACTGGGTTCGGCGATGAAGAGACAAGGATGAGAGACAGAGACGAGAGATGAGCGTGATATGGTGCTGGGTTGCGGCTGCTGGGTTCGACGATGGAGAGACAGAGATGAGAGACAGGGACGAGAGATGAGAGACAGAGGAGAGAGAGTCAGAGATGAGAGACAGAACAGAGGAGAGAGAGTCAGATTAAATATTATTATTTTTTTACAATACTTGCTACAGTGCAATTCTATGTTTAGAATTGCACTGTAGCAGTATTGCAAAAAAAATTGCAATACTGCTGTTTAGCATTCTCCAATGCAGATGGTTTTAAGGTTTAAAATTCCAAATTTCCCTTAGATATGGCATTAGCATTCTCCAATGCTAATGCTCTTACCACTTACCCATTCCTCAATCCAAAATCACTATTTATGCCATCTTCAGTAGAGAAACCCAAATAAAGTGAACACTTACCATCAATCCTGTCAAGCCATTCCACGAAGTATCATGCTACTATCGAGATCCCGCCAAAAGCCTTCCTACCCACTCATTGTTGTGCCACTTAAAAAAAATATAAAAAAAACAGGGAGAGAAGAGAGAGGCGAAGACTAGGAGATTACAAGAAATTAGATAGCTTGAAGTGGCTTTTTTTGAACCATTAGATCATTTAATTACCTCGTGTCCTTTATCTATACAAAAAAGAGAGAGAATGGGAAGGTTTCTAACGGGAGAGGAGCCAGACCCATTCATACCCACCTATGATAATGAACACCAAATGTTTAACAAAATGCCAAAATCAGCTTTAAGTGTTCATTCATTATGGTTAACATCATGTTTGGATAATTTAGACTCCTGTTGTATTATACAAAAGGGTTTTACTGATTAAGTCCAATTATGTCAAATTTATCAATTAGCTTCTAATCATTTAAAATAATATGGGCTTAATGCATATAGCATCACCAATTGCACATCAATCCACCATAATATATAGGTAGGTTCCAATTAACTGAACTGGTAAAGTCTCTAATGGTTGAATAAGAGATTTGGGGTTCAATCCTTGCCTACACTAAAAACCGATTGGTGTTTTGACCTGATAATAAAAAGCTATTATTAGGAGCGGACGCCATAGATTGAAACTCTCTAGAAAAAAAAAAAAAAAAAAAAAAAAAAAAAAAAAAAAAAAAAAAAAAAACCATAATATATAGAGACACATGATATGGTGACAATGTGAAAACTAATGGAGAACATCCAATGGAAGAATGACCAACCTTCCACCAAAAAAAGAAATATGCTATTGATCGTGGGCTAAATTAAGTTCAATTTGTCCATGTTGGTCGTCCATGACCAAACTGTGTCCAAACCAACTCACAATAAAGGGAGTCCAATAAAAAATACCACGATTAACGAATAGGATCCGTCCACAAATGTTATGACCGTCCAAAGTAGTCTAGTTGTCCATGTCACACAAGGGCATGGACGACCAAATGTCACTTAGTAAATTTCAGAGGATTTTTCTACAAACACCAAACAATTGGATCACGATCTATCATTCCAGAACGTGGGGAGGATTCCCCAAAATCTGCTCCTTCTTTCCACTAATCCCACATATCTCCCATGATGGTAGTGGATCCGAACAATTAGACCCACTAAAAACTCTCCATAAAAGGGATCTACTTCCATCAGCCCAAGGTACGTTTTCACTATTCATCTACTCACTATCCTTGTGTTCTAGAGAGAAAATTGACTTAACCGTCAGAGGGTCCTTGGCTGGTTCTATGGGTGTGCAAAAAACTAAGAAACCGAAAAAACTAGCCGAAGCTGATCTAACCATGTCCAAAATTTCGGTTTGGTTTCGATGCAGTTCGGTTTCGATTTGCATAAATGAAAATCGAAATATTCGGTTTTGGTTTTAGGTTCAGAAAATAAAAGTCTGAACCGAACCGAAACCGACCGATATGTATTAAATATAACTATGTACAAAATATTTCAAGGTGAGTACCACTAGTATAGTGGTAAGACACGCATGTGACTATACTTGGCCCAAGTTTGAACCTTGCTAAAAACATTTTAATTTTTTCTCTCCTTATAACACAAAACTATGTCATTTTATACATCAACTTTAAAAAAAAAAAAAAAAAAAAAAAAAAAAAAAAAAAAAAAAAAAAAAGAAAACCTGCTCTTTACATTTCACTTCAACTGCCTCAATGCCTCACGCCCTCACCCTCATTCTTTTCTTTTCCTTTCTCTGAAGTCCAAATCCTAAGCTTCAAAAAAGCTAATCCAACCCAACACATGGCTTTGCTGGACGTCATTGAATTCACTTGCAATTTCACTTTCATGGTCAGAGTCCAAGGCCCTGTAAGTCTCAATATCCCAAAAACATAAAGAAGAATTGCTTTGTTCTTATAGTTGGTAACTGATGATGATTTTTTTTTTTTTTTTGTTTCAATTTTTAGGACCCAAAGGGCATGAAAATGAGAAAACACGATTTTCACCAATAATAGTGAGTCAAAAAATTTCCATCACAACCCAACAACTATTTCCCAAGTTTTAGTTTTTAATCATTTATTGAAGTTTTTATGTGTGTGTGTGTGTGTGTGTATTTGGGTCTTTGTAGTTCTGGCAAAATGACCTTATCAGCTTCTGGAATTTTTGCCATAAGTTAGTCTTCTATTTTTATCGCAAACCACCCATCTTCTTCTTCTTCTTTTCTTGCTTTTGTTTCTCACATCCTAAACATTGAAACTCGACTGAGCTAAACTAAAACCGATTGCAATCGGTCGGTCCGGTGTTCATCCCTTACAAATCAGTTTCGGTGTTGAATATGTTAAAACCGAAATTCTCGGTTCAGTGCAAAAATTGCCTCCAACACCGACCGAACTGAACTGATTACACCCTTAACTGGTTCACCTCGGTCACCCTTGACAGTCTTTTTCTTTCTCTTCAGATCATCAAACTATTGTTGTAGCCTGAAACATTCAGCCTATTGATTTTCGTGCATCATCAGTTATAATTAGGGTTTCGAGTTCTTGAGCAGCAATAATGGTGAATTGCATTAAAATATCTGAGATAATGCAAGTCACTAGAGGAATGTTTGAAGTTGCACTATTGAGTTTTAAAAGGAGTTCATAAAAGGGAGTAAAGAAGTTTTACATAATGGAAGCACAAAGAGAAGCGACGTCTTGGGTAGCATTGGAATTCAATGGAAGGAGGCTATCTAGAATGGTTTCAAATCGGAAGTCAGGTAAGCCATCGAAGGAAAACTACATCAAGAAAACGTGAAAACTACATCGAAGGTAACAACCTAACATGCTTTAAAACATGAAAACTACATAAACCTAAACTATAAAAGCATATTAAAACATATCAAACATAGTTAAAAACATTAAACAAACAAATATAATGAATGGAGAAACTATATCAAGAAAAACATGTGAATCATATTAAACAAAGTGGGAAACTATGGAAAATAAGCTCACCTTGCTTTTAAATCGCAGATTTGAAGTTGTTTAACCGACCCCTCAGTGGCTACAACACAAAGATTAGATTGAGGATAAGAATAATCCAAAGAATACAATAGTTTAGATAATCACAACTCAAGAACAAACTTTAACTGAAAATGGTTTTTGAGAAATCAATTTTATAAATTAGTTTCTACCTTAGAACTAACTAAAGAGAGGTTTTTAATTTGTAAAAACAAAACATGCTAAGGGGCTGTATGTGTGTGTTTTAGAAAAGAGAATAAGGGTTTTAAAGAAGAAGGAGGCTAAAAAATAACCCTCCCTAGCTAGGGTTTTTGAGGCTTTTTAATTGTCTTTGGACGTTCCAAGGGTCTATGGGCTAACCCACATCAAAGCTTGATGTTTTGAGCCCTTAAAATGAAGTTTTAAAACCCAGAAAATCATACTGCCTAGTTGGCCCAATTTCAAATGGTCATAACTTACTTGATAGAAGTCCAAATTAGGCAAATTTTATGTTTAAATTGAAGCCCAGGATGTCTAATTTCCAATGAAAGAAACTTCACTAAAACAATTTTTATGGATCAAAAGTTATGGTAAAAAATGTGAGCAAAGGTCATTTTTCAATATCGATTTCAAAGTGACTTAAGCACTTTTGAGTTGTGATTACTTCCAAACTTTTGTGAACTCTTTATGTTAGGACATATGTGATTTACTTGTTAGGAAAATATGTCACTATTTTATGTAATTCGCTAATCCTTTGACAAAACGTACTTTACTTGTATTTGGGTAGATCTAGGATGTTTTTAATACTTCAAGAAACTTTGTTTCAAGATCAAGTGTTAAAGCCATGTGAGTCTGTCCAAGAAACAAGCTAAAGAAGTGCCTGTCATTAAAGCTCAACAGCTAGCATCTATCGAGCTTAAGAAGCTGTTCCAGGCCCGTGGCTCAACAGCTGCTCAACAGATGGCTATCTGTCGAGGTTTATAAAAAACAGATTTTCAGTTTTGTTTTGACTCTAATCCGTGATTATGTGTTTAGGCTTTATTTTCTCACAACCTTAGACAGACAAAAGGATTATTTTAAGGGCTGTCAAAGAGGACACAAGATGCACAAGTGTTAAGCAAAGTTTGTTCAAGCAAATTGTGACCGGAGACAGAATTTGCCCTAGTTCATCGTTCTTGTGAAGAAGTTGCTATGTTTGTGCACCGTAGGGTTTTGTAACCAAGCATCTTCTGGATCTTCATTGTCTGGATGAACTTTGCAGCCAACAACCTTCTCTAGTTGGTATTTGAATTCGCGTACTGGGATCCGCGCAATTGGTTAGTCACGTACTCGGAGCCGTGCATCAAAATTAGAAATTGTTACTACAGAACAAGTCCAATTGGGTATTGAGGTAAGGGTTCAACTGTAGGTTGGTATAAGGTACTGGGATTCTTTTACTTGTAACCGCTTATTGTGATAATAGTGGAATTTCGAGAGTGGTAACTTTAAAATCACCCAATAGGGTTTTTGTTGTGTTGATTTCCCTATTTGTAAATAAATTACTGTGTCAATTTATTTTCTGCTGCGCTTAGTTTAATTGGTGATTTGTTTATGCTACCACGCGTTTGCATGTTAATTTGATTAATTAATAAACTTGGCTAATTAATCAATTAATTCGTCACAAGGGGTCAATTCGCTTTTGACCTATCAAATGGTATCAGAGCAGGTACACTCTGATTAGAGTTAATCTTAGCTGTGTTGATCCATTAACCCCTGTTTGTCATGGATAGAGGACAGTCATTAATTATACTTCCTTTATTTGATGGCACTAACTATGCATACTGAAAAGTACGCATGAGAGTTTTCTTGTAGTCTTTAGATGAGAAAGTATGGCAAGCTATTAAGATAGGCTAGACCAAGCCGAAGGAAGCACCGGCTGATTAGGATGATGCCAAGATCAAGGCGGAAAACTTCAATAGCAAGGCATTGAATGCTTTATTCAGTGCGATTACTAATGAGGAGTTCAAGAAGATATCCTATGAGGGAAGCATCCTCCAGATAACCTATGAGGGAACCGAGGCTGTCAAGGATTCGAAACTATAGAGGCTCACTACAAGCTTCTAAGAGATTAAGATAGAGGAGGATGAGTCGTTCGATGAGTTCTATGCCAAGCTCAAGGACATAGTGAACTCAACCTTTAATCTTCGGGAAACCATTCCTGAACCCAAGATTGTGAGGAAAGTGCTCAAATCTCTACCCGAGAGATTCCATGCCAAGATCGCCGCAATCGAGGAATCTAAGGATATTGACAAGATTTCTTTGACAGAGCTGGTTGGCAATCTGTAGACCTACGAGCTAGGGTTAACTAGAATTGGCAAGTCAGATAAAGGCAAGAGTATGGCACTGAAGGCCAAGAGCAGTGGCACAGATGAGTCTTCAGAAGATGAAGATTCCAAGATGAAGTCATACATCACTAGGCAATTCAAGAAGTTCATGAAGAATGCTAATGGGAAGGGCTTCGATAAGGACCATAGGCAATCCAGTTCTTTTTAGTTCAAAAGCCAAGATAAAGGGAAGAAGGATGTTAGGGATGATGGTCAGTGCACTGTTCCCTCAAGATCGAAGTGCTTTGGGTGTCAAGACTTTGGTCACATGAAACAGAAGTGTCCTACATATATTAAGAGCATTAGGAAGAGTAAGTCACTTGCTGCTACTTTGAGCGAAACTGAGCCTGAGGATGATTCCGACAATGAGGATGACAGAATCTTGAATGCCTTCACTACCACTGTCAATCCTACTAAGGGGATTGTTGAAGATGTGGATGAAGAAGAGGAATTGGTAGAGTCCAAGTTTAAGAAGATGGATGAACAAGATGATATCCATACAGCCTATGAGAAACTATACAAGCTTTCTAAGAAACATAAGAAACTTTATAGGTTGACCACCAAGAAGCTCAGTAATGTGGAACTTGATCGTGAAGAGCTTTCCACAAAGTTTGATGAGGCAAATTAGACTATTGGAGCACTGAGGTTCAAGAACAATTTCTTGGTTGAGAAGACCAAGAAGCTTGAAGCGGAGCTGTTTCAAGTCAGATCTTAATTGGAGAGGACTTCAAGTGCAAAGCTTGACGAGATCCTAAGCATTCATAAATCTGCTTTTAATCCAACCGGATTAGGGTATGATTTCTCTTCTCCTAGTATTACTTCTACTAGTACTACTGTCTTTGTTCCTCCTGCTAATAATGTTGAAATTGAGAATAGTGTTGTTAAAAATGAATTAGCTAATGAGAACTTAGACAAGGGAAAATCTATCTTAGGAGCACCCCCTAAACAGGATAAGAAAGATGTTAAAAACCCTAAGGCTAAGAATGCTAACTCTTAAAAGCCTAAACAAAAGAAGTAGCATATTTGTCATCATTGTGGAGTTGCCAGTCATACATGACCAAATTGCTATAAGTGGTTAGCCACTCAACAAAGCAACGGTATAATAGCATCTGGAAGCCAGAATCAGCTTCAATCCTCTTTTGCTCCCCTTGGAGATCTTCTCAAAGCCCTCATGTTCCTTTTGAACTTGAACGGTTTCAATTCTTCCCCTTCACTGCCAGTTCAAGGGTTTAATCAAAGGAAAGGTTCTTCCAAGGTGTGGAAGGAAAATGGCTTCAAGTGATTCTATCACTTTCTTCTCTCTCTACGTGTTTTTGTTTTTGCATAACTTGTGTGTTTTGATTTCATCTTGAGCCAGTCGAGTTTTATGCTTTGTTTTGTTTAACATGTTTTTATTTGTTTTCAGTTTTTTTTTTTTTTTTTCATATAAAAATATAAAAAAAAAATTGAAAAATAAAAAAAAATACAAAAATAGTATGTGTTTTGTGTAAATTGGTACTTGTGTACCTTAGATGGCCATTGAAAAAAAAAATTCTAAACTTTATATCTCTTATAACTTAGATAAGCATCTCTATGCAAAACTAAACAAGTGAGCTTTGTGGCTCTTATTTGTGATGAGTAAGATTAAGTAATCTCTTGTACTTAACACTTGTATCACTCTTTTTGACGGGAATGACTAGAAAATCCTAAGAGAAATGCATAAATAACCATCTCACCACTGTTTCCCGCCAATCATGAATGACATTTGTGTGCTTCAGCATAGCAAAATTGGAATGTCAATTGCTTAACATATTTGGGTATTTCTTTTCTATCTCTTATAAGCCCATGCATGATTTGCTTAAAAGAAAAATATGCAAAGAAAAATAAAAAGCAAAAAGATGAAAATGCTTTTAAATATGATTGCAAGCGTGTATTCTAGGAGAAGTGAGAGTTATAGGATGTACCTCGAATGTGATAGTCCCCATCAAACAGTTATGATTGTGTGTGAGTTAAAATGATTTTCTCATATCTCAAATCGTCATAACATGTATACAATTATGCAATCTTGTGATGTTTTTCACACATAACACGCAATATTCTTTGCTACTCTTGATACATGTGCAAGTACAATGTGATTTGGTCATCACAAGGTTTTACATGTGTTAATGTATGCTCACTAAACTGTCTTAACTTGTTTTTGAAATATAAAATTGGTTAGACTTATTTAGTGTGTGTGTGTGTGTGTCTGTGTCTGTGTGTCTGTGTGTTTTTGGGATCTATGTGCTTAAATATTTTTTTGTTAAGAGATGATTTTGAGAGTTCAAAATGTTGTTTGGATCCTTGATTAAGTTGCATGCTTGATTGTATTCATATCTGTGTTTTTCTCTTTTTGAAAAACTATTTTTAAGCAATCTTGACACATCCTCGACATCTCTCGATACCTAGCCTATCTATCGAGCTCTTCAAGTGATTTTTATCGCAATCTCGACACCTCTCGATAGCTAGGTCGATCGATCGAGAAACTTTCTATCCCCTTGATAGCTTCTCGACAGCTTCTCGGTCCATTGAGGTTGGCTCAATAGCATCTCAACACCTCTCGATTGATCAAGACCCTCTTGCATGCATTGTTTTTCACATGTTTTGCATCCTTCTTTTATCTTGTCATCCATAGCATCTTGTTTCATTACATTCATGTATTTTTATGGATTCTTTGTGCCCCCTTGATCATCCTTAATCATCTTTATGTCTCTCGGGTGAAGCTTTCTAGCTTCTTGTACCCTTTGTCAATCATGACAAAAAGGGGGAGAAATTGTGGAGACTTTGTGGTTTCTTTTTTTTAAGATTCTACATGTTAGGGGGAGAAATACATTCCTTTGTAAGGGGGAGATGTGTTTCATCTTGTTAGGGGGAGTGCTTACCTCCTTCTTCTTGTACACTAGTCTTGTGACCAAGTTTACATACATTGTGGTTATCTTTGATATATATATATATATATATATATATATATATATATATGATGTATGTTTCTTTCACCTACCTTTACATGTGTTGTTTCTTTTCTCTTTTTATGCTCATGCTTCTTATTATTTGTATACAATCTATTATTTCTGTTTCACACAAAGATGTCTTGATGAGTTTTGTTTAAAGTGTTTCAGAAATACAAGTTATCAAAGTCTACTTGCCATAAACTTTATTCTTGCAAAGTTTTTCAAGAGTTTGTATTAGGATAGATTTTATTATATTCAACGAGTATGAGTTGAGTAATTTATGACTTCTCTCATATGTTCATTTGTTTGTTGTGATTTTGTCACAGATTGCCAAAAGGGGGATTGTTAGGACATATGTGATTCACTTATTATGCACTTTACTTGTATTTGGGTAGATCTAGGATTTTCCGAATACTTCAAGAAACTTTGGTTCAAGATCAAGTGTTAAAGTCATGCGAGTCTGTCCAAGAAACAAGTTGAAGAAGTGCCTGTTATTAAAGCTCGACAGCTAGCATCTATCGAGCTTAAGAAGTTGTTCCAGCCCCGTGGCTCAACAGCTACTTGACAGTTGCTCGACAGATGGCTATCTGTCGACGTTTATGAAAAACTGATTTTTAGTTTTGTTTTGACTCTAATCCGTGATTATGTGTTTGTGTTTTCTTTTCTCACAACCCTAGACATATAAAAGAATTATTTTAAGGGCCGTCAAAGAGGATACAAGATGAACAAGTGTTGAGCAAAGTTTGTTCAAGCAAATTGTAACTGGAGACAGAATTTGCCCTAATTCATCATTCTTGTGAAGAAGTTGTTGTGTTTGTGAACCGTAAGGTTTTGTAACCAAGCATCATCTAGATTTTCATTGTCTGGATAAACTGAAGAACTTTGCAGCCAACAACCTTCTCTAGTTGGTGTTTGAAGTCGCATACTGGGATCCGCGCAATTGGTTAGTCACGTACTAGGAGCTGTGCATCAAAAGGAGAAATTGTCATTACAGAACAAGTACAATTGGGTATTGGGATAAGGGTTCAACTATAGGTTGATATAAGGTACTGGGATTCCTTTACTTGTAACCGCTTGTTGTGATAATAGTGGAATTTCGGGAGTGGTGGCCTTAAAATCACCCGGTGGGGTTTTTGCCATGTTGGTTTTCCCATACGTAAACAAATTATCATGTCAATTTATTTTCCACTGCATTTAGTTTAATTAGTGATTTGTTTGTGCTACCACGCGTTTGCATGTTAATTTGATTAATTAATAAACTTGGCTAATTAATCAATTAATTCGTCACAAGCGGTCAATTCGTTTTTGGCCTATCACTTTAATTACCCTTGGTTGACATATGTCAAGCTCATCATTGGAGCTGGGGACCAAAATTTATTAACGGGTACAAAATACGGTGTTTACAAATGTTGACAAAGGTTATGTGAAAACCTTTATGCATACGGTGGACAAGCTTTGAAAAACTTTTGCATTGCCTTTATGTGGCTTTGAATTGGGAATGGAATACAAACTTTATGAGGCTTATCAGCTACGAACGTGCTGGAATCTATTTCTTTACTTTCTTTTGAAGACTCTCTTTGATTGCTTGTATGCACTCTTTTAGATTGTTTTTCTCAAAGTGTTTGTTAATGCTTTGCAACAGTCTAAAAGGTTGTTTAAAATTGGGGTGCAAAAACAGTCCCTCAATAATGTAGGATTAGGTTTTGCATCTTTTCTTTTGAAAAATACTTCCACAAATTGTTCTTCTAGCGGCCTCATGCGCACTCATGGACCAACCTATATTTGTAAACATAATTAGGCATACCGCATACGCAAGTAGGAAGTAACCTATAGTATGTAGAGTTAGGGTTATGTGTGAAAATGGTTTTGTCATTTATGTTTGCGAGGGTATATGCACCCTCAATTTATCTTATATGTAAAATGACCCAGTATTTTCTTTGTTTTGTTTTTTATTTTTTATTTTTTTTATTTTATATATATATATATATATATATATAAATTATTATTTTTATAATGACCCACTGTTTCAATCTAGCTAGCTATTTAATTGGGGACAATTTGGGCTGTGAAGCCGACCTATATATGAACTTTCTTGTATCTTTTAAATGAACCATTTTTTTCAATCTAGCTATTTCGTCAAAATTTGGGCCAAAAAGCTGAACTTTGGACCATCGAAATATTTTTCCCCCGTGATGGTAGGACCTCAATATATTTATCAAAGAGGAAGATTTATTAAAAGAAAAAGTTTGGACAAAGCATGATTGATAGGATCTCAATATATTTATCACAATAAGCAAATAAATTTGAGATATTTGATGCAAATAAAAAAATGATTTTTTTTTTAAAAAAAAAAAAACACAGATAAAGTATAGATTAATCGAAATACAATAATCAAATATGAGTTTCTAAATTGAATATAAAATGAAGAGATTTTTTAAGCCTAAAATAAGAGATTGTTGAATAGCAGGAATGAATATATGCATTTTATATAAGATAGTATAATAGTAATTAGAATCGAAAGTGGCATTAATTTTAATTGGATTAACAAAAGGCTATAATAAATTTGAATCATGATTAGTAAAATTCACTTAACATAATTATGTAATACGTTATTGGGACATTCATGCTATTATAATAAATCTTCACGAATTATAATAAATTTTTTATCTCTTTTATTTCTTAAATATCTATCATTTTGATAAAAGTACTTCATTCACCAAATTGTTCAAGTTAATGGATGAAGAACCAAGTGGCTCAGTGGCCTCTTCAGCTAACTTTTTCCACTCCATGGCCTTTTTCTTCATTTTCTTACCATTTTCTCCTTCCATCAACTCTTTCACAATCTTTTCCACTTCCTCTCTCTTGACATCATTATCAATCTCCATGCCAATGCCCCATTCATTGCAAGTATACTTACAGTTTATTTGTTGATCTCCCAAGAATGGCCAACAAAGCATTGGTACTCCTGCACACACACTTTCCATAGTTGAATTCCACCCACTATGTGTTATGAACCCTCCAATTGAGGGGTGGTTCAACACTTCTTCTTGAGGGCACCAACTAGCTATTAGACCCCTTTCTTTGGTTTCTAACTTGAACTCAGGTGGCAATATTGCTGATTCACCAACAACTAAATCAGGTCTAATTATCCACAAAAATAAATATTTACTATTTGCAAGTCCCCAACCAAACTCAACCAACTGTGTTGGTGTCATGACAACTATGCTACCAAAATTCACATATATTACAGAGTTAGGCGCCTTAGAGTTAAGCCATTGGAGGCACTCAATTTCTTCCTCCCATAAACTATATCCAATTGATTTTAAAGGGTCATTGGGTAATAGATTGAGCAGTGGTTCGAGGGGGCCAATGGCATATACATGAGGAAACATGGTCAAGAGAGCATCCAAAACTTCTTGCTCTAATGCATCAAATGTTTGAATAACAATTCCTGAAGCCGTAGGAGCTCTCTCCGCTGTTTCGATCACAAATTTAAAGATAACATCATTTGGATCGATGGTTTGAACCTCACTTGGGAGATCCTTGAGTCGAATGCCTCTCACACCTGGAATCCAATCTATAACTGTGTCCAAATACCCATTGGTTAAATAGCTCTTATCTGCAAAAAGACAGAATATTTTCAGCTTAAAATTAAATTTATTTTTAACCATAATAAAATAGAAAAATTATACTTTATCCCCTTAATACTATAAGAAAATTGCAATGTTCTCATTTTAGTTTAAACATAGCAATGTTGTAATGAACATTTTTTTTTTCCATAGGTTAGTGTTTTTGTCAAATAAAAAAAATTAATTCAATTTTAAAAAAAAATACATGGCTAGACCCACACTTTAATGGTATTAATATTTACCATCCAATAACAAACACCATGATGGTCTTAATATGCTCCCATAACAAACACGTCACATATGCACAACTATAATCCTTCAAATTGTCAATTGTGTATTACTACGCGCATGCGATACGTTTGCTATAAGAGGGTATAAAAGTCATTAATATGTTGGTTCAGACCCATTTTCAACTAACAAAAAAATTGAGTTTTAAATATAAAATGAAAATAGAGGAGTAAAGTGTTCAGTAGAATTAGTACAATAAAATAAAATAGGATATCGCTACATTTTAAACTAAAGAAGTAAAGATGGATATTGTAAGTTTGTAACTACAATAATAATAATAATAATAATTCTCCAAAAAAATAATAACAATTAATAATCCAAAAGTGCAATTGCTCTAATAAATTAATGCAAGATTTCAATAGAGTTTCGCATATTTTGTTACACACCTTTAAGTGGAATGATGCCTTTATCCTTGAGAGGAGGAATCTGCATGTAACACATTAAGCTACAAGCGGAGATAGTGAAGAACATTAGAATTGGGATTCCGAGTTCCTGTGCAGCGCTGATGGTGAATTGCATGAAACCGTCTGAGATAATACAAGTGACTGGAGGAACGTTTGAAGTTGCATTGTTGAGTTTCACAAGAAGGTTAGAAAATGAGGCCAAGAAGTTTTTCATAATGGAGTTGCCAAGAGAAGAGAGGTCTTGGGTGGCATTTAGATCCGACGGAGGAAGGTTATCTGGAATGGTTTCGAATCGGAAGTCAGACAAACCATCTAAGGAGTTGGGACCTCTAAATTTTAGAAAACGCTGGTGGTTGAACTCAGTGTTAACAAAGGTTATGTGAAAGCCTTTATGGTGGAGAAGCTTTGAAAACTTGAGCATTGCTTTTATGTGGCTTTGAATTGGAAATGGAATACAAATTGCATGAGGCTTATCGGCCTTTAGTGTCTTGGAATCCATTTTTACTTCTTTCTATTATGTGTTGTGTGAGTGAATATGCACTTTCCAAGTTTCAATGTATCTTATAAAATGATTAATGACCCACTGTTTCAGTCTAGCAATTTCGTGTCAAATTTGGCCACACAAACGTCCACTTGGTCTAAGAAAGAGACAATTCTTGTTTTGCTTTTATATAACCGATGTTAATGAATCATCCCTAGACTTTGTATACTACTTTTTTCCCTTGGAAATTCTAGTATATATATAACATCACCATTTTTTGTGAAAAACATTACCTTCAATAGTTAAATAGCTTAAATGACTAAAACTACATGTTAATAGTTTTATAAATTATCACATAGTAAATTGGATGAGATTTTGCTAAACTAATTTAAAGCAAAACTGTGTCTGATTTACTTTTGTTGGGAAATTTAAACCCTGGTTGATAGAATTAACAAGTTTTAAACCCAAATTGTTAATTACTCCCTCCGTCCCATTTTTTTTGTCCTGTTTGAAAAGTTAAAATTTTTAAGGGAACATCATTTATTATCTTGTCTACCTTTTAAAAATGTATAAGTTTCCAAAACTACCCTTAAAAAAATTTATCAAAAAATTGAATTAATAAATTAATAGGGGTATAATAAGAACATTAGTAAATTAATTACTTTTATTTTTAGAAATAGGACAATATTTTGGGACATCTCAAAATGGAATAGAGGACAAAAAAAATAGGACGGAGGGAGTATATTTATTATGAATAAACTTTGTTAAAACAAACAAACATCAATATCATGCACAGCAGAATAGTAAATAAGACATAATGTGATGACCCAAAAAAACCAATAAAACAAACTAGTTTCACAGTAAAAAACCTAGGGGAGAAACCTTCCCAAAAAGCAATTCACTATAGTAAAAAAAGTTTAAGATCTAATACAAAACTTTTGTCCCTAAACTCTACAATCCCTATAGATGAACTTACAGCAGAAATCTTTTATTGCTTCAGAACCTCTAAACTCTTCAATATATGAACGCCACCCTTTTGCACGGATCTCATTACGTGACTAACTCCAGTAACTTGAAAATGTTGTTAGCTGCAAAGTTCTTCACTTCATCAACAATAAAGATTAAGAAGTACTTAATTACAAAACCCTAAGGCGCAAAAGACGTCGTAACTTTTTGTAGAGAGAATAAGACACTAGGTCACTTTCTACATGTATTTTCCATATATAACGGCCTTTAAAATAAACCTTATATATGTATAGGGTTGTGAGAAAAGATACTCTACACATACATGTTAGCATGAGCCAAAAATTAGACCTGGAAATTCTGATTTCTTAGATCTTAACAGATTCAGCTTCTGTTGAGCTTCTGTCGAGCTTGACTCTTAAATCTCGATAGATACTGTTTCTGTTGAGGTATCTATCGAGCTTTAATGAAAAGCTTTTCTTCACTTGTTTTTTGGTCCAATCTTCATGGCTTTAATACTTGACCTGAACTTTTGTCTCTTGAAGTACTAAACTCATCCTAGATCTACCCAATTACAAGTAAAATACATTTTGTCAAAGGATTAGTCAATTACATAAAATATGTCTTTAACAACTTTCATAAGCTATATCCATTTGCACGTACTTTTTCACTTGGAAATGGCATTCTATTTTTACTAAACTACAAAGCAGGGTATATATAATATTTTTAGTAATTCAATAGTTGAAGTGGAGTTCAAACCCTAGACATCTTTGCTAAAAATATTATGCGGTGAAAACCAATATTGCTACATAACTTGTGACCTTAATTTGGGTGTAGGTAATTAATTAATTAAATGCACTTTCGTTGTATCTTAAATGCACAGTCAAATTAAAGAGATTGACGGTAAACGTGTGGCAGAGACATCTAGAGCCCCACCCATAGACTAATGATAAAAGTCAAGCTCTGCATAGAAACCACACAAACCCTTACGCCACACATCCAAGAGAGTTAAGAACCATACCAAATTCTAATGGCGACATCATTGTGTTTGGTACAACATTAAGTAGAACACAAAAAATATAATAAAGAATTTGCATTCCTATCTCACACTAACTGATTTCCAGAGCACTCTTATTAAAGATTTGTTTGGAATCCGTTTATTTTATTGAAACTGAAAATATTTTACCGAAAGTATTGTAGATAAATGTAAAAGTTAGCTGAAATAGTACAATGGGACCTATAAATAGTACCAAAAAGTGCAGTAAAACTTATAAATAGTAACAAAAATAAACTAAATAGTAAAATAAACTAATTTTTTTTAATTTTTGCTAAACACACGCTAAACAATAATAATTAATTAATTAAAAGGCAAAACATTACAAAAGCTTTAAAAACGATGAGGGACATCTAGACTAATTCAAACCATACACGGTAAAACGATATAACCGAGCCTGTGGCATTATTCCAAGTGGCGTTATTTCAAGCCACATGTCTTCAAGTGGCCTTTCTTTGAAGAAGCAGCCGCTGGGTACATGCACTTGGCCTATTCAGAGATATTTTTAATAACAGCATAATTATTTTTTTTTCGAATTCGACAAAAAAATAGATCACCAACTCCAGGGATATGATTAATAAAGAGGAAGGCCCCAACCACCCTCCGTAAGATTTCATTAAAAAAAAAAGACCACTTGCATTATGGGATGGTTTCACTTTGTCCATTATCCTTTTGTACATATGATAGAGTTTATTCAATATTCAATATGAGATATATAAGAAGTTCGCATATTATCTATTTGAGAGCTACTCAATGTGATATTCCTTACCGGACAGGAGCAGTGGATGCTTTTTGGTTCATAATTGATATAACCAATAAAGACTATTTTTAAGTTACAAATAATAAGAATTAAGAACTATTGAAATTAAGGAAAACGAACCTAGTTAATTTCTTGAACTCGTAACTAAGTGAGGTATTAAAACGACTGAAGATTATATGTGGGAATTAAGCTACAGGTGGGAGGTGTGGTGGCTGCTTGTTTGTCCAACTTTGTTTGGTGTAAATCTCATTAAAATAAAGAATATAGGATTCTCACCCCAAAAAAAAAAAAAAAAAAACCGAACTAGGTGATATACTGATTTGTGCATGCTTGACTCATTCAATTTAATTAGAGGTCCAGTTAGTAAACATGGTTAAAGTTGAGAATTTAAATTTTTTTTTTTAATAAGGATGTTGCACAACATTTAAAAGAAAAAAGAAAAAAAGAAAAAAAGAAGAAGGCAAGGTCTTCTTTGGAAGCAGTTTAAAGATCTGCGGAGAAGCATGTTTGATATAGATACTTCTAATCTATAGGGATGTTCTGGCTTTCAATTAAATTGGTGTATTTATTGATTAGTTTTTATTACTTTCCAATATAGTTGGACTCGCTTGATTCTTCTTTTAAGGAATGCAATTAAACATCTATAATCAAAAGCCTTCCATTAATTATTTGTTATTTTTTTGGGGTTACTTGGAAAATGGCCTATGATTTCATACTAGTCATCAGTTTAGAAATTGTCTATGATTTCTGGACCTTGCAAAAATGTGAAGTTTGTGCAATGGACAACCATGTACAAATAACCTATTTACCAAAAAAAAAAAATGTACAAATAACCTATTCAAGTTGATCTGCTTTCCGTGTTTCCTACTTAAATTGCTTGAAGAGGTAGTGCTGGACAACTTGTCCAACTACTCCGTAAATTAAAATAATAATATAATAAAACAAAAATAGAGAGAGAGAAAGTTCTTGACAAACGAATACGACAAATTTGAGGCTGCTGTTTTTTAAAATAAAAAATTTATTTAGTTTGACAAATTTGTAAAATACAAGACTTGTTCTTCCTATTTTATTTTTGTTCATTAAAATAGTATATAATATTTTCATAGAAATCTAAATAATGATTGTTCTTGTGGTTCAAACAAACCATATAAAAATAAAAGAGCAATGATAAAAGCATGATGCTCTCTCTTGACAAACAGCCACGACAAATTTGAGGCTGCTGTAAATAATTTATACTTTTTCTTAAAACAAAAAATTTACTTAGTTTGATAAATTTGTAAAATACAAGACCTGTTCTTCATATTTTATTTTTGTTCATTAAAATAGAATATAATATTTTCATAGAAATCTAAATAATGATTGTTCTTGTGGTTCAAACAAACCATATAAAAACAAAAGAGCAATCATAAAAGCATGATTTTAAAGTTTTATCTTAAAACACAATTTCACATTTTTAATTGAAATCGTGTTTAAAAATAAAATAAAATAAAGATTTCAATATATGTAGGGTGCTATAAATAGTGTCTATCAAAAGTTTCCTAGAAAAGAAAAATTATGTTTGAGTTTTTCTTAAAAACTTTTAACACATTTGGTTTAAAAACAGACTAGATAAATTTAGTGTATGTTTTGTAGGGTGTAAAAGTAAGAGAATAGAAGATGGTGGAAAGAAAATGAAAGATGAATAGCTATTTTCTAGAGTAAAAGATGGAAGAAAGGGAAAAAAAAAAATGGAAGGATGATTATTCTATTTGGACTTGCTGCCTTTTATCTTCCCAAAATTGGAGGAAAGTAGGGAGAAAATGTTTCAAGCCAAAAGTGTTTGATTAATGAATGATCTCACTCTCATAATATTGATCAGGGAAGTTGTATAGTTGAAGAATACAATGAAGATAACATTTGGGTTGCTATATATCTCTTCCTATTTTGTAGTTAAATGAACATAATCTAGAAATAAGCTTGATTTTGTATCTAGATACACTTGATTGTTTTTATGATATCTTCATTTGGTTTGCTCTTGTTTGAAGTTTATTATTATCATCTGGTCCAATTTGTTGAGTAGAAACTGAAATCGATAAAAAATCAATGGAAACATGAAGATGTGAGTGAATTAATCCTCGCAAGAAAGATAAACATGTAATCTAATAGAAGAATATAATAAGAAATACAATATGTTTTGTAGGGACGTGTTTTGGATCCTTGGCCCAAGGTATGATTGGATCCAAGCCCAATAAGCCCAATACAATGACTTTGTAGAGAGTGGGTTAGAAAACTAGGCTTTAATGAATGGGATAACAATTACAATGGATTTTAAAAGATCATCAAATAGAAATGGACTAGAGTTGTCTAAGTAAATTTTTCTTCGGCACAATCCGGGGAGGTATGGTTTTAGTATATATTGATAGAGAATGGTTACAGATATGGTTCAGACTACTATAGTGCTCTCTCTTACAAATTTTCGATCCCCTCTCTCATTGCCTTCTTCTTCTTTTGTACTACCTTTCTCTTACATCTCCACCCTCCACGTACTGACTAGACTGTAAGGCTGAAAATCACTATTCAGATATCATTTCTACATTAATGCATTCAGAGAGTTAGCTACAGAGCATTTAATGTGGTGGTAGTAGCTTTCTCCCTAGATATTTTAAGACTCCCCTCTGTCCTTTGTTTTTTCAATGCTTATCCGTACCAACAGAATTTCCTAGAACATTCCCTTGGACGGTAGACTACCTTTACGGACCTCAGTTTTGGTCAGCCGAGGAGGCACTCATCCTCGGCCGAAACTCCTGGGCCATTATGATCAAAACCAACTTCTTTCTTTGCTAACACAGACTCCCCTGACCACATCTATTCCTCCTTGGACATTGTTACGTCCTCGAACTAGGCCCTAGGCCTAGTGTATACATAGATAGTGAACTCTTGGGCCTAAGACCCCTATAATAGCCCCTCGAGATTCTTCTTTCTGGTTCCTCAGGAAGAAAAGAGGATCTTGATGTCAACCCAGTTAGTCTGTGCTCATTGTACATCACCTCTACCTGTGTAGATGCCTTTTCAACAGCCCAAGACACGCTCCTGATGCTTCGTTATGCGTGACACGCCTTCATTAAATTTTTACAGCTCGTTGTCCCCCACGTTCTACGGCACAATGCGAATCCAACAGTTGAGGGTCTTGTTGAAAACAGAGCAGGAATTTTCCCGTTTGTGGCTACCCCTTTGATATAAATACTACCTATATCAATCAATCATCTCACATTAGCATTCACTTCGTTCTAGAGTTCATACATTGAACCTGCAACCTTTCCTAACTTACCGTGCCTCTACAAATACTAAAAGCCTGTCCGAGGACACTTTCCTTATTTCTGTAAGTTTTCACAAATCTTTTCACTCTATTTTTCCATACATTTTTCTATTCTTTGTACTTTTCCTCTCCTCGGCCCTATGATCGCCTTCCTAGAAAGGCGGATGAGAATCCCTATGGGCACGGTCACTAGGGATTATCTTAGGGCCCATAGGTTAGCTCCTACGCAATGTGCTCCCAATATGTTTAGAATATTAGGCTGTGTAGATGCCCTAAATGAGAGAATGGACTTAGAACTTACCCACCATGATATAAACTAGATTTACAACCTCCACCACCTAATCGGACAGGGGTACTACCTAAAATCTAGTTACCCTAAGTTTAGGCTCATCCAATGCCTTCCCGACTCCAATAAAGGTCTGAAAAAGGACTTTTTGATCCTATTAGGGGAGTGGCATGATGGCCTCCCTTGTCCGACGAGGGAGGGGAAACCAGATGGGGCTCTAGGTTTAGATTCACAATCTCAAAGTTATCCCCTTCTTTGTCTTACTTTAACTTTTGTTTGTACTTAAAATTTCCTCTGATTTGCATTTTGCTAATGGTGTTTTCCCGTCTTTCTTAATGGCTTTGCAGATCCACACGCTGTTGTGCCCAACTTTAACCTTGTCAACCAAGCATGTTTGGACAAGATCCTGAAGGCTGAGGTCATTGTTCACTCGAACGGCCAACTTAGGGCAACCCACTTGATATTGGATTATACTCCAATATCCAAGAGTTTTCTGGCGCCTAAGTGTGCAATAAAGGCAAAGGACCCACGTTTGCAACGGTTCAGCGTTGCTGCCCCAAGGTTCCTCATAAGTGGTCCAATCCCAGAGGGCACACTTACCACTGATCCAATACCAGAAGGTATTCCAAAGGTTGCCCTACCATCACAACAAACAACCGGAGTGGTCACTTCTTCTCGCCCTGCCCACACAGAAGAAGAAGAAGAGGGAAAAGTAGTCGAGGTATCTGATTCTAAGGACGAGTTTGAAGTCTTCAATCAAGCTTTGTCCCCAAAAACCTCAACTTTTGACCTCGACCATCCATCTCTTGACCTCGGCCACCTATTCATGCTAATAATTGATGAAATGGAGGTTCAATGCAAGACAAGGTCCAATTTGCTAAACCTGGTAGAGTCCCAACCAGGGAAGGATGCGCCAGGGAAGGCAACTCAAACTAAGCCTCCTACCCCCCCACCTGCCCTACCCCTTCAACTTGGACCTGCCAATCTAAAAAGAAAAAGGGAGCTAAAGGGTAAGAAGGTGGCAGAAGTTGGAAAAACCCACCCCACCTAAGAGGACGAAGCCCAAAAAGCGGCCAAGCAACCCAAGGTGGGGCAAAAAGGTGCCGTGAAGAGGAGTGATCCTTAGGCCGTGCCTCCAACCTGGCTTTCGGCCCTAATACTAGATTGGGACCCTCTGTTGGCCAATGCCTCCATTAGAGACTTCCAGGGAGGAACAACCGGCTATGTGGCCAATGCGATGGAGCAGGCTCTACTGCTCCCCAAGGATATGACTGAGTTGCAGTCTATGAAGAGGCATAAGGTCTTCCTCAGCCTCAAGAGATATTTTACCATGGTATGTCTTCTACTTGACCCCTTTTTCTTCTCTTTCTCCCTTATTCCTTTAATTGCTTTCCTCACTTTCCTTTTCTAAACCCTGTTTCTTTCTTCGACAGGCTATTCAAGCCTCTTTCTGGGTGGAGGAGATTACCAACTATTGCCACCGGTAGATGAAGTAGGAGGAGGGAAGGCACAATGCCGTGGTGGAGGCCTTTAATGTGGCCAAAAGGAGTATCCAAGAGCTCAAGAAAAAGCTACTGGAAGAGGAGAAAGAAAGAAAAAGTGCAGCAACAGCTCTTGATAATGCTGAAAAGCAAGCCGAGGGCCAAAGGGTGCTTCTTCGCAACGCTGAGGATCAGCTGGCCATCTCCAAAAATTAAATCACCGCACTTAAGAAGAAATTGGAGAAGGCCGAGAAGGCAAAGGAGCAAGCAGAGAGGGCTCGGGATTAGGCCGAGTAGAATGGGTACGACGTTGGAATGGCAAAGACCGAGGAAGCCCTCAGGGCTGAGGTCCCTGCATCAAGCTCCCAAATGTGGTATGAAGCTCTCAACCAGGTTGGGGTTGAGGCTTCATCCTTGCTTAGAAAGGCAAAGAACGTATACTACCCCCTGCATCCGGCGGTCTGTTCCCTCCGTTTCAAGGATTGATGCTAAGCCCGAGGGGGCAGAGGTGAGCAAGGACAGTACAACCAATGTTACAACTTCCTTTGCCAACCTCTCCGAGGAGGCTAAGCAGCCTGGGGCCATTGAAAAAGAAAAGAACGCAAATCAAGGGGTGGCCCCTGATGCCATGAAGCCCCCAACCCCTACCCAGGACCCTCCTGTAGAAAAAGAAGCTCCTAAAATAATGGAGATTATCTTGGCTTCTTTACCCCTGCCTGCCAAATCTAATCCTGCAAGCAAGGGCCCTGAGTCCTCAAAAGCTACATCTACTCAGCCCATTAAAGGCCCCTCCAAGGAAAAACTTCTAATAAAAAGCTACATCTTCTTTTTGTGTTATTTGTTTCTTCTTCTCTTTCTTTTCTTTTTTCTTTTTACTTGCAACTTCTATTTTGATTCCCAAAGTTTGTAAGGGAGTTGCTTATTTTATACTCAATCTACCTTGCTTTAAGGCTTTAATTAATGAAAGTTATGTATATTTTCTTTCTTCCTATGTTTCCCATTCTGATGTTGACATAATTTCATCGTATCTAACACTTAATAAACGTAATAATGAGGTAAAAGCCCTTTTTATTAATCTGCATAAGTAACAAAAAAGTCATCCTATCTCACATGGTCAGCAGCAAAACAAGTGAAATCCACCATGCCCAACATCTCGGCAAAGCATAAATTTAACTTTAAGGTCATACACAGTAAGGTAGCCTGTATATGGGTTTAAACTTACGCTGCTCCTTACTCATTAGTAAGTTTAAAAGAGCAGAGGGATAATCAACTCTTAAACAGATACATGTAGGCCTGTAAATGCTTTAAGTGATGCTCATGGGCATCTATTTGAACCTGATATTACAGTGAAAATCTTTACTGTTTCAGGTGGCTGATCATTTTTGACATTCAAGTAATTAATAAAAAGTACTGATTTACCTTAAGTATTTAGTCCGAGGAGTCTAAAATAACTAGGGCCTTGCACTGACACTCAGCAAAATGATAGGAAGTATTAATTTACCCAAAGCAGTTGGTCCGAGGAGCCAGACATAGCTAAGGTTCAGTTTAATACTTAGATAGATGTCAGTAAGTATTAATTTACCTAAAGCATGTGGTCTGAGGAGCCAGGCATAGCTAAGATTCTGTTTAATACTTAAATAGATGTCAATAAGTATTAATTTACCCAAATCATGTGGTCCGAAGAGCCAGGTTTAGGTAAGGTTCTGTTTAATACTTAGATAGATGTCAGTAAGTATTAATTTACCCAAAGCATGTGGTTCAAGGAGCCAAACATAGCTAAGGTTTTATTTAATACTTAGATAGATGTCCATAAGTATTAATTTACCCAAAATATGTGGTTTGAGGAGCCAGGCATAGCTAGGGTTCTGTTTAATATTTAGATAGATGTCAGTAAGTATTAATTTACCCAAAGCATGTGATCCGAGGAGCCAGGTATAGCTAAGGTTCTGTATAATACTTAGATAGATGTCAGTAAGTATTAATTTACCCAAAGCATGTGGTTCAAGGAGCCAAACATAGCTAAGGTTCTATTTAATACTTAGATAGATGTCATAGAATGTCAATTTACTCAAGGCATGTGGTCCAGGGAGCCAGGCATGACCAAGGTTCTATTTGATACTTAACAAATAGTAGAACGCATGACAAATAATACTGTATAACCAAAAATATGGCAAAGACTGCTTTAATTAATAATAATACCTTCTTAGATTGTTTACATTCCAAGAACGAAGTACATTATTTTCATCTAGATCTTCCAGATAATATGCGCCTATTCCTACCACTGAAGTGATGCGATATGGACCTTCCCAATTAGGCCCAAGTTTTCCCTAGACTGGGTTCTTAGCAATACCCAAAACTTTTCTTAACACCGAGTCTCCTGGTGCTAGTGGTCTCAATTTCACATTGGCATCATACCCTTGCTTGAGCTTGTGTTGATAATAGGCCAATTGGACCATTGCATTTTCTCTTCATTCCTCAATTAAGTCTAGGCTCTTCCCTAGCATCTCATCATTGTTGCTCGAAGTAAAAGAACTCATCCTCAGTGTTAGGAACCCAGTTTCCAAAGGAATAACAGCCTCGGCCCCATAAGTCATTGAAAATGGCATCTCTCATATTGACCTACGAGGCGTAGTCCGATATGTCCAAAGGACATGTGACAACTCTTCCACCCATTTTCACTTCGCATCATCCAACCTTTTCTTAAGTCCATTCACTATGACTTTATTGACAGCCTTGGCCTATCCATTCCCTTGGGGGTAAGCCGAGGTGGAATATTTATTCGTAATCCCCAAATCACAACAATATCTCCTGAAAGCCTTGCTATCAAACTGCAGGCCATTGTCCGAGATAAGGGTATGAGGGACCCCGAACCAAGTTACAATATTCTTCCAAACAAATTTCTTGGCATCCACGTCCCTGATGTTGGCCAATGGTTCAACTTCAACCCACTAGGTGAAGTAATCTATGTCGACTAGCAGGTACCTCTTATTCCTTGTAGCCTTAGGAAAGGGACCTATAATATCCAAGCCCCATTAGGCGAATGGCTAAGGGCTGGATAGAGGATTAAGGAATCCTCCTGGTTGGTGGATGTTTGGTGCAAACCTCTAGCATTGGTCACACTTCTTCACATATTCTTGTGCTTCCTTTTGCATGTCTGGCCACCAACATCCCTGAGTGAGGGCTCGATGAGACAAAGATCTGCCTCCCATATGGCTCCCACAAATCCCATCATGTAGCTCCTCAAGGAGTAGCTCTGATGCTTCAGGATGTATACATAGCAAGTACGGCCCAGAAAATGAGGGCTTCTACAATTTGTGGTCCTCGGACAGCCAAAATTGAGGAGCCTTTCTTCATACCTTTTCAGCTTCTAACCTTTCCTCGGGTAGGATATCCTCTTTGAGGAACAGCACAATAGGATTCATCTAGCTAGGCCCTACCCAGACTTGATGGATTTGGACTATGTTCCTCTCTACTCCAGTAGGCTTGCACATGTCTTTAACAAGTATGACCCAAAAGTGGCCAGGGAGTCAGCATATATGTTTCCACTCCTAGGGATATGTAACAAATTAAAAGATTCAAATTGCGATTGCAAGTGCCTAACTTGATTCAAATATCCCTGCATTCTCACATCTTTAGCTTCTAACTCCCCCTTCACCTGTCCTATGACCAACCTCAAATCCGAGAATATCTCTATTGCCTTTCCACCCATTTTTTGCACCATGGCCATTCCCACCAATAGAGCCTCATATTCGGCCTCAATGTTCGTGGCAGAGAAGTCTAGTCTCAATGATTTCTCAATGGTAATCTTCTCAAGGGATATTAGAACTAGCCCCACTCCGGATCCCCTCTGATTTGCTGCACCATCAACGTATACTATCTAGGATAGAGGATCTTGTTGGGAGATCATGCCAACTTATTTTTCATCCATGCCTTCCTTCTCTGTTTCTACTTCCAATGGGGATTCAGCAAACTTAGCTACCAGATCTGCAAGGACTTAACCCTTAACAGAGGTACAAGGCATGTATTTGATGTCAAAAGCTCCTAAGATTGTGCCCTATTTAGCAATCCTCCCTGTGTGATCAGCACTTCAAAGCAAAGATATGAGCGGAAGCTGAGTTAGGACAACCACTGTGTGTGTCTGGAAGTAATGGGGGAGTTTACGTGTAGCATGTACCATCGCCAAAATGGCCTTCTCCAATAGCAGATAACGGACCTCGGCCTCATATGGTAACTTGCTCACATAATAGACTGGCCTTTGTATGCCACTATCAACTCATATCAGGACCAAGCTTACAACATGAGGGGCCACAATAACATAAGCGAATAGGACCTCATCCACCTCAAGACTAGACATGATAGGTGGATGAGAGAGATATTCCTTAAGCTGTTGGAAGGTCAAAACACACTCCTCGATCCTCTTAAATTCCTTCCACTTATTCATCAACAGGATGAAGGGTCTGCATCTATTTGCTAATCGAGAGATAAACCGATTCAAGGTAATAGTCATTCCGGTTAGCTTCTGGACTTCTTTGGGATTCCGAGGTGGTTGTAAACTGTTAATTGCCTTAATCTGATCAGGGTTAACCTCAATTCCCTGATGAGTTACCATGTAGCCTAGAAACTTGTCTGATCCCTCACCAAAGGAGCACTTGGAAACATTAAGGCACAACTTGTGTTTCCTTAAAATTTCAAAATGTTCCCAAGGTCTCCCACATGCTCAGACACTACCTTACTCTTCACCACCATGTCATCTATATAAAGCTCAATACTCTTACCCAACTGTGGTTTGAACATCTTAGTCATCATCCTTTGATAGGTAGACCCTACATTTTTCAGACCAAATGACATCACTTTGTTGTGGTAGTTTCCAGTGGGAGTGACAAAAGTTGTCTTTTCTTGATCACCTAGGGCTAGTGGTATCTGGTGGTATCCTTGAAAGGCACCTAAGAAGCTCATCCGAGGATAGCCTATAGTTGCATCCACCAGTTGGTCTATCTGAGACATAGGGAAAGGATCTTTCGGGCAAGCCTTATTTAGATTTGTGAAGTCCACACATACTCGCCACTTCCCATTCTTCTTCTTCACCACCACAGTATTGGCCAACCACTTATGGTAAAATACCCCCTTAATAGCCCCGGCCTGCTTAAGCTTCATCACCTCATCTCTGACAGCATCAGAATGATCCTTAGATGAGCGTCGAGGTAGTTGCTTTTTGGGGGTGACAAATGGATTAACATTTAAATGATGACAGAGGAAGCTCAGATCCACCCATGGGGCTTTGTAAGTGTTCCATGCGAACACATCAACATTTTTCCTAAGGAACTCTATTAGCTCTTCCTTCTCTTGAGGAGGTAGTTGAGCACCAATTTGAAAGAACTTCTTCGGATCATCACCAACAAAAACCTTTTCTAAATCTTCACATTTCGCCTCTTCGGCTGATCCATTAACAGGCAATATCTGAGTTTTTGATTGCTATAAGCCCCTTTCAACAAAGGCCGAGGAGTCAGCTTTGGGCTGATGTAAGATGGCAGCCACTAGGCATTGCCTAGCCATGGATTGACTCCCAACAATCTCTTTAATCTGGCCCTCCGACGGATATTTCACCATTTAGTACAGAGTAGAAGAGACGGCTTCTAAGGCATGAAGCCAGAGTCTAGCCACAATAGCCGTGTAAGGGGAATAAACGTTCACCATGATAAAGTCCACCCCCACCACTTCTGAACCAGCCTGCACGGGTAGTCTGATCTAACCCCTCGAAATGACAACCTTCCCGTCAAAGCTTAACAAAGGGGAATTGTAGGCTGTTAAGTCCTCGAGTCTCAAGTTCAGCCCCTTGTATAAGTCGGGGTATATAATCTCAACACCACTGCCCTAGTCCACCATCACCCTTTTCACGTCATACCCCCTAATCTTGAGCGTGACCACCAAAGCATTGTCGTGTGGCTGAATGGTTCCAATCTTGTCCTCTTTCGAAAAACTCAGTGCCGGTTGGATATCCACTCTAGCCCTCTTCGGCTTCGAGTTAGAGTCCTTGGCAGATAGCCGAGCCACAAACATCACTCTAAAGGGACAGGAACCGGTCCTCCCTAGAGCAGCAAAGATAACATTTATCATTCCCAAAGGAGGTCTTGAAGAAGTATCTCTCCAGGGTTTCGAATTTGCCTGACCCTGCAGTCCACAAGAATGATGCAAAAACTGCTTCAATTTTCCTTCTTGGACCAGCTGGTCCAGATGGTCCCACAAATTTCTAAAGTCCTCTGTAGGATGCCCATAGTCCTGGTGGTACTAGCAATAAAGGCTCTGATTGCACCTCATAGGGTTTCCTGCCATCTTATTTGGCCATTTGAAGAATGCCTCATTGGGATATAATTTATTAATAAGGCCTAGAGTGCAATTATATTTATATAGTGGTATTAAATATAATTAATGGTAACTTTGGACTTGTCAAGAGTTGACAGAAAAGCCCAAGGCTCATTAGAGCTAGAGTCTTATTTGTTCCCTTTTGGTCCCACTCTAAGCCACATACTAAAGCCCAATTGGAATGACCTAAAAGGATAGCCCAATTAGATAATCAGTTATAAGGAGAGAAACATACAAAATTTTGTAGGAGAATGAAATGATGTATGTAAGTGTTAGCCACTCTCTAATTCTCCCTTAAACACATACATATAAACTAATTGAGAGACCACACTTCTTGGGCACAAGTGGAATTGGAGTGAAGATTAAAAGTCTTCTCAAGTACTTCTAATCTTTGGTTTTGAATTTCACCACACCAAGGTACACTCTCTTGTTCTTATATTCTGAAATTTACATGGTACATAATGGTGAACTGAAGGTTGTACAACTCCAATTCGTCCATGAGTGTCGTCCAAGTCAAGAAGAGAGGAATGAACATCCCTCGTAGGACGGTCGTCCATGGAGATAAGGGTCGTCCATCAGGAAAGCGCCTGGACTACCCCCAACACCTGGATGACCTAACACTTAGGAAATTTCCAGAGAGATTTAGATACAAAAGACTAGTGAATCGAACCACATGTTACTATTTTGAAACATGAGCAAAATCCCGATTCATCACTATAACTTCCTACTAAATACTTAACTTCCAATGACAGTTATAGAAGATAAGATTAAACATTCCAACTTCTATAGTGGTTTTGTAGAATTTAAGTCTGAACCTTCTAACTTCCACAAATATTAGGGAAGTTACAAGACAAGTAACCACTCCAAAGTACACTATATAAACACTATATAAACACTCATCCACATCTAATGGAAGTAAGTTCTCACGACTACCAAAAGTTGGAATTCTAACGTTCTAGAGAAAAAAAACTAACTTAAGAATCGAAAGGTTCTTGGCCAGTTCATCCCGGTCACCTTTGATCCTGTCTTTTTTCTTTTTAGGCCTCTCAAGCAATCACTAACCCATCGAAGCCCGGAGCATTCAACCTACTGATTTCCTTTGCATCATCAGTTGGCGCATCTGTGGGAAGTCAATTAATTTTATGTTTCGCAATTTATCTTCTTGTGACGAAAAGGCTACATGGTTTGGACAAGATCAATGGCCACTAGTTCAGGCCACCAAGAGAGTAGGAATGCTTCTAGTAATCCCTAAAGTGATCGTCAATTAGCACCTGTCATGCAACCACTTTCCATCCAGGACATACAGTCCGTGGTAACTGCCATGGTTGAGTTAACTCGAACAAACCAAGAGTTGACTAGGGAAATTATTCTAAGGAGGCAACACCATGAAAGATACGTGGAAGGACAAGCCTAGAGTCAAGAAGTTAAAGAATGAGAAAATGCTAAGCCCGAGAACCAGTCAAGGGGTACCGCTTCACGAAGGGTGCTACGCTTAGAGAGGGAAATGGATGAGATAAGGAAGGCCATGGACGAGATGAAGGAGAACATGAGAACATGAAAGGGAAATGGATCACCGAACAGACTCTCCTTTCATGGCTTCTGATAGGCCAAAAAACGAATTGACCCCTTGTGATGAATTAATTGATTAATTAGCCAAGTTTATTAATTTATCAAATTAACATGCAATGAGCGTGGTAGCACAAACAAATCACCAGTTAAACTAAGTATGTAGCGAAAAATAAATGACACGGTGATTTGTTTACGAATGGGGAAAACCACAGAGGCAAAACCCCACCAAGTGATTTTAAGGTCACCATTCCCAAGAATCCATTATTATCAAAACAAGCGGTTACAAGTAAAGGAATCCCAGTACCTTATACCAACCTACAATTGAACCCTTACCCCAATACCCAATTGGACCTATTCTGTAATGACAATCTCTCCTTTTGATGCACGACTCCTAGTACGTGACTAACCAATCTGATGCGCAGATCCTAGTACGTGGCTTACTCCTTTGCACGAATCCAAGTACGTGACTAACTCCACAGCAACCCTTTGATTGTTGTAGTTGATTAGCAGCAGCTTCACATAGAAACACCAATAGGATATTCAATGTTGGTGCAAGAGACTTTGCTTGGTTACAAAACCCAAAGGCGTACAAGAAACGCAGCAAGAACTCTTTCTTCTGTAAGAGGAGGCTAGGGTTTCAAAAAGAAAACTTTATGAAGCTATCTAGGGTTAGGTTTTTCTTTTTCCACCTCCTTTAAATAGAAGCTTAATGAGCTCTCCTATTCCAAATAGGTTTACACAAACCTTTGGCTTTCCTAGTCAAATAAGGATTATACAAGCCCACAAACCTTGGGTTTTCCTAGTAATATAAGGATTATACAAACCCATAAACAAATAGCCTTTCAGAATAAAAACGTTGTTGGCTATAGTTTGAATCCCATAAGCTCGATAGATCGAGACATCTGTCGAGCTTTAATGAATCTTAACAGATTGAGCTTCTGTCGAGGAGGTATCAAGACCTACAGATTGCACTTTTCTTGAGAAGTTCTTGAGTAATCTTCATGTCTTCAATTTAACCACTTGTAATGATCATCTTGAACCTACTTAGATTTACCCAAATACAAGTAAAGTGCGTTTTGTCAAAAGATATGCCAATTACATAAAAATATGTCCCTAACAGCTTCCATCAACAGTCATCCCTTGCCTTCTAAGTTCAAGATGCCTTCCTTGGACTCATATGATGGAATGCGCGACCCTTTTGATCATATCGCTACTTTTAAGACTACGATGCATCTTCAAGGGGTTTTAGATGAGATTATGTGCAGGGTCTTCCCTACCACCCTCAAAGGGCCAGCATGAGTGTGGTTCAGTAAGATACCTCTGAACACTGTGGATTCTTTCGAAGAATTAAGTAAGTTGTTTGTCAACAATTTTATCGAAGGACAAAGGCATAAACATTCCTTGTCCAACCTATTAACTATAGAGCAAGGGGAAAATGAAAGCTTGTGGTCCTTCATTACTTGTTTCAATAAGGAAGCCCTGACGGTAGACGAGATGAAGGACAAGTTGTTATTGGTAGCCTTCCATAATAAAGTTAATTCTGATTTATTCATCCATAAGCTTTATGAGCAAGAGCTTCAAACCATGGCTGAACTCATCCATTCGGCCCAAAACTTCATGAATGCAAATGATGCAATTATAGCTAAGAAAAGGAAGAGAGCCGAGTGAATGGAAGTAGATCTCCTGCGCCATCCTAAGCAGGGTCCTCATCCAAAGAAAGCCAGGACAGGAGAAAAGAAAGATCGAGACAACAAGAAAGCAAGTTCTTCAACACGGAGTCAGCAATATACGCCCTTGATCATGCCACTTAAACAAGTGCTCATGCAAATCAAGGATGATCCATCCTTGAAGTGGCCGGAAAAAAATGAAAAGAGATCCCAACAAGTGCAATAGGAATAAGTATTGCCACTTTCACAGAGATCATGGACATGACATGGACGAGTGTTTTGATTTGAAGCAGCAGATAGAGAATCTCATCAGGCAAGGAAAATTGAGAAATTTCCTTGGACAAGATCACAAGGACAAGAAGTTAAAGGGAAAGCTAGAAGAGTTGTCATGACCCCCACTTGGAGAAATAAAAGTTATCATAGGAGGGACCTCGATAAGACAATCTTCCAAGTCAAGGAAGACGTACCTAAAGGTAGTGCAAAACGTCCAACTTTCTAGACGATCCCCAAGGACGAGGGTAATGGACGAGCAAGCCATTACGTTCAAGGATAAAGATGTTGAAAGGGTTCACCACCCACATGACGACGCGATCGTCATCACTTTGCTCATTGCTGATTATACGACTAGAAGGGTGTTGGTAGACAATGGAAGTTCGGCGGATATCTTATATTACTCTGCCTTCTAGCAAATGAGGTTTGGACAAGATAGACTTCGTCTAGTAAATTCACCCTTGGTAGGATTTGGAAGGATGAAAGTGTAACCCGTGAGTACCATTACATTACCTGTGGTGGTAGGAGCATATCCACAATAGATAACCAAAGAAGTAAAATTTCTTGTCGTGGACTGTTTGTCGTCATACAATGCTATCATTGGAAGACCGACTTTAAATAGTTGTAAAGCAGTAACATCTACTTACCATTTGTCTGTTAAGTTCCCAACATATTACGGAGTAGGTTAAGTGCAAGGAGACCAATTAGCCGCCAAAGAATGCTATCTAGCCATGTTGGCCATAGACGAGCACATATAGACGATAAGCATAGACGAGAGGAAGGTTACCACGGAGCCCGCGGAAGCGCTTGAAGACGTCCCTTTGGACGAGAGTAACCCTGAAAAGTTCACAAGGATTGGAACAAGCATGCAAATGAAAATGAAACAAGACCTTGTCCATTTTTTAAAGAAGAGCAAGGATGTGTCCACATGGGGTCACAAACGTGTATCCCTCCTCCAAGCCCATATGTCAAAAAAAGAGAGATTTTGCTCTCGAATGAGATAATGCTATTAAAGAAGAAGTCTAGAAGTTGACCATGGCAAAATTTATTCAGGAAGTTTATTACCCGGACTGGTTGGCTAATGTGGTGATGGTCAAGAAAGCTAACGACAAGTGGAGGATATACGTGGACTTCACCAATTTAAACAAGGCTTACCCAAAGGATAGCTATTCGTTGTCGTGCATTGACCAGTTGGTGGGCTCAACTGCGGGTCATAAATTGCTAAATTTTATGGACACCTTCTCAGGCTATAATCAAATAAGGATGGACGAGGTGGACCAAGAGAAGACATCTTTCATTACCAGCCAAGGTTTGTTTTGCTACAAGGTGATGCCCTTCGATTTGAAGAACGCGGGGGCGACTTATCAAAGGCTTTTTAACCATATGTTCGTCCACAAATTGGACGGAATGTGGAAGTTTATGTAGATGATATGCTGGTAAAGAGTTTGGATGAGAAAAAGCATCTGGATGACCTTCAAGAAACCTTTGATACGCTTAGACGATATAACATGAAGTTGAATCTGAGCAAGTGTGCCTTTGAAGTTTCCTTAGGTAAGTTTCTTAGTTTCATGGTTTCACATAGGGGAATTGAAGAACCCCGATAAAATCCAAGCGATACTGAATATAGAGCCACCAAGGAATATCAAAGAAGTCCAACTCTCACTGGACGAGTTACTGCCCTAAACAGATTCGTCTCAAAAGCTACTGACAAGTGTTTACCATTCTATAAAGTTATTAAGAAGGCATTCAAATGGATGGAGGAGTGTCAGAAGGCCTTCCAAGACCTCAAGACCTACCTCACCATAGCTTCTCTGCTAAGCCCATCCATACCAGGTGAAGAATTATATTTGTATTTAGCAGTGTCCCCGCATGCAGTGAGCTCAGCGCTAATTAGAGAAGAAGGGAAGATACAGAAACCGGTTTATTATACAAGCCGAGCATTAAGAGGGGCAAAAGGACGATATCCCATTATGGAAAAGCTAGCCTTTGCCTTGGTCACGGCTTCTAGGAAGTTAAGACAATACTTTTAAGCTCATTTCATAAATGTCTTGATAGATCATCCACTAAAGAAGGCAATTAACAAGTTAGAAGCCGTAGGACGACTAATCCAATAAGCCGTAGAACTTAATGAGTTTGATGTCAGGTACCAACCAAGAAACGCGATAAAAGCACAGGTATTGGTGGATTTCATTGCAGAGTTCACTCCCAATCAAGGTGAGCTAGATGAGGTGGACGAAGCTTAGAGATGGGTCGTCAATATGGATGGCTCATCCACATTATATTTAGGAAGAATTGGAGTTATACTCATGTCCTCGGAAGGAGATAGATTGAAATACGCAACTCGTCTACAATACCAAACCAACAACAATGAAACTGAATATGAAGCTCTCCTTAAAGGATTGGAATTGGCTAAGTCCTTAAGGGCAGAATCAGTAGTCGTCCAAGGAAAATCTCAATTGATTATCAATCAAGTGAATGGAATGTGTGAAGCTAAGGAAGATCGAATGAAGAAGTATCTCAGCAAGGTAAAGCAACTTGTCAAGAAATTTAAAGAAGCCACTTTTGTTCAACTCCCAAGGGAGGAAAACATGGAAGCAGATGCTTTGAAAAATGTAGCTTCAGCAGGGGGAGCTATGGACAAGTATGATAAAGTACAATACATGCCAAACATAGATCTTCTAGAGGTACAATAGATTAAAGAAGGAGAAAATTGGATGACTCCAATAGTAACTTACCTCAAAGACGGAAGGCTTCCGAAGGGCAAGGGATGAGACTAGAAAGTTGAGGATCAAAGCTGCAAAATATGTCCTCATAGATGAGGTACTATATAAAAGAGGCTTCTTTCAGCCTTACTTAAGGTGCTTAGCTCCGGAAGAATCAAACTATGTGTTGAGGGAAGTACATGAAGGAGCATGCAGAAACCACTCAGGAGCAAGAGCACTAGTCCATAAAGTCGTCCATGCAGGTTACTACTGGCCAACTATTCAAGCAGATGCTAAGGCTTACATCAAGGTGTGTGACCAATGTCAACACTTCAGCAACAGTCTTAGACAGCCATTGGAGTATATCACCCCGATGATGGCCCCATAGCCCTTTGCATAATGGGAATTGGATATCTTGGGTCACTTTCCACTTGGAACTAGGCAGATGAAGTTTTTAGTAGTAGGGATCGATTACTTCACTAAGTGGGTGGAAGCAAAACCCCTAGCAAAAATCACATAGCAGAATGTCAAAAACTTCGTCTAGAAGAACATTATATGCAGGTTTGGGGTACCTAAGGTACTAATATCAGACAATGGATGGCAATTTGACAACACGTTTTTCAGGGGCTTCTATGAGCAATTTGGAATCAAGAATCATTATTCCTCACCCTCCCATCCATAAGCAAATGGACAAGCAGAAGTGGTAAACCAATCCTTGTTGAAAGTCATCAAGACTCGGCTTAAGGGGGAAATGGGAGTATGGTCAGATGAGCTACTAGGAGTTTTATAGGCTTACAGGACGACTATCAGGACCCCCACAGGGAAAACTCCTTTCAAACTAGCCTATGGAAGTGAAGCAGTAATACTTGCAGAAGTGCATATAGCAAGCCACAGGATGATAAAGTATTAGGACGAGGATAACGAGGAGCAACTTTGCCTCAACCTTGATCTGATAAACGAGGTAAGGATGAACATAGAGCAGAGGATAGCGAGGTATAAAATCTCATGGCTAGACAATATGATGCAATGGTGAAACCCAGACGCTTCAACATTAGAGACCTCGTCCTAAAAAGGGTTTCTTTGGCAAACCAAAAATCCAGCCCATGGGAAACTAGGACCTAATTGGGAAGGACCCTACAGGGTTATTAATTGCAAAAGACAAGGATCATATTACTTAGAAGCCCTAGACGGGAGAAAGCTAGAGCACCTCTGGAATATCGAGCATTTAAGAAGATATTATCAGTAAGATATTAGCCTGGACGAGCATCATCATGGACGAGATCATCCTAGACGTTGTCACTCTGGACGAGATAAAGTTTATGTTGCTTTCTATTACTTGCATGTATTCGTTATTAGCATTAAATGTTGTATTTTAATTCCCTAAAGGTGCATTAGTTTTTAAACTATGCTCTATGGACTATGGATGAAGTCATAGACTTGGTCCATCTGTTTGTATTTTTAATTCCCTAAAAGGCACCAGCTTTTAAGCATGTGCCATGCTTGTGGACAATGTTTATGTTACATATATACAATTTGGATTTCCAACATATATGATGTATGAATTTCTAATTTCCATGATTTCATCCACAAGAAGGCTAAAGGCCTAAGACAAGTAAAATCTCTAGACGCAGGGAGGTCACGTCTATTAAGCTCTCCTTAAAATAGGAATAAAGCAAAGAAAAATAAGCTTAAGGCACATTCGTCTAAACAATGGACAAGATAAAGCCTTAAGCATATTCGTCCAACCAATGGACGTGGAAGTACATGCACGTAAGGATATTTAAAGTCCATGGATAAACATCCAACCAAAACAATCCAATCTCTAGACGATTAAAGCTAGAAAAAACCCATGCCATTCATAAAATGAGTTATACTTACATCTAAAGAATGGTGAAAGTTTTGAAAATGAGGAGTTTATATTAAACATGGACGAGCTAAGTGCCTCCATGAGTGGACGAACCATACTCAAAACCAATATAACATGGATGATGTAAATGAGGAAAAATACGTCCATACAATAACATGTTCAATAGAAAATGATGAAAATAAACATTCATTCATAAAATTTTAGAAAAAGGGTAGACGACCACCGTCCAAAAACCCTTATAAAGTCAAGCCTAGAAAGCAACTGTCTAGAGGCTCGTCCTAAAAATTATAGACGAGTGAAATGTACTTGAATAACTTCAAATGGTCCAAAACAACGGATTTCATTAAATAAAATTTTAAAAATTTAAAAAAAAAAAAAAAAAAAAGAGAGAGAGAGAAAAGAGAAAGGGAAACTAAGACACTAAAATTTCACATCTTCATTGTGGGGAGTCATCTCCAACATTAGGCTCGTCCTAGGCAGGCTGAATGGTGGCATTGTCTTCAATATTGACATCTTCAAAACTCGTCTGGAGGAGAGAGATGGCAACACCAAGGTTAAGCTTGATGGAGCTAAAGTCAACTTCAAGGAAGTTTTCCATAGCGTCCATACGAAAGTCTTCAAAGCCAGCCGCGTAGTTGGTGTCCAACAGATCAGTGAACTGTTTGGAAGCTCTGAACTCCACTACAGCATCTTCTTTGGCCTTATTAAGAAGGGAACCCAGCTCGTCATTCCTTTTTTTAAGGTAGTCGAGACAAGTGTCCTTCTCAACAATGTCAGCTCTGAGCTCTTCGATGAGGTTCTGCAGTTCCTTGGCCTCGTCTTTAGCCTTGGCTGCCACCTCAGCCCAACCCCTACATTCGTCTTTAACCTCCTACATCATTGTCTCAAGTTGTATCCTCGTCTTGTCCATCTCTGTGGCCTGCCCAGACACTGCGATGAACTTTGACATTACCTAAAGATTAAAAAAAAAAAAAAAAAAAAAAAAAAGAAGAAGAGATAAATTCGTTAGACGAGAAAAATGTAAGAGACAAGACGAGGCAAAAGTAAGATCACATACCTTTAAGAGATCATGAATAGCAGAATGCTCAAATTCCATCAAGGACATGTCATAGAAAACAACCACATCCTCATCAGTCACAACCTTCTGAAAACGTTCCCAAGCCAAATCTTCATTTTCAACAAGGTTCATAGGAACCCTCGGAAAAGGCTGAGACGAGGTAGACACAGTGGTCTTGAACAAAGTGACTTCAATGGGAACAGACAAATCTACATCAAAAACTTGGATGGACAGTTGAGACGAAGGAAGGCTAGGCTTGACAACCCCAAGTTTAAACGACCCATGTTTCGCCTTCTTTCTTGATGACTGGGAAGATTTCCCAAGTCAAGCGTCTTGGATAAAGTTTTCCTTTTGTCCCCAATAGAAGGACGAAGTTAGGATTGAGCCTCAGGCCTGACTGCCTCGTCCACCACCTCCTTCCTCTTATTCTCTTTCATGGTTGCCATCCATAAAAGAAAAATATTAAAGTTTAGCTAAGGAGTATAACTCAAATAATAATCAAATAAATTTTAAGTATAAAGAAAACTCACATCTATGAACAGTGCGCTCGTGAGCTATAGCTTTAGTAGATGGCTCAGGACCAAGTCCCCACGTTGCATGACATTGAAGGGTGACCAACGAATGGAAACTCCTGTCAGCGTATAGACGAGCTCTGTGGATGCGGTCATGATAAAATTTGCTTTAAAATGGTCATCCAACAGCTAAAAAAAAAAAAAAAAGAAGGGTTAGACAATTATAAGCAAAAGATAAAAACATTATATATAAAATAAAAATAAATAAAAAAATAAATACCTTCAGGATGAAGTTTCCCTAATTCTCCAGTATAGGGAGCAAATGGATCCCTCCCAACCTCAACAGGGTGCCCAAACCAGAAACCAGAGATGAAGAAAAACTTCGTCTTCCAATTTCTGTTAGACGTTACCATAGACTTTATTAACCTACAAGCTTTACCCCTAGCTGTTTAATAAAAGCCAAGAGATTGGTTAATTTCTGAAGGTTTGTAGCAGAAGAGGAACTCATCCACAGTGAAAGGATGATCCCCTTCAAACACTTCCCTCCATAAAATTTGCATAGAAACGACCAGTCTCCATACATTGGGGTTAAACTAACACACTCCTTAACCTAACCTAGTGAGTAATTCCCTAGCAAAGGCATTAAGGGGTAACCTAAGTCCCCCTAAAAGGTAAGCTTCATAGACGCCTATCCCAAAATGAGGGTTACACCACCACTCCCCCTGGACGACTAACCTAGGGTTAAGGTTGTCTGGGATTTGGTACCAACTCCTAAGTGCAGTAAATATCCTTTCATCTGTTTTGGAAGGGATGCCTACAGCACAATTGTACACTGTCTCTACCAGTTCCAGACCCAGAAGCTACCCTCATCCTAAGATGCTCCTGGAAAACCTCTAGAGGAACCCCAAGAACACCAGAGGTGTATTCCTCGTTCATGGTGTTCCGCCCACTACTGCTGCTGCTACTACTACTACTACTACTACTACTACTACTAGAACCACTATAACTAATTGAGTCATGATACTCATCTATAGCCTTATCTACACTATTACTGGACGAAGAAACTACAACCTCAGACATCTTGAAATTTGAAGGAAAATCTAAGAACGAGGATGAAGTGAATACCTGGCTCTAGACGGAAGAGTACCAAAGACGTGGAAATACTTTTAGACGAGGCATTGGACGACGAATGTCAAGGGAGAAAATTTTGGAAATATGAAGGGTAGGAGAGGAATTCTATTATTTATAGACAGCGAAATTTGGCATCTGAAACGACGTGACCAACCAGAGAATGACACATGGCATATTCCTCGAAAAGTTAAATCGACGCGACCAGTCACCAATGAAGTCATGACACGTGGCACAATATCTAACCACTGACATAAAAACGCACATCTAAAGAACAGCAACAAATTCTACAGTGCTCTAGATGGCCCTTGGACAAAGGGGCAACTGATGGTGAACTGAAGGTTGTACAACTCCAATTCGTCCACGAGTGTCGTCCAAGTCAAGAAGAGAGTAATGGACATCCCTCGTAGGATGGTCTTCCATGGAGATGAGGGTCGTCCATCACGAAAGCACTTGGTCTACCCCCAATACCTAGAAGACCCCCAACACTTGGGAAATTTCCAAAGAGATTTACCTATAAAAGACTAGTGAATCGAACCACATGTTACTATTTTGAAACATGAGCGAAATCCTGATTCATCGCTATAACTTCCTACTAAATACTTAACTTCCAATGACAGTTATAGAAGATAAGATTGAACATTCCAACTTCTATAATGGTTTTGTAGAAGTTAAGTCTGAACCTTCTAACATCCACAAATATTGGGGAAATTACGAGACAAGTAACTGCTCGAAAGCACACTATATAAACACTCATCCACATCTAATGGAAGTAAGTTCTCACGATTCCCAAAAATTGGAATTCTAACATTCTAGAGAAAAAAACTAACTTAAGCATCGGAGGGTTTTTGGCTAGTTCATCCCAGTTACCTTTTATCCTATCTTTTTCTTTTTAGGCCTCTCAAGCAATCACTAGCCTATTGAAGCCCGAAGCATTCAGCCTACTGATTTTCTTTGCATCATCAGTACATGTTCTTAATTGCGAATGAAGTAGATTTGTTAATTTTCTGCTACGTATGTCTTGTATACGATACAAACATGTATTTTTCCAACAATCACCAATAACTCCTTAGCCTCCTCTCTTTATAGACTATTTGTCATCCTCGTCAACATCTCAAACAACTCAAAATCATTCAATTCAAAAAATTAAAAATAATAATTGTCCTTCAATCCATAAATTCATATTTTATGTAATCAATTCCAAACCAATTTGGAGAAATCTTCTCTAACCCTATACATGGCAATTTATAAGACCATTCATGTAAGAAAAGTGTTTTCTCCAAACTAATTTAGAGGAATCTCTTCTAACCCAACACGTGTCTTTTCTTAAACAAGTTATACAACCTTTTAGTCCTCTAAAAAAAATTATACAACTTTTTAAAAATGTAATACGACTAAAGCTTCGCATGGATGCTCTTTTTAACCAACACTTAGTTGGAGTAAGTTTTCTTCAAACAGGTTTGGAGACAAACTTTCTTCATCCAAATATATTATTTAAATAAATTATATGACTCATTAAAAAAGTCATGTAATTAAAATTACACATAAACAGCCTCTTCAATCGCTACATAATAGGTTAGAGAAAGATAGCTCCAAACCAGAATGGAGCTAAACTTTTCCTTTGTGTATTATTTCAAAAAAAAAAAAAAAAAAAAAAAAAAAAAAAAAAACAACAACAACAACAACAAAAACAAAAACTAGAAATTTAAATATGTATAAATAAAAGAGTATTTATTGCTGATCATTTTGATCTTTTGCAAGCGAGTATAAAGTGACAACTTAATTCAACAATACAATTATATGATTATAAAAAAAAATTAAAATTATATAAAGTTATTAAGTGAAATAATATTGAAAAAAGTTACTCTAAAGGATCGTTGGGTAAGCAATTGAGTAGTGATTGGAGAGGACCAATTGCATATACATAAGGAAACATGGTAGAGAGAGCATCTAAAACTTCTTTCTCTAACACATTGAATGTTTGAATAAAAAGTCCTGAAGCTTTGGGAGCTCTCTCTACTACTTCAATCACAAAATTAAAGATAACATCGTTGGGATCTGTAGTTTGAACAATGCTTGGGAGATCTCTTAGTTTAATGCTTCTCATACCCGGAATCCAATCTATTACCGTGTCTAAATACCCATTTGTTAAATAGCTTGCATCTGCAAAAACAAAATATTTTTAGCTTACAAATTGTGATTGATGAGATTATAAAATAATGCAAAACTTTAATAGGGTCTTTTTATGATTTGTTAAACCTTTAAGTGGTATGATGCCTTTGTCCTTAAGAGTAGGAAGCTGCATATCGCCCAATAAGCTGCAAGCAGTGATAATGAAGAACATTACAATTGGGATTCCGAGTTCTCGAGTAGTGGTAATGGTGAATGGCATGAAACTATCTGAGATAATGCAAGTCACTGGAGGAATGTTTGAAGTTGCACTGTTGAGTTTTGAAAGGAGGTCAGAAAATGGAGCCAAGAAGTTTTGCAAAATGGAAACACAAAGAGAAGTGATGTCTTGAGTGACGTTGAGATTAGATGGAGGGAGGCTGTCAGGAATGGTTTCGAATCGAAAGTCAGACAAACCATCTGAGGAGTTGGGACCTCTAGATTTTAGAAAATGTTGGTGGTTAAACTCAGTGTTAACAAAGATTATGTGAAAACCTTTATGGTGGAGAAGCTTTGAAAACTTTAGCATTGCCTTTATGTGGCTTTGAATTAGATATGGAATGCAAACGGCATGAGGCTTACATATACTAAGAGCACTGTAAAAGAAGACCCTCAAGTGTGAGTAAACAATGAATAATCAGATTTTGATTGAACAAATCCCATATAAAGAATAGTCTTTGAGAATTTGTCAAACCATTGCCTCGATGCCTGTTTGAGACCATAAAGACTTGTTTAATTTGCAAACGATGTTCTCCCCCTTGCTGTGAAAACTAGGTGGTAAGCACATATAGACATCCTCAACCAAATCACCATGCAAGAAAGCATTATTAACATCTATTTGATAAAGAAACCACCTTTTCACAGCAGCCAAAGAAAGCACAATTCTGACAAAAACAAATTTAGCCACAGGGGAAAACATTTCAGAATAGTCTAAACCAAACTTTTGAGTGAAACCCTTAGCAACTAAACGAGCCTTATACCTTTCAATGGAGCCATTATGAAGGTATTTAACTTTATAAACCCATTTACAACCAATATGGCACTTTCCAGGAGGAAAAGGAACCAAAGTCCAAGTGTTATTGACCTCAAAAGCCTCTATTTCCTTATCCATGGCAGCCCTCCATTCAAGATACTGAACTGCATAATGAAAAGAGGCAGGTTCTGAAGGAGTGGAATTGACTGCCATGACAAAGGAATGAAAGGTAGTGCCAAGGTGAGAATAGTCTAAATGATCTGAAAGATCATATGGCAAACCAGAATTAGGCTTAGTGCTAATAGACTTGCAAGAATACTCAGAGAGATAATATGGAGGTTTATGAGATATAATGGATCTTGTAAGAGTGGGTAAAGGAGCAGTAGGTAAGGAAGAGGAAGTGGAAATAGGGTTAGATTGTGAAATGGAAGAGGGTGATATGTCAGTGGTGTTTATAGGAGGAATAGCAGTAGGTATTACAGTAGATTCTGTAGTAGAATTTGTAGCAAGAAGGACAGTAGTGTCTGTAGCAGGTGTAGAAGTGGTGTCTAACAAATGAGGATTAGATGTAGGAAGAGGTGAAGGGGATGCAACTTCAATAGAATGGGAAGTATGGTCTGAAGTACAATAAGGAAAAATCATGTCATCCAGATATGAAGACGAAGGTTGGGAAGAAAGAACATAGGGAAATATATGCTCATAGGAAATGATATTTCTAGAAATATGAATAGAATTTGAAGTAAGGTCCAAAACTTTGTAACCTTTTATGCCATGGGGATAGCCTAAGAACACACACTTCCTAGCCCTAGGTGCAAATTTCTCCCTATTATGAGGTAAAGTAGAGATAAAACACAAACAACCAAAGCATTTGAGATGATTATAAGAGGGTGGAGAGTTGAAAAGAAGTTCATATGGACTTTTTTTACCTAAGGACCTTGAAGGAAGTCTATTGATCAAGTGAACAGCAGTTAAAATACAATCTCCCCAAAAACATAAGGGAATTTGTGATTTAAACCTTAAAGCCCTTGCTACATTGAGAATATGTTGATGCTTCCTCTCAACAACAACATTTTGTTGAGGGGTATCAACACATGACAACTAATGCAAGATGCCATGAGACTGAAAGAAATCCTTAAGATAAAACTCAGGCCATTATCACCTCTAATAGATTTGATTTTGCAATTAAACTGAGTATTCACCATAGAAGCAAACTGTGGAAGATAATGTTGAGTTTCAGACTTATGTTTAAGCAGATACACCCAAGTACATCTAGTTAAATCATCCACAATTGTCCAAAAAAAATTAGAACCATCAATGGTACTAGTAGCAAAGGGACCCCAGAGGTCACAATAGATCAAATCAAAAGGTTTATTGGATACATGATTACTAGAAGCAAAGGGAAGCTTCTTTTGTTTTGAAAAATGACAAATGTCACAACAAGTTGTTTTATTGGTAACATCTAAATGTACAAATTGCTTTAACAAGAGAAGTTTAGAATGAGAGGGATGACCTAATCTACTATGCCATCTAAGGAGTTGGGACCTCTAGATTTCAAAAAATGTTGGTGGTTAAACTCAGTGTTAACAAAGGTTATGTGAACACTACAAAAAAATCGTCCTGTCCCAGCGTTTTTTTCCCGGCGTTTTTACAAACCGCCGTAATAGGTAAGCCTATACCAGCGCTTTTTGTCGGCGCTTTACAAAGCGCTACCATAGGAGGCCTATAACGGCGTTTTTCAAAAACGCTGGTATAGGAAGCCCAAAAGCGCTGGGATAGGTCATTCTGATAAGGGAATGAGAAAAACCTGTCCCAGCGCTTTTAAAAGTGCTGGGACAGCTCTCTCCATTCCCTTATGAAAAGAGGCCTGTCCCAGCGCTTTTGAAAGCGCTGGAATAGGGTCTACCTATTCCAGCGCTTCTAAAAGCGCTGGGATAGGTCTCTCCAAAACGCTGGGATAGGTCATTCTGATAAGGGAATGAGAAAGACCTGTCCCAGCGCTTTTAAAAGCGCTGGTACAGCTCTCTCCATTCCCTTATGAAAAGAGGCCTGTCCCAGCGCTTTTGAAAGCGCTGGAATAGGGTCTACCTATTCCAGCGCTTCTAAAAGCGCCGGGATAGGTCTCTCCAAAACGCTGGGATAGGTCATTCCGATAAGGGAATGAGACAGACCTGTCCCAGCGCTTTTAAAAGCGCTGGGACAGGTCTCTCCATTCCCTTATGAAAAGAGGCCTATCCCAGCGCTTCTAAAAGCGCTGGGATAGGTCTCTCCAAAACGCTGGAATAGGTCATTCTGATAAGGGAATGAGAAAGACCTATCCCAGCGCTTTTAAAAGCGCTGGGACAGCTCTCTCCATTCCCTTATGAAAAGAGGCCTGTCCCAGCGCTTCTAAAAGCGCTGGGATAGGTCTCTCCAAAACGCTGGGATAGGTCATTCTGATAAGGGAATGAGAAAGACCTGTCCCAGCGCTTTTAAAAGCGCTGGGACAGGTCTCTCCGTTCCCTTATGAAAAGAGGCTTGTCCCAGCGCTTTTGAAAGCGCTGGAATAGGGTCTACCTATTCCAACGCTTCTAAAAGCGCTGGGATAGATCTCTCCAAAACGCTGGGATAGGTCCCTCGCACCACTTAAAAATTTTCAGACTTCCCACTTATTTTTTTCACCTTCCCACCACTTTGGCCTCTCGTTTTTGGTCTCCCTCTTCTTTACTTCAGATATTTTCCTCTCACCCACATTTTCTCTCCCTCTCCCTCTCCCTCTTCCTTAACCCATTTCTCCTCTTCCTCTCTTCTTCTTTACTCAAAACCCACAATTTTTTTTCTGAAATTTCAAACACAAAAATATTACCCAAAACCACAAACCCTACCCAAAGCAAGGTAAATCTCTCTAGCTCTCATTTCTATTTTGTAGCAATATTTGTTTATATATTTGTTGTTAAATTTCTGGTCTTTTATTTTTGATTTTGGTTAAAGTTTGCTTTATTTTTGAGGAACTATAGGTGGCAGTAGTGCTAACAAAAATTTTCTCTAAGGTTCACATTAGAAATTGTTAATCTGCCTCTGTACAAAGCAAGGTAAGTCTCTCTAGCTCTCATTTCTATTTTGTAGCAATATTTGTATATATATTTGTTGTTAAATTTCTGGTTTTTTATTTTTGATTTTGGTTGAAGTTTGGTTTGGATTATGTGTATATTTTTGTGTAACTGTTGGTTGATTGTATGGGTTTTAGTTTTGGTTTTGTTTAAAGTTTTGGTTTTGGTTAAAGTTTAGTTCGTTTTTGATGTTTCACAAATCAATTTGTTTGCGTTTTCAAACAATTTACCGTTTGATTGATAGTTAGGGTTTAATTTGGTAGAAAAATTCGAATCAGTTCTTTTTAGAATTTCCTTTTTAACGTTCTGTTTGGTCAGTGGGAAAAATGCACGAAACATGGACATGGACATTTGATTATTTATGTTGAATATTCATTTTTTGTTGTTGTTCTAGGCATTGTAAAGAGGTGGAGTCCCTAATGGTGATTGAGACTTGTGTGTGGTTGTGATTTGTGTGGAGATGGACAAGAACAAGAGCCGTACCGATCTGCTCGCTGCTGGCCGCAAAAAAGGTCCTTGTTCATTTACTTTGTTTATTCATTCTATGTAGTTTGGGATTTTTCGTGTTTGAAACTATTGTTCATCTGTGTTTGGTTGCTTAGAAATTGTAGGAAAAAAAATGGATATAGGTTTTGTTTCTTTGGTTTTATGATATTATCGAGTTCATAATTAAGTTAATTTTGTATTATAGTTAAGTTTTAGTTCGATAACTGTTTGGGGGCAACTAAGCTGGTTACTTTGTTTGAAGGAGTGGAAATAAAAAAAGTAGAAACGAGGTTTTTGCTTTGTGTTTTTTATTATTTATTTTGTATCTCATTGAGCAAATGTAGCACCAGGGTTTTTGAATATTTTATGTCGGGGATGATTGAGTAAATGTAGCATATTATATTATATATTAAAACATATAATATATAGTTGATCTATTGACTGAGTTGCTAACTTTAGAATCCATGCATTCACACTTCACAATCATACTTTATATCTATTGTATTTTGTGAAAGTTTAATAATTTTAAGGTTTAAACACTCTGTGGCTATCAAATACAAGTCAAAAGACTTCACATTAATTGTCTCCAACGAAACTCAATCACCTTCATTCACCAAGTTATGAATTAATAATTAATAATATATGTATGTATTTCATGCACTTCAGCACTTATAGGTGTGTGGATTATTTGTATAGTTTCTAAGTTCTAACCTAATTCGAAAAAAAAAAACTAAAAAGTCAAAACAAGTGATATATTGGATGTGGTTTGTATAGTTGGATTGTGTGGGGGTGATATTTTGTGGCTTATGGCTTTGCTACCCCAATTCTTGTGTTTAAAAATTTTCATGTTGTATATCTACTTGGGTGGCAAAGTTTGATGGGGGACCTCAGGTAATAAGCTCTCTTTATGTCTTGATTTCATTATTATTTTTCTTAATTTGAAGTTTTAAGTATTGGAGTAAGATACACATGAGTTAGAAAAACAATTGTTGGACTGACATTGGGTTGAGAACAGGCTTCTATTGCAGTTGTGTTTTAGTTTTTGCTTTTGATCCTAATACTCCCTTAACTTCTTGCTTGACCCTTAAGAGGTTTTTGGTTTTCTGTTATATATATAATGATAATAATGACTAATTATTTTAATCTACATTTTTATTATTGGAGATTGGATATCTTGCTTGTCTACTTTGTCAGTTTTTTTAATTTAAGTGGTGATGCATTTGTGGTACTTAAGCTAGGTTGATTTTGTTTGGTTGCTTCTTGATGAAACATGCTTTTGAGTAGTCTTGCTCTTTATAAATTTTTTATATTTTCCTTTAGAAATAAAATCTTATAATTTATAATTATTCCAAACTATGTAGCTGGAATTCTGTTTTTCAGTTTGCTCGTGTGGTCATCTTTCACATAGCACTTGTACATTTGTCTTCTTGTCTTGTTTCTATTGATGTTTTCTTGCTTATAGTGGAACCTGGTTATGTTGTGCTAGCAGCTCTTTTTCTAGTTTGGATTGTCACATTGTCTGTATGCAGGAAGCAAGATGTTTTTGTTTGGGTGCTTCACAACTTAAGCAGCTGAGTTTGGCGATAAACTCCCTTTTTCTTCCCTTTTGTTTTTCTCTCCTTCAAGCACAATAATTTTAAGGATACATTTTTGTTGTTTTAATTTTGTCTAATACTTGGGTTTGTGACTAAATTTCCTAGGTTTCATTTTCGAGAAGAATTATAATTCCAAGTCTTGCAAAGTGAGGGTTTGAAATTTCTATTGCAATTTTTCTTCCTTTGTCTAGCTGTCTTATTTTATTTTTGGTCATTATGTGTTGGAAACTTCAATAATGAATTCATAGCTTAATCTGGCAGTGCTTAGTATTGTTGTAGTCCACAATTTTAATCGTAGTGTGTCTTGAGGGAACGCTTTTGCTTTCTCTTCTCCTGGCATTTGTGGGCTTTCTGGGAGTTACATTGGTATGCATCGTAATTTGTTAACTTGGATTGTTGCTACTTGATTTCCTTGTCCCCCAATATCTAGCAACAAAGAAGAGCTTGGCTTTCTAAGTTAGAAAGGATTTATCTTTATATTTTTGCATTCTTTGAAATATAGTTGTTTTTTTATTTGTTGTTTTGCAACTCCAGTGATTCTCTGTGCATGTTAAAATTCTATTACTTATATGTATATAGAACTATTTTTTTTTTCTTCTGCTATACTTGGCAATTTAAGCAGCCAAGTTTGATTAGGTTGATAAATTCTCTTTTTCTCTTGCTTTCATCATTCTCTTTTGCAATCATGAGAACTTAAAAAACTTTTTGCTTGTTTAATTTCATTTGAAATGGATAGTTCTTTCATTTGTTGTTCTGCAACTTCTGCAATTCACATGTTAAAAATCTATTATTTGTTTGTCTACAGGAACTAGTTTTTTTTTTATTTAATTTTTTTGTGTTTGTGCTTAGCAGCTTTAATAAACTGAACTTTTCATTTGGTGATAAGCTCTATTTTCTGCCTGCTTTCATTATTCTCTCTTGCAATCATAAGAATTATAAATTTTTTGTATTGTTTTAATTCTTTTTGATACTTGTGCCTGTAAATTCTTTTCTTAGGCTTTGGTTTCCTTCACATCCATAAATTCATGTCTCACCTAGGGTGGGCTTGAAATTTCCCTTGCAGTTCTTCTTGTTTCTGTGTCTTCTCTTGTTTAAATTTTGGTCATTTAGTTTGAATGTGGTAATGCCTGTTGATGTTGAGGGACTGGTAGATTAACAAAGTTTTTGACCTTAATATGGTTGCCAGGGAAAATAATACAGTTTTTTTGGTTCATCCTATAACACGAGTTAGGCTTTCTAGGAATGACTTGGTGCATGGTTTCTTTTTAAGGCATTTGTTGAGGGACAGGTAGATTAAGAATGGTCCAAGTATGACTTCATTCCATTTATTTAATAGATTTGGGTGCAAGGTTTATTTATTTATTTTTAAAGGTGTTTGTTGTAGCAAGCTTTTGTAGATCAATTTTTTTTTTGCTACAATTCTGTAGATCAACATGTTTCTTCTATTGGAGCATAATACATGAAGTTTCCTTTCCCTTATTGTTGGCTGGCCGGTAATTATGGGTCTAAAATTTATGACTTTTTTCTAGTTCTCTAGATTTCACTTTTTGCGCATACATTGTTTAATATATTGTTCCCTCAAAAGGAATCGTTGTTCCTTGTTGTACGAAACGTCTGTAGAGATCAATTGTTGCTGAATGTGGTTCAATTTGGGGCCATTTTATGTTTGCAAGGTCATCGCTTATTTGAATGTGGTAATTTCTCTTATTGGTATGGTGCATGTAGATTGATGCTGATCTTGTGGTCGCCTAGGTTGAGTTCTTCAGCTTATTGGTTTGTCCTGTGATTGGCATGACTTAGGCTTTTTGTGAATCAAATTCTTTTAACTTACACATTTGGTCTTAGCATTATTATTGTAAAAAATCTATGAATCAAATTCTTTTAATCTATGTTTTTGGTTTTTGCATTATTATTTGTAAAAATATGAATTGTGGTTCATTACAGGTGTTATAAAATATGTATTGGAAAATATGTATTGTAGGTATATTTCAGGTCTATAAAATTAAATTTTTTTTTTAAAAAAAAAAGGACCTGTACCAGCGCTTTTGAAAGCGCTGGCATAGGTCCTTTTAAATTTTACTTATTCAAGACCTATACCAGCGCTTTCAAAAACGCTGGCATAGGTCCTTTTAAATTATACTGATTCAAGACCTATACCAGCGTTTTTGAAAGCGCTGGAATAGGTACTACCTATGCCAGCGCTTTCAAAAGCGCTGGTATAGGCCTTCAAAAAGCGTTGGTATAGGTTATCTTCACATTTTCATAAAGGCTGTCCCAACGCTTTTAAAAACGCCAGAACAGGGTTTGAAAGCGCTGGGACCTATCCCCGCGCTTTTGAAAAGCGCTGGTACAGGTCCGCACGACCCTATCCCCACATTCAAAAAGCGGCGGTCTAAAGCGCCGGGAAAAAAACGCCGGGATAGGAATTTTGACCCTATCCCAGCGCTTTTTGGGGCTATCCCAGCGCTTTTCAAAACGCTGGGATAGCCCCGTTTTTTTGTAGTGGAAAACCTTTATGGTAGAGAAGCTTTGAAAACTTTCGCATTGCCTTTATGTGGCTTTGAATTGGATATGGAATACAAACAACATGAGGCTTATCAGCTACAAACTTCTCAGAATCCATTTCTTCCTTTCTGCTACTTGTGTGTGTATGTGCGTTTGCACTTTGATTGTGTCTTATAATGTGACCTAGTTTTTCAATCTTGCTATGTCGTGACAATTTTGGCTAAAAAGTCAATGTTTGAATGGTAAATGAGACGAGTAAGAAACAAAGATTGGGGGCCAGCCCATTTAGCATTTAGCATAGTTTTTGGATCACAAAATTAGATTCCGTAAACACTTAAAACAATCCAGAAAGGGAAAGAATTTAACATATTTCTAGCCTCTCCAATAATTGGATTCAGTGTTCCAGTGAGGGCGGCTAACAAATGGAACTTTGTAGTGGTAGTATCACATTTAAGGCAACATAAAATTCTCTTCCTTTGACATTGTGTATGTATGCATATGCATTTTCATTGAGCAATGCTAGAAACAACAAAAATCACAAAATTTTCGTAACATTCTTAAATTAATATGCCACATCGTTACTCATTTTCTTTACATCTTATAAATATATTTTTTTAATCCAATTATTTTCTTTTTTTTCGAGGTAAAGTGATAGAATCCAATCATTTTCATTAGAAGGGAGATTTTTTTAAGTATGGAGTATTGAAACCTAAACATCGTGATTTGAAATATTAAAAAGCATTTAAAATATTAAGAAGAGTTGACTAAAACTGTCATTTCCAAAATCTAACTCTTTCGTGACACTCTTGGCTATGAAGCCAGCCTTTTGACATTTTCAATTTGGAAATGTTATATCCAACATCATTGCACGCAACACTCTTTGTTTTATTGAGAAGAAGTAAAACTTCAATTTGATTCATTAAATAAGCCATAATAAATCTTAGCTTATTAAGACTCAATGTAATTATGTAATGCAATATTTGCAAATTCATTTTATTGTAATGGTTAGATTAAATGAATAAATTCATCATTTCTTAACAATTTAAGTTTTTAAGAGAATCAATACTTTAACATGGTATCAAAGTAATCCTTGCTACCACCTCACTTCTCATTTAAATTTTCACTTATTGGGCTCTCACTTAATGGCACTTCAAGTGGCCCATGAGTTGGGGGGCGGGGGGGAGTTAAATTAAATCCCTTTGGAAGAATTGGTAAAGCCTGCTCAATTGTAGCTCAGGTGGCCCACACATGAAGGAAGAGTGTTAGATTGAATGAATAAATTTATTTTAAACTTTAGGAAGAATTGGTAATTTAACAATCATAAATCTTCAACAAATATAAAAACTAAGATGAAATATATATATATATATATATATATTTAACAAGGTCATAATATAAATTGACAAAAATTATTTCTATCATCTCATTTTTATTCTTAACAAAAAATAAATAAATAGTAAAAACATTTCCTATGTTATAGTTTTTTTTATCCATTCTACCACATACACTTGATAAAAAACCGATACCTTTTCAATTTGTTTACTTTTCCACCTTTTTTATATATTTTATCCTACTTGACAAATTAAGCAAGATTTAATTTTTAAGTCACATTTTTTTTAAACATTTATTCTTCAAGAACACTTTAGTAACCAAATCATTCAAGTTAATGGACGAAGAACCAAATGGGCTAGTGGCCACTTCAGCTAATTTTTTCCACTCCATAACCTTTTTCTTCATTTTCTTTCCCATATCTCCTTCCATCAACTCTTTCACAATCTTCTCTACTTCCTCTCTCTTGAAATCATAATAAATCTCCATGCCAATGCCTCATTTGTTACAAGTATACTTGCAATTTGTTTGTTGATCCCCAAAGAATGGCCTACAAAGAATAGGCACTCTTGGACACACACTTTCGATGGTTGAATTCCACCCACAATGTGTTAAGAAGCCTCCAATCAAGGGGTGGTTCAGCACTTCCTCTTGAGGGCACCAACTAACTATTAGACCTCTTTCTTTAGTTTCTATTGAACTCAAGTGGCAATATCGTTGATTCACCGACAACTAAATCAGGCCTAATAATCCACAAAAACATGTGCTTACTATTTGCAAGTCCCCAACCGAACTCAACCAACTGTAGTGGTGTCATAATAACTATGCTGCCAAAATTCACACAAATCACTGAATTGGGTGCCTTAGAGTTAAGTCAACGAAGGCACTCAGTTTTTCCCTCCCATAAACTATACCCAATTGATTTCAAAGGATCATTGGGTAAGCGATTGAGTAGTTATTGGAGAGGGCCAATGGCATACACACGAGAAAATATGGTGGAAAGAGCATCAAAAACCTCTTGCTCTAACAAGCCAAATGTGTAAATAACAATTTCTGAGGCCATAAGAGCTCTATTTGTCATTTCAATCAAGTATTTATAGAAAATATTATTTGGATTTATAATTTGAATAAAGCTTGGGAGATCTTTCAAATGAATGCCTCTCATACTTGGAATCCAATCTATAACTGTGTCCAAATACCCATTAGTTAAATAGTTTTCATCTGCAAAACCAAAAAACAAAAAATAGTGTTTTTAACTAAAAGACTTGTTTTAATCATAAATGACAATAGATTTCAGGGCTTTTTCATTTTTTGTTATACCTTTGAGTGGTATAAGGCCTTTATCCATAAGAGAAGGAAAATTCATGATAGCCATTAACCAATAGGCAAAGATAGAGGCCAAATTGGCCATTTACCACTTTTTGCAGAAATTATTAGCAACATACCACTATTTACAAAATAAGTAGTAATATACCTCTTTTTTGAAACTCGAGTTCATGAAACTCAAGTTTGCTGTGTAAATCAAGTTTTAAACACTCGAGTTTCATTTTAAAAAAAAACTTGTGTTGATGTGGATTTTTGTATTGAAAAAATGCCACATGGAACTCAAGCTTGGTAAACTTGAGTTCCATGCAACACAATACTCAAGCTTACCAAGCTCGATTTATTTGTAAATACAAAACTCGAGCGTAATGCTCTTTTTTTTTTTTTTTTTTTTCCTTCTATGGAACTCAAGCTTACCAAGCTTGAGTTCCTTGTAATATGGAACTTGAGTTTGGTAAGCTTGAGGTCCTCATACTTTTTTTTTTTTTTTGGATAATCAACAAATAAACATAAAAATAAGTAATTTTTTTTTCATTTGAATGGACAAACATATGTTTTTATTTATTTAAATAGAAGCATTATAAAATATAGAAATTTTAATTTCAAAATATTAATTTTTAGGCCACTCATACCACTTGTTCATTCATTTTTAACACACTCATCAATTTCTAACTTCTCGGAAGCATTATGGTCAAATTGGTTAAAATATTGGGGGTTACTTATCAATCATTTGACCATAGAGTAATTCGGAACAGGATTGATAAAGTAACAATATGTAGCTTAAACTTCTTTTGGTGTGCCCATGGCTAAAAATGGAGTGAGATTTTTCTTTTACATGTTGTTCTAATTTCTCACTGTAACCCCCAATATTTGAACCAATTTAACCATAATGCTTCCGAGAAGTTAGAAATTGATGAGTGTGTTAAAAATGAATGAACAAGGCGTTTGAGTGGCCTAAAAATTAATACTTTGAAATAAAAATTTCTATATTTTACAATGCTTCTATTTAAATAAATAAAAACATATGTTTGTTTGTTCAAATGAAAAAATAAAATAAAATAATTACTTATTTTTATATTTATGTTTATTTGTTGATTATTGGAAAAAAAAGTATAAGGAACTCGAACTTTCCAAACTCGAGTTCCATATTACAAGGAACTCAAGCTTGGTAAGCTCAAGTACCATAGAAGGAAAAAAAAAAAAAAAAGCATTACGCTCGAGTTTTGTATTTACAAAGAACTAGAGCTTGGTAAGCTCGAGTATTGTGTTGCATGGAACTCGAGTTTACCAAGCTCAAGTTCCATGTGGCATTTTTTCAATAAAAAAATCCACGTTAGCACAAATTTTTTATGAAACTCGAGTTTTTAAAACTCGTTTTACACAGCAAACTCGAGTTGTTTCAAAAAAGTGCTATATTGCTACTTATTTTGCAAACAGTTGTATGTTGCTAATAATTTCCGCAAAAAGTGGTAAATGGCCAATTTGGCCCAAAGATAGAGGAGAACATTATAATTAGGGTTTCGAGTTCTAGAGCAGTAATAATGGTGAATTGCAATAAAATATCTAAGATAATGCAAGTCACTAGAGGAACGTTTGGAGTTGCACTGTTGAGTTTTAAAAGGAGTTCATAAAAAGGAGCCAAGAAGTTTTTCCTAATCGAAGCACAAAGAGAAGTGACATCTTGGGTGGTGTTGGAATCCAATGGAGGGAGGCTATTTGGAATGGTTTTGAATTGGAAGTTAGGCAAGCCATCCAAGGAGTTTGGACCTCTAGATTCCAGAAAACGTTGGTGGTTGAACTTAATGTTGTGGGCGTAGCAATTTTCTCTTTAAGGGAAAGGGAGTACGCTTCCTCCGAGTGGACTAGGGCGGAGAAAAGACGGATTTGCCACCTAGATTAGGTTTAGGAACCATAAATATGGTACCCTTACATGGAATGACTGATCTTACTACTAGAGTATGGATTCAGAGTTTAGGTATGGGAATGGGAAGGTGTTAGGCACCTAACCACCCCGTGGGTCAACTTCCAGTCATTGTGTCTTATGTCTTAAGCTCATTAAAGACTCATTTAATATTTTTATCTACACTCACACACACACACACACTAGCATACATCTAGCAATCAATCATCCCAAAACCCTAAGATACATCTATCATGGCAACTCACATCAAGCCTAGCATACATCTATCATGCATATCATATCATCTCATCCAAGGCATCAAACAACAAGATATCACAAGGGTAGAAAAATAAACATGGCAACATCAAAGAAACATGTGATTGCATTCTAGACATCAAGAACACATCATCCAACCAAGCATGTTCAACTCATCATTAAGTATATCCAATGCATGTTCATGTGGATCCATGACTTACCTTACTGCATCTCAGCACCTATGCATCAATGAATTGACATATGAATGCATGTTCATGGTATTAAAGCAAGAAAAGAAAAGAAAACCCTAATCTAGCATGTTAAAGGAAAATAAACAATTAAACAGAGGAACAGAGACTCAAAAACATAAAAGGGAGCCAAAACAGGGGTATATGATACAAGGAAATAAAGAAAAAGAGGCAGAAAAACTCGGATTAGGGTTTTTGGGCAGAAGTACGCGTGCGCATACACGAGCTTGCATACACGGGCCAGTTGTATGCGTACGCATACATTAAGCCTGCGTGCGCATATAGAATTATGCATGCATAGATATACCCCCAAAAACCCTAACCCAGAAGAAACTCATAAACACAAAAACAAAGCAAAAACAAAAACTAAGGAAACAAACAACCTAACATGCTTTAAAACATGAAAACTACATAACCTAAACTAAAAAAGCATATTAAAACATATCAAACATAATTAAAAACATCAAACAAACAAATATAATGAATGGAGAAACTATATCAAGAAAATCATGTGAATCATATTAAGCAAAGTGGGAAACCATGGAAAAGAAGCTCACCTCGCTTTAGAATAACAGATTTGAAGTTGTTTAATCGACCCCTCAGTGGCTACAACACAAATATTAGATTGAGGAAACAAATAATCAAAAGAACACAATAGTTTAGATAATCACAACTTAAGAACAAACATTAATTGAAAAAGGTTTTTGAGAAATCAATTTTGGAAAATAATTTCTACCTTAGAACTAACTAAAGAGTGGTTTTTATTTTTTTTATTTTTAATTTTATAAATAAAAAATAAAAATAAAAAAAAAATAAAAAAACATGCTAAGGAGCTATGTGTGTGTTTTAGAAAAGAAAATTAGGGTTTTAGAGAAGATGGAGGCTAAAAAATAACTCACTCTTGCTAGGGTTTTGATTGGAGACATAAGATTAGTATTTATAAGTTAAAATTAGAATTTTTGGGGCTTTTTAATTGTCTTTGGACGTTCCAAGAGCCTATGAGCCGGCCCACATCAAAGCATGATGTTTTGAGCTCTTAAAATGAAGTTTTAAAACCCAGAAAAATGAACTCTCCAGTTGGCCCAATTTCAAATGGTCATAACTTACTTGATATAAGTCCAAATTAGGCAAAAGTTATATTTAAATTGAAGCCCAATGTCTACTTTTCAATGAAATAAACTTCACTTAAAAATTCTTTGTGGATAAAAAGTTATGGTAAAAAAGCGAGCAAAAGTCATTTTTCAGTATCAATTTCAAAGCAATTTGAGCACTTTTGAGTTGTGATTACTTCCAAACTATTGTAAACTCTTTAATTACCCTTGGTTGACATATGTCAAGCTCATCATTGGAGCCAGGGACCAAAATTTATTAACATATACAAAATGCAATGTCTACAAATGTTGACAAAGGTTATGTGAAAACCTTTATGCATATGATGGAGAAGCTTTGAAATCTTTAGCATTGCCTTTATGTGGCTTTGAATTGGGAATGGAATACAAACTGCATGAGGCTTATCAGCTACTAACATGCCGGAATCCATTTCTTTTCTTTCTTTTGAAGACTCTCTTTGAGTGCTTGTAAGCACACTTTTAGAGTGTTTTTCTCCAAGTGTTTGTTAATGCTTTGCAATAGTCTAGAAGGCCCTTTTTATAGTTTAAAATTGGAGTGCAAAAATAGTCCTTCAATAATGTCGGATTAGGTTTTGCATCTTTTCTTTTGAAAAATACTTCCACAAATTGTTCTTCTAGCGGCCTCATGCGCACTCATGGACCAACCAATATATGTAAACATAAGTAGGCATACCGCATACACAAGTAGGAAGTAACCTATGGTACGTAGAGTTAGAGTTTTGTGTGAAAATGGTTTTGTCATTTATGTTTGCGAGGGTATACGCACCCTCAATTTATCTTATATATAAAATGACCCATTATTTTCTTTTTTCTTTTTCTTTTTTTATAAATTATTATTTTATAATGACCCACTGTTTCAATCTAGCTATTTAATTGGGGAAAATTTAGGCTGTGAAGCCGACCTATATATGCACTTTATTATATCTTATAAATGAACCATTTTTTTCAATCTAGCTGTGTTGTCAAAATTTGGGCTAGAAAGCCGAACTCTGGACCATCGAAATATTTTTTCCCCATGATGGTAGGACCTCAATATGTTTATCAAAGAGGAAGATTTATTAAAAGAAAAAGTTTGGACAAAGCATGATTGATAGGATCACAATATATTTATCACAATAAGCAAATAAATTTGAGATATTTGATGCAGAAAAAAAATAATTAAATAATGGTTTAAAAAAAACACAAATAAAGTATAGATTAATCAAAATACAATAATCAAATATGAGCTTCTAAATTGAATATAAAATTAAGAGATTTTTCTAAGCCTAAAATAAGAGATTGATGAATAGCAGGAATGAATATATACAATTTATTTAACAGAGTATGATAGTAATTAGAATCTAAAGTGGCACTAATTTTAATTGGATTTACACAAGGCTATAATAAATTTGAATCATGATTAGTAAAATTCACTCAAGTTAATTATGTAATGCATTATCGGTGCATTCATGCTATTATAATAAATCTTCACGAATTATAATAATTTTTTTATCACTCTTATTTCTAAAATATCTATCATTTCGATAAAAGCAATTCATTCACCAAATTGTTCAAGTTAATGGATGAAGAACCAAGTGGCTCAGTGGCCTCTTCAGCTAACTTTTTCCACTCCATGGCCTTTTTCTTCATTTTCTTACCCTTTTCTCCTTCCATCAACTCTTTCACAATCTTTTCCACTTCCTCTCTCTTGACATCATTATCAATCTCCATGCCAATGCCCCATTCATTGCAAGTATACTTACAGTTTGTTTGTTGATCTGCCAAGAATGGCCAACAAAGCATTGGTATTCCTGCACACACACTTTCAATAGTTGAATTCCACCCACTATGTGTTAAGAACCCTCCAATTGAGGGGTGGTTCAACACTTCTTCTTGAGGGCACCAACTAGCTATCAGACCCCTTTCTTTAGTTTCTAACTTGAACTCAGATGGCAATATTGCTGATTCACCAACAACTAAATCAGGTCTAATTATCCACAAAAATAAATATTTACTATTTGCAAGTCCCCAACCAAACTCAACCAACTGTGTTGGTGTCATGACAACTATGCTACCAAAATTCACATATATTACAGAGTTGGGCGCCTTAGAGTTAAGCCATTGGAGGCACTCAATTTCTTCCTCCCATAAACTATATCCAATTGATTTTAAAAGTTCATTGGGTAAGTGATTGAGTAGTGGTTGGAGAGGGCCAATGGCAGACACATGAGGAAACATGGTCAAGAGAGCATCCAAAACTTCTTGCTCTAACGCATCAAATGTTTGAATAACAATTCCTGAAGCCGTAGGAGCTCTCTCTACTGTTTCGATCACAAATTTAAAGATAGCATCATTTGGATCTATGGTTCGAACCTCGCTTGGAAGATCCTTAAGTCGAATGCCTCTCATACCTGGAATCCAATCTATAACTATGTCCAAATACCCATTGGTTAAATAGCTCTTATCTGCAAAAAGACAGAATATTTTCAGCTTAAAATTAAATTTATTTTTAACCATAGTAAAATAGAAAAATTACACTTTATCCCCTTAATACTATTAGAAAATTGTAATGGTCTCATTTTAGTTTAAACATAGCAATGTTGTAATGAACATTTTTTTTTTCCATAGGTTAGTGTTTTTGTCAAATAAAAAAAATTAATTCAATTTTTAAAAAAAATACATGGCCAGACCCACGCTTTAATGGTATTAATATTTACCATCCAATAAGAAACACAATGATGGTCTTAATACGCTCCCATAACAAACACATTGCATATGCACAACTATAATCCTTCAAATTGTCAATTGTGTATTACTATGCGATATGTTTGTTATAAGAGGGTATAAAAGTCATTAATATGTTGGTTCAGACCCATTTTCAACTAACAAAAAAAATTGAGTTTTTAATATAAAATGATAATAGAGGAGTAAAGTGTTCAGTAGAGTCAATACAATAAAATAAAATACGATATTGCTACATTTTAAACTAAAGAAGTAAAGATGGATATTGTAAGTTTGTAACTATAATAATAATAATAATTGTGGGGGAGGATTTGTTCCAAGCCCACAAGCAATTTGTCCGCTCTGGAGACGAAGGACCCGCACAGCTTTGTTCTTTGCAAGCAATGTGAGCAGTTTTTTAGACTTGCTCTCACATCGAATAAAGATGCGCCCCACTCATACCTTATAAGACTTGGCTGAAGGCTATAGTGTACCACTACAATAATAATAACAATTCATAATTCATAATTCTTCTCAAAAAAATAATAATAATTAATAATCCAAAAGTGCAATTGCTCTAATAAATTAATGCAAGATTTCAATGGAGTTTCGCTTTTCTTGTTACACACCTTTAAGTGGAATGATGCCTTTATCCTTGAGAGGAGGAATCTGCATGTAACCCATTAAGCTACAAGCGGAGACAGTGAAGAACATTAGAATTGGGATTCCGAGTTCCTGAGCAACGTTGATGGTGAATTGCATGAAACCGTCAGAGATAATACAAGTCACTGGAGGAACGTTTGAAGTAGCACTGTTGAGTTTCACAAGAAGATTAGAAAATGAGGCCAAGAAGTTTTTCATAATGGAATTGCAAAGAGAAGAGACATCTTGGCTGGCATTTTGATCTGATGGAGGGAGGTTATCTGGAATGGTTTCGAATCGGAAGTCAGACAAACCATCTAAGGAGTTGGGACCTCTAAATTTCAGAAAACGCTGCTGGTTGAACTCGGTGTTAACAAAGGTTATGTGAAAGCCTTTATAGTGGAGAAGCTTTGAAAACTTGAGCATTGCTTTTATGTGGCTTTGAACTGGAAATGGAATACAAACTGCATGAGGTTTATCAGCCTTTAGCGTCTTGGAATCCATTTTTACTTCTTTCTATTATGTGTTGTGTGTGCACATATGCACTTTCCAAGTTTCAATGTATCTTATAAAATGATTAATGACCCACTGTTTCAGTCTAGGTCAATTTTGGCCACAGACAGTGCCCCTGGAATTTAGTTCTTTTCCCCGTGATTGTAGGCGCATGACAAAAAAGTGAAAGAGACGTACGGTTGCATGTAAGAAAGGGAATTAATTCTTTCTTGTTTTGCTTTTATATATCCGATGTTAATGAATCATCCCTAGACTGTGAATACTACGTTTTTTCACTTGGAAATTCTAGTATATATAACGTCACCATTTTTTGTGAAAAGATTCCCTTCAATAGTTAAATAGCTTAAATGACTAAAACATGTTATTGGGACCCGCCCATAGGTTGAAACTCTCTAAAAAGAAATTTGGGGGCCAGCCCATTTAGCATTTAGCAAAGTTTTTGGATCACAAAATTAGATTCCGTAAACACGTAAAACAATCCAAAAAGGGAAAGAATTTAATATTTTTCTAGCCTCTCCAATAATTGAATTCAGTCTTTCAGTGAAAGCGGCAAACAAATGGAACTTTGTAGTGGTAGTATCACATTTAAGGCAACACAAAATTCTCTTCCCCAAACATTGTGTATGTGTGCATATGCATTTTCATTGAGCAATGCTAGAAACAACAATAGTCACAAAATTTTCATAACATTCTTAAATTAATATGCCACATCATTACTCATTTTCATTACGTCTTATAAATATATTTTTTTTAATCCAATTATTTTCTTTTTTTCGAGGTAAAGCGATAGAATCCAATCATTTTCATTAGAATGGAGATTTTTTTAAGAATGGAGCATTGAAAATTTGAAACCTAAACAACATCATTTGAAATATTAAAAAGCATTTAAAATATTAAGAAGAATTGACTATAACTATCATTTCCAAAATCTAACTCTTTCATGACACTTTCAGCTATGAAGCCGGCCTTTTGACATTTTCAATTTGGAAATTTTATATCCAACATCATTGCACGCAACACTCTTTGTTTTATTGATGATAGGCCAAGAATGTATTGACCCCTTGTGATAAATTAACAAATTAATTAGCCAAGTTAATTTATTAATTCAATTAGCATGCAATACATGTGGTAGCACAAACAAATCACCAAATAACTAAATGCAACGGAAATTAAATTGACATGGTGATTTGCTTACAAGTGGGGAAAACCTACACGGCAAAAACCCCACTGGGTGATTTTAATGTCACTACTCCCGAGAATTTGCTATTATCACAACAAGCGATTACAAGTAAAGGAATCCCAGTACCTTATACCAACCTACAGTTGAACCCTTACCCCAATACCCAATTGGACTTATTCTGTAGTGACAATCTCTCCTTGTAATGCATGACTCCCAATATGTGACTAACTAATTCGATGCGCAGATCCCAGTACGCGACTTACTCACCAACTTGAGAAAGATATTGGCTGCAAAGTTCTTCAATTCATCACACGATAAAGATCATGAAACTCCTTGGTTACAGAATCCTACGGTGTACAAACACAGAAGCTTCTTCAAGAAAAAGATGAAATAGGGAAAATTCTATCTCCGGTCACAATTTGCATAAACACAACTTTGCTTCACACTTGCGTAACCTTTTACGGCCCTTAAAACAATTCTTATATATGTTTAGGGTTGTGAGAAAAGAAAGCCCAAACATCTATTCACGGATTGAAGTGAAATCAACTCTGAAAAACTAAATTTCATAAACCTCGATAGATAGCTTATCTGTTGAGCTAGCTGTCGAGATTTAAAATCCAGTACTTCTTCACTTGATTCTTGGATAGACTTGCATGGCTTTAACACTTAATCTTGAAACCTAGTTTCTTGAAGCATTAAACATCCTAAATCTACCCAATTACAAGTAAAGTGCGTTTTGTCAAAAGATTAGCCAATTCTATATCGACATATGTTCCTAACATGATTCACATATGTCCTAACAATCTCCCCCTTTGACAATCCTTGACAAAACCACAACAAACAAATGAACATATGAGAGAAGTCATAAATCACTCAACTCATACTCACTTATTGAATACAATAAAATCTATCCTAACACAAACTCTTGAAAAACTTTGCAAGAAGAGAGTTCATAGCAAGAAGACTTTGACAACCTGTATTTCTAAAACACTTTAAACAAAACTCATCACGGCATCTTAGTACGAAACAAAAATAAAAGATTGCATACACTATAAGAATCATGTGCATAAAGAGAGAAAAGAAACAACACAAGTAAAGATAGGTGAATAACATACATCAATATATATAACCCAAATATAAGTACAATGTATGTCAAATGGTCAAGACCAATATACATGAGGTAAATGTAAAAGAAAGAAAAGAAAAAAATACATAAAAACCTCACTACATCTCTCATAGTATAAACACTCCCCCTATCACAAAAATCTCCTATGCTAACACTCCCCCTATGTATATGACCACTCTCAAATCAAAACTACTTCCCCTTTTTGTCACGAGTGACAAAGGGTAAGTACAAGTAGACATCTCGTCATCGCTAGGTGAGCTAGCATCATCGTCCTTATCAGCATCATTACTGCTATAGCCATCATCACTCTTATCCTCTGAAGCTGGTGGAGATGGAGAGGTATAAGCAGTGAAACCACCCACAGCAGCCTGTCATCATGTAATACGACCAACATGGGTGTTCACCTCACACAATTCATCACTGAGTGTGTCAAGGCAAGCATTCATATGCACAAGCTGTGCCATGATGGCCTCGAGAGTCACTCCACACGCAGAAGATGAAGGAGTGGAGGTAGATGGGGCGAAAGAAGCTGGAGGAGTTGTCGTCTCTATCCGGGGGCCCCTTAGTCTAAGATGTGCCTCACTCCTTCTAAAGGTAGCAACGTCTATGGCACTCATAACTGTAAAATGAGGAGACTTGAGGAAGGAGACAAAAAAATGGCGAAGAAGCCTCGTGATAGCGGAAGGAAAAATGAGCTTATCATGAGTCGTCGTATCTCTATAAACATCTATAAGGGATAGAATAAAGTGAGAAGGGAAGTCAATAGAAATGTCTTCTAAGAGGGATAACAAAAATCAAGCACAAGGCTCTGTGATGGAGTTATAGTGAGACAAAAGATGAAGAATGAATGTCATCACTATGTTAAAGAATCTCGAACCTTTTGCAAAGCCTGAGCAAGGGGTGTTTTGACGGTCACCCCAAGATGAAGGTGTCTAACAAAATAGAGACGAGAGTTCGTCTTTGGACATAGTCCTCAGACAATCATAACCGGGGTAGTCAGGATACGCAACCCTCAGTACGTGTAGTACCTCGGATATAAGATCCGAAGTAACTACAATGCACGTACTTCAAACACAAGTGACAAACTGAGGTACTAAAGTATCAAATATGTGCATGTTGGAGTAAAATTTATGTATGATCACGAAGGGACAGGTGATCGGGATGCCACACAGTGACTCACAACCCCGACTGTAGATGACAGTGAGAAGGTCAATATCGGCAAAAATCCAATAGGATGACTTAGTGTTCCGAATGAATGCCTCGTCGAGAAAAGTTCTCCGAAAAGTCCTTACGAGCTTTATCATCACGGAACTGTATGTGAGAAGGAGCGGAGTCAGAAGAGGTGGATGCCCCAAAACAAAGAGGGTTCTGGGACGGGGTGGATTTGCGTTTAGGTGCCATAGAGCAGACTAACACAATAGAGAGAAAGTGAGAGAAAAAGACTCGCAGTAAAGCACCAATCAAATCAATATAAAAGAATATAAAGAATTGAAGTTACATATGCATGAAAATGCATGAACATGTGACATGCAAACTAAAAAACATCATGGGCTCAGCCAAATCCAAACCTACCAGCACACATCATTGCAACAAAGTAAATACACATCTAAAATGCATGAAACATTGTTATAATGCAAATGTGATGCAATGCATGATAATTTATACTCATTTAAGCAAAACTCATCCCAAAAATTTCACAAAAACTTCATCAATTTTGAAAAATCTCAAGAAATTTCAAAAACCCCAAAAGTTAGGTCAAAATGCATGAAATGTATGATAAAAGGATAGAAAGAAGATCATATCGGAGTAAAAATGAAAGGATCAAATCGAAGAATGAGTGGGGAAGATGAAGAGTGTGAAGAGAAGTGTTTTAGGAGAGGGAGAGACATTATTCTGTCGAGAGAGATCGGGGAGAAATGAGAGAAATTCGCACTGAAGCGTATATAGAAAATCATAAAGCTCAACAGAATGGCCAACAAAGCATTAGTACTCCTGCACACACACTTTCAATAGTTGAATTCCACCCACTATGTGTTAAGAACCCTCCAATTAAGGGGTGGTTCAACACTTCTTCTTGAGAGCACCAATTAGCTATCAGACCCCTTTCTTTAGTTTCTAACTTGAACTCAAGTGGCAATATTGTTGATTGACCAACAACTAAATCAAGTCTAATTATCCACAAAAATAAATATTTACTATTTGCAAGTCCCCAACCAAACTCAACCAACTATGCTGGTGTCATGACAACTATGCTACCAAAATTCACATATATTACAGAGTTGGGCGCCTTAGAGTTAAGCCATTGGAAGCACTCAGTTTCTTCCTCCCATAAACTATATCCAATTGATTTTAAAGGGTTATTGGGTAAGTGATTGAGCAGTGGTTGGAGAGGGCCAATGGCATATACATGAGGAAACATGGTCAAGAGAGCATCCAAAACTTCTTGTTCTAATGCATCAAATGTTTGAATAACAATTCCTGAAGCCGTAGGAGCTCTCTCTATTGTTTTGATCACAAATTTAAAGATAGCATCATTTGGATCTATGGTTCAAACCTGGATTGGGAGATCCTTGAGCCAAATGTCTCTCATACCTGGAATCCAATCTATAACTGTGTCCAAATACCCATTGGTTAAATAACTCTTATCTACAAAAAGACAGAATATTTTCAGCTTAAAAATAAATTTATTTTTAATCATAATAAAACAGAAAAATTACACTTTATCCCCCTTAATACTATAAGAAAATTGCAATGTTCTCATTTTAGTTTAAACATAGCAATGTTGTAATGAACATTTTTTTTTTTCCATAGGTTAGTGTTTTTGTCAAATAAAAAAAAAATTCAATTTAAAAAAAAATACATGGCCAGGCCCACACTTTAATGATATTAATATTTACCATCCAATAACAAACACAATGATGGTCTTAATAAGCTCCCATAACAAACACGTACATCACATATGCACAACTATAATCCTTCAAATTGTCAATTGAGTATTACTATGCGCATGCGATATGTTTGTTATAAGAGCATTCTCATCAGCTGTTTTAAAAAAAAAAAGTCATTTTGACACACCAAAAGCCTACTTCATTATTTTACTACATCATTTTACAATATCTCATTTAACAGATGTTTTATCCTTCAATTCTATACATTAAAATAATATTTACTACAAATTAAAATAATATATTAACTCCTCCCTGTCATCATCAACAACAATAACGGCACAACCACCACTGCCGCAACAACGGCCACCAACAACCACTGCCACAACAACACCGACAGCCACCACCAGCACAAACCCACATCCACCAATGCCACCTTTAAAAAAAAAAAAAATCCACAACAGCCCACCACATTCACAAACCCACATACCAAATCCACCAAATCAAACAAACCCACATCCCAAACCCACCACCGGCACAAACCCACATCCACCAAATCAAACAAACCCACATCCATCGGCACAAACCTACATCTTTGAACCAGACAGAGATCAGATTGGCATGATGTAGTGGTCAAACAAACCGGCGTGAAGTGGTGGTGGTCAGTGGTGTGATGAGATCGACGTGGCATGATGAGATCAAACCAGCATGGTGTGATGAGAACAAATCCACCAAATCAAACAAACCGGCGTGGCATGATGAGAAGATCGACGCAGCGTGGTGTGGTGGTCAATGGCGTGGCGTAGTGAGATCGGTGATGAGAGAACCAAACACAGAGAGAGAGATATGTGTTGCAGACGAAGAGAGAGATATCTGATGGGAGGAGACAGAAAAGTAATTAAATAAGCCAAAATATTTTTGGCATTGATGTCTGTACCGTCTCATATTTGAGACGGTATTGTAGCATGTTGCAAAATTTTGACACATTTGGAACACCTCATGAGGCTTGAATAGTGGTGTTTGGTGTGTCAAATGCCAAATATTTGGCATTTGACACACCTGATGAGAATGCTCTAAGAGGGTATAAAAGTCATTAAGATGTTGGTTCAAACCCATTTTCAACTAACAAAAAAATTGAGTTTTTAATATAAAATGATAATAGAGTAAAGTGTTCAGTAGAATCAGTACAATAAAATAAAACAGGATATTGCTACATTTTAAACTAAATAAGTAAAGATGGATATTGTAAGTTTGTAACTATGATAATTGTAGGGTCGCGGTTTTTGGATTGGGCCCAAGGATGGGTGGGATCTAGGCCCAACGGACCCATTACAATGAATTTTTGTAGAGAGTGAGCTCAAGAGCTGGGCTTTGATGGGGCAACGGTTTTTTCGGGCGTTAAGGACGATTGAGCAGGAGCTAAGAACACAAGGCTGGATGGCCTCACGATCCGAGAGAGAGAGAACTCCCATCTAGTTTAACTCACCAGGAGCGCCCCCCCCCCCCCCCCCCAGATCCCCCCGTGGGGGATCTATTGCGTTCTATATATATCCCTCTTAGGTCATCCTCCTCCTACACTTGCTAGTCATCCATGCCTATACTTGAGTGCACGTCCCATCAGCCACTCTTTATGACGCCCTATGAGCTATTGTGACCCCGATAGTACTGTCCAGGGGTCACGTCCACATCAATGGGGTTAGGACGTTAACTGTGGGTATTTAATACGGAGGTGACAACCTCTCCTGGATTTGCTTTTCTACCATACTCCTATGGCATGGCCCACTGCACTCGGAACTTCCTTTGGGATGCTCGAGGAGACTGCCTCTGGCGGCGTGGCGCTTTCCCCCTCCATGATTTCGGTCTGTCGAGGACAGGGTTGTCCTCGGCAATATATCCTGGCAGTCTAGATTCTCTTTGTTCGTCCTTGGACATTTCTTCCTCCTCGGCATGAGCCAGGGTCCCCAGATCCTTTAGCCCCACAATAGCCCCTCAAAATCCTGCTATCTGACTCCTCGGGCAGGGAGGAGGATTTTGATGCTCTCGGGCCTATGTCGTGGCCGATCAAGTCTTGTTCCCCTATGGGCGCCAGGGCCTCTTCACTTGCCCAAGGCATGCTCTTGGCATTTCGGCGTACGAGGTGCGCAATTATTAATACGCTTATGGGATGACGCGGATCGCTTCGGTATACGGAGTGTGCATTCAATGGCGCCTTTATGAAGTGGCGCGGACTTGGCAGTTGAGAGTTCCCTTGGAAATTGGGTGCAATTTATTTCGTTTGGAATTCCCTCTTAGAGCTTTGTGCGCGGTAAACTCCCCCAGATTTCGCCTTTCTATATAAGGCGCCCTAGGAGAACTATTTTCCACATCTACGAGCCCTGGAATCCTGTAAGAGTTCCAAGTTTTTCCCACTTTCATGAACCAAAAATGCCACCTAAATTATGGTCATCGCAGTTGAGGCAAAGGAAGCAGAGGCCAAAGATCCTCCTATCCTTCAACCGGACAACAAAGAGAACTCTCTTCCTTCGACCAGGGACCGTAGCTAGTGTAGGTCGTGCAGGTCCTTAATAAGCCTCCAAGCGCCAATCAAGAATGTGCAGGAGTTGGCTAAAGAGGAAGGGGAAGAAAGTGAAGCGAAGTTGAAGGAAGCAACTGAGATATTAGAGGGGGACCACCTCCGCCATTGCAGGCGGCTGGCGAGACTTCTGGGTAGTGATTTTTTAGGAGTACAGATATTGGCTTTTGGATAAGAGTACGCTCCAAGGTGGCCTCAGCAAGTGGGAACCAATTCAGGCACTTCCGCCTCTTCCTCTTCCTCATCGCCAGTGCCTAGCGTACGGGCTCGATGGCTGCTAAAGCGAGGCTGTGGATCCACCATCACCACCAGCCTTCTCCCCTCTATGGCTAGCTTTGAAGCAAGCCTGTCTCGGCTGTTCTATAGTTGGTTTTAAAATAAGCATTCCTCTGCTGTTCTGTAGTTAGTTTTAAAATAAGATGTATCATCACTTCATTTAATGAAAAGGACTTGCGATTTTTACTTTTTGTATTTTCTTTGTCCCCTTTTTTTTGAATGCGTTGCCTCTTCTCTCTTTTTTTTTTTTTTTTTAAGACCTAGGACTGTTGCCATTGTCGGCAACAAAACGTCTGCATCCTAACTTTAGCAAAGCCTGTGATAGCGCCCGGCTGCTAGTTTTAGATAGTTTAACTACATAGGAATAGCCGAGGATGTAATGATGCACCTTATGTCGCAAACCATGCGACCGTTAGAGAACGCTGGTCCTAGCATGGATGATCTGAGGAGGTCATGGGACGTCATGGCTCTGTCCGACTCTTATAATGACGTTAGGATGTTTATTTTTCCCAAGTGCCAGGTCCGAGGACCCCAGCGTTGCTAGGGCTTTGCTTAATGCTTAACAGAAAGTCCGAAGGGCTCAACATTCCTAAGACTCTTCCCCCTTTTTTTTTTATGGGCGACAAGAAGTGTTAAGCCCTTAGTGTAGATTTCCTCATGGGCTTGTAGTCCGAGGACCATGCAAGACCCTGGTTCCGTCTAACACTCAGATAGTTGTCTCAAGTTATTAGTTTTCCCATAAGCTTGAGTCCAAGGACCATGCAAGACCTTGGTTCCTTCTAACACCAAGATACTTGTCAAGAGTTATTAGTTTTCCCATAGGCTTGAGTCCGAGGACCATGCAAGACCTTGGTTCTGTCTAACACTCAAATACTTGTCAAGAGTTATTAGTTTTCCCATAGGCTTGAGTCTGAGGACCATGCAAGATCTTGGTTTTGTCTAACACTCAGATACTTGGCGGTCTTTGGCAGTTTCTCTAAAGTAGGAGGTCCGAGGACCCGTCATTGCTACTCCGTGCGGCTGCCATTTCCCTCCATCGAGGCCCAGCGGGGCCGGCTACTAGGTTTGCAGGGTTCCGACCCCTGGTGGGGACACAGGCCATGCACATGATGTCAAAGGCCCGTTGAGCTGTGGGCCATCTGACAATTCTTCCCGTATAGTACAGTAAATTGGCCACCATAATCTCCCGACTGGGACTCTTACTGATAGAGGCTTGACCCTACCCAAACAAACCGTTGTACTCACCGTTGTATGAGCAGTTCTTCCCACAGACGGCGCCAAGTGTAGGGTTGCGATTTTCGGACTGGGCCCAAGGATGGGTGGGATCTAGGCCCAGCGGACCCATTACAATGAATTTTTGTAGAGAGTGAGCTCAAGAGCTGGGCTTTGACGGGGCAACGGTTTGTTCGGGCGCTAGGGACGATCGAGCAAGAGCTAAAAACACAGGGCTAGACGGCCTCACGATTTGAGATAGAAAGAACTCCCATCTAGTTTGACTCACCAAAAGTGCCCTCCCCCCCCCCTAGAGCCCCCCGTGGGGGATCTCTTGCATTCTATATATATCCCTCTTGGGCCATCCTCCTCCTACACTTGTTAGTCATCAATGCCTATACTTGAGTGCACATCCCATCAGCCACTCTTTCTGACGCCTTGTGAGCTATTGTGACCCTGATAGTACCGTCCAGGGGTCACGTCCACATCAATGGGGTCAGGACGTTAGCTATGGGTATTTAATACGGAGGTGACAGCCTCTCCTGGAATTGCTTTTCTACCATGCTCCTATGGCATAGCCCACTGCGCTCGGAACTTCCTTTGGGATGCTCGAGGAGACTACCTCTGGCGGCGTGGCACTTTCCCCCTCCGTGATTTCAGTCTGCCGAGGACAGGGTTGTCCTCGACAGTATATCCTGGCAGTCTGGATTCTCTTTGTTTGCCCTCGAATATTTCTTCCTCCTCGACATGGGCCATGGGCCCGATATGAAATGGGCCGAGGTCCCCAGATCCTTTGGCCCCACAATAATAATAATAATAATAATTCATAATTCATAATTCTTCTCCAAAAAAATAGTAATAATTAAGAATCCAAAAGCGCAATTGCTCTAATAAATTAATGCAAGATTTCAATGGAGTTCGCATTTTTTGTTACACACCTTTAAGTGGAATGATGCCTCTATCCTTGAGAGGAGGAATCTGCATGTAACCCATTAAGGTACAAGCAGAGACAGTGAAGAACATTAGAATTGGGATTCCGAGTTCCTAAGCAGCGTTGATGGTGAATTGCATGAAACCGTCTGAGATAATACAAGTCACTAGAGGAACGTTTGAAGTTGCATTGTTGAGTTTCGCCATTATTTGTATCTAGATACACTTGATTATTTTTATGATATCTTGATTTGATTTGCTCTTGTATGAAGTTTATTATTATCATCTGGTCCAATTTGTTGAGTAGAAACTGAAATCGATAAAAATAATAATAAAAATAAAAATAAATAAAAAATCAATAGAGCCGTGAAGATGTGAGTGAATTAATCCTCGTAAGAAAGATAAACATGTAATCCAATAGAAGAATATAATAAAAAATACAATATGTTTTATTTTTATCTCCACTTTTTTTATCCTTGTGTCAAAACACATACAAAGCTATGATTTACCAAACACCAGTATTTTATTTCCCCATGTTAGATTCCTCGCGCCATATTTGCTTGCAGGTTGAACCTGCCCGGTTCTGTTCTTATAATAATAAACAAACAATAGTTTTTTTGGACATAAATAAAGGTTAGATGACTGTGTGCCATGTATGACTGTGGCCAAAATAACAAAAGCATCGCTATCTAGGATTATCATTCAAATTTCAATTAGTAAGGGAAATATAAAATAATAGCAGGAAAAAACACTCAAAGATACAAGATTTGACATTTTAGGTTTTTAATAACTACATTTTTTTTTTTTTCCGAATTCGACAAACATGTAGATCACCAACTCTAGGAATATGATTGATATAGAGGAAATGCCCTAACGACTTTCCGTAAATTTTCATTAAAAAAAAGTTCCACTTGCATTATGGGATGGCTACACTTTGTGCATTATCCTTAAGTACATATGATAGAGTTTATTGTGTCAATATGAGGTATATAAGTTCACAAATTATCTATTAATTAATTATTTGAGAGCTATCATTCAGTGTGATATTCCCTGCCCAGAGTAGTGGATGCTTTTTGGTTAATAATTGATATAAGCAATAAAACTATTAAAGTTACCTATAATAAGAACTATTGAAATTATTAATGAAAACGAACCTTGTAACTTCTAGAGCTTATAACCAAGTGAGGTATTAAAATGATTGAAGATTATATATGTGAAAATTAAGCTACAGGTGGGATGCGGTGGCTGGCTTTTGGTTTGTTGTAAATCTCATTTAAATAACGAATATGGGATTCCAAAAAAAAAAAAAAAAACCGAACCTAGGTGGTAGGTACATGCTTGACTCATTCAATTTAATTAAAGGTCTAATTAGTGAGTGTTAGTGTATTGGTTAAGGTTGAGTCTTTTTTTTTTTTTTTTTTGGGTAGCAATTGACTTGTTTTTCTAAGGAGTTGCACAACATTTAAAAAGAAAAAGAAACAAAGACAGGGTCTTCTTTCTAAGCAAATTACAGATCAGTGGAGAAGCATGAATGTTATAAATAATCCTCTATGTGGATGTTCTGGCTTTTAGTTAAAGGATGAGCCTTGTTGCTAAATTAGTAACTTCTCATGTACAAAGTGCCTAGAGTCTAGTGGAAAAAAGGCTCAAGTTACAAGATTCAATATATTGTAATTATCTCAACAAAAAAAAGTATTTGTTGATTAGTTTTTATTACTTTTCAATATAGTTGAACTTGTTTGATTCTTCCTTAACGAGTACAATAGTACACCCATTAACAAAAGTCTTTAATTAATTATTAAACATTGGTTAACAATTTTCGTCAACAATATCATTTCCAGGTTACTTGGAAAATGGTCTACAATTTCATACTACTCATCACTTTAAAAATGGCCTATGATTTCCAGGTGTTGGAGAAATGTGAATCTTGTGCTTGGAGGCCCCGAACAACCATATGCAAATAACCGATTCAATTACTCAACTGAAGCTCAATTGCTTATTGAAGAGGTAGTGCAACTGTGTCGAGAAGGCCCATTTATAAAGCCCAAGCTGCCATAAGGCCCATGACAATAACGAAACCTCACTATGTATCCATTCGTCCTAAGCCCACTGTATATATAATCTGTCCAAAAATATCGCAAAAGGCAAAAGCTACCTTATCCGTAGTCATATTGTTAACATTGACGAGGTACGAATTTAAAATTGTACATATATTATTCCCAACACTCCTCACGTCACGATTTGATAATAATAATAATAAATAAAAAAACACGTACTAATCATTGGATTTAACAAAATACAGGAGAAATAATAATAAAACAAAGTACGAATGATTTAATCGAAGGTGGTAAGTTCACAACCACTAGTCCCAAATCCTTTAACGACTTTTTTTTTTTTTTTTTTTTTGGGTTAAGTGAAAATAAAAAATAATAGATGAGACTTATAAATGTTAATCCCCAAGATCTTCTTAAATATGACAAATTATAGTTGATAAGATATATTAGATTTTATAAATTAAACTATTTATATTTGTTATTTGAAAATATTTTAAATTTTATAAGTTTTTTTTAAGGAAGCATTAAGTATTTTATATTCAATTATTATATAAGGCAAGATATTTTGTAAATAATATAATATATGGTTACAATTTGTTTCTAGTGTTACTTACAAATGATTCATCCATCTTAAATGACCTAAAAAGGAACCGAATATAAGTAAATTCGTCACTTATATTAATAAAAAAAAATACATTTTTCTTTTTTGGATATAAAAACATATTTGAGTTTATGTGTAACAGAGAATACAAACAAAAAACATACCTGCATAAGCTAATTCTGCAGTGTTGTTACTAGATATACTTCTCCCACAAATATTATCACAATACCACCCAGTGTTGATTTTCACTCTGACAAGATGAGAAGTAAAACATCCAAAATGTATCAACACATCAACTTGGTTTGAGAAACAAGGATGTATTTATTTGAATGAAGAAACATATGAATGATTTGCCATATTCTTTCTCCTAATATGTGAAGAAAGCATGGGAGGAAGAGGAACGAAAGTTCTATTAGCTGACAAAGAAAACAAGAAATCACTGCTCGATAATTAATTACCACTAAGTTATTGACTTGTTAAACAACTTCAACACCCAAATAGTTTGGTAAAGAATTGATTTTTAAGTTCATATTCCTTCTTCTTTTTTCAATTTGTTCTGCATAATGAAAATCAATAACCAAGGAAAAAATTAGCTATAAATTTAAAGTGGGTGCAGAAGAAGATTTTTTTTTTTTTTTCGCATAATGAAATTCAATACTTGAATCTTCTTCTTTTGGTCAAGCTAGATCTCCAACCAAGTTTTGGATGTGGGCAAGCCAATCATCACTCTTGCAACTTTCCACTAAGATGGGACAATTCCAAATTGTTAGTGTCTTCAAATACGTAACGCCAGGCAATGATGTCAAATTGGGGCAATCCCAAATCTCAAGTGATTGAAGAGATGATGTTGCAAATCCACTTCGGCAAAGTCTTCAAACTTGAACAATTTAAAATCTTGAAATTTCACAGAGAGGTGGCCTGTTGAAGTCCCACTGGAAGAGATGCCAATTTTGGATGATCATACAATCTTAGATTTTGAAGCTTCCTTAGGCATTGCCATTCCAATTCCATCCCATCCCCATTATAATTAAATAACACAAGTTCCTCAAGTGCAGTGAGATGCTTTATGGTTTGAAGGAGAAGACCATCATTGCCTTCCATTAGACTAATACACAAAGATTTTAATTTGGAGAGAGGGGCGAATGAGGCGGTGAGTGTTGAAGAAGAAGAAGAAGAACTACGAGCAGGAAAGATTGACTCTGCTATCGTTTTTGTTGTTGTTGTTGGGTTTTCTGAAGATGCCATACTTATCATTCTCATCGATATTGTTTGCTCCAATGGCCTCAAATTAGAGTTCCCCAAATATAGTTCTTCAAGATAGGGAAATATAGGCATGGAATACAGTTTAGGGCAATGATAAATACTTAGAGAAGAAAGACGAGTAAATGAAGGCGGAGAATTCTTTGCCTTCAAGATTGCTATCGTTGATATTCCCCCATGATTATCATCATCATCATCATCCACCTCGTTTGAGTCCCTCCTCCTCTTCCACCATCCCTTTAGATTAGGACAATACCTAATTTGAAGGAACTCTAGGGATGGAAGGTACTCTTGGATATCAATGATACATACTCAAGAGAAGGAAAGTCAATCAATTCAAGAGTTCTGAGAGAAGGAAATTGATGCAATGGTGGCACAATTTGGCATTTCTTAATTGAAATTGACATTAGGTGTACGAGGTATTTTAGTGACGAAAGCCAACTTGGATATCTCACTCCCATGTAGCCTTTTAATTCCAAATGTTTAAGATTAGGGGTGGTTCCAAAGCTTCGATTAACTTCTCATCATACCTAACATCCACTTCATCGACATCTCCTTTTATCCACTCTAACGCTAAGCCTTCAAGGTGTTGCTTCTCTTTCAAACTTGTAGCCTTACATTCTAATTCAGTATCTTTATCATGTCTCAGATTTTTAATCCTAAGAATTTCTCTCTAATGGTTTAATCCATGAAGTTCCTTCAATTCACCACCACAACTAGAGTCTATACTCAACACATACTCAACAAGTGATTGGAGATTAGTCAATTGCCCCAGTCCTCGTGGCATATGAGTCAAACTCCAGCACCCATCAATGTTAAGATGCCTAAGATTGACTAATTTAGTAAAATTTCTCGGCAATTCTATTAGTCCTCTACAACAAGAGAGATTTAATGTCTCCAAATTTTGCAACCTTTAATGGAATTAGGAAGCATTTTTATGTAATTGTTCTTCGAAAGATCAAGATATCTTAAAAGGTTCAACTTTCCAATAGAATGTGGCACACTGCTAATGCCAATGCCATTCAAATCTAAACAAGCGCAAGAACTTAAAACTTGAAACAAATGTATCACAAGTTGATTGGTTCCATACTCATGATTGGTTCCATATCACTTGATGTGGATGCCAAGCTTGACTTGGCAAAAGAAATGTTCTCATCCTATTTGCTTTAAACAACAAGGTTGGAATTCTCAATGATGAGCCTAAATTAAAACCAAATGAGACGTGATGGGTTTTTTCACCAATGTTTTCCCCATTTATACCGAAAGTGATGTTCTCTAGTCCAACTACTGATATTGCCAAATCATGCATGAGATCATGTATTTTGAATTTAGGTACATCATCCCACCAATTTTCTTCAACTTCTTGAAAGAATGATCTCCAAAGTAATTCCATAAAATACTCAAGACCAACATCTTTTAAACATTGATTTTGACCTAACAGCTTAATGAACCCTTGTGCCATCCATAGCTTAATCAACACCTCCTTTTCAATCTGGTAATCCTTTAGAAATAAACTACAATAAGCAAAGCATTGTTTCAAATGTGATGGGAGATGATCACAACCCAACTTAAGTGCTGGTAGGATATCTGTTTCTTTTTTTGTTTACATTTGAAAAGTCCTTATTCTTGAAGGACAACCATTCTTGTTTTGAGTCTTTAAAGTACAATAGGCTTCCTATAGTCTTTATGGCGAGTGGAATTCCTTTGCACTTTCTAAAAATTTCCATTCCAATTTCCTTAATTCTTAAATTTTCTTGTTCTTATCCTTTTCCAAATGCCTTTTGCTTAAATAAAGACCACGGCTCCTCTTCATTTAAACCCCTTAAAAAGTATGGTTCAATAGTTGTTGAAATCTTTGCAACCTTCTCCTCACGTGTAGTCACCAATATTCTACTACCTCTTTCACCACTTAGTACAAGTCTTTTTAAACTATCCCATTTTTGTGAATCATCATTCCACACATCATTGCAATTTGCAATCAATATTGATCTGTCGTAACTCTTCCCCCCCCTACCCCCATTTTTTTTTTCTTTTTGGAAGCAGTAATTGTCTGTACTTTTTCACTTATAAATTGCTTTAGATTTGGCTACAAATCCGACCTTTTATTTGGGTATGTGTAAATGCACTTTCATTACAAAATGAAACGTGTTTTGAATCTAGCCATTTTTGACAATTTTGGTTGCAAGGCCGACCTTACCTTCAAGCATTCTCATTTCTTTTTCCCTTGACAGTGAACGCGTGACAGAAGACAAATGCATGTCCCCAACGGATGCTTCTTCAAAGAATAGGCCACTTGGCCAATGAAAGAATCAATCCCTTCTTATTTTGCTTTAATATTTCCGATGGTAATGAAACATGCTGAGACTATTCGTACGTTTCACTTGGAAATTATGTGTACAACATCTTTGCAAACAATATTTGTGTGTTGCATCTCCAATTTTGTATTTTTACCTTTTGGAAGCAATATATATATATGTGTGTGTGTGTCCATGTTAAAATTAAGAACAAATTTATCATCTCATCAAAATAATTTGTTTAGTAAATCAAAGTTCAAAATTCTCTACTCAGAGATAGTATTTACTCAAAAAAAAAAAAAAAAAGGAAAATCTGGGTTTAAAAAATAAGGACATAGTTAAAGTAAACAAAAAAAAATTTTAAAATCCTTTCCTTTTCTCCTTCTCAAATATTAATTTACAAACAAAAAATAAAAGCTTTAACCACTATGAATGAGTCTCAATGATATTGAATTACAACTGTCCAAGCAACTTTGGAAGTTATTAGAGCAATCCTATTGAAATGAACGTGAGGCTTATGCTTGCAAGCATCATTCATTCCCTCTTTTCCTTTTCAAATTATCCACTTAGCAAATGAAAAACCTTAAGGGGCATTTGGTTTGGTGGAATCGATATTATTCTTAGCCTCTAGATTTCTCGAAATGTGATATATACCACAATTTGGTTGTTAAAAAATTTTACTTTTTCTATATATGTTTGGTTTTATTAGAAATCTAAGATTTTATATTTGATTTATTCCTAAGAATCTTACAAACATTATTTATTTTTCACAAAATATCCTATGGTTTGTAAACACAATATCAAGTTTTTTTTCCCTCCAAATAAATAATGAGAAATAAAATATACAGTATAAATAATGGCAAATTCAATGAAACCATAGTATAACATTGTTTGAATAGCATGTATAATACAAAAATAATTATTTAAATTGTCAATTTTATAATATTCTTTAGTTTTATTTCTATTGGTTAAAGGGTAAGGGAAAATGAGTAAAATTGTCATTTTAGAAAAAATTAATATAACTTTTTTTTTCTTACATGGGAATGCAAATATCTATATGTTTTGAAGGGAATCCACATTTCTATAAAAATGGGGTTAAGTGAGAATCCATATTCCCCCAAACATTGATTTCTTTGTGCAATTTGCAACCAAATATGAGAATAATATAAAGTCTTCCAACATTCTTGAAAATCTTAAAATATTACCTCATACCCAACGCCTCCTTAGAGTATTGTGGGTAAAGAGAAATGACGCTTATAAAGATGTCAGTTTTTTTTTTTTTTTTTTAATATGTAAGTTATTTTCATGAAGTACTCCTTTTAGCATGTGTTGGAAAGAGCATACTTTAGGGGGCGGGGGGGGAATGTCATGGTGATTATTCTTTTGTACTCACTTTACACCATTTTTTACATAATATCTATAATTGTACACATTAGTTTACACATTTTAAAGAGAAAAAAATGTGATATCCAAATTTAAATATAAAAATTGGATATAAAAGACAAATACCATAATTGTTCACATTTGAAAGGTTCAAATAAGTTGTGTGAGACCATAATTACTCTCTACCATCAATGTACACTCAACTCTCAAAGTAGCTGGCAAAACATGATGTCAAAATTGTATACCCACCTTTTCTCTACTCTTTATCGCTTATGTCGTAGGCAAATCTATCTATGCAACTCCTTTCCTCTCTTTATGTGCCCAACTACTCATCTCTACTCTACTGCTAAGAGTATCATTGTTAGGGTCAGTGCCCTTAAATCCTATTATATGATGCTATATATGACATTATGTATCACTTAATGTTGTGAATTAATAAAGTTGTTTTATTATTATCTAAAATAATGGTAACATGAATATTTGGACATTATCATATAGCCCATGAGATGCATAATATGTGATTTAGTCATAGAAGATATAAATCACAATTTCTTTGTAAATTCAGAATTTTAGTTCGTAGTTAGTGATGAAATTGGGCATTTCATCTGTGAAGAGTATAACATAACAACTAAGATGACTTGTCTTGATCATGGAAGTGGAGACTTCTAGTTGATATGTTGATATATTTGAAGAGTTAAGACATATTGAACCGGACCACTGTGAGATTTATTATTCTTCTAACGACTGTCAAATGAATAATAAATCTCACAACTTCTATTTACATGAACTCTTAATCCTGAGAGAATAATAGACCTGATCATGAAGTGTAAGTTGTTTTGATATATCGGGAGTGAGATCTAAAATCACGATCAAAATCTCAGTATGTTAAGCAACCACATTTAGTGTTGATGGAACATATATTCTCAAGATGGAATTCATAATATTTTAACGAAGATATAAAATATTCCCTTGAAATAAGTTTAATGGGTTTGGTTATTCAAAATGTTAGGCCTAACTACTTTAGTAAAGAGTTATTAAAGTATATATTTATGAAATTGGATTTCATAAATATATGATGAATAACTTAAAGGATTAAACGAGGTACTCAAGAATTAAGATGCAGTAATCTTCAAAGTGACAATCTACATTCATGACTTTGTATTACTACGAATATTTTATGAAGGAGTTGCATGTCTAATAAAGTCTTGGGATTTAATTTATTAATAAGGCCTAGAGTGCAATTATATTTATATAGTGGTATTAAATATAATTAATGGTAACTTTGGACTTGTCAAAAGTTGACAGAAAAGCCTAAAGCCCATTGGAGCTAAAGTCTTATTTGTTCCCTTTTAGTCCCACTCCAAGCCACAGACCAAAGCCCAATTAAAATGGCCCAAAAAGCTAATCCAATTAGATAATCAGTTATAAGGAGAGAAACATACAAAATTTTGTAGGAGAATGAAATGGTGTATGTGGGTGTTAAACACTCTCTAATTCTCCCTTGAACACATATATATGAACTGATTGAGAGACCACACTTCTTGGGCAGGAGTGGAATTGGAGTGAAGATTAAAAGTATTCCCAAGTACTTCTAATCTTTGGTTTTGAATTTCACCGTACCAGGTACACTCTCTTGTTATTATATTTTGAAATTTACATAATACATGTTATTAATTGCGAATGAAGTAGATCCGTTAATTTTCTGCTACATATCTCTCGTATGCGATACAAACATGTATTTTTCCAACAATCACCTATAACTCCTTAGCCTCCTCTCTTTATAGACTATTTTTCGTCCTCATCATCATCTCAAACAACTCAAAATCATTCAATTCAATAAAAATAAAAATAATAATTGTCCTTCAATCCATAAATTCACGTTCTGTGTAATCAATTCCAAACAAGTTTGGAGAAATCTTCTCTAACCCTATACATGGCAATTTATAAGACCATTCATGTAAGACAAGTGTTTTCTCCAAACTAATTTAGAGGAATCTCTTCTAACCCAACACGTGAGGATTTCTAAAACTATCTACATGTATTATTTAAACAAGTTATACAACCTTTTCGTCCTCTAAAAAAAATTATACTACTTTTTAAAAATGTAATATGACTAAAGTTCCGCATGGATGCTCTTTCTAACCAACACTTAGTTGGAGTAAGTTTTCTTCAAACAAGTTTGGAGACAAACTTTCTTCATCCAAATATATAATTTAAATAAATTATATCACTTATTAAAAAAGTCATGTAATTAAAATTACACACAAACAGTCTCTTCAATTGCTACATAATAGGTTAGAGAAAGACAACTCCAAACCAGATTGGAGCTAAACTTTTCCTTTGTGTATTATTTCAAAAAAAAAAAAAAAAAAAAAAAACTAGAAATTTAAATATGTATAAATAAAAGAGTATTGATTCCTGATCATTTTGATATTTTGCAAGCGAGTATAAAGTGACAACGTAATTCAACAATACAATTATATGATTATAAAAAAAATTAAAATTATATAAAGTTATTAAGTGAAGTAATATTGACAAAAGTTACTCTAAAGGGTCATTGGGTAAGCAAATAAGTAGTGATTGGAGAGGACTAATTGCATATACACAAGGAAACATGGTAGGGAGAGCATCCAAAACTTCTTGCTCTAACACATTGAATGTTTGAATAATAAGTCCTGAAGCTTTGGGAGCTCTCTCTACTGCTTCAATCACAAAATTAAAGATAACATCATTGGGATCTATAGTTTGAACAAAGCTTGGGAGATCTCTTAGTCTAATGCTTCTCATACCTAGAATCCAGTCTATTACTGTGTCCGAATACCCATTTGTTAAATAACTCTCATCTGCAAAGACAAAATATTTTTAGCTTACAAATTGTGATTGATGAGATTATAAAATAATGCAAAACTTTAATAGGGTCTTTTTATGATTTGTTATACCTTCAAGTGGTATGATGCCTTTGTCCTTAAGTGTATGAAGTTGTATATCACCCATTAAGCTGCAAGCAGAGATAGTGAAGAACATTACAATTGGAATTCCGAGTTCTCGAGCAGCGGTAATGGTGAATGGCATGAAACCATCTGAGATAATGCAAGTCACTGGAGGAATGTTTGAAGTTGCACTGTTGAGTTTTGAAATGAGGTCAGAAAAGGGAGCCAAGGAGTTTTGCAAAAGGGAAACACAAAGAGAAGTGATGTCTTGAGTGACGTTGAGATCAAATGGAGGGAGGTTGTCAGGAATGGTTTCGAATCAAAAGTCAGACAAACCATCTAAGGAGTTGGGACCTCTAGATTTCAGAAAATGTTGGTGGTTAAACTCAGTGCTAACAAAGGTTATGTGAAAACCTTTATGTTGGAGAAGCTTTTCAAACTTTAGCATTGCCTTTATGTGGCTTTGAATTGGATATGGAATACAAACGGCATGAGGCTTATCAGCTACAAACTTCTCAGAATCCATTTCTTCCTTTTTGCTACTTATGTGTGTATGTGCATTTGCACTTTGATTGTATCTTATAATGTGACCCAGTTTTTCAATCTTGCTATGACTTAATGTGCAAATCAGAATTGCTTGAGAAGAAGAGTCCCTTTCCTAGTGACCCTTTGATATTGAAGAATTCTATGAGCTGCAAGCAAATGAGGCTCCCTTGGCTTTGAAACAAACTTAGCCTATGCACAACATAGGTAATGTCAGGTCTTATCAAGGTTAAGTATAATAATCTTCCAATTAGCCTTCTGAACTGCCTAGGGTCTACAAGTAACTTCCCTTCATACTTTGAAAGCCTTAAGTTCTGCTCCATAGCAAATTTGACTGGTTTAGAACCAATAAAACCAATATCCTTTAAAATTTCAAGATCATACTTCCTTTGATTCAATCTTATAACCTCATCAGTTCTTGCTACTTCAAGACCTAAAAAATACCCTAAGGAACCAAGGTCTTTCAACCTAAACCTGTCATCAAGCACCTTCTTCAAACTGTCAACACAGGCAGAATTGTTTCTTGTGAGTAATATGTCATCAACATATACTAAGAGCACTGTAAAAGAAGACCCTTGAGTGTGAGGTCACAATGAATAATCAGATTTTGATTGAACAAATCCCATTTGAAGAATAGTCTTTGAGAATTTGTCAAACCATTGCCTTGATGCCTGTTTGAGACCATAAAGACTCTTGTTTAATTTGCAAACAATGTTCTCTCCCTTGCTATGAAAACCAAGTGGTAAGCACATATAGAAATCCTCAACCAAATCACCATGCAAGAAAGCATTATTAACATCCATTTGATGAAGAAACCACCCTTTCACAACAGTGAATGAAAGCACAATTTTGACAGAGAGGGGAAAATGTTTCAGAATAGTCCAAACCAAACTTTTGAGTGAAACCCTTAGCAATTAAACGAGTCTTATACCTTTCAATGGAGCCACCATAAAGCTATTTAACTCTATAAACCCATTTACAGCCAATAGGGCACTTTCCAGGAGGTAAAGGAACCAATGTCGAAGTGTTATTGACCTCAAAAGCCTATATTTCCTTATCCATAGCAACCCTCCATTTAGGATATTGAATCGCCTAATGAAAAGAGGCAGGTTTTGAAGGAGTGGAATTGATTGCCACTGACATATCACTGTGTGCTTTACCCAGACCAATCGTGCTCCATTAAGCAAGGTCCTGAATAAAACAACAATCACCAAGAAAAACAAGGCAACAGCAAAGAGTTTTAGTGAGTTTGCTAACTGATATCAAATTGAAAGTAAAAGATGGAACACACAAAACATCAGTAAGAATTAATATAGAAGAAGCTTGCACTGTGCCTACATGTGTGACTAAAGCTTGTTCCCCATTTGGCAAATAGACACAGGTATGGACTATTGAAGTGATTGTGGTCAATTAAGCAACAAAATGAACCATATGATTTGTTGCTCCAATATCAATGATCCAAGTATTAGACTTGTAAGCATGCCTATCAACAACTTGAGCAGCAAATATAGAATGAGAAAGATTAGGTGAAATCCAATATGGATTACCTGAGAAATTAGATGAACAAGAGGGTGAAGAGGATGTGGAAGGTGAAGGTTGTGGAATGGAAGGATAAGGTGCCATAATAGAAGCAGCTTGGTGAGCAATCTAAGCATCATTACCTGATCCAGAAGCCATATAATTCTTCAAAAAATTCAAAAATTGCTCACATTGAGCCTATGACAATGGAACCTGTGGACTAGCTTGCACATAAGAACCTCCAAAAGAGTGACCAACATGGTTCTGTAAAGCAATGTCTGATTGAATACAAGCATTTGGCAAGGCACCAGAAGATTGAACACCAACATTTGGTAAAACTCCAGTAGGCATAAAACTAGAATGCACATTTGGGGAAAGGACATCCAATCCAAAATTTCCAAAGGTCTGCATTGAAGCTACCTGATTTGCCATAGCCTTGTTGCCTCCTTTTGGTTTGTAACCTGGAGGATAGCCATGGAGTTTATAGCATTTATCTGCTATATGTCCAATAAGACCATAGTAAGTGCAGACAGGCCTATCTTTCTTGCCATTACCCCCTTTACCACCATTCTTGTGACCTTGATGACCAAGAAAGCCCTTCCTTTTATTCACATACATAGCAAGAACATCTCCTTATTGAATCATGTTAAAACCTTGACCAATATTCCTTCTTTTCTCTTCTTGCAAAATCAAGGAACATACTTTGCTAAGAGAAGGAAAAGGCTCAATCAACAAAATCTGATTGATTATATGTCCATAACTATCATTCAATCCCATCAAAAAACAAAAAACATGCTCCTTATGCTGAGCATCAAGTTGAGAAGACTTAGAACCACAAGTACAAGTACAAGTACAAACTGTGAAAGGCTGGTAATTAGCATATTCATCCCACAAAGTTTTAAATTTTGTGAAATAAGAACTCACCGATAGTGATCCTTGTGAAAGATGTGATATCTCCTTCCCAAGCTCAAAAAGCCTTGGAGTGTTGCCCTGAGACAGCCTGTCCTTAAGATCAATCCACAGATCTTTTGCATTGTTGATGTACATAACACTTGCCTTCAAATCCAGGCTAAGTGAATTTGTTAACCAAGAAAGCATTGTAGTATTGCACCTACTTCAAGAATTATACAATGGAGAAGATGAATCAGGCTCAGGTATTGATCCATCCACAAAACTAAACTTGTTTCTGCAACTCAAGGCCAAAAACACAGATCTTGCCCAACTCATGTAATTCTTTGGACCAGTGAGAGGTTGCAAAGTAAGAATAAGACCAGGATTCTCATTCACTGGAAGAAAGAAAGGATTATTCGAAGATTCATCTGCCATTGCTGCACTTGAAGAAGGCACTAAGTGCACAGTTTGAGATTAAGTATTAGTTGTGGAATTGAAAGCCATGAATGAGAATGAAAACAAAAACTAAACTATATTTGGAAACTAAGAAAACAAAAGAAAATTCTCAAAACAGAAAAACTTGCTCTAATACCATCTGAAAACAAAGAGAAAGGAATTGAAGAAACTGAAATTGTTATTCAAATGTGTAAAACTGGTTACAAATAATTAGCAACTACTCTTTATATATACACAAAACAAAGACTAGCTTTTCCCGCCTAAAATAACTAACTAAAATATTTATCAATACAACAAATCAAATTTTGACATTTGGCTTCTTCATTGCTTGACAGCTGTTTCCAACTTCCCTTTTCTTCTTTCTTTGACACATGGACTGCCTTGACCCTTTTCTATTACTTTCTTCTTTACCTTGCACGTGCCACTGTTCTTTCCTTCTTCAATTTTAACACAAAGGTTATGTGAAAACCTTTATGGTGGAGAAGCTTTGAAAACTTTAGCATTGCCTTTATGTGGCTTTGAATTAGATATGGAATACAAACGGCATGAGGCTTATCAGCTACAAACTTCTCAGAATCCATTTCCTCCTTTCTGCTACTTGTGTGTGTATGTGCGTTTGCACTTTGATTGCGTCTTATAATGTGACCTGGTTTTTCAATCTTGCTATGTCGTGACAATTTTGGCTACAAAGTCAATGTTTGAATGGTAAATGAGACGAGTAAGAAACAAAGATTGGGGGCCAACCCATTTAGCATTTAGCATAGTTTTGGATCACAAAATTAGATTCCGTAAACACTTAAAACATTAATCCAAAAAGGGAAAGAATTTAACATTTTTCTAACCACTCCAATAATTGGATTCAGTCTTCCAGTGAGGGCGGCAAACAAATGGAATTTTGTAGTGGTAGTATCACATTTAAGGCAACATAAAATTCTCTTCCCCTGACATTGTGTATGTGTGCATATGCATTTTCATTTAGCAATGCTAGAAACAACAAAAATCACAAAATTTTCGTAACATTCTTAAATTAATATGCCACATCGTTACTCATTTTCTTTACATCTTATAAATATATATTTTTTTTTAATCCAATTATTTTCTTTTTTTCGAGGTAAAGCAACAAAATCCAATCATTTTCATTAGAAGGGAGATTTTTTTAAGAATGGAGTATTGAAACCTAAACATCGCGATTTGAAATATTAAAAAGCGTTTAAAATATTAAGAAGAGTTGACTTAAAACTGTCATTTCAAAAATCCAACTCTTTCGTGACACTCTTGGCTATGAAGCCGGCCTTTTGACATTTTCAATTTGGAAATTTTATATCCAACATCATTGCACGCAACACTCTTACACTCTTTGTTTTATTGAGAAGAAGTAAAACTTCAATTTGATTCATTAAATAAGCTATAATAAATCTTAGCTTATTAAGACTCAATGTAATTATGTAATGCAATATTTGCATATTCATTTTATTGTAATTGTTATATTAAATGAATAAATTCATCATTTCTTAACAATTTAAATTTTTAAGAGAATCAATAATTTAACATGGTATCAAAGTAATCCTTGTTATCACCTCACTTCTCATTTAAATTTTCACTTATTGGGCTCTCACTTAATGACACTTCAAGTGGCCCATGAGTGAAGGGGGGAGTTAAATTAAATCCCTTTGGAAGAATTGGTAAAGCCTACTCAATGGCAACTCAAGTGGCCCACACATGAAGGAAGAGTGTTAGATTAAATAAATAAATTCATTTTAAACTTTAGGAAGAATTGGTAATTTAACAATCATAAATCTTCAACAAATATAAAAAAAAAATAAAAAAAAAAATTATTTAACAAGGTCATAATATAAATTGACAAAATTATAATTTCTATCATCTCATTTTTATTCTTAACAAAAAATAAATAAATAGTAAAAACATTTCCTATGTTATAGTTTTTATATCCATTCTACCAAATACGCTTGATAAAAAACTGATACCTTTTCAATTTGTTTACTTTTCACCTTTTTATATATATTTTATCCTACCTGTCAAATTAAGCAAGATTTAATTTTGAAGTCACTTTTTTTTTTTAACATTTATTCTTCAAGAGCACTTCAGTAACCAAATCATTCAAGTTAATGGATGAATTTCTTCATTTTCTTTCCCATATCTCCTTGCATCAACTCTTTCACAGTCTTCTCTGCTTCCTCTCTCTTGAAATCTTAATAAATCTCCATGCCAATGCCTCATTTGTTGCAAGTATACTTGCACTTTGTTTGTTGATCCCCAAATAATGGCCTACAAAGCATAGGCACTCCTTCACACACACTTTCAATGGTTGAATTCCACCCACAATGTGTTAAGAAGCCTCCAATCAATGGGGTGGTTCAGCACTTCCTCTTGAGGGCACCAACTAACTATTAGACCTCTTTCTTTAGTTTCTAACTTGAACTTAGATAGCAATATCGTTGATTCACCAACAACTAAATCAGGCCTAATAATCCACAAAAATATGTGCTTACTATTTGCAAGTTCCCAACCAAAGTCAACCAACTACAGTGGTGTCATGATAGCTATGCTACCAAAATTCACATAAATCACTGAGTTGGATGCCTTAGAGTTAAGTCAACGGAGGTACTCAGTTTCTTCCTCCCATAAACTATACCCAATTGATTTCAAAGGATCATTGGGGAGAGGGCCAATGGCATACACACGAGGAAATATGGTGGAAAGAGCATCCAAAACCTCTTGCTCTAACGAGCCAAATGTGTGAATAACAATTCCTGAGGCCATAGGAGCTCTATTTGCCATTTCAATCAAATATTTATAGAAAATATTATTGGGATTTATAATTCGAATAAAGCTTGGGAGATCTTTCAAATGAATGCCTCTCATACCTGGAATCCAATCTATAACTATGTCCAAATACCCATTAGTGAAATAGTTTTCATCTGCAAAACCAAAAAACAAAAAATAGTGTTATTAACTTAAAGACTTGTTTTAATCATAAATGACAATAGATTTCGGGGCTTTTGCATTTTTTGTTATACCTTTAAGTGGTATAAGGCCTTTATCCATAAGAGAAGGAAAATTCATGATAGCCATTAACCTATAGGCAAAGATAGAAGAGAACATTATAATTAGGGTTCCGAGTTCTTGAGCAGCAATAATGGTGAATTGTATTAAAATATCTGAGATAATGCAAGTCACTAGAGGAACGTTTGAAGTTGCACCGTTGAGTTTTAAAAATAGTTCATAAAAGGGAGCCAAGAAGTTTTTCATAATGGAAGCACAAAGAGAAGCAATGTCTTGGGTGGCATTGGAATCCGATGGAAGGAGGCTATCTGTAATGGTTTCGAATTGGAAGTTACGCAAGCTATCCAAGGAGTTTGGACCTCTAGATTCCAAAAAACATTGGTGGTTGAACTCAGTGTTGTGGGCGCAGCGGTTTTCTCCTTAAGGAAAGGGGAGTAAGCCTCAACTGAGTGGACCGGGGTGGAGAAAATATGGATTCGCCACTTAGATTAGGTTTAGGAACCATAAATATAACGCTCTTACATGGAATGATTGATCTTACTACCAAAGGATGGGTTCGGAATTTTGGTATGGGGATGGGAAGATGTTAGACACCCAACCCCACCCAACTCGTAAGTCAACTTCTAGTCATTGTGTATTATGTCTTAAACTCATTAAAGGCTCATTCAATTTTTTTATCTATACTCACACACACACTAGCATACATCTAGCAATCAATCATCCCAAACTCTAACATACATCTAGCAATCAATCATCCCAAACTCTAACATACATCTATCATGGCAACTCACATTAAGCCTAGCATACATCTATCATGCATATCATATCATCTCATCCAAGGCAACAAACAACAAGATATCACAAGGGCAAAAACATAAACATGGCAACATCAAAGAAACAAGTGATTGCATTCTAGACATCAAGAACACATCATCCAACCAAGCATGTTCAACTCATCATTAAGTATATCTAATACATGTTCATATGGATGCATGACTTACTTTACTGCATCTCAATACCTATGCATCAATGAATTGACATATGAATGCATGTTCATGGTATTAAAGCAAGAAAAGAAAAGAAAAGAAAACCCTAATCTAGCATGTTAAAGGCAAACAAACACTTAAACAGAGGAACAGAGACTCAAAAACATAAAAATAGCAAAAACAGAGGTATATGACACAAGGAAATAAAAAAAAAGAGGCAGAAAAACTCAGATTAGGGTTTCTGGGCTGAAGTATGCGTGCGCATACATGAGCCTGCATACATGGGCTAGTTGTATGCGAATGCATACTTCAAGCCCACGTGCGCATACAGAATTATGCGTGTGTAGACATACCCCCAGAAACCCTAACCCATAAGAAACTCAGAAACACAAAAACAAAGCAAAAACAAAAACTAAGGAAACTAACAACCTATCATGCTTTAAAACATGAAAACTATATAAACCTAAACTAAAAATGCATATTAAAACATATCAAACATAATTAAAAACATCAAACAAACAAATATAATGAACGGAGAAACTATATCAAGAAAATCATGTGAATCATATTAAACAAAGTGGGAAACCATGGAAAAGAAGCTCACCTTACTTTAGAATCACAAATTTGAAGTTGTTTAACCGACCCCTCAGTGGCTGCAACATAAAGATTAGATTGAGGAAAAAAATAATCAAAAGAACACAATAGTTTAGATAATCACAACTCAAGAACAAACTTTAATTGAAAAAGGTTTTTGAGAAATCAATTTTGGAAAATAGTTTCTACCTTAGAACTAACTAAAGATAGGTTTTTAATTTGTAAAAAAAAAAAAAATGCTAAGGGGCTGTGTGTGCGTTTTAGAAAAGAGAATTAGGGTTTTAGAAAAGATGGTGGCTAAAAAATAACTCTCCCTTTCTAGGGTTTTGATTGGAGTCATAAGATGAGTATTTATAAGTTAAAATTAGGGGTTTTGGGTCTTTATAATTGTCTCTGGATGTTCCTAGGGTCTATGGGCCGGCCTACATCAAAGCATGATGTTTTGGTCCCTTAAAATGAAGCTTTAAAACCCAGAAAAATGAACTCCCCAGTTGGCCTAATTTCAAATGGTCATAACTTACTTGATATAAGTCCAAATTAGGCAAAAGTTATGTTTAAATTGGAGCCTAGGATGTCTACTTTTCAATGAAACAAACTTCACTTAAAAATTCATTATGGATCAAAAGTTATGGTCAAAAAGCAAGCAAAGGTCATTTTTCAGTATCGATTTCAAAGCGATTGGAGCACTTTTGAGTTGTGATTACTTCCAAACTATTGTGAACTCTTTAATTACCCTTGGTTGACATATGTCAAGCTCATCATTAGGGCCGGGGACCAAAATTTATTAAAGGATACAAAATGTGGTGTCTACAAATGTTGACAAAGGTTATGTGAAAACCTTTATGCATATGATGGAGAAGCTTTGAAATCTTTAGCATTGCCTTTATGTGGCTTTGAATTGGGAATGGAATACAAACTGCATGAGGCTTATCAGCTACTAACGTGCTAGAATCCATTTCTTTTCTTTCTTTTGAAGACTTTTTGAATGCTTGTAAGCACTCTTTTAGAGTGTTTTTCTCCAAGTGTTTGTTAATGCTTTGCAATAGTCTAGAAGGCCCTTTTTATAGTTTAAAATTGGGGTGCAAAAACAGTCCTTCAATAATGTAGGATTAGGTTTTGCATCTTTTCTTTTGAAAAATACTTCCACAAATTGTTCTTCTAGCGGCCTCATGCGCACTCATGGACCAACCTATATATGTAAACATAATTAGGCATACCGCATACGCAAGTAGGAAGTAACCTATGGTATGTAGAATTAGGGTTTTGTGTGAAAATGGTTTTGTCATTTATGTTTGCGAGGGTATACGCACCCTCAATTTATCTTATATATACAATGACCCATTATTTTCTTCTTCTTTTTATAAATTATTATTTTTATAATGACCCACTATTTCAATCTAGTTATTTAATTGGGGAGAATTTGGGCTGTGAAGCCTACCTATATATACACTTAATTGTATTCTATAAATGAACCATTTTTTTCAATCTAGCTATTTCGTCAAAATTTGGGCTAGAAAGCCGAACTCTGGACCATCGAAATTTTTTTTCCCCGTGATGGTAGGACCTCAATATATTTATCAAAGAGGAAGATTTATTAAAAGAAAAAGTTTGGACAAAGCATGATTGATAGAATCTCAATATATTTATCACAATAAGAAAATAAATTTGAGATATTTGATGCAAATAAAAAAAATGGTTTTTTTTTAAACACAAATAAAGTATAGATTAATCAAAATACAAAAATCAAATATGAGTTTCTAAATTGAATATAAAATTAAGAGATTTTTTTAAGCCTAAAATAAGAGATTGATGAATAGCAGGAATGAATATATGCATTTTATATAAGAGAGTATAATAGTAATTAGAATCTAAAGTGGCATTAATTTTAATTGGATTTACAAAAGGTTATAATAAATTTGAATCATGATTAGTAAAATTAACTTTAACATAATTATGTAATGCGTTATTGGTACATTCATGCTATTATAATAAATCTTCACGAATTATAATAAATTTGTTATCACTATTATTTCTAAAATATCTATCATTTTGATAAAAGCACCTCATTCACCAAATTGTTCAAGTTAATGGATGAAGAACCAAGTGGCCTAGTTGCCTCTTCAGCTAACGTTTTCCACTCCATGGCCTTTTTCTTCATTTTCTTGCCCTTTTCTCCTTCCATCAACTCTTTCACAATCTTTTCCACTTCCTCTCTCTTGACATCATGATCAATCTCCATGCCAATGCCCCATTCATTGCAAGTATACTTACAGTTTGTTTGTTGATCTGCCAAGAATGGCCAACAAAGCATTGGTACTCCTGCACACACACTTTCAATAGTTGAATTCCACCCATTATGTGTTAAGAACCCTCCAATTGAGGGGTGGTTCAACACTTCTTCTTGAGGGCACCAACTAGCTATCAGACCCCTTTCTTTAGTTTCTAACTCGAACTCAGGTGGCAATATTGCTGATTCACCAACAACTAAATCAGGTCTAATTATCCACAAAAATAAATATTTACTATTTGCAAGTCCACAACCAAACTCAACCAACTGTGTTGGTGTCATGACAACTATGCTACCAAAATTCACATATATTACAGAGTTGGGCGCCTTAGAGTTAAGCCATTGGAGGCACTCAGTTTCTTCCTCCCATAAACTATATCCAATTGATTTCAAAGGGTCATTGGGTAACTGATTGAGTAGTAGTTGGAGAGGGCCAGTGGCATATACATGAGGAAACATGGTCAAGAGAGCATCCAAAACTTCTTGCTCTAATGCATCAAATGTTTGAATAACAATTCCTGAAGCTGTAGGAGCTCTCTCTGCTGTTTCGATCACAAATTTAAAGGTAGCATCATTTGGGTCTATGGTTCGAACCTGGCTTGGGAGATCCTTGAGTTGAATGCCTCTCATACCTGGAATCCAATCTATAACTGTGTCCAAATACCCATTGGTTAAATAGCTCTTATCTGCAAAAAGACAAAATATTTTCAGCTTAAAATTAAATTTATTTTTAATCATAATAAAATAGATAAATTACACTTTATCCCCTTAATACTATAAGAAAATTGCAATGTTCTCATTTTAGTTTAAACATAGAAATGTTGTAATGAACATTTTTTTTTTCCATAGGTTAGTGTTTTTGTCAAATAAAAAAAATTAATTCAATTTTAAAAAAAAAATACATGGCCACCCACACTTTAATGGTATTAATATTTACCGTCCATTAACAAACACAATGATGGTCTTAATACGCTCCCATAACAAACATGTCACATATGCACAACTATAATCCTTCAAATTAGTCAAAGGTCTTGTAGCTGAATTGGCAACTCCTCATACACAAAGTGTTTGGAGGTCCAGGAGAAAAAGAGTTCAAGATGCAAGGTTAGCAGCATGTTGTAATTATTTCTAAAAAAAAAAAAATTAATCCTTCAAATTGTCAATTGTGTATTACTGCGTGCATGCAATATGTTTGTTATAAGAGGGTATAAAAATCATTAACATGTTGGTTCAGACCCATTTTCAACTAACAAAAAAATTGAGTTTTTAATATAAAATGATAATAGAGGAGTAAAGTGTGCAGTAGAATCAGTACAATAAAATAAAATAGGATATTGCTCCATTTTAAACTAAAGAAGTAAAGATGGATATTGTAAGTTTGTGACTATGATAATAATAATAATAATAATAATAATAATAATAATTCATAATTCATAATTCTTCAAAAAAAAATAATAATTAATAATCCAAAAGTGCAATTGCTCTAATAAATTAATGCAAGATTTCAATGGAGTTTCGCATTTTTTGTTAGTCACCTTTAAGTGGAATGATGCCTTTATCCTTGAGAGGAGGAATCTGCATGTAACCCATTAAGCTACAAGCGGAGATAGTGAAGAACATTAGAATTGGGATTCCGAGTTCCTGAGCAGCGTTGATGGTGAATTGCATAAAACCGTCTGAGATAATACAAGTCACTGGAGGAACATTTGAAGTTGCATTGTTGAGTTTCACAAGAAGGTTAGAAAATGAGGCCAAGAAGTTTTTCATAATGGAATTGCAAAGAGAAGAGACGTCTTGGCTGGCATTTGGATCCGATGGAGGTAGGTTATCTGGAATGGTTTCGAATCGGAAGTCAGACAAACCATCTAAGGAGTGGGGACCTCTAAATTTCAGAAAACGCTGGTGGTTGAACTCAGTGTTAACAAAGGTTATGTGAAAGCCTTTATGGTGGAGAAGCTTTGAAAACTTGAGCATTGCTTTTATGTGGCTTTGAACTGGAAATGGAATACAAACTGCATGAGGCTTATCGGCCTTTGGTGTTTTGGAATCCATTTTTACTTCTTTCTATTATGTGTTGTGTGTGTATATATGCACTTTCCAAGTTTCAATGTATCTTATAAAGTGATTAATGACCCACTGTTTCAGTCTAGCAATTTCGTGTCAAATTTGGCCATCATATGTCTATATCTCTTTCATAGGCGAAGTGCATGTACCCAGCGTCTGCTTCTTCAAAGAATAGGACACTTGAAGACGTGGCTTGAAATAACGCCACTTGGAATAATGCCACAGGCTCGGTTATATCGTTTTACTGTGTATGGTTTGAATTTTAGTCTAGACTAGATGTCCCTCATCGTTTTTAAGGTTTTTGTAAAGTTTCGCCTTTCAATTAATTATTATTGCTTAGTAAGGGTGTGCCGCAAATCAGTTATTGCGGGAATGCAAATTCTTTGTTCTATTTTTTGTATTTTTTGTGTTTCACTTAATGTTACACCAATCACAATAGATTGTGTATTCAGGAGAGACATGTAGTGCGGCCATTAGTATTTGGTTTGGTTCTTAGCTCTCTTGGATGTGTGGCGTTAGGATTTGTATGGGTTCTATGCAGCTTAGTCTGTGAGTGGGACTTTGTTTTAGACTTTCAGTGTTAGGTGCGGTCATTCACTCATTTGTATTTGACTTGGTTTGTTGGTTTGAGTGAGAGAAAAAATTTTTCTGCGTTCTGAGAGTGCTGTACAGTAATTTTAGGTATAAAAAAAAAAAAAAATTGTCTTTCTATTAGGTGCAAACCTTGATCTTGACATTCGTGAAGAAGAGCTATCTGGATATATTCGAGGGTTTGGGTTTATGAGAATATCTCTACTTCATCTTAGTATTCTTCAAATTTGTTAATGAAATTTTTTCTTCGTTGTCATTTTTTAATGTAGACTATTGTCTAGCTACAATTTCTTGATGTTCTCTTCGTGTGTTTGGATCTATTTTTCTTTTGGATTTTTTTTTCTTTTATTTTTTTATTGCGTTCTTATTATTCTTTTTTCTTTTTTTTTTGTTAAGTAGCGTTCTTATTAATCATTTTGAAGATTTTTTTTAAGTATATATAATATTTTCACAATCAATCGTGGTATTTGAGCTTTCACTTTTACTACAAGAGACAAACTCTTCCTGCTTTGCTTTAAAATTTCCAATGGTCATAAAACAACATAGACTATTTGTTCGTTTCACTTGGAAATTCTGTAGCCAACATCTTTGCAAATAATAAAAATAAAAATAGAAGAATGGTTTTTTATCAAATAATAAACGTAGATGAATCAAAATACAATAATCAAATTTTGAGTTTCTAAATAGAATATAAAATAAGACATAGATAAATAGGTGGAATGAATATATATACATTTCATATGATGAGGGCATAATAACAATTAGCATCAAAAGTAAAATTAATTTTAATTAGATTTACAAAAGGCCATAATAAAATTGAATCATGGTTAGTAAAATTCATTATATTATTGCATTCTTTGTATATTCATATTATTATAATAAATCTTCATGAATTATGAAAATTAATTTGGTTCTTATGTGACAAGGACATAATAGAAAATTGGTTAAAATTCAATTTCTTCCAACTAATTTTTTCTTCCTAATGGTCAAAACCCTTATAGCTCAACTGGTTGGCACCTCCCAGTATCTCTAGAAAAGAAATTTGAGATTCAAATATTTCATCCCTCATTATAAGAAATGAATTATCCAAACAACTGAATTATCCAAACAAAAAAGAACTTCTTAACTAACCAAGTGAAATGTAAAACCCCTTTTTTATCCTTTTGTTTTTACACCCCTTTTACAAAATACACATGATAGAGAGCTTATACATCATTCTATTATTTCATATCTTCTATATTTTTTTATATCTCCAGAAAAGATATCTAAGATTCAAATATTTCATCCCTCATTATAACTATTGAATTATCCAAACAATTGAATTATCCAAACAAAAAAGAACTTCTTGTTAGGAAAAATTCTATATAACTGTGAATAAATTTTAGCAAGCACAGCGGAAACATAACCACATACAAATACAAAGATTTACATGAAAACTCTTTTTCCTTGAAGAGAAAAACCACTATACAAACTTCAAATAATTTCACTATATAAAATAGAAATTAAAACACTTAAATATACAACTTGAATAAAAAAAAAAAAAACTCTCTTTTTTTTTCCACTCACTGCTTTCTTCCTCACCGCATATTTTCTCTGACTCTCTACTTTTCTCTTCTCTTTTGCTTGCTCACTCACTCACTAACGCAGTTTTACCAGACTGCACTTACTCCTCAGTCTCACTTGCTGGGACTTCTCTCTTTTTCCCACTGCCCAAATGGCCAAATGGCCTCTCTTTTATTTCTTCAGCTTTTCTTTTCTTCCTTCCACACTCTTCCCATCAAATCACAATAAATGCAAGCCACTTACTTTGACTTTCCTTCAACCAAAATTTCTTTCTTCAGTTCTCATTGGCCGAATGGTCTTGCTTGGTTCTTTTCTCTTTTCTTCAGCGTGTTCAACACTCTTTGCTCACTTCTCATTAAGAGAAGTTAGGAGCCTCTTTGGCTAACAAAATTTGATCACTCAATTTCCGTCACTCAATTTTCATCACTCATCACTCATCACTCATCACTCATCACTTATCACTCAATTTTTCACATCCATTTACCTTCATCACTCAATTTTCATCACTCATTATTTTTCACACTATTTGGGGGGTCCACGTCTGTCACGGTGCAGCTTTTTTTTTTTTTTTTTCAGTACCCAGAAACCCGAACCCAGTGAAGAAAAAAATAAAAAATAAATTAAAAAAACCCAGTAAAGAAGAAAGGAAAAAAAAAGAAAAGAAAAAAGAAACCCAGTGAAGACCGAACCCAGAGAAGAAGAAAGGAAAAAAAAAAGAAACCCAATGAAGACCGAACCCAGTGAAGAAGAAAGGAAAAAAAAAAAAAAAAACCCAGTGAAGAAGAAAGGGAGAAGAAGAAAAAAAAAACCCAGTGAAGACCGAACCCAGTGAAGAAGAAAGGAAAAAAAAAAGAAAAAAAAAAAAAGACACCCAGTGAAGACTGAACCCAGTGAAGAAGAAAGGGAAAAAAAAAGTCAGTTGGTCAAAAGTTGCTGTTAAGTGGGTCCGTCATGTGTGTTTAATTACAAAAATGCCATTGAGTTATGAGTTATGGAAACTGAAAACAGCCAAAAAGTGTTTTCAGTTTCCATAACTCATAACTCAAAAATCAAAGAATTGAGTGATGGAAACAAAAAATTGGAAATTGAGTTATGGCTTGCCAAACAAACTTTTTTTTGAGAATTGAGATGGGTCCCACCATTTTTGAGAATTGAGTGATGAGAATTGCCAATCCAAACAGCCCCTAGACTTCTCACAAGTTACGGAAGACAAAAGTGACATGCTCATTAACTAACCAAGTGAAATGTAAAACTCCTTTTTGTTCCTTTTGTTTTTACACCCCTTTTACAAAATACACATGATAGAGAGCTTATACATCATTCTATTATTTCATATCTTCTATTGTGTTGTGTGTGTGAATATGCACTTTCAAAGTTTCAATGTAATCTTGTAAAATGATTAATGACCCACTGTTTCAGTCTAGCAATTTCGTGTCAAATTTGGCCACATCATATGTCTTTATCTCTTTCATAGGCGAAGTGCATGTACCCAGCGTCTGCTTCTTCAAAGAATAGGACACTTGAAGACGTGGCTTGAAATAACGCCACTTGGAATAATGCCACAGGCTCGGTTATATCGTTTTACTGTGTATGGTTTGAATTTTAGTCTAGACTAGATGTCCCTCATCGTTTTTAAGGTTTTTGTAAAGTTTCGCCTTTCAATTAATTATTATTGCTTAGTAAGGGTGTGCCGCAAATCAGTTATTGCGGGAATGCAAATTCTTTGTTTTATTTTTTGTATTTTTTGTGTTTCACTTAATGTTACACCAATCACAATAGATTGTGTATTCAGGAGAGACATGTAGTGCGGCCATTAGTATTTGGTTTGGTTCTTAGCTCTCTTGGATATGTGGCGTTAGGATTTGTATGGGTTCTATGCAGCTTAGTCTGTGAGTGGGACTTTGTTTTAGACTTTCAGTGTTAGGTGCGGTCATTCACTCATTTGTATTTGACTTGGTTTGTTGGTTTGAGTGAGAGAAAAATCTTTTCTGCGTTCTGAGAGTGCTGTACAGTAATTTTAGGTAGAAAAAAAAAATTGTCTTTCTATTAGGTGCAAACCTTGATCTTGACATTTGTGAAGAATAGCTATCCGGATGTATTGAGGGTTTGGGTTTATGAGAATATCTCTACGTCAGCTTAGTATTCTTCAAATTTATTAATGAAATTTTTTCTTCGTTGTCATTTTTTAATGTAGACTATTGTCTAGCTACAATTTCTTGATGTTCTCTTCGTGTGTTTGGATCTATTTTTCATTTGGATTTTTTTTTCTTTTATTTTTTTATTGCGTTCTTATTATTCTTTTTTTTTTTTTTTTGGTTAAATAGCGTTCTTATTATTCATTTTGAAGATTTTTTTCAAGCATATATAATATTTTCACAATCAATCTTGATATTTGAGCTTTCACTTTTACTACAAGAGACAAACTCTTCCTGCTTTGCTTTAAAATTTCCAATGGTCTTAAAACAACATGGACTATTTGTTCGTTTCACTTGGAAATTCTATAGCCAACATCTTTGCAAATAATAAAAATAAAAATAGAAGAATGGTTTTTTATCAAAAAATAAACGTAGATGAATCAAAATACAATAATCAAATTTTGAGTTTCTAAATAGAATATAAAATAAGAAATAGATAAATAGGTGGAATGAATATATATACATTTTATATGATGAGGGCATAATAATGATTAGCATCAAAAGTAAAATTAATTTTAATTAGATTTACAAAAGGCTATAATAAAATTGAATCATGCTTAGTAAAATTCATTATACTATTGCATTCTTTGTATATTCATATTATTATAATAAATCTTCATGAATTATGAAAATTAATTTGGTTCTTATGTGACAATGACATAATAGAAAATTGGTTAAAATTCAATTTCTTCCAACTAATTTTTTCTTCTTAATGATCAAAAGTCTTATAACTCAACTGGTTGACACCTCCTAGTATCTCTAGAAAAGACATCTAAGATTCAAATATTTCATCCCTCATTATAACTATTGAATTATCCAAACAAAAAGGTACTTCTTAACTAACCAAGTGAAATGGAAAACCCCTTTTTTATCCTTGGCGTAAATGCATTTTTAGTCCCTATATTTTGGCTCTTTTCCATTTTAGCCCCTATATTTTCATTTTACCACTTTTAGTTCCTAAATCAATTAACACGTTCTATTTTGGTTCTCTCCGTTAGCCTACCAATGGAAATTGCTTAGGTGGCAAACTGATGCTGATGTGGCAAATTAAAAAAAAAAAATTTAATTAGCATTTAAAAAATGCCATGTTAGCTTCTAATTATAAAAAAATTTATTAATCAATTTTAACAAAATTAAAAAACAAAAAAACAAAATTAAAAACAATAAAATACATCAATTTAGATCTAATTCATTTTTGAACAAGAACAAAGTCACAGATTTAAACATCAAGCACAAACCAGAACCAAACACAAAAAACACAAACTCAGATTTAAACATTAACACAAGATCACAAACACAAAGAACACAATAACAAACATAAACCAATTAAAAAGAGTAATTAAAATTTTTTCTTTCTTTTCTTTTCATTATTTTCGGAAGAACAAAGTAACATGTTCTTCATGTTCTTCGGGAAAGAACATGAAGGTTGCCCAGAAAATTAAAATAATCAATATTTTCTTTTCTTTTATTACATTTTCTCAGCAAATAACACATGCAAAAATTCATTCAAAATCCCTTTTCTCCACCGAATCCTCCCACAAATCAAACCCATAAACCCAGAAAAATAATAAAATCCACATGAAAAAAAAAAAAAAACCTAGAAATTTAAAATAAACACAGCAGCAACCCGAAACCCAGAAAATACCTTGCAATCCGAAGCCTAAACCAACAACAAACCCAACCAATGACCACCGATCTGACCAACCAACCAATTACTCTTGTAATTTGAAACCCACATGAGCAGATCAGACCACCAGTCACCACCACTGTCACCGATCTGGGGACAACGAATTCGACGGTGGCGGCGATGGAAGGTGGGAAGCCGACGATAATGATGAACGCCGAGGGGCAAATAATGACACCGTCTGTGGTGGCGTATGCAAAAAATGGTGATATGTTGGTGGGTCAGATTGCAAAACAACAGGTCGTTGTGAACCTAGAGAACACGTTCTTTTCGATGAAGAGGTTTATCAGGAGGAAGATGACAGAGGTGGATGAGGAGAGCAAGCATGTTTCATATAGAGTTGTGAGAGATGAGAATGGAAATGTGAAGTTGGATTGTCCGGCGATTGGGAAGCAGTTTGCGGTTGAGGAGATTTCTGCTCAGGTATGAAGGAATTGGGGTTGTGGGTTTTGTTTTGTTTTGTGTTTTTGGTAATGGGTTTTTGTCAAAGTTTTTGTTGTTTTGGAATTTTTACTCTTTTTAAATTTTTTATGTTTGTTGTTGTTGTGTTGTTTGTGTCGGTGATCTTGTGTTAATGTTTAAATTTGAGTTTGTGTTTTTTGTGTTTGATTTTGGTTTGTGCTTGATGTTCTTGTGCTTGATGTTTAAATCTGTGATTGTGTTCTTGTGTGTTCTTGTTCAAAAATGAATTTTAATGTTTATTGTTTTTAATTTTGTTTTTTCTTTTTTAATTTCGTTAAAAATTATTAATAAATTTTTTTTATAATTAGAAGCTAACATGGCATTTTTTAAATGCTAATTAAAATTCTTTATTATTTTTTAATTGGCCGCGTCAACATCAGTTTGCCACCTAAGTAATTTTCGTTGGCGGGCAAAATGGAACACATTAATTGATTTATGGACTAAAAGTGGTAAAATTAAAATGTAGAGACTAAAATGGAAAAAAACTAAAATGTAAGAACTAAAAGTGCATTTACTCCTTTATCCTTTTGTTTTTACACCCCTTTTACAAAATACACATGATAGAGAGCTTATACATCATTCTTTTATTTCATATCTTCTATATTTTTCTATTCTCCCTATCAAATAGAGAAAGGTTTTTTATTGTCACTTTTTTTCTAAAACAACTATCCTTTTGATAAAAGCACTTCATTTTCTTACCCTTTTCTCTTTCCATTAATTCTCTCACAATCTTCTCCACGTCTTCTCTCTTCACATCATTATCAATCTCCATGCCAATGCACCAATCATTACAAGTATACTTGCAATTTGTTTGTTGATCTGCAAAGAATGGCCAACAAAGCATTGGCACTCCTGCACACACACTTTCAATACTTGAATTCCACCCACTATGTGTTAAGAACCCTCCAATTGATGGGTGGTTCAACACTTCCTCTTGTGGGCACCAACTAGCTATTAGACCTCTTTCTTTACTTTCAAACTTGAACTCAGGTGGCAATATCGTTGATTCGCCAACAACTAAATCAGACCTAATTATCCACAAAAATATATATTTACTATTTGCAAGTCCCCAACCAAATTCAACCAATTGTGAAGGTGTCATGATAGTTATACTACCAAAATTCACATATACCACTGAATTGGGTGCCTTAGAGTTAAGCCAATGATGGCATTCAGTTTCTTCCTCCCATAAACTATATCCAATTGATTTCAAAGGATCATTGGATAAGTGCTTGAGTAATGATTGGAGAGGACCAATGGCATATACATGAGGAAACATGGTCAAGAGACCATACAAAACATCTTGCTCTAACGTGTCAAATGTTTGAACAACAATTCTGGAAGCCATAGGAGCTCTCTCTGCTGTTTCGATCACATATTTAAAGATAATATCATTTGGATCTATAGTTCGAACAAAGCTTGGGAGATCCTTCAGATGAATGTCTAGCTCTCATACCTGGAATCCAAACTATAACTATGTCCAAATATCCATTGGTTAAATAACTCTCATTTGCAAAAACAAAGAAGGCCTTTTAACTTAACGATTTGATGTTAATCATAATAAAATAATGCAAGATTTCAATGCGGTTTTGCATTTTTCATTAGACCTTTAAGCGGAATGATGCCTTTATCCTTGAGATGAGGAATCTGCATGAAACCCATCAAGCTGTAAGCAGCGATAATGAAGAACATTACAATTGGGATTCCAAGTTCCTGAGTGTTAGAGATATATTAACCCATTAGCATAGGCCCAAGCCTAATTCTACTTTGTGTGCAAGCCAAGTTTCCTACTTATACTAGAAGTCTATTAGTCTAAGGTTTAGTCTACTATATATACACATGTTATGATTCATTGTAACACCCCCTCTCTTTTTTTACGTGGTTTAGCCTAACACCGAGGAAGACAAAGACTAATAGTCTAGGGTTTAGTCTACTATATATACACATGTTATGATTCATTGTCAGATATATATAGTTGACTAAACCCTAGACTAATAGACTTCTAGTACAAGTAGAAGACTTGGCTTGCACACAAAGTAGAATTAGGCTTGGGCCTATGCTAATGGGCTAATATATCTCTAACACTGAGCAACGGTGATAGTGAACTGCATGAAACCATTTGAGATAATGCAAGTCAATGGGGGAACACTTGAAGTAGCACTATTGAGTTTTACAAGGAGGTTGGAAAATGAGACCAAGAAGTTTTTCGTAATGGAAACACAAAGAGAAGGAATGTCTTGGGTGGCATTGGGGTCCGATGGAGGGAGACCGTCTGAATGGTTTCGAATCAGAAGTCAGTCAAGCCGTCTAAGGAGTTGGGGCCTCTAGATTTCAGAAAACGTTGGTGGTTGAACTCAGTGTTAACAAAGGTTATGTGAAAACCTTTATGGTGGAGAAGTTTTGAAAACTTAAACATTGCTTTTATGTGGCTCTGAACTGGGTATGGAATACAAACTGCATGAGGCTTATCAACTCCTAAAGTTTTGGAATCCATTTCCTTCTTTTCTGTTATGTGTGTGAGCTTATGCACTTTCAATGTATCTTATAATAAAATAGCCCTTCGTTTCAATCTATCTAGCTACTTTGTCACTTTTGGCAACAAAGCAGACCTCTGGTATATTCGTTTCTTTGTGACGCATGACAAAATATAAAGAATGCATGTAACCAGCGGTTGATTCTACAAAGAAGAGAGCCAATGGAAGGGACAAATTAATACAATTCTTCTGGTTTTCTTTGATACGTCTGATGTTCATGAAACAAACCCTAGAGTATATTTACCGTTTCACTTGGAAATTTTGTATGTAACATCATTGCAATTTGCAAACAATATTGATCTGTCGTAACTCTTCCTCCCCCTACCCCCATTATTTTTTCTTTTTGGAAGCAATAATTATCTATCCTTTTTCACTTTTAAATTGCTTTAGATTTGGCTACAAATCCGACCTTTTGGTTATGTGTAAATGCACTTTCATTACTAAATGAAACATGTTTTGAATCTAGCCAGTTTTTACAATTTTGGCTGCAAGGCCGACCTTTAACCTTCAAGCATTCTCATTTCTCTTTCCCTTGACGGTGAACGCATGACAAAAGACAAATGCATGTCACCTACGGATGCTTCCTCAAAGAATAGGCCACTTGGCCAATGAAAAAATCTTCTTCTTCTTTTTATACAAGATAGAATTCTACTCTAGCCTAATCTAAGTGTATATGTGTGTGAAGCTCCTTCCTAAAAACTTAAATCTCGGCCTTTGCCCCCCACACTCCACAAGCATTTATACTTGTGGAGCGAGTGACCATCACACCAAGGATGTGCGTGGTGCCAATGAAAGAATCAATCCCTTCTTGTTTTGCTTTAATATTTCCGATGGTAATGAAACAAGCTGAGACTATTTGTACGTTTCACTTGGAAATTATGTGTACAACATCTTTGCAAACAATATTTGTGTGTTGCATCTCTAATTTTGTATTTTTGCCCTCCCCCCACTCCACAAGCATTTATACTTGTGGAGCGAGTGACCATCACACCAAGGATGTGCGGTGATGCCAATGAAAGAATCAATCCCTTCTTGTTTTGCTTTAATATTTCCGATGGTAATGAAACAAGCTGAGACTATTTGTACGTTTCACTTGGAAATTATGTTTACAACATCTTTGCAAACAATATTTGTGTGTTGCATCTCCAATTTTGTATTTCTGCCTTTTGGAAGCAATATATATATATATATATATATATATATATATATATATATATATCTTGGAAATTGGAGGATAAAAGAATTAATTATTTGCATTAAAAATTGGTTGCATAAGAGGAAAGAAATGTCCATGTTTCAAGAGAAAATTAAGAACAAATTTATCATCTCATCAAAATAATTTTTTTGTAAATCAGAGTTCAAAATTCTCTACTCAGAGGTAGTATTTACTTAAAAAAAAAAAAAAAAAACTGGGTTTAAAAAATAAGGACATAGTTAAAGTAAACAAAAAAAAAAATTATAAATCCTTTCCTTTTCTCCTTCTCAAATATTAATTTACAAACAAAAAATAAAAACTTCAACCGCTATGAATGAGTCTCAAAGATATTGAATTAAAAGTGTCCAAGCAACTTTGGAAGTTATTAGAGCAATCCTATTGAAATAAATTTGACACTTAGCTTGCGAGCGTCATCCATTCCCTCTTTTCCTTCTCAAATTATCCTCTTAGCAAATGAAAAACCTTAAGGGGCATTTGGTTTGGTGGAATTGATATTATTCTTAGCCTCTAGATTTCTAGAAATGTGATATATACCACAATTTGGATGCTTAAAAATGTAACTTTTTTCTATATATGTTTGGTTTTATTAGAAATCTAAGATTTTATATTTGATTTATTCCTAAGAATCTTATAAACATTATTTATTTTTCACAAAATATCCTATGGTTTGTAAAGACAATATCAAAATTTTTTCCCTCCAAATAAATAATGAGAAATAAAATATACACTATAAATAATGACAAATTCAATGAAACTATAGTATAACATTGTTTGGATAGCATGTATAATACAAAAATAATTATTTAAATTGTCAATTTTATAATTATTATTCTTTAGTTTTATTTCTATTGGTTAAAGGGTAATTAAGGGAAAATGAGTAAAATTGTCAATTTAGAAAAAATTAATGTAACTTTTTTTTCTTACATGGGAATGCAAATATCGATATGTTTTGAAGGGAATCAACATTTCTATAAAAAGGGAGTTAAGTGAGAATCTAGATTCCCCCAAACATTTGATTTCCTTGTGCAGTTTGCAACCAAATATGAGAATGATATAGAATCATCCAAAATTCTTGAGAATCTTAAAATATTACCCAATACCCAAAGCCTCCTTAGAGTATTGTGGTGGATAAAGAGAAAGGGCGCTTATAAAGATGTCACTTTTTTTTTTTTTTTAATATGAAAATTATTTTCGTGAAGTACTCCTTTTAACATGTGTTGAGAAAGAGCATACTCTAGATAAACAATAATAAAAAAAAAGCTTAAAAAAAAAAAAATGCCTAAAAAGTCATGGTGATTATTCTCTTGTACTCACTTTACACAATTTTTTACATAATATCTACAATTGTACACATTAATTTACACATTTTAACGAGCGAAAATGTGATATCCACATTTAAATATAAAAATTGGATATAAAAGACAGATGCCATAATTGTTAACATTTGAAAGGTTCAGATAAGTTGTGTGAGTCCATAATTACTCTCTACAATCAATGTACACTCAACTCTCAAAGTAGCTGGCAGTGGCAAAACATGATGTGAAAATTGTATACCCACCTTTTCTCTACTCTTTACCGCTTATGGTGTAGGCAAATCTATCTACGCAACTCATTTCCTCTCTTTATATGCCCACCTACTTGTCTCTTCTCTACTGCTAATAGTATCACCTATAACTCCTTAGCCTCCTCTATTTATAGATTATTTGTCGTCCTTGTCATCATCTCAAACAGCTCAAAATATTCAATTCAATAAAAATAAAAATAAAAATTGTCCTTCAATCCATAAATTCATATTTTGTGTACAGACAAAGATCAATTCCAAACCAGTTTGAAGAAATCTTCTCTAACCCTATACATGGCAATTTATAAGACCATTCATGTAAAACAAGTGTTTTCTCCAAACTAATTTAGAGGAATCTCTTCTAACCCAACACATGACGATTTCTAAAATTATCTACATATATTATTTAAACAAGTTATACAACCTTTTAGTCCACTAAAAAATATTATACAACTTTTTAAAAATGTAATATGACTAAAGCTCCACATGGATGCTCTTTTTAACCAACACTTAGTTGAAGTAAGTTTTCTTCAAACAGATTTGGAGACAAACTTTCTTCATCCAAGTATATTATTTAAGTAACTTATATGACTCATTAAAAAAGTCATGTAATTAAAATTACACATAAACAGTCTCTTCAATCGCTACATAATAGGTTAGAGAAAGATAGCTCCAAACCATATTAGAGCACTTGAAATTTAAATATGTATAAATAAAAGAGTATTGATTGCTGATCATTTTGATCTTTTGCAAGCGAGTATAAAGTGACATCGTAATTCAACAATACAATTATATGATTATAATTATAAAAAAAATTAAAATTATATAAAGTTATTAAGTGAAGTAACATTGACAAAAGTTACTCTAAAATGATGTTTATGGAGAAACTAGCAAAAAGTCCATAACACCGACACACCTGCACACACGCACAGCTGACACTGATATGCTCTTTTAAGCACAAAGAATTACCCCAATGTCTTCACAAAGCAATTTGATATGCTCTTCCTTAAGAATGAAGCTTTTCCCAGGGTCTTCACAAAATAACTACAAAAGGCTCCTAACAATTGGAGAAAGAAACTGCTCTGCAACTGCCTAAAATCAGAATCTGATTCGAACAAACCAAAGTGCCAATCCATATTTTCTAAAATCGATTCCTTCTTAGATCCTCATGTAGCCAGCACAAAAGCTACTGGAAGGTCCCATCTTCAACTGCTCCATGACAGCTTCTGCACTGCCCATTCACTTGAGGATGACTGATGGACAAAGTTCCCATACGTCACTCGTAATTCTGTTTTATCATACTGTTATTCTTTCCTCTTAGCCCAAATCATCACAAGAGAGAAGCCCATCAAAGACATGATTACAGTCTGCAAATCATAGAAACAATGTGGATATTCCTCAAAATCCCCCCGCAGACTAATATTCAACACCTAATGCAGCCTAATTCAAAAGAGGTGTTGTGTGTGTGTGTGTGTGAGAGAGAGTATATGTGTACATTATGTATGTATAAGTAAGAGCAAAAGGGAGAGCTTTGAATAAATTTTGGTGGAATTTTGTCAATGATCTTTAGCTCAATTAGAGTTTCCTCCCTCTGTTAAAAATTGTAGTGTAAGGTGAGATCATGAGTTCAAAACCCCCATAACATGTATGTGTAATCTTACAAATCAAAAAAAAAAAAAAAATTTGATGTAGTTTGGTAAATCTTCAGCAAGATTTTCTTATCATGTGATATATGCTACGATTCTATATTGGCTATAAACATATTCCTAGCAAATCAAACAACAGCAGGTCATTATAGCCAATGAATATGATAAATTACCGATTCTCCCAAAAGCTTAAATTATAAGGAAATAGCAAATTTAATCACTCCCCCCTCACGTGTGGACCCAAACTTTCCCTTAATAAGTGAGGCCCAACACATGGGATTTTTAACATTTTAATTGGGAGGTATAGTGGAGGCAAGGATCAAAATTAGGATCTCCTATTTTGATACCATAATAAATTATTGATTCTCCCAAAAGTTTAGGTTATGTTTGATAACAGTTTTTATTTTCTATTTTCAAAAACTTGTTTTTGGAAATATAAAGAAAAAACAATTTTCTTGTATTTTTGAAATCAAAAACATGTTTGGTTAGTTGAAATTAAAAAGATAGTTTTTTGAAGAAAAAAAATAGAAAATATTTAAATATGTTGTTATTAGGATTTGAAATCTAATGCTAACTCATTAAATGAGATAGATTCATTAAATTAAATGCGTGTTTTCATTGACTTTAGAAAATTAGAAACTGAAAACAGCTTTTTACATGTTTTCAATTTCCTTCACAAATTGAGTTTTAAGAACAGTTTTTGTTTTCTATCCATTTTGAGTTGCCAAACAAGTTTTTTACTCTCAAAAATAGAAAATTGTTTTTGGAAACAGAAAATAATGAGAAAAAATAATTACCAGACATACTCTTAATTTGTTAGGAAATTGTAAATTTAATCATTTAAACATAACTCTAACAAGATAACTCGGAAATACGAAGCTTTTAGATTGTGGTGTGAGTAGCTACAATGGTTATTCCAATGGGGAGAGCACAATAGATGAAAAAGTGTGCAAAATCCAAGAGGGATAAGAATGCTGTAGCAGAAATGTAGTCATATGCAAGTCATTCTAATTTCAAGATCTATTTTATAAGTAGATCTCATCGGGCATTGAACATGCAAATTGAAGTCACAAGCAAGAAGAAGCTCATTTGTAACTATTTACAGGGTAATATCAAAATTTCAACAACAAATTCAATACAAGTCTGACATGCTCTGCATGGTCACATTAGATTCCCATGCAGATGTGCCTGTTCTTACTTCAGAATTCTTCATATATTTGTTATATTGCTTATGGAATTTGAGATGATAATATAGCTGCAGAAAGAGATGCACATTTGATACATGATGTATGTCTAATATGTACCCATAAAATTAAAAAACTGGATATATCGGTGACAAAAAATAGGGATACCCGAAAGTCATCAAACCCATTATAACACCATGACAGATATACCATGTTTATGTCCCAAAATAATTGCCTCCATTAGTGGTAGAAAAAACTAGATTTTGATCCATTGCAGTCAAACTATTTGGAGATGGAGTTGCTACATAGGGAGTTAATATCATTTTATTAAAAATAAAAAATAAAATAAAATAAACCTGCTCCTAGTAAGAAGGCTGACTAGATTTGCAGTTTTGTGTTTGGAGGAAAAAATATAAAATGATTGATAAAAAAGCAACAGTATGGACTCACCGAGACTGCGGGAGGCACACTCACAAGTGGATCTTGGAAGAACCTATTTGCAAGTGCAAGGGCCAGAAGACTGCTTTGCATACCTGCAAAATAAAAAATATCAGTTAGCCAGAATATTATGTTGCCAGGTACTATATTTTGATGATAATCAATAATGGCAGAACCTGTCTCATAGGAAAGTGTTCTTTGCAGCTCTTTCACATCAGGTGCCTTATGGAACACTAAACCAGTAAAGACATAACCAGCTATGAATGCTGACAAATGGAATGCAACAATGAGCAACAAAATGGTTGCTCCGAAAGGAGATAGAACAGACTTGATGTTAATCGCAAGTGGGGCTCCAACACACAGAGCTGTCACTAATACTGATAGTGGAGGCAAAAATGGCCGAATAGCATTACAGATCTTGGGGAAGAACCTGTAAGCACAAATATAAGAGGCAGGTAAGGACCTCTAAAAGAGTTCAATATGTTATCATCAAGAGTCAATATATTACCGATTCAATAGCAAGCCTGCAGCAATGGGTGCAACTACAATCTGCGTAATGTTAAACACCATTCCTTTTACATCAACAGGAAGTCTTTTTCCAATGAGCAAGAGTGATAACATTGGTGTGACAAATACTGCAGTAGCAGTAGACAATGATGTCATAATAATACTTAGAGGGGCCATTTGTGGGTCAGTGAGAAAAGTAGCATAATTTGAGAGCTGAGCCCCACTAACACAAGAAACCAACATAATACCAGCACCTGATACATGATAAGACTGAAAATGTTAGCACAGTGACTGATCCTACCAATCAAAAAGGGGAGAGAGAGAGATCTCCTGACCTATGGAGGTTGGAAGACCAAAAAGTGTGACTGAGATAATGCCAAAAAAATATCCTAGCAGAGGTTTCACAACAAATTGGCCAACATAACCAGCAAAAAGAGCTGCTGGTCTCTTGAATGCTTCAAGGAAATCATTCTCTCTAGAATTAACCCCTACTGCAAACATTAGAAACCCCAGTGCAGGTGCATAGTACCTGGAATATAAATTATGAATTACAAACATATGATTTGGATAAACATTTTAATATCTTTTTATTGCAAATCAACATTTATGTTCAGATGAACTAATCCAAATTTTTAACTTCTATCACTCAATGGTTGTACCCAAGAATATGGCAGAGCAAAAAAGTTCAATAGATCAAGAATGAGAGCTCATCCTAGTTTAGACTAGCTTAAATGGATAAATGCTTATTGATGATTTGGATACATTTTTCAATGAGTGCAAAACCTTAGCGAAATTTAACCCCCGCTTTACTTTTTAGATAGCAAAGGAAATCAATATGCAATGGCTTCTCATCCTTCCTTGAAGTTGCTCTTATAAATACAACCTTTTACATATTTAGGCACATGTTAAACCATCCAATTCATCTCAAGAGTGTTCAACAACCTGGTGGTAAACCATGTAAAAGAAGGCGGATAGACAAGAGCCAACAGTGTACTAGCAAGGACTACATGAGGCAAAAGGGAATTTGATTCGTTCAAGATCTTCACAATAGAAATTTCCTTTTGTTTAGGCACCTGAAACAAAGACATACAGCAGTGTGGTCAATGTGGCCTAAAATAACTCTGCAAATTAGTTGTATATATCACTGAAACTGGTGAAACTTCATAACCAGTACATAAAAAACACAAACATACACAAACCTTTTATAGTGAAACTGAGTGTATGCTAGGATTAGAGAGTAATTAGTCATTTTCCCCTTGTTTCACAAACAAAACATCCTTTTGTTAAAAATGCATTTATTTAATATGAGATTTTAGCAACATAGTCTCGTAATCTACCCATCCACAGTATAGAAAGTGTTAAGATGGTTGTGATCAGGATAAGACTGAGCCCAATCTAAGTTCTCCTCTGGTATGTCTTTATTTGAACAATTCTAACTGATGGCTCGTAGAAAGAGGATGGCAAAGATTGAAAAATCTGATGACTCTAAATTATTGTTTGGGTTGCTTAAACCATCTCTTCTTTTTGGAGGAATTCAAATTCCGTCCCTTGTCTGATTAAGTTGGAGACTGTTATTGCCTTTGTCTAATTAAGTCAGTGGGAATTAGTATATATGATCATATTTGTCTTAACAATGTTGAAGATTGTTATTGCTTCAGGCAAACACTACACCCACCTTTAAGTAATTGGTTGTTTCACCAACACATCATGAGAATAATTGACTTGCATGACACTTAAAATTTTTCAGGGATGGTAGCGAGATGGGGTGGGGTCAGATCATGGGTGCCCTGTCCCCACCCCATTTGCCTATTCGGGGCAAGAAAAACCTGCACGGGGCAGGTCAGGGCTGGACGAAGGGTGGAGACATGTCGCCATCCTTAATTACATAGTTCTATCACTGAAGAGATAGAGATGAGAACGAAAAGGGAGGAGAGGAAAAGACAAGTGTGTTTAGGAGATGAAAATAGAATATGTACACAAATTAAATCGTAAATAGGATATGTATAAAAACACTACATTATTTACATAGATAAATATAAATATAAATATATATATATATATCTGTGTGTGTGTGTGTATACACACACACACTGAGGGCAACTCAGGCTGAGGCAAGATGGGGTGAGGTAGGCAAAACCTATCCTCATCCTATTCCCTCTTTAGGGTGGGGAAAACCCGTGTGGGGTGGAATGGGTTAAGCAGGGAGGAGAATGTTTTCCATCCCTATTCTTCACCATGATCAAAGGCCAATTGGTGGATGTTATCCAAAAAAAAAAAGGTTGCATGACCTCTGGTGTCCCTTAAACACCAGCTAAAAATCAGTAAACGAACTGCTCCTAATACAATTTCTGATTTTGTATGAGTAAATATATACCCCTAGCTCAAATGACACCTCCTCCTAACCCCATAAGAATGGGGTGGAGGTTATGGTCTTGGCTTCAAGATTACCAATCCAAATACATACATGCACACAAATCTCAGCTTATTTTTTGACAAATCCACAATTGGATTATAATGTAAAATGCTTAAATTTCAAGTCTTTGCACTTTAAAATTACACACTAAAAGTACATGGATTGGACGGTAAATAACTTGCAATTAAAATGAAATTGGCATGTTAAGAACAGAGAGAGTGTATAATCTGATGCTGGGATTTTCAAAATATTAAATCCAATTAAAAGTTATCCCCATTAACAAAAAAGATTACATGTGATGTAACTTGGACTTGAACATATATATGATACACACACAAATTTGTACCATTTTAACAACAAGATGAAGGCTTGAGAGCACGCCCATTCTTTTAAACAAACCATATAGTTTGCATCAATATCCTCAGCTAAAACTACACACAATTTCCTATAAACCTCGACTAGTATGTACTATAACACTTTTTTTTATTAGTTTTCCAATTTAAACAACTCAATAGTACTTTTTTTTTTGTTCTTATAAACTTACCAAAAGATAAAAATGGTACACACCTGAGCTGGTCCGGTTGCATCGTTTAGACCCGAACCCGGTTCCAGAGGATCCGAAGATTTCCCATTTACACACTTGCTGATTACAAACCTTGTGCTGCTCCAATCTGATATTATTAAAACAATGTGCAAAAAAAAAATAATAAACACCCAATACATATAAAATTTTTAGAGAGAAATAGACAGTAATATAAAAAACCCACGTGGGAAATTAAAATCAGAGCGAAATGGAAACCCTAGAGACCGCGAGAAATACAGAGTTGGAAATGAAGAAGAAGAAAATGGGAGCTGAAGTTTTCGTGTATCGGAGACATTTCGTGAGTGGGGCTCCGAGAAATGTGGAAGGTGGATCTTCAATTGGCTACTGCTACTTACTGAATTCATTTTGAAAACAAAAAATAAGAGAAGGATTTTGTTTTTTTGTTTTTTGTGGAATTAACAAGGTTTGTTGCTTGTGAGTTGTGAAGTTTGTGACTCAAAACTCACTGCGAAATCGAATATTTCTCAAGTGGCAGGGTCTCTGTTTTTGGTTGGCGGTTCTCTTGGGGGTGGGTGGGTTGATGTCAATAAAATAAAATTAGTCCCCGCTCTTTCTATTGGATTTGGAGTGTGCGTGTGGTCTAAAGTGAGAAAGTGAGAGGTTCATTTTTTGATGTTAAGTTTGTACTATCCTCTTCAAAAAAAAATAGAGTTTATTTACTTTATCCTCTCTCTCCCTCTCTCTCTCTCTCTCTTTTTCGTTTTGTTTTATTTGTTTGTTGATTACAATATTTTGGTTCTCGTTTTCTTGTTACTTAGAACAAAATTTCTTTTCAAATTAATTTTTAGAGAAAAATCCTACAAATTCCTCGTATATTTTTATATTGAATATGAATTTTTTCGTTAGAATCCATGTTCTTATTATATCCTTCATGCTTGCAAAATTTCAAAAAAATCAAAAATCAATTGTTATGTTATCAAACAAATGTTAAAATTTCAAATTTTTGTGATCTAAAATTATGTATAAAAAATAAGTTTATTGTTCAAATAGTAAATAACATCTAATTTGAACGAAATTTGATTTGCATTTTAGAAACATAAGGAACATGAAATTCGACAGTAGATTTTCAAAATTCATATTAAAAAATGAGATATATGAAAAATTCGAAGAGTTTCTCTCCAAAACTTTTTTCGATCTGAGTTTGGTGTTTATATTTGTGTTTTTGAGTTCAAACAGTCAAGAATGAGACTTGACTCTCTCATCCTAAGAGAGAACCATGGGGACTTGGAAGGATAGATTAGGTGTGTTTGGTTCAGCTTTTTCAAACTGTGTTTTTTGAAAAAGTTGGAGTTTTAAAAAGTACGTTATGAAATTGAGATTTTTTAATTTTTTTAAATTATTGGGGAGGTAATATGTAGGGACTTAGGGTTGATTCACTTTTTTTTTTTTAATATATGCAAAATAGAAAGTTTACTCTAACTTAATTTAAGTTTATATGTGTCTAAAACTTCCTTTTGGAAACTTGAACTATGTGGGCAGGGACGGACCCAGGTGGGGGCTCAGGTGTAACACCCCAACCTAATTGCCTAATTAATTTTATGGGTTTATATGCATGTCATTATCTTAATTACTTTTAAGTGCATGAAGTTTTGATATTGTGATATTATAGAACATATATGCTCTTTTAAGGTGATGGATTTAACTTTATAAAGGTAAGGATATGTGTGTAAAGTGATATTATTCTTTGCAGATAAGTGTGAATGCAAAGAAAAAATAAGTGTGAATGTAAGAAAATTGGAAAAGGTGGGTGTGATATTTTTCCCTAGTAATTAGGGGTGTCCATGGGTCGGTCCGGGTCGGGTTTATGCCCAACCCGGAACCAACCCGCTCACATCGGGTGAGAAGTTAAACGACCCGCTGCCAACCGCTAGAAATCTCGGGTCGAGTCGGATCGGGCTCCGGTGGACAATGGTCGGGTCGGTCGAAGTCGAAGTGAGTTTCAACCTCCAAATCTTTGCCAAATCTTTGCCGGAAATCGCTAAATCTTCGCCGGATCTCGCCAAATCTTTGTTATATCTTCGCCGGATCTGTTGATTTTTCTTCGGATCTGTGCGATAACCATGATATCAAAGCAAGAAAGACCACCTCAAGCCCAGATTTGAACGAGAACTTCCATCTCATCGCCGGATCTTCGCCGTATCTTCACTGGATCTTCACCAGATCTGTTGATTTTTCTTCGGATATGTGTGACAACCACAGGGTCGAAGCAAAAAACACCACCTCAAGTCCAAATTTGAGCGAAAACTTCTATATCATCGCCGGATCTAACCAAAAAATACGAAATCTTCACCGGATCTGAGTGGATCTAGGTAGGCCGGGTTTTCTTTCAAGGGTTTCATCGGTCGGATCGGGTTCATCGGGTTTTGGAAAAGGAAACCCGCCATCCGACCCACCGAAATCGGTTTTTCAGGGCAAAGACCCGCTGCCGACCGTCATCGGCGTCGGGTCGGCCGATTTTCGGGTCGGTTCGGGCGGGTGGGTCGGTTTTCGGTTTCCGGTGAACAACCCTACTAGTAATACACGTAGCCCACCCCAATTGTCAACATCCCTTATCTGATTTTGCTGCCCAAAAGTCTTCTCCTTATCTTATTTTCTTGGCTGCATCTGAAGTCCAGCAGCTCCTTTTTCTTCTTTCTTTATTCCTCTTTCTTTCTTCTTGTTTCCTTCTTCTCCCCTTCTTACACGGCAGCCTTCCCCCTCTCACCAAAACAAAATATCTCTCTCTAAAGAAGAAATTAAAGGGTTAAGACTAAAATTTCAGCTTCAAATTGTTGGGGGTAAGTAATCAAAACTTCATTTGTTTATTTCTACTTCTTTAACTTCTATCCTAATTTTATAGGCTGAATTATGATTCTGTTTTAGTGGTTTGAAGGTTTGATGATATTATGGTTTATTGAATGTTTAATAACATATTTTAGTATGTTTATTATAGGTATAAAAATACCCAAATGGAATTAAGGCCTATTGCTATTTGTTGATGATTTTGTAAGAATATGTACTGAAGCTGTCTCTGTGACAGATTTGATGTTTACAAAAAGAAAAATATGTATTAAATTGTATTCTGTGAATTAAGAGGCTAGGAGTAGTTGTTATGAATTCTAAGACACACATGGTTGTTTTGGAATTGGTCTCACAGCATTTGGATGAGTAGAAAAATAATGGTTTAATTCCTAAGTTGCATGAATTTCTGTCAGGACAGATTTGAGTATGCTGTCTTGCATGATTTTTAATAAATCATGGGTTGGTGCTTTGACTCCGAAATTTTTATGGTTCATACTGGACATACAGGGGAGTAGTTCTGTAAAATTTCATGACAATTGAATGTGTGTGGACAGCCCGTTTGTATTTTACAAATGGGGCATATGCTGCTGAAAGGAGCAGTGAACAATATATGCTACCCCTGACTTTGTGGATTTAATTCTCAAGTTAGGGTGTATGCTTTGAGCTATAATTTAATATGATTATTATTTGGTATGTTAGGATCATATATGAATTTTATGAATTGGTTTCTCTATGGTTTGGATACATAATGTGTTTGATGATTGTATCATATGCTTTGGGGAACTTTACGTAATGGGAATTAAGTTTTTCTTGAGTTTGAGAGTTAGGTTGTGATTGAGGTATAAGTTTATATATTTAGGAAGAGTTTGTCCATAATAAGTTTTGGTTTTTCATTTAGGTGACGAGAACAAGAACATGGATACTTGAGCTCCTCGTGTACAATCTCTCGCACCTTTTGTTTTCAGGTAAGGGACTTGTGACATGTGCTTTTGATAAGTATAAAAATTATCTTGAAACGTATTATGTATTAAAGCTTTTGATTAGAGATATTACTGTAAGAGGCAAAATTTTAAGCCAATTATAAAATGCCACATCAAAGTTTAGTGGCAAATTCTAAATTAATGTCATTAAATTAATTAAATTAGATGATGACATGTGTCATCCAAATTGGCATCACATTGGCATATCAAAATTTGCCATGTGTCATTTGGCCCACAAGATAAAGATAAATTTCCTATTCAAAATTTATGGATAATTATCTTTATAAATAAATAAAATAAAGATAAATTTTCTATTCAAAATTGATAGATAATTATCTTTATTAAAATAAATTAAATAGAGATAATTATTTATCTTTATTGATTATTATCTTTATCAAAATATGATATTTATCAAAATAGATAAATAAAGATAATTATCTCTAAGAAGAATTTGGGTCAATCAAAAGTCTATTACATACTTTCAAGTATATCAATTCAAATTGGAGCTTATCCTCCAAAATCACTATAAATAGAGGACATCCCCTCTTATTTTCACAACCAAGTTTGGAAGAGGACCAAGCTCTGGAGAAAATCTGTCTCAAGAATCTTTGAAGAACTTGAAGCATCTTTGAAGAACTTGAAAAACAACAAATCTCTATCAAGCTCAAGGCTAGAGATTCATTGAGAAGACCGTTCAATCTATCTTCCAATCAAAATCAAGAAGATCTCTTGTTTGAGTTCTTTGAAGTTCTATTGGAATTAAGCTAAAAAGCCTTCATAAACCTCAACAAACCCAAATCTTTGAAACTCAACAGATCAAGCCTCTAAAGCCCCGAAGAACTTCAACCTAAGACCTTCACGTTCGAAGACTTGAAAAACAACAAATTTCTAATAAGCTCAAAGCTAGAGATTTGTTATGAAGACCGTTCAATTCATCTTCCAACCAAAGTCAAGAAGAGTCCTTGTTCGAGTCAAATTCAATGAAGATAGAATCAGAGGGTATTCTTTTGTAAAAGAATTGAAATAGAGATTGTACTCATTCTACATCAATACAAATTTATATTTGCAAACCATATTTCTTTTCAATTGTTTGATTTTCTGCAATTGGGAAATTTTGCGTTTACAATTACATATATGCATGATTTAAGTAAAATACGTGTTCGTGAGTTGTTCAATCTTATATACATAATAATTTTAGCATATTGATGCTATTATTCATATCACGAACATAATATTTAAGAATGAAGTGGATATGCTACTATTATGAAACATTATGTAAAAGCAAAGTTATCAGGAAAATATAGTTTTCAGGTTATTCCTTTGTTATGTTCTGAACTCAGCTAGTAGGGGTTATAGTACTAACATTTCCATGGAGATTCTGATTGGCCATTATAAGTGGGACTGGCTCTGCTGTACCCGCCCTTGTTGGTAACAACCAACTTGTGGAGGATGTCAACCTACCCCCATGGTTGAAAGTATGTATTATAATATGATTCCAGAATTACCTGGCATTGTGGGGAATGCTGGATGCCTGGCACTCTGTACTGGAAGCCTCCCAAAGTTGTTACAGACTTACAATTGGATTAACTAATATGTATTATAAATGAGCTATTAAGCTATTTGGGAATTATAAAGGAAGTATGATGATAAGAAAGGTATATTGAATGTGTTATAAGTCTACTAAGAAGTTATGATAAAATAATTTATAGTCTATTCAAAGTTAAGATTACTGAATTATATTTAAGTTTCTTATTATGTCCTTTTATTTATTATATGAAAGGAAGATGAAGTATTTTTATCTGAAAGTTCATAAGTTATGTAAGAATAATATGAACAGTATGAAGACTATTTTATCAAATCTGGCATATCCATAAAATATTTGATTTACATGCATTCTTATTAAAGGTCCATGGAGCTTTAAAACCTTACTGGGCTTCACAGCTCACCCTATTATATTTCGGTGCACAGGTTCTTCCTGGAAGCAGCGAGAGTATTAGAGGTGGCAAGGATTCTATGTTTTCTCGTTTTGTTAGAATATAGAGTTTTGATGTATAGCAGTTAGCTCTTTTGTTGTATAGGAGGAATCAAGATATACTTGATCCTTGAGCACAGATGTAATTCAGTATCTTAGTTTGTTTTGAACCCCAGTTGTATGTCTTTGGGGTTAGGTTTGTAATAAGAGTTTTGCTAATCGTTTAGCTATGTAATATTTACCCATATACCCTAAGTTTCAGCTAAGTGACAATCTTGCAAAGTTCAAATGAAATGAATTTTCAAGATTTTCATCATTTTTGTATTTTGTGGCTTTTATGTAAGATATAAACAGGAATTCAAGAAAACAATTCTTGATAAGCATCTTCAATTTAGGTTGGTTCGTGTTAGTATTGAGGTAAACTTGATATTAACATGCCGGTCATGCTCTAAACTCTGAAGTACAGGTTTGGGTCGTGACATCAGGCCTCCCCTGGGTCCAAATTTTTTATTATTTTTTATTCATTCTATATTTTATTTTGTAGTTGGGCCCCTTCTCCTCAATCAATCTAGCTAACCTAACCCATATAACAACTATCCAACCCAAAAACTTAACAAAAATAATAAAAATATTCACATTGGTGATTGTATTTTAGTAAAAAAAATCTATTTTACCACCAAAGAACAAAAAATCGTGTATTATTGAAGAAGCTAAAGTTAAATTTTTTGCAACTACAATTATCTGGTATAAATACCAGTTGACTATAGCAAGTTGTTAAAAACAAAATACAATATTTTATTAAGATTATATCTTTTCCTTCGATTAAAAAACTCAAATTTTCTCTCTTCCTTATTATTTTAATGAGTTATTTACATTATTTTAAATGAAATGATAAAAAAATAGAACATTTGATATTTTGTGTATTGTAAAGTGAGGTGGTAAAATAGATAAAGTAGTTTTTTGAGGTATTAAAAGCTAAAATTTTTAACACTACCATTGTGAATGCTCTAACTTCAACAACAACAAAATCCTAGCTAGCCTAGTATTAAAAAAAAAAAAAAAAAAAAAAACACATTACTTTGTTTTTGTTTTTGTCTTTGTTGGTAGATGATTGTATCTTAATGTATTTAAAAACAACAATTTTGTATATTTATAATTTTTTAATACTATATGGAAGTCTATTTTGAGTTTTTTTTTTTTTTTCTTTATTCTCCGAGCCCCGCTAACTTAAAATCCTGAGTTTGTCTCTATATATGGGGAATGATACATTTTGTTCATATATATTGTAGGGGTATTGGGCCCAAGAGCTCATTATTTATGTATAGAATGGGCCTAAGGCCCAAGCTGAGAACTGGAAGGCATTTGAGGAGGGTAAACATTGTCAAGAGAGCCCATGTTAGCAAATGAAGAAGTCAATTTTGATCATAACAGCCCAGGGGGTTGTGCCGAGGATGAATGTCTCCTTGGCTAGCCAAAGTCGAGGTCCATAGAGGTGGTATGCTTCTGAGTGAATGTTCTAGGAAGTTTTGTTGACACCATTAAGCATTGCAGAAACAAAGGACATGGGGGGAGTCCTAAAATATCTAAGGAGAAAGCTACTACCACCGTATTAAATACTCTACAGCTAACTCTCTAACCACATTAATGTGGAGGTGATACCTGAACAATGGTTTTGAGCTTTATGGCTACTACCTAAAGACTTCAGGAAGGGGTTGATGGGACAAGTATCAAGCACCCACCATCTGGTTTGCACGTAGAGGGTAGAGATGAAAAGGGAAAAGAGTATAAAAAGAGAAGGGAGCAATGAAAGAGGGTGATCGGAAATTTGTAAGAGAAAGCACTATAGTAGCTTAAACCATATCTGTAACCATTTCCAATCAATATATATACTAGAACATACCGGCTCGGATTGTGCTGAGGACAAATTTACTTAGATAACTCTAGTCCATTTCTATTTTATTATCTTTCAAATCTCATTCTAACTATTGTCTCATTCATTAGAGCCTAGTTTTCCAACCCACTTTCTACAAATTCATTGTATTGGGTTTATTGGGCTTGGATCCAATCATACCTTGGGCCAGGATCCAAAAACGTGTCCCTACATATATAATGGTTAAGATGGACTTGAAGTATTGTTGTTCTTTCTTCTTTTCTTTTTTTTTCTTTTTTTTCTTTTTTTTTTTGGTTTTGCTATATAAAGGTATTGTTGTTCTAATAAGGTGTCAAGCATGTCATAATGTGGAAATTGGATAAATTCAATTATCTTGAAAATGGAATAGAAAGCCTTTTCGTTTTGAGGCAATGTGGGTGTCAGATTTTGGATGTCGTGATGTGATCACTAGAGCTTGGGATTGTACTCCTAATGGTACTCTTATGTTTGCTACTACATCAAAGCTGAAAAGATGTAAACAAAGTTTGAAAGTCTGGAGTCGAAAGCACTTTGGCAATGATAAGAAGCGCATAAAGGAATTGAAGGATAGGTTGTGGACGGCAGAGGATGATTCGGCCAGGTCTGGAAATTTTGAGGAGGTGGATTGTTTAAAAAGGGAGTTGAATGTTCTATATGATAAGGAAGAGAAGATGTAGCAACAGCGGGCTAGGGTTTCATGGTTGCAACATGGTGATCGCAATACAAAATTTTTCCATGGTACAGTAACCCAAAGGAAGAGAAAGAATTTCATTAAGGGGATGCGTGATTGGAATGGGGTGTGGCAAGAAGGGGATGAGGTAGTTTCAGCCATGCTAGTGAATTTCTATTCTCAACTCTTTTCTTCCTCTAACCCTCATGATTTGGATCGAATTTTGAGTGGGGTTCAGCCTATGGTATTTGATGAAATGAAAGCAAATCTTGATAGGCCTTTTTCTAGTGAGGAGGTCGGTCAGGCAATCAAGGAGATGGCCCTGCTAAAAGCTCTAGGACCGGAGGTATGCCACCTCTTTTCTTCCAGACCTACTGGACTGAAGTAGGTATGGGTGTTACTCAGGCTGTGCTATCTTATTTAAATTCTGGGTCTATTCTCAAATCTATAAATCATACTTTTATTGCTTTGATCCCAAAAGTTAACAATCCAAAAAGAGTATCTAATTTTAGACCTATTAGCCTCTGTAATGTAATTTATAAGATTATTAGTAAGGTGATTGCTAACCGCCTTAAGCCCATGCTTAACTCAATCATTTCAGAGACTCAGAGTGCTTTCATTGCAGACAAATTGATTTCTGATAATATTTTAATTGCTTTTGAATCTCTACATCATATGAAGACCAATTGCACAGGGAAAAAAAATTTTATGGCCATGAAACTTGATATGAGTAAAGCTTATGATAGGATAGAGTGACGCTTTCTTGAGCAAATCCTCCTTAAACTGGGTTTTCAGGAGTCATGGGTGGCTTTGATAATGGAATATGTTACCATAGTGTCTTATTCTATTCTGGTAAATGGTGAACCGAAGGGTCTAATCAAACCTTCCAGAGGATTGCATCAAGGGGATCCCCTTTCTCCTTATTTGTTCATTTTTTGTGTGGAGGAGCTGAATGCTCTTCTGAGACAAGCAGTGGTAGCTAATGATATCCACAGGTTCTCTTTGTGTCGAAATGGGACTAAACTTACCCATCTATTTTTTGCAGATGATTGTTTGATTTTCTGTAGGTCTACCTTGGAGGAATGTGCTAAGATCCAAGAGTTGCTTGCTGTGTATGAGGCTGTTTCAGGTCAGATGATTAACAGGGAGAAAACAACCTTATTTTTTAGCAAGAACACAGATGCACAAGCTCAAGAGGCTATTAAAGTGGCACTTAATGTTTCGGCCATCCAGCATTATGAGAAGTACATGCGGCTGCCATCTTTTGTTGGTAGAAACAAAAAGGCTTGTTTTACGCAGATTAAAGAAAGGATCTAGGCTAAAATGCAAGGTTGGAAGGAAAAGCTTCTGTCTCAAGCTGGTAAGGAAGTGATGATCAAGGCGGTGGTTCAATCTATACTGGCCTACTCTATGGGTGTCTTCAAGCTTCCGATTGGTTTATGTAAAGATATTGAAGCAATGATTCGTAAGTTTTGGTGGGGTAGTGGTGACTCGAAGAAAATCCATTGGGTGAAGTGGAGTTCTCTTTGCTCCTCAAAATCAATTGGAGGGATGGGATTTCGGGATCTTCAGAAGTTTAATAATGCAATGCTAGCAAAACAAGTGTGGTGACTTATTCACCAAAAGGAGACCCTTCTTTTTAAAGTGTTTAGTGCGAAATATTTTCCAAATGGCTATATTCTTGATGCTCCTATTTCACCAAAATGTTCCTATGCATGGAGGAGTATTTTGCAAGCTCGTGATGTAATAAATAAAGGAGCAATTTGGTGAGTTGGGAATGGGGAATTGATTGATATTTGGAGACATAGGTGGCTGCCTGACCTACACCACAGCAAAATTATTTCTTCTCGGGCCAATACCTTTGTGAATCGGGTTAGTGAGCTTTTTGTTCCCCACACAAAAACCTGGGACCCGAGTAAATTGGCTCTTTGTTTTTTGCCTTGGGAAGCTGAGATAGTTAGCCAGATTCAGGTCTGTATGGTTGGGGAGGAGGATGTGCTCATTTGGCCGTTGATGACAAATGGTGAATATAGTGTTCGAAGTGCCTATCACTTTCTTGTTGCTATCGAGGACTACCTTGTGCCTAGCTCATCCTCATTGGCTCATGATCATGCTGTTTGGAAGAAGATTTGGAAGATGAAGGTGCTTAATAAAATCCGGCATTTTATCTGGCGTGCAGCAAAGGACTCGCTTCCTACAAAGGTGAATTTAAAGGCTCAGCATGTACCTGTGGATGATGTCTATGAAGGGTGTGGGGATTACTCGAAGTTGACATTGCATTTCCTGTGGCTTTGTGATTAAGCTCAGGCTGTTTGGATGTCAGGTCCAGAGTTCCAATTTCTAATTTGGAAAGGATGCAGGTCGTTTGTTGAACTTTTAAAGCATTTGTTCAAGGAAGGGACGGGCTTATAGGTGGCTGTGTTTGCCACAATTTGCTGGTGTTTGTGGGAGCGGCGAAATCGGATTAGAGTGAGTCAAACCTCATGGCAGATTCACGAGATTGAAGACCATGCAAGAACGATGGTCCATGAATTCTGGTATGCCAACGATCAAGAGCAACAACGGTCTATGTGTCGTCCTCCAACTCTTTGGTCACCTCCACCTGCTGGCACCTACAAAGCTAATTTTGATGCTGCGTTATTTGAAGAGCTACACTGTGCGGGACTTGGCGTCATGTATCAAGATCATTCATGCCAAGTTATTGCTGCCTTGAGTCAGAGGATTGGTCTACCCCCATACAGTGGAGATGGCTGAAGCCTTGGCTGCCAGACGAGCTACGGAGTTTGCTAGAGAACTAAGCCTTTTTAATGTCATATTTGAGGGTGATTGCCTGCAGGTTGTGAGAGCTTTAAATGCTTTTGGTGGGTGCAATACTTTGTATGGTCATGTAGTCAATGAAACTAAGAGGTTAAGGGCTGCTTTGAGGCATTGTCGTTACCAGCATGTTGGTCAGGATGGGAATAAATTAGCTCATTGTTTAGCTAGGAGAGTAGTTTCAACTGCAGATATTGATGTTTGGGTAGAAGATCTACCTAGGGATTTGGACGCTATGTTCCAATCCGATTTGTCTTAATTTGTTTTCTATCTTTAATAAAACTACGCTTACATTCTTCTCAAAAAAAAAAAAAAAAAAAAGAAGAAGAAAAATAAATAATGCGGTCTAGGTGTTTTCTCTTTGGGCCCACCAAAATGTTTTCTCTCCAAAATGGAGAGAAAACTAAGTGGGGGTGATTTTTTTTTTTTTTTTTTAAATGAAGGGAAGCGAAATGAGAATAAAGAGAAATGTAGCCCTCTTAACATTAATAAAGAGAAATGTAGATCTCTATTTGCTTAGTGTTCAATTTTCAACAACAATTAAGAGGAAGATAAGTGATAGCCTCTTCCTCAAGGTTAAAAGAAGATCAATTTGATTCATAAAAAAAAAGTGAATATCAAGTTTGATGCAACAGTTAAATACAAGAGCAGTGGCAGTAGTTTGTGGAGATAATTGCCAAACATCTTACATGTTTGGATTTGGATGATCTACTTATGCTAGTATTGTAAAGGATAATTGATGAATCTACTAATCTAAGAAGTTTATAGATGGAATCATAGATTTCATCTTGGGGTCATGGTGATATATTGGAGTTTGTAAAGTTGTTTTTTGTTGAAAGTTTTAGTAAATAACAATGATATTATGAAAATATCTATAATTTGAGGGGTTAATATATATATATATATATATATATATATATATATATATAATGTATAATCTTAAAAGATCATTTATATACTTTCTTGAAAATGTTATTATAGACCATGGGATAAGGGGAATATCAATTTTTTTGGGAACCACTAAGGTCTACCCATTCTAGGATCTACTTTTATAATTGTGTATTTGTGTGTGTATTTTGTGACAAGTCCAAAACAATAATTACTTTTAGCAAGGGTTAAAAGTTTGTGTTGAGGTTGAGTCTGGTTCAACAGTTGTTCAAAGATGGTAGATTATGATATATTCAAAGATAATAAACTAATTATATTTTACCTTTATCTTTTACATTGTAACGTATTTTTTAGTGAAATTTATTTGAAAATGAGTCATTTGGGGCTTTAAAATTGACAAAAAATATTACTCAATTTAGATTTAAAATGAATGAGATTTAACCACTTGAAGTTGATATAGTTGTCTCTCCCAAAAAAAAAGTTGGCATAGTTGTACTGTCTCCAATAATTCCAAATTTGCAACAATTTTTCCCTTACCTATTTATTGTCTTATCAAGTCCATATATTAACCAACCTATAAAAAGCCCCAATTTGCACTTTTTTCATAAGGAGAGGTAGTTGTTTCAATTACATTGAGAAAGCTTTAGATTCTATAAAAAAAAAAAAACATTGAGAAAGCTTTAACTCCTTGAGACTAAACTATCGGATTACCTCCTCGATATTTTATCTTTGATTTTCTCTTAACAAACTTCTCTTTGAGTTTCTTGTTGTGAGTTTCACATCATTAGTTATTCTAGAACCTTTACTAGTGACTTCAAAGGGAAAAAAAAAATCCTTCAAAGAATTCTTTGGAGTATAGGAGTTCCAAATTCATGTGGAGAATATTTCAATCATGTGGCTATTAAGTTGTCTGATTAAGTCGGTGGGAATTAGTATATATGATCATATTTGTCTTTACAGTGTCGAAGATTGTTATTGCTTCAGGCAAACACTACACCCACCTTCAAATAATTGGTTGTTTCACCAACACACCATGAGAATAATTGACTGGCATGACACGTAAAAGTTTTCAGGGATGGTAGCGGGATGGGATGGGGTCAGATCATGGGTGCCCTTTCCCCACCCCATTTGCCTGTTTGAGGCAAGAAAAACCTACACAGGGAAGGAGCAGGGCTGGCCGAAGGGTGGAGACATGTTACTATTCTTAATTACATAGTTCTATCACTGAAGAGATAGAGATGAGAAAGAAAAGGGAGGAGAGGAAAAGACAAGTGTGTTTAGGAGATGAAAATAGAATATGTACACAAATTAAATTAAATAGGATATGTATAAAACACTACATTATTTACATAGATATATATAAATATAAATATATATATATATATATATATATATATATATCTGTGTGTGTGTGTGTGTATACACACACTCAGGGCAACTCAGGCTGAGGCAAGATGGGGTGAGGTAGGCAAAATCTATCCTCATCCTATTACCTCATTAGGGCGGGGAAAACCCGTGTGGAGTAGAATGGGTTAAGCAAGGAGGAGAATGTTTTCCATCCCTATTCTTCACCATGATCAAAAAGGCCAATTAGTGGATGTTATCCAAAAAAAAGGTTGCATGACCTCTGGTGTCCCTTAAACACCAGCTAAAAATCAGCAAACATACTACTCCTAATACAATTTCTAATTTTGTATGAGCAAATATATACCCCTAGCTCAAATGACACCTCCTCCTAACCCTATAAGAATGGGGTGGAGGTTATGGTTGTGGCTTCAAGATTACCAATCCGAATACATACATGCACACAAATCTCAGCTTATTTTTTGACAAATCTACAATTGGATTACAATGTAAAATGCTTAAATTTCAAGTCTTTGCACTTTAAAATTATACACTAAAAGTACATGGATTGGACGGTAAATAACTTTCAATTAAAATGAAATTGGCATGTTAAGAACAGAGAGAGTGTATAATCTGATGTTGGGATTTTCAAAATATTAAATCCAATTAAAAGTTATCCCCATTAACAAAAAAAGATTACATGTGATGTAACTTGGACTAGAACTTATATATGATACACACACAAATTTGTACCATTTTAACAACAAGATGAAGGCTTGAGAGCACGCCCATTCTTTTAAACAAACCATATAATTTGCATCAATATCCTCAGCTAAAACTACACACAATTTCCTATAAAACTCGACTAGTTGTTTTGTTGTCGTAAATGCTCTTTTAGTCCCTATATTTTGACCCTATTTCTATTTTGGTCCATACATTTTCATTTTACCATTTTTAGTCCTTAAACCAATTAACGCGTATTATTTTAATCTTTTCCATTAGTCAACAGACGGAAATCACTAAGGTGACTAACGGCGGGATTAAAATATTATTAAAAATTCACTGTAGCAATTAAAAAAAAAATTAAACAAGAACACACCATAACATAAAAACAAGAACAGAAACCCAGATATTCAAAATCACAATGTTGAATATACCCGTAAGGAGGAACATTCAAAGGAAGCAATTCTGATAATTATTCAAGAATGGCAATTCTGATATTAGCATGTACTCTTAAATGTACTTCTCTCTCTTTGTGTCTCAGTTCTTCACTCCAAAAAGCATCTCCCCAAGCTCTCTTTGTGTTGGGGTTTCTAAGTCACACTCTAATGGCAGATTCACCATCATCGTCTCCAGCAAACACAACCATATCAATACCATATTCAACCCCAAAACTAGACACTAATAAGTCCTCATTCTTTCCCATTTTCTCAGAAATTACTTTGACAGTGGCGAGATCGGCGGGTGGATCTAATAGCGGCAAGATCGGTGGGTGGGTCTGAAGGAGGCGACGGCGACGAGATTGGTTTGTAGATCAGAGATCGTGTTAGCTTCTCGCCGAACGTTGAGCTTCTTCACGACAACCTTAACCTTATCGTATCGAATCGGTTTCTCCAAATCTCTCTCAGCATCCTTCTTCGCTCCACCACTCTGGTCACCAGAAGTCCAATCCCATCGCCTGGAATCAGTGTCACCGCACGTGGAGCTCCATCACTGGGTTGGGGCATGTAGTTCACAGATCGATTAGTGTTGGTCACGATCTCTTTAACCTGGGTTTGTTTTCCATTTGGGTGGTGGTTTGTTTTAAATTTATGGGTTTGTTTTTTTCATGTGGGTTTGATGATTTTTCTGGGTTTATGGGTTTTATTTGTTGGAGGTTTCGGTGGAGGATGGTGTTTGGATATGGAAAATGTGAACATCGCCGGTGGTGGCCGTGGCATGCAGCAAGAGGAGAATCAGTTACCCATGAGTGGGTATCTGGGTTTGTTTGAGACGTGTGATTGAGTTTGTTTAGATCTGGGTATCCTTGCTCTTGTTCTGGGTTTATAAAATTTATTTGCTAGAGGTTTGTTGTTGATTGAAAGATGAGAAAATCTGGGTTTGAGTTGTGATTTTGAATATCTGGGTTTATGTTCTTGGTTTATGTTCTTGTGTGTTCTTGTTTTATTTTTATTTATTTTTTATTTTATTGCTACAATGAATTTTTAATAATATTTTAATCCCTCCGTTAGTCATCTCAGTGATTTCTGTCTGTTGACTGACGAAAATGACTAAAATAACACGCATTAATTGGTTTAAGAACTAAAAGTGGTGAAATGAAAATGTAGGGACCAAAATAGAAATATGGTCAAAATGTAGGGACTAAAAGAGCATTTACGCCATGTTTTGTTTTATCCCCCTCTCTTTTTCGTTTTATTTTATTTTTTTGTTGTTTACAGTATTTTGGTTCTCGTTTTCATGATATTTAACAAAAAAAAAAATTCAAACTAGTTTAGAGAAAAATCCTACAAACTTTTAATATATTTTTATATTGAATGTGAATTTTGAAAATTTAACTGTTGGATTGTATGTCAATTGCTATGTCATTAAAAAAATGTTAAATTTCAAGTTTTGTGTTCTAAAATTATGTATAAGAACATAAGTTTATTTATCAAATAGTAAATAATATCTAATTTGAACGAAATTTTATATGCATGTTAAGAACATAAGGAACATGAAATTTAACGATTAGATTTTCAAAATTTACATCCAAAAAAGAGATATATGAAAAGTTTTTCTCCAAACGAAGAGAAACTTTGTTCAAGGTTTGAGTTTTGTCTTTATATTTGTGTTTTTGAGTCCAATAGTCAAGGATGAGAATTGACTCTTTCATCTTGAGAGAGAACCATGAGGACTTGGAAGGATACATTATTAGGGGAGAAAATAATATATGTGAGGATTTGGAGTTGATTCGCTTATATATATATATATATATATATATATATATATATATATATATATATATATATATATATACAAAATAGAAATTCTACTCCAATTTAATTTAAGTGTATGTGCCCGTTTGGGCTCCACGTCTGCGTTTTCACTTCACGTTTTCTACTTTTTTTTTTTTTTTTTTTTTGCCCGCATTTGTTGACTTTGGGAGACAAATTTTACTGTTATGAACAGTGTATACACTGTTCACACACTGTGCATACACTGTTCACGTATTAAAAAATATTAAAAATGGGTCTCACGATACTATTTACACATTTAAAAATTATTTTGCTACAGTGTTTTCAGTTTTCAGTTTTCAGCAACAATAAGTTCAATCCAAACACACCCTATATGTGTGTGAAACTACTTGCTGGAGACTCGAATCACGTGAGGAAGGATACATTTTGTTTATATAATGGTTAAGATGGACTTGAAAGTATTGTTGTTCTTCCTTTTTTTTTTTTCTTTTTTCTTTTTTTTCTGAATAGAGGTATTGTTGTTCTAGTAAGGTGTTAACAAGCATGCCATAATGTGGAAATTAGATAAATTGGATTATCTTGATATTTAGTCAACATTTTAGATGTTTTAGTGAATTTTTTTATCATTATAAACAGATTTTATTTATTTATAATATTAATCAAATAATAATTATATTATTTATTATGTCACCACAAAACTGAATATCACTAATATTTCCTGTTCATTTAATCTAGGTTTTTAAAACCATGATTACAATGTTGAATAGGAATTAAGCATTGCAGTCTCAACTGCCATCTTTTTTATAATTAAATTAAAGATTATTAATAAAGAAATAGCTTCATATAAGTTCATGATAATGACTCCATCCTCTTAAATGGTTGACTTTATAAATCTACATTTTATTTCACTTTATTTTCTTTCTGGTTTTAACTATTTAAGCTAAAGCCCTATTGGCTATTTGAGAGAAGACGAAGATAAAATAGCCTTGACAGTCAACATAAACTATAATATAATAGGACAAGATTTAGGTATAATACTTAAGTGTTGTCCCTTAAGTTCATCTCTTAAGATTTTTCCATGTAGATTTTTTCTCATGGAATGGAAGTGTATTTTTTAGTTAAATAGCCACATAGCAGAATCTTAAAATGAGAAGTTAAGAAATAGCACCTAAAGTACTATACATAAGTTTGATCCGATATTATATATTAATTGAAGTCCAAAATCCAAACTACAAATCGAAAGTCACCCTGACTGATATATAAAATTTGACCAGCTCGCATAAAATAGTTTGGATCAATTCCATGTCGCCTTTCAAATTTATAAATTTTAGGCCCAGGCCTGTAGCAAATTGGATCAAGATGATTTTACATCCCAATCGTTTTCTTAGGGTATGCTTGAAATGAAGGGAAGTGAAATGAGAATAAAGAAAAATGTAGCTTTCGTAACATTAATAAAGCCTACATGTTTTTCTATTTGTTTAGAGTCTGTTTGGATACCGTTTATTTGTTAAAAATTAAAAACTTATTGTTGAAAATACTATAGTAAAATAATTTTTAAATGTGTGAATAGTGCTATGGGACCCAAAAATACATAGGTATGCGCATTTTACTGAATTTGGTGGTCCCATGAACAGTGCCATGAGACCCAAAAAAACGCACTGAAACGCACATTCAGTACTATCCAAACTCACACTTAGTGTTCAATTTTCAACAACAGTTAAGAGGAAGATAAGTGGCGGCCTCTTCCTCAAGGTTAAAAGAAGATCAATTTTATTAATCAAAGAAAAAAAAAGTGAAGATCAATTTTGATGCAATAGTTAAATACTAGAGCAGTGGCAGTAGTTTATGGAGATCTTTGCCAAACATCTTACATGTTTGGATTGGGATGATCTACTTATGCTATTATTGTAAAGTATAATTGATTAATCTACTAATCTAAGGAGCTTATAGATGGAATCATAGATTTCATCTTGGGGTCATGGTGATATATTGGAGTTTGTAAAGTTGTTTTTTATTGAAAGTTTTAGTAAATAACAAAGATATTATGAAAATATCTATAATTTGAGGGGTTAATATATATATATATATATATATTTATATATATATAATGTATAATCTTAAAAGATCTTTTATATACTTTCTTGAAAATGTTATTATAGACCATGGGATATGGGAGATATCAATTTTTTTGGGGACCACCGAGGTCTACCCATTCTAGGATCTACTTTTATAATTGTGTGTTTGTGTGTGTATTTCTTGACAAGTCCAAAACAATAATTACTTTTAACAAGGGTTAAAAGTTTGTGTTGAGGTTGAGTCTGGTTCAAATTTTGTTCAAAGACAATAGATTATGATATATTCAAAGATGATAAACTAATTATATTTTACCTTTATTTTTTACATCGTAACGTATTTTTTAGTGAAATTTATTTGGAAATGAGACATTTGGGGATTTAAAATTGACAAAAAAAAATACTCAATTTAAATTTAAAATGAATGAGATTTAACCATTTGAAGTTGATATAGTTGTCTCTCCCAAAAAAAAAGTTGGCATAGTTGTACTATCTCCAATAATTCCAAATTTGCAACAATTTTTCCCTTACCTATTTATTGTCTTATCAAGTCCATATATTAACCAACCTATAAAAAGCCCCAATTTGCACTTTTTTCATAAGGAGAGGTAGTTGTTTCAATTACATTGAGAAAGCTTTAACTCCTTGAGCCTAAACTATTGAATTACCTCCTCAATATTTTATCTTTGATTTTCTCTTAATAGGCTTCTCTTTGAGTTTCTTGTTGTGAGTTTCACATCATTAGTTATTCTAGAACCTTTACTAGTGACTTCATAGGAAAAAATCCTTTAAAGAATTCTTTGGAGTATAGGAGTTCCAAATTCATGTGGAGAATATTTCAATCATGGAGGAAACTTTATATAACAATTTCAAAGTTCTAAGAGCATTATAGTGGGAGGCAAATACATCACTTGATGAGGTTATAAGTTGAGCATAGTTTACAAAGGTTTTATGAGTCTAGTTGTTACCCCGTGCTTCGTACATTTTTTTTTTAAAGAAATTATAAATTTGTAAATATTATAAGTAAAAGTGTGGGGGCCAGTTAGCCAGAATGTACTATTACGACTGTACGAATTGGGCCTATAGCCCAATCCGAAGATTAACTAATCCGAGGACGGCCAAATAAGGTTATTATGGGGAGGGTATGAGTAAAAGAAATAAGGATTGTATATGATAATCCAGAATATGTCTGAGGGGAAGAGTCATCTCGGAAACAGAGATCCGAGGTCAGTAAGAAGGTCTTATCATCCTGGACATACTTCAAGGTTGCATCACGATTAGAAATCAGACATTGGATAAAGAATGAGTAAAGGGATGCAACAAATATCTTCAAAGCTGCTACCTCCACATTAAATGCCTCCCAACTAACTCTCTGGCCGCAGTAATGTGGAGGTGATACTTGAACAGTGGTTAAGTAGCCTTACAGTTACTAGTTGAAGGTTCTGGCAGGTGTTGGATGGGACATGAGGGAGTCCTTAGAACCTAACATGCACATGTATGGTAGAGATGATACCAGGATTATAGTATATAGCATGGATAGGTGGCCTAAAGAAGAGGGAGAGATGAGAAAAAATCAAGAAATCTTTGTAATAATAATTTGAACTCCTGTAATCAAAATCAAGAACTTGACTTTATGACATTGCTCCTCAATCGATTTCGAAGACAGATTTTCTCACTTTATTTGTATTTGTTGTTTCTCTTACAAAAACAATGGTTATTATCTTTCTTGCTGGATAGAACTAGTTCTTTCATCCACGCTCTATAAATTCATTATTTGAGCTTATTGAGCTAAAATCCAATCTCATATTGGGTCCAATCCAATTTCAGTCCTTACAAAAAGCATTTTAAGAAAATTATTATATAGAGAATTTTTTATTATTATTTTGTATTGGCCTCTTATAATTCATGAATGAATTTGATTATAAATATATATATATATATATATATATATATTTTTTTTTTTTTTTAGAAAAATTTAAGTGCTATATAATAAACTGTATCTTGCATTTTGCTTGAAATTATTCAGTGCATTTGAGGAACATGTCAGCAATGTCCGATGGTTACTTATTTCAACAGGTGTTTTACCATTTGTTTCATAATTTGTAGTAAGTTCTTTAGCAACTTCTACACTTCAATACAATAATAATAATAATAATAATAATAATAATAAATAAATAAATAAAAACAAAAAAAACAAAAAAAACAAAAAAAACTTCTACACTAACCGTTACCCCCAACGTGCTTCTCATGCGTTCATTAAATTAAAGCCATTCATGATAATTGTCCTGATTGTCTTCCAACGAATTAATTCCACTTGTCTCTTTTTTGGGGCTTTAATCATCTAGTGTTTGTTTGATGACATATGGTCTTGTTAGTGTTACTTTCCATGTGAATTAATCTCATCTTGTGGACTGTGTAATTAATGAATTAAATATTTGGCCTAACATGGCAATTAGGTTATTGGCTCATCATCAACATGATAAAATGTGTAAGGCTGTCCAAACGATGAATGGTAGATAAAGGTTTGCCTCCATTAAACATTGAACTTTTGAGAGAAACCTAAACCTACACTCAATAGTCTCATGCTTGCTCCAATTATGTTTCCAAAATAAGGAGATAGATCAGTTTAGATACAATTTATTTTGCTAAAAACTGAAAATACTGTAATAAAATAATTTTTAATATGTGAATAATACCGTAGAATCCATTTTTAATATTTTTTTTCTGAATAAAATGATTGTGGGTTCCGTAAATAATGCGTGAACAGTGCATTTTGTCTCCTAAAAACTAAAACCCTTGCATTAAAAAAAAAAAAAATGCAAAACACCAAACGCAGGAAAATAATTCATATCCAAACTTATATATTATATGTTGCTTGATTTAGTATCCCAAATTGTCTTGTTTGTTAAAACAAAAAAAAAACAAAAATTTTAAGCTTAGAAGGCACACCAATGTATCTTTGAAGATACATTGGTGTGCCTTCACTGGATTTCGCGGTTGCTTTGAATTCCTTATTGTCAAATGGAAAAGGGAAAAAAAAAAATCTGACAATAATTTGAGTTGAAAAACATGGGATAATAATAAAAAACGAGTCTACTTGTGCGAGTCGAATCCAACTTTTTCCATAGTTGCTGCTGCCAGCTTCGATTACACGTGTGACGTGTCAAGACACTATTGGATGGTCACAAATATTATCCACACATGTCGGTCCAGAAAGTCCAAACCCCAGCCGAAACAACAAAAGGAAAAACCACCGACATGTCAACTTCACTAGTGCTAACGTTAGAAATCAAAAACCCCAATCGTGACCGAGTCAACCCATATTGGACCAGCTCAGTGGTAGCTCTCTCTCTCTCTCACTCAGTAACTCGGAAAAGAAGGAAAAGAAAAAGTAAGTAAACCCCAAAAGCATACCTTTCGTGACGGTGAAGCCACGACAAACCAATGACGCACCACCACCCCATTAATCAAAAGACATCACCCCCTGTCACACAATTGCGCTCCCCTTCAGCCACGTTATCCACTAAGCCTCAAAACGACAGCATCTCTTTAATGCCGAACCGCAAACCCATAAAATATGTGAAGATTCTGAGAATAATTTTTAAAAAAAAAACCGTTCATTAAATTAGATTTTATATTTAACCCATACTTTTAGATATTTCAAATTGAACCCTATGTTTTGAAAAAAATTTAAAACTGTTATTATTTCCCAAAAACATAAGAGCCAAAAAAAAAAAAGGGTGAATGATTAAAGGATAGATTGGAATAAAATAAAAAAAAGATATGATGTAAAACATTATTTGTGTAGAGTGCACAAAGAGACTAATATTTTTGTTAATATTGTTTGCTAAAATGATTGAGAGTTAAAAATTTTAATAAAAAATTATACAATGGGACTTGTAATGTTCATATAAAATAGACACAATGACTTTTTTTATATGATTTAATCAAAATGGACATGACAATAAAATTTAAATACTCCATATAACTTTATAATAATCACTCTTTATCATTAAATGAAGCTACGACATTTATAGAATTTTTTTTTTCAAGTAAGTGAGAATCAATTCAAGATATTTTATTAAATGACAAAAGACTTTACGAGTTAAGCAAATTAAATTAGATTTTAGATTGATTCTCAAAAAAAAAAAAAAAAGATTTTAGATTTAACCCATACTTTTAGATATTTGCAATTGAACCCTATGTTTTGAAAAAAATGTAAAACTGTTATTATTTCCCAAAAACACAAGAGCAAAAAAAAAAAGGGTGAATGATTAAAGGACAGATTGGAATTAAAAAAAAAAAAGATATGAGGTAAAACATTATTTGCATACGTGTAGAGTGTACAAAGAGACTAATATTTTTGTTAATATTGTTTGTGTAAAATGATTGAGAGGTAAAAATTTTAATAAAAAATTATACAATGGGACTTGTAATGTTCATATAAAATAGACACAATGACTTTTTTTATATGATTTAATCAAAATTGACGTGACAATAAAATTTAAGTACTCCATATAACTTTATAATAATCACTCTTTATCATTAAATGAAACTACGACATTTATAGAATTTTTTTTTTAAGTAAGTGAGAATCAATTCAAGATATTTTACTAAATGACAAAAGACTTTACGAGTTAAGCAAATTAAATTAGATTTTAGATTTAACCCATACTTTTAGATATTTCAAATTGAACCCTATGTTTTGAAAAAAATTTAAAACTGTTATTATTTCCCAAAAACACAAGAGCAAAAAAAAAAGGGTGAATGATTAAAGGACAGATTGGAATAAAATAAAAAAAATAGATGAGGTAAAACTGATAAGAATCTGAAATCTACTAACTGAATTAAAGGACAGTTAACCTCCAGAAGTGATAGGGAGAGAAAGATATAGAAAGAATGGGAAAACAGAGAATCTAAGAAACAATGTATTTAGCTGAATTCATAATCCTTTGATACAATACTACTCCCTCTGTTTTATACCCTTTTGCTGTACTAACCAATTCCTTATTACATTGCATCCAATCCGGAATGGCTTAACTACTTCTAACAACTTCTAACAACCTCTAACGGCTCCATGCAACTAACTCCTGAACCATTGCACCCAACTGAATAACTGCCTTGAGGTTCCACCTTAGCAACCTTGGATCATACCTCAGCAGCTCACGCCCTGTCAATGCATCCTAAGGCTCACAGCTCAATCTTGGACCACACCTTCATCAGCAATGTATCAAAAACAATATTTGCATACGTGTAGAGTGTACAAAGAGACTAATATTTTTGTTAATATTGTTTGCGTAAAATGATTGAGAGTTAAAAATTTTAATAAAAAATTATACAATGGGACTTGTAATGTTCATATAAAATAGACACAATGACTTTTTTTATATGATTTAATCAAAATTGACGTGACAATAAAATTTAAGTACTCCATATAAATTTATAATAATCACTCTTTATCATTAAATGAAGCTACGACATTTATAGAATTTTTTTTTTCTAGTAAGTGAGAATCAATTCAAGATATTTTATTAAATGACAAAAGACTTTACGAGTTAAGCAAATTAAATTAGATTTTAGATTTAACCCATACTTTTAGATATTTCAAATTGAACCCTACGTTTTGAAAACAAAGTAAAACTATTATTATTTCCCAAAAACACAAGAGCCAAAAAAAAAGGGTGAATGATTAAAGGACAGATTGGAATAAAATAAAAAAAATAGATGAGGTAAAACTGATAAGAATCTGAAATCTACTAACTGAATTAAAGGACAGTTAACCTCCAGAAGTGATAGGGAGAGAAAGATATAGAAAGAATGGGAAAACAGAGAATCTAAGAAACAATGTATTTAGCTGAATTCATAATCCTTTGATACAATACTACTCCCTCTGTTTTATACCCTTTTGCTGTACTAACCAATTCCTTATTACATTGCATCCAATCCGGAATGGCTTAACTACTTCTAACAACTTCTAACAACCTCTAACGGCTCCATGCAACTAACTCCTGAACCATTGCACCCAACTGAATAACTGCCTTGAGGTTCCACCTTAGCAACCTTGGATCATACCTCAGCAGCTCACGCCCTGTCAATGCATCCTAAGGCTCACAGCTCAATCTTGGACCACACCTTCATCAGCAATGTATCAAAAACAATATTTGCATACGTGTAGAGTGTACAAAGAGACTAATATTTTTGTTAATATTGTTTGCGTAAAATGATTGAGAGTTAAAAATTTTAATAAAAAATTATACAATGGGACTTGTAATGTTCATATAAAATAGACACAATGACTTTTTTTATATGATTTAATCAAAATTGACATGACAATAAAATTTAAGTACTCCATATAAATTCATAATAATCACTCTTTACCATTAAATGAAGCTACGACATTTATAGAATTTTTTTTTTCTAGTAAGTGAGAATCAATTCAAGATATATTATTAAATGACAAAAGACTTTACGAGTTAAGCAAATTAAATTAGATTTTAGATTTAACCCATACTTTTAGATATTTCAAATTGAAACCTATGTTTTGAAAAAAATTTAAAACTGTTATTATTTCCCAAAAACACAAGGGCAAAAAAAAAAGGGTGAATGATTAAAGGAAAGATTGGAATAAAATAAAAAAAAGATATGAGGTAAAACATTATTTGCATACGTGTAGAGTGTACAAAGAGACTAATATTTTTGTTAATATTGTTTGCGTAAAATGATTGAGAGTTAAAAATTTTAAAAAAAAATTATACAATGGGACTTGTAATGTTCATATAAAATAGACACAATGACTTTTTTTTATATGATTTAATCAAAATTGACATGACAATAAAATTTAAGTACTCCATATAACTTTATAATAATCACTCTTTATCATTAAATGAAGCTACGACATTTATAGAATTTTATTTTCTTTCAAGTAAGTGAGAATCAATTCAAGATATTTTATTAAATGACAAAAGACTTTACGAATTAAGCAAATTAAATTAGATTTTAGATTTAACCCATACTTTTAGATATTTCAAATTGAATCCTATGTTTTGAAAAAAATGTAAAACTATTATTATTTCCCCAAAACACAAGAGCCAAAGAAAATGGGTGAATGATTAAAGGACAAATTAGACTACAAAAAGAAGAAGATATGAGGTAAAACATTATTTGCATACGTGTAGACTGTACAAAGAGACTAATATTTTTGTTAATATTGTTTGCATAAAATGATTGAGAATTAAAAATTTTAATAAAAAATTGTACAATGGGACTTGTAATGTTCATATAAAATAGACACAATGACCTTTTTTATAAGATTTAATCAAAATTGACGTGACAATAAAATTTCAGTACTCCATATAACTTTATAATAATCACTCTTTATCATTAAATGAAGCTACGGCATTTATAGAATTTTTTTTTTCTAGTAAGTGAGAATCAATTCAAGATATTTTATTAAATGACAAAAGACTTTATGAGTTAAGCAAATTAAATTAGATTTTAGATTTAACCCATACTTTTAGATATTTCAAATTGAATCCTATGTTCTGAAAAAAAATTTAAAACATTTATTATTTCCCAAAAACACAAGAGCCAAAAAAAAAAGTGAATGATTAAAGGACAGATTAGAATAAAAAAAAAAAAAAGATATGAGGTAAAACATTATTTGCATATGTGTAGAGTGTACAGAGAGACTAATATTTTTGTTAATATTGTTTGCGTAAAATGATTGAGAGTTAAAAATTTTAATAAAAAATTATACAATGGGACTTGTAATGTTCATAAAAAATAGACACAATGACTTTTTTTTATATGATTTAATCAAAATTGACGTGACAATAAAATTTAAGTACTCCATATAACTTTATAATAATCACTCTTTATCATTAAATGAAGCTACGACATTTATAGACTTTTATTTTCTCTCAAGTAAGTGAGAATCAATTCAAGATATTTTATTAAATGACAAAAGACTTTACGAGTTAAGCAAATTAAATTAGATTTTAGATTTAACCCATACTTTTCGATATTTCAAATTGAATCCTGTGTTTTGAAAAAAATGTAAAACTATTATTATTTCCCAAAAACACAAGAGCCAAAAAAAATGGGTGAATGATTAAAGGAAAAATTGGAATAAAAAAAGAAGAAGATATGAGGTAAAACATTATTTGCATTCGTGTAGAGTGTACAAAGAGACTAATATTTTTGTTAATATTGTTTGCATAAAATGATTGAGAGATAAAAATTTTAATAAAAAATTGTACAATGGGACTTGTAATGTTCATATAAAATAGACACAATGACCTTTTTTATATGATTTAATCAAAATTGACGTGACAATAAAATTTAATTACTCCATATAACTTTATAATAATCACTCTTTATCATTAAATGAAGCTACAACATTTGTAGAAATTTTTTTTTTCTAGTAAGTGAGAATCAATTCAAGATATTTTATTAAATGACAAAAGACTTTACGAGTTAAGCAAATTAAATTAGATTTTAGATTTAACCCATACTTTTGGATATATCAAATTGAACCCTATGTTTTGAAAAAAATGTAAAACTATTGTTATTTCCCAAAAACACAAGAGCCAAAAAAAATGGGTGAATGATTGAAGGACAAATTGGAATAAAAAAAGAAGAAGATATGAGGTAAAACATTATTTGCATACGTGTAGAGTGTACAATGAGACTAATATTTTTGTTAATATTGTTTGCATAAAATGATTGAGAGTTAAAAATTTTAATAAAAAATTGTACAATGGGACTTGTAATGTTCATATAAAATAGACACAATGATGTTTTTTATATAATTTAATCAAAATTGACATGACAATAAAATTTAAGTACTCCATATAACTTTATAATAATCACTCTTTACCATTAAATGAAGCTACGACATTTATAGAATTTTTTTTTTCTAGTAAGTGAGAATCAATTCAAGATATTTTATTAAATGACAAAAGACTTTACGAGTTAAGCAAATTAAATTAGATTTTAGATTTAACCCATACTTTTGGATATATCGAATTGAACCTTGTATTTTGAAAAAAATTTAAAACTGTTATTATTTCCCAAAAACACAAGAGCTAAAAAACAAAAAAAAAAGGGTGAATGATTAAAGGACAGATTGGAATAAAATAAAAAAAAGATATGAGGTAAAACATTATTTGCATACGTGTAGAGTGTACAGAGAGACTAATATTTTTGTTAATATTGTTTGCGTAAAATGATTGAGAGTTGAAAATTTTAATAAAAAATTATACAATGGGACTTGTAATGTTCATAAAAAATAGACACAATGACTTTTTTTTATATGATTTAATCAAAATTGACGTGACAATAAAATTTAAGTACTCTATATAACTTTATAATAATCACTCTTTATCATTAAATGATGCTTCAACATTTATGGAATTTTATTTTCTTTCAAGTAAGTGAGAATCAATTCAAGATATTTTATTAAATGACAAAAGACTTTACAAGTTAAGCAAATTAAATTAGATTTTAGATTTAACCCATACTTTTAGATATTTCAAATTGAACCCTATGTTTTGAAAAAAATGTAAAACTATTATTATTTCCCAAAAACACAAGAGCCAAAAAAAAAGGGTGAATGATTAAAGGACAAATTGGAATAATAATAAAAAAAAGATATGAGGTAAAACATTATTTGCATATGGGTAGAGTGTACAAAGAGACTAATATTTTTGTTAATATTGTTTGCATAAAATGATTGAGAGTTAAAAATTTTAATAAAAAATTATACAATGAGACTTGTAATGTTCATATAAAATAGACACAATGACCTTTTTTATATGATTTAATCAAAATTGACGTGACAATGAAATTTAAGTACTGCATATAACTTTATAATAATCACTCTTTATCATTAAATGAAGCTACGACATTTATAGAATTTTTTTTTTTCTAGTAAGTGAGAATCAATTCAAGATATTTTATTAAATGACAAAAGACTTTACTAGTTAAGAAAATTAAATTAGATTTTAGATTTAACCCATACTTTTAGATATTTCAAATTGAACCCTATGTTTTGAAAAAAATGTAAAACTATTATTATTTCCCAAAAACACAAGAGCCAAAAAAAAAGGGTGAATGATTAAAGGACAAATTGGAATAAAAAAAGAAGAAGATATGAGGTAAAACATTATTTGCATACGTGTAGAATGTACAAAGAGACTAATATTTTTGTAAATATTGTTTGCTTAAAATGATTGAGAGTTAAAAATTTTAATAAAAAATTATACAATGGGACTTGTAATGTTCATATAAAATATACACAATGACCTTTTTTATATGATTTAATCAAAATTGACGTGACAATAAAATTTAAGTACTCCGTATAACTTTATAATAATCACTCTTTATCATTAAATGAAGCTACGACATTTATAGATTTTTTTTTTCTTTCAAGTATGTGAGAATCGATTTATGATATTTTATTAAATGATAAAAGACTTTACGAGTTATGCAAATTGAATCTCATAATAAATATATTGATTAAATTGTACACTTATCGTAGTACTCCATTTAACTTTATAATAATCACTCTTTATCATTAAATGAAGCCACAACATTTGTAGAATTTTTTTTTTTCAAATAAGTGAGAATCGATTCAAGATATTTTATTAAATGACAAAAGACTTTACGAGTTAAGCAAATTGAATATCATAGTAAATATATTGATTAAAGTGTACACTTTATTTCTGTTTAAGCAATTTTGGTTAATGCTTGAATTTGAGCATTTAAATATATATATATATATATATATATATATATATATATATATATAGAGGGTTCAATTTAAATTTTCATAAAATGCAGATTTAATTTAAAATCTGTTGGGTTTCAAAAAAAAATTAAAATCTTTTGGTGTCAAAATGTGATTTGCAAAAAATAAAAAAAATAAAAAATAATAAAAATAAAAAAATCAATCGTTTTTAACAAGAGGTTTTATTTATAAGTTGTAACAATCCATATGTGGTGGTAACCACCCCCGCATCTACCATTCTTTCTTTGCATCGCCTCGCTGTTTTTGTTCCTCTCTCTCTCTCTATCTACTGTTCTTTACATGGCATTTTGCTAGGGTTCCCAATTCTTCACAGAAATTGCAATTGGAACCCAAAAAAAATTTGCTATTCTCACGGGGGGGTGGTAGGAGGGTTATCTGTGCCCCCGGCAATTCTTGAGATGACGTATTTCGAGGAAGATGGTGGTGAGGTTGTGCCGGAACTGAGGCTGAGAATTGGGGGCGAAGATAACAATGGGATTGGGGGATACGTGAAATTGAGTGAAGGTCCGAGCGATTGCGAGGAGGAGCAGGCGATTGGTGTGGTTGCGGAGCCTTCGTCTCCGAGAACAGAAGGGTGTATGTGGAAGTGGTTCAAGTTGGTTGTGCTTTGTATCTGCTTGGCGTTGTTGGCTGCGGTTTTTATCAAATGGGTCGGGCCGTTTTTCATGGATAAGGTCGATTTTTGTTCTATAAAGTTGATTGCTTTTTGTGGTAATAGACTAATAGTCGTGTTAGAGTTGAACAATTGGGTGTTTTGCGTAATGGGTTTTTGTTCAATTACAGTTTGGTTGGGTTTTTTGTGGGTTGAATTAAAATTCATGGAAAAAAGTCACTTATTCACGTGCATTTTTTATTTTATTTTATTTTTTTTGTGCTTTTATAATGTGTGTAAATGGCAAAGGATGAGTAATTATGTCTCTTTTGAATTTCAATTGTAGTTCTAACTTTATTACTTGAAAAGAATGGGCGGGCATGATTGTTGAATTTCCTGGGAGATTTTTGTTTTTTTTGTTTTTGTGTTTAGTATTTGCTTATAGGGTCTATTCGTTTGCTCCTGTAAGCCTTTTTTTTTTTTTTTTTTTTTTTTTTTTTATAATTTATAATAATAATAACAATAATTGAAATATGATTTTAACAATGTGGACAGCTCTAGCATGGCTCTTTTATGGGGAATAGCTGCATATTGCTTTATAGGGGCAGCGAAAATTAATGTGTAGTAGTTAGTTTTGATAAAATAGTTCTTTACTTGTTGATTTTTGGTTTGTTTTTTGTTTTTGAATGGTGAAACTTGGCCATGTTGATGTCTAAATAAACCATGTGGCAATTATAATAAGCATTGAAGTATGCTCTATTAGATAGATTTGGTTCCCTTTAAAATTGTTACTCTTCAATCCTCATGTATTTTTAATGGTTTCTCTGAGTTGTTAAAATTCTCTATGGATGCTTGAGGTGATGTACCAGCTTATTTTATAAATGATACTGTTTATCGAAGGCAATTGATTCTTCAACACAAACTTTTAGGTTTATTTTAAACAGGATTGTGAGTTGTGACTGATTAATATGCTTTCTTCCAAAGCAAACAAAATTAACCCAATTTTTGATAGATTGGGGTATCACTACTTTCTGATACCACCAATTTGGTGAAAAAGTTTGCGTATGTATTGTGGAAATGCTTGCATTTATATAAATTTTTTTGTACTTACTACCTTAATTATGAGATAGTATTATGCAGGAGATTATTCCTATTCTAAATTGGGAAACATCAACATTCAGTACTCCTGTTCTGGCGGTTCTGGTTTTTGCTTCTTTGGCATTATTCCCCACCCTACTTTTTCCATCTTCACCATCAATGTGGGTTGCAGGGATGACCTTTGGTTATGGCTATGGATTTTTGTTAATCTTTTCTGGGATGGCTGTTGGTGTATCACTTCCATATTTCGTTGGTTCTCTTTTCTATCATAAAATTCAGGTGTGTCTGTCTGCTGTTTTCATTATCTATTGCTAACCTACCTCTCTCTCTCTCTCTCTCTCTCTCTCTCTGTGATTGTGAGTGTGTATGTCCACATTTGCGTGTGCGTGTACGTGTGCGTGCGTGTGCATGTGAAATGCACATTTAATGTAATTCAACATTTGTTGATTCTAATGCAGGGGTGGTTAGAAAAGTATCCAAAGAGAGCTTCTATTCTAAGAGCAGCTGGTGAAGGAAATTGGTTCCATCAGTTTCGAGCTGTGGCATTAATCAGGATTTCTCCATTCCCTTATATCATATATAACTACTGTGCTGTGGCGACCAATGTGAAGTACGGTCCTTACATCATGGGATCTTTGGTGGGGATTGTGCCAGAAATTTTTGTCGCAATCTACACGTAAGAACTCTCTCTCTCTCTCTCTCTCTCTCTCTCTCTCTGTGTGTAAATTTTAATTTTGCATATTTTAATGTCTTTTTGCATGTATTTCCAATGCTTGCATTTAATCTTTGAATTCCTTGGAGTGTGAATTTCCCTGTTGCTTAGACCTGGTGTAGCTTGAGAATGACCTATGCTATATGGAACTTCTATGGTGATTTGAGGGGAAGATAATATACACACACACATGCTCAAAAGGCCATGTGTTTCCTTAAGCTCCCCTATCCATTTCAAAACTTGTTTTGATAATAACATGCTTCAGATTTTGAGTTAAGCAGATTTTTAAGGTTAATTAGTTGGTGTCTTTTGTCCCCCCCCCCCCCCCCCCCCTCTCTATGCTCTCTCTCTCTCTCTCTCTCTCATAGGAAACGACTTTGATTGAGAGACCATGAGAAGTAGATATTTGGTTGAGCGAGTCTTAGATACATTTAACTACTAGAACAACTAATAAAGAGGCCCAAATTAGGAGGCTAAAATTCTACATCAAATTAAACCTTTAAGTGGCACTTCTAAGAGAGGAAAAAGAGGGGGGGGGGGGGGGGGGTGTGACTCTAAAGTTTATTGAGTTAGATATTTCCAGGACTCATAAATCTTTTTAAGTGAGTTATACTTTACAATGGCTCATTCTTAAATCTTTGACTATTACTCCAAATCAATCAAGAAAGCTCTTAATTTCACTTGGTTGCTTCTCCATGTTCATGAGGTCTGCTGAAGGCCTTATGGTCATGGTTTTGTTGAAAATGCCTTCTATAAGCTGTCATGCCAGATAACTAAGTAACACCCCTCATAAAAGTTACTTTGACAAGATCAATTGAGGTTGACAGTGGCAACGAGAATGAGCAAACTAACTGGAAACTAATCTTCAGTCCTTGAGAATTATAAATATAGCAAGACCTCTAAAGACTCTAGAGGTATATATGCCCCTGAAGACAATAGATTGAAGCTAGTTCTGATTGTAGCATGCTCAGGCTCTTTATTATTGTAAAATGCCTTGGAGAAACCCAATTACTTCATGTAGAAGTGGTTCCAAATGTGTGAGGCAAATTCATTATCTTATAGAATTTGGTACAATGTTTTCCAATCTTTGTGCAAAACTTGGACAGTTATAGTGGTGATGGGGCCTTGGTTTATGACGAAAGGTGGTTTATGTATTCTTCTTTTATTTGATTTATGGTAAATCAAGTCCTGCAGAAGTTTCAGCTCTCAATAATTATTCTTGTGGTACTTATAAAAAAAAAATAATTATTGTTGTGGTAACTACCTTTTGTTTGATGAAGGGTAAAAGAACTCTTTGCAATATCTTAGGTCATATGAGCCAAATCCAGGCTGTAGAATTTTCCTCATTTAAGGACCTGTTTGCTTGATCAAGGTAACTAAGAGTGTTCACTGTGTTAGCACCTTTCAGCTAGTTTCTAAAGTATGCCTCTACTTTTAATGCTGGTGGATATTTTGCGTAGTTAAATATGGGAATTTCAATCTGTCAACAGTATAATTACTTGGGTTGGACAATTTCACCTGTGCGTTTCTCCCTTCTACTCTTAAGCAAAAGGAGAGTTCAGAGTTCTGTCCCTGTGTCAACTGTCACTTGGCACATGGTTTACGCTTACCTATCAATTTGCAGGCTTTTGTCTACTGAAAGGCTAGTAGTGTGGCTGATTGGCGATTGCGCATGAATCAAATGTCAGGTCATCCGTCATCTATGTCAGTTTGCTTTGGCCTCATTGTCGACTAGTCACCTGTTGATTCTCTTGTTCATCCTACTGATTCCTTCTTGAGTAAGGGTGACTTTTGTCATTCCCATAGCTGCTCTAGCTGAAAGAACTCTCACTACTTTCCCCTTATGACAATCTATATTGCAATCACCTTTTAGCTTCTCAGTCATTTTAATCTTGTTCATAGATTTAGGGTGGTCATGAGCAAAAATTATGACTTGTGTTTAATTAGAAAAAAAAATCAAAAAGCATGAGGGTATTTGGTCAGCAAAAATATGTTTGATGTCAATTTTCCCCCATGTTCTTTTTTCTTGCCTGGAAGTTGGTTATTAACTTAGGATCCGGATCCTCTCCGTTTATCTTTGAAATGGAGAGTGTCCATTTCATGGACAGGATCTCTTTAAAATAAATCAACGCTCTAAAAAGTGCCACGTCAATTAAAACTTAAAATACTCAAACTCAACTATGGTTAACCTTTACTCAGTAAACCCACCTGCTCTAAACCATTTTTTTCTAAATCTCTCTCTTCTCAAACCCATCTCCAAGCTCCACTCTTTCTCAACCCTGCCATTGCCGCTGCAATAGTTTTTTTTCTTTCCATCGTTTTTCCAGCAACCAAACAAAGCTTTTTAGTAAAAAAATCAAGCCACAATTTTGAAAATTTGAAATTGTGGACATCTTCGCCTGCGTGTTGAGATGGGCCATGACGGCGTCGAGGCGAGAGGCGAGGCGGAGATAGTTCATCTGCTCGGTGCGTTTCCGGATTGCATTCTCGGCGTAGATTCGAGCTCCGTCGATGTTGCCTTTCTCCATGGCTTTCTTGATCTTCAACTTCTCGGATTTCTCCTCCTTCTCACATTTCTTGGCTTGGCGTTGGAGCGATTTGGATGTGAATTTCAGCTCCATGATCTGGTTCAAAAGCTTCTCTGTGGTTAAGAGAGAGAGAGAGTGAAGCTTGGAGATGAGTTGGAGAAGAGAGAGATTTTGAAATTTTCAGAAAAAATGGGTTTGATGAGTTAGAGCAGGTGGGTTTACTGATTAAAGGTTAACCATAGTTGAGTTTGAGTATTTTAAGTTTTAATTGACGTGTCACCTTTTAGAGCGTTGATTTATTTTAAAGAGATCCTATCCATGAAATGGACACTCTCTATTTCAAAGAGAAATGGAGAGGATCTGGATCCATTAACTTAATGGCTTCGCAGTTGGTTATATTTCTTTCATATTACAAATTTTCTGAATTACTTCTATTCTTTCCTCGTGTAGCTGTACAGATACTGATTGGAAAAGATGGGATTTAAATGGTGAATCTGTATTTGATAATCTCCTCAACTCATGGTCACTTTGTTTCATTTCAGTGGGTTGTTCATAAAGACTTTGGCAGACGAGCGACACTCCCTTTCAGCCCCACAGATTGTCTTCAACATTGTGGGCTTCTCTGCAACTGTGGCTACCACTATTTTGTTCACAATGTATGCAAAGAGGCAGCTCAAGGAATTGCAAAATGAAGACGAGCTATTATTGCAGTAAGCTTCTGGTTCTACTCTGGGGGGACACCAGCTTCCAGGAGCTAGCTCTGGGTTGCATGTGAAACATGGTGCATGACTGGATGAGGTTATATTTATTTAAACGGCTTCATCCATAAGATAAAATGGTGCTGCTATGTAAGCACTCTGGTAGGTGGCGACAAAGAGGAAGCCAAGACAAACACATCTAACATAACTGAAATATATGTTAACACCATCATTTTTTTTGCTTAAAAAATTGTGTTCTCTCTCAAGATCTCTTATTTGTAAATGATTTAATAGTCTGCTTCAAAAGCAGTGAATGGACTTGGGCAAGACTCTTGACTGTAAACAGTGTTTGGATTATTGCAGTAAGATTCTTGACTGTAAACATTGACGTAGCATGTATATAATCTTCTATAGAAGTTGTTGGTGTTATTTATTTATTTCAGTTACTTTGTTGTATTGCTGCTGCCTTTAGACTGAGTATGGGTGTAAATAATGCCAAGAAAATCTTATTAAGAGTTATTTTTATTCGTATCCCCTAAAAATTAAAAATTAAAACTTCTTGTTTTTCTTTTTAACCACTTTTTTTTCTATATGCTTTTTTATTTGTTAGTTGGATCTCTTTAAATTTAAAAATAAAAAATAAAAAATTGACGGATTTTTTGGGACACTTAACAATAATCCTCTATCGGAAGTGGACAACTAAGTGTGTGTTTGGGAAGTAATTATAAATTAAATTATTTTACTATTCAGTTTATTTTTGCTACTATATATGAGTCTTATTGTACTTTTTGGCACTATTTATAGGTCCTATTATACTATTTTAACTAACATTTACCTTTATCTACAGTACTTTTATTAATAATTTTTTAGTTTTAACAAAATAAACGGTATTCAAACACACATGTGAATTTGAATTTAGATAAAAATTATAAATTATTTTACTATTCAGCTTATTTTTACTATTATTTAGGGTTTCACTATATTTTGGTACTATTCATAGGTTTCACTGTACTATTCAAACTAATTTTTACCTTTATCTATAGTACTTTCATGAATAAATTTTCATTTTCAATAAAATTAGTGGTATCTAAACAGTGCCAAATTAAATAAAGTTAAAACTTAGAAGATTGTGCAATTTGTAATAGATTATCTCTTTAAAATCATCACGTTTATTTGCAGGGTTGCCGATTCGCATTGTCTACATGAGTTGAGTCTTAAGAGTAAATAGTAAATAATTTTATTGACAATACATAAATCCTTTTTCTTTTTCTTTTTTTTTTTCCCGATCTTAAAAGTTAAAATGCATTACATTTCCATGCCACCTGTTTGGCTTTACCTCAGTTTTAATTCATTGGGCAACAATTACCAATTCTTTTTTTTTTCTTTTTTTTTTTTTGAGAAAAACAACAATTAACAATTCTGATGATGATTTTATTTATAATTAACTGAGATTATTGCGCTTTTATAAAATAGGTGCATTATCCATGAGGTTATTGTTTCTTAGCACAAGTGCATCATCCATCATATTATGATTACAAATATTAATTTTTGCTGCCATTTGTCGAATCATGTTTTACTGGAAAAAGAACTCATTCGAAAATATTTTTGTGAATAAGGAAAACATCCAAGATAAAATAATGTTCTCGAAAAGATTTAAGCTGTCTGATATCTATAAATACAAGAGATAAACATAATAATCATGTCAGAATGGAGCTAAATGATAACAATTGTTATGATTGTAGCAGAATTTAAGTCACTTCTCTAAAGTTCTCTTCAACTCTGTCATGCATAAGCGTTCGTTAATATGTTGCATCCCTCCCCTCTTAAAGGACCTTTGTGCTTGGAACAAAACAATGTTTTTTGTGTGTTACACATTGTTAAGCTTTGTTCTAATAAATAATATTCTCTTTAACAAAATATTTTTCTTTGGTTGATAACATATCTATTTTGGAGGGATAGGTCCATTTCCTTACAAAGTGGATAAGGCAATCAGGTTCAAGGGCCCTCAGCTTAAGATGGCCACTTAATTGGGGAATATCTGTAAAATAGCTCATGACCATGACCAATGTATTCCTTAGAGAATGAAAAAGATTGAAATGGTGTATGCAATTTGAGGGTGAGAAATTTGAGAGTAATACTTGACTGAACATCCCTTACAAGGGAGAGACTGTGGTAAAGGCGTATTTCTTGTACCATTCTAAATCAAATTGTAATCTTTGAGCTTCATTTGTAATGCTCATAAAAAAAAAACTATAATTTTAATGTATTGAGTTTAATTAATTTGTTTTCCCACTACATCTATCATCTTGATTTTGGGGTGTTTATTTAGTCTTATGTTTTGAAGAACTTACTTATTTTCTTAAAAATAGATATAAAACTATTTTAAACAAATATGTTGGCTTATAGACACTAAATATTAGAGTAAAATTTCCGTTTAGTTCTTTTATACACTCGATAAAATTAAAATATGGGATTGAAAGTGATCATTTTAAGACACATGTCATGTTTGTGTCACCTCCAACGCACAAGAACATTGAGAGCAAGCCAAACTCTAAACATTAGAGGCAAGCCAAACCTAAACAGTATTTTATCACAAATTTCAAAGAAAATAATGTCTATATATAATAGACATCATTACCATATATACACGTAACATATGAACAAGCCTCTTGGCATATTCATCCAAAGTGTGTTACAATCTTACCTCATAAACCAAACTGAAAGGGGTGTCTAAAGACTTGTTGTTTGGTAGTTGAAACATCCCTATTTGAACAAGTTTTTGGTAGGTTAAATTCATCCAAATCTATTATCTTCAAGTTGAAGCATTTCCACTCCATTGTAAAGATTGGATTGCTTAAAAACTTTGCTCCAAGTTATTGTCTCATTAACGAAATGTTGAAATTTAGAAACCTGGTTCCCCATATAGATTATAAAATTGATTCATTTTAGAAAGCTACAGAAAGAGACTCGGGCTTAATACCATAACAATTGCACATGACCAAAGATTCTGCATAAAGCAAGAGAGACAGAAACAATCCACAACTACCACACCATCGTGTACAGTGCTTGCTGATTACAATTAACCCATACTACTAATTTTGTGATTAATGTTTACCACGCGCTATTAAATTTGTTAAGAAAAGTTAATAGATGCTTTAAGAACATCGAGTTAGAAAAATTTTATGAAAAAAGAAAAATTAAGTTCATTTTTTGAAATTTTTTTTCATTTTTCATAAAAATAGTATAAAAATTTTCTTAAAATAATTTATTAACAATTCTCTAACCTTTAATAGGACCCAAATTTGTTCAGCTCACAAGTAATGATATTTAACAGGAGGGTGATTTACACGCACCTTAATGTTGCGTGTACTTAGAGTTAGACTTGGCCAATGCACCATTTTGGAGCCATATTAAAGTGCTTCGCAGCAGTGTTTTTACTTAAAAAAGTGCTTTGTGACGTTGATATTGGGAGCAGATAAAATTAAAAATAAAAATTCATAAATAGTGTTATGGGGTCACTGTTTGTGGACCACAAATGGAAATGCCAACTGTTGTTATGAACGTATTAAAAGCATTTCATAGACCAGCCAAACACGGCATAGAAACCTGGATGAGGACCTTCTGATGGTAAAGCCGCAATAAATCTGACGGTCATTAATAGCTTAATGTTATTGGCTACTGCTAGTGTACTTTTCTTGACCATTGATTCTTATTATTCCCTTTAGTCAATGTAAACGGACAAAAGTTTGAAAGGGGAAATAAGGTTAAAACGGCCCAATTTTAAGACTAAATCAAACCTTTGAAAAAATAAAAAGAGGAATGGCCCTTAACACAACTGGCCCTGAGGGCACAAAAGAGTCATAGACCCAGTCACCTAGATGATCCTGTCAGCGTAACCCTATAACACGTGGAAAACCATGTAAATACTTCTGACTTCTGAGTAAGATTAGTAACATAGTATTTTTTACGATATTAATTTCTTTTTTAAGAAACAAACACACACAACAGGAGTAAAAAAATTTTAACATAAAGACACATCACAAACTCCACTCAAAAGTCATAGTAACATTACTTTTTAACATGATTTGTTATGAGTAGAAATTTAGAATAATAATACTTTTTATTTGTCAAAAACTTTATAATTCAATTGGTTAACACATTCAGGTGTTTCTAAGGCAGAGTCTGGCAGACATTCAAGAATTAAATATCATCTCTCAAAACTATCGAATTATTAATAAATAAACATCAATTTTATTTGGTTTTACCATTAACATTATTTTTATAATACACTAATCATGACATATTATGTGTTAAAAATGTTGTTTCTTACTTAGTAAGAGTTTTGTAACTTAACTTATTGATATGTCTTAATGTTTTTAAGAGAGACATCTAAAGCTCAAATCGTCCTATTGAATTATAAAATAAATTTAAAAAAAATGATGTTTCATACTTTTTTGATACTTTTATGTGATTAATTAAAAAATAACAATAGGCACCGTTTTATGAGAGTGCCCTCATAAGCCTTGTTAGATGCACCTTCCATAATCAAAGAGAAAACTGATAATCACTCTTAAGTACATAAGCGAACAAAAGTATGTTGATTATTGACATTAAGCATAATTGCATAAATCAAAATTGAAAGAGTCTTATCCATCCAACTCAATCAAATGAGAGAAATTATGCTACTTTGATCAACATGTGTGGCAATTGAATTCAGCTTTCCAAGAAAGTTCTCAGTCATATCATCTTTATTCATTTTGCTAATGATTTCCCACCGACAAAAAAAAAAAAAAAAACAAATGAGCGATTAGGTAAATGTATTTTTTTATGGGTGGTTGGAAATACAAGATTCAACTTAGACGTGGGGGAAACAAAATTCATAGCAGTTATGGCTATGTCAGATCCTTTCCCAAATCATAAATTGGAAGAAATTTAACTTTTATTTTCTTCATTTAGTTAGAGTAGATCTTTAGAAAAGTTTTGGAAAAAAAAAAAACTGTGACGTATCATCTGCTGAAATTAATATTAGTAAAACTTTCAATAAATAAAAAACAATAGATAAAACAACGAAAGTCACGATCGAAACGGATAGAAACTAGAAAGAAAGTTCAAAGCCAAAAAGCAAACAAACCAAACAAAGCAAAATCCCCCCTCTTCGTCAAACAGGACAGACAGACAAAGAGGGCAAAAGCTTCTCTTCCTCTCCTTTTTTTTTTTTTTTTTTTTTTTCCTCATTCTTTTTTTAGTTTTCTTTTTACTACTTTGTCTTTATGTGTTCTGGGTGGTAGAGTAGTAAATAGTTGATAGTGATGGTGGTCTTGTGGGTGGTGGTTGATTATGGCAGTGGTGGCGAGGTTGGTGGGAGAGAGTAAATGCTGGGTTTGAGTAAACAAAAGGGCCTACACGGTGCTTATATGTGATACTAGAAAGAGAAAGAGCAAGATAGGTTGGGTTTCATAGTTGATGCATATGAATCATTGTTAAAAAGAAAGTTTTTGAAACAAAAGAGAGAGAGAGAGAGACAGAGAGAGAGATATTGTGTGTGTGTGTAAGAGATTCACATGCACGTGGTTCAGCTTCTGTTGATGGCAACTGCTAATATATGGTTTTCGTTTTTAAAAGCAGTTAAGTATTAAATTTGGCTTACTCACTCTCACCTGCTTTCTTTACAGCCAAGACAGTCACTATTTCACCATTTTCATTACAATCACTCCCATGCCTACCTGCCTGCCCTCCATTCATTCTCTCTCTCTTTTTTGCAAGCCTAGATTTTTGGTACTTTTATTTGATTTGATGCAAACCCAGAACACAAAAAGTCCCAGATCTCTGTTGTTCAGGCTAGACTGAGAGAACCCAGAAGCAAAAGAAGAAGATATTTCAATAGGTACTTGCATTTCCATTTTCTGTTTGAATTAATGCGTTTAGATTGTCAGAGTACTTTCCTTTTCAATTCCAGTGAGAAAAAAAAATGTATTTTTTTGTTGTATTTTTTCATTCTGGAAAAGAAGTGTTACATTCAAAGCACAGTAGTTAGAAAGCTCGGATCTTCTGTCAATTGGATCCAACTACCATAATGCCAAACGGATAGACACTCTGACCAGCACAGTGTTGCGAGCATGAGAAGACTTTATCAATTCCGTCTTTCTCATGCTCTTTTATGCTTTCTTTCCTGCTTTATTGGGATTGCTACAGTGTCACCAGCAACTGAGAAGGAGATTTTGCTTCAATTCAAGGGAAATATCACCAGTGATCCGAAGAGTAGCTTAAATTCATGGGTTTTGAGTGCTGACCCTTGCCAAGATTACAGTGGTGTGTTCTGTAACTCGGCTGGATTTGTGGAAAGGATTCTTTTGTGGAACACTAGTCTTGGTGGGGTGTTGTCACCGGCCTTGTCAGGTTTGAAATATTTGAGGATTTTGACATTGTTTGGGAATCGGTTTTCAGGCAATATCCCACAAGATTATGCTAGCATTAAGACATTGTGGAAGATCAATGTGAGTTCTAATGCATTATCCGGGTCAATCCCAGAATTTATTGGTGATTTACCGAGCATTCGGTTTCTAGATTTGTCAAAGAATGGTTTTTCTGGGGAGATACCATCAGCTTTATTCAAGTATTGTTATAAAACCAAGTATGTTTCTCTGTCTAGTAACAAGCTTTCGGGCTCAATTCCTGTATCAATTTTGAATTGCAGGAACCTTGCAGGGTTTGATTTCTCTTTTAATAATCTTAGTGGTGGCATTCCTTCGGGGGTTTGTGGTATTCCTATGTTAGAGTATCTGATTTTAAGAAGCAATGTGCTATCAGGAAGTGTTCAAGAGGAGATTTCAGCATGCCAGAGCTTGAAAGTTTTGGACCTTGCTAGCAATTTGTTTACAGGGCTGGCACCATTTGGGGTTCTTGGATCCAAAAATATTTCTTTGTTCAATGTCTCCTATAATGGGTTTCATGGGGAGATTCCTGAGGTAGCCTGTAGTGAGAGCATGGAATTTTTTGATGCTTCAGGCAATTATTTGGATGGGGAAATTCCACTTAGCATTACAAATTGTAGAAGTCTCAAGGTTTTGGACTTGGGGTTTAACAGGCTGAATGGAAGTATCCCAGTAGGGATTGGAAATATGGAGAATCTATATGTGGTTCGATTGGGTAATAATTCAATAGGTGGGACTATTCCAAAGGAGTTGGGAAGCATAGAGGTGCTTCTTATTCTGGATTTGCACAATCTCCACCTTGTTGGCCATATTCCTGATGATATAAGCAACTGCAAGATTCTTCGTGAGCTGTGAGTTCAATCACCTTTTTAAATTATTCTAGACTCCAATCAAACTTCTTTAATTCAAACCTGAAGAAATTTTAATTTGTTGATGCAGGGATGTTTCTGGTAATGCTTTAGAGGGAGAAATTCCTGATACCCTTTACAAGATAACTTCCTTAGAAGTTCTTGACTTGCATCAAAACCGGCTCAATGGAAGCATTCCTCCGAGCCTAGGGAACATTTTAAAAATCCAATTTCTGGATTTGTCAAATAATTCACTTTCTGGGTCCATCCCCCCTTCTCTTGGAAATCTGACGAATTTAACACATTTAAACGTCTCCTACAACAAGCTTGCTGGCACCATTCCTCCATCCATACAGCATTTTGGTCCATATGCATTTTTTAACAATCCCCTCCTCTGTGGCGCTCCCTTGGACACGCCTTGCTCAGCAAATGGCAACGGTACAAGTTCTACACGAAGGAAAACCAAGGAGCTGAGTAATTCTGTCATTGTCGCAATTGTTGCTGCTGCAGTGATCTTTGCTGGTGTTTGTGTGGTATACATCATGAACATCAGGGCTAGCAGAAGGAAAAAAGTTGATGAAACAATGGTTGTTGAGAGCACACCACTAGGATCCACGGAATCAAATGTTATAATTGGGAAGCTGGTTCTCTTCAGCAAAAGTTTGCCATCAAAGTATGAAGATTGGGAAGCTGGAACCAAAGCTTTGCTTGACAAGGAGTGTCTGATTGGTGGTGGGTCCATTGGTTCAGTCTACAGGACTAACTTCGAAGGTGGGATCTCAATTGCAGTGAAGAAGCTTGAGACTCTGGGAAGGATCAGAAGCCAAGATGAATTTGAGCAAGAAATTGGACGCCTAGGCAACCTTCAACACCCAAATCTGGTAGCTTTTCAGGGTTACTACTGGTCCTCAACAATGCAGTTGGTTCTATCTGAATTTGTCACAAATGGGAATCTGTATGATAATCTACATGGACTTGATTATGAAGGCACCAGCTCTGGTGGCAGCAATAATGCGTTGTTTTGGTCTAGGAGGTTTTACATTGCTCTTGGAACAGCGAGGGCCCTAGCTTACCTTCATCATGACTGCCGGCCTCCAATTCTTCATCTCAACATCAAATCAACAAACATACTCTTAGATGAGAAGTATGAGGCTAAGCTGTCAGATTATGGGTTGGGGAAATTGCTTCCCATTTTGGATAATTATGGTTTAACTAAATTCCACACTGCAGTTGGGTATGTTGCGCCAGAGTTAGCTCAAAGTTTGAGACTGAGTGAGAAATGTGATGTTTATAGCTTTGGAGTTATCCTTTTAGAGTTGGTTACAGGGAGGAAACCAGTAGAGAGTCCAAGAGCAAATGAGGTGGTTGTCTTGTGTGAATATGTTCGGGAGTTGTTGGAAAGTGGCTCCGCTTCAGATTGCTTTGATAGAAGTTTGCGAGGTTTTGCAGAGAATGAGCTTATTCAGGTTATGAAGTTGGGGCTCATTTGTACATCCGAGGTTCCTTCAAGGAGGCCAAGCATGGCAGAGGTTGTTCAGGTTCTCGAGTCTATCAGAAATGGATTGGGGTAATATGATTATGTATACATTACAGGATTTATTGGACAGTCTCCAAGTTAGATTAGCAGTATATTTTTGGAGCAGAGATCAAAGCAAGTAGTCTAGCTGCAAAGGGGACATTATTTAGTTGTGCAGAGAGGACAAAAGAGTTGCTTATTTGACATATATAAGAAATAGAAATTGATTCTTTTGTATTTGTTCTCCAGTTACCATCATCAATTGTTCATGACTTTTAATTTTTGCAATAAAATCATTCGTTTATTGTATCTCATTTTCAGATCAATACTAAACATTTCTCCCAATTTTTAATCTTCTCTTTGGTGCATGTGCCCGGGAATCAGCCTCTCAAAAAAAAATAAAAATTTAGGGGTAAGGTTATCTACCATAACCTCTCTTATACCCCACAAAATCTTTGTACATTATATACGACCTTTTTTTTTTTTTTTTTTTTCCCCTTAAGTGCATGTGCGCACGCGCACACACACTGATGGACACACCTGAGTGGAATGGTAGGTAGATTAGCTACTAAGATCGAGTAAGAAAAAAAGGAGATGTGAAGAAAAGAAATTTAGACAAGCCGAGACAAGCAGCAGCTAGCAATCTCCTTATATGCTGCAGCTCTTTTACTATTTTCTACTATAAATCTATTATGACTGTGGTGAGAGGAAACTGCATTATGTCAGGGTGTATCAATGGAGGGACTCATTTTAATACTACCACAAGAAACAGCCTGGGAGAGATTCTTGAGTGTACCACTTATTGTTTCTTTCAGCTCTGGTAATCTTGATGGAGTGGATTCCATAAGGACTTCAGAGGGGAAAAGGTGTTTCAATTAAGTAAAGCTATAGTGGCCTGTGACTAGAAGGCCACTAAGAGTTGAATTCTGACAAACTAAAATAGTTCAATCAGAAGAAGAAGATTGCCATGGGGACCCTCTCCCTGGAAGTTTCTGTTTGAAGTATCTCTAACTACATTTAAGGAATCAGTTTGTGATGTTTTAAAAGGAAAGCATGTAGCTTTCACGGATTGCCATTGATTAATTTTCTAAAAATGTACCCTCGTAGAATCATTTTTAGCCAAGTTTGTCTAATCACAAGTCACAACTACAGCTGCATCATTTCAAATAGGGCCGCTAAACCGCAAGAATCATATATGTTTCTAGCTGTCTGCAAATCATTGATATTGAAGGCGTAAAAGTGCACTCTAGAATGCCAAGTGGCAGAAAATAGAAAGTGACCTTCTGCCTTTTCCTTTGGGCCATGCCAATATGGGCATAGAGACCAGAATTTTTACAATGAACCTGGTTTATTTATATCTACACAGTCCAGGTAACCAAGTTTCTTTTAATCACCTCCAGATCCATATTCCAAATCTTAAGCACAAGTCCCAGCACATTAAGTATAAGGCAACTTAATCCATTGCATTGCACTTGGTTGATTCAGAGTTGAGGTATGCTTCTGCCTTCTACAACTGTGACCCTAAGGCTACAGCAACAGCTTGTAAAAATAAATCTAACCCTGTTTGACATTTCAACTATGAGATTTACAGGTTTCGGTAATTTTCCGAATTCGATCCATAACAACAGGAATATCTTTTTCGGTCAATGTAGTAAAACAGAACCGAAACCATCCAGGTTCAATACAGTGACAACAAGATCCAGGAGTTACATTAACCTTAGCTATATTCAACAACTTATCCCAGAGCTCAAGCTCCCCTTTCTCACTGTAAGAGGGGATATACCCACGCATGTCAGCCCAACAGTAGAAACCCCCATGGCTCTTTATGCACTCTATTCCCAATTGCTTTAACCCTGCCACAAATTTTATGTACATTCTTCGGAGCCTCTCTCGATTGATCTCAATGAATTGTTGAATAAAGTTTGAATCTGAAAGCATAAAGACAAGCAGACGTTGCGATAATGCTGAGATAGAGGAGAACCTTGTCAACTTTTTAGCAGCAGCCAGTACATTATCATTAAAGGAGTAGATAATGCCCACCCTAAAACCTGGAAGAGAGAGGTCTTTTGATAGACCATATACAATATGAACCCTGTTCCGGTCTAAATCTTCCAAATCAATGATTTCGGCCATGCTCACAAACTCTTCATTTCCATGAGTGGATCCGGCAAATAATTCATTTGAGACAATATGTATGTTCTTCTCTCTGGCAAAGTCTAGAAGGCTGTACAGTGTTTCCCGATCAAGCAGACCGCCCACAGGATTTGAGGGGTTTGATATGATAATCCCACGAACTTTTGTACCACGTTTCTTTGCCTGGTTGAATGCTCGATCAAGAGCTGTTATACTTAAGCTGAAATTGTCAGCACTGCGGCAGGGAACAGGTATTATTTCCACCCCAGTTCGCCATTTTACATCCCTGTCAAAACTGCATAGCATGTTCAAATTCTCAGTATTCTCACCGGATAGCTGGCAGCCTAAAGATAACTTTTGAAACACTGAATAAGTAATTACCAAGGGTAATATGGGGTGGGAACAAGAAATGCATTTCCAGTGTCGGCTAGGCAGAAGCTAAGCATCTCAATTGCAGGGGTTGCACCAGCAGTTAATATTATTTGCGAGGGGTTGAAGAAAACTGACTTTTTCATGACTTGAGACATGAACCCTGCCACTGCCTGCAGAACAAGAGAATGTTGATAAGACAACAAGAGTAATTGTAGTCCAATGATATACTACACATACAAGAAAGCTACATACATATATGTTTGAATTTTTAAGTGCCACATAAATGAAAGGTCATAACTCTGCCAAAATATGATGTTGGCATCCATGAAGGGATTAATATCCATCTAGAGAACCAGGCTTTTATCAAAGAGAGGAGAGAAAGGATGCCCCAAACTAATAATCATTACTTACATAACTCTTCTAATCAAATGGATTCATGTGTCTTTTCTATAGGTAAATTAAGCACACAGAGTTATAAACCTCACCCTAATTATTCAAATTTCCAATTATCTATAGGAAATAATGTGAACAATAAACTATGACATAAAACAAAAACGAAGTTCTAAAGTGGCAGTACTAAAATTCCAGAGTATTGTATGGCCAACTAGTCATGCCAGAGAATATCAGCTCTTAGTCTTGAATAACTTAAAATGGGCACTTTTACACAAAGTTGGGAATATACAAAACATTGAACAATTTATATCTATACTTGAACATAATTGTGTATTGCCAAACATGGTAGCAACTGTCCATCCATTCTGTGTTAAATTCAAATCTGATATAGTTAAGACGGAAGCCACCAGATCAAGAAGGTATCAATTATTAGCTCAAAAATATTGTATATTACACTCGACCATCTATAATCTAGTCAAAGAGCATGCTTGAAAGTTCAACTACTGCAATGGCAACAAATAATAGCAAATCGTACTGAAATTTAATTGAGCTCAGCATCTGTTATGTAATACCTAAAGAGAGTGCTATCATTCTTTAAGTTTTATCTTGACTAGGACAAGCACAAAAAATGATCTTTGCCAGGGCTGTTTAAGATCAACAGCTAGAAGAACATCCATTTGCTTTAAACTGCAAAGGATTAGTAGATTCCTTTGGCTGGAAACAAGTCGTTCTCAAGATGCCAGGAATCTATAGATGAGGAACCCACAACTGGAAATGTTAGATTAATAGGAGAATATTTATCAGCCACAGAAAGTTGAGCCTGCCGAGGCACAAGACAGAGTTAAGACTAATAAACCTGCTATACATCCTAGTCCAGTGAAGTAGGACTTGTTTCTTAAGGACATATCCAACAATTACAAGAAGAAAATTACATGTACTTCATTTAGTGCAATTCTTTTAGTGCTTACAGACACATTGAATTAGTTAAGAGTTTTTTTTTTTTTGAATTGCCTTCAGCAAGGTATGGCATTCAGGATCTGAACTCAGCTTCAGAAATCATAAAAACATTACCAATTATAAATCAGCAAAATCACTCTAATACACAACTTCTATGTCAGCAGCCTAGAACAGTCAACGACATTGTCACTGCCAATCAATCACATTTACCAAGAAATACAATTTTGTAAAAAGTCCAATAAAAACCAATTCATACAAATAAAAACTTGGATTCCACCACACTATCTAAGCAAGACAGAACTAGAATAAATAAAAAAAAAAACATCACCAGACAAATAAAACACAGCCGCAGTTCTACTCCTTGAATGCAACAACCCAAAAACATTCAAACCAATTACAATTTACACACTGCCAATCAATCACATTTACCAAGAAATACAATTTTGTAAAAAGTCCAATAAAAACCAATTCATACAAATAAAAACTTGGATTCCACCACACTATCTAAGCAATACAGAACTAGAATAAAAAAAAAAAACATCACCAGACAAATAAAACACAGCCGCAGTTCTACTCCTTGAATGCAACAACCCAAAAACATTCAAACCAATTACAATTTACACAGAGACAAAAAGCTCATATCACAAATATAGATTTATATGTATTAAATTACCACTTTGAGCTCCATCAACCCATCAAATGGCTGGTAACTAGCAATCCCACCAATACTCAGTTCTTCAACATATATAGCACTCTTCGCAAGCCATTCTCCAACCAAGTCCAATGATAACTATAACCCACCAAAACATTAAGGAAAAAAAAAAAAAAAAAACCCAATAATCAAAACTAGTTTACAAAAAACAATATTGAATTTTCCAAGCAATCATCGAAATGAACCAAAAAAAAAAGCAAAACCCACTTTGTTTTCAGCCAAGCCAAGCTGGATAACCCCATCCGGGTTACCCGACTGGTGATAGGGATCCTCCAGGGCCTTCCTCAAACCGACGTCGTGTGGCGAGTCACCACCCTTAACAATTGAATTAGCACGACCCGACACGTAAGCGGGTCCACCGGGGCTCCTCGGTGAGAGGTGGACCCGAGAGAGCGAGCGTGGCAGCACGGAGACAGACACCTCAGCCAACTGTCCCTCCGAATTCTCCGGCGGTGGCTGCGGAGGCGGAGGGTTCGGCTGGGAACGGTGGCGTTTGAGGTAGAGCTGAAAAAAGTAAAAGAGAGCGCAAGGAATTACAGAGCCTAAGAAAAGGCCACCTCGTCCTTGAACCACGCCTTGTAGAGGCACTATAACTCTCATGCCTGTGCTGCTTGTGATATTGTGCTTGCTGTAATGTTGTCGCTCTTCTTCTTCTTCTTCTTCTTTTTCTTCGGAGCTCCGAGAACGGAACAAACGGGTCCGGGTCATTATTACAGTAAAGACATGTGGGAGCTCGATGAAAAACGCTGCGGTTTATTTGTGTGTGGTAATGGTGGTCGGAGAGTTCGAAGAAGAAGGAAAGTGGATTGTGTGTTTGTGTTTGTGTTTGTGTTTTTGTTTGCGTTTGCGTTTGGCGTTTGCGTTTGGGTTTGTGTGTGGGAGAGGGAAGTGTGAGAGTGCCGATTTGTTTTTTTTTTTTTTTTTTTGACTTTTTGTTTAAATTTTGATTTTGGATTTTTGAAATTCTATAATGTTGTTGTGCACTTGTGCGGCGTTCCTTTGTTTGAGGCCGAGGATAGATGATGGATTTAGGATCTAGTTGCTGGGATTTTTTTTTTTTTTCTTTCTACTTGAGTTATTACTTTCTTAGCCTAAAATGATACAAATTGTGACTTATTAACAAACTTTGTCATCATCTACTTTTTTTTTTTTTTTTTTAAAAGATAATTTCAACATTTAAACTTTTGTATCATTTACTTAGTAGAGTTTTTTAACTCGATTGATTGTCACCTTCTAAAAAAATATATATATATATATATTGTCACCTAATAAATATTATGTCTCAACCAAATTAGCCAACAAAAATAAATAAATCAGCCAATAAATTTGTAATTTTCCATTTGCTTTTAGAAGCTAAGGTTTTATTTATTTATAAACGCCCCAAAGGAAAAAGTATAAAATAAAATGGAGGATTTAGTCTTGATTACAATTTACAATAGCTTATTGTCTAATTTTGGGGCATTTTTCTTTGTATTGTCAAGTGCTGTGTTTGGATTGACTCCACTTTTAGACGAGGGTTGAATTTGCTACTCTCATCAACACATATTATGATGAAGGCTAGTAGTATTATCCTAAGAGATGCACACAAAAACGTTAATTTGCAAATAAAAGGGGGTTAGACAATGAATACAATAAGCAAAGGCATCGAGCCTTAAAATATGACCGGAGGAGAAAATTTTGGAGTGATGTGATAGTGAAGATGAAGAGGATTAGGAAGAGGATTCTCCACATGTGATTGTTAGGGTTTATGCAATTATGCCCTAAAATCTAATTTATGAGCATGTCATAAATAATTAAATTGTTTAATTATATGAGACTATTTGTAAATGAACTAACGAGACATTATCATAGTCCTTGAGATGCATTGTATGTGATTTATGTAATTTAGTCACAGAAGATATAAACCATAAGTTCCTTATAAACTCAAAATGTAGTTTGTAGTCAGTGATGAAATTGGACATTTCATCTGCGAAGATTATAACACATCAACTAAGATGGTTTGTTTTGATCATGAAAGTTGAGACTTCTAGTTGATGTGTCTTAAGTGTTAAGACATATTGAACTTAGGAATGGCAACGAGTCGAGTTAGGGCCGAGTTTTTTCATACCTATACCCGACCTACAGGCCAGGACCCACGTTTATTAAATAGATTTTTTTTTTTTTTTTGGGCCTAGACTCGCCTAGCCAGGCCACTTCAGGGCTCAATCTTCAGCCCCTAACAGTGGCCTAATCAATTAAAAAATAAAATGTTTTCTTGAGAAAAAAGAATCACAATAGCAGTGCAGCACAAACAACAAATCTAAATGAATCTCAAATCAAATCCACCATAACCATTCAAATTTCCTATTCACAAAAACCAAATACATTTGAAATCAAAATTTAAAACAAGTACATGCAAGGAACATCAAATCTTAACAACAAAATCTAAATCCCTAAACTCACTAATCAAATAAAGAAAAAATGGAAGAAGAACATCAAAAACCATTGCCGTAAATCACCGTGGTTATTCGTCTTCGTCTTCGTGGGTGAGATCGCAGAGGCTTTGCGGTGAGAATCTTAGATTTTCATCTTCTTCTTCTTTGGCAAAGAAAGTGAGACCGAGAGGCTGAGAGCATGAGAGAGGCACGACTGACAGTTGGTGGTTGATGGCGTGAGACATGAGAGGAGAGTGAGTGAGAGTGGGAAAGGAGAGTGAGTTAGAGTGGGGAGTTGAAGAGAAAGAGATGAGGGGCGGTTGAAGTCTGAAGAGATTGTGAGGGTAAGGTATTTTAGGGTTTTATCAATATATATATATATATATATATATATATATTTAAGCGGGTCAGGTCGAGTCCGGGTTCGGGCCGAGTTTTTGTAAAAACTCGGACCCGTTTCAGGTTTGTTTTTAAAAACCTAAACCCAACCCTATTTTTAATCGGATCAGGTAAAACCCAGCCCATTAGGGTCAGACCGGGCCAAGTACCCGCAGGTCGAGCAGAAATTGCCATCCCTAATTGAACTGGACCGCTGTGAGATTAATTATTCAATCAACAACTGTCACTTGAATGATTAATCTCATGACTTCTAATTTTATAGACTTTTAATCTTGAGAGGATAGTGAACCAGATCATGAAATGTAGGTTACTTTGATATATTAGGAGTGAGATCTAATATTGATGGTCAAAATCTCAATATGTTGGGTAATCACACGTAGTGTTGAGGGAACATATATTCTCAAGATGGAATTCATAATCTCTTTTTATAGAGACAAGAAATATCCCATTGAGATAAGTTTAATGAGAACTAGTTATTCAAGGCGCCTATTTTAGTAAAGAGTTACTAAAGTTTATATTTATTGAAATCGGATTTCAATAAATATGAATAACTAAAAGATTAAACCCAATATTTAAGGACAAAATAGTTGTTTACAAAGTGACGGTTCATTATGACTTTTTTTACTATGGATATTTCATGGAGGGTCAAATGATATCATTAAAGTCTTAGGATATAATTTATTAATAAGGTCTAGAGTGTAATTGTATTTATATAATGATATTAAATATAATTAATGGTAACTTTGAACTTGTCAAGAGTTGACAGATAAGCCCAAGGCCCATTGGAGCTAGAGTCTTATTTGTTTCATTTGGTCCCATCTCAAGCACAAATTAAAGCCCAATTGAGCTGGCACAAAAGGCTAACCCAATTCGATAATCAGTTATTTATTTAATAAGAGTTATTAAATAAAGGAACTGCCAAGGCAATTAAACGTATGTATGATGAAAAGAAAATAAAACAGTTTTTCTCTACAATGAGAAGAAGAAGAACAATATTTTTTTAAAAAGAACTTTTCTTTGAGAATCAACGTACATATAAAGACTGATTGAGAGATCACTCTTCTCAGGCACCATGTGGAATTGAGATGTTGATTAGAGGTATTCTCAAGTCTTGGTTTTGAATTTCACTGTAGCAAGGTACACTTTCTAGTGTTTGTTCTAGAATTCAAGGTTACACGTTATCTCTCTTGAATGAAGTAAATCCGTGTTTGTTGCTTCCGCTATGTGTTATGTATGAGATGCAAAACCAGTTTTTCCAATAGTGATCATGAACCTAAGAAACTTGTTTCGACTTCTATTATTTTTGGCACAAAAATGTTGTATTTTGTGAGACAATAGTAAACAAAAACATTTGAGGTTAGTGAAGCTTAAGAATGGTAACAAGGTGGGTTGTCTATTCCCCAGCCCCGCCCCGCCCTACTTCCACTTCAACGCAGGTTTTATTTCTTCACCCTGTTCTAGCGGATACCTGTGGGTGCCCACGGTACTCGTCTAGCCACATTCAAAAAAAAAAAAATTATATAATTTATTATAAGTTTATTTTGAATGTATAAAATTAAAACTCATAAAAAATTATTAAAAAAAAGTTCTAACTTTTCAATACCTTCTCAAAGCATAACAATACAACAATTTAAGTAATAAGAAATACAAAAACAATTCAAACATAGGAATACAAAAATTACAAAATATAAACAATGTAAATATTAAAACATAAAAGTATAAATTCAATAATACAATATGAGAAAAATCATAAATTTAAAGTTAGAATACTAAAAGCACATATGTATGTCTTATAAAAATAACCTATAAATAAATAAATTTTAATAGTTAAAATATAAATGGGATGAATGCCGGGGGAGGGGGGGGGGGGGGGAAATGTTAACCCTCGTCTCAGCCTTATTTGTTATGTTGGTTGGGTAAAACTCGTACATCAAGGACAAGTGAGGTGGGTACTCACGGGTGTGGGTTTAAATTACCATCCCTAGTGAAGCTTATTTTTCCACATTCTCTAAAGTTTTCAACTACTTCGCTTTTATAGAGATCTTTAAGGATGTCTAAAATTCCTAAGGGGCTACTCTTAACTGATAAAACTAGTGAGTTTTTGTGGTCTTAAGCTATGAGTCTCGTAAGGAGGTGAAATTGGTTTGGTTCAAAGTCGATTTTGGGTAATCTAGTCAGTGGAGGTTAACTGTTTTGCTTCCCTTAAAGATTTGTAGGTTGCTGGGAGTTATGGATTTGGAGGATTATGTCGATGAGCATTTAATGGTGATGAATAAACATTCATTCAAAATTAAATATGTTCATGCGATAGATCTTGGATATTGGGGTAATTTCCCCCAAAAGAGATCCCTTTTAAGTGTGCTTGGATCACATGGGATAGGATAAAATAAAAATGATCATGAGCTTGATCTTGATCTTACATGCATGTTGGGTTGTTTTATTAATTGGGTTTACAGTGAATTAAACATTAAGTGACATTACAAAGATTTTTTTTTCTTAGATAAATAGGAGGAAGTGAGGATGGATCTGTTTTATGAGAATTGTTTTTTCTTATTAAGTTAAGACATCAATTGATTTTATGGCGTAAGCAAGTTTGAACCTCAAATTTGTTAATCGACAATAAGAAATTTTATTAATTGAGTTAATTGGATATACAATAATTATAAATTTTTTTTTATAAACTATAATTATAATTAGTTATTAAAGAAGTACATAATGAAAAAAAATATTGTAGTACTATTCTATGCTGTAACTTCTGCAATAAATAATTGATCGCAAAAACAAATAGTAAAATTGAGTATTTGAAGGTGGATCCCAACTCTCTAACTTAATGCTCAATCTGTATCAAAAGATCGTGGTGATCATCATAAATAAATATTCATCCAATAGATCTTTGGGTATTTGGGTAATTTCAAGGACACTGGTAATAGTTTAGTATATAAAGCAAACATTGTTTATATCTCAACCGTTGAACGATTCTCTCGACATTATAAATCCCAAGAGGAATCTTAAAGACAAGTATGGCCAGAATCAGCCCATAATTGGTCCACAACTACGAAGTCATTGGCTCCTTACTAGATGACGAAAACGCCGGTTTTGTCATGGTTTACCACTACAAGCCACGCAACCAAAGACTTCCAGCTAGGCAAGCCACCAGACATCCCCAAAGCCATTATACAACACATAAACTATGCCCTCATCTTGTTTATCATTCATAGAAATAGAATCATAGTATACATATATGTGTCCAATAATGCCAGATGCAATGCCTTGTCACTTTCCTTAACCTTTTAGATATCACCATAATACCATCTCCTTACCTAGAACACTTGCAGCAGTGGAGCTAAATAGCTATATAGCTATTTTAGCTCCATCAAATACACAAAAAAACCCATACATCGGTAGAGTTATACCTATGCACATGGAGTTCTTCCACAATATGTGACCATTTGGTAATAAAGCTATTGTAATGTACTCGTTTGACATTCTTGCTGGAGTCAACCTTTAATTGTTGATATTTAGGGTCTGTTTGGTATATTATTTTAAACTTATGTTTTTAATTTTTAAACAACATTATATGCATTTTCATACACTTTTTTACCTACATGTATTTCTAAAAAAATTGAAAACTGTTATTTAAACACACGTATCAAATGGTCTTTAGTAGTTGTGCTTTTGCAATAATATAGAGCTTTAATTTAAAAGTTTTCAAAGTGTTTCGAGTATTTGACAAATTACAGTGGGTAGTTCTTTAACATTATGAACTTATAAAATATGAACAGTGAATTGTAGATTTTTCATCTCTTATTAGAAGCTCAAAATTTCAGTTTTAGTAAGTTGCCAAAAGCCCCAATTTTTTTGTCCCAGAATTTTTCCTAAAAGTTTTAAATTTTAACTTTAAGAACCATTAAAGAGCTCTTTTAATGAAATTGCCAAGCAGTTTTCAGTTAAAAAAGTTTTAACGCCCTTTAAGACACTTTCTGTCCTCTCCAAAAGCAGAACCAGACAACCCTATGTTAATAAAATTTGCATTTGGATCAATGGAAACTTGTTTAACCAAGGACAGCACATAATTACTACTATACAAGGACAATATAAGTAGGAAAATAATTTTTTTTTAACATTTTCTTTTTAATTTGTGCATGCTCGACTTCTCACACACTTAAGCATATGTTTTTTTCAGGAAAATACTATTTTTTTTAACTTTTTTTTTTCGGTAAAATAACATTCTTTTCAAGTTATTTAGGGGGTGTTTGGTTTGTATTTTTAAAGAATCATTTTCAGTTTTTAAACAACATTTCATGTATTTCAACGTACTTTTTCACCCACACGTATTTTCACAAATGTTTTCAAACAATAATTTTCAGTTTTTAAACACATGTACCAAACGGGCCCTTAGGATTTTTGTGTGTAAAGTTTGAAAATGCGATTTCAAGGGAGAAAATCATCACATTCTTGTTGTGCTTATTTGGTAATGTTGAATTGGCATTAATTCATGGGTAAATAAATTTTTTTTTGGGTAAATTACAAAGTTGGTCCCTATTTTTTACATCATATTTTAGTTTAGTCCCTAACCTTTCACTTGTGTCAATTTAGTCTTTAACCTTTTTAGTGCCGTGTCAATTTAGTCCCTATAATTATCCATTAGATGGAAAAAATTGATATGTCAAATGAAACAATAAAAATTTATTTTTAATGTCATATCAACGGCCAACTTTATTGCCACATCAATTTAAAAAAAATTAAATTCAACCCATGTAAGATAAGTTTAGGGAAACTAAATAGGTTCTAAAATCAATACTCCATCTTTGATGAGGTAAAATTTCTCTATTCATTAACAAAGTACCAAAAATAAAGGGGAGACTAGGGCCCTGTTTGGATTACCCATGTTTTGAGTCATATGACTCAGTTCTCATCACTTAAACTGAGAATTGCGTGGGACCCACTGAAAATATTGTGTTTGGCTTGATTTCCTCTCCCTGTTTTCATCACTCAAACTCAGTTTGAGTTGAGCTACAGTGCAGAAAACTGGAAACACCAAATTGGTGTTTTCAGTTTCTGAGTTACATAACTCAGTGGCAATTCCATAAAATTGTTGACCTCGTGGAGCCCACTCGTATGACTTGTCCCATCAAGTAATGTCTCTCTCTCCAACTGGTTCTTCTCTATCTCTTCTTCTTCTTCATTTTTGTTTTCTTTTACCCAAAGCTCTCTCTTCTCACTGCCCTTCATTGCTCCTTCACAAGCCGCTGCCACCACCACGCCAGTCATCACCATCACGAGCAACCACCACGAGCAACCACAAGTCGTCACCATCAAGCTCAGTGATTTGGGTCTCTGATCAACCACAAATCATGATTTGGGTCTTCGATGTCGTCACCATCAAGCTTAGCCCAGATCGGTTCATCTCTGATCTAAGGATTTTGATCCAAGCTTGTGATTTGGGTCTCCGATCCAAGCTCAAACCAGACCCTTCGCTGTGGACATTAGCTTGTACTTCACCGTGGACATCAAACCAAACCCTTCGCCGTGATTTGGGTCTCTTTTCTTTTTTCTTTCTTCTTCACTCTGGTTTCTTCTCTTAGCTGATTCTTTTTTCTTTCATTTTTTTTTTCTTCACGCGGTGATGGCTGTAACGTGGTGAGACCTGATGCTTCTTCTTTTTTCTTTTTCTTTTTTTCTTCTTCAATCAAACACATTTGGTTGAGGGCTGTTGGTGGGTTTGGATTTTTGATTCATTCAGATTTTTTGGTGGAGGTTGTGGTTGTGTTAAAGGCTGTTGGTGGTGGTGGTTGTGGTTGTGGATTTTTGGATTTGCCGTTGGTGGTGGTAGAGGTGGAGCTTGGTTGATGGTGGTGGATGAAGGGTTTGCCATTGGTGGCGGTGGAGCTGGGTTTCGATGTAGCTAGGTTTGAAGACATGAGTAGCAACCATATTCTTCTGTGTAGTGTCAGTGGGTGGGTCCATCATTTTGGCAAAAAGTGAAGATAAAAACTGAGATACATGACTAAGTTTTGTGATCAAACAAAAGTGTTGGAATTTTTGAGTGACAATGGAGTTTGGGTGATGAGTCATGGGTTTTGAGTTTGAGTTATGAAAATTGAGCACTGAGATATGAAAACTGAGACACCCCTAAACCAAACGGGTCCTAGATCATTCATTCTCAAAACTACGCAACCTCTAGGCTTTGCTTACAAAAGGATTGCTATGTCAATTATCTAGTGCCTTCCTTCTAATCTAATTTGCCATTTGCCATTGTAGATAACCAAACTTATGAAAAGGGTTGACGCTACATTCATCAAACATTTATCTAATTCTAATCGCACCAAAGGCAATGAGAAAAAGACATAGGACAACATTTTTCACAGGCAACATCTTTTATTTATACTACGTTTAAACTTCTCAACAAATACTTGGGACCAATTCTGATATCAATTTCTTTCCTTTGAATTTGGTTTTTGTAAAAACTTCAGGTCTCTTTCACTAGCTACACAACAGCTCTGATATTAGCCCTTATTTTAATTATTTGTGCACAAGACCTTTCCAAAATCTCTAGAGAGAGAGAAATCGCAAAATAGAGAGAAACAAACCTCTCATGTGTCTCAATTTAATTTGGGTTTTTTTTTTTTTGACGTAACGGCACAGTTAGCAGTTGATGTGGTATGAAAAATAATTTTTTATTATTCCATTTGAACACATTAGTTTTTTCTATCCAAAAGATAACAGTAGAGATAAAATTGACACAACACTAAAAAAGTTAAGGACCAAATTGACACAATTAAAAAATTAACCAAATTGAAATATGGTGTAAAGGACAATGACTAACTTTGTAATTTACACATTTTTTATTTTCCAAGAAACCATTCCACCATTTTGGCTGGATCATTTCCCAAAATGGCTATTGACATACTAATTTTTATCACTTAATTTTTATTTTCTAGTAGTGACGGAGTATTATAGAGAGATAAATGTTTAACTCCCCTTGTACAAGCAAAGATTACCTTCTCCTCGCATTGTGAAGTAGCTCTAACTTTAAAAAGTTAATTAAAAAGCCGTTAACAAAAGCCAATTAGAAACTAAACTACTTCTATTGTGGAGGGATTGTACGATAGGAAAATTATTGAATACTCTGAGAGTATCATAAATGCGTACTCCCTCCTCTCACATGAATTGTGGATCATATTATAAATTTAATTAGTGGGACCTACAGTTATGTGAGAGGGGGGAGTACGCATTTATGGTACTCCAGGAGTACTCAATAATTACCATGTTCAATAGAAAACAAACTATCACATTGCTTTGTGAAGTAATTACAAATTAGCGGAGAAAATTACATTTTTTTTGTCTATTAATCTATATAAAGAGGAAGACTACCCATAAAGAAGGATTTTCCACTGCAAATCAACAAATTCTCTTCTTTTATCTTAAGACTTAAGAGTAGGTCTAACTTAGTCCTTTGCAAATAGTGTAACGTATAAAATTCACTAACTTGTTCTATAATTTAATTGAGACTAATTTTAAGGTCTTTTACATTGAATAATTAATTGAATTTCGATTGAGATTACCCTTGAAATTTTTAGTCTAATCTTCTTTGACTAATGCAAGTAAGTACTTAGACATTTAGGAATACTTTGATCATATAGTATTGAGGAATGGCCCTGTAGGTAAATAACATTAGACTTGCATAAAACGATGGATGCGTAAGTTTGATGCTTGAAAGCTTGAGAGCAATATCGGTGTGGGTTTATGGCTTGAATCTTTGGCAACTTAACGGATAATGTTTTTGGAGATTGATAGTTATAGGATTGGCTCTATATTAAACCAAGTCCAAAGGTGATTTGTCTTAGATGTCTACTTTACTTTGGCATTATATAGCTTGCAAATGATGGCTAAGAAAATAGCACTGTATTGGGATGGAAATGGGTGTGTGTGTCTATATATTGGGATGGAAATGGGTGTGTGTGTCTATATATATATACATGTATATATGGATAAGGATGGAAATATAGATACTTAATTCAACCTCTCTCAGTCACATTTAAGGTCCATTTGTTCTTTATGATTTTATTTTTAAAAAAATGTTTTTCATAATTTTTTTTTTTTTTTAATGTTTGCTACCACAAAAAATAAAAATCGATACAATATAGCATCTTTTTAATGGAAAATGTGTTAAAAATTATTCAAGATATTCTCATTCATTAATAGCATATATGGATTTTTTTTTGGGGGGGGGGGGGGGGGGGGAGGTGTTTGAAGAGAAGGAACCCTTGACGAGATCAACCCAACTATTTATCAAATCAGGCTCAGCCCAATCAAGACAATCTAAGTATTAGGCGGATCAGGAAAATCGAGGGTGGCAGCCCACCCGAGGAGACTGAGGAACGGATACCCCTCGAGAGATATGAGGTAGGCCGCAAAAGCTATGAGATTGGAAGCTGAGGAGGACCATGGTGATGTATGGATAAAAGAGGGAGGAAATTTTCAGATAAAGTATCTATCACCTCCGCATTAAATGCTCTATAACAACTCAGCCTACCGCATTAATGACATAATGACCCCTGAATAATGCCCTCACAACTCGTATCCTACTCTACCACCACCAGCAAGGCAGTGATGGGAAAAGTATCCAAAGAAAGATCAGCAGCCCTCCAAATGGAAGGCTGGGATGCAATTTGAACAGCAATAAAAGGGGAGAACAACCATACTACAAGTTGTAATTCCATTCAAGCACAATTCATCCTTGGCCAGCTTGAGGAGAGTAATAAACAAGAATTCACTTTTCCTTGTCTAATTTCTATCAATATTAGGCCATCTCTAGAGTCCACCTTTTTTCTTTAAGAGCAAGACTTAGGTACAGTACTTAGGTGCTGTTCCTTAGGTACCCATTTTAAGATTCTGCCATGTGGATTTTTCCTCATGGGATGAAAGGGTATTTTTTAATTAAGTAGCCACATGGCTAAATCTTAAAAGGGGAACCTAAGGAACAGCACCTAAGATATTGTACCTAAGTTTTATCATTTCTTTAATCATTAGGCCACATTTTTTAAGGAATTTAAGTGTTGACATGCTTTTCCATCTCTCTAAATTAATTGTATTAGGTTCCCATCACTAGCCCATTCTAAGTGGGTTGGGCCGGGTTAATATCCCCCCTACAGATGTATTGCCAAGAAATCAAATACTTCTATGGTTTGATGATGAGCCCTCCATTGAGGTGTTGGAAAAAAACATTGATTTCCCAAAGTAATAGCGGTTGCAAGAAAAAGACCTAATAAATTCAATGGATTTACATCTTTTATTAATGGAAATTTTTTTGATGGGGTGAGAATAGGGCCTTCCTTGTGTATCCAAAAAAAGAAAAAGAAAATTGGTCCATCCCAGAATTAAAAAAAAAAAAAAATTGTTGAGGTATTATTCAGTGTGACATGAGTTACCAACGAATGTGATGAGGTTATTGTCATGTGTAACATGATTACTAGTAGCAGTAGGGGTACCATACCCACAAAATAAAATAATGAAATTGTAGAGTTTACATATACTTGTTGTACTAATGTCACTTCACCATCCAAATTACTTCAAGACAGTCATATATAACTCATAAGTAATTACTAGATAACAAAATTATACAATAGACTTGCAATTTCATTAGAAACGGTATTATGGCTTACCATGGTCAAAGAATTGACAAGAGGGTGGAGAGATATTTTCTTGTGTTGTTCTTCATAACACTACAAATCTCTAGCAAAAATTAAGCCATTGCACTTACGAACAAGTACGGGGTGTTTGGTTGTTTGTAATATGTCTTTAATGTGATGCATATTACGATGATATGACATTAAAGTTTTTGGTTTATTTTATTTTTTCTATCATTACTATAATTTAAAATTACAAAATATATCACATCATCTTAATCTTATCACATTCTTAAACAATGTAATGTTGTACCATTGTGTTGAGATTACATTAATAGAAGATTATAATAACGTAATATTATGACGTAATGTAATATCGCGACGAACCAAACGCCCTCTAAAAGATATGACATCAAGTGATGCATCAATGATCTTTAGGTTAACTAACACTTCTTAGTGTTTTTAACGAAGATCTTCATGGACATGACTGTTGTATGGACAACTATTTTGGGCTTGGCCTAACCAATATTTCAAATAAATAGGTATCCATTAATGGAGACTAAGAATTGTTAGCTTAACCAAGGGTTTTGTAACTGAATTGATACTTTCCTATGCACAAAGTGCTTGAAGGTTTAAGGGAAAATAATTTGAATTGCAGATTTAACAGCATATTGTAACTATCTATATAAAACAAAGTAGTTGTTAGCTTAGAGTAGTTCCACAAGCACAATATTTTCATTTTCGCAATTCATAATAAAATCTAGGTGAAAAGTTATTATTGGTTCTCATTTAGACTCATTACTTATATTAATTTTTAACTTACTATTAACAACTTTACTGATTAAGGACACAAAAGACTTGTCCCTTTCTTTTGATCATCTGCTTTACTCTCATACTAAGAGAGAAAGAAACGTTGTTGCTCATAGCTTGGCTAGATATGTCATTGGCAATTTGACATTTCAAATTTATTAGTGTGGTTGAAGGATGTTCCATCATAAATTTTTTCTATTTTTCATTCTAATTTAGATGGTATTCATTAATAAAATTCAGTCATTTTCCCCTTAAAAAAAAAAAAAAAAAAACTGTTAGTTAGACTTTGTTGTGAACATGTTGTGCCCCAAGATTTATTTTTTTATATTTTTTTAAGGTGCCCGTAGATTTATTTGGTAGCTTACGTAAGAATGCAGTAAAATTCTTCATCTTTTATAACCTTTATTATTCTTTAAACATACTGAACGAACGTACCTCACCAGTGGTATCCAATGCACACACTGAACGAACGGAGACAGGGAGTGGCATCCAATGCACACACTAAATGAACATCTATAAATTTTGGGTGCATCTGACAATTTTTATCTGCAAAGTATTTATCTCATTTATCAAGCAGCCTGAGCAAGGGAACCCACCCAGTTAAATGCAAACCAGAGAGCAGAGAGGATTCCTCTTATTTTTATCTCCAAAGGACTTTTTTCTTGTAATTTAAAAAAAAAAATGAATATGTCTAAAAAGGACTTTTTTTTTTATTTTTTTTTTACAAATTTAGTGCAATTTCATAGGTGCCTTTTTCACCAGAAGAATATGCCATTTTGTGTTGACTTTTACCACAAAGATTGCCTCTTTTAACACAGAGAGAGGTCATGTCATATCACATATCACTCAAGGCAAAATTGATGCATTGCTATCCTCATTTCCCATTTCCCATTTGATGACTAAATTCTCATACCAGCTGTTATTACTTTTTCGTGTTACTAATAATAATAATAATAATAATAATTACAAAACTCCCATACCCACACAAATTACTTCCAAATATCATGTTTTTGGCCTGAACAAGTTATCACTATTCTAAAATTCCTTAACTGGTTATAGATTCATGTAAAACAAACATAATTTTATTATTTTTTAATGTAGGGTTAGATTGTTGCCTCATGTATAGCATTTACATCAGTTAGTCCAAAATTTCTTTCTATTTTGTAAGAAAAAATCTACTTTTTCTATTTTACATACCTATTTTTACAAAATATCCACATCAATTTATTTATTCTATACATTTATTCAATAAAATATTCATTTCTTTAACACTGTTTATTTATTCCCAAAACCCACTAATTAGGCCTGAGCACTGAGCCCAACAGATCAACCCCACCAATCAACCATCCTACCACCAATCAACTCTAATAGAAAATCAATCAGCCACCATTGTTCCTCTACCTTTGCAAATACAACCATCAATGAATCTCAACGAAACTTCCAAAACCTTACTCGACAACCTACTTACCACCACCAACCAAGAAGACCCCATCACCATCCTTTCTGTCTCTAATAAACTCCAACTCTCTTCCTATTCACAAACTCTTGCTTCTTTCACCTTCTCCGCACTGAAAATCCAAGACCCGCCTCACAGATCGGCTTGAAATGGTAGAGGAGCCCGTGGAGCCTAATGGGTCTTGCCGGAGGTGCAAAAGTAGGGCGGCCTAGACCTCCTTATCACCACCAAAAAATCCAAATGAGCCCAAGCTCTCCCAAACCTTGGTCACAGATGAGGGAGAAGAGAAGAAAGAGAGAACAGAGAAAATGATAGAGAGAGACTCGGTTTGCTTAAAGGAGAGAGAAAAGTAAAACTAAAATTAAAATATTAATAAAATAATAGGTACACGGGCTACAGTAATCGTGCAAATACACATGGTTATTGTAGCTTATGGAACTATTTACACATTTTTACACCTACTAATGTGAATGTTTTTTTGTTTAAAATGTGTAAAATTTATACTTTTTTCTTTTTTAAAAGACTATAAATAAGCTGCCGTGGTTTCTCTTAGAAACTTAGAATAACATTGGTCATTTTAAGAAATGTTGGCTCTTCCAAGTTAAGAAGGTCAATAACATTAATATATTTCACCAGTATTTATAGCAGTTCCTATTTACAACAACAGTGGAGGATTCCTAATATTATTATGTGTCAGAAATTTAAGGGAATTTATTAGTAGTATGAATTGTTTTCTTTAATTCCATTTTTACCCTTTCATTCTAATGTCTTATTTGAATTTTGCTGATGCCTGGGTGGGCCCCCTATCTTTATCAACCTGACAACGAATAAAACCGTTAGGGTCAATCTTGCAATTATCTTGAAATCCCAAGGGCAAATCCCCAACGCGCCGAAATTTCAGAGTGGTCCGACAAGGTTTCGCCGCCCGAAACGAAAAGCTCAAACCCCGATACCACTTGCCTCCACCCTGTCTTTCAAGAACTGAAGACCCGAAATTACAATGAGAAATTACCAAAAAGCCCCTTGCTCAACGAATTAAATAATATTTCCCCCGGAGCCATTAATTCAAAATTTTTGGATCGTTACAAAAGTACGAAATACGAACACCCTCGGCAGTCGGCACTATAAAACAAAAATAAAATAAACAAACAAACAAAAAACGAAATCTTGCTGTTTATAGTCGTACCTTGTGCTTCAACATTTGTACCCTTCAGCTCCTTGAAATTTCGGTTTCTTCGATTCTTTGTTTGCTACAGTGAAACGCAGCGAAATCTGCGCCGGTTCTCTGCTACAAAGCACTACTCGGATTTCCAATCTTTTTATTATTAGAAGGGGATTTTCATCGGATCGGATTCGGAGCTCCATACAGAGAGAGAGAGAGAGAGAGAGAGAGAGAGAGAGAGAAAGAAGGCTCGGATGTAGAGAGAGAAAGAGAAGGTTCTAGAGAGAGAGAGAGAGAGAGAGAGAGAGAGAGAGTGATGGAGGTAGAAATGGAAATGGAAATGGAAATGGAAATGGAGGTTGAGCCAGTGTTTGAGGTTCGTGAAGTGGTGGACTTTGACTATGAGTTCGAAGCGGCAATGTACTTCGATTTGAGTCGAGCCGAGACTCGAGCGGAGGCTTGTGAAGCTGAGCTCTGGTTCGAGTCCGCTAAGGAGTACCCTCCTTCTCGTCAGTACCTCTATCTTAAACCCTAATCTCATTTCAATCTTATAATAAAATACTAATTATTTCATTTCCTTAATTTTTTATTATTATCTAATCCAATGCTGAGTGCATTTATGTGTTACTTTCTATTCTCAATTTGTGCGTTTGTGTGATTTTGATTTTCCTAATAAATAAAAAAATTCAATTTCTGTGAGTTATAGATAGGCTTATGTGTGTGTGTATATATATATATATATATTTTAGTTTAATTTGAATTTTGTGTATTTTCTGTTACAGCTTTTGTGACAAAGTTAGTTAAGAGAGAGGATATTCTGCTGGAAAATGTGAACACCTCACCAAAACCAAAGAATGTGGAAAGTACAATGGAGTCTGATGTTGGCGTGGGCCGAGATTTTTGTGCATTAGATGTCAATAACAAAGGTATTGTTTATGTCTGTTATCTTCTATTCAACTTGTTCTATGATTGTAATATGACCCCAAGTGCTATAATTCCTGCCAATAAGATTATTGCCGTTATTTAGTGTTCGTTTGGGTTAGCGCAGCTGTTTGAAAAGTTGCGTTTTTTAAAAAGTTAATTTTTGGAAACCATATAGTCAAGTGTTTGGTAAAATTTGTGAAAAAATGCCATTGATGTGAAAATGGGTTTTTTTTGAAAAAGCATCCCATGAGCTGTGATTTGAAAACAAGCTTTTTGCCTGGCTTTACAAATGCAAAGAAAAACGCCAATTTTTCCGCGTTATCATTTGAATTTGTTGATTTTCCCCACGAAATCACAGAGACAAACTGGCTCTTTATCTGGTCAATTCCTTCATTATACCAATGCTGTCACTCTGTTGCTTCCACTGCTAGTATGATATAGTACTTTACAGGCATTGTAATAGTGGAGTATATAGTTCAAATTGTAGCACTGTGGCTGGTTGATTCCATCGGATGATGGCAGTGCATCATTCTTTGATGATAGCCCATATTTATTTTGATATGAGGTGCGTATTGTAGACATAGTTCACTCTCAAGGTTTACTGCTTTCACAAACAGTTTCCTTACAAATTACACCTTTAGGATTGAGTCCTCAAGTTTTTTTTTTTTTTTTGCAACCAGCTGTTAGTAATTAAAAAATGAATATATGTCTCTGTAGTTGGACTATCTATAAACATAATGAGACAAATTTCAGTGGATCTGTTGGTGGATGGTGTGGGAAAAAACAAAAAAGGAACTTTCAAAACAACCTTTGTAGCATCTTTATTCTGTTTCTTGTCTAGACTGTGGTTGTCTAATGGTATGAATGTATGATGTCTTACATGGTCTTCCAGAGTGTGAAGGAATGGATAGAGGGATCTTCACTAAATTACAGAGTGGCAATCTGCAGAAATTTCTGAATCAACCCTTGGAATTAACTACAGGTGACCATCTTTCTACCCTGACAAATAATGCATGTCATAAATGATCTTGCCAGAGGGTTAAAGACTTACCAATACAGCAATTTGTAGTGACTATTCAAATTCACAGAGGCATATAATTTTCACTACTATAAGGTTTGATTAAGTTCTGTTGAGCCATCTTAATTTACAGTCTGGAATGTGTGTGGTCTCTTGATCCATGCATTACAACTGTTAAAATTCAACAATTTTAACATAAAAATAAGTTGCATCTTCCATAGTTTAATCATGTTTCTTAAGATTGTCTTCTCATTATTGCTAATTTATTATGACTTTCTGTTTCTGATGCTCTATCTTTGCAGGCATGACATATTACAATCACCCATCCACTGACAAGCTAAAAGCTAAAGCAAAGTCTGCTGTCAAACCCTTTTTTCCTAGGAGCTCAACCTTGATGAAACCTACGGCTAGCCAGTTGGCTAAGCAAAATCGACCTGTCCAAGTTAATGGTTCCAGGTGACTTTTGGAAACACTGTTTTCTTCATTTATGTTGTTATTAGTCCTTATGGTGATGGGTGAAAATCTTAAACAAACAGTTATTGAAGTGATGTTTTTAAAATTCTTGAGCCTTATCCCGTTATTTTGGGGCCGACTATGGATCTTTCATAGATTAGTCATAGTCAATAACAAGTATTCTTTTCTGCCATTCCATTCAATCTAAAGGCATATTCTTGTTAATTCCTTAACTTCCATTCCTTTTTTTACTACTTATATTAATGTTATTTTTAGTCTTCCTTTACAGTTTTTCAATTTCTCAACTTGCATCAACTCACTCTCTCATTAGTGCATTAATTCTCTCTCCTTTAAACATGTCCAAACTATCTCAAGCAATTCTCCCTCATCTTTTCACCAATAGGGGCCACTTATTACAAGATAAATTTTTTGCAAGTTTAATACTGTATCTACTCTAATATGTTCTGTGTACCTTTTAGTACGCAGTATGGTATAAAAGCCCTGAATTTGTACATTGCCCTTGATTCCAAGGCAGTGCCCATTTAACAAGATCTGGCAGGTCTTCTTATATGCTATATTCCCCTTTTAATATTCTGCTGCCCTGTTGTTAGATTTCAGTCTCAGCTGGCTCAACACAAGGAGAGGAGCTTACATTATTCTTCTGGGGTTGAAACTCAAGCTTCTAAAAGGCAGAAGCTGGAGGGAGGTCACTTGCATAAGGTACAGAAATTGTGTCGTCCTATGTTGTTTCTTTTGCCAGATTATATTTTAAAGAGCTCGTCACAGAGGATATTTGCGCTGTGTCACTGAACATATTGGAAATTTTAGTGATTTTCTAAAAGTGTGCTCGTTTTTGTTTTAGTTTTTTTTTTTTAATTAAAAAAATAAATGTTGTATGTCACAATACTAATAATTATGTTATGAATGCATGTTATTAGATATGTTTTTATGATTATGTTATTGAAAATTATTTATGAATCCTTCTAGAACGCTTAAAAAGGTTTTGATATAAGGGGGCTGCTATGTTCCAGGCAACCAACCTGACCCAACTCTTTGGAAGACTAGTGTTGATAATATTTTTAAAAGTATTTTTTTCATGATAAGGCGGCCCACAGCCTCACCCTTTGTTCTGTGTAACAGGTTACAGGCACAAACCAGGAAGCCAATTTGGTCCACAAACCATCTAAAAAGGTTAATTACATACTCTTGGTGCTTGCATTTGCCCCTCACATTAAACTTTGACTTGTCCCAATTTTTTTTTGGGGCCGGCTATATTTCTCAACGGATTAGTCAAGGTCGGCCACATGTATTCTTTTCCGTCATTTTATTTTATTTGAAGTCATTCTCTCTGTTACTTATTGAATTGAGACACATCCTTTTTTACTTCTTCTACTAATGGACCATTTCAACCAAAGGAGCCAAAAAATTGTAGTTTGGCTTTGAGGTTATACTGGGAAGCAAAAAAATGTTTTAGAGTTTCAAAGTGTTTACATTTTGGATCTTTTATGTAAAATGTGACTATTGGAAAGGTGAAAGAAACATTGAACATTTCAAGGTGGTCTTGCAGGATGAAACAGTTGATAAAAACTCTGCTCATGGCAGAATGAAGATTACTATTCCAAGAGAGCCTGAGCTTGAAACAGCTAATAGGGCCCAAAGGATAAGGTTAGCCCTTGTTGCTATTTTTTCATATCTTCACAAATAAAATGGTCTTTTGTCTAAGCAGGCAGCAGGGCACAAATGACAATTTTCATATTTCAGGCCTAAGAATAGTACAGAACTAGAAGATGTGAAACCAGCTGCACGTAGATTCAAAGCACGCCCATTGAACAGAAAAGTTGGTATTTGAAATTTATGCGGATGGAATTTTGTATATGTTGCTCCTGTTTTGGATCCCTCCCCTCAACCATATCAATATGTTTGTAATTTGCAGATTCTTGAGGCCCCTTCGTTGTCACTTCCAAAGAAGAGCATTCCAAAGTTACCAGAGTTTCAAGTAAGTGTTCCATATCTGTTTCCTGCTTCTTGTTAGGGTTAACTTACTCTAGGCACAATTGTCATGGAAAACCAAGAGTTGTGTACTTGCTTTTGGAGAACAAGTATGTGTAGTATTTGCAGGCCTAATTTTTGTTTTTCTATTGCTTCCCAGGAATTTCACCTAAAGACAATGGAGAGGGCTATGCAACACACATCTTCTTTTACATCATCCTCTCTTAATTGCAACAATACTGACAAGGTCATCATCAAGTTATTTGAATTTTCGACATTACCTTATTCTAAATCAGAGTTTCATTGGTTCAAACCTTATGCCCAAGAAGTACAAATTGGAATAATCATTGTGCCAGTGATACATGACTAATATTATTCATGAAAATTTAAAAATTCTACTCTTTTCAGGGAATGGACAAACCTTGCACTTCAATTGTTGCAGGAAATGGAAACCTGGAGCCCAGAAGGTAATACCGTAATAGTTTGAAACTTTTCATAACTTCAACATAAGAAAAAAAAAAAGGAAACACCCAAATTACATTTGACAGTGTATTTAATTGAGACAATAGTGCTTACTTATGAATGACTCTTGCTTTGTTTAGAACAATTACAATGGATCTTACAAAGCAGGATGGATGTGATATAACACACAATTTTAAAGCTCGTCCTCTAAATAAGAAGGTAATCTTTGTTTGTTAGATCATTTGCTAAATACTGTGCTAGCAATGCCAGTTTTGGACTTATTTCCTATCCTAATGCAGATATTTTCAAGTAAAGGAGATATTGGTGTTTTCCGAAATAGCAAGCGAGAAGCAACAGTACCAATGGTAGTCTATGGATTTTTTTCTATTTCCTAGTCACTGTATCAATTAGATTTCTTGTTGACAGAATTATCTGAGATTATATGATGTTGTGATTTCCTCTATAGGAATTCAATTTCCATTCTGAGAAAAGGATTCAGCCTAACCCACCAACAGAACTGTTCAGCAAGGTATGCCTTGAAATAATTAAGTTGCGCTCTGCTGTGCCTGTGTCTGCCTTTTCTTTATTTAAAAATTTTATCTCCTGGTTTTCTCATTTCTTCTCCTTTTGGCATAGCTCTCTCTGAAAGCTGAGCTCCAGCCAAATAATGGATCTCAGCTCAGATTGCCTCACCCTACCTCTATGTCTATGAAGGTTCCTTGCTACTTTAACTTTCAAGTTTTAAATGGATATATCTAAAATTGATTTTGTCATCATTTTGTTTATTACCTTACTGAGTATTCTTTTCTTTCACTTTTTTGGTATAAGGGCTCAAAAGAAAACAGATTGAGTTCTTTTCAACCAGAACATGAGGTAAGCATGCCACTTTATTTCAATATTTATTTGTTCCCAAACAGAATCCTTGCACCTCATCCTCCACTGCTTGTTAATGGAGGGACGAGATGCCATTTGGTCTGAAAGAGCATTTGCGTTTTATTATAGACATATTATTTCATTTTTTCCCCTCTCCAATGATAAAAACATAACTAATAAATGCAAAGCTTTTGGTGATTCCTCATTGTGATGATGTAATGTCATGTCCTTTTGTAGATACTGCATCCGATGAAGGGAAAACCTCCTATTTTTGGTGGACAGCAGATTCAAAGTGATGAGTGCATCTTTGAAGGTGGTCTGCAGAGTAAGAGGTATGCCAATTGAATAAAGTACATCTGATGCAAGAACTCTCTCTCTCTGTTCTTAAATTCTCACATTCTCAGTTTGGATGTATAACAACAACCAAGTCTTAGTCCCAAAACTCACAATCTGAGTTTGGTCGTCTTGCTTTTAAATTGCCATAGGAGCATGGGTATCCGCTGAGAGCAAAAGAGGACCAAGTACCAAGAATGATTTTTCTCATTGCCAGCAGATTTGAGCTTCTGCTGTTGACGATGGAAGATTGATGAATGTACATAGGAATGTACTGCACATCAAAGATTATCAAGCTCTTTTGCTGTATATGGAATCTCGTTATCTCACCTTTGAAGAAACTGACGTTCTCACAAAAATTGTGTTGAATTAGCTTTTGTTTTTCATACAGTTTCTAGGTTTTAGTTCATAATCCAATAAATATGTTAAAAGGCCGGTGTTGTATAGGCAATTTAAGCCACCCTCACCCTCATAGCATCTTTTTCCACCTTTTTATGTAGAACCAACACCAAATGTAATGATCAAAGTCAAAAAATATATGAAATACAGATGTTTTCCTCCAAAGTTGATGTATGTTAATGAATTTTTGCACTGTTTGCGGCAAAGATAAATTTTTGTGGGACGCTAGTGGGCCAGATTCTTATTTAAAAACCTGGGCTGACGCAAGGGTTAATTGATGCAAGAAGTAGAGAAGCAAAATTTACACCAACTTCATTCATGTTCTTGTATTCTGAACTGGACTTATGGCAGGAATCACCAGGGATTTGCATTGTGTGTCACTGGATTTATTGTAAAATTATATTTAAGAGCCAAAACGGCATTAAAAGGAAATTGACCGTAACACCATGGTAAATGAAATTCAATACCTTCCATTTGGATGATTTTTTTTTCTTAATTTTAAATTCTTTGATTTGAAAGCAATTTTCACAAAGCTAGTTTTGTGGCAGCATACTTGCACAGTATGTATAAGATGTGCATTTTAAAATCATTTAGACGCTACACGCATATAAGTAAGCTTCTCATTGTCGGGAAAATTATTTACATGAGATACAGAAATTGTGACAATAGCTTCTGATTGAATCATTTTAGTACCCTGCTTTGTCAGAATCCTTGTTTACTGAACTGTTCTTCGTTAAAGCCTGCTTTGTCCAACGCTTAATATCATAGGCTCTTTTGAAGGGCTTTTTCTCTTTGACAAGTCTTCTCTTTTTAATGGCGATGGCAAGATCATTTGGAAACAGTGTGCGCCAAACAAAGGCATGAAGAAGGGTGGAAATGAACAAGATGGCCACCATTGTTGATGACACAAAAGAAAGGGTAAGCGCAAGGCCCTTGCTTATAATTGTTGGAACCTGCTCTGCGTACTTGATGGTTGCCACCGAGGCTGTTGTCATGGGAAAGGTGTATGACCACCATGCCACAGAAAACCTGCAAGATTATGAGTGACGGTTAAATTTAATGGTAAATGGCTAAGTTTGACAGTATTTAGAAATGATGATATAACTTCATTTGAATGGAAAATGGTGTTTAGCTAAATTATCAGTAGGACTCATTGCATGATTTTTTTGGCGATGTTTTTTAATTGATTAAAATACGATCAATGATTAAAGATTTTGCAGTCTTCAAATTATTACTTACATGGGGGGTAAGCTAAGCCTCCCTTTTCAGCGTGAATAATTTATGAAGAAATAATAGCTTACCTAAATCCTGTGAAGAAGTTGATTCTTACAACCAGTGAGACATAAAGAAACAATGCTATGAAGTAGCAAGTCCTTGACAAGCCATCAAACTCGCCATAGATTGTTTGCCAAGCAAGGCTTGCAGCGGATGGAGCAGCAATGAACATGGAGTATACAGGGTGTAGCTCTTTAGGCAATGTTTCACTTGTTGGTAATCTCTGATACAAAGTCACAAACACCACAAGATAGTGTGCAAAGCCTACTGCCCACAAGAACTTAGCAGCCTCATTCCACCCCACTTTAGAAGCTAAAATAGCACCCACAAAGTTGCCAACTACTGAGAGATGAGAAGAGGGATTGGCTACTTTACAAAGACGCCTCTTCCCACCTGAAAGCCACTGGCCGTAGATTTTCAGCTCGAGTAAAAAATATGGAGCCATGAAGGTGCACCATATGGCAGGGTGAAGGATTTGAGGGTCTAGCATGGGAGGTGCACCAATGGCTAGGAACATGCAGACAACCCAGGGGGCAAAGAAGAAGTTAACACGGACGGGGTGGAAGAACTCTCTTTTGACAGCTTCAAAGTAGAATATGCATTTGAGTATGTAGGTGAAGGAGGCGGAGATAAGGACTGCAAGGGCTAATAGCCAGAGGCCAAGGTTGATGAATGGTGTAGTGTGGAGAAATTTGGTTGCAGGGCTTGTCGCCAAAGTACGCCATAAGACCGCTTGGCTGCTAAGGCCAAGACAGATACCAAAGCATCCAATTGGGAACCGGAGGAGGAAGGGCCATTTCTCATCTTTTGGGAGGAGAATGTCTTCGTAGTCCTGCACGATAACAACATAAATGTAAGTTGAGATAATGGCAATAACAAAGGCCTCTCCTTGCTGAAAATATTTACTTGGTCATATAGCATTTGGCTATCTGATTGAAAGGGTTCATGAGTTGCATTTAAGTTCAAGAGACTAAACCAGATACAGTTTTGATACATTAGCCTGTCTTCATCGAATTCTGAGAATAAAATCAGAACTCAAAAAGAAAAAGATCAAATTATGCAGTTCAAGTACACTAGATGGTAATAAAGGACAACTTGTTCTGATAAGAATGAAAAAAGAAAAGAAAAAAAGAGTAGAGCCAAGGTTTGAACTTAAAATTAAAACCACTTTGCGTTGATCATACCATGCCATGATAAACTACTGCTTTTATTAAAAGTTTAAACTGGAAAGGGTTAATTAATTACCTAATCATTATTCTAACATTAAGTGAGTTTGGACATTTCGGTTGGAAAATTAAGAGTTTTCCAGTATAGTTACAAAACTCTCGGTGAAAATTATATTCATTTTTCAGTAACCAACTGAATGCGTATTCAAAGTAACTCTAAAAAAATGAAGACAGAGAAACGTATGCTTTCAATCACTAATCATACTTGCCTAGTACGTATATTTTGCAGCGTATAATTATGTTTAAAGAAGCTGTCATGACGAGCAATACGTTAGCAAGAACAATCCAAGAGATACAATCATGCAACACACACGCGCGCACGCGCGCACACACACACACACACACACAAACAAGTTTACCATGAAAATGTGAATATTACCTTGACTTGGTCTAGTTCAGGTCCTCTAAGGGCAGCAAAGTATCTTCCAGCAGGAACACTTTCATTAACCGAGTCATCATTCCTTTGAGACACCATCTCCCTCTCTTTACATGAAGGCAACAAAGGATTCTGCTTACTGAGAGTTGGTTTCGTCTTGAACAAACTGAAATCACCTTTCGGTGCTCCCAAACCAATCCTGTTAGCCGAATCAAATCCTCCGAAACTTTGTCCACTTCTAGTAAGAACCCTCCTATCATCTTTGGCCTTGGACTCCCAATTGTGCACTGAAAAACCCGTCTCTAGAGAAACTTGCCTGTTTAAGCTCCTATGTGGTCTCTTATTAGTATCTCTAACTTTGATGGGTCTGTTACGCTTATGATCAGCTTTATCTATCTTTTGGGTTTTTCCCTTTCTATCTTCTTCTTCGGGTAAGACTTCATGGATATCTATAAAATGGGTCTCAAAAGAACTAGGAAATGCTGGCCTTCTTTCCATTTTGCTTCTTCTAAAGACTGAGCAAATACTATGCTTAGTCCAAGGGCTAGTCTTTAGTGTTAAGTTTTTTTATATATAGTTGATATATGATATTTTTTACAAGTTGTTTGTCTCAAATTGTGGGATGCTTCACGAGAAGTGGAAAAGAAGTAGGTTTTATTAGGTGGTTGATTATTTGGTAGATGAAATGGGAGCCAATACTTTATCGGATAAAAGTTTGTGTTTGGAAGGATATCCGTGAGAGGGTATCAAATTAAGGTTCTGTGGCTTCGGAGCTTAGCACTATATTAAAGCTTTGAGACCAACTCCGAAGAAGATTGGAAGAGCAAATTGTGCCATGCACAAGAGGGAGAAAGAGAGTGATCTTTCGACAATTCACGGGTGGTTCGGGAGACCTGTTCATGCACAAATCTAACTATCCTAAGCCACTGTTGTATGCTACACAATGTGGCTTGTTGCTGTTTTGCTATTCTTTGATCCAAAACATCAACCCCACCTTCCCTTCCCCTGTTCCCCACTATCTATATAACCAAGAAAAAATAATAATCTAAAACGTCAACATGCAGAGAAAGAAAAGGAAAAGAGAGCGAGAGGGATGGGATGTTATTGTATCATGTTTGGATGCATTCTTTGAGGGTAGAGAAATGATTAAATGTGACTTAAAGTGGTATCATAGATATCCACTTAAAGCAATTTTTTATTTTCCTTTAAGAAGGAAAATATAAAGAAAAATCATGTGAGGTTAGTCTTCGTCTTCTTCTTCTTTTTTTCTTTTTTAAAATTTTTTTAAAATTTTTTTTATTTAAAAAACTCATAATAATTAATTAAAATCTAAATAAAATCTAAAAAATATTATCATTTATCTTTCTTTATTAGTAATTTATGAAAAAAAAATCTTAATTGACCATGCTGCTAATCCTGCTAATTATTATGCTTATTAAAATTTTCAAATAAATTTTGAAAAATCAATCAGTACAAAAATCAATTGAAAAGATGCATTTAATTTTTTAAACATCACAAATAATTCCATTGAAGTTCAGTTCATATTACTTTCAAATAGATTGAAGTAACTTTAAACGTCCTTAAAGTAGTTTCAAATGTGTTGGAAGCAAATTAAATAAACATGAATTTTTAAGTACTTAATTACTAATTTGATGTGTCATTTCAATAGATTTTCATACTGATTGATTTTTCATAAGTTATTAGAAAAATGTAGTAAACATTCAAAAAATTGATTTTATTATATAAAAAAGGTTCATTAAGAATTAAAACAAAAATACAATAAATTTATTTACAATATTACCTTCTTTTTTCTTACAAAAATAAAGTAGTCAAGATTAACAATGAACCATTTAAATATTGTTTCAAATAATATCCAAGGCTTTTCAAGAGGATGCAGAAATTCATTAAAAAAAAATATTATTAGTACTAAATATAGGTATGAATGTTTAATATATATCAATTTATCAAATCATATATAATATATAAAAGTGAAAGCTCAATTGAGAGTCTAAATTAGATCCAGATTGCGTTCCAATTTTTTTCCAAGTGTTCTAACTGTTTTATAATTTGATGTCAAGTCTCTTTTGAATTTAGATTTTAAATGCATTTCAATTACATGTCAAGTGTCATTTCAATTGGTATATTATACTTTTATGTCAATTATATTTACATGTAAATTCATCCATCTAAACTTAGAAAACGTAAAAAAGCTCAATTTGAATATTTTCTGCTTCTATATAATACAATGAAAATGTACCCTTTTGTTACTTATTTGGTAGAAACGTTTTATATATATATATATATATCAGCAAAAATGTTATATATGATTGTTCTTAATTACATATATGCATTTGCAGAATATATTAGTTTTTTTTTTTTTTTTTTTTGGATAATTCGATAATTAAGGGAGAGAGATTTGAATTCTAGATGTCAAAGATATTAAGAGGTGTCAATTAATTGAGTTATAAAACTCTTAACAGTTAATCTTAATTTTTCTCAAACTTGAGAACTACAAACTAGTTGTTTGAATATTAGAACTACTTTATGGTAATCACATAAACTTAGTTACTAAACGAAATCATTAAACCACAATTACAATCCATAAAAAGATACAGTCATATTTTATCGTGTTCTTCTTCTTCTTCTTCTTTTTTATTTTTTATTTTTTTTTATTTTTTTAATGTAGGATCTTCATGGAACCGGAAACAGAAAAAAAGTTTAGGTGAAAATCTCCAAAAAAGAATTATTAGCCTTTCATATACGTGTAGGATCTTATTGTGCCATTCGGCATTGCCGTCAATAGACGGTCAATAAGTTAAACTTTTTAACTTATAACACATGTAAAAAAATCTATAAATAGGCACAATTTTAAACTTTGAGGCAATCACTTCCATAGCGCCAACATAAGAAAATCAATTTGATAAAACAGATTGAGCTTCTGATTATAATGGCCTCTACCCAATTCTTCATTTTTGCCATTTTAGCAGTTCTTGTTCCTTCGATTTTGGCGACGGATTTTGTGGTTGGTGACGATAAAGGTTGGACCACTGGTTTTGATTACCAAACTTGGGCTGCTGGGAAGGAGTTTCATGTCGGTGACCAACTCGGTAAATTAGCTTTCAAACCTCTCTTTTTACTATTCTGTCAACTCAAATGCTTTGCTTTCAACTCTGAATTGTAAATGAAACGAGCGGATTATAAAAACAGTTTGAGAAAAAAACTTATTTATATTTATTTTTTTAGAAAACGAGCTATGTTTAAAAATAATTGTCTTCATAAATAAATTTGTCAGTGTGGAATTGTACTTATATAGATTTAAGATTGAATTATGTACATGTTTGTAAATAAATTGATGAGTTATCATTTTATTACTAATAAATTATTAATAATATATAATAATAAAAAGTTTGTTTCATAGTAAGTGTAAGGACCAGTTTGGTTTGGACCCTAAACAGGATTGGGTTTTGGCCCAACAAGCCCAAACAATAAATTTATAGAGCGTGGGAGATAGAACTGATCTGATTATAGAAAAGAGATAACGATTATAAATGATTTGGAAGAAGTATTGAGAATATGAGACACAAAGATTGTTCTCGGCGTAGCCTGAGTAACTTGGTCGTAATAATTTAACCAAGAGCAAAGAGTTCTTTTTTCAGTAACTAGTTCTCTAATATATTTTTTCCAGTGTTTTTCTAATCTCCTTTTACTTGGTGACCTTTTCATGTTATATACCATAATTTGAGTATCATCTATGCCATACATGTGTAAGTTTGGTTCTGGGAGTTTCTTACTATCTCATCTCACACCTCCCTGAGCTTTCTACTAATAGCTGTAAGGCTGCTCGATCACTGTTCATGTATCACCTCCACATTAATACGGTCAGAGAGTTAGTTGAGAAGCATTTAATGTGCAGGTAACAGCTCTCGTAGATATTTGTTATCCTCCTCCCTTATCTCTTATCCAATGTCCGACTCCTCGTCATGAGACCACTTTAAAGTAGTATTCAGGAGGACAGGAAAGTTTTACACCACCTCGGATAAATGTTTCCGAGATGACTTTTCACCTCGGAAAGATTTGGGACTGTCATAAATAACTATCATTTCTTCTTCCAACGCCATTTCCGTTATTACCTTAGTTGACCATCCTCGGATTTGTTAGCATCCTCGGATTGGGTCATACAGTCTCAACAGTACTACATAGACAACTGGTCCCTATAGTAAGACTTACATATAATTTTTAAAACATATAAATTTGTTGAATTTAATAGTTAGAAATAATAAAATTTCAGCTAGTGGTTAATTATTAATAATACCATATTGTACAAATAATATCAAGCTTTTAATAATAAAATATAATCGATCGGTACATATTATCCATTCCGATTGATGATAGAAGAGATTAACTTCTTAGTGCAGTTTTTAAGTATCAAAAGGGAAACCATAATGTCCTTAAAGTTAATGGCACTGGCTTCCAACTATGTGTGGCACCGGTTGGCACTGTGCCCTTGACTAGTGGAAACGATGTGATACCCTTAGCAACCTCAGGAAGAAAATGGTACATTTGTGGTGTTCCCACACATTGTGCAAATGGAAAACAAAAGCTTGCCATAACAGTGCTTGATGGACTGTCTCCTGCGCCTTCTCCCATACCGACACTGGCAGCGCCTTCTCCCAAGGCATCAAGGGGAAGCGTTGCGCCTGAACATTATTGGTGGAATTACTAGTTTGTAATATTTATGTTTTGAATATTGAATAATATATCCATTTGGGTTAGCAATAAACTTTCAACTTTTTTAATCTCTTATTTAGGTAATTTTTTTAATCATAAAACTATATACTTTCTTCACTTTCAAACAAATTAACAAAAAGAAAAAAAAAATCAAATGAGCATCACCCTTTGTACTCTATGGTGATGTGATTGCCACACAGCCCACTAGTTAAATTCCCTTGCAGTTTGTAGATGGGTCTTACATAGGCAATGTGTAAAATCAAATGACATGCATTTAATTGACTCTTCAGGTATTTTTCTCAACTAAAACATAATTCTGGTGGCCTATCGGAGCATGATGTTGAACCCTACAAACTTAAGCGTTTATGGGTAGCATGTATTCTGCTTTTAGCCATTGTTTAAAACATATACGGCAGTAAAATCTTACGATCTTAAGCACCCAAAATTAGTAGGGTAAGCTTTTACCACCAGCAGGAACATTATTCTACTCATGGGCAAGACGGCAAAGTCTTGCGAAAGCTAGCATTGCCCACTTTGTTCGTAGGTTGAGGGACCTTTCCTATCAATATGTACTGACCATCTTAATCATCAATTACTACTAATAAAAAGTGGAATAGAAAATTTGAATTCATAAAGAGAATAGGTTATTATGGACAAGAAAGAAAAATTAATGAAACATTTGAGAGAGAGTTTCCAGTTAACTCAACTGGTAAAGTCTTTAATGGTTGAATAAGATATGCATGGTTCAATTCCTTCCTACACCAAAAAACCAGTCGGTGTCTTGGTCAGATAATAAAAAGCTATCATCAGGAGCGGATGTCATAGGTTGAGACTCTCTCTCAAAAATTAATGAAGTGTTTGGACATGACATTTCTATCCATCTTATTATCTACCCAAATTGTCATTAATATATTCTGCTTTTTTTTAAAAAAAAAATTAATTTTTAAAATTGACAAATACATTAATATATTCTTCTAGAAGTAGCAAACAATCAAAACAACATCCCTATAATCAAATAACATATTACATATATATTATTCTTGAATGTCCTTGCCGGCTATGGGCAATCTTTCAGTTTTTTTTTTGGTGAGAGAGAGAGAGATTCAACCTATGACATCCACTCCTGATGATAACTCTTTATCATTAGACCAAAACACTAATCAATTTTTTGTGTAGGCAAGGATTAAACCCCAAATCTCTTATACAACCATAAAAAAGTTTATCAATTGAGTTAACTGAAACCCATTTTTAGAAGTTATTAAATACATATTTTTACCAGGAAAGTTTTTCACATAATACGCAGTACGTCAACTAGAGAGATTTATTCTTGTTAAGGAATTATCACTATCTGTCCTTGTTGAAGAAATTCCATGATCCATGCATTGACTGGAATTGAATGTGGGTCCAAATCCTAGATGAGTACCGCAGTGATCAATGGGGAACAAAGAAGATGTTAACCCAGACGGACAAGGTGAAAAGTACTCTTTCTTGACAAGGTCAGAGTAGAATATGCATTTGAGTATGCAGGTGAAGGAGACGTAGATTAGGAATGCAAAGTGTTGTAACATTTTAATTTTATCTAATAAAAAGGAATAAATATGACAACATAAATATAAAGATATGAGAGTTAATATAAAAGATAAAGAGTTAGTGAAATGTTTAATCCCACATTAAAAAAGAGAGACTTTTTTTTTGTTTTTAAATAGAACAAAGTTTCTCTCTGTTAGGACATATGTGAGATTGTTAGAGACATATGTTATGTATATTGGCTAATCATTTGACAGAACGCACTTTACTTATAATTGGATAGATCTAGGATGAGTTTAGTAATTCAAGGAATAAGAATTCAAGTTTAGTATTGAAGTCATGCAAATCTGTCTAAGAAATAAGTGAAGAAGTGTTGTTCCTTAAAACTCGACAGATAGCTCAACAAAATCATATCTATCGAGGTTTAGTGATGTAACTCGACAACAGTTCGATAGAAGCTGTATCTGTCGAGAATTACGAAGTTCAAATTTCCAGATCTGATTTCATGCATATCCATGTGTATTTGTGTAGGATTTCTTTTCTCACAACCTTAGACATATATAAGGATTATTTTCAAGGCTGTCATAGATGATGCAATTTGATGCAAAGTGATAATACATGCTTATTGTGACCGGAGACAATTTGCCCTAGTTCATCATATTCTCTCTAGAAACTACTGAGTCTTTGTACCAAGGGTTTTGTAACCAAGGATCTTCTTCATCTTCATTGTTGGATGAATTGAAAAACTTTGCAACCGACATCTTCCTCAAGTTGGTGTGTTAGTTACGTTTTGGGATCCATGCATCATTGGTTAGTCACGTACTAGGAGCCGTGCATTGAAAGGAGAGATTGCCGCTACATTACAAGTCCAATTGGGTATTGAGGTAAGGGTTCAATTGTAGGTTGGTATTAGGTACTAGGATTCCTTTACTTGTAACTATTTGTTTTGATAATAGTGGATTCTCGAGAATGGTGACCTTAGATTCACCCGGTGGGATTTTGCCTCAGTAGTTTTCCCCATTCGTAAACAAATCACCTATGTCAAATTTAATTTCCACTACATTTAACTTAGTTGGTGATTTGTTTATACTACCACGCTTATTGCATATAATTGAATTTAATTAATTCACTTGGATAATTAATTGATTAATTTACCAAAAGGGGCCAATACATTCTTGGCCTATCACTCTCCAAACTAGTTTGAAGAGAAACCCTTCAAACTTCTCGTATATTTTTATAAGTGTTAATTTTGAAAATCTAATTATTGGATTGAATGTTCTTATTATATCTTTCACGCTTGCAAAATTTTTAGAGCAAAAATCAATTGTTATGTCATCAAACAAATGTTAAAATTTTAAGTTTTTGAGATCTAAAATTGTGTATAACAAATAAGTTTATTGATCGAATAGTAAATAACATCCAATTTGAATGAAATTTGATATGCATGTTAAGAACATAAAGAACATAAAATTCAATGGTTAGATTTTCAAAATTCGCACCCCAAAAAAGAGATATATGAGAAGTTTAAAGAGTTTCTCTCCAAATTAGTTTGGAAAAAAACTTTGTTCTAGGGAAGAGGTCAGAGAAGGTTTGCATTGGTTACAAAAATTAGCCAACCAAGAGCTTGAATTTCTTTAAAGAAAACAAGTGTCACGCCTCAGTCCAAATAGTATTGTGTATTTTTTACAACAAGCCATAAGACTGATTAGTTGCTAAAGACAAGACAAATATATATATATATATATATATATATATATATATATATATATATATATATATATATATATATATATATATATATATATATATATCAAAGAATTTGATTGAGAACCAGAGAATGTCCTCATAGTCATGCACTACAAGAACATAAATGTAAGTCGAGATAATGGCAACAAGGTCTCCTTGCTGAAATTATTTACTTGCTCATATAGCATTTGGCTATCTAATTCATAGGGTTCATGAACTCTATTTGGGAGATGGAGTTAGAATGGAAAGACCATTTCCTTGTTTAGAAGTTTAAGTAGAAGAGAATAAAATGGGTACAAATGAATACTCATTTATCTCTATTCCCTAAAAAACTCAAATTTACATCCTCCCAAAATTTGAAAGAATTAGAAGGAATGAAATTTTCATTGAAACTCCCAAAATACCCCTATATATTCAACAATTTAATTATTTTAAAATAGAGGTTTAATAATAATATTGTCATAAAATGATATCATTCATTTTCTTCTATATTACTCCCAAACAAGGTTACTTACCTTTAATTTATTTATTTTAAAATATCCAAACAAGATTACTTAATTCATTTCTAAAAAAAAGAAAGAAAAAAAGATTATTTAATGTCCCTCTTCATTTCATTTTACATATATGTATATATATATAAAAATTCATTCCATTCCATGTCTTTATAATTTACTTATTCCATTTCTTTATGAACTCCCAAATAAAGTTAATTTACGAGACCTATAAGATATTTTTTTGAAAAAAGTAATGTTAGGGAAACTTTTATAATAATAATAATTATTATTATTATTATTTTCACAACTCCACAACTTGTTAAAATATCAAGCATGTGATTGAGGTAATTAAAAAAACATTTGTAATTGAGGTAACATCACTTTCACATGAACCCACCACTAACAAAACTTTTATTATGTATTAATCACATAAGCTAATAAAGAAGCCACACAAATAAATCAAAAGAAAATCAAGGTCTAAAACATATATGGGTTGGGAGATCTTCAACTTAGGTCCTAGTGGTAATCCAATTGGCCTAGTTCAGCAGTTGTGTGGAATTTTATGCCCCTAAACTTATTGTTAAATTCAATATAGTCCCAATATTGACTTTTGAGGATCAATTAGGGATTAAAATGGAGAAGAAATATATCAAATTATTTAGCCCAGGTACACTAGATGGAGTACCAACTAACATATGATGTGAAGTCTAATGGTCCATTTAGTCGGGTGGAATAGAAAGGATGGAAAATGAGGGTTTTCCATTATTTGGTTTGGTAGAAATGAGGAAGATCAAAATGCAGTGGGTTGAGTTTCAGCCCCAACAAAACACATCTTAATTCCCAAATTGGGAGGAAAAATAGAAAACAAAATGTTAACCATAGAAAAGTTTTAATCAAGAACTAAAGCTATGTTTGGTTCAACGGGAAATACTTTTGGATCGTAAAATATTTTTAGGTGAATATTTTCTAGAAAAGAAAACATTTTCAAGTGTTTGGTTGTGTTCTTGAAACTGTTATGAAAAAACATATTTTCTTCTACTTTCTCCAATTTCTCATATCCCTAGCATATATATAATAAAAAAAGAGTAAAATTTTAGATTAAAAAAGTCATGATCAGGGACTAGTGGTGGCAATGGCCAGCGGCCATTGGAGACTGGGAACGTTGGGTGGTGGTTGGGTGGCAAACAATGGGGTGTGGGGGGTGGAAGTTCGGTTGAAGATTTTTGGGTGAGATGGAAAACAATTTATGGAAAATGAAAGTATAAACCAATTTTTGCCATAAGTGCCTTTATTTTACCATTAACCGAAAAACAATTTCTTGTTACCTAACAATTTTAGTTGGCTAAAACACCCATAAATGCCAAAAATGATTTTTGAACATCAATTTCATTCAAACCAAACACAACATAACAGAAAAATTAAAAGTGCACTATGGTCCTCCACACATATGTTTACAAATGCTCGAGGCCCTGAAAAAAATCAAAATAACTCCATAATAGAAAATATTTTTCTATCCTCTCTTGATGTAAAAAGGATATAATAGAAAATTTATTTAAATCATATTTTCTATTTTTTCACTTCTTCGTTTTCTCTACCAAACACACATGATAAAAAACTAAAACATTTTATATCTTTCCATTTTTCTATCATTTCTACATTTTCTATCTTTGTTCATTTTATTTATGTTTTATCTTTAAACCTTATAAATTATAAGAGATTTAGTTTCAAATTTCTCATACATAAAAAAAAAAAAAAAAAAAAAAAAAAAAAAAAAAAACCAATTAGTATATTGGTCTTATAATTAAGAGCATTTATTATACAAGCCAGCCAAGCTGCCCATGCTCTAGCTCAACAAGCACTATCTGAGGATGATTTCACAGTTTGGATGGAGTCTTTTCCACCATACATACAAGCTGTACTTGATAAGGATTTAAATTTGTGCTAAATAAAGTTAATTTATTCTCTAAAAATAATGAGTACTATAGAGCAAACACCATAAATTCAAATTTTCAAATCATATAATATCTATATAAAAATAAGAACAAAAATTAGTTACAAAATTAGTTGTAGTTTAAGGCTACAACCTCACTCAATATCTTTTTATTGAAGATGAATTTTGATAAATTCACCATAGGATTACATCTTCTTTTTATATACATCATGCTTGCAAAATTTCTAGAAAATTAAAGATCAATAGCTATATCATCAATAAATTGTTTAAATTGCAAGTTTTTGTAATTTAAAATTATGCATAAAATATAACCTTATAGATCATATGGTAAATAATATCCGATTAATACAAAATTTGACATGTGTATTAAAAACGTAAAAAACATATAATTTAATGGTTAGATTTTCAAAATATGTAGTAATGTTTATTTTATTGAGTAAGGTTATAACCTAAAATTACAAACAATTTTGTAACTAAACTTTGTCTTAAAAATAATTCTCAGCCTTATTAAGAGAAATCAATTGACCAGTTCACTATGTAATGTTTTTATGTTTCATTTTCTTTGCCAGCCATTTCCAGCCTGCAGGTTTTACATATATTTAATTCATTTTCTTTTATTACCAACCAAACACAATGGTTCTTCGGTTTTGCCAACAACGACAGATAAAATTAACACCGATGCTCGATGCTTTCAATAACTAAACATGCTAGTATATTTTACACCAATGCATTAGCAAGAACAATCCAAGAGATGCTTCCAGTAACTAAACTGAAAAATAAAAATAATAAATTTAACTGACTCGGAAAGTATAAATTTCAATGGAAAATTTACCATGCTCTAAAAACCTAGATGTGTCTTTTCAATAGATATTTAATTATTTATACGCATTCGTTTGATTATTTTGATTATAAAATGAATTGTGTAAAAATAAAATTATACTTAAAAGAGTGGAGATTTCAAAGTTGATTATAAGTGTAGTTGTCCCATAAATTATGGAGAATTATGGTTTAACTCTTCCACTTGTATAAAATTTTGAATAACCAAACCAATACCTAAGATTTCAGTTATTTCAATTTGTAAAGTCTTTTATCGTATAAAGTATTTGGACTTTTATTTCCATTTATACCAAAAATTAATTTATATTTTAATCTGATAATAAAAAGTAATCATCCACGAATGAACTAAGTCTACCGGTCAAAAGACTCAAAACTTTAATGTTAAAAATGAATTTATATTCATGGAACTAGTCACAGAAAAAGTCTGTGAACTGCTCCAAAAGAATATATTAACCTTTCGTAAAACTCAAGGATCTTATTAATCGGCATTGCCGTCCACAGACGGTCAATTTGTTGAACTTTTAATTTATACACGCCAAAAATCTATAAATAGGCACGTTGAGGCAAGCAGTTCAATAAAGCTAACATAAGAGAATCCATTTGTTAACTCAGAGCTTCTGATTATAATGGCCTCCACCCAATTCTTCATTTCTGCCATTTTAGCAGTTCTTGTTCCTTCGATTTTGGCCACGGATTTCGTGGTTGGTGACGATAAAGGTTGGACCACTGGTTTTGATTACCAAACTTGGGCTGATGGGAAGGAGTTTCATGTCGGTGACCAACTCGGTAAATTAGCTCTCAGACCTCTTTCTTCACTATGCTGTCAACTCAAATGCTTTGCCTTTAACTCTGAATATCTAATCCAAAACTGCTCCTTAAGTAGAATTGTAAATGAAACGAGCGGATTATGAATATAGTTCGAGAAAAAGCTTATTTATATTTATTTTTTTTAGAAAACAAGCTATGTTTAAAAATAATTATATCTTCATAAATAAGCTTGTGAGTGTGGAGTTCGATTTAATTATATAATATACTCATGTAGGTTTAAGATTTAATTTAATATTCTTTTCAAAAAAAAAGAAGAAGATTGAATTGATTATACTATATATATATATATATACACAGAAATGATATGTCTATAATATTTTTACAACAAATCATAAGTGACAGGTTATTACTGGTTATTATTGTTGAGGCAAAAAAGTAATCTTAGTGTTAGATTCAAATTTAAACCAGTAATAACTAACCACCTATGATTTGTTGTAAAAATGTTGTAGACGTAACATCTCTCATATATATATATATATATATATAAAGGTTTAAGATTGAATTACCTATGTTTGTAAATAAAGTGATGAGTTATCGTTTTATTACTTATAATTTATTAATAATATAAAAAAGTTTGTTTCATAGTAAGCATCCATTCGCTAAAAAGCACCGTGTCTACATCTGTGTCTGCGTTATTTTTTATTTTTTTATTTTTTTTAGGGAAGTGCATTTCAACAAAATTTATGATTTTTCAGTTGGTCTTGTGCACTGTTCATAGGAATCACAAATTTTTTTTTTGAACAAAACTTTCATTAAAAATGGGTCTCACGGTACTATTCACACATTTAAAAATTATTTCGCTACAGTGTTTTCAGTTTTCAATTCTCAACAATAAATGGTATCCAAACACACCCAAAGACATATAAATTTTAACAATAAAAAGTTGTTGAATTTAATTTTTAGAAGTTTATAAATGGAAATCATTCTATCTAATTAACTCAAATAATAAAATTTTAACTATAATTTGGTGGTTAATTATTAATATAATACCATATTGCACAAAAATAATACTAGCTTTTAATTATAAAATATAATCGATAGGTACATATTATCCATTCTGATTGATGATAGAAGAGATTAATTTCTTGGTGCAGTTTTTAACTATAAAAAGGGAGTCCACAATGTTTTTAAAGTTAATGGCACTGACTTCCAACGCTGTAACGCATCGGCTGATCTGTGGAATTTACTAGTGGAAACGATATAATTCCCCTAAAAACCCCAGGAAAAAAATGGTACATTTGCGGTGTTCCCAATCATTGTGCAAATGGAAACCAAAAGCTTGCCATAACAGTGTTTGGTGGACAGTCTCCTGCGCCTTCTCCCACATCAGCCGCAAGGAGAAGTGTTGCACCTGTGTATTATGGGTGGATGGTGGCTTTTTTTGGCATCCTCATGATGGTCATGATTTGATATTGGAATTTCTAAGGGTATGTTTGCTACTGAATGTGGATTACAAAATGTGTTGTAGTTGAATAACTAAACATATTTATTAGTTTGGCTGTGAGTTGTAACATTAGAATAAAACTTATGATATATTTTAGGAAATATCTCATTCATACAATATTTATATTTCCTAGAAAATATATTTTAAATTTTAGAGAGATGAGTTATTTTTTATATATAATTTTTTATTTCCATAATTGTTAGGTAGATATGGAAAGTTTATTTACTTGGAAAAATATTAATGTTAGAAATTATTACATCTAATAATGAATAACTATTACAACCCTTTTAAAGAAGAATAATTATTCTTCATTTTAAAGAATAGTTATTCATAGGAAATGACTATTCCTTATAATAAAAATATAACCAAATTATTGAATAGCTAAACCATAAAAATAACTGTTATATTACAGTGCCTATTACAGTCTATCAAACGTGTCCTTAGTAATATTCATTGTTATGGTCTTGGAGTGTAATAAATTTCCAGTTTGAAGTTTCTGGAACTATTAGTTTGTAATACTACAATTTTTTTTTTTTTTTAGAAACCTTGTAATACTAGGTTTTGAATATCTTCTATACTATTAATAAAATGATTCTCCTGTTTCGTCTTTAATTTTTGACATACCAAAATATTCTCATACAAATTCTGAAATAACATACTCTTTAGTTAAATTTTTTTTTCCTACAGAAAAACAAAATAGGTTAAAACAATAATATTATCTCACGTACAAAAGGGAAAAGAAAAAAAAAACCATTATTCTCACCACTCATTTGTATTCAAATGTTTCATTCCTATTTGTATTTGTTATCTATTTGAATTCAAATACTTCAATTATGTTTATAAAAATAAATTCAAAATTATTTCTTTCAAAAAATGTTAAAAGAGTAATACTATCTCGGGAAAAAAAAAAACCATTATTCTCACCCATTAATATTCAAATGTTCGATTCCTATCTGTATTTATTATCTATTTGTATTTAAATACTTCAATTATCTTCATTAAATTCTATACAGTTATCACAAATCTCCATCCTTCTAACGTATGTCATCTTTCTTTTGTTTAAATTTATTTATTTATTTATTTTTACTTATCACAATTCTTATCCCAATCAATAAATTCAAATATCCCATTGGGTTTCAACTTCTTGCGGTTCTCTATCTCATTTTTAAACATTATTCTATATTACCTTACCTTTTTCTTTAAAAAAATACACATAATTATTGTAAGGACCGGATTTGAGTCCCTAGCCCAAAAGATGGATGGACTTAGGTCCAAAAAGCCTAAAACAATGAATTTGTAGAGAGCGGGTTGGAAGATTGGGCTTTAGTGAATTAGACAACAAATAAAGTGGATCTTGATGACAAGAGAATGAAGATAGACAAGTTTAAACTAAAAAAAACCATCCTCGGGACAATCTGAGAAAATCAATTCTTATATATTTCTCTTAAGCTTGATTCCAAGTTCAGTTCTTGATTGCTATAGTGTTTTTCTCTTTAATTCTCGATCCCATCTTCATGGAGGGTCTCTTCCATTATATAGTTCTCCTTAAACGATCCTGACCTTCCACTTGTTGATCATCCAAGCCACTACTTGAGTGCTTGTCCCATCGGACACCCTTTCAGCCCCTCTGTGCATTGAGACAGCCAATGCAGCACTGTTCAGGGGTCTTCTCTATATTAATGCAGCTAAAAAGTTAGCTGCAAAGCATTTAATGTAATGCTACCTTTAGCTGCAAAGCATTTAATGTAATGGTAGCAGCTTTCACTTGAAATATTTCATTACCTCCCTTTGTCTTGTTCCTTCTGGATACTTATCCACATTAGTGGAGTAGTCCGGATTGTTGCCCCTGATGTTAGACCGCACCTCCTGACCTCGGCTTTGCCCTGCCGAGGAAGTATGCCTCCTCGGATAGCCTTCTCGAATGGTTATGATCAGACCTCACCTCTTTACTTATCAACACGGGTTCTTAGGAAGGTGTTTAACCATCCTCAGACTATTCATATCTTCGGATTGGAGCCCCAGTCCAATATATATGTAGATGTGCATTCCTGGACCTACCCTTCCTACAATTATTTATATATTACTTTTAAACATTATAACATTAAACCCAAAAAAAAAAATAGTATATAAAAAAGAATATTATTATACGCACAAAGCATGTGTAACAAGTCTATTTAATTAAATAAGCGGATTGCAATCTATAGTACAAGTTTAGCACACACATGTTAAATTTCCACGCAGCTTAGGCAATGAGTCAAATGACATTTAATAAACTTTTAGAATTTTTATACATCAACTCAAACTTAATTTTGGAACTGGCGGCCTATAGGATATTGATGTGGTTCATGTGGAAACCTTGGACCTACAAAGTTTAGACGTTTTGCGCTAGCATATTTGCTGCTCTTGGCCACTATTCAAAACATAATTGGTAGGGTAAACTCTTGCCACCTGCAGGGACAATTCTACTCACAGGCAAGTCTTGCAAAGAAATTGCCCGCCCAGCCCTGTACATAGGCTGAGAGGTCTTAAATCAAGTGAAGGCGAGAATTTTTCAATCATTAAATATTCAGCATTCATATAACATAAGAAAAATTCCATCCCTTCAATGATGACCATAGACCAATTAAAAGGGATGTAGTGCAGCTTGGTAGCGCCTTTGTTTTGGATACAAAATGTCACGGGTTTCAATCCTATTAATTCTATCTATTACTTCTCCTTTAAATGTTTCATTTGAAAACACTATGAGATGCTAATCAGTTGAACTACAAAACTCTTTTTTTCATGTGTGAGAGAATGAATTATTATATCTTTTTATTTTAAGAGACTTAAAAGTTTCCCGTACATCATGAACTAAGAAAAAAAATTAATGTCATTTATATATTTCTTCTAGAAGCAACAACCAATCAAACAACATCTCTATAATCAAATAGCTAGTCTACCATGCTTCATGCTTGAAATGTTTATGTTGGGTCCATAGGACGAGGTTGGCAAATTGTCACCTTGTGCAATCAAAATTTAGAATCTTAGTGTGTCTTAGGTGTATTTGAAGCCAAGTCCAAGTTCAAGACAAGCCAAGGTTCAAGTAGTAAAAACTAAAAAGACCTAAAATTTATGAAATCTAGACTTCAATTCGATTCTAGTTTGACCAATTGAGATTTATCTTATCTCAACCGACTAAACCAAAATCTCAACTAATTGAGATTTGAACAAATTTTTCCTTTTGGTTTTGTTTTTGTTTTAGCTGATCTACAATTTTAGGGTTTACAAGTCAAGTATAAGGGCAACCCTAGAACACAATTTTGGTACGTTACATTAAACTAGGTTGAACATCTCTATTCGGCTCACTTTTTTTTTTCGGAGTTATTAGGCTCACGAATTATTATTAGGTTTCAACTTTCAATTACATGTGCATTTGGATACCACTTATTTTGCTAAAAACTAAAAACAATAAAAACATAAATTTTCGGTTACTGTTCACACTCACAAAACACTGTTCATTTGCCTTAATGCACTGTTCATTCGACATGAACAGTGCAAGAGGCGCTAGTAAAAAAAAAAAAAAAAAAGTGCAAAACGCAAAACGTGGACGTTGAATCCAAACATATACTACGTAATGAGAATTGCTTAGGGCCAAAAAGACACCATTTTTTAAATAAATAAAAAATAATAATAATAGAAACAAAAGCTTATAGAAAATGGAGAATCACGACCGAGCAACGAAAAAAAAAAAAAGAACGATGAAATAAGAAGAGGAAGAAACTAACAAGAAGAAAAACAATGAATAAAGTTCCTTATGATGAAAAATGTGACTAATTTGAGACATTTGGAAAGCTCTACCTTGGGCTTGACGATACATGTGAGCCAATCGCAATCCCAAGCTTTTATCCCCAAAAAAATAGTGACAGAACATGGAGAAATTATATAATCTTCTGGTGGATCACGTCACGTCAGTAATCAGTTTCTGTTTTTTTTTTTTTTTTTTTTTTTTTAAATTAACTCAACAATTTTAAACAAGTGAGAGTCTTTTAGTGGAATGGTGAACTACGTCACTTGTCCACTCTTATAATTTCTCCAAAAGATGCTTCTCCTAGACTGGGTGAGCTTGAACAAATCCATCTCTGGGTTTCTTTGTTCTAATTTTTTTTCCCTTCCAAATTAATTGGTTTCATTAAGTTGAACCTTTGAGAAAGATGAGTTTTACCAAACATTACATCTTACTGTCCAACACTCGGAAAATTATTAGATACTCCCGAAGTACCATAAATGCGTGTTCCTTCCTCTCACATGAATGGTGAGTCCCACCATGAATTTAATTAGTGGGGTCCACCATTCATGTGAGAAGAGGGAGCATACATTTATGGTACTCCGGGAGTACACAATAATTTCCCCCAACACTCCAACAAACGCAATAAATAGAATTTAAGCTAGCTAGGCTAAGAAAAAAAATTCAACAACCACCAAAATTTAAACAAAGGGCACATCTACACGTCCCAGTCTCTGATGCAGATAGATGCACAAAGAGAAAACTCACACAACAGCACAGCAAATGCATTGCACCAAATATAGCGTGTCTATTAGCAACCAACGTGATTATTTTGACCAACAATGAGATATCTCTGGCTTAAACTGCATGGAAATATGTCACCTTCAAGTTAATCCCTACCGACACACACTGGGTGCAGATTGGTACAGACAGATAGTTGCAACTTGATCAATCATTCCAACCACCAATGCCCATATTCAGAAATGTCCCCAGTAGAAAAAAGGAGGCATGTAGGGCATGAAGATGTTGGACGTCAACTTTTTGCTGATACAAAATTTACTGGAGATTTAGATCATTCTCATTAGCTATGGGTGGAAAAATATTTTTACTAACATTACAATGATTCTCAATGACGTTTAATCAACTCAAAATCTCTTTTGACTCGACGTAAAACAGAAGTTGTGCAGCTTGTGCTAACAGGAAAAATATAACATAACCCAAGATAACGACAGCCACAAAGAAAAGGGAAAAGGTGAAGAACAAGAACAAGAATAGAAGCTATAATGCAATTAAAATCACGGCCAACATATAATAACAAAAAACCCTGTGGCCAGGCCTGGTGGTATACTAATACAAATGATTAAAAGTCTATTTGGAAGCTCTTGGCCTTTTTGTCTCAGCTTTTTAAAAAAATAAAGTAACAAAACTAGTTTTATTTATTTAGTTCTAGAATAAGCTAGCTTATAGTTTTGTCTTACATTTAAGATAAAAGTTACCAAAGACTATATCTTTTGATAAAAACTGTGCTTCTGGAAACTACAAGGTTCCAAACACACTAAATTTGTATAAAAATTAAATCCTTGCCTCTAGAACAAATGAAAAATTAACAAATATAAATACAAATAAAATGAGGAAGAAAAAAATCCACATCAAATAAGTTTGCTTTTACTACTTCATGGCTCACACAATAAGCAATGCTTTTCAGAAGCAAAAGTGATTTCAAATTCACTAGAAAACCAACTTTCATGCATTTCTTTTCCCAGCAAGTAATACCAAATTATGATGGGATTAGCAAATATGTAGTTTGGCTTCTTCCCATCTTCCCTTCTAACAAATGTAAGATCCTCATCCCAAACTTTAAACACAGCATGAAACTAATCCTATTTGAATTGATTTCACACCCAAGGCTGTTGAATTTCACAGTACTTATTTTTTGAGACTTTATAATGCTCAAAATGATTCAGTAGTATTACCGGTAGAAGTAGTGTGTGTGTGTGTGTTAAAGAAAAAAAAGACGTTAATTAAGGAAGTTACAAAGAATACGATTCTGGATATGATAGAATGACAGAGAAACATACATATGGCTGACCTCAAATAGTTTGTTGAGGATCCATAGCTGACTCCAAAGTTCCAAGATTAAGGCCTTGTTGTAGTTATACTGCTCAAAATAATCCCTCTCTCTTGAATCATTTCCTTGCAAAATTTTATCAGTCTTTTCATTAACTACACAACACACCCTATGTGACAGAGTAAGTCTGAACCTTTGCCTGAAGAGTTAGAAATCAAAGCATCAAAGAATTCCCTCAAAAGCCACTGATAATCTAGCCAACAAGTCATATTATGTTGTCTTATGCATTATGATTACCTCCTACTCCCAATGACATAAACAATTGAGATCATAGTAATAAGCAACAATTGCAACACATTTGAGAAGCAAATCGAACCTTAATACTTGGAAAATAAATTTGGGATCCAACAACCATTAAAAGTTAAAATGGTCTCTTCTACCATTCTGATAAAAACCAGATTGCCCATCAATCATTTAATGCTAATCAATATAACCAATACAAATCCGACAAGATTCAATCTTTTGTGTTTCGTAAATCCAGGTAAAAGACAGAACCAATATAACCAATGCAAGCAAAGAAGCAAAAGGTGAAATAAACAGAACCAACATAATACAGACAATATGTGAGGCAAAATGATGGTCAAAAGACAGAATTATTTTTTAACCAAATAGTTGTATGAGAGAGTTTTCCTCCTCACAAAAAATAGTACATCTAAAATTGATGTCTGAATCCAGTCTTCTATGTTCTCAAAATGCTTACACACAGGGAGAAAGTTTAAAAATGAGAGAATTCTTCTTATATTCTCTAATAACTAACTGCCCCCACCAATTAAAAGCCCCCAAAAAATAGAGAATAACAACCCCCACCACCCCCCACCCCCCACCCAAAAAAAAAAAAAAATCAAAATCAAAATTCCCTCTTTCCCTTTCTCCACTATCCTATACAGTACAACAATTCCATGAATTCAAAGTTTTTTTTTTTTTTTTAAACGATAAACAATTTTATATAAAATAAAAATAAAAATAAAAAGAAGCGTGTTTATCGTAAATGAAAATGAAAATGAAAAAAAAAAAAAAAAATTTTCCTCAATGGGTAGTGACCTTGGACCGTTTCTTGGCCTCGCTATAAAGCACCACACCCATAATCGTAACCGCGAAGCCCGTTATTCCCATAACGTTAACGGGGTTCTTGAATATCAAAACGGACACAACTGCCGCAACAGCTGCTTTAGCATTCCCCAAAACCTGTAACGTCAAAGCACTCGTGTGCTTGGTCACCAAGAAGTTGGTTAAATTCACCAAATACGCCACCGTGGCATTCCCAATCAGGAGGAAAACTATAAAACGGTCCCCACGCGCCTTCTCGACCGTAACCGCCGCCACGTTTCCCTCAATGTAGAGCGTGAACGGTAACAGAATTAGCGCGGCCATTGGGGCCATATATAAGAGAAGGTTCATCGAATGTAGCTTTTCGGCTTCGGAGGTTAACAGAATCCCTTGAACTACGGACTTCAAAGCGCGTCCAGCTGTGGACCCCACGCAGATTAAGAAGCCGAATAGGTGAAAGAGAGGCTCGCTGTTGCTGGCTACGACGATTCCGAAAACGACAGGTAGGAGAGCGAGGTAGACCTCCCCGGTCTCCTTCTTGCACGTGATGATGAAGGCGAAGACGGCGGTGAAGAACGGCGTCGTTGCGCCGATCGCTTGGTTGAACGACACCGGGAGGTAGCGCAGCGACGTGTTGCCGCAGACGACGGAGAAGCAGAAAATGGCGGAGAGTGCGAGGATCTTGAAGAACTGCCGTTTGGAGTGGATGTGTTGGAGCGGGACGACTTCGAAGAAGTTGATCGAGGCGTAGCTGTAGGCGGCGCAGGCGATCATGTGGAGCATGGTGAGGAAGATCGGGTACCGGAAGCCGTAGATGCTGAGGAGGTACTTGTTGAGGAGGAGGACTCCGATGTTGGATAAGTACCACGACGCTATGATCAGAGCCGTCGTCACCGTCGGCGAGAAGTAGGATCCGCCTGTGTAGGCGTTGTTGTTCCGTACGTCGCCCGGCGGAGTCGCCGGAATGTCGAGGACTTGGTCGTTCGCCGTCGTGTCGAGTCTCGGGTTGCTCATTCGCCGCGTCGTCCATGTCTGTGCCTCCACCATTGCCGGAAGGACAAAATGGTGATTAAACTTCCAACTTTGCCCCTTCCTTTGTGTGAGAGAGAAAAAGAGGGAGTAGTGGCTTAGATCTGAGGGAGTGGGGGAAATGGGGATAAAATAGATAACGAATGAGTGTGGATCTAATCGGAGGGTGGAGATTTAGATTTGGAGTGGAGGAGTAGTGGGAACCGTTGGATTAGGAGGGGGCATGGATGGAATAAATAAATATATGGGGAAGCGAGCTGAAGGTAGAGAGTTTAATAAGTTAGAGTGTCGGTGTTGGAAGATGAATCCTTATGTTAAAGTACTACGGTCTGACTAGGAATTTTTACCACGTTCTTGTCTTTTAATTTTTTTTACTGAAAGTAAAAAAATACACTGTACAACGCATGGTCTACACGTGTGGGTGTTGACTGTAGTAGCCAATGGGATGAGAGAGTAAATTCTGGGCTTTGAAAAGTTTTGTTTTTTGATTGGTTTATTATTACCAGAATCTGGGTGGAATCTGGTCTGGAGGTTAAGACTTGAGACTAGAGGGAATCAAAAACAGTAAGACAGTAAATCTTGGAAAGATTTCAATGGGAATTAGATTAGGATTATATCTTTGCTAGTATGACTTTTAGGCCGTTGAACCATGTTATGTATGACAGGAAGAGAAGCCCGTGGGCTTTCTTTGATACGCAAGTCATTTCTTGATCCGCAATTCTCGACATTAAAATTATGGTAAAAGATCTAGAAAATCTTCTAAACTTAGCAACTCTTTCTCTAAGTTTATAATGCATATTTTATTTTATTTTTTCAGAATTAGAAATATGAGAATGAGATCCATCCATATGGGTTTCCATTTTAGGTGGTAGCGTAATTGAGTACATACGGAACGGAAGGATGTCGTCTTCAATCCCTTTAAATATTATGGTGTTGCTGTCACATCCTTGAATCATGTTCGCATCTCACAACACAAATCAAGGGCCTAATTGTTTTTTATTAATAAATTAAGTAGTGTATTAAGCAAAAGAAGAGGAACCACCACCTTCTCCCTTCTTAATAAAAGTTAGGAACAGAAGAGACTGGGATGTTTCCCCTAAAATTTCAAAACGAAGCCCACTTTGATAAAGGGTAAGGAAGAAAGTTAGAAGGTCTTGATTATGTGATTTACACTTCAAAAAGAGACTGAATTCGAAACATATAAAATTCATTCTGTGGTAAGATAAATTGACCAATGTAGTCTATGTAGAGGAGAGGAGGAGCATCTAATTGGTTAAAGAAAACTGCGTTTATTAGCGTATTAGGACCGCATGTATTTTCCAGACGGTACAATCTAGCTTTGTAGGCTAAGCTTCTTGATTACTACTTCCCACTGTGCTTGAGTGCTTCCCCTTACTTTAAGGACAATCGACAGATTTAATTTATTTTAAATATTTTATAATAAATAAATATGCAAAAAGCCAAAAATTCATTGTAATTGTGATTGTGAAGCCCTGAAGTCGTCGAACCTTTAAAGGGTCATTGGGATCTAATTCCACCACCACATAAAGATTTGCATGACCTAAAAAATCTCTTCAAATTGTGAACAAGAACTTTAGTGTGGACTTATAGAAGCAATTGAAGAAATGGGAGTTCCACCCATCTTTGCTTAAGAAAATAGGATGCATACCTCTATATGATTATATATTCAGCTTTTCCATGTTGTAATTTTTGTAGCCATAACTTAAACAGTTGTAAGGGGTGTTCACCAAACCACATAAACCGCACAAATCGTAAAAATCGTACCAAAATCACCCGCAAAATGGCATAACCGCACCGCACCGCAAGTAATATTGCACCGCACCGCACCACACTGCATGGTGCAGTGTGGTTTGCAGTTTTATAATAAGAAAACCGCACAAACCGCACTGAACCACACCCTTCTATATATTAATATATTTAATTATTTTTAATATTAAATATATTATTAATAGTTTAATAACCTTAGTTTTCCCAAAAAAAAAAATTTAGTTTGATAATCCTAGCAAGTGTTGATTAAGAAAGCCTACCCAAAATAAAGAAAAACTAGCTCAAAATTTAAAACTTGGACCAAAACAAAGGGAAAAATTAGTTTTGGGCCGGGTAGAAAAAGCCCAAAATTTGAAAAATATACCAAATTCAAATCATTCAAACCGCATCTTATATACCGCACCGCATATGTGGCCGCAAAAATGAGATGCGGTGCGGTTATAATTTTGACTAAATTTTAAACCGCACCGCACATGTGGCCGCAAAAATAAAGTGCGGTGCAGTTATGATTTTAGCTAAACCGCACCGTAAAATACGGTGCTAAAAATGATATAAAATCACACCGTACCGCATCGCGAACACCCCTTGTAACTCATAGTAGTACTTTTTTTTTTTTTTTTTTATTATCTTCAATTTTATTAAATGAAATCAAACTACAATTGGAGAATAAGTAATAACAGTCAACCTCACAAACTGTCTTTAAGACATTTGGAATGCTGAGATTATTGAAACAAAATGACTGGAAATTAGAAAGTGAAAGTTTAGCAGCAGCATGTGCTCTTGCGTTACATTCTCCCTTGACCCAACTGAAAGAACAAATAAAAAAAGACTCTTTAAGACTAAGAATGCTACTAATGTTGTTGCTGATAGACCAATCTGGGGTGGTTGGTGAGGAGGATAAAGGATCAAAAAACAATTTTTCACATCTCCCACAATGACAATGTGGGGCCAATTTTCATCCTTAGCAAGCTGGATGGCCCAAAGTATGGTCATTGCTTCTGATCTTAGGGGGAGCATGTAGGAATAGTTCTTGCCCATATCTTCTAGACTTCACCTCTGTAGTCCCTAGCAACAACAACAATTGCATTGCTTTTCTTGGTTAAGCCAGCATCAGTGTTAAGCTTTATGCATCCAAGGGAAGGTGCGTGCCACTTGCAAGAGTGAACAACATTGTTGCATGAAGGGTGAGTCCCTGATGGTGCTTATTGAGAGAACTTTGCAATGCTTTGATGTATATGTTTGATGGAGGCATGAATATCCACTATCCCACCCGTGGTGCACTATGTGATTTCTTACCCGCCAAATTTTATCAAGGATTACAGCCATATTAAAAGTAATGAGCCATTGGTTTTCTGATGGGCATGGAGCTTTTGGCGAGTCAAAGAGCAATTTGATGATATCTACACTAGTGGAGTAGGATGGTCATCTGGTTTAAAACCCTAGTAGCAGGAATACCACAAGATTCTAGCTGTTGGACATTTAAGGAATAGATGGGCTCTAGATTCGGCTTCTTGGTGGCACAGGGCACACAAAGGATTATGATTGGGTATTTTCCTCTAAAGTTTTTCATTGGTAGGAAGGGTGTTTGCTCCGACTCTCCATAAAAGCATCTTTACTCTTTTAGAGGCCTTGATTTTCCATAATTTCTTCCAAACAATGTTTGGGCTTGTGAGGCTATGGTATTGCTCATAGTAGTGCTTGCTAGTACAGCAAGTCACACAATATCTACCATCTAAGAACTATAGGACAAAACTCAAAAACTAGAGAGAATAGTGGAGAGAAAGAGATGTACTATTTTTCATGGGTTTCACAAATGAGGCTACTACACCCTTTTGTAATGCACTTAAATGTAACTTATATTTACGTGAGGGTTAATCCCATTAAATATGGCCAACCAAAAGTCATGTCCACTAAGGAGGAATTAAAATTCACATGTTTATGAAAATTTTGACACAAATTCAAAATAAATTCACATGTTTATGAATTAGATGACCCAATGAAATAGTTTTATATGATTTATACAATATACACATATATATTTCACAATACATGAGGATCGTTACTACACCCAATGACACTTATAGCCATACACAAAAAAATATGTCACAATTAGTAGAAGTTGTGTAACAAAATTTAATAAAACCTACAATCATTCAAGAAAAATAACTTCAAGATGGTCCAAAATATTCTTACACACAGAAAATCATGCCAACTAAATTTTAGGGCAAATTTGTGTTTTGACTTGTTGGATCAATTGGTCAGACCCATACCCAACTTGTGTCCACGGGTTAAGTTTTGGGTTGACCATTGTTACACGGGGTTACAAATTTATTTACCCATATTCACTTAATTTTCTTTCGTGTTTGAGTGAGTTGATGAGTTTGAGTCCAGTTTTATAAATTTTATGCCCAGGTATACTACTAATTAAAATAAAATTATAAACAATGTTATTAGGAGTAAGCCAAGGAGGCCCTTGTTTGAAGTCTAACAAAATTTTTTTTTTTTTTTGAGAAGAGAAGAGAAGAAGAGAAGTCTAACAAACTTAAATATTATATTTGGTTGAGATATTGGAAAATACAGGAATAAAAGAGTTATTCTTTCTACGATGTTTAGTAAAAAGAATAGAATATAGGAAGATAAAATAGTAAATAAAAAAATTGTATACAACTTTACTAATTTGGTTGGGAGAAAAAAGTGAAAAAAAATAAATAATATTTTGTTTTAATTACCATTATAGCCCTATTATATAAGAAATTATGCTAAAGAGTTTTAAAAATTTATTACAACAATATATATATATATTGAATTCGAAAATTGGGGAATGAGGATTTGACCTCCTGAACATCTTAGTTAAAAATACTAGAAAGTTTCCATTAAACTACAAAGTTCTTGACACGATAATATCTTATATTAACAAATGAATATTAAGATCAAACAAGGTGCAAAATTGTAATTGTGTTTCCTCTCTTTATTTTTCCTTCATCTTGTCTAATTATATGGGTACGGGTGAAAAATGGCAGTCATCCTTGATTCCATTTTTCATTTTGTACCAAATGGATGAAAATTTCAATCTCTCTATTTTCCTCCTGTTTCTATCATCTTTGAAATCCCCCAACCAAACAGATACTACATGACCGTTATCTCCAACCACTTCTTTTCATTTTTGGGGTTTGTTGAAAGTGGATTAGACTTTTGGGTTTATAACTGATTTATGTCCCACTATAAAGAATCTGCCATGAATAGAAAAATCAACAAATGTCAAAGAAGAAGAAGAGGGCATGGAACCAGCGTTCCTGCTCAGGTGGGTAAGTCCTAGGATTTCCTTATTGAGGTATAATTGCTCATTTCCAGCCCAACTCCTGTCCCATTGAAAGCCTATTTGTTTACCTAATCTTCAATGCTGCAAGTACATAAAGAGGTGCGAAAATGCAGTAGTTGTTGAAACCCTTGGTTAAATTTTGGTCCGTAGAGCCCATAAAAACCGGGGCCATCGCTCTCTTACGCTAGGCTCAGTTTTGGACTACAATTTCTTTTTTCTTTTTTTGGGTCGTGGACTTAGAGGTTCTAGAAGCTTAGACCGTGAAGTAAGTTACTCAAATCCAGCTGATGTCTCTCCGGTTCTAGAGCATCAAGGCTTGATGCAACTTGATGCTAGCTCAAGTGCTGACGTCAAACTTGAAACTTGAGGTTGTCGAATTAGAGGATTGAGTGAATTAAAAGGTAAGATTGCTTTGGCATAAAAATGGTTAGGTTAAACTATTTTTACACTTTTTTTTTTTTATATATAATTTTTTTTAAAGAAAAAGATTGGAATTGTTTTGAAATCAATCTCTTTAAAAACTCCTATAAAAAAATTCTCTATAAAAACTTGTAATTTACACACTCGTTACAATAAATATAACTTTTAATATTTTAGATGATTTTTTTTTTTTTTTGAGGGAGAATATTTTAGATGAGTTAATAGTGAAAAATAACAATGAGAGTCTCATTGTTATTTTTCCCTATTAACTCACCTAAAATAATAAAAATAACAATATGTCAATTTCGCTATAATATGTCTCATAATGAGACATATTATAGCGAAATTGACATATTGTCATCGTTATAATAGTTGATGATTTCAATTGTAAATTTTAAAAATTGAAATACCGGTTTAGAAGCAAACCATAATTTTGAAGAAGGTTTAAAGTGTAGTTTAACCGAACAGTTATTAGAATTCGAAGTGTAACACAATTGACTAACGTGAATGTCTCATTAACCAGAGACAAGTGACTTGAATTTCACCATCCCTCCGGGCTGCAGCCCATAGCTGGACTAAACTCGTTAAAAAATTAGAAGAGATATCTGAATTTAACCAAACGCTTCCTGGGCTCACATTGTCATTCACAACTATGCAAATCAATGCCTATGTATTAGGCTGCATAACACCAGTTACACTACCGAATATAAATAAGATGATTAAATCTCTTTTCTTTTTCTTTTTCTTTTTTTTCTTTTCTAAATTATTATTATTATTTTTTTAATATGTTTTTAAACTATACATGCCAATATGCCATTGCCAACGTCTTAGTCCTACTTTTTAACTCTTTTTTTTTTTTTTGGGTAGCTTTTGATAAAAAAAGGAAAAAGAGAATAATGGTGAGAATTTATTACTGAAACAAAAGTAAGAACTAAGCTGCAACTTAGATTTGACATGATAAAAAGTTTGTTCATGTTTATTTACTTATGAACAAACTAAGATTAACCTTTAATTTAAGGTCTGTTTAATAAACAACCCAAATCTAAGAAGAAGAAAAAAATTGATCGTGAGCAAGTTGTTGATAGGACTTAATAAAAAAACAAATCAAGCTTAGGCTGGTTTGTAGGCCCTGGTGATGGGCTTGATTTGGATTTGAAAAATAAACTCATATCTTATTAAGCCTTTGATCAATTAGAAGTTGGAAACAATATGTTCAACTCAAATGGGCTTGATTATATGCTTAATATGGGTATAATAATGTACTTGAACTTGAACATGTTATATTTATTGTCGAGCTAAACATCCGATGCTCGACAAAATTCACCTAGTTTATAGCACACAAAAGTGACAAAAATTTTAATTTTAATTTTTTTTCTTTTATAAATACCATAAAATTTGAACTAGGGCTTTTGCTCCATAGAATTTTCAAACATATAAAAAGATTAGATAAAACAAAAACCAAAAATTAATAAGCAACAAACATTCTTGTCCCAAGGCCAAAGCTGATTAAAGGTGGAGCCCATGAGTTTTTCATCCCTTCGCTAAACAACAGCACCTATGTCAAAATTGTTTCATCTATCTGAAACAATTCACCGACCAAGCCGCCCCACCCCCCCTTGAGAAAACATGTAAACCCCAAACTAAATTTTGGAATACACCTACCCAAAAGAGGCACTTCTCAATACTTACAGAGCAATGTTTTCTGAGTACCTACCTCCATGAATAACACTCTCAGGAGAGAACCCCAATCTTGGAGAGAAATTACTGCTGCTGCTACTGCTGCCACCGCTATTCACAGAGAGTGAAATAGAGAGGTTGGTGTTTGAGCTAGAAGCATCCCAAGTAGTAGGTTGAGCAGGTTCCACAAGCTTTCTTGAACGCTGACGGCCTCTTTGCATGTGCCTCTCACAGTACTTTTTATGTGGAACAACTTCCTTGCTACACCTCCATTTCTTCCCATCTGTTCTTCTACATCTCCCAGCCTCTGGATCAGGATCCACGCCCATTCTATGGTCCCAAGACAAGGGGCTAGGCCCAAGAACTGGGGGCAAAGAACATTTTAACAAAAATAAATAAACAAATAAACCAACCCAATTCAAATCTCATGGACATTAAGCAAATTGAAGAATATTAGAGATATTGAAACTTAAAAAATCCCATGTAGAATGTCATCAATGAGACAAAAGGGTGATGATTTGAGGTACTTACGGCTAGTGTAGCCCAGAGGCACCCCATCATTTAGACCACCAAATACGTTAGCAACACTCTTCCATATAGGGAGAAGAAGATGATGTGGTACGGGAAGCCCAGCTTCGATGTACTTGTAAATGAGTGCTTGAAGTTGTAACTCCTGCAGCTGAAAAATGGTGAAAACACGCGATTTTGTGCTGTGTACAGACCCACGCCCAAGCTCAAGATTAAGCCCAACTGGAGTTGAGCCATCAGCTCCGTTTGATCCAAATCCAATGGTATTCATGTCCCAAGAATTATCACAACTAGTTGGTCCAATCCCTACTGATAAGACCAAAAAATAAAAAAATAGTGATTAAAATTTAACAATCAAACAAAAAGCATCGGAATAATTGCACAATTGTGATGGAATACTGAGTATGAGTACCTGTATTTGTGAAACGAGCAATCTTAGGAGGTGGGGTTCGATGCTCCATTTAAAGCTCAGAGTATCAAGATGGATGGTCAAAGTAACTGAGCAAAAGTAACTGCAGGGATAGAGTCTGAACTCTGAAGCACAGTGTAAACAGACTATATAGATCTCAGTTCCCAAGTCAGAGAGATTGGCACAGCCCGTGGGCACGACGACCAAAAGAGAATTATTATATAAACATAAAAATATGTTTCCAAAACGACAATGTAGAGAGCTCAAAAAAAAAACGACAATGTAGCTCTGACACCACACGTACCTGTTGTCCTCTTTGCCCACCTATGACCTATCCCACCCCACTCCACCACAACTGTTGCGAGTGGACTAATTGACAATCACCTTGGATTATCACTGTACTTTTTACCTTTCTAGTTCTGAACAGAAAAGTATTTACTCCAAAATGCATGTGAATCTATCATAACAGTACTGTTTTTATTTGTTGTTATTTTTACAATATATAATTTTAATAATTCTACCAAAAAATTATTTAATAAACTATTTTTAAAAATTTGTGTGATTGATGTTAATACAACTATTTAACAATTTTATATTATAAATTACAGTAATGGTAATCACTAAATTGCAGCATCTTCAACGTGACCTTTATTTCCCAGCATCAGAATATTCATGTCAGTATCTGTAAAATAGAATAAGATCTACATTTTGCCTATTTAACTCTCAAAATCTTTTGCATCAATTTATATATCATTGTTAAAAATATATTTGTGCTACAAAAAATTTTTAAATATAAACAATTATTTTAGCTTTGTAAATAAATATTTTAATATTCTTTTTTTATTTGGTTTCATTATTAAAAGAGGAAGAAAGGTAAATGATTTGGAATAATAAAATAATATTGTAAAAAAATAGTGTAAAAAAAAAGATAATGATATTTTAAAAAGTTTGTATATAAAATAGAAAGGCTAAATTACAAATTAAACTCTTAAAATTTAGAGATATTTGCATTTTAAACTTTAAAATTTCAGAATTTGAATTTAGCTCTCTAAAATTTGGAAGTATTTGAATTTTATACCTTAAAATTTTAAAATTTAAATTTTATATCCAAATGTATTCTGTTTGTATTAGTAGTTATTTTATCCATAATTTTTGTTAAATACTATATAAACTTTTTACGCATGTTTAATTCATTTGATGAAATAATGTCACATCATTTTTACTATGTCATATTATTTTAAATTATTCAATTTTTTAGGTTACGAAAATGTTGTGAAAAATTAAATTTTAGGGATAAAATTTAAATATTTAAAATTTTATGAGATAAAATTCAAAGTTTAAAATTTTAAAAAGTAAAATTAAAAATCTAAATACTTTCAAATTTTAGAGTACAATTTGTAATTTAATTTATTAGAAAAAAAAAAAAAGGTTCTTTTTCTAATTCTTACGTTTATTATCGTTGAGAAAAAAAAAAAGTGAAAAAAATAAGGAATAAATCTAGATTTATTCTTCCCACAAAAAGACATAGAAAGTGATGATGGTTGAGGTGAGAGCGGTGAGACTGCAACTGCTGATACTGTCAGAAATTGCAGAAGCTGCCGCAGAAGCAAGCGCGTTGATCAGAATTTACAGGTCTTGAAGTGAAGTAGGGTTGCAATATTATATTTATATATTGGAGCTGAATGATGTCATTGTCTGACAAAGAGCTTTTGTCTTGGCCTCGCTTCCGTCTCCCACTTGTGCAGTTTAATCTGAAGCGCATCCAGACCGCGTGTATTATTATATTGTCTTGAAGACATGAAATTCCCTAAGATTCACGTGAGTCATGACCGACTCTTTTCGCTAAATATTACTAAATTCAGAGTTTATTTATGTTATAGACATTGTTTCAAGTTATTTAGACTCCATTTGGAAGGAGAGAACGAAATAGAATGAAATAAAAAAATATTTTTAGAATATTTTTCACTTACTCTTGTTTGAAAGTTTTAACGGAATGAATGAAAAACTCATTCCCTTGTTTGGTAATTTAAATGAGAGGGAATAGAATGAATAAGAAGAAACATTCATTCCTCTTTATTACCTTGAAATCTCAAATTTTCATTTCTTCTGAAATTGGGAGAAATGGGAGGGAATGAAATTAGATTTAATGATTTTTTTACTAAAACTCCCAAAATACCCCTATATATTCAATCATTTATTTTAAAATAGGGATCTAATAATAATATTGTCATAAAATGATTTCATTTCATTCCTTTCATGTTACTTCCAAACAAGATTACTTAGATTCCATTCATTTTTATTCATTTTCATTACTTTATTTTAAAACATCCAATCAAGGTTATTTAATTCCATTCCATTCCTTTTTTTTTTCCTATTATTTTTCCTTACTTAAATACATTTCATTCCATTTCATTTCTTTCCATTCTCTTATAATCATTCCATTCCTTTATAAACTTCCAAGCAGAGCCTTAGAGAATTGAGGAAAGAGAGTAAATTTTTGCAACGGTATTGCCAAAATTCAATAAAATTACGAGAGAGAGAGAGAAAAAGTGGGAGAGAGAAAATTTTGAATTTTAGTAATCACATTACCGAAATTTCTGCTGCCCAAACCTACTGACCGAAACCAATTGTGGCAATGTCATTGCCGAAATAGGGGAAAAAAAATTTGTGGCAATACCATTGCCGAAAATGGGAGGAAAAAAAAAATAATGGTTGCCGAAATCTGGGGAGGAATTAAAAAAAAAAGTGCTATGTCCACAATATTTTTACAATAAATCACAGGTGATTAGTTATTATTAGCTTAAATTTGAATTTAACAATGAGATTACTTTTTTAATCAAACAATAACAACCTGCCATTTAAAATTTGTTGTAAAAATTGTGTGCACATATCATTTCTAAAAAAAAAAATTGTGGAATGGATTTGTGGCAATGGCATTACCAAAATAGAAGGAAAAAAAAAAAGAGTGGCAATTGATTTGAAAAAAAAAAAAAATTTGGTTTGTGGCAATGACATTGCCACAATTACCACAAATCCCCTCTATTTCCGCAATGGCATTGCCACAAACCAATTGCAAAAAAAAAAAAATTTCTCTCCTATTTCGGCAATGCCATTGCCATAAATCCATTCCACAATTTTTTTTTTTTTTTTATAGAAATGATATGTGTTATAATATTTTTACAACAAATTTTAAGTGACAAGTTATTATTATTGGATTAAAAAAGTAATCTCAGTGTTAAATTCAAATTTGAACTAATAATAACTAACCACATGTGATTTGTTGTGAAAATATTGTAAAAATATTATGGACATAGCACTTTTTTTTTTTTTTAATTCCTCCCCTGATTTCAGCAACCATTATTTTTTTTTTTCCTCCCATTTTCGGCAATGGTATTGCCACAAAATTTTTTTTCCCCCTATTTTGGTAATGACATTACCACAATTGGTTTCGATCAATAGGTTTGGGCAACAGGAATTTCGATAATGTGATTACCGAAATTCAAAATTTTCTCTCTCTCACTTTTTCTCTTTCTCTCTCATACTTTTGTTGAATTTCGGCAACACTGTTGCCGAAATTCACTCTCTTTCCTCAATTCCCTAAATAACTTGAAAAAGTGCTTATAACGCAAATAAACTCTGGATTTAGCAATATTCAATCAAAAGACTCGCCATGACCACCATGATAATAAACAAGTTGTGAAGATACAAGTCGAATTGTACTAGTTCATTTATATTATGGTGGCATGCAACACGTTGCGGACACTTGCACTTGTTTACTTACTCTGTTGCTGAGTTGGACATCAACTATAAGCGGCAAGTTGTAGAGTACTACTTTTGGACAAAACTTATGCTTTATTTGTTTCAACAATAATGTTTTTTAAAAAATAAGTCATATTTTAGAAAATTATTTTCTATAAAACCATATCATTTTCTTATGTTTGGTAGAAATCTTAAATGAGTTGAAAAAAATCTTTAACTTTGCTTTTTTTTTTTTTTTTTTTTTAAATTTTTTTTTTTATGTTGCTATGAAATAGAGTTGTTTTCCAAAAAGTAATAGTGAAAAACAATATCTAAAAATAAACCATACTTTTTATGTTGATTAAAAATAGTTTTCCTTTGACTTATTTATTTTGATGTTACCAAATACTAGAAAAAGCGAAAAACTATGTTTACATAATGTTTTCCATCGAAGAGCGTTAATGCATTTTTAAATTCAATTGAGGAGCTTAAAAATAGCTTAAGTTTTATTCCTACTCTTTTTACTATAACTTTACTTTCCCAGGACATGTGTTGCATTGTGATTGGATTAAGTTGTTTAAGTGGAGGTATTTATTCTGTTTAGAGGTGGCAATTTTTATCAATATCAATGAACTCACCTATTACTCACCTAATTTGGATAAGTCTTAACCTAACTCATTTGAATATTTGGATCAAATGGATAAAGACCCATTAGGTTATTTAATTACGTGGGTCTTAATGGATAAACTCACTAAATTCATCTAAAATTTAAATAAACAACAGAAAATCTAAAATTATTGAAAATAACCAAAATACCCCCGAAACTTAAAAAATAACCAAAATACCCCCGAAACTTAAAAAATAACCAAAATATCCCATGAAACCTAAAAAAATGACCAAAATACCCCAAAATCTTAAAATTATCAAAATACTCCTAAAATTTAAAAATGACCAAAATACCTCTGAAACCTAAAAATTATCAAAATACCCCCATAAACCTAAAAGATTGCCGAAATACCTCAGAAACCTATAAAATGACCAAAATATCCCCGAAATCTAAAAAATACCAAAATACTCCCTAAACCTAATAATGACCGAAATACTCTCGAAACCTAAAAAATGACCAAAATACCCTTGAACCCTAAAAATTACCAAAATACCCCTAAACCCTGAAAGATGGCCAAAATACCTCAGAAACAGATAAAATTACCAAAATTCCCTCGAAACCTAAAAATTACCAAAATACCCCCATAAACCTAAAAAATGACCGAAATATCCTCTAAAACCTACAAAATTACCAAAATACCCCCAAAAGTCAATGAAAACACGCATGTAATTTAATGAATCTGTCTCATTTAATGAGTTAACATTAAAGTTCAAATTCTAGTAACAACATATTTTATTATTTTTTACAAAAAAACTATCATTTTAATTTCAACTAACCAAACATGTTTTTGATTTCAAAAGTACAAGAACATTGTTTTTTCTTTATATTCCCAAAAACTAGTTCTTGAAAATAGAAAACAAAAACTATTACCAAACATAACCTAACCAAAATACCCCCAAAACGTAAAAAATGATTGAAATACCCCTCGAAACCTAAAAATTACCAAAATACCTCGTACGTAAAAAATAATCGAAATACTCTTGAAACCTATAAAATGACCAAAATACCCCATAAACCTAAAAGATCATTGAAATACCTTTGAAACCTATAAATTGACCAAAATACCCCCAAAACCTAAAAATGACCAAAATACCCTCTAAACCTAAAAGATCACTGAAATACCTTCGAAACCTATAAATTGACCAAAATACCCCCAAACCTAAAAAATGACTGAAATACTCCTGAAACCTATAAAATGACCAAAACCCTAAAACCCTAAAAATTACCAAAATATTCCCTAAACTTAAAAGATGACCAAAATATCTTCGAAACATATAAAATGACCAAAATACCCCCATAGCCAAAAAATTACCAAAATACCGCCTTAAACCCAAGGAAATGACCAAAATACCACAAAAAAATATAAAATTTCCAAAATACCCTAAAAACCTAAAAAATTACCAAAATACCCCCCAAAACGTAAAAAATGACCGAAATACCCCCTGAAACCTGAAAATTACCAAAATATCCCTTAAACCTAAAAAATGACCAAAATACCTATGCAACCTAAAAATTATCAAAATATCCCTAAAACCTAAAAAATGTCAAAAATGCCCTCGAAACTTAAAAAATTACCGAAATACCCCTAAATCTAAAAAAAATGTTCAAAATACCCCCAAAAACTAAAAAATGACCAAAATACCCCCAAAAACCTAAAAAATTACCGAAATACCCCAAAAACCTAAGAAATGACCAAAATAACCTGAAACTATAAAAAAAAAATTACCAAAGTACCCCTAAAAGGGCCAAAACCTAATAATTACCAAAATACCTCTGAAACTTAGGAATTTACTGAAATAGCACCCAAAAACTAAAAATTACCAAAATTCCTCTAAAACCTAAAAGATGATAGAAATGCCCTCGTAAGCTAAAAAAAATAACTGAAATACCCTTAGAATCTAAACAATAAACAAAATAACCCCGAAACCTAAAAAATTACCGAAATAATCTTAGAATCTTTAATTTGTCGAAAATATGCTCGTAACATCCAAAATACATCAAACCTCTATTTTGGTAATTTTAGATATTTCAAGTGTATTTTGGTCATCTTATAAATTTAGGGGCATTTTGGTCATTTTTTGGGTTTTAGGGGAATTTTGGTCATTTGATAGGTTTTGGAGGGTATTTTGGCCTTTTTTTTTAAAAAAAGGTTTTGTGATATTTTGGTCATTTCTTAGGTTTCAGAGGCATTTTAGTTATTTTTTAGGTTTTAGAGGTATTTTGGTCATTTTCTAGGTTTAGGGGGTATTTTATTAATTTTTAGGTTTTGGTGGCATTTTGGTCATTTTATAGGTTTCGAGGGTATTTCGGTCATTTTTTTAGGTTTTGGGGGCATTTTGGTAATTTTATAAGTTTCAGGAGTATTTTGGTCATTTTTAGGTTTTTAGGAGGTATTTTGGTCATCTTTTAGGTTTACGGGATATTTTGGTAATTTTTTAGATTTCGAGTGTATTTTAGTAAATTTAGGTTTCAGGGGGTATTTTGGTCATCTTTTAGGTTTCGGGGGTATTTCGGTAATTTTTAGGTTTTGAGGGTGTTTCTGTCATTTTTTTAGGTTTATGGCATATTTTGTTCATTTTTAGGTTTTGGGGTATTTTGGTTATTTTTTAGGTTTCAGGGATATTTTGTCATTTTAGAGGTTTTGGGGGGTATTTTACTAATTTGAGAGATTTTGGTCATTTTAGTGGTTTTTGAGCATATTTGGTGATTTTAGAGATATAGGGGGTATTTTGGCAATTTTAGTGGTTTTTGAGCATATTTGGTGATTTTAGAGATATCGGGGTATTTTGGTCATTCTAGAGGTTTTATGACTATTTTGCTCATTTTAGAAATTTTGGCGATATTTTGCTCATTTTAGAGATTTTGGAGATAATTTTAGATGTTCAAGAGTGGTAATTTTGGAACTGTGGGGCTATTTGGGTCACTTTAGGTATTTAAGGTTATTTTGGTAATTTTGGATGTCAAGAGGGTATTTAAGTAGTTTTAGAGGTATGTAGGTCATATTGGGATAAATGGGTAGGTTACTAATAAAATGGGTTGGGTTGGTTTGGTAATAGATAATTAATTTATATATAAACAGGTCATAAATGAATAAATGAGTAATTACACATTCAACTCATTTATGACCCAACCTGGCCATTTACCACCCCTAATTTTGTTAGAGCATTCTCATCAAGAATGCTAAATATTTTAGCATTTACCACTCTAAAATCCTACTTTATCAATTTTAACATACCATTTTACAATCTACCAAACATCAAACATTCTATTTTTTTACAACTTCATTTAAATAATATTATTTTTATTCTTTCTTTATGTTTTCTTTATTCTTTCTTTATGTTTTCAAATAACTAGCATTCACTACCATTTTTTCTGTACCCAGCAACAACCCTCACAACTCTCTCCTTCACCAACCTTCTCATCCTTGCAGCATCAACAAATGATCCACTTGATGCATACATGCTCAATGCATGAAAATAACCTGATGAATTTACAGGCTCCAATTGCTCAATGCATACATGCTCAATGCAAGCAAATAACCTGATAACTTAGAATACATATCAATTAAAGAATTCCCCATATACACTTCAAAACCAAAACCTCTACTGATCACTAACCCGTGAACCATTCTTCCTATATTCAAGTCCCCTAAATTAGCACATGCTTTAAGGAGACCCACCATAGTTATACCATCTGGTTCAATGCCAACCTCAAAAACCATCTCTCTGAACACCTGTAAACCAACCTGAGCTAGGAACAAATGGACGTGCTCTTGATATTTAATCAAGTGAGTTTTCCAGAATGGAACTTCCAAAATTGTCAGGCACAAAAAGTCACTGTTGCAAATTCATCCAAAGCAAGAAAGAAAAAAATAAAAAAGAAACATTTAGAAAAGCTGGCCATATTTATCTTCTTAATTAAATTCTGCAAAAACTGGGTTTTACAGTACTCCTCAAGTTGTTGAACTTCTTGAGAGAAATTCTGAAAGTAAGGGAACAAAAGACCAGCCTCAGCATACATTTCTCCAACACTTCACACACTTAGCTAAGCTTCCAGAGAGCCACACAGCTTTTATAAAGAGAAGAAGTTTTGATTCACTTCCCCCAAGACAAAACAGAGTGACAAAAGCAGAGCAGTCATACAAAGAGAAATTGGCAACTTGGGTTGGTATGTTTTCAGCAACACTAAACTAGCAATGTAGTTCAATAAAAGTTCACACACAGAGAATTTAAAGCACTTAAAGATGAAAGATAAACGCCAAGAATTGCAATAGCAGTTCAACCTTAGTTGTCAAAGCCAAATTCCAACAAAAAAATCCATAGAATTGCAATATAGCTACAAGTGCAAAACTATTGGCAAATACTAGAGTGAAAATGGAAATAAGTTTTCTTAATTCCTTTTTTATTTTATATATATATATTGTACTTGAATATTGAGTGTACCTATAAGATACAAGCATGAAATTCTGCAATGTAAAAACTGGGATAAATTTTTAAAATTACCAATCAGACTTCAATCTTCAATTACCAATTAGATAAATTTGTAATATTTTGTAATCTCCCACACCTTTCAGTTGATCGGCACCCAGGTTTATAGTAACCAGATATCCACTGTCAAATTTTCCATCAATTGTTCCAGTCACCGAACAGCCAGGTGATAGTATTGGAGAAGCTGCATATAAGATATACAGCATAGATCTTTATTGCAGCAACACATGCTAACATATAACCAACCAATTGAAAAACTATATCACATTGGCATAATGCTCAAAATGGGAATCGTGATGCAGGGTGTTAACAAATGTAAAAACTTCTCAAAGCAAGTTTACAAATTTCACAGACAACTTCCCTATTAAAATTTCTACAGCTGATTGACTTTCTTAATTACAATTTGATGAAGTTAGTGCAAAGGGGCTCAGACACATGCACACCCTCATACACAACCAGCAGATCCTATTATTTAAATGGCACCAAAATCTCAAAATCTCAATTTCACTGAATTCAAACATGATGTATGAAATTTCATACTAGTATAATGTTAATATGTGGATGTTGAACGCATAATATATAAATAAATAAATAAAGGGCAGTAACCTACGAACAATACTTCCACTGACCCCATAATATATGATTACATTATTTGAAAAATGATTATTCTGCTTACTTAGAAGGTATAGCTCTTGCTCAACCATTTAATTGAATTCTCAAAAGCTATCAAAGGAGAAAGTTATGGAGCATTGATGGGAACCATTTAGGTGTGCACAATAGCAAAGGAAAATAGTAAGTCTTAATTGTTCAAACAAATGTATCTAAACTTGAGGCATGAGGCAAAAGTGCTAAAACATCATTTGAGAGACAAAACTACAGGCAGCACGGGTAAACAATTTTTGTAGTAATCATATATGTGCATCATGATACGATATATAATGTGAATACACTGAATAACTTTCACATAAGGTCAAGCATTTAGTACACTTGTCCAATATAAAATCTTAATTGTTAAATACACACACTTTCAACTTCAGCCTACCATAAGCTCCATATACCTTAACTCAGACGTCTATTCTGAAAAGATGTTTGATATAATTTTCATAAGCTCAATCTAGGAAACAAACCCAAATTGTAAATAATTACAACTAGAGTAAATATTAGTTCTCAACAACCAAGGAAATGAAAATGAATGAGAAATAAGGATCGCAACAAATCCTATTATGGTTTATATGTTGAGCAAAGTTTAATTTCATGTGTGTGCAAATCTGTCTAAAATCTGTTCAACATATAAAACTCTAAAGATGATACTAGAATTTTAAGGAGGAATTTCAGCAAACACAAACCTGTGCTTCACGTTCAATGCTGTTATCCTGAGGAGTGAAGCAAGATTGCTGGTATCACTCTTTCAACTCTGAAAATACAAGAAGAAGAATGCTTTCCAATATATCATCATGATAAATTCCACAAAAACATTTCAAAAAGAAACAATTAAAGATTCAGACTAAAATCATAAAAAGATTGACAGATATAACTAACCCGTTTGGAGTTGAATCGGCTAGAAGTTTTGCCCCAATCTGTGATGAACTTGTGACAAACTTGTGACAGCAATACAAGACCCACAAAATCCCTAACCCAAAACAAAACCTAAATGGAAGCCTGACCCATGGAGCTTCAGTCTGACCCAAATGGAAGCCTAATCCCCTCCCTTGAATCTTCGGTTTTGAAATGAGAATATGGGTTTCAAGAATGGTTTTTGGGTTTGGTCAGGGAGAGAAGAGTGGGTTGGGTATGGGTTCACTCAGAGGAAGAAGAGCAGAGGCTGTGTTTGTGATGGTGGTTCGGTCAGAGGGAGTAGTGAAGCGGAGATGGATTTGGCGGCGTGGGTTGAGGGAAGGGAAGAGCGGCTTGGGTTGAGGGAGAATGAAGAACAAAAAAGAAAAGGGAGAGGAGGCAGAGGTGTAAGTGTGGGAGAAAGAGAGAACTAGAAAAAAGAAGAAGAGGAAAACCAGAGGAGATAGGCGCGAAAAGGAAAGCGTGTTTTATTAAACAAATTTTTTTTTTTACAATCTTGCTACAGTGGGCTGCTAGAGATAGCAGTCCACTGTAGCTGGATTGCAAAAATTATAGGATTTAAAAGCTTTGATTTAGTATGTTTTTTGACCTCTTAATGCTAAAATTTAGGATTTATACCATTTGGCATTCTTAATGAGAATGCTCTTATTACTCTAGACTAGCTGTTAATTTAGTTGGCTTTTCTTCTCCTCTGTTTTATACATTGTAGTCTGTAAAAGCAGTCTGCCTTTGTACAATGAGTTCATGACTCCATTAAGATCAAAATAAGTGCACTTTCTCCAATTTCAATACTCTGATTCAGTCCCAAAGAACTCTTAGATTAGTTCTTAATATGGCACTAGAGCAGTTTTAGCAATTTTTTGCTTTAATAATACATTCGTACAATCCTTTCCCAAAAAAAAAAAAAAAAAAAACATTCGTACAATCATTCATGTATAGATTTTTCATCATGTGGGTCTTCAACCTCTACAACAGCAAAGGATTCTAGATCAAAAAAAAAAAAAAAAAAAAAAGCAAAGGATTCTTTCTAGTAATCGGAGCAAGGTGGGGTGGGGCGGTACAATATGAGATCATAGGTGCCTCATTCTCGTTCTGTCCTATCTTCAGAATGGAGTTACACTGTACGAAGCAGAAGTAACGCAAATCGGACTAGGGTGAGGTGGGGGCATTTTGATATCTCTAATTAGATAGCACAATCATTGATGAGATAGAGATGAGATTAACCAAAAAAAAAGGGGCACCAGTGAAAGCACTGAGAGAAGAAAATGCAAGCGTGTATATATATATATATATATATATATATATATATATATATATATGTATATAACACTCAGGACAAGATGAGTGTGCGCAGGCAAAACCCATTCCAGCTCCATGGGAAAAAAATCATGAGATACTCAGATACATAGCAAAACGCTGAACAGGACAAGTCTAGTCTTGAGCAATATTGATAATTTTTGGTATGCCTATCGACAATCTCATAGTATGCATTGCTTATGACTAGATTGGTGAGTGTTTTATTGTTTATAAATGTTTGGCAAAAATAAAATTATACCCTTTAAGTTTGGTCAATTGTTATTTTGGTCATGCAAGTTTCATTTTTGTTATTTTGGTCATGTAAGTTCACATTTGTTGTCATTGTCATTTCTTTCTCCACTTTGTTAAAAAAGTTTTCATTAAGAATGACTAATATTGATAGCAAATGTGAATTTATAGGACGAAAATGACAATTAACCGAGCTTAAAAGGTGTAAAAAGGTGTAATATGTATTCTCTTTTTTTATTATTTATTTATTTTTTATAAATTTTAATTTTAATTGTTTTTTAGTGTTAATATTTTTTTAATAGTTAACCAGAGTCATGGATGAAATGACTAATGGTGACAACAAATATAAACTTATTGGACCAAAAATAACAATTGACTAAACTTAAAGGGATTAATTTTTGTTTTAGCCTAAATGTTTTCATATTTCTATTTTTCTTTGTAGGGCTATAAATGAACTAAGTTGTTCATAAACAATTTGTGCTTACCTCAATAAAAAGCTAATTCATAATTGTTTGAACAAGCCAAGTTTAAGTTTAAGTTTTAGGCTTGTTTAATAAACCAATCAAGTCAAAACATAAAAAATTCATAAAGTGTCTTGTGAACATTAGGATCTACTAAAAACAAGTCAAGTTTAGGATTGTTTATGGGTTTGGTAATATAACTTGATATGAGCTTGAAAAATAAACATATATCTTACTAAGCCATTTATTAATTGGGAGTTAGGATCACTTGTCCAAAATAAATGGACTTGATAATGTACTTATGTTGGATCTCAAGCTCAAGGGCTTGATATTGAGCATGGACTTAGCTTGACTAATGAATTAAGCCAAGCTTAAAGTTTTGGTCTTTTTGACAAGATTGAGTTCAAACATTGTTTGTAGTGTATTTCGTTGAAGATGTTGAATTTGGACACTCATATCTTTAAAATTTGATAAAAAGAGCACTCACATCATATTGTGTATAATAAAAAAGGTGAAAAATTTATACATTTTGTTTAAAAATGACTCACATTAGTGAATATATAATTGTGTAAATTTACAAATTTGCTATAGTATTTATGTAAATTTATACCAACACTATTTATTTTATATTTAGTTTTTGTTCTTTTTTTAAGTATAAGGGAAGAGAAGAGAGTGAATGATGATTGTTATTTTTATTTTTATTTTAAATACTAAATATTTTTAACATAGATATGGGGAGAGTGGAGACCATTTTTAAAGTGAAGGATGATTGTTGCGTAATCGGTAAAGAAAGAAAAATAATTAAAAAATAATTTTTTTTAATTAATCGTATAATAAAATATATATTTTATGTATATGTAAGAATAAAATAGATAATTCGAGGGTTTGTTTTACATTTTTACATGACTAATGCGAACGATCTTATAAGCCTTTCATTGTAAGTCGGTTTTTTCTTCTTTTCGGCGAGGAGTTGTAAAGATGGCAAAACAAGCTATTACTCTTTTCGTTGAAGAATGGCTGAGGAGCATTAGTGGCTGTAGCAGTAATGTTAACTCCACAAATTCTTCTTCCTCATCGGCCCGAGCTATTATTCAAGCATGGGCTGAGCTTAGAGATTCCCTTCAAAACCAATCATTTCAACCACATCACCTCCAATCCTTAAAAACCCTCCTTAACTCTCAAACTTCTCTTCATGTTGCTGACCCACAATCAAAAATTGTTCTTTCCATTCTTTCCTCTCCACACATATCTCTTCCAAATGAATCATATCCTCTCTTTCTTAGGCTTCTTTATATCTGGGTCAGGAAATCCTTCAAACCCTCTTTGCTTCTTATTGATTCTGCTGTGGAGGTTCTCTCTCACGTTTTTAATGCTCAATTTGATTCTAGGAAGAGTCCTCTCTTGTTTTCCGAAGGTGTTCTCCTTCTGGGTGCATTTGCTTTTGTGCCTTCTTTGTCTGAAGGCTCTAAAACAGTCTGCTTGGACATGCTCTGTAGGCTGTTGGAAGAGGAGTACCGATTGATTGGCTCACCCGGAGAGCATATTTCGGATGTTCTTGCTGGAATTGGGTATGCTCTATCTTCTTCTGTGAATGTTCATTATGTTAGAATTTTGGATTCTTTATTGGGGATTTGGGGCAAAGAAGGTGGGCCTTGTGGTAGTATTACTCATGGGCTCATGATTCTGCATTTGATTGAATGGGTGTTGTCTAGTTTGATCAATATCCGTTGTTTTGAGAAAATAAATGTTTTTGCCCACGAGGCTTTAGAGACTTCAAAGGCAAACTATGTACCATTTGCCATTGTCATGGCTGCAGCTGGATTGTTGAGGGTTGTCAATAGAACTAAAATGAATGGTCTGGGGTTCGATACTGTTTCCAAATTAAGGGGCTCGGCAGAGGATCGGGTAGAATCTTTTGCAAGAGATATTATTTCTAGAAATGGTGTTACGAATGCAGATAATGATCCCACATGCAGTCTTCTACTGCAGTGCATTTCATTAGCACTGGCTCGAAGTGGCCTGGTTTCATCCCGTGCCCCTCTGCTAATGTGCCTTGCTTCTGCATTGTTGAATGAAATCTTTCCCTTACGACATTTATATGCAAAAGTACTTGACTTCCCACATAGAAATTCAGCTAGACTAGGGCATGATGAGGTCAAAAAGCATTTGGAAAGTGTTCTTTTTAAGGAAGCAGGGGCCATAACTAGTGTTTTCTGCAATCAATATGTTTCAGTAGATGTAGAGAGCAAGGGTGTGGTGGAGAATCTAATATGGGATTACTGTCAAGATATCTATTTGGGGCATCGACAAGTAGCTTTGATGCTTCGAGGTAAAGAGAATGAACTACTTGGGGATACAGAGAAAATTGCTGAATCTGCTTTCCTTATGGTTGTACTTTTTGCATTGGCCATCACGAAGCACAAGTTTAATTCTAAATCCACCCAGGAAACTCAGTGGGACGTATCAGTACATATACTAGTTTCATTTTCTTGTTTAGAGTATTTTCGGCGCATTCGTTTACCAGAGTATATGGATACAATTCGAGGGGTTGTTGCGAGTGTTCAGGGGAACGAGTCTGCCTGTGTCTCTTTTGTGGAATCTATGCCCTCTTACATGGATATGACCAATGGAACAAGTATGGTTGTCTACCATTTTAACTGTAGTTTTCATGATTAAATTTTTATTCTCCACTTTGAGGTCCCTAATGACCCCCCCCCCTACCCAAATTTTTTATGCGTAGACATTGCTAACCTCGATAAGATTTGAATTTTTGTCTTGTAGATTTTTCATTATCTCAAAAGTTGGAGTATGTATGGTCCAATGATGATGTGCAAACTGCTCGCATATTATTTTATCTAAGAGTCATTCCAACTTGCATTGAACATGTTCCTTGCCTTACACTTAGGAAGGTTGTAGCTCCAACTATGTTCTTGTATCCTTACACAAAACAGCTCAATTTTATAAGAATTTCAGCTTTATATGTAATGGTGAACATTTTGCTTCCTTATTACACACGCAATTAGATACATGGGACATCCAAATGGAAAAGTTGCTCGAGCCTCACATTCCATGTTTGTGGCATTCATGTCCTCTGGGAAGGATCTTGATCAGGATGAGAGAGTGTCATTAAAGGAGCAGCTTGTTTTCTATTACATGCAGAGATCTTTATTGGTATTGAAAGCAATTAAAATAATATTAATCAAACATGAGCTTGATCATCAAAGGTTGGATGCTCACACTTTTTTTGTTGTAATGTAGGGATATCCTGCCATCACTCCTTTTGAGGGTATGGCTTCTGGGGTTGCAGCCTTGGTCCGGCATCTTCCTGCTGGAAGTCCAGCCATATTCTATTGTATTCACAGTCTTGTGGAAAAGGGCAGCACACTCTGTGGTGAAATCTTTGCTCAGGAGGCTGATTTGTTGAGGAACAGGCAAGGAGATTCAGATGCTTGCAAGAAAATCCTAGAGTTGCTTCTACGGCTTATTTCCCTTGTTGATATACAGGTCATTTTATTCTTTTTAATTTATATTTGCCATTCCTCATAAAATTCCAGTTGATTCTCCCCTTCGTTTCTGTTTACCATGTGAAAAGTAGGTCCCTTATAAATTATTATTATTCCACCTAAAACAATCGTTATGGTGTGCTAAAGTTTTAGGTTTCGGAGGAAGATATTGCAATTAAACTGAAGCTATATATAGCAAATTTCAGATATTGGAAGTTCTCAAAATAGAAGTTCTAGAAAGGACTTATAGCATCTTGTCTATTCCCTCCCATTGTTCGGCTTATTAATATCTGCATTTGTGTATTTGTCCAGGTGCTGCCAAACTTGATGAAGCTGTTGGCGCAATTGATTGTCCGGTTGCCAAAAGATAGTCAAAATATGGTTCTTAATGAGTTATATTCACAGGTTGCAGAGTCTGATGATGTTACACGCAAGCCGACTTTAGTTTCATGGCTGCAGTCACTGTCTTACCTTTGTGCTCAAGCTACAAGCGAAAGTTCCACCCCCAAAGGGGTGCAAAAAGAAGTGAACATGACTTCTGCACATAGCACAGACTCATTAAGCCTTACTAGACTAAATGCACGACTTTGAGACATTGTGGTGCAGATTTTGGATTACCCTCCCCTCCTTTTGATGGACTTTTGTTCCTTAATTCTTTTGTGCGTCTAGTGCTTGTTGCTGAATATCTCAGTATATTTTCAGGAGTGATATATAGAAATATGAACTTGCATCAGTTATATTCTTGTTCACCTCACTAATGCAATAAATACATAAATCACTTGTAGTTTCTATATGTTCATACTTTCCCACTCATCTTAACACTGTAGTTAAAAAATGATGATCTACATTTATTCATAATATATACATGAATGGTTTTCTTTCTGTTTTTGGCTTGTGTTCTGGGATTAGTACTTAGCATTTCCAGTGCCAACCTCTAGAAACCCAAACCTCTGAGGGTATAAATTTTTCAGTTTGTGGGTGTAAACTTGATGGTATATATATATATATATATTAGTTGATTGCAGATCGAAGTCATACTTTATAGAGGGAATATCTGAACTTGTCCATCTTGTAGACTGTCTTTTGCTTGCAGAGAAAGAATTAAATATAAATATGGTTTTCTTATCTTGCTTTTCATATTTCACTTTTGAGGCAATTTGTACATACTAATGCTTCATTTCTTTTGATGGAAAGGAAAACAGCATTTTTTGGTTTTAGGTAGGACAGAAAATAATTAAATGTCAACGGAAAAATTTAACAATTGATCAATGGAAAATCAACCTGTCTCAGTGGAAAATGTTTTCTGCTTTTTATCAGCAGAAAGAAACATGTATCTTCCTTTTCTCTTGACAAAGATCATGGGCACACAAATATTTCTCTCGACAGAAACACGTGTCTTCCTTTTCTCTCTCTTCTCCCATTTATCTAGTCACCATCTCTGTTCCCAACGGTAAGCTCATCGTTCCACTCTCTCAGTCACTCCTGAGCATGGCATCCAGGTAAAATCTTCGCCTCTTTTCTATTTTTGTATATTAAAAGCCTTTTTTAGCTGAATTTTCTTTGTATGCTTGTCAATTTGGGATTATTTGGCTGGCTTTTTGTTGTGTTTTTGTTCTGATCTGTGCATTTTTGGTTTGGATCTGGGAATTTTCTCCGTTATCTCGATCTATTAGAGATCCACCCTCCCAACGTTTTATTTCTGTAAAAATAAGTTTTCCCTTTCTAACACCTCGGAACTTGGTGCTGGGAAATGGCCATTCTGTTTGTGTTACGAATTGCAAATGACGACTGCCACAGAATATTGTTGGTTAATAATCAATACTTGCTGATTGGGGGAATAATTGGCATGCTAGTCGTAGTTTATACAAGCTGTTAGATGGAAAAGTACTAATTAAGCATTGTAATTAAAAATATATATATAGGGTATGTGGTGGAAAATAATGAGTGCATAATAATGAAGGAATTATTGAAGTTGATTTTGTATTTTTGCCATAGTCCATTTTTCAATTAAAAGTTTTTACCTCTTATTATCAGATGTTTTGAAGTATGTTGTAGGAACAAATATAGACTGTAGAGTCTCTATATGTAATGGGGATGGGAAATATGTGAAAATGGCAAATTTTTACATCTGTATTCCTTTTGCTGTAAGACCAATGGGAAAGATATTTGGCATTTCAATTGTAACTCAAGAGCCTTTTTGGGTAGCCTATTGGGGTTTAAATTCTTACAGCTCTGAATCAGTTTTGTGCAATTCCAGTGGGGATTTGGGGTCTATCTAGTAAATGTTAAATTTTGGATACCATAATATGCCAAGGTTGTTTTGTGCAAATCTTATCTTGGATGCTTGAGCTGTTTGACATAGCGAGATTTGTTTAAATATTTTCACAAGCTGGCTTTTGCCGAATTAGTCATGGAGGCTTAGACTTAGTGGAGCTATGCTTTGTGTTTTGTGGAAGATTGGTTAGTGCATGGGCTATTAGAACCTGTTTATTGATTTTAACTTCCACATTCAACACTCATCTACATTTTTTTCTTTCACCTGATGTCTTCAGTAATTGATATAAATTTGTAATTTGTTTCCACCTTATAAATTTGTTTTTAACATGCTGATGTTTATTATCAACTGCTTCATGTTCACAAAATAGAAAGATCGGACTTAAAGTTTCAATATGAAAGGTTGACAGAATTATGTTTACTAATGACTTTCTTTTGCTTGTCTTCTGTTCTTAACTGATTTATGTGGAAGTTCAGGTGTTCAAATGTGTGAAACAAAATGCCATTGTGCCGACTAGAAGGGTCTGTTTGGTTTTGCTTTTGGCGAGGTCAGGAAATTGCCAAACGTTTGGCAATTTCAGCTAAAAGAGCTTCATTCCCCTTAAAGCACTTTTCAACCCCTCCAAAAACAAAACCAGACAGGCTGTTCTTGGCAATTTTGCTAGAGAGCTTTAAAGGGGTCCTTAAAAGCTGAAAACAACTTTAATGCTAAAGATGATATTTGCAGTTTTTAGGAAAAAACTTTACAATTCACTGTTTTTATTTAAAGATCTATATTGCAAAAGCTCTGCTTCCTATAGCAATGCCAAATGGGCATTGAATGGGAGTGGGAAAACTGTTATGTTCAGTGCCCGTTCGGTAAAGTGGTTTCAAACCACATTTTCTCAAAGTACAACTTTTTAAAAATCCAATTCTTTTAGGTACAACTTTTTTAAGCTGTACCAATCGGGCACTCTATCAATATAAGTAAAATTTTTATGGTGTTAATGGATTTTGTTTATCTATATTGAATTCCATTATGGCTTTCAAACATAAAGATGCACAGTTGTGCAAACAAAATCATTTAACTATATCCTTCTATGACATTTGTCAAATTAATTTGTTCATGTCATTCTGTGGCTTTGATATGTTAATGTTAATTTCTTTAACATTCCAGGTGAGTTTGGATAAGAAAGGCAATTTGATGTTTCTTTTCTTCATCCTATGGAAGCTTATCCTGTTTACAGCTAGGCTACTAGCTTGGGTTGTTTGTTATGTTCTTAAAATCATTATATTTGGATTGTTTTCGTTTGGAAGTTCTTATGAGCGGATAGTCCCAAATAAATTGGGAAGATCATTGAAGACAGATTTAGTTGCATTTGAGAAGGAATATAATCTTTGGTGAGAACCTTGTTGTCTACCCGAAGGCATATCCTATTACAAGGAAAGTGTTGTTAGATTATTACGTTCTGTATTTTTTGTTATCGAATGATTATGTACAATTAGATAATGATATTGGTGTTGAAATGAAATTGATGCTCTCAAACTTGTGAATGTCATATTGCAGTTGGCATGGTTGGATACATGTTGCTTGAATTGTTCAGGGTTTCTTTGTAGTTTCTTTGATGATTAGTCCACAAAATGTTGTTGATAGGTTTCATGCTGAAGAGGGGTTATATTTTGAATTTAAAAAAAAATGTTTGTGAACTTGTAAATGTGTGTATTTAATTAATTAATTAATTAATTATATTTTTTTTTCATTGGAATTTCTAGTTACTCTACATGATATTCATGTTAGATCGATGCTAGGGATACTACAATTATTCTACATAAGTCTTATATATAGACGTGTCACTAATCATAAGAAATAATTTAAACACTCATTTATTATTTGTTGAGGTGCCACTAATTACATTTAATACCACATTAGTTTATAAGCTTTATGTTGTAAAACTTGTAGTGCCTTAAGCATTTTCCTTCATGTTGTGAGTGAAAGTTTTGGTTTATATAATTATATAATTATTTGGAATTATGAGAAATTTTAATGCTTTTCCATATGAATCCAGCATTAAAAATATTTTTCAGCTTATTTTTAAGGTTGCAATTAAACACTAGAATAATGAGTGTGCATGAATTAGATTGGATTAATTTATATGATTGCCGCTGTAAGACATCACATCCAATCTCAAGCTTCTCGCACCTGCTTCAAGTGCTATGCTGTTTGATGTAGGACAACCTAGGCTTCCCACCTAGATTAGTCCTACCGATGAACCTTAGGCTTCCCACCTAAGGTGTTTGGAATCACCACCAAACAAATAATATGCAAGCTCTGCAAATAATCTCAATAATAATAATAATAGTTTGTAAAAAAAAAAAAAAAACAAAAGGAACCATCTGGAGCTTTATACAGCTTCTAGGAGTCATAATGATAAAGATAAACTCTCCTAAACAAATCCTAAACAATCTCAAATACTAATACGATAATCCTAATAATCTCAAATACTAATCCAATACTTAAGATAAACCCAAATAAAGATAATATAAATGATAAAGATAATCTCCACAGATGTGCCATCCTGTGGTGTCCGCACCAACTCCCCTGGGGTAGGAGAAACTCGACCCTGTCGAGTAAGGCTCATAAGAATCAAGTGACATCAGAATAAACTCCATCAAGCCACAAGCTCACTGGATCAGCATGGCGCCTCCGTCGATGCTCATATGTGCGGGTGATAGGAGGTAGAGATGAGGTGGTAGCAAGTGTATCCAAGTAAGCCTCCAAAAGAATGGGATCAAGTTGCTGCAACTGCTCTCTGGTGATCCATGTACAGTCAGAATCAGGCCGTCCTCGCCAGCGAACCAAGAAGCGCTGAACTGTTCCATCCCTAGTGAAAAGAGACTGCTCATCCAAAATAACATCAATAATATCTTTATGTGCCTTTTGGAAACAAGATGGTGTAGGGCTAGGGACAGGGTTAGCCAAAGAAGAAGAGAGAGGATCATCAAAAGGGTCATAGGGAATAACTGCTGGACCTTTAAAAGCAAGTAAATCAGCAATATTAAAAGTAGAACTAATACCATAATCTGAAGGTATATCAATCACATAAGCATTAGGTCCAAGTTTCTTTAATACCTTGAATGGGCCAGCACTGCGGGCCTGCAGTTTCTTAACGGTTCCTGAAGGATACCGTTCAGGCCTGATACGAATCATAACATAATCTCCTACATCAAAGTCTGAATGACGTCGATGTAAATTAGCCTGAGTCTTATACTTAAGATTACTAGCATGAATTCGTTTGTTGATCTCTTTATGCAGCTCATGCATGTGACTAGCAAACTCTACTGCAGACACAGAAACCCTATCATGTGAGGACATTGGGAAGAGGTCTAAAGGTTTCCTAAGTGTATAACCATGAACAACTTCAAATGGGCTCATACCTATGGACCTATTGACTGAGTTATTGTAAGCAAATTGGGCTTCAGGGAGTATAGATTCCCAAGTCTTACCATTCTCACCTATGAGACACCTTAAAAGATTTCCTAGACTCTTATTGACAACCTCAGTTTGACCATCAGTTTGAGGATGGTATGCTATGGAGAATTTCAATTTTTTTCCCATAATGTGCCAAAGGGTCTTCCAAAAATAGCTCATGAATTTAACATCCCCATCTGACACAATTGATTTAGGCAACCCATACAACTTAACAATCTCATCAAAGAAAATCTTGGCTACCTTGGATGCATCAGAAGTTTTAGAGCATGGAAGAAAGTGAGCCATCTTAGAGAACCGGTCTACCACTACAAGGATGGAATCAAACTTCCTAAGGGTACGGGGAAGACCTAGTATAAAGTCCATGCTAATATCCTCCCAAGGACGGTATGGAACTGGTAGAGGAGTGTAAAGGCTAGTATTTTGCTTGCAATGCTTAGCCAGTTGACATTGACGACATTGACCAATTATCTTGGCAACATCCCTCTTAAGACTTGGCCAATAGAACTGCCTCTCTACCTCTTCAATTGTCTTATCACGTCCAAAATGCCCTGAAAGTCCTCCCGTGTGCACTTCCCAAACCAAAAAGTCTCTAATTGATGTGCGGGGGATACAAAGCTTATTGGCTTTAAACAAGTAGCCATCTCGGAGGATAAAATCATCAACGACCTGAAGATGCTCAGTCCTGAGTGTAGTGTACACTTCTCCAAAATCTAGGCAAGATTCATACTCTTCTTGCAACTTCTCAAACCCTATGACTTTTGTGCTCATCACAGAAAGTAAGGTAACTCGGCGACTCAAAGCGTCAGCTACCTTATTCTTAACACCAGATTTATGTCTCAAAACAAAAGAGAATCTTTGCAAAAACTCAACCCAAGGGACATGTCGAGCATTTAATTTCTTTTGGGAATTGATGTGGCGGAGAGCATCATGATCAGAATAAATGACAAACTCATGGGGTGTCAAATAATGGCTCCAATATCTTAAAGCTTGTACCACAACATAGAGTTCTTTGTCATATGTTGAATACTTCTTCTTAGCCTCATTTAATTTCTCACTAAAGTAAGCTATAGGGTGACAATCTTGACTAAGAACTCCTCCTATGCCTACACCAGACGCATCACATTCCACTTCAAAGACCTTATCGAAGTCTGGTAGGCGCATCACCGGTGCTTCTGTCATCTTCTTCTTGATTTCTTGAAATGCTTTACCAGCAGAATTTGACCATTGGAATTCGCCTTGCTTCATACAATCAGTGATTGGTGCCATGATTGTACTAAATCCACGTATAAAGCGGCGATAGAAAGTAGCAAGCCCATGAAAACTGCGAACCTCATGAATGTTCTTGGGTTCGGGCCAATCCACTATGGCCTTGACCTTTTGTGGGTCAGCAGAAACTCCTTTAGATGAAACCACAAATCCTAAGAAAATGACACTATCAGTGAAGAAAGAGCATTTCTTTAGGTTGGCATACAAGTTTTCTCTCCTTAAAGTGGAACAAACTTGTTTAAGATGGTCCAAATGTTGCTCTTTTGAGTTACGATAAATGAGGATGTCATCAAAGTACACTACCACAAATTTGCCCATAAAAGGCCAAAGTACTTGTGTCATCATTCTCATAAAAGTACTAGGAGCATTTGATAAACCAAAGGGCATCACAAGCCACTCATATAGGCCATCCTTTGTCTTAAAAGCAGTTTTCCATTCATCACCTGGGCGGATCCTAATCTGGTGGTATCCACTTTTCAAATCAATCTTCGAAAAGACTGTGGCTCCCGACATCATATCAAACATATCATCTAACCTAGGGATAGGAAAACAATACTTCACAGTAATCTTATTGATTGCGCGACTATCCACGCACATTCTCCAGGATCCATCTTTCTTTGGGGTCAAGAGTGCGGGGACTACACATGGGCTTAAGCTTTCACGCACAAATCCTTTGTGCAAGAGCTCATCCACTTGTCTAACCATCTCATCATGTTGAGGAGGGCTCATTCTATAGTGGGGCAAATTTGGGAGTGTTGCTCCTGGGACAAGATCTATGGCGTGTTGAATATCACGCATAGGAGGCAATTGATTTGGAAGCTCCTTAGGGAAAACATCTTGGAACTCTTGAAGCATTGACTGTACTTCTTTTCTAGGTTCTTCCAAGTTATCTAGTGCAGTTTCCTTAACAACTACAGCAAAGATGATGAAATCTTGATTGGCAGCTCTTTCAAGCTCTTTTGGACTAATGAGGTTCATACTTTGCTTTTTGGGCTCTTTTCTAGCCTTACTTGCACTAACAAACTTAGTTTTGACTGGGTTAAGCTTAATCCTTTGTCCATTGTGCATGAAGGAACAAGAGTTTGAGCGACCATAAAGAGTGACATCTAAATCATAGAGCCATGGTCGTCCCAAAATTATGTGTCCCACATCCATTGGAATCACATCACATGAGATCTGAGCCTTGTATGAGAGGATGTGAATAGGAACAAGACACCTATCCTTGATGGTGATAGATGAATCATCTACCCAAGAAACCTTATAGGGTTTAGGATGGGCAACTAACTTCAAGCCTAGGAGGGAGACAAGTTTAGAAGAAACTGCATTAATGCAACTTCCACTGTCAATGATAACCTTGCAATTTGTGGTTCCACACTTGACAAAGGTTTGGAAGATAGTATTTCTTTTCCAATCATCACTTTCTTCGGACTGTGCTAGAGCACACCTAACAACACTCATTACAGGAGTATCAAGACTACCTTCATTGAGATTATCAAAAGATGGTAGGGCTCTAATGCAAGCTAATTGGGTGGAATCATCCTCTCCTATTTCTACAATGTCTTCAATGTTAGGCTCATAGACTACTTCTTCTACCTCTTCCTCTCCGTCCAATTCTTCAATCAACAAAGTCTTATTAGGACATTGGGCAGCCATATGACCAAAGCCTTGACACTTAAAACACTGGATTCTAGAATTTGGTCTAAATGTCTCTCTAACCACACCCTTCCCTTTGTCTTCTGGGTGCAAGGGCCTATTGTTGGGATTGGGTCTAGTTTGAGGACCTTGTTGGTATCTACCCTGAGGATTTTCTTCTATGTGTAAGGGTCTATTGTTGGGATAAGGCCTATTTTGGGTACCTTGAAGGTATCTACCTTGGGGACCATCAAAATTGTTGCGAGGCAACATGCGATTGTCAACTCTCCTTCCACCTTGGGGCCTAGGGATCAGCTCTAAATCTTGCACTAAGGAATAAGCATCACCAAGAGTTGAGATCTGTCAAGCCACCAATTCTCTTTGAAGATCATAATTGAGACCTTTCCTAAATCTACTCAAGGTAATTGGCTCATCCTCAGTTGCATTGCTACGTATCATGTACTCTTCAAATTGTTCTATGTACTCAGTAACAGACCTATTGTCTTGTCTCAAATCATGCCATTGATCCAACAAGTTGCCTTGATGAGAGACTGGGAAGTACTTTTCATTGAGCTTGGCCTTCATTTCTTCCCAAAGAGTTATGGGTGGTTGGCGGGTCTTACAGAGGTGGTTGACAACACTATCCCAATGGAGTTTTGCTCTTCCTACAAGTTTCATTTTGGCAAACCTAACCTTTCTATCCTCAGACAGTTCATACCACTCAAAGAAATGATCCATCTCTTGCACCCAATCATTGTAGACCTGAGGGTTCCTAACACCTTCAAAGGTAGGGGCCTCTACTTTGATATGCTTAGCTGAGTTGTCTTCATTGTCTCTATGGTCTTGCCTAGGGTGAGGGCCATGCCTATTATTATTTCTTCCATTATGTGCATTATCCTCGTCATACCTAGCCTCTAAGTGGCCTAGACGGGCAGTAAGCTTTGCAATGGCTTGTCTTAATTCATCTTGGAGAGGAGGATCCATGTTTAGATGAAATTGGGGACTAGACTGGGATTCCGAATTAGACTCAAATTTGGAATTAGACTGTTCTTCAGAACTAGTTACTAGACGACCACTACGCAAATGCTTGCAAAGAGATCAACAAACTAAATCTAGCAACTGAATAGTAAGGATAATACTCAAGTTAAATTATATGTGAAGAGAAGTTATGAATTCCACAGGTTGTTGCATTCAAGCAGTACTAGCTTCAACAAGAATAAAATTAAAAGGACCTAATTGTTACAATGTGATTAGGCTAGTTCAACTACTAATACTGAGAATTAATTACTTTAAAGATTTTTTTTTTTTTTTTGGTTTTGTTTTGTTTTGTTTTTTTTTTTTTTGTTTTTTTTTTTGGCTAAAATAAAATGCTCAAAGAAAATAGACCAGCAGCTAAAATAATAAATTCATGTGAAAGTTTAAGCAGAATAAAGAGCAACAACAGTAGTATGTTATTGCAGGTAAAGTTCAGGCACATAGTAGACATATTGATATTAAATCTGAAAGTGCATGTCAATTCATTAAGTTAGGAAAGTCCACACCTTGGTTGGACTGACTTAACAACCTGGGCCTTATTGAATAGGAAGTCACGTTACTAAGAGGAAGTTGGGCCTTACATGTAGTGAAGTGGAGTGGAACCTTGAGACTTCTGCCTGCTTCTTGGACCTAACTTGAATTTTTTTTTTTTTTTTAATAATACAATAAAGAAAGAACTAGAATATAAAGCTAAAGTGTTATCTGCCAATTTCAAACTAAACACTGAAACTAAAGAAACAAAGGGAAACTAAAAGAGATGAAGCGGCGGAGCAAAGCAAGCATCTTTGGAGTCAACGGCGAAGAGATGGCTGGGCTCGTCGGCGATCACTGTTAGCGGCACTCGAAGGTGGAGATCGGAGTTGGTGAGTCAGATCTCGGAATCGATGAAGCGGCATGGTGGGAGCGAAGGTGACGGCGTGTCGGCGGCGGGTTGTGCGATGGCGTCATTCTGTTGGTGGGATCGATGGCTTTGATGGTGGGCTTTCAACTCTTTTATGTCTTTGTCTCTGATCTGGTGGAGTGAAGTTGTGAATCTGAATTTTTTTTTTTTTATTTTTTATTTTTTTTTTCTGATCTGGCGGTAGTCCTCAGAGTCGGGCATGGATTACAGTCACAGGTTTTGGGGGAGTAGTGGGCTTTTCTGTTGGCTTTGGGATGAAGAATTCGTGTGGGGCTGCGGGGTATACACGGATTGCTGGGGTTGGTTTGGGCTCTGGTTTGCAGATCTCGTGAGGTAAGAAATTAGGTTGCGTTGGTTTGCAAATCTCGTGGGGTAAGTATTTGAATAATGGCATGTCTGGTGGTTGAATTGTTTTCTGATGGTGTGTATGGCTATGGGTTGTCAGTCGTGATTTTGGGTTGATGAAAGGGTTGATCGGGTTGGGCTCTGATACCAAGTTGATGTAGGACAACCTAGGCTTCCCACCTAGATTAGTCCTACCGATGAACCTTAGGCTTCCCACCTAAGGTGTTTGGAATCACCACCAAACAAATAATATGCAAGCTTTGTAAATAATCTCAATAATAATAATAATAGTCTGTAAAAAAAAAAAAAAAACAAAAGGAACCATCTGGAGCTTTATATACAGCTTCCAGGAGTCATAATGATAAAGATAAACTCTCCTAAACAAATCCTAAACAATCTCAAATACTAATACAATAATCCTAACAATCTCAAATACTAATCCAATACTTAAGATAAACCCAAATAAAGATAATATAAATGATAAAGATAATCTCCACAGATGTGCCATCCTGTGGTGTCCGCACCACTGTTGATCTATCAGTGAGTCGTTGCTCTATAAATGATTTGACATGTGGGTTTACTGTGGAAATTGCCTAAGTTTTGCTGTACATTGAATGTCTAAAGTTACTGTTAAATGCCCAAAGTTGGGGCCAAAATGGCCAAATACCATCAATTCCTGAAATTTTTAGCAAAAAAACACTGTTTCGGAACTAAATGGGGATCTACTACTTTTTCTGGTACTCGAGCTCACCTAATTCGAGTACCTTATTTTCTATTCCACCGTGGCACGATGACGTGGATAGCTGGTATTAAAAAATTCTAGTTAATACTTGAGCTTCATGGGCTCGTGTACTGTATATTGGTACCCGAGTCCACCAAACTCGGGTATCAATCTGTATTGGCCCCAAAAATTATGTCCATTGCTAAAATGCAGATCGTTGGGGACCCAGCCTACTTGTCTTGGAACAAAAATCCAGCAGGAAATATGAATATATGTCTCATTTGCAAATGTTTTACTTTTGAATTGTCATACTAGGCCAAGCCTTACTAATTTTTGAAACATTCTCATTTGAGTGTGTATAACTCTCTACTGTTATCTGTATTTATCATTTTTAAGTAGCAATGGCATGTTCTAATTTGGTGCTGGGATCAGTTTTGTTATAGTGTTTTTCTTCTTATTTTTGTACTTTGTTATAAGTAAGAGAGATGTATAGGTTCAATTCCCTTGGTCTTTTGCAATGTACATAGTTTGTGGATGATTGCTTGCATGGTGATTAGACTCAATTCAAATGGAATATCCTCATGTACTTAAAAGAAAAGAAAGCACACCTAGACCGAACCTTTTAAATGCATTACTTGCCTAAATTATTAACTCAACTTTAACGTGGCATTACTGTTTATCTTTCTTGTTTTATGGAGATTTGTGCTTTTTGTTTACCAATTATGCTTGGTTAGAGGATTAAAACTTTCCCTATTAGTTCAATCAAGTTCTCTCAACTTCGGATTATGCAGACAACTCAATAGACAGTTGCTGGCTAAGATAAGTTTCTTCTGAAGATTTTAATGACATTGTGTGATTTCAACTTATATTGTACGCTGCTGAGCTAACTCAACCGTTAAAATATATAGGGAAGGAGATTCACCAAATTTATCTTCTTACACTATATATTGTTCTTTTTTAAATGCTGTTTTGCTAAATCATGGTGAACATTAGTCTTTAGTCAGTTTTGCTCATTGAGGATAACTGGTTTTTTTAGTTGTTATTTTATTCATACATAGTGACTTTTTGATCTGCGTCCAGAAGCTCCAATGTAGCATTTTCTTCTTCTTCTTCTTCTTTTTTCTCTTTTGCTCACGAAGGTATCACTAGAACATCTTATGTACTGTCCTACAATTTCAGTATTTAGAGTTTTTCTCCATACTATTTCTATGCTCATGTTTCTTGCCTACTTAAGAAGGTATCAAGATGTTCATGTTGGGTTCTTCTCAAAACCAAAAAAAGAAAAGAAAAAAAAAAAGAAAGAGATGTTCATGTTGTGCACTACCTTGTATAGGTACTGGTAGTATGCTAACAAATTAACTAAAAATTTTGTGTAAAAGGAAAAAATATTATCAAAACTATCATATATATAAAATTAGTAAGCCACTTAAAACTCTAAATTAACTATATAATGCATACATATATATTGAACCAGTCAATGATAGAATGTAGTGTGAATTGTGAAAGTTTTATTATATTAAAATATAAATAAGCAAGTCGGCACAGATGGACGTAAAGCTCCATTGAAAGTTGTTGTCATGGAAAACCAACTCACTATTCAACATGACTTGGTATCCAATTATCAAAATGGGCATTATGTTTTCCAAACTATAGGAATATCTATGATATGCATCGATAAATTCTTCACACAACACTCTATACATTTTTGCTTTCCCTGAAGTACTGGGTGAAATCCTTCCAGTCGTCCCAATTAGCCAAACCTGCATTTCCTTTATACCTAGTCTTGCAGCAAGTGATATCTGATGTGTAATGGAGTTAACTTGCAATTCCAATATAAAATTAAGAAACTAATCTAACTGCCAACTTCTGTTATCAATAAAAGGGTAACACTTCATACACAGGATTGATCAAGGTGTGTCCTACATAGAATTGATCAAGGCATGCCTTACTTCCAAGGAAGAGGTGCCACCACTAGACCAAAAGTCAGTATATAATAACCATTTTATTTTTTGAAGAAAAAAAATGTGGGAAAACAAAAATGACTTTTATTTGAGTTGAACACAATGCTTCACTCTCAACCAACCTAAAGGCTTAATCATTAAAAGCTGTCAGTAAAATGGCTGCCTGATTCAATTAAAATCAAATTGAGATTAAGAAGGTTAAAACTACTGATGTGGATAATAGAGAGTTTGAGGAAAAACAAGATTAAATACCAAAAGATTCAATATTTTTGGTCTAGTTTTGATGTGGGGCTTTATTGGAACATGATAGTTTTTAGACCCCTTAAAACTACTTGAATTAACCTAAGTAATTAGCCAAGTTGTTACTTAGTCAAATTATTCAAATCTAGGTTATTACAATCAAACAATCATATCATGCAAAGTAGCGGAAATATAAAAGACACAAGATATGATCACCAGGAAACCAAACCGGTAAAAACCTGGGGAGGATTTACCCTAACTATCCTCAAGATAAACTTGAATCCACTATCTTGAAAGAATCGAAGTTCATACAATAAGACTTACAAGCCCCTACGCTTGACTTCTTTTTGCTACCCACTAGTAGAACTTACTGACACGACCACGTGTAAGCTTCGAATTCACGGACTCCTTCTTTCTTGGATTCGCCACCAGATACAAGCACCCACGCTTGTGTTTCTTTAGGCTTCAATGGCAGCAACTGAATTGATCATCAAGGTGTAGAAAACTTCTTTTCCTTGAAAACCCTAAACTTATGTGAAGGAAAGCTCTTCAAAGATCTCACAAGAGATTCACATAAACCGCAATATGAGCAACACTAAAACGTGGCTAGAGTTTGCCTTTTATACCTAGGGCAAATTAGAAAACCCTAAACGTTTTAATTAAAATAGGGCTGAGTTGGAATTCTGCAGAAAAAACGTTCAGACCTGATTTCGATTGATCGAGCCTAAGTTTCGATTGATCGAAATAGGCTGAAGTGTTTTTTTAAATCCTGCAACAACTTATTCCAACTTTACATCAACAAATCAACTTTGAGCAAGTCTAAATACGACTAAACACATTGTTTTGATCATGGTTTGCCAACAATACAAATTAGAGTTCTAAATACATAAAAACCTAAGTCTTTAGAATCTAACAGAACATTTCACACATTCTTTTAGTTATTGTTGAGTATTAGTATAAGTTCTTAGTTTGGAAAGTTGCTGGTTTAATTATAATAAAGTTTTAATAAAATAGGAGTAGTTTGGCAATTTTCAAATTTTTTGGAATGGGCTGCCGTAGGGGTCATGAGTCTTATTTCATATTTTGAGTCCTCTCCCTATTTAGTTTAGAAGTTCTTAAGTACTTTTTGTTTGTTATTTATAATCCTAATCATTCTAGGAATTGGTTGTTTAGAGTGCTAGCCCTTCTAGGAATTGATTTAACAATAGCCTATATAACGGTTTATTGTAGTCAATACAATAGCCTACTGTTTTATCTAATATTATTCTTGTTCTATTATTATTTTAACTCCAAACAGCCATCAACATATTCAAGATTTAGTATTTTATTTACATAACCCCTTAAAAATCAATCCTTATTTAAGAACCCTTCAAGATTTGATTAAGAAATCTAATTTAGTTCTGAATTATTAAAGATTCTACATCAAAATTGGTATCAAAGCTTGTTAAGTGATTCCATCCTGCATCAAATAACCCCCTCCCCCCCTCCCCCCCTGCCCCAACACCCCTCAAAAAAAAAAAAAAAAGGTAGAATTTCATATTCACTTGTTTTGCTTCCATGCCTTTATCAGGAGAAAGGTTTAGAGGTCAATATCTACAAGTAATCTTCAATCAAATAATTCAGATATCGATAGGATACTGTGCAGATTTGAAGCAGCATCCACTATTTGTTTTGGCTCCCAATGACTGTTTAGTATTTTGGTATCACATTCATAACAGGACTACGGTTTTGATATGTGCATGGTTTAGTCTTATATCTTTATTCTTCTTGTTAGCTACTTGTAACAAATTTCAAAAGCTCACAAAACAATTATATAAATATATTTTCAGATATGTTATCAAGAGTTAGTTTGAGCTTTTAAAAGCTAAACAGATTTCTCACCCCTGCAGATACAAAAAAGAAAAAAATATTTCAGCTGCAAAACACTAATGGTCAAGAAATTTAAAAACATAGCTAGATGCTTGTGAGTTCCCTACATCTCAACCACTGCTGTGCACGTAAATGCTAGCATTCAGGCCACCTTAAATGTAGCCTACTAGCTTGCATGAATCATCAGATATACTTGACATGGTAACACTTCTATTATTCCATTTATTTGCAACATTTGGCAAACCAAAATCTATGACAAAGAATGCAACCAAGTATAATTTTAATTACTTATGAGTCACTTTGTCATATTGGTCACAAAATTCTTTCTCTACAGGAATAAAAATAATTTGAGGAATAAAAATAATTGGTGGACTCATTGGCTAGATATTGGCCTATTCTAAGTTTCTAACCAACCTTACTGTTTCTAGTAACACATAAGAAAAAGTATGTGCAGGAAAAAAGGTACTTGAGATCATTGATTGACTAAGTTAAGGAATGGCAGGTACCTTCTACTTGTTGGGAGCAGTAGCATGCTATAAACCAAAGGCCACAGACCCATTATGTTCCACAGAGACACAAGCAGTTCATTCATCTTGAAGCCATCATCTCCCTTCAAATGAAAATGTTAAGAATAAAATGAAAATGGCTACTTTGCTTACAACAACAATATGGACAAATAGAAACGGGTTATTTTGTTTAAGATTGTTTAAAAAAGATTGAAAGATACAAAATAGGGACTTCACCATGCTGAATTTGAATACATATCACTCCATTTTTTAAATTCTATTTTTCGTTTCAATCCAGTGGAAGATATGATTGAAAAACACTCGTAAGAAATGGGCATTAGCATTTTACACATAATTATCCAAAACATACAAAATCAACACTAGAAATAATGCAGTCATCAACACCAAGCATAAGAAGAGAAAGCCATAGTCCCAAAACTTTGGAGTTGGCTATGCATCCTCAAGAGACTAATTGGAATGAACCACATGTACATAAGCAACAAAGATATTTTAACAAGCCAAACCAAATATTATGGATTTGATATTAAAAAAAAAACATTTTTTTTTTCAATGCAAAAAAATGGTTATTATATAAAAAAATCATTTTTTTTTTCATTATGAATTTGATATAATCCAAATATTTATTTATTTATTTTCCTTCTAATACTCCAAATGGCAATGCTAATGACTTTTTGTATGCATCTTATAGGGAAAGTAGCTTATAGTATAAATGCCATAAATATTCGAGTTTCTTTAGGATCCGGCCATGATAATCTATCTTTCAATGCAGGGAAAACGGGAGCATAGCTCCAGAATAGTGCGTCCATGCTATAGCATAGGTCAATGTACTGCTCTGCATCATGTCGATACCTAATACAAATTGTAATGACATGTGAATATGGTATCTTGTACAATTTCCATTTCTAACATGTGCAAGTTCTTTGCAACAGATTAACTCCATGTGTGTGATCCCCATGTCTAGCAGTCCCTGGATTATGCGGTGTATCTACTTGATATGATTGTTGTTGCGCGCTCAATCTCGTCACCCTGTGATGCTCCGCCTTTGCCTTATTTCTCTTGAAGATATCCAAGGCATATTTAGTCCATTGTTTTCCTGAATTCAACTGTGCTATGCTCTTATTGCGACGATCATCGAAGTAAGCATTCAGTTTGAACCATGTGTATTTCACCATTGCCGAAATGGGCAGGCTACAAGCACCCTTTAGAACACCATTGAAGCACTCGGAGACGTTTGTAGTCATCGCCCCATAACGGTAACCCTTGTTAAAAGTTAGAGCCCATTTCTCTTTGGGCACATCCTTCAGATATTGGTGCGCATCCTGGTTGACATTCTCAATTAAATTGAAGGTGGCATTGAACTTTTGCTCCTAGGTAGCACTTGTTGCCCTCCATACTAGATTCTTTAAAGTTTCATTGTTCCATCTAGTGTTGAAGTTATTGCATAGATGACGAAGGCAGTAACGATGTTCTGTCATGGGAGGTCGCAAGGAAAAGTCTCGATTAGTGTCTTTGAAGATAGCTTGTATCCCAGGGTGTCTGTTAGATATGACACACAGGTGTCTCCGGTTAGTAACATACCTTCTTATACAAGCCAAGAACCAACCCCAAGTCTTTGTGCTCTCGCTCTCGACAACGGCCTAGGTTAGTGGATAAATCTTATTATTAGCATCTATCACCATTGCAATTATCAATTACCCTTTATATTTTCCATAAAGGTGGGTTGCATCAATGCTAATCATAGGCCTACACTTTTTGAACCCAACAATACATGGACGAAATGCCCAAAATACGCACTTGAATGTACAGGTTCCCCGTTCATAATTATCGTCCACTAGTAACTTATACTTTGTACCCGGACTTGCATCCTTAAGTCCTACAAAAAAACGCGGCAACTCTGCATAAGACTCCTTAAAATCCATGTATATAGCTGCAACGGCCTTTTGTTTGGCATCCCATACCTTGTATGTGAGCCATAATGATTACATTAGAAATGAATACAAGTTAAATAATTATAGTTGAAGAAAACAGATCAAGACTTGTAAGGCTATAAGATGAAGATAATATTTCATTCTCTTTATTCCTTTTTTTTTTCTTTTTCTTTTCAATTTCAATTTTCATAATATAAAGTATTCATGAGTTTTGGGAAAAAATATCATGCTTATACTTCACAGAAGACTAATGTCTCTACATTGTATTGAAAAAATAATGTAAGTTAAAGAATACCTTGTAGTGAGATACTTCGTGTTTTAAGTCTGCCAAAGCAACATGACGTAAGTTCTTTATCTTATACGTAGAGTCTTCTCATATATAGCGCTCAAGTACATATGCTAGAAACACCGAATCAATCATCCGACCATCATGAGCATTCTGAATTTTGTTGCACATGTGGGGGCCCTTGCATTTTGCGATCTTCCAGACATTGTCTCCCTTGGAAGAGATTGCATGGATTGACCATGGACAGGAATCATCCTCGCAACTCACCAATAGCCTCTCTGAGTCTGAATGCTCAGTTTTGAAGCTAAAATTCTCTCGCACTGCGTACCAGGTCAACGCATGTCGCACTGCCAATTTAGTGGAATACCATCCCTTTAATTGGATGCTTCCCAGGCGTCCAACTTGATACTTCCGCTTGCATAACCGGTGATGGATCAAACATATTATCCCAAGTGGTTTTGGTGAACCATTCAGGTGTAGGATCGGGACCGGGGTATGTGTCTCTATTCTCTTCTACAACCACATCTTTGATATGATCAACATCCTCATGTTCACCTATGGTATCTAGGAGTTCCTCGAAGTCATCCCTAGTAACATCAATAGGGGTTGCATCATCAACAAGTCTGTGATCATCTTCATTTTCGGATGTGCCCTCATGCAGCTTATCATGAGATAAATGCTCTCCTTCATTCTCATGCACTTGTTGGGGCCCTTCCTCCTCCCCAGTTGAGTTCACATGGGGAAATGTTTGCAATGGTTCACTGTCATACTCATCTCCTGTGTTCTCTACACACCATTGATAAGACTGTAATGGTATTGAGTCGATGTGCTCATCTACTCTTCCATCCAAAATAGTATATTGTGAACCCTCTCTAGCCTCTATTGTGGCGGGCTCAACAGTGACATAGAGATCTGAAGCAACGAATCCTCGAGCCACCATTTGTGCAACAACTTCCCACATCATCTTCACTTCGGCGCCACCTGATAACTGCAGTGAATTGTAGAAAACCTGGGTGTCTACAACCCGTTGAGGTGCTCGATACACGATGGAAATGTTATGCTTAGAGTGGTCTAACCCCATCGCCTTCAATATTCTTCTTTGCTTTTGGTTTGAGCCTTGGTATGACAACCCATGCAACTCATGATAATACAATTCTCCATCATAGTACACATAGAAAAAGTGAAAATCCATCACCGACTTGTTATTAACAATATAAAAGTTGTCATAATCTATAACCACTTACATAAATTTGGCGTATGATAAAAAAAATTTATATTCAAACTCAACCTCCTCAACTTTGTGTATAGACATATAAATAATTGAATCTCGATCATTCAAAAAATATCTAGGCACATAGACATAATGTGCACTTAACCATATATATATATATTTTATACACATAAAATAATAAAAGGTCAACCATTTCGACTTTATTAAGCCAATTTCTTTGTTGAGTAATGAATTCATATTATTATGAACACCCTTATTACTAGGGACAGAGCCAGAACTTGAAGTTAGGGGGGGCAGTTTTATTGTTAATTGCATGTGATGGCTCTAGCTTTCGGCTCAGTTGCTTAATGGATAATGAGTTTTTTTTTTAAATGTGTGCATCCAGGTATGGACAAAATTATTTTGTTTAAAATTTTTTAAAGGGTTAGGTTGTTTGTTTTAGGTAAAATCGGATGATTGAGTTTAATTGTTTTTAGCTTTACTATTGGTAGTTTTTGTTGTTGAAAATATTTTTTGGGCTTGTTTATTTTACTTTAGATTTTAGATTTGGCCTTTAAAAGGAGGAAAATGTTAGAATTACAATTTTTTTTTTTTTTTACAAATTATTAATGTGATGAGTAGTTATTAGTAAGTAAAAATGCGATGTAAGTGATGGGTCAGATGCGAACCAATAAAAGTTTACTACTACAACAGTTGTAAAAAAATGTTATAGAAATTTTTTTGGCTAGAGTAGTACTCCTAAAAGAATCAATGATAATATTAAAGGGGACAAAGTGTGATTTTATAGAACAAAATTACTAAAATGAGTGACTATGTATATATTAATTAAAAAAAAAAAAAAATTAGCCCCCCTAGTCCAAGTCTCCCTCCATCTCTGCTTATTACTGTAAAAGTCAACAAAATATCATATTACCTCTATCTATTAACCCATGAGTTTTATACATATACCACAGGTCAACTATACTTGTCACTATTTGGGAATTCAACAAACGTATGATAAACTAGTTCTAGCATTTGCTTATTTTGAAGGTATTGTTGGATTGGATATTTTCAAAGGATTTGCTTTTTTTTTTTTTTTTTTAGAAAGAAGGATTTGCTTAATTTTATTGTGTTTACCCCACTACGTGTATTTGTGTAACTTACAAAATAATCTAAGTATGCATGCTCTCTATTTGCTATCATATGGTCAAGCTTGATTCTTTTATATTTGTGCCCCATTTGTTTTGACAAAAAAGTTATATATATATATATATATATATATATATATATATATATATATATATATATATATATATATATATATATATATATATATATATATATATATATATATATATATATATATCAGCAGTTGTAAACGGACTTTAAAATTGCAAAAAACTCATTACATGAATTCCACCTCATGCATAAAAATCTCAAACGAACCACATGTAAACACAACAATCTAACAAAGCATTTACCTATTGCCTCTATGTACTGATCACAACAGGCAGGACCCAAAGGTTAAATGGACAGCACGGTTGACCCAAAGGTTAAATGGTTTGTCTTGGATGGAGACACTGACGCTAGGACTTGCAGATGGTGACCCAACAGTACAACTTCTACTTTCACTCGAGCATTCTGACTTGTCACATGGACTTGGAAAGTGCTAGACAGAAAACAGGTCCCATAGATACTGAAAATAGCTGAAAGCTGGTGAGGGTATTTGAATTTAAGTGGTACTCGAGTTCACAGAACTTGGGACCATTCAATGTGCATTCATTCCAGTAGTTGGCGCCATTAAAGTAGGTTTGTAATAAATATGGGGCTTAGTACTCGAGTTTCTAGGACTTGAGTACTATGTGAAGTACCCGAGTCCACTGAACTTGGGTATGGCTTGGGGTATTTTAAAAAAAAAAATATGGTCAGGTAGATTAGTACTTGAATTTCTATAACTCGAGTACTATGTGAAGTACCCGAGTCCATTGAACTCGGGTATGGCTTGGGTTATTTTTTTGCAAAAAACATTGAATTAGGTAGATTGGTACTCAAGTTTCTAGGACTCGAGTACTATGTAAAAGGCCAATGAATTTGTGTACATTTCATATTTGAAGTATATGAAATGTATATTTTGTAAAAGACCACTAATAAGCATGATAACTAGCCAACAGCCCCCACTATCTATTATAAAATACTGAAAATAAGTTCAAATTTAGTAGTGACTAGTGATTATAAAAAATATATTTTTCTTATTTAGGTTCACCTTGCCGTAAAAAGAATCTAACCAACAGCATTAGTTAATATAATCTATATCTATTATAAATATAAATATAATTATTGTATGTAGATTTGAACTCATTCAAATTTTGTAGTGACTAGTGGGTACAATAAAATATATTTTTCTTATTAGGTTCAAGTTGCAGAAAAAAAGAATCTAACTAGCAGCATTAGTTAGTATATCATTCAATTAAAATGAAAAAAAAATATAAATAAAGAAAGAACTAATTTGGATTTGTCATCTACATTACAGATACAACCCTTTGTTGATACTGCAAATGTACTGAAATAACAGATTTATTATTATTAAATAAGAACTTTCAAATTTTTTTGTTGAAAACTTACTACTCAGTATATACACTTCCACAACCAAAGCTATAAACCAATTAAGTATAATGTTAGGGACACAACTCACCCTCAAAAGCTTATAAGCAATACATAAAAAAAATTTAGTGACAATAATCTTTTTCTACTATACAACTCACACATCCATACATACAGACAGACTAACTGCCATATACTTCCTATCCAAGAGAAAGAAAAAGAAAAAGAACCATACTATAAGTACGTATCAGGTTTGAGCCTTTCACAATAACACACTCATCATTTTCTTCACAAACAAAACACAAAAACACCTAAAAAGCTTGTCCTAATTGGCATTATAGACAGCCTTACACCAAGAAAGCATAATCTTCCACGCCATTACCAACATGCTGAGTTATAATGAGTAATACTCATTATAATTGAGCGCCGCCAAAAAAGGGAACCGCCAAGAATTGCAAAGGTGCAATTCTTTCAGATTTTTGTGGCAAGCACCTGCAAACAGATGCAATTGAAAGGTCAAGTTACTATTTTCTCATCCACGGCTGTGATTTCAAAACACTAAAGTAGGTATTCTGAAATTCATAATGAATATTGTTTGTTTTTAGACCCCTTAAAACACAACCAGATTAACTTATGTAATTAGCCAAGTGATTAACTTAGTCAAATTAACAAATCTAGGTTAACACAAATATATCTTATCATGCATAGCAGCGGAAATATAAATAACACAATGATATGATGACCCAGGAAACCACACCGGTAAAAACTTGGGGAGGATTTGACCTAACTGTCCTCAAGGTAAACCTGAATCCACTATGAAAGAATCGAAGTTTTACAATAAGACTTAGACCACTAACATCCTATTGCTACCTACCAGTAGAAACTTACTGACACGACCATGTGCAAGCTTCGAGACCACGAACTCCTTTCTTGGATTATCTAGCAAGTACAAGCACACCCGCTTGTGTTTCTTTAAGTTCTTTAGTGCAGCAACTGAGTGATCATCAAGTTCTTGAATGAATCTCCTCTTGATAACCCTAAGCTTGTGTAAAGGAAAGCTCCTCACAGATCTCATAAGAGATTTACACAAACTGCAATATGAGCAACCTCTAAAACGTGGCTAGGGTTTGCCTTATATACTTGGGGCAAAAACATAAAACCCTTAATGTTTTAAATGAGCTAGGGCTGAGTTGGAATTCTGCAGAAAAACATTTTGCCCGAGATTCGATCGATCGAGCCAGGCCGAAAGTCACTAATACTTCTGCAGTCACTATATTCCAACTTTACATACAACGCACACACTTTGAGCGAGTCTAAACAAGACTAACACTTGTTTTGATCATGGTTTGCTAACATTACACATTAGAGTTCTAAATACATTAGTTCCTAAGTCTTTAGAACCTAACAAAATCCCCTTTTGGCAATCCGTGACAAAACACAACTAAAAGCTTAAAGTTTACAAAGAAAAAGCCCTTTACAAACAATAATGCTCATTACAACAAATTCAATCCTAACTACTATCCATCGGTTGCAAGTGTAGACAGTAGCTCAATTGAATCAAACTATATTTTTCCTGAAACACTAAACAAAATGCATAAATGCATGTGTGGAAAATACTAGTAAACAAAATAAATTCTTGATTTCACAAAACACAAAATAAAGACATATATCAATGAATAACATCACGAATATAAATCAATAAGTAGTGAAACAAGAAACATATGAAACAATAAATGTATCTCCCCCTAAAATGAATAGCCCAACAAGAATACATCAAGAGCCAAAATAGGTAAATACAAAGTGAAGCACCTAGATACAATCTAATCTCCATAAGCTCCAGTGACAAAAAAAATCTCCCCTTGAAAACAAAAACCTCTACAAGTGTCTCAAAACCTAAATGCACTCCCCCTTTTTGTGACGGAATGCCAAAGGGCAGTCAAAATCCATCATCAAAATGAGGTGGTGGTGAGGATCGTCAAAACCGTGCCAACTTTGCGCGCAAGCCACGGATCTTATCAAGCACATCCTCCAAAATCTGTCCATGAGTCGCTTGAACGGTCAAGACATGATCCAACGTACGTCGAATGTTTGAATCATCCGAAGTAGTCGGTGGAGAAACATCAGCATCAGCAACAGCAGCACTAGACGCCTCAGCAGTATCAGCACCTGTAGAAGAGGGAGGAGGGGGTACAACACCAGAAGACTCACCTCTAGGACGTGTAGAGCCAACTCTCAAGTGAGCAGCCCATTGCCTAAGGAAGGTGGCACCTATGGGAGCTATAACATGAACGGGCTCACCAGTAGGGAAATCAACTAAACCGAGAAACAACAAAATCCTATGAATGAAAATAGGATGAATAAGAGCATGAGTGACAGTAGAACTCCTATGAACTTTGTTCAAAGAACGAAGAAACAGATGAGGAAAACTAATAGACGCACCAGAAACAGGAGTGTACAAAAACACACATCGCTTAAGAGGGATGGTGTGGAGATGAAAGATAGGCCGCAAAGAATGACACGCTATCCTAAAGAAAAGATAGGTAGTCTTAGTAAGCTCAGTGATGTATGACATAATGTCATTAAAGGGTGGAGACTCCTCATAAGGATAGACAGGCTCCTTAATGGCCAGAACCCCAAGAGCATCAGCCACTACCTTAGGGGTAATGGTGAACTCAACACCTTGTATCCAACTCCTAACAAGGGTGTTGGAATCATAGATGTGGCATGGAGGTTCGAGAAGAACTCTCTAATCAAGGCTGTCGGGGGTGGATGATCTACCTCCAACAAAGATAACCAGCCTCTACTTGCAAAGTTTGCCCTAATGGCAGGATTAACCTCATCTAACACAACAGAACGCTTGACCCAAATCTTTCTCTTACAGTTCAGTTTCTAAAAAACCTCTCTACTTTTGTCATTCCTAAACAGGTCACTCCTAGAGGGAGACACAGAGGAAAGGAAGGGTGTCCTATTGGCTTTAGACTTCCTAGGCATGGTGCTAGGATAAGGACAAGGACACAAAGCAGAACAAAATAAGAAAACAAAAAGAAAAAAAAAAACCAAAGGAAGACCGCAAGTTAGCACAATAAAAATATAGAACAAAAATATATATGATGCATGAATAGTTAAATGTCATGATGCGTGCTCTAATGCAGTGAAATTAAGTTCAATTTAAGTTCAAAATCACAAAATTGGCTTGAGCATAGAGTTTCTAATAAAAACCCCAAAATTTTAAAGAACCACTTGTTCAATTTGAAAAAATTGATCGATTGATCATCACACACAATAGAGTATAGTTTATAATGATCAAATACATCAATCCAACAAGCCAATTTTATCAATTTGGACCTAACTGAACAAAATCCCCAATTCGGATACATACAAGCCCTAGAAATTTCAATTTCTCAAAATTCACCAAATTGATCAAATTAAACCATCAAGATCAAGTTCATAACATCCAAGAACAAAAACCCATCGATCAATTTCAGAAAATTTGGCTTGAATCATCAAAAATCCCAAATTTGCATAGGTTCAAAAATTTACCCAAAAACCATGAATTTATGCATGAAAACATGTAATAAAATGCAAAAGGAAGGGTAAAACGGACGTACCGGTCTTGTGAGAGGAAAACCTTGCAAAAAGAATGATAAAAAACGACAAAAAAATGAAATTGTGCCTTGACCGAGTCGTATGGAGAGAGAAAAGTTAAAAAACTTTTTGAAAAAGTGTTTAACTCATCTGAAAATCTGTTTTTAAAAAACGTCTCATACGATTTTCGATTAATCGAAATCTTAGGTTCGATCGATCGAAACAGATAGAGGCTCACCTAAATATTTTGAACCAATTTCGATTGATCGAAAAACAGCCTTGATCGATTGAAATTCCAGAAAAAACATAGTTTTGAAAAAACAGACCAGTTTTTGCATAAATTCTCCAAGTATTGAAAAATATGAGTAAAATGCATGAGTATGAGATGCAAAGTTTGTAAAAAACACAAGTTAAAAACACAAATCTGTTTTGCATAAAAACTCAAAGTATTTGCAAACTTGGTTGGTCAGACCAAAGACACACACAATTATATGTACAATGTTTAGCAAAAAGTAATTTGTGTAGTGTATGAAACTAGCAAAAGCTTGAGATACATGTGAGGTGATATGTGAATAACAATTAAGCACAAAGTCTACAAAATTCATCACATAGGATTTGAAAGAGACTATCACTTAAAGAGTTACATCATATAACTTCCACATCTCCTAGAACATAAGCTTGCAATCATGTAAGTTTCTTGATTTTGCCTCATAATATACACACCAATTTTAATTGTTCAGAAACTTACTAAAAAGCCGGGATAATGTACGCACCAATTTTATTTGTTTGATTTAACTTTAAGTCCAATAATGTACACACCAATTTTAGCATTTAAACTGAGGTTACACCTTATGTTCTTTTTGTGCATGTGCTACACTTTCTCGAGCACAGAATCTTATGATATGCACTAAGGTGTTCATGATTGGCTAGTGAACAGTGGTGAGATGGTTATTTATGCCTTTCTTAAAAGGTTCAAGTCCGACAGTCAAAGACATGTGACTTCAAGATCAAGACAAAGTGATCAAAACCATAAACATTTTTCCCACACAACATGCACTACTAAGCTTCAACTAGTAAGGTGCAATAAGTAAGCTCATCAAAGCTAAACAAGGTACAAAATACATGTTATGTGAAAATAAATTGACCAACCTTGTTTTCAAAACCAAGAAAATAGTGCAAAACATAATTTGCTTCCTTTTTCTTCCCTTTTCATTTATTTATTTATTTGGAAAAAATAAACAAAGACAACCTAGAATGAAATATATGAATGTTATGCAATGCAAATCCTAGAAACAAAGAAAACAAAAACCAAAGAACAATGGTCACAAAGAGTATAACAATTAAGCATAAGGACCATGTCAGAAGGATTCAATTAGATTGATCCTTTTGCGTCCAAAACCTTTTAGATGCACCACGAGCATTGGAGTTCTTATTCACATGAGAATGATTACCAACTCTAGGATTGGAATAAAGGTTTAGAGCCTTTACCAATTCACCAATAAGCACTATAGGATCTTGTGCTTAAGACACAGGTACTTTTGGTTTGTTTGCTCTTTTAGTAGCTTGTAGCTTGCAGCTTGTAACAGTTTGGACGAATGTGCCCAGACTTTCTACAAAAATGACAAATCCATGCATGCTTATCATGTGACTTGCCCTTAGAAGGGTTGGGAGTCTTAGGTTTAGACTCATAAAGATTAACCTAATCTTCCTAGGAGGTGTCACTTCTATTGATTTAGCCTCACTCACAGAGGGTTTGATAGCCTTACTCACAAGGGGTTCAGAAGAAGAAGAAGGAACAAAGTTTGTTGAATGGGGTGCAGACATAGAGATGCTTTCTACAAAACCTAAGCCAGTTTTGTTAGAGGGAGACTTTTGAACACTTAGAATGTGATCAAGTTTGGAGTTTGCAGATCTATCAGTTTGTTCTTTAGCAACAGATAATTCAAGTTTCAAATTCTTAACTTTATCAAGTCAAAGCATGTTCTCGGTCTTCACATTATTCAAAAGATCATTAGCATCAAATAGTTTAACGAGCAAAATTTTCTTTTCAAGCTTAAGAGAAGCAATTTTCTTTAAGCCTAATTTAACATTCATAGCATCCTTTGCAGCAAATTTGCAAAGTTTATTATAGGCTTCTTGTAGATTTGCATCCTTAGAAAGTTTCCCATCAGAAGGGTTCTTTTCAGCAGACACACTTTCATTGACTACAGCAGTAGCAGTGAAAGCAATGAAGTTTTCATTCTCATCACAACCAAACTCATTATTAGAAACTTCATCATCACTAAGGGTTACAGTCATAGCCTTACCATTAGATTTCAAGTAGGTAGGACATTTAGATTTCATGTGACCATACCCTTGACATCCAAAACATTGAGGACCCATAGAATTATTAGAAGATTGACCTACTTTTTCTCTAGGTTTTTCAGTGTTGTTAACCTTAGTGGGATCATTCTTCCTAAAATTTCTAGGTTCAATAGTGTTTTTATCTCTTGCCCTTTTGTTGTTGTTTCTAAGAAAATTCCTAAAGTTCTTGACAAGGTAAGCAATCTCTGTAGCAGAGAGCTCATCATCAGATCCACCAACATCAACATCATCAACTGACTTAAGAGCCATTGATTTGGATTTGCTAGTCTTAGGTAGGTCCAACTCATAAGATTGAAGAGATCCTACAAGTTCATCAATAGGGATGGAGTCCACATCTTTGCTCTCAGTGATGGCAGTCACTTTGGGTCTAAAATCTTCAATCAAAGATCTAAGAATCTTCCTAACAATTTTAGATTGATCATAGACTTCACCTAAGTTATAAGCAGAATTAATAATATCATTTAGTTTAGCATAGAATTCATCAAAAGATTCATCATCAGACATCCTAATGCTTTCAAATTTAGAAGTTAATTGCTGTAACTTATTTATTTTAACAGCCTTTGTGCCTTCATGCACAGTTTGGAGTATATTCCAAGCAGTGTGAGCAACCTCAACATTAGAGATTCTCTTAAATTCCTCCATAGAAATAGCATTAAATATAGCATTTATAGCTTTGTTATTGAACGCGGCTGCTTCTTTTTGAGATGTTTGCCACTCACTAACAGGAGTAGTGGACTTCTCCCATCCGTATTCAATGGAGTTCCAGACTCTCTCATCAATTGATTTCAGGAATGCTTTCATCTTTACTTTCCAATAAACATAATTATTCCCATCAAAGTGAGGAGGAATAACAAGAGAATGTTCGTGTTCCATGACAACAGGGGTTAAGGATCGACTTAGAGATCAAAAGATCAACAACAAGAAAGCAACCCGCTCTGATACCACTTGTTTGTTTTTAGACTCCTTAAAACACAACCAGATTAACCTATGTAATTAACCAAGTGATTAACTTAGTCAAATTAACAAATCTAGGTTAAATATATCATATCAAGCATAGCAGCAGAAATATAAATAACACAATGATATGATGACCCAGGAAACCACATCGGTAAAAACCTGGGGAGGATTTGACCTAGTTATCCTCAAGATAAACCTGAATCCATTATGAAAGAATCAAAGTTTTACAATAGGACTTAGACTACTAACATTCTATTGCTACCCACCAGTAGAAACTTACTGACACGACCACGTGCAAGCTTCGAGACCACGAACTCCTTCTTTCTTGGATTCTTTAGCAATTACAAGCACACCCGCTTGTGTTTCTTTAAGTTCTTTAGTGCAGCAACTGAGTGATTATCAAGTTCTTGAACGAATCTCCTCTTGATAACTGTAAGCTTGTGTAAAGGAAAGCTCCTCACAGATCTCACAAGAGATTTACACAAACTGCAATATGAGCAACCTCTAAAACGTGGCTAGGGTTTGCCTTATATATCTGGGGCAAAAACATAAAACCCTAAATGTTTTAAATGAGCTAGGGTTGAGTTGGAATTCAGTAGAAAAAACATTTTGCCCGAGATTCGGTTGATCGATCCTGTTCTTCGATTGATCGAACTAGGCCGAAAGTCACAAATACTTCTGCAGCCACTCGATTCCAACTTTACATACAATGCACACACTTTGAATGAGTCTAAACAAGACTAACACTTGTTTTGATCATGGTTTGCCAACATTACACATTAGAGTTCTAAATACATTAGTTCCTAAGTCTTTAGAACCTAACAAATATAATGAAGACCACTGCACATAGATGTATTATCTCATAATGGAAATGATTGAGATGTGTTTAGGCAGATATGTATGAAACGTAGACCTACAAAACTTATTTTCTACAAACATACATATATTGCAAAATTGAAATGGGAATAGATATGTCACTAAGATGATTTAAGACCTGACAGGGAAATTATGAAGAGCAAGAGGATGCATCACTAATTGCCACACTAGTGCAGCATAGCATGCCACCCAGTGCAGCAGCCAGTGCACCATCACTAGCTGCCACACTAGTGTAGCACAACATGCCACCCAGTGCAGCAGCCAGTGCACTAGGTGATGTAGACTCAGTTGCCACACTCAGTACAGCACAACATGCTACCTAGTGCAGCAGCTCATGCATTAGAACTACTCAGACAAGCACTGGATCAACTCAGATAAGATATTCAAGATCAAAGACAAGTGAAGTTTAGATTGAAGATTCAAGTAGAAGTCCAGATTGCATTTCAGAGTTGAAGAAATTGAGGAGTTGTAATTACTCCTCTAAACGACAATGTGTTTTACTTGGTCTACTTGATGAGTGTACAAAAACGGCATGTAGCGTTTTTAGTTAGTTTTAAGTTTGACACGTGTGCGAGTCTGTTATGTTTGTTGCGTTGTGTTCACATGTGCTTGTAGCGGTTAAGTTAGTATATATGTATAGTTACTGAATTAATCAATGAAAATAGTTTTAATTTTATCTATAGTGCAGCACAGCATGCCACCCAGTGCAGCAGCCAGTGCACTGGGTAGCATGCTGTGCTGCATTGAGTGTGGCAGCTGAGTTTTACATCACCTGGTGCACTAGGTGGCATGCTGTGCTGCACTGGTGTGGCAGCTGGTGATGGTGCATTGGCTGTTGCACTGGGTGGCATGCTGTGCTGCACTAGTGTGGCAGCTGGTGATGCATCCTCTTGCTTTTAATAGTTTCCCTGTCAAGCATGGGAAGTGGGTGATGTACCATGTAATAGTGCATCATGAAAATAGATAAAATTAAAACCAGCCATCCACAAGCATGAAGTAAATGGTTTCCCTTCATGAACATATCCAAATATGCATGTTCTTATTTGGTTTTTCTGTCTTTAGTAGGTGTCAGATTCTTATTTTGTTTTTCAAACTTTAAAGAAACCTAATGGTTTAAGACTCAACAAATACACAGTAACTGAGGTGCAGAAGTGAGATGCTGCTGCTTCCAAACAGTACATGATTGATCTTATTTTCCTTAACCCCAAAGGAGCGTATGGAAAGCATATCTATTTAGTTATGGGACACAATTTGACCAACTAAAAGTAAAGAACTTTAAAAAAAGAGCCTATGCTTATTAAGGAATTCAAATTTAGCCTGAAGCAATCAATAGGACTTATAAGATTTCAACACATAGCTAACTAGGTTCTGACACAATTTGTATCATATTGCATATCTTACATACATGCACACATATAACACATACATAAAGACATTGAAAAAAAAAAGTGTACCTTCTGAATCTACGATGGCGGTCATATTAGTATTTGTAGGAATTGAAGGTGCACCATTATTCAACATATTTGGTGATTATTGCTGCATTTCTGTCCTCTATAACCTCTGACTACCCAAAAAAAAAAAAAAAAAAAAACCAACCCTAGACCTTGTTTACTTCAATGGAACTGAATCATGAACAAGATTACCAATTAATAGCAATTTTGAATTCAATTGCTGTAAAACTTCTCGAACTCCGCTGCTGACTTCTTATTCTCCTTTGTATTATTTATCATCTCAGTGGCATCTTCACCTGCCTTTTTGTACCCGAGTTGCTGAAATTCAGTTCCATACCAGACGAACCCAAGAATTAATTACAAAAATTAAAATCCAATAAGAACAAAATATTCAGAAGTAATAGACTGAAATACTAACAAATTTTAAGTCAAACATCATTTGTCCACACAGAATTAATCCAGATCAAATCCCAAATTCTGGGGCTCAACTCTTACACAGAAATCAACAAGACATACATGGTGCCAAGTCATTTGAATTTGAAATCAGTAATCATCAGTATATTTTACAAATCCATACTTGCAACATTTGAAGACCATGCATTTTTAAAAGTTATAGGGAACAAAAAAAATGATAAAAATGAATAATAACTTTATAGGAATCAAACTTTGACAAATTTGATTTCATTTCCAGGATACCTGTGATGGAGACTATGAAATCTATTTACCAAATGCATCCGATTTCAATCATAGCACTTTGATCAGATTGTATAGATAAACTTGGTCAAAAAACCAGGAATCCCAAAAGTACACTTGGGAATCTACATTTTGCCTCCATGCCAGGAAGCAAAGAGCAAAGTTTTGTTCATGGCTTTCCAAATATCAATGCACCATCCTGCAATAATAGTCAAGGAAATCAAGTCCGTAAGTTTATACTGATAGACAAAACAAAGACAGCATGAGAAAAACTTAAGCAACTTCATTATCTATTTTTAAAAGATGGATACAGAAACTGACATCTTCTTTTACCTTATATCCATGATTACAAAGATAATTTAATAGAACTACAATAGTAATCACATAATTTAAAATAGTGGCTGTTCAACAACAATGCGACTATCTGAAAACACATTTCATGGCAACCTCAACAAACGAAACCCAGATCCCAACAATGTTCCTTGACACAAACACCAACCACAAAGAAAATTAATTGAATTATGCAATTTAAGAACCTGATCCTCCACTTTTCAAGGTACCTTTAAACCAATGTAAATAACAAATACCCAACCAACTCCTGCCAGAATCTCCTTTAGGTCCTTTTGATTGGTTAGAATAATAATAATAATAATAATAATATTCTGAAAAACAACATCAACCAAGCCTTAGTCCCAATTTTTTTGGGTTTGTTATGAATCCTCAAGATACTAGTCAAGGTAAGCCACATGTATTATTGTCCTCCATTCTATTCTATCCAACGTCATTCTCTTTGTTTCTTCTTTGATTGACACAAATTTGTCCAGCTTTTTTGTTCCCTCAACTTAAATCACTCTTTTCTAAATATGACCAAACAATCTCAAGTGACTTTCCCTCATTTTTGTTCCTCAATAAGGGACACCCCTATCTTTAAGCTAATTTCTTCATTTCAAATCTCATATTTCCCTGTATTTCCACTTATCAATCATAATATTCTCATTTCAACTACAATCATTTTATGAATATAACAAACCAACATACAGTACCATAGAGCATAACTGGCCTTTTAGCAGTCTTATAAATTTTTTCCTTTAACTTGGTAGTCTCCAAAAATAAGTTGCAGGAACAAATATGTGAATTCAACTATAGGATAATTAATTGACAGTTCGTCAGTTTCTACAGGATACTGTGATTCACTGTATTAATAATTTAATACTAAGCTTTTTTCTTCAGATACATGTTTTTTTCTTATATCCCTTTGTAATATTTCTTTGGACATAGCTTTCAAGAAGTCCATGCAAAACAACAAGAAACACAAAGGTAAAATTTGGAGGCAGGTGAAAAATCTTCCCACTGCCAAAAAATAAGAAGAAAATAAATGATGAATCTTTATATTGAACAGTCGTGATTGGATAGTTTGGTTTTTTAAAAGAGAAGAAGAATGGTCATGCATTTTTCAGAATACACATCAGCTGGAGATACAATTAATAGAACATATCCATTAAAATGTGTATAATCAATAATTTTTAATGAGGCTAGACTTAAGGAATAAACCCATTTTGTCCTTCTGATTGTTTGTTTATTTTTGATCAATATAACAATAAAGCAGCTCAAAACCAAAACCATCTGATGTTACTAATTTTTTAAAAAGTGAAACCAACTCAATCACTATTCATATTGCAGGAATAAGCAAGCTGACTGCTCAAATTAATGGAACCTGACCTACTAACATCTGCAAGAAAATAATAACTGACAAGAAAAAAACTAAGAGGGGTAAATAGATCATCTACCAAGACAAGCAAACCCAGCAGCCGAAGACGCCAACGCAGGAGCAGTAGGGAATTGTTGTAGGAAGCAATATGCAAATGCAAATTTTCCCAATCTTTCTTTACAATTTTGATACCCTTTTCCTCATCGTCTACATCACAAGCATGACTGCATTGTTCCTTAAGACAGCTTTGGAACTGCCTCCAGCAAGGGAAATCTCCTACACTAACCAAGAAGAGCAAAAATCACCACAAATTAATTAGAAAAGTAATCCTTAAAAAGCTAATTAATTAATCAATAATAAACATGAAGTCAATTCAAATCTCTTTTAACTTTTTTCGCAGGAAACAAACACAGAATTCAGAGAGAGAGAGAGAGAGAGAGAGAGAGAGAGAGAGAGAGAGAGGAATAGAACCTTGCCATTGAGCCACATACGGTCCTGGTCAAAGGAAGGGCTGACGGCGACGGTGGTGGTGGTGCAAAGGTGGGCGGGATCAAGAGTCACACTGCTGGGACCACTAGGCTGCATCTGTGGTGGTGCAGTTTGCTAAATGCTTTAAGGTTCTAATTTCATCTGCAGATATGTCAACATGCTCGAGCTGGTTTCTGTATATAAAACGAAAAAACACATATGCAGCTTAATAGGATAAACATGTAACAGGCTGAGCTATCAAGCAGATATCAATATATGCCATTGAGGAAAATAAAGCAACTAGAACTCCCAAACCAGAAAAAAAAATATTCTTCTTCTTCTTCTTTTCAATTTTATTTTACTTGTTTTATAAGTGACAATAGTTTTATTGAAAGGAAGAAGATACTTTATGCACACAGACCTAATACAAAATATTCCCAAGGAATACAATTACCAATCTTCACTAATGAAAAGAGAGCAGAAATGAACAAATTTATAGTTGATTCCATACTAAGTGATGAGATCATAATTTACGATGTCAACAAATTATTAAGAAAGTTGTGAAATTTATCATTTTTTTTTTTTTTTGGGTGGTTAATATGCAGCAAAAGAAAGTAACTTTATAATAAGGCATGAGATAATCTAAGCTGGCAAGGACAACAAAGATTGATTAGACCAATCTTTTCGGGACCAAGGGGTCCTGGACCAGTAAATTTTGCCAAGTCACCTTATGGACATCTTTAATTTTTCTTTTTATTGAGCGAAAGAGAAATCTTTCATTTTCCTTTTTTGGTCAAGGTAGCTTTATCAGAATGTTCACAAATTAATACAAAAGCTAAAAGAGCAATTCAGCTCAGCTTGACTAAAACAGTAATCTATTTTTGCCTTTTTATCCTATACCCTTAATAAAAGGGTTATCAAAAGAAAGGAAAAGGTTCATTTCTATTATGGTAACTTCTATTATGGTAAATTCACAAGGGTTTCATTTGCAAAGAAGCAGGTGTTGAAGGTGACGAATGCATGCTTGCTGCAAGAAGGAAGCAGGAGAAGTGATCAAGCTTCTCAATTTATGAGTAAAAATATAAGGTAATGAAAGAAGCAACAATATTTGGCACCTTTAGCTTATTTCAAACTAAGAAGATTTTCTATGAGCCAAAAGTACGTGGCAACACCAACCAGCACAATTAGGAATTGACATGATAATATAGACAAATGATTCTTCTTTTAGTTTTTATTTATATTTTTTTAAACGTGATTTCATCCATTTCTTATCATTTCCATCACCTGCCATGTTTATTTTGAATGGTAAACAAGTGCGCATGTACTTTAAGCCTGAGCATAGAGTTAATTACTTCTACACATAAGATGAGCTAATAACCCTATAAACTGAATTATGTTTGCACTGTATCTTAATTGTTGGGAAATTTAGACCCCGGTTGATAGAATTAACAAGTTTTAAATCCAAGTTGTTAATTAGATTTATTATGAACAAAACTTGTTAAAACAAACAAATATCAATATCATGCAGCGGAAAAATAAATAAGACAAGATATGATGACCCAGGAAAACCAATGAAACCAACCAGTTTCACAGTAAAAAACCTAGGGGGAAACCTTCCCGAAAAGTAGTTTACTATAGTAAGGAGAAGTTTTAGATCTAGTACAAAACCTTTGTCCCTAGACTCTACAATCCCGTAGATGAACTCATAGTAGAAACCTTCTACCGCTTTAGAACCTCTGAACTCTTCAATCTATGAACGCCACCCTTTTTGTTGCACGGATCCCAGTACTTGACTAACCTACCAACTTGAAGAAGATTGTTGGTTGCAAAGTTCTTCACTTCATCCATACGATGAAGATCAAGAAGCACTTGGTTACAAAACCCTAAGGCGTAAAGACGCAGTAACTTCTTTCAGAGAGAATAAGGCATCGATCACCTTTTGCATATGTTCTCCTTGTATTCTCTTATGTGACGGCCTCTAAACTAAGCCTTATATAGGTTTAGGGTTGTGAGAAAAGAAACCCTACACAAATACATAAGCCTGGCCCAAAAATCAGATATGGAAATCTAAATTCCTGTAACCTCGATCGATCGGGAGGTGTCGAGCTTTAAACCTCAATAGATACAGCTATTGAGAAGCTATCAAGGAGCTGTCGAAGAGACAGGAGCTTTCTCGATCAATCCACTAGCTATCGAGCAGCTGTCGAGCTATCTGTCCGGCTTTAATGAACAACTTTTCTTCACTTGTTTCTTGGTCCAATCTTCATGGCTTTAATACTAGACTTGAACAACATGTTTCTTGAAGTATTAAACACATCCTAGATCTACCCAAATACAAGTAAAGTGCATTTTGTCAAAAGATTAACCAATTACATAAAAGAATGATATATGTTCTTAACAAGTGAAACACATATGTCCTAACATTAATAAACTTAAACAACACTTAATCTGACATACCTTCCCAACACGAGGGGCAATGAGCCATGCAAGAGTAACAGTAAGAAGACCTGTAGCAAGCAGCCATTAGCATCCCTGCAAGTTCATGTGTCTTCATAAATGAATAGTTCATACAAGTTTCAGGCCATCATTAATTACCAGTTGTGTCTCCTCCCCATGGCAGTTTCAGTTGGACTAGATAAAATTGACCATGCTTAGAAACAAATTAATATAGTAGACAAAAGTTTTGCTGAAAAAATAAAGGAGAGTATAATACAGTTGTGCAACTAAAATGGAAATTTCTGAAGTTCATTGCCAGAATTTTGCAAGTTACAAACAAAAAATATATCAGCTTGTAAGCCCAAATCTTCAAGTTCATTGCCAAAATATATGTGCTACCAAAAATATATCACCAAAGGACAAAAAGATCCTATACCATTACAAACCCAAAGCAGCACTGATTCTTGACCATTCTTGAATCATCCTCGTTTTCTTCTTCTCACTAGTTCCTTGACTGGTCTCACCTTGCCTGAAAAGAACACAAGCAAATACTAATATGCAAATCATTTAACTATAAAGAGATGTATATGTAATTGCTATTGAATCAAACTATAGTACCATGTCCAGTCCCATAGTTAGGAGGATGTGTCCGTGTCTGTTGCGCCCTTCGCGGCCGATCCTCAATGTGTGAAGCCTCTGGTGGGGGGGGGGGTGGGTATCTGTGTTTGGATGAACTTGGTATGCACAAACTCAGGGGGGACAGCACCAGGGGTGGGTCGCCCAGGAGTGGGCATGAATCTCATCTCATCTCTACCATGTACATCTGCTGGGGCAGTGCTAGTAGTCAGTGGGGGAGATGTACGGGTGGTAGGCAACGGAAAAGTAGTAGGGGATGTGGGTGGGCAGGTACCATTGCTCTTCATGGATGGGGACCGAGATGTGTCCCCATGGGCAAACGTATGGGATGGACCCGTATCATCGTGTGCCATGGAGCCCATGTCATAACCAGTGTCCAAACACATCTCATTTGCTGTTTGACTTTCTTCCTCCATGGTGTGGTCATGCACGGGTGTGTGGCATTGACTAGATATGGGCACGGGTGTGTGATGCGGACCAGATGTGGGATGCTGACCAGATGTGGGACGCCGACTAGATGTGGGCATGGGTGCGTGACGTTGACTAGATGTGGGACGCTGACCAGACGTGGGAGGCCAACTAGATTGACAGCCTCCATGCCCTCGACGTCCACCTGTTTGCCGACCGTGCCTTATAGTCGGTTCACTTGTGTTGCTCGCATCGCGTGCATCGTCCAAGGTCAACCGACCAATCTATTCAACAGATTGTAAGGCATTAATACACTCAGTGTAGATCTCAGACCATGGTTCGCACTTCGCCATAATCCTTAATTGTGATTCAACCTATCATAAATATACAAGAGTAGTGTTAGTAGGTTGAACTAAACTATGCGAAGTGAGGTACATTTATAACGAAATAGTCTTTGTAAACTTACCAAAGTGTCCCAGTATGAGGTTACTTTTGTAATATGGCGAACAGTGCGGGGACGAAACCACACCATATACTCGTCATTGTAGCTCATCTCCCCATGAAAGGGCGGTGCATCGGCAATTGTGGCGTGCGCAGCCCATTTAGCAATATGCGGGGCATGTTCTTCAGCCTAGTTTTTATGCTGCTTGCCCTGAAGTGTTATCTTGTGAAGTTTAGTTGAAGTATCAACATCGACTGGTATGCCTTGCGTCATCCTTAACTGTCGGAGAACATGTTTGGGGTGATGGCCTTCAACCACCCAAAAATGTATGAGCGGCACGATAGACCTCCATATGTGTTGGCCTGTCGTACAATATGCGGGCAGGGAACCCAAATAATTTTTGTATGGCTCCCAGACAATTTGCAATGATCCAATAGATGCAAACAACCATATTAACAATATAATTAGAAAAAATGTGTAACTCTGAAATAAATTTTTTTTATTCATCCCAAAGTGAATTGTAAGTACAACAACTACATGCTAAAGCGGTTCCCACTTGTAAGGCACGATACTTGATTTGGCCATAGCGAAGCAAGCGACACACGATAGGCACGTAGGACGTGCATTGCACGTTCAGTTGTTATCTTAGCCTCTTTCCATCTAGCAAACAACACAGAAATAATCTTCATATTAGTTACTTACATAATTCCCATGCGAAAAAAATTAATGTGGAAATGTAAAACAGTAACTATCTAAGATCCTACATACCTGATAGCAAGTGGACTTGGGGGCAGTGCTTGGTGTGGATGCCTCATCACAGGATATATGTGTGGAAACCTTGCCCACGCCCACAATTGCACCAATAGCAGTGCATCGCCAATCTACTTGGCTATCTTCTCTGATGCCCTACAGAGGTGTCTATATAGCCAACTTAGTGCTGCACTACCCTAACTATAATTCTTTCCGTTGCTGATTGGATTGAAAAATTGCGTATACATAATTGAGACCCATTCGCTAGACTTGTCCATAAATAGCGTACCACCCCAGTATGTAAAACCGAGCATATTGATGCACAAACACCTCAATGGCGTTAGCCGGGAGAGGGTTGCTAAACCGCTCCTCAAGCCATTTGGCTTTTACCCTTGGCCCTTCCATCACTGCAGTGTTTTTATTATGATTGAGATCTCTGTCTGGCGGTTTATGCCCTAGCAAGTCGCTGCAGATTTCACCCCAATCGTCCATCTTGGTATATCCCACCACCAGCAAGCCATCTACAAGTACCCCCATTATAACCTCCATATCTTGTAGCGTGATGGTCATCTCATCGTGGGGCAAGTGGAATCAGTGCGTCTTTGGCAGCCATCTCTCCACCAACGCCGTGATCAATGCATGGTCAAGGTCCATATGTGGGACCCGAAATAGCCCATTTAACCCCGCATTTGTGATATAAGTGGCAATTCGTGGATCTAACCCATCTAACCCACCTTCAAGCAGACCTTTCTCTCGGTGACGACAAGTTAGTACACCTGGCACTTCCTGCAAATAGAGAAGCTTAGTATTAATAATAATTAGAATAGCACGTAATAATTACACTTCAAACTTAAATGCCAAAAATCTTTCTACTACATATATTGACTACGATTTTGGACAAGTGCATACCTCGCCTTCCAAAGGTGCATCCCAAAGCAAACTTGAACGATGCACAGCCTGCTTCGTCAACAGAGTCTATATAGAGGGTCCCGCTCAATGTGGGTCCATATCTGGCATTTGGTACAACAACAAGACAATCTTATTTATTTATTTTTAATTATAAACATATTTGAATGAAAATGGAAATAATATATATCTAACGTAGAAAAAAAAAAAAAAAAAAAACTTTAGAATGTAGACTTTCAACAAATGAAACCCATTTCTTCCCCATAAAAGACATCAATATAGACATGCAGACTCATCTTAAGCCTTCAAAATTTGATGTAATATTTTTCAATTGTTAAAGAAATCCAACAAATAGAGCATAACCTAGTATTTGGTTGGATATAGAGAAAGCCAAAAAAAAAAAAACTTTTTAAGACTCAGAGCTTTATGCAGAATAATGTAATAGGTTCTGATGATGCTTCACTTATCAGTGGGCTGAACTGTCTTCGATGTTATCAAAGGGTCGCTAGTGAATCCTGAAAGATGAACAGTAAAGTCAGAGGAGACCGGCGGAGGCCGGCCAAGAATCCTCTGATGGCAAAGTTAGTATCTTTGTGGTTTTTTTTAATGTCCAGGAAGTGAAAGGAAGTGTCTGAATGTCTACCTTTTTCGCAGATCAGTGCTTTTATAGCACACCTACAGAACAGTCATCTCCCTTCATGTAAGTCGACGGTTTCGGCAGAAACCGTTATAACTGTTTTTGATACCGTGTTGTTTGGCCTGATTGATCTAACCGTCGATGGCAACGATTCCCATCAATTTTGTTGATTACGGAGCGAGGTGTGATGCCTTAAGTCGAAATAGTAATGTTAACTGTGCAGTTTGCTCAGGATGAGATTATGATCAGGACGAGATCATTTCTAATTCTCGTCCTACCTGTTTCGCTCAGGACGAGATTTCCTCGTCCTAACTTTCACGGACAGACATCATTGATAAGGACGACCATCATGGACGAACATGGAGTTGGGTTTTTTTTCTAGTATCATCAGTTGCCCCCTTGGCCATGGGTCGTCCAGAGAAATATGACCTCCTGAACGTTCTGCCAGTGAACTGGTGCCACGTGTCATGGTCTTATTGGCAGGGAATCATGTCGATTTACCTGACCGAGGAACATGGCACGTGTCCCTTATTCATTTTTTTGTGTCGTTTCAGATGTCAGGGTCCATCGCCTGTAAATAGTTGATTTCCATCGCTACCCTCCTCATTTCTGAATTTCCCTTTTCAATCACTCTCGTCTTAGATTCTCGTCTAGAAGTATCTTGCGTCCATAGCTTTCCCTCATCCTAGATCCAGGTATATTCCTATCTTCATCCTTAGTTTTCTTTTAAGCTTTCCATGAAAATGTTAGAAATTGTTCTTTCCTCGTCTAGCGACAGTGTAGATAGGGCCATAGACGAGTATACTGATCGTAGTAGTTTTAGTGGGTCTAGTGATAGCAACAGTAGCAGTAGTGGTAGTAGTAGTGAGGGAAATTCTTCGGACGAGTATACTTTTGGCGTTCCTGGGGTTCCTTTAGAGGTTCTCCAGGAAGGGCTCAAGATGAGGTTTGAGTCCGGGTCTCAAGCTGGAACTAGTGCTCCCTCGTCCGCAGTTCAGGACGAGGAGGAAGTTGTATATAGTTGCGCCATAGGTGTAGATTCAAAGATAGATGATAGGAAGATAGAATTACTTAAAACATGGTATTAAATCCCAGACAAGCTTAACCCTAGGTTAGCCGTTCGTGGAGAATGGTGTTGTCAGCCTCGTTTTGGGATAGGTATCTACGAGGCTTATCTTTTGGGAGGACTTAGATTACCTTTGAATAGTTTTGCTAGGGAGTTGCTAACTAGGTTAGGTTTAGGAGTTTGTCAATTTGATCCTAACACATGGAGGTTAGTTGTCTCCATGCAAGTTCTGTGGAGGGAGGTGTTTGAGGGGAATCGTCCTCTTACTGTGGACGAGTTCCTCTATTGTTACAAGCCCTCCGAGATTAACCAGTCCCTTGGCTTTTACCAATTTACAGCCAGGGGGAAAGATTATAGACTAATCACATCCTTAGTCACCTCAGATAGGAACTGGAAGACGAAGTTCTTCTTCGTCTTAGGTTTTTGGGCTGGACGCCCTATTGAGGTTGACAGGGACCCATTTCCTCCATACACTAGGGAATTGGGGAACTTTCGTCCTGAAGGTATGTTCGTCCCAACCCTACTATTCAATTTTCATTTTTATTTGTAATTTAAAAATCCTAACTCTTGTTTCTTCGTCCTTCTTTTGTTTCAGGTGTTAGATGACCTCACTTGGATAGATTTTACGTTGAACGCATCTAGAAGGCTCGTTTGTACACTGACAGGACGTTTCATTCATTAGTAAGCCTTCAGCGTCTTGCTACTTGGGGTTTAGGTCCTATACCCTCTGCTGAAGCCCTTGCACACGAGATCACAACTCGTAGACGTGAGTTATTTTTATTATTATTTTATTTATTTATTTTTTTTTTATTATATATATTTTTTATTTTTGAAATTGACGTCTTTCCTCTTAGGAATGGCGACGATGAAGGAGAACAAAGGCAAGGAGGTCATGGACGAGGGAGTGAAATCCCAACCTCGTCCTCCTACAAGTGAAAAAAGAAAGAACAGTTCGTCGAGGGTGGACTTAGGCGACCTCCTAAGCAGACATGGTAGGGAGAAGAAGCACAAGTCCAAGCCTCAAGATGTCAAATCACCTCCTGCCTCTAATCTAGAGTCTCCAGTATAAGTTCTTGCTCTTGATCCTGAGCCTAAGGATCCTCCGCCCAAGAAGATCTCGTCCATAGTCCATGCACCCACATTGTCTACCCCTTCTAAGGAAGTTCCTCAGCACCTCTTAGGAAGTGAGGACTTGGCCTGGGAGAGGTTCTCAACGGCAGTGACGGACGTGGATGTGGGTGCCTGCTACAACATGTCCTTGAAAGATTTTGAGCACTCTGGTGTTCATGATCTTTTCAAAATAAGTTTTTAAGTTTTTTTTTTTTTATTTTTATTTTTTTTATATATATATCTCGTCCTTAACCAATGATGGAGACATGTACTTAATAAAATTTTGATGTATAGGCCATGTCTAAGTTCATCGCTGCGTCCAGGCAGGCCACTGAACTGGACAAGACGAGGATCCTGCTGGAGAGGAGGGTAAAGGAGGTGAAGGAGGAGAGTAAGGTGTGGGCTGAAGTGGCTGCTAAGGCCAGAGAAGAGGCAAAAGAGCTAAGGAACCTCAACGAAGAGCTCAAGACAGATGTCCTTGAAAAGGATACTCGTTTTGACCATCTTCAGAAGAAGAACAACGAGCTGAACACCCTTCTCGAAAAGGCAAAGGGGGACAAGAACTATGCAGCTGATTTGCTGATTTTCAAGCGTCCAAGTAGTTTATTGATTTGCTGGACAAGAACTATGCAGCTGGGTTCGAGGACTTCAGGCTGGACGCTGCTGAGAACTTCCCCAACCTTGATTTCAGTACTATAAAGCTCAACCTTGGTGCTGCTACGAGCTCTCTCCTCCAAACCAGTTCAGGGGACGTCAAAATTGAAGACGATGCTAGCACCCTTCCTCCTCCTGCAGATGCCAAGGACGATACTCCTCCCACATGAAGACTTAATGTTTTTGTTTTTGTTTTTTTTTGTTTTTTTTAAAGGAAATGTAATTTAAGTACATTTGTCTCGTCCATGGTTTTAGGACGAGACTTTGAACAAATTCAGGGTGTTTGGACGTTTAATAGTCCGCCCTTAAATAATTTGATCAAATTTTTATAATGTTTGTATGAACGAGAATTTCTTTTTATTAAATATAAGTTCATGCTCGTCCATAGGAGTAATTTTCTTATTAGAAAACACACTTTCATCACTTTAAAGTTTCAACTCGTCTTTGCGAAACTGTGATGAAATAGTGATTCTTCATTACTCGTCTTTAAACTTACTGATTTTAACCATTAACACCTTTAACTCGTCCATATGTTGGATTGTTTTGGTGTCTTAATAAGTTTATTCTGCGCTTCCTTGTCCATGTGTTGGACGAGTCTTTTTTGACAAGTTTAAACTTGTAAGCATTTTCTCATCTATGTGTTAGACATATAGAATATTTGTTCGTCCTTGGGTTGGACATGTGGAATATTTACTCGTCCATGGGTTGGACGTGTTCAAAACCTTATTTTAGTTTTATCCAAGGTTTTTACCTCGTCATTTATTTGGACGAGTTTGCCTTGTTCTGAAGAGCATATTGACGTTAGATCTCTGCGTCCAGAGAATTTTCTCTTCCATGGACTTGGCCTTTCTTTTCTTTTCTTGTTAACTGGTTGATTTGAACAAACATTTGAACAAAAGTAACATGAAAATTAGGGATTCACACAACATTATGTACATAACATAAATATTGTTCACAGATGGGGCACATACTCATGAGTTAGTGCCTTATTAAGAGGTAAGTACATACAAGCAAATCCATCACCTTGTCCATAATCACACCGTAATAACAATAAGATAACACTGTAGAACACACTACAAATACATATATAAACCAACTTCTCATATAGGCTCGTCCATGAGAACTTTCATTTAGACTGGCATTCTACTGATAATACCTTCTCAGGTGTTCAACATTCCATGGATGCTCTAATTTCCTCCCGTCCAGGGCTTCCAAGTAGTAGGACCCTTGCCTCTTACAATTGATTATTCTGTAAGGTTCTTCCCAATTAGGCCCCAACTTCCCATGAGCTAGGTTCTTGGTTGCCAAAGAAACTTTCTTCAAGACGAGGTCTCCAATGTTGAATCGCCTCGGCTTAACCATCGCATCATGTTGCCTAGCCATGAGATTTTTGTACCTCGCCGTTCTTTCCTCTGCGTCTGTCCTTACCTCGTCTATGAGATCGAGGTTCAAACGGAGTTGTTCCTCGTTATCCTTGTCTTGATACATCGTCACCCTATGGTTGGCCATGTGTACCTCTGCAGGTATAACTGCCTCGTTCCCATAGGCCAGCTTGAAAGGGGTTTCCCCCGTGGGGGTTCTGACAGTCGTTCTGTACGCCCATAATACATCCGGCAGCTCATTTGGCCATACTCCCTTCGCCCCTTCAAGACGAGTCTTGATGATTTTTAATAAAGATCGGTTTGCAACTTCTGCTTGACCATTTGCTTGAGGATGAGCTGGTGAAGAATAATGATTTTGAATTCCAAAGTGTTCACAAAAATCTTTGAAAAGTGCATTGTCAAATTGTCGTCCATTGTCGGACACTAACACTCGGGGCACCCCGAACCTGCACAGAATACTTTTCCAGACGAAGTTCTTCACATTCTGTTGTGTGATGTTCGCTAGGGGTTCTGCTTCTACCCACTTAGTGAAATAGTCTATCCCTACCACCAAGAACTTCATCTGCCTGGTTCCAATTGGAAAAGGACCTAAGATATCTAGCCCCCATTGAGCGAACGGCCATGGGGCCATCATGGGGGTAAGGTACTCCGACGGCTGTCTCGGGATATTATTGAATCGCTGACACTGATCACAAACTTTGACATAAGCCTTAGCATTCACCTGAATGGTTGGCCAGTAATATCCTGCACAGACGACCTTGTGGATAAGTGATCTGGCTCCTGAATGGTTTCCGCAAGCTCCTTCGTGGACTTCCCTCAACACATAGTTGGCCTTATCTGGTGACAAACACCTAAGATAAGGTTGTGAAAAACCTCTTTTATATAATGCATCATTTAGAAGGACATATCTGGCTGACCGGACTCTAAGTTTCCTGGCCTCGTCCTTCCATTCTGGGAGAATTCCGTCTTTCAAATATGATATTATTGGGGCCATCCAACTTCCTTCATTCTGTACCTGCAGTGCTTCAGGGATGTCTATACTTGGAAGATATTGGACTTCATCAAACTCGTCCATGGGCTGATTTGCTGAGGCTTCCTTTGCTAAGGCGTCTGCTTCCATGTTCTCCTCCCTCGGGATTTGAACAAAGTTAGCTTCTTTGAATTTCTTTACTAAGTGCAGTACTTTCTCAAGATATTTCTTCATTTGCTCTTCCTTGGCTTCACATGTCCCATTTACCTGACCCATGACTAACTGTGAATCTCCCAGGATGAGTATTGATTCAGCCTCTATGGACTTAGCCAGCTCTAATCCTTTTAGAAAGGGCTTCGTACTCAACTTCATTATTGGTTGCTTGATATTGCAGGCGTACCTTGTATGTCAACTTATCCCCCTCTGGGGATTGTAACACAACTCATATTCCTCCTGCATGCTGTGTAGACGATCCATCCACGTGAATGATCCATTTTTTGTTTTCCACCACTTCCGAGTCATTGTGACTCGGAGTAAACTCTGCGATAAAATCTGCTAGAGCTTGAGCTTTTATTGCATGCCTCGGTAGGTACTTGATGTCAAACTCACTGAGCTTGACAGCCCACTGGATCAATCATCCCGCGACTTCTAACTTGTTCATCGCTTTCTTCAATGGGTGGTCTGTCATGACGTTGATAATGTGAGCTTGGAAGTAGTGCCTCAGTTTCCTAGAGGCTGTGATCAATGCAAAAGCCAACTTCTCTATCTATGGGTATCATGCTTTTGCTCCTCTAAGTGCTCGAGTGGTGTAATAGACCGGTTTCTGCATTCTTCCTTCTTCTCTGATCAACGCCGAACTTACAGCATGCGGGGTAACAGCCAAATACAGATATAACCCTTCTCCCAATACGGATGGACTCAACAGTGGGGCAGTTGTAAGGTATGCTTTCAGGTTTTCGAAGGCTCTCTGGCAGTCGTCTGTCCATTCAAATGCCTTTCTAAGAATCCTGAAAAATGGTAAACATTTATTAGTGGCTTTGGAAACAAACCTGTTAAGGGCCACTACTCGTCCGGTGAGTGATTGGACTTCTTTAATATTTTGTGGAGGCTTCATATCCAGTATTGCTTGGATTTTATCAGGATTAGCTTCAATCCCCCTATGTGAAACCATAAAGCCTAGGAATTTTCCTGATGATACTTCGAAAGCACACTTGCTAGGATTCAACTTCATGTTGTACTGCTAGAGTCTATCAAATGTTTCCTGTAGGTCGTCCAGATGATTTTCTTCGTCCTGACTTTTCACCAGCATATCGTCTACATAGACTTCTACATTCCGTCCAATCTATGGATGAAACATGTGGTTGACCAACCTTTGATACGTTGCCCCCGCATTCTTCAACCCAAAAGGCATCACCTTATAACAAAATAAGCCTTGACTGGTAACAAATGATGTTTTTTCTTGATCTGCCTCGTCTATCCTTATTTGATTGTATCCGAAAAAGGCGTCCATAAAGCTAAGTAGCCTATGACTCGCCGTAGAATCCACCAACTGGTCGATGTGGGGCAGTGGGTAACTGTCTTTAGGGCAAGCCCTGTTTAAATCGGTGAAATCCACACACATTCTCCATTTCCCGTTTGCCTTCTTGACCATTACTACATTGGCCAGCCAGTTTGGATAATAAACTTCCTGAATGAACTTCGCCAGTGTCAACTTCTGTACTTCTTCTCTAATGGCGTTGTCTCTCTCTGGAGCAAATACCCTTTTTTTCTGTCGCACAGGCTTAGAGGAAGGATGTACATTCAGACGGTGGGTAATGACACTCGGGTCTATACCTGGCATGTCCTCATGACTCCAGGCGAATACGTCAATATTTTTTCTTAGGAAACAAATGAGACCCTTCTTAATCTTTTCTTCCAGATCTGCCCCTATTCTGGTACTTTTTCCGAGATCATCCTCGTCTAGAGGAACGTCTTCTAATGCTTCGGTGGGCTCTGCCACGATTCTTCTTTCCTCTATGTTCATCGTCTGAGTTTGTTCGTCCATGGCCAGCATAGCTAAATAACACTCTCTAGTTCCCAGCTGATCTCCTTGCACCTCTCCTACCCCATACTCAGTAGGAAACTTAACTGACAGATGGTAAGTGGATGTGACTGCCTTCCAACTATTTAGGGTTGGTCTCCCAATTATAGCATTGTACGATGATGAACAATCAACTACAAGGAAGTTCACATTTCTTGTTACCTGTTGTGGATACGCCCCCACTACCACAGGTAAGGAGATAGTACCGACAGACTGCACTTTCATTCCACCAAAACCAACCAAGGGTGAATGCACTAGACGAAGCTGCTCTTGTCCAAGGTTCATTTGTTGAAAGGCAGGATAATACAAGATATCTGCCGAGCTCCCATTATCTATCAACACCCTTCTAGTTGAATAATCAACGATAAGCAAGGTGATAACGATGGCATCGTCATGAGGATGTATCCTTGAGGCATCGTCATGAGGATGTATCCGTGAAAGTGATGGCCTGCTCGTCTGGAGTCCTCGTCTTGGGAGATCGTCTTGAAAGTTGGACGTTCTGTACTACCTTTAGGTACGTCTTTTTTGACCTGCACGACTGACCTGTTAAACTTCCCCCAACAATCATTCTGATTTCTCCAAGCGGAGGTCGTGACGACTCCTCTACCTTCGCCTTCAGCTTCTCATCCTTATAGTCTCGTCCAAGGAAATTCCTCAATTTCCCTTGTCTAATGAGATTTTCAATCTGCTGTTTGAGGTCAAAGCATTCATCGGTGTCATGCCCGTGATCTCTATGGAAGCGACAATACTTATTCCGATTGCGCTTATTGGGGTCTCCCTTCATTTTTTCTGGCCATTTTAAAGAAGGATCGTTCTTGATTTGCATGAGAACTTGCACAAGTGGGACATTCAATGGTGTGTACTGTTGATTTCATGCTGAAGGGCCTGCTTTCTTATTGTCTCGGTCTTTCTTTTCTTCCGCACGTCCTTTTTTTTGACGAGGTCCTTGGTCGGTATGGCATGCAGGATTTGCCTCTGTTCTTTCAGCTCTTTTTCTCTTCTTGGCTATGATCGCGTCTTCTGTATTCATGAAGTTTTGAGCCAAATGGACGAGTTCTGCCATGGACTGGGGCTCTTTTTCATAAAGTTTGTGGATGAAGAGATCGGAATCAACCCCATTGTGGAATGCCGCTAGCAGCAACTTATCAACCGCTTCATCCACTGTCAAAGCTTCTCGGTTAAAACGAGTGATAAAGGACCGCAGGCTTTCATTTTCTCCTTGTTCTATGGTCAGTAGGCTGGACAAGGAACGTTTATGTCTCTAACCCCCAATAAAGTTGTTAACAAACAACTTGCTTAACTCTTCAAAGGAACTTACTGAATTGGGGGGTATTTTACTAAACCACACTCGCGCAGGCCCCTTGAAAGTGGTTGGAAAGGTTCTGCACATTATCTCGTCCGGAACCCCTTGAAGGTGCATCGTAGTCTTAAAAGTAGCGATGTGGTCAAAAGGGTCACGCGTCCCATCATATGAATCTAAGGAAGGCATCTTGAACTTCGGAGGGAGAGGGTGACCGTTGATGAGTGCAGTGAAAGGAGAGTCAGTCTTATAAACTAAATCCTCCACTGGATTTGCCCTTCTTATATTTTCTCTCATCTCATCCATGACCCTTCTCATCTGGTCCATCTCCTTTTCCAGATGCGGTACCCTTCGTGAAGTGGTACCCCTTGACTGGCTCTCAGGTTCAGCATTTCTTGTGTCTTCTTGACTCTGGGTATGCCCTTCGGTATTTCCGTCGCGATGCTGTCTCCTTGAATTGAGTTCTCTGGTCAGTTCCTGATTCTGATGGGTTAACTCCGCCATAGCAACAACCATGGACTGCACATGTTGGACAGAAGATGGCTGCATGGTGGGCGCCGATTGACGGTCGCGGCGAGGATTACTGGAAGCGTCCCTACTCTTTTGAGGGCCTGGATTAGTAACCCTTGATCTTGTCCGAACCATTTCAGCCCTTTGTTGGTGAAAGGAATTGAAGAACTCAAGAAAAATGAAATTCTAAAATTCTTAGAACTTTCCCATAGACGGCGCCAACTGATGATGCTTCACTTATCAGTGGGCTGAACTGTCTTCGATGTTATCAAAGGGTCGCTAGTGAATCCTGAAAGATGAATAGTAAAGTCAGAGGAGACCGGTGGAGGCCGGCCAAGAATCCTCTAATGGCAAAGTTAGTATCTTTGTGGTTTTTTTAATGTCGAGGAAGTGAAAGGAAGTGTCTGAATGTCTACCTTTTTCGCATATCAGTGCTTTTATAGCACACCTACAGAACAGTCATCTCCCTTCATGTAAGTCGACGGTTTTGGCAGAAACCGTTATAACTGTTTTTGATACCGTGTCGTTTGGCCTGATTGATCTAACCGTCGACGGCAACGATTCCCATCAATTTTGTTGATTACGGAGCGAGGTGTTATGCCCTAAGTCGAAACAGTAATGTTAACTGTGCAATTTGCTCAGGACGAGATTATGATCAGGACGAGATCATTTCTAATTCTCGTCCTACCTGTTTCGCTCAGGACGAGATTTCCTCATCCCGACTTTCACGGACAGACATCATTGATAAGGACGACCATCATGGACGAACATGGAGTTGGGTTTTTTTTCTAGTATCATCAGGTTCAATTGACTTGAATTGAGCTAGGAAGTTGCCATTTCAACATGACCGCAAAATTGGAAATTTCAACACTAGCTTTCTTTACTGTTTCCTTTTTAAGTATTTCCACAGCAACAAACAACAAAACAGAAACCTTTATAACAAAAACCTTCACAAAAAATCCCACAAATACCCACAGATACCTAATCTCCCTCCCACTCTCTCAATCTCGCTATCAACTCACTCTCACTTTCTCAATCTCGCTATCATCTCACTCTAACTCTTCCACAAATACCCACGAATACCCACAAATACCCACAAATACCTAATCTCCCTCTCACTCTCTCAATCTTGCTATCAACTCACTCTCACTTTCTCAATCTCGCTATCAACTCACTCAAACTCTCCCATAAATACCCACATATATACCCAATGCCAATCTCGCTATCATCTCACTCAAACTCTCCCACAAATACCCACAAATACCCAATGCTCAAATTGAAGATGCAAACTGAGCGGAACATACCTTGTGATTCCAAATTGAAGATGTAAACTGAACTGTGCGAGACTGAGATTGAGAGGGAGACCGAGATCGAGAGGGAGACTGAGAAGGAGAGCGAGACTGAGAGGGAGATTCAAAGTGTGTGGGAGAGTTAGAGTGAGATGTAGTAGTGAGATGGAGAGAGTGAGAGGGAGATTCAGAAAGTGAGTGATGGGAGAGTGGGATCTAAGTGTGGGTCAGAGAGTTTAAGTGTGGGTAACAGGGGCAATATTCGGGTTTAATGGAGTTAGACTAGAACAGTACTCGAGCTTCATGGGCTTGAGTACCAATGGCCATGATTCCAGCCATTACAGATTGATACCCGAGCTCATGAAGCTCGGGTACCACAATGTATAGTACTTGAGCTTCATGGGCTCGAGTACTGCACTATACAGTACTCGAGCCCATGAAGCTCGAGTATTAACTAGAATTTTTTAATACCAGCTATCCATGTCATTGTGCCACGGTGGAATAGAAAATAAGGTACTCGAGTTTGGTGAGCTCGAGTACCAGAAAAAGTGGTAGATCGCCATTTAGTTCCGAAACAATGTTTTTTTGCTAAAAATTTCAGGAATTGATGGTATTTGGCCATTTTGGCCCCAAAGTTGGTATAAAATGTGTAAGACTACCACAAAACATCTCGATTGCCACTAAACATCATATAGTAATTAGCATCTTTTTTTTTTTTTTTTTTTTTTTAAAATTTTTTGTTTTTTATTATTATTATTTTTTATTGAGAAGAAGTGATAAACTAAGGACTCTTTTGGTTTACCTCAAACTATTTCATATCTTTATGTTTTTGCTTCTATGAGACTATTTCGTGATATCTCTCTAAGTATTATGTTATTTAAATCCTTTAACTTTATCTCTTTAATAATTTTTTCAACAAATTAAATTCATTTACTATCTTTTACGTATTCATTTTACTTTCGATAATTAACATTATGACTAGAAACACAATGGAAGCCTCCTTGAACGACCCAAAAGGGATGAATTTTGGACGTAACTTTCATTCACTAACGAATTTAGGTATCTTAAGGCCTAAATAATTTGGTACTAAAACTTATAGTAAATTAGCAATATACTTGTTTCTCAAAAAAAACAATTAGCAATATACTTTATTATACTTTATTTTTCATTAATTTTATTAATTGAGATCATTAAATCTTATTGACTTTGGTGCAATATATGAAATATAGTTAATTTGTTTCCTAATAGGGAAATGTTAAAGCTTCTACGGATTTATTATAAAAAGTTTAGGGAAAACTATGTTTTTGGTCCTTATCTTATACACCATATTTCAATTTGATCCCTAACTTTTTAATTGTGTCAATTTGGTCCTTAACCTTTTAGTATCATGTCAATTTAGATGAAAATTGATGACATGTCTAATGGCCAAAATAAAAAATTAGCTTCTGTTGATGTGAGAATAAACGAAAATTTTATTTTGGCCGTTTTCCATGTCATTAATTTTCATACAAGATAAAACAGTAGGGACTAAATTGACACTAGACTGAAAAGTTAGGGACCAAATTGATACAATTGAAAGGTTAGAGACCAAATTGAAATATGGTATAATGGATAGGGATCAAATATGTAGTTTACCCAAAAGTTTATAAATTGACCTTATAATAAACGTGATCAGTGGATGTCAACAACGCATGATACAATAAATGAACTTTTTTATTTTTTTTTTGAGAAACTTTTTTTTTTCTTGATATCCAAGTTTGATTTTGATTTTTTATTTAAAAAAACCTCGAAAGGGGAAATATTGGTTTTAAGCTATCATTAATTTGGTTTTTTTTTTTTGAGAAAAATTAATTTGGTTATTTAACCCATGCCTAGCAATACTTACCAGGCATGGTCTCATGTGATTTCATGAATCATAGTTTGTTGCTCAATACTTGAGGTTGCACCAGTTTTCCCACTTAGACGTTAGGGAAATGCTTTAGCTCATGAACCGATGAATGTTTGGTTGGAAGACATCCCATAAGATCTTATTCCTGTAATTTTGGATGATTTATACATTAATAAAAACTACTTACTTATTCCTAAAAAAAAAAAACAACAAAAACAGAATCACCCTTATGATTAATATTGTATTGTAGGGGTAGGGGCCAGTAGTAATTTAAGCGACAACCAATAAACTACATTATTCAACCGGTTTTACATTACTTTTACGCTGGAATAGGGACAGCTCTTTGTGGATGAACTCTTCGAAAGGTTTTGCCAATCTTATCATTCATGTTCATGTCCACAGGTTTAACCCCATCTTCAGACTTCCAATTGAAGGCCTGGATGAGTGAACCCAACATCAAGTGTAACATTCGAATTGCCAGTAGCAAACCAGGACATGTTCTTCTTCCACCACCAAATGGTATTAGCTCAAAGTTCAGTCCTATAACATCAATTTCCGACCCCAAAAACTTCTCTGGCATGAATGATTTTGCATTGTTCCATGACCTTGGGTCTCGCCCTATAGCCAATGCATTCACTAGCACTTGTGCACCTTTTGGAATAATGCAGCCACTGATCTCAACATCTACTTGGGCTTTGCTAGGAACTAGGAAAGGAATTGCTGGATGCAACCGCAATGTTTCTTTGACTATTGCTTGTAAGTAAGGTAACCGAGAAATGTTTGGATTTTTTTATTATTATTATTTTTTTATATATAATAATTTAAATTTTTTTATTTGTCTAATCTTCAAAAAAAATTTGGGAACACCCTCAGTATTTTTTTTAAATTTTTTTATGCCAATAAAATTAAATTTTGCTCCATTATTTGTTCTACTTTCAAGCAAAAAGAAAAAGCCCAAAAAAAAAAAAAAATTGTAACATAGCAAGCTCACCCCAGAGAAAAAATAGCCCAACATCAATCCTAAACAAAACTAACCCCAAACAGATTTTTAAATCAAAATAATTAAATTTTTATTAACTAAATACCCAACCGGGCCAACCCAAACGGATTCTCAAAAAAAAAAAAAAAAAACCCAACTAAAACCCAATACGTGTCCACCGATTGATTAAATGGTAAAGCAAAACTGAAATTAGAAATCCTAACCTAAAGGAAAAAAAAAACCTCATCAACAACAATGACCAACGGACCAAGCACATTAGTGCGACAGCGCCTCCGCCTTAAACTCGAGCAATAGAGCACATAGGACATTGGCGATGGCGAGATCGGAGATCGGAGATCGGTCCGATTGGATTAGAGATTGCTTTGCTTGAGACGCTTGGCCTCGAGTTCTCGCCTCAACGTGCTGCCGTGCCGCCGCCCCTCAGGCCTCCCTCAAGGTATTTTAGTTCTTTACTGCTCTCTCTTTTTCTCTCTTACATCTTTGGGTTTGCTTTGCTCTGAGAGTGAGAGTGGAGCTCTCTCTCTCTTTCTCTTTGAATTGAAATAAGACTCTCTCTCTTTATCTGATTCTCTCTCTTTCTCTTTGAACTGTAATTTCCTTTACTTTATAACTTTATTTGACATTTTGACTCTATCCGTTTGTGAGTGTTGTTTTGTGTATTGTGAATTTTGTGTGTTGTGAATGTTTTATATCTTTAATGTTTTGTGTATTGTTGATTGGCTCTTGTGACTCTTGTCTGTTGAGTGAGGGGTGGATGGAGACCATGGGGCCGTGGGGTGGGATATTTGAATTGGGGAAGCGGACAAGTAGATGCAGTAAAGGCATGCAGAGGCAGTAAAGGCTAATTGACCAACATTATAAAAGACAAAAAATTAAATTATGTTAGGCATTAGGCAGTGGGTTGAGCCATGGATAATGCACATGGGGTTTATGCTAATGCACAGTGGGGTGTGTGCTAGACTGCTAGTAATTAGTAAAGAAAAATAATCAAGCAACTAAACAACAATAATTAATAATTTAATTAACCAATACATTATAAAAGACAAACAAATTAAATTATGTTGGGCTAAACAACAATTAATAATTTTATAATTAATGAAACAACAATACAACAAATTATAGCTTATAAAAGACAAACAAATTAATGAAACAACTAAATAACAGTAATTAATAATTTTATTAATATTTCAAATGAACTTATAGTTTATTGTTTATTCTTTTGCTAGAATTATGGACAGATATTTGATAAGAAAATCACGTACCCAAGATTCATCTCCTGTGCAAGATTCACTTCCTGTGCAAGATTCATTTTCATCTTCTAAGGGAATTTGTGTTGACTTTAACTTAGAAAATATTCCTTCAGATCTTGGGCTACGAGAAAAGATATTATCTTATCATCCTAATAATCATAATGAAATAAGAAGATTTTATTTACAAAAAGGCCATTGTCGACCTGTTCTCCAAAACCATGTTACCCTCTAACAGATTTTTCTAGAAAGCCCCATCGATTTAGATCCGAATGGTATGTAAATCGAAACTGGTTGGAATATAGTGTAGACAAGGATGTAGTATTTTGTTTATATTACTACCTATTTGGGCAAGATGTTGGTAAGCAAGGAGGATGTGAGACTTTTGTAACGAAGGGATTCAAACTTTGAATTCAGAAAGAGAAGTTAAATTTCCATGTTTGAGGAGTTAATAATGCTCATAACCAAGCTGTCAAGAAGAGTGAAGATCTAATGAAGGAAAAGCAACACATTCAAAGTGTTTTGGTTAAGTAATCAAACCAAGATAAAATTGAATATCAGGTTCAATTAAATGCAAAAGTTGATTGCATAAGATTTATTTTATGTCGGAAATTAGCTTTTCATGGTCACCATAAATCTCAAGGTTCAAGTGATAAAGGAAATTTTCTCGTGCTTCTACAATATTTGGGGGGATCATAAGGAATCTATCAATGAAGTGTTGCAAAAAGCTCTGAAAAATTGCAAGCTTACCCACCATGAAATTCAAAAAGATATTGTGAATGCAATTGCACGTGAAACATCCAAAGCCATCATCAGGGACTTGACAATGGGTTCTTTTCAATATTAGTTGATGAGTCACGTGATATCTTAGTGAAAGAGCAAATGGCCCTTGTTCTTCGTTATGTGAACAAAAAAGGAATTATTATAGAGCAGTTCCTTGGTATTGTACATGTAGCAAGTACTACCACTTTGTCACTTAAATATGTTATTGAATGTTTACTTTGTGAACATAATTTGAGTTTATCGAAACTACGTGGGCAAGGTTATGATGGGACTAGTAATATGCAAGGTGATATCAATGGTATAAAAATTTAAATTTTGAAAGAGTATAAATCAGCATTTTATGTCCATTGTTTTGCTCATTAACTTCAATTGACTCTTGTAGTCGTTGCTAAAAATCACATTAACATTAATAAATTTTTTAATGTGGTTTGTAATTTAGTAACTATTGTTGGAGGCTCTTGTAAGAGACAAGATGCTCTTCGAGATGCACAATTTGCCAAAATTAAAGAAGAATTATAGAATGATGTATGTAAAAGCGGGTAAGGTTTGAATCAAGAGACAAATCTTAAATGTCCTGGTGATACATGTTGGGGATCATATTATGGGACTATTCTCAACTTTATTTTGATGTTATCTGCTGTTGTTGATGTACTTGAGATTATTGAAGAAGATGGCCTCTTTGACCAAAAAGTTAAAGCTCGATCTATTACGAGGTCAATTCTATCTTTTGAATTTGTCTTTGCCCTACACTTGATGAAAAACATTTTAGAGATCACAAAAGAGTTGTTAATAACATTGCGTAAAAAAAAAAAAAAAATCAAGATATAGTAAATGATATGGATCTTGTTAAAGTGTCTAAGCAACGATTGCAAGTGATGAGAGATGATGAATGGATATTTTTATTGACTGAAGTGTCTTCATTTTGTACCACACATGATATTCCTATCTTTAACATGGATGAAATATTTGTAGTTAGTGGGAGGTCGTGATGCAACAACCAACAAAATACAAATTTACATCATTATCGTGTTGAGCTGTTCTACACAGTCATAGATTTGCAACTTCAAGAGCTTAACAACCGTTTTTCAGAGGTGAATACCGATTTGCTACTTTGTATGGCTTTCTTGAATCAAAGTAATTCATTTGTGGCTTTTGATAAGAAAAAGTTGATATGTCTAGCAAAGTTCTATCCATTTGATTTTTTTGGGATAGATATCGTGTTGAGCTATTCTACACAGTCATAGATTTGCAACTTCAAGAGCTTAACAATTGTTTTTTAAAGGAGAATACCGATTTGCTACTTTGTATGGTTTGCTTGAATCCAAGTAATTCATTTGTGGCTTTTGATAAGAAACAGTTGATACGTCTAGCAAAGTTCTATCCATCTGATTTTCTTGGGACAGATATCTTGGCACTTGGCTCTCAACTTCAGAATTACATTTTTGATATGCGCAATAATGACTTATTTTTAGAGTTTCAAGGAGTTGGTGAACTTGCTGAAAAGTTAGTGAAGATAGGGAAGCATGAGACTTATCCATTAGTCTATTTGCTTGTGAAGTTAGTTTTGACCCTTCTTGTCGCTACTACAACAATAGAAAGAAGTTTTTCAGTAATGAAATATATAAAGAATGAACTGTACAATCGAATAGGAGATCAGTGGATTAATGATTGCTTGGTTGTGTACATTGAAAGAGATGTAGCTTGTAGCATTGATAATGAGATTATCATGCAACGATTTCAAAATATGAAAACTTGTAGAAGATAATTGTAAACTTTATGTATTTGCATGTTTTTCGATTGTTGTTGTTATCAATATATGAATTTCTCTTTTTATTAGATTGTATAATTTTTGTTTCTTAAGGAACACCTTGAAAAAAATTCCTGGAGTCGTCATTGGTTGCCTTTGCCAGTTATTTGCTCTAGCTCTGCTTTGGCTCCTAACAGTGCTTCTGGATTGTGAAGTAGCTCTTCCATTGCCCATTCCAGTGTGGCTGAATTTGAATTAGTGCCCGCAACAAATAGGTCCTAATCCATAACGAAAAGAAGTTGTAATTTCTTTTTGTAGCACAAACTATATTCATCATTCATAAGTAAAATAAATAAATAACTAATTATGAAAGAATTTGTCAGATAACTTTGTCTACAGCAGAGTTGCTAAATCTACAGTGGTTGTGTTATTGAACACCAATTCCACTAATGGCCCATTTTCTTATCTTGTTGATGACTGCAGGATGTTGATTTCCCAAATTCCTTAAGTGAATGTGGACCATTGTTACTGGGAAGCGAATAAGTGTGGAGACATCTTATTAGCTAGGAAAGGGACAATTCAACTTGTTGATTTTGTAGTTTTTCTAAGTCCCTGCATGTGAACGTTTTAGATACTTTTTATTTGGACCTTAATGGGTTGTACGTAAACAGATTTTGTCTTAAAATTTTAATTTCTATTTAGATCAATGAAATATGAATGTACTATTTCTATATATAAAGGAAGTATGGTGTTATTTTTCTGGTGGGGTGCAAGTAATGTAAGGAATAGAATCCTCTATCTTGTGTTTCACTTTATATTCCTTAAATCATAACTTTCCATGTGTAAGATTTATTTCCATTTTAAACTTTTATTATTTTATAAAGAAAGAAAAAACAATATATTTTAAGTTGTGATTGGTGGAGCATGATTGGTTTTTAGACCTTGTCAAAATAGTTATTAACCAATTTTCAGGCCAAGTTGTTAATTATATAAATTATGAACAAACTTGGTTAATCAAACAATTACTAATATTGAGCATATAGTAAAGTTGTGGAAATTTAGAAGACGATGATATATGATTGTAGGAGGCAAAAATTTGTCAAGCCAATTACAAAATGCCACATAAAAAATTTAGTGAAAAATTCCAAATTAATATGTCATTAAATTAATTAAGTTAAATGATAACATGTGTCATCCAAATTGACATCACATTGGCATATTAAAATTTGCCACGTGTCATTTGGTCCACAAGATAAAGATAAATTTCCTATTCAAAATTGGTAGATAATTATCTTTATTAAATAAATTAAATAGAGATAATTATTTATCTTTGTTGATTATTATCTTTATCAAAATATGATCTTTATCAAAATAGATAAATAGAGATAATTATCTCTAAGAAGAATTTGGGCCAATCAAAAGTCTGTTACATACTTTCAAGCATATCAATTCATAGTGGAGCTTATCCTCTAAAATCACTATAAATAAAGGACATCTCCTCTCATTTTCAACAAGAAGTTTTCAAGAGGCCCAAGCTCTGGAGAAATTCTGTCTCAAGAATCCTTGAAGAACTTGAAGAATAGAACATTCAAAGGGCTTGAAGAACTTGAAGAACAATAAATCTCTAATAAACTCAAGGCTAGAGATTTGTTGTGAAGACCGTTCAATCCATCTTCCAACCAAAGCCAAGAAGATCTCTTGTTCGTGTTCTTTGAAGTTCTATTGGAAATAAGCTAAAAAGCCTCCATAAACTTCAATAAACCCAAATCTTTGAAGCTCAACAGATCAAGCCTCTAAAGCCCCAAAGAATTTCAACCTATGAACCTTCACATTTGAAGAATTGAAGAACAATAAATCTCTAATCAGCTCAAAGCTAGAGATTTGTTGTGAAGACCGTTCAATCCATCTTCCAACCAAAGTCAAGAAGATCTCTTGTTCAAGTCAAGTTCAAAGAAGATAGAATCAGGGGGTATTCTTTTGTAAAAGAATTGAAATAGAGATTGTACTCATTATACATCAATACAAATTTATATTTGCAAACCATATTTCTTTTCAATTGTTTGATTTTCCACAATTGGGAAATTTTGTGTTTACAATGATGTCCAAAAAAACCAATAGAATTGAAATTCCATAGTAAAAACCTAGGAAGGATTTAACTTATTAATCCCTAGGTAAACCAAATCCACTAATTTATTAGAAGCTTTACAATAACAAATAACCATATTCCAAGTAAAACTTACTAAAATTACCCAATACAGTTTCAAGTCCACAAGGTTCCTCAATTATGGAGATGTTGTAGCGTGAACCTCTAGTTTATGACTCCAAGAATTGGTAGAGGATTTTGAGAGCAACAGGCACAAATCCTTTAAATCTATATGAGAGTAGCTCCAAAAGTATTTTTAATGTGCATTAGGGTTTGCTTACATGCATTTGACTTGTTTGCACGAAACCCTAATCATTTAATGAGTTGAAATCACAATTCATTAGACATAATTTTTGATTGGTCCAGTTTAAGCTCGATTTGTTGAATTCAGGCCTTTTCAATCGAGCGAGCAAGTGTCGAACAACTTTGATTAGCATAATAAACTTTAGCACCTAGGTAGCAATCTTGATAACACTTAAACACTCTCAAAGCACAAAATAAGACACTTTTACTTATGGTTTGCCAACCTAAATCTAAAAACGTGATAGAACATAACATTGAACACAAAATATAAGAAATTTTTTTTTATAGTATACGAGAGTGTGAAGGTGCTCTAGAGCAAAACTCTATACTTGCTTCAGTAGGTACTCTTCTTTGAATTTGAATAAAATTTCTTCTTCTTCCAAAGAAAGCAAAATTATAAAAGAAATTCAAGACAAAGCAAAGAGGGTAACATATAAGGGTTAAATTTGTTGTATACAAATTGTTTTACATAGTTATGACTTTAAGTCATGATTTCAGTTACTTTTGAGATGTGTATCAAATTATGTAAAACAGTTTGTGTGTAATAAACAATACTCAATAAATAATACTGACCAGGAATAATTGCTCTATCTTAGTTTTGTCCGTCTCCTCACTGTTTTGTTCACTGATGCTGAGAAGGGTGTCTAACATATCCTCGCTCGTGTTAGAACCACACTTTTCTCAAGTGGAGCCGTTGGGTAATCATGCGGTCAAAGAGGTCTAACATCTTTCCAAAGTGAACTTCCATACGTTGCCTTACAAGTTCTTTTTTAACACAGGAAAATAATTTGCCAAGTTTGGTCTCACAACCTCTTTCATGATATTTCAAACGATCTCCTTGTACTCTTTAGCCATGTTAGAATTGGAGTCAGCCAAATCCATCGAAAAAATGGTGTTTGATAATAGATTAAGCGTGGTCTTGAAAGCAGCTCTCCCAATATCTACTGCTTCACTGTTTAGGCTGCTTTGATGAGTATCAGCTGGGAGGGCTTGCACCTTCTCGTGCCTTATAGCTTGGTTAGCATCAAGTGTCTTGTTGGCAAATAGTTGTTCCATGCATATTCTGCGAAGGTTTCTCCACTGGGTTGAAACAAGTATACTTTCCAAGCTAAACTCGTCATGTCTATGGGCTCGGAGTGCATCTGGGATGGTTCGATTGGACAATTGTTGGTCAAGTATTTGAAGGACTTCTTTGGCCATAGTTGTTGAAGAAATGACTATTGTGGTTACTTGGCCTAGTTTTAGGCTCATTATGGGGCCATGGACCTTGGAAAGTTTTGTTAGGGACTTGTGGGGTTTGTCACCAACCTCTAAGAGGTTTCCAACCAATGCAAAAGGTTTTGGACCTGGTGGAAGTTTTTTGGGGATTGCTTTGCTTCTAAAAATTATATGCAAGGCTTGGATTAAGAGCCAAGTGAGGATTGGAGAGAGAGAGAGAGAGAGAGAGAGAGAGAGAGAGAGAGAGAGAGAGAGAGAGAGAGAGAGAGAGAGAGAGAGAGAGAGAGAGAGAGAGAGAGAGAGAGAGCTAATATTAGAGTATTCACATCCGTGTATAATAGAAAAATGTGTAGAATTTATATAATTTTACTAAAAAATTATCTACATCAGTCTGTATATAATTGTGCAAATTTACAAGTTTGTTACAATAATCTTGTAAATTTACACTGATACTATTTATTTTACATTTAGTTGTTTATTTTTTTTTACGTATCTCAAGGATAAAGAAAGAGAGTGGATAGTGGTTGTTGTGTGTGAAAAAAGAGAAAAAAATAAAATAAAAATATTGATATTTTAATAAATGTAGTGTAAAATAGATAATTTGATGTAGGGGTATTTTAAAAAGTATATAAAATTGAAAAAATATGTTTTTTTTTTTTTTTGGTTGAAAAAAAGAAAAAGAAAATGTTAGGTTCTAAGGAATTAGGAACTAATGTATTAGAACTCTATTTTGTAATGTTGGCAAATCATGATCAAAATGTTTTAGTCTTGTTTAGACTTACTCAAAGTATGTTTTTGTATGTAAAGTTAGAATCGAGTTACTGCAGGATTTATTGTGTAAATCTGCCTGGCTCGATCGATCGAGAATTAGACTCAATCAATCGAAAGTCATGCAGATTGTTTTTTCTACATAATTTCCAACTCAGCCTAAGCTCGTTTGACGTGTAGGGTTTTATGTTTTACCTCAAGTATAAAAGAGAAAACCCTAGCCACATTTTAGGTTGTTCCTTATGCTGTGTGTGTGTGAATCTTTTGTGAGATCAAGAGGTGGTTGCCTTCACACATACTTAGGGTTTCCTAGATTCAAGATTATGTCAAGAACTTAGTGATCAATTTAGTTGCTGCATTCAAGAGCTTAAAGATACACAAGCGGGTGTACTTGTGCTTGCTAAGAATTCAAGAAAGAAGTAGTTTGTGGACTTGAAGCTATCACGTGGTCGTGGTAGAAAGTTTCCTACTCGAGGAAGCAGTAGGATGTTAGTGGTCTAAGTCGCTATTGTGTAAACTTCAATTCTTTCATAATGGATTCAGTTTTACCTTGAGGATAGCTAGGTTAAATTCTCCCTAGGTTTTTTACCGGTTTGGTTTTCCTGGGTTATCATATCGTTGTGTTCTTTATTTTCCACTTGTCAATGATATGATATATTTGTGTTAACCTAGATTTGATAATTTGACTAAGTAATAACGTGGCTAATTAACTAAATTAATCTAGTTGTGTTTTAAGGGGTCTAAAAAAAACAGAAAAAGTAAGTTTTTATGCTAAAATAGACATAAATTTTTGTACGAGCTGATATGAATACTCTTAATTATATTATAGTTATAATTTTTTAAATATATATTTTTTAATATTTCAAGTGGGAGTAGATGTGTAAGGACTAGATTTGAGTCCTTAGCCCAAAAGATAGATGGACTTAGGCCCAAAAAGTAGAAAACAATAAATTTGTAGAGAATGGGTTGGAAAACTAGGCTAAAATGAGTTGAATAACAAACAAAGTGGGTTCGGATGATAAGAATAGGAAGATAGATTGATTTAATCCAAAGAAAATCATCCTCGACATAGTCTGAGGAGATTCGTTCTTATATATTCCTACTAAGTTTGATTACAAATTTTTTTCTTGATTGTTATAGTGTTTCTCTTTTTATTGCTCGATCTCTTTCTTTCATGGTCTCCCCTCTAATTTATACTATCTCTCCCTTCTCATCTTCGCCCTACACGTGGACAGTCAATGACTTATCTTGATACTTTTCCCATCAGCACCTTCCTGGAGTCTTTGGGGGTAGCTGTAAGGTTGAACAAACACTGTTCAGAGATCACTTCCTTATTAATGTGGTTAGAGAGTTAGCTATAGAGCATTCAATGCTGTGGTAGCAACTTTCCCTTAGATATTTCTGAGCTTCCATCTCCCCTGTACTTTCGCAATGCACGTCCCTATCAGTGGAATTTCCTGGAAGGTCACCTTGAATGATAGGATATACATTTGATTTGTGCTTTGTTTATCTGAGGAGATACTCCTCCTTGGACCACCTTCTCCAACCTTTCCATTGGCAACCTATTCAATTGACTCTGAACTTAACACCCTCACTACTGTTTATTTGTCCTCGGACCAATCAACGTCCTCGGCTAAGGCCCAAGACCCAATATATAATTTTGGGCCTTTATCCCTACAATAGCCCCTAAAAACTCCAGTTTTTTCCCTCTTATTCGAGGAGAAAAAGTGGGGTTTTGATTTTTAAAAGTTAAGACCATTTATTTCTTTGATTTACATGTGTGAAAACTTTGCTATGTGTGAAAACTTTGCTTCGTGTGCCTCATAACTACTCCTGATGCTTCGGAGCCCATAATGCCTCATTTAATGCTCCAAGCGGCGCTTTGTTCCCTATATCCTATGGTGAGAGATAAATCCTATGGTTGGCATTTCCCTTTGGAATTTGAGCGAGATAACTCCCACTAAATTTCGCCTTCTATATAAAGCTCCCAGGGAAATCATTTTTCCTCATCTTTAAAAATCTTTGAGCTCTTAAGAAATTCACAACTCTCTAACCTTCAAAGCTTCCTAAATTTCTAAAGTCTCCAAGTCTTTTTTTTCTGAAAAATCCAAACTTTTAAGAAGTACCAGAAGCAACTAACGTATTCATTCTTGTAAGTTCTTTATTTTCTAGGTTATTTTCTTCTCAGCCTGTCTCCTCGGCCATTCATCATTTTCTCATTTTCCTTGAAAACTTCATTCGTTCCTTCTTAGCTTAATCCAATGGGTAGGTTTAAACACCTTGTAGAGACTGATGCTGGTATGGAGGGTTTCAGGGCTAAGTACCACATTCTGTAAGGAGTAGCCATGTGGTATTGTCCCCTAGACCAGATAGACTTTGACAGGAAAGAATGGGAGGTTGTCATTCTTACGATTGCTTTTATAGGAGGAATGACACTTCCCATGGGTAGGGTGACATAAGACTACCTAATCAACCATAAGTTGTGTCCCACCAGTGTGTTCACAGCTTTTTTCGAGTTTTAGTTTGCGTTGATGCTCTCAATGAGCATATGAGTTTGGGACTCACCTGGCACGATGTTGTCCACATGTACAAGTGCCACTCGCTCGCTGACTCAGGGTATTACCTCAAGTCCAAATTGCCTGTTGTTAGGCTTATCTCCTGCCTCCCCAAATCCAATAAGGGTATGAAGGTCGACTTTTTGATAGCCTCAAAGGCATGGCATGATGGTCTTCACTGCCCAGTCTGAGAGGGAGAGCCATATAGGGTACCCTTGGTTTAGGTCCCCTCTATTCTTTTTGTTCTTTTTGCCCTTCGGCTTCATGTTCCTTCATTCTTTTTGTATTCCGTTCATTGCTAATGGTGTTTACATTATACTAACCGGGGTTTTTCTCCTCAGAAGTCTTTGCAGATAAAAGGCACGTTGCTCCCAGACTCAGCCTCGTCAACGTTTCGGGTCTCAACAAGGTGCTGAGGTCTGAGATCTTGTTGAGTGAAGACAGATAGTTATGAGCCTTCCATCTAATCTTGGACTTTGTGCCCCTCTCAGACGCATTTCAAGAAGTAGGCAATGCGATAAGAGCAGGTGACCCTCTACTAGCCCGGATTGACGTATCACTACTCGGTTTCCTAGCTTGAGAAGACCTTCCTCCAGTCGACCTTCCTCTGGTTTCCTAGCAGTCCTGAGAGAGGAGACTGCCTCCTCATGCCTATCGCTTGAGGTTGAGATTGATCAATTTCACTTCAAGGAGGACAAGAAGGAACGGGTAGATCCTATAATCCAACTCCTAGATTCCGAGGACGAGTTATACAGGTACTCTGTCACCCACTCTTCTAGGCTCATAGTTGCCTGCGTAGACCCTAGTTCTAAGGAGGATGAGGAGATGGACATCAACCTGAGGAGAGGACTGAAGGGCCTCCTTGCTAGGAGGAATAAAGGGGCATTGTCCAAGGAGGTCCTCAAGTCTGAAGTTCCTGCTAATCTCCCCCCTCCTCATACTCTCCCTGTAACTACAGTCAGACTGCTCCCTTGTCCTAACTTGAAGAAGATGAGGAAAGTGCGAGAAGTGGAGAAGGGCGAGGTGGTTCCTCCGAAGGGGGCAAAGTAGCCCAAAAACGCCCAAGATAAATGGGCTTCTTCAGCAGATAGCAGGGAGGACCTCGTTGGGGCCAAGGTGCGCTGACAGTAGTGCACTTGGGCTCCTTAGCTGGAGCTGGATGGCGTTGCCATCCCATGTGAAGTTTTAGTTTGGGAGTTCCAGAAAGGACATTCAACATACATTGCTGAAGCCCTAGAGCAGCCTCTTCTCTTCCCCAAAGACATGGAAGCTCTCAGTTGCATGAGGCAGCCAGACCTCTTCCTGTCCCTAAAGAGGGACCTTGTCATGGTAAGTTAACTAGCAAATCTTTGAATTAAATGCTAAGATGTGCTTTCATTCTTCCTTTTTATTTTTTATTTTTTTATTATATATATATATATATGTATATATGAGATTCCTTAGTTATTTTTATGTAGGTTACTTAGTAAGTTTTTGTGGTCGAGGAGTAGGTCCAAGATGCCCATAATGAGGCTAGGGCTGAGGCCCACTCTCGCACTGAGACTGAGAAGTCCCTAGGGGCCCTTAAGCAAGAGCAAAAGGAGTTGTCCAACAAGTTGATCGCCGTGGATAGGGCACGTTTGAGTGCCGAGGCGGGTTTGAAGAATGTGGAGATGCAGGCCGAGGACTGGCTCGAACAGCTTCACATGATTAAGATAGAGTTGGCCATCCAGAGACAACTAGTCCTGGATCTCAAGTTTGAGCTACAGAAAGCTAAAGATGCAGCTCGGGTGGCTAGGGAAGCTTCTGAGGCCGTGGAGACGGCATCCTATGAATGTGGGGTGTAGGAAATTGAGACCCAATTGGTAGAAGAGGTGGCAGAAGTGTGTAGACCCAATTGAGACCCACTGTTTCTAATAGACTCTCCTTTGTTCAATGAAAAGACTTTACCTTTTGTTTCTTGAATCTTTCTTTTTCCTTGTAACTTTTACTCTCTTATCGGTGTTAACCAAGATTGCTAACAATAGTGGATTGTTATTACTCATACTTTAACAAAAGCTAATAGTATTGTGTTACTGCTATTTCAAATAAATTGAACAAGTGCCAGGAATAAAGAGAATTATCACATACTTGTATTGAGAGTTAGGCTTTCTGTAAGGAAGGCTGAATTTTTTGGAGATGAATAATATATATTGTAAAAAATAAATAGGGCAGACAACCCTTATTCTGCTCAACACTTATATAAATATCCAAGAACATTAATTTACTTGAAGCCACTGATTCGAGGAGTTGGGTATAACCTGGGATCTATTCTGGTACTTAGAAAATAAATAGGTTGTGTTGATTTACCCAAGTTGCGTGGTCTGAGAAGTCAGACATACCCAAGGTTCTGTCCAACACTTGGAAAGATGTCATAGAGTGTCAATTTACCCAAATCATGTGGTTCGAAGAGCTAGGCATGACTAAGGTTCTGTTTAACACTTAGGAAGATGTCATTAAGTATTAATTTACCCAAAGCATTTGGTTCGGGGAGCCAGGCATGACTAAGGTTCTGTTTAACACTTAGGAAGATGTCATTAAATATTAATTTACCCAAACCATTTGGTTCGGGGAGCCAGACATGACTAAGGTTCTGTTTAACACTTAGAAAGATGTCATAGATTTACTCAAAGCATGTGGTCCGAGGAACCAGACCTGACTAAAGTTTTGTTTAACACTTAGGAAGATGTCATTAAGTATTAATTTACCCAAAGTATGTGGTCCGAGGAGTAGACATGACTAAGGTTCTGTTTAACACTAAAAAAGATGTCATTAAGTTTTAATTTACCCAAAGCATGTGGTCTGGGGAGCCAAGTATGACTAAGGTTTTGTTTAATACTTAGAAAGATATTATATAGTGTCAATTTACCCAAAGCATGTGGTTTGAGGAGCCAAGCATGAATAAGGTTCTGTTTAAGACTTAGGAAGATGTCATTAAGTATTAGTTTACCCAAAGCATGTGATCCAAGGAGCTAGGCATGACTAAGATTCTGTTTAACACTTAGGAAGATGTCATAGAGTGCTAATTTACCCAAAGCATGTGGTCTGGGGAGCCAGACATAACTAAGGTTCTATTTAACACTTAGGAAGATGTCATTAAGTATTAATTTACCCAAAGCATGTGGTTTGGAGAGCTAGGTATGATTAAGGTTTTGTTTAATACTTAGAAAGATGTCACTAAGTATTAATTTACCCAAAGCATGTGGTTCGGGGAGCCAGACATGACTAAGGTTCTGTTTCACACTTATGAAGATGTCATAGAGTGTTAATTTACCCAAAGCATGTGGTCCGGGGAGCTAGGCGTGACTAAGTTTCTGTTTAATACTTAGGAAGATGTCATTAAGTATTAATTTACCCAAAGTATGTGGTCTGGGGAGTCAGGCATGGCTAAGGTTCTGTTTAACATTTAGGAAGATGTCATAGAGTGTTAATTTACCTAGAGTATGTGGTTCGGGGAGTCAGACATGATTAAGGTTCTGTTTAACATCCAACAAGTAGTAAAACGGATGACATATAACATGATAAACCAGAAATATGGTAAAGACTGCTTTCATTAATAATAATACCTTTTTAGGTTGCTCACATTCCAAGGACGGAGTACAGTATTTTCATCTAGATCTTCCAGGTAATATGCACCTATTCTTGTCACTGATGTAATGTGATATGGTCCTTCCCAATTAGGTCACAATTTTTCCCATACGGGGTTCTTTGCAGTACTCAAAACCTTTCTTAGCACCAAGTCTCTAGGCGCCAATGGCCTTAACTTCAAGTTGGCATCATATCCTTACTTGAGCTTATATTGATAATAAACTAATTGGACCATGGCATTTTCTCTTCGCTCTTCAATAAAGTCTAGGCTCTTTTCTAGCAGCTCGTCAATGTTGCTCAGAGTAAAAGAACTCGTTCTCAGTGTTGGGAATCCAGTTTCTAGAAGAATAACAGCCTCAGCTTCATAAGTCATTGAAAAGGGGGTCTCCCCAGTGGACCTACGAGGTGTAGTCTGGTATGTCCAAAGAACATGTGGCAATTTTTCCACCCATTTTCCCTTTGCATTGTCCAACCTCTTTTTAAGTCCACTCACTATGCTGGGGTGGAATATCTATTCGTTATGCTTAAGTCATAGCAATACCTCCTGAAGGCCTTGCTATCGAACTGAAGACCGTTGTTCGAGATAAGGGTACGAGGGATTCCAAACCGAGTGATAATATTTTTCCAAACAAATCTCTTGGCATCCACATCCATGATATTTGCCAACGGTTCAACTTTAACCCATTTGGTGAAGTAATTTGTGCTGACCAACAAATGCATCTTGTTCCCTGCTGCCTTAGGGAAATGACCTATAATATCTAAGCCCCATTGAGCGAAAGGCTAGGGGCTGGACAGAGGATTAAGAACTCCTCCTAGTTGATGAATGTTGGGTGCAAATCTTTGGCATTAGTCACACTTTTTCACATACTTTTGTGCCTCTCTTTGCATATTTAGCCACCAATAGCCTTGAGTGAGGGCCCTGTGAGACAAAGATCTGCCCCCTGTGTGGCTTCCACAAATCCCTTCGTGTAATTTTTCTAGGAGTAGCTCAACTGCTTCAGGGTATATGCATAGCAAATATGGGCTAGAAAAAGATCTCTTGTACAACTTTTGGTTCTCGAATAGCCAAAACTGAGGAGCCTTCCTCCGTACCTTATCAGCCTCGGACTTACTCTCGGGCAAAACATCTTCCTTAAGGAATAGCACAATTGAGTCCATCTAGCTTGGACCTACCCTTATTTGATGAATATGAACCCAATTTCCCCTTTCCTTAGCAATTTACACAAGTCTTTTACAAGGATCATCCGAGGTAAACTTTGTGCCGAGGATGTTGCCAGCGTGGCAAGAGAGTCGGCATGTGTATTTCTACTTTTGGGGATTTGTGACAAATTAAAAAACTCAAATCTAGACTGACTGTAAGTGTCTTACCTGGTTCAAATATTCCTGCATTCTGAGATCTCTAGCTTCTAACTTTCCTTGAACTTGGCCCACAACCAGCCTTGAATTAGAGAAGATTTCCACTACTTTTCCACCCATTTTTTGAACCATAGTCATCCCTATTAACAGAGCTTCATACTCAGCCTCATTGTTTGTGGCCGAGAAGTCCAATCTTAAGGATTTCTCAATTGTGATCCTCCCTGGAGGTATCAGAACTAGCCCCACTCTAGATCCTCTGTGAGTCGCAGCACCATCAATGTATATCCTCCAGGACAAAGGTTCCTGTAAAGAGATTGCACCAATTGTTTTTCATCCATGTTCTGCTTCTCTACTCTCTCTTCGAATGGGGTTTCATCAAATTCAGCTACCAAATCGGCGAGTACCTGACCTTTGACAGTGGTACGAGGCATATACTTGATATCAAAGGCCCGTAGGATCGTACCCCATTTAGTAATCCTCCTTGTGTAATCAGCACTTCAAAGTAGAGATTTAAGTGAGAGTTGGGTTAGGACAACAACCATGTACGATTGGAAATAGTGAGGGAGCTTATGTGTAGCATGCACCACTGCCAAAATGGCATTTTCCAGTGGTAGGTAATGGATCTTGGCCTCATGTAGTGACTTACTCACATAATAAATTGGCTTCTGCACACCATTATCAACCCGTACCAGCACCAAACTTATCGCATGAGAAGCCATTGCGATGTAGGCAAACAAAATCTCATCCACCTCAGGCCTAGACATAATGGGTGGCTGAGATAGATACTATTTTAGCTGCTGGAAGGCTAAAACACACTCTTCAATCCATACAAATCCCTTTCAGTTGTTCAACAATTGGAAGAAGGGTCTACACCTATTTGTTAACCGAGAGATGAATCGGTTTAGAGCAGTAGTCATCCCTGTTAGCTTTTAGACCTCTTTGGGATTCCGAGGTAGTTGTAAATTGTTAATTAATTTAATTTAGTTAGACTTAACTTCAATTCTGCGGTGTGTAACCATGTACCCCAAAAACTTTCTTGATCCAACGCCAAAAGAACATTTAGAAGTGTTAAGGCGTAGCTTGTGTCTCCATAATATTCCAAAGATATTCTCGAGGTCATTAACATGTTTAGATTCTGCCATACTCTTTACCACCATATCATCTATTTAAATTTCAATGTTTTTTGCTAACCGTGGCTCAAACATTTTGGTCATCATCCTCTGGTAGGTAGCCCCTACACTCTTTAAATCAAAGGGCATCACCTTGTAATGGTAATTCCCAATAGGAGTAACAAAGTCTATTCTCTCTCGATTATCCAAAGCCAAAGGTATCTAGTGGTAGCCTTGAAAAGTTTTCAAAAAGCTCATCTGACGATGACCTATAGTGGCATTCACTAGCTGGTTTATCCGAGGCATGGGAAAATGATCTTTTGGGCAGACCTTGTTCAGATCCGTACACATACCCGCTACTTTCCATTTTTCTTCTTCATAACCATAGTGTTGGCCAACCATTCAGGATAGAATACTTTTTTGATAGCCCTAGTCTGCTTAAGTTTTATCACATTGTCTTTGACAGCGTCAGAATGATCCTTAGATGAGCGCCGAGGTGGTTGCTTCCTTGGGGTGATAGATGGGTTGACGTTCAAATGATGGCAGATGAAGTTCGGATCCACCCCGGTAGCTTTGTAAGCATTCCACGCGAACACATCAACGTCCCTCTTGAGAAACTTTGCCAGCTCTTACTTCTCTTGAGGAGGTAGCTCAACCAGGAAAAACTTTTTCGGGTCATCACCTACAACAACTTTCTCCAAATCCTCACACTTTGCCCCCTGGGCTGGCCTAGATAGGTAACATTGGAGACTTTGACTGCTATAAGCCTTTATCAGTAGAGGCCGAAGACTCAGTTGCAGGCTGATGCATAATTGTAGCCATGAGGTACTGCCTAGCCATGGACTAGCTCCCTACAAGCTCCTCAATTTGGTCTCCTAATGGATACTTTACTTTCAAATGCAGAGTTAAAGAAACGGCTCCTAGGGCATGAAGCCAGGGTCTGGCCACAATAGCCATGTTGGGAGAGTATGCATCCACTACAATGAAGTTTACTTCAACCACCTCTAAACCTGCCTGCATAGGCAACCTAATCTGACCCCTCAGGATGACAACTTTCCTATCAAAACTGACCAAAGGTGAATCATAGGCTGTCAGGTCCTCAAGCTTTAAATTCAGCTCGCTTTACAAATCAAGGTACATAATCTCTGCACCACTACCCTGGTTTACCATCACCCTCTTCGCATCATACCCTCCTATTCTAAGGGTGACCACCAAAACGTCATCGTGTGGCTGGATGGTTCCTATCTTGTTTTTGTTCGAAGAACTCAGCGTTGGCCGGATCTCCATTTTACCCCTCTTCGGCTCAGAATTAGTCTCCTCAGCGGGTAGCCGAGCTACAGAAATCACCCTGGAAGGATGGGAACCAATCCTCCCAGGTGCAGCAAAGATGACATTAATTGTGCCTAATGGGGACTTAGAAGAAGCATTCCCTTGGGCCCTCGACCTTGATTGGTCTTCTTGCTCGTTGAGCTGATATAAAAACTGTTGTAACCTTCCCTCTCTGACTAGTTGCTCCAAATGGTTCCATAGAGTTTTGCAGTCCTTGGTGGTATGCCCTTGCTCCTGGTGGTATTGGCAATGAAAACTTTGGTTGTGCCTCAAGGGGTCCCCTCCCATTTTGTTTGGCCATTTGAAGTATGGCTCATTTTTTATTTTTCTCAAAGATTTGATGCATTGGTTCTCGGAACACAGTGTTAAACACCTGAGGAGCCTGTGAGAGACTGCGCTCCCGGCCCGTTTTTATAGGATGTTGGGCCAAACCCACGTGAATGGGTGGAGTCATGTTATTGCCTCTCAAAATGGAGGTTCGACTGATTATATATTTTCCCCTTAGATTAGGGGTTTTACAATGGAGTCGCCACTTATTTAATTATTGGAAAAATAAGAAAACCATAATTGAAAAAGAATTCCTCATTTTATTAATTTGAAATTGATTTTACATTTGATCATAGGAAAATTACATGGCTTTGGTCCTAGATACAATCTAAGATAAAGTGCATGGCTTTGTTTCCTAGTTACAATCTAGAAATTGAAAATTACATGGATAAGCATTTGATCTATTAACCCTTAATCTAAGTTCGGAGGCTATGTTACAAGGTGGGAAGGTGTTAGGCACCCACCTTGCTCGGTGAAACCGGTCTTCTAGACTATGGTGGCCAACATTCATATCACATCATCCAATATGTCAATCAAGTTACATGTTGAATTTAATGTGTGTGCATGTGATAAACCCTAATTCAATTTATTTAGCATTGCATTTGGATTGAAAAATAAATTCTAGTGAATGTGTGTGGATGGTGATAACCTAGATTCAAGAATTTGAAAGAATTATGAAATAAACATGTTTTTCCTATTTTTGATATGGATTTAGGATCAAAACTAGTGTTTATGCATGAACATGTGATGAACAACCAAGAACATGTGAAGAACACATAAGAACAATTAAGAACATTCAAACATATTCAAAAGGATTTAAATAGTTACTATCATGCCTTAATCCTAAATTCTCATCATGGAAACACAAAAAACAATTAGGGAAAGGGATTATACCTTCATGCAAAATCCATATGATGGAGGAGGAGACTCTTGGGGTAGGTCCTAAGGGTGGAGGAAAAGAAGAGTTAGGAGAGGAAGAGTGAGTCTCACTCAATACCTTGAGTCTCAGGAAGACCAAGATATGACAAGACTACTCTACTTCACTAGAACTCAAGAGAGGAGAAGAGAGGGGGGTTTTTTGTGTCCTGGAATGAAGGAGAGGGGGGGGGGGTTTATATAGTAGTGGTGGAGAAAATATGAATGGAAGGCCATTTAATGAGGGTTGAAGAAAGAATCATGAACCTAGACCTCATTTTAGCCTTTGGGGAAATCTGGTGCATTAGATGGAAAGATTGGTGAGAGTGAGGAGCAAGCAAAGTTCGGTTTTCCCGTAGCTGCTATAACAGCATATAGAGCCAATTTCGAAAAATCATATCTAACTCAATTCTTATCGGAATTGCCTCATTCTTATGCTCAAATTGAAGCCCCGGATGTCTAGTTTCTGAGAAAATTAATCTCATTCACAGATTCAAAATATTCTGAGAGATATTGATGAAATGGTGAGTAGAGATCATTTTTTAGAAAATGGTTTCAGCACAATTAACATTAATATGTCCCAAATTAGCTCCCAATTAACATTAAATGGCACCAATCACTCCCATTTCAGACTTAATTGGTTCTAAATTTACTCTAATTAAAAGATAATTGCACAAATTACTCATTGAATAATTAATGTTTAACTATCTAATTAATTAGGTGTATGCAACCTCACCATAAAATGTAGTCCTAACCAATCAAATTATGACACATCATCGATCTCAAATTGATTATACTTAAAACCAATTGAAATCAATTGTTCATAATCACATATAGTCGGACTTAATTTGTGATGGTGCCTTTCAACCATTAAAACTTGATTTGATGATAACTTTCAATCTGGTGGTCCGATTAGGGCTGATGACCAGTCGATTTGATCGTTACAATATCAAGATCATTTTGGTGAAATGAGATTAAGGATCTAATGACTAGAATTAAGATTCATATTTTCAATGTGAAATTACCCTTTTACCCTCCATGTAAGGTTAAATGCGGATTGCAAAATAGGGTGTCAACAGAATGCCCCTCATTGACAGAGCTTGAAAAGCGAATGTCAATGTATGAAAGAGACACCTAACTTTGCAATCAGTATTTAACCGTGGTGAATGTATGATGCATGTAGATAAAAATGCAGACGGTCATGTTCTAGATCAAAATGTGGACCGAATCTCGAAGGAGCTTGCCTACGTACCTCTTAGTGGGAGGATCAAGTTTATACGTAGTTCATGCATGCAGCACTTTTTTTTTTTGAAAAAATAAAAAATAAGTATAAGACATGCTTACCAATGGTCTGATGGATTTGAAGTTTTGGACGTGCTTCCCAGAGGTCCGATGGTTTGGAATCTTGGACGTGCTTCCCAGAGGTCCAAGGATTTGAATTTTGGACGTGCTTCCCAGAGGTCCGATGGATTGAAGTTTGGACGTGCTTCCCAGAGGTCCGATGGATTGGAATCTTGGACGTGCTTCCCAGAGGTCCAAAGATTGAATTTTGGACGTGCTTCCCAGAGGTCCATGGATTTGAATTTGGACGTGCTTCCCAGAGGTCCGATGGATTGAAGTTTGGACGTGCTTCCCAGAGGTCTGATGGTTTGGAATCTTGGACGTGCTTCCCGGAGGTCCAAAGATTGAATTTTGGACGTGCTTCCCAGAGGTCCATGGATTTGAATTTGGACGTGCTTCCCAGAGGTCCGATGGTTTGGAATCTTGGACGTGCTTCCCAGAGGCCCAAGGATTTGAATTTTGGACGTGCTTCCCAGAGGTCCGATGGATTGAAGTTTGGACGTGCTTCCCAGAGGTCCAATGGATTGGAATCTTGGACGTGCTTCCCAGAGGTCCAAAGATTGAATTTTGGACGTGCTTCCCAGAGGTCCATGGATTTGAATTTGGACGTGCTTCCTAGAGGTCCGATGGATTGAAGTTTGGAATCTTGGACGTGCTTCCCAGAGGTCCAAGGATTTGAGTTTGGACGTGCTTCCCAGAGGTCCGATGGATTGAAGTTTGGACGTGCTTCCCAGAGGTCCAATGGATTGGAATCTTGGACGTGCTTCCCAGAGGTCCAAAGATTAAAGTTTGGACGTGCTTCCCAGAGGTCCGTTGAAATTGAATTTGGATGTGCTTCCCAGAGGTCCATTGAATTGAATTTTGGACATGCTTCCCAGAGGTCCGATGGATTGGAGTTTGGACGTGCTTCCCAGAGGTCCGATGGTTTGAAGTTTGGACGTGCTTCCCAGAGGTCCATTGAAATTGAATTTGGACGTGCTTCCCAGAGGTCCATTGAAATTGAATTTTGGATGTGCTTCCCAGAGGTCCGATGGTTTGGAAGGTATTATTCATACCAATGTGTGTGGGCCTTTTACCCTAATACCTGCAAAATAAATACTTTCAATTAGTAGCAGAGTTATTCATTGAAAGGACTTTGACATACCTGGCGAATGCCCCTAGTTTGGGACATACTCTATGCTTCGATGAATGCTGAGGGTGGATAGTTGACTTGATGTTGCATCACTGGAGAATGTGGAAGAGGATCATAGCTTTCTGTTCCTAAAGAAGAATTTAATGAAGATTTTTTTTTTTTTTTAATTTGGAAAACTTAAATTTTTAGAAGGAATTGAAAATTTTTATTTTTATTTTTTATTTTTTTGAAAAATTTGGAAATCTTGAATTTTTTCAAGGAATTGAAAATTTGGATTTTTTTTTTTTTGAAGAATTTGGAAATCTTGAATTTTTTTCAAGGAATTGAAAATTTTGATTGATGATTTTTTTTTTTTTTTTTTGAAAGCAACCTAAGAAGTACGAGCCCAATGCCCCTAGTCCCAAGGCCTTTTTTGAAAATTTCCCTCTTTTTTTTTTGGAAAGATTTAGAAAGGATTGATTTTTTTTTTTTTTTTTGAAATATGAAGATTTGTTCATTATTAAAAAGTGAAGAAGATGAAGATGAAGATGGAGTAAAAGTGATGAAGATTTATTCACGATGATTTTTTTTTTTTTTTTTTTGAAAAACCTATCCTTTGAATGAGAATAACTTTGGCTAGAAGTTGATGCGGATTGCCGGATAAGTCCTTGCTCAATTCCTGCAAAATGATAATTTCAATTAGCAATGGATTTATTCATTGAAATGAATTGGAAGTACTTACCCAATGCCCCTAGTTTGGGGCATATTCCATGCTTAGATTGAAGCTGAATTCATTTGATGTTGTGGCCATTGGGGAACATGAAAGAAGATCATGGTTCGTCATCATTGGTTCCTACAAAATGGCTTTCTTTCTCTAGCTTGTTAGAAACCAGTTATCATGAAAACATTTTTGGCCAATGCCATTAGTGTAGACATGCTTGCAAAAAAAATGGATTGATGCCTCAAATGAAACCATGCTTTCATGCGAGAAGGACATATTTGCATACAATATAAATAGGTCAATGCCCGAAGTTTGAGCATGCTTGATGCAAAACAAATGAGCTTAGCCTAACATGCACCCAAACAATTTTGTCACATTGTTTTGAATTTGTTCTTCAAGGTTATTTGGGTGATTGGGATCGGGCCTTTGAAAGGCTGCCTACGTACCTCTTTCATAGAGGATCAGGTCAAGACGTAGTTCAAGAGAACTAGATTTTTGAAAAAGAATGATTTTTTTTTTTTGAAATGAGATTTCTCTTTTTTTTTTTTTTTTTTTTTTTTTTTTTTTTTTTTTGAAAAAAAACAAATTTCAATTTTTTTTTTTTTGGGAACAAGATGTGATCCTTTGAACAACCATTTTGGAAAATCATAGTGTTTAAGAGCCAAACAAATCTCTTTGATTATGAAGGATCAAGATCATTAAACTCATGTAATCAAAATTTGCTTCTTTCTTTTGAACATTGTCAGATTAAGTCTCCAAAGGTAATCAAGAGATGATATGTGATAATATTTAGGAAACACATTGTTGGGTGAAAACAAGGAGAGTGCTCCAAGTTTGAAATTTCTTTTGAGTCATTTGAGGATTTGAGAATTTGAGAAATTTTGTCCTCAGACAAATCATCCTGTGGGGTTTGACAATTTTTAGGCATTTCTTCTTTTTAATTCAAGAGAAAATATTATTAGAGTTTAAGATGCGCCTACAATTAGCAAGACTTCAAGGAGGACTTTACTCATGGGTTGTAATGTAGGCCAGGTTTGGGTTATAAAATGAATGATATAAAGAGGCTCAAAATTCCCTATGATGTTTCCCCAAGTATGCATTACTCAAAAATCAAATATTGAAGGAGTTTTCTCATTTCTTTGTTGCCATCTTCTCACTAGTCTTCAATGTTCACTTGTATCAACATTTGTTTTTAAGCTCATTCATCTTAAATCATACTTCTAGACTTTCATCTTGTAAAATTCTTCTCTTTTAGGTTGCATCTTCAAGTTTCCAACTTGGTGGGATTTTTTTTTTTTTTTTTTTTTTTGGCCTTAACTTTTGCCTAGACCGCCCTTTTGGGTTTTCAACCTAGCAGGCCCTTCTTTTCTTTTCTTTTTTTTTTTTTTTTTGGCCCTAACTTTTGCCTAGACCGCCCTTTTGGGTTTTCAGCCTAGCGGGCTTCTTTTCTTTTCTTTTCTTTTTTTCTTTGGCCCTAAATTTTGCCTAGACTGCCCTTTTGGGTTTTCAGCCTAGCGGGCTTTTTTCTTTTTTTTTTTTTTTCTTTTTTTTGCTGTCTTCCATCTCTTGACTAAATGAACTTTTTGGGGATCTTTTGCCTCTGTTTTTCTCAACTTAAGTCATTTTGATGCACTCTCTCTACATCCTTCTTGCCTCGATGTGCTTGCACATTTCTATGCTTGATGAATCTTTTCCTTTTTTGATGAACTCTCTTTTGGATGAATCTTGTATTCCTCTTGGAATGATGAATTTTAGGTTCTTCAAACTTGATGCACATTTTGCTTTCTCTCACATCGATGGAATTTCATTTCTCTTTCCTTGATTGGGTGAAAGCTCATCTTTCTTTGATGATCTCTCTTCTCTACTTGTCTTTCATGTCTTCTAGGAGAGTTTTATTAATTAGCTTCAAAGCTACAAGGTCGACTCCTCCTTAACATGAGATTTAAGTATGCATACTTTGAATTTTCCCACCCTAGGTTTAGATTTTAGTGGGTTAATGCGAAAAAGAGGCTAAGTGTTTAAAAGTTCAAATGGGCTAGCAATGGATAATGATCATTCTAGGTAATAGGAAATAATTTGGTTTAACCAAAGATGGCCTCATATCCCTAGTAATGCTTGCTTGTAGGCACAATGACTTGAGCTCTTTTAATAAATTCCTCTTAAAAGAAAAAGTATGAATGCTTTATTGGAGACACAAAAGTTTTCAGAAATTTGGAATGAATGCATGAGCTTTTTGAATTTTCTGATGGATGGATTCTTTTTGATTGCCTTTTAAGACCATTTCTTCTTATATTCTAAGTCAAGTAGCAAAAGTCTTTACATGGATCAAATGAAACTAATCATTCCTTGGTACAAGTTGATTGCTCAAGTCTTTAAACATTAAGATTTAGAAAATGTTTTGTCCAAGGGATTCTCATGTACCATTTTGAAAAGAAGACTTTAAAGAATCTTGAAATCTTTGAAAGAAAAAAAATGGGCCTTTTTGAAAAAGTCACTAGGAAGTTCATTGCCCACGACTTAAGGGCTTAATTCCCCCAGTCCAAAGACCTTTTTTTTTTTTTGAAAATTTTTCTCTTTTTTGGGAAAGATTTGGAAATCTTGAATTTTTTTTTTTTTTGAAAATATATATACATATATACATGAATAAAGTACATCTAATGCTACATGGATTTTTAAAATTAAAAAAAAAAATAGAAACATGGAATAAACTAACAAAATTTAAGCTTAACTATGATGTTGCAAACCAAATGTGGAGTGAGGCAAAGTTGGGCTGCTTGCTTCTTCTTGGTCCATTGAGGATGCTTAAGACTTGGTATGCTTGAACCTTGATTATGATGAAATGGCTTGGGCTTGCACTTGGAAGACTTGAACCTTGATTTTTGGTATTTGCTTGAAATGGCTTGGGGCTTGCACTTGGAAGGCTTGAACCTTACTTATGGTCTTTTGGTATTTGCTTGAAATGGCTTGGGCTTACGCTTGGAAGGCATGCATCTTGTGAGTTTTTGGCCTTTGATGTTGCTCATGCGTATACACCTTTGATGGGCTCAAGTTTTGGGCTTAGAATGATTCAAGAAACAAGTTTGGGCTTCCATACCAAGTAGAGTTCAATCATAGGCTTTTGGGCTTGAGTTCATTCACAGCATACAAGGTCCAAACAATCATGATGGGCTCAAGCGTTGGACTTGAGTCATCATGGTTCAAACAACGGCCAAACAAATGCATAATGAAATGCAATTTACATGGACCGACCTAGAGGTAGGTTCTATGGGTCATTACAACATGGGTAGAAGGTAGGTTAAAGGTCCCCACAAGCTAGGACGTCGTACCTCCCAACTTGTGACGCCAGGAGCGCCGCGTTGGTCCGAGCGGTACAGTTTGTCCCTATGAACCACCATGGCATAACCATGATGATCTTTGTCGCGGTGGGTGGAAGGTTCACCGCTGGGTATGTGAGTCTCAGGAAGACCACAATCCACGGCTAATACTACCGGGCTTTTGGGCTAGCACACAAATAAAATAAATTTCATTCAAGCAAATGATGCATGACATGCAAAATAATGACACATTAGACATATTATATACAAAAAAGCAATAAACAAACAATGACATGGTTGGCCACCATAACCTAATTGAAGCTTAGCCCTCAATATCCCCAGTGGAGTCGCCACTGTGAGAGACCGCGCCCCCGGCCCGCTTTATGAATGTTGGGCCAAACCCACGTGAATGGGTGGAGTCATGTTATTGCCTCTCAAAATGGAGGTTCGACCGATTATATATTTTCCCCTTAGATTAGGGGTTTTACAATGGAGTCGCCACTTATTTAATTATTAGAAAAATAAGAAAACCATAATTGAAAAAGAATTCCTCATTTTATTAATTTGAAATTGAATTTACATTTGATCATAGGAAAATTACATGGCTTTGGTCCTAGATACAATCTAAGATAAAGTACATGGCTTTGTTTCCTAGTTACAATCTAGAAATTGAAAATTACATGGATAAGCATTTGATCTATTAACCCTTAATCTAAGTTCGGAGGCTATGTTACAAGGTGGGAAGGTGTTAGGCACCCACCTTGCCCGGTGAAACCGGTCTTCTAGACTATGGTGGCCAACATTCATATCACATCATCCAATATGTCAATCAAGTTACATGTTGAATTTAATGTGTGTGCATGTGATAAACCCTAATTCAATTTATTTAGCATTGCATTTGGATTGAAAAATAAATTCTAGTGAATGTGTGTGGATGGTGATAACCTAGATTCAAGAATTTGAAAGAATTATGAAATAAACATGTTTTTCCTATTTTTGATATGGATTTAGGATCAAAACTAGTGTTTATGCATGAACACGTGATGAACAACCAAGAACATGTGAAGAACACATAAGAACAATTAAGAACATTCAAACATATTCAAGAGGATTTAAATAGTTACTATCATGCCTTAATCCTAAATTCTCATCATGGAAACACAAAAAACAATTAGGGAAAGGGATTATACCTTCATGCAAAATCCATATGATGGAGGAGGAGACTCTTGGGGGAGGTCCTAAGGGTGGAGGAAAAGAAGAGTTAGGAGAGGAAAAGTGAGTCTCACTCAATACCTTGAGTCTCAGGAAGACCAAGATATGACAAGACTACTCTACTTCACTAGAACTCAAGAGAGGAGAAGAGAGGGGGGTTTTTTGTGTCCTGGAATGAAGGAGAGGGGGGGTTTATATAGTAGTGGTGGAGAAAATATGAATGGAAGGCCATTTAATGAGGGTTGAAAAAGAATCATGAACCTAGACCTCATTTTAGCCTTTGGGGAAATCTGGTGCATTAGATGGAAAGATTGGTGAGAGTGAGGAGCAAGCAAAGTTCGGTTTTCCCGTAGCTGCTGTAACAACATATAGAGCCAACTTCAAAAAATCATATTTGACTCAATTCTTATCGGAATTTCCTCATTCTTATGCTCAAATTGAAGCCCCGGATGTCTAGTTTCTGAGAAAATTAATCTCATTCACAGATTCAAAATATTCTGAGAGATATTGATGAAATGGTGAGCAGAGGTCATTTGTTAGAAAATGGTTTCAGCACAATTAACATTAATATGTCCCAAATTAGCTCCCAATTAACATTAAATGGCACCAATCACTCCCATTTTAGACTTAATTGGTTCTAAATTTACTCTAATTAAAAGATAATTGCACAAATTACTCATTGAATAATTAATGTTTAACTATCTAATTAATTAGGTGTATGCAACCTCACCATAAAATGTAGTCCTAACCAATCAAATTATGACACATCATCGATCTCAAATTGATTATACTTATAACCAATTGAAATCAATTGTTCATAATCACATATAGTCGGACTTAATTTGTGATGGTGCATTTCAACCATTAAAACTTGATTTGATGATAACTTTCAATCTGGTGGTCCGATTAGGGCTGATGACCAGTCGATTTGATCGTTACAATATCAAGATCATTTTGGTGAAATGAGATTAAAGATCTAATGACTAGAATTAAGATTCATATTTTCAATGTGAAATTACCCTTTTACCCTCCATGTAAGGTTAAATGCGGATTGCAAAATAGGGTGTCAACAGAGCCGTGGATCCAGATTGTCCAGCAAAATCTTTTTGGGGTCTGTTATTGTTGTATCTATCTGACCTGAAATCCGTCATCTCTTGAGGGATAACGTTACCTTTCCCCTTACCTTGTTGTTGGACTTCCTCAACCTACTTATATTCATCAATACGATCTATAAGCTGACGAACACTCCTCACTGGCTTCCTAGTTAAGGATTTTCTCAAATCATGCTCGGTGGGCAGGCTGACCTTGAAGGTCCTTATAGCCACGTCATCAAAATCCCTATCAATCTCATTAAACATCTCCCAGTACCTGTTCGAGTACGTTTTCAGGGTTTCACCTTCTCGCATGGACATGGACAACAGTGAATCCAAGGGCTGAGGAACCCTACTACACGTAATGAAATGAGACCCAAACGTTTGAGTGAGCTCCTTGAAGGAGTCAATAGAACCTGCACCCAGACCATCAAACCACCTCATTGCCACAGGCCCCAAGTTGGATGGAAATACCTTGCATATCAAGGTCTCATTCTTGGAGTGTATAGCCATTCTCTAGTTAAAGTGACTTACGTGCTCCATAGGGTCTATACGACTATTATACATGGTGAACGTGAGCTGAGTGAATTGTTAAGAAAGTCTCCCTCTCTCAATCTTGCGTGTGAAAGGTGATCTGGAAATTTAGTTGAGTGCTCTACTCATAGCATCATTTTCCAGGCCTTTTGAAGTTGAATTTCTGCTTCTGCGCTTGTGATGGTAGTCCTCATCGTATGAGAAAGACTCACTAGGAGGTGTCCTTAATCTACGCCTATAGTTGCCATCCTCTTCCCTATCAGAAGAGAATTTAAAGATGGAGGGAGTTCGCCTTCGTTGTTCGTGGCATAAACTCCTTTTCTAGTGATCAATCTCTAGTTGCATGACTTTGGTATTTTTCTCATGAGAGAGGTGGCTATCACCCCGAGAATGACTCCTACTAGTATGGGTAGTATGCACACTTCCCTCATGATCTCTTCTCTATTCAAGATCACGAAATTAGTCTTGACGTTGAGACCCTATAGATTCTGCTTGGTAGGGACTTGAACCTACCATATTTAGACGTTAGACTCACTTCAACACCAAAATATTCCCATAGACGGCGCCAATTCTAAGGACTAGATTTGAGTTTTTAGCCCAAAAGATAGATAGACTTAGGCCCAAAAAGCCCAAAACAATGAATTTGTAGAGAGTGGGTTGGAAAACTAGGCTAAAACGAGTTTGACAACAAACAAAGTGGGTTCGAATGATAAGAACAGGAAGATAGATTGATTTAACCCAAAGAAAATCGTCCTCAGCACAGTCCGAAGAGATTCGTTCTTATATATTCCTACTAAGTTTGATTACAAATTTTGTTCCTGATTGCCACAGTGTTTCTTTTTTTATTTCTCGATCTCTTTCTTTCAGGGTCTCCCCTCTAATTTATACTATCTCTCCCTTCTCATCTTCGTTTTACACGTGGACAGTCAATTGCTTATATTGATCCTTGTCCCATCAGCACCCTTCTGAAGTCTTTTAGGGTAGCTGTAAGGTTGAACAAACACTGTTCAGAGATCACTTCCTCATTAATATGGCCAGAGAGTTAGTTACAGAGCATTTAATGCAGTGGTAGCAGCTTTCCCTTAGATGTTTTTGAGCTCCCATCTCCCTTGTACGTTCGCAATGCACGTCCCTATCAGTGGAATTTCCTGGAAGGTCACCTTGAATGATAGGATATACATTTGATCTATACTTTGTTTATCCGAGGAGATACTCCTCCTCGGACCACCTTCCCCAACATTTCCATTGGCGACCTATTCATGGGACTCTAAACTTAACACCCTCACTACTGTTTATTCGTCCTCGAACCAATCAACGTCCTCGGCCAAGGCCCAAGGCCCAAGATATAATTTTGGGCCCTTATCCCTATAAGATGAATTTTAACTTTAGACGTCTTTCTCTTTAAAAAAAAAAAAAAAAAAAAAAAAACGAAAGGTCATTGGAGAATAAATGTAGACATTGTAGAGGACAATGACTTGCATGTTACCTTAATCACAAATTTCAAGAGAGTGCTAAGTTGAAGTTTGGTATAATTAAGCCTAATATAATTTTTGACAATTTGAGAACAATATATTTTTTGACATGAGCGCAGGTAATGTCAGAAAATGTTAAATTCAAAAACTTTCTGCCCTTAGAGCATTCATAGCTGGGCTTGCAAATGCCAAATGTAAGTATAGATTAGCATTTAGGCTCAATTTGTCTCAATAGCCGAAATTGTAAACATGTAAAATTGTAAATTTATTTGGCATAGTGCTACAGTACCATTGTAAATGTATGATGATACTGTAGTACTATGCCAAAACAAAATAATAATATTTTTGTTAGGACATATGTGATTCACTGGTTAGGAACATATGTTACTATTTTATGTAGTTGACTAATCCTTTGACAAAACGCACTTTACTTGTATTTGGGTAGATCTATGATGTGTTTAATACTTCAAGAAATCTTGTTTCAAGTCCAAGTGTTAATGCCATGCAAGTCTATCCAAGATTCAAGTGTGAAAAGTTCTCTTCATTAAAGCTTGATAGCTTGCATCTATTGAGACCTGTAGAGTTATTCCAGCCAGTGGCTCAACAGCAGCTTAATAGATAGGTATCTGTCGAGGTTTTTGAAGTTTAGTTTTTCAGGACTGTTTTTCATCCAATCTGTGATTGTATGTTTGGACTTTCTTTTCTCACAACCCAAGACATAGAAAATGATTATTTTTAGGGCCGTCAAAAGTGACATAAGTTGCACAAGTGTTAAGCAAAGTTTGTTCATGCAAATTGTGACCGGAGATGGAATTTTCCCTAGTTCATCTTTCTTGTGAAGAAGCTGCTGTGTTTGTGCACTGTAGGGTTTTGTAACCGAGGAGCTTCTCGATCTTCATCGTGTGATGAACTGAAGAATTTTGCAGTCAACAACCTTCTCTAGTTGGTGATTGAAGTCGCGTACTGGGATCCGTACAATTGGTTAGTCACGTACTAGGAGCCATGCATTAAAAGGAGAGATTGTCACTACAGAATAAGTCCAGTTAGGTATTGAGGTAAGGGTTCAACTGTAGGTTGGTAGAAGGTACTAGGATTCCTTTACTTGTAACCGCTTGTTGTAATAATAGTGAATTCTTGGGGGTGGTGACCTTAAAATCACTCGGTGAGGTTTTTGCTATGTAGGTTTTCCCCATTCGTAAACAAATCACTCGTGTCAAATTTAATTTCCATTGCACTTAGTTATTTGGTGATTTGTTTGTACTACCACACTCATTGCATGTTAATTTGATTAATTAATATCACTTGGCTAAACTAATCAATTAATTTATCACAAGGGGTCAATACATTCTTGGCCTATCAATTTTAATCCCTTTTATTCGTTCTCTCTCCTCTTTGTGTCAAACTCTTTCTTTCTCAACTCTCTCTTTCTCAATTTGTCTCTGACTTCTCTCGTCTCCCTCTCTCTATATTTAGGGAAGGTGTTGGAGCTTTGGGCCTAAATAAAAGGTGTTGGAGTGGCGGTGAAGGAGAGTTTTGTAGGGACGATTACGGAGGTGAGATCATCGTGGTCAAGGGGCTGAGGATTGCTAATCAGATTTTGGTGGGTTTGCTTGGTGGGTTTGGGGTTGAGGATTGTGGTGGATTAGCGTGGTGGGCTTAGGGTTTCTGGCAATGGAGATCAGTGAGTTCTTGTGGGTTTCAGGTGATGGAGATCGGTGTGTTCTTGTGGATTTTTGACGGTGGAGACCAGTTGGGTTTCTGGGTTCTAGATCAGTGTGTTGTGGTGGTGGGTTGTGGGTGATGGGTTTTGGCATGGATCGGCATGGTGGTGTTGGCCGTGGGTGATGGGTTTTGGCTATGGGTATGGGTGGTGTTGGGTTTGCTTACTAATGGGTTGGGTTTGCTTGCTGTGGGTAATGGGTTTTGCTTGCCATGGGTGGTGTTGGGTTTACTTCTTTTTCTTTTTTCTTTTTCTGGTGATGGTGGGTTTGATTAGTGTGGGTGTGGTAGGGTTTGTGATTGATGGTGGTGGAGGTGGTGATTGATGGTGGTGGTTTTAATGGTTGTTGATTGCTTGCTAATTTGTTGTGGTTGTTTAAACATTTAATTTAGCTGCTTGAAAGTTTAGTTTTTAGGCAATGATGTAGTGGTGATTTATTTTAGTTTGGTAGCTTTTTTTGGGTTTGTTTGTGGTGGGGGTGGCGGGAGGAGATTTTATTTGTAGATATATTATTTTAATATATTGGATGAGAAAATAAAAGTTGGGATGTTGGGTGTGTTATAAAATGGTATGGTATAATTGATAAAGTAACTTTTTGGGATGATAAAATAGAATAAGATGGCATTTCTGATTGTGAATGCTCTTAGGGTAAGGTCGTTATTTTTGGCACAGAACTTCCACTTGAACCCTCCTCTAAGTATAATTTTATTTTTGTTGATAAAAGCCCTCCCATAATAATAATAATAATAATAATAATAATAATAATAATAATTATTATTATTATTATTAAGCAGGCTAAAGCAATGATACTGCGCCCTATAAATCATTTTTTTATTATAAAAAAATAATAATTATTTTATATTTGTATAATAATATATATACATTTTTTTAAGAATTTTTTTTTGAGAGAATTTCAACCTATAACGTCCGCTCCTGATGATGCTCTTTATCATCAAACTAAGACACCAATCGGTTTTTGGTGTAGGCGGAGATTAAACCTCGGATCTCTTATTCAACCATCAGAAACTTTACCAGTTAAGCTAATTGGAATCCACTATTTTTTGAGAAACTGTATAATAATATTCAAATGACATAACAACTAGACAATGTTACTCAATAGTCAAATGGCGCCTCCAGTTCGAGACATGGGGACGGAGGTGGGGTAGATAATTGCAATAAAAACAAAATGACATGAGTCACATGACAACTATGCATGCTATAACCTTTTATTTTTTCAATTACTTTTAGGATTAAGAAAACATAGTTTACTTATTTAATTAGATCGATTTAGCTCTTAATCAGCTCAAATCATCATGTTTCATGTTTCTCTCCCTCATTCTATTGTGGATCTAGAAGCCCTTGTTACTGGTAGGGCTTTGGAGTTCTCTCTCTTGACATAGGCATTAGTTCGGCAATTTTAGAAGAGAATACAGAGATAATGATAAATGCTCTAAAGCAGTCCTCTTCGTTAGTGGCTTCTTTCGGCCTTTAATTTGATTCTGGATGCTAAAATTATTGCATGGTATTTTCATAGTGTTAGATTTTCTCATGTTCGTAGAAATGGGAACTCTATAGCTCACAACCTTGCTACAAAATTCATTCTTAAAAAAAGAAAAAACTTTAAACAAATCAGACCCCTTCAAGTGGGAAATTGCATTTTTTTAATAGATCATATTTTTATTCTTTTTTTTTTTTGTTCGTTCAATTTTTCCTCCCACAAAAAAGAAAAGAGAATAAAATTTTGTAGTAGTCCTCATTCATGCTTTTCGCCTTGGCGAAAGCACATGGTATCCAGAAGAATTTAGATTGGAGTGAAAGAACTAGTAAAGTTTCATGCATAGTGCTGCAAAACCTCCTACATCTATTGCAAAACAATTTTATAGAAGCATATTACATTGTTATTCACTTCCTTTTAAGTTTTTAAAGTAACACACTAACACCCAATTTTACAATTTGCTGAAGTGATCGAGAATAAGTAGTAGAAAAAATGGGTAAGTCCATATAAAAGTGGTTGCAATAAAGTAAAGTGTCCTTTTTTTGAAAAACCCAAAAAAGAGGCTCGCTTGTGTAATATTGCTCCACGCCTTATGGTACATTGCCACTTAGACTTTTAATAAGCCCATGGGTATATACCACTAGTGTAGCAGGGCGTGCCACAACTCAACCTCATTACTATGATTTTTGCATATCAGGAAGTATGGGTTTGCACTAATACTCGAACTCATTTAATTAAAGTGGAACTCACCATTCATATGAGATGAGTGAGTACACCATTATTGTACTCTTGTAGTATTGTATAATTTTCATAAAGTAATAGATTTCATCAATGAATGTCCTAAGGACTCAAGTTAAAGTGCATTTAAAATTTTATAAAATAAAAATTTTCCTATTAAAAAATGAAATAAAATTGTATACAAATTAACAAAATAGTACATAGAATATCTAGAATTTGCGCATGGTTCATAATTCAACATTTAATATTTAAGGATGGCAATTTGTGTTCGCGTTTCGGGTTTGTGTCGTGTCAACTCATGAGTATTCAACTATTTAGGTTGACACCAACTCAACATGTTTGTTAAACGAGTTAGGATTCATCAACCCTAACATAATTTATTTATTAAACAGTTGTGTCAACTCGTTTATCGGATTTTATTGAAGTGAAAAAAATACAAATTTTAGTACTAACCCAGATCTGAACTATGAAAAACCAAACAAATAGATTTTTATAATATAAAATTCAGAATTAACAAGTAATTACATCACAAATAATCATTCAAAACTGAAGCATATCTCAATATCACAAATAATTAATCACAATATGTCAAACAAAAAACCACAACAATTTATAAGTTTATATACCTTGGGTATTGGAAAAATAACATTTAAATAAACGAGTTAAGCGGGTTAGATAAGAATATGGTACGTTTATTAAATGAGATAGTCATGTTAATCTGAATATGACACGAACTGTTAAGTCGCAACGCATAATCTACTAATTTCATGCATTGTCATATCGTGTGTTAGATTTTGCAACCCTTAACATGAATATATATATATACACACAGAGTCTAGAATCTTTTTAAAGAATCAAAATCAAAAGCATCTTGAATTTATGTGCGCACTAATGAATAATTTACACATGACAAGTACTTTTCTCCTCTTCATTTATTTATTTATATTTATTTTTCTAAGTGCGTTATCTATAAATGAAAAGTACATAATAGCTCACAATTAGGTTTTATAGGTCATAATTTATTTATTTATTTTGAAAAACTTTACACACTTGAGAAAAACAAATACAAACACTTGAGAAAAACCATATAGGAGCGAAGTATATTGAATAACATGAAATGCATCGGTACACCAACCTTACGAATTTCTCTTTAAATCCGGAAGCTCTTAAAATAGACGATAGAAAGTCTCACTCCATTCTAAAGTCTCACTACAAAAAACGCTAGCAATAGAAAGTCTCCTATGATGTAGTCCCTAAGCTACAGAATCTACTTATGGCATCTGAGTTTAAGGTAAGTATTGCTCATTACTTGACTTAACTACATTTTTTTCACCGAGCTTTCCTTTAAGTCAATACTCAATTGTTTAATCCTTGTCATCTTGGATCTTTGCAATTAGGTGACTCTAAAGAGGACATTGCCTGTGGTAGTGCAGAATTAGTAGTGGGAGTTATTTTTGTAACATCATTTTGTCATGACAGATATGATAGTAAATAAGACAGTTTGATACTGAATCTTATTTTATTTTATTTTTTTAATATTTTAAATAAAGTAATCATGATGCTGAATCTTCGAAAACACGTGAATGAAAAATAATAGCAAGCTGCAATGTGGTTCAGATGGACGAGAGGCTTCTCTCTCTCTCTCTCTCTCTCTCTCACACACACACACACACACACACACACTCTTCGTATTTTTGTTTTCTAAAGAACTTAAAACTATTGGATAATTGTATCATATATATTTTGTTTTTATATACTTCTTTCAAGAAGAATTTTTTAAATAAAATATATTGTAGTACATATCTCAAATTACCGTGTAAAAATTGATAAAATCCTTCCAAATTAAACATGGAAATTTAAGTAACAAAGATGATGTTATGAAGCTTATTATCTTTTATTTTTTAAAAAGAATAAGCATTAAACAATATGATGCAATGGATTTGGTCATTATTCCATGATATAATTTTTCCTCTATATGAAGTTTTAAAAAAAAAATTGTATAACACTGTCTTCTAGAAATTGGACTTGGATAATTATCAAACTCAGAATTTTTTGGGCAAGGCAGAGAGACAGATTGTACATCACATATGTTGGAGTATGTCTGTTTCAAACACTTAACCTTTGCTTTATATTCCATATTGGTTAGGAATGAACCTTGTTATAAGTTTATAAGCCTTTGCATATCTTAAGTGGTAAGTTGGAATACAATGGGCTAGGTGTTGGCTTGGACTTGGTTTCCTTTAGTTGGCATATAAAACCCTTGTTTTCACTTCTTTCTCTTCAGTTTTTCCTAGCCTCTTGCTGCTGCCACTCTCCCTCTGTTCAGCTCTAAATTTTCTGCTCATCTCCACAATATTTCAGCTTCTAAGTTTTAGTTTTAAAGAAAGACAATTAATGTTGTTCCTAGTTCTTCTTGCTTGAGTGTGTGATCAACTTGAAGAAATCACTATAGTCTAATCTTGGGGGGTTGTTCGGCCAAGAGAGTCATTCACACCGAGTTTTACTCCGGGTGGCACGAATCAACCTTTAAGAACAACACATTTTGCTTGATTTTATAGTTTGTGAGATCTTTCTAACTTTATCTAATTACTTTTTGTCATTGCTAATCTTTAGGATTTATATTGTTGAATCAAAACTTGTTTTTTATCGCTATATTTTCCAACAACATATATATATATATATATATCTCTATGTAGCTTATAATTTCTTATTGTTAATATATATTTGCTCTTACAAATGATTTATAAATTCTTTTTATTCAGGTTGTGATTGCAGATGAGTCACACTTTCTCAAAAATGCTCAAGCAAAGAAGACAACTGCTTCCCTTCCAGTCATAAAGGTCTGTCTTTCTTGATAAAAGAGGGCTCTATCTATGATTGCATTTGCTAATTTTATTCATTTACTACGTTTATTCACAAATATTAATCATAGATCTTGCTCTTTTGAAGTAATGGTTATGCTTGAGCCTCTCTATAACTGATACTCCATGTTGAATGCTTAGGTTTCTAAAATGTTGTCCCCCTTCTGCTATTTGAAGGAGTGTTAATTTTATTTGTGAGCAAGTTCAGTTAAGAATGATTTTTAATGGCTTTTCAAGAAATCTTATTAGTCGGTTTGAGGAATTTTAATTTTCTTTTAAGGAAGCAATCGGATTTAAATATTCTGTTTGGGCATTTATTATCTATTGTATATTTGTCTATCCAATGCCCAAGTCCTGCATAGGCCTATAACTGTAGGGATAGGTCTTTTATACTTTCTAGTGTATTACTTTATCACTAGCTCCAGGCATTCATATTGGAAACCTTTCTGATTGGATTTAACGAGTTACAAACCTTTTTGTTTTTACTAACAGGTCAGAGTTTGTGGAACAACTGCCTATGTTGCTCAAACATGATGGAGTATGGAGATCAAACTGAGATTGAAAAGCATGGAATCAATTTAAGTGGTGGGAAGAAGCAGCGGATACAACTTGCAAGGGCTGTATATTTAAGGTCATGGATTGTGATATTTATCTTCTTGATGATGTCTTTAGTGCGGTTGATGCGCATACTGGCTCAGAAATATTTAAGGTCACATTAATTTTTTACTTCCTCTGTAGTTTGGAAATGCCTTGGAAACAAAATAATTGATTTTTGTAAAGAAACTGGATTGCAGTATGGTTTTTGTATTTGGGCAGGAATATAAAAAGAAAAAAAAAAAAAAAAAACCTATATAGACAAAAAAAAAAAAAAAAAAACCTTGTAGGAGGCTTTAGCTGCGTTTTTAAAATGCAGGCAAAACAGGACCTATATTTGCGGTGTATAGGCCGCGTGTATAAATGCAACTATAGCTCTCATTTTCTGTAATGAATTTCTTCATGTGTTTGAAACTATAAATTATCTCTTGGACGGTCACCACATTCTTCATGATCATCTATTTGGTACAAATGCCACTTATGTTAGATCTATCAATATCTGCTTAGAAAAGGCCATAGTTTCATCACCAAAATTTTAGAAATAACTTTGTGACGCATATTTTACAAATTGATGAGTGATAACTAATGGCTGGAATTGTTTAAAGATAGCTTTGTAAGTTGTAACACACATTGCATAAATACATGGTCGGAATTGATTTAAGTTATGTTTGATACCCCATAATTAATGCATGGAACATATTGAATTGCTTTGTATAATTGTGTGTTGCACACTTGCACTGGTGTGTATTGAGCATTGGGTATGTATAGATGTACTAACTAGATATCTTGGGTTATGAAGAGATTATGAGAGAAGTATTAATTATCATATGCAAAATCGTTTCGAGGTATGAACAACCGAGAAAATTTGATTAGTTTATCTTATAGTAACAATCTGAATGCTCTTTTAATTTTTACATGGAAGTGGACCAATTTTATATAGTAAGAACATAATTTTAATTGCCGCTACTAGCTAGACATGACACATCACCACCGATCTCATACTTCTCGCACCTTCTTCAAGTGCTATGTTGTTGATCTACCACTGAGTCATTGCTCTATAAACGATAACACTTGGATAGTTGGATTTACTGCTGAACATAGGGCTTTGACTAAGCGCCTAAGTTTTGCTGTTGAATGATTAAAGTTACTCTTAAATGCCCAAAGTTGGTATAAAATGTGTAAGACTACCACAAAACATCTTGATTGCCACTTAAACATCATATAGTGAGCCATTTAGGGACTACGTTGGTTGTAATACAGCCATTCGTGCTCCAAAAATCTTGCCTATAAATGTCAAGTGGAAACCCCCACCTGAGCAAGAATGGTTGAAGGCGAATTATGATGGCACTATGTTCTCAGATTCGGACGAGGCAGGATTGGGGATGGTGATTAGAAATGATAGGGGCAAGGTCATGGCGGCTTTTTCTGAGAAAATTCCTATACCTTGCTCGGTGGAAATTCTGGAACTTCTGGCAGCAAGAAGAGTGGTGCAACTTGTTGTTGAACTCGATTTTCACCAGGTTTGTTTTGAAGGAGATTCTGAAATTGTTTTTAAGGCCTTGTCCTTGGATCCTACTCCCCACTCACTTCTTGGTCATATTGTAAAATTGTAAAAGATGTTAAAGTCTATTTCAAGATCTCTTAGAGCTCACTCTTTCTCTCATGTAAGAAGGCGGGACAATTTTGTAGTCTATGCTTTAGTGAGGCTTTCTTTTCTGTTAACAGTTTGGATGAAGTTTGTTCCACCAAAATTTTCTTTATTGCTGATTTTCCCACTTGATTCTTAATAAAACCTAGGTGGTTTCTCACCAAAAAAAAAAAAAAAAAATCTAAGGACACTACAAAATGTATTTTTCCTATTTTTTGTTGCCTATGACTTTTGGTGACGAAATTTTTTTTTGGTGACGAAACCAATTTTGTCGTGAATACCACGTAGCTAAACAAAAAATTTCGTCATTAAATTTTGTCACCAAATTAAAATACATTTTGTTGTAGTAGGACTTTGTGTGTTTATCTCAAACTATTTCATATCTTTATGTTTTTGCTACTCTCTTGTGTGTGTGTGTTCTCAAAAGTTAAATTCCTTTTACGTTTTCTTATACGTATTCATTTTACTTTCATTAATTCCAGTGTAAAAGACACAAAAGGGATGAAGTTTGGACCTAACTTTCATTCATTAACAAATTTTGGTATCTTAAGGTCCATATGACTATAAGTCTGTTCTGTATCATAGGTCCCAAAATACCGCAACACATATATTATAAAAATTTGGGAGTACTAAACTTCATATTACCTTAGCAATATTCTTTATTATTCAATTTCATTAATTGAGATCATTAATCCTCTTGAATTTGGAGCAACATATATATCGAAATATAATTAATTTATTTGATAATAGAAAAATGTCAAAGCTCCTACGGAATTATTATACAAAGTTCACAAATTGACCTCATAATGAGTGAATGATATATATATATATATATATATATTTGTTGTTGTGATTTTCAAAAAAAATTTTATTTGTTTTTAACTCGAAATAAAGGTGAAATATTGGTTTTATGCAATCACCAATTTCGTTATTTAACCCCATGCCCAGCCATACCAGGTATGGTCGTGTGACTCATGAAGCACAGGAAATGCTTTGGTGAATTGAATATTGCATTATTTGATACATTGATAAAAACTACTAACCTTTTCTGCAAAAAAAAAAGAAAAAGAAAACAACAAAAACATAATCACCCGTGACCCATTTGATTAGCATTGTACTGTAGGGATAGGAGCCAGTAGTAATTTAATCGACAACCAATTACGTACATTATTCAACCTATTTGACGCCGTGAATGGATTATAGGAGACAATACAACTAGCTGCAACTAAATTCTTCATCCATTTTTACACTGGAATAGGGACAGCTCTTAGAGGATGAGCTCTCTGTAAGGTTATGCCAAACTTGTCATCCATGTCCATGTCAGCAGGTTTAACCCCATCCTCAAGTTTCCAATTGAATGCCTGCACGAGCGAACCCAACATCAAGTGTAACATTCGAATTGCCAGTAGCAAACCAGGACATGTTCTTCTTCCACCACCAAATGGTATTAGCTCAAAGTTCAGTCCTTTAACATCAATTTCTGACCCTAAAAACCTTTCTGGCATAAATGATTTTGCATTGTCCCATGACCTCCGGTCTCGTCCTATAGCCCATACATTCACTAGCACTTGTGCACCTTTTGGGATAATGTAGCCACTGATTTCTACGTCTACTTGGGCTTTCCTAGGAAGTAAGAAAGGAACTGCTGGATGCAACCGCAATGTTTCTTTGACTATAGCTTGTAAGTAAGGTAACCGAGGAATGTCTGATTCTTGAACTGGGTTACCTTTGCCAATTACTTGCTCTAGCTCTGCTTTGGCTGTTGACAATGCCTCTGGGTTGTGGAGTAGCTCTGCCATTGCCCATTCTAGTGTGGCTGAAGTTGTATCAGTGCCCGCAACAAATAGGTCCTAATCCATGTTCAAAAATCATGTTCATCATTCATAAGTACAGTAAATAAATAACTAACTATTAAAGAGATTGTCCTAGTGTACTTTGTCTGTGGCAGAGTTTTGCTAGAGATACTGATGTTTTCATGGAAAAAAACATTCCACTCACCTCACTCGCTTTTTCAAAGATTATCTTTAGCAGTTGTTGAAATTGAAGTGGATGCTAGATCTGTAGTGGATGTCAATTGTCATGTTCGAACAAAAATTCAACGAATGGTCCATTTCCTCTCTTGTTGATAATTGCAAGCTACTGATTTCCAAATTTCTCAAGGACAAATCATTGCTACAAAAGCGAATAGGTGTGTATACACCTTAGCTAAGAAGTGGACAAGTCAAATTGTTGCGCCTCTTTAAGATTTTTGTTGATTTGCATTCGGAAATTAATATGTTTTGTTCTGAAACTTCTGTTTCTATTTAGTCGAAAAAAATGTAATATTTCCATCCAAAAACGTAAAGAGTTTAACTTCAGCCAGGAGCTAGTGTAAAATTGAGTTTTTACGCCATGAGAGAATGCCACGTCATTAACCAAACAAACACCAGATACACCTTACCACAAACAAGAATAACTCAGATAACACAGCAACATTGCATATCAATTTCCAGAGGAATCAAAGGTATCCACCTCTTCTTAGCTCTGAATCTCCATGCCTCCACTGGACTCTCTGCTGGAACCTGGAAAATGTGCTGGAGCTGTCGTGATCGTGGTGTTGCAACCTCAAGGTTTGTTTGTTTTGTTTGTTTGTTTGTTTTTTTTTTTTTTTTTTTTTCGTGATTTATTCTTTTACCCAATTTGGATTTTGAAATATTGATGGTTTTGGGTTAGTTTTTTTGGATGTTAATTACTTGCTTTGGTATGAGTTTTGCTGTATTTTGGTATCTTGATGCATTTTGATTGGATTCTAAAGTGGTTGAGTTCAACCCTAAACAAATCTGATATGTCTATTATGAGAATCATGTTTTCTAGTTCCAGCTAATTTTGTTTGGGTTCCAAATCATGATATTATTATAGGATGAAACTTTTTGGGGGGTTTTTCTTTGTATTTTAACCCCTAGTCTTGCGTTGCTGTGTTTGTTCTTTTGATAGGGTTTATTTAGTTAGTATTTCAAGTTCTATCAATTTTGTTCAAGTAATGTATGCTATGGTAGAGCTTTAACTGGATCATTATTGGGTTGAAAGCAGTTCATGGGATGGATTTGTCTTTGGGAAAATAACAAATCATCAAAGAACACACCTTGAGGTTCGGTGCGATAGCGTATGTGGCAGGATGGAGCTCTGGTGCTAAGAAGAGAGGAGGAGATAAGATTTTGGGTTTAGGCGTTTAGCTCTCCAAGTCTGTCATGTATTTGTGTTTGAGGATTGTAAAATTTAATTGAGTTATGATTGTGATGTGGCGTTCTCTCATTGGTGGCGTAAAATCTCACTTTTACGCCAACTCCTAACCGAAGTTAAGCTCAAATGGAAAAGGTGAGGTGTTATTTTCTCAATGGGGTCTATGTAAAGTAATTGTCTAAGAGAGTGAAGGTGCTTTAGCAAAACGAGCAAGGTTACGTGCACGCAAAAATTTCACAGTAATTAAGTTAATAAGTTTTTAATGGTTCTTATTTATTGACATCACTTAGTATCATTAACATTTTGACATATCCACATATGTAAATTTTTGTGTTAATTGACTTTATCCAAGCAAAACTCTTGGCTGCATGTACTGTTCTTTGAATTTGAATAACATTTCTTATTCATCCAAAGAAAAAAAATTGAAAGAAATTCAAGAAGAAGCAGAGAGGGTAAGAAATAATACTGACCAGGAACAAACGCTCTATCTTAGTTTTGTCCATCTCCTCACTGTTCTCTTCACTGATGTTGAGAAGAGTATCTAACACATCCTTGTTCATGTTAGAACCACACACTTTTCTCAAGTGGAGCCGTTGGCTAATCATGCGGTCAAAGAGCTCTAAAATCTTTCCGAAGTGAACTGCCAAACGGTGCCTTACACGTTGGGGGTCCATCTTTTTTAACACGGGAAAATAATCTGCCAAGTTTGGTCTCCCAACCTCTTTCATGACATTCCAAACGATCTCCTTGTACTCTCTAGCCGTGTCAGAATTTGGGTCAGCCAAATCCACCGAAAAAATGGTGTTTGATAATAGATTAAGCGTGGTCTTGAAAGCAGCTCTCCCAACATCTACTGCCTCACCGTTTAGGCTGCTTTGATGAGTATCAGCTAGGAGGTCTTGCACTTTCATGTGCCTGATGGCTTGGTTAGCATCAAGAGTCTTGTTGGAGAATATTTGTTCCATGCATATTCTGCGAAGGTTTCTCCACCGGGTTGAAACAGGTATCCATGGCAAGCTAAACTCGTCTTGTCTGTGGGCTCGGAGTGCATCTGGGATGGTTCGATTGGACAAGTGTTGGTCATGTATTTGAAGGACTTCTTTGGCCATAGCTGCTGAAGAAATGACTAGTGTGGTTACTTGGCCTAGTTTTAGGCTCATTATGGGACCATGGACCTCGGAAAGTTTTGCCAGGGACTTGTGGGGTTTGTCACCAAGCTCTAAGAGGTTTCCAATCAATGGAAAAGGTTTTGGACCTGGTGGAAGCCTTTTGGGGATTGCTTTGCTTCTTGAAATTACATGCAAGGCTTGTATTAAGAGCCAAGTGAGGCAACGACATATTATACCGCTCAAGAAATACATCTTTATCTTTGAACTCTGATCACCAGGAGAAAAGAGCAAATTGAAAAGTGATACAACACTATACTTCACCGTCGTTCCTTTATAGTCAACAAGCAGAGCAGAAAAACACACCCACCTGCTCTAACAGTACCAAAAAGCGCCACCTATTTTTGGAAGAACAAAAAATAGATAAAGATAACTGAGTTGACGTTTTTCATCCAGACATAACTATAGTAGTATATTTTGTTTCTTTCTACCAATCCAAAAATAATATCTAAGAGTCAAAAGTATAGTTATAATAATAATAAAATATGTTGTAGAGTATTGTAATACGATGTTCGAAGATAAGTGGATAGACAAAGGACCAGTCGACTTGGAAGAAACACGAACACATACTACAGCGGATTATGTAAGCATGAGGTGGCATGATATGATTGTCGTGGTCATTGGGAGATTAAGGATTTGTTTGGTAGAGGAGTTTGAGTAGTATTGTTTATAGTTTTTTTAAATATACGTGGGTGAAAAATTATATGAAAATGTGTGAAATGTTGTTTAAAAATTAAAAATAGATGTTTGAAATGTCCTATCAAATGGGCCCTAAAAGTTTCCAACTATCATACTACTCATAGACTTGGGCGAAATTTATTTCCACAAAAAAGGTTCTCAAAAAACTGTTTGATTTTTCTATTTTTTGTCATGTTCTTGAAAATGTTGTATGAAAAATAAATGTCAACCTCTTGCTCGTGGTTAATTTAAGAATTTATCAACTTCTTAAGTTAACCAATTATGTATGATCGATTAGCATATGTTAATTACTATAGATTAATAATCACCATATTTAAAGCAATAACAATAAAGTTAAGAAAACGCGCATATGTTTACAAAGTAGAAAAGCAATAGAGAACAGTCCAAAGAAAAAATTACTATGAGGGAAACCTTATATATGCAATAATACAATTTACTATAATAAGAGAAATTTCAGAAAATACTATAAAGCCTTTCTACCTAGACTTTACTTGGTAGATGAAGTTATAGTTGAGTTCTTCTATTACTCCAAAACCTATGAAATCTTAATATATGGATGCCTTCATAGATGATGCACCAACACTTCATGACTGAAACCATTGGCTAATACTATAGTGACGTATTAGACCAGTAATTATTACTTTGATCCTTACTATGGCAGTAGCAACATCGTAGAACATTTTTTTTTTCCCTATTTGCTGTGTGAACTCACATGTTAGAAGGTGGAGGCTTTGATGTTCTCCTTGAATAGCTCTAAAAAGTTGGTTTCGCAACAACTGTTGAAGTCATGCGTAAAGGCCCCTTATATATGGGCTTTTAATTAGGGTTCAATATACTCATGAGACTGGCTTCATTAAAACACCCCAGACACAAGTTCTCCAATCCTAGATTTGTCTATCCTTAATTGAGAAGTAGTCCTGTTTTGATCGTTCGAAGGTCAATTGAAGGGCAGTCAAATTCTACAACTTGCTTTCAAAAGTGTAATACGAAGGATTGTAGATAGGGGTTAGAAAAAGAACTAGTCAACTAGGGCAAGCCACAAAATATACCATAAACAAAGGATTAATAAAGACATTATGCAAAAATTTTAGGACCACAGTCAATTCCACACCTGTGCATTAAGTAGTGTTCTTTTATAATATATTAAGTTATTAACTACTCAATTGAAATTTTCCCAATGTATTATTTCTCCTACATACACCTTACTTTAATTTCATTGTAATATCTAATATGATAATTTTGAATAATAAAGATTTGGTCAGAAAGAGCTTTATGATTGTACGCTATTAGACTAAACCATGTAATTTCTTTTCTTTATCTTTTAATTTTTTCTATTTGAGACTTTGGTTATTTTATAAAAAAATGAAGCCAAATAAATACATGATAAGTTATAATCAGTGGAACAAATAACAAAACAAAAAGTAAAATAGAAGATTTGTATTCAGACCAAACCATATATTTTCCTTTGCTTCTGTTCTCTCCTGACCAAACCATATCTTTTGTTTTTATTCGTTTTAGACTCAAACGGTTCAAATTTTGAAAAAAAAGTTAATACAATCGCACATATATTTGGAACCAACAGCACAGGTTTCTTAAAGCCTTATTAAACAAGTGCCTCACGGACAGCTTCACTGGATTGGCGTAACATTCAAACTGGAAAACCACTTAGATTAACAACCCCTTTTGATATCCTCGAGTAATTTTACGCCATGAAAATGATGAAACAGTACACCAAGAGCCACACAATAGAGAAAGAAGAAGACGTGGGTGAGCTCGTAATTGTCCAATAAATGGATAATGGCTCCAGCAGAATTACAAAGTCATTTTCCTTTCTTTGAGGGGCTATCTTATTTAATTATAATTATGGAGGCAGTCAATTTTATTGTGGATTTGGCATATCTTTTTTTATTTTGGGGGATTTGGCATATCTTAAATTCCGTTTGATATTGACTTAAAAAGTTAGTTTTTATTTTATTTTATTACTTTGCTTATTTTTATTACTATTTATATGTACCATTGTATTTTTGATATTATTTATGAGTCTCACTGTACTATTTCAACTATTCTTTAGCTTTATTTACAGTACTTCCAAGAAAGAATTTTCAATTTCAGTTAAATAAATTGTTTCTAAATAGATATTTAAGAGTTTGGCTTAATTCCAATACTTTTTTAATTGGACATATCATTTTGATTTAAATATATAATGGTAAGTGGTAGTGTGTTTTAATATCTATATTTTATTTAGTTAGTGAGTAACATGATAGTTTCTTATTAAAAAAATATTGAAAGTAAATGAAAGTTGACATTTAATATGACATGATATGTCTGACCAATTTGGCAATTTGGTTTGTAATCCAAAGTTGCAGACAATCCAAATCGGATTTGGATTACACCAATTACCTCTTTCTACTAAAATTTTTTTATTACCATAAAAAAAATTTATTACCATTTTCTACTTTTTAATTTTTAGTTTATTTTAACTTTATTTATTTAATGGTTAAAATCGGAAGTTGCTTTTTTCAGAGCACACATATCGTGAAGTCAATCCATTCACGCTGATTAGGATGAGATCAAGTAGTAGTTTTTCTATTGTTGTTTTTGTTAAACAACCACCTATGGTGGGTACTTTATTAACCTTTGATAAGGTTAATATATTTTATAACAGACCTATTAATCCCTAATCTATGAGTATGTTCAATTCTAACCAAAAAAAAAAAAAAATCTTAGCCATTCAGAACAATAGCATTAGGTGATCTCAATCCAAATCCACGTGATTCGCCAACTCGTTCAGTAGGGTTGGTGGAGAGAATCCAAATGATAATGTACTGAAAATCCAAAAATATATGCATGTAAGTCATGTGAGAAGCGTGCGATATGGTTTACCAAAAAAAAAAAAAAAAAAAGAGATGCGTGCAATATTATTTTATAGGAAGTTTGGACTTTGGACGTATTATATTATTCTGATAAACTTTCTTAAAAAATATATATATATATATATTATTCTGATAAAGTTTAGACGTATTTTTGTCTAATGATATATTTGAGGTTTTTCAAAATTTTGAAGGTTTGCTCCACTTAAAATACTGGTCGAATATATTGAAATTGTCTGTTTTCAACAAACACCCCCAAAATATGTCGAGTTTTGTCTCCTATCCAAAAAAAAAATATATATATATATATATTTATATATTATTTATATAAATATATTTTTTGTGACCACCCCTGCCCATCAAGTTCAACCAAAAAAATATATTTATATATTATTTATATTATTCAATAAATGTTAATAATAAAAAGTTAATTAGAGAATTGTAGAAAAAGAATATACCTAATTTATCTAGATTTTGTTTAGAAAAAATCAAACCTAATTTAATTCAAATTTGTTTAATATCAGTTTACTTTATTAAAAGCATCTTCTTTTTACATAAAAATTGACTTTATATGTGGGTTTCACATAAAAGACTCATATTTATGTGAAACTAATTGTTAATCTGTGCGATACATAAGAAAGTTTTTAGTACTAATAGAATTTTAGCAAATTATTTATTTATTTTTTTTGTCAATTCAATGATTAAATGAATGACACAGTTAATAGTGCTTTCAAAAGAATTTATTAGAAGCCAAATGCAATAATTTAATCTGTATCCATTTTGATGCTCTAACATCGGTTATTGCTTACACAACAATAATGTTTTTGATGCTTACAGAGTATTGGTTTTTGCCTACACAACAAAAAGTGTAATAATTCAAATCCAAAAATGACATATCACATCTAAAAGAAACACTAACAAAAAGTAAAAATATGAGACAAACACTATGTTAGGACATATGTGAATCATGTAAAGAACATATGTCAATGTAGAATTGGCTAATCCTTCGACAAAATGCACTTTACTTGTAATTGGGCAAATCTAGGATGTGTTTAATATTTGAAGGAACAAGGTTTTAAGTCCAAGTGTTAAAATTATGCAAATTTGTCCAATAATCAAGTAAAGAAGTGCTAGATTTTAAATCTCGACAGCTAGCTCGACAGATAACATCCATTGAGATTTAAAAGACAACTTTTTTCCCAATGCTCGATAGCTGCTTGATAGATAGCTTATCTATTGAGATTTAAGAAAATCAGCTTTTCAGATCTGATTTTACTTCAATCCGTGTATGCATGTTTAGGCTTTCTTTTCTTACAACCCTAAAAATATATAAAGATTACTTTAAGGGCCGTCATAGCTGATGCAAGTGAGTGCAACTTGATGCAAAGGTTTTTCACAAGCATATTGTGACTAAAGATAATTTGCCCTAATTCATCTTTCTTTTCAAAAAGTTGCGGCATTTGTACACCGTAGGGTCTTGTAACCAATGAACTTCATGATCTTAATCATGTTGATGAACTGAAGAACTTTGCAGCCAACATCCTTTTCAAGTTGGAAGTTAGTCACGTACTTGGATCCGTGAATCAATTGGTTAGTCACGTAGTGGGAGTGGTAACCTTAAAATCACCTGGTGGGGTTTTTGCCTTGGAGGATTTTCTCATTCGTAAACAAATCACCGAGTCAAATTTATTTTTCATTGCATATTGACTTAGTTGGTGATTTGCTTGTGCTACCACGCATATTGCATGTTAATCGGATTAATTAATTAATTTGGCTAATTAATTGGTTAATTCATCACAAGGGGTCAATACATCTTGGCCTATCAAGTGGTATCAAAGCAGGCACACTATGATTATGGTTAATATTTGCTGTGTAATCCATTGACCCCTGTTATCATGGATAGAGGACAATCTTTAATTATACCTTCTTTATTTGATGACACAAACTATGCAAATTGAAAAGTACGCATGAGAGTTTTTTTACAGTCATTAGATGAAAAAGTATGGCAAGCTGTGGAGATAGGTTGGACCAAGCCTAAGGAAGCGCCAACTGATTGGGATGACGCAAAGATCAAAGTGGCTAACTTCAACAGCAGGGCATTGAATGCCTTATTCAGTGCAGTCACAAATGAGGAGTTCAAGAAGATATCTTCCACTGAACTGTAAAGGAAGCGTGGACCATCGTCCAGACAACCTATGAAGGAACCAAGGCTGTCAAGGATTCAAAGCTTCAAAGGCTTACCACGAGCTTTGAAGAGATTAAGATGGAGGAGTGTGAGTCATTCGATGATTTCTATGCCAAGCTCAAGGACATAGTGAACTCAGCCTTTAATCTTGGGGAAACCATTCCCGAACCCAAGATTATTAAAAAGGTTCTTAGATCTCTACGCGAGAGATTTCATGCCAAGATCACCGCGATTGAGGAATCAAAGGATATTGAAAAAATTCCTTTGACAAAGCTAGTTGGCAATCTGCAGACCTATGAGTTGGGTTTGACAAGGATTAGGAAATCTAGTAAGGGTAAGAGCATCGCATTGAAGGCCAAAAATAGTGACACAAATGAGTCTTCAGACAATGAAGATTCCAAAATGAAATCCTACATTACAAATCAGTTCAAAAAGTTTATGAAGAATGCCAATGCCAAAGGATTTGACAAAGACCACAAGCAGTCCAGTACATCTCAATTCAAGAACCAAGACAAGGGAAAGAAGGGTGCCAGGGATGGCAGTCAGTACACTGTTCCCTCAGGACCAAAGTGCTTTGAATGTCAAGGCTTCGTTCATATAAAACAAGAGTGCCCCACATATCTCAAGACCATTGGGAAGAGCAAGGCATTTGCTGCTACTTTGAGCAACACTGAGATTGATGATGGTTCTGATAATGAGGATGATGGAATCCTAAATACCTTCACTGCCACTGTAAATCCTACTAAGAGGATTGTTGAAGATGCTAATGAAGAAGAGGACTTGGTGGAGTCTAAATTTGAGAAGATGGATGAACAAGATAACATCCACACAACCTATGCAAAATTATACAAGGTCTCAGAAAAGCATGAGAAGTTGTATAGGTTGGCGACGAAGAAGCTTAGTGAAATGGAGCTTGAACGAAAAGAAATCTCCACGAAGTTTGATGAAGCCAATCAGACCATTGGAGCATTGAGATTTGAGAATAATTTCTTGGCAGAGAAGACCAAGAAGTTAGAAGCGGAGTTGTTTCAAGTCAAAGCTCAACTAGAGAGGACTTCAAGTGCAAAGCTTGACGAGATGCTCAGCCTTTAGAAATCTGATTCCGATTGAACCAGTTTAGGGTATTACTTCTCTTTTCCTAGTATTGCTTCTACTAGTATTATTGTGTTTATTTCTCCCACTAATAATGTTGAATTTGAGAACAATGATGTCAAAATTGCTTTAGCTTGTGAGAACTTAGACAAGGGTAAATCTATCTTAGGAGCACCCCCTAAGCTTGATAAGAAAGAAACTAAAAACCCTAGGGCTAAGAAAGGAAATGTTCAAAAGTCTAAACAGAAGAAGCAACATCTCTGTCATCACTGTGGAGTAACTAGACATACTCGACCAAATTGCTATAAGTGATTAGCCACTCAACAGAGCAACAGTATGATCTCATCGAGAAACCAAAATCAGTTTCCATCCTCCTTTACTCTTCTTGGAGATCTACTTAAACTCTCATTTTCCTTTTGAACTTGAACGGTTTCAATTCTTTCCCCTCTCCACTAGATCAAGGGTTTGCAAAACGGAAAGGTTCTTTCAAGATGTGGAAGGAAAAATGCTCCAAGTGATTTAGTCACTTTTTCTCCCTCTCACTTTCTTGTTTTGAGTATGCATTACTTGTGTGTTGTACTTTCTTGTTTTGAGTCAGTTTGGTTTTATGCTTTACTTTGTTTAACATATTTTTGTTTGTTTACTTTCAGTTTTATTTTTTTTTTTGCTTTTCATAAAAATAAAAAAAAATTTAAAAAAAAATACAAAAACAGTGTGTGTTTTGTGTACATTGGTACTTGGGTACCTTGGATGGCCATTGCAAATTTTTTTTCTAAATATTGTATCTTTTGTAACTTAGATGAGCATCTCTATGCACACTAAGCAAATGAGTTTTATGGTTCGTGTTTGTGATGAGTAAGATTAAGTAATCTCTTATACTTAATACTCGTATCACTCTTTTTGACAAGAAGGACTAGAAAATCTTAAGAGAAAGACATAAATAACCATCTCACCACTGTTACCCGCCAATTATGAAATAACATATATATGTTTCGGCATAGCAAAAGTGCAATGTTAAAAGCTTAATATAATTGGGTATTTCTTTTCTCTCTCTTTTATGTCCATGCATGATATGCTCAAAAAGAAAAATATGCAAAGAAAATCAAAAGCAAAAAGAATCAAAATGCTTTTAAATATGGTTGCAAGCGTGTTTCTAGGCGATGTGGGAGTTATAGGATGTACCTCGAAGGTGATAGTTCCCGTCAAGCAGTTATGATTGTGTGTGAGTATATGTGATTTTCTCATATCTCAAATCGTCATAACATGTAGACACTTATGCAATCTTGTGATGTTTTTCACATTTAACACGCAATATTCTTTGCTACTCTTGATACATGTGCAGATACAATATGATTTGTCCATCTCAAAAAATACATGTGTTAATGTATACTCACTAAACTATCTTAACTTGATTTTGAAACATAAAATTGGTTAGACTTGTTTAGGGTGTGTGTGTGTTTTGGATCTAGCTTGACATTTTTCTAGTTGATAGATGTTTTGGAGAGTTCAAAATGTTATTTGGATCTTTGGTTGAGTAGCATGTTTGATTACATTCATGTTTGTGTACTTCTCTTTTTTGAAAAACTATTTTTGAGTAATCTTGATAGCTTCTCAACACCTCTCGACAGCTAGGCTATCTATCAAGCCTCTTGAGCTTCTTTTCTCGATAGCTATTATCACAATTTCAATCCATTGAGGTTTTTGAGAATCAGGCTCGATAGTTGCTCGACAGTTTCTCGATCCATCGAGGAAGTTTCTGTATGCTCGATAGATTCTCGATAGCTTCTTGATCCATCAAGGTCACTTTGCTATGGACACCTCTTGATAGCTTATCAATAGCTACTTGATAGCTCCATCTGGCTAATTTTAATTCTCAAAACCTTTCGATACCTGCCGATCCATCGAGCTACGTATTTGTCTATATATAGGGTTAGTGCAATTTCTATCTCATTTTCTTCGATCTCTCTCGATAGAAACTCTTTCATTTCTCTTCCAAACTCTTCCCACTCACACTCTTCACTTTCCCCACTTATTTTTTGGCCCAAACATTATGTTCTTCATCTTTTGTGGCCCAAACATTGTGTTCTTCATCTGGTATGATATATTTTCTATCCTTTTTCATGCATTTCATTCATTTTAGACCTAGATTTTGGGATTTTTGAAAATTTTAGGGTTTTTCAAAATTGATGAAGTGTTTGTGAAATTTTTGGGATGGGTTATGTGTAAATGTTTTTAAATGATCATGCATTGCATCACATTTACATTTAACTATGATTCATGCATTTTAGATGTGTGATTACTATGTTGAAATGATATGTGCTGGTAGGTTTGGATTGGGTTGAGCCCAGGGTACTTTTATTTTTGCATGTCACGTGTTCATGCATACATACCTTCATTTATCTCTATTTTGATATTGATTTATGTTGGTGCTTTTCTACATGTTTCTTTCTCTCTTCCTTTCTTTTGTTAGTTGCTCTATGGCACCTAATCGGAAATCTATTCCGTCTTAGAACTTTCTTTGTTCCAAGGCATCTTTTTCTTCTTCCCCTGCTGATTCTACTCCATCTCACGATTGGTTCCATGATGATAAAGTCCGCAAGGACTTTTCAGAGAACTTCTCACGACGTGGCATTCATTTGGAATGCCAAGTTATTCTATCGGACTTTTCTAATACTAACCTTCCCACTGTCATCTACAGTAGGGGTTGGGAGTCATTGTGTGGCATCCCGGTCACCTGTCTTTCCGTGATCATACATGAGTTTTACTCTAACATGCACGGATTCAACTATTCTGTACCTCACTTTGTCACTTATGTTGTAGGTACACGCATTGTAGTCACTCCGGATCTTATATCCGAGGTGCTACACGTACCGAGGGTAGAGTTTGCCAACTACCTCGACTGTGATTGTCTTAGGACTGTGTCCAAATACGAACTCTCGTCTTGCTTCTATGAGACACCTTCATCTTGGGGTAACCATCAAAACACCCCTTGCTCGGACTTTGCAAAATGTTCGAGATTCCTTAATATGGTGATGACATTTGTTCTCTATCCCTTTGTCTCACTATAACTCCATTACTGAGTCTCGTACTTGATTTTTGTTATCTCTTCTTGAGGGACTCACTATTGATTTTCCCTCTCACTTTATACTCTCCCTTATAGATGTTTATAGGGATACGGTGACCCATGATAAACTCATTTTCTCTTTGGCTATCACGCGAATTCTCCACCATTTTTCTGTCTCCTATTCTGAGTCTACACACTTCTCTCCTATGTGTGCCATAAATGCTGCTACCGTTAGACGGAATGAGGCCCAACTTCGACCGAAGCGGCCACAAACCAAGATGGCGACTTCTCCGGCTTCTTCCACTCTTTCTACATCCGTTCCTTCTTCATCAGCGGGTGGTGTGACCTTCGAGGTGGTCATGGTGCAGCTTCAGGGCATGGATGCTCGCCTTGACACACTTAGTGATGAATTGTGTCAGGTGAACACCAGTTTCAATCGTATTGCTGGACGGCAAGCTCGCCTTGGTGGCTTCGTGGCGTCTCCCTTTCCTTCTTCAGAGGCATCTGAGGACGAGGACGATGATGGTGACTTCGACGATGATGATGATGATGAGGATGAGGATGCTAGCTCTTTCGATGACGACATGATGATTGCTTGAGTTACTTACCCTTTGTCATTCGTGACAAAAAGGGGAAGTAGTTTTGGGTATAAGAGTAGTCATAGTCTTAGGGGGAGAGTTAGCATAGGACATTTTTATGTTAGGGGGAGTGTTTTTGTTTATGAGGGATGTAGTGAGGACTTTTTGTGTCTTTTATTTTCTTTACTTTTCAGATACATTGTTCTTATATTGTGATAGCAAAGCTTGTACTCATTTTTGATCTGTGTATATATATATATATATATATATATATTGAGGTTGTTATTACAGTTTCACCTATCTCTTTGTGTGTTGTTTCTTTTCTCTCTTTATGCACATGCTTCATATTAATTGTATGAAATTGTTTATTTCTGTTTCACACTAAGATGCCGTGATGAGTTTTGTTTAAAGTGTTTTAGAAATACAGGTTTTCAAAGTCTTTCTTGCCATATACTCTCTTCTTGCAAAGTTTTTCAAGAGTTTGTGTTAGGATAGATTTTATTGTATTCAACAAGTGAGTAAAGTTGAGTGATTTATGAGTTCTCTCATATGTTCATTTGTTTGTTGTGGTTTTATCACGGATTGCCAAAAGGAGAGATTGTTAGGACATATGTGAATCATGTTAGGAACATATGTCAATGTAGAATTGGCTAATCCTTCCTTTGAAAAAACGCACTTTATTTGTAATTGGGTAGATCTAGGACGTGTTTAATACTTCAAGGAACAAGGTTTCAAGTCCAAGTATTAAAGCCATGCAAATCTATCCAAGAATCAAGTGAAGAAGTGCTAGATTTTAAAGTTTGACAGCTAGGTCGATAGATAGCATCTATCGAAGTTTAAAAGGCAACTTTTGCACGATGCTTAATAGCTGTTCGATAGATAACCTATCTATCTAGATTTAAGAAAATCAGTTTTTCAGATCTGATTTCACTCCAATCCATGTATGCATGTTTAGGCTTTCTTTTTTCACAACTCTAAACATATATAAAGATTATTTTAAGGGCCGTCACAGTTGATGCAAGTGAGTACAACTTGATGCAAAGGTTTTTCACAAGCATATTGTGACTGGAGATAATTTGCCATAGTTCATCTTTCTCTTCAAGAAGCTGCTGCGTTTGTACATTGTAACCAAGGAGCTTTGTAATCTTTATCGTGTTGATAAACTGAAGAACTTTGCAACTAACTTCCTTCTCAAGTTGGTGGCTAGTCACGTACTTGGATCCATGTATCGATTGATTAGTCATGTACTGGGAGCCATGCATTGAAAGAAGAGATTTTCATTATAAAACAAGTCCAAATTGGGTATTGGGGTAAGGATTCAACTGTAGGTTGGTATAAGGTACTGAGATTCTTTTACTTGTAACCGCTTGTTGTGATAATAGTGGATTATCGGGAGTGGTGATCTCAAAATCATCCGGTGGTGTTTTTGCCTTGGATGTTTTCCCAATTCGTAAACAAATCATTGTGTCAACTTTATTTTTCGCTGCATATTAACTTAGTTGGTGATTTGTTTATGCTACCACGCATATTGCATGTTAATCGAATTAATTAATTAACTTAGCTAATTAATTGGTTAATTCATCACAAGGGTCAATACATCTTGGCCTATCTCACTAATAACCAATAATCATAATATCAACTCAACCAAATCTTATTAAATTGGTTTGAGCCAACTTCAATAACTATATTTTACAATGACAAATAACCTTCTTCATAAGACTTTTGCTTATGTTATCATACTAAATGTTGGGTTAAGATAGCTTGACCTTGATTAATTAATTCAATTACGCAAGTTGATTAATTTGGTCAAATTACATGTAAATCGTGGAGACACCAACAAATCACCAAATAAACTAAATGCAGCGGAAATTAAATAAATACGGTGATTTGTTGGCGAATGGGGAAACTTTTAGGAAGACAAAAACCCCACTGGGTGAATTTAAGGTCACTACTCCAAAGAATCTACTAATCAATAATCAAGCGGTTACAAGTATGAAGAATCTTACCATTACCCTGTCCTATATCAAAATACCAACCTACAGTTGAACTTTTGCTTCAATACCCAATTGAACTTGATCTCGTAGTAGCCTTCTTTCCTTTGATGCACAAATCTCCAATCTATGACTAACTTCTTTGCATAGATCCTAGTACATGACTAATTCCAGCAACTTGAATGATTGTTGTTGGCTGTAAAGTTCTTCACTTCATCAATAATGAAGATCAGGAAGTACTTGTTTACAAAACCCTATAGCGTACAAATGTAATAGCTTCTCACAGAGAAAAAATAAACTCTTGGTCTCTATATGTGTGCGTGACGACTCTTAAAATGAGCCTTATATATGTTTACGGTTATGAGAAAAGAAACCCTAAACAAATACATCAACTTGGGCCGAATTTTAGATCTGGAATTCTGAAATCGTAATTCTTGATAGAGCGATCTTATGTTGAGCTTCTTCATTTAACCTCGATAGCAGTATCTATCGAGTTTCAGTCGAGACTTAATGAAACAGTTTTTCTTCACTTGTTTCTTGGATCAATCTTCATGACTTTAAAGATACCACTTGATATGTTTAATCAACATACTTCTTGATATATTAAACCCATCTTAGGGTGCGTTTGTTTTGGGTGAAAATGATTTCAGGAAATCATTTTCACCCTTTTCCACATGTTTGGTTGTCACGGAAAATATCATTTTCCGGAAAATGACTTCCGGTTGACCAATATTTTCACCTTTGACCCGAAAATCATTTTCTCCCCTCATTTTCACTTCAAATAACTTCCGGAAAAAGAGAGAGAGAGAGAGAGAGAGAGAGAGAGAGAGAAGAGAGAGCCTAGATCGCGCCGCTCGTCTGACGATCGCACCGCGCCGACGAGCGGCGCGATCGACGAGATCGCGCGGCGCGATCGTCGATCGAGTGGTGCGATCGACGAGCACGCTCGTCGGACGCGCACCGCTCGTCGGCGCGATCGTCGATCGACGACGCGATCGAAGAACTGGTTGCATTTCTTTTGCTGGGTTTTGGTTTCTTTTGCCTGATTTGATGCATTTTCTGTAAAAATATTTGAATGAACCAGCCTTAATTTGCTTGTGTTATTCTGGATTTGTGTTTTCCTGGATTTGTGGCTTGGTGTTTTTCTGATTTGTGTTATTCTGCATTTTCTGATTTGTGTTTTCCTTCTTCTTTTCCAAACACCAGAAAATATTTTCCGGAAATTTTTTTGAAATGCAACCAAACACCATGGAAACATTTTCCTTTTTCGAAAATTAGCATTTCCGAAAAATATGTATTTTCCGGAAAACGTTTTACAGCAACCAAACACAGCCTTAGATCTAACCAATTACAAGTAAAGTTCGTTTTGTCAAAGGATTAGCCAATTACATAGAAAATTTGACCCTAACACTAAATATGAGAAAACAAGTGAAAATATATTGATGCGGACTCTACACTGTATACCAAAGAGCCTCTCTCGGATTGCTTCATTCTTTTATCTGGCTCTACATCTAAAGCTCTCCCATCATAACCTTCTTGCCTTGCAAAACTTTGCGGACAAAAGTAGAATCACTCCACCTTTATTATGAGATGCACTCCTTGCTCTTAATAATTAAGATAAATAGATAACTTATACATTTCCAAAATTTTTATTTTCTACTTTTGCAGCCCCCAAATAAAGTTAGTGTCTTGATTTTATCAAAAAGCTTCGTTGCCATTAGTATTAAAATTCTCAGTATATACACCATTAGCATAAATACAAATTGATTCAAAAGCAGCCTTATTTAAAAAGAACCATAAAACTCAAATATTATGAGAAACTAAATAAATGAAATCATTACAATCAGTACTAATAGTAAAATTCTCATTAATCTAGTGTAATATAGACAAATGTATATTTTTATAGAAATATCCTATAATACATATACAATATAGTTTACTTCCATAGTCATGTGCTAAATGGTTTTGTGTTTTTTTTTTTAATTATTTTATTTTAATTAGTGCCTTTAGCAACAAAATTCACAAAGTAGTTTAAACTATTGCGTAGAAATGGAAAATGACTTTATTCTAATAAATGCTTTAAAATTCAATCAAGTTGCATCAACTACCTATTATTTCCAAGTTTTGAAAACAAAACTTGATACTGATTGAAAAAAGAATGAAATAAAAATATTAGCAATTCAGAAAATGAAGAATAAAAAAATTAGAGCATAAACAGAGGGAGATTGTTGGAAGCAGAATTAACGAACCTATAGGCATAATTGTTAAAATTTTAGACCTGATTGAAAAGGAAGAAACTATAAAAGTTGCAGCTTGACAAGCTCTCTTGTGTTGTTTTTGTACCTCTTGAGGTAGGGAAACCAAGGTTGTAAAAATTTTAGACATTGTTAAAATAGTTATTAACCAATTTTCAGGTCAAGTTTTTAATTAAATAAACTATAAACGACCTTGGTTAATTAAACAATTACCAATATTGAGAAGACGATAATATATGATGACTAGGAAAATCAATGGAATCGAAATTCCACAGTAAAACCCCAGGAAGAATTTAACCTATTAATTCCAAGGTAAACCAATTCCACTAACTTATTAAAAGTTTTACAATAACAAATAACCATATTTTAGGTAAAACTTACTAAAATTACCCAATACAGCTTCGAGTCTACAAAGTTCCTCAATTATAGAGATGTTGCAATGTGAACCTCCAATTCATGACTCCAAGAATTGGTAGAGGATTCTGAGAGCAAGAGGCACAAAGCCTTTAAATCTATATGAGAGCAGCTCCCAAAGTATTTTTAACGTGCATTAGGGTTTGCTTAAATGCATTTGACTTGTTTGCATGAAACCCTAATCACTTAATGAGTTGAAATCACAATTCATTAGACCTAAGATTCGATTGGTCGAGTTTAAGCTCAATTTGTCGAATTTAAGCCTGGGTAGGTGTTGAACAACTTTGATTTGCAAAATAAACTTCAGCACCTGGGTAGCAATCTTGACAACACTTAAACACTCTCAAAGCACAAAATAAGAGACTTTTACTTATGGTTTGCCAACCTAAATCTAAAAACATGATAGAGCATAACATTGAACACAAAAAGTGAGACAAAAGTTTTTATAGTATGTGAGAGAGTGAAGGTGCTCTAGAGCAAAACTCTCTACTTGCTGTAGTAGGTACTGTTCTTTGAATTTGAGTAAAATTTCTTCTTTTTCCAAAGAAAGCAAAAATTATGAAAGAAATTCAAAACAAAGCAAAAAAGGGTAACAAATGAGGGTTAAATTTATTACACACAAACTGTTTTACATAGATTTATACACACCTGATCAAAGTTGAAAATTGTGACTTCAAGTCATGATTTCAGTTACTTTTGAGGTGTGTGTTAAATTATGTAAAATAGTTTGTAGGTAATAAACAATACTTAATAATTAATACTGACCAGGAATAATCACTCTATCTTAGTTTTGTCCATCTCCTCACTGTTTTGTTCACTAATGTTGAGAAGGGTATCTAACATATCCTCACTCGTGTTAGAACCAAACAATTTTGTCCATCTCTTCTTTTTGAGATACATAAAAAAGAATAAACAACCAAATGTAAAATAAATAGTGTCAGTATAAATTTACACAATTATATACAGACTGACACTATTTATTTTACATTTGGTTGTTTATTCTTTTTTATGTATCTCAAAAAGAAGAGAGTGGATGGTGGTTGTTGTGTGTGAAGAAAGAAAAACAATTAAAAGATCAAGACAAATTAATATTTTAATGAAATATAGTGTAAAATAGATAATCTAATGTGAGGGTGTTTTGAAAAGTAAGTACATAAAGTAGAATTTTTTTTTTTTTTGGTTGAAAAAAAATAGAAAAAATAAATTTTTATGATAAAATAGACAAAATTTTTTGTACAAGTTGATATGTATGCTCTTAATTATATTATTATAGTCATAATTTTTTTAAGTATATATATATTTTTATATTTGAAGTGGGAGTAGATGAATTTTAACCGAAAGGTCATTGGAGAATACATGGAGACATTGTAGAGGAAAATGATTTGCACGTTACCTTACTCACAAATTTCAAGAGAGCGCTAAGTTGAAGTTTGGTATAATTAAGCCTAATATAATTTTTGACAATTTGAGAAAAATATATTTTTTGACGCGAGCACCTGTCATGTCAGAGAATGTTAAATTCAAAAACTTTCTGCCAGGGTAAGGCCGTTATTTTTGGCACGGAACAGCCACTTGAGCCCTCCTCTAAATATAATTTTTTTTGTCTTTTTTTTGATAAAAGCCCTCCCATAATAATAATAATAATAATAATAATTATTATTATTATTATTATTATTATCTATATATATATATAAAACCGAAGCCGTAGAAGCTCTCACAATTTTCCACATCATCATTATTTTTAAAATATCAGCATTATAAAACAAAAATTCTGATTTTAATAACTATTTCTCCCCGATACTCCTTCTCCTTTCTTATAAAAACCCGATCATCTCTTTCTCCTCCCATCTTCCTCTATATCACAAGCGCAACACAATCCAAAACCAAACCAAAATAGTAAACGTAAGCACAAAACCAAAGCACAGACCCAAACCAAAAGTTTCTCCCAAAAAAAAAAAGAAAAAAGAAAAAAGAAAAAACCAAAATAATCCTATCTCCCTGTTCGTCATCTTCCTCCTTATTCCATCCACCCAGAAACTCCATTAAAACACCTCTGAAATTCCAACCACCCAGAAACTCTATTAAAACACCTCTGAAATTCCAACCACCCAGAAACACCCACTAACAGCAAAACCCATGGCCATCCACGACCCCACGGCTACCCACGCCCCCACGGTCACCCACGACCCCATTCTGGTCTGAAGCCACCCACGCCAATCTGAAGCCACCCATTCCGATCTGGAGCCACCCACGCCGATCTGAAGCCCACCCACACCGATCTAAAGCCCACCCACCCAAAGCCGATCTTGAGAAGAGAGAGGCTTCACCGTGAGCCATGAGAGGATGAGAGTAGAGAGTGTGAGAGAAAGAGATGAGAAAAAAAAGAAAAAAAGAAGAGAGAGGTCAGAGGAGTCTGAAGTGAGAGGAAGAGAGAAGCTAGAGAGAACGCAGAACAGAGAGAGAGACACAGTGAGAGGGCGATGACATTTATTACACCATCACATGCTTATTATTCACAAAACTGCCATTACATCGTTTTTATACTTCTTTTAAATAAATAATCAAATAATCATTTTTAAATATTTTAACTTAACAATAACAGTAAATAAATTCTGATATAAAAAAAGTAATAAACAAATTACTTTATTTCAATTTAGGGAAAAAAAAAAAAACTTATTTCAGTCCAAAAATAGTAGATGTAATAACCATATTATTATTGTCTAAAGTCTAACTGAAATGCAAAAAAAAAATTGCATAGGTGATAGCTTAAACTCTTCATTCTATTCTTCTTCTTCTTCTTCTTTTTTTGGTTAAGTAATAGCTTAAATTCTTCATTCATTATTGGATTTTTTTTCCTTTTTTTTTTTTTTTTTTTGGTTGAAAAACATTGGATTTTTTTTCATAATTAATAGTTTTCCCGTGCATCGCACGGGTTAGCGACTAGTTATTATTATAATGTAACTTAATAATAATAATAATTGTTAAGTGAGCTAGGGCAATAATACCATATTTTTATAATATATAGTTTCTCAAAAAAGATATACATTATTATAATATATATTTTTTATTATAAATTTTATTTTGTATAAAAATATATATTTTTTGAGAAACTGTATAATAATATTCAAATGACATACCAACTCGCCAATGTTACTCGATGGTCAAATGGCACCTCCGGTTCAAGATGTGGGGACGGAGTCACATGACAACTATGCATGCTTTAACCTTTTACTTTTTCAATTACTTTTAGGTGTAAGAAAACATAATTTACTTATTTAATTAGATTTAGCTCTGAATCGGCTAGCTCAAATCATTGTGTTTCATGTTTCTCTTTCTCATTCTATTGTGGTGCTAGGAGCCCTTGCTGTTGGTAGAGCTTTGAAATTCTCTCTATAAATAGGCATTAGTTCGGCTATTTTAGAAGGGGATATGGAGATAGTTTTAAATGCATTAAAGGAGTCCTCTCCTTCGGTAGCTTCTTTCGGTCTTTTGATTCAGGATGCTAAAATTGTCGGAGAGTATTTTTACAGTGTTATTTTTTCTCATATTCGTAAAAATGGAAATTCTGTAGTCTACAACTTTGCTAGAGTTCATTTAAAAAAAAAACTTAGACAAATCAGATCCCTTCAACAGGAAATTGCATTTTTTTTTTTTTTACCAAAGACGATAAAAATATATTAAAAAAAGAGAAAAGTACAAGCTTCCCAGTTTTTAATAGATCATATTTTTATTTATTTATTTATTTTTGTTCGTTCAATCACACCCCCCCACCCCCCCCCCCCCCCCCCCCCCCCCCCCCAAAAAAAAAAAAAAGAGAATAAAATTTAGTAGTAGTCCTCATTCATGCTTTGTGTCTTGGCGAAAACACATAGTATCCAGAAGAATTTAGATCGGAGTGAAAGAACAAGTAAAGTTTCATGCATTGTGCTGCAAAACCTCCTACATCTATTGCGAAACAATTTTATTGAAGCATATTACATTGTCACTCACTTCCTTTAAGTTTTTAAAGTAACACATTAACACTAAATTTCACAACTTGCTGAAGTAATCGATTGTGAGTAGTAAAAAAAGAGGGTAAGTCCATATAAAAGTGGTTGCAGTAAAGTGTTCACCACTATACAATAATGGTCTACACCATCATTTTTGTTTTGTTTTGTTATTTGTTTTTTTTTTTTTAAAAACAAAAAAAGGGCTTGCTTATGTAATATTGTCCCACACCTTATAGTATATTGCCACTTGAATTTTTTGGTAAGTCCATGGATACAACCGATGCATAGCATGCAGGACATGCTACTACTCAACCTCATTACAACGATTTTGATTTTTGCATATTAGAAATTATGGGTCAGTACTAGTATTCGAACTCATTTAATTAAAGTGGAACTCATCATTCATATGAGATGAGCAAGCACACTATTATTGTACTCTTGTAGTATTGTATAATTTTGATAAAGTAATAGATTTCATCAATGAATGTCCTAAGGACTCAAGTTAAAGTGCATTTAAAATTTTATAAAACAAAAATTTTCCTATTAAAAAACTGAAATAAAATTATATACAAATTAACAAAATAGAACACAATATCTAGAATTTAAGCATGGTTCATAATTCAACATCTAATATTTCAAGGGTGACAATTTGTGTTCCCGTTTTGGGTTTGTGTCGTGTCAACTGTCAACTCATGAGTATTCGACTATTTAGATTGACATTAACTTAACATGTTTATTAAACGAGTTAGGATTCTTCAATCCTAACACAACCTATTTGTTAAACGGGTCAATTGTGTCAACCTGTTTATTAGATTTTATCAAAGCAAAAAAAAAAAAAAAAAAAAAAAATACAAATTTTAGTATTAATCTAGATCTGAACTAGGAAAAACCAAACAAATAGATTTTTTAATATAAAATTTAGTATTAACAGGTAACTATATCACCAATAATCATTTAAAACTGAAGTAGATATATCTTAATATCCCATATAATTAATCACAATATGTTGAACAAAAAAACCATGACAACTAATAATTTTATATACCTTAAGTTTTGAAAAGTATATTGACAAAATAACATTTAAATAAATGGGTTAGACGGGTCAAACAAGTTATACGGGTTGGAGACGAACATGATACGTTTATTACATGAGTTAGTCATGTTAACTTCAATATGATATGAACTATTAAATCTCAACCTATAATCTGTTAATTTCGTACCATGTCGTGTCACGTGTAAGATTTTGCCACCAAAATACAAAACCATCTTGAATTTATGTGTGCGCTAATTAATAATTTACACTTGACAAGTTTGTCATCTTTATTTATTTATTTAAAAACCATCTAGAATCTTTTTGAAGAATCAAAATCAAAACCATCTTGAATTCATGTGCGCACTAATGAATAATTTACACATGACAAGTACTTTTCTCCTCTTTATTTATTTATATTTATTTTTCTAAGTGTGTTATCTATATATGAAAAGTGCATTATAGCTCACAATTAGGTTCTATAGGGCATAATTTATTTATTTATTTTGAAAAATAAAGTCAAACTTTACACACTTGAGAAAAACAAATACAAATTACAAACGCTTGAGAAAAACCATTTAGGAGCAAAGTATGTTGAATAACATGAAATGAATTGGTACAACAACATTACATGTGTGTCTATATATAATAATAATAATAATAATAATAACAATAATAGATAAAATAGAAAGAAAATCCAATTAAATTTCAAATGGAATTTAATTAGAGTTTGATTTTGCGACATATGCCCCATCTAATCTAAATTTTAGAATTTTGTGCCAAGTGAGTTAATTTAATGTAAAAATTTAATTTCAATTAGAGTATAATTTTGCATCACCTGTCCCATATAATCTAAATTTTTAATTTTTTGTGCCAAATTAGTAAATTTAGTATATAAAACGAGGAGTCCAATATAATAAACCATAAAAAATATAATCATATAACTAAAAAAAATTCAAATTTATAAGTCATATATGTATACACACACACCAATAGGTAAACCTTAGAGAAAATTGAATTAAAATTTGAAATTAAAGCTTAGAGAAAATTGAATTATAATTTGAAATTATAATCCAATTTTGCGTCATGTGTCTAAATTTATGTGGAAACTACATTATTATTATCCACTTAAGCTTGTACCATGTGTCTACTTAAGTTTTTTTAACTTTGTGTCAAGTGAGTTAATGTGTGCAAAAAACTAAGAATCTAATATTAATGAACTATAAAATTTAAAAAAAAAATAATAATCACGTATACTTAATAAAAATCACCACATGTTTCTCAATAAATAAATAAAATAAAAATCACCACATAACGAAAATCACCACATGTTCTATCTTATTAAAAAAAAAAAAAAATGATCATAAGTAGTATTAAATTTAGGTAAGAATTTTAATATATGACTAATTACATTTACTTTAAAAAAATAATTTGACTAATTATCTATATTTTATGATAAAAATAGTGTTTAATTTTAAATGTATCTATATGTATGCATGAATGCATGTGTTACATGCTTTAAAAAAAATTAATTTCACTAATTATTTATATTTTTATAATAAAATTTTTGTTTAATTTTAAATGCATCTATGCATTTGCATGGAGTTACATGCTAGTATATATTAATAGGAAAAACTTAGAAAAAGTTTAATTAGAATTTGAAATTAGAATCCAATTTTACCCTGTGTGTCTAAATTTATGTGGAGATCATATCATAATTATTCACTTAAGTTTGTATCATGTGTCCACTTAAGTTTGTGTCATGTGTCCACTTAAGTTTTTTAATCTTTATGCCAAGTGATTTAATGAGTGCAAAATACTAAGAATCTAATATTATGAACTAAATTAAAAAAAAAAAAAAACTAATCACATGTACTCAATAAAAACCACCGCATAACAAAGATCACTACACATTCTATCTTATTAAAAATTAGAAAAAAAAAATGATCATAAGTATTATTAAATTTGGATAAGAATTTTAATATGTAACTAATTACATTTGCTTAAAAAAAAGTAATTTGACTAATTATTTATATTTTTATAATAAAAATTGTGTTTAATTTTAAATGTATCCATACGTATGCAAATGTTACATGTTATTTTTTTTAATAATATATTTGAATAATTATTTATATTTTTATAATAAAAATTATGTTTAATTTTAAATGCATCTTTGCATTTATATGGGTTACATGCTAGTTTCTCATTAAATATGGAAGCTCTTAAAATAGACAATAGAAATTCACACTCCATTTTAAAATGGGCTTTCTGGAAATCGAGCTTTACCCTTAGAAAGTTCTTTATTTATTTTTTTCTTCATGTGTTTGAAACTCTAAATTATCTCTTGGGCGATCACCACATTCTTCATGATCCATCTACTCGGTACAAATGCCACCTGATGAGTCCAGAAAAATCATTAAGGTCGTCCATTAATATGGACAACCTTGCATCATTAACAAACCAAAAGATGTAACCACTCAAGCATATTCAACACATTAATGTCAACTATTACTCATCGGTCTTAAACGCCAATCAATACGATAACTGTTACACCTGGGTAATAATCACCCTTAATTATGTATAACGACTATCCAAATCACCTATAAAAGGGATAGTCCATCTCACTTGTGAAGGTATGTCAAAAGCTACACAAAACACTATCTAAATACGAGAAATATGGGTTGATACTAACTTAAGCATTAGAGGCTCCCCCATCGGGCACAACCTGGTGGTCTCTTCGATCTATCTCTCTTTATCTTGTAGGTTCTACAAGATTATCTAAAGTTTCGGATTGGAGGAGTGACCCAATTGACAATTTTGGCATCATCACCACCTATATTGGATCTATCAATATCTGCTTAGAAGAGGCCTTTGTTTCACTTTCATCACCAAAATTTTAGAGATAACTTTGGGACGCATATAAACTGATAACTGTTGGCTGAAATTGTTTAAAGATAGCTTTGTAAGTTGTAACACACATTGCATAAATACATGGTCGGAATTGATTTAAGTTACGTTTGATACCCCATAATTAATTAATGAATGGATCATATTGAATTGGTTTGTATAATTGTGTGTTGCACACTTGCACTGGTGTGTATTGAACATTGGGCATGTATAAATGTACTAGATATCCTGGGTTATTAAGAGATTACGAGAAGATGCGAATTATAATATGCAAAATCGTTTCAAGGTATGGAGCAACTTAGCAAATATGATTAGTTTATCTTATAGTGACAATCTAAATGCTCTTCTAATTTTCACATGCATAGAAATGGACCATTTTTATATAGTAAGAACATGATTTTAAATTGCCGCTGTTAGACATGAGACATCACCACCGATCTCATACTTCTCGCACCTTCTTCAAGTGCTATATATGTTGTCGATCTACCACTGAGTCGTTGCTCTACAAACGATGATACTTGGTTTTAACTAAGCGCCAAAAGTTTTGCTGTTGAATGACTATACTTACTGTGTTAAATGCCCAAAGTTGGTATAAATTGTGCAAGACTACTACAAAACATCTTGATTGCCACTTAAGCATCATATAATGAGCCATTTAAGGACTACGTTGGTTGTAATACAGCCATTCAACTAATCAAAGGACCTTTTGTGTTTATCTCAAACTATTTTATCATATCTTTATGTTTTTGCTACTCCTTGTGTGTGTGTTTGTTCTCAAAAATTAAATTCCTTTTATGTTTTCTTTTACATGTTCATTTTACTTTCATTAATTACAGTATAAAAGACCCAAAAGGGATAAAGTTTGGACTCATCTTTCATTCATTAACAAATTTAGGTATCTTAAGTTTCTCAAAAAAAAAAAAAGGAAAAAAAAATGAAAGGTCCTTATAACTATTGAGTCTGTTCTGTATCATTGGCCCCAAAATACCGCAACATATTATAAATATTCGGTAGTACTAAACCTCATAGTACCTTAGCGATATTCTTTATTATTCAATTTCATTAATTGAGATCATTAAATCCTCTTGACTATGGAGCAACATATAAAATATAGTTAATTTATTTGCTAATAGAAAAATATCAAATCTCCTACGGAATTATTATAGAAAGTTCCCAAATTGACCTCATAATGAGTGAATGAACCCTTTTTTTTTTTTTTGTGTGTGTGATTTTCAAATTTGTTTTTATTTGCTTTGTTTGTTGTTTCTAGCTCTAAATTAAGGGGAAATATTGGTTTTATGCAATCACCATTTTAGTTATTTAACCCTATGCCCATCCATACCAGGTATGGTAATGTGATTCATGAAGCACAGGAAATGCTTTGGTGAATTGAATGTCGCATTATTTGATACATTAATAAAAACTACTACTAACCTTTCCCCCCCCCCCCCCCCCCCCCCCCCCCCCCCCCCACAAAAAAAAAAAAGAAAAAAGATGAAGAAGAAAACAACAAAAACATAATCACCCGTGATCCATTTGATTAACATTGTACTGTAGGGGTAAGAGGCCAGTCGTAATTTAATCGACAACCAATTACGTACATTATTTAACCTATTTGACACCGTGAAGGGATTATAGGAGACAATACAACTGGCTGCAACTAAGTAAATTCTTCAACCATTTTTACACTGGAATAGGGACAGCTCTTAGAGGATGAGCTCTCTGTAAGGTTATGCCAAACTTGTCATCCATGTCCATGTCAACAGGTTTAACCCCATCTTCAAGTTTCCAATTGAATGCCTGCACGAGCGAACCCAACATCAAGTGTAACATTCGAATTGCCAGTAGCAAACCAGGACATGTTCTTCTTCCACCACCAAATGGTATTAGCTCAAAGTTCAGTCCTTTAACATCAATTTCTGACCCTAAAAACCTTTCTGGCATAAATGATTTTGCATTGTCCCATGACCTCCGGTCTCGTCCTATAGCCCATACATTCACTAGCACTTGTGCACCTTTTGGGATAATGTAGCCACTGATTTCTACGTCTACTTGGGCTTTCCTAGGAAGTAAGAAAGGAGCTGCTGGATGCAACCGCAATGTTTCTTTGACTATAGCTTGTAAGTAAGGTAACCGAGGAATGTCTGATTCTTGAACTGGGTTACCTTTGCCAATTACTTGCTCTAGCTCTGCTTTGGCTGTTGACAATGCCTCTGGGTTGTGGAGTAGCTCTGCCATTGCCCATTCTAGTGTGGCTGAAGTTGTATCAGTGCCCGCAACAAATAGGTCCTAATCCATGTTCAAAAATCATGTTCATCATTCATAAGTACAGTAAATAAATAACTAACTATTAATGTCCTAGTGTACTTTGTCTGTGGCAGAGTTTTGCTAGAGATACTGATGTTTTCATGGAAAAAAACATTCCACTCACCTCACTCCCTTTTTCAAAGATTATCTTTAGCAGTTGTTGAAATTGAAGTGGATGTCAATTGTCATGTTCGAACAAAAATTCAACTAATGGTCCATTTCTTCTCTTGTTGATAATTGCAAGCTACTGATTTCCAAATTTCTCAAGTGAGGAAAAATCATTGCTACAGAAGCGAATAAGCGTGTATACACCTTAGCTAAAAAGTGGACAAGTCAACTTGTTGCGCCTCTTAAGATTTTTGTTGATTTGTATTCGGAAATTAATATGCTTTGTTCTGAAATTTCTGTTTCTATTTAGTTGAACAAAAAGGTACCATTTCCATCCTAAAGCGGTTAACTTCGGTCGAGAGCTGGTGTAAAAGTGAGGTTTTACGCCACAGAGAACCGCCAGGTCTGTCGTGTATTCGTGTTTTAGGATTGTAAAATTTAATTGAGTTATGATTGTGATGTGGCACTCCTGACCGAAGTTAAGTTTAACCAAAAAAGGTGAGGTGTTATTTTCTTGGTGGGGTAAGTAAAGTAATTGTTTGAGAGAGTGAAGGTGCTCTAGCAAAACGAGCAAGGTTACATGCACGCAAAAATTTCATAGCAATTAGGTCGATAAGTTTATAATGGATCTTATTTATTGAAATCACTTAGTACCATTAACATTTTGACACATCAACATATGTAAATTTTTTGTGTTAATTTACTTTATCCAGGCAAAACTCTTGGCTGCATGTACTGTTCTTCGAATTTGAATAAAATTTCTTATTCATCCAAAGAAAAAAAATTGAAAGAAATTCAAGAAGAAGCAGAGAGGGTAAGAAATAATACTGACCAGGAACAAACGCTCTATCTTAGTTTTGTCCATCTCTTCACTGTTCTCTTCACTGATGTTGAGAAGAGTATCTAACACATCCTTGTTCATGTTAGAACCACACACTTTTCTCAAGTGGAGCCGTTGGCAAATCATGCGGTCAAAGAGCTCTAAAATCTTTCCCAAGTGAACTGCCAAACGGTGCCTTACACGTTGGGGGTCCATCTTTTTTAACACGGGAAAATAATCTGCCAAGTTTGGTCTCCCAACCTCTTTCATGACATTCCAAACGATCTCCTTGTACTCTCTAGCCGTGTCAGAATTTGGGTCAGCCAAATCCACCGAAAAAATGGTGTTTGATAATAGATTAAGCGTGGTCTTGAAAGCAGCTCTCCCAACATCTACTGCCTCACCGTTTAGGCTGCTTTGATGAGTATCAGCTAGGAGGTCTTGCACTTTCTTGTGCCTGATAGCTTGGTTAGCATCAAGAGTCTTGTTGGAGAATATTTGTTCCATACATATTCTGCGAAGGTTTCTCCACCGGGTTGAAACAGGTATCCATGGTAAGCTAAACTCGTCGTGTCTGTGGGCTCGGACTGCATCTGGGATGGTTCGATTGGACAAGTGTTGGTCATGTATTTGAAGGACTTCTTTGGCCGTAGCTGCTGAAGAAATGACTACTGTGGTTACTTGGCCTAGTTTTAGGCTCATTATGGGACCATGGACCTCGGAAAGTTTTGCCAGGGACTTGTGTGGTTTGTCACCAAGCTCTAAGAGGTTTCCAATTAATGGAAAAGGTCTTGGACCTGGTGGAAGTCTTTTGGGGATTGCTTTGCTTTTTGAAATTACATGCAAGGCTTGGATTAAGAGCCAAGTGAGGCAAAGACATATTATACCGCTCAAGAAATTCATCTTAATCTATGAACTCTGATCGTCAGGAGAAAAGAGCTAAGTGAAAAGTGATACTACACTATACCTCACCGTTGTTCCTTTATAGTCAACAAGCAGAGTAGAAAAACACACCCACATGCTCTAACAGTACCAAAAAGCGCCACCTCTTTTTGGAAGAACTAAAAATAGATAAGATTGGGCTTCTGTCCAGGGCCACTGGCCACTAAATCCGTCCAGATACGGGCACGTATCCAGTGAGTACAATGGTACTCTGCTATATTTTGTTTCTTTCTATCAACCCAAAAAAAATATCCAAGAGTCAAAAGTATAGTTCTAATAATAATAAAATATATTGAAGAGTACTGTAATACAATGTTCGAAGATAAGTGGTTAGACAAAGAACTAGTCGACTAGGAAGAGACACGAACACATACTACAGCGGATTATGGTGAAGAGATTCTAAAGATCAGATATTTTCCAAGTCTCTTGTCCAGTCGACAAATTTTTTTTTAATAGCAAAATGATATGTATGCATGAGGTTGCATGATATCATTGTCATGATTCTCGTGGAGATTAAGAACTTGTTTGGATGGGATGAGTTTTGAGTGATATCACTCAATTTTTTGTTTTTATCATCCAAATCGTGTGGATCCTACGGATGAGCATTTGTTTGGATGAGTTTTGGATCATTGTTTCCATCACTCAATTCTCTGATTTTTTAGTGATAAGTTATGGAAATTGAAAACACATTTTAGGTGTTTTCAGTTTCCAAAACTCAGCTTTCAATGGTATTTTTGTAATTAAACCCACATACCCAGCCGCAATGTTTGACAAATTCTCTGTTTTTTTTTTTTTTTTTTTTTTTTTTTTTTTTTTTTTAAGGTGAAACCTAGCCACAATTTTTGAAGTTGAAAACTAGGTCTGAGTTAAGGTGCCAAACAGGGGGTTTGAGAAATTGAGGTATTTTAAGTGGTGAGTGATGAGTGATGAAAATTAAATAATGAAAATTGAGTGATAAAAATTACAAACCAAACGGGCCCGAAGTCTCCAACTATCGTACTGCTTATAGACTTGGGCGAAATTTATTTCCACAAAAAATGTTCTAAAAAAACTATTTGATTTTTCTATTTTTTGTCATGTTCTTGAAAATGTTGTATGAAAAATAAATGTCAACCCCTTGCTCGTGGTTAATTTAAGATTTTATCAACTTCTTAAATTAACCCATTAGGTATGATCGATTAGCATATGTTAATTCTCATTGATTAATTGTCACGCCCCAAATCTAAAAGGGTCCAAAGCATGAGAAAAGAACTATTAGGGGAGATACAACATGAGATTTTTCTTTTCTTTTCCATAGGATAAGAATATATAACCATACTAAAATCTCCACCTTACAAGTTAAAGCTCTATAACACATTTACGAACAATAACTAAATATCATGTGTCTCCACATAATACATGAATATATTACAAAACTCTAATTGGATTACACAAAATCACATTCTTATCAAGAATAAGGAACCTTATCATCGAGTCCAGGCCTACCGCACCTAAGGCTAACAAACCTCAAGTGCCTAACCTCCTATAGAAGTAATCATGACCTCGTTGCACATAACAAGATCAAGTCACCAACCATTTACAGCACAAGTCTCCAAATTTAACATAGTACTCCAATCATCACTAATGAAGTAAGCTCTATACTCGAGGTATAGCTAATTGATCTGAAAAACTGTTAGAGGATGGGATGAGTTAAAGCCCAGTAAGTAGCATAATTAATAGGGGTGGGGGAAATGCGAGTTTTATGATGATGAATAGTTTACAAAATATGTTTTAGTTTGAGAAATTTCTAACTGAATCCTGTAAGATCATTTTCAATAATAATGTGATAAGAATGATTATATGATGAAACACAAAGTTTCTCAAAATAATACCATGAAACCATATACTATAATCTATGAGCACTAACAATATAGTTCCAAAACCATAAAACCTAATATAAGATAGTTTATCACAAATATACCACACTACCATATAGACCGGTCAGGGGATCCACTCATTCACAATTGTCATAATATTGTCCTCTCTAGTATGCAGTCTTTTGGCCCTATGGGTAGCAACCTCACCCATACACTTAAGGTTTTGTCTCTCCCCCATGGGCAATAGGGAGAACGTGTCAATTAGGACCTCTTTTGCATGTGGTCTTTTGGTCCCATGGCTAGCAGCCTCATCCACACATAATCAAGGAACTTCTTCCCTCCATGGGCAACAGGGAAGAACGCATCATCCAAACTGAAAAGCCACTGACCTAGATCTGATTTCATTGTCACAAAGACTATGGAAACCAAATTGGGTGATCACTAGAAAATCACATATGGCATAAGGTTAAAACAACATAAAGTTCACAGGTATACATGAACTTTCAAATACATAGTTTATATCCAGGTGATTTTAGAAAAACCTTAAATAATCTAACTTCCAAAAAGTTTTTTAGGTTTTCAACTTCATTCTTGTCAAAAAGATTTCTATTAATTTTTCAAATAACAAGACAAGATAAGCATGTTTAAAATTTTCAATATATCATAAAACCCATGATTTCCTTATCGAAGATTAAATAAAATATGCTCATTTTTCCATGTCAACAATTCATGCATTCCCCCAAATGCAATTTCAAATATGATGCATTTTTCACATATAATAATATATAATAGGGTCACAACACAACACTTTTAAGAAAACATATATCTATATATAATTTTCCAAAATGTGTTTGACCCAAAAACAACGTTTATCCAACATGGTTATTTTCCAAAAATCCCATTAAAAAGCTACTTATCTTACAATCTACAAAAAACCTAATTCTCCAAGTTCCAAAAGAGATTAGCTAGAACCTAAACAATATCAAGCAAACCTATCACAATAAGCATAAAGCTTGAAATTGTATCTAGCTGCAAATTAGGAATTGCCAAATAAGCACTTAAATAGGCAAGCCTAGTACTTAACCTCATCAATAATGTATTCCACTTCCAAAGTTTCTCAACAATTTAATTCACAAGGCATAGGATCCAATTTATAATGTTAATCCATTCAATATCATCTCCAACATTATGACTGGCTTCCATAAGATTTATATAATATCATCAAGAGACCCATGTAAGCAAAATCACAATATCTTCCAAGACAAACAATTTATAACTTCAACTAACTCCAAATAATCAATAAGAATTACATTTACCATCTATTTCACATTAAAAAGCCAAAACCCCCAAATCTTCACCACTTAGATAGCCATAATTGTAAAAACTACAAACCTTCTCATCAAATAAATGCACAAGACAAAACCCATACATATAAACACATAAATGTCACTTCCAAAGATTTATATAATATCATCAAGAGACCCATGTAAGCAAAATCACAATATCTTCCAAGACAAACAATTTATAACTTCAACTAACTCCAAATAATCAATAAGAATTATATTTACCATCTATTTCACATTAAAAAGCCAAAACCCCCAAATCTTCACCACTTAGATAGCCATAATTGTAAAAACTACAAACCTTCTCATCAAATAAATGCACAAGACAAAACCCATACATATAAACACATAAATGTCACTTCCAAAGCTCATAAATCACATGGGTATCATTATCAAAGCTTAGATAAAAGTATAACCTCAAGCAAAAGTATAAAATCCCACCAAAAATATTAGAAACTTTTACCTCAAATAAAATATGTGAAGGTGCTTAGAGGTTCTTAAGGATTTTCTGATGATCTTGCTGGAAAAAATGATGGTGGAGATGATAGTATGGGGTGGGTACCGTGGGAGAGTGTGAGGGAGTGAAGAGAGGAGTGTTTAGACGTGGCAAAATGGGCGGGGTGGATTGGGTTTGGGTCAGGTCAATTAGGTCGCGGGTCAAAACGGGTCATTTTTAAATGAGTCAATCGGGTTGTAGGTCGGGTCGAGTCGAGTTGACCCGTATTTTTCAAACAAGTTTTTTTTTTTTTTTTTGAAATATATTCAATCTATCAATTGTTTATGAGTTCCTAAATTGTGATTAAATTCTCACTAGTGATACTGTTACCACTTAACAATAACACTTGATACCCAAATTTGGTACAACTCTTGTTCTAGCTTTTTAGAAGTTAATCTTGGTATAATCTTCGATCTGTTTAAAGTAGGAAGAGAAAATGAAGGTGGCAAATAAAGAATGACAAACTATAATGGAGTACATAACATATTAAGTAAAGAAGAATAAATAAATATTTTATAAGAATTACACATCAATCTCAATCTGCTCAATGTTGGTAGATGTGGCAAAACGGGCGGGTCGGATCGGGTTCGAGTTCGGTCAATCGAGTTGGAGTCAATTGGGTCAGGTTAGAAAATTCTGACCCGTTTTGCCATGGTTAGGAGTGTTAAAGAGAAAATGAAAAAGAAGAATCAGAGAGAAAGGAGAAGTGAGGAGTTTGGGCCGGCCAAGAGAGGAGATAAATTGAAATGAGTGGAGGGGAATGGTAGGGTAGGTGGGGCATGCGGGACCTAAAAAATATCTGTCCATAACTTTTTTTTTTTTTTTTTTTTTGGTGTTGGGATATTACATTAATAATCACCATATTTAAAGCAATAACAATAAAGTGAAGAAAACAAGCATATGTTTACAAAGAAAAAATTACTATGAGGGAAACCTTATTTATGCAACATACAATTTACTATAATAAGAGAAAATTTTACAAAATACTATAAAACCTTTATACCTAGACTTTACTTGGTAGATGAAGTTATAGTTGAATTCTTCTATTACTCCAAAACCCATGGAATCTTCAATATATGTGTTAGGTTCTAAAGACTTAGGTTTTTATGTATTTAGAACTCTAATTTGTGTTGTTGGCAAACCATGATCAAAATAATGTGTTTAATCATGTTTAGACTTGCTCAAAGTTGATTCGTTTATGTAAAGTTGGAATAAATTGTTGCAGGATTTAAAAAAGCAATTCAACCTATTTCGATCGATCGAAGCTTAGGCTCGATCAATCGAAAATCGGGTCTGAATGTTTTTTTCTGCAGAATTCCAACTCAGCCTTATTTTGTTTAAAATGTTTAAGGTTTTCTAATTTGTCCTAGGTATAAAAGGCAAACCCTAGCCACGTTTTAGTATTACTCATATTGCTGTTTGTGTGAATCTCTTGTGAGATCCTTGAGGAGCTTTCCTTTACATAAGCTTAGGGTTTTCAAGGAGGAGAAGTTTTCTACACCTTGATGATCAATTCAGTTGCTACCATTGAAGCTTGCACGTGGGTGCACGTAGCTGCTGAAGAAATGACTACTGTGGTTACTTGGCCTAGTTTTAGGCTCATTATGGGACCATGGACCTCGGAAAGTTTTGCCAGGGACTTGTGGGGTTTGTCACCAAGCTCTAAGAGGTTTCCAATCAATGGAAAAGGTTTTGGACCTGGTGGAAGCCTTTTGGGGATTGCTTTGCTTCTTGAAATTACATGCAAGGCTTGTATGAAGAGCCAAGTGAGGCAAAGACATATTATACCGCTCAAGAAATACATCTTTATCTTTGAACTCTGATCACCAGGAGAAAAGAGCAAATTAAAAAGTGATACAACACTATACTTCACCGTCGTTCCTTTATAGTCAACAAGCAGAGCAGAAAAACACACCCACCTGCTCTAACAGTACCAAAAAGCGCCACCTATTTTTGGAAGAACAAAAAATAGATAAAGATAACTGAGTTGACGTTTTTCATCCAGACATAACTATAGTAGTATATTTTCTTTCTTTCTACCAATCCAAAAAAAATATCCAAGAGTCAAAAGTATAGTTATAATAATAATAAATATAGGGATAAAACCTATTTTCGACCCTACATTTTTACGCGATTCCCACTTTGGTCCCTAACATTTTTTTTCACTGCTTTTAGTCTCTAAAATCAAAAAAACGATCTCGTTTTTGTCCCTACCGTCAATGCCCTAATGTCAAAGTCCTAGGTGGCAAACGGAACAACCTACTAGCTGACGTGACACTGATGTGGCGATTAAAATATTATTAAAACATATTTTTTGATATTTTTATATGTCACGTCAGCATTTTAAAATTTTTTTTTAAAGCCATGTCAGGAAATTTAAACCAAAAAAGAAAATATATTATAAAACAAAACTTAAATTTAAACAAAACTAATTTTAAAATTTTTAGTTTTAAACTTCTTCTTTTTTCCAAAAGGGTTTACAGCCGCACCATTCTTTTCTCCTCAACAGTCAATACCAAAGGCTCTCTCTTCTACTGACCCCATCTCTCAAATCCTAACCATTCCCAAGTCCTTCAATGGCCTCTGCAAACCCCTTAAATTCCAACCCTCTTGCTCCATTTCTTTCACTTCTCGTTCTCACTCGCGACGTAGCAGTAGCTTCGTTTTCAATGCCTCTCGCTCAAACAAGCTCTATCTCTTGGTTCAAGCTCTCTCATCTTTTCGGTTCAAGCCACCGCCACTACCTTTGATGGTCGAAGCCCAAGATCACGAGCTAAACATGATGATGCCACCGACAACCGAAAACCCAGATCTTCCATCTTTTCAGCTCAATCTCTTGATGTCTAGTCCGTTCTCTTTCTAACTCATCATCTTTGTCTCTCTCTTTAATCCCATGGCCAATTGGTACTGATTGGGTGGTCTATTGGTCCAGATCTGAAAAGAGAGAGAAGCATAGAGGATCAAGGTTTCCTTCTAGGTTTGTTGGGAATCTGTGGTTTGACGATGTAATTTATGGATTTTGGGTTGATGATTGGGTTTTCTCTAGGGGTTGTTGATGATTTACTGGTTTTGGAGAGAACGTGGAGTTGTTTGTTTTTATGGGTTTTTTTGTGTGTTTGTTTTTGAAGAAAAATTCTGGGTTTATGGGCCTGTTAGAGATTGAATTGGTTATTGGGTTTATGGGTTAATTTCTTCGATTTATTTATGGTTTTGTTTGGTTTCTTGGATTTATTTCTTGTTTTTCTAGATTTGAAGGAGTAGATTTGGTTGCTGGATTTGGATTTGGGGTTTGCTGGAGATTTGATGAAGAACACGAAGAACAACTTCAGTTTTTATGAAAAATAATGAAAGTAAAAAAAATAAAAAATTTAAGTTTTGTTTTTTAATATATTTTCTTTTTTGGTTTAAATTTTCTAACACTTTTAAAAAAAAATTAAAATGCTGACGTGGCATATAAAAATGCAAAAAAAAAATGTTTTAATAATATTTTAATCGCCACATCAGCGCCACGTCAGCGTCACATCAGCTAGTAGGTTGTTCCGTTTGCCACCTAGGACTTTGTTGTTAGGGCACTGACGGTAGGGACAAAAATGAGATCGTTTTTTTGATTTTAGGGACCAAAAGCGGTGAAAAAAAAAGTTAGGGACCAAAGTGGGAATCGCGTGAAAATGTAGGGACGAAAATAGGTTTTATCCCTAAAATATATTGTAGAGTATTGTAATACGATGTTCGAAGATAAGTGGTTAGACAAAGGACCAGTCGACTAGGAAGAAACACGAACACATACTACAGCGGATTATGTAAGCATGAGGTCGCATGATATCTTTGTCGTGGTCATTGGGAGATTAAGGGTTTGTTTGGTAGAGGAGTTTGAGTAGTGTTGTTTATAGTTTTTTAAAGTATATGTGGGTGAAAAAGTGTATGAAAATGTGTGAAATGTTATTTTAAAATTGAAAATGGATGTTTGAAATGTCCTACCAAACGGGCCCTAAGAGTTTCCAACTATCATACTACTCATAGACTTGGGCGAAATTTATTTCCACAAAAAACGTTCTCAAAAAACTGTTTGATTTTTCTATTTTTTGTCATGTTCTTGAAAATGTTGTATTAAATATAAATGTCAACCTCTTGCTCGTGGTTAATTTAAGAATTTATCAACTTCTTAAGTTAACCAATTATGTATGATCGATTAGCATATGTTAATTACTATAGATTAATAATCACCATATTTAAAGCAATAACAATAAAGTTAAGAAAACAAGCATATGTTTACAAAGTAGAAAAGCAATAGAGAACAGTCCAAAGAAAAAATTACTATGAGGGAAACCTTATATATGCAACAATACAATTTACTATAATAAGAGAAATTTCAGAAAATACTATAAAGCCTTTCTACCTAGACTTTACTTGGTAGATGAAGTTATAGTTGAATCCTTCTATTACTCCAAAACCTATGAAATCTTAATATATGGATGCCTTCATAGAGATGCACCAACACTTCATGACTGAAACCACTGGCTAATACTATAGTGACGTATTAGGCCAGTAATTATTGCTTTGATCCTTACCATGGCAGTAGCAACATCGTAGAACTTTTTTTTTTCCTATTTGCTGTGTGAACTCACATGTTAGAAGGTGGAGGCTTCGATGTTCTCCCTGAATAGCTCTAAAAAGTTGGCTACGCAACAACTGTTGAAGTCATGCGTAAAGGCCCCTTATATATGGGCTTTTAATTAGGGTTCAATATACTCATGAGACTGGCTTCATTAAAACACCCCAGACACAAGTTCTCCAATCCTAGATTTGTCTATCCTTAATTGAGAAGTAGTCCTGTTTTGATCGTTCGAAGGTCAATTGAAGGGCAGTCAAATTCTACAACTTGCTTTCAAAAGTGTAATACGAAGCATTGTAGATAGGGGTTAGAAAAAGAACTAGTCAACTAGGACAAGCCACAAAATATACCATAAACAAAGGATTAATGAAGACATTATGAAAAAATGTTAGGACCACAATCAATTCAACACCTGTGCATTAAGTAGTGTTCTTATATAATATATTAATTTATTAACTACTCAATTGAAATTTTCCCAATGTGTTATTTCTCCAACATACACCTTACTTTAATTTCATTGTAATATCTAATATGATAATTTTGAATAATAAAGATTTGGTCAGAAAGAGCTTTATGATTGTACGCTATTAGACTAAACCATATAATTTCTTTTCTTTATCTTTTAATTTTTTCTATTTGAGACTTTGGTTATTTTATAAAAAAATGAAGCCATATAAATACATGATAAGTTATAATTGATGGAACAAATAACGAAACAAAAAGTAAAATAGAAGATTTGTATTCAGACCAAACCATATATTTTCCTTTGCTTCTGTTCTCTCCTGACCAAACCATATCGTTTGTTTTTATTCGTTTTAGACTCAAACGGTTCAAATTTTGAAAAAAAAGTTAATACAATCGCACATATATTTGGAACCAACAGCACAGGTTTCTTAAAGCCTTATTAAACAAGTGCCTCACGGACAGCTTCACTGGAGTGGTGTAACATTCAAACTGGAAAACCACTTAGATTAACCACCCCTTTTGATATCCTCGAGTAATTTTATGCCATGAAAATGATGAAACAGTACACCAAGACCCACACAATAGAGAAAGAAGAAGACGTGGGTGAGCTTGTAATTGTCCAATAAATGGATAATGGCTCCAGCAGATTTACAAAGTCATTTTCCTTTCTTTGAGGGGCAATCTTATTTAATTATAATTATGGAGGCAGTCAATTTTATTGTGGATTTGGCATATCTTTTTTTATTTTGGGGGATTTGGCATATCTTAAATTGCGTTTGACATTGACTTAAAAAGTTAGTTTTTATTTTATTTTATTATTTTACTTATTTTTACTACCATTTATATGTCACATTGTATTTTTGATACTTTATGGGTCTCACTGTATTATTTCAACTACTTTTTAGCTTTATTTACAGTACTTTCAAGAAAGAATTTTCAGTTTCAGTTAAATAAGTTGTTCCTAAACAGACATTTAAGAGTTTGGCTTAACTCCAGTACTTTTTTAATTGGACATATCCTTTTGATTTAAATATACAATGGTAAGTGGTAGTGGGTTTTAATATCTATATTTTATTTAGTTAGTGAGTAACATGATAGTCTCTCATTAAAATAAAAGGATATTTCAATTAAAAAAATATTGAAGGTAAATGAAACCTGACATTTAATATGACACAGTGGCGGAGCCAGGAATTTAGGTCAGGAGGGGCAAGATTATAAGTAAAAAACTAATCTAAAATAATTAATCAATATTAATAACAAAATAAATAAGCAACTACATGCTAATTTGGTTTTTCACACCTAGCTTAATTTACTTAATTGACCTTGAAGATTTTTCATATTTTGAAACCACTGCATGATTTTTTCACACTTAATAATCTTAAATATATCTTTCTAAATAATCATTCATCCATTGATCTCTCATTTGATTGCATAATCGATTTTTAATTATGTTCATCGCTGAAAAAGCTCTTTCAATAATAGTTGTTGCAACTGGTAAGATCAATGACAAGGTTACTAATGAGTAAACCAATGGATATGAAATATCATTTTTCATTTCTACCATCTTTTCAGCAAGCAATCCAATTCCTTTAAGTGCTGAATACTTTTAAAAACTCAACAAAAACTCTAAGGTAAAAATCGAAAGAGACTAGTATCAAAAGATTTTTTTTTTTTTTTTTTTATTTTTTTAATATGAGGCATCCTTTACTCCTTTATACTCTATATATATATATATATATATATATATATAATTTTTTTTTTTTTTTAGAGTCCTATTAGTATTATTATTAGGTAGTGTAATTCCTTTGTCATTTGACAATATGATCCTCTTTTTTTTTTTTTTTTTTTAAATCATTATTAGGTCAACCCCATTTCCCTATGATTGCTTTTACCTTATGTCAGCCTCATTCCCTTATAATTCCTGTTTCCTTAAAGCAGTAGGATTTGCATCTTCTGTACAACTACAACCTAATGTCTTTTGTGTGGGTGGCATGTGCAATATATGTACCATATTAGTACTAAAAAAATTTCAAAGTTCAGGGGGGGCGCCTGCCCCCCCTCCCCCCCCCCCCCCCCCTCCTCCCTCCGCCCCTGATATGACATGATATGTCTGACCAATTTGGCAATTTGGTTTGTAATCCAAAGTTGCAGACAATCCAAATCGGATTTGGATTACACCGCAATTGCCTCTTTCTACTAAAATTTTTTTATTACCATAAAAAAAAAATTTATTACCATTTTCTACTTTTTAATTTTTAATTTATTTTAACTTTATTTATTTAATGGTTAAAATAAGAAGTTGCTTTTTTCAGGGCACACATATTATGAAGCCAATCAATTCACGCTGATTAGGATGAGATCAAGTAGTAGTTTTTCTTTTGTTGTTTTTGTCAAACCACCACCTATGGTGGGTACTTTATTAACCTTTGATAAGGTTAATATATTTTATAATAGACCTATTAATCCCTAGTCTATGAGTATGTTCAATTCTAACAAAAAAAAAAAAAAAAATCTTAGCCATTCAGAACAATAGCATTAGGTGATCTCAATCCAAATCCACGTGATTCGCCAACTCGTTCAGTAGGGTTGGTGGAGAGAATCCAAATGATAATGTACTGAAAATCCAAAAATCTATGCATGTAAGTCATGTGAGAAGCGTGCGATATGGTTTATCAAATAAAAATAAAAAAATAAAAAAGAAGGAAAGAAAAAGAGATGCGTGCAATATTATTTTATAGGAAGTTTGGACTTTGGACGTATTATATTATTCTGATAAACTTTCTTAAAAAAATATATATATTATTCTGATAAAGTTTAGACGTATTTTTGTCTAATGGTATATTTGAGGTTTTTCAAAATTTTGAAGGTTTGCTCCACTTAAAATACTGGTCGAATATATTGAAATTGTCTGTTTTCAACAGACACCCCCAAAATATGTCGAGTTCTGTCTCCTATCCAAAAAGTATATATATATATATATATATATATATATATATATATATATATATATAAATATATTTTTTGTGACCACCCCTACCCATCAAGTTCAACCAAAAAAATATATTTATATATTATTTATATTATTCAATAAATGTTAATAATAAAAAGTTAATTAGAGAATTGTAGAAAAAGAATATACCTAATTTATCTAGATTTTGTTTAGAAAAAATCAAACCTAATTTAATTCAAATTTGTTTAATATCAGTTTACTTTATTAAAAGCATCTTCTTTTTACATAAAAATTGACTTTATATGTGGGTTTCACATAAAAGACTCATATTTATGTGAAACTAATTGTTAATCTGTGCGATACATAAGAAAGTTTCTAGTACTACTAAAATTTTAGCAAATTAAATTTTTTTTTTTTTGTCAATTCAATGATTAAATGAATGACACTGTTAATAGTGCTTTCAAAAGAATTTATTAGAAGCCAAATGCAATAATTTAATCTGTATCCATTTTTGATGCTCTAACATCGGTTATTGCTTACACAACAATAATGTTTTTGATGTTCGCAGAGCATTGGTTTTTGCCTACACAACAAAAAGTGTAATAATTCAAATTCAAAAATGACATATCACATCTAAAAGAAACACTAACAAAAAGTAAAAATATAAGACATGCACTATGTTAGGACATATGTGAATTATGTTAGGAACATATGTCAATGTAGAATTGGCTAATCCTTCGACAAAATGCACTTTATTTGTAATTGGGCAGATCTAGGATGTGTTTAATATTTCAAGGAACAAGGTTTTAAGTCCAAGTGTTAAAACCATGCAAATCTATCCAATAATCAAGTAAAGAAGTGCTAGATTTTAAATCTCGACAGCTAGCTCGACAGATAGCATCTATTGAGATTTAAAAGACAGCTTTTTTCCCAATGCTCGACAGCTGCTTGATAGATAACTTATCTTTTGTGATTTAAGAAAATCAGTTTTTCAGATCTGATTTTACTTCAATTCGTGTATGCATGTTTAGGCTTTCTTTTCTTACAATCCTAAAAATATATAAAGATTATTTTAAGGGCCATCATAGCTGATGCAAGTGAGTGCAACTTGATGCAAAGGTTTTTCACAAGCATATTGTGACCGGAGATAATTTGCCCTAATTCATCTTTCTTTTCAAGAAGCTGTAGCGTTTGTACACTGTAGGGTTTTGTAACCAATGAACTTCGTGATCTTCATCATGTTGATGAATTGAAGAACTTTGCAGCCAACATCCTTTTAAAGTTGGAAGTTAGTCACATACTTGGATCCGTGCATTGATTGGTTAGTCACGTACTGAGAGCCGTGTATTGAAAGGAGAGATTGTCACTACAAAACAAGTCCAATTGGGTATTGGGGTAAGGGTTCAATTGTAGGTTGGTATAAGGTACTATGATTCCTTTATTTGTAACCACTTGTTGTGATAATAGTGGACTCTTGAGAGTGGTGACCTTAAAATCACCTAGTGGGGTTTTTGCCTTGGAGGATTTTTTTCATTCGTAAACAAATCACCGTGTCAACTTTATTTTCCGTTGCATATTAACTTAGTTGGTGATTTGCTTGTGCTACCACGCATATTGCATGTTAATCGGATTAATTAATTAATTTTGCTAATTAATTGGTTAATTCATCACAAGGGATCAATACATTTTGGCTTATCAAGTGGTATCAAAGTAGGCACATTCTGATTAGGGTTAATATTTGCTGTGTAATCCATTGACCCCTGTTATCATGGATAGAGGACAATCTTTAATTATACCTTCTTTATTTGATGATACTAACTATGCAAAGTGGAAAGTACGCATGAGAGTTTTTTTTACAGTCATCAGATGAAAAAGTATGGCAAGTTGTGGAGATAGGTTGGACCAAGCCTAAGGAAGCGCCAACTGATTGGGATGACACAAAGATCAAAGTGGCTAACTTCAACAACAGGGCATTGAATGCCTTATTTAGTGCAATCACGAATGAGGAGTTCAAGAAGATATCTTCCAATAAACTATAAAGGAAGCGTGGACCATCCTCCAGACAACCTATGAAGGAACCAAGGCTGTTAAGGATTCAAAACTTCAAAGGCTTACCACGAGCTTTGAAGAGATTAAGATGGAGGAGTATGAGTCATTCGATGATTTCTATATCAAGCTCAAGGACATAGTGAACTCAGCCTTTAATTTTGGGGAAACCATTCTCGAACCTAAGATTGTTAAAAAGGTGCTTAGATCTCTACCCGAGAGATTTCATGCTAAGATCACCGCGATTGAGGAATCAAAGGATATTGACAAAATTCCTTTGACAAAAGCTAGTTGGCAATCTGTAGACCTATGAGTTGGGTTTGACAAGGATTAGGAAATCTAGTAAGGGTAAGAGCATCGCATTAAAGGCCAAGAATAGTGACACAGATGAGTCTTCAGACAATGAAGATTCCAAAATAAAATCCTACATTACAGCTCAAAAAGTTTATGAAGAATGCCAATACTAAAGGATTTGACAAAGACTGCAAGCAGTCCAGTACATCTCAGTTCAAGAACCAAGACAAGGGAAAGAAAGGTGCCAGGGATGGCAGTCAGTACACTGTTCCCTCAGGACCAAAGTGCTTTGAGTGTCAAGGCTTTGTTCATATAAAACAAGAGTGCTCCACATATCCCAAGACCATTGGGAAGAGCAAGGCATTTGCTGCTACTTTGAGCAACACTAAGCATGATGATGGTTCTGATAATGAGGATGATGGAATCCTAAATAACTTCACTGCCACTGTAAATCCTACTGAGAGGATTGTTGAAAATGCTAATGAAGAAGAGGACTTGGTGGAGTCTAAATTTGAGAAGATGGATGAACAAGATAATATCCACACAACCTATGCAAAATTATACAAGGTCTTAGAAAAGCATGAGAAGTTGTATAGGTTGGCGACGAGGAAGCTTAGTGAAATGGAGCTTGAACAAGAAGAAATCTCCACGAAGTTTGATGAAGCCAATCAGACCATTGGAGCATTGAGATTTGAGAATAATTTCTTGGCTAAGAAGACTAAGAAGTTTGAAGCAGAGTTGTTTCAAGTCAAAGCTCAACTAGAGAGGACTTCAAGTGCAAAGCTAGACGAGATGCTCAGCCTTTAGAAATCTGATTCTGATCAAACCGGTTTAGGGTATGACTTCTCTTCTCCTAATATTGCTTCTACTAGTATTATTGTGTTTGTTTCTCCCACTAATAATGTTGAATTTGAGAACAATGATGTCAAAATTGCTTTAGCTTGTGAGAACTTAGAAAAGGGTAAATCTATCTTAGAAGCACCCCCTAAGCTTGATAAGAAAGAAACTAAAAACCTTAGGGCTAAGAAAGGAAATACTCAAAAGTCTAAATAGAAGAAGCAACATCTCTATCATCACTGTGGAGTAACTGGACATACTCGACCAAATTGTTATAAGTGGTTAGCCACTCAACAGAGCAACAGTATGATCTCATCGAGAAACCAAAATCAGTTTCCATCCTCTTTTACTCTTCTTAGAGATCTACTTAAAGCTCTCATGTTCCTTTTAAAATTGAACAGTTTCAATTCTTTCCCCTCTTCGCTAGATCAAGGGTTTGCAAAACAGAAAAGTTCTTTCAAGATGTGGAAGGAAAAATGCTCCAAGTAATTTAGTCACTTTTTCTCTCTCTCACTTTCTTGTTTTTGAGTATGCATTACTTGTGTGTTGTACTTTCTTGTTTTGAATCAGTTTAGTTTTATGCTTTACTTTGTTTAACATATTTTTGTTTGTTTACTTTCATTTTTATTTTATTTTGCTTTTCATAAAAAAAAAAAAAAAAAAAAATTGAAAAAAAAAATACAGAAACAGTGTGTTTTGTGTACATTGGTACTTGTGTACCTTGGATGTCCATTGAAACAAAATTTTCTAAACTTTGTATCTTTTGTAGCTTAGATGAGCATCTCTATGCACAACTAAGCAAATGAGCTTTATGGTTCATGTTTGTGATGAGTAAAATTAAGTAATCTCTTATACTTAATACTCGTATCACTCTTTTTGACAAGAAGGACTAGAAAATCCTAAGAGAAAGACATAAATAACCATCTCACCACTGTTACCCGCCAATTATAAAATAACATCTGTATGTTTTGGCATAGCAAAAGTGCAATGTTAAAAGCTTAATATAATTGGGTATTTCTTTTTTCTCTCTTATATGTCCATGAATGATATGCTCAAAAAGAAAAATATGCAAAGAAAATCAAAAGAAAAAAGAATCAAAATGCTTTTAAATATGGTTGCAAGCGTGTTTCTAGGAGATGTGGGAGTTATAGGATGTACCTCAAAGGTGATAGTTCCCGTCAAGCAGTTATGATTGAGTGTGAGTATATGTGATTTTCTCATATCTCAAATCGTCATAACATGTAGACACTTATGCAATCTTGTGATGTTTTTCACACACAACACGCAATATTCTTTGCTACTCTTGATACATGTGCGGGTATAATATGATTTGTCCATCTCAAAAAATACATGTGTTAATGTATACTCACTAAACTATCTTAACTTGTTTTTGAAACATAAAATTGGTTAGACTTATTTAGGGTGTATGTGTGTTTTGGATCTAAATGCTTGACATTTTTCTAGTTGATAGATGTTTTGGAGAGTTCAAAATGTTATTTGGATCTTTGGTTGAGTAGCATGTTTGATTGCATTCATGTTTGTGTACTTCTCTTTTTTGAAAAACTATTTTTGAGCAATCTCAACAACTTCTCAACACCTCTCGACAACTAGGCTATCTATCAAGCCTCTTGAGCTTCTTTTCTCGATAGCTGTTATCCCAATTTCAATCCATCGAGGTTTTTGAGAATCAGGCTCGATAGCTGCTCGATAGTTTCTCGATCCATCGAGGAAGTTTCTGTATGCTTGATAGCTTCTTGATCCATTGAGGTCACTTTGCTATGGACACCTCTTAATAGCTTATTGATAGCTACTTGATAGCTCCATCTGGCTAATTTTAATTCTCAACACCTTTCGATACCTGCCGATCCATCGAGCTACGTATTTGTCTATATATAGGGTTAGTGTGATTTCTATCTCATTTTCTTCCATCTCTCTCGGTAGAAACTCTCTCATTTCTCTTCCAAACTCTTCCCACTCACACTCTTCACCTTCCCCACTTAATTTTTGGCCCAAACATTGTGTTCTTCATTTGGTATGATCTCTTTTCTATCCTTTTTCATGCATTTCATTCATTTTAGACCTAGATTTTGGGATTTTTGAAAATTTTAGGGTTTTTCAAAATTGATGAAGTGTATGTGAAATTTTTGGGATGGGTTACGTATAAATGTTTTTAAATGATCATGCATTGCATCACATTTGCATTTAACTATGATTCATGCATTTTAGATGTGTGATTACTATGTTGAAATGATATGTGTTCATAGGTTTGGATTGGGTTGAGCCCATGGTACTTTTATTTTTGCATGTCACATGTTCATGCATTTTTCATGCATACATACCTTCATTTATCTCTATTTTGATATTGATCTATGTTGGTGCTTTTCTACGTGTTTCTTTCTCTCTTCCTTTCTTTTGTTAGTTGCTGGCACCTAATCGGAAATCTATTCCGTCTCAGAACCTTCTTTATTCCAAGGCATCTTCTTCTTCTTCCCCTGCTGATTCTACTCCATCTCACGTCTGGTTCCATGATGATAAAGCCTGCAAGGACTTTTCGGAGAACTTCTCACGACGCGACATTCATTCGAAATGCCAAGTCATTCTATCGGACTTTTCTGATACTAACCTTCCCACTGTCATCTACAGTAGGGGTTGGGAGTCACTGTGTGGCATCCCGGTCACCTGTCCTTCCGTGATCATACATGAGTTTTACTCTAACATGCACGGATTCGACTATTCTGTACCTCACTTTGTCACTCATGTTGTAGGTACACGCATTGTAGTCATTCCGGATCTTATATCCGAGGTGCTACATGTACTGAGGGTAGAGTTTGCCATCTACCTCGGTTGTGATTGTCTTAGGACTATGTCTAAATACGAACTCTCATCTCGCTTCTGTGAGACACCTTTATCTTGGGGTGATTGTCAAAACACCCTTTGCTCGGACTTTGCAAAATGTTCGAGATTCCTTAATATGGTGATGACATTTGTTCTCCATCCCTTGTCTCACTATAATTCCATTATTGAGCCTTGAGCTTGATTTTTGTTATCTCTTCTTGAGGGACTCACTATTAATTTTCCCTCTCACTTTACACTTTCCCTTATAGATGTTTATAGGGATATAGTGATCCGAGATAAGCTCATTTTCTCTTTGGCTATCACGCGGATTCTCCGCCATTTTTCTGTCTCCTATTTTAAGTCTACACACTTCTCTCCTATGTGTGCCATAGATGCTACTACCGTTAGACGGAATGAGGCCCAACTTCGATCGAAGCGGCCACAGACTAAGATGGCTACTTCTCCGGCTTCTTCCACTCCTTCTACATCCGTTCCTTCTTTATTAACGGGTGGTGTGACCTTCGAGGTAGTCATGGTGCAGCTTCAGGGCATGGATGCTTGCCTTGACACACTTAGTGATGAATTGTGTCAGGTGAACACCAGTGTCAATCGTATTGCTGGACGGCAAGCTCGCCTTGGTGGCTTCGTGGTGTCTCCCTTTCTTTCTTCAGAGGCATCTGAGGACGAGGAGGGTGATGGTGATTTCGACGATGATGATGATGATGATGAGGATGAGGATGCTAGCTCTTTCGATGATGACACGATGATTGCTTGAGTTACTTACCCTTTGTCATTTGTGACAAAAAGGGGAAGTAGTTTTGGGTATAAGAGTAGTCATAGTCTTAGGGGCAAAGTTAGCATAGGACATTTTTGTGTTAGGGGGAGTGGTTTTGTTTATGAGGGAAGTAGTGAGGACTTTTCGTGTCTTTTATTTTCTTTACTTTTCAGATACATTGTTCTTATATTGTGATAGCAAACCTTGTACTCATTTTTGATGTGTGTATATATATATATATTGAGGTTGTTATTACAGTTTCACCTATCTCTTTATGTGTTGTTTCTTTTCTCTCTTTATGCACATGCTTCATATTAATTGTATGAAATTGTTTATTTCTGTTTCACACTAAGATGCCGTGATGAGTTTTGTTTAAAATGTTTTACAAATACAGATTTTCAAAGTCTTTCTTGCCACATACTCTCTTCTTGCAAAATTTTTCAAGAGTTTATGTTAGGATATATTTTATTGTATTCAACAAGTGAGTAAAGTTGAGTGATTTATGACTTCTCTCATATGTTCATTTGTTTGTTGTGGTTTTGTCATGGATTGCCAAAGGGAGAGATTGTTAGGACATATGTGAATCATGTTAGGAACATATGTCAATGTAGAATTGGCTAATCCTTCCTTTGACAAAACGCATTTTATTTGTAATTGGGTAGACTTAGGATGTGTTTAATACTTCAAGAACAAGGTTTCAAGTCTAAATATTAAAGCCATACAAATCTGTCCAAGAATCAAGTGAAGAAGTGCTAGATTTTAAAGTTTGACAGCTAGCTCAACAGATAGCATTTATCGAAGTTTAAAAGGCAACTTTTGCGTAATGCTTAACAGCTGTTCGATAGATAACCTATCTATTTAGATTTAAGAAAATTAGTTTTTTAGATCTGGTTTCACTTCAATCCGTGTATGCATGTTTATGATTTCTTTTCTCCCAACTCTAAACATATATAAAGATTGTTTTAAGGGCCGTCACAGTTGATGCAAGTGAGTGCAATTTGATGCAAATGTTTTTCAAAAGCATATTGTGACTGGAGATAATTTGCCATAGTTCATCTTTCTCTTCAAGAAGCTGCTGCATTTGTACGTTGTAACCAAGGAGCTTTGTAATCATTATCGTGTCGATAAACTGAAGAACTTTGCAACTAACATCCTTCTCAAGTTGGTGGTTAGTCATGTACTTGGATCCATGTATTGATTGATTAGTCACGTACTGGGAGCCATGCATTGAAAAGAGAGATTGTTACTATAAAACAAGTCCAATTGGGTATTGGGGTAATGGTTCAACTGTAGGTTGGTATAAGGTACTAAAATTTCTTTACTTGTAACCGCTTGTTGTGATAATAGTGGATTATTGGGAGTGGTGACCTCAAAATCATCCGGTGGTATTTTTGCCTTGGAGGTTTTCCCAATTTGTAAACAAATCACCGTGTCAACTTTATTTTTCGCTGCATATTAACTTAGTTGGTGATTTGTTTGTGCAACCACACGTATTGCATGTTAATCGGATTAATTAATTAACTTGGCTAATTAATTGGTTAATTCATCACAAGGGTCAATACATCTTGGCCTATCGCACTAATAACCAATAATCATAATATCAACTCAACCAAATCTTATTAAATTGGTTTGAGCCAACTTCAATAACTATATTTTACTATGACAAATAACCTTCTTCATGAGACTTTTGCTTATGTTATCATACTAAATGTTGGGTTAAGATAGCTTGACCCTGATTAATTAATTCAATTACGCAAGTTGATTAATTTGGTCAAATTACATGTAAATCGTGGAGGCACCAACAAATCACCAAATAAACTAAATGCAGCGGAAATTAAATAAATACGGTGATTTGTTGACGAATGGGGAAACTTTTAGGAAGACAAAAACCCCACCGGGTGAATTTAAGGTCATTACTCCAAAGAGTCTACTAATCAATAATCAACCGGTTACAAGTATGAGGAATCTTGCCATTACCCTGTCCTATTTCAAAATACCAACCTACAGTTGAACTTTTGCTTCAATACCCAATTGAACTTGATCTTGTAGTAGCCTTCTTTCATTTGATGCACAAATCTCCAATTTGTGACAAACTTCTTTGCATAGATCTTAGTACATGACTAATTCCAGCAACTTAAATGATTGTTGTTGGCTGCAAAGTTCTTCTCTTCATCAATAATGAAGATCAGGAAGTACTTGGTTACAAAACCTTATAGCGTAAAAATTTAGTAGCTTCAAACAGAGAAAAAATAAACTCTTGGTCTCTATATGTGTGCGTGATGGCTCTTAAAATAAGTCTTATATATGTCTAGGGTTGTGAGAAAAGAAACCCTAAACAAATACATCAGCTTGGGCTGAATTTCAAATCTGGAATTCTGAAATCATAATTCTTGATAGAGCGATCTTGTGTTGAGCTTCTTCATTTAACCTTGATAGCATTATATATCGAGTTTCAGTCGAGACTTAATGAAACAGTTTTTCTTCACTTGTTTCTTGGATCAATTTTCATGACTTTAAAGATACCACTTTATATGTTTAATCAACATACTTCTTGATATATTAAACCCATCTTAGATCTACCCAATTACAAGTAAAGTTCGTTTTGTCAAAGGATTAGCCAATTACATAGAAAATTTGACCCTAACACTAAATATGAGAAAACAAGTGCAAACATATTGATGCGGACTCTACACTGTATACCAAAGAGCCTCTCTCGGATTGCTTCATTCTTTTATCTGGCTCTACATCTAAAGCTCTCCCATCATAACCTTCTTGCCTTGCAAAACTTTGCGGACAAAAGTAGAATCACTCCACCTTTATTTATGAGATGCACTCCTTGCTCTTAATAATTAAGATAAATAGATAACTTATACATTTACAAAATTTTTATTTTCTACTTTTTCAGCCCCCAAATAAAGTTAGTGTCTTGATTTTATCAAAAAGCTTCGCTGCCATTAGTATTAAAATTCTCAGAATATACACCATTAGCATAAATATAAATTGATTCAAAAGCAACCTTATTTAAAAAGAACCATAAAACTCAAATATTACGAGAAACTAAATAAATGAAATCATTACTATCAATACTAATAGTAAAATTCTCATTAGTCTAGTGTAATATAGACAAATGTATATTTTTATAGAAATATCCTATAATACATATACAATATCGTTTACTTCCATAGTCATGTGCTAAATGGTTTTGTGTTTTTTTTTTTTTTTAAAATTATTTTATTTTAATTTGTGCCTTTAGTAACAAAATTCACAAAGTAGTTTAAACTATTGCGTAGAAATGGAAAATGACTTTATTCTAATAAATGCTTTAAAATTCAATCAAGTTGCATCAACTACCTATTATTTCCAGGTTTTGAAAACAAAACTTGATACTGATTGAAAAAAGAATGAAATAAAAATATTAGCAATTCAGAAAATGAAGAATAAAAAAATAAGAGCATAAATAGAGGGAGATTGTTGGAAGCAGAATTAACAAACCTATAGGCATAATTGTTAAAATTTTAGACCTGATTGAAAAGGAAGAAACTATAAAAGTTGAAGCTTGACAAGCTCTCTTGTGTTGTTTTTGTACCTCTTGAGGTAGGGAAACCAAGGTTGTAAAAATTTTAGACCTTGTTAAAATAGTTATTAACCAATTTTCAGGTCAAGTTTTTAATTAAATAAACTATAAACAACCTTGGTTAATCAAACAATTACCAATATTGAGTATATAGTAATGTTGTGGAAATATAGAAGACAATAATATATGATGACCAGGAAAATCAATGGAATCGAAATTCCACAGTAAAAACTCAGGAAGAATTTAACCTATAAATCCCAAGGTAAACCAATTCCACTAACTTATAAGAAGTTTTACAATAACAAATAACCATATTTTAGGTAAAACTTATTAAAATTACCCAATACAGCTTCGAGTCTACAAAGTTCCTCAATTATAGAGATGTTGCAACGTGAACCTCCAGTTCATGACTCCAAGAATTGGTAGAGGATTTTGAGAGCAAGAGGCACAAAGCCTTTAAATCTATATGAGAGCAGCTCCCAAAGTATTTTTAACGTGCATTAGGGTTTGCTTAAATGCATTTGACTTGTTTGCACGAAACCCTAATCACTTAATGAGTTGAAATCACAATTCATTAGACCTAAGATTCGATTGGTCGAGTTTAAGCTCAATTTGTCGAATTTAGGCCTGGGTAGGTGTTGAACAAGTTTGATTTGCACAATAAACTTTAGCACCTGGGTAGCAATCTTGACAACACTTAAACACTCTCAAAGCACAAAATAAGACACTTTTACTTATGGTTTGCCAACCTAAATCTAAAAACATGATAGAGCATAAAATTGAACACAAAAAATGAGACAAAAGTTTTTATAGTATGTGAGAGAGTGTAGGTGCTCTAGAGCAAAACTCTCTAATTGCTGCAGCAGGTACTGTTCTTTGAATTTGAATAAAATTTCTTCTTTTTCCAAAGAAAGCAAAAATTATGAAAGAAATTCAATACAAAGCAAAAAGGGTAACAAATGAGGGTTAAATTTATTACACACAAACTGTTTTACATAGATTTATACACACCTCAAAGTTGAAAATTGTGACTTCAAGTCATGATTTCAGTTACTTTCAAGATGTGTGTTAAATTATGTAAAATAGTTTGTAGGTAATAAACAATACTTAATAAATAATACTGACCAGGAATAATCGCTCTATCTTAGTTTTGTCCATCTCCTCACTGTTTTGTTCACTAATGTTGAGAAGGGTGTCTAACATATCCTCACTCGTGTTAGAACCACACACTTTTCTCAAGTGGAGCCGTTGGGTAATTATGCGGTCAAAGAGGTCTAACATCTTTCCAAAATGAACTTCCATACGTTGCCTAACGCATTGTGGGTCCATCTTTTTTAACACAGGAAAATAATTTGCCAAGTTTGGTCTCCCAACCTCTTTCATGATCTATTCCAAACGATCTCCTTGTACTCTCTAGCCGTGTCAGAATTGGAGTCAGCCAAATCCACCGAAAAAATGGTGTTTGATAATAGATTAAGGGTGGTCCTGAAAGCAGCTCTCCCAATATCTACTGCTTCACCGTTTAGGCTGCTTTGATGAGTATCAGCTAGGAGGTCTTGCACATTCTCATGCCTTATAGCTTGGTTAGCATCAAGTGTCTTGTTGGCGAATAGCTGTTCCATGCATATTCTGCGTAGTTTTCTCCACCGAGTTGAAACAGGTATACTTGCCAAGCTAAACTCGTTGTGTCTGTGGGCTCGGAGTGCATCTGGGATGGTTCGATTGGACAATTGTTGGTCATGTATTTGAAGGACTTCTTCAGCCATACCTGCTGAAGAAATGACTATTGTGGTTACTTGGCCTAGTTTTACACTCGTTACGGGGCCATGGACCTTGGAAAGTTTTGTTAGGGACTTGTGGGGTTTGTCACCAACCTCTAAGAGGTTTTCAATCAATGGAAAAGGTTTTGGACCTGGGGGAAGTTTTTTGGGGATTGCTTTGCTTCTAAAAATTATATGCAAGGCTTGGATTAAGAGCCAAGTTAGGCAAAGACATATTATACCGCTCAAGAAATTCATTTTTATTTATGAACTTTGATCACCAGGAGAAAAGAGCAAAGTGAAGAATGATACAATACAACACTATCCTTCATTGTTCTCCTTTATAGAAAACAAGCAGAACAAAGCAACACGCGCACTCACGCACCGTAGGGGGGGGGGGGGGGGGTTGGGGGGAGAGAGAGAGAGTATAACAATGGCTAATATTAGAGCATTTACATCTGTGTATAATAGAAAAATATCGACATCAGTCTGTATATAATTGTGCAAATTTACTTGTGCAAATTTACATGTTTGCTATAATAATTGTGTAAATTTATATTGACACTATTTATTTTACATTTAGTTGTTTATTCTTTTTTATGTATCTCAAAAAGAAGAGAGTGGATAGTAGTTGTTGTGTGTGAAGAAAGAAGAATAATTAAAAGATCAAGAAAAATTAATATTTTAATGAAATATAGTGTAAAATAGATAATCTGATGTGAGGGTGTTTTGAAAAGTAAGTATATAAAATAGATTTTTTTTTTTTTGGTTGAGAAAAAATAGAAAAAGTAAATTTTTATGATAAAATAGACAAAATTTTTTGTACAAGTTGATATGTATGCTCTTAATTATATTATTATAGTCATAATTTTTTAAAATATATATATATATATATATATATATTTTTTTTTTTTAATATTTGAAGTGGGAGTAGATGAATTTTAACTTTAGACATCTTTCTCTTAAAAAAAAAAAAAACCAATTTAACCGAAAGGTCATTGGAGAATACATGGAGACATTGTAGAGGACAATGATTTGCATGTTACCTTAATCACAAATTTCAAGAGAGCGCTAAGTTGAAGTTTGGTATAATTAAGCCTAATATAATTTTTGACAATTTGAGAAAAATATATTTTCTGACGCGAGCACCTGTAATGTCAGAGAATGTTAAATTCAAAAACTTTCTGCCAGGGTAAGGCCGTTATTTTTGGCACGGAACAGCCACTTGAGCCCTCCTCTAAATATAATTTTTTTTTGTTTTTTTGGTTTTTATAAAAACCCTCCCATAATAATAATAATAATAATAATAATAATAATTGTTAAGTGAGCTAGGGCAATAATACTGCGCTGTATATTTTTATAATATATAGTTTCTCAAAAAAGATATACATTATTATAATATATTTGTTTTATTATAAATTTTATTTTGTATAAAAATATATATTTTTTGAGAAACTGTATAATAATATTCAAATGACATAACAACTAGCCAATGTTATTCGATGGTCAAATGGCACCTCCGGTTCAAGATGTGGGACGGAGTCACATGACAACTATGCATGCTCTAACCTTTTATTTTTTCAATTACTTTTAGGTGTAAGAAAACATAATTTACTTATTTAATTAGATTTAGCTCTTAATCGGCTAGCTCAAATCATTGTGTTTCATGTTTCTCTTTCTCATTCTATTGTGGTGCTAGGAGCCCTTGCTGTTGGTAGAGCTTTGAAATTCTCTCTAGAAATAGGCATTAGTTCGGCTATTTTAGAAGGGGATATGGAGATAGTTTTAAATGCAATAAAGGAGTCCTCCCCTTCGGTAGCTTCTTTCGGTCTTTTGATTCAGGATACTAAAATTGTCGGAGAGTATTTTTATAGTGTTATTTTTTCTCATATTCGTAAAAATGGAAATTCTGTAATCTACAACTTTGCTAGAGTTCATTTCAAATAAAAAATAAAATAAAAAAAACTTTGACAAATCAGATCCCTTCAACAGGAAATTGCTTTTTTTTTTTTTTTTTTTACCAAAGACGATAAAAATATATTAAAAATAAAGAAAAGTACTAGCTTCCCAGTTTTTAATAGATCTTATTTTTATTCTTATTTTTTTTTGTTCGTTCAATCACCCCCCCCCCCCCCCTCCAAACAAAAAAAAAAGAGAATAAAATTTAGTAGTAGTCCTCATTCATGCTTTGTGCCTTGGCGAAAACACATAGTATCCAGAAGAATTTAGATCGGAGTGAAAGAACAAGTAAAGTTTCATGCATTGTGCTGCAAAACCTCCTACATCTATTGCGAAACAATTTTATAGAAGCATATTACATTGTCACTCACTTCCTTTAAGTTTTTAAAGTAACACACTAACACTAAATTTCACAACTTGCTGAAGTAATCGATTGTGAGTAGTAAAAAAAGAGGGTAAGTCCATATAAAAGTGGCTGCGGTAAAGTGTTCACCACTATAAAATAATGGTCTACACCATCATTTTTGTTTTGTTTTGTTATTTGTTTTTTTTTTTAAACAAAAAAGGGCTTGCTTGTGTAATATTGTCCCACACCTTATAGTACATTGCCACTTGAGTTTTTTGGTAAGTCCTTGGATACAACCAATGCAAAGCATGCTACTACTCAACCTCATTACAACGATTTTGATTTTTGCATATTAGAAATTATGGGTCAGTACTAGTACTCGAACTCATTTAATTAAAGTGGAACTCATCATTCATATGAGATGAGCGAGCACACTATTATTGTACTCTTGTAGTATTGTATAATTTTCATAAAGTAATAGATTTCATCAATGAATGTCCTAAGGACTCAAGTTAAAGTGCATTTAAAATTTTATAAAACAAAATTTTTCCTATTAAAAAAATGAAATAAAATTATATACAAATTAACAAAATAGAACACAATATCTAGAATTTAAGCATGGTTCATAATTCAACATTTAATATTTCAAGGGTGACAATTTGTGTTCCCGTTTCGAGTTTGTGTCATGTCAACTGTCAACTCATGAGTATTCGACTATTTAGATTGACATTAACTTAACATATTTATTAAACGAGTTAGGATTCTTCAACCCTAACACAACCTATTTATTAAACGAGTCAGTTGTGTCAGCCTGTTTATTAAATTTTATCAAAGCAAAAAAAAAAAAATACAAATTTTAATACTAACCTCGATCTAAACTAGGAAAAACCAAACAAATAGATTTTTTAATATAAAATTTAGTATTAACAAGTAATTATATCACCAATAATCATTTAAAACTGAAGTGGATATATCTCAATATCCCATATAATTAATCACAATATGTTGAACAAAAAAACCATGACAACTAATAATTTTATATACCTTAAGTTTTGAAAAGTATATTGACAAAATAACATTTAAATAAATGGGTTAGACGGGTCAAACGAGTTATACGGGTTGGAGAAAAACATGATACGTTTATTACATGAGTTAGTCATGTTAACTTGAATATGATACGAACTATTAAATATCAACCTATAATCTGTTAATTTCATGTTATGTTGTGTCATGTGTCAGATTTTGCCACCAAAATACAAAACCATCTTGAATTTATGTGTGCGCTAATTAATAATTTACACATGACAAGTACTTTTGTCATCTTTATTTATTTATTTAAAAACCATCTAGAATCTTTTTGAAGAATCAAAATCAAAACCATCTTGAATTCATGTGCGCACTAATGAATAATTTACACAGGACAAGTACTTTTCTCCTCTTTATTTATTTATATTTATTTTTCTAAGTGTGTTATCTATATATGAAAAGTGCATTATAGCTCACAATTAGGTTCTATAGGGCATAATTTATTTATTTATTTTGAAAAATAAAGTCAAACTTTACACACTTGAGAAAAACAAATACAAATTACAAACGCTTGAGAAAAACCATTTAGGAGCAAAGTATGTTGAATAACATGAAATGAATTGGTACAACAACATTACATGCGTGTCTATATATAATAATAATAATAATAATAATAATAACAATAATAGATAAAGTAGAAAGAAAATCCAATTAAATTTCAAATGGAATTCAATTAGAGTCTGATTTTGCGACATATGCCTTATCTAATCTAAATTTTAGAATTTTGTGCCAAGTGAGTTAATTTAATGTAAAAATTTAATTTCAATTAGAGTATAATTTTGCATCACATGTTCCATCTAATCTAAAATTTTTATTTTTTGTGCCAAATTAGTAAATTTAGTATAGAAAACGAGGAGTCCAATATAATGAATCATAAAAAATATAATCATATAAATAAAAAAAATTCAAATTTATAAGTCATATATGTATACACACACACACACCAATAGGTAAACCTTAGAGAAAATTGAATTATAATTTGAAATTATAATCCAATTTTGCGTCATGTGTCTAAATTTATGTGGAAACTACATTATTATTATCCACTTAAACTTGTACCATGTGTCTACTTAAGTTTTTTTAACTTTGTGTCAAGTGAGTTAATGAGTGCAAAAAAACTAAGAATCTAATATTAATGAACTATAAAATTAAAAATAATAATAATAATCACATATACTTAATAAAAATCACCACATGTTTCTCAATAAATAAATAAACTAAAAATCACCACATAACGAAAATCACCACATGTTCTATCTTATTAAAAATCAGAAAAAAATGATCATAAGTAGTATTAAATTTAGGTAAGAATTTTAATATATGACTAATTACATTTACTTTAAAAAAATAATTTTACTAATTATCTATATTTTATCATAAAAATAGTGCTTAATTATAAATGTATCTATATGAATGCATGTGTTACATGCTTTAAAAAAAATTAATTTCATTAATTATTTATATTTTTATAATATATATTTTTTAAAATTTTAAATGCATCTATGCATTTGCATGGAGTTACATGCTAGTATATATTAATAGGCAAAACTTAGAAAAAGTTTAATTAGAATTTGAAATTAGAATCCAATTTTGCCCTATGTGTCTAAATTTATGTGGAGATCATATCATAATTATTCACTTAAGTTTGTATCATGTGTCCACTTAAGTTTGTGTCATGTGTCCACTTAAGTTTTTTAAGCTTTATGCCAAGTGAGTTAATGAGTGCAAAATACTAAGAATCTAATATTATGAACTAAATTCAAAAAAAAAAAAAAAAACTAATCACATATACTCAATAAAAACCACCACATAACAAAGATTACTACACATTCTATCTTATTAAAAATTAGAAAAAAAATATGATCATAAGTATTATTAAATTTAGATAAGAATTTTAATATGTGACTAATTACATTTACTTAAAAAAAAAGTAATTTGACTAATTATTTATATTTTTATAATAAAAATTGTGTTTAATTTTAAATGTATTCATACGTATGCAAATGTTACATGCTATTTTTTTTTTTAGAATATATTTGAATAATTATTTATATTTTTATAATAAAAATTGTGTTTAATTTTAAATGCATCTTTGCGTTTGTATGGGTTACATGCTAGTTTCTAATTAAATATGGAAGCTCTTAAAATAGACAATAGAAAGTCACACTCCATTTTAAAATAGGCTTTCTGGAAATCGAGCTTTACCCTTAGAAAGTTCTTTATTTATTTTTTTCTCCATGTGTTTGAAACTCTAAATTATCTCTTGGGCGATCACCACATTCTTCATGATCCATCTACTCGGTACAAATGCCACCTATATTGGATCTATCAATATCTGCTTAGAAGAGGCCTTAGTTTCACTTTCATCACCAAAATTTTAGAGATAACTTTGGGACGCATATAAACTGATAACTGTTGGCTGGAATTGTTTAAAGATAGCTTTGTAAGTTGTAACACACATTGCATAAATACATGGTCGGAATTGATTTAAGTTACTTTTGATACCCCATAATTAATTAATGAATGGATCATATTGAATTGGTTTGTATAATTGTGTGTTGCACACTTGCACTGGTGTGTATTGAACATTGGGCATGTATAAATGTACTAGATATCCTGGGTTATTAAGAGATTACGAGAAGATGCTAATTATAATATGCAAAATCGTTTCAAGGTATGGAGCAACTTAGCAAATATGATTAGTTTATCTTATAGTGACAATCTAAATGCTCTTCTAATTTTCACATGCATAGAAATGGACCATTTTTATATAGTAAGAACATAATTTTAAATTGCCGCTGTTAGACATGAGACATCACCACCGATCTCATACTTCTCGCACCTTCTTCAAGCGCTATATATGTTGTCGATCTACCACTGAGTCGTTGCTCTATAAACGATGATACTTGGTTTTAACTAAGCGCCTAAGTTTTGCTGTTGAATGACTATACTTACCGTGTTAAATGCCCAAAGTTGGTATAAATTGTGTAAGACTACTACAAAACATCTTGATTGCCACTTAAGCATCATATAATATTAAAATTGAAGAAGGTCCAACTTGTGAACACCGTGAAAACAGAGCACAGCTGGCACAGCAGAAAGGAAAAGAGCCTCAAGGGGCTTACACGTGTCAAAGAAAGAAGAAAGTAGAAGCTAGAGGTATACAGATGAAGGAAGGAACTAGTAAGAAGAAGAACAAAACGGAAGGACAGCTGTCATAGTGTAATTGGTTGTTAAAAGATTAGTTAGTTAGTTATTTGGAGGGAAATTCTGTTATTCCCATTTACGTGTATATATATAGCATGATAGTATCTATTCTGTAACTAATTCATTTTTTTCAATTCTTCAATCAAGAAATTGATTCAGAAATCAGAGCTTTTCTCTCTAGTTTTCTCTTTAGCTTTCTCTCTGTTTTCTTTCTTCTCTGTTTTTTCAACATATAATGAGCCATTTAAGGACTACGTTGGTTGTAATACAGCCATTCAACTAATCAAAGGACTTTTTGTGTTTATTTCAAATTATTTTATCATATCTTTATGTTTTTACTACTCCTTGTGTGTGTGTGTGTTTGTTCTCGAAAATTAAATTCCTTTTATGTTTTCTTTTACATGTTCATTTTACTTTCATTGATTACAGTATAAAAGACCCAAAAGGGATGAAGTTTGGACTCAACTTTCATTCATTAACAAATTTAGGTATCTTAAGTTTCTCAAAAAAAAAAAAAAAAGGGGTCCTTATAACTATTAAGTCTGTTCTGTATCATTGGCCCCAAAATACCGCAACATATTATAAAATTCAGTAGTACTAAACCTCATTGTACCTTAGCGATATTCTTTATTATTCAATTTCATTAATTGAGATCATTAAATCCTCTTGACAATGGTGCAACATATAAAATATAGTTAATTTATTTGCTAATAGAAAAATATCAAAGCTCCTACGGAATTATTATAGAAAGTTCCCAAATTGCCCTCATAATGAGTGAATGAACCCTTTTTTTTTATTATTTTTTTTTTATTGTGATTCTCAAATTTGTTTTTATTTGTTTTGTTTGTTGTTTTTAACTCTAAATTAAGGGGAAATCACCATTTTAGTTATTTAACCCTATGCCCATCCATACCAGGTATGGTCATGCGATTCACGAAGCACAGGAAATGCTTTAGTAAATTGAATTTTGAATTATTTGATACATTAATAAAAGCTACTAACCTTCCCCCCCCCCCCCCCCCCCCCCCACAAAAAAAAAAAAGAAGAAAAAAAAGAAGAAAACAACAAAAACATAATCACCCGTGATCCATTTGATTAACATTGTACTGTAGGGGTAGGGGCCAGTAGTAATTTAATCGACAACCAATTATTTAACCTATTTGACACCGTGAAGGGATTATAGGAGACAATACAACTAGCTGCAACTAAGTAAATTCTTCAACCATTTTTACACTGGAATAGGGACAGCTCTTAGAGGATGAGCTCTCTGTAAGGTTATGCCAAACTTGTCATCCATGTCCATGTCAACAGGTTTAACCCCATCTTCAAGTTTCCAATTGAATGCCTGCACGAGCGAACCCAACATCAAGTGTAACATTCGAATTGCCAGTAGCAAACCAGGACATGTTCTTCTTCCACCACCAAATGGTATTAGCTCAAAGTTCAGTCCTTTAACATCAATTTCTGACCCTAAAAACCTTTCTGGCATAAATGATTTTGCGTTGTCCCATGACCTCTGGTCTCGTCCTATAGCCCATGCATTCACTAGCACTTGTGCACCTTTTGGGATAATGTAGCCACTGATTTCTACGTCTACTTGGGCTTTCCTAGGAAGTAAGAAAGGAACTGCTGGATGCAACCGCAATGTTTCTTTGACTATTGCTTGTAAGTAAGGTAACCGAGGAATGTCTGATTCTTGAACTGGGTTACCTTTGCCAATTACTTGCTCTAGCTCTGCTTTGGCTGTTGACAATGCCTCTGGGTTGTGGAGTAGCTCTGCCATTGCCCATTCTAGTGTGGCTGAAGTTGTATCAGTGCCCGCAACAAATAGGTCCTAATCCATGTTCACAAACCATGTTCATCATTCATAAGTACAGTAAATAAATAACTAACTATTAAAGAGATTGTCCTATTGTACTTTTGTCTGTGGCAGAGTTTTGCTAGAGATACTGAAGTTTTCATGGAAAAAAACATTCCACTCACCTCACTCCCTTTGTCAAAGCTTATCTTTAGCAGTAGTTGTAATTGAAGTGGATGCTAGATCTGTAGTAGATGTCAATTGTCATGTTCGAACAAAAATTCAACTAATGGTCCATTTCCTCTCTTGTTGATAATTGCAAGCTACTGATTTCCATATTTCTCAAGTGAGGAAAAATCATTGCTACAGAAGCGAATAAGCGTGTATACACCTTAGCTAAAAAGTGGACAAGTCAACTTGTTGCGCCTCTGAAGATTTTTGTTGATTTGTATTCGGAAATTATTATGTTTTGTTCTGAAACTTCTGTTTCTATTTAGTTGAAAAAAATGTACTATTTCCATCCTAAAGAGTTTAACTTTGGTCAGAAGCTAGTGTAAAAGTGAGGTTTTACGCCACTAATGAAAGAACCTCCAAGTCTGTTGTGTATTCATGTTTGAGGATTGTAAAATTTAATTGATTTAGGATTGTGACATGGCCTTTACACCAGCTCCTAACCAAAGTTAAGCTTAAACAGAAAATGTGAGGTGTTATTTTCTCAGTGGGGTCTAAGTAAAGTAATTGTACTTGGAGAGAGTGAAGGTGCTCTAGCAAAACGAGCAAGGTTACAAGCATGCAAAAATTTCACAGCAATTAAGTTGATAAGTTTTTAATGGTTCTTATTTATTGACATCACTTAGTACCATTAACATTTTGACACATCACATATGTAAATTTTTTGTGTTAATTTCCTTTATCCAAGCAAAAATCTTGGCTGCACGTACTGTTCTTTGAATTCGAATAAAATTTCTTATTCATCCAAAGAAAAAAAATTGAAAGAAATTCAAGAAGAAGCAGAGAGGATAAGAAATAATACTGACCAGGAACAAACGCTCTATCTTAGTTTTGTCCATCTCCTCACTGTTCTCTTCACTGATATTGAGAAGAGTATCTAACACATCCTTGTTCGTGTTAGAACCACACACTTCTCTCAAGTGGAGCCGTTGGCTAACCATGCGGTCAAAGAGCTCTAAAATCTTTCCAAAGTGAACTGCTAAACGGTGCCTTACACGTTGGGGGTCAACCTTTTTTAACAAGGGAAAATAATCTGCCAAGTTTGGTCTCCCAATCTCTTTCATGATATTCCAAACGATCTCCTTGTACTCTCTAGCCGTCTCAGAATTTGGGTCAGCCAAATCCACCGAAAAAATGGTGGTTGATAATAGATTAAGCGTGGTCTTGAAAGCAGCTCTCCCAACATCTACTGCCTCACCGTTTAGGCTGCTTTGATGAGTATCAGCTAGGAGGTCTTGCACTTTCTTGTGCCTGATAGCTTGGTTAGCATCAAGAGTCTTGTTGGAGAATATTTGTTCCATACATATTCTGCGAAGGTTTCTCCACCGGGTTGAAACAGGTATCCATGGTAAGCTAAACTCGTCATGTCTGTGGGCTCGGACTGCATCTGGGATGGTTCGATTGGACAAGTGTTGGTCATGTATTTGAAGGACTTCTTTGGCCGTAGCTGCTGAAGAAATGACTACTGTGGTTACTTGGCCTAGTTTTAGGCTCATTATGGGACCATGGACCTCGGAAAGTTTTGCCAGGGACTTGTGGGGTTTGTCACCAAGCTCTAAGAGGTTTCCAATTAATGGAAAAGGTTTTGGACCTGGTGGAAGCCTTTTGTGGATTGCTTTGCTTCTTGAAATTACATGCAAGGCTTGGATTAAGAGCCAAGTGAGGCAAAGACATATTATACCGCTCAAGAAATTCATCTTTATCTATGAACTCTGATCACCAGGAGAAAAGAGCTAAGTGAAAAGTGATACAACACTATACTTCATCGTTGTTCCTTTATAGTCAAAAAGAAGAGCAGAAAAACACGCCCACTTGCTCTAACAGTACCAAAAACACCACCCCTTTTTGGAAGAACAAAAAATAGATGAAGGTAACCGACGTTTTCTATCTAGACGTGACGGCAACGGCACTCTCACCATATTTTGTTTCTTTCTATCAACCCAAAAAAATATCCAAGAGCCAAAAGTATGTTGAAGTGGGCCGTGTGTGTGGCTTGAATTGCCAAGCCCAAGTCAATGTAAGTTGATAGGATCCTAGTTGTAAAGGGAATGCTCCTGCCGACTTAGTTAATAACACACGTATATATATGTTGTTATGTGCGGCACAAAATAGAAACAATTAGAGTAATTCCTAAAACCTAGCAACAGCCGCATAAGAAGAAAAATAGTATTTTCTTATCTTGTGAATGAGAGAGAGTTAGGGTGTAATTGGGAATTGGGTTTCTTGAGAGTGTTATAGTGCACTATTGTATCTCCTTATTTTATAGTGAGATCTCTGCAACTTCAGTGAACGTAGGTAAATTCCCGAACCACGTAAATATTGTCTTGTGCGTGTGATTGTTTTTTCTTTGGCATGTGTTTTCTCTATTTGTTTTGTTTCTCACAGGTTGGGATTTTGGTTAAATTCCCTACAACTGGTATCAGAGCCTAGGGTTAGGTTTGAGTGGGAGCAATGGCAAAGAAAGCAGGAAAGTCATCTGGAATAAAAAAGTTTGATGGCACAGACTTTGCGTATTGGACGATGCAGATTGAAGATTATCTCTCTATGGGAGGAAATTGCATCTGCCACTCTTGGGGACAAAACCTGGGGCTATGAAGGCTGAGGAATGGGCTCTTCTTGACAGACAGGTATTGGGAGTTATCAGGTTAACTCTGTCTAGGTCTGTTGCACATAATGTTGTAAAGAAGAAAACCACAGCAGATCTGATGAAGGCTTTGTCCAGCATGTATGAAAAGCCGTCTACAAACAACAAGGTGCATCTAATGAAGAAATTGTTCAATTTGAAGATGGCAGAGAATGCTTCAGTAGCACAACATCTGAATGAATTTAATACGATCACAAATCAATTATCGTCTATAGAAATTGATTTTGATGATGAGATTTGTGCTCTAATCGTTTTGGCTTCTTTGCCAAACAGTTGGGAGGCAATGAGGATGACAGTAAGCAATTCTACAGGAAAAAAAAAAGCTGAAGTACAATGACATACGAGACTTAATTCTGGCTGAGGAGATTCGCAGAAGAGATGCAGGCGAATCCTCAAGATCTGGTTCTGCCCTAAACCTTGAGACAAGAGGCAGAGGTAATGACAGAAATTCAAATCGGGGCAGATCAAAATCCAGAAATTCTAATTAGAACAGAAGCAAATCTAGATCTGGCCAACAAGTACAATACTGGAACTGTGGGAAAACAGGTCACTTTAGGAATCAATGCAAAAGTCCTAAGAAGAAGAATGAAGATGATTCTACTAATGCTATAACCAAAGAGATACAGGATGCATTACTTCTTGCAGTAGACAGTCCACTTGATGATTGGGTTTTGAATTCAGGAGCTTCATTTCATACCACTCCACACCGAGAAATCATACAGAATTATGTTGCAGGTGATTTTGATAAAGTGTATTTGGCTGATGGTTCAGCCTTGGATGTTGTAGGTATGGGAGACGTCTGGATATTGTTGCCCAATGGATCTATTTGGTTATTGGAGAAGGTTCGACATATTCTTGAACTGAGGAGGAATCTGATTTCTGTTGGACAACTTGACGATGAAGGGCATGCAATACTATTTGTTGGTGGTACTTGGAAGGTTACAAAGGGAGCTAGGGTATTGGCTCGTGGAAAGAAAACGGGTACTCTGTATATGACCTCAAGTCCAAGAGACACAATTGCAGTTACTGATGCAAGTACTGATACAAGCCTATGGCACCGTAGACTTGGTCACATGAGTGAGAAAGGGATGAAGATGTTGCTGTCAAAAGGAAAACTACTAGAATTAAAGTCCATTGATTTTGACATGTGTGAAAGCTGCAACTTAGGAAAGCAGAAAAAGATGAGCTTCTTGAAAACTGGCAAGACACCGAAGGTTGAAAAATTGGAATTAGTACACACTGATTTGTTGGGGCCTTCTCCGGTTGCATCCCTTGGAGGTTCAAGGTACTACATCACTTTCATTGATGACTCAAGCAGAAATTTATGGGTTTATTTTCTGAAAAATAAATCTGATGTACTTGAAACTTTTAAGAAGTGGAAGGCCATGGTTGAGACAGAAATAGGTTTGAAAGTAAAATGTTTGAGGTCAGATAATGGAGGAGAGTACATAGATGGAGGATTCAGTGAGTATTGTGCTGCACAGGGGATTAGGATGGAGAAGACCATTCCTGGGACACCACAGCAAAATGGTGTGACTGAACGCATGAACAGAACTCTCAATGAGCGTGCTAGGAGTATGAGGTTGCATTCTGGACTGCTAAAGACTTTCTAGGCTGATGCTGTTAGCACTGCAGCTTACATAATAAACCAAGGACCATTAGTTCCCATGGAGTTCAGAATTCCTGAGGAGGTTTGGAGCAGTAAAGAGGTAAAATTTTCACATTTAAAAGTTTTTTGTTGTGTTTCTTATGTTCATGTTGATTCTGATACTCGTAGTAAACTAGATGCAAAGTCTAAAATATGTTTTTTCATTGGCTATGGTGATGAGAAATTTGGCTATAGGTTTTGGGATGAACAAAACAGGAAAATCATCAGAAGTAGAAATTTTATATTTAATGAACAGGTTATGTACAAGGACAGGTTAACTGTAGTGTCAGATGTTACAGAGATAGATCAAAAGAAATCTGAGTTTGTCAACTTAGATGAATTGACTGAAAGTACTGTCCAGAAAAGGGGTGAAGAAGATAAGGAGAATGTAAATTCACAGGTAGATTAGAGTACACATGTAGCTGAAGTCCGGAGATCTTCTAGGAACATTAGACCTCCACATCGTTATTCACTCACTCTAAATTATCTACTGTTGACTGATGGTGGTGAGTCAGAGTGTTATGATGAAGCCTTGCAAGATAAGAATTCAAGCAAGTGGGAGTTAGCCATGAAAGATGAGATGGATTCCTTGTTGGGGAATCAGACATGGGAACTGACTGAATTGCCAGTAGGAAAGAAGGCTTTGCATAACAAATGGGTATACAGAATAGAGAATGAGCATGATGGTAGCAAACGTTACAAGGCCAGATTAGTTGTTAAAGGGTTCCAGCAGAAGGAGGGCATTGACTACACAAAGATATTTTCTCCAGTTGTGAAGATGTCAACAATTAGACTGGTACTGGGAATGGTCACTGCAGAAAACTTACATCTTGAGCAGTTAGATATGAAGACAACATTCCTTCATAGTGACTTGGAGGAAGACCCTTACATGATTCAGCCAGAAGGGTTCATTGTTCAGGGACAAGAGAATCTAGTCTGCAAACTGAGAAAGAGCTTGTATGGCCTAAAACAAGCTCCAAGACAATGGTACAAGAAATTTGACAGTTTTATGTATAGAATTGGGTTCAAGAGATGTGAAGCTGATCACTATTGCTATGTTAAGTTTTCTGACAATTCTTACATCATATTACTGTTGTATGTGGATGATATGCTTATTGCAGGGTCTAGCATTGAGGAGATTAATAATCTGAAGAAGCAATTGTCCAAACAGTTTGCAATGAAGGATTTGGGAGCTGTAAAACAAATCCTTGGTATGAGAATCATTAGAGACAAGGCTAATGGTACATTGAAGCTTTCACAGTCAGAGTATGTAAAGAAAGTTCTCAGCAGGTTCAACATGAATGAAGCTAAACCAGTGAGCACACCCTTGGGTAGTCATTTCAAACTAAGCAAAAAACAGTCACCGAAGACAGGGGAAGAAAGGGACCATATGAGCAAGGTGCCCTATGCCTCAGCTATTAGCAACTTGATGTATGCTATGGTGTGTACAAGGCCAGAGATTGCACATGCAGTGAGAGTTGTGAGTAGGTTCATGAGTAGGCCTGGAAAGTAGCATTGGGAGGTAGTCAAGTGGATTCTGAGATATTTGAAGGGTTCATCAGATACATTTCTTTGCTTCACAGGTGCAAGTTTGAAACTATAGGGTTATGTAGATGCTGATTTTGCTGGTGATATTGATAGTAGAAAGAGTACTACTGGGTTTGTTTTTACTCTAGGTGGTACAGCTATATCATGGGTTTCAAATCTACAAAAGATTGTCACTTTGTCTACTACAGAAACTGAGTATGTTGTAGCAACTGAAGCTGGAAAGGAGATGATTTGGCTACATGGTTTCTTAGATGAATTGGGTAAGGAGCAGGAGATGGGCATTCTACACAGTGATAGTCAGAGTGCAATCTTTCTTGTCAAAAATTCGGCTTTTCATTCAAAGTCGAAGCACATACAGACAAAATTCCACTTTATCCGTTATCTTGTTGAAGATAAGCTTGTAATACTTGAGAAGAATTGTGGATTTAAGAACCCGACAGACGTGTTGACTAAGGGTGTCACTATTGAAAAGCTGAAGCTGTGTGCAGCTTTAGTTGGCCTTCTAGCTTGAGGACAGGAGGATGAGTTATAGGGATAAGGGATTGTGTTATGGAGGATTGTGGTTGATGTTTGCAGCTTGTGAGCCCTTAAGGTCTAAGGTGGAGAAGATGGAGGAGTTTGCTCGTGTAGCTTGATCAATTCAAGCCAAGGTGGAGATTTGTTGAAGTGGGCCGTGTGTGTGGCTTGAATTGCCAAGCCCAAGTCAATGTAAGTTGAAAGAATCCTAGTTGTAAAGGGAATGCTCCTGCCAACTTGGTTAATAACACACACACACACACACACACACACACACACACACACACATATATATATATATATATATATATATATATATGTTGTTATGTGCGGCACAAAATAGAAACAATTAGAGTAATTCCTAAAACCTAGCAGCAAGCCGCATAAGAAGAAGAATAGTATTTTCTTGTCTTGTGGGTGAGAGAGAGTTAGGATGTAATTGGGAATTGGGTTTCTTGAGAGTGTTCTAGTGCACTATTGTATTTCCTTATTTTATAGTGAAATCCTTGCAACTCCGTGAATGTAGGAAAATTGCCGAACCACGTAAATATTGTCTTGTGCGTGTGATTGTTTTTTCTTTTGCGTGTGTTTTCTCTATTTGTTTTGTTTCTCACAGGTTGGGATTTTGGTTAAATTTCCTACAAAGTATAGTTCTAACAATAATAAAATATATTGAAGTGTATTGTAATACGATGTTCGAAGATATATAAGTGGTTAGACAAAGAACCAGTCGACTAGGAAGAGACACAAACGCATGCTACAGCGGATTATGGTGAAGAGATTCTAGAGACTAGATATTTTCCAAGTCTCTTGTCCAGTCGACAAAATTTTTTTAATAGCAAAATGACATGTATGCATCAGGTTGCATGATATCATTGTCGTGATCCTCGTGGACTTGCATGCATCAGGTTGCATGATATGTATGTATCATTGTCTCCAACAATCATACTGCTCATAGACTTGGGCGAAATTTTTTTCAACAAAAAATGTTCTCAAAAAACTGTTTGATTTTTCTATTTTTTGTCATGTTCTTGAAAATGTTGTATGAAAAATAAATGTCAACCTCTTGCTCGTGGTTAATTTAGATTTTATCAACTTAAATTAACCAATTATGTATGATCGATTAGCATCTGTTAATTTCCATAGATTAATTGTCACACCCCGAACCTAAAAGGGTTCAAAGTATAAGAAAAGAACTATCAAGAGAGATACTGCAGGAGATTTTTCTTTTTTCTTTTTTTCCACAGAATAAGAATATATAACCTATTGAGGACCAAAATTTCATAAGAAAGCCCATTCCATGAAAAGTAAAGAAAAACCATGGGTCTTAACAAAAGAAAGCCTAATTTATGAAGTTAAGAAGAACTATGAAGGCCCAAAGTCCCAAAATGAAGAAAGAAAGAAAGAAATGATAATAATAATAAAGAAAAAAGAAGAGGATCTCGATCAAACTAGAGGACATGCAGCAAGGATCTCGGTCAGAGGATATGCAACAAGAAGAGCATCAAGGCCCTAGGACCTTGATGTGTCTTTTTGAAGCCTTGAAAAGAGGACCTTGGCTAACACATGGGAAAACCAAGATGTATGCAAAAAGCCATTAAAAATCCATCAAAAACTAGGTATTATCTTTGTAACCCATGGTCCAAGACCAAGGGATCCCAAGTGGATAGTAAGGGAGAAATGGTTTGGTCGGTAGGGGAGTGATTTCTGATGAAAGGAGTGTCCCAAAGGTTTCCCTTAGTTTATATATTTGCTTGGAATGCATGAACCAATGGAAAACTCAGTTCCCCCATGTGCATTATACTTCCTCATAATTTTTTCTCAATTATCATTTTCAACTAAAGCTATCATCAAGTACATTGGGCATCCCACCCACTCCTTTAACTCTCCAAGATGGAATCTTTCATTTATAGCTAAAGTCAAATGCCCATTTTGAGTTATAATTGCCTAAATAAGATAAACGTTTGCCCAATGCACCTTTTCAGGTTCCAAAGGACATGGTTTTACCCAGCAGACCAGGGACATCTTTGCCCGAGGTACTAGACCATGTCCACTATAAAAGGAACACTAAGACATAACAGAAAGGGAGGATTTTTTTGGAGGGGGAGGGGAGGGGGAGAGAGAAATGGAGATTCAAGGGGAGTGTTTAGAGGTTCAAAAGATATATTCTTAGAGCTTTAAAAGCCCAACAAGGGAGGGAAAAGAAAAGGGGGACAAAACAAGAGAGAGCCAAGGAGTAGGAATTTGTCCCATATCCTTGAGATTATTTGAAATATCACTTAGCCTCCAAAGAAACATATGCCAAAAACATGCACATATCAAATATCACTCTCTCCCACAAAATCCTCCTCACCTAACTATCTTGGAAGGCAATGCCCAAGAAAAGCCACTTGGACTTAAGTTCCAAATCCCAAAAGTCTTGTGCAAAAGCACTAAGTCTGTGAGAATTGGGGCCAAGATACTTGTGACTGACTCATTCTTATAAAATTCATTTACATATATGTATATGTATTAAAATGTGTATCCTAATCTAAGAAACTAATAATTATTTGAAGATATGTGTATTGTATAGTGTGTTCTTATGCACGACTTATAGAGGTAAAGGGAAATGACAAAACTCCATTGCATAATAAGTATGGAGAATGATCGTATAGTTTAGAGAATTAGCATTATGGGATTACAGACCTAGTATGTCTGGGGTACCACGACAATACGTCCAAGGTACCACGACAATACACCCGGGGTATCAAGTGAAGGAACTCTTTTAAATGTTTACACAATAAAAGATAATTCTTAAATATTCTATTTCAATCTCTTTCTCATTGTGAATATTATGAATAATTATTTTACTTGTTTCTTTAGAGTAAAGGGCCATTTTATGACCCTAAAACACTTATAATGGTATTTTATTGCTTAGAGGAAATCTCATTTTTGCCTTGAGGAGCTTTATGTGACTTGCACACTACTTGGTTTGTAATCAGCCCCATTTAGCTGCGGTGAACCAAGTCTAGTCCACCAAACAACAAGTAAAGGGCCTAGGATCCTTGTTTCTACTTGGGCTTGGGTACAATAAAAAAAAAAAAAAAAAAAAAAAAAAAAAAAAAAAAAAAAAAAAAAAACCCACACATAACCATACTAAAATCTCCACATTACAAGTCAAAACTCTATAATACATTTACAAACAATAACTAAAAATCATGTGTCTCCACACATAATACATGAATATATTAGAAAATTCCAATTAGATTACACAAAGTCACAATCTTATCAAGAATAAGGAATCTTAACATCGAGTCTAGGCCTACCACGCCTAAGGCTAACAACCCTTAAGTGCCCAACCTCCGATAGAAGTAATCAAGACCTCGTTGAACATAGCAAGATCCAGTCACCAACCATTTACAGCACAAGTCTCCAAATTTAACATAGCACTCTAATCATCACCAATGAAGTAAGCTCCATACCCGAGGTATAGCTAATTGATCTGAAAAACTGTTAAATGGTGAGATAAGCTAAACCTCAATAAGTAGCATAATTAATGAGGGTGAGAGAAATGCTAGTTTCATAATAATGAACAGTTTACAAAACATGTTTTCATTTGGGAAATTTCTAACTAAATCTTGCAAGATCATTTTCAATAATAATGTGACAAGAATGATTAAGTGATGAAACACAAAATTTTTCAAAATAATACCGTGAAACTATATACTATAATCTATGAGCACTAACAATATAATTCCAAAACCATAAAATCTAACATAAGGTAATTTATCACAAATATACCACACTATCATATAGACTGGTCAAGGGATCCACCCATTCACAATTGGCATAATAATGTCCTCTCTGGTATGCAGTCTCTTAGCCCCATGGGTAGCAACATCACCCATACCCTCTAGGTTTTGTCTCTCCTCTCATGGGCAGTAGGGAGAACACGTCAAATAGGACATTTTTTGCATGTGGTCTTTTGGCCCTATGGGCAGCAGCCTCACCCACACACAATTAAGAAACCTCTTCTCCCATGGACAACAGGGAAGAATGCATCATCTAAAGTGAAAAGGCACTGATCTAGATTTGATTCCATAGTCACAAAGACTACGGAAACCAAATCAAGTGGTCACCAAAAAATCAAACATGACATAAGGTTAGAACAACATAAAGCTCACAAGTATACATGTACTTTTAAATACATAGTTTATATCCAAGTAATTTCAGAAAAACCTTAAATAATCTAACTTCCATAAAGTTTGTAAGGTTTTCAACTTCATTCTTGCCAAAAAGATTTTCTATCAATTTTCCAAATAACAAGACAAGATAAGTATCTTTAAATTTTCCAATATACCATAAAATCCATGATTTCCTTATCAAAGATTAAATAAAAGATGCTTATTTTTCCATGTCAACAATTCATGCATTTCTCCAAATGCAATACCAAATATGATGCTCTTTTCACATATAATAAAATATAATAGGGTCACTGTTGGGTTTAAATGAATTGACCCCTTGAAATTTAATTAATTACCCAAGTTAATTAATTAGGTTTAATTACATGCAACATTGTGGTAGCATAAACAAATCACCAATTATACTAAATGCAGCAGAAAGCAAATTTGACATGGGTAATTTGTTTACGAATGGAGAAAACTATCAAGGCAAAACCCTACCACTATTATCAATCACAAGCGGTTACAAGTATAAGGAATCTTACCAAACCTTTTAGCCTATCCCGAAATACCAACTTACAGTTGAACTCTTATCCTAATACCCAATTGGACTTGTATTGTAGTGGCAATCTTCTAGTTCAATGCACAAATCTCAGTACGTGACTAACTAATGATGCACGGATCTAAGTACGTGATTGACACCAGTAACTTGAAGAAGATGTTAACTGCAAAGTTTTTCAGTTCATCAACAATGAAGATCAAGAATCTCCTTAGTTACAAAACCTTTGGTCTAAAGATGCAGTAGATTCTTCAGAGAGAATAACAAACTATGTCACTTTTTTGCATGTGTTCTCTATGTATAACGGCTTTTAAAATAAGCTTTATATATGTCTAGGGTTATGAGAAAAGAAACCCTATACAAATATACAAGCGTGGGCCGAAAATCAAATTAGGAATTTCTGATTATTTTAAGTTTCAACAGAAACAACTTGTGTCGAGCTTTTGTCGAGCTTCAACTTTAAATCTCGATAGAAGTCTTTCTGTCGACATTACTGTTGAGCTTTAATATCATCAAGAGATCCATGGAAGCAAAATCACAATATTTTCCAAGACAAACAATTTAGAACTTCAACTAACTCCAAATAATTAATAAAAATTATATTTACCATCTATTTCACGTTAAAAAGCCAAAACCCCCAAATATTCACCACTTAGATAGTCACAATTATAAAAACTACAAACCCACTTATCAAATAAATCCACCAAGATAAAACACATACATATAAACACATAAATATCACTTCCAAAGCTCATAAATCAAATGGGTATTATTATCAAAACTTAGATAAAATATAACCTCAAGCAAGAGTATAAAATCCCACCAAAAAGATTAGAAAGTTTTACCTCAAATAAAAGATGTGAAGGTGCTTTGAATTGGTTTAATTATAAGTTCAATTTTTTCAAATGAGTTCAAAAAATATAAAATTTTGGAAAATAAAAAATAAAAGCCATCAACATATTCTTTTAGTCACATGACTTATTTAATGAGTCATATGAATTATTCAATAATTTAACAGGATTTGTGATTTATTACACCTAGATTGTTTTATAAACTACCACATAATGGGTGGGATTCTTCTAAATCAGTTTAAAGGAAATTTTTTGTTCTTTCTTTAATTTTGATTTGATGGGATTTTTTTTTTTTTTTTTTAAACATTCTTTGGCATCGTTGCTTTGTCCCTGAGTGTATTAAATTTTGAAATTGAATTTTAGTATTTTACAAAAAATTTTAATTTGTTGGGGCATATTTTATTGTTTTGAAAGATAAGATATTGTAAAATTATTGTTGCATTTAAGGTGTGGATTGGATTGGATGGAAGTGGATAAAGGAGCTACATTAAAAATGGGTTATAAGATAAATTACTTAATTTAAAAAAAAAAATGGAAACTATAGGGACAAAAATGAAAACTGAAAAAATTTAGAGGGTGTGATTTGTATATATATATTTTAAAATAAAGATATTTCATTATCTTAGTGAAAATCCTAAGTTTATTAGATAACCATAATTTAGGTTTATTGATCTTGATATTGTTTGTAATATATGCAAAGTAATCATAATCCCACATGTAGTGAAGGACTATAACTTTTGGTTAATCTATGGTTTATTTTATCATATATACTCTTCACTGGGCATTGTAATACAACAATCTTATATAGTAAAAAGACAATTTCTAAAGACTTTTTATTGTGATGTAGTCAGTTAAGTTGAACCATGTTAAATTCATTGTTCCTAATATTTTCCTTATTCATTTTCTCCTTTGTATTCTCCTATACAATTCTAACATGATATCAATTCAAGGACGGAGCTAGGATTTTTATTAGGGGAATGGGGGAATATATGAACAAAAAAATTCATGAATATCCAATTAATATCAAAATTTTGAAATTTTTTTTGAAAATTTTATGTAATTGGGATATCAACATTAGTAGTTGGCAATTTTGCATTATTGTCTTCTAAATTATTTTGAAGAATTTAAAATTGTAATTTATTTTCCCATAATTTATAAATCAAATAAAAATTATATTTATGATCTCATTATGAGTCTAATAATCTTCTAGACTAATTATTGTTACAAGTAAAGAAAGAATAACACAAGAATGTGGGTAGTATATATGTGCAACTATGCATAATTCATTACTTATAAATTTTTTTTCTCAATTTATAAATTTAATTGTTCTCGTTATGAAATTAATTATTTAACTACGTAATTAATTATTTGTGAGACATTAAGCAATTATTTATTCAACTATGCAATAATTTTTTTCCATTATACAATAAACTTGTGTGACACTTTTATCTCAATATGCAATTAATTATTCAACTATATTACCCAACATTATTAATTATTCAACACACGATCGAAGACATCCACTGACGGCACTATTAAAATAAAGCCAATTCAAAGCACTTACTTTATGGCTTTAACATTTTAATTTTTTTTTTTTTTTTTTTTTTTAGAAAGGGTTTTAACTTATAGCATCCGCTCCTAATGATAGCTCTTTATTATTAGACCAAGACACCAATTGATTTTTGATATAGGTGAAGATTGAACCTCAAATATTTTATTCAACTATTAAAGATTTTACTAGTTGAGCTATCTAAAACCCACTATCATTGTAAACCTATAACAACTAAAAACCAAACAAAGGCTTCTCAAATAATAATAATAATAAACCAATTCAAAGCACTCACCTAGGTAATGCCACTTGTGATCATTATTATTAAATTAAATGTTTTTGGACGTAAGAGGTTAGAGCATTATAATTTGGTTTTCGGTGTGCTAAATAAAAAAACCAATTTTAGCACACCAAAAAGTTATTTTTTGCTATTTTTTACATCTCATTTGCTATTTTAGCATACCAGCCTATTAAAATAACTTAAAAAAAAAAAAAAAAAAAAAAATCAACTCAACCAAGCCCAGATTAGAACAACCCAAAAAGAGTCAACCCAACCCAAGCTTAGATCGAAACAACAGACACCAAATCACAAGAACGGTGAGAGGTTGAAATTTTTGGTGGCGATGAGTGGAAACCAGTGCCATTGGTGGCCGTGGCAATGAGCAATGAGGGTTGGTTTGAGAGAAGAGAAGAACAAGAGAGTGAGAGAGTTAGAGAGAGGAGAGGGACAAGAGGGAGAGAATAAAAAAGAATTAAATGGAGTAACAGATATGCTACATTAATTGGTAATAGTACTTAATGAAGCTTCCTTTTTTTTTTTTTTTTTTTTTCGGTTGCTAAAATAACATTTTGGGTGTTTTAATACATCTAATGCTATTGCTCATAAAATTTAGTTAACCTAATTCTTAAGTTAGATAACTGAACTCGACATTAACTTCTTCCACACATTAAACTCTAAAAAAAAAAGCTAGTTTTGATGGGGGCTTGCCTAACCTAACACACTTTAGATATTTAGGGTAAAACCAGGCCTTAATTGAATTAAAATAAAGTTTTAGTTAAATTCTAATTAAAATATAAAAACGTGTTTTCTTTTTAAACTTAAAAAAATTATTATAGCTATTTTACTATTCATTTGCACATACATAGGCTCTTTAACCGCACTTGCATTAGTTCGTGCAAAATAGCTTAAGTGGAAAATTTTGTCCAACCAACCCCAATAGCCACTCACATAAGATAATGTAAAATTGTGCAAAATCCATCAAAAGCTATTGTAACCATAAAATTTTGTAGCGGCACAGTTCGTGTGCATATTAGAATTTTATTCATTTCTTTTATGTACCTTGAAAATGAAGAAGAGAGTAGAAAATGGTGTGGTGTGTGACAAGAGAAACAATTTTAAAAAATAAAAAAAAAATTAATATTTTAATGAAATAAAGTTTAGAATTATAATCTAGATTGCTTTTAGGAAGCGTGTTTTGCGCTTTTCACATCTACTTTTTTTTTTTTTAAAAAGACCAGTGCGGATGCACTGTTCTTGGGACCAAAGCATATGAACAGTAAAAAAGAGTAAATAGTAAATTTTTTATTATTTTCAGGTATCCAAACAAACTCTTAATATATGTGTTTTTGAAAAGTTGTTTAAATAAAATAAAAGTTGGTTTTTATGTTAAAATAAATATTAATTTTTGCATGAATTAATGTGAATGTTCTAGTATATGTTACCATTTGAATATTCTTTTATATTTTTATTATTTTCCGCTGACCGTAAAATTTTCCAATCTCTCTTCCCCTCTCTCATTAGTATTGGGCCTTGGTTCACTCTTTGATTCTCCTTCACTGAACCTGGAATCACCCAACTGGGCCAATTTTGTATAATTAGGCATGGATTTCCATGGAATATTTGGGTGAGGGAGTAGGATTTTTCTTTAGCCTTTCCTTTGGGAATGGGTTTCATTTCCCCACCTTGGATTTGTTCAGATACTAAAGATCCCATCCAGGAATTACCCAATTCTGCATTTTCAAGTGTGGAAGACCTTGATAACCTACTCTATTTATTATAGCAGCAAAATATTCCCTCCTTTTAGCAAGCTTCTGTTGGAAGTCGGTGGGGACGACAACGACAACACTCACTGGCCAGCGCCACTATCCAATGTCTGGGAGTTTCGAGGTGAGATAGAGATCTTGGCCAGCTTAAAGCGAGCCTGATGTGGGAACTATTTTGGGTTGATTGAGCAAAATTATGACTAGACATACTATCAAACTATGCTGATGTGGATGTGAATGCTCAGTTTTTTTTTTTTTTTTTTTTTTTTTTTGAGAACCAAATGAATGCTCAGTTGAGATTGGTTTTTTTAAATAGCATGGTCTCTTCATCTGATGCTTCAATTTTTGACGTCGATATTAAATCATTGTATGAACTTTTGCTGACACAATAATGAAGATAGAAGACGGAACAGAAGAGAGTAGAGAGCTGAGGGTGACTGTTCTTAGTTATGAATCTGAGTTTGAGGATGCCAGTGAAAATGAAATTAATGAACCTTTAAATGTAACAATAAGAGAATTTGATGGTACCACCGCATACTCTTGGTACAATGATCACTCTACAAGTATAAGTGTTTGTGGGGTGTAGGGGTAAGAGACAGAGTTCAAGTTTCCAAGAAAAATTTTTACACACATATACACTAGATTAGGTTAGAGTAGAAATTTTATCTTGTAAAAAAAAAAAAAAAAAAAAAAAAAGTTTGAGGAGTACATTCAAGATAACAAAAAGTTTGGTCTTTATAATTGAGTGTGCTTATGGTCTTGTTTGAAATATTGTTATTTGCTTTGTGTTATTTACGTGAGACATTATGTATTGTTATTTGTTTTGACTTGTTTATGTAAGACATTATGTATATTTGTGGTATTAGAACTTAGAATTTAGTACTTGTGAGTTGTAACTTTTGAACTTTGAACTTTATTTATGTATTTATAATTTGTTCATTTGTCTTTTATTAATTATTTGTGTATAAAATAAAAATAAAAATAAAAACAAAAACTTTTTCAATTTATATATATTATGAATTATAATTATACGTATCTTTTTAGTATACATATTTTTTAATTGGAAAATAGGAACTTACGATTCTTGTGCTGATTCTAGCTATGATTTAATTCTCAAACTCTATCACCAAGTGCGTGTAGGATCTTGATCCTGATCACCTTGGTTAAACATCATAAGAGAAAATTCTTGAAACACACATAAATATGCATCAAAATTTACAACAAGCATAAATGTCATATTTTGATTGGTACATCTAAATTCAATTGTTCAACAAGTACTGTGGTAGTCCATAAGTAAGTACTATGTAATCTAATCACAATTTGACACTTAAACAAGTTGTAAAATTAAGTATGATCTAAGCATAAGTTGATCAAAAGAGTGGATAAGGGAGCCCAACATCAAGTGCACATTCATATCGCCAATGGCAAGCCAGGACATATCTGCCAACCACCGCCAAATGAAATAGCTCAAAATTCTGGCCTCTAATATCAATTTCTATCCCCAAGAACCTCTCTAGCATGAACAAGTTTGGCTTGTCCTATATACTTAGGTCCCTGCATAAAGCCCATGCATTGACTAGCACTAGTGCACCCTTTGGGATTGTGAAGCCCGTAACTTCAATATTCTGCTTTAGGTTGACGTGAGTAGGGGTGTGTAGCCAACTCACCAACCCGCCAAAATCGACATGATCCAACCCAACTCGTCAGGTTGGATTGGTTTTTAGGGATTGGTGGGTTGGGTTGAGTTATGAAATTTTTTTTAATAGTGGATTGGGTTGGGTTCGGGTCATAACAATCACAACTTGCCTAACTTGACCCGACCCACCTATATATTTAAAATTTAAATTATATATATTTACAAATATAATTTATAATTAATAATTTTTTTTATTTAATTTTTCCCCTATTCGGCCTCTCTTATATAAAACCCAATTACCTCGCAAACTCTAACAATCTTATTTCTCTCTATGCTGCCTCCCACTCCCACTCTCCCATTCCATTCCTATTTGTTTATAACTGAGTTAGGACACTAGTTCATATATATTTTGTTTATCAATTCGGTTGGATATATTTTGTTTATAATTGAGTTGGAATACTAGTTTGTGTATATTTTGTTTATCAATTTAGGTGGCAGGTGGGATGTATTTTTTTCTAATCAATTTAATAACAATAGTAATAAATAAAAACTATCAAACCCATGGATTCAACCCAACCCAACCCAACCCAATCCATGTGGTTGGGTTGAACTCCTGTGATGAGTTGGCTTGGTTTAGACTTTTTTTAACCCACCATGGTGAGTTGGGCTAAAAAATCCCCTCAACCCAACCCCTAGATGTGAGTGGAAGGGAACTACTAGGTGCAATTGGAAGGTACCAATTAAAACAAGTCAACATTTCAAGTAAACCTTTTCTTTCTTTTTCTTTTTTTTTTTTTTTTTTTTTTTTTTTTTTGTGATGAAAACATTTCACATTTGTTGGTAATTGGATACGTGGGCCCATTGGCTTAAATACACAAAGACTATTTTCATTGATATACATTGATCTTCTTCTTCTATTACTATTACTATTACTGGTATTACTAGTATGTAACCCGTATGCTTACGCATGAGAATGATGAATTGTAGTGATGTTATTGATACTAGCTTGAGTTATTAAACATATAGAACATTAGTTTGACTAGGGCATTTCGAGGTACTAAAATAGTTTTTTCTTGCAATTTTAATGATATTAGTTATGCAAAGTTTATCACTACATTGCTATTACGTATATAATTTTGAAAGTCACTATTAGATACTACACATACAATATAAATTCACAATTATTGTATGTGAAATTTTACTAAATATAACACAAAAAAAAAAAAAAAAAAACAGATTGGTTTAATAATATCTCCTGAATTGAACAGGGATATGTGCATAAGATTGTTTAGCTCAATTACAATTTGTTAGCTTCAAGATCTTCGCATGCAAAATATTTGAATAGAAACAATATAAAAAATACGATCATTAGTTTAGAGAAATAATAACAGCAAAAATATAAATAATTTAATTTTTATGGGAAGTTAAGAAAAACAAAATCCAATTTTGGTTCCGATTGAATTTTCTCTAAGATTTGGTTATATATATATATATATATATATATATATATATATATATATATATATATTACCTAGTTAGTAATGGACCATACATAATCATGATATATTACATAAATGACTTATAAATTTGAATTATTTTTGGTTACACAAAAAAATGTCTCATAAAAATATAAAATTATTCAAACTCCTCGATTTTTACATTAAATTAACTCACTTCGTACAAAAATTTAAAAGTTTAAATTAGAAGGGACACGTGGTGCAAAATTAAATCTTAATTAAAATCCAATTTATATACTGAATTAACTCACTTAGCATAAAAATTTTAAAACTTAGATTAGATAGGACACATGACGTAAAATTATACTCTAATTGAATTATAATTTGAAATCTAATAGAATTTTCTCTTAACTCTATTAATATATATATATATATACAGAGAGAGAGAGAGAGAGAGTTTTTTTTTTTACATAAATAAGATGGAATTTATATTAACAGAACAGACTAAGTCCACCCTCATTTTTTTTTTTTTTTTTTTTTTGACTAAAACATTTCAGACACAGCAAAAAGTTGGAGCGGAAATGCTTTATTACAGTGCGGCAGCTTCATTTTTGTTTTCCGCATTAATTAGTCGACTAAAAAAAAAAAAAAAAGTGGATCGATCGAAGGGCGGTTGATGTAAATTGAAGTTAAATTGAATCTAGCTAACAGGAATTCACATACATCAGGGAACTCCTTTTGTACTCACCTAATTGCAAAACAATATGAAAATACTAAAGCATATTTTATTCAGTTCTTAAAGCAGAAAATTATTCTACGTAGCCAAACAAAAAGCAAAACAACATTAGAAAATGATAGGAACAGCTCTTAATGGACGAGCCATATCTGACGTAAGGCCAAACTTATCCTCCAGGTTCATGTCCTCTGGTGTGATCCCATCTGCAAGCTTCCAATCAAATGAGTGGATGAGGGTGCCCAGCATCAAGTGCATTATTCGTATCGCCAATGGCAAGCCAGGACATATTCGCCTCTCACCACCAAATGGAATTAGCTCAAAATTCCGGCCGCTAACATCAATTTCAGACCCCAAGATTGTCAGCATCTAACATGCCAATACTGTGTTCTGTCTGTCATGTATGGATTTTCCATTATTGGGTTAACGGTAATGACCAAAATTGACATGATTTTTCATTTTCAAAGATTGAGGTAGGCACGAAATCAAATTAGAAACCAAAATGAGAATACACCTAAAATGTAGAGACCAAAATTAAGTACATTTTCACCAAAAAATTAATAAATAGAAGCAGGGGCGAAGGAAGAGGGGGGGGGGGGGGGGGGCACTTGCCCCCCTGAAATTTCAAATGTTTTGCCCCCCCCCCCCCCCCTCCACACAAAAGACAAAAAAAAAAAAAAATTCCAATCAAATGAATTCACGTTACTTTTCTAGCTTTCCCAGAAGTAGTAGACTTCTACTCCTATTACAATTCTATATATAGAATATTACTGGATCTCACTTAGTAAACTTGATGGACTAGACCAAACCGCCTGTAGAATTTTTTTATGTGTCAAGTTTCTTTCTTGGATAACCAACATGAGACATACATCCATAATATGCAGTCCACTAAAGAGTTTTCAGCATTTAGAGGGATTGGACAGCTTGTTGAAAAGATGGTAGAAATGAAAAATAATGTTTCATATCCATTGGTTTACTCATTAGTGACTTTGGCATTGATCTTACTAGTTACAATAGCTACTGTTGAAAGAACTTTTTCAGCAATGAACATAATTAAAAATCGATTATGCAATCAAATAGGAGATCAGTGGATAAATGATTGCTTAGTCACATATATTGAGAAATATATATTCAAGACTATTAAGTGTGAAGAAATCATGCAGCGGTTTCAAAATATGAAAAATCGTTGAGGACAATTGAGTAAAATAAGCTAGGTGTGAAAAAATAAATTAAATTTTACATTTTATGTTAGATTCTGTATGACAATTACATTATCATATAGTTATTTACTTATTTTGTTATTAGTATTGATTAATTTTTTTAGATTAATTTTTTATTTCCAATATTGTTTTTTAATTTTGTCCCCCTAACATAAATTCCTGGCTCCGCCACTAAATGGAAGGATCTAAGGGCTGTTTTTTGTAAAGAGAAGTTAAGTTGGACTCGAGTCTCGACAGGAATTCACATACTTCAGGAAACAGGCGAAAATGGCCAAATGGCCATAAAATCCAAACATTTTAGTTAGTAGGCTAGTTTTGAAAGAATATCAGTTAATAACATCTCGAGTCTCAAAGGCTCGATTTTGGGCCTATAAATCGAGCCTTTAAGGATCGGTTTCTGGGTTCTGATGTGGCTTAATGCCACTTGGCATTCATGTGGAAATCGAGTCTTAGAGACTCGATTTCCACGTGTACTCCACGTGGACGCCACGTATGCCACCTTCAAACTCGAGTCTCTAAGACTCGGTTTCCTAAAAGGGAAACCGAGTCTTAGATACTCGATTTTGAAGGTGTTCAGACTGGCCTGGTCATTTCCCATCAGTCTGGCCTGGTCATGTCTGGCTTGGGTCATGTCTAGCCTGAGTCTCTTGAGATTCCAAAAATTATTTGACCATCTCCTCTCTCAATAACTCTCACATAACCTCTCTAAACAACTCTCATATCACATAACCTCTCTCAGCAACTCTCATACTTCTCTTACAGAACCTCATACTACTCTCATAAACTCTCATACGCAACAAAACATTGCTCCTCTCTTAAGTCTCATACAAGTCCAACATTCATTGTAGTCTCCCTCTCTCACTCTACCTCTCACTCTCATACAATCTCAACAGTACATTTGCACATCCTCATGTCAGGTAAGGGTCTCCTCACTCTCTAGTTGGTTGTTTAGTGTATATAACTGCTTTAGAAAGTGTTGCTTGCATTGAATTTGTCATGACATTTCCTGATAAAATATTTGTTTGTATTAAATATTTGTATTTGTTTCCTGATAATATATATATATATATATATATTCAAAATATTTAAATATATTTATACAACTACATATTTAAATATTTATATATTTATACAACTATATATTTAAAATATTTATATATTTATATAAATATATTTTTATATATATTTATTATATATATATTGATATATATGTATTAAATATTTGTATTTGTTTCCTGATAATTTATATATATATATATATATATATATATATTTATATTTACAACCTCAGTATTTATATAAATATATATTTTTAAATAGCCACATAGAAATATGGAACAGTCATGCATGAAGAGAAATATGGAGAGAGATTTTCTTCTTTTTCTCTCTTATTCAATCTTCCACACAAATTCTTCTACCCAATAGTGTTTTTTTTTTTTTTTTTGTTTGATGAACCCTGCTCTATGTTACATAATTGCACTCATTCATTTGCATATCCTCATGACTTTTGTTGTTTGGTTTGATATTTTTATTTATATTTTTGTTAGAGCTGAGTTTAAAATTTGTAATGGGGGTGAGTTTTGTCTTTAGTTTTTTAATTTATTTGAGTGCGAAATTATAATGATTGAGTGTGTTTATATGTGATGTGGGGTGAGTATATGCAATTGTTATAGTTTTTGAAGTTGTAATTTTTGTACTTTGAGTAGATAGAAAATGTTTTATAATTGATTTTAAATGAGAGAGATAAAATATGTCACTAACATATTATACTTGACTCTCTAATAGGTTCACAATCTCTGAAGAATATTAATATAAATGTGTACTTCGGTGGACCCCTTGACAATCCTGGAGGGATTGACGGATTCCCATTTAGAAGGGAGGGTATCGAATGCTACTACATGATGATACGTCGTAAATTGAAGACGTTGAATGATTTGAAGAGGAAAATAATGGACGAGTTGAATTTGAACCCTACTTGGTATGACATCAAGATTATTTATCGTTATCCATAAGAAGTCCTTTATGAACAGATAAATTATAGGTATATGGCAATCAAAGAAGATAAACATGTAAAGATGATGTTTAATAGGATCCAAAAAAATGCCCCAAGTAAATGCTGCTCAGTTGTATGTAAGTTTGGAGGCGCTTGCAGACAACACTACTGAGGTGGTGCAACAAACAACTACGGCTTTACAATTTACAACCCTAGATCATGGATGCACTACAATGGGAGGGTATACAATGGGAGGTTATACGCTCCCATCTCAGGATCATGTTGCTAATACTAGTGAAACCCTCAATCCTCAAGAGACACATTTAGAGGAGGAAGATGAAGACGAAGACGAAGATCATGCTGCGAATGATGGTGAAAATATTGATGATATGGATGAGTATGAAGAGAGGATTGAGCAAGGCGACTTTGAGAACGATGTGGATGACCATGAAGTCGTTCCCAATTTTGAAGAGGAAAATATGGAGTACCATGATGAAGGTGATGCAGACGATGATATTGGCATCCAGCGTGATACAAATATGACCACTAGCTACAGACCTACTACCGACTCATTCTACGCAAATACTTGGGAAGATATGGTTGATCCTTCACGTCTTGAGATACCATTTGTTTCTACTTGGGAAGATGAGATGCATTGTTGTAAAGGGTTAACTTTTGCAAATAAAGAGGCAGTGAAGCGTGCATTGATAATATATGCAGCAAAAGATAATAGAAATTTTAAAATCCAGAGGTCAACCAAAACGAAATTGTGCGCCGCATGCATTGACGACAATTGCAAGAGGTATGTTGGGGCATTCATGAAGCCTAAATTCAATGGTCTGTAGATAGTCACGTCTTATTTGGGTCCACACAGTTGTATACCTTTTGGCCTGCGAAGAGACGATAAAATAATGGATTATAATTTTGTTGCATCAAAAATTGTGGGAAAATTGTGAGAAAATTTCACTACTCGTATTGATGAGCTCTAGCAGATCATACGTAGTAAGTATAATCATGAGCTTTCTTACTATAAAGTATGGGACGCAAAACAAAAAGCAATTGCTAAGATATTTGGGGATTGGGAGGAGTCTTACCAAAGGTTGCAAAAGTTGTTGTTGGCATACTTAGATCAGGACTCAGGTACCCAATATAGCTATTACACCATACCTAGGTCATACGAAGGTATTGCGTTACTGCGCTATGTATATTGGGCATTCGCTCCATGCATTGCTGCATTCCAATATTGCAGGCCCGTGATTAGTATTGATGGGACTCATCTGTATGGTAAATACAAAAGGGTATTGATGATTGCAATGGCAACCGATGCTAACCAAAAGGTTTTGTCTCTCGCTTTTGCTATTGTGGATAAGGAGTCAGGGCCTAGTTGGGGGTGATTTTTAGAGTGTCTCAGGACTTCGATAGAGCATGCCATACCTGACAAGGGCATTTGCATTATTTCTGATCGACATAAAGGTATCAAATGCGCCATTCGAGAGTGGCCTAAAGGTCGGGATGGAGAAAAACATGTATTTCATCGATATTGCCTTCGACATGTTGCTAGCAACTTCAACAGACACTTTGATAACTCGACTCTAAAGGCATTGGCCTTGAAAGCTGGATATGCGAATAATGAAGCTAAATTTAAGTCCATAATGCAGACCATTAAGGAGGCCGAGATTAATTTACTGAGGAGTGTAGGCCCTACTGATCGCCAGATTGCACGTTATATGCCATACACATATCTAATGAGTGAGGATCTAGACAAATGGACCCAGTCACATGATGGTGGAAGACGTTACGGGGCAATGACAACCAATATCTCTGAGTGCTTTAATGGGGTACTTAAAGGTGCTCGCGGTTTGCCCATTGCTGCAATGGTTGAGTTCACTTGGTGCAAACTTGTTGCATATTTCCACGATCGACGTAAACAAATTCAAGAAGATCTCTCTCGAGGTAAGGTGTGGAGTGATTAAGCAATGGAGATCTATAACAAAAATGAGCAGAAAGTCGCAGGACACACTCTGAGGAATTTTAGTCATGAAGATGGTATATATCAAGTGGTTACCTCGTATAATGACCATAGAGGTGGAGGGGGAAACCATAGTCATGACATGCGCGTATTTGGTAGAACATGTGGTTGCGGAAAGTGGCAAAATTTGAAGATCCCTTGTTCACATGCAATTAAAGTTCTTCAAGGTCTGCACCTCAATGCGACCCAGTATAGCTAGATATGGAAATAAAAATGTTTCACATGTTTTGAAGTGAACAAAAGTATTGGACCACTTAAATTCTATACATTAGCAATTCTGCAAAAATCATTGAGCCTAAGGAATAAAACCCAATGAACCCAGTTTAGCAAATTGGATTTTGTGCTAATTGGTTTCAATTGTTTTCAAGTAAAAAGCAACAATAAATTGAAGAAAAAATCCACCGACTCAACTTCTCAATTGTAGAAGGCACACCTAAATCTAAGATTCAAAGAATGAAACTTTCCATCCTCCTTAAATTCCAAACAATAATGTTCTTAGACGTCCTTATCCACAACAATCACAAATAAGTCAGGAAATAAATCTATAGATGGAATCCCTAAACAACCCCTCATGCCAAAACTGCATACTTTTACCATCACCCACCAAAAAATTAACAGAGTACAGAACTCCCCCAACCCGCAAAGATCCTAGCAAAGATAATTCCAAACAAGAATGTACAGTTACGTCCTTATCCACAACAATCACAAATAAGTCAGGAAATAAATCTATAAGGATGGTATCCACAAAGAATCCTTCATGCCAAAACCGCATACTTTTACCATACCCGCCAAAAATTTAATAAAGTGCAGAACTCTCCTAACCCGCAAAGATCATAGCAAGATAATTAATTAGTAATTTCTGTTGCCCAAGATTTTGTAGCTAGTGTAGGCAAACAAAAGAAAAAAGGGGTGCCTAATGCATCAATCTAATATGTAATAAAGACAAATTTTTTTATTTTAATATAGTTGCCCTATATAAGTCCTATTGGTAACCACCATAACTACTTAAGGGATGTATCCAGTCTCTGTCAAAAGAATAGATACATATGTCCTGGACAATTAAGATTTAAAAAACCTTAAAGCCCATAAGCAAAAACAATGATACCAATAAAAGTGCCATAAATGACAATTCAGAAATTCAGAGAAAAATTATTGAACATATATGGGCTCGAACTGAACACCAAGGCTAGTACTGCCCTATTTGTATGTTCTCTTAGAGATCAACCCGTGTATTGGAAGTAATTTGTATTATACAAAAAATAAATACATTAAAAATATTTAAAATAAAAATAATAAATGAAATAGTAATTATTTATTTTATACTACTATAATTTTCAATGCAAAACCCACTCTACTTGTAATTTTAAGTTCAACCTGTGACCAAAGAGCACATGAATCCCCATCCTCATTTGAAGTATCCTAAATGAATCTTTCCCTTACTTTTTTTTTTTTTTTTTTTGATAGATGAAAGGATGGAATAGTTTATCAAAAGGTATCTGTCTCTACGTTGAAAAGACAAGAAATAGAGTATTGACCAATGTCCACATCAATCTTTTTCACAACCCACCATCCAACATGAGATGAACAGCCCAAGTAACACCATCATTTAACAAAAAGGTCAATCAATAAAAGCCTCTACCCCACCCAAAAAAAAAATGCACAAAACAAAACTCCTAACAAGCTCCTTAGTCATAGTTTTTTTTTTCATCTCTTGAAAAGCATACCACATCTCCCTTCGAATTACACATATAAATCCTTAAAATAGACCATTTTCAAAGATCATTCAAACCCCGGATATTTCAAGAAAAATTTTCATATTCATAACTAATGCTGAAGAGTCTCAATGCTAGGCCTCCTCCCTTCCCTTCTACCTAAACCGTCCTTCTCTATATCAAAATTGATGGAAGAAGCCAAATTTTTTAACTACAGAAATCCTTTACTGCTATTATTACCCAGAACTCTAGAGCTACCTTCAGAGGTTACACGTGGTTTTATTTTTTTTAATAGCAAAGAGCTTTACAACTAGCTCTTCAAATCATTGATTCCGTTGTGGAAGAACTTGCTAAAATTCTTCACCCCAAACTTACCAAAACTCTTTCATAATTAAACTCCTCACCACTACCAAAAATATTTCATTTACTCTGAGACATGTACTCTGAGCCTAAAACCCTAAACCCAGTTTAGCAAATGGGTAGTTGCTTTTTTGACAGCCTCAGACTATGTGAATGGATTCTAAACAGACATGTAACTCTCATCATGGACAAATTTATACAACATTTCACATGATATGGTCAAGATGTTTGAACATGAATGAATGATAATCATTGTTCTTAGGTTTAGGGTTATTAACAAGTGTAGGACCCTCAAGAGTCGGCAGTGGGGGGGTCCTCACTGTGAAAAGAATTGCTTAGACCTGTCATGACTGATTCGAAAAATGAATATCAATGATACATTCAACAGTTTGCATACTATTCAAATTTCTAGTTTTCACTAATTTCCAAACCGAGATACTATCAAGGTAGGACCAATGACTCACCCAAATGCATCTCAAACAAATATCAAATATTATTTATTTTGGAGACATCTTATTGATTAACATGGTTGTCACTAGGACATAAAAGGAAATATGATTATGCTTGATAAGCAACAAGCACTTGAAAATGAAATTGCCATGTCAAATAATGTGGATGGAAATCCCAAGACAATAGTCATAAGTTTCATAAATATTAGCCATAAGCTCCTAAGGAACCCTCTCCCTTCTAGTTGGATAAATTTAGTCTTCAATTTCAAAGAAATAATAAAAGAGTAATGATACAAATGTGTCAACTTTTAAAACATAAAACAAAAAATAATGGCAATTATGAAATTTAATTATCATGATGTTGATGTGGTTCCAATCACAATAATTTTTAATATGGTTTGCAAACTTGTTATTAGTAAAATTGGTGGGACTTATAGCATTTTCCATACTTTAATTTCAACTATTGTAGTAAAGGAGAACATAATATAGCTTGCAAAAGAGGACAATTCTTCAGCAACTTTCAAATGACACCATAATAGATTACCACAACAAGAGGTTCGTTACTTAGTATAAGCAGCCTGTGTCTTCTTTTTTTTTTTTTTTTACTTCCAATTTTTTTTTTTTTTTTTTGATAGGCATATAAGCAGCCATGCTTGAGGTGAAAAAGGTCTATCTAATTCTTAATCCACCAAAAACAAATTAAGCAAACTAAAATACTAAATCCTTCAATTTGGCAAGAATGTTACAAAGGAGACAATGCATCAGTATCTTAACCATTGCAACTGAGCCAGAAAACATTGACTCAATCACTTGCATTTGCAAATTTCATATGTGCTAATGGATCAAAAATTAGAACTGCTTATCAAATGACTAATAAGGTCTAAATAGATATTTGAATTGCTGCACATTTTCTCTGCACAAAGCCACAAACCATCAACCATCATTGGATAGTGAGCAAATTAAACAAAGCATCTACTTTCTTTAATTAATAGACCTAATAATGTCAAAAACATGAAAATGTATGTATACATGCGTTTGATCGTAGTGTTCTGGAGAAAATTTGAGGGGCACTTTTGCTGTATACAAAATTAAAGAGGATTCAAGCATATAAATTGTCTCTGTCAATAAAAAAATGCATAAGAACTAAATGTGTGAGCCAAAATTAAATGCCTGCTATTTAAAATATTAATTTGACTTATTTCTTATGACCAATGAATCAACTTTATGCATCCCATACAGATTTGGAAGTTCATTGATTTTAGTCCAAGACTCAACAAAACCATACTCCCTAATGTTAATTTATCAAATCACTGAAGACAAATGAAGTTAGCAATTCCTTGAACACTGCAAGTCTTTCATCATATTGCAATTCCTTGAACACTGTAATTCCTTGAACATTTATTATTTTTTTATAAATGGAAAGCACATGTATGTATCTTTTACAACTAACATCTGTGAAATGGGGTTAAACTTAAACATTTATAATTGTAACTAAAAAAAAATGCTTTTCCCCAAGAAGATAGTTATATGACTGGTCAATTTTAGTTTCTCCTAGCCTTAAAGGATTAATCCTTTATTCCGTTTTCATTTCAATGACAACTTTGTGTTTGATGATGTTCCATATGATGCAAGCACATTTTTTCATTAAGATATTTTCTTGTTTTGCATGTAATAAGTCCTTTCATTCTTCTTGCATTATTAATTTATGTTTGTGATAAATTTTCTAAATGATCAAAAAAAGTTTTTATAGTTCCTTGTAATATTTATGCACTCTAAGAAGTACATATCTTCAACAAAACCCCTTTATATACATCGTCAAAGTTGTTACCTTTTTGGGAGGGAACGAAGGGTGGCAAACATTCCAACAGACCACCCATCCTGCAGCAAGGGGCATGCTGTTATTCAATTCAGGTATATTCATATTCAGCAATTTCATATTTTTAAGTAGCAGCATTTTTGAACACTGTTTTAACTTTGGCCCCTAAATTGTCAGACAAGTGGAAAAGGAGCAACCTGATGGTACAGTATCAAAGCAAGTAAGGTAAGACTAAAACTAAAAACTGATTTGTGATTACTTCATATCAGTGTATAGAGATTTTTTTTTTGGTAATCAAAATATCTTCGATCTAATAGGGGAGGGCCTTTTTTTTTTTAACCATGGCAGGCCTTACTTAATGGACCTTGGAAGCACAAATAAAACTTATATTAATGTAAGTTGCTTATATTGGTATCTTGTTTCCATTTCTTTATATATATATTGTTTCTTGGCTTTTTGGGTGTAAATAGTGTTAACTAATTGAAATTTGCTCATCTGTTATAGCAATTTTGTGTAACATGTTCTCTTGTGTTTGCAGGATAATGCCGTTGAACCTCAATGCTATTATGAACTTATAGAAAAAGACACTGTTAGATTTGGTAATAGTAGGTACGCCACTAATTAACATTTAATATATGCTTTTGATCACATTTAGTATTATTTTATTCAATTTGATGATGAAATTTGCAATTGAATGTGAATGTATGTTTTAATGTATTAGTAGTAGTTTGTGACTTGATTTTTTTCAACATGATTTGATATTTTCATCCCTAAAGAGCACAGCTCAATATGTGAAATTTTTAGTCCTCACCCAACCCAACCTAGGCTGAAATTAGTTGCCTTGTTGTGACTGAATTGACTCAAGGTGGGTCAAGTTATGCTTCTCTTAATAGTAGTAGTAGTAGTTGGAGATATCAATATCTTTTTTCTGGCTATTTACAACAACCAACTTTCAAGCAAGATTAGCATAGCTTATGCTTAAAAAGCATGCATGATTTACTGTGTGTATACAAGTCTATAGATTCACGTGTACTATACAAATTATAAAGAAATCTCTAGAGAAATAATTTGCATGAGTATTGTATCTGCAAGAGCTAGTATCAGTCTTGTCTCTATGTCAAAGATAGCTGGAACCAATACACCTAGAGTGTCTAGGGCATATATGCTAGGTTGATGTGCAATCTGCAGCTTAACAAACAACGTTTTTAAGCATACATAGATGTTGAAAAAAAAAAGCATTTAGTGGTAGGACAACAAAAAGAAGAAAAATCGATTTAAAAAGAAAAGGAACCAGCCAAAATCTTGATGATTTTCCCTGACGTCCAAAACAAGTCTATAAAACAGGCTTATGCAATCAATTCATTATTAAAAACATTAATAATTAAACTTGAGACCTAATTCCTCTAGTTTACTTCTATTCATATAAATCTACAGATGCTTGCCAACTTAAAAAGAGAATGGAATTATAAATTGATAGATAAATCAACAAGAAAGGAAACAAAATATGGAAGGGGGCTGGGGACAATCAATTGAGCTTGCACAGCAAATTCATAGTTTATAGAAAATATTATTTTGTTGCCTAGAAATCAAAGCATGATATCCAACAAGGTGAGTTGACAAAAATCAAAATCAAGGGTACAACCAAGTACCAACAATTTACAAGTAAAACCAATTTCAATTATAAACTTGATAACCAGTCCAATATTCATTATGATAGGACAAGTGAAACAAGGTTATCTGGGCTAAAAACATATAATTTTCACTGTGACATTGCCATGTGTTAGAATGACCACAATATTCACTGTGACATTGCCTAATACCCTAAACCCAGTTTAGCAAATCGGTAGTTGCTGTTTTTGACAACCTTTGACAGTGAATGGATTCTAAACAGACATGTAACTCTCGTCATGGACAAATTTATACAACATTTCACATGATATGGTCAAGATTTTTGAACATGAATGAATGATAATCATTGTTCTTAGGTTTAGGGTTATTAACAAGTGTAGGACCCTCAAGAGTGGACAGTAGGGGGGTCCTCAACTGCCATTTTGGACAATTTGGAATTTTTGGGACCCTGCCCTTGTGTCTTCAACTTAAAAGAAAAAGACTACTCCAAATCCAAATTTCCAGCTTGGCAATAATAAATAAAAATGATCCTCTAGTAGGCACTAATTATCGATCCACTTGACTTGGGCCAATAACCTTTCTTGCGCAATCAACGCAACCTAATCCAAAATCACTCAATCTTCAATATAATCTAAAATACAAAACATGGATGATACTCACCAATGGGATTATCCCACTGATGCCTCCAATCCATGCAACTCATCAAAAGCACGTTCTGGAATTCTTTTTTCTTTTTAGTTTTCATTTTTCAATCAAAAGTATAGAAACAATTATATATTTTTAATGTTCAAAACTGTCTCCTACACCAAAGTTTTAAATAAAATAATTTTTTCTTTTTTAAAAAAAAGTTCCAATCATAACGGAGGCCATTTGTGTGGTGAGATACCACAACGGAGGCCATTTAACATCTTCCCTGTAGATGCTTATGCCCACAATCTATGCTTATGTGGCAAGCCCCTGCCTCCATGTAGGGGAAAGAAATAAGGTTAGATGGGCCAGAGAGATGCTGACTCTGCTGCTCACTGACATGTTCATACCATAAGAGCATCATAATTCAAGAGAAAAAACAGAATAGGTTCTACCTTCTGCAACAGTCAGTCTTCTTAGATTTGATTGTAACTATCACTTAATAGAAATAATAATTTCCTATTACTTATTAGTATTAATGAAGCAAACATTGTTTTCATGTATCAGGAAATATTTCCATGTATTACAAACACTAGATTGTTCTTTCCCATTTCAAAATAAACCTTTGTTAAAATTAGCTCTACCAATAATCATAACTCTCACCCATTGTGGGGAATTTACTACGAACACATCAATGCATATCAAATTTATGTCATGCACATTCAATAAAATTCCAAGCACACCCCAACCATAAACGTTTTGCTCAATGAAACAGATCAATAGACAAATCAAAGAAGGGGTGGGGAGGAGGCATCAAAACAACCATTATTATTCATAGACGTGTCAAGAATTAAGCCTAATCATAAGCTAGTAACCAACATTTCAAAATTCTACAAAGAAGTTGTATATTGCTCATAAGAAACTCAATACCTAACATCTAAATAAGCATCTAAATCCAAAACTCAATACCCTAAACCCTAAACAAACCCAAAATATAAACAAACCTAGAAACATATTCCGAACTCAAAAAACAATAAAGCTTCAATCTTTTTTAACAGTTCTATTAGAAATTCAAAACAAAAACCAAGAAAAAAAAAAACTTTCACAAAAGATTCTTTCATTTTTCCCACTATTTCTTAGCATACACACGGTGAAACACACTTTGCATTTTGCATTTTGCATAAAGGGACACACCTTTTTTTTTTGTTTTCAGAGACTGTGCAGACTGAAAGACTTCAAAGCTCTGTGATGACCAATCAAAATTCACTTCTTTTAAAAACAATATGAAGTACAAGCGATGGCAACGTCGGTGAGGCTGAGAGAGTGGGAGGACGAGCAACGGCGGCGTGGGTGAGGCTGACACGGTGCGAGTGCTCTGGTTAGTGTGAGAGTGAGAGGGTGTGGGTGTGGGGCTGAGAGAGTGAGAGGATGAGCGACGGCGGCGTCGGTGAGGCTGAGAGAGTGAGAGAATAAGCGACGGCGGCGTGGGTGAGGCTGACACGGTGAGAGTGGGTCGGTTTGTGTGAGAGTGAGAGTGCTCTGGTTTGAGAGTGAGAGGGTGTGGGAGTGGGTGTGGGTGTGGGTGTCAGTGAGAGTGAGAGTGAGACAGTAGACACGGAGACTTTAAAATTTGAAAAAGCCCTATTGGAAACCGAGTCTCTAAGACTCGATTTCCAGGGGCTTCCACTTGCATACAGTTGCATCTAATTGCCACGTCATACACACGTGAAAATCGAGTCTTAGACACTCGATTTCCATGTGAATGCCAAGTGGCAATTAAGCCACATCAAATCATACAAACCAAGCCTCAAAGACTCAATTTATAGTCCAAAAATCGAGTCTTTGAGACTTGAGATGTTAGTATGTAATATAAATTGGTAACCATGCCTACTAACTAGATAGTTCACCAAACTTGGTTAAATTGCAAGTTTGGCCTCAGGAAACACCTTCTGGACTCATCTTACTATATCATTTTTTGCACATAAACAATATTATAGACCCTGGATAGTTTTTTTTAGCAATGTAAAGCTCAACACTTTTTGTATTTTACAATGACCGGTGTGATTACTCTAATTGCAACACTATATGAAAATACAAAAGCATATCGCATTTGTTATTCAGTTCTTAAAGCAGCAAGTTATTTTACATAGCTATGCAAAAAGCAAAATGACATTAGAAAGTGATAGGAATAGCTCGTAATGGTTGAGCCATATCTAATGTAAGGCCAAACTTATCCTCCAGATTCATGTCCTCTGGTGTAATCCCATCTTCGAGCTTCCAATCAAATGAGTGGATGAGAGAGCCCAACATCAAGTGCACCATCCGTATAGCCAATGACAAGCCAGGACATATTCGCCGCCCACTACCAAATGGAATCAGCTCAAAGTTGTGGCCTCTAACATCAATTTCTGACCCCAAGAACCTCTCTGGCATGAATGAGTTTGGGTTGTCCCATATGCTTGGGTCCCTGCCTATAGCCCATGCATTGACCAGAACTTGTGCACCCTTTGGGACTGTGAAGCCCTTAACTTCAACATCTGCTTCGGCTTTACGAGGAAGTAGTAAGGGAACTGCTGGGTGCAATCGGAAGGTTTCTTTGATTATAGCTTGTAGATAAGGTAACTTAGGAATGTCTGATTCTTCAACTGTATTGCCTCTGCCAATGGTTTGCCTGAGCTCCTCTCCGGCCTTTGATAGTATCTCCGGGTTGTGTAAAAGCTCTGCCATTGCCCATTGCAGTGTGGATGATGTTGTGTCCGTGCCGGCAGAAAATAGATCCTTTTGGAATTTGCCACGTGATTGAAACAAGTTATACATAAACAATAAGTCAAAGCTATTAACTTACTATGAAAAACATTTATGTTAAACAGAAAAGAGTAGAAATATACAGACCAGTAAGAAATGCTTAATCTGATTTTTATCAATCTCCGCCCTGTTGTCCTCACTGATGTTGAGTAGAGTATCTAACACGTCTTTATTTGATATAAAACCAGGTACTTTTCTTAACTTCAAACGTTGGCTAATTATGTTGTCATAGACGTCTATCATTTTCCCAAAGTGAATTGTCATACGCTGCCTTATGCCTTGTATGTCAAACTTTCTTAGAATGGGAAAATAATCCCCCAAGTTTGGCTTTCCGGCCTCTTCCATGATGCTTGACACGATCTGCTTGTACACTCTAGCTGTATCTGAATTTGGATTTGCTAAATCCATTGAACAGATGGTGTTTGATAACAGATTCAGTGAAGTTTTAAAGGCTGCTCTGCCAATATCAACTGCATCACCGGCTAGGCTGCTTTTATGGATATCAGTAAGGAGCTCTTGCACTTTCTTGCGTCGGAGATTTTGGTTGGCATCAAGAACCTTACTGGAAAATAATTCAGAGTTGCATATTTTCCTAAGGTTTCTCCACCGAGTGGAAACAGGCATCCAAGGCAAGCCAAACTCATGGTGTTTGTGGGCATGGACACAATTTGGGATGGTACGGTTTGAGAACACTTGGTCATGGGTTTGGAGAGCTTCTCTGGCCATGGCTGCTGAAGATATGACCACTGTGGTTATTTGGCCTAGCTTTAGGCTCATTAAGGGACCATGAGTGTTGGCAAGCTTGGCCAGCATCTTGTGAGGTTTGTCACCAAGTTCAAATACATTTCCGACGATGGGAAATGATTTTGGTCCTGGGGGAAGCTTACTGGGTATTGCTGTGCTTCTTCTTGGGATGGAATGAAGCGCTTGAATTATGGTCCAGCTGAGGCATAGACAGATTAGACAGATCCAAAAGTCCATCTCTGTCTGTGTATTTCCTAAAAGACCACAAAACAAGTGAACTTATAAGCACCTCTCGCACTACCCAAAAAAGAAATGATAGTCACTTTCTTTGAGTATTCTATATTATAATTGTTTGGGTAGTATTAGAGGTAAGAGCATCCACAGCAGTGGAGCTAAAAATATAGCTTTTTAGCTCCACCAAAAGTTACTTTATCTATTTTACCTACACACATGCTGCAGCAGTGGATCTATTTTAGCTTTCAACACAATAAAATAATATAAACATCACAATAAAATAATATAACCACTATAATAAAATAATATATTTCACTACAAAAAAAACATTCACAGCACCCACCACAACCACTCTACCATCACAATCACAGCCACAGCCACAGCCACCGCCACCACCACCACCACCACCACCAGTCCACAGCAGATAAAAAAAAAAAAAAAAAAAAAAAAAACCCACAGCACCACAAAACACGGCACAACCACCGCCAACACAACAGCACAAAACAAACCCGATACCAACACACATCGTAGCAAACCCGATCTCAACCCGATACCACAAAACACGACACAACCAACGCACACCAGAGCAAACCCGATCTCAACCCGATACCAACGCAAACCCGATACCACAAAACACGGCACAACCACTGCCAACGCACACCGATCTCGACCCCGATACCAATGCACACCGGAGGACAACCACGACCCATGCCCGATACCCTGTCCGTTTTGGTTCCGACCGACGAGACCTGCGCCAAGGGGCACGGTTTCATGGTCTTCACTGACGAATTGAGCCCTAACTGATACTGACCGCCCGATTTCAAAGCCAACGGCGTGGCTTGGTCCTTCTCGATCGAAACAGAATGAGCGCAAAGTGAAACGGAAGGGTCTGTGGCGGTTGGGCTTGTGAGATCGGCGATGGAGAGAAGGGTTTGTGGCGGCTGAGCTTGTGAGATCGGCGATGGAGAAAAGGATCGGCGGTTGGGCTTGTGAGATCGGTCATGGAGAGAAGGTCTGAAGGAAGAAAGAAGAGATGGAGAGGCACCGATGAGAGAGATACAGAGAATGAAATGAAGAAAGAATAAAAAATAAAAAAAGTAATGTGAACGCAAAATAAAAAATTAATATTATTTTTAGATGGGATGAACAGTGCACATCTATAGATAGATGTGCACTGTAGCAATGGAGCTAAAATTTTTAGATTTAGCTCCACTGCTGCAGCAAGCTTTTGGTGTTTGAGGAGCAAAAATATAGCAATATAGCATTATAGCACCACTGCTGTGAATGCTCTAAGAATAAGGTTCAAGTTTTCAAAATAAACTTTACGTATGAGGTAGGTTAGAATTTATATCGTATATAAAAAGAACAAAAAGTTTTTAACTTTTTGACTTCTAATTGAACCCGGCCTGAAAAAGAAAAAAAAAGTCCAAATACAACTGTGCACGTGGACGTATGGTACACGGAACACATACTAGAAGACAATCTGAACCTGACAAGTGCGGGCACTTTGATTCAACATTATCGTCTCATCCTGTAGCATTTTCTCTCACCTCATTCATCTGTTGTGTTGCATCCACGGTCTCCCCTTCCTCTGGCGGGTCCAATCCTGTAGCATTTCCTCTCACCTCATTAATGATACAAGTTGAAACGATAATGTTGAATAATAGGTACACACTAGTTACTTTGGTTGGTGGGTATGATGGAACCAACCATCTCAACCACCCGTCAGTCCCGTAAGGTTTGTGTTTATTACACATAAATTCTTACATATAATTGTACGCATGCTTTATTTTTTAACTAAAATCGTGATTTAAAATTATGATTTTGAAGTTTAAAATCATGATTTTAAGTCAAAGTTTTAATTAAAAAATGAATGTGCGTAACAGCTTGTCACCCACAATTAAACCAGTCGTGGTTTCAAAAAAAAAAACCAGTGGTAAATATCCCCTTCCACTACCAAACTCCTATTTACCGACCATCAAAAATAATTGACAGATCCAAAAATTGTGACCCATAATTTGCAAAATGTGCTATTTTGTTATGCGCTTTAAGTGAATTTCCCAAAAAAGGAATTGGTCAATTGACCTTGTAATTATAGAGGCAGAGATTTTTATTTTCCTTAATTTCATTTTTTAATTGTAAAACTTGCTCTTATATCTATTAAAATTTTGCATCATTCAAGTCTTTGAAATCTTGATTGGTTCCATTGAAATTTTGTTATTCACTTTGGTAGATGATATAGTAATTTATATTGAAAATGAAAATTTCTCTAATTACACCATAGAGATGATAAAAGATGAGTTTTATTTTATGAAAGATCTTCATCGAACATAATCTAGATATGAGATACTAAGTTCTTTTATTATAATTATTATATTTTTGTGCGTGTATAATATCAAACTATACAACTTTTGTATACTTACTAGAATATTAAATATGATAAATTCTCCAAGAAAAAAAAATTTAGTAAATATACATACATAAAAGTTGAAAATTTTGTGTACGATATATTTATGAATTAAGACCTACTTTAATACTTGAACATTAAGGTTTATATATGTAAACAAACACAGAAAAGAATGCATGTTATTAATCGGATATATGTATCATCTCTCACAATATGTGAGTCCTACACAGTTATTGTGAGATTTACACATTATAAGAAAGATGATACATATATCTTACGCATGAGATAGTTATTAATTGGAATCAAAGAGAATGATCATAAAATGCCATAAAACATCTACCTCATTCCTTTTAAAAAAAAAAAAAAAGAATTCAATCTTGCATAACTTAGGTGGGAATGCCTGATTTTTAACTTTGTTACATCATTAGTAAGTCACATTTTAATGAAAAAAAATCATTAGTAGCTCACCTCACATTGAGTACTAATTAATTCCATTGGCGCCTTTTTTTTTTTTCTTCTTCTTCTTCTCAAACTGAGACGTGAGACACTAAAATAAATCTGATTCCTTATTTATTTATTTATAATAGGCTAGAAATACATATTATTAATAAAAAATTTCAAGGGTATGCCAGAAACTATAGCCTACATAAATTGAACTGGCAACTCTTCCAACCATACAAAAATATAAAAAAAAAAAAAACATACTCAGCCAGTACAAAATTATTTACACAAAGCAAATACCAACAATACAAGGCAAAATGGATAAATACTCTTAATTTTAAAACTATATAACAAAATACACCTCTTTCCAAAGTATTTAATAAAATACCCACTCGACATTGTGAATGTCGAGTTCTACTTTCAAATGCACATAGAACTCAATTTTGAGGATATCGAATTCTACATAAAACTTAATTTTGTTAAAATTGAGTTTCAAAACAAGAACATTTTACACAATAATTTCAAAAAAAAGACATTTTGATTTATAATTTTAAAATTAAGGGTATTAACCATTTTTGCCCGCTACTCTATTTAACTTGGATAGAATAAAACAAAACTATCATTTGCACAAAGCAGATTAATATTGCAACAAAGAATCCATTGTAGTAAGTAGTAACCAATGTTTGTAAGACAGAACTTGGATTAGAGAGTCCGTACAACTTGAGTATTAGTTTCCAAAACCACATCAAAAGGCCCCAACATCAAGTCATTCAAGTGCAAATTGGAAAACAAAATAAGCTGCCATAAGAAAGAAATCCTACCTCTCCTAAACCCATTATGCCCATTGGCCACCGCCAAAACATGAACATATGAGAGTTTAGACTTAGATCAAACTTTTTGAACACCACGCCTTCGAAATCTTGTTTCAATCTAGTATAAGTCTTTGGCATACTTGTCTCTATACAAAGAAAAAGGGCTTGAACTATTGATGGTTACCAAGCCCTCATCAGTTCAAAAACAAAAGAATTATTCAAATGGAAAAGAAAAAATATAAGTTGATAAAAGACTGACAAGCTGACCAAGAAATTTATCATTTCCCTTATATTTATATAAGTAAAAGCGTAACATTTATTATTGCTACGTTTCTGTTGAGCCACCCATCTACCATGACATTGATTACATCATTATTCTTTTTCTTATTTATTTTTTCCCTTTAATTTTTCTTTCTAATACAAATATATAAGTAGTTGGCTTTACAAATTCATCTTTAAGCGGTTTTAACTTTACATATTTATCTACTTTGTTTTGATGTTATAATTAAATAATAAATCAATGAAATATCAAAAACAAAAATATTGTTTATACATATTCATCTTCGGCAATTTTAAGTTTTCATATAATTTTGTCTTTACATGTCTATCTACTTTAATTTAGATGTTTTAAACTAAAAATAAAATCACTGGAGAATAAAAAAACAATGTCTATAAAAAGTTATTCACAAGTCTTATTTAATCTTTGATGGTAGAAAAGATAAAACTTGACAATTGTCCCATATGAGGAGTTTGAATCATGCATGTTATAGATCTCCTACTAGAGGTTTGTACCCCTATTGTCCTATTATTTGACTAATTCATATATGTTCCTTGATGCAAGTGTTTTTTTTTTTTTTTTTTTCCATTTTATTTACAACACTAAATTCTCTTAATGAATGGTGTTTGTTCTTGACCAAATTTAGGGGGAAATTATATTATAATATGTCTTATTTTGTGTTGTTTTCGAGTTTTAGGTTATTTGGAAAACAACAGGATAGTCTAGAGTCTAGACAATATGGTGAAGAATAATTTGTGCAAATGAAGAAGATGATCTTTGTGTAGTTTCCTTTCACTGTTTGTAAATATTTTGCATATCAAATTAGTAGCAAACTGATTTCTTTAATTATTTTATGATGTTCTTAGAAACTTGAGTAATTGTTTTAGGCATTTACAAATATTTTATATTGCTTTTCATCCTCCTTATCTCATTAGTGTATTTCATGAGTTTTTTAAGAAAAAAAATTCAATTTTGTATTTAAAATTATTTATTTCTCTATTCATTATTCACATGTTAGATTAAATTATGATAGGATTTACACAATACTTCTCATTTTTGTTAAAAAAAATTTCTCTACTTTTTTTCCCCTTTGAAATTGTACTCTTGGTTTGTGTGTGTGTGTTTATATATATATATATATATAAAGGAAAATGAGTTACAATCATCAAGTATAAATTAAGCTACAACCAATATTTTTGCTTGGGGTTAGCTTCCTATTTCTTTTGCGTGACTTTAAAGCTTTATTAATTTTTTTTTTTTTAAATTTGATTATGCATTGAATTTTTGGCTTCATCACATCACATCACATTTGATATGTTTTACATATTCATAACAAGGAGTTTGACTTTGATGTGAGTTTTAATTTTCCCTTTATTTTTTTAATTTATTTTTATTTTGAATTGTATATTTGTTAAGTTTTATTAATTTTTGAAATACATGTTTTGGTGTTTTGGATTGTAGGATAGAAAAAAAATGAGGTATGAGAAATTTGGTTTAAAACTTAAAGAATAATTTCTAAATTCTATATACTTTTTACTAATATACAAAATGTTTTAAATAACTTTTATTAAAAAATGAATATTTTCGTTAACTTAGCTTTTGAATTCCTGAGAAAATTGAATTGTTTTCATTTTGTTAAGACAAAAATTTTATATACATTACATTTGTGATTGTTCCTATATTAAATAAAAATATGATTATGAAATACATTACTTTTTATTAAATTAGTTTAAATTGTAAAAAAATAAATTTAATTAGACTACCTAAAAAAAATCCCGTGCAATGCTCAAGTACACAACTAGTTAATATCTAAAAGCTAAAATATAACATTTAATTTTGCTATGCTCCTATTAAGCCACATTATCGTTGCATTTCTATTCATTCAATCCACTTTAATCCTATTTCAGTCCACTCGATCCACTACAATCCATTTTGGGGCACTTATTTAAAAATAAGAAAAGACAGGTTTTGGATTGAGAGTACCTATTTTAGATCCAAATTTATTAAAAAATATAGATCTCAAACTTGTTTCAAATTCTATTAAAAATTAGCAATTAAATCTCAAATTTATTGCATATATTTTTAATAAATTCAAACTCGTTTCAAACCTATTATTTAAGGGCGGTTTTATGTAAAGAGAAGTTTAAATTGGACTAAAACTATAGTCTCAACTAGAATTCACATCCATCAGGAAACACCTTCTGGACTCATCTAATTGCAACACAGTATACAAAAGAATATCGCATTTGTTATTCAGTTTTTAAAGTAGCAAGTTATTTTACATGGTTAAACAAAAAGCAAAAAAGGACATTAAAAAGTGATAGGAATAGCTCGTAATGGTTGAGCCATGTCTACTGTAAGGCCAAACTTATTATATCCTCCATGTTTATGTCCTCTGGTGTAATCCCATCTTCAGGCTTCCACTCAAATGAGTGGATGAGAGAGCCCAACATCATGCGTGTAGGAGGCAAGAATTTGTCAAGCCAATTACAAAATGCCACATAAAAGTTTAGTGGCAAATTCTAAATTAATGTCATTAAATTAATTAAATTAGATGATGACATGTGTCATCCAAATTGGCATCACATTGACATCAAAATTTGCCACATGTCAGTTGGCCCACAAGATAAAGATAAATTTCCTAGTCAAAATTTATGGATAATTATCTTTATAAATAAATAAAATAAAGATAAATTTTATATTCAAAATTGATAGATAATTATCTTTATTAAAATAAATTAAATAGAGATAATTATTTATCTTTATTGATTATTATCTTTATCAAAATATGATATTTATGAAAATAGATAAATAGAAATAATTATCTCTAAAAAGAATTTTGGTCAATCAAAAGTCTACTACATACTTTCAAGTATATCAATTCAAAGTGGAGTTTATCCTCCAAAATCAATATAAATAGAAGACATCCCCTCTCATTTTAAACACGAAGTTTTCAAGAAGCCCAAGCTCTAAAGAAATTCCGTCTCAAAAAACTTTGAAGAACTTGAAGCATCTTTGAAGAACTTGAAGAACATTCAAAGGGCTTGAAGAACAACAAATCTCTATCAAGCTCAAGGCTAGATATTCGTTGAGAGGACCGTTCAATCTATCTTCCAATTAAAATCAAGAAGATCTCTTGTTCGAGTTCTTTGAAGTTCTATTGGAATTAAGCTAAAAAGCCTCCATAAACCTCAACAAACCCAAATCTTTGAAGCTCAATAGATCAAGCCTCTAAAGTCCCAAAGAACTTCAACCTAAAAGCCTTCATATTCAAAGACTTGAAGAACAATAAATCTTTAATAAGCTCAAAGCTAGAGATTTGTTGTGAAGACCGTTCAATCCATCTTCCAACCAAAGTCAAGAAGAGTCCTTGTTCGAATCAAGTTCAAAGAAGATAGAATTAGAGGGTATTCTTTTGTAAAAGAATTAAAATAGAGATTGTACTCATTATACATCAATATAAATTATTATTTGCAAACCATATTTCTTTTCAATTGTTTGATTTTCTACAATTGGGAAATTTTGTGTTTACAAAGTGCACCATTCGTATTGCCAATGGTAAGCCAAGACATATTCACCGCCCACCACCAAATGGAATTAGCTCAAAATTCCGACCTCTAACATCAATTGCAGACCCCCAAGAACCTCTCTGGCATGAACGAGTTTGGGGTGTCCCATATGCTTGGGTCCCTGCCTATAGCCCATGCATTGACCAATACTGGGGCACCCTTTGGGACTGTCAACCCTTTAACTTCAACATCTGCTTCGGCTTTACGAGGGGGTAGTAAGGGAAATGGTAGGTGCAATCGGAAGGTTTCTTTGATTATAGCTTGTAAATAAGGTAACTTAGGAATGTCTGATTCTTCAACTGTATTGCCTCTGCCAATGGTTTGCCTAAGCTCCCCTTGAGCTTTTGACAGTGTCTCCGGGTTGTGTAAAAGCTTAGCCATTGCCCATTGCAGGGTGGATGATGTTGTGTACGTGCCGGTGATAAATAGATCCGATTGGAAATTACCAGGTGATTGAAACAAGTATATCTAAATCTTAATTAAAAGTGATTAAATAACTTAATATCAATAACACTTCAAGTAACTAAAAAAAAAAAAAAAAACACGTTTAAGTAGAACAGAAAAGAGTAAAGACAGACCAATAAATGTTCAATCTGAGTCTTATCAATATCCTCCCTGTTTTCCTCATTTTCCTCACTGATGCTGAGAAGAGTATCTAACACATCTTTATTTCTTATAAAACCAGGAATTTTTCTTGATTACAACCGCTGCCTAATCATGTTGTCAGTGGCGAAGCCACATTATAGGTTTGGGGGGCCATTTTGAAATATTTTAATATCCTATATATATGTTATAAATCGGTTAAGGTGGGGCCAAAGAAAAATGAGATTTGGCCCCCCCTAATTTGAGTTGCTATCCGATAACATTAGAAAAAAAATTGGCGTCTCCCAAGAAAAAACAAAAATAAATAGCTTAATCTTTTCTCTTTGGATTATTTTCCGTACATGTTTAGAGTAAAGTAGACAATTTATGTGTACTCATTAAAGTTTAGAAAGATTATGTTCATTAGGAAGAAAAAAAAAAAAGAAGGAAACTATCGAGTTCTTACTAATCTAATTATATATAAATATGTTTTGAATTTATCTAAATCGATTTATGAATACCATAATTTGGCCCCCAAAACCAAAATTCCTAGCTCCGCCACTGGTTGTCACAGATGTCCATCATTTTCCCAAAGTGAATTGTCGTACGCTGCCTTATGCCTTGAAGGTCAAACTTTCTTAGAATGGGAAAATAATCCCCCAGTTTGGTTTTCAGCCTCTTCCATGATGTTCATCACAATCTCCTGGTACACTCTAGCCGTATCTGAATTTTCGTTTTCTAAATCCATTGAAAAAATGGTGTTTGATAAAAGATTCAGTGAAGTTTTAAAGGCTGCTATGCCAATATCAATAGCATCGCCGGCTAGGCTACTTTTATGGATATCAGTAAGGAGCTCTTGCACTTTCTTGCGTCGGAGATTTTGGTTGGCATCAAGAATCTTACTGGCAAATAATTCAAAGTTGCATATTTTCCTAAGGTTTCTCCACCAAGTGGAAACAGGCATCCAAGGCAAGCCAAACTCATGGTGTTTGTGGGCATGGATACAATTTGGGATGGTACAGTTTGAGAACACTTGGTCATGGGTTTGGAGAGCTTCTCTAGCCATGGCTGCTAAAGATGTGACCACTGTGGTTATTTGGCCTAGCTTTGCTCATTAAGGGACCATGAGTGTGTTGGGCATTGTGGAGCCTAGTTTTGTTTGATCTAGTTTGACGACCCAACCCAACCCGACCTGAATAATGTTGCGTGGTTTTTAATGAGAGATTTACTAATACTTAGTCCATGGAGCGTATCGGCCCAAGGCTTAGAAAACGCAATTTGGTTATTAGGGTTTTGGCATGGTCGTGTTTTAAGTGTGAGAAGAAAAACTGGTGCCGCACTTTGTACTTTGTATTTCCTTTTTTCTCCTGATAATAATGAAATCCTTGCAACTTCGTGGACAAATGCAAATTTCCGAATCACGTAAATATTGTCTTGTGCGTGTGATTGTTTTCTTTGGCGTGTATTTTCTCTGTTTTTTTGTTTCTCACCGGTTGAGAATTCAAGTTAATTCCCTACAGAGTGTTGGCAAGCTTGGCCAGCATCTTGTGAGGTTTGTCACCAATAGTTCAAATACATTTCCAATGATGGGAAATGATTTTGGTCCTGGGGGAAGCTTACTAGGTATTGCTGTGCTTCTCGGGATGGATTGAAGCGCTTGAATTATGGTCCAGCTGAGGCATAGACAGATTACACAGATCAGAAAGTCCATCCCTCTTTAAGTGTGTATGTCCTCTAGCGAACTTGTAAGCACTTCCCCCACTACTAAAAAATGAAAGCAAGTCACTCTGTATGAGCTTACAAAATGTTTTGAGTGAATCCGAATTGGAAAAAGGCAAATGACCGAATACAATGAACTCAATACCTTCACGGCTTCACGGATTCACTGTTTGTTTTGAAACTTTTGACGTGCAGTAACAAAGTTAGACACTTCGTCATTATCGATATTGTTAAATCATATCAAATTGAGAAGTAAATCCATTGCCTTTTAGCAATTTTTCTTAATTGTCTTTTTCATTTGTGATAAGATCACATGAAACAATGATTGATTGCCTCGAAACTGATGGTTGGCTTTAAAAATCAAGAACATCCAACCAAAACAATCATCCAACCAAAATTAAGAACATCAACCAAAACAATCATGCTCGTGAAACACAACATTTTCCCGACAAACTAACAAATTTAGCTATCATCAAACCCAAAGAGAGAGAGAGAGAGAGAGAGAGAGAGAGAGAGAGATGAACAAGCTTTAAGATCCAACCACCAAATCAACCAAAAGCTAAACCCATAAATCTTGAACATAAACACAGAAAAATCGAACCCAAATCAACCACACCAAGGCATGTGCATCTTGTTTGATTACACAAGGGCTTCTAAGTATCTGTAAATTATTTTTGCAAACTTATTTTACTTTTCAATTTATTTTTTTTATTATTTATGAGTCTCACTGTACTTTTTGGTACTATTCATGGATTTTACTGTACTATTTCATTTAACTTTTACTTTTATTTATAGTATTTTCAACAAAAAATTTTCAGTTTCAGCAAAATAAGCGGATCCCCAACAGACCTTAAGTTTGGGGGTAAAAAAAATGGGTGGTGACTTTGGTGGTTTTCCTTGTTTTTGGAGCTGGGTTTTGTGTGATTCTTAGTGGGTTTTGTTTATTGAAGTTTAAAACAAAAACAAGTACTTCAAAAGTTTGTAAAGAAAAGATTTTGGATTTTGATTCAGGGCATAGCTGTAGCAGCAAATTAAGAGAAAGAGTAGAAAATTTCAAAATCGCACTATAATGTTTCATTAACTACAGTCCATGCAGTAGTATCTACAACAATTTATTGGAGGAACCAAAGCTAAAAATAAAATTACTTCTTTAACTACATACGTAGTTAAAGATTTTATTTTTCTTTAACACTCATAAACTTGATTATGGCTCAAAACTGTGTGTTTTTCTTGGTTATAGTCTTCATCACAAGGATTATAAATGTCTTGACCTCTCCAAAAATCATGTTTACAATGCACGTAATGTTGTTTTTGATGAGAACCTTTTCCCCTTTTCATCTCTCTCCAGTTCGAAAAAGTGCCCACCAGTACCCTATAATTTCTTCTGTTGCCTTACCTTCTTGTTTGTTTCCTTCATGTGCAATGACGGAATCACGTTGGGACCGAAGGGGTCCATGGCCCCCACAAACTTATTGGGAAAATTATATATATATATATATATATATATATATATATATATATATATATATAGATAGATAGATAGATAGATAGATAGATAGATAGGAGTTATCCTATATTCCTATAAAATTTGAAAAATTTTAAGGAAAGCTTTGTGACCGTTTGCATACCGCGTTTTGCTACGTCCACGTTTTTCCTTTTTTTTTTTTTTTTTTTTTTTTTTTTTCTGCGCGTGAACAGTAACCTCACATGGGTTCACTGTTTATGTACTGTTTAGTACTGTTCATGTACTGTTTAGTACTGTTCATGCACTGTTCACGTATTAAAAAATATTAAAAATGGGTCCCATGATACTATTTACACATTTAAAAATTATTTTGCTACAGTGTTTTCAGTTTTCAGTTTTCAGTTTTCAGCAACAATAAGCTCAATCCAAACGGACCCTTTATCATTTTAGTCCTTTCATACCCAGTTAATATTTGGAAAATGTTAAAATTACAAATTATTTTACAACAATTTTTTACAAAATACTAATATAATTTATATAAATCTAAAAGTTAAAGCATAGTATTTATTGTTTCTGCACATTAGCATCCACGTCATTAATATTTTTCTTTCCAATTTTCCTATAATTTTTTTTAACATTTACTTTTTTTTTTTAATAATTACACTTTCTTCAACCTTTCTTCTTCACTTACATTTTTATCTCTCTATTACTCATAACCTTAATATCATTATTCATCTTTCCCTTCATCTTCCTTTATTTTGTCTCTTCATCTTTCCGTCTCTTACCTTTTTATCTCTCCACTATCCTTAACCTTAAAATCAATATTCATCTTTCTCTTCATCTTTCTTTATTTTGTCTCTTCATATTTACATCATCTTACTATAAATTTGTCATTCTCTTTTCCATTTTTTGCATAGTTTTCCTTCACAAAAGTCTCTCTCTCTCTCTCTCTCTCTCTCTCTCTCTCTCTCTCTCTCAAAATTTTTTAGAGTTTTTTTTTTCCTTGCATCTCTACTTTAAGTTGATAAATTTTTGTATTTGTTATAACTCTACTTTGGATTGATGCGATTTGGTTTTATGTTTTAAGATTTTTTTTGCTCTTTAATTGTTAAATGTTATCCTATTGCATTATAAAAAATTAAAGATAATATATATGAATATAATATATATTATTATATTACATAACATGATTTGGGTAATTTGGTGTTTATTATTATTATTATTATTTTTACATTTTTTTTCTTTTTCATCTTTATTCAATATTTAAATTCAGTCACATCCTCCATATAATTAAATTATTTATATTTTCTTTAAAAAAATTAAACAATTAAACAAATAATATTTTATTTAAATTTAAATAAATAAAACTGTACACATTTTTTTAACATTTACACTTTCTCCAACCTTTCTCATTCCCTTTACATTTTCATCTCCCCATTACCCTCTATCTTAATATCATGCCTCATCTTTCCTTTTATCTTTCTTATAATTGTACTCATTTTGTTTCTTCTTATTATCATACTTTTAGTATAAATTTGACATTCTCTCTTCCATTATATGCATAATTTTCTCACAAAAATGGTTTATTTCTCTCTCAATTTTTTGGTGGATTTTTTTTTTTTTTTTTTTTTGGCATCTCTACTTTAGGTTGATAAATTTTTGTGTTTTTTAGAACTCCACTTTAGGTTGATGTGATTTAATTTTGTTTTAAGTTTTTTTTTTTTTTTTGGTTCACTTTGATTGTTAAATTTTATCATATTGAATTATAAAGAATTAAAGACAATATGTAAGAATGTAATATAATTATATTATATTACATAGCATGATTTGGATAATTTGTTATTTATTTAGAGATAATTAATTTGGTGTTTATAGTTATATATTTTATTTTTACTTTTTTTTCTCATATTATTTTATTCAATATATTGCATTATAAAAAATGATAAAACTAATTAGCCACTATCATTATGAAGTAGTAGTCTATGGTTTTATGTATATAAAGAAATGGAATATATAGAGTTTATATTTATATATGTAAACATTCACATTAAGGAAATAATATATATATATATATATATGTATGTATGTATAAAGGTTTAAGAAAAAGTAAATGTATGGTTTTTATTAACTTAAAAGATAATGAAAAACCAACTAATAATAAATAATAAATAAAATAATAATATTATCACGCACAATGCGCGGGTCTGCGACTAGTGAGTAATAATTGGTAAATGAAAAATTGATGTTAGTACTAGGCCTAAATGAGAATCAGTATAAATTGAACACATCAATAACTTGTAAAAATGTAGTAAAATAGTTTGTTAATGTAGTATTATTCATAATATATTATTATTATATAAAAGAAAGTCTAAAATTACATATACCTTTCATTTAAATAGAGTAAAATCCAATTAGTGATAAATATTGTAGGGACTGGGTTTGTGCACTGCTCCTAAGGGATAAGTGAATTCAAGCCCAACAAGCCTAATACAATAAATTTGTAGAGAGTGGGTAGAAGAACTGGGCTTTAATGAGTGTAACAATAGTTGAAGATGATTTAAATAATGAATAAGTAAAACAAATATGGACTTGAGCAAGAAATTCAATCCTTAGCACTAGTTCGAGGAGCCTCAACTTATTATTTCTTTAGTGACAGTGATGATGGTTACAAAGTTAGTTCAGATTGCTACAGTGTTTTTTCTGGTAAAATCTCTGATCCCTTTTCTCAAAGCTCCTTCTTCCTTATATACTACTTTCCTCTTTCATCTCCACCTTACACCTGCAGGTCAGATTTGCTATTGTTGATCTTTGTTACATCAACCTCCTCCCAAAACACTTAGGTAGTAGCTGTGTGTCTGACAAGCCACTGCTCAGGTATTATTTTCACATTAATGTGGCCAGAGTGTTAGTTGTGGAGCATTTAATGTGGAAGCAATAGCTTTTCCTGGAATTGCTCTACCGCCATGCTCCAGTGTGCTTACTTGTTATACTTATCTTTTTCCTTGGAGTGTTTTGGAAGATTGTCTTTGCCGGTAAATCACTTTTCTTCTACCTTGGCTTTGGCTAGTCAAGGACAGGGTTGTCCTCGGAACAGCTTCCTGGGTCGCCATGATCACCACTGCTTTCTTCATATGCGATTATGGGCCTCAAGCCCAATACAAAAGGTGGATGTATATCACTGGACTTTATGACCCCACAAATATATATGTAAAAAAAATTACAATAATTAGACATTTTTTAGCATCTAAAGATGAACATAGTTATTTTAACAAATATCTCGCTAAATCACGTGGTCCATCTCCTGTAGTGTCAACATCTCACCAAACTTGTAATGATGAGTCCTCGTCAACTCTCTCGGCTTATGATCAAATGCAATACCTAGGGTATTAATACTTAGGGTATTGCGCTTGATGCAATTGTAGTGAGTGATTGAGATTCAGAGTTGGAAAAAATAACTTTCAATCTCAACCATTAAATAAGAAAATATTAAAAAGAAGTAAAAAGTTAATGTTAGAATGTTAAGAATGCAAAAAAGTTTGTGAAGGAAATGGGGTGAATTGCACGTGCAATTGCTTCGGATCTCAATCCAACTCTCTCCTCTCTCCCAATAGCCTCCTAATGACATGTCAACATCACCAACTCTTCCTAACTCAACTCACTTGTCTTTAGAGCATTAGCATTAGGGTGTGTAAAACTCTCCAAATTGCTATTTTACAATCAAATACGCCCAAATGCAACTTTACCAGGGTTGCTATTGCTAAAGATTTTTAGCAATTGTGAATAGTGGGTTGGTATTTTTAGGAATTACTATAGCGGTAGTTGTAAAATAATATATATTATTTTATTCTCTCTCTCTCTCTCTCTCCTTAGACCTTGCCACTAGCATGGCTTAACCGCCAAGTGTCGTGGGTTTTTTGGTAGATCGGCGTATGATGGTGGCGTGGGTTTTGACTCTTCTCACTCCCTCTCTCTCTTCTTTGTCTCTTTTCTTTGTGGCTTTGAATTTCCACCTTGGGGAAAATACTTTTATACATACCTCTTCTGGTTGATCTATACCATAAGCTATTCTCATAAGATGATCTACACTAACTAACAAGTGGTTGTGGGTTTGGAATAGTGGTTGTGAGTTTGAACCAATGGACGAATTGTTGGTGCTACGTGGTGGTGTTTGCCATTGCCATTCATGCCTCCGAATTTGTTACATGTTTCGATGATCATTTCTATTAGTTTTAAGTTTTTTTTTTTTTTTTTGTTAGGGGGGGGTGTTTGTGATCTGAGAGTGAGACAAAATTTGGGTCAAGGAAAGGAATACTGTTTGGGTTTAGGGGTTGGACGAATGGTTTTTTTATTTTTTATGTTTAGTGTTTTATTTTTATTTTATTTTTTGGTTTGATCTATCTGTCTCTTAGATTGGTGGTGGATGTCGTGATGGATATAGGTGGTGGCAAATTCCAATGGTGGGTTTAATGGGTTTCGGTGGTAGTTGTTGATTGTGATGTGGTGGTGTTGATTGTGGTTGAGAGAGAGAGAGAGAGAGAGAGAGAGAGAGTGAGTGAGTGAGAGAGAGAGATGGAAGAGAAGACAGAGATAGGTTAGTTTCCATTATTTTATTAGGTTGTATGTGAAAATAAGAATTGGGATGTTGGGTGTATTGTTAAATGAGTTGGCAAATAGAAAAAAAATAGTTTTTCATAATGTAATAAAATAGGGCCAAAATGACCAAATACCACATTTTTTGGAATTTTTTAGCAAAAAAACACTGTTTCGGAAATAAATGGCAACGTACCACTTTTTCCAGAACTCGAGTTTCAGAAACTCGAGTTCCTCATCAGTTATGCCACCGTGGCACTGCTAAGTTGAAATTTAAGCGATTAAAAAAAATTATGTGGTACTCGAGCTTGGTAAACTCGAGTACCATGCACAGTACTCGAGTATACCAAGCTCGAGTACCTCTTATTAAAATAAAAAAAAATTTACACAGTACTCGAGTTTGGTAAACTCGAGTACTATGTAAATTTTTTTTTTTTTTTTTGGGGATAATCAAAAAATAAACATAAAGATAAAAATAAGTAGCTTTTTTTATGTTTTTATTTATTTAAATAGAAGCATTGTAAAATATAGAGATTTTAATTTCGAAATATGAATTTAATTTCTACATTAATTAAAATTGTTCATTGTTTTCTCATAAAAATTGTTCACTATTTTCTGTATAAACAATTTCTAAGATTTTGCATAAAATTATTTTCTGTTCAGCATTATTTAAGAAATTGTTCACTCTTATTTTTGCATAAATTATTTTCTGTTCACTATTTAAAAAATTGTTCACTATTTTCTCATAAAACACCTAGTGAAATCATGTTTTCTAAATTTAAACGCCAAATCTGAATGCTTTTTCATGTTTGAATTTCACAATAATCGAATATATTTTTCTGCATTGATAAAATTGATTTCTACATTAATAAAATTTGCTCTCTACACATCATGTTTACTGTATATTCGAATATTCTTATTGCATTCATAAAATTTGTTTTTTGTATTAAGTAAAACTGTTTACTGTTTTCTCATAAAAATTGTTCACTATTTTCTGCATAAACTATTTTTAGCATTGGCGTAATTATTGCACTTAAATGGTTTTTGTGTTTTTTAAAATATGTAACCATATGAATAATGGACAAACTCCATGAAAGAAAAATGAATGATTTGTATAAATCACCTAATGGTAAATGCCTCGAAAAATTTGAATTTGTAAAAAAGTTCAAATTAGTTGAATGTAGAACTGTTCACTAAGTAAAACTATTTTCTGCATTAAGTAAAACTATTCACTGTTTTCTCATGAAAATTGTTCACTATTTTTTGCATAAACTATTTCTAGTATTCTACATAAAATCATTTTTTGTTCAGCATTATTTAAAAGTTGTTCACTCTCTTTTTTGCGTAAATTATTCTCTGTTCACTATTTAAAAAATTGTTCGCTATTTTCTCATAAAACACTTGGTGAAATCATGTTTTCTAAATTTACACGCCAAATCTAAATGCTTTTTCATGTTTGAATTTCACAATGATCGAATCTATTTTTCTGCATTGATAAAATCTGTTTCTACATTAATAAAATTTGCTTTCTACACATCATGTTTACTGTATATTCGAATATTCTTATTGCATTCATAAAATTTGTTTTTTGTATTAAGTAAAATTGTTCACTGTTTTCTCATAAAAATTGTTCACTGTTTTCTCATAAAAATTGTTCACTGTTTTCTGCATAAACTATTTTTGAATTTGTTTAAAAATTTGAATTCGTTGAATGTATAAAACTATGAAAACTCAAGGAAAAATTGTGTATATTAGATGTACAGATAATATGAATTTGTTGAAAAATTTGAATTCATTGATTGTGTAAAATCGTGAAAATTCAAATGAAAATTGAAGAACATAACAAATTGAGTAAACTTAATGGAAAATTAATTACATTAGATGTACAGATCATCCAAATTTCTTTCCAAATTTGAAGTCGTCAAAGGTACAAAATTGTGAAAATTCAATTTAAAACTATGTACTAATCATCTTGATTTGATGAAAATTTCAAAATTGTTGAACATACAAAATCATGAAATCTTAATGGAAAATCGATATTGTTGAATGTACCAAATTGTGAAAATTCAATGGAAAGTTGTGTACATTAGGTGTACAAATATTCTGGACTTGTTGAGAAATTTGATTTCATTGAAAGTACAAAATCGTAAAAATTCAAGAGAAAATTGTGTACATTAGATGTACAAATCATTCAAATTTGTAAAAAACAAAATTTAGATGTACAGATCATTCGAATTTGTTGATCGTATAAAATATTGAAAGCACAAAATAAAATTGTGTAAATTAGATGTACAGATAGTCTGAATTTGTTGAAAAGTTTGAATTTGTTAAATGTACAAAATCGTGAAAATTAAATGAAAAACTGTGTACTAATGTATTGATCATCCGAATTTGTTGAAAAATTCAAAATCTTTGAATGAACAAAATCGTGTAAACTCAACAATTAATGAACAGTTAATCTTTAGATTTGCAAAAGTTGAATGTACATAATCATTAGTTGTCAGACATTAACAACAACATTTTGTATTGCACAAAACGTGTAGACATTAACAACAACGTCTAATGTTCGTAGGTAGAAATTTTTGGAAATCATCATTACTTGAATTTGAGTAGTCTGAAATATCTCTTTCATCATCTAATGCAGTAACTTCATTAATAGACTTGAATATACAGTAAATATGATGTGTAGAGAGAAAATTTTATTAATGTAAAAACAGATTTTATCAATGTAGAAAAATAGATTCGATCATTGTGAAATTCAAACATGAAAAAGCATTTAGATTTGGCATTTAAATTTAGAAAACATGATTTCACTAAGTGTTTTATGAGAAAACAACGAACAATTTTTTAAATAGTGAACAAAGAATAATTTACGTAGAAAAGAGAGTGAACAATTTTTTAAATAATGTTGAACAAAAAATAATTTTATGTAGAATACTAAAAATAATTTATGCAAAAAATAATGAATAATTTTCATGAGAAAACAGTGAAAAGTTTTACTTAATGCAGAAAATAGTTTTACTTAGTGAACACTTCTACATTCAACTAATTTGAACTTTTCTACAAATTCAAATTTTTTGAGGCATTTACCATTAGGTGATTTATACGAATCATTCATTTTTCTTTCATAGAGTTTGTCAATTATTCATATGGTTACATATTTTAAAAAACACAAAAACCATTTAAGTGCAATAATTGCGCCAATGCTAAAAACAGTTTATGTATAAAACAGTGAACAATTTTTATGAGAAAACAGTGAACATTTTTACTTAATACAAAAAACAGATTTTATGAATGTAGTAAGCAAATTCGAATATACAGTAAACATGATGTGTAGAGAGCAAATTTTATTAACGTAGAAACAAATTTTATCAATGCAAAAGAAATTCGATTATTGTGAAATTTAAACATGAAAAAGCATTCAGATTTGGCTTTTAAATTTAGAAAACACGATTTCACTAGGTGTTTTACAAGAAAACAGCGAACAATTTTTTAAATAGTGAATAGAGAATAATTTACGCAGAAAAGAGAGTGAACAATTTTTTAAATAATGCTAAACAGAAAATAATTTTATGTAAAATACTAGAAATAGTTTATGCAGAAAATAGTGAACAATTTTCATGAGAAAACAGTGAACATTTTTACTTAATGCAGAAAATAGTTTTACTTAGTGAACAGTTTTACATTCAACTAATTTGAACTTTTTTACAAATTCAAATATTTCGAGGCATTTACCATTAGGTGATTTATATGAATCATTCATTTATCTTTCATGGAGCTTGTCAATTATTCATATGATTACATATTTTAAAAAACACAAAAACCATTTAAGTGCAATAATTGTGCCAATGCTAAAAACAGTTTATGCAGAAAACAGTAAACAATTTTACTTAATACAAAAAACAGATTTTATGAATGCAGTAAGCAAATTCGAATATACAGTAAATATGATGTGTAGAGAGAAAATTTTATAAATGTAGAAATAGATTTTATCAATGCAGAAAAATATATTCGATTATTGTGAAATTCAAATATGAAAAAGCATTCAGATTTGGCGTTTAAATTTAGAAAACACGATTTCACTAGGTTTTTTATGAGAAAACAGTGAACAATTTTTTAAATAGTGAACAGAAAATAATATACGCATAAAAGAGAGTGAACAATTTTTTAAATAATGCTGAACATAAAATAATTTTATGCAGAATACTAGAAATAGTTTATGCAAAAAACAGTGAACAATTTTAGTTAATACAAATAACAAATATTTTGAATGTAATAAGAATATTCAAATATACAGTAAACATGATGTGTAGAGAGAAAATTTTATTAATGTAAAAATAGATTTTATCAATGCAGAAAAATATATTTGATTATTGTGAAATTCAAACATGAAAAAACATTCAGATTTGGCGTTTAAATTTAGAAAATATGATTTCAGTAGGTGTTTTATGAGAAAACAGTGAACAATTTTTTAAATAGTGAATAGAAAATAATTTATGCAAAAAAGAGAGCGAACAATTTCTTAAATAATGCTGAACAGAAAATAATTTTATGCAAAATCGTAGAAATTATTTATACAGAAAACAGTGAACAATTTTTATGAGAAAACAATGAACAATTTTAATTAATGTAGAAATTAAATTCATATTTCGAAATTAAAATCTCTATATTTTACAATGCTTCTATTTAAATAAATAAAAACATTAAAAAAAAAAAGGCTACTTATTTTTATCTTTATGTTTATTTGTTGATTATCCCCAAACACAAAAAAAAAAAAAAAAAAAAAAAAAAAAAAAATTACACAGTACTTGAGTTTACCAAACTCGAGTACTGTGTAAATTTTTTTTTTTTATTATTTATAAAAGGTACTCGAGCCTAGTATACTCGAGTACTGTGTTGCATGGTACTCGAGTTTACCAAGCTCAAGTACCACATAATTTTTTTTAATCGCTTAAATTCCAACTCAGCAGTGCCTTGGTGGCATAACTGATGAGGAACTCGAGTTATGAAACTCGAGTTCTAGAAAAGGTGGTACTTTGCCATTTATTTCCAAAAAGTGTGTTTTTGCTAAAAATTTCCAAAAAATGTGGTATTTGGCCATTTTGGCCAATAAAATAGTTATTTTTTTTTAGAACCCCAAATATAAGTGCTCTTACAACATTAACTCTCTACCAACCCTCGCGGTTCTTTTCCTTCATATTGCCTCTTGAATCTTCATGTCATGTTCCCTTTAACATGTAACAACTTGACCTTGTTCGTTTATGAACAACTTATCTAGCTTTTGTTGATTTTTTTTTTTTTTTTTTTTTTTTTGGTGTGTGCTGAAAGTACTATAAATAAAAGTTAAAAGTTAAATGAAATAAGTAGGTAACTCAGGTGGGAGCTGCAAATAATAGGAAAAAATAAGAGGCAGTATTACATGTTTTGGCTACATGTATCCAACCTCTCATATATTGGATACATGTAATACCATCTTCTACTAAATGAATTGCTTGTTGTCACCAATTCTTGTGCTACTGAACCAACCTCTTTCACAAATGCTTCAAAATATGTGGCATGGCATTGAGCCATGAATGAAGAGTTCACTGCTCTTATGCACAATGGCACCTAGTCTCTTGTACCACCCAAACCACACATGAATCTTGTAGGGTACAAATGGATATATCAAATCAAAAGAAAAGCTACTAAATTTGTTAAGGGATACAATGCCCGTCTTGTGGCTAAGGGCTTTCATCAACAACAAGGAGTTGATTATGGTGGGATGTGCATGAAATATAGACAATAAATTAAGTACTCTCATATTTGCTTATTTAGCCTTACTTTTATACTATTTGTGATTGATTATAAATTTTTGAATATACATTGAATATATGCATCATTCATTTCACAACATATTTATTCCACATATTTGGGAGATCCATACACAATGAAAAGCAACAATAACATATAATTTATAATTATCGAAATCAGCAATGGCACTTGACAAGCAAACTGGGATAGAAGAGCCTTTGTGATCAAGAATCACGTAGGACAAAGTCAATCAATAGAGGATGTTTCTCTCAAAATGTCAAAAATAGAGAACCTAAGGGTTTGTTTGGAATGTGATTCCAAACAACACATTTGGTAAGGGTGTTTTTTTAGGAGTGTTTAAGTTATGTTACTCATTTTAGGATGTTTAAACACTGAATTTGGAAAACTCGTTTTTATTAGTTTTTATATTTCAAACAACGTTGTTCAATGACACTTTTGTAAATATTTTGAAAAAGATGGGGCCTATTTGATTAGACAACACTTAAAGCTTCCTTCTTCAATTCTAGCTAGGAGCCCACTTGTTAGCTTTTTTCTTATAAAAAAAAAGAAAAAGAAAAAGAACACACATATTAGACACACAATTATGTTTTTTCATATACTGAAACAGTTTGGGATCCACTTATTTTGCTGAAATTGAAAACTTTTTGCTAAAAATACTGTAGATAAAGGTAAAAATTAGTTGAAATAGTTTGTGGGACCAATGAATAGTACAAAAAAGTGCAATGGAGCCTATGAATAGTAGGAAAAATAAGTTAAATAGTAAAATAAACTGGCTTTTTAATTTGGAGCTAAACACACACGTACAATGGTTGGAGAATGAGGTGACGGTGCAACGCATAACTGTACATATATATATATATATATATATATATATATATATATATATAATAAATAAAACATAATTGTTAATTTTGTTACATCATTAGTTAGTCACATTTTCATTAAAAAAAAAAAAAATCAGTAATTCACCTTAAATTGAGTATTAATTTCATGGGTGTTAAAAGTTAAAACCTTGTCCCTTCTCCTCTATCCTCTATGTGTGGTTGCTTTTCAAAAAATAATTTCCATGGTGACTAAGTTTTTAAGTGAAAATTTACATGAATAGTACCATGGTCCATATAAAGTGTACGTTTTAAGCAAATATGTGGATAACATTTGTCATTTTGGGTGACTAAGAGCATTCACATTGGGTCTTGTAAATGTCATATGTTGCTAATATTTAGCATCTAACCATTAAAATGATGCATTACTCGGACTTGTAAACCTAAAATTTTTTACAAGTACGCTACAGTGCTCTCTTACATTTAGAAGTTACTATAGACAATTGTATTTCTTTTTTAATCCACTTTATTCTTTCTCTCTCCTCTATGTCAGATTCATTTTCTTTCTAAACTCTCTTTTTCCTCATTTCAGTATTTCGTCTCCCTCTCTCTTTGTGATTTGCTCTCGTCTCTCACTCTCTCTCTTTGTGCTAGTGGTTGGGCCTCCATGCCGATAAGAAGCAAAGACCGTAGGTTGTGCGATCTAGGTTGTGAGTCGGATTTGGTGGTGATTGTAGCCTAGGCCGTGAGTCGAATTTGGTGGGTCAGGTGATGGGTTTGGATCGGTGGATCGGTTGTGTGGGTTGTGGGTCAAGTGGTGGGTTTGGAGTTGTGGGTTAGGTGGGTTGTAGTGTAGAGATTGGTGGGTTTCTCTTGGTTATTTGATGGTGGTTCTTCTGGGTTTGGGACTTTGGGTGTTTTGTGTGTAACTCCATTGGTGGCTCCGTTGATGATTTTTTTTTTTTAAATGGGTTTGCTGAGATATGTGGGGTTTTGGTTTGGTTTGAACTGATGGTTTGATGATTTTTTTTTTTTTTTTAATGCGATTTTGGTTTTGGTTTGATGGTTTGGTGGGTGGTGTTGGGATATGTGGGATTGTGGTTGTGTGTGTTTTTGTCTAGGTTTTCATGGTTTGTGGCCAGTGTCTAGCGGTTTTTGGTGTGGTGGTGTGGTTTTTTTTTTGGGTTTTGTATTTTTTGTGTTTTGTGTTTTTTCCCCCCTTTTCTGTTGTGACTAGTGCCTAAAGAAAGAGGTGGGTATGGCTGAATTGGGTATGGGTTTGATATGGATGGTGGTTGAATTTTATCTCAACTCTTTCTTTCTTTGTGGGTATGGTTGAAATGGCATTGGAGAGAAAAAAAAAAAAATCAAGGCTTTTTTCAAGTTGCAGCAAGGCTTGTATTGGTGGGTGGTTGTTCTGGATTTGGGTTGGTGGTGGGTGGATGAGAAAGAGAGAAAAACAGAGAGACGGAGAATAGAGAGAGAGAGAGAGAGAGAGAGAGAGATTTTTTATATTATTTCATTGTGTAATTTATATTATTTTAATGTGTTGTATGTAAAAATAAATAATAGGATATTAAGTGTATTGTAAAATGGTATGGTATAATTGATAAAGTAGGTTTTTAAGATGGTAAAATGTGATATTTTTTATATACGGAATGCGAATGCTCTAATATTTGTTACTTGTTTTGGCCTATAATATAGGCTTTATATTTTATTATTCATGTAAACTAAACTAATAATTGTCAATATGAATCACTCAAATAAATCTGGTTGCGTGTTTACGAAAGAGAACGGTCGTGCAAAGTCATAAAACATGTGCCTCCATCACATTTAGCTTAAAAAAAAAAAAAAAAAAAATCTGTAGATCTCATGTGCCTGGGTTTTGTACTTACGTGGAGATGCAATTGTGTTATTGTGCTCTCTCTAAACCCATAGAAGTTAGGCGTAAAATTGACCTTTTGTCATCTTTTGAAGAGGGGAAACATTTGTTGTCCACAAACACTGCTTTATAGAGACTAAAAAGGATAAAGGTCATCAGAACCTAGCGGTGGAACTTTTTGTAATGAAACTCCAATTGGATAACAACACAGTTCGTATACCACTCAAATTGTAGAGGTCAATTTAATTCCGTAACGTTTGCTCATGGACAATGGCAACCACTTGTATAGGATTGGTAATATGGGGAAAAAAAAAAAAAAAAAAAACAACTTTATTGCATGCGTAAGATATCTAATGCCCAAATAAGAAATTCGGAATTTAATCCCTCTCTATATAAAAAACTATTTAGTATCTTGATCTAATAATAAAAAACTATCATTAGAAGATTGGGCTTTATAGATTGAAACTCTCTTTAAAAAAAGAAGATACCTTATCACCATGGCCATAGGGAGGGTCCTTTTTCTTTTCTTTTTTTGATTCTCTCTCTCTCGGGAACACACACAGAGATGGAAGTAAGTTTTAAGCTGTATACTGTATCGTTGCCTCAGCTGGACCTTAATTCTGGCCCTCTGGACCATTGCAAGAAGAAGGAAATCAATTCCCAAAAAGCTTTCTCTAGGACCAAAACCTTTTCCATTCATTGGAAACCTCTTGGAACTCGATGACAAACCTCACAAGTCTCTGTCCAAGCCTGCCATGACAAATGGGCCCTTAGTGAGCCTAAAACTAGGAGATATATTCACAGTAGTCATTTCTTCAGCTAGCACGACCAATGAACTCACTCTTGTCAATTCCTTCACGGATTCACTATTTTCTTGGCTATCGATTTCATTTTTGATAAGATGTACATAAGACAATCGTTACCACAAAACTGATGATTAGCTTCACCACATATATTGCAGGATAAACCCTTTTTCTTTTCATTTTTTTATATTCTTTTTATACATTTTATAAACAATAGCAGGTCATACATGATTGTAGACTTTATCACTAGTAAATCACATCATGGAGTAATAATTCCATGGGTACATAACATTTAAAAATAAATAAATAAAAATAAAAACTCTTTTCATTTTAGCATGAGACATGTGTCACTAAAATAAATGCGGTTCCATTTATATCAAAAGAGAATGCATCTCATGTATCGAATATATGCATTTTTCCTCTCACAACATATAAATTTCATATGTTTGTGAGATCCATACACTATGAAGCAGCAATCGCATATAATTATTGGAACTAGTAATCACACTTGACAAGCAAACTAGGATATAGGAGCCTTTTTGATCAAGAATCACTTAGCACCAAGTCAATTGGTAGAAAATGTTTCTCTTGGCATGTTAAAAATAAAGAAGCTAAGGGGCTGTTTGGATTTTTTTTTTTTTTTTTTTTTTTTTCTCATCACTCATCACTCATCACTTAAAATACCCAAATTTCCCCAACCCCACCCATTTGGCACTCATCACTCAATTTTGCTGTTACTTTTTGTTTCAAAAAAAAAAGCTGAAAGGTCAAGATATGCGGTTGGCCTTTGTTTCAAACCACAAAAAAAAAAAAAAAAAAAAAAAAATCCAAAAGTCAAACATTGTAGCTGAATAGTGAGAGTTGTGAGTTTAATTACGGAAATGTCATTGAAAACAAAGTTATGAAAACTGAAAACACCTGAAATGTGGTTTTAGTTTCCATAACTCATAACTCAAAAATTAGAGAATTGAGTGATAGAAACAAAAATTGAAAACAAAATCTAAACGAACTTTTCAGCTATGGGTCCCACCATTTTTGAGTTATGAGTTATGAAAACAAAGTTATGAGTTATGAAAATAACAAAATCAAAAAACTCCTAGTTATTTGACGACAACAAACTTGTTGACGTTGAACAAAAGAGAATGATAACACGCGGTAGAAAACAAAATTTTATTTCAAAATATTTGACAAGTTGACAGTACAACTTGACCTTTTACCCTTCTCCGCTGAGTCATTTGGCTGAATATTGTTAAATTCAGAGTTTATTTGCGTTATAGGCACTGTTCCAACTTATTTAGGGAAATGAGGAAAGAGAGTGAATTTCGGCAACGGTGTTGCTGAAATTCAACAAAAGTATGAGAGAGAAAGAGAAAAAGTAGGAGAGAGAAAATTTGAATTTCGGTAATGTGATTACCGAAATTCCTACTACCCAAACCAGCTGCCCGTGCTCAAAAAAGAAACCAATTGTGGCAATGCCATTGCCGAAATAGGGGAAGAAAAAAAAATATTTGTGGCAATTGTGGCAATGCCATTACCGAAAATGAGAGGAGGGAAAAACTAGTTGTTACTGAAATTTGGGGAGGAATTAAAAAAAAAATGTTACGTCCACAATATTTTTATAATATTTTCACAACAAATCACAGATGATTAGTTATTATTAGTTTAAATTTGAATTTAACACTGAAATTACTTTTTTAATCCAACAATAACAAACCGCCAGTTAAAATTTGTTGTAAAGATATTGTAAAAATTGTGTGCAAATATCATTTCTTAATAAAAAAATAAAATAAAATAAAAAAGTGGAATGGAATTGTGGCAATAGCATTGCCGAAATAGGAGGGGAAAAAAAAAATTTCCCTCCTATTTCAGCAATGCCATTGCCACAATTCCATTCCACTTTTTTTTTCTTTTTCTTTTTTTTTAAAGAAATGATATGTGAACACAATTTTTACAATATCTTTACAACAAATTTTAAGTGGCGGGTTGTTATTGTTGAATTAAAAAAGTAATCTCAGTATTAAATTCAAATTTGAACTAATAATAACTAATCACCTGTGATTTGTTGTGAAAATGTTGTAAAAATATTGTGAACGTAGCACTTTTTTTTTTAATTCCTCCCCAGATTTCGGCAACCACTATTTTTTTTTCTCTCCCATTTTCGGCAATGGCATTGCCACAATTGCTACAATTTTTTTTTTCTTCCCCTATTTCGGCAATGGCAGTGCCACAATTGGTTTCTTTTTTGAGCACGGGCAGCTGGTTCAAACAACAGGAATTTCGGTAATCACATTACCGAAATTCAAAATTTTCTCTCTCCCACTTTTTTTCTTTCTCTTTCATACTTTTGTTGAATTTCGGCAACACCGTTGCCGAAATTCACTCTCTTTCCTCATTTCCTTAAATAAATTGGAACAGTGTCTATAACGCAAATAAACTCTGAATTTAGCAATATTCAGCCAAATGACTCCTTCTCCACCAATTTTCACACTTTGCTTAGACACACACGGCACTTTATTTTGCCTTTACCCTTAACCTTTTAAAAGACACACATCAACTCATATAAATATACCTGTACACGTACCTACACTAGCTCCAGACTTTCCTTTCTTCACTTCACACACTCACTCACTTGACTTCACCTTACACCACTTCACACGTCACGACATGGGCATAATCACTTCTATTTATTATTGATGGACAAGACTTAGAAACATTATTTATGTACTGTTTTTTTACGTTTTTTCTTAAAATTTTGTCATGTGAATTTTTTCACATAAAATAAAAATATATTTTTTAGTTAAGTAGTTACATAACTAAATTATAAAAAAGAAACCTAAGAAACAATATCTAAAGTAATGTATTTAATGGTCTGTTTGGATATTTAAAAAATGAAGGGGGTAGAGTAAAGGGAGGGAGAGTAATTCAATTACCTTATTTGGAAGTTTTTTAAGGAATGAGGGGAGGGGTTTGGAGGGTTTTAGAGGGGTTTCAATTACCTCTAACCCCTCATTTTTAATTCCCTCAAATTGGAGAGATTTGGAGGGAGAGTAGAGTAGATAAATTATTGACCAAATGAATTCTCCAATTTACCTTTTTTAAATTAACAAAATTACACACTGATTATATAAATAATATTTGTTTGTTTCTTGAGAAAATTTAAGGTGAATGAAAAAAAAATTGAATCTCACTATTTAGACGCCGCCAAGTCGTCTAAATAGTGACTATTTCTGTGACTATTTCTAGCTGATTTTCACTTTTCTTTTGGCTTTGGAGGTCCAAAATTTCACTATTTTTCACGATATATTTCTAAACTTCAATTTACATTTTTATTAGCTTGGAATTGTGTTCTTGATCATGTTTTATCAATGTGCACTAGTACTTTTAGCAATACTCTGCTCTGCTCTATTTGGACTCTGTAAAAACAGAGGAAAATGATAGAAACTTGTAGTTAAAAACTGTTATGTATACAAGTTTTTAACAATTACTTACTTGGCTGCCTTGGATTGAAATTTTTTATTTTCTCAGGAAAGCAAGTTAGAGTGTTATATATGTCTTCGTGTTTTCTATAAACTTGCACTGTTTCACTATGAAAATTTTCAGGGAAGCACCAAGAATTCCTAGTCTGATTCTCAAGAAAAAGAAATATGGCCAAACAGTATCTATGTTTGTGTCTCGTGGTAGTTGTCTTCTCGGCAACTCTGGCTTCACAAGCTAAGGCATTTACCAATCCACTTGAAGGCAATTCTGTGGATCCCTTTTTTCTCTTCTTTAATTCTAGTTCTTGATTTTCTTGCGTTTTATCTTTCATTGGATTCTTTTATAGGAAAATTGATATAGTTTAGGTATTTTAGTGATAATCTATGATTAGAATGTTCTTTATTCTCTGTTTGGTAAGTGAGAAAATGGAGGAAAATTTTAATTTTAAAAAAAATAAAATCAAAGAGAATAGTACAACACTCGCGCTTCCATATTGTGAAAGCTTCATTGTCTGTGCTCACAATTTTTGGTGGGAAAATTGGGCACGTTAATCATAGATCAATGTCGCAAGTATATTTTCAAATAGAGGTAAATTTGTCTATTTAAATCATTTCCTCTCTTCTCCATCCTAATTTTTAAAACATCCAAATAAGAGGAATGACTAATTATTCTCTTCCCCCTTACTAATTTTAAAAACATCCAAATAAGATAGAGGATAACTATTCCCTTTATTCTCCTCTACACTACTCTACTCCCCTCTACTCTCCTCCCTTTCTTAACTTCCAAACAGGCCGTAAGTTTTGTCCCTACTTAATTACGTTGGTTAACAAACCGACTTTAAAATCTCTAGACTATTCTTTTTACTACCAGCAAGTATTTTCCTATGAAGCTTCTTGACTCTTCTTCCTTTTATCTCTATAGTTTTGGTTCTACAATCTTCTAGGTTCTTCCTTATTTTATTTCTTGTCCAAAACAGTTTCTAGAACAATGGTCAAATTGTGGCTCTACAAAGTACAAAGTGTTGCCTAAAAATTTCTAGAGAGAGAGAGAGAGGCGGTGCTTGATGTTTAACAGTTGAGAGGCGTTATATGCAGCTTGGAAGCAAGGCTTCAGGGAGGCCATTCTTCTTGCAGAAACGAAACAGGGGACAGAGGTTCTCCAAACATGCAACCCCCATATGGCAGCTAATGAATGAATATTCAAACACATATACTTTAAAATTGCTCCTAAAACCTGCGCTCACAGAAGTACAAAGGCTGGAGAAGGAGGCGTCGACCCATAACTATATTAACTATTCAGCTAGTTACAGCTGACATATATTTTTTAGTTGTACCCAAAAAAAAAAAAAAAACCATGATTGTGGACTTCGTTAAATCATTAGTAAGTCCCATTTTCTTTAAAATAATAATAATAATAAGTAAATCACCTTACATTGAGTATTAATTCCGTGGGTGTTAAAACCCTATCCCTTCTCCTCTCTTTGGTGTAAATTCCATGCATACCTAATTTTTTTAAGGGAAAATTATTAGTTTATATGAAATAGTACCATTTAAAGTATATATTGTAAGCTAAAATGGCTAAATACCATTGATTGTTAAAATATGTAGTGTTTTATAACTATTTGAGAAATATTTAGCAATCTATCACTTTTTTGAAACTCAAGTTTATGAATATTGAGTTTCACATAAAAATTGAGTTCTCTAAAAAATTGAAATAAACGTTTTTATAGGAAAACTAGTTAGGGCAGCATGTGCTTGCCGTGGAAAAAAAGTACTGTAGTAATTAAGGTCAATTTTAAATTTTATTTGTATTACAAAACAAAGATATGAATCATTTGATTTTTAAAGTATATAAAGATTTACATTAATGAAAAGAGATATTAATTTTAAGAATTTTGATAATTATGTTGTAAAAAGTTAATCTCATTCGTTTAAGAATTTTGATTAACCACAAAATTAGGGTAGCTATTTAACATATAAATATTTATTTAACTATAATTGTTTTTTAGTACTTACTTGCTAAAGATAATATATCTATTCTCTAAAAACTTCTAAGAATGATAACGAATATCATCATCTTCCAACAATAAACAACTAAGTTTTGCTAAGAAATTAAAAAAAAATAATAAAATAAAAAAAATAATAAAAGGCTTGTGTTATCAAATATCATCATTCTAACTTTCTAAGAATATTTATCATTTAAAACTCAAAATACGTAAAGAAAATTTTTAGGATGTTAAAATTTAGTAGGAGTAATTTAGACATTACACAATAAAATATTTTAAGAATCATAAGATTTCATTAGGGTTTAACTAAGAGAATAGCAATATGATATACTTGCTTTTTTCCAAAATATTAAAGGAAAACTTGCTTGATTTTAAAGGTTAAGGAAGAATTGTAAACTAGCCCAAACATAAAGGATGAAAAATGTTTTTTTCCTAAGTTTTTGTTTTTGTGTGCAAAACTATGTGTTTTTACTTAAAATAGTGTGTAAAATATATATATATATATATACAAAAAGTCAACCCAAGAAAATTGTATGTGGAATAGTGAATTTTGGCTTAACAAAGTTGATTAAACCAACAAAAAATTTCTAAAAACACAACAGAATGACGCAACATTTTCATAATACCATTATAATTTTGTTATATTTTATTTTAACTTGTAAAGAATTGACAACTCAGTAGTTTTGAAAAAATTGTGACAACATCAAGATGTCTTAACATTTTTCACACAAAAAAAATGTTATGTCCATATATGACATTTTCACAACAGATTATAAGTAGTAGATTATTACAAGTTGTTATTGGTGAGTAAAAAAATAGTTTCATTGCTAAGTTTAAATTAGAACCAATAACAATTTACCGTATTTAATTTATTATGAAAGTGTTGTAAAAATTATTGTGGACAAACCAAAAATAATATAGCAAATATACTACAACTTTATGCATTCACCAAAAGAAAAGAAAAAAGCCAGCAAAATAGTGAAAGTTAAACAAACCAAAACTATTGTAGCGAAATTATTGTAACTTTTCCCATTCACTCTTTTTATATAATATATATATATATATATAGAGAGAGAGAGAGAGAGAGAGAGAGTTAGGTTCAAGTTACATTTAGTGTAACTCTAAGCAATGTTACACCACTCATTAACTTGTTATTGAATCAATATTTTGAAAATCCAACCGTTGAATTACATGTTCTATATGTTCTTAACATACATGCCAATTTTCATATCAATCGGATGTTATTTACCATTTGATCCATAAACTAATATTTTATGTATTATTTTAAACTACAAAAATTTGAATTTTAACAATTGATTGATGACATGTATATTAATTTTTGATTACCTTGAAATTTTGCAAGTATAAAGAATATACAAAGATAATGTAAGCTTACGATAGATTTGTTAATATTTGCATCCAATTAAAAAATATTAAGTGGTATAATATTACTTAGAGTTACACTAGGTGTAACTTGAACCCAACTCATATATATATATATATATATATATATATATATATATATATATATATATATATATATATCCTATCAAAAAAAAAAAAAAAACTCATATATATATATACACATTGCACTTACAATGTAAATTTATATTATAAACACATAAAAATTGGTAAATGTTGTACACATTTGTAAAATTTGTACTTTTTTTTTTTTTTTTTTTGCAAATGTATATAATATTTGCTACTTTTTGTGTGTATACAATGTAAGCTTACATTACGAGTAAAAAGTAAACGTATAAAGATCATTTAAAAGAAAAAAAAGAACCTAAACCAAGTTGGTGAACTTGAAGGGGAAAAAAAAAGGAAGAAAAAGGCAAGTCACTAAACCAAAAATATTGTTTATAACACTATTCATGAGCCTATTCACTCTTTTTATATATAGAAAAAAAGAGCACAAATCAATGACTGAAAAAAAATAATAAAAAAAAGCGATGAACAGTATATATTGAACAAACCAAAAGTACTGTAGCTTTTACACATTCATCCAACAAGTGTCACAACATTTTCACAAAACATTTATTTTCAATTGTGGTTGGTCACAGTTTCATATTTCATTATTTTATTTTGATTTATAAGAAATTGACACCTCAATAATTGTGAAATTTGTTGTGTCATTATAGCAATATATATGCAGGTTCTTATAAATATTTAAGAGAAAAAAAAATTACAAATGGAAGATCGGGGAAAAAAAAAAAAAAAAGGCTGTAGCTACTGTAGCTACAATGTCACTTGAACAAACAAAAGTGGCACTGTAGCAACTGTTCAAAACTTAGGGGGGGGGGTGAAATGGCTCACTACACCAAAAGGGGCACTGTAAAGACATTACCTCTTTTTATATAGTTAGTGGGAAAAAAAAAAGCACAAATCAGTGACTAAAATATATATATATATATATATATATATATTAGACAAACTAAAAGTACTATAACTTTTATACATTTACCTAACAAATATTATAACATTTTCACAAAACATTTATTTTTAGTTATAATTAGTTACAGTTTCATATTTTATTATTTTATTTTGACATATAAGAAATTGACTCCTCAATAATTGTGAAAATATTGTAAAATTTATTATGTCAGTATAACGATATATATAAAAGGAAAAAAAAAGTACAAACGGAAGACTAAAAAAAAGGGGGGGGGGGGGGGCGCTCAACAAACCAAAATGACACTATAGAGACATTGCCTCTTTTTATATAGTTAATAGATACAACATGCTCCCAGTAAATATGTTTTGTCTCTTACCATGCCTTTAACCAATGTCTCTAACTAAAACACTTGAACAAAGACACTTTTATTGACAAAAAATTAATTCACGGAAGGGACACCACTTTTGCTTATGGAAATCTAAGTGCTCCTACATTGAGACAAGTCAGTAGACTTTTACACTCCCCAACAACATTTCCCTATGCTTGATGCTCAGGCTTTGTTGACATTAACACTGTGTTTGGTTTGGTAGAATTTAAGAAGGATGGAAAATGTAAGAAGGAAAATGGGGTGGAAAACTGAATTTTCCTTTGTTTGGGAATGGGAAGAAAATAGGAGTGGAAAACCTTGGAGAAAATTCTCTCCCGGACCCACAAATTTTTTCCTCCCAAATCGGGAGGAAAAGCAATGAGAGAAAACTGCTTCAGTGCAGTTTTACCGTAATGCCTTCCCACCAACCCTTCATTCAAGACCTTCACCTACCCCACTGAAGACTTTTGACCCAAATCCTTATCACTTTTTCTCATCTTCTCATCTTTACCTTCAGCACACCGTCCACTGTTCCAGGTTCTCTCCTTTTTTTTTTTTTTTTTTCAACGTAATCACTGCAAGAACACCTTCCATCCTTGAAATTGTGGAATCGGCTATTATCCCTCACAATGATCTCTCTGTCAACTATCTTTGATATAAACTTTTTTTTTTTTTTGAGAAAATATTTGATATAAACTTAATTGCTATGTGGTAGTCCACACATACACGAATATTCTTTGTTACTCAAATCGTTGTTAACAAAATTCTTTGCCTAATTAAATTTATATGTACACTATTGTAATTTTTACATTATAATAATATAAATTTATATATATAATGTGATAAATTTTATATTATTTAATGAGCATAAATAAATTTATTTCTTACATATTATGTAACAAAGGTATAATAGTCAATTTATATAAATTACATTTCCCATCGTTCCCTTTCTCTCTCCAACCAAACAAAAGAGCTTTCCACCCTCCAACTTTTCCGCCCCTCCAACCAAACACATAAGAGGAAAAACTAAATATTTTCTATCCTCCCACTTTTTCATCTTCCCACAATTTTCCATCCTCCCCTTTTGGCTCACTACACCAAAAGGGGCACTATAAAGACATTACCTCTTTTTATATAGTTAGTGGAAAAAAAAAAAAAAAAAACACAAATCAATGACTAAAATATATATATATATATTAGACAAACTAAAAGTACTATAACTTTTATACATTTACCTAACAAATATTATAACATTTTCACAAAACATTTATTTTTAATTATAATTGGTTACAGTTTCATATTTTATTATTTTATTTGACTTACACGAAATTGACACCTCAATAACTGTGAAAATATTGTAAAATTTATTGTGTCAGTATAACGATATATATAAAAGGAAAAAAAAAGGTACAAACGGAAGAATAAAAAAAACAGGGGGGCTCAACAAACGAAAATGACACTGTAGAGACATTGCCTCTTTTTATATAGTTAATAGATAAAACATGCTCCCAGATAAATATGTTTCGTCTCTTACCATGCTTTTAACCATTTTCTCTAACCAAAACACTTGAACAAAGACACTTTTATTGACAAAAAATTAATTCACCAAAGGGACACCACTTTTGCTTATGGAAATCTAAGTGCTCCTACATTGAGACAAGTAGGTAGACTTTTACACTCCCCAACAACATTTCCCTATGCTTGATGTTCAGGCTTTGTTGACATTAACACTGTGCTTGGTTTGGTAGAATTTAGGAAGGATGGAAAATGTAAGAAGGAAAATGGGATGGAAAACTGAATTTTCCTCTGTTTGGGAATGGGAAGAAAACAGAGGGAGTGGAAAACCCGGGAGAAAATTTTCTCTCCCGGGCCCATAAATTTTTTCCTCCCAAATCAGGAGGAAAAGCAATGAGAGAAAAATGTTTCAGTGCAGTTTTACTGTAATGCCTTCCTACCAACCCTTCATACAAGACCTTCACCTACCCCACTGAAGACTTTTGCCCCAAATCCTTATCACTTTTTCTCATCTTCTCATCTTTACCTTCAGCACACCGTCCACTGTTCCAGGTTCTCTCCTTTTTCTTTTTTTTTTCTTTTTTCAACGTAATCATTGCAAGAACACCTTCCATCCTTGAAATTGTGAAATCAGCTATGATCCCTCACAATGATCTCTCTGCCAACTATCTTTGATATAAATTTTTTTTTTTTGGAGAAAATATTTGATATAAACTTAATTGCTATGTGGTAGTCCACACATACACGAATATTCTTTGTTCCTCAAATCGTTGTTAACAAAATTATTTGCCTAATTAAATTTATATGTACACTATTGTAATTTTTACATTATAATAACATAAATTTATATATATAATGTGATAAATTTTATATTATTTAATGAGCATAAATAAATTTATTTCTTACATATTATGTAACAAAGGTATAATAGTCAATTTATATAAATTACATTTTCCATCGTTCCCTTTCTCTCTCCAACCAAACAAAAGAGCTTTCCACCCTCCAACTTTTCCGCCCCTCCAACCAAACACATAAGAGGGAAAACTAAATATTTTCCATCCTCTCACTTTTTCATCTTCCCACAATTTTCCATCCTCCCCTTTTGGCTCACTACACCAAAAGGGGCACTGTAAAGACATTACCTCTTTTTATATAGTTAGTGGAAAAAAAAAAAAAAAAAACACAAATCAATGACTAAAAATATATATATATATATATATATATATATATATATATATATATATATATATTAGACAAACTAAAAGTACTATAACTTTTATACATTTACCTAACAAATATTATAACATTTTCACAAAACATTTATTTTTAGTTATAATTGGTTACAGTTTCATATTTTATTATTTTATTTTGACTTATACGAAATTGACACCTCAATAATTGTGAAAATATTGTAAAATTTATTGTGTCAGTATAACGATATATATAAAAGGAAAAAAAAAGTACAAACGGAAGAATAAAAAAAACAGGGGGGGTTTAACAAACGAAAATGACACTGTAGAGACATTGCCTCTTTTTATATGGTTAATAGATAAAACATGCTCCCAGATAAATATGTTTTGTCTCTTACCATGCTTTTAACCATTTTCTCTAACTAAAACACTTGAACAAAGACACTTTTATTGACAAAAAATTAATTCACCAAAGGGACACCACTTTTGCTTATGGAAATCTAAGTGCTCCTACATTGAGACAAGTAGGTAGACTTTTACACTCTCCAACAACATTTCCCTATGCTTGATGTTCAGGCTTTGTTGACATTAACACTGTGTTTGGTTTGGTAGAATTTAGGAAGGATGGAAAATGTAAGAAGGAAAATGGGATGGAAAACTGAATTTTCCTCTGTTTGGGAATGGGAAGAAAACAGAGAGAGTGGAAAACCCGGGAGAAAATTTTCTCTCTCGGGCCCACAAATTTTTTCCTCCCAAATCAGGAGGAAAAGCAATGAGAGAAAAATGTCTCAGTGCAGTTTTACTGTAATGCCTTCCCACCAACCCTTCATACAAGACCTTCACCTACCCCACTGAAGACTTTTGCCCCAAATCCTTATCACTTTTTCTCATCTTCTCATCTTTACCTTCAGCACACCGTCCACTGTTCCAGGTTCTCTCCTTTTTCTTTTTTTTTTTCTTTTTTCAACGTAATCATTGCAAGAACACCTTCCATCCTTGAAATTGTGAAATCGGCTATGATCCCTCACAATGATCTCTCTGCCAACTATCTTTGATATAAGCTTTTTTTTTTTGGAGAAAATATTTGATATAAACTTAATTGCTATGTGGTAGTCCACACATACACGAATATTCTTTGTTACTTAAATTGTTGTTTACAAAATCCTTTGCCTAATTAAATTTATATGTACACTATTGTAATTTTTACATTATAATAATATAAATTTATATATATAATGTGATAAATTTTATCTTATTTAATGAGAATAAATAAATTTATTTCTTACATATTATGTAACAAAGGTATAATAGTCAATTTATATAAATTAAATTTTCCATCCTTTCCTTTCTCTCTCCAACCAAACAAAAGAGCTTTCCACCCTTCCACTTTTCCGCCCTTCCAACCAAACACATAAGAGGGAAAACTAAATATTTTCCATCCTCCCACTTTTCCATCTTCCCACAATTTTCCATCCTCCCACTTTTCCACTCCTCCATCCAAACGGACCCTAAAGCTTGGTTCAATTCTTCGAAGAACTCGAGTTCAAAGAGCTCGAGTTTCGTTTACAAGGGCCTTATTTTATGACAAACTCAATTTTCCTTAACTCAAGTTCCAAAAGAGCAAAAGAGTGATAGATTGCTAAATATTTCTCAAATAGTGATAAAACACTACTTATTTTAGCAAAAAGTGGTACTTGGCGATTTTGATTGTAGGCAAATATGTAGATAATATTTGTCTCGGCATGAATCACTAAAATAAATCCTATTGCATCTTTATGAAAGAAAATGGTCATACAAAGTCATAAAACATGTGACTCACATTTTACTCTTTAACTCTAAACACATAAAAGCTAGACGTAAAATGATTTTTAATTTTTCATATTTTGAAAAGGGGAAATAATAGTTGCAGGGATAACAACAGAGTTCGTATACCATTCAAATTATGGAGGTCAATTTAATTCCGTAACGTTTGCTCATGAACAATGGTGACCACTTGTTGAGGATTGGTAATAAGAAAAAAAGAAGTTACTTTATCGCAGGTACAAGAAAGCTTCTCGCCCGGAGGCCGTAGGGAGGGAGATACATTCCAGTTCCTTTTTTGGTTCTCTCTCTGAAACACACACAGAGATGGAAGTTTTAAGCTGTATACTCTATCTTTGCCTCAGCTTGACCATTATTCAAGCCCTCCATACCATTGCAAAAAGAAGCAAATCTATTCCCAAAAAGCTTCCTCCAGGACCAAAACCTTTTCCGATCATTGGAAACCTCTGGGAACTTGGTGACAAACCTCACAAGTCTCTGGCCAAGCTTGCCATGACACATGGACCCTTGATGAGCCTAAAATTAGGCCAGATAACCACAGTAGTCATTTCTTCAGCTACCATGGCCAAAGAAGTCCTCCAAACACATGACCAACTCCTTTCCAACCGTTCCATTCCAGACGCAATCCGAGCCCACAAACAGCATGAGTTAGGATTGCCTTGGATACCTGTTTCCTCACGTTGGAGAAACATTAGAAAAATATGTAACTCCCAATTATTCGCCCATAAGACACTCGATGCCAACCAAAACCTCCGGCGCAAGAAAGTACAAGAGCTGCTTGCTGACGTCCATAAAAGCTGCCTGACCAATGATGCAGTCGATATTGGTAGAGCAGCTTTCAAAACTACGCTTAATTTATTGTCCAACACTATTTGCTCTGTGGATTTGGCTGACCCGAATTCTGATATGGCTAGAGAGTTCAAGGAACTTGTATGGAATATCATGGAAGAGGTTGGAAAACCAAACTTGGCAGACTATTTTCCGGTGCTTAGGAAGGTTGATCCCCAAGGCATACGTCGCCGGATGACAATTTACTTTGGGAATATGATAGAACTCTTTGATAGCTTGATCAACAAACGGTTGCTGACAAGAAAAGTCCCCGATTCAATCAGAAACATTGATATGTTAAATACCCTTCTTGACATTAGTGAAGAAAGCACAGGGGAGTTCGACAAAACTCAAATCGAACGTTTGTTCCTGGTGACAATTTTCTCTATATTCTTCTTGAATAATTTATATATTTATTCATTTAAGTACTTATTTTTTTGAATGAATTATTCATCTATGTACTTTTCATGAATCTGGTTTGTGGTCTAAATTTTTGTGGAATAGGACCTGTTTATTGCAGGTAATGATACAACGTCCGCTACATTAGAATGGACAATGGCAGAGCTGATTCACAACCCAGAGGTTCTATCAAAAGCCAAAGAAGAGCTCAATCAAATCATTGGCAAAGGAAACCCAGTAGAGGAATCTGATATTGCTCGTTTACCATACTTGCAAGCAATAGTCAAAGAAACCTTCCGGTTACACCCTCCAGTTCCACTGTTACTTCCCCGAAAAGCTGAGGCAGATGTAGAAATTCAGGGCTTTACAGTCCCGAAGGGTGCACAAGTGCTTGTAAATGCATGGGCTATAGGCAGGGACTCCAGCATATGGGAAAACCCAAACTCATTTAAGCCAGAGAGGTTCATAGGGTCAGAAATTGATGTCAAGGGACGGAATTTTGAGCTTATTCCGTTTGGTGCTGGGAGGAGAATATGTCCTGGATTGCCTTTGGCGATACGAATGTTACACTTGATGCTGGGTTCGCTTATTCATACCTTTGACTGGAAACTTGAAGATGGCTTTAAGCCTGAGGATATGTCCATGGAAGATAAGTTTGGTTTAACCTTACAGATGGCTCAACCCCTGCGAGCTATTCCTATCATGGTTTAACAAATAAACCTAGTTGGCTAGTTTGTTGTGTTTGTATATTTTAATAAAAATATATAATTATTGTGTTCATAAGGTTGTTGTTACTAAAAATATATAATTATTGTGTACATAAGGTTGTTGTTACAAAATTTATTGCAGTATGAAATATTAAAAGTTTTGTAACTTAATGACATTATTTGATCTCCTTTTATGAGAAGAATTATGATTTGAATATCTACTCCCCCCACTTGTGACAATTATCAAACTAAAAAAGGTTTTTTTTTTAATTTTTTTTTTAAGAATTAGTTTTTGGTATAGGAGGGTATTAAATTTCAAATCTCTAATGCAACTATCAGAAACTTTACTAGTTAAAATAACTGAAACCCACAACAAAAAAGGGTTAATTATACTACTTTATCCACTCGTCGTTTGGATCGATTTAATGTTAACTACATGTGGCTTGCGAAAAATATTATTTTGATCCTTAAACTTTACTAAAAATTTGTGTTTTGTCCCTAAACTTTAAAAAATAAAAAATTATCCTTAAATTTTGTAAAGAGTTTTTTTAATATTTTATAACCAAAAGTTAGGAATAAAAAGAACATTTTTCAATAGTTTAAAAAGAAACTTTTAGTAAAGTTTAAAGTTTTTTTAATATTTTATAGACAAAAGTTGGGATTAAAAAGAACGTTTTCAATAGTTTAAAGACGAAAAACAAACTTTTAGTAAAGTTTAAAGACAAAAGAAACATTTTCAATAATTTAGGAAAGAAAAACAAAATTTTCACTAATTTTAGGACAAAAAAATAATTTTTTTAAGTTTAGGGACAAAAAACAAACTATGGGGTCATGGACCCAAATCATACAATTGGGTTTTGGGCTTTGGCCGATAGCGTGGGGCTTTGGCCGAGAGCATGAGAAGTCTGAGTTCGAGGAGGAATATCTCTTCAAATAAGCTAAACGCAGATCGAGTATAAATCCTAATGATCAAAGTGACCTTCAAAGAAGTTCTAGTGATAGGGACGTGCATCATAAACGTACAAGAAAGATGGGAACCCAAAAATATCTAAGGGAAAGCTGCGGCCATAGCTTTGAATGCTCTGTAGCTAATTCCCTGGCCGCATTAATGAGGAAGTGATCTTTGAATAATACTTTTCCAGCCTTATAACCATCCTCCAAAGACTTCTAGAGGAGGCTGATAGGACAAGTATCAGCCTAAGCCATCAACTATCCACGTATAGGGTAAAGATGAAGGAAGAGATGTAGTATAAATGAGAATAGAGACCCTAAAGGAAGGGGATCGGAAAACAGAGAAAGAACAATGTAGCAATCACAATTGCATTTGTATTCTGTTTACTTGATTTATATGAGCACTTGCCTCCTCAGACATGAACACTTGCCTCCTTGGACAAGGAGTTCATCCATATTAGTTGTTGTCCAATTCACTAAAACCTAATTCTTTGACCCACTCTCTACAAATTTATTATATTGGGGTCACTAGGCTAAGATCTCATACATTTTGGGATTGAGTTGCAAATCGTGTCCCTACAATTGGCGCCGTCTGTGGGGAAAGCTTGTGTGATAGTAAATGCAACGATTAAGTATGGTAGGATCACAGTTCTAGGAGCTTTGGACATCAAGCAGATGCCTCGTACCTCCGTCAAGGGCCAAGTCCTCGCGAATCTGGTGGCCAAGTTCACTGAACCTCCATTAGAGGAAGTGGCAACAACAAAGAGCGTGGATGAAGAATTGGTTAGCATAATCTCCCTGTAAGAACCTTAGCTATGTCGGGCTCCGTAATGGGGCTAGTTCTGGAAGGTATATATTGATATTTTCTAATCTTTCTATAAGTGTTCAAACAAAACCTTAGCTATGTCGGGTCCATCGGAACTCCTGCTTTGGGGAAATTAACATACACTGACATCTTTTAAAGTGATTAAACAGAACCTCAGCTATGTCGGGTCTCTCGGACCTCCTACTTTGGGGAAATTAACACACACTGACATCTTTTAAAGTGGTTATTGAGGTCTAAAAGATCACAACACCCAAAGTCCAAAATAATAACACAAGGGGGCCGTGGAAAATGAAATTAAAAAAGGAAAATAGGTGGTAAGCCCAAAAGGCTTGAAGCCCAAGAAAAGCCATGAAGTACGAGCCCCAAAGCCCATGAAGGAAAAAGAAAGAAAAGAAAAAGAAATCCAGATCAGAAAATGGAAAAAAAAAAAAAAAAAAAAAAAAAAAAAAAAAAAAAAAAACCAGCGTAAAAGAGCTGAGTCGAGATCCCCAAAGACTGCCAAAGGATCCCCGAGGCATATAGCACAGCTAAGACAGGATTAAGACAACTCAAAGGAAAACATCAAAAAAACACTAGAAACAAAGAGCAAATGAGTCCTTTTCAGGTATCAGAAATCTAGCAAGAAAAAGAGAGAAAAACCTAGAGTAACTACTCACAATGCACAAGGAACGGTACCTCGGGGAACCAGAACAAGGAGCAATGAAAAAAAGGAAGTAGCAGCAAAGAGCTTTCGAACCAACAGAGTTGGATTCCGCCCACCCAGGAAAAATGACAAAAAGGAAGGAAGGCCAAAAGGAACATGACATCAAGCGCACTCTAGAATAGAAAAATCAGCCATGGCTTTCGAAGAAATAGAATCAAAAGGGAGAAAAAAATGAGAAACAAGGAAAGGCTCGGCCTTCTGGGTGATGGGCATAAAGCAAGCTCTGGTACACAGGGAGCAAAACATGGGAACCAATAGTTTCCCAGGACTCTAGATTCACACTATAAAAAGGGGGGAAAGCAATAGAAGAAGATAATAGAATCATTCTGAGAAAAACTCTGTCAAAAAACTCAAAGAAAATAGAGAATATCTCCTGGTATCCCAGAAACGGCCACTATAGCACATACTTGGATTCAAAAGGATTCAAACTTTGCAAGTCTTAGAGGCATGGATAGCCATCAAAGTCTGTAATTTTTGAGCTTATTTGAACCTTGTATCACGTCTTAGTGAGCACATTGTAACCATAATTAAGGAAAAATTAATGAAGTATTTCCAATTAATTTGAGGACCCCTAACAATTGTTTTTCTTTCGTGTACTTCTTGATTACTTCGTATTTCCTTTTGCTGTCTTCATTTGTTGTTCAATATAAATATTCTTATTTGCTAGTTTATGTGTATTGTAGGAAGCATGCCTTGTGCACAATTTGGTTCTTAAACAGCCCCTTTAGCTGCGGTAAACTAAGCCCAGTCCACCAAACCACAATCATTCGGCCCAAGATCCTTAGGCCTGCATGCCAAAGAAAAAGGCACTCTCACAGTGGTTAAATAGAATCTTAGCTATGTCGGGTCCTTCGAACCTCCTGTTTTAGGGAAATTAACACACAATGACATCTTCCAAATGTTTAAACTCAAACTTAGTCATGCCTGTAGTCTTTGGACCAGATGCTAAGGAGAAGTTAACACTCAAGGGCATCTTTACAAGTGTTTAAACGGAAACTTAATCATGCCTCAGTCCTCGGACCAGATGATGAGGGAAGTTAACACTCAGTGACAACTCTTCCAAGTGTTTAAACTCAAACTTAGTCATGCCTGTAGTCCTCGGACTAGATGCTAAGGGGAAGTTAACATTCAATGGCATCTTCCAAGTGTTTAAACTCAAACTTAGTCATGCCTGTAGTCCTGACCAAATGCTAAGGGGAAGTTAACACTCAATGGCAACTCTTCCAAGTGTTTAAACTCAAACTTAGTCATGCCTGTAATCCTCGGATCAGATGTTAAGGGGAAGTTAACACTCATTGGCATCTTCCAAGTGTTTAAACTCAAACTTAGTCATGAGTGTAGTCCTCGGACTAGATGCTAAAGGGAAGTTAACACTCAATGACAACTCTTCCAAATGATTAAACTCAAACTTAGTCATGCCTGTAGTCCTCGGACCAGATGCTAAGGGGAAGTTAACACTCAATGGCATCTTCCAAGTGTTTAAACTCAAACTTAGTCATGTCTGTAGTCCTCGGACCATATGCTAAGGGGAAGTTAACACTCAAGGGCATCTTTACAAGTGTTTAAATGGAAACTCAATCATGCCTCGGTCTTCGAACCAGATGATGAGGGAAGTTAACACTTCATGACAACTCTACAAGTGTTTAAACGGAAACTCAATCATGCCTTGGTCCTCGGACCAGATGATGAAGGAAGTTAACACTCCATGACAACTCTACAGGTGTTTAAACTAAGCCTCAGTCATGCCTTGGTCCTCGGATTAGATGATGTGGGAAAGTTAACATTCTATGCTATCTATTTGTTTCTCACTAAAGTGTAAAGACAAACCCAAGATCATAACCAACTCCTCAAAATAGTAGCTCTGAAAGGAGCAATTTACAGTACAAATATGGGATGCATAAAACGGCACTCCCACGGGTGTAAATCAAGGGATCAAGTAGAATTAACTCTTAAAGAATTCAAAACCCCACTTTCCTCCTCGGATGAGAGGAAAAAACCAGAGTTTTGAGGGGCTATTGTGGGATCATGGACCCAAATCATACAATTGGGTTTTGGTCGAAAGCGTGGGGCTTTGGCCGAGAGCATGAGAAGTCCGAGTCCGAGGAGGAATATCTCTTCGGATAAGCTAAACGCAGATCGAGTATAGATCCTAATGATCAAAGTGACCTTCAAAGAAGATTTAGTGATAGGGACGTGCACCATAAACGTACAAGAAAGATGGGAACCCAAAAATATCTAAGGGAAAGCTATTACCACAGTTTTGAATGCTTTGTAGCTAATTCCCTGGCCGCATTAATGAGGAAGTGATCTCTAAACAGTACTTTTCTAGCCTTATAACCATCCTCCAAAGACTTCTAGAGGAGGCTGATGGGACAAGTATCAACCTAAGCCAACAACTATCCACGTGTAGGGTAAAGATGAAAAAAGAGATGTAGTATAAATGAGAATAGAGACCCTAGAGGAAGGAGATCGGAAAACAGAGAAAGAATACTATAGCAATCACAATTGCACTTGTATTCTGTTTACTTGATTTATATGAGCACTTGCCTCCTCAGACATGAACACTTGCCTCCTTGGACAAGGAGTTCATCCATATTAGCCGTTATCCAATTCACTAAAACCTAGTTCTTTAACCCACTCTCTACAAATTTATTGTACTGGGCTCGCTGGGCCAAGATCTCATACATGTTGGGCTTGGGCTGCAAATCGTGTCCTTACACAAACTTTTGGAAAACTCTAAGGACCAAAATAGTATTTTACAAAAAAAAAATTTACAATAACAAATAAAAAGACATAAAAGACAATGAATCTATAAATCCTAGAGTACACAATCAATCTACTTGGTCAAATTTAAACATGACAAAATGGATAAGTCCGGTTAGGTTTGGGTCAAGTTTAATAAATTAATGTTTGAATTTTATTTTTTTGTTATTAGTGGAACATTAGCTTGTAAAAATTATTTATAGTATCCTAACCTTATTTCTGAAGACACCATTCTAGACTGGTCAATCAACACCTAGATTAGCAATATCTGTAGTCTTTTTTTTAGTTTTATCTCCATTAAGTTTAGTTGGGCCAAAATGGGGATATACCCCTTTCAGCCAAACTTTCCAGCAAAGTGTCCACTGTCTAAAACTATTTAGGAATATGCCCTCTATTTTAAACTCGATTTTCTAAAAATTGAGTTTCAATGAAAAACTCGATTTGGCAAAAATCGAGTTGTAGGGAAATCAAAAAAAAAAAAAAACTTGCATGGAACTCGAGTTCCGAGTTCCATGCAGGTTTTTTCAAGCAACTCGATTTTTGCAAAATCAAGTTTTTAGTTGAAACTCGATTTTCTAAAAATCGAGTTTCAAAACAGGGGCATATCTCTAAATAGTTCCAGACAAATGATATTTTGCTAGAAAGTTTGGCTAAAGGGGTAAAACCCATTTTTGGCCAGTTTAGTTGGGTTAGAAGATTAGGCAACACAGCATCACATGAAGCTGCCAACTTTTCTCTAACTTCCTATCAATCCTTTGTCAATAATGGTAATCTCCCTACTGTTTTAGAGTTTGTTTCTAGGGCGGATTACCCCTCTAGTTCTCCTTGTTTGGTTTGATATTATTGCAGATTATCCCAAAAAAAAAAAAAAAAAAAAAAAAAAACCATATTTCTAAAGTAATCCACACTATATATCTAGCAACAAGATGGTTCTTAGGAGTTTAATAAATTAATGTTTGAATTTTTTTTTTTTGGTTGTTATTAGTTACACATTAACTCGTAAAAATTACGCATGGTATCCTAACCTTATTTCTGAAGACATCATTCCATACTGGTCAATCAACACCTATATTAGCAATACCTGTAGTCTTTCTTTTAGTTTTATCTCCGTTAAGTTTAGTTGGGTTAGGAGATTAGGCAACCCAGCAGCACATGAAGCTGCCAAATTTGCTCTAACTTCCTATCAGTCATTTTTCAATAATGGTAATCTCCCTACTGTTTTAGAGTTTGTTTGTAGGGCGGATTACCTTTCTAGTTCTCCTTGTTTGGTTTAAGATTATTGCAGATTATCAAAAAAAAAAAACTTATTTCTGAAGTAATCCACGCTATATATCAACAAGATGGTTCTTAGGAGTTACTTTCACTAAGGCAAAAAGAGCTAGAGAGATGGATTATTTCTTGAGCTTTATACTATGTCTTTGCCTCACCTGGACCATAATTCAAGCTTTTTATTCAATTGCAAGAAGTAAAGTGACTTCCACAAAGCTTCCACCGGGACCTAACGTTTTCCAATCATCGGAAACCTTTTAGAACTTGTTGGTCACAAACCCCAAAAGTCCTTGGCTAAACTTGCCAATACACATGGCCCCTTAAGGACTCTAAAGCTAGGCCAGAAAACCACAATAGTCATTTCTTCAGCAGACTTGGCGAAAGAAGTTCTCCAACAACATGACCAATTCTTCTGCAATCGTACCATTCCAGAGTCAGTCGTAGCTGGCAATGAGCACGAGTTCAGCTTGCCTTGGCTACCGGTTTCAGCCCAATGGAGAAACCTTCGAAGCATTTGCAAGTCCCATTTATTTGCTAATCAGATACTTGATGCAAACCAAAACCTCCGGCGAAAGAAAGTGCAAGAGCTCCTTGCCGATATCCATAATAGCAGTCTAAATGGAGATGCAGTTGATATTGGCAAAGCAGCTTTTAAAACCTCCCTTAATTTGTTATCTAATACCATCTTCTCAGTAGACTTGGCTGACCCCAATTCTGCCACAGGAAGAGAGTTAAGCAAGCTCGTCCATAGTATCCTAGAAGTGGGTTCACGTCCAAACTTGGCAGACTATTTTCCTGTGCTTAAGAAGGTTGATCCTCAAGGCATACAGCGCCAGATGACAATTTTCTACGGGAAGATGATAGACCTCTTTAGCAGCATTATTAGCCAACGGTTGCTTCAAAGAAAAACGTTTGGTTCTATCAGAAACAATGACATGTTAGATTCCCTTCTCCATATCAGTGAAGAAAGCACAGGGGAGATTGACAAAACTCAAATCGAACGTTTGTTTGTGGTAACAATTTCTTTATATTCTTCTTCAATAACTACAAATTTATTCATTTATGCACTTTGTTTTTGGGTTATTATCCATTTATGTACATTTTATTATTATGGTTTGTGGTCTCGTGAATGGATCTGATGATCTATAGTCGCATACTTTTTACGGATCGAATAGGACCTGTTTCTTGCAGGCAATGATACAACTTCGGCCACATTGGAATGGGCAATGGCGGAGCTACTCTACAACCCTGAGGTTTTGTCAAAAGCAAAAGCAGAGCTCAAGCAAATCATTGGCAAAGGAAATGCAGTAGTGGAATCTGACATTGATCGTTTACCGTGCTTACAAGCAATAGTTAAAGAAACCTTTCGATTACACCCTCCGGTTCCGATGTTGCTTCCCCGTAAAGCTGGAGCAGATGTAGAAATTCAGGGCTTCACAGTCCCAAAGGGTGCACAAGTGCTTGTAAATATGTGGGCTATAGGCAGGGACGCCAGTAAATGGGAAAAACCAAACTCATTTAAGCCAGAGAGGTTCATGGGATCAGAAATTGATGTCAAGGGAAGGAATTTTGAGCTTATTCCGTTTGGTGCAGGAAGGAGAATGTGTCCGGGATTACCATTGGCGTTAAGAATGTTACGCTTGATGTTGGGTTCGCTTATACACACCTTTGATTGGAAGGTTGAAGGTGGTTTTAAGCCCAAGGATATCTACTTTGAAGAGACGTTTGGTTTAACCTTACAAAAGGCTAAACCCCTACGAGCTATTCCTATTATGGTGTAAGAATTTTATGTACTCTCCCTCCCCTCCTTCCATCCAAACCAGCCTCCTCTGATTAGTAACTATTATTGCCCATCCTTCTAAAGGCTTAAAATTCAACTTTATTGTCGTAAAAGAAAGCAATATCTATTCAATAAAAGTATAATAATTATCATACCTAACTTCCTGCATATCTTTAGTACATATTAACCTTTTCATATTTTCGGTGTAAAATAAATATCATATTTTTAGATTTAAAATGTTTGTTTAAATGCACACAATTCTAAAGATTGTTGGTACAAATATAAAAAATAAAAATTTATTAGATAGTTCGAGAGTATACTCCAACCCCTACGAACTATTCCAATCATGGTATAAGAATTTTATGCACTCTCCCTCCCCTCCTTCCATCCAAACCAGCCTCCTCTGATTAGTAACTATTATTGTCCATCCTTCTAAGGGCTTAAAATTCAACGTTATTGTCGTATAAGAAAGCAATATCTATTCAATATGTATAATAATTATCACACCTAATTTCTTGCACATCTTTTGTACATATTAACCTTTTCATGTTTTCGGTGTAAAATAAATATCACATTTTTAGATTTTAAAATGTTTGCATAAACACACAATTCTAAAGATTGTTGGTACAAATGTGAAAATTTAAAATTTATTAGATGGTTCGGGAGTATATTCTAACCCCATATAAGAGAGAGAAAATATATTCTCGAAGTAAACAATAATAATTCATGAAAAGGATTCTCAAACAATATTTAATTATTTACTGTTCAATAAAAAAGGATTTGATTGTTTTAGAATCTTCTACGCAGTGACCCACCGATCAAAGTTCAAAACAGACAAATGTGTACTTTCCTTTATGAATGAAGAAAATTCAACAAACCAAGCAAGAGCAAGATACAACTTTCATTTGCAATAGCCTACTTGATATCAAATGGCAAAAGCTCGGCCTCGTCCAAATCAGATCGCAATGACACTGCAATAATGCAAATAAGGCACAAATTGACTGCTGGCATAGATACGACATGCACCATTGTTGCCTTCTTCATTTATTATGCTTTTTTCTTCCTGTTTCTATTATTAGTTTTTCATCAATTTTTTTTTTTTTTAATTTTTAACTGTAATAATCTTTCTATATTTAGATATTTCGTGCTTCTTTAAATCCCTGGTTCCCGATTCTTTTTTTTTTTTTTTTTTTTTCTTCACTTCAATTTTCTCCTCCTCAACTTAGATCACTTCCCCCCTTCCGCCATTTTGATTTTGTTCATACATCTTCGGTCAAAACCCCAAAACTATAAAGATGTGTTTAATCAGGAGAACAATAATCTTTACCAATTGATATGTTAAAGGAGTAATTATTCATTGCGTCGAGAGCACAATATATAAATGCATGCTTTTCTCTAACATGTTAATGGATCACACTATTTACATTCATGATAGGACCTATTATTTATGTGAGACTCGGCATGCATTTATTAAGCTCTTAAAGCACTTAATAATTACACTTAAAGAAGAATAATAGTATTAGGTGCTCTTAGAGTATGATGATATGGTGCTCATTTGTCACTCATTTATGATAAAACCATCATAAGTTTAAATCATCAAATCAGTTATTGTGAAAATGATGTATCACTAGCATATTTCATCTAACTTTCTTTTCAATGCAAAAGGTGTCAACTATAAGTCCCTTATTCACTCTCTCTCAGATTCACCCCTGCCTTCCCAGTTTGCACCCTCATCCCTTTGCTGGCGGGACAAACACTGGCATGCCTCCATTAAGATCTTCTCCCCTCTCTCCATATGTGTGTGTGTAGTATTCTCAAAGAAAAAACAATGGGTTAATCCCACATTAGAAAATGAGTGTGAATAAAAGAGGTTTAAGGCTTGTGCTATGTATCCAAGTGTTAGGCCCTTTTAGATATACACCACTGTCAGATTCTTTAAGACCTTCTCCCTTCTCCCCGTGTGTGTGTTAAAAATATTTGGTATTCTCAAAAAAAAATGTTAAAAATGTAAATAAAAAGAGATTGAGAGACAATATGTATATAAGGCCTAGGCCTAATGCCCCCAACAAAAAATAAATAAATAAATAAATAAATAATTACCCACCAAAAGAAAGGCCTGTCCCCATTGTATAAGCCCAAAATTTTACATTAAAATATATATATATATATATATATATATATATATATATATATATATGAATTTTAGATATACACCACTGTCAGATTCTTTAAGACCTTCTCCCTTCTCCCCGTGTGTGTGTTAAAAATATTTGGTATTCTCAAAAAAAAATGTTAAAAATGTAAATAAAAAGAGATTGAGAGACAATATGTATATAAGGCCTAGGCCTAATGCCCCCAACAAAACAAAAATAAATAAATAAATAAATAATTACCCACCAAAAGAAAGGCCTGTCCCCATTGTATAAGCCCAAAATTTTACATTAAAATATATATATATATATATGAATTTTTTCAAATGGTTGAGCACATTTTGTTATTAGTAATATTAGGAATACCACAAATTTTACTATAGGTTTACAAACTGACATGTCAACAATCACAAAAAGTAATTTAATGTTGAAATATTTATTAATTACTTTATTGAAGTTCATCAATCATAGTTATTGTCACATCATATTGTGAACATTTTGTTGTACCTTTAGCATTTTTTTTATTTATTTCTAAAATATTTTGAAAATATGAGACTAATAGAAAACTAACCCAATTGAAACTTTAAAATGCTTCCAAAAAAAAAAAATTGCAAATGTGTTAGAGCAATGATGATTAACTTTAATTTTTATAAACTAATCTCCTACAAAACCACATACCAAATAATATCTATCTCTTTCTCTTAAAAATTAGAGTACAAATTTGCTTAACCATATATTTTCATATATTCAAGATAAAATAATTTTCTTTTTCAAAAAATAAAAAATCTTTTTTTTTCTTTCTGTTAAAATTTATACTTCATCTATGATATTCAATTCTTTATATGAAATTAACCTTATTTTTAGTTAGCATTTATGTATTTAATGCATCAAATTAAGCTCAATTTGATTAGTATTAAATAATTTTATTTAATTAATATTTATATATAAAATGCCTCATATAAATCTTTCGTCTTAGAGCATTCTTATCAGCTCTCTCAAATGTGCCAAATGCCAAATATTTGGCACATTTGGCACACCAAACACAAAAACAGACCCTCATCAACTGTTTCAAATCTCAAAAAATTTGACACATATCTACAGTACTGTCTCAAATATGAGACGGTACGGATATCAATGTCAAACATTGTTTGGCTTATTTAATTCATTTCTCTCTCTCTCTCTCTCTCTCTCTCTCTCTCTCTCTCTCTCTCTCTCTCTCTCTCTCTTTCTTTTTTTCTTCTTTCTTTCTCTACCTCACTTCATCTTCTCAGTTTCACCTCTCTTCCTTTTTTTTCTTCTTCTTTCTTTCTCTAGAGCCCCCACCCCTCCCTTTTTCTTTCTTTTTTTGTTTCCCATTTTTTCTTTTCTGTCACTCTCCCTCTCTGTCTTTTTTTTTTCGGCCTCCCTATCACTCTCAGAGCCCGCCGCCGTGGAGTTTGGCCTCACCCTAGAGTTCAACCTCACCGCTGAGGCCGTCGCCATGGAGTGATCTATTCTGATCTCCCTCTTTTTTTTCTTTTTTTCTTTTTTCTTTCTTCCTTCGGTTGTGGATTCCATTTGATTGTGATTATGGGCTGTGCTTGGGTATGGTGGTGGCCAGCTGTGCTGTGTATGGTGGGGTTTTGTTGAAGATTTCGAGTTTTTTTTTTTTTCTCATTTGTTGTGGTTTTTGGATTTGGAATTTGTTGGAGGATCCGGTGATTGTGGTCGTAGTTTGTGGCAGTGGTTGTAACAATGGTTGTTGTTGTAGTGGTGGTTGTTGGTTCTTGGTTGGTGGCGACTGCCACTAGGCTCTGTGATTGTATATTGCTGGGTTTTAAGTAAATATATTATTTTAATATGTAGTAAATATTATTTTAATATATAGAATTGAAGAATAGAACATCTGATAAATGGTATGTTGTAAAATGATGTGCTAAAATGATAAAATAAATTTTTGATGTGTCAAAATGGCATTTTTAATGAGAAAGCTGATGAGAATGCTCTTAGGCCCTAAATTATGTTGGGCTGACCCTGTCTACATAATCTATGTAATATCTATCTTTATAAAGGCACAATACATGTGAAGCATAAGTAATATAAATGTACTGCATGCCAATACAAAACGCTAGGCCCAGCTTAGTGAGCTAATTGACTAGTTTAACATATACAACATATACCACCAAACTTGTCAAATCTCAAAAGCCATCTCAAAATTCTTACTCCATTCAGTCCATAAACACCAAACTCATCTTGCTTCCAAAACAAACACGCCAATTAACCAGCTCCTAAGAACAATCACTAGTATCTAGAAACACCAGAACTTACCGCCCGCCATCTTTCTGCCTTCTTACCCCAAAATATATTTTTTGAGTCCCCTCCTCCAAAATATTTACATATTAACCCATGAAAATAAAATAAAATAAAAATGCTCCAACCTTTTGCCTGTTGGATATTGATCCAAGAATAACCAGAAAATCGTTTGGTTTAAACAAAAGAAATTTCCCAAGAACAACATTAATAACCTTTAGGCAAACCAAAATTAACTACAAAATAAATCACAAATTCAATCTAAAAAAAAACAATAAAAAATTCCCAACTTTACCCATTTAATTTCTCTCTCTTAGTCTTGCTGCTCTCATTCTTCCTCCATTTCTCACTACCTTTGACATCAAATCCACAAACCAGTCACTAAGCTCACTATCACAGGTTCTCACCTGGGTCTACTTTTCACACTCACACCTGAGTTGAATTGGCTAAGGTATGGTCTTCTCTTCTCATTTGATTTATCTTCACTGATCTGAGTTTATTTCTAAATCTGTGTTGTCTCCCCTCTCTCATAGTCAGCGGTGTGTGTGTGTTTTTAATTTATTTTTTATGGAACTAGTGTGTCTCTTTGTTTTTTCTTTATCCTTTTTTCTAGTTTTTTTCTACTTTAGCATAGGATACATGCACACATCTTTTAATAAAATACTCATTCCGTCTCAATTTGTTTATCATGTTTGAAATGTCAAACTTTTTTAAGATAACATCATTTATTATCTTGTCTGCTTTATAAAAATGTATAAGTTTACAAAATTACCCTTAAATAAATTTATCAGTTTTTTTTTTTTAAAGAGTTATCTTTAATAAGGCAACTAAAAAAGTGCCCCAATTAGATTGATTTTTTTAAAATATTTGTTAGTTTTCTTTTTAAATAGTTTTGAAAATAAAGTAGAGGTATAATAGGAATATTAGTAAATTAATAACTTTTATTTTTAGAAACCGGACAATATTTTGGGACATCCCAAAATGGAATAGAGGATAAACAAACTGGGATAGAGAGAGTAATAGAAATTGGACTTTTCAACACTTGTTCAACAATCTAATTTATGTGAGTAATATTAAAGTGTGGCCTGGACTTCGTAAGGACCGCGCATCCAACATAATAAACATTAGTAATTGATAATGTGTTTTTTTTAGGTTAATAATTGAAAATGTGTTTTTTTTTTCTTTAATGTTTGTTTGCTAATTAATCCAATAAATTATCATCAGTAATTTTATTGTGACTTGTGCGATTTGTTTAGCTTTTTTTATACTAATTTATGACACAGTAGAACTATTTAATATAGAATAATCAATATTTATTTGATTTGTATTTGTAAATTATGATAAAATTAATTGCAATGTTTAATTTTTTTCAAAAGAAAAAATGTAAATAGTTCGCAAGCCAATGTTGATGTTCAAACATTGTCAAACTCTATTATTAATGTCCCAATTTTTGAAAATTCTTCAATGAAAATTGAAAAATCACCACAACACCAAGTCTTAATCTAACTTTGGTTTATACTTCGACCCCTAAATTCAAATCCTAATTCCGTCACTGCAAGTGCTCTCCTCCCTTCAGTCCGTGAACATCAAACTCTTGCTTCCAAACCAAGTACACCAATTAACTAGGACCTGAGAAAAAATCTTCGGTAGAACTATTAACTTTTAAACATTCAATTTCCTACGTGGTCATTTATGTTTCCAAGGTCCAATTCTTTCAAGTTCTCCAAGGACCCCATTAAGAAATCAGCACACCTTACATATGGATGCTAAAAAGTAATACAAAACTTTTGTCCCACCTATGCTCCACTAATTACAATTTTTCATGTATTCTTTTTACTTTCTTAATGAAGTAACTAAAGTGAAATAAATAAATAAAAACTAATAATTAGGGATTATTGGATAGGTGGCAAATTTTGATTTATGGAGTATAGAGTAGAGCAAAGTAAGAGTGGGTCAACAAAGGATATTGATTTGTAGAGTCCAAATTTTCTGTTCCAATTTTCCTACGTCACCAATAAAAACATACCACACATACACTTATTTAATTAAATTTTACCATTATGACTTTTCCTATTTCAACAACTTGAAATAAAATATAAAGTACCCTACACCTCTCCACCACCACCAACCTTCATTGGTGCCATCAATATCATCAGACATGGCCAACCACCATTGCTTGTATTACTCTCTCTTTCCCATTCTTTGTTTATGGCGTTGGTAAAAAATAAAAACATGTTTGTTTTGATGTACAATGTGTATGTAAACCTCCAAATATACATTTGTTGCTTCTCTCACAACCCAAATGGTGAAATGCCTTTCATTATGATCGGATTTGATCTCTCTCGGTTAGTTCAACCCAAATCAACACCAACTTATTGTTCTCAATCCCCGTCCTCACCTATATGCCATTTTCAATAATGATTATCTCTCTTTTGCTTAATAAAATCCCAGCTTTATTATACATAGCAGAACAATCATCAAATACCCTTTTGGTGATATTCAAGGTATGCCAATTTTGGAACTTTCTTCAATTTGCATCAATTACACCTCCCTCTCCCTTGCTTCTCCTTGATAGACCTCATCTTCTGAAACGACAAATTAGCTCTAAAGGAGGCATATCGCAAAAACAAAGAAATTAATCTAGGTGACAATGGTTGGCCGTGACCGGCAATATTGATGGCATCGGTGGCTAACGCTGGCGAAGGTTGGTGATGGGGAAGAGGTTCAAGGTTTTTAATTTTAATTTAGTTTGTTAAAATAGAAAAAGTCATAATGGTAAAATTTAATTAAATAGGTAGACATGTAGCATGTTTTATTAGTGGAGCACAAAGTGAAGCCGGAAAATTAGAACAGAAGATTTAGACTCAATAGATAGAGCATGAAATAGAACACAAATATGAGACAAATATTTATTCACAAAGAAGATAATAATTAGACAAGTGAAATAAAAAAAAGTTAATGAATAGGTGGCAGGTTTTGATTTATGGAATATAGAGTGTTGCAGACTTGTGAGTGTGACAGAGGATAATGATTTGTGTATGTGTATATCATAAACTTTTTATAACCTCCAAAGTAGTTGTATTTTGAGCAAGTAGTGTTATTTATTTTGTAAGGTCACAGTTTGTAGCCCAAGCCTAGAAGGGTTGGGTTATGAGCCCGATGAGCCCAATACAATAAATTTGTAGAGAATTGGTGAAAGAACTGGGCTTTTAGCGGATTAAATAACGGTTAACTAAGATTTAAAGTGTAACTGAGCATGAAACTGTACGTAACTATGGATGAAATGTAGGTCTGAGGAGATTGATTAATAACCAAATCACTATTTCAGAAAGACAGTTTAATGCTTAGTGCTACAGTAGTCTTTTTTCTATTCTACTCCGCTATGTTTTTCCGATCCCTTCCTTCTAGAGGGTCTTTCACATTATATAAACTTTTATAGGTCATCTCCAACGTACATTTGTTCATCATCTAACCATGCACTCGAGTATGTGTCTTATCAAGCATCTTCCCTGGCTCTCTGTAAACGGTAGTGGTTGAGATTACACTATTCAGAGGTCTTCTCCACATAAATGCGGCCAGGAAAGTTGCTGCAGTGCATTTAATGCGATGGTGGCAGCTTTTCCCTTAGATATTTCTGTATTCTTATCCTCTCTGTACGTGCCTGAAGTCTATCTTTATCATTGGAGCCTCCTGGAAGGTTACCTAAGTCACCCGGGTGCTAGCTCGACTAATATTCTTCTTGTCCGAGGAGGGTAACCTCCTCGGACTTTAGCCCTCCACCCTTTCCTTACACGATTATTTATTCTGGGGCTTATTCAGTCATTTACTCCTCCTCGGACGTATCCATATTAGCAAATAGGGCTTAGGGCCCAATGTACAAATTTGAGCTTTTGCCCCCACAATAGCCCTTCAAAATTTTAATTTTTCCCTTTTATCCGAGGAGGAAAAATAGAATTTTGACTTGCCAAAGTAAACGTGGTTAAAACTGTAAAAATATCCAAATTTACGCATGTAGGAACGTGACTTCAATCACTTCACCATTGCTTCTGACGCTTCAGAATCCGCGAAGCGTCATTAATTACCTTGGGCGGCACTATGTCTTTGACATCCAACGGAGGGGTTTCGATCCAATGGACCACATTTTCCTTCAAGATTTGGGCGGGATAATTCTCACTCATTTTCAGTCTCTTATATAAAGCCTGATAAGAGAGTTACCTTTTCTTTTCTTCACCATAGTTCAAAATCTCCAGCGCACTCAAACATTTAAACTCACACCGATTATCAGATCATCCGTCCTATTTCCTTAAAAACTTCCAAAAATCCTCTTAAGAATTTCAAAGATCAGTTCCTAATTTAGTTCATGTAAGTTCTAGCTTCTTCAAATTTTTCTTTATTTCCTCGGACAGTCTCCTCAACCCATCATTCCTTATTACCCCATTGTCACCCCTAGCGTTTTCTCTTTTTTGTTTATTTGAAATGGGTGGATTTAAGTATTTGGTGGATAGCCCTGCTTTGATAGAAATATTCAAAGATAAATATCACATACCCCATGAGGTATCATTGCAATACTGTTCCCTAGAAGGATTAGCATTTAACCGAGAGGTGGGAGAAGTCATAATCCCCATGATAGCCTTCATGGAGGGAGGAATGACTTTCCCCATGGGTAGGATTACAAGAGACTACTTACGTAATCATAGGCTTTGCCCCCAACAGTGCGCACCTAATTTTTTTAGGATTCTAGGAGTAGTTCACGCTCTGGACCAACACTTAGGGTTGGGGCTAACCTAGCATGACGTAGTCCACCTATACAAGGGTCATAAACAAAAAGGGGTGGGATTTTACCTTAAATCTCGGTTCGACACTGTCAGGCTCATTTCGTGTCTTCCCAAGTCTAACAAAGGGATGAATGATGACTACCTAATTGCATCAGGCCCTTGGCATGACGGTCTTCCTTGCCCAACCCAGCTAGGAGAGCCAGGTGGGGTACCTTAGATTTAGGTTTTCTAACATTATATTTAAGTTATTCGTCCTCAGCTTTGCTTTGCTATGTCAAAAAGATTTTCTTTCTTCTTTTTTCTTTTTACACTGAACTCCAAGTTTCTAACTGTTTAGTTTTCCTTTGTTTAACAGATAAAACACAAGTAACTCCTCGAATTAGCTTAATCAACATACTCGTGCTCAATTATTTATTGAGATCTCAAATTTTTGTGAACGACGACGGACAACTTCAAGCTGCCCATCTAATTTTGGACTACGAACCCCTTTCGAAATCCTTTCTGGACGTCGGCAATGCTATCAGGGCAAACGACTATCGTCTAGCTCATATAGACGTGTCTCGGCCTCACTTTTTAGCCCTACACGACCTTCCGCCAGTTGATCATCCAATCCCACAAGGCATTCCCTTGGCCGCCCAGCCAATTCAATAAGTGCCTCTTAGACAAGCTGTAGCCGAGGAAGGAATTGCATCTTCCTCTTCGCTTGAGGAAGAAATTGACAAGTTCCACTTTGAAGAGGAAGAAACACAAGGAGTAGAAGCTATTGTTATATCCAAAGCCGAGGAAGAAACCGACAAGTACTCGTGCATTCAAACCCCTGTTCCTGTAGTCACTTACGTTGAGGATTCTTCAGACAACGAAGCTGAAGAAATGGCTTCAAAATCTGGCAAAAGTTTGAGAGAGCTTATAAAGGGGAGGAACATAGCGCCTACCCCCCAAGAAGCCCATAAGTCCAAGCCCCCAGTGAACCCTCCTCCTCCCCCTCCTCAGCTTCCTGCTGATCTTAGGCTAAAGCCCAATCCTGAGCTGAGGAGAAAGAGGCAACAAGAGCCTCCTAAGAAGGGCGAAATAGGCCCTTCAAAGGGAAACAAATAGCAGAGGAAGTCCCAAGACCAAAGAAGTAGGAGGTCCAACTCTGTTGAAAACCGAGAAGATCTTCCCATGGCTCAAGTGTGCCGTCCGTCGCGCATATGGTCTCCTAAATTGGAGGTGGACGGTGTCCCCTTTGCTTGGGATACCTCCATTAGACATTACCATGGGGGGCATGCAGGTTATGCTGCCGAGGCTTTGGAGCAGCCCCTCCTTCTTCCAAAAGACATAGAGGCTTATAGGCACTTCGGTCAACAGGAGCTCTTCCTATCCCTTAAGAGGGATCTAGCCATGGTAAGTGGTTTGATCTATTGCCCTACCTAAACATTTGGCTATTTTCATAAGTTTTTGCTCTGAGTTTTATACTAAAGATAAAACTTTTATTTTGTCACGTAGATTACCCAACAGGTTTATGTGGCCGAGGATTGGGTTAAAGGTGCCCGCAGCGAGGCCAGGGCAGCCTTCGATGCTCGGTCCGAGGTCGAGGTAAAGTTGGGCGCCCTAAAAGAAAACCAATCCAAACTGGCCGAGCAACTGAAGGAAGCAGTTAGAGTGAGGGACAACGCTGAAGCAGGCCTTAAGACTACTGAGAAGCAGGCCGATTATCTACGTAAACAGTTGCACTATATTGAAATCAACTTGGCAACAGAAAAGCAACTAGTGATGGATCTTCGTGAAGAGCTTCGGAAGGCCAGGGAAGCTATCCAATTGGTTAAGGAGGCAGCCGAGGCTGAGAAACAGGCTGCTTACACGCTTAGGGTGGAGGAGACTCAAGCCAGACTCACAGAGGAACTCTCCGATGTATGCAAGGAGTACTGTAGCATCTCCTGGGGTAAAGCCCTTGATGTTGCTGGGGTCCCTGAGGGTTCTATCTTGAGGCGACCTGAGAGCATTTACTACGACCCTAAAATTCGTGAACTCCCAGGTCCATCCTCCTTTCACCCTGAATAGGCCACCCAAGCATCTGAGCAGTCAATGGCTGACCAAGCCCCTCTTGCTCCCTTGGAAGTTCCTAAGGATTCCAACCAAGGCAGTGACCAAGGAAAGAAGGCTGAAGACCCTAAAGGCATGAATAAAGGTCAAGAAAAGAAGAAGAATCTTTCTGACCCCAAAGAAAAAGCCTCTGACACTGTTGCCTCTCAGCTCGGCCAAACTGTTGACCCAGAAGTCTCCAAAACAATAGTTTAGGATTGGATATTCTAGCTATTTTTATTTGTTGTCTGTTGTTTTGTTTGTTTTGCTTCTCTTTTTTTTTTTTTTTTTTTAAAGAATGTACCATATTTTCTTTATTATCAATGAAGATATTTTTCTTTTGTTTTATACATCCTCATAATGCATGTTATGAGATTCATTGCCAGAGTATGATGATCTTTTGCCACTTTCATTTGAACATAATCAACTACCGTATTCTATAAACAGGCAAGTAACTTTAATTGGATATTGATAAGCATTGCAATTTACCTCAGTCTTACCAAGGTTAATACTACAAGTTAATCCCAATCTAATAAGTAGCCCGAGGTATCCGAACACAACTTAAAATTTATTTGTCTATAAACATGGCATTGTGATGCTAACCTATTAAAATCATTCAGTCCGAGGATTACAGGCATAATTGAATTTAAGCTTAAACACTTATGAGAACCGCGAATAAGTGTTAACTAACCCAAATCATCTGGTCCGAAGACTTCAAGCATGATTGGATTCAAGTTTAAACACTTATGAGAACCGCGAATAAGTATTAACTAACCCAAATCATCTAGTCCGAGGACATTAGGCATAATTGGATTTAAGTTTAAACACTTAAGAGAACCGCAAATAAGTGTTAACTAACCCAAATCATTTGATTCGAGGACTTTAGGCATGATTGGATTTAAGTTTAAACAATTAAGAGAACTGCGAATGAGTGTTAACTAACCCAAATCATCTGATCCGAGGACTTCAGGCATGATTGGATTTAAGTTTAAACACTTAAGAGAACCGCGAATGAGTGTTAACTAACCCAAATCATCTGGTCCGAGGACTTCAAGCATGATTGGATTTAAGTTTAAACACTTAAGAGAACCGCGAATGAGTGTTAACTAACCCAAATCATCTGGTCCTAAGACTTCAGGCATGATTAGATTTAAGTTTAAACACTTAAGAGAACTGCGAATGAGTGTTAACTAACCCAAATCATCTAGTCCAAGAACTTCAGGCATAATTGGATTTAAGTTTAAACACTTAAAAGAACTGGGAATGAGTGTTAACTAACCCAAATTATCTGATTCGAGGACTTCAGGCATGATTGGATTTAAGTTTAAACACTTAAGAGAACTAAAAAGTAAAAAATATAAACTTCTTATATAATGAACAAATAAATTGATCATGAAAATATTTATTAATAATAATACCTCTTTAAGTTGTTTACATTCTAAGGACGTGGTATTACATGCTCATCCAAATCTTCTAGAAAATATGCTCCAATGCCTGCTTCCGAAGTGATACGGTAAGGTCATTCCCAATTTGGTCTTAACTTTCCCCAAGCTGGATTCTTTGCAGCACCCACAACTTTACATAACACCAATCACCAAGAGTTAAAGGCCTCAATTTTACATTGGCATTATAATCTTGCTTCAATTTTTGCTGATAGTAGGCCAATTGGACCATCGCATTTTCCCTCTTCTCTTCAATCAAGTCCAAACTCTTTTTTGGTTGCTCATCATTGTCACTTGGATGGAATGAACTGGTTCTCAACGTTGGGAAGCCAGTTTCCAAAGGGATAACAGCCTCAGCTCCATAAGTCATCGAAAAGGGGGTCTCTCCAGTAGACCTACAAGGCGTAGTTCTATACGTCCAGAGTACATGTGGTAATTCTTCCACCCATTTGCCTTTTGCATCATCTAGCCTTTTCTTCAGCCCGTTTACTATGACTTTATTAACAGCTTCTACTTGTCCATTCCCTTGGGGATAGGTAAAAGTAGAATACCTATTCGTAATCCCCAACTCACCACAATATCTTCTAAACATTTTGCTGTCGAACTGAAGGTCATTGTCTAAGATGAGCACATGAGGAACCCCAAACCAAGTGACAATGTTTTTCCAAATGAATCTTTTTGCATCCACGTCCTTGATGTTAGTTAGAGGTTTCGCTTCAACCCACATCGTAAAATAATCTGTGCCGACCAGGAGATATTTCTTATTTCTCACTGCTTTGGGGAATGATCCTACAATGTCTAAGCCCCATTAAGCAAATGGTCATGGGCTAGATAGCGGATTAAGAATTCCCCCTGATTGGTGTATACTTGACGCAAACCGTTGGCATTGGTCACACTTCCTGACGTATTCATGAGCCTCTCTCTGCATATTTGGCCACCAATAGCCTTGAGTGATAGCTCTATGTGCTAGGGACCTACTACCAGTATGGCTTCCACAGATTCCTTCATGCAACTCTTCTAAAAGCGATTTGGTCAACTCAGGATGAACACATAACAAATAAGGTCCTAAAAAGGAACGTTTGTAGAGCTTCTGGTTCTCGGATAACCAGTACCTTGTGGCCTTCCTTCGTACTTTGTCAACTTCTACCCTTTCTTCAGGCAGAGTATCCTCTTTCAAGAATTGCATTATGGAGTCCATCCAACTCGGCCCTGCTCTAATCTGATGGATTTCAGCTGTCACTCTTCTTGTCTCTGTGGGTTTGTACAAATCCTCAACAAGGATAACTCGAGGCAAATCTTGCACCGAGGAGGTTGCAAGCATAGCTTAAGAATTAGTATGTGCATTACCATTTTTGGGGATATGTAGCAAGTCGAAAGAATCAAACTTTGACTGTAGACATTTAACTCGACTCAGGTACCCCTGCATTCTCTCATCTTTTGCCTCGAATTCCCCTTTTACTTGGCCGACGACGAGCCTTTAGTCCGAGAAGACTTTTATTGATTTTCCACCCATTCTTTGAAACATGGCCATTTCCATCAACAAAACTTCATACTCGGCCTCATTATTCATAGCCGAAAAATCCAATCTTAAAGATTTTTCAATGATGACCTTCTTAGGGGATATCAGTACTAGCCCCATCCCTGAGCCCTTCTGATTCGATGCCCCATCAACATATACTTCCCAAGCCAGAAGGCCATATTGGGAGATCGTGCCAACCAATTTTTCATCCATGTTTTCTGCTGATTCCAACTCTTTTATTGGGAGTTCAGTGAATTCGGCCACCAAATCTACGAGAACTTGTCCTTTTATGGAAGTACGAGGCATGTATTTGATGTCAAAAGCCCCTAGAATTGTACTCCATTTGGCTACCTTTCCTGTGTAATCGGTACTTCAGAGTATGGTTTTAAGCGGGAGCTGAGTAAGAACGACAACTGTATGTGCTTGGAAGTAATGAGGCAGCTTACGTGTGCCAAGCACTATTGCTAGGATAACTTTCTCCAATGATAGATAACGCACTTCGGCCTTATGCAGTGATTTACTCACATAATAAACCGGCCATTGTACGCCACAGTCAGCTCGTATCAGTACTAAGCTTACAGCATAGAAGGCCACAACAATGTAGGCAAAAAGGACCTCATCTGGCTCGGGACTAGACATGATTGGTGGCCGAGCTAGATAGTCTTTAAGTTACTGGAAAGCTATGGCACATTCCTCAGTCCACTCAAAACCTTTCTATTTGTTGATCAACTGGAATAAGGGTCTACACCTGTCTGCTGATCGAGATATGAATCTGTTCAAAGGAGCGGCCATTCCGGTCAATTTCTGCACTTCCTTGGGATTCCGAGGAGATCGCAAGTTGTTAATAACTTTAATCTGATCGAGATTAACTTCAATCCCTCTGTGAGTGATCATATAGCCCAAGAATTTGCTTAACCCCACGCCGAATGAGCACTTGGAAGCATTTAAGCGCAACTTGTACTTTCTAAGGATTTCAAAGATAGTTCGAAGGTCTCCCAAATGCTCCGAAATCATCTTACTCTTCACCACCATATCATCTATGTAGATTTCGATGTTCTTCCCCAATTGCAACTCAAACATCCTTGTCATCATTCTCTAATAAGTGGATCTTGCATTCTTTAAACCGAATGACATTACTTTGTAATGGTAGTTCCTGATGGGGGTAACAAAAGCAGTCTTCTCCTGATCGTCCAAGGCCAGAGGTATCCGATGATAACCTTGGAAGGCATCCAAGAAACTCATCCGAGGATAGCCGACAGTGGCATTTACCAGCTGGTCTATCTTAGGTATAGGAAATGGATCCTTGGGGCAAGCTTTATTTAAGTCCATGAAATCTACGCACACTCGCCACTTCCTACTCTTCTTTACCACTACAGTATTTGCTAACCATTCAGGATAAAAAAACTTTCTTGATAGCTCCAACTTGCTTAAGTCTAGTCACTTCCTCTCATACTGCTTCGGCATGTTCTTTGGATGGGCGCCAAGGGTGCTGCTTCCTAAGTGTGATTAACGGATTAACTTTCAAATGATGACAGATGAATTCTGGATCTACTCCTAAGGCTTCGTAGGCATTCCAGGCAAAGACATCAATGTTCCTTTTAAAGAATTCTATCAGCTCTTCTCTTTCTTGATGAGGCAACTGGGATCCAATCTAAAAAAACTTTTCCGAGTCGTCCCCTATAACAACCTTTACTAAATCTTCACACTTTGCATCCTCAGCTGGCTTATCAATGAATAACGCTGGGGATTTTAACTGTTACAAGCCCTTTTCTCCATAAGCTGACGACTCAGCTTCAGGTTTTTGCTGGATGGTAGCCACCATGCACTGCCTTGCCAAAGACTGATCTCCTAGTATTTCTTTAATCTGACCATCGGACGGATATTTAACCTTCTAGTGCAGAGTGGAAGAAACTGCTCCCAAGGTATGAAGCCAAGGTCTGGCAACAATTGCTGTATAGGGAGAGTATGCATCCACGACGATGAAATCTACCTCCACCACTTCTGAACCAGTCTGGTAATCTGACTTAACCTTTCAGAATAATAATCTTCCCTTCAAAACTCACTAAGGGAGAACTATAGGGCGTTAAATCCTCAACTTTTAAGTTCAGCCCCTTGTAAAGGTCAGGATACATTATCTCAGCAGCGCTACCTTGATCCATCATTACCCTCTTCACGTCGTAGCCCCCAATTCGGAGAGTAATCACTAAGGCATCATCGTGGGGTTAAATGGTTCCAATCTTATCTTCATCCGAGAAGCCCATGACCAACGGCAGTTCCACTCTAGCCCTCTTCGGGTCCTGATTAAGGTCTCCTAAGGATAGATGAGCTACAGACATTATCCTAGATGTGCATGATCCTGTTCTGCCTGGTGCAGCAAAGATAACATTGATAATTCCCAAAGGGGGTCTTGAAGGAATATCTCTTTGAGACCCAGAATTGGCTTGGTTCCCTAGGCCACTGGAATGATGTAGTAGCTGCTTCAATTTGCCCTCTCAGACAAGTTGGTCCAAGTGATCCCACAAACTCCTACAATCCCCTGTGATATGCCCATGATCCTGATGATATTGGCAATAGAGGTTATGGTTACGCTTTTCGGGGTTTCCCATCATCTTATTTGGTCGTTTAAAAAACGGTTCATTTTTAATCTTCTCCAATACTTGATGCACTGGCTCTCGGAACACCGCACCGACGACTTGAGCATTGTTAGATCCTAATTAATCGGCATAATCCCTTCTCGGCCGGTTATTGTTGTATCGGTCTGACCTGAAATCCCTCATTTCCTAAGGGATAACCTTAGCTTTCCCTTTTCCTTGTTGTTGGTCGTCTTCGATCCTCTTGTACTTATCAACTCGGTCCATTAGCTGGCGTAAACTAGTGACAGGCTCACCTGTTAGAGATTTCCTCAAATCGTGCTCGGATGGGAGACCAACCTTGAAAGTTTTAACAACAACCTCATCAAAATCACCATCAATCTCATTAAACATCTCCCAGTACCTTTCAGAATACGCCTTCATGGACTCTCCTTCCCTCATTGACATGGACAATAAGGAGTCTAAAGGTTGAGGAACCCTACTGCATGTAATGAATCGGGAACAAAATGATTGAGTGAGTTTTTTGAAGGAAATGATAGAATTTGTCCTTAGCCCATCAAACCATCTCATCAGCATCGATCCCAAACTGGATGGAAATACTCTACACAGCAAAGCCTCGTCCTGAAAATAAATAGTCATCTTCTGTTTGAACTGACTTACGTGCTCTACAAGATCCGTCCGACCATTATACATGGCAAACGTTGGCTGATGGAAACGCCTAGGAAGTTTCGCCTTTTCTATCCCCCGTGTAAAGGGTGATTTAGAAATTTGGCTCAAGGCCTTCTTCATAACGTCAGTTCCCACTCCTTTGCGAGAGGGACTCCTGCGTTTCCTTTTATGAAGATACTCTTCCTCAAAAGAGAAAGACTCGCTGGGTGGAGTTCTAGACCGCTATTTGTAGATAGTATCTTCTTCGTCATTAGAAGAGACATCAGAGCTAGAAGGGGACCGCTTCTGTTTTGCCCGACGGAGTTGCTTCTTTAAATCATCAATCTCTCGTTGCATGGCTTTTTCATCACCTAGCTCATGAGCTGTATGATCTTTTCTTCGAAAACCGCTTCCATCGGTGTGGACTGTGTATAGACTGCCTTCTTGATAATTTTCCAGATCCTTTTGATGCTCAAGATTGAGGAATTCATCTGGTTGACGAACGTTGGCAGATTCCGCCCGGTGCAAAACTTGTTTGATGTGGACCTGATCCAGCCATCACCATTATACTACGCTGAAGCACAAGTTCTCCCTACAGACAGCACCAATTGTAGGGTCACAGTTTGTAGCCCAAGCCCAGAAGGGTTGGGTTATGAGCCCGATAAGCCCAATACAATAAATTTGTAGAGAGTGGGTGAAAGAACTGGGCTTTTAGCGGATTGAACAACAGTTAACTAAGATTTAAAGTGTAACTGAGCATGAAACTGTACGTAATTATGAATGAAATGTAGGTCCGATGAGATGGATTAATAACCAAATCACTATTTCAGAAAGATAGTTTAACGCTTAGTACTACAGTAGTCCTTTTTCTATTCTCCTCCACTATGTTTTTCGGATCCCTTCCTTCTAGAGGGTTTTTCACATTATATTAAGTTTTATAGGTCATCTCCAATGTACATTTGTTCATCATCTAACCCTGCACTCAAGTATGTGTCTTATCAAGTATCTTCCCTGGCTCTTTGTGAATGGCAATGGTTGAGATTACACTGTTCAAAGGTCTTCTCCACATAAATGCGGCCAGGAAAGTTGCTGCAGTGCATTTAATGTGGTGGTGGCAGCTTTTCCTTTAGATATTTCTGTATTCTTATCCTCTCCATACATGCCTGAAGTCTATCCCCATCGTTGGAGCCTCCTGGAAGGTTACCTAAATCACCCAGGTGTTTGCTCGACTGATATTCGTCCTGTCCAAGGAGGGTAACCTCCTCATACTTTAGCCCTCCACCCTTTCCTTACGTAATTATTTATTCTGGGGCTTATTCAGTCACTTACTCCTCCTCGGACGCAACACTTGGCTTAAGTTAGGAGATAAGAACACCAATTTTTCCATACTAAAGCTACACACAGGAAGGCTCGAAATTCTATCATGGAATTGACTGATCGGCATGGTGCATGGCAAGAGGACCCTCGGGTTATTGAGACAATAGCTATTGATTATTTCTCTACATTGTTCACCACCTTAAATCCATCAAACTGGGAGGAGTTAAATGAAGTTATTGAGCCAGTGGTTTCTAACACGATGAATGACTTGCTGACCAGGGACTTTCAACCTTCAGAAGTGGTCCATTCTCTAAATCAAATGCACCCAACTTCGGCCCCAACCCCGGATGGTATGCCTCCACTCCTTTATCAAACTTTTTGGCCTCTAGTGGGGGATTGTGTGACTAAATCAGTGCTGGATTTTCTCAATTTGGGTGTTGCCTCTCCTAATTTTAATGAGACGAATATTATTCTTATACCGAAAATTAAAAACCCGAGCCTCATGACTGACTTTAAACCCATTAGTCTTTGTAATGTGGTGTATAAATTGGCCTCTAAGATTTTAGCCAATCATATGAAATCTGTGTTATCTAGCACTGTTAGTGGAAATCAAAGTGCCTTTACCAAGGGCCGTTTTATTACAGATAATGTTTTGGTGGCCTTTGAAACTATGCATCATATTAGTCAAAAGCAGACTAGGAAGGTGGGTGACATGGTCCCAAAACTTGACATGAGTAAAGCTTGTGATAGGATAGAATGGGCTTGTTTGGAGAATATTATGCTTCGGTTGAGTTTTCATAGGAAGTTGGTGGTTACGATCATGTCATGTGTATCATCTGTGGTTTATTCTGTATGTATTAACGAGCAACCTTGTAGTCGTATTATCCATTCTCGGTGTCTTCACCAAGGGGACCATCTTTCTCCATACTTGTTTTTGCTCTGTGCAGAAGGGCTTTCAGCCTTGTTGCGGTGTGCTTCAAAAAGGGGTTTAATTACAAGTATTTCAGTCAGTCATCATGCTCTGCATATTACCCACTTATTCTTTGCTAATGATAGTCTAATTTTCTACCGTGCTACATTGGAGGAATGTTTAGAGCTAAAGCGTATTTTTTCCTTGTATGAAAAGGTCTCTGGCCAACAATTTAACAGGAATAAAACGGCGCTTTTCTTTAGTAAAAACACTCCTCAAGCAAGAGAAGAGGATATCAAACGTCATTTCGATGCATAGGTTATCCACCAACATGAGAAATATTTGGGTCTTCCATTCCTTGTAGGGCGAAACAAGTGTAACACCTTCATCCAACTCAAGGAAAAATTGGGTAATAAGCTTTCTGGTTGGAAGGAAAAGTTCTTATCCTCTGCAGGTAAAGAGATTTTGATTAAATTAGTTGCTCAAGCTATTCCGGCTTATTTTATGAGTTGCTTTAAAATTCCATATTCTATTTGTGATGAGCTAGTAGGCATGGTGAGAAGTTTTTGGTGGGGGCAAAACAATGAAGTGAATAAGATAGCATGGTTGAGTTGGGAGAAAATGTGTAGACCCAAGGTAGAAGGAGGCATGGGTTTCTAGATTTGAAGGCATTCAACGTTACTCTTTTAGCCAAATAAGGATGGTGGCTTCAAACATGCCCAAATTCTTTGTTTCACCGTGTTTTTAAGGCCAAATATTTCCCGAGGCAAGATTTTATTGATGCAAAGTTGGGTTGTGCACCTTCTTTTGCGTGGAGGAGCTTCCTGTCAGCTCAGTAGGTGGTGAAGTCCGGCTGTCATTGGCAGATTGACAATGGCGAAAGTGCTAGTGTTTGGGGGCGATAAGTGGTTACCTAACCCATCAACTTTTCAGGTGACATCTCCAGTCCGTGTCCTTCATCCTCAAGCTTGGGTCTTGGAGCTGATTGATAATCAAATGGGAGCATGGAATTCGGTGTTAGTTCGGCAGATTTTCTTTGAACATGATGCTGATTCTATATTGTCCATCCCTCTTAGCCTCTCTCTACCTCCTGATTCTCGAGTCTAGGCATTTACAGCGTCTGGCCGCTTCTCTGTAGCTAGTGCGTATCGAGTTGCTCTTCAAGCTAAGTCTAAATCTCAGCCGAATAGAGGTGGAGAGAACTCAGACCCTTGACTCATGCAATCCTTTTGGAATTTTGTTTGGAAACTTAAGAGTTCCAAATAAAGTTCGGTCATTTATCTGGCGTGCTTGCAGAGACATTTACCGACGAAATATAATCTTATGCACAGGCATATTGTTAATGAGAATATTTGTGAAGCTTATGGGTTGGAGGTGGAAAACTCTGGTCATTTGTTTTGGCGTTATGTAAAAGCTCAAGAGGTTTGGGTTGCATCGGGCTTAGTTGGTGTTCTAAGATCAAGCCGTATCGGGTCTTTGTTAGATATGCTCTAGTTGCTAAAGTTTTCTTTTCAGTTGGATGCAAGGGCTATGGACCTTATTGCGGTGTTAACTTGGTGTCTGTGGACAGCTCGGAATCAAATGTGTTTGGGGGGTGCTCGCCAATCTGCAATAAGCATAGTTCAGTGGGTGTGATCATACCTAGAGGAGTACCAGTTTGCAAACTACATTCCTACCCAACCTCGGAGTAATTCAGAAGTGTACTGGTCGCCCCCTAAACCCCCTTGGTTCAAGGTAAATGTTGAAGGCGCCGTCTTTTCCTCTCTCAAGTCTGTTAGCGTGGGCATTGTGATTTGGGATCACTGTGGTCAGGTGGCAGCAGCAATGAGCAGGTCGTTGGATGTTCCTTTGGGTCCACTTGAGACACAGGCAAAAGCAATGGAAGAGGCAATCCTGTTTGCTAAGGATACTGGCTTTCATGACGTTATTTTTTAGTGTGATTCTTTATCAGTTATTCAGGCCCTCAATGGTACAATTATCCCGCCAGCTGGTATAGCCCATATTATTGATGGTTCTCTTCAAGGCCTTCATTCTTTTAGGCAGGTGCAATTTGTTTATGTTCCTCGCTTGGGTAATAAGGCAGCTCATTGCCTAGCTCGGTATGCTAGGAACATTTCTGATTTTGTTACTTGGATTGAGGAATCTCCAAGTATTATTGAACACTCTTTAGCCCTTGATGTAATGTTTTTATCCTCCTCTGAATAAAGTTTCCAGTCTTCTTATAAAAAAAAACCTTACCAAAGATCACAATTGTAACTATCCAACTACACACAGGCGTTACTTTTAGATGAATAATGCGACAACTGACCCAAGATTTTTTTTTTTTTTTTTTTTTTGAAAGCACAATTGACCCAAGATTAATTAGTATTTATTTAGTATTTATACTTTATCCCTGTCCATTAAACATTTTATTTTTGTTGCATTATTTTATTTATTTTTAATTTCCTTTTAAAGTCCTTGTTTGACTACAAAGCAATCCTGGCAAATTGTGGCAAACTGGCAATTGCATTTCCTACAGATTTTTTTTTTTTTTTTTTAATAAGAAATTGCTTTTCCTACAGGTTATTGTACCATATCTAAGACTAGACCCTGAAAATCCGGATAAATACAATAGAGAGAGGGAGGAGCAAGATCGAATAACAACTTGTAGCATTAATTACTAAAAACATTAAGTCTACATTAGGATAATTTCCATTAAAAAAAAAAAATTAGGATAACTTAGATAAAGGTCCACAAACACGATATATATATATATATATATATATATATATATATATATATATATATATATATATATATATATATATATATATATATATATATATATATAATAATTCTTCATCTCAAAAAAAAAAAAAAAAAAAAAAAAAATCTCTAGACATGCGGTGTGTGAGAGATATGAACTATTACGCTTTAGCAACAACCACAGGAATGGCAACAAGTGGAATAACTTCTGCATCGTAATTCCAGATTTGTCCCTCATGTCAATATTTTCTGGTGCCATTTGATCAAGAAGCTTCCAATCCAGCGAATGAGAGAAGCTAGCAACAAGCTCAACATTCTTATAGCAAGAGTTAAACCTGGACAAATCAGCCTCTCAGAACCAAATGGAATAAAAGAGAAATTTGTGCCTCTAAAATCCACTTCATTGCCCATGCCCATAAACCTTTCTGGTATAAATTGTGTTGGCTTGTCCCAGTACATAGGGTCTCGGGCAATTGCCCATGCATTCACAAACACCTGGGTGTGCTTAGGAATGGTGTATCCACAAACTTCTACATCCATATCAGCACGATGAGGCAGGAGAAGACGTGCTGTTGGATGAAGCCGCATTGTTTCTTTAAGCAAAGCTTGTAAATAGGGAAGTCGTGGAATATCTTTCTCCTCGATGCTCTGTAACAACCCAAGGAAAAGCGCTAGCCACATCTGTGCTATACCTCAAAAGGACTAGTCACTATTGAGACTCCTTGTAGTTGTTAATAAAACCCAGCTCTACCCAGTAAATACCCGATGTGTGACTCATTACACACCCACACACATCACACAATCAATCAAATTGAGGCATCACAATCTCCCCCACTTAAATCCATAACGTCCTCGTTAGAGCCCACTTTGTGGGGTAGTGTCTCTGAGCCCACACAGGGTTACCGAGCCGGCTCTGATACCATATGTAACGACCCAAGGAAAAACGCTAACCACATCTGCGCTATACCTCAAAAGGACTAGTCACTATTGAGACTCCTTGTAGTTGTTAATAAAGCCCAGCTCTACCCAGTAAATACCCGATGTGAGACTCATTACACACCTACACACATCACACAATCAATCAAATTGGGGTATCACATGCTCTGTCCAAATCCAATTGTTTCACCAAGTTCTTGCTTTGCCTTGGCCATTATGTCAGGATTGCGAAGAAGCTCAGTGATTGCCTATTCCATTGTAGTGGTAGTTGTAACAGTTCCTCCAATGAACAAGTCCTGATACAACGGATTTAAACAAAAAAAATGCGATAGGGGTCTCCAATTTCTGAATAAGTGAGTGAGGAGTTTATTAAGATAATGTAAAGCTGAAAATTCAAAATGATATATACTTCATAAAACACCACAAATATTAATGTCCACACCATGAAATTTGTCCCAATAGTAACTTTTCTCTCCTTACAATTATCATTGACCACTTGTTGATCGACCATTGACTTTTTTTCTTAAATGACATAATGTTTTTTTTCTTGAAAGAATCAATTTCTCACTTCACTTTTTAAGTAAATTTCGACTTTGTGTCTATTTTCTGATGAGATTCTCCAAATGGCCCAGAAAGCAGAAAATGTTATTTCATCTTTACTTAGTTTATGTGAATAAAAGTTTTTATCCATATAGTTATTTGAGAATTACAAAAAAATAGTAATAACTTTTTTTTAACCAAATAATAGAAAATATTTTCTATTCATTTCAAGATTACAACCAATTAGGAAAACATCTTAAGTTTCAAAACAACCCAAACTTAACTCAAGCCTCCCTTTTTTAAATTTTGAAGACAGTTTTAGTGCATCTTTTTCTTTTGCTTAATTTGATGTCATACTTGGATTCAAGATTTTCATGATTGGATAGCTTTTCAGATATTGATTTCCTTACTTTTATTTTTGACTTTGATACTTAAATTGCTTTTCAGACACTAATTGATCATTTGGTTTTTGTGTCCATGTGATCCACATGCGATACTTAAAAGTTATATCATTCAAAAACTTTTGGAACCTTTTTTTTAAAAGATGGTTCTTAATCCCAATCATCTATATATTTGCAACGTGAAGTTAAGATGAGCATGTAGCTTACCTAATTCAAAAGCGCGTTTAATAAAAATATTGATCCTATGTGAAGTTGTTGATTAGTATAATATAGCCAACTATATATTTATGTATTTGTGCATAGAGAGATTACCGTAAGCAAAATATTGATATCCTCACGGTTGAATTCCTCATGACTCTGTTCATTGCTTTGGTCAAGGAGGACATCCAAGAAGTCCTCACACCTCGGCAATCCAGACGCTCTACGTTTCGAACGTTAATCAATTATCTCATCAAGCAACACATGCAGTCGATCATAAGAAACCTTAATGGTCCACCTTATGCCTTGTACAGTTGTACATCAAATGGCTTTAGCAAAGGAAAATAGTCTGAAAGATTAGGCTTTCCCGCAAGCTCCATTATTCTCCAAATGAGCTCCTTTAGTTCTTGGATAGCCTTCGATTTTGGATCCAGTATGTCAATCGAAAACATAGCATTCGATAGCAAATTCAAAGTTGTTCCAAACACTAACCTCCCAATACTTATGCCCTCCCCAGCTTCACTAGCATCAACCACACGCCTAACCATACCGTCCATCATTTGGTGTCGAAGGCCTTGCAGTGCATCTAGTCTTTGCGTTGTGAAAACATGACTATTGTATATTTTTCTTAGGCCTCTCCATTTTGCATTGCCTGGTAACCATGCCACTGACAGCTTGTGGTTTTTTTGTGCAGTCACAGCATCAGGGATAGGTCTCCCTAGAAATGCTATAAGTCATTCTTCTGTAGGATTTCTCTAGCCATTTCTGCAGATGAAGCTACCACAGTTATATTGAACCCAAGTCTCACAGTCATGAGTGAGTCATACGTCTTAGCCAACTTGGTTAAGGATTCATGGGGTCTGTGACCAAGTGTGAGGAGGTTTCCAACAATGGGTAGGCCAGTTGGGCCCGGAGGAAGCTTTCTCTCCTTGAAAACCCAGTCTTTGAGGTGAAGAAGGGCTTGGGTGCATATCAAGAGGAATAGAGAGAAAAGAAGAAAACTATAGGGCTCCATTATTGAACCTTCAGCTATGGTTATTGGTTAATTTAATTTGTTGGTTTGACAAGTCTTCCTAATATACAGAGAGGAAAGCCGTGCTGCGTGCTTCTCCCTTAGAATGATTCGTATTGGCTGGACGGCTGTGTTTGCTTATTTTTTAATTAAAAAATAAAAGTAATTAGAAAGTCAAAGATTGTAAACTACAGGTACCTGGCGCGTGATCACGAGATTCATTCTCTCTTAAAAAAAAGAGGAAATTTTTTTTTTTGTTTTCTTCAAGGAGTCTTAAGTTCACCGAGTTACATAGTTATTATTTGCTTGTGTCCGATAGAAGTTTCCACACGTTGGATGGTAGATACATGTCTAAGAGTTGACACGTGTCCATCATCCAACATGTCCAGTGAAAATTTTCACTAGACACAAGATTATTTAGGCTGAAATTAAGACTCTGTTTGTCTTTAGCTTCAGATTTTAGTTTTTAAATTTTAGATTCTATCCTTTATGTATAATTTTTAAAACTTCACTTTTTTTTTCTCACTTTTTCAAAATTTTTTAAGGTACAAATATATTTTAGCACATTTTGTAAAAAGTTTTAGGCAAATAAACTATTACCAAACAAACACTAAGTGTACGGAGTTAACACGTTGCATTGAAAAGTATATGTACCTAGTACCATTATATAGTGTAGTCTGTATCTTCTTTTTTCATTTTTTGAGTTGAGAAGATTATGCAGTTTGTATCTAAACAAGTTTTATTTTCTTGACAAACAATGATATCTAGACCACTTCAAGTATCTGACTATTTCCTCAAGTGTATATAATACTTTTATCCCACACACACTAGGTAATTACAAGAAAGAATGCCATGGGGTGACCCCAAGATATTAGTAAAAGGTTTCAAACTCAGAATCTCATAGATATCATGAGACCTTAAAAACTACTAAACCAACTCTTTGGAATTCTAAAACATGTTTAATTGCACTCAAGGGAAGGATAAATAAGATAAATGAGTAAGGGAAAGGATAAAAAGAAAATTCTTCTCTACACATATGTTTGGATGTAAAAGAGATGAGAGAGAATGGTGCAAGTATGGGCAAGTTCTTTTTTCCCTTTGTCCCATCCTTGCTGGCACCAACCCTACCTCCACTTGCCACACTCAATTAGTTTATATAAAACAAAATTCATACATTAAATTAAAAATCATAAAACATAATTAAAAAAAAAAATCTAACATTATAAAATCCTCTCAAAGCTTAATAACACAACAATTCAAGTATTAAAAAACACAAAAACACTTCAAACATAACTATACAACAACAACAACAAAAGATAAACAAATTAAAATTTTAAAACCAAAATAAAAGATAAATTAAATAATACAATATCAAAAGAAAACATAAATTTAAATTTTGAAACACATATAAAAAACCTATAATTTTTCCCCTAATTGTTTAAATATAAACGGGACTGGTATAAGGGGAGATACAAGGATGAGAAGTTAACCTTGTCCCCATCCCATTTGCTAAACGGGGCAGGTAAAACCCATCCCATTAGGGATGGGTAGGGGCTATCCAAGCAACTCGGCAAACAGACCAACCTGACTAGAACCAACTCGTCGCAGCTTGATTTAACTCCTCCGACAGTCGGCGACGGGTCTTAGCCTTCTGAAACTGACTCCAATGGGTTGAGTGTGAGGGTTTCCTCTTCTAAAGCCTGATCTACTTGACCCAATCTAGAAAACCTTCAAATTAAGGCCAAATCTACTCAAATCTAGCAACAATGAAGCCTCATTTGCTTAGATCCAATGACAATGAAGCCTCCTCCGCTCAAATTCAACCAAATTTGGTCTTCCTCCACTAAGATCCAACAATGTTTGCACAAATTTGCTAAGATCTAGCCACATTTGGCGTAAATCTGCTCAGATTTGGCCACATTTGGAAAAGATCTACTTAAATTTGGCCACGTTATGCTCCCTTTAGCTCCAATCTAGGGATGTCATGCTTTTCACTCAATTCTGACAACATCTTGGTCAGATTCTATGAAGATTTAGAGATTTTTGTCACCATCGCTCCTTAATTGGTTTCATCCAAACTAACTGATCATCCATCTAAGCCCAATCTGACTTGACCTAAGGTGATTGGCGGTCGGTTGCATATATCTTGTCATCTTCCACCCGACCTGACTAGGTCGATTTCGAGTTAAGTCCAAAATCAACCCAAACTAACCTATGGACAACCCTAGGGGTGGGCGAGGCAAGTAGGGAGGGGTTTAAATTCTCATCCAAGGCTAGCTGAATAATAGATGCAATTGATGCAACCGCCTATGACCCCCACTTGTAAAAAAAAAAAAAAAAAAAAAATCGAATACTTTTATTGGTCAATAAATGCATTAAAAAGGCCTCATTGTATCCTAAAATGAAGAAGATTAAAAAGGCAAAAAACAAAAATAGTCAAACTTCAGCTAACAAAATTAAATTTTAGGAGTCAAATTCATTAACCCATTCTTGAAATATGCTAAAATCAAAATTAATACCAAACAAATTCATTAATAATACAACGTAATTGTCTTGAAATATGCTAAAATAGATATTATAAATTTCTAAAACAAAAGAAAAAATCTTTCCTCTCTCTATTTCTCTACCTCTCCATCTATATTCTTACCTTTCTTTTCTTCATCTTGATTCTTGATTTTTTTTTTCTATAAGTTCAGTCATTCTTTGTATTAGCTTGAAATCATTCTTTGTTCATTGCCCTTCTTAGTAGATTCAAGATTGAAGTGGGGCGGTGTCGGTATAGTAGAGGTAACCCCTCTCTCCTTCTCTATCTTTCTAATATTTAGTGCCCGTTTGTTTGCACTTTTGAAGTACAAAAAGTGCTTTTTCAAACCACTTTTTCTATCTGCTTGTTTGGTAAGACTCAAACATCCTGCTTTTTCTAAAACGTGGCTTTTTGAAATGTGAACAAACGTGGCTTTGACACAACGCAGCTCTAGCGAGCTTTTGCAAAAGCCAACACACGTTGATAAATGTTACCGTTGAGAAGCTCTCTTCAATTACCAAATTGCCTAATCATTTTGATTGAAAACCCAATTTTGCCCTTGGATAAATCAAGGTCTGTAGCTAGAAAGTCATGGCTTTCTCTCATCTCATCTTCAAGAACAAGCCTCTCTTCCGTGCTGCTACACAATCTAAACCGTGTTGCTGCGGGTAAATGTTTCTCTCGACTAATCCAGACCGATCTTCTTCATCTTCTTCCCAAATTGCCCACTGTGTTTCAAAAGGCAGATCACACTATCTACAGTCCTCAGTTCTAAAACTAGATCTCATCTCTCTGCTACAGTGGATATTGCCAAAATGAATTGCCTCTTGATTCTTGATGAGAATCATGGAGTCATTGTGTGGAATGTTCTCAACACAATGATGTGAAACACAAAGTTAAAGTGGCAAGAGAAAAGGAAGAAAGGAAGAAAGAAAATAAAAAAAATAAAAAAGAAAGAGGAAGAAAGAGGCTCTGTGTGGAATGTTCTGGAGTGTGGAGGAAGTGGTAGGGAAAAAAGAGGAAAGAAGAAAAAAGAAAAAAAAGAAAAAAAGAAAAAGAAAAAGTAATGGTATGTGGAGGATATTTGCAGACTAGCACAGTGAAATGATAAAATATAGTAAGTTAGCACAAGTATAAAAGGTATTTGTAAGCTAGCATCTCGAGTTTTAGAAACTCGAGTTCCATATAAAACTCGAGTTTTAAAAACTCGCTTCCTACTTGCTGACTTGCTTCCTACTTGCTGACCTGGATAGGTTTTTGCCACATAGATCTCAAGTCTTTTACACTCGATTTCAAAATACACATAACAAAAAACTACAAACCCAAAAAAAGAAGAAAACCCAAAAAAAAGAAAGAAGGAAACCTAGAAGAAAGAAAGAAGAAGAAGATCAACAGCAAAGAAGAAGACCCACGGCACACACAAACCCAGTCTCCATCAAGCACATCCCGATCGTCGATCTATGGTACAGTTCACGATCTCTATCATTGAGAAAACGAACTCCATAGCAGCAATCTCAAGCTTCAACAAACTCACAATAAACCAATAAACTAGAGGACTATGGAAAGAAACTCCAATAATAAGTCAACTAACTACAACTAAACAAATTCAGCACCAAAAAGTTCCAAATTCAGCAAGGATTACCCACACTTACCCACACTAAGAATCAAGACATGTTAGACCAAAGACAAGGAGTTGAACCATAGAAGAGCATATTGGTAACCAAGAAAGAAAATTCGATGGAGGCATGGTGGTCAGAGCTACGGTTGGTGGCTAAAAAGGATGTTTGTGGGTTGCTAGTGGAAGCCGACTAGAACCACAATGGAATTGCGGTTAGGCAACAATGGAACAATGTCGTGAGACCCACGAAGCAGTCGTTGGAGCTAGTCAATGCCTCCATCCCAGCGAACCTGGGTTCGTTGTGGTTGTCGGAGTTGGAATGAGGGATTGGTGATGGATGACAATGACAAATGTGATCTCCGGTGATGGGAAGTGGATGGGTTATGGTTGTGGGGTTAACGGTAGAGGGTGGCTAGGTTTCTTACTATTATGCCCCTAGCTTTATACCCATTTTGTTCAAATCTGGACTCATAAAGATGTGAATGATTTGAAAGAAAAAGCTATGGAAGAGAGATGAAATTAAATGAGATTTGAGAGGTTACCGATAGTTTTGTTTAGGTCTTCTTCTTCTTCTTTTTTTTTTCTTCTCCGTGGATCTCTTTGTCTTCTTACACTGTTGGTATGCACTGGAACTCGAGTCTTAGAGACTCGAGTTCAACGTGGAATTTTTATCCACTTAGTTAGAAGTCTGGAACTCGAGTTTTAAAAACTCGAGATGTTAGTTTTTCACTTTCTTTCACACCTTGTCAAATAACAAAATTCTTCTAACAATAAAGTTAAATGGAAAAAAAAATTTAGGGTTCGTATGTGGAGGAGAAAAAAAGATGGAAAAAAAAAAAAGAAGAAAAAAAAAAGAAGAAAATACGGATGAAAAGAAAAAAAAAAAAAAGAAATAAGGGAAAAATAAAATTAAAAATAAAATTGAGAAATGTTATCATATATTTTTACTATACTTTCACAATAAATCTTAAATGGTAGGTTATTATTAGCTAATATTTATGAGAAAAAAATAATTGTAATAGTACGTTCAAATTAAAATCAATATCAATTATCACAATATTTTCACAATAAATCTTAAGTGGTAAGTTATTATTAGCTAATATTGATGAGAAAAAAATAATTTTTTTAGAAAGAGAAAATTTGATTTAAGTATATGAAGCAGTTGATTTAAGTATAAAATAAACTCTTTTATATATATATTGTCATTTTTGGTAATTTACCTTTCAAACTACCACTTTTATAAGTGTTAATCAAATAATCCGTTTTTAAAAAAAAAACACTTTTTAACATCTTTTACTAAATATTTAGTTTTTTCAAAAAATAATTTTTCAAATACTAAGGGCCCGTTTGGTACATGTGTTTAAAAACTGAAAATTATTGTTTACAAATTTTTTATAAAAATACGTGTGGATGAAAAAATATATTAAAATACATAAAATATTATTTAAAAACTAAAAATTGTTGTTTAAAAACGTTCACCGAACACCCCCTTCCAATTCTACTAAAAAAAAAAAGTCCAATTTTAAAAAACTGAACCAACACACACTTAGGGCCCGTTTGGTACATGTGTTTAAAAACTAAAAATTATTGTTTAAAAATTTTTGTGAAAATATATGTGGGTGAAAAAATGTATTGAAATACGTAAAATATTGTTTAAAAACTGAAAATTGTTGTTTGGACCCTCACCAAACACACCCTTAACATTGAAACGTTTGCTTTTTATTCCATTTAAATATTTTGAAACGTTTGCTTTATTCCATTTAAATATTTTAAATTATATTTTTTTAATCTGCTTGATTGATAGCCTGATAGGACAACACGCTCTTGCTCTCTTGCACAGCCCACTGCCCACAGCACTGCACTCTGCACAGTGCACACCTACACATGAGCACATGCTAATTCTGACAAGCCATTAGCTATAAGCCCATAGTGTACTGTTCACACTTCACACTTAGCACCCACACGCCACACGGCCACACACTAACCCACCCACACTCACACTCAACGTATATGCACACGCCCGCTATATCTTTTGCCTTCTTTTTGTAATGCATGCTTTTATTTTATCAATTATTATAAATTATCATACCAATTAATAATGTGATGTATATCATATTAACTTATATGTATTATAGTGATACTAATTTATTAAATCATGTAATAAATTAATTTTATTTATATAAATTTAGACTTTAAAGTATAAAGTGGTCACAGTTTTAAAAAAATTGTAATAATCAAATTCTATTATTCTATAATTTAAATTTTATTTTTTGTTAAATTATTCCTTTTAATTATAAATTAAATTTTATTTATCTATAAATATTTTCTCATTATAAATGTCTAATAAATTTTAAATAATAATAAAAAATTCAATAAATATTATTGAATTAATATTTAAATATAAAAAATTCCCTACTTAAAATTTTCGTTTAAAACCTTCAAAATTATTGAGCTGCACTATTCCCATCCCTACTTTTTTATAACCTCCAAAGAAGTTGTATTTTGATACATGCACAATTTAGTGATGATTACCGTTAGCAAAATTTCGACATTCTCGCGGTTAAATTCCTCATGGCCCTGTTCTATGTTGAGATTAAGGAGGACAGCCAAAAAGTCATTACACCTCGGTGACCTAGATGTTCTACGTTCCAAACGTTTATCAATCAGTTCGTCAATCAACTTATGAAGTCGATCACAAGAAACCTTGATAGTCCTCCTTGTGCCTTGAAGATCAAATGGCTTTATCATGGGAAAATAGTCTGAAAGATTAGGCTTCCCTGCAAGCTCCATTATTCCCCAAATGAGCTCCTGTTCTTGAATAGCATCTGATTTCGGATCAAACTTGATGACCAAAAATATAGCATTAGATAGTAAATTCAATGTCACTCCAAACACTATCATCCCAAATATTTTTCAAAGAAAATATACAATTTTGTATGTTTAATGTACACATTTTTAGAAAATGTATACAATTATGTAATTTTAATGCATATGTTTTTCAAAAAATATACGCAATTCTGTATATTCAACATACATAATATATCAAAAAATGTGCACAATTTTTATACGTTCAATATTAGCGTACACAATTTATCGAAGAATGTACGCAATTCTATAAATTTAAGGTACCCATTTTAAAAAAGAATGTACATAATTCATTACATTCAATATAAACAATTCCATGGTATGACAACGTGTATAGGAATTGTAGAGCAGATTGGAAGGGTCTGTGGGTTGTAGAATAGTTCCATCTACAAATCCGATATTGTTCTTGGCAATTAAAGCCACACGAATAGAACGACTGACTCCATATATTAAAGTTCTCTTCCATCAGAGGTTGAGTAACGAGCTCAATACCAAGATTATTACCATTTTGCAAGTAAGAGTGACTTGAAACATCAACACTGATTGTTAGGACTTGAAGCAGATTCAGATTTTGAAGAAGACATTGAAAAGGAAGTAACTTGGAAGAAATCAAAAATTAAGGTTTGGAACAAGAAGGAAAAACTTGAAGTACTAAAATTAAATTAGGAAATCTGCAATCAATTGTAAAACTTGTGCTAATTCAATCTAAGAATAGGAACAGAAGGTAAAATCAACACCTTATGTACTTGTTACAATGAATAAAGGGACAAAACACAACTAAATTGATACAAAAGAAAGGGCAAGTAAACTATCTACTATGCTGAATGGGAAAGCAACACTATTATGAAATTGAATCAGAAAGAACAGAAAAGTGTTTTTTGGAATCAAAGAAAGTAAAGATGAACAAACTAGGGATTAGCAAGGAAAACTAGTGCTGGTTTGTGTTTTGATACCATATTAAAATAGAGAATATGCATTGTGCTTGAGAGAAAACTGAATTCTTCATTTATAGTGATAATGATACAATACTCTAATTTTATAGAGTAGTGTTACATGTACAAAAAATTTGACAATTTTTCACACATATTAAATTGACAGGCTTTCAATAATTCTCATTTGAGCCAACTATTAACATTACTTCTTTTCTTTTCTTTTTTTTGGTTTATCTACTATTAACAATTTACTATTGTGGGGCCAGAGAGTCCAAAGATACTCATCCACGTATGTATCAGGCCCAAGGCCCAAACCGAGGACGAGGACATGTCCGAGGACGAACACACAGTATCATAGAGGCCCACAATTGTAGGCGAAGAAGACAGTGTTAATCGTAACACTCCAGGAGACTATGCTGAGGACTAACCCTTCCTTGATTAACTAAGGTCGAGGTACGAAGAAGTGTTTTACCGACAAAGGCAACCTTCTATACCATTCCATATGAGAAGATAAGTATTACAGATGAATAGGACAGAACGTGATCGTGTAGTATCTCCAGGGAAAACTGCTATCTCCACATTAAATGCACTGCAGCTAACTCTCTAACCACATTAATGTGGAGGTAATACCTGAACAGCGTGTTTTAGCCTTATAACTACTACATGGAGACTGATGGAAGGTGCAGATGGGACAAGTATCAACACCAACCCTCTAGTGTACATGTGTGAAGTAGGAACAAAAGTGGAGGAGGGTATAAAAAGGAAAAAGAAACACTGGAAAGAAGGGAGGATGAAAATTTGTAACTAAACTTAAAAGCAATATATAAGAACAGACCTCCTGAGATATTGTCGAGGACTATTTATTCCAACACAAACCCTTTTCTTTTTCATTCTTTCAACATAGAACTCCATTCGAAGGTTTGTCTGATTACCTAAAACCCAGTTTTCCAACACACTCCATTCGAAGGTTTGTTAGGGCTTTTTGGGCCAAGGTCCATCCACATTTTGGCGTCGTCTGTGGGAAACTGATTTTTGAGTGATTTCAACTTTCAAAGATGGTAGGTTCAGGTTCACATCAGGCAGAATCTATGGGGTCTCAACGTCAAGATCACTTCCGTGATCTTGAACGACAAAGGGACCGGGAGGGAATTGTATGTACTACCCATACTAGTAGAAGCCAAGCTTATAGTAAAAGCCATGTTTCTTAGGAGGAGAACGCCAGAAACATGCAAAGGGAGATTGATCATCTGAAAAGAAGCTTGCACTATGAACGACGGAAGTGAGCTCCATCCAACCCAGAATTCTCTTTTAAGGGTGAAGAGGATGATAGATATAGGCGCAGGTCGAGAACTCCACCTAGTGAGTCCTTCTTATATGATAGGGATTATCATCATAAGCGTAAGGATAGAAAGTCGCCTTCGGTCGGCTTAGGAAACGATGCTGTGAGTAAAGCATTCAACCAGATTTCCAGGTCGCCTTTCACGTGTTGGATCGAAGAAGGGAGACTTCCTTAGCGATTTTCTCAACCCACATTCACCATGTACAACGGAATGATGGACCTTGTGGAGTATGTTAGCCACTTCAATCAGAGGATGGCCATACACTCCAAGAATGAGCCTTTGATGTGTAAGGTGTTCCTGTCCAGTTTGGGGCCTGTGGCGATGAGGTGGTTTAATAGTCTAAAGGCGGGTTCCATTGATTCTTTCAAAGAAATTACTCAAGCATTTGGGTCTCGCTTAGGGATGACAATGGGGCGGGGCGGGGCCGAAGGATGGGATCTTCGCCCCCACCCCGCATGGATTATTCTTGCCCCATCCCCGCCCCACCCCGCATGACAGGGAAAATTTCTTGCCCCATCCCCGCCCTTTAAGGCCCCACGAAGCCCTGCCCTACCTCGTAAAACTTTATTTCTTATCAATTTTCCCTACAACTATTACCATTTTTTCAAATAAAATGACATATTTCAATAATAAAAATATACTTTAAATTATAAATAAATTTATCCTATCAAATCAAAGTAATTTTTAGCAAATGGGACAAAGTCTCAAACCTGTACCTTATATTTTGTAATAAAAATATAGAAAACAAAATTAAATTGTATATAATTTTTGTGTGGAGGAGAATGATCAGCTAGAGCTAATACATGATTGATGCCATCATATCGGCAATCAAACCAATAGGGAAACATATTCCTCATCATCTTGTTCTCCATTCACCACCTTATATTTCTAACATGAAAATTCAAAAACAAAAACCCAACTCATAAAATAGATATGGATTTTGACAAGCATAAAGAAGCAGTGTTGTTAAGCAAAGTGAAATCCCAATAGGAATTCCAAGTGTTAAGAGAAAAGGGGGGTGTGTGTAACTGGGTAACAATCTGTGACGACGTACCTTATATTAACAGCCAAATGCCCACACAAAATTACAAAAACAATGACACAAACAAATATTTAGAGCCTCAAACCTGTACCTCATTAAAAAAAAAATTTATATTATGTTCATGATGAAAAATTAGTTGAGAAAGACGTATGAATCATGAATGAAATCAGTAATTCAATAGTATATAAATTTGTTTCTAATAAAGATAAAAGAAAGCGTTAAAATTTGTACCTTATTTCCAACTTTGCTAGAGAGAAAAAAGAGGTAGAGCCACGTTAGGTAGAATAAAATAAGTTGATGATATTTTTGTTTAAATAGTAGGGTTTTAGGGTATGAAAAAATTACAATTTAACCCTTATTAATGCGGGGCGGGGTGGGGTGGGGCAGGTCTAAAAAGTGTAAACCCATCCCCGCCCCACCCCGTGGTGCGAGTCTAAAATCTTGCCCCATCACCTTTGTGGGGTGGGGAAAACCCGCACGGGGCGAAGCGGGGAGGGGCAGGTCAAGCGGGGTGGGGCAAAATTGCCATCCCTAGTCTCGCTTTGTCACATGTAAAAGAGTTCCTCAGCCTTTAACTTCTTTATTATCTTTGTCTATGAGAAAGGGAGAAATCCTGAAAACATATTTAAACAGATATTGGGAAATGTTCAACAAAGTTGATGGCGACTTCGATGATGTGGCCATTAGCACTTTCAAGTTCAGCTTGCCAACCGAACATGATTTAAGGAAATCTTTGACTGGGAAACCTATCGACGGTATACGTCAACTCATGGATCGGATTGACAAGTATAAGAAGGTTGAAGCGGACCAACAGTAAGGTAAGGGAAAGGGCAAGGTTATCTCTCAAGAGAGGAAGGATTTCAGGTCAGACCATTACAACAGTAGACCTCGTAGGGATTTTACTGGGCAGTCTAAGTCTGCAGCCCCTCAAATGGTTAATACTGTGTTTAGAGATCCAGTACATCAAGTGTTGGAAAAGATCAAGAATAAGCCATATTTTAAGTGGCCAAACAAAATGAATGGAGACCCTTCAAGGCGTAATCAAAGTCTTTATTGCCAGTACCACTAGAAGCGGGAACATACCACTGAGGACTGCTGTACACTGTGAAATCATTTGGAGCAGCTGGTCAAAGAAGGAAGGTTGCAGCATCTTTTGTGCCATCCAAATGGACAGGAAGACCAATCAAGGTCTGGGATACAGGGGAATATTTCTTCAAGACCACCTATAGGCGTCATCAATATCATCTTCGTTGCACTTGGGAGAACTAGCTCACGACCCTCCAGAATGATGTCCGTAGCTCGGCTACCGGCCGAGCACCTTAATTCTGGACTGAAAAGGGCTAAAGTAAAGATTCAACCGGTGTTAAGTTTCTCGGATAAAGATAAGATAGGAACCATACAGTCACATGATGATGCTTTGGTGGTAACCCTCAGAATAGGAGGGTATGCCGTAAAAAGAGTGTTGGTGGATCAAGGTAGCAGTGCAGAGATCATATATCCTGATTTGTACAAGGGGTTGAATCTAATAGACAAGGATTTGACGGCTTATAATTCTCCGTTAGTGAGTTTTGAAGGGAAAGTTGTCATTCTTAAGGGGCGGATTAGGTTGCTCGTGCAGGTACGCTCAGAAGTGGTTGAGGTGGACTTCATTGTAGTCAATGCTTTTTCTCTCTACACGGTCATAGTTGCCAAACCTTGGCTTCACACACTAGGGGCTATTTCTTCAACTCTTCACCAGAAGGTGAAATACCCGTCAGAAGACCGGATTGAGGAGTTGGTTGATGACCAATCCATGGCTCGGTAGTGTCTTGTGTCTGCAATTTTACATTAGCCGATGGTGGAGTCCTCAGCCTCAGTCAATAATGGTTTATAGCAATCAAAGTCTACTGAATTACCTGCTAAGGTGCTGGCCGAGGAGGCTACGTGTGAAGATTTAGAGAGATTTGCCATATGTGATGATCCAGAGAAGTTTTTTCAGGTTAGTGCTCAATCTCCATGTCAAGAAAAGGGGGAGTTAGTAGAATTCCTTAAGAAGAACGTTAATGTATTCACTTGGAATGCTTATGAGGCCCCGAGAGTGAATATGAGTTTCATATGCCATCATTTGAATGTCAATTCGTCAATCACCCCCAAGAAGGAACCTCATCGGCGTTCATCTAAGAAACACTCGGATGCTGTCAAGGACGAGGTGGCGAAGCTCAAGCAAGCTGGGGATATCAAAGAAGTCTTCTACCCTAAATGGCTGACTAATATAGTAGTGGTAAAAAAGAAGACTGAGAAATGGTGCGTATGTGTAGACTTTACAAACTTGAATAAAGCCTACCCAAAGGACCCTTTTCCTATGCCTTGGATCGACCAATTGGTGGATGCAACGGTGGGCCATCATCGGTTGAATTTTCTTGATGCCTTTCAAGGGTACTATCAGATACCTTTGGCTATGGATAACCAAGAGAAGACAGCTTTTGTCACTCCTATTGGAAATTATCACTATAAGGTGATGTCCTTTGGGTTGAAGAATGCTGGGCTACCTATCAAAGGATGATGACCAAGATGTTTGAGCCTTAGTTAGGGAAAAATATCGAGATTTACATTGATGTTATGGTAGTTAAGAGCAAGGTAGAATTCGATCATGTTAATGACCTTAGAAATATTTTTGATATCTTGAGAAGGTACAAGCTGCGGCTCAACGCCTCCAAGTGTTCTTTTGGTGTTGGATCAGGGAAGTTCTTGGGCTATATGGTCACGCACCGTGGAATTAAAGTCAACCAAGACCAAATTAAGGCAATTAACAATCTGCAACCACCTCAGAATCCCAAGGAGGTTTAAAGGTTTACAGGAATGACTGCTGCTCTAAATCGATTCATCTCTCGGTCAGCAGACAAATGCAGAAATTTCTTTCAGTTATTAAATAAGTACAAGGGATTCGAATGGACCGAAGAGTGCGCCCTGGCTTTTCAGTAGCTAAAGAAGTATTTGTCTCGACTGCCCATCATGTCTAGACCTGAGGTAGATGAGGTTTTGTTTGCCTACATCGCAGTGGCCTCCCACGCAATGAGTTTGGTTCTAACCTGGGATGATAGTGGCGTACAGAAGTCAGTTTATTACGTAAGCAAGTCCTTACATGAGGCCGAGGTTTGTTACTTATCGTTGGAAAGGGCCATTCTAGCCGTGGTGCATGCCACGCACAAGCTTCCCCATTACTTTTAGTCACACACGGTTATTATCCTAACCCAACTCCCACTCAAATCTCTACTTCATAGTGCTGATTATACAGGGAGAATAGCAAAATGGGGCACAATTCTAGGGGCTTTTAATATCAAGTATATGCCTCGCACATCAGTCAAGGGTTAGGTCCTTGCCGATTTAGTAGCTGAGTTCACTGAAATCCCAATGGAAGAGAGAGGTGAAGAGGAAAACATTAATGGAAAATCGGTTGGAGTAATCTTTGTACAAAAGCCTCTATCCTGGAAGGTTTATGTTGATGGAGCAGCGAATTACAGGGGATCTGGTGTAGGGCTAGTCCTAACATCCCTAAAGGGGATCATGATTGAAAAATCTTTGAGATTGGGCTTCTTGGCTACGAAAAACGAAGTGAAATATGAAACTTTGCTGGTAGGGATGACCACGGTCCAGAAATTGGGGGAAAAAGCAATAGAGTTTTTCTCTGATTCATGGCTGGTGGTAGGCCAAGTTTAGGGAGAGTTGGAAGCCAGAGATCCCAGGATGCAAGAATACTTGAACCAAGTTAGACATTTACAGTCAGGGTTTGAATCTTTTAATTTATCACAAGTTTCTAGAAGTAGAAATACCCATGTGTACTCTCTGGCCACATTGGCAATGTCTTCAACACAAAGTCTACCTTGGGTAATCCTTATTGAGGACCTATGTAATCCCACTAAGGTGGAAAGAAATATGGTTCATGTTCATCAGATAAAGGTAGGTCCTAGCTGGATGGACTCTATTATGTTGTTCCTCAAGAAAGACATCTTGCCCGAGGATAAGTCTGAGACTAATAAGGTGAGGAGGAAAGCTCCTCGATTTTGGTTGTCCGAGAACCAAAAGTTGTATAAAAGATCCTTTTTTGGTCCTTACCTTTTATACGTACACCCTGAAGCGATTGAGCTCATCCTGGAAGAATTTCATGAAGGAATTTGTGGAAGCTATACGGGGGGAAGATCTTTATCACACAGGGCCCTTACACAAGGCTACTAGTGGCTGAAGATGTAGCAAGACGCACTAGACTACGCAAAGAAGTGTGATTAGTGTCAAAGGTTTGCCCTAAATATTCACCAACCTAGGGGAGTCCTTAATCCCCTGTCCAGTCCTTGGCCCTTCGCCCAATGGGGTTTAGATATTTTAGGCCCATTCTCCAAGGCAGCGGGGAATAAGAGGTATTTACTGGTTAACACAGACTACTTCACCAAATGGGTTGAAGCCGAGCCACTGGCAAACATCAGGGATGTGGATGCCAAACGATTTATTTGGAAAAATATTATCACTAGGTTTGGAGTCCCCCGTACCCTCATCTCAGAAAATGGTTTGCAGTTTGATAGCAAGTCCTTCAGGAGGTATTGCTGTAACCTAGGCATAACAAATAGGTATTCCACCCTGGCCTATCCATAGGGGAATGGGCAGGCCGAAACTGTCAATAAGGTCATAGTAAATGGACTGAAGAAGAGGTTAGATGACGTAAAGGGGAAATTGGTAGAAGAACTGTCACATGTCCTATGGACTTACCGAACTACCCTTCGAAAGTTCACAGGAGAAACACCATTCTCTATGACTTATGGGGCCGAGGCTGTAATTCCTCTTAAGATTGGATTCCCTACATTGAGAACAAGTTCCTTTACTCCAGGCAATAATGATGAACTATTAGAGAAAAGTCTAGACTTAATTGAAGAGCGAAGGGAAAGTGTCATGGTCCAACTGGCCTATTACTAGCACAAGCTCAAGCAAGGATATGATGCCAATGTGAAACTAAGGCCACTGGCCGTGGGAGACTTAGTCTTAAGAAAGGTTGTGGGAGCTGCAAAGAACTCGGCATGGGGAAAATTGGGACCCAATTGAGAAGAACCATATCATATCACATCGGTGGCTGGAATAGGTGCCTATTACCTTGAAGATTTGGAAGAAAAAGCTGTACCATAACTTTGGAATGTACATAATCTTAGAAAATATTATTATTAATGAAGTTTTTTATTCGCCCTATTTGGGTTTGTTATATTACACCTCATGTGTCTTTGATATCTATCAAAATATTAAACAAAACCTTGGTCATGCCTAGATCATTGGACCACATACTTTGGGAAAATTGATACCTTCTAATTATTGTTCTAAGTGTTAAATAAAACCTCAGCTATGCCTGGTTCCTTGGACCATCTGCTTTGGGAAAATTAACACACTGTGATATTTATAAGTATTAAACAGAACACACTATGATATTTATAAGTATTAAACAGAACCTAGGTCATGCCTAGATCCTCGGACCACATACCTTGGGAAAATTGATACCTTCTAATTATTGTTTTAAGTGTTAAATAGAACCTCAACTATGCCTGGTTCCTCAGACCATCTGCTTTGGGAAAATTAACACACTGTGATATCAATAAGTATCAAACAAAACCTAGGTCATGCGTGGATCCTCAGACCACATACCTTGGAAAAATTCATACCTTCTAATTATTGTTCTAAGTGTTAAACAGAACATCAGCTATGTCTGGTTCCTTGGACCATTTGCTTTGGGAAAATTAACACATTGTGACACCTATCTAAGTATCAAACAAACTCTAGATCATGCCCGGCTCCTCGGACCACATATTATAGGTACATTAGCACATTCCCTCAAAATACTAAGTACAAAAGCAATAATGTATGTTCAAGGTGAGTTATTTCTCTCTCTTAGTTGACTAATTTGGTGCTAAGTATAATCACTCCAAACAGCAATGATTTTCATTGCAACAAGAATTTCATTTAGATGCTCATGAGCATCACTTAAAGCATTTATGAGCATACCTAAATTTGTGTGAAAGTGAATTGTCCCTTAAAAAACTATGTGTAGGTCACCATACTAAAAAGACCCCCAGACTTAGAATTATTCTTTGCCAAAGTGATAAGTTTAGTAGCTTGTATTTATTTTGATACTAACCATGTTATACATGGAATTTATGCCATCACTTAGACAGATTAGTGATCCAAGACATTGTCCTTTATCACAATTTCTCTCAAAAGTGTTGAAGCTAGCAATGGTTAAATTAGAGATAACATTACACTAAAATCATAAAGGCAAAATTTGCAAGTCTCATTAATATTAAGCCTCTAACGGAGGAAAACAGACTACAAAAGCATGATGGCATTACAGAACCAGGAAATTAAAAAAAAAAAAAAAAAAAAAAAAGGAAAACAATCTATTTTTTCATTTTTATTACAAGTTTATCTTTTGGATTCTTGGGAAGTTGTGTATTTGCTGTCGTGGTGGACACTTCGGCCTTCTCCTTAGGATCCTCTTTCGGAGGTATGGTAAAGGTCACCAATACCAGCTCCATACTCTGAAAAGTTTCTTTTTCCTTGGAGGTATCTCTTGGAGCAGAAGGAGGAACATCAGAACCTTGGACAGCTTCTATATTGACCTCCCCTACCTTTGAAGTGTCCTTAGCTTGCTCTACCTCCTCTGAAGTAGTACCAACTGCAGGAGGAGTCTTGGGGGGGTCAGCCATGAAGCCCAAAGGGCTTTGAGGGCGTATGGCCGGGGGGTAGTATATGCTTTCTACCTTCCTCAGCACGGAAGAAGGCTCAACCCCGGCTTGGTTGAGGGCTTCATCCCATACTAAGGCACAATAAGTCCTACACACAGCTGGGACCTCGGCCCTAAGGCTGTCCTTGGTCTCAGCCACCCCAACATCATACCCATGTTATTCAGCTGCTTCTTCAGCCTTCACTACCTCATCCTGGGTCTCCTCGGCTAGGGCCTTGGCTTTCTTGGCCTCTTCTAGTTTCTTTTTCAAGGCTACAATTTGGGTCTTGGTGGCGGCCAACTGGTCCTTGACGTCTCGCAGCTGCAGCCTTTGGGTCTTAGCTTGTTTTTCAGCACTTTCCAGGGCAGTTGTTGCAGATTTTCTTTCTTTTTCTTCCTCTAATAATTTTTTCCTTTTCTTCTTGAGGCTCTTCTCGGCCACCTGAAAGGTCTCCACGGCAGCATTATGCCGACCTTCCTCCTCTTTCATCTGACAGTGGCAGTAGTCGGTCATCTCTTCTGCTCGGAAGGAGGTTTAAACAGCTTGCCAAAGTAAAAAAGGTGTGTTATAAAAAAGAAAAAAAAGAAAAAAGAAAAAAAAAAGGAATAGGTTAAGTAAAAAAAAGAAAAAAGAAATGTTTAAATAGAATCATACTATCGTTAAGTATCTTTTGAGATTGAGGAAGACTTCATGTTTCCTCATGCCTCGCCACCAGCCATGTCCTCGGGGAGCAACAAGGCTTGCTCCACGGCATCGGTGACATAGTCAGTTGTCCCTCCTTGGAAATCGCAAATGGAGGCATTGGCGAGAAGAGGTTCCCCATTCAACATGGGGTCGGGGAGCCAAGCTGGAGGCCCCATTTGGGGGTCGCTTTTCCTTTCAGCCTCCCTCTACCCTATTTTGGCTTGTTTGAATGCTCTTTGAACCTCGTCCCCTCGAGGAGGAAGGGTTTGCCAAGCTTCCATTACCCTTTTCCCTTTTGGCTCTCTCTTCCTTTTTAGGTCAGCCGGTTGGGGAGGGGGTAGGGCAGGTGGAAGAGTGGGAGACTTTGAACGAACTGTCTTCCCAGGTGCATCCCTCCCGGGTTGATTCTCTATCAATTCCAGTAAACTAGACTTTGGTTTGCGCTGAATGCCCATCTCGTCAATTATTGGTGAGAAGTGTGGGTCGAGGTTAGTAACAAAAGTCTCTGGGGACAAGTCTTTGTTGAAAACTTCAAACTCGTCCTCAGAATCAGTCACTTTTACCACTTCTTCTTCTTCTGAATTTCTGGTGTAAGATGGAGTGCCAATTCTGGTGAATTGTTATGACGAGGAGGCCCCTACTTTTGGTATGCCTTCAGGTATTGGAGTTGAACTTTAGGTACCCTCAATTGTTGGGCCAGGAAAAAGGATGGGCTATGTGGAGAAAGTACCTTCTGGGATTAGAGCACCCTTAGGAAGGAGAAATCCTTCCACAGCAACGCTGATGCGATGTAGGCGTGGGTCGTGAGCTTTTATCACACACTTGGGCGCTTGGAAAACACGAGATATGGGTCTGATCCCTAGTATTAAGTGGGCCGCCCGAAGTTGACCATCTTTTTCGTTTACAAATATCTTGGCTTTGAGAATTTTGTCTAAGCCCTCCTTGTTAACCAAACTGAAATTTGGCTTAATGGCGCGTCTATCTACAACAGGCATGAGGTACAAATCGTTAAAAGTGAGACGGCACAAATCAAAGTAAAGTAGAGAGTAAATCATTTTTCCTACTTCTAGAACCACACCTAGTTGCCCCTCTTGCGTCGAGTAAGGGAGACCATCATGCCATTCCCTTGACACGATCAAGAAGTCCTTATTTAGCCCTTTACTAAATTCGTGGAGGCACTGTATGAGCCTAATTTCGGGCTGCCTCGTCTTCAGATAATACCCTTTCCCCTTTAAATGGTGGAGGTTGTATACTTAATTAACATCATGATGGGTTAACCTTAACCCCATTTTGTCGTTTAAGGCATCCACACACCTTAGTATCCTAAATACGTTGGGAACACATTGGGTGGGTGCTAAACGGTAAAACCTAAGGTAGTCCCTCATGACCCTTCCCATTGAGATTCTCATGCCTCCTTCTATGAAGGCGATCATGCGAATTACTACCTCACTTGCTTGCCTCTGCTTGAACCACTCTCCTTCCTCACAATATCTGAGGTTGACGTTGAGAGGGATTTTATATAGAGCACTAAAACTCGCCATTCCCTCTTCAGATTCTACCAAACATTTAAACCTACCCATTCTTTCTCTTTCAAGAAGGCTCAGGGGGGTATTAAAGAGAAATGAAAGAAGAACTAAAGCCAAGGAGTGAAAATGCACAAGGGAAAGGAAAATATGCGAATAGACGAGTTGTAGAGATTTTTGGATACTTACAGAATTGGGGAAATTGACCTCGGATAGTCTTCTAAAAGTTGTAGAGGGGCAAATATGTAAGAGATATTAGAAGGTTCAATGTATGTGCGCTAGAGTTTGAATGAATGCTAAAGTAAGTTGAAGGCTTGATTTGGAGTTTATTTATATCAAAGGAAAAAAGGTACAAATGGGGAAATTCCGGCTCCTATCCCAACGAGATTCTTAGCTGTTCAATCTACATCACAGCATAGAACGTGGAAGACAATGAGCAGTCAGAATTTAATGAGGGCACAGTCCAGACTCTGAAGCGTCAGGCGTGTGCCTTGGGTAGTTTAAAAGGTTCTTGTACTGGTGTAGGACAAGACACAACTAGCCCAAAACGTGCCCGAGCATGTCAAAATCCTCCTTTCCGCTCGAGGTGCCAAAAAGCAAGATTTTAAGGGGTTATTGTGGGGCTGGAGAGTCCAAAGATACTCATCCACATATGTATCAGGCTCAAGGCCTAAATTGAGGACGGGGACATGTCCAAGGACGAGCATGCAATATCATAGAGGCCCATAGTTGTAGGCAAAGAAGATAGCGTTAATCGTAACACTGCAGAAGACTACGCCGAGGACGAACCCTTCCTTGATTGATTAAGGCTGAGGTACGAAGAAGTTTTTTATAGACAAAGGCAACCTTCTATACCATTCCATATGAGAAGATAAGTATTACAGATGAATAGGATAGAACGTAATCGTGTAGTATCTCCAGGGAAAGCTGCTGCCTCCACATTAAATGCACTGTAGCTAACTCTCTGACCGCATTAATGTGGAGGTGATACATGAACAGTGTGTTTCAGTCGTACAGCTACTACATGGAGATTGATGGAAGGTGCAGATGAGATAAGTATCAACACCAACCCTCTAGTATACACGTGTGAATTAGGAACGAGAGTGGAGGAGGGTATTAAAAGGAAAAAGAAACATTGGAAAGAGGGGAGGATGAAAATTTGTAACTAAACTGAAAAACAATATATAACAACAGACCTCCTCAGATATTGCCGAGGACTATTTATTCCAATACAAACCCTTTTCTTTTTCATTCTTTCAACATAGAACTCCATTCGAAGGTTTGTCTGATTACCTAAAACCCAGTTTTCTAACCCACTCTCAACAAATTCATTGTTAGGGCTTTTTGGGCCTAGGTCCATCCACATTTTGGGCTAAAAGTTCAAACCTGGTCCTTACAACTATATCAATAGGTATTAATTTTTTTTGTTAAGACTATCTCGATTATATAAATAGGAAACAAAAACCTTACCCTCAAAAAAAAAAAAAAAAAAAAAAAGGAAACAAAAACCTAATTAACCGATTCTATTAACAAAAAGGAAACTAATCTAATAGCTAATCATCATATGACAGCAGCCAAGTCATCAGATAAATACGAAATTATAAGACTTGCAGTATAGCTAACTACATTTATAAAACAAAAGAGAACTACATGTATATGGTTGAAAACTCTAGAACAATGAATCACATGCTAATTGATGAACATTTTTTTTTTTAATTTTTTTTGTTGAGAATCAGGTAATGATGAACATAAATCCAAAAAAGAATCACATGCTAATGAACATAAATCCAATAACACTAGTGAAAGTTAATTAATTTAAAAAAAATATTTTTAAAAACTTTATATATATAAAAAAACTAATTTTTTAATAATTTTTTATATTTTCTAAAAAAAAATCAAAATTTTTTAAAAATAATCATTTAATAAATGTCTTAACGACTAATGGTCAACTCAAGCAATCCATGTACACAAACAGAGGGAATCGAACTAATTTTTTTAATAATTTTTTATATTTTCTAAAACAAAAAATCAAAATTTTTAAAAAATAATCATTTAATAAATGTCTTAACGACTAATGGTCAACTCAAGCAATCCATGTACACAAACAGAGGGAATCGAAAATGGCGTCGCACATTCTTCAGGTATCCAGTTCCATGTCTCTACATCAACAGTTACGCACTCTCTCCAAAACACTATCCCTTTCCTCTCATCCTCACCGACTCAGATCCCTCTCTTCCAATTGCAAAATGTCTACCGAGACCGAGTCATCATCCCCTCTGACTCACTCCATCACCCTCCCGGCTCAACTCGCTGAACCCGTCCAGATTGTCGCCGCACCTGGCATCTCCGACTCCCAATTCAGGTCTTTTCTTCTCTATTTACCTTTTTTTTGGTGTTAATTTCTTAATACTATTGAAAAGCTTGCTAATTTTCATTAGTTTCGTTATTGTTGATTTGCCTCAAAGGAAAAAAAAAAAAAAGAAAAAAAAAAATTTTTTTTTCTCAAGAAAGTATTACTAGAATGAATTATTTTCCGTGCAACCAAACGGAGCTTTAGTTTAAGTTGTTTAAATTGCTATATATGAAGGATTTATTTAGATCTTTACATGGACTTACAACTGTTGAGAGAAAACCCATTTATTTGACAAAATTAGTTTTTGTAAAGTTGCCAAATTGACCCCTTTTCTTTCTTCTTCTTCTTTTTTGTTTGTTTGTTTGTTTGTTTGTTTTTTTTTTTTTTTTGCCAACAATGGGCCCTTAGTTATTAATATACGGCGTTTGGTGTGATTTGATGTTGCAGGACTGCTATTAATTCCTCATTGTTCAAGCAGTGGTTAAAGAACTTGCAAACTGAAACTGGAATTTTAGCTAACAATGCCATGTCTCTTAAACGTGTACTTCTCCAGGTAGCTATTCTCAATTATATGTCTGTTTGTTTTTTTATGTATGTAAGTATTCTCATGAGTTCTGACTCAAATGGCACTTTCATCCTTCCACTAGAAATGGGTGGAGAGTGAAGTTGTGAATTCGAAACCCACTTGGTGTCTATGTAACTTACCAATTAAAAAAGAAAAAGAAAAAAGCATGCATATATTCTAATTTGCAATACATTCTCGTGCTAGTTCTACTGAATAATCACCCAGGGATTTGTTATATCTTTTGATGCTTCCAATATGTCACTAAGATATACGATATATTCTGATGTTTTCTTGTTGGTTTTAGGGAGTAGATATGTTTGGAGAGCGTGTCGGGTTTCTCAAATTCAAAGCTGACATTGTTGATAAGGAAACAGGAAAAAAGGTATTTAAACATATCCATGCACTGCTTTTGAATCTTAATTATCTGGGTTCTTTTTCTTTAACTTAAATTTTAAATATTTAACTATGTTCAATTCGGCTCTTTGTTTGTGAGGTTTTTTTTTTTTTTTTTTTTTTTTTTTTTTTTTTTTTGTCATCTTGTTTTATTACTTAAGGCTAATAGAATAGCCTCACTGGTGTTCAATGGTCATTCTTGATTTATTTATTTTTGTAGCTAGATGAACCTGAGGCTTTGTATGTGTAGCCTCAATAAATATATCTCATTTCTGGTGGCAATCTTCATGTGGTTCATCTAGTGCTATTATTCTCGTTTCTGTTTGAACTAAAATGTGATTAGGTTCCAGGTATCGTATTTGCACGAGGACCAGCTGTAGCCATATTGATCCTCTTGGAGTCAGAGGGTGAAACTTATGCTGTTCTTACTGAACAGGTAGGATTTTTTCCCCCTGCTGTATGTCGATGTTTATTATGAAGCTTTACATGAACGTTTTTTGAAAACACACACACACACACACACATGTATATATGTGTGTATATATATATATATATTCTATTATTATACATTAGGAATTGATTTAAGATAAGGACCCTAAGTTTAATTAACCCAGACCTTATTAAAAGTTCTCACATGTCTAAGGTTAGGGTCCCTGTTGGGAGGCTTACTTTGGAATTGCCTGCTGGAATGTTGGATGATGACAAGGGTGATTTTGTTGGCACTGCAGTGCGGGAGGTCTCTCTTTCTCTCTCTCTCATGCACACACACATCTACTAGTTTAGCTAAGTTTTAATATGACTTTGATCTTCTGATTATGACAGGTTGAGGAGGAGACTGGAATACACTTAAATTTAGAAGACATGATTGATCTTACAGCTTTCCTTGAACCATCCACAGGATGCAGAGTCTTTCCTTCTCCGGTATGTTGTCAATGGTCATTGTTTCAAGTTTGGGTTGTGGAGCTAGTGCACGGAGAAACAAGGATTTAAAGATTTTTTTTGTTAGGAAAGTGTCATTGATGGTTGGAGACTGTTAATAGCGTTAAATAATTCTTTAAGTTATTATTTTGTTGGCATTTTCAAGAATGTAAGTCCAGGAGTCATTGCTTAAGAGAATTGTGAGCTCATAAAAGTTGGATCAAGAGATAACTAACAAGGAGATCATCAATTACACTTTTAATAATTCTATCAAGTCCTGATATAAGTTCGTAACTACATGAGTAGGGGTAGTGTATGTAATGTTAATGAAAATCAAGTGCCTCCATTCTCGAATCACCTGGTTTAAGTGAGTTATTATTTGTACATCAACTCTATCTTGAATAATACATGAGTTTTTGAGTTGCATATATTTTGTTAAATATATAGAAATGAATGGTTCCTGGTTAGTATGATCTAGAGCGAGATATATATGTGTGTGTGTGTTTGTATATTATAACTTTCTCATAATAAAATGATTGTTGGTAACATGTATCCGTTCAACCATCTCAAACCTTGCACCCCTGCGGGGAATTTTCTTTTCTGTGGTTCAGTTTATCATTTTCATTTGCTTTTCCATGGTTAGGGTGGGTGTGATGAAGAAATTAGCCTCTTTTTGTACCGGGGGCACGTGGATAAAGAGATCATCACGCAGCTGCAAGGAAAAGAAACGGGTCTTCGTGACCATGGTGAACTCATTAAGGTCCGTGTGGTTTTGTATAAAAATCTGTGGTGCATGACAGCTGATTCAAAGGTTCTAATGGCCATTGCTCTCTACGAAATGGCCATGAGAGAAGGGCTACTGCTTCAATCAAAAACCTAATCCACTAAAATTTCTAAACACTAGAGGCTTTTGATGATGGGTTAGAACCCTCACCAAATTCCGTTTTATGGACTGATGGAAACTATTTATCCCAATTTCTCAATAAATTTGCTTTTTGGGAAAATAAGTTTTTTAAAGTTGGAATGCAGAAGAAAAAACTTGTTAATGAAAAAACAAGTTTGAGTGAAGAGAGAGAAAGGGTGAGAAGAGAGGAGTGAAAAAGGGGATGACTGGTTAAGGCCACCGCTGCGATAGTGGTGGCAAGTGGCGATGAGCAATTTGGCATTGAAGGTCTGACTAGGTTCGGTAAGATTGAGGGACACCCGAGTTTAGTTTAGTTTAGTTTTTTTTTTTTTTTTAATTAGTATATATATTTTAGTTTAGGCCACGTGACAGTATATGTGGCAGCATATGTGGCACATAAATAATTTTTTATTATTAGTATTAGCCATATCAGTATTTTCCATTCACCACTTAATGATGATAATTATTTTGACACAATACCAAACTAAACTGATACATTTAAATACATTAGGGATCATTTTGACATATGGGGAAATGTTAGGTACCAAAATGGTAATTTATCCAATTATTTTTTACTTTGAATTTTGGATTTGGTTTTTAATGTTGAGGGTTTTATGGGGTTTAATTGTAACTTGTTTAGATATTTCAATATTGATGAAATTCATAAACCGTATTAAAGTAGTGCTCTTGTAATTGTGAACAACGATACAATTTGAATAAGACTTTTTGTTTTTTTGTTTTGTTTTTTGTTTTTTTTGTTTTTTTTGTTTTTTTTCTCTATTTTTGCAACTTTTTTGTACATCAAATAAACAAAGATAAATTGAGAATTTCTATTGACCGAATAACCTCTATTTCCTTAACAAAAAGTTAAGGCACGAGCTGAAAGACAAAAGCCACCATGTTTCATCAAATAACTTACATTCTCCCTTAGCTAAAAGCCATCACTGCTGATTCTGACCCAAAACATTCAAACACACACACACACACACACCCTACATTGCCAAAGAAACTCTTCACTTTGATGAAATTCCTCCTTTTCTCTAAAAAATTCTTCAACAGTCATTGACCCTTAGATACAAAAGTTAAGCAATTGCATTTCTTTTTGGGCGGTGTTTGTTTTACATATAATGTGTCTTTATAACTTGAAAGCTTGACTTTAAATCATGTTTTTAGTTATAAATCACAGTATGTAAAACAAGTTTTTTTGCCTTTCTTTTTAAAGCTAAGCTAATTAAAATTTCTGATGAATTTGTAACGAGAGAAGAAGTCAAGTAGGGCCGCCTCTTCCAGTGAATCTATATCCTTCATCGTTGCTATTACAAACCGTAAATGTTAAGGTGACACTGAACTAACAGTGATTGTTGGATTGAAATAGGATTCAGCTAGATGTATATCAATACATGTCAAGCAAACATGCAATTCGAAACAAAATGAGCTACACAAGGAGGATCTCAGATTGTTCTTTCTAACTTTCTTTCTTTTCTTTTCTTGATGCATTTCCTTATCATTAACTCAACGGCCAAAACTTCTAGCTATAAAAGGAAGTGATAACTCTCTAGCTACCAGCTTGTCCTTGACTCTCTCATGCTCTCTCTAGAGGTCCACATTACTAGCATGAAGAACTTCAGCCTCATCTATCCTGGTATGAGTGCAATTCTAAAAACCCCACCATCTGAGACCAATACCCCATCGACAACTTCAGACCCCAAGCCACATCACCCCTCAATACAATAGACTATGCGAGATCTAGATTGGCATTGTAAACCTTTCAATAAACTCTATGTACTCCGGCAGGATCATTGTATCCGAAGCCACTCACTGTACCCCAAGCCACTTGAAATTGGGGAGCTCACACGATGTTAGGAGCATTATGTGTTGCTGATAATGGCATAAGGAATGAGGGTGCTTGGGCAGCATTGGGCCAATCATGTGGCTTTATGTTTTCTCAATGCATTCATGACTCCTAATGCCTGACTAGTAATGCTCCTAAGGGCTCTTTGAGGGGGACCTGCCCAATCTCCCTAGTCGAGTTGGATCGATGAGCAGTGATGAGGGGTAGCATGTGGAGGCATTTTACTCCACATGATGCCCCCAAGGCCATGGTGGGAAGAAATGGTTTTGATAATGGGCAGCAATAGGTGATGCTGACCCTATATGGCGGTACATGGCATTGGTGGCTTAGTTGCTCTTGAGACATGGGTTGTGCATGTGCAACATGTGCAGTGGCAGTTACTAAGCAGTTACCAAGCAATTCCTAGCTTTCTTAATGACCAGACTTACTGTGTATGGACTAAAAACGTAGAGAGCAAGTCAAGACAACATTAGTTGAAAGTGTCTTAAGTCAGAACACAAGCTGCAGATTGTCCAAGACCCAGGCAGTTACTAGGCAATAACTGTCATAGTAGTTAATTCTGTGTATTTAACCCTAAGGCTGTTGGGAGTGTCAACAATAGAGTGTATTTGGCCTTAGGAAAATTCTGTGTAATTCTCTAGGCTTGTAAAAGGGTTTCCTTTGTATTTGAGATTAAGTAATAAAGGTTGGGGGTGGGTTTCTTGTAAATATTGTGTGTGCGGTATGTTTAAATGTCCCTATTTAATCTGTTCTAAGTGTTATTACTGTGTGTGTGTGTGTGTGTGTGTGTGTGTGTGTGTGATGTTGGCTGAGACTAAGTCAGGGACTTAGGGCCATCATAAGCAGAAAATTTGAGTAAAAAATTGACCTTGTGACAATTGGTATTAGAGCTTGGCTGCAATGTCTTCGGACACCAAGGCAATGGTGACTGTCTTGGAGAACATACTTGGAGTTCCTGTAGAGGGAGAACAACTTTCTGTGTGTGATAGATTGGATGCACTGTCTGCAGAAATTGCTGTGATACGAAATGAGATTTATGATCAGAGGGATGTTGTGTTGATTTGTGTTAAAGAGTTGGCTACTACACTAGATGCCCAGGGCAGTGCAACATGAGAGACCCAAAGCCAATTTGAGACAGAAATTTCCTTGTTAAAGAAGGCAATGCATGGCCTGCCTAGGGAGGGGGAAGTGGCCACCAAAGTGAAGGTGCCTGAACCAAAGCCCTTTAATGGTGCTAGGAGTGCCAAGGATTTGGAGAATTTCTTTTGGGACATGGAGCAGTACTTCAAGGTTGCAAGGGTGCCAGATCAAGATATAGTAACCATTACTAGCATGTATCTTTTAGGGGATGCCAAGTTATGGTGGAGAACCCGTGTGGAAGATGATGTAGATGCTGGTAGAGGGAAAATTGACTTATGGGAAGCCTTAAAGAAAGAGACTCCTTGAAGAAATTGAAGCAAACTGGTATAGTGAGAGAATATATCAAGATATTCAGTTCTTTGATGCTGGATATCAAGAACATCTCAAAGGAAGATAAGTTGTTCAATTTCATGTCTGGCTTGCAACCTTAGGCATAGTTGGAGTTAAAAAGGCAGGCAGTGCGTGATTTGCCCGCTGCTATGTCTGTTGCAGATGCTTTAGTGGACTACAAGTTCAATAAGCCTAGTGGGGATAATGAAAAATGTAAGTCCAAGGACAAAGGTAAAGACAAGTAGAAGAAAGATAGTAAGATGAACAAGGATAAGCAGAAAAAAAAAAATTGGGGTGATAAGAGCAAAGGAGAGAGGTCTACCTCTCAACAAAGCAAAGAATAGCCCAAGTTAAATGCAGGCTACTTCATATGCAATGGCTCTCATCAAGCAAGAAACTGCCCTTAGCATGAGAAGCTTAATGCAATGGTTGTTGAAGATGAGAGGGGGCAATCCGATGAAGAAGTTCCCAACAGGGTGAACCCCTTACAATTGCTAAATGTCTTTAGTGCGGGAGGTAATTCTAAAGGGCTGTCTTATGTGCAAGTAGAGATGAATGGGAATGGGGCTGAAGCAATGCTTGATACTAGTGCTACCCACAATTTTGTTGATGAAAGTATAGTCCAACGGCTTGGTCTGAAAATGAGTAAGTGTCCAAGTAAGATCAAAGCAGTGAACTCTGAAGCAAAACCTGTTTCAAGAATTGCTTTTGGCGTGAGGTTCAAGTTTGGCGAGTGGACAGGAAATGTGAATTTCCTGATTATGAAGTTGGATGACTTTGATGTAATTCTAGGTGATGAGTTCTTTGTGGCTGCCTTGCTGCCATTCATTGGTGTGATGTTGATTTTCAATGAGAAGCAGCCATGCTATGTTCCTGTTAGGCATGTGGCAGGAAATAGCAAGACTAACAAGGGGAAAGAGCCAATGGTGTCAGCCATGCAAGTGGGCATGGGCTGAAGAAGGGGGAGATAACTTACTTGGCTGCAATGATTGAAGTCAAGCAGGACAAGTTTGTTGAAATTCTAGATGCTATTGTTGGACTATTGGAGGAATTTGTTGATGTGATGCCTCCCAAATTGCCTAAGACCCTTCCACCAAGGCATGCTGTTGATCACAAGATTGAGTTGGTTCCTGGTTCAAAGCCTCCTTCAAATGCTCCATACAGAATGTCCCCTATGGAGTTGGTTGAGATGAGAAAGCAATTAATTGAATTGCTTGATGCAGGCTATATTCAGCTCTCCAAAGCCCCTTACGGTGCCCCTGTTCTATTCCAAAAGAAGTAGGATGGATCATTGTGTATGTGTGTGGAATATAAAGCCTTGAACAAAGTAACGGTGAAAAACAAGTACCCGGTTCCTTTGATTCAAGACTTGTTTGACAAACTATGCAAAGCCACTTACTTCACCAAGCTGGACTTGAGATCAGGGTCTTGGCAAGTGAGGGTTGCTGAATGAGATGAACCAAAGAAAACTTGTGTAACTCGGTATGGTTCTTATGAATTTTTAGTTATGCCTTTTGGTCTAACAAATTCCCTTGCTACATTCTGCAATTTGATGAATGTTGTATTCTATGAGTTTGTAGACCGTTTTGTTGTGGTTTACTTAGATGACATGGTGGTATATAATGAATCCTTGGACGATCACTTGAAACACCTTAGGAATGTGCTGTCCAAATTGAGGGAACATCAATTGTAAGTCAAGAAAGAGAAGTGTGAGTTTGCCTAACAAGAGATTTTGTTTCTAGGGCATAAGGTCAGCAAAAGTCTTGTGATGATGGATGAGAGGAAGGTGCAGGTTATCCTTGATTGGCCTTCACCAAGTAAAGTTGCTGAGTTGCGGTCTTTCCTTGGGTTGGCTAACTATTATAGGAAATTTATTCAATGGTATTCTAAGAAGGTTGTTCCTCTTAGAGATTTGCTGAAAAATGACAAGAAATGTGTGTGGACAGATGCATGTCAAGAAGTTTTTGAGAAGCTTGAAGTTGCTGTGTCAAGTGAGCCGGTGCTGCATCTGCCAAATTTTGAGTTGCCATTTGAAGTCCATACTGATGCTTCTGATAAAGCAATTGGTGGTGTGCTAGTGCAAGAGAAACATCTAGTTGCCTACGAAAGTAGGAAGCTAAATGATGCATAACACAAATGTTCATCACATGAGAAGGAAATGATTGCTGTGGTTCATTGTTTGCTAACATGAAGGGTGTATCTGCTAGGCCCTAAATTTGTGGTGAGGACCAATAATGTAGCTAATACCTTCTTCAACACACACAAGAAGCTGTCTCCTAAGCAAGCTAGGGGGCAGGAGTTGCTACAAGAGTATGATTTTGTGTGAGAGCACAAGCCTAGCAAGCATAATCAAGTAGCAGATGCACTTAGCTGCAAACAAGTGCAAGAGTATGTTGTTGCCTTGACCAGAGTTGAGTCAGATTTTGTGGAAATGATCAAAGAAAGTTCTAATCTTGATGCCACTAACCAGAAGTTAGTGCAAGATGTGACTACAAGCTTAGTGCGTCGTTACTGGCTTGAAGATGGGTTGCTATATGCAAAGGGTGGTAAGCTGTTTGTTCTTAGTGGGAAGATCTGTAAAGAGTTGTTTAAAGAGACTCATGATCCACAATGGGCAGGACATCCGGGTAAGGAAAGAATGTACGCTTTATTGCCCTGTTCTTATTATTGGCCTAAGATGGAGTTAGACATTGAGTTGTATGTTAAGACTTGTCTAGTTTGTCAACAAGATAAGGGTTTAACTCAAAAGGAAGTTGGTTTGCTACAACCTCTTCCTATATCGAAAAGTCCATGGACTTCTGTTTCAATGAATTTTATTACTAGTATGCCTAAAGTGAAGGGAATGAGTTCAGCTTTTGTAGTGGTTGATTGATTTTCAAAGTATGTTGTGTTTATGGCTGCACCAAGTACTTGCACAACAAAGGTAGCTGTTGATCTGTTTTATAGAAATGTGGTGAAGTACTTTGGTTTGCCTGAAGATATTGTGAGTGATAGAGACTCATTTCATTGGTCGGTTTTGCACAACTTTGTTTGGGTTACTAGGTTCACAGTTAAAGTTTTCTACTGCTAATCACCGACAAACAGATGGTTAGATCGAGAGGATCAATGCTATGTTGGAAGATTACTTGAGACATTATGTGACTGTAAGCCAGAAAAACTGGGTGGACTTGTTGGATTTAGCACAGTTTGCTTACAATCTGCACAAGTCTTCTTCAACGGGAATGAGTCCATTCAAGTTGGCAATAGGGCAACAGCCTCTAACACCTCATAAGATTACAAAACAGCGTTTGGGGGGTAGATATCGTGCAGCATACAGATTTGCTATTGCTAAACAAGAACTGATGCAAGAAGCATAAGATAATTGTTAAAAGTATAACGAACAATGAAAAAGTTTGTTGATAAAGGGAGGAGGCCTCTTGAGTTCTAGGTTGGGGACAAGGTGCTGTTGAAGCTAACTCCACAGATTTGGAGAAAGTTTAGAAGTGAGAGTGTGCACCGAGGGTTAATTCTAAAGTATGATGGTCCCTTTGAAGTTGTGAAGAGTGTTGGTGATGTTGCTTACAAGTTGAAACTACCTGAAAGGTTATAGATTCACCCTACAGTTCATGTGAGCTTTCTCAAGCCTTATCATGGGGATGGGCAAAATCCTACAAGAAATGAGGCAAGGCGCGCCCCACCTATTGTTATGGTACAGTTTGATCAAGAAGTAAACAGAATTCTTGACAAGAAGGTAACGGGTTATCGAAAGGGTGGAAATATGATAACTTATTACTTAGTGAAGTGGAAATAGGCAGTTGAAAAAGAAGCAAGTTGGGAGAAGGCATCGACTTTATGGCAGTTTGAAAAGGAAGTGAAGGCATTTGAAAATACCCTACCGACGAGGACGTTGGCTTCTTCTGGTGGGGGTGGTTTGTTAGGAGCATTATGTGTTGCTGATGATGGCATAAGGAATGAGGGTGCTTGAGCAGCATTGAGCCGATCATGTGGCTTCATGTTTTCTCAACACATTCATGACTTCTCATGCTTGACTAGTGATGCTCTTAAGGACTCTTTAAGAGGGACCTACCCAGTCTCCCTAGTCGAGTTGGATCGATGAGCAGTGATGAGGGGTAGCATGTGGAGGCACCTTGCTCCACATGATGCCCCCAAGGCTGTGGCAGAGGAGGGCCATGGTGGGCAGAGATGGTTTTGATGATGGGCAGCAGTAGGTGGTGTTGACCCTATGTGGTGATGCATGGCATTAGTGGCTTAGTTGCTGGTTTCTTATGTGTGGGCTTGGTGGCTTGAGTGCAAGGTAGGGCTGGGCTGCTGTGATGATTAAATGTTGTGTGCAAGGCATTGGGCTAGTGGGGGCTGGCTGAATGCATGGACAAGTGCTAGTGGGCTGATGACAGTTACTTTGTGTACTGTATGTGGGCATGCTGTGTGGGTTGTAATGCTGATGGGTGACCTTAAGCATGGGCCAAGCCTCTCCAAAACGTGTGGGAAAATGCTGTGTGGGCTGCTAAAGGATGGGCAAAGGCCCCATGGTCTGCTAAGACATGGGTTGTGTATGTACAGTGGCAGTTACTAAGCAGTTACCAAGCTGTTCCTAGCTTTCCTGATTATCAAACCTGCTGTGTAGGGGTTGGAAACATGGAAAGCAAGCCAAGATAGCATCAGTTGAAGGTGTCCTAAGTCAGAACACAAGTGGCAGATTGTCCAAAACCCAGATAGTAACTAGGCAGTAACTGCCATAGCAGTTAATTTTGTGTATTTAACCTTAAGGCTGTTGGGGGTGTCAACAGCAAAGTGTATTTGGCCTCAGGAAAATTTTGTGTAATTTTCTAGGCTTGTAAAAGGGTTTCCTTTGTACTTGAGATTAAGTAATAAAGGTTGGGAGTAGGTTCCTTGTAAATATTGTGTGTGCTGTGTGTTTAAAAGTCCTTATATAATCTGTTCTAAGTGTTATTACAATGAATGTATGGTGTTGGTTGAGACTAAGTCATGGACTTAGGGCCATCACAAGCAGAAAATTTGAGTGAAAAATTGACCCTGTGACACATAGCGACGCTCTGGCCAATTGCGGGTTCAGCACAACAGTATTAGTCACCAACCTTGCTAGGATCATGCCAAAGAATATGGCTCCAGTGCGATTAGACGGTCACAGACCAATTCATGTCCGCAACCATTTTTCACAGTTGTGTTTTTGAAGATTTCCTTCCCTTTTGCGAAATTCCTTGGAACTTTCCCCTCTTTGGAAATAAAATTCTCCTTCTAGAGTAGACTACCCATTTTCATAACAATGGAGTTTATCCATCTCAAAAAATAATATCAAACTACCACGCAATTTTGGCATGATGATCACTCTATAAGTAAAGTGTTTATGAGGTGTGGGGTGAGGGAGGGTGGGGGGGGGGGGGGGGGGGGAGGAGAAGACCAAAATTCAAGCCTTTAGGAGAAAGTTTTACACATATACATTTAGATTAGGTTAAAGTAGAATTCTATCTTAGATAAAAATAATAATAAATAATTTCAAAATTTGTTTTCCTTGAAAAGGATTGCACCCAAAGAAAAAAAAACCAATATATCCTTGACCAAAAATAAATAAATAAATAAATCCTTTTTACCAAAATGATTTTCAAAAACTTAAAACTTGTGCTTCCATAGGTTAAATTGATTGAACCCATGGACTCTAAAATGAAACCGACAAGGTCCCAGAAACCTTTAATTTTATCCTTTTTTTTCTAAATGAAAGAATAGATGGAATTTACTTTTCCAAAAAAAAAAAAAAAAAAAAAGTGATTAAAGCATGTATACTTTACTTTCAATATAGTTTCAAAATAAATCTTTTCCAAAAATTGAAATGACAAATGTTTAAGTTGCCTTTCAAATGGTAAGTCATTGGAATGCATTGAAAACAAGAAATCATCAAAAGATTGGTGTTGTGGGGTATCTAACATCTTCCTTATACGTAATTGCAATTACGAGTCCACATGTTTAGGTTCAAGAATTCTTTTATCATCCATGTTATCTTAGGATCCAGATTTTCTTAGCTAAATTAGGAAATAAAATTAAGGGTAAATTTCATTAACTTACCCTAAGGTTTGGGCTAATTTTAATTAGGTCTAAGACATTTCAAAACTGACTAGCTTGGTCCCTAAATACCATTAGGCCCTTTAGTCATTACTCTCTCTCTCTCTCTCTCTCCAACTGAAACCACTCTCCTCTTTCGATTCACTCTTTCACTGTCTATCCCCTTCCTTCAACCAAACTTCTCTAGATTTTTGTTTCCAGATCAACTCATTCTTTAGCAGCCATTCATTTAACTCAGTTTGAAGAGAAGCTTCAATTTTATAGTTATGCTTAGTAGCATCCCTCTTCTAGATCTCGTATCTGATCTGTAAGGATATTAATCCTTGTTTGGCAATGAACAAATACTTCCTTATTCCGCTTCTTTAGAGCTGTCCCGGTGGCTTGTTGCTTTCTAAAAAGTTTGTAACAATCTGGGCCTTTGGAATCAAATTGCCAGGAATTCTTGACAACTTCATGGCTTTTAGGGTCTCGTGTCCATGCAACTTCAAATCTAAAGAGCAAGGAGAGAGGAAATTTGGTGGGTTTGTATCCAACAGAAGAGGGTTGTGATCAGACCTTACAGCCCCTAGATGGGTAATTGAGGCTTTAGGATATTTTATTTTCCACTCCATACTGGCAATGCCCCTATCTAACATTTCATTAATAGAATTCCTGCCCTATCTTTTATTTTGCCATGCATATCTTCTGCCGTTACCCCAAATCAATTGCTCCCAGATCAAGGAGCAGATCCTTAAGGAAATTTGGCATTGAAGAGCTATCGGACTTGCCCCAAAATTTCTCCTCATCATCAATCACTACATTAAAATCTCCAATACGGGTCCAAGGATCCTCTAAGGACTCCACTAGAGCACTAAAATTAGTCCAAGCCTTCTGCCTTTTGGAAGCATAACAAGGACTATAGAATCCCACCATCACCCAGTCCCCATAACCCTCACTTATTTTCACTGCTACAATATGGCTATTAAATTCAACAACTTTAGCATTCACACTGCTAGTACACATCATTCATAAACCCCCTGCGAAACTCCTTGCCTTGATCACAATTTTTTTTGAGAATCAAACTACTTTTTTCACTCTCTCCATACGATCTTAGCCAACCTTTGTTGCACATAAAAAAAAAAGCAACTCAGGGCGATGCCTCTATATTAGAGACTTGAGGGCTCTTACTGTCACTATGTTATGGATGCCTCAATAGTTCCAACTAAGTTACTTCATGTCCACAGATTAACAGCAATACAAAGACAACCTCACCAAAGCAGCCACAACAGAACCATGGAAAAATTATCCAGCTGAGCAACTTCAATAAACCAGCTTAATAATAACTCATACTCAGCAATCCACCCCACAGAGCAAACTCAGTATGTACCCCCATCACACTTAGCATTAACTCTGAAAAAAAAAAAAAAAAAAACTCTATAAACAAGATACAAAGCATGGCCCAACAAACCTTAACAATTATCAATCTCGACAAATAATCACATAAAAATCTCAGCAATCAAATTCAACCCAAAAAAAAAAAAAAAAACCAGCAGGATAAACTTCAGAAAAAATAAATCACATCAGACTAGCAACATTACTGATCCAATAGCGTGAATCAGCTAAATCACATTCAACCTCCCCAGGTTAGAGCAAAAATGGGTGGAGACTGGAGAGAGAGAGACAGGATTGGTAAGGTGGAAGGGGAACAGGCCTGCGGTGGCTAGATCAGCAATGCAGTGTTTAGATTGTTGGCAGTAGGTGGAACGTGGTGACAGGTGACAGTCCACAGTGGCCAAGAGAACCCATGAGGGAAGAAAGATCCAGTAAAATGGAACAAAAGATACGGACCCACAGAGGGGCAGGGAGGACCCATGGAGGTGTAGAGGGGAAAGTTTGGAAGATATCTCCAAGAAGCTTTCTTGGAAAATATTCAGTTGCACTCACCTCAATCCATTTTATGTTACTAATTCCTAAGTGTTACATCTAATAAATGAACATTAAGGAGGTAATATAAATAAGAGAAATGCTATGTCCATAACATATTCACAACAAATCATAAGTAGTTAGTTGATATTGGTTCTAATTTGAACTTATCACTAAAATTACCTTTTTGCCCCACCAATAACAACTTATAACAATCTGCCACTTAGAATTTGTTGTGAAAATATTGTGAACATAGCATTTTTCTATAAATAAACATCATGGTAATCCTTATTGTTGTGACAAAGGTGGTGAAATCTATTCAACAATAGTGTATGGTTCAAATGATATATTCAACAAACTTAATAAAGGACTGATATTTGGATCATTTCATGATTTAGATTAAATAAAAAATAAACATCATAATCCATATTATCGTGACAGAGTTAGTGACATCTAATCAGCAATAGTGTGGAAAGTTTCAGAATCAAGATGGGCAGCAACATCTATTGGGCAATAGTTTTGAATGGTTCAGATCATATATCTAACAAATTTTTTCTTTTTTCTTTTTTTAAGTTAAAAAAAAAAAAGAAAAAAGAAAAAAAATCTAATTTTTGGATTCGAGTGAAAGAAAGAAAGGAGAGATAAACAAGCAATAGAAAAATAGGCAAGTAAATGAATTTTAGATCCAAGAAAAATTACTCCAGCAAATGTAAATGTGCTATTATTTCATAACCGCGATAAGCATGCAAAGCTCAAAATTTCAGCAGCCCGCGTACATAACTGACTCGAATCAACAAAGGAAGAGGTGTTGTGCTCTTATCATTTATTAAATGTACTGCTGTCATTGGTTCATATATATATATATATATATATATATATATATATATATATATATATATTTTTTGGACATTTTGTTTCTTACAGTGAAATTTTGAATTATTAGAACATACAACACATAAACTACAATGTCATCACCAGGAATCCAAGATGCCTATGATATTAGGAGAAGTTTTTGTTGGGTTTACTTATGATACTCACACCTTGCTGACTATAAAATCTCTGTCACTTGCTTCCCATATGGTGGTTCCATCGCAAGTGCAAATGCTTTTGTAGTTCTCACCAACCCCAGCACTTCTAGCAATTACTGAAGCTGTCACACCTGGATCTGATTTTTCTTCAGTTCCATATACCACTATAGATCGCCCAATAAGATCAGCAACCCTAAGCTTCTCTTTCATGCCTGAGAAGAAGGCCTCACCTTTTTCATCAACATCTAATGTTCCCAGGTCGCCAAGTGGCTGAAAAGAATAAGTTATTTTAATTAGAATTTCTATCATAATATGATTGGAGAGAGAGAGAGTCGTCTTTATTATGTTGGGCATTAGGTTTTATTGCATTTGGAGAGTTGATGATGCAGAATTTTATTCCATTTGGTGAGTAGTTGGGGGTTTAGATTTCATTGCATTCAATAGCTGCAGGTATAAAAAATGGATTTCTCTGTCACTTGGGGTAGACATTTACGTCTGCCACAAGTGACAAGGAAGGTCTCATGCATGTTCCCAAATCCAAAGCAAATTCAGCAGTACACTTTAATTCAAGATTTTATTGTATATTATATTGAACTCCGCAGAGGAGCACTAGATGTAAGTTCTCAAATCCTAAGCAAATTCAGCAGTACACTTGTATTCTAGTCTAACCGATTGCTTTACTTCCATAGTGCCACAGAAGAGCTAAAAAAAACAAAGGGGGATAAGATGATTTGTTGTAGTGTTTAGTATAGGTGACAAATTACCACTTCTGAAAAGCTTAGGGGTAAACTGAATGGGCCCAAATTCCCCCTTAATAAGTGGAGCCTAATACATGGGATTTTGAACTTATTAAATGGGAGGTATAGTGGAGATAGGATTCAAACTCAAACCACCTGCCATAATACCATGATAAAGTACAACTTGTCCTCAAACCTTAAACCATTAAATGGTGAATTTATTTATTTTTGATAGGTAAAATAGATTTATATTCAAGAACACCACCTTATGCAGAAAAACATGAGGCAGAGAGAAAAATACAAAGGGAGAAGAAAGAGTGTAGAAGGGAAAGAAAGAAACAAAACTAAGTACACAGGAGAGAGCTAAGGAACATAGGGAGAGAATCACTAGAGGTGAGTCTCCAAGCCCTAGACCAGTCAAACAAAGTGCCACTAAAAGAGGCTAAAAACTGGTCATCCGAACTATCCATGTCCTCAAACGTCCTCCTATTTCGCTCCCTCCACAAACACCACATCAAGCATAATGGAGCTAAATTCCATATGCTAGACAAATGCTTTCTAGGCCAATTCTACCAACCGAATAAAGAATTCGCAACCGATCTTGGCAAGACCCAAGAAAACCCAAAAGATCTAAACACCAAACTCCACAACCGATAAGCCTTTCCACAATGTAGAAACAAATGATCCACCGTCTCCCCATTATTGCAGCACATGATACACCAATCAACAAAATCCCACCTACCCCTTAAATTATCACCTGTAAGGATCCTATCCCATACAGCAGTCCACACAAAGAAGGAAACATGCCGAGGAGCCTTAACCTTCCAAATACCTTTCCAAGGGAAAATAATGGGCAAGGGGCTTCTTAACTTATTGTAGAGCGATCGAATATCAAAGTCTCCATTCTTTGTCAACTTCCATCGTAGACGGTCTCCGTTTTCAATGAGAGGTAGATTTGAGCCCAAGGTACAGAGAAAATCATCCACCCCACCCATTTCCCAATCATTTGGTCTTCGAGTAAAATGAACATCCCAGCTTCTCCGCTTTTCAATCCCCAACCGTTCAAGAGAAGAGGCCACTAATGCCCCTTTATTGGAGGCAATCCCATACACACTCGGAAAAGTCAATTGAAGTGGAGAATCCCCCCACCATTGATCAGTCCAAAGCTTCACTCTATCCCCCAACCCTACCTCAAAGCGAATATTCTTGCTAAACTCCTCCCATCCCATGCAGATACTTCTCCACAAGCCACACCCATGTATCCCTCTACCTAGCTTGAAAGTCCATCCCCCCCGTTCTTCCCCAAACTTGAGAGCTGCAACCCTTCTCCAAAGCCTTGTCTCCTCATTCCCAAACCTCCATAACCATTTCCCAAGTAAGGCTTTATTGAAAGTAGTTAATTTCCTTACTCCTAACCCACCATTTTGCGAAGGTGCACACACCTTGTCCCATCCCACCAAGTGCAACTTGGAGTCCCCCCACAAGAAATCCCTTTGCAACGTCTCAATTTTATTGGCCACATGCATAGGGATGGTGAAAAGTGACAAAGGGTGAATTTATTTATTTAACCATTATTCTAACAACAGGGAAAGCTATCACAGTATAAGCTTAAAATCAAACAATTTATAAATCTACATTCCATGCCAATAATTCTTTACCAGCATGAACTAGGACTGATTAGTATGTTTTACCAAAGATAAGGGTGAATTTAACCATAAAAGGGGGTAGCTATTTTAATATACATTCTGATTTTCATATAGAATTTACAAATCTACAATGACTCCATATATTCCACCCCCCCCCCCCCCCTAAATGATTCCATACATCTTATTTCTTAACAGTAACATATTTATTATAAGACATAACACTTCTGCAGAAATTAGTAGGTTAACATAAATACGAAATTCATATTAATCCATCATCACTTGCAGAAAAATAAGTGAGCCCTATATATAGTATGTCTAGGCCATTGAGCTATATGTTCACTAACAAAGGAATATTATCTTTTAAACCCAACACAATCTGAGTCATTTTATAGTCAGGAAAGTTAGACTACTACTTACCATCACATGGTCATTTATCACATAAATTTAGAACATAAATTTTGGAGAAGGGGCGAAGCAAACCTTTTCTGCACTTCCTTCATTTATTGGATTGAACACTTTGCCAGTGCTGGCTGCACCTCTTGTCAGATCTCCAAATTCATTAATAGACCAAGCATGTTTTCCAGGAGACAACCCACTAAAGCTGGCTTCAATCCTAGCCAATTCCATATTTACCTGAGCCAAGCGAACCACGCCAAAAACCTCAGGACCTTTGAATTCCGCCACAGCAGCAGAAATTAGAAAATCTGCAGAGCAAGAAGAAACATACTTCAGAAGCATTAAATAGTTTTTGAGAAGACTACCAGAAGCAAAAACAAGGAGAAATCAATGTACTATCACTTGCAAGAAATCCAGGATCATTATGCAATTGTAGGAAAACAGAAACAATTTTGCAGACAAAAAAAAAAAAGGATTATTTGCTAACTGAGCATTTAAGGTAAAAGTGTCCAGTATATGATGCATTTTTAATGGTAATTGATTCCTATATAAATTTTGAGTAAACAAGCCTGCCCTGCTCATAACGTGGGGTAAAAGGCATTTTGAAGGGGGCACAATGATTCACTACATAGTTTACATGTCCAGTCCAGCTGAATGATTAACAAAACCAACAATGACACACCAAGCAATAGTATTCATATACAGAAGCCAATAGACTTCACTGCACACCCCCTCCCCCCCCCCCCCCCTCCCCCTCTCTCCCAACCCACCAAAAATAAATAAATAAAAATATAAAACCTCAACAAAGATTTGTGCAGGCAACCTTCTGGGATCCCTTGCCCAATTAATCGAGCTTTTCGACCTGTCTGCTCTAGAGCTTCACTCATGGTCTTCACAGACGTTGAACCAAGAATCCTCACCACTTGATTGCTTAAGTCTGCCTCAACATTTTTTATCCCTAAAATCAATTCACCAGAATATCAAAGAACATACCATAACTTAAGCCTGAATAAAGCAAAAAAAAAGAATAAATAAATACATAAAAAATAACCTTCCAGAACAATTAAACAAGCTCAAATCACCTACCATGAACAGTTTGTAATTTATTCTTGACAGCTTTGACACAACCCTCACAATTCATATCCACCATGTACTCGGTCTGATACCAAACCAATACCCAAGTTTAAAATTTCCAACATAATCCAACAAAATCACCTAATTTCTATCACCCACATGCGTTTTCATATAATATAATAAGTCTAATAACAAACTCAAAATCTTGATACAGATGAGCAAAACCCTATATTAATAATCATCTCAATCCCAATAAATTCACAAATAACAGGACCAAGATAGGACTTAAAACCAAAAAAAAAAGGAATAAGGATAATTGAAATATAAAAACTAACCAGTAGCTCTGGCAAGTCAGCATCACCCTGCGATTCAAAAATTGGGCAAGTTTAAAATTTTAATAAAGACCCATTAATATTGAAGTAAAAGAAGAAATGGGTTGCAGAGAAAATCGAACCTGAGAGGTGGGTTTGTGAACAGATGTGGGGGCATCCATGTCAAGAGCTGAGGGCGTGTTAGCGAAATTCTTGACGAGGCCAAAGCGAGTTGGGGAAGGATTGGGTGTGGAGTTGAGGAATGAGAGGCTTTGGGTCTTGGGGAACTGAGAAGATTGAGAGGAAGAGAGAGAGCAGAAGGCAAAGGCAGCAGGGAGAGCGGAGACTGCTATGGCAGTGGATGTTGTGGCCACTGACCTCAGAAATGCCATTTTATTCTTTTATGCTAACCGGCACTAATAAGCCCTTCGTTATCGTTAGATTCACTTGAGTTCCGGCCAAAATGGGTATTTACCCATAAAATACTAACTATTTAGTTAGTAGGCCCACTTTATCAACTATATCCATTTCTAACAAATCGAGCCTCAGAGGCTCGATATCCAGGCCATAAATCGAGCCTCTAAGGCTCGGTTTGCAAGGTTCTCACGTGGCAAAGTTCCACGTGGCCTTTACGTGGAACTCGAGTCTTTGAGACTCGAGTTCCACGTAAATGCCACGTGGACGCACGCCAACATGGCTTCAAACTCGAGTCTGTGAGACTCGGTTTACTAAAAGTGAAACCGAGTCTCAGAGACTCGATTTTGGAAAGCTTACAGCCCTGCCTATTGTCATGTCTGGTCATGTCTGTGAGATAGGCCATGTCCCTATGTTTTTTGTCTGTTTTGGGAGGTGCATGTGATACGAATAAAGTGTCTATAGCCCATAATATCATGTTGACTGTTTTGAGATATTTTGAAAGAAAAGTTGCAGTATGTTTTGTCTGTTTTGGGAGGTATCAGCGAATATTAAGTTTACGAATAAAGAACTCTCACACCTTCAGCAAGTGAACAGAACATTAACAACTCTCACACCTTCAACAACTTGAATCCCAGAACCTCAATAACTCTCACAGAACCTCTCTCAACAACTCTCACACAACCTCTCTCAGCAATTGTCGCAGAAACTCATAAACTCTCATACATATTCAGCATTTGTAACATTTTAGGTTTTTTATTTATTTTTTTAATACAAAATTTTAGTTTTGACTTCCCTTTGTTTCGTTCTAAAATATTTTCAGTATACCAAATTTATTTTATTATAAAATTTGATTAAATCCGAAAATGTTTTTCATTGATTTTAATATTATTTGTAAAATTTTATAAAACTTGGTAAAATATTTTATAAAAATATGTAGTGGCTTTTCTCCATTTAGTTGCCAGTTTGGAGGTTGGTGCCAACGGTTAAGTTGCCACGATCGATGGTCTGGTCATCAACTCCAACCACCAAACCACCGACTCTAATGACTACACCGCCAATTTTGGTAATTTAAACTTGAAAAGTTTTACATGCCACACAAAACACATTAAAATATTTTTAAATGTAAATATTTCATAGCATAACAAATGGGTTATAAAGGTTAAAATCTAATTACTAATTAAAAAAAATTCAAAATTATACCAGTTAAGTTTGAATAAATTATTAATTTTCTTTCTAAAATTTATTTATATTTTTTTTCATTTTATTATTTGGTTCTTAGACTCTAATGTCTCTGTTAAATTAGTCATTCCCCATTGCCATTTATAAAATTGTTATTAAATCCAATAAAACAACATCGCATCATATATGTAAATATTGTCAATTTCGAAAAATATAGGACCAACTTGACAAGAATGGCAAAGTTAATGGACTAAGATGACAAATACTAAACTTTAAAGACAAAAATGACTATTTACCCAAATTTAAAGGGTGTACTATGTATTTTAACTAAAATTTGATTTATTTTTCTCCTTTTTGATGGGGATTAAAAAAAAAGCCATATTTTAATTCTTTCATCTTTTAAAAAGGAAAATAAGTTTTCAAAGGTATAATTTTTTTTATTTAAAAAAATTCAAAATATGAACAAACAAAAAGAATGTAAACAATTAAATGTATAAATAATTGGGAACAATTAAATATACTCAAAGACCAGAGAATGATAAATGCAAATCTAACTAATGCTAATGTTTAATACTATATCCTTAAAATAGATACCTCCCCTTAGAATTGTGTTTTAAGTCTCATAAACATTTGTGTCCCAGTACATGATGAACATCGCAAGCAAAAGAAACACATTTTGAGTGCACAACAAAAACTCTCTCTCGCTCTCTCTCTCTCAAAATTCTGGAATAGTTTTAGGGTTAAAATATAATTTTATAAAGCTTTGGGCTTTATTGTAATTTTGGGGTCAAAATGTAATTTCAAAGAAATTTGTTACATGATTGTCATTCTAGATTTGGAAAATTATTGGGGTCAAAACATAATTTTTGGGAAAGTTTGATGGCATTTTCATAATTTTATGTGAAATGTTGGTTGATGAGTTTTTTATTTTATCTATACTACTATTTAAGGGGCTACACCTGTTTGGACCGGATTTTTTTTTGTTCCAAAATACCTCTATTTCTCTAGGTTTAAGTAGAGATAAAACTCTACTAATATTGGAGTGGATGAAAGCTCTACGTTGAATTTGAAAGGAGATAAAGAAAGGCAGATGGACCCAATTTCTAATGAGCTACCTGTAGTGCGGCCCAAATCTACTTGGACTAGAATAAACCAAATGGATTTTGGGCTGGGTGGGTTTACTAAGAACTTAGTATTACCTACGCTTGGAAAAAGGGAATCACCTCAGAATGTCATGCCAAACCTGGATGTCAGTCACGCTACAACATCTTTGAAGCGGGGAAAATTTGATGAAGTCAACATTGATGAGATATTGGCAGGGGTGGAAAGTCACCCTTGCCGGAAGCAATGAGACTCCTAAGTTGGAACTGCCAAGGGCTTGGGAACCCTTGGACAGGTCGAAGCCTTCGCAAAATTGTGAGGGAACAAGCTCCCAATGTTTGTTTTCTTATGGAAACAAGATTAGACAAAGAAGGATTTGAGAATCTATATGATAATTTACCTTTTCCCAATCGAATTTTTTCCAAAAATCCAGATTCAGGATGAGGTATTGCCTTGATTTGGAAGCGGGAAGTCTCATTGGATGTTATTAATTTCACAGCAAATCATGTACTAGCTAAAGTTGTGGAGGAAGATGGTTTTGAATGGTTCTTGACAGGATTTTATGGTTGGCCAGAAGCAAATCAACGAGAGAAGTCGTGGAAGTTACTAGCTCATTTGAAAACATTTATGGATGGACCATGGCTTTGTATTGGTGACTTTAATGCTTTCCTCCATGCTTTAGAAAAACAAAGCAAGCGACCTGCACAAGCAACACAGGTTGGATGCTTTTAGGGATGCTTTGGAGTTGTGTCAACTTGAAGATTTGGGTTATAGAGGCTACCCATTTACTTGGAGTAATAAGAGGCCGGGTGATGCAAATACAAAAATCTGCCTTGATCGAGCTGTAGCTACTAAGGAGTGGAGGGAAAAATATCAATTGAACACGGTTACTCATCTTTATTCCCATGCATCAAATCATCTGCCTATTGTTCTTCAGACTTAGAGTTATCATAAGCAGAGACAGAGAAGGGAAAGGTCGTTTAAATTTGAGGAATCATGGCTCATGTGGGAGGAATGTGAGCAGGTGGTGGGTGAGGCATGGCATGCGAATGGAAACAATGAGGTGGGGCTAGCTTCGGTTAGGGAGAAAATTAAACACTGTGGTTCAAACTTGATGGCATGGGGGACATCCAAAGCTGATCCGAATGCTGAGGAAATTAAAAAATTCCAGAAACAACTTGAGATTCTTAATGAGGCCGAAACTACTGAGGGGACTAAAGCTGAATATTTGGTGGTTAGCAAACGGTTGGATGATTTATTGTTGAAGCAAGAGATTTATTGGGCCCAACGGTCAAGAATTCCCTGGCTGAAATATGGGGATAAAAATACAAAATATTTCCATTCCAAAGCAAGCCAAAGGAGGAGGAGGAACCATATCAATGGGATTCAAAATGGGGAGGGTCTATGGGTGGAGGATAAGGAGGATGTGGTCAATGTAGCTATAGGATATTTTGACAATTTATTCTGTGCAGGTTCATGTGATCAGATGGAGGAGTGTCTTGATGCAGTCTCTAGTAAAGTGACCCCTGAAATGCGGCAAATGTTGTCCAGTGATTTTACTGCTGAGGAAGTGGAAGTGGCATTGTTCCAAATAGGACCAACAAAAGCTCCTAGGCCTGATGGTATGAATGCTCTTTTCTACCAAAAGTTTTGGCATGTTGTGGGTGAATCTGTTACTATGGCTGTGTTAGATTGTTTAAATTCTGGTAATATGGTGCCTGACAGTAACCATACCAATATTGTTCTTATTCCTAAAGTTAAGAACCCTGAGAAGATGTCTGATTTCAGACCTATTAGCCTGTGTAATGTGATCTATAAAATTGTATCTAAGGTCTTGGCGAATAGATTGAAGCAGGTATTCCCTCAGATCATCTCTCCCACTCAAAGTGCTTTTGTGCCTGGTCGTCTTATCATGGATAACGTGTTAGTGGCTTATGAAACTTTACATACCATGCATTTTAGGAAGAAGGGTAAAAAAGGGGCTTTAGCATTGAAGCTTGATATCAGTAAGGCCAATGATCGTGTAGAGTGGCCTTTTCTGAAGGAAATTATGCATAAACTGGGGTTCCCTGAAAGGTGGATTGATAGGGTGATGAGTTGTGTCACAACACCATCTTTTTCTGTTCTTATTAATGGCAAACCACATGGCAATATACACCCATCTAGAGGAATCCGTCAAGGAGATCCTCTTTCACCTTATTTATTTTTGTTATGTGCAGAGGGTTTCACTTCTCTACTGACGAAGGCAGATTTGGAGGGGAAAATTCATGGTGTTTCTGTTTGCAGAAGAGCACCCAAAATCACCAACCTGTTATTTGCTGATGACTCATTGCTATTTTGCAGAGCAACTAAAACTGAAGTGGAAGTAGTTAATGATATTCTTAAAACATATGCTCAAGCCTCAGGTCAAAGTATCAACTTGGAGAAGTCGTCTGTATATTTCAGCAGCAATACCCTTGATTATCAAAAGGAGGAGGTCAAGCAGATTCTAGGAGTAAGGGAGGTGGACCGGTTTGAATCCTATTTGGGGTTGCCTACATTGGTTGGAAGATCGAAGTATCATTCTTTTTCTTATTTGAAGGATAGGGTTTGGAAGAAACTACAAGGGTGGAAGGGTATGTTACTATCAAGGGCGGGGAAAGAGATTCTCGTCAAGGCTGTGGCACAATCCATTCCTACCTATACAATGGGTGTATTCCAACTTCCGATGAAATTATGTGATGAGCTAGATGCTTTGTATGCAAAATTTTGGTGGGGACAAGTAGGGAATGAAAGGAAAATTCATTGGAGAAGGTGGGACAAATTAGCCACTCCTAAAAAAGAAGGTGGCATGGGGTTTCGTGATTTACGAGCATTCAATCTTGCAATGCTAGCAAAGCAAGGGTGGAGATTGCTTCAAGAGGATGACTTTCTATTATTCAAGTGTTTCAAGGCTAGATATTTTCCACGGTCTAATTTTCTTGAAGCTGTTGTATCCCCTAATTGTTCTTTTGTATGGAGAAGCATAATGGCGGCTCTACCTATCCTTAAAATGGGGTGTTGTTGGAGAGTTGGGGATGGGTATTCAATTAGAGTTCATGAGGATAGATGGATTCCAAATCATCCAACCAATAAAATTTTATACCCGGCTAGTCAAGACACTGATGGAATGTTAGTGGCTGATCTCTTTGATCCGGAGCTACATTGCTGGAGAAGAGAGCTGATCACTTCACTGTTTCATACTGATGATGCAGAGGCAATATGTTCAATTCCATTGAGTCATTGACATGTGCCAAATATACTACTGTGGATGTATAATAAGAATGGAAGGTTCTCAGTAAAATCGGCCTATAGGGTGGCTGTGCAGATTCAAAAAGGTGAGGAATGGACTGAGAATTCTAGTGGTTGTGTTGGAAAACAGGTGTGGAATGCTCTGTGGAAGTTACATATTCCTAATAAGATTTAAGTGTTTGGGTGGAGGGCATGTCAAGAGATTCTGCCAACACGATTGAACGTTGTGAAGCGAAGAATTATTCATGATGATGTATGTCCGAATTGCACCAAGTTTCTAGGGTCAACAGTACATGTATTATGGGACTGCGGAGTTGCTGTGGATGTGTGGGCTGGGAGTTCGTTGAAGCTACAAAAGTGTACGCATGGCCAAGCTGATATGATAGAGTTGATGGAGTATTTGTTGAGTAGACTTTCTTTGCAGGAGATGGAGTTGTTTTTAGTTCAGGCATGGATACTTTGGAACCAACGAAACAGATTACTGCATGGGGGGAAGATTCAAGATCCCAACATGTTGTGCAAGAGAGCTGTGGAGTACTTGGAGGAATATCAGAATTCTTAAGGAAATTTGCGTGTTGATGGTGTGGTGCATTCAGTTGGTGATGTGTGGAAACCACCTCCAAATTCGGTCTTCAAGTTAAACTTTGATGCAGCGGTGTTTGTGGAAGCTAAAAGGACTGGGTTTGGTGCCATTATACGGAATGATAAGGGTGAGGTTATGGCAGCGATGTCAGCAGGAGGACCACCAGTGAGTAGTAGTGAAGAAGCGGAGTTGTTAGCGTGCAGAAAGGCAGTAGAGTTCGCCACTGATGCTGGATTTTCTGAGCTTGTGATTGAGGGAGATAATAGTAATGTAATGAAAGCTTTATCTTCTTCTTCGGTTGATCAATCGCTTTTGGGTAATGTGGTGGATGATGTGCCCCACTTAGTTTGTGGGATGCATTGGGTAAATTTCAGTTGTATTAGGAGATGGGGTAACCAGGTAGCCCATGCTCTTGCACAACATGCTAGGAATATCTCTGAGGATGTGTTTTGGATGGAGGATTCACCCCCACCAGCTTTGAATGCATTGTATTATGATTCTCTTTTGTTATAAATAAATGAATGTTCTAGTTTCAAAAAAAAAAAAAGTAGAGATAAAACTAAAGGATAATTTGGTAAAATACAAGTCTAACTTGCACTAAAATATTGTCTAAAAAATAGAAACACTCTCCCACTAACCCACTTTTATTTTTATTTTTTTAAAATACTTTATTATTATTTAAAAGGAAAAAAACACCCCACATACTAATAGTTAAAAAAAAAAAAAAAAAAAAAAAGAAGAAGACATGTATTGATAAAAAAATAATAATAATAACACACGTAAATGTCCACTAACCCACTTTTATTGCTTTTTTTTAAAATACTTTATTACTATTATTTAAAAAGGAAAAAAAAAAACACCACACATACTGATACTTATAACAATTAAAAAAAAAAAAAAAAAACTAACACACACGTGAATGTGGGTGTTGAAATACATCTACGGTTATTGCCCAGAAAAAAAAAAAAAAAAAAACTAGCCGTACACCCATATTTTAGTCACATACACAACTCCAAACTGCTACCTAACAAATTTAAATCTCCCCAACAGTTATAATGTTATCAAATTACTTCCCATCTCTTCCATAAAAAAGAAAATACTCCCAATCTCCATCCTCAAGTCCCTACTATTTATACTAAGAGAAACAATAGTAATAGGTGACTACATGCTAGAGGAAGCCACTTAAAAAGGTATTTACCCGTCATTTTCTTTACATTCATGTCAGATAATTTAAGAATTTAAGTTTTATGTTTTTTGAATCTCTGTCACCAAATTCTATTTAATACCATTGTTCTATAACTTCTTTTGGAATTTGTTATTTACAACATATTAATTAAACTCAACAACTATGAGACTTACATAGCAAATGTGTAGTCAACAGTAAAAATGTAAGTATCTTTCATCCATTCACTATTTACTTTCCTGTATTTGGTTTATATTTCGTTTCCTTGCTTTGTTATCATTATCCTTTTTATACCATTATTTTGTCTTAAATATATATATATATATATATATATATATATATATATCTATATATATATCTATACTACTATTTAAGGGGCTGCATCTGTTTGGACCAGATTTTTTTTTTGTTCCAAAATACCTATAATTCTCTAGGTTTAAGTAGAGATAAAACTAAAGGATAATTTGGTAAAATATATGTCTAAATTGCATTAAAATATTGCCTAAAAAATAGAAATACTAACCCACTAACCCACTTTTATTTTTATTTTTTTAAAATACTTTATTATTATTTAAAAGGAAAAAAACACCCCACGCACTGATAGTTAAAAAAAGAAGAAAAAAAAGAAGAAGACATGTACTAATAAAAAAATAATAATAATAACACACGTAAATGTCCACTAACCCACTTTTATTGTTTTTTTTTTTTAAAAAAAACTTTATTACTATTATTTAAAAAGAAAAAAAACACCTCACATACTGATACTTATATAAAAAAGAACTAACACACACGTAAATGTGGGTGTTCAAATACATCTACGGTTATTGCCCAAAAAAAAAAAACTAGCCATACACCCATATTTTAGTCACATACACAACTCCAAACTGCTACCTAACAAATTTAAATCTCCCCAACAGTTATAATGTTATCAAATTACTTCCCATCTCTTCCATAAAAAAGAAAATACTCCCAATCTCCATCCTCAAGTCCCTACTATTTATACTAAGAGGAACAATAGTAATAGGTGACTACATGCTAGAGGAAGCCACTTAAAAATGTATTTGCCCATCATTTTCTTTACATTCATGTCAGATAATTTAAGTTTTTATGTTTTTTGAATCTCTGTCACCAAATTATATTTAATACCATTGTTCTATAGCTTCTTTTGGAATTTGTTATTTACAACATATTAATTAAACTCAACAGCTATGAGACTTTACATAGCAAATGTGTAGTCAACAGTAAAAATGTAAGGTTATGTTTGGTAACAATTTTTGTTTTCTATTTTCAAAAACTTGTTTTTGGGAATATAAAGAAAAAACAATTTTCTTGTATTTTTGAAATCAAAAACATGTTTGGTTAGTTGAAATTAAAAAGATAGTTTTTTGAAAAAAAATAGAAAATACTAAAATATGTTATAGCTAGGATTTGAAATTTAATGTTAACTCATTAAATAAGATAGAGTCATTAAATTAAATGCATATTTTTATTGACTTTTAAAAATTAGAAATTGAAAACAGCCTTTTGCATGTTTTTAGTTTCCCCCACAAATTGAATTTTGAAAACAATTTTTGTTTTCTGCTCATTTTGAGTTGCCAAACAAGTTTTTCAGTTTCAAAAATAGAAAATTGTTTTTGAAAATAGAAAATAAGGGGAAAAAACAGTTACCAAACATACCCTAAGTATCTTTCATCCATTCACTATTTACTTTCCTGTATTTGGTTTATATTTCGTTTCCCTGCTTTGTTATCATTATCCTTTCTATACCATTATTTTGTCTTAAATATATATATATATATATATATATATATATATATATATATATATATATATATATATATATATATATATATATATATATATATATATACTACTACTACTACTACTACTACTACTACTACTATTTAAGGGGTTGCACCTGTTTGGATCAAATTTTTGTATGTTCCAAAATACCTCTACAGCCTACGTTTAAGTATGAACAAAACTTGAGGATAACAAAGTAAAAATATATCTTTAATTCTCATTTAAAACATTTCCTATAAAATAGGATCACTCTCTCACTAACCCACTCATTCAATTTCAAAGAAACTATACGTTTGTGATTATTATTTTTTCCTTTTAAAAAAATTTATCTTCAAATCAATTTTTTTTAACATCCTCAAGTTTATCCCCCCCCCCCCCAAAAAAAAAAAAAAGATATATATTGCAATTTATTTAAACTATCATGTTTCTATCAAAAAAAAGTTATCTACCCTGTTATTAAGGTTTATCCTTTAATTTTCTTTTCTTTTTTTTTTGTTATCTATTTCATTTTTTTTAAACCCATGTCTAACTTCCCCTAAGTTGGTTATATTATTATTTTTTTCACTCTTTTATTTATTTATTTTTTCTCTCTTTTGAATTCACGTTTCCCTTACTGATCACTCCCTTCACGTTTTTTTTTTTTTTTTTTTCAAATCAATTCTTCTTTATTTTTTTTATAATAGTTATTATTATTTTTTAATTATAAAAGTTCTTCTTTATTTTTTATACAATAAAACTATCATTATAACTTTTCATCCATATCCCTTAATTTTAGACACTATTACTCCTGTTGGTTTTCAAATTGCTAACATAATCACCACAATTTGGTTGGATCATTTTTCTAAATGAAAACTCTCACGTAAAACACTATCTACAAAATATGACCACACTCCTGATACACTCACGTTGATTTTCAAACTTAAATTGCTTCTTCTTCAATTCTCCAATTCTCTTAATTCTATTAATCTTATTTTCACCATTATCATTATTTTTTCTATTTGCTCTACTCAGATTTGCTCTTGCTCAATGGTATGTGTATGTCAATATACTTTGGTCTTTTCTATTTTGTTTTTCTAATTTATGAACAACTTCTTATTTTCTAGAAATGAATCAAATATTTGTGTAAAATAACCCTTATATTTCAACCTCACCATTAATTTCTTTCACATATCTCTTCAAGGAACGAGCACTGGGGTGCCTAACTATAAGATTTTGGTATTTAAACTTCAAGGAACATGCACTAGGGTGTTTATCTTCAAGATTTTGGTATAACTTCAAGGAACTTGCACTAGGGTGTTCATCTTCAAGATTTTCGTGTGTTCTATCCTCCATCTCCAACGAACTATTTGGACTTTGGACTTGAAGTGTAGTCAGCAACAAAAATGTAAGTATCTTTTATGACCTCTATTTAGAACGCCCCATGCGTATTGAATTCTCTCTATTACGTTTGCTTTTATGAGTTGTTCTTTAGTATTTGCTTTCCTGTATTTGGTTTCCTTACTTTGTTATCATTATCCTTTTCATATCATTATCTTATTATTTAAAAAAAAAAAAAAAAAAAAACACTTTCACGTAACGTTTTCTTATATTACTGTTGTTTTGTTCAAATATAACAACTTATGATGTATGTAAATTATTAAAATTTACTCAAAAAATAGAAGAGCCTCTGAGCATGCGCGTGAGGCTCTTCTATTCTTTGGTAAAAGTTAATAATTTGCATCCATTATAAATTGAGATTACTACATTTTTCAATCACAAAAATACCTAAGAGTGTGATGAGTGTTATGCATGGAGAAAGGTTAATAATTTTAATATTTGGTACAAACGCATAACACTCATCACACCTCTAGGTATTTTTGTGATTGAAAAATGTAGTAATTCCAATTTATAATGGATGCAAATTATTAACTTTTACCAAAGAATAGAAGAGCCTCACGCGCATATTCAGAGACTAGTTTAGAGATTATAGGGCTTGGTTAAGTTCGAATTGAGCATAATCTTAGTATGACTGGCTTGTTTATTGGGCTCATATTTACTAGGTGGAGTAGGTGTAATTTTGGTGCTGGGATGTTTGCTTGTTTGTTTGTTTGGTTTTTTTTTTTTTTTTTTTTTTTGAGGATAAACGGCAGAATTGTTTTCCATTTTAAGTACACATGTATGTAGGAGGACCTAATGGGCTTTAGCATTAGTGGGTATGGATAAGGCTTGCATCCAAATTAAGCTTGAATTATATCATATCATATTATCATATTATATATAATAAAAGTTGGGCTTAGACACCGTGGTTGCGCCACGTGCCTTCACCAAATTGTAGAAATTTTATTAAATTTTTAGAATTTTAAAGAACTAAAAAAAAAAAAAAATAGTATACTACCAGGACTCTAATTTATTCTTAGATTAACATTATTTTTTTATTTATTTTTTAGGATATATTTCTTAAATTAAGGGATAATATTTAACATACAAAAATTTAATTTAGATAATATTTATTATCTAAATTTTCAAAATTTTAATATTATTAAATTAATATTATTTTATCACAATATCAAGCTACATAACTTGATTATTAAGGGATAAATACAATCCAAATTCTTCAAGAAGTGATTAATATAATTTATCTCAAGAAACAATATATATCTCCAATAATTTGATAATCTCTATCTATCCCAAAAAATAGTATGTATCTCCATTAATTTGATAATTTTTACGTTAATGACATTTAATATATATATATATCAAAATTCCTTATAGCTATCAATATAGAGTATATAATAATATTGTTTGTTGAATAATTATTTTTAGAAATCTTGGATCAAGGTCGCGGTTTCTCACTTCGGGCAGATCTATGTAAGATGTCTAAAGTTATTGCAAATTAAGACCAACATGTTGATGCACTACTTCATAGACTTCGATTTGGAGCCAAGCAAGTATACACTAAGGTGATTTTCCTTGTACTTCTTGGATTTTGCTTCCAAAGGCAAGACAAATCTATTTTCTAGACCAAGGTAGCAGGTGTTGTATCAGATCACTCTGCAATAAAGTATGACTAGAGTGACATCACCTTTGACTACTACATCTATGTGTTGAGGTGATTTGTGAGGCGTAGGGTTTATTTGAATACCGCTTATTGCTAAAAATTGAAAACATTGTAGCAAAATAATTTTTAAATGTGTAAATAGTGCCGTGAGACCCAGTTTTAAAATTGTTTTTGCTGAAAAATGTAATTGCGGGTCCCGTGAATAGTGCATGGGACGCACTAAAAAAAACGCTTATTGTTGGGAGACGCAGACGCATAGTATTTCAGTGCAATCCAAACGGATACATAGTATAAGTAGCTTTCATCTTTGACTACTCTACTCTACACCCTTGTTGGCAACTCAGTAGTTAGGTTGACTTGCTAGAGCCTAAGATTTGGATATTTGTGGGTTGTAGTCTATCGCCCTAGTTTCCCCACTTGAGAGCCGGAGTGAGGTAGAAGACATTCAAGATACACACATACTTCCAACCTTATGATAATTTTGTTATACCAAGGACAATTTTGTTCCAGGCTACAATAGCCTAAGATTTTGCCATGTGGCTAATAGGAACTCTAAATTATGTCATATGCCTTGTAATCTCATCATAATTGTTGTAATCATTTTAGTTAGTTAGATAGTTAGGATTAGTATGAGTTAGTTAGGATTTGTGCAAATGTAATTCATTTAACACATGACCTAATTCATAGAGCATATGTTGAATTAACTAGCCAATTATTTTGAGCCATGTGAGTCAATGAGATTAGAGCTAGTCTCCTATAAATACATAATTGTAATTCAACATTATATTTCATTGAAGAATAAAACAATTGATTGCTTAGTGTATTTCCTCTCTCTCTCTCTCTCTCTCTCTCTCGATATTTTCTATGGAGGGTGACTACCTCAAATGAAGTCAACTTCCCTACAGTTCTTATCCATCCCCATTAAGAACCACCGGGTTCCTAATAGTGTCACATTCCTTGAAATGGAAATACAATATTCTTCATTTAGCCTTCCACCTCAACAAAACTTTTAAGCATTTGTATAAAGTATTCTTTTATATTTAGTAAAAAAATAAAGTGTTTCCTTTTATGACAAATTATTAATTATTGTTGTGTGTTTATTGAGGTACATCCATTCATTTCCAAGTATTAATTAATTTTTACTTAATAAAAAAAAGACTACTAAAAATATCATACATGTCATTCTAGTAGTTCTTACTAAATATAAAATAATACTAAAAATAATTAAAAAAGTGATTAAATGTTAGACTAAGGTGAAAGGTTATTTGAAGAGTAATTTATAATAATGGTACATGTCCTTTCTAATAAGCTAAGGATGTTGTAGTCGAATTGGCACCTTCTCATACACAAAGTATTTGGGGGCCTAAGAGAAGAAATGGTTCAAGCGGCAAGATCTCTATGATACCTTCTCTTATATATTTGTGATAATTATTATTATTATTTTTTAAATGTGACCTTGTTCGTATGTATTAATGGACGGAAACCTAACACGTCATATTTATATTGGTTGTAATTCCCACATTGGGTGTTCAGAGTTCGAACTTGAAAATAATATCTTACTACTAAAATAAATTGAAAAGACACAGGGGAGGCGTTAAGTGTTGGTCAGGGGGTTCATTTGAACCCTCTGACTTGAAAATAAAAATATTATATATAAAGAAATATTTTTTTATTAGCTTACTTTACTTAAAAAAATATTTTTGAATACCCTGACTTAAATTTTGTACGCCCTAATCATAGATAAGTCCAACTCAAAACTAAACAATAATACAGGCCAACCCAATCCAAAACTAAAACCAAAACAACACAGATCAACTCATCCTAAAACCAAACAACAACACAGATCATATAGATCTCTTTCTCATGAATCTCATCTCATCTCAGTTAATTATCTAACTATCTTGATATCTTCAATTCTAAGAATAAAGAGTGAATATTTGTGAGTTGCGAGTGTCTATTTTATTATAAATTTATATTATATGTGTGAGTGTGTTTAATACTGATTATGAATATTTTTTTTAATAAATTTTTTTTTGTGTGAGTTGTGATGTATGCGAATGTGTGCATTTATAATATAAACATGATATAACTTTATATAATTTAATTTTTAGGGCATATATAGGGTTTGTAATGATTCAAAATATGAAAACTCATAGAAAGAAATTGTAAAACTTTATGCAATTTTGTTTTTTTTTTTGGGTTGGAAACTCGATATAGTCAAATTTTATTTTAATTAAATTTTGTTTTAATTTATATTTCTTAATGAACCTTTTGAATAAAATTCCTAGAGCCGCCACTGAAAAGACACCTTCTAATGCATGTGATGCATTTGCAATATATGTTGTAAATGACAAAAGAAAGCTTGGGTAGAAATATATGAAATATAAAATGAGTTCTTAAATTAATTACATGTAAACATTTGTTTTTTTTCAAAAAAAAAGTTATACATTTGTTAACTTAATAAAACTAAAAAGTAAAAACACACCAACAAACTTTGCCTGTCGACGCATTCTTAAATTTGCCTTCAAAACAATACTAAATTCTAAAAAGCTGACCTTCAAAGCCCAAATCACATATCTCCCAATCTCCACTATAAATACTTGACTTTACATATGTGATGAACAATATTGAACTCGCATTCTTTAGTTCTTCTACAAAATGGAGAACAAAACGTGTGGAGTGTTGCCAATTATGAAGGTCATGTTTTTTTTTTTGGGCATCATTTCCATGTTTAATCTCTCCCCAATTCAGGTTGCATCACATACGCACATAGATGAGGAACAAATATTTTGCACACTAATATTGTTTTTGTTGAAAAACCTGAAAGCAGAGTCACCTTGAACTCCGAAGAAGTGTATGGCTGGTACGAGTCATTCTTGCCAGTTACCAAAGAAGGTTCGAACGAGCAACCACCTTGTTCATTCATATTGACATGTGGCTGCCGGCTTTGCAGCAAGATTGACAGCTGAGGAAGCCAAAGACTTGAAAGAAAAGAATGGAGTGTTGTCTGTTCAACCAGAAAACATATTGCCTTTGCATACAACTCATAGTCCAAAATTCTTGGGTTTGAGCCAAGGCTGGGGACTCTGGAAAGAATCAAACTATGGTAAGGGTGTGTGAGCAGGAAAGTGAGGCTGCTTCCTATATGAGAATAGGGATAATTCTCTAAGTTGCTCATGAAAGTTGGGATCAAGCACAAGGCCGTAATGTGCTTGCTTAGAAGCTCATGGTAGAGTACTAGAATATTACGTGTGTGATGCAATGTCTTGTTTCTACATAAAAAATCTTAGTTCAAGACATTGTTCTCTATTGACTTTGGAGCAATATTGCTGAAACACTAAGTGAGGGTTCAAGCCATTAACATCTTCATTATACATATCATTCTATTTTAACCAAAAAAAAAATTATATATCTATAATTTTATAAAAATAAGTAGGGGATTTTTTTTTTTTTTTGAAAGGGGAATATTCATTCAATTAAATGGATAAAAGATCATGACACAAAGCATCCATGGCTGGTGGGGGAGAGTCCTCCATCCAGTACAAATCCTCATCTAATGTATGTCTAGCATATTGAGCCAAAGCATGGGCTACCCTATTCCCACCCCTCCTAATATAGCAAACACTAGACCAATGCAATCCCCTTATCAAATGACAAATATCACCCACAACATTACCAAATAGAGAAGTATCTTCCACAGAAGAAGAGATGGCATGAAAAACATTGCTGTTGTCACCCTCAATAATTAACCTAGAAAAACCAACATCCACAGCAAATTCTATAGCTCTCCTTGGTGTGCACATTCGGTCCACTAGCAGTCATAGCAACCATAACCTCTCCCTTTTCATTTCGAAAAATTGCTCCATAACCAGTTTTGCCTAAATTCGAAAATAGTGCTGCATCAAAGTTGTGTTTGTACGCCTCTGATGGTGGTGGTTGCCATACCTCTCCACTTGGTTGCTGCCTCGTTTGAACATTCAGCTGTGTTTGGGCATGTTTGAAATCTTCAATGCACTCCTCTACTCTTTTGTTCAAGCTACTCGGACTCTTCAATTTTCCTCCATGCAGCAAAGTGTTTCACTGATTCCAGATCAACCACACTTGGGTCCAAAACAGCTCCAACGCTTCTATGATCAAGCACTCCAAAAAATCCTCCATTAGTTGCAACATATCAGACTGTCCATGCTTATATTTCTGTAGTTTACGGACACTTCCATCCCAAATGTCTTGAGTCATTACACAATCCCATAGAGCATGGATGGTGGATTCTGGTTCTATTGTACAAATCGAACATTTATCATCATGGATTACCCTTCTTTTGGTCAGATTCACTGCTATTGGTAAAATCTCATGGCAAACTCACCATGCGAAAACTTTGATTTTATTTGGGATCCGAAACTTCCATATTGCAACCTAAACCTTTTTTGCAACACAGCCCCTAGATGTTCCAACCCGAGTTGCATCAGTTAGGAGTCTCCTTGCCACATGATAAGCAGACTTGACAGTAAACACACCTCTTAGATTATGCAACCAAAATACAGTATTAGCTACATATCTTCGGCTCAACGGAATTTGGCAGATTGCATCAGCTTCGTCCTTGTGAAAGATAGTCCTAATATCCTCATATCTCCATATATTTAACTTCGAATTGATCAGTTCACACACCATCAACTCACCCCAATTTTCTTGGACCAGATTTAGGACTTTGTTTGTGGGAAAATTAGGGAGCCACTTATCCTTCAAAGCATTGATTGAAGCTCCATTACCAACCCTCCAACAGTGGCCGGATTGAAGAATAGGTTGTGCAGCCATCAAACTTCTCCACATATATGAGCAATTAGGTGATTCTTTAGCCTCTAGGAAATTTGTTCTTGGAAAGTACCTTGCTTTAAAACATTGATAGAGTAGCGAATCATTGCCTTGAACCATCCTCCAACCTTGCTTGGCCAACATGGCTAGATTAAAAGCTCTCAAATCTCAAAATCCCATTCCTCCTTCTTTCTTTGAAACAGTCAGCTTATCCCAACTCTTCCAATAAATTTTCCGTTCATTGCCCACTTGACCCCACCAAAATTTTGCACAAAATGCATCTAATTCATCACATAGTTTCAAAGGGATTTGAAAATACACTCATAGTGTAGGTGGGTATGGACTATGCCACAACTTTGATAAGGATTTCTTTGCCAGCTCTAAACAATAACATGCCCTTCCATCCTTGGAGCTTCTTCTAGATTTTGTCTTTCAAGAATGAGAAGGTGTGATACTTGGCTCTCCCAATCAAAGTTGGTAGACCAAGATAAGTTTCAAATCGATCAACCTTCTTCACTCCCAAAACCTCTAAGATTAGACCCTTCTGCTTATCCGAAGTGTTGCTACTGAAATAAGCTGAAGACTTTTCCAAATTAATACTTTACCCAAAAGCTCTTTCATAGGTTTGGAGGATATTTGCTATGGTTTCCCCTTCTGTCTGAGTTGCCTGACAAAATATCAATGAGTCATCTGCAAACATAAGGTTTGTGACCTTTGGTGCCCCCCTACAAATGGAAATTCCCTTAATTTGCCAAGTGGGGGATTGTTGGAATATTTTTATGTAAATAATTATAAATATTGTTAAAATGCCTATTTTAGCAATTCACTTAAATAAGAATTTAAACAATATTTTTTAAAAAATTATAATAATTTATATAAAAATATTCCAACAATCTCCCACTTATTTTTATAAAATTATAGATACATAATAGTGTAAATGGCCTGAACCTTCACTTAGTGTTTCAGCAATGTTGTTCCAAAGTCAATAGTGAACAATGTCTTAAACTATGACATTTTATGTGGAAACAAGATATTGCATCACATACATAATATTCCAGTATGCTACCATGAGCTTCTAAGCCATTACATTATGTAAGAACTCGAAGGTCTAAGGAAGAGATATTATCATCCAGACCTTCGACTCTATAAAGAGATTATCATTTTCATTTATATAAGAACTCAAGGTCTAAGGAAACAACACTTTATTTTATATTACAATATTATAAGAAAAATAGTGCTAATATAAGATAGATTCATTTTTTTCAACAACATAAATATAAGCTATTTCCTTCTTCATGACTGGCTTAAACTTAATCAGCATTTTGGTAAAATCATCATATACATGGCTAGTGGTAATTACATATATTTATTTCATTACTACATATTCAATATAGTGGTATGATTTAATGTATGTGTCTCTAGTACAGTAGAAACCACTTTATACATAAATATAATTTTCATCTTCATAGGGTTAGTAGTCTCTAACTACTAAGAAATACTTTTAAAAACTAAAATTTACATTGTTTCTCATTCATAAGGGACTTAATAGTTAATATTTTTGTCAAAACTTTGGCATCATTATACCACAATTGTATAATAGAAATTCCGACTCATTCTCATTTTATTTTTGGCACAAATACAAGTGTCTATAAAGGCACGATTGTAACTTTGTTATACAATCGAAATGCCAACTTCATATGGCACCATTATTCTCATTTAACAATAGGAGTGTCTTTTCAGGGGCAACGTTGTGTTCAAGCCAAGGGGGTTCAAATGAACCCCCTGACTTGTCAATTTTTTATTTTTTATTTATATATATATATATATAATTTTTTTTTTAACTTTTGTTTTGACCTCTCTAAAATAAAATTTTGAACACTCTGACCCTAAATTTTATTTAAACCCAACTAAAATAAATTTGAATATGATCATCTTAATGCTACTTTCACAATATTTTCACAATAAACGTTATATGGCAAGTTATAACTAGTTTTTATTTTAACCCATAATTAATTTCACTTTTTACCTACCATTAACATCTTACCCCCTAGATTTTGTTATAAAATTTTTGTGAAAGTATTGTGTATTGAGTATTATAAAAAGAAAAAAAGTTTCATTTTTGCTCCTTTATTAAAAATATATATGTATATTCTTTGCTGACTTACTTTACTTTACATTTGTGATTCTTTCCCATTTTCTTTATCTCTCTTTCTCTCTTCTATATTTTCTTAGTTTTTCTCTTTATTTAATCAAATTGTTTGATAAATACTCTATAGATTTTCAAGTCCAAAAAGTTTTTTAGTTCTTGCTCAAATTCCAAGAGAGTGATCACATGTATGATTAAAAAGCCATACATGATTATAAAAACAAAAGCCATACACTTCTAAAGCAAAAACTTATATTAGTTACTATTTTTTTTTTCTTTATTTCACATTACTCCTAGTTCTACTCTTAGATGTGTTAGTATTCTTCTTTATCATATATTTTTATTTAATTGACAATACATATAAATATAATAAGTTATTATTAATTTGAAAAAAATTTATGATTAATTATTTAATTATATTTGTTTTCTTACTAATCTTTAAACTATTAATAACTTTTTTATATTATTGTACAATATAGTTGTATTATATATAGAATTGTATTTAGAATACTATTTTAGATTATTGTATATAATATGGAAGTTGAATGTACCAAAAAAAAAATCATTTTATTTTTTATTTACTCTCATGACAAATTTCTTACTCTATCATTGTTGAACCCCCTAGAAAAAAATCCTAGAGTTGCCACTATGTCTTTTCCACCATAAGACTAAACTTTCACACTTAGGCCAAAAAAAAAATAATAATAATAATCTTAATTCTCAATAGAATTCACATGATTGAAAATTATCATCATCTATGTTATTAGTCCCAAATATCATTTCTCAAATATATATATATATATATATATATATATATATATATATATATCAATCTCATATTTCTCATATTTCAACAACTCCCACTATTTTAGAAAACTAAACGAAAACATGTCATATAAAATTCTCAAATTATTTAAAGGCACATGAGATTTTTCAATTTCACACTAACATTTTTTTAATGACATTTAAACATTGAATGTGACCCCAAGATAGTGTCTAATGCTCTATTGGGGTTATTCTCTCCACTTGTGATTATTTTGAATATCCTAACTGGGGCATTTCAGAAACTCCATGATTTTAGATTAGCTCAAGTGACTCATGTGCAGGGCCAACTTCCAAGGTAATTGTGGGTTCTAGTTAGCTCAACTGGTAAAATCTCTGATGGTTGAATAAGAGATCTGGGGTTCCCCGCCTACACCAAAAACTGATTGGTGTCTTGGTCTGATAATAAAGAGTTATCATCATGAGCGGACGCCATTAAGTTGAAACTCTCTCAACAAAAAAAAAAAAAAAAAAAAAAAAAAAAAAAAAAAAAAAAACTTCCAAGGTAATAGGTTGGCACATATTTTAGCAAAATACGCCCAAGATATAGACAATAGTTATAGTTTTATAACCTGGATAGAGGAAAATCCTCCACTGATTGAGTTAATCATTACTCATGATATACTAAATTTATCTTATTCTTAATAAAGTTACAAGTTTCTCATTAAAAGAAAAAAAACCTGGTTTTACTTCCTCATAAAATTAAATAGTAAATAGTCATATATACATTCCTTTTCTTTTTCTTTTTCTTTTCTTTTTTCTTTTTTTTGAAAGGGAATACATTCCCATATTTAAAACGTCAAAGTATTTGAAAAGAAAACGTTTTATAAGGAAAGATATTTGACAAGGGAATATAGCTAAATACATTAAGCCACTAATGTCCATTTAGTCAGTAATATTTATTTCGGCCATGACTAACACTAGTAAAACCAAATAGTGCAATCACAAAATTGTAGATTAATTTTTCCATCACATGGAATTAGAGAGAGATTTTATGCATATGGATTTTTATTTTTTACTTATAATTTTAAATATGAATAAATTTATCACTTATAACGCATAAAGTCTTTTTAATATTCATAACACTTCACAACCCTTACAAATGCACTGTGATACTTATCAATATTCATCCAAAGAAATTATATGTCAAATAACTAACCCAAATTATATATTTATATATATATATATATATACACACATATTTAAGCCATAAAAAAGTTTTTTATATGGTATCAATACATTGAATAAATTATTAAAAGATACCTTACTCCAAACTCATTGTTTCTTGCCTTTAGGTCATAGTTTTGAAACCTGGACCATTTATAAAAATGGGAAAGAGAAAGATTGAAGGTTTTTAAAACCAAACTAAGGTTCAACCGAAGTCGAACCGTGATAACATCATAAATCATTTAATAATAAAATAAAATACAAATAATAGATAAAATTTATAAAAATGAGCAATATTGATTTAAAAAACATGGAAAAATTAAATAATTTTCAAATACATTATCACAACTTTTAAATAAGAAAAAAATAATAAATGATAAAGCGTAAAACAATACACTACAAGTAGAATTAACCATTCATGTATAAGTTATAATGAGAAATACAAAATAGTATGAACATTAAAATACTTGATAGGCATGTCTTATTTACTTTTTTATATAATAATTTCAACTAAATAAGATATTAATATTATATATAAAAAATGTCTATTTTGTTTATAAAAAAACAAAGGTTAGCTCATGAGATTTATCTCACTAACCATGTCACCCAAGCCAAGTCTTAGGCTTGCCATTTTAACTTTTAAGTTTAAAAATAACTTTAAATAATAATAAAAAAGCCAACTCATTCCCACAATCACAGTTCCCAAGTAATCTGATAACTTCTTCTACACTTTTACTTTTTTTTTCCAACAATCACAGTTTCCAATTTTGTGTCTCTCTCCCTTCTTCTCAGTCTTTCATCTTCAGTCTTCCTCAGTTCTCAAGCAAATTATAACAGATCTGAAGGTAGGTCTCTCTTTCACAGCTTCACCCTTTACTCACTCTCCCTCTTTTTATCCCCGTCTCACTCCTTCTTCCCTAAAGAACATATCCGACCAACTTGAAACTGCTCTTCACGAAGAAATTTTCTGGGGAAGAAACCAGAAAATCCGTGTTTAGTTCAGAAAACCCTATGGTTTGACTGTGGTTCGAGGGGTCCACAGCAAAAATATAATTTCCCTTTTTTTTTTAAAGAACCGTAATAATGACCGGTTTTCGATTAATCCGATTCAATCGTCCGATCCGGTCCGAATTTCAAAACCATGTTTTAGGTTGCTTTTTATTTGTGTGCTTGTTGAAATTTTCCACCATTAATCACCAAGGCTTCAAAACTAAATCTTCTTAAATTTGTTATTACACTTGCCAAAATTTATTATATATGTATAATAATTCAAATAAAAAATTTGTAAGCATTTTCTTCATAAACTGGTGCTCGTGGTATTCTCCATGAATTACCACTATAAGGTCTCATGCAACCTACTTATAAATATACTATAGGGAATAAACAATCCACAATGGGAAACTCAAGCAATTGATTTTATTGTCCACCTATATTTCTACAATTTCTCAAGTGTTACAATAGGAAACTCTCTTGTTCCCGTGGTGTTACACATGCTTTTTCTCTCTTTGTTTCTCTTTCAGACATTTTCCCAACTTCTTTTTCCTCTACCTCAGACATCCTCCCACATTTGCCCATCTCCCCCCCCCCCCTCCCCCTTTATAGTTACATTCCTTGTTCTTATCTTTACATTTGTCTTGTTGCCAGCCAAATTCTCAGGGATATTTTCCTCTACTTTATCGGTTTCCTACCTTCCCTTATCCTGGAATTCTGACTTTTTGGGAGGTGTTTGTATTGTTCAGGCTGTATCATATGCATTCAATGCAGTAGAGGTTAGGTGAGAACCCCTTATTAATGCGGAGGAAAAATCTTCAATTTTCTTGAGTGTTTAGGAAGTTTCTCGTGGTTCCAGGCGTCTTCTAGAAACCATACATGGATCATCCGTACAACATGCCTCGGGTAATGCTAGCTTCTTACCTTTTCCACGGGAAATGCTTTTCCGCATCGCTTTCCTCTTCTGTAGTACTTAAGATGGTCCAGCTTCCTTTCTTCCATAGCCCATTGCCCCTAGGCCTTCCTTCTAGTACATAGACTAGGCCCAATCTGTTCCTCGTGGCCCAATTACTTCTTGGACTGAAGGCTTGGAGGGGGACTCTTCCACTCTCCACATAGATAATCATATTATATTTACCATAAACATTGAATTTTTTTTCAAATTGATGTTCCTAAAAACAACAATAAATAAATTTATTTATTTTCATAACCTTCAAAATTTCATTTAAATAACAACATTTCATATAAATTAAATTCCACTATAAAAATAAAGAATAAGTTGAGAGATATTACCTAAATTGTACTTTAAATTCATCTCATAACATGAGAAGAAAAATTGCCATCAAATCATGTATAATTTAGGTGGTAGAGTTGAGGCATGGACCAACTCACTATCTTGAGACAATATGAGCCGTCTACAAATTTATTCGATGTAGTAGATAAATAATTTATCCTTACAAGTTTACACTACTTGTAGGATATGAAACTCTCATAACAGTACTTTCTTTACTCAAAATAATATTGTGTAGAAAACATGGTTATAAATGTGTGTGTGTGTGTATATATATATATATATATATATATATATATATATATATATAAAGTTTAGATCATTATATATACTAGTAAGTTGCCCGTGCAATGCACGGATAATTTTGTGATATTTTATGTAAGACGATTTTGGATAATGTTACACATATTATTAAGAAAATTAAATTAAATTAGAGTAAAAAAACATATACATTTTGAGATTTAAAAAAAAAAAATAATACTTTAGTAGCTTCATTGCATATTTGTAGCCTTCTCAAGGTAAGATTTTTTTTTTTTTTTTTTAAAATCATGAAACTAAAAATAAATGCAAAAGAGTAATGGGACCATGAAAATCAACTAATGTTTGCTGCATTTACAGATTTTATATTATAAAATGAAAGTATGTCAAACTCTCTCACTATCTTCCACTCATTGATAGTGTAATATTATGACATAGTGTGAGTAAGTGTGTATGCACATGTCTTATAAATGATTTAAAACCAAAGTAGAATATGGTTTTATATTGCACACCAAATATTCTACCTACTTATATACCAAAAACAAAAGCTATCCAACCAAATTACACAAACCTAAATCATGTTTAAGCCCCCCTTTTTTTTTTTTTTTTTTTAAAAAAAAAAAAAAAAAAACTTGTAGGGGTTTCGGCTGCTTGATGGTGGTGGAAAGCCAGTATGACAGAGGTGGCGGCTCCTTAGATTCCTCTTTCTCTTTCTTTCAAATGTTTTGTCAATCTCAAGTCTTTTATTTTGGTAATAGTAACACAATGCGTTTTATTTAACAATCCACAACATTTTTATGTCTCTCTATCTCTCTCTAGGGTCTTATCTGGTTAGTTATTACTATTAGTCCTTAATTTTTTTTTTTCTTCTGTTTTTAAAATATTAAAATGGTGGGGTAACTATTGGGAACTCTCAAAGTACCATAAATGCATACTCCCCATCTCACATAACTGTAGGTCTCACTAATTAAATTTATGATGGGACCTAAAATTCATGTGAGAGGGAGAAGTACGCATTTATGGTACTTCCGGAGTATTCAATAATTTTCTCTAGCAAAAAATTACAATATTAAATATTTGTATAGATTTAAATCTAAATAATGTACAGGCTGGTTCTAGGCCTAGACAACTTAGGCAATGCTTAAGGTCACCCACACAGGAAAAGACCCTTCATTGTTTGTCAGAAATGATTTCAATTCTTAGAAATCAATCTTCCTCGTGGTACCACCCAATCTCAAAAATGTCCACATGCAGATGAATCTCTCCCTCTTTCTATATCTTATAACACCAAAATCAATATTAGAAATTAGGATTTAGCTTCCTTTCACCATGTAATGTCTCATGATATTTGATTCTCTATTGGAAATTAATCTTTGTTTTGTTAATAATAATTCATCGATTAATGTGTTAATTTTGTCTTTACTTAAACAAGTTGAGACTATTAGGTGATCCTTTTTTTTTTTTTAAATAGATTAATTTCTTTGATAAATTAGAGTCTATATTTAACACTTTAAAATGTATTTTATTATTGTCATATTATAATTTTATATTGTCAATATTTATTTTCTTAATTATAAATGTCTACTAGAAAATATCAATTTGGATACGAAAAACATAGAGAGAAAGAGAGGGGGGTGGGGTGAGGGGGGGGAGGAGGTGGAGAGAAAAAAATAGAAAAATTAATTAAATCTCAAATATGATATTTTGATAAATTTACTATTAGCAATAATAAAAAGTATAAAAAAATTAAATTAAAAAAACTCACAAAAGAACAAGAAAGTTAAAAATAATAATAATTAGAAGATAATGAAATACTTACATGTAATGATGTTCAAAACATGTAATATGAAATAAAAAAATTAGATTCTTTCTTAATTCATGTATCACTTACAAAGTTTTACTTATAATATTTGTTAAAAATTTTAATGTAAAATTAAAATTAATAAAATCCTAGTTAATATCTATCACCAAATCATTAAGCATATTATTATCAATTAAAAAAGAAAAATATTACATACACAATATTTTCATTACATTTTCACAATAAATCCAGTAGCAGATTTTTACTTGTTATTGGTAGGCAATAAAGTAACTTCAATGATGGATTCAAATTAAAAACTCGTAACAACTTATCATATAGGATTTATTATGAAAATATTGTGAAAGTAATTAACAAAAAAAGTATCTCAAAAAATAAGAAAATAAAATTGTTATAATATTGGATGTAATCGATATTTAAAATAAATAATATCTCATTTATAGTTGTTCACCTCAAACTTATCGAGCGGGCCTATATATAAGATTGAATTCAGAAAAGATAATGAAGACAGTGAAATACATTTGGTGTAAAGTGTAAACACATCATTGACCCTCGAAAAGACACTATCCACAAACTAATATTAGGTCCCAAGGGGCTAGTCAAAAGGTTACGTGCATAAAACGAAAAACGTCAACCATGAGAAATTAAAAATTCTTTCAAACTATGAAGAGCCATCTGTGAGTCAATGGACAGCCCCCAAGCCTTAACAATTACCATCATTCATAACAAAATTTCTTCTTCCCCTTCTACTATATATACACTAGTAAGTAATGTTAGAGGTAGAAAGAATCAATAGCAATTATTGTCTTTTCTACCAACATGAGTGTGATGTGTTGTCAAATGTTGTACTTCTCCTTAGTATCATTTTGTTGTTCATCAGCTCTCCAACTCATGAAGATGTAATTTCATCACCCAGTGAGGTAGATGACGAACCCAAAATATTCCAGACCTACATTGTCCATGTCAAAAAGCCGGAGAGCGGAGCCCTTATGCAACAGGAAGAAATAGAAAGCTGGTATCATTCATTGTTGCCAGTTACCAACTCAAGCTCAAAATGTGATTACTGAGTTTGCAGCGAGATTAACAGCAGAGGAAGCAAAAGCCATGGAGGAGAAGGATAATGTTTTGTTTGTTCGTAAAGAAACTACATTGGCTTTGCATACAACTCATAGTCCTAAATTCTTGGGATTGCATCAAGAGGGGGATTTTGGAAAAAAACCAAATCTTGGTAAGGGTGTGATAATAGGTGTTTTGGACACCGGGATAACACCAAATCATCCTTCATTCAGAGATCATGGAATGCCTCCTCCGCCAGCTAAATGGAAAGGAAAGCGTGAATTTGAAGGGATGGCCTGTAATAACAAGCTCATCGGTGCAAGAACTTTCCAATACGTGGCTACAGAAAAAGATGCCTTTTTCTCCAAGCCACCATTAATTGGATGACGATGGGCATGGTACCCACGTTTCAAGCATAACTGCGGGAAATTTTGTTAAAGGCGACAATGTACTGCGGAATGCCAAAGGCACAGCAGCTGGTACAGCTCCTTTGGCTCACTTGGCGATGTATAAAGTATGTTCCGGAGATGGTTGCCCAGCTAGTGCTATATTAGCTGGATTTGACGCAGCTATTGAAGATGGTGTGGATGTTATTTCCGTCTCACTTGGTGTTCTTGCAGGTTTTCTTCCATGACATAGTTGGAATAGGTGCATTCAGAGCAATGGAAAGAGGGATTTTTGTGAGGCAATGAGGATGGCAGTAAGCAATTCTACAGGAAAGGAAAAGCTCAAGTACAATGATATACGAGATTTAATTCTGGCTGAGGAGATTCGCCGAAGAGATGCAGGTGAAACCTCAGGATCTGGTTCTGCCCTAAACCTTGAGACAAGAGGAAGAGGTAATGACAGAAATTCAAACCGGGGTAGATCAAAATCCAAAAATTCTAATCGAAATAGAAGTAAATCTAGATCAGGCCAACAAGTACAATGCTGGAACTGTGGGAAAATAGGTCACTTTAGGAATCAATGCAAAAGTCCTAAGAAGAAGAATGGAGATGATTCTGCTAATGCTGTAACAGAAGAGGTACAGGATGCATTACTTCTTGCAGTAGACAGTCCACTTGATAATTGGGTTTTGGATTCAGGAGCTTCGTTTCATACCACTCCACACCGAGAAATCATACAGAATTATGTTGCAGGTGATTTTGGTAAGGTGTATTTGGCTGATGGTTCAGCCTTGGATGTTGTAGGTATGGGAAACGTCCGGATATTGTTGCCCAATGGATCTGTTTGGTTACTGGAGAAGGTTCGACATATTCCTGACTTGAGGAGGAATCTGATTTCTGTTGGACAAGTTGATGATGAAGGACATGCAATACTATTTGTTGGTGGTACTTGAAAGGTTACAAAGGGAGCTAGGGTATTGGCTCGTGGAAAGAAGACCGGTACTCTGTACATGACCTCAAGTCCAAGAGACACAATTGCAGTTGCTGATGCAAGTACTGATACAAGCCTATGGCACCGCAGACTTGGTCATATGAGTGAGAAAGGGATGAAGATGCTGCTGTCAAAAGGAAAACTACCAGAATTGAAGTCCATTGATTTTGACATGTGTGAAAGTTGCATCTTAGGAAAGCAGAAAAATGTGAGCTTCTTGAAAACTGGCAGGACACCAAAGGTTGAAAAATTGGAGTTAGTACACACTGATTTGTGGGGGCCTTCTCCGGTTGCATCCCTTGGAGGTTCAAGGTACTACATCACTTTCATTGATGACTCAAGCAGAAAGGTATGGGTTTATTTTCTGAAAAATAAATCAGATGTATTTGAAACCTTTAAGAAGTGGAAGGCCATGGTTGAGACAGAAACAGGTTTGAAAGTAAAATGTTTGAGGTCAGATAATGGAGGAGAGTACATAGATGGAGGGTTTAGTGAGTATTGTGCTGCACAGGGAATTAGGATGGAGAAGACCATTCCTGGGACACCACAGCAGAATGGTGTGGCTGAGCGCATGAACAGAACTCTCAATGAGCGTGCTAGGAGTATGAGGTTGCATGCTGGACTACCAAAAACTTTTTGGGCTAATGCTGTTAGCACTGCAGCTTACCTGATAAACCGAGGACCTTCAATTCCCATGGAGTTCAGACTTCCTGAGGAGGTTTGGAGCGGTAAAGAGGTAAAGTTTTCACACTTAAAAGTTTTTGGTTGTGTTTCTTATGTTCATATTGATTCTGATGCTCGTAGTAAACTTGATGCAAAGTCAAAAATATGCTTTTTCATTGGCTATGGTGATGAGAAATTTGGCTATAGGTTTTGGGATGAACAAAACAGGAAAATCATCAGAAGTAGAAATGTGATATTTAATGAACAGGTTATGTACAAGGACAGGTCAACTGTAGTGTCAGATGTTACAGAGATAGATCAAAAGAAATCTGAGTTTGTCAACTTAGATGAATTGACTGAAGGTACTGTCCAGAAAAGGGGTGAAGAAGATAAGGAGAATGTAAATTCACAGGTAGATCTGAGTACACCTGTAGCTGAAGTCCGCAGATCTTCCAGAAACATTAGACCTCCACAGCGTTATTCACCAACTCTAAATTATCTCCTGTTGACTGATGGTGGTGAGCCAGAGTGTTATGATGAAGCCTTGCAAAATGAGAATTCAAGCAAGTGGGAGTTAGCCATGAAGGATGAGATGGATTCCTTATTGGGGAATCAAACATGGGAACTGACTGAATTGCCAGTAGGAAAGAAGGCTTTGCACAACAAGTGGGTATACAGAATAAAGAATGAGCATGATGGTAGCAAACGTTACAAGGCCAGATTAGTTGTTAAAGGGTTCCAGCAGAAAGAGGGCATTGACTTCACAGAGATATTTTCTCCAGTTGTGAAGATGTCAACAATTAGACTGGTACTAGGAATGGTGGCTGCAGAAAACTTACATCTTGAGCAGTTAGATGTGAAGACAGCATTCCTTCATGGTGACTTGGAGGAAGACCTTTACATGATTCAGCCAGAAGGGTTCATTGTTCAGGGACAAGAGAATCTAGTCTGCAAACTGAGAAAGAGTTTGTATGGCCTAAAACAAGCTCCAAGACAGTGGTACAAGAAATTTGACGGTTTTATGCATAGAATTGGGTTCAAGAGATGTGAAGCTGATCATTGTTGCTATGTTAAGTCTTTTGACAATTCTTACATTATATTAATGTTGTATGTGGATGATATGCTTATTGCAGGGTCTAGCATTGAGGAGATTAATAATCTGAAAAAGCAATTGTCCAAACAGTTTGCAATGAAGGATTTGGGAGTTGTAAAGCAAATTCTTGGCATGAGAATCATTAGAGACAAGGCTAATGGTACATTGAAGCTTTCACAGTCAGAGTATGTGAAGAAAGTCCTTAGCAGATTCAACATGAATGAAGCTAAACCAGTGAGCACACCCTTGGGTAGTCATTTCAAACTAAGCAAAGAACAGTCACCGAAGACAGAGGAAGAAAGGGACCATATGAGCAAGGTGCCCTATGCCTCAGCTATTGGCAGCTTGATGTATGCTATGGTATGTACAAGGCCAGACATTGCACATGCAGTGGGAGTTGTGAGCAGATTCATGAGTAGGCCTGGAAAGCAGCATTGGGAGGCAGTCAAGTGGATTCTGAGATATCTGAAGGGTTCATCAGATACATGTCTTTGCTTCACAGGTGCAAGTTTGAAACTGCAGGGTTATGTAGATGCTGATTTTGCTGGTGATATTGATAGTAGAAAGAGTACTACTGGGTTTGTTTTTACTCTGGGTGGTACAGCTATATCATGGGCTTCAAATCTACAGAAGATTGTTACTTTGTCTAGTACAGAAGCTGAGTATGTTGCAGCAACTGAAGCTGGAAAGGAGATGATTTGGCTACATGGTTTCTTAGATGAATTGGGTAAGAAGCAGAAGATGGGCATTCTACACAGTGACAGTCAGAGTGCAATCTTTCTTGCCAAAAATTCGGCTTTTCATTAAAAGTCGAAGCACATACAGACAAAATACCACTTTATCCGTTACCTTGTTGAAGATAAGCTGGTAATGCTTGAGAAGATTTGTGGATCTAAGAACCCGGCAGACATGTTGACTAAAGGTGTCACTATTGAGAAGTTGAAGCTGTGCGCAGCTTCAATTGGTCTTCTAGCTTGAGGACAGGAGGATGAGTTGCAGGGATGAAGGATTGTGTTTTGGAGGATTGTGGTTGATATTTGCAGCTTGTGAGCCCTTAAGGGCTAAGGTGGAGCTAATGGAGGAGTTTGCTCATGTAGCTTGATCAATTCAAGCCAAGGTGGAGATTTGTTGAAGTGGGCCGTGTGTGGCTTGAATTACCAAGCCCAATTATTCTTCTAAACCAAATACAAGCAGTATTAGGAAACCCAATTCAACTAGGATTATAATTCCTAGTACAAGCCGACCTACATATATATATATATATATGGGGTTTGTGATACTTGGCAAGCAGTGAGAATTAGAGATAATTCCTAATAACCTAGCAGCCGCATAAGAAGAAAGAATAGTGTTTTCTTGTCTTGTGGGTGAGAGAGAGTTAGGGTGTATTGGGAATTGGGTTTCTTGAGAGTGTTCTTGTGCACTATTGTATCTCCTTATTTAATAGTGAAATCCCTGCAACTCCGTGGACGTAGGCAAATTGCCGAACCACGTAAATATTGTCTTGTGCGTGTGATTGTTTTCTTTGACGTGTGTTTTCTCTATTTGTTTTGTTTCTCACAGGTTGGAATTTTAGGTAAAATTCCCTACAAGAAGCATTAAAGCCATAGCAAGGCTTGGAAATGGAGAAGAATTTAATGGTGAAACCCTTTTTCAGCCTACTAATTTCAATTCCAAGTCATTGCCTCTTGTTTATGCAGGTTATATTTCATCATCACCATTCTGCAGCCTGGTAACGTTGAATAAAGTCAATGTGAAAGGAAAGATGGTGCTATGTGCAGGGGGAGGGGGACAAGAGGCAATATGTAGGGAATTAACCTGAAATTCCCAATTTGTGAGAAACAAAAATAGAGAAAACACACGCCAAAGAAAAACAATCACACGCACAAGATAATATTTATGTGGTTCGGCAATTTGCCTACGTCCATAGAATTGCAGGGATTTCACTATTATCAGGGAAAAATACAAAGTGCGGCTATAGTTTTTTCACACTCTCTCAAGACGACAACAACAAAATCCTAATCACCAAAAAAGATTTCTATATCCTACACACAGGATTCACAAATGGGCTAGAAAACGGGCCAGGAGGCTTGTCCATGAGCCCTCCGGCTTAGGCCTGTTGGCCTAAGCCTTCGCTCCATGAACTAAGTCTCAGAAAATCTCTCATTAAAAATCATGCAACATTATTTCAGGTCGGGTCATCAACCGGATCAAACACGAACTAGGCTCCACAAAGCCTAACAAATCTCCCACTTGGAGACTAGTTCAATCACCAACATCAGCCGCTATCCTCCCAAAAAAACATCCCTCATCCTTGCAACTCATCATCTTGTCCTCAAGCTAGAAAACCAACTGAAGCTGCGCACAGCTTTAACTTCTCAATAGTGACACCCTTAGTCAACATGTCTGTCGGGTTCTTAGATCCACAAATCTTCTCAAGTATTACTAGCTTATCTTTAACAAGGTAACAGATAAAGTGGTATTTTGTCTGTATATGCTTCGACTTTGAATGAAAACCCGAATTTTCAGCAAGAAAAATTGCACTCTCATTGTCACTATGTAGAATGCCCATCTCCTATTTCTTACCCAATTAATCTAAGAAGCCATGTAGCCAAATCATCTCCTTTCCAGCCTCAGTTGCTACAATATACTCAGCTTCTGTAGTAGACAAAGTAACAATATTTTGTAAATTTGAAGCCCATGACATAGTTGTACCACCCAGAGTAAATACAAACCCAGTAGTACTCTTTTTACTATTAATATCACCAGCAAAATCAGCATCTACATAACCCTGTAGTTTTAAACTTGCACCTGTAAAGCAAAGACATTTATCTAATGAACCCTGCAGATATCTCAGAATCCACTTGACTGCCTCCCAATGCTGCTTTCTTGTCCTACTCATGAATCTACTCACAACTCCCACTGCATGTGCAATATTTGGCATTGTACACACCATAGCATACATGCTGCCAATAGCTGAGGCATAGGGCAACTTGCTCATATAGTCCCTTTCTTTGGTGACTGTTCTTTGCTTAGTTTGAAATGACTACTCAAAGGTGTGCTCACTAGTTTAGCTTCATTTATGTTGAATCTGCTGAGAACTTTCTTCACATACTCTAACTGTGAAAGCTTCAATGTACCATTAGCTTTGTCTCTAATGATTCTCATACCAAGGATTTGCTTTACAGCTCCCAAATCCTTCATTGCAAACTGTTTGGACAATTGCTTCTTCAGATTATTAATCTCCTCAATGCTAGACCCTGCAATAAGCATATCATCCACATACAACAGTAATATGATGTAAGAATTGTCAATAGACTTAACATAACAACAGTGATCAGTTTCACATCTCTTAAACCCAATTATATGCATAAAACTATCAAGTTTCTTGTACCACTATCTATGAGCTTGTTTTAGGCCATACAAGTTCTTTCTCAGTTTGCAAACTAGATTCTCTTGTCCCTGAACAATGAACCCTTTTGGCTTAATCATGTAAATGTCTTCCTCCCAGTCACCATGAAGGAATGCCGTCTTCACATCTAACTGCTCAAGATGTAAGTTTTCTACAGCCACCATTCCCAATACCAGTCTAATTATTGACAACTTCACAACTAGAGAAAATATCTTTGTGTAGTCAATGCCCTCCTTTTGCTGGAACCCTTTAACAACTAATCTGGCCTTGTAACATTTGCTACCATCATGCTCATTCTTTATTCTGTATACCCACTTGTTATGCAAAGCTTTCTTTCCTACTGGCAATTCAGTCAGTTCCCATGTCTGATTCCCTAATAAGGAATCCATCTCATCCTTCATGACTAACTCCCACTTGCTTGAATTCTCATCTTGCAAGACTTCATCATAACACTCTGGCTCACCACCATCAGTCAATAGGAAATAATTTAGAGTGGGTGAATAACGCTGTGGAGGTCTAATGTTCTTGGAAGATCTGCGGACTTTAGTTACAAGTGTACTTTGATCTACCTGTGAATTTACATTCTCCTTATCTTTTTCACCCATTTTCTGGACAGTACTTTCAATCAATTCATCTAAGTTGACAAACTTAGATTTATTTTGATCTATCTCTATAACATCTGGCACTACAGTTGACCTGTCCTTATACATAACTTGTTCATTAAATATCACATTTCTACTTCGGATGATTTTCTTGTTTTATTCATCCCAAAACCTATAGCCAAATTTCTCATCACCATAGCCAATGAAAAAACATATTTTAGACTTTGCATCAAGTTTACTACAAGCATCAAAATCAATATGAACATAAGAAACACAACCAAAAACTTTTAAATGGGAAAACTTTATCTCTTTACCACTCCAAACCTCCTCAGAAAATCTGAACTCCATGGAAATTGATGGTCCTCGGTTTATCAGGTAAGCTACAGTTTTAACAGCATTAGCCCAGAAAGTTTTTGGTAGTCCAGCATGCAACCTCATACTCCTAGCATGCTCATTGAGAGTTCTGTTCATGCGCTCAACCACACCATTCTGCTATGGTGTCCCAGGAATGGTCTTCTCCATCCTAATTCCCTATGCAGCACAATACTCACTGAACCCTCCATCTATGTACTCTCCTCCATTATCTGGCCTCAAACATTTTACTTTCAAACCTGTTTCTCAATTCATATGATTTTTAGTTTTTAATTTTTTTTATTTAGTTAAAATTAATAAATTAATTTTTTTAATTTAAATGCTGACGTGGAATTTTTTAATGCCAAAAAACATTTTCATTATTAATGTAGGCCATGTGGACATTAATTTAGTATTATTTATTTCTGTCATTTGCTACGTTAGCTTTCTCTGTTTCTGATGTAACGGCAAGGACCAAAACGGGAAGCGTTTTTCAAGATAAGGACTAAAAGCGGTAAAAATAAAATGTAGGGACTAAAATGGGAATAGTCTGAAAATGTAGAGACTAAAATGTGCTTTTTGCCTTTAAAATAATAACATACTAACATAATAAATAATCTTTAAAATGGTATGTGTAGGGATAAGGGCCTAAAATCATATATTGGGCCTTCGACCTTGGCCGAAGACATTGATTAGTCCGAGGACGATTAAACAATAATGAGAGTGTCAAGCTCAGAGTCCCATAAATAACATGCAGACAGAAAGGTTGGGAAAGGTGGTCCGAGGTGGAGTATTTCCTCGAATAAACGAAGCACAAATCGAATGCATATCCTATCATTCAAGGTGAGCTTCCAAGGAGTTTCAGTGATAGGGACCTTCATCACGAACGTACAAGAGGGATAGGAACTTAGAAATATCTAAGGGAAAGCTGTTACCACCGCATTGAATGCTCTGCAAGTAACTTTCTAACTGCATTAATGTGGAGAAAACCTCTAAAACAGTGCTGTCTTAGCTACCTCAACTCACAGAAGGCCTGAAGGGGTGTCCGATGGGACAAGCACTCAAGTAGTGGCTTAACTAATCAATAAATGTAGGGTCAAGATCATCGAAAGGTAACTATATAATGCAAGAAACCCTCCGTGGAGAGAGGATCAAGAAATCAAGAGAGAAACACTATAGCAATCAAGAACCAACTGTTTAATCGAACTTGTAAGAAATACATAAAAACTGACTTCCTCAGACTTTGTCAATGAGGATTTTCTTTGGATTAATTCAATCTACTTCCCTATTTTTGTCAATTGAGTTCACTTTATTTGTTGTCCAACTCATTTTAACCCAGTTTTCCAACTCACTCTCTACAAATTCATTGTTTTGGGATTTTTGGGCCTAGGTCCATCTATCGTCTAGGCAAGGGACTCAAATCTGGTCCTTACAATTGGCGTCGTCTGTGGGAATCTTTGGTGTCTGACATGCAACTATGGTAGGGTCAGGCCCACACCAGGCAGAATCTATGGGGTCCCAACGTGAAGATCACTTTGTCAATTTGGAGCAAAGAAGGGACCGTGATGTTAGTATGCATACCACCCGCACTAGCAAGAGCCAGTCACGAAATGCGAGCCACCTTTCTCATGAGGAAGATACCAGGGCTCTGTAACTAAAAATCGACCATCTAAAGAGAAAACTGCGTCACCAACGGCGAAAAAGAACTCCATCCATTTCTGACTCTTTTGTTAATGATGAAGAAGATCACAATTACAGATGCAGGTCAAGGACTCCTCCCAGTGAGTCTTTCTCATATGATGAAGACGTCCATCATGAGCATAGAAACGAAAGTTCATCTTCCAAAGGCCTAGGAAATGACGCAATGAGTAAAGCACTTAACCAAATCTCCAAATCACCCTTCACATGCAAAATTGAGGGAGGGAGACTTCCTCGGCGATTCACTCAGCCAACGTTCACCATGTACAATGGCCGGACGGACCCTGTGGAGCATGTGAGCCACTTTAACCAAAGAATGGCTGTGCACTCCAAGAATAAGGCCTTGATGTGCAAGGTGTTCCTCTTCAGTTTAGGGCCCGTGGCCATAAGGTGGTTTGACAGCTTGGGAGCAAGCTCTATTGATTCCTTTAAGGAGCTCACTCAGGCATTTAGATCCTACTTTATCACGTGCAGCAAGGTCCCACGGCCTTTAGATTCATTGTTGTCTCTGTCCATGAGAAAGGGGGAGACCTTAAAAACATATCTGAATAGATACTGGGAGATTTTCAATGAGATAGATGGCAACTTTGACGACGTGGCCATCAAGACTTTCAAGGTCGGCCTACCCACTAAGCATGGCTTAAAGAAGTCTTTGACTAGGAAACCCGCCACTAATGTACGCCAATTCATAGATAGGATAGATAAGTATAAACGGGTCGAGGAAGACCAACAGCAAGGTAAAGAGAAGAGTAAGGTTATCCCTCAGGAGAGGAGGGATTTTAGGTCGGACCGTTATAACAATAACAGACCCCGAAGGGATTTTGCCGGACAATCCGGGCCTACGGCTCCTCAAATGGTTAATACTGTGTTCCGAGAACCAATGCATCAAGTCTTGGAGAAGATCAAGAATGAGCCGTATTTTAAATGGCCAAACAAGATAGGAAGAGACCCTTTAAGGCACAACCAAAGCCTCCATTACCAATATCATTAAGAGCGGGGGCATACCATCGAGGATTGCAGAACTTTATCGAATCATCTAGAGTAGCTAGTCAGAGAGGGAAGGTTGCAGTAGTTTTTGTATCGGCCTAACGAGCAGGGAGACTAGTCAAGGTCAGGGGCACACGAGAATGCTTCTTCAAGGCCTCCTTTGGGCACCATTAACATCATCTTTGCCGCTCTTGGGAGAATCGGTTCGCAACCCCCTAGAGTGATGTCTGTGGCTCGGCCACTCGTCGAGGATGTTAATCCTATGCCGAAGAGGGCCAGATTAGAGGTTCGACCGGCGTTGAGCTTTTCGGATGAGGATAAGATTGGAACCATACAACCACATGATGATGATTTGATGATCACGCTCAAGATAAGAGGATACGACGTGAAGAGAGTAATGGTAGACTAGGGCAGTAGTGCAGAGGTAATGTATCCTAATTTATACAAGGGGCTAAACCTGAAACCTGAGGATTTTACAACATAAGATTCACCTTTGATAAGTTTTGATGGGAAAGTTGTCATCCCAATGGGTCAGATTAGACTACCCGTACAGGCAGGATTGGAGGTAATAGAGGTGAACTTTATTGTGGTGGATGTCTATTCTCCCTACACGGCCATCATGGGAAGACCCTAGCTTCATGCCCTGGGAGTTGTTTCTTTACCTCTGCATCTGAAGGTGAAATATCCATCTAGGAACCAAATCGAAGAGCTTGTTGGGAGTTAATCCTCGGTTAGGCAGTGCCTGGTGGTCGCCATTTTGCATCAGCTAGACGCTGAGCCCTCGGCCTTTACCAAGGTGGGCTCATAACAATCAAAGACCCCAGCGTCACCCGCCAATGGGCTGGCCAAAGAGGTGAAATGCGAGGATTTGGAGAAGATTGTTGTGGGGATGATTTAGAGAAGTTTTTTCAAGTCGGAGCTTAGCTACCTCCACAGGAGAAGAAAGAGTTGATAGATTTTCTCAAGGGGAACGTCAATGTGTTCGCATGGAATGCTTACGAAGCTCCAGGGGTGGATCCGAGATTTATCTGTCATCATTTGAAGGTCAACCCATCTGTCACCCCTAAAAGCAACTCCTCAATGCTCATCCAAGGATCATTCTGATGCTGTCAGGGATGAGGTAATAAAGTTCAAACAAGCTGGGGCTATTAAGGAGGTTTTTTATGCCAAGTGGTTGGCCAATACCGTAGTAGTAAAAAAGAAGAATGGAAAGTGGCGAGTGTGCGTAAACTTCACAGATTTGAACAAAGCGTGCCCAAAAGATCATTTCCCTATGCCTCGGATAGAGCAGCTAGTGGATGCCACTATAGGCCATCCTCAAATGAGCTTTTTGGACGCTTTTCATGGCTACCACCAAATACCTTTAGCTTTGGACGATCAAGTTATTTCTACTGGGAATTACCATTACAAGGTAATGCCCTTTGGTTTAAAGAATGTAGGGGCTACCTACCAGAGGATGATGACCAGGATATTTGAGCCATAGTTAGGAAAAAACATTGAAATTTATATAGATGATATGGTGGTGAAGAGTAAGACAGAATCCAAGGACGTCAATGACCTCGGGGATATCTTTGGGATATTAAGGAGAGACAAGCTACGTCTTAACGCTTCTAAGTGTTCTTTTGGTGTTGGGTCAAGAAAGTTCTTGGGGTACATGGTTACACACCGTGGAATTGAAGTTAACCCTAACCAAATTAAGGCGATCAACGATTTACAGCCACCTCGGAATCCTAAGGAGATCTAGAAGCTAACAGGGATGACTGCTGCTCTAAACTGATTCATCTCTTGGTTAGCAGACAAGTGTAGACCTTTCTTCCAATTGTTAAACAACTGGAAGGGATTTAAAGGACTAAGGAGTGTGTTCTAGCCTTCCAGCAGTTGAAGGAATATCTATCTCGTCCCCCCATTATGTCCAAGACCGAGGTGGATAAGGTCTTATTTACCTACATCGTAGTGGCTCCCCATGCGATAAGCTTGGTGATGATATGGGTCGATGCTGGTGTGCAAAGGCCAGTTTATTATGTAAGCAAGTCACTACATGAGGCCAAGGTCTGTTACCTACCACTGGAGAAAGTCATTTTGGCAGTGGTGCATGGCACCTATAAGCTCCCCCATTACTTCCAATCACACACGATTGTTATCCTCACCCAGCTCCCACTTAGATCTCTGCTTTAGAGCACTGATTACACTGGGAGAATTTCTAAATAGGGTACAATCCTAGGAGCCTTTGATAACAAGTACATGTCTCGCACCTCTGTCAAGGGTCAAGTCCTCACCGATCTGGTGGCTAAGTTTGCTGAAACTCTGTTAGAAGAAAGAATGGAAAAGCAGAACATGGGTGACAAATCGGTTGGTGCAATCTCCTTACAAGAACCTTTGTCTTGGAAGGTATATGTTGATGGTGTGGTGAACCACAAAGGATCTGGAGTGGATAGTTCTAATATCTCCTGAGAGGATTACAATTGAGAAATCCTTGAGATTGGGCTTCTCGGCCGCAAATAATAAGGCTAAGTATGAAACTCTGTTGGCCGGGATGACCATGGTTTAGAAGATGGGTGGAAAAGCTATGGAAATGTTCTCAGATTCAAGACTGGTTGTAAGCCAAGTTCAAGGAGAGTTAAAAGCCAGAGATCTCAGAATGCAGGAGTACTTGAGCTAGGTTAGACATTTACAGTCAAAATTTTAATCTTTTAACTTATCACAAATCCCTAGAAGAAGGAATACACATTCTGACTCTTTTGCCACATTGGCAACCTCCTTGACACAAAATTTATCTCGGGTGATTCTTTTGGAAGACTTATATAAGCCTACTGAGGTAAGGGGCAATGTGGTTCACATTCATCAAATTAAGGTAAGACTTAGCTGGATAGATTCCATAGTATTGTTTCTTAAGGAGGATGTCCAACCCTAGGATAAGTTCGAGGCTAAAAAGGTATGGAGGAAGGCTCCTTGGTTTTGGCTATCCAAGGACCAAAGTTGTACAAGAGATCCTTTTCTGACCCATACCTGTTATGCATACACCCTGAAGCAATTGAGCTACTCCTAGAAAAGTTACATGAATGGATTTGTGGAAGGCACATAAAGGGCCGGTCTTTGTCTCATAGGGCCCTTACACAAGACTATTGGTGGCCAAATATGCAGAAGGAAGTACAAGAATATATGAAGAAGTGTGACCAGTGCCAAAGATTTGCACCAAACATTCATCAACTAGGAGGAGTCCTTAACCCACTATCTAGCCCTTGGCCTTTTGCTCAATAAGGATTGGACATTGTAGGTCCTTTCCCTAAAGCAGTAGGGAATAAAAGATACTTGTTGGTCGGCACGGATTACTTTACCAAGTAGGTTGAAGCTGAACCTTTGACAAATATCAGAGATGCAGATGCTAAGAAATTTATTTAGAAGAATATTGTCACTCAGTTTGGAATCCCTCATACACTCATCTTAGACAACGGATTGCAATTTGATAGCAAGGCTTTTAAGAGGTATTGCTATGATCTAAGCATAACAAAAAGATATTCCACCCCAACATATCCATAGGGGAATGGGTAGGCCAAAGCTATCAACAAGGTCATAGTTAGTGGGCTTAAAAAGAGGCTGGACAATGCAGAGGGAAAGTGGGTGAAAGAACTACCACACGTCCTTTGGACATACCGAACTACGCCCCGTAGATCCACAGAGGAGATGCCATTTTCAATGACTTATGGGGCCGAGATTGTTATTCCTCTAAAAACTAGATTCCCCACACTGAGAACAAGTTCTTTCATGCCAAGCAGCAATGATGGGCTATTGGAGAAGAGCTTGGACTTAATTAAAGAACGAAGAGAAAATGGCATGGTTCAATTGGCCTACTATCAACATAAGCTCAAGCAGGGGTATGACGCCAACGTAAAGCTAAGGCCACCGACAGTTGGAGACTTGGTCTTAAGAAAGGTTTTAGGAACTACAAAGAAACCAGCATGGGGAAAATTGGGATCCAATTGGGAAGGGTCATATCGTATCACATTAGTGGCTAGAATAGATGCATACTATCTTGAGGATCTATAGGAAAAAGTTGTACCACGCCCCTAGAATGTAAAAAACCTTAAAAGATATTATTATTAATGAAAATCTACTTTGTCACTTTCTCATGTATTACATTATTTGTTGAGCTTCATATTATTGTCTTCCTGAGTGTTAAACAGAACCTTAACTATATCTGGTTCCTCGGACCACCTGTTTTGAGTAAATTAATACTTCCAATTATTTTTCTAAGTGTTAAATAGAACCTTAGCTATGTTTGGTTCCTCGAACCACCTGTTTTGGGTAAATTAATACTTTCAATTATTTTCCTAAGTATTAAACAGAACCTTAGCTATGTCCGATTCCTCGGATCACTTGCTTTGGGTAAATTAATACTTCCAATTATTTTCCTAAGTGTTAAACAGAACCTTGGCTATGTCTGGTTCCTTGAACCACTTATTTTGGGTAAATTAATACTTCCAATTATTTTCCTAAATGTTAAACAGAACCTTAGCTATGTTTGGTTTCTCGGATCACCTGCTTTGGGTAAATTAATACTTCCAATTATTTTCCTAAGTGTTAAACAGAACCTTAGCTATGTCTGGTTCCTTGGACCACCTGTTTTGAGTAAATTAACACTCAAGGACATCTATTCATTCTATCTAAGTATTAAACAGAATTTTAGTCATGTCTGGCTCCTCAGACCACATGCTTTGGGTAAATTAATACTTAGCGACATCTATTCATTTTTCCTAAGTGTTAAAGCATACCCCAGGTTACACTCAGCTCCTCGAATCACTAGCCTTAGTTAATTTAATGTTTTTGGATATTTATCTAAGTGTTGAACAGAGTGAAAGTTGTCTGTCCCTAATAGAAGTAAATGATAATGCTCTTTATTGCTAGTACTTGTTCAAATTATTTAAATTGTCAGTGATGTATTACTATTAGCATTTGTTAAAAGAATAGCAACAATTCACTGCTATTCGCAACATTGTCAAAGCTAAGAACACATAAAGTAAATATAAATAGAGTAAAAAGAAAAATCTTTTCATTGATCAAAAGGATAATCTATTACAAATAGTGGTGAAACACCACAACAACAAAAAAATATACATGCAGGAAGACCACAACAAAATAAAATTTTCAATAGCTAGGCCTTTGCTTATGGAGGGTCCTTCTTAGGATCAACTGTCTCGGATTAGGAATCCCCAACCTTGGACTTAAGCTCTACATCCTCAACCTAGGAGACCACATCCCTGATTATGAGAGCATCTTCGGAGTGTTTGGCCTACATCGGTGGCTGAGCCTCCTTACCCTTCCCAGCCCCTTTGGAGACTTCAGCATCGAGAGGAGGGGCTTGGGTGGTAGGGAGCTGCTCAGGAGGAAGGAGCATAGCTGGATTTTCTCTGATGTCCTCTGGGAAAAAGATATTCTCAGCACTCCTCAGTTCAGAAGTGGCAGGAACCCTAGCCTGATTAAGTGCTTCCGCCCACGTCTCGGCGTAATAGTCCCTGCACACCCCAGCCACCTCTTTAGCCAGCCTCGTCTCCGTGTCTATCACCCCACATTCATAGGATGTTGTTTTCTCAGCCTCAGCAACTTCACTAGCCACCAGAGCTGTCTCCTTAACTTTTTGCAGCTCAGCCTTAAGATCCAGGACCAGCTGTCTCTCAGTGGCCAGTTTAATCTCAGTTATATGAAGTTTCTTGCACTGGTCCTCAACCTAGGCCTTCGCACTTTTCAAAAAAACTTCGGCACTCAGACGTGCCCTCTCCGAAGTGGTTAGCTTGTTGGCCAGCTCAGTCTACTTTTACTTGAGAGCCCCCAAGGACTTCTCAACCTTAGTGCGGGAGTAGGCCTCAGCCCTAATCAGATTATGAGCATCCTTGACCCACTCCTCAGCCACAAAAACTTGTTAAGTGACCTGCATAAAAATAATGGAGGAATCCCAGGTAAAAAAGAGAAAGAATGAAAGAGCGGCTAAGTATTTAATTCAAAGATATGTCAAATTACTTACCATGGCAAGGTCCCTTTTGAGGGACAAGAAGTGGTCAGGCTGCTTGAAGCGCCTAAGAGCATCCATATCTCTGCCATAGAGAAGAGGCTGCTCTAGGGCTTCAACAACGTAGCCTGAATGCCCTCTAGAAGTTTCGAACTGAAGCATTCTAGGGGATGGTAGTGTCGTCCAGCTTTAGCCGGGGAGCCCAGGTGTGCTGCGTTCGGCGCACCTCGACCTTAAGGGAGTCCTCCTTGCTTTCTACAGAGGAGCCCCTTTTATCTCTGGCAATTTTTTGCTGCTTCGAATCCTTTGGAGGGATAATCTACCCTTCCTTGATTTCCATCCCCTTCCCCTTCTTCTTTTGCAAGTTAGGATCTGGGTGCAAGCCGAGAGAAGAGGGAAGAGGGGGAAAGGGGGATTGGGAGGAAGCTAAGTCTGTAGGGCATCCTTGGATGATGACCCCTTTCTCCCAGCCACTAAATCTCTAAGGCCGCTCCTAGGGTTCAAGGCCATCTCTTCCTCTTCCTCGAAACTAGTGTCAACCTGAGTAACCATGAATTCGAAAGGGTAAACGGCGGAGGATCTATCGAAATCAGCCTTGGAATCCGAGAGCTCCACAGGCTTGTCTTGTACTTCTTCTTCTTCTTCTTCAAGGTGGAATTGGTCAATCTCGACCTCAAGGGAGAGACGCGAGGAAGTTGTTTTTTCCCTCGGAACGGCTACTTCTCGTGGAGAGCACTGAAGAGGAAGTTCAACAGGAGGGAGGTCTTCCTGAGCCAATAAACTGGGCCTTAAGACATCTATTCGATGGATTCTAGGGTCGCCAGCTCTTATTGCTTAGCTTGCGTCCTGGTATATTCTTAACAGAAGCTCATAGTCAAGTATTAAGTGGACGGCTCGTAGCTGCCTGTCTTCACTTATAAATACCTCCGACCTCAATAGCTTGTTGAGCCCTGAAACGTTGACCAAGCTAAGTTTCGGGGCAACGTGCCTTTTATCAACAAAAATATCCGATGAGGAAATCATGGTTAGATTAATGAAAATTATCACTAGATGAAGGCGAAGTGTTAAAACTGAAAGGAAGCAAAACTAAAAGGGCTAAATCCCTTGCCAAGGGACCTAATCCTAGGGAACCCCACCTAGCTCTCCTTCCCAAGTTGGGCAGTGAAAACCGTCGTGCCAATCCCTGGAGACGATCAGGTAATCATCCTTCCAGGCATGATACCATTCTAACAGTGTCAAACCGGGACTTGAGATAAAATTCCACGCTGGCGAGGGAATGACACTCATACATATGAACAACGTCATGCCAGGTGAGCCCCAAATTCATCTGCTCGTTCAGAGTATCTACACTCTCTAAAACTCTAAACAAGTTGGGAACGCACTAGTGGGGACACAGTCTATGGTTGATTAAGTAATCTCTGGTCACCCTACCCATGGGAAGTGTCATTCCTCCCTCTATGAAGGCGATCATAGGAATGACAACTTCACCTTCTTTTCTATTAGTAAGAATTTGGTATGGGGAACAATATTGTAGGGCTACTCCCTGCGGGATGTGGTACCTAGCCCTAAAGCCCTCCATACCGGCATCAGAGTCTACGAGGTGCTTAAACCTACCCATTTGGTCAAACTAAAAGGAAATGGATGAAGTTTTTAAGAAAATAAAATAAAGAATAGAAAACCGAGGAGATCGGCCAAAAATAAAATATCATAGGAAGGAAGAAACTTACGAGAACAGGTACGAGTATTGCTTTTGGTACTTCTTAAAAGTATAAATTTCTTAAAGAAAAGGACTTGGAGACTTTAGAAATTTAGGAAGTCTTGAAGGTTTGAGAGCTAGGAATCTCGGGAGAGCATGAAGACTTGTGAAATGAGGAAAATGATTTCCCCGGGTGCCTTATATAGGGGGTGGAATTAAGTGGGAGTTATCCCACTCAAAATTCAAGAAGAAATGTCAACCATAGGATCTGCGTCTCACCATTGGATGCGGGGAACAAAGCACCATTTGGAGCAGTTAATAATGCATCGCAGGCTCTGAAGCGTCAATGACGGTTATGGGGGCGCAAAACGGTACTCCCACACATGTAAACCAAGGAAATGAATGGTCTTGACTCTTAAAAATCAAAACCCTACATTTTCTCCTTGGATAAGAGGGAAAAACCGGAGTTTTGAGGATCTATTGTAGGGATAAGGGCCCAAAATCATATATTGGGCCTTGGGCCTTGGCCGAGGACGTTGATTGGTCCGAGGACAATTAAACAGTAGTGAAGGTGTCAAGCTCAGAGTCCCATAAATAACATGCAGACAGAAAGGTTAGAAAATGTGGTCTGAGGAAGAGTGTCTCCTCAGATGAACGAAGCACAAATCGAATGCATATCCTATCATTCAAGGTTAGCTTCTAGGGAGTTTTAGTGATAGGGACGTTCATCATGAACGTATAAGAAGGATAGGAACTTAGAAATATCTAGGGGAAAGCTACTACCACCACATTAAATGCTCTACAACTAACTTTCTGGCTGCATTAATTTGGAGAAGGCCCCTGAAATAGTGCTGCCTTGGCTACCTCAACTCATAGAAGGCCTGAGAGGGTGTCCGATGGGACAAGCACTTAAGTAATGGCTTAACTAATCAACAAATGTAGGTTCAAGATCATTAAAGGGAACTATATAATGTAAGAGACCCTCCATGGAGAAATGATCGAGAAATCAAGAGAGAAACATTATAGCAATCAGGAACCAACTGTGTAATCAAACTTGTAAGAAATATATAAGAACTGACTTCCTCGAACTTTGTCAAGGAGGATTTTCTTTGGATTAATTCAATCTACTTCCATGTTCTTATCAATTGAGTCCACTTTATTTGTTGTCCAACTCATTTTAACCCAGTTTTCCAACCCACTCTCTACAAATTCATTGTTTTAGGCTTTTTAGGCCTAGGTCCATCCATGGTCTGGGCTAGGGACTCAAATCTGATCCTTACAGTATGCATGTTCTTAAAAACATTTATCACAAACTACAATTAGTTACTGAATACAAAGTGTGTGTGTATATATATATACACACTTTTGATAAACTATAGAATATATATATATACTTACATACAAGGATAACCAACCTCGGTGCCTAAACTAATTGTATTACAAACTATAAGAACCACTAAGAGTATTGCATGTGCACAATAGTATAACTAACTATATTATTAGAAACTAAATGACCTCCAGCTTTTCAAAAAGATTAAGGAAGAAAATGACAAAAAAATAAGTAAGAGGGAGGAAGAGGAAGTGGTTGAAGGTGAGGGCTAAATACAGAGTGTAGTATATATATGATTGAAGTGAGTTTAGAGTTTTAATGTTAACTTTTTATATTTTGTTTAAGGAATTGAGTACTGATTAGTTGTAAAAATTGATTAGGTGAATTGATTAATTTTAAATATAGAATATACACTTGAACAGTTTGAATTAATATATATATATTTTTTTTTTATATGTCTAATTGAGTGAGCGGGTTGGGTTGTAATGGGTTGGCAATTTTTCAATCCATTACCCAATCCAATCCGCTATTTTTGGGGTCTAACCCGCCCAATCCAAACTGCCTAACTTAATGATCCGCACTGAACGAGCAGGTCGAACAGGTTGGCAGATCAAGTGGATATTTTGCACACCCTTAAATAGGACACATAGCTCAAAATTGTGAATCCAATTAAAATCTAATTGAATTTTCTTTGAAATTTGGCTATTAATATATACATAGATAAAATAAATATTATTTTAAGTAATATTTATAATTAAAAAAAGAAAACCATTTAAAACTATTTATAATTAAGGGTCCATTTGGAATTTGCTTATTTTACTGAAATTGAAAACTTTTTACTAAAAGTACTGTAAATAAAAGTAAAAGTTAACTGAAATAGTACAATGAGACCCATGAATAATATCAAAAAGTGCAATGGAACCCATGGATAGTAACAAAAATAAGCTGAATAGTAAAATAAGTTGACAAAAATAATTTTTGCCAAACACACACTAAGATACCTTAGGCCTTAAATCATATTTAAACATGGCAAAACGGGCAAGTCAGGTCGGATTCGGGTCGGTCTGGTCGGGTCAATTGGGTTGCAGGTCAAACGGGTCACAGGTCAAAATAGGTCATTTTAAGTGGGTTAAAACGGGTTTGGGTCAATCGAGTTGTGGGTCGGGTCGGGTTGACCCGTATTTTTCACATGATTTTTTATTTTTTTATTTTTATAAAGAAAACAACATGTATTTGCCATTTGGAAAGTTATGAACAAATTACTTGATGTAAAATGTATTATTTTGAATTCACAACTTATATCAAGAATGAACTCAATTAAACTTATTAATACTTATTCAATAATTTTAAAATTATACAAATCCTAACATTACTATCTAAAACAAAATAACACAAAGACAACTAGAACAAATACACAAGTTTTATTTCTACACAATATCAACATTCCAAAATATAAAACAAAATTATAAATGACTTATTGGATAACTCATTTGATAAAGAATAAAAACATATAAGAAATTTACAATCTTGAAAATTAATTTTATAATCTATTATCAATTGTGGTTGGCATTCTATTTCAATTTGAGATATATATTAAAGTTTGATTGTTTACTTATTTATACATGGTCTCTTTTATGAATATCATATCATTGTTAGTCAAAACACACTCTAAGAAATATCATAATTTATTTTGGACATAAATTGTTAAAAAATAGGTCTAAACATTCATAATTTATGCTAATTTAATACTTTGGCTTCACTACTTTCACACGAGAATGTTTCTCACATATGTCTGCAATTTTAAATCTATATTTTTAACTCTACTGTTACCAGATTATCTTGGCATGTACTTTACTATTTGATATCTAAAAATTTTTACTCATTACAGAATGCTCAACCATTTATCTTTCAATTAATTTGCATACAGTTATGTAAATGTATCAATTGTTTCCTTAAAACTCACAACAAACAATTAAATCAATATTGTATTAATTTTACTATTTTTTTTACCAAAAAAAAAGTTTTAAAAAAAATGGTTCGGTTCGGGTTAGTTTGGGTCGGGTTGACCTGCAAAAAACACGAGTCGGGTCACGGGTCAACCCGTTTTTACTTCGGGTCAAAAAAATAGAATTTGAGTCAAGTATTTTTCGAGTTGGTTAGGTTGAGTCAAAAAATTCTGACCCGTTTTACCATGTCATTCATATTGAGTCGGCCCCTATCCTTGTAGGCAGCCGATGTTGGTTTTGTGTTCTAAACCCAAGACCTCCTTGAACTCATAAGGTCTTGGCTGGAAATTAAACCACTAGACCAATCTCTTTTAAGTCACAAAATGTTTTATTTAATTTTGTGGCTAGGTCATAAGATTTTCAAAAGAAATTTGTCCATCATCAACGGTGATTTATACCCATAAAACTACACTTTATCAAATGGGGAAAAAAATTAAAAAATTATAACCATGGCACTTTTCACGTGTATCAACGTTGCAAAATTTTTCTTCAGTGACGTTCTAAATATATGGCAAAACTGAAATCACCAGACTATATTTCAGATTGCAGCCCAAGTACGTTTCTCAAGCAAATTAAGGGAACCAATTCCTGTTAGCTTGGTCTTGGTCAAGCATGATGAAAAATACCTATATTCCCTAGAAGAAATTAAAAGGCCACAATTGGTGTTCTAGATAGAAGAAAACTTCTCCTCCCTACTGAACAAGAGATGAATGAGCCCCCAGTTGAACCCCGTAAAAGATGGTAAGATCATTTGCCTATAACTGTGGGAGTTTCATTTTTCTAAAAATAAACACACAATGGATTTAGAATATAAAAGGAATAGGCTTCCCACAGAATCTCTCACATCAACGATTGCCAGTGGCATATTACGAAAACACTGCATCACACAAATTGATTAATTGAAAACCCCATAATTTCTCCACAATCCGAGACCTCATCATTTGCAACTAGATTCCTGCTGGATTACAAGGGAACATGTCCAATCAATGACTGTGTCATCCAATTACTATAAGCAAATTAAGACAAGCTTGGTATGACAATTAGTATCCTCTAAACATATACTGTTGACTTGAGGGTAATTGGAATAACCAGAGAAAATTTCCCTATTCACCAGACCATAAAGGCTCCACTAGCAATCTGCTGCTTTCAGAATAAACCTATGTGGTGAAGTCGGCCCTTCTAACTCACTCTCTTGTATAAGTCAGTGTGATAACCATTTAAGGTCACAATAAAACTCAAAATTTCTGTCCCCTTCTACTTCATGCATAAGGGTGTATTGTCACCCAACATGGCTATTACCCTTGCACGTTTCATCCCTCTCATTTTCTTGTTTAACTTCTATTTTGAGATTGCTTGTGGAAATGCATTTTCATCTGTCACCAAAAGTTCCGAGACGAGAAACTCACAAACTTACATTATCCACGTAAATCAACCAGTAGGTAGAGTTTTTGCGGAATCAGAAGATCTGGACAGCTGGTACAATTCTTTTCTGCCAACTACTACTGTAAGCTCGGACGAGCAGCAGCCACAAATGTTATATACATACCACAATGTGCTCAGTGGCTTTGCAGCAAGACTCACCGAGGAGGATGTGAGAGCTATGGAAGAAAAGGATGGATTCGTGTCAGCGCATCCTGAAAGGATATTACATCCACAAACAACACACACACCCCATTTCTTGGGGTTGCATCAGAAATTCGGCTTCTGGAAAGAATCAAATTTTGGAAAGGGAGTGATTATTGGAGTATTAGACACTGGAATTTTCCCTTCCCATCCTTCGTTTAGCGATGCAGGTATGCCACCACCTCCTGCTAAATGGAAAGGGGGGTGTGAGTTTAATGTGTCCGTCTGTAACAACAAACTAATTGGTGCAAGGTCATTCAACATTGCAGCTAAGGCCAAGAAGGGAGGGAAAGCTGAGACACCAATTGATGAGGAAGGACATGGTACCCACACCGCAAGCACAGCTGCTGGTAGGTTTGTGAAGAATGCTGATGTGCTAGGAAATGCCAACGGCACAGCAATAGGAATGGCCCCTTATGCCCACTTGGCAATTTACAAAGTGTGCTTTGGAGAAGATTGTCCCGAAAGCGATATACTAGCTGCGCTCGATGCAGCTGTTGAAGATGGGGTTGACGTGCTCTCACTCTCCCTTGGCCAGGTTTCAGTTCCATTTTTCAAGGACAGCATTGCAATAGGCTCATTTGCAGCAATCCAAAAGGGAATATTTGTAAGCTGTTCGGCTGGGAATTCTGGCCCTTTCAACTCCACACTATCTAATGATGCCCCATGGATTCTCACAGTTGGAGCAAGCACCATTGATAGAAGCATTGTGTCCACAGCAAAGCTTGGAAATGGAGAACAATTTGATGGCGAATCCCTCTTCCAAGCTGCTGGATTTCCCTCAACACAATTGCCTCTTGTTTATGCTGGCATGACTGGTAAACCCGGGTCTGGATTTTGTACTGTAGGGTCCTTAAAAGATCTCAATGTCAAAGGGAAAGTAGTTCTGTGCGAGCGAGGAGGGGGGGACTGGAAGAATTGCTAAGGGGGAGGAAGTTAAAAACAATGGGGGTATTGCAATGATTCTCATGAATCAAGAAAGTGATGGCTTCAGTACCTCAGCTGATGCTCATGTTCTTCCAGCAACACACGTCAGCAATGCTGCTGGACTAAAGATCAAAGCCTACATAGACTCTACAGCAACACCTACAGCAACAATCTTATTCAAAGGAACAGTCATTGGAAACTCAAAATCTCCCGTTGTTGCTTCTTTCTCTTCAAGAGGCCCCAGCCTAACTAGCCCAGGCATTCTGAAACCAGACATCATTGGACCGGGTGTGAGCATTCTAGCAGCATGGCCATTCCCTCTTGAGAATAACACAAAATCAAAGTCCACATTCAACATCATATCGGGCACATCAATGTCATGCCCTCATCTTAGTGGCATTGCAGCTTTGCTCAAGAGCTCTCATCCTTATTGGTCACCTGCAGCCATTAAATCTGCTATAATGACTTCTGCTGATATACTAAATGTTGAAGGCACATTCATTGCTGACCAAACGCTTCAGCGTGCAGATTTATTTGCCACAGGTGCAGGCCATGTCAATCCATCAAGAGCAAATGACCCGGGATTGGTTTATGATATTGAACCAAAAGATTATATACCATATCTGTGTGGTCTGGGCTACAAGGATTTGGAAGTTGGGTTCATTGCTCGAAAACCAATAAATTGCTCAGATATACCAAGCATACCTGAAGGAGATCTAAACTACCCTTCATTTTCTGTTGCTTTGGGACCATCTCAGACATTTACAAGGACCGTGACAAATGTCGGTGAGGCAAATTCAATTTATGTGGTTACTGTGGATGCACCAGCAGGAGTTTATGTGACTGTCCAACCTAATATCCTTCACTTCTCAGAGGTGAACCAGAAAGTGAGATATGCAGTGACATTCAATCGTATTGATTCTGGTACCAAAATCAGAAAATATGGGCAAGGGTTTCTAAATTGGGTTTCTGTTAAACATTCTGTTAGAAGCCCAATCTCTGTTAGGTTCGTGTAAGCAATCAGTCGTGTAGACTTGGAATGCAGTCAGTGACTTGTATTGTTATTCAAGATATCCTTGTACTTTATGTCTCATTTCAATATATTTTCTTATAACATTAGCCCTCGTTTAATTTGAAGTTGATCATTTGAAAAACTCAAAGAAACAGCAAATAAGTATACAGAAAAGATTTCGGTAGATAAGGTATCAGAGTAGAGAAATCCCCAGAGGTACTCCTAGATTTTTATTTCTTTCTCTAATTTTAATTGCAGCTATCAGGGGCGGCTCCACACGTAGTTTTGGCTTGAAATATATATATATATATATATATATATATATAATTTAATTTACCCTTAAAATATATTTTTTTACATCCTGATCACATATCAACCTAGATCAAAATCAAACAACACAAATTAGTCTATCCCAAAACCAAACACATATCAACCTAAATTACAGATCACTCTCTCCCTCATGAAACTCATCTCATCTTTCTTTTCTATTTGACCATCTTTGTATATCCGACTTTAAAAGTAAAAGTGAGTATTTTTAAGTTATGAATATCTCTCTTTATTATAGACTTATATTATATTATATTGTGTGTGTGTGTGTGGACAGAACCAAGACTTAGAGTTTAAGAGAGCAATTCTATTACTAGCTGTGTGTAGTAGCCCCAACCTTTGGCTCAACTACTTAGGATTGACTCTTTAAATTACAACACTTAAGACTTATGGAAAGCCTAATGTGGCTCCACGTATGACACAATTACAAGACTCACTAACATCACACGGCAAAGCTATTGTAGCACACTTAGCTTTTACAAGACACACACCAACTCTCTAGACACCTATGTATTGACACTACACAATATCTCTTACTTATTTATCCACTTCACACTACTCACTTGGCCCACGACACACTTCACCTCACACACTTCACTTGTCTCTCACTTCACGTCACACACCTCATGTAGGAACCTTTGGTTCCTATTTATACTTGCTAAAGGTCAGTTAAGTAACAGACATTACAGCTTCTAACTTCATCTAATTTCTGCCACAATAGAGTTCTAGTATTTCTAGGCTTTATTTTATTATTATTTTAATATCTAGCCCATGACAATCTCTATACTATTACAACAATTTGTGGTTAAGTTTCACTTCTACATAGAAGTCTCTAGAGAACTAAAGAGAGACATCTCATAGAGAAACCCGGAATGCAAGAGACTATTCTAGAGAATGAGAGAGAGGCGGTGCTTGATTTTAACACTCCCCCTTATGACTGACTCTCTCTCAAGTTGCCTTCTAAAGTTTGCAAACTTTTTTGCATTAAGTCCTTTAGTAAATATGTCTGCAACTTGGTCCTCTGTCTTAGTCTGGCACATTTCTATATCTCCTTGTAGTACCTTTTCTCTCATAAAGTGATAGTGTACCTCCACATGCTTGGTCCTTGCATGGAACTCTGGATTCTCAGCCAAGCGTATTGCTGATTGATTATCACAGTGTAATAGCACTACATAATCAATTGTTTGATGTAAATTTCCCATAAGCTACATCAAACACGAACTTTCTTGAGCTGCTGCCGCAGCTACTCTATACTCTGCTTCAATGGTTGATAGGGACACTGTCGGTTGTCTCTTGCTACTCCAAGATACTACAGCTATGCCCAAGCTAAACATATATCCAGTAGTTAAACGACGTGTGTCATGATCTCCAGCGTAGTCAGCATCACAATAACCAGCAAGCTTGCAAGTTTCACCTTTCTTGTACAAGAGACCATAGTCATTCATCCCTTTTACATACCTTAATATGCAGCGAACTGCTTCCAAGTGAGGCTTCCTTGGATTTTGCATGTATTGACTCGCCACTCCAACTGCATATGAAATTTCTGGCCACGTCAATGTTAGGTAGATTAAACTACCTACTAATTGTTGATACATGGTTGGGTCTTCTAGTTCTTTGCCTTCTTATGCACAGAGCTTAGCACTGACCTCCACAAGCATAGAGATTGGTTTACACTTGAGCATCCCAAACTTTTGAAGTAAGTCCTTTGCATACTTGTGCTAACACAAGAATAAGCCATCCTTAACTTGATCAACTTCAAGTCCAAGAAAGTGCTTAAGCTCTCCAAGCTCCTTCATTTGGAAGCGGACTACTAAATTTTCTCTTATTCGATGAATTTCATCTTCGTCATCTCCAGTGATGATCAAATCATCAACATATACAAGGACAACTGCTAATTTGCTTCCTTGTAATTTAACAAACAAACTTGAATCTGTTAGAGCTACTGAATAACCACTTTGAATTAAGAATTCTGCAATCTTACCATACCATGCCTTTGATGCTTGTTTTAACCCGTAAAGTGCTCTTCATAACTTATAGATATAATTTGGCTGGGCTTTGCTCTCAAATCCCTTTGGCTGCTCCATGTAAATTTCTTGATCCAATTCTCCATGTAGGAAAGCATTCTTTACATCCATCTGCCATAGCTTCCAAGATTTAATTGCTACAAGTGCTATCAGGACACATACAATGGTGATCTTTGCCACTGGGCTAAATGTTTCATCATAGTCTAGCTCATATTGTTGAGAGAATCCTCGAGCTACCAGGCAAGCCTTGTATTTTTCTATCGATCCATTGGCACGGGTCTTGAATTTATACACCCATTTAGAAGAAATGGGTTTCACATCCTTGGGCCTTGGCACAAGATCCCAGGTTTGATTCTACTTTAAAGCTTGAATTTCTTCTTCCATTGCTTTTCTCCATTCTTCTCTTTGAGATGCTTCTTCATATGTTGATGGCTCTTGTATGTTTCCATCTTCTGTGACTGCTGCATTTGCATACTCGTGGTTGGGTTTCTGTTCTGGCTCACCTTCATCCTCCAAAGATTGTAACTCATCAGTTACTGTGAACTGATCTTTCCTAGACTTCTCCCCTATGCTTTCAGGCATTTCCTCTTCAATTTCCTTTGAGACTGTTAGCATTGCTTCCTCTTCTATTGCTTCTTCAACTGGCTCTATCACAACCAAACATGATTCAACAGCCCATTCTTCTTCACTATCATCTTCTAGGTTGCTGAACGTCACTGTATTTCCTTGAGTTGTTCTCCACTTGTATCGACAGTCTCGTGCAAAGTTGCCAATTTTTCCACACTTGAAACACTTGACAGTACGGCTTTTGGAACTAGTGGATCGTCGATCATTATTGTCGCGCCTTCTTCGAGCTCCTACATCTTGAGAGCTCTCTTTATCTTCTCTATCTTCATTATTTCTATTCTCAGAACCTGCATTAAATCTTCTCTTGGGTCAGTCTTTATAGTGACCGCTAAAGAGTGCCTCTTCTTCACTCTTTAGTGAGACCCCAACCATTTGTTTGACCAATGCTTCTTGGTCAACTAGCAAATTTTCCAATTCTACTAATGATCTTGAATTGCAGCTACAAAACTTCTATATTCAGGTCTCAACCCATGAATAATTATCCTTCTCATTCTTGAATCAGAAATATTTGATGCAGGATCTAATTCAGAGATTTCGCGACAGAGAGACTTTACCTTGGTGAAGTATTGCGTGATCGTCATATCTCATTGTGCCACTGTCATTAGCTCATTCTCAAGCAATTGTAGCCTTACATCATTCTTCTTTGAAAACAGTATTGAAAAGGTGTCCCACACTTCCTTTGGTGTGTTTACATGCTTGATGTGCTCTAGCATCTCTTCCTCAATGCTTGTCTTGATTGCAAACAAAGCCTTCCTAGCTTTAATCTTCCACTTTCGCAAAGTTTCGGCATTCTCAGGAGGTATGGTTTCGCCACCAGCTACAATCTCCCACAAATCTTGCCCTTGCAAGTATGACTCCATACAAGTCGACCATGTGTTGTAATTCTAGTTATTAAGCCTTCTAATGTTGCCGATAGCTTGGAGGTCCACCATCACAACTTGGTGAAATCTCTCACTCTACCAAATAAGCTTGGTCCCAGACCACAAACTTCACAGTCCCAGACTATACGCGAGCAAAATGAACACCTCCAAAAATACTGTCCTAGACACCACAAACACGGTCCCTGATCGCCTCACTTTGATACTAGATTGTTGAGTTAGCGGAAGCTCTGACACTAGATTATTGAACAAAAGACTAAACAAGGAGTTTTTATTTTAAAACTTGACTCTTTAAATTACAACACTTAAGACTTATGGAAAGCCTAATGTGACTCCACGTATGACACAATTACAAGACTCACTAACACCACACGGCAAAGCTACTGTAGCACACTTAGCTTTTACAAGACACACACCAACTCTCTAGACACCTATATACTGACACTACACAATATCTCTTACTTATTTCTCCACTTCACACTACTCACTTGGCCTAGGACACACTTCACCTCACACACTTCACTTGTCTCCCACTTCACGTCACACACCTCATGTAGGAAACTTTGGTTCCTATTTATACTTGCTAAAGGTCGGTTAAGTAACCGACATTGAAGCTTCTAGCTTCATCTAATTTCTACCAGAACAGAGTTCTAGTAGTTCTAGGCTTTATTTTATTATTATTTTAATATCTAGCTCATGACAGCCTCTAAACTATTACAACAATTTGTGGCTGAGTTTCACTTCTACATAGAAGTCTCTAGCGAACTAAAGAGAGACATCTCATAGAGAAATCTGGAATGCAAGAGACTATTCTAGAGAATAAGAGAGAGGTGGTGCTTGATTTTAACAGCCCATTTAGGAAAGTGGTTGTGGATGATTGGGGTTGAGGAGACACAATTATGGAGATGTGTTATTGCTTTTAAATTTGGGGAGGATTGGAGGGGTGGAGATCATTGCTTGGTAGGGATTTCCATGTTTGTGGTCTTTGAGGGAGTTAAGGATGGTTTAGGAGATGCTTAGCCAACATATTTGGTTTGAGGTAGGTGTCAGAAATAGAGTTCGCTTTGGTATGATTGTTGATGCAGTGACCAACAATTGAAAGTGGTTTTCCCGCTTTTAATTGAGAATTCACTGGATCATGAAGCCTCTATGGAGTCTTTATTGGTGAGGCAAGTAGGGGGGAATGAAGTTAGAATGTACGGTTCTCTCGTGTCTTTAATGATTGGGAGTTTGATTTGATGGCTGCTTTTCTTCATCTTTTATACTCTCATGTTCCTCGGTCTAGGGGTGGAGATCAAGTGCAGATCAAGTGCGTTGGAGGAAAAAATGGGAAGTTTAATATTCGTTCTTTTAATGTTGCTTTAAGAGGGTCATCTCCTATCTTTTTCCCTTGGAAGGGTATTTGGGGAGTGAACACCCCTCAAAGAGTGCCTTTTTTTTGTTTGGACGATGGCATGGGGGAAGATCCTTGTGACAATTTTAGGAAGAGAGGATATACTATAGTGGATTGGTTTTGTATGTGTTGGTGTAGCGAGGAAGGGATGAATTACCTTTTGATTCATTGCAAGGTAGCTTACCCTTTGTGGTGTTTTGTATCCAAGAGTGTGAAGATATTTTGTTTAGTTGGAGGAACTGGATTGGGAAATATTCGTAGGATATTTGGAACCTTGTTCCACTTTGTTTGATATGGACTCTGGCGAGAACAGAGTAGGAGAATATTTGAGGATTTGGAGATTTCTAGCAACCAGCTTCTAGCTCTTTTATGTTTGTAATTCTATAGGCTACTTTATGCCATTTTGCATTAAGTAGCCTTTTTTCAATAAATTTCTTACTTATATAAAATAAAAATAAAAACAACAACAACAACAACAACAACCAAGCCTTGTTTAAACATTTAATCAATGGTTAATTTTTAAATTTTATAGCAGGACTAGTTTTATATGTCAACAGCTTGCTAATTTCAATCCAAGAGCTTCTAATAAGCATGATCTACAAATAAAACTGGAAATAAATCAAACCCAAACCTTGAAAGGAAGAATGGTTTCCATAGTTAATTAACAGACTCTTATCACACTATCATGTACATAAAAAACCAAGAATGGCTTCCGTAGTTCTTATCTCATTGAAGTCTGATTTATTATACTAAAAATAGAAATCAGATGATCTGATGCAATGAAGAACACCAATAATATTTGGAGCATCTGACCTTCAACTATGGTGGACTCAAAAGAGCCTCCCTGAAAAGCCAAAATTCTTTGTCAAGGAGTAAGGGAATGCTAAGGCAGTACTTGTGCCTAAATCCCTGATTGTACAGTCTCTGCCAATTGTCAATGGTCCATAATAGCAGTGACAAACTGCATTGCATGTCATACATCAACCAAAACCCGGAGGTACATCGGGGTCCTCATCACTACCATCACATGGCAGCTTCTGCTGCTCCATGTCTGCAGAAAAGCCAGGTGGCGCATGGATATCAACATCTTCTGGCTCCAATGCATCCTGTGAGTAGGGGGTATCTTCCTCCTGTTGTTCCACAAGTTCTCTTTCATGAGGCATTGGTGGCTGAAGCTTTTGCTTATGTTTCTCCTCAAGGTCATTATTTTGATGATGATTTAAGAGAGAAAACCCTGGGGGTTCTTTTGGCTCACTATCAGAAAACATATCATCTACTTCACAAGCTGAGGCAGCACCAGAACCATTATTTTCAGCTTTCATTTGAATTGGCATCATGTCATGGGTGGATTCACCCCCTTCTTTCCCTTTTGGGTTCACTAACTTATTATAAACAGATCGTACAGTTTCTGTAATTTCACTTTTCATGCCGTCACCTGATCTAATTATTTGCCACAAGCCATCAGAGATCTGGCTCATTACTTTATTCCTGGTCATTATAAACACAACATATTAGATCTTCAGATTTCATTTGACTCGAATCTTATATTAAATGATAACAAGCCAACTAAGAAGAGTTATAAGATTAGTGAATTGTGATATTAAAAAAATAATAATAATAAGAAAAGCAAAAATTCCACCAATTTTCTTCCTGAATAAGCCCAACTAATTAATCTTGAATACCATAGAATACTTAAGAAATATTAAAAACTTACCCAACCTCATCATATATTGCATCAGAAATTTGTCTTGGTTTCATATTTTCAGCACCTGCACGATTAAGCGCCGCTGACTGCTGCACTATTGATATTATCCCATTGCGCAACTCCTCCTGCATTTACTTTCCTTGTTCAGAATTACAGGTCCCCAAAAAAGGGGTTTCTAAAAATCAAAACAACCATACCACATTGACATAAATCAATTGAAAAACAGTAGCTGAACTATCTACCTATACATAAAACAATCCAATAAGCCTCACACTAACTAAATTCCAACAATTTCACTACAACTCAAAAACTCTTGCATTAACATTCTTTCATAAAGAATATGATTTTCATTAAGTGAAAGCAATGTAAGTCTAATAGCAATAGATACAAACACACAAACTCTTCACGCTAAATACTACTTTTGAATGAAGAAAATTTTAGTATTTCCACGTTCACTAAAGTCATGGGAGTACCAAGAAACCACTTAAAAAGACCAGTAGACAAAAGCAGCTGAGAGAGTTGCTTAACCATGCCGAGGTCCTATTGCCACACTAGTAGCAATAAAAACTAAATCTCCGCACTATTAGGGACTTACCATTCAAAAAAGAACAAAACATTCTTTTTTCCTAAATCAACAGACCATGTGTCTTTGTACATTGTTCTCGCTTTTCTTACAATCACTGCAAAGGTACAACCTTTGCGACAAATCAATGAAATTCGGTACAATTTCCCCCAAATTTACTACTAAATTCGAATTCATACGCAATAAAAATAATTAGCACTAATTTTGCCCTACAAAATTGGAATTTAGGCAGGGTTGAATTAGAAACCTGAATGTTTATTTAACCAGAACAAACGCGAATGTTTTGTTTAAAAAATAAAAAATAAAAAGCAATGAAAAACCCTAGGAGAGAGAGAATTTAGTTACGTTGTCCTTGAGCTTGCGAATGATCTTGAGGCGGAGATTGTCAAAGTCGCCATCGTCTTTGAGTTTGGCAATGACGTCGTCTTTGCCAATTTTGGGAGTGGGACTGCTCTCCTCCATTGCTTCTGGAATCTGCATCACAACACAATACAAAAGGGTTTTCTTTTTCTGTCAGCAGAGGTAGTCCTAATCCTAAGTACTAACTGGCAACGGAGTCCCTTTTTTTTTCTTTTTTTCTTTTTTGTTCTGTTTTGTAGGTACACCAAAGTACAGGGAATTTTATTTAGATGAGTCAATGTTATTGCTTCTCTCTTTTCTTTTCTATACCATGTGTCCATGTTTGAGAGAGTTTTTTTTTTTTTTTTTAATTTTTTTTTAATTCAAATCCAAAACTAATAATAATAATAATAATAATTGGATTTTGTTAACAGTTGGTGTGTGTGAGTATTTATTTAGAAAATATTTTTAGATATTTTTTATAGAAAAAATAAATAATCCTTCAAAAAATAGTATTAAAATTGTCTTAAAATGATTCGTTAACAAATTTTCTATTAACCAAACTTATTATAATAAGTAAAGTAAAATGTATGGTTTCAAAACAATTCATGTCTCATAAAGTTGTATTATACTTTAAAAAATTAAAGATTAAGCGTGAATCTCAATGTACTTTGTGTTTATAAATAAAAAATAAGAAATAAATGAAGAAGAAATCGAATAAAAACAAAATAATTGAGCTTATAAATAACAAATTTGAAAGTAAAATAAGAATTACTATAAAATCTTACTATTATATCCTAATATTTTTACTATTAAATAAAGAAATAAGAAAATTCATATTTTTACCTTATGTGGTGTCGCTTTTTTTTTTTTTTTCTTTTTTTTCTCCCAAATTAGATTTGGATAGCGCAAAAGAGGTTTGATTTACCATGTAAGACAATGGTACTAGCACTTCAAATCGGCACTTGTTACTCGGTACAATCTTCTATGTTCCCTACCCTTTTCAATTATATATATACTAATTTAATCATAAATTATTTTTTCCTCTTCATTCACAATTTTTGAACCCTTTGCTCAGGACTATTCCACCTTTCTTAAAGCTTCAAATATTGAAGATTTCTAGTATCGTTGTTTAAAATGATTTAAAATAAAAAAAAAAAATGTTGTGAAAACACATATTTACAATATTCATAAATCAAAAAAAAAATGTACCATGTTTCAAATAACATATTTCAGTGTATGAAAAAATATAATTGTGTATTTAGTATGTGTGTATGTTTTTTTTTTAAAGCTGGCAAGTACAATACAATTTTTTTTTTTTTTTGAGGAGAGAGAGAAGTCAGTTTATGTGTTGTCTAATCAAATGTCATTGAGTAACATTGTTTGAAAATAGAAAACTAGTAAGAGGAGTTTTCTAAATTCAATGTTTAAACACCCTAAAATGAGCAACGTAATTCAAACACTCCAATAAAAAATACCCTTACCAAACGCATTTTTATTTTTTTGGCCCACAATTTTCAGTGTTTAAATACTGAAAACTATTGTTCAAACACTCAAACCAAACCTTCAGAGTTCAAAGTACACCATTCTTATACCTTCAAAAATGGTGTCTATGTCAATCAACAATCCAATATTAATATATGTATTTCCTCCATTAACTAATTTAATGAACTAATACTATGATGTAAATGCAAACTTTGTTGAAGTGGAAGCTTAAATAAAGAAAATCATAAAGAATGTACCACCTGACATAACCTAATATTTCTCTGTCTTTATATGTATTAGCATAGAACCCACGCATGGCACAAGATTGATTTCTAAATTTTCATTGATATTTTTAAAATCATATTGTTTTTATATTCTTAACTAATTGCAAAGTTAACTATTCTTCACTCGCGTTTTTCAATTCCATATTCAACTAAACATGTTTTCCAGCAACTATAAAGAAGTTGAACAATTAAATTTACGTTTCAATAATTAATATTATATATTGTGTCCACGAGCTGAAATTATTGTTTGGTTTTTTTTTTTTTTCTTTTTTTATATTTTATTGTCTTAACTGTTAAATTTTCTCAACTCTGCCAAACCAAATTTATAAATAAGAATTTGTAATACAATATTTTGATACCCTGATATCGCAAAGTTCTATATATAAGACATGCAAGGCCACTATTTCGGTGTTGGTCACCAAAGCCACCGTTTCAGCAGCTAGTTTCAACGATTTAGTCACCGAACCTCCAGTACCAATGGCTTCGGAGGCTGAGCCACCTAAGTAGTATCTCTAGTGATTAGACTGCCAACATTGGTGGCTAGAATGATGGCTTCAGTTATCGGTCCTCAAGCACTAGTAGTTGGAACGTGGTCTCCATTGACCGAGCCACTGGCACCGATCACCGGGACGATGGCTCCGGCCACTAGATTGCCAACAGCAATTTCCCTACCCCTAGACCGATTACCTAGCTACCAAAGGGGTGAAGGGAAGTTATTGTGTGTTTTTGTAAAAAATTTTACCAAATTTTTATAGATAAAACGTGTAGGAACACATTTGGCAACCCAAGCCCAAAATGTATGAGATATTGGCCCAGTGAGCCCAGTACAATAAATTTGTAGAGAGTGGGTTAAAGAACTAGGTCCTAATGAATTGGACTACGGCTAATATGGAATTAGATAACAATCAAACACAAATAAGAGGTACTAATATGAATGATCTTACTGTCCGAGGAGGTAATTTGTTCTATAAATCAATAAAAACAAAGTACAAATACAATTTTGATTGTTACAGTATTATTTCTTTCTTTTTCCGATTCCTTCCTTATGGAGAGTCTCTTACATTATATAGCTCCATTTGGGTCATCTTGATCCTACACTTGTTGATCATTTGAGCTCTTACTTAAGTGCATGTCCCATTAAACACCCCATTTGGCTTTTTGTGAGTTGTGATAGCCAAGGCAGCACTGTTCAGGGGTCTTCTCAACATAAATGCGGCCAAAAAAGTAGCTGCAGTGCATTCAATGCCATGGTAGCAGCTTTCCCTTAGATATTTATGAGTTCCTATCATTATACGTTTATGATGCACGTCCTTATCACTGGAACTTCCTAGAAGGTCACATTGATTGTTGGAATACATATTTGAGTTGTATTTATCATATCCAAGGAGATATTCCTCCTTAGACCACCTTTCCATTTGCATCTTGCTCATTAAGTCCTAGGTCTGAACCATTCATTATCATTCGTTTGTCCTCGAACCATTCATGCTCTTGGCCAAGGCCTAAGGCCCAGTATATAATTTAGGCCCTTAACCCTACAAAATATTTTACAAGTTTGACCATATTTTAAATGCAAACAAACACTTAAAAATGAGAAAATATTTTACTTCAAAACAAACAGAGTAGTAGTTAGAGAGTATAAAGTAGGTCTTACTAGAAGTTAGTTATGTAAATATAGGACATGAACCCTTCCACCCCTAAATTAACTCTATGCCCTTATATATAAGAGAGAGAGAGAGAGAGAGAGAGAGAGTCTAAATAGAATGCAATCTCCAAATGAAACTTTAAGAACAAAACAATGTATCAAACAGTTTATGTGCAGGTAAGTAAAAAGGGAACATTTAGAAAACCATGAGCCTATAGGCTACCAACATATATCCAATGCTCCAAATTTGATGACATCATTCTTTATTCTCTTATAATCTACCACTGAATTGATGAGTCTTTTGGCTGTATTGCAGAAAATCATGTTTATTTGTGATATGGGTACTTTTCAAAATTATTTAGGAAATTGAGGAAAGAGAGTGAATTTCGGCAACGGTGTTGCCGAAATTCTAACAAAAGTATGAGAGAGAAAAGATAAGTGATGTGATGGGAGAATGGAGAAAAAATTTGAATTTCGATAATCTCATTACTGAAATTTTTGCTACCCAATACTCAACTCGCTAGGTGAAGTGCTAGAAGTGCTAGGTGGAGTGCTTGAAAGGGAAACCAATTGTGGCAACCAAGTTGTCGAAATTGTAGGGCAGTAAGGAGAGAGAAAATAAGAATTGTGGCAACCAAGTTGCCAAAAATGGGAGGAAAAAAAAATTGTAGCAACCAAGTTGCCGAAAACTTAAGGAGAAATTTAATAGTAATTTAGGCAATGAAGTTGCTGAAAATGAGGGGGGAAAAAAAGATTTAGGTCAAAACTTGAAAGGAAAAAGAAAATTGTGGCAATGGAATTGCCGAAATGGGAGGAAAAAAAAATAGTAGCAATTGATTTGTGGCAATGTTGTTGTCGAAATGGAAGGAAAAAAAAATGTAGCAATTGATTTGTGGCAATAGAGTTGCCAAAAATTGGAGAGAAAGAGAGAGAAAGAGAGAGAATTGCCTGGATAAAAAAATATTTTGGATTCTTATTCTAAAAAGTACACATATTCTTATTCTTTCCGTGTGCCAGTAGTTTTATTAACCAAAGCAATTTGGTTTGTGTGTATGTGATGTTCTTTCATTTCATATAGTAAAAGTATTCTTTGCATGATTTGCCCTATGAAACAAATAATGAATCTAGATTCAAAGTATTGATTCTTATTTTCAAAAAAAAAGTACATATTTCTCAACCAAAAAAAAAAAAGTACATGGATTCTTACAATACGAAATGGAAGAAAAAAATTATTGATGTGCACACTGTAAACAAAAAAAAACAAAGAAACTGAGATTTTTGCAAAGATTCTTTGCGGTGAATATATGTTTCTAGTTAAGTAATTTTTTTGTATCAGAGTGTCCCATCTTGGTCTGTGTTGTGTTGTATTTGGTCAATTGGCATATCTAGTTATACAGTTTAAAATTTAAGAATTTAACTTATATGAAACTTGCGTCCTATTTAAACAGCACTAATGTTACTGAAGTTTCCACGATTCTTATTTTCTACTCTTTTTCCCATAAAAATTCCATCAACCTTCTTCTCCACTTGTTAAAGATTAGAAGCTAAACAGAGTATTCAAATCAAGCAAAAACATCAAAGAAAATACAAGAAACTTTGAGAAACAGAGAGAGAATTTTCTGAGTAAGAGAGAAAATTCTTATTGCTCAATTACTCTAATTACAAGACGTGAAAGAATTACAATGCACTACTTTACATTTATACTATGGATTACTACTCTAACAGAAGGTAAAAAAAGCAGGAAGATAACTAACTACCTATAACAACTTTCCTAATTACACGCCTCTAATAATAGTTAGACATATGTCCACTAATAACTAATCAACAACCAACTCTCTCATGTGAATCTCACATGCTTCACTTACCCTTTTAATACTACAAGTAGTTTTCTCAATAAACTACCAAAGCTTCTGCCATTTAGACTCATTGTCTTCTTTTGCACTTTAGTCTCCCTTACACGAGTCTTGCCTGCTTTCTTCACCACTACTTCACTTTTACTCTTCTGACCAAGCTTCTTAACAGTCCCCCTCAAGACTAGAGATGCCTCTGAAGTGGAAATAGCTTCTGTGTCTTGGAAAGACTTTGGATAAATGATACAGTTACTAAATATGTTTAACAAACCAAATCTATTTATCAAATTCATGAAAGCTGGTACACCTAATGCCTTTGTAAACATATCTGCTAACTGCATATCTGTCTTAACATGGAAGGTCTTGATCATGTCTGCTTGAATTTTTTCTCTTATCAAATGACAGTTAACTTCAATATGTTTTGTTCTTTCATGAAACACAGGGTTCGCAGCTATGTGTAAAGCAGCCTTATTATCACAATACAACAATGCAACTTTAGAATGTTGAATTCTAAAATCCTCAAGCAGATAGAAAAGCTAAGTGATTTCACAACAAGTTGATGCCATGGATTTGTACTCAGCTTCAACTGAGGATCTTGAAACAAAATCTGTTTCTTGGACCTTCATGAAATCAAATTATCTCCAAGAAATAAATTATATCCTATTACTAATTTTCTTATATCAGGGCAACCTGCCCAATCTGAATCACAAAAAGCTTTCAATTGGAAATCTGACTGAGCTGAGAAGAAGATACCCTACCCTGAAGTACCTTTGATATATTGTAAAACCTTATGTGCCGCTAGTAAATGGGGCTGCCTTGGTGCACTTAAGAACTGACTTAACCTATTCACTGCAAAACATATATCAGGCCTAGTCAAAGTTAGATACATCAATCTACCAATCAGCCTTCTATATTGGGATGGATCATCAATCAAGTCACCTTGACAACTTAACATGCTGTTCCATAGGTGTCTTTATAGGCTTGCAACCAAGCATTCCTGCATCAGTTAGCACTTCTAAAGCATATTTTCATTGGTTAAGACTTATACCTTTCTCATTTCTTGCCACTTCTAACCCCAGGAAATATTTCAAAACACTTAGATCATTTATACCAAACTTAGTATCCAAGATTTTCTTCAGGTCTGCCACACATTGGGCATCATTACTAGTAATCACAATATCATCTACATACACCAAAAGGGCTGTGAAACTTGAACCCTTTAGGTGCACAAAAAGAGCATAATCAAACTTGGATTGTACAAAACCAAGTTCAATGATTGTGGTTGATAATTTGGCATGCCACTGTCTACTTGCCTGCTTCAAACCATAAAGAGACTTTCTCAGTTTACATATAAGAGGTCTAAAACCAGAACCAGCAACACAACCAGCAAAAGAGCAATCCCCCTTGCTGTGAAATCCATGAGGCAAGGAAATGTACATTTCCTTATCCAAATCCCCATGTAGGAAAGCATTATTTACATCCAATTGATGTAAAGGCCACCCTTTGATAGCAGCAATGCTCAACAAAACCCTGACAGATACTGACTTAGCAACAAGAAAGAAGGATTCAAAATAATCAAGGCCTTCCTGTTAAGTATAGCCTTTTGCCACCAACCTAACCTTGTACCTTTCCACTGAACCATTAGGATTATATTTAATCCTATAGACCCACTTACAGCCAATTGGACATTTACCAAAATGCAAAGGGACAATATCCCAAGTATGATTCATTTTCAAGGCTAAAATTTCCTTGTCCACTACAGCTTGCCAAGCCTTGGACTTCACAGCTTGATGGAAAAACTCAGGTTCAACCTCAGCATTTATAGCAAGAGAAAATGATTGATGGGAAAGACCAATGTTAGCATAAGAAAGATGGTCAGCAATATCATAAGGACTACCTGAAGAGGGCTTATGAGAAATGAAGTTGCAAGAGTAATCTTGTAAATAAGAAGGGAGTTTATGTGGCCTAGTAGATTTTCTAAGCTAAACAAATGGAATTTCAGGAATCTGAGAATCCAAAACAGTAGAAGAAGGAATACAGTCTAAGGTTGCAATATCTGCAAAAGGATGGTCAGGGACAACATCTGTAACAGAGTTGTCAATAGTAATAGGATGAGACGAACTAGGCACATTTGGCAAAGAAACTGAATCTATAGGAGTAGGAAAAACAGACATACCATCAGAAGTAGGAATAGGCCTGACAAGTGGAGAAATTAAGTTAAAATGATCAATATGATGAAAAGATAAATCTAACTGAAAGGGAAAGATAATTTCATGGAAATGTACATCTCTTGAAATGAAAACCGAATGTGTAGCAAGGTCCAACACTTTATATCCTTTAATTCCAAAGGGGTAACCCAAAAACACACATTTTACTACCCTTGGTGAAAATTTGTGCCTGTGATGTGCAAGTGTGGAAGCATAACAAAGGCAACCAAAGACTTTTAGGTGGGAAAAAGATGGGACTTGACCAAATAAAACCTCATAAGGTGTTTTGTTTTCAAGGACAGAAGAAGGAAGTCTATTAATGAGGTACATTGCTGTGAGCACACGGTCTCCCCAATATGCTAAAGGCACATTTGATTGAAATTTAAGTGTTTTAGCTACATTTAGAATATGTTGATGTTTCCTCTCTACAACTGAGTTTTGTTGAAAGGTTTCAACATAACTCAAATGATGAAGTATGCCTTTGGATTTGAAGAAGTCTTTCAAAAAAAAATTTGTCCCATTGTTTGTCCTAATGCACTTAATTCTTTTATTGAATTGAGTTTCAACAAAAATATAGAATTGTGGCAATAGAACCTGTGTTTCTGACTTAGACTTCAACAAATATATCCAAGTGCATCTAGTAAAATCATCAACTATTGTAAGGAAATATTTGTAACATTCTACAGTAGGAATAGAAAAGGGACCCTACAAATCACAATGAACAAGATCAAAAGGTAAAGCAGAAATATTATTGCTAGAGAAAAAAGGTAACCTTTTCTGTTTTGCTATTGGACATACATCATAATGAGCATTCTTATTACACTGTACAAAAGGTGCAATTTTATTTAAAAACTCAAGTTTACCACTTGAAAGGTGCCCTAGATTGAAATGCCAAAGATCAAGCTGAGTACAAACAGAATGACAAAAAGGTAAAGCTGGAATATGAGACAAATCCTTGTTAGTGAATTTGTTATTCAGCAAGTACAATCCATTTTGCTCTCTATCCAGACCAATCGTGCTCCAAAGAGCAAGATCCTGAATGAAGCAAAATGAACCAAGAAAAACAAGGCAATAAGATTGTGTTTTGTTCAATTGACTGACTGAAATCAAATTGAAAGTGAAAGAAGGAACACACAACACATCAGTGAGAATTAAAGTTTCTGTGAGATGTACAATTCCAATATGAGTTACTAAAGCCTTTTCACCATTAGGTAAATGAACAAAAGAGTTAGAAACACAAGTGATAGAGCTAAAAACTGAAATGGAGTGCACCATATGATCAGTGGCTCCTGTGTTAATGATCCGACTACTATTGTGAAAAGCTGATCTATTAACTAACTTAGCATTAAAAACAATGGAATTTGGCATGGAAATGATGCAAGAACAAAAGACTTTACCTGAAAAGTTATTCAGGTAGTTTAAAGTAGAAGCACTTAATGCCAAAGGCTACTGTGAAGTGCTTGCTCCTGCAGTAGGTAAGCTAGTTGACTGCTGAGGAGTTGAATGCTGAGTGTCACCAACAGACTGTGAATTCAAGAAAGCCAAAAGTTGCTCACATCCGAATAGTGATCCTCCCAATCATGAGAAATCAAAACCCTATCTATCCTAGACATCGAAGGCTGATCCGAGCCACTCGACCATGTATAACTCCCTCCTTCCAATGGCAAATCTATCAAGCTAAGCTCCTCAATGAAGTCGGAAAAATTCTCCATATCTAGGGTCAGACGTGATCCCCCCAACCGTTCACTAAGGAACCGAACAATGTTGAAATCCCCTATATAACTCCATGGAACTTCCCAAAGTTGCTGAATTCCAATTAGCTCATCCCACAATTGCCCCATCAAGTTATTATCATTCGGGCCATAAACCCCAGAGCAAGCCCAGATAAAACTATCCCCCAAACCCTACCACAAAACTTGTACAAAAAATTGGCCCACCATTACCTCCATCTTTTCTAAAACCCTCTTATCCCACATCATCAATACCCCACCAACTGTCTAATCCGCATCCAAGGCTACCCAATCTACATAGGGACAACTCCACAAGTTGCAAATCAATTGTCTATCCATGCTTGCAACCTTAGTTTCTTGAAGGCAAACTACATCACAATTCCATTCCTGCAATAAATTTCTAACTACCAAACGTTTCCATGAATCATTCAAACCTCGAACATTCCATGACACCATTCTTAACTTCATTGAAACTGTAAAATCCCTACTACCACCTCAGACAAACAGCCAAAGAAAGGAAAACTATCTCCCATCATAATTAATCGAGGAAATCAAATTCCTCAACTCCCTCTTCCCTTTATCCTTGGAGACAGCTTTTTGGAAGGTAGCATCTTTCCTATGCACCAGCTTGGCTGCCTCAATCTCTGTCTCAAGTCTTTGTAATAGCATAATACACCTCTTTTCATGTCGACCCAACGAAAGCCCCATCATCTTACTAAAACTGGGGAGTTTATATTTCACCCAATTAGATACCTTCGAAGTGTTATCCAACCTCTTCACCTCATTATTATAATTCAATTTAGTCATCACCACCGCCCCCAGGGGATTAATAGACATCAAGGGGGAAGAACTCTCCACATCACCCAGGGCCTCAACTGCATAAGCTGTTTTGACCTCAGTCAATGCCAACACCAACTGGTTAGCCTAATAGGAGGTGTCTATCCCTTGAATATCACTTGTAAATTCAACTCGATCACCTTCATCTCCACCCTGAACACCCCATTCCTCAATCCCAACTCTCAGTGGGCTCTGACCGTAATTGGACAACTCAAGACCTAATAATGCCCTATCACCCTCTGTTTCTATCTTACCCAATGTGGATAGAGGCTCAACGGCACAAAGCCCACCAGAAATAAGACTCTCAGCCTCCGCCGAAGTCTCCATAAGGCAACCCAAAAGCTCGGTTGAAGGAATAGCCACCAAATCTATCCTCGTGGTGTGGAAGAAAGCTGTATCAACCCTATCCTGTGTTGCCGGTGAAAGCCCCGGCGAAAAACCCATCGGAAAAAAGACCACCTACCATCACTGGTGCCTTTGCCGAACACCGATCCATCTCGATTTAGGTCGCTGAGCTTGCCACCATCGTCGGAGCTTGATGTCGCGCTGTGCCAGCCTTCACCGATGGTGCCGGTGACTCTACAACGGGATCGACATCAACATTCGTGATGTCCTAAGCCTCCAAAGCTTCATGAAGAGCTTTGGACATCACCGTTGCATAGGCTTCCTGCCTTAAAAGTATCGAGTCCCCCACAGTTAGGCTTTCACCCACTTCTAACCTCATAAGGTCGACGGGCGCTAAACCAAAGATCACAAGGCCCACTTGAGTACCTGAGCCCACCATAGGATATTTGAGAACCCGTGAACCACTAGGCATGTGCTCCATCTGCTCCCTTGATACCCATAAGGAACTCCTCAGCCCACCTTTATTCCACGCCACCCTCCTTTTTCCTTCCCTATTCACTTCAACAGTCAAGCTTTTTCCTGCCCAGTCAGAACTCCCCAGTTCACGTTTATTTCCAAAACCATGTTCAAGCCAATTTGATTTGAAATACAACGAAGATCTCCTATTATATCCTACCGGATTAGTCTTTCCAACGTAAAACTCCTCTACACTGCCCCAAGAACCCACAACTCTACCTTCTAGAGTCGCCGGACCTAGTAAGCTCACTGGCACTTCGCTCAACATTTTTTGTTTACTTACTGGGTTTTGCTTCTCTGACTGGTTTCTCCCCCTGAGTTAACCTTATAAGGCTGAGCCATAAACTTCGACTGCCCAATCCCACCATTCACATAGTTTTCAGGTTCCAATAACTTCCTTAACTCTAACCCAAAAACCCTTCATCCATTCTTTGCTCTGCCTACTGGAATGATAATGGAACTCCTAGACCCGCCAACTTTAAGTTCAATCAACAGTAGGAACAAGTCAAAAGAATTGGAGCTCCATTGGAGGGTGTAAGCTAAATCACCTTCCCTGGATGAATAAAAATACTTCAGACTGCTCCCAACAACTATCTGCTCTAAACTCTTCATCAGCCATTGTGCCACTTTCTTACCCATGAAGACCGACTTCATGAAGTACCTACTCCGCTCAAAAATCCTTAAAGAAAAATACCGTCCCCCTTCCTCTACCACCAGTTGAAAAAGTTTGGATTCAATAAAAAAACTACGAACACCACCCATAACACAGCAAAGATGAGAAACTTACACAATCACCTAGTTAAGAATGATAAGCCGTGTTCATCGTCAATCAAACATCTCAAACACAATTTCCAGCATCATTCAGAGAAGCTCCATTTACAAAGCCACTTCTCTAAAACCATACGCAACTAATTCAGAGGCAAACACTTCCTTGTCTTGAGCAATTATATATAGTATTTTTATGATATGATATTGATATTGATTGATTAGTTCAAATCACCCCAATTTTAACTTTGAGGTATACCAATTTCCACTATCTACTACATTTATTCCAGGCAACACTGAAATATATGATTTCACGTTACCCGAATCTACCACTAAGATCAGATAATGTTATATGCCCAACCAAATTACATGTATCAAAATCTAGATTTGTACCACCTAACCTATGCATCTCCCTAAACTCTATCAAGAAAAAGATAAAATATCAAAGAAACCCCTGAAAAAAAAGAAAAAAGAGATAAGTTGGGCCAATGTTGCCTCAATTTATGTACAAGTTGGTAACCAGGCCCCAGTAAAGCTCAGTATTGAGATTTTATGGTAAGATACAATCGTATACAATACGACAACAAAATGAGTCCCAGAGATTAGAATAAATTGCAGTCTCATTCCTTGCAGGATAATGGCGAAACTCTCCTAAAACCACCAACACCATCCGGAGAAAACCAAGGGAAGCTTCCACTGTCAAAGATACAACTATTTCTGGGATGAATGATGAGTCCTCTTACGTGAGGAACACCGATCAGCTATACAGCTTGAGTTTCTGTCGAACATTTCATCAAGTTAAACATATAGAGATTAGTGAAATTATCATTCAGGTTTTCAGTAATATACTTACAAATCTTCATCATGCTTTTTACTTCTTGATGATTCCTGTGTTTTCCTAGATGGTCCGGCCACCTGCCAAATGGTGGTAATGACTCAATTTAGGACTATAGTTGAGTACATGGATGGTCCAGCCACCTGTCTGGCATTTTCCTAGATTTCTAACTATTGTGACCTCGACAGAAAGAGTCAACAGAAACCTTTTTCAGGTTATTGGAACAGCACCAATCACTAATATCCAGACTGCTGACAGACAAAAATAAATTTAAAGCATCATCAATCAGAATATCCAATTGATGTGCCTCAAGAAATCTCTTGGTTTCAAAATCAGATGTTGGGTGGACTGATCATAAGCAAGGAATTAGCAACAGACTATCCACATGTCTACATGATATATCACATGCAACTAATGCTTCACTTCACAGAAAGGGAAAATGAAAGTGTAAAAACCATAAGCACCTAATTAGAAATAAAAGACAAATAAAAAACATTGAAATGTTTTAAGATAAGCATACTGACAGGGAGGCATAACTGTTTGTTGCTTCTGCTATGGGCCTCCAGATATTCTTCATAAGACTGCAATAATAATCCAGGAAAATTCCATATATCAGTGGAGTAAAAAATGATAATAAATTTGAAGGTATCATGAGATTGTTCTCAACAGACAACAGTTGTTCCTATTTCATCTTTAATAAAATAACAGATGACAGACCATTCACAGAACAGCCATTTGAACAAAGAACTCAAACACTTGACATTTGCCAAGGATTCAACATCAAATTAGGTACAGTGTGCCAGTCTGGCTTTATGAACAGCCTAGGCAAAATACACAAAGATATTGAAGTATTTTGCATTAACAAGCATAAGTCTTCCTCAGTAAGAAAAGAGATAAGAACTGCAGGCAGGGAGCTCTTTATCTGCATCAACAAAGTGATTGACTTATCTTTCTAATCAGAAATAAAACCACTACGAGAGAAAGAGTCTTTCCTCCTAAAAGAAAAGAGCAATAAAATTTTTACATTTGTGCAATAAAAATAATACATAATAAATTCAACACCTCAACCATTAAGGTTTCCAAGGACAGAACCAATAAGTTCACAACAATTGAATTCAATCCCTGAGAAAAGAGGAGAGGGAAGAGGGAAGTTGATTTAAGACTTTATAATTACCCTAGCCATAAAAAAGTTGATTTCAATTTCAATGAAAATTTCAAGCATAATATTGTTTTCGTGATGTTCATACATTTGTTAAGGAAATGTTCACTTAATAAATAGCCTTCAGTTGTTAGCTACAAAAGAAAGAAATAAAGCATTAGTGATCTCAGTTAGAAGAAAGAAACTAAGATGGGACACCAATACCATTTCAAGAAAATCATTGTCAGTCAGAGTACTTGTAAATGGGCTTTCTGCTGACAAACCCCAAACTTCATATCGAGAAGACATATCCACATCCACTTGTAAATTAGAGAGGTCTCCATTAATGCGAGAACATTTTGTTCCATCAACTTGTGATGACCCAGTGGTAATAGGTGGATTGTTAGGAAACATAACCCCTGTGGAACTCTGGTATCCTAAATGAAATCTATTTGCTTCAGGCTGATGTGGGTAGAGTAATGAAGGATAAAGCATAGGTGTTCTGGACCATGGCATATGCCCTGGAGGCACATTATACTCTTCATTTCCTAAAGAACATGGAGAATCTACACAAGGCCTTTTGGAAGGAATATCATCCCTGTAAAAACTGGTACAGCATAACACACATAATTACCAATAAGATTATGAATTTGGAATTTGACAAATGGGGTTTTCCTCTTTTTTTCCCCCCCTTCTATTTATCAAAGACTAAACATATTCACCATTGAGCTTCTTAAGAGATATTACCTACTCAGCAAGTCATCCACATCACTCTTCCCATCAAGGAGCTCACAAAGAGCTTCCCCAATATCTGGAGATAACTCCTGGAAAGAATACATGACTCACAATCATTTTTTAAAAACTGTCTTCAAAGGTTCTAAACAACACCCGCCCCCCCTAAAAAATAAAAAGAAGAAGAAACAAAAAGCAATTAATATAAAGGACACCTGGCAATCTCTGCTAATTTTGACAGGTTTGTAGTCATTCAATGGATTCCTGAGGTGAAGAGTCTTTTGAAAAGGCAAATCATTTAACTGCAGCCACTTGACCTTAAAACTGCGCCCCCAGGGATTGCTTTTTCCACTCCCTTGACTCCAAACATTGTCTCGCCTCCACCCAACAGAAGACACCATTTGGGCATATCCTTGGAAGAAACCACTCATGTTTACACTAAATATAAGAATTACTTTACCAGAGTTCTGCAAGACAAGCATGTGCTTCTCTGTAACGCATAGAAATTAGAAAGTAGCGCACAAAATTAAAATAAAAGGGATCTTACAAGAAAGGCTTCTTCCAGAATTGGTTCATTCATGACCTGAGTTGCCCAAATTCCTTTCTCAATCGATCGTTGGATATTATCATGGTTCAAACTCTTAATGATGAAATATCTTGTATTATACAATTTACCCTTTTTGCTAGAGGTTGACTTTCCTAGAGGATCATGGGAGTTCCGCACTTTATCTTCCCTAGATGGATAGCCATCCTCATTCACTTTGTAACTTGAACTCTCTGACAAGAAATTTCATATTATTCCTATATCAAACATTCGGATTTCAAGATGAAATTTTGGAAGAGGAATAAGTTTTTTGGATGTCATATAAGTAGAGTGTATAATTGACAAGCATCCACTGCAAGCAGGTTCAACTCCCATAAAAGGATAGGTAGTGAAGCAGAAATTGCCACATTTATTGAAGGATCAACATTTGCAATTGAGAGTTACTATTAAACAAAACACATAAAAAATATACAATACACCAAGAAGTTAAATTACATATTAATTGTATGTAGAGAATATAACTTGCATCATTTACTACCTGGATCATCTGAATTTCCCATGTCTTGTTTCCATTCAGTCACTGATGAATCAACCACAGACGCATTCTCCTTTGCAGTGTCAGAAGACATATCCCTACAACCTAACATGTTACAAAGCAGGTGTACATCAATAAAGGCTGGATGGTATAGAAGTCTAATACTGATGTACACAAAGAAGAACAAACAGTATTATCACCTACATGAAATGATATGGACCATCAGAAATCCATAGCACTCAGTTTTGCTGAATATACAAGGACAACTACTGAGCTGGCACAACCATAGCGTGATAAGAGAAAAAATATACTCTTTGGAAACCTAAGGTTAAGGTGAAGTCCAAGAATAATTTCCCATGGTAGTTGATAGGTTACTAGAATTTTATCTTATCTTTTACTTTCTTTTGCTTTTTTGATATACAATCAAGTGTTTTATTAAAATAAGGCTTCATGTACATGTATAATGAACACAAAGAAGTCAAAAGAATTACAAAGAAAGAGTATTATGTACAGAAAGGTAACAAGTCTATAAAATCAATGGAGTTACTATTAGTGAAACCCATGGCCAAGATGAATCAAATAAAGACTAGTAAACATTACCATCTATTAAATCCATGAAATTTCGGTATACTCAAAACATAAAACGATTTCATTCCCTCCACAATGTCCACATTGAACTTAACAGGACTATGTTCCAAATAGTCAAAGAATGCTTACCAACCCAATTTTTCCATCTAAACAACAGGTCAGTGACCTCCAATAAATCCCAAAGGATCTAAAAGCAAAGCTCCACAAATCAAACACAACAGCGCAGTTTGACAACAGCTGATCCACCATCTCCCCACAACACCAACACATGCAACACCACCCTACTAGCATATAGGCTTGCTTAATGAGATTATCGTAAGTGAAGATCTTCCCCCATGCCATCGTCCAAACAAGAAGGACCCTCTGTGGGGCATCAACACACCAAATACTCTTCTAAGAGAAAAGCTCTGCACATGGACCCTTATGGTCTGCTTGGATTGAGGGGGAGGGAGGGGGAGTATAGTAGAGTTGGCCCAAAATTAGCTTATTTTCAGCCAACTCTACTCTACTCCCCTCCACTCCCCCTCCCTCCCCCCTCAATCCAAATGGGCCCTTAAGGCATTGAAAAGAAAAAAACATTGAAATCCTCACTCCTTTTCAACCTCCAACTCATTCTATAGAATTCGATAGAATAAAAACTCACAGAATTATCCGGTATGAAAGAAACTTTAGATAGCCTATAAGCCATTGTTCTTGGCAAGATTTCCACTGAAAAAACCACTAATAGAAAACCCCAGAGCTTTTAAATCAAATCCAAGTTCAAACCCTATGTTTCCCTAAATCTCAATACCTTTCTCTTCCTTAAATTCCTATGGACCAAGCACTAGTCAAGTGCCACAGCAAACACAATCCAATATTGGGCTTACACATAGAGGTGCTGACTTTATGGAAGAAAAGAAGCCTTAGCATATGTGGATAGATGTGTTAAATTAAAAGATAGTGATTTTTATGGGGAGAGCAATCTAGAGGTGTTTCTTGACTGGTGAAAATGAATAGTTTGGAATGCTTTTAGATTATCTAGCTTAAATGAAGAGTCACAACTCTTTATCACAAAGGTAACTCAAGGGGACAACAGGAATTTGGAGGGAATATTATTAACAAACTAACTATGCAGCCATTCAATCTTGGGAGGACCAATGAATTTCTATGACTCATTACTTTGTACCAACTCATTACAAGCAACAAGCTCACTTGCAATTCACAAAGTTGGTACAGGGGAGTTATTCTATTGATGAGTACACCTAGAAGTTCGATAGCTTGGCTATGAGATCATGATTTCCATAGAATGAAGATGTGAGAATTTCTACATATTTCAAAGGACTCTATCCTAATATTTTTTTCAAGTTTGGCTACAAATAAACTTTATACCATGGCCAAAGCAATTCAAGTTGCATACCAAATCGAAGAAGAGGCTAAAAGGAAAGCATTAGTAAGCAATATTAGAAGTGAGAGAATAATTGTGGATGCCAAATGGGAGAATTCTATTGGCAAGTCTCAAGGTAATTGCATCACTCTCCCTTTGTTCCAGTACTTGCTCATCCCAAGGAAGTAGTAGTTCTAATTCTAAAGTAAAACATACTTGTCATGGTTTTGGTCATATGTCTTTTCAATGTCTTTCAAAAGCAATTTCTATGAATGAAAAGGATATTCCTAAAAGAAGTAAAGAAGCCTTATTATATCAATATCTCTTCTCGTATTGTCTACAATAATGGGATCTAATCTATTACCAGCTCCTGATAACAATCAAAGAAGATAGAATGTCTCCAAATTTTGACTGACTTAAGCATTGGTAAAGCCCCAAGAGTCAAGAAAAACCAAACAGTTTATAAGTGGCTCAAAATAAGTAAAACGTCACTTTTATGATTTGAAAAAAAAAAAAAAAATTCATTAATTGCAAAAAATGAAAAAAAAAAAAAATGTAAACCATCACTCATCCAAATAAAGAACTTCTCAAACCTACTTATCAAAACAGAACTTTTCAAACCTAATCCAACTTCTTAGCCATGCATTAAGACAGTTAGCATGATATGAAGCATTGTTGCTGTAACTTTTCAGTGGAAGTAATACATGGGAAAACCCCCATCTTAGCCATTTCTCACTGACCCTTGGCTTCTAAATAGTTCTAATGCTATCATCTAGGAAGCAAGGACACAAGATAAGTGTATGACACAATATGCAGACAAGATAAGGGTGTGACACAATACAGACACAATAATTAATAAATATATAATTTTAGATATATGTTACATTAACGTCTGGTGTAAAAGAAAAATAATAAGCATCAACAGGGTAAAACGATATGAATATAAGGTGATATTATTATATGAACCATTAGACTCTAGACTTGACACATGTTGAATTATGGTGTACTACATCTCATACTATGAAAATCTATTGGGTTTAAATAATAATTTAATCTCAAGGCATCTTTTCTTACCTAATAATTTCAGTTCTGTAGTCCCCATTTTCATAGGCTTTTTCCTTTAATCGTTGCAGCTTAATATATGTATTTCTGATTTTGCATATTTTGCTTTTGGGATTGGACCTTGTCTAGACCGTGCCACCATATTTGAAATTAAAATCATTTTTTCATTGGTCCGTCAGATACATCTCAGACATATATGCATGAACATGTCAGACGCAAACACGCCAAAGAAGTTTGAAGTGTCCCTGCTTCCTAGGTTATCATCCATTTACTTGAAAAAACCTTCAGTAACTGCCTAAGGTCTCAATCTTTCTAAACGTATCATTTATGTGACAATGCTACAATATATTGTTTCTTCCACACCCACTCTCTTACAGAGCATTAATTCACTTCAACAAACTTAAAACTCTACAAAATTTTCACATTCATACAATGATAATAATGCTATTACTTGAAGATGAGATTGCCCACCAATTACCAAATATAGCACTGAGTTTCGCCATGACAATGTTTGTTTTTCTTTATAATAAGCAAAAAAAATCCTTTAATCAACTTCAAGCAAACACTCAATTACTCACTAATTAAGTTTCATCAAATACATAAAAGCATATTATAAAAATCCACACTGAAACTAGTTGAATCATTCTCAATCAAGTCAAAAGATAATACTCATAACAGTGAATTATCAACCAAAAACAAAAGTCACAATAAATAATTAAAACCATTAATTTCTTTCCGTACATTTTCGGTTCGACCAAACAGAACTCGTAGCAAAAATTGCACAAGCATTCTCTACAAGTAAAACTAAACACTGCAAGAAGATTCGAAGTGAAAATTGAAGTAGAAACGAAGTAAAAGCATACCTGTGTAGAGCGAGAAAGAGTGAGTGAGTGAGAGAGAGTAAAAGTAGTTCACGACGACGATAAGGTAAAGCTTTTTTCTGCAACTTCGGAGCCCTAGTTTATTATGTTCTATCTCTTACACTCTCTCTCGCTCTCTGTGTTTTTCTTCTTCATTTTTTCTTTTCTTTTCTTTTTTTTTTCTTTTTTTTTTTTTTTACTTTTTAAAATTTGTTTGGGAGATGAGTGCGGTGACGGTGATCATAATTTTTTTGGACTACGCAGGGATTGGTGATCTGTGCGTCTGTGACCGTACGAATAGTCACAGCTAATGTTTGATGGTGATGGACATGACGGACTTGGTTGAGTTTCACCATACGTGTCTGATTCTAGGGAAAAGATTCTTGGATTTTAAAATTGAATACAAATCAAAACCAAACCAAAAACAAAGTGAGTTTCAATTTTTTTTTTAATAAATAAATTCAATCAGTTCCCAACTGGGCAGGATGTCTAACTCAAAAGTCATAAACAAGTAAGTACATGCTCAAAATCTGTAATATTATTTTTAAATATTACTTTGCGAATGCAACAGTAAAAAAAAAAATTTAAGTTTTTTTTTTATACTTTATTAAAAATTTATTTTTCACCCATAAACTTTAAAAAAATTGTTTTTCATCTCTAAATTATTAAAAATATTTAACTTTTTATTCTTAAATTTTACCAAAAATTTGTTTTTCGTCTTCAAACTATTGAAAAAGTTTTTTTTTATTCCCCACTTTTGTTTCTAATGTCTAAACTATTAAAATTGTTTACAAAGTTGAAGAATGAAAAAAAAAAAAAATTTAAAGTTAAGAGACAAAAAACAAATTTTTTATAAGGTTTAGAGAACAAAATATTATTTTATTTTTTCTTTTATTTTAAACAAGTTCCTGTAAAGTTCTTCTTTTATAAGGTATAGTGCTAAATCTAATCACAATTTACGCTTTAACTATTTTGTAAAAGTGAGTGTGTACCTAGGCAGAGTAGATGAATACTAGCTGTAGGGTCACAAATTGTAGCCCACACCTAGATGAAAACAGGAGATGGGCCCAATAAGCCCAATAAAATAAATTTGTAAGAGAGTGGGTCAAAGAATTGGGCTAATAGCGATTTTTACAACAGTTACTGAAGATTAAGTGCTTGGCCGAGGAGGCTAAAACACACACACAAGTTAAGATCTCGCGTCCGAGGAGTAGGTTTTGGATTAATTGATGGATTTGAGTTAGGTCCGAGGGGTATGCACTTAGATAGAATGCTTTTCTTTGGGTTATATTTTTCCCAGATGCTACAGTAGTTCTTTCTTGAGGTTTCTTCTATTTTTCTTTTCGTCCCCCATCTTCTGGAGGTCTTACTCCATTATATAGTCCTTCATTGTTCGATCCTATCGTCCACTTGTCTGCCATCTAGCCTGGTACTTGAGTTTCCCACTTCTTCTCCCACAGCTTTTTGGTTTCCTGGGGGTAAAGATGATTTTAAACACTGTTCAGGAGTCTTCTCCACATAAATGCGGCCAGGAAAGCTGCTGTGGTGCATTTAATGCGGTGGCAGCAGCTTTTGCTCAAGATATTTCTGCATCCTTATCCCTTCCACGTGCATTGACAATCTGTCTTCACCTCTAGAATTTCTTGGAAGCTGGACTAAGGGGAAGCCGAGGCCTCTTTCACCGACATACGCCAGACCCGAGGAGGGTATACCTCTCGGATCAATATTCCTGGACACTTACGCATTCTCCTATTAGTTGTAAGGGTTCCCTATAATTTCTTCTCCTCGGACTTATTGTTGATGAAAAGTCGTATCTAAGCCCACCTCATGGGCCCAGGTTTTACTCCCCCACACTAGCTAGCCATAAGATTTAATTGAGATGTATCAGGTTGAATAACCAACCGTGTTAAAGCAGGCCTTCGAGTTTAAATGGACAAAAGTAATCTAGAAGCCCAAAATAATAGCGCATGGATTAAGCTTTTCTTATGGAGGTAGTTAACGTTACCAAACTAGTTATTGATCTACTAGCCTCATCACACGCGCTACACGCGTGTGGTGAGGCTTTTTTTTTAGTAAAAAAAAAAATGTTTTTATTTTTGAGAATTTAATTTATAAGGTTTTTTTTTTTTTTGAAAAATGAATCTAATTTATAAGTGAATAAAGTAATTTGAAAAATTACAGGAAAGTAGTCCTATTTTTTAGGCAATGTTTTAGTGGGAGTTAGAGTTACATTTTTACTGGAATGTCCTTTAATTTTGTCTCTACTTAAACATAGAGGTGTAGGGGTATTTTTGAACTAAAAAATAAGGAATCCAAACAGAAAAAACCCCTTAAATAGTAGTATAGATATAGATATAGATAGATGATTCTATATTATTATATTCATTCTTTGGTGTCCACTTTTAAAATATTCCAAAATATCCTCACTTCACCGAACTATTCTAATTTCATTTTCATCACATCCTCGTAATAACAATGTCTTTAAAAAAAAGGTTGTACTCATAAAAAAAAACAAATAAATAAAAGGTTGTAATATGTAAAACACTTTCAGTCTCTCTATAATAAATAACTTTTTCTTTTTCTTTTTTAGAATCGCCCTAGTATATAAGAATATTAGCATCTCATAAAAATCTATTTTTTCTATTTTACACAATTAATTTGTAAAAACACTACATCAAATTATCTATAAAACACCTTCTTTTATTTAAATAATACTTTCTTACATTTTTTTTATTATTTCACACTTACCCATACACAACTCCACCACCTTAGAGCATTAACATCCGGTTTCTAAAAAATATTATATTTTACCATCTCAAAAACTATTTTATTTATTATATCATAACATTTTATAATATACCTAACATCTCAACTTTTGTTTTATCATACAACACATTAAAATAATACATCTACCCAATAAAATAATATAACCCAAAACCCAAAGTCAATGAAAAAGGGAGACAAAATGATTGGAATAAAAAGGCTAAAGAAATATAAATAAATAAATACAAGCTGCTACAGTAATTTGCATATATAAAAGCCTACTGTAGCAGTATTGTAAATTTTTAAGGATATAGAAACCGAATAAAGCATCATTTTAGTGTTTGTGGATTGTAAAATTCCATTTTGGGGATTGTAACTAAGCTCTCATTTGAGAGGAGTGAATGAAAAGGAATAGAAAAGAATAATTTTAGAATATTCTCTCATTCCCTTGTTTGGGAGTTTTAATGGAGGAAATGGAAAGTCTATTCCCTTGTGGGAGTATAAGTGGGAGGGAATGGAATGGTTAGAAGGAAACACTCATTCCTCTCTATTCCCTTAAAATCTCAAATTTTCATTCCCCCCAAAATTGGGAGAAATGAACTTGAATGAAATTAGATTTAATGAATTTTTTACTAAAATTCCCAAAATACCCCTATATATTCAATCTTTTATTTTAAGATAGAGATCTAATAGTAATATTGTCATAAAATGATTTCATTCAATTTTCTCTATATTACTCCCAAACAAGATTACTTACATTCTACTCATTTTCATTCTTTTATTATAAAACATCCAATCAAGGTTACTTAATTCCATTCTATTCCATTCATTTCCTTTGCTTAAATATACTCGATTCCTTTTTATTCCCTTATGATCATTTCATTCCATTCTCTTATGAACTCCCAAACAAAGCCTAATGCTCTTACCACACACTCCACTTCTTTGAATACTCTCTCTCTCTTTCTTTTTCTCCTTCTTATTTCTTCTTTCTTCTTCTCCCTTTTTCTTCTTCTCCTTTTTCTTCTTTGACATCTTTTTCTTTCTTTCTTCTTCTTCTTTTTCTTTTGCTATTCTTTCTTTCTTCTTCTTCTTTTTCATTTCTTTAAAAAAAAAAAAAAAAAAACTCTCTCTTTCTCCCCCCCCCCCCTCTCTCTCAATCAAACCGGTGCTCTCTTCAAATTTGAAAAAACTTCTCTCTACCAAGCCTCCATGGCTCAATACACTCACACTATTTCATACTTTCTCTCTCATGGCAACAACAAGCATTCCATGGTAGCGATGACTTGGGTTTTTGGTTGATTTGTATTTTGCCAAATGGGTTTTCTGTTGTGTTTTATTTTGAGTTGATTTTGTTCTGAGTTGATTTTGAGTTGGGTTTGTGATGATTTTCATTAATTTTGGGTTGATTGTGTTTGGATTAAATTAAAATTTTAATGGGATGGTTGTGGTGGTAGTGGTGGTGGTTGGTTGTGATGGTAGTGGTGGTGGTTGGTTGTGATGGTGGGTGGATGTTGGTGGTCGTCTTCTTCTTCTTCTTCTTCTTCTTCTTCTTCTTCTTGACATTGAAGAGAGGATGAGAAAGTGTCTGACAAGGCAAAGGAGAGGAGAGAGAAAAAAGTTTAAAATAATAGGATAGAAAGCTACATGTAAATACACATGGTTACTGTAGCAATTTTGCATATGAACAGTGTCATAGATGGACTGATGTGGATAGTTTTTGAGCAAAAATGTGTAAAAGTGAACACTTTTTCTATTTAGCACTGTCTAATGCAAGTGCTCTAAGTCAAGCGAATTTTACATATAAAGTTAAATTCGTAATGCAAGTCTGTTTGGCACCAGCTTAAACCCAGTTTTTAGTTTTTATCTTTTATATATAGTTTTTTAAAATTTCACTTTTTCAATATACAAGAATACTTTAACACACTTTCAACAAAAAAAATTCAGCAAAAAACTAGATAAGTTGTTCCCAAACAGATATATAGATATTTATAACAAATTTTAGGTTACAAATTGTTATTGATAAATAATAATGAAATGTCAGTGGTGGGTCCAAATTAAAATCTTACCATTCATAATTTATTGTGAAATTTTTGTGTACATACAACTACTTGAAGTTAAAAGAAACCTTTTGTGTGGGTTCTATTTTTCATTTTTCTTTTTTATTTTATAAAAAAAGCACACAAGCCCAAATAAAGGAACAAGGATCCTGGGCCTAGTACTTTTTGCTTTAAGGGACTAGACTTGATTCACCGCAACTAAATTAGGCTGATTTCGAACCAAGTGGTGCACAAAACGCGGATCCTACAACACATACATACTAACATACAACAAGCATATACGTATTGAACATCAAGGAACAGTAAATAATGAAATAACAAGGAAAAAAGAAAAAGAAAGTAAAGTAAAAAACGTTAGGGATCCTTAGGATAATATGAAGTGTTTCATTATTTACTTAATTTTGTAATACATTAGGCTTACTAGGACGTGTTACAAGGTCCAAATAAATTCAAAAATCAAAGACTTAAATGGCTCTTCAAGCCTCTAAGACTTGCGAAGTTTGAATCTAAGTGTATTCTCTAATGGCAGTTTTGAGGATCTTGGATGGTATTTTCCCTTTTTTTTTTCTTTTTTTAAATTCTAACAGAGTTTGCTCAAGGATTTTACTCTAATTTCACTCTTGCTGAATGCCTTTCACTGTTGGCTGCTTTCCCTTTTATAGTGTCATCCTAGGGTTTTTGGAGTACCATTGATTCCCTCTATTTGCTCCCCTAGGTACCAGAACCAATGTTGTGACAGCAACATTGGTAGCTGGTCCCTTCCTCATTCTTTACTACTTCCTTCTTTTGAGGTTTCCTCTTCAAAAAACCCCAGCTAGGGATGCCAATTGTTACCTGACCCGTGGGTACCTGGTCCGGCCCGACCCTAATGGGTTGGGTTTTACCCAATCTGATAAACAATAAGGTTGGGTCTGGGTTTTTAAAATAAAACCCGAAATGGGTCCAAGTTAGGTCTGGGTTTTTGCAAAACCCAGCCTGAACCCGGACCTGACCCGCTTAATACTAAAATTACCAAAAACCCTAATATATATATATATATATATACACACACACTTATAAACCCTAACATTTCATTTCATCTCATCTAGACCAACCGCCCACTTTCCTCTCCCACTCTCACTCTCACTCACTCTCCTCTCCTTTGACCACCACAGCCACAACCAAGCCTCATTCACTCTCCTTTCTTCTCACCACCAGAGTCCCAACCAATCCCAGAAAACAAGATCCAAGAAAAATCATTCTTCACTGACGAATCATCTCAAGTCCTCGCTGCCGACAAGTCAAAACTCTCATTATCGCCAATCCTACACCGCTCCGCCAACAGCAATCACTGATCTGACAATTTGTTAGGGTTTTTTTTTTTTTTTTTTTTTTTTGTGTTTTGTCAATGGGTTTTTTAGATTTTCTACTTTTCCTTCTGGGTTTACAAAATTTCTGGGATTTGTTGGATTTTGGGTATGGATTGATTTGTTGGATGGCAAGAAAATAGCCAAGAAAATGTTGTAATTATTTTTATTTAATTTTTGGGTTCATTATATGTATATTCAATGATTTCTATGATTTGTGTTTGGGATTTTGGGATTTTTGTGTTTATGAGTTTGGGTTTGTGAATCGTGATGAGGCTGTGTTTGTGATTCTAAGTGTTTGTGAATTGTGATTCTGGGCTAAGCATTATAGGATGGGGCCCACGGGACCCGGCGAGGCGGGTTTGGGTGCAAATAAAAAAACCCGGCTTGAACCTAACTTGTTGCCATTCCTAACCCTAGCTGACTTTCCCATTCTAAGGGATCTTAGAGGGCTAACCTTTGGTTTTTCTTTTTCCAAGGCTTCTAGATTCCACCTTTTCAGACCCACCTTTTGGCTGCTTTTCCCTTTTCATTTTCCCAAGTGAGTTGATTCCTTCCTTCCAAGCTGAAAGATCCCCAGTCACCTTCCTTCATGGTTTATCTTCCTGGGTTCCCCGAGGTACCAGACCCTTACTCATGAGTTGTTGGTCCCCAAATCTTCTGATCCCTTCTTTGCATCATTGGGTGGCTGATAGGGACATATTTGTGCTTGTTCTTCGTATTTCTAGGCATGCCCCCTTGAACTATTTTAGTCCCAACCTAGCTTTTCTGCACATTCTGAGGATTCCAAGCTCCTAGGAATCCCTAGGTATCCTAGTCCAGTTTTCTTCCCGAGCTCCCCAGCGATTTTCCTAACCTTTGAGGGCTGGGCTGAACATTTTCTCTTCTTTGTTTCATGAGGTCCAAAGCTTGCCCATCCATGGATTTAGGTCCCTCCTTATGGACCCTTATTGGGTTTGGGCCTCCCCCTTTTTATTGAAAGCCCAAATGTTTTTTTTTTTTTTCTAAATTTCAATCATTTGTGTCGTTTTGGGCCTTGGTACAGCATTGTGATTTTTTGAACCTCAACACCTCTTTTTAATCATGGTTAGAAATCTACCCCAACCTATACCCTAGGGTCTTGAACCATAGACACCACCCCCTCTTTCTAAGTACCTAGGGAGGTGCCATCACACTAAAAATGTCTACAAAGTTAAAAGTAAGGCTATAAATGAACCAAACTGTTAATAACCAGCTTGAACTTAGCTTGATAAAAACTCGTTCATGTTTATTTGTTTATAAATGAGCCAAGCTTGAGCCTTAGAGGCTTATTTAATATTATTTAATAAACAAGCTAAACCTAGTAAAAAAATTGTTTATAAACAAGCTTGTGAATAATAGGGCTCTAGAAAAACAAGCTATGCTTAAGCTGGTTTATGGACTTTGTAATAAGATTGATATGAGCTTGAAATATAAACTAATATCTTACTAAACTTTTAATTAATTAGGAGTTAGGACCAAGTATCAAAATCAAATGGGCTTAATAATATGCTCAACATGGGTTTAGTAATATACTTGTATTGTATCTCAAGCTCAAAAACTTGATATTAAACTTGAGTTTGAGCATAAGCTCAACTTGATTAATGAATCAAGTGAAGCTAAGTTAAGCTTAAATTTTTGGACTAATTGACAAGTTCAAGATTAAACATAATTTATATGTTTGGTTCAAACTCAAGTCAAATTTGAATATTTTATATTTGTTCTAATATTTGACAAAACTTACAATCCTAATTAAAAGAAACCCTTTAATTGGTAAACGAATTTGACTCAACTGCCAACCAGAGCTCCATCCTACACATTCACACCGTCAAACTTTAAGAAAAAAAAAAGGGTTGAAACTTGAAACACACAATAGTTTGTAACGTGCAGTTTAGTTCTTTTATCCAGAAAAAAAAAGGGTAAGAAGTTCTCCCCCTATTCCTTTTTTTTTTTTCTTTTTTTTTTTTTGAGAGAGGAAAGAAAGTTATTTCTTTAAAGGAACAGAGCAAAGCTGGAACATTACGATTGGTTTGAGACCTGCTTATTTTGCTGAAACTAAATTTTTTTTGCTAAAAGTATTATAAATAAAGGTAAAAGTTAGCTGAAATAGTACAATGAGGTCTATAAATAGTACTAAAAAGTGTAATGAGATCCTTAAATAGTAGCAAAAATAAACTAAATAGTAAAATAAATAAATTGGCAAAAATAATTTTTGTCAAATGCACACTACTGTTTGGGATCCATTTATTTTGCTGAAACTAAAAACTTTTTGCTGAAAGTACCGTAGATAAATGTAAAAGTTAGCTGAATACAGTGTGACCCATGAATAATGCCAAAAAATACAATGAATCCCATAAATAGTAGTAAAAATAAGTTAAATAGTAAAATAAAATGACTTTTTAATTTTTGCCAATCACACATTATGTGTATATTTGGATAGTACTGAAAAACACTTTTCAACTATTTGGATAGTGCTGAAAAGTACTTTTCAACTACCTCTCACATTTTTCAATGGATCCTGTGCACTGTTTATGAGACCTACTTTTTTTCAATAAAACAACTTCAAAATTAGGCCTCACAGTACTATTTACACATTTAAAAATTATTTTATTACAATATTTTCCGTTTTCAGTTTTTAACGACAGACATACACACCCTCCATCTGATCAGAAGATCAATCACTCTAGAATCCTTGCCAAATACATTCAGGGACCCATCTTCCATACCAATTCAGCAAAAGTGCATAGCGTGCTAAAATAGGTGCCACAAAAATATAACCTAGTCCCTTTCAAAAAATTAGTAAAAACTTCCTACTTTGTATTTTTAAATAAATAAAAAAAAGGAACAGACAAACCCTTTTAAATCAATTCTAACTTTTATCTCTTATAAAAAAAAAAAAAAAATTCTAACTTTTATCCATAAAAAAATCATTTAATAAACTTCTTACTTTTTTTTTTTGAGCATTAATAAACTTCCTAACTTCAGTTTCTCTGAACCATCCATGATCCATCGATGGCTACCGAAGACAACGAAGTCGAAGACCACCGTCCTCTCGTCCTTATACACCACCTCCCTTCATTCAAACTTCCACTACAAGACCGCTTGATCACCCACTTCCGCCTTTTCGACTCGCTGGCCTCGCCCGAGGCCTCCTCCGTACGCGCTCTCATCTGCGTCGGCCCCACGCCCGTCACCGCCGACACCCTCGACCATCTCCCTTCTCTGCGACTTGTCGTTGGCTCCAGCGCCGGCCTTGACCACGTCGACCTCGCCGAGTGCCACCGTCGTGGTATTGCCGTCACCAATTCCGGCGACGCCTACTCTGAGAACGTGGCCGACTACGCCGTCGCGCTTTTGCTCGATGTTCTGCGCCGAGTTTCCGCTGCTGACCGATTTGTTCGCTCTGGTTTGTGGCCTCAAATGGGAGAGTACCCACTTGGCCGTAAGGTTAGTTTTTAGTTTTTTTTTACTATGGGTTTTGTCATTTTTAGCACATCTGGATTGGTGGCTTTTTTTGTTTAAAACGACAAGCATAGTGAATGGCACAAAAAAACATGTTCATAGTTGCTGAGGTAGCATCTGGAGATTGGTGTGTAATAAAGTGAATGTTAAGGTTTTGTTATTGATCGAGAGGTGGTTAGCTGAGGCATGTCTCTGTATCACTGTGTGGAACTTTTGTATAACATACAACTGAGATACGAAATACAGATCTAGATAAATTATGGTTGATTAGCTGGGATTTTCAGTGTGATTAGCTTGGAAAGATTGAAAAAGAGAAGCAAGGGTATATAATTCAAAGCTACTAACCTTGTAAATATATTCATTTAGCTTGAAAGAGCATAAATAGTATCTGTGTTTTGGGAATTGAATTCATTGTTATAGAAATGAAATTGTTATGAATCTGGGAATAGAGCTGGTAAGAAACATTCAGGGCCTTGATCAAGTGCTAGTGATGTAGTAGCCGCAGCTACTGACCTTGTAAACATTAGAATAGTGTTGCTACAAATCTGGTTGTATTCACTAGTTATACTTGCATCTTGATTAAACTTAAACATTATATTATCCAATCGGTTCTTATATGAATTGGTTATGACTACAGTTAGGGGGAAAACGAATTGGTATTGTGGGGCTGGGAAGTATTGGCTCTGAAGTTGCAAAAAGGCTTGTGGCATTTGGCTGCACAGTTGCATACAACTCGAGGAACAAGAAGCCATCTGTACTGTATCCTTACTATGCCAATGTCCATGACCTTGCTGTTAACAGTGATGTTCTTATTGTTTGCTGTGCGCTGACGAATGAAACTCACCATATAATCAACAAAGATGTTTTGACAGCATTGGGAAGGGAAGGGGTTATAATTAATGTTGGTCGTGGTGCTCTTGTAGATGAGAAAGAATTGGTGCAATTTTTGGTCCAAGGGGAGATTGTTGGTGCAGGTCTTGATGTGTTTGAGAACGAGCCTAATGTCCCAAAAGAGCTTTTTGCCCTGGACAATGTTGTGTTGTCTCCACATCTTGCTGTTTTAACTCCAGAATCCTTCGAAGCCTTGAACGAGGTGATTATAGCAAACTTGAAGGCTTTCTTTTCAAATAAGCCTTTATTGTCGCCTTTCCAGCAGGAATGAAGTAGTAATATGCGCACAGGGTTTTATAATTGGAAGGTTTCCATTTGTATGATTGGTGTATTTTTTTTCAAATAAGCCTTTGTTGTGGCCTTTCCAGCATGAATGAAGTAATAATATTCACATATGGGGTGTATGATTGGAAGGTTTCCATCTATATAAGATTATTAGATTAAAGACTCTTTAGAGGTCAAATTCAACAGCATGGTGAATATTAATGTATATAAATCCTTATAAGGCAAAGAAATTGAAGATGAACTTGGAGCTTTTTAGTTTAGTTTTTGTAAAATTTAGAATGTAGATTACATGTTAGAAACGTTTTCTTTTGTGGTTTCATGAATTGTCAAATACGTGTCTCTAACAATAGTCTAAAGAAAAAGAGAGGGATTTTGATTCTTAAATATGTGATTTTTTTAATGTTATATTGTGTTTTTTAACGGTAATACAGACATGGGTTACAACTAAATAATAGAGTTATGCTCAAGTGGTAAAAAGTTAACATTTTTCAAAGCATTGATGGCAATGAAATCAGCCCTAATCGTAAGTAAGTGATTTGTAATTATTTTTATAAAAAATAGTTTCACGAACTTTGTATTGCTAAAAATTATATATCATTTTTACTATAAAATTGACTACTTATATTATTAATAACTTACAAATAAAAATTTAATACCCTATAAATTTATATAAATTCAATTTTTAGTCTATATATATATATATATAAATTGAACCTCTTATTCATGAACGTGTTCGCTAACACAATATTTTGTTTGAATTCATTTTGTTTAATGGTGGAGTTAAAACCTATGTTATGCCTGACTGGTTAAGTTGGTTTTTTATTTTATTTTATTTTCATATATCAAGGAAGGCTTGATTTGTTAAATAAACCATCATAAACAAATTTAATGATTTTTATAATTCGTTTTCTCCATTTGATGAATAACTCTAAACTATAAAGCTTGCCCACCATTAATAAAATACAATCGTTAAAACCACTGCAAATTAAAGGTTCCAGTTGACCCCCCCCACACAAAAAGCGGCAAAGCCTTGCATCAATCAATGGCTACCAAAGAAGAACAGCCGCAAGTCTTGGAAAACAAAGAAGAACCCAAGGAGGATGGTGAGCTACCCTTAGTTGTTGTGCTTCGTCCCAAAAACTTCAACCTTCCCCTCGAAGACCGCTTACAGAGTCATTTCCACCTACTTGACCCAAATGACTCGCCCGATGAATCGACCGACTCCTTCCTGTCTCGCCATGCCCACTCGGCTCGTGCCTTACTCTGCGTGGCCTTGACCCCTCTCACTGCTGACACCCTTGGTCTCCTCCCTAGCCTGGAACTCGTGGTTGGGTCCAGCGCTGGTGTTGAACACATTGACCTTCACGAGTGTCGCCGCCGTGGAATCATGGTCACCGGTGCTAGTGCTGCCTTCTGTGAGGACGCAGCTGACTATGCCGTGGCACTGTTAATTGATGTTCTGCGTCGAATATCGGCTGCTGAACGTTTTGTTCGAGGCAGGTTATGGCCTGTGAAAGGAGAACATCCACTTGGTTTCAAGGTTGGTTTTTGAATCTGTTGTTTCTCAAATAAAAAAAAAAAAATGTTTTTACCATTTAAATTCTTCCAATATATTTTTATTAGGTATGAATTTTGAAATTTTAGGTGGTATGTTTTTATTATATACTCCATATTCATATTTGCAAAGTTCAAAAAAAAAAAAAAAATAGTTATGTTATTAATCAAATGTTTAAATATCAAGTTTTTGTAATATAGAATTATGCATTAAAAAAAAGGTTAATTGATTGAATGGTTAATAACATTTAATTTGAATGAAATTTGATATTCATGTTAAAAATATAAACAAAATGCATTAGATTTTCAAATTTCACATCCAAATATCCAATAAAAAGACATAGGAGGAGTTTAAAGGGTTTGAGAGGTATGTTTAAGACTAGCTTTAGTGGCGGCTCTAGAAGCTTTTTTTAGGGTGGTTATTAAGAAACTTAAATTATACAAAATCTAATAAAAATAAAATTTCAGACCAAAAAAAAAAAAAAAAAAAAATAGCGCAAATGCATAGTCTTACAATTTCCTTATATAAATTTATTTATTTTGAAATTGTTTCATAATAGTCCCATTATCAAAATGCTACAAACTACATATCTTTCAAAAAATTTCTTAGATTTTTTTATTTTATTGTTAAGGACCTAATATATTAGTAAAGGGGCTAAAGTTTGGTTACAAACTTAGTTGTAGCCTAAAACTATACCTTTCACTAAACAAATTAATTCAGTTACATATTTTGAACATTTAACCGTTGAATTCCATATTTTTAAAACACATGTCAAATTTTATGTCAATCGGATGTTATTTACTATTCAATTTATAAACTTATTTTTTATGTATAATTTTAGACTACAAAAACTTAAAATTTTAAAATTTAATCGATAACGTAACTATTGATCTTTGATTTTATTAAAATTTTGCAAGTATGAAAGATGAGGTTGTAAGAAGAAAATATAATACATTGGTGGATTTGTCATAATTCACATTTAATAAAAAGATATTAGAAGAGTTGTAACCTTAGTTTACAATTAAGTTTATTGCCAAACTTTGTCCAAAGTGTAATTATGTGTCAGTTTGTGAATAACTTATTTATCTTTTTGTTGAAATTTTTTTTCCTGAAAAGTGTGTTATAGTATATTTGTACTTCGAAAAACCGAGAAAAAAATAACATTCTAAGAAGCTATACATTAAAGCTAAAAGTTAGAGCTTATAAGCTCTAGCCAAACAGATACATAATGTTGAGCAAAATCATAATTTTTTTTTGTTAAATTTATACATAATAATTGTTATTTTTAAAGGTCAGGATGGTTTGTGACCACCTAGAACCCAACATTAACTAGCTTATAAGTTAACTTTTTTGTTTTTTAATTTTTATGTACAACTTTTTAAAATAGTAAAACTTTTTTCCTATTTTTTCAAAGTATAATAATACTTTAGTACACTTTTAACAAAAAAAAAAAATTTCAGTAAAAAGTTAAATATGCTATTTTCGAGATGGATGCGCTGTATGCTAGTGTTGTTTCCAAATCCGTACCATTGATGGGTTAATAGGGTTATATTTTGTAGGATAAAGCAATCATATCAAAGTGTTTTTGTATTGATTTATATTTTGTAGGATAAAGCAAAATAAGCGGTATCCAAACACACCGGTGTGTTTGGATACTGCTTATTTTGTTGAAACTGAAATTTTTTTATTGAAAGTACTGTAAATAATGAAAAAAGTTAGTTGAAATAGTACAATGAAGCCTATAAATAGTGTCAAAAAGTGCAGTGAGACCATGAATAGTAGCAAAAATAAGCTGAATAGTGAAATAATTTTAATTTTTAATTCTAATCCAAACACTCGCTACAATGTTTGAGAGGTCGCACTATTTAATATTGATGGATGGAAAATGGACTGATTCGAGGAACATGTCTTCCATTTCAAGGTCGCACTATAATATCTTTTTTTTTTTTTTGGATAAATATAATATCCAAATTTTAGAATCATAAATCTAATGATTAGAATCATAAAATGGATCTATTTTAAATGGAGAGGATGTGACTAAGTGTAACTCCCTTTAGAACTTCAAAATTCATGAAGAGGATTTAAAGAAGTTATGGATGTACTTGCCCAGAAAAACAAAACAATGTATAAAGAAAGTTATGGATAAGTGGCCATTGCTTTGTGAATTAGGATTTTGAATAGCTGCAGATCTGGTTGTTAATTGAATCTTCCATATGTGGAGAACATTGTTCCAGTTAACAATATCAAGGTTGGAGCCTTGGAGGTGCTCCTATGCTGCACTTTTTTTGTTGTTGTTGAACACATGCCTTTTCTATAATTGTTTTGATTAGATCACTTGTGCATCTTTTTGAAGAATTTTGTGTACTTAAATTCTCTTCAACATCACTATGGTTTCAGTTAGGAGGAAAGCGAGTTGGGATTGTGGGGCTGGGAAATATTGGTTCCCAAATTGCCAAAAGGCTCGTGGCCTTTGGCTGCAGCATTGCCTACAACTCAAGGAAGAAAAAGCCATCCGTTCCATTCCCTTACTATGCAAATGTCTGGGACCTTGCGGCTAATAGTGATGTCCTAATTGTTTGTTGTGCGCTCACAGAGGACACTCACCACATAATCAACAAGGATGTCATGACAGCACTGGGAAAGGAAGGAGTGATAATTAACGTTGGACGTGGGCCTCTTGTCGATGAGAAGGAACTGGTGCAGTTTTTGGTGCGAGGTGAGATTGGTGGTGCAGGTCTTGATGTGTTTGAGAATGAACCTGATGTGCCGAAAGAGCTATTCAAATTAGACAATGTTGTGTTGTCTCCGCATTGTGCTGTTGTGACCCTAGAATCCTTTGCAGCAGTGCAGGATCTGGTGATGGCCAACCTTAAGGCATTCTTTTCAAATAAACCTTTGGTGTCACTTGTTCAAAATGAATAACAAGACTATCAAATCATTTCCACTTTTTGTGCAATGGTTTTGACACAAACGTCTTGTATTTTCAGTTTCAAGTTATCATTTTTTTAGCTTCAAGTTCTTGAATCATAACAAACACAAAGTTGCTGAATACTTTGTGCATTTCCTGTATTGGCATTGCCTTCTTTTGTTGGCTGCTTTTAGTGCTATTTTGATTTCAAGTGACTTCCCTTGAGCTGGAAATAAAGGGCTCATAAAGACTAGATGGGAAAATAGGAAGTTGGGTTCCTCAGACATTTACATAAAATCACTCGGTATGTTTTCCAAATTCTGTTTTAACCCTTACGTCTTCTAAATGTTCTTGAGACCAAGGGTGGAGCGAGAGGGTTCGAGTGCATATGTGTAAGAAAATTTATTCTAGTAGGACCTCAAATTCTTAATATAATAATTTATTTTCCTTCAAAAAAATTTATATAATAAACAATAAAATTTTGCAAATAATTAATAACATAAATTTATGTAAGTTATCTTTGTTGTCTATCTAGCTATTACTCTTTTTTCCCCCCAATTATAAGAGGTATTTTGAATATGGAAAAAAATCTGAAAAAAAAAAAACTTATTCAATCAAAAAATTATTCACACATAAATAAAATATAACAAATATGTTATTCTTTGAGGGTATTATTACATTAAATTTTCACTTAATATACATTAATACATATGAATGACTTTATATATTTCATATTGATCTCAAATACTATATTCGAGTGCATGTGCATGTGTATGAAAATTTTGCTCTGCCATTGCTCAAACCAATTGAAAAATCTTGATTTAGACCCCTAAGGGGCACGTGTACATTTAGACCCTTTTATCAGTAATGATACCAGGTTTATTTGATAAGACTCATAAATTCTTTTTTTTTTTTTTTTTTTTTATGAGAAACAAACACACACACAAAGGAGAGGGAAAAAAGTTTTAACATAAAGGCACACCACAACTCCATCCAAAAGCCATAGTAACTTTTAAGGGAGGGTGTAACAAGTTATACTACATACAACACACTTTCTTAAACAATGTGGGACAATTACTTTTTTTTTTTTGGAAACAAACACACACACGGACAAGGGAGAGAGAATAGAGTTCTAATACAAAGACACACCACAAAGGACAATTAACTTGTGTTCCATTGAATTGATAGTGGTCATGATGTTGAGCTGTGAATCATTGTGCTCTACTTGATTTCTGGGATTCCAGATTACTTCAAGTGTGAAAGCAATTTGAGCAGTAAATTGTTCTTGTAAAGAATTTGTAGGAGAATCCAAATTTGGAAAGACTATGGGGGTCCAGCAATAGCTTCACAATATCTTTATTATTCGAAATAGGGAGAATCTCAGATCTCAAAGCCCCATAAGCTTCCAAACCAAATATCCCTGGCAATGTGGCATTTGAAGAATAAATGAATGCTACATTCTACTTATTCCACACAAAATAAGGGGAAATTACCTGCAATTGCAATCTCAGAGCTATGTTCTGTTTTGGGGGTAGGATGCCTGTTGGGATTTCCATAGACTTTTCCAATTAACCCGTGCTTACATTTATGATTTACCCTATGGTCTTGACTTGTTACATTTGCTGATATAAAACAAAACTTTCCTTTGGGTCTCTAATTTATATCAGTCAATCTTGTCTTGGTGAGGAAGGGATGACAATCTTCTTCTTAATGGCTTCCACAGATTTAGCATCAAATAGCTCCACCAATCTCTCAATGTTTACAATCTTGAAAAAAAGAGGCTTGATACCATCATGGGATTGCATATTATGGAGGTATGTTTAAGCTTTGTTTTGTATCCATTAGGCCATGTGACCCAAGGATCCTTCAACTGTTCCACATATCAATTGAAAGCCTTAGGGGCGGCTCTTGCCTTTAGGTGAGTTAGGCAACATCTAAAGCTCCCAAATTTTAAGCAATTAATTAGTTCTTTGATTTCCTCCACCCCTCCCAAAATATATATATTTATTTATTTATCCATAAAATGAATAAATCAAACCTCCAATTAGAGCCAAAAAATTAGGAAACAAAAATGTCAAAGAAAATCAAAATGGGGAAAGAAGTGTCTATAACGCAAATAAACTCTGGATTTAGCAATATTCAGCCAAAAGACTATGTAAAAGACTTAAAAAATAGTTTTACACGTCTAGGCGTCCTTATCATTTTGGTAAAAACTTAAAAATTAAAAAAAAAAAAAAAACTGTATATTTCTCCCTTCAGCCTTTCTCTCTCATGTTCTTCGTCTGCCATCTCCTGGAAAATACCCAATATCAAACTCTAATTCAACGGACTCATTTGCACAATATCAACGTCTCTTATGAGTTAGAATCAACGATGAATAACTTTATTCAATTTCAAAATATTTTCTAAAGTCCCCCCCTTTTGTTTCAATTTCACTAGGGTTTCAAATCTAAATATAATTTTGATCTTCTTTTCAAACCTAATTCAAAATTTCCACAATGCATATGAAGCCCTATGGAAAAAGACGAATGAGCAACAACTCCATGTACCTCCAAATCTAGATCCTATTTGAATCGACTACATAGCAATGGATTACAATTGTTTCAGATACTAATAAGTTATAAGGATTCAAACAGAAACTTAGGTGTGGAATTTGAAAGTTCAAAAATTAAGGCATGAAAGTTAGAAATTTTCAAATATTTGAAGAATTTTAATTATTATATACAGGTTTTATTATTTGGGAAAAAAATGAAAGAAATATTGGTCCTTTTTCTTTCTTTGCCCTGAACCAGTGGCAGTCATTGTGAGAATTTTTGTTGCCTGTCACATTTGTTGCACTCAAAATCTTCTTTGTTAGGTTGCTTGCATCGAACCTTAGACTTCTCTCAGCTCTTGATTTTTGTTGAGTTTTCCTAGCATATTTTGTTGGCTCTGAGGTATACTGGCAACTTGATCGGAAAACTGGAAAACAGTGAAGTGAAAGGGAAATACTTACACAGGGGAAGAGAGGGTGGGGCTGAAGCCAATATTTTTTTTTCCATAAGAATAAATAAAAATCAATTAAAAATGACATAATACACTTTAAGTTGCCACATCAATTTGTATGTACTTTTAGTAAATTAAAAATGTTACATCATTATTCCGTTAGCCACATATATAATCTCACTAATGACAGTTAACAGAAGGACTAATATCACTCACTTTTAAAATTTGAGGGACTAATAGTGCTCACTTGAAATTTGAGGGACCAATAGTGTGGTTTCGCCTTGTATTTACTTAAAATTTTTAAAATCAACATAACATATGCTTATATGTACTTTAAATGTACCCATCTATCTATATATATGTTGAAGCGTAGTATTTATTGTAACTACGCTTTTGTTGAGCCACATCAGTGGCCACATCATTCACTTATTTTCCATCACTTATTTTCTCTTTTTAAAATTTTATTCTCTCTATTCTAAAAAAAAACACCCTCCTTCTTCCTATTAGTTCACATTTACTGTTACACTTCCTTTAATATTTCTTTTTCCTTTGCCTCTTTATCTCCCCACTACTCTCAACTTTACCGTTACACTTTATTCTTCATTTTCTCTTTTATATATTTTGACTCTTATTTTTTCCATTTTATTTTGTATAAATTCAATATTATTTTTCCCATTCAATCCATATGTTTCCCACAAAAAAAATTGTGAGTATTCTCTCTCTCTCTCTCTCTCTCTCTTGGGGGATTTTTGTTCTTTCTTATAACTCTGACTAAGGTTGATGGTTTTTTTTTTTTAATATTAAATATGTGTTTTGGTATTTTGTTTTCTAAAATTTCTCATCATAAAGTCTTCTCGCTCCCTTTTATTGCTTTGGTTGAATTTTGGTTTGGGTTAATACTTAGGATTTTTTTGGAAATAAGAACTTGAGTTTATATCAAAACACAATTTACATGGCTACGAATTTGAATATACTACCAATTTTTTTGGGTAATAAATTATTATATAGTCTATCTTTTATTCCTTTGGTTTCAATTTAATTTTGGTTAAGATAACATTGTAATTTTTTATGAGTTTTTATTATTATGATAATCTTTTTATTCCTTAAGAGATGAGAAATTTGAATGAGAAATTTAAAACTTTGACTTATCTTTTTTGAATGAATGAAGATTGAATGGGTTTTCAAAAAAAAAAAAAAACTTATTTAGTTTAGTTGTATATCAGGTAAATATAACATACTACAATACATAAGTTAAAAGAATATGGTTCACCTTAAAAAAGTATTAATCAAACACACAATAATAATAATATTAAAAAAGTATTAGTCAAACATACAAAAAAGAATAATATGATACATTTGTAAAGATAAAAAAATAAAAATAAAATTATAGAAATATTTAAAAAAGAATAGAAAATACTTGAAGAAATTGTTACTTTTTATATATTACATCCCATTACATAATATTTTTATATTCCCATGCATTGCATAAGTCTGCGGCTAATGGTTATCAAAATTGAACTAGAGATTATCCCAATTGAAGGATAGGTTCAATAGTTCATTGGTTTAACCAGTGGTTCACTGATTGAATTGTACAACAATTAATATATTTTATAATTATAAAAAATAGTTAAAATAAAATAAAAATATGAAAGTAATGTAAATTATAACAAAAAAAATTTAAAAATAATATCATATGAAATAAAATTTAGAAATATAAAAAACTAAACACATTACTTGGGTAAATTATCTGATATCCAACTCATATAGTCCAAAAATATTAAGACAACAAATCTAATATAAATAAATATTTTAGCTCAATTTTTATGAAAAATGCACAAAATTATATATAGAGACAAGCGCATCATTTGTCCTAATTTATATACAACAAAATTACAATTTTTGAAAAACCCAATAACTAAAAATCATATTATAATTTATAAATTATAAAAAAAATTTAAAAAATCTTTGAACTGTGAATATTATAGGTAGATCTCCTAATATTCACTACAAAAAAAAGGGTTATCCCAGCATTTTCAAAACTGCTAGGATAGCCCTAGAAAGCACTGGAATAGGGTCAAAATTCCTATCCCGACATTTTTTTTCTTGGTGCTTCAAACTATCGTGCAATGACAGTTAGTATAGGGTTGCCGGACCTGTAGCAGCGCTTTTCAAAAGCACCCAGATAGGTCCCGGCGCTTTTCAAACCCTATTCCGACTTTTTTACTTGTGTCGGGATAGACTTACGGAAATATGAATATAACCTATATCAATGTTCTCGAAAGCGCTGGTATAGGTCTGTAATGAATAGGTCTCTCTCATGAGTGATCCTATCCCAGCGCTTTTCGAAGTGCTGGGATAGGTCTCTCTCCATAGGGAATTGAGTGATCCTATACCGATGCTTTTCAAAGCGTTGGGACAGGTCTCTCTCGATTATGGAATGGAGTGATCTTATCCCAATGCTTGTTAAGTGTTGAAATAGGTGGACCTTATTCCAGCGCAATAGGGCTTCCTATGCCAGCGTTTTTGAAAACCGCCGCTACAGACCTCCTATTTTAGCAATTTGTAAAGCGCCGGTTTTGAGCTGCCGTAATAGGGTTGCTTATACCAGCAGTTTCAAAAAGCGCTGGTACAGGCTTATTTATTACAGCGGTTTTTAAAAGCACCGGGAAAAAAACGTTAGGATAGGACGATTTTTTTGTAGTGATTATATTAGTACAGCCTTTTGCAATAGTACTTGAATGAGTTGAATAGCAAGTGGAATTGAGATCAAGTGCAATACCTTACTTGATGTAATGCCTATAAATGGTTGAGATTGAAATTTGATAAAGAAATTTTCAATCTCAACCATTGATTAAAAATATTTTAGAAAATGTTTTCTTTTTGAGAAAAAAAGTTAAGAGAAGTAAAAATGTGAAATTAAAAAAGTGAAAAGGTTGTGAGAGAAAAGGCATCAGGTGGGTATTACGCTTGATCTCAATCTTAGCAAGTGTGACTTGAGAAGTTAGAAGTTGTCTACTATAGGATTTAGTTATCTGTAGGTTAATTGTATAAACCAATATTCATCTTCAAACCAACCCGGATTGTGTCACGCAACACAGAATTTCTGATGGAACGGTACGCAACTACATATTATATATTTATAGCATTGAATGTACCTCAATTTATATAGGTTTTGGTTAACGGATAGCCTTAGAACATTTTTTAATAGAGTATTGTAGGAAATTTTTGATACCATTTTTATTAGAAAATATAAAATGCTTTAAGAAATCAAATTTTTTTTTTTCATAAATTTTTTGAAAAATGTTTCTTAAATTAATACTTTTAGGGCATTCGTTAACTTTTATCTTTACGTATCGGTTGATGTTATATTTTAATTTGAGTAAGGAAACGCTAAAACCATAAATTATTTTACAAACTTTTGCGTAATGTTACAGCTAAACACTCAAAATGATTTTATAACATCTTTTAAAAACAGTTGATGTGGCTAATTCTTACTAGTTGTCTCATCTAGGCCCATCATTAACATAACTTATTTATTTACCAATAATCATTCACCATATTAGCCATTTGTAAAAAATAATTGTAAAATAGTGTGTAACTCTACCATTTTTCTTTTAATTTTTTTAGAATTCTCGTCTCACAATGTCGTGTACCTGTTGAATCCATGTTCATACTTCATGCAGGGAAATTATTAAGTACTATCGGATTGAGATGGAAAATTTTCCCCACCCTGCCTTGATTTGCCCTTCCTTGCTTTACCGCATGTGGGTTTTCCCTACCCCACATAGATGGTGGGGTAGGGATGGGGCAAGATTTTATCCCTCGTCACAAAGGTGAGGAAAGGATGAGTTTACACATTTTAGCCCCTAAATCCATACTATTTAAACAATCAAATCAATAATAGCTTATTTAAATACATGCATATTAATATTTTTGTTTTTGTTGTGATATTGTCTTATTAAACACTTGGATAATATTATTCAATTCTTGCTAAAAATTAGTTTGATTTGGTGTGATAAATTTAGTTGTAATTCTAAATATATTTATATCAATGAAACAAGTTTTATTAAAAAAATGTAATAATTATGGGGCAAATTAACATAAAGTAGAATTTTGATAGGGTGGAGTAGGCCTGCGAGGCCTAAGGGGTAGGGATGGAGCAATGAAGTTTCCTTTATCATACAAGGTGGGGCAAGGATAGGGCAAGACAAAACCATGCTAGGTGGGGGTGAAGACCCCATCCTTTGACCCTAGCCCTCCTTCCCATTGCCATCCCTACTATCGAAGCATGGTGACATAGTACTGCTCATTCCTTTCACATATATATTAAACTTCGTCATAAATTTAATTAGTGAAATTTATCACAAACAAGGATGAAGCTAGAACTTTGAGTTGGGGGGCGGCTTTAGTGTTGGTCATGTGCAGTGATTTCAACCTTTGACTTTGCTACTATTAACTGCTGATTATTTTTTATTTTTTTTTATTTTTGTGGGTAAGAACAAAATTATTTTTGTTTAGAATTTTTTTAGGGTTCTTTATTTTGGATAAAATTGGTTGATTGGGCTTAATTTTTTTTTTTTTTTTTTAGTTTTACTATTGGTAATTTTTATTGTTGAGCTAATATTTTTTAACTTGTATATTTTGTTTTAAATTTTAGATCTATAAATTTTTTTATGGTCACTAAAATGAGAAAAATGCTAGAATTACAAATTTTTTTATTTATTTATAAATTGTTGATGTTATAAGTGGTTATTGGTAAATTAAAAAATTGATGTAAGTGGTGGGTCCATATTTGATCCAATAAGAATTTACTACCAAAATATTTTGTAAAAATGTTGTAGAAAAGTTTGTGAGTATAACATTACTCTTAAAAAATTGATAACATTGTTTAAGGGAAGCAAAATGTAATTTTATAAAATAAAATAGCTAAAATAATAATAATAATAATAATAATAATAATAATAATAATAATAACTAGTCTCTAACCCATACAATGCACGGGGAAGCTTGATAAAAACTGTTTAAAATTTCACTTTGCTTAAAGTTATGATCACTTGGAAAAGATAAAAAGAAAATATACATAAGAGATTACTACTACTAACAAAGCAAACATGTTGTTTCTTTCAATCTTATGCTTGCAAATACTTGAATTAACTGCTTACTAATAAAGAAAAATACATGGTAAGACCATGGACCTTATCCACCCATCCTAAAAGTTCTTATATATAAATCTCACAAAAATAGATAAAATGTAGGGAACACTCAAAATATATAAAGCAACAGATGAACTATATCAATGGATATACCAACATAGTATCACATTTAACGTCACAAGTCTCAAGCATAGCAAGTTCATCATTGGTTGTTCAATCAAATTAGCAAAATGCAAAAACGCCATTTGTCTTTCTTGGATATTTATTAGAATTAAAAATAAAATCATTCTTAAAATTTGTAGACAATAACGTTTTCTTTCTACATCAAATTAAAACTGACAAATAAGAAGTATAATAAGGATGGTTACAAAAGTAGTCATCTTTGGCCATGGTCCTTCATCGATTTCCTTGGAAGCAACGACAACTTCTCAATTTATGTCTTTAGCATCCGTTTCAATAACATTTTTTTTTGCTATGTACCTTCGACAACATGGGCATCACATCCCTGTCCTCAGATCCAATGTCGAAAAAGTTTTGCCTAAGGTCAAATGTAGTCATAGCATAACTTGCAATAGTCAATTAGTTTTGAATGCTATGCGTACCTTCCATTCATCCATACGGAAGGAGGAATTTCCATTTGAGTAAGATTTTTTATTTTTTTTGGATTGAGAAAATTATATATATCTGTCAAAATTGAAAATCCAATGAAAAATAAAAAAACTAAATTGCTAGTCTTCCAATGAGAGTAAGAATGAGAAAAGAAGGTACCCATATATATTGGTGGTGACTGTTGGGCAGGCCTTGAAATTGTTTCATTTCATGGTGTCAACATTAAGTTCAGGGATCCAAAACCACAAACACAATCAAAATTGATAGTAAAATTGGTCTTCCAAATTAGAACCCAACAAATAAAAATAAAGCTATGAACTGCAGAATTATAAAACAAAGAGGTATGAGTTACAGACAATTATGGGGTGAACAAAATCATAATTAGAATAAACATTATATATTAGAACAAAAGGCATAATTAGAATAAATATAACAGCCCATCCTTATGTGCTTTTGTTTCTTAAGCATAATTAGAATATACATAACAACCCATTGTATGATTTCATTCCTTTTGGTTAGCACAAGCTGGCTGCTCCCTTAAACAAATACAAATCCATCTTAAAATTATTTGTGCATAAGACAAAATTCTATACATACAAATCAAAAAGTGATGCTCTTCTCAGCTATATCATAAAATTGTTCATCACAAGTTCAAGTATGCAATTTTAGGATTTAATTGGAACTCACTGCAACATAATATAGTCTGAATCTTGTTTCTTTGTTGCCGTAGTACCCATGATAGCATGGTAGTGAGTTCACATGTTTTTTGGTCCCTATCCTAAGCCCAATCCATGAGTTTAGCAAAAGAAAGCTAGCTGTTGAACACACATTCCATTATGTCATGCTACTAGACCGACTGAATTTTGGAATAACCCCATATGGCAGGAAGAGCATCTTCCACCTCAACACCACAAAACCAGCTACACCTACAACCTTCTGCTTGAAAAAGTTGACCAAGTTGGCTACAATCCATTCATAGCCCTCAAAACAATTTGGGTGCAAGTTACCGCTACCTTGGTTGGGATTTCAAACGGTGTTATTTGGTAAGTTTCAATGTTTAGTGAGACTTTTTGTGAAACATGTGGTGTACATGTTCTAAATGGGGATGGAAAGAATATTTTATAGCATGAATACACCCAAAAAAATTTCTCACAACAATTGAACATTGACAAAAGTGAAGAAAAAACTTCAAAATGATCCATAACGAAAATTGAATTGATTTCAAATTTCACTGTACCATTTTAGTTTGGGCTGACCATGCAATATCTCGCTAAAAAGCAAAATCCTTTTGCTTTTCGAAAGGAATTAAACGTCTTCAAAAAACAATGGTGGAAAAAAAGGGGGCTAGCTTTTTCAAATTACACTATATCATATACAGCAAATTTAATCAAACAATTAACAGGAGCATAAATCTATAATATGAAGAGGAAAGAAAACCTTGAATTGTTGTGTAATTGCTGGTCATTGGAGGACTCGTACTTAGCCTTGCAGGAAATTAGACGAATTTCATCTTGTAGTTTCTGAATTGTTCAAAATGGTTATTCAAATATCTATTTCTATCACCAAATAATGCCCATCTTCAGAATTCCTCTACCTGCCCAAATAAATAAATAAAGCAATAGAAATTCTGTTTGTTTCAAAGTTTTTTTACTTTGCCTCTATAGTTTTGATCAAAATTAAATCTTTTTTTATCACGGCAAAAGCAATTAGAAAATACCCAAAAAAATCAAAGAAAAATTGACATCCTTATATAGATAAGCAATGTTCATGCCATTAAACTAAACATAAAAACAATGGTAAACTTGAGATTACTGGTAATGTTTGTGGAGAGAATTTGGTCTGATGGTAAAGTCTCAAAATCAAAAACTTTCTGCCACTAAAAGAGTGGGAGGCCGGCGCCTGTGGACTATAGTTTAGGTGTTTGAGAAGAGAGGCAGAGAGAACGGAAGAGGCAAAGAAGGAGAGAAGTTTATCGGGTTAGCAAGTAAAAAACTCAATAAAATAATTTATTTTTTATTTTAAAAAATAATTTATTCTTTATTTTAAAAAATAATAATTGTTAATGTGGAAAATTGTGGGAGTTTCAGAGGCTTCAGTTTTTTTTTATATAAATATATAATAATAATAATAATATTTTAAAAAAAAAATTAGGGGCCATTGCACCCTGGTCCAACAGTGGCTCCGTCCTGACCACAAATATTAGATAAGTGACAACTATACATCATCATATTCCATAGGTTACTATTTAAGCATTGATCTATGCTTTCCCAATCGTAACTTGTACTCGTGGCATGCGAACCATATATGACACTATTGGTATTGACCACAATCATCTAATCGAAATTTGCTTTTAGCTTTTGTCTTTGGTTTCATTTCCACCATTCAAATTTTCGCTACCACCACAACCACCATCTACTCCTCATCTAACATACATATAAACCATTCAAATAATCAAACCTGAGATTTTGTTGTGATTTCTACTCGTCAGTGCTAGATACGTACGGTTGGTGTCAAAAACTGGTTGGTGCTGAGACATTCTCACCCCTAATTTGTGATACGCAATTGTGGTTTCCATTCTAACAGATGGGTTGTTTACTTTTTTTAGTGCTAACATTATGAGATGTAATAATGAGTAGAAAAAAGAAATCCAAATTAGGTATAAAATATTATTTTTCATCATTTTTTTTAGGATGAAGGTGGGAACCTAATAAAATTAGGTATTAAAAATTGCAACTGTGATATGGGTATAAATTATTTTTTTCCATCTTTTTATAGGATGAAGGTTGGAAGCTAATAAGATTAGGTATTAAAAACAGTAATTGTTCTCTTATGCTTGTTTTTTTTTTGATAAGCTATTCTCTTATGCTTGTTGATGTATATTGTGTGCACGTAAGGTTCATAGTCTCACGCACAATAATATTTTATAGGCAGTGCCTAAAAAGCCCTACTGGCAAGGTAGTTTCTAGGCCTCACACCCGGGGTGTGTGGATCCTTCTTGTGCCCTACTTTCTGCTGATTGGTAACGGTTCATAGGGACTTTACCAAATGTTCTTTGCATTGGCAGTTGGCACAGATTTATATGGCTGGCTATGAAAGTGTAATTGAATTATAAGTCAGTTTTTTTATTTTTTTATTTTATTTTTTTATATAGCTTATTTTTTATCACTTTTTTAAAATACAAGTATAATTTAATATATATATATATATATATATATATATATATATATATATATATATATATATATATACTTTTAGTAAAAATTTTCAATAAAAAGTTAAATAAGTTTTTTTTTTGGGGTAAGATAACAGATATAAAAATTAGCTGTTCTCAAATGAACACAAAAGTATACTATGCATGCAAGAGCAAGAAAATTAACAACTTTGGAAAAGTAAAGCCAATTGTTCGTTCTGGGAGAAAAATAATTAAAACTTGAAAATTACTTTCTGGTTTCTGCAGTCTTTCAGCAAAAATCAAAAGGGAAAAGTACTTTCTAGTTTCCTACAGTCACAGCGGGCCATGGATCCGGGTTTGTTGAATATATATATATATATATATATATATATATATATATATATATATATATATATATATATATATATATATATTGGGTTGTTATGCATATATACTACTAGTATCTAATCGGTGCTATGCACGGAAACCTATCTATTTGTGAGGTAAATTAAAATAATTTTATAAAAAATTTAAGAAACTATATCATCGCATGATTTGCTCTTGTATGACTTCAATTTGTGTTACAATTTGATGAAGAAGCCATTATTTGAACGTGTAATAGTTTACAAAAAATTTGCTAGACAATTTCAGATACTGCAAAAAAAAATAATTAAAAAATTTAGATATTAAAACTTCTGAAAGGCCAAAAAAATTAAAGAATCATATGATTCACTACTTAGAAATTATTGAAACAAAACAAAATATATATAACTAAATAATAGAGAAATATAAGAGAAAGATGAGTTACATTCAAAAGAATAATTTCAATTATTGCAAGCTTTTTTATCTTGTAAAAAATGGCTAAAGAGAGTTTGGCGGTTCATGTACGAAAATTACTTTTTAAAAAATACGTGAAAAATCATAAAATAATTTTTTTTAACAGGATAGAGAAGAAGAAAATAAAATAAGAAGAGCTCATACCCCTACTCATTTTTTTTTTTTAAATATTGGGGGCTTACTTTACTTTTATAGTGTTCATGATTAACCTCGCAAATTTGTAGATAAGTGATCAATGTTTGAGTTTGAGTTTAAGTTAGACTTGTTAGAGAAATAGAGTTTCCCTCATTGTTAAGTTTAGATTAAAAAAAAATAATTTTGTTTTAAAAAAATGATAATGATGAGTTTGAGTTTAAGTAGGACTTGTTAGAGAGATAGAGTTTCAATCATTGTTAAATTTGGACTAAACAAAAATAATTTTATTTAAATATTATACTGACTTGAAAAATTGTAAGAGGTTCATAGGTTTCAGTTATATATATATATATATATATATATATATGGATTAATATTACTGTACTGTCGGTAAAATATTGTGCTAAACTTGAGAGATCGCTTCAAACTCCAAAGACCCAGCGAAAACGATTTGATGCTGACACCAAAAATACATCACTTCTGCTTAAGAGCACCTCGCAATTATACGCAGCCTGGTGCAAATAAATATGACAATCCTGGTATTCTACATATGACACTACCTTTTCACATATTTAGAATAGGTAGTGCTATCAAATTATCAATACAACTTTTACAATGAATTTCAGAGTGGTTGAAGTGACTGACTTTGAGGAAGAACTAAGAATTATTGCAGGGAAAAAGTTCAACTATAAAATTAGTTGTAATCTAATATTACAATTTTTTTCAATAAAATAAATATTATTACATATTTTGAAAATCTAACTGTTGAATTACATATTTTTTATACTCTTAATTTTCATGGTAAATTTTATGTCGATCAAATATTGTTTACTATATAATCTATAAGTTTATATTTTATGTATAATTTTAACTATAAAAACTTACAATTTGAACAATTTATTGATGATATAACTGGTGATATTTAATCTTTTAGAAATTTTGCAAGTATGAAGAATATAAGATGAAGATGTCATCCAATAGTGGATTTGTCACAATTCACTTCCAATAAAAAAATATTGAGTAATGTTGTAATTTAAGATTACAACTAATAACTAAACTTTGTCCTTATTATAGGGCTCCATTCAATTTCACATCTATTTTTACAATTATTTTACGTAGCAAATTGTAAATTGGTTTTCTAACATTTCCACATGAATCTATCTATTTCTTTTCCACTCACAGTTAGTTACATCGAAAGTTGTGAAAATTAATGTAAAGTTTATTGTGGTCCTAGATTTTTTTTCCTAATTCTAGTATTACATAGAAACTTACAACTTTTACTACAATTATCTTACATGAAAAATTGAAACTAATTTTCTATCACTTTTACATGAATTTGCCACTTTTTCACTACTACTTACAATTTGCCACATGTCATGGAAATAGTTGTGAATTTTTTTTACATGGTCTTAAAATTTTTGTATATTTAAATTTTAAAGGACCAAATCAAACCTACCTCGTATTGACCCCATTGACCCCATAGATGGAATGATGAGATTGTTCCCTTTTTTATTTTTTTTTTAAGAAGGATTATATCTGAAATTTTTTTAAGATTTCGAGGGCCAAAATCAAATTCACCTTCAAGTTTCGAGGACCAAAGTAAAATTTATCACAAATTATATAGATAAATTTACTCAAATATGCTTATCAAAACAAAAAACAAAAAATTACTAAAATAATAATACAAGTAATCAAAATTAGATAGTTTCACTAAAAGGAGCACTTTGATTAGCAATAACCAATTAATCATCCAAGATAGATAACCCAACAAAAGATGAATATCAATTCTTATTTTTCAAAGCAAACAGAGAATCGCCAATAACAAGGAGACCCGTAACTCATGACCTATACATGTCACAAAAGGGTCAAAAACTAAACTCGAACACAAGTAGAGCGCCATAAATGTTAAAACAACATAGTAATAAATGAACTCGATCGACATTAACAATAATTTTGTAACCAAGACTTATTTAAGAGCAGCAGCAGAAAGGGCAGCATCCTGGGTCTTCCTGAACAACTTGTGTTGAATATGCTGAGCAAAGGTGCGAGGTGGGTAGAGTGGTGGCTCAGCCTCGGACACAACCTCCGGCAGTGGCTTCAGGATGATCTTCTCCTTTGGTGGCTCACAAAAGACTGCCCATGAGATCCTAACTTTCTCCTTGTTCACCAGTCCCCTGTGAAGAATACTCTTGTACTTACCATTGCTCAAAATCTCTATCGTGTCCCCTATGTGCATGATGATGGAGTTTGGAACACATTTTGCTGTGACCCACTTGCCTTGATAGAAAAGTTGCAGGCCGGGAACCATGTTGTGGAGAATGAAAGTTAGTGCACTTATGTCTGTGTGAGCTTCAACACCAAGAGCAAGTTCTGGTTGAGGGCAAATGGGATAGTAGTTGATTTTCATTTGGAGAAGTAGTTCTTCCAGGCCACCAACTTCCTTCTCTAGCCTTCCTTCTTCCAATCCCAATCCAAGGGATAGTACGGAGAATATCTTGGTCGCTAGGACTCTCAATTGCTTTGCATACTCTGTTGTTGCCTCACTGCATACAAATTAAAGGTGACATATATTCTATGAGTTTTTAATATAACAAAAATTATTGGGTTCTATTTTTTTATGTCACATAATTTGGAGTTCAAAAACAATTCGTTTCAAAGGAATAAAGTCGTTTTTAAATTCATGACCAAATAATGATATAAAGATAAAAAAACTGCTTTATATTTATTTATTTATTTATTTATTAGTATAATTGACTACAGCTTTAATTGTTCAATTCTTCTATGACCATAATTTTTATGCTACAATTTTGATACGGTCGATCATTAATAATTGCTTAACTTATAGTCTACTACATCAAAATTGTGGTACAAAAATTGTCTATAAACTTTCTTTTAATCTTTTAACTTCTAATAATATCTAAACTCTTTCACATTATATGCACACTCCTTCACATCATGTATAAACTGTAAAAATATCATATATGAAAGTATAGATATTGTCCTAAAGATCCTGGATGTGAAACAGTAATTAACCAAACATATGGTAAACAGGAAAACTAGTAGACACGGTTGGTAGATCAATAGAAAAAAAAAAAATTGATCTAATTGTTTTATTAAATATTGGTTTGCTTTTATTAATGTAAAATACCATGTCAGTTGTATTACGGATATACATAAGATATGTGGTATAATTAACAATTAAACGTCGAGCTTACATGTAGTCGCTTGGTGTCTTTGGCCATATGGACATGTCTCGCTTCTCCTCAGGGTAAACAAGGTGGAAGAAATAGTCCTCCCACTCAAGCTGCCCACTAGCATTATTGGCTAGCTTGCTCCCATACCCTTGAATTTGGCCTGAAACCTGTTCATTAGCATACTTTTCCTTTTCCACTATTGGGAGATCAAAGAAGATCTTCCCTGCCTTTTTCACACGGTCAAGCAGGTCATCCGAGATGCCATGGTTAACAAGGTGCATGACACCCCATTCCATGGCAGCTTTCTTCAACTCCTCGCGGCATTTCTCTCGAACAGCCTCATCTGGAGATTCAATGTTCTTCAAATCAATGGTTGGAACTTGAGGCCCAAGATTGTTTTTCTCTTCCTCGAAGACATTGCCGATGCTGTTTAGCTCTTCTTGGGGTCTCACATATTCCTTTGGGATTGCCTGGATGCCACTGCTAGCCAAGCTTTCAACTCTAGGAGCCACTGAAGTCACCATGATAGCAACACGTACTTTCTTTCTTTCTTTTAATTACGTAATTGGTTTCCTTTCTTATTCTCTCTCTTTTTTACTTGCTTCTCTATTGAAATGTCAACCAAAATGTGCTCTAATCCAAAAATGTTTTTTAGGTTTTATAGCAGTAGGTCTCCACTACATGACAACCAAACGACAGCAAACGAATTAACGAAGACAATTCTCTCAATTGTTTCCACAGGGATAGAGAGCTACCACGTAGAGAGCGATAGAGTCACAAAGGGCGTGGTTGTTGGGTGTCACGTGATGCACTTACTTCCCAGACTTACTAGTTATTATCCGCAGTAAACACGAGGAGGGTGGGATTGACTGGAAGCTTGGAGCACGTGCTGACCCTAACGGTCAAAAGTGAATCTCACATAAGGTTCACCCTATTTCAGCGGCTCACGTAGAGTTTTGCTTCCGAAATAGGCTCTCTAGTAGAGTTTTGCTTTTTCTTCTTTTTTAATAGGATTTTGTTAATAGATGACATAAAGACATCTGTTAAAAGATACTTTCAGAAATGAAAAAATAACTGATTTTATTTTACAGTTTTTTATATTTTTTAGAAAAATTATATCAAAATTTTTTTGTAATGATTTATTAACAAATGTCCAAAGAATACTAATTAACTGGATTTTTATTTATTTATTATTTTTTTTAAGAGCACTTACATCAATGGGTGTATAAAGAAAAATTAATGCGTAAAATTCAGAAAATTTTGCTTAAAAATAATCCATATCAATCAATGTATAATTATATAAATTTACAAGTTTTCTACAGTAAACGTGTAAATTAATATTGACATTATTTATATTGCATTTATGTTTTTATTCTTTCTTTATATATCCCGATGATAAAGGAAGACAGTAAATGGTAGTTGTTGTGTATGAAGAAATAGAAATGATTAAAAAAATCAAGAAATTTTGATATTTTAATGAAATGTAGTGTAAAATAGACAATCTGATGTAGGGTGTTTTGAAAAGTGAATATATATAAAAGAAAAAGTAGGTTCTCATGCTAAAATAGACAAAAAAAAAATTTGCACAAGTCGATGCAAATACTCTAACACCAAGAAAGATGAGAGGATTTGAATCCAAGTTTTGCATCATGGAGCTAAACAACATCATGAATCCAAGTTTCCCTTTAAAACTCTACCTCATTTTTTCCCAAAACTAAAATTCATATAAGCATTTTACCCCTCATGTCATTTTCTCAACTAAGCCTAACAAAATTTAGTTTTAAAAGACCAACTTAGCCTCTATCGTCTGTTTTGAAATGAAGGTAAATTGGTCTTTTAATACTACATTCCGTCAGACTTAACTTCAAAACATATGGTAGGTGGTTAAGTGTTACCAAGTTATAACTTTGGAGGCTCAATCTTCTATTTCAGTAGTTCAAGATACAAAAGGTAAAATGAGGTATAGTTTCAAGTGGAAAAATTATAATTTTCCCTAATTTTTAGGATAACTCACTACATGATACTTTATATATATATATATATATATATATATATATATATATATATATATATATATATAAAACCCACCTTAAAATTAAACTCTTAAAATATTATCATTTATTGATAAATAAATAATTTAGATTTTATCACCGTATATTTATTTAAATAAACATATATTTTGAGGTGATGATGTTAGGAAATTTAAATCACTAATTTATTGATGAATAGTCAAAGATTTTTAGATGTATAAAATTTGTAAAGGATCTTAATACCTTAACCATTCTTCCTTTTAAGTTGTTTAAAAATAAAAAATAAAATAAAGGTAATTGGGTAACTCAATGAGAAGATTTAGGAACACAATTTTTTGGTCATAACTTTACCACAATTCTAATATGAAAAATTGTAAATAGTGAAGAAAAAATGATGACCCATATAAAAATCATAAACAACCACTTATATTATATCATATCAGAATTGTAACAAAACTTGTGATACAAAATTAATTGCGATCTTAGAACCATTCCTACTCAATAGCATGATTTACTCACAAGCCAGACCTTGACTGGGTGCTCCCTCGTACGACACGTTCTCTCATATTTTTTTCCAGACATTAATTATTAATCAAGTCATTAACGTTGCTTGGCGCTAAATCTTTTGCTAAAAATAAAATATTTTGACCAAAAAGACAAAATTATGAAAATTGTATAAATAATCAACATTACGAGTATCAGTAAAATATTAACTGGAAGCTACGAGAAGGGTGTTTAATAAAGTTTTGATAAGAGCATGTGATCACTCCATGTGGCATTTTACAATGAAATATTATGCATGAAATTCAAAGAAAAGTTTTTACTATACCATTGGATGTTCTCCATATCTGCACTTTGTAATGGTATCACATCATGTGAAAGACACTAATAACCGTATAGCTAACAACAAGAAAGGGGCGTTTCCGTGTGAAAGACAATTTTTTTCTCTTTTAAGTAGTTACAGTAGGTTGCTTTGAAATAGTTATAATTTTCTGCTAACTTTGTAGTTTCGAATCATTTTTCTTTTAGATTTCTAAGTATTTGTATGTATGAGGTGCCGATTAAGCTACACCTACAAAGTCCTTAGCAAACACAACGTACAAGAATTTCAATTATATTACTGTAGTCATATACCTAATTCTATCTCCTAATTCCTACATATACTTCGCTTAGGGTTCATGCCAAAAACTAGACTTCTCTATTTTCTCTCTATACTCTCTTTCTCTATATTTTACTAAAAGTTAGCACCTAAAATCCAACAAATTAATAATAATAAAAGAACTAGTCTAGGCTCCAGCCGAACACAAAAGCGAAAGCTAACTAAATCCTAAAGGTAGAGAAGTATATCCTCAGGAAGTTGCCAAGAACATAATTTGTAGGCCCCAAGGTGCAAGTCCACTAGGTAGGTTTTTCTGAAGTCTCACTCTCAATCACCATTTGGTCTGCGCGCACGTACAGGATACACAGAATACAAATCGATCTCGTAGTAGGTCTTCTTTTTTCACTTTAGAAATTCAGTGGTGCATCTAGAGATTGTTTGGGCAAAACTGACGGCAACATCTAATTTAAATTATTATCAAATTTGACAATTACAGGTCATAACCGTGACAGAAATAGATTTGGCACACATGTGCACCATACGTACAGAATATAATTGTAAATTCAGTGGTGCATCTAGAAAGAACTTCGACTGTACTTCTTTTAAGATACTTATAAAAAAGTATTTCTTTGAATATAATTTGGGTATAGCTCATGCTTTATTGCATAACAGTATAAATACAAGAAGGGTAAAACTTATGTATAGTACTTTAAGTGATGATTCTTAAGTTTTCCTCTTAAGATTTAGTCATGTAACTATTTAATTAAAAAATACACTTTCATTCCATGAGAAAAAACTTACATAACAAAATTTTAAAGAGGGAACTTAAGGAACACACCTAATTAAGAACTGTACCTTACTCTTATCCATACAAAAATACTTATAATTTTATTTTCTTCTTTAAAGAGAATTTGGGTACAGGTCATTCTTATGGCATAAGTAGGAGAATACTTATAGTTGTTTTCTTCTTTAAACATACTTTTCTTTTCACCTTTGTCTTATTTAGAAGAGATACTAATTTAATAGAGTGCGAATTTGGATTCATATATAATTAAACTTGAAATTTGGATTGAAATCAAAATCTAACTGTTAATATGATTAAACGTCAAATTGGTGGTGGAATTTGGACTTCAATCCAACAAATTAATTGAGTTTCTCTTAACTATTTGTAATTGGAATAAGAAAACTTACCAGTCCACTTCTATCTAATCAAAGCATACTTGAAGATGCATGCTCTCCCAAGTCAAAATCATTTTAAAATATTCCTTGAAAATCTCGAGCTACCTTTCACCTTTTGGACAATATTTTAATACATTTGAATAATTCTCAGACCATTCAATTTGTCACAATTGTAACATGATAGATTGTAAATAATGAAAAAAAATTATATAAAAATAACAAATAATCAATCATAATCTACCATATCTTATATATGTAAAAATTGTTATAAAGATTGGTTCATAAAATAACACTACTTCATTCTCTATATTCTCTGTCACTGTTTAAACGTTGGAACGGCAAAAGCACTTTCCTTTTACCCAAAACGATAGAAAAAATCAATTTAAGACGTGAAAAGCAAGTAACATTACGTGCATGCAAATTTTGTTCAATGCATTCCAACTGGTCAAAGTCAAAAACCCAGCTCACGCACGTTTCAGCTAACCCAACTCTGAGCATTAACTATGCACGTCGCAACAGGAATAGGCTGAGATGTAGAGCAGAATTGGGTGCACAAGAAAATACCCTAGTTAACAATATTTGCCACCACAAGAATAGTTCTAAAATACAAACATGAGCAATAAGTTTAAGGAGAACTTTTTTTAAATAAATTTTTTTCATTATTTTTTATATAATTTGTTATGATTAGTAATTAATAATAAAAGTGTTTTTTAAATAATAGACTTATATAATAGTGATTTTATTTTAATAATAACTTGACAATAAGCTGTAAATGAATTATGGAAAACTTAGGTTATGTTTAGTAATAGATTTTGTTTTCTATTCTTAAAAACTTATTTTTGAAAATATAAAGATTTTTTTTTTTTTTTGGTATTTTTGTTATAAAAAAACATGTTTGGTTAGGTAGTGTTTGGATTGTGTTTCTGGGCAGTGTTTTAGTATTTGCGTTTGCGTTTTCCTTTTTCTTTTTCTTTTTTTTGTTTTAATTGAGAACAGTGTTTTCACGTGGAATGTTGTCTGTTAGACCAGCAAATTTTGCACTAAAATATGTCTGTCAGTGGGTCTCGTGAACTGTTCATGGGACCCACAAACATTTTTTTTACATAAACTTTCATTAAAAATGAGTTCTACGGTACTATTCACACATTTAAAAATTATTTTGCTACAGTGTTTTCAGTTTTTAGCAAAATAAGTGGCATCCAAATGGACCCTTAGTTGAAATTAAAAAAAAAAAAGTTTTTTGAAGGAAAAAATAAAAAAATAAGAAAATACGAAAATATGTTGTTATTAGGATTTGAACTCTAATGCTAACTCATTAAATGAGATAAATTCATTAAATCAAATGTATGTTTTCTTTGACTTTTGAAAACTAGAAACTGAAAACAGCATTTTCCATGTTTTTAGTTTCCTTCACAAATTGAGTTTTAAGAACAGTTTGTTTTTTTTTCTTTGTATTTTGAGTTGTCAAACAAGTTTTTTAGTTTCAAAAAAAAAAAAAAAAAAAAAAATTTGTTTTTGAAAACAAAAAGTAAGGGGAAAAAAAAGTTACCAAACATACCCTTATATTCTTAACATTACTCATGGTATTTTTGAGATCTTGAACTTCAAATCTCTAGCCAGTATCTTAAGGCTATTTCAGATGCTTAAAAAATCTAAATATTACTGATACAATCATGCACTAAGGTAATTCCATAGCTAGTGGCAATTTTCATTAGAATTTTAATTGTTCTAAATTTCTAATACCAATTGTGGGGACCAGTTGCCTCTAGAGTACTGTTTAGGCTGAATGGGCTGGGCCTGTGGCCCAATGACCCAGTTCGAGGACACAGACATATCCGAGGATGGTCAACTAAGGTAGAAGTGGAAATTGCATTGCAAGAAGAGTTGGAAGCTATTTATAATAGACCTAAACCTATCCGAGGTGAAAAGTCACCTCGGAACATTTGTCCGAGGTGGTTTGAAACATCCCTATCCCCTTAGATACAGTTTTAAGGGAACCTTATGACAGGGGGGTCAAATATTGGATAAGGGATGAAGGCGGAGGATAACAAATATCTGTAAAAGTTGTTACCTCTATATTAAATGCTTCCCAGCTAACTCTCTGCCTGCATTAATTTGGAGGTGATACCTGAACAGTGAACAAGCAGCCTTACAGCTGATGGTAGAAGGTTCAGGGAGGTGTGAGATGGGACAGGGAGAAGCTTCCATAACACAACTTACACGTGTACAATAAGAATTGTATTAAAATCATGGTATATAACGTGAGAAGGTGTCCAAAAAAGTGGAGATTGAAAAACATATAGAAAAAAGATTAAGAAATATGACACAAAAGGAAGAACTCCAGATTCTTGATTATACTATTCAGGCTACGACGAGGACGATTTTTATATCTTATACTTACAACTATTCTTCCAAACCACCCATGATCGTTACCTCCTTTCTAAAATCAAGCTAGTTTTTTCTCCCACACTCTACAAATTTATTGTTTGGGTTTGCTGGGCCAGAACCCAATCATGTTTTGGGGTCCAAGCCAAAACTGGTCCTTACAATTGGCGCCGTTTGTGGGAAGAGCTTGATCTGATTTGAAGGAAATTCTAGTCTAGCGTTGGGGATGGAAGAATCAGGTTCACACCAACCAACGATTGGCCCACACCAAGATAATGTTAATCCGCACTAGGTAGAATCGGGGGGCTCTCAACATAACAACTCAGTCGTAAACCCACAACGAAGGGGAGATCATGAAGGGAGTGTGCATACAACGCATACTAGCAAGAGTCAGTCACGAGGGAAGAGCCATGTCTCCCATGCAAAAAATGAAAGAGACATGCAACGTGAGATTGATGAGCTGAAGAAGGAGTTGCATTGCGCACGGCGAAGGCGCCCCTCACCTGATTTCGAGCTGTCGTCCAAGGAGACAGATGATGCCACGTATAAGCGAAGGTCTAGGACCCCACCCAGTGAAACTTTTTTTGGCGACAAAAAACATCACCATAAGCGTAGGAATAAGAACCCAACCTATAAGGTCCTTGGAAACAATGCCATGAATGAAGCGTTTAACCAGGTTGCTAGGTCTCCTTTCACACGAAACATAGAGGGTGCGAGCCTCCCTCGACGATTTCATCAACCTACCTTCTCCCTTTATAATGGACGAACGGATTCAGTGGAACACGTCAGTCATTTCAGTCAGAAGATGAACATTCATTCCAAGGACGAGGCCTTGATGTGTAAGATCTTCCCATCTAGCCTAGGTCCGATGGCGATGAGGTGGTTTAATGGCTTGAAGGCAAATTCTATTGATTCCTTCAAGAAACTTACCCAATCTTTTGGCGTTCGTTTTATTACGTGTAGCGGGGTTCCATTGCCTTTAGGATCTTTGCTATCTATGTCCATGCGAGATGGGGAAACTTTGAAAGCTTATTTAGATAGGTACTGAGAGATGTTTAATGAGATAGACGGGAGCTATGATGATGTGGCCATCAGTACCTTCAAGGTTGGTCTACCAGCCGAGCATGATTTGAGAAAGTCCCTCACTGGTAAACCTGTTACCAGCGTACGCCTGTTGATAGATAGGATTGATAAGTATAGGAGAATTGAGGAGGATCAGTTACAGGGAAAAGGGAAGGCGAAGGTGATCCCTTAGGAGAGAAGGGATTCCAGGTCGGATTGGACCCAGAATAATTGTCCTCAGAGAGATTTCGCAGGACAGTCTGGGTCTGCCAACGCGCACGCGGTTAATATTGTATTTCGAGAGCCAGTGCAAAAGGTATTAGAGAAGGTTGGGAATGAACCATTCTTCAAATGGCCGAATAAGATGGCAGGAGATCCTGTGAATCGCAACCAAAACCTTTACTGCCATTATCATCAGGATCATGGACACACTACCGAAAATTGCAGAAATTTGTGGGATCATTTGGAACAGTTGGTCCGAGAAGGGAAGTTAAAGCATCTCTTGCATCACTCCAGTGGCCGAGGTAGCCAAACGAACTCGGCGTTTCATGGAAATGCTGCGACAAGAACTCCTCTTAGCACCATAAACGTCATATTTGCTGCTCTAGGGAGGACCGGATCTTGTCCTTCCAGGATAATATCAGTATCTCGTTGCTCAGATGAGGACTCTAGTTCAATGCCGAAGAGAGTCAAAATGAATATCCCACTGGTGTTGAGCTTTTCAGATGCAGACAAACAGGGAACCATCCAGCCACACGACGATGCTTTGGTAATTACCTTTAGAATCGGTGGGTATGACGTGAAAAGGGTTATGATTGACCAAGGCAGTACTGCTGAGATTATGTATCCTGATCTCTACAAGGTGCTAGGTTTGAAAACTGAGAATTTAATGACCTACAGCTCCTCGTTGGTAAGTTTCAAAGGTAAAATGGTGGTTCCTAAAGGGCAGATTAGATTATCTGTGCAAGTCGGTACTGATGTGGTTGAAGTGGATTTCATTGTAGTAGACGCTTTCTTTCCTTATACAGCCATCATGGGCAGACCTTGGCTGCACTCTTTGGAGGCTGTTTCATCCACCCTCCATCAGAAGGTAAAATATCCCTCTAGGGACCAAGTGTTGGAGATAGTAGGGAGCCAATCTATGGCTAGAAAATGCTTAATCGCGGCTATTCAACACAAACCTGAGGGTGATACCTCGGCTATCGCTGAAAACGATTTATAGCAGCTAGAAACTCCGGCATCTCTTTTTAGTGGGCCAGCCGACGAGGTGAAATGTGAAGACCTAGAAAAGGTGGTCATTGGAGATGATCTGGAGAGGTTCTTTCAGGTTGGAGCTCAGATTCCCCTATTGGAGAAGGAGCAGTTGGTCAATCTTCTGAGAAGGAATATGGATGTGTTTGCATGGGACACCTATGAAACACCCGGGCTAGATCCAAATTTCATTTGTCATCATTTGAATGTTAATCCATCCATTACTCCAAAAAGGCAGCCACCTCGACGCCCGTCTAAGGAACATGTAGAGGCTGTCAAGAATGAAGTAACCAAACTTAAGTAAGTAGGGGCTATTAAAGAGGTGTTTTATCCTCAGTGGTTGGCTAACACTGTAGTGGTGAAAAAGAAAACAAGAAAGTGGCGTGTGTGTGTGGACTTTACGGATCTCAATAGGGCTTGTCCTAAAGACCCTTTCCCTATACCTCGGATAGATTAATTGGTAGATGCGACGGTAGGTCATCCTCGAATGAGCTTTCTGGATGCCTTTCAAGGATATCACCAAATACCTTTGGCATTGGATGATCAGGAGAAGACAACTTTCGTTACCCCTGTAGGAAATTATCACTATAAGGTGATGCCTTTTGGTTTGAAACATGCAGGGTCAACTTATCAACGGATGATGACCAAAATGTTTGAACCACAGTTAGGTAAAAACGTCAAAGTCTATATTGATGACATGGTGGTGAAGAGAAAGTTGGTGTCCGAACACGTAATGGATCTCACAAGCATTTTCGGAATCCTGAGGGAGCATAAGCTGCATCTGAACGTGTCTAAATGTTCTTTTGGAGTGGGTTTAGGAAAGTTTTTGGAGTACATAGTGACCCACAGGGGAATTGAGGTAAACTCAGACCAAATTAAAGCTATTAATAACTTGCAACCACCTCGGAATCCCAAAGAGGTGCAGAAACTTACTGGAATGATAGTTGTTTTGAATCGATTCATATCTAGATCGGCAGATAGGTGCAGGCCTTTCTTCCTTTTGCTGCACAAATGGAAAGAATTCGAGTGGTCTAAGGAGTGTGTTGTAGCATTCCAGCAACTTAAACAATATCTATCACACCTGTCCATTATGTCCAGCCTCGTGGTGGATGAAGTTCTTTTTGCCCATATTGCAGTGGCCTTCGATGGCATAAGCTTTGTGCTGATACGAGTGGACAGTGGTATACAACGACCAGTCTATTATGTGAGCAAGTCACTTAATGAAGCCGAGGTGCGCTACTTGCCATTGGAGAAGGCCATATTGGCAGTAGTGCATGCTACAAGAAAGTTTCCCCATTACTTCCAAGCGCACATGGTGGTCGTGTTCACTTAACTTCCACTCAAGTCAGTACTCAAAAGTGTAGATTATATTGGAAGGATTGCCAAGTGGGGCACGATCCTAGGGGCTTTTGACATAAAATACATGCCTCGTACTTCTATAAAGGGACAAGTTCTCGTCGATTTGGTGGCTGAATTCACTAAATGTCCTGAGGAAATGGATGTGGAAAATCATAACATGGGTAAAAGATCAGTCGGCGTAGTCTCTGTCCAATGTCCCATACCTTGGGAATTGTATGTGGACGGGGCAGCCAACCAGCGAGGATCAGGGGTGGGGCTAGTTCTAGTGTCACCAGAAAAGATCACCATTGAAAAATCCTTAAGGTTGAGTTTCTCGGTTACGAATAATGAAGCAGAGTATGAAACTTTGCTGATGGGAATGGTGATGGTCTAGAAAATGGGGGGGAGAAGTAGTGAAGGTTTTTTCAGATTCAAAGCTGGTGGTGGGCCAAGTAAGGGGTGATCTGGAAGCACGTGATCCAAGAATGCTAGAGTACTTATGCCAGATCAGGAGTATACAATCAAAATTTGAAATCTTTGACTTATTTCATATCCCCAGAGGTGGGAACACCCATGCAGACTCTTTGGCTACCCTCGCCACGTTCTCGGCGCAGGATTTGCCTTGAGTAATACTTGTGGAAGACCTATGCACCCCCACTTCGTTACACTAGGGTATGCCTCAGATCCACCAAATCAAGCTGGGTCCGAGCTGAATGGATTCCATATCACTATTCCTGGAAAAAGATATACTGCCTGAAGAGAAGTCCGAAACTGAAAAAGTGCGTAGAAAAGCTCCTCGGTTTTGCCTGTCCGAGGATAGAAAATTGTATAAGTGTTCTTTCTCTGGCTTTTATCTGCTTTGTGTACACCTCGAGGCATCAAAATCACTCCTAGAGGAGCTCCACGAAGGGGTTTGTAGGAGTCACACAGGAGGAAAATCCCTATCTCATAGGGCTATTACCCAGGGGTATTGGTGGCCAGGCATGCAAAAGGAGGCGCAGGAATACATTAAGAAATGCGATCAGTGTCAAAGGTTCGCGCCAAATATTCACCAGCCTGGAGGAGTTCTCAATCCTCTTTCTAGCCCTTGGCTATTTGCTCAATGGGGCTTGGACATTGTGGAACCTTTCCCTAAAGCGGTAGGAAATAAAAAATACCTACTAGTCTGTACGGACTATTTTACCAAGTGGGTCAAAGTTGAGCCTCTGGCTAATATCAGGGATGTAGATGTCAAAAGATTCATCTGGAAGAATATTGTTACACGATTCAGGGTTCCTTATGTGCTCATCTCGGATAATGGCCTACAATTTGACAGCAAAACCTTTAGGAAGTACTGTTCTGATTTAGGTATAAAGAATAGGTATTCCACTCCAGCTTATCCGTAGGGAAATGGACAGGCTGAGGTTGTTAACAAGGTCATAGTGAACGGACTTAAAAAAAGATTGGACGACGCCAAAGGAAAGTGGGTGGAAGAGTTACCACATGTCCTTTAGACATATTGAACAATGCCTCGAAAGTCCACAGAAGAGACCCCTTTCTCAATGACGTATGGGGCTAAGGTTGTAATCCCATAAGAGAATGGTTTCCCAACAATGAGAACTAGCACATTCACCTCAGATGGAAATGATGAGCCGCTGAAGAAGAATTTGGACCTGGTTGAAGAACGGAGAGAAAATGCAATGGTGTAGCTGGCCTATTACCAACACAAGCTTAAGCAAGGCTATGATATGAATGTAAAGTTAAGGCCATTGGCCCTGGGAGACTTGGTATTAAGAAAAGTCTTGGGAAATACTAAAAACCCTGCATGGAAGAAATTGGGGCCCAACTGGGAGGGGCCATATCGCATCACATTAGTGGCAGGGATAGGCGCGTACTACTTGGAGGATTTAGATGAAAAAACTGTACTCCATCCTTGGAATGTAAACAACCTGAAAAGGTACTACTATTAATAAGATCAGTCGCTTTATGATTCCTTTCTAGTTTATTCTAAGTGTATATCATGAATCCTACGACATCTTTTGAAATATTAAACAAAAACTAAGTTATGTCAGGTCCTTGGATCACAAACTTCATGGAAATTAATGTACTATGACATCTTTTGAAATATTAAATAGAAATTAAGTTATGTCAGGTCCTCGGATCACAAACTTAGTGGAAATTAATGTAATATGACATCTTTTGAAATATTAAACAGAAACTAAGTTATGTTAGGTCCTCGGATCACAAACTTAGTAGAAATTAATGTACTATGACATCTTTTGAAATATTAAACAAAACTAAGTTATGTCAGGTCCTCAGATCACAAATTTAGTGGAAATTAATATCCTATGACATCTTTTGAAATATTAAACAGAAACTAAGTTATGTCAGGTCCTCAGATCACAAACTTAGTAGAAATTAATATCCTATGACATCTTTTGAAATATTAAATAGAAACTAAGTTATGTCAGGTTCTCGGATCATAAACTTAGTGGAAATTAATATCCTGTGACATCTTTTGAAATATTAAACATGTGACATTTTTTGAAATATTAAACAGAAACTAAGTTATGTTAAGTTCTCGGATCACAAATTTAGTGAAAATTAATATCCTATGACCTCTTTTAAAATATTCAACAGGAACTAAGTTGTGGCAGGTCCTCGGACCACAAACTTGGTGAAAATAAGTATCCTTATAGTATCTAGGGAAGTAGTCAGTGGAGTCTAAGTTGTGTTAAAACCTTTAGACCACGATTTTAAATACAAACTGTTATTCTTTGGACTAAGTTATGACCCAATTTATAAGTCTTGATAAGCCTCATAGATATCAACTAAGAGTGTTTCAATGTATTCATGTCTTGTTAGTTGCTTAAACAATGGGATGGTGCCTTGAAATTGGGTACCCTGTCAAAGGTTAATAAATTGAAAGCATGTTTTGGAAATAAGGGGAATTAGTGGTTATATTTTGTTTAAACTATGAGTTCGAGTACATGAAGTTGAATTTTCATTTGTTTCCACGAGTTTTACTCCTTTATAGAGTATGCTTAAATGCGAACAAAAAATAAGATAAAGTAAATATTACGCAAATGAAGAAAACAATGATCCTAACATATATTACTTGGAATAAGAAAGAAAGTTCATACATTAGTAAAATTAATCTCCAAGTACAAAAGATGAAGTTACAAAAACTTTCATTATCCTAAAAATAAAAACTAAGACTTCAGCTTTATTTGGACTTTGGACTTGGGGGCCTTGTCAGCTGTTTCAGGAGGAATTTCTTTCTCTTTCTCCTTAGAAGCTCCTCCCACAGGCAAAGTAGTTGAAGCTAGCTCCTTCTCAGGTTGGAGAGCCTCAGCTACCTCAGGCTGGAGAGCCTCAGCTACTTTGTCCGAGGAGGAATCCTTCAGAGTTTCAGTCTCTCTGTCCTGCTCATACTAATTGGATGAGGGAGGATGCTGAGGTTGGGCCTCTTCGGCTGGCTGGGAGACTGGGGGAGCTACCTCTTTCTGGTTTGGAATTTGTAGGGCAGGAGGAAATATGATGTTCTTTGGCTTCCTCAGCTCTGAAAAAGCATCAATCCGAGCTTGATTGAGGGCTTCTTCCCAAGTCTAAGTGCAGTAGGCACGACATACAGCTGGAACCTCTGCCCTTAGGGCGTCCTCGGTCTCAGCCACGCCGACATCATAACCATGCTGCTCGACTTCATCTCTCTCCCTCTTAGCTTGGGCTTTGGCTTTTTCAGCTTCAACCTTGGCCTTTTAAGCCTGATCTAAGTCTTTGAGCCTTCTCCAGTTGCTTCTTCAGAGCTGCCAACTGCTCCTTAGAAGCAGCCAGTTGGTCATTGGCCTCACGTGCCAACTTCCTCTAGCTCTCAGCTTGTCTCTCAGCACCCTCTAGGGCTGCGTTTGCGCTTTTTCGAGCTTGCTCCTCGGCAATCAGTTTCTTTTTCAGATCGGTGTTGCTGTTTTCAGCAATAGCCAAGGTTTGCACAGCAGTAGCCCTCCTTTTCCTCTCCTCATCCAATTGCTGATAGAGGGAGTTGGTCATCTCCTCAAGCTTGAACGTATTTTGGACAGCCTTGAACGGAAAGAAAGGAATTAGTATTACACCAAATAAGGAGTATAAATGCATATGTTAAGAAGTAATGAGTTTAAAAAAAAAAAGGAGGGAAGAAAGAGAAAAACAATAAGAGAGAATAAGTACATACCATGCCCAGAAACCTTTTGGTGTAAAGGAAGACTTCACTCCTCCTAAAGCCTCGCAGCTCCACCATATCCTTGGGAAGCAGAAGGGTTTACTCAAGAGCCTCGGTGACGTGACACCCAATGCCCTCATTGAAGTCCTTGATAGATGCGTCATCCATTAGGGGCTCACCACCAAGCATGGGAGCTGAAAGCCATGCTTGGGGCTCTGGGAATTGACTGTCTGCCCTTTCTGCACCTCGGCTGGGGGCATGGCTAGTTTTTTGCTGCTTCGTCGCCTTATGAGCTCTTCTTCATTAGATGGACGAGGTCTTCCAGTCTCCATTACATCTTTGCCTTTCTGTTCCCTCCTCTTCTTAGGATCAACTTGTTCGGTTCTAGAGGGCAGGGTTGGCTGAGGAGTGTGAGGAGGAGACCTTGGTGGAGGAGGTGGAAGCTTGGGCTGAGAAGATTTCCCAGCTTCTCCTCTCCCTGGCTGGCTCTCTAACAGTTCCTACAGGCTTCTTTGCGGTTTCCTTTGGATACCTATCTCTTTTGGCACGTTATTGGGGGGTGAAGGTTGGTTAAAAACCTTGAACTCGTCTATGGACTCAGTGAGGTCCACAAAGCCTTCTTCCTTTTGTTCCTTTTCTTCTTTCTCCTTTACTTGAAGAATGGATGAGGAAGATGGTACTCTTGCTGAAAGGGTGGCAACAAGTAGTGGTTGGGTGAGCGGTGTATTTCTGGGGAGAGGAACGCCTTCAAGAACTACGAACCCCTCGTAGGCAACACTAATGCGGTGGAGCCGAGGATTTTTTGCCCTTATCACGCACCTCGGAGCTTGGAATGCGCGGGAGATGGGCTTGTATCCAAGGATAAGGTGTGCTGCTTTCAATTGGCCATCAGCTTCGTTGACGTACACCTCAGATTGTAGGATCCTATCTAAGCTCGCCTTATTAACTAAGCGGAGCAAAGATGCGGTGGAGTTGGGATCTGCAAAACCATTAAAACCAAGAAAAATATACTTCAGTAATAGCAAAGAGTAAGGGAAATAGAAGAACTGTACAAGTTACAATATAACACTTAGCAATTGGCCTCCCACCTGGTGTACTCTCCTTAACTGGACAAGGTAAACCGTTATGCCATTACCCAGAAAAAATCAAAAAGTTGTCTTTTAGTCCCTTGTTTGATATGGGGAGACATTGGATCAACCTTACTGCAGGGTTCCTTGACTTTAAATAATACCCCTGCCCTTCAAATTGTGCAGATTATATATCCAGTTCACATCGTGATGAGTTAGGTTTAGGTTCATCCTCTCATTTAGGGCTTCTATACTCCCTAACACCCTAAACATATTTGGGGCACACTATATGGGAGAAAGCCTAAAAAACCTAAGGAAGTTCCTAGTGAGGGTACCCATAGGAATGGTCATCCCTCCCTTTATGAAGGCAATCATGGGGATAACCACCTCCCCTATTTTCCTCTCGTCAAACCATTCCCCCTGTGCGGCGTACCTAACGCCCACGTGTGGGGGAATGTTGTATTTGGTCTTAAAATTCTCCATCCCTTACTCAGAATCCACTAAATGCTTGAATCTACCCATTTTCTAAGAAGTCTTTAAAGGAAATTTCACAAGTCGAAATAAAAACTGAGATGAGTTCAGGGAAACTTACAAGTTTGAAAAGTGGTCCTCGGATAAGGTGTTTGTATTTGTAGATGCACGGGAAAGTGAGAGGGAGAGAGAAAGACAAGTTCAATATACGAGTTCTAGAATAACACAACTGTTGAAGGTGAAAAGGAATTGATTTGAAAGCTTATTTATAATGGCATAGAAATTGCGAGCGGGAGATTTCCCGCTCGTATCCCAAGAGAACCCATCCACCGTTAGATTCCCATCCTGCCATTGAACGTGGGGGACAGGGGAGTCGTCAAAATTAAATAAAGGCACACTCAGAGCGCTGAAGCGTCAGGGATGTGCCTTAGGAGGATAAACACGTATTTTTGGGATTTAACTAAACGAAACAAGATCATAGGGGGAATAGGACGGGGATATCAAAATCCTCATTTCCTCTTGAGGAGACGAAAAGCAAGATTTTGAGGTGCTATTATGGGGACTAGTTGCCTCTGGAGTACTGTTTAGGCTGAATGGGCTGGGCCTGTGGCCTAATGACCCAGTCCGAGGACGCAGACATATTTGAGGATGGTCAACTAAGGTAGAAGTGGAAATTTCATTGCAGGAAGAGTTGGAAGTTATTTATAATAGACCTAAACCTATCCGAGGTGAAAAGTCACCTCAGAACATTTGTCCGAGGTGGTTTGAAACATCCTTATCCCCTTAGATACAGCTTTAAGGGAACCTTATGACAGGGGGGTCAAATATTGGATAAGGGATGAAGGCGGAGGATAACAAATATTTGTAAAAGCTATTACCTCCACATTAAATGCTTCCCAGCTAACTCTCTGGCCGCATTAATGTGGAGGTGATACCTGAACAGTGAACAAGCAGCCTTATAGCTGGTGGTAGAAGGTTCAGGGAGGTGTGAGATGGGACAATGATAAGCTCCCATAACCCAACTTACACGTGTACGATAAGAATGGTACTAAAATCATGGTATATAACGTGAGAAGGTGTCCAAAGAAGTGGAGATTGAAAAACATATAGAAAAAAGATTAAGAAATACGACACAAAAGGAAGAACTCCAGATTCTTGATTATACTATTCAGGCTACGCCGAGGACAATTTTTATATCTTATACTTACAACTATTCTTCCAGACCATCCACGATCATTACCTCCTTTCTAAAATCAGGCTAGTTCTTTTTCCCACGCTCTACAAATTTATTGTTTGGACTTACTGGGCCAGAATTCAATCTTGTTTTGAGGTCCAAGCCAAAACTGGTCCTTACACCAATAAATTAAACTTTTTTTTTTTTTTTACATGTCATTGTCACTAAACTATCACTTGATTTCTAATTATTATTACATATTATTAGGGGTGTTATTATTTTTTCCATAATTGAAATTTTTATTCTTTATTGTTTTCAGAATTCACGTTGTTATTATTATAGTTATTTTTATGGTTGATTAACTATACTTAAGATTATGGTCATTAGGGTGGTAAACAAGCTGAGCATTGAAAATTCAGGCTTGTTTATTTACTTTTATTTCAAACATGAGCCAAGCTTAAGCTTGTCATTAAACAAATTACATATTCAAACTTAGGTCTTTCTCTTGTTGAATAAGCTTAAGCTTGTTCACGAACTACTTAATTAACTAATTATCTTCCCATTAAAACTATGATTTTAATTTTTAATTTGTTTACGAGTTTATTCACAAACATATTATTATGTTTGAGTTTGGCTTGTTTAATAGTCAAGTCTAAATTTGGGCTTAAGTTTAGCTTGTTTGATAAAGACCAAAAAGAACGAATATAAATAATGCTTTTTTTTTCTCAAGTTGAGTTTAAGCTATTCATTAACTGTTGGTATATAGCGCTAACGATTGCTATTACAATTTTACTGGAGAAAATGGGCAAATGCCCTTTTCAAAAAACAAAATCTAGCATTTTGCCAATTTTCCTAAACTAATTAGAGAAATACCTCTCTTTTGAAACTTGATTTTCTCAAAATCGAGTTAAGCCCTATAGTGGTGTTTTAAAGGAGCCTATAGTGACGTTTTAAGGACCTATAGTGGCACTTTGAAACTCGAGCTCCATGAACTCGAGTTACATGCAATTTTTTTTTTTTTTTTTTTTTTTTTTTAACCTATAACTCGAGTTCATGGAGTTTGAGTTTCAAAACGCCACTATAGGTCCTTAAAACGTCACTATAGGCTCCTTAAAAACGACATTATAAGACTTAACTCGATTTTGAGAAAATCGAGTTTCAAAAGAAGGGCATTTCCTTAATTAGTTTGGGAAATGAGGCAAAATGCTAGATTTTTTTTTTTTTTTTTTTTTTTTTTTGAAAAGGGCATTTGCCAATTTTCGCCCAATTTTACCTAACAAAATAGAGCTATTATGTATTTTCTTTGGGTCATGCTAGCGAGTGCCCTTAAGGTAATTGTTAATAATTCATTTTAGGAAAGTTTTGACACAATTTTTATAAGAAATGAAAAAAACTATCAAAACATTAATGACTTTTTTTCCCTATAAAACATTTCTTTAAAGAGTAATATTACAGTCACAAACTATTTTACAACATTTTTACAAAATGTTTATATGGTCAATTTATTATTGGTTTTCATTTAGGCCAACCATTAATATCATTTCTCCATTTACCTGTAATTACTCACTGCATCAATAGTTTGTAAGTTTTTTTTTTTAAATAATTTGTATATCTAGTATTATTCTTTTTAAAATAGATTGTTAACCAATGTTATAAGTGTGTCCATTAACATTAATAGTTTTCTCTTACTCCCATTAATATGTCAGTCAATTAATAGTTTGCACAGACTTTGCCGCACGCAGGCTCTGCTCACATGGCATTTAAATTCACATCCATATTTCCTAATACCATTATACTTGCATAAATTATATAAAGAATGGTTCTAGAAGAAATGAATGGTTCTAGAGCGGTTTCAAATCTAGCCTCTGGAGGAGGTTCATATATGGAAAAATGAAGAGGTAGGTGATGACTCGTGACGCCTCTGTATTATGTCTAAAGAGGTCCATTTATTTATTTTTAGCTTTTGCAAATTTAGTTTGCTTGGTCACTAATCACTATGTCTTAAACTACCACATATCCAAAAAGCTTAAACTGATAAGATCATAGGATCAGGCTGAATTAAATCAGCGAGGGATGGGAAGCTAAGGTTATTGCAAATTAATTGTGCTACAGTTACTACAAATTTTACTATGTATCGACTTTTTAAAATACAAAACAAAACAAAAATGATTATAAAGTTTATTTATTGCATTATTCATTTTCATTGTCACGATAATTTGTAAGTTTCATGTACTAAAATTGGTTGTAGCTTTAAGTGGAGTTTATGTCATAGAATTTCTAACTTTTAAATGGGAGGCAGTGTATGAATTTAGGATTAGTTGCTTTGATTCCATGTTAAATTATTGATTATTCCAAAAAATAGTGAATATTATCTCTTAATTATTCTAGCACTAAACGCACAAAAAAATTTGAACGAAACTCTTTTGATCTGAAATTTACCATTTTTTTGAGGTTATAAGCATGTTATTTTTGCAGGCGTATGCACCTTCTAATGAGCGTCCGGCTTTGACTAAAGGTTACTTGTTTCCTCTGGATAAGAAGCCAGCACGCTTGCCTGTAAGAATGATTTACTTCATATTGCATTAGTTAATGTAACTCAAAATTTGTGATTCAGAGTGTTTATTTGCTTTTAATTCTTACTATAGGCTTAATTAGTGTGTTTATCATAGTAGTATTTTTGGACTAGAAGAGCTCAAATGAATGCATATTGGCAACTATTATAAAGATGTGATTTTATTTATTTATTTTTCTAATGATGTTGGTAATGGTAGGAACTGTTCTGCTTTATTAAATGACATTATTCTTCTGGATCGGCGCGCATCTAGACTCTGGAGGAGGTTCATATATGGAAAAATGAAGTGGTAGGTGATGACTCGTGACTCGTGTTTGCAACTTGCAGTCAGCAATGATACAAGTGGAGTATCTGCCTCTCATTGGCACGTACTCTATCGTTCTATATTTCTATGTGCTGGAGCTTAGTTATTGTTTTAACCGAAACAATGAGCTTAGTCCTGCCATTCATACAAGTGGAGTATTTTTTTTAAAAGAAAAAACTAGTGAGGTAGTTGACTTGACTATGCTATTGTTAATAAATGAAGGGGAATGTTAATGAGTGTTGTACGGTATTGGTTAAGAATCTAATTAAAGAAAGTTTTTATGAAAAAAAAAAAAAAAGCAATTAATGTTTTGATAGCTTTTTTTATTTTCCATAAAAGTGATATAAAAACTTTCCTGAAATGAATTCTTAACCAATGCCGTACAGCACTCGTTAACATGACCCATAAATGAATATAAATTTTCTATTAAACGGCTAAAATTTGCTACAAGTGGCAAATTAGTTCCCCAATCATTTAAAAAAGAAAGAAAAAAAAGAAAAAGACAAATGAGTCCCTTTCCTTCCTCCAGTGACCAAACTAACATATTAGTGGAGTAGGTTTTTTTTTTTTTTTTTTTTTTAAGAAAAAGCTAGTAACAGGTCACTTATATAACCGAGTACTAACTCACCTAGAAGTCGTGGTGGTATCAATATCCTTTGTATTATTTCATATAAAATAAATCCTTTATATGAATTAAGGAGGCAGAATCCAACTTCAAATTTTCAAATAGAACAAAACATTAAAAAGTACTCTTTCATACTTCTCCCACGGTCCCACCCCACCTTAATAGTCATGGCCAAAGGGCCCCCGGGGGAGGGAGGGAGGTGGTCCCTCGAGAAAAAGCAAAATCTGCCCCTTGGTTAAGAAAAACCCAAAACTTTAAAATTGAAATAAATTATTTTTTTCTAATTAAAAAACCCCTGTTATTGTAATGTGATTTTTATTTCCTTTTCTCCTAGAAGGTTTTCTTTTTTCATTTTTATATGATTATAGCATGGTTTTCAGACTTGGACCATTTAATGAACTATTAAAAAGAGAAGTTCAAAGTTTTGAAAGTCGAACTATAATGATGTCATAATTAATTTAAGAAATTTTTTTAAAAATAAATAAATATATTAAATTTGTAAAAGTAGCAAAAAAGATTAAAATAGCCCAAATAAATATTGAGATTTATGATTTATCTTTCAAATTTATATTTTATATCTTAACTTTCACAAGATAGATATGAAATATTAAATCCTAAATAAACATAAATTAAATATTAAGTTTCTTATTTTATTGTATTTTTTTAATATCCAATCCCGTTTGAATAGACAGACAACTATTTAATAAGAAATTTCAAAAAAAAAAAAAAACCAAAAGTGATAAAACCTGGAAGAGCGGCAGACTTGCGGCTTGCCCATTAAAAAAATTAGTTAAATCAATATAAGGCGCAAGACAATTAAAAAGAAAATGGTTGACAATGACAGCCAAGCTTTTAGTACAAGGTTTGTTTGTTTTTTTTTTTGTTTTTTGTTTTTTTTAATTTTTTATTTAAGAATTTTAATTTATAGTGTCCACTCCTGATGATAATTCTTTATCATCAGACCAAGACACTAATTGGTTTTTTGTGTAAGTAGGGATTGAACCCTAAATCTTTTATTCAACTATTAAAGACTTTACCAATCGAGTTAACTAGAAGAAAGTGATTTGACACTTCATACCTGACAGCCAAGCATTTATAGATTCGGACCCTCTCCATTTATGGAGAGTGTCCATTTCATGAACAAGATTTGTTTTAAAAAATCTATGGTTAGGTTGGAGTCTTTTGATTGAATATCGTAAAAAAGTAAGTTTATTTGTGATATGAGAACTATTGAAAGTTATTTGAAAAAATAAGGAAAGAAGCAAATTTCAGCAGTATTATCGAAATTCTAAAAAAGTATGAGAGAGGAGAGAGAAATGATGTGATGGCTGGAGTGAGAAAATTTTGAATTTCGATAATGAGATTACCAAAATTCCTTCTTGCCCAAGCTTGTTGCCCAGAAGTGCTCGAAGGAGGAGCGGTCACAGAGAGAAAATGAATTGTAGCAATCATGTTGCTGAAATTGTAGGGAAGGAGAGAGAAAATTTGATTGGCATGGTAGACGGTGTAGAGTTTGGATTGCATAGCATTTCTATCAAGAGATTGGCACATATTAGTTTCTCATATATATAAGGAGGCATATATCTGTACAGATAAAAGATAGCAACAAGACTGAGGATGATCACGGTGGTATATGATTCTTGTTCCCCGCCCAAACCTTTTGCTTTGCAAGGTACCCAAACCCGACCCGACCTGATCTCTCCTCCTAAGAATATAAAGTAGCCATGAAAATTTCTTGGAGGCTTCTCTCCAGTCTCCTTTTTGTCAAAATTCAATCCTATACAATTGAATGATTCCAATTATTTTTATTTTTCCAAGAAAATTTATGATTCCAATTATTTATAGCATTAAACTGATTGTCAATTTGTACAAAAAGAAAAATATGGAGCAAATTATTTGTAATAGGCTAATAGCCGTTATACATGCCATAAGTATAAAGTATTACTATTACTATTAAGTATTAATAACAACTAGCCGTGGAATTTTGAATTTATCTACCTCCTGAAATCATGTGGTTTTCATATATGGTAAGAATATTTGAACGGTGTGGTTTGGATATAATAAGGATATTTCAATGTATTGTGTTATTTTGATATGTTTTGATAACCTTATCATATTAAAATAACACAATTCAAATATCCCATCAATTTTCTCCTTCTCCCACTTTACTCTCCAAATTGGGAAGAAAACCATTTCATCTTAAATGTAGGCCCAAGGAGAAAACTCTTAGACCCCCACCATTTTCACTCCCCACTCCCCTCTCTAACCAAATACACTCTTCTCCCATATTTTCCTATTTTATCTCGATTTTTCCCCCTAACCAAAAGGACCCAAATGCCAAAGGCTTAGATGGCCTTTATCTAAGACAATGGGCTTGCTTTGGGGGTAATGTTAGCTATATTACTTGATGGGGGCAAAGGGTCATGAAAAAAATTGTGAGCTTAGATGGCCTTTGTCTAGGACAATGGGCTTGCTTTTTGTTGGGGGTTTTGTTTGGCGGGCGGGGGGGGGGGGGGGGGGGGTAATGTTAGTGAGCGAAGCTTACGTCCAGTGCTCCAGTGCACTAGACGCATTGCAATTGTGACACGTGTCCGGTGCGGCTCTAGTGCACTGGAGCACTGGACATCAGCCACACCCAATGTTAGCTATATTTTTTGGACACGAGTCATAATTGCAACGCGTCCAGTGCACCGGATATCAGCCACACCCAATGTTAGCTATATTACTTGATGGGGGTAAAGGGTCCTGAAAAAAATTGTGAAAAATGCATGTATTAGGCATAGAACCAACAACCTCCCGGCCATTAAGACCTCTATCCAACGCATTGACCACTAAACTAGTTGGCTTCCTTGTATCATATTTGAAAATTATATTTTATTTATTTTAATTATACAAGATTAATAGCTTTCCATTTACTTTTATCACTATTTACTTAATAGTATTGTCTAAATTTATTTTTGTTCAAGAATTATGCTTTTACATCAATAAATATGAAAATAAAATTTGTAAATTTATGTATGTTAAAAATGATTTTATTTTAAATTAAAATGCTTTTTATTTGAAAGATTAATAAACACAACTTTTAAAGCTTGTTTATATTTATTATTTTCTATTCACTTTATAAAAATAACGAAAATTTGTTTGAAAGTTGTTTTAATTGCTTTATATATTTTTAAGGGTAAATTTCCATATTTTTACACATTTAATATATTTATTTTTATTTTAAATAATATTAAATTAATTTTGACGTCATTACGGCTCGACCTTGGTTGAACCTCGATCCAACCTTAAAAACCTTAAACCTCTCCATTTTTCGATTCTTTGAATGGTCTAGGTCTGAAAACCATGGTCTATAACATTGTTAGTAATTTGGTTTTAGATGCAATGGAAAAGCTCATAGGTAAAAAAAAAATATATATATTATTAAATTATGTGTTCACACTGCTTTATATTAAATATATATTTTTATTCATGTGTTCACACTTTTTTGTAGTGAATATATTATTTTATTGTAGTGGATATATTATTTTATCATGTTGTTTATATTATTTTATTGTGTTGAAAGCTAAAATAAAACACTAATATTGAGTGTTTTGTAAAGTGAGAAAGTAAGATAGATAAAACAGCTTTTTGTGGAGCCATATTACTAAATTTATGGCTCCACTAATATGGATGCTCCTAGGAAATGTAAATTAGGGATAACAATTGCTACCCAACCCGCGGGTACCAAACCCTAATGGGTCGGGTTTTACCCGACCTGATAAAGAATAGGGTCAAGTTTGGGTTTAAAAAAAAACCCAAAACAAGTCCAGGTCGGGTCTAGGTTTTGATAAAACCTAGCCCGAACCCGAACCTGGACCCAACCCGATTAACTGTTAAGTTACCAAAACACCTTCATGTGTGTGTGTGTAGTTATAAACCCTAAAATTAATCTCTCATTTTAGCTCACTCTCCTCTCCCACTTTCACTCACTTTCAATCTCACCGCCAGTCCAAGCTCTGTCACCTCAGGCCCAAGCTCACTCACTTTCAATCTCACCATCAGCCCAAGCTATCACTACCGATCTTTTCTGTTCAATTCTCTTCAAAGTCTTTTTTCTTTTCTTTTCATATATTGTATTTTAGTTTGAGATGTTTGTTTCAATTGTTTGTTTCATATGAATCCCATTTTCTAAGAAAAGGTATGAGGAATCACATGACATCATTACTTGAAACCCAAACCAAGTCCCATTTGCCGAGCAAAGGTATGTTTTCTATTTTTTTTTTTCCAAAACTCATCAATTTCTATTTTGTTGATTCATGTTATTTTTGTACCTAAACCAAGTCGTTGTATTCATCAAAAGGGGTTTTGTTGATCCATATTATTTAAAAAAAAAAAAAGATTAAAACATTGATTCATATTATTTAAAAAAAAAGATTAAATCAAGTCCCTATATTCTATTTTGTTGATTCATATTATTTAAAAAAAGATTAAATAAGATTTTCAATTATTAAAGAGGGGCTTCTCAGTTATTTACAAGAAAGGGAAACTGTGTGATTTATCAATGCTAAATTTTGGGTGAATAGTTTGGTTTGTCAATATATGTATTTTGGGTGTGTAGTTTGGTTTGTTGTTGTGAAATTTTAAAGTACTCGCAAGTGGTTAACTTTCCATCCCAACTTGAATCATCTCGATTGGACATCTAAGTCAAAAGTTATGCCGAAAATACTAAATGATATGTAGGTTAGAATCCTAATCCGAATTGGACTTGGATTTGGTGCAAATTTCCTTTGATTCCTTGCTCCAATTGGACTTAAATTTAATTGGGTTGGTCTTCTCTTGAATTCATGCCTGGCTGGATTTAAGTTGGCTTGATTCAATTGGCCTAGCCCCACATTGCATGTAAAGCCCTTATTACCTACAATACAAAGATATTATATAACCAGTCACAAAATAATATAAAAGTAAGGCTAAATATGTAGATATGTAAGTACTTTATTATATATATTTCATGCACATCATTTTTCAATATATGTTAAAGCCTTATTATGTTAGCTATAAAAAAGTGTGTGGGACATTTCATTTTTGATGAGTGAATAATTGAGTGTAGTTTAATGGAAAAATAAATTCTATGGGAAAATGTTTTTCAAAGAAAGTCTAATTGTTTAATGGAAGAAATTGAGTTTATTGTTTTTTTTTTTGTTTGTTTGTTGTGAATGCAGTGCCTAAAAGAGAAATGGGAGGCACAAAAAATTCTGGTTCTCCCTCGCTAGGCTGCTCTCCCTTGAGAATCGCACATTGTCCCTTGCCAACTATGTGGTTTCCTTCGCCATTTTCACGATCACCCTTGCCATTGTTGCCTTTTGGCAACTCACCCACAGGATCACCATCACATTTATGCCCATTAAACAATGAATAAGTCTTTGAATTTGTAGTTAATCATGTTTAATTATGATTGGATTGATAGAATTTGTGAATATTTGTGAATAGGTGTAATTATGAATTTGTGTCAATTAATGAATTAGTATGTGTAATATTGAATTTGTGAATATTTGTTTTCATTGATAGAATTTCTAACTCCTAAACTTTTGAACCAATTAGGAGTCCGAAATCTTCGATGGTTGACTTAGTAGGGGAGAACCAAGAGGTAAAGGAACAAGAAGAGACAAAGGAAGAGGGAGAGCAAGAGGCTACAAATGAGGATGTTGATACAAGTAGAAAAAGAAGGACTACCTCAGATGTTTGGGAGCATTTTATAAGGAAGAAAGTTGACAGGAAATCTAAAGCCTAATGCCATCATTGTGACAAGCTTTACTTGGGTGACTTTAGCCAAGGTACAAGCCATTTACGTAATCATTTAGCAAGATGTTCATGGTTGAAGTTTAAAGATATAAGAGATATGCAACAACAAGTGTTAATTAAACAACAAAATAAGGTGGATGGAACGATGAGTTTAAATCCTTACAAATTTGATCAAGTCAAAGTGAGGAGTAATCTTGCTCGTATGGTCATCCTACACGAATACTACATAAATACCCACTTTCAATGGTTGACCACATTGGGTTTAGAGAATTTATAGGTTCTCTTCAACCTTTGTTTAAACTTATCTCAAGAAACACTTTGAAGAGTGACATTCTTAAAATTTATGATAATGAAAGGGAGAAACCTTTGAAGATGATGGACAAGAATGGAAATAGAATGCCAATTACAGCTGATATGTGAACTTTGAGTAACAAAAAAAAAAGGATTCATGGTCATTACCGCTCACTTTATTAATGACACTTGGACATTGCAAAGCTAGGTTTTAAGGTAATTTTTTGATCTATGAATGTTAAATTTATTAAACTATATGAATTGTACCATATGTCATTGATCATAGTGTTTATTTATTTATTTTATAATTATTCATATTATTTTTTTTAGGTTTGTTTATGTTCCTTCTCCACACACAAAAAATGTCCTTACTGATATCTTTGTTGGTTATTTTTTAGAGTGGAACATTGATAGGAAGTTATCCACAATAACTGTTGATAATTGTAATACTAATAATGTCATGATAAGACTTCTTATGTTCCTTCTCCACACACAAAAAATGTCCTTACTAACTTCTTATAATTATTCATATTATTTTTTTTATGGTTTGTTTATGTTCCTTCTCCACACACAAAAAATGTCCTTACTGATATCTTTGTTGATTGTTTTTTAGAGTGGAATATTGATAGGAAGTTATCCACAATAACTGTTGATAATTGTAATACTAATGATGCCATAATAAGACTTCTTATGTTCCTTCTCCACACACAAAAAATGTCCTTGCTGAAGTCTTTGTTGGTTGTTTTTTAGAGTGGAACATTGATAGGAAGTTATCCACAATAACTGTTGATAATTGTAATACTAATGATGACATGATAAGACTTCTTTTGAACAAGCTTGATACTAGTTCTCTTATGTTAAGGGGGTCTATGTTGCATATAAGGTGTGCTGCACATATTTTGAATTTGATTGTTCAAGATGAGTTGTCTCTTATTGGTGATGGTATTGAAAGGATTCGTGATAGTGTGATTTATTGGATTGGATCACCAAAAATGAGGCAGAAATTTGATGAAAATGCACGTCAATTGTGGGTTCAATGCACCAAAGAGTTGATATTAGATTGTAAGACACGTTGGAATTCAACTTACTTAATACTTTCTACTGTATTGATATATAAAGATGTTTTCTCTCGTTTGGCTAAACATGAAGCATCTTATACTTGTTTGCCACATGATTATGATTGGGGGAGGTAGCTAAAGATATTTGTGGGAGGTTGGAGTTGTTTTATAATGCAACTGAGTTTTTCTTTAATCATAGGTACCCCACAACTAATATGTATTTTACTTTGGTGTGTGAGTTAAAAATAGCATTGAATGAATGGAGTTTGTCTTCGAATGAGATGATAAGTAGGATGGCAGAAAGCATGCTTGTAAAATTTAATTCTTATTGAGCTAATGTTAATGTTGTTATAGCTGTTGTTGCTATCTTAGATCCAAAATATAAAATGAAGTTGTTGAAGTTTTATTATCTTAACATTTATGGTAATAATTATGATTTTGAGATTGAAAAAATTAAGGATAATTGTTATGATTTGCTTGATGAGTATGGAGGTAGATGAGTCCCCTGTAGATAATGATAAAAGTTCTCATATGCTTGCAAGTACTTCAAATTATGTAGCACAAATGAAATGTAGATTGAATGGGGCAATGTCATCTTTTGATTTGTTTGTCAACAATAGTTCTAATAGTTCAAAGAAACATGACAGTACTAGAATGAAATTTGATCATTTCATTGATGAGGGAGTGTTGAAGAGGAAGACTTTGATATTTTGGTATGGTGGAAAAGTAATGGTCTCAAGTATCCTACTTTACAAAGAAATGCAAGGGATATTTTAGTCATTCTTGTCACAACTGTTGCTTCAGAATCTGCCTTTAGCACTAGTGGGAGACTGTTAAGTCCACACTGTAGTAGGCTTCATCCTAAGCCTATAGAGGCAATGATGTGTGCTCAAAATTGGTTATGAAGTGAAATCAAAGGTTAGCAATTGTATAATTTGTATTTATAAAATGAAATCAAAATTGTGTTTTTATATATGCTAGTTATAATTTGAAGACGTTTATTTCATTTTTTAATTCATTGTTGTTGTAGGTTCTTCAACTATGCTAGGAGATTGTACACTTCAATCAATTCTTGATGATGGGGAGCCTAATGAAGAGGATGGGAGTTGTGTCACAACTGTGGAGGATAAGACTTTTTGTATTAATTTGGTGCTTTTTAATTTCTTAGACTTGTTGGTTTGTAATTATCCTAAACTTGTGGGATTTATTTTGTAGCTTTTTAATTTCTTGGACTTGTTGGATTTATTTTATTTTTATGTTTAGCAGGTGATTTTAGCTATGATTTATTGATTTATAATTAAATGGTTATCTTAGTTAGGTAATTTATTGATTTATGATCTTGGCTATGATTTATTGATTTATAATTAACAAGTAATTTATTGATTTATGATATTAGTTATGATTTATTGATTTATAGATTTATAATTAACAAGTAATTTATTGATTTATGATATTAGTTATGATTTATTGATTTATATATTTATAATTAACAAATGATTTATTGATTAATGATTAATAGCCTATGATTTGGCATTTAGGCCACATTATATGGGCTTGAATCTGGACGTCATAGGGCTTGAATCTAGGCAAAAATAAATATGGGCTTCAATTCAATTATTTTTTTTATTGGACCACGTTTTGGGCCATGAATTGGGCTCTGGCAGGGCTAAGCGGGGCCCATGGGGCCCGATGGGGCAGGTTTGGACAGGCATAAAAAAACCCGTTTATTAAATTGGCCGGGTTCGAGTAACAGGTCAGGGCCCGCAGGACGGGTTTGGGTATAAAAAATCTCGGCCTGAACCTAGTTCGTTGCCATTCCTATATGAAATGTATTTAGGAATAAAGGAAGCTGGATTAGTAGGAAGATTGAGAGAAAGTCGAAACAAGAAGTCCCGCATGCCTTGGTTGAATTGGTGCCAGACTCTTGGTTAATCTGTCTGCAAGCTAACATGTTGACCAAGGGGTGGTAGATATTCTAGACACTCAAAAGAACACTCCTCTATCTGCCAAACATATTCTCCTTAAGCCTTTTCCAAAAAAAAGAAAATTTTAATTTTTTTTAAATTTTTTTAATTTTAAGCTCAACATTAGCTTGGGCCATGATTTAGGTTGTGTTGCACATGGTTTCAACGAGCCTTATGCCAAAAAAAGAGTTGTGAAAAAGAAAATACTAATAAAGAAAATCATATTAAACAAAATTGAGATTGCAATATTTTTTTCAAGGGAAAATGAAAATTTTGGCAACCCATTGCTATGGCCTATAACATCAAATGCATGCAAACAAATAAGAGCAATTTGAACTCTATTTCTTTAGGTATAACTGTATAATACTATAATACTTTTACAACTCAAATTGCATATATTGAAACCTGTCTCAAATATAACCTGTAAGCACTTTTCAACTATATACGAAAATGTAAGCATATAACTTTCAAATTGATGTTAATTTTTCTGAACAAGGCAAATATACATCAATCTTTAACCAAAAGAATTGAAAATTAGTCCAACTCTATATACCATTTTCTATGGACAGGATAGGAAATCAACTCATTAATGGAAGTGTCTACTTACATTATCAAGTCAATTGCGTTCAAAATTTCGACACTACTAAATGAAGGTAAAATCCAAAAGAAAGTATCTGCACAATCTGATGTGATTGATATGGGATATGCTTTGTTTCAAAGTAATATTATGAGTTTTGGTGATGAAAGTATAACTCAAACATTTCATTGACCACTTCAGGGATGATTGAGTTCTATGAACTGAACATTTTCCCTTCACAAACCCACACACCGAACACCTCCAAGTGTGAGATTGTTTGAATTAGTGAAGAAAAAAAAAAAAAAGGAAACCCCACAACAGCAAGAACATTTGAATTTTCGACCAAAGATTGGGTTTTTGCTTTGTTTTCCTGGATTTAATTGGCGAAGAATTTGGATTCTCAGTTTTGGGATAAGAAAAGTTTCATTTCACTTATTCTAGCACTTGCCCAAAATATAATTTTATTATTATTTTGGGATAAGTAATGCCCTTGCCCAACAGGGCCCACTAAAACCCATCGTCCAAACTAACCCATCAAAAAGCCCAATCCACCCAAAAAAGAAAAGGACTGTAGGACTCACTAATCCACGTGATAACCATGTGTAATCACAAGGTCTATTACAAACCATCCACATGTCCACCACAGAGGGCATCCTTAGATTATCCACCAATACAAAAATGATGAGGTAGTAGTTATTGTCGGACCAAAACATTTGTGAAAACAAAAAAAAAAAAAAAAAAAAATCGATATGTATTTGTAATTATGTGACAAAAGCCGTTGCATTTACCTCCACACATTCCCACATTGCCTTATCTAAATCTTTGTGCTGTCTTTGTTTCCCTCCAAACACAAACTATCCCAAATCAAATGCACCAAACTTCAACAATCCCCACCTGGGAACCACATCATACTCTTCGATCAACCCCTTCATACCTACAATACTCCTACCCTTCCACTTCTAATGGCTGCCAAGTTAGCCATTACTTCAACATCCCCTCAGTTACACACTGCCCCTATTAAAAGACCCTTAGTTCCTATTTCTTCGTTTGTCTCTTCTTTGTCTTCTTATACAAGAGCTCAAACAGTTCAATTCAATGGAAGACACTTGTGCCTTCAACGCCGAGTTTTGGTGCTTCCCACGAAGGCCACAGCTGACCAACAAGGTATTATTTTAACAAACTGCAGGATCAGTGAGTGAAAAGTCGATCATGAAATTGGATAAAACTTAGGTGCAATACATTAGGTTTCCTAATTGAATTCAAACACTTGGCTGTTTTGAATTTACTTCTTTTAAGAAAAGATAACACTATTAATGTCTTATTAGTCAATACAATCAAGCCTTTGAACCTAATGTACTACACCTAAGCTACAATACCTAAGTCTTTAAGTCTTCTTTTTGTTTTTAATTTTCAGACCAGGTTGAAGGAAGTGATGTTGTTGACGGTAAAATCCTTCCATATTGTAGCATAGACCAAAAAGGGAAAAAGTCAATTGGGGAACTTGAACAAGAGTTTCTTCTGGCACTACAAGTATGCATACAGCATTTTTCAACTTCTTTTTCTCTCTAGTCTTTTGCTATTTGATACATTATAATTCTACCAAAGAATAGATATAAGATATACTGGTATTTCCGTTTCATGATCAAAATCATTATGTTAGACCACTACTTCTATATAGACAAAAAACTACCCCAGCTTCCTTTTGTTTATGTAGTTCCTGAAGCATGCATGTTTGTTTCTGTTATCTTCTACAGTCATTCTATTATGAGGGAAAAGCTATCATGTCAAATGAGGAATTTGATAATCTCAAGGAAGAACTGATGTGGGAAGGAAGCAGCGTTGTCATGCTAAGTACAGACTGATCTTTATATATGGAACCTCAACCTAAATGTTTATGAATCAATGAATATGTGGATATCTAATCTTAACTTTTATGGCGTTCTTGGTATTTTTTGCAATCCAGGTTCTGATGAGCAGAAGTTTCTTGAAGCTTCGATGGCTTATGTAGCTGGGAAACCAATTATGAATGATGAAGAGTATGATAAATTGAAGTTGAGGCTCAAGGTTTGTGAGGTTTTTTTTTTCCTTAAATATCTATTTCGTAATGAGTATTGGATATAAAAATTATCTTTACATCCCATATTGAGGGAGGAAAGAGAAACTATCGGACATAAAGTAGAAGAGTGGTTTGAATAAAAAAAAGGATGTTCTTTGTTGGTGCCTCTTTGGATATGAAAGTAGCTAATTGGTACTATGCTGTGTGAGTATCTTATTTTTACAAGGCATGGTATACAAATAAGTTTTATGAGTAGAAAAAGAGATGTGTAACATGATATGATATGATATGGATTTTGGATTTTGGTTGGCAACCAACTTATTTACTTACTATCTACATTGTAAGCAATTAAATTGTTGAAATGCATATGGCCAATTATTAAAGAACGTGGATTCTTTAATTCTTGCCCATCTAATAGTAGAAAAAGAGAAGATTTGTTTGCATTTTATTCAGAAAAGAATTTAACAGGCATATAAAGTAGGCACTAGGCAGTGCGATAGCAATTGCTCTTCAGTTTTGACATAATTTTGTTTTAGATGATAGAGTGAGTAAAGTAAGAAGCTGTGCTGCTATACCCTTCTCTCTAAAAGATATATCCATGTTAGACACCTGCTAATTGCCAAAAAATATCAACTTTAGGAGTTTGTAGGAATTTGTTTTAAGAAACTGAGGTATTGCCTTTCAGTATTTATCTAAAGTTTTCCCTATCAGAAGGTGGGATTCCCAAAGATGTAATTTTGGGACTGTTCACTTTATAATCTAGGTAGGATGTGTTTGGAGCCTGTGTAGAGACTATCACACCGGGAGTATTCCTGCCTTTTTTACTTTTCTGGTGGTGGTAACTCTTCCATTGTGAAACTGGTAGCCAATTAATTTGAGCTTCAACACCAAAACATTTCTAATAATGCAATATGGGATTGTAGTGCTTATGCGCCTTATTGGGTACTAGAAGCAATGCTGGCTTTAGCAGGACATGTATCGAAGGAAGAAGAGAGACATTGCTTCTCTTATCTGGGAGGTTTAACTTTGGATCTGCAGATAGGAAATTCTCAGCGTTCTTAATTAGCTTAAAGCAAACTTTAGTCATCCATTATGTTTATGCATGTTCACTGAATATGATTGTATGAGTTCATGTTAAGCATGCATATTAAGGGACAGAGGGAGAGAGAGAAATAACATCTACATTCAGAAAATCATTCTGATTGAACTGGAGAAATTTCTCAACATTTTGCATTGTTGCTGGTGGACATTTATCTTCATGAGCATTTGTATATGTATTGGCACTTTACGTTGTTGGACCATGTATCAGTCATATCTGGGACATGTCAGATCTTATACTACTGGATTCTTATCTTGAAAACTTAGCAGTATCAATTGAGCAACAACTTTAGTTGTACTTATTCTATCTCTTCTTCTAATATCATTTAAATATAAACCATATTTGTGTTGTAGTCGGAAGGGAGTGAAATTGTAGTTGAGGGTCCACGATGCAGTCTCCGCAGTAAAAAGGTGTGTTACTCTATCCTTTGATCTCCCTTGCATTTTGTCCTTCTGAAAATTTTGCATTAGCAAACCACAAATTTAGAATTTGCATTGGTGGTGAGAGAACATATGTCTACATAGTTGCTTGCTTAAATAATGTTTTACTGATTATCAAATGTCATGTACGATCTTGTTTTAGGTAAATTTTTCATTATTTTTGCCAGATATATCTTCTAGACTGGCATCAACTCACAAGCAATGATGCTTGAATTAAGTACAGGCCTGATTAGTATCTTGGTTTCCCGCCTTCTCTGCAAAAATGATTTACCTTGGCATGAGAGTTCAAAATTTTTTACGCCGGGGTTGCATGACTACTATGTCAAACCTGATTACTTCATTGTATTTTCATCTGGTGCTTCTGTAAATAACTTATTAATAGCCTGCTCATCTTTGCTTAATCTTTACTGATTAAATTTGTTTTCATAGGTTTACAGTGACCTGTCCGTTGACTATTTGAGGATGTTCCTGTTGAATGTCCCAGCGACCGTTGTTGCATTAGGATTGTAAGTATCAGATTTTCTGCTATCAATTTAGGTTTTAAATCCATGTGATGGTGACCATCTTACAATTGATTCCAGAGCTACCTAGGTTTATCCTTTCTTTGTGTAAAGTTGTTCACCTAATAAAATTGTGGTTATTGTAGATCCTAATAGTTAAAAATACTGCATTGTTCATGCTATTCATATTGTTATATTTCTGTATAAGATGAAGTGCACATGTACTAGGATAAAGGGTTATTTTCAAGTCAAATAATGATTGATTTTTATTACATACCGACTTCTTAAGCCAATCCTTCCTCTTCCTTAGAAGTAGCTCATTCCTCTGGTTGTATATAGTTGAGATTATTTTAATCTATTTTACTGCACTGATGAATAAATCATGTTTATATTGGTAATTTATTTGTGAAATTTCTGGGAACTTACTTGTTCTTTGTAAAGTAGAACCCTCTTGTACACCAGAAATACCTCATAGTCTTATTATTGTTGGAAATATTTTAGTGAATATACAAGTTTTGATACAGCAAATAATATCCCAAGTAATTAGCAAAAATATAAAATAAATAGAATTTAGAACGATCTCACAATGCTATAGAATCACGCTGCAAAAGCGTTGTCTTTAAAGGTTGATTCATACCACCTAGAGTAAAACTCGGTGGGACTGGTTCTCTTGGCCAAACAACCCCTAAGATTAGACTGTAGCTGGATGCACTTCCACTCACGAAGGTTCAAAAACAACCCTCCATTGCCTTTCCTCAAAACAAATATAAATTGTAGAAAAAAAAAGTGGGAGACAAAGAAAATAGAAATTATGTATATTGAAATATAGAGTAATAGAAAAGACTTATAGGAAAGGGTGTAATAATGGTTACTAAACACCCATAAAAGCCTAACCCATTATTGCCCAACGGCTATTTTTCCCATGATTGTCCAACGGCTATTTTATCCTTTATTGCCCAACATAAATTTCCAACAACTAAAAAAATAAAGAATAATAAAGTGTTTAGAACACATAGCACACCAGCAATCCCCCACATCATCATCATTATATTGTCTACTTATTTCTTCTAGCGGTCTTAAATAATTAGGATTAATCTGAAATATAGAAAAAGTTCTGCATGTAATGGATTCTGATCTTACTTTGCTTACAAGTCATGAGATCATGTCTTTATTATGTGTTAATTAATTAATTTGTAATTTGTGCCCTACAGGTTTTTCTTCCTTGATGATATTACTGGATTTGAAATTACTTATCTACTGGAGGTAGATGGTTGAGATTGTCTTTATCGTATTTTGTCTTTAAGCATTGAAGTTTATGTTTGCAATCTGTTCCGGTATATCTTTTTCCCAGTGACTGCAAGTGAATAAGTTTGTATGAATTTGTCCCAAAAGTAAGCTGGCCAAAATGTAAATTTCAGAAATCATCTTTATTGCCATTAAGACCACATTGGCATGTGGGGTGGAACTTCACCATTGCCATCTGAGAGAAAGATTACTGTATGTGTGTTTGTGTTTGTGTGTATGCGTGAGAGAGAAAGAGAGAGATCTCTAACATTCCATTTCTTATCTCATGTTTGCCTATAATCTTGTTATGTTTTATCCTGCCAATGAGTCATAGACTATTTACATCTCAAAAATTTTGAAGAATGTCAGGACTAATCAGGTCATCCAGTGTGCTTTGAAAAGTAAAAAATCTTACGATATTGCAGGTTCTATGATGGATCAATTATAAACCAATCATGATGTAACAATCTTGGATTACCACTAACTCTGCATATAGCAAGCTTTCTAAACTTTATTTGGGGCTGGGAGCAGGAGTCGCTGTTTGCTCGTGGAGTCATTCTTATAGCAGTTGTAGGATGGCCACAGTGTCATATTTTCATGAAACGCATTGCTTCTTACTTCAAATTCTTAGAGACTTCATTAAGTTTTTTAAATATTTCCCAAACTCTCAAAGTCAAATAAATTAGTTTTCAAATTCCAAATCATATTTGTGATTATTTTTTGTCAGAAAAAATACTTAATAAGTAACTGCAATAACATGATATCACGGATGAGTGTTTCAAAGTCTCTCTGGGGCATGCTATAACACCGATGGGAAGAACATTCATGAAATATCTTGTCCTACAATTAATTTATTACATGTAACTTCTTAGGTATAATAACTATGTAACCCAAGCTCTTTTTCGAAATGTTGAATTGCAGCTCCCTGAGCCATTCAGTTTCATTTTCACATGGTTTGCTGCGGTGCCCCTCCTTGTTTGGCTAGCTCTCTCACTTACAAATGTGATTGTGAAAGATTTTTTGATCTTGAAGGTATAATATTTATTTGAATATCTTCCAAGGTTATGTTGAACCACTACATAATGTTGGTATGCCTTGCTATTGACATATAATATTCTCTTTCCAGGGGCCATGTCCAAACTGTGGTACTGAAAACACTTCCTTCTTTGGGACCATACTATCAATTTCTAGCGGCGGTACCACCAACAGTGTTAAATGCACAAAGTAAGTTCAAAAATCTCATTGATTTCATTAAACATTCATTGTGATTTTGCAGCATGTACATTGCTGTACCTGCATTTATCTAGGTGTGATTTATGAAACAAACCAGTTCATTTTCCATTAATTTTAACTGACACAAGTACTGTTTTGCCTCAGTTGTGGAACTGAGATGGTATATGACTCAAACACACGCTTAATTACACTGCCAGAAGGAAGCAATGCTTGATTCAAGGTACACACCCTGTCTATCATACAGCCCCTCTAATTCACATTATTGTAGCATATTGTACTTAAGATAAATCAGCTTCTTGTGATGAAGAAAATTACCTAACGGCTGATTGTTACAGTATATATTTCCTGTAGAAAAGGAACAGAACAATCTTATAAAGGTCATTTCTTTTTATGTTTTATGGATCCATTGCTTAGCAACTGCAACCTGTTTACCAGGACTGGTACCTAGAAGACCTTGTGGTTCATATACACCACTATCTGTTAGCTTCCTTATTGTAATACGACATACTGTGAACCTTTTGTATGTTGGAAACACAGCACAGAAAATTGGGTTTTTTTTTTTTTTTTTGGGGGGGGGGGGGGGGGGGGGGGGGTTTGACAATTTTGGTTCATACAAGTATGACACATATCCAAGGCTATTTTGCTGCAGGATCAATACATTTTAAGGGATTTGCAATATCACAGTTACTAACCTATGACGTTGGAGATGAAGGGCTAAGGGCTTCACGTTGAAGATAGAGATGAAGCGTGTCACGTTATGTATATATATCCTGAGTCATCGTTTGTGAAGGGAGGAAATTTTTAGTGTTGTAAACTGAATCGCAACTCAACTGTTCATTGTGTTGATATTGTATTTATAAGTAAATCTGTACGACAATTGTGTTGATATTGTATTTATAAGTAAATCTGTGCTCGTACGTATACCTATTACAGGCTCACATAGGGAAGAGAAGAGTGTGTTACTTGAATGAACATCCTATATATCTAAGAAAATTATGTATGCGAAATTGTTATTTTCCCCACCCCCCCGCGGGGGCGGCGGGCGCCCCCCCTTCTCTTTTGTATAAAAGGTACAACACAATTACTCGTATTTTTTGTTTATTTGTCCATGTATTACTTGTAGTATTGAGATCTAAGTAAAGCCATTCAATTATTTGATACATCTCATACTATAGTTTGTGTGACATTATCATGTCTCAGATTCTTATTCTAAGATTAAAAAATTTATGTTTCTGAAAGTAATCAATTAAAGAATAGCTCTTGCCTCAATTTTGTCTTTTTCCTAGGAAAAAGCTGATGGTCACAAAGACTGACCAAAGGTAAAATCAGGACACCATGTTTACGTTGCACAATTTTTTTGATAGTTCCAATGGGAACGTGGGATTCGAATTCTGATTATCTTGAAAACACTAAGGGTCCGTTTGGATTGAGCTTATTGTTACTGAAAATTGAAAACTGAAAATTGAAAACACTGTAGCAAAATAATTTTTAAATGGGTAAATAGTATCGTGGGACCCATTTTTAATATTTTTTAATACGCGAACAGTACATAAACAGTACATAAACAGTACTAAACAGTACGTGAACAGTGAACCCATGTGAGGTTACTGTTCACGCGCAAAAAAAAAAAAAAAAAAAAAAAAAAAAGAAAACGCAGACGTGAGGAAACGCGCAATCCAAACGGTACCTAAGTATATTTGGTAACTATTATTTTTTATTTTTAAAAATAAATTTTTATTTTTAAGACTAAAAAATTTATTTGACAATCCATAATGGACTAAAAACAAAAACGATTTTTAGAACTCAATTTGTGAAAGAAACTGAAAATATGTAAAATGTTCTCAATTTCTAATTTTCAAAAGTTAATAAAAACACACATTTAAATTAATGAATCTATCTCATTTAATGAGTTAGCATTAGAATTCAAATCCTAATAACAACATATTTTCATATTTTCTATCTTTTTATTCAAAAAACTATCTTTTTAATTTTAACTAATCAAACATGTTTTTGATTTAAAAAATACAAGAAAATTGTTTTTCTTTATATTCCTAAAAACAAGTTTTTGAAAATAGAAAACAAAAATTGTTACCAAACATAACCTAAGTGCCAATCAATTGAGTTATATGGCTCTTGGCTCACAGAAAGTTGAACAGTTTGCCTACCCAAAACACTTGGAATTAGACCCCAATAATGATAAAACAACGTTGTGGGAATTAGATCCCAGCGATATTTGATTGAACAATGTTATAGAGTTAAAACATTCATACAATAACATTGCAGCACCCATTCAGGTAAAAGGAAAGCTAAACCGTTAAAGCGTTTAAACACATCCTCATACAGATGGATTAATAAACCAAATGCGTAACACCTCCCAAGTTAGTCTAGCAAAGATGCCACCTCAGAACAACAGCATAGCCACTTCATGCATCAACAACTTTTCCTCTAAAAGATTGCCACATCCAAGTAATCTCCAATCTACATTATCCAAAATGAAAAAAAGTCAACTTAATAAAGTTAATACATACATGGTTATGCATATGGGTATATATATTTAAGTTTACCTGGAAGCTAAGTTCACCCAATGACTTGCTATCGTCTAGTCGTCTGCCGTTTCCATAAGAAAGAGTTGTCCCCACCTAAAAACAAAATTTGTATTCCCCACTGTAAGACGCCAAGATACGTGAAAGTCTTAAGAAACAATGGCAAAAAAATTTCTACATGAGTGTGCATGCATGCTCAATTGCACCTCATTTTTTCAATTTTAAACCTATCACTGGAAGGTTATTACATATGCCCAAAGGCGTCTTCAATTTTATCTTTAATTTTTTATGTTTAACACATCCAATGAGTTTTGAATTAACAACCTCATCTTCCACCCATTCCTTTGGGAGAAAAAAATGCTATTTGAGCTACAGCTCATTGGCCCGAAGGCTTGATCAATTCATGTCGTGTACCAAATTACCAATAACAATGTATTAATTATGACTAGTGGTTCATTTTAGCTATTTCTCACGTATCATCTAAGGTTGCTACATATGCCCAAAGGCTTAATCAATTCATGTCATGGGATACTCCATAACTGGCACATAGAGGTGATTACAGAATTATAGAAAATTGAAGTATGCATTGAAGGTTCAGCTAGCTTGGAGTCCTAGGATTAAATACCACCTTCAAAGGGTCAATAATTCAAAGTATCAGCAGTATAAAATCCTGGGCTGAATATTGATTAATGATCACATTCACATGAATCCTAAATGAATCAGAGAGAAATGAATGAGTAAGAGCACCTGCATGCAAATAAATGAGCAGATAATGCAAATTTTTTTGATAATTGTACAGTACACTAACTATATTTATCTATGACCGGCTAAATACAAGAAGTAGCATGTACCGTTCTCAAAACAAAACGGCCACGGTTATCAGGATATACAAAAGCGAAAGACAGTTTTGCACTTCTTCTCCTGGCTTCTGGAGCAACCTCTTTAACCTGTTAAAGAACTACAATTATCTAGAGAAAAATGAAAACAACTAATTCCATGAAAGATGGGAGAGGTGGAGTATGAACAACATACAAGATCAGTTAATTCACGGAGTGTCGCATCCTTCCATGTATAAATTTGAACCTCATCTTTTGGTTCCTTGCCTCTCACTGCAAAATCTTCCTCACCATGATGACTTCCATTCTACAGAAAATCAAAACCAAATAATTAAAAAACTGTCCCAAAAACTGAAGAAGAAATATCTATAAATAATAAGATCAGCCATTTAGGTGTAGATAAACACCCATCCATCCATGCATGCAACTTAAAATAAGAGGATGTATCTGTTCATTTAAATTTGAAAAGGGCACATCTCTAGTACTCAGGAAGTATACAAGAAATATACAAATCATTGTAATAATTCCTCTCACAACTCATTGGCATTTAACACAAACCTACTGCCCATAAACTACATCAAAGAGAGCCCTAGGATTACCCAACAACTGGTTCTGGCAGGTGGAGTTAGTTGCATGTAAATTTTACTGGTTAGAAGTGAGTCCAAAGGGCTCTTCTCTAGAATGGTTCCCTACGTTATCAAAAATAATAATAATAGGGGTAAAATACTATTTTAGTCCTTAAACTTTACAAAAAGTTTTTTTTTTCCATCCCCAAACTTTAAGAAATTCATTTTTCGTCCTTAAACTATTGAAAAGTTCATCTTTCGTCCCTATACTACTGAAGATATTTTATTTATGTCCTTAAACTTTACCAAAAATTTGGTTTTCATCCTTAAACTATTGAAAAATGTTCTATTTTCATCTCTATTTTTGTCTCTAAACTATTGAAAAAACTCTTTACAAAGTTTAGGGATAAAAAAAAGAAAATTTTAAAGTTTAGGGACCAAAAAAAAAGACTTTTGGGAAAGTTTAGGGACCAAAATAGTATTTTAACCTAATAATAATAATAATAATATAATACATCAAAGAGCTAGAAATTAGCAAACATTGCTAATCCATAAGGATCAACAATAGTTATTGACCTTGCATCTAGTATAGATGCCAACCTTCATTGATGGGTCTATACACCGGTTGAACATCTAAAAATTTCATGCACATTCACATGAAGAGTCTTATTGTGCCACATGGTCAAGGAGCAGTAGGAAAGAAGCACTAACTACAGCAGGAGTACCAAGGCAGGGCATGCTGCCATACCAACTTTAAGAAAAGCAAGAGATTAAGTGATTATGCCAGACCTGGTTGTGACACTGAGAAAGGAAGAAGAAAATAAACATGTAAAGGGCTAAATTTTAGCACACAAAAGTAGGGGGACCTACTCTAGCGGTTTGGTGCCTTGACCAATGTAAGTGATTGATTTTGACTTCAGTAAGCCACTTCAGGAGATAGAAGTGACTTAATCCGTTGAAACTTCTAGTTATCCTACACATCTCTAGCAGTTTGTTACTAACAACAGATGACACTTGACAGCCAAAAGCTGTCTACATAAACATTCGTCACCCTCATTTCTAGGGAAAAAAAAAAAAAAAAAAGAGGGAATTGAACACAGTGCACAGTTGGTCAACGGATTAAACCTTAAATGCAAGCCAGCAAGTAACCAGAAACTTATGTGAGTGAACCTTCACATTGGTAGCTTTTCAGGAGCAATTCTAGGTTGTCATACCAAAAGACACAGATGATGTCTATTTCTCTTGTATCTGCAGCATTTCTGGATTGGGATTTCCTATATTGAAGTAATCTTTTTGCCATTAATACTAGTAAAACTATAAGGCAGCTGCTTTAGGATTGTGCCTGTTTTACCATTACACATCCCTCGATGTATCACGAATGAACAACACTAATCAATATCCACTTGGCACTCCAACCTCCGACCTTTTCTAAAAACAATCTAGTATTACCCTTCTCTTAGTATTAACATTCATGGGTTTGAATTTGAGAATCAGTCTCTCCAAAAAAAGAGGATAAAGCTGTCTAACAACCATCACTCCCAGACCCCACAAATAAAATAAAAATGAGAACCTTGAACGCTTAGTACGAACACAAAAATAGAAGCTTTGTGCACTTTAGTACAACCTATAACATTTTCCAATGAGACTCAATCACCATAACAGTTCAGTCACCAGTTACATATCAGCAACTCATTCAAAAGACAACCTTAATTAACAAAGTTCTGTTCTTTTTTCCTAGTTAATAAAGTTCTGTTATAAAGCTCGGCTCTCAGTAACAATACACATATAAAATAGAGCGTAGTAAAGAAAATCTGGGGCATACCTTAGTGAAAACCCGGAGCAACAGAGGACAAGTCTGCAATTCAAGCCAAGACAAGAATACAAGTTACAATAAATGATGGGCAAGAAAAAAAAGAGTATAACAATGAGAGAGAGAGAGAGAAACCTTTTCACGATCGACGGGCTCGAAGCGAGGTCGAGCTGGAAGCGGTGGTGGTGGAGCCCTGGACTGAGGATGAGGATGGGGAAGTGGAGGAGGCGGCGGAAGTGGTCTACCAGAAGAGGGTCTGTTAAGGTTCTGGTTCTGAGGTTGTTGCTGGGAATGGGGGGCTGCTCCCATTTTACCGTCTCTGTCTCTGTCTCTGTCTCTGCTTCTCTTCTCCATTGTGTAAAGTGTGAAAGTGTGATTGACTGAATTGAAAAATTAAGGGTTCGGGTTTTCAGTCTTTACCTATTTTATATAGGCTTGTTTTCAATGTTTGTTTTCGTTATTAGTGTTGGGCTTATCAATGGGCTTTTGCTTTTCCTTCTTGGGCTAGATGGACTTTTTCACAGTTTTTTTTTTTTTTTTATAACAAATATCATCCTTAACTTTGACATGACAGTCAATTTAATATTTTTTTTGTTAAATATTAAAGGACTCTTTAGTCACTTGATGAATACATGGTTTTCACAAATCATCCATAATTTTGAAATGTCATTATCATTAAAAGATAAAGAGGGTTAATTGTTCAAATTGGAGCGAAAAATATTAATAAAATGTTTGATTTATCACAAATCTAAAATTCATAGGGTTTGTGTTTTATTTATGATTTAAGCGACATTTCTATAATTTATGGGAATAAAAAAGATATAGAGTAAATGGTATACCAATTTTTTGCCAGATTATTACACTCATTGCTCATAAGACATCCTAAAAATCACATTAAACACTAGTATGATGAATGGAACTTTATACCTCCGAATTAATGACATATTCTCTAAGTTCATGGAACCTATTACTCGGGTATTCTTAAAGGGACTAATTGGTTTTACTATTGGTTATGCACCGATTGTCTAGACATGAAGACCATTGTTTGAAGCACATCATTTGATTTTACATTTGGTTCACAACATTTTTTTGGGGGGGGGGGGGGGGGGGGGGGGGGGGGTGGGGGGGTGTTGGGGGGGAACCATCAAGTGTCAACATCTAGTCTAGATTTCGCGCAAAAATTTCAGCGTTTTGCCCAATTTTCCAAACTAATTAGGAAAATGTCCCTCTTTTGAAACTCGATTTTTGAACAATCGAGTTATAGCAAATTGAAAATTATTAAAAAAAAAAAAATTTACTGGAACTCGAGCTCCATGAACTCAAGTTCCATGCAATTTTTTAAAGCCCTATAGTGACGTTTTAAAACATGCAAATTTTTTTCTTAAGTCTGATCGCTCTATAGGGAATCCTATAGTGGCATTTTAAAGCCCTATAATGGCGTTTTAACATGCAAATTTTTTTCTTAAATTTGATCGCTCCATAAGAAGCCCTATAGTGGCGTTTTTTATGGAACTCAAGTTCCATGCAATTTTTTTTTATTTTTAAGTTTTACCTATAGTTGCGTTTCATGGAGGCCTATAGTGGCATTTTTTATGGAACTCAAGTTCCATGAACTAGATTTCCATACCATTTTTTTTTTTTAAAGTTTGATCGCCCCATATTCTATTTTCTACAAATCGAGTTACAAAAAAGAGGTATTTCCCTACTTAGATTGGGAAATAGGGCAAAACGCTGAAATTTTTGCGTGAAAAGGGCATTTGCCCATTTTGGCCAAGATTTCTATTAAATTCCAATTTTGATTGTTGTTTTACATAGGCTTCGAAAAAGCTATTATTATATTAATCTCTTCTACTTATGGTTTACACACTTTATTGATTTCTTGTATCTTACATTATATAATCATCGTATGATCTATTGAATTCATTATTACAGCTTATTGAGAAGTTGAGAAATGATGATGTCAAAATCCAAATATGATCTATGGGGCATAGTAATTTATTTGATTTGATGCTTGTGAATATGCTTTCTGCTTTTATATGTATTTATTTTCAAGCCCCAAGAAAGTTAGATTTACTTCTCTAATGTTGATACAAGACTCAAGTTCATGCCATATAAGCCTAGTTGATGATTTTCAAATCTGGGGAATGCGTGATTGGAATCTTATGAAAATATAAACAAGTGGTGTGCATCTTGGTATCACATCATTCTATACTATGCTACATAAATAAATAAAAGTTGTTTTCTACAATGGTTGTGTCAAATTGTTCAATGTAAGTGTTATGTGTATGAGATGTTTTCACTCTGTGTAAGTGTTATGTGTATGACATTTTTTCATAAAGAGAGAGAACACATGGATTATGTGATTCAGTCAACATTTATAGAAAAAAGTCTTAGCATATGAGGTATTTACAAGAGACTAAACCCTAGACTAACAATTCACTAAACCATGGTTACAAGACTTGAGGTATAAGTAAAATATTTTACTTACGCATGAAGTAGGATTGAACTTGGTCATAAACTTGGATTGGGCTTGTTATCTTTAACACTATAAACCCATCAAAATTATTAACACGATTTGCTTTAAGAGATTCAGGTAGTATTTCACTCCAAAAGCATTCCCAATTATCTTAATCAAACTCTGGTGGTGCTCATTCCAAAAAGGGAGGGCTTGGAAACTCTGAGTCACTTTCGACCCATAAGCCTATGCTCTTCTATCTACAAAGTCATCTAAAAAATTATTGTCAATAGAATTCGGCCCCACATGCATCATCTCATCTCTCCGCTACAGGCATCTTTTATTCCAGGTAGGAAAGGCCTTGATAACATGATCATTGCCTAAGAAATCCTTCACACCATGGAAAAAAAGAAAGGGAGGATTGGGACCATGGTGCTTAAGATTGACGTCGAGAAAGCTTTTGACAAGCTCGAGTGGAGCTTTATTCGTGAAGTCCTTATTCATTTCAACTTTCCCCATAATATAATTGACATCATCATGGCCTGCATCGCGTCTACTTCGGTTACTATTCTCTTCAATGGTGGGAAACTTGAGCCTTTCACCCCCACATAGGGTATCTGCCAAGGGTACCCTTTGTCACCCTATATCTTCATCCTATGCCTTGAATATCTTGGTCTTCTCATTCTTGACAATATTGCAGACAATACTTGGAAACCTGTCAAAGCTTCCAGGTCCGACCCTTCCTTTTCCCACTAATTCTTCGCAGACGACTTGATTCTTTTTAGTCAGGCCACTCGTGAGAATGCTCAGGCCATTGAGGAAGCCTTATACACTTTCTGTGCTTTGTTTGGGCAAAAAGATAGCAAGGATAAATCTCGCACTCTCTTTTCCAAGAACACTTCTACTAAGAACTGTGATCTGGTCTGTCACTCTCTTAGCATCCTGGAAATTAATAAATTTGATCGATACCTTGAGTTTCCTCTAAATTTTGCTAATCGGGGCACCAGAGATTTTAATTTTATTATCCATAAGGTTCAGCAAAAGCTTTCTAGTTGGCAAGCAAGTCTTCTTTCCCTGGCAGGGAGACGGGTTCTCATTCAATCCTCATCAAACCCCATACCTGATTATGTAATGCAAGGAGCTCTGCTTCCTGCTAAGGTTTGCACTAAGATTGATAAAGCTAATAGGAATTTCTTGTGGGGCTCCACCCCAGAGAAAAGGAAGATACACCTAGTTAATTGGAATGCAGTCACACTCCCTAAGGAGCATGGTGGGCACGGACTACATGAGTCAAGACCTAAAAACCTCGCCCTTCTTGCAAAACTTAATTGGAGACTCCTATTTGAAGACTCCTCCCCTTAGGCACAGGTCTTAAAAGCAAAATACCTCTCCAACAACCCAAACAATGACCCTTGGTCCTCTAAAGGTGCCTACTCTTGCACTTGGGCCGCGTGTAAGGCAGTTAAGCCTCTCCTAGATACTGGGTTGAGAAAGGTTATCACCTCAGGCACCAGCACATCTTTTTGGTTTGATAAATGGTCCCCAACTGGTACTCTAAGATTCCACCTCCATGGGCCTCTCAATTTGGATGAAGAACACCAGCTTGTCAGCCACATGATTGATAGCAATCGCAACTGGAAATTTCATCCTTCCTTTGACCTCCCTACCCACATTCTCAACATCTTGCAGGCTATCCCTGTCAATTTGGGAACCTCTGATGGGGACTTACAAGCTTGGGCTTTTTCCAATGATGAAACTTCACACTTTGGTCAGCCTATATTGTAGCAAAAGGCTTAAATGCCTTGAACCCCCCTACTTCTCATTTATCCTAGATTTGGATGGTGAGAGGGCCCCCAAAATTCCTCATTTTCATATGGCTATGTATATACAATAGCATCCCTGTCAGATAAGTTTTGGGTTTAAGAGGGTTAAACCTTGATCAAAGATGTCCTGTTTGCAATTCTGGTTCGAAATCCATCAATCACTTGCTCCATGACTGCCCTCACTCAGTTAGCTTTTGGAATCACCTCGGCCCTCCCTCTGGCCTCATTCATACTTTCGGTCTGCCTATTTCAGACTGGCTTCTCACCAACTGTACCTCCAAACTTGCTTCTAGGCACCACCATATCCCATGGCACCTTCTCTTCCTCTTTGGTATTTGGTCCATCTGGCTCAACAGAAATAAGGTGGCCCTGCAATACACTCAGTCCAAACCAAAACTACTGAAGGAATGTATTGCCAAAGCTCTAGAGTACCACTTCCTTACATCCACTCCACTTTCTCACATGCCTAAAGCTCGAGCTAGATGTAATTGGATCAAACCCCCTTCGGGTTGGTTCAAATTAAACACTGATGCATCTGTTATTGATCACAAAGTTGGTGGTGGAGGCCTCATCTATGACTCCGAGGGGCGATGGGTTGAAGGTTTCGCCAAGTACATTGGCACCACCTCTGTCCTCATGGCAGAGCTATGGGCATTTCGGGATGGCATTCATATGGCAAAGCATCTTAATATCCACAATCTTGTTATCAAAGTGGACTCTGCTGAAGCTATTAATCTCCTTTCTTCCCCATCCAACTCTAATAGGCTAACCCAACCTTTGGTCAATGATTGCAGGGACACTTTCCAAGCTTTCCAGCGAGTCCATCTCCTTCACTGCTACAGGGAAGCTAATAGAGCAACTGATTCTCTTGCAAAAATTGGGTGTGCTTAGTCGGAGCTTTTTGTTTCTTTTGTAACCCCTCCTTTATCTGTTACAGAGGCTTTAAACTATGACAACGCTCATGTAGCTGCTAGCAGCAACCCTTTTGTAACTGATACCCATTTTCCAACGAGCGAATGTTAATATAATTCTCCTTTTAACCAAAAAAAGTTTATTTCCCAAACTCCAAAAAATTTAAAATACTAGTTTAATTTATCCTCAATTAGTTCCACTCTTAGGGTCTATTTGGTTAGCTTAAAAAAGTGGTGCCTTTTATTTTCATTTTCAGTTTTCAATGGGACCCATCACAAAAAACTTGTTTGGTTTAAGAACTCGTACTTAGTTTTCATTTTTAGAATTCTAAAAGTTGGATTTAAATACAAAAAAATGAAAACACCTTTCAGTGTTTTCATTTTCATAGAAAACGAATATAGTGGTAATTTCATAAATATTTTGAAAATGCAAAAGGCCCCACTTGATTAATGTGAGTGTGTGTAAGTGAAAAAAGTAACTTTAAAAAAAAAAAAAAAAAAGAAAACAATACCAAACCGTGAATGATGAATTTTATTCCCAAATTATGTATTCAGAATAACTTACCAAACACCTTCAAGTGTAAAAATGGGTCCTTTTTTCTATATTCAATTTTAGAATTTAAGTACAGAAAAGAGAAAATGAAAAATAAATACACCACTTTTTAGAACCAAATAGGGCCTTAGCATCAAGGAAGGAAGAAAGATTTAATATTTTCTAGTTTTGATTCAAATTAGCTCCATACCATATAACTAGGCTTGGCTGTTGATTTCACATACTGAAAGGAAAGACTAGAATCTTGGAAAGATCAAAGATAGTTTTTAGACCCAAACCGTTCATTGAACCATAAAAATGAGAGGTTTAAGGTTTTTGAGATCAAATCGAGGTCGAACCGTGATGATGTTATAATTAATTTAATAACTATTTTAAATATAAATAAAAACATTAAATTAATGAAAATAGAAAAATTAACTAAAATAGTCTAATTCAATATAGAGATCTATCTTTCAAATATTTTTTATATCATAACTTTCACAAAGACAATAAGAAATGTCAAATCCTAAGTAAATATAAATAGAGTATATCTTTATTTATTTACATGTTAATTAGTAAAACTTGTGATAATACCAATAATAATGATAATAATAGTATAATTATTATTATAATATAAGAATGAGAAGAACATATACCTCAAATAAAATAAAATATTTAAATTATCTAATAATTTAAAATTCAAAATAATTATTTCGTAATTTATAATTATAAGTATAAGTATATCTATTTCCAAAAAAAAAAAAAAACTTTAAATATTATAGCAATACTAGTATTATAATATTTCACACAACTTTTGCCACAACTTCATTATATGATGAATTATGAGTGGTGAAAAAAAATTGTGGGTGCATGTAAGTTCACATTTTCATCACTCACAACTCCTCACATGACAAATTATGGCAAAAATTGTTTAAAATGTTGTGATATTAGCATTGTTCTAAGAGTCCGAATTTAGTAAGAATGAGGTGTAAAACTCATGTTTTACACCATCTAATAAAAGATTGCTATATCATCATTTTACTTAAAATTCACTACATCATACCACACCTAATAACATCTCAATAAACTCTCAATTTGGTTGGATTTATATACGGGTATTAGAATTGATTGGGTGTGGTTGTACATATTCTTAAATATGTGATAAAATGATATAGCATGTTGGAATTAGAGGAGTAAAACATGGGTTTTACACCACATCCTTACCTTACCAAATTTAATCTCTTGTTCTAGATATTAATTTGTTGCATAATCATGGCAATCTGGCAATACGCTTACATTATGTCACATCACACTAAGCTCAAAGCTGAAAAGAAGTAATGGATTCAGCTAAAAAATTAAAAGTTTTTAGTTAGTAGTCATGTGGAGAGCTTAGGAAACCTTAAGAAGAAATACAAAACAAAGAAAGAGAAAGTGAGAAACCTTGTACATGTTACACAACAGTGTTCAACCAAAAAAAAAGAAAAAAAGAAGAAGAGGGAATTAAGTCATTACAGAGTAGTGGAGATGGACAGAGAAGAAAAAGAAAAAGAAGAAAGACGAAGAAGAAGAAGCTGCTTTGCCTCCCCTGCTTCGTCATCATCTTCTTCCTTTTCTCCTTCTTCTCTATTTTCTTTCCTTACAAATCATTTGGTTCCAGATCTGAAAAAATGGAATCGTGCGAACCGCAAAAACCGGCCACGGTTCATAGAACTATACGGTCCGACAGTGGTTTGAGCAATTTCATGCTTTTTTCACATAAAGAGGTTCTTAGTTCCAATGTTCCTCAAAAAAAAAAAAAAGGGTTCTTAGTTCTAATAGAACCGCAATAGTGAGAGGTTTACAAATAACCGAGTCGGACCGTACGATCCAGTCTGGGTCTGAGAATCGTGAGATATATACATATAATGTGCACATTGCTATCTCATGTTACTTGAAATTTGAGTGCTGAAATCATCAACCAAATTAATTATTTCTGCCCTTAATTTTAAAAATTAGACTACCCAAATGGCAAATTTATTAGGACTTCAACTCTAACAATTAACATAATCAACTTATCCAATAAAACAGCAGATACTGAGACAATCATGACCAAAAAGTCTAGAGCCAGATGTGATTTTCCTTCAATGGATACTAGTGGGTTTAATTCAGTTAATGCCTCGGATTAATCACAACAGCACAATCAATCCCAAGCGGCAATTGAACTACAACCTAGTCATCAACTTAATTCACATGACTCATTTTTACATGAGAAGCATGAGATTATTAGGGCATCAAAAAAATCAGAACGTGGACAAGGTTGGATAGAGCAAGCACGACTCATAAAGCTGGTCAATCAGATTATACAGGTGCATGTAAGAGGAATTTCTCGGCAGTGGGTGACTATTTAGACTTACCTTGCAACAAAAAAAAAAGGTATTAAAGAATGGTGAGTTTTCTTTCCAAGTGGTGGAGGCTGATGATTAGCCCCGCCAACAATCATGAATCTCTTAGTATGGAACTGTCGTGGGCTTAAGAACCAGTGTACAGTGAAGGAGCTTGGAAAAATCATTCGAGCAAAAGATCCCTTTGTTGTGTTTTTAGTCAAAACATGAGCAAATGAAGCTAGGCTAGACCGAGCTCTTCACAGCAAAAAATTTGATCATAAGTGGGAAGTTTCCAGTGGGAGGAGAGGAGGTGGCTTGGTGCTCTTCTGGAAGCGATATGCAAATGTAACTATTGAGGATTCTCATAGGTATTTTATTGATGCAACATTCGATAAAAATATGGAAACGGAATGGAGATTCAGTGGATTTTATGGAGAGCCTGAAACTAATCAGAGAATGGAAGTTTGGAATAAATTAAAGGGGTTAAACAATAGGCCATCCATCCCATGGCTCTGTGCATGTGATTTTAATGAAATCAGCAAACAGGATGAAAAATTAGGGGGAGTTTTGAGGGGTCACACTCAAATGCAAAACTTCAGAGATGTTATTGATGAATGCGATTTCATTGACTTGAGATTTGAGGGTCCCAAATTTACTTGGAGCAAACATTTTACTGATGGTCACTCCATTTGGGAATGATTGGATAGAGGCTTGGTGAATAGTGAGTTCCTTCTAAAATACCCTGCCTCAAAGGTGTCTCATCTCAAATGTATGTCATCAAACCATGTACCTATTTTTATCAACCTTTCGGGTTTGGAGGATCCATCTAGGAAAAAGATGTTTCGTTTTGAGGAGATGTGGTTGTCTGATTCACACTGTGGTGAAACAGTGGAAGCAACATGGAGGAATGGAAAGGAAGGTGACATTTTGAAAAAAAATAGAAAAGTGCAGCAAAGACCTGGAGTGGTGAGAGAAAAATTGTTTTGGGAATGTGAGGAGAGAGTTGGAGGAGAAAAAAAAATTGCTAGCTAAAGTTGAGGCAGAGGCAATGAGGAGGGGAGATAATTCTCGGCTTAGAGAGTTAAAAGCTTAAATTCATGTACTCATGGATAGAGAAACCCAATTATGGAGCCAAAGATCAAGAGTGCTATGGTTGAAGAATGGTGACAACAATTCCAAGTTCTTTCACACCAAAGCAACTCAGCAATTTAGGAAAAATACCATTCGGGGAATTAAAGACAGAGATGGGAATTAGCATGAGCAACCAGATTTGATTGGAGACATTATTGTTGATTTTTTTGGGGAATTGTTTACCATATGCAATCCAGCTTTGGGGGATGATTCACTCTCCTTCATTCCACAGCTAGTTACAGATGAGATCAATGAGCAACTAACAGGTGAATTCATGGATTGGGAAATTCAAGAAGCACTCAAACAAATGGCGCCGCTAAAAGCACCAGGGCCGGATGGGATGCCACCTTTATTCTACCAACACTTTTGGGGGTTGATGAACCAAGAGGTAACATCCACAATACTCACATGGCTGAATTCAGGTAAATTGCGTCATCCAATAAATCATACCTTCATCACTTTAATCCCAAAAATGAAAAATCATGTTTTAGTTTTTGAATATCGACCTATAAGCCTATGTAATGTATTGTATAAGATTTTTTCCAAAGTCCTAGCAAACAGATTAAAAAAATTCATGCCAGAACTTATAACTGAGCATCTATCTTCTTTTGCAAAAAATAGGCTTATTTCAGATAATGTTTTAGTTGCTTTTGAGACTTTACATTGTATGAAAAACCATAACTAAAAAAAAAACAGGTTTTATGGCTGTTAAGCTAGATATGAGCAAAGCATATGACAGGGTAGAGTAGATTTATCTTCAGAAACTGATGGAGAAAATGGGTTTTTGCACAAGGTGGATTGGATTAATTATGGAGTGTGTTCGTACTATTTCATACTCAATTCTAGTGAATGGTGAATTGAAGGGGCTAATTAATCCAACAAGAGGCATAAGGCAAGGGGACCCCCTCTTCCCCTTCCTCTTCCTTTTATGCACGGAAGGACTACATGGCCTAATCACAAAAGCAGCAAGAGCAAAGGAAATCAACGGCTTCTCTCTTTGTAAGAGAGGCCCCAAATTAACCCTTTTATTTTTTGCAGATGACAACTTGCTCTTTTGCAAGGCCAACCCCCAAGAATGTGGTAATGTGCGAAAAATATTGGCGGAATATGAGGCGGTATCAGGGCAAAAAATCAATAGAGAAAAGACATCTCTTTTCTTTAGCAAGTCCACTGAAGATGACACTAGGCAAGAGATAAAGAGAGTGTTGGGGGTGCAAGAAATAAAACTCTATGAGAAATATTTGGAGCTGCCCTCATTGGTTGAAAGGGGAAAAAAAGCAAGCTTTAGTTATATAAAGGAGAGGGTATGGAGAAAATTACAAGGGTGGGAAGGAAAGCTTTTGTCTCAAGCCCGTAGAGAAGTTCTAATCAAAGCTATTGTCCAAGCCATTCCGACATATACCATGAGATGTTTCAAAATACCCTTGGGTCTTTGTCATGACATTTGTTAGGTTCTAAAGACTTAGGTTTTATGTATTTAGAATCCTAATTTGTATTGTTGGCAAACCATGATCAAAACAATGTATTTAAGATGTTTTAGAAGTGCTCAAAGTTGGTTCTTTGTTGTAAAGTTGGAATGAAATACTAAGCTAATTAAAAAACTGATTTAGTACATTTCGATCGATCGAAGCTTAGGATCGATCAATCGAAAATCGTACCTAACGTTTTTTAATTAGGTTTTCCAACTTAGCCCTAAAGTGTTTTAATTGGTTTAGGTTTCTAATTTACCCTAAGTATATAAGGGAAACCTTAGCCACATTTTTGTGTTGCTCATATTGCGGTTTATGTGAATCTCTTGTGAGATCTTTGAGGAGGTTTCCTTCACATAAACTTAGGGTTTTCAAGGAGAAGATTTTTCTACACCTTGATAATCATTCCAGTTGCTGCCATTGAAGTTTAAAGAAAACACAAGCGGGTGTGCTTGTATTTGGTGGAGAATCCAAGAAAGAAGGAGTCCATGGATTCAGAGCTTTCACGTGGTCGTGTCAGTAAGTTCTGTTGGTGGGTAACAATAAAAAGTCGAGCGTGGGGGCTTGTAAGTCTTATTGTATGAACTTCAATTCTTTCAAGATAGTGGATTCAAGTTTACCTTGAGGATAGCTAGGTTAAATCCTCCCTAGTTTTTTACCGGTTTGGTTTCCCAGGTGATCATATCTTTGTGTTCTTTATATTTCCGCTGCTATACTTGATATGATTATTTGATTGTGTTAACCTAGATTTAATTAATTTGACTAAGTAACAACTTGGCTAAATTCCTAAGTTAATCCAATTGTGTTTTAAGGGGTCTAAAAACTAACAAGTGGTATCAGAGCGGGTAGCTCTTTTGTTTTTGATCCTTTGATCTTTGAGCTGATCCTTAACCCCTGTTGTCATGGAATACGAACACTCTCTGGTTATTTCTCCTCACTTTGATGGGAATAATTATGCTTATTGAAAAGTAAGGATGAAAGCATTCCTGAAATCCATTGATGAGAGAGTCTGGAACTTCGTTGAATACGGATGAGAGAAGCCCACTACTCCTATTAGTGAGTGGCAAACTTCTCAAAAAGAAGCAACTGCGTTTAATAGCGAGGCTATGAATGCTATCTTTAATGCTGTTTCTATGGAGGAATTTAAGAGAATCTCAAATGTTGAGGTTGCTCATACTGCTTGGAATATCCTCCAAACTGTGCATGAAGGCACAAAGGCTGTCAAAATCTATAAATTATAGCAATTAACTTTTAAATTTGAAAGCATTAGGATGTCTGATGATGAATCTTTTGATGAATTCTATGCTAAACTGAATGATATTGTTAATTCTGCTTATAACTTGGGTGAAATTTATGATCAACCTAAAATTGTTAGGAAGATTCTTAGATTCTTAACTGAGAACTTTAGACCCAAGATGACTGCCATAACTGAAAGTAAGGATGTGGACTCCATCCCTGTTGATGAACTTGTAGGATCTCTTCAGTCTTATGAGTTGGACTTACCCAAAACTAGCAAATCCAAATCAATGGCTCTTAAGTCAGTTGATGATGTTGAAGTTGGTGGATTTGATGATGAGCTCTCTGCTACAGAAATTGCTTACCTTGCCAAGAATTTTAGAAACTTTCTCAGAAATAAAAATAGAAAAGCAAGAGGTGTGAACACTGCTAAACCTAGAAATTTTAGGAAGAATGATCCCACTAAGGTTAACAATATTGACAAACCTAGAGAAAAAGTAGGCCAATCTTCTAATAATTCTATGGGTCCTCAGTGTTTTGGATGTCAAGGGTATGGCCACATGAAATCTGAATGTCCTACTTACTTGAAATCTAAGGGTAAGGCTATGGCTGTAACCCTTAGTGATGGTGAAGTTTCTGATGATGAGTCAGAATGTGACGAGGATGGAAACTTCATTGCTTTCACAGCTACTGTTGTAGTGAGTGAAAGCATATCTGCTGAAGAGAACCCTTCTGATGGGGAACTCTCTGAAGATGCAGATCTTCAAGAGACCTACAATAAACTTTGCAAAGTTGCTGCAAAGGATGCTATGAATGTTGAACTTGGCCTAAAGAATATTGAATCTCTTGAGCTTGATAAGAAGAATCTGCTTGTTAAACTGTTTGATGCTAATGAACTTTTGAACAATGTGAAAATTGAGAATATGTTATTGCTTGATAAAGTTAAATCTTTAGAACTTGATTTATCTGTTGCTAGATCTGCTAGTTCTAAACTTGATCAACTGTTAAGTGTTCAAAAGTCTCATTCTGACAAATCTGGTATAGGTTTTATTGAAAGCATCTCTGTGTCTGCTCCCCATTCCACACACTTTGTTCCTTCATCTTCTTCTGAACCTTCTGTGAGTGAAGTTGTGAGTGAAATTGTCAAACCCCCTGTTAGTGAGGTAGTTAAACCCATTGAAGTTTTATCATTTAGGAAGATTAGGGTTGATCTGAAAGAATCCAAACCTAAGGTGTCTACCCTTTCTAAGGACAAGATGCATGGTAAGCCTGCTTGGGTGTGTCATTTTTGTGGGAAGTCTGAACACATTCGTCCAAACTGTTACAAGCTGCAAGTTGCTAAGAGAGCAAATAAGCCAAAAGTGCCAGTGCCTCAAGCACAAGATCCTATAACACTTATTGGTGAATTGGTAAAGGCGCTCAACCTTTATTCCAATCTTGGAGTTGGAAATCACTCTAATGTGAATACAAACTCCAATGCTCGTGGTGCATCTAAAAGTTTTGGATGCAAAAGACTTAAACTAACTGAGTCTTTTTGACATGGTCCTTGTGCTTCATTGCTTTTCCTTTGTGACCATTGTTCTCTGGTTTTTGTGTTTTTTTCCTTTTTTGGCTCTAAGTTTTGCATTGCATTACATTCATGCATTTCATTCTAAGTTTTTTTTATTTTTTATTTAATATATATATAAAAATAAAAATAAAAAAGGGGAAAGAAAGGAAAGAAAAAGGAAGCACATTATTGTTCTTGCACTATTCTCTTTGTTTTTGAAAACAAGGTTGGTCAATTTATTTTCACATGACAAGTTTGTTGTACTTTGTTTAGCTTTGATGAGCTTATTTATGCACTTCACTAGTGGAAGCTTTGTAGAACATGTTGTGTGGGAAAGATGTTTATGGTGTTTTATCACTTTGTCTGTATCTTGTAGTCACATGTTATTTTACTGTCGAACTTGATCCTTTTGAGAAAGGCATAAATAACCATCTCACCACTGTGCACTAGCCAATCATGAACACCTTAGTGCATATCATAAGATTCTGTGCTCGAGAAAGTGTAATACATACACAAAAAGAACATAAAGTGAAGCCTCATTTTAAATGATAAATCTCTTCATTAAAAATTGGTGTGTACTATTAGGCTGAATGCCAAATCACTTAAATTAAAAATTGGTGTGTATATTATGAGGCAAAATTCAAGAAACTTACATAATTGCAAGCTTATGTTCTAGGAGATGTGGGAGTTATATGATGTAACTATTTAGGTGTTAGTCTTTTTTAAATTCTATGTGATGAATTGTGTAGACTTTGTGATTGATTTCTATTCTCATATCACCTCACATGTATCTCAAACTTTTTGCTAGTTGTACACACAACACAAGTTACTTTTTGCTAAACTTTGTGCATAAAATTGTGTGTGTTTATGGTCTGACCAACCACGTTTGAAAAATACCTTGAGTTTTATGCAAAACTGGTTTTTGTTACTTTAAAAATGGGGGAGATTGTTTAAAATCTAAATTTCTAGAAAATTGGGTTTAAATCTTGTTTTTGGGAGAGCATTTCATCTTATACTCATGCATTTGTTTTGTTATATTCAATGCTTTGAGGTAAATTTTCAAAAAATCTGGTTTTTTCTCTCAAAAAGTTGTTTTTCCAGAATTTCGATTGATCCAATCTATTTTTCGATCAATCAAAATCTTGCTTTAAAATTTATGTGAGCCTCTACCTGGTTCGATTGATCGAACCTGTTTTTCGATCAATCAAAGATCGTATTTCAGGTTTTTTAAAACAGTTCTTTTACTGTTTCAAAAACATCTTTTTCAAAAAGTTTTTCAACTTTTCTTCTCTCTCCGCCTTGGCAAGGCAGCACTTCACAGTTTTTGTCGTTTTCTTCCTCAATTTTTGCAAGGTTTTCCTCCCTCAAGGCCGGTAAGACCATTCTATCCCTCCTTTTGGTTTTATTTTCATGTTTTCATGCATATTTTCATGCATTTAGGGGATATTTTCGGAACTTTTGATTTTTGGATTTTTGATGATTCAAGGCTTGTTTCCTGAAATTGATCATTGGGTTTTGATGGGATATTGTTATATTCATGATTGGTGTTGATTAATTTGATCAATTTGGGGTTTTATGAAAAATTGAAAATTCTAGGGTTTATGCTTGAATCCGATTTGGGGATTTTGTTCAATTGAGTTGAAATTGATGAAATTGGCTTGTTGTTTTGATGTAATTGATCATTCTAATTAGTTTTCTAACTTGTGTAATGGTCAATTGGTCAATTTATTTTGAAAAATTAACAAGTGGTTGAATTTTTTTTGGGTTTTAGTTAGAAACTCTATGCTCAAGCCAATTTTGTGAGTTTTTGAACTTAATTGGACTTTATTTTCTGCATTAGCTCATGCATCATAACATTTAATCTGTTTATGCATCATATAGTTCTTCTTGTTCTATATTTTTTTTTAGCTAACTTGCAGTCTGCCCTTGGTTTTGTTTTTGTTGTTTTTCCCATTTTTTTTGTGCTATTGTTCCTTATTCTAGCTCCATGCCTAGGAAGACTAGAGCTAATAAGGTTCCCTCTACTCCTGCTGTGTCTCTTTCTAGGGTTCAGTTGTTTAGGAATGAGCGTGCGCGTGAGGCCTATGAGAAACTTAATAGTAAACGTAAGATTGGGGCTGAGCGTTTTGTGATTCTAGATGAGGTCGATTTAGCCATTAGGGCTAATCTTGAGTCTAGAAGTTGGCTGTCACTCTTAGAGATAGATCATCCACCCCCGACCGCTTTGATTAGAGAGTTCTTCTCTAACCTCTCATGTCACATCTATGATTCTAACACCGTTGTTCGGAGCTGGATACGAGGTGAGGAGTTTACCATTACCCCTAGGGTAGTGGCTGAGGCTCTTGGGGTTCCGATTGTCACTGATCCGGTCTATCCTTATGATGAGTCACCTCCTATTGATGAGGTCATGTCACATATCATTGGATCATCTATCTAGTGGGGTTCTGATCCTCGGATCACGTCTTCTGCGCTTACTGAGACCGCATATTTGTTTCTTCGAGTTGCTTGTCATTCCTTATGGCCCATTTCTCATCTCCACACCATCCCTCTGGAGCGATGTGTGTTTTTATATGCGTTTATGTCTGGTGCTTCTATCAGTTTTCCTCACTTGTTCCTTCGTTCCTTAAACGAAGTTCATAGGAGTTCTGCCGTAGGACATGCACTTATATATCCTATTTTCATTCATAGGATACTTTTGTTTTTAGGTCTAGCTGACTTTCCTTCTAGTGAGCCTATCCATGTTGTTGGTCCTCTAGGTGCTACTTTCCTTCGTCAGAGGGCTGCTCATTTGAGAGCTGATCCTTCGATCTCTCGTGGTGCATCTTCTAGTAGTGTCCCCTTTCCTCCCTCCTCTACAGGTGCTGCTGAGACTTCTGGTGGTGCTGCTGCTACTGATGTTCCTCCACCGACTACTTCGGATGATTCCGACATTCGACGTAGATTGGATCATGTCTTGACCGTTCAGGCGGCTCAAGGACAAGTTTTGGTGGACATTTTGGATGAGATTAGAGGTCTGCGAGCAGTTTTGGCACGGTTTCGGAGTTCTTCGTCGCCACCTCCTTTTGATAATGGATTTTGATTGCCCTTTGGCATTCCGTCACAAAAAGGGGGAGTACATATGAGAGATGTTTTTGGCATTCTTTGTACTTGTTTTTGTTTTAGGGGGAGATTTTATTCTTTGATTGGTTTGAGCTTGTGGAGTTGTTTAGATTGTATCTAGGTGCTTCACTTTGTATTTTACTTTTTAGCTCTTGCCACTTTGTCTTTACTTTGTTGGGTTATTCATGTTAGGGGAGTATATTTTGTGGTTCTTGTTTCAAACTTCTTATTGATTTATGATTATGAGTTCTTCATTATTATATGTCTTTATTTTTTGAGTTTGAAATCAAGATTTTTATTTTTCTTTACTTGTATTTTTTTCCACACATGCAGTTATGCATTTTGTTTAAGTGTTTCAGGAAATATACAGGTTGATTCAATTAAGCTGCTGTCTACTCTTGCAACTGATGGATAGTAGTTAGGATTGAATTTGTATTTTTGAGCATTATTTTGTAAAGGGTTTTTACTTGTAAACTTTGAGCTATTTAAGTTGTGTTTTGTCACGGATTGCCAAAGGGGGAGTTTGTTAGGTTCTAAAGACTTAGGTTTTATGCATTTAGAATCCTAATTTGTATTGTTGACAAATCATAATCAAAACAAGGTATTTAAGATGTTTTAGAAGTGCTCAAAGTTGGTTCTTTGTTGTAAAGTTGGAATGAAATACTAAGCTAATTAAAAAACTGATTTAGTACATTTCGATCGATCGAAGCTTAGGTTCGATCAATCGAAAATCATACCTGACGTTTTTTAATTAGGTTTTCCAACTCAGCCCTAAAGTGTTTTAATTAGTTTAAGTTTCTAATTTACCCTAGGTATATAAGGGAAACCCTAACTACGTTTTTGTGTTGCTCATATTGCGGTTTATGTGAATCTCTTGTGAGATCTTTGAGGAGGTTTCCTTCACATAAACTTAGGGTTTTCAAGGAGAAAATTTTTCTACACCTTGATGATCATTCCAGTTGCTGCCATTGAAGCTTAAAGAAAACATAAGCGGGTGTGCTTGTATTTGGTGGAGAATCCAAGAAAGAAGGAGTCCATGGATTCGGAGCTTGCACGTGGTCGTGTCAGTAAGTTCTGTTGGTGGGTAACAATAAAAAGTCGAGCGTGGGGGCTTGTAAGTCTTATTGTTTGAACTTCAATTCTTTCAAGATAGTGGATTCAAGTTTATCTTGAGGATAGCTAGGTTAAATCCTCCCCAGTTTTTTTACCGGTTTGGTTTCCTAGGTGATCATATCTTTGTGTTCTTTATATTTCCGCTGCTATACTTGATATGATTATTTGATTGTGTTAACCTAGATTTAATTAATTTGACTAAGTAACAACTTGGCTAAATTCCTAGGTTAATCCAATTGTGTTTTAAGGGGTCTAAAAACCAACAACATTGAAGCAATGATTAAAAAAAAAAAATTTGGGGGCAGTGAGGGGATAGAAGAAAAATACATTGGATTAAATGGTTGGAGTTGACAAAATCGAAGCTAGATGGAGGAATGGGGTTTAGGGAACTTGCATTATTCAATGACTTGCTTCTTGCTAAGCAAACTTGGCGACTTTACATAATAAAGATACTCTTTTTTACAGGATATTCAAGGCAAGATTTTTTCCTCATTGCTCATTCATGGAAGCAAAGGATTCGGCATCTGGGTCATATGCTTGGAAAATCATCTTGAAAGGAAGGGAGGTTATCAAAATGGGTTCAAGGTTTCGGGTTGGCAATGGGAAAAACATCAAAATATGGCAGCACCACTGGCTCCCTATTAAACATCCACCTTTAGTTACTTCTCCTATCATTGAGTCCATGGAGGATGTCACGGTTGATTGTCTAATAGATGAGAACACAGGAAAATGGGATGCTGAAATGTTGGAAGGAATTCTTGTACCAGCTGAAGCGGCAATTGCAAAAAAGATTCCAACTGAGGACTCTTTGTTTTGGCCCTTCATGGCAAATGGGCAGTATACATGTAAATCAGGTTACAGGTTGCTCAAGGATTTAGAGGAAGAGGCTGAGGATGATTCACAACCGGACATGGATAGAAATTTCTGGAAATGCATTTGGTTGTTGGAAGTTCCAAACAAGTATAAAAACATGGTATGGAGAGTATGCAGAAACTCTCTCCCAACAAAACTAAACCTGACCCGAAGAACAATCATAGACAACTCAACATGTGACCGGTGCTCTTCAAACATTGAGGACTCGTTGCATGCTTAATGGGGTTGTTTGGGTTTGGATGAGGTTTGGGATGGAGATAGATGGAGCTTTCGGACAAGGGAGATGTTTGAGGACTTCAAGCATTTATGCAGATGGATAATAGAGAATGAAAAGTCACCTGAGCACTTTACTATCCAAGTATGGCAGATATGGAACCAAAGAAACAAATCACGTCTGCAACAGCCGTGCTGCCTTACAAAAGACCTAAAACAAGCTGCCCAAGAGTGCTGGGATGAGATAAGAGCTACCAATCCAATGCCAAACCCGATCAGACCTCAGCTAATACCAAAGTGGACAGCACCACTACTGGATATATATAAAATAAATTATGATGGAGCCATCTCAAGTGCAGACAACAAAGAAAGGGTTGGAGTGGTAATTCAGGACTGCAAAGGAGAGGTAATTGCATCATTAATTCAGCAATTGGACTGTGCTATCATGGAGGGTGATTCAGAAGTGATTGTGAAGGCCTTGAGGAACAAGGATAATGGGTTACTTTCTTTTGCACCTTTGATAAATGATGTTTCTTTATTTTCCGGTTTGTATTCAGAATTGTCATACTCTCACATAAGGAGAGATAGCAACAAAGTTGCTCATGGTTTAGCTACGCTAGCTTTGATCACACCAAATTGTATTGTGTGGATGGAGGATGTTCCATCTCGCACCTTACTTTTTGTTCAGGTTGATTTGGCTGCACTTTAATTTTATCAAATGAAAGACTTCTTTCTTAAAAAAAAAAAGCTTATCCAATAATTTGGTAACTATTGTCACGTTCTTTGCTGATTGTGAGAGAAATGGTAGCATTTGAACCCCAATTTTAAGTCCAAATTAAAATAACCAACTGAAAATTAATTTGATTCTCAAAAAAAAAAAAAAAAAAAAAAAAACTGAAAATTAATTTAAAAAGCAAAATTTTAGATTAAATATAAAAAAAATGTACAGATGTTCTAAGAAGAAAAGAGGAAAATCATTGCCTGGTTTAATCAATCATATCAGGTAAAGACAAGAGCTTAATTAAATACTACATGCCTGCACGTCCCCAAGTTTAGGTCACATTTTATAATGGCAAAACGACATGCCGCACCATTAAGCTGTGGTATGGAATGTATTATGTTCCTTCAACAACCATACGTTGGGCTACAAGGGAGTTTGAAAATACATTGTATAAGATAGATTCCATATCAACTATTTTTCTGTAACAAAAAGAAAATTACTTGATAAAACATTCTTTTTATAGATGAAAGACTTTATATTCGTGAGGGCCACTAAGGCAATCTTAGGGTTGGACATTATATATAAGTTTAAACGTACAAGTAGTCAATAGGCATTGCTGCACTAGGTCACAAATTAAGTTTCCAGGACTCATTGAACCATGGCTTCTTCCCTTCGATCATGGAGCTTGTGCTTCTTAATGGCATCCATATTGGCAATCAGCAGCAAGTCAACAATGGCAAACTTCCAACCGAGCCCGTGGCAACTTGCCCATGCAACGTTTTATGGTGACGAGACAGCCTCCGAGACCATGGGTATGTTGTTCACAATATTTTGTTTTCAATTTGTTGTGCTATCCATATTCTTGATTCATTTGCACAAAAATGAAATAGTCTTGTTACTTACCTAAATGTGAACAAATAGTTTTATCACGTAAATCTTCAATGCATTTTTCGGGTTGTAAAACCAATGCATTTAAATGTGATCTAACCTACACCAAAAATTAATTAGTATCTTAACTAGATGATAAAAAACAATCATTATAAAGTTAATATCATAAGTTAAAATTCTATCACATCTATTAAAAAGGAAGTGATCATTGATTTTTCGGTTTCTATGATACACCATACAACGTTACTAAAATGACTATTTTTTAATCACAACAATTAACAATTAACTTTGTTTGTTAATGTTCTAATTACGGTTCACAGGGGGAGCTTGTGGATATGGAAATCTATTTGCTAATGGTTACGGAACAGATACAGCAGCCTTAAGCTCAACTTTGTTCAACAATGGATACGCTTGTGGGACTTGTTACCAGATAAAGTGCTTTCAATCACCGTGGTGCTATAGTGGGGTAACATTCACAACAGTGACCGCTACGAACCTTTGCCCACCAAATTGGTCACAGGACTCCAATGCTGGTGGGTGGTGCAACCCGCCTCGAGTCCACTTTGACATGTCCAAGCCTGCTTTTATGAAAATTGCTCAATGGCAGGCTGGCATTGTCCCAGTCATGTACCGCAGGTAACACTTAATTATCACTACTCACAAATATCATAATTCGTCAACCTCAAAAATAACTATACTTATCTTACCAAAAAAAATATACAAAATCGAGTTTCTTAGCAGATTGTTAAAAAAATAAAAGAGTAAGGAATATGTTTATTGAGTACATAAAACTATCTTGGGAAGTTGGGATTAAAATATTCATTTTGAGGTGGTCTTGAGAGTTGAGACGACTATGCTTAATTAGATCACCTACTCTTCTTATTAAATTATAAATACAATAAACTTTGAAATGTTATCAATTTAAAGTGGTTGAAGGGTTTTTTTTTTTTTTTTTTTTCAATCCTTTAAATTTCATTTATTTTTAAGATAAACCTTCCATAGGTTCCACACTCGTAACTTGTAAGTCCACCATTTGGAAAGCAAATAATACTAAAACTAACTACAAAATTGGACAGAATTAGATGAAAATACTAAATTGTATACATGTTACAGCTAAAAGACTAAAATAAAAAAAAGAAAATTTAAGAATGAATTGAAAAACAGTTGAAATTAGATGGTGTAATTTATAATTTAACTTTAACATACTTTTCAAAAAATAAAAAGAGAGAGAATATTTCTCATTGCTTCCCATGTTTGTTGTAGGGTACCATGTGGAACGACCGATGGCCTTAGATTCTCTTTCCAAGGAAATGGGTACTGGTTGTTGGTGTATGTGATGAACGTTGGAGGTGGAGGAGACATTGCTAATATGTGGGTGAAGGGAAGCCAAACAGGGTGGATAAGCATGACCCATAATTGGGGAGCTTCATACCAAGCATTTGCAACTCTTGGAGGCCAACCTCTTTCCTTTAGGATCACCTCTTACACAACCCAGGAGACTATTATAGCTTGGAATGTCGCCCCTGCTAATTGGCAAGTAGGATTGACTTATGGAACCAGTCTCAACTTCCATTGATATACAACTTCACCATGGCCTCTGAAACAAAGCAATGGTTTTTGAACTGTTAACAATAGTGGCCAACTTAGGAACACCAATATATATCATGTTTTATTTCTTCTTCTTTTTTTTAATCTTTTTCTTTTTATTATAATTATTTGCTGAGTACATGTTTTACCGGTCTAGTTTGCCAAGACAATGGTAATTATAAGGATTTTATTTCTGTACTGTACCTATTGTTGTCTATCTTCACTTCAAAGGAATGAAACTCTTATCATTTCAATGGCTTTTGTTTGCATTTGAAACTTGAAGTATATCTGTATATGGGAGTGTTGATAGTGCCAATAGTGCCACTAGTGTAAACGAACCAAACTGTTTATGAACAGCTCGAGTTTGGTTTGGGAAAAAACTTGTTTATATTTGTTTGTTTAGAAAATAAACCAAGTTCAAACCTTAAGTTAGGCTCAATTACTAAATGAGCCAATCTCAAACATAATAATGTGTTCATAAACAAAATCGTGAACATGATACCTCGATTTAACTATATATAATATTTTATTTGTAGGTATACACTTATCTAAAGATATATTTATATGTATTTAAAATTGGATTGTATAAGTTTGCCATTGGGTTCATATGATATTAAATTATTAGCTGTAGCTTATTGATGATATAAACAATCTATTCATGGTAAAAATCCATATAATTGTAGAGAGGTAAAACATTTTTGTCATGGTTTCATAATATATATATATATATATATATATATATATATATATATATATATATATAAAATAAAATAAAAAATAAAGTTAATCAACTAACTCATAAACAAGCTTGAACTTACTTGACAAGAAAATGAGTCAAATTTAAACATAAAATCTTGTTTGGTGATGAGGTCAAGTTCAACTCATATTTAAAAAATAAAATAAAATAAGCAAGCTTGAACTTTTAATACTCGGTTCGTTTACAACTATGCCAACACTTTGTGGAAGCTTTAATTAATCTCAATCCACATAATCCTTTTTTTGAAAGAATTTCAACCTATGGCGTCCGCTCCTAATGATAGTTTTTTATCATTAGACCAAGACACCAATCAGCTTTTGGTGTAGGCGGAGATTTAACTCTAGATCTCTTATTTAACCATCGGAGACTTTATCAGTTGAGTTAGCTGGAACCCACAATCCACATAATCCTTGATATCAACAAATCCCCCACTTAAATTATTGACATCCTCATCAAATCTCACATTGTGCTTTAAGGTTTGTTTGGTTTGGTGGATTTTAGGGAGAATGAAAGATCTAAGAGAGAAAATGGGAGACAATGTTTTCTAGATTGTTTGGTTGGGTAAATTTTAAAAAGAGAAAATTAGTGAGCCCAGGTGTTTTCTCTCCCGGTATCTCCTTAATTTGGGGGGAAAATGGAGAAGATAAAAGTAATCGTAGTCAAATGTTTAAACTACCTCTCACATTTTGATTGTTTATTTTCTTTTCTTTTTTTCTCTTGGGCGTGATACATTGCTTCTCTTCTTCTTCTTCTTCTTCTTCTTCGTCTTTTTCTTTTTTTTTTTTTTTCTTTTTTGGTTTGCGATTGGTTCTTTTTAAGGCATTTTGCTCTTTTTCTTCTTCTTCTTCTTCTTCTTTTTTTTTTTTTTGCTTTTTTACTGGGCATGCTTTTTCCTTTTTTTTTTTTTTTTTTTAAATAAACTTTGGTAATTCCCTCTCTTTTTTTGGGTTGGTTGTTTGCCTTTTTCTTTTTCTTTTTCTTTTTTTAATTGGAAATCATTTTATAATAAGGGCATATAAGTAAATTTATATAAACTCTATTTTCTATCCTCCCATTTTTCTTCTAAACCAAACAAAAAATTTTTTTCCATCCCTCTACTTTTTTACCCCCAACCAAACACAAATGAGGAAAATTGTTTTTTTTTTTTTTTTTTTCATTCCCTCCTTATTTTCTATCCTTACACTTTTACATCCCCCCAACCAAACGAACCCTTAGTGCCATTGAGCCACATAGTTTTGCTAGGGTAGCTTTGATACCATTTGTCAAGACCCAAGAAAAAACGTTAGTCACATATGCAATACATCGTAAAAGGATTAGTCAACTTATGATAAAAATTCAGTTTAAATATTTATATAGTTCAATTTGACCTAGTAAACACCCATTATGGTACCCGATACACACTTATTCAATTGAATCCATAAAATCCAAGTTATCACAATTAGAAATGTTGAAAATAACTTGATTCAAGATCCACAAAACCAAATGAGCAAAGGTTTTTCAACACTGTTTAGAATCACTAGCATATAGTTGTAGCAAAAATAAAAGAGTAGACCACACTTGATTAAAGGCCTCCTCGAGAGTGAGAGAAGTCACATGTTCCTGCCATGTGAAGAATGGTGGTGTGTGTGTGAGGAAGGTGAACTACACCTATTCACTTGCAACTTTCCCCATATTCGTCCATCACACCCTCTATCACACTAACACAATATGTATATAATTAATTGTATGAATTTTGATGAACCAAGAAATTCCCTTCATCTAGAGAAGCCTTTGGATGACCCAAGTAGGTTGGAAGATCAAAGTAGTTGTCATTGGATGATCAAAGTGCCATAAATACGCATTTAATGCATGAGTCGTTACCAATGGATGCACGCATATACATGACCATTGGCAAGGTAATCAATCACCTCACAAAGCCATCAGAGGCATTACAAGAGCCATTAAGACCACCATTAAAGGCCTCCAACAACTAAAGAAGTCAGAGATCTATATAAACCACCCCAGAACCTAAGCAAAGGTACATATTCATACGGACAAGTACACATAGACACACATATTCACATCCATACACAGTGAAATACACTCTCAATTCTTATTACTTCTCTTTCTCAACGTTTGACTTTATCATCGAAGGCTCATTAGCAGGCACAACACCGGTGACCAGAAGGAGAGAAACACCATTGCTATTCTTTTGCAGATTGCGAATTCATTCACGTCGGATTTCGTTTGGACAAACCTATTGACTGACAAATTTAGCTTCATCAGACTTTATGAGAGAATCAGAATTTATTGGTTTTTAATGGGCAAAACCAATACTTTAGCAAGTAGAGAGTAGGGACCTTTCCATTATGTATGGACTAAATGCAAGTCTGTCCCATTAAAGGCTACCTATAGCCAAACAAATACACAGTAATAAAATCCATACAATTAATTATAAGGTGTACTAAAATAACCCAATATTAACAATATGTGGTATCACCACGCACCCTTGGAGCGGTGGTCACTCCACAGGTACAAATGCTTGTGGGGTGTGGGGGGTAAAGGTCGGCTAGAGTAGAATTTCTATCTTATATAAACAAATTTTTAAAAAATTATTATTATTAAAAAAAAAAAAAACAATATGTGGTGATCATTATCCATTATTAGTTCTAAATTGCTCACTAAAATGCACTTTAACTAATCCATGTTTTTTTAAATGGATAAAATAATGACTACTGTGAGAGACCAAGACTTGGCTCTCAAAAAGAGATTCGGCATCGGTGCCTCTCTTTTCAGGATCATGTGGAGTTGCCACTTTTTTTATTGCAAAAAATAAGAAAAAACTATAATATACAATTTACATATCCAAGCTTACTCACGTTTCATTAATTGAATATTCAAATACAATTTGGTAAATATCATTACAAGGTTTTGATCTTAAATACAATCTAGGTTACAGAACGGGAAGGTGTTAGGCACCCATTCTGCTCGGACAGAGTCCGGTCCTCTAGACTTTTTATGATCACTTAAGTAACCTTAAACAATGAATTTAGATTATAAAATGTGACGGAATTTACTAACTAAAAGTTTCTCTATCGCTAAGAAAGGTGCTCCTCCACCTTCTCTTAGGCAATAGAACTGCAGTCCCTTCTTAGTAAGGCTTTTTCCCCTCTGGTAACAAAGTTACCGGTAGGGCTAGTGGTTTCTCTTTTGTTCTCGGGGTGGGGAAACAGTTTCTTTTCTCTTCTCTGTTTTTTTTTTTTTTTTTTTTTTTTTTTTTTCTCTCTTTATTACCAAGTGCGAATAGTGTTTATTGGTTCATTCGTGTTTTGCAAACCATGGATGACCTAACGAGACACTGGAATTGTCTATCCCTCTCGGAGAGGGAAGGTGACGATATCTGTTTCAAGAAAGACCGATGCAAACAAGAATTTTTTATAGCAGCTCTATTCTTAACTCGACACACCCTTAACATGGATGCGGTGGCTAGAACCTTAAAACTGTTGTGGCGAGCGCCAAATGGTTTCAAAATCAGCAATGAAGGCGGGCATAAGGTTGTTTTCACTTTCGACGAAAAGGAGGATGTTGACAGAATCCTTGCAAGTGAACCATGGAGTTTTGATAAGGCATTAGTTGTTTTACAGAGATATGATAAGATTTCTCCGCTTGAAGAATTAAACCTCTTTTTGGGTGCAAGTACACAATATCCCAATCAGTTACAGAAACAGGGCGGTAGCAGAGGACATTTGTGAAGCCATTGGGTTGGTTGATCGTTCAACGGCAGATTCAGAGTGTGAAGGTGGGAGTTACATCCGGGTTAGGGTAACTTTAGATGTTTTCCAACCCCTTTGTCGTGGGAGAATTATTAGGTTAGACGAAGGTGAAAAAATTTGGGTCAACTTCAGGTATGAACGCCTACCCAATCTCTGTTATTGGTGTGGCTGTCTTGATCATGGAGATAAGGAGTGTGACATTTGGATTCAGAGCAAGGGCACCCTTCAGGTAACCTCCCAACAATATGACTAATGGATTAGGGCAATATCGACTGGTACTCCTAAGAAGAATGTTGTTCATGTATCGGGATACTACGAAGACCGAAAAGAAAATATCTCAACTCAACGGCGACGGGCAACCAAGACAGGTTCTTTTCCGGTGCCACCACCCGATAAGGAAAATGAGGCAGATAAGGAAGTTGCTGATATGTAGGTAGATTTTGTGGTTATATAGAATTCAAATTCCCAAGAGTCCACGGTTTCAAAAAATTTTCCCATTCCCAACTCAGAGGATCACGGAAATAAAGGAGATTCTTTCTCTCAAAAATTAAGGGAGATTGATGAAGGGATAGGGTATTATGAGGAACCCTTAAAATCAGCCCATATTGGAGGTTAGCAACATGCATAAGGAAAATTCTCCACTTTACAATCTTGGCTCTTTAAATGATGACCTGGATTCAAGTCATGTGATATCACGTGCCCCCTTCCTAGTTCCCCCACTTCTCCAAACTCAGGTACCACCTCTCCACGATATTTCTAACTCTTTACAGGTATTTGAGAATAGTGATGGTTCGGCCCAAGTTAAGTGAAAACGTCTTCCGCGCACGGTGGTGGGCTCTCATTCTATTAGTACTGACATTGTTGGTTCAAAATGTTCTATGCATATGGCCTCTAATCCCAGTGCGTTACCAAGCAAAAAAATTCTGGTTTCACACTCGGAACTGCAGGGGGCGTGAGAACCAACTAGCAGTTCAGGAGCTTGTGGAATTGGTGCAAGCAAAAGCTCCCTCTGTCGTGTTCTTAGCTGAAACATTGGCAAACGAAACAAGGCTAGACTACATAAAGGATCGGATTCATTTTGATAAAAAAAAATTTGTTCAAAGATTAAATAAAGGGGGAGGTTTAGTGTTGTTTTGGAAATCTGGTATTGAAGTTGATGTAGTGTCATCATCACTGAATCACATTGATGCTACAATTAATAAAAGTTCTGGGGAAGCTTGGCGATTCACTGGTTTTTACGGTGAACCAGAAACACACAGGAGACATGAGTCATGGGATCTTCTTAGACAATTACACAGACGAAGTTCTTTACCATGGCTTTGCACCGGTGACTTTAATGAGATAACAAAACAGTCAGAAAAGTTAGGAGGGAGGTTGAGACCTTACACCCAAATGCAGATATTCAGGGAGGCGCTGGATGAGTGCGAGTTGATGGATTTGGGATTCAAAGGCTCCCCTTATACATGGAGTAAACACTACCGAAGTGGGGCATCAATCTGGGAACGACTGGACAGGGGAGTGGCTTCACAAAAATGGTTCGTTAGATTTCCTGGGTCTCGGGTTCACCATGTGGATAGCTCGACCTCCAATCATAAGTTCTTATGGATAGAGTTATCGGACCTGGATTTTCAGGAAAAAAAAAAAGATTTTCAGGCTCAAAGAAATGTGGTTAGCGGACAAAGGGTGTGGCGAAACAGTCGAAAGGGTGTGGCAAGCTAGATATGATGAAGATGAGAACATGAGGGTCATTCAGAAAATTGAGAATTGCGGAAGGGAGTTAACCAGCTGGAGTCGAGATAACTTCGGTAATGTCCGAAGAGAGCTTTAAAAAAAAAGGAAAGAGCTAACTCGGGCTGAACGGCAAGCTGTGACAACATGGGGCTTTTCTCAGATTATACCTTTAAAAAAGGAGATTAATGTGTTAATGGGCAAAGAAGAAAGAATGTGGAGACAGAGGGCAAGAATTTCCTATATAAAAGAGGGTGGTCGTAATACCCGCTTCTTCCATTCTCGTGCCACTCAAAGGAAGCGGAGGAATTGTATCACAAGTATCCGGAATCAAGCCGGTGAGATGTGTTCTGATATGGATCAGATTGCAGCAACTTTTGTGGAGTTTTATCAACATTTATTCACTTCCTCCAACCCAGAAATGACCCAGGAAGACTTGGACTCCATACCCAAGATTGTGATAGGGGAGATGAATGAGTTATTGACCGGTGAGTATGAAGAATGGGAGGTTAAGGCAACATTAAAACAGATGGCACCCCTCAAAGCACGAGGACCCGACGGAATGCCACCATTATTCTACCAAAATTTTTGGCATCTAGTGAGAGGTGATGTTATCCATACTGTACTGCACTTTTTGAATTCAGGTTCACTGCCAAATCCATTAAATCATACTTTTATTACCTTGATCCCCAAAACTAAAAATCCTGAGTTGGTTTTTGAATTTAGACTAATTAGCCTGTGCAATGTATTGTATAAAATTTTCTCAAAAGTGGTAGCAAATAGATTGAAGAGAGTGTTGCCCATATCATCTCTGAACACCAAATTGCTTTCATTAAAGGCCGTTTAATCACGGATAATATTTTAGTGGCTTATGAGACTTCGCATTATATGAAGAACCATAATTCAGGGAGGTCGGGTTTTATGGCTCTCAAGCTTGATATGAGCAAAGCCTATGACAGGGTGGAATGGTCTTTTTTGAAGAAGGTTATGTTATAGATGGGATTTGATGAGCGGTGGGTGCGTGGCCCTAATTATGGAATGTATCACTACGGTGACATACTCCATCTTAATTAATGGTAAAGTAGAGGCATTCGCCAAGGTGATCTTCTTTCACCTTACCTTTTTTTGGTGTGCTCTAAGGGCCTCCATAGAATGATTCAAAAAACGGCATGCAATGGTGATATCAATGGTGTATCAATTTGTCATAATGGTCCAAAGTTGACTTACTTGTTCTTTGCAGATGATAGCCTTTTGTTTTGTAGGGCTACTTTACAGGAATGCCAAAAGGTGTTGGAGATTCTTGTTGCCTATGAGAGGGTCTCAGGGCAAAGATTGAATAGAGACAAGACATCTCTCTCTTTTAGTAAGTCCACTCCACGAGATCAACAAAGTCAAATTATGGCTGAACTTGGGGTGTCAGAGTTGAAACAATATGAAGAGTATTTGGGTTTATCGGCCATGGTGGGAAGAAATATACAGGCTAGTTTTGGGAAAATAAAACAAAGGGTATGGAAGAGATTGCAGGATTGGGAAGGAAAACTCCTGTCTCAAGCAGGTCGAGAAGTTCTTATCAAATCAGTGATCCAAGCAATCCCCACATTTACAATGAGTTGCTTTAAGCTCCCGGTTACTTTGTGTCATGAAATTGAGACAATGGTTAGAGAGTTTTGGTGGGGTCAAAGGGGAGAGAGGAGGAAAGTTCATTGGATTAGATGAGATGATTTGTGTAGACAAAAAAATCAAGGGGGGATGGGGTTTAAGGACCTCACTATGTTTAATGACGCTATGCTTGCCAAGTTAGCTTGGAGACTTCTTCATGATGATAAATCCCTGTTTTATAGGATCTTCAAGGCTCGCTTCTTTCCCACAGGAACCTTTCTTGAAGCAAAGGAGTCAGCCTCAACCTCATATGCATGGAAGAGCATTCTAAAGGGGGCACTATGGAGGGTGGGTGATGGGCAGCATATACAGACATGAGGTGATAATTGGCTTCCCCTGAAGGGTAAGGCCAAGGTTACTTCTCCTCAGATTTAAGGGCAGGTGAATACATCTGTGGTAGCATTGATTAATGAGTCTACTAGGAGTTGGCGAAGTGATGTTATTGATCATGTTTTTGAACCAACAGAAGCAGTAGTCATCAAAGGCATCCCATTGTGTTCCTTCAACCAAAAGGATAAGCTCATTTGGCCTTTCACCCCATCAAGTCAATACTCAGTGAAGTCGGGGTATCATTTCTTGTATGAAGACAATGTACCAATTCAATTAACAGCAGAAGATTCAGTTTTTTGGAAGAAGATTTGGAGTCTAGAAGTCCCAAACAAAGTGAAGAACTTCATCTAGTGAGCGTGCAAGGAAGCTCTCCCAACAAAAGCTAACTTGTTTCACAAGAAGATTGCCCAAGATGCTCTCTGTGAGAGCTGTAAGGTGCGGTCTGAGGATGGCTCACACTCTGTTTTCTTTTGTTCTGATGTGCAGGTGGTGTGGAGGTTTGATCCGCAATGGAGCTGGCTCTCGGCTCTGGAAGGTCAATCCATGAAGGACATCTTCAAGGTTGCCTTATCAGAAAACAAAGATACAAAGTTGCTAGCTTTTGTGGGGTGGGCGATTTGGAACCGTCGAAATCAAATCCGTTTCCATGAAGCAGCGTGCCCCTTGAACCAAATTTTCAACTTATCAAAGGAGAGGAAAGCTGAGTTTCAAGGTACCAAACCATCCATCCCGAAGCTGGTACACAGAAACCATGTTCGTTGGAGACCACCAAATATAGACGAGTTGAAGGTTAATTATGATGGTGCAATTTTCTCTGAAGACGGTAGAGCAGGACTAGGAGTGGTGGTTCACAATTCGAAAGGCGCAGTCATCACTTCACTGTCTCAGCAAATACCTTTGCCAGCAACTGTTACCCAAGTAAAAGCACCGGCAGCGAGGAGAGCAACTGAGTTTGCTGTGGAACTTGGTATCACTTCCGCGGTGTTAGAGGGATATTCGGAAATCATTCACAGGGAGTTGATTTGCATAGAACCATCCCTAGCTTTACACGGTCATATAATTCATGATGTAAAACAGTTGACTTCTTATTTTGCTTGTATACGTTTTGTTCATGTCTAGAGACAAGGAAATAATGTCGTCCATGCTTTGGCAAGAAGGGCAATTGCCTCACCCGATTTAAATGTCTGGATGGAAGGTGTACCACTAGATATCCTTCATGTACTTCAGGTTGATCTAGCCTCTTTTACTTAATATAAGGAAGCATTTCTTTCTCAAAAAAAAAAAAAAGTACCCTTAAACAATGATATGCAACATGGTATGTTAGTATTTTTAGATCTATGGTTGGATGTTATACAAAAATCTTAGATCTATATACTCTTTGCTGTAAAGAAATCAAATTTGAAGGAAATTTTAGATCTGAATTTTATTTTAGCTAAGAGAATGACTTTTGAAGAAAATTTTCAAATCAGATTTTTAATTGACTAAGAGAATGATTTTTGAAGAAAAATTTCAGATTTGATTTTTTAAAAAGCTAAGAGAATGATTTTTGCAGAAAAATTTCAGATCTGATTTTTTAAATAGCTAAGAGAATGATTTTTGAAGAAAAATTTCAGATCTAATTTTTAATTAGCTAGAAGAATGATTTTTGCAGAAAAATTTCAGATCTGATTTTTTAAATAGCTAAGAGAATGATTTTTAAAGAAAAATTTTAGATCTGATTTTTAATTAGCTAAAAGAATGATTTTTGAAGAAAAATTTCAGATATAATTTTTTAAATAGCTATGAGCAATAGATCTAAGATTATATCAATATGATCAAACATATGAACAAACAATCATGGCATTCTTCATCATGAAATAAGATTCTAAAAAAAAAGAAAGAACATATCAAAGATTACTATTCATATGAGAAATCTAATTAGATACACATACTAATAAGAGAGTAAACATTCATACATGCATGTTAATAAAAGAGTAAAAGTGATACCTGCATCAATTACACGAAAAAATTCTGCGGGGCGAATTACTTTAATTAGAGTTAGAGAGAGTGAATCTCTCTAAGTCCTAAAGAATTTTCACTTAACAGGAAAGAAAATCTTAAAGTCAAACTTCCAAAGTTTCTTTAATGTTAAGGGGGCAGAGCGATGCTGAATTTTAGATTTTCTCCTCTATTTATAGAGGTGTGTCTGCTTAAAAAATAAGATAGGGTTGCTTAGAAAATCAGCATATACGAATTAGGTTAGGTTTTATACCTAAAAAATCGAATCTAACAGGGCTAGACTTGAACTAATCATTTCATTGTTGAAGTGCCAAATGACACTCCTTAGTCCTTGGCCCAATTTCGTCTTCTAGTTCGTTTTGGACTCTTTTTTAGGCATTTTCTAGGCCGAGAATTGTACTTGAACGTTTTCTAAACTTGTATTCCTAATAAAATCCATTTTAACTTGATAATTAATTCCTTTTAAAAAATAATTATCTGAAAGATAATTACTCTAAAAGCCTAATTATCAACAATTCTCATATTATCAGATTATCCATTTTATTCCTATGCAACCAAACTTATTTTTAATCAAAATCAACAACCAATCACAAAAATTATTTAATTGATTTTAATTATTGACCAATCAAAATTAATTTCAATTAATCGCACATGGTCAATTCACCCAATTGAATGTATGCAGAATATGGAAACTTGATCTTGTGATATCTTTCAATTTGACGGTCCGATTGGGAACCGGGTATATCATCGCGATCATTAGAATCTCAAAACCATTTTTATGATATGGGATAAATGATTTAATGCATGAAAAGCAATTATGATCTTTTGGGTACTTTGAATGATCATTTCAGTCATTTTCCAAAATTAAATTCTTAGTGCAAAATTGAGTGTTTACAACTATGCTAGCCCACAACAAGAGAAATGCTAACAAGGAACTGTAAGAATAAATCTAACACTGAGATATTGATTTTGCCTGCCAAAGATTGTAGTCTAATGAGCCATTATGTATGGGACCGGACTATTCGTATGATGAGGCATGAGATGAACAGATGCTCAGTAGTCTCCGGTGCATTTTGACACAGTGGGAAGTCCGTATCTTCGATTGGAATATGGAGTTAATGATGTTAATCACTGATCTAATTAGGAGAGAGTTCCAAGCAATCTTCCCTACGAAGATTTATAGGTGTTAATGGATTCTAACATGCTCCCCTATGCTTTTGACAGGGGCTTGCTGATATGAATCTGAGTTACTGTCAACTCTACAGGCTGATTTTCTTGAGAATTGGTTATTTGGGTTTAAGGTCCAAAATAAACTATCCTCTATTGGTTACCAAGGAAGAATAATTCTCAAGATGTGAGCTAGATTCTGCTTCAAAGGTTGATTATCGCTATAATTCCTTAACCAAAAATTTCAACTTGGGCTATTGATCCATTAATTAAAAGCATTGTTGCAAATGCCCCTTACTAGAGAAATAAGAAGGTGCTAAATATAACATAAATGAGAAAAAATAATTGACGTACTCTTAACACATGAATAATTTGAACCCAAACCCAGTAATTATGATTAGTTCACTCTTATTTCTATCTAGCCTAAAATTACAATGAGCTTACTCCTATTTCCTAATATGCAATTAGGAGTGACTCTCAAAAAAAAAAAAAAAAGGCAATTTGAGAATTTTTAGTTGAATTGGCATATGCCATATGGAGTTAATATGTGTCAATGACAAAACTGCCATGTCACCATGTGTTAAGGATATGTCAATCATTTTTGTCATGCCTGTTAAATTTATTGTTCAATTTCGACATTAAAAGGCATATTATTATGAGAGAAATGTTAATGAATACTCTAAGAGAATTAGTTTAATCAATTTTTTTTTTTAATTATGGAAAAAGAAAAAAAAAACTTTTTTTTTTTTACAGTTTTTTTTTTTATAATTTTCATGAAAGTGGTACAAAAACTTTCCTAAAATGTTCATTAACAAATGTCCTAAGAACACCTATTAATCCGACCCTTATTGTAATTCTTTTAAGGGCCAATCCTTCCAAACTAAAGTTTGGTTGGGAGATTGCAATAAGGATGGCAGCTCACAGTGATAACATGTAATTTACTTCCTTTTCCTTTTTGTCTTGGCTTGAGTTACTTGTATGAAATTAGATTTGTAAATGACCAAGTCATTCATAAACAACGCATACTTGACTAGATAAAAAACTCATTCATATTTGTTTGTTTATAAACGAGCTAAGCTTGAACTTTAATTTTAGGCTTGTTTAATAAATGAGCCGAGCTCAAGCAAAAAAAAAAAAAAAGGTTCATGAACAAGCTCATGAACAATAAGGCTCAATTAAAAAGAAGACAAACTTAAACTGGTTTATGAGCTTGGTATTAAATTTAATATGATCTTGACAAATAAACTCATTCTTTACTAAGTTTTTAATTAATTAGGAGTTGGGGTCACATGTCCAAACCAAATGGGCTTGATAATTTGCTTATTATGGATTTGATCATGTACTTCTATTGGATCTTGAGCTTAAAAGCTTGAAATAAAGCTTAAGTTTGAGCTTGATATTGAGCTCAAGCTCGACTTGACTAATAAATTAAATCAAGCCAAGCCAAACTCAGGCTTTTGGACTTTCTAACAAGCTTAAGCTCAAACATAGTTTGTAGGCTTGATTCAAGCTCAAGCCAAGTTTAAATATTTTATATTTGTTGTCGAGCCGAATTTGAACATTCAATACTTGACAAAGCTTAGCTCGTTTACAACCTAACAATTTTGAACAAAAAAATTAATAATCTCTACAATGTGATGGCTAACAAATGTATGAAAGACACCAAAATACTTGTATGTTTGCATGTTCGGGTTAGGTCGTTAGGTCACAGGTCACTTCATTTTAATTTTGGATTAAAAATCTCAAGTATGTAGCCACGTATTTAAGTTTGTACTTGTACGCGCAAGCGCAAGTGCAAGTGCAAGTGCAACTCATATCATTGACTTTATCCCTAGTTTTATTTATTTATTTTTTTCTTTTTGTTTTTTTCTCCAGTAATGCGGCCATGCCGGTGAGGGAATTGTTGCCAATATTCTTGAACTTAGACAAGTGAATCTTTTTAAACAAATCAAAGCTATGGTTGTTGAGAGGAAATTTGGGAGTAGTCTTTCAAAATGATTGAACACCCAATTTGTTTTAAGCGCAACAAACCTCAATAATTTAGGCTGAGCTACTAAATATACACACATGAGATTGAGACCTAGAGAATCTTCTTGGCTCAGGGTTTTTATTTATTTATTTATTTTTTTAATGGTTAGAAGGGTTTTTTTCTTTTTCTTTTTGTTCTCTCGCATATATACAAAAGTATGTCTGGATGAATTTAACCATTTAGCTCACTTAGCTCATTGTTTTAACATTTTCCTTGCATAAAACTATTCTATGTTTGTGTTTTCTTTAAATTAATTGATCAAGCTAATTTTAATTTCTTTTTTTCTCACATATGTACAAAAGTATGTCTGGATGAATTTAACCATTTAGCTCATTGTTTTAAAAATAAAAAATAAAAATAAATAGGAAATTTCTCCTGCCATCCAAACGAATATTGAAACTAGACTCATCAATTTTATTTTATTTTTGAATTTAGTGAAATACTAATTGTAAGGGCGGCGTTTTGGTTCCTGAGCCCAAAGGGTAGAAGGATTCAGGCCCAAAGTGTCCAACACAATAAATTTGTAGATAGTGGGCTTAAAAGCTAGGCTTCAATGGATCAAGTAACATGCACAGTGGATTAAAGATATTAAGAAAGTAAAGAAAGACAAGTTCTAAGTAAGGAAATCCTTCCTCGACGAAGTATGAGGAGAATGATTCTTGAATATAGTTCTTTTGGACTTGGATACAATTTCAATTCTTGTTGCTACAGTGTGTTCTCTACAAATTTTCCAATCCCCTTTCCTTGGAGGGTCTCTTATATTATATAACTCCCTTTAGATGATCTTGGCCCTCCATTTGTTAATCGTTCAGGCCACTACTTGAGTACTTGTCTTATCAGACACTTTCCCAAACCCCTTGTGAGTTGGGGCAGTCAAGACAGTACTGTTCAGGGGTCTTTTCCACATAAATGCAATGAGGAGGTTTGGTAGGATGCATTAAATGTGGTGGCAGCCACCATCCCTTGAGTCATGTTAGGGCTAACCTCCTCTCCGAAACTCTTTCTCTACAGTATGACCTCCTCTGGTAACGTGCCACTAATGTGGCCTTATTTTCCGAGCGTGTGACCTCCTTGGCACGATAATGGCCCCCTCGGCCATGGGTATAACACATGGCGCAAATACCTTATTTAAATTCTTGTACCCCACAATAGCCCCTTAAAACTCTGGCTTTTTTTTTTCTCTTATCCGAGGAGAAAAGTGGGGTTTTTACCTCGGATAATTAACTCCACACGTTTCTTTGACTTCCACATGTGAAAGTGTCACTTCACAAGCCCCGCAACCATTCTGGCGCTTCGAAGTCCGCAACATCTCATTAAATTTTTTAGGAGGCGCTTTGTTCCCCACGTCCTACGGTAAGATGGAGATCCTACAACTAGCAAATTTTGGGCGAGATAACTCCCACCCAATTCCACCTCCTATATAAGACGCCTGGGGGATTCATTTCTCTCACTTTGCCAATCTTCGAGCTCTTAAGACTTCCTAAATCTCAAAACTCTCAAGACTTCCTAAATCTTCAAGCTTTCGAGAAGCTTCTAAAGTGACCCAAGTCCTTATTTTCGTAAGTTTCTTTGTTCTTAGGCTATTTTCTCCTCTGCCTTCTACTTTTTACTTCTTCTTCACAAATACCTCCTTAACTTCTTTTTTGTCTACTCTAATGGGTAGGTTCGCCCACCTAGTAGATTCCCCTGCTGCTATGGAGTGGTTTAGGGCCCTGTACCACATTCCCTAAGGCGTTTCTTTGCGATACTACTCTCCGGGTGAGTGACTCATCCATAGGAATGAAAGGGAGGTCGTCATTCCTATGATCGCCTTCATAGAAAGGGGGATGACGCTTCTCATGGGTAATGTAACTAGAGACTACTTAATCACCTATAGGTTGTGCCCCCACCAATGCGTGCCCAACCTATTTAGGATTCTGGGTAATAGGTACGCTCTCAATGAGCAAATGGGGTTGAACCTTACCTGGCACGACGTTGTTTGGATGTACGAGTGCCATTTGCTGGCAAACTCGGGCTACTACCTTAAGTCTAGGTCTTCAATGGTTAGGCTTGTCTCGCATCTTTCCATGTCCAACAAAGGTATGAAGGATGACTACCTGATCGCCTCTGGTGAATGGCACAATGGTCTTCACTGCCCAACCCAGGAGGAGAGTTAAGTGGGGTACCCTAGGTTTAGGTATTTTAACATGGGCACTAGTTCCTTGGTTTTGCTACTCTCTCCTTTCCTTTAGTATTTCGTTTCTTTCTAATGAAAGGCTTCATTGTTCTGACCATGGTTTTGCTTCTTGGCTATTTTTGCAAATAAAAGGCACGTAGCGCCCAACCTTAACCTTGTCAACGTCCACGACCTCAACAAGGTGCTGAGGTCTGAGGTGTTTATGAGCGAGGACAGACAGCTAAGAGCCATCCATCTCATCCTTGACTTCCAGCCCCTATCAAGACGTGGGCCATGCAATCAAAGCTGATGATCCTTGGCTTCCTCAGATAGACATCTCGGTGCTTGGATTTCTAGCCCAAGAAGACATTATGCTAGTTGAACTACCTGCTCATCGCTTTCCTCGCGAAAAGGTGATTCTAAGAGAAGAGACAGCTTCTTCGCGCCTATCACTCAAGGCAGAGATAAACCAATTCCATCTCGAGGAAGAAGGAGAGGAACAGGGAGAGCCCATGATTCAAGTCTCGAACTCAAAAGACAAGCCCGATAGGTTTTCAGGTGTTCGCACCTCCGATCTCGTCATCGCACGCATAGACAACAGCTCCGAGGAAGAAGAAGAGAAGATGGCTCTTAACAAGAAGAAGGGATTGCTTGAGATCATTGCGGACAGGGCTAAGGGGCCAACGCCCAAGGACACCCCAGGGTCCCAGCCCCTTCTTGCTCTCCCCCCCTCCTCCTTTTACAATTAACTCGTTCGTCATGGCCAACCTAAAGAAGAAAAGGAAGGAGAAGGAGATGGCCGAGAAGGGGGAGTTGGTCCTCCAAAAAGAGCCCAAGCAGTAAAAGACAGTCAAGGGCCAAGGGAGGGCTTCCTTTGTTGAAAGCAAAGAGGATCATAATGCGGCCAAGGTGCACCCTCCAACCCTAGTGTGGGATCACCAGCTGGAGCTGAAGGGGGCGGCCATACCACAAAGCTCCTCCATCAGAGAGTTCTAAAAAGGGCATGCCCATTACCTGGCCGAGGCCTTGGAGCAACCCCTGCTGCTGCCCAAAGATATGGCTGCGTTGCAGTCCATGAGGCAGCCTTGGTAAGCTTTTTATGTCCCTGAAGAGGGACTTAGCCTTGGTAAGCTTCTTATCATGCTGGGTTGTCATGATAGGTTGTCCTTTTTTTTCTTTTCTTTATTAACATAGAGTTCCCTTGTTGTTTTTGTGCAGGCCGTCTAGGAGGTATCCATGGCTGAGGAGTGGGTGAAAGATGCCCGCAACGAAGCCAGGGTCGAGGCTAACCTTCGCACCGAGACCAACAAGGCCCTGGGTGCAGCGAAGCAGAAGAACTAAGAGTTGTCCGCAAAGCTGACAGCGTAGGAAAGGAAGAGAGGGAGCGTTGAGGCCGGCCTCAAGAACACTCAAGACCAAGCTGAGGAGTAACGCAAAAAGCTCCATTATGCTAAAATAGAGCTAGCCAAGGCTAAGCAGCAGGTCGCGAACTTGAAGGCAGAGCTTGGGAAGGCCAAGGAGGCTACCCGGACGGCCAAGGAAGTGGCGAAGGTTTTGGAGTAGGCATCCTATAATCTTGGGGTGCAAGAGACCGAGGTCCGTTTGGCGAAGCTCTACAGGGACTACTGCTAGGAAGTGTGGGCAAAGGTGCTCAACCAAGCAAAAGTCCTTGCTGCTTCCAAGTGGAGGAAGGCTGAGAACATTTACTACCCTGCAGACATCTATGAAGTTCCAATTGCACTCCATCCTCCTGCTACCCCTGCACTAACCTCCTTTGAACAGCCCTCTGATGAGAATGCAAATTGTCATATTTTTCTCCCTTAATGTTTAGTTTTTTATACTTATTTGGTGCTTTACTCATTATTCTTATATTTTGATTTAGGATGCAAATAAAGGCATTAAGTGCAAAACATAGCTAATTAGGCAATTCTAGACAGCTTTGATATTGCTTCGTAATCAGGGCATAAGTCTCTCATCAGAGCTCCGATTGAGATGATTCAAGATGCTATGGAACGCAAAGAAAAAGATCTACAACTTTTGTGTTTTGAGTTTTGAGAAATTATGGGTGCATCAAGGTCGAAATCGGGCTTGAAATTGCTGCACCTGCACTACTGACGTTCTAGAAAGTTCCTTTGCCTGAAATTCTAATACCTAATGCAGTTTATTTTCAGAAGCTTCCAGATCTGGTGCGCGAAAATTCTAGCTGAAAAAACACCACTTTCCTAGTTATATTAGGACTTTGTTTTATTTTTAATATTTTCCTTAATTAGTCAGATTTGGATATTATTATTTAGAATATTTTTAGGAGATTTTGTAGGCTTGGGAAAGGGGGAAGGGGAATTAACGTGTAAAAGGGGGAGGAAAAATCAGACTACACACACGCCTCTCTCTCCCCTCTTCTTTAACTTCTCCTTTGAGTTTTCATGATGGCCCTGCTTGGCTAAACTTTTATACTTGGTCAAAGGAAACTGAAGCCTCGGAATCAATAAAACTGTGAGATCTAATTTGTTTTTATTGTTCGATTTATGCTTTGAATATAGGATGTTCTTTTGTGCCTATTTTCATGATTGTCTCGTTTAATTACTAGTAGGCCTACTAGTTTATTATTCGTTGCAATCTCCTGCTAGGTTAGATATCAAATCCGTAATTGTTTGATCTCTCTAATTTGTGAAACAACCAAGATTTAATGATTTGCTGCATCAAAAATTATTAGATCTTAGGAAGAACGCTCGACTAAATTAAATACAACCGCTTGTACTTGTGTTTTTAGTTTCATCGATCTCTCTAATTCTTAAGGCTGCAACTAGATTAAACATTTAGCACTTATCTTAGGTTGTTTACCAGTTAGGGTTTATTAGACCGCTTGTTTTCTAATTAACTGCGACTAAGGAGAAATAGGAAAATAGTTCCAACGGTGAATATTCAAAGTATGAATTGATATATGCTTGCATCGATGATCATTTGTAAAATTCTGACGGTGGATGTTGACTTAGACCAAGGTTTGTTCTCTTGATTGATTTTGATACTTTGATTTAAATTTTTCCCTAGTTGTTTTTCTTAAAAAAATTAAAAAAAAAATCATTATACTCAACCCCTCCCCCCCCCCCCCCCAATCCTTGTTCACGTAGCATAAAACTAGACTAGATACTCTCTGTAGGAACGATCCTTACTTACACCACTACATATATTTTTAGAAGTATAGGTTTTATTTTTGGTTGCCTGTGACAACACACCACCCTCCATCACCTAGGCCTCTCTTCCTCCTACTTAGGTCCCCAAAGGTCCTAGCAAGGTTGGCGACCAAGGCCAGGGGGCTAAGGTGGCTAAAGGTAAAAGGGTTGGCCAAGGTGGTTCCTGGCCAGAGGATAAGGGCAAGGGCAAGGAGGTCAAGCCCCTGCCAGAGGCCAAAGGTCCAGAGGCGGAGGTCAAGCTCAAGGATGCTGCTTCCAAGGCCAAGGATGCTACTCCCAAGGCAAAGAAGGCTGATCCCAAATCCAAAGACGCAAATCCTAAGGCCCCTAATCCTCCTGTCTCCCAGCCGGGCAGTAAAGATGACCCTCCTCCAGCCAAGGCATAGTTTAGGATCTTCTTCTTTTACTTATTGTTATTTTTTCTTTTTCTTTTTCGTTTTTTGTATGTAATTTTCCTTTGTTATGGCAGTTTTCCATGTTTAAGATATATCTCCTTTCTTAATCAATGAAAAGACAAAGACTTTTGCTTTTGTGGGACTTTGTTTTTCTTGCAATATTTGTCTTTGATTGGCTGTAGTTATTGTTTTGCCCTTTGCTGAGACTTTAGATTGATGATGCTTCTAAGGGTAAATACTCATACTTTAACAAAAGCTAATAGTAATGAATTGTTACTAATTCAAATAAATTACTCTCATGTAAACAGTGAGAAAAGTGGATATCACATTGATTAGGATATATTCTAACCCCAAAAGTTAATAGTTACTCAGGCAACTAACAGTCCAACTATTACCTTTCATGTAGTTAGTAGTGGAGTTGGATAACTTTACCTTGTCTGTGGCACTTGGCACCTAGTAACTCAACCTAAAAATCAAACTTTGTGTACCTCAGGTAAATTGCTCAAAGGATGAAGTGCACTTTTGGATTTTCTTTTTAACCTCAAATGATAGTGAAGTTCATGTCTATCCAAGGTGTATAATCCCAGAAGGCCACCATACTTTGAATTTTACCTAGCACCCCATTCCACAATAGGCTTGTATAGTTATAAGTGTTAATTTACCCAAAGCATGTGGTCCGAGGGACCCAACATTACCAAGGTTCTATTTAACACTTAGAGAAATAATGGGAAGTATTAATTTACCTAAGGCATGTGGCCCAAGGAGCCAGGCATGACCAAGGTTTTATTTAATACTTAGAGAAATAATGGGAAGTAATAATTTATCCAAGGCATATGGTCCGAGGAGCCAAGCATGACCAAGATTCTATTCAATACTTAGAGAAATAAGGAGAAGTATTAATTTACCCAAGATATGTGGTCCAAGGGGCCAGGCATGACCAAGGTTCTATTTAATATCCACTCAAGTAATCAGGAATATTAATTTACCCAAGGTATGTGGTTCAAAGAGCCAGACATGACCAAGGTTCTGTTTAATATTCATACAGGTAATCAGGAATATTAATTTACCCAAGGCATGTGGTTTGAGGAGCTAGACATGACCAAGGTTCTGTTTAATATTTATATAGGTAATCAAGAATATTAATTTACCCAAAGTATGTGGTTCAAGGAGCTAGACATGACCAAGGTTATGTTTAATATTTATATAGGTAATTGACGCAACGCATAATGTCATAAATGAAAACATGGCAAAGCTATCTTTCATTAATAATAGTACCTTCGTAGGTTATTTACATTCCAAGGTCACGGGAAACTTTTTTTCGTCTAAATCTTCTAGGAAGTATGCACCTATGCCTGCTACCGAGATGATACGGTATGGCCTTTTCTAATTGGGTCCTAACTTCCCCCAAGCTGGGTTTTTTGCAGTACCCACAACCTTTCTCAGTACCAAGTCCCCAGGGGCTAATGGCCTTAACTAAATCACACCCCTATTTGAGCTTCTGCTGATAGTGTGCTAATTGAACCATGGCACTTTCTCTCTGCTCCTCGACTAGATCTAGGCTCTTTTCTAGTAGGTGGTCTTTGCTGTCTAGAGTGAATAAGCTAATCCTCAACATTGGGAATCCAGTCTCTAAAGGAATCACAGCCTCGACCCCGTAAGTCATTGAAAATGGGGTCTCCCCTATTGACCTACAAAAGTTAGTCCGATATATCCAAAGGACATATGGGAGCTCGTCCACCCATTTGCCCTTTGCATCATCCAACCTCTCCTTAAGTCCGTTTACTATGACCTTATTGACATCCTCGGCTTGCACATTCCCCTAGGGATAAGCTATGGTGGAATGCCTATTCGTGATACCCAATTCACAACAGTACCTTATGAAAGCTTTACTATCAAACTGAAGTCCGTTGTCTAAGATGAGGGTATGAGGAATTCCAAACCGAGTTACAATGTTCTTTCACACAAACCTTTTGGCATCCACGTCCCTAATGTTTGCTAATGGCTTAGTTTCAACCCACATGGTAAATAATCAATGTCAACCAAAAACCATCTCCTATTTCCTGCTGCTTTGGAGAAGGGCCCCACAATGTCCAAGCCCCACTGAGCGAAAGGATAGAGACTAGACAAAGGATTAAGAACACCCCCTGGCTGATGAATGTTGGGAGTGAATCTCTAACATTGGTCACACTTCTTCGTGTATTATTATGCTTCTCTTTGCATATTGGGCCACCAATATCCCTAAGTAAGGGCCCAGTGAGATAAAGATCTATCTCCTGTATGGCTTCCACAAATCCCTTCGTGCAACTCTTCTAAGAGTGGCTCCACTGCTTCAGGATAGATGCATAGTAAATATGGCACAGAAAAAGAGCGCTTATACAACTTTTAGTCCTCGGATAGCCAAAATCGAGGAGCCTTTCTTCGCACTTTGTCAGCCTCCCCCTTCTCCTCGGGCAAGATGTCATCCTTAAGGAATAAGACAATAGGATCCATCCAACTAGGTCCCACCCTAAGTTGATGAATCGGACCTTTTCCCTCTTCGTCTTAGTAGGGTTGCATAGATCCTCGACCAGGATGACCCAAGGTAGACTCTGCGCTGAAGAGGTTGCAAGAGTGGCCAGGGAATCAACATGTGTATTTCTGCTTTTAGGGATTTGATGCAAGGAAAAAGAGTCAAATCTTGATTGCAAGAGCCTACCCTAATTCAAGTAGTTTTGCATTCTCACATCCTTGGCTTCCAGTTCTCCCTTTACTTGGCCTACAACCAACCTCGAATCTGAAAACATCTCCATTGTTCTTCCTCCCATTTTTTGAACCATAACCATTCCCACCAACAAAGCCTTGTACTCAGACTCATTGTTTGTGGCCGAGAAGCCCAGTCTTAAGGACTTCTCAATGATGATCCTTTCAAGAGATACTACAACCAGCCCCACTCCTAATCCCCTTTAGTTTGATGCGCCGTCAACATACGCCTTCCAAGATAGAGGTTCCTATAAGGAGATCATCCCAACTGATTTTTCATCCATGCTCGGCCTTTCACCGTTTTCATCAAATGGAGGCTTAGCTAACTCAGCCACTAAATCAAAAAGGACTTGGCCCTTTATAAAGGTGCGAGGCATGTATTTAATATCGAAGGCTCCTAGGATCATTGCCCATTTTGCAACCCTCCCTGTGTAATCAACTTTCTGAAGCAGTGATCGAAAATGAAGTTGGGTTAGAACCACAACAGTGTGAGCTTGGAAGTAATGTAGGAGCTTCTATGTAGTATGCACTACTGCCAAGATAGCCCTCTCTAATGGTAAATAGCGAATATTTGCCTCATGTAATGATTTGCTCACATAATAAACTGGTCTTTGCACCCCATCATCATCCTGCACCAGTACCAAACTCACTGCATGCGAGGGTATAGCAATGTAAGGGAATAAAACCTCCTCATGTTCGGGCTTGGACATAATAGGTGGTTTGAAAAGATATTCCTTCAACTGCTAGAAGGCCGAGGAACACTCTTTCGTCCATTCAAATCCCTTCCACTTATGAATAACTGGAAGAAGGGCCTACACTTGTCCGCTGACCGAAAAATGAATCGATTTAAGGCGACAGTCATTCCTATCAACTTCTGGACCTCTTTGGGATTCCAAGGAGGTTGAAGGTCGTTAATGGCTCTAATCTGATTAGGGTTAACTTCGATTCCGTGGTGGGTAACCATATAACTTAGAAATTTGCCAAAGCCTACACCAAAAGAACACTTAGCAGCATTAAGGCGCAGTTTGTGTTTCCTCAATATCTCAAAAATATTCCCGAGGTCATCTATATGCTCGAACTCTACCTTACTCTTTATCACCATATTATCTATGTACACCTCAATATTTTTGCCCAAATGAGGCTCAAACATCCTAGTCATCATCCTTTGGTAGGTAGACCCTGCATTTTTCAATCCAAAGGGCACTACTTTGTAGTCGTAATTCCCAATAGGTGTAAGAAAAACAGTCTTTTCTTAATCGTCCAAAGCTAACGGTATCTGATGATAACCCTAAAAGGCGTCCAAAAAGCTCATCCGAGGATAGCCTACAGTAGCATCCACTAATTCATCTATCCGAGGCAGGAGAAAAGGGTCTTTTGGGTAAGTTTTATTTAAATTTGTAAAATCCACATACACTTACCACTTCCCAGTTTTCTTCTTCACCACCACTATGTTAGCTAGCCACTTGGGGTAGAATACCTCCTTTATGGCCCCGACCCGCTTGAGCTTGAGTACTTCCCCCTTGACAGCATCAGAATGTTCCCTAGATGAGCACCGAGGTGGTTGCTTATTAGGGATGGCAGATGGATTGACGTTTAAATGGTGGCAAATGAAATCTAGATCTACCCCAGAGGCGTTGTAGGCGCTTTACACAAATTCATCAATATTTTTTCTAAGAAAATCCATCAGCTATTGCCTCTCCTGAGGAGGTAGCCAAACTCCGACCTGAAAAAACTTCTCCTCATCGTTACCAATAACAACTTTTTTCAATTGCTCAAACTTAGCCCCTTCTGCCACTGCCCCCGTAGACAACACTAGCACCCTTGATTACCTGATGTCTAATTATAGCCACCAAGCACTGCCTAATCACAGTCTGGCTTTCAACCAGCTCCTCGACTCAATCCCTCGACGGGTACTTCACTTTCAAGTGAAGGGTGGAAGACACGGCTCCCAGGATGTGAAGTCAAGGTCTTGCCACAGTAGCAATATAGGGGGAGTAGGCATTTACTACGATGAAATTCACTTCCACGACTTCTGACCCTGCTTGTATAGTCAGTCTAATTTGGCCCCTTAAGAAGACAATCTTCCCATTAAACCCAATTAGAGGGGAGTCATAGTAGGTTAGATCCTCGAGCCTCAGCTTCAGTCCCCTAAATAGGTGATACAAGATCTCTGCACCACTACCTTCATCTACCAGCATTCTCTTCACATCATACCCTCATATCCTGAGAGTAACCACCAGGGCATCATCATGTGGCTGCAAGGCTCCAACTTTGTCCTCATCGAAGAAGCTCAAAGCTGGTCTAACCTCTACTCTACTCCTCTTCGAATCAGGGGGTAAGTCTTCAATAAATGGCTGAGCTATAGACAGCACCTTGGATGGCCGAGAACCAGTTCTCCCTAGAGCAGGAAGAATGACATTAATTGTACCTAAATATGGCCTTATAGAAGCATCTCTCTGAGCCCCCAACCCTGCTTGACTACTCTACCCATTAGGCTGATACAGGAATTACTTTAACTTCACAATTTTAACCAACTACTCCAAATGACTCCACAATGTCCTATAATCTTTAGTAGTGTGCCCCCGCTCTTGGTGGTACTAGCAGTGAAGACTTTGGTTGCACTTCGTGGAGTCTCCTCCCATCTTGTTCGGCCACTGAAAGTATGACTCATTCTTAATTTTCTCCAAGATTTTGTGTACTGGCTCTCAGAACACAGTACTGACTACCTAAGTAGTGGTAGATCCAGAATGCCCTATAAAGTCTCTCCAAGGTCGGTTGTTATTGTACTTATCCAACCTGAAGTCCCTTTTATCCTGTGGGACCAATTTAGCTTTCCCCTTTCCCTGTTGCTGGTCCTCCTCAACCCGCTTATACTCATCAATACGGTCCATGAGCTAACGCACACTCTTAATCAGTTTCCTAGTCAAAAACTTTCTCAGATCATGCTCAGCGGGAAAGCCAACCTTGAAAGTCCTTATAGCCACATCATCAAAGTTCCCATCTATCTCAATGAACATATCTCGGTACCTATTATAATACGTTTTCAAGGTCTCCCCCTCTCACATAGTCATAAACAACAGGAAATCTAAAGGTCGAAGAACCCTATTGCAAGTCACAAAATGAGCCCCAAAGGCCCTAGTAAGCTCCTTAAAGGAGCTAATAGAACCTTCTTTCAAACCATCTCATCGCCATGGGCCCCAAACTAAATGGGTACACTATGCACATCAAGGTTTCGTTCTAGGAGTGAACGGTCGTTCTTTGGTTGAAGTGTCTGACGTGCTCCACCGGGTCCGTTCTACCATTATACACAATGAATGTTGGCTGAGTAAACCGCCAAGGAAGCTTTCCCCCCTCAATTCTACTTGTAAACGGTGATTCAAAAATCTGGTTAATAGCCCTACTCATAGCATCATTGCCTACACCTTCGCAAGATGGGCTCTTACTCCTCCATTTGTAATGATGGTCCTCATCATGCGAAAAAGACTCACTAAGAGGAGTCCTAGACTTGGGCCTGTAGCTACCATCTCCATGATCATTAGAGGAGGGGTCAGAATCTAAGGGAGTCCTTCTCTATCACTCGCGACGTAGCCTTCTGTGAAGACGATCTATCTCCAACTGCATGCTTCTGGTATTTTCCTCATGAGAGATGTAACTCCTACCTTGAGACTGACTCCTGCTAGTATGCGTGGTGTGCACACTAACCTCGCAATCCCACCTTCGCTCAAGGTTAAGGAACCAGTCTTAAAGTTAGGAACCAATAGACTCCTCCCAGTCCTGCCCTGATCCTACCATGGTTAGACGTTGAACTCACTAAAGCTCAAGCTTTCCCATAGATGGCGCCAATTGTAAGGGCGACGTTTTGGTTCCTGAGCCCAAAGGGTAGAAGGATCCAAGTCCAAAGAGCCCAACACAATAAATTTGTAGAAAATGGGCTTAAAATTTAGGATTCAATGGATCAGGCAACACGTACAGTGGATTAAAAATATTAAGAAAGCAAAGAAAAACAAGTTCTAAGCAAGGAAATCCTTCCTCGATGAAGTCCGAGGAGAATGATTCTTGAATATAGTTCTTTTGGACTTGGATACAATTTCAATTCTTGTTGCTACAGTGTGTTCTCCACAGATTTTCCGATCCCCTATCCCTGGAAGGTTCCTTACATTATATAGCTCCCTTTAAATGATCTTGGTCCTATATTTGTTGATCGTCCAGGCCACTACTTGAGTGTTTGTCCATTAAACACCTTCCCAAGCCCCTTGTGAGTTGGGGCAGCCAAGGCAGTACTGTTCAGGAGTCTTCTCCACATAAATGAAGCCAGGAGGTTTGGTGGGATGCATTAAATGTAGTGGCAGCCACCATCCCTTCAGTCATGTCAGGGCTAACCCCCTCCCCAAAACTCTTTCTCTACAGTATGACCTCCTCTGGTAACGTGCTATTGACGTGGCCTTACTGTTCGAGCGTGTGACCTCCTTGGCACGATAATGGCCCCCTCGGCCATGGGTATAACATATGGTGCAAATACCTTATTTAAATTCTTGTACCCCACACTAATGATTAAAAGTGAGATAAACATAATATCCTAATTTTTAAGATCTTTTCTACATGACAATTGATAAAAGTTTGTAAGTCTAAAACTTAGCAACTTTTTTAAAAATAGTAAATTACTCTTTTAACCATTTCATTTTTTAAATTTAAAATTATTTAACTAAAAGATATGTGTATTATAGAGAGTTTAAGAATTTGTGTGGAGATATTTTAGTAGGCAAAATGTTGAAACTCAAATAGAGAATCTTTTTTTTTTTTTTTTTGGGAGAATCAAGACTTTGAACTTTATTAAATAATAAGCAAAACTGCCTGATAAGTAGCAATGGTGTGCGATGGGACATCTTCCATCCACACTTGAAAACCAATGACATGTCGTGCAAGTCGAACTAGGTTGTGGGCTATACTATTTCCTTCTCTACGAAAATGTGAAAACCTAATACAATGAAATAAATTTGCAAAACATTTAAAATCTTGACTAAATAAACCAAAGGATGACAAAGAGTACGAGTTTGCATTCAAAGCGTTTATAACAATCTCTGAATCTCCTTCTAGGATGACATCATTCAAACTCAGATCAGCAGCAAACTGTAAAGACTCCGATGTAGCCAAAGTTTCAAGCTCCACGACAGTTAGGGGGAGAGGGATGATTTTGACCTTGTGCCAAGCCCTTCCTTGGCAATCTCGAATAATCACTCCAATCCCTGCCCTATCTTCTTCTTGAAATGGTGCCTCTGTCACGACCCAAATCCATGGAACATGAATTTAGATGCATGACTAACCTACTAAACTTATATAACTCCATAAACATAATTAATCTAAAATGAATTAATACTCCAAAGAAACAATACTCTTAAAAAAAACCTCTTAAATAAAAATCTAAACTCCACAAATTGGGAAAAATCTTCACTATATAAAACATGAATTACAAAATAAAGGTAACTGAAATTCTATAAGTGTTCAAGTAATACTGAAGTTGCCTACAACTTCCACACTCTACCTTGCACCTTACAAAGTAATCCAAATGTTCTATATTCCCAACTACACTTTAATCTAAAAATATTAATTGATGGGGTGAGAGCCACACATCCAGTAAGTAATTATACAGAATACACAACAGGATAGAGTCAAGCAAAGTACGAGTATTTTGATTTTTCACAAACTCATTCAATGATATCAAAAATAATTATTCCAAAACATATAATGAATCACTTAATACATATGTAATCACATCTTAAAATCATTAGAAAACACATACATATAATTGATCAGAGCACAGTGTCACATATACACATCATATATTCTCATATACAATTCTGTGAGTGGATACCAACATCTAACCCCTGCTGGTGAGGGATCAACACATATTCTTACATACAATCTTGTGAGCGGATTTACACACATATCTGATATATCTGATCAATTCTATAAAAAAAAAAAAAAAAACACTTATTTTTGAGTCACATATCACAAAAAGCAAAGTTTATACAACATATAATAATTTTCTTAATATTAAAAATTATTCCAACAATAAAGGCATTTTGAATATCACAATATCAAGTTGAAATATAAATCAAAATATGCTTGACTCTCTTAGGGAACGAATAGGAACTAAAGAGTTTATATAAATATTTTTACAATTCTTGAGTAAGTTTGAAAATCCATTTTGCTAAAAGAAACGTCTTAAATACCATTTAAAAAACAAGAATATGACTTCGAAATCACTTGGTTTTAAACAAACTTAAAGAACAAGAACCTTTTTAGAAGACTTACTTTGAAACTCAATTATTTTCTAAAAAGAGTTTAGTTTAGAAATCATCTTTTAAATGAGATTTGAACATTCAAAACGTTATTTAAAATTCGAAATTTCTCTTTAATTTCTCTTTAAAACATTGTCTAAAAGTCAAAGTTTCTCTTTCAATGATGTAAAAATAATGCTTTCGATAAACTTTAGAAAACGTAAGCTTTAAAAAACATAACTTTTGAAAACCTTTAACTTCTAAGAACCTAAAGAATAAAACTTGTGCATATTATGCATAATTACTTACAGCACTTGAATCACTCTAAAAGTACAGCTGAAGCACCCTCCAAATAGTCTAAAATACTCTTAAATAGAACATATAATCAATCATGGAAATTACTTAATATCCTCCACAAAATATAAATCTTACCGAATTATACAAACTGACTCACTAGGAAAAATACTTTGCTGAACTGATAACACTTTAACACTAAATTAAAGTTTCTCTAACCAATGATGCTCTAACCAATAATATTCCCTTATATTAATTGAAACTCATATTGCCATGAGGAAGGTAGTAGCCAAAAATATCATTGACCTAGGATTTAATATAAAACCCCAATGAAAACGTTAAACCATCCTAATATATATAACCAAAGAAAATGTTAATTCATCCTAACATATATAATCAAAGAAATGTGCAAAATCATTGACTTCAAATATATTATATATGTACATATCCAAAGGAAGACATATGCCATAACCATAAATCCTTGAAAATCCGTGGCTCAAATCTAGGATTATATATATATATATATATATATATATATATATATATATATATATATATATATTTATATCCCAACGAAACAACGTTAAAGGCTTAAAGCCATCCTAACGTTCAAGCCATCCTCTTTTATTTCCAAATTGCAACTATCTCTAAAGATTCAGCAGCTTCTAGATTAACCTTATTGAGGTCTTTAAAGCCATCCTCTAAAATATATATATATATATATATATATATATATATATATATATATAACCGAAGAAAAATGATAAATCTACCTAATATATATAACCCCAGACGTTAAAGCCATATTCATAATTAAGATTTGAAATTCCATGATAAGATTCTAACTTTTTAATTCTTTGTTTCTAATGGAGAGAAATCATACCTTGAACAATCTGATTGCCTCTTCAATTGTATGTGTTCCAACTCCAAGGAAAACCTCTTAGCCTCTTTGATAAAACCCTTCCTATGAAAATCCTAATTTATCTTTTCCTCCAACTTATATTTTAACACATCAGAGATGTGAGCTTGGTGCGGTAGTGGGCTGGAGTTTAAAATCCACTTGAGCTTATATCTTTAGTCTCCAAGAAGCCCATAAAACATCTTCATCTTTTATTTATTTATTAGTTTAATTGCTGCACCAAATTGTATGAACTAAAATTTTAATTTTTCTCACCTATTTGTAGCACCACAAAATTGTCTATTCCCATCTTACTGTGCACACACATATAGTACGTCAACTCTATATTAAAAATGACAAGGTACGGTGATAATCATAAAAACAAAATTGGGGTATTACAGCCTCGATGTAATTTTTGCCTGAAACCTCCACAGTTACATCAATAGTCGATCTCCAGAACAACACAAATCCACCTCCCCTATTTGATCTTGGGGCAATGAATATATTCTCGCACCTTATCTTCCTCATCATATTTTTTTGCCTAGCTTCATCTGTCCATGTTTCGGCTAAAAGCACGACAAATGGATCTTTTGTCCACACCAAATCTGCAAGCTTATTCTCTGTACATGGGTTCCCAAGCCCATGACAGTCCCACACAAGGCCCTTCATGGCGATTGGCGGGGCTGACACACAGCCTCCACCATTGAAAAAAAAGAACTCCCATCATCCTTTGAAACTAATCTGCTTTTGCCTAGTAACTCTAGATGATCCTCCCCACCTCTCTTGCCGCATACTAATTTTGTTGCCCCATTTTTTTTCACCATCCTTGCACATGCTTGATATTTTCTTCCCCTAATATAAATTTAATTGCTGAAATCATAAAACAAATTTATTTTGTCTCAGTAATCTTGAAATTTGGACCAACCAATTAGCATATTATTATTAATTGAAATAATTTTAATTAAGACAACACCGACCGCATTGATTTCAAGATCAAATCATAATTTATAGGTACACAATAGTTTCATATTTTGAGTCCATTCTTGTTTACAATTTTTCAGATTTGACTTTTAGTTATTTATAATGAGAAAAAAAAAAAACACTTTTTTGGTGTGTTTTCTTAAATTAATTGGTCAAGCCAATCTTCACATTTTTTTCTTTGCCATATATCAAAAGCATTTCCGGATAAGTTTAACCATATAGCATGCTCATTGTTAAAAACGGAAAACAAAAAAATAAAAAACCAATTTAATATAATTGTTTCAATATATTCCCAACTATTTAGAGACAACAAGGGGTACATTGAAACAATTATTTTAAATTGGGATTTCAAGCAACAGTTTGGCGGATACATTGTAAAATGAGATGAAAATTTAGAATGAGAAAACATAATCCTCCTCTCACCAAAAAGAATAGAGAAAAAATAAGTTCTCCTACTAGCCAAACTAATATTTGAAATTTAATAGCTGAAATTGTAAACCAAATATATTTTGTGTCACTGATCTCGAAATTTGGAGTTTTGGACAAATCAAAGAGCAAATTAATATTAATTAAAATGATTTTATTTGGGTAAAATTCTTCCTATTCCCTGATTGTGACTCATGAGAGGAAGGGAAGGGCAAAGCAATTGGACCCAAACTAAAGATTAGATTAATTAATAAAAGGGAGGTCAAACGAAAAGAGATACATCAATTAAGGATTTTTTTTTTTTTTTTTTAAAGAATTCAATTAAGGACTTTAAACACCACAGAATATAAACATGCCTGCACGTTCCAAACTATATAATTTCAGGCAGTTTTTCATGGTCCACACATCCAATTCAATCGGCTGTGCAAGAATTTTTTTGGTAACCACATATTGGTGCAATGAAACTCTCATATAATGTTTTTTAAAAATAAACAAGTAAGCTTTTCAAATAACGAACAAAATTGATTTCATTTTATAAACTTTTTTACCCATTATTTAAATTGAAAGACTCAATCTTCGTGAGGATCATGAATGCACTGTCTATAATTAGAATTGTTGTTAGATACTATATAAGTTAGCATGTACAAGTCAATAGGCATTGCAAATTGTCATAGTCAGAAAGAGCAAGAGTCATTGAACCATGGCTTCTTCCTCTCAATCATGGAGCTTTAGCTTCTTCTTCATGGCATCAATATTGGCAATCATCAGCCAACAAAAAGTTGCCGGAGTCTTCTGGCCAAGCCCATGGCAACTTGCCCACGCCACCTTTTACGGCGACGATACTGCCTCTGCAACCATGGGTACTCAATTTACATTATTATATTTTGTCATCATTTTATCTTGAGGGTAAAAAAAGACACATAATTTCAAAATAAAATAATTTTGCTTGTTGATCTAATTACAAGATTTGATGGCAAAATTTGTTCTTGCTACTGAGTCAAACGTGAAAAGAAGTAGAGTCAACGTTTATTTTTTCAATGCATTAAGGTGAAGAACCAAAGTCACCTTAATATGCAAGAAAATTTTTGAGTGCACTTAAATTTTATATTGGTTAAATGATTTTAGCCATAGGGTAAAAATTCGTCTAAAAGAAAAAGACATAATTTTGGCTATATGGTCTACACGTTCCCTTAGCAATGTGAACCAATCAACATTTATGTATGGTCCAATTTACAACAATTTGCAATCAAATAGTAGATTTTATCCGGCCAACGCAAAATATAAACTCAATAGTGTTTTTTTGATGGTAAAAATTAATCATTTAATATTTTATCATATCTATTAAGAAAAATTAGATTTCATCACAAAAGAAATAAAGCATAATAATATGTTAATTGATGTCCCTTTTCTGTATTGGGTTTACAGGAGGAGCTTGTGGGTATGGAAATCTATTTGTTAATGGTTATGGAACAGATACAGCAGCCTTGAGCTCAACTTTGTTCAACAATGGCTACGCTTGCGGGACTTGCTACCAAATAAAGTGTTACCAATCAAAGTGGTGCTTTACAGGGGTACCATTCACAACAGTGACCGCTACGAACCTTTGCCCACCAAATTGGTCACAGGACTCCAATGCTGGTGGGTGGTGCAACCCACCTCGAGTCCACTTTGACATGGCCAAGCCTGCTTTTATGCAAATAGCACAGTGGAAGGCTGGCATTGTCCCAGTTATGTACCGCAGGTATAGGATTTCTCAAGTCTTTTTATCAAGTCATTATACTAGTACTAATTAATGAAGAAAAGAAAAATCGGTTCACTTCTGAAATTAGGAAATTATCTTCTTACGCTAGTTTACATCTACTATTTTACACAAATATCTACGATTAATAGTTAGCATTGTTTTATGTAATAGGGTACCATGTATAAGGACCGGCGGGCTTCGATTCTCTTTCCAAGGAAATGGGTACTGGTTGTTGGTGTATGTGATGAACGTCGCAGGTGGGGGAGACATTGCTAATATGTGGGTGAAAGGAAGCAAAACAGGATGGATAAGCATGACCCATAATTGGGGAGCTTCATACCAAGCATTTGCAACTCTTGGAGGCCAACCTCTTTCTTTTAGGATCACCTCTTACACAACCAGGGAGACTATTATAGCTTGGAATGTTGCTCCTGCTAATTGGCAAGTAGGATTGACTTATGGGACCAGTCTCAACTTCCGTTGATAATTTAAAATATACAAGCTGTTCACCATGGCTCTTTTATCTTCTTTTTCTTCTTCTATTTTAAGTCCCGAAGCTTTTTTGTTCGTTCACTTTGGAGGATTTTCTTTGTCTTGTATGTGATCCTAATTCACAAAAAGTGAACTTTCACCTGTTATGAGCGTAGATGCTCATGTCAAGAATATCACTACTTTTGCTTGTTACTTTTAAAGATTAGTGAAGATGCCAATTAACTTGGTTAATCTCCTGAATGTGTGTAGCCCCTTTATCCCGCACAAATTAGTTAACTATCGGCAAAAGATTCATGGAGATGGCCCAATTGACAAATCTTCTGTGCAATTTTGTTTCTCAACTCAACTACAAAGTTTTTCATTGTTCCACCAAACATATATATATTTTTTGGTAGTGCTCAAATCCAAAACTAAACAAATCCAATATGCTTAAGAATAGGACATCTCTATCTTTGGCAATACTAATCTTGTGATGTACTTATAGTCAAAAAGACATAATTAATGCACTCCATAAGGTGCCAATGATACACAATAAAAAGCATCAAAAAGGACATAAATTCCTCTCTCGTGAGGTCCTACAATAAATGGTAAACAAAATAAGGGAATGAAGGGAGTCATTTGAACCAAAATTCAAAACATATTCTTGTATTTCTTATTTGACCTCCCATGTGAAATTTGGGCCCATGATATATCAAAAAAAAAAAAGGAAGAAGAAGAATAGAATGCCTTGGTAGCCAACAAGAAACCACAAAGTAGTTCAAGTGGCAGACATGTCATCAAGCACAAGTAGAGTATGGGAGCCCCTAAGTGAAAAATGCTCTCATTTCTTTCCCTAAGCACGCCATGCCCCTTTAGTACCATCATTATCAGCCCATGCTCCAAAATCATATCTCCCAACCTTTGCCATATGACTCTCACCACTTTGCCAACTCAAAAAATTTCTTTACTAAGACAGATCAACAAAAAGTATGCTGCTATTCAACAGTACGAGATTCATTTTGCTGGTTCTTCACAACCCCACATCTCCTAAAACAACAAGCAATCTTTCTTATCAGGAACTTTCATAGCCACCTAACATTTTCACTCCCATCACTTACAATGATAGAAACAATATAAGAACTTTCTTTTTTTTTCTCTTTCTTTTTCCCTTCCTTACTCATTAATCCACCAAAGCTTTTTATGTTCTTTAAATTTCCCCAAACAGTCTAAACTTTCCTTTTCTACAGGAAAAGAATCTAATCTAGATTTATTTTTTCACAAATTTCAAACTATACTTTTAATTTTCGAGCCCCAGAAAATTGTCGAACTCCATACTACTACATATTCTTCCAACTTCTTAGCAAAGCTCATTTTCTCACATGGGCTCCCTCTTCTCTTTTACATTGATAATTCTTTCATGGGCATCATTAGCATCAATAAAAGCTGAAGCTCAAGGAATCAAATCAGCTCATCTTCTTGATCTCTACATTAGAGACTACACATTTAAGTCCTTTGACCAACGTTTCAGGACTGGAACCTTACACACTGTACATTTACCAGCAAACTTTTCTGGCATCAGGGTCAACATGGCGAGGTTCAGATGTGGCAGTCTTCAAAGGTATGGTGCAAGGGTTATGGAATTTCATCTGGATGTTGGTGTGACTGTGCATCCCTGTGTGGAAAGAGTCATGGTAGTTAGACAAAACTTGGGATATAATTGGTCTTCCATATACTATGCTAACTATGATTTATCTGGTTACCAACTTGTGTCCCCTATTTTAGGTCTTCTAGCTTATAATTCTGGTGTCAACGTGAATTTTAGCAACTCTTTTGAGCTTGGAATTCTTGCAGGAGAAAAGCCCATCACAATAGACTTCAGCAATACTACAAACTTCACTAACTTACAGGGAATTAAGCCATATTGTGCTAGTTTTGAAAGTGATGGCAAAGTCACACTAGCAAATCAGGTATCACCATATGTATGTGATGCAACGAGGCATGGACATTTTGGATTGGTCATTGAGACACCCCCAAAGCAAGTGAGTAAAAAGATTAGCCGGTGGAAAGTGGCAGTTGGAAGTTCAATTGGGGCTACATTGGGTGCTTTTCTTTTGAGTTTGCTTCTGGTGGCAATGTTTGTTAAGGCCAAGAAGAAGTCAAGAATGGAAGAGATGGAGAGAAGGGCTTATGAAGAAGAAGCTTTACAGGTATCTATGGTTGGACATGTAAGAGCTCCTACAGCAGCTCTCACTAGAACATTGCCTACAATTGAGCACGAGTATATACCTCCCCCTCCTCATTGAATATTTTTCAATTTTGTTTGTGATTATTCTTGTTGTAACATTAGCTGAAAAAGAAAAAGTATTGGTCATGAGATTTAAAGGAAATTCAACCATATTTGCATAGTTTCCAAATATTGGAACAAGAATCAGGAACAAATTAATCCGTTTCTCAGTCCTGATGATTCACTATTCTTTTTCCTTTTGTAAAAATAATGATGTTTTGAAAATTTTATTTCACATTTCAAGCTGGATGTCCCAAATCAAAGGCGTTTAAATTTTATCAGTGAGAGCTAGAACTAGGAATAAATCAAAATTTCTGGTCATTTAAGGTAAATTTGGATACAACAATACAGGAAAGTAGGTAATTATTTTTCTTTTTCTTTTTTTTCTTTTTTTCAATTCAATAGTTTGGCCAAGTAAGTTTATATGATTCACTCTTACCAAGTCTGGCTCAAAAGTATTGCAATTGGGACAAATGCATATTAAAGTAAGATATGAATAAACACCTGTAAAATGTGGGAATTTAGAGCATAATAAAACTCTGTTGTCTGTGGATTCTTTTTCGTCCTATACACCATGTAGCATCACCGTAATTTTGTGTAGCTCAACTATAATGCCTATATTTGGTCGTTCAAGACTACAAGATAGGTCTACAATATTCAAGAAAAGAAAACTTCGTTTTTGGTAAGTAAAGATGAGTTGTATCTGAGTTACACTTACCCAAAACATAATAATAAATTACCATATAAATGCATAAAATTGAAGAAGACTTTTTTTTCTTTTCTTTTTTTAATATTTTTGTTACGTGAAGATTGAATTTGAAGGAATCATAACTCAAATCTACCCCACAAATGGAAACGATATGCCATTAGACTTAATAGAAATGGGCTTTACTATTGCAGCATTGTTACATTCTAGACAAGGCAAAATCACATCTCATGCTTGAACACAAAGACTTTCACTTTTCTTTCTTTATTGTGGCAAAGGCAATTATACACCACAGAATAGATGCTTGAAGATACAGTAATTTTATTAGCCATCATTTAAGTTGAAAGGTAGAGTGGAAAAAAAAAGTTGAAAGGCAGAGGGAACTTTTGTTGTTTGGGTAAGTGGGAAAAATTTCTTACAGCCTCCCATAGTGCGAGAACAAATGGTAACCTACGTTAATAAAATAAGCATATACTTAAATGTTATAAAGAACACATAATTTAGATTTTCTACGATCATGTGATAGCTTCATCAAAACAGCTTAGTATTGAACTTCCCAATTTAGTAGAATTAAAGAAACAAAATGAAGGAAAAGATGACTCTTTTACCAAATAGAACACTCTTTTACTAAATGACATGTCTTGAATTTGGAATTAGCTTGTGTAGATAACTCAAAGATGTCTTGAATGGTGCCTTGAAAGTGACCGAAATGAATGGATAATGGATCAAGCACGATTTGAAATGAATTTGAAACTGTGAATTTTGCATATACGAGACTCAAAGGAGCCAATTTGAGTGAATTGGGAGCCTTAAATGGGAAAATAGGCCCCAAAATATATATGCGAAAAACATTGTAGGATAGAGCTATTGAAAAAAGTCAACCTTGTCAAAGTAGTGGGTGAGGCATGTGACAAAGCAGAAGCACGTTGGATTTATGGTAGCATGTGAGATTCTTCAAGTGGCATGTGATGGGAAGATTGATAACTGAAGTTTTGTTTTGTAGATCGGTAGCATCAGGGATGACTAGTGTGGTCATTTTTATCAACCAAAAAAAAAAAAAAAAATTGAGAATAGTAGATCTGGTATGGAGAGTTGTGGTTTGTATTGCAATTCAAATTCCCCTCCCCAACTATTGAATTATAAATAAGTAAAAAAAAAAATACAACTCTTTCCCAGGGACCTAAATGGCAATTCAAGTTAATGGTAATTTTAACAAATATAAATTAATCATTAACCTAGAAAAAACAAAAAATAACTTGTAATTTTATCAATACTGGGTTTGTGAGTTTGTCAGCTCAACCAAGCTGGGCCAAGCCTGAGTCCCTGACGGCCGGACCCCACCTAGTTCGTACATCTATTTGGGTTAAACACTTAGTTCATAAATTAAATGAACTAGGTTGGACGTTAACAAATATTTTGGGCTCAAAATTTGAGTTTGGGCTGGATTGAACATGTGCCCTTTTCGGCTAGGCTTAACGAAGTCTCAAACAATGTATTTATTCTGAGGCCCAACACCCGCCCGGGGGGGGGGGACATGTACTATGCATTAGGCAATCTTTTTATGTGTACTTAAAAAAAAAAATCCAATAGAAGGATTTAGCATAGTAAAAAAAATCCATCAAACCGCCCGTGGGATGGTTCAAATTGAATGCAAATGGTGCTTCTTTTGGCAATTCGAGCAAGGTGAATGGGGGTGGACTTATACGTGACCATCATGGGAGTTGGGTAAAGGGCTACATGAGGCATATCGGGTTTGCATCTAGCATAATAGCTAAGTTTTGAGCCTTGAAGGATGGACTGATGCTTGCTTCTCAGCTTGGCATCACTCAACTCCTTGTGGAGTTGGATGCTAAAGTGGTTGTGGACCTGATGCTTTCTTCAAAATCCTTTAATAACTCATTTTCTACTCTACTCAATGATTGCAATTACCTCCTTCGCCAATTCAACCAAGTCAGGATCAACCATGTTTATCGGGAAGCAAATAGATGCGCAGATCACCTCGCCAAATGAGGCTGCATCCTGATATGGAATTTTGTGGTTTTAGACTCTCCTAATTTGGATGGACTTTGTATCATTTTAGACTCTGATGCTTCTGGTCTGTACTCCTTAAGGCTTTTAGCCAGTATTTCGCCTTTTATGGCTAGCTAATTAATACAAATCATCAATTTTAACCCAAAACAAAAAAAAAAAAAAAAACAACAACAACAACAATGAGATGGGACGGTGTTGGATATGGGTGTCAGATCCTCACTCTCTCTCTTTAAAGCATCCACATTGGTGGAACTATTTTTTTAACTATTTGGTATCATAAAAAACTACTTCATCTATTTTACCTTCTCACTTTACAAAACATCCAACATTAGTAGTTTTATTTTAACTTTCAACATAATAAAATAATATAAACAACACAATAAAATAATATATCTAATCCAATAATCAATTCATTTATTTATTATTTTTTCTCTATTCTTTTTCAAGCACCGCCACCACTACCAATGTGAAACTCAGCACAAACCCAACAACCCTAAATTAGCACAAACTCAGCACACAAACACGAACCCAGCACAAACTCGGCGAAAACCCAACATAAACACAAACACAAACGCTAACCCAGCACAAACTCAGCGGCGATGGCTTGGGTCAACGATGGCTAATTGAAGAGAGAGCTTGTGTGAGCTTGGGTGAGGAAGATGGATGAATCGAAGCTAGGTGAGGAAGATGAAGAATTAGAGCTGGCTTTGATGGATGAATGGGTGAGAGTGGAGAAATAAATGGAGATCCGTGAGATTTTGATTAGAACGAAATGGCGGTGAGAGGGGAGGAAGTGGAGCTCAGCGAAGGCAGGGGAGGCAAAGGATTTTTCGAAGAGAAGAAAAGCAATGGGAAAAGAAATTGAAAAGAAAGAGAAAAATAAATTTTTTAATACCCAGCAATGTGAAAGCATGATTATAATAACAATTTTTTTTTTTTTTTTACATCTAAGTTACAGTGCATAGCCCAAAGTAGCTATGCACTATAGCGCCAAAGCCAAATTATTTGGCTTTAGCTCCACCGATAAAGCCATGGTTGTCAAAATCGCGATCTGGATCGTAGGATCACATGATTTTACGATCTCACCTTACCAAAATGTTTAGGATCGCACTAGGATTATAAAAATGGTAAGATCGCATGTAAGATCGTGTAGGATCGTATAAAATCATAGGATTGAGTGGGATCCTACTGATCCTACCAAAAACATAATTTTTTTTTTTATGGGATAAATTTTTTGTTTTGATGAAGCTTTAAGGGTTTTTATTTTTTCATGTTGTGATGGTATGACTTTTTATTTTATTTTTATAAAATTATGTTAACCTAAGCAAATGTTTTTTAATTTCTAGTTCACTTGTAATCAAAATGAAGGAATGTTTCATCATTTCTAAATGAAGAATTTGATGTTGGCTTTACTGCCTTTTAAGCTATAATGTTGTTAAATTTGTTTGATCAATATACTAATTTGTGTTCTAATATTACTAAAATATTTTTTTATATATAATTTTATCAGTTATGCTTGTATTTGTATATTGATTGATTGATTTTTTTGAGCATGCTCTTTAATTGTTGTTGCGTGGTATAACTTGAATAATTGAGTGTGAAATTGTATCTTGATTTTTTTGCAGCTCTAGTATACAAATATATAATGTCTACATAGATGATGAAATGGATGATGATGATTAGGAATTTAGGATGGTGGTTATAAGAATCTTAGAATAGGAATAATTAAATGTTCACTTCACCTTAATATTCATCTTGCTTTTGGATTTCATATTGTAGTTAGCTAGTTTCTATTTGCTAACTTATTTTGGATTTCAAACTTGGAACCTAGAACTTGGAAAATATATTTGTTTCATTAGTATAGATTTAGCGATGTTTGACATGCAAATTACATCAAATGATGCAAATCTTAGTTTTTTTTTATGGATGAATTTACAATTTTTGTGATTATTTAACGTACAAAGTCATTATCAATGTTTTTTTTCTTTAAATCTGAAAATGTGTAGGATCTTATGATTCACGATCCGATCCTACGATCTACGATCCCGCCTACCTTCAATGATCCTATAAAGGATCCCGATTTTGACAACCTTAGATACAACCATTATTTTTTGTATTCGGCAGTGCTAAAAATAGTAATATAACTTTTTAACACCACCAATACTAATGCTCTTAGAGAAGGGAACATTTGCATGAGTGAGAACAAGGCCGGTTAGGGTAGGGTGGTTGGAGATATATTTTTTATCCCTATAAGGTGGTTTGATATTAATAATATTGAGATGATAGATTAAAGAAATGGATAATCATGAGTGCTAGGAGAAACAAAAAAAAAAATGTTTTGGAATGGCAAAAAAATACGTAAAAAAGAAAAGAGAAATACATATAAAAATCAGATTATATAAATAAGTAAATTTAATATATAATGTACTAAATAAATGCATGTATGTATGCATATTCAGAATAGAGACATGACAAGCAAAATTTGTCCACGCCCTACATCTCTGAAGTACTACATAAAGAATTACTGGGCAATGTGAGTTCATGCAGGATGGGGAATTTTTGCCATGTCAAACCTGCTTTCCAAAAACAGAAAGGCTTTGCCTACCTTTTCTTTTTTTTTTTCTAGGAGTGAAAAGGCTTTGCCAACTTAATTACTCAAATAATTTAATTCACTGTTAGTCTTTTTTGTTCTCTCTTGATTATTTCAGTACTTTCTCAGTTGTTAATTGTACGTAATTTAAAATTTTTATTTAGTGTGCGCAATCATATTAATGTACAATGAATAAATATTTTGGAGATACAAAAAGATAATTTCTTAAGCCTTAAAATTTAAAATATATTTTTTCTGTGGTTTCCTGAAGATTTATTTTCTTCATAATTGTTTCAGATTTTACTTCCTCAATTTTTTGGATTATTTTCCTTTATCTTTAGATAATTGTAATATTTTCCCTCTATATCAATTGTCATATGTAAAAGTTCCTTATGAGAGATAATGGTCAATTTAAGGCAGGGTATCAGCCCATTCAAAAGCATGGAAAATTCATTAAGAAAACAAAAACGCATGTAAATTACTAAATTCAGCTACTTAATGTATTAATTATACTAATCAATCCAATCCTGCCCATTAATTTTTTAAATCAACATCAGCCTGCAAAATTACAAATACATAATAATGAATAAACAAAGAAAAAACCCAAATGGTAAAAAAAAAAAACCGCATTCCTATTTCATAATCTTACGCATGTTTTTTTTTTTTTTTTTAAATTTCAATTAAAAAGGCATTAGCACGAGTGAATCAGAATTACTAATAATTTATTAATCAAGCAATAATAATCCTATATTGGGTCGGTTTCGGACTCCGACTCGGACTCGGTACTACCTAACCTAGAACCGACCTTTTATTTTAGTATTTAAATCTTGAATCTGATGAACAACATGAAAGTCACTAACGTCAAATAATTTTTTTTGTTCCCAAAAATCCAAAATCCTTTGAGAAATTTCGATAATCTTACGGTTTTTAGACTTGAGACCCGAATCGGAGCCCAAAAACCAAACCAGACCACCTCGGTCTAGTCCTTGACAGTATATTTTAGTTTTTAGAAAAAACCTTGGAATTCTATACCTACAAGACAAGACCACGGTGCTCTCTTTTTCCCGCATAATAAAATAACGTTTTCCAAGGTTTCGCGGTAAATTTAACCGAAACCCGCCGTAAAAGAAACTAAAGCAAACCTCAAAATCTCTCTCTCTCTTTCTCTCTCTCTCTCTCCCTGTGTCTCCGAGAGAGAGAAATAGTAGAAAATAGCGAACGGTCAGAAATTTTTGCTGAAAGCAAATTCAATATGGACGATTCGACGCTCCAAACACCACCGACTCAATCAGCTCTGAGAACCCTAACCCTACCATCTTCTTCGTCTTCGTCTTCGTCTTCGTCGCAGCTGAATCTCTCAGCTGAAGCGGCGTCGAAACACATAGACCGTCTCTTAAACTCGAGCTACCACACGGGTCCCTCGAGAACGATCTACTCCGACCGGTTCATACCCAGTAGATCCGGGTCGAATTTTGCGCTTTTCGACTTGGTTTCGCCGAAGGCGAGCTCTACAGCTGAGGGACGAGAAGACACGTCAAGTGCCTATGCCACGCTCCTACGTGCCGCTCTTTTCGGCCCCGAAACCTCCGGCGGAGTTGCTTTTCCGGCCACGCCCGATAAGAGATCCACCCCCAGCCGGAATATTTTCCGTTACAAGAGCGAGACGCGCCGCTCCATGCACTCGCTTTTGCCTTTTGGATTCGACGAGGCCGTTCAGGGGGTTAATCATGGCCCGGTCAAGGCTCCCCGGAAGGTTCCACGGTCGCCTTATAAGGTAAAAATTATGTGAATTTGTTAAATTTGGCGATTTGGGTTGGTTTGGATTTCGATTTTGCAAATTGGGCTTCTGGGGTTTTTAAAAATTTTGGTTTTTTATTGAATGTAGGTTCTGGATGCACCAGCATTGCAAGATGATTTTTATCTGAATCTTGTGGATTGGTCTTCGCATAATGTGTTGGCTGTGGGATTGGGCAATTGCGTTTACTTGTGGAATGCCTGTAGTAGCAAGGTCAGTTTTTTTTTTTGGTTTTTGTTTTTGTTTTTATGTTTAATTGTGTTCTGTTTTTATTTGCACAATATCTTGAATTAGTTACTTTTTAGGCAAATAAATGTTCTGCAATTTCACACGTTTAAAATTTGCTATGATTCTTGTTTATATCGTAAAAACTCTTGGTGCTTTTTGAGATTTTGCCTCCGTGGCATTGTTTGATACATCTTGGCATATGCTACATGCAGGTAACTAAGTTGTGTGACTTGGGAATGGACGACAGTGTCTGTTCAGTAGGGTGGGCTCAGCGTGGGACACATCTTGCTGTTGGAACTAGCAATGGAAAAGTTCAGGTTAGACTTGGTGTTAATATTGTTTTCAATTTCAGAGATTCTTTCTTTTAATATCCTGCATTTTAAGATACAAAAGACTACCAACAATGTGCAAACGGGGGTTTTGGTGGGTTGGGGGTAGCATGATGAAGAATGTAATCATTGCTTATACTTTTTTTTTTTTTGGTACTGAACCTGAATTCCCAAAACAATTGAAGATGCAAGTGCTGATTATGTAAGATTCACTTAGATCGGTAGTGAAAAGCTTGTAATGAATTACGCCATTGAGCTCTAGCTCAAATGGCATCTCCTCCTCTTCTAAAAGTGCAATGTGGGGGGTGAGGTTGCATGTTCAAGACTCATTGTGCATGTTTAATTACCAATAAAAAAAAGGAAGAAGAAGTTACTCTGCAACTTATAAGAGCAGATGGGAGTCATGAGAGTGATCTATTTTATAAATTGATTCACTGCTCACCCACAAGTAACAACCCTCTCTCAAGGGGCTCCTTAGTCCTCCTCATCTTCTGTGATAATGGAGAGTTATGAAACTAAAGAAATCGTCTTCATTTTAATGTATCTTAATGTGTCATAATGCCACTGGTCAATTAAAAATTTTCCTCTCTTTTTTTTTTTTTGTGTTATTCTCTCATTTTTTGGTATGCTCCCCGTGCACATTTAGCTGATGCCTTTAGCAACTTTCTATTTAGATTTGGGATGCATCTCGCTGTAAGAGGGTGAGAACTATGGAGGGTCATCGGTTACGTGTTGGGGCCTTAGCCTGGAGTTCATCTCTTTTGTCTTCCGGTGGCCGCGACAAGACTATTTTTCAACGAGATATACGTGCTCAGGATGATTTTGTTAGTAAACTCTCTGGACACAAGTCAGAGGTTAGATTCGTAAACTTCTTGTTCAGCTTGTTTATTTTCCTGGTCAATCAAAAAGATTTGCTTTCTTTTTTCTAATATATATATTCTTTTTGTACTTCACTTAGCATCTTATCCTATTTCAGATGCAGCTTCTTTAATTTTCTTGAATGTATTAATATTGCTATATGTATATCTGCTGCTTGTACGATTCTAATCATTATCTTAGGTTCCTTTATTTTTTATCAATATTTAGTTGTTTTCCCAGTCTAAAGGCCAATTCTTTGTGTTTTAGGTTTGCGGACTAAAGTGGTCATATGATAATCGTGAATTAGCATCAGGTGGCAATGATAATAGAGTATGTGATAACATCTCCTTTTTCTTGTCTGATTAGTTGCATTTCCCTGTTATTTGTTTGTTCCTCATGCATTCTTGACTGATGGTTTATCTGACATATGTGTAGCTTTTTGTTTGGAATCAACATTCAATTCAACCCGTGCTGAAGTACTGTGAACATACAGCAGCTGTAAAAGCTATAGCATGGTCTCCCCATCTTCATGGACTTCTTGCATCTGGGGGAGGAACTGCAGACCGATGTATTCGTTTCTGGAATACAACCACTAACTCACACTTGAGCTGCATGGACACTGGAAGTCAGGTAATCAGCTTGTCATTATTTATTAATTTATTTATTTTGTGTTTTACAATACTGACATCCTTTTAATTGGGTCTAGTGCATACATTGAATAGAAAACCTTTCTTTTATTCATCTTTTCTCTTTCCTGTCTCAAAAATAAAGAATAGAAGGATGAGGTTTTCTTTTTCTTTTTCCTTCTAGTGGTTTTTGAAATTAAAATATATAACTATATAAATCTTTCACACAATCCTGTGAGTGGCTCTTTAAAATCATTTTAGTTCTTTCAAGGATGCTTTTGTATACAATGTTGAGAAATGAGATGATAATTGCAAGCTGATGGCTGAAGAAGGTCCCTCATTGGCTGTCTCCTTTCAGGATTCACTAGTTTTTAATGTATGTCTAGGTTTCTTTTGACAGCATCAAACGATGTCTATAATAGGCAATATTGGTATTATAAAATTGTGATGTGATTGATCCATTCAGTACCTATTTTTGTTATAATTGTAGGAGATTGAAAGATTCATTTGCTCCTTTGGTGGGTTGAATAAGTGCAAGAGAGTAGATATTTAGGATTAAAGTTCAAAGACTGGTATTTGAGAGATTGTTGTTATTTAATGGTGTGAAACACTAATTACAAGAAGAACATTCTTGGTACTATATTGATTTCCTGTTAGTTTGGTCTTACAACATGAGGGCCTAAACAATCTAAGCTGTCCTGTATATATAAATGGGTACTAGCTAAGTACTAGATCCTTATTACATGGTTCACTATTTTTTTTTTCTTTTCTTTTCAGTATTTTCTTCCTATCAGAGTTAATTTTTAACATAATGAGACAGCAGGAAAAAGGAGGGGGCAGGGGTTTCTCACTTTTGTGACCTAAATGTGATTACATGTGTTGATTATGCATCTAAGCTAGCCACATAGTTTCACTCTTCTTATTCGTAAATGAAAAGATGTGCATGTGTGAGCGCACATGCATTGTAGGCAATCCATTTAACTCTTTGTTAAAGTTGCATTTAGATATTTTGGACTTGTTACCTATCAAAAAAAAAAATTTATTTTGGGCTTGTCAGTGAGGAACTATTTATGAGGAAACCCCGTAACAATCTATGTCTGTAGAAACAGGTCTAATAACGAATTGAAATGATATCTCTGTGTAAGTGTGTGTGCTAAGATTTCCTGATACCCACTGTACATATGGCAGGTATGCAATCTTGTGTGGTCCAAGAATGTCAATGAGCTTGTAAGCACCCATGGGTACTCACAAAACCAGATAATAGTTTGGAGATATCCTACCATGTCAAAGGTACAAAGTTTATCGCACTATGATACAAGTATATCTTTTCAGTTTTTCTAATTTATTTGTTTTATATTTAAGTTTTGTTTTCATCTCCTAATGCAGTTGGCAACTCTCACGGGCCATACATATCGAGTTCTCTATCTTGCCATCTCACCTGATGGACAGGTAGTTTGTCTTCCATTGTTTTCATTATCTTTGCACTTTTCTGTTTATTAATAGGCCGGTTATGTAAATCAATGTCCCATCCGTTTATGTTCATTCTATTCCTAACTAAAATAACCCTTGTTTCAGACAATTGTCACGGGAGCTGGAGATGAAACACTACGGTTTTGGAATGTGTTCCCTTCCCCTAAATCACAGGTAAACTATTTAAAATTCAAAACTCTCAGTAGTTTTTGTGCTCTTGTTTAGGTCCAAAGTTTTGTCTTCTTCCACATAGTTTAATTGCAGTTATTATAGATACTAGACATTTTAAGAACTGATGTGCATTTCCAGTCAATATCCCCTCCTGAAATGTTTTAGCATTAGTTTATATCTGTCAGAGGGGCACACCAATAATTTTTCAAGAATTTGTCTAGTGATCCCTTCCATGACTAATGTGAACAAACTAAATATGCATATGGGAGGGTCAACAATGCATCTGATTGTTTCATGATTATTTTTTTCTTGTATTTTTTTTTTGGTTTCTTTTACTCAATTTTTAGTGAAGATAAAAGCAACTCATATCTGCCTGTAATTGTTAAAACAGAACACGGACAGTGAGATTGGAGCATCATTTCTTGGCAGAACTACAATTCGGTGATCATTGCAGGCCGTTGGCGTATGACTTCTTTGTCATGTGATGATAATATATCGCGGCGTTGGCTTATGACTTCTTTGTCATATGATAATATATCTCGGGTTTGAATTTAACCAGCTGAAAGAGATTCAAATTGGTCTGCTTGGCCTAACCCACATTGGTCAGAGAATTTGCTGGGACCAAACAAGGCTGAGATGTGAGTGGAAGTGACGAAATATCTTACCTTGCAAGTTGATGATGATTATGGACTTCTTATTTTCCCACTTCAACACGTTTTAGTTTGTATAGAGGGAGTTGTTAACCATTTATTTTAACAGCTCCCCTGTATATTTAGTTTTAACTCTTTTGGTGTAACATGCTTTTATGATACTTGTAAATAAATTGTTACTCTCTGTTTTTTAGCCAATAGTGTGGTTTTTGTCTATTAATGACTTCAATTCTTCATCATATTTATGTCTTCCTGATTGATAAACTTGCCTCTCCATAACCATACTAATTTGACTAATTTCTACCTGCTAACAAACTAATTTCATGGTGACTAGTCAAGGCCAGGGATACTATTAGAGAAAAGGTAAAATATAATATATGAGTTTCTTTCTTTAACTATGTGTCTATTTGGAAATATATATATATTCTTTTTGTCTTAAGTTCAAAAAAAAAAAACCAAAAAAAAAAATCTTTTTTGGAAATAAACTAATTTTTAACTTAAAAATTACCAAAAATTATATTTTTGTCTCATATTTTTTAGCAAATAAACTATTGGAAATCTATAGGATACCTAATAGACTTAATTTTCTTTTATAAAAAAAAAAAAAAAAAAAAATACATTAACCATTTTTCCCAAAAATATAATAAAATAAAAACCAATTGATAGGATGTGTATATGATCAGTATGTTCAATGGAAAAACTTATGTGAAGATAGTTTTCACATTTTATAGTATTTGATAGCATAAAAATAAAATTAAAAATAAAATTGAGTTAAATGAAAACTATCTTTGGTTAATAAAAAAATTATGACTTATTTTTTAGAAATTGTTTTCCACTAATTTTTTTAGGTGAAACTACATTGTTAATCTCTAAAGTTTACCTAATGCGTGCTTTTGGTCCATAAAGTTTCAATTGAGCACTATTAGCTCCTAAAGTTTCAAAAATGAGCACTATTGATCCTTTTATTGACTGCCATTAGTCTATTTGTTTACATGGTTAACGGAATAATGACTTAGCATTTTATAAGTGACGTGGAATAATTTTTAATATCAACTTCATTTGACACGTTGGAAAGACAAACACATGAATGGAACTAAATCAAACCCGGTCTTCCCCAAATCAAAAAACCAAACTCACCCATGACCTATGCCCTCCACCCTCTGGCGACGACTACTCATGTTGGAAAAACTGGTTTTGCATCTCATACAAAACATACAGCGGAAGCAACAAACACGAATCTACTTCATTTTTGAGAGATAACATGTAACCTTGAATTCTAGAACAAAGAATAGAAAGCGTACCTTGATGAAGTGAAATTCAAAAACAAGACTTGAGAATACCTCTAATCAACATGCCAATTCCACATGGTACTCGAGAAGAGTGGTCTCTCAATCAATCTTTATGTATGTTGATTCTCAAAAAAAGTTCTTCTTCTTCTCATTGTAGAGAAAAATTGTTTTTTATTAAATAAAAACCGATTATCTAATTGGGTTAGCCTTTTGGGCCTGTCCAATTGGGTTTTAGTTTGTGGCTTGAGATGAGACTAAATGGAACAAATAAGACTCTACCTCCAATGGACATTGGGCTTATCTGTCAACTCTTGACAAGTCCAAAGTTACCATTGATTATATTTAATACCACTATATAAATATAATTACACTCTAGGCCTTATTAATAAATTATATCTTAATACTCTAATGATATCATTTGACCCCTCCATGAAATATCCATAGTGAACAAAATCATAATGAACTGTCACATTGTAAACAACTATTTTATTCTTGAGTATCCAATTTAATCTTTTAGTTATTCATATTTATTGAAATCCGATTTCAATAAATATAAACTTTAGTAACTCCTTACTAAAGTGGGTGCCCTTAATAACCAGTTCTCATTAAACTTATCTCAAGGAAATATTTCGTGTCTCTATAAAAAGAGATTATGGATTCCATCTTGAGAATATGTGTTCCTTCAACATGACGTGTGGTTACCCAACATATTGAGATTTTGACCGTTAATTAAATCTCACTCTTGATATATCAAAGTAACCTACATTTCATGATCGAGTTTACTATTCCCTCAGGATTGAGAGACTATGAAATTAGAAGTCGTGAGATTAATCATTCAGGTGACAGTTGTTGATTGAATAATTAATCTCACATCGGTCTAGTTCAATATGTCTTAACACTTGAGACACATAAACTAGAAGTCTCCACTTCCATGATCAAGACAAACCATCTTAGTTGATATATTATAGTCTTCGCAAATGAAACGTCCAATTTCATCACCGACTACGAACTACGTTTTGAGTTTATAAGGAACTTGTGATTTATATCTTCTGTGACTAAATCACATATAATGCATCTCAAGGACTATGATAATCTCTCATTAGTTTATTTATAAATAGTTTCATATAATTAAACAATTTAATTATTTATGGCATGCCAATAAATTGGATTTTAAGGCATAAAGCCCAACAATCCCCCATTTGGACCTTTAACAAATTTTCAGCCAAAGTGAGAGACAGCGAGACACCCCTCCCCCTTCAGGTTGTACGCATACTTGTTAACCCAAATCTGAATGGCATTGTTTGGGCTGTTTAATTCACTGATCGACAAAATATTTGGGTGACCAAATCCACGAGACTATAATGTAAGACTAGCCATAATTGCAATCCAACTGTAAAACTCTTCTCTCCTTCCCTCGTATATATCTTCCAACGATTTTATCTAATCTAAGAGCTTCCTTTGTTGAAAGAACAATTATCAAATTAACAAATATATTAACAAATGAAAATCCAAATGAACCTTCAAAATATATACTTTTTTTTTTTTACACTTTCTTTTCCTAGTCCGTTTGAAACCCATAAAAGCTCCTTACAAATCTCACCAGTTTTGAACCTAACATCATACCCTAAACATTCTTCTTGTTTCTGATGGAATAATTCATTTCTGTGTTTCTTATCTGTTTGTAAGTTTGTTCACATTGGTTTCTTTGCTTTATGGATGTATTTGGTTGCTCGGGAATTGTAAAGATTTGAACTTGGATTTTCTTCTATTTGACAACCAAAGGGGAGGAGATTTGATGGAGGTCCACATAAGGAAGGAGCCACCGCAGGAGGGTTTGGTTTTGGAACCGGGGAAGATTGGGTTTGATTTGGGTATATTCACTAAAAAAATGCCAACTAATTATTCTGTTAGCCACATAGACAGAAAAAAAAAAAAAAAAAAAAAAAAAAAAAAAAAAAAAAAAAAAAAAAAAAAAAAAAAAACTACAGTCAGTAAAAGGACTAATAGCTCTCACTTTTGAAACATCAAGGACTAATAATGCTCAATCGAAACTTTAGGGACCAAAAGTGCTCATTAGGTAAACTTTAGGTACTAACAATATAGTTTTAAAGAATTCTTGAGAAATTCTATCTCACCTTGAGATAGAGAGAGCTGGTATTTCATTTATATAGAAACTATTACATTTTTTATATTGTCCATTTAGATGGATATGTACAGAGGAGAAAAAACAAGAAGCAAATCATGTGTAACAGTCGTTAGACTTTCCATAAGAAATAAGGACAGCTAGCTGTGGTATTTTGAATTTGCTAGCTGTCTACCTTCTACAATTTAGGTGGTTTTGGTATAGAAATACTTTCCTCTAGATTTTCAGCCTCCTGATTTTCAACTGCACTTTTACTCCCCTTTAAACTTGGCCGTGGATCAAGACAAAGGCCAAGTTTGTTTCGTAATTCCCGAAAGGTAACCTTGGAGAAAGGCTTGGTGAAAATATCAACTAGTTGATGGTTGGATGGAACAAAGCGGGTTTCAAGAGAACCAAGAGCCACCTTTTCACGAACATAGTGATAATCTAGTTCAATGTGTTTTGTCCTTCCATGAAAGACAGGATTCATTGTCATATACAAGGCACTCAAGTTATCATAGTGTAGTATTGGAGGGTGAGGAAGGGCAATACCAAGATCAAGAAGTAAGAAGGACAACCATGTGAGTTCAACTGCAGTGGATGCCATGGAGCGATACTCAATCTCAGCACTAGATCGAGACACAGTTGATTGCTTTTTGGCACTCCAAGAGATGCAATTACTGCCTAGAAATGTGCAGAACCTTGTGGTAGACCGTCAACTAATAGAGCAACCTGCCAATCAGCATCAGAAATCCCATACAAATCAAGAGTACTTGAGGCCAAAATTTGCAACCCAAAGTGAGCAGTCCCATGGACATAATGCAAAATGCGTTTAACTAGCTAGTAATGAGCCATTGTAGGAGCACGCATAAACTGACACACAAAATTGACACTATAGGAAAGGTCTGGTTTAGTGAAGGTAAGATATTGTAGTCCTCCAACTAGGCTACGATAATGTGTGGGACCAAGGTAGAGATCATTATTGATGGGAAGTTGTCGACCTTTTGAGGGCATGGGTGTCGAAATTAGTTTGCATGATGTCATGGCAGCATGATCTAGAAGTTCCAAAGCATAGCATGTTTGTGAAAGGAAAAGACCTTGGGTACTTCAATGGACTTCAATGCCAAGGAAATGATGGAGAAAACCCAAATCTTTAAAGGAGAATTCACGAGCCAATTGAGAGATAAGCCATTGAATCCAATTTGGTTCATCACTAGTGACTATCATATCATCAACGTAGAGTAGCAAAATAAGAACTCCATGAGAAGATTGACAAATGAACAAACTCGGTTCAGATATGCTGCAATAAAAGCCAAGTTGAAGAAGAAAGTCACTAAGCCTATCAAACCAAGCGCGAAGGGCTTGTTTGAGGCCATATAGGGCACGACTTAGCTGGCAAACATGAGTAGGGTGTATTGGATCAACATAGCCCGGTGGTTGATACATGTAAACAGGAGTAGATAGAAAGACATGAATGAACGCATTTTTGACATCAAGTTGGCGAATTTCCCATCCTTTGACAACTGCTATTGTGAGGGTAAGTCCAATACTAGCAGGTTTGATAACATGAGAGAAGGTTTCTGAGAAATCTATACCATCAACTTAATGAAACCCCTTGGCAACTAATCATGCTTTGAGTCGCTCTAAGGAGCAATTGGGTTTAAGTTTAGTTTTATAAACCCATTTACATCCTACCACATTCATCTCAGGTTTGTATGGAACAAGGATCCATGTTTTGTTTGCAACAAGGCATCCATCTCCTCATCCATGGTAGCTACCCAACCTAGCTGACATTTAGCATTTTGAATATATCGCAGTTCAGTTGGGATATCATGCTTTATGCAGGCTACATGGAGATTAGCATACTTGGGGTTGGGCTTATGTACACCAACCTTGGAACGAGTGAGCATGAGGTGCTGAGTTGGGTTTGTTTCAGGAGGAATAGGAATGGTGTCTACTAGTGGATCTGAGTAAGATGCTTGACATGGCTTAAACAAAGAAGAGCTTGATATGGTCATTATAGGAGGCTCAGCTGAGGAGGAATTGTGATGCATTTGATGGTGCAGTTGGCTAGTGATATCTTGAGATTTAGGCGATGCAAAGGCTGAAAGTGGTGTAGAGTAAGGTGGAGGAGAATCATTTGGTGGATCAATCTCCCATTTTGAGAAAATGCGAAGCTCCCCCTCAAGAGGATCACTCTTGTACAAACTTGTAGGCATGGAATAAGGAAAGATAGATTCATCAAAGACCACATGGCATGAGATATAAACTCGCATAGTCGGTGGATACAAACATTTTTACCCCTTATGCTTCATGCTATAGCCAATAAAAACATAAGGAAGGGACTTTGGATCAAGCTTATGTGATCTATACTCACCAAGGTAAGGAAAGCACTTTGAGCCCAATACTTGTAATGAAGAATAGTCTGAATTTCTTCCATAGAGTCTGAAAAAAGGAGATTCCATGTTGAGGTGTGGGGATGGTAGACGGTTGATTAGGAACACTAATGTGGAAAAGCAATCTGTCCAAAATCTTGGTGGTAGATGTGCATGGAACATCATGGTGAGTCCCAACTCAGTGATATTTCGATGTTTTCTCTTAGCCTTGCCATTTTACTCAGGTGTTTTTGGACAAGCAGATTGATGGTGAATACCTTTCGTGGCTAAAAACTGCAAGAAATCACGATTTGCAAATTCTCCACCTTCATCACTTTGAAAGACACAAATTTTTGCATTAAACTGTCATTCCACATATTTATAGAATAGATCAAAGCAGTTAAAGAATTCTGACTTCTTTTTCATAGGAAAAAACCAAGTAAAATTGGTAAACTTATCAACAAATATTGTGTAGTAGCGAAACTTTTCTCTAGAAGAAACAGGGGCTGGCCCCCATAGATCACAATGAATTTTGTAAAATGGGATTTTTATTTCATTTTCTCTAGGCAAGAATGGAAGCCTACATGATTCCCCATTTGACAACTAGTACAATTTGAAGAAGACTTAGATTCTGAAGCAGAAGAAATGAAATTCTTGAGTGCAAGTGATCAATGATCCTTTGGTGTGCATGACCGAGGCGATAGTGCCAACAATCTCTAGCAACCCGCTTGAATCGATGGGAGAATAGGGCTGTTGGACCTCTATCAAAGGCATAAAGACCACCTTGTTTACTCCATTTCGCTATTGTTTTGTTGGTTGTCCTACCCTTTATCACAAAACCATGTCCATCAAACTCAAAGATGAGTGGATAATCAGTAGTAAGTTTACTAACAGAGAGCAGATCTTTCTTAATATCAGGAACTAATAGCACATCTTTTAAGTGAATAAAAGAAGAACCAGTACCAAGAGTAGTTTCACCAATGTGTGTGATAGGTAAAGTATGACCATTGCCAACCATAACACCATCGGATCCATGATAAGGAGTTAAGGAATGAAGATTACCTGGGTTACCAGTAATATGGTCACTAGCTCTTGTGTCTGGGAACCACTCAGAATTTTGACTGTCAGCAATGGTTATAGCTGTTAATGCTTGTGGAATATTGTCTACTGTGAATGAGTGATTGAATCGGTTAAAGCATTTGAGGGAAGTGTGGTTCCTTTTGTTGCAAATCTAACAGATAATTGCTTCATCTTTTATGTTTTTGGCTGCAATGATTGGTGAATTTGTTGGCGAATTCCGTGTAAGATGGCTGGAATTCTTTAGTGCAGATTGGGCACCTTGAACAAACCCACGTCCCTTAGAATTAAAGGACCCTTGACCACCATTGTTTCTTTTATTTTTATTGTTGCGTTGACCAGAGAAAGCCATTTAAGGAGTGGGTTAAGCATCAAGCTTATGCCTTTCAGCATAACTCTCCAGTAAAGTGACAATTTCAGAGTATGGAAGGACTGGTGGTCTCAACATGTAGTAGTGAACACCTCATATTCTTTGCCAAGCCCATTGAGTAACCACTATGATTTCTTGTGATCTGGAACTGGCTTCCCAATGGTTGCAAGATCATCACGCACTGCTCTGAACCAATGGAGATAAACAGCTAAGGTATCGGTACCTCGAGTTATAGAGGTAAGTCGTTGTTTAAGTGCAAGGCTTCAGTCTGATGAGACACAAGCAAATGCATGAACCAATGCATTCCAGACCTCAAAGGCAGTATTGAGGCCTACAACAATGCCAAGAACTTCCTCGAAGAGAGTGGCTGTCAACCAACCTTTGACAAGGCGATCAGTTTTGCGCCACTTCACAAATGCAGGATTAGTTTGTGTGCCAGAGTCAGCATTATTGATGAACTGGGGTGGTGGTTGAACTTCACCATTGATAAAGCCTTGCCATAGCTCTCAAGGATATTGAGCATTTGTGTTTTCCAGAGAAGGAAGTTGGTAGAGGAGAGACAAAGTGACACAAAATTTGCAATATTCGGTGTCACAAGATTGGGTAGTCATCAGATGGAGTAAGGGCAGGGGAAGAGCTTGATGTGGTTGACATGGTGGGTTTAAGAAAAAAAAAATACAAAATTTTGTTTCTCTCTCTATCTCACGGTTGGCTCTGATACCATAAAGAATTCTTAAGAAATTCTATCTCACCTTAAGATAGAGAGAGCTGGTATTTCATTTATATAGAAACTATTACATTTTGTATATTGTCCATTTAGATGGATATGTATAGAGGAGAAAAAATAGGGAGCAAATCATGTGTAATAGTCGTTAGACTTTCCATAAGAAATAAGGATAGCTAGCTGTGGTATTTTGAATTTGCTAGCTGTCTACCTTCTACAATATAGGTGGTTTTGGTATAGAAATACTTTCCTCCTGATTTTCAGCTACACTTTAAGTTTCGCCCTTTTTTTTTAGAGAGCAACTCTATCTCACTACAAGCTAATTAAGGGAAGCTAAGAGTTCGTTTTCCAACTCATTTAAGGTTGCTACCAAATATAGGAAAATGAGATAGTTTTATAGAAAATACTTTATAGAAAATGACTCATTTTCTATAAAACATTAAAGTTGAAACATAACAGTGTTTTATTTTAAATTGCTATAGAAATATGCTGTCAATTTGTAATCAAAATTATGAGGTCTTTTTACATTCAGGACTAAGCAATTGCCTCAATAACTTGAAAGATAAGACTAATTTGTCTCGAATAATAATTATATCATGCATTATAAGTCCCTCCGGAAGTCCATGTAGTCTCGAATATATATATATATATATATATATATATATATATATATATATATATATATATATATATATATATATTTTTTTTTTTTTTCTTTGGATACTGGCAAATGGTTACTATTGCATTTGCATAAAGAAGAATCATATCTCCAGGAATATTTAAAATATTTACACGTGTGAAATATATTGCATGACAATTCCATCTTTTTCCTTTTGCATCCCTAAACACGGATGACAACTCGTTACGGAACCCCGGTATCGTAGGACAGGGGTGTTATCTGCAGTCACTTAGAAAAATGGGTGGTAGGTTTTTCTTGTCACATCGGGATTGCTTCTAATAATAAGGCTGAATTGTGGACTGTTAGATAAGGTTTAATTACTGCTTGGGACATAGGTATCAAATTTTTAGGTGTTAATGTTGATTCCACTTTTGTTCTTACATGTCTAACTTCTTCTAGGAACTTGGCTCTAAAATTGTTTTCATAATTTCTAATTGTATGATGCTCCTCGACAGGGAATGGGTACGGTCCATCTACACCACACATATACCGTGAAGCAAACTCTGTAGTGGATGGCCTCTTGAAGAAGGGGAGGATGCAAACTAGCTTTTTGGAATCGATTACTGATTGTCCATATTTTGTGTTTTGCAAATATGTATAGGACTTTAAATGTAAATGGACTCCACGTGAATGTCCTTTAGTCCTTGTGACTGGACACCTTTCACAGGTGTCTCTTGGAGAAATCTGATGTATATATATTAACTTTTATTTATTTTTATAAATAAACCACCCATCTTACCAATAAAATAAAAATAAAAATAAATACAGATTTTGAAGAAACGAAGGACAAAAGTACATAAAATTATATACAGAAACTGGGTAAACTAGAACACTTTTGAATGAGTGCATAATAGATCTACAGTCCTTAAATTGGGACAAATTGAATTAGAGCATGCTGACATGCCCCTTATTAGTCACGTCCAAAAAAAAGGCAACTGGTAAAGCCAATACATTCCAACCCCACCCACCTATCTTTCATGGGCTTTTCAGGGAATGACAGGCAAGTTGTTTTTTGATGATGCACGCACGTAATAGATTGTCTTGTATTTACTTTGGAGGTTTTGGAGCACAAGTTTTACACACTTCGAAATATAACATAAAATGGATCACAAAGAGACACGCCCTCTTTAGCTCTCTTGGGTTTGGGTCCCAAAACCAAGTTCACTCGGATAAGGAAACTTTTGTGACCCTTTGATCAAGCTAAATGGTGGAAAGCAACATTCACAATCTTCTTGGCATGGCTCTGGTAATAATTCCCAATTGCTTGATGGGTTTGGTTGAATCTCTTCCTTATGGACCCCACTGGTAGGTGCTGCAGCTTCCTTGAGTGGGCCCCAGCATTCGACTATGTTGAATTCCGGGATGTTGGAGTGAAAGTAAACCCAAACCAAAGCATCCTGCAATTCCGGGTGGTGGTTGAACAAATTTTCATCTCCATGAAAAAAGGCCTTCAAAACCTGTTCATACAAATCGTCCATTTAAGAGATTGATTCAACAAAATTAGAGGAAACTAGTTCATGATTAATATAAAGGTCTAAATAAATGTTTTTACCACAGGGAGTTCTTTGTAGAAGATGAAGAATCTAAGCCTAGCAAACAAATCCAAAAGAAAATGGCCTCCACTTATATGACAATGAACATGAAGAGACATCTTTCCCTTTAATTTCTTCCACTCTGCCACCACTTCATCTCTTTGCAATTTACTGTACCATCCTTGCAACTGAAAATGATATCCAATTTCCAATCTTTTAGGTTCAGAAACATAAATTATGATAAAGACATATATCAACAAAACTGTATTCTATTAACTCTCTGGAATCCCCTGCTATCCTCTGTCTTTCTTTATTATGAATTTCAACCAAAATTATATTTCCTCTAACTTTTTAGAGACAGATTTTTCTAGTTTTAGCAATAGATCCACATCTACTTTCATGATCTCCTTGATCCACTCTAATAGAAGTCTGTAGTCCACTCTTCTCCTTGCTAAATAAGTAAGGAATAGTATGATCCAACCCACAAGATCCCCCCCCCCCCCCCCCCCCCGCTTTCTATGTTTTCCTTTCTAACTTAAAATATAAAATAACATCATCAAATTCCAAATCAAAAGGACCAATATAAAAGTAAAAAAATAATAATCTAACACTGATACTCCATTAGAATATTAAAAGATCACTTTTTGACATATGGGTGTCACAGATCAGGATTACCTGAGAGTTGTTTATTGTCTGTGAGATAGCCAAAGTGAGCTTAGAAGTAATATCACTATGTGTAAGTGTATAGGTCCTTGGAAGCTTCCCTGGATGTTTCTTTTCATCCACTCCTAAAAACAGTACCTTCAGCTTTGAAGCTTCGAATATCGCTGGCCCAAACAACCTCGCTACCTGACCCAATCAAGCACCAAAAAAAAAAAAAAAATTTTACCAAAACAAGTGCTAGAAAGTACAAACCCTTTCTTTTTTAGGGGTCAGAAAACTAAATTCAAAAAACCCAAAAAAAGAGAGACAGAGAGAACTAGTTACAGGAAGAATAGTAAGGTTCCTTTGCTTGGGCCTAGATCTTCTATAAAGAAAGAGAGAGCCTTGCTGCTCAAAGAGTGAAGATTGTTTTAGCTTTGATGGAAGCACAGGAGCAGCAGTCAAAGTGCCCATCTCTCTCTTTTGAGTTAGAGACCTGGTTTAGACCTCTCCCTGTAGCTCCAACCTTTGCGGGTACCCCAAATATTGTTTACTTGTAATTAAACACTTATGATTCTTTTAATAGAAGGAAGACAAATGCTGGTCCTAATGCCGTTGCCTTTTGCTTTTGCTTTTGCTTTGGGATTCTTTTTGCTTTTGCGTGTTTGAAACTTCATGAAGATTTGGGATTCTGGGAGAAGTTAAGTCATAGCATTAGATGCGTGTCGGCTTGTCAATTTGCCCGCGATTGCTGTCGCTTCGAGATTTTAGTTTCTTTACACTGTTGACACGTTGGGGCACTATGCATCTACCACGTGGTGTGACCGGTTCCATATACCATATGCATGTTTCACTCCATTTTACTCTAGAGTTGAATTAGGTTAATTTATGTGTGTCGTGGTAAATAGATGATAACAGTTTTCTATTTGGAAAGTTTTTCTCGTTGGTTTTAAAAGTTTCAATTATGACAAGGAAGCTTGCAAAATTTCAAGATGTCAAAAATTAATAACTATATCATCAATTAAATGATTAAATTTTAAGTTTTTGTAGTTTAAAATTATGTATAAAAAATAATTTTATAGATCAAACAGTGAATTGTTTCAAATTGGCACGAATTTAACATGCATATGTTATGAACATAAATAATATGCTAATGATTAAATTTTCAAAATATTTAGCTGTATTAATTTTTTTAATGAGAGTTATAGCCAAACTTTATCCTTATAATAATATCTTCCTAAACCATAAATCACAATTTCTTTATTTGATTAGATAATAACTTTTTGGGAAATTTGCATTTTAACTCTATAATTTAAAGGGATGTAAAAAAATTAAATCTTATACTTTCAAAAATAATAAATTAGACTTTGAAGTTTCAACAAGTATCAAATCAAATCATATAGTTTCAAAAGGTAACAAAGAGCTGAGTTATTTAGAGAAAAAACAAGACTAAATTACACTTTTAGCCTTTAAAGTTTGGGATTGTTTTCATTTTGACATGTATCTTTTAAAATTTTCATTTTCGTCTTTCATGGTTGATTCTATTTCATATTGACCATGTCATCCATTTTATGTTATTAATCTAATCGTTGAGTGCCTTTCATATTTATTATTTCATAAAATACTAACTTTAAAATATTGTAGAAAGCATAAAATTCATTGTTATTGGCATAAAAACATATTATGGACGGTTAGATAAAGAACGGAACTAGACTATATGGTCAATATGAAAACAGAATCAAACATAATTAGCTAAAATGAAAATTTTGAAAAGTAAACAACTAAACTAAAAACAACTCCAAATTTTTAGAACCAAAGATATACTTTAGTTTACTTCTTTTTCTAAGTGACTCAGATCTTTGTTTGTCTTTTTTCTTTTTTTAATTTAATAGTTAGAGGACGAAAAAATTGAACCATGAATGTCTTAGTTAGAAATATCACAATGTGACAATTAAACTATACCAACGCTCTTAACCTAAACAAATAAAATCATCCCATCCTAATTTAACCCAACACTACCCATTTCCTTTCATAGATTGAATAGTTAATTTCTCATCCTATGGAGGGTTATTGAAAAAAAAAAAAAAAGAAAAAAAAAAGAGGGAAATCGTGAATATTATGATAATCACAATTCACAAGTGAGCAAATATTGTGAAAGATATGGTGCGTGTGGGAGTTTCTCAAAACAAAAAATATGGTGCGTGTGGGACTATTTAATTCCCGGATCTGTAATTCACAACCGTACGATGGCCCTTGTATGGTTGTGTCATTTGTGTGTCATATTGTTGCTTCACAACTTGGAAAAGAGTGTCTCCGTCCAGCGAGAAAGAATGTTGTATTATACTTTGTCATTTATATCAAAATCCAATAAATGAGAGGTATTTATATAAAAATAACTACTACCTCACTAATATATTAAAACATATTTTTTATATGTTAGTGAGGTAGTTATTTTTTTTTATATGTCTCACACTCATTAGATTTTGATACTATTAATATAGTATCATTTAATATCAAATATCTTCTCCAAAGGAGCAACTTATTATAATATATATATATATATATATATATATATAAAATAATGAGAAATTGGATTGGGCCAATAGTGAGGTTGATTTTACCAAAAAGAAAAACCAAAGAAAATGAAAACAAATCAATAATGGAATTTTGTTTTATTGGGTTACTATTTATTAGTTAAATATTTTCTGCTTTATTATTATTATTTATTTTATTTTTAAAAAAGAAGAAGAAAAAAGATAAGAACAAAGCCTAAGACGTTTCTAGACATTTGGTTTATCTGAACCGAAATGACCAAAATCATAATGTTTTTCCATATCAGTTTTTGATACCAGTCATGGCTCTTTACTGAACGGTGAACCATACAAAAATAATACAACATTACCAAGCTAATCTAATTTAACACTGATGAGGCACAGAGGCAGTTAAATTTTGAATCCAAAATTCTAATCCCTACCTAATTTGGGCTGAAAAAAAAGTGATTCATTTAGAAATACGTTACTTGGAACTTTGGCAGCTAGTACGACTGCCTAAACTGATTACTGATATTTAACTCCCTTAATGCTGTACCAATCTACCAAAACCGAAATGGTCATCCATTAATAAATGGCCAGATTCAACCACACTAGCTTGATTTTCCAAGATGCTTAGCAGAAGTTAAACTTTTAAAGTGCTGTTTGGTAGACATGTCTAAACGAATGCTTTCAGTTTATAAACAACATTACACGTATTTTTACATATTTTTTCGTCCACATGTATTTTCACACATATTTTCAAACATATATACCAAACACTCCCTAAGTGGTTCGAGTAGTGACATTTCAATAAATATGTTGTGCTCACGATGATAGTCTCATCAAAGTCTCGATAATATACATAATATTACCCATTGTTGTCACATAGCATTGGTCAATAAACTCACATGAAGTCAGGACCACATCCCTTATCTACAATAAGCACATATTGCGTCGGTACGTCCCGGAGAAATTAATAAACCTGCACGTTTTACACATTTATAAGAGAACGGATGCATGGTTGTCTTTTATTTTGGTCTGTTTACGAATGCAAAAAATCCTCCAAGGCAACTACTTTCAAGTTTTCAGTTTTGGGTTCAAAAAAAAAAAAAAAAAAACAACAACAACAACAACAACAAAAGTTCTGGGTCATCTAAGGGTGTTTGGTGAGTGTTTCCAAATAACAATTTTCAGTTTTTAAACAACATTTCACGTATTTTCACAAACTTTTCTATCCACAAGTATTTCCACAAAAGTTTTGAAATAACAATTTTCAATTTTTAAATACATGTACCAAATGGGCCCCTAGCACTTATAATGATATGCCTCTAACTAAAATATACTAGGCAAATAACTCGTGCTATGCTTGTTATGGAAATTCTATAATAAAAAAAGTCTTCTGTCCGATCATAAAATCTGAAGAGATCTCATAGTTGTGTTTTACTTTTTCTTTTTTTGGAGAAGAGTGTTTAACTTTGTAATGAATGTCTTAAAATAAGAATTAAACTTTAATAACATTTATTATGCATTTTAAATAATAAATAAGACGAAGACGAAGAGACAGGGGATGGAAGAATCATGGAAATAGAAAAAAAAAAAAAAAATTATATATAGATATGTGTGTGTGTTTTGGTTGATTGATTCTTATATTTTGACAAGTCTAAGGCTTTGTTGGGATAGAGGAGTGGAAAATTGTGGAAGGATGAAAAATATTTAGTTTTCCCTCTTATGTGTTTGGTTGGAGGGGTGAAAAAGTAGGAGGATGGAAAACTCTTTTGTTTGGTTGGAGAGAAAAATGGAAGGATGTAAAATGTAATTTATGTAAATTGACTATTATACCCTTGTTACATAATAGGTAAGAAATAAATTTATTTATACTCATTAAATAATATAAAATTTACCACATCATATATATAAATTTATGTTATTATTTTTATTATTATAATGTAAAAATTACAATAATGTACAACTTGATTAGGTCACGTTGAAAAAAAAAAAGTACTACGTCCTTAACATTCTATAATATTTTCACAATAAATCATATGTAGTAAGTTATTACTGATTTTAATTTGAACACATCACTTAAATATTTTTTTTTATCAGTATTAGTTAGTAACAACCCACCACTTAAAATTTATTATGAAAGTATTGTGAAATATTGTAGTGACATTTCTCAATTTTAATTTCTTCTTCTTTATTTTTTTTCCCTTTTTTTTTTTTTTTTACCCATAAGTTTCTTTTCTTTTTTTTCTCTTTTTTTCTCCTCCACACCTTTCCCTTATCTCTATCTTCCTTTTTCTTTTTTCTTTTGTTCTCTGGCACTTGATCTAAGCTCTCTTCACTTTGCTCATTCTTTTCTTCTCTTCGTCTACTCCACTGGTGCTCTCTTCACTTTTTTTTTTATCCTTTTCTTCTCTTCGTCTACTCCACTGGTGCTCTCTTCACTTCTCTTTTTTCTTTTTTCTTTTTTCTTTTCGTCTACTCCAGAGCTGAAGATCTCTCTTTCTTTCTCTCTCTCACACAAACAAATTCTCTCTCATACACACATAGATTACAGGCAGAGAAGTGGAGATCGGCGTTCTACACAGATCAGCCTACATCCTTTTTTTTTTTTTTTTTTTTTTTTGTTCTGGTTTGATTAGTTTTATTTTATTGTTCAAATTTCATTAGACTTATGAGAAAGATTGTTTTTGTGTTTCAAATCTTTTGATTGGGTTTTGAGTTTTTGTTTTGATTGTGGTATGTTTTAGTTTTCTATGCTAAGTTCCGGTGTTTGGTGGTGGTGCTGGGTTTGGTGGTTATTTTCTGCTTCCTTCTTATTTTGCCGCGTTGGGTTGTTGTAGACGTTGGGAGAGGGTATTTGGGTAAAAGTGCTTTCACAGCACTTTCCTCTCCAGATTTTCCTCCCGATTTGGGAGGATGAAAATTGTGGGCCCAGGAGAGAAAATTTTCTCCCAGGTTTTCCTTCCTCCCCATTTTCTCTCCTTTGTCAAACAGTGAAAAATACTGTTTTCCATCCTATTTTCCTCCCTATGTTTTCCATCATCTCTATTTTCACTCCAACCAAACACAGTGTAAAGCTTCAAAAAAATATATAAATAAATAAATTGACCTAACATAAAATGATGAAGGTTAAATTTATCTATAACTATTTAGTTATACATTAATGGATTTTGCCTAGACAATTGATATGGTTACTTTCTACGACTTCTTTAAAAAAATTGAAGGAAAAACTTTTTTTTTTTAAAGTGCCCTTTAATCTTCTATACAAATTAGAATTCAAAACAAAAAATTCCAAGAAGAGAAGGCTAATAAATATAGTAACTTTCTGTTGACTCATCTGAGGGTCATTTTGCTAACCAAAGGTCCAAAGCTTTGAAGGCCAAATCCTTCACTGCACCAAACCTTCACACCAAAGAAAATTCAGCAGCAGCAAAAAGCCCATTGAAAAGAACAAATAAACCCATCACTCTTTCTCAGAGTATTCATATTGGTGGCATTAAAATAGCTAAAAATGTTATTTTAGCACCCAAAACATTAAGAAGTATAATATATTGGCGGTGGTAAAGCTATAAAATTTTACAACCTAGTTACAGTAAATTATCATCTATGATAGTTTACTATAACTCCAAAGTGATAAAAAATTAATATTTGTTTATTTTGTGGGTGGTGGCTTTTTCTCATTAAAATATGTTATCTCTGTTTCTTTAAAAAAAAGAAAAAAAAATTTCTCTCTCTCTCTCTCCACTGAAATGATGAAACCACTAAACCAAAGAAATCCTCCTCAAAACAATCATCAACCTGATGAAGTAGAAGGCAAGGATATGTTCTATATGATTTATTATTGGATTTCTTAGCATTTATTGTTGCTACGCTCTTGTTAAGTCATATTTGGTCCATTCGGTCCATTTCAATTCATTCGGTCCACTTTAGTCCATTTCAGTCCACTTTAGCACACTTTGGTCCATTCAGTTTATTTCGTCCATTCAGTCCACTTCAAACTATTTTGAACTAATTGGGTCTTAATTTGATTATTTTTCTAGATTGCCTTTTTAGTTTTTGGCTCGAAAATTCTTTTTTTTCTTAATTTTTGGGTTGAAAAAAAAGAAATTTTTATTCTATTTGGGCCAAACTCTTTAGTTTTGAGCTAAAAAATACAAATAAAATAGGCATTAGAAATTAGAAATATGAGCTCTAAAATAGCAATAAAAAATGATAAATAATTACAAGATTACCTTAAAACTCAAGTTTCAATAATATATGCATTATACTTAAATTTGAAAAAAAAAAAAAAAAACTACAATTCTAAACTTATAGAATAATTTAAACTTAATGCAACATCTTACATGTATTCCATGGAATGAGGGTTTACATTTTTTTTTTTTTAATATTCTTGGATATGTTCAAATTTGTCAACCGATTATGGTATATTTTTTAAGAAAATCATTTTAATAACGTCTTCTCTATTTATATAAAACAATATTATAAATATGTAATTTAAATTTTTTTATTTAATTATGTTTTTCATATATATTCTTATAAAATAATTGTATTACATTTTTCCAGATATTGCGACTAGTATCATTAATTATGCATAACTGATTAATCCAGAATTTAAAATTTGTCATAATTGAACTTGATGGATAAATTATGCTGCATAATAAATAAACGGATGTAAACAGAAACCAATCCTAGTGTTGGAAGGGGAAAAAAATAGAGTATTTCAACCGTATTCTATGCGTACTAAAGCATGCAAGCATCAACCATCAAATTCAAAAGGCTCTCTAGCTACCCTTCAAGAAATTCACACACAAAAAGTGTTAGAGATATATTAGCCCATTAGTTGGGCCTATACTAATGGGCTAATATATCTCTAACAAAAAGAAAATAATATACGTTTATGACAATTAGTTAATACAAGTATAACTACTACATTAAGAATGGCATAAACAACAATAATTACAAAAACATGCAAACCTGTATACTAAACCAGAAACTGTGGCCATTTACTATAACAGTTACTACTAGTTCCTGGTGGGCATACCATAAAGAGAAATATCACTTACAAAAGAAATTGAAAATAAAAAGAACACTTACATATAAAGCAAAAAGGAAAATGATACAATAAATCATCTGGTCATATACAGTTTTATCGAGTTCTGTCTGAGTAAGTTTGGCCAAACAAACAACACTATATATGATATATGGCCCAATTTCCTTTTGCCAGAGCACATGAACTCACACAATTTATTACTTGGCTGCATTATTGTATTGTCAACACACAGTAACAAGACCATTAAAGCCATTAAAGCCTTTAATCTGTATAGGTTTTAGAATAACTATATTTTTTTTTATAGCTGTAGTGCCCACTTCATCTTTTAGGTGGTCCTATGAACAATTCTGTTTCCACGTCCAGACTTCGTCTGTTCACTTCTCTCTGTTTGCTTGATGGGTGTAGTGGTGGCAGGCCACACTGCACATATTGATGCTACACTTATCACAAGTCGTACATAACTCAAAAACAAACTATATATCTTCTGGGCTAGAATGTGTTCTTGTTAATATATCACAAACTAATTTAAAAGTTTCAATATTATATTAGAGATAACTTAATCTCTCTATGCACTATCTCGGAATTTTGGTGCAAGAACTGTTTAGAGATGTCCATATAACTTGAAGTTCAAAGGAAAATTGAGACGAAATGAATTTACCTTGGCACGTAACTTTGCATTCTCTTCCAATTGGAATTTCTCCTAAATAAAGCCAAATGAAAATATGTCAAATACAATCGATATTATCTTGGAGATACAAACCACAAACAGTAGTGTTACATCTTTACCTGTTCCCTTAACTGCTCAATTTGCTCCCTAAATAATTGGTTCTGCGTACATATGCAAAGTCAAATGCGTTACAGCGTCAATAATGTACTTAGCTCAATGTAGTAACAGTAAGCTTCATGATATTGTATAATGTTCACAAATACTGATCCCGACCATAGTTAACATCTACTGTGCCTACTCCGAAAGAAAGAAAGAAAAAGAAAAGTGTGCTAACCACAAGTTTGAAGTTACTGTTCATAATATTTGTAAAATTTTTTTATATATATTTGTGAAGTTGGATTTACCTTTCTTGCCCTAATTTTAGTTAGGCTTCGCTCCAACTGGTTCTCAACCTGTTGTAGCTCATCAATTGGACATAATTCCAAACCATCTCCCAAGAGTTTTCTATAATATTCAAATTTCAAAGTATAAACAGACTGTAATAGTGATAAACAAAAGAAACTACAAAGAATCTTCTAGTGCTGAGTTTTAAACTAGGTCTCGAACCGTTTAGATACTTCAAGAAGCTCGAGTTTCTTTTCCAAGCTCTGAGTGTCTTCCTTCACATGCTGCATGCAAATTAAAACAATAACCAAAACTGTGTAATATGTTTACAAGCATGATCATATTATGCTGTTTTCTTTGACACTTCTATGTACAAAGATAATACATTAATACTACTAGGAGAACCATCATATATAAGTTGAAGTATCTCTCATCGAGTGGTGAACCTTAACCACCATCATTTACAAACTCATGTACTTCCATTCTGCCCTCAAATTCTCATGAACGTGTTGGTTGCAAGGTTGATTATTGAACTTTAGCAAATATGTTCGTTGGAATAAAAAGGGGAAATTCATAAACTATTATAAACAGCTTGGTTATAGCACATTGTGTAAACGCTTTCATTGTACTATAGCATGAGACTAATTCCCAAATAAATCACAACAGTATCCCATATATATTTCAACTTGCTGATGATGCATGGCTACAATAGACATATATATGAGGGGATAATGAAATTTAAGGAAAGTTATTTGGTCATGACGGATGAGGCTGCATTTGTGCCACAATTAATGACAGATTTTCATTATGACAAAAACTACAACTCCAGCAATTTAGTAGAGAATAATGTGCTATCTAGATAATTAAAAGATAAATTTTCATCATTATGAAGAAATCAAGAATATTATTAGCAACGGATTTGTATCTTATGTTGCTAGCTCATTGTCATCTCCTATACTAAAAGCAAATGGAGGGCAAACCTGATTAGTTCCTTCAGATTTTCCGTTGAGTCCTTGGTCCTTGGATCTCTTCTGATAACGTTCTATCGTCTTGCTCATACTGAAGCATCTCCAGTTCACAACAAGAAGAGAATACATGGAAACAACATTTTAACATCTTTCATTAGTATACACTTCTCATATTTGCAACTTTAAATTAATATAGGCGGCTTGACTTGCCAGTATATAATGGAATCAAGATCACAAATGTTTAACAAGTTTGTAATCTTTCTCATGTTAATCATCACTTTTGTTTAATTGTTCATTATACTAGTTGAGAGATTCTGAACCACATTTTTGTACCATAAACTATGGAATGCGTTTTTATTTTGTTTATAAACTTTTGTTTTAATTTGGATTTGGTTTAGGTCCGGTGCACTGGACCTGGTCAGATAGTGACACGTATCCAAAAATAGACATGTCATCATCTCAACGGGTCTAGTACTATTGGACACTAAACTTAAGTCTGACCCTTTTAATTTTAACCCTAAACATTATTGTTTGTTTCTATTTTTATGTGAAAACTTCCATTAATTAATTTTGGATAAATTGGTTCTCCAAATTATAACAGAGAAATGATTTTAATGTAATCTCTCATTGCATATGAGAATGAAAGAGATATTGTATTTATAGTTATAAATACATGATAAGATATCAAATGAATCAAAAATTCAAACATACAAACTTGAAATACAAATTTCAAATAGATATTATTTACATATTATCTAACACGCCCCTCAAGGTGAAGGTTCGCTAGAGGAAATCTTGTTAACGAAAAAAATGAAAATCTCACTTCACATGTCTAGTGTATACATCGAAAACCGGATTGACAATGGGATAAATAGTATCAATATTGTCACATCTAGTGTAGGAACAGTGGATAGTGAGATACCAAGTTCACATAATAGTGATTGAATCCAAGATAGTTGGGCAACAAGTTCATACTCACGAGGACCAAGAGATAAGCTTATGGACAAGGAAAAAAGTAAAAGTACTAGAGCTCAATATACATTTGAAGATGCTTGAAGATAGGAAGGCCATAGTGAACAATGTGCTTGAGATTGCATTAAATATGCTTGACAATACTCCAATGATCAACAGATAGATAATGCATAAATTGACAGAATTTGATCACAACAAATGCAATATTAAGCTTTATAAGGGTCAGATTTTGTAGAGTATTGACAATCTGACAATAAAGTGAAGAATTGACAAAAGACCTACCACCAGTCTTGGAAACTTTGTTGGAGGCCAAACTTAGAATGACAACACTTGTGTAAGAATGGGTGTAGACTGCCTATCAAATGTTTGCACTGATGTAAACGAGTGTTTTGGTTAATGGCTAAAAATGAATGATAATTTTTTTGGTCAAAAGACACCCATGTGTGAGTTGAGGATTTATTTATTACGTTAGTATGAAAGCATTATTATTTATATTGGGTTATTGTGAGTATTAAGTTTGTGAATTGGAACTAAGAGATTTTTTTTTTTTTTTAATTAATGAAATTTAGGTTTGCTTGCATCTGTTTTTGTGAATTGGTTTGAATTTGTAAGTGATTGTAAGTATAGTTTGTAGAGATGATCAAGTCTTTGTAATCCATATAGTTGATAATAGATTTTGCTTGACATTATCAGGAGAGTGGTCATCAAGTTAATCAAATCACCTTAAACTTTATTATCTTGCTTACATGTTTCGATTTCTTAGTTGTATGAAAGTTCTTCCGTTAGTCCCCAAATTCTACCAAACTGATAGATGAGCTTTTCGTGTCATAGAAAGTATTAATAGGTTGATACTAAAAGAAATTACAAAATTTAAGGTTAAATTCCTAAAATCAAAAGTTTAAGAAAGAAATAAAACTTTCCCCAACTTTTAAGGTTCAAAAATGCGATTTAACATTTTATTTTCAAAACAACTAACATTTTAGTCCATCATAATTAATCAATCTCTCTATCAATTTTGTCCGTCATAATATACTTAACCTTATTATGAAACCTAACTAAATTTTAGTTCCAAAACAAGTAGTTCACCTATAAATTGATCTCCAAATCATTTGTTGAATTATTACCACATGCTATTACATAATATGTCCGATATTCTAGTAGTTATTTTTCGGAAGGCTTAAATACGTTAATGTTCTTTAAAACTAAACACACACCGCTTATAATTTCTCAGAAGGCGTGATCAACTAAAAACTAACACGTTCCATAGAGACTAAAAAATATCATTTTAATTTGGTTAAAATCAACGTCTTTTCTTTCTCAAAAAAAAAAATCAACATCTTTAAGTATTTTTAGGGATTAAAAATGATTTCTTTAAGTTTCTTATTGACTAAAAGTGACCACTTTAAAATTTAGAAATGAAAAGTTCTCATAGACAAGAGTTTAAAGACTAACAATGTATTTCTACCCAAAAAAATAGCGCGCAGAAGTTTTAATAATGTCATGTTCCCATTCCTAGTTATTTAGAACTATCCTTTCCAACATCCTAGGACTCTAAAGATCCAGAATGGATGTCTCATAAACTGATGTTGCATAGGCTTGTAAAAGTTGAATTTAAAACACACGGACAATGCAACTCCTCTACAAATTTAATTTTACAAGAATTTTTTACTAGTAGTGAAAAGTGAAACACTCATTCCCTCTCAAATTTTTATAAAATTAAACAAGAAAGTTGAATTTTGCTTTGCTTATATAAAGGCACCATAAACTTGATTAACAGAGTCAAAAATATTCTAATGTTGAGGACTATAATTTGACTCCCTATAACCACTCTAAAAATAGACCTATGTGACGTGATGTCGAATGTCATAAAAGATATGAGTGTGTCTTCCTTATTACCAATTGGTTTTGAGGTGGAATGATACAGCTCACGGTTTGACATTCTAAAAAATATCCTAATTGATCCCTTACTATATTTTTTTTACCCTAATTTGACTAGAAAATCATTAAAAATGCCCAAATTGAGTAAATAACAACCTAAAATCTAAATTTCTAAAAATCACATAAGATATATTTAAAAAAAAAAAAAAAAACCATCCGCTCAATCAACCAATATTAAGGAAAACCCATCCGAAAGTTTTACAGCCAATCTTCCACAAATAATAAATTATCGTTACTCATACAACTTTGTTCGAAAAATTGGCTCAGTTGCATCCTTTCATCTATTGAATCTCATGGAATTGGATCTCACTCCACGAATTCTTTCAAAATATGATCAAATATTTCCTCTTTATTCTCACAAAAATAAGAACCCTTAAGATTCAATCTTATGCTGATTGAGGAACAATTAAAAAACATATCTTTCCAAGTGAAATCATCCACCTTCATCAAAATTGCTTTCTTTGGAACTTTAATCTAACAATACAAGGTTATTCAAGTCAACAGGTGTATGTGTTTTCATGTTTATAAGAATACTCTTTGGACTCTCATCAAACACTTAGTCTACATAACCCTCTTGTAAGGTTCTATTACATAAAGAACTGACCTCCAAGATATATAGAGCTAACCTCCAATATAACGTGGATTTGGATGGCAGTTTTGAAGCCTATTGAAAATGGACAAGGCAGTGAGTTGGTTTGACACTGCATCAAACAGCTCCTCCATCCGTTGAAAGCATGCCTCTAGTTGCTCATTACATTCATGTCATCTATGGCAGCATGCCTTCACCCATATGCTCCCTTTCATGTTATAGCAGGAACCTATCCTCTAAAACCAACTAATGCAGTATTGACATGTAGAAACTGAATCTAAAACAAGCGAACAACATAACTCTTCTAGAAACCTAATTCTATAAGAATTTTAGACTGGTAGGTAGACGTGGCAAAATTGGAACTAAACCCGTTAATCTGCTTGAACTCATAGGAAAAATATGGGTATAAGTAGATGTTTTTTGAACCCATAGAAAATAGGTCAACTCAAAACCGTTTAAGACCTAGTTGGGTCGAGGTGATCTGCATATCAACCCATTTTATAACACGCAAACTTTTCAGTTTTTTTTGTAGCTCTTTTCTTTCGCTTATTAACCTTAAGTATTTAAGTATTATTTAACTTAAAAATTGTAAATTTAAAGATTTTGTGTATTATTAAATTTTTATTTTTGAGTGCTTTGATTTATTTGTTCTCTTCTTTATATTAAAAGAAAGACAAAAAGATATGATTAAGTTTTTTTTTTTTTTTTTAATTTTATATGCTTTTTATTTTAAAAAACACAGGTCATACCAAATCAACTCAACCCTTAAAAGACTAGGTTAGGGCTATAAGATAACCTATTTAGCATGACTCATTTCTTATCCCCCTTAAATATTTTATAAAATTCAACCAAAAAATTGATTTTCGTTTTAGACGTTCTAGGCCTATATAAAGGCACCATAAAACTTGATTACTAGGTAACAATAACAATAACAATAACAATAATAATAATAATAATAATAATAATAATAATAATAACACTCTAAAAGAAATTCTAATTGACACCTTTCAATATTTGGACTCTAATTTGATTAGGAAAGCACTAAAAACAACTAAAATTGAGATAATAACAATTTAGAATCTAAAATTTCAAAATTTTAATAATTGTAGTTTGCTTGATCAACCAATATGCCTTCATGCTCTAATACTTGAAATATGCTGCCAATTTCCTCCTAAGTTAGGGTGCTTGCTTATTCACATTTAAATAAGATCAACCTAGTTCTAAGGAATAAACACGCCCAATGAGTTCCTGCTCCAAATATTTCTTAATGCATTAGTCAAAAGCAACTAACAGCCAAAAGCAACCTTGTTTTTTCATCTTCTTCAGTGCAAACATCAAACAGGCATGACAGTACTTGAAGCTTATGAGCCAATAGTGATATGGAATTATCAACCAAGAAGAACAATAATATAACGGTAGCATGAATGACAACTGACAAGACAACCTGCATAATGACGGACATCTGTGACTGTTGGATGCAACAAGGCAATCAATGGTTCAGTGGTGACAACAAAATTATGACAAGCCAGTGAATTCAACAGTAATACAACTGTGAAACAATGCAATGTTGTGACTTGAGGACTTTAATACATGATTGACTAGCTACACGTACGACGTCCGTAGATGAAATATAATGCAACCATTATCAAAATGTTATGGAGATTTAAGATTTAAGAACTGATGCTGGCAGGCCACTTTAATCAGGTATTGAAGATTTACAACTTCAATTTTAGAGTTAATCAAGTTTCAAAATAAAATGAAATTTAAATATGAAGATTATGCAAGTTCATGCGATGTTGAAGATTAAGTACTTTTTTTATAACTAAATAAAACCTACATGGTAATTAGTATGAAAAGTTTAAACTTGGAGAACCACTTTAATGAGGCAATACTTGATAAAATATATCTCATTTAGGGACGTGCAGCCCACTTGCCCATTCGCCAAAACTGACCCACTTGTTAGATTGGTTTTTAGGGGTTGATGGGTTGCCAAAATAAATTTTGTTATAGGTTGGGTTAGATTCGGGTTAAAAGATTCACAAATCTGCCTAAACTACCTATATTTAAAATATATATTATATGTTTTTGGTAATACTCTCTTACCACTCTCCCTAATATAAATCAAAAATCCTAACTTATTTTCTCATTTTAACTCTCAATCTCTCACTTTCATCTCTCCTTACTTAGAATTTGAGTACAATGATGCTACTATTTAGAATTTTCTGAAGATGGCAGGGGGCAACAAACAGTTGTAATATTGCAACTATTCTATTTTATTTCTAAATTGAGTTGAGATAAAAAACTATTTGATATCTTACTATCTAAATGTCATTTGGTTTGGTTATTGTATGGTGCTATGCTTGAAATTTTTGGAAGATGGTAGGGTCACTTGTAATACTGCTAGTTGATGTTATTCTAATGCTTTTTTTTTTTAATAATAAAAAAAATGACCAACCAAATCCACGTGGGTTGGGTTAGGTTGAGGTTTTTTTAACCTAACCATAGTGGGTTGGATTGAAAAAATCCTCTCAACCTAACTCATGAACACCCTCTCATTTTCACTTTAATGTGATTCTTCTTCCCATGGTGTTTGCAATGCCTAACTTAAAGAAAAAAGAAGATAAATATTAAGAAGAAGAAAGTAAAACAAACTTTAGTAATGCTAGACAAATGAACACCCCAAGCAAAAAAATTCTTCAAACATACATGTACGGCCATCATTTGCCTTTCTCAATTTTAAAGCCAAATGACTTCTATTAGGTATTTTAGGTGTTGGTTATTTTCACACTAATATAGTTGTAATCTTTACAAAACTTTACTTAGAATGTCAAAAATTCAATGTAATTGTTTTTGTTAGGGAAATTTTTATGTAATTGGCTAATTTTTTGACAAAACGCACTTTACTTGTAATTGTATAGATCTAGGATATGTTTAGTGCTTCAAGAAACAAGTGTTCAAATTAAGTATTGAAGTTATGTAAGTCTGACCAAGAAATAAGTGAAGGAAGTGTTGTTTATTAAAACTCAACAGCAATCTCGACAAAAAGACTTCTATTGAAATTTAATGTTAAAGCTCGACACAAGCTGTATCTGTCGAGAATTAAGAAATCAGACTTTTCAAATCTGATTACACGCATATTCCTATGTATTTGTGAGAAAATGGACGATCAAGATGAAATTCATACAGCCTATGCTAAATTATACAAGGTTTCCAAGAAGTATGAGAAACTGTACAGGCTGGCCACCAAGAAGCTAAGTGATATGGAACTAAATCGAGAGGAGAACTCTACCAAGGTTGATGAAGCCAATCAAGTCATTGGAGCACTGCGATTTGAGAACAATTTATTGGCCAAAAGAACCAAGAAGCTTGAAGCGGAACTATTTCAAGTCAGAGCTCAATTGGAGAGGACTTCCAATGCAAAACTCGATGAGATGCTAAGTTTTCAAAAAGCGGCTTCTGACAAAACTTGTTTAGGGTATGATTTCTCTTTTCCTAATATTGCCTCCTCTAATACAACTATGTTTGTCTCACCTGCTAATAATGTTAATTCTAAGAACAATTAATCTAAAACTGAAATAGCCAGTGAGAACTTAGAAAAGGGAAAATATATTCTAGGAGCACCTCCTAAGTTTGAAAAGAAAGAGACTAGAAACCCTTGGACTAAGAAGGCAAACAACAAAAAGTCTCAACAAAAGAAGCTGCATTTCTGTCATCACTATGGAGCTACAAGGCATACTCATCCTAATTGCTATAAGTGGTTAGCTACACAACAAAGTAATAGTATGGTCTCATCTAAAAATTAGAATCAGTTTCCATCCTCTCTTGCTCCTTTGGGAGATCTTCTCAATGCCCTCATGGTCTTTTCGAATTTAAACAGTTTCAATTATTCCCCCTCACTTCTGGGTCAAAGGTTCACACAAAGAAAAGGTTCTTCCAAGGTATGGAAGAAAAAAAGCTCAAAGTGATTCAGTCACTTTTTCTCTCCCTTTTATGTTTTGCATTATTTGTTTGTTTTGCTTTCTAGCTTTTGAGTCAGTTTGGTTTTATACTTTGTATGTTTCTTTATGTTTTTGTTTGGTGGTTTTTTCAGTTTTTACTTTATTTATTATTTTTTTTTTCATAAAAATTAAAAAAAAAAATTGAAAAATCAGAAAAAAAAAAAAAAAAAAAAAAGTGTTTATGTGTATATTGGTACTTGTGTACATTGAATGGCTATTGAAATATAGTTTATAAACTTTGTATCTCTTGTAATTTAGATGAGCATTTTAATGCACAACTAAGCAAGTGAGTTTTGTGACTCATGTTGATAATGAGTACGATTAAGTAATCTTTTATACTTAATACTCATATCACTCTTTTTGACGGGAAGGACTAGAAAATCCTAAAAGAAAGCCATAAATAACCATCTCACCATTAAAACCTGCCAATCATGTATAACATTTGTGTGCTTCAGTGTAGCAAAATTGTGATGTTTTGGCTTACATAATTGGGTATTTCTTTTCTCTCTTATATGTCCATGCATGATATGTTCAAAAAGAAAATATGCAAAGAATATAAAAGCAAAAATAATTAAAATGCTTTTAAAAATGGTTGTAAGCGTGTTTCTAGGAGATGTGGGAGTATTTTGATGTACCTCTAAAGTGATAGTTTCCATCAAACAGTTATGATTGTGTGTGAGTATATTAGATTTTCTCATATCTCAAATTGTCATAATATAAAAAACATATACACTCTTGCTATATTTCACACACAACACACAAAATTCTTTACTACTTTTGATACATGTGCAGGTACAATGTGATTTGGTCATCACAAGGAATACATGTGTTAATATATATGCTCACTAAACTGTCTTAACTTATTTTTAATATATAAAATTGGTTAGACTTGTTATGTGTGTGTGTGTTTAGATCTATGCTTTGCATATATGTTGAGAGTTGTTTTGAGAGCTTAACATGTTTGGATCTTTGTTTGAGTAGCTTGCTTGTTACCTTCATCTCTTTATGTTTTTCCTCCTTGAAAAACTCTTTTTATTCAAGCTCGACAGCTTCTAGAAAAATCCTTGATAGATTCTTGACAGCTTCTTCGATCCATCAAGCCATATTTCTGATCATTCTATTTGCTCGATAGCTTCTCGATAGATTCTCGATCCATTGAGGTGAGTTTTGCCACTGACAGATCCTCGATAGCACCTCAACAGATTCATTTCTGTTGAGATTTAGTGCTTGACATATCTCGACAGATACTTTGATCCATCGAGCTGCGTTTTCTATATATAGTTGAGGCGCGATTCAGACTTCACCTTTTCATTTCTCTCTAGAAAAAAAACACTTCTCTCTCGCCCTATACACTTTCCTTTCACTCAAATCTCCTCTCCTACTCCTTTTTTGGCCTAGATCAATCTTCAATCTCTTGGTAAGTGTTCTAAATCCCTTCATTTACATGCATTCATGCATTTAAGACCTAGGTTTTGGGTTTTTGAAATTTTTGGGGGTTCTTGAGATTTTTGTGAAATTTTTGGGTTGGGTTGTGTTGTTTTGGTAATCTATGCTCATGCATTGCATTCTCATTGTATTATAACAATGTTTCATGCATTTTAGATGTGTGATTGATTATTGTTGTTTGAGTGCTGGTAGGTTTGGATTGGGTTTTTACCCATGATGCTTTTAAATTTTGCACGTCACATGTTCATGCATTCATGCATACATTATATTTTTTTCATTCCTTTTCTGGTTTGTGATGTGTTCTATTCTCTCTCTCTCTCTCTCTCTCTCTCTCTCTCTCTCAGATAGACGTGCCATGACACCCAAAGTGCACAAATCCACTCCGGTTTGAAATCTTCTTCGTGGTTCCGAGTCATCCTCTTCTAATCCTCCTATTACCTCTCACATTTGGTTCTGTGATGAGAAGGCCAAGACAAACTTCTTTGAGAACTTCCAGAACTGTGGTGTTCATCTAGAACGCTAGGTCATTCTGTCGGACTTGAGGATGGGAGTCCCTCTGTGGGAAACTCGAGAGGTGTTCGGTCGTGTTCATTCAAGAGTTTTACTCCAACATGCACGTCATCGATAACTCTGTACCTTGTTTTGTTACCACATTCCGAGGTACATGTATTGTAGTTACTCCGGATCTTATATCCAAGATACTACACATTCTCAGGATAGTGCATCCTGACTACCTTAGCTGTGAATGTCTTTGGACTGTGTCCAGAGACGAGCTTATCCCTCACTTTTGTGAGACTCCTTCTATATGGGGTGGTAAGCTAAACATGCTCGGGCTTTGTCAAAGGCCTGAGATTCCTTAACATAGTGATGACATTCACTTTTACACTTTTGTCTCACTATAACTCCATCACTGAGCCTCATGCTTATTTTCTTCTTTCCATGATAGAGGATCTTTCCATTGACTTTCTCTCTCACCTCATCACATCTATCATAGATGTGTATCAGGATATTGTTACCCTTGATAAGCTCATCATTCCTTTGGCTATCACGCAGATCCTTTAGCACTTCTCCATTTCTATTCCTCTCTCTCCTCTTTTCACATTTATAGGTGCCATCAGTGCCGATTTTGTTTGGCGGAGCGAGGCCCAGCTTCAATCAAAGCAGCCATGAATGGAGACAGATGATCCTACAACTTCTGCTATTCCACCTTCTTCTTCGGCTCCTTCCACCTCTGCTCCTTCTTCCTCGGCAGCTGGTGTGACTCTTGAGGCCATCATGGCGCAGCTTCAGTGGATGGATACTTGTCTTGACTATCTCACTGATAAGATGTGTCAGATGAACACTCAAGTAGGATGCATTGCACGCTGACAGGCTCGCATGGCTGGTTTTGCACCCCCTCCCTCTCCTTCTCCAGAAGCCTCAACTGACGAGGATGATGATGCTGGTGCTGATGAGGATGTTGCTAGCTCTTCCATTGATGACGAGATGACGACCTCTCAGTGACTTGCACTTTGTCATTCGTGACAAAAAGGGGAAGTAATTTTGGGTTTAAGAGTAGTCTTGTACTTAAGGGAAGAGTTAGTATAGGACTTTTTTTTGACAGGGGGAGTGTATGTAGATTTTGAGGGATGTAGTGAGGTTTACATGTACTATGTATTGAGGTTTACATGAACTTTTCTTTCTTTTTAGTTATAGCCTCTTGTATACTAGTCTTGTGACTATTTTTTTGACATACATTGTACTTTATTTTCATATATATGATGGTGTATGTTTTTTCTTCACCTATCTCTACATGTGTTATTTCTTTTCTATCTTTATACACATGTTTCTTTATGTATGCAATCTTAATTTCTATTTCACATATGATGCATTGATGAGTTTTGTTTAAGTGTTTCAAAAAGACAGGTTGTGAAAGTCTACCATGCCATGAACTCTCTTTTTGCAAAGTTTTTCAAGAGTTTATATTAGGATTAGATTTTTTTGTAATCCAACAAGTGGTTATGAGTTTAATGATTTAAGACTTCTCTTATGATTCATTTGTTTGTTATGGTTTTGTCAAGGATTGCCAAATTGAGAGATTGTTAGGAACATTTTTATGTAATTGGCTAATCACTTGATAAAATGCACTTTACTTGTAATTTGGTAGATTTATGATGAGTTTAGTACTTCAAAAAATAAGTGTTCAAGTTAAGTATTGAAGTCATGCAAGTCTGACTAAGAAACAAGTAAAGGAAGTGTTGTTCATTAAAACTCGATAGCAATCTCAATAGAAAGAATTTTATCGAGATTTAATGTTGAAGCTCAACAGAAGCTCAACACAAGCTGTATCTGTTGAGAATTACGAAATCAAACTTTTCAGATCTGATTACACGCATTTTCCTATGTATTTGTGTAGTGTTTTTTTTCTCACAATCCTAGATATTCATAAGGATTATTTTAAGAGTGGTCACAAGTGGTTGCAAGAAATATACATGCATATTGTGACCGGAGGCAGATATTGTTCTAGTTCATCATTCTCTCTATGGAAGTTACTGCGTCTTTACGCCAAGGATTTTGTGACCAAGGAGCTTCTTGATCTTCATTGTTGATGAACTCAAGAACTTTGTAGTCAACATCTTCTTCAAGTTGGTGAGTTATTCACGTACTGGGATCCGTATATCATTAGTTAGTCCGTACAAGGATTTGTGCATTGAAATGAGAGATTATCGATACAATACAAGTCCAATTGAGTATTGGAGTAAGGGTTCAACTGTAGGTTGATATTTCAAGATAAGCCAAAGGGTTTGGTAAGATTCCTTATACTTGTAACCGCTTATGATTGATAATAGTGGATTCTCGGAAGTGGTGACCTTAAATTCATCTGGTGGAGTTTTGTCTTGGTAGTTTTCCCTATTCATAAACAAATCACCTGTGTCAAATTTATTTTCCGCTACATTTAGTTATTTGGTGATTTGTTTGTACTACCATACTATTACATGTAATTTGACTAATTAATTAACTTAGGTAATTAATTAATTTGCAAGGGGTCAATTCATTTTACCTCAACAATTTTCAATGTCATATGTAATCATTTGGTTTAGTTAATGTTGAAGTCAAATGAAACTTGTCACTGTGCAAGTCTAGAGAATTTTGATCAAACAAAATTAAGCAATTTTTTAAAACTATCGGACAGAAGTTTCGCCTGATTTTGATCAAGTAAACCTCTTATGGAAAGCAACCGACTTTGCCTTCTCAGTTCATTTGTAGCCGATCAACCCTTGGTTTGTACACCTTATAAGAACCAAAAAAATAACCATAATATATATTCCATAAAGAAAGATAGAACAAGTATTCAAGAGAAAACCTCTGTCCAAGTGTTCAAATCTTTCACGCTCTCCAATTGATATACACTTGAGAGGAAATTTCACTACCAAACACATGATCACCATCTATTTTGTTAGGGTGATGTTATGAAATATTTAAACCACGAAGATGTTGCAAAATCTTCAAGTGGCCATGTTGTAACCAAAAGATTGGTTTGGGGATCGGTGATAGACTTGCAGTACTAAATCACTATGAAGACTAAAGGTTGGTTCAGCTATTACAACAGAAGCAAAGAGCTCGAATACAGTGTCTATTACATGTGCTGGATGTCTAGTAAGTTAGTCTGTATTGCAACAATCTCTAAAATGGATTTGGTAAGTTGAGCTTTGTATGGTGTTTTTACCGTTTTGGATTTTTACTCCGTAAACAAACCCTTTTCTCTATGTGCGTGAATATTTGTTTTCTGTTGTGATTACGTTTTTCATGTTGCACTTGAACATGAATAATTGAATAAATAACTATATGTGATAGATAAGCCGGTTAGGGATCTAAATGCAATTTTTCAACTTCAATAATCTAATTAGCTTTTAGTTGTGCCCTAGTTTCAGTCATTTGTATGTTAGTAGTACAAATTGTATATTTATAAGGAGATTTCTTGCGAAAGAGGGCCTATGTTGCTGATATCTTTTTTCTTTTTTCTCAAACTTAATAATGCTTAATTTAATGCTCAATTAGAAGGACTGGACTTGCAATTTACTCGGTCCAAATGCATTTTTACTATATGCAAATCTTAAGTTTAATGTAGATTAGGGAGGTGCAATATGCTAGATCATGCTTCACATATATGCTCCAAACTTCTAAAATCCAGCTGAGCAAAAACTAGGATGCAGTACTGTGACATCCTGAAACTCCAGCCGGTTTACCTCTTTTTCTGTGGGTGACTCCAATGACATCATAAAAGAGAAGGAAAGAAAATAAGAAAAAATGGAACCAATAAATTATATTAACTTTTCAGTAAGAAGTGACATCTCTATATATCAGCACTTTAGTCACTGTCTCAGTCACGAACGAAGCATACGAACGTGTTTGGTACATTAATTTAAAAATTAAAAATGTGTTTGAAAATGTGTAAAAATATATATATATATAAAAAAATGTGTGAAAATATATATAATATTATTTAAAAATTAAAAACATGTATTTAAGTAGTGTACCAAACACTTCCTAACTTTCCCAATCACCATGCACGAAGCAGCATATATATAACTTTCCTAATTAACATGCACGAAGCAGTTAAAACTTATAACCACTTAAATAACAAAAGCAACAGAATACTTTTTATTCAATTAGCTAATAAACCAATCCTTAGGTAGGACAATACGAGTATTAGCTTGCTTATTTGCTGGAAAAGATTCCTAGTAAAGGAGCAAATCTAATTATTATCTATTTCCCATCAAATGACAATCAAACACCTTTTCTCTCTCAAATAATGCATGTAACTTGATAAAAGACGAAGCAAAAAAATTAGTAGGTTGAGGTCTGAATCATAAGTTTATGGTTCATTCACAATTTCAAATAAATTTAAATATCCTGTCTTATTTAAGGCTTGAAAGAAGTAGAAGAATCATTATAATTACACATGACAAAAAAGTTTTATTTTACTAAACTACAACAATATAGTTCTAGTCTCAAAAACTTTGAGATAGAGGCAACCACATGTATTCTTCATCATTGCTCTATCCTAACTAAAATCATATATATACAGGAACCACCTATGTCTTATTCTTTATTGATGTATTAATCTCTCTTCTTTGCACATTATCAAAATATCTCAAGCAACGACTCTTCCATGTCTTTTCACTAATAGGAACCACCTATATCTTTTAAACTAATTTTTTACATTTCATATCATATCTTTGTATTTTTATTCATCCATCTTAACATTCTCATTTTACTTATTTTATGAACATATTGCTTTTTCATAGTGCAAACATTTAGTAATTAAACTGGATTTTTTTGTTGTGTTAATAAGCTAAGTGTTTAATTACCCCCATGCCCTCAAACAAAAATATGACTCTTGATTGAGTTAGATTTTAAACAGGATTTCTACGGTTGTTCCCATATGTGTGTGTATACATATATATTCTTTTTTCAAGCAAAATAATATGAAGTTATTTATTTACCAATATTTCCACCAAAAAAATTATTTATTTACCAATATTGCTTAAAGCAAGTGGTCATAAATAAACAAGGACATTTTAACACCAATATCAAGGATAAGTTAAACCAATAGGTAAATGGAGATGTTGGTGATCAGGGTCCAATATTTTTCAAAAACATAATAAATAGTACCAGTAAGAACATTGAGTACAATGTCTTTCTCAAAAGTCAGAAGGCACTCTTTTTATTTTCCTTTTTTTTGGGATACGAAGACACTCAAACAGTCACAAGATTCCAAGTTTCTTGTCAGTCACCAATGACTTAGATGAAATCAAGGGGTCATTTCTATAAGCAATTTTTAGATTAGCTACAAAATCGACAGAACAACAAATATTATACTGTTCAATGCTTTTAGTATCACTGAATTCGAAACCGTTTTAGTGATAGGGTAAATTGGTTCATACTCTCTCAGAAAAGCAATAGTAAAAACGCTGTTTTTCAGGCAGGCAATAGATGAAGATATCTGAAAGATTAGTTTCTTCTGTTGATTTAAAGATGAAATCACTCTTTCTCTCTCCCTCTCCTTGCACAAAAGCAACAAACTAACACTACCTATGACCATGAAATAACTAGTTAAAAAAATTGGACAGTAATGACCATAGTAGATCAAAAATCTCCAAGACTATTTGGAAGATCACACCTATGGACCATGAAACAAGGAAATGAACATTCTAAGCAGCAAGAGGAAGTAAAAAAAAAGTAGATGAAAATATAGGAGAAAAATGACAACAGTCATGGAAAATCTCCAATATTGTTTGGAAGATCAAGACAGGAAAACTGGAAACACAATAAACAAAATCAGTAGGCAATTAATATTGAATGAAGACGAGAAAGATCAGACGCCTTTGACATATAATTAAATTAAGCTCGTTAATAATCATGATACTTATCTACATGGTACAGGTGTCGTACTAGCCTCAGTAAATTTTAGTACTATAATTACTGCTATATATTACTATTATGCTTCTATTTATTTCCGTACATAATTAAAATTCAACAAAAAAAAGAACAATTTTTTTAGCGAATCGCCAATTATTCTTGCCTTGCCAACTATTATTTTAGCACAAATCTTTTTGGTTTTCTAGAAGAGACAGTTTAAGAAGGTTCAATTGTCCGAGATGAATTTCTAGATCCATGAATTTATCAACCAAATGATGAAGATGAAAACAACAAGAAATAATGGTTCTTAATATGAGTAAAATTAAGAATCTAAAACGTACCAAGAGCTTGAGAACTCGTAGAGCTTTCCTCTAGGAGAGAATATGATCAGTGCAACTTCAGCATCACATAGAACTGAGAGCTCAAAGGCCTTCTTTAGCAGCCCATTTCTTCGCTTTGAAAAGGTTACTTGCCTGCTTGCTGCATTTTCTATGCGCTTCATCTGAGTCTTTCCCCTCACCATTTCTTGCAGTACTCTAAACTCTCCAAACAAGAAGAGCGAATTTCCAGGAAAAAAAACCCAGAAAATAAAATGATGAACTTTATGGAAATCCAAACCGAAGCAGAATAGACAGTGGATCTAAAATCAAAGCTTGCAAACTACTATGCAAGACCCAGATACGGTTTCCCAAAATAGAAACCCGGTTAACGAAATCTAGCTAGAAAAGGAAAAAAAGAAAAAAAAAAAAAAAAAAAAACAACAACAACAACAACCACACAAAAAAGAAAACTAAAATTAGTGAAGCAAAGATGGGAGGGATCTTAGAAAACCAAGAAAGAGAGATTGAGGAAATCTGAGAAACCCTAAAAAAATGCCCAGGAAAAAAGAGCAACCATAAGATTGATTGATTGATTTGATTTGATCAGCTTATCTACTTTGTTATTGGCATTTTTAGGAGCTAGCTAGAGGTAGAAGAAACCACAACCCTAGACAATGAATAAAGAAAGAATATATAGTAGGTCTTAGAACCTAATCTCTTTCTTTTTTGGGTAAACATAATGGAAAAAACAGACACCTCCCAAAAGAAGAAAAACAGGAATAAGTGCCAAATACATGTGTGAACCCAATGAGACTATTCCTCTATCCAACTAAGGATTTGCTTTTTAGAGGCATGGAAATTCGGTGCCTATTGCGTATTTTGACGCAACGTGGATAAAGAGAGACTGACAACCACTCAATCCGGTGACACTAAAAGAGGGCAAATAGGTGTGTAAAGTGGAAGACAACAAACATTCCTGTCGGTTGCCATTAATACCCGGACAGGCTGGAACCCCCAAAGTAGCAGGGAAATTTGGAGCACTGCTTCGGCACTCCATCAAAATCTTCCTCTTCGGAGTGTAAACTGTAAACAAAATTAACAATGGTTTGTCCGTACGAGAGAGAGAGAGAGAGAGAGAGAGAGAGAGAGATTAATTTTAGAGGAAGTCGAGGTCGTCCGTACTATGAAAATAAGAAGAGTACCAATCATGACTTGCCACCTCTGCTCCTGTGGGTGATATTATTTAGACACTGTCACGTGGCTAGTCCTTCTGTGGTTCTTCAGCTCAGGACTTTTTCTTTTTTCTTTTTTTTTCTTTTTCTATGGTTATCATTGCTAGTCGTGTCAGATAGAGGAACACGAGCATGTATATATATACACTACATATAATATCATAGTAGATTAGGTTTATGTTTTTTATGGTAGTACTGGTTTTCGGGGTGCGAAGCTTGAGTTTGAAGCTCTCGTTAGGACCACAGACAGTAGGGTTGCTCTCATAAATAATTGTGAAACAAAACATACCCACCCTTCTTTTTATAAATTTGAAAAAACAAAAAAGAATGAAGTTTATTAATCATAATTTCTAGTTTTCTTTTAAGAGAACATAATAATTATTTATAATATGTCTATTATTAACTGTACTGTTTATATATAACTAAAGGAGTATTCAACTGTTGTGCCAAAAAATAGTGGTCTATTCACTATAAAATGTTTTTAAGCAAATTCTAAGCTTAGGTCTATACAAAGTACAAACTACCCGCCTAATTTAATTTGGTTTGACCGGATTATATGCTTAAATGGTTTAATTAAAATTTTGAATGAATTAAATTTTGGTTATCTGTTCATCGGATCTAACTGGACGGATTGGTTAAGATTTAATAACAATTTTAGAGTTGATTGTTGGACTTTGCTTGATGAATCTATGAACCTTATTGGCAAATGATGGGTTTCATATCCTAGCATTGTATCATAACAATCGAGTTTCTTCTTACCTTGAGCCAGAAGGCTTATTGTGAGTGGAGACGAAATAATACTATCATAGAGAGAACCACATGAGGAAGGTCAAGAAAAGCTAGCTAGACAAGATCTCGTATGATGAATTGCCTATTCTTTTATCCCCAAATATATATATATATATATATATATATATATATATATATATGAAAATCAACTTTGCCCTCCAATGTTGATTGAAGAATGAAGACACTTCTATGATGAAGTCAAAAATTGCGGATCACTTTAGTTTTTTGGCAGTACATAGTAAACGAATAGAGAAAACAACATAGACACTTTGGTTCAATCTAGAGGCAATGACGACAAGATAAAGAGATCTAGGGGTGGGTGGTTGACGTTAGTGGACCCCATCGTGATAATCCGATCAGTTCATTGCTAGATTGCTCGATTGGGTCACGGTGGTTCGATCTATTCATGGGTGGCTCCTTGGTGTTCCTTCGTTTGTGTTCAAGCTCTCCTCTCTTCTCTTTCTCTCTTTGGTTCTAAGGCTGGAAATGAAATGTAGGAAAATAGAAGTGTAGTTCATTTTGTAAGGAATTTAACCAAAATTTCAACCTATGAGAAACAAAACAAATAGAGAAAACACACGTCAAAGAAAACAATCACACGCACAAGACAATATTTACGTAGTTTGGCAATTTTCCTACGTCCACGAAGTTGCAGAGATTTCACTATAAAATAAGGAGATACAATAGTGCATAAGAACACTCTCAAGAAACCCAATTCCCAATACACCCTAACTCTCTCTCACCCACAAGACAAGAAAACACTATTCTTTCTTCTTATGCGGCTGCTAGGTTATTAGGAATTATCTCTAATTCTTATAGCTTGCCCTATATATTACAAACCTAATATATATATATATATATATATATATATATATATATATATGTCATAGGTCGGCTATTACAAGGAGTTGCAATCCTACTTGTACTCGGTTTCCTAATACTGCTTGTATTTGGTTTATAAGAATGAATTGGGCTTGGTAATTCAAGCCACACGAGGGTCCACTTCAACAAATCTCCACATTGGCTTGAATTGATCAAGCTACATGAGCAAACTTCTCCATCGCCTCCACCTTAGGCCTTAAGGGTTCACAAGCTGCAAACATTAACCACAAACCTCCATAACATAATCCCTCATTCCTGCAACTCATCCTCTTGTCCTCAAGCTAAAAGGCCAACTGAAACTGCACACAACTTCAGCTTTTCAATAGTGACACCCTTAGTCAACATATCTGCCGGGTTCTTAGATCCACAAATCTTTTCAAGTATTACTAGCTTATCTTCAACAAGATAACGGATAAAGTGGTATTTTGTCTGTATGTGCTTCGACTTTGAATGAAAAGCTGAATTTTTGGCAAGAAAGATTGCACTCTAACTATCACTGTGTAGAATGCCCATCTCCTGCTTCTTACCCAATTCATCTAAGAAACCATGTAGCCAAATCATCTCCTTTTCAGCTTCAGTTGTAGCAACATACTCAGCTTCTGTAGTAGACAAAGTAACAATCTTCTGTAAATTTGAAACCCATGATATAGCTGTACCACCCAGAGTAAAAACAAACCCAGTAGTACTCTTTCTACTAGCAATATCACCAGCAAAATCAACATCTACATAACCCTGCAGTTTCAAACTTGCACCTGTGAAGCAAAGACTTGTATCTGATGAACCCTTCAGGTATCTTAGAATCCACTTGACTGCCTCCCAATGCTGCTTTCCAGGCCTACTCATGAATCTGCTCACAACTCCCACTGCATGTGCAATATCTGGCCTTGTATACAACATAGCATACATCAAGCTGCCAATAGTTGAGGCATAGGGCGCCTTGCTCATATGGTCCCTTTCTTCTTCTATCTTTGGTGATTGTTCTTTGCTTAGTTTGAAATGACTACCCAAGGGTGTGCTCACTGGTTTAGCTTCATTCATGTTGAATCTGCTGAAGACTTTCTTCACATACTCTAACTGTGAAAGCTTCAATGTACCATTAGCCTTGTCTCTAATGATTCTTATGCCAAGAATTTGCTTTGCAGCTCCCAAATTCTTCATTGCAAACTGTTTAGACAACTGCTTCTTCAGATTATTAATCTCCTCAATGCTAGACCCTGCAATAAGTATATCATCCACATACAACAGTAATATAATGTAAGAATTGTCAAAAGACTTAACATAGCAACAGTGATCAACTTCACATCTCTTGAACCCAATTCTATGCATAAAATTGTCAAATTTCTTGTACCACTGCCTTGGAGCTTGTTTTAGGCCATACAAGCTCTTTATCAGTTTGCAGACTAGATTTTCTTATCCCTGAACAATGAACCCTTCTGGCTGAATCATGTAAAAATCTTCCTCTAAGTCACCATGAAGGAATGCTGTCTTCGCATCTAACTGCTCAAGATATAAATTTTCTACAGCCACCATTCCTAGTACCAGTCTAATTGTTGACATCTTCAAAATTGGAGAAAATATCTCTGTGAAGTCAATGCCCTCCTTCTGCTGGAACCCTTTAACAGCTAATCTGGCATTGTAATGTTTGCTACCAGCATGCTCATTCTTTATTCTGTATACCCACTTGTTGTGCAAAGCCTTCTTTCCTACTGGCAATTCAGTCAGTTCCCATGTCTGATTCCTCAACAAGAAATCCATCTCATCCTTCATGGCTAACTCCCACTTGCTTGAATTCTCATCTTGCAAGGCTTCATCATAACACTTTGGTTCGCCACCATCAGTTAACAGGAGATAATTTAAAGTGGGTGAATAACGATGTGGAGGTCTAATGTTCCTGGAAGATCTCCGGACTTCAGCTACAGGTGTACTCTGATCTACCTGTGAATTTACATTCTCCTTATCTTTTTCACCCCTTTTCTGGACAGTACTTTCAGTCAATTCATCTAAGTTGACAAACTCAAAATTATTTTGATCTATTTCTGCAACATCTGATATTACAGTTGACCTATCCTTGTACATAACCTGTTCATTAAATATTACATTTCTACTTCTGATGATTTTCCTGTTTTGTTCATCCCAAAACCTATAGCCAAATTTCTCATCACCATAGCTAATGAAAAAACATATTTTTGACTTTGCATCAAGTTTACTACGAGCATCAGAATCAATATGAACATAAGAAACACAACCAAAAATTTTAAATGTGAAAACTTTACCTCTTTACCACTCCAAACCTCCTCAGGAAGTCTGAACTTCATAGGAATTGATGGTCCTCGGTTTATCAAGTAAGCTGCAGTGCTAACAGTATCAGCCCATAAAGTTTTTGGTAGTCCAGCATGCAACCTCATACTCCTAGCACGCTCATTGAGAGTTCTGTTCATGCGCTTAGCCACACCATTCTGCTGTGGTGTCCCAGGAATGGTCTTCTCCATCCTAATTCCCTGAGCAGCACAATACTCACTGAACCCTTCATCTATGTACTCTCCTCCATTATCTGATCTCAAACATTTTACTTTCAAACCTGTTTCTGTCTCAACCATAGCCTTCCACTTCTTAAAAGTTTCAAATACATCAGATTTATTTTTTAGAAAATAAACTCATACCTTTCTGCTTGAGTCATCAATGAAAGTGATGTAGTACCTTGAACCTCCAAGGGATGCAACTAGAGAAGACCCCCACAAATCAGTATGTACTAACTCCAATTTTTCAGCCTTTGGTGTCCTGCCAATTTTCAAGAAGCTCACATTTTTCTGCTTTCCTAAGATGCAGCTTTCACACATGTCAAAATCAATGGACTTCAATTCTGGTAGTTTTCCTTTTGACAGCAACATCTTCATCCCTTTCTCACTCATGTGACCAAGTCTACGGTGCCATAGGCTTGTATCAGTACTTGCATCAGCAACTGCAATTGTGTCTCTTGGACTTGAGGTCATATACAGGGTACCAGTTTTCTTTCCACGAGCCAATACCCTAGCTCCCTTTGTAACCTTCCAAGTACCACCAACAAATAGTATTGCATGCCCTTCATCATCAAGTTGTCCAACAGAAATCAGATTCCTCCTCAGTTCAGGAATATGTCGAACTTTCTCCAATAACCAAACAGATCCATTGGACAACAATATCCGGACGTTTCCCATACCTACAACATCCAAGGCTGAACCATCAGCCAAATACACCTTACCAAAATCACCTGCAACATAATTCTGTATGATTTCTCGGTGTGGAGTGGTATGAAATGAAGCTCCTGAATCCAAAACCCAATCACCAAGTGGACTGTCTACTGCAAGAAGTAATGCATCCTGTATCTCTTCAGTTACAGCATTAGCAGAATCATCTTCATTCTTCTTCTTAGGACTTTTGCATTGATTCCTAAAGTGACCTGTTTTCCCACAGTTCCAGCATTGTACTTGTTGGCCTGATCTAGATTTGCTTCTGTTCCGATTAGAATTTCTGGATTTTGATCTGCCCCGGTTTGAATTTCTGTCATTACCTCTGCCTCTTGTCTCCTCAGCCAGAATTAAATCTCATATATCATTGTACTTGAGTTTTTCCTTTCCTGTAGAATTACTTACTGCCATCTTCATTGCCTCCCAACTGTTTGGCAAAGAAGCCAAAACGATCAGTGCACGGATCTCATCATCAAAATCAATTTCTACAGACGACAATTAATTTGTGATAGTGTTAAATTTGTTCAAATATTGTGCTACTGATGCATTCTCTGCCATCTTCAGATTGAACAGTTTCTTCATCAAGTGCACTTTATTGTTTGCTGACGGCTTTTCATACATACTAGACAAAGCCTTCATCAGATCTGCTGTAGTCTTCTCTTTTACAATATTGAACAGACCTAGACAGAGTTAACTTGATAACTCCTAGTACCTGTCTGTCAAGAAGAGCTCATTCCTCAGCCTTCATAGCCTCAGGTTTTGTCCCCAAAAGAGGTAGATGCAATTGCCTCCCATAGAGATAATCTTCAATCTGCATCCTCCAATACGCAAAGTCTGTGCCATTAAACTTTTCTATTCCAGACAACTTTCCTGCTTCCTCTGCCATTGCTCCCACTCAAACCTAACCCTAGGCTCTGATACTAGTTGTAGGGAATTTAACCAAAATTCCAACCTGTGAGAAACAAAACAAATAGAGAAAACACACACCAAAGAAAACAATCACACGCACAAGAAAATATTTACGTTGTTTGGCAATTTGCCTACGTCCACGGAGTTGCAGGGATTTCACTATAAAATAAAGAGATACAATAGTGCACAAAAACACTCTCAAGAAACTCAATTCCCAAGACAAGAAAACACTATTCTTTCTTCTTATGCGGCTGCTAGGTTATTAGGAATTATCTCTAATTCTTACAGCTTGCCCTATATATCACAAACCTAATATATATATATATATATATATATATATATATGTGTGTGTGTGTGTGTGTGTGTGTTTCATAGGTCGGCTATTACAAGGAGTTACAATCCTACTTGTACTCGGTTTCCTAATACTGCTTGTATTTGGTTTATAAGAATGAATTGGGCTTGGTAATTCAAGCCACATGGGGGTCCACTTCAACACATTTTACACCTAAACCTATTATATTTCACAATCAAAGGGAAAATGATTTCAGGTTGATTGGGGTTTTCAGTCCATCAAAACACTCATAAGGTTGTAAAATATTTTCAGTCGAACCAAACGTAGCCTAAATCAACCAGTTGCTTTTATGGGGTTATTGGAAATGACGTTTATGTTCAATTTATTGGAATGCATGTATGAAACTCTAATTTTTTTTTTTTCAAATAATTTATAGTTAATCTTTATTTGGTGATACATCTGTGAGAAAACATGTCAAGGATTTTGTCTTATTTAATTTTGGACATATTTTTCATCCAAGATTATTTGGAGGAAAATTCCTTCCACATTATTAGATGATGACAACACAAATTGATATTCATGTGTATAATTAATCACATGACTCATTTAAAAACTACATGATTTTTTAAATAACTTGAGTCATCAAAAAATTACACATTGATAGTCATTGAAACGCCACGAATAAATTGAAGGAAATTTCTCCAATCCAATTTGAAGAAAAAAATTTATCATTTAATTTTCTTATTTTGAACTATCTGTTCTTCCCAAATGCCAAAAACAGCAAATAATAACGTGAGAGCGGATGTTGTAAGCCTTTAAATGGCAGAGCTGCATATCCCTTGAGACGAACAAAATTGGAGAATATATGACAGAGAAGTAAATATGATGTCAGACTTTGCATAAAGTATTATGTACAGAGTTTTATCGGTATTTTCTTTCTTTTATTCCTTTTTTATTCAATACTTTGAAATGATCAATGATATTGTAGTTTAGTGAAAATTTACTTTACTTTATTATAGAATTTAGGTTATTTTATCGTTTCAATGAATTCAAGAGAAAAAAAATCTTGAAAAGGAAGGATAAATGAAGGTCTATTAAAATGTATGTTCCTTTGAATATATGAGGTTTCTCATAATACACCATCTAGTCAATGGTTTTTTTCTTCTTTGTACACATAATTTAATCATGCATTATTATTATTATTATTATTATTATTATTAGTTTATGGATAATCATGCATCTATTAGTTATCAACAAGATATTTTATCAATTGAACTAACTAAAATTTACTATCCATGTTGTAGGGATCTTGGGCCCAGGAGTTCATTATCTATTTTGTATATTGGGCCTATGGCCCAAGCCGAGGACAAGAGGTTGTCTAAGGAGGAGAAGTCTTCATCAGAAGAGACTATGTTGGTGAATAAAGAGGTTAGTTTTGGTCATAATAGCTCAAGAGGATAGGTCAAGGATAAATGTATCATCGGCTAGACAAAGCCGAGGTCCTAAGAGATAGTCTGTCAACCAGGGTAACATTCTAGGAAATTCAATTAGGACGGATAAGCATTGCAGAGACATCAGACAGGGAGGAGTCCTAAAATATCTAAGGAGAAAACTGCTACCGCCACATTAAATGCTCTGCAGCTAACTCTCTGACCGCATTAATGTGGAGGTAATATCTGAACAATAGCTTTCAGCCTTACAGCTATTACATAAAGACTTTGGGAAAGGGCTGATGTGTCAAAAATCAAGATCAACCAACTTGGCCTGCACGTGGAGGGTAGAGATGAAAAGGGAAAAGGGTATAAAAGAAGGGAGAGCAATGAGAACAAGGGATCGGAAATCAAGAGAGAAATACTGTAGCAATCAAGAACTAACTTTGTAATCAAACCTGAAAGAAATATATAAGAACTGATCTCCTCGGACAATGCCGAGGATGATTTTCTTCAACATAAACCTATAATTTCATTCACTTGTCATCTGGATCTACTTCAACGTTTGTCTGATTCATCAAAGCCCAGTTTTCTAACTCATTCTCTACAAATTTATTGTTTTGGGCTCAGAACTCAAATCTGGTTCTTACACATGTCATTTCAAATACACAATAATTATACATTTGTATTATTTTTTTCAAAATCAAGGATCTCCATTACCTTAAAGACACTTATAAAATAATAAATTTACATCTATAATATATATAATAACAATCTTTTGACTTTTTGTTGAATTATTCTAATGTTTCTGTATAACTACCTTTTTTTTCCTTAAAAAAAGAAAAATATTACCACATCAACTTTTGAAAGTTCATGTTTTATCACATTATCATTAATATAATATATTTCTTAATTTTATTTTTAGAGTTATAAAGTGCTAAAATATATAGTTTAAACTATAATTGGAACTCATTGTCTTTTTGGATCAAACAATCCAACACCAAATGAATTTTGATTAATTATGTTTGATCTTCTTTAAACAAATTATAATTAAATTAAGTAAGTTCTTTTGTATAACCAAATGATTTTTTATTTATTAATACTCATGAATGTTTACATATATAAACATTTTATGTTGAACTTTTCCATGCATTGCATGGGTTAGCAACTCATATTTGGTTTTTAGAACTCAAATAGAAAGCTAAACAAATTGTGATTAAATTATGGTTGATATTTTATAAAAAAAAATCTAATTAAATTGGGTAAGTTATTTTTTTTAATCTCTAATTTGAATTTTTGTTTTTTTTAATAATTATCAATTATATATATACTAATATGTAGCCCTGTGTTACCGCACGGAAATGGATATATTATTAATTATGAGTTTATTCATGTTTAAAATGCTCAGTTAAGTCTAAATTCATATTATTAACCAGAAAATTTCATTAACAAAACTTAGCAATATATATATTTTACACAGAAAGATGAACCTTGGTGACAATGTTTATCCAAAAGATCCATTCATGCTTTTAAATCTTCAATTTCTATTGGTGATTGAAATTTTCGCAGCTTAAAAAATTTAAAATTTAAAAAAAAAAAAAAAAAAAAACCCTTAGAGTTGTACTCATTTTTTAGTTTTACAATAGGTCATTTTGTAACATAATGGGCATTTGTGTGAAGAAAAAACCTCTGAAGTTCCATGGCTAATAAAAGAAATTCTCTCCAATTTCTTTTTATAGAGAGATGGGTTTGTGCGTGTTTTTATACATCCTTCATAGTTGTATTATCACGAAGCAGGTCCAATGGATTTAGATTGGTACTACTGATCCCCAAAGCATGAGTGTTTAATGTGTTATTAATTTCATCTCATTGACTTCTACACATGACAGCAAAATTAAAAATAATTAGATTGTATACGTGTATAGTAAAATTGGACTTCAATTTCAGATTCTAATTGAACAATTGGAATGATAATATATGATAGTAACAACAATAGGAAAATTCAAATAAAATTTCGGATTAAATTGTAACAATCTGAATAAAAAATTCCAGTAGAAAGACATGGTGGAGTGATCCACTCCAAGAAGGCAACCAAACTTGCGTAAATATAGAATAATAAATCTCTCTTCCGAAAATTTACATTGTTCATAACATTTACCTTTACTGAAAATTTTAAAAACATAGTGACTCACATCTGCCATCCAGACATTTACAGCCGGGTCCTCTCCAATTCACATGAGATTCCATTGATCACTAAGTTCCTTTGCAGCCTGTAAAAAGTATCATCCATTGGTCCACATCAGTGCTTTCTTCATTGTTATAGGTGTCAAACTTGAGCAAAAAGCCAAATATAAGGATAGTGAATTTTAGGCATAATGTGCATCTAATCACATATTAGCAATTTATAACAAATGTAAATATGCAAACTTTGTAAGTGAATAGTAAACAAAACTCAGTGTCAGAACCAAGAAGAAAGCACTTTAATCCGAAACTCAGTGCAAATGTAAAGATGCAAACTTTTTAAGTAATTTATAACAAAGATGCAAACTCTGGCTTTGCTATCTTTTTGGAAATTATGCAATGTACCCAAACTAAGTTCTTATCACCAATATTAATCTCTTTGGTTTTCACGTTTGACTGCAAAATCAAGAAAAAACTTAATTAGCACAGTAACTCACTTGACCCAATACATAGAAGTGGTTTTAATGAGAATAAGCCCACATACATTTAGCCACATGATGAGTTCTTATCACCAATATTAATCTATTTAGTTTTCACGTTTGACTACAAAATTAAAAAAAAAACTTAATTAGCACAGTAACTCACTTAACCCAATACATAGAAGTGGTTTTAATGAGAATAAACCCATATACATTTAGCCACATGATACAAAATTCAACTTCAATTTCAGATTCTAGACATATGGCACAAAATTAGAGTCCTAATTTAGAATTCAATTTCACACTCCCTCTACTTCACCTATTATTATTATTATTATTATTATATATATAGATGACATGTAAATATCTCTTGTTAAATTTCAAATGCAATGCAAAGGGCAGCAGCTAGTTTTTTTTTTTTTTTTGGTTTCCCACAGTGTATCCTCAAAGCTTTCAACCAGAGACTAATCACTGTTCATGCCGGGTCGGCCCACGAAGGGGTAAAGCACTAGCCCAGGGATTTTTTTCAAAGTGCAGGTAGCATGACTCGAACTAGGGAGCACACCTAGTCGAGCCAAGTACAAACACTCTGAGACCAAGCGCCGAACCGCTTGGCCAACCCCACTGGGTTTTGCGGCAGCAGCTAGTTAGTATTATACATTCAAACACTTATTATGAAAGGTCCAGTTCTCACAATGGATACGGATAACCAGCATCAAAAGTTAAAACCATCTTCATCATTTGGGTTTGAACATCATTGACAATTGCCCACCTAACCAAATGTAAGAGAGGTGCAGTGTCATTAAACAAGGGTGGTTAATTTTTGTCGTTATTGAAGTTTCTTTATTGGGAAAAACAACCAAAAATGAAAAAAAGAAAAAAAAAAGATTTATAAAGATTTGATTTCCATTGATGGAGAAACACCACCAGCTGCCTAACATGCACAGTAGGGCCGAGAGTACACTGGCTCGTGAGTGGTGAGTTGTGACCCAATTTCAGAGACCAGACAGTGGTCCCTCGTACTTTTTTTCTCACACCTACTTAGCCCAAAATGCTACTTTACCATGGGACCCCATGGGCTCAATGCACCCCTCAGATCCTGTGATCTGATTCGAGCTATCTGGGCTCTACAGACTAAAAACTAAAGGCAAAAGGTTTAAAGTAACAGTGTTCCTAATAGTAAAGTCGAGAAAAAAAAGTTGCATTATGATTAGTTTTACTTTTTTCTGCAATCAAATCGACCAGTCTTTACTTTGGCAAATCCAATAGATTGGTTCTAGTTCCATCCAAGAGAGTGTATCTGACCAGATGATGTGAAATTTGAGCCCTGATTAGGGCCATTCAGCTTAAATGTATATGGCCCAAATGACCAAATGTCCACTTCTATGCAAAAAAGAGTTGAACAATCCCAAAGCACCTGAAGATTGTTTGCTTTTGTTACAAAAGTTACCTTTAAAGCCGGCCCATGGAACAAGTTTGTTCCTCATTGCACCTCAGTACTATTTCTGGAATTTTTGAGTGCCCAAAACTGTTTACCACTAATGGTGGCTTCAGGAAACTTTTTAGGGAATAATTAAAAAGTTTGAATTATACAAAATATAATAAAAGAGATCTTGAATATATCAACATTGTAAAAAAAGAAATGCAATTAAATGAAGTTTTACAATTACTTTTTCTGATGATTCAAATTTTAAAATTGTTGAATGATAGTTTCATTATCAATACTATCAACTATATGGTTTTCAATGTACACAACCAAGCAATCATTTATCCACTTATCTTTCATTCGATTTTGCAATTCATTCTTTATATATTTCATTGCCAAAAAACTTATTTCCAGTGTTGCAGTCGCAATAGGAATACTTTAATTTATTATTAAATAGTTTTAGTCTTTACTCTTTATAATTCTTTTATTTAACCATTCAACTATTGTAGTCGCAATAAGAATGCTCTAATTTATTATTAATTAGTTTTAGTTTTTAGTCTTTACAACTCTCTTATTGATCTTTGTAATATATTAAGAAGAATTTTTTTTTTTTTTTTTTTTTTTTTTGTTCATAGCATTACTCAATTAAGAATTTTTGTTGTTGGGTTTTTTTCCTTTTACTTAAAATAGTTAAGATAAAAGTTGGTGTTGAATAAGTTTGTTGTTGGGCTTCCTTTAGGATGTTCAAATTTTTATTTTAGGGTGGTCAAAAGACTCAAAAAAAAATTATTATTATTAATTTTTTTTCTTGGCCATGGGATTGAATGTGGCACTGTCACTAGTTATAACTAGAGATTCACTTCTTACTAAATCATGCGGTTTTACCGGTGCAACTTTGTATAAATTTATGAAAGAGTGATATGTAATGAAAGAGAGAGAAAGGCATGAGAGTTTACACAGTTTAACTTTATGGTCTACATCAACAATAAAAGAGCCTAAAGAACTGCATTTTCTCATTCACTTTTCTATAGCGATAAAATTCAATAAGAACTTGGCGTAAAAATCCATGTTTACACCCTTCAATAATATTGTATCACATCATATTTTTACAAATAATTGCATATAAATGATTAAGTCAATGCACATAATTACTCTTTATTTCAGAAAATTAAAATACCAAACTAAGCTTCTTGTAGGACCTATCCACCTTGGGAAGCCCCTAGAACCCACCAAGCCAAGAAGCCGCCGCCATACCAACTCTCCACCATCCGTCATGTCTCACCGTCCTTTGCACTACAACAAACTCGGATTGTTGTGAAGAAATCATTCACGTCGATTGTAGATCTATGCAACCGAAGAAGTTTGCTAAGAAGAAGTTCAACTAGGTTGAAGCTGAGTTAGGATTAATAGATTCTATTATTGTAGGTAGGTATTTGGGATTTGATATGATTCTTTATACTTGTAATACCAATATTATTAGTGGATTCTCATTTGCAACCTTGAAAATGAGTTTCAAGACATTTTTAGGTTATATTAACTCGCATGAAAAATCATTAGATTTCAATTAACTATCTATTTTTAGAATAATTAATTAAATATTCAAAAACAACCATTATCGTTTAGAATTATCTCATACACTCCTATACATTCTTGTCTTTAAAGTTTAAACTTAAACCAATAGGATATTGACACAAAGTTGATTAAAATTAACTATTTTTTAGAATTGATTATAATTAATCATTCTCAATCACATGTATTTAACCATAATTCCAAGAATCTCTGGTCTATGAAAACTTTATGTGGTTTGATTTTTTAATCTGGTAATTCGGTATTTGTACTAAAAGTGTCATTTTGATTTTTAGGGGTTTTGAAAATGTTTGAAATTAAGTTTTTGCTCATCTAACGGTTCAAATGATGAAGTTAATTTTACATAATATAGTCAAAATTACTATTTTACCTTTAAAAAATATGAATCAATGCCTAATTGCAAAATGAGGTGGCCTCAGCACATGCACCAATCTTCTAAGGGAAGCAACATTATAAGTGTGTGGATTTGGCAACCATTTATCTAGCTAAACCTTCTGCCGTTGTCCATTTTCTTACTTTAAACAAAGTAGTTTTCCTTTTCCACACACCTATACTATACAATGCAAGGGAATGGGCCACGATGTACAGGAGCTCTCTTACAAGTCTTATGTTTCATAAACAGCAGAATTATATATATGAAATGAAACTCTCACTTTTCCCTTTTCCTTTCTAATAACCTAGTTTGTAGTGCTATTTGATTCCCAGCAAGCTAGAGAGCCAATCGGCCTAATGCCTTTTTTTTCTTTTGGGGTAAAAGACGCTTTTCATTCAAAACTAAGAAGACACAACAGAAGCAGAGATTACAGAACTATTATGTGACCGTTTGCATACCGCGTCCATGTTTTCATCTTCACGTTATCTGCTTTTTTTTTTTTTTTTTTTTTTACCGCATTTGTTGACTTGGGGGACAGATTTTACTGTTGTAAACAGTGTATACACTGTTTATATACTGTGCATACACTGTTCACGTATTAAAAAATATTAAAAATAGATCCCATGATACTATTTACACATTTAAAAATTATTTTGCTACAATATTTTCAGTTTTCAGTTTTCAACAACAATAAACTCAATCCAAACAGACCCATCAGTTTTGCAAAGTGTGATCGGACTTTATCGTTGGATTTTAGTTGTGTCATTTATTTTTAAAATATATTCAGTTTTGGGTGTTTCACAAAAAGTACTTTCTTTATTAAAACGAATATCTCTACATTCACTACTAGTGGGGCACTACTTACGATTCAAATTTTATTCACGCAATATGTAGCCTGTACACTATCAACAAATAGAAAGATGTGTAGCCCAAAGTGGCAATTGTATTTGCGAGTCAAAAAAGTTTTAACAAGCTCATATCTACTATTATATAAGTGCTCAATGGAAAATGTACTTATGCCTTCGATTGTTTTGGGGATAGAATTTTCTAGAAAATGAGTTATTTATCAAAAAATATTTTTTATAAAATTATCTCATTTTCTAATGGTAGCAATCTTAAACGAGTTGAAAAATAATTTTAGAACTTCTTTTATTTATCTTACTATGAAATAGAGTTGTTTTTCAAAAATATTTAGTAGAAAACAATCTCTAGAAATAAGTCGTACTTTTTTTGTTGACTAAATTCATGTTTCTAATAAAGCAAAAGGATTATATATAAGTTAGGACTAGTGTGAGAGTTGGTTTGTTAAATTACTTCAAAAGGGGGAAAAAAGGATAAATTTCATCTTAAATTCCATAGTTTACGGGTAGTTTTAAATTGAACTACTCATTATTAAAAGTTTCAAACAATAAATTACGCGCTTTTAAAAACATTTTAATTTATATTATATACCCATCTATAATGACACTATTAACTAAAAAATGATTAAAAAAGAATGATAACGCATAATCATTTCAACACTGCGTTTATCATATTTGAACATTCAAAAAAAAAAAATATCACTCCAAGCCATATAGTGTCATTTTGTTAATTTTGTCAGATCGGTGTCGTTTAAGACCTTTGGTCCTTACCAAGACCCAATGAAAAAAGAATGGGATCGCTTCTTCTAGATTTTCTATTAACTAGTCACTAACCCCTATTGATAACTTCCCCAATATGAAAAAATAAATAAATAAATAAAGATCATGGTGTAAATTATATACCAAACCAATAAGATCTATCACATCCAATGAGATATCGTGATAACCAAGAGCTTGAGATCATATTTAGAAAATATATAACTGATATAAGTACACTCCAATACAATTAATTACACAAATATAGTTAATTCCATACTCATTCAATAAAATATCTTTCATAATTACATTAATCATTCTTGATCTAAGATGTATCTAAATTCTAACATTGCCAGTAAACAAAGACGCTATACCTCAATGGGATTGAAAAAGGAAATATAATGCCAATTTACACAATTGTTGAAATAATCATTTTCCACTATTGAGAGAGAGAGAGAGAGAGAGAGAGAGAGGTGGTTGTTGTGTTGCATCCCTTAAGAAGAATCTACCCTTTACATTTTTTTTTATGTAATTGACCCATAACAAAATAGATGTACCACTTTCAGAGTATGCACATTTGGGAGATTAAAAGTAAAGGAAAATGAGAAAATGAACCCACGTAAAGTTTTTTTCTCTTCCTCTTGATGTTGACTTTTCCAGCATCATCCAGAATCAAATTTAAGTACTCCTCAAAGCCCTGTAAGGCATAAAAATTAACATTTGAACAAATTTACATGTATTCACTTAAAATTGTAACAAATGCTAAAAATTAGGTTGATATCAACCTTTGAACCAAAATTTAACATTTTAATGATTGCACATCAATCAGCAATTTTTCCATTGTTAGTTGCAACATATATCTTTTTATTTGTGACAAATATGGTGCAATTTTGGCCATCAAATTTTACTCAAAAGCTAAGATTAGACAACCTCCATCCTGCATTACTCTAAGAAATCTGTAGAACCCTTACCCTAAAATCAAGAAGAACATGCCACAACCATGGACAAGAGGCAGAACAAAAAAATTACATGTTCACAAAGATTTCAAAGTTCTCAAGATGTAAATTTGACAATATCACCCCTAAACTTGCTTCATATACATAACATATAGCAAAAATACTCATCATAAATGTGATTAAAAAACTCCAGCACTAAATTACAACCCTCTATATAATTTTTTTTTTAAAGAAAAAACTATCCTTAACATTTTATCTTCAAAACATTATACAGGGCATGTTGCAAAAATAATACTCTATTTAGCCTTGCAGTAATAAGAGAAACAAAATATCCAATAATGAAAACCCAATATGCACTTTAAGATATTTCATCCACATAAAAGTAACATTCTAGGCAGCAAAAATCCAGACAAACATCAATTGCCCTGCCATAATTCAAAATAAGGAGCACAAGAACAAATACCCAATTGAAATTAGAAGGAAGAAAAGTTCCATGTACCTAGCATATGTCTTCTTACTAGAAAGTTCATGTCCTAAAAATATATGCATGAATTTCAAAAAATATACGCTGCAAACAAAAGCTATCCGCAAAGCAACAGCTACAGCCTAACTAAAAACATAAAATTAAGACCTATAAATTACAATTTGACACAAACCAAGACAAAAATATTATATTACCCATTAAAATGTCTTTAAAATACACAAACAAATTACCCGCTATATGAAAAAAAAAAAAATAAATAGAAAATCTTCAAGACAAAGTAAGCCTAGAGTCGTATTTATTTCATTTGTTTTTTGGGTCAATGTCAGATTGCTAACCTTGATATAAAACTTAGATTAGGAAAAAAAAGGTTGAAGTCACATATATGAGACAGATAACTTTTCATTAAGCAATACCCATCAAGGATTGCAGCAAATTCAGGAAATTTCGTTCAAAATGAAGCAAGAACCATCCAAAATTACAATGAAAGAAGTCCACAACTCACAGAGATAAACAGCAGTACAGAAACCACAGTGAGTGGGCAGAGATTAACAAAATAAAAATAAAAAACAGAGGAAAGTAGCAAACCTACTAACATCATAAAGATGGATCATTCAATTGCGGCCCCCTAATGCAAGGAAGGACTGGTTATCTATGGCTTCTTCAGAATTAGCCTCCTTTTTACTTGAGTCATGAGCACCCTGCCAAAATTTCCAAAATTTTAATATTCTAAGATGCATAGGACCTAAACGCTTGTCAAAAAGCATAACCTGAAAGGAATATTTCAAAATTGCATGTAGGTGAATGCATTACCTGAAAGCATGAATAATCAGAAGTTTGTAGGTAATAGATATGAAGTTTTCCCTTACAATCACTAGCACTGAGGTACTTGCAAAGATTGAGAAAATTTAAAAGCATTCTTATTAGCTATGAACATTCTCTAATTAGCTAAAATCAAGAAATTCAAAAACCTAAAATCAAAATTCTAAGTAGGAGTGGAAAAATTAAGAACCAATTGGAATCTAAATATCTACGAAAACATTCAAAAACCTAAAAATCAAAATTCTATGTAGGAGTGGAAAAATTAAGAACCAATTGGAATCCAAATATCTACCAAAACTGAAAACCCAAAGAGTGAGAGAGAAAAACTTGAATGCCCAATGCTCCAAAGAGAGAAAAAAGAGAAAACAAGTTACCTGTGAAAGAGGAGATTGGTGGTGAATCAACAGCAAAACCGGTTTTCCAAATCAAAACCCCCACAAAAACAAAAAAAAAAAACTATGAACGCAGATATTAGGAAACAGACAATGGAGATGCAGAGAGAAATCAATGCGGTGGCAGTGATCTGTGGTGGCAATGGCGACGGCGACGGCGACGGCGGTGGGAGGAACTGAGTTTTGGGTTTTGATTTTGGGGGAAGGAAAGGGTGAGTTTTAAGTTAGGGGGGGTGTCGAGGTGGAGAGTTTAGCGTGACAAAGTATTGAGTGTATTTGGAAGGGGAAGAATGATATTTAGATAATGCTGAATAATTACTGTATTTTGTAATTATAATATTAATTAATTAAAATATTTAATTAACTAATGCTGATGTGAAAAATTGTGGGTGCTTCAAAGGCTTCGGTTTTATATATATATATATATATATATATATATATATATATATATATATATATATATATATATATATATATTGATGACATCATGCATACTGAGTTTTGGTTTGAATTGAAATGCTTTTTAAAGTATATATTTTAATTTGAAGCTTATGAGAGTGTGAGGTTTAATTTGAAACCCTAAATTATTGGGTTTAAAATGTAATTAAACTATTAAAAAATGTCTCATAAAAAAAAAATCACATGATACTATAGTATGCATGTTTAGGGGGTGTTTGGTTTGTCTTTTCAAACAATAATTTTCAATTTTTAAATAACATTACACGTATTTTCACACACTTTTTCACTCACACGTATTTCCACAAATATTTTCAAACAACAATTTTCAATTTTTAAACACATATACCAAACAGACCCTTAGGGTCCCTAAGCTTTCTAAAATTCATATTTTACCTTTAGATTTTAATTTAATTTTGCATTGAATATATAGGTGTGCAAATATTCATTCATTGTTTATAAAGCTATCTAATACTTAGGCAGTAGCTCAAGTTCAAAATCCTTCAAAAATAAAAAACAAAAACAAAATAAAAATATAATGGTCATTAGTAAAAGGAAAAAAAATTGTCAGCACTCTAAGGGTGCCATTTAGAGAGAGATGAAATAGAGCTGAGAAAATAGAGAATGAAAGTGAGAATGACTTATCAATGACCGGCAATTCGATGAACCAGTGGTGTAGCAGTGAGTTAGCAGCTTCGGTGCTACTGAGGCCTGAGGTGAGGCGTGATTGCTTGAGAGGCGAGAGGTGAGGGAGAGAGTGAAATCTGAGGTTGTTGAGAGAGAAAAGAGAGTATTCATATTACAAAAATATTCAAAATTATATATTTTTGAAATCTGAGGTTGTTTAGAGTATTTATAGTAGTGACAACAGTCAATGGGTGGAGTTGTTTCTCTGCTCTAAGGGAAATAGGGTTTTTTCAACCTTTTCCTGTTAGAATGTAGAATTAAGGGTGAGTACTGCTTGGATCCTTGGAGTGACTAGCTTACATCCAAGGCTTGTAAGGCTTTGTTTCTTGGGGATCTGGGAAACAGTGAGCGCTTTGAGTTTTGTCTGATAGTTTTTCCATATGGAGGACATCACAAATAGTTAGAACAAGCTTTCCCTTTTAGAAAGAGAAGGAGGTGAGTTTAAATTCTAGGCGCAACACATATCACAAGAATTCTCGATCGTGGCTAAGTTCTTCACGCCTAGAATTCTAAATGTGGAGGCGGTGGCACGCGCTTTCACTCCTATTTGGTGGTCTAAGAATGGGTTTCAGATTCAAAACCTTAAGGACCACAGGTTACTATTCATTTTCGATAATAAATCAGATGTTGATAGGGTCCTGCATGATGAACCATGGAGCTATGATAAGCACGTCGTGCTACTCCAGTTTTACAGTAAAACCCTTCCTTTGCGTGAATTGGTTTTTAGAGAATCGCTTTTTTGGGTCCAAGTGCATGACATCCCCATTACCTACATGAACCAAGCTATGGCTGAAGAGTTATGTTCTGTGATTGGTAAGGTGATCTACATGCTAGGGGGACCTACGTTGGGAGGACAAGGATTTATGCGAGTACGAGTACGAGTGGATGTTACTCAACCTCTTTGTTGCGGTAGGGTTGTGACATTGGAGAATGGAGAACAGTCCTGGGTGGTCTTTAAGTGTGAAAGGCTGCCCAACTTGTGTTACTAGTGTGGTTGTTTAGATCATGCCAACAAGGACTGCGAAGCCTAGATTCACAGCAATGGTACTCTTAAAACAAAGAATAGGAGGTATGATTCTAGCATTAGAGCACTTCCTTTTTATTCTTCCAACAAAAACATTGTTTGCATGCCTGGATACTTTGAATCACAGAAACAAAAACTTAAGAAGAAATTTGCTTCCATGAAAAAGTTCAATCAGAAAGGAATGTCAGATGCTTCATACTATTCTCCGATGCAGCCCAGTAAGGAAGGTGCTGATGTCCTGGCTGACATTAATGCAAATTTGAATTCGAATAAGTCGGATTCTACGCCTATTTTTCAGAGTCAGCAATGGACCAAGAAGGACGAAACGTCCAACCCCATAACTTCGGAGCGCATATTCAGGGATTTGGATATGCAGGAGACTTTTCAAATGATGGGGCAGGCTAAGTTGACACTGAGGAACAAGTGGACCCAAATAACTCACATTTTGGGCCAGGCTTGAAAAGCCTAACGAATGATGCACCTGTTGTGAAACCGGGCCTGGTAAGGGAGACTACAGTCAAGTGGGTTAGAGCTACTCGTCCCTTTAATCCATCTGATGATCTTGCTCAAAAAACTAACCTGGGAAAACACCATTCTGAGGCTTCTGTCTGCAAACATTCAAAGGCAAAACGTCATCCAAAAAATCTGAGAATGCTTGTTCACAAACATGTCCAACGATGGAGGCTGCCCAACAACCTCGCTGAGATTAATGAGTTGGTTGTGTAGGAACGTGCGAGGGCTTAGGAACCAACGCACCATTCATAAGCTTGCATCATTAATGCGAGCACAAGATCTTGCTGTCGTGTTCTTGGCCGAGACATGGGTAGGTGAAGATAGGTTGACGAAGTTATGCAACGACTTACATTTTGATGAGAAGTGGGTTGTTCCAAGAATTACTAGGGCTAATGGACTAGCTTTGTTATGGAAAAACTTGGTTCAGATTGACGTGGATTCCTCTTCCCTCAACTATATCGACATCATCGTCAATAAAGGAAAGGATGACTTATGGAGATTTACTAGTATATATGATATGCCAGAAGCTGGGAGGAAGCATGAGACTTGGGATTTGCTACGAACTCTTCACTGAAAATTCAGCTTGCAATGGATAGTGGCCGGTGACTTCAATGAAATCTTATTTTTGCATGAGAAGCTTGAAGGAGCACCGAGAAATGAAACAGCAATGAGGGAATTTAGAGAGGTCGTGGATGAATGTGGCTTTATGGACCTAGGATATGTGAGGAAAAAATTTACTTGGAGGGGCAAGCGTGGAGATGGCATGGTTTTGGAGAGGCTTGACCGTGCTCTAGCTACACAAGCATGGCTTGTGATGAACCCAGCCACACGGGTGCAGTGTCTTAGATCTAATGTCTCTGATCATTATCCCATAATTATCAAACCTAAAGGAATTCTAGGCAGGCCATGCAAACCGTTTAGATTCGAACACGTGTGGCTGAAGGAGAATGGCTGCGGTGACACTGTCAAGGAGGCGTGGATGACACACATGCCACATTCCTCCTCTCAGTTAGTGCTTAAGAAAATTAAACTTTTTGGTGATAAGTTAATGGAATGGAGCAAGCACTCCTTTGGTAGTGTGAAGAAGTAGATTGAGGAGAAGTCAAAACTCTTAGAGAGGGCTGAATATGCGGCAGCACAGGGGGCAGATTATGAAGCAGTTAGAATTCTCAGATTAGAAATGAATGAGTTGCTGGACAAGGAAAGCTTGATGTGGCAGCTTTCCTTGTCCAGCAATGAGCAAGGGCTTTGCACCTTAAATCTGGTGATAGTAATACCCGTTTCTTCCATAATAAAGCTCCTCAAAGATTTCGACGTAATAGAATTGTGGGATTACTTGATGAGTCCAACTCTCGGTGCACAGATAGCTCACAGATTGAAGATATCATCGTTGGCTTTTATTCTAGTTTGTTTACTTCTACTAAACCAGCTGATGCTCATGCTATTTTGGAGGTAATACAGCCTTTGGTCACTAAAGACATGAATATTAGCTTGATAAGGGAATTTACACGTCAAGAGGTTGACCTTGCCTTGAAGGATATGGCCCTACTTAAGGCTCCAGGACCTGATGGTATGCCCCCTCTTTTCTTTCAATCCTTTTGGCATTTGATTGGTGATGATGTTTCAAAAGCTGTCCTGGATTGTTTAAATTCATGTCATATCCTTCAGGAGTTTAATTTCACTTATGTTACTCTCATTCCCAAAGTGAAGAATCCTGAGAAAATATCTGAATTTTGACTTATAAGCCTTTGCAATGTCATATATAAATTGATTTCCAAGGTGTTAGCCAATCATTTGAAACCTTTGCTACCATCTATTGTTTCTGAGAATCAAAGTGCTTTCCAAGCTGGCAAGGTGATTATAGATAATATACTTATGGCTTTTGAAACTTTACCTTACATAAAAAACCATCAGACTGGTAATACGGGTTCCATGGCTCTCAAGCTTGACATGAGCAAGGCTTATAATCGAGTCGGATGGTCCTTTGTAGAGTGTTTGTTGAAAAAAATGGGTTTTCACGGTAAATGGGTTGATCTTATGATGGAATGTATCACTACTGTCTCGTACTCCATTATGATTAATGGGGAGCCTTCACACACCATTCACCCTAGTAGAGGACTAAGACAAGGGGATCCTTTATCTCCATATCTCTTCCTTCTTTGCACTAAGGGTTTGCATGGCTTACTTACTAAAGCAGCTGCTTCTGGTGATATTAGAGGCATATCCATTTGCAGGAATGGACCTAGATTAACCCACTTATTTTTTACAGATGATAGCTTACTTTTCTACAGAGCTTCGATTCAGGAATGTATGCACATCCAAGCCCTTCTCTCTATTTATGAGGAAGCTTCAGGGAAAAAGCTGAATAGAGACAAAACCACTCTATTTTTCAGTAAAAACATGGATAGTGAAATCCAAGATTCCATTAAAGACCTACTAAGTGTTCTTGAAATCAAGCAATATGAAAAGTATTTAGGCTTGCCATCTTTTGTGGGAAGAAAAAGAAAAGCAAGTTTGGCCTTCATCAAAGAATGGGTTTGGAAGAAGCTTCAAGGATGGAAGAAGAAACTCCTATCCCAAGTTGGGAGGGAAGTTCTATTAAAGGCGGTGGTGCAAGCCATCCTAACGTATTCTATGAGCTGCTTTAAGCTTCCTATTACACTATGCCATGAGATTGAGGCTATGGTTAGGAAGTTTTGGTGGGGTCAACGAGGTACTAGAAGGCACATTCATTGGGTTAAATGGAGTACAATGTGTAGGCCTAAATCTCTTGGTGGAATGGGTTTTCGGGAGCTCCAAAAGTTCAATGACGCTATGCTAGGCAAGCAAGTTTGGTGCTTATTGTAAAATCAAGACTCTCTATTTGTTAAGTTCTTCAAAACAAAATTTTTCCCTCATGGGACCATTTTTGATGCCAAGGAAAATAAAGGGTCTTTTGCTTGGAAAAGTATTTTGAAGGGAAGAGATGTCATTAGGCAAGGGTTGAAATGGAGGATGGGGAACAGTTCTAAGGTTCGTATTTTTAGTGATGATTGGCTGCCTGGACCTCAGCAAGGCAAAGTTATATTCCCTGTTGCAGATGACCAAGCTGATGCGATGGTTTCTATTTTGATTAATCATGAGAGTATGTGCTGGAAGGAGGACGAGATTGATAGGCTTTTTATACCCGAGGAAGCAGCAGCCATCAAGGCCATCCCCCTTAGTTTGCTCAATCAAGAGGACCTTCACTTTTGGCCCCACACTCATGACGGGGTCTTTTTGGTCAGGTCCGCATACTACCTACTGTTGGACCAAGTTGAAACAGAGGTTGAAGGCAGCTCAAGTGAGGGGGAAAATCTGAAGGTGTGGAAGTCTATTTGGAGCCTACGAGTACCTAACTGGGTCAAATTTCTTATGTGGTGAGCTGGGACCAACTCTATACCAACGCAGGTTAGTTTGGTCAAAAGGCAAGTTTTAAATGATGCTTTATGTCAGGAATGCAAGCTTCACGCAGAGGATACCATGCGTGCGCTCTGGTCTTGCCCGAAACTGAACGATGCATGGAAAGTTCACTTTAATAAATTGTAGGCAAACACAGTACATAGCGTCTCCTTTCTCGAAATTATTGACAAAGCCTCACTTGAAAAAACCTCCTTTGATCATTTTGCCATGATGGTCTCTGCAATTTGGATGCGGCGTAATAAAGTTCGTTTGGGCGAAGTAGCAATTCCACTGAGCAGATACCTTCCTCGGCCTATGATGCTTTTCAGGAGTTTCATCAATTGCGCCTTTCACATGCTCCGATCTCGAGGACAACTCGTGATGTGCGTTGGAGGCCACCCCCTGCAACCTGTGTAAAAGCAAACTTCGACAGAGCGGTTTTCTCACAGGATGGACTAGCTGGCATCGGCTTCATAATCCGAATTGAACAAGGATTAGTTATGGCTGCTCTCTCATAACAAATTCCACTACCTACTTCGGTGGAGATGGTGGAAGTGGTAGCGGCTCACCGAGCTTTGGTTTTTGCTAAGGAACTCGGTTTTGACAGGGTGATTGTGGAAGGAGATTTTGCAAGCACTATTACCTCTATTAATGGAGGTCACATGGATCACTTGGCTTTGGGACACGTACTGTTGGATATCAAATGTTTATTTTCTAGCTTTTCTTACATTTCAGTTAAGCATATTAATAGAGAAGGGAACTGTGTGGCACATAAGCTTGCTAGGCAAGCTTCCAGGTTTCCTTTTCTGGTTTAGATGGAGTCTATTCCACAAGACATTCTTGAGGTGTACCAACTTGATTTGTTGAGAATGCAATAATATGATCACTACCCCTGAGGGGACTTTTCTATAAAAAAAAAGGCGAAAAGCCACTTTTAGTCCCTACATTTTCAGGTGATTCCCATTTTAGTCCCTATATTTTATTTTTACCGCTTTTAGTCCCTATCCTAAAAAAACGCTTCTCGTTTTAGTCCCTGCCGTTACATCAGAAATGGAGAAAGTTGACATGGCAAACGGCAGGAATAAATAATAGTAAATTAATGTCCACATGGCCTAAATTAATAATAAAAAATGTTTTTTGGCATTAAAAAATGCCACGTCAGCATCTAAATTAAAAAAATTTATTTATTAATTTTAACTAAATAAAAAAAATTAAAAACAGAATTAAAAACTAAAAATTACATGAATTGAGATCTAAGTATGTCTTGAACAAGAACACAAACCTAGATCTAAGAACACAAACCCAAAAAATAAAAATCTCAAAATCACAATTTTCTCAAACCCAGCAATATCATCAAATCCTAAAACCTCATAGTATCAAATCAATCCAAAAATACAACAAAACCAATCCAAACAAAAAAATCTCTAACTCAAAACAACCCATCAACCACCACGTCTGAAGCAAGCCACGAACCAAAGGATAATCACAGTGACCAAACCCACCAATAAATCACAAACCAAACCACAAATGAAGAACCAAACCAAGAAGCAAGCCACGCACCAAACCTAAATCGGAACCACCAACCACCGCCACCCTGACCTGAATTGGAACCACAACCCAACAAAAATTAACCCATGAAACCCACGAATTTAGAACAAACACCGTGGCCCACTCCCAACAAACATAATCAACAAAAACCCCGCCAAAAATCCAAGACCAGCGACAAAAGCCAAATGCGAAAGAGGGAGGGAAAGAGAATTCAATGCCGCCGTGCCTCCACCTTAGACCTAATCTGGTCGGGCTGAAGGGTTCACGATGGGTCAATGGTTTTCAGGTGGATGGGCTATGCGATTTTCAGGTGGATGTGCTCTCTCACGTTTGACCGACGAGAGTTGTAATGGAACGAGCTTTCCGTCGAAGAAGAGCTCGTCGGCGGGGAGCATGGCCACCGGATCTGGGTTTGCTTGAGGTGGGTTTGCTGGGTTTCTTTTTAAATGAGATCGGTTGTTTTGAGTTTGAGATTTTTTTGTTTGGATTGGTTGTGTTGTATTTTTGGATTGATTTGATACTATGAGGCTTTAGGATTTGATGATATTGCTATGTTTGAGAAAATGGTGATTTTGAGATTTTTAATTTTTGGATTTTAATTTTTGGGTTTGTGTTCTTAGATCTGGGTTTGTGTTCTTGTTCAAGACACACTTAGATCTCAATTCATGTAATTTTTAGTTTTTAATTCAATTTTTAATTTTTTTATTTAGTTAAAATTAATAAATTAATTTTTTCAATTTAAATGCTGATGTGGCATTTTTTAATGCCAAAAAACATTTTTTATTATTAATTTAGGCCATGTGGACATTAATTTACTATTATTTATTCCTACAGTTTGCCACGTCAGCTTTCTCCGTTTCTGATGTAATGACAGGGACCAAAACGAGAAGCATTTTTTAGGATAGAGACTAAAAGTGGTAAAAATAAAATGTATAGACTAAAATGGGAATCGCCTAAAAATGTAGGGACTAAAAGTGGCTTTTCACCAAAAAAAAAAAAAAGCTATCTAATGCTTAATTTGTTTAGACTGAAAATGTATATGGAAAATGACTCCCTTTTTAAGAAAACAGTTATGGGAAACTAATTTTTTGGATAAAATTTTATTATAATTCCTAAATTTTACTAAAAATTTACTTTTTTCCCTAAATTTAAAAAAAAAAATTATTTTTTCTTCCCTAAACTTTGAAAATAGTTTTTTTTTTCCCCAATTGTTTAGAGACAAAAATATGGAAGAAAAAATAATTTTCTTCTATAGTTTAGGGATAATATATATAAATAAATATAGGGATAAAACCTTTTTTTGTCCCTACATTTTTACACGATTCTCACTTTGGTCCCTAACTTTTTTTTTCACCGCTTTTAGTCCCTATCCTGAAAAACGCGTCTCGTTTTAGTCCTTAACGTTACATCAGTGACGGAAATTGCACAGGTGGCAAACGGAAAATATTAAAAATATTAAAATAATACACCATGTGTCCACGTGGCTTTTCACGTCAGCCTCTAAATTAAAAAATTAATTTATTAATTCTAACTAAATAAAAAAATTAAAAACTCTCATCAAACAAAAAAAAAAAAAAAAATTTAAAACTAAACCCAGCAAGAACAACAAAACCCAGAAGTGAAAACTAAACCCAGCAAAAACAAGATCAACAAGGGCCGGTTTGAGCCGCGAAGGAGCAGGAGCAGAAGTAGAAGAAGCGAGATTGTTGCGGAGGCGAGTGGCGAGGTCGGAGTGGAGCGGTGGGCTTCCCAATCGACGATGGGTATAAAGAAGTCGTTGATCCCGGAAAGGCCCAAAGAGCGACAAATGAGGTCGAATTTGCCGTCTGTGCCTTTGATTCTGAAGCTCTTTTGGTTGTGAAAAAATGGAGGAAGGTCGAGCGAGCGACTTAGATGGCCGCCTATAAACGACAAGTCGTCGTTGTCGTCGTCTGCGACGGAGGCGGCGATGTGGAACGAGGCAGAAGGATGTAAAGAAGAAGAGGTGGTGGACAAAGCGTTGTATTCGACGTTCTTTAAGGCGTTCCAGCGATCAAGCTTCGGCCTCGAGTTTCGCTTTTGCCTTGCGTCCATTTCAGCTTTCCATGATCTTGCTGGGTTTTGTTGGGTTTTAAATTTGTTGTTCTTGTTGGGTTTAGTTTTTATTTCTGGGTTTAGTTCTTGCTGGGTTTTGTTGTTCTTGTTGTTCTTGCTGGGTTATGTTTTAAATTTGTTTTTGATTTTTTTTTATGAGAGTTTTTAATTTTTTTATTTAATTAGAATTAATAAATTAATTTTTTAATTTAGAGGCTGATGTGGAAAGCCACATGGACACAGGGTGTATTATTTAATATTTTTAATTTTTTCTATTTACCAGCTGTGCAATTTCCGTCTCTGATGTAACGTCAGGGACTAAAATGAGACGCGTTTTTCAGAATAGGGACTATAAGCGGTGAAAAAAAAAGTTAGGGACCAAAATGAGAATCGTGTGAAAATGTAGGGACGAAAAAAGGTTTTATCCCATAAATATATAAATATATATATATATATATATATATATATATATATATATTGTTTTCAAAGTTTAAGGATTGAAAGTGAAACATTTTCAATAGTTTAGAGATGAATTTTTTTTATAAAAAATATAAAGACATTAAAAAAAAAAAAACTTTTGATAAAGTTTAGAATATTATGAAAAAAAAATTCATTCACGAAAATATATCCCAAATAAGAGAAATGTTTTATGTTCTTTTGGCCATTTGGGAGCCCTGAATAGGAAAATATTCTCCATATTTGGAACCTACACAAAAAGACTAAGTGGAAAAGTGGTTGCTTTGAAAAGAAAAAAAAAAAAGTCTATATATACAAAAAAAAGTTAACACTTGCTAATATAGTCGATTGTAAATAATAGGTAAAAAATTAATGTCGGTGGTATGCCTAAATTAGAACCTATATAAGTTTGTCAACTCAATTATTGTAAAAAATATTGTCAATTTTTTATATATATGTAGTAGTATTGTTAGAGGAAAATATGTCATACAAAAAAGTGCTGATGCTAGTCTATAATCGGATTGTGCAGAGGAGAGGAATAGGGTGAAGAGAGAGAGATTATCACTAGGGAGTGTTGTTGTTGTTGTTGTTGTTGTTTTTTTTTTTTTTTATTTATTTATTTTATATATATATATATATTATTATTATTATTATTGTAAAGGTAAGGGCCCAAAATTGTATATTGGGCCTTAGGCTTTGTCTGAGGATGTTAATTGGTCCGAGGACGAATGAAAATAGTGAGGGTGTTAAGTTCAAAGTCTCATAAGTAACGTGCAAGTGGAAATGTTAGGAAAGGTGGTCTGGGGAAAAGTGTCTCCTCGGATAACAAAGCACAGATCAAACATATATTCTATCACTCAAAGAAACATTCTAGGAAATTCCCCTGAGGGATGGAAGAGTTGTTGCACATCCTTTGGACATATGGACTACGCCTTGCAAGTCAACAGAGGAAACACCATTTTCAATGACATATGGGGCCGAGGCCGTTATTTCATTGGAGACTGGATTCCCAATATTGAGGACGAGTTCTTTCACTCCGAGCAACAATGACGAGTTGTTAGGGAAGAGCCTAGACTTAATTGATGAGCAAAGAGAAAATGCAATGGTCCAATTGGCATATTACCAACACAAGCTCAAGCAAGGTTATAACGCCAACGTGAAGTTGAGACCATTACGCGTGGTGACTTGGTGTTGAGAAAGGCTTTAGGCACTGCAAAGAACCCAGCATGGGGAAAGCCAGGGCCCAACTGGGAGGGGCCATATCACATCACCTCGGTGGCTGGTATAGGAGCATACTTCCTTGAAGACCTAGATGAACATGTAATACCATGCCTATGGAATGTAAACAACCTAAAAATGTATTATTATTAATGAAAGTTCCCTTTGTCGTATGCTTATTTACTGTGTAAATACATCATACTTCTCATTATTATCTTTCTAAGTGTTTAAATAGAACCTTAGTCATGCCTGACTCCTTGGACCACATGCTTTAGGAAAATTAAACACTTTATGACATATTTCTAAGTGTTTAAATAGAATATTTGTCATGCCTAACTCCTCAGACCACATGCTTTGGGGAAATTAACACTCTATGACATCTTGCTAAGTGTTTAAATAGAACCTTAGTCATGCTTGACTCCTTGGACCACATGCTTTAGGGAAATTAAACACTCTATGACACCTTTCTAAATGTTAAACAGAACTCTAGTCATGATTGATCCCTCGGATCACATACTTGGAAAAATTAACACTGTGACATCTATTGGTCTTTTCCTAAAGTGTCAAAGTGCATCCCAGGTTACACTCAGCCTCTCGGATCACTGGCCTTAGGTAATTTAAATGTTCTTGGATATTTACCTAAATGTTGAACAGGATGAAAGTTATCTGTCTCTAATAGGAGTATGTGATAATTCTCTTTATTACTAGCACTCTTTCAATTTATTTGAATTAGCAATAGTACAATACTTTTAGCTTTTTGTTAAAGTATGAGTAATAACCATTCGCTATTGCCAGCGATCTTAGTTAATGCTAACAAAAGAATAAAAGTTACAAGGAAAAATTCATGAAACCAAAGGTAAAAAGTAAAGCTTCTTCATTGATCAAAAAGAGGTTATATTACAAATAGTGGTAAAAACACCACAACAAAAGAAAAATACATGTAGAAAGATAAGAAAAGAAATCCCTATAACTAGGCCTTTGCTTGTGGAGGGTCCTTCTTGGGATCAGCAACCTTGGATTGGGTATCATCGACCTTGGACTTGGACTCCGTATCCTTGGCCTTTGGCACCAAATCCTTGATTGTAAGATCGTCCTCAAATTGGTTGGCCTTGATCAGCAGCTGGACTTCCTTACCCTTGCCACCCCCTGTTGAGACTTCAGCGCTAGGAGGAGGGGCTTGGATGGTGGAGAGTTGCTTAGAGGGAGGGAGAGGATCAGCAATAGGAAGAGGAGTATTTCTAGAACTTCTCGAATGTCCTCTGGGAAGTAAATGTTCTCGGCTTTCCTCAGCTCGAAGTTAACAGGGACTCATGCTTGGTTAAGCGATTCTGCCCAAACCTCAGTGCAGTATTCCCTGCAAACCCCTTCCACCTCCTCTGCAGCCGCATATCTATTTCCAGTACAGCGCATTTAAAGGCTGCCATCTCCGCAGCCCCAGAATCCTCCTTGGCCATCCAAGCTTCCTCTTTGGCCTTCTGTAAATCGGCGTTAAGCTCTAGGACTAGTTGGTTTTTAGTGGCCAGCTCTATTTTTGTAATGTGGAGTTTCTGACGCTGATCCTCGGCTCGTCTCTCAACGGTTTTTAAACCTGCCTTGGCACCTAAACGGGCCCTATTCGCTTCGACCAGCTTGTCAGACAGCTTCGCCTGTTCTTGTTTAAGGGACCCCAAGGATTTTCAACCTCAACACGGGAGTGGGCCTTTGCCTTAACCTGATTACGGGCATCATTAACCCACTCCTCGACCACAAAAATTTGTTGGGTAACTTGCATAAAAATTACGAAGGAACCCCATGTAAAAAAGAAAATGAACGAGAGAGCGGCTAAGTATCCAGTTCAAAATATGTTAGATTACTTACCATGGTGAAGTCCTTCTTTAGAGATAGGAAAAAGTCGGGTTGCTTGAAGTGCCTAAAAGCATCCATATCTTTGGGGGAGGAGAAGAGGCTACTCTAGGGCCTCAGCAATGTAGCCTGAGTGCCCCCTAGAAGTTTCGGATTGAGGCGTCCAAGGGGATTGCAGTGCCATCAAGCTCCAACCGGGGAGCCCAGGTGCGCTGCGGTCAGTGAACCTTGGCCCCAAGGGAGTCCTCCCTACTGTCCGCAGAGGAAGCCCGTTTCTCTCTGGCGTTTTTGGGTTGCTTTGCCCCCTTCGAAGGAACCATCTCACTCTCTTCCACTTCTTGCACTTTCCTCTTCCTCTTTAAATCAGGATTAGGGAGTAGCCCGACTGAAGTCATAGGGAGAGGAGGAGGAGGTGGGAGATTGGCAGGAACTTAAGATTTGGGGGCATCCTTAGACGACCCTCATTTGTTCCCCACAGCGAGAAGACCCTTTAGTCATTTCCTCGGATTGATATCCATCTCCTCGTCCTCCTTGGAACTGGGATCTACACGGGCAATAATGAGCTTAGGAGAGTGGGCAGCAGATTGCCTGTCTAGCTCATCCTCGAAATTCAGGAGTCAGATTATAAGATTTGCTCTTTCTTCTTTGTCCTCCTCGAAGTGGAATTGATGAATCTCGGCCTCGAGGGATTGACGCGAGGAGGCTGTTTCCTCCCTTGGAGTAGCTACTTCTCGGGGAAGGCGCTAAAGAGGTAGTTCCACAGGTAGAAGGTCTTTCCGAGCCAAGAAACCAGGCCGTGAGACATCTATCTAGTGGATTCTATGATCGCCTGCCCTTATTGCTTGGCCTACGTCCTGGAATGCGTTTGACAGGGGCTTGAAGTCCAACACTAAGTGGACGGCTCGCAGCTACCCGTTTTTACTTATAAATATCTCCAACCTTAATAGTATGTTGAGAGTTGGAATGTTGACCAGGCTGAGTTTCAGGGCAATGTGTTGTTTGTTTGCAAATACATTCGACAAGAAAATCATGGTTAAAGCAATGAAAATCATCATCAAAGGAAGGCGAAGTATTAAAACTGAAAGGAAGTAAAAGCTAAAAGGGCTAAATCCCATGCCAAGGGACCTAAACTTACCTAGATCTCCCGCCCGAGTTGGGCAATGAAGACCGTCATGCCACTCCTCGGAGACAATCAGGTAGTCATCCTTCATGCCTTTGTTAGACTTAGGAAAACACGATATCAATCTAACAATGTTGGACTAAGACTTGAGATAATATCCTGTGCCGGCAAGTTTATGGCACTCGTACATGTGAATGACATCATGCCACATGAGCCCCAAGTCCATCTGCTCGTTGAGAAAGTCTATGCTACCCAAGACCCTAAATAGGTTAGAGGCGCATTGATGAAAAGTCAACCTATGGTTGATCAGATAGTCTCGGGTCACCCTGCCCATAGGGATTGTCATTCCTCCTTCTATGAAATAAATCATAGAAATGACTACCTCCCCATCCTCCCTGTTTGTAACTATTTGGTCTGGAGCACAATATTGCAGGGCTACTCCCTGCGAAATGTGATACTTAGCCTTAAAACCTTCCATACCGGCGTCAGAATCTACTAGGTGCTTAAACCTACCCATTTGATTGAGCTAAAGGGAAAGGGGTGAAGTCTTTAAGGACAGGTAATAGAGAATAAAAGGCCGAAGAGGGTGGCTGAGGAGAAAAAAGCTTAAGGACTTAGAAACTTACAAGAATAATTATGGTAGTTGCTTTTGGTACTTCTTAAAGGTTGAAGTTTTTCAGGAAAAAAGACTTGGAAACCTTAGAAGTTTGGGAAGCTTTGAGAGTTTGAGAACTATGAATCTCTGGAGAGCTTAAAGACTTGTGAAATGGGGAGAAATGATTTCCCCGGATGCCTTATATAAAGGGGGGAGTTAAGTGGGAGTTATCCCGCCCAAAATTCAAGGAGAAATATCAATCGTAGGATCCGTGTCTCATCATTGGATGCGAGGAACAAAGCACCGCCTGGAGCAATTAATGATGCATTGCAGGCTTCGAAGCGTTAGTAGCAATTATGGGACGCGTAAAACGGTAATCTCGCAGGTGTGAACCAAAGAAATGAATGGTTTTAATTCAAAAAAATCAAAACCTCACTTTTTCTCCTCGAATAAGAGGGAAAACCCAGAGTTTTTAGGGGCTATTGTAGGGGTAAGGGCCCAAAATTGTATATTGGGCCTTGGGTTTTGTTTGAGGACGTTAATTGGTCCGAGGACGAATGAACAATAATGAGGGTGTTAAGTTCAAAGTCCCATAAGTAACGTGTAAGTGGAAAGGTTAGGAAAGGTAGTCTGAGGAGAAATGTCTCATCAGATAAACAAAGCATAGATCAAACGTATATTCTATCACTCAAAGTGACATTCTAGGAAATTGCACTGAGAGGGACGTGCATCGTGAACGTACTAAAAGAATGGAAGTTAGGAAATATTTAAGGAAAAGCTGTTGCCACCGCATTAAATGCTATGCAACTAACTTTCTGGCCGCATTTATGTGGAGAAGACCCTTGAACAATGTTGTCTTGGCTACCATAACTCACAGAAGGCCAAAGAGAGTGTCTAATAGGACAAGCACTCAAGTAATGGCTTAAATGACCAACAAGTGTATGATCAAGATCGTCCAAGAGGAACTATATAATGTAAGAGATCCTTCATGGATTGGGGATCGAAAAATTATAGAAGAAAGCACTGTAGCAATCTAAATTGTATTTGTAACTGTTTCCAATTAATATATACCAGAACTTACCTCCTCGGACCGAGCCAAGAGTGAATTTATCTAGGTCAATCCTTCTGGCTTTTGTTTGATTATTTTTCAAACCTATTTTATCCATTGTCCAATTCATTAGGGCCTAGTTCTCCAACCCACTCTCTACAAATTTATTGTGCTGGGCTCACTGGACCTATATCCCTTTGCATATTGGGTTTGGGCTTCAAAACGTGTCCCTACAATTATTATTATTATTATTATTATTATTGGTGATGTTACCTATATTTATGGTAGTTTCATTGAACATGTAACAATCCTTTTTAGACCAATCCTAAAAACATGTTTCATTGACATAAAAAAAGTTTTATGTTTCATATATTAAAAAAAAAAAAAGTTTCATGTTGACTTGCCTTTTTCGCCATGCCAAGCACTATAAAATGCAACAAAGAAAAAAAGTTTTCCATAATACTTTTTTCCTCGTAAACAAACTAAGGGCATGTTTGGTAGACTATAATAGATGCTGTAATGTAATAGTTATTTTTATGATTTAATTATTCTTTAGTTTGGTTATGTTTTTATTACAAGGAATAATTATTTCTTATGAATAACTATTCTTCAAAATGAGGAATAATTATTCATTTTTAAAAGGTTATATTAGCTATTCATTAGTAAATGTAATAATTTCAAAACTTGATATATCTCCAAATAAATAAACTTTCCATATACATCTAACAATTATAAAAATAAAAAATCATAAAAATAACACATATCTCTCTTAAATTTAAAAATAACAATTTTTAAGGAGATATAATTGTATGAGTAAGAAATTTCCTAAAATAAATGTTAAGTTTCATTTTAATGTTATAACTCACAACCAAACTAATGAATAGGTTTTGAATAGGTTTTGTTATTACGTTACAACACTTTTTATTCCTAGTAATAAAGATTACAATTCTTGTCGTAATCCTCATTCAGTGTACCAAACGTACCCTAAGTGTTGAATTTGGTTATTTTTTCATTATTATTGTTGTCCATGCTTTACCCTTAATCTTGAATTTCTAAATCTATACGGGGAAGTAAGGCTAAATCCTAAATGCATGAACAAGTGAAATATAATGAATGCCTAGAGTTTCTTGGTTCATGAAATTTTCATTTTTTATTTTGATAATTCATTAAGCGGGGTGATTTGAATTATAGACATGTTAGTAAAAAACAATATATGTCGTCAGTTAAGTTATAAGACTTTTACCACAACTCAGGGGCGGAGCTAAGTCGAAGGGTGCCCCCAAAATTTTGAAAGTTTTTAAAATATATATAATTATTTTAATGTTTTCAAAATTTAGTCTATAAAAATAAGAGTTGCTTCTCCCAAATATTTGAATTAGTCTAATGATACTCTTAAAAAAATAATTGGTCTAATAGTTATAGAGATATAACTTTATTTTTCACATGTATATTTTTTTATTGTAAAATATGCTCTTATATCTGTTAAATATTTAATAAAGTTTGACATCAAACATGTCTGAATTTATCTTTTTTAACTTATTATATGGTGATTAACAAGTCATTGATTCATTAAAAAAAATTTGTCACTAAAACTACACATGAAATGTGTCTTTAGTTGCCACATAATAGGTTAGAGCAAGATAGTTTCAAATATGTTTAAAGCCTAACTTATTTTAATGTCTTTAGTTGCATTTTTTCAAATTTTTATTAGTTCAATTGAAAGATTTTTTACTTACTTTAGTATAAAATTTGATAATTTGTATTTAAAATGAAACTTTTTAAGAATTTCACTATGAAAATGAAAAAAATGAATTTTATTTTATGAAAGATTGCTATCGAACATAATTTTGATTGAAAATACTAAACTTTTTTTTTTCTTGGTGTGTGTATTATATAACTTATCAAATAAAAAAGTATGTGTATGTATATATATATATATATATATATATATGTATATAAAATAAAAAAAAATGTGTGTATGTGTGTGTGTGTGTGTGTGTATATATGTATGTGAGAGTTGTCTTGATAAATATATTAGTGCCGCAACTTAGCCCCCAAACAAAAATTTCTGGCTCCGCCCCTACCACAACTTTACATACATGAATTAGTTAGGTAATATTAAAAGTCGTAAACACACATTTAAAAAATAAAAATCATATGTAATACACATATCTATCTTCCAATTGATTCTCAAAAACAATACAAAAAATCCAATTAAAACAAGACCTCGCTAAAATTTATCACACATTAGCAATACTTATTGTGGGGTCATAAAGCCCATCGATCTACATCCACCTTTTGTACTGGGCCTGAGGCCCACGCCAAGGCCCTTAATCGCATACGAAGAAGGTAGCAATGATCATGACAGCCCAGGAAGCCGCCGAGGACAACCCTGTCCTCGGCCAGCCAAGGCTGAGGTGGAAGAACAGTGATTTACCGTCAAAGACATCCTTCTAGAGCACTTCAAAGACAAGTACAGCGAATGAACACCCTGGAGCATGGCAGTAGAGCAATTCTAGGAAAAGATACTGCCTCCACATTAAATACTCCACAACTAACAACCTGGCCACATTAATATGGAAATGATGCCTGAGCAGTGACTTTTTAGATTCACAGCTACTACTTAAGAGCTTTGGGGGGAGGTTGATGTGACAAAGACCAACAAACGACGGATCTGGCCTGCACATGTATGGTGGAGATGAAGGAAGAAATTATATAAGGAAGAAGGAGCTCTGAGAAATGGATCGGAGATTTTACCAGAGAAAACACTATAGCAATCTGAACCAACTTTGTAACCATTTTCACTGTTACTCAAGAAATAGCCGAGGATTGAATTACTTGCTTAGGTCCATATTTGTTTTACTTATTCATTCTTTAAATCATCTTCAATTGTTGTTACACTCATTAAAGCCCAGTTCTTCTACCCACCCTCTACAAATTTATTGTATTGGGTTTACTAGGCTTGAATTCATTTATCCCTTAGGAATAGTGCACAAACCCAGTCCCTACAATTGGTGTCGTCTATGGGAAGAACTTGTGTATTAATGAGTGCAACAGTTAGACATGGCAGGATCAGGTCCATACCAGGAAAACCCACATCAAACAGCTCCCCAACAGACAAAACCCATAGGATCCCAACGACAGGGTAATTTTACTGGCCCCAATCATGAAAAAAATCAAGAGAATGAAAGGAATTGAGAAGGGAGTGTGAATACCACCCAGACGAGCAAAAGCCACTCCTAAATGGGCAGTCGCATATCCCAGAGACAAAACAGCAACCGAATCATGCAGTAGGAGATAGATGACTTGAAAAAGAAATTGCGCCATGCCCAGAGGAGGCGGTCTCCTTCAAGTTCTGACATATCCTCTAATGATGAAGAGGACGACAATTATAGGCAGAGATCAAGAACTCCTCCAAGCGAGACCTTCTCTTGTGAAGACGAGCACTATCATAGACGAAAACACACGAGCCTATCTAGTAGAGGCCTAGGTAATGATGCCATGAGTAAGGCTCTAGATCAGATCTCTAAGTCACCCTTCACGCGCGATAGAAGGGACTAGGCTACCTCGACAGTTCCATCAGCTTACATTCAACCTTTATAACGGTCGGACGAACCCCGTAGAACATGTGAGCCGGTTTAAACAAAGAATAGCCGTCCACTCCAAGAACGAAGCTTTAATGTGTAAGGTTTTCCCGTCTAACCTAGGACCTGCAGCGATGAGGTGGTTCAACGGCTTGAAGCCGAACTCCATAGATTCCTATAAGCAGCTCACCCAAGCTTTTGGCTTTCATTTCATCACAAACAGCAGGGTCCCTTGGCCTCTTAGATTGTTGTTGTCATTATCCATGCATGAGGGAGAAACTCTGAAAGCATACTCAGACAGATATTAGGAAATGTATAATGAGATGGATGGCAACTTTGATGACATCGCCATCAGCACTTTTAAAAGCGGCCTCCCAACTGAGCATAGCTTGAGGAAGTCCTTGACTGGCAAGCCTATCACCAATGTACGTCAGCTTATAGACCGAATTGACAAATACAAGAGAGTGGAAGAAGACCAGTTATAAGGGAAAGGAAAGGAGAAGGTTATCCCTCAAAAGATGAGGGATTTCAAGTTGGACCTATACAACAATAACAGTCCAAAGAGAGATTTCACAGGGCAATACGGATCAACCAACATGCAGAAGGTTAACGCCGTATTCAGAGAATCGGTATAGCAAGTTTTGGAGAAAATCAAGTATGAGCCATTCTTCAAGTGGCCAAATAAGATGGCTGGAGACTCCATGAAGCGCAATCAGAGTCTATATTATTAGTACCACCAGGACCATGGGCATACTACAGAAGACTGCAGGAACCTTTGGAACCACCTAGATCAGTTAGTCCGAGAAGGGAAACTGAGGCATTTTTTGCATCCTTCTAGTAGTCACCAAGGCCAGGCAAACCAAGAGCCCCGAAGAGACACTTCCCTAAGACCACCCATAGGAACAATAAACATAATCTTTGTTGCTTCGGGGAGGACGGGCTCATGCCCTTCTAGGGTGATGTCTATAGCTCGGCCACATGCCAATGACTCTGGCCCAGAGCCGAAAAGATCCAAAGTGTATCCTCATCTTGTCTTGAGTTTCTCCGAGGAAGACAAAATTGGAACTATCCAACCCCACGATGATGCGTTAGTAATCATTCTTCGGATTGGGGGCTACGATGTGAAAAGGGTAATGGTAGATGATGGTAGTGGAGCCAAGATCATGTACCCTGATCTCTATAAAGGGCTGAGGCTGACACTAGAAGATTTAACGCGCTACAACTCCCCCTTGATGAGTTTTGATGGGAAGATTGTCATGCCAAATGGCCAAATTAGACTACCTGAGCAAACTGGCCTGGAGATAATGGAGGTTGGCTTCATTGTGGTGGATACCTACTCCCCTTATACTGCTATCGTGGCCAGACCTTAGCTTCATACCCTGGGAGCCGTCGCCTCTACCCTACATCAGAAGATGAAATTCCCTTCCGAGGGTCAAGTTCTGGAAATTCGAGGTTGCCAGGCTATGGCAAGAGAGTGCCTGGTGGCTGCCATCTCACATCAACCCAGAGTAGAGTCCTCGACCCATGTTGAAGAAAGCTCATAGCAATTAAAGACCCCGGTGTCGCCTGTTAATGCACCAGCCAAGGAGGCAAAGTGTGAGGATTTAGAAAAGGTGATCATTGGCAATGACCCGGAGAGATTCTTCCAGGTGGGATCTCAACTGCCCTCTCTGGAAAAGGAGGGATTGATAGGGTTCCTCAGAAAAAATATTGATTTGTTCGCGTGGGACGCTTATGATGTCCCAGGAATTTATCCGAATTTCATATGTCACCACTTAAATGTAAATCCATCAGCCACTCCTAAAAAACAATCACCTCGACGCCCATCCAAGGAGCACCCCGACGCTATCAGGGATGAGGTGAGAAAGTTTAAGCAAGCAGGGGCTATGAAGGAGGTGTTCTACCCTGAGTGGTTGGCTAACACTGTGGTTGTAAAGAAGAAGAGTGGGAAGTGGTGAGTCTGTGTGGACTTCACAGACTTAAACAAGGTGTGTCCGAAAGACCCATTCATGCCTCGAATAGACCAGTTGGTCGACACAACTGTAGGCCATTCTCGGATGAGCTTCTTAGACGCCTTTCAAGGCTATCATCAGATATCACTAGCCCTGAGTGATAAAGAAAAAACAGCATTCGTGACTCCTATTGGAAATTGCCATTACAAAGTGATGCCCTTTGGTTTAAAGAATGCGGGGTCTACCTACCAAAGGATGATGACTAGAATGTTTGACCTACAGTTGGGCAAAAGTATTGAAGTCTACATAGACGACATGGTGGTAAAGAGTAAAGTGGTGTCCGACCATGTGGGAGACCTCGAGGTCAGGTAGCACAAACTGCGTCTCAATGCCTCTAAGTGCTAGTTTGGCGTCAGGTCTGGCAAATTTTTGGGCTATATGGTAACCCATAGGGGAATTGAGGTGAGCCCAGATCAGATCAAAGCAATTCATAATCTGCAACCTCCTCAGAACCCCAAAGAAGTCCAGAAACTCACTGGAATGATCGTAGCCTTAAATCGGTTCATTTCCAGATCTGCAGACAGGTGCCGACCTTTTTACCTCCTGATGAACAAATTGAAAGGATTTGAGTGGTCTGATGATTGCGCTTTGGCCTTCCAGCAACTTAAGGAATACCTATCCCGGCCGCCCATCGTATCCATCCCTAAGGCCGACGAGGTTTTGTCCGCCTATATTGTGGTGGCCCCTCATGCTGTAAGCTTGGTGTTGATACGAATTGATGGTAGTGTACAATGGCCAGTCTATTATGTGAGTAAATCATTACTCGAGGCCGAGGTGCGCTATTTACCACTGGAGAAGGCAATTTTGGCAGTAGTGCATGCCACGTGAAAACTCCCTCATTACTTCCAAGCGCATACAGTTGTTGTTCTAACTCAACTTCCACTTAAGACTGTACTCTGAAGTGTCGATTACACGGGAATAATTACCAAGTGGAGCACGGTTCTAGGGGCTTTCGATATCAAATACATGCCTCAGACCTCTGTTAAGGGCCAGGTCCTCACTGATCTAATAGCCGAATTTGCTGAACCCTCAATAGAAATAATAGCAGAGGAGCAAAATATGGATGGAAAATCGGTTGGCACAATCTCCGTGCAAGGACCCTCATGCTGGAAAGTATATGTTGATGGCACAGCAAACCACAGGGGGTCCAGGGTGAGGCTAGTTCTAATATCTCTTGAGAAGATTATTATAGAGAAATCGTTGAGACTAGAGTTCTCGGCCACGAACAATGAAGTCGAATATGAGGCTTTGCTGCAAGGAATGGCCATGGTACAAAAAATGGGGGGAAAGGCAGTGGAAGTGTTCTCAAACTTGAGATTGGTTGTAAGCCAAGTGAAGGGGAGCTAGAGGTCAGAAATGCGAGAATGCAAAAGTACTTGAGTCAGGTCAGGCACTTACAATCGGATTTCGAATTCTTCGACGTGTCACACGTCTCTAGGAGTGGAAACACGCACACAAATTCATTGGCCACTCTTGCCACATCCTCGACGCAGGGTTCACCTCTAGTCATCCTTGTTGAGGACTTGTGCAAAGCTGATGAAATCAAGAAGGACATGGTTCAGATCCATTAAGTCAGAGTGGGTCCGAACTGGATGGATCCTATAATGAGCTTCCTTAAAGATGATACACTACCTGAAGAGAAATCAGAAGCTGAAAAAATACGAAGAAAAGCTCATCGGCTTTAGCTGTCCGAGGATCATAAGTTGTACAAGCGCTCCTATTCTAGGCCGTATTTGTTATGTGTACATCCTAAAGCATCAGAGTTACTACTTGAGGAGTTACATGAAGGAATTTGTGGGAGTCACACAGGAGGAAGATCTTTGTCTTACAGAGCAATCACCCAAGGGTATTGGTGGCCGGGTATGCAGAAGGAAGCCCGAGAATATGTCAAAAAGTGTGACCAATGCCAAAGGTTTGCCCCAAACATCCACCAACCAGGCAAAGTCCTCAACTCTCTCTCTAGTCCTTGGTCATTTGCTTAGTAAGGCTTTGATATTGTAGGCTCCTTCCCTAAAGCGGTAGGGAATAAGAGGTACCTATTGGTCGGCACAGATTATTTCACCAAATAGGTTGAAACTGAACCCCTGGCTAACATAAGGGATGTGGATGCCAAGAAGTTTATTTGGAAGAACATCGTTACTCGATTTGGGGTCCCTCATACCCTCATCTCAGATAATGGTCTTCAATTTGATAGCAATGCCTTCAGGAGATATTGTTGTGGCTTTGGAATTACGAACAAGTATTCCACTCCTGCCTACCCCCAAGGAAACGGACAGATCGAGACTGTTAATAAGGTTATAGTTAATGGGCTGAAAAATAGGTTGGATGATGCGAAAGGAAGATGGGTGAAAGAGCTGTCACGTGTCTTCTGGACATATCAAACTACACCACGTTGATCAACAGGAAAGACTCCCTTCTCCATGACTTATGGGGCTGAGGTTGTCATCCCCCTAGAGGCTAGCTTCCCAACGCTGAGAACAAGTATCTTCACTCCGAGCAATAATGATGAACTGCTAGGAAAGAGTTTGGATTTAATTGAAGAGAGAAGAGAAAAGGTAATGATCCAACTAGCCTACTACCACCAGAAACTCAAGCAAGGATATGATGCCAATATAAAACTACGACCACTAGCACCAGGAGACTTGGTGCTGAGAAAATTTTTGGGTAATACCAAGAATCCAACCTAGGGAAAGTTGGGGCTCAACTGGGAAGGACCATATCGCATTACTTCAGTAGCAGGAATAGGTGCATATTATTTAGAAGACTTAAATGAGAAAGCTGTACTTCGCCCTTGGAATGTAAATAACCTGAGAAGGTATTATTATTAATGAAAGCAATTTCGTTTGTATTCTGATCTATTGCAATTACATGTCATGTGATTCACTACTCTCTAAGTATTAGACAGAACCAAGGTCTTGCATGGCTTCTCGAACCACAAACCTTGGAGAAACTAATAACTTCTGACAACTATTTAAGTATTAGACAGAACCAAGGTCTTGTATGGCTCCTCGAACCACAAACCTTGGTGACACTAATAACTTCTAACAACTATCTAAGTGTTAGACAGAATCAAGGTTTTGCATGGCTCCTCGAACCACAAACCTTGAGGAAACTAATAACTTCTGACAACTATCTAAGTGTTAGACAGAACCAAGGTCTTGCATGGCTCCTCGAACCACAAACCTTGGAGAAACTAATAACTTTTGACAACTATCTAAATGTTAGACAGAACTAAGGTCTTGCATGGCTCCTCGAACCACAAACCTTGGTGAAACTAATAACTTCTAACAACTATCTAAGTGTTAGATAGAACCAAGGTCTTTCATGGCTTCTCGGACCATAAACCTTGGAGAAACTAATAACTTTTGACAACTATCTAAGTGTTAGACAGAACCAAGGTCTTGCATGGCTCCTTAAACCACAAACCTTGGTGAAACTAATAATTTCTGACAACTATCTAAGTGTAAGACAGAACCAAGGTCTTGCATGGCTCCTCGGACCACAAGCCTTAGGGAAACTAATAACTTCTGACAACTATCTAAGTGTTAGACAGAACCAAGGTCTTGCATGGCTCCTCGGACCATAAACCTTGGGGGAAACTAATAACTTCTGACAACTATCTAGGTGTTAGACAAAACTAAGGTCTTGCATGGCTCCTCGGGCCACAAACCTTAGGAAAACTAATAACTTCTGACAACTGTCTAAGTATTAGGCAGAACCAAGGTCTTGCATGGCTCCTCGGACCACAAACCTTGGGGAAACTAATAACTTTTGACAATTATCTAAGTGTTAGACAGAACCAAGGTCTTGCATGGATCCTCGGATCACAAGCCTTAGGGAAACTAATAACTTCTGGCAACTGTCTAAGTATTAGACAGAACCAAGGCCTTGCATGGCTCCTCGAACCACAAACCTTGGGGAAACTAATAACTTTTAGCAATTGTCTAAGTATTAGACAAAACCAAGGCCTTGCATGGCTCCTCGGACCACAAACCTTAGGGAAACTAATAACTTTTGGCAATTGTTTAAGTGTTAAACAAAACCAAGGTGTTGCATGGATCCTCGAACCACAAGCCTTGAAGAAATTAACTCCTTTAGGCATTTATCTAAGTGATAAACAGGACCAGAACTTGAGTTTGGCTCCTCGGATCACCTGCCTTGTCCTTGTTCAACAAAGGTGTAAACAAATGTTTACCCATGAGCATCATTTAAAGCATTTCAAGGTACACTGAGCTTATCCTTCCTTTATAGTCAATACTATAGTATCTCCTTTAGGTCAGTAAGTCTACAAAAAATGTATTTCTGCACGCCCTGCCATAATGTATGAACCTGGAAGTTGGAGGTTTATGTTTATAAGTACTTGAACTCGGCATCTTTAGCCCATTGTAGTAATTAGTTCAAAAGGCATGAGATTTATCTTATAAACTTAAATTCTTCTGTAGTCCATCCAATAGAAGGCAAATTGCATGACTAAGATTACTCAATTATCAATTAAAGCCCAAGTTTAAATTTACACTGTGGACTTAGTATTTTTTGATTGTATGTTCAATGAAGAATGAGTTACACTACTAGGGTTACTTAAATGTTAGTAACAACATGAATCATATAAGCACAAGGCCTTATCATTAAGAGAAGTGCACACATTTCATTACAAAGAAGGCAATTTCATTACAACAACAAAAAAAAAAAAAAAAACTTCAAGTACAACCAAAAAAATATATAGTATAAATAAACGGAAACAACTTATTTCTTTAGCTTTATGGTCAACTTGTCCTTGGAAGCTTGCTGAGAGGCCGTGTCAGAGGCTTCAGAACCCTGGCTTGGAGGAGGAATAGCTTGGATTGGCACAGTAAGGGAGGCCAAGACTAGCTCTATTTTTTCAGGGGCCTCATTCTCGGCAATAGGGGCTTGAGGGTCAATTGGAGGCTTTATCACATCCTGGGGTGTTTCTTGGTTAATGGTCTTCTCTTTCTCTAACACCTCAAGATGCTCAGTCTCCTCAGCAAGCTTGTCAAGGGGAGTAGGAGTGTTGGTGACACTATCTTGACCTGCCTCAACCACTTCGGGGGCAATGTCGGCTTCAGAATTGGCAAGAGCAGACTCTCGAATTGCAGGGGGGTAATACACGTTCTCTGCTCTCCTAAATTCAGATAAAGCCTCAACCCCAGCTCGGTTGAGGGCTTCAGCCCAAACTTGGGAGCAGTAGAGCATGCATACCCCTGAAACTTGCGTTTTGAGATTGGTCTCAGTCTTAGCCACGCCCATCTCATAAGCCTCCTGCTAAGCCTGCTCCTTAGTCTCCTTTGCCTGCTCCTTAGCTCTCTCTGCCTCTGCTCGAGCCTTCATTGCCTCATCCCTAGATTTTTCCATGGTGTCCTTGGCTTTCACTGCACCTTCTAATTTTTTCTTCAAGGACTCAATCTATCCTTTGGCAGCAGCAAATTGGTCCTCGGCCTTGCGACAGAGTATCCTTTGGTCTTCGGCTTGCCTCTAGGCGCTCTCTAGGGCTGAATTCGCACTTTTCCTAGCTCTCTCCTCCTCCTCCTCCAACTTGTGCCTTAGGTCCTAGGTTGATTGGTCGGCGATTATAAAAGCTTCTACAGCCGCAACCCGCTTGTTCCTCTCATCTTCCAGTTGCCTACTACAACTGTTAGCCATCTCCTCTACCCTGAACATGGCCTGAACAGTCTAAAAAAAACACATTAAATGCGAATAGTGATTTACCATCAAAGACAGCCTTCCAGAGCACTTCAAAGACAAGTACAGCGAATGAGCACCCTGGAGCATGGCAGTAGAGCAATTCCAGGAAAAGTTGCTGCCTCCACATTAAATGCTCCACAACTAACAACCTGGCCACATTAATGTGGAAATGATGCCTGAACAGTGAATTTTCAGACTCACAGCTACTACCTAAGAGCTTTGGGGGGAGGTTGATGTGACAAAGACCAACAAACGACGGATCTAGCCTGCACGTGTATGGTGGAGATGAACGAAGAAAGTATTATATAAGGAAGAAGGAGCTTTGAGAAATGGATCGGAGATTTTACCAGAGAAAACACTATAGCAATCTGAACCAGCTTTGTAACCATTTTCACTGTTACTCAAGAAATAACAAGTTGAAACTTCTCGAATCATAGCTAAGAATTGAATTACTTGCTTAGGTCCATATTTGTTTTACTTTTTCATTCTTTAAATCATCTTCAACTATTGTTACACTCATTAAAGCCCAGTTCTTCTACCCACCTTGTACAAATTTATTGTATTGGGCTTACTGGGCTTGAATTCATTTATCCCTTAAGAATAGTGCACAAACCCAGTCCCTACACTTATATATAAGAAAAATACCATTAGTGGGTTCGTTAACTCAAATATTAAAATCTTTTGCATTCAATAAGTAACTTAAATTTGAATCTTGCTTACACTAAAAATATTAATGTCTAAGCATGATGGTAAAAACAATAATCATAGAGGGAATATTATATAGGTTTATTGTACTTGCAAAACAAAAAATAAATACTATATGTGGGTTCTAGTTAGGTTAACCAGTAAAGTATCTTGCCATCAATAGATCTGGGTTTCAAACTTTGTTTACGCTGCTATTTTGGCATATATTACAAAATAAAGGGAAAATTACATTTTACCACTCTAAATTATGCATCAGATTACATTTTGCACCATAAACTATCCGAATGCATACTTTGCACCCTAAATTATCACACTTATCATACTTTGCACCCCAATGTTACTTTTGTTATTATATTTAACGGAATCCTATTGCACCTGACAATCACTTGAATTTTGCTTAGGTAGAACAAACTAAAATGACTAAAACACCCTTTTTTAAAATCAATTAAAACAAAAGTCATTTTTTTTTTCTACATCTCTCTCCTTGTCTCATGTGCATGCCAACCTTCCCCAAATTCAGATTCTTGTAAACCCTAAATCCCTAATTCGGAAATTACTTTTGCTCCACCACCGCTCCACCATCTCTTTGCCATCCTTCCACCAACGCAACACCATCCCTCCACCATCCCAAATCAAAACCTCGCATAGTGTCTCACACTTATCACATATTTGAAACATACTTCAAATGCACAAATCTAACTATATATACCTACCACGACAAGCACTAGCTTATGATCATCTAACAAAAAATACCCACCTTTCCTTTCCTTACATGTTCTAAAATCGGTCTTCTTTTGGCTTAATTGCTCAACTGAACATCTAGGTTCTTTCTAAATTGTTGAAAAGTCACTGTCTTTTTCCTGGTGGGGTTTTACATGTGGGTTTTTCTTGGGAAACAATTCTCAGGAATTAGAGATTTTTTTAGGAAGAAACAATAGTTTATTTGTTGAGATAAAGATATATGGTAACCAGGTCGTTGTTTTTTTTTTTTTTTTTTGGGATGGGAAGTGGGAGGTTTTATTTATATAAAATTGCGTTCATACAACACCAGCATTTGAGCCTGGGACACAAAGTCTAGTTTCCCTAAGGCCAATCAAGTCCCTAACATATGATACATCAACAAAACTGGGACGGTTACTATACACAGGCACCAAATTCCGTTGGTGAGTCCCCTGCTTTGCTAGATCACCAGCACATCCATTTGCCTCATGGTACACGTGCTACATGTGCACCTCCCACTTCTGGTCTAATAGGTTCCTGCAATCACAAATTAAAGGCATCATATTAGTCGAGTAGTTCATATTGTTATTTGTTAGCTAGGTTAGAACCACCTTTGAATCCAGTTTAAGCTGTAGGAACTTAACACCCATATCCAGGCCATCTCCAAGCCCTGTCTGACCGCGGCCAGTTCAGCCATATTATTTTTTGCGAGGCCTACATAAAGTGAGAATCCAGAGATCCATCGGCCCCAGTGATCTTGTAACACCCCTCCTACACCAGTTAAACCAGGGTTTCCTAGGGCACTTCCATCAGTGTTAAGTTTAAGAAAGGGATAAGGGGGCGTATGCCATCTTATAAACTGAGGAATAAGGCTCAAGGGTCGGCTGATAGAGCCAGCAAGGAAATGAAGTTCTGTAGTTGCTTGTACCGAGGAGTATATAAGGCTATGTTGGGAGCGAGATTGGTTCTTGAAGATTCTTTCATTACGAGCTAGCCAAAGTTTCCAGCAAGTGAAAGGGAAGTAGACTCGCCACGGGATGTGATGGGGTAAGGTGGCCCTATCCAACGTTGCATTGTATCTTAGCCAGTCTTGTAACGGCATACGAAAAAAGGACAAGGGCAATATTCTCGATGATTGGTACCAGACTTCTCTCGCCTAGGGGCAATCTCGAAGAATGTGTATAGTCATTTCAGGAGAGTGGCAGCGAGGGTAATGAGAATCCACATGTTGGTGACCAAAGGATAGGAATGTTTTGGTGGGAAGTCGGTTACGCATAGCCTTCTAGAGGAATACGTGTATCTTTTTGGGGCAAGGTAAAGTCCATAGCCAGTTGCACATGGCTTTGTTCCATAAGACCTAATGTTGGTGAAAAAGAAATTTTGATGCGGACTTCACGGAGCACGTACCCTTATTATGTGGCCAAAGAAAGGTGTTACTAAGGCGAGCAAAGCATGCCACATGGATATCTTGAATAAGGTTTTGGAGATGGGGGGAAAGAGGGAGGTTTAGAAAGTCGAAAGACCAAGAGTGGTTTAACCATAACGAGTTAACCTTACGGTTTTCATCATGGAGGAGGAGAGGACTCTCAATATAGTTACTCAAAGAGTTGTTGGCAAGCCAAGGGTCCTGCCAAATCCGAATAGATTGTCAATCTTCGACAATCCAACTCATACCCCCAAGAGGCAATTTAGCCCCTAACGAGAAAGTGGTCCAAATATGGGATCCTCGTGAAGTTCGAGGACTGGTAAACAAGGTAGTATGAGGAAAATATTTAGCTTGAAGCACCTGGGCCCATAGTGACGTGGGATTGGAATAAAGGCGCCAGGCTTGATTCATGAGGATAGCATGGTTTCTATGTCAAGTGGAGGGTATGCCCAACCCTCCAGCTTCTTTGGGTAAAGTGACCGTAGCCCAGTTAACCGTGTGACAACCCCTGTGATGATCAGTATCTCCCTAGAGGAAATTACAGCTCAATTTGTTGATGTGGTGACAAATTTTTTGAGGGAGAAGCGTGGTTTGCATGGCATAGGTTAGGATGGAGGTGATAGAAGCTTTGATGAGGGTGGCCCAGCCATCCATCGAAAGATATTTGGTTTGCCATCCTTCAATACGCTTATGAATATTATTCACCAAATATTGATAGGAGCTTGTAGTGCGACAGGTGGTAAAAATAGGTATTTCGAGATAGGTTCCTATACGGTCCGTGGTGGGGAGTGCAAGGATTCCCACCAGCTGCTCTTTTATATGTCTAGGGGTGTAGGGAGAGAACCAAACTCTCGATTTGGTAACACTCATGAGCTGGCCGGACGACTCACAAAAATTTAATAAAATCCTACCAAGATTCTTACAGTCCCTAACAGTGGCCCTCATAGAAAGGAAGATATCATCCGCAAAAAATAAGTGCGAGAGGCGAACCTGACCCTTGAAGGATATCAAGTGGATTAACTTGTCACGGACAGCCTCATCCAACTTAATAGTCAACCGCTCCAAACAAAGGACAAACAGATATGGGGAAAGAAGGTCACACTGTCGTATACCCCAACTGGGCACCACTTCTAGGAGAGGAGATATGTTCCATAGAATGTGGAATCAAGTGGAGGAGATCATATTCATGATGAGGGTAATGAAGGTTGGAGGAAGCTGAAAAAATTCAAGAGTTTCCTAAATAAAATGCCACTCGAGCCGATTATAAGCTTTTTCAAGATCCAATTTGAGTGCAACATACCCCGTCCGACCCAGTTGAGATATAAGAGTTCTAATCACCTCCTGAATGATGATAATATTATCGCTCGTACAACGGCCCGGCACAAAACCAGCTTGACAGGGGTTAATGGCCTTTACCATGTAGGGTTTAAGTCGATGAACAATGATACTAGACAGCATTTTGTAAAGGGTATTATAGATGCTAATAGGATGAAATTTAGTGATTAATTTAGGGTGGGCTACTTTTGGAATAAGGACCAAATTCGTGGCACCCTAGCTCGGAGGGAGAGTGAGCTGCATAAAGATGTCTTGAATGACTTGAATGATGCTTGGACCCAAACTCGACCAATTTGTTTGGAAGAAGAGCGCATGATAACCATTCGGTCCTAGGGCCTTTAAGGGGGGAAGCTTCCTAAGGGTCCGAAGAATTTCTTCAAGTTGGGGGATGCTTGTTAAAGCCTGGGCTTGGTTAAGGAAAGGGCTACTGGGATAGAATTGCCTCTTAGTCCTAGAGGAAGGGCACAGATTCGGAGATGTGGCCTGTAACAGTTTTTTAAACGCAGTATGAATGTGTTGGGTTAGAGGCTCACCGGTAAGCCATAAACCCGTGTCATCTTTTAAAGTAACAACCCATGAGTGACTGCGTCGTTGGATGGTTTTGAGGTGAAAATATTTAGTATTGGCATCCCCATAATTTAACCACATGATACGAGATTTGAGGCGCTAAAACAAATATTCTTGGTGGAGAACAGTATTATACTCCTAAGTAAGTTGGCGCTCAAGCGAGTATAAAAAGGCAAAGGGATTCCTAGCTAAGGCCACTTGGATTCCCCAAAGTCTAGCTAACAAACGGGTTTTATGTTGGAATAAATTGCCAAAGTGGGTTTTGTTCCACGAACGGATGTTTTCAGTCAACACATCCAGGCGCCGAAGGAACCTAGATAAGGTGGATGAAGCAGAGGGAATCAGCTCTGAGGCTTTCTAGCTATCTTTTACAAGGGAAGGGAAGATGGGATCAGTAAGTCACATTTGCTTAAACTGAAAAGGCTTGGGGGGTTGCTGTTCAAATGAGCCAGTGTTAAGCAAAATGGGGCAGTGGTCAGACTTTACCCTAGGTCCATGAGCCCACACTTATCCATGCAATTTCTAAAGGCCGAGATAGGAGTTCTATTAACCGGTAGTCCTCCTAGTTTTTCCTCATCCGAAAGCATATCATTAAAATCACCAAGGAGAACCCACGGAAGAGAGATATTCATAGCAAGATTTTGAAGATAATCCTAAAAAAGTTTGCACTTATGAAATTGGGGTGGGGCGTAAACAGTAGTAAGTAAAATAAATATAAAGGGAGAGTGTACCTTCACAAGAGCATGGATACTATGCTCTCTGCGGGTGATAATTTCGACAATGAATGAGGGGCTTTCATTCCATAATAGCCATATACCGCCAGAGTAACCAATGGGGTCTACTTGGTGGGAGTGAGTGTAAGGGAGAGTGTCAATCACAGCTTGAGCCCTAGCTTAGAAATGCGGGGCTCGATGATAATCAACATATTAGGGCAATGTCTATGGTGGAGCTCATAGGCATGGTTACAAAACATCTCATTACCTGCTCCTTGACAGTTCCAGGTGATCATCTTCATAGATGAGGAATAGGGAGTAAGGGAATCATTTGAGACTCCTCATGTCGACGGATTCCTCGCTGTAGGTGGAAGGAGGCACTGATGCCTTACTGTGGTGATCTTGATACGATACAACGCTTCCATGTCGTCGAGCCTGGCATAGTGCGTGCTAGACACGACAAATGGTAGGTTGCGGTTTGAGAACATGACTATGTAGAGATTGGGCTCGTCTTCTCACATGGCGATGTTTATTTCGCTTCAATCCAAGAGGCGAAAAATGGATGTAGGCAGTAGGTCCGGGGAGTCTGCATTGGAGGAGCTCACCGGAGTGCTTCTCTGCCTCACTAGTGGGGCTCGTGATGGCTTTGTTGGGGCTTGGTAAGGGTGCCTCGAATGATGCACCCAGACATAGGAGCGAGGCTTATGGTAGAGTGTTGGTTAGGGTGGTGGTTTGAGTTGCAGCAGCAGACTCAAGGTTTGTGTCACTTGGTTCCACACCAGCGCTGTTCGAGGGTGGACCAGTATCCGAACAAAGCTCACTGTCTCGTCGTGGGAATGTTCTAATGACAAGCCGTTTCAAATTTGTTCGAGGTTCTCCATCTCTTGATCATGGTCTTAAAGGAAAAGAGCATGACTATTCATGGTGGGAGTGGCAAGAAGGTGTGTGATGCTTTGAGGAGTGGGTGAAAGGCTTAGGTCGGGGTCCTTCGGAGTGGATGTTGAGGAGTTTTGGTTCGAGGATAGAGCCATTGTTCAGGTTTAGAGCTGTAGGAGTTGGTTCGGGCTGAGGTTCCCTTTTATCCTTTGTTTGCTGCATGTCGTGGATGTGAGAAGTGGGTTTGTCGAGATAAGGACAGCTGGCCATGCAAGGAGTGCTCAAGCCATCCAATGCCACGTCACTCGACTGGAGTTTTAGACTAGGACAGCCGGCCTTGCAAGGATTGTGCATGCACACCAGCCTGTCCTCACATGGCTGCAATAAGATAACATTTTTACCTTAGGATGCCACCTTGCCACAGTCAAAACCAGTTGGCTTCGTTACACCTTCAAACTCTTGTCCTATCACCGAATCGAGTTAATGAGTGTGTTGCCCATATGCATGAGATGATGAAGCTTGACCGTGTGGGTGACCGGGGGAGTACGAATCAGCAAGGACGTTCTTACCACGTGGAGGTTGCTTAGTTGTTCATCCACGGGCACGGGTGCGACGAGTTTGCACCGTTTTCCAAGGGGTTAACACATGGGTTGGTTCAAGCGGTGGAGCTGCTGGGATACGTGGGTCAGGTTCTTGGGGTGGCATGGTGGTTGGTTCTGCCATGCCTTCTGAACATTGGGGTTCTCGATAGCCAAGCCTGCCACATCTGTAGCACAGCATGAGAAGATTTTCATAAACTATGTCTTGCCAAAAGGTACCAATTTTCACACGTTTAGGTAGCGGGTTGACCATGTTTATTTGGACACACACTCTAGCGTATCTCCCTCGAATGGTGGCACTAGTAAAGGCATCGACTTTTAAGAGTTTGCCTAGTTTATGACCTATGTGTTTGAGAAACTCTAGATGGTAATATTCTATAGGTAATTGTTCCAGATAGATCCAAACCGCCATATTTGAGATTTTGGCCATATGCGGATGAAAATCCGCTTCCCAGGCCTGCACATGTAAATATTGTCTCCCACGAACCATGGTCCATCCATGAGTGCATGGTGGTAGTCTTTAAGAACGTCAAAACGCATAATGAAAAAGCCATAACCAATATCAATTAAATGCATCATACTTGTGGGACGCCAAATACTGGCTAACCTGGATTGGAGTACCTGATATCCCAGTGGTTGACCCATAAGTTTGAGAATAATGCTCATTTTCCAGGGTCCCGCTAGCTGGTTTTTCAACTCTGGAGTAATCCGAATTTTCCAAGTTTCATCAGTCTGTCCGTCTTCAGCTCCAAGTTGGGTGTCATCCAGTTGAATCTGCTGTTCAGTACCTCTCTCATGGTTGGATAGGTCCTCCATGTCCCCGTCTCCCACTCCGAAACTTGAATCATGCATAGCGTTTTCCTGTATCACCTCAGTATAGGTCTTTTTGTGTGAGTTATCTCTTAGGAAGGTGCTCTCAAGGTCGTCAGAGTCATGGTGCAAAACAAGGGTTGTCATAGTATCCTTTTCAAATGAGTGCACCAAGTCGTTGTTTTGTTCACCTTCGGGGATTTCTTATTTTTGCTGAATTTCACCTTCAGTCTTTTTAGTTTGTTTCACCTAAACAAAATGCATATGCTTGTCGCGTGCAGTAGAATTCTGTTAAATATAACAACAAAAGTAACACCGGGGTGTAAAGTGTGATAAGTGTGATAGTTTAGGGTGTAAAGTATGCGTTTGAATAGTTTATGGTGCAAAGTGTAATCTGATGCATAGTTTAAGGTGGTAAAGTGTAATTTCCCCCAAAATAAATATACCTAAGTCTTCATCACATGATGTTATACCATATCAAACTATTAATTCAAAATTAATAAATAAATATTCTTAATATAATCATTACATAACATGTCATAAATTTTTTTTTTTTATCGGAATAACATGTCATAAATTTGATTAGGCATGAATGAAAATGAAAACATATTTTTAATAATTAAAGAGTATCATCGGGAGTGGTCGTCATAGGTTGAAACTCCCTAAAAAAAATTAAACAAAATGTCATATGTAAGTAAAGTGAAAAAATAAAATGCTTTCTCAATGAAAATTATTAATAAAATTTGATATGTGAGTAAAATAATGTGAAAAAAATTATTTACAAAACAAAACAATAATTTGTTTACGTATAAGCCGAAAACCAAATAGGCCGGAATTTAGTGGAATGGACTGAAATTGGCAAAATAGACTCAAATAGAGGAGTAGATGGAGTAAAAGAGTGATTCAAATTGGTTCAGTAACTAAATTGTAATTTTTCCATTATTTCAATGGAACGAAATGGAATTAACAACATTGAATTCTAAGATTTTTATTTAATGCCATTTTAGGAGGTCATTTTGTGAGTTATAATTTTTTTTTTTTATACAAGATATATATTCTACTCTTAACTTAATCTAAGTGTATATATAAGTAACCACCACACCAATAATGCGCAGTGGTGTGGGTTATAATTAATATCATGATTCTTTATGTATTTTCCTAATATATATATTTTTTATATTAGGTAAATATATAAAGAATCATCATGTTATTAATTGTTTGGTAAAATGGCATTAAATAAAAATCAAAGAAGATTAAAAGAAAAAAAGAAAAGAAAAGAGAGATCTGGAGGAGAAAAAATTAAACTCATGGACATAGGCGTTTCCGTCGCAACCATTTAAGTTTTTAACAAACAAAATTCACTTCCTTCTCTCTTCCTCTCACTGCGCCAGCTTATATAAAGATATATAGATATATATAAATCTTCATGGTCTCTCTCTCTCTAACGCACTTTCTCTTATTAAGACCAATTCTCTCAAATTATCTGTCCGCGACACGAAGACCGAGTGCGTAAACTGCTACTTCCCAGAGACGAAATTGTGTGTGTGAGTCATCGTCGTGATCAATCTCAATCTCTCTCTCTCTCTAGCTACAGCAAAAATGGCGTCGTCTTCTACTGAAGAACCACAGCCACAACCACAACCACAACCACAACCTCAACCACAGCAGCAACAGCAGCAAGTGAAGGAGTGCGCTCACAAAACCAAGCTTATTCAATTCTTAGGTCGTACAACTCCTATCGTTCTCCAAAACGACAATGGCCCCTGTCCTCTCCTCGCTATCTGTAAATTCTCTCTCTCTCTCTCTCTCTTGCTAGGGTTTCGTTTCTGTCTTTCTCATTTTTAAAGAATGTAAAGAATGTTAGGTTTGATTACTGTAGAATTATTATTTCTTTGGTTACATGTATAATTTAGGGAAATGGTTGTGTTAGGGATAGTTAGGCGGTGTTCGAAATGGAGGATTTTCTTGTTGATTTTCTGAGCAACCAAACGGTGTAAGGCAATCATTAATTCGATGCTTAATCCGATAATTTAGTGGAATTTGATCATTTCGATTATAATTTTGTGCTATTAGGTTTTTGTTTGTTTGTTTTGTTTTGTTTTGTTTTGTTTTTTTTAATTAATGGTTTCTGATTCTCACACACGCACTTTATTGCTTGTTGTTTATTGATTCTTGATTTTCTTTTTCATCCATTTTGTCGCTGAGAAAATTAAGCAAAGGAAAGAGAGTGCAATTTTGTGTTTTATGTTGCTTTTCCAGGAAGTGTGAATTTTATTAGGCATAGTTAGAGATGAAACTATTGTAATCTGTACGTGTGACGAGATAAATTTAGAAAAATAGAGGAAATTAGGTCTTATTGATGTTATTTTATTCTTTTTTTAGAAACCAAGAAATTGCTGTATTTTGCTGGGCATTGTTGAGTGGATTTCTTGTTAGTGAAATATGAGTAAAAGCTCGTATTAAGTTCATAGGGCTTGAACTTGGTACGACCTTTTACTGGAAGAGATGGTTGGTAGGCAGCCTTACCCCCAATTTTTGGAGAGACTAATTCCTAGACTCGAACTTGCAGCATATTGCTTAGGTAGGGTCACTTACCATCTCACCAATGTTAAAATATATTTGCTATTATAGTGTGTTGACAACCAAATGGTGGAAATAACTTAATCAATTCTTTCATTATAATTTTGTTTGGGAGCCTGACAATTGAGAAAAGGTAACATCCATGACCCTCTAATTTTGCAGTTGATATGATTTTCAGAGTGAAAAAATGTTATTAGGTTAAATTGTTCTTTTAGGGAACCTGTCTTTGCCTCCCCTTTGCTCATGTTACTCCTCATTGTTTCTTGATTGTTCATTTTTCTAGCCGAGGAACTGAATTTTACGCAGAATGATATTCTTGGCTTTTGATTTCCAAGGAAGTGAACAATTAGAATTAGGTAGCCAATGTAGTTTTATTATGCTAGAGCTTAGGTTTTAGCATCTTTTACTTCTGGAATGCAGATTATGAAAATTATAGAGTTACATATAAGCATTTTACTTTTACCTATCAAAATAAAATAAGCATTTTACTTTTTATTGATTTCCTGCTTCTGCCTTCATCCAAAAGAATTAGTAGTTTTCTTCATCCTTGTATATCTTGGGTTTTTTTCCCCCTGTAAATATTGTGCTAAAATCCAGGAATCATTCACATGTGATGTTGTCCATCATAATATTCATCTGTTTAGTTGTTTGGATAATTATTTTATTGACTATAGCTCTTTCTTGATAAGGTTTTTTTGACATAAAAAAGTGTAAACCACTATGATTACTTTGCAATCTTATCACCCCATAATATTTTGTTAATAAAAGATCATCCATGTTGTTTTATTCAGAATTGTGTTATGTTTTGATGATTGGTGTTTGGGTTTGCAGTAGAAATTTTTCTTTTTGTATAAATAAAAATTATTCTTTAGAACAACTTCCAAAGACTTATCAAAAAAAAAATTCTATAGAACAACTTGAATTCTAGCATCTTCTTTGCGTTTTTCACCATTCTTGCTTGCATCTCTTTTCCCAAGTTCTTTGTTTATTTGTTGTTAAAGTATGGGGAAAAACATGGATTTGAAATTAGGTCTTTCTTTATCTGGCAATGTAGATAACAATATCCTTGATTCAGTTGGCCCTAATCAATTATTTTAGCTAGTGTAATTGACCTAATCTTTTTTGGTGGGAAATCTAAATTTTCAGGAGACTTTAAGCGTTGAATATCCTCCCCCACCCCCCCCCCCAGGTCCTTTCTCTTTTGGTTTCTTGGAAACCTAACAAGGTTCAACTAAAATATGTAAATTCTACAAATTCCATCAAAATAATATTCTGGAAATCAAGAATTGAGTTCCTCCAACATCAGCTAATACTGTTTAATTTTTAATTTTAAGTGTATGAATATGCTGTAATGATGGAATATGTGAATTAACTGTTTTGGTATGGTTTGAAGTTGATTGTGGGCATTCTTGTTTCAGTTTTATCTTGCCTTCTTTGTTTTTTACATTTGGGGTGGAGGAAGTTGGGGGGGAGAGGGGGGTAGGTTGGTGTTTGGGGGTTTGCTTGTCTTTATGCAGTAAAGGTTTGATATTCCTTTTCTTGTTCGTATTTTCTGGGAAATAGATCATTTACTCATGGGTTGCTACAGGTAATGTTCTTCTACTGAGGAATAACTTGAATTTGAGTCCAGATACAACAGAAGTCTCGCAGGAGAAATTGCTTTCGCTAGTTGCTGAAAGATTAATTGATTCCAACAGTAATGCCAATGTAATTTATTTATTAAATGGTCAGTTATGAAGTTACTATTTGCTGGTGTAACTGGAATTAACCATTTTGTTATTGTGTTGCAGAATAAGGATGAAGGTTATATTGAAAATCAACAACAGAACATTTCTGATGCAATTGATCTGCTTCCTCGACTTGCAACTGGCATTGATGTAAATATACAATTCAGGAGGTTCGACTTATTTATTCTAATGCCAGTTATTTATTGTCAGTTTCTTTTTGTATTTCTGACTAAAAGTTTAATGATACTTTCAGAATAAACGATTTTGAGTTTACTCCAGAGTGTGCCATATTTGATCTGCTGGACATTCCACTCTATCATGGCTGGATAGTTGATCCACAGGTTCTCTCTTTTCTGGCCTCAGACTTACTATATATGTGAGATACCTAGTGACTGGTTCAAGTTGCCCTTTTAGTATCGTAGTACTGTTTGTTTCATGTACTCCATGTGTCTGAACACATTGGATTTCTACTAATTTTTTGTCCTTATCATACATTTGCGTTCTGGCCTTACCCAATCTGTTCAACTTATGAGCCTCTCATGAGTCATTGTGTGCTGCTATTGTCAAGAATTTTGATGGTGGTGATTTACCCTCACGTTTTCCTTCTCATATTTATACTGGTTCTTATTTCATCAAACCTTTTTGGTCCCCATGTATAGGATTTATGTTTTTTATCTGCAGACTGAGGCTAGTTCTTTTGAAATCTGTGTGTCCAGTGACCTTTCTATGGCTCATCTTCTTGAATAAACTTCATCTGAAGCTCTTAAAATTTAGCAGGGAACTTTTGGGTGTTGAATATTCATTCTCTAAATTGTATCAGGTAGAATTCTCGTATTCTTTTTTGGCATGATAAGTGGGTGGGAGATAACTCACTTAAAATTCTCTATCCTCAATTGTATGTGTGTTCTAATGACAAGGAAGCTTGCATTTCTAATGTATTATAGTTCCAAGAGGGTGGAAACGATAGAATTTGGAATTTGAGATTTCATAGGGATTTTCATGAAAGGGAATTAGAGGCTGCCTTCTCTTTCCTTGAGTTCATTCAATCTCGGATCCCTAGGGGTGGTGGGAGTGACACTTCTCATTGGTGTCTCAACGGGAATGGCAAGTTTGATACCTGGTCCTATTACTATAACATGAGGGGTGTAGCTGCCTCCAATCTTCCATGGAAGGGTGTTTGGAAAGCTAAGATCCCTAAGAGGGTGGCATTTTTTGTATGGACAGCGGTTCATGGGTAGATCCATACATTGGATAATCTTATGCTTAGGGGGCGCATTTTGGTGAATCGGTGTTGTATGTGCCATCGGAATGAGGAAATTGTGGATTATCTCCTCCTCCATTGTCCTGTTGCTCACTCTCTCTGGGTTTATATGTTTCAGATCTTTGGGACCTAATGGGTCATGCTAGGCTCTGTGGAAAGCTTGGTGTATTGTTGGAGTTATTGGCTGGGTAAATTTAATTCAGACATTTGGAATATGATTCCTGGCTATTTGATGTGGATTGTTTGGATGGAAAGAAATCGGCGCTCTTTTGAGGATACCTAGAAATCCTTGGCTCAATTACAAGCTCTATGCCAGAAGTCTTTATATGATTGGTCTAGGTGTTGGGGCTCCTCGGATTGTTCCATTATCTTGGAGTTTATTTCCTCTCTTAGTATTGCACTTTAAGTTTTTTCTTGTTGTTTGTTTGTTTGTTGCATTTCCTTGTGTTCACCATCATGAACACCTTGTATTTGCTTTCTTCTATTTTACAGTTTGTTTAATAATACTCTTATTACCTATCAAAAAAAAAGAATGAAGGCCTCTTAAATTCTGTACCAACTTTTGTATGTATTTTGGTGGTCGGTGGTGATGCAACATTGTGTTCAGTGTGGAAGTCCTAAAATAATATAATAGCTCATCAGAATTGCAAATAACTTAAGAAAACCTGCAGCGTGTGCTGTGTTGTCATTTTCCTTTAAATATTTGTACGGAACTTATCGGTTTAAATTAAATGTTTCAAGTATTTAATAAGCAAAAGCTTTAATTATATTGTTATAATAATTAAATTGTATTTCGTGACTGTTAGTTTGTACATTGATTTTTAGACATGTAAGCATGTACCTCATGGGTGCTTTTCGATTATGAAGCCCAAGGCTTTTTCCTTCAACAATTTATTGGCAGTGTTGTTCAAGTTGTAAGCTTGGACTTGCCTCAAACTATTTTGGCTTGGTAGTCAGTGGAAATGAGGAAATACATTTTTGGTGTAGTTGTAGAAAGTTGGGATAGAAAACTTCCTGTATGGTTTTATATTTTTATGAGGCCTTGATGTTTGTGTACATGGCAAAGCTTGGGTGGTGTTGGTGCCGTGCAGACCACACTGTGTGTTTCCAATTATGAATCCTTTAAAGGGTGAGTCCAATACAGTGAACCACGATATCCTAGGTCAGCAACAAGTGATAACCATTGGAGAGAATCTGAAGGGTAAATAGAAATCTCAATTGTGGTGGAGCTGCAAAGGTGGAATGGGAAGGTGAAGTTTAGTTAAAATTCCGGTAGTGTGGATTAATTTCATGTGTGGTTTGGGTAGGACTTGAAGGACTTGGAAGCTTTCTCAACACTTATTCCGTTAGGAACTTTGATAACCTTGCATATGGTCATGCTCTGTTGCTCTCTCCCACCATTTCTCTGGCAGGGGGCTGCTTCATCTTCTTGTGACTGTCCTATTAACTATTGGTGTTGGGCCAATGTTCTTTGGACCAAATGATTTCTTCCCCCACCTAAACAAGGATGGAGGGTCAGGCAGTGCTGGGTGTCTTGATTTCTAGTTACCTAGCAAAAAAGAAAAGTTGGTGGTCACCTTGCAATTAGTAGATTGAGTATACTGATCTGGAAAGTTAGAATCTGTATATTTTGAAGCTAGCTTATTATATGATGGGAATTTGCTTCTATGCTACTAGTAGGCTATAATAGGCAATGGTGTTTAATGGTCTGACACTGCTGGATGTCCAGAGTTTTTTGAAACACAGATTAATTATTGTGTACTTTTTGACCATTTGATTTAATAATAATTTTTTCCCTGTTTGTTTGCCAGGATTATGATACTGCTAATGCTATTGGTTTAAAGTCCTATAATACTCTCACGGGGGAGCTTGTAGCCCTGGAAACACAGAATATGGAAGGTGTACATAAGAATAATCCTGAAGAAGATTGTATTGATTTTGCTGCTGCAACAACTGCAACTCTAGGAGTCCCTTCTCCATGTCTTTCAAAGGCTGCCTCTTTTGATGATTCTCCACGTTCAGTCTCTGATAATCAGAAAGGAAGAAAGGGGGACCTTGAAGAAGAAGCAGAGCTTTTGAGAGCTTTGGAGTTGTCTGTGGCTGACAATTCAACTGCAGTGGGTGATCCTCATATCAGTGGAGGGACTCAGTCTGTCAATTCAAATGAAGGGGTGTGCCTTAAGGAGCTTATGCCGGTAGATTCTGTAAATGGGTTAGAGAAGTGTCATGGTGTTGAATATAACAATATTCATAAGCCAGAACCATCTGTAGTAGATGACTGCAATGCTGCAAACAATCACAATCCAATATCTTTAAAAAATACCCCTGGGCAAGCATCTAGTTCATATTTGAAGACTGATGTGGGAGATCTCCTTCATCAATCAATTTATGCAGAATCTGCAGAAAGTATCCTTCATAATGATATCGTTGAAAAAAGCAGTGTTGATACCTTGCTCCAAAGTGGAAGTGCCCCTTCCATCTCTCCTGGAAAAGACACTGCATCTGTCAATGAGAGTCATGTGGATATTACTAGAGGGAGTGGAGAACTTCAGAAGGAATCCACTTTTACAACTGATGTCCATGAATCTGCAGATAAGCAAGATGGGTGTAGTACAACAGAATTATCAAGCTTATCTTTACCATATGCTGATTCAGATTCATCTAGTGGGAGAATTCAGCACTTAGATGGTGCCGAAGCTTTGACTTCAAGTGTTGATGGCAGTGAGCCCATGTATGAAGGAGAGGAATGTATATTGGATTCAAGAACTGCAGTTTTTGAGGACCGAGAACCTGTGTATGAAGGTGAGGTGGTTCTTGCAGAACAAGCAGACAAAAGCACCATAGATGCCTTTAATGTGAAGTCCAAGGATGAAATCACCCCAGAACAAGGTTAGTGGTATATCAAAAAAGTTGATTTGCTTTCAGAAGATTGTTTATCTGTATTAAATTTTCAACTAATATGATCTTGAATTTAGTTAAAAGAAATTCTTCCTTTCTTTTTGATTGCTTTAGGTGAGCTGATCAGGAGCTTTTTGAAGAACAACGCTAGTCAGTTGACCTTTTATGGGTATGTTGATTCACAGTTTCATTATAAACGCCTAATTTTATTATTAATCCATATGTTTTGCTACATTGGATGCCGGGAAGTTCTCTATATTTTTGTCAATGCTTTTTCAGCCTTTTCTGCTTACAAGATGGCCTTAAAGAAAGAGAACTTTGTGTTTTCTTCCGTAACAATCATTTCAGCACCATGTTCAAGGTTCGTAAGAGCTAAAAATGTTCTTCTTTCTCATGATATAATCATTGATGTTGCCGCTGATTAAATGCTTACTGTAATTATTAATGGTGAAAATTTGAATAATACATATATAGTTTTGTAACCTTTAGGTTCCATAGCCCCTGAACATCAATTCTTAAATAGTTTCCTGAATCTCCTCTTATTGCAGTTTGATGGTGAACTTTATCTTCTAGCTACAGACCAAGGTTACATAAATCAGCCTGATTTGGTATGGGAAAAACTAAATGAGGTAATCCGCTTACACTCTGATCTTATTTCATAGTGTACTAGGTCACATTATTAATTATTGTCCTGTTTGTTCAAGGTTTGGTCACTGTTTCTAATTGTGGCAGAAACCCTTTTTTTTTATAAATAAGTAAATAAATATTTTCTTGAACAATGCTCTACTTTGCGTACACGAAAGTGAATACAAAAAGTTTAAAAGAATTACAAATGTATGATAAGGATTCTAAAAACTTAGGAATGGAGTTAATATCAGTAACCACACACCCTGAGACCAATCAAAGAACGATCTAGCAAATAGCTCTATCAATTGTATACTTTAAATTTCCACATCCTCAAATGTACGACGATTAGGTTCCCTTCACAAAGTCCACATCAAACATAATGCGACCAAATTCAAAATGTCCAATGACTGGTTGCCTACCCAATTCCACGAACCAATCTAAAGGTCAGTGATTGTTATTAATAGTACCCAATGAAACCCAAAGGAAAGGGTATTTTGGAAATTTAGTTGAGTCTAGAATCTTCTAGGGTATTCTATGTATCTTAGGTTTATTTTCTTTGGGTCCAAGTAAAGTATTTATTAGGTTTGTGTTACAAACTCATGGGTAGAATTCATCCTTGAAAACCGGGTTGCAAGGGGAGGGTGCCCAAGAGCTTATAAAATAATGGTTAAGCTTATACTTGATTCATGTGGGATATTAGGATCATAACATACTACCACATTCCACAGCCGACGTCTGCGGCAGCTCACTCTAGCTACATTGACCTGATGGTAGCCCTTTCTCTTTTGGTGGCTTCACTCGCTTATCAGTTATTTTAATCTAGCCTCTCGGTCGCCCCCTCCGAGATTCGATCACAAAGCCGCAACTCATTTGATCCCATACTCAATGAGCTACACCTGATTACTCGAGGTGATGGTTGGTTTTGATACCAAATGTTACAAATCCATGGGTAGAACTCACCCTTAAAAACCGGCTTGCAAGGAGAGGGTGACCAAGAGCTTATATAAACACATGGTTAAGTTTATACTTAATCTATGTGAGACACTAGGATCATAACAATTTGCTTTACTAGTCAAACTAATAGTCCTAATACTAGTGGGAATCCTATTACTACTAGTATACTAGTACAAGTAAGAGTCCATATATATATATATATATATATATTGTGCTCAATGTATTAAAAAAAAGAAAAAAGAAAAAGAGTTGATTAATAAAATTGAGTGTTTTAAGCTATAGGCACTTTGACCTTTGTTGGATCTTTCTCCTTCTCTCTTCTCTTTCTTTTCACCTTCTTTTTCTAAAGTTTCTGTTCACACAGCCCCTGAACAGCTCTATCTCTCTCTAATTCTTCTTCTTTCCTAACCCTAAACCCACCACAATTATATGTAGACAAATTCCCTAATATGTCCTACATCAATGACAAATACAACACCCTACTAGTATGTATTATCTCTTAATGAGATTATCACAAGTGAAGATCTTTCCCCAAGCTGCTGTCCATACAATGAAAGAAACCCTTCTTGGGGTCTTGACGCATCAAATACTATTCTAAGGGAAAAGCATATTGCAAGGGTACCTTAAGGCATCAGAAAATGAGTGAACATCAAAATCCCCATTCCCTTTCAAAACTGCATCTCAATCAATCTCTACTCTCCTGATGAGGGATAAGAGTATAAAGAAGATCGAAGAAAGAGGTTAGCACCTCTATCTTCCAATCATTGAAGTTTCTCACAGAGCTTACATCCCAACTCTGTTTCCCCGCCACATTTTCTCCCCCAGCAAGGAACCAACTGAGGTATCTCAATCTTCTTGCTGAAACCTGATCAAGATGCTGGTTCTTCAATATTACATTTTTTGTAGAATCAAAAGTTGTATAGGTCATTTATACTTATAAAAAAAAAAAAAAAAAGTTTTTATAGGTCATTTATGGTTATAAAATGAGTGAGCTACAGTTGTTTTTGAAATGGGTTTAATACTTGGATATTACTTCTTGATAGACCACACACACATACTGTCAATGTATATACATGGATGGATGAAAGGGTGTTCAAAACATTTAGATAGCAAGTATTTGTGGTTCTGCTACATTACTTATTTATCCAAAAAAGAAAAAAAAGTATGTGGTTCTGCCATTGCCATGGAGGTTGTGCCTGTAGTGGCTGTAATGGAATGGCTTCTCAAAAGTGAACTTTTGAAAGTTCATTCCAAATTTAATTATTTTTTAAAAATTTTCTACTTCTGTTTCATTTAGAAGATATTTATGAAATGATAAGGAAATAGTGCCTTTTAACATTGAAAATTATAATAGTTATAATATTATTGCTACGTTGTCATCTCTCTGTCCAAAGAATTATTGTTATGTTGTTATATATGATTTTGAAGTTTGGTGTCCTAATTATAATTCCTCCCATGCTTGTCCCTTCAGGTCAATGGGGATACATTGTTCATGACAGGTAACTTCAAGGAATTTAAGGTTGAAAGTCGTGCAAATGACACCTGGGATGAACATAATGTTATGGCCAGCACAGCTGTACGTATTTCTTTTATACCTATAGTATATGCGAGGCTGTCAATACTCAATAGTTGCTTCCATGATACTAAATTGAATTTTCTGCTTCAGGATTATCTTGCCAGCATCGACAGTGCATCACAAGCGGGTTTTGATCTAAAGTAATTATGTCATCTTTGTTACTGTGCATACATTGATTTCTTACCCATTTTGCCATTTGGTACAATTTATTTTTGGTGAAAATACCATTTGAGGTCCTTATATTTTGGTAGCAGTCAATTTGATCCTTGTTATTTTCTACTTGCAGTCAACTTTTGTTAGTGACTTGACGGTAGGGACCAAATTGATTGCAAGTTGATAATAATAGGAATCAAATTGACTGCTACAAAAATGTAGGGATCAAATTGACAGTAACCCCAAAATGTAAGGACCAAAATGGTATTTTCGCCTTTATTTTTTCAACTTTTTGAAAATGGGCTGAAAAGATTGAAAAAAAGTGGGGTTTTAAAGAGCTGTACTTTGAAAAGATTTAGTTTTAAACTGCCCTCCAAAAGGGGCACTAATGTTTTTAGTCTTGTATTTTTACTTCATTTTTATTATTTTAGGAGAATGTCAAATAAAATTAACAAAATGGGAAGGCAAAGTTTAATGAAAAGATCATCTTGAATATATAGTTTTTCCATTTTTGAAAGATTTCATGTAATTTTCTAAAATATTTTATTACTTTAGAGTGAGTCTCGTCCAAAATGTAATATTTTGTTGTTGCAGTTCTGATCTGCAATTGGCAATTGCTCTGCAACAACAGGAGTTTGAGCAACAACCGCAACGTCAGAATGTGCAGCAACCATCACCCGTTAGTGGCAATTCAAAGCTGGTTGTAGGTCCCCAGGTAAAATTTCTTGTTTTGAACATCTGTTCTTATCAGTTTAATGCCTGCTTTTCATCCAAACATTACACCTGATTCTGTGATGACTTCTATAAGTATGATTTTTCTATTTGAAATTTCTCGTATTCTGATACCAAGAAAGATTTATTGTTGTGTTAACCTCGTGTTTACAGTACTTTCCCTTGGAAATAGAATTGCTTGGTATTATTATTTTTTTTTTTTCTGAATCCTAGGTGATTCAATCTGGCTAGTTTTGCCTCTGTTAAACATGTATTAGTATTTTCCAGACTGGGACCGGTGTTTAGTTGTGGTCTAGGGTTTGAGTGGTGAGTGTCTTGTTAAGAATGAATACAAGGGCTATACAAGGTATGGTTGCAAAGTTTCATTCTCTATCAACCACACATAGATCTTGGTTCTCATTGACTCATTGTTGTATAGTTCTTTTCCTATGCCATTTTGTTGGAATTGCTGCTGGAGCAATTTAGAGTGCCTTGTATTGATTTGACCTGCCCAGTTGAACGATTTTGTTAGCTTAGCTTAGGGCATGTCATAGGTCTGAAATAGAGTTTGGGCTTCGTTTTAGCAGAGCCCAAACCTAAGGACTGCATTGTTCGTAGGTTAATATGTTTTTCCCCCCTACTATTTGAGGACACAAATAAAAGCATCATGTTGTGTAGCGGACATGGGGTGTTGGACATGGCTAACCCAAAGATCTAGACATGGGAAAATGGTAACATTTGATGGTATGTTGCATGCAGAAGATTTGTACATTGTAAAAGACCATAAGAGTAATTACTATGTGAACTATGTGTTGCTTTTTGACAAAAAATGCTAAGTATGTTCTGCATCATATGCACTTCAGGATAAGTTAAGGCCAATTGTTCTTTAGGTGTCCAAACGAGTATTGGAGATGGATACACATCGTTTCCTTTGCATTTGATATGTTAATATTTCATCAGCATAAGTAAGCTATAGGTTTTACTTCTCTATATTGACAAATAGATTATGTAATTAACAATACATATTGCATATGTTGTTAGTTGATTAAGTATGTGTTTTGTCTTCTTTATATTGAGGATTGGAAATAACTGGCTAGGTCTGTAGCTCTAGTATCGTCACTATGTAGTAGCAAATACCAAATTTCTTGTTGGATTCAGGGACTCATCGTGCTGGTGGGTTCTGATAATAATAGGAGTTTTGAGTTCATTTCTCATTACTTCCAAGTTTTATAGGGCAAGAGAAAAGCTGTTGTTTGGAGTTTGATTTACATTGTGAAAGTGAGATTGTTGTTGTGATATAGGAAACTAATCAAATTATCTTTAATGAATGTTCATTGCTAAATAGGGGGTAAAACTTAGATACAATACCTTAGGTGCAATACATTATGTTCCCTAGTAAATTCAAACACTTGATTGCATTGGCCAATATAACATGAATAGTTTCCAAGGATAATTAGATTCAATCCACCCAGGTGTTTGAATCTTATTGGGGAACTTAATGTACTGCACCTATGTCTTACCCAAATAGGTATGTTTTCCTTTTCTTTGTGGGTCAGGGAACCTGGGGGGCTCCTTAAGGATAAACACAAGCATATCTTTAAGCTGCAGTGAGCATTTTGGTTTAAATTATTAGGACAATCTATTGTTGATTGAAAGTTGGGTAACCAAATAATGTGCACCACAAGCACTTGTTATTTTGAGGGAAGAAATGTGACAAAAATCATATATTCTTGCAGTTGTAACCTTCAGGATGTAAAATGTTGTAATTTTCTTATATTTATGTACACTAGATTCTCGCACTGTTCTCTCGCATAAATGCAGTGGGAAATAAATTTTGATCTCTCGCATAAATGCAGTGGGAAATAAATTTTTGAAGAAGTTCAAAGAAGCACATTGTGAACATAAAATCATGTTCTATTTGATTAATAATATAAAAATCTATGCATCTTCCTCGAGCTATTGATTTCCTGTCATGACTGTAAGCAAAATATATAGATTTCTTCAACAAATTGCTCTTTTGCAGGGGCCAAGAAACAATGGCAGAAACCCATCCTCGTCCTCTTCCTCCAGACCTGAAGCAAAAGCAAAAGAAAAAGAAAAGTGTACTGTGATGTGAATTGTGCATGCAGGCAGTTTGGAAGTTTGTTGTAAATGGTGTGTTGGCTCCTTTGTATTCCATGATATTAATCAAACTGTATTTTCCGTATATGTGAATAATGGAAGTATATAGTACCACATGGCTAGGCCCTCCAATCTCCGCTAATTTTTTTTTTTTTTCCCCCAGTTCACGCAGTTTTAAAATTTTTTTTGAAATAATATTCTGATCAAGAGTCAAGACTGGTTTGCTCTTGACTATCTAGAAAAGATTCAAGATAATGTTGTGATAGCCTTGGTTGTCCGAGATTCATTTTGAGAAAGTATAGGAACAACAAAATGTTACAACATTTTCACAATATTTTTTTTTTTTAGCTGAAATCACAACTCTTTTTTTTAGTTTGTAATGAGTCTCGGTTTAATATTTCATTTTAACCTATGAGAATATTGTGAAAATGTTGTTGCAATTTGTCGGCCCCAAAACAACTTTTGTTACAGGGAATCTCATTTGTACGCCACTATGCTATGCAGGACCACTTTAAGTACGCGTGTCCTTCCTCCACAGGCTTGTCTTTGCAAACTCTATTATCATCCTTGTGATATTTGCTGAAAATATCTGTGCTGGGGTACGCGGAAAAGGTTATGCTTAGTATCAAATTAGTGTCACACAAAAGCAGTTGGATATGTTAATGGGGCTTGGCTCAGCTGGTAAGGCTTAAGTATTTTGTCTAACCTATTTAAATTTGAGTTCCATTACCAGCAAAAGTCTGTTGGTGGGCATTTACACGGATTGACCCATAGACTTAAACCTCAGCACCTTGCTCAAAGACTGGTATAACTTAGCTAACTTTTATTTAAAAAAAAAAAAAAAAAAAAAACAGTTGGGTATTAATTGTTGAGACTTCAGAGGCTATGAGCAGAGTTTGATTGATTTCTCGCCCCCTCCACAAACTTTTTTGGTAACGAGGGAATTTATTAAAAATTAAAAGAAAATACGACTAATACAATGCTCAAACTGATTAAAACAAAAGAGAAGGATGGGGACCAACTGGTCCCACGGTTCATCATGACAAACTAAAGCCTCCAAATGATTACAGTCCATTTAATTTATTCCAGAAATTGATAGCCTTCATGGTAGAAAATTTCGCAGTTCGCAATGTCAAAACGGCCCCAATAGTAACCTGGAGTCAGGTCTGTCAGTGTCATTAAACCTTGCAATGGCAAAACAGGCTCATCAATAAACTGTAGACAGTACAAAAGGATTTATGGAGGGAAACAGGATTGGAGTAGTTATTCCATAGATGCCTTGTAATTTCGAAATCAATCATGTCTTGCAACTTCAAGCAACTTCAACATCAAGGGCCGAAGTTTCTATTCCCGTACAAAGTTGCAATAGTTTTGATTACTTTGTGCCTACCTTTTTATTTTATTTTATAGTGTATTTTCAAAATTTTCAACCAAAAATTAATCATAGTTCGTGATGGATGGGCCTTAGTGGGGTAAATCGCTAATCCATGAGATTTTTTCAAAATACAAGTACCCAAATTCTAACTGGAAAGTATACCTAGTCAAACCTAGGATAAGTATTTTGAAACTAAGTGTCCAACCACTTGACCAACCCACTTGGATTGTGTGCCTACCATTCGTTGTTTGGTTTTTAACCTTAAAAAGGGAGTGTTTTCTAGGCTTTAGATTTGTCTGCTATTATTTTATTTTATTTTTTATTTTTTTTGAGAAAAAATCTGCTTACTTTCTTATTATCACTATTAGAGATTTATTTTAACAATTGTTTTCGTTTAGTCATGATACACATGTTGGAGACCGAATGAACTAAAAGGTTCTGGACATTTTGTTTTGTTTGTTTTTTGAAATAATTCTGGACATTTTGTTAAGAACAAAATTTCTCTGAATTTATATAAATTTTATAAATTTTTACTTATTAAATATGAATTATAATGATCGTGACTGGAATGTAGGACATCATAGGGTTTATTTTTATTTTGAGGAATTTCCATATTTATATTTTATTTCCTTATTTTTAATTGTTTTTAGGGTTTTACTTGTTAAATTAAGGACAATGAATTAGGGATGCCCGTCCCTTTTTTTGGGGAATGGAAAACCTGCGTTGGGTGTGAGCGATATAAATTGGGGTAATTAATATAAGAACTTTATAATTTATGTCATCTCATTGCTCATTATAAAAGGTTTGCAAAATGACAGAAATCATGAATCAAGACCAAATCATTTCATAAAACCATCTTAGAAGTATCTCAAAAAAAAAAAAAAAAAAACCATCTTAGAAGTATTCTCAAAAGAAAAAGAAAATAAAATAGTCAAATTATTAGAAATTACTAGTTGAATATTGAAATGTACCTAATTAGGTGAAATGTACCTAATTAGGTCCAATTTTAAGAGGGAAAATTACTAAAATGGCTAAAATTAAATAAAATTACTACTCAACCCAAGTCTTATTAAGACTAAAACAAGGTTATTTTTTTCCCTTGAAAATTGAAATATCTAGAACACTTGATACATTCTAATATTTGAGCCAGTACAGGTACATCATAGAATATTTTGTATACTTAAATATACATTGTATAAAACGAAATTCAAAATGTTAGTAAACAACCCCTTGTATGGATTACAACTTAAGTGGATCCTAGTTGCACCATTAGGTAAACGGAGAATGATCCTTGTAGCATTATTTTTAAAATCAAGAGTTTTGTAACTTAACTAGTTTGCATTTTTTAGTGTTTATAAGACATTCAAAATTGAACAAAATTTCTCTTTAAATTAGTTTGGAGAAAAACTCTTTAAACTCCTTATGTATATATATATTGAGCGTGAATTTTGAAAATCTAACCGATGAATTACATATTCTTATTATATCATTCATTTTTGCAAAATTTGAAGAAGATCAAATATCAATTGCAATGTCATCAAACAAATGTTAAAATTTCAAGTTTTTGTGATCTAAAATTGTATATAAAAAAATAAGTATTTATTGATACAATAATAAATAATATCCGATTTGAACGATATTTGATATGCATGTAAGAACATAAGTAACATGAAATTCAACAGTTAAATTTTCAAAATTCATATTCAAAAAATAGATATATGAGAAGTTTGAAGAATTAAAAAAAAAAAAAAAAAGTTTGAAAAGAAACTTTGTTTTTTAGGATTTACTTTTCATTCTCTCCGGTTATAACTATCGAATTACTAAAAAAAAAAAAAAAATTGAATTTCTAATAAGGATTTAAACTCAAATGTTAAGCTCAACACAAATCGCACAATTATGAAGTATGAAACTATCCTTTCGCGGATTATCAAAAAAAAAAAAAAACTATTCTTTAGCCGCTCACCGTCTAGTACTATTTAAGTGAAGTTTGCACTCTCACTTTATCCAGCACGTTATAACCGTCGCAGTTAGTAAAGTCAGCTGGAATGCAACGTGTCGGGATCTAGTTGGTCCGTGGTAAAACCTCGTGGCAACAAAAACTGTCACATAGAAAAAAAAAGAAAAAAGGCCTTCTTTATCCACTAGGCCAATTCTGCAAAGGGCCTGCAAGGTATATATGTGAAAATTCAATTATGTTGTTTGTTATTGTTGTGGCCCTAAAACTAAATAAAGTTGAGCCAGGCCTGAATAAGAATCAACCTAACCTTTGTTCCTTTGTAGGACCCACCAAACCCAAGGGTGAAAATCCTTACACCTCACATCTAATCACCACCGACAACATTGCATTATTGTTCTTCCATTCTCTAATTATATTAGTATTATTTTATTATACCACAAAACTCTTACCTACAATTGCTTCCACGACTACATTAGATTCTATATATTATTAAATTTAAATGTGTGATTATATTTGATCAATAAAAACATAAATTATATTATTTTTTTTCAAGAATAATTAACTTCTAATTATATGTTTGAACTTAATATAATACACCTCCAATATTGTAATTGGGAATTTTTTTTAATGTTACATTATAACATCTAAGCAAATTTCATATTAATAGGATGATTTTATTATTTAATTCACAAAACTTTCTTTTAGGTATAATTTTAAAATATAAAAAATACTTAAATTTAAACATTTTATGTAGGTTAGTTTAAAAAATTATATATGATACGGTAAATTACAATCAGCAGTCCTGAGATTTGGGATAGAGCTAAACAGGTCCAAAACATTTCAAAACTAACCGATTTGGTCTTTGAACCATATGCTAAATACAACAATTTCATTTCTAAGAGCATATGGTTTAGGGACTAAATTGGTTATTTTTGTTAAGTGTTTAGCCAATATGAAAAATGCAAGGAAGGAAAAGGGTGATGACATAGTCAGTATCCTAACAATTTTTGAAATATTTTGGACTTGCTTGGTATTGGAGAAAACCTTAGGAGTGCGGACTGTAATTTACCCTATATTAACACTTACTATTAATTTTCTTGAAATTTTTTCGACTATTGAAGGAATATAAGTGGAAGATGCAATATAATAGTAGATTTATCAAAACATTGTTACCGTGAGACAAATAAGTGTGCTAATGTCCTTGTTAGAAGGGGAGCTCTGCTCTCCCAAGATTTTGTGGTTGTATTAGACCCCTTAGCGGATGTGTCCTTGTTACTTAGTTTAGACTCTGCTTGGGTGTCTTATAATCGTTTTGTTCCTCTTTGTATTTCCGTTCCTTAATTTTTAATGCAAGTTCCTTTCTACCAAAAAAAAAAAAAATTAAAACATTATTATACTATTTAATATCTTTTTATTGAAAGTAAATATTGACAAATCTACTGTTAGATTATATATATTTTTTCTTATACTCTACATACATGTAAAATTTCAAGATGATTTGAAATCAGTAACTATATCATTTGTCAAATGTTTAAAGATCAAATTTTTATATTTAAATTGTGTATAAGAAATTGGTTTTTATATTGAATAATGAATAGCATAAAACTTAATATGCATATTAAAAACAAGGTAATATGTCTAAATGATTGAATTTTTGAAATATTATTATAAGAAAAATAATATTAATAATGTAAACGTAACTTAGAATGACACTAGAATCTAACCCATATAAATTATGATCCATGACAACTTCCATTCATTACTTTAGACAATAAAACCTTCTTCTTCCTCTTTCTCTATTTACTCGTGATTAGCAAATGGATTGACTTTGGTGTACTTCAAAGACAATGAAAAAAGATGATCAGGAAAAAGAAAAAGAGAAAAAAAAAGAAAAGAAAGGTCGGAATCAATCATGGGGCCACTTGAAAGCGACAACACCGGATCATCTCCAAGTTTTTCATAGTGGGGACCACATTCTCTGTCTCTCTGTCTCAATGTGTTTTTTTATATTATTATTATTATTTTTTAAAAAAACTTGAAATTGGGAGAGGGACCACACTAGCTAGGTAGGAAGGTCACAATCTTAATAGGGGCGAAGAAGAGGACAAAGCGACAGCTATGAAGTTGACCCCACTGCTACTTCCACCATCCACGACCTAATAAGGTTGCTTGCTTAATTATCTTGGAAATCACGCCATCTCTCCTCGGCTTTTTTAGCATGCGATCCGGCTCGCCAGTCGGCTCTCCCAAGATACTATTTCTAAAATGTTTCATCATTCATGGAACAGCAATAAAGATGGCCAGCCCTATATTTGTGCATGTTCTGCATGCGCTTTTAGCTTTTTCTTGATACCACAAACACTTCAATTTTTTTGTGGCATAGGTTAGACATTAGGTGTTATAGATTGGTTATGCAATTTGATTAACTGTCTGATTCGACTCTATAAACGCTTGCAACAATGGGGCTATAGCAATAGAGATTTGTTAAGATGTGTTTGCGAAAGATCCTTCGATACTTAAGTTAGTAAATCAACTATTAAGGATAAAATTGGTAAATTGTAAGATTATGATTGTTAGTAATGTTGTAACGAATATCTCCTTATAATATTTATGTTGCATTTTGGGATTGGTTAGTTTAAAAATATCAAAGATATTATCTCGTGTAATCTATTTCCTTTAGCATCAAAAGTATTCCCTAATTAATGGGATTTGGGAATGATATCTTCCAATTTGACATTGGTAGATAGACATAAATGTGTTTTCATATCAATGATATTATACCATGCAATCTACTTTATTACTACACTCTTTTCAATGGGTCGCGGGCACCTTATACCTAATGTGCTTGGTGGAGTTGAGCTGACACGACATAATTATTCTTATTATGGATCCATTTGGATATAGCTTATTTTGCTGGAAACTAGAAACTAAAAGCAATAAAAAAATAATAAAAAATTACTGTTCACGCACGTTGCATTGTTCACATGCCTAAATGCACTGTTCATGTCCCATGAACAGTGCAAGAGAAGCTAAAAAAAAAAAAAACTGCAAAGGTAGGACGTGGGAAGTGCAAAATGCTCTTCCCAAACGCTCACTATATCTAATTTAGGGTAAGTTAGACTTCCCGTTTTGGTTATGTCATAATTTAGTTTATAAGTTGTCAATTATACATTTAGGTCCCTAAACTTTGGATTAAATGTACCAATTATAATTCTATTAAAAAAGAAAAAAAGAAAGTTTCATCATTAAAATCCATAAAATTATATAGTTTCACTGTTATCTCGCATTCTCTCTTCTCTTTCCTTCTATCTCTCTACCACTTCAGGTGACCACCAGGTGTGTTCATGACCAAGCTGCAACTTGCCCCTCAACGATGTTCTCAAATCTAGAACCCCTCAAAACAAAGCTCTGACCAAGGAATTATTCACTTCAATCGTGTCCAAGATGAGTCATAGAGCCAAGAATGTGGGCAATGACCTCCTTAGTATTGGTTTTTTTTTTGTTTTTTGTTTTGGTTGTATTGATTGTTTGGTGAAGAGGCTGGATGGGTGCTGAGCAAGGGCATGGGCTTGTGTTTGTAGTGGTCATGTTGAACGATATCAAATTGATCAGCGGCCAAGAGGGCGGCAGTCATGGACAAAGTCATTAATGTATAGAGTAAATTTTTTATTAGTATATATATACTTAAAATTTGAAGTTAAATTTTCCAAATTTATACCTAATTCACTCTCAAAATTAAGTTGGTCAAAAGAGTTTCAAGAAATGGAAATATCACGACCGTCCACCCTTGGTGCTGTGGTCACTCCATAAGTATAAGTGCTTGTGGAGTATAGGGGGCAAGGGTCAGGGTTTAAGTCTCTAAGAGGGAGCTTCACACACATATACACTTAAATTAGACTAGAGTAAAATTTCTATCTTGTATTTAAAAAAAATAGAAATATCCAACTAGGGCACACCTTTAGGCTTTAGCCCCTTCTAAACGGAAAATTATTAGATACTCCCGGAGTACCATAAATGCGTATTCCCTCATCTCACATGAATGGTGGGTCCCACAATGAATTTAATTAGTGGGACCCATCATTTATGTGAGAGGAGGCAGCACGCATTTATGATACTCCGGGAGTACACAATAATTTCCCCTTCTAAACTAGGGTTTTTTTTTTTTAGTTAATAAATACTTGAACTCAAGTGATATTATTGTATTTAAACACCTCAAGAACTATTGCCAACTCGTGCACAGATCACTAGTACCTTAAAATCCTCAATACTACCCATGATATTAGAAGGGAGAAAGTCTCTCTCTAAACACCTCAAGAACTACTGCTAACTGATGCACAAACCACTAGTAACTTGAGGTCCTCGATGCCACTCTCTCTCTCTCCCTCTCATAAGTTCCATAAAAAAGGAAAAATTTTGGATCCATCCTATTGATAATTTTGTTTTTTAAAAGTACAAAATACTTTAAAATATTCAAATTGGGGAAATATATTTATCTTTTCTTGTTAATTTATTGTTTATTTATAAGAATAAAAACGAAAAATAGACACTAATAATTATGTTTGGCTGTTGACACAATTCTCTCTCTCTCTCTCTCTCTCTCTATATATATATATATATATTGAATAAAACATAATGTCTAGTAATTTCAATAAATTTGAATTCAAAGTGTTATTCATGTCAAATTGTTTGGCTTTTACATTTTTTTAAGAGTTATATTTTTCCAATATTGTTATTGTAAAGTTGAATTTATTCAACTGTGTTAGTTTTATTCTGTGCCAGTTTTATTCTGTGCCAAATTTGCTTGTTAGCATTTAGAAATTCTGTATTTAGATGGAAACAATGTAAGGGTTTTGTGTGTGTGAAGATTTGATCAAGAGTGTGCAACAGGAAGGTGACTTGTGACTAGACTTGCAACTGACTTGTAAGTGGTGACTTGCCAAAATGAAGCACACATGTGAAGCATGTAAGAAGATGAAGAGTCAGGCTAACTGGATCACTATAGGACAAAAAGTACAGTCTGACCTAGTTTGGTAACTCCGTAACTGGTGATTGGAACTCGCGACTCATCCCAGTCACGAGTGACTTACTAGTGCACCTTGTTTTGTTGAAAAGTGACTTTTCACATTCCATCTTAGACCCTACTATAAATACCCTTATACCCACGAAATGTAGAGAGCTTCCAGAGAGAAATTCTAGAGAAAAACAAAATTGATTCATCTACAATCTTATACACTGGATTCTCCAAATTCCTTTACTCCCACCCTCTCCATTGTCATACCCATGAGATGATGATAAACCAAATCATTTCCTCGCCAAATTCAGAGTAGTGAGAAGATTCTTGGTGTTTGGGAAGCAGTTTAAGAGAGAACCAATTCATATTGGTTGATGCAATGGGCTAATTACGGGATTCGGAAAGCTAGAGAAGACTCGGTTTGATGTAACCTTGTTGGAGTAAGAAGCTTGGAGGGCTTAGGTGCATTGGGTAGATTAGGTTTGGAGGGTTTATTGCTATTCATGTATCCCAATTGATTTTCTAGTGGATCATTTACCGCTTGGAAGGCGGCGAAGAGGTTTTTCGCTGAGTTCTTCGATTTCCTCTTCGATAACATGTGCCGATGTTATCTTATATTTGCATCTCTCTCTTTCCCTTACTCTTGGCTTTTAATTTCTGTTGGCTGTGATTAATTAATGGCTTAGAGTAGTTTGCTAATTTTGGTTTTTCTTATATTTCTTATTCTGCATAAATATTGTTTGAATATAAGCTTGTATTGAGAAATTTGTTTTGGGGGGTCTAAACATTCACAAGTGTTTCATACACTAAGTGAGTTTTCAATTATAGTTTTCAATTCATCCTCTATTTATTTCTTTTGTTCTCAATGATTTTTTTGCTTAATTTTCAAAAAAATTTGGGTGTCAAATTAGGTGCTAAATAGGATGTGGCAACATAATTTTTTTTGTATAAGAGAATTTAGGATAGCCTCTAACTTTAAGTCAAGGTAAATTATTGTGAAATTTAATATAAAATCAATTATATATGATATTTAGTATTTAAAAAAATAATGAGTTACATTTTAATAAATAAGTAAGTTAAAATATATTAAGAAATAATTTTGCATAGATGCTATTTTTTTTTTATGTATTAGTTTTGTAAGGACTAGAATTTGAACCACCACAGCCCACCAAGAACAAGGGATGTTGGCCCAAAAAGCCCAAAACAAGATATTTGTTAGAGAATGGGTGTTACAGGAAAATGTCTTAGCACACTAAATATGGACCACACATAATAGGATTCAGGCCAATAAGATTGAAAACACAAATTGAGAGAAATACCGCTCCTCTGTCAAGTTCGAGGATGTAGTGTTCTTATATTAACTCTAGCTTATATTAATACAATGTCTTTCTTCTTTCCTTTTTTTCTTCTTCCATTTTCTGCCCATTTTTTACGGTGACCACTATCTTATATAGTCCTTCAAACCTTCACCCCAGTCTTCCACTTGTTGATTTTATAGGTAATCTCTTGGTTGCTTGTCCCATCAAAACCTCCTGGAAGCTTTGTGAATAGCTATAAGTTGAGATAACATTGTTCATGTGTCATTTCCCCATAAATGCGGTTAGTTGGTTTGGTGCAGAGCATTTAATGTAGTTGTGACAATCTTCTCCCCAAATATTTCTTCCTTTATTGTAGGCTTAGCTCTGTTACTTTCCTTGATGCTTATCCTCAAAAGAATGATTGCCTTTCGTATAGCATTCCCGAGATGGCTAGGTTCCAACCTTCCACAATGCTTTCCTGAGGAGGCTCGACTCCTCGGGAACTATCGCTAATCCGTTATCATCTTCTCCTATCCTCGACCCATTGTCTCCAAATCTTAACAAACCTTTTGACCATCATCGGGCTTATATATATATATATATATATATATATATATATATATATATATATATATATATATATATATATATATATATATATATATATATATATATATATATATATATATATATATCCTTGGGCATGGCACACGGCCCAACACACTTACTCGGCCTATTTATCCTCACAAGTTTAGTATTGAATCTTTTTATAATTTTTCATTTTAAAATGGTGAAATTTTTTGTTCATACTTTATCATCCAAAGGTGAATTGATGGGTTTGGTTATATTGTACTGTTTTATTGTCATCATAAGGATTCATGTTTGAGAGTTAGATTTGTGATTTGTGATATAAGGAGCTTGGTGGCTGTGAGATGGCAGTGGGCGACAGAAAAGGGTAGAGGAGAGGGGAGAGTGAAGGAGAATAAAGAAAGGAAAAGAAAAGAAGAAAGAAAAAGGTATGGGTAAAATGGTAAAAAACTCTATGCCATTTTATGGGACTTAACCACAAGGTCTAGATGAAAGTGAACAAAAGGAAAAATTGAAAATGGAAGGGAAGTTGAGGGGCTAAAATGAAAAAAAAAATGTTGTTATAGGGATAGTAATGAAAATGTGCAAAGTTTTAGAAGGTAAATTTGTAATTGTGCAAAAGAAAAAACCTTATTTTAAAGTTTATAATAGAACTTAATATGTACGTGAAATTCTTATAATCATCATGAGTGCTCACAATCAACTCAATTAGGGGCGGCTCAATGCAATGTGGGGCCAGGCCACAATTTCAGGTGGGTATTTTTTATATTTAAATATTAATTGAAAAATAATTTAATATAGTATTTATTGTAAAAATGTTGTGAAAATAATATTTTTTTTTGTGGTACTTTTTAGTGATTGGCTAATTTTTAAGGTTCTATTGATTAAAATTTGGAGGATCTTAGGCAATTCCTTTACTCGCCTATACCATTGAGCCGCCCATGAACTCAAATTGAAGGAACGTACACTTAAGGAAACAACATCACATGGCTTTTGGATTAGTACAAAGATTGAACGTTTCCAACCATTTTCAATTTCACTATACTTTTGGGTTTTGTAACTTAAGTCTTTTTGTTATAAATTTTTTTCATTCAATTTATTAGCTTCTTTACTAATTTATAATTTTTTAAACTTTACCTTTTTTTTTTTTTTTTTTTTTTTTTTAAGAGTTTCAATCTATGACGTTCGCTCCTGATGATAGCTCTTTATCATTAGGCCAAGACACCAATCAGTTTTTGGTGTAGGCGAAAATTGAATTCCAGATCTCTTATATAATCATCAGAGACTTTATCTTTTATTGGTATAATCATATATATTTTAATAAATTTTCATTAAAAAATCTGTAAAAAGTCAAATAATTAGTTGGTGCAATACCAATAGGGTTGAAAAATAAGCTCATTTTTTTTTTTTTTTTTTTTTTTCAAATAGAAAAATAAGCTTCACTGCTACCCTTTTTCTAACTCCAAACATTTTCAATTATAGCTAGGTTTATGCATTTTAAAGGAGTTATTTATTTATTATTATTATTTTTATATAAGATAGAAATTCTATTATAATTTAATATAAGTGTATATATGTGTGAAACTTCATTGTAGAGACTTGAACTCCGACTCTTACCCCTACACTTCACAAACATTTATATTTATAGAATGACCAACACACAAAAAATGCATAGTAACACATTTTAAAGGATTTGACATTTATTCTATCTTAAAAAAAGAAGTACCATCAAGCTATGGAAGTAAAAATGTTGATGCGATTGTCATTGCAACTGATTATGTCACGGAATAGTACAGTTTTTTTTTTTTTTTTTTTTTTTTTGAGGAAGGAATAGTACAAGTATGACAAGTTTTGAAATTGCCAAATTTTTTACTGACTTTAATCCTAAAACGTACACGTAAAGAAAAGTAATTTGGCTCCCAGCTAGCTAGGAAGTTTCGGGGGGAAATCCATGCGAAGTTACCTTCTTTTGCCTTTCCACTTAAATGACTTCAAAAAATAAAAAATAAAAATTCTTAGTCCTTTTTTTTTTTTTTTTTTTGCTAAGAACTATTCTTTTTCATATTAGGGCATGTGTTATATTGATTGATTAAATATCTTTCTAACTAGTGGGTTTTAGTTTGATCAATATTTGTAAAGTATTTAGTTGGGGAATAAAGTTGAGACTTAGAATTTTATCTCTACCTATAACAAAACCTAATTGACGTATTAATTCGATGATAAAAAATAATCATAAGTAGATATTGTAAGTTGAAGTGAAACTGTCCCTTTAAATAGAAATATCTCTCTAGCTAGCACCCTTAAATATCTCTCCATAGTCCACACGGATTTTCAAATTTGAAAGTTGAAACACCAGCCAAATCCCTTAATAAAAATGAAGTAATATGAAGCCTAAGCTTAATAATGTAAAGTAAACCTGTAACAACCGAAGGAAAAGCGCTAGCCACATCCGCGCTATACCTCAAAAGGACTAGTCACTATTGAGGCTCCTTGTAATTGTTAATAAAGCCCAGATCTACTCAGTAAATACCTGATGTGGGACTCATTACACACCCACACACATCACACAATTAATCAAATTGGGGTATCACAATCTCCCCCACTTAAATCCCTAACGTCCTCGTTAGGGCCCACTTTGTAGGATAGTGTCTCTAAGCCCACACGGGATTACCAGGCCGGCTCTAATACCATATGTAACGACCCAAGGAAAAGCGCTAGCCACATCCGCGCTATACCTCAAAAGGACTAGTCATTATTGAGGCTCCTTATAATTGTTAATAAAGCCCAGATCTACCCAGTAAATACCCGATGTGGGACTCATTACACACCCATACACATCACACAATTAATCAAATTTGGGTATCACAAAACCCTCACATGACTCTATAATCTATATATTCTGCTTGGCCTGACGAGCTCTAGCTGAGCCAAAATGACCTTATAGCTTAGCAAAAGGTTCAAACTTCAAGATGGACTCTAAAGCCACTCTACGTTCTTGTAAGGGTAGAAGAAAATTTTTTGACCTTGTACTGTTGGAAAATGTTGAGATTACCGAAAATGACACAATTTTGCAATTTTGTGTCACAACTCGCCACATGGTTAGTTGTAATTGGTGAAGGTGTGCTCTCACATGGCCTACAAACACTCTTTTACCAATCACAACTCACCATATGATGAGTTATAGCACAAAATTGTGCCATTTTTGATGGTCCTAGCACAACTCTATACTATTAGCTTCTGACTTCAATGCATTTTGAGGTAAGGAAAACCCTACCATGTCCTAATTCCCTTTAAAAAAAAAAAAATTCACTTCTCTAGGAAAAAAAGGAACTTTAGTGTGAGTTTGGATAGTGGCAGAGTGAATTATTTTGCATGTTTGTGTTTTTTTGCTGGGTCCTATGCACTGTTCACGGAACCCGCAAGTATAGAAAAACTGGGTCTCACGGCGCTATTCACACATTTCAAATTATTTCGCTATAGTGTTTTTAGTTTTCAGTAATAAGAGGTATTCAAACAGACGCTTAATATGCTTATTGTATTATGAGAAACTCAGTGTGATTCTCTATGAAAAGCTCAAATTCTAGTTTCTATTATAAGGTCACATTGGATGTCAATATGTCATCACTCCTATATATATTTCTGGCTTCAATACCCTTACATCTTAGTGAAGCAGTGCCTTTTTGTTCTTTTCCAATTTTTGGTCCATGCGTGACAAGCAATCTCACGACAGAGAATATAGATATAAGACTCATCAGTCATCATAAAAGCTGAAAGTGGGAGAGTGCCGTATGTAATATATTAAATAATTAGCATGTCTCACATGTGTTGATGTATAAATTTTTCAAAGAAAAACAAAAAAAATTATTATTATTATTATGAATAGGAACAACATTTGGTTAATTACCTTTTATAATGGTCTTAGATAGGAATACAATGCTACATTTTATTGGTCATTCTTTATTTGTAAGAAGATAAGTAAAGTAATAAAGTAAACACTCTTTTGGTTCAAATAATTGAGTTAAAATGAGAAGATTTTCAATTGCATGTCTAGAAGTAACTTCAAAATGAAACGCCAAGAGACTTCAACAAAATCAATTTCACAATAAGTACGCACTTCAAGTAAAAGTTAATATTATGAATTGGGATATAAAATTGTGACTTTATAGCATTTTATTTTTTGAAAATTCTATTGTTACAACGGAAAGGTAAGATTTGAATGGTGGATGTTTCTGTTGGAAATACAATATGTTAATTGATATTATAAATTTGGGAAGAGCTTGTGTCCAGTGAAAGTTTTCACTGGACACGGTAGGATTCGGACATGTGTCTAAGAGTAGATACATGTCCACAATCCAACGTATCCAGTGAAAACTTTTACTAGACACAAGTTTCACTGGACACGGTAGGATTCGGACATGTGTCTAAGAGTAGATATATGTCCACAATCCAACGTATCCAGTGAAAACTTTTACTAGACACAAGCCGCACCCTATAAATTTAGACCCAAAATTTTAAATTACAACTTGATCACTTTTAAGTTAATCTAACAACTAACTTTGAATTTAGATGATTAATTGGTTCATTTAAGCATGGATGATAAACATTGCATGGAGACAAATATTTAAAGCATGTAAATAACCACACCCACACACACACACACACACACACACACATATATATATATATATTAGTAGCCAAAGTTCAGAGCAAATTCAATTAAATTTTAATTGGATTCTCAATTTTGTGCCATATGTTCTATTTAATTTTCAATTTTGTACCAAGTAAATTATTGAGTGTAAAAATCAAAGAGTCCAAATCTAATTAGATTCTAAATTAGATTTCAATTGAAGTCCAATTTTCTGCCACGTGTTCGTTTAAGTTTTTAATTTTTGTGGGAAGTAAATTATTGAGTACAAAAACCGAATAGTCTAAAACCAATTATATTCTAAGTCATATATATATATATAAAATGAGAAATTATTACATATTTTAGAAATGTATAGTTTAAAAAAAGTGTAAACTAATGTCATGTATAATTTAAGCATCTTCTAAACAAAAAACATAATTTTAACCGTATAATTATGATTATTTTTAATTATATCTACACATATGCACGAGACTACACTAGTAAAATTAAAAGCAAAATACCACAAGGATAATACTAAATGTGTTATGAAAGAGGAAACCTGAGTATTGGGCAAAAAAACCCCTTCATAGCACCACCACCGAAATGATCCACTAGAATGAATAGTTCAAGTTCAAGATGCACACAGAACTCTTCAAGCCTAGTGCTATCTATGTACTCAAGCATCCAAGCTTTTGCTAGCGACTAACTTTGCTGAGTCAATTTTTTCAATCTAGCTACCGCAGTCAATCATCAATTGCAACTTTGGGCCACCATGGCTGATAGTAGGGTGCTCCAATGATTTCCCAAACACCAAATAACTCTCAAAACTCTGAAGGTTTAGCGAACGAATTTGTGGTATTAATCTCCTCCCTATGATATTTGCTATGTAGAGGGGGAGAAGGTAGAAAGAAAATAGGATTTTTTATCTAGGGTTTATCTTAGCTCTCTAACACTCCATTTGGGAATTTATTGGTCTCAAAATTAGTCGAAAAAGAAGACTTAAATAGATGGGCAAATGGCTGGCACCGCAAAGAAAAATGTAACAAATTTCTCTCAAGTTATGGCATTTTCGCTTGTTACTTTTCAAAAATTTCTATCCAGTTGCTTTTCAAATTTTTTTGCCAAACACTCCAATTTTCGGTCCACCTAAAAACTAAAATCTCTAGCATGCACTTTCATATTAAGCTTGAACCCACTTGAACTCAATTGAAATACACCTCATTTCAAGTATTGAAATACAAATTAATTCATCAAAAAATAAATGGAAAATTGTCATGGAATTAGCCAACAATCTAAAGATCTAACATTAATAAAGAAAAATAGAATGATAGTATATATAGGGATTGAAATCTTTTATCTTACCTTTTGTGTTATGGCATGTGACTGTTTTTTTTTTCTTCATTTTAATTTTGATTATTTTTTAAGGAAAGTAAAAGAAACACATAATTTGTAGAGTATAATGTAGAACACAAAAAATGAGACAGAAGATTTATATATAGAAGAGTGATGGTTGAGTTTACAATGCAAAAAAAATCACTTCATCAAAATATAATGGAAAAGGGGGACATTGCTTATGGTATAAGGGCACTAAACAATGTATAATGCTTCCTTTCTCCCAACGACATTACCAAGTAAATCGAAAAGTAAGAACAAATATTTCCATTTCATGGTTCTGCTTTGGGTCGACTCGATCTAGTGCAAATTCCCAAAAAATTTATTTCTCTATTGCAACTTGCAACCAACATTCTAAATAGTCCTCGAAATTGGCCCACCATCAATCGCTAGGGCACATCTATGTATCTAACATATCCCTTCAAATATTCTCTCGTAATGCTCTCAAATATTATTATCTGCAATATATATATACTAGCAGAGGGAGAACACATTAGGCATTAATCTTGAGAAACATCATAGGAAAATACTGTTATCTCATGTGGAGCTTGGTTTTGTGTTCGATACTTTTTTACCTCTATTTTGGTTATATATATTATCACTTCAAAATTAGAATTTGATCTATTGTTAGTCATTTCTCTGACCTAGTGAAAATCGTTGCAACTCAATGAACATAATCCTAGTAATAAATCGTGTAAAGTTTTATTGTCGTGTGATTATTCTTTGCGTGTTATTTTCTATTTATATTCCCAGATTCTGGGAAATAAAATCAATTCCCTTCAAATACATGATAAAATTAATTAATGGCTAGGAGTATCCCTTCAGACAGAGAGTCATGTTCAATTCTTGTTGTTAAACAACCTGGGTTAAGCCACCAGCTATATGTTTGCATGCCACGTAAAGCCTGTAGGATATATATAGTTGGTGGGGTGTCATTTGTGTCTTAACAAACCAGTGCTTAATCTATACTTTATATATTTATATATATATATATATATATTAATTCCCTTGTTTTCACTTAACCCTAAAGAGGCTGAAATCTGAAAAGCATAATACACCGGCCAAGAAGGTGGAACAGTGACAGCTCAACCTCAGCCAACTTTCACAATTAACAACAAAACTAAATAAATTTATTGGTTTATTTATTTATATATTTATTTTTCTTTGTTAGTTGAGCACCCCATTTGATTTTTCTGGAAAACTATTTTGTCCTTATAAAAAAAAAAAAAAAAAAAAAAAAAAAAAAAACTGTGACTATTCGTCTCCAAGGAGAGTTTTATAAAGAGAGCGTTGTATATAAAAAATAAAATGTGTCGAACTAAATTCCTTTTCGTGCCAAGTTGCATTTTTGGTTGGAATTATTTAAATTGTTTGTTCTTGGACTTGGATCCATGCTTTGGTTGTTTTTCTCTATTAATTTATTAGATTATTTATTTATGGACTTTTTAAATTTTTTTTTTTTATGATCTCTAATGGTTTAATAAAAGATTTTGGGTTCAAGTTTCGTCTATACCAAAAACCAATTGGTCTAATGATAAAGAGTTATCATTAAAAGCCGATGTTATAGGTTGAAACTCATGATAAATTTTTTAAGTTATGATTATACTTTTAAAAGATATTAGAGATACTACAAATTTTATTATATAAATCTTGCAAATTAATGTATCACTAATACCAATCATATTCTTATATCACATTAATTTATAAGTTTTTTTTTGGTAATTAAATTTGTTGTATCTTTAAGAAAATATATTTAGAGACCCACATAAACCTTCCACTATTATTCTATTTGGTGTTGTTCCTAGTTGTGCATAATGCATTAACTTCGTGGTTGCTCTACCAAAATTTGGGCTTGTGTCAGCAAATATCCATGCCAGAATTTCAGTTTTAAGTGAATCATTTTTTTTTTTTTATATGGGTGAATCATTTAAGTACAGTACTACACTCTCTAATATGCCATATATATGAAAAATGATGATGAATGGGGTGAATCATAACAGTACTTACAAAAAATAAAATAAAATAAATAAATAACAGTACTTACAGCATAAAATTATTCAGGAAAAAAAAATTTTCTACTATTTTTTTTTTTTTGGCACAAAAAAGATGCTGATCCGTCTATGGCCTTTAATTACTTTGGATTTTGGAAAATGGATTTGATAGTACAGCAATTTAATTGGCAATAGGGATGAACATGGACCATTAGCTAAAAGTCAGCAAACTTTAAAACGGTGACCGAAAAGGAAAGCTATGTCTATATTTACCCTCTGATCATACAAAGGGGTGCTCCAACCTATGGTATCGTGGAGTGCCCACATCAAAGCCTAAAAAAGTTGGTTTAATTATTAGTTATTTCTGATATATAATTGGCTTCTCTGTATACCCAATCCTGTTCTTTTCTGATAATCCAAAACTAACATCCATTTAAATCAGAATTCAGCACCACTTGCCAATTGCCATAGCTTTTATACCAAATTAAGGCCAAAATAAATAAAAAACAAAAAAAAAAACCCAAGAATTTGAGAGAGGAAGATTTTTCAAAATAAATAAATAAATAAATAAAATTGTCAGACTACAGAAGCAGCTTTATCTTGTTTCTTTTTCTGACCTCGCTTCCAACCCCTTTCATAGTAATGATTCTATTGCCATCTCTCTCTCCCTCTCTCAACTCTTTTCTCAAGAAGCAATAAACTCGAAAACCCATCTCTCTCTTTCTCTCTCTCTCTTATCAGTTTCATGAATTTGCTTCCCTCTCTTTCTCTGTGTGAAGGTAAAAATCTTTGTTTCTCTCACAGACGTGGTGCAGAAAGTTTTGTGTCTCAGTCTCTCAGATCCCGATATAAATAAAGACCCTCTCTCTCTCTCTTTTACACCATTAACGATAAAACTGTCCCCCTTGCCCCTCTCTCTCTCTCTCAAACAGTACAGACAATAGTCCACTCCGATAGTCCACTTTCAAAACACAAGGGTCTCTACTGTGTGGTCCTCACCTCTTTCTTTCAAAACCCCATCTTTTTTTTTTCTTCTTCTTCTTTCACTTTGATTCTTATATAATTACCACCACAACCAGCTCTTTTATTAGTCCCCTAGCTATACCTATGCAAATGCAAGAACCAAACTTGGGAATGATGGGTGGTGGTGGTAGTAGCGGCGGGTTAAGTGGTGAAGTAGCAATTTCCGGTGACCACCTCCGCCAACTCAAGACGGAGATAGCTACCCACCCACTCTACGAGCAGCTTCTCAACGCACACGTGTCGTGTCTCCGTGTCGCGACCCCGATTGATCAGTTGCCTTTGATCGACGCGCAGCTCGCTCAGTCTCATCATCTGTTGCGCTCTTATGCCTCTCAGCATAGCCATTCTCTCCCTCCACATGAGCGTCAAGAGCTTGACAACTTCTTGGTACTATGTTTTTCACTTTGATTCACACTAACCCTTTTCTGTAATTTTCATGTCATTCACTATTTGATTGTTTTAAGGTTTATTTGAGTTTAACTTCAGGGTTCTTTTTCTTTTTTTGTTTTTTTGTTTTTGTTTTTGTATTTTTGTTTTGGTGGGTTTTGCTACAGGCACAGTATTTGTTAGTTTTGTGCAGTTTCAAAGAGCAGCTTCAGCAACATGTCAGAGTCCATGCCGTAGAGGCTGTCGTGGCTTGCCGTGAAATAGAAAATACCTTACAGGCCCTTACAGGTCCGTACCCTTTTTATACAGTAATTACTATTACTCTGGTTTCTCTCAATTTGTTATCAAATAATCATGTTTAGCTTGTTTTTGATACAATATACTGCCAAAGAGAATCACTTCAATTTGTTTAATTTTATGTCGTTTGGTTGGGAAGAAAATATTTTGGTTTTTCTGTTTGATGAAATCGGTAGGTAGAGAGAGATAAGAGAAAAGTATTTTGAGGTTCTTGTAAGTTTGGGTCTCTAAGCAAAGAGGTAGGTGCAGTAGGACCTACACTGAAAATTATCTAAAACATGTTGGAAAAGGGTTAGTTATAGTTCGGTGAAGGCACTAGCTCCCACTAACAACAAGGCAACAACCGATAAGGTTGATTGGAGAACCTATTCTAGAAAGATTACTTACTATTACAGCTTTTAATGCATGAAATTTTGTTGTTTTCCTATTTTCATTTGTTAGACTTTGTGTGCGTATGTGTGTTTGAGATTTAGAGAGGCTATTAGTGTAGGGGTAGTCATCATTTTGCTTAAATGTTTTTGTCACTATTTATATATCAAAGATTAGACATCCACGATCACAGAGAACGTGTCATGGGTTACCACGCGAGTAATTAAGATAACATGTTTTTAGGGACTATATTCAAAGGAGAAAATAGGACAATAACGACATTGAATGTACAAAATGGAGGTTGTAAGCCTTGTAGGGCATGGAATGATAGATCAATCTTTGGCTAGTTGGGTTATATAGTCTCTGATAAAAAGTACAATAGAAATTAATGCCATGCCTGCATGATTTCCATGCATCGATATTTGAACATTGATTAAAGTTTGCCTGGGTTTTCATTATCATAAAGATGTTTTGTTTTTTTAAAAAGAGAAAAAAGAAAGAAAGAAAGGAGGTTATTACTGCCTCGCAGAAAGGCAGAATCTCTTACTTGAATAGTAGTAATTACTATTCAACAACCGGTCTTGAAAATCATTGATCTTGATCATAAAGGAAGTTAGGGTGCAGGTGTATTTTAGCTCGGATCTGATCACTAAACAAACTTTAAAGGAATGGTTGTTGACAATTGCATGGCTAACTAGAATAGTGGGCACGATTAATTTTGCATCCCTCCTAATTCTGCATATCTCAAAGTGTTTCAAATATAAACATTTACAATTCAAGAATTTAGTGAGTTTTTAATTAGCTTAAGTGATAAAATTTTTTATTTTCAAATAAAAAATAGAAGATTTAATTTTCGTCTACACTAAAAACTAATTAATATATTAATTTCTATTAAAATGAAACTTGATGTTCTTTTAAAAACTCTTGAATCATCTATGATTTGATTCAGTAACAAACTATGTACACATTTTTTTTTTTTTAATATACAGAATCAAAGAGTTCATTAGAAATTCATCTACATGTTTATTGTAACATTTAGTTTTGATTTGTTACTGAAAAGATTGATTAATAACTATAGTAGAAATTCACAAAGTATAAGTACAACCAAATTATAATTACTTAATGTAGTTGTAAGTGAACTTTTGAATATAAAAAAAGTTTCTTTTTTTATTTTTTATTTTTTTATTTTTCTTTATTTTATTTTTTAAACAAAAGTTCTAAGTGTGTAGGTTAAAGTGCATTTGGTACTCTACTAATCATGTTTTTATAATTTTTTTTTTCAAAAAAATGAAGTTAAAATGTATACACATAACAAGAAAATTATACATAATTGTGTAAAAACCAAAGAATCGTTGATAATTGTGTTTTGTGGTTTATAACTAATCATTTATTATTTATTAACATATCATTAACAAGTGCCTTAAGGGATGACAAGAGTCCAATTTATTTTTACCTCATTTATACTTTTTATTTTTTGAGGGAGAAAAATTACCCTACGGTTCTTTCTTTTGATACAATGTTTTCTGAATGATTCTACCACCTACTGCTCTCAGGTTGGGATACATACGAGACTAGGGAATTTTTTATAAGAAGGAAACTATTTTGAGTCCAAAATGCTTCTGGATTTAGAAAACATATGTTGGGATATATAGGTGGTATGATATGGGAGTTTGCATTTAGAACGTTGACTGTAAGAAAATTTTACTGTTTAGTTCAACTTTAACCAGTTATCAAGGAGTTAAATTTGGTCTCTTCTATATGCGACTATACCTCAGGTACTCAAAGTCATCCTCAATTAGTCTCCACTTACTTTTTTTTTTTTTTTTTTTTTTTTTTCCTTTTGATAGGAACTTCACTTGCTATTCAATTGACTGAGGCCAGGCCAATATCTTCGTGGTCAATTTCTTTAGCAATTATGCCTAAAAATTAAATTCAACATGAACTCTTCTCTTTTTCAATTCCTTTTTTCTCTTTGGCTAGCAACATTTTCAACTAAACACATGGTTTGCTTTGACCAGCTGTATATATGTCTTAGGGAAGAATTAATTTGAAATGTATAGGCAAAATTAAATTACAAATTAATGAAAAAAAATTCATAAAAATCTGGCAATAACCCCACCTAGATTGTTGTTCTAATGATTTTTTTTTTTTTTTTTGATACATCTATAGTTGAGGATGGGACAATTGAACACTAGATGTCGTTGTTAAAAAAATCAGGAAGTGTTAGTTGATCGTTTAAAGTAACGTGTGTATATATATCCGTTTTAAGTGAGGAGTGGGGGATTTGAAGCTTTGGTAATTATTAGATCACCTCAATTTTATTCTTTCTAATGTGAAATGGTTATCTATTTTATTGAGAAAGCTAAAAAATTGAGCATTTTATTGGTAAAAAAAAAACCTTACTGATTCTTGGGCCACCAAAGATTGGTAGTCCCAAAACCATTCATGAAAACAATTTCTAATAGGAGTTATTTATTATCAAAGTTTTGGTTCATTATTAACTATTTGATTGGTTTGGACCTCTATTTTTAGTGGCTTACCAAGTCAATTCTATATTTTTCATAAAAAATTTATTTATATAAATAACTCTAAGGACACATCTAATGAATGTGTTAAGTTGTGATTAGTGCATAATAAAAATAGCGTTAGTGTCAGAGTCATGTGACAATGATGTTACTCTCATCATAAGTTGGTAGATTAGCAAGGTGTTGGTGTGTAACATTTTTTTTTTTTTTTGGTGTGTAACCTATATCTACCTTTCTCAAACATTGTAATATATTGTCCTAATCGTAAGGTAGTGTCATGGACCAACCTAGTTTTGTATTTTCACCCCAATGATGTTTGCATTGTTCAAATAATAAATATTAAGTAATTTTGAGATGAACAAAAATCTTCTATCTCACTTTGGGTGTTTCATGTTATGCTTCACTAATCATAACCTATCACATATCAATTTTTTTTTTCTTTGAGAGGGGGGCGGGGGGGGGGGGGGGAATTAAAGTTCAAACACATGGCAAAGTATAATTTGTGGAACATAAAATGATATATTTAAGTGAGATGGAGAATTACTAATTTACTATTCATCTTGAGACCCTTAGAGAGTAAAGATAAAATGAGCCAGCTACCAGCACATGAAATTGCCAGAGGCTAGAATGAGTGAAAAGTTCATAAACTTCTAATGGCTTGATGTTCGTCCATGTTAAGCAAATCATGATGACTTGTAGGCTCTACAAAGGGATCCCCATTTTAGAGGAACTCTGGTCATCCTGATTTTGACATTCAAACCCTACTATGTGCAAATAATAAAATTTACCAGATAACAGGATTTGAATGACAAGAAAAAAAATGTCAGTGGCTTTATTATTTCAAGAGGGGCCTCCTAGTGTTATGTTTCTTCATATTAGGTCCCCATATGTATAGATCCTAAAATAAAATGGTTCCACATGTATATGTTTGGTTTAAATTATTTTTGGTGCTTCATTTTGTTTTAAAAAATAAACTGTATAAAAAAAATATAGTTATATATATTAAATTGAGGCTTTAAAAAAAACATGGAACTAAATATAATAAACAAAAAACTAGAAAATATGCAAAAAAAGAAAAAGAAAAAGAAAAAAGAGCCATTTAAAGGACATATGATCTATATGTTAAAACATTCAACCTAAAAAAAAGGTTAACCTAATAAGTGAAGAGGCTTAGCAAGTGTACATATATCCATTATCAATAACACATCCAACCGATGTGTGAATTTTTAATCAAGACAAATGAATCAACCGAAACCAAAACAAGGACAAATGGGAGAACCAGAAAAATCAGACTTTTAAATTCATGTTAAAGCATCCAACCTAAAAGTTTAAGCTAGTTGGTAGGGAAACCTAACAAGTATATATAGCTATAAGCCTATAACCAAGTCCACACCCAACAACCGACATATATATATATATATATATATATATATATATATATATATATATATGATCTTTGAAATCATAGGTCACTATACCAGTTTGTTGAATTGACAAGGAAAGGTCTACTACAAGATACATGCATCTAATGGTTGAAGGTAGGCCAGACTCCAATAAAAGTAATTTTTAAGAGATACTAGACAAAATATTGGAAAATATGATCCATCACATTAAATATTTCAAGAAGATAAGGTGATTGAAATTATTTAATAATCTTGTAATCTTGCTTCTTACAAGGTCGAGGTTTTACAGTTACCTTTTTTTTTTTTTTTTTTTTTTTTTTTTTTTTTGTAAGTATGTCAGTGTTGTGCTTATAGATGTCTGAGTAATACTTTTTTTTTTTTTTTGGTTTTGTTTTGTTTTCTCTTACACAATTGTTTTCCCTCTTTTCTAATTACTAGAGCTTAATTTTAGTTTCGTAAAGTTATTTCAGGAAGTTACTTTGTATGAGATACTCATCTCAGTAGGGATTGAATTGTTTCTCTTCCTTGTGTTTATGAAATTTGGAATGGAATTCCCTCCATTTCCTTGTAGAATGAGGAGGGCCAGTTAACCAATTTATTTCAAGGTAAAAATTTTAATATTACTAATACAGAGGCGAACATGATGTTTTGTCATTTAAAATTAGTAATTATTCCATATTTGGCTGAATAATGTTTTAAATGAACCATTTACTCTTAAATTTATGTATATATCTAATTTAAAAAATTAGTAATTATTCCTTATTTGGTTGAAGGTGGAAAAATAAGGTTGTTGACCATCATGAACCAAGATTATAAAGGAACTCATTACTCTCATCGATTTTGAGACAAAATTATAACTTCATTTTTATTCTTTTACTTTGGATGAGGTTAGGTACAAAATGTGTCTAAACGGGAATAATCTTTTTTCCATCAATTGGCATTTGAACTAGCAAAATACTTAAAGGATGATAAATCTAGAGGGTATTATAATATGTTTGCATACATAATCCTAGATTTTCTATTTTTAGTAATTTACTCATGTATTGCATACTGTTGTTTCATACCTTGTTTAAAAAAGAGAGATACATAAACAAAATAGAATTTGGGATAAAAAGATATTGGATGATGGCTTAACAGTGAGTAAAATATTTTGCAGGAGTAAGCCTGGGTGAAGGCACTGGTGCAACAATGTCAGATGATGAGGATGATATGCAGATGGATTTCTCTCTCGACCAATCTGGTGGTGACGGGCATGACATGATGGGATTTGGTCCACTGCTTCCAACAGAATCTGAAAGGTCACTTATGGAGAGAGTTCGGCAGGAATTGAAGATTGAACTGAAACAGGTGATATTCTAAAAACATTGTTGCAAAGGTCTAAGGATAAGTGGACACTTCAAACAAATAAAACATGCTGCATTTGGATAGCCATTATAACTTATAAGTCACTTTTGCTTTCTGAAATTGAGGAATTAATTATAGAGAAGCCAACTAATGATGTCTTAAAATTCACCTTTGGACTTAATGAACGTGTGAGGGTAGACTATGATACATCTATACTGTTTCTCAGGGTTTTAAGTCAAAAATTGAAGATGTTAGGGAGGAAATATTAAGAAAAAGAAGGGCAGGGAAATTACCAGGTGACACAACTACAGTGTTGAAAAATTGGTGGCAGCAACACTCAAAGTGGCCTTACCCAACTGTAAGAAAGCAATCTCTCTTCTTTTCAATTTTTGCACAATCATGATGTTCAGATTTATGCTTGTTTGGTTTCTTGTAAACTGTTTTATTACCTTTGTTATGTAAATACAAAGATGTCTTGGATTTGTTCAATAACCCCTAAATATTTAAAACGGGTGGTTATTTCAAAGACAAAGTGGAAGGACTTTATACATGTGTCTACATTCTACATAAAATTATTCTAGGGACACAACCTTTGGCACAAGTGTGTATCACAACTCGCCACATAGCGAGTTGTGATTAATAAGAGTGTGTCCCCACATAGTCCACTGATATATCATTATCAATCACAACTCACCATGTGGCGAGTTGTGACACAAAGTTGTGCCAAAGGTTGTGTCTCTCGCATAATTCTTCTACATAATTTACATGACAATGCCATATATTAACACAATAGATGAACAAACAATGTTAACAGCATAGCTACCGGATCACTATAACACATGGGAGATAATCTCATGGAAAAATTCACTTGCGAGTGGTTATGGGGTTGAGTAGATTCCCTATCAGTTAGTAACAAAAATGAGTGATTAATATTACATTATCTCTTACGGTGTATATGATAATGTGATTGAGTAGACCCAAAAGAAACTAATTGGTATCTTGCCTCGGTGATAAAAAATTATCGTTATAGATCAAATTCCAAATATACCACATATATATATATATATATATATTTATATTTAAACATTAATTTGTTCAAACTCCTTAACTTAGGTGTTTGGTTAAATGGGATTATATCAAGGTCTTACAAACATTTCTTAGTAAAAATATTTTTGGCTCTGGTCACTAGGCGGACACAAAGAATTCAAATATTAATTATTAGTTTGTGAGAATTTTCAGTTAGTTCAACTTGCAAAGTTTCATACCTACGAATGAGAGATCTAAATTCAAATCCCACTTACATAAGAAATCAATTAATATTTTAACGTGATGGTAAATCACAATAATCTTATAGAGCAGACTCCATTGGTTTCAAATCCTATGGCTTCTATAAACAAATATCAATTATTGCTTTTGGTTCTAAGCTCATTGCCATGGTCAACACAAGGTGCCAAATATCTAACATACCAACCACATTAACATTCTATTGAAGTACCTGGAAGTACAGTGAAAAGACTTCGAACATTAATTACAAGAGAATGCTACTTTAGCAAGTTTATCTCTGACACAATACTATTACTGCCATATATAATGCTATAACAAATCATAACGTCTGAATCTGGATTAATTGTACAACCTTGACATTAATGTTATAATTAAATTCTGTGAATAAGCATGTAGTATATGGTACATACAGGAAGATGACAAGGCAAAACTGGTAGAAGAGACAGGGTTGCAGCTGAAGCAAATTAACAATTGGTTCATCAACCAAAGGAAGCGCAATTGGCACAGCAACTCTCAGTCTGTTACCTCTTTAAAGTCCAAGCGCAAAAGGTAGAAAAAAGCTTATATATACTCTCCAAACCAGGAACCCAAAAAAAGACAAACTTACTTTATGTCAATATGTAGCTGTTATTGACCATGGGAGGTAAATAGTCTGGCTGACTTTTGTACGTGGAAGCTATGAAGGAACCTTGAAAGTTAGTTAAATTCAAAATCAGCACCAAAAAAAAAAAAAAAAAAGAAGGTACAGGAATGTAATAGATGGAGTTTTAAATAACTTACATATGAGGTTGTAACTTCATGGTTTTAACAGACAAATGTACTTTATTTTCTAATTGTCTTTTACATTTGTGTTGCCTCTATTTCCATACACTTAAGTGAGCTAAGAGGCTGATCTTTCTGTAAAAAAGTTGCTGCAAACTTTTGATCTATTGAAAAAGTATTACATACTGATACCAGTGCAGAAAGAAGCCTATAACTCTATAAGTAACATTGAGATCTGGTTTTTGCGATTCAATAAAAACACACTTTAGTGCTTATTACCCACTGGAAACCTTGACTTGGATTATAGATCTCCTTGTCATGAGAAAAGGTGGACGGAAACAACAGAACTATAATGGTAAATTATATCATGAAGTGACTAATGAGCGTAGCAATATGAAATAAGTACATTGCATTATTAATATTAAGCAGATAGCTATAAGCAATTTTGCTGGGAAATTTAGACCCTAGTTGCAAATGATTAACCAATTATATGCATAATCAATCAATTAAGTTCAAGCAAAAGAGGTTGTTGATTTTATAAAAGACAATCTTTCAGTGGTACAATTAGTTTGTTTAGCAGTAGAAAGGTTCTATATATTGATGAGTGGAGTTTCAAACTAATTAAAATTAGTGATATTATGGGGCTCGTTTGGTATATGTGTTTAAAAACTGAAAATTATTGTTTAAAAATTTTTGTGAAAATACGTGTGGGTGAAAAAATGTATGAAAATACGTGAAATATTGTTTAAAAATTGAAAATTGTTGTTTAAAAACACTCACCAAACACCCACTATTTTACTAGACTGGAAAAAAAAAATTTAGTGATATTATTCCTAGGTTCAAAGGCATCTTGTGATGCTGACAAATTAAAAAAGGATATCACTCTTTAAAAGAAAAGATACAATCTGGACAGTAAAAGGATTACATATCTAACAAAAATAAAATAATGCAACAAAATCACTTCTCTGAATATCACAATGATAACATCTAACAGATCTCATTCATTCTTTAAAAGGGTGAAGTTTGAGTTCAGTGTCAGTTACACTGGATCTGTTGAGATAATGACACGTGTTTACTTTTAAACACACGTTATTATCTGAACGGATCCAGTGCACTAAATGCACAGGACCCAAACCTCACCCCCTTCAAAAAGTCCCTCCCATTTTTGTCGCTCGGTCAAAGAAACAAAACTCTTATTCTTTTTTCCCACGCCTGCCGGATAGACACAGAGTTTACAAATCACAACTAAAAAAAAATATAGATTCCTTCTTTCTCGTTAGCTGAAATGGATAATTTTAATTAGTCTTCTTAAAACTTTACTTATAAAAGTAGGTCTTCATCAAATGGTTTTTTTAAATGGTATAGAATTTTAACTCATGGCATATCGGTCAACATATTAATTGATTTTAGGTATAAGTTCGAGTTTTAATCCTCTTATTTGCCAACAAGTTTTTTAAAGAATTGATCTAATTGAAATTTAGTTCGTGTTTGTGTATTTAATGAGATTTAATTAATATGTACGGGCTGCAGGACCAGATGCCATTAACTCTCTTTTGTCTAATCAGAAACCTTTTGTAGATGCACTTTTTTTTTAGCCATTTTACCAAAGATTTTGTAAAGTTGCCACTTGCCAGGCCCAATTTGGGGAAGCACAATTATATTGGAGACACCTCGAATCCTCGATACCCATTTACAGATACAATTTATTTTATTTTATATTTTTCTAAACCAGTAGTATTTTCGTATTTTGTGCTGCTTTGCTAATGAGCGGTCCACTATAACTGAGGACAGAACAAACAGAAATAGACCCTGGTTTTATGGCATTGATATTCTTACATAGAAAAATTATAAAAATTTAAAAATAATATGCTTGGGAACACTAGTGGTGATAACTTATTATATAGTCCATTTTATCATGTACCTCAATTTGTTATGCGCACTCTAATTTCAGCCCAATGGTTTGTGATAAGTGCATCAACTTAGTTGTTTTTTTATTTTATTTTTTAATAGCATAAAATATTTGAATTTGTCTATATCAAAAAGAGATCTGCTGATGTCTTACTTAGATGATAAAGAACATTTTTTATGAACTGAACATCATAAATTTCAAATCTTGCTGTACGTATAGAAAAAAAAAAGTTTATAATAAAATTCTTTTAAATCTTTTTCAAAATTAGAGAATTTGCAATTCAATTTCTTGGGCTTTTGCCATACAACTTCGTTGCTGAAGACAAATGAGGCAATGAAAAGATATAGGATTAATTATAACTCTAAGAGTCAAGATATCTAAAAAACATAAACTTGTCCAAACTAGATTCAATACTAGAATTAAAGTTTGGCAAGACATTCACATGGTAGCTTGCAGAGATACTAGTAGTACTAGTAAGTGGTATTGGTATTAGGGAGAGTGTATATATATGGATCTGGTTAATGTGTGCTCATGGGACACACATTAACCATTTATTTTGAGAATTTTTTTATGAAAAATTGAAAAAGTTGTCAAAATAGTTAATTATATTTTCGTTTTTTCATAAAAAGTTTTTTAAAATGGTTTACTATTATATATTATAAAGGCACACGTTAGTAAATCCAATATATATATATATATATATATATATAGTATTTATGCCAATATCTGCGGCAATAATAACACCTACTTAGAAAGATTTTGGTACAATCTTTTGTATAATGATGTTTATAACGGTGATTGGAAATAGTATCATTTCCAAGTTCATCTGGTATTCCGGCAAAAGATATGCTCCGCTTTTGAATCAAAAAATAATATCCGCAGAGGGAATTTTTCATCCTCTGTCTATCCAATGGATGACTAGATCCTTGCACACTCATCAAGAAGAGATGACCATGATTTTTGGATATACTGCTAGCCTAGAAGGCACTAAGAACTAAAAATATCTTTGAATACAAACCCAGCACCCCAGAGTTCTATGCTTAAAATCTGCAAAGGTGTCTCACAAGATTTTGCTGAAGGATATGATCTTGATCCTTAATTCACGTCTAACGATATGGGTATAGGCAGAATAATTGAGTCTACTATTTGTAAGATAGATTGTAATATCGTTTGAGGTCCGTAGCCTATAAAAGGCTTGTAAGTTGAGGAAGAAGAAGGTAAAACTCAGTAAAGAATCCAGCCTTCAATCAAAGTCTTTATATGCCTTCCCATGCGATATAAGCCTTTTTTTTTTTTTTTTTTTTTTTTTCAGCCATCTTTTATTCATACATGGCACCCTAAATGAAGTGTCTTGTTTCTTAGGTATTAGTATCTAGTAGTATATTTGCACTGCACTATGGTAGCCGGGGACAATAGTATGAGCTTGAGCTTCTTCTTCTTTTCTTTTCTTTTTTTTTTTTTTGGTTTAAATTTTCAGTGACTATATAAGCCAATTAATATGGAACCTGATTCTCATAAAAAAAAAAAAAAAAATGGAAGCTGATAATTAATCAGCAACAATAGTCTCTCTTTCCAAAAAGTGAGAGATAATTAAAAAATACTAGTGCGTCTTTTATTCATTGAGTAATTTTTGTTGCACACAGTACGTATGTACACATAATGTGTGCAACAACTAAAATTGTAACTTGAAATTATAATTTCAAACTTGAAAAATGTGACTTAAAGTTACGATTTCAGTTATTTGCACATATTATGTGTACAACAGTCACTACCATTGTTTGTATATATACAAAATAACGGATCTTCCAAAAAGCAAATAAGAGATTTGTTAAATTGCTCTATCAGTTCTTGTGTGATATGGAAAAATAAAAACAAAAGGTCCGGAGAGAGAGGGGGCAAAAAATCAAGATGTGCTAAGAGTGATGCATTTGGCTGTATTATCAAATATGTATCATGAATTCGTGATTGCTACTGATGGCCAGCAAGTGGAACACAAGGGCCAATCTTGTTCACCAACAATCCTAAGAAAAGAAAGTACAAGATAAAAAAGAAGCAACAAGTTTATAATGAATGTTTTCTTGAGCAATAAAAGGGTCCAATAGGCTACTTGTTTTGCGTGTACAAAGGAAAAGTCAATAAAGTTGAGAAAGGAGCATACACTGGTTTTACTCTCTGTACTGAATTTTACTGTTTTCTTCCAAATTAAGAACTCCAACAGGCTAATTTTCGCAGCTGCTGGATGCTATTACTAATTTAAGTCTGGTTAAGGCCAGCCTAGCCTGAATTTATGGTTTATATTTATTGTGATATACCCTAATAACCCTCCAAATGATAAAAGAGCTCCGAACGAGCTAGTCCATACGCTTGTTTGATGCTGTGAATAACATTAACACTTGTTTATTTATTTAGACACCCATAAGTTCAGATTGTTTAACCTAATTAATTAACTAAGTTGTTACTTAGTTATTCAGATATAGGTTAAACACAAACAATTATATGACTAAGTGCGGAAAAATAAAGAAGACAAGCGATATGGTGACCCAGAAAAACCAATGAAACCTTCTAGTTTCAAGGTAAAAAACCTAGAGAGGATTTAACATAAGCAATCCACAAAGAACAAATTCACTAAATAGAATGAAAGTGTTTACAATAAATTTTTCCCTAAATCTAATGCTACCTCTTGTAGTACTTACTCAAGTGACCACGTAGCTTCGAATCCATGTACTCTTCTATTTGACTTTGTTGCATATAAACACTCCAGTTTGTGACTTTGAGATCCCACTCAAAGGTTTAGATCATCAGTAATAGTTGATCTTGTTAAAGCGACTTCTACAATACCGGATCTTGAGTTTCTTCAAAGAATTACACCGATAGAAGATTTGAGAGAGTTTTGGGTACAAAAACCCTAGATTTACAAAAGGAGGCACAAGATGCACTATTCTCTCTCTCTAAAAACCACTTTAAAACTTGCCTTAGAGTTTCATTTAAATACTAAGAAAATTAGAACTGAAACCCTAATCACTTAATGGGCTTAATGAGTTGTTGGGTTTTAATTAAATTCTGCAGATCCGTGTCTCGATCAATCAAGCCTTCTTCTCGATTGGTCAAACTTGGAATGTTTTGAATTCCTTGAACTTCCAACTCTCTTTTTCTTGTGTTTTGACTTGCAACACCTTGAGCATTGTCTAATATATTCTATAGACACTAAGATCTATATCTAGTCAAGTTTGCGTTCACGGTTTGCCAATTGTTCTAAACTTTTAGAACCTAACAACACTCTTGATGATACTCTCTAAAAACCTTCAAGTTATACATATGTGGACTAAGTACAACAAGCATATTTCATTTAGTCTTGTTACTAGTTAGTTTAGATATAGAATTTGAATTGCTCGCAAATTAAAGAGTTTTAATTGGTGACACTTTCATAAATTTTTTATTCTAAAAAAATGATGAAAGAACACATTCATCATTTAGTTTTATTTTTTATTTTTTATTGTTACTTTCATGTTTTAAAATGTGGATATTTAGTATTAATTGTGGATATTGCTTGGAAAATAATTGATGTAAAATAATGGAAAAGTAAATTTCCCCTAAAATTAAAAGACTCATGACCCATTTGTGTAAAACCACTCGGAACTTTTCCAAATTGTGAAAACTAACCAATGATCATTTATAGGAGAATATTCCTAGGATTCAAGAGTAAAGCATGCATCCTTTTCATATCTCCACCATCTATCTTGTTGGTGACCTATCATTTTCATGGTAAGATGGTGGAAATAAACCATGCACTCCTATAACACTTCTATCTGATTATAGAGTATAGCAGCACTTGAACACTCATGGATTCTATAAATAGGAAAATATAACATGTCCCTCTACTCCCTTCATGACCAATATAGATGAGTCTCGTTCCTATTTGTGGTGATTGCTAGTCTTTGCAACCACATTATTTTTACTTCTCCAACAACATAACCAGTTGTGTCACACACATTCACACCAAAGTCACTACCATGGAACCCCAACAAATGTAACCAAGAACCTTTACTTCCCAAATTTTAACTCAAATCCATACCCTCAAGACAATATTAAGCTTCTAGGTAGCGCCAAAGTCTTAGATGGTATCATTCAAATCCCTAATGCATCATCACCAACTGTTGATCCTAAACACAAAGCAGGCTAAGCCATCTACGCTTCTCCTATTCGCCTCTTTGACCCATTTACCAAAACCCCAGCTTCTTTCTAAACCACCTTCTCTTTCAAATTCACTGCCACTACCATTGATGGGTCAATTCCCAACAAGGCTACTCGTAGTGGCAATAGCCTCACTTTTGTTAGAGTGCCACATGAGCTTACTGTTGGAAGATCAAGGCCTTGGCTCGTCATTCTCAACGATGCATATAGCCACTACAAGGTCTTTGTTGTGGAGTTTGATACGAGTTACGATCCAGAGTTTGGTGATCCTAATGAGGACTACGTTGGAATCAAACTTGGCAGCGCTGTTTCCTTCAAGATTGAGAATTCATCAAAAGTTAATGTTTCTCTTCACAATACTACTGTAGCTCATTGAGCTTGGATACACTATGATAGTCAACATAGATGGATTGAGGTCCATCTTGGATTGGATGGTGAGCCTAAACCTTCACATCCAATATTATATTTTCCACTAAACCTCTCTCCTTTCCTCAAAGAATACATGTTCGTTGGGTTCTCAGCTTCCATAGGAAATTTAGTGCAAATACATAGCGTTTTATCATGGAACTTCTTGTCTACAAATCAAGCTTTGATCCCAATGCCTTCAACAAGAATTTGCCATGAAAATTTGGCTCATCAAGGCTCCAAATATACACATAAAGGTCACACTGCACCAACAAGTAGCTTCATGATCTTTGTTTTTGTAATGGTACATGGTATAGTGGCTCTAATTTGTTTCTATTTCAATGGTATGAAGAGGGAGAACACAATCTTGATGATAAGAAGCGAACACCCATACCACCAACAAGACTCGTCGATGTAGTATTCTCAAGGTTTTCCTAGCCACACGGCGTTTTATCAAATTAGAAATCGTGGGAATTGATTCTAGAGGTGTATTGTATAGAGGGACACTCCCTAATGGGTATCATGTGGTGGTGAAAAGGTTCTCGAGTCAATTTTTGAAATCTTCACACTTGGATTCAACATGGGTTTTGAAGAGAATTGGTGAATTAGCACCAATAACTCATCCAAGTTTTGCTTCAATTCATGGGTGGTGTTGTGATAACAACGAGACTATTATTGTGTATGATTATTTTTAAAATGGAAGCCTAGATAGATGGCTGTTTGGACTTGGTGTTCTTCCTCGGAGTTGAAAATTCAAACTCATCAAAGAGACTGCCAGGGCAGTGTGTTTCCTTCACTTAAAAGGACCCGCCCATGGAAACTTAAAGACAAGCAATGTCTTTGTCGACCTTAATTACCAATTTGTTTTGGGTGATTACGGGTTCGTTTTCTTTATGAAAGAGTCAAGCTAGGTTAAGTCGGTTGCTAGCAAGAATAGGTATGTGTTTAAGTTTGGAATGCTTGTGTTGGAAACCATTACTGGGAAAAAGATAGACTTTGATGGAAGCAAAGTTGAGATGGGTATATTAGGGTTTGCACGGAGCATGCATGAGAGAGGAAAGAAGGAAAAAGTTGTTGATGAGAGGGTCGGATCTTGAGCTAATATCAAACAAGTTTTTCGAGTTTTGGAAATTGGTTTGAGTTGTACTTTGAGTGAGAACAATGGGAGGCCTTGTATGGAAGAGGTGGTGCGGTTCTTGAATACACGAAGTCCATTCCTAAGCTACCACTCAGTCGACTTGTTGAGTTGTTTAGGAATCACAATGTTGGGCTTGGGCTTGGTCTCTTTGCATAGGCAAAATGCAATTGTTCCAAAGTTTCTCAAAGGCATTTTGTGCCATATAGAGGAAATTATTCACTATTTGGTGTACAAGAATATGATATTCCATCATCTCACATAAATGTTATATCTTACTAATTAAATTAATGGTGTGACTTTGGATTTATGTAAGAGGAAAGAATACCATGCATGTCCTTGTATTATAATGTTAGAGCAATTACATTAGCTTGGGCATAATTGTGCAAAATGGAATAACTAACTACTTTTACACAATTTGAGCAAAAAAACACCCACACCAGCTTGTGCATAATTGTGCATTTATGCACAATTGCTACAGTAACCGTGCATATATGCACGGTTACTGTAGCATGTGTATTTATTATTTTATTAATTTCCATTCGCACCTTTTTTTCTCTCTCTTCTCCATGCACAACCAATGAACTCAGTTTTCCTCTCCTCGTCTTCTTTTTCCTCAGATGCACACAAACAAACACACCCACACCCATACACAAACACATCCACACAGAAAAATCAACACAGAGATACAAAAACACACCCACACACAAACAAACCCACACGGACAAACTAACAGAGAGAATGATCGGAGCTCGTGGGTCTTGACCGGTGCTTGATTGGAGCTCGTGGGTCTTGATCGGTGCTTGACTGGAGCTCGTCTTGATCGGTGCTTGTGGAACAATTGGAGCTTGTGGGTCTTTTGCTTGAATAGAGCTTGATCGAGATGGGTCTTGCCTGATCGGAGCTAGAGAGATCTGACCGAGAGGGAGAGTTGATCTGTGTTGGTATAGAGATGGGAAGAGAGATGGGACTTGCTGGAGATCGTTGCTTGTTTGGAGATTGGGTCTTGTTTGAGGAGTGAAGCTATCTATGGAGATCTAACTGGGTATAGAGATGGATGAAGATGGGTAGAGAGAGAGAGAGCAACAAATCAGAAAATGGGTAGAGAAAGAGAGAGGGCGCGCGTATATAAAGTGGTAGTTGAGAGAAATAATAAAAAAAAGGAGAAGAATGAATATTTTATTGAAATATCTTGTAAAATAGATAAACTGATGTGAATGTTTTGTAAAACTAATGGTATAAAATAGAAAAAATAGGTTTTAAGTGTAAAATAGACGGAATCATATGCACAAGCTGATGTAATTGCTCTTACTTGTGTATATATGTCCGTGTATATATGTGTATGTGTGTGTGTGTGTGTTTTTTTTTTTTTTTTTTTTTTTCTATACTATATATAAGTGGATTCCCATATTTCAACTGGACTTTTTGTAGTTCAAAAATACCCCATTAATGAAGGGTAACTTTATTTAAAAATAGGGTCATAAATGTTAAATAACAAATTTCATTTTGAATTCAGAAAAATAACTCCTAAAATTTAGAATTTTTTTTCCATTCACGTTCAAAAAAGAAATTACAATTACTACTTATCTCTAAAGTTTATCATTTTTATTTGTTTGAAAAATAAAAATTATATATTTCTAAATTATAATAGATGCAAATTATTGATCTTTATAAAAAAAAAAAAAAAATAGAAGAGCCAATAAGCACGCGTGTGAGCGCGTGCTTAGAGGCTAATATATAATAATATTTTCACTTTGGTAAAATCCAACTTTCATATATTTTGCATAGCTTTTTGAGTTAATAAAACCAAGTACCAACGTATGGAATTAAGGAAACATCAACAACAACAAGGATAGTTTATTTTATTTTATTTTTTTAGAACTATTTATTTTCAGTAGCTTATTTGTATAATGTTTATAAAAAAATATAATTTTTCGTAATTTTTATATTAAATGTGTTACGTAAGGCTAAAAAACTTAGTTTATTTTTAAAAAAATTAAGATTGTTTGAAAAAAAAATTCGAGACAAAAAGTAAAAAACTAAACTTTTTTCAACAATTCTTAAAAGCAGTAGTGCTCTAATCCTCTTAGTATACATCAACAAATTTGCAACTGCCTACCACTAAATTTTAGTCTTTTGCAATATATATATATATATATATATATATATATATATATATATATATATATATATATATATATTTCATGTTCTTCAATTTTGCTTTGGTCCTGAATAATTTCAAGTTCTATGGGCTTCCATAAATGAAAGTTTTTAATGGGCTAATTGATGTTAACATGGGCCTATAATTTGACAGCTCGCAGTTCTAACTGTTAATGGATCCAGTAGCTTTTCTGATATTAATTTCCAGCTTTGGTCACTACAGGAGAGCATTCACATCTCGTATGTAAAAATAAAAAATAAAAAATAAAATAAAAAAATCTATTTTACCATTTCAAAAGTTATTTTATCATTTATACTATACCATTTTACAATACACCTAACATCCCAAACTCTGTTTTTTTCCCCAGTTTATTTAATTATTCTTTTTTATTATTATTTTTTACTCTCTCTCTCTCTCTCTCTCTCTCTCTCTCTCTCTCTTTTCCTTTTTCTCTCTCTCCCTCAACCTCTAGCACTGGCCACAACAGATAAGAAAAAAAAAAAGAAAAAAGGCCACCACCATTAAGCCACCATCAAACCAAAACCAAAACCACATTAAACCACCCTTAAACAACGCCACCACCATCAAACCATCAGTTCAAACCAAACTAAAACCCCACATATCCCAACAAACCCATTTAAAAAAAATCATAATCGGAGCCACCATCGGAGTTGTCGACAATCAACCCAACGATCCACCCACTGATCCATCAGAGCCACCGTTGGTGTGTTTACCGATCTACCCACTGATCAACAGATCCACTGATTCAAACCCACCGATCAACTAATCCAAACCCACCATCAACTGATCCTAGCCCACCGATCCATGCCGATCCAAAATCCAAAATCCAAAACCCAGCATTGGTGCAAGCTTTGAATGAGAGAGATGTGAGAGAGGGAGTGAGGAGGGAGGAGCTGTGAGAGATAGAGAGGAAGTGAGAGTCAAAATGAGAGAAAACAAAAGGGAAATCAATAAAATATAGTTTTTTCATTTACAATTGTGCTACAATGCATTTGCAATTGTAAAATTTTGCAAGTTAGGGTAATGCTCTATTTTTATGCCTTGAAGCTAAAATATACCAACATATGGCATATAGAAGACCAGATGTTAATGCTCTTAGAGGTAAAGCTTTGGTCACTAGGGTTTTACTTTGGGGGGCAAAGTATTAACCCTTTTTTTTAATGCAAACTAATCTTTATTTAGTATTGATAAAATGTTGACTAGGAAATGCTAAGGTTCTATAGAACCTTATCATATATATATATATATATAGCCAAAGCTGAGAGAAAATTCAATTAGATTGCAATTGGATTTTCAATTTTGTGTTGCATGTCTCATCTAATTTTAAATTTTTGTTCAAAGTGAATTATTTAGTGTAAAAATTAAAGAGTTCAAATCTAATTAGATTCTAAATTGGATTTCAATTGTAGTTCAATTTTACGCTACATGCCCATCAAATTTTTTACTTGTTATAGCAAGTGAATTATTAGGGGCAAAAATCGAGTTTAAATTCAATTAAATTCTAAATTAATTAATTAATTATATATATATATATATATGTGTGTGTGTGTGTGTGTGTGTGTAAGCTAATATCATGTGCCATTTGAACATCTTCTCAAAAAAATGTATAATTTAAATCGTGTAATTGTGATTGTTTTTAATTTTACCCATGCATAAGCACAGGGTTACACACTAGTTTTACTAAAAGTTTACAAAATAATGTGACAACGAATTGAGTGAGAACCCATTAATAGCATAATAGATAAAAATAAAAAATAATAATAAAAAAAACCAAAATTTTTAATTTTAATTTTAATTTTTTACCAAAATTTATAATAGTTGTGTCACCATTCTAAATATATATTTTTGACCAATCAATAAAAGAAAAGACAAAAAAAAAAAAAAAAAAAAGCTTTTTTTGAATTATTTGCAATTTTCTTTAGAAGAAAGATCAATTTTTGTATTTAGGTTTCCCATAACTTACCAATCAAATAAAATCATATTTATTATCTAATTATATTCCAAATATAATTTGAACTAAAAAACTAATTAAAAACTAAGTAGCATTGTCAAGGAAAAAAATTACCCACACTTTTAACTTTAAATCCTAAACAACAAGCAGTCAAAACCAAACAACTTAACAACAGAAGTTATTGGAATAGGAATAAAAGAAAAGTATAAATAATTAATCAATATGTTTTTTAAGTGTATGAAAAGTATTAAATAAAAAAAAATACACACCCCACAGCAAGGGCGGAACTACATGTATGAGTGGGGGACCATGGCCTCTCCAAAAATTTTAAAAATATTTTAATATAATAAATAAATATTTAACATTTTAATTATTAGACTACAAAAATGGGACTTGGCCTCCCCAAATATTTGAGCTAGTTTAATGATGTTCTAAAAAAAATATTTGAACTAGTCCAATGATGCATGTTTATGAATTTGTGTAAGCTAATAAATTAGTATTATAAGTTGGCTCTCCCAAAACAAATTTTCTAAGTACACCTTGCCCCACAGAGACACACTTGATCTCATAATATAAGAGAAGATATCTCATGCATTGTGCGCATACAAAACTTTTGCACAATGTAGAGCCAGAGTGGGCTGCATTTGCTTATTGGGTTGTGTTGACTAATTTTAATATTTGAAGGAGTCAAATATAATTATTTTGAAATGTAATTTGAAATTTTTATGTATTATATCTATAATATTTATCAAAATTAAAAATCCAAAGGGGCCATGTTCCCGATCTGAGCGTAGTTTCATCTAGCTTTGGTCAACAAAAGTTTCACATATCCCCACGCTTCACATGAGATGTTTTAAGGTATCAAAGACCAAGCATTACATTACCATCAAGAGAACCTACTCTTTTTTCCTTGGCAAACCAAGTTCCTTTTGTTTGTTTAAGTTTTAGTTTTCCTACCGCTGTGACTGGTTTGGTCTCTTCCAAGCCACCCCACGGTTGTGAAATAGGTTGTTCCTTCTTTTTGAAGGATTGTTTTCCCCTGAGATAACTCTGTTATCGGCAGGGCTAGTGGGTTTTTTCTTTCAAGGGATTGGATAAACAGTTTTTTTTTTCTTTACTCTTTTCAAAAAGATTTATCACATTATTACTATCTCCCATTTTAGTCTTCTCTGATGCAGTTCTACTAGATATGGAAGATTTATCCAAACAGTGGACTAAGCTCTCGTTGTTAGACAGAGGGGGAGACAAAATCACGTTGGGAAAAAACAGAGAATCAAATGAATACATCATTGCTGCTAAGTTTTTAACTCGAAGAGCCTTAAACGTTGAGGCTATCTGTAGAACCTTCAAACCCCTATGGAGAGCAATAAATGGGTTCACAATCAAAAACATGGGAAATCATACTCTTCTGTTTATCTTCAGAAATCAGGAAGATGTGCACCGTGTACTGAACAGTGAACCTTGGACTTTTGACAAACACTTGGTGGTTGTCCAGAATTATGAAAAAAATACCCCGTTACAAGATGTGGGTTTTAACAAAACATCCTTCTGGGTACAGGTCTATGATATTCCAATAAGATACATGACAAAGGAGGTAGCTGAAGAGATATGTAGCTCTGTAGGAGAAGTTTGCCATTTGGAAACTCACCCAACGGAGGAAGGAGGAAGCTTTGTGCGTGTGAGGGTCAGAGTAGATGTTACTCAACCTTTATGTCGGGGAAGAGTAGTAAATCTGGAAGAAGGGGATAGTACCTGGGTCTCCTTCAAGTACGAAAGGCTACCTATAATCTGCTACTGGTGTGGATGCCTTGATCACGACGAGAAAGACTGTTCGTTATGGATTGAAAGCAAGGGTTCTCTTAAACCTCCGGATAAACAATTTGGCCCTTTTATGCGAGCTCCACAGTCGGTCAACATAAGGAAAGCTGTGTTGCACGTCTCGGGCATCTATGAAGATAGAGGGAGGCATCAATCCGGTACAACGAAGGCAATGGCGAGCTCAAGTGCCCAATCGGAGAATACACCGTCACTGAATCGACCTGGTACGCAAGCTGGTATGGAAGTTCCGTCAATGGTGGTGAACGCAATAAATGCTAATGTGCCTTCAGCTACCTCGAGATTGTGGAATGATGTAGAGTTGACGGCTGACACTTTGGGCAAAGTTGACTCTGCCTCACCTTCTGCTGTCTTGTATCAACCAAAGGACAACGACGTGAGCTTGAAGGAAGGTGGTTCTTCTCTGGCTAGTGCGGACCTCTTTCCTATGACCTTAAATCCTGTACTTCATCCAGAAATCGCGGGTGCATATGCCGAAGGTGACCCTTTTCTAGCAAAACTTCAGGAGATTGATCGTGACCTTCAAAAGTATGATCAGGTCCTAAGAGAGAAAGTAGAGAAGCAGGGGAACCAACCAAATATACAAGTCTTCCATACCGTGGTTGGTCAGAATGGGAAAGAAGATGTAGCGGAATACACGTCAGACAAAAAAAGGAGCCTGCTTTCCGGAAAAAATAAAATACATGAGGGGCCGTGTAACACCCCGACCCAACTTTATAATTAAACTATGTGTTTAAGTGGTTAATTACTATTTTAAGCCACTTTCTTTTTATAATTAAAATAAGAGTATTTAATAAACATATTATTTTATAATGTCATTGAATAAGAATTGTAAAGATTATAAATAATTGAAATGACTATTTGTATTATAAATATATACTAAGTATGTACAAAATTATATTAAGTGGTTAAGTTATGAGATACATATATATATATATATATATATATATATATATATATAGTTGTTGGTGTTTTAACTATGCATGATGCATGAGATATTATAGTGGAAATTCCACCCACATGCAATCAATTTAAATTTAACACATGTAAAGCCAAATTTTCATGCATGTGAACAAACCCAAAGACCAAGACTTGGACATACAATCACCAAGCTCCACCTCACCTCTTCCTTGACTTTCTCAAACAAATAGAACATCCAAGAACCTCTCATTTCCCACGGGTCCATGCAAAAATCTGAATTCTCACTTCACTTTTGTCTCTTTTTCTCTTAAGGAAGGTGCTAGGAAGCTCCCTTGAGTCTTCCTCTCAAGTCCACCGGTTCACACACCAAAAAGAAAGACAAAACCCCACCCAAAAGTCTTCCCCTTATCTCATTTTCTTGGCTGCATCAGACAGAAAGTCCAGCCCTCTTTCTCTTCTCCTTTTTCTTTGTTTTTGTTTTCTTCTCTCTTTGCTCTCACACGGCAGCCTCCTCTCTCTCACCGAAAATTCTAGTTTCTTTAAAGAAGAAATTAAACAATTAGCTCTAAGGTTTCATCTTCAAAGTGTGTGGGTAAGTAAATTAAACCTCATCTGATTTTGTGTATTTGGATAGTATAATTGTTTGCCTATTTTCCCTCTTTGTTCTCTAATCTGATTTTGGAAGTTGAATTGGTGATTCTGTTTTAGTTACTTGAAATATTGATGATATTGTGGTCTATTGAATACTTATTAGGGTATTTTAGTATGTTTATTATAGGTATAAAAATACCCAAATGGAATTAAGGCTATTGCTATTTATTGATGATTTTGTAAGAATATGTACTGAAGCTGTCACTATGACAGATTTGGTGTTTACAATAAGAAAATTATGTATTAAATCAGATGCTGTGAATTAAGAGGCTAGGAGTAGTTTTTATGAATTCTAAGACACATACGGTTGTTATGGAAGTGGTTTTACAGCATTTGGATGAGTATAAAAATAAGGGTTTAATTTCTAAATTGCATGAATTTCTGTCAGGACAGATTTGAGTATGCTGTCTTACGTGGTTTTTAATAAATCATGGGTTGATGCTTTGACTCCGAAATTTTTATGATGTATACTGGACATACAGGGGAGTAATTCTGTAAAATTTCATGATAATTGGATGTGTGTGGACAGCCCGTTTGTATTTTACAAATGGGGCGTATGCTGCTGGAATGAGCAGTGAACAACATTTGCTACCCCTGACTTTGTGGATTTAATTCTCAAGTTAGGATATATGTTTTGAGCTATAATTTAATATGATTATTCTTTGGTATGTTAGGATCATATATGAATTTTATGAATTGGTTTCTCTATGGTTTGGGTGCATAATGTGTTTGATGGTTGTATCATGTGTTTTGGGGAACTTTATGTGATGGGAATAGGATTTTCTTGATTCTAAGACATTGGTTTTGGAGATGAATGTGTAAGTTTATGATAAGGAGTAATGGATAGTAATAAGCTTTGATTTTGGTTTAGGTGTTACCAGTCCTCAACTCTAAGCTGCTTCGACTGTAGGCTCTCGGTTCCTCTGCTTTTAGGTAAGGGATAAGTTATATGGGCATTTGGTAAGTCATGAGGTTATTTTAAAGTATATGCTGCATTAAAAGGTTTTCGATTATAGATATAGCATATAATCATTATTCTGACAAAGATATGTTCGTGAGTTCTCGAAAACCCTATGTATATAATTTAAGCATATTGATGCTATCATTGATTCCACGAACATGATGTTTAAAGAAAAGAATGAAAATGCTATTATTATGAAATGCTATGCAAAATAAGAAATTTCAGTATGATGTAAGGTATGAAATGTTTTCAGGTTATGTCCTCTGGTGATCTGAACTTAGCTAGTAGGGGTTAATTATTGGCTTTCCATGGAAAAATGTTATCTGTTTGGCCATTTAAAGTAGAGGAAATGGGGTTGCCCGTAACTCTAATCTGAATAAGGCCTTCTCCCCAATGTGTACGGATGGCGGGGAGGAACAAAACCTAGAAGAGATGTGCCATCAGGCCTCTCAAAGGGGACAATATCATGCACACGAGGTTATCCAAATATGATGAGGCCTTCTCTGTACAGACTTATCAGATATGGACTAACCAATAAATTGTTTAAGAACAGCTATGTTATGTTATAAGTTATGAGAGAATATTTTGTTTAAATGCATTATGAAAAGTTAAAACCTCTCATGAAAAGAAGTTTATGATGAAAAGAAAAGCTGTTCTTTAAAGATAAGAGTTTCTGAAATTGTTATGCTTTAAAGATAAAGAATCTGATGAAAATGTTTTAGTGTTCTGTAAAAGTGAAGCTTCTAATGAAAGTACAAGTTTATATTTAAAAGTTATCAAATATCTGTTCTTATGAAACGTTAAGTTTTTATGACAACGAAAGTTATAATATTTTATGAGAATAAGTTTATGAAGAAAAGTGTTGTTATTCTTTAAGATGTTTCTAGTTTAATACAAAGTTACCGAATTATCTTATTTAAGTTATAATGATTATTTTGCAATGAGAATGCATATATATTGATATTAAACAATCAATATTATATTTGGTGACTTTGTAAGAAATGAAAGAAGTTCAATCCGAAAGGTTTTGGTAATATTATTCTGATAAGGAAATGGAGAACAAATATTTTCCTATGAAAATCATATAAGTATTATTATGAATAGTATAAAATACTATGCATGAAAAGTTGTTCTCCTATTCGAACATTCATAGAATGAAATAATCTGATTTACATGCATCCTTATTAAATTCTCATATATCTTACCTTTACTGAGCTGTGTAGCTCACCCCTTCCACTCTTTCAGTTAGCAGGTTTTATTTTGGAGCAGAGGGAGCCTTAGTTGAGTCTGGAAGGAGCTGGTTTTAGTTTTATATATATAGATCTTAAATTAGCAACTTGATGTTTAGATTTGTAGTATGGTGTATTTTAGGATATAATGAAAGTGTGTACCTTAAAGTATTAAGAGATGTATTATGTGAAATTTAGAATTTGAATAATCAGTGGATTGTATTATCCTTTGAGGTACAATGTAGATGCTTTGAGTATAAAGTGGAAAGTTATATCATCTATATATATATATAAAACCGAAGCCTTTACTGATACCACAATTTTCCACATCAGCACAACATAATATTTTAAAAATAAAAAATAAAATTAAAAACAATATTTTATTTTTCTCTCCAAAACAAAACCCGATCCTTATCTTTAAAAATAAACCCAAATTCAGCACGCCGACTTTCTCTAAGATCTTTCAATGCCGACAACTCTCTTTTTCTTCCATCTTCTTCTTCTTCATGAAGCCCCATCAAAATTTTCCATCTCTTTTTTGTTATTTATTTCAAATTCTTTGTTGATTTGATTTTCCTAACAGCAACAACGACCAAAGGACCTAAACCCTCGATCTCTCTGACCCTGCTTTCACACCCAAACACAACAGTGGCGTGAACACTCTTATTATCTACGTAAGTAGCACAGTTTTCCTAAACCTTCGATTTTTTGACTGTGGGTTTTGTTCTTTGCAGGCCTTTGTTTGTTTCTTAGGAAAGTTTTATTCAGTTTTAGTTTTATTTTTCATCACAGGTTTTTTTGTGTCTTCTACTATCATCGATGTTTAGATCCTTTCAGTTGCTGTCGTTTCTAAAAAACCAAAGGCAGGGTATTTAACGCAAGGTGAGTTTTTTATCCTCTTATTAGAGAGAGATTCTCTGTTTTTTTTTTTTTTTTCAAACCTAAATCGTTCATAGCTAAACCTGCGAATTTCATAGGATTTGTTTTCTTAGTTGCATTCTATTTTTTGTGGTGGTTTCATCATCAAAGAATTGGTTAGGACTTATTAGATCCTAGACTAGGCTTCTGCTCTAACGGTACCAATCAGTCCTTTATTTCTGAGGATTCTTCTGAGAGGGGCATTCCATTAGCTATGTCAAAGGCTGTTTTATGGTCTCATGTTAGCACATTCACATTAGTGTCGGGAAGCAATAACAACTCATTCACTATCTGCAAGAAATAACGTGTCATAATTGCTGCATTTTAACCGAATGTTTTTGCAAATTGGGATTGGACTCTCTTCAAAAGCACTCTCTTTCCATTGCTATTATATTATCATTTGGGGTTCCAAAAAATATGCACCAAGTGTTTGATAAAATGTGTGCAAGTACCCTCTCTTGGTGTTGGTCTATGTGGGTAACTTTTTTACTCTTTTTCTTTTATGTTTTTAGGTTGTAGTTGAATTGCAATGGTAAATTCGAATTTTGATAGCTTAGTTATATATATATATATATATAGTTTAGTTATTATTCTCAACTTTATTTCCATCATCTACAAGGGTCTTTGGTTTGAATTTGTTTGTATTTGTTGTTGATTGATGCCCTATATGTAAATCAAAATAAAATAATCTTTTTGGTTGAATTTTTTTTCCTATATTATGCCAAAATCACCTTCTCAATTTTTTTTGCTATATTATTTTGTTGTGGATGTAACTAACAAATATTTTTGTTACATGCACCACACAAATTGTTTGATAAAATACATAAGTGTATTGTTCTTTCCACAATTTGATTTTGTACAATATCCTTTTTTCAGGTTTAATAAGTGGACATATACACTCAATGTTTACTCAAACTTGCCTATGCCTTGCATAAAAAAGGTATAAGACTCCCTTTTTTAATTTTTTTTTTTCTTTTTTTGCACTGTCTCTACAAGACTATGGTTTCTCCCAATGGCTACTCTATTTTATGAAATTCGAATAAAAAACAAAAAAATAAATTACATAATCATAGACAATAATTAAACAAATGAAGTTGTTGAATAGCATATTGAACTCAAGCTCTCACTTGAAGGATGATATGATATTCTTTTTCTTTTAATTTGATAGTAGTTTGCCATTTCATCATATCTTGAATCTCTAGAATGATATATCTCTTTCCAATTTACAATAGAGTATAATATGCAAGGTTTAGAGAATGTATAACAACTCCTTTGTTGTAGCTTATGAATTTATAGGAGAAAGATGGCTTTCAATTGGCCACGAACTTGAGGAATTATACTACTCACCAGTGGCATGGAATCTCTTACTTTGTCATATTTATTCCATTGAGGCTTTTTGTAACAGAAAGGAATATCATATCAAGCCAGCTTTAGCTTACAATTTATATATATAACAATACTTGGGTTGAACAAAGCACCCTAATTTCTCATATTGGTGTAATGTTTTAAGAGATTTGAACTTTTTATTGGGATTTGAACTTATATAAATACTCCTGTATTATTTAACATTCTTCAAGAAAACAAAAAAAGGAAACACAATATATCTTTAGATTTCAGTTTTAGTAGTTTTCCCGTGCATCGCACGGGTTTGCGACTAGTTTAAGTAAAGAAACAAGAATGAAAAGAAAGAGAAAAGTTTTTATAAAAGTTTTGGAAAAAGTTAAGTTGGTTCTTGTTAATATTAGGTTTAGGCTTGATATTAGCATGCTGGTCATGGTCACAAATTCGGGTATCGGGTTTGGGGCGTGACAGGCCGTGTAATCAAGGAAAAATTGGAGTTGGGCCAGGCCTTCAAAAGGAAAAGAAAAATGGCCAATGGATTAGATTACTTAATAGGCTCAACTCAGATTTAATGGAGGAAGGCCCACTTGGGGCTGAAGGCCCAAAACGTAAAGATAGAGATGCTCAGGCCCGAGAGGAAAACAACACAGAAAAGCAGAAGAAAAAAAAGACAGAGAAGGCAGTTACAAAACAATGTGAGGCGTTAACTCCATTTTTGGGATCCGCAACACCCGCCGGGAGCAATGAGTCTCCTTTGTTGGAATTGTCGCAGGCTTGTGAATCGACAGACAATTCAAGAGCTTGGCGATTTAGTCCAGGCACAAGATCCTACATTGGTGTTTTTGGCCGAAACATGGCTGGATGATACTAGGCTATCTGGTATACGTGATTCTCTTCGTTTTGGTCATTATCATGGGGTTTCAAGATTAACCTGTGGTGGTGGTCTGGTGATGTTTTGGAAAAAAGACTTTGATTTGCAAGTATTGTCGTCCTCCCATAATCATATTGATGTTTTTATTAACGGAGGAAAGGAAAATGTTTGGCGTTTTACCGGGTTTTACGGAGCTCCCGAAACTCAGCTCCGTATGGAATCATGGAATTTATTACGAGAGTTAAACAATCGCTTCTCTGTTCCATGGCTGTGTGGAGGTGACTTCAATGAACTTTTGAAGTCGCATGAAAAATCGAGGGGCTACCTTCGACCCTATGGTCAGATGCAGAAGTTCCGAGAAGCATTAGATGAGTGCGGTTTGTTTGATCTTGGCTTTGTGGGAAATAAATTCACTTGGTTTAAAACTCATCCGGGTGGTGGTGTGACGTGGGAAAGACTGGATAGAGCTGTTAGTACAGTTGCTTGGTATAACTTGTTCCCTACAACTAAGGTTAAAACTCTGGTTTGTGCATCATCGGATCACAGTCCTATTTTGATCCTCCCCGATGGGATTAATGTAAAGCCTCAACGTCCCTGGCGGTTCGAGCATATGTGGCTCGAAGAGCAAGGTTGTCATGAAACAGTTAAGAAGGCATGGAAAGCCATTGTCGCGGATCCTCCTATGTCAAAAGTTATGATGAATGTTGATGAGTGTAAATCCCAGCTGCGTGTGTGGAGCAAGAAGTCTTTTGGTAATGTTGTCAAACACTTTGTCGGAGAAAAGAAAGAGTCTAAAAATAGCGGAAGATTCTGCGTCGAAAGGCGGGAGTGTCGATTTTTTTCTTCAGTTAAAAGCTGAGGTTGCCGAGTTGTTAAGGGTGGAAGAAAAAATGTGGCAGCAGCGAAGTCATGTACATTGGATGGTATCGGGTGATCAAAATTCTAGCTATTTCCATAATCGTGCATCACAGCGATTCTGTCGAAATAGCATTACTGAACTCAAAGATTCTCAGGGGAGATTAGCTTCTAGTGAAGAGGAGGTTTCGGGGATGATTATTGATTATTATAAAAAATTGTTTACTACTTCAAATCCCCACAACATTGAGGAAGTAGTTCAGTTCACAAATCAGGTGGTGTCCGATGAAATGAATAATTGTTTAACCAGAGACTTCTCAAAGGTTGAAGTGGAGAATGCTTTGAAGCAAATGGCCCCTTTAAAAGCACCGGGTCCCGACGGTATGCCGCCAATCTTTTTCCAACATTATTGGGAAAGCATAGGAGATGATGTAGTCCAAGCTGTGGTGTCTTGCCTTAATTCAAACTCCATGGAGCCAGGTTTGAATCATACATTTATCACTCTTATTCCTAAGGTGAAGAGTCCTGAGTTTGTTTCTGAATTTCGGCCCATTGCTCTTTGTAATATATTATATACACTTGTTTCAAAAGTGTTGGCAAACAGACTGAAAAAAGTGTTACCCCATATTATTTCGAAATCTCAAAGTGCTTTTCAATCGAACAAAGCTATTTCCGATAATATTTTAGTGGCCTTCGAGACCTTACACCATATGAGGAGGAGAAAAACAGGGAAAGTGGGTCACTTGGCATTGAAATTGGACATGAGTAAAGCTTATGACCGATTAGAATGGGTTTTTCTTCAAAGAATTATGGAGAAGATGGGCTTTAACTCGAAGTGGATAAAGTGGATTATGGAGTGTATTAAATCAGTATCCTATTCGATCTTAGTTAATGGAGAGCCAAAAGGTCATTTTGCGCCCACCCGGGGCATTCGTCAAGGTGATCCTCTTTCACCTTACTTGTTTCTGATTTGTTTTGAAAGTTTGAATGGGTTAATTGAGCATGCAGTGGCTAATAAGCATATAGAGGGTGTCTCTCTTTGTAGAAAGGGCCTAAAAATCTCTCACATCTTTTTTGCGGATGATAGCCTTTTGTTTTGCCAAGCAAGAGTAGGGGACGTGGAAAAAATTCAAGAGATTTTGGGAAAATATGAACGAGCATCGGGCCAAAAAATTAACTCGGACAAAACTACTTTATTTTTCAGCAACAACACCTCAAATGATACTAAAGATGAAATAAAAAACTTGCTTGGGGTAGCCGAAATAAAGGAGTATGAAAGATACTTGGGTTTACTGACAGTGGTTGGTAGGAAAAAAAAGCCGAGCTTAAATTTCATAAAAGATAGGGTTTGGGGTAAGCTTCAAGGGTGGAAAGAGAAGTTATTGTCGCAAGCGGGAAAAGAAGTTCTCTTGAAGGCGGTTGTTCAAGCCATTCCTACGTTTGCAATGAGTTGTTTTTGGTTGCCTATTGGTCTTTGTCAAGACATTGAGATGCTCATCCGAAAATTTTGGTGGGGGCAAAGGGGTGATAGGAGGAAAATTCATTGGGCTAAATGGGAGGTCTTATGTCAACCCAAGAGTGAGGGGGGGTTGGGCTTCAAAGATCTTTGCAAATTTAACAAAGCTATGTTGGCAAAACAGGTGTGGAGGTTGATTCATGAAAAGAAGTCTCTATTTTATAGTGTTTAAAGCGAAGTATTTTCCAAACTGCTCTATTTTTTATGCTAAATCGTCTTCGGGTTCTTTCGCTTGGAAGAGTATATTGTGGTCTAAGGATTTAATTGAAAAAGGTTCCATTTGGAGAATTGGGTGTGGTAATTCAGTTAGGATTTACAGAGATGCTTGGCTCCCGTGTCCTAAAGGCCGAATCTCCTCTCCAGCAAGTCATCTTGCCCCGGAATCTACTGTTGATGCTCTGATAAGCTCTGCAACAGGTTGGTGGAATACTAACCTTATCGACTTGTGCTTTTATCCCCCTGAAGCTTATCTCATCAAATCTCTACCCTTAAGCTCGCTCCCACAACTTGACTCGGTAGTTTGGAGACCTGAAAAATCAGGATGTTATTCTGTGAAGTCAGGATACAAACTTCTCTGCGAGCTTGACACAATCCGTCCACAAGTCACGGACTCTCAAAAGAGTTTCTGGAAAAACATCTGGAAGCTGAAGGTTCCTGGAAAAATCAAGCATTTTCTCTGGAAGGCATGCGCAAATTCGCTGCCCACTAAAGAAAATTTACTGAAGCGCAAAATTCTTCAAGAACCGGATTGTCCTCGCTGCATTAGTGAGCCGGAGTCGGTTGTACACGCTATCTGGAGTTGTAGATGCATTAAAGTGGCTTGGGATATTGATTTTGATTGGGTGGACAGGAGCTCAACGTCCTCTGACTCTTTCTAGGATGTTTTCCAAAAAATCCGCAGCAATCCGACATTGGTACCTCTATTTGCTGTTACGGCTTGGTCTATTTGGTATCAAAGAAATAAATTACGCCTGAACGATAACCCACTGCCTCTTCAAAATATCGCCGGCTTTGCAAAAAATTATCTCAGCAAATACAGGAGCCTGGAAAAATCCCATCCCCTTGGTCGCAGCTCAATCATTCGCAGATGGTATCCTCCCACAGCAGGTGCAGTCAAGACAAATTACGACGGAGCAATGTTTAGAGAGTCAGACAAGGCTGGAATTGGAGTGGTAATCCGTGACAGCGAAGGGCAGGTGTTAGCGGCCCTATCCGAGCAGATAGTTAAACCTCCATCGGTGGAAATCCTTGAGCTTCTCACTGCCCGACGAGCTGTTAAACTTACTGCAGAATTGGGCTATGCACAGCTTGTTTGTGAGGGCGATTCTGAATCGGTGGTCAACTCACTAAGGGGTTCGGGCATGGAAAACTCTTGGGGAGGGCACATCATCAAGGAAATTTTATCACAATCAAACTCTTTTTTGAGTATTTCTTTCGCTCATGTAGGTAGGCAAGGCAATGCGGTAGCACACGCCTTAGCCCAACGAGCGAGAAACTCTTTAACCTCTCAAATCTGGTCGGAGGGTGTTCCATCAGATTTAATGTCTTTTGTATTGGATGACTTTCCTTTTTCTTGATTAATATATCAGCAAGTTTCATTTCTCAAAAAAAAAAACATTACCATCAAGAAAGCAAGCATGTTTTTGGAGGAGTCTGTTCTTTTTTCAGGTTATTAGTCTCCTATAACAATGTCTTAAATATTCATTTTAATAAATTAATTCAATTATCAATTCTTATCGGATAGATAATTAGTCAATGTTAAACCAAACAGATAAATAATAAATAATATAAAACATATGATAAGCCTCAGATTGCAAACCTTCTAGCTATTCGTTGCCTTCCGAAAACTATTCATTGTCTCCTTGATAATTGATACCTTGCATTCAAACAACTCATCAACTATTTTCAACGGTCTCTCCCTCTCTCTCTGAGTGCTATTAATTGAGGTTTTAATAGTAGTTCCCAGTTCACACTTGTTAATATTTAAGTGAAAACACCATTTTGGTTTCTATATTTTGAGGTCATAATCAATTTAATCCATACATTTTTGTAACAATCAATTTGGTCTTTACTATTTTTAATTTATATTCAATTTGGTCCCTGTCTTTAGCTTTCTAACGGAAAACGATTTATCATTTTTTAAGGGAAAAAAAAAAAAAAGTTATGGGAAGAATATGAACCCAGACAAATCAAACCCAAATCCACAAATCCCAGTTCTTCAAACACAAATCTCTCATCATTCAACACCAAATCAATCAATCAATAGCATATATGAAATCCAAAAGTCCATTTTCCAATTCCTTGGTCACAATTACGTTCAGCAAAGAACACAAAAAGCAAAAATAAACAACAAATTCTTTAAGCAAATCCCACCACTAGTTCTCTCTCTCTCTCTCTATGCGAGTTTGTTTCAGGTGGATGTTGAGACCGATGTGGTTGTGGCAGCGGTGGGACAATCTAAGAAGAGGACATTCAAGAAGTTCAGCTTCAGAGGAGTCGATTTGGATGCTCTTATCGACATGTATACTGATAAGCACATCAAGCTCTAGAAGGATATATGAGAATGTAAAGTAATCAAATGGGTCTAATCTATATTGTTTCAAAGGGGTTTGAAACGCAAGCCTATGACCCTCATCAAGAAGCTTTACAGGGCCATAATTACTCTTTAACCATTTGATTTTTGTTTGATTTTATTTTTGGATTTACTTATGCTGGAAGTGGATTTGGGTTGGATTTTTCTGGGTTCACGTTCTTCCTAGATTTTTTTTTTTTTTTTTCTTTAAATCTGATAATCAAAAATTTTCTAGATAACGTGGCATGTAATATTATTATTTTAGTTGTCACATAAGTTTAAAGTGTGTCAACAGTATACACTGTTTGTCACGTAGGTGTTTTCATTAGCGAATTAACGGTATGGACCAAATTAACCATAAATTAAAAATAATATAAACCAAATTAATTGTTACAAAAATGTAAGGACCAAATTAAAAGTAATCCTAAAATATAGGGATGAAAATGATGTTTTTAACTTATATTTAAGTCATGCATAACTTTGAGTGTCATCTTTCTCCTTTGTACTCGGACGTTCAATAATCTCTTTCAATTTGTTACTCATCCACATCAACTTACTTATTTTCAGATTTTCAACCCCATCATGTCCTTGCTCTTCCACTTCCGTTTACCCATTCAAATATTCCCAGTATATTACATATATATATATATATATATATATATATATATATATATTCCCAAAACCCCAAGATTATATTTTATATGTTATCCTTCTGGCACCTCTCATTTCATCAATTTCAGCAAACCCATCTGGCCAATTATTTTTGCTTCACTTATTAGCATTACCATTAGAGTTCAGCCCTTGGTGCAATTACAAGTGCCCTTCCACCCAAAACGGCAGGTCGCAAGTTAGAGTCCGCAAATCGGTATCTCCAAAAAATGGGTTAAGGTTCTCTGCCATAACCTCTTCTAGGCCCTTTAATATGCACTAGGTAGAATCTTTAAAAATAAATAAATAAATATAAAAAATATATATATTAAAAAAAAAAAAAAAAAACCAAAAGAAGTCAAATACTAAGTTCCAACTTCCAATAGATCAATTTTAGTTTCAGTTCTTTCTTTACAGTTGACTAAACTATTTCAGTGCCAATTCTTCTTTTGGTGTTGAACAACAAGACAATTAATTGCCTATATTTATTGGGTATTCTCCAAGTTATGATGTTGACTTCTGTTGTCGTTTGGTTTGCTTTTTAGTTGGTGTAGTTGTTCTTCAATCTGCTAAGTCAGCCAAAGTTGAGTTCTTAATTGCATATTTTGAGGCATAAAAGGTGTTCATGGCTCAACCTGAATATGCTCAAACATCAGCATTTGGAGCCTCAAGCCATGTTCAGGGTCAACAAGCTGTGCCATTTCAGACCAACAAGGTTTCCCTTGAGGTTTTTCTGTTACATGGGAACTTAGATATCTGGGTCAGGGAGGCCAAAAACCTTCCTAACTTGGATACGTTACATAGCAGATTAAGAGAAAAGCTTGCCGAATTGAAGGTGACGGTTCGCAGCAAAATTGAGGGGCATTTGTGTGATAATAACAGAACTAGCGATCCATATGTCACAGTATCAGTATCAGGTGCTGTAATTGGGAGGACTTTTGTGATTAGTAACAATGAGAACCCTGCTTGGATGCAGCATTTTAATGTTCCTGTTGCACATTATGCTGCAGAAGTGCATTTTGTCGTCAAAGACAGTTATGTTGTTGGCTCAGAGACTATGGGTGCTGTGAGAATTCCAGTGAAGCAATTATGCTCTGGAATGAAAGTTGAGGGGACCTTCCCAATCCTTGATGACAGTGGGAAGCCTTGTAAGGCTGGAGCTGTCTTGAGTTTATCAATTCAGTACACCCCAGTGGATAAAATGAACATTTATCATGGAGTAGATTCAGGTCCTGATTGCCAAGGGGTCCCAGGTACCTACTTTCCACTTAGGAAAGGTGGAAAAGTGACACTATATCAAGATGCACATGTTCATGATGGTTGCCTTCCCAATTTGAAGCTTGATGGTGATGTTCAATATGAGCATAGGAGTTGTTGGAATGACATCTTTGAAGCAATAACTCGAGCCCGTCATTTGATATACATTGCAGGGTGGTCGGTGTACCACACAGTTAGACTGATTCGAGATGTTAATAAAGCAACAGATTGCATGCTGGGGGATCTTCTGAAAGCCAAGTCGAAAGAAGGTGTAACAGTGCTGCTCCTTGTATGGGATGATCCTACTTCTAAGAGCTTTTTGGGACATAAAAGAGTAAGGAACTAAAGAAATTTTAGTAGTATATGTCACCACTATTCCATTGTATTATTAACACAATTTGGGATTTAATTTAATTCTATACTTTTCTGGCTTTAATTTTTTGTCTTCAAATACTACAATGGTTAGTGAATTTCCTAATCAACATAGGTTTTTGTTTTGTGTGGTTATGATATGAATACAATTTTGTTTTATTCCTCAAAATAACCCTTCTGAATGTATTCGAAATTTCAAATCAGACAATGTATTATCTAGTTTACATGTGTTTGTACACTTACGTTATTTATCTTTTGCTGCGAGGGTAAAACGCAATTCAAGTGGCTGAACCTAAGTAGCATATTATTGTTTAAAATTCCGATTTGAGCACAGTAATGTATCATTTTTCGCTTTCTTTTCTCATCAGTTTATTTCTTGCATCAAGTAGTTATTTCTATACCATCTATCACCATGTATTCACTGATTTTTATGAAATGTAGGAGGGCATCATGCATACTAATGATGAGGAGACTCGCCATTTTTTCAAGCACTCTTTGGTGAAAGTGCTACTCTGCTCCCGATCAGCTGGAAAAGGACGTAGCTTGATCAAAAAGAAGGTTTGATATAGATGAGTCACCATATATTTATCAATTGTATAACTACATGCCATTTATTTGAAAGCAGCAGCTGCAGAATTGTGTCTCGTAATCTTACTTGATGCTGCTTGGATGAACCTATTAAGTCCTTTTTGTCTTTTTTGTATTTAGTGGTGCGGTTCTGAATTTTCGTTTTACATCAATTTGCTTTATTTTTCTTTTCAGATTTTATATCGGTTCACCTATTTTGATTTTTATATATATGGATGTGTGCCATATAAACACACAAACATGGTATTTGTATAAGTGTGTTTAGATATGCACATGTATGTATTTATTTATATATACATGCATACATTTATTTCTCAAATGTGATTTTAAGTATTTGTACCTGCTTTGAATCTCTTGTTTCCTTATGTTTGATTATCAGGAAGCTGGAATAATCTATAGTCATCATCAGAAAACAGTGATTGTGGATACTGATGCAGGTCACTGTAAAAGAAAGATCATGGCATTTGTTGGAGGTCTTGATTTATGCAAGGGCCGATATGATACTCCAACACATCCTCTTTTTAGGACTTTACAAACAGTGCACAAAGATGACTATCGTAACACCAACTTCACGGTAAATCATTCATTTAATTTTCTTAATCGCTGTAAGTGTAATTAATACAGATTTTGGAATCTCATTATTTTCCTATAATTTTCCTATGATATATCTAGCAAAGATGAATATTTTATTTTAAAAACTCATGCATTCATGTATGACTTTGTTAGTGTAACTGAAAAGATTTACAATTGGATATGTTCAATATGAAAGGGGAATTCCCTGAAACTACTTCCAATTGATTTTTTTTTTTTTTTTTTTTTTGGTTTAATTGATAAGTCAGTGGCACCAGAGAAAAGACAACCCCACCCCCCCAAAAAAAAAAAACCAAAATAAAAGGGAATTGGGAGAGTCAGAATCTACATTACATAAAGCTTGGTGGCAGCTGAGTGTGCTACCCTTGTGGTTACCCCTATAAAAGTTCTCTTAGCTATTGTGTTAATTTTGTCTTATTTTACACCTGAGATGTAAGAGACAAGGCTGAGCAAGAGGAAATCAACTTTAGAATATATAATGAGTACCATGTGGCTTTTTACCCCCACTTTAACCTTTATTTGGGTTCTAACTGAAATAGGAGCCTACTGTTGGCTGTCCAAGACAACCGTGGCATGATTTGCATTGTTGTATTGATGGTCCAGCTGCATATGACATCCTCACCAATTTTGAGGAGCGCTGGTTGAAGGAATCAAAACCTCGTGGGCTTCGAAAGCTAATAGGATCATCATATGATGGTGCTCTACTTATGCTTGAAGGTATTTCTGACATCATTGGGAAGGCAGAGTTTCCTTCCCAAAGTCAGAATGATCCAGAGGGTTGGCATGTACAGGTAAAATGGATGTCAATCTTCTATTGGAATTGGATTTTCCAATTCTTGATTTCTTCTTCTTCAAATTTTTTTTTTTTGACTAAAATTTGTCACAAGTGAAGGTTTTTCGCTCAATTGATTCCAATTCTGTGAAAGGATTTCCTGAGGACCCAAAATATGCTACTAGCAGGGTGAGAAAAATCTTTGGATTTTCAACTAGCTTATTAAAATAAGGCATTTGATTATGTTCCCAGTGAAGGTTATGAACTGATATGTTTGCGGTGTTGTAACAGAACCTTTTATGTGGGAAGAATGTACTGATTGACATGAGCATACATACAGCATATGTGAAGGCAATCCGTGCTGCCCAAAAATTCATTTATATTGAGAACCAATACTTCCTTGGGTCATCATACAATTGGGATTCTCACAAAAACTTAGGTGAGGAACTCTGACATATGAGGTTAAGAATAAAGAAGTGAGAGGCATAATTCTGTTCCTTTAGAACATCTTACTTGAAAATTCATCCTCTACTACTTTTTTCTTTCATGAAATTTCGTTGAAAGCATGGAAATGGTATTCAAAGTGATTCCATTTCTGTGTTGAATGTTTCAGTCCTTGTCTATCTATTACTAATATGGATTGGGATGATGCAATTGTCATAAATTTAATTAGAAAAAAATAGTATTATATTTTGCTAATGATTTAGACACTGGTTGATTGGTTTCAACTTTATTAACTAACTAGATTAATTTACCAATTATGTTTTGAGTTCCAATTCAGTGAAATAAGTAGACAACCAAATCATAAATAACAACCCAACTGAAGAGTCCACTATAGTAAAATGGAAGTACATAATACAAGAATATATTTTATCCTAGTACTGGTACATATAGTTGGACTTCAAGTAACACCATGGCAACAGCTTGATTGTTGTAGTCGGTACAAAAGCTTCCACTTGAAACACCAAATAAATCTTCGACGCTTCTTGGTATAGTAACCCTTGGGACATACAGACATCTCTCTCTCTCTCTCTCTCTCTCTCTCTCTCTCTCTCTCTCTTATAATGACCTAAGCAAGCCTTTTATATAATCTCAGGGATTAAGCATACTTTTGTCTGCAGGTGCTAACAATTTGATACCAATTGAAATTGCTCTCAAAATTGTTAACAAAATAAAAGCGAATCAGAGGTTCTCTGCATATATCATTATCCCAATGTGGCCAGAAGCTGCAAGCATTGTCAGGCAGCAGATTCTCTATTGGCAGGTAATTTTCATTCTCTTTTCCCGTTTGATGCATGCAGTTGTCGTTTGATCATGTCTATCAGATAGAAGAAACACTAATGTTTGAGACAGTATAGCATTGTTTGTGAGTTTATTGCCACATATTTTTCATCTGATTTTATTTTGATATCTGCAGCATAAAACAATGCAAATGATGTATGAAATGATTTATAATGCTTTAAAGGAGGTTGGACTTGAGACCAAATATGAGCCACAAGACTATTTGAATTTCTTTTGCCTGGGCAATCGTGAGGCACCAGATAGGGAAGAAAGTTTAGATGCAGAAGATTCCACTGCAGTAATGACTCCTCAAGTATTTCCCTTAGCTACCTGAGTACAGTTTTCAGTTTTCTCTTTCCGAAATGTTAAGTTTCCATTTACTGTTGATCATTCTTTCACCTGTTTCAGTCTTGCTGAAGTGTACTGTTCTGTATATTGGTTATGTAGGCACTTGCTCAGAGGAGTAGGCGTTTTATGGTTTATGTTCACTCCAAAGGTATGATAGTGGATGATGAGTATGTGATACTGGGATCTGCAAATATCAACCAACGGTCCATGGAAGGAATCAGAGACACTGAAATAGCAATGGGTGCATATCAGCCTTATCATACCTGGGCAAGCAAAGATTCTAGTCCACATGGACAGGTAAGCTTAACAAAATAAAACTCTCTGCATTTACTTCGCTGCTAGATATGTCTGCATAAATTTACATGTAAAAGATGCTATGTGTACTAGAGCGCTACTAGTATAGGGAAAACGATTACGTTAAGTTTCATTAAAGTTGAGGAAGATTTTGTAGTAATTCATTGCAAAATCTTCTTGAATGATTATTTTTTTTATTGTGTGAGTATTGAAATTTCATGAGCCACATCCGCAAATTACGTATGGCATGTTATGAGTAATTGTTTATCTTTTTTATCTGAATGACTGTTCGGTTTTCTAAGTTTGTGATTATCGAAGTCTCAAAGCCATAAGTACAAACCCAAAAACAAAGGAAAAAAAAATTGTTTTTAGTGTGGCCTTGGCTACAAATTTTGCATGATTTTTTTGAAAACTGCTTTTAAATTTCAACGGCTCAAGATTTTTGGGAATCATAAGTGTATTTCTAGACATTCTTTTGAAGGCAAGAATTGGGTCCAATGTTCTTATACTCTAAATCCATTGAGATGTGGATACGTGACAAGTGTTTGACATATGTCATCTAAATCAGTGCATTCTTTTGTTGATAGTAATAAATATCTTAATGAAGTGAATACAAACTCTTTAGTACAAATTCTCTATTTTACTTTTTGTGTTGCACTTTATTTTTCACAAATTATAGTATGCCATGTGTTTGATTTTTTTTTTGGTTTAATCTATTTTAAATGCTGGTTATTTTATAAGTGGGATAGAAAATTTGTATTCCAAGGAAGTATGAATTCGCACAAGCAACCACATTCCTACAAGAGATTAAATTCCATCCCAATGCAATGTAAAAGACTTTGTTACAGCCTCCAATAAAACATCGCCATGTCAGATTAATGCTTTATTCTACGTCCTAGCTTCTTTTTTTATTTTTTATTTCTGGGCAAAGGGAATCAATTTTTATGTACAACTAATTAATACAAGGTGTTTATCCTATGTAAGGTTTTTCGCCATCATTTTATTTAAGATTTTTGAGTTAATGTAATTGTTAATTTAAGGGAAATCAGAGTATATAGTATATACAGTATATATTTTAAGGATATCTTAACCAGAACAACTTTAGAGGGAAAAAACAAAAGGCAATTTTTCAAATTTTCTAGGAATAAGTCAAACATAAAAATCTCATTCTCAAAAATATTGCCAAATCAAATGTGGATATTATTATAGCATCAAGAATCTGGATGTGCTAGACATGACATTGGTCAGTCACTATTGATGCTCACCTCGCAAAGTATAAGATTAATATTGTCTTAAGATCCACTTTCAGAACACAAAAAGCAAAGTGCTATCGGCATTCATATTTTGATTTCTGTAATTCACCAGTGTCTTCTTGTGTATGGATGCAGATATATGGATATAGAATGTCATTATGGGCAGAGCACATTGGAGCTCTCGAAGAATGTTTCAAGCAACCGGAGAGCCTTGAATGTGTGAGGCAGGTCAGGTCCTTGAGCGAGCTCAACTGGAGACAATATGCAGCTGATGAGGTAACAGAAATGAAGGGTCACCTATTAAAGTATCCAGTCGAAGTTGATAGAACAGGCAAGGTGAAGCCACTTCCTGACTGTGTAACATTCCCAGACATAGGAGGTACTGTAACTGGGAGTGGGACATTTGCATACATTCATGAAAATTTCACTATCTGATATAGTTGAAGATACCCAATCCCAGAATGGCTGTCAATTTAGTCCAATATAAGTTCCCCAGTGAAGAGTATGACACTCTATGTTTGGCTAATGCCAATATCTCATGTCAAGATTCAGCCGTACACTGACTTTTTTTTTAATAAAAAAAAACCTATATTTGTTATTTCTTTTCTTATATATCAAGAGGTAGGATTTGAAATTGCATTTGTTAATTTTAAAGGAAGTTCAAGGGTGTTTTCTTTTTTCTTACTTTTTGTAATTTTTGGCAAAGGCAAGGAAACAAAACAACCGACAAAAGAGTATTTAAGTTCTACGTTTTGGCAAATTCCATAACAATGTAATCTTTGACGTGTTTTTAACTGTCATTCACTTATATCTAAGATCAAAGTGTCAAGATGCAGCTTAAACAAGACATTTTGCTAGGTGTTCATTTGCCATTTGCCAGATTCTCGATTGATCGAAATCAAAGTTTCTACAAACTTTCAATCACTGATTGATCAATCGAACGAGGATTTTGGCTCTTCAATCCAGCTTGATTGATTGAAGATAAAAAATTAAGTATTCTGATATATTTTAATTACATCGGTGCTATGAGTTCTGAAGCCCTACAAAGTCCACTATATAAAGACTATGTCGGGGGAAGGTTTGTGAAAAGGGCAAAAAAATGGAGAAATAAGCCCCAAACTCACCTTGGGTTCTTTAAAATGTGATAAAATAGGAAGATTCAAGCCCAAAATTTTAATATTCAGTAAATAAAAGCTAATCAAGAGTGAAATAAAAGTGCTAGACAACAAGGGGTGGATAAATATGCATAATCCATTAAATCAGAAATTGTTTCACACATATAACAAGAATGAGAATTTAATAGAGCCGGAGAGAGAGAGAGAAGACTATTCTATGCTTCCACTTTCACCTCAAGACCTCAGAATACTACTGCTAAGTTGCTACGTGGGCTTTTGTTCTAAAAGTAGTGTTTCAATGGATGATCTTATATTAGATTGTGTTAGATTTGGTGAAGAGGTTTTATAGTAGGTTTGGGATGCCCTTAAGAATTGGTCTATGGATAATGAGAGAGGCCAAGGACCTTTATGGTGTTAAAATAGTTAGTGGTAAGGTTTAGATCTACCTTCGTTTTTGTCATAATTAAGGAAAGACTTTGACTAAATGTGGTTGGTCATTTGGTTGCATATTCCCAGCTCATTCGACCCCTTGGGAAGCAACTCTATGTGACAAGATGTATCAAAAGTCAGCCAATAAATCAAAGTGCTCTAGGGGACCTAAAATGATTATCTAAAATTTCATTAACATAGAGCAAGAGCTACAGGTTTCCGTTTGGGTGAAAATTGTAGGCATGTGACCTCCTTTATAAACTCTAGGTTTTGCAAGTGGCCCTAACCCACTTAGCAAGACCCACATTTTGGGCTTACAAAAATGGTCCCAAAAAAAAAACTTATACATTCCCTCAAACCACATTCCTTTAAGTCCCCATTAAGTCACATGGCTTGGACCTTACAAAAGAAAATAAAATGAGATAAAATACATGAATTAGACCCAATAAGAGGTCAGCGTTGGCTTGTATTGGGCTTATGGAATTTCTTAGCGAAAATGACCATCTACAAACTCTTATATACATGCCTTTTATAGTGATTGGAGAGGTAGAAACCCTAAACTATTCAAAGAGAAATTTTTAGCCTCCATCATGTTGAACCCATATTCCTTTGGGTTGTTTCATATTAGTGAGATCAAAGTTTGAAAACAAAGAGCCTTCATCACAATATTGCTGCTGTGGAGATCAAATCTTCAAGGAGGGAGTTGGTAGAGATCTGAACATGATCACAAACGAGGTTTGTGAAGAAGGGATTCATATAGAGGAGTTCAAAAGGATTAAAGGTGGCGTGGGGTCATGTTAGTAAGTTAAACTACCGAGTAGCATCAAGGGTAATGGGTATGAACTAGATTATAAAACTTCTGTTCATATAGTGGATTTCCATTTTTGGGCAGTAATATCCTTTGTAGTGGATTTTCCTTTAGAGTCGTTTTCCGTTGGTTTTTCACATTATCATCATATTGTTGTATTTCTTACTTTATGATTATTTCTCTATGTGTTTGGTGAATTGCTGATTTGAATTGTCAAAAATGTGATCATGTAATTGGCTAATTGAAAAAATAATAATAATAACAATTGAGCAAGACACAAAATTAAAACAAGTAAAAGAACAAAATTAAAACACCTACTCACGTGATCATATAATTGGCTACTTGAAAAAAATAATAATAAGTCAATGGAATCCTGTTCCTCTTAGTAGGCCGTAGTCCCCTCACGAAACTTCATCACATTGAGGGCTTATAGTCTTGTGGGGTCAGGAAAACAGTAAACTCATGGATTCATTAACCAAAGATTGGAGTCGCATGTCTCTTTCTGAACAAGAAGTGGACACCTTTGACTTTGAGAACCAAAACCTTAAGCCAGGCTGCATGTTAGCAGCAAAAATTTTCATGAAGCGAGCACTTAGCATAGAAGCGGTGGCTCACACACTCCAATCACTGTGGAGGACGAAAAAACCATTCCATATCAAAGAACTCGGAAACCACCGTATGCTCTTCAAGTTTGAGGACAAGTTGGATGCGGAATGGATACTTCTCGGTGCGCCATGGAGTTTCGACAAGTACTTGGTTGCACTTTGCCGTTATGAAACTGATCAATCCATCAAAGTAATTTAGTTTAATACGGTAGCATTTTGGGTCCAAGTTCACGACCTGCCGGCGCAACGAATGACAGTAGAAGCGGCGGAAGGAATTTGTCAGTCTCTTGGGCGAGTCATGCACTCTAGTGATGAAGACAAAGCTGATGGTGGAGAGTTTATGAGGGTGCGAGTGGAGATAGACATCACCAAACCGTTGAGTCGAGGGAGAAAGGTGCGGTTTGGCTCGGCTAATGAAGGTTGGGTTTCATATCGCTATGAACGGTTCCCGGTGTTTTGTCACTAGTGTGGGAGGTTGACGCATGACGCTAAGGACTGTGAGGTCTGGCTTCGCAGCAAGGGTACACTTAACGTCAAAGACCAACCTTTTGGGGAATGGATGAAGGCATCTCAACTTAACATATCTAGGAGGAAGATGATCTTGGTGGCTGGGCAGGAAACACAGCAAGGAGATGACTCTCGAGACTCCGACAAACCGGCCAGCCCACGTTTTGCCTAGTGGACGACGGACGTTACGCCACCTATGGAACCTCGAGATGAATGCATCATGAGAATGGAAAGTGTGGATTTTCAGGAATCTTCTAAAACTGAAAACCCGACAAGTTTGGCAAAGATTCTCGCGGAAAATGATAAATTCTAGGCGCATATCATAGAGATTGATATTGCTCTCAATAATAACACTGATTCTGCTGTGTTGACTAATAATATTGATGATGATATTGAATGCAGGAACTTTGGAGGTACTGACAAGGAGACGACTGACAGTAAGAGTGGCGGGCCTATTCAGTTACGCCACCTACGGAACCTCAAGATGAGTGCATCACGAGAATGGAAAGTGCGGATTTTCAGGAATCTTCTAAAACTGAAAACCCAACAAGTTTGGCAGAGATTTTCGCGGACAATGATAAATTCCAGGCGCAAATCAAGGAGATTGATATTGCTCTCAATAATAACACTGATTCTACTATGTTGACTAATAATCTTGATGATGATATTGAATGCAGGAACTTTGGAGGTGCTGACAAGGAGACGACTGACAGTAAGAGTGGTGGGCCTATTCAGGTGGATATGTTGGATCAAGGCCCAAGTGCAAAGGCTATTGCATGTAGTGGGCCTCAGATAAATAGCCCAATTACAAGAACTTGGAAAAGAATTACTTTGGGGCCGAAAATTGCTACCTCAGTAACTGAGGAGACCCACGCTGGGAGTAAAAGGAGAGCCCAAGACCATGAACAGAATGAGTTAGAAAATAATTTTAAAAAAAAAGAAAACGGACATGGAGGTGGCGGAAATAAGCAGGTTGATGGCTATGGAATTTAATGAAACAGCGGCAGCTGCTTGGCAGTCCCGCCGAGAACAATGAGTGCATTAAGCTGGAACTGTCGGGGGCTTGGGAACCTCTGAACAGTTCGAGCACTCTAGGAGGTGATATCCTCTGAAGATCCCAACTTAGTTTTCCTTATGGAAACTAAGTTGTCCAAAGAAGATATGACACATAAAAAATACACGCTTGGATTCACAGAAGGATTAGTAGTGGGCAGCATTGGAAGCAAGGGAGGTTTGGCCTTATTGTGGAAGAAGGATGTTATGGTTGACGTTCAAACATTTGGCCCATGGCACATAGATGCTGAAATAGGAGGAAATGACGGTTCGGGGAGATGGAGGTTTACGGGGTTCTATGGGCAACTGGAGACAAGCAGAAGAAAGGAGACATGGCAGATTCTCGAGAGGTTAGGAAGTTCAAATTCACTACCATGGCTGTGTATAGGGGACTATAATGAAATTTTTAGTGATGCAGAGAAACTGGGAGGCAACCCGAGAGCACCGAAACTAATGGAGAGGTTCAGAGAAGCGATGAATAGATGTCGTTTCAGAGACTTGGGCTATGTGGGGTCTCGGTTTACTTGGAGCAAGGTTTTTACAAATGGAGATAGTTGGTGGATAAGGCTTGATCGTGCTCTGGCCACTCCGAAGTGGTTTTCCCGATTTGCAAATACGAAGTTACACCATTTGTCCACCATGGCCTCAAACCATTGCATGCTCGCTCTAAAGTGGGGTCAGAATAGGAGAAGGAGGAGAGTTGGCGCAAAACCTTTCAGGTTTGAAGCCATGTGGCTTCGTGACCCTCGGTGCGAGGAAGTAGTACGTGATGCATGGGAGCATGGCTCTCTTAGCTTTTGTTTGGCAAGCTGCTGTAAGTTTTCGATGAGATCTTTGATACGGTCCTAGAAAAATTTCACTCAGTGGAATAAACAAGGGTTTGGTCATGTTGGCCGCCAGATTAAGTTGCTGAAGAATAAACTACATGTGCTTGAAGCTTTCCCAGAGAACAACATGGACAATATTCAATAGGTCAGACTAGCCCTTAACTCTTGGCTAGACACGGAAGAAGTAATGTGGAAGAAACGGTCTCGAAATAGGTATCTGAAGGAGGGAGATAGAAACACCAGCTTTTTCCATACCAAAGCTTCAAATAGAAAACAACGGAACTGGATTCAGGGATTGGAAGATGATAATGGCATTTGGCAGGAGGGGTTGGACGATATTGAGCATGTTGCTACGCAGTATTTCTCTTCTTTATTCACTTCTTCTCGACCTGGTGAAATGACAGAGCTCTTTAATGCAGTTTCTCCTTCAGTCATAGAAGCAATGAACCAACTCATGGCAAGAGATTTCCAAGCTTCTGAGATAGCACAAGCAATTAAGCAAATGCACCCCCATACTGCGCTGGGGCCTGATGGACTGCCCCCTCTATTTTACCAAAGGTTTTGGTCCTTCACTAGCAACTGTGTTATTCAAGCTGCCCTTGGCTTCCTTAACCATGGTATTGTTCCTCCTGACTTTAATGACACCCATATTGTTCTGATCCCTAAGGTTCCTAATCCTAGGAAAATCAATGATTATAGACCCATTAGCTTATGTAATATGGCTTACAAAATAGCCTCTAAAGCAGTAGCTAATAGATTGAAAAATGTACTATCTCTTATTGTCAGTGAGAACTAAAGTGCTTTCACAAAAGGGCACTTTATAACTGATAATGTATTGGTGGCCTTTGAAACCATGCATCATATTAGCCAAAAAAAGACAGGAAAAGTGGGGGAGATGGCTCTAAAACTAGACATGAGTAAGGCATATGATAGAGTTGAGTGGTAATGCTTGGAGAACATTATGGGGAAGATGGGTGTTCACCATAAAATGATTGAGGTGATTATGCGGTGTATATCTACTGTCACTTATTCCATTTGTATTAATGGGCAAACCCGAGGCAGAATTGTTCCATCCAGGGGCTGTCACCAAGGGGACCCACTATCACCTTACTTATTTCTCTTCTGTGCAGAAGGTTTGTCTGTTGTCCTTCATCGTGCAGCAGAAAGACAAGCCATCCATGGAATTGCAATGTGCCGAAGAGCCCCAAGAATATCCCATTTATTCTTTGTTGATGATAGTTTGGTGTTTTGCCGAGCAACTCTAGAAGAGTGCAATGAGCTCCAACGTATATTCACTCTTTATGAGGTTGCCTCAGGTTAGCAGCTTAATAAGGCCAAGACTGCTCTATTTTTCAGCAAGAATACCCCATGTGCACTTCAGGAGGAGATCAAAACTAGATTTGGAGCCCAAGTCATCCGTCAACATGAAAAATATTTGGGTCTCCCGTCCCTGGTGGGTAAATCCAAAAGAATACTTTCAATGACCTTAAGGATAAGCTTGGAAAGAAACTTTCAAGATGGAAAGAAAAGCTATTGTCGAATGCAGGAAAGGAGATTTTAATAAAATCAGTGGCCCAAGCTATACCCTTATATACCATGAGTTGCTTTAAATTCACTATGCAATGAGCTAGTAGGGATGGTCCGAAAATTTTGGTGGGGACAAAATAATGGTGTAGACAAGATGGCTTGGCTTAGTTGGGAGAAAATGTGCACACCGAAGGAATGTGGTGGGATGGGATTCAAGGATCTGAAGACATTCAATTTGGCCTTGCTTGCCAAGCAGGGGTGGCGGCTCCAAACTTGCACCAACTCTCTGTTTCACTATGTTTTCCGAGCAAAATATTTTCCCCATGGAGACTTTCTTTTTGCATCTTTGGGAACAAAGCCGTCTTATGCTTGGAGAAGCATATTCTCTGCACAGTAGATTGTTAAAAAAGGTAGCCGTTGGAGGATAGGAAATGGGGAAAAGGTGCGAGTCTGGGATGACAGATGGCTGCCTATATCATCTACCTACCAAGTAGTCACACCGTGTCCAGAAGCTGGCTCTGAGGTGATGGTGAACACCCTGATTGACCACCAGAATGGAGAGTGGAATCTGGAAGCCCTTCGTAGCATTCTTATGCTTTTTGATGTAGAGTCTATCCTATCTATTGCTCTGAGCCCAACTCTGCCTTGAAGACCGCTTTATATGGGCTCTTACTTCTTCTGGAGAATTTTCGGTAAAGTCAGCCTATAAGGTGGCTTTGCAAGAAAGGAGTGAGCAATTATCTGAGGAAAGCTCTAACGCTACGTGTACGAAAGAATTATGGAAGTTCATTTGGCGCTTGCAGGTACCAAAAAAAATCCGGAATTTCACGTGGCGGGCATGCAGAAATATCTTGCCCACGAAAGCTAACCTGTACCGTTGTCAAGTAACTTCAGACAGCATATGCGAGGTGTGTGGAAAAGCAGAGGAAACAACAAGTCATTTGTTCTAGCAGTGTCATCAAGCTAAGGAGGTGTGCAATGAGGTGGGTATTGACAAAGATCACATCATGGATAGCTGCCCTAAATTCTTGGACCTCCTGTGGTATGGTCGAAACGTTAAAAAGTGGTCGAAGGAGAATCTCGGGTTGATGGTCATGACGGCATGGGGTATTTGGACAAACCGGAATGAGGTCCGGCATGGGAAGAGTGGGAAGCCAGCTACTGTTCTGGCTCGGTGGACAAAAAATTATTTGGAGGAATATTTAACAGCCAACAATGATGTTCGGCCTTACCGTGAACCTGTGGAGGCAATGTGGCAGCTCCCTAAACCACCCTAGTACAAGGTGAACTTGGACGGTGCGACATTTGAACACCAGAAAGAGGCAAGAATTGGAGTTGTTATCTGGGATCACCATGGTGCAGTTGTGGCGGCGTTGAGTAAGAAGCTGACAGTTCCGTTGGGTGCTCTCGAGACGGAAGCTAAGGCCATGGAAGAAGCAATTGAGTTTGCTTGGAATATGGGAATCAGGGACTGTGTGTTTGAAAGTGATGCGCAAATAGTAACGAATGCCATGCTTCGTCTCACTGATGCACCTTTGTCTATTGCCAATATTGTAGCTGGTGCCGTGTCCCATCTTCACAAGTTTCGGTTTGTCTAGTTCTGACATGTACCGCGCATTGGTAACAAAGTAGCCCACACGTTAGCACAGTTTGCCAGAGGTGTGTCACCTTTACATGCATAGGTAGAAGAAACACCAAGCTGGATTGAAAACTTGGTGGCCTAGGATGTAACGTTTTTGTCATGTTCTGAATAAAGTTGCTTTATTTCACATATAAAAAAAAGAAAAAAAAAAAGTAAAAGAACAAAATTAAAACACCTACTCACCTAGCTAGATCAAAGGTCCTTTATCTTCACATATGCATCAAGTTTGGGGGCTGCAGCTAATTGCCTGGGAGTTAAGTTGGCCATGTAAAGAAAAGTAACGCTTATATTATATACACAGAATAATAGGCTTTCAATTCTCATTGTAAAGCCTATTTGTACCGGAAGAAGCTGAACTTGTGAAGAAAATCCCTCTATTAAGACATTCAATGGATGATAAGATGTTCTAGCCGTGGACACAGAGTGGAGCTTATACATGTAAATGGGGCTACCGGTTTCTGAAAATGGAGGATGAAGAGGAAGGGAGGGAGGACATACAAATTGGTGAGAAGGCGTTTTGGCAGAGTATTTGGGGTCTGAGAATTCCTAACAAAGTAAAGAATTTCTTGTGGCGTGCTTGTCGAAAGGCCATCCCCACAAAAGCCAACCTGAAGCGGAGACACATTACGGAGAACGATCGGTGCGAAAGATGCAGGAACGAGGAAGAAACAGCGCTCCATGCGCTATGGACTTGCAGTGAGCTCGATTCGGTATGGACACAAACTGAGTGGAGTTCTCAACAAGCATCAGGTGTGACTTGTTTCAAAGAGATGCTATCTTGGGTGCTCACGAATCACAGAAACAGGGAGCTCTTTGCGATGGTCACATGGGGAATTTGGCACCAGCGAAACCAGGTTCGAAACCGTAAAGCTTGCTGCACTTCGGATCAACTCACGTTGCAGTCAAAAGAGAAACTGGCAGAATATTTTGCAGTGCTCCCACCGACTCTCCCTGCTCCGTTGAAACCAAAAGAAAGATGGAAGCCACCTAATGCAAGCTTAGTTAAGATTAATTTTGATGACGCTATTTTCAGGAATGAGAATAGAAGCGGTATTGGTGTGGTGGTACGTACACACACAGGTGCGATTCTTGCGTCCTTAGCTTAGAGTATTCCCCAAGCATTTCAACCAATAGAGATAGAGGCGATTGCGGCAACAAGGGCTCTAGAATTCGGGCATGAAATAGGCCTCACTGAAGCAATTCTTGAAGGAGATTCAGAGCTGATAGTAAACTCTTTAAAGTCAGGCAGAGCAAACATGGCCTCTGTGGAGCCTTTTATACAAGATGCTACTATTTTTTCAGCTTCATACTCGAAATTGCTGTACTCTCATTGTAGAAGAGATGGCAATAAACTAGCACACAATCTAGCTAGATTTTCGATTCATGTTCCTAATTATTTAGCATGGATGGAGGAAGTTCCTCATACTTTACTTTCTGTAGCAGAACAAGATGTAGCCAATTTGGCATTTCAAGTTCAATAAAATTCCTTAAGTTTCCTTCTCAAAAAAAAAAAAAAAAAAAAATTCTCATTGTAAAATATCAAGAGTTTTGTAATTCAATTGGTTAGTGTCTTCTAGTCTTCTCAAAAACTTCAAAGTTTTAATCTCCACTCTCTGCTATACAATTGAGTTTAAAAATAATAATAAAATCCCATTACAAAATTACTATTCGAGAAAATATAGTAATGGTCTAATAGAGCCGTGAAAGAAGAGCCGAGTATGTCATTATATAGATCAAAGTCATTAGCAATACGAATTAAGCATATTGCGATAAACAGGTGCCAAGTAACCAAGTTCAACCTCCCCTTTATCTCTCTTGGAACTTCAGGGTTTTCTTTTTCATCTCAAGTTGATTTTGTAAAAAGGGAAGATATATCGTTGGACTCTAGGTTTAATGTGTTACATTTATGAAATTTCAAGATTGAATTTGTTAACTTTAAAATTATAGGGTAACATAGCTAAATTATAGAGTTTAAATTTTAATATAAAAAAAATGTAAGGGGAAAGTCCTAAAATATCCCGAGTTTGCTTATTGTGTCAAATCAAACCTTGTTTTTTTTTTTTTTACCATATTAAATTCTAAACTTTATAAATCATCACAATCTAAACCCTTGGACATTATCTATTAATGGTCTATTTGGTTAGGCGTTTTAAAAGCCTAAAAGGGCATTTTTTAAACCCAAAACCCCATTTCACAATAGCAACTCTTCGTAACTTTGTTAAAATGCTTATTTTAAACTCAAAAAACAATTTTGCAATAGTCCATACAAACGCACCCTAACAACCATTAATGAAGCAACCTATATGGTGAGAGGAAAATTTTCATTGACACCTATTTTATATAAAGAACAAAGTTTAGCTATCAAATTAGTTGTAACCTAAGGCACAACCTTACTCAATATCTTTTTATTGGAAGTGAATTTTGACAAATCTACCATTGGATTATGTTTTCTTTTTATATACTCCACGCTTCCAAAATTTCTAGAAAATTAAAAATCTATAACTATGTCATCAATAAATTGTTTAAATTGCAAGTTTTTGTAATTTAAAATTATGCATAAAATATAATCTTATAAATCATATATTAAATAATATCCGATTAAGACAAAATTTGACATGTGTATTAAGAGCGTAATGAACATGCAATTCAACAATTAGATTTTCAAAATATGTAGTAATGTTTCTTTTATTGAGTAAGGTTGTTCTCATGTAAATGACATTATGCATGTAGTAAGTGGTTGTTTTCTTCTCCGCGTGAGAGAGAGGTTGTGAAACTACAAAAATGTACACACCTATAGATAATTAGTATATTCATTTATTCCATAAGCATATTCCATAAAATAATAATTTGGTATAAATGCAAACTTTGTTGAGATAAAAGCTTAAATAAATAGATCCACATGACAAAATCCTAGACTATTCCATTTGAGGTTCCTACTTTATATATATATATCTGTTATGCACATAAACATAGAAATATAGAATGACCTACTTTAAATATATTATACTTTTATATATTACTATAGAATTTCAATTAGTTAAATTAGCAAAGTCTATTATCCGGAAAAAAAAAATCTTAAAAACTAGTTGGTGTGTTTGACCTAACGATAAAAAATAATTCTATTGTATCTATAAAAATAAATTATATATATATAGGGTATTCTTAAGTATTCCCTTGTACATGTACAGATGGGTTATAAGCTAGTAAGAACATAATGTTTTGATTGCCATTATTTATAAACTAAGAGGTTTAAAAATATCAAAATTAAAGAAAGTTGGGGTTGGAATTGGAGTGGTGTTGCTGAGTTATCTGTGCATATAATTATCCGTAAATTATCCTGAAATATTATTTATAGGTTTAATTGAATGAATTGTCCTGAAATATTAATTTTTTTTTTATAAAAAACATTTTTTTTCCCAAAATGTTATTATTTTTTGTTCGGGGCGGCTAAGGTGAAAGAAAGCATTTATTTTTATTATTTGACTGAGAAAACGAGGGAAATGCAAACCTAATTTTCTAAACGAAGCTTCTCCTCTCTGTTTTGTCCATTCAGGCATTCTGCTTAGACGCCTTTGAATTTAATATTTCATAAATAAAACAATTTAACGGTCTCTCTTTCTCTCTTACTCTTTGTGCTGCGTGTGTGTGTTTGCGTATAATATCTTAATAATCTGGTGTTGAATAGTTCCCATTGCCCACTTGCTAATATTTTATCATGTTTAACTTTGATGGCTCATTCAAAAAAAAAAAAAAAAACTTTGATGGCTATCTTTCTTCTTTCTACTCGTTCCACAATCTCTTTGAATTTGTTATTAGTTATTACTCTTTCACAGCATTATTTTTCCCATTACCCATTTTCAGATTTTCAAGTTTGAACCCCACCATCAACATCAACATCAACATCAACATCTTTTTCTTGGTCTCTCACTTACGTTTACCCAGTCAAACCTCCCCTGTATATTACCGATCAAAGTTAAACCCCAAGATGATATTCTCACTTCTCTCACTTTTTATCAATTTCAGCATACCCCACCTGACCAATTATTTTGCTTCACATCTTTGCATTGATTATAAAGTCAAATACCAAGTTCCCAATAGCTGTCTCAGCTTCATTCTGTTTTTAGTTGACCAATCTATTTCATTGCCAAGCCTTCCTTTGGTGTTGAACAACAAGACAATACTAAGTGCCTGTATTCATTGGGTAATCTTCAAATTTTGATCTTGAGTTCTGTTATTGTCGTTGGGTTTACTTCTTCTTAGTCAGTATTGTTGTTGTTCAACTTCAACCTGCTAAATCAGCCTAATTCAAGTTCTTGATTGCATATTTTGACACATAAAAGAGTGTCCCATACAATTCTAGCTTTATAAGTACTGAAAGATTTGTTGTTCTATGGAGAAGCAGGCTGCATATGCTCAAACATACTCATTTGGAGGCTCAAACCATGGTCAGGGTCAACAAGCTGTGCCATTTCAGACCAACAAGAGTTCCCTTAAGGTTTTGCTGTTACATGGGAACTTAGATATCTGGGTAAAGGAGGCCAAAAACCTTCCTAACTTGGATTCGTTTCATAAAAAGTTAGGAGAAATGTTTTCCATGTTGCCTGGGAAGGTTAACAACAAAATTGAGGGGCATATGTCTGATAAGATAACAAGTGATCCTTATGTCACAGTATCAGTATCAGCTGCTGTAATTGGGAGGACATTTGTGATTAGTAATAGTGAGAACCCAGTTTGGAGGCAGAATTTTCATGTTCCTGTTGCACATTATGCTGCAGAAGTGCATTTTGTTGTCAAAGACAGTGATGTTGTTGGCTCACAGGTTATAGGTGTTGTGGGAATTCCAGTGGAGCAATTATATTCTGGCATGAAAATTGAGGGAACCTTCCCAATTCTTAATGCCAGTGGGAAGCCCTGTAAGGCTGGAGCTATCTTGAGTTTATCAATTCAGTACACCCCAGTGGATAAAGTGAACATTTATCATGGAATAGATTCAAGTCCTCATTCCCAAGGGGTCCCTGGTACCTACTTTCCACTTAGGAAATGCGGAAAAGTGACACTATATCAAGATGCCCATGTTCATGATGGTTGCCTTCCCAGTTTGAAGCTTCATGGTGATGTTCAGTATGAGCACAGGAGTTGTTGGCATGATATCTTTGAAGCAATAAGTCAGGCCCGTCGTTTGATATACATTGCAGGGTGGTCGGTGTACCACAAGATTAAACTGATTCGAGATGGTAATAATGCAACAGATTGCATGTTGGGGGATCTTCTCAAAATCAAGTCACAAGAAGGTGTAAGAGTGCTGCTCCTTGTATGGGATGATCCTACCTCTAGGAGCATTTTGGGATTAAAAACAGTAAGGAACTAAGAAATTTTACTAGCATATGTCACCACTATTCCATTATATAGCACAATTTGGGATCAAATATCATTATATACTTCTCTGGTTAAAATTTTTTTTTTGTCTTCAAATACTACAATGGTTAGTGAATTTCCTTGTCATTATGGTTTTTTGTGAAGTGAAATTACAATAGAAATACAATTTTGTTTTATTCCTCACAATAGCCCTTCTGAATTTAGTCGAGATTTCAATTATCAGACAATGAATTATCTAGTTTGTATTTGTTTGTGCACGTTCCATTATTTATCTTTTGCTCAAGATTTTCTTCCTTTGTATGGTCCACTTAATGGCAGGAAGGTAAAACACAATTCAAGTGGCTGACCCCAAGCAGCTTATTATCATTTAAATTTCTGATTTGAGGAGAATTATGCATCATTTTTCTCTTTCTTGCATCAAGTAGTTATTTTTTTATCCTCTGTCCTTATGTATTCACTGATTTCTATGAAATGTAGGAAGGCATCATGCATACCAATGATGAGGAGACTCGCCATTTTTTTAAGCACTCTTCAGTGCAAGTTCTACTCTGCCCCCGATCTGCTGGAAAAGGACATAGCTGGGTTAAAAAGCAGGTTTGATATAGATAAGTTGCAATATAATTATCAATTGTCCAACTACATGCCGTTTCTTTGAATGCAGCATCTGCAGAATTGCGTCTCATAATCTTACCTGATGCTGCTTTATTGGATGAACCTATTAAATCTTTGTCTTTTGTGTATTTAGTGGTGTGGTTCTGAAGATTTCATTTTACTTTTATTTTCTTTATTGGATGTATTTGCATACAAACACACAAACATAGCATTTACTATGTATGTATGTATTTATTTATTTGTACAGACATGCATGTATTTCTCAAATGAGATTGTCTGTATTGGTACTTGCTTTGAATTTCTTGTTTTCTTATGTTTTATTATCAGGAAGTTGGAACAATCTATACCCATCATCAGAAAACAGTGATTGTGGATGCGGATGCAGGTCACTATAAACGAAAGATCATGGCATTTGTTGGAGGTCTTGATTTATGCATGGGCCGATATGATTCTCCTAAACATCCTCTTTTTAGGACTTTACAAACAGTGCACAAAGATGACTATCGTAACACCAACTTCACGGTAAATCATTCGTTTAATTTTTTTAGTTTCCATGAGTGTACTTGATCCAGATTTTGGAATATCATTATTCTCCTTTTTTTTGTCCTATGATATATCTGGCAAAGATGAATATTTTATTTGCAAAACTCATGAATACATGTAGGATTTTGTTAGTGTAACTGAGAAGAACTAAAATTATTATTGTTGAAAAAAACAGACAAGCACCCAAGCAGTTGCTTGATGTACATTCCAATAACAGGATGCAATAACATACATATGGTTTATTAGCTATTGTGTTAATTTTGTCTCATCTTACACCTGAAATATAATAGACAAGGCTGAGCATGAGGAATCAACCGTAGAAAATATGATAAGTTTCATGTGGGTATTTTCCCCCCATTTTAACCTTTATTTAGCTTCTAATTAAAATAGGAGCCTCTTGTTGGCTGTCCAAGAGAACCGTGGCATGATTTGCATTGTCGTATTGATGGTCCAGCTGCATATGACATCCTTACCAATTTTGAGGAGCGTTGGCAGAAGGCATCACAACCTCACGGGCTTGGAAGGCTAAAAGCATCATCACATGATGATGCTCTACTTAAGATTGAAAGAATTCCTGACATCATTGGGATAGCAGAGTTTCCTTGCCAAACTCAGAATGATCCAGGGGGTTGGCATGTACAGGTACAATTGATGTCAATGTTCTATTGGAGTTGGATTTTTCAATTCATGATTTCTTCTTCTTCTTTTTTTGGGACTAAAATTTGCCACAATTGAAGGTTTTTCGTTCAATTGATTCCAATTCTGTGAAAGGATTTCCAGAGGACCCAAAAGATGCTATGAGCATGGTGAGAAAAATCCTTGGATATTCAAATCACTTGTTAAAATAAGACATTTGATTATGTCCCAATGAAGGTAATGAACTAATATGTTTACATTGTTGTAACAGAATCTCTTATGTGGGAAGAATGTACTGATAGACATGAGCATACATACAGCATATGTGAAGGCAATCCGTGCTGCCCAAAAATTCATTTATATTGAGAACCAGTACTTCCTTGGGTCATCATACAATTGGGATTCTCACAGAGACTTAGGTGAGGAACTCTAACAAATGAGGTTAAGAATAAAGAAGTGAGACATAATTCTGTATCTTTAGAACATACTACTATAAAAATCATCCTTCGTTACTTTTTTCCTTTCTTGAAATTTCCTTGATGGCATGGAAATGGTATTCAAAGTGATTCCATTTCTTCTTGAATGTTTCAGTCCTTGTATTTCTATTACTAATATGTAATGTAGGTTGTCATAAAATTTAATTAGAAAAAATATAATACTTTCTTAGTCAAATTTTAGCATAAATGCTCTGTCAATTTTTGGTTTTGCAATCTAGTTACTGCCTTGATTTTGATTTTATTTACATAACAAGAACACAGACAGAGATTTCAGTGTTTCTCACAAATATGTGATCCAACCCAGTGACCTGCAAAAGAAAAGAAAAAAAAAGGCATTACTGGACATGGTCATATAGCACCGGTGTTTCAGATATGAGAATTTAGATATGGCAAAAAGCTAAAGATATACATGCTCTTGTTGTGTAGTCTTGGTGTAATCCAATTTAATTCTCGGACAGGGTCTCAACACAATTAGCTGGTGGCCAAAAACCATGTTTATTTAATAATATTGATATACTATTTGAATTTTTAAATGTGATAGTTGGATATTCTACAATAAGCTGACTTGTAGTACTTTATGCTGTTTCGAATCGTTTCTGGTAATTGTCTATGTGGCAGGAAAGGTATGCTCTTTCAATTTTTCAGAGGATATTGGAGAAGAAATAATAACAAGTTGGGTTGGGTTGGGAACATATTGAATTCATAGTTATAAGCAATAAAGTAAACTTTTCCCTGCAGGTGCCAATAATTTAATACCGATGGAAATTGCTCTCAAAATTGTTAACAAAATAAAAGCGAATCAGAGGTTCTCTGCATATATCATTATCCCAATGTGGCCAGAAGGTGTTCCTACAAGCACTCCCATTCAGCGGATTCTCTATTGGCAGGTAGATTGTTATTCTCATGTAGTTGTCATGTCTATCAACACTAATGCTTGAGACCGTAAGGCATTGTTTATGGGTTTCTTGCCACATAATTTTTACCTGGTCTTATTTTGATTTCTGCAGCATAAAACAATGCAGATGATGTATGAAATGATTTACAATGCTTTAAAGGAGGTTGGACTTGAGAACAAATATGAGCCACAAGACTATTTGAATTTCTTCTGCCTGGGCAATCGTGAGGCACCAGATACGGAAGACAGTTCAGGTGTAAGAAATTCCGCTGCAGTAAAGACTCCTCAAGTATTTCCCTTTATCTGCCTGAGTACAGTTTTCAGTTTTCTTTTTCCGAAATGTTAAGTTCCCATTTACAGTTAGATCATTCTTTCACCTTTTCAGTCTTGCTTAAGTGTACTGTATATTGGTTATGTAGGTACTTACTCAGAAGAGTAGGCGTTTTATGGTTTATGTCCACTCTAAGGGAATGATAGTGGATGATGAGTACGTGATACTAGGATCTGCAAATATAAATCAGCGGTCCATGGAAGGCACCAGAGACACTGAAATTGCAATGGGTGCATATCAGCCTTATCATACCTGGGCAAGCAAACGTTCTAGTCCACATGGACAGGTAAGCTTAACAAAACAGAACTCTTTGCATTTACCTCACTGCTAGATATGTCTCTGTAAATGTACATGTAAAAGATGCCAAGTGAACTAGAAGGCTACTAGTATAGGGAAAAAAAATTCCATTAAGTTTCATTAAAGTTGAGGAAGATATTTTCGGCATAATAAAATAGTAATTCATTGCAAAATTATCTTGAATAATTTATTCTTGTGTGAGGCTCTGAATTTCACGAGCCAATTAGCAAATTATGTAGGCGTGTTTTGTGTGAGTGTTTTCCTTAGTTACTGCTTAGTTGTCTAAGTTTGTGATTATCAAAGCAATAAGTACTTAACAAAAAAACAAATGTGTCTGAGTGTGGTTCTGGCTATAGGTTTGCTTGATCTGTTTGAAAAATGCTTATAAATCTCTATGGTTTGTCTTTTGAAGAATAATATGATCAAAGCTTGAGAAAGACTCTTGCATGGAATTTAGTTTGGGTCATCTTTTAATCATAAGAGGATTCTCTGTTTGGCTGTAAATAGCTCAAGGAAATCTGGATTCAGCATCCACATTCCCACAAAACCTCAAATTTGTGGGAATGTGGAGTCCCCCAAAACATATGGGTGCATCCACATTCTTAAAGAATGGAAAGTCCTCCACCCCCCCCCCCCCCCCCCCTCTTCTAAATGACTATATTCTCCACATAAATAATTAAAATTAAACCACGCAAGTGTCAATCTACAATTACAAAATAGAGCATACAACGTTTATACTTTATAGTATAGTAATGCAAAGTGTTTTTTATGAATCAATTTATATTTAAAACTAACCAATGCAAGGTGTTTATCCTATGTCATAACTCTTTTTTTGTTTTTTTAATATGAATTCACATGATACTTTTGGTATCTTTTCTTTTCTTGTATGAAGAAAACTCAAAACATATATTTCAAGTTTATATATCTTTTTCATATGAACTTTAGATGGAAAAAACAAATAGACAAAAATAAAAAACAAAAGGCAAAAGATGATCCTTCAAAAAATTTAGGAATAAATAACATAAAAATCTCATTTTGTCAAAAAATTTGCCTAACCAATCATGGACATCATTATATTTCCAAGAATCTGGGTTTAGGAGTAACTATTGGACTCTCCATTATTGATGCTCACCCAGCAAAATTTAATGTTAATATTGTCTTAAGGAAACAAAAAACAAGTGCTATTGGCATTCATATTTTGATTTCTGTAATTCACCAGTATCTTCTTATGTATGGATGCAGATATATGGATATAGAGTATCATTATGGGCAGAGCACATTGGAGCTCTCGAAGGATGTTTCAAGCACCCAGAGAGCCTCGAATGTGTGAGGCGGGTAAAGTCCTTGAGCGAGCTCAACTGGGGACAATATGTAGCTGATGAGGTAACAGAAATGAAGGGTCACCTATTAAAGTATCCACTCGAAGTTGATCGAACAGGCAAGGTGAAGCCTCTTCCTGGCTGTGCAACATTCCCAGACGTAGGAGGAACTATAACTGGGACCTTTACAGTCATTCAAGAAAACCTCACTATCTGATCCACTTGATGATATCTAATCCCAGAATTGTTGACAATTTAGACCAATTATGTTCCCAATGAAGAGAGTATATAAATATATGCTTCCACTCTATGTTTGGCAAATTCCAGTGTCTCACGTCATGATTCAATTGTATACTTTTTTTTTCTTTTTTTTGCCTATATTTGTTCATCCATTCTTATGTATCATAAGGTAGGATTAGAACTTACATTCGTTAGCCTGTTTGTTCAATTATTAAAGGAAGTGGGTTATTTATTTTTTTTTTTTCTAATACTTTTTCATTTTTGGCGATGCATGGCAAGGAAACAAAACATTAGAAAGAAGAAGAACCAAGAGCAATGCACAAACTAAAAACAACTAAAGAACAAAGCTAAAGACCTATGTCCCACCACTCCTTACATGGGAGTAAGACTGTAAAGAAGCCTACGTAGGAGCATCTTTTTGTGTTGGCGGTGAATTTTCAAAGAAAAGGTTGTTCGATCCACAATTGAAAAAGAAATATTCTCTAAGTTGAATAGTTCTTCTACCTTCCAATTTCATCTGTTTTTTTTTTTTTTAGTACGGCTTACCAATTCAGCAGTTACATCATGTGATAATATTTTTTAGAAAAAGAAAAAAAAAAAAAAACGAATTACACCCTTTAAATTTGGGCAAATTTCATTTTATTAAAGTTTCTTTTTGTCATTTTGATCCATTAAGTTCACATAAATAAAAATAAGATTTATGTGAAGGCCACAGGATCGGAGCTCCAAATAACCGTTCCAACGCTGCTCTAACAAGAATACTTTCCGACAGCTTGAGCCTTCAAGTGTGGTCATTGGGTGGCTCACGGTGTGGTGGTTTAGTGGGGCTCTAAGTGACCAACTGAGTAAGGTGATTTGTGGTTTGATTTATATGTTGTTACGGGCAAAATGGTTGAAATTTTGGGATTTATTAGGCAATAATTGAGTGGGTTTGAGATTAATGCTATTCAGTTTTTATTTTACTAAATGTGTTTTTTTTTTTCAATTTTTTTTTTTTCATAATAGATGAAACATGGGTTTTAGATTGCAATTCAGTTTTGATATATATATATTCTCTTAACATCTGAAACATGGTGTTGCAAAAATGTTGTGAGGGTTTAACTTTTCATTTGCAATGGTTGGTTGCTTTTTTTTTTTTTTTTTTAATACAAGATAAAAATTCTACTATAGTCTAATCTAAGTATATGTGTATGAAGTTCTCTTTTGAAGACTTGAACCCTGGCCCTTACCTCTCATACTCCACAAGCACTTATACTTGTGAAGTGACCATCGCACTAAAGGTGCGCGGTGGTGGTTGGTTGCTTTCAATTATCGATGATTCGGTACTCTAATTAGCTTCCATTTAGTGAATTACAAAAGTAAGAGAGTTTATACAAAAGTAGCACTCCCTCTCCAAATACATTAAGTCTTATACATAACAATGGTAAATAAAAGAAGGGCAACTATCATATTATTTTACTTTGCACACTTGCTCTCTTCCCATTTTTGCTAGTCTATCCACACAACTATTAGCCTCACCAAATACATGACTTGGATGAGCGATCTATTGTTGGACCAATAAATTCCTGCAATCACAAACCAAAGCAGCAATATCAGATGCCAAATATAACATAGGATTAGGGCTATCCAAACCCAACTGGAGCCTGAAAACCCGACCAAACCACTCGATGTCGACCCGATTCTAGCCCGAATCGAAGCTCTAGTCGATCAACGATAGGTCTTTATTTTCAAGAATCGACACCAGCGGGTCAAATGGTGGGTTTCCTTCTCCAAAACCCAAGCCACTTGACCCAATTGGAGTTATATATGAAATCCAACTAAATCCGGCAAGATCAAGCTAAATTTGATGAGATCTCGACCATATCTAGTGAGATTTAGCCAGATCCGACCAAATCACAGCAAATTTCAGCAAAACTTCGCAAATTTCGGCAAAAATTTTGTAGTTTACAGCAAAGTTTACCATCAATCGACCGACCTGAGCACACTCGAACTCAAAATTAACTCGACTGATTGGCGTCAGTGGTCAGTTTCGGGTCCCTCCACCCTCCACCTGACACCGATAGGTTAGGTCTAGGTTGGGTCCAAAACTGACCTAGCCTGACTCGTGGACAGGCTTACATAAGATGTTAACTAATTAATCATAAGTTGTGAACCTACTTTCCAAATGATATGTTTATATTATAGCCAATAAAATTGGAGGTTTTTATTTGTTTCTTTCATTTCTTTCTTCTTTCTTCTTTCTTCTTTTTTTAAAATATATATATATATATATATATATTTTAACTGCAACTCTATAAAGTGATGTGTTGTGATTTCCCTAAACCATCTTACTAATCTGACCTATAAATACATTGGTTAATTTTATTACAAAATACTAATAAACTATTAAGCAAAACTAAAACTAATTTCCTAAATAGTTAACAAATTTATGGTATAAAAAAGTAGATATTATAGTCAAATATGATGTCACTTTAGATAAATTCTCATAGATCAGCACTCCGTTTATCGACTGAGACAGAGAGTTCTTCTGGACAATAGGAATCGTATCCAAGTCAACAGGGTCTAATATACAGTACTCTGCTGGCGCATCAAGCGCGATCATCGGCGCACGATAAGTTGATAACAAGTAACAACTCACTATCCTCTGTGCACGATAACAAGTAACAACTCACTATCCAGCAGATCACAAGCGGACAACACTTTTCTTAAATAGATATACTACCCGCACAATAGAATAGGAAGAAAAAAAACCCATGTGACGTAATACTTCTCATTAGCTTTGCATTAATTATATTCATAACTTTTTTTTTTTTAAAGTGAAAAATAGATATGATCGATCAAAATCAGTGTATGATTTTTTATTTTTTATTTTTATTTATGACAATGTATGAAATTTATAAGTGTGAATCCCAAATTAAACTAAAAAAAGAGTGTTCTAATTTCCAAGATAACTTATTCATAATTTGAAATTTATATTCGCCATGCAAATTACAAAATACACTCTAAAAAAAAAAAAAAGAGATAAAGTTTGGGTTTAATGTTTAATTGTACATAATCCATTATGATTGTGACATATGTCTACTTTTAGTCAGGTATCATTATTCCAACGAGTTCAAAATACTAGATCCAAGCCAAGTTAAAAAAAAAAAAAAAAATCAAGAATGACTCCAAGTAGTTTTGATTTAACTAATAATAGGAGTAATATTATATTTCAATTCCACTTTTAACCAAAAAAAAAAAAAATCTTTCAATTGGTAAACAAATCCAACAAGGTATGATCTAGGAGTTCAAGTCAATCTTTCACATTTTATATATATATATATATTCAAAGCAATTTCATGCAACTATTTAAGGGATTAAGAATGAGAGGGGCTTCACAAATTTAAGAGAGAGAGAGGGGGGGGGGGGGAAGAGGCAATAAAACGCAAAAACAAGGTTGAAAAGTATTTTATTTAACTCCAATAATAATATGGAAAAAGTAAGCACACTACAATCATGGGAAGAGTAGTGCCTAAGTCATAACTCAAATCACCGAAGGCACACAAATTATCTTATTAGAATAATTTTATCAACCAGTTAATCCTTAGGAAGATTAAAACACAAAAATCAAAACAGGTGAAGTTTCAACCATGGTTTTAAAAACCGGTACTGTTAAAGAATCGGTTTTGGTCTTGGTTCTCAATTTTATCCAATTTTGATCGATTTTGGCTGGTTTAGGGACTTTTTATCAGATCGAATTAGTACCCAATACCGTTCTTGATTGAACCGATTGGTCCAATCTGGTTTTTAAAACTATGGTTTCAACTTTGCCCAAGAATGTATTCTCCAAGGAGAAGAATCCTCCTTCCTCTTGTTGGAGTTGTAGACCCCACCATTTATTGCACATTGGGAGCTATGTCTCTTATGAGAGGAGGAGGGGGGGGGGGGGGGGGAAGGACTCCTTCCATTGGTGTAAATAATTTCTCCGACTACCCAACCGCAAAGGTTTGAGCACCAAATTCAAGAAAGTTGCTTAAACTCTATTATGGAAATTGACAATTATGATGCAAGGATAAAGAATTCCGGTCATAATGGAGTCAGATATGTGACTTATGTCTATTACATAAGAACAATTCCATATAAGGAAGGACTCATAGATACAAATATGAGACAACAACCATAATCAATAAGTAGTTTATGCCTTAATCCTATTTCCTAACTTACTCATTAGAGTTGTTGAAATCATGCCATAAATGCAGTGGCGGCTCCATGATTTTTTTCTAGGGGGTCAACAATGACAGAGCTAGAAATTTGTCATGGGGGATCAGTAAAAAATAAAATGATATATATATATATATATATATATATTTTCTGTACATACAACTTCCATATTATATATAATAATCTAAAATAGTATTTTAAATACAATTCATTATACAATACGACTATATTTTACAATAGTCTAAAAAAGTTATTAATAGTTTAAGGATCGGTAAGACAACAAATATAATTAAATAATTAACCATACATTTTTGTCAAATTAATATCAACTTATTATATTTATATGTATTATCAATTAAATAAATAAAAAATGATAAAGAAGAATCGTAACACACCTAGGAGTAGAACTAGGACTCTAGGAGTAAATGTAAAACTAAGAAAAAAAAATAGTAACTAATATAAGTTTTTGCTTTTAAAGTGGTTTTTTAATCATACATGTGGTTGCTCTCTTGGAATTTGAGCAATCACTAAAAGACTTCTTGGACTTGGAAATCTATAGAGTATTTATCAAACTATTTTATCAAATAAGGAGAGAAACTAAGAAAATACAGAAGAGGGAAAGAGACATAAGGAGAATGGGGAAAGAATAACTTATGTAGATAGAAATTTGTTGGTTGTAACAGTAGTGTAATTTTTTGCTTATGAAAAAAAAAGTATAGAGAAAAAAAACTTCATTTTGTTGTTAATAGTAATGTAAGCCAAAGTTCCAGAGAGAAAATTTATTTATTTTAACGAATGAGCAAAAATTTGAAACATTTTTAAAAAAAAATTCAATACACAATACTTTCACAAAAATTTTATAACAAAATATAGGTGGCAAGTTATTAATGGTAGGTAAAAAGTGATGTTAATTGTGAGTCCAAATAAAAACCAGTTACAACTTTCCATATAACATTTTTTTAATGAAAATATTGTAAAAGTAGCATTAAAATGATCATATTCACTTTCTCAAAAAAGAAAAAAGAAAAAAGAAGAGATATTCATATTCAATTTTATTTTAGTTGGGTTTAAATAAAATTAGGGTCAAGGTGTTCAAATTTTTATTTTAAGGTGGGTCAAAACAAAAGTTAAAAAAAAAATTTATATATATAATTAACAAGTCAGGGGTTCATTTGAACCCCTTGGCTTGAACATAATGCTGCCACGGCATAAATGTGCCAAAGATATCCTAAATACAAGAAAATAAATAAAATGTTGCTGACCTCAAATGCTTTCTATTTTTTAATTGGAAAATGTTAACGGATGACCTAAGAGAAACATTGGTTTATGAGATATTTTTAAAAACTTTTTATGAGAAAAGAAAAAAGTAATGATTTTTTTTTTGACAACTTTTTATATTTTCCACAAAAGTAGTATTAAAACTTTTTTAAAATAATCGATTAACAAATACTCTAAAGATATTTGTTAATATAACCCTTTTTAATTTTGGTGCCATTTATGTATCTAAAAAAATCATAAGAACTAATAAATGCTTAAAGTCTCGTAACTTAATTGATATATATTTTTTGTATTTTCAATTAAAATGTATAAAGTTCAAATATCTCCTACTCTATTGTAAATTGATTATTGTTTATTAAAAAAAAAAAAAAAAAAAAGAAGAAGAAGAAGAAGAAAAAAAAAAAGGCAATTTTCAGAAGATTAGAATCAAACAAATAAAACTTCCCAATAAGCGATTATCTTAAAGTGATCCAACAAATTATGCCCTTCAGTTTGATTAAATGCTTTTGCTTGTTTGCTTAAAAAAAAAAGTTTTTGCTTGTTATCTTCCTAACTCTATTCAAGAATGTGTTATAAATTTTGGACACGTCAAGTCGAGTGCACTGAGCTAAGCCTTACTGATAAATATTAACAATTTTTTCAACAACTAAAAGTGATGCTGGAAATAAAATACAAATAAAACAGTTCTTTTTCTCATGATTTTGGCTTTGGCCTTCTTATTTATGTACACATTTTTTTCCCATTGACGTAAAGATTTTGGCTTTGGTCTTCTTATTTATGTACACATTTTTTTCCCATTGACGTAAAAATGATTATATGTACTTATTTTCACTATAACACTTAGTCATTACAGAACTCGTGGTCCTAATGAAAAGAGACATTGCCCCCAAAACTTTCTAAATTTTTGTTGTTTTCTTGTTGTAATGATTATTTCTTTCGGCTACTAAAAAGATTCTCAAATATACATTCCCAATTTGACCAAATACCTTTTGACATAAAATATAAACTTTTCCATGTCAACATTTTTAAAATATTATGGTTAGCACTCGTATTTGTGCTTGCATAATAATAAAAACATTTTAGCCAATTAAATCTAAAATTTATCGTTCCTCAAAAAAAAAAAAAAAAAAAAAAAATCCAAAATTTACTAACATCAGGTCACATAGATTTGTGTAAAAATATATGATTGCTACCATAATCTTGTAAATTTACACTAACAATTTTTATTTTGCATTTAGCATTTTTTTTTCGTATCCCTAGAAAAAAGAAAGAGAGTGGATGATAGTTGTTGTGTATGAAAAAAAGAGAAACAATTAAAAAATATATACAAATTTGATATCTTAATAAAGAGATTAAATTTTATCCAAGACTTGGTGTAAACCAAAAGGTTTACATCCTTCAATAAAGATATGTCACATCATTATATTACTAAAACATAAATTTATATGATAGTACATGATAACATCTCAATAAGCACTATATTCCAGGTTGTAAGTAATATATGATGTGGTGTTATTAGGTGTGGTAGGATGCATTGAGTTTTAAGTAAAAGATTGATGTGACAATCTCTTATTGGATGGTGAAAAATATAAGTTTTACACTTCATCCTTATCAAATTCGGGCTCTTTAATAAAATCAAATACTATATACTAAAAGTTGGATTTAGAAACTGTGATTACGCCAAATGGTTCCACCAAATTATAACAATATTTTGGATAAAAACAATTTTTTAGATGGAGAAAACAACTTATTTATTTTTATCAATTTATTTAGTTAAAATAACAATAAGTGTTTTAACAAAATATGCAACATGCATCTAAGTTTCAATTAATAGAAACAACAACTTAGTTGTTCTTATCAATTTTTTTAAATAAAGTAACAATAAGTGTTTTAACAAAATATGCAACATGCATTTTAGATAAAAATAACAATAAGTGTTTTAACAAAATATGTAACATGCATCTAAGTTTCAGTTGATAGATACAACAACTTATTTGTTCTTATCAATTTTTTTTAAAATAAAGTTAATAAGTAATAATAATTTTTTTAATAATATATGCAACATGTATCTAAGTTTTAGTTGATAGAGACAATAACTTATTTATTCTTATCAATTTCTTTAGATAAAGTAACAATAAGTGTTTTAACAAAATTAACATGTAACATGCATCTAAATTTTAGAAATTTAAATTCTACTCTAACTAAAAATCTATTATCAAAATTTCAAAAGTTATATATATATACACACACACACACACACTAATGGTCTTTCCATAGAATCTCTCTTGCACCCCACATTTTTGTTTTTCTTCAAGTTGCAATTTACGCATATGTATTTGTATTAGAATGATATACATGTTGTGTAGATTCATAGGAGTTGATAAATTTATATGATACTCTCTCTCTCTCTCTCTCAAGAACAATTTTTTTCCTAATAAACAACTACTCTCATTAATTATTAAATTAATTTTTTATTAATTATTGGGATATATAATAAAATTTGGGCTTAAGAGCTGTGGTTGCACCAAGCGACTACTCTCACTAATTAGTAAATTAATTATATTTTTTTTAGGATATATTTCCTCTAAGGGATAATATTTAATAATTTTTTAATTTAGGTTAAACTTTATCATTTAAATTTAAAATTTAAATTCTATTCAAAATAATAGCTTATTATAAAAAATTTATAAACTTAAATTCCACACAAGAACCCACGTTTTCTTTTTATATAAAAAAAAAAAAAAAAAAAACCCACGTTTTGATTAAGGGATAAGATTTAAAAATAATTTAAATTTTATTCAAACTAAAAGTGAATTATCAAAAATTGCTAAACTTAAATCCCACACAACCCATGTTTTTCCCCCCCTCAAGTTGCATGATTTGACAATAATTTAAAACAAATTTAAATTCTATTCAAACTAAAAGTGAATTATCAAAAATTTATCAACTTAAATCCCACACAACCCACATTTTTGTTTTTTGTTTTTCCCTCAAGTTGCATATTATTAAATTAATATTTTATTAGGATATTAAGCTACAAAACTTTTGACTAAGGGATAAGATTTAACAGTATTTCAATTTAAATAAAGCTTTATCATCTAAGTTTTAAAATTTAAATTCTACACCAACTAAAAATATATTATCATTTTTAGATCTTATATATACATATATATTATTTAGTCATGATTTTTTTGATTCAATCCCTCTTAACCAATAAATCATCCCTATAATTAAATCCCACACAATAAACCTCACGTTGTTGTATTTTTTTTTTCTTCAAAATGCAACTTATATTTATGTTTTAATCTAATAAATTCGTTTTACTTATTGTTCTTTACTTCTGAATTTGAGTGCAAGATATTATGCTGAATGAAGTTTTACTATAAAGAAGCAAAACAATGGACACTCATTTAAGTTCTTGGTTCTCTTATGTAAGTTTTTATTTAATTTTTTATATTCTCAATTTTTGAACTCTTTTGTGTATGTTTTGATTTTTGGTTTTGGTTATTGTACTTAATTTGTGAGTGTGTTGACAATTAGACTGCCACTAGGAGAAAATTAGTATTAACGAACTGTTTTGTTTATTATTGTTTATGTGCTGGTTAGGACATAGATTAAATATAACCCAAATAGGAATAATCAAACTCATTCCATATCTCATATTAAGAAATTAACATAAAGTACAAAGATAATTTTAAAATATGAAAATAAATAAACACTGATAAAGTCTAAACTCTAAACCATTAGAACTTAAAGTGCATTTTTTTAATTAAAATTATTTACTTATTTTATAATATATTATTACTATTTATTTAATAATTTAGTTTTAATTATTTTAAACTTTTTGAGCTTACATATGATTCTTCATTAAGTTGTGCATCACACGGAAATAATACTAGTGTAGTATAAAATAGATAATTAAAAGCTTATGCAAATGCTCTTAGCTCATGCAAAAATTTCTGTCTACTTGAGCATGAGAACATACTTTTTTCTATTTAACATATTCATTTTTCAAATCATTCTACATCAAATTATTTATTTTACTCTACATTTACAATATCAATCTTTCTTAATTTTTTTTAATTGTTTCTCTTTCGTCACACATAACAATTATCATCCACTCTCTTTTTTTTTATCCTCAGGATACACAAAGAAAAAATAAAAAATAAAATGCAAAATGAATAGTGCTAGTGTAAATTTACACAATTACTATTGTAACCCATGTATTTTTACATAACTTTACATAGTTTAATGTGAGTGAATTTTGGACTTGGTTGGCTAGAATGTGGTCATTTTTTTATTATACAACCAATGATGTGAAAACTCTTAGCGATCGATTTCAATTAGTCTATGAAAAATTAATTACTAACTTTAAAGCTTTAAAATTAAAGCTTTATTTTCTGGAAAATGAATCCCTTCTAAAAAGCAATTTAAAAAAATTATCTCATTTTCCTATGTTTGTTAGTAATCTTAAAATTAGTTGGAAAACTATCTCTTGATTTTCCTAATTTAGTTTTGCATGAGATAGAGATGGTTTCCTTTTTCAGTTTTGCGTGAAATAAGGTTGTTTTCTAGAAACTTTTAGTGGAAATTAACTCTTATCTTACACTAAGTTAAATACGAGAAATTAAAAGATAGCTTTCCTTTAACGTTCTATTTGTTTCTAAGATAATATTTTTTAGAAAATGAGTCATTTAAAAAAAATGATGTCAATAATGAGCTTATAGAATCAGCAAAAGTTTGTCAACACAATTGTTGTGAAAATTATTATGTTTGTTTATGCTTTTGAAAGTTTCCTACTCCCTCAACTTCAACAACTTGTCTTGAACATCAATAGAAGCTTCTTCTTCTTTTTTTTTTTCTTTTTTTTTTTAAATTTTTTTTAATTTTTTTTAAATTTTTTTGCCACTAGTCATGTAAGCAATTTTTATGTTAGTAATTTTCATCAAAAAAATATTGATATTGATTAAATTGACACAAAACTGAAAAAGATAGAGACCAAATTAAAATATAGTGTAACTAAATTGATACGAAACTAAAAGATTATGGACCGAATTATGATATAGGTAACGTTTGGATACAGCTTCTGCGCGTTTACGTCTGCATTTTTTTACTATTTTTTTTAGAATCGCGTTTTAGCTTTTCTAGTGGATCCCGTACATTATTTACGCGACCCATAATTTTTTTTTAACAAAATTTTTATTAAAAATGAGTCTCATAATATTATTTATATATTTAAAAATTATTTAATTACAGTGCTTTTAGTTTTCAATAAATTAAGCGCAGTATTCAAAACCAAGTGAAAAAAATAAGAACCAAATAAGATGATTACCATCAGTAAATTAAAAAACAAAAAGTGTGAGACCGGATTTATTAGTCCAAATCTCAGGCAAGTTTTTTATTTTATCGAAAAAATTTATTTCCTCACAACGTTAGCCAAAAAAAAAAAAAAAACCATGATAAAAACGAGTGAGGTCCCACTTCTGATAATTCATCAAACTCTTTACATTAAATTAAAGCAACGCCTAGGTCCCACCATCACTGTCCTAAAAAATACATCGGTCTATACCACAAAGATCCCATATATCTTCCCGAATATTGTGTGTTCACTTAGTATATATATATATACTCCCACCAGATCCAAATCTCTCACATTCTCACATTTCTTACACAATATCATCTTCTCTATCTATATCAGATGGGTTTTCCAGCAAATGGAGATTCAGCAACCGACAAGCCGTACAAATTCCTGATCTATGGTCGCACCGGTTGGATTGGCGGTTTACTGGGCAACCTTTGCCAAGCTCAAGGCATCGACTTCGTCTATGGCTCTGGTCGCCTCGAGAATCGCTCGTCACTCGAAGCCGACATCGCGGCTACCAAGCCAACCCACGTGTTCAACGCCGCCGGCGTCACGGGCCGCCCCAACGTCGACTGGTGCGAGTCCCACAAGGTCGAGACCATTCGAACCAACGTTGCTGGAACACTCACTTTGGCTGACGTGTGCAGAGATAAGAGTATTGTCTTGATCAATTATGCCACTGGATGTATCTTTGAGTATGATTCGGATCATCCACTTGGATCCGGTATCGGGTATAAGGAGGAGGACACCCCTAATTTCATCGGATCTTTTTATTCCAAGACCAAGGCCATGGTACTGGGTTTAAACTTTAAACTCTTTATTTTATTTTATTTTTATTTTAATTATTTTTTGGTGGTTGGCTAGAAATGAAATGTCATTTCCGATGTAACGTTTTTGGTAACTAGGACCTTCTTAAACATGTTAGATCTGACATTTTGATTCTTAAGATTTTTTTCCCGTCTAGATCTGACACAACGATTTGATTGGATTTGTAGCAGTTACGTAAGCATGATGTTTCTAAGTGGTACATTTTTGACTACATGAAATTGAGCTGAAATGTCGCATTTTGCATGATTGCATATATTGAAATGAAAAAAAAAAAAAGAAAAAAAAAAAAGAGCATATATTGAAATGATACCAAGAAATGTTGCATTTGCTTGTGTAGATTGTTGTTTTATGGTGCGTTATTGTAATCGAACCTATCATTAAAAAAATGGAAAAATAAAATGGTAACGAAAACATGGATCTTAATTCTTAGTGTGTTTATTTTCATAAAAAAGCGAAACTTTATTTTTTAAAAGAATATATTGGAACAAGGGTACATGATCTTAGACAATTAGATCAACAATTTTATTTTATTTGTAAGTTACTCATGTAATAGTAGATCGTAGGTCGTGAATTCCATGATCTCATTATCCACCTTAATTAGTCTTAATAAGGGGGGATGTGGTGTCATTTTTTAGCTTAAATCTCATTGGCCAATTGGATCAGCAATTATCTGATTAGTAAAGTTCAAATTTTAGATCCAAAATTTTCATCTAAAATCCTTCTCAATTTTAGATGCTACTAGGCTTTTGGTTTTGATTGAATAGTTGAATAAGAAGTTGATGGTTGCCTGGTCATAATTTTCTGATGTGAAAATGATGGTTCATCTTTTGTGACTTTAATACACATTAGCCATACACACATTCATCCTCTTGCATTCACATTCATATGTGGTAAAATAGAGCAAGATGAATAGTTGATGGCTGTTCCGATGTATAGATTGTATGGTACTCTGACTCTGGCTCCTTATTTGATATTTATAAGGTTGAAGATCTGCTCAAGAATTATGAAAATGTCTGTACCTTGCGTGTTAGAATGCCTATCTCATCTGATTTATCCAATCCTCGCAACTTCATCACAAAGATAACTCGATATGAGAAGGTAGTTAACATTCCAAACTCAATGACGATCTTAGATGAACTACTCCCAATCTCGATTGAAATGGCAAAGAGAAATCTCACTGGAATCTGGAACTTCACGAACCCTGGAGTGGTCAGCCACAATGAGATACTAGAGATGTACAGGGAATACGTTGACCCCAACTTCACATGGAAGAACTTTACTCTTGAGGAGCAAGCTAAGGTGATCGTTGCCCCAAGAAGCAACAATGAGCTTGATGCCACAAAATTGAAGCAGGAATTCCCTGAACTCTTGTCCATCAAGGAATCACTCATTAAGAATGTATTTCAACCAAATAAGAAGACTGCTGGAGCTTAATACTTTTAGGTTCGAATTTTTCACTTTCCCTGCTATTTATTTTATTTTGTTCTTGTGGGGTTTGATAAGAGCTCCCCTCATATGAGTTCCCCCTCTTCCCACACAACACTCTTGATTGCCTTATTTGTATTTGAATGTCATATTTGTATCAAATTGGTGATGAATAAATTGATTGGAAGTGGTATTTCAAGTTCTACATTCTTATAATGTTTATTTATTTATTTCTCTGTATTGTATGGCTAAAACTGCTTTATATTTGAGAGTTGGGATTTTTCTGATGTTTGGCATTTGCAATTTAATTGGGAATGTGGTAGATTAAATACTTCATTGGTGACCTGTTTTTGTTTATGATGTATGGCAGCTGCTTTTTGGTTGCGCTTAATTGCTTAAGTATTAGATCTTCAATCTCTGTCATACAATTTCTAATTCTTAGTGTAAGTAGTTGCTTTTTTCTTCCCTAATTTTGTAGCCTGTTGTAATAATCAATTAATCACAATACTATAGGATTTTAATTGGACAAGACAAAGGTATCATGTTTTGGTTTGTTATGGGGGTAAAGATACATTTAAACCAAAAAAGTTCTTGAGACATGCAGCACGGGCACGCAACATAAGTTAGCTGTCCAGGGCCAAGGATCCTGTTATTTTTGTTGCATGAATTAGTTGCCTTTGAATTCGTAATATTTTCCTCTCTTTGGGTCTAAGATCAGTTGTAAAATGGGATTAGATTGTTACATATAGACAAGATTGCTGGTGCTTTGTGGTAGGACTAATAATGCCCAAATCTTATTGATTCTAAAAATACTGGTCTCTTTACCACTGTAGTCTTGTCTTTGAAAGATTTCATCTTTCCAAGGCATGAGAATGTTATATTGGAAATCCAGGGCTGTCTACCTTGAGAGAGGTAGATAGGCATGTGAATCAGTAGTAAACCATTCCTGATTCCAAGCTTTTCCGAACTTTGTAATTGTTCCAGAAATCTCCTCACCTCTAGTTCTAGTGTGGAAGTATAATGATTGAACAGAGAAAATTAAATATTTGAAAGTCATTGAAAAAATATTAAAAAACATAGGTTGGCTCAAAATTGTCGTCATTTATGGTCTCCTTCAAATGAGAAGACAACAATAGCAGTAATTGACATGCCATCTCAAATGCACAAAGACCTCAATGTCAGTGTCCGAGGATTCCATTCTTGCGTGATACATGGAGGAATCTATAAAATCTGAGACATTGAGAAGGAAGAGTGTAGAGAACCAGGGAGAAATGTGTAAACCGTCTCACCACACTCCACATGATTGTTCCAGATATAATTGGCTGCTGTGTAATATTTGGGCCGTAGTCCTGCACTGTAAACAATTTTTTCTCTCCGAGGACACAGAACGAGGAGAATGATGGCTTTATGGTGACAGCAATAGAGGCAGGCATGTGCATACTGAGAGTGTCGGTTGAGTTTGGTGAGCCAACGTTGGCGAATGTTCTATTGAATACAACTTTGATTCGGTGGTCATCTTCCATGGCTAGGCAGAATGAGGGACAGTTAAGGTCCTAAGCTCTTCTAGGCTTCAAGGTGTTGCAAGAGCTGTTCTTGTCTCTAGTGATGACTGATGAATCTTAACGCGGTGGTATTCTAGCCTTGCATGCAGAGGAAGTCTGCGTAATCTGCCTCATATGCATCATAGACAAGCCCAGGGTCTACTGCTTGCAATGGGTTGATGTGCCCAGATCCATAAGCAAATTCAAGGTCTTCATGCTTCTTTGGGTCCATATCAGAGAGTGAGAGAGAGTAAACTATGCTTTATAATGTGTGTCCATATCAGAGTGACTTTAATAGTATGAAATCAATTTTCCCAACAAAACAGTAGAAAGTAAGGCATGTTGCATCGTTTTGCCATTTTCTCAGGTTTTGTCACGCTAATTTGTAAACCTTTTATAGTTAAATTAGTGGAAATTTTAACATTTTCTATAACAAAATTGACTTGAACAAAGTCATGTTCTAGAAGTCAAGTTTATTACTTCACCTGTGGTCATGAGGGCAGATTTAATGGCAGCAGGTGACCAGTTCGGATGGGCAGCCTTAACATAGGCAACTGCACCACTAGTGTGAGGGCAAGACATTGATGTCACAGACTCTATCTTGAATTTGACACTTCTAGTGTTGTCCATGTCTACGGAAGGTGGTGCCACTGGAGACCAAGCAGCAAGAATATCCACTCCAGGGGCCGGTGAGATCATATATATCATCCAAACATAATTTTAACATATCGAGTCATGCTCTAAAACTGAAACTAAAATTATAGATGAAAACAGTTTTGTAAACTAAGTACTCGTTTTCTATATCACCTTGAGAATCTCTGGGGCGATACAGTTGGGTCCCCTAGAAGAAAATGATACAACATAAGGTGCCATGACATCCTTCCATGTCTCTCCAACCAGAATAGTGGCAATCGGTTTTCTAACAAGGGTTTGAAGTATTTCATTAGGATATTGAAGAAAGTTAGCAATTTATGCCATCAATGATTTATTTAAAGATAATCAGTATAGCAATTTATTTACTCTGTTGATCTGATGTAGTTTAAAACTTTGAGGCCATCTTCCACACTAAATACTGTTGCTGGCAACGGGAAGCTGAAAGCAACATCAGTAAATGATGAGTCAGCCATAATGGTTCCCACACCATTGGCTAATAGGATGCCAGTGCCATTGACGGCTGCTTCACAGAAAACAATCTTTCCTTGTACTTTGTATGAATTCAGGACACCATCAAAGCAACCTTTTGAAATATCCAGGTCAGCACCTGCAAAGTAGTTTGCAGCATCTCCACCCCAAATCAAGGGAAATGATGTTCCATTGAGGTTGAAGCTATTAATGGAGAGACCCTTCATTAGATCATTCAAACAGTTAGTATGGTATTAGTGAAGATTACTCTATTGAAATGCATTATTTTAAATAGAATAAATTCAATAAAAAAACTCAACAGTGTAGGCTTGCCATTGCCAAGCACAACTTGAGCAACAAATTTCCTGTCAATGGTGCTGGCAGCAACATTTATTATCCAAGGTGCATGATTGATGACGCTTAATGGGACAGGCCCTGAGTTTCCAGCAGAACATGAGGTCAAGATGCCTTTTCTCATGGCATGGAAAGACCCAATAGCAACTGGTTCTTCGAAGTATGGACGAAACCCACTGAAACCAAGGGACACCGAAATAATGTCCACTCCATCTGCTATTGCATCGTCAAATGCGGCTAGGATGTCTGCTGAGTAACATCCAGATGGCCAGCAAACTTTGTACATTGCAATCCTTGCACCAGGAACTCCACCTCTTGCAGTTCCTTCTGCTACCCCAAAGTAGCTCGCTCCAGCTACCTCCCTCCCTGCGGCTGTTGAGGATGTATGCGTTCCATGACCTTCAGAGTCTCTTGGGGATTTGATGTCTGTGATGTCATATTTGCCATGACTGTTGTAGTAACGGGCTCCAATGATCTTGCTGTCATTTTAGAATTTCTGTGAGTTGCTATCAAAGATGAATGCCTAACAGATGAATGTCATTTATCATGTCTTAAGTTTGTGTCTCAAGTTATGTAATAGTTACCTGTGTCCCCTGTCCCAAAAGTTGCAAGACAATCACTAATGATTTTGTGTTTCTAGTATGGAATAATCTTCAAAATGTAGTGACTCATCTTATTTGTGCTAATCACGATTTTGACCTATTTAGTTGTTGGTTATTTGCCATCAATAAAACAAACTCGTATCTCTACTTGTTAATAATCTATTCCTTCAGACAGTCACTAACATGACCCATTTTATTTTCTCTTAAATTTTCTCAATCTCATTCATTCTTACCCATGGCAGTGCTCACATAAGTTTCAGGCAGAAACAGAGCTCACTTGTTACAGGTGAAGTTGGTACCTTGGCATTTACCCTTCCATTTACTAGGTGGAGAACTGAGCCCTTCTTCATTGAAGCTATCCGATTCTGGCCAGATTCCTGCAACACAACAGATGTGAAAAAACTCAAATTTGAGCATTTGCTTTGTCTTTTATGCAAAGCAAAATGGTGACCTGTGTCAAGAAGCCCAATAATGATGTCTCCTTCTTGAGGGCTTCCAAGTTTGCCTTTTGAGGGGAATCCCATGACTTGTAGTGTGATGCTTTAGTATGTGGTTTGGAAGCACTGAATTACACCTTCCATTTCTGCGACACATTTCAACTGCTTTTAGCACACAAATGGTAGTAAAAATTCATTCCTTCACACTAGTTTGCACTCACCTGAGAATTTTGCAACTTCTTCATCAATTAATTTAGCTTCATCAATTAATTTAGCTGCAAAAAAGGGCGGAGCTAGAAATTTTTGTTTGGAGGGCCGAGGTTAAACTATCTTGTAGTGAGTCACAATTCAAGAAAAACTCAAAATGCTACATATATGTTTTTGTGCATTGGTTTAATCAATGTAATTCTTATTAGCACTTAAAAAAACTAAATGACCAATTAACTATCTTAAGTTCATTTTCCCTTCTAAGTTTCTCTTAGTCCTTTTAACAACCATAAGTTCAAACCATTCAAGAAATTAAATATAAATATAACAATTACATCTACAAGAAAATATAACATTTTTAGAATTAAAAATAACAAAATCCTTATAAGCTAATATGAAATTATATATAAAGATACAAGATGACTTTGTATTTTGAATAAAGCTTATCAATTGGTTTAATTAAAAAATAATAATAATAAAAAAAAAATAAAAAAGGGAGAAGAATACCCTAGTACTTCTCAAGATCTTAAAGTCATTTTTGCCAGTTTCAAATAAGCTCAATACTCTTTTTTGAGACAAAATTATAAATTTTATACAAAGAAAAGAAAGAATACAAAGCCAAAAGAATGGTCACAACAAAATAGAGTAGAAATAACAAAGTAGGAAAAACAGCAACAGGTATATTAAGTAACAGAGAGCAACATTTACTAGCAAGTAGCAATAGATGTGGATAACAATCTCAGCTTACAACATAGAGCAATATAATAACAATGAAGAGCAATATCAACTTACACCAGATCAAAAAAATATATTGAAGCTTGGGAATTGAAAAAGTAAAACTTTTAATTAAGTCAATGGTCTGACATATGAAGAACTTTCAACAGTAAAGACTAATAATAAATGAGGGAAAATATTAAAAGATGAAGAGCAAGTTTGTAAGGAACACTAAATGTGGACAAATGGGGGGAGGGGGGGCAAATAATTTTTCATGTGGGGGCTAGTTCTTAGAAAAATGGTTCAAGTATGAAATTTTACCTACTCGAAACTTATTTTAAAAACTTTTGGGGGGTCCATGGCCCTCCCAGTCATCGATGTGGCTCCGCCCCTGGCTGCAAATCCATTAAAACTCTTCCCGTAACTATAGATTAGCGAGCCTTTGGCTGTTGAAGTACTGCAATTGAAAAAAAAAAAAAAAAATTTGAAATAATTCAAAAGTTAAAGCTGTTATGGGAAGGGATTTATAGTAGGAATGAAGCATATTACAATATGAACAACTTCTATAGTTAGCCTCTCGGGTAGTTCCAGTTATAAAAGTGATGACCTTGGAAGTGTAATTCTGTTTTTGAGTGTAAACTTACTAGAAGTCTCTTGATTATCATAAAAGCTAAAACTGTCATATTGCTCATATTTCACCTCTCAATCTAAAATTTTTTCCAAACTATTCTGTAGAGTGTCCGTCATTGTTTTCGTGTGTCAATCTCAATCATGTCAAAGATCACTATTTGGTTCCTGTTGACACGTCTTTAAATAATTACTCATTCACTCTGCATAATATTAGGATTAGCTAAAAATGTCACATTCTTGGCTTTAGCGTGGTTATTAGCTACTGGATACTTTCCCGCTACCTTGCAAATTCATTTGAAATAATTTTTATATTTTTTAATGCCTATTTGTAATATTCATTTTACTATGTAATATATATATATATATATATATATATATATATATAATTGTCATAGAATTGGTTTCCAAATATTAAGGCGAATTGCTCTACAAATCTAAAATTTTGAAACTGGAACAATCAAGGTTTTTGACATTTGTAGGAGGCTAATATTTTATATTATATTATTTGTAAACTTTATTTTTTAAATTGATTAAATGATTTTGAAATTTGAAATTTATAAATTTAAATTCAAAAATATTGAAATGCTCTTTTTTTTTTGCAAAAAGTGTGTCACATGATTGCACTAACTATAGGTTGCTTTTAATTGCTATAGTTCTGAACTATTAGAGCATCTCCAGCAAAATAGCCAAATTTTTGTACTATTTGGCTAATGAACAGTGACTTTTATCTTTTAACTATCAACTTTTTCAAATACACTTCCAAAAGACTCTCTATCACATTCTCTATCTCATTTAAATAATATTTTTTCATTCATTCTTTATCATCATTTATTCGTTTTATATTTATTCTCAACAATTATATTTTTTAATGAAAAATGTTATATTTACAACATTTTTTGCAATACTTTCTCAACAAAATTTATGTGGAAAGTTGTTATTAATTCTAATTTGAACTCACCACTGAAATTATTTTTTTTCTCGCCAATATTAACTAATAACAATTTGTTACTTAAAATTTATTGTGAAAATATTGTGGTAAAATTTCTCAATTAGGATTTTTTATCTTTATATTATTTTTTATTCTTTCATTTCATTCTCCTCCACACACGTGTCCTCTATCCCCTTCTTTTATTTCTTTTTCTCCTCCAGAACCTTCCAACAACATTTCATTTGCTCCTCTATTCTTAAAAAAAAAAATAAAAAAAAAAATTTGCTCTTCTCATCAAAGAAAAAAGAGAGAAGGAGACAGAGGGAGAGGAGAAAGACTGGGAGAGATCGGCTTGGGCCTCCACCGCCACTCCAGCATCTCCACCGCTGCTCGTCGTCCTCCCCACCGATCGGCTTGGGTCAGATCCGCCTTCTTTTTTTTTTTTTTTTTTTTTTTTTTTTTTTTTTCATATTTGCTTATTCTGATTCAACTTTATTTTAAGAATTGGATTTTGTTTTGTGTTTTGTGTTTGGATTAATTCTTTTTCTCATGAACAAGTCTCTCTCTTTTCTCTTTTTTTTATTATTATTTTTTATTTTTTTTTTTTATTTTTCTGATTTCATTTGGTTTATGAGAAAAAAAGAAACAACGGCAATAGAGAGAATGAGAGAATGAGAGGAAAAAAACAAGAAAAAAAAAAGAAGAAGCAGCGGAGAGAATGAGAGAAAAAAAAAAGAAATCCGGAGGAGAGAGAAATAATTGATAAAATAAGTAGTTGTTCTAATATTTTAATGCAAGAAATTCGATTGCTAATGTACAGTAGCTCATCAGACTTGATGAGCTACTGTTCATTAGCAAAAAAAAAAAAAAAAGGATTTTAGCGAGTCTGTTGGAAGCATGAATAGTGGATATTTTGAGCATTTTTTCTCTATATTTTACCTATGTATTGGCTGTTGGAGATGCTCTTAGAACTATCTCCAAAAAAAGAACTCTTGATACTAAAATGTCTAAGTATGACTTATCTATTTTTTGTTGAAAGTTTGTTAAAATATAATTGTACTTTAAAAAAATAAAAAAAAAGTGAGATTTTAAAAAACTTTATATAAAAATTAAAAACTAAAAGTAATGAAAAACAGATTTAAAGTAGGGAGTGTTAATTTAACTAGGAAGCCTTGTGATAAATTATGACATTGAGTAGTGACAGGCTAAAAGTTATGACAGCTACCAAGTACTCTCTCTAGCATGGAATGATGCATTGATGCGACAGAAAAATCTGCAAGCAATAATGCGTGCAGAAGATTATGTAGCACTGCCTTGGCCTTTGGTATTGAACTTTATTCAACTTAAGTTAATGTCTTACGAGATAAAAGTCTAAGGTATTCATACAAGAAATTAAAACTTGAAATAATCACTGTTTGCACCATGATTTGTCAAGCTTCACTGGCAAAATGGCATCTTTTGTTGTTTCTGTTTTGTTATTGTCACAAAATTATTGTCACCAAATTATGTTTTAACAAAAACATTATAAGAAGAGCATGCTATTGCCAATTTCAAAATGACCAAATAAATAAGCTGGTTATATTATTGGTTTAGTCGTCTAATCACTTCAAATTTATTTTGTCACTAGCTCAAAAATTATGTAAAATCATTTAGGCGTGCCATCAAGATAATTGTCCGATTCTCACTAGTTAGAACCTTACTATTTCTTTTTGTAATAACAATATATTATTATCTGTCTTATTTTTTGCACGTATGTGTCTTGGAATCAATGACTGTCCCTCGCCTGCATATGGGAAAATCCGGAACACTTCCCTTTGATTTGATTTCATTGTAAACTTTACGGCGAGATGCACTAAACACGAGTAAACGGTCAGTACAAACAAAATTTTTATCCCTAATCTATGTATTAGATTCCGATTCCATTTCTAGACTATCGATTATTTTAATTTTATGCTTAAGGAATTTAAGAGCCTGTTTAGTAAAAGTATTTAAATATAGTTTTTTTTTTTTGCAATCCATAAAATGGTGGGTCCTACACTTGAATTTCTTGTTTGACTGATATTCTCTAAATAGAGTTTTCAGAAAATTGTGTCATATTTTCCTTATTCAAAATAGAATTTTGAATACGGTTGAGAGGATGTTTTTAAAATAAAGAAAATATTTTTAATGGCATAGTTGTAAATAAATTGAAATGCTTTCTCTAAAGTTCAAAAGCACTGGGCCACAGGAATGGTCGAATAGAAGTGGCAAACTTTAGAATGGCAGAAAAATCATCAGGTATGCCTTTATTCAGCCCGAACTATCTCCTCACTCTATTGGCGAAATAATGCATAAACCAGACCCCCCCTCATCTGCAAAGTAAGGCAGCCACCCAACATTAGTGGCTACCAAATATGTAATCCCCCTCTCGTCAAAGGCAGTGAACTGGGTGGTGGTCTCGATAGTATCAGTAAAGGGACCCATGACAAAATCAGCACATGTGTAACTAGTGCCCAGATTCCTATATGCTCTCCAACAAAAACCAACTCCTTTATCAAAGAACTCCATGGTAGGATGCCCAAATAGCTTCAACCCAACCCAGTGATAAGCCAACGGAAAGTTTGATACAAAGCGATCACAAAAATCAATAATAACCTTCAGACACAAACGATACTTCTCTTTGGAAAAACAGACTTATACTTAGCCAAATGTCTGGCACAACGCTCTCATAGCAAATGTTGCAAGATGGTACAGTGGGCAGAGGTAGTAACTATGTGGCAGGAACCTGCCTACTTCTCTAACTACACATACAGATGACCCAAAAACATGGGGGCCAATGGTAGACTCACCCTAGCAAAAATCTTTATAGCCAATAAAAAATATAAAGGTTTTATAGCATAATGTGAGTGAGAACCAATGTGACAGCTTCACATTGGAGAAAGCCCCAACCCAATGTGACAGCTTTGCATTGCCACTCATCCCTTTCTTCAATTCGGCCTCAACGACCTCCTCCTCGGGAGAGAGTTCCATACCACTTGGGTCCACATCACCGAGAATGGGCAACAACAGTTGATTTGCCACATCCTTTAGGGTCACAATGATCTTGTCGCAAGTAAGGAAGAAGGTATGCATAGCGATGCACCATCAGCAGACCAGATGATAAAGGTTGAACAAGTCCCTGTAGTTGGACAGGCAACACAACAAAACAATAGCCTTCAACATGCCAGCCTGCTGTAATGCCGCCATGAAACCCATATCAGCCAACTCTTCATCTACCCACTCCTTCCAACCCAAAGAAGTACCTAATCCGAACTTAAAGAGAATGGGCACGGGGAGCGAAGAACCTTGGCCTATATCAAGATTGGGGATCGAAGAAGCCAAAGGGGCCCAAGACACCTCCATGTCACAGTGGCAAATGGAAAGCCACATGCGACTCGACGACGGAGGCAAGTAATCACCGGGTACCATCCGAAAATGGGCGTGAGCATCGTACCACTAGTCAGTAAGGGGAGCGCACTCACTATTAGGGTTGTGACTCCCTTCCTCATCCTCAGAGCGCTTCGATTTGGAAAGGGGAGCGTCAATTTCCTTCCCCTTACGGTGGGAAGAACCCTAGCCTTTCACCGATGTAATGATGAGATATTGGTCGAAATAGATAGGTGAGAATGTTTAAGTAAGAAGACACAGTGAAGAAAAAAGAGAATGAAAAGACGTTCTATACAAATGATGGAAAGAGAATGATTTTAAGTGCTAATGACAATAAAGATGACGTGAAAGGATGCAATGGGTCAGCCGTCAAAGGAAGCATTGTATTGATGAAGCAAAAGCTGTGTTTCAGAATAACTGCTAAACTGGGAAATCCGAAAAGACAACACTGTTCACGGCAAGAAAGAAAATGAGGCAGGGCCCACTATTTGAAAAATCCTGCGAAGAAAAAAAAAAAGAAAAAAGGAGAGAAAAGACTTTTTATTCATATATGAACCACATAAGCGATTCATATGTTCAAGGGGCTGAATGTTGAGGCCTATTTTGGCAAAAGAGAAAAGGGGCAATGGCAAGAAAAAACCCAACAATATAACAAGGAGTGAAGAAAGAAGAATTAGCAAAGTAAGAAAAAACCATTAAGCCCGAATAGTAGGAATAACGGTCCACAGGCCTATAAAACAGTAAAAAAGGATCCAAAGAAAACAAATGGGCCCAAGGGAGCCCAAAGAAGAAAGTAGTAAGCCCATTGGAATTATAAGAAATGGAAAGCAAGCAAAAATGGGTCGAAGGATCCCAAAGAAAGGAATTAGTAAATGAGGTTTATGCAAAGGCCAACAAACCTCAAAAGTAAAGGATATGATATTTGGGCTGGGGAAGCCTGAAAGAATTCATAAAAACCCATGGGAATGTAAGAATGGAATGGGCCAAGGATGCCCAAAAGAATGAAGCGGGTTGAGGATGCCTAAAGCAAAAGAATGGGCTGAGGAAGCCCAAGATGGTATGAGAATTAACCCAGCAGAAATACTAGGCAACGTGAACTGAATAAAGGAAAAGTACATGGCAAGCCCAAATGAGGCCCAGCAAGCACAAATCAAGTAATAACATGACAAAAGCAATGCAGTGATGTGGTAGGAATACTAGTCGGCCTACAAACTATCAATAAAAGGAAATAAGGGCCGAATTGAACAAGAAAGGGCATGTGCCCAAGCAAGACCTAGCCCAGAGAGGAAACGAGATACAAAGAATGGAGACCTAGACTCACCCATGCCACAAAGAGTTAAAAAATAAGTAGCAGAAATGCGCAACGAGACCAAACAAACCCACAGGCAATGGCAAACACATGAACAATAGACAAACCATGGACTCATATGGGAGTGGAGCATGCACAAGGCTCAAGCACCACCCACTTGTACCCAGCCAATATAGGTACGATGGGCCATTGGCCAGAGGTAAGAAAAGGTATGGTCAGGTGGTGGGGAGAAGGCAGAAGTCTATTCTAGGATTCCCGCTTAAGCTCTTTTGGGGGAAATGTCCTGTTGGGATGACATACCACCTAAAAGAGGGAGAGATGAACTGGAATCACTAAGTACATGCTGTAGGAGTTAGTGAGAGAGAGCACCCAACCCTTATCCGGATGGGAATGCTACTGAAAACAATAAAATAAAACAAAATTCATTTTGTCTAGGAATGGAACATGGCACAGCCAGCACAGGGTAGTGGTGGTGGCTGGGCAGCCAGCAGACCAGTGGGTGGCCAGGAAAAGACACCCATAACAAGCCAAAAGCAGTTGAGGGGTAAAATGGTAAATCTAATCACGGCAAGCAGTATAAAAAAGTTTTAGCTGTGCATAGTGAACAACAAGAAAAGGGAGGAAGAAGGGAAAAACAAGAAAAAATAGAAACATAGAAAGAAATAGAAAGCTAAAGGGAAAAACAGAGAGGATAAGCAAAAGAAAGAAAGAAAATGAGAGAGTAGGAAGGAAAGTGAGAAAACAAAAGTGTGATAAGGCATACACCAATAGGCTACTCCCTTTTCTCCCTCTCAACATCCTACCCTTTAGTCAACCAATAGATTTAAGAATAAGTTACTTAGGTCCATTCTTCCAAAGTGGGCAATTTCTATGGCAGGATTACCCTGAGAGGTTGCCTACATTGGAGATTGGTTCCCTTCTTAGACTTAAATCTACCAAGGAGCTAAGTCTAGCAGACCAATCCCCTTTCCCTCTTTTATCATGACTGTTTTAGCATAAACATTGTTCTTTTCATTGTTGCTAACTTATTTCTGCCATACTCATATTATCACGTCTCTTTCTTGTTGCAAAGTTGTTTAAATATTATCCTTGGTTGACAGCAAACGTTTTAATTATTATTATCCCGTTATATTATGTGTCTCCTACCATAATGTTTTTGTGACAGCATCCCCTGCCGTGGGCACGTGACTAGGATTTCTGCAAAGGGGTCCTTGCTTGTGCACAAGCTAGCTTGAGGTGAGTTTCAATTGAGTCAATCCCGACTCTTCTACCCCAGAACTATTAGGCCACAATACAACAGAAAACAACTCAGTCTAGAATACAAAAAAAGGCCCACCATAGTCCCATACTTGAATCTATTGTTTGATTGAGGTTCTCTAAATACAGTTTTTAGAAAATTGTATCATATTTTCCTTATTCAAAATAGGATTTTGAAAATGGCTGAGATGATATTTTCAAGATACAAAAAATGTTTTTAATGGCATAGTTGTAAATAAATTGAAAACGGTAGATGCCACATATTTGTCCAAACTCTTCTATCTCTTAAATTAAGGAACTTATCTTTATCACAACAAGAATTCTCACACATCAAATTTGAAACTTATCATTATAAAAAAAATAAAAAAGCAACATAAGCTCTATTATCTTATTATTATCCACACAAAAAAAGTAATCTATAGATTCTACACGTTACTATTTGTAAATTTTGTTTTTAAAAAAAAAAAAAAAACTCAAAAATAGAAATGGTCTACCTATCAATTTTTTGAAAAGTAGTTTCAATTTCAATACAACCATCAAGTTCAAGAGGTCGTAGCAAAAGGAGCAGAGCTTTATCATCCTCTGAAGTACCTCCAGATGCACTCCAAATCATCCTTGAAAGGATTGATGGGCTCCGAGACGTCCAGAATGAGCAATCTGACAAGCTGGCTGTTATCCAAGAGCAAATGAACCTACTTTCAGCAAAGTTTGATAGTTTTACCACCCAGCAGTAGCCCTTTGGCCATTCCGGTCAAAAAGGGGGAGAATTTTGAAGAAGAAGAAAGGGCAGCTCTTAAGGGGGAGCACCATTTTGAGGGGGAGCTTCTTTTAAGCATTTTACTTCATGTTATATATGGTTGTTGGGTGTTATATTTTGGATAATTTTTATTGTGGGTTTACTAAGTACTATGTTAAATACCTTGGTTAAATACTTGGTTTAAACTCATGGATTTGGTTAAAGCTTTTGAGGTACTTTGTTTTATATATATAAGTTGATATTCAATATTGTGTTGTGTACCCATGCTTTGTAGCCTAGTACTTGTTGTTAAATGTTATGCATTTTCTTTAAGTACATCACTCTTGTACCTTTGTTGGATTTTATATCCTTAATGCAATTTCCTTGCGTTGTTGCATTGGTTGAGTATTGGACATGCAAATAATACTTTGTATTGAGCTTATTAGCTTGCATGTTCGGATATCCATTCCTTATGTGAATAAGAATTGTAGTCACTATTTATAGTGACTGTTCATTTTTGGTCAAGCCATGGTTTATTGCTTAATTCCATTTTGCTTGATCGCATTATGCTTGCTCCATATGAATTACAAGTTTTCTGCATACAATGATTATATTGTGTTGTTGTTTTTCAGGAGATACTTGTTATTATGGTTCAAGAGCTACATAAATTTTAGAGTTAGGTGTGAGTGAGTTTTGTTCAACTGTTACCAACTCACATGTTAAGTCTAAAGTTTGTTTTAGGATTTTGTCACAGAATAGCTAAAGGGAGAGATTGTAAGGTTGAATTTAATCAACCATTTTGTTGGCTTTATTCCGTGCCAATTTGATTGTAATTTAGCATTTAGAAACTTTGTATTTAGGTGTGAATCATGTAAGGGTAGTGTGAGAAAGAGTGTGAAGAAAAGCTCAAGAATGTGCACTCAGCAGGGCCTTGCGACTGGATCTCGCGGCTGGCTAGTCGCCAAAGGAGGCACACATGTGAAGTATGCAGGGGAGCTAAAGAGTCACACTAGCTGGAGCACTACAGGACAAAACTTCCAGTTTAGATAGGCAGTTAGCTCGTAGCTTAGACTCTGTTGACACCTCATTTTGCAACCTGCATTTAACCTCACCTGGAGGGTAAAAGGGTAATTTTGTCTTGGAAATATGCATCTTGATTCTGATCATTAAATCCTTAATCTCATTTCACCAAAATGATCTTGATGTTGTAATGATCAAATCGACTAGTCATAAGCCCTAATCAGACCACCAGATTAAAAGTTATCATCAAATCAAGTTTTAATAGTTGAGATGCACTATCACAAATTGAATCCAACTATATATGATTATAAACAATTGATTTCAATTGGTTATAAGTATAATAAATTTGAGATCGATGATGTGTCATAATTTGATTGGTTAGTACTACATTTTATGGTAGAGTTGCACACACCTAATTAACTAGATAGTTAAACATTAATTATTTAATGAGTAATTTGTACAATTATATTTTAATTAGAGTAAATTTAGAAGCAATTAAGTCTGAAATGGGAGTGATTGGAGCTTATTAATGTTAATTGGAAACTAATTTGGGACCTATTAATGCTAATTGTGCTGAAATTGTTTTCTAACAAATGACCTCTGCCCACCATTTCATTGATATCTCTCAGAATATTTTGAATCTGTGAATGAGGTTAATTTTTCAAAAAACTAGACATCCGGAGCTTCAATTTGAGCACAAGAATGAGACAATTTCAGTCAGAATTGAGTAAGATATGATTTTTTGAAATTGGCTCTACAAGCCGTTACAGTTATTATGGAAAAACCAAACTTTGCTTGCTCCTCACTCTCACCAATCTCCACATTTAATCCACCAGATTTCCTCGAAGGTTAAAATGAGGTCTAGGTTCATGATTTTTTGTCAACCCTCATTAAATGGCCTTGCATTCATATTTCCTCCACCACCACTATATAAACCCCCCTCTCCTTCATTCCAAGACACGCAAAAAACTTCTCATTCTCTTCTCCTCTTTTGAGTTCTAGTGAAGTAGAGTAGTCTTGTCATATCTTAGTTTTTCTAAAACTCAAGGTATTGAGTGAGACTCACTCTCCTTCTCCTAACTCTTCTCTTCCTCCTCCCTTAGGACCTCCACCAAGAGTCTCTTCCTCCACCGTATAGATCTTGCATGAAGTTATAATCATTTTCCTAATTTGTTTTTGTTTTGCCGTGATGAGAATTTAAGATTAAGGTGTGATAGTAATTATTTAAATTTCTTGAATATGCTTGAATGTTCTTAAATGTTCTTATGTGTTCTTCACATGTTCTTGATTGTTCATCACATGTTCATGCATATCACTAGTTTTAATCTTAAATCCACATAAAAAATATGAAAAACATGTTTGTTTAATAATTCTTTCAAATCCTTGAATCTAGGTTATCACCATCCACATACATTCACTAGAATTTATTTTTCAATTGAAATGCAATGCTTAATAAATTGAATTAGGGTTTATCACATGCACACACATTAAATTCAACATGTAAATTGAATGACATATTGAATGATATGATATGAATGTTGACCATCATAGTCTAGAAAACCGGTTTCACAGGGCAAGGTGGGTGCCTAACACCTTTCCATCTTGTAACATAGCCTCCAAACTTATATTAAGGATTGATAGACCAATGTTTATCCTTGTAATTTTCAATTTTTAGATTGTAACTAGAAAACAAAACTATGTACTTTATCTTAAATTGTATCTAAGACCAAAGCCATGTAATTTTCCTATGATCAATGTAAATTCAATTGAAAATTAATAAAATGAGGAATTTTTCAATTTTGATCTTCTTATTTATCCCAATAATTAAATAAGTAGCGACTCCATTGTAAAACCCTTAATCTAAAGGGGAAAATATAACTAGTCGAACCTCCATTTTGAGAGGCAATAACCCGACTCCACTCATTCACGTGGATTTGGCCCAACATCCTAAAAAAAGGGGCTGGGGGCGCGGTCTCTCACAGACTCGTGGCTCAGTTAAATCGCAAGGCCAAGCCGCCAAACCACTCTGTTTGTTACAAACTTGACCTTTCGCATTCCAAACACACACCAGTATAAATACCCCTTATACCCACGTATTGTAGAGAGTTTCCAGAGAGAATTTTGAAAGAAAAACCCTAGAGAAAAACAAGATTGACTTATCAACAATCTTTTTACTTTGATTCTCCAAATTCCTCTACTTTCACCCTCTCCATTGTTACATCCTTGAGAAGGTTATTTGGTACTTGGGAATCAGTTAGGAAGAAACCAATTGATATTGATTGATGCAATGGGCTATAGTGGAATCCGATAAGTTAGAGAAGACAAAGGTTCGGCGTAACCTCGTTGGAGCAAGAAGCTTGGAGGGCTTAAGTACACTAGGTAGATTATGCTTGGAGGGTCTTCTGCTGTTCATGTATTTCAACTTCATTCTCTAATGGATTATTGACCGCTTGGAGGACGGTGGTGAGGTTTTACGCCAAAGATTTTGGTTTCCTCTTCAATAACACATCGCTGTGTTGTTTTTGTGTTTGCATCTCTCTCCCGTAATCTTCACCATTTATTTTTTGTTGTGGTTGTGATTTTATTTGGTTTAGATTGTTTTATCAATTTTGTTTTAGCTTATTTTCATATTCCGCACATACATTGTTTAATAATAAGCTTGAATTGGTAATTTGTGGGGGTCTAAACATTTATAATTGTTTTACACGCTATTTGAACATTCATTGACAGGGATAAGAGAAGGGCATAGAGACTAAGAGAGGTGCCTCCAACATTAAGTTTTACCATTTCAATTCTTGTTCAACTTGTAAAAACAATACAAATTTGAAATGTCATCCCAAATGAACATACAAATCTCAATACTAGTGATGTTTAAACACAATTTCTTTCGCAACATATTTCACAATTGTTGCGTTGAAAAGTTGTTATTTCATGAGTCCAACACTAACACAACCACAATCGTGTTGGGGCAAGAGTTGCTTTGTCACAGTACGTACTTATAGGCTAACGGGTCACAATTTGGCCATGTAAATTTATTGTTTATTGTTAATAACTTGTGACCTCAAAAAGTTGGGATAAAAAATTGTATGAAAATTTGGGCTCCTAGACTTATTGTCAATATTTGTGTTTGAGGATCCCATTCTTGTGATACATGGAAGAAACTCTGAGATTTGCTTTCTTCTGAGACATTGAGGAGGAAGGGTATAGAGTACCAGGGAGAATTGTATATACTACAAGTGGGCTTCTCACCACATAATGCCCATATTTCCATATGATTGCACCAGATATGATTGGCTGTTGTGCAATCTTTGGACCATAGACCAGCACTGTAAACGATTTTTTCTCTCCAAAGGCAGAGAATGACAACACAGACGGTTCCACAGTAACATCAATAGAGGCTGGTATGTATGTACTAAGAGTGTAGGTTGAGTTTGGTGGGCCAACATTGGTGACTGTCCTAGTGAATACAGCCATAATCTGCTGGCCATCTTCCACGGCAACAGAGAATGAAGGATAGTTAAGGTTCCATGCTCTTCCAGGCTTTGAGGTATTGCAAAAGCTGCTGTTGTCTCCGGTGATGAGTCTTAACGTGGTGGTATTGTATCCTTGCATGCACAGGAATTCTATGTAGTCTGCCTCATATGCATCATAGACGAGCCCAGGGTCTACAGCTTGCAATGGGTTGATGTGACCGGATCCATAAGCAAATTCAAGGTCTTCATGCTTCTTTGGGTCCACAATATAAGCTATTCATGACAAAAGTTAGGTCACTCAGAGAGACTAAACGATGATTTATAATGTTTTTCCATATCAGTGTGGCTAATTTCTTACATAGTCTATAATGTTGAATCTTTCTGCCGTTTTCATAGGTTTTGTCATGTCAGTTTATAAACCTTTTATAGTAAAATTAAGGGAATTTAACATTTTCTATGAGGAAATAGTCTTGAAAATAATCATGTTCTAGAAGTCAAGTTTGTTACTTCACCTGTGGTCATAAGGGCAGATTTAATGGCAGCAGGTGACCAGTACGGACGAACAGCCTTAACATAGGCAGCTGCACCACTAGTGTGAGGGCAAGACATAGATGTCCCAGAAATTATGTTGAATTTGACATTCCTAGTGTCGTCCGGGTCCACGGAAGGTGGGGCCACAGGAGACCAAGCAGCAAGAATATCTACTCCAGGGGCTGTGAGATCAGGCTATATATATCATCCAAACATAATTTTAACATGTTAAGCCATGTTCTAAAACTAAAACTAAAACTAAAATTATAGAAGAAAACAATTTTGTAAACTAAGTACTCATTTTCTATATCACCTTGAGAATGTCTGGGGCGATAGGGTTGGGTCCCCTAGATGAAAATGATACAACATTAGGTGCCGTGACATCCTTCCATGTCTCACCAACCAGAATAGTGGCAATCGGAGTTCTATCAGGGATTCAAAGTATTTCATTAGGATATTGAAGAAAGTAAGCAATCCATAATGATTGATTTAAAGATAATCAGTAGAGAAATTTATTTACTCTGTTGATCTGATGTAGTTTAAAATTGTGAGACCATCTTCTACACTAATTATTGTTGCTGGCAAAGGGAAGCTGTAACCAACATCAGTAATGGATGAGTCAGCCATAATGGCTCCCACACCATTGGCTAATAGAATGCTAGTGCCAACGACGGCTCCTTCGCAGAAAACAATCTTTCCTTGTACTTTGTATGAATTCAGGTCACCATTATAGCAATATTTTGAAATATCCGGGTCAGCACCTGCAGAGTAGTTTGCAGCATCTCCACCCCAAATCAAGGGAAGTGATGTTCCATTGAGGTTGAAGCTATTAATGGCGATACCCTTCATTAGATCATTCAAAGAATTTGTATGGTATTAGTGAAGAGTACTCTATTGAAATGCTATCTTTTGAATAGAACAAGTTCAATCGAAAACTCACAGTATAGACTTGTCCATTGCCAAGCACAACTTGAGCAACAAATTTTCTGTCAATGGTGCTCGCAGCAACAGTTAATATCCAAGGTGCATGATTGGCGAGGCTTTGTGGGTAAGGCCCAGAGTTTCCAGCAGAACATGAGGTCAAGATGCCTTTTTTCATGGCATGGAAAGACCCAATAGCAATTGGTTCTTTGAAGTATGGACTAAACCCAATGAAACCAAGGGACACTGAAATAATGTCAACTCCATCTGCTATTGCATCGTCAAATGCTGCTAGGACGTCTGCTGAGTAACATCCAGATGACCAGCAAACTTTGTACATTGCAATCCTTGCACCAGGAACTCCACCTCTTGCAGTTCCTTCAGCTAGCCCAAAGTAGCTTGCTCCAGCTACCTCCCTTCCTGCAGCTGTTGAAGATGCATGGGTTCCATGACCCTTGGAGTCCCTTGGAGATTTGATGTCTGTTATGCCATAGAAGCGTTTACTGTTGTAGTAACGGGCTCCAATGATCTTGCTGTGATTTTAAAATTTATGTGAGTAGCAATCTGAGATGAATCCCTAAAAGATTAATGTAATTATGTCTTAAGTTTGTGCCTCGAGTTATGTAATAGTAACCTGTGTCCCCTGTCCCAAAAGGATCATGAGTCCCAAGTATAGAAAAATCTTCAAAATGTAGTGACTCATCTTTATTTGTTTCAATTAGGATTGCAACCTTTTTTAAGTCAGTGGTTATTTTCCATTAATACCAAAAACTCCACAATGGTATCTCTGTTTAATAGTCAATGCCTTCAGAGTCACTAACATGGCCAGTTTATTTTTTCTTTGAAATTTTCTCAATTTCATTAATTCTTATTCATCTAATGAGTAATGACTAATGGTGTTTATACCCATGGCAATCCTCACATAAGTACAAGGCAGAAAGAGAGCTCACTTGTTACAGGTGAAGTTGGCACCTTGGCATTTACCCTTCCATTTACTAGGTGGAGAGCTAAGTCCTTCATCATTGAAGCTATCGGATTCTGGCCAGATTCCTGCAACTCAACAGATGCAAAAAAAAACTGCAAATTTTAGCATTTGCTTTGTATTTTTGCAAAGCAAGATGATGACAATTGTGTACTTAATATAATAACCTGTGTCAAGAAACCCAATAATGACATCTCCTTCATGAGGGCTTCCAACTTTGCCTTTGGAGGGGAAACCCATGAAGTCCCATGACCTCGTAGTGTGAAGCTCTAGTATTTGGTTTGGAAGCACTGAAATTACACCTTCCATTTCTGCAACACATTTCAACGGCTTTTAGCACACAAACGGGAGTAAAATTTCATTCCTTGCCACTAGTTTGACACTCACCTGAGAATTTTGCAGCTTCTTCATCAGTTAATTTCGCTGCAAATCCATTAAAACTCTTCCCATAACTGTAGATTAGTGACTCTTTGGCGGTTGAAGTACTGCAATTAAAAAAAAAAAAAAGGGTATATGCTTGAGATAATTCAAAAGTTAAAGCAGTTATGGGAAGGGATTTATATTAGGAATGAAGCATGTTACACTATGAACAAGTTAAGCCCTTTGGGTGGTTTCCAGTTATAAAAGTGATGACCTTGAAGTGTAATTCTGCTTTGGAGTGTAAACTAGAACTCTCTTGATTGTTATATAATCTAAAAATGTCACATTACTCACACTTCGCAGCTCAATCTAAAATTTTCTCCCAACAATTGTTTAGATTGTCTGTCACTGTTTTCATGTCTATCTCTATCATGTCCAAGATCACTATTTGGTTCCTGTTGACACATCTTAAAATAACTACTCGTTCGCTCTACATAACTTTAGCATGCACCATAATACCTTGATAGATATAAGTTCCCTTTGCATTATCACATATCAGCTTCGAGGCTCTAGCATGGTTATTAGTAATTACAGTAACTGTACATAGCTTTTAATTGCCGTAGTTTTGAACTATTAGAACTCCTAACACTAATTATAGGGTGTTAACTTAACTAGAAGACTTGTGATCAATTATGACATTATGTAGTGACAGGCTAAAAGTTATAACACCTTCCAAGTACTCCCTCTAGCATGGAATGATGCGTTGATTCCACAGAAAAATCTCCTTGAGGCTTCTCTCCCATGTATACAATGTGAACCTGTACGTAACACAAACTCCTTAATAAATAAACCATGTTGAATTACTTTTGGACATTAAATAGACTAAATTTAAAATTTGAAAACCAATGTACCTTCCTTTCCAGGCCATGGCAACTCATCAGAAGAGCTGCTAGTAATAATGTGTGCAAAAGAATATGTAGCACTGCCTTGGCCATTGGTATTGAACTTTGTTCAACTGTAAGAGTCTTAAGTCGATGCCTTACAAGATAAAACTCTATGGTATTTATACAAGAAACGAAAACTTGAAATATCTGCTTGCTGTTTCTACCATCATTTGTCAAGCTTCACTTGTTTCTGTTTTGTTGTAGTCCCCAAATTATTGTCACCAAAATATGTTAAAAAAACATTATATATATTAAGAGCTTGCTATTGCCAATTTCAATTGACCAAATTAAAAAGCTGATTATATTATTGTTTTGGTCGTCTTTGCACTTCAATTTTATTTTGCCACTAGCTCAAAAAATATGTACAATTATTTAGGCATGCCGTCATGGTAATTGTCCGAGTCTCCCTAGTTAGAGTTTTACCATTTCTTTTTGTAATAACAATTTATTATCATCTTTTGTCTTATTTTTTACACGTATGTGCCCTCGCCTGCTTATGGGAAATTCGGTACACTTCTCTTTGATGATTCTGTCTTGAGTATTGGAATTGTTTAGCTTTGTTTAACAGGAAAATATATAGTACAGTAAACTACTCATTCATTTTTATTTTATATTTTAAATTGAATCAAAGACTAATATTTGTCGAGCAGAATAATATACGGTCACTCTATGTTGATCTATGTTTTCCTCACCCATGTGCTGCGATTCTATTGCAAACTTAAATAGTTGCAGTCCTCACCCATGTGCTATGATTCTATTGCAAACTTAAAAGAGTAGCAGAAAACATGCTCCATGCATCAAGAGGAGTGGAGTAAAAGAGATTTTGGGGGAGATTACCAACCAGCTACAGGAGAAGCAGAACAGATTACACAAACTCGACATGGAGCCTAGGACTTAAAAAAGGCTTTTAATGGTTAGATAGATATAGCAGAACAGATTACACAAACTAGACATGGAGCCTAGGACTTAAAAAAAAATTAAAAAAAAAAAGGTTTTTAAATGGTTAGATAGATATCATGTATGTATGACTTACATAAATTTATATTAAAATTTCATTGACTATAGTACAAACAAATTTTTATGAAAGAAGATGAATTAATTATTACATATAAAGGATGTGAGGCCTAAGAGTCTTTTATATATATATATATATATAAATATATTACCTGTTCAAAGGTAACAGTAATTATCCAAAATTATTTGACTTAAATTGTTTTTTTTTTTCCCTATAACGACTTAAATTGTTTTAAACATAAGAGTAGGTAGATTTTTTTTTTTTTTTTTTTTTTTTTTTTTAAAGTTAAAAATTGTTCTACATTAGTGGACCACTTCATGTAGCAAATGTGAAGAATATCCATAATTGAAATCTATTCCTTTCATACTTCAAAGTTCAAACTAATGATGTATCCAGTGTTGGGTTTTTTTACTTAATAATACATATTTAAAAAATTATTTAACCAAATAGAACTGCCTAAGTTATTCTTGAAGGAGATGTCCTGTTTGTTATTGATTCTCTTCCTCTTCTCTCCTCCTTGACCAAGCTTCACTGGTAATTTCTGATGACCTGAACCAGTTGTTTCTTTTGCAAACCTTCTCCTTTTGGACTGCTTCTCAGATGTTGGTTGATTCCCTTTTGGTTTATTAATAAAATTTCTTATTCAGGACACACACACACACACACAAACTTTGACTCTCTCAAAAGGATTTTCAACATTTCATGTGAAATAGAGTTTCAATCCACAATTAAAAATCTGGTAGATCAAAACCATATGCAAATTATTTGGTGATTCGAGTTAAATGAAAAGAAATAAAGAAATATACGACATTACTATTGGAAAACTTTGGACAACCCACATACCAACTCCTACTAACACCAAAACACCAAATGAACATCTATCATAAGACCATATCAGCAGGTCTACAACCACAAACCCAAAGATAGAAGGCCATACAGGGCTAGAGCACCCTAAGCTTTTTATTCAGGTGACTAAGAAACTGGCAAGACTAAGCTAGTTTTTTTATCAATTTGGTGGAGGGAAGAAAATGACATCAGAAGTCCTCTTTGAGGTGAAAAGCTTCTCTGTATCAGCATCCACATCGAATGAAGCCTGGAGAACCGAAGGAGATAGAGCCTTCCAAACAGAAGTCCTTCCAGCTAAATGAGTGAATATTGGACTGCTACAGAAAAAACATAGTCATATGAGTCATAAAAACTTCACTAGAAACAATTATACACAATTTAATATTAAATTGCCTATCCTGCTGAGTTCTTTATGTTCATCGTCTCCCACACGAGCATATTCAATAAGCAGAACACCTAAAGACTAAAAAAAAGCAGTAGCTTAACACAAATGTGACAACGTGTTGTGGAAAAAGTCTTACTTGGGGGTGGTGATGATAGAGAACCACTCCATACCCTCAGGAGAGGCAATTTTTGAAACAACAAAAATCCTTGGCACGATGAACAAATTACCCGCCTTAAGAGTTGTTTCCAAGACCCTATGGCCATCAACACCGACAACCTGAACACGGCCACTACCCCTAACAATATAAGTCACCTGCAATGCCGAGTCACAAGAAAATCCAGGAGAGCACATGGCATTTCCATCCAATCTAACAAGGTCAGCCCCAAGCCCAACTTCACCAACCAAAGGAAGGTTATTAGTGCTCAAGACCACAACCCTTCCACCTTTCGTAATGTCCACATCTAAAGTAGCCTCCTCACAATTCAATGCCATACCCAATCGATGTTCCTTCTTTGGCTCTGGCATTTTAAAGTTCCCATCAAGCTTGACAATTCCAATGCCTGATTGCTTTCCGACAAGGATTTTCACAACATTCTCACCCAAGTCCCACGCTCGGCTCACAAACTCAGTTGAGAACCCAGTGAAGATCCCATTGGAACCGGTCAGGAAAAACTCAGTAAACTCACCAGCTTTGTGAGCTTTTGAAGTATCTCCCAAGAAAAGAACAATTAACTCAGTGTCCTCTTCGTTGTACCACCATGTAACCACGCCAAAAGGAAGGGCAATGGCATCACCCTTCTTAATTGCGAGGACCTTCTCTTCTGATTTAGGAAGCACAATTCCAGCCACACCATTTTCAATGGGAAAAAAAATATATCAATGAGGAGTAAGTTAACATGTTGCATAGTACTACACAATGAATGGCTGAACGAGTTTGGATCATACTTATCATTACACTGTAAAAAGTTTTGTAGACAACATGTTTAGCAAAATTATTAATTACATCATTAAAGAAAATTAATGATTGCTTACTCTTCTGCTACGTATGGTCAGTAGCAGAGTACTACATTACTACTCTTTCAATTTTTCAAAGATCAAGTCATCACATCAAATCATTCCTATCCAAAAGTCTTTGTTCTTTCCAAAATTTATTTATTCCTCCATAATAATTCAAACAACCAGATTACTTTGATTGTTTGTTTTCTTTTATTTCTTCCACAGTTTTCAAACAAACAGTAGTCTCCTTCCACAATTTTTCAACAAATAAAGAAGAAGCAGAAGCAGATGCAGATGTAGATGCATATGCAGAAGTCAGAAGCAGATTTGTAGCCTTTCTTCCATAGTCTTCTATTCTTTTCTTTTTTTTTTACTTGTTTTCCTTTTTTTCTTTTTCTGGGAAGATATGATGTTGGAGATTTATTTTGAGCAATGTTTGTTTTGTGACTTTTTGGGAACCGTCAAACCCAAGTCCAATTTTGAAAACCAGGCGGTTTGACCGCTGTTCGAAAGGTTCATTGAAAATTTAAAATTTTCGGTATTGATAGTTTAAAAAACTGGAATGATAGATGGTTTCGGTTATCGTGGTCTGACTGGCCGGTCTGATTTGGATTTCAAAACCTTGCAAAAAAGGCCTACCACAGTCCCATACTTGAATCTATTGTTTGACTAATGTTCACTGAATACAGTTTTCAGAAAATTGTATCATATTTTCCTTATTCAAATAGGATTTTGAAAAAGGCTAAGAAGATATTTCCAAGATACAGAAAATGTTTTTAATGGCATAGTTATAAATAAATTGAAAACGGTAGACGTTACATATTTGTTCAAACTCTTCTATCTCTTAAATTGAGGAGTTTATTTTTATCACAAACAAAATTTTCACATGTCAAATTTGAAACTTATCATTATTAAAAAAAAAATTTTTTTAAAAAGCAACATGAACTCTATTCTCTTATCCTTATCCACACAAAAAAAGTAATATACGGATTCTATATGTTACTTTTTGTAAATTTTGTTTTTTGTTTTTTTTTAAATCTCAAAAATAGAAATGGTCTACCTATCAATTTTTTTTAGTATTTGGAAAATTGTCCTTAAAAGTAGGAGCCAAACATGTATAATATAAAAATTATTATCTGAAAATTAGTTTCAATTTCAATTTTATGAAAATTGTTTTTATACTATTTTGAAAAAAAAAAAAAAAAAAAAAAAAAAAAAGAAAAAGAAAAAACTTTGTACCAATTAGGCCTTAAAACATTGTGGGGCCTTTTTTTGTGACTTGTCAGCACCAAGTCCAATGGCTAGATATAGGCCCTCTAAAAATCTTGGGCTTTCAAGGTGTAGAGGGTTTTGAGGGGAGTCAGGTTTGGTTCATCCACAAAAAGTGAGTCTGTTTTGTTTTACTGAATTAACATGTACACAACAACAAATCCAAAAGAACCAAAAAGAGAAACAACAATGATACTTAAGGCTCCGTTTGGTTCGACTGAAATTGATTTCCGGAAATCAATTTCCGGAAAATCGCGCGTTTGGTTGTCAAGTAAAATTCGGTCAAACTGAAAACATTTTCAGTTTGACCGGAAAATAAGCCTAAAACGACTGAAATTGGTTTCAGTCGTTATTTTCACTTCAATTGATTTCCTCTCCTCTCTCACATGCACAAACCTCTTCCACACGCACTGCTCTGTCAAGCTCCAATCCGCTCACGACTCGACGCAGCCAAGCTCCGATCCGGAAAATGGCCCAGTAACGATCCAAGCTCTACGCACTCGACGGAAATCGCGCCGATCCACTCCGATCCGTGAACGATCCAAGCTCGACGCACTCGACGAACATCACTCCGATCCACTCGAACCCAGCTTCGATCCGCTCACGAGCCAAGCTCCGATCCACTCCACACCGGAAACGAAACAAGCTCCGATCCACTCCAAGCGAATTCCGACAGAAATCACGCCGATCCACTCCGATCCGCTCCGATCCACTCCAAGCGAATTCCGACCCACACTCCGATCCACTCCGATCCGCTCCGATCCAAGCTCCGATTAAGTCGACGCTCACGGTGAGTTTTCTGAACACGTTTCTCACTCCGATCTCATTTTTCTCCGACCCACCCTCATTTCTCCGGTCCACTGTTTTTCCATTTCTGGTCGACAACCCCATTTCTCCGATCCACAAATCATCACTTCCGTTCTCACTCCGACCCACTGTCATGCTTGTTCATTAATTTTTTTTTTATTATTATATATAAATTTTCCGTAAATATGATTGTAAAATGTGGAATTAATTTATTGTATTTTTTTCTCTCTTTGGTTGACTGTGGCATTTTTATTTCCTTGATAATGAGTATTGGGTGTAGTTGATTTGTTCAGTGGGTTGCAAAAATTAGATGTGGGTACCGTTGCTTTCGGTACAAATTTTGTTGATGTAAAAATAGTTGTTGTGGTGAGAGTTGTTGCTGTTCTGTGAGTTGTGTATTGTGTATTGGAGCTGCTTGTTGTGTATTGTGTATTGGAGTTGTGAAATTTGTATTGGAGCTGGTTGTTGTGTATTGTGTATTGGAGTTGTGAATTCTGTATTGGAGCTGGTTAATGTGTATTCTATATTGGAGTTCTATATTCTGTACTGGAACTGGTTGTTGTATACTGTGTATTGGAGTGGCTGCTGCTGTTACAATTGAACATGCTATTAATTAAATATTCTTCAAGAATTTAATTTTGTTGGTAGTACAATTATACATAAAAGGAATGCTGTGATTTGTTGATAAATATATTGATTGTGAAAATCAGAATATACTGAAAATTTTGTACTCGTTATTAATGTGGTTTTAATGTTTTCTATAAGTGGCTGTTTTTATTTATTGTGTAATTAATAGCATATTTGTTTACATACCTCTTAAACGACAATGTTTGTGACTTTTTAGATGAAGAAAAAAACCAAATCCGCAATTCTTGCCTCAGTTGCATCTGTCCTCATTGCGGGGGTTACATTGTTAAAGACATTGCGACGTAGACGTAGACAATTGCCCAGAGCGCCTTATGTTAATCATGCAGTTGAGAGAGAGGAATACATAAATAGTATTCTGCATGGAAGTGAGGGTCATTGTGTGAATCAAATTAGGATGAAGCCTATAGCTTTCCACAACTTATGTCACATCCTCACTGAGGGGGAGTACGTACGCCCGACTGTTCACATGTCTATTACGGAGCAAGTATTTATTTTCTTACACATTATTGGTCATAATGTGAGGTTTTGTGTAATGGGTAGTCGGATCTATAGATCAACTGAGACTGTTCATAGATATTTCAAGGTCGTCCTTAGGGGGGTCTTGAAATTATATAGATCTCTAATAAGACTGCGTAGCGAAGATACACCCCTAGAGATAAGGAATAGCAGAAGGTTCTACCCATATTTTCAGGTAAATATTCCGACTTGTGTATTTTTGTAAATTGTGAATGAACCAAGTGTAATTTTAAATCATTATGTCTGTCGAAAATTAGGATTGTGTTGGAGCAATAGATGGTACACATGTTCGTGCATCTGTGCCACCTGAAATACAAGGAAGATTTCGTGGTCGTAAAGATGGAACCACGCAAAATGTGTTAGCTGCCATTAGTTTTGATTTAAAGTTCACTTATGTATTGGCTGGATGGGAAGGCAGTGCACATGATTCACGTGTGTTAAATGATGCGTTTGCTAGGCCAGGGGGATTTACAATTCCCGAAGGTATTATACGATTACTTCACCTTTTAGGATTATTAGTTTAATAAATATTATGTGTTTTCCTAAGCATAGTAGTGATTTGGTTTTATTTTTTAATATATGTAGGTAAATATTATCTCGGTGATGCTGGGTATGGTAATAAAAATGGTATATTGTCACCTTATCGGAGTGTGCGATATCACTTGAAAGAGTTTAGTGATCGTCCTCCTGAGAATGCGCAAGAATTGTTCAACCTCCGACACTCTTCATTGAGAACTACCATTGAGCGAGGGTTCGGAGTGTTGAAGAAACGTTTCCGAGTGTTGGATGCAGAACCATTTTGGTCTTTTGAAACCCAAGTGAAAGTGGTTTTAGCATGTTGTGTGGTTCATAATCACATTATGGGTGTTGAACCAAATGACCATATTATGGAATATGCAATGAACGAAGTAGAGTCTAGTGACCCCCCACGAGAAACACAATCACGTCGGGAGTCCATTGAAGACAGTAGACTGTGGAATGCTAAGAGAGATGAGATATGCCAAGCTATGTGGTCTGATTATACTATGAGTGTAGAGTAGTAACATGTTTAGATTTCTATTGTTGTAATATGTGTTTGTTGTTTATGTGTATTGTGAAGACAATGTATTTATTAGAAACTTGTAGTGGTGTAATGAAAAAGTATTTGCAGCATTACATTGTTATTTTATGGTATTACATTGTTATTTTATGGTATTACATTGCCATTTTCAGTGTTAGCATGTTTCATTTTGTTGTGCGCATTTATAAGCGTGGTTGTATGTGTATTGGAGTTGTGTTTGGATAGTTTTTCATATTCCGAGCGTATTTACTAAATGCTACTCTCATTTGTAAATGCTACTCTCACTATACAATTTTCATATGTAGTGATGTCAAAGAGTAAAGAAAAAGTGAGCAGCAAACAATTCAGGTGGTTGCCGCCTATGCATGAAACAATGCTTAGGATACTTGCACAAGAGGCGCATAAGGGCAATAAGCCCTCAAGCACTTTCAAGGCAGGGTCCTTTGCACTTGTTGCAAAGGAGATAACTGCCCAATTTGGGGTCGAGTGCCACCCATCGTATGTAGAGAATCGGATGCGGACTTTAAGGACTATGTGGTCCACCATTCAAACCATTCGGAAGAAGAGTGGTTTTGGTTGGGATGACAACCTCAAAATGATAACATGCGACCCAAAGACTTATCAAGAAGAAGTCATGGTATGGCTTCCAACTATACTTTATGCAACTGTATAATTTCTTTATGCAATTGTGTTGGTTGAGAAACTCACTTGCAAAAGATCATAAATATTGAATTGAATATTGAATTTATGAGTGCAGTGATTATTGCATTGTTATTATTCCTTTCTTTCTCCCTTACAGGCGCATAGAAAGCATGCCGAATTTCTGAACAAAAAAATTGACATGTATGATGAACTAGCCATAGTTGTCGGGAAGGACACTGCGACAGGAGGCTTTTCTAAGTCTTATGTGGATCTTGAGCGTGAGCCACATAATGCCGATGAAAGTGTTGAATATGTCGCAGACAATGTGGAAGAAGATGTAGTCGACAAAGGGAAGAATACTGTTGAGTCATCCACAACAGGGTCGGGAATTTCCAAGTCCCGGAAAAGAAAGCATTCAGTTTCTAATGCTGATGAAAGTGTGCTGACTGATCTATCTGATCAGCTGAAGGAAATAGCGGTGGCTTTGAAAGAAATCAACCGAGGCCCAGTTGATTACACAGCTCTTTATAATGAGGTGATGACTATGATGGCAGATGGGTATAGCGAAGATATGCTCGCTACTGCGTTTGACCATCTCTGTGAGAATGAAAAGACAGCACGAGGATTTCTAGCAAAGAATGCTAGGCTGAGGAAGCTGTGGTTGGATAGTTTTTTGTTCACGCAACTTTGAGTATTTGTGTATTTTATGTTGACTATGACCGTAGCTTTAGGAGTTAATTGGAGTTGTAGTACTAGTATTGACGTAAATCAAGTATTTGTATTATTCAGATACCATATGTAGGTATCATTTTTGTACACCGTGGAGGTGTAATAGCAAACACTAGAACGATTGATGCGGCTATTTTTATTTGAATGAAGATGGGTAGATTCAAAGTATTATTTTTGATGTTGAAGTGGATGAATATTTTTGTATTGTTACAGATGTGTTTAGGCAATGCAGATGCTTGAATTTGGATGAATATTTATGTATTGTTACAGGTTTATTTAGGTAATGCTGCACAAACCAAACATGAGAAATGATTTTCTGTAAAAAAATGAATTTCATTTTCCGGAAAATATTTTCCGGAAACAAACGCTGGAAATGATTTTCCGTAAATCTCATTTCCGTAAAACGAATTCCGGAAACAAACACCAGAATCTCATTTCCGTAAAACGAATTTCGTGCGCAGCCAAACACCTGAATACATTTTCCTTTCCGGAAAATAGCATTTCCGGAAAATAAAATATTTTCCGGAAATGCTTTTACGCAACCAAACGCAGCCTTAGTTATATTCAGCCAAAATCATTACAGTTACCAACAAGGGATGGGTCACAAAGTCTTAGGAATGAGGAATGAGGAATGAGGAATGAGTATAGTGTGGGATTTAGGAATGAGTATAGTGTATGGGTGATGCCTATTCTGTGGCAGGATGTTTTTCTTATGCCAAGAGAATGAGATGTTGATAATTAGCTTTTGGGTGTTGGATCCTTGCCTTTGCTTTGTTGGATCCACGCTCGTGGGTTCTTGCACTTGTTCAAGTGACCCATATCTATTGGGCTTATCATTTACTCTAGGCCTAGGTGCCCTTTAAACATTGGGTAGCAACAAACATGATCATGTCAATAAAATTGGCTTGTAATTTGTAATCTGTGTCGAAAACAACATTTCGCTTTTAATAAAAATGAAATTTTCTTTATTTTTAGTAGATTGTAAAGTTAAGCCAGAATGATATTAAAACTTTTCATGTTTTCCATTTTGTGTGAGATAGATATAAATATTTAGAGATATATAGATCAACAATGCCAATGATAGGGATAAGAGAAGGGCATAGAGACTAAGAGAGGTGCCTCCAACATTAAGTTTTATTATTTCAATTCTTGTTCAACTTGTAAAAACGATACAAATTTGAAATGTCATCCCAAATACACATACAAATCTCAATACTAGTGATGTAACTTTATTGTCTATTGTTAATAACTTGGGACCTCAAAAAGTTGGGAAAAAAAATTGTATGCAAATTTGGCCGCCAAGACTTATTGTCAATATTTGTGTTTGAGGATCCCATTCTTGTGATACATGGAAGAAACTCTGAGATTTGCTTTCTTCTGAGACATTGAGGAGGAAGGGTATAGAGTACCAGGGAGAATTGTGTATACTACAAGTGGGCTTCTCACCGCATAATGCCCATATTTCCATACGATTGCACCAGATATGATTGGCTGTTGTGCAATCTTTGGACCATAGACCAACACTGTAAACGATTTTTTCTCTCCAATAGCGGAGAATGACAACACAGAAGGTTCCACAGTTACATCAATACAGGCTGGTATGTATGTACTAAGAGTGTAGGTTGAGTTTGGTGGGCCAACATTAGTGACTGTCCTAGTGAATACAGCCATAATCTGCTGGCCATCTTCCACGGCAACAGAGAATGAAGGATAGTTAAGGTTCCATGCTCTTCCAGGCTTTGAGGTATTGCAAAAGCTGCTGTTGTCTCCGGTGATGAGTCTTAACGTGGTGGTATTGTATCCTTGCATGCACAGGAATTTTAAGTAGTCTGCCTCATATGCATCATAGACGAGCCCAGGGTCTACTGCTTGCAATGGGTTGATGTGACCGGATCCATAAGCAAATTCAAGGTCTTCATGCTTCTTTGGGTCCACAATATAAGCTATTCATGACAAAAGTTCGGTCACTGAGAGAGAGACTAACGATGATTTATAATGTTTTTCCATGTCAGTGTGGCTAATTTCTTACATAGTCTATAATGTTGAATCTTTCTGCCGTTTTCATAGGTTTTGTCATGTCAGTTTATAAACCTTTTATAGTAAAATTAAGGGAATTTAACATTTTCTATGAGGAAATAGTCTTGAAAATAATCGTGTTCTAGAAGTCAAGTTTGTTACTTCACCTGTGGTCATAAGGGCAGATTTAATGGCAGCAGGTGACCAGTACGGACGAGCAGCCTTAACATAGGCAGCTGCACCACTAGTGTGAGGGCAAGACATCGATGTCCCAGAAATTATGTTGAATTTGACACTCCTAGTGTCGTCCAGGTCCACGGAAGGTGGGGCCACAGGAGACCAAGCAGCAAGAATATCTACTCCAGGAGCTGTGAGATCAGGCTGCATATATATCATCCAAACATAATTTTAACATGCTAAGCCATGTTCTAAAACTAAAACTAAAACTAAAACTATAGAAGAAAACAATTTTGTAAACTAAGTACTCATTTTCTATATCACCTTGAGAATGTCTGGGGCGATAGGGTTGGGTCCCCTAGATGAAAATGATACAACATTAGGTGCCGTGACATCCTTCCATGTCTCACCAACCAGAATAGTGGCAATCGGAGTTCTATCAAGGGTTCAAAGTATTTCATTAGGATATTGAAGAAAGTAAGCAATCCATAATGATTGATTTAAAGATAATCAGTAGGGAAATTTATTTACTCTGTTGATCTGATGTAGTTTAAAATTGTGAGACCATCTTCTGCACTAATTATTGTTGCTGGCAAAGGGAAGCTGTAACCAACATCAGTAATGACTGAGTCAGCCATAATGGCTCCCACACCATTGGCTAATCGAATGCCAGTGCCAACGACGGCTCTTTCGCAGAAAACAATCTTTCCTTGTACTTTGTATGAATTCAGGTCACCATTAGAGCAATATTTTGAAATATCCGGGTCAGCACCTGCAGAGTAGTTTGCAGCATCTCCACCCCAAATCAAGGGAAGTGATGTTCCATTGAGGTTGAAGCTATTAATGGCGATACCCTTCATTAGATCATTCAAAGAATTTGTATGGTATTAGTGAAGAGTACTCTATTGAAATGCTATCTTTTGAATAGAACAAGTTCAATCGAAAACTCACAGTATAGACTTGTCCATTGCCAAGCACAACTTGAGCAACAAATTTTCTGTCAATGGTGCTCGCAGCAACAGTTAATATCCAAGGTGCATGATTGGTGAGGCTTTGTGGGTAAGGCCCAGCGTTTCCAGCAGAACATGAGGTCAAGATGCCTTTTTTCATGGCATGGAAAGACCCAATAGCAATTGGTTCTTTGAAGTATGGACTAAACCCAATGAAACCAAGGGACACTGAAATAATGTCAACTCCATCTGCTATTGCATCGTCAAATGCTGCTAGGACGTCTGCTGAGTAACATCCAGATGACCAGCAAACTTTGTACATTGCAATCCTTGCACCAGGAACTCCACCTCTTGCAGTTCCTTCAGCTAGCCCAAAGTAGCTTGCTCCAGCTACCTCCCTTCCTGCAGCTGTTGAAGATGTATGGGTTCCATGACCGTTGGAGTCCCTTGGGGATTTGATGTCTGTTATGCCATAGAAGCCTTCACTGTTGTAGTAACGGGCTCCAATGATCTTGCTGTGATTTTAAAATTTATGTGAGTAGCTATCTGAGATGAATCCCTAAAAGATAAATGTAATTATGTCTTAAGTTTGTGCCTCAAGTTATGTAATAGTAACCTTTGTCCCCTGTCCCAAAAGGATCTTTGAAAATCACTTATGATTTTAGTCCCAAGTATAGAAAAATCTTCAAAATGTAGTGACTCATCTTTATTTGTTTCAATTAGGATTGCAACCTTTTTTAATTTAGTGGTTATTTTCCATTAATACCAAAAACTCCACAATGGTATCTCTGCTTAATAGTCAATGCCTTCAGAGTCACTAACATGGCCAGTTTATTTTTTCTTTGAAATTTTCTCAATTTCATTCATTCTTATTCATCTAATGAGTAATGACTAATGGTGTTTATACCCATGGCAATCCTCACATAAGTACAAGGCAGAAAGAGAGCTCACTTGTTACAGGTGAAGTTGGCACCTTGGCATTTACCCTTCCATTTACTAGGTGGAGAGCTGAGTCCTTCATCATTGAAGCTATCGGATTCTGGCCAGATTCCTGCAACTCAACAGATGCAGAAAAAAAACCTGCAAATTTTAGCATTTGCTTTGTATTTTTGCGAAGCAAGATGATGACAATTGTGTGCTTAATATAATAACCTGTGTCAAGAAGCCCAATAATGACATCTCCTTCATGAGGGCTTCCAACTTTGCCTTTGGAGGGGAAATCCATGAAGTCCCATGACCTCGTAGTGTGAAGCTCTAGTATTTGGTTTGGAAGCACTGAAATTACACCTTCCATTTCTGCAACACATTTCAACTGCTTTTAGCACATAAACGGGAGTAAAATTATATTCTTTGCCACTAGTTTGACACTCACCGGAGAATTTTGCAGCTTCTTCATCAGTTAATTTCGCTGCAAATCCATTAAAACTCTTCCCATAACTGTAGATTAGTGACTCTTTGGCGGTTGAAGTACTGCAATTGGAAAAAAAAAAAGAAAGGTATACGCTTGAGATAATTTAAAAGTTAAAGCAGTTATGGGAAGGGATTTATATTAGGAATGAAGCATGTTACACTATGAACAAGTTAAGCCTTTTGGGCGGTTTCCAGTTATAAAAGTGATGACCTTGAAGAGTAATTCTGTTTTGGAGTGTAAACTAGAACTCTCTTGATTATTATATAATTTAAAAATGTCACATTACTCACACTTCGCAGCTCAATCTAAAATTTTCTCCCAACAATTGTTTAGATTGTCTGTCACTGTTTTCATGTGTCTATCTCTATCATGTCCAAGATCACTATTTGGTGCCTGTTGACACATCTTAAAATAACTACTCATTCGCTCTACATAACGTTAGCATGCACCATAATACCTTGATAGATATAAGTTCCCTTTGCATTATCACATATCAGCTTCGAGGCTCTAGCATGGTTATTAGTAATTACAGTAACTGTACATAGCTTTTAATTGCCGTATTTTTGAACTATTAGAACTCCTAACACTAATTATAGAGTGTTAACTTAACTAGAAGACTTGTGATAAATTATGACATTATGTAGTGACAGGCTAAAAGTTATAACACCTTTCAAGTACTCTCTCTAGCATGGAATGATGCGTTGATTCGACAGAAAAATCTCCTTGAGGCTTCTCTCCCATGTATACAATGTGAACCTGTACGTAACACAAACTCCTTAATAAAGAAACCATGTTGAATTACTTTTGGACATTAAATAGACTGAATTTAAACTATGAAAACCAATGTACCTTCCTTTCCTGGCCATGGCAACTCATCAGAAGAGCTGCAAGTAATAATGTGTGCAAAAGAATATGTAGCACTGCCTTGGCCATTGGTATTGAACTTTGTTCAACTGTAAGAGTCTTAAGTTGATGCCTTACGAGATAAAACTCTATGGTATTTATACAAGAAATGAAAACTTGAAATATCCGCTTGCTGTTTCTACCATCATTTGTCTAGCTTCACTTGTTTCTGTTTTGTTATAGTCCCCAAATTATTGTCTCCAAAATATGTTAAAAAAACATTATACATATGAAGAGCTTGCTATTGCCAATTTCAATTGACCCAATTAATAAGCTGATTATATTATTGTTTTGGTCGTCTTTGTCACTAGCTCAAAAAATATGTACAATTATTTAGGCATGCCGTCATCATAATTGTCCGAGTCTCCCTAGTTAGAGTTTTACCATTTCTTTTTGTAGTAACAATTTATTATCATCTTTGTCTTATTTTTTACGCGTATGTTTCCTGGAGTCAATGGCTGGCCCTCGCGTGCATATGGGAAATTCGGTACACTTTTCTTTGATGATTGTGTCTTGAGTATTGGAAATGTTTAGCTTTGTTTAACAGGAAAATATATAGTACAGTAAACTACTCATTCATTTTTATTTTATATTTTAAATTGAATCAAAGACTAAGCAGAATAATATACGGCCACTCTATGTTGGTCTATGTTTTCCACACCCATGTGCTATGGTTCTATTGCAAACTTAAAAAGTTGCAGAAAACATGCTCCATGCATCAAGAGGAGTGGAGTAAAAGAGATTTTGGGGGAGATTACCAATCAGCTACAGGAGAAGCAGAACAGATTACACAAACTCGACATGGAGCCTAGGACTTAAAAAAAATTTTATTAAAAAAAAATGGTTTTTAATGGTTAGATAGATATCATGTATGTATGGCTTACATAAATTTATATTAAAATTTCATTGACTATAGTTACGCACAAATTTTTATGAAAGAAGATGAATTAATTATTACATATAAAGGATGTGAGGCCTAATAGTTTTTTTTTTTTTTTAACCAATAATATCTTTAACATTAGTGGACCATTTCATGTAGCAAATGTGAAGAATATCCATAATTGAAATGTATTCCTTTCATACTTCAAAGTTCAAACTAATGATCTATCCAGTGTTGGGTTTTTTTACTTAATAATACATATTTAAAAAATTATTTAACCAAATAGAACTGCCTAAGTTATTCTTGAAGGACATGTCCAGTTTGTTATTGATTCTCTTCCTCTTCTCTCCTCCTTGACCAAGCTTCACTGGTAATTTCTGATGACCTGAACCTGTTGTTTCTTTTGCAAACCTTCTCCTTTTGGACTGCTTCTCAGATGTTGGTTGATACCCTTTTGGTTTATTAATAAAATTTCTTATTCAGGAACAACAACAAAAAAAAAAGATGCCAACATTATCATACACATGAGGACTTTCACACTCTCAAAAGGATTTTCAACATTTCAAGTGAAATAGAGTTTCAATCCACAATTAAAAATCTGGTAGATCAACACCATATGCAAAGTATTTGGTGATTGGAGTTAAAAGAAATAAAGAAATATAATACGACATTACTATTGGAAAACTTCGGACAACCCACAAACCAACTCCTACTAACACCAAAACACCAAATGAACATATATCATAAGACCATATCAGCAAGTCTACAACCACAAACCCAAACATAAAAGAGATAGAAGGCCATACAGGGCTAGAGCACTCTAAGCTTTTTATTGCGGAGACTAAGAAACTGGCAAGACTAAGCTAGTTTTTTGATCAATTTGGTGGAGGGAAGAAAATGGCATCAGAAGTCCTCTTTGAGGAGAAAAGCTTCTCTGTATCAGCATCCACATCGAATGAAGCCTGGAGAACTGAAGGAGATAGAGCCTTCCAAACAGAAGTCCTTCCAGCTAAATGAGTGAATATTGGACTGCTACAGAAAAAACAAAGTCATATGAGTCATAAAAACTTCACTAGAAACAATTATACACAATTTAATATTAAATTGCCTATCCTGCTGAGTTCTTTATGAACAATCGTCTCCCACACTAGCATATTAAATAACCAGAACGCCTAAAGACTAAAAAAAAGCAGTAGCTTAACACAAATGTGACAACGTGTTGTGGAAAAAGTCTTACTTGGGGGTGGTGATGATAGAGAACCACTCCATACCCTCAGGAGAGGCAATCTTTGAAACAACAAAAAACCTTGGCACGATGAACAAATTACCCGCCTTAAGAGTTGTTTCCAAGACCCTACGGCCATCAACACCGACAACCTGAACACGGCCACTACCCCTAACAATATAAGTCACCTGCAATGCCGAGTCACAAGAAAATCCAGGAGAGCACATGGCACTTCCATCCAATCTAACAAGGTCAGCCCCAAGCCCAACTTCACCAACCAAAGGAAGGTTATTAGTGTTCAAGACCACAACCCTTCCACCTTTCTTAATGTCCACATCTAATGGAGCCTCCTCACAATTCAATGCCATACCCAATCGATGTTCCTTCTTTGGCTCTGGCATTTTAAAGTTCCCATCAAGCTTGACAATTCCATTGCCTGATTGCTTTCCGACAAGGGTTTTCACAACATTCTCATCCAAGTCCCACGCTCGGCTCACAAACTCAGTAGAGAACCCAGTGAAGATCCCATTGGAACCGGTCAGGAAAAACTCAGTAAACTCACCAGCTTTGTGAGCTTTCGAAGTATCTCCCAAGAAAAGAACAATTAACTCAGTGTCCTCTTCGTTGTACCACCATGTAACCACGCCAAAAGGAAGGGCAATGGCATCACCCTTCTTAATTGCGAGGACCTTCTCTTCTGATTCAGGAAGCACAATTCCAGCCACACCATTTCCTATGGGAAAAAAAATAAATATATCAACGAGGAGTAAGTTAACATGTTGCATAGTACTACACAATGAATGGCCGAAAGAGTTTGGATCATACTTTATCATTACACTGTAAAAAGTTGTGTAGACAATATGTTCAGCAAAATTACTAATTACATCATTAAAGAAAATTAATGATTGCTTACTCTTCTGCTACGTATGGACAATAGCAGAGTACTACATTACCACTCTTTTTCAATTTTTCAAAGATCAAGTCATCAAATCATTCCTATCCAAAAGTCTTTGTTCTTTCCAACATTTATTTATTCCTCCAAAATAATTCAAACAACCAGATTACTTTGATTGTTTGTTTTCCTTTTAATTCAATTAAAAAATCAATCATCTAAAAAGTTTGGTGAAGTTTAATATAAAAATTCAGAACATTACAAAAGATGGAGCAATCAAGAGCATAATAAAAACAAGCAATATTCCATCAAAAGACTGATCAAAATTGCCATGAAATGATTTGAGTCCACCTAGCCCGATGGTAGTGAGTTGTAACTAAACACAACAACTTTGGGCTTCCTACTATGAAACTAAATACCCAAAATTTTAGTTTAACAGATTAATTTATCGCAATCCAAAATTTCACACGATGCACTAAAAGATACCTAGAAAATCCACAAATCACAAACCAGCCCAATTAAGAAAAAAAATAAAAAGTAAATTCCACAATAAAAAACAGAAACCGATTAGATACATATACCTTGAAGTACATAAGCAACCTTGGCAGAATCAGAGTAACGAGGAAGAGCAAAACCATTCTTGTCAAGGGCCAACTTGGCAGCTCCAATATTCCCTTCACGAAGCATGGGAAGCTCAGATGGAGACCAAGCGTGGTACGACCCTCCATTGCCACCGTACACCTCCTTAGCCAACTTTGGAGATAGATCAAGCTCCATTGTTTTTCTTTTACTCTTTTTCTCTTTAAAACCAAAAAAGAAAAATAGAATACCCACCAGTCTATGCTGTGCGTGAAAACTGAAAAGAGAGTGTCAGATATTTATAGTAGCGGCCAGCGGGAGAGTTATTATTGTTGTAGATAAGTATTGCTTCAAAAAGAGAGAGATTCTGAGATAAAGACTGGGTGGGAGAGTACCCGGGTTTAAACAAACAGCATGCCACGCAGGCAAGTTGTTACAAAAGTTGAAAAGGCATGGAAAACCTCGTTGTGGCAGTGAATCCAATCAGTTTCTGAATTCGACGCATAGGGAACGCTACCTGACCAGGGGAATACAAACAAACAACAAATTTTATCCATTCTGATTTTTACATTTATTGGATTACAGATAAATTTTTTTTTATTATTTATTTATAAAATCTAAAACAAAATAGTAGGTAGAGACGTGTTTGAATTTTAATTAGGAAAACATTAGACTAATTTAATTAGGAAACCCATCTTTATTATCTTTCTATACTACACTTTTTTTTTTTTTTGAAACTTATCTTTTTATATTACTAATAAGAGGATTCTTCTATTTTGTCTTTAATTTTTGATGTATTAAAATATTTTTATACAAATTTTAAAATAACATACCCTTTAATTTAATTTTATTTGCTATAAAAGACAACCAAAAAAAAAATTTATTTGCTATAAAAGACAATAAAAATGTTAAAAGCGTAATTTGACATTATTCAAACCATCCAAGACACTATAATCAAGTTCATCTCACTACATATTAGAAGTCAAATCCATCTATTTTCTATTTGATAAGTTTGTTTCCTATTTGAATTCAAATACTCTGAATTATCCTTAATAAAAAAAAAAAATTGGTTACTTTAAAGAAGGAAAAAAAGAAAAGAATGGTTCTATTAAAAAATAATAATAATCAAGCACGTTTTTTCTTTCTTTTTTAATTTTAATCTCAAACAAATCTATACTACTTAAATTACCCTTACAAGCAAATGTAAGAGTTAAAAAGTTAACAAATTGTAATTATTAAGGGGAAAATAAGTCATATTACCGATTTTTAAAATCCTTGAGTTTAGATAAACTTCTACCCTCCCACCACAAAAATTCAAATCTCTTTAAGTTTATCACAACTAAAATTTTGGGTATATTTGCTTCAAAAATTAAAACCATTTGAAAATTCTCATCTATTTGAGTTTTAATTAAGTTTCTCATCTATTTAACAATTATCACTAATCTCCATCCCTCCAACTTTTCTTTTCTCATGCCAAATTCAAAAGTTAAAATCACATTTAAAACTTTATTTTAAAAAAAAAAAAAAAAAACTTCACATTTAAAACTATTATCATCACAATTGGATAAGATATGATCACTTTTAAAATAAGAAAACTACCACACCCAGCACACAATATTTTCCCTCTTCATTGCACTATATCTCCAATTCCTTCATTTTATGCTTATGATCTTGATGCTCGGTGGTGTAGACATCAAAATTTTTATGATGTACCCACAACCGTCCGATTGTTCATGATAAAATACTTGTGATCAAATTAATCTCCAATTGATGAGGTAAATGATTAGCAAATAAAATCAAGTCACATGGCAACATCAAATAAGAAAGTCATATGGCAACGTCAAAAGAAAAAACCTATATGGAAAGTTCTTATTAAATGAAAGACTAAATTAAATTCATATTTAATTCTCAATAAATGCTGAGAGACAATTCCAAATCAAATGCTATTGAGTTGTCTATAAATAGAGGTTTTTCATATGAAAAAACTTGGAGAGAAAAACCCTACTGATACTCTGCCAAAATAGAGAGTCATCTCTAAATCCAAAAGAGCACCCTTGCTTTCTCAAAATCAAGGTTCATTTCTAATTCTTCGAATCAAAGTAGGGATTTTCCTTCAATTTAATTCGAGATCAAGCCAACAGCTCTCAACTCCGAATCAAAACTCAAATACATCCAATTACACATCCAACTTGGAGATATCAAAGTACAATTCAAGATCAAGCTTCATAACCCTTCAGATCATAAAGTTTCTTGGAGATCAAATCAAAAGAGTTTTATTATATTCTTTCATTGTAAAGAGTCATATAGAGAATTGTACTCACATACAAGGACGGAACTACTTAAGCGCTGAGGGGAGCCATGCCCCCTCCCCCCCCCCCCCCCCCCCTCCCCCCAACCTTTGAAAAAAATATATATACTAGTATGTATATTAACAAAAAGAATTTTAATTCTGGTCTTAAATTTATATACTTGGCCCCTCTCCCCAAAAAATTTACAAACTAACCCAAGAAATCCAACAAATAGATAACAAGAAAAATCTGTTAAAAAAAAAAATTGCACATAATAAGAAAAATCTTTGGACAAATCATAAATCCAGTCTAAGCAAAAATAATAACAATAAATCAATTACAAATCCTAGCAAAAAAAATCACAAAAACCCAATAACCTTTACCCAATTTCTCCCTCTCACTTGAGAGCTCTATGCCCCTCTCAAATGACTCCACCCTCATAGCCATAGAAACAACTCCTATGCCATATATTGATCATTTCATCCTCACATTAGTTAGACCTTGAAAATATTAGGACGTGCCACTTAACTTGCAAAACTCTTGATTATAGAATCCTATTATTAAATTTTTTTCAAAAGAAAAAATACAAATAATAATTAATAAATTAATGCTAATAATACAACTTTGTCAACCTCTAATATTGATATTCCAATTTTTTAAAATCTTTGAACAAAGAACTTCAGCCCCCCTTAAGTTTGAATCCCAATTCCATCCTTGCTCACATATATATAAATCAATATAAATTGATAATTTGTTACACTATTTCGTAACTGTGTGATTCTTCTTTTACGAAAATTGTGTGTACAGGTGGGTTTTCTATATATTTCATTTTGGTTGGTAATGGTTTCTTACTTGATTAGATGTCTCTTATTGGTCCAAATTTTCTTTCATATTTACCTTTTGAAAGTGCATAAGTACTTGATTTTTTATTTGAAAAAAATAATGAGCATATTTGACCTTTTTTTTTTTGGTTATGTGCTTAGCTATTCTGATTTTGGAATAGTATTTGATTCTCAAAAAAAAAAAAAATGAAATAGTATACGATGGGATTAGTATGCCTTCACATTCGTGGGATTAAGGTATGGTTTTTTTTAATTTTTTTATTTTATTGTCATTTTATCATTTAATTTTGAATATTGTTTGTCTCCTTCCTTTGCCCTTTTTTTTCGTAGTTTCAGGTTCTAGAATACAAATTTATTTTATATTAGGTGTTCGTTTGGAACAACTTATTTAATTGAAATTGAAAACTTTTTGCCGAAAATGTTAAAAAAAAAAAAGGTTAAAAAATAAGCTGAATAGTACAATGGGGCCATGAATAGTATCAAAAAAATGCTATGGGACCCATGAATAATAACAAAAATAAGCTGAAAGTGGAGATAAATTGAAAAATTCAGCTCATCCCAAATGCACACTGAATATATAATTTGAAGTAGGAAAAAAAAAATCTAAAGTAAAATTTGATTCAAACATGCGCCGGAGAAAGGTATGGTCATTTTCTCCCCACCTTTTACATTTCATTTTTTATCCTATCATTTCACTTTTGTTCAATTGCTCACCTCATTGCTATACCATTTTTTCTTCATAATTTCATATTCACTTTTTTTTATTCACTTTTTTTTTTTTTTAATGCTATTCACGGTTCTTAAGAATCATGAAAAAATTGAAATAGTTTGGGTAAATAGTTTTGGGAATAATTATTATTTTAATCAATAAACAATCAGTGTTAACTAGCCCACTTTTTGATTTCTTTATAGGTTGAAAAGATAGATTAAATGTCAATAGGCCTTTTTTTAAATGGAAAAATTTTCATTCCCCCCAATTTGATATTTAAGTATATATATGATTACATTTATGCTTTGTTACTCATTGATTTGTGATGCAACCTAACACAAAAAATAAATAAATAGACCAACCACACAAAATAATGACTTCATTTTTTTTTTTGATAATTTGATAGTTACATGGGGTGGGGGGGGGGGGGGGGGGAGGATTAAAACACCAAATGTTACCAATTGAGCTAAGAAAAATGCATCACTAAACCCAAAAAAACAAATAAATAAAAAGGAGAATTATTACACGCGCAAAGCGCGTGTGATGAGTCTAGCATGCATATAGTATATTTCTATTGTTCTTCTATACTACCATAAATTTTAACACAATTTTTGTTATAAAGTAATGAAGTGGTTCCTCTATAAAAAAAAAAAAATTAATGAAGTGGTTAACTTTGAACTGTAGACATTCAATTTCAGATAGACTCATCATATTTTCTCACCATTCACAATTAATTAACTACTGAAAAAATATATAGATAAATTTTGAATTAATGATGTATACTACATGATACCAATATTTATATACATAATAATAAGTAAATCTGAGAGAAAATTCAATTAGATTTCAAATTGAAATTCAATTAGAGTTTAATTTTGTGCCACGTGTCTCATCTAATCTAAGTTTTTTTTAATTTTTTGTGCCAAATGAGTTAATTTAGAGTAAAAAGCGAGGAGTCCAATATAAGTAAACCATAAAAAACATAATTTTTGAATGTTTTATATTTATGAGCCTTTTTTTTTTTTTTTTGTAAAACTATATATAATAATAAGTAAAGCTGAAAGAAAATCCAATTAGATTTCAAATTAGAATTCAAGTAAAGTCTAATTTTGAGCCACGTGTCCCATCTAATCTAAGTTTTTAAATTTTTTGTCAAGTGAGTTAATTCAAAGTAAAAATTAGATTTCAATTAGAGTTTAATTTTTCTACATATGTCCCATCTAATCTAAATTTTTTTAATTTTTGTCTCAAATGAGTTAATTTAGTGTAAAAAACGAGGAGTCCAATATAAGTAAACCATAAAAAACATAATTTTTGAATGATTTTATATTTATGAGCCCTTTTTTCAAAAATTACTCATAAATATAAAATCATTCAAAAATGTAAACCAAGAGTAATCATTCAAATGGCAATATAGAGTACTTCTAATACAACTTTTAAGAGTACTTTGTCCACCCTCAAAGGATTAAAAAAATTTAAAAAAAAATTAGTAAATCTCATAGTTTAACATCTAAACTGATAACTATTAAAAAAAAAATTCAAATTCTAACTTGTAAAACAATTAATTATTAACCCAAATCAAATCAAACCAATGGGATAAAGAAAAAGAACCATTAGTATAAAAAAGAAGTGGTTGAAACAATTTAAAAAAAAAAAAAAAAAAAAAAAAAAAAAACTCCACCAAACCAAAAACAAAATTGGAGAAAGAGAGAGAGCATTAACCTTTCTGTCGTGGATAATTTAGAAGGAATAGGGGAGAGACGTGGAAATGAAGTAAGAATAAATTTATATGAAAAGTAAGATGGAAGAGAAAGGGTGGAAGTAGATGAAAGGTTGAACAAAGTGAAACTGTAGAATTTAAGAAGATATAAAGGGAAAAAAATTTTAAAATATAAATTAAGAAAATCAAATGAAAATTGTAAAAATATATAAATATATATATATATATTGGAGGGATGAAAGACTGAACTAAAAAGACAATGGTTGAAGCAAATGAAAAGTTGAACAAAATAAGAATTGCAAAAAAACAAAAAACAAAAAATTAGAAAGATGCTTAAGATGTAGTGCATAAAGAACTTTATAAAATTTATTACAACACTTTCATTATTATATATAGTATAGATATCTTTAGACATTATTTTTGCTTTTGTTATTCTTCATTGATTTCATTATTTAGTTATAAAAATTTAAATTAAAGTAGATAAATATGTAAAGGCAAAATTATATATAATGTTAAAACCACCCAAGATGAATGTGTAAAGTTAATAATCGATTTATATATATATATATATATATATATATATATATATATATATTTTAAATGAATAAAAATAAATTCTAAATTAAAGTAGATGAAAATGAAAAGGAAAAATTATATGTATCGTAAAACCACTCAAGATGAACGTGTAAAGTCAATAATCTATTTATATTTTTTGGTAAAAAAAAAGGACTAAAAAATACATTGGAAAAATAATACTTTTGTGGTCAATGATGTGGCGATGAGGTAGCACAACAGGAACTTAACAGTAATAAATGTTATGCTTCAGCTTTTGGATCTATATAGATTTGCAAGTAAAATGTAGTCAAATTTATAAAATATTTTCCATTGAACGTAAAATTCTTTTATAAAAAATTGTAAAATATTTTAGCATTAAAAAATTGGTAAATTTTTTTACAAAAATACATAGTAACTTCCCTCACTGCATCTTATGGCTAAGTCATTCATCTAGTGGGCTAGGCAGCTAGTGACCAGAGCAACTACTTCGATGATCACTAGAGCCACCGCTCTAGTGACCAATATTGAGGGTTCGGCCACAGAAGTAGCCACTCTGACAATGGGTGCTAGCATTTCAATCACCAGAGACACCGTTTTGCAATCGATGTTGGAGATTCAATAACCAAAGTTGTAATTCCAGTGGTAGGAGACACTGTTTTGGCTACCATGGATGGCGGTCTAATCACCGAAAAGACTGCTTTGGTAGTGGTCACTTGAGCTACTAATTTTGGTGGTTTAGTTGAAAAATTTTACTCATCATACCTAACACTTGTAAAATATTTTAGGTTTGAAAATATTTGAATTCAAAACAAACAAGTTTTATCACAAATCATAGTTTACTTTTGCTTAAGTATATAGTGGACTTATTAAATACAAAAGTGAAATTTGAGAGAGAAACTAGATTACTAAAGTCATTGCTCTCCATTAAAGCGATTTGTTGAGAATTTGAGTATTGAATTAGTCTCTTTGAAAAGAAGGGGTAAGCTTATTGATTCGAGAGACGCAAGAAGATTTTTATTTAGTATTATTTATGTTTGCAAGTCAATTTTATTTTTATGTTTTAGGTCCTATTAGTTTATTGGGCTATTAGTATTTTAATTTGGAAGCAAAGTCATTTTTGTAATAAGGCAATTAGGGTTTCCTAACCAATTAGAACTAGGGTTTAGCAATCATTTATAAGCAACTTATTGTGCTCCTTAAGGAGATTGTTGATATTTGGATGAATGAAAAAATGGTCGTTTGGTCTCTTCTTTGGTCTGGTGTTGACTCCAGGTTCATCCTAGGTGTTGACTCCTAGTAGTTTCCCCGCTTGGTGCTGACTCCAAGCAAGGCCTAGGTGCTAACTCCAAGCAAGGCCTAGGTGCTAACTCCTAGGTCATATCTCTTTATTTTATTGTTATTTCAATTTTGTTCTAGTTGTCCTGCGTCATATTTAGTATTGAAGCAAACACCAATCTGTTTGAAGCATCGTCCCAGTCAATCCAAATCCAGAAAAATATCACCCAAAAAAAAAAAAAAAAACCTCCATTCACTGTTTTTTTTTTTTTTTTTTTCCCACCACCAGAAGGTTACCCAATAAACCCCACGGCCAGACCTAGTCAGGTTCTTTCAAGAAGCTTCTTCACACGCCACCACCTATTGGAAAGCCAACACTGCCATCCCTCGTCTGTCAGATTGCACCACAGTGAGCCCCACCACCATCCTCTTCTTGATATTGCGCCACCATGACCCTCAATTGCCCAGCACCATGCCTCCACAATCCCTCCATAAACGAGCGATTCCATCTCAAAGGTAACAATGAATAGCCTTTTATTTAATTTTTTTTATAAAAAAAAAAATCTTATTTTCTGTTCAAACTCTTCCTGATCATTTTTAATTTGCTACCCCACAATGTCTTCCCACTAAGAACAACTTGACCCGGCCCATCTAAAATAAAGAACTCAAATTGAAACCCATTAAACTACCTAACCTAGCCTAAACAACAAACTCATTATACACTGTCACATAAGCCATATCGCCACCAGTAACATAAACAAACCCTTGCCTGACTCATTTGTTAACAAGCCCAAAACCCACATTTTACAACACCAGTTTTCTTTTTTCTTTTATAAAAAAAAAAAATATATATATATATATATATATACAAGACCCAGCCCACGAAATCCAAACCTGTCAACCAACCCAATCCCAGCAAATACCCATCCAAAGAACATCACAACAACCCAGGTTCTTGTTCCAATTACCAACTATTTGTTGAAGTACTAATTTAGAGAATCATGGTAATATTAGAAGCACCTTATTTTGATGGTTGTAATACTTATCCATGAGATTTTGTCAACTAGATGAATGGGATGGAGCAATTCTTTAAGCAAGCAAATTTTCTAGATAACAAAAAGGTTAGGTATGCCAAGTTGAAGTTAAGAGGTAAAGCACAAAGGTTTTGGGAGAATCTTGAATATTTCCGCTATATGAGGTATGAACTTGCCATTAGTGTGAGGGAAGATATGAAAGAAAAGATCTGTGATGAGTATTTGTCACCATACTATCGAGCTAAGTATCTACCCCAATCTCACTGTGGTACTTTTCAAGTTGAAGGCAATACAATGAATCCTCATCCTCATCCTCATCCCATTTCATGTCCTCAACGCACTTTGTTGACACCCTATTTTGCAACTTGTATTTAACCTCACATGGAGGGTAAAAGGGTAATTTTACCTTGGAAATATGCATCTTGATTCTGGCCATTAGATCCTTAATCTCATTTCACCAAAATGATCTTGATGTCGTAACAATCAAATCGACTGGTCACAAGCCCTAAACGAACAACCAGATTGAAAGTTATCATCAAATCAAGTTTTAATAGCTGAGATGCACTATCACAAATTGAATCTGACTATATGTGATTATAAAAAATTGATTTCAATTGGTTATAAGTGTAATCAATTTAAGATTAATGATGTGTCATAATTTGATTGGTTAGGACTACATTTTATGGTGATGTTGCATACACCTAATTAATTATATAGTTAAACATTAATTATTCAATGAGTAATTTCTGCAATTATCTTTTAATTAGAGTAAATTTAGAACCAATTAAGTCTGAAATAGGAGTGATTGGAGCCATTTAATGTTAATTGAGTGCTAATTTGGGACCTATTAATGTTAATTGTGCTGAAACCATTTTCTAACAAATAACCTCTGCTCACCATTTCATTGATATCTCTCAAAATATTTTGAATCTGCGAATGAGGTTAATTTTCCCAAAAACCAGACATCCGGGGCTTCAATTTGAGTATAAGAATGAGACATTTCCGATCAGAATTGAGTCAGATATGATTTTTCGAAATTAGCTCTATAGGCTGTTACAGCAACTACGGGAAAACCGAACTTGACTTACTCCTCACTTCCACCAATCTTTCCATTTAATGCACCAGATTTCCCCCAAGGCTAAAATGAGGTTTAGGTTTATGATTCTTTGTCAACCCTTATTAAATGGTCTTCCATTCATATTTTCTCTACCACTACTATATAAACCCCCCTTCTCCTTCATTCCAGGGCACACAAAACCCCCCCTCTCTTCTCTTCTCTTGAGTTCTAGTGAACTGGAGTAGTCTTGTCATATCTTGGTCTTCTTGAGACTCAAGGTATTGAGTGAGACTCACTCTCCCTCTCCTAACTCTTCTTTTTCTCCACCCTTAGGACCTTCATCAAGAATCCTTTCCTCCACCATATGGATCTTGCATGAAAGTATAATCTCCTTCCCTAATTGTTTGTTTATGTTGTCATGATGAGAATTTAAGATTAAAGCATGATAGTGATTATTTAAATTCCCTTGAATATGTTTGAATGTTCTTAATTGCTCTTATGTGTTCTTCACATGTTCTTGGTTGTTCATCACATGTTCATACATATCACTAGATTTAATCTTAAATCCACATCAAAAATATGAAAAACATGTTTGTTTAATAATTCTTTCAAATCCTTGAATCTAGGTTATCACCATCCATACACATTCACTAGAATTTATTTTTCAATCCAAATGCAATACTTAATAAATTGAATTAGGGTTTATCACATGCACACACATTAAATTCAACACGTAAATTGATTGACATATTGGATGATGTGATATGAATGTTGGCCACCATAGTCTAGAAGACCAGTTTCACCGGGTAAGGTGGGTGCCTAACACCTTCCCACCTTGTAACATAGCCTCCGAGTTTAGATCAAGGGTTAATAGATCAAATGCTTATCCATATCATTTTTCAATTTCTAGATTGTAACTAGAAAACAAAGCCATGTACTTTATCTTAGATTGTATCTAAGACCAAAACCGTGTAATTTTCCTATGATCAATGTAAATTCAATTTCAAATTAATAAAATGAGGAATTTTTCAATTATGGTTTTCTTATTTTTCCAATAATTAAATAAGTGGCGACTCCATTGTAAAACCCTTAATTTAAGGGGGAAAATATAATCAGTCGAACCTCCATTTTGAGAGGTAATAACACGACTCTACCCATTCACGTGGGTTTGGCCCAACATCCACAAAAACAGGCTGGGGGCGCAATCTCTCACACACTTTTGAACAATCTATCATAGAATTATCTACCAAGGAATTAAATGAATTATCTGTAAAACTCATGAAAGATGTTCAAGACAGGATTGCTCAGATGAAGCAAAAGAAGACTCAATTTGATTCAATCGGGAAACCAAGGATACTTGATCACAATGACCTTATTGCTGCCCCAATAGAAGACAACATTGATGATGATATTTTGGTCGTGGAGAATCCTCCAGCAACACCAAACCCTAATGTTGACACAGACGTACATGCCTTGACAAGTGTTGTTTTAACATGCATGCAAGGAAATGAATCTATTAAAGAGCAGCAAGGTGAAGAGATGGTGTCTAGAGAAAGTATTATGTTAGAGGGTGCACATGATGTGATATTGGAAGCTAATGAATCTGCTTTTGATCAGCTTCCATGATGCATGAAAACAAACAGTTTGCTAAAGTGGAGAGAGTGGATAACATAGTGCTTCCAATGGTTCAAGATAAGATTATGTCGTTATTCCAGAAGAGTTTGACATGGTGGAATTCAAGGTTTTTCTTTTCTCTATGCTCCCTAGGGTGATTCCAGACTTGAAGCAATTGTTATTTGTTAGCATCCTAATCCATCAACGCTTTAGAACTCGAGGTCGAGTTTTCTCCAATCAAAGGAGAATGATGCGGGAGACGCAAGGAAATTTTTATTTAGTATTATTTATGTTTGCAAGTCAATTGTATTTTTATGTTTTAGGTCCTATTAGTTTATTAGGATATTAGTATTTTAATTTGGAAGTAAAATTATTTTTGTAATAAGGCAATTAGGATTTCCTAGCCAATTAGAACTAGGGTTTAGCAATCCTTTATAAGTAACCTATTGTTCTCCTTGAGGAGATAGTTGATATTTGGATGAATGAAAAAATGGCCGTTTGGTCTATTCTTTGGTCTGGTGCTAACTCTTAGTAGTTTCCCCGCTTGGTGCTGACTCCAAGTAAGGTCTAGGTGCTGACTCCTAGGTCATATCTCTTTATTTTATTATTGTTTCAATTTTGTTCTGGTTGTCCTGCGTCACCTATTAGTCACTTTGTGCACTGTGAGATTTTTTAGTCACAAGAGACCAAAATGGCTTTCCTCCTTCTCTTCCCTTTATCAACAGTATGTTCTAAAACTATATATATCGTCCAAACATGATTTTACCATATCAAGCCATGTTCTAAAACAAAAATTATAGTTGAAAGCAATCTGTATACTAATAATTCAATTTCTAGATCACCTTGAGAATGTCTAGGGCGATAGGGTTGGATCCCCTAGAAAAAAATGATACAACATAAGGTGCCATGACATCCTTCCATGTCTCACCAACCAGATCAGTGGCAGTCGGTTTTTTATGGAGAATTTGAAGTATTTCATTAGGTTAATAGGATATTGAAGAAAGTAAGCAATTTATGCCATCAATGATTGATTTACAGATAATTAGTTTAGAAATTTATTTACTCTGTTGATATGATGTAGTCATGTTCTAGAAGTTAAGTTTGTTACTTCACCTGTTTGGACAATATGTACCAGATATTATGTTTAATCTGCCTCCATCCAAATACGGGGTTATTTTCGCAAGAATTTTTCTAGGAGTTCAGTTTTATTAATTTGATTCTAAGTGTATTTTTTGGTTTTTTTTTAAAATCAAAATTAAGCGTATTATTTAGGATACGTTTAAGGATACTTTCATTTGAAAGATAAGGTTTATGGATCCTTTAAATAGGATTGTAATATGCAAAACAAAACAAAAAATTCGCTATCAATAAAATTGAAATTTTTATTTATAGTAGATTATATAGTCCAGCTAGAAAGATATTTAGGTTTTTCACGTTTTCTGTTTTGTGTGAGATAGACATAGTTATAGATCAACAATGCGAGTAAAAGGGATCAGAGAAGGGCAGAGAGACAGAGAGGTTCTTCCAACATTTTGTTTTATTATTTCAATTATATTTCAACTCATAAAAAGGGTACAAATCTGACATGTCATCTTAAATGCACATCCAAATCTCAATACTAGTAATGCTAAAACACAATTTTTTTCACAACTTTTGAGTTGAATAGTAGTCATTGATTTTCACATTAGTCTACCAACAACCATGATTAAGAGCCACTTGGTCACGGTACTTATTTATAGGCCACACTTTCGCCAAGTAACTTCATTGTTTATTGTTAATAACTTACAATGCCAAAATGTTGGAACAAAAATTGTGAGACTTATTGTTAATATTTGTGTTTAACGATCCCGTTCTTGTGATGCATAGAACCTATGGAATCTGGCTTTTTCTGGGACATTCTGAAGGAAGGGTATCCGTATTCAGTACCAGGGAGAATATTGTAAACTACAAGTGGGCTTCTCACCACATAATGCCCATATTTCCATACGATTGCACCAGATATGATTGGCTGTTGTGCTATCTTTGGACCAGAGACCTGCACTGAAAACGATTTTTTCTCTCCAATGGCAGAGAATGACAACACTTATGGTACCACAGTAACATCAACAGAGGCTGGCATGTTTGTAGAAAGAGTGTAGGTTGAGTTTGGTGTATCAACATTGGTGACAGTCCTAGTGAATACAGCCATAATCTGCTGGCCATCTTCCACGGCAACAGAGAATGAGGGATAGTTAAGGTTCCATGCTCTTCCAGGCTGTTAAATATTAGCAACGGGATGTGATATACCATGTTGTGTATGCTAAAGTGGATGCGGAAGAGGAAGCATAGAATAGGAACACTGTGAACACGAAAGTTACGTGGTTCAGCCTTGACGGCCTACATCCACGGAGGAATCCCTTAAGGGCTACATCTTTATTATGTATAAGAGTGTAATACAATAACCTGTGTTACAATGAGCTATAACATGAGTATATATAGACGACTAAACCCTAGACTACTAGTACAAGCAAGATTGGGCTTGGGCCTATTACATTGGGCTAATATGTCTAATATATATCTCTAACACCCTCCCTCAAACTCAAGGCGGAAGCTCGATGAAGGCTTGAGGTTGGATAAGCATGAGAAGATCATTTGGAGATGCCGTGAAGAATGTCTTTTGAAGAAACCACAATGAAGAATGTGCCAATTGACCAATTTTGGAGCTTCAAATGAAGAAACGGAGTTCAAAATTGGAATCTACGCGAAAAACTGAGCAAGATAGGCCATTGTCGGAAATTTTGACTTTTGGTCAAAGGTCAACGCAAAAAGTTAAAGTCAAAGTCAACTGGTCCAGGGTCAAAGTCAACGGATACTGGTCCGGGTCGGTTCCGGGTTTCCGGGTCGGGTCACGGGTCGAATAGTGGATCCGCTGACGTCATCCTATGACGTGTCGCTGACGTGGCTGATGATGTGTCTAGGGCTGACGTGGACATGCTTGCGTGGCTGCTGACGTGGACTGATGACGTCATAAGATGACGTCAGCAGTTGAGTTCGGCGCGTGTCAGGCGCGTGCTCAGTCCACCGGCGCGTGGAGGAGCAGCCAGAAGTCCAGGTGGCGCGTGGAGGCGCGTGCGACATCGTTTGAAAGCCGTTTTTCTTCAATAGGCAGATCGGTTGTCGGCGAGGCCGTCATGGCGGCGCGTGGACATTGAAACGATCTGGAAGTCAGGGAACCTGAAGGGGCGCGTGGGAGTTTTCCGGAGACAACTGAGGCGCGTGGAGGCGCGTGGCACGTCTTCCGGTGACCGGATTTCTGGGTTTTCCTTAGGGGAGACCGAGGAGCACGCCTGTGTGGTTGGTTTCTTCAGGCGAAGGCTTGATTTGCACAGATCTGTAAGGTGAGTGGTTCGACTTGCTTGAGAGATCAGAGATGTAGCAGCGAGGCAGCAACGGAGTTTCCGTGGGAGCTGCGTGATGCTGTAGACCCAGATCTGAAAGAAGGCATGGGCACTGTTGTGGATCTGTGTTACGCACGTGAGAATCTTCTTTGCTTGCTAGAGATTTTATTTGATGCCAAGAACGAAGTTTGGCTCTGATACCATGTTAAATATTAGCAACGGGATGTGATATACCATGTTGTGTATGCTAAAGTGGATGCGGAAGAGGAAGCATAGAATAGGAACACTGTGAACACGAAGGTTACGTGGTTCAGCCTTGACGGCCTACATCCACGGAGGAATCCCTTAAGGGCTACATCTTTATTATGTATAAGAGTGTAGTACAATAACCTGTGTTACAATGAGCTATAACATGAGTATATATAGGCGACTAAACCCTAGACTACTAGTACAAGCAAGATTGGGCTTGGGCCTATTACATTGGGCTAATATGTCTAATATATATCTCTAACACAGGCTTTGAGGCATTGCAAAAGCTGCTCGTCTCCGGTGACGAGTCTTAACGTGGTGGTATTGTAGCCTTGCATGCACAGAAAGTTTATGTAGTCTGCCTCATATGCATCATGGACGAGCCCAGGGTCTACTGCTTGCAATGGGTTGATGTGACCGGATCCATAAGCAAATTCAAGGTCTTCATGCTTCTTGGGGTCCACAATATAAGCCATTCATGACAAAAGTTAGGTCATTGAGAGAGAGTAAACGATGATTTATAATGTTTTTCCTTATCAGTGAGGCTAATTTCTTTCATAGTCTATAAGGTTCTATGCTTCCAACAAAACAAGTAGATAGCAAGGCATGTTTAATCTTTCTGCCATTTTCTTGAGTTTTGTCATGTCGGTTTATAAACCTTTTATAGTAAAATTAGGGGAATTTAACATTTTCTATAAGGCAATAGTCTTGAACATAATCATGTTCTAGAAGTCAAGTTTGTTACTTCACCTGTGGTCATAAGGACAGATTTAATGGCTAGCAGGTGACCAGTACGGACGAGCAGCTTTAACATAGGCAGCTGCACCACTAGTGTGAGGGCAAGACATAGATGTCCCAGAAATTATGTTGAATTTGACACTCCTAGTGTCGTCCGGGTCCACGGAAGGTGGGGCCACAGGAGGCCAAGCAGCAAGCATATCTACTCCAGGCGCTGTGAGATCAGGCTGCATATATATCTTCCAAACATAATTTTAACATATTAAGCCATGTTCTAAAACTAAAACTAAAATTATAGATGAAAACAATTTTGTAAACTATGTACTCATTTTCTAATCACCTTGAGAATGTCTGGGGCGATAGGGTTGGGTCCCCTAGATGAAAATGATACAACATAAGGTGCCATGACATCCTTCCATGTCTCACCAACCAGAATAGTGGCAATCGGAAATCTATCAAGGGTTCAAAGTATTTCATTAGGGTATTGAAGAAAGTAAGCAATTTATGCCATCAATGATTTATTTAAAGATAATTAGTATAGCAATTTATTTACTCCGTTGATCTGAGGTAGTATAAAATTTTAAGGCCATCTTCAACACTAATTATTGTTGCTGGCAACGGGAAGCTGAAAGCAAAATCAGTAAATGATGAGTCAGCCATAATGGTTCCCACACCATTGGCTAATAGGACGCCAGCGCCATCGACGGCTCCTTCACAGAAAACAATATTTCCTTGTACTTTGTATGAATTCAGGGCACCATAAAAACAACCTCTTGAAATATCCGGGTCAGCACCTGCAGAGTAGTTTGCAGCATCTCCACCCCAAATCAAGGGAAATGATGTTCCATTGAGGTTGAAGATATTAATGGAGAGACCCTTCATTAGATCATTCAAAGAATTAGTAAAGATTACTCTATGGGAATGCTATCTTTTGAATATATTAACTTCAACCAAAAACTCACAGTAAAGGCTTGTCCATTGCCAAAGACAACTTGAGCAACAAATTTTCTGTCAATGGTGCTCGCAGCAACAGTTAATATCCAAGGTGCATGATTAGCAACGGATACTGGGAAAGGTCCTGAGTTTCCAGCAGAAGCTGAGGTCAAGATGCCATTTTTCATGGCATGGAAAGACCCAATAGCCAATGGGTCTTCAAAGTATGGTGAAAACCCGTCAAAACCAATGGAAACGGAAATAATGTCAATTCCATCTGCTATTGCATCTTCAAATGCTGCTAGGTCGTCTGCTGAGTAACATCCAGATGACCAGCAAACTTTGTACATTGCAATCCTTGCACCAGGAACTCTACCTCTTGCAGTTCCTTTAGCTAGCCCAAAGTAGCTGGCTCCAGCTACCTCCCTCGCTGCTGTTGAGGATGTATGGGTTCCATGACCCTCGGAGTCCCTTGGGGATTTGATGTCTGTTATGTCATAGTCTCCTTCACTGTTGTAGTAACGGGCTCCAATGATCTTGCTGTGATTTTAAAATTTCTGTGAGTAGCTATCTGAGATGAATGCCTAAAAGATGAATGTTAATTTATTTGTCTTTAGTTTTTGCCTCCAGTTTTGTAATAGTTACATGTGCCCCCTGTCCAAAAAGTTTCTAAGACAATCACTTAGGATTTTGTGTCCCTAGTATAGAAAATCTTCAAAATGTAGTGACTCATCTTTATTTCTGTCAATTAGGATTGAAACCTTTTTTAGTTGTTGGTTATCTTCCATTAAGACAGCAAACTCCGCAATAATATCTCTGCCTAATAATCATTGCCATCATACAATCACCAGCATGTCCAACTTATTTTTTCTTTGAAATTTTCTCAATCGCATTAGTTCTTATTCATCTAATGAGTAATGTGTTTGTACCCATGGCAATGCACACATAAGTACAAGGCAAAAGGAGAGCTCACTTGTTGCAGGTGAAGTTGGCTCCTTGGCATTTACCCTTCCATTTACTAAGTGGAGAGCCAAGCCCTTCATCGTTGAAGCTATAAGATTCTGGCCAGATTCCTGCAACACAACAGAGGTGGAAAAACTTCAAATTTGAGCATTTGCTTTGTTATTTACTCAAAGCGAATTGGTGACAATTGTGTGCTTAATATAGTAACCTGTGTCAAGAAGCCCAATAATGACATCTCCTTCTTGAGGGCTTCCAACTTTGCCTTTGGAGGGGAAACCCATGAAGTCCCATGACCTTGTAGTGTGAAGATTTAGTCTGTGGTTCGGAAGTACTGAAATCACACCTTCCATTTCTGCAATACATTTCAACTGCTTTTAGCGCACAAACGGTAGTAAAATTTCATTCCTTGCCACTAGTTTGAGACACATCTGAGAATTTTTCAACTTCTTCATCATTTTATTAGCTGCAAATCCATTAAAACTCTTCCCATAACTATAGAGTAGTGACTCTTTTGCTGTCGAAGCACTGCAATTGAAAAGAAAAAAAAAAGGGAATATGCTTGAGATAATTCAAAAGTTAAAGCTGTTATGGGAAGGGATTTATATTTGGAATGACACATATTACACTATGAATATAGTTAAGCCTTTCATGTGGTTTCCAGTTATAAAAGTGATGACATTGAAGTGTGATTCTGTTTTGGACTATAGACTGGTACTCTCTTGATTATTATACAAGCTAAAAATGTCACATTGCTCACACTTCGCAGCTCAATCTAAAATTTTCTCCAAACATGTCCAAGATCACTATTTGGTTCCTGTTGACACATCTCAAAATTACTACTCGTTCGCTCCATATAATGTTAGCATGCACCATAATACTACCTTGATAGGTATAAGTTGCCTTTGCATTACCACATATCAGCTTCTAGAGACCCTAGCATGGTTATTAGTTATTACATTAACCGTACATTGCTTTTAATTGCCATAGTTCTGAACTATTAGAACTCCTAACACTAATTATAGGGTGTTAATTAACGAGAAGACTTGTGCAAAACTATGACATTATGTAAGTAGTGACAGGCTAAAACTTGTCACACCTTCCAAGTACACTCTCTAGCATGGAATGGTGCGATGATGCGGCAAAAAAATCTCCTTGAAGCTTGTCTCCCATCAGTGGCGGAGCCAGAAATTTGTCATTAGGGGGCCAAAAGAAAAAGAAAAAAAGAGATGATTAAAATTTTCCCCTATCTATACTACAGCATCCATCATTCATGCTAAGTATAATAATTAAAATAGTACTGTAAACACATACTACAAAAGTGTATTTATTAAATTTAAACAATTCATGAGGCAAGATTGACAAAAATATTTAATAACATTAATTTATGCGTAATAAAAATATGTCAAAAACAATAAAACTGTAATCTATACTCCTTAAGAGGGAATTGTCAAGTATCAAATTAGAAATAAAATTATCAATAATTTTCCTTTTTATATAAACAAAAAAAAAAATTAGACAAAGTATATTTGTATCAGTTTTAATAATAGATTAATTAACATATTTATATATCATATAATAGATTAATTAACATATTTATATATCATATAATAGATTAATTAATTTAATGACTAATAACAAAGGTTTAGAAAAATCACACCTGGGTGTAGGACTTGTAGCAAACTGTATTCTAAATTGAAGTGTAGGTTGGGGAGTCTAACTTTGCTTTAGAATACAACTTGAAGTGCAACCCACCACGGGTAGGACTTTAAGCAGATTGTAAGCTATTGAACGAAGAAGTAAAGAAAATAAGAAAAAATAAAATGCAAAGCAAATTGACTAACAAGTGCGTCTAAATATTGGGGAGAGAGAGAGGGGGGGGGGGGGGGGGGGAGAAGGGGGGGGATGAGGAAGAAACCCTCTGTGACTGTGGTGATGCTCTAATTTTTTGCCTAGAAAGAATCCAAGATGCAGATCAGCAGAGCTTGGTGGTGCCATCTGTGATTATGCTCTAATATTTTGAGGATGAAGAAGAAACCCTCCGCCATTAACTCCAAACTCCAAAGTAAGCTAGAGAAATTTTTTAGTGAGGTTGGAGCAAAAATTACTTTTTTTTTGGTTTTTGATTTCCTTTTAATGATGTATATAATTATGTTTAATAGGATTGTAAACCTATTTAATTAAGGTAAAATGTTATTTTATACTTTCTTTTAAAATACAATAAATACTAATTATACATATATATAAAATTTTAGCCGGAAATGAGGGGGCCAAAAGAATATTTTCCTTAGAAGGGATAAACTTGCTGGGATCACTATTTACAAATATATCTACTAATTTTTTTATAAAAAATTTTGGAGGGGGGGGGGGGAAGGCCCCCTTCGGCCCCAACGTGGCTCCGCCACTGTCTCCCATGTATACAATGTGAACCTGTATGCAACACAAACTTCTTAATAAAGAAACCATGTTGAATTACTTTGGACATTAAAAAGACTAAATTTAAACCATGAAAACCAATGTACCTTCCTTTCCTGGCCATGGCAACTCATCAGAAGAGCTGCAAGCAATAATGTGTGCAAAAGAATATGTAGCACTGCCTTGGCCATTGATATTGAACTTGGTTCAACTGTAACAGTGTCAAGTTGATTCCTTAATTACGAGATAAAACTCTTAAGGTATTTATACAAGAAATGAAAACTTGAAATATTCGCTTGCTGTTTCTACCATTATTTGTCACGCTCTTTTGTTGTTTCTGCTTTGTTATTGTCACCAAATTATGTTTAAAAAAAACATTATATGAAGAGCTTACTTTTGCCGATTTAAAAATGACCAAATAAGTAAACAGGTTATATTATTGTTTTAGTTGTCACTAGCTCAGAAACTATGTACAATTATTTAGGCGTGCCGTCAAGTCGGTCAAGATAATTGTCCGATAATCACTAATAATCTGATTATCATCTGGGAAATCCGGTACACTTTTCTTTGTGGGATCCATCAAGTAATGGAAATGTTTAGTTTTGTTTAACCTTTCAAAAATTTTTTTTTTTTCTTTTTTAAATGGAATCAAAAACTTGCATGTGTCAAGCAGAATAAGATACGGCCCCTCTGTGTTAGTGTATGTTGTCCTCTCTCCGTATACTATGATTAGGGGTGTTCATCAAACCGCAAAAATCGCATCAAAACCATTCACAAAATGGCATAACCGCATTGCATTGCATTACACCACATGGTACAGTGCAGTTTACAGTTTTATAATAAAAAAACCGCACAAACCGCACCGCACCCTCTATATATATATATATATATATATATATATATATTTATTTTTTTTTTTTTTAATATTATTATAGTTTAATAATCTTAGCAAGTGTTTATTAGAAAAGTCAGCCCAAAATAAAGAAAAACTAGCTCAATAGTTTAAAATTTGGCTCAAAATAAATGAAAAAAAAAAAATCAATTTTTGGCTAGGCAGGAAAAACTCAAAATTTGAAAAATATACTAGCTACAAAATGAATCTTGTACATTGTACCACACATGTGATCACAAAATAAGGTGCAGTGTGGTTATGGTTTTGGTTAAACTCTAAACCGCACTACACTACACTGTACCGTGAACACCCTCAACTATGATTCGATTGCAAACTTAACGAATTGCAAAAAACATGAGTATATTGTATGTCAAAACACAATTGTTATCCCTAACTATGTATTATATTCCAATTCAATTTCTAAACTATCTATTATATTTTGTTTATATGATTTTTTTTTTTTTTTTACATGAATAAGCCGTTTTGAGAATTTTTTTTTTTTTCAAAGTCCAAAATTTTGTTTATAAATTCTATCGTTAAATAATTAAAAATCGCACATATAATTGAAATGATTTTTAATAGTTAGATAGACATCATGTATAACTTACATAAATTTATATTATTAAGCAACTATCCCCAAAATTATATTGCCTATATTATAGTTTTTACACACATTTTTATGAGGGGGAATATAAATAATTTCATAAAGGATCATTTTGTGAATTGTCAAAATAAAATTCTTACTACATAAGTTAATATAAACTATCATTACTAGGAAAAAAAAAAAGTAACCAAAGATATATAACATAACTTATTAAATTATTCAAACGAAATTTTGTCAAAAAATCATTTAAATCAACCATCAAATATATGGCATACCCTAGAAACTCCACAATTAAATATAGCGTAGAGTAAACATGGCTTTTACAAAATAATAGATTTAAATTGACATACTAAGAATAATAATAAAAAAATGATAACAAGCAAATTTTCTTGTAAATTTTTGTATAGTTGAATATTACTCTCATACTTGTGGACTCCATCTATTATCCCCAATTCAATTTCTAAACTATCTATTATATTTTGTTTATATGATTTTTTTTTTTTTTTTTTTTTACATGAATAAGCTGTTTTTAGATTTTTTTTTTTTTTCAAAGTCCAAAATTTTGTTTATAAATTCTATCGTTAAATAATTAAAAATCGCACATATAATTGAAATGATTTTTAATAGTTAGATAGACATCATGTATAACTTACATAAATTTATATTATTAGGCAATTATCCCCATAATTATATTGCCTATATTATAGTTTTTACACACATTTTTATGAGGGGGAATATAAATAATTTCATAAAGGATCATTTTGTGAATCACCAAAATAAAATTCTTACTACATAAGTTAATATAAACTACCATTACTAAAAAAATAAAAATAAAATAAAAAACCAAAGATATATAACATAACTTATTAAATTATTCAAACGAAATTTTGTCAAAAAATCATTTAAATCAACCATCAAATATATGGCATACCCTAGAAACTTCAAAATTAAATATAGAGTAGAGTAGACATAGCTTTTACAAAATAATAGATTTAAATTGACATACTAAGAATAATAAATAAAAAAAGAAAAATGATAACAGGCAAATCTTCTTGTAAATTTTTGTACGGTTGAATATTACCTATATATATATGAGTAAAGGAAAATTATTAAATACTCCTAGAATACCATAAATGCGTACTTCCTCCTCTCATATTAATGGTGGATCTCACCAATTAGTGGGATCCAACATTCATGTGAGAAGGGAAAATACGCATTTATAGTACTCCGAGAGTACACAATAATTTCCCATGAGTAAAGACGCAACTATTATTTGAATGATTATTGTGATTTATTGATAATAAGTAATAAAAAATAATTTTTAAATAAAATTATTTGAAGATTCACCTCATATGAAAAGGAAATGTAGTTATTTAAATAAAAACAAAAAAATATTTGGGGTAATGGAAATATATCATTATAATTTTTAAAGAATAAATTGAAATAATTAATAATTCAAGAACAAATTTAAATTAATATATAATTTAGCAACAAAAATTATTTGACTTAAATTGTATTAAACATACAAGTAGGTAGGTTTTAAACAAAGAGGTTGAAAATGCACGCTAATAATCTTTAACATTAGTCCCCTAAATATATAGAAGATTAAGGTGATTGTGGACCACTCCATGTAGCAGATATGGAGAATATCCATAATTGAAATGGATTCCTTTCATGGTTGTGAGTGTTCTTTTTTGGACAGTGTCCAGGCCCAAGTTGAAGCAAAGACCCTGGGCCTTTTAGTTGTTGTTTAAAGAGACTAGGTTTGGTTTACCACAGCTAAATGGACTGTTTACAAACCAAGTGGTGCACAGAACAAGAATCCTACAATACGTACATACTAGCAAGCAAGAATATATATGTATTGAGCAGCAAGAAACAATAAAGGAACAATGTAATAAAGAGAGAGACAAAATAATTGTTAAGGATCCTTAAAACACTGTGAAGTATTCCATTACTTTTCTTAGTTGTAAATTACAATGTGCTCACTAAGACGTGTCACAAGGTCCAAATAAGCTCAAAAATTACAGACTTAGATAGCTATCCAACCCTCTAAGACTTGCAAAGTTTAAATCCCTTTGAATTTAAGTATGTTCTATAGTGGCTGTTTTGAGATACTGAACGATATTTCTTTCTTTTACTACTTTCTTTGAGTTTTTGACAAAGTTTTCTCAATGATTCTGTTATGATTCACTATTGCTCCATTTCCCCCTTCAATGTTAGCTGCTTCCCCCTTTTATAGTGTCATTCCAGGGTTTTGGGGTACCACTGATTTTCCCCCTCTGTTCCCCTAAGTACCAGAGCCTATGTCGTGCCAGCCATTTCGGTGGCCGGTCCCTTCCTTATTTTCTCATAGTTTTCTTCTTTTGATACCTTTTCCTCAAAAGCTTCTTACTGACTTTCCTTTCTGGGGTGTCCCTAGAGAGCTGATTTCTAATCTCTCTTCCTTCAAGGCTTCTACACCTCATCTTTTCAAATTTAGCTTTTTCGGCTACCTTTCCTTTTGTCATTTTTCCCGAGTGAGCTGATTCCATCCCTGCCAAGTTGAAAGTTTTCCCAACTACTTCCCTTCGTGGTTCTTCTTTCTAGGTTCCCCGAGGTACCAGCCCTTTGTTCATGATTTGTTAGTCCCAAGCTCTCTGATTCCTTTCTGCATCATTGGGTGGCTGATAAAGATGTATATGTTCTTCGCTCCTTGTGTTTTCTAGGCATTTCTTTTGAGCTGTCTTAATCTCATTTCAGCTTTGCTACATTTCCCGAAGACCCCAGGCTTCTGGCAGTCCTTAGGTATCTTGGCCCAGTTCTTATCGCTGGACTCCCTTTTGATTTTCTGATTTTGACAGGCTAGGCTTCTTCCTTTCTTTCCTTCTTTTTTCTAAGGCCTATCCCTTTATGGGTTTTGGGCTTTAAATCTTTATTAATGGACTTGGGTCTACCATCATTTTCTCTTGTGGTGAGCTCAACCCTTTTATATGGTTTTACCCACTGTGCTATTTTGAGCCTTGGTGTTATAACTTTTTAGACCTCAACAATGATTTTGCTACAAATCTAAAAAAGATGTAATGATGTGTCCAATGTCAGCCCTTTTTGCTTAATAATGCATATATAAAAATTACTTAACCAAATAGCATTGGCTGTTATTGACCACTCCATGGCTTGTTAGATGAAGGTTTCACCAAAGTTATTCTTGAGTGAGATGCCCTGCATGTTATTGATCATCTTCTCTCCTCTTTGACCAAGCTTCATTAGTAATTTGTGATGAACTGTTGTCTCTTTTGTGACCCTTCTCCTTTCGGAGTGCTTCTCAGATATCATTAGAGAATCAAACTCCTTTGCCCATGAGTTGGCTTCATGGGTGTTCAGTTGTAGTCTCTCTGGAAAATCCTCACCTCCTTTGTACTTGAGACTAACTCAATAACATAGAGAATCGAAGAGGTGGTTGATCCTCTTTTGGTTTATTCAAGACAAAATAATGATAATAATAATAATAATAAATAAATAAAATTATCACACACATGATGACTTTCACACCCTCAAAAGTAAATTCATCAATTCATTTCATGTCAAATAGAAAAAGTTTAATTCACAATTAAAAATTTGGTAGCTCAACGCTATATGAGAATTATTTGGTGACTAGAGTGAAATGAAATGACAAATTAGAGAATCCCTTCAGAGTTCCATTAAAAAATTAAGATATATTTTGAAAATCTAAACATTAAATTAGATATTCTTTTATATTATTAATATACATGTCAAATTTTATTCAAATTGGATGTTAATAATTATTTGATTCATAAACATATTTTTTATGCATAATTTAAAACTACAAAAATTTGAAATTTAAACACTTGATTGATGATATAATTATTGATATTTGATCTTTTTAAAATTCTGCAAACATGAAGGATATAATAAAAAAATACAATCTAACTAAGCTTTTTTATTGGGATGACTAAGAAAATAGCAAGACAAATCTAGTTTTTTTATCAATTCGGTGGAGAGAAGAAAATGGCCTCAGAAGTCCTCTTTGAGCGGAAAAGCTTCTCTGTATCGGCATCTACATCGAATGAAGCCTGGAGCACCGAAGGAGATAGAGCCTTCCAGACAGAAGTCCTTCCAGCTAATTGGATGAATGTCGGACTCCTACAGAAAAACAAAGTCATATGAGTCAAAAACTTCACTAGAAATAATTATACAAAATTTAACATTAAATTGCTTCTACTGCTGAGCAGAGGGCAACTTGATGTATTTGAGGCCTATGACAAAAATTAAATTGAGGTTTTTTTCTCTATTTTTATATGCAAAATTACTAATTAACATGAACCACATAAAAAAATTTAGAAAGTCTATCAACACAAAAAATTTAATAAAATTTTTCACACCAGTTAATGGGGTAAATTAATAGTGGTAAAAAAATAAATAAAAAAATTCTTTTAGTAGTGGATCTAGATGGGTCATAAAAACTTCACTAGAAATAATTATACACAATTTAATATTAAATTGCTTCTACTACTGAGCAGAGTGCCATTTGATGTATTTGGGGGCCTATGGCAAAAATTAAATTGAGGTTTTTTTCTCTATTTTTATATGCAAAATTACTAATTAACATGAATTACATAAAAAAAAAATTAGAAAGTCTATCAACACAAAAAATTTGATAAAATTTTTCACACCAGTTAATGGGGTAGATTGATAGTGGTAAAAAAAAAAAAAAATCTGTTAGTAGTGAATCTAGATGAGAACTAGTAAAAGTTTAACAACTTAACTGTTGTGAAATTTTTTGTGTATTACCCTCTTTTTTTAGAAGTGTTATATTCACAATATTTTCACAACAAATTCTAGGTGTTAATTTGTTACTAATTTTAATTTGAACCTACCACTTAAATTACTTTTTTGCACACCAATAATAGCCAGTAGCAACCTGTCACTTAGAATTTGTTGTGAAAGTATCATGAAAAATATTGTAGACGTAACATTTTTTTCTCTCTCTCTTTTTCTTGTTTTTCATTTGATAAAAAATATAATTTTATTTATTAGCTAGTATTTGGGCCTAATTAATACTATTACAATAAATAAATAAAATAACCCTATTAGTTAAAATTTGGGCCTTTCTTTTACTTAAGATCTTAGGCAACCGTCCCATTTGCCTGTACTAGAGCTAGACCCGGACCTGCTGCTGAGTTCTTTATACAGAATCGATGGTCTCCAACACTAGCAAATTAAATAACCAGGAGGTCTAAGGCTAAAAACAAGTAGTAGCTTAACACAAATGTGACAATGAGGGTGAAAAAAGTCTTACTTGGGGCTGGTGATGACAGTGAACCAATCCATACCCTCAGGAGAGGCAATCTTTGATACAACAAAAAACCTCGGCACGATGAACAAATTACCCGCCTTAAGAGTTGATTCCATGACCCTACGGCCATCAACGCCAACAACCTGAATACGGCCACTACCCCTAACAATATAAGTCACCTGCAATGCCGAGTCACAAGAATATCCAGGAGAGCACATGGCACTTCCATCCAACCTAACAAGGTCACCCCCAAGCCCAGCTTCACCAAGCATAGGAAGAACATTAGTGTTCAATAGCACAACCCTTCCACCTTTCTTAATGTCCACGTCTAATGGAGCCTCCTCACAATTGAATGCCATACCAAATCGATGTTCCTTCTTTGGCTCAGGCATTTCAAAGTTCTCATCAAGCTTGACAATTCCATTGCCTGAATGGTTTCCAACAAAGGCCTTCACAGCATTCTCATCTAAGTCACACGCTCGGCTCACAACTTCAGTAGAGAACCCAGTGAAGATCCCATTGGAACCCGTCAGGAAAAAATCAGTAAACTCACCAGCTCTGTGTGCTTTTGAAGTGTCTCCCAAGAAAAGAACGATTAACTCAGTGTCCTCTTTGTTGTACCACCATGTTACCGCACCAAAAGGAAGGGCAATGGCATCACCCTTCTTAATTGCAAGAACTTTCTCTTCTGATTCAGGAAGCACAATTCCAGCTACACCATTTCCTACAGAAAACCAATGAGGACTAAGTTAACATATTACATAAACTACACAATGAATGGTTGACAGAATTTGGATCATACTCTATCATTACTCTGTAAAACAAATTGTAGACAATATGTTTAATGCTTACTCTTCTGCTACATATGGACAATAGCGCATTATACTACTCTTTTAAAAGGTCAAGCCATCAAATCATTCCTATCCAAAAGTCATTGTTCTTACCAACATTTAAATGCCTAAAAATTTATTCTTCCATAATAATTCAAACAACTGGATTACTTAGATTTTTTGTTTTCCTTTTAACCCAATTATAAAACCAATCTCAAGTAAAAGCACCCAAAAAGTTGGGTGAAGTTTAGAATAGAAATTCAGAACATGACAAAAGATGGAGCTATCAAGAGCATAATGAAAACAGAAAATCATAATAAAATAAAAACTAGCAATCTTCCATCAAAAGACTGACAAAAATTGCCATGATATGATTTGAGTCCACCTAGCCCATGATGGTAGTGAGTTTGTAACTTAACACAATACGTTAATACCAGAACAATTTTGGGCTTTCTACTATTAAACTAAATACCCCAAATTTTAGTTTAATCGATTCATTTAACACAATCCAAAATTTATCATGATGCGCTAAAAGATACCTAGAAAATCCACAAATCAAAACCTTCTCAATTAAGAAAAAATAAAGAAAACTTAAAAAATAAAAAATAAATTCCATTCAAATTTTATTCTACAAATTCTATACCCAACAAAGAACCCATTTATTAAATAAACTTAATTCAGTACATCAATAAATCTATGTATCTAACCGTAACAACAATAGAACATGCAAGTATGCAACGTAAAATTGATCAAACAATAGAACTTAAAACCCACAAATGTAGACAAGCAAAGAAGCGAAAAATTATAAAAACAGAAAACGATTATATATATATAAGCAACCTTGGAGTACATAAGCAACCTTGGAAGAATCAGAATAACAAGGAAGAGCAAAACCATTCTTCTCAAGGGCCAACTTAGCAGCACCAATATTCCCTTCACGAAGCATGGGAAGCTCAGATGGAGACCAAGCATGGTATGACCCTCCACTGTCTCCGTGCACCTTCTTTGCCAACTTTGGAGATAGATCAACCTCCATTGTTTTTCTTTAACTCTTTTTTCTTTAAAACAAATATTCCTAACTGTCTTGCTATGTGTTAGAAGGGACTATCAGGCTATCAGCTATTTATAGTGGCTGAAGAGTTTTTGCAGTTAAGTATTGCTTCAAAAAGAGAAGATTCTGAGTAAACGTATTTAATTAAGCAAATTACAACTGATTTTCCTACTTGGTTTGTTATGTAAAAATTTATGACCACGAACTATTTAGCAATTTCTTTGTCATAATTGAAATGTGACCAAGTGTAAATAGTGGAGAAAAAATTGTGAATCTATGGATAAATTATTAGCAATCAATCCCAATCGGATATGTCAAAGTTGTAACCAAAAGAAAAATTGAAATAGTTTGTGGTGAAAGCATAAAAAGCGTCACTATAAATCTAATCAAATTTAAGAAAACACTAGGCTAATTGAGATTTTTTAGGATAAATTACTTTTTAAATCTTACAGTTTTTGGAAATGTTTCTTTTAAAACCTTGAACTTTCAAAATATTTCGTTCAACTCTCAAAAAATTTAAAAATGTTTCATTTAACCCTTGTATGATTGTATCACATTTATTATGTTAATGCCCTTAAACATCACATGATTTGTTGGTTCAAATGAAATTCACTTCAAATTTTGAGATTTACATTTAATTTATCCAAAACTCTAAGAAGGTTTAAATGAAATGTTTTTGGAAACTTTGAGGTTAAAAATAAATATTTTGAAAATTTAATATTTAAATGAAACATATCCAAAACTCCAAGAATTTAAAAATAATAATAATTTACCTTTTTTTAATATATTAAAAAAAGGATAGAATAGCTAAATGAGAATTGTTATTTGCTTAATTGGTGTAACCCAATTTTTACATTTTTTCACCTTTTATCGTTTAATAAATAGTATAAATGAATAATCCTACATGTACAAATTATTTTGCAACTTCTTTACAAATTGTCTGGACCTATCACTATTATTACTTTTTCACTTATCAATTACTACTTACCGCACCGACAATTAGTAAAAAATGTTATAAAATAGTTTGTAAATCTAGCATTTTTCAATATTGCAATTTTTTTTTTTTTTTTTTTTTTTGCGCGCCTTGAGAATATAGCAATGATATGTTGTAATTGGTGTACAATAAATATGATATTTTTGGTAGATAATACTTCCTCCGTCCCACTTTTTTTGTTCTCTATTCCATTTTGAGATGTCTCAAATTGCCTGGAAAAAACAAAAGCACACAAAATTTATATATATATTCTCGTGAACTTGCAACTACTAGGATGATTTTGCTTAGTCTGCCAATTATGTCATTCCTTGGATCTGGTCAATACTTAATACTAGTATGAGCATTATCCACAAATATGTTGCCATAATTTGGTACCAAGTGTAGTTATTATTACACACATATTCCTACTTGTAATTGTGTCTCTAATTTCCGATTTCAGTTCAAAATTAAGTGCATGTAAGTGTAGTTATGATTACACACACATCTCTACTTGAAACTGTATCTCCAACTTCCGATTTCAGTTTAAAATTAATTGTGTACCAACAGTGTGTAATAGCTTTTGCCTTTTGGACTATGGCCCTTTACAATTATAGTTGGGATGATAGGTAACTAAAGAGAAGAGAATCGTGTTTCTCCGAAGACACACTAGCTTGTCATGCAAATTTTACAATTTTTTGGTTTATGAACTCGTTTTTCCCTTCTTTTGCTGCTGAGAGTACTCTAGAACATTGTAACACCGCTAGATTGTCATTACGAAACATTGTAACACGATTATTATCATTATCAAAGTGGTGCTGAATACTCGGCCTGCCATATTTGTAAGGCTGATAAAACAGCTTTCAGACAATTACTCCTTAATCAAAACGAATCATTTTCGAAGAACTGGTTAATTGTTTGCCATGATCTAATGAAAAGCACATGTTATGCACCTTAGTATTATTGTTGTTGTTGTTATGATCAAAAGTTATGTAGTTTTAAATAAATAGATGTGGTTTTGGCCCTACCTTTAGGCTAATTAGGCAATCGCCTAAAGTTTTGTGAAAATTAATCAAGTCTCAAAAGGATTCTCCAAATAATTTGTTACTAGCAATGAATACAATATAATAATTTCAAAAAATGTGAAAATCTCATAAATGAATTAAAAATATATAAAAAATAATATAAAAAATTTAGATGAACAACTCACATGTGAACAAGAAATAAGTTTTTTTTTTTTTTTTTTTTAAAACTAAAATTTTTTGCATCTAAACAAATTAGAATAATAGATTTAGAGTAAAAAAATATTATTTAATTAAATTTGAATATATAAACGACCTCAATATAAACATCGCCTTAGGTCCCAAAATTCCTTGTGCCATCGGTGGTGATTCCTGCCCAATTAAATGGATGTATAGTTGTATCAACCCTAGGTGTGCCTATTGTTAGTTTTTAGACCCCTTAAAACAATTGGATTAATCTAGGAATTTAGCCAAGTTGTTACTTAGTCAAATTAATTAAATCTAGGTTAACACAATTAAATAATCATATCAAGTATAGCAGCGGAAATATAAAGAACACAAAGATATGATCACCTAGGAAACCAAACCGGTAAAAACCTGGGGAGAATTTAACCTAGCTATCCTCAAGGTAAACTTGAATCCACTATCTTGAAAGAATCGAAGTTCATACAATAAGACTTACAAGCCCCCACGCTCGACTTCTTATTGCTACCCACCAGTAGAACTTACTGACACGACTACGTGCAAGTTTCGAATCCACAGACTCCTTCTTTCTTGGATTCGCCACCAAATACAAGCGCACCCGCTTGTGTTTTCTTTAAGCTTCAATGGCAGCAACTGGAATAATTATCAAGGTGTAGAAAAATCTTCTCCTTGAAAACCCTAAGTTTGTGTAAAGGAAAACTTCTCTAGATCTCACAAGAGATTTACACAAACTGCAAATATGAGCTCTTCTAAAACGTGGCTAGGGTTTGCCTTTTATACTTAGGACAAATAAGAAACCCTAAAAACGTTTTAAAAACAAATAGGGCTGAGTTGGACGAATCTGCAGAAAAGCATTATGCCCGAGCTTCGATTGGTCGAGCCTGTCGTTCAATCGATCGAGCCAGGCCGAAAGGCACAATGCTTCCTTACTTTAACTCGATTCCAAATTTACATTAACACACAACTTTGAGCTAGCTTTAAACACTTTTAAACACATTGTTTTGATCATGGTTTGCCAACAATACACATTAGAGTTCTAAATACATAAAATCCTAAACTTTAGAACCTAACAAACTCCCCCTTTGGCAATCCGTGACAAAACACAACTTAGAAGCTCAAAGTTTACAAAATAAAAAGCCCTTTACAAAATAATGCTCATAAAACAAATTCAATCCTAACTACTATCCATCAGTTGTAAGTGTAGACAGCAGCTCAATTGAATCAACTTGTATATTTCCTGAAACACTAAACAAAATGCATAACCGCATGTGTGGAAATAAACAGAAAAACAAGAAAACAACAAATATGCAAACTAATTCTCCCCATAAGTTAGATACAACAAAACATACTTGTATTTTCCACTATCATAAACAATCAATGTATCTCCCCTAAACAAAAAAAACAGAATTCCCACCCATAGTTCATCTAGATCTCCCCCCTTTTGTCACGTATTGACAAAGACAACTCAATAATGAGTAAACATATGCAATAAAGGATAACATAAAATAGAGAATTAAGGGAAGACAAAACAATTCAACTCTATAGAAAATAGAGACAACTCCCCCTATGAAAAGCAACAACTCCCCCTAAGAACAACAAAGGTTAAAAAAAAATTCACCCCCTATAAAAATAGGAAAAACAAAATAAGTTGTGAGAAAAACAGTGTTAGGGAAAGTTTAGGAGGTGGGATAAAGAAAGACACAAACCAAGTTTTAAAAAAAAAAACTAAGTTGAGGATACACATGAAGAAAAATATTCTCTCTTTCAATAAATGCAAACTTGCTATTATGTGACCCATAAACAGTTACATGAGTAGAGAAAATATTTGCACATTAATTATCCATCATATCTCTTAAGAAAAATATTTTCCACAGTTCACACATAAAAAAAACAAATACTAGAAAGTACATAGCTCAAAAATTAATCAATCAATTTTTTTATCAAGTTGAGTACCCAATGTAGCAAAGTGTATGCATGTTATGTGTGAAAACAATGAGAGATATGACTGCAAAACGGCAAGATGGATACAAAAACAATGCAATGCATGTGAATTCTAAACATAAATGATGCATGAGCAGATTAAATGACATGATGCATGAGCTAAGGCAGTAAATTAAGTTCAAAATAAGTTCAAACTCACAAAATTGGCTTGAACATAGAGTTTCTAACCAAAACCCAAAAAAAATTTAAACCACTTGTTAATTTTTCAAAATAAATTGACCAATTAATCATTACACAAGCTAGAAAACTGATTAGAATGATCAATTACATCAAAACAACAAGCCAATTTCATCAATTTCAACCCAAATCTTCCAAAATCAAGACTTTCAATCAATTTGTCCTCAAAGCACAAGCATTAAACACATTTTGCATTAAAATCAAAGAACTTTTAATCTTGAATGGCCACAACAAAATCACACACAATATAATGTACCAAGTTTAACAAAGAGTAACTTGTGTAGTGTGTGCAACTAGCAAAAGCTTGAGATACATGTGAGATGATATGTGAATAGCAATCAATCACAAAGTCTACAAAATTCATCACATAGAATTTGAAAGAGACTATCACCTAAAGAGTTACATCATATAACTCCCACATCTCCTAAAACATTAGCTTGTAATCATGTAAGTTTCTTGAATTTTGCCTCATAATATACACACAAATTTTAATTATGTGATTTGGCATCAAGCCTAATAGTACACACCAATTTTAAGCATTTATCAATTAAACTGAGGCTTCACCTTATGTTCTTTTTGTGCATATGCTACACTTTCTCAAGCACAAAATCTTATGATATGCACTAAGGTGTTCATGATTGGCTAGTACACAGTGGTGAGATGGTTATTTATGCCTTTCTCAAAAGGATCAAGTCCGACAGTCAAACAACATGTGACTTCAAGATTAAGACAAAGTGATAAACACCATAAACATCTTTCCCACACAACATGCACTTCAAAGCTTCAACTAGTAAAGCGCAATAAAAGAAGCTCATCCAAGCTAAACAATGTACATAAACATGTTATGTAAAGATAAAATGGTCAATCCTTGATTATAAATCCAAGATGTGAAATACAAAACACAAAAATCTTTTTGGTTTTTTAAAAAATTTATGACCAAAAACAAAAAGCACATATTATGCTAAATGAAAAATGCAAATGCAATGCATGACGGTGCTTAACTAAGCTATAGAGGGTACACAAATAAGAAATATCAATTTCTTAATTAACCCTTGAGTACATGTACAAATTAGTACATACCCACACAAAATCAGAAATAGCTTAGCACTTATATAACATATACTATTCAAGTTTCTCCACAATGTCAAGCATGTTCTAAATCAAGAGAGAGATATCATAATTCATGTAATCCTCAAGAAAAATAAAACTAGACACAAAATAAAATATTTTTGTCTTTTTGAAAATTTTCAATGTTTTTGGATTTTTTTTTAATAAAAAAAACAACCTAAAAAAGACAACCAAAAAACAGAATCAAGACATGTCCACAAACAATTGAAAGAATTAAATCAAGGACAAGTTAGCAACACTCACCTTAGAGAATCTTTTCTCACCCATATAGCACGAGTCTTCGGCTCTGTAGGTGAAAATCCATGTGAAGTAAAGTGTATTTGAGGAATTACACCAATCTTCTGAGAAAGACTAAAATCCTGCAAATTCCTTTCACAAGCCAACAAACTTAAATTTTTCAAAAATATATGAAACAATTTATTTTGACTTATGGCAGGAGAAATATCATCATATATCCTAGATTGAAACACAGAATGCTTAAATTTCAAATTATGACAATTAGGACGAATGTGACCATGGACACCACAAAAGTGACAAACAAGAACAAATTTAGGAACATCAGTATTCCTAACAGCAAATCTATTCTCAAATTTTGGTTTTTGCCTCAACAAAGAACAATTTGGTCTAATATGACCAACAACATCACAAAGGTGACAAGTAGGCACAAAAACAGATTTATTATGCTCTCTAATAGTAGGTTTAGATTTAGGTTTAGAAACATCAACGTCTACATCAGAACTTTTACCTTTGTCTAACCTAGCAAAATAAGCATTTTCTTTATTATTTCTCTTAAAATGAGGGATATAAACTTTCTCAGTTTTAGGCTTAAAAGAAACAGAAACACTTCTGTTATCAACAACAGGCTTGGTACTAATCAAATTTTCAATTTTAGCTTTAGATTCAACTAACTCTTGTTCCAAGCTTTTCATCTTCTCATCTTGAGAGGAAATTTGATTTCTCAAAAATTCATTCTTTTTATTAGATTCATCTAATCTAACAACCAATTCCTCTTTTTCAAGATTAGCCAATTTTAACTCTTCCTTGAATTTCTTTGCAATTTTCATAGATTTCAATAATTCCTTACGAAGAGTTTCACAGGCATCAATAAAATCAATAGAAGCATGAGCAAAAACATGATCAAAAAGACTCTTCAAATTATCCATGACAACAGGGGTCAAGGATCAGCTCTTAGATCAAAAGATCTAAAATAGAAGAGCAACCCGCTCTAATACCACTTGTTAGTTTTTAGACCCCTTAAAACAATTGGATTAATCTAGGAATTTAACCAAGTTGTTACTTAGTCAAATTAATTAAATCTAGGTTAACACAATTAAATAATCATATCAAGTATAGCAGCGGAAATATAAAGAATACAAAGATATGATCACCCAGGAAACCAAACCGATAAAAACCTGGGGAGGATTTAACCTAGCTATCCTCAAGGTAAACTTGAATCCACTATCTTGAAAGAATCGAAGTTCATACAATAAGACTTACAAGCCCCCACGCTCAACTTCTTATTGCTACCTACCAATAGAACTTACTGACACGACCACGTGCAAGCTCCGAATCCACGGACTCCTTCTTTCTTGGATTCACCATCAAATACAAGCACACCCGCTTGTGTTTTCTTTAAACTTCAATGGCAACAACTGGAATGATCATCAAGGTGTAGAAAAATCTTCTCCTTGAAAACCCTAAGTTTGTGTAAAGGAAAGCTCCTCTAGATCTCACAAGAGATTTACACAAACCGCAAATATAAGCTCTTCTAAAACGTGGTTAGGGTTTGCCTTTTATACTTAGGACAAATAAGAAACCCTAAAAACGTTTTAAAAACAAATAAGGCTGAGTTTGACGAATCTGTAGAAAAGCATTCTGCCCGAGCTTCGATCGGTCGAGCCTGTCGTTCAATCGATCGAGCCAGGCCGAAAGGCACAATGCTTCCTTACTTTAACTCGATTCCAACTTTACATTGACACACAACTTTGAGCTAGCTTTAAACACTTCTAAACACATTATTTTGATCATGGTTTGCCAACAATACACATTAGAGTTCTAAATACATAAAATCCTAAAGTTTAGAACCTAACACCTATGTTTGGCAATATTGCTAGAGTAAGAACCAACTAGCGTTTACTAGATTCAATGGCAGCGCCACATTAGAGTCAGGGTGTTCCTAGGAACACCCTGACTTGAAAAAAAAAATTTATATATAATAATTAATTTTTTTTTTATTTGTTTATCCTTAAAAAAAAAATGAGGAACACCCTTAAGAAAATAAGGAACACTCTCAAATTTTTTTTTTTTTTAAAAAAAAAATTTATTTGTTCTACTTTCAAGCAAAAAAAAAAAAAAGCCCAAAAGAAATTTGAACTAAAATCTTTAAAAAAAAAAAAAATTAACAGAGCAAGCTCACAAAAAAGCCCAACATCAATCCTAAACATAAAGCAAACCCAATCTAAAAAAAAAACAACCCAACAGATGATAAACAGTAAAGCAAACCCACGGATTCTCTCCAAAAAAAAAAAAAAAAACCAAAACTCAATATACATAAATCACTCAACCAGAAACCTCAGATCACTAATCAGATATCACTAAAGCAAATCAAATATCACTAAAGCTAACCTAGAGACAAAAACGTCAACAAAGCAACACAGCCAATAGACGGATTAGGCATCGCCGCATCGGAGATCGGTCAGCCAACACAAATCGAGCTCCAGTCCAGAGCACATCACGTTGGGATTCGAGCATCGGAGATCGCTCACTGGATCGGATCGGAGATCACCGATCGGTCACGTCGCTCGTCGCTTGGCTCGGTCACATCGCTTGCTCCGTCGCCCGTCGCTCGGCTTGCTTCGGTGCTCCCTCAAGGTATTTCATAACTTCTCTCTTTTTCTTTTTCTCTCTCTCTCTCTCTCTCTCTCTCTGAAAAATTAAAACGAATTGAAATCTGAAATGAAATAATGAGGCTCTCTTTATTCTTTTAAGACTTTAACAGTTAACTTTAATAATTTATCTTATTCTTTTTAATAATTGTGATTGGCTCAGCTTATCTTTTAACTTTATTAATATTTTGACTCTATTCTTGACTCTCTCTCTCTTTTTCTTTTCTTTTTTTGCTTTATCCGTTGGTTTTGGCGTGCGTTGGTGTTGGTGAGACTTGGTGAGATACAATTAATTGTTTTATTGTTCTACTGTGATTGTGAAATTTTATGATTGACAACTGGCTCTTGTGATGGGATTTGTCTCATTGTCTATTGAGTGGGGTTGGGGGTGGGGGTGGATGGGCACATCACATGGGGCTAGGTGAGGAATTTAAATTGGGGGAAGTAAACAGCACATGGTGCAACTAATAAACAATAATTTAATAAATCAATAATTAATTAAGGAAAACAACTAATAAACAATAATTAATAATTTAATTAATCAATATATTATAAAAGATAAACAAATTAAATTATGTTAGGCTAAATAATAATTAATAATTTTATAATTAATGAAACAACAATATAACAAATTATAGTTTATAAAAGACAAACAAATTAATGAAATAACTAAACAATAATAATTAATAATTTTATTAATATTTCAAATCAACTTATAGTTAATTCTTTATTCTTTTGCTAGAATTATGGACAAATATTTGATAAAAAAACTACGTACCCAAGATTCATTTACTTGATGATGGCTTTGGCCTTTGGATCTTTCAACTAAAAAAAAAAAAATTTTAGGAACACCTTGCAAAAAATTCCTGGAGTCACCACTGACTAGATTAATAAGATGGTTCCTTCTTACATTATGGTTGAAAACACAATGTGGATGCCAATTAACTATTATTTAATGTGATGGGAAACTGCATTTTAAGATCTATGTACATGTTTCAATAGTTCTTTTACTCCCATAACTTTTGATACAATTTTTTTTCTTTTTACGAAGTAATGAAGTGTTCAATTATGAATAATGAATAGCTAAACATTCACTTTCAAATGAACCCATTACATTTTCTCTATCACTCATTATTGGCTCACTACTAGATAAATGTATAGATAAAATTTGAATTTAATGGTGTCTATTATATGATAATTTCTCTTTGCCATTATAAAAGTGTTGATGCCCACTTTGGCAAGGAGGCCCAATAATAGGAAGAACCCCAACAATATGGAAGAGAATAAAGAAGAAGAATTAGCAAATTGAGAAGAAAATCATTAAGCCCGAATGGTAGGAATAATGGACCATAGGCCTGTAAAATAGTAAAAGGGCCTCAAAGAAAGCAAGCAAGCCAAAAAAGCCCGAAGAAAGAAGTAGTAAGCCCGTGGGCATTATGAGAAATGGAAAGCAAGTAAGAATGGGCCGAAGTAGCCCAAAGGAAGGAATTAAGTAAATAGGGGTTGGTGGAAAAGCCAATAAATCCCAAAAGTAAAGGATATGGTAACTTGGGCCGAGGAAGCCCAAAAGACTTAGCAAAAGTCCATGGGAATGAAGGATTGGAATGGGCCGAGGATGCCCAAGGAAATGAAACAGATAGAGGATGCCCAAAAGAATAAAATGGGCCAAAGGAGCCCAAAAACGATTAAATGGGCCAAGGAAGCCCAAAACAGCAGGAGTACAAACCCAATGATTGTACTAGGCTACTAGAATTGAGCAAAAGGAAAGCATACACCAGGCCCAAAAGGGGCCCAGTAAGTACAAGTCAAATAATAACATGGCAAAGGTGTCAAACGGCCCATAAAGAGGTTAAAGGTTGGATTGAAGAAGGAAAGGCCCACGACCAAGCAAGACCCAGCCCCAGGAAAGAAGTAAGACATAAAGAATGAAAGTCCAGAAACTCATCCACGCCACAAAAGGTCAAGAACAAGTAGCAGAACGTGTAGACAAGCCCTCAAGTCATGGCAAACGCATGAACAACAAACAAGCCACGAACACATATGGAAATGGAGCACGCAGAAAGCTCAGGCACCACCCACTCGTACCCAGCCAATACAGGGGTGGGGGACCATGGGTCAGAGGTAAGAGAGGATATGGTCTGGCGGTGGGGAGAAAAAGAAAGCTATTCTGGAGTTCTTGCTCAAGCTATTTTGGGGGAAATGTCCTACTGGGATGACATACCACCCAAAAGAGGGAAGATGAGCTGAAATCACTAAGTGCATGCCATAGGGGATAGTAAGAGAGAATGTCCACCCTTATCTAGATAGGAATGTCACAGTGAGCAAGAAAATAAAATAAAAATCTTTTGTCTGGGAATGGGATGTGGCATGGCCAACACAGGTAAGTGGTGATAGCTAGGCAGTCAACAGACCAATAGGTGGTCTAGAAAGGACACCTATATTATGACAAAAGTGGTTAAAAGGCAAAACAGTAAAAACTCATCACGACATGAAAAGGGTCTTAATTGTGCATACTAGAGGCAAAACAGAGGTAGAACAAGGGAGAACAAGGGAGAACGGAGGAGAACAGAGAAAAGGGGGAAGAAAAACACAAGAGATTAAAAATTAAAAATAAATAAATAAATAAAGAGGAGAAAACTAAGAAAGAAAAAAAAGGAACCAAAGAAGGAAAACAGAGAGTGAGCAAGATTGTGATAGTAGGCATGCACCAATAGGCTATCCCTTTCTCTCCCTCTAAAAGCCTACTCTCTAGTAAGGATTAAGGAATTGGAGGAAAAGCCATCTAGGCCCATTCTCTCAAAGTGGGCAATTTCTGTGGCAAGACGTCCTAATGAGATTGCCCACATTGAAAGGTGGTTCCCTTCCTGGACTTGACTCCTTTGAGAAATCAAGCACAGCAAACTAACCATCTTTCCTTTTATTTTATTGATCAAGCATTAATATTATTTCCATTTCTTTTTATCATTAGTATTAACTCATTTCTGTTGCATTTATATCACAGCATTATCTCCTCCTTTACTAAGATCATGATTTAGCTTTTCTATTTTCTTCTAGCTGACAGTAAACATATTCTTCTCATTATTGTCATATTACAGCTATTTGCCATAACTTTTTTTTAACAGTTTCCTCTGCCATGGGCACGTGTCCAAGGTCTTAGCAAAGGGGTTCTAGCTTGTGCACAACCTGGCTTAGGGTGTGTTGCAATCAAGCCAGTCCTAACTCTCCTACCTAGAATCATTGGGCTGTAACGTGGCAGAAGATAACCCAGCCCACAGTTGCAAAAAAAGGCCCACCGCAAAAAGATACCAATGTGACCAACAGCTCCAACTAGATTAACCTTGAACCAGGTAAAAATCCAACTTTTAACTAAAAATTACAACTCATACTATCATGTTAGGATCCCTTCCTTTTAAGGAGACTATACTTACACGCTAACCACTATGCTGACCTCTTTTGAAGTGTCCATGTTGGATTCCATATTTTATTTATTTCGAGTTTAGATTATAGTTTTTCAATTTATCATATTACCTCCCTCTTAATCTATTATTATTTGATAATTTTATTAGTGGTTCAAGAATTATGCTTTTCACGTGTGAATATACAATTTATAAATTTATGTTAAAATGATTTTTTTTTAGAATTTTTTTTTTTTAATTTGAAAGATTACTAAACACAATTTTTTTTACACTTATTTATGATTTATTATTTTCTATTAACCTTTGCACGTGCAAGTTAGGTTTGAGAAGAATGTAGATGTATGTGATCTCCCTAACTATAAATTTGGATGTCATTCTTGTGATGAGTTAAAAATGACATTTTTATAACAAAGACAGAAAAGGGAAAGAAAAAGAAAAAAAACAGCAAGATGAAGTGAGCAAAGAAAGACAAAGCTTGTACGTGGAAAACCCTAAAGGTAAAAAACTACGGCAGGACGAAGGACTTGGTGTCCTTATCCCTAAGAAATTATGTAATATTTCTGAGGAAAAACAAGATGTTACACAGTGTTCTTGCACAATCTCATTTTTTCTCACTAATACCCTTTTTTCTGCCCTATTTTCCTACCCAAATTTTTTGATCTCTCCATACTCGGCAACGTTCTCCTCTTATAGTACAAGAAATGTTGGTTTTACAAGGACAGATGTCCCAACCTTATTGCCCACCATAAACCCTAGGATAGCTATTTTTTTGTACTATCCTTCGGATTGATGAGAGAGAAAACTATGTCTACCAAGGTAGTGGGCTTTAGGCGGCTTTATACCTCGGCAAAGTATAACCAGAAGGCAAGAGAGAGAAATTGTGAGGGCTAAGGAGATTACACGTGCCTTGGGCAATAGTCCAAGCTTGCACTAGCCAATTAGGAGTGTTCTACAGCACCTGACCAAAAGGAGCTAATTTCTCTTTTATGGTAGTGCTTGGTGTCCATACTAGACTACATACCCTTTCTCCTCCAATGGCACCCACGCTGTTGGCAAAAGCCAAAGGCATGGCTTCCTTTACTAAAGTTTGTTCTGTTGTAGCTCAATGACATCCACGTGGAGGGCCAAGATGCTATCTTTGGTTGATGAATCCTTGTGCATATCTTCACTAACGTGTCTATTGTACAAACTTATACAAACGTTTAATTTTTTGTTTTTTTCAAACATATTTTTAGTAAAATTTTGTTAATGTTTACCATTTTAATACTATCACGATTTGACCTCAGTTGAACCTTGATCCGACCTTAAAAATCTTGAACATCTTCCTTTCCCGATTCTTTAAATGGTCCCAGGTTTGAAAATCATGCTTTTAACTTTTAAGCCTCTAGAATTTATTTATTTTATTGTTTGGTGGTTAGAATTATAATGTTTGGATTCAAAAAGTACAGGTTAGAATTTTGATTTTTTTTTTTTTTTTGTAGGCAAAAATTCAAATCTGACCCTCTAACTTTAACATTTTTTCATTTCAATCCTCTAACTTTCAATTTTTGTCAATGTAGGACTCCATTACAACTCAATTAGTGGCTGCCGTTAATGTCATTGAAATGACGTTGTTTTGCAATTTTTTTTTTTTAATTCAAAATTAAAAGAAATAAAGTACACACACACACACATTAAGGGGAACAAACCCGATACTCAAAATAACTCATTTCAGTTCAAAATTTCGAGGAATCACCAAATCTCCATCGAAGATCTCCAAACCACAATCCAAAACCTCTCCCCTGAAGCTCTCTTAATGCTCCTCAACTCCCTCTACAACACCGTTTCCTCCGACCCAAAACCCTCCACCCACAAGGACTCCCTCTGCCTCCTCGCCTTCACCTGTGCCGCCCACCCCGACTCCTCCTCCACCCACCTCACCAAAATCATCGGCCACGACATCAAGCACCTCAAGGACTTTGACTTCGCTGTCCATGACGCCTGTCTCAACGCCATTGGCTCACTCTCCAACCTCTACCTCAAGCCCCCCCACTGGTAGCAATAACGGTAATGATGAAAGCGTGGTGGGGCTGTTCGTGGCGATGGGTGAGCAGAACAAGGCGTGCACTCCGGTGTGGCAATGTGTATGGTGAAGATGGTGGAGTGTGCCGCCGAGCCGCCCATCTCCACGTTCCAAAAGCTCTGCCCTAAGATCTGTAGGTTGCTTAATAATCCTAACTTCCTCTACAAGGCTTCCTCTTGCCTGTCGTCACCAACTTGTCTCAGGTTTTGTGTTGATTTCATTGCTTTGCTATGTGCAATGTGTTCAATTGCTATAATTTTGAACTGAAATGTGTTATTTTGAGTATCAAGTTTGATTCAATTAGAATGTGGTTATTGATTCCTCGATTTTGATTTCAGGTTAATGTTTTCTTTTTCTTTTCAGATTTTTCTTATTTTATTTTAATTCCAAATTAAAAATTAAAAATTAAAAACATGCAAAATGACGTCGTTTCAATGACATTAACGGTAGCCACTAACTGAGTTGTAACAGAGTCCTGCATTGATAAAAATTGAAAGTTAGAGGACTGATTTAACAAAACTGAAAGTTAGAGGATTGAAATGAAAAAATGTAAAAGTTAGAAAGTCAGTTTTGCATCTTTGCCTTTTTTTTAATTCTACCCATTGTCAGTTAGTGAAGAAATTTATTCACAAAAAAAAGAAAGAAAACATATATGAGTTTATGTATGAATTTCTCATTTCCTTAAGAATGACTATTCCATGTGGTTATTAAGTCATTTTATATATCAACTAAGGATGTTCCTCAGACATTTACAGCGACGGAGGGAGACTTGGACTAGGGGGGGGGGGGAGCAACGACCCTCCCTAATTTATTTATCTTTAAATTAATAAATATATGCACCAATTTTAGTAATTTTGTTCTATAAAATCACACTTTACCCTACCTAACATTATCATTGATTCTTTTAAGAGTACTACTCTAACCACAAACTTTTCTATAACATTTTTACAAGCTGTTGTGATAGTAAAATTTTATTGGTTTGCATCTAAACCCATCACTTACATCACATTTTTTCTTACTAATAACCACTCACCACATTAATAATTTGTAAAAAAAAAAAAATGTAATTCTAGCATTTTCCTCCTTTTAAAGGCCAAATCTAAAATCTAAAGCAAAATAAACAAGCCCAAAAAAATTATTCAACAACAAAAATTACCAATAGTAAAGCTAAAAACAATTAAAATCAATCAATCAATTTTACCAAAAACAAACAACCTAGCCATTTAAAAAATTTTAAACAAAATAATTTTGTCCATACCTGGATGCACACATAAAAAACACACAAAAAAAAAAAAAAAAAACCCTTTAGCTTTAAGCAGCCGAGCCGAAAGCTAGAACTGCCACCCGCAAACAACAGCAAAACTCCCCCCCTGACTACAAGTCCTAACTCCGTCCTTGGGCATTTACATGCCTATGTTCCTAAAAGACACAATCACACATCATAGTTTACCTTCTCATATATATACAATTGAGTTATGAAATACAAAAGTGAAATTTGAGAGAAAAACTAGATTACTCAAAGTCATTGCTCTCCATCCAAGCGGTTTGTTAAGAATTTGAGGGTAGAATTAGTCTCTTCGAAAATTAGTGGTTCTTAGGGTACTTTTTTTTTTTACACCTAATTTTATTTGAGTACCACCTATTTATACCACTAACGAGTTATTGGGTTTCCCCAAATATTTTTTGCTCTATTATTCCATTAATCACAAATATTTCATATCTCATTATATAAACTGGGTCATGATATAAGCTATCACCAAAAGCCTAAAAACTCATATCTTATCCAATTTTATTATCATTATTTAGCTAAGCCCAAAACTGACCCTTTGAATCCAATGAGCACATCCTATTTAATTTAAAGTCCAAGAATACTTATGCTTGGCAATATTTGAAAAGCCCATGATTCAAGTCCATGGCAAAACAATTTTATCAATGGAATTTAAATCCATAATCAAAGCCCATGGTTTAAACCTATGGCAATTTACTTATCCAAAACCCAGTTCTTGCTGGCAATATTTAAAACCCAATTCTCATTGGCAACAACAAAGCCCAATTTTCATTGGCAATATCAAAGCCCAGTTCTCGCTGGCAATATTTAAAGCCCAATTCTCATTGGCAATATTAAAACCCAATTCTCATTGGCAATATCAAAAACCCAACGTACGTTAGCACTATTAAAAAACCCCAACTAACTACTTGGCACTATTTTATCGAAAGCCCAAGGTTATCAATACTTGGCAAAACACTACATCATAATTATTTCACTTAAAAGTCCAATAATGAACAAATACTTTAGATTCTTAAACATATTACTGTAATATTACAAGCTCATGAAATGTATGAATTATTTATTCTCAAAATCCATGGTAATCATCTTATAAAAGCCCATGAAAAGTTATGATTATTGGATCCATGATATTTATTTATTTCATATTATAAACTCATGCTCACTATCTATTTTACATCACAATATCCATAATATTTATTACCAAAACTCATGGTAAATATTCAAACCCACAAGCTCATCATTTAAGTTATGTTGCGATTATTAGAAACCATGAAACATTATTTGCAATATGAAATTCACCATAGTAAATATTACTTACAAAGGTATTTTGAAACTTGTCCAATTGTTTCAAACATTACAACTAAATGCCCAAAGACTCATTGCAAGTATTTATGAAAAAACGAACAAATAATTACTAATAAAAGTCCATGGCAACATGTGCACACAACCTAGCCCAAGGGAACCAGCCCATGTGAGCAAGCCCAATCAAAAAACACCAGCAGGAGGCAAAAGACAGTGGGTAAACAACCCTTATTCATTCCTAACCAAAAAGAGCAACTAGGGACTCAATACAAGGGAACCAAGCCGTTAAGAATGGATTAAGGGCTGTCCCATAAGTTTTCTGCCACCCTTTGCCTGACGTGAATAGTGCCTAAGGGCTGTCACATCAGTTGAAGTCCAAAGGATGATGGAATTTCATTATCTTCCCCAAAACTGCACCTCCAGCGGAAGGGGAGCTGAAACCAAATTATTCAAATTCCAACAAATTGATGCTAAAAATGTTTAAAACATTCAAGATGTGATTCATGTGCCAAGCCCATGAATCCTAAAGGTGAAAAAATTGGGAACATGTGGTTTGGAGGGCATAAAGGGATCTCCAGCGGAACCCTCTAAAGTGGACTAAGAACTTGACACTTGGCTTGGGGTGTTGAATCTCACTTCTTAGGGGACCAAATCTCAGTTGCAGCATTAGGATTCGTTCTTGACACACACCTTAATCCCATTGGCTGAACACAATCTCAGCAATCTTAGCATTTAATGCAAGATTACCCCAAACTCTCCAAAATCCCATCATTAACCAAAGAAGCAAGGTAGCCCCAAAAGCAAATCTCCAAATTTTTGACCAAATCCAAGTTATTAATTCAGATATCAAGGCTCCCCTGAATCAGACCTCCATTTTTTGGATTCTTGTTAATCAATACTTCTCTAAAGCTCCATTATAAAAAGATACACACCTCAGCCCACAAGGGGGGAGGAAACCTCTCTAAAAATTTCTGTCATTGACTACACTCTGCAGAAATTCAATCCCTATTTGCTTTCTTTAAGCTTCCCCAAGCTCTCTGGAGCTCACTCACAACCTTTCTCAGCCTATAGTCACCATAACACCAACATTCACCACCTTGCTTACACCTTCCTACTCCATAAACATCCCATAACTGACCAACCTAGCTACCCTCCCTGAAATTCTGGGTTTATTTTTTATTTTGCTCGTGGTTTAGCTTCCCTCAAGCTCACCACTCATCATCTTTAACCGATACTCATCTAATCTTAGATACTCTTTTTCCCCTTTACATAATCATAACTCAAAATGTCCTCCAACTAGTCACAAACAGCCCATTACTCACAAAAAGCTTCAATCTCAATATTAAGCCTATCCCACTCACTCAAAATAGCCCACATTCACTTCGTTCATGCCATATAAACACGCACTCACCAAAATCTTAGTTTAATACTTGTTGCACTAAGCTGGGGATCTTTCTCTCCCTTCATTTCATCCTATTTTTCCTCTTTTATTTGTAACTATGGAGCCTTTAATCATTGTTTATTATCATGATGAAGAATATAATGTATTTGTAACAATTAAATTTTTCCCTCACAATTGATGTAATGATGGCTGAAAGTACTATAAATTCCCCTGACCAAGACACACAAGAACCCCCAGGACTGAACACTTTCCTAAATTTATTTAATCATTGACTGCTGAACTCTAAGTATAATTTCACCGCCACCGCTGGAGATAATATCGTACCGCTAGAGGACTGATTTGGACTATGATGCTGTAAAAGGACTAATAATATAACAAACTAACAATACTAACATGTTTATTGGGCATTATTGTTATCTTCTTGTTAGGGTGCAACCTCTATCTCTTGCTTGGGCGGACTGACACCACACCGATAGCCTTTGGGCTTTATTTCAAGGATCCATCGTTGAGTTTCGGCTTGGCTATCCCATATTCTATTTGGAAACATCAGAAATTTTCCCCTCAACATTTTGGCAATTCCATTGGGGAGCCAACCATAGTGAAAGTCTATCGTGCCTTCAAGGTTACATAATGTTCAACAAGAAGCAAGTCAACATGATGTAAACCCGGTGATACAAAGTTAGCACTCTAAAACTGCACTTGATGCCAAATTTCGAAAGAGCCCCTACAAAGCTAACATTATATATATATATATATATATATATACATACATATATATATACGTATGTATATGTAAGTGAACACTCTATTTTCTTTCCTTCAAAAAAGAAACAAATGTTTTTTTTTCAAAAAAAGAATACAACAGCTGACTAGTCATAGTTATGCAGAAAAGAAAAAAAAAAGAGGTCATTTCGCCATGAATAGTACAATATTTACACATGGACAGTCAAAAAGGAAAAGATAACAATGCACATATGTATGTCTATATACATGCATAGAAGAATGGGCACCATTTGTTTTCTTTCAAAATCACAAAATATTTTTTCTTTGCCTTTGGCTCAAAAATGGTTTTTTGCAAAAAAAAAAAAAAGGAACACAGTAGCTACGGCTGGAGGTGTCCTCTGCCTTGAAAAGTACAATATTTACATGTGAATGGCTAAAAGAAAAGGGTAATAATGCGTATACATATGTTAGTATACATGTATATACATATACATAGATGAATGAACACTATTTTATCACAAAACATTTTTTTCCCCTCCCTTTTGGCTCAAAAGGTCATTCTTGCAAAGAAAATGGGCACTACAGCTATGGCTGGAGGTGTTTCCTGCTATGTACAATGCAATATCCCCACATGAACAGTGAGAAAAGACATGTGCATACATGAAAAAGTGGCAATGGACAACCCCCTTTATGTAGAAAGTTTCTTTAGGCATGAACCCTTTTACAAGACAATGTCCATAGTTGACTAGTCCTTTCACATGAGATGTTGGTGCCTACCAATTGAATGACCTCTTGCACACATAAAAAGTAACATTAGGCAGCCCTTTTATGCAGAAAATTTTCTTTTGGGCATGAACCTTTTTCAAAACAATGCCCACAGTTGACTAATTTTCTCTTCGCGTGTGATATTGGTACCTACAATTGAATGACTTTTTGCACGCATAAAAAAGTAACAATGGACAACCCCTTTTATGCAGAAAATTTTCTTTGTGCAGAAAAATTCCTTTTATGCAAAAAAATTCATTTATGCAGAAAAATTCCTTTATGCAGAAAAATTTCTTTGTGGAGAAAAATTCCTTTTATGCAGAAAAATTTCTTGATGCAGAAAATTTTTTATGCAGAAAATTTTCTTTATGCAGAGAAATTTCTTTATGTAGAAAAATTCCTTTTATGCAGAAAAGATTTCTTTTATGCGGAAAAATTCCCTTTATGCAGAAAATTTTCTTTTGAGCATGAACCTTTTACAAATCATAAGTTTTTCTATAGCTTTTATGCAGAAATTTTCTTTTGGGCATGAACCTTTTTACAAAATAATGTCCATGGTTGACTAGTCTTTCCTTCACATGTAATATTGGTACTTACAATTGAATGACCTTTTGCACAAGTAAGAACAACACTTATAAATGAACAAATCATGACTAAATAAGTTTTTTATAGCTGAATGGTTTCGCATACATGAATAGTAACAGCACCTAGAAGAGCTTTTTCTTCCTCCTATTACAAAAAAAGAAAGAGGGAAGTTTTTATAACTAGAGAGTCTCAAAACATGTAGTAACACATTAGGTACATATTACATCCCAACAAAGTTTCTTAAAGCATGAGTAGCATAATCTAATAAGCCACCAAAGGTTTTTGCGGAGGAGGAGCCACCTCTGGTGGGTAAGGACAACATGATGGAATTCTTTGGACTTGTCAAAAGGGATAGTTTCGCTAAATTTACTGCAATTCCCTTCTCTAAATTTGTAATCTCCACCACAAGCTCAGCCAACTTCATCTCACCATCACGAATGATGCAATAGTAGTTTTGAGCCAATCAAGAATGATCCCAAAATAAATCTAAAAGCACTTTTTTTATCCAAAAGAAAGGAAAGCGCAAGGAAGCATCCAGCAGCAAATCACAGCCACAATGTGAATAAATCTGGCTACGAAATGGAAGTGTATATTGTTACTCATGATGACACGTAAGGCTTAGTTGCCTCAAATAGAAGGGTACTAGGTCGAATGAAGCTAGTACAAAACTTACGGCTGTATCCAGAAGGGAACACATCTAATGGAGGAAGAATTCTTGTCTAGCGGTATAGCTTAACCATTTAAGGAACCTCCAGCAGTACTTGATAGACCTTCACCATCTAATAAAAAGTATATTGACATCTTTGCTTTGGAGTACAACACGTTGCTCAGGTCAGATCGTAACTTGGTGATACATGCTTTCAATATCAAACCATGGAGAGACTTTTCATGGCAAATGGACTCTCCATCACTGTACTCATGTTGTCGTGCTGCTAGACTGCCATTAGTTCACTGATATACAGCTTGATCCATGAACTTTCAAGATAAGTCATCACATCACTATCTTTAAATTTATATTGAATATATGTTACTCTATTATTGTTATATCACTCAATACAAATTACTTTAATATTATATCACATACATCATTCAATCAAAACTTTCACGTTAAATATATATTAATCTTTATTGCGATCATTAATCAAAATAAAACATATTATTTAATTCAATCATCATCATGATTCTTAGACATTGAGTTTTTCCTATTTTGTAGGCATAAAACCGATGAGAATTTTCTATCGCAATATAGGAGCTCGAATCATCCAAGAAACTCCTTGCAACCAACTGCTGAACCAAGCAGATTGACAGTCATCCCTTAAAGAAGCTATTATTGTCTAGGCATGGTAGAAGGCGAAAATCTTATGAAACCTATCAATGGCAAATGGCTGGAGCTCTATCATACTTAACTCAATAATCATATTTTCTGCAAAATGCTTTGGAAATAGAAAGTAAACGTTATCTTTACTCTAAGACATGAATATTTTACATTTATTTCAAAACTATAAATATTTTAAGATATATTTTTACATAGATATTTGTATTTCAAACTTACTTGCAAGGACAAACCTTTTGCAATTTGACATTTTCAAAATAAATTGTTTGACTTCCATGACTATATTTTGGCTCAATTATATCAATCTTTCAATGATCAAAACACTTTTCATATCTCAAACCATTACGTATTCAAAATTGAAGATGGCCTTTATGGTTGGGACTTCAAAATAAAATGTTCATGCATTTAGCAAGTGATTTCAAAAATAGATATTGCCTCCATAGCCATACTTTGATTTTTTGAGCCTAAGAATAATGATTTTCTAACAATCAAGATATCTTGACAAAAGAAATTTATGATTAAAAAAAAATATAGCCTATATGTTTGAATCAGTTTCAAGTCATTTCATAAAAAACAACATATATGACTGGACTAATTTTCAAAACATCACATAAAATACAACATTTACGGTTGTATAAGCTTATAACATACTTCACATTACATAGTGACTATGTTACATTACATTACATCACAATACATCACAAAAGCAAATTTTTGAAAAGATACACCTAAGGAAATATAAGAATCTACTCCAACAAAGCCATTGCCAAAGATCTCCACTAGAGGGGAAACACCGTTGAAAGACACATGATCTCATCCCTCTGATCAAAGGATAAAGTTCAGCCATCATTAATGTAGTATTCTCCTCGGATCAGCTATCTCCATCATCACAAACAGTACATAATTCAATGGCACAATAAATATAACTACGACTAGAGCAATAGTCCTCTCATAACAACACCAATCTTACCTCCAACCATGAAGCCAAAATATTTCTTTACAATGCCTTCAAGCACCCTTGAAGATTAATATTTTTTTTAAGAGCAACATCAGGAAATTTTCCATGCACTGTTGTAAAGTAAGAGATCACAATCAACTATCCAGCGATAACAACAAAAGAGTAGATGAACAATATCAAGCCATAATTTCCTCTAGTAGTATGAGCAACTTTAGATCATGCTTGGAGATTTTTGTTTTAAGGAACATCACGAAGATATGGTAGAATCACAGTTGGAGCTCTGCAGAAACAATCCCTCCAGCCACAACAGCATCAACAAAGCTTTTGTCAATTGCCATTATATCTTCGGCAACAAAACCTAAAGTGAAAATACATCAACAGAAAATATACATGATAAGAAGAAGAGGAGGGGCATAAAATTACCAAAGTCTATATCCGTATCCTCGAATCCATCATCGTACTTCCTCGGCTATGTCTTGTTATTATCACCAAGTTGCTGGAACCATAAGGGCAAAAAAATGCAAGGCCATGAATGAAGACAAGGAATAGAAGAAAAATGAAAGAAAGGATGTAAGAAGATAAGGAGTTCTTGAAGAAACCTCTTCCATAGGTTCATAAATCTTCATCCTACCGGCAATGGTCTTCCCCTAAATTGCCTCATTATGACAATTGGACCTATGGAACCAATAGTTGGGTTAACAAAAGCATCAGTTTGATCTAAATAACCATCATCGGAGTGTCTAGATTCATCACGGCTGGAATTCTCACGAGATTAGACTTGGGAGCTTCCACCACAGTGTCTGGATATCTCCTCTATGAACCAAACAACTATTGAATTCAGCATCTCTAGACTCCAGCGGCAAATCAGATTATGGAATACAATCTTATAGCGGAACAATACCACATCACCAATGATATTGGCTTTATGAAGAAGTCAACAAAACACTTTATTATCAATCTTTTAGCTTATTCAATTAGGCCAATCAATAATGGGCTACAAAGACCCATAAATCGAATGGGGGTTGGCAAAAGCTCTTATCACTAGATACAAAACATCAGTAGTGGTTGGAGCCCATACAAAACATCAACTACAAATGCAAAAGAAAAACTCAATCAAGAAGAGTTGAATCAGAAAGGGGGATGGAAGAAGTTTGGAATAAGATAAAAGGGTTCTTATAGTCTTAGAAAAAAGGAAGAAACTCTCTCTTTCAAGCTCACCATCTCTCTCTCTCTCTTTCAACCCATGCAACACAGGCTCATGGACTCATTCAAACTCACATATGTGACCAAAGGTAAGCTAATCACACATACTCAGGGGGCTAAAAGGTTGAGGTACAATTTTTTCACTCAAGCCACATACTCTAATCCTATTTAATCACTTTTATTTATTCACCAAAAATACCAAAATACCACCCATGTATTATTTTGTGCCTCCATGAATATTTCTCATTGGCCCACAAATATTTTCTATCTCATTATCTATAATAGGCCGCCATTTTCAAAAAAAAAAACTCGCACGTGTGATCCTAATATTTTTCTTTCAAAAAATATATTACTAATAACTTGATCACACGTGACTCGAGGGGCATAATGTTAGGGTACTTTTTTTTTTACACCTAATTTTATTTGAGTACCACCTATTTAAACCACTAACGAGTTATTGGGTTTTCCCAAATATTTTTTGCTCTATTATTCCATTAATCACAAATATTTCATATCTCATTATATAAACTGGGTCATGATATAAACTATCACAAAAAGCCCAAAAACTCATATTTTATCCAATTTTATTATCATTATTTAGTTAAGCCCAAAACTGACCCTTTGAACCCAATGAGCACATCCTATTTAATTTAAAGCCCAAGAATACTTATGCTTGGCAATATTTGAAAAGCCCCTGATTCAAGTCCATGGCAAAACAATTTTATCAATGGAATTCAAATCCTTAATCAAAGCCCATGGTTTAAACCCATGGCAATTTATTTATCCAAAACCCAGTTCTCGCTAGCAATATTTAAAGCCCAATTCTCATTGGCAACCTCAAAACCCAATTTTCATTGGCAATATCAAAGCCCAATTCTCGCTGGCAATATTTAAAACCCAATTCTCATTGGTAATATCAAAGCCCAATTCTTATTGGCAATATCAAAAGCCCAACTTACGTTGGCACTATTAAAAAACCCCAACTAACTACTTGGCACTATTTTATCGAAAGCCCAAGGTTATCAATACTTGGCAAAATACTACATCATAATTATTTCACTTAAAAGTCCAATAATTAACAAATACTTTAGATTCTTAAACATATTACTGTAATATTACAAGCTCATGGAATGTATGAATTATTTATTCTCAAAACCCATAGCAATCATCTTATAAAAGCCCATGAAAAGTTATGATTATTGGACCCATGATATATATTTATTTCATATTATAAACTCATGCTCACTATCTATCTTACATCACAACATCCATAATATTTATTACCAAAACTCATGGTAAATATTCAAACCCACAAGCTCATCATTTAAGTTATGATGCGATTATTAGAAATCATGAAACATTATTTGCAATATGAAATTCATCATAGTAAATATTACTTACAAAGGTATTTTGAAACTTGTCCTATTGTTTCAAACATTACAACTAATAGACCAAAGACCCATTACAAGTATTTATGGAAAAACCAAAAAATATTTACTAATAACAGTCAATGGCAACATGTGCACACAACCCAGCCCAAAGGAACCAGCCCATGTGAGAAAGCCCAATCAAAAAACACCAGCATGAGGCAAAAGAGAGTGGGCAAACAGCCCTTGTTCATTCCTAACCAAAAAGAGCAACTAAGGACTCAATACAAAGAACCAAGCCTTTGAGAATGGATTAAAGGCTGTCCCATAAGTTTTCTGCCGCCCTTTGTCTGACGTGAACAGTGCCAAGGGCTGTCACATCAGTTGAAGTCCAAAGGATGATGGAATTTCATTATCTTCTCCAAAACTGCACCTCCAACGAAAGGGGAGCTGAAACCAAATTATTCAAATTCCAACAAATTGATGCTAAAAATGTTAAAAACATTCAAGATGTGATTCATGTGCCAAGCCCATGAATCCTAAAGGGGGGGAAATTGGGAACATGTGGTTTAGAGGACATAAAGGGATCTCCAGCGGAACCCCCTAAAGTGGACTAAGAACCTGACACTTGGCTTGGGGTGTTGAATCTCACTTCTTGGGGGACCAAATCTCAGTTGCAGTATTAGGATTCGTTCCTGACACACACCTTAATCCCATTGGCTAAACACAATCTCAACAATCTTAGCATTTAATGCAAGATTACCCCAAACTCTCCAAAATCCCATCATTACCCAAAGAAGCAAGGTAGCCCCAAAAGCAAATCTCCAATTTTTAGACCAAATCCAAATTATTAATTCAGATATCAAGGCTCCCCTGAATTAGACCTACGTTTTTTGGATTCTTGTTAATCAATACTTCTCTAAAGCTCCATTATAAAAAGATACACACCTCAGCCCACAAGGGGAGAGGAAGCCTCTCTAAAAATTTCTGTCATTGACTACACTCTGCAGAAATTCAATCCCTATTTGCTTTCTTTAAGCTTCCCCAAGCTCTCTGGAGCTCACTCACAACCTTTCTCAGCCTATAGTCACCATAACACCAACATTCACCACCTTGCTTACACCTTCCTACTCCATAAACATCCCATAACTGACCAACCTAACTACCCTCTCTGAAATTCTGGGTTTGTTTGTTATTTTGCTCGTGGTTTATCTTCCCTCAAGCTCACCACTCATCATTTTTAACCCACACTCATCTAATCTCAGATACTCTTTTTCCCCTTTACATAATCATAGCTCAAAATGTCCTCCAACTAGTCACAAACAGCCCATTACTCACAAAAAGCTTCAATCTCAGTATTAAGCCTATCCCACTCATTCAAAATAGCCCACATTCACTTCGTTCATGCCTTATAAACACGCACTCACCAAAATCTTAGTTTATTACTTGCTGCACTGAGCTGGGGATCTTTCTCTCCCTTCATTCCATCCTATTTTTCCTCTTTTATTTTTAACTATGGAGCCTTTAATCATTGTTTACTATCATGATGAAGAATATAATGTATTTGTAACAATTGAATTTTTCCCTCACAATTGATGTAATAATGGCTGAAAGTACTATAAATTTCCCTGACCAAGACACACAAGGACCCCCAGGACTGAACAGTTTCCTAAATTTATTTAATCATTGACTGCTGGACTCTAAATATAATTTCACCCCCATCGCTAGAGATAATATCGTACTGCTAGAGGACTGATTTGGACTATGATGCTGTAAAAGAACTAATAATTTAACAAACTAACAATATAACATGTTTATTGGGCTTTATTGTTGTCATTTTGTTAGGGTGCAACCTCTATCTCTTGCTTGGGCGGACTGACACCACACCAATAGCCTTTGGGCTTTATTTCAAGGGTCCATCATTGAGTTTCGGCTTGGCTACCCTATATTCTATTTGGGAACATCAGAAATTTTCCCCTCAACAGTGGTAAGACTGCCTATTCACTTTGTGCAATATGTAAGTTTTATTTTATTTTATTTTATTTTTTTATACAAGATAGAAATTCTACTCTAGCTTAATCTAAATGTATATGTATGTGAAGTTCCCTCCTAGAGACTTAAATCCCAACCCTTGCCCCCCACACCCCACAAAGAACTTATATTTGTGAAGTGACCACAACACCAAGAGTGCGCGGTGGTAATATGTAAGATTTTTTTAGTCACAAGAGACCAAAATGACTTTCCCCTCTCCTCCATTTATCGACAATAAGTTGTATATATACCCAATAATACTTATGAAAACCAGTCCCCATCCAAATTTGACTTTCTTAACGTATAGATTGTTCCCAACCCATGGATGAAGCTTTGGAAATTTTCTTAACTAGTTGCTAACTCGTGCAATGCACAGGAAAACTATTGAAAATAAGATTTTAAAACGAAAATTTTATTAATTTTAGTTTATATTGAAATTTATTTATGGTAGTTTAAAATAATACTTTCAAATCTTCATTTCATTTTATTTTAGTTGGAATAACTTATATAATTAAATGAAATGCTTATAAATAAGAGATGACATTAATAATACATTAGTGATTATTTAAGATATCATTCAAATATGACAATTTTTTTTGTTTTAAAAAAAGAACAATATTAATATTTTCCAATAGATATTACAACTTTAAAACTAAAACATGAGTAGTGAGGTCTCAAAAAGAAACATTAGTAGTGATTTTTAATGGACTAGGGTAATAGTACAACTTTCAGTAGAAAAAAATCTGATTTAAATTTTTTTTTTTTCCATTGAGCAGGTACATCACTGTTCAGTAGAGTCTTAATACATGGGGGATGCTCCTCCATCCAATACATCATTGTTTAGCAAACCCAGTTCTTTGCTTCACATGCTATCTTCTCTGCTGGTCCGTTTGTTCAAGGAAAGCCATAAGAGTGAAAATATATTCCTAATAAAAGAACCAAGCAGTCTAACTTCATTAAGGAAGGATGTGGCCAATGCTCAAATTGGTTGGTCCAGCTGACTTTACTTCATCTACTGGACTTTTAAATTCACACTCAACCTCAACTGCTTGAAGCCCCAAATCCATACCAAACTGCTAGCTCATCGTAATCTTAAAGCTTGCACTTCAATTTGACCATTTCCTTCTACTATTCTTGCACATAAAGCTTCTATACATTGACTTCCACTATCATTGTACCTTTAAGCCACACCATCTATTGTTCTGCAATTTCTTGATGGCAAAATTTACCTTGTAACATGAACCTATCAACAGGCTATCTAGACTAATTATTTCTCTAAGCTTCCATATATTCCATAGCAAGTGTACAAGTTGTTTGCACCAACTCCACTACTAACTTCAGAGTTTCATCCACATGCCTTTGGTTCTGATTTTACCATAATAGCCAACCTCCACCTCCATCACAATCCCATTTTGTTTTACCCAACTTAACAGTTCAAAATAAGACAGAATAAATTTGTACCATAACAAAATATTATGAACATACATAAGGCAAACAACCGTAAGTACTAAACAAACAATTTTTTCTCCCAAGTGAACCACAAACTATGAAACTCAAATGTTCAAAAGAGGCAATCATGGAGAGAACCCATTATGCATTAAGCAAACAAGTATAAGGTATTAATCTTATAGATGAAAGGTAGGCTTGTTGCTGGTCACCTCTGTTAGAAAATAGAAAACTTGATTGGTTAAAACAATACATCAAATACTGGGGATATAAAGATACAAAATTTGGTAATATGTATATGATACCATTGAAAGATCACTATCACAGAGGGAAGACTTCAGGGCAAATGCTACAAATATCATTGTAGGCTTCCTGAATTCCACCCATCACAAAAGCCACAGCTTTCATCAAATTGGCCTTTGAAATCTTGATCTCCTTCATCCCTGGAACCGGGAAAATAAAACTTCTGGACTAATTGAAAATTTGTAAATATTCCCAACTATCATCTAACAATGAAATTATTATATCTTTTCAAGAACAAAAAGGAAAACAAAGACCAAACATTCTATGTAGCAGATTTGAAACCTATCACCAAGAAAAAGAATTAAACCTATTGGAAATTCATTAATTGGTATCAATGCAAGTAATTGATACGCTAAAAGGCTCATATTATATAACTTATATTTTAGCCTTTTGTAATTTCTTGTAGATGAATTCTTTTAAACAGAGAACAAAAGGCATATTACAAATGAATCTGAGAAAAAACACCTGAGCATTCCAAACTTGTTCAAGAAATACCACAAATGAATTGGCAAAGAAGAATCAGAGAACAAACACTTGAGCATTCTATCAAACACATGTTCAGCAATCTCAAACAACTATACTAACCAACCCTAACCTTCAAAAAAATTTCCCACTGAATCCAAAATAGCAGCAGCCCCAACATAATAACAAAACCCAGAGATTATAATAATTTATAAAAAGGAAAAACCAATGTAAATGAAGACGACAATAACACTATATACAAAAACCAAAACAAACCCAGAATTGAAATCAAATAGAAGAATCCCAGGAAACCAAAAATCCAATAAAAATTGCATAACCAAAAAAAGGGAAAAAGAAAATCAAAACCAATGTAAAATTAAGATAAGAAAAACACTATATATCAACTAAAACAAACCCAAAATTGAAACCAAATAGAAAAATCCCAAGAAACCCAAAATCCAATAAAAATTGCATACAAAAAAAAGGGAAAAAGAAAATCTAATAACAGAAATTTCATGATTCTTCTTTGCCATAGCTTTGACAACAAAGGAAGAAGAAGAAAACGTGGAAATCTGCAAAGAAAAAAAAAACAAAAACAAAAAAACTTAAATCCAGAGCAACCCACAACCACAAACCAACAAAATTCCATGAACAATTGAAGCGGATAGAGAGAGAGAGCAATATATAGAAATTAAGAAGAGTCAAAAACATGTTTTAATTACATAGCCACAAACCAAAAAAATTCCATGAACAATTGAAGCGGATAGAGAGAGAGCAATATATAGAAATTAAGGAGAGTCAAAAACATGTTTTAATTACCTCAAAATAATTTGCCGACATAGAATATAAAAAATCAAACCTACTTCTCAATATCCCTTAAACTTTCAAATTGATAATCTCAGAGACCATTGTGATTTAATTAATCTCATTTCTACTATATAAACCTAACAATACCCAACAACAGTATTAGCAAAAGAACTAAATAAAAAATCAAAATATTACTTATGCAACAACAGTAATTCAGTCAAGGAATAAACAAAAAGAAGCAAAGCCAATGAACATTAAAAAACAAATATTTCGAAAGAGAAAGAGAGAGGGAAAGATTAGATACATGATATTAAGAGCATCTCACTTGCATAACTAGGCCTGCGACATTGGAGATTTTGTGATGGCTATGATGGGTAACGGCTCAGTCATGGGTGGGAGAGATGGCTAGAGTGGACTATTAGGGATACAGAGAGAACGGCTTAGAGAGGCAGAGAGAACGGTTGGTTTTAGACTTTTAGGGTTTTTGTTTGAGAGATAGTTGGGTTTTAATAAGAATCAAGTTTGTAATTTGTATTTGGTGGAAAAAAAAAGATTTATTATTATTTATATAAGTATTGCTGTCGTGGAAAATTGTGGAAGTTTCAAAAACTTCGATTATATATATATAGATTAATGAATGTGGTGCATTCTTGTCTTTTACTTGTCAAACGCCTAGGCTTCACAATTGAATACTAGATAGTAGATAGTAGATATAACCTTCCCCGCCAGAGTGAAAGTGAAATTTAATCCCAAGTTTCCGTTCCAACTTTCTAAAGAGCACATCAACTTGTTAAAGGTCAACAACACTAAGTGGCATTTACACTAAAGATATGCATGTCCATATCAACCTAATGCCCTCCAACCAAAATTTGTCGCCTTCTTTTAAATGCAACAATTTTATTTAATTGCTTTTCAAGGAAGACAAAAAGTATGTAACCAAAGGGATTCATGCGGTGACAAGTTAAATGTTGGAGTGTGCGTGTATATAAAAATAAATAAATACAGGGACGGAGCCTGAACTTTGAGTTAGGGGAGTGGTTTTATTGTTGACTGTGCGGCAGTTTCAACTTTTGAGTTTTCTACTACTTAGGCTTCGTTGTTGAGATTTTTTTTTTTTTTTTTTTTTTGGTGGGTAAGAAAAAAATTATTTTTGTTTAGAATTTTTTAAAAGGCAAGGTTATTTATTTTGGATAAAATTGGTTAGTTGAGATTAATTTTTTTTAGTTTTACTATTGGTAATTTTTGTTGTTGAGCTATTTTTAGTTTTACAAGTTTTTTTATAAATTACTAATATGATAAGTGGTTACTATTAGGTAAAAAAATGATGTAAATAATGGGCCCATTATACAAACCAATAAAAATTTGCTACAAAATAGTTTTTAAAAATACTGTAAAAAAGTTTGTAAGTATAACATTACGCTTAAAAGAATCAATGATATTGTTTAAGGGAAACAAAATGTAATTTTATAGAACAAAATGGTTAAAATTAATACACACACATATATATATATATAATATTTTTTAAAAAAAATTTAGGCCCAATGATACCTCCGTCCCTGAATAAATAGTTATTAGGACAACTTTCTAATTGTATTTTCTTATTATAACTTCGTATTGAGGTGCTATTATGTGCAATTGTTACATGCAACATATTCTTTATGTGGTGATAAGTTATTCGCTCTTCATCTCTATGCCAGAGAGCAGTTACAAGCAACTATTACATGAAATAATAAATCTCCTTTTAAATAGTAAAACCTTTCAAATTTAACTAAGGTGAACCACCTATGCCTCATGTTGATTGGACAACGTCTAGAACCATTTCATCGCGATGAAAAGGTCAAGAATTGATCATGGAATGGTAATTATGATCCATGAACTATATGTAAGACTTAAATTTCATTTATAAACAATCGATTATGTCTATTTTGTTTAGTCCCTAAAATTTTGAAAACATTTAATATTACTCTTATTTCCCGTTGAAGTTAATTACTTAAATCATACAAATTGTACTCTACGAACTCTCTAGTCTTGTACTACTAACTATTAATCAATATTAACGACAAGCTAAACCTTTTTTTTTTTTTTTTTGAGAAACAACCACAAGCTAAACCTAAACAATATAAAGCAATATCACAATAATTCTTTGATTTTGAGAAGGGTAGTGGAAATAAGGATAATATTGAACCATTTTCAAAATTTAAAGAATTAAATTGATAAAATCAATCTTACTAAAGCTTTATTTTTGTTCTAAACTAACATAATTGATATTTTAGGGACGGAATTGAACTCTTACCCTTTGTTTAATTAAGAGGGATTTGGGAAGAAAAGAAGAGAAAGGGAAGGAAAAGAAATAAATTACTTTGTTTGGTTAGGAGAGATTGGTGTGAAAGAAAGGAAAATAAAGAAAAAAACTCTTCTATGGCCCATCATATTCTTTTTTCCTAAATTGGAAGGAAAATGAGAGATAAGAGAGAGTACTTACGGTGGCACCCACCAATAATGCGTGTTTCCCTCCATTTTTCCCTTACAAACCAAACAAAGGAAATGAAAAAATTTGTACTTTCTCTTCCTTCTCCTCTCCCCTCTCTTCCCCTATTTCCCTTCCCGTCCCCACCCCACTTTTGTTTTACCAAACAGTGTTATAGTCTTATACATATTTTAGGAATTAAAATTACAATTTTACCCAATTTCTTTTTCTTTCTTTTTTTCTGAATCCATTTTCTTAATCGTTCAATCATTAATTGAAACTCAACCAATCTAGGGCCAATTACAAAAAATTGGAAAGGGATCTTTCATCTTTAAAAAAACAAAAATTCATCATTAAATCCTCTATTCAATTAACATTAACAAAATAAATAAAAATAAAAATAAAAAAACTTTCACTACAGTCTCATATTTCAAGCATTCATATTTTACATGACATGTCCTGAAAATTAAATCCTAAATCTAAGTACAATAACAAAAGATTATAAAGTTGCAATTACAAATGGGTTACACAATCAATGATGAAGGAGATAACAATAACAACTAAGTCTTAATCCTAAATTTTGGAATGAATCACTTCTTCTTTTTTTCTTTTTTTTGTTATTCTATTCTATCTGGTGCTTTTCTATTACTTTCTTAAATTGACTCCTTTTTTTTACTACTTATAATAATATTATTTTTAATCTTCCTTTAGTCTTTTCCTTTTTATCTTAACTTAAATACATTCCAAAAAAAAGAAAAAAAAAAAATATATATATATATATAGAGAGAGAGAGAGAGAGAGAGAGAGAGAGAGAGAGAGAGAAGGATGAACATTTAGAATTGAGGAAGAGAATTGTGATTTTTGTATGAATAAACATGGTCCCATACCCCAATACAATGAGGTGGACCACAGTGACCCCAAAAGAGGCCAAAATGGACAAATGGCCATAAAATCCTAACAATATATTTAGTAGTTCTAGTTACCAAACTATATTATTTATTAGCATTTCGAGTCTAAAAGACTCGATTTTGGCCTATAAATCGAGTCTCAATGACTCAATTTTCATGGTCTAATCATTTCTGACGTGGCATATTTTTCCACGTGAGCACATGAAAATCGAGTCTCTAAGACTTGATTTATAAACCTTATAAAGCTCAAAGAAGAACCTAGAGAAAAAAAAAAAAAAAAAAGAGACAGAGAGAGAAGAACCCAGGCCGCGCCGCGCACCGTGCGCGACCCAGGCCGACAGATCCAAGTTCTTCTCTCTTTCTGTTTCTGGTTTTTTTTTTTTTTTTCTCTAGGTTCTTCTCTGATATGATCTGGGTAGGTCGCCTCTCCTATCTGATCTAATTCTTTCTCCCTTTCATCTGTTTGTTGTGTTTCTGAATTTTTAAAAAAAAATTTGTGTATTTTGACTTGTACGAGAGACTTGAGAGTTAAAATTTTTTAAAATTTTTTTTGGTTTATAAATCGAGCCTTAGACACTCGATTTCCAAGTATGACAAAAATGCCACATCAAACCATGGAAATCGAGTCTTTGAGACTCGATTTCTAGGGCAAAATCAAGTCTTTTAGACTCAAAATGCTACTAAATAATATAGTTTAGTAACCAGAACTACTAACTATATAGTTCGAATTTTATGGCCATTTGGCCATTTTGGCCCCCCAAAAGATGAAAAAAGAGGTGGACTGCGTTAAAGAACAGCCGTGTATGCCTTTAATTTATTACTGATTTAGTAATTTTAAATAAATATAAGTCTTTTAATGAAATAGTAGACTATATTACTTGTCTATCATTTTTTTTAAAAACACATTTATTTAACATAATCTACTGTAAAGACATGTATGCCTCTACTTTATTACTGATTTAATAATTTTAAATAAATATAAATCTTTTAATGAAATAATAGACTATATTATTTATCTATCATTTCTTTAAAAAACACATATTTATTTAACATAATTTACTGTAAAGATGGTATAATTTCTCGTACATTAAAAGAGAAGTCGAGGAGGGGCCATCTAAAAATGTGGTTCACGACCACAGTTGTTGTGTGGTGTGGTATGGTGGAGCCCCCCCAAATCTTGTGCTTTTCATCTCAATCATCCAAAACCAAAAGCCAAGGTGGTGGACCCACCATTTGAAAAACCAAACAAGCAGTGCAAGTCTGGGTCCACGCAAATATCGAGCCCCCCAAACAAACCCAACAGGTTTGGATTAGGATTGAATTTGATTAGATTGGACCCCACCCCCCACGAACCCCTCGGTGCACGCGTTACCTATCATCCATGACAGCTTCGACTGTGGCCCCCACACTCCACGGATCATGGACCCCACCTCTTGCCTAGCCACGCGCTCTAACTCACCGTCACCGGTGCATTCATCACATAACCCTAGACTAGAATAGCTTTGAAGTAACTTTGTTCTTCGAAAAGCTGAGAGGGTTTTGTAGGGTGACAGTGACAGAGGACGTGGGTTGCTCACATCCTATCAAAGTGCGAAGGGAAGGTGAGTCTACACGATCGTCGCAACTTCCATTGGGGTTCTTGTTGACCCACCATTTCGAGGTGGACCCTCCCCAACCCCCAACGAACTCCCACGTGTACCTTTTATCACACGTGCGTACGGCCAAGCCTTTCAGTACGGTCTCCCATCTCCACTAACAACGTGAGTGCTTGACTTCACTTATAGTTTTTGTTTCTTTTTTTTTTTTTTTGAGAATCGATTTCACTTAATAAGTAAATTACTACGCCTTTGGGATGGGACATTCATAGTTTTTTTTTTGGGGGGGGGTTTTTTATATATTAGAAACGTAGCATTTTTTTTAGGTTTATTCTGTTTAAAAATATTTTTTTTAAAGGTATAATTAGTACTTATATTTTTTAGAAAAAAAGTGGGTTAAAAAAAAAAAAACTAGTGGTAGACTTGTGAATTCCTCTAGCCATTCAATAATCCCCTCGTGCGCCACAAGACTTACTTGGTGAGCAACTAAATTTATTATGCCATTCATGTTTTAAAATTTGTTACGAGTAAAACACCCCTACACCATGTTTTCAAAAGAATATGATGGAGTAATAAATAAAAATAAATAAAAGAATATGATGGACTTTTTTTTAAGTGTGTTTTTTGGAGTTTGTAAAATAAGTAGTGGAATGGGAAAATTTGTGTTATTCACTTATTCTCGTTTCTAGATAAGGAATGCATGTTAATCCCATTTTTAGGAAGATAGAAGAAATGAAACAGGATAAACATTATCATTATTTTTTGAGCCATCCCATTTAAAGTCATAAAATTCCATTTAAATTAATTTCATTATGATCATTCTTTTTCCCCCTCCAAATCACATGTTAGTTGAGGGGCTTCTTCTCTGAAAAAATATATGAAAATAAAAACAAAAACAATCAAACGCAGTAGGGCTTCTTACTATACTTTCTATGATGAAACCATAAAAGAAAACTAATATACATGGATAAGGACAAATCTCATTATTTAAACCTTATAAACTAGTGTGCCAACAACTAAAAATAAATAAAACAGAACAAAAGGCAAAAAATTAGACAATTATTTATTTGTGTTGTTGAAGACACACTAATCAAATTCAAATGGTAAAGTTTCTAATGGTTGAATAAGAGATCTAAAGTTCAATACCTGCCTACACTAAAAACCGATTGATAACTTAGTCTGATCCCTACACTAAAAACCGATTTGTGTCTTAATCTGATAATAAATTATTATAATCAGAAGCAAATGTCATAAGTTGAAAATCTCTCTAAAAAGAATTCAAATTCAAACCGAGCCTTCACTTTATAAGTTTTTAACGAAAAATTAGTAATAAATTTATGATTTTTCCATTCATCAAAAAATTTATGATTTTTCCTAATATAAAACACCCACTAAGTTGTAAAATTACCCACCACTCACGATGCAACTTTCATTAACATGGGAAGCCCAATTTCGAGTTCACATTACAGAAGGAATGTTTAACAATAAAAATTTCCAACAATGTCACAGCCACAAATTTGTTTTACCACTTTTATTATTTTGATTGGAAAAAAATGTTCAAGGTTGGTGAACGCAAGAAAAACCATAAACGTGGACTTTCATATCAAACATTGAACAATCAACATGGTACAACTTGTACGACGTGGTTGTTAGTACATGTTCTATAACCTAAAATAAAAATAGAAAGCTAAAAGAAAAGTTGCTCATGGCGAAAGTGTAAAAATTGGACGAAAATCACAGGATATCATAAACATTAAAAATCTGTTTCATTCATTGATTCTTTTATTACTATGTTGCAGTGGGAATTGCACCCAAAAATTTGGCTCTGTTTCTCTTTTTTCATGGCTTAGAAGAAGAAGAAGAAGCAGAAGCTTGAGTTTGGTGATTCCCAGGTCGACCCAACAACTGTAACTCTTGCTTATCATAAATCTCCAACGAAAAATCCCTAAGCATCTGAGCTTTACTGGTCACACTCGCCGCCATAGTCGATGACGACTTTTTCGCCACCTTAGCCCCAACCATACTTGTACTCACTGTGCTGTTACAAACCGCAGGAGACGGAGCTCGAATCTCAACCCCACTTGCAATACTCATATTCACATTCACGTTATTATTCTGATTCTGACTACTATTATTTGCTATAAATGACGAAATTGGCCTTGCGGTGGACACGTTGAATACTGGCGTCACGGTGGGTGAAAAGGTCCATATCTGTGGGTTCGGATTGGCGGTGGAGGTGGTTCCGGGTCCGAGTCCGGGTTGTGGGATCATCCAGAAAGCATTGGCGGGGACCATCATACCGGTATTTCCAACGGCCCAAACTGGGACTAAGCCTTGTGGTGGGACCGTTGGTGTGGCGGGTTGAACTGGTGCCAGAGTTGAAAGATTCGAAACGACGCCGTCGTTTACTACGTCCACGAATTCGCTATTCGACGGTCGTTTACGTTTCTTCGCCGCGGTGCTTGTTGTGGTGGCCGTGGCCGTGGCCGTGGCCGTGGTGGAGGAGTCGCGAGTGGTTGTTGGGATTTTCAGGGTCCCTCCGACGGAGACGGCGATGGCGGGGACTGTTCCGGTGCCGGTCGCTTCGATGATTGCGTGCTCGGCGTGTTCTAAGAGCCACCGGACGGTTTCTCCGTCGGATTTATGGCCGAGTTCTCGGGTTAGTTGGAAGATCCGAGCGGCGCAGGTGGCGGGTATTCGGATCCTCCGGCCACGTCCCTCAACCTTCGTGTGACGGTCTTTGGTAGAAGAACGTCTAGCCGCTGTGGAAACCGGAATCGGCATAGCCATGGGGACCATCCCGAGTGGTTGAGAAGAGACCGGGTGGGGATTTTGGTCCGGGTCGGACGGTGGGTCCGAGTCGATAGGCTCCTCTTTCAACGCCAAGCCTTGAAACGCCGGCGTTTCATAGGGGTTAGGGTTGTTTTCCTGGTGGGGCCCGCTGCCAGAGCTGAGATCGGAAGTGCCTCCTCCTCCGTCGTCGTCTTGATCAATCTCGTGTTCTTGATACGACGTCATTTTGAGAATTCAGAAGCCTTTGAGAGAGAGAGAGTGAGAGTGAGTGAGTGAGTGTTTATTGAGACGGTAATATAACAGAAGAGAAATGAAATTGAAGAACGATAAGAATGAATGAGTTACGAAAGCTATGAAGACTTGGTTGAATAATTTAATTTATTTATTATGATATATGATCTTTGGGAGAAATATTAGGACGGTGGAGATTTGAAGATCAGAGACGTAATGGGGGTGCCACGTGTTGGGACCTACTTGATGACCCATAGGGGTTGTGATCGGTCCCAATCAGTGGACCACAGGTGGGGATCAAGTCTCAACCAATAGGGTGACAGTGTAGTGTCAGAATTGGGCTGGAAAAGGGTTTGTCCTTCTGGCTTAATAAATGGATTTCATTGGTTCCCACCACCTATCTATGGTGGTCCACCCACTAACCCAAAAGGAATACCTTCCTATTCTTCTACTTCTTCTTCTTCTCCTCCTTCTTTCTGCTTCCTTTGTTTAACATAAATTTGCTTTAATGTTTCTTTTTTTAACTCTAGTAATTTGTGGACATGAGGAAGTCATGAATTTGATTTCTCTTACCAAACACATGAACTCCAAATTTCTTCATGTTGACTGACATTCCCTCAATTATTAGGAGAAGTAAATGAGCTGGAGCTCATGGTAAATAAAAAGATTTTCATGTGTGAGAGAAAGTTTAGCAATCATGAGTTTGTGAAGGACTTTCAAGGTGCAGAATCTCACATCCTTTTGGTGAAATTTCTCATTTCAATTTCCAAATAAATAAATGACTAAACCATCAAAAACTGACTATAAAACTTTTACATCTACAAATTTCACTGGAACTCTTTCAAAAAAGAATTTATCTATGATGTTTCCTCTCTCAGTTGTATTGATTGAATTTGTTATTTGAATCTCCAATTAATTTGACGGATAGCTAAATCAACAAAATTCATCTTCGAAATCATCTTAGGAATAATTTAACCTTTTCATATTTCTGTAGTTAAAATAATAATAATAATAACAACAACAACTTATTAAAAAAATATATTTTAATAGAATAGGAAAGTAGTTGAAATATTTGGAAAATGAATAGCCAAAAATTTTATATATATATTTTTTGACTAAAATGATGCTCTTACACTGTGCACTAGCTAGAAGACTTAATTATAAATATGTAAAATTCATTCAAAGCCAAACTACTTTTTTTTTTTTTTTTTTTTATAACTCAACTCATATTTCAATGAAGGCGTTTAGAATTCAAATTTTCCTCCCTTAATTTAATTAAAAAAATTTAAAAAAAAAAACTAGAAAGTAATAATAAATCTTAGTTATTTTAGATCATACTCCTTTCATCCCAAATTATTGGTCTTGTATTCTATTTTGAAATGTCCCCAAATTTTGTCCCATTTCTAAAATTAAAAATCATTGACTTATTGGGCTTCCTATTATGCCCCTTCCAAATACAAGCACTTTAAACTATAAAAAATTTTGAGAATGTTGTTTAAGTGTAATTTTGAAAACTTACATTTTTTATTTAATTAAGAGACAAGACAATAAATGATGTTCTCTTAAAATATTAGGTTTTCTAAACAAGATCAACAATTTAGAGTAAGGGTAGTATGACACATGGCCTAAATGGCAAGACTTCAAGACTCGTAAGTTGTAACATAGAATTACCATCAACTCGACTCTTTTTTTTTTTCTTTTTTCTTTTTTTGAGAAGAACCATCAACTCAACTCTATGTAGGTATGTTATTTACTGTTTAGCAAAAAGAAAATGTTGAAATGTTTAAAGGTTGGTGGAATAATTAATGTATTACTGCTTAACTTGGATGAACAGTTCTTTCTCAAACAAAAAATAAATAATAAATAAAACTGGATAAAGATGAACAGTTAAATCCTATACTTTTTTGTGCTATTTAATTAATTAATTGAGATGGAGAAGTTAATGAAAGGCTTAAAATGTAAAGCCCAAAAGTTCATATGTTAGCCAAGATGGCATATAATTTTGCGCATGTAAACTGTTTGGTTAGAGAGGCTCCTGTTGCTTTATTGGCCGTTATCCAACATGATGTGATGCCCTGATTTTATTCAATGAAATTCCTAAGAAACTTTTCATTTATAAATAGTAATAATAATAAATAATTAATTAATTAAGTTCCAATTAGCTTAAAGTTAAAATCCTAAAACTAGTGTTGGGATATTTGGAAAGAGTGATATTTGACCGTGATACTGATCCACAAACTGAATTTAAATCCAGTACTAATAATTCATGCAGAATTTGGATCAATTTGGCTTCTGCAAACTTTCTCCAGCTTAACCTTTCTTTTCTTCTGGTGTTTGAAAACTAGATCATACATATTTTAGGAGCAGATTACCTAAAAATAATTGGGTAAAGGTTAATAATTTGTATTTATTATTGTGGGAACCTAAGATGTGTAGGCTTGCTTGGCAACTCCTAGGCATGCTTGGCAACGTCCTCGGCGTCCTCGGCATGCTTCCCGCAAGGTCCTAGGAGTCCCACATCGAAGAAATACCCCCCCACTTGCTGCCTTATAAGCTGTGAAGCCAAGGGAGTAGTGTACCACCAAGTTTCCATACCTTATAAGCTGTGAAGCCAAGGGAGTAGTGTACCACCAAGTTTCCATATAAGCCAAGGGAGTAGTGTACCACCAAGTTTCCATATATGGAAACTTGGTGGTACACTACTCCCTTGGCTTCACAGCTTATAAGGTATGGAAACTTGGTAGTACACTACTCCCTTGGCTTCACAGCTTATAAGGCAGCAAGTGGCTTCACAGCTTATAAGGCAGCAAGTGGGGGGGTATTTCTTCGATGTGGGACTCCTAGGACCTTGCGGGAAGCATGCCGAGGACGCCGAGGACGTTGCCAAGCATGCCTAGGAGTTGCCAAGCAAGCCTACACATCTTAGGTTCCCACAATTATAATTAAATTTTTTTTTCAAACAAATAAAAATTATAAACTTTAGAGATAAGCAGTAACTGTAATTTTTTTTTCAATGTGAAAAGAAAAAATCCTAAATTTTAGGAATTCTCTTTTTGAATTCAAAATGAAATTTGTTATTTGACATTTATATTTCTAAATGAAGTTATCTTTCATTAATGAGAGTATTTTTAAACCACATAAAATTCCAATTGAAAGAGAGGAATCCTCTTTTTTATATACTAGCCTCTAAGCACGCACGTTTTTCCCTTCAACGTGAAGGGAAAAAATCTTAAATTTTAGAAATTCTCTTTTTGAATTCAAAATTAAATTTGTTATTTGACATTTATATTTCTAAATGAAGTTATCCTTCATTAATGAGAGTATTTTTAAACCACATAAAAGTCCAGTTGAAAGAGGGAGATCTTCTTTTTTATATACTAGCCTCTAAGCATGCACGTTGTGCCACTTGTGCGTGCTCAAAAGCTCTTCTATTTTTTTGGGTAAAGATTAATAATTTGCATCGATTATAATTTAGAAATATATATTTTTATTTTTCAAACAAATAAAAATGATAAATTTTAAAGATAAGTAATAACTGTAATTTAAATTTTAGGAGTTCTCTTTTTTAATTCAAAATGAAATTTGATATTTGACATTTATAACTCTATTTCTAAATGAAGTAAGTTACTATTCATTAATAAATGTATTTTTGACATGAAAAAAATCCAATTGAAGGAGAGGGAATCTTCTTATATATTGTATAGATATATATATATATATATATATATATAATTCATTCATCATATATTCATATTGTACGTAGACACTTATAAAAGAATAGAATCATAAAAGCACTTTAGGTAGATTCTTAATCAATCGGTGTCAAGTTGTTTACAAGATTTAAATCTTTATCTCTCTGTGGCTTCAATTGGGCCCCCACCCATGACCCTTTATTGAATTCCTTTTGAATCGCCCACCATTGAATTTGAATTCTAGTAGCAGCGTTAAGGAATTTGCCAAATTACCGAGTTTCTTTGTTAATTGATAATAAAGGGTTTGGATTTGGAAACCCTTATTATGCTTTTTAACTTTTGAGACTTCAAACCCTTTTATTGCTGGTCCACTTTGGTTTGAAGTTGGAATCTTGTCCTCGTGTGTTGCAGGAAGGGAAAAATCTCCATATTCCATGCTATGTGCTTTTTCTCTTTTTTATTTTATATAGTGTATATGATAATAGACTCTTTTGAATATAAATATTATTGAACTTTTGAACCACCTGACCATTGTAATTGTGCTCCCCTTTTTTCTTGGCTAAATAATTATTTTATTTCACACAAAAAGGAAGCAAAATAGGGATGGGTCTTTATCATTTCTACCATTTGCAAGACGAACTAAGTCCAGGAGGTCAAAAAAAGGGAATAGGACCCAACTTGCTGTAAAAGAAAGCCCAGTGGACCAGATTGGCAGATTGTGAGATGCATTGTTAAGACCTGCTTTAACAAAAAGAACAGCTTTTCTTTTACTCTATTTTGCATAAACTTGTTATATTTGATTGCACCTGCAACATTTTCTCTTCAAAAGAGTCGTGAAAACAACACAAGCAAGCAGCACATATAGGTACACCAATTTGAGAAGGTGAAAAGTTAATTATCATCTTCAGCATTTGTTATAATTTCATTATCCAGGGTGAAGACATTTTGGTTTGAATGAAGGTAATGATTATTGAGATAACCTTCAATGAAAATGGGGAAAAGGAAGAGGAAAAATAAATTAACCTTACAACACTTACTACTCAACACACTAATTTCTTTAGAATACAAACTTATGGAACGATGTTCTTACTTCTAACAACAAAGAAGTAAAGAACACATAACAACTAAGAATTAAGAACACAAACGCCTAAGCATTACATGCTGTATTATGTTCATCTCACTGACCATTAACAAGAGAACCATTCTCACAGGGGGTGCCAGTTGTACTATCCCCGTCCTTCTTTGCATAGAATCTCCGATACATGGAGTCAACTTCAGTGAGATAGTATGTGCCTGGAGGTAAAAGGCTAATGTCCTTGCTTGTCACAAAGTCCTTAGCTCCATACCTGTGCTCCATTAGGTGCATAGTTTCAACAAATTTGTCTGGTGGGAACTGCACGAAAACCACACCAACGTTAAAATACACAAAAACCACCAATCCCAACTAATTTAGAAAGGAAAAGGAATTATTCATTACTAAAGAATTCCTAGGTTTTTTTTTTTTTTTTTCCCTGTTATGGGCTAACTATCCACCAATTATTCTTTGCACAAAATTATTTCTCCTGTAGAGACATGAAATTTTAGTATTAAACTGCATGGCCTTTTAATCGTAGGTAAATGAATAAAGCAAGTCAAAAGTTTAGCACACTTAAATATAAATCTCTAAAATGACAAAACATCAAACAAAGACACCTGGAAATTAATAGCATCAGAAAAGAAGAATATGAGAAATACCTCGTGCCTTGACTTCAACTTCCTTGCAACATCCATCACATTGGCAATGTTTGACAAGCTAAAGGGATGTTGACCTTCACGGAGTTGCAATGAAAACATTGTAGCACTTGAGCCACTCCCATATGAGAACAGTATCACTCGTTTGCCTGCCTGCAAGCCATGAGATAATATAATATTAATAATAACCATGAAGTATGAACATTTGAAGGGAAGAAACCAATTTGTTAGTTTAGTAAGCAGTTAGAAAATTACCAATGCACTATTCTTATTGTGAATAAGGGATGCAAAAGCTGCATAGAGAGATGCAGTGTACATGTTGCCAACTTGCTTTGGTATCAAAGTGGTTGGCTGCACCTTTGCATTGTACAGGGACTTTGCAAGTTGCTGGGTTACCTGTAGACCAACATGATCATTAGGAAGAGGGTCCAATCTTAAGAATGATAAAGTCCAAAATTATCTTAAGGAAGTAAACGAATAGAAAACACTCTTTTAATAATAATCACTCTCAAAATTCTATAGTACCTTTTCAAGATCCCGGCTCTGGTAGCTTTCGTCACCAGATAAGGTTGAAAATGGTCCCAACTTTTCTTTGGCAGCCTCATCAATGGAGCTGCAAATAGAAGCAGATATTATTAATCCCCAAGTACATGCACAATGTAGATAAAACTTCTGAAAACTAGATGTCATAATTCCTAGAGGGATGAAGAAAACAAACAATAACCTGGCATTTCTCAAGAAGTCATCATACAACAAACGAGCAAAACTTTTTTGTACAAGCTGCAGTTGTTCAAAGCAAAAAATTGAATTAGATAAATAAGCTATTGCTTTAATCATTTTAGAATTTCAGTTATGATTCCAAGAACCAAACTGGCTGCAGAATTATAATTGACAACATAATATACCTTGTTATATGGAGAGTGAAAAACAAAATAGTCAGCATCAGAAAGAGAAAATTGTTTCCCTTCCAGTTTCTCATACCTACAGAATGCAAAACGGTAAGGCATTTACATGGCACACATTTATCACCAAAAGCTCTATTAGAACATAGTTATTTTTCTCTAGAACTCTATTAGAACATAGTTAAAAGCTTTCAAGACTTCCATAGAATCTTACTTGTTACACATTTGTTTATAGCAAGAATCAAGAGCCATGAGATAGCATGTTTGAGAAAGCTTGCCATCAACAACCTGCAATGATATTAATCAATGGGAGTCATTCCACAAGCAACTTGATTCAACAGATAATGAATTTTCTTGATTGAATACCATGCAAATGACAGGCTAAATTCACAACCAAAAGCTAAAGAAACAGTTCGATTAAGAAAATCAAAATGCTAAAAAATCTTCAAATTGGCAAAATATAATGCCAATGGCAACAGTATATGTGAAAAAATGCCATGTAAAATGGAATTTGGGAAAAAGTACCGGATATTCACTAGCAAGGTTTGGCTTGTAAAAATCATAAACATGAGCCATATGAGACCCCCTAACTTTGCTTTCAAAAGAAATAGGAGCATCAGGTCCTATTAGGATGGCGATAGCTGCTGCTCCTCCGGTAGGTCGGGCTGGTCCTTCTGCATAGACCTGATAGAGGAAACTACAATCAGTAAATGGTGAATGATAGACTTCATAAAATGATAATTCCTAATTTATTACCCCAAAAAAATCATTTTATGTGAATTAGACTTATTTCAAGTAGTGAAATAAAGAACAGGAATACATCTCCAAATTCAAAAATTCTTCAATTTTGTGTATTCATAATACATATATATTTTTTTTTTTGGGATAGATCATAATACATAATTTATTTCATGTGAGAAATAAAGCAAATCTGTCCCTGGAGGCCTGGACCATACTCGAAGGCATAATATAATATACAAAGGAAATTGTCATACCGCACTGTCAGTGCACACAACAAGTCCATAGCGTCCATCCCATGAACTGCTCTCAACCCAATTGACACAGTTGAATAAAGCTGCAGTTCCCCCATAGCATGCATTAGTTGAGTCAACGCCTTCAATGTCGGTATTTCCACATTTCTGTTCATTCCAAATAGAGCAGTCAATTAAATTCTTTGAAGAAAGGTTTCATAAGAATTGATAGGATTTGAAATACTAACTAAATGAATCCTATCGTAAGAACAATCACAGCAGAGCAATATCAGGGATCTAAATAGAAAGAAAAACCCAAAAAAAATTTCATTGCTTAAAAAGGAAGAAGATAAGAATCAAGATTTGGAACCCAAACCAAATACAAAAGAACCCAGTCTAGCTAGAGGCAACTTTAACCTGTTGCTCTACATGAAAACCAGTATTGAGTCAACAAGTAAAATCTAGGCTTCTAAAAATTTGAAGAGGGTTGCAACAAGGTAAGTGTGATTCTTCTTCAATCCACTTGATTAGCCAATTAGTAAGTGGGTTGGAACCAGGCTTTGTTCAAACTATTTACAAACAAATAAGCAATTCCAGAACCAATGCAACATAATTCTGAGCCCATATGAATTGTATGAATCACTTGTATAACTTTTATGGTTCTACCTCAACTGAGGTTTTAGTATCCACAATATTTACTCTTCTTTTTTTGATAGGTATATCCACTACATTTACTCTAATTGGATTAGATTCCAAAGAACCAACATATGGTCACATATTTCATCACCATAAATAAGCAATTAAATCAAATCATAAGAGCATGTTGTATTTAAATGGTTCAGAGGTCTACCTCAAAGATTCCCATCAGGAAGGTCTTAATGGACTTGCTCTTGTCTATTACAGTCTCACTGCCTACTTCCAGACGACCAATTTGTTTGGGATCAACTCCATATTTCTCAAGGAGGGAGGTAACCACTGTCAAGCTGAAAATTGAAGAGCCAACAAATGTAAAACTTCCTGAAGATGCTATCAGAATGATTATTATTGTTATTAAATTTAAAGTTGAAGCTCAATGGAGTGTTTAAAGCATGGACATAACAAAGTAACAGTCAATGTAAAAAGAAGAAATCAATATGGGCCCTCCTAATGGTCACGTCTACCAGGATAAGTATTAAACATAAACTAATACAGGGCTAACACACATGTAAATAGATAAATGATTTTTTTTTTTTTTTTTTTTTTGAAGAGGACAATACATCATGTCATACTGTAATTCATTCAATTTCTTTTTCTTTTCTTTTTTCCCCTCTGAAGGGTTGTCAATTGCAATCCAATAGAAGATCCACTTGGTATGTGATTCCTCACCAATTTAATAGTCTTTTCATTCTTCAATTGAAATTGAACTAACAGGATTCAGTTCTCAAGGTAGACTTCCATTTTGGACTAAGAACTTTCCTATATTTGTATGAGGCTCCCTTTCAATTGTCATGGTGTTCTTTAAACTTCCTAGAACACCGCTAGATCATGATTATGTTTTAACTTAATTCTGACTCAAAGCAATAACAACATGAAAAGTAACATTAGGTGCAGAAAAACAGTGACGGTTGAATGTAGAATCGCAACCTCATTGAGATGACATCTTCCACCTCAGTACAAAATGCCATGCAATCTTGCCCGAGTCCGATAGTGTATTTCCCTTTACTTGCACCATCATGAGCCTCCAATACTTCCTATTTCCCATATAGAAAGAAAAGATACATTCAGCAGGTGATGCAATTCTAATAGTTTTTTTTTTACAATAACACACATACAGGTTAATAAAATGCCAGCAAAAATTATGTACACTTGAAAAATGCTAACTGGACTACATAACTTATTCCAGAAAAGAACCATGGGACCACCCTTATTACCTGAAAAATCAATATTTTTTTAGGAACCATGTAATTACTGATTTCAATGAGCATGCTATGCTAGTAGCCTAGTACTTTCTTGGTTATTCCTTGGGCACATTTAATTATTTTATTGCTGGTTATTCCTTTTATCTTGAAAAAAAAAATCATTAAAAATCATGAATTCTACCTGTTTACATAAGAATTCTACCTGTCTCAAATCCCATCTCAAATTATGGTACCCAGTACAGCCATGTATAAAATTCTTCATTGTTATTGGATAGTTTGTCATCCTTATCTCAACTAATTGTTTATTAGCTCTTTATAATTCAAAGATAGCCCTTTTTATATTAAAGCTCTATTTTAAGTTAATTAGAGTTTCTCAGTTATATTTTAGTTCTGAAATTCTCTATTAATTAATATTAATAATATGCAGAATTTGCAATCTTATATATCTTGCATTAAAATTTATATTAAACTTTGTATTCACAATCCCCATTTCTATCATTGATTTTGAAAGTCAACTATAAATTATAAAAAAAGGAAAGAAAAAAAATTAAGATAGGCTAGGAAGCACTAATACACACACAGGATATAATTATCAATATGATAAGGAGTGATGGGAAATTTCTTGAAAATATACCATAAAATATGACAAGGAGACTTTAATTTATTAGTATTTAAATGAATATTTTTAATTATGCTCATTTTTAGATTTTTTTTTTTTTTTTTAAATGCCAATAGGTATTAATATTTTTAAGTAATAATATGAATTAACAAGCTATTAGTTTCACTGAGCGAATGTGTCAAAGAAGGAGAAATAGATCAAAAAACCTAACACTTCTGGAATACTCAGCCCCCTTGAAAAAGATTTCCAGATTATCTACTAATGGGTACCAGTCAATCTCTAAATCCATTTCCAAAAAACAAAAAACAAAAAAAACTACCATTACTATAACTATTACCATTCTACAATTAGCAAAAAGTTTCAAAATCATGACACCCCATAATAGGCCATGTAGCCAAAGACGCTTTTAGCTCACCCAACACCTCCTGGTGTTTCCAACAGAGACATCAAATTATCGGCCATGTAATCCATGACAAATAGCCACCATTAGATCACAATATTGAGATTTGATAGTCAACACTATCTTCCTAAGCATGCTGTGGTTGACCGCCACCATTAGATCACATTATTGACCAACTTTTTTTTATTCTAATAAGACGCAATTTTGACCAACTCACCAAACCTTATTATGAATTTACACACACTTCAGAAATCAGAACACCATAAAAGGGAGCAAGATTAAAATTTAGACCACTAATTTTAAATCACAATAATAAATCACATGCTTATATATATATAACACAAAAATGCCAGCATATATCTGAAATAAAAGCTTCACATAGAGGAAAACAAGATTCTGTTTGATTCTCGGGAAAGTAAAGTAGTAATAATAATACCTAAAAAAATTAATAAAGAAAAGCCGAACTTATTATTGAACTATTAGATTAGCTGAGGTCAATTTATGTGATTTTTACCAAACTTGAGGATCGGAAAATCACCGACATTTTCTCAGCATCCAAACACAGAAATTAGAGAGAGAGGAGAGATAGTGAGTCACCTGCTGAATACAGGTAAGAGGGAAGTAGATATCCATGGCGAGAATTCCAACATTCTTTGCCATTTTTGCCTTTTCACTTCAGAAGCAAACTTTGAAACGATTTGACTTCTCAAAAAAAGAAGAAGATCCGAACAACAGATTCCGCTCTCTCTTCTCTTTCTCTCTCACTCGCTAGATTCGTTACAAAAGGGAAAAGAGGTTAGGAGAGAGAGAGAAAAGAAGAGCTTCCAAATCGCAGAGAAAATGGGATGGTGAGGCTAACATGGAGCTGCTCCGGTTTATATAAGACCTCTCTGCCTCTCTCGCTCAGAGCCCACGCCACGAGTGAAAAATTAAAAAAGAAAAAAGTCTCTCTACAATGCAAGTTTCGTGAGCTTCGTGGCAAAACATACGACTCTCTCTGCTCAAACTCCTTTTTTCACCTCTGTGTTCTGTTTATTTACAGAGGGTGCCATTATGGGTTTGAAATTGGGAATCCACCAGTTTTTTTTTTTTTTTTGTGGGTGTATGTAGGTGTTAGCTAAAACGACAAGTAGTTGTCGTCATTGTTTGAAACGGATGCTTTTGATTTCTCTATCACACTTATTTTCAAAAACTAACAATCGGTTGTTTGTTGAGAGAAGAAATTGAATAATGATAACTAGTACGTAATAAAAATAATTCTGAAACTTGACTTTGTGCTGTCATTTGTTAGAGCGTGCAGCCACCGGTTCTTCAAAATACACAAAAATCCAAAATAGAGAACCTAAATTACCAAATACACAAAAATCGCTACCAGTTCGGTTCTTTATTATTAATTCAATTTTTTCCCAAAATGACACAACAATGTCTTTCAAATTTAGATTGTCATTGTAGCATTCACCATAAGAGCATGGTTGGTAAGAGTATTTAAACTCAATTTATTTTTTTGAAAATCTGGGTCTCTCACTTAAATATATTGCTTGGTTCATATTCTCTAAATACAGCCGAAGAAAATTATTTTCTATTTTTCCTATTCAAATAAGCTAAGAAGATGTTTTCAATATATAAAAAATATCTTTAATCGCATAGTTGTAAGTAAACTGAAAATAATAAACCCCACATATTTGTCCAAAATTTTTTATCTCTTAAATTAAGGAGCTTAACATTATCACAAAAAAATATATATATGATGTTTCGAATTTGAAGCATATCATCACCATCAAATAATAATAATAATAATAATAATAAAATGTGCATGAGCTCTATTCCCCAATCATTGTTAAAAAAATTAAAAATTAATCCACATTACTTTTTGTAAAATTTAAAAAAAAAAAAATCTCAAAAGCAAAAATGATCTTCCAAAAATTTATCTTTTATTTTCAGTATTTTGAAAATTGTTCTTAAAAGTTGGAGCCAAACACTTAATAGTAAAAAATATTATCTAAAAACTAGTTTCAATTTCAATTTCAATTTTTGAAAATTGTTTTCATACTGTTTTAAAACTAAAAATAAAAATCTTCCCACCAAATAGACCCTAAGTTATTTTTTGTTTTTTTATTCTATCACTCTCTTGAAAATCTCTCTCACACAAACGGTGGCTTCATCTGTGGTAAGTCTTGGTTTGTGGGTCTGTAATGGGTTTCAGGCAATGAGTGATGTGGATGGTGAGTATGGGTAAAGGGTTGTTAGTGGTGATAGGTTTAAGCCTTTAAGGTTGCTGGCAGAGATTGGTTTAGAACCTATCTATATTCTCACTAAGTTGGGTACGTAGGTTTGGATTCTATTTATAGAAAATTTTATTATCATTATTATTATACAATTGCCCCTTTTTTTATCCTTTTTAACTAAATTCATTAGAGGCATGGATGACAACGGGGTAGGGTTGGATCATTAATGAGATTAAGATAAAACAACAAAGGGAAAAAGCAACCAAATTATTACTAGGATATTTTTTTGCAAATTAAATTATATGTATAAATAATTTAAATATATTATTTATATATAAATTCAGGATGGGGGAGAGCAGAACCCTATCTCACCTCTTCGAGATTATGCGGGGCAAGACGAGTCAGGTAAAGCAGGGCATTTTTTGGTTTTAAAGTTCTAACCAAAGTGCTTGTTGAAAAAAAAATGAGAATATAATTTTATTGCTAGGTAGACTAATGAATCTTTAATGCCTTTCGTTTGGAGATGCTAGTTGATGAGGCCGTAAATCTCACCAGTAAGAAGCACGATCCTTGCGCTCGAACAGTCACCTACAAAAGAAGAAAACAAGAACACCTTACAGAAGGCGCCGGTATGGAGCCGGCCAAATACCCTCCGAAGGTTAAGTTAGAAATATATTCTCACGACTCTAGAGTGCTAGAGAAGGGTCGATTATGCGTACCTTGATGTGAGGGGGTATTGGGGCTTTTATAGTAGTGAGGTTTTGCCTCCTTTCCTTGTAACCCAAGTTGTTTCCTTGTAGAACTCTCCCTCTAGGAATCCGAAACGTGGTGGACAAGTTATTCATCGTGAAGAGTCCGCGATCTTTAAGGTGTTCCCTCAATATTTTTCCAATGATTTTCCCTATTCATATTGGGCCTTTATTTCATCAGGAATTCCACAAGGGATGGGCTCGACTCATTCTTTTGGCCCATGGTCATGGACCCATGAAGCCCGTCAGGCCTCATTTCCTATTTTTATCCTCTTCAGCTGCCCCCTTCACCCCATTTGATCCGTCGCTTTTGTGCAAGGGGTCAATTGGGGTAACGGTCAACATAGCCCTGACGGTTCTATATTCATGGGGCGACGGATAGACATACATGAACGGTGGCAAAGATGAGTTAGGATGGCGACCGTGAATACTGAGTGGTTGGTGACGTAGTCAATGTGGTGACGGTCAGAACTTAACAGCTGACGGTCAGAACTTTTATAGATGACGGTCAAAATCTTATAGTTGATGGTGACAAGGACCTTTGGAGGGAGGTTTATGGAGAATGACGCCGTCAGGTCTATAGAGGTCTGACAAGCTGCAGAGGCATTTAAGGCAATGATACGTGTCACTCGTCGAGTGGTTCATACCTCGAATCAAAGTGCCGCTTCGTCTTCCGTGCACTCCATCTATAAAAACCAGCACCCTCCCCTTCATTTCTTTTACTTTACGCAGAAACTACATTGTCAGAGCGAGTCCGTCACTTGTCAGAGCTTATCCGTTCACATCCTCCAGCAACAACTTTTATCCGCTCACTCTTTTCCTCGGTAAGTGATTCCATCCGTTTACTTTAATATACTTTCAGTTTTTATACTTAACATGGTAAAAACTTTAAATTTCTTGCATCCATCTCTTCCTTTTTTATTTTAGACCCGTTAGTCTTAGGTTTTGTCGCTACGTTGTAGGCAATGTCTAGTGCGTCGAGTAACCAGTCGTTCGTCCGCGACGGGGCGGGTTACGAGGAATTGTACCCGTCGGGTTACAAAGATCCAGACGAACTAAGCGAGAGGACTCCGTCTGCCACTTCACCGTCCTCAAAAAATGAGGATATGGAGTTGGCCGAACCAGAGGAAGGTTCTGACGACGGTGGTAAAGGAATTAAGTCAGTAGTTGGGGCTGACGGACTTAGGCAGAAAAATGCTATTACGACGGAGTGGACGACCTAGGGGTGTATGAACAAGCACTCAAGGCTGGCCTTAAGTTCCCCTTGAACACACTCAAGCGAGAACTCCTCCAGCATTTGGGCTTGTCCGTCAGCCAGATATCCCCGAACGCCTGGAAGGTTTTCATAGCAATGGAGGTCTTGTAAGGAGCCATGTCTGATGGTTCCAGATCGCTGACCGTACGAGAGTTCCTCCATTGCTACCGTCCAGGTGAGATTGACAAGTCGAGGGGAATGTATAGCTTCGTCCCTAGGAAGTCCGTCCTGAAAGTCATATATGAAACTCCTGATTCCAACCGTGACTGGAAAAGCCGTTACTTCTTCCTGGAAGGTGACGGCTGGATGTGTCACCCAGGGGAGACGGACTTCATGCCGGTTGATAAAACATGGGGAATCTTGGACCCGTCTGGTATATTTTACTCCGTCATGTTATGAAGGTGATTTTTCTTTAACTTTTTAACGACCGTCCTGATTATTTTGTCCCTTTTATTTTTTTTTCAGTGCGACAGCGTCCTCAAGTTGATATAGAGGAGTACAACTTTTTGGAAAGAATTTTTTCAAAGACAAAGCCAGAGGAACGGACGTGGGCTAAGTTGGTTAACCTTAATACCGTCCATTGGTATTACGACGGACCCGAGCCCACTCCGGCGGCTATCAAATACAAGGAGCGCACCCGTCAGCGTAAGTCCGTCACCCTCTACAACTAACTTGATCACTTCCTACGAGTTTACCCGTCTACTCTTATTTTTTCAGAGATGGAAGACGCGAAGAGAAGGGCAGCCATCAGAAACAAGGCCGCGAAGAACAAGGAGACGGACGAAGGTGCGATGGGGACGGGCTCGAGCAGGCCCTCGGCGAAGAGACCAATGCTTAAGGTAGACCGTGCACCTAAGAAACAAAAGGTTTCGACGGAGTCCGTCATTGGTCTGATGGCAGAGGGTAAGAAGACGATTACCCCGGCCAAACCTAGGGGTGGTAAAGGTCTAATGGTTCCTCCTCCGGGTAGTCAGAAGAAGCCGCCTGTTCTACTCCGTGAAGACCCAAAGTATGCTTTGGGGAAGATTTCTTCTATTATCGGGAGCGAAGACTATGAGGACCTTGGAAACCACTCGACGGAGGCTATAGGGGAGACGGGCCTCTTCAGCTATTTTTTTTTTTTTTTTTTTTTATAATAACTAAAACTCCATTCTGTCGTCAGGCTATGCTCATGACGAAGGGCTTGATGGACCGGTCCCTTCACCAAGAGATGGCGCTTGAAAGGGTCCGTAAAAAGGCCAAGCTGACGGAGGAGGAGCTGTTCGAGCTAAGGAATTGGAAGGTGGTGACGGAGCAGAAGCTCAAGCTTGCAGAACGGACAAGGGACGAATATCAAAAGATGACGGAGGAGCTTAAAACCGTTCTGGAGGACAAGGAGAACGAACTCCGTCTAGCCAAAGAAAAAGCCGTCCAGGAGTATCGTGACTCCAACGCTCTCTTGACAGAGCTCGGAGTTTCATATAACGACGGTTTCAACGATGCCCTCCGTCAAGCCAAAGCTCTTTATCCCAAGCTTGACTTCTCAGCCGTCAACATCAATGTCGCGGAAGCTACGTCCGTTCAGCCCGATGCTTCTGATGATACAAATGAACTTTTTGCAGAGGAAAGGCCCGTCACCGTCGTCCCCGAGGTTCAGGCTGAAGAAGGAAAGTCCCATGGAGCCAAAGACCCCGTCGTCCCTGATATGTAGACATTTATTTACTTACTTTTTCTAAGTTATTTTTTTTTAGAACAGTTGGATTTTGCCCGTTGTGTGCCGGGCCATTTTGTATTCGTTGTATTGACGTTTTTAACTTATTTGAATGCATCTTTACTGTTTTGTTGATGATTGTAGTGTAGTATCCGTCCTAGTTGATGTTGCTTTAATGTTTACCTTATTTGGTTCGTCCACGTCGTAGACTTTAATAAAGTTTGCGACCCTGGTTGGGTCCGTTCATTTCGTGGAATGTGCTCGTGACTATTTATGGCCGTCCACTTTGTGGACTTGTATTTTTGTGACTGATTGGGTCCGTCCATTGTGGATTGGTGTTGACCCTTGGTGGCGTCCATCCACTTTGTGGACTCGTATAAGTTTGACCCTAGTTAGTCCGTCCACTTTGTGGATTGGTGTTGACCCTTGGTGGGGTCCGTCCGCCTTGTGGACTTGTGTAAGTTTGACCCAGGGTTGGTCCGTCCACTTTGTGGACTTGTATGAGTTTGACCCTGGTTGGGTCCATCCACTTTGGGGACTGATGTTGGCCCTTGGTGGGGTCCATCCACTTTGTGGACTTGTATGAGTTTGACCCTGGTTGGGTCCGTCCACTTTACGGACTGATGTTGACCCTTGGATGGGTCCGTCCATTTTGTGGACTTGCATGAGTTTGACCCTGGTTGGGTCCGTCCACTTTGTGGTAGTAATCTTTTAGTAGTAAGGACACAGTATGGTCTGAATATTCCTCCATAAAAATTTTAAAGTTGTAGAAAAAAGTACTTGCCCCCTTGGGCTTAAAAAGATACTAAAAGAGCCATTGTAGCAAAGTCTTGTTCAAACAAAAAGCCAAAAAATAAAAAATAATCAAAAGACTAGTAAAATGTAAATAGACTAGGGAATAGGGGGAAATTGAATGCTACTTCTATTGGTAGTATTTCATGAGGTGTTCCGTATTCCATGGGTGCTGAAGCTTCCTTCCGTCCAAGGTTTCGAGGTGGTATGTGCCCTTCCTCTGCCATGATGTGATTATATACGATCCTTCCCAATTTGGTCCGAGCTTTCCTTGCGTAGGGTCTTTAGCAGCGCCCATTACCTTCCGTAGCACCAGGTCGCCGATCTGAAAGTCTATGTGCCTTACCCTAGCGTTGTAGTGCTTTGACATGAGGTTCTGGTATCATGCCAACCTTTGTTCTGCCTTTGCCCGGGCCTTATCCATTAAGTCTAGCTGGAGGCGCATCGCTTCTTCGTTTTTGTCCTCCGTGTAGCTCTGTACGCGATAGCTGGTAAGGCCAATCTCTGCTGGGATGACTGCATCGGCTCCGTATGTAAGTCGAAATGGGGTCTCTCCTGTAGGTGTCCTTGCCGTCGTCTGATACGTCCATAGCACACTTGGTAGTTCGTCAGGCCAGATACCCTTTGCCCCCTCGAGCCGGGTTTTGATGATTTGTAGCAATGTCCAGTTCGTGACTTCTACCTGTCCGTTTGCCTGGGGGTGTGCTGGAGATGAGTAGTGATTCTTAATGCCTAGCTCTGAGCAAAAATTCATGAACGTGCTGTTGTCGAACTGTTTTCCATTGTCAGATACAAGCACCCTCGGAATCCCGTATCTGCAAATGATGTTTCTCCACACGAAGGTGCGGATGCTTTTCTCCGTGATAGTGGCAAGGGTCTCCGCTTCCACCCACTTGGTGAAGTAGTCTATACCAACTACGAGAAATTTTAGCTGTCTTAAGGCTGTTGGGAAGGGACCCATGATGTCTAATCCCCATTGCGCGAACGGCCAAGGAGCCGTCATAGGTGTGAGCTCTTCTGATGGTTGTCTGATTAGATTGCTGAACCTCTGACACTTATCGCAGGCCTTTACGTAAGCTTGGGCGTCCTTGAGCATAGTGGGCCAGTAATATCCGGCTCGGATCAGTTTGTGTACCAAAGACCGTGCTCCTGAGTGATTTTCGCAAATCCCCTCGTGAACTTCCTTCATCACATAATCTGCTTCACTGTGGCTCAGATACCTCAGGTACAGTCGAGAGAAACCTCTTTTGTATAAGACGTCCCTGATCAGTACGAATCGCGATGCTCAGACTTTCAGTCTCCTTGCAGCGTCCTTCCCGTCTGGCAAAACGCCCGACTGTAGATATGCTTTTAAGGGCGCGGTCCAATTTTCTTCAACATCTATCTCCTGTATTTGTTTTCCGTCATCAATAAGCGAGGAGGTTTGGACAAAGGATAATACCTATTCAGGAGCATTCATGAACTTTACGGAGGCTGCTTTTGCGAGACGGTCGGCGCATTCGTTTTCCTCCCTTGGGATTTGAACGAATTTGACCTCGAGGCCACCGGTACGACTCTTCACTTCTTCCAGGTACTTCTTCATCCTCTCGTTTCTACACTCGTAATCGCCGTTGACTTGACTTGTTATCACCTGGGAATCGCAATGTATGATCATGTTCTCAGCACCCGCAGCCTTTGCGAGATCCAATCCAGCTATCAAGGCTTCATATTCCGCCTCATTGTTGGTTGTAGGGAAGTCTAATCTTATCATGCATTCGATCTTATCCCCTTCTGGTGTTAGTATAACTACACCGGCACCTCCTGAGTGTTGATTTGATGACCCATCCGTGTGGATGCTCCACAGTTTTTGTCCTTCAGCCCCCTTTGTCTTCTGCCCGGGTGTATTCGGCTATGAAATCTGCCATGATTTGCCCCTTTATTACGGTTCGCGGACGATACTGCACGTCAAATTCGTTTAGCTCAATTGCCCACAAGGCCATTCTTCCAGCCGCCTCCGGGCTGCTCATTACTCTCTTCAAAGGCCGGTCCGTCAAAACTACAGTTGTATAAGCTTGGAAATATGGTTTGAGTTTCCGCGCAGCGGTTATGAGCGCAAAAGCCAGTTTTTCCATCCGGGGGTATCTTTCTTCCACTCCTCGGAACGCCCTGCTTATGAAATAGACAGGTCGTTGCGAGCCTCCCTCGTCTCTTACTAAGGCTGCGCTAACTGCAGCTTGCGAGACCGCTATGTAGAGGTACAGTTCTTCTCCTGGCATGGACGGGTTGAGTAGTGGTGGGGACGATAGGTACTTCTTCAAGTCCTCGAATGCCTTTTGACACTCGTCCGTCCACTCAAATGATTTTCTCAGTACTCGGAAGAAAGGCAAACACTTTTATCTGTTGCTTTGAAGACGAATCTGTTTAAGGCCGCAACTTTTCCGTTCAAGCTCTGCACTGCCTTCACTGTCCTCGGGGGTTCTAGTTCCAATATGGCCCGCACTTTCTCCGGGTTGACCTCTATACCTCTTTGGGACACCATGAAGCCCAAGAATTTCCCGGCTGTCACCCCGAACACGCACTTGCTTGGGTTCAGCTTCATGTTGTACGACCGAAGGGTGTTGAATGTCTCTTGGAGATCGCACAGGTGGTCGTTCTCGCACACACTCTTCACCAGCATGTCGTCAATATAGACTTGTACGTTCCTTCCAAGCTAGTGCGCGAACATTCTATTCATTAATCTTTGGTATGTTGCCCTCGCGTTCTTGAGTCCGAACGACATCACCTTTTAGCAGAAAAGTCCCTGACTGGTTACAAAAGATGTTTTCTCCTGATCTTCCTCCTTCATCTTAATCTGGTTATAGCCTGAGAAAGCGTCCATGAAACTCAAGAGTTCGTGTCTGGCCGTTGAATCTACCAAGGTATCTATCCGAGGGAGTGGATAGCTATCTTTCGGGCACGCCCTGTTGAGGTCCGTGAAGTCGACGCACATCCTCCACTTTCCGTTATTCTTTTTGACCATAACCACGTTTGCTAACCAGTCAGGATAGTATACTTCTCGGATAAAGCCAGCCTCCAATAGTTTTTTAACCTCTTCCGCGACTGCTTTATCTCGCTCTGGTGCGAACACCCGCTTTTTCTATCAGACTGGCGAAGAGTCCAGGTTAACATTTAGCCTATGGACTATTATTGACGGATCAATTCCCGGCATATCTTTGTGGCTCCACGCGAATACGTCCTGATTCGTTCTTAGGAAGCTTGTCAGGTCTTGACGTACCATCGGGCTGGCCAAGGTGCCCATTCTTGTCATCGGTCTAGGTCTTGATTCATCGAATATGACCTCTTCCAACTCTTCTACCGGCTCCGCTATGGTCCGCTGCTCTCCAATGCACATGGTCTGCTGATGATCCTCCATTTCCAACATGGCGATGTAGCACTCTCGGGCGGCCACTTGGTCTCCTCGCAACTCTCCAATTCCATACTCCGTAGGGAATTTAATCATCAGGTGGTATGTTGAGGTTGCTGCTTTCCAAGAGTTTAGTGTGGGTCGCCCTATTATACCGTTATACGCGGATGAATAGTCGACCACTAGAAAAGTCACATCCTGAATGATTTGCTGCGGATAATCACCGACAGTCACTGAGAGTGTGATAGCTCCCAATGGGAGTACCCTCGTTCCTCCAAAGCCAACCAACGAGGCATTTGTTGGTGTTAATCGTGCTCTGTTTATTCCCATCTGTTGGAATGCTGGGTAGTATAGGATGTCTGTCGAGCTGCCGTTGTCGACCAGCATCCGGTGTACATTGTAGTCTCCTACCCTTATGCTGACGACAAGGGCATCATCGTGTGGATGGTGGAGGCGTCTCGCGTCGTCCTCTGAGAACCCAATAATCGGGCTTTCCCTCCGAGCTATCTTGGGTACAGAACCCGTTATCTGTACATTCTGGACCATCCTGAGGTATGTCTTTCGGGCCTTTTTGGACGATCCCGTTGCTGCCATGCCCCCTACTATCATCCTTATGTCCCCGACAGGGGGCCTCGGATGGTCGTTCTCCCGTCGAGGGGCCTGTTCCCGTGTATGCGCTTCCGTCCTCTCCTTGCTGACGAATTTCTGCAGTTTTCCTTCTCTGATGAAGGCCTCAATTTGTTGTTTCAGATCGTAGTAATCCGCAGTGTCGTGACCGTGGTCACGACGGAAACGGCAATACTTGTTTCTGGATCGCTTGGTTGGATTGCTCTTCAGCTTCCCTGGAAACGTCAGGGACCTTTCGTCCTTGATCTGCATCAGTACCTGGTCTAGTGGGGCGTTCATAGGGGTGAAGCTTGTAAATCTTCCTCCTGGGGGTTTAGAACGCTTCTCCTCGCGTCTGTCTCCCATCCTCGGTTTCTTCCCCCCATGGTCCTGCCCGACATCTTCAAGTCTCTCTCTCTTCCTGGGTTTGTCTTCCCTGGCCAACAGTGCGTCCTCTGCATTCATGTACTTTGTGGCCCTATAGAGTACCTCAGACATGGTCTTCGGATCATTTTTATACAGAGAGAACAAGAATTTTCCCTTCCGTAGGCCATTGGTGAAGGCTGCCACCAAAATCTTGTCGTCAGCCTCATCAATAGAAAGTGCTTCTTTGTTGAAGCAAGTTATGTATGACCGCAGCATCTCATCCTCCCGCTGCTTGATGCTCATTAAGCATGCTGTAGACTTCTTGTATCTGTGCCCCCCGATGAAGTGCGAGGTGAATTTGGCACTTAGTTCCTTAAAGGTGTTGATTGAATTTGGTGTCAACCTGCTGAACCAGATTCTTGCTGCGCCCCTTAGTGTTGTAGGGAAGGCCCTACACATGATCTCGTCCGGTACTCCCTCGAGGTGCATCAGGGTCTTGAAGGTTTCTAGGTGATCTAATGAGTCCTTGACTCCGTCGTAGCTCTCAACCTGCGGCATTCGGAACTTCTATGGCAGGGGACAGGAGTTGACGGGTATAGTGAAGGGCGAGTCCGTCCTATTCACCAAATCGTTAAGATCGCTGGAGACGCGTCCCTTGAGGGCGTTCATCATGACCTCCATTTGCTCCTTCATCGCCTGCATCTCTGCGAGGATGGGTGGAGGGGTTGCATCCATGAGAGAGGGCATGCTCAAATTCCGCCGCTCCGGTCTACTGGGCTCGTTACTGCCTTCTGGCCTCTCAGGTCCCCTTCTTTCGGAGCTGTCCCCCTGGTTTTCCTCCTGGACGTTATGTCCCGCGTCCCTCTATCGCAGCTGTTCCTCCATATCTTGATTTTGTTTCGTGAGGCGCTCTACCGCAGCAGCAAGGGTTTGGACCTGTCTTTCTAGTGCGGTGGACCTTGGCGGCTCGTCGTCTTGAACGTTGTTGGTGGTGGCCATCGAGCGTGTGAGTACCATGCAACTCTTATGTCCAGGAAGCGACAATGGCTTAAACTGTCACGATATTCCCACAGACGGCGCCAATTGATGAGGCCGTAAATCTCACCAGTGAGAAGCATGATCCTTGCGCTCAAACAGTCACCTACAAAAGAAGAAAACAAGAACACCTTGCAGAAAGCACCGGTGTGGAGCCGGCCAAATACCCTCCGAAGTTTAAGTTAGAAATATATTCTCACGACTCTAGAGTGCTAGAGAATGGTCGATTATGCGTACCTTGATGTGAGGGGGTATTGGGGCTTTTATAGTAGTGAGGTTTTGCCTCCTTTCCTTGTAACCCAAGTTGTTTCCTTGTAGAACTCTCCCTTTAGGAATCCGAAACGTGGTGGACAAGTTATTCATCGTGAAGAGTCCGCGATCTTTAAGGTGTTCCCTCAATATTTTTCCAATGATTTGCCCTATTCATATTGGGCCTTTATTTCATCAGGAATTCCACAAGGGATGGGCTCGACTCATTCTTTTGGCCCATGGTCATGGACCCATGAAGCCCGTCAGGCCTCATTTCCTATTTTTATCCTCTTCACTAGTATTTATTCTTTATTCCTACCAAAATAAAAATAAAAATTATGCTTGGTTGCATATGATTTTTGGAGTTTAAGCCTTAAGTGGAAATTGGAAATTTTGGATTCTCATAAATTTTTTTTTTTTTTTTTTTTTTTTTTGTGCAATAGAGAGGGTCCATTTCAAGGCTAGGATCTACCCAAATAAATATATGGCTTATGATATGCCACCTGATTTAAAATGTTTAGAATGTGTCATCTCACCAAATCTAATGATGGTAAAGTGTTAGAGAGAGAGAGAGAGAGAGAGAGAGAGAGAGAGAGAGGATGTTATATGATCACAAGGAAAACAAAAAGGAAAACAAAAAGAGAAAAAATACCCAAATTCTCATAGACACAAAAAGATGTTTAGTGATTGTATGACCATAAACAACCCAAGTCAAACCAAGTATTAAAAGTTCAAGCTTATTTAATTAATTATATTTCAAATATGATTCGAGTTTATTCATCATCAAACAAAATTACATGTTCAAGTTTGGTTTATTTTCTTGTTGAACAAACTCAAGGTACTAGATAAACTTATTCTTTTCCCATATATAATAAAACAATGGCTAAAATTTGTTACTTCTTCACAAATTTTTCAATTTTTTTTACAAATGAACTATTTATATTATCGATAAACTACAAAATAATAATTTCATATCATATGAACTTATTTAAAAACCTATACCATCAAATCTTAAGTCTATATAAGTATATTTTTATACAAGTATACATACAAAAACATAATATCATATATAGTTAAATCGAGCATTATGTTCATGAGTTTATTCACAAACATGCTATTATGTATGAGCTTAACTCGTTTGATAGTCAAGTCTAAATTTGAGCTTAAGTTTGGTTTGTTTCATAAACAAACAAACATAACAAGTTTTTTTTTTCCCAAACTGAGCTTGAGCTGTTCATAAATAGCTTAGTCATTTACAACCCTAAGTTATTGATTAAGCAATTGGGAACAAAAAGGGGCACCTAAAAATGTGGTAGATTTTGGTAGATCAGTTCATTCATTATCAACAAAAGAAAAAAAAATGATAACAAGGAGAAGAAGAATGAACGATGCTACAGGAAGATAAAGATCTACCAATTACCATTACCCAATGGTGGGAATCATGTCCATTATCTTCTAATTCAAACAACAATAAGCCCAAAAAATAAAAAATAAAAAATAAAGGATTAACAACATCACACTAACCAATATGGAAAGCTAGGGTTTTTCCCCCACTTTACAAGAAATGATGAGAGAAAGAAGTGAGGTTGCAACTGAGACCAATTTTTGCTTCCAAATGGGTCATTCTTTTGTTTTTTTTTTGACAAATAAAATGTTCCAATTAGTGGAGAGTGTAATTAGGGTTGTGCAAAAAAACTGCTTAACCTACCAATATGTCCGACCCAACCCAACTTATGCGTGTCCATTAAGTGATGCAGGTCGGGTTGGGCAGGTTGGATGGATAATTTAGCAAATTGGGTTGAATAAGGGATTAAAATATTTCTAATCCGCCACAACTAGACCCCACTTTATTTCTCTTATCTCTTTCGATTTCTTTTTAATTTTTAAGTTTCACATTTCTCTTCCCTAATAAACTACAGTGCTGCCTTAGCTTTGGCTAGTGCTGTAAAAGAGGAAGAAGAGGTTATTGTTTGGCTAGAAGAATGCCCATCTTTTCTCTTTCCCATTGTACAACGTGATCTTTCATAAATAAAGTCTACTATCGTTTATGCTTAGTAAATTAATAAATAACTACAATTGTTCTCTCTAAAATTTTGTTATTATTCTTACTCTATATTGACATTTAATTTTAAATTTTGATATTTTTTTTTTCATTGTGATAAAATTTCAGTCATTCTAAAAAAAATTATGTAGTATTTGTAATTATTTTTTAATGAAAATTGCAATTATTTATTTTTCTTATTTTATTTTAGAGAGAAAAAAATTATCCAATTTAATTGAAATAAATTCATTTAGTCAATTGAATTTGGGAACCCACCTAACCTCCTCAACCCGTCAAGTTGAAACTGTTACGATTTTCAACCAACCCGCCGTATTTATAGATTGATGGGTTGGTGGCGGATTGGAATTTTCTCAATCCGCCATTGGTGAATTGGTTAATAATATTTTCCTCCACCCGCTCAACTCGACTCATGAACACTCCTAAGTGTAATGGCTCAAGAAAAAATGCTAGCCACATATACGTTATACCTTAAAAGAACTAATCTAGTTACAATTAAGACTCCTTATAGTTGTTAACAAAGTCCATATTGACCAAGTATATGCCAATTGTAGGACTTATCACAATCTCAATCAATATCCAATCAATATGGGACATTATAATCTCCTCCACTTAAATCTCCAACTTCCTCATCAGGGTCTACTTTGTGGGGTAGTGTATTTGAACTTACATGGGGTTACCAGGCTTGCAGGCCGATTCTAATACCATTTGTAATAACCTAAAAAATAAAAACACTAGTCATATATGTGTTATACCTCAAAATGATCAATTTAGTCACAACGGTGACTTATTATATTTTTTTAAGGACAAAATTTAGCTACAAAATTGGTTGTAACCTAAGGCTACAACATTCTTAAAAAAAAATAACATTACTACATATTTTGAAAATCTAACCATTGAATTGCATGTTTTTTAAGCTCTTAATAAACATGTCAAATTTTATGCCAATAAGATATAATTTGCTATATAATTTAAGAGCTTATATTTCATGCATAATTTTAAAATACAAAAATTTGTAATTTAAACAATTTATTAATGACATAGTTATTAATCTTTAATTTTCTAAAAAATTTTCAAGTATGGAGAATATAAGAAAAAAATGCAATCCAATGGTTGATTTGTCAAAATTCACCTCAAATAAAAAGATATTGAGTAAGGTTGAGTAAGGTTGTAGTCTTAGGTTACAACCAATTTTATAACTAAATTTTGTCTTTTTTTTAAGAAAAAAAAAACATTTTCTCTTTTGTTTGATTCAAAATACACATTACCTTTTAAAGCCGAAACTTCACTTTATATTATTTCCATATTAATCAAAATTCCAAAAAAAAATCTCACAAATAATTATGTTATATAGATATAAATTTAAACATTTTTATTCATCTCAAAAAAAAAAAAAACATTTTTATTGACTAATTTCAAGTTTGGTGGTGTCATGACTCACGAACGACTACAGTCTATACATAGAAGGACAAATATACAATATCAATGTTAAATGGATTCTTTAAAAAATAAAAAATCAATATTAAATGGTGGCAATGAGGCTGAGAAAAAAAAATGTTGACAGCCATCGTTTCAAACTGACGGTAGATCTCATTTTTTTGATAGGGCATTATAACTAAACGCATCTGTCAGAATGGCGACGACAGATCTTCCGGGAAACAGAAAACGACAACGACGGGTCAGGTGGCATGCAACTAGGTTATAATTTGGGACACATAAAATGACACAATTTGTGTCACAATTTACCTACATGGTGAGTTATAAATGGTAAAAATGTGTGTAAATATATCTTTGACTTCATTAGATCACAAGGATTTATTTTACTCCAAAACACACGTTAGTAGGGAAAATACGTCGTCACATTAAAAGGAGTTAGCTCCTTATAATCATATCACCATGTGCTTCTCCAAGAATGTAAAACTCCAAAATTTATAACACTCTTAGCATTTTCGTATTTAATTTTTGGAGTATAAGAGCACTAACATCAAATATTCTAAAAAATTCTTATTTTGACATATAAAAAATTTACTTTATATATTTAGCTAAAATCCAAAACTGACCATTTAACTTCTTTTTTTTTAATTTTATTTCAGTTCTTTAACTTTACTTTTATTCATTTCAGTCCTCTAAGTTTTAGATTTATTTAATTAAGGTCTTTCCGTTAACTTTTGTTCAAATTTTTTGAAAAAAGAAATATGGAAAATATTTTTCAATCATTAATTGAATTTTTTTAATTAAAAAAATTTAAAGAAAAATTAACCACAGCATATAACAAAAATTGATGAAAAAACCTTAATTAAATAAACTTGAAAGTTAAATGACTGAAATAAATAAAAGCAAAGTTAGAGGACTGAAATGAAATCTAAAGAAACTTAGAGTGTCAGTTTTACATTTTACCCTACATATTTTAACACATTATTTTACACTTCACCTACATTATATCTTTTCCTTTAACCATTCAACATTAAAATAACCTAAAATAATATCAACATTTTATTAAAAAAATAATAATAATTAAAAAGAAAAAGAAAAAACTCAGACACAAAGTATAGAGCACCGACGTTAAAAATAGGAAACAAAAAAATTTTCAACCACAAAACTGAGACTTCTGGCATGTGAGATAAGAGAGAAACGGAAAAGAAAAAAGAAAAAAAATAAGGGCATGGCAAATGCCCCTTAAGAAACAAATTTATGTCAATAAAGTTAACTTTTTGTCAGATTTTTTTATTAATTTTATAGGGTGTAAAGCCAATAAAGTAATTTTATTGAGTTTCGCTTGTCACTTCAGTACTATTTTTAGTCATTTTATTAATTTATACCAATTTTTTATTAAGTGAACCACACAATAAATTATACTTAACGAACACTTTACGATGTCAATTACACTTCTATTTAAAAGTGTATTATGGCAAATGCTAATTTTTTTTAGCATTTGAGAGATCTAAGGACCGTTTGGCAATGTTGTTCTAGTAACGTTATTTAAGTGCCGTGAAAACATTGTGGAAATACTTGTTATATTGTTTAAACAACACAATGAAATAGGCACATGATGTAAGAGTGTTTTTGATGTTTGGTGTGCTAAATACTAAAAATTTAGCATTTAGCACACTTGATACTAGTGCTTAAGAACATTAGCATCAAGTATTGTAAAAAAAAATGTTATTTTGACATATGAAAAAGTTAATTTTTTCTATTTTAACACACCATTTTACAATACACTCTACATCACATGTTCTATTCTTTTACCATCTTATTTAATATTCTTTCTTTATTATTTTTAATTAATTTTTTATTCTTGCTTTATTAGATGGGTTCAGTCAATATTCAAGGGGAGAGAGAGAGAGAGAGAGAGAGAGAGAGAGAGAGAGAGAGAGAGAGAGAGAGAGATAAAAGTAAAGATATATTACTAAAGAAAGAGAAAATTGATTAAAAAATACACAAAAAATATAACATATGATATATAGTGCCATAGATAGAACTGTACTATAGAAAATGCCAAATATTTTTGGCATTCAACAGGTCTCATGAGGGTTAGTTTTTAGTGTGGTGTGTCAAATGCTAAAAATTTGGCACATGTGATGCAATGTTCTAGGCAAAGTTCACAGGTAGGTGACAAATTATGAGTAATGTTGGGAACACATAAAATTGTATAAGTTATACTACAGCTCGCTCACGTGGTGAGTTGTGAGTAGTAGAGGTGTGATGGTGGGTTTGAAAAGTGTGAATGCATTTGGTAGGCTTCAACTATTTCATAAATTAGCTTGTAACCCCATTCATATGTATGAATATATTTAAAATTATACAATAATATGCATAATATAATTTATATATATATATATATATATATATAATTTAAATACTATTGATAGTCATTTTTATATTTTGTTAACTTTTTAAAAAAATTTGTAAGGATATTATTATGTATAAAATGTAAATTGTCCATTTTTTTTTAAATTATTGTGAATCACTTTTTTTATAATTAATTTATTATAGACTTTTTGATTTTTGTACTTAATAACTCATTTTGATAAATATTTATAATGTGGTCTCACATTTGATTCTAAAATTAAGAAATAAAACTCTTTATAAATAAATAATTTAAAACACGTAATAAAAAATTGATATTTTAATTTAAAATTCTAATTCGAGTTTCTTTCTATTTCACATATTATATATATAAACTACTTGCATTGATTGTTAATGTCAGTGCTACATTAGTTGGGGAGTTCAAGGTAGTAAATCTGGCAGGACAAATACCACTACCAATGCTGTATCATAATCTCCAAACGTGCATGACGCAAACTATTAGCTTTAGGCCATTAATTTAGGTAGGAGACCGAGATTACTTTAATAATAAAATGGTCATTTTAAGAGCACTCATTAATAATTAATTTTAAAAAAATTTTAAAGTCACTTTTTATAGGGAATGAAAAAAGTTATCAAAATATTAATTTTTTTTTTCATACAAGTTTTCTTTAACTGGATTCTTAACTTAATAAAAAATCATAATATAGGAATTTGTCAAATTATAATATAAGGAGAACTAATATATGGAGCACTAACCTAATGGACTCTCAGCCGTAGATCTGGTGGACTTGTCAAATTATATAGGAATTTCTATGCATGATTTACCTCACCCAACATCATTATATTCGTACCTTATTTTATTTCTGTGCAATACACAAATTGTGTTTTATTAAGATTTAAGAATCAAGACAAGCATTTCCCTCAAAAAAAAAGAAAAAAAAAAAAGAATTAAGACAAGCATCCATAAAATAAAATAAAAAAATAGTAAAAATCAAGACCACCAAATTTGACTGCTTCATTGCTTTCTCTATTAGTATTGGTCAATACTCAATAGGGCTCGCAAAAAGCGTGTCGTTGTAGCAACTAGCTGCAAGCAACCCAGGCTTTGGTTTACCGATCCACCACCGTTGGATGAGTGCCTGAAAGTGTATAACCCATTTAGTGGTAGGTGGGTCAACCATGTGAGTGTCAACTGTCAAGTAGTTAGAACTTAGAATATTATAAACTTTTTTATTTTTTATTTTTATTATTATACTGTAAATTGAATACCCTGCATTCATTTGTTTTGTGTTTTATTGGACTGTATATGTGAGTGTAGTTGATAACTTAGGTTAAATTATCGATTGTCCCAAAAGTTTAAATTATTAGAAAATTGTGAATTTAATCATTTAACCATAAGTCTAACACTCCCCCTCATTTGTGGGCCTAAACTTCACATTAATAAGTGGGGGCTCAACAAATGAGGATTTAACATTTTAAATGGGAGGTAGAGTAAAGCTGGGAATCGAACTCAGGATTTCCTACTCTGATACCATGTTAAATTACCTATTGTCCTAAAATATTAAATCATTAGAAAATAGTAAATTTAATCACTTAACCATAAGTCTAACAAATAGTACTTCCAACAGTGATAAAGCAGATGTGACTATGATTTATGAATAAACATATGATAGTAACTATTGGTATTTTCGCACATGATTATTGTGGGAGGAGATCCCAAAACTTGTTTTGATGCTTTGAATTCTAGCTTATCTAATTTCTAGTTTTCTACACTGTCGAGCAAGCAATACTGTAGAGCTTGATCATAAATTTGATTCATGTGCATTTAGTTGGGTTTGAAGGGTTGTAAAATTGTAAATTGTGTTGCCGATTCTCTCTGTTAAGCTCGTGTTTATTTCTAGTGAAAAACATATATGGAAAAAGGACAAGAACGAAAATGTTAGGGACACCTCAAATTTTGGCTCCAAAGATTTTGGACATTGTGACTCACATGCAAAAATTTCCTCTTAAGAGAAAGATCTTCTCATTGCATTCAGATGAGATTTTATTTGTCAAAACTTAAGTATTAGATATTTTGCTTGTGAGATCTTGATATTTAACAACCTAACCACGTGAGAGTTTCTACCAACTTGTTTAGACTTTAGAAGGGAGACTTAATTAAAGCAATCTTTATAATTTTAAGAAAAATGTATTGTTATGTTTCTACTCTTTTAGTATTTTTTTTTTCAACAAACAACACTTTTGGTTCTTTAAATTGGTTTCACTTTTCAATATGTTAATTTCTTAAAGTTTCAAAAGTAGCAATCAAATTTTTTTAAAAAAATAATTGAATTTATTCTTAAAGTTTTTTCTATTTTCCAATTTGGTTGTTAAAGTTTCAAAAGTTTAGAAAAATAATTGCTTCTATTTTCTTTCTTTTTATATATTTCTAACATTTTCTCATTAGATAAATATAAAATAGAGAGTCATTTAGTAGATTCAGATTCCTACAATGGAGTTCCTCAGGAAAAAAAAAAAAAAAGATTCCTACAATGGAAAATATTTATGCCATCATTTTATTCCACGTCAATGTCATGTCAATTTGTATTTGTTGTGACAATTGTACTCCCCGTGAACTTAGGTCTGACAAGGGGCAGATTTGGGAGGGAAATTATTGTGTACTCCCGGAGTACCATAAATGCGTGCTCCCTTCTCTCACATGAATAGTGGGCTCCACTAATTAAATTTATGGTGGGACCTATCATTCATGTGAGAGGAGGGAGCACGCATTTATGATACTCCGGGAGTACCTAATAATTTTCCGATTTGGGACGCCCTCAAAGTACGTAAACAACGTTTGATTTGAAGGCTAAGGGCCCGTTTGATATATGTGTTTAAAAACTGAAAATTGTTATTTGAAAACATTTGTGAAAATATGTGTGAGTAAAAAAGTGCGTTGAAATGCATGAAATGTTGTTTAAAAACTAAAAATTGTTGTTTAAAATCACAAACCAAACACCCCCTAAATAACACACAAATCAATCACTGTATAAATGTTTGTAGATTGTTAAGGGTAAGAATCGGGGTTCAAGTTTTTAAAAGTGGGTTTCATACAAATGGCTAGCTAGTCTATTTTAAATATATAAAAAATTAAAAAATATATAATAAGATAATGACATGTAAAATTATGAGGTCTCAAAAGTTTATATAGCAAAATATTATAATGTGGACAACAACAATAAGCCAAACGTTTTTTATTTTATATATATTATATAGATAGATTACATATGTGTATCCTTATAACTTACATAATTCCAAAAAATTGGGAATTTTTTCTTCTACTAACACTTCAATTCTGTTACTCTTGCATTAACGTTGTTTTTGTAATTAAGGACTAAATTCACGATGTAATCTTAATCTTATAACTTACCTAATACCAAAATTTGGAAATTTCTTCCTCTATAACACTCCAATTCCGTGACTCTTACAACGTTGCTTTCAGAAGGACTAAATTCAAGATTCCTCTTTTTCAACTATGTTCAAGTCACGAAAACATTAAAATTAGCAAAAATATAAGCCTACGATGGCATGCATGCCATTGTTGATCATAAGATATTGACAGATTGACTTCCTCCTCTGAGAACTACAAAAATTGGGTAGGAAGGATTTTTAGACTTACGGAATTGTTTCACATTTGCAGTTCAGACTTATCATTCAGAACTTAGAGCAATGACTTTGACGCAAATCCTAGGCGGCTGACTTGGTTGGTAAAACACGGAGAGTCTCAAGTCCAAACTTGCAAGCATGATGCACGGTGTGAAAATCTAATAAAAACATTTCCGCCATCTTTTAAATAAGCACAATATTCTCTGGTTGTTAATTTTTCTTAAATCTTAATCATATACGTGGTTTTTTTTTTTTTTTTTTTTTTTAAGTTGTTGCCTATGGTTTTTATTGACCTTTTCTTTTATATATATATATATATATATATATATATATATATATATATATATTTATCCCAATTAAAGTAAACTGTACTGTCAAAAGTCTTTTAACTTAGTGGTATTATTTATTTTCATTTACTTTCCCTTTCAATTGTTGCAACTTTAGTGGCATTATTTGTACTCTCACTATTGCGCATTCACTCTATTAACGAACCTCTTTTATTAGTGTGAAATGTGGATCCAATAGGTGTACAAGTCGACAAGATCCCCATATTGGAAGTGGCCCGGTACATGAAGAGGATGTCCAAAACAATTGCTGCAACTAAAGACTCGGGTAGGAATTAGTTAGGAGGTAGTTGACTATTCTTGTTATTTAATATTTGTTATCAAAGTCAATTGTTAGATTCCCATTTCTCGGCCTTTTTCTCAATACATGAAAGCACCTATTTTTAACTAAGGAGGCAGTTTGAGTTCAGTGCTTTCAATGCACTAAATTTATTGAGATTGTGATATGTGTCTAAAAACATATACGTGTCACAATCTTAACGGGTCCAATGTCACTGAATACTAGATTTAATCCAAACCCTTCAACAAAATTAATGAACAGAAGTTATTAGATATTTTCTCGAGTAAAGTATCAAATTATGTAATTTCATACGAAGGCAACAAGTAAATCACATCTTGCGTACTCGAATGAGAAAAAACTTAAGGCCATCTGACTTTTTATAAGATGAATGGCTCTCTCTTTTTTTTTAATACGAAAAAAAAATTGTTTCTTCTGGTATTACCTATGTAATAATGCTTCAGGTATGAGACTTGAAAACTTGGACTTCGCATGAGTGTGATAGTACTGATATGACGCTTGAAGGGTAAACAAAGGAGGCTTGTATCGAGGGTGACTTATTCGTTTCATTAATCTTTTGCTAAGCATACCCAATTTGAATTGACTCTTAAGAGTTTAGAAAAATAATTTTGGTGGTGCTCTCTCTAGTATAACCACAATGAAAGAAATGATTCATATGGCCTTTAACCCAACTACCCAAGATAATAAATAATCTACTTTCAATTAATTTGGCCCCCAAAATCTGAGTAGATAGGCAATTTTACAAGTAGGTTTAAGATAGAAGATTGGTAATTAAGGCCTTAAGGTGGAAGCACGAAAATAATAGAAGTTGCATGACGACAAAGTTATCCGTGCTGCAATTCAGCTTGAAATTAGCTGCAAGATTTCAAGTTTCAACGTTTAGACAAAAGCAAACCCAAACCCAAACCCAAAGCACATCATTATTAAATTTTACTAATATTTTATGGAATATGATAATCGGTATCGTAGCCCGCTCGTTAATGATATGCTTTATTATGAGATTTACTTAATAAAAAAAATTGGTATGAATTAATAAAATAAAACTATACCATATTTTTTAGTGCCATACCATTAAAACTCAACAAAGCTTCCACCATAATTGACCAAAATTCTTTCCAACCGAGTGGCCAAGTTTGTGGAAAAAGCAGAGGAGACGATTTTCTTTTTCCTTGGTTTCTGTAGCCAACAATCAACTTGTTTAACAAATCCACCAACAAATTATAAATTTTAATATTCGTGTCGAACATTACGCATGGCAACAAAAACAAATAAAAATCAGTTTATCCACTATTCAGTGATTCTATAATCTATATCGACAATAATAACAGTAATTTTTTTTTTTGAAAATCATAATAAAAGTACTTGGGGATAAGGACCCAAATTTGTATACCGGATCTTGGGCCCTATTTGATGATATGGATGCATCTGAAGAGGAGTAAATGATTGAAGAGGCCCCAGAACGGAAGATTACGTACAGAAAGGGTGGAAGAGTACTGTCCGAGGAGGTTATCCTTCTCGGATAGGGATAATATCAATCAAGCAAGTACGTAGGCGACTTGGGTGACCTTTCAGAAATGTCCAATGATAAGGATGAACCTCAGGCACGTACGAAAAAGATAAGAATGTAGAAATATTTAAAAGAAAGGCTGCTATCACCGCATTAAATGCACTGCAGCAACTTTTCTGACCGCATTTATGTGGAGAGAACCCTTAAACAGTGCAATCTCAACTACCACCGTGCATAGAAAGCCAGAGAAATTGCCTGATAGGACATGCACTTGAGTGAAGGTTCAGATGAATAACAAGTGTACGACCAAGATGGTCTGAAAGGAAACTATATAATGTGAAGAACCCCCCATAAGAGGGGGGTCGAAAAACACAGTGTAAAAACGTAGAAAAAGAGTTACTGTATCACTAAATATTGTACTATCTTTCAGAAATAGTGATTTGAATAGCAATTCATCTCCTGGACAAATATTTCATCAAAATTTATATGTGGTTCTATGTTTGTTCATATTTGAAATCCTTGCTAACCGTTGTTCAATTCGCTAAGAGCCCAGCTATTTCATCCACTCTTTACAAATTTATTGTATTGAGCTCATATCCCAACTCTTCTGGGCTTGAGCTGAAAAACGCGTCCTTACAATACTTAATAAAAGCAATATTGGAAAAGTGTTAATCAGAAATGAATTCGATATTCATAAAAAATAAAAGTAACAAGTTTCAGTGCTAGATCTAATGTCTGTCTATTTTTATTTTTTCTTTTTGGTTCTTTCTTCTGAATAGATCTATTGTCTGTCTAAGCAAGCATAAGTAAGATTTGTCAGGAAAATACTGGGTGTAAAAAAAAAAAAAAAAAAAAAAATATATATATATATATATATATATATATATATATGGGTTTAATCCATCATATTATTGATTCAAGGAATTTTAGAGTATAAAGAATGATATTCATTTCTCTCATATTTATGGTGAGGTCTACTCATTAAATTTACAGTAGAGTTTATTATGAATATAAGAAGAGTATCATTTCTTCATATTTGGGAGTATCTAAAAATTTTCCCAAAAAAAAAAAAAAAGATTTGGTCAAAAAATGAGAAATCATTTTTCTTTTTACTAAAAAAATACATAAGAAATGAAAAAAAAAAAAAAAAGTAGTAAAGTATTAATTTAATTTCCCCCCACCTACCCTGGAAATGGCCTATTACAGTATTACGTATCCACACAGTCCTGAGTCCTAACCTTTCACTTTCACATGGATTAGCATTATGCGATGTGCCACTCCAGGTCAAGCATATACTGTTTGGATTCATCCATATGTCCATGTCCGCCTGCCCATGCGACACGAGTGACAGGTGTCCTGGCAACACATTAAAAATATGCTACTCAAAGAAAAAAATAAAAAAAGGCAACAAACGTGTCGTTTTAAATTAATAATTTTATTTTTTTGAGAATCCACTAAATTAATTTATAATAAATGGGAAAGATTTAGCTACTACAACTTAAAAATCATTGTTCCATAAAGAGAAAAAAAAAAAAAATAATTGTTCCATAAAAAAAATAATAAAAAAAAAAAACAAAAAACTTAAAAATCATTGAACCATGATATTAAAAAAAAAAAAAAAACTTTAAATTCGTCTCTAAGATTTTTCTTATGCATTTATTATCAGCCAAAATTTAAAATAGAAATTTCAACTAAAAAATTATGGCAAATGTTAAGGTTGTACAAAAGTGGGTTTCATTTAATAAAAAAATTAAATAAATAAATGAAAAGGACATAAAACTAGCCCTTTTGATTATTTTAATTTTTTTTTCTCTCTACAAATAATATGACATAAAGCTAAAAAAAAGACGAAAAAAAAAAGTACCAAAAAAAAGTCAAAAGTTGCTGTTAGACAACATTTTGACCTAAATTTTTTAATAAATAGAATTTGGCAATAAATTTAGTTGTAACATAAAATTACAACTTTATTTAATATCCCTTTTATTGGATATGAATTTTGATAAATTTACAATTAGATTATATTTTTTTCTTATATCTTTCATACTTGCAAAATTTCTAGAAGATCAAAGATTAATAATTATGTCATCAATTAAATATTTTAATTTTCAGTTTTTGTAATTTAAAATTATACATAAAAAATAAGTCTATGAATCAAATAATAAATAGGGATAATTACAGCAAACCCACTTGGGGTTTGGCCCGTTTTCACTTTACCTACCCGTGGTTTAAAACTTTACACTTTGCCCACCTGAAGTTAGTCCCGTTAGCCTTCCGTAACCCATCTCTCCGTTTGCCATTAGAAAAACACATTTTTAGGAAAAAACAAATATAACAAGAATCAAAAAGTTGTTTGTTTTGATTGCTTAAAAACTTCTATAAGAACAGAGTGAAGGAATAGCAAAACACGGGAAAATTTAAGTTCAAAAACAACATTATTGAACAAAATAAAATGAGAAACCACATTACCCCATCACGATTAAACTCAAAAACAACAAAATCCCAAGAACAAACATCAGTGGCAACATAAATTAAACAGAACCACAATTTCACAACAAGAACATAAGATTTCCAAAAACTCAAAATTCCATACAAACAAGCATAAAAAAAAAAAATTTGAAGCAGAACCACAATAACCCAATAAGAAAACAAATAAACAAAAAAGAACCAGAGGCCGAATCATTACAATTACCACCAGACAACAAAAACCCAGCAAATAAAAAAGAAGAAAACCCCATTATAGGTGTGAGTCAGACCGTTCTGGCATCAATGGTATGCTTGTCCTGAAGAACCCTATCGAGAATGGAAGGATTTGCAAAGACAACAAAGCCAAAGCCTCTGGGTCTACCATTGGTCTTGTCTCTCATGACCACAGTCTGGACCACATCACCATAGTTCTCAAAGTACTCCTTCAGCTTTTCCCCAGTGGTCTCCCATGAAATCCCACCTATGAATAGCTTCCCTTGATCTGAATCCATTTCCAACAATCCATCGGCAGTCACTCTTTTCCATTACGGTAGTCCGGCACTTCAGCAAACTGTGACAATCCGTCAAGCCCAAGCCCAAGCCCCTCTTCGCTGTCGTTCAGTCTCGTCGAAAATGACCGTATACAGACACAAAACGGTGGCAAAAGAAGCTACACGAGAAGAAACAAAACAACGACGCTTAATCTGAAAGGAAGCATTACTGGGTTTTCTGGGTTTTTTTCTTTGTGGGTTCTTGAAGAAGAAGAAGAAAGTGATGGGTTTTGGAGATTGGGTAGAATGAAGTCTAACTTTTTTTATCTTTGTTATGTGAACTTCTATGTTGTTGTGAAATTATTGATATTGTTATAGTTTAAAAATAATTTCATTGAGCCATTTGATTGGTGTATTGTTCCTCCACTTTGTTCTCTTGAAGTTCATAAGCAATGAAAAACCCTAACTTTTTTATTCTTGTTATATTTGTTTTTGCCTAAAAATGTGTTTTTCTGATGGCAAACGGAGAGGTGGGTTACGGAAGGCTAACGGGACTAACTTCAGGTGGGCAAAGTGTAAAGTTTTAAACCACGGGTAGGTAAAGTGAAAACGGGCCAAACCTCAGGTGGGTTTGCTGTAATTATCCCTAATAAATAACATCATTTTTTACGCAAAATTTAATATGTGTGTTAAGAATATAAAAACTTGCAATTCAACAGTTAGATTTATAAAATTTGTATCATTGTTAATTTTTTTAGTAGGATCTTAAGGTACAACCCTAACTTTGTTATTTTTTAAATTATTTTGCTGCATTTTTAGCTAAATTAATTTGGTCTTATTTTTTTTATCAAGGAAATGATTAGATGAATATCATTAAAAATAAATGTGTTCCAGATATTGATTCCGGACTCCATTCAATTTTTTTAAACCGGAGTCGAAGCTATGCTTGAATGCAAAACAAACACATTTGCACTCCATTGTCATCTCGGGCTAAAAACCAGGCTATCATTATTGGCATTGTCAAGTTATAACATTTGGTCCAATGGGGCTACAAGCTTTGCCCAACTTCTTAAGTTTTTGAATGTATGCACAAATTTTAGAAATCCAGAGAAATAGCAAAACTAAAAGAATCCAACTACATTCATTTTAAGGGGTTACTTGAAAAAACGAGCAACCCCATTTATTTTTTAATTTTTTGACAGCTATAAAGCAAATAACATATTTTATTATGAGATTTATTTAATTATTTAAAAAGGTTTGTTTAATGCTTTTAAGTTTTAGGCCTTGAAAATGTCAACAAAGCTTAACCTAAGACTGACGTTGTGGACTATCTCTATGATCTTTTTTCTATATCAAAGATTCAAGGTGGTTGGTAGGAGATTTTATTATTTTGTTTATTGGGATGTTAAAGAAGATGAAGACTTAGGTACAGTACTTATGTGCTGTTCTTTAGGTTTTACTTTTAAAATTCTGTCATGTGAATTTTTTTTCATTGGATGGAAGTGTATATTTTAGTTAAGTAGTTACATGACTGAATCCTAAGAGTGGAATTTAAGAAACAACATTTAAGATACTGTACCTAAGTTTTGTCTTTAAAAACATAAGTGTATGGTGTTTATAAATGTTAATCCCAAATTTATCTCATAAAACTGAAACCATGACTAATTTATAAAAGAAATGATGTCCACAATACTTCCATAACATTTTTATAATAAATTTTAAGTAGTAGATTGTTATTAATTGTTATTGTTGAAAAAAAAAATTTTAATATTAAGTTTAAATTTAAACTAATAATAATTAATTACTTAAAATTTATTATAAAAATATTGTGAGCGTAAAACTTGTTTAATACCAATTCAATTTACTAGCCTTGTTTTTAGTTTGGTATCCCTCACCCTACTTGAGACAATTGAAAAAAGAAAAGAAAAGGTTAAGCCATGATTAAGACTATCGATTCTTAAATCGGTATAGTACAACGCTTGGATCATTGGTCAATATTGCTACTATATAAATAGGCCTTGACAGCAAATGTTTGGAAGGGACGTGATTCCTATATATTTCTGATGGGACATGATTCCTATATATTTCTGACGATGGGCCAGAGCCATGTCTAATCTAATGTTTAAAGACCTAGCAAGGACGAATAGAGATGGGAATAGGCCCAAAGCTTTTACAGTCAAAAGCCCAATAGCAAACATTGTGAGCTAATAAAAAAGCCTAAAAATATACAAAAATCCCTCCTTATATAACAAAAGTTTTAAGTTAAATTATAGGTTGCATCCTCTAACTTTACTTAAAAATTTAATTTAATTCTTTATTTTTATTTTTATTTAATTCAGTCATCCAAATTTAACTTTGTACAATTTAATCCCCTCATTTGTCTTTATTAGAATTGTGCCGTTATTGACTACAAAATGACACAGTTTTGATTTTTTTTCTTTAATTAAAAAATATGAAAATGTTAATTTAAAAAATATATATATATATATATAATTAGAAATTTAAATTTTCCTCTAAAAAAAATGCTATCCAATCCACATCATTATTCGAAATGTCATGTTCAATGAAATAAAGAACTCTTAGGTGTTTGAAATTTCACAAATCATATATACAAATATGGACAAAACTTATATGTATAAGTGTTGTTTCTTAAATTTCCCTCTTAAAATTATGTCATGTGGTTACTTAACTAAAAAATACACTTTCATCCCATGAGAAAAAAACCACATAATAGGATTTTAAGAGGGGAACTTAAAATACAGTACCTAAGTACTGTACGTAAGTCTTGTCTTACAAATATAACATCAATATTTTTTTGCAAATATACGTGTGTTTCAAAAAGAAATGTCTAGAGTTCCAATCCCTCCACCCCAATTACCTAATTATTAAAATAAAAAAAAAGCTCTCCATGGCCAATGGCAACTATATTCTATTGTCATAAGCTCTCCATGCTAATCTTTAGAGCCACGACTCCTTTCTTACTTTTATTTTTCTTCATTGAATGGAAGATTTGTAACACGGCAAAGGACCCGAATACATTACACGTGATTACACAGAACATAGAAACTTAAAACAATAGCAAATAATGTGTAAATAAGATGTTATTCTCATGTCAGATACACTTGTGTTGCATAATCTCAAGATAAATTTGGTAATTGGCATTATACTATCCGATAAAAGTAGAAAGGATCCCGCTAGAATTTGATACATGTAAATCTAGAATAGAGTAACTTTTTTAAGCTGCATAAATCTAATTAATTAGAAGCTAAGTAGGTACGGTTATTGAATCTATATATTGTGAGAGAAAATACATATAATTGATGCATGAGATATTTTTTTAGATTTATAATTTCCTAGTGACATAGTTTCTTATGAGATGGTTTCACGAGATTTTTCTCTCTCACAACATGTGTAGGTCTCACATGTTATGAGAATGTGATCTCTTGATGAAATTGTTTCATGAGATACATTTCCCCCCTAAAGACACAATACCTTATATCCTTCCACAACATTTAGAAAGTTATAATAATAACAATAAGGAGTTGTGCACTCGTGATATTCCTTTAATTTTTTTCTGGCTCCAATTGTTATGATTCTCATGTTAAATTAATATAAGCAAAAATACAACTTAATTTACTCCTTAAACTTTGATTGGTTATTGTAAGGACGCACTTTGAAACCCAAGTCCAAAATGTAAATGGATCCAAGCCCAGCAAGCCTAATATAATGAATTTGTAGAGAGTGGGTTAAAAAATTAGGCTATAATAAATGAGATAACGGTTATGATGGATTCAAAAGACAATCAAACATAAGTAGAATGGATTTATTTGAGTAAATTCAATCCTTGACCCAATTCGAGGAGGTTAGTTCTTATATATATTAATTGAAAATGTTTACAGACACAGTTTGATTGCTACAGATCTTTCTTCTCTCAAATTTTCGATCTTTTTCTTTCAGGATCTTCTCTCTAATTTATACTACCTCTGTCTTCTTATCTTCATCATACATGTGGACAGTAGATTGCTTATGTTGATCCTTGTCCCATCAACACTCTCTTGAAGTCTTTGGGGGTAGTTGTAAGGCTGAACAAACACTGTTCAGAGATTACTTCCTCATTAATGCGGCCAGAGAGTTAGCTATAGAGCATTCAATGCAGTGGTAATAGCTTTCTCTTAGATATTTCTGAGCTCCCATCTCTCTTTTACGTTCGTACTGCACGTCCCTATCCGTGGAATTTCCTAGAAAGTCACCTTGAATGATAGGATATACATTTGATTGATGCTTTGTTTATCCGAGGAGACACTTCTCCTTGGACAACCTTCCTCAACACCATCACTAATGTTTATTCATCCTCGAATCAACCAACGTCTTCAACCAAGGCTCAAGGCTCAATATATAATTTTGGGCCCTTATCCCTACAGTTATCATTGTAGTTCGCTAAGTTTAAAATTTTCATTTTAGTCCATTAACTTAATAACGTGAATACTTTAGACAAAATTTTCCATAAACTCCCTTAAATGGCGTTTTTTTTTAAACATTATAAAAAATAATTTTAGAGACAATTTTTTTAATTATGCAAACAAAAAAGAATGAAAATTTATAAACTTAGAAGATTGAAATGAGAATTGGTCAAAGTCAATAGAATAAAAAGATAATTTTTAAATATAGTGGACTAAAACAAAAATTGATCAAAGAATTGATGGACTACAATAATAATTTTTGAACTTAATAATGAACTAAAAAGATAATTGATCAAAGTTATAAGAAGTAAATTGTAAACTGTGTTTTTTTTCTTAGAATATATTTAAGGCCACTCAAGGTGTTTAATCTTATAGATTAAAACCACTATAATCAGACACTGCAATAACAGTTTGTATTTCACATTAGACAAAAGGGAGTGGGGAACAAAGCTATACAACAGTACACTGAAGGAAGGAATATATATATTTAAAAAAGAAAAAAAGGGGGATCGTGTTGAGAGTGGGATTTGAACCCACGCCCTTTCGGACCAGAACCTTAATCTGGCGCCTTAGACCAACTCGGCCATCTCAACCACGTTGAAAAAATATTTCACATATTTATTAATAATTATTCTCCTATAGTTCTGTTACTGTCAAGATATTCCACATTTCTGCTGTGCCTATTGACTATTGTGTGAGCTTGAACTCGAACACATTCAAGTGTGTCTGACCTGTTTCTATCGAAAAAGAATATGTTTAGAGAACAATGAAAAGCAGGAATATATAGTGCTAACTGCCTTACCAATTAATTCAAATCTACTCTGAAGGACATGCATGCATGCAAAAAAGTGTTTCGAGCTAGCTATGGAAGATGAACATTATATTTGAAAATTATAATTTTTCTTTTTTAACTTTTCCTGGGGTTACAAGAACATTAGAACTATCATCTAAAAGTCCGAGCTTAATCAGCTAAAAATATCTAAAAGTCTGAACAATGGAGCTGAATTTTGAGATGAAGAGAACTAATGTTTGTACTTGTAACTGTTCTCATACTTATGGATTGTTACAATTAAAATAGTAATTAATCTATTTCACTTCCACTCATCTTGTAAAACTAAAGTACTTATCAATATATATTACTTATTCTATCTCTACAATGAAGGTATTTATAGTTCAAATCCCCCCATTCCTATTGTAACTATTGAATTAAAAAAAAAAAATCACAGGTGAGTAACTGACTTTCAACAAATAAGCAAATAAAATTTTAGTAAAAGACTACATTTAAACGTATTCTAAACTGGCTAATTTGGTATCTTACTTCTGGCTTCTCAAACAGATTGACAGTCATATTTTGCATCAAACTATACCCAACCACTAAATACATACAAAAAACTATCCCGTAAAACGTTAAACTTATAAACTAAATCATTTTTAACCTAATTAATTAAGTTTGATATGAATGTACAAGTATAACAAACAATGATCCTCTTGTTACTAATGCATGCAAACTGCTTAAATTTAAGCTATCTTAGCGAAAAGCTAGCAGAAGACTTGTTGATCTGTCCATTTCATCATATCTTGAAATGGGAATATAGGGTGCATAATTTGGGGCTTATTGGAGTTCAAACTTCCAAATCAAGCAAGATTTTGTACAGTACTGAAGTGGAAAATTGTTCTGGCCCTCCCTTGAACACAGCAATATAACTATATAAGCCTTCTCCTTGATATTTAGGGCCTAAAACTTGTGGTCTAGTGGTTCAAGGTAACTGTTGAAGCATGAGCTGGAGTCCTTGCTACAAGATGCAACGAGTGATTCAATGATAATTTCAGCATTGAAAATTTTATTTTAAGAAAATGGAAATCGTGAAAGACTACCAATTCAGGCAATTCTTTTTCTCCAATACTCTAATTCACATAACCTTATATCAAAATGGTTGCACACTTGCACTCACATCATAAGGGGAGGGCAAATAACCCTTTTTTTCTCTTCTTCAATTCTTATTTTTCTTTTGGGTAATTAAGGCCATGAATTTGTTAATTAGTTACTAATAATATTAGCAAATGCATGCACACTATCACAACTCATGGACAGAGGCTAGTGGGTGGAGTTCTCTTTGTATGTGTATGATCTACCACACTAGAATTTATTTAAACTCTTTAATTTAAACTAACATGTCTCAGAGTTACATGGTCTTTAAGTCTCATAGAAATTGATCATTTCTATATAAAATTTATCCAATTTATGATTTTATTACAAATGTAAAGGTACATCTAATTTTATATTACTTACATTTTAAATGATGTGGGACTAAGTACACCATTAGATCTATAAAATAGGTGAAATGAACTCTTTATTTCAATAAAATGAACACTGTACTGTTCCAAAGCCCACACTCTTCACATGGTCACACGTGCATGATTTGGAAACCAAAACAGTAATTTGTGATGATCATAATAAACATAACATTGGGATTGAAAAATGGCATTGGACAGTTTTGATTTGCACAAAAAGCATGAACCATAGCTAGCACAGAAGATTAAAAAGAAAAAAGAAAGCACAAATGGCATGCATTGAGTTCTGTGAGCATACCTCTTGCATTTAACACGCGATCTTTAGCCCTTGAGATTACATTAAGCTGAAGCAGTTATAGGGCAACTCTCCTTTGGCGGGTCATGAGAAAATTAAAATAGATAGGACCAATAAGGCCATAGTCTATATCATCTATGACCCGTGCCAAAGGAGAGAAGCCCCACAACTAGTTTGCTTACTATATATCTGTAAATCCTAATTGTCTACTGCCTTGATAGCTAAAAACATCTCTGGTTTGTGCCTAGGGCAACTCAAGATATTTATAGGCTCTTCATGAAGGGCACTAGCAATGGATAAGCGGTTGAAGGAGTAGCATATGGCATGGATATCCTTTGATGCCTGCTTTCTACGCATTCCATATATGCAAGGCTGCTTTTATCTGAAAAAGGCTTCCTTGTGAATGTTTTGGATTCTAGTTTCAAACTTTATTTCAACCTCTGAAAGTTTCTTTCATCTCTCTCTCTCTCTCTCTCTCTCTTATATGCCATGGATAATAAACGATGCTTTCTTTTCCATGTGTCTCTCTCTCCATCCATTTTCGGAGACAATTGCTGCAAAATTTGGGCCTAGAGGTATATCCTATGTCATATTCTACTCATTTCTGATTTGCTTTATGATATTTTGTTTATTATAAATATTATTATTATGATATGCCAATTGGGTGTTTGAAAAACCAGACAACGGTTGCAATTGGACGACAATTTCATTTGGTCCAATCAGAATAAATCCCAGCTCATCTCATTTGGTCCAATCATGTATGTATGTCAATTTTATAAGCTAAAAATTACTTATTAAGTTATTATAGAAAGAATTTGCTAGTGGATGATAACCAACTCGCATTTCTAAAAAAAAAAACACTGATTAGTGTGCAAGTATTCATAATCTGAAATATTTTTCGTTTGGCATCACCCAATTCAGTTTTCAAGATTAGAACCTCCGATCCCTAGCTCCCTCTGGTAAAAAAAAAAAAAAAGAAAAAAAAGAAAAGAAATTATGGTGTTCTGTCTTTCGGTATGAATTTACCAATTATAAGGGATTACCAATTACAATTGGACATAATACCTGGTTTTGATTTTTAGTTCATTTATGATTTATGGATGAAATTGCACCCAAGATCAAATTTACTAGATTGGTTTTGTCTATGTCCACAAAGAAGTGGAGGGCATGGCATGGGCAATGCCTTTCAATGAGAACAAGATTAATGTCTCTTAAATCTTAATTAGCTATTCCTATCTAGGAATTTATTCCTTTTTTTGTTTCCCTATAAAAGGAACATCTGAATGAGATTATATAGAAATATTCAGTGCTAACACATTACTACTGATCATAAACCCTGCATGGCATCAAGTACAAACATAATAGACACCATCTTAATTTTGAACAAATACTAGCAAATTAAAATGTATTTGCTTTATTCCCAACTAGTAGATATGCTATATCTTACTTTTAGGCCTACTCTTTTGATGCTTCTAATTTCCTCCATCACTTCTCTGTGGATTCTTTTTCAAATTATTTTTCATGTTGTCCTAATATGTCATTATTGTAGCTCTTGCTCCTAGCTAGTCATAAATGGTTTCCATTATTTCGAATCTCATACTTCTTAGTTTTCTCTAACCTATTGCTTTCTTAAATCATCTACAAAGTCCATTTTTGGAATGACTCCATTAGATTAGTAGTATTTTTCGGATTATTCAATGTAATGGCTCCATCTCCGTACAAGTATTTAAAACTTTTGTTTAATCATGTAATCCAGCACTTTGATTTGCAAAGATTTGCAGAACAGAATCTAATCTTCAATGCTAATTGTAAAAGAACCACAACAAATGCAAAAAGATGCAAAAGAAAACATAATAAGTATCTTCAATGTGAACCCTTTTATGTGTTCTTTCAAATCATGATCAATTATTTTGAGTATCTCCATTAAGTCTCTCACTCAATATTCGTACACCCATGTACCTGCACCAAATCAAATCAAATGGCCCATTATTGATAAACGTTATATTATTAAGCATATCCAAAATTAAGAGGATGGTAATGACTAGTAAATTACCTTCCAAGCATCATGACAGTGGCTTGAGGATTAGTTCCAGGAGAGTAATTAAATGTGGATCCATCAATAACCCTAAGTGCATCTACTCCAAGAACCTTATAATCATGATCAACAACTTTCCCAACTTGGCACCCTCCATGGTAATGCCAAATGGTCATCACAGTGTCCTTGCAATATTGTTCCAAGGAAGTTGACGCATTGGCATGTTTAGGCAACAAATTTATTGGGGAACTTGCGGTCATGTTGAGCAGTGCTGGTATTGTTATAACGTCATATCTAAATTTAGAGAAAGCCTTAGACTCGATTATTTTCTCTATGGTGCTAATGCCTTGGACACACCTTTGTAAGTCTAAGGGCTCTTTGAAGTAGTTAAAGGTAACAGACGGGTTATCGTTTGGATTACGGGTTAGGATCTCCAAGTGGCCTGTAGAAACTGGACCCATTACTTTTTCAAGAATGAATCCACCTTTAAAGGCTGCTTCGTCAAGATTTGCCTCAAGTTCCACAGCTTTGGCTAGGGCTTCTGGGGTCCTTTCTTTTGGTGGCACTGTGGAGAGCTGCCCAATCTGCAAATAGGGAACACAGTGTTTTGATTATCAAATTTCTAGAAGATCAAATGATATTACCATGCTCAAGTTATAGGTCATTCGGCTGCTTGGCTAGAGAAACAGGCCTGGGCTTGCACTAGATGTTTGATCGTAGAAAATCTGAGCCCAGTAAGCTTCTTGTATAAATCTGGGCTTATCTACAGCACAGTACATATGGGTTTGACATACCATTTGAAAATGGGCTTACCTATTCAGGTCCGGAGTCAAGAGAGGATAGGTGCCATTGGGCTAAAAACCCATTGACAAATATATGAGTACCTTAGGAATCAGGCGTTAAAAAAAAAAGAGTTACCTTGGGAGAGAACATCCCATAGTCTCTTGGAGAGCCACCGGCAAAGTTGGCACCACTGGCGGCTTCAATGTAGCTTCCGAATTGGGTGATGCCGACAACTTGAATGAGAGAGAGCTCAACCGGAGCCGGAGAGGGGATGAAGATGGCATTCATGGGATTATCAGACATGCCTTGGCCAACCAAGGGCTGGTCCAACACAATGGTGATGTTGTGGGCCTTAAGCTGATCTGCAGGGCCTACCCCACTTAACATCAGTATTTGTGGGCTTCCCAGTGCACCAGATGATATGATAATCTCATTTTTGGGCCCTCTCTTGAGGTAAGCTCTGTGTTTGACCCCTGATGCATCTCTAAATACCACTCCATGGGCTACTGGCCTTGGTTTTCCTGTTTTAAACGCACAATTTTAATTGTTGTTTATGAATTATGAGAAGAATAAAGAAAAAACAGAAATACAAAAACAGAAAAGCACATGCCTTTAATTCTAAACAAGATTTTGTGCACAGGGGCATGCAAAAGCACAGTAAGGCCATTAGGGTTAGCATACTGTAGCAAGTCAGCAGCTGTATGTCTAAGACCATCTTGATCAAAAATGGTTCCTCCAACCTTAGTCCCGTACATATGATCATAGGTGAAGCCATTAAAGGGCACCACCCCTGCTTCCACCAACCCATCCCGCACTGCCGATTGCCACTGCTTTATCGGTGGCTCAAACGCCACCACTTTCTCCACCCATTCATATGACTCATTCGCTAGTCGCCCATCCCATCCCACTTCCCTAATGTGCAAATTAAATTTTCAATTAAAACTATTTCAAAAAAAAAAAAAACCATGTAGACATGAACATATATTATTCTTATTTGATAGTAATTGATAATTTATTTTATTCCCAACATTTAAGTTAATAGGAAGTGTAAAATTTAACCTTTTATATTACTCCTATTTTTTTAAAAAAAATAGGTTAGAACTCTTTCGATGGATTATACATTCTCTCTACATTTATAATGCATATCCAATTTCATGTTAATTGATCAATTCAGTTTTATTTACCAACAAGTTGATCTAAAAACTCATATGTTTTATATATATTTTTAAACTATAAAAAAAAAAAACCCTAAGATTTTGATAATGTATTTGATAAGATAGATACTAATTTTTGATTGACTTTGATATATGAGGAGTATATTGATATAGGAAGAGTATGTAATTAGAATGTTGAGCTTGTCAAAGTAAATATCCAATTAAACATTATTAAGTGATATAAAATTAACAAAAGCAATATTGGATGTAACTTGAATTTAATTTTATTTAAACATTGGAGCACTTTTATTTTGAGTGGACAAAAAAAACTTGAATCATTTCTCAATTAATGCTTGATACCTGACATAGTAGGGGGCAGCACGTGTGTAGAATCCGGCATTTAAACAACTTCCGCCACCCAATACACGGGCTCGAGCATTGATGACACCATCTTTAGAGATGAAGCGTTGAGAGGGCGAGGTTGGGGAGAGATCAGAGAGAGAGGCACCGAAGGCCGCTAAGTTGGAAATGTTAGAGTTGCCGTAAGGTGAGCCACCGCGTTCGAGCAGCAAAACACTGTAGTTTTGGGAGAGAGTGGCTGCTAAGGGGCAGCCAGCAGTGCCTCCACCAACTATTATGTAGTCGTAATAGGAAATGGGAGGGGCTGAAGTTGCATTGTGCATGAAAGTGTAGTTTGGAGCTGTACAGGCCAAAAAAAAAAAAAAAAAACAGAAGGTCATGAAAACATTTTCTCTTGTCAATTTTTTTTAGGGGGTGGTTAAACTAGATGAAAAGTTAAAATTTATTTAATGGTTAAGATTTTAGTTCATAAATCTAATAGTATACAAAATCACATCATTTAAAATTTTAAATAAAATAATACAATTTAATACATATTTAAATTTGTAATATTTAATTTGAATTATAAAATTAATCCATTTCAAATAGAAATCTATATATATATATATATATATATATATATATATATATATATAATAATAGATAAAATTGAGAGAAACTCAAATTAGAATTCCAAATTAAAGTTCAAATTTTGCGCTATGTGTCCTAAATTATTTATTTTTAAAGAGTTTTGTTTCTTAATTTTAGAATAAAATGTGGGACCACATCATAAATATTTATCCAAGTAAGTTATTAAGTACAAAAACTAAAGAGTCTAAAATAAATGAATCTATTAAAAAAAAAATGTGCTTCATAATAATTTTTTTTTAAAATGGAGAATTTACATTTTATACCTAATAATATCCTTACAAATTTTTTTTTTAAGTTAACAAAATATAAAAATGATTATCAATAATATTTAAATTATATATAGGAATTATATTATACATCTTATTATATACCTTTAAGTGTATCCATGTATATGCATGAAATTACAAGCTAGTAATCCTAATAATTCAAACAAGTGCACTATCATGATAAGCTGTAATAAACAAGTACACTACTGTAATTTTTCAGTGGAATATTGAGGGATTCAATAAATTCATGTGGGTTGCTTAGCAAAAATAAATAAATAAAAGGTGCAAGTAGTTGGGAGAAAAGCAAGCAGGAGTTATAAATGAGGATGTGGACGGGTTGGGTTGCTTTTTGTTTTGACGTTTGAGGTGTTTGTAGATCGAGAAATAATTCAATTTACAAAAAACCGTTTAACCAGAGCTAGCTTTTAATCTTGAATTAATTAATGTATCAAGACCACTTCACTATGTTTCCAGCTATATATAACAAGAAACGTCGATCTTTTTTTTCTTTTTCTTTTTTTGTTTAGAAAGAAACGTCAATCTTATTCATAGAACATATGTTAGGACAATGTTGGCGTTACCAATCATATTTCACCCTCTTTCATTGTCAGCTTTTGTGATGACTATGGAATTTAAAGGAAATAGGGTCATTTTCATCCTAAAGACAATATTTGATACTATCTATATATTAATTAGTCTTTGTTTTGATAGCATGTGTTAGTTGCTCTCTCCTATTGACTATTGAGAGAAAAAAAGAAAAAGAAAAAAGGGCCATAATATGTTAGGCTGTCACCAGCCATGATAATGCATCTTTTTTGTGTAAATGGGTGAAGAAGTTAATGCAAAACATTTATTAGTAACACTGCTACTCGAGACTTTAGCGTGACATGTTTGTCACAGCACATGTCATATGCTAGCTCGCAATAAATTATTAGACAAGAAATACCTTACTACAAAAAATCTCTTATCACATCAGAAACGTGGGAAATGACTTCTTTTATGTAATGGGCTAAAATCACAAATTTTTTAAGAAAATATTCATGTTGTTGGCTATAGATTATTTCAGCATTCCAAAACACCATGTAAAGAAGGCCCTTGGTAATACATGGCCTCCCTCACTCATTGGCTTTGTAAAATTGAACTAACAATCAAGTTTTTACTTTTTAGAACATTATAATTTATACTAAACGGCCTCTTCACTCATGCTCTCAGTGATGTACATGAAGCAAACTCCAAATTTATTTATACAAAATACATTCATGAATGATAATCTCACATATCCGATCCATGGTTAAAACCATGAATTTCTTTTTAAAGAAAAGAAAAATTATTTTGTATATAGGCAGTACACTAGTGGGAAAAAATATAAGGAGATACAGCTCCTTAATTTATTATCTCAGACTCAAAGTTCAAGACATGCATAATAGTACTCCAATTTCATGCAGAAAGACCCAATTAATTAACTTTCCTCTATAATTACAATTAATGACAAGCAAATCTTTTTTTCTTCCCAACATTTCCATTGAAGACCAATACAAAACTATGGTTTATATATATATATATATATGCACACTAATATTCTAAGTATATTCTAACATTCATATATATAAAACTAGTACACCGTTAATTATAAGGAAGTACAGAACCAGAAAAATTGGTACCGTTTTCAGAGGCACAGAAGCCATGAAAGAAGAGAATTCCAGCAAAAGCAGCTCCAAACAATTTCCACCACCCAATAGTACCCATTTATCTCACTTTCCAATTAAGCTCCTCAGGAAAGGACTTGAATACTGTTGTGGAGTTTGTTTGTTTGTTCTGCAAATCAAAACCAAAAAGCTTCTCCCTTATATAATGTGAGAGAGCAGCGATCTAGACGGCGACAAGACACAAGGGTAAAAAGATGTCTAGCTAAACAGGCTCACATAAGTTGATTATTGAATCAACAAAGACAGGCGAGGATTCAAGAAATGCAGAAAATGTGACACCTAGAAGTACCTAGCTGCTAGATCGCAAAGTTTTAGCCGATAGAAGTAAAACAAGTGAACTAAGTTGGTATTTTGTAAGAAAGAGAGCTAGGAGATGAAATTTAGCTTGTCATGCTTATTGGCTGAATTTGTTCTTATAGGTCTGTGTTTCAGCAAATGTCTTTCCCGTGAGAGAGAAAGAGATGGGCTTTGTTTATTAATTGCACCTAGAATTACGACCAGGATTTGATTTTTGGTCATTGGGGTCGTTAAACATCATTTTTAAGTTATTATTTCCATGTCTTGTTTTTGCTTTCATAAATTGGTAATTGTCTGGTAATACCATCCTCTCATCATTTTGCACCAGCGGACACATTTTAGCTTTGATTTTTCATATATGTGAAAGGATAACAACAATCAATAGCTCATTGGAACCGTAAAAATATGAAATTTAAAAAAAAAAAAATTAGGGTCACACCATTTTGTGTTACAACTATGACGTGCAAGATTGTGAACGATGGATTTATATAAATGTGATAGACAATAAAATAGTTGTGAAAAATGATGTGGTAAATGATGTGATCCTATTCACTAAATAGGCAAGCATGTAAAGGGTGAAGATCATGTCAACATGCATAAAAACACTTAATAGTTGGTAGATTAGTATCTAAAGAGTGAGGTTAATAATTAGGTAATTATAAAGATGTTTGATCTGGAAACTCGGAAAACTTGTAACTAATGCATCAACATGCTTACATTTATTAGATATATCATATATCCTTTCAATCATGAGATTCATTTAAACAGGAAAAAAAAAAAAAAAAAAAAAGAACAGTGAAAGATTGCTCAGATTCTAATACATAGCCACTAGGAGCAGTATGAATCAAATAAAACAAAGAGTTTGTTTACATATCATGAGTAAGAGCCTTTCGAATCATTACCCATTGTGTATAGCTGATTTGTTTTGTTTAGAAAGATTAACAAAGTGATCTATCAACAAAGTGATAACATTTACGAATACAGCGGGGAAAAGATTTAATGAAATTCAACTACTTGTGAACAATTAGGTAAGCTTCACTTTAATAACACAAATGGTAACGTCATCAGTTTCATTACCTGTTCCAACCAAATCACTTTAATGACACAAATGGATCTTAAAACGTTTTCTAGAATGTTATATACTCAACAGATCACCCAAAAAAAAGAAGTCGTTTACCACTTAATTTTTTGCATAAGTTTTAAATTTGAGGTCTGTTGTCCATTTGAGGTTTCCAAATGGCCCAAAAATGAAAAACATGTTCAACTTTAGGGGCTTGTTTGTGAATGAAAATTTTTGTTTATATAATTATTTGGAATTATCATAATATTAATGATTTAATGCGGACCAAATAACAGGAAAAATGTTTTATAAAAATGAGTTATCTTAAAAATAAATAATAATAAAAAATCCACCGAAACCAACCCAACTTAAAATCTTAATTATAATGTCATCATTTATTTTTTCACTAGTAAAAAGAATTTTACCACCAATATTCTCCTTCTTCTTCTTAGATCTTCTTCAATTATTTATCAAAATGTCTAATCAAGGAGTCCAAATCTTCACCAATAAAAACTTACCACATGTTCACCTAATTAATTAAATACTACCATTATTAATTTTTTATTATTTTGTTTTGATAGGATTGACTTACTATTTTTATTTTAACTACTAAATAAAATAAAATAAAACAAAACCCAAACACCTTCTATTACCACCCATGCCGGCACTGTCAGCCGCAACCCTTGGCTTCTCTGGTCACGGAAACCACCATCACTCGATCTACACCATGCTGGACATCCAAGCCGTCACTACCCCTCACTAACCACCATCACTCCACCAAAAACACCAACATATCTAGAATCATTATCATTCAAAGCAAGACTTGCCTTTCTCAAATCCAAATCTTTTAGACCTCTCTATCTTTGTTGTTTGTCAAATCTGTTGTTTGTCTCCAATATCAATGATTCTTCATTTGAATCCAACGCATGTATCAAAATCCATAACAAAATGCCAAAACTATAACAGAGAGAGAGAGAGAGAGAGCTTTTGGTTTGTTTTGAAGGTCTAGAGTCTTGAAGGGGTTATACCTTAACCCCTTTACGTACATGCTCTGAATGATTGCACCCGATACATTTGGCTTGCATGAATTTCAGATCTATTAGGTTTATTTGGTGGTGGAATGATGGTGGTTGGAGGGATTCAGATGGGTGGTGGGATTGGCTTGGATGCCGGCGGTGACTGGTGACGTCAATGGTGGTGAACGGCAATGTTTGTGATAGAGGCTCCAGCGGCAACCAAGTTTGGTGGTGGACTGGTGGTAATGGCAAGGAGTTGTTGGGTTTTTTATTTATTTAATTTAGGTAGTTAAAAAAAAATTCAATAATGGTAATATTTAATTAATTAGGTGAACATGCGGCAAATTTTTATTGGTGGAGTATAGAGTGAAACAAGATAAGTGAAACAGAAGATTTGGACTCCTAATCAAGTTATCACCTAATTGGTATCATACCACCGCACACATTGGTGCGATAGTCACTCCACAAGTATAAGTGCTTATGAGGTGTGAGAGCTTTTGGTTTGTTTTGAAGGTCTAGAGTCTTGAAGGGGTTATTCCTTAACCCCTTTACATACATGCTCTGAATGATTGCACCCGACACATTTGGCTTGCATGAATTTCAGATCGGTTAGGTTTATTTGGTGGTGGAATGATGGTGGTTGGAGGGATTCAGATGGGTGGTGGGATTGGCTTGGATGCCGGTGGTGACCGGCGACATCAATGGTAGTGAATGGCGATGTTTGTGATAGAGGCTCTAGCACCGATCAAGTTTGGTGGTGGACTAGTGGTAATGGCAAGGAGTTGTTGGGTTTTTTTTTTTTTTTTTTTTAATATTTAATTTAGGTAGTTAAAAAAAAGAGAGTCAATAATGGTAATATTTAATTAATTAGATGAACATGCGGCAAGTTTTTATTGGTGGAGTATAGAGTGAAACAAGATAAGTGAGACAGAAGATTTGGACTCCTAATCAAGTTATCAACCTAATTGGTATTATACCACCACACACATTGGTGCGATAGTAACTCCATAAGTATAAGTGCTTATGAGGTGTGAGGGGTAAGGGAGTTTTACACACATATACACTTAGATTATGTTAAAATATAACTTTTATTTTGTAAAAAGAAAAAAAAAAAATCCTAATTGTTATCATCAAAGTCATTAATATTAAGAGTGATTGTCAACCTTGAGGCCCGTGTGATTATCTTCTCAACTACCCAATGCTCACTAAGTTTTCATCAATTCTTGCATTTTCCAAGTACCATGATGGATTAAATAGCATGCGCATGAGATTACGGCTTCTCCATCAGTCCATCTCCCTCATTTATTCCTAAATTTAATTTTCTAATTTTTCTACCACATTGAGAAAGCACTTTCTCACCACCTTTGTCGGCTATTAAATAGTCTTTGGAATTGAACTCTTGTTTTTCAGTTTTGGAAGCTTTAATTACAAAATAAAAATTCAGTTTTATTATGCAATTTGTTTTTGAGTTTTTAAAGATGCACGTCAGTTCAATTCAAGCTCCTTGAAACATTATTGGTCGAGGCTGTAAATTAAGTTCAGTGGTTGTTTGACTTATTTCGATTTGTGTATTGAAATGAAATATTTTTGGTTTTGGTATCATTTTCGAATTATTAATATGGGTTTAGTTCAAATTACACTTGGAGTAACTCTAAGCAATGTTATACTACTCAATATTTTTTAATTGGATGCAAATATTGACAAATCCATCGTTAGATTACATTATCTTCATATATTCTTCATGCTTGCAAAATTTTGAGATGATCAAAGATTAATAGCCATGTCATCAATCAATTGTTAAAATTCAAATTTTTGTAGTTTAAAATAATGCATAAAAGATGAGTTTATAGATCAAATGATAAATAGCATCCGATTGATATGAAAATTGGCATGCATGTTAAGAATATATAGAATATGTAATTCAACAGTTGGATTTTTAAAATATTAATTTAATAACAAATTATTGGATGGTGTAACATTACTTAGAGTTATACTAGGTGTAACTTGAATCCAATCTTATTAATATATATATATATATATATATATCCGTTAGGTTAAGATAGACATGAGTGATTTGTACTAGTTAACTAACCTACATAAATTTTTTTGGCCGTTCTGATTGGAACATAATAGAATTGATTACCATTTTTTTTTTTTTTTTGAGAATCTAGAATTGATTACTTTGTTATGTTGTTTTAGAAAGATTACCATAATTTTTTTGTTCAAATATTGTCTGCTTATTTGTCCTATTGTTGTAGCCTAGAAAAGTCTATGAACAGTTACATATAGTGGTCTGTATATTCAATAAATTGATATACACAAAATTTTTCACAAATGTTGATATGGTGTGATATAATTGGCACATAACAAAAGTGTTGAACGGTGATAGTGGTAGACTTGTGAAGACTTTTTTTTTTGGCTAGAAACTCTAATGATAACTATTTTTTTTTTCCTTTTTTGAGATAAATAGAAAGTAAGGAAAGAGGAAGTGAAATTCGAACCACAAACATGAGATATCATAAAAGATATCATTACTAATCAACTATCACTTCAACCCCAGTTCCAATCACAGCTTACATACATAAAAAACAGTGAAAAGATTGTGACAATATTGATCTCACCAGCATTGTTCTTATATACCTTAGGAGAGAGGACATCAAAGAGTACTAATCTAGAGAAATTCCTACCACTAGCAACGCTTCATTGTAGCTTCCATGATAGATGATGATGATGATGATGATGATGATGGTAACGATTTTAATGAGTGGAAAGATGATATCTTATGCAATGAATATATTATTACCACTGTCACATGCATGTAGGGAATACGTGTGACTCTCAGATATATTTCTAAGTGTTGTTGCATAACTTGCATCACCAGCTATTGGCTTTCGTATGATTTTTTATTTTAATTTAAGGGAGGGGATGAAGAAATTATGGGATATGGGATTTATTCATGAGATGCCTTGGCCAGCCATGGGCTGGTACAAGACATCTGTGATGTTCTGGGCTTCAAATAACCTGTTACTTGTGTAAGAGCCCACTTCATTTAAAATTTGTAGCTGTGGGCTCCCTTGGGCCCCAGCTGAAAGGATTTTGTCTCTTCATGGGCCCCAGGAATTGATTTTCCTAACTTTATTCATAAATTGATTGTAATCAACGCTGAGAGGGAAGGTGTCATGTCATCTCTTTTGTGTGGACTACATCTGAAACAATACATGCCCAAATTGGTGGACTACATCCGAAAAATTATTAAACAATAAATTTTCTGTCATCAGATTCCAACCCCCACCCACCCCCTCCCCCAAATATTCAAGGCATCTTATAAAATTAATAAAGTATACTAAATAAGAAGGAAAAAATAGTTATATGAGTTTTAAGTAACTCAATTGATAAAATTTTTTATCTTTAAATTAAGAATTTGGTTCATATCCTACCCAAACAAAATAAAAATCTATCAATTAATGTCTTGATTTGATGGTAAAGAGCAATAATGTAAATAACAAAAATACCAAATTATATCATATATAAAAAAGAAGTTTTAAAACATCCAAATCCAATTAAATAAATATTATTATTTAAGTAAATACAATTAAAACAGCTTTGTTTGTTTTTGTTTTTTTTTTTTTGCCTTCAGCTAAACCTTAAACCCCCCCCCCCCCACCCCCCCAGCCTAAATCCTATGTTATTATATACATAACCTTAATACCTAAATCCATTTAACCTAAACTCTAAATACCAAATCCAAAAGTCTCATGCGTACCATTCTCTAATTAAATACAACTCAACTATAAAACTTGTTTACCCTCCTTTAAAAATTACCATGACTCTTGAGTAGAGTCATGATGTGCCTTTGTGTTAGAATCTCTTTCTCTCTTCCTTATGTGTGTGTTTCTCAATATATATATATATATATATATATATATATATATATATATATATATATAATTTTTATTTGTTAATTAAATTTTAAATAGTTTTGCCTAGATATTATGCTCGAGAATTTAACCCAAAAAAAAAAGAAAAAGAGACAATGGCCCAATTCTTGGCCCGGAATTATGCAGTTCAGATATTTATTTTTTATTACTTCTCTTGCGATCTTCTCTAGTTAGTCGTATTTTGTGAAAAAAACAAAAAACAAAAAAGGGACTATATAAAGGGTTTATATCAAACCAACCGAGTATGAAAATATTATTTTCTCAATGTTTATACTTTAGATACATTCACTAATATTTTCTTACTCTCATTCTGGACTTTTAAATCTTGAATTCAAAATCCATATACTAATATTCCTCTAAAAAAAATCCTTATATTATTTATTTATATTTTTAGATTTTGAAAGAGACATGAATTTTATTATTATTATTATTATTATTTGGTCTCTAACGGAAATCAAAACACAAAGTTCTGACTGTCAAGGTTTGGGCTTAAAAATCATTTTAGATACTTTTCAAGACACCATGGTTGATTTTAAAACTTGATTTTGATCTTAAAAACTTTTTTTTTTTTTTTGGCAAGGCTTTGAATCTGAGCTCCTACAGATCTTGTTTAGTCAAAACTTTTCTATTCAATAACAGAAAACTAGCCTTTACAAATACCATTGAAAATTATATTACCTTTTTTGCATTTAACATAAAAAGTAAAACTTTGAATCTGAGCTCCTAAAGAACTTGTTTAGTCAACACTTTTCTATTCAACAACAAAAAAACCTAGAAAATACCACTGAAAATTATCTTACTTTTTTTTGCATTTAACATAAAAAGTTCCAAAGGCAAGACTTTTAAATCTTGAATTCAAAATCCATATACTATTACAGTATTCCTCTAAAAAAAAAAAACTTTATATTATTTATTTATATTTTTAGGTTTGGAAAGAGACATGAAATTTTTTTATTTTTTTCTCAAACGGAAATCAGAACACAAAGTTTTGACTTTCAAGGTTTGGGCTTAAAAATCATTTTAGATACTTTCAAAATACCAATAGTTGCTTTTAAAACTCGATTTTGATCTTAAAACTTTTTTTTTTCTTTTTTTTTTTTCTGCAAGGCTTTGAATCTAAGCTCCTAAGATCTTGTTTAGTCAACACTTTACTATTCAACAACAGAAAAACTAGCCTTTACAAATACCACTGAAAATTATATTACTTTTTTTGCATTTAACATAAAAAGTTCCAAAGGCAGGACTTTTAAATCTTGAACTCAAAATCCATATACTAATATTCCTCTTAAACAAAATTCTTATATTATTTATTTATATTTTTAGATTTTGAAAGAGACATGAATTTTTTTTTTTTTTTTGGTCTCAAACGGAAATCACAACACAAAGTTTTGACTTTCAAGGTTTGGGCTTAAAAATCATTTTGATACTTTTCATGACACCGATGGTTGCTTTTAAAACTCAGTTTTGATCTTAAAAACCTTTTTTTTTTTTTTTTTTTCCTGCAAGGCTTTGAATCTGAGCTCCTAAAGATCTTGTTTAGTCTCTGGTTGAAAGCTTTGAGGATACACTGTGGGAAACCAAAAAAAAAAAAAAAAAAAAAAAAAAGATCTTGTTTAGTCAACACTTTTCTATTGAACAACAAAAAACCTAGAAAATACCACTGAAAATTTTCTTACTTTTTTTTGCATTTAACATAAAAAGTTCCAAAGGAAGGACTTTTAAATCTTGAATTCAAAATACATATACTAATACCGTATTCCTCTAAAAAAAAAAAAATCTTTATATTATTTATTTATATTTTTAGGTTTTGAAAGAGACATGAATTTTTTTTTTTTTTTGGTCTCAAACGGAAATCACAACACAAAGTTTTGACTTTCAAGGTTTGGGCTTAAAAATCATTTTGATACTTTTCATGACACCGATGGTTGCTTTTAAAACTCAGTTTTGATCTTAAAAACTTTTTTTTTTCTTTTTTTTTCTTTTTTTTTCTGGAAGGCTTTGAATCTGAGCTCCTAAAGATCTTGTTTAGTCTCTGGTTGAAAGCTTTGAGGATACACTGTGGGAAACCAAAAAAAAAAAAAAAAAAAAATCTTGTTTAGTCAACACTTTTCTATTGAACAACAAAAAACCTAGAAAATACCACTGAAAATTTTCTTACTTTTTTTTGCATTTAACATAAAAAGTTCCAAAGGAAGGACTTTTAAATCTTGAATTCAAAATACATATACTAATACCGTATTCCTCTAAAAAAAAAAATCTTTATATTATTTATTTATATTTTTAGGTTTTGAAAGAGACATGAATTTTTTTTATTTTTTGTCTCAAACGGAAATCAGAACCTAAAGTTTTGACTTTCAAGGTTTGGGAAAAAAAATCATTTTAGATACTTTCAAGACACCGATAGTTGCTTTTAAAACTCGATTTTGATTTTAAAAATTTTTTTTTTTTTTCCTTTTCCTGCAAGGCTTTGAATCTGAGCTCCTAAGATCTTGTTTAGTCAACACTTTTCTATTCAACAATAGAAAAACTAGCCTTTACAAATACCACTAAAAATTATATTACTTTTTTGCATTTAGCATAAAAAGTTCCAAAGGCAGGACTTTTAAATCTTGAATTCAAAATCCATATACTAATATTGCTCTAAAAAAAAAATCATTATATTATTTATTTATATTTTTAGATTTTTAAAGAGACATGGATTTTTTTTTTCTTTCAAGTGGAAATCAGAACACAAAGTTCTGACTTTCAAGGTTTGGGCTCAAAAATCATTTTAGATACTTTTCAAGACACCGATGGTTGCTTTTAAAACTCAATTTTGATCCTTTTTTCTTTTTTTTGGCAAGGCTTTGAATCTGAGCTCCCAAAGATCTTGTTTAGTCAAAACTTTTCTATTCAAAACAGAAAACTAGCCTTTACAAATACCACTGAAAATTATCTTACTTTTTTTGCATTTAACATAGAAAGTTCCATAGGCAAGACTTTTAAATCTTGAATTCAAAATCCATATACTAATATTCCTCTTTTTTTTAAAACAATAAAAATCCTTATATTATTTATTTATATTTTTAGATTTTGAAAGAGACATGATTTTTTTTTTTTTTGGTCTCAAATGGAAATCAAAACACAAAGTTTTGACTTTCAAGGTTTGGGCTTAAAAATCATTTTAGATGCTTTTCAAGACATCAATGGTTGCTTTTAAAACTTGATTTTGATCTTAAAAATTATGAGAAATTGTGTCAAAATGGTTCTCAAAGTTGCCAAGAGTCAACCGTAGGAGCCTTTATTTTACTCAAACTTAAAAATATAATGACTAAAATGAAACATTTCAAAAAAAGATGATCACCATTTTTAAAATAGGATAAAATTTAACTACAAAATTTTACAATGCTACATATTTCAAAAATCTAATCGTTGGATTGCATGTTCTTTACGCTTTTAATATATATGTTAAATTTTGTGTCAATTGGATATTGTTTACCATATAATCTATAAGATTATATTCTATGCATAATTTTAAACTATAAAAAATTGCGATTTAAACAATTTATTGATGACATAACTATTGATTTTTAATTTTCTAGAAATTTTGCAAGCATGAAGTGTAAGAAGAAAATGTAATCCAATGATCGATTTGTCAAAATTCACCTCTAATAAAAAGATATTGAATAAGGTTGTAATCTAAGGTTACAACTAATTTTGTAACTAAATTTTGCTCTTTAAAATATGGGACAAAGTTTGAAGGGTAAATGTGCAATTAAACTTAAAGGAAACACACACAATTTTCCATAATTCAGCTCAAAGGTGTTTATAATTTCGTAGTTTAACCGCGTGCAAAGATAGGAATTCTCTAGACTTGCAACTTTCGGGGCATCCATAGCAGAGGACTAGTCATTTATTAAAGTCCAAATTGTAGAAGAAATCAATGAGCTTGTTTTCTTTTAATATACAACAATAATGATACAAGAGATACAAAATAATGAAGAAATAGAGATTTAAGGGGACGGGCATTGCATTGAATCAAAAAGTTACCAATCAATAGAGAGAGTTGTAGGTAAAGCAGGTGGCAACAATTGAGGATATGCAAACGAAGAGTGAAGGAAGTAGGGTGATATTCAAGAGTCTACTCTGGCCCAAGTACCCCGCCAAGGTTATCGTGCCATCTGCAATCACTCTTGCAATTGTCCCAGCTTCTGTTGAAAGTAGTCCACCATTATAGGTTCCACGGGAAAGCCGGGATGACATGACCCGAGAGAGGAGTGCCAAGTTGATACCTGGACCAATGATTGAGGAAAATTATAACATATTATTTTCAGGATCCTAAGAACTTGGCAACAAATTCAAATATTCAAAGAGAGTATATTCTGGTACTTCAGCAAATCAATAGAGGATTTTTAAAGTCTATACCAAACTGTTGTTGGGAATGCACCACAAGTTTTGGAGCTGGTAAATGTACAAATTTTTTTATAATTATGAGGTACTGAGAAATGATACATTTACTAAACATGAGACAATAAGACATGACGCTTTGTTATCTTGAAAATGGAGAAAATTTAACTTTAAAGAATCACAATTGAAGAAGCCCCTGTCCAGGCTTGTATTAATCTATAAACTGAAAATATTTTAGCCTGAATTCATTCATGAAAGGTAGTGGAATATCATAAAGATAATGGATACTATTTATATTGTGCCAAAATCCAGATTCAATTAAGATGGTTTTCATATTATGTTAATACCTTTAAGTTACAGATAATTTTGTGTTTGTGGTTTGAGTTTTCTGAACTTACGGTTGGCAGATAATGAATATCGCATACCATTTACAGACAGATAAAGGCACCAAATTGGATGTCCGTAACTTAAAAGGTCGGCAACAATGTTAAATATAGAGACAACTGGTGGAGGGGGCTGTTGAAGTGGTTTTATAGGATGTGGAGAGTGAGTGGATGGCAGTCGAGGAGGCTGGCATTGGTGATGTAGGACATTGGACATGGGAGTGGGTGGAGGCAACGTGGAGATTCATCATTGCCCACCTGTGAGCTGCCTTTCTCTAGCATAAGAAAGAAACCAATTGTTTCCCAGCCAAAGGGCAGCAGCAGCAGCAGAAATTTATTACTAACTAAAAGGAGGTCAGATGTGATCATTGTGGGGCAAAAGAAAGAAAAAATAAAAAATAAAAAATCGTTTCCCAGCCAAGGGGGCCAGCAGAAATTTTGTTTCAAATCAAGAGAGTCCAGATGTGACCATTGTGGGTTCCCTTTTATTCTAGTGCTTTGTTAAAAAATATTCAAACAATTTTAGCTAACAACAATCTTCACCATCATCCAGTGATTGTGGAACATGCCAGCATTTACAGATGCTCAGCAATGGCTGGCTTCTTTGAAAGAGTCCACCATATATCCCTCACTGTGAACAATGGGAAAATGAGTGGGTTAGAGACAAAGGCTGCAGTGCTGCTCTGCTTGAGACAGAGTCTACCATGATTGACTTTGACATAGGCATAGGAATGGGTTCCATACCCACAGACCATTGTGGACGCAAGAATGCCAAGCAACTCACTGTGCTGCTGGTTGCTTGAGGTTAGGGTAAAATGTGTGGGTCACCTAGCTACAGTAATGGTGGTTGGATGCTTCAATGAGAGAGAGAGAGAGAGAGAGAGAGAGAGAGAGAGCAAAGTTTGAGGATGAAATTGACAATATCGAAACTTAAAAAGCCAAAATGATAATAACCCTGCAATTTGGACTCCAGCCTCTTTTTTTTTTTTTCACTTCTTGAGGAGCCACCACTTCCTCTACTTGTCCTAAAATGCATCGATTAAATTTTTCATTTCAATTGGAATTTGGATATTCATCACGTGCAATTATACTCTTTCATACATACTATTCATTATCACAAATAACAAAATAATTTAACCAAACCATATCTCACCTTCAAGTACTTCAGCAGAAACAAACAAGATGAGTCCTGAGCAGACATACTGAGGCACAGAATATGGAACTATTATATGGAAACTCAGGAGTATGCCTATGCAAACCATAATTTCAGATGCCAATAAAATTTGCCTGCAATCAGATCAATGAAAATTAATGCATCGGCAGTTTCTGAAAAACATATCCAGAACTTTACATAAAAATTAAGTTAATGAAAATAATTACCTGTCTTCAAACATGTTGCTTATGTAGTTTCCAACAACAATGTTTACTGGAAGAACTGTGAGGCCAAGGGAAGCAAGAAAAATTGCCACCGTTCCTGTAGACCACTTAAAGTAGTATGTCGTAATGACACTAGATTCTGAGAGTAAAATCTCCATTACGTATTTGAGCATGAAATATATCAACAACTGAACCTGATGAACCATAGAGATTCAATTAGAGAATGTGTAGAAACTCAGCTCCAACTAAAAATTAATGTCAGAGAATCGCTATTGAGAAGATGATAAGGTTCTCAATGATTTTAGAGTCTGTCCATTAGCATGTACTAATAAAAAACATGACATTAACCAGAAGATAATTGGACTGGATTTTGATATTTTAATCATCAGCAGGTCTATAGTGAGGTTCAACTTGACAAGCTGAATTAGGAACAAAAATTTCTGATGCACAATGTGCAATCTGATTGGAAAACGTATCTAAACTATCTGTTTAAGCAAAGCATCTAAACTATCTGTTAATCCCCTTTTTAATGTAGCGGGGAAAAAATCAGACCAGGTTTTAATATAGAAGCAAAAATACTTATTCACCTTCTTATTATATTTCATGTAAAATCTGGACTTCTGGCTTCATTGTAATGACTAAGTGAATTTGCAATATTGATTCTAAGCAAATTAAGAAGTTCATAAATCCATAAACATAATATGTATCAGCAATGTAGTATAAATTTAAAAAGCACATATATTGGCAGGTCAAACTGAAAAATATTTTTTATTTTATTTTTTCAATTTCAACAAAAAAGGAAGAAAAGTGAAGGTGCTATGATGCAGGACAGGGTAGAAGAAAAGAGATAAAGGTAACAGTAGATAAAGCAGGAAAAACCCTAAGCTTCACCACCTAGAAATTTCCTGAAAACCTTAGGCATTACCACCTAAGGGTGCTTGGCATCAACACCAGACCAGAAAACATTCACCTCTCAAAAAATATTTCTAATTCAAATTGTACTTCATGATCACAAAGGCCACTATTTTAATAGGACTTCCAGGATTACATCAATATGGAAAGTTCTAATCATGCTACAATTAAATCCCATAAAATCCTAAATCACAATAAAGACCGAATTCAAAAAGAAAACTAATTTAAAACTGAAAAATAAATTCCGAAATAATTTTGGTGCTCCTTGCATCATACTTCCTTGGTTGGAGAAAACTAAACCTCAGGTTTTGAAGCTCAAGGATAAGAAATTTTGTACTTGATAATTGCAATAACTCTTGAAGCACATCTGGCTACATTAAGAACAAATAAGCGTTTTGTTCCACCGTGTTAAATTCTTCTAGAATGATAAAATCAATGGATGGAATAAATGAAACATCCCTCTCTTGTTCTATAGGAAGCAACATCAAATCAAGCTTCTCTACTTCATCGATCATGGAGGGTTTATTAGTATTGTTGGCATCAAACTCAACTTTCATGTCATATGAATCCTCTAAATATTCACTCTCTTGCTGAACTTTTGCCTCATCAAGTTGTGATTCTTCAACAGGTTGAATTGGATCCACTACACATGGTTTAGGTGGTACTAACTCTACATCTGTGGCACTTTTATTTCTTTTTCATCACAAATTTGTGGTGCCTCAATATTACTGGGTGGAGGCCATTATTTTGCCTAGTTGGGCTTTTATACCTAGTGCTTTCTTGGACTGTGTCTTGGAGGGCCTTCAGTATGTGTTCCAATGTTACTGGGATTAACTTAACACTAGAAAGTGTTTGAGCGGCCAATTGACCGGAATTGACCGGAACGGCCGGAACACCCCGAAACAGGCCGGAATTTGACTTGAGGTGGAATGGGTGGTAGTAACATTCCGGATTGCACACTGGCAGGAGAAATTCCGGCTGGAACGGAATGGAATTAGTAACATTGGTTCTCATCATACCACAACTAAATCCCATAAAAGTACAAATCACAACAAAGATCAAATTCCAAATTCAAATTTAAAAAAGAAAACTAGTTCAAAATTCAAAAATTAAATTCTGAAATAATTTTGGTGCTCCTTGCATTATATATATATATATATATATATATGAAGGACAGAACAACAAAACCATGTTATGTCATTTTGCTAAACTAATTTTTGATGTCAATGATGACATCAAAGATATAATTATCAATTTTACAAAACTCATATAAAATTCTGAGTCAATCACATACCTTTACGGAGGGTGTAAGTAGTCTATATGCTGATCGAATTGAAGTTGCTGGTCGGTGAGAGTCCTCAGAAGCTTCTTCGCTTTCATCACATTCTTGCTCACCATCTTCATCTTGTTGCTTGTCTTCTGAAGAACTAATAAGCAATGGCTGTTTAAGTCCATTCTCAAGTGCATCATTCTCTACCACCACTGTCATTCAAGATCCACCATCAGAAGTAAGCATATTGAAGAGAGAACATTATTGTCAAAAGAGATTTTTTATTTTATTAAAACGTAATAAATGATCATGTAAACCACCAGTATGAATGACAGATTGACGGTGCAGTTAGTAATTTAAATTTTTGAAGTTTATAGAATAACAAAACAATTTTAAGAGTAAATATTAGATAACTATGTTCACATTAAAGGGTTAATGCTTCAATAGTTCAATTTACAGCCTCCAAATGATCTAACACAGACAGAATCACACGTGCAAGATATCAACCAAAAAGCATTACAATCTAAATCAACATACCGGCATTAGATTCCTGTGGTATATGATTCTCCTTAATTTCACGAGAAGGTTCTTTAAATGAGATCCACAACCAAATTAAGTACACAAGCCAAGCAACAGCCATAACCCAGCCAGGCAAAGTATCCTGATTGAATGTAAGCTTGTAGATCTTAAAATTAGTTTGAAGCAAACCAGCTAGAGCAGGACCACAAGCCATTCCAAGAGCACTAGCACTAACAAAACCTGCTGATGCCTGCATGCGGATTTTTTGTGGTACACAATCACTGATATACCTCCGGTTAACAGCTCTAGCAGAACCCAGTCTGCAATTTGAGAAGAGTGACTATGTCAACACATATCATGAGGTATAAATAAGAGTCATCTAAACATAATTTAAGTTCTAATCATAATCTATAAATCTTACCACCTTACACTATTTCTAGTTTTCAGTTCAATCTGAGTCCTCTAATCATAATTTAAGATCTAATGCTGCACTGCGGTGTACAAAAATGAGTTTCTTGTCAATTCTAGAACCAATAAATGGTTTTCTAATTTTTTTTTTCTCCGACCAGACAATAAAATAATATGGTGGCCTCAATAACAGGGCAGAAACCAATCTTATTGCTTGTATTTTAATACCAAATAAAAGACTGAGTATAGCAAAACAGTTAGGTGAAATGAGAATTTTCACTCGCTATCTGACCAGCTTCATGCTGCCTTCTTAATTTGAAAGAATTAGGCCCCATCACACTTTTTCTAAAACCCATAATTTGGGTACTGAGTTCAGTGCAGGCTCCAAGACCTGACACCAATTGAAATTCTCCTTGAAATAAATGCATGTGTGTGTCTACGCCTGTGCAAATATATGACCTAATCTAATTTGAATATAACTTATAAAAATATTTGAATGTCTGTGTGTGTGTGTGCATGCATGCACGTGTGCATATGTATATAAATTAATTTTTTGCAGTTATGCTGAGTTATAATATTTAAATTTGATCTTTCATATTGCAATAAAGTAAATAAGAATGCTATTCCCTTACTAGAATGCACAAATATCACATGCTTGAAGTTATTCCTACCAAGTAATGAGTCCAGAGGAAAAGCAAGACCTACTTACCCACAGAAAAGACGTCCGATTAGGAGAACTGCTATTGAATTAAAATCATAAGCCAATGCGTACAAGATGTTTCCCACAAAAAGAACTACACTGCTAAATACAAGAGGTCTGAAGTATGTTTTATTTGACCATGCACTAAAATAGACTGAAGAAAACACCTGCGCAACAGCCATTGCCCCAATTACAATACCACAAACTGTTGCTGCAGCTCCAAGGCTCAAGGAGTAGTCATCTGCTGTAGGGACAACAATATATGTATTGACCATATAAAGAAATGTGTTCACTAAGTTCAAAAGAAGTGACATAAAATGGTAGTTCTGATCATCAACTTGTTCCTCAACAGGAGTAGGGAACTCTTCTTGCATAATGAGTGCATGTTGTGCCAAAAAGTTGAGGAAATTTGTTGAGTGGGTTAACCTGTCCACAGCTGCTTTTATTGAATCAATGACAGGATCCTGCAGACGAAAACTAGTAAATACCATAGTAAATCACCAGCCTTATGGCTGCTTTCCAACCAAAAATATATAATTACAACTCATTAAGTAATATATATATATATATATATATATAAACAAACAGGGAGTAAGAAAACATTGAGACAGGAAAAAAAAACCATGAAAACTTGAACAGGTTGCATTTAGTATACGTAACAAAACCTGGAGGGGAAGAGCGGGCTGATCATATATTGATAAGTAGCTTCCCTGACGGTCCTGAAGTTCATGAAGATTGCGTGATATGGCTCCCACAACAGCCCCTATTCCCTGCAAGTTCCATTTATCCAGGGAAAAATAGTTTTTAGAAGTATTTTTGAAGCGTTTAAAAGTTCAAATAGGAAGGTTAGCCAAAAAATAAAAAGAGGAAATAGGAAAAGAAGATCAACACATTACCACATGCTTAAACACTTGCTGCAACTGGGAGTACGGATGATTTGCACGAGTCTTGACATAGTAATTAGTGAATCTATAACCAAAGCGTTTATCAAACTTCTTCAGTATCTTACGCAGACCAATAGCATTTACCTCAACAAAAAAGAGAAGCTTTAAAAGATCTTGTCCCACTGCTCTATAAGCTTGTCGTAATTCACATAATTGGGATATTTCGGGCTGTTGCTGAAGGGCATCATGCTGTTCATCAAGTTTAGCTAGCCTGCTTGCAAGTAGCCCTTGTTGCTCCAACAGAAAAAGGACAATCTTCTCAATCTGAAATATTAAGAAGAAATTAAGTAGAAACATTTCATGGTCAACCTCAAGTAAAGAACAGCAGAAGTTAAAACATCCATGATGGCTGCACATGCAAGAAGTTCCTGCTTCAATTTATTTTTTTTAATTCAATAGTTTCGAGGGGGGAGGGGGGAGGGGGGATTTGAACCCTGGATGTCATGAACACACACCAAGATGTGCAAACCAATTGAGCTACAAGGCTCTTGGAAATATATATTAGGCAAGCAATACAATGACAGACACACACACTCGTGAATTTATACATGTATATGTACAGATATGTAGGTATACTTCAGCACAAGAGCCCGTGCAACTTACAGCACTTACATAGTTTGAACATATCTTGCATTGTCACCAAGACAGTAAGAAAGATACAAAAGTGAAACACAACCATCAACAAATACATTTTCTCAAGTTTGATCCTATGTAAGGGTAGCTTCTAATGGACATCACACGGTTCCTTGCATGACTAAGAGGCATGACAGAACTTCCATTTTATTTACCAGAACATCACATGTTTCCTCACTTATCTTAAAGACTGACAGATCTTCCAACATCACTTCCAAAAAGGTAATGAGGTTCATTTTAAGAAGTTGATTCCATTAGAAAACCTACTACAACTTAACTATAAAAAATGCTCATGATAATCAATGTTCAATAGCTCAACGGATTGCTTAAACAAACATAATGACAAGGTGGATGCATGATCCACAAACCCATCTGCCAAGAATTCATCTAGAGTTAATGAACCTATAAACATTTTCAGTATATATGATATGTTGAAACTTCAATGTGCACTCAGTTTGACACAACGCATGTGTGATTCAATAACCAAATTGTGAATGACAGAGATATAGACAAGACACAGATAAAAACATGCACACAACATACCTGATTATCCAACATTCTTGAGAAATCCTTGAGAACATGCTTGCGATCTTGCGTCCCAACTTCAATTTGTTGAGCATATTGGTTTACTTTTTTCTTCATCAGTTTATAGTTGATGTAATATCTGAAAGAAATAATAATTATGAGTATCTACAGCAGGATCCTAGTTACAATGAAATGAATATGTTGACCAATTTAATATTTAGCAACAGGTTGGAACACTCAACTTTGTATTAGTGTGTTTATATGTGTGCCTACACTAAGTTGGAGAAATATGTAATGTCATGTCAGTGCAACTTCTTTGTTTTGGTTGCCTTCAAACAAAAAGATTGATAAGAATCTTTAAAGAAGTCACATACAAGCTACCATATTTAGCAAAACAGGTTTTTTGTCAAAATATTATTAGCTATTTCTACAGAAAGATTGCACCCCCTAAAAGCTTTTAATTATGAAGGTATCATTTCAGCAGGTTTTGTGTGTTTTGTGGAGAGCAACTAAATTTTGGAATGAATGATTTTTTGTGCAGCAATTTACAAATGGAGTTAGGCAATGGACTACACAAAGAGACTACACAAAGCTGTGTTTTGCAGGTTCAGATCAAGGTCTGGTTAAATACTGTGGGATAGGTTGCTGCCACCTGCCACTTTCAGAGGTAATGGAAGGATCAAGAAATTGTTTCAGCCACTTTCATATATTCCCTCCATCCCAAAATAGACAGGATGATTGCAAATGGCATGTGAACATAAAAATCTTCTAAAAATGCCCTTAGGTGGGCCAAGAAGAAGCATTTTTGTTTGAAGAAAGGATGATTCAAATTTTAAAGGTGGTGGATTCAAATGTAAGGATAATATAGGAAGTTAAATGGATAAATAATTTCACTGTTTAAAACTCCCATATATTTTAAGATGGCCCAAAAAGGAAACCACTCCTGGAGGGAACAGATCAACAGAACAATAAAGAGTTTATCAATCAGTAATGAGATAAGGTTTCTATTGGAAAATGTATGTAAGTTGTTGTCAGGAGTAAGTGAGGGCCGAGGGCATGCTGTGGACATGTAGATCTGCTGTGTGACCTTGGGGTTAGTATCTTGGTTGAAACCGCTGTATTCATGCCTTTTTCTCTTTTTGCTATCAATGGGTTTACATGTCTCCATTAAAAATCTATAAGCTTTAAAATCATTGCAATAGATTGACAAAAAATCAACTCATTTGAGTTACAATGGCCATTAGACAAGATGAACAATTTACCATCTTATCACCATGACTTATTCATAAGTAGATAGCATAATGATGTATCCAAAATTCATTGTATACATTTTCTCTTTTCTAATTTTTAAGAGAAAGCTTTCTTGAAAAAATCAGAATGAATTAAATTCTAAGCAATGCAAAAAATTATATATATACATTTCAACATACCCTTGCCATTCTAGAATTTGTCTTTCCTTCAACTTCTTCCCGAAGGCAACCATCTTTCACTACAAATAAAATTATATATACTGATGTGAGAAGATGACTAGAAGTCCACAGAAACATATACAACAGAAGTTTGCATTTCCTGGGTACAATGATACTGGGAGCTGTTCCAGCATTAAAGGATAATGAGAAAAGAAAACGATATCAGATATAATTTGTGTATTATGTAGCCATAAAACTTCTCATAGAACCACCACATTTCTGCTAGCCTAAAATTCAGCTCTCAGGAATAAAATTATTTAAAGATTCAAAATATATGACAACTTCAGTGCTGTTGTAGACCTTTTACCGTGTAAGAGGTATAAAATATAGTGCCAGACAGTAATACACAAAACCTGACAGCTACGATTGAATAACATTTTGTGCTTGAGGGCAAAATGTGGTCTCCTCATTTCACAGATTAAACAGCACAATATCTCTTCTTCTTTTTTTCCTAATGACTAATAGGCCAATATCTTTTGTATTGAAAAGAAGTATAATCAATTAGTACATACATGTATGCTATTTTACATGGAAGACTTAAAATTAAGTAAATCTGTCAGACACATGACAGAGCCTTACCTTTTTTTTCTAATGAATAATTGGCAATATCTTTTATTTTGCAAAGAAGTAAAATTGATTGGTACATATATGTATGCTATTACATAGAGCCTTTAAAATGAAGTAAATCTATCAGACACAACTACATGTTCACCTTGAGACATGTAACTAAATGGAATACCTGACAAATGAAGATATAAATACTACTTGGTTTACTAGAATTCCCAACTTAAATGCTCCTAAAGCGAAGCATTCATCTTGGGCAAAATGTATTATGTAGAAATTTCAATTATCTCACGCGATAGAACAAGATAACTAGTCCATTCTACAGATAAACAAACTCCCTTATGTCCTAACAATCAGAGGTTAGACAAGTTGTAGAACCAGATATACACCAAATCCTCTCATGTGTACGTAAGTCCACGCAATATAGCATTTCAGACAGATTGAAAAACTACATCCACTTTCTTATAGAGCCAGACGAGCACAATTAACAACATCGAACACCTTACACAAAACCCAATTCCTAGATAGTAAAGAAGACTTTCATCTGACCTTTTTTTTTATAAACTATTCTTTCAAAGAAAAGAATAAACATGAGAATCCAGCCCTTGAAAATTAATCTTAGCTAGCTGCAACACTAGACTTCTCGACTCCCAATCCCAACTCGAAACAAAACCCGTCACTTTTCTGTAACAGTCAAATACTGAAAACCTATCATTAAAATCATGATATGAATCCAACTAAATCCAGCTGAGAAGGATAGCGTGTTTAAATTTCCTTTCTCCCGAACAATTAATTTAAACAAACTTCAGTACTGTTCTTATCCAACTGAACAGCTTATTGGCTTATCAGTCAAACTTATCATGCCTAACACAAAGTTTATGTAAAGCCACCAATTCCTAAATTTATGATAAGCCATCGATCATTAGAGCTGTGGTTGCTAATCAAATTAGCATATTGACTGGTCAGCTTAATCTAATTCAGTGAACATGTTCACCATTATCTTGCAAAAACCACCGAATTTGACCAAGTCCATATCAAACAAATCCAAATTAGTCAAATTCTAGTGTCACATAGTCGGCTATTTCAGATTCACAAACTAACTCATTAAGGAAAAAAAAAATTAAATTAAATTAAATTAAAATCTTCAACGCTGTGAATATAGTATATATTATTCCGTACAATATACCAGTAAGCTAAATATTATGCTCAAATTGAAAATTTGAACTGCAGAGAAGTTTTCGTTCCTGCTCTGTTTGGCTGCCGAGAAAAAGAAAAACGAAAACTAGTTTCTTAACTAATAATATAGTCTTCTTTGATAGGTTTCCTATAACTTAAAAAACCAGAGACGCGAGAACTTCGAAATTCGAATCTCGTTTTCTTTTTCTAAGTTGCCAAACGGAGCACGAATTCAAAGAAAACAAATACAAAAAAAACAACAAATAAATAAATAAATAATAATTCGTTCATAGAAAATGCATTACCGATGTGAATTTCGGAAATCCAGCTATAACGCTACGAGCCTGAGCACACGAAACGAAACGAAACGAAACGCAATGTTTGTTTGTTTGTTTTTGTTTTTGGTTATATATAGATGACCATCAACGAACACAGCTATAGCAATAACAAGCTAGCAGCAAGACGTAAACAATGGAGGAAGCATATTCTTATTGGAAACCAAATGAAATCTGTTTTACGAAGCAACTCTCGACGCGAATTTCGGAAAAATTTTGTTAAGAAATGGAGATTCGGGATTCAGAGAGAGCAGAAATTAGTGCTGCGTTTGTTTGATAGAACGAGAATATCTGAATATATATGATATATATTGATTCCTTAAATATAAAAGGGGTTGAGATTTTGAGAGGTGCTAGAAGTAGAGTTGGCTTTGCTATGTTTTTTTCTTTCCATACAAAGAAAGCAAGCTGTATCTTTTTTAATGTTGGTACAAGTACTAGATTTGTTTGAGATGGAATTGGAATTTTGAGAATTAGTGTGGGCAATTTGGGGAAAATGAAAGATAAATAATGAGGGGTCGAAATCAACTTAGGAATGATTATCTTTTAGACCTTTATTGCCCTTTGCTTATGATAATAATCCAATAATTATGAGAGCACAGTGAGAGTGTGTGTGACTTTGAGAGAGCATGATGAGGGTGCTTTATTTAGATTCGGTTTAGCTCTCTGTCCAGTGGCAGCTCCACGTGGAGGGTGATCACAGAGCCACTTAACTTGCAAAAAAATTATATACATACTTGGAAAAAAAAAATTATATGCTAAATTAATTTATTTTATAATTACCCTAATAAAAATTTTAAACACACTGACATGAGAATTACAAAAATTTGGGTTCAAAAAAAATAGGAATAATGCTACTACATTCACAACATTTTCACAATAAATCTAATGTGGTAAGCTGTTATTGATTTTAATTTGGGTCAAATACTAATATTATTTTTTTACCCACCAATAACAACATTTTCCATAAGATTTATTGTAAAAGTGTATTATTCCAAAATTAATTCTGCCCCAAACATAATTCTTAATCCTTTTTTTTAAGATTAAATAACAACAATAAATATTAGCTCAAATAACAACAAACATAAACCAAACAAAAACAATACAAGATCAAATAACAACAAGTGAAAAAATTATTCAACAAAAAACCTATTATAAAACGAAAGGATAAAATTTGTAGTTCATTCATCCTATTCAATAAAAATAATTTCTAATTTCATTTTTCCTTAAAAAATAGTACCAAGAAAAATATTGTGGTAATTTAAATTTCTTAATGACCACCCTAAACAAAATTCCTAGAGCTGTCACTGTCTCTGTCGAGACTATTCAATATATGTATGATAAAATTTAACTACAAAATTTGTTGTAGCCTAAACTACAATATTACTCAATATTTTTTTATTGGAGGTGAATTTTGATAAATTCACCATTGGATTACATTTTCATATTATATCCTCCATACTTGCAAAATTTTTAGAAAATTAAAGATTAATAGCTAAGTCATCAATAAATTTTTAAAATTGCAAGTTTTTGTAGTTTAAAATTATGCATAAAATATAAGTCTATAGATCATATGGTAAATAATATCCAATTGACATAAAATTTAACAAGTGTATTAAGAGCGTTAATAACAAGCAATCCAACGGTTAGATTTTTAAAATATATAGTAATGTTAATAATATTGAGTAAGGTTGTACCCTAAGGTTATATATATATATATATATACATATATTGGAGAAGAAAGTCAGGACATTTTATTAAAGGAGGCTATCTAATCAACATGAAGAACATTATAAATGTCTGGTGGAACATCTTCTATACAGACCAACAAATGAGGACATAATATTGCTCATCTTGCTAAAGAATGAGTAACTGCATTACAATGCCTACGCACATGAGAAAGACTACAACTTTGGAAAAAGGATGTAAGGTACTTTACATCCTCTGCTAAATGGCCAAATCGAACCAAGGAATGGCTGTTGAATTGAAGCGCGATGTTGAGAATTGCACAATCGCCCTCAAGAATGACTTTGTTTACTCCTATCTCAATTGCTAATTCTAGAGCACTTCGTGCCGCTAGGGTCTTTATAATCGAATTTGCTGTGAGAGGGAGGTCATGACCAGACCCGCCTCGTTTCGTACCACAACACCAATACCGGCACAACTCTCTTGACTGAAAAGAGCTCCATCAACGTTAATCTTGAAACTGGAATTATCTGGAGTGTTTAATAGGAGTAGTATTTACATATGTAGACCTATATATGCATGATATGTATTAGCAAATATAAATATATGTAATCATATCATGTCTTATATTATATACATAAAGTTCATCTTGTTTGTGCCTAGTGATCACTTGCTCATTGTTATATATATATGGACATTGTTTTATACTGATTATCTTCTTCTTCCTCTTTTTCTTTTTATGTAGTGTGATGTATTGTGATAAAAAAAAAAAAAAAATGTAGTGTGATGTATTAATTAATATTATCTTTTTTTAAGTTATTAATATTATCTGCTCTAAATGAAATTTTATTGTTTCAATAAATTTAAGAATAATAATTAGAATGCAAGTCTAAAAAAAATACTACTAATTAGAATTCTATCACAAAAAAAAATCAAGAAATAAAATGTTTATTTATTTATTTATTTTAATAATGGTTTCAATTATTGAAATATTTACTTTGGTATATATATATGGTTTGTTTATTAAGCCACATAAATACTAGTGTGTATAATACATATTATACATGTGGGGTCATAGGCCCAAATTATACAATTGGGTCTTGGGCCTTGGCCGAGAGCATGAGTAGTTCGAAGACGACCAAATGGTAATAAATAGTTCAAACTCAAGACTTAAGGAGTAGGATACAAATAGGGACGCGGTCCGAGGAGGAATACCTCTTCAGACAAGCTAAGCACAGATCAGATATAGATCCTAATGATCAAAGTGACCTTTCAGGAAGCTCTAATGATAGGGACGTGCGCCATAAATGTACAAGAAAGATGGAAACCCAAAAATATCTAAGGGAAAGCTGTTACCACCGCATTGAATGCTCTGTAGCTAACTCCATGGCCGCATTAATGAGGAAGTGACCTCTGAACAGTACTTTTTCAGCCTTATAACCATTCCCCAAAGACTTCTAAAGCAGGCTGATGGGACAAGTATCAGTATAAACCCTCAACTGTCCACGTATAGGGTAAAGATGAAGGAAGAGATGTAGTAAAAATGAGAGTAAAGACCCTAGAGGAAGGGGGGGTGGAAAAAAAAAGAAGAGGCACTGTAGCAATCTAAATTACACTTGTACTCTATTTAACTGATTTATATGAAAACTTATCTCCTCGGATAGTGAATTTATTTAGCTCTATGTTCCTTGTTCTTGCTTAATCATCTTCTACACTCATTCTAACCGTTATTCATGCACTAAAACCTAACTCTTTGACCCACTCTCTATAAATTTATTGTACTGGGTTCACCGGGCCAAGATCTCATACATTTTGAGCTTGGGCTGAAAAACGTGTCCCTACAATACATAATACATCCACTATTTTGACAAAATCATTTCATTTTGCAAGTGTGTATTTCTTTAAATTTTTTTTTTCAAATTAATGGCGTCATTTTGTGTTTGTTAAACGGGGAAATATTGAACAAGATAATTAAGTTGCTGTTGCTACAGTTCATTAGTTAGGGCTGGACGACTTCTCTTCAATATCTCAAATACAAGGAAGTCTTGTTAATATTCATCTTTATTTCATCTTAGTTACAATAAATCATATTATATTATATTATATATAATAAAAGTTGGACTTAGACGCCGTGGTTGCGCCACTGACTTCACCAAATTGCAGAAATTTTATTAAATTTTTAGATTTTTACAGAACTAAAAAAGGAATTGTATACTACTAGGATTCTAATTCATTCTTATCATTAAATAAAATTAGATTAACATTATTTTTTTATTTGTTAAGATATATTTCTTAAATTAAGGGATAATATTTAACATACAAAAATTTAATTTAGATAATATTTATTATCTAATTAACATTATTTTTTTATTTGTTAGGATATATTTCTTAAATTAGGGGATAATATTTAACATACAAAAATTTAATTTGGATAATATTCATCTAAATTTTCAAAATTTTTTATCAAAATATCAAGCTACAAAACTTGATTATTAAGGGATAAGCACAATCTAAATTCTTCAAGAGGTGATTAATATAAATCTATCTCAAGAAACAGTATATATCTCCAATAATTTGATAATATCTATTTATTCCAAAAACCAGTATATATCTCTATTAATTTGATAATTTCTACGTTGATGACATTTAATATATATATATATATATATATATATATATATATATATATCAAAATTCCTTATAGCTATCAACCACGTGCTCTTTCTCTCTCTTTTTTTAATTTTTAATTTTTTATATGTTACGCTATGTTGAATCAACTCTTTTTTTTTTTTCTTTTTTCCTTTTTCATTCTATTCATATGACCTTTTTTTAATTCCAATTTTTATGGGATAAAAACAAACACATTGATTAGATATCTTTAATTTCAATAAGATTTAAATGAATTATATTTCAAATGGAACTCTACCAATATATATAACCCTATATATCCTTTTTGGAGTGAAACTTATTTCAATATGTGAATGCCTAAATCTCATGACAATGTAGGTATGCATTCTTTCTTCTTTTATTGTTATTATTTTCATTTTGTTTATTTTCTTTAGTTTTATTATTGGTTTTTTGTCTTCATGTGATTTTAATTAATGAATTCAAAACATTCAAAAACGTTGTCAAGTCTCTAAAGGCTCCTTCTTTATTTTTGTATTTTGTTTTTATTAAATTGATTAGGTTTTGTGTATTGGTTGCCTTTTGTTTAAACTAATTTTCTTAGCTTTGATCTAATTTATATAATTAGGGTTAGGGTCTTAGAATTAATTATAAAATATGGTTAGAATTAATAGATTAATTTTAACAATTTTCTTGTTTGATTTTTATGTTACATAAAATTATCAAGATGTTCTACATGTGTATTCTTGAATTATCAACTTTAATTTTTATTTATAATATTAACAAGATTATATTAATTTTAGATTTATCAATTGTTTCATAGGTTTTTTTTTTTAAATAATTATCAATTTAAAATTCAATTTGGAATTATCAATTTAATTTAGTTTTAGGAAGAAATCTTACCCCTTATTTTAGTGAGATAATTATTTACATTTGATAATGTTTTCTTTTATCTTTATTGAATCTATTAAAATATATAATTATTTATACATTTATTTTATAAGCTTTTTCATAAAACTGTGCAACGCATAGGCCTATAACTAGTTTGTATATAAAACATGCATGAGTTCAACATGTTGAAAAGGATTGGATTATTATCAACAACAAAAAAAAAATGATTGGATTTAATTAGAATTAAAAATTAGTTTAGTTGAGCGATTTAGTAATTAGAGATCATAACCCTCGGCTTTATTTCTCTTGTCTGACCAATATCTGAGATTTCATTACATTTATTTAAGTTGGATAAATATGATAAAGGATTAAAATATCATAAGAAAAAGATGGCATCTCATTCTCATCTCATGCAATCATTATATCCTTCTCATAATAAAAGGATTTATTTTTTATTGATCTAACTTTATATATATATATATATATATATATATATATATATATATATATATATATATATTATATTGCATTGGTATAGATATAATGGAGGTGAGGGACATGGGGTTTGGACTAGGGGCCGAGTTAGAATTTTTTTTTAGGCCAAATTTTGGTACTATTATGGTAGTCACAAATCAAGATAAATCATCATATACATGCATAAACGCACACACACATATGAACATGAATATTTTGATAATAGATTAGGTCATAATTTATAAATATATTGAGTATATAAAATTAACAACTTTCACATATGTATATTCGTAAGATAATTTTTTAGGGAAACTTATCATCTTTTAAATTCCAATGAGTATACAAAAGCTATCTAATTTGATATCAAACATGTAAAAAAAAAAACAAATTAGACAGCTTTTGTATACTCATTAGAATTTAAAAGATGATAAGTTCCCCTAAAAAATTATCTTGTGAATATATATATGTGAAAGTTGTTAAACAAATTTGAGAAAACAAAAACTATCTTGTTTCTATAACTACTAGACTGATTGACAAATTTTGTTGGTTTTTAAGAGCATCATTGGATTAACTCAAACATTTGGGAGAGCCAACTTCTATTTTTGTAGCTAAATATAAGTTTTTAATACTTAAACATAATATAAAATAATTTTTTTAAATTTTGGGGGCATGCCCCCCAAGCCTTACTATAGCCCCACCCTTGGTTTGGACTAGAGACATAGAATATTACAATTTTACAAAGGATTCACTAGACTATCACTTGAACCCTTATTACTATGCTTTTATTCAAGGTTCAAGTAATAGTTTAGTAGTAATAGCATTTTTGTGGTGCTCTATATCTGTGATTTAAACTTTAAACCTCATTTCCCTCTTACCATTATCTACTTATTAAACAAAAAAAAACAAAAAAAAAAACAAAAAACAAAACAAAACAAAAAAGTGTGTAGTAATAGTGTCGTACATGAAAAAAAAAAAAAAAAAAGAGTAAAATTTTAAAAATTATCCCTACCCAAATAAGTTTTTTAAAATATATAATTTTTTTTTTTAGAAACAAACAGCTATGCACAAGAAATAGTGAATGAGATTCTTTTTTTTTTTTTTGAGAGAATTTCAACTTATGGCATCCGCTCCTAATGATAACTCATTATCATCAGATCAAGACACCAATCAGTTTTTGGTGTAGACAGGGATTGAACCTCAGATCTCTTATACAACCATCAGAGACTTTACCAGTTGAGTTAATTGGAACCCACAAATGAGATTCTAATATAGAGGCACACCACAATTATATATTCGTGAGAGTGAGACATTTATTTTCTCTTATAGTAATTTTTTTCTAAGTTTTTCTATTATATATAGTTGTAAACCAAACCAACTTGTAACGAATGTATTTTATATTTCTTCATATTGGATGTTTACATTTTTTGGATGTTTACATTTGTTATCCTGGATTTGCAAGTAGGTATAACGATATTTACAGTAAAATACATGAAATTTGGGAGACATTTAATTAAAAACCAATAAAAAAATATAGGTTGTTTCTCAGAAATAAAATAAAATAAGGTGGTTGACTGGCAGACATTTGTTTTACAAATCTTCGGTTTACGAAATAACTCAACCAAATTAATTGTACTTTGATTCTCAAAAAATAAAAAAAAATAATTGTACTTTTTTTCGTGGAAACTCAAATAAATTGTACTTCTTCTTCTTTTTTTTATTTTTTTAATATTTTTTTTTATTGTACTTCACATTGTCTTCTTACCGTGTCATTGCATGTCCATTTTGGTTCTATTAAGCCCAGTGGTGGAAAGTTACATCAGAATATAATTATTATCCACCATTGTCCCCATCAATAACTATTTCATGGCCTACCTATCATCACCGATTCACTATTATTTTAAAAGCGATCATCCATATTTTATTTTTAAAAAAAAGTAATTTGATAAAAATATAGTTTAAAATTTATGATAATTTGGAGGTCAATTGTAGACACTCGATTTTGCATCCATGATTTAATCAGAGAAGATGACTGGAGTGATCATCCATATACAAAAAAAAAAAAAAAATCATTCTTGCATCACATGCATCAATTTGTTATTGCATTGTATGCATTAATTTATTCATTACATATCATAAAAATGATCGTAAGATTCTAATGGTTGTAACGATGTTTCCGATTTCTAAATCAAACCATCGAATCAAAAGATATCGCATGATCAATTTCACACGGTCCATATGCATTGTGTCAAGGTAAAGTTGACCACACACGATTAATTTAAATTAATTTTGATTGTCTGAACAATTAAAACTAATTAAATAATTTTGTGATTGGTTGACAATAAGTGTTTAAAATGGGGATGTATGCATGAGAATAAAAAGGATGATTGGATAATAATAAAATTGTGGATAATCTGAACTTTATCAAAATTTATTTTAAGGGATTTATCCACAAGATAATTGTTCTTAAAAAAGTTTGAATTATCCAAAAAAGAGGTAAAAAATCATAGATGGAGGATGAAAACATGTCTAAGTACAAGGACTGGCCAAAAAACCCTAGAAGGAGAAACCAAATGGCACCCAAACACGAATTGCCATTATGTGGGCTTTGGCCCAACGGCCTTTGGGTGACGATAATGCACACCCTTTTCGATCTTTTCGCAAAAGGATGCGGCCAGATTCAAACCCTAATCATTCGTACCTATTTTTTAGAGTCTTCTGGTCTCTATAAATAGAGACTGAATCTCATAATTTAGCACTTTTTTTTTTACGCTCTGAGAAGCATACGTTTTTTACTCTAAAACCACACATATTTTCTAATCCTCTCAGTGAGTGTTGTTGCAAAATTAGGGTTTTTAGGTTTTAAAGAGAATTGAACAAATTTCTTTGAACCCTAAAACATCCTCTCAAGAACAAAGTGTGCACATGCAAGAGGTTGTTTCTTTCACCATTTTTTTTCTTTATGCTTCTTTTTATGTTGATGATTGTTTTATCTGTAGCATGAACTATTAATCATTGTTTTGTTTAAAGCATGATTGTTTATATGTAATTTTTTTAATCTCTTTCTTGAATGCCGATAGTCTGCATGTGAACAATTATTTTCTTAAAACCAAAACAGATCTGCACCTTTATAAGATGTAGATCTGAATTTTTCTCAAAACCATAATAGATTTGCATCTTTATAAGATGTAGATCTGATTTTTTTTTTCTCAAAATAAAAACATATCTGCATCTTTATAAGATGTAGATCTAATTTTTTCTCAAAATAAAAACAAATCTGCATCTTTATAAGATGTAGATCTGACTTTTTCTCAAAATGATCTAACTTTTTCTCAAAATAAAAACGTATCTGCATCTTTATAAGATGTAGATCTGACTTTTTCTCAAAATAAAAATGGAGCTGCATCTTCATTAAATGCAGATCTAAATTCTTCTCAATTAAAAACTGATTTGTATCTTTCTTAAATACATTTATGATTTTCTTAATACATGCAAATTGTTGAAATAAAGAAAGAGATTGTGTATTATTGTGTTTGTATTTATTTTAATTTATGATTGCATAAATTCATATTATGAGTGAAACTCTCTTCTTAAAAGAAAAATCATTTTCATTTTTTTAAAATATTACAAGACATATATGAATTTTTGTCATAAAAACCATCTTTTTAAATATTACAAAACATATTTGAATTTTTGTCATTAAAAATCATCTTTTTAAATACTACAAAACATATCTGATATTTTGGACAAATAAAAATCATTTTTTTTAAATACTACAAAACAAATATGATTTTTTAATAAAAGAAGAGACTTCATTCATAAATAAATTTATGTGATTTACTTTTGTGTCACATGTTCAACATATCATTCATGACGTGCATAATTAATATAATACATTAGTCACAAGAGTCTAGAAGACTAAACTTTGTCTGGACGGAATGGGTGCCTAACACCTTCCCATTCCTAACCTAGCCTTCGGATTTAAGTCTATGGCTAAGTAGATCTAGCCTTATCTTTGTTTGTTTTGGGTAGAATGTAACTAAGACAACAAGCCATGTATTTTTGGTAGATTGTAACTAGGACTCAAAACTATGTAACTTTCAAGTTTTCCAAGATATGTAATTTTTATTCAATCAATGAATGGAACAATTTAGTCATGTATTTTGTAATTAGTTTTTTTTTTCTTATTTTTTTTTTTTGTATAAAATAATGAAAGTAGTGACTCTATACCACTTACCCAAAAAGAGAGGTGCCCTAAAAAGCACTAAAAAATCTCTCTTTTTTGAGAGGCAATTTCCCCATCTCTCACACCAATATGGTCACTTTAATCGAAATATAGGTTAATTACAGTTTATTTATTTACAATGAGACCTAATTTCATGTTGCCCAATCACAATTTAAAAAGTATCATTACCTTCTTGAAGTTGGTTCCATTACATAGATATTATCCAATATATAAAAAGGGCATTTAAAAACAAGATGTAAAAGGGATATTTAAAAAATGGTTTAACTTACCTCTAGTATTTTTTTAACTGAAACTTCTTTTTATTTTAATGAAAATTTGCCACATCACCTATTAACTAAATAAAATATGGAGATTAAAACTCACTACCACTTGCCATTGTGTATTTAAAGCAAAAGGAAACTTCCAATTAAAAAAGTACTGGCAGTAAGCCAAACCCTTTAAAAAATTATAGAAGTTGCTTATGCTATGGCATAAAAACACTAAAGGAAAGCCCTAAAAATTGTTTAGTATAAATGATATAATTTATTAAAGTGGTACTTTTCAAAATTATGGATAAGATTTGAAATTGTAATTAACCCTATACATATCATTTAAAATAATATTATATCTTATACTATATAATAAATGTTTGAATACCCACCGCACACCCTTAATGCTGATACAATGGTCACTCCACATATATAAGTGCTTGTGGAATGTGGGAGGTAAGGTCCGGAGTTCAAGTCCTTAAGAGGGAGTTTCACACACATATACATTTAGATTAAGTTAGAGTAGAATTTCTATCTTGTATGTAAGAAAAAAAAAAAAAGTTTGAATGTAAAAAGTTTCAAATCATACTATATCTCTATTTTAAAAAATTAAAATATGATCCTAAAAAGTTATGAGTGACCAGACTCATTTATATGGTTAGTGATTACACTCATTTTTTAGCCAAGTGGGTAATGCTTTGAAAAATATATACTTAATAAATTATATAATTCCCTTATAGTTTGGTTAGTCCATTTACACTCTAAATTTTAGTAATTTTCTAATTAAAACCTTGAAAATTATAAATCATTTCAATTCAAACCTTTAATGAATCTCTATAAATTAAAAGTAATAGAAATCACATAAATTGCGACTAAAACCTATTTAATTACAAAATTTTAGTTTATGCAAAAATATACAGTATCTAATATACTATTTAAGAATTATGATATAATAAGTAATTATTTAACTATTATCACCAAAATATTCATAATAAATTACATTTTTATACAATATCATGTCCAAAATACATCATATCATAGACTATGCAATAAAAGTTGTATTGTACACCTTGTGGCTGCATCAAGTGGACGCCCTCTTTTTTTTTTCCCTCTCCTTTTGTCACGTGGCTCAATATAAGTTCATTAAATAATTACCATAATTTATTTATGTGAAATTTTATAACCGAAAATTCAAAAAATTTAAAAATTCAACTACTAGGAATTTTCAAAATTTTAAAAATGTTTCAATATTTATTTTATATTATTTTAATAATCTTGCATATTTTTTTATAATAAACTTTAGGTTGTATATGTCATGTGTTCACTACATAACTCAATTTAAGTATTATAAGTGATACTGTAGAATTTGATGGTGTGACTTTTATTATAAGTACATTACAATAATGAAACTCTATCACCAGAGTTTTGAAAAGATTAAAATAATACTCCAATTAACAATTAATTATAAAAAATTTCAAGATTTTTAGCAGAAGTTTCCTTATTTATTTTTAAGTATTTTAATATATTACAATAATTGGTTTGTTATAATAAAAAATTGTACTTACAAGATGTGCATATGTCATGTAACTTAATTTTTTTCCATTTATTTTTAAAGTATTTCATTTTTAATTTTAATTTTATTATTAAAACATTTTATTTAGTTTATGTTGGAAATTTTAGTAAAAATCAATGGAAAATAAAATTTTTAAAGTAAGCATAGAGGCACAAATTCATTGTTTCCCTTCGGATGATATTTGCCCTTGCTAAATTGAGTTTACTAATGGGTTCCAAGAAAATCACTCCAATGATATAACTAAGGTCAAATTCTACGAGTAGCAATCTTGGAGAACCTTAAGAATTTATTTATGATCGTGCAAAATCTATACATACTCTAAAAGCATAAAAAATACCATTGATTACTTTTAAAAACTAAATATGGATCTCTATTTATAATCAATGAAGAGCTGCCTTTAAAAAGGCACACCTATATTGTCTTTTGGTGATATAAGTATTTTAAAACATTGTCTTTGTGTTTATGCGTGTGTGTTTCTAAAAAAAAAATTGACTTGGTTGTTATTAGCCATTAGAGATTGAAACAATATCTTTTCCCTCGTCTTGTGCAAAATATTGCAGAAAACACTTATGCAACTGGCTTACTCGAGTAGCCTACGAGTGAGTCTCTACTCAAGCTTGCTTGTACGCTCTTGTGACTTGCATGTTTAATCCTGTATCCCGATCAAGCTTGCTCGAATAGCCCCCACTAAAGTTCCATTTTTGAAACACAGTTTCCTAATTGACGCTCTCATTGAGTAGCCCTGGTGCTCACTCGAGTGAACAATTAAAAACAATTTTATTTTTTTTCATTATTAGTACTAGTGTGTAACTCATGCATATGTGTATCCGTGCATATGCATAGATAAAATTAAAAATGATCACAATTACATAGTTCAAATTATACATTTTTTTAGAAGATGTTCAAATTATACATGGTAGCTTTCACTTTTTTAACCCCCCCCCCCCCCCCAACACACACACACACATATATGATTTATAATTTAATTGGATTTAGACTTTTTGGTTTTGCACCCAATAATTCACTTGCCACAAAATTTTAAAAATTAGATAGACACGTGATACAAAATTGGACTCCAATTGAAATCCAATTTAAAATATAATTAGATTTGGACTTTTTGATTTTAACACTCAATAATTCACTTGGTATAAAAATTAAATAAGACACGTGGCACAAAATTTATAATCCAATTAAAATTTAATTGGATTTTCTCTGAGTTTTAGCTTTTAATATATATATATATATATATATATATTTTTTTTTTTTTTCCCCTACTTTCAAATTAAGCACTCACATGTTATAACTTACATGTATATTCACAAATATACAACAGTTTGTATACAATTCTTAATTAAATTGTGCATCGTACTAGCATAACATTAATAAAGGCTAAATTGCAAACTACACTCCTAAAGTTGGGGGTGTTTATATTCTATACTTTGAAATTTCAGAATTTGAATTTTACCCCCTGAAATTCTATTATATTTGCATAACAACCCCTCAAGTGCCACATAAACTTGTTACGTGTGTTTAGTTTGTCCAAAAAATTATGCCACGTCATTTTTATGGCCTAAAAAATATAATTAAAAATAATTAAAAATCATGGCATAATAAAAATGAAGTGGTATCATTTTATTGGATGAATTAAACACACATGACAAGTTTACGTGGCACTTAACAAAAAATATGGATGGAGGGGTGCTGATAAAAAAAGAAGAGAACTTTAGGAGATGAAATTCTAATACTCAAACTTCAAGGTGTAAAATCTAAACACTCCCAAATTTTAAAAATATAATTAGCAACTTAGCCTATTAATAAACTATAAAAACCAAAACTGATAGTTCTAACACACTACATATTATTACCTAGCGGCAACATATTAACAAATAAATTTTCTTTGATCAAGACATAAAAATATCTCATACATGTAAAATGAGCTAGAACTTGAAATGGGATATCCTTCAATTAAAACGATATATATATTAATTAAAAAATACTACATTATATAATATCTTTAAGTTATAAATTAGAATACAATGATTGTAGACGGTTACTTTGTACATATATTTCATCCAATTGAGTTTGATAACCAAATTTTGTTGATAATATTCCCAAAAGCCTATTTTATCTTATGTAAAAAGAATGTTATTTCAAACATGCTTGATGAAGGGGAAAAAAAAAAGAAAAAGAAGAAGAAGTAATTTCAATTACTTTAGTCTATATCAAAGAAGAATTACGATATGATGTGATCAAGAGACAACACATTCCATATATCAAATTTAGATTTTAGTCAAAGAAAGAAGCTAAATATAAGTATTATGTTGACATGGTATAATGTTTACATATGATGTGATCCACATAATATTTTTTTTTTTAAAAATGTCACATATAGGATTTATTAAGTATGACCTATCACCTATGGATGTACTTTGATCGGATAGAGCCAAATCCATAAATATGTCCAATATTGGCCACTTGTATTTATAAGCAGATGCTGCGATCTATTAACGAAAAAACAAAAAGAAAGAAAGTAGTAGATGGTGAACGACAATATTTGCTGTCCATTCCGGATACGCCACATGCCTTGGATTCCAAAGTTCACCTGTTTATTCTAAAAAAATAAAAAAATAATAAAAAAGAGTAATCTCTTTCTGTTATGTGTGTTACAGTCTTTTGTTTTCACAAATAAATTTCATAATTTATTGGATTGTTAAGTAAGTATTGGTTTTTATATGAAGTCATTACTCATATATACCACTTTATTTTCTACTTATTTTTTATTAATATAATAAAATTTAAATATATAACGTTTATTTGAGGATAATTATTTTTTAACATTAAATTAAGAGCAGGATTTGAATACAAAACATTTATTCAAAAAAAAAAAAAAACTTTACTAATTAGGTTAAATGGAGTCCATTTATCATTTATTATAAACAAATCCTTGTGTTGTAATTGTGAAAATAATTATGTTTGAATACTTATTGATTAAAAATGTGTTAATTTTCGTCGGAATATCTGGTGCTGGAAGTAAAGATTACACATTTGAATCGAGATTTGATAATAATATATATAAAGCAGGTAAATATTTTAATGATGTTAGGAATAGAAGTGCCAACGATCTTGATCAAACTAATGAATTCGATGAGATGTTTGTATCAATTGATGCTAATGTTATGATTAGGAGTCTAACCTAGACCAAAAAAAAAAAATGTTAGCTAGGAGTAGGAATGGGAGACATAATCATATATATATATATATATATATATATATATATATATATATATATAAGTTTGGAGTGAATTTGATCAAAGTTGATAAGCCTAGCAGTCTAGCACAGTGCGCATCCACCAAACTCAAAGATAAAGGAATAGATGGAAAGTGAGAAATGATAAAGAAAAATAAGAAGAGAGACTAAATTATTGAAAGGTATAATTCACTCTTCGAATTAAAAAAGATTAAATAAATGTTTGAAGTAAATCAAATAATTAAAATAAAACAATCAATTATATTGATATAAAATTTTAATTTTTTTAAAAAAAATATGTAATAAGTAAATACTTAACTATTTTTCAACTTTGTAATTCTCTTATAAATATGACTTATCTTTTTTTTTTTTAAGAATAATATGACTTATCTTGTAATGTGTTATCAGTTTTTTTTTTAAGAAGGATTTTTTATCAGTTAAAATAACCGAAAAATATTACTCTTTAACTTTAGTATAAAAAAATAACTCTTTAACTTTAGTATTAAAATGTTTTTTTTTTTTTTGACAAAATAGATAAATGTAAATTTTAAAAAGCCCCTGGATCTCTTCCATTCTCATTCCTCAAATTTTTTTTATGCTCTAGAACATCTCAAATATCTGACTTTTTCAATTTTTTATTTTTTACTTTTTCATCTTTTCTATATGTTTCATAAGGCAGACTTATAAAGAAAAAAAAAAGGTTTTGTCTTCATAATGTCTCTTATAGATTGTACATCCCACCATCTAATTTTGAGTAATTTTAAGACCATACCTTTTGTGGGGGCCAATTGACCTCAGAGGTACTATTCAGGTTGAGAGGGCTGGGCTTATGGCCCAATAACCCAGTCCGAGGACGAGGACATATCCGAGAACGATCAGTTAAGGAAGAGATGAAAATTGTATTACGGGAAGAGATAAAGTGTATTTATAGTGGATCTAACTGTATCAGAATGTTCATCTCGGAACTTCTGTCCGAGGTGGCTAGAAACATCTCCATCCCCTTAATATAATATTTTAAGGGTATTTCACGACAGGTGGATGGGCAAATACTGGATAAAGGATGAGGACGAATGATAACAAATATTTGTAAAAGCTGTTACCTCCACATTAAATGTTTCCCAACCAACTCTCTGGCCGCATTAATGTGGAGGTGATGCCTGAACAGTAAACCAGCAGCCTTACAGTTAGTAGTAGAAGGTTCAAGGAGATGTGAGATGGGACAGAAAGAAGCTCCCAAAACCTGTTTCACACGTGTACGATGAGAATGGTGCAGAAATCATGGTATATAACATGAAAAGGAATCCAAAGAAAAGGAGAGATGGAAATAAAAAACAAAAAAAAAGAAAGTTTAAGAAATATTACTGGAAAAAGAAAAACTCAAGACTATTGATCATACTATTCAGGCTAAGTCGAGGATGATTTTTGTATTTTGCACGTATAACTCTTCTTTCTAAACACTCACAACTGATACATTTTTTCTAGATTCAAGCTAGCTTTTTCTCCCACGCTCTACAAATTTATTGTTTGGGCTTGTTGGGCTTGAGTCCACTTCTGTTTTGGAGTCCAAGTCAAAACTGGTCCTTACATCTTTTATCACAGAAATTTATTAGGTAGTTCAGGAGCATTGCTCTCTCCTCTCACATGAGTGGGCCCCACACATAGGACTTACTATGGGGTCCACCCCTCATGTGAGAGGAGGGAGCAATGTTCTCAAACTACACAATAATTACTCATTCTTATAATTATTTTATGTTATAGATTGTAATTAGTTACATGTTACTTTCACATGGACCATCATTTTTTCTTTATTACTTACAACTTGTCATATTAGAGTTGCGATACAAAATAATGTAGTCCTAGAATTTTTCACTAACTTTTAATGATACTCATAAATCATAATTGTCTCGAGTACAAGACCCAAAACCTAGCTAAGTACCCCAAATACCCCATATTTGGAGTGGGAAATTATAAATACTATTTCTAATAGTTTCTATTTTTTTTGAGATAAAACAATTATGAGAGAATAAAATATTCAATAAATGTACTTGAGAACAAATAGAGAATAATTAAAGCATATGTGTAAATATATATATATATATATATAATTGGGATTGAGGAAGAATAGATATTTTATTGGAAAAACAGTTAAGTAAAATAGATAAGGGACTTTTTTTTTCTCCAAATATGTGTGAAAAAACAGTGAGGTTGTTGGAGATACTTTCACATATATTTGAATGAATTTTTGAAACAATAATATTTTACTAATTTCAAGCTTTGTTACACTTGCATATTTATATGTATAAATTGAATACAATTCATTTTCTTATATAGTTTATCTTTGTTCTTTAATGTATTATTTGATTGATTTATATACATTTTTTAAAAATAAACTAATTATTAATTCAATGGCTAAACTAATGATCAAACGTTTCAACTAGTGAACCATCATACCAAATCCTTAGCGGTTCAATGCTTGGTACAATTTTGATAACAATTCACACACGAGTATTAAATTTGTGTTAAGATGTCCACCATGAACAAAAACGAAACCAAATAGATCTTTTAAGCTTGAAAATCCTTGACAAGGAGCTATAAATTTCTGAATATGTAGGAATTATTTCACAACAAGGTTTAATCATGGGACTCTTTGCATTTTAAAAGGGAAAAAGAGAAGGTTGTTGAGGATTTCCATTTTAAGTTTTTAACCGTATAAATGCAGTGTGATTGATAGAGTACTGAAGGACATCGTATAAATGCAATGTGATTGATAGAGTACTGAGGACTAAATCACATTTTGATCTCTAAAATTTAAGGTTGTTTTCATTTTGATCCATTAAATTTAAGATTTTTCATTCCGGCCTTCTTCTATCCATCTCTGTAATTGATCTAACCCACAAAACAATGTTTTTTTTATTCCTCTCTCTTAACTTTAAAATTAGTAATAGATGGACAGGAAAAACTATTTGAAAAGATGAATCAAACTTGGTGGACCAAAATCTTATACTTTAGGAACCTAAATAGAAACAACCTTAAACTTTAAGGAACAAAAGTGGTGAAAATGGCCAAAAGTTACCTTTGGCCAAAATTATGAGTGTTTTACGACTGTTTGCAAAATAATTAGTGATCTACCACTATTTCAAAACTCGAGTTTTTGAAACTCGAGTTCCATACAAAATAGCCACTAAGTTAATTTGCCAGTTATATAGCAAACTCAAGTTTCAAAAACTCGAGTTTCAAAATAGTAGTAGATTACTAATTATTTTGCAAACAATGGTAGAATACTAATAATTTCTGCCAAATATAGTATTTGACCATTTTCACCAACACAAGTGTGTGTATGTTTTATAATTTGTTAGTTATAATAATAAGAGGGGGGTTTTACACCTTTATTCTCCTAATAATTGAGAGCAGGTTATGCCACTAAGCTACAAGCCTACAATGCTACCTAGCTCTTGCCTCTTGGCATAATGTAGTTGAATCAAAACTAAATTACAATAAAACACTGGCCTGTTAATGATGCACATATTCACGTTTTTTAATATAAAATGTCGTATGGAATATTTGGTTAAAATTAGGCAAATATTTGATGCTTTAAAATTTGATTAATAATATGCATGAGTCTTGCTAATGGAAATATCTATCTGTCAATTACCAAATACATTTTTGTTAGGTTATTCATGTCAATCCAAAAAAGGAGGTGCTCAATCGATGACAACAACACGTTCACGCCTTGCAAAAAGGTTAACTACTACACTAAATATTGCTAATAGCAATCTAATAGTAATAATAATTGCAACGACAAATATATTTTCCAAATTGTTAAACGGTTGACGTGTCGTAAATGGAACGTATAATTCACTTTTTTTCTTTGTACAATTATACTTTAATTGTTTTTTAAGAGAATTTCAACCTATGGTGTTCGTTTTTAATGATAACTCTTTATCATCATATTAAGACACCAATCAATTTTTGAGGTAAGTAGAGATTGAACTCTAGAACTCTTATTTAACTATCAAAAACTTTACCAGATGAACTAACTGAAATCCACGTAACCTTATTTCTGCAAATGAACAAACAAGTATTTAGAATAGTATTATTTTTCCCAAAAGAGAATTAAAAGTAATTCAATTATGTGTTCAAATTTTATTGGGGGAACTTATTCTACTGCAAGTTTGCAACTAAATTTTGTCCTTAAAGAGGAGGGGAAAAAAAAAAAAAAACCTATATTCTTTTTTTTTGAGAGAAAAAAAAAAAAAAAAACCTATATTCCAATGCACATAGTTTGACTTAACTGCCCACCCCTTCCAACAACTAAAGCTTATTAGGCTTCTTCTAATCTTCATTTCACCGATTGAAAGGACTACTAATTTAATATTGACGAAAACACCATTTTGGTCTTTACATTTTGGGGTCATTGTCAATTTGATTCATATATTTTGATAGCGGTTAATTTGGTCCCTCTTATTTTCAATTTACAATCAATTTGGTCTCTACCGTTAACTCACTAATGAAAATACCTACGTGACAAACGGATTGCATTGTTGGCACATTTAATATTAAAACATTAAATAAAATGCTATTGTCTTTGAATTTTAGTGGCTACCTCAACACTTATTCATAATAAAAAAAGCCATGTCAGTTTTTTAAATATATATATATATATATAACAATTTATTTTTTTAATTTATATTTCTTACAATTTCTTTAATAAAAAAATTATTAAAAAGAAACATGGAAGAAAGCCCTCTGTCTCTCTGAGTCTCCTCATTCTTTAATCTCCATCTCTCAAAAGTTGAAACCAAAAAGCCCACTTGTCTCCTAAAGAAATAGAGTACAATCAATTCCTTCCTTTGTGGTTATCTTATCTCCCTCTTCTCAAGCCACTTTCTCAAGCAAAATCAGAATAAAAAATCCACCATCAATTAACACCTTCATTCCAAAAGCTGACCATTCGAGACCCACAAGCCACCCACCAGACCTCCATCAACTGAAGGCCCCAAACCAACAGCTGAAACCCATCCCTAATCTACTGGGTATAAACCCATCCCAAAAGCACCGCTTGGTGTTTGGAATTTAGAAACAGTCTAGTGCTTCGACGCCGTATGACGAATCTACTGGGTACTACAACAAAAGATTTTTTGATTTGGTTGTGGGTATGATTTTATGTGTATTTGAGTGAGCCTCTATTTGTTTGCCGAGAAAACAAGAGAAAAACTAAACGAAATGTCTTATTGATGAGATGTCAACGGTTACTGCTGCAAACGCTGAAGCTCCTCCATGAAGTTGCTGAAGAAGGGTTTGTAGTTTATAATTTGTGAGAACGTTTAGATTTGGTTAAAATCCCCAACTACAGATTCTGGGTTTGGGGAAGAAGAACAATGAATGGTGTTAAGCCAAAAAATATTTGGTAAAGTAAATGATGTGGTAAAAATTTTGTTTGGTTAGTAACTGCAAATTCTGGGTTCTGGGGAAGAACAATGAAGAAAATTGTGTAAAAGTAAAACGAAATTATCTTTGATTAACGAAATTGTAAGAAAAATAAAAGATAAAACAAAGAAAGGAAAAAATTGTTAAAAATATTATAAAAAAATTTATGAAAAAAAATTGATGGGGCTCTTTTTGCTGTGTAAGTGCTGATGGTCACTAAAATTCAGGACACATCAGCATTTTATTTAATATTTTAATATTAGATGTGTCAATAATGCAATCTGTTTGTCATGTGAATATTTTCTGTTAATAAATTAACGATAAGAATTAAATTAATTGTAAATTGAAAATAAAAATAACTAAACTAACCGCTATCAAAATGTAAGGACTAAATTAACTGTAAACTCCAAAATATAAGGACCAAAATGATGTTTTTGCCATTAATATTCCAATTTGTAACCATTCACTTAATGAACCTTTCATATTATAAACAAAATTAATTAAAATATCTTACTCAGTCAATTTACATTTATGGGCTACACAACAGTAATCCTTGCTCTAGTTTTAAAACCTTCCTGTTCCCGTGAAATGAAAGTCGAACCACCTCTTTCTTTCTAAAGGAACAAAGTAACCAGTACCTCCCACTCAAGTTCAACATGTGAGTTATGCAGAATAGACAAAGTTCAGAGTACCATACATATAGCTAAGTCTCTTTCCAATCTTTGAATTAAGATTTTAATTGAGGCTCAACTTGTTGCTTAGAGTTCATATCATGGAATCGTGAATGTCAATTGTCAAACTGAAGCTCGCTATATCAGAAAAATATCTGGAACCACTACCTCTCCTGGTCAAGTTCATATCATATCATATTAGGTATGATAGGTATGGTTAGGCTCAAGAGTAACTTTAGGTATAATAAATAAATCACGTTTTAAGTTTTTCACTAATATATTTTATCATATTCAATAGTACTGCCTCTATCTAATAATAGATGAAAGATAATTAATTATCATACATATTATAATATTGAACATAACAATCTTCTAAAAAATATCTAGGGGTTGTTTGATAGACTTGTTTAAACACATATTTTCAGTTTTTAAATAACATTACATGTATTTTTACATATTTTTTCACCTATACATTTTTTCACACATATTTTCAAACACATCTTCTAAATATCAATAACTTACGTGTATAGACTCTATAGAGTAATTTCAAATATGAATAACTTAAGAATATTTTTAGAAGATTATTATGTTCTTTTGTCTTATTGGAATACCAGCAAACTTTCATCTATTATAAAATGGAGAGCGTAGCATCTGATCTTTTTTTCTTTTCTTTTTTAATAGCTAAATAACGTGGCATCATCTTATATAGACAGGCTTCTTCTCAAAAAAAAACAAAAACAAAAAGGTTGTATAGATAGCTGGTTTGTATCTTCATACTTCCCATTCACAAAGTGTTTTGGATTTAAGAAGAAAGTGTTTGAATTGTAAAGTTAATAGTATATTGTAACTATCTAAAAAAAAAAAAACTTATATAGACAGAGTCATACAATTACGCATGACCCATTTAAAAATAAGGGTGAAGGGTTACTAAGAAATAACTAAATAAATAAGAAATGCAGAGAAAAATTCCAAGCAAATTTGTGCTTGTCACCCTTTGAAATAGGCTGTTCATGTCTTGAATGTGTCTATAGAGTTAAACTTTTTTTTTTTTTGGAGATAACTTCAAGTCAAGTAACCTGCATCCGCTCCTAATGGTCGCTATTTATCATTAGACCAAAATATCAATTGATTTTTTGGTATAAGTAAGGATTAAACTCCATATCTTTTATTCAATGATAAGATTTTTTCAATTAAGTTAACTAGAATCCACTCATAAAATTAAACTTATTGTACACAAATTGATGTAAACTTATGTAAAACATTTTGTGTAAGAAACACTACTCTATGTAGAACAGTAAAAGATACTATTTTTTTTCCTCTGAATTATTATAATAATAGCCTGTTATTGTTATAAATAAAACTAACACCATGCATGCCTTAAACAAGTGCAACCCCAATAAACCTCAATTTAAGATGCAGGACATTATGAATTATGATTGGGAAAAAAAAACAAAAAAAACAAAAAACAACTAACGGATGTAATAGTAATACTGGTGTCTTATTGAGGATTTGATATGCGGTTTAGGATGCATGAACATGTCGTCTGAACATATCTGTATGTAAGTGGTGCTGTGGATAGAAGAGGCTATTGCTATTCATGAAAGTTGCGAAAAAAAACAACAAAAGGTTGGAGATAGTACCACAGAAAGACTTCATAATTTCAAACATGGTGACCCACAAATTGAGAAGGGCTTGACAACTTGTTCATGTAATGTGGGTCTATAGCAGTTGTCCTTTCATCACGTTTAAAATTTGAGTTTTGACAATTATTTCTTTTACAATTTTTGGGTGATATTTCGATGTTTGATGGATTTCAATTTTTCTCTGAGTTAAGGTTAAAAAAGTATTCCGTGAAAGTGGGTTTGAAATCATATATTGTCGAATTCTAAGTGTACGTGCTGTCGTTTTGGAACCGTATATGCTAATTGGCAAATGGCAATTACTAATGGATTGAAACTTGAAATGTCTTGAAAATTTTATAAACTCATTGATTACTAACTTGATAAAATAAAATAGTGATAATTGTTGGATGATACATTTGGAATGATATTAGCAAAAAAAAAAAAAACATTGATTTGATGGTTTACTTAGATTTTGGACCCGTCTTTTGTGCTGAATATTGTCAAAATTAAAGTTAAATAAATAAATTGGATATTTGATAAAACTAGACTATAATTACTAGACTATAATTAGAATAAATTTTGATTAAATTTGAATTTGAATTGTTCTTTTACTTTAATATATTATATATGACTAACTTACAACCATTGTATATATACAAGTACAATTCAGCTAAAAGCCTTATAGCTCAGCATTGTAACTCAGTAGAATAGTCTGTTCTCGTTAATTAGGAGAACCAATAGAGTTCAAGTCTCTAATTTTTCATTGTTGTAACTATCGAATTATCAACAACAATAAAAATCCTCACACACACATATAGCATTTCTACTCCATAAGTAACAAATTGTCCATATTTAATATTACATATAAATATAGTGAATTCAATTTGAATTTTTTAATATCTTCTAAGTTAAAATGCGTGAATTTACATTTAAATATAATTTAGACATAATCAGAGTATATTTAGAAGGACACTTGTGACTTGGCATAAAGTGAAGTGCATTTAAAATTTAAAGATACTAGATGTTGAATTATTGAGCAAATTCAAATTAAGGATATTTGGCACGAAATTGGAGTGTAATTAGAATCTAATTTTGATTTTTGATTGAGCTTCCATACTTTAATATAATATATATGATATATAATTTTTTTTATTTAAAAATATATATATAGGAGTAGATTGTAGATTCAAAATTTTGTAAACTTTGGATAAACAAATTAGCTGAATTTCTATATGACTTAGTTGTGCGTACTTAAAATAAATAAATAAAAAATTAAACAACCATGTCTTGCGGTATAAATGTAATAACAGTGACCCATAAGATTTACAAAAATAGCATATTCACTTCCTGAATTTTGTAATAAACGCAACTGTAGGGTCACGATCTCCTGGCTCAAGCCCAAATAGTACTAGATCTTGGCCCAATTAACCCTAGTCAATAAATTTGTAGAGAATGAATTGAAGAACTGGGTTTCAGTAAGTTTGATAACGGCTATTATGGTGTTTAATAGCGTTTATAAATGAATCGTGGACGTGATAGTCAATAGGTCCCTTATCCGAGGAGATTCTTCTTTTCTAGTTTCTTAATCCCTATCAAATAATGCCAAAAATCCCTCTCAGTTCTGATTGCCCCCCCCCCCCTCTCATTATGGAAGATATTTACCATTATATAGTCCCTTTGAACCATCCTCCCCCTACACTTGTTCATCATCTAAACCATCACTTGAGTATCTGTCCCATCAAACTTCTTCTTCAGTTTTTCCTGAGTTGTGATCTCCCAGGAAACACTGTTCAGAGGTCTACTCCATATAAATGAGTATTTGTCCCATCAAACTTCTTCTTTAGCTTTTCCTGAGTTGTGATCTCCCAGGAAATACTATTCAGAGGTCTACTCCACATAAATGCGGCCATAAAAGTAGGTACAGTGCATTTAATGTGGTGGTAGCAGCTTTTCTCTAGATATTTGGAGTCTTCCTTCTTCCTCGTATGTTCGTGAGGCGTCTTTGAGTGGTGGGAACTTTGTGGAGAATTATTATAATGGTCCGAGTAAACAATTGAACCGCGTTCAATAGATCCGATGAGGAATATCTCCTCGGAAAGCTTCCCGGTGATTTCTCACACCCAAAACCTTAGTTGGTAAATTCTAGCAATCTTCAACTTCTCATTCATACCTCCTCGAAATTTCAGGTTCTCGAATAAGAACCAGGATCCAATACTTACCAATTTGGACCCTCGCAAGCCCAAGGCCTAGTACACACGAATTTTGGACTTCCGCCCCTACAGTAACAAATATAATTAAATATCTATTTTTCTGTTATGCAATTAGAAACTCTATTACTGTTTAATGAAAAGAAGGTTAGAACATAAATTAGGATAAAATATGGATTTTACTGTATTTGTTACGTTCATAGTAAATGTCAAGGAGAAAATTTTCGTTTATGTGAAGATTTGGAGATAATTGTTACTTCCCCATGCCTTAAGGGTGATTGGTGTAATTTACCATTCCTCTCCTCTCACAATTCTATGGCACGAGCGCTGCATCACATGAAATGAGAGTAGCTTTTGTGAGTTAGTGGCAACTACTATTTCACTACACACTAGTCCTACGAAGGTGCTATTTCATACGAGAGTTAGGATCATGTTACAACTATTGTTTGTCTCCCCTAGCCCCCCTTCTTCCACCCCTAAAATGGTATAACATCACATAGAGTTACCCTAGATGTACTCAAGTTAATTTTATTTTGCTAAAACAAGCTACACCAAATATAATGAACTTTTTTAGTGTCTTATATCATTCTAATCAAATTTTAGGCACTACATTTAACATAAACAACTTGATTTTTCAAGTTGCCCATACGGCCATACTTTGGTGGAAAATTGGTTAAGGACATGCTTGCTTATGATCATATATGTGTGTGTATTTGATAGTTACAACTTACAATGGGAGATTTGAACCTTGAATGTATCTATTGGAAACACCAAAAAACATTAGTTGAGTTATAAAAGACTATTGTTGTGATAATGCTCATATTGATTTGAAGCATCTCCAGCTCCATTTTTCCCACACATGAAATAATTTATCATTTTCCTTCCCAAACATTTTCTTTTTCTTTTTCTTTTTTTGGATGACTCCTCAAACATTATACTTACAACAAACTTTGGAAATAACAATATATTGTTTATTACTTAGTGCCGATCAACAGTGCTTGAAAACATTGATTAAGGTTGAGTTTTACATTGGAATCGATTAGCTCTTTTTGGAATCGATCATGCTAACAAGTGCTCTTAAAGCACTGGTTAAGAATCCAGTTAAAGAAAGTTTTTATGGGAAAAAAAAAAAAACAGTTAATGTTTTGACAGCTTTTTTCATTTCATGGCAACAGTTAGCATAATCATGAATGCAATCTATGCAGATATGGGAAACTTTTTGCACCGCAATTACGTTAGGGGCGTGCTCCACTTGGTTGATTTACTAGTCAACAAATTGATTAACTTAATTGTGTTTTTTTTTTCAAATGCCATAATAGCAAATTTTGGACACTGCTCGAGGGGCAGGCATAAACCCAAAGGATATACGGTTAACATGGGATCCAAAAATTTTCAAGCACTTGATTATACTCCGGCGGTGTGTACGATCTCTTCATTTCACATACTGCATAATTACAGAAAGAAAACCCTTATACTTGTCTTAAGATATACTAGTTTGAAGTTTTGAAATTAAGATCACATGGATCTAATTAAACTTAATACATTATGCAATTTAATTGTTTGTATTCAAGAGAAATGTAGCCTCAAATTATTTTTTAATTTTTTTGCTGAGGAGCAATGTGGCCTCATAAGTAGGCAGGCCAAGCCGGGTAAAATTACTATTACCATCTTTCTTGCATCAGTAGAGCCATGTAGCCCAAACCATGTCAGCAATTATTTAAAATATTTTTTAAATTACAAAAAATGTAGTATTCTTTCCATAGTTACTTGACATAATGCGAGGGGGAAAAAACTTAAAATTTTCCTAAAAACTAAGGCATACATTAACCAAACCCATACAGTAATTAGACAAGTCCATAATCCAGCTATAATTTAAAATTTTCTCAACAAACAAGAAATTGATCTATGTCCATTCATTCTCCAAGATTGCACTAAAATTATTAGTAAGCCAAAACTTGATATAAAGTTAAAAACACTATAACAAAACTGATGAAGAAAGAATATGTCTAATGCCAAGAATGGAAATTATTTTGGAAATGGCAAGGATCTAAATCATACAGAAGAAAGTTCATGAGCCACTCCATTAGCTGTACTTGTGGCATGGGACTTCCATTCTGATGGACTTCAGTCCTGTTTAAACATCCAAGTGATAATTGCTTCACTATTGATAGAGCAGACAACTCTGCGGCTCAGGATTGCAGCAAAATCTGTTTCCAAACACTCCACTAGGTTAGTCTGAGCTTTGAGAAGACTGCAGCAGCATTTAAGAGAAACCCAGGCTTTTAAAATCTCTAATTGCTTGAAGCTGCATTAATTTTCACCTAAAGTTTCCTCTCAAGCTTAGACTCAATAAGAGGCAGGGAGGAAGTATTGCGCACAGGGCACCTTTGTTCAAAACAAAGTTGCTTCCTAAAAAGTCTTAATACTAATGCAACAGAAGAAAAATATTAAATAAAAATTGAGGCAAATAAAATGATGATAACAACACCTCAGTCGAAAACACAAAAGCTACAAAAATCCTTGATTTTGAGATTGATTCAAAAACATAGACATGGTCATCACGGCAATATCTTCTGTCGGCGGCGGGGGGTCTCTCGCTTCACATACATTTTCTCCATTTCATTCAGAGGTCGACTGGAACCATCAGGCAAGCTGACAAATTTCCAGCCACCACCACCTCCACGTTTCCCTCGTGGTCCCATTTTCTCTACCGTGAACTTCCACCCCTCTGAAGGACGGCATCGGCTATACTTGTGGCATTTCACCTCCCCTGCCAACTGCACACAAGCAAAACCATATCATATGAAGGGTTCAAGATACACGCAATATCATATAACCCCTATATATATATATAAGCCATTGGGTACAAACCAACTTCCTCTAATCAAGACACCTAATAAGTTCTGCTTCCTCAATCCTCACCTCATTCATCTGAATGTGTGTGACGATTAAGGAAGCATGACTGGAAAAATAGATGAGCTTGTTTGCCCTTGTAGGAAATCATTTAACTAATTGAAATCCAATAATAGAGAGCACAAAAGCTTATAACAACAATAACAAATGATATATATATATATATATATATTTCACTTGCTTTGTTCCAGGGCAAATGCAAGGAACAAATAGAACTTACTTTCTTTTTGTTGAAGTTCATCTTCTGGAGAAATTCTTGATAAAGCATTTCATCTTCTTTCTGGGATATCTCATAGTGGACTTCATCGAGATTTCTGGTGGTACCATCCCAACCCTCTGGCATGACTTTGAAGTCAGGTTTGTAAGGAAGGGAAGCCACATGGAATTCCCTGTCATGAGAATTAAAAAATCTGCAAGAGGAAAGAAGATAATTAGAATAAGAAATAAAGTTTGTTCTATACAATAAGAGGAAAAATCAGCATGCATCAGCAAGCTAAAGTATATTTGTGGTGAAGATGAACAAATCACCATCTCAGAACAATAAGCTAATGATGAACAATTTGCCAGCTCAAAACTTTGTCTCATTCATATTTACATCAATAAAAAAAATAAAATCGCATGTGAGTGCGTGTAATGTATGTGCTTGCATGTGCTTGCATGTGTACTAGCAATTATGGGATTTACACATGCACATGCACATGCATGCTATAGACTCTAAACCTCGTAATTTTCTAGGTACAATTTATTTTTCACAGCTTATTTAATAGGCCAATAAACTTAAGCTGTACCAAACGGCCTACAGTAATTTTCAAACGTCACCTCAATCCTCGCACTTACTCTCACTCAAAGATTGCTTATTACGATGTCAAGATTTCCATAACCAACAATGTCTAGAATGAGTTCTCAGCACCACCACCAACAAAGAAGGCAATACATTTTTTTAAGATTAAAAATCAGCTGCGTCCATAGCCACTAGCTCTATTCTATCAATTTCAATCCCCAGTCACTGCCACCACTACAACTGACCATCACCCCACATCTACCCATCTAACCAACATGACCAAACACCAGTCCAACCCCCCCCCCCCCCTTCTCTCTCTCTCGAATATGCACCAAAAATTCCAGTTTTAGTATTATTTTTTTTCCATAGGTAAAAGTTCCGGTTTTAATAATGAACTCAATTCTAGCAAATAGAATCTAGTAATTTTGTCAGTTCATAACAATCTAATCAATTAGCAGTATACTATTTTATTTATCAAAATAACAATTTCTGTAATGCATGAGGAAGAGAGTGAATAACTAGTTGTAGTCCAATCTCAGAGCGATCTCAAAATAGAAACTTCAATTTTACTTCTGATGGCTCACTCCACTCAAAAGTCCTCACATTCCTTGATCTCCACTTACTCCACATTAAACATATAGGACCGACCTCCCAAATTTCAATGTTTTGCCAAAGTGTCCTTTCCAGCAAGCCAGTAACTTGTATTTTCAAAGCAAGCAATTTTAAGATAGACAAGCAGACAATTCACATTACAATGTGCATACCCACTGACTTGTATTTCAACTTTATTAATTTAGGTAGTCATTTGTCATGAAGACTAGCGAGAGAAAGTGGCAGGGTGAAAGTAGAAACTTTAATCTGGACTTTAGAGGGCTTATCTGGGGCTTAGCCATTGCCGGATAAGCAGGCCGGATTAGCAATGGGCTGACTAGATATGGGATGCTTGATGAAAATTATAATTTCATAAAACATGGACAATCATTAAATCATGTAACTACCTACATTATCAGTGTGAATGGCTGTAGAAGAATGGTCTTTGGGCCATCAATAGTCCAATACTTCAACATTTTCAAAGTAATTACAAGTTACAACTTCAAATAAGCACAATGCAGTCATTCAAAGATTGGCAGCTAATTCTTCTAAAGAACATATCTTACAAACAAACATGTCACAGAACCTATTTCCAATCAATGTAAACCACACAACATCTACATTTACCAGTCAAAAAATCATAACAACAGAAATAAGTACCACTCTAGTTTGAACTAAGTAATGCTCAAAAGTAATAACTTACTCAGGACAAGTATCAAGCAAGAGCTCAACAGAATCATCCAAAGGATGCCCAAGCTTTTTCTCCTCTTCCTCCTCAAGCTCCTTCAACCAAAGAATGGCATGCACTCTCTGCCTCATAATCCTATAATCCTTGGCTAGCCTCCCAACTGTGTACACCTCGGGGTTCTGTTTGTGCAAGCGATACATCTCGGCCTTCTCCGAGTCCTTCAGATAAGACCCTCTAGCACCAGGCTCTCTTACCTGCTTCAACAGCACACTCATCTCCCGCATCCTCTCACCCCACCCATCCACAAATGCCTTACTCTTTCGATTCTCCGCCTCCAATTCTTTCAACCTATCATCAATTTCTTGCAATGCAGAGATTACCAAAGAATGTGACGTGTCTCCTCCACTAGGTGGGGGTGCCTCACCATCAAAATGCTCCTTGGTCAACCCAGTCGACCAAGAGGACACAGAATCCCCCACCCCAAATCACCTGACGTTGTATTACCAAATGATCCTGCCGCACTCTTTTCCCACTCATCTTTTCCGTCATTTTCACCAGATTTTGCTGAAAAGGCTCTCAAGTTGATTGCATCATTTCTCAACTTGGTTTTTGTTTTGTCTGTCAAAACTCTGGCTGTTGTAGTGCTTGAGCCTAGTGAAGTGGATGACAATCGGGATATAACAAGGTGCAGATTTTGCATTGTTTCAGCAATCTCCCGCAAAAGTGGAATTGTTATCCCCGTCTATAATGCAGCGCCACAACCACAAAGGATCCTGGAACCAAAAATATAAAAACTAAAAACTAGCAAAATATAGAGGCCAATGAGCTCTAGCTCAAATGGCAACATTGCAGTCAAGACCCAACAGGTGCATGTGTACTAGTATATATGCATACGCACAGACAAGAATAAGATTAAAAAATTAAATTAAATAACAAATTTAAAAAGGAAAAGATTAGTGCACTATGATATGTAAGATTAAGAAGCCCAAAAATCTATTTGGTAGCTAAGAAACCAGATAAAAGAAAAGGAAATTATATATCTCACGTTCAAAAAAACAAAAAAGTTCTCCTGACCAGTATAAAGAAAAGCCTAATCCCAACTATTCTAAACGCATTGTGTAAGAAATTTTTTTTTTTTTCCTTTTTCTTAATATTCCTTTCATTAGGTTCAAATGTTTAAATCCCATTTTCTTTTCTCTTCCAACCAACAGGGCCGGCCCTTCCCTTAGGCGAGTTAGGCAATTGCCTAAGGCCCCCAAAAAAAATCTGGCACATCCTTTTAACCAAAAAAACAAAAAATTTGGTAAATCCTATTAAACATTGGTTCTAAACAAAATCATTGACCAAAAAACAACCAGATAAACTACAAATCCGGTCTAAGGGATTAACCACAAATCAAAACAAATAAATCCACTCAAAACCCTAAAAATTTTACCTTTCTCTCTACTCTCTGCTCTCCGCCCCTCTCTAGTCTCCAGTCTCCACTGTTCAGCCTGTTCTCATCTGCTCAACAGACAACAGCTCAAGGCTCAAGCAAGGCAGCAAGCTCGAAGCTCCTCCGCCTCAGCCTCTCTCTGATTCTCTGCTCTCCGCCTCTCTCAAGTCTCGACTGCGCACCTCACCGTATCAGGTTCTGAGGTTCAGGAATCAGGTATAAAATTATAAATATTTGTTAAGAACTTAAGATAACTTTGTTTATTTGGGCCCTCCCTGGCTGGTTTTGTAACTTTGTTTATAACTTATCAGTTTATCATTATGGCTGCCTGGACCCTCCATGGACTGGGCGTTAAGTTTGGGCCTTCAAGGTTTTTTTTTTTTTTTTTTTTTTTTTTTTTGGGTGGCTCTTCTATACTACTATTTAAGGGGCTGCACCTGTTTGAACCGGATTTTTTTTTGTTCCAAAATACCCACACATTTCTATATTTAAGTAGAGACAAAACTAAAGGATAATTTAGTAAAATTATTTTTTTTGGTTCCAAAATACCCACACATTTCTATGTTTAAGTAGAGAGAAACTAAAGGATAATTTGGTAAAACTATTTCTTTTAACTATTGCATAAATATTGCCTACAAAATAGGACTATTTTTTATTCACGTATTTGAAATGCTCCAACTATCCTATTTCCTTCCATCAATAAACTCACATTTGCTTTTTTTTTTTTTTAACCTTTATCAAGGCTTAATCGATTAAACATTAATAAATTTTTTTTTTTTTAATTTGCAATTTCTTGCACTAATCTCACATAGAGCAAAAAGAAAAAACTGCTCCCACGAAGAGCCAAAAAAAAAAAAAATATATATATATATATATATATGCTCCCACGTAAAACACTATCTACAAAATAGGACAACACTCCCAGTACACGTTGGTTTTCAAACTCAAATTGCTTATTTTTCAATTCTCCAACTCTCTCAAACTCCTTTCACCCACCTCTTTGCTTCAGATTTCACTACAAACAACAACAACAATAGATAGATTTGAGGTAAGCTCTTTAAACTTTTTTTATTTGGAGGAAAATCTTTCAATTTTATTTAAACTGATTTTGGGCCACATCAAACAGCTTCTATTTCCCTGAGGGCCACATCCACCAGGTTCGTTTTCTTAACTCTAACTCTGATTTTTTTTTTTTTTTTTGTCTTTCAATTTTTTTTTTTTTGGAGGAAAATCTTTCAATTTTAAACTGATTTTGGGAGATTGAATAGATTCTATTTTCCTCAAGGCCACATCCAGCAAGTTCATTTTCCTAACTCTAACTCTATTTTGTTTTTCTTTCAATTTTTTTTTGAGAGGAAAATCTTTCAATTTTAAACTGATTTTGCATTTCTCACTTCGATTTCTCTCTCTATTTGGCCATGTTTTGCTTATTGTTATTTCGAGACTTATTGAATATTTTCTGGTCTATTGATGTGTAGGCTTTGAGGTCAGTACTACTTAGCTTCATTCTTCTCTACATTATTATCTGCTCTATTGTTTTACATTATTTACTGACATTAACGTGATAGATAGACCAAAAAAAAAAAAAAAAAACACATTCAAACCCACGTTCAAACGTTTCTCAAAAAAAAAAAAAACCACTTTCAATTTTTTTGTTTATTTTTTTTAAACCACTTTTAATTCTGTAACAAAAGTTTCGGATAAAAAATAAAAACCACGTTCAAATTTTCCCTAACAAAACCCCACGTTCAATTTTTTTTTTTTTTTTAAACCCCCACTTTCAATTCTAAAACAAAAGTTTCGGATAACTCCCAAAAAAAAAAAAGTTTTGGATAAAAAATAAAAACCACGGTCAAATTTTCCCTAAAAAAAACCCCACGTTCAAATATATTTTTATTAAAAAAAAAAAACCACCTTCAATTCTATAACAGAAATTTCGAATAACTACTCTGCTAAAAAAACTGAAAGTTAAAAAAAAAAAAAAAAAATCCAAAAAATTTCAAATACCACGTCCAAACCCAACCCACGTTTAGATTACCCAACCCATGTTTAGATTCTTAAAATAAAAAAATAAAAAAAATATGTTATCTTTGAAAAGAGTTTCGGATAACTACTCTACAAAAAAAAACTGAAGTTTGCTAAAGAAAGAATTAGTATACTGACATTAACGTGATTATCGTAACGGTGATGAAAAATATTACTTGAAATCCATTTTTTATAATGGTGACTAGCCTCTGAGCACGCGCTCACGCGCGTGCTCAGAGGCTCTTCTATTTCTTGGGTAAAGGTTATTTAGAGCATTTATTATAATTTGGGATAATTACAATTTCCAATCACAAAAAAAAAAAAAAAAAAAAAAAAAAAACTAGGGGTGTGATGATATCCATAATTAATCATCACACCCCTAGGTTTTATTTTATTGTGATTGGAAAATGTAATTATCCCAAATTATAATAAATGCTCTAAATAACCTTTACCCAAGAAATAGAAGAGTCTCACGCGCGTGCTCAGAGGCTAGTGTTAATAAGTCTTGTGTCAGTGTTATGGCTTTACTTAAATTTTTGTTATGCTTGTGCTTAATTTTTTTTTAATTTATGCAGGTTGAGATTTCTAAAAACTTGTTATTGTTCAGTAAAACTACAACAATACTTTTTATATAAATTAAGTTCTATTTCTCATTTGTTCTACACTTGAAAATTATTTTTTATTTTAATCTTTATAAATATATTGTTTAATTAGAAATGTCTACTAGAAAATATGCATTTGGATATGAAAAACTTAAAAAAAGAAGAAAAATTAATTGAGTATAAAAAATGATGAATGGATAAATTTGTTATTAATAAAAAAAAAAAAATATAACACAAAATTTAGATGAAAATATCACAAATGAGCAAGAAATTCACCAAAATAATTTAGAAGAAAACGATGTTCAATTTCGCAATACAACAAATCTTGATAATGAACTTCAAAATAATTTAGAAGAAAATGAAAATAATGATGAAAAATATAATATAAAAATATTAAATAAATATTAATTTAATTAATATATGAGTATAAAAAATGTCTCATTTTTAGTTTTCACCTTAGGCCCCAAAATGTCTAAGGTCGCCCATGTTTCCCTCTCATCCTCTCTTTGCCTCAACTCACGTCACACTGTACTCCATGGCTGACCACCAAGCTCTCTTTCTAAACCTCCATGGCCAGAGCTTTTCAAGCTCATCACCTCCAACCACGCACCACTGCCGAAACCTAGCCAAAATCAAATCACAACCACCACCACGGCCAAAACCCAGCCAAAATCAAATCGCAACAAAAACCCAGAAGCCCACCAAATCACAAATCAAATCACACCCACCGAAATCAAAGCACAAAACCCACAAAACAATTAAAATCATAAAATGAAAACACTGAAAGTGAACCCATTGTTAAAAAAACATATATTGGTTTTGTTATTATATTTTAGAAGAAGAATCATCTTGTTGAACTAATTTTAGATCCAAATTAATCAAACACATACCATAAGCAAGAATGATAGACTGAAAGCAAAGCAAAAAAAATGGTATTTCCCAGAAAAGTGTTTTCAGAAAATAGAAAGAGTAAGCAAAATATAAAAAACTATTTGCTTCATAATTTCAAATAAATGAATAAATAAATAACCAAAAATCACACACCATAATTCGATGAAACCTCGTGAGCCATAATTTCACCTAAAAGGATCGTCTGAGTTAAGAGGAAGAGATTTTCATAGTCTTTGGCTTGACAACACAATCTTTGATTTCCTTTCTTGACGTGGCTTTCGCTCACTCCTCTCCTGTCAGCCTAGGTGACGTATAAAGAGAAATAAAAGGAAGAAGAACAAAGCACCGCGTAAAAAATAAGAAAAGAAAAATGGTGAGAGAAGAAAGACGGACCGAGATCAGGTGCACTGTCGTAGATATTTTTTTTTACATTTTTTACTCCCTTTTTTTTTAACTTTTTAACTCTTCTTTAATATATTTTATTTAATGGTTGAGATTGAAAGTTGTTTTTTCAACTTTTAATCTCAACAATTAATTACAATTGCATCAGAGTATTACATCTGAATCTGAAAAAAACAAAAAGACCTAGACATACACATGCACATGCACATACACATACATAAGCACGCATAAACACATACACATACATATACACATACAATATATTGAATATATAAAATTAACAACTTTAGGTCGTAATTTATAAATATATTGAGTATATAAAATTAACAACTTTCACATATGTATATTCGCAAGATAATTTTTTAGGGGAACTTATTATCTTTTAATTTCCAATGAGTATACAAAAGCTGTCTAATTTGATATTAAACATGTAAAAAAAAAAAACAAATTAGACAGCTTTTGTATACTCATTAGAATTTAAAAGATGATAAGTTCCCCTAAAAAATTATCTTGCGAATATACATATGTGAAAGTTGTTAAACAAATTTGAGAAAACAAAAACTATCTTGTTTCTATAACTACTAGACTGATTGACAAATTCTGTTGGTTTTTAAGAGCATCATTGGATTAACTCAAACATTTGGGAGAGCCAACTTCTATTTTTGTAGCTAAATATAAGTTTTTAATACTTAAACATAATATAAAATATTTTTTTTTAAATTTTGGGGACATGCCCCCCAAGCCTTACTATAGCCCCACCCTTGGTTTGGACTACAGACATAGAATATTACAATTTTACAAAGGATTCACTAGACTATCACTTGAACCTTATTACTATGCTTTTATTCAAGGTTCAAGTAATAGTTTAGTAGTAATAGCATTTTTGTGGTGCTCTATATCTGTGATTTAAACTTTAAACCTCATTTCCCTCTTACCATTATCTACCTATTAAACAAAAAAAAAAAAAAAAAAAAAAGGGTATGGTAATAGTGTCGTACATGAAAAAAAAAAAAGAGAGTAAAATTTAAAAAATTATCCCTACCCAAATAAGTTTTTTAAAATATAATTTTTTTTTTTAGAAACAAACAGCTACGCACAAGAAATAGTGAATGAGATTCTTTTTTTTTGGAGAGAATTTCAACTTATGGCATCCACTCCTAATGATAGCTCATTATCATAAAACCAAGACACCAATAAGATTTTAGTGTAGGCGGGGATTGAACCTTAAATCTCTAATACAATCATCAGAGACTTTACCGGTTGAGTTAATTGGAACCCACAAATGAGATTCTAATATAGAGGCACACCACAATTATATATTCGTGAGAGTGAGACATTTATTTTCTCTTATAGTAATTCTTTCTAAGTTTTTCTATTATATATAGTTGTAAACCAAACCAACTTGTAACGAATGTATTTTATATTTTTTCATATTGGATGTTTACATTTTTTGGATGTTTACATTTGTTATCCTGGATTTGCAAGTAGGTATAACGATATTTACAGTAAAATACATGAAGTTTGGGAGACATTTAATTAAAAATCAATAAAAAAATATAGGTTGTTTCTCAGAAATAAAATAAAATAAGGTGGCAGACTGGTAGACATTTGTTTTACAAATCTTCGGTTTACGAAATAACTCAACCAAATTAATTGTACTTTGATTCTCAAAAAAAAAAAAAATTGTACTTTTTTTTCGTGGAACTCAAATAAATTGTACTTCTTCTTCTTTTTTTTATTTTTTTAATATTTTTTTTATTGTACTTCACATTGTCTTCTTCACCGTGTCATTGCATGTCCATTTTGGTTCTATTAAGCCCAGTGGTGGAAAGTTACATCAGAATATAATTATTATCCACCATTGTCCCCATCAATAACTATTTCATGGCCTACCTATCATCACCGATTCACTATTATTTTAAAAGCGATCATCCATATTTTATTTTTTTTTAAAAGTAATTTGATAAAAATATAGTTTAAAATTTATGATAATTTGGAGGTCAATTGTAGATACTCAATTTTGCACCCATGATTTAATCATGGAAGATGACTAGAGTGACCATCTATATACAAAAAAAAAAAAAAAAAAAAAAAAAAAAATCATTCTTGCTTCACATGCATCAAAATGATCTTGAGATTCTAATAGTTGTAACAATGTTTCCGATTTCTAAATCGAACCATCGAATCAAAAGATATCGCATGATCAATTTCACACGGTCCATATGCATTGGGTCAAGGTAGAGTTGACCACACACGATTAATTTAAATTAATTCTGATTGGCTAAACAATTAAAACTAATTAAATAATTTTGTGATTGGTTGACAATAAGTGTTTAAAATGGGGATGTATGCATGAGAATAAAAAGGATGATTGGATAATAATAAAATTGTGGATAATCTGAACTTTCTCAAAATTTATTTTAAGGGATTTATCCAAAAGATAATTGTTCTTAAAAAAGTCTGAATTATCCTAAAAAGAGGTAAAAAATCATAGATGGAGGATGAAAACATGTCTAGGTACAAGGACTGACCAAAAAACCCTAGAAGGAGAGACCAAATGGCACCCAAACACGAATTGCCATCATGTGGGCTTTGGCCCAACGGCCTTCGGGTAACAATAATGCACACCCTTTTCAATCTTTTCGCAAAAGGATGCGGTCGGATTCAAACCCTAATCATCCGTACCTATTTTTTAGAGTCTTCTGGCCTCTATAAATAGAGACTGAACCTCATAATTTAGCACATTTTTTTTTTTACGCTCTGAGAAGCATACGTTTTTTACTCTAAAACCACACATATTTTCTGATCCTCTCTGTGAGTGTTGTTGCAAAATTAGGTTTTTTAGGTTTTAAAGAGAATTGAACAAATTTCTTTGAATCCTAAAACATTCTCTCAAGAACAAAGTGTGCTCATGCAAGAGGTTGTTTCTTTCACCCTTTTTTTTCTTTATGCTTCTTTTTATGTTGATGATTGTTTTATCTGTAGCATGAACTATTAATCATTGTTTTGTTTAAAGCATGATTGTTTATATGTAATTTTTTTAATCTCTTTCTTGAATGCCGATAATCTGCATGTGAACAATTATTTTCTTAAAACCAAAACAAATCTGCACCTTTATAAGATGTAGATCTGAATTTTTCTCAAAACCATAATAGATCTGCATCTTTATAAGATGTAGATCTGATTTTTTTTTTTCTCAAAATAAAAACATATCTGCATCTTTATAAGATGTAGATATAATTTTTTTCTCAAAATAAAAACAAATTTGCATCTTTATAAGATGTAGATCTGACTTTTTCTCAAAATGATCTAACTTTTTTCTCAAAATAAAAACGTATCTGTATCTTTATAAGATGTAGATCTGACTTTTTCTCAAAATAAAAATGGAGTTGTATCTTCATTAAATGCAAATCTGAATTCTTCTCAATTAAAAACTGATTTGTATCTTTCTTAAATACATATATGATTTTCTTAATACATGCAAATTGTTGAAATAAGGAAAGAAATTGTGTATTATTGTGTTTGTATTTATTTTAATTTATGATTGCATAAATTCATATTATGAGTGAAACTCTCTTCTTAAAAGAAAAATCATTTTCATTTTTTTAAAATATTACAAGACAGATATGAATTTTTGTCATCAAAAACCATCTTTTTAAATATTACAAAACAGATTTGAATTTTTGTCATTAAAAATCATCTTTTTAAATACTATAAAACATATATGATTTTTTAATAAAACAGATATGATTTTTTAATATTACAAATAAAAATCATTTTTTTTTTAAATACTACAAAACATATATGATTTTTTAATAAAAGAAGAGACTTCATTCATAAATAAATTTATGCGATTTACTTTTGTGTCACATGTTCAACATATCATTCATGACGTGCATAATTAATATAGTACATTAGTCACAAGAGTCTAGAAGATTAGACTTTGTCTAGGCAGAATGGGTGCCTAACACCTTCCCATTCCTAACCTAGCCTCCGGATTTAAGTCTTTGGCTAAGTAGATCTAGCCTTATCTTTGTTTGTTTTGGGAAGAATGTAACTAAGACAACAAGCCATGTATTTTTGGTAGATTGTAACTAGGACTCAAAATTATGTAACTTTCAAGTTTTCCAAGATATGTAATTTTTATTCAATCAATGAATGGAACAATTCAGTCATGTATTTTGTAATTAGTTTTTTTTTTCTTTTTTTTTTTTGTATAAAAAAATGAAAGTAGTGACTCTATACCACTTACCCAAAAAGAGAGGTGCCCTAAAAAGCACTAAAAAATCTCTCTTTTTTGAGAGGCAATTTCCCCATCTCTCACACCAATATGGTCACTTTAATTGAAATATGGGTTAATTACAGTTTATATATTGGTTAATTACAGTTTATTTATTTACAATGAGACCTGATTTCATGTTGCCCAATCGCAATTTAAAAAGTATCATTACCTTCTTGAAGTTGGTTCCATTACATAGATATTATCCAATATATAAAAAGGGCATTTAAAAACAAGATGTAAAAGGGATATTTAAAAAAATGGTTTAACTTACCTCTAGTATTTTTTTAACTGAAATTTCTTTTTATTTTAATGAAAAATTGCCACATCACCTATTAACTAAATAAAATATGGAGATTAATACTCACTACCACTTGCCATCGTGTATTTAAAACAAAAGGAAACTTCCAATTAAAAAAGTACTGGTAGTAAGCCATACCCTTTAAAAAATTATAGAAGTTGCTTATGCTATGGCATAAAAACACTAAAGGAAAGCCCTAAAAATTGATTTAGTATAAATGATATAATTTATTAAAGTGGTACTTTTCAAAATTATGGATAAGATTTGAAATTGTAATTAACCCTATACATATCATTTAAAATAATATTATATCTTATACTATATAATAAATGTTTGAATACCCATCGCACACCCTTGGTGCTGATGCAATGGTCACTCCACATATATAAGTGCTTGTGGAATGTGGGAGGTAAGGTCCGGAGTTTAAGTCTTTAAGACAGAGTTTCACACACATATACATTTAGATTAAGTTAGAGTAGAATTTCTATTTTGTATGTTAAAAAAAAAAAAGTTTGAATGTTAAAAGTTTCAAATCATACTATATCTCTATTTAAAAAAAATTAAAATATGATCCTAAAAAGTTATGAGTGACTAGACTCATTTATATGGTTAGTGATTACACTCATTTTTTAGCCAAGTGGGTAATGCTTTGAAAAATATATACTTAATAAATTATATAATTCCCTTATAGTTTGGTTAGTCCATTTACACTCTAAATTTTAGTAATTTTCTAATTAAAACCTTTAAAATTATAAATCATTTCAATTCAAACCTTTAATGAATCTCTATAAATTAAAAGTAATAGAAATCACATAAATTGCGACTAAAACCTATTTAATTACAAAATTTTAGTTTATGCAAAAATATACAGTATCTAATATACTATTTAAGAATTATGATATAATAAGTAATTATTTAACTATTATCACCAAAATATTCATAATAAATTACATTTTTATACAATATCATGTCCAAAATACATCATATCATAGACTATGCAATAAAAGTTGTATTGTACACCTTGTGGCTGCATCAAGTGGACGCCCTCTTTTTTTTTTCCCTCTCCTTTTGTCACGTGGCTCAATATAAGTTCATTAAATAATTACCATAATTTATTTATGTGAAATTTTATAACCGAAAATTCAAAAAATTTAAAAATTTTACTACTAGAAATTTTCAAAATTTTAAAAATGTTTCAATATTTATTTTATATTATTTTAATAATCTTGCATTTTTTTTTATAATAAACTTTAGGTTGTATATGTCATGTGTTCACTACATAACTCAATTTAAGTATTATAAGTGATACAGTAGAATTTGATGGTGTTACTTTTATTATAAGTACATTACAATAATGAAACTCTATCACCAAAGTTTTGAAAAGATTAAAATAATACTCCAATTAACAATTAATTATAAAAAATTTCAAGATTTTTAGCAGAAGTTTCCTTATTTATTTTTAAGTATTTTAATATATTACAATAATTGGTTTGTTATAATAAAAAATTGTACTTACAAGATGTGCATATGTCATGTAACTTAATTTTTTTCCATTTATTTTTAAAGTATTTCATTTTTAATTTTAATTTTATTATTAAAACATTTTATTTAGTTTATGTTGGAAATTTTAGTAAAAATCAATGGAAAATAAAATTTTTAAATTAAGCATAGAGGCACAAATTCATTGTTTCCCTTCGGATGATATTTGCCCTTGCTAAATTGAGTTTACTAATGGGTTCCAAGAAAATCACTCCAATGATATAACTAAGGTCAAATTCTACAAGTAGCAATCTTGGAGAACCTTAAGAATTTATTTATGATCGTGCAAAATCTATACATACTCTAAAAGCATAAAAAATACCATTAATTACTTTTAAAAACTGAATATGGATCTCTATTTATAATCAATGAAGAGCTGCCTTTAAAAAGGCACACCTATATTGTCTTTTGGTGATATAAGTATTTTAAAACATTGTCTTTGTGTTTATGCGTGTGTGTTTCTAAAAAAAAAATTGACTTGGTTGTTATTAGCCATTAGAGATTGAAACAATATCTTTTCCCTCGTCTTGTGCAAAATATTGCAGAAAACACTTATGCAATTGGCTTACTCGGGTAGCCTACGAGTGAGTCTCTACTCAAGCTTGCTTGTACGCTCTTGTGACTTGCATGTTTAATCCTGTATCCCGCTCAAGCTTGCTCGAATAGCCCCCACTAAAGTTCCATTTTTGAAACACAGTTTCCTAATCGACGCTTTCATTGAGTAGCCCTGGTGCTCACTCGAGTGAACAATTAAAAATAATTTTATTTTATTTCATTATTAGTACTAGTGTGTAACTCGTGCATATGTGTATCTGTGCACATGCATAGATACAATTAAAAACGATCACAATTACACTGTTCAAATTATACATTTTTTTTAGAAGAGGTTCAAATTATACACGATAGCTTTTACTTTTTTTAAACCACACACACACACACACACACACACATATATATATATATATATATGATTTATAATTTAATTGGATTTTGACTTTTTGATTTTTGCACCCAATAATTCACTTACCACAAAATTTTAAAAATTAGATAGACACGTTATGCAACATTGGACTCCAATTGAAATCCAATTTAGAATATAATTAGATTTGGACTTTTTAATTTTAACAATCAATAATTCACTTAGTACAAAAATTAAATAGGACATGTGGCACAAAATTTATAATCCAATTGAAATTTAATTGGATTTTCTCTGAGTTTTGGCTTTTAATATATATATATATATATATATATATATATATATATATATATATATATATATATTTTCCTACTTTCAAATTAAGCACTCACATGTTATAACTTACATGTATATCCACAAATATACAACAATTTATATACAATTCTTAATTAAATTGTGCATCGTACTAGCATAACATTAATAAAGGCTAAATTGCAAACTACACTCCTAAGGTTTGGAGTGTTTATATTCTATACTTTGAAATTTTGGAATTTGAATTTTACCCCATGAAATTTTATTTTATTTGCATAACAACCCCTCAAGTGCGACATAAACTTGTTACGTGTGTTTAGTTTGTCCAAAAAATTATGCCACATCATTTTTATGGCCTAAAAAAATATAATTAAAAATGACATGGCATAACAAAAATGAAGTGGTATCATTTTATTGGATGAATTAAACACACATGACAAGTTTATATGGCACTTAACAAAAAATATAAATGGAAGGGTGCTGATACAAAAAGAAGAGAACTTTAGGAGGTGAAATTCTAATACTCAAACTTCAAGGGGTAAAATCCAAACACACCCAAATTTTAAAAATATAATTAGCAACTTAGCCTATTAATAAACTATAAAAACAAAACTGATAGTTCTAACACACTACATATTATTACCTAGCGGCAACATATTAACAAATAAATTTTCTTTGATCAAGACACAAAAAATCTCATACATATAAAATGAGCTAGAACTTGAAATGGGATATCCTTCAATTAAAACGAATATATATATATATATATATATATATAAATTAAAAAATACTACATTATATAATATCTTTAAGTTATAAATTAGAATACAATGATTATAAACGTTTACTTTGTACATATATTTCATCAAATTGACTTTGATGATCAAATTTTGTTGATAATATTCCCAAAAGCCTATTTTATCTTATGTAAAAAGAATGTTATTTCAAACATGCTTGAGGAAGGAGGGAAAAATGTAATTTCAATTACTTTAGTCTATATCAAAGAAGAATTACGACATAGAAAGATCAAGAAACAACACATTCCATATATCAAATTTAGATTTTAGTCAAAGAAAGAAGCTAAATATAAGTATTATGTTGACATAGTATAATGTTTACACATGATGTGATCCACATAATATTAAAAAAAAATGTCACATATAGGATTTATTAAGTATGACCTATCACCTATGGATGTACTTTGATCGGATAGAGCCAAATCCATAAATATGTCCAATATTGGCCACTTGTATTTGTAAGCAGATGCTGTGATCTGTTAGCGAAAAAACAAAACAAAACAAAAAAAACAAAAAGAAAGAAAGTAGTAGATGATGAACGACACGATTTGCTGTCCATTCCGGATACGCCACATGCCTTGGATTCCAAAATTCAACTGTTTATTCTAAAAAAAAAAAGTAATCTCTTTCTGTTATGTGTGTTACAGTCTTTCATCAAAAAAATGTGTGTTACAGTCTTTTGTTTTCACAAATAAATTTCATAATTTATTGGATTGTTAAGTAGGTATTGGTTTTTATATGAAGTCACTCATACCACTTTATTTTCTAATTATTTTTTATTAATATAATAAAATTTAAATATATAACGTTCATTTGAGGATAATTATTTTTTAACATTAAATTAAGAGCAGGATTTGAATACAAAGCATTTATTCAAAAAAAAAAAAAAAACTTTACTAATTAAGTTAAATGGAATCCATTTATTATTTATTATTGTAGGGGCGAAAGTCCAAAATTCATGTGTACTGAGCCTTGGGCTTGCGAGAATCCAAATTAATAAGTATTGGATCCTAGGTCTTATCCGAGTACCTGAATTTCCGAGGAGGGATGAATGAGAAGTTAAGAACTACTAAGATTTACCAACTAAGATTTTGGGTGTGGGAAATAACCGGGAAGCTTTCCGAGGAGATATTCCTTCTCGGATATACTGAACGCGGTTCAATTGTTTATTCGAACCACTATAGTAATTCTCCACAAAGTTCCCACCGCGCAGAGATGCCTCACGAACATACAGGGAAGAAGGAAGACTCCAAAATATCTAAAGAAAAGCTGCTACCATCACATTAAATGCATTGTACTTGCTTTTATGGCCGCATATATGTGGAATAGACCTCTGAACAGTGTTTTCTAGGAGATCACAATTCAGAAAAAGCTGAAGAAGAAGTTTGATGAGACAAATACTCAAGTGATGGCTTAGATGATGAACAAGTGTAGGGGAAAGATAGTTCAAGGGGACTATATAATGGGAAATATCTTCCATAAGAAAGGTAGAGAGCAATGAGAACAGAGGGGAGATTGGCGTTATTTGAGAGGGATTAAGTAACTAAGAGAGAAAAATCTCATCGGATCGGGGATTTATTGATTATCATGTCCATTATTTTCTTGAAAAACACTATTAAACACCACAATAACCGTTATTAAACTTATTGAAACCCAGATCTTCAATCCGTTCTCTACAAATTTATTGACTTGGGTTCATTGGGTCAGGATCCAGTACTATTTGGGCTTGAGCCAAGAAATTGTGACCCTAGAATTATAAACAAATCTTTGTGAAAATAATTATGTTTGAATACTTATTGATTAAAAATGTGTTAATTTTCGTGGTCTTGAATCTTGATCTATGTTAGTGCTGGGAATATTTGGTGCTAGAAGTAAAGATTACACATTTGAATCGAGATTTGATAATAATATATATAAAGCAGGTAAATATTTTAATGATGTTAGGAATAGAAGTACCAACGATCTCGATCAAACTAATGAATTTAATGAGATGTTTGTATCAATTAATGCTAATGTTATGATTAGGAGTGTAACCTAGACAAAAAAAAAAAAAAATGTTAGCTAGGAGTAGGAATGGAAGACATAATCATATATATATATATATATATATATATATATATATATATATATATATATATATATATATATATATATATATATATATATATATATATATATATTTATATATATATAAAAGTTTGGAGTGAATTTGATCAAAGTTGATAAGCCTAGCAGTCTAGCATAGTGCGCATTCACCAAACTCAAAGATAAAGGAATAGATGGAAAGTGAGAAATGATAAAGAAAAGGCAAAAATGCAAAATTGACCCTTTTAACTTTCATTAGTTTTCATTTCAATCCTCTAACTTTCAGTTTTGTCAATTCAGTCCTCTAACTTTCAATTTTTGTCAATTCAAGGCCCTGTTACAACTCAGTTAGTGTTGCCGTGAGATATGCTTGAAATGACGCCATTTTATTCTCTCTCTCTCGCTCTTTTTTTTTTTTTTTTATAAACATTTTATAAATTCGAAATTAAAAGAAAATAAGAAAAATCTTTAAAAAAAAAAAAAAACATTAAGGATCGGACCTGACCCGACCAGGGCACCCTTCCCCTGAATCAAAATAGTCCATGCATTTACATTCCCACCTTTGAACTCGTTCGGCATATCACAGATTAAACAGCACAATATCTCTTCTTCTTTTTTTCCTAATGACTAATAGGCCAATATCTTTTGTATTGAAAAGAAGTATAATCAATTAGTCCATACTTGTATGCTATTTTACATGGAAGAGTTAAAATTAAGTAAATCTGTCAGACACATGACAGAGCCATACCTTTTTTTTTTTTTTCTAATGAATAATTGGCAATATATTTTATTTTGCAAAGAAGTAAAATTGATTAGTACATACATGTATGCTATTACCATAGAGCCTTCTAAATGAAGTAAATCTATCAGACACAACTACATGTTCACTTTGAGACATGTAACTAAATGGAATACCTGACAAATGAAGATATAAATACTACTTGGTTTACTAGAATTCCCAACTTAAAATGCTCCTAAAGCGAAGCATTGATCTTGGGCAAAATGTATTATGTAGAAATTTCAATTATCTCATGCAATAGAACAAGATAACTAGTCCATTCTACGGATAAACAAACTCCCTTATGTCCTAACAATCGGAGGTTAGACCAGTTGTAGAACCAGATATACACCAAATCCTCTCACGTGTACGTAAGTCCACGCAATATAGCATTTCAGACAGATTGAAAAACTACATCCACTTTCTTATAGAGCCAGACGAGCACAATTAACAACATCGAACACCTTACATAAAACCCAATTCCTAGATAGTAAAGAAGACTTACATCTGACCTTTTTTTTAATAAACTATTCTTTCAAAGAAAAGAATAAACATGAGAATCCAGCCCTTGAAAATTAATCTTAGCTAGCTGCAACACTTCTCAACTCCCAATCCCAACTCGAAACAAAACCCGTCACTTTTCCGTAACAGTCAAATACTGAAAACCTATCATTAAAATCATGATATGAATCCAACTAAATCCAGCTGAGAAGGATAGCGTGTTTAAATTTCCTTTCTCCCAAACAATTAATTTAAACAAACTTCAGTATTGTTCTTATCCAACTGAACAGCTTATCGGCTTATCAGTCAAACTTACCATGCCTTACACAAAGTTTATGTAAAGCCACCAATTCCTAAATTTATGATAAGCCATCAATCATTAGAGCTGTGGTTGCTAATTAAATTAGCATATTGACTAGTCAGCTTGTTGGGAAAAATCATGGGACAAACTTCGAATAATTTTACTATTTTAAATAGAGATTACAATATTTAGAGATACAATTTGAGTGAAAAAAAATTCTCTTTTTCTTTTCATCTCTCTTCTTCACTGTGTATTTTCTCTCACTCTCTTTATTTTTCTTTTCTCTTCTGCTTGCTCTCACTCACTCACGCAGTTCTAGTCCTTACGCTTTGGGACTTCACTTCTTTTCTTCCTCTCTGCCCAAATGGCCGAATGGCCTCTCCCTTTATTACTTCATCTTTTCCTTCTTTTCTCCTTTCACACTCTTCACATCAAGTCACATTAAATGCAAGCCAACCTATCTTGACTTTGCTTCAACCAATTTCTTTTCTTCAGCTCTCCCATACCCGAATAACCCTTGCTTTTTGCTTCTTTCTTTTCTTTCTTCCTTCAGCGTGTCCAACACGCCTAAGCCAACCAACCCCAATAACTCATCCTGACTTTTGTACATAATGAAGAAAAGTTAAGAAACATCAAAGACATGCTCATTTTAAATGAGAATGTCTATTACGTGGGCTGGACTTATGGTGCACTGCACCCAACACAGCTTAATCTAATTCAGTGAACATGCTCACCATTATCTTGCAAAAACCACCGAATTTGACTAAGTCCATATCCAACAAATCCAAATTAGTCAAATTCTAGTATCACATAGTCGGCTATTTCAGATTCACAAACTGTACTCATTAAGGAAAAAAAATTAATTAAATTAAATTAAATTAAAATCCTCACCGCTGTGAATATAGTATATATTATTCCGTACAATATACCAGTAAGCTAAATATTATGCTCAAATTGAAAATTTGAACTGCAGAGTGCAGAGAAGTTTTCGTTCCTGCTCTGTTTGGCTGCCGAGAAAAAGAAAAACGAAAACTAGTTTCTTAACTAATAATATAGTCTTCTTTGATAGGTTTCCTATAACTTAAAAAACCTGAGACGCAGAATTTCAAAATTCGAATCTCGTTTTCTTTTTCTAAGTTGCCAAACGGAGCACGAATTCAAAGAAAACAAATACATAAAAAACAACAAATAAATAAATAATAATTCGCTCATAGAAAATGCATTACCGACGTGAATTTCGGAAATCTCGCTATAACGCTACGAGTCTGAGCACACGAAACGAAACGAAACGAAACGCAAAGTTTGTTTGTTTGTTTGTTTTTGTTTTTGGTTATATTTAGATGACCATCAACGAACACAGCTATAGCAATAACAAGCTAGCAGCAAGACGTAAACAATGGAGGAAGCATATTCTTATTGGAAACCAAATGGAAACTGTTTTACGAAGCAACTCTCGACGCGAATTTCGGAAACATTTTGTTAAGAAATGGAGATTCGGGATTCAGAGAGAGCACAAAATAGTACTGCGTTTGATAGAATGAGAATATCTGAACATAATATATATATATATATATAGATACAGAGATAGGTTCAAGTTACACCTGGTGTAGATCTAAAGAGTTACACATTTTTTAAACCATTGGATTTAAGTAGATTCAACGGTCAAAAAAAGACTCTCATTAATACTAATAATGAGGCATTCTATACTTATCTCTAAACCAAAAAAAAAATACACGTCTGACTCTATCTCTCTCTCTCTACGTTTGGTCTAAGCCGTTAGTCTCTCTCTCTCTATTTTCTAAACCTGTGTTTCTCTCTCTCTATGTCCTCCTCCATTGCTCCTCCACTTCCACCTCCACAGCTTGCCGATAGGGAAAAAAATAACCAAGCTGAACTGTTTCTATTTGTGAGTACTCTCTTTCTATTTTTCCTTTCTTTTCTGTTCTGAGTGCACTGTTTTTTTTTTTCTTGGTCTGACTCTATGTGCTCTATGTGAATGCGTTTAGAAGTTTTGACTCTATGTGCTCTATGTGAAGCCGAGCTGAATGTTCTTGAATGTGTTCTATGTGAAGCCAAACTGTTGAGTGCTTTGTGGTTTTTTTTTTCTTGTTGTGAATGCTCTGTTTCTATTTCTGTTACTTTTCTGGTTTGTGAGTGCTCTGTTTCATTTGCAGGCAGCCTTTTGTCGATGCCATTGTAACCAAGTGCAAGCACTATTTCTATAAATGCACATATCTTTTCAAATAGGCCTAAAGAGTTAAAAGAATTGGTTCACGTAAAATGCACTGCTTTCCTTAGCCAAATTTGACACGACTTTCAATAATTGAAGGGTCCCTTTACTATAAGCATGTTAATCATGAGAAGATGTACCTATATCAATGGCACTATGATTGTCATTTAGTTTCCATCAATCCTGGGAATTCAATTGGGATGACTATAAAATCAAACCAAATCAAACCAATAAATTTGATGCATTTAACTATAAACAAGTGTGCTTATACAAAACTTAGACGTATAGTTACAGATAGTTTAGGAAGGTTTAGAATTTGAAGATATGTAACAAATGTGGTCCGAGCCAAATCATTTTAAAAGTTTGGATGAATAAAATGCCACAAATTTCAAGCATCAAATCAAGAAGTGTTGTAACCCCACATTTGAACGACTGTAGACTAGTTCAAAAGTGAATTAATGTGGAACTAGTCTTTACAAATAATTAGATCATTACAAGTGTATATAAATCACAGCTAACAATTAAAAACTAATCCTAAAACTACAGGTAGTATAGCTACTTTAAGTTATTGCACTGTCTGCTCTATTTACTACACTTTTTACTGCACTGTCTACACTATTGTTTAGGTAGTCTTGGGAAGGTTTAGAATTTGAAGATATGTAACAAATGTGGTCCGAGCCAAATCATTTTAAAAGTTTGGATGAATAAAATGCCACAAATTTCAAGCATTAAATCAAGAAATGCTGTAACCCCACATTTGAACGATTGTAGACTAGTTCAAAAGTGAATTAATGTGGAACTAGTCTTTACAAATAATCAGATCATTACAAGTGTATATAAATCACAGCTAACAATTAAAAACTAATCCTAAAACTACAGGTAGTATAGCTACTTTAAGTTATTGCACTGTCTGCTCTATTTACTACACTTTTTACTGCACTGTCTACACTATTGTTTAGGTAGTCTTGGCTTGAACTCTTCCAATGCACTGTTATGGCACTCTGCCTCTCTGCCTGAGTCTTTGTCTTGATACACTCCAATACCAGGAGCAGAAAGCCTTTCCCCGTATGTACAAAACCTTGTGCAATTCGCACCTGTAAAAGAGGCAAAGTAACTCCATCATTTTCATTACATATATATATAAAAATAAAAATTTAAAAAAAAAAAAAAAAAAAAAAAACTCCATGAAATACTGTATAGAAAATTATAAAGAATTCAATAGAAGCATTACACAGAATTGACTATTATTGTCATTGGAAGATTAGTTCCAGAACCATATATTTCTTTTATGCTAGAAAGAGTTGAGTTCTCCTCAACCCATTCAGGAACCATGTACCCAAGATTGTAGTGTGGGCAGGGCTCTTCATTTTACATTACTCCATTGCTGAATATGTATGGTTGAGCACTAACCAAAAATGCACTCTTGAATCCAATTCCTATAAAGTATAAAATAAGCTAATTAGAGCCACAACATCACATATCCTGCCCAACCAATTGCTTAAAGGAAAAATAAAAAAAATCAGTTTTATCTAAATTCTAATAGGTTCATACTTCCAACAGCTTACTTGAGTATTATTAACTAGTAATCATCATTAAAATTGTGCATATAACCATAGTAAGGTTGGCATAGAAGTGATTTGAGTAGAAACATAGTAAAATTGAAGCTAAGACATAAGAGAGGTTAACTGCAGCAAAATCAAATTCCAAGCAACATAAGAGAGGTTAACTAAGTGGCCCTCACGTCCAAGTGGCAATAATTGTGGATGAGCGAAAATACTACATCCATAAATATAAAGAACACTTCAAAATACAATAATAAACAGCCACCAATCACACATTTAGCACCTCTTTAACATCAAAATAAGCCTAAAAAACAAACACAAAATCATCTAACCAAATGTTGTCCTCACCACATATATCTCGATGTATCATCTACAAAAGCAAAATAGAAGCAAATGTGACAAATCTAAAACAATTTGGAAAATTTATAAATGGAGAAACAAAAAGCACTTGGAAGATTTCAATAAAAAATGCATGTAAATTTTCTAAGATTCACTTTGCACATTGTAGTGCATGTATAAGCAAGTGCCAAAATAATCATACCACTAATCTTGATCATATCTAAGCAAAAAATATAACTTCTAGCATGATCTAGAAACTAAAATGACTTACGAATCAAAGTTACATGTTTATGCCTTGTTCCTGATACTTAAAAATTTACATGATAACAATCGCATGTCCAAGAATGAGTCTTAATGATTAAAGTAAGCTTTTCTCAGGGAAATAGGCAGTTTCATGAAAAGACCATACCCAAATTTTTTAAAATGGAAAAAAAAAAAAAATCATTGGGGCATTTTATCAAACAGTTGGAGCACAAAAGGAATGAGCCCAAGTTGTGAAATCAATTGGCCATGAATTCCTAATTACCCAGTACAAAAATCACTCAAAATACACCATTTTATCAAGGACTTAACTGTAATTATCAAATAGATCAACATGATTATCAAAGGGAATCAAAGAAAAGCAAATAATTAAAAAATCAGGAACACCTATGGTAGAACATTTTATTTTATGGGGCAAGAAAATCCTAGAATTTCATCTGGCCAAAAAGAAAGGGAAAGTGGACTCACCTCATGCGGCGATGAGTGGGTAGTGCCGAAGTCTCCATTGCTGCCGAGTGGGAAGTCAAAGATGATGACCCAACTTCGGCAGAAAAACATCTTGTTTGGCATTGGGGGAAAATGACCCACAACCCATCGAAGACAATTGTGAATTTTCTCTCAACAGTGTTCGGCTTGGTTTTTTATTTTCTTTTTTCTTTTTCTGCCGGCAACCTATGGAGGTGGGAGTGGAGGAGCAATGGAGGAGAAGATAGAGAGAGAGAAACGCAGGTTTAGAAAATAGAGAGAGAGACTAACGGACAGACAAACGGCTTAGACGAGAGAGAGAGAGAGTCAGGCGTCCATTTTTTTGGGGATTTAGAGATAAGAATAGAATGCAATAAATAACGGATAATTAATGAGATACTTAGTATTAATGAGAGCCTTTTTTTTATCGTTGGATCTACTTAAATTCAATGGTTTAAAAAAGGTGTAACTCTTTAAAGTTACACCATTTGTAACTTGAACCCATTTCATATATATATATATATATGGATACCTTAAATACAAAAAGGGTTGAGATTTTGAGAGGTGGTAGAGTTGGCTTTGCTATGTTTTTTCTTTCCATACAAAGGAAGAAAGCAAGCTGTATCTGTAGGTACAACTGTACAAGTACTAGATTTGTTTGAGATGGAATTGGAATTTTGGAGAATGAGTGTTGGCAATTTGAGGAAAATGAAAGATAAATAATGAGGGGTCGAAATCAACTTAGGAATCATTATCTTTTAGACCTTTATTGCCCTTTATTTATAATAATAATCTAATTATTATGAGAGCACGATGAGAGTGTGTGACTGTGAGAGAGAAGAGTTATGCTAGGACTACCAAAAATGGCACAATATTCACCCATTACAACTCACCATGTGTGAGTTGTGGCACAAGATTGTGTCATTTTCGGTGGTCTCAGCATTTTCTGAGAGTGAATGATGAGAGTGATTTATTTAGATTCAGTTTAGCTCTGTTCAGGACTTTTCAATATATATAGGACAAAATTTAGTTACAAAATTTGTTGTAGCCTAAAACTACAACATTACTCAATATCTTTTTATTGGAGGCGAATTTTGACAAATCCACCATTGGATTACATTTTCATCTTATATCCTCCATGCTTACAAAATTTCTAGAAAATTAAAGATCAATAGTTATATCATCAATAAATTGTTTAAATTGTAAGTTTTTGTAGTTTAAAATTATGCATAAAATATAAGTCTATAGATCATATAGTAAATAATATCCAATTGACACAAAATTTAACAAGTGTATTTAGAGCGTTAAGAACAAACAATCCAACAATTAGATTTTTAAAATATATAGTAATGTTAATTGTAGGGACACGTTTTGCAGCCCAAGCCTAAAGTGTAAGGGATATTGGCATAGTGAGTTCAGTACAATAAATTTGTAGAGAGTGGATCAAAGAACTAGACCCCAATGAATTTGACAATGGCTAGTATGGATTCAAAAGATAATTAAGCAAGAACAAGGAACATAGAACTGAATGAATTCACTGTCCTAGGAGGTGAATTTTCATAAAAATCAATTAAACTGATTACAAGTATAATTTTGATGGCTACAGTGTTCTCTTTCTCTTTTTTGATCCCTTCCTCATGGAGGGTTTCTTATATTATATAGCTCCCTTTGGATCATCTTGATCCTACACTTGTTGATCATTTGAACCCTTACTTGAGTGTCTGTCCCATTAGACACCCTTTTTGACTTTCTATGAGTTATGGTAACCAAGGTAGCACTGTTCAGGGGTCTTCGCCACATAAATGCGGCCAGAAAAGTAGCTGTAATGCATTCAATGCGATGGTAGCAGCTTTCCCTTAGATATTTTTGGGTTCCCATCTTTCTCGTACATTTATGGTGCACATCCCTATCACTAGAACTTCCTCGAAGGTCACTTTGATCATTAGGATCTATATCTGATCTGTGTTTAGCTTATCCGAGGAGACATTCCTCCTCAGACCACCTTTCCATTTGTATCTTGCTTATTAAGTCCTGAGTCTAAACCATTCATTACTATTCGTTCATCCTCGGACTACTCATGCTCTGGGCCAAGGCCCAATATATGATTTGGGCCCTTAACCCTACAATAGCCTCGCAAAACTCCGGTTTTTTCCACTCATCCGAGGAGAAAATTGGGGTTTTGAATTTTTAAGAGTTAATTCTACTTTATCCTTTGATTTACATATGTGTGAGTGTCATTTTATGCACCTCATAATTTCCACTGACGCTTCGAAGCCTGCGAGGCACCATTAAATGCTCCAAGCGGCGCTTTGTTCCCCAGATCTAACAATGAGGCGCAGATCCAACGGTTGATCTTTCTTTTGGAATTTTAAGAGGGATAACTCCCACTTATTTTCACCCTCTATATAAAGCCTTGAGGGAAATCATTTTCCCCTCATTTTATGAATTTTCAAGTTCTCCAGAGATATCAAGCACTCCAACTCACTAAACTCTCTACACTCCTAAGTTTCCCTAATTCTTTTCCTTAAGAAATTTTCAAAAGATTTTTCTAAAGGTTCAAGGTTTAACACACTTACTTGCTTTCATAAGTATCTATCTCTGTAAACTCTCTTTTTCTCCTCGGCTAACCTCCTCGGCCTTCTTTCTTTTTTAGAAAACTTCATTCGCATCACCTGCGTTTGCTTTAGATGGATAGATTCAAGCACTTAGTAGACTCTTCGGCCAGTATGGAGGGTTTTAGGGCTAAATACCGTATCCCACAGGGAGTAGGCCTACAATATTGTGCCCCGGACCAAGTACTCACAGATAGAGGGGAGGGTGAAGTTGTCATTCCAATGATCGCCTTTATAGAGGAAGGAATGACACTTCCTATGGGTAGGATAACCAAAGACTACCTACTCAATCACAGGTTGTGTCCCCACCAATGCGCTCCCAACTTGTTTAGAGTCCTAGGGAGCGTAGATGTTTTGAACGATCAGATGAACTTAGGGCTCACATGGCATGATGTCGTTCACATGTATGAGTGTCATTCCCTTGCCAGCGTGAGATATTACCTCAAGTCCTGGTTCGATGTCGTTAGATTAATATCCTGCCTTCCTAAGTCCAACAAGGGCTTGAAGGATGACTATTTGGTCGCCTCTGGGGAGTGGCACGACGGTCTTCACTGCCCAATTCGAGCAAGAAAACCAGGTAAGGTACCTTAGGATTAGGTCCCTTAGCAAGGACTTTAGCCTTTTTTTTTTTTCTTTTTTTTTACTTTGCCTTAAAATTTCTCCTTCTCAAATAATAGTTTTTATTGATCTAACCATAATTTCCTCCTCAAATGTTTTTGCATATAAAAATCATGTCACTCCGAGCCTCAGTTTTGTTAACGTACTGGTTTTCAACAAATTGCTAAGATCTGAGATATTCATAAGCGAAGACAGACAGCTATGAGCCGCTCACTTAATTTTGGATTACGAGCCCTTGTCTCGCATATTTCAAAACATAGGTCAAGTAATAAGGGCTGGTGACCCTAGATTAGCACGCACAGACGTTTTTAAGCTGGGGTTTTTGTCTCGGAGAGACCTTCTGCCTGTTGAGCTACCCATTCAGTGCGTCCTTCAGGAAGTAGCCACTCCGAGAGAGGAGATAGCTTCTACGAACTTATCCCTTGAGGCCGAGATCGACCAATTCCACCTTGAGGAGGAAGGTGAACTGCCAGAAAGACTGGTAGAGCTTTTAGACTCTGAGGCTGATTTGGATAGATTTTCTGCTGCCCATTCTCTAAGGTTAATAGTTGCTTAGGTTAATACCAACTCAGAAGATGCAGAAGGAGGTATGGACTTGAAGCAAAGGACTAGCTTAAAGGGTCTACTAGCCAACAGGAACAAAGAGTCAGCTTCTAATGAAGTCCCCAAGACCCAAGTTCCTCCTCCTCTCTCTGTGACCGCGGTAGGACTGCTTCCTAATCCTGATTTAAAATGGAAAAGAAAAGTACAGGAAGTGGAAGAGGGGGAGGTGATTCCTCCAAAGGGGGCAAAACAGCCCAAAAATGTTAAAGACAAAAAGTCTCCCTCTGTGGAGAGTCGTGAGGAGTCCAGTGGTGCTGAGGTGCGTCGAGGGGTGCACACTTGGGCCCATCGGCTAGAGTTGGATGGTGCTCCCATTCCTTAGGATGCCACGATCTGGGAGTCTCAAAGGGCGCACACCACCCACCTCGCCGAGGCCTTAGAGCAGCCTTTTTTCCTCCCCAAAGATATAGAGGGCCTCAGGCGTACCAGGCAATCGGACCTTTTCATGTCATTGAAGAGGGACCTTGCAATAGTACGTCAATCAACATCCTTTTTTGTTAAATACTACGATGCACATTTATTCATATATGCATATATTTTTTATGACCTATTTGCTACTTTTATGTAGGTTACCTAGCAAATTTATGTAGCTGCGGAGTGGGTCAGGAATGCCCGTGACGAGGTTAAGGCTAAGGCCCACTCTCGTTTTAAGGTTAAGAAGGCTTTTAGAGCCCTAAAATAAGAGCATAAGGAGTTGGGCAATAAGCTGACCATCGCCAAAAGGGAATGTTCGGGTGCCCTGGCCGGTCTAAAAAACGCTGAGGCCTAAGTCGAGGACCAGCGTAAGTTGCTCTACATAATGGAAATTGAGTTGGCCACCTAGAAACAACTAGTTCTAGATCTCAAGACCGAGCTGTAGAAAGTCAAGGATGTAGCTAAAGAGGCAGCTCAGGTGGCTAAAGAAACTACTGAAGCTGTGGAGAGAGTCTCCTACGAACGTGGGGTGGAGGATACAGAGAATAGATTGGCTGAAGATGTGGCCGGAGTGTGCAGGGATTACTGCACTGAGACCTAGATAAAGGCACTTAACAGTGCAGGGGTCCCTGCTGACTCCAAGCTGAGGAAGGTTGAGAGCATATTCTTTCCTGAACATATCCAAGAAGCTCCAGCAGACCTCCCTTCTGCTCTACCCCTCCCTCCTCCTAAGCAGGTCTCTAATATCCAAGATCCTACTCTTGATGCTGAAGCTTCCACAGGGGCAGGTAAGGGTAAGGAGATCTTGCCTTTAGCCAAAGATACTTAATCCGAGGATGCCCTTACAATTAAGGATGTAATCTCCCAGGCTAAAGAAGTTGAGTCTAAGTTCGAGGCTGGGGATGCTAAGCTTAAGGCAGCTGATTCCAAAGAGGGCCCTCAACCAACAAAGAAATAGTTCTAGGATTTTTCTTTATTATTATTATTATTATTTTTTTTCATTTTCTTTTCTTGTGGCTTCTGCCACCACTTGTAATGTATCCTCATTTTGATTAATGAATGGACTTTTCTTTCTACCTCTCGTGTCTTTACTTTATATGCTTTCAAGCTTACTGTTATTGCAAAAAAACTTAAACTGTTTCCACTCTAGCTTTAATAAAAACTAACAACAATACTCTGCTACCAGTGTAAGTAATTTGACTAAGTACCAACAATGAAGGCTGAATCCAATAAAAATAAGTAATAAACTTTGTAAAGAATAAAATGGGGAGATATTCTTCACTTTGCTCAACACTTAGATAAATAATTAAGGACATTAACTTACTCAAAGCTACCAATCTGAGGAGTTGGTTATAATTTGGATCTGTCTTGACAGTTAGATAAATAATTAAGGACATTAACTTACTCAGAGCTACCAATCTGAGAAGTTGATTATAATCTTGGATCTGTCTTGACACTTAGTGAGAAACAAATAGATATTATAGTATGTTAATTTCTCCAAAGTATGTGGTCTGAGGGACCAGACATGACTAAGGTTCTGTTTAACACTTATAAAGATGCCATGTTGTGTTAATTTTACTAGAGTATGTGGTCTGAGGGACCAAGCATGACTAAGGTTCTGTTTAACACTTGTAAAGATGGCATAGTGTGTTAATTTTACCAAAGTATGTGGTCTGAGGGACCAGGCATGACTAATGTTCTGTTTAACTCTTATAAAGATGCCATAGTGCGTTAATTTTACCAAAGTATGTGGTTCGAAGGACTAGGCATGACTAAGATTTTGTTTAACACTTATAAAGATGCCATTAAGTTGGAAGTACAATGCCTTTACACAATAAATGAACATATTGATAGAAGAAACTTTCATTAATAATAATACATTTTCAGGTTGTTTATATTCCAAGGGCATGGTATTACATGTTCATCTAAATCTTCAAGAAAGTATGCTCCTATACCAGCCACCGAGGTGATGTGATATGGTCCTTCCCAATTAGGTCCTAGCTTTCCCCATGCTAGGTTCTCTGCAGTACCTAGAACTTTTCTTAATACCAAGTCACCAGGCACTAATGGTCTCGACTTTACATTAGCATCATAACCTTACTTGAGCTTGTGTTGGTAGTATGCCAGTTGAACCATTGCACTTTCTCTTCTTTCTTCAATAAAGTCTAAGTTCTTTTCTAGTAATTCATTGTTACTGGTCGGATTGAATGAGCTAGTCCTCAGTGTTGGGAAGCCAGTTTCTAGAGGAATAACAACCTCAACTCCATAAGTCATTGAAAAAGGGATCTCCCCGGTTGACCTACGAGGCGTGGTTCGATGTGTCCAGAAGACGTGTGACAGCTCTTCTACCCACTGTCCTTTCGTATCATCCAACCTCTTCTTGAGTCTATTAACTACGACCTTATTAACAATCTCGACTTGTCCATTCCCTTAGGGATAAGCTAGGGTAAAATATCTATTCATAATTCCCAAATCACAGCAGTATCTCCTGAAAGATTTGATATCAAACTGAAGACTATTGTCCGAGATGAGGGTACGCGGGACCTCGAGCCGAGTGACAATGTTTTTCCAAACAAACTTCTTGGAGTCCACATCTCTGATATTCACCAAGGGCTCAGCTTCAACCCACTTAGTAAAGTAGTCTATGCCGACCAGCAAAGACCTCTTGTTCCCTGCTGCCTTGAGGAAATGACCAACGATATCCAAGCCCCATTAAGCAAATGGACAAGGGTTGGATAGGGGATTAAGAAATCCTCCTGGTTGATGTATATTTGGTGCAAATCTTTGGCATTGATCATACTTCTTCACATATTCTTGCGCTTCATTCTGCATATTTGGCCACCAATAGCCCTAAGTGATGGCTTTGTGAGACAAAGATTTGCCTCCTATATGGCTTCCACAAATCCCTTCTTGTAACTTCTCAAGAAGTAGCTCTGATGCCTCAGGATGAATGCAGAGTAGATATGGCCCAGAAAAAGAGCACTTATACAATTTTTGGTCCTCGGATAGCCAGAAATGAGGCGCCTTTCTCCGTACTTTGTCAACTTCTGATTTATCCTCTGGCAAGATGTCATCTCTCAAGAATAGTACTATGGGATCCATCCAGGTAGGCCCTACTCTGACTTGGTGAACATGGACCACCTCTCCCTTTACCTCCATGGGTTTGCACAAGTCTTCTATAAGGATAACCCGAGGTAAGCTCTACGCTGAGGAGGTTGCAAGTGTGGCTAGGGAATTAGCATGTGTGTTTCTACTTCTAAGGACGTGCAGTAGGCTGAATGATTCAAATCTTGATTACAAATGCCTAACTTGACTTAAGTATCCTTGCATTCTCTCATCTCTTGCTTCTAACTCACCCTTCACTTGGCCAACAACCAATCTTGAGTTTGAGAACATCTTTACTGCTTTCCCCCCCATTCTTTAAACCATGGACATTCCTTCTAGCAAAGCTTCATATTCAGCCTCATTATTTGTAGCCGAGAAGCCTAGTCTTAGTGACTTTTCAATGGTGATTTGTTCAGGAGAAACCAGAACTAGCCCCATTCCGGAGTCCCTTTGATTTGCTACACCATCAACATATACCTTCCAGAATAAAGGTTCTTGCAGGGAGATTGTGCCAACTGATTTTCCATTCATGCTTTATGTAGCTGCCATTTCCTCTAATGGAGGTTTAGTGAACTTGGCTACCAGATCCGCAAGGATTTGGCCCTTGATAGAGGTATGAGGCATGTACTTGATGTTAAAAGCCCCTAAAACTGTGCCTCATTTAGCAATCCTCCACGTGTAATCAGCACTTTGAAGTATAGACCTAAATGGAAGCTGAGTTAGGACAATAACTGTATGTGCTTGGAAGTAATGAGGAAGTTTTTGTGTAGCATGCACCACCGCCAAAATTGCTTTCTCCAGTGGTAGATAATGAACCTCGGCCTTATGTAGTGACTTACTCACATAGTAAACTGACCGTTGTATGCCACTGTCAATTTGTATCAACACCAAACTTACAGCATGAGAGGCCATAACGATATAAGCAAACAAGACCTCATCCACCTCAGGACTTGACATGATAGGTGGCCAAGATATATATTCTTTAAGTTGCTAGAAGGCCAAAGCACACTCCTCGGTCCACTCAAATCCTTTCCACTTATTCATCAAGAGGAAGAAGGGTCTACACCTATCCACTGATCGAGAAATGAACTAGTTCAAGGCAGCAGTCATTCTGGTAAGCTTCTGGACCTCTTTGGGATTTTGAGGTGGTTATAAACTGTTAATGGATTTGATTTGATCGGGATTGACCTTGATTCCTTTGTGAGTTACCATGTAGCCCAAGAACTTGCCTGATCCCACACCAAATGAGCACTTGGAAGCGTTTAGGCGCAACTTATGTTTCCTCGAAATTTAAAGATGTTTTAGAGGTCTCCCACATGCTCAGACACCACCTTACTCTTCACCACCATGTCTTCTATATAGACTTCAATACTCTTGCCCAACTGTGGTTCAAACATTCTCGTTATCATCCTTTGTTAGGTAGACCTTGTGTTTTTCAAACCAAAGAGCATCACTTTGTAGTGGTAGTTTCCAATGGGAGTGACAAAAGCTGTCTTCTCCTGATCGTCCAGGGCTAGTGGTATCTGATGATATCCTTGAAAGGCGTCTAAGAAGCTCATCCAAGGATGGCCTACCGTTGCATCCACCAACTGATCTATTCGAGGCATAGGGAAGGGATTTTTAGGGCAAGCCTTATTCAGATTTGTGAAGTCCACACACACTCGCCACTTCTCGTTCTTCTTTTTCACCACCACAGTATTGGCCAGCCATTTAGGGTAGAAAACTTCTTTGATAGCCCCTGCCGGCTTAAACTTCATCACCTCATCTCTAATAGCATTTACATGTTCCTAGGATAGGCACCGAGGTGATTGCTTTTTGGGAGTGATGGATGGGTTAACATTTAAATGATGACAGATGAAGTTTGGATCCAACCCCGGGGCCTCATAAGCATCCCATGCAAACACATCAACATTTCTTCTAAGAAATTCTACCAGCACTTCCTTCTCTTGAAGAGGCAGCTGAGCCCCGACCTAAAAGAACTTCTCCAGATCATCACCTATAATAACCTTTTCTAAATCTTCACATTTTGCCTCTTCAGCTCGTCCGTCAATAGGCAACGCTGGATTTTTTGATTGCTATAAGCCTCTTTCAACAAAGGTCGACAACTCAATCTCAGGCTGATGCAATATGGCAGGCACCATGCATTGCCTAGCCATGGACTGACTTCCAAGGATCTCTTTAACTTGGCTCTCAGACGGGTATTTCACCTTTTGGTGCAAAGTAGAAGAGACGGCGCCCGAGGTATGAAGCCAGGATTTGGCCACAATGGCCGTGTAGCGGGAATAAGCGTCCACCACAATAAAATCTACCTCTACCACTTCTGGACCCGTCTGTACGGGTAGTCTGATATGACCCTTTGGAATGACGATCTTCCTATCAAAACTCACTAGAGGAGAATCGTAGGCTGTTAAGTCTTCGGGTCTCAAATTCAGCCCCTTAAATAGGTCAGGGTACATAATCTCAACACCACTATCCTAGTCCACCAGCACCCTCTTCACGTCATACCCCCCAATCTTGAGTTTAACCACCAAAGTATCATCATGGGGCTGTATGGTTCTAATCTTATCCTCATCCGAAAAACCCAACACCGGCTGAATATCTACTCTAGCCTTCTTCGGCCCTAAATTAGCATCCTCGGCAGGCAGCCGAGCCACAGACATCACTCTAGAGGGACATGAACCAGTTCTCTCTAGAGCAGAAAAGATGACATTTATCGTTCCCAAGGGAGGTCTTGAGGAATCATCTCTCCGGGGTTCTGAATTTATCTGGCCCCCCTGGCCACTAGAGTGATGCAAGAGCTACTTGAGTTTTCCCTCTCAGATCAGCTGGCCCAAATGATCCCACAAATTCCTGGAGTCCTCGGTGGTGTGTCCCTGGTCCTGGTGGTAGTGGCAATAAAGGCTTTGATTGTGCCTTATGGGATTTCCTGCCATCTTATTTGGCCATTTGAAGAATGACTCATTCTTAATCTTTTCCAATACCTGGTGCACTAGCTCTCGGAACACAGCATTAACCGCCTAAGTGTTGGCAGACCCTGACTGCCCAGCAAAGTCTCCTTGAGGTCGGTTATTATTGTATTGGTCCGACCTGAAATCCCTCATCTCTTGAGGGATAACCTTAGCCTTTCCTTTCCCCTACTGTTGGTCTTCCTCACCTTTTGTACTTATCAATCCGGTCCATGAGTTGGCGTACACTGGTAACAGGTTTGCTAGTCAGATATTTCTTTAAACCGTGCTCGGATGGGAGACCGACCTTAAAAGTACTGATGGCCACGTCATTTAAGTCACCATCTATCTCATTGAACATCTCCTAGTATCTGTCCGAGTACGTCTTCAGAGTCTCTCCTTCTCATATGGACAGGGACAATAGGGAATCCAAGGGCCAAGGAACTCAGCTACACGTAACAAAACGAGAGCCAAATGCCCGGGTGAGCCCATTGAAGGAATTTATGGAATTTGCCCTTAGGCTGTCGAACCATCTCATTGCCATGGGCCCCAAACTGGATGGAAACACCTTGCACATCAAAGCCTCGTCCTTGGAGTAGACAACCATCCTCTGATTGAAATGGCTCACATGTTCTATGGGGTCCGTTCGACCATTGTAGATGGTGAACGTGGGTTGATGGAATCGCCGAGGAAGTTTGGCGCCTTCTATCTTATGTGTGAAAGGAGATCTGGAGATTTGATTCAACGTCTTGCTCATAGCGTCATTTCCTAAGCCTTTACGAGGCGGGCTCTTATACCTATGTTTGTGATGGTGATCTTCATCGTAGGAGAAGACTCACTTGGTGGAGTTCTTGACCTTCGCCTATAATTATTGTCCTCTTCATCATTAGAGGACACATTTGAACTGGAAGGGGTTCGCTTCCGCTGTGCACGACGCAACTTTTTCTTTAAATTGTCGATCTCCAACTGCATGGCTCTATTATTGTTTTGCCTTTGAGAGACTTGACTTCCAACTCGAGAATGACTTCTACTTGTATACATGGTGTGCACACTACCCTCTTGATCCTGTTCATGCTCATGATCTCTTTCACATTCAAGATTGAGAAAATCATCTTGTCATTGAGAACCTGTAGGCTTTGCTTGGTGCGTACCTAATCTTACCATAGTCGACCATTGCACTCACTAATACTCAAGTTCTCCCTATAGACGGCGCCAATTGTAGGGACACGTTTTACAGCCCTAGCCCAAAGTGTCAGGGATATTGGCCCAGTGAGCCCAATACAATAAATTTGTAGGGAGTGGTTTAAAGAACCAGACCTCAATGAATTTGACAACGGCTAGTATGGATTTAAAAGATAATTAAGTAAGAACAAGGAACATAGAACTGAAAGAATTCACTGTCCGAGGAGGTGAATTTTCATATAAATCAATTAAACTGATTACAAGTATAATTTTGATGGCTACAGTGTTCTCTTTCTCTTTTTCAATCCCTTCCTTATGGAGGGTTTCTTACATTATATAGCTCCCTTTAGACCATCTTGATCCTACACTTATTGATCATTTGAGCCCTTACTTGAGTGTTTGTCCCATCAGACACCATCTTTGGCTTTCTGTGAGTTGTGGTAACTAAGGCAGCACTGTTCAGGGGTCTTCTCCACATAAATGCGGCTAGAAAAGTATTTGTAGTGCATTCAATGCAGTGGTAATAGCTTTCCCTTAGATATTTTTGGGTTCCCATCTTTCTCGTACGTTTATGGCACACGTCCCTATCACTAGAGCTTCCTCGAAGGTCACTTTGATCATTAGAATCTATATCTGTTCTATGTTTAGCTTATCCAAGGAGACATTCCTCCTCAGACCACCTTCCCATTTGTATCTTGCTCATTAAGTCTTGAGCCTGAACCATTCATTACCATTCGTTCGTGCTTAAACTACTCACGCTCTCGGCCAAGGCCTAAGGCCCAATATATGATTTGGGCCCTTAACCCTACATTAATGATATTGAGTAAAGTTGTACCCTAATGTTATATATATATATATATATATATATATATATATATATATATATATATATATATATATATATATATATATATATATACAAGGACAGACCTAAGTGGGGCCCGGGCATTGATCACACTTTTTTACATACTCTTGTGCTTCTTTTTGCATGTTTGGCCACCAGTAGCCTTGAGTGATGGCTCGGTGAGATAAAGATCTGCCCCCAATGTGACTTCCACAAATCCCTTCATGTAACTCCTTAAGGAGTAGTTCTGATGCCTTAAGATGTATGCGGAGCAGGTATGGCCCAGAAAAAGAGCGTTTGTACAATTTTTGATTCTCGGATAGCCAAAACCGAGGAGCTTTACTCCGTACTTTGTCAGCTTCTGATTTCTCCTCAGGCAGGATATCCTCCTTCAAGAATAGTTCTATGGGGTCCATCCAGTTAGGCCCTACCCTAACTTGATGAATATGTACCATCTCCCCCTTCCCTTTTATCGGTTTGCATAAGTCTTCCACAAGGATGACCCGACATAAGCTCTTCGTCGAGGAGTTTGCAAGCGTAGCTAGGGAATCAGCATGTGTGTTTCCACTTCTAGGGATGTGTAATAGGTTGAAAGATTCAAACCCTGATTGTAAATGCTTGACTTGACTCAAGTATCCTTGCATTCTCTCATCTCTCGCTTCCAATTCTCCCTTCACTTGGCTAACAACCAATCTTGAGTCCGAAAACATCTCTACTATATCTCCGCCCATTCTTTGAACCATGTCCATTCCCATCAGTAGGGCTTCATACTCAGCCTCGTTGTTCGTGGCCGAGAATCCCAATTTTAATGATTTTTTAATGGTGATTTTCTTGGGTGAGACTAGAACTAGCCCCACTCCGGACCCCCTTTGATTTGTTGCACCATCAACATATACCTTCCAGATTAAAGGTTCTTGGCGGGTGATTATGCCAATCAATTTTCCATCAATGTGTTGTGTTTCTACCCCTTTCTCAAATGAGGATTCTGCGAACTCGACCACCAAATTTGCGAGGATCTGGCCCTTAACAGAGGTACGAGGCATGTATTTGATGTCAAAAACTCCTAGAATCGTACCCCATTTAGCAATTCTCCCTGTGTAATTAGCACTTCGAAGCAGAGTTCTGAACGGAAGCTGAGTTAGGACAACAACTATGTGTGCTTGGAAGTAATGGGTGAGTTTATGTGTAGCATGTACTGCCGCCAAAATGGCCTTCTCTAGTGGTAAGTAACAGACCTCGGCCTTATGCAGTGATTTGCTCACATAATAAACTGGCCTTTGTATGCCGCTATCAACTCATATTAGCACCAGGCTTACAACATGAGGGGCCACAGCAATATAAGCAAACAGGACCTTGTCCATCTCAGAACTGGACATGATAGGTGGCCGAGAGAAATATTCCTTAAGCTGCTTGAAGGCCAAACCACACTCCTCGGTCCATTCAAATCCCTTCCATTTATTCATCAACAGGAAGAAGGGTCTGCATCTATCCACTAACCGAGAGATAAACCGGTTCAAGGCAGCAGTCATTTCGGTTAGTTTCTAGACTTCCTTAGGATTTTGAGGTGGTTGTAAATTGCTAATTTCCTTAATCTAATCGGGGTTAACCTCAATTCCTCGGTGAGTTACCATGTAGCCTAGAAATTTGCCTGATCCCACACCAAAAGAGCACTTGAAAGCATTAAGGTGCAACTTGTGTTTCCTTAGAATTTCAAAAATGTTCCTGAGATCTCTTACATGCTCGAACACCACCTTACTCTTCACTACTATATCGTCTATATAGACCTCAATACTCTTGCCCAACTGTGGTTCAAACATTCTAGTCATCATTCTTTAATAGGTAGACCCTGCATTTTTCAAGCCAAATGGCATCACTTTGTAATGGTAGTTTCCTGTAAGAGTGACAAAAGTTGTCTTTTCTTGATCACTTAGGGCTAGTGGTATCTAGTGGTATCCCTGAAAGGCGTCTAAAAAGCTTATTCGAGGATGGCTTACAGTTGCATCCACTAACTGGTCTATCCTAAGCATAAGGAAAGGATCTTTCGAGCAAGCCTTATTTAGATCTATAAAGTCCACACACACTCGCCACTTCCCATTCTTCTTCTTCACCACCACAGTATTGGCAAGCCAATCAAGGTAGAAAACCTCCTTGATAACCCCTGCATGTTTAAGCTTCATCACCTCGTCTCTGACAGCGTCAGAATGATCATTGGATGAGCGCCGAGGTGGTTGCTTTTTGGGGGTGACAGATGGATTAATGTTTAAATGATGACAGATGAAGCTCATATCCACCCTTGGGGGTTCGTAAGTGTTCCACGCGAACATATCAACATTCCTCTTAAGAAACTCTATTAGCTCTTCATTTTCTTGAAGAGGCAGCTGAGTTCCGACTTGAAAAAACTTCTACGGATCATCACCTACAACAACTTTCTTCAGATCCTTGCATTTCGCCTTCTCGGCCGATCCATTGAGAGGCAACTCTGAAACTTTTAATTGCTATAAGCCCCTTTCAGTAGAAGTCGAGGACTCAACCTCGGGCTGATGTAAGATGGTAGCCATTAGGCACTGTCTAGCTGTGGATTGACTCCCAACAATCTCTTCAATTTGGCCCCCTGCTGGATATTTTACCTTCTAATGTAAAGTAAAAAGACGGCTCCTAGGGCATGAAGCCAGGGCCTGGCCACAATGGCCATGTAGGGGGAATAAGTGTCCACCACGATGAAGTCTACCTTCACCACTTCTAAACTAGCCTGCATGGGTAGTCTAATCTGACCCCTCGGAATGACAACCTTCCGATCAAAACTCACCAAAGGAGAATCGTAGGCTGTTAGGTCTTTGGGTCTCAAGTTCAGCCTCTTGTACAAGGCGGGGTACATAATCTCAGCACCATTGCCCTGATCCACCATCACCCTCTTCACCTCATACCCCCCAATCCTTAGCGTGATCACCAAAGCATCATCGTGGGGCTGTATGGTTCCAACCTTATCTTCATCCGAAAAGCTTAACACTTGTTGGATACTCACTTTAGCCTTCTTTGGCTCGAAATTTGAGTCCTCGATAGATAGCCGAGCGACAGACATTGTTCTGAAAGGGCAGGACCCGGTCCTCCTTAGAGCTGCGAAGATGACATTTATCGTGCCTGAAGGAGGTCTTGAAGAAGCATCTCTCCGGGGTTCCGAACCTGTCTGGCTCCCCTGACCATTGGAATGATGCAAAAGCTACTTCAGCTTTCCTTCTCAGACCAACTGGTCCAAATGGTCCCACAAATTTCTACAGTCTTTTGTAGTATGTCCCTGATCTTGGTGATATTAGCAATAAAAACTCTGATTGCACCTCATGGGGTTTCCTGCCATCTTATTTGGCCATTTAAAGAATGGTTCATTCTTAATCTTCTCTAGAATCTAATGCACCAGTTCTCGAAACACCGTGTTAACTGCCTAAGTATTGGCAGACCTTGACTGCCCAGCAAAGTCCCTCCGAGGTTGGTTGTTGTTGTATCGGTTCGACCTGAAATCCCTCATCTTCTGAGGGATAACCTTAGCCTTTCCTTTCCCCTGCTGCTGGTCTTCCTCAACCCTCTTATACTTATCAATTCGGTCCATGATTTAACGCACACTGTTGACAGGTTTGCCAGTCAGAGATTTCCTTAAACCGTGCTCGGTTGGGAGGCCGACCTTGAAAGTACTGATGACAACGTCATCAAAGTCACCATCTATTTTATTAAACATCTTCAGTATCTATCCGAGTATGTCTTCAGAGTCTCCCTTTCTCGCATGGATAAGGACAGTAGGGAATCTAAGGGCTGAGGGACCCTACTACACGTAATAAAACGAGAGTCAAATGACCGGGTGAGCTCCTTGAAGGAATCTATGGAATCTACCTTTAGGCCGTTGAACCATCTCATTGCCACAGGTCCCATACTGATGGGAACACCTTGCACATCAAGGCTTCGTCCTTGGAATTGACAGTCATCCTCTGATTGAAGTGGCTCACATGCTCCACTGAATCCGTTCGACCAGTGTAAATGGTGAACATTGGCTGATGGAACTGCCGAGAAGGTGTTGCCCCTTCAATCTTGCGTATGAATGGCGACTTGGAAATCTGGTTCAATGCTTTGCTCATAGTGTCATTTCTCAGGCCTCTACGAGGCGAGCTCTTATATCTATGCTTGTGGTGGTGTTCTTTATCATAGGAAAAAGACTCGCTGGGTGGAGTTCTTGACCTTCGCCTATAACTAGCATCTTCTTTATCCTCAAAGGAAGCGTCAGAATTGGAGGGGGTTCGTTCTCGCCGTACATGGCGCAATTTCCTCTTTAACTGGTCAATCTCCAGTTGCATGGCTCTGTTATGCTGCTCTTGAGAGACGTGACTTCCAACTCGAGAGTGGCTTCTGCTTGTATGCGTAGTATGTTCGCTACCTTCTCGATCTCTCATACATTCAAGATTAAGGAAATCATCCTGGCATTGGGACCCTATGGACTCTTGCTGATGGGGGCCTGATCCTACCATAGTTGATCGTTGCACTCACTATCACACAAGTTCTTCTCACAGACGACGCCAATTGTGGGGACATGTTTTGAAGCCTAAACCCAAAATGTAAAGGGATATTGGCCCAATGAGCCTAGCACAATAAATTTATAGAGAATGGGTTAGAGAGCTAGGCTCTAATGAGTTAGATAACAGATAGAATGGGTTTGAAAGATAATCAAACAAAAGTAAGAAGGATTGATTCAAATAAATTCGCTCTCGGCACAGTCTGAGGACGTGAGTTATAATATAAATCAATTGAACAGATTACAAATACAATTTTGATTGCTATAGTCTTTTCTCTCTCTCTTTTTCGATCCCTCATCCATGGAGGATCTCATACATTATATAGTTCCTTTTGGACGATCTTGATCCTACACTTGTTGATCATTTGAGCCACTACTTGAGTGCTTGTCCCATCAGACACACTCTCTGGCTTTCTATGAGTTGTGGTAGCCAAGACAGCATTGTTCAGAGGTCTTTTTCATATAAATGCGGCTAGAAAGTTAGCTACAGGACGTTCAATGCGGTGACAGCAACTTTTCTTTAGATATTTCCCAGCTTCCACTCTTCCAGTACATTCACGATGCACATCCCTCTCAGCGGAATTTCCTAAAAGGTCACTTTGAGTAATAGAATATATGTTTAATCTGTGCTTTGTTTATCCGATGAGACACTCCTCCTCGGACCACCTTTTCTAACATTTCCACTTGCATGTTACTTATGGGACTTTGAACTTAACACCCTCACTATTGTTTATTCGTCCTCGGACTAATCAACGTTCTCGGCCAAAGTCTAAGGACCAATATACAATTTTGGGCCCTTATCCCTACAATACATATTATACATAATACATCCACTATTTTGATAAAATCTTTTCATTTTGCAAGTGTGTATTTCTTTAAAAAAAATTTATTTTCAAATTAATGGCTTCAACGGGGAGATATTGAACAAGATAATTAAGTTGCTGTTGCTACAGTTCATTAGTTAGGGCTGGACGACTTCTCTTCAGTATCTCAAACACAAGGAAGTCCTGTTAATATTCATCTTTATTTCGTCTTAGTTACAATAAATTTGTATATAAAACATGCATGAGTTCAACATGTTGAAAAGGATTGGATTATTATCAACAACAACAACAAAAAAAAGGATTGGATTTAATTAGAATTAAAACTTAGTTTAGTTGAGCGATTTAGTAATTAGAGATCATAACCCTTGGCTTTATTTCTCTTGTTTGACCACTATATGAGATTTCATTACATTTATTTACATTGGATAAATATGATAAAGGATTAAAATATCATAATAAAAAGATGGCATCTCATTCGCATCTCATGCAATCATTATATCCTTCTCATAATAAATGGATTTTTTTTTATTGATCTAACTTTATATAAATAAATAAATATATATATATATATATATATATATATATATATATATATATATATATATATATATTTATTGTATATTGTATAGGTATAGATATAATGGAGGTGGGGGAAATGGGGTTTGGACCAGTGGCAGAGTTAGAATTTTTTTTTTTTTTTTTGGGAGGCCAAAATTTGGTACTATTATGGTAGTCACAAATTAAGATAAACCATCATACACATGCGTAAACGCACACACACACGCGCACACACATATGAACATTAATATTTTGATATTAGACTAGGTCATAATTTATAAATATATTGAGTATATAAAATTAACAACTTTCACATATGTATATTTACAAGATAATTTTTTAGGGGAATTTATCGTCTTTTAAATTCCAATGAGTATATAAAAGCTGTCTAATTTGATATTAAAAACATGTAAAAAAAAAAAATTTGAGAAAACAAAAACTACCTTGTTTCTATAACTACTAGACTGATTAACAAACTCTATTGGTTTTTAAGAGCATCATTGGACTAACTTGAACATTTGGGAGAGCCAACTTCTATTTTTGTAACTAAATATTTAAAGTTTTTAATACTTAAACATAGTATAAAAGAATTTTTTAAAATTTTGGGGGGCATGCCCCCCAAGCCTTACTATAGCTTCGCCCTTGGTTTGGACTACAGACATAGAATATTACAATTTTACAAATGATTCACTAGACTATCACTTGAACCCTTGCTACTATGCTTTTATTCAAGGTTCAAGTAATAGTTTAGCGGTAATAGAATCTTTGTGGTGCTTTATATTTGTGGTTTAAACTTTAAACCTCATTTCCCCTTACCATTACCTACCTCTTAATAAAAAAGAGAAAAAAAAAAAGTGTACAGTAATAGTGTCGTACATGGAAAAAAAAAAAAAAGAGTAAAATTTAAAAAATTATCCCTACCCAAATAAGCTATATAAGTTTTTTAAAATGTATAACTTCTTATTAGTAACACTACTACTCGAGACTTTAGCGGGACATGTTTGCCACAGCACATGTCATATGCTAGCTCACAATAAATTATTAGACAAGAAATACCTTACTACAAAAAATCTCTTACCACATCAGAAACATGGGAAATGACTTCTTTTATGTATTGTGCTAAAATCACAAATTTTTTAAGAAACTATTCATGTTGTTGGCTACAGATTATTTCAGCATTCCAAAACACCATGTAAAGAAGGCCCTTGGTAATAAATGGCCTCCTTCACTCATTGGCTTTGTAAAATTGAACTAACAATCAAGCTTTGTAAAATTTACACTAAACGGCCTCTTCACTCATGCTCTCAGTGATGTTCATGAAGCAAACTCCAAATAAATTTAAACAAAATACATTCATGAATGATAATCTCACATATCCGATCCATGGTTAAAACCATGAATTTCTTTTTAAAGAAAAGAAGAATTATTTCGTATGACTCAAGTCCAAGACATGCATAATAGTACTCCAATTTCATGCAGAAAGACCCAATTAATTAACTTTCCTCTATAATTACAATTAATGACAAGCAAATCTTTTTTTCTTCCCAACATTTCCATTGAAGACCAATACAAAACTATGGTTTATATATATTATATATGCACACTAATATTCTAAGTATATTCTAACATTCATATATATAAAACTAGTACACCATTAATTGTAAGGAAGTACAGAACCAGAAAAATTGGTACCGTTTTCAGAGGCACAGAAGCCATGAAAGAAGAGAATTCCAGCAAAAGCAGCTCCAAACAATTTCCACCACCCAATAGTACCCATTTATCTCACTTTCCAATTAAGCTCCTCAGGAATACTGTTGTGTAGTTTGTTTGTTTGTTCTGCAAATCAAAACCAAAAAGCTTCTCCCTTATATAATGTGAAAGAGCAGCGATCTCGACGGCGACAAGACACAAGGGTAAAAAGATGTCTGGCTAAACAGGCCCACATAACATAAGTTGATTATTGAATCAACAAAGGCAGGCGAAGATTCAATAAATGCAAAAAATGTGACACCTAGAAGTACCTAGCTGCTAGCTCGCAAAGTTTTAGCCCATAAAAGTAAAACAAGTGAACTAAATTGGTACTTTGTAAGAAAAAGAGCTAGGAGGTGAAATTTAGCTTGTCATGCTTATTGGCTGAATTTGTTTTTATAGGTCTGTGTTTCAGCAAATGTCTTTGCCGTGAGAGAGAAAGAGATGGGCTTTGTTTATTAATTGCACCTAGAATTATGACCAAGATTTGAGTTTTGGTCGTTGGGGTCGTTAAACATCATTGTTAAGTTTTCATATTTTTTCCGTGTCTTGTTTTTGCTTTCATAAAATGGTAATTGTCTGGTAATACCATCCTCTCATCATTTTGCACCAGCGGACACATTTTAGCTTTGATTTTCCATATATGTGAAAGGATAACAACAATCAATAGCTCATTGGAACCATAAAAACATGAAAAATTAAAAAAAATTTAGAATCACATCATTTTGTGCTGTAACTACGATGTGTAAGATTGTGAATAATAGATCCATGTAAATGTGATAGACAGTCAAGTCCACTACAAAAAATAATTATGAAAAACGATGTGGTAAATGATGTAATAATTGGTTGATTAGTATCTAATGAGTGAGGTTAATAATTAGGTAATTATAAAGATGTTTGATCTGGAAACTCGGAAAACTTGTAACTAATGCATCAATATGCTTACATTTATTAGATATATCATATATCCCTTCAATCATGAGATCCATTTAAACAGGAAAAATAAAAATAAAAAGAATAGTGAAAGATTGCTCAGATTCTAATACGTAGTGACTAGGAGCTGTATGAATCAAATAAAACAAAGAGTTTGTTTACATATCATGAGTAAGAGCCATTCGAATCATTACCCATTGTGTATAGCCGATTTGTTTTGTTTAGAGAGATTAACAAAGTGATCTATCAACAAAGTGATAACATTTACGAATACAGTGGGGAAAAGATTTAATGAAATTCAACTACTTGTGAACAATTAGGTAAGCTTCACTTTAACGACACAAATGGTAACATCATCAGTTTCATTACCTGTTCCAACCAAATCAAGCTCTCCGCCATTTTCAAGTCTTAGAGCTCTTTGCATTAATTGCAGCGATATGGCCCTCTGTTTTGTCACTTTTGTGTATTGTTCGTAGGTCAAAATTATCTTGGCAGCTGGCTTAAAAATATATATAAATTAAAAAAAAAAAAATTTATGTGTTTGAGAGATCGAAAAGTGCAAGTCAATAGAAAATAAGGCTAATAAAACAGATTACGTTTTATGGATCTTAAAACGTTTTCTAGAATGTTATATACTCAACAGATCACCAAAAAAAATAAAAAAAGAACTCTCAATAGCAAAGAACTCAGCAGCCCCTGGCCCTCTTCACATAGGGTCCAAGGCCCATGCCGAGGAGGAAGAAACGCCCGAGGATGAACAAAAGGAGTCCAAGTTGCCAAGAGACATCGCTGAGGACAATCCTGTCCTCGGCCAACTGAAATCGTGAGAAGGAAGGGCGGCATGCCTTTAAAGACAGCCTCCCAGGGCATCCCAAGCAAAAAAAAAGACTAACACAGTGGGCCAGCTATGGGAGCATGGTGGAGGAGCAATTCCAGGAGAAGCTATCATCTTTGCATTAAATGCCTACAGCTAACGATCTGGCCGCATTGATGAGGAAATGACCCCTGAATAGTACCACCTTGGTTGCTGCAACTCACAGAAAGTTGGAGAAGGCGGCAGATGGAACAAGCACTTAAGTAGCGACCTGCATGATCAACAAATGGAGGGCCAAGATCAACGAGAAAGAGGTATATAACGTAAGAAACCCTCCAAGAGAGAGGGATTGAAAAATTGATTTAGGGAAGACGGTTGCTGTTAGTACCATCCTAAAAAGCTCCTGTAACCAAGCACTGGAGAAGCGATAAGAATAACCAGTCCTCGGATCAAGCCCGAGGATAAGGCTTCACACTTCTCCCCATGTATTTGTTATTCAATCTATTTACGATCATGTCTAGTTGTTGCAATTCTCACTAAAGCCTAGTTCTTGAACCCATTCTCTACAAATTCATTGTATTGGGCCAATTGGGTTTGAGCCTACTCACGTAACAGTAGAAGTACTCAAACCCAAACCCTAAAATTGGCGTCGTCTGTGGGAAGAACTTGTGTGCTAAGTAAGAACCACAATCGACATGGTAGGATCAGGTCCTCATAGAGCAGGCTCCCATCAGCCTGAGCCAGCTAGATCCCAGCAACAGGGCAACTTTCCCAACCCTAAGCGTGATCGAAATGAAAAGAATGGAAGGTTTCGAGAGGAAAGTGTAAACACCACTCAGACTGGCAGAAGCCGTTCTCGTGTGGACAGTCACGTATCCTCGAGACAGAACGACGAACAAGCCATGCCGCGAGAGATAAACGACTTGAAGAGAAAACTGTGCCATGCACAACGAAGGCGGTCTCATCCTAACCCTGATTTGCCCTCCGATGACGAAAGCAATGATGACTATAGGCAGAGATCGAGAACCCTTCCAAGCGAGACCTTCTCTCATTAAGAAGAGCACCACCAGAGGCGTAAACGCAGAAGCCCATCTCCCAGGGGCCTAGGACACGACGCCATGAGCAGGGCACTGGACCAGCTCTCTAAATCACCTTTCACACACCGCATAGAGGGGGCTACACTCCCTCGGCGATTCCAACAGCCAGCTTTCCCCCTTTATAGCAACAATACAGATCGCGTAGAGCATGTGAGCCAATTCAACCAAAGGATGGCTATCCACTCTAAAAACGAGGCGCTGATGTGCAAGGTTTTCCCATCCAGCTTGGGACCAGTGGCGATGAGGTGGTTCAACGGCTTAAAGGCGAATTCCATGGATTCGTATAGGCAGCTAACCCAAGCCTTTGGCTCTCGTTTCGTTACAAACAGCAGAGCCCCTCGGCCCTTGAGTGCTTTACTGTCACTATCCATGTGTGATAGAGAAACTCTAAAGGCCTACTCGGGCAGATATTGGGAGATGTATAACAAAATGGATGGCAACTTTGACGATGTCGCCATTAACATCTTCAAAAACAGCCTCCCAGCCGAGCACGGCTTGAGGAAGTCCCTGACTGGCAAGCTTACCACCAGTGTGCGCCAACTAATGGACCGGATCGACAAGTATAAATGGTTAAGGAAGACCAGCTACAAGGGAAGGGAAATGAGAAGATTATCTCTTAGGAGAGGAGGGATTTCAGGTCGGACCGATATAACAGCAATTGCCTGAGAAGAGATTTCGTAGGGCAGTCCGGAGCAACCAACGCATAGACCGTCAGTATTGTGTTCCGAGAACCAGTACATCGGGTGTTGGAGAAAATCAAGAACGAACCATACTTTAAGTGGCTGAATAAGATGGCGGGAGAATCCACGAGGCACAATTAGAACTTCTATTGCCAATACCACCAGGACCACGGACATGCCACAGAGGACTGTAGGAACCTCTAGAATTAACTGGACCAGCTAGTCCGAGAAGGAAAGCTAAAGCACCTTCTACATCATTCTAGTGGTCATCAAAGCCAAACTCGTCAGGAACCCCAGAGAGATGCTGCCCTGAGGCCACCTGTGGGGATGATTAATGTAATCTTGGCTGCACTAGGAAGAACAGGCACGCGCCCTTCAAGAGTGCTATCTGTGGCCCAACTGCCTACCGAAGAGCCCCAGCCAGAGTCAAAGAGGGCCAAAATGAATTTTCATCCAACCTTGAGTTTTTCGGAGGAAGACAAGATCGGAACCACCCAGCCCCATGACGACGCGCTGTTGATCACTCTCAGAATAGGGGACTACGATGTGAAAAGATTGATGGTGGATGGTGGCAGTGCTGCCGAGGTTATGTACCCTAACCTTTACAAGGAGCTGAATTTGAAACTGGAAGATTTAACGCCCTATAGCTCTCCTTTGATGAGCTTCGACAGGAAACTAGTTATTTCAAAGGGCATGATTAGGTTACCCATCCAGACCGGCCCAGAGATAGTGGAGGTGAACTTTATCGTGGTGGACACCTACTGTCCATATACAGCCATTGTCGACAGGCCCTGGCTCCATACTTTAGGGGCTGTCACCTCCTCTTTGCACTAGAAGGTGAAATTCCCGTCAGGAGATCAGGTCCTCGAAATCCGTGGTTACCAATCCACAGCAAGGCAGTATGTAGTGGCCGCCATTTCCCATTGGTTTGATGCAGAGTCCTTGGTCTCTGCTGAAAGGGACTTATAGTAGTCAAAGGCCCCGATGTCGCCCCCTGATACAATGGCCGAGGAGGCAAAATGCGAGGACTTGGAGAAGGTGGTCGTTGGTGATACCTCAGAGAAGTTCTTTCAAGTAGGGGCACAACTGCCCCCTCAAGAGAAGGAAAAGTTAGTCGAATTTCTCAAAAGGAATATTGACGTATTTGCATGGGACGCCTGCGATGCTCCAGGAATTGACCCAACCTTCATCTGCCACCATCTCAATGTTAACCCGTCCATCACTCTCAAAAAGCAGCCACTCCGACGCCCATCAAGAGAGCATGCTGATGCAATCAGAGACGAGGTGGTGAAGCTTAAGCGTGCAGGGGCTATCAAAGAGGTTTTTTACCCTGAATGGTTGGCCAACACCGTGGTAGTCAAGAAGAAAAGTGGAAAGTGGCGAGTTTGTGTAGACTTCATGGACCTAAACAAAACTTGCCCAAAGGACCGGTTCCCTATGCCTCAGATAGACCAGCTGGTGGACATAACAGTGGGCCATCCTCGGATGAGTTTCCTGAATGCCTTTTAAGGCTATCATTAAATACCGCTGGCCCTGGAGGATCAGGAGAAGACAACCTTTGTGACGCCTACTGGGAACTACCACTATAAGGTAATGCCATTTGGCCTGAAGAACGCAGGGTCCACTTATCAAAGGATGATGATGAGAATGTTCAAGCCGCAGTTAGGCAAGAGCATCAAAATCTATGTTGATGATATGGTGGTAAAGAGTAAAGTGATGTTCAAACACTTGGGAGACCTCGGCAGCACCTTTAACATCTTAAGGAAGCACAAGCTGCGCCTAAACGCTTCCAAGTGTTCTTTCGTCATGGGATCAGGCAAGTTTCTAGGATACATGGTTACCCATAGGGGAATAGAGGTTAACCTTGACCAGATTAAGGCCATTAATGACCTAAAGCCACCGCGAAACGCCAAGGAGGTCCAGAAACTCACTGGAATGATCGCTGCCCTGAACCGATTTATTTCTAAGTCGGCAAATAGATGCAGATCGTTCTATCTCTTGATCAACAAGTGGAAAGGATTCAAATGGACCAAGGACTGTGTCGTGGCCTTCCAGCAACTCAAGGAATACCTGTCACGGCCACCTATCATGTCCAACCTTGAAGTCGACGAGGTCCTGTACGCATATATTGCTGTAGCCCATCACGCTGTGAGCTTGGTACTAATACGGGATGACAACGGCATTCAAAAGCCAGTCTATTACGTGAGCAAGTCACTACACGAAGCTAAGGTTAGATACTTACCCTTGGAGAAAACCATACTGGCTGTGGTCCACGCTACGCGAAAGCTTCCCCATTATTTCCAAGCCCACACAGTGGTCGTCTTAACCCAGTTGCCCTTGAAGTCCGTGCTTTAGATTGCTGATTACACTGGAAGGATTGCCCTATGGAACACCATTCTGGGAGCCTTCGACATCAAGTACATGCCTCGGACCTCCATAAAGGGCCAGGTCCTAGCTGACTTGGTGGCCGAATTTGCTGAACCACTAGTAGAAATAGTAGCAAGGGAGAGAAGTATGGACAAAAAACCAGTTGGGGCAATCTTTATGCCAGGGCCCCCATGTTGGAAGGTGTACATTGATGGCGCAGCGAACCAAAGGGGGTCCAGAGTGGGGCTAGTCCTAGAGTCTCTTGAGAAGACTATCATGGAGAAATCCCTGAGACTTGGGTTCTCGGCCACGAATAACGAGGCCGAATACGAGGAATTGCTATAGGGAATGGCCATGGTGCGGAAAATGGGAGGAAAAGCAGTAGAGATGTTCTCGGACTCGAGATTGGTAGTGGGCCAGGTAAAGGGAGAGTTGGAAGCCAGAGACACGAGGATGCAAGGGTACTTGAGCCAAGTCAAACGCCTGCAGTCAAACTTTGATCTTTTCAGCTTGTCATATGTCTCTAGAAGTGGAAACATCCATGCAGATTCATTGGCCACGCTTGCTACCTCTTCGGCAGGGAGCCTACCTCGGGTTATTCTTGTCGAGCATCTAGATAAAGCAAGCGAGGTTGCGAAAGGCATGGTCTGTATCCATGAGGTCAGAGTGGGTCCTAGCTGGATGGACCTCATAGTAAAATTCCTCAAAGATGATATCCTGCCCGAAGAGAAGTTAAAGGCTGAAAAAATATGAAGAAACACTCCTCAGTTCTGGTTGTCCGAGGATCACAAATTGTACAAGCGCTCCTATTCTGGGCCATACTTACTATGTATTCACCCTAAGGCATCAGAGTTACTACTTGAAGAGCTGCACGAAGGGATCTGTGGGAGTCACATAGGAGGAAGATCTCTGTTGCACCGAGCTATTACCCAGGGATATTGGTGGCCAGGAATGCAAAAGGAAGCCCTGGAATATGTTAAGAAATGTGACCAGTGCCAAAGGTTTGCCCCGAATATCCATCAGCCAGGAGGGGTTCTCAACCCTTTATCCAGACCATGGTCGTTCGCCCAGTGGGGCCTGGATATTGTAGGCCCTTTCCCCAAGGCAGCAGGAAATAAGAGATATCTGTTGGTCGACACAGATTACTTTACCAAATTGGTTGAAGCTGAGCCACTAGCTAACATCAGAGACTCAGATGCTAAGAAGTTCATCTGGAGAAACATTGTTACACGATTCGGGGTCCCTCAAACCCTTATTTCAGATAATGGACTCCAATTTGACAGCAAAGCCTTCAGAAGATACTGTTACGAACTGGGGATCGCAAACAAGTACTCAACCCCAGCTTATCCTCGGGGAAATGGGCAAGCCGAGGCTATCAATAAAGTCATTGTCAATGAGCTTAAGAAAATACTAGATGACGCCAAGGGAAGATGGGTAAAGGAGCTGCCACACGTCTTATGGACTTACCAGACCACACCACGACGGTCAACAGGAGAGATGCCTTTTGCCATGACCTATGGGGCCGAGGCTATAATCTCCCTAGAGGCAAACTTCCCAACGCTGAGAATGAATTCCTTTACTCCAAGCAGCAATGATGAACTGCTGGGGAAGAGCCTAGATCTAATCGAGGAAAGAAGAGAAAAAGTAGTGATCCAATTGGCCTATTACCACCAGAAGCTCAAGCAGGGATACGACGCCAATGTGAAGTTGATGCCATTAGCACCAGGAGACTTAGTGTTAAGGAAAGTTGTGGGTGCTGCCAAAAACCCATCATAGGGAAAGCTGGGACCCAATTGGGAAGGGTTATACCAAATTACTTCAGTAGCAGGAATAGGTGCATACTACTTAAAGGAATTAGATGAAAAAACTGTACCTCATCCCTGGAATGTAAATAACCTGAAAAGGTATTATTATTAACGAAAGCGTTTCTCTAATTCAAGTTTTTAAGCCCATTATGATTATCTGTCTTGTATTGTGGAAAAACTCTAAATACTAGACAGAACCAAGGTCTTGCATGGTTCTTGAACTCAAACCTGTGGGGAAACTAGATACTTTCAAAAAGTTCTAAGTACTAGACAAAACCAAGGTATTGCATGGTCCTCGAACTCAAACCTACGAGGAAACTAGATACTTCCAAAGACTTTAAGTACTAGACAGAACCAAGGTATTGCATGGTCCTCGGACTCAAACCTATAGGGAAACTAGATACTTCCAAAAAGTTCTAAGTACTAGACAGAACTAAGGTCTTGCATGGTCCTCAGACTCAAACCTATGGGAAAACTAGATACTTCAAAAACTCTCTAAGTACTAGACAGAACTAAGGTATTGCATGGTCTTCGGACTTGATGACTTGAATAATTGAATGTAATTTATCACTTCTCAACTTTAAACTTTAGTCTAATTTTATTTATTTTGTTAATTTTAGACTTGATTTTTTTTATTTAAATTTTATTTCAGATTTGAAGAAAATAAAGATTTATTCAAGTAAAAGAAATGTGAAGCATCTAAAGAGAATATTTTTGGCCTTGGAAGTTGGCAAGAAAAAGAGAATGAGATGCTGAAAAAGAAAGAAGAAAAGGAGGCGCTGAACAAAAAGAAAAGGTGCGCTGAAAACAGAACCAACAAAAAGAAAAAAGGCTGAAACAAAACAAAAAGAGGCTGAAACAGTGGTGTGGGCTGAACTGAAAAAGGTTTTGGGCTGAAGCAAAAACGTTTGGGCTGAAAAACTAAAAAAACGTTTGGGAAAAAACATTTGGGCTGAAAAAAATGTTTTTGGGCTGAAGAGAGAATTGTTTTGGGCTGAAAAGAATGTTTTTGGGCTGAAAAAAAGGGCACACGTGAATTGAAAAGAAAAGAAAGGCACGAAGAAAAAGAAAAAAAGGGGCAGCGCTGAAACAGAAAAAGGCAAAAACAAAAAAAGGAAGAGAACAGCGGTGCTGAAGCTGAAAGAAAAAGAGGGCCAGAACAAAGAATTTTTCAGCATTTATTTTCCTTCAAATCTTCTCAGAAAAATTATGGTGAATTCGTTTATGTTGGATTTAATTTTTAGTATGAACTAAACTTTCTTTATTCTAGGAAAACGATGTAATCTAGTTCCGAACTATGCTTGCTTTTCTATGTTAATTTGAACAAATTCTCTTCATCTTTGTCTGATTTATTCTAAGCTTATTGCTTCTAATTAACTGGCCATTAATTAGATGATTTTAATCTTGTGATTTGCTGTCGAAAGAGGGAATTATAGGATAGATCTTGAATATTTCAGCATAGGTAAATATAGAGATCAAAAGACTTGTATGAACCTATGTAGTATTAAAATCGTTGGTCTTAATGCTTTCTTGTTTTATTAAATTGCATACTCTTGTGTAAAATGATGAACAAAAATGTTTCCAATTGACTGTCGAAAGAGGCTTTTGGATGAGTTTGGAGATTGCTAACAAATAGAGAGAGTTAAATTAAATTAGCTAGATGAGTAAAGCATAGTGAGGAATTAGGTGAAATCGATTTCCTAGAAGTTTTCTTCCCATTAAATTGATTTTTGAGCAACATCTCTTTTTTTTTTCCTTTGCGTATTTTCTTTAATTTGATTTTATTTTAAATTCCAGTTACAAAAACCTTAGTGACTTCTCTAGATAAAATTGAGATTAGCATAATTTTGGTATTTGTCAAAAGTAAGTTACCAATCTCTGAGGACGATACTCTTCTCATCACTTTACTATAAAACTACGATACTGTGCACTTGTAGTTTTGCACTGTTTAGGACTCAAACCTATGGGGAAACTAGATACTTCCAGAAAACTTTAAGTACTAGACAGAATCGAGGTCTTGCATGGTCCTCAGACTCAAACCCATGGAGAAACTAGTTACTCCCAGCAGGAGCCTAAGTGGTCATTATTATTGTCCTTTGCGATTATAATAGGACCTGAATAAGTGTTATCCACTCTATGACAACCTAGTTCTTCTCCTCCAACTGAGATATCAATAAATGAAATTATCCTTTTTTATGTAGATAGGTAGGTAGGATTTGGAGGTGAATTTTAACAAGTTCGTCCTCGGATTACATAGTCTTTTTTTTTACCTTCCATTATTTATTTATTTATTTTTTTAAAATTCAGAAAGTTAAGGATCAATGGTGAGGGGGCGGATCCTCGAACCACAACCTTTGAAGGAATTAACAAGGACAAACACTTGCACGGATTGCAAACATAGCCTAAGTATATGCTCGGCACCTCGGAATTGGGGTTTTAAGGTTTAATCGCAAGCATGGCACATATACAATCGTTTTTACACATGAGATCCATACTAATGATGACGACAATAACAATAAACGCATAAGATAAAAAGAAAAAGGGAAATTCCATTCATAAAGTAAACCTCATTACAATAATCCTAGTGTTCAAAAACAAAATAAAATAAAAAAATAATAATAACAATGATAGAAAAAAAAAAGAAAAAGAACACCACCAAAACAAAAACAAAACAGGAGCTAGCCTGGGTGGCCTACTTCCTTGGCTTGGTCTTGGCTCCTTCCTTGGAGAGCTGAGTAGGAGCGATCTCGAGATCCTTGGAGCCCCCACCAAGGGGAACAGCCTGAAAGGGCTCAACAAGAAGAGTTGGCTCCTCGGCATGAGAGGCCTGAGCATCATCTGTGAACTTTACAGTCTTCTGGGGTGCATTAGGGTTCTGGCCTTCATTTGTCTCAGCCGCCCCAGAAGGCTCGCTTTCCTTAGCTGGCTCCTTAGGTGCAGTTATTGCCAGAACAGCTCCAGGACTAGCAGCCTCAGCCTCCTCAAGAGCATCCCCAACCTCGGAGCTGGAGGGGGCAGTTTCCCTAATGGCAAGGGGGTAGTATACATTCTCCACCTTCCACAGGTCGGATGAAGCCTTAACCCCAACTTGCTTAAGGGCCTCATTCCAAACCTGGGAACAGTAGAGCCTGCATACCCCAAAGACTTGAGCCTTGAGGGTAGCCTGGGTCTCGGCCACTCCCAAGTCATAGACCTCCTCCTCGGCCTTCTCCTTGGAGCTCTCAGCCTCCACCCTGGCGAACACCGCCTCTTCCTTGGCCCTCAAGGCTTCGTCCCTGGCCCACTTTACAATGTTTTTGGTCCCCTCTGCCTCGACCAACTTTTTCTTTAGATCAACGATTTGCTCCTTGGCGATCTTCAGCTAGTCCTCAGCCTCGAGCAGGCGCCTCATCTGATCCTTGGCTTGCTTTTGAGCGTTGGCTAGGCCTGATTCGGCGCTATCCCTGGCTCTAGTCGTCTCCTTCAAGTCCTCCCTTGCCTTTAGAAGGTCGGCCTCAAAGTTCTTAAGAGTTTGAGTAGTATCCAAGCGCTTGTCACGCTCGAGCTCTAGGGCCTTGCTATGGTCATTAGCTACCTCCTCCAGCTTATAGGTAGCTTGGACAACTTGCCAATTGAAACGAGCACACAGTAAGTAGGGAACTAAAGAACAAGGATCATCGGAACCACAAGTGTTGGGAGTCTTACCATTCCCAGGTACTTCATGATGCTGAGGAAGACCTCTTACCTCCTCAGACCCCCCAGCTCGGCCATGTCGGCGGGGAGTAGCAGGGACCTTTCCGGCGCGTCGACCACATAAGCGCCTTCGCCCCCTCTGAAGTCCCTCAGGGAGGCGCTGTCCATCAGGGGCTCCCCATGGAGCATTGGGGCAGGAAGCCAGGCCTAAGACTCGGGCTGTGTGGTGACTTCCTTATCTTGGCTCTGGTGCACGATATTCAGTTGCTTTAAAGCTCGTCGGGCTTCATCTTCCTCATGAGAGGAGCGAGATCTCCCCCTATCCATGGGCTCTTTACCCTTAGAAGCCCTTTTCCTTTTTGGATCAACGAGCTGAGGAGGAGGAGGAAGTTTGGACCGTGGAGACAACGGTTGTGATGGGGTGGAAGATGACCTAGTCTGGGTAGGCTGAGGTTTGGGCGAAGGAGGGGGAAGCTTGGGTTGTGACTTCCCCGGCGCATCCTTCCCCGGCTAGCCTTCAATCAGGTCAAGAAGGCTGGTGTGAGGTTTCTCTTAAAACCCATTTTAGCTTAGGAAGAGGTCTCTATGAGATCCGCTTCGGTCAAGCTGGGGTCGCCAAAATCACCAGAAGGATCCTCAAACAGATCAATTTGGTCGAATGCACCGAATTCGTCCTCGGACTGGCCCAATTCAGCGACTTGCTCTTCGCCCTCTGCTCTTACTTCCTCAGCCTCAGCAGCTTAATGGGAAGAAGAGGAGCCTACCAACGTAGCACCTCCTTGAGCAGAGGACCCTTCAGGAAGCAAGAAACCGTGCTTTGCTACGGTAATTTTGTGAAGTTGAGGATCTTTAGCTCTGATCATGTACTTCGAAGCCAAGAATGACTTCTAAATAGGATCGTACCCAAGGATCTTGTGAGCAGCTCTGACTTGGTTGTCACCTTCGTTCACAAAGACCTCTGCCTTGAGAATGGTCTCCAAATCTACCCGGTTGACCAAGTGAAAATGGCGTTCAAAGGCGTGAGGATTTGCGAAAAAGAAGGTACACCCCTATTAGTAACCAAACAATGCAAACTATGACAACACCAAAGGTCAACCCTCCCCTACTCCTAATACCCCACCTGGTGCCCCCTCCTCAGTTGGGCAAGGAAGGCCGTCGTGCCACGCCCCAAACACGATGAGAAAGTCCTTATTTAGCCCTTTGCTGGACTCGGGGAGACATTGAATGAGCCGAACCTTGTCATCCTTCGCTTTCATGTAGCAGGATTTACCCTTAAGCTGTTGAAGGTTGTAGCACCAATTTACGTCATGATGGGTTAACCTCAACCCCATCTTCTCGTTTAAGGCATCCACACAGTCCAAGATCCTAAACACGTTGACGGCACACTGGATGGGAGCTAGTCAGAAATGCCTAAGGTAGTCCCTCATCACCATCCCCATGGGAATCCTCATACCCCTTTCTAGGAAGGCGATTATGGGAATCACTACCTCGCCCCCTTGCCTCATAAAATGCCACTCACCTTTTTTACAGTACCTCAAACCTACGGTACTGGGTATTCTATAATCAGCGATAAATTTCTCCATCGCCTCTTCTGACTCAACCAACCTTTTAAATCTACCCATCCCTAGGAATGACTAAAAACTCAAGAAGGGGCAAAGGAAAGAAAGGGATAAGAGGAGAATAAACTTAGAAGAGAGAAAATATGAGTTAGAGAGAGGAGAAAACTTACAGAAGTCAGGAAAAGCTCCTCGGACAGGCTTTTTATGCTGAAAAAAGACGTAAGTTTGGCTAAATACTTGACCGGATTCAGGGTATGTGCGCAAGAGCTCTTAAGTGTAAAAGTAAAGAGATAGATTGGTTCAAATGGGTATTTATACCCCCAATTAAAATAACCGCACGGGTTTTCCCGCCCATAAAGGTTAAAGAAATTCCCACCGTTGGTTACCATCACACCGTCTAATGTAGGGAGCACAGAGCCAGAATTTAATGAGGACGCGCCCCATATACCGAAACGCCAGTAACATGCCTTAAACAAGCGAAAAGGCTCTAGCACTAACGGAGGATAGGACTTGACAAGCCATGACGAAGGCCCGAGGACATCAAAACCCTCCTCTTTGCCCGAAGAGCCGGACAGCAGGATTTTGAGGGGCTATTGTAGGGTCAAAGAACTCAGCAGCCCCGACCCACTTCATATAGGGCCCAAGGCCCATGCCGAGGAGGAGGAAGCGTCCGAGGATGAACAAAGGGAGTCCAAGTTGCCAAGAGACATCGTCGAGGACAATCCTGTCCTCAGCCAACCGAAATCGTAAGAAAGAAGGGCGGCATGCCTTTAAAGACAGCCTCTCAAGGCATCCCAAGCAAAAAAAAAGACTAACACAGTGGGCCAGCCATGGGAGCATGGTGAAGGAGCAATTCCAGGATAAGTTGTCACCTCTGCATTAAATACCCATAGCTAATGATCTGGCTACATTGATGAGGAAATGACCCCTGAATAGTACCACTTTGGTTGCTGCAACTCACAGAAAGTTGGAGAATGCGGCAGATGGGACAAGCACTCAAATAGTGACCTGCATGATCAACAAATGGAGGGTCAAGATCAATGAGAATGAGGTATATAACGTAAGAAACCCTTCAGGAGAGAGGGATCGAAAAATTGATTTAGGGAAGACGGTTGTTGTTATTACTATCCTAAAAAACTCTTGTAACCAAGCACTGAAGAAGCAATAAGAATAACCGGTCCTCGGATCAAGCCCGAGGATAAGGCTTCACACTTCTCCCCATGTATTTGTTATTCAATCTACTTACGATCATGTCCAGTTGTTGCAATCCTCACTAAAGCCCAGTTCTTGAACCCATTCTCTACAAATTCATTATATTGGGCCAGTTGGGTTTGAGTCTACTCACGTAACAGTAGAAGTACTCAAACCTAGACCCTACACAACTTCTCTTTATTTTCACTCCGCATATTGATTTTTTTTTTTTTTTTCAAATAAATCGTTTACCACTTAATTTTTTGCATAAGTTTTAAATTTGAGGTCTGTTGTCCATTTGAGGTTTCCAAATGGCCCAAAAATGAAAAACATGTTCAACTTTAGGGGCTTGTTTTTGTGAATGAAAATTTTTGTTTATATAATTATTTGGAATTATCATAATATTAATGATTTAATGCGGACCAAATAACAGGAAAAATATTTTTTGACTCATATTCTAAGGCACAATTGAACACGAAAACAAGCTAATTTTTTTTAAAATGTTTTATAAAAATGAGTTATCTTAAAAATAAATAATAATAAAAAATCCACCGAAACCAACCCAACTTAAAATCTTAATTATAATGCCATCATTTATTGTTTCACTAGTAAAAAGAATTTTACCACCAGTATTCTTCTTCTTCTTCTTCTTCAATTATTTATCAAAACGCTTAATCAAGGAGTCCAAATCTTCACCAATAAAAACTTACCACATGTTCACCTAATTAATTAAATACTACCATTATTAATTTATTATTATTTTGTTTTTGATAGGATTGACTTACTATTTTTATTTTAACTAATAAATAAAATAAAATAAAATAAAACCCAAACACCTCCTACCACCACCCATGCCGGCACCTTTAACCGCAACCCTCAACTTCTCCGGTCACGGAAACCACCATCACCCAATCTACACCACGTCAGACATCCAAGCCGTCACTGCCCCTCACCAACCACCATCACTCCATCAAAAACACCAACAGATCTAGAATCATTATCATTCAAAGCAAGACTTGCCTTTCTCAAATCCAAATCTTTTAGATCTCTCTATCTTTGTTATTTGTCAAATCTGTTGTTTGTCTCCAATATCAATGATTCTTCATTTGAATCCAACACATGTATCAGAATCTATTACAAAATGCCAAAACTGTAATAGAGAGAGAGAGAGCTTTTGGTTTTTTTGAAGGTCTAGAGTCTTGAAGGGGTTATACTTTAACCCCTTTACATACATGCTCTGAATGATTGCACCCGACACATTTGGCTTGCATGAATTTCAGATCTGTTGGGTTTATTTGATGGTGGTTGGAGGGATTTAGATGGGTGGTGGGATTGGCTTGGATGCCGGCGATGACTGGCGATGTTTGTGATAGAGGCTCTGGGGCCGACCAAGTTTGGTGGTGGACTGGTGGTAATGGCAAGGAGTTGTTGGGTTTTTTTTATTTAATTTAGGTAGTTAAAAAAAAAGAGTCAATAATGGTAATATTTAATTAATTAGGTGAACCTGTGACAAGTTTTTATTAGTAAAGTATAGAGTGGAACAGGATAAGTGAGACTGAAGATTTAGACTCCTAATCAAGTTATCAACACACATATGCACTTAGATTAGGTTAGAGTAAAATTTCTATTTTGTATAAAAATATAAATAAATAAATAAATAAAACCTAATTGGTTTCATTAAAGTCATTAATATTAAGAGGGATTGTAAACCTTGAGGCCCGTGTGATTATCTTCTCAACTATCCAATGCTCGGAAAATTTTTATGTACTCCCGGAGTACCATAAATGCGTGCTCCCTCCTCTCACATGAATGGTGGGTCCCACTAGATGGGACCTACCATTCATGTGAGAGGAAGGAGCACACATTTATGATACTCCGGGAGTACACAATAATTTCCCCCAATGCTCACTAAGTTTTCATCAATTCTTGCATTTTCCAAGTACCATGATGGATTAGATAGCATGAGATTACGGCTTCTCCAACTCCCTCATTTATTCCTAAATTTAATTTTCTACTTTTTCTACCACATTGAGAAAGCACTTTCTTACCACCTTTGTCGGCTATTAAATAGTCTTTGGAATTGAACTCTCGTTATTCAGTTTTGGAAGCTTTAATTACAAACTAAAAATTCAGTTTTAAAATGCAATTTGTTTTTGAGTTTTAAAGATGCACGTCAGTTCAATTCAAGCTCCTTGAAACATTATTGGTCGAGGCTGTAAATTTAGTTTAGTGGTTGTTTGACTTGTTTCGATTTGTGAATTGAAATGAAATATTTTTGGTTTTGGTATCATTTTCGAGTTATTAATATGGGTTAAGTTCCAAGTACATCTGGGGTAACTCTAAGTAATGCTACACCACTCAATATTTTTTAATTAGATGCGAATATTGACAAATCCACTGTTAGATTATATTATCTTCATATATTCTTCATGCTTGAAAATTTCGAGATGATTAAAGATTAATAGTCATATTATCAATCAATTGTTAAAATTCAAATTTTTGTAGTTTAAAATAATGTATAAAATATAAGTTTATAGATCAAATGGTAAATAGCATCCGATTGATATGAAAATTGACATGCATGTTAAGAATATATAGAACATGTAATTCAATGGTTGGATTTTTAAAATATTAGTAATTCAATAACAAGTTATTGGATAGTGTAACATTGCTTAGAGTTACATTAGGTGTAACTTGAACTCAACTCTATTAATATATATATATGAGTGATTGGAACATAATAGAATTGTACTAGTTAGCTAACCCATATAAATTTTTTTGGCCGTCCTGATTGGAACATAATAGAATTGTCTGCTTATTTGTCCTATTGTTGTAGCCTAGAGAAGTCTATGAACAGTTACGTATAGTGATCTATATATTCAATAAATTGATATACACAAAATTTTTCACAAACGTTGATGTGGTGTGATATAATTGGCGCATAACAAAAGTGTTGAATGGTGATAGTGGTAGACTTGTGAAGACTTTTTTTTTTTGGCTAGAAACTCTAATGATAACTTTTTTTTCTTTTTTTCTTTTTTGAGATAAATAGAAAGTAAAGAAAGGGGAAGTGAATTTTGAACCACAAATATGAGGCATCATAAAAGATATCATTACTAATCAACTATCACTTGAACCCCAGCTCCAATCACTACTGACATACATAAAAACTAGTGAAAAAGATTGTGACAATATTGATCTCACCAGCATTGTTCTTATATACCTTAGGAGAGAGGAATTCCTACCACTAGCAGCGCTTCATTGTAGCTTCCATGGTAGATGATGATGATGATGGCAATGATTTTAATGAATGGGAAGATGATATCTTATGCAATGAATATATTATTATCATTGTCACATGCATGTAGGGAATACGTGTGACTCTCACATATATTTCTAAGTGGTGTTGCATAACTTGCATCACCAGATATTGACTTTCGTATGATTTTTTATTTTAGGCTGCGTTTGGTTCGATGTAAATCGAATTCTGAGTATAAAATGAATGTAGGGAAAAATATTTTTCAGAAATGAAAACATTTTCAGGTGTTTGGTTGGATTCCAAAAAATGTTTTGAAAAATATTTTCTAGTGTTTGGTTGTGTTCCTGAAAATGCTCTAGAAAACTCATTTTTATCATGTTTCTCACATTTTCTTAGGATCCAAACAAATATTATTACAGAGAATCAAAATATATAAAAAATCAAAGAAACAAAAATCAAAACAAAAAAAATCAAAATCACAAGACCAATCGTGAGAGGGGGACAGAGAAAGAGAAAGAGAGATTGGTTCGTGGGTGACTTGGTGGTGGCGACAGTAGTTGCGACATGGACATGGTGGGTCAATCTAAAGGTGGCGGCTTGATCTAGGAGTGGGTTGTGCACACGGTGGACAAATCGGCTCAGGGGTGGGTTGCTCATGGCGGTCCGATTGGCTTAAGGTGGGTCGTTCACTGGGTCATGGACTCATGGTGGTCCAATCTATTTTCCGGCGACTACCTTGAGAAGGAGGGATGGATTGGTGGAGGATGAGGACAAGGGATGGGTTGTTGAGGATGAGGGATGGGTTGGCAGAGTACCCTCTCCTTGCTCGGCTTAAGGGATGGGTCTTCTTTCTCTGGGTGTGAGTCCAACGAGGATGTGCTTCGGGTGGAGTGTGCTTGTTTGTGTTTCTAGATCACTCTCTGTACTCTCTCTTCTTGCTCTTTCTCTCTCTCTCTCTCTCTCTCTTCGGGTGTCTTGAGTCCGGAAATCATTTGTAGGTTAAAGAGAAGTGTAAATGATTTTCCGGGTCAAAGAGCTTATTTTACTGTCAAAGTTTAAGATTTTCCGGAAAATTTTATTTTACATACGCACCCAAACACGCTACTAGGTGTAAAATATTTTCCGAAAATCATTTACACCTAAAACAAACACAGCCTTAATTTAAGGGAGGGGATGAAGAAATGGGATATGGGATTTATTCATGGCCAGCCATGGGCTGGTACACTACATCTGTGATGCTCTGGGCTTCAAATAACTTGTTACTTGTGTAAGAGCCCACTTCATTTAAAATTGGTAGCTGTGGGCTCCCTTGGGCCCCAGCTGAAAGGATTTTGTCTCTTGATGGGTCTCTTCTTGATATCACTTCATGGGCCCCAGGAATTGATTTTCTTAACTTTATTCATAAATTGATTGTAATCAACACTGAGAGGGAAAGTGTCTTGTCATCTTGTGTGGACTACATCTGAAACTATACATGCCCAAATTGGTGGACTACATCCGAAAAATTATTAAACATTAAATTTTCTGTCGTCAGATTCCAAACCCCACCCACCCCCTCCCCCAAATATTCATGGCATCTTATAAATTAATAAAGTATACTAAATAAGAAAGCAAAAATAGGAATATGAGTTTTAGTTAACTTTGATAAAAATTTTTATCTTTGAATTAAGAACTTGGGTTCATATTTCATATCCTACCCACACAAAATAAAAATCTGCTAATTAATGTCTTGATTTGATGGTAAAGAGCATGCAAATAACAAAAATTTCAAATTATATCATATATAAAAAAGAAGTTTTAAAACATCCAAATCCAATTAAATAAATACTATTATTTAAGTAAATACAATTAAGACAGATTTTTTTTTTTTGTTGCCTTCAGCTAAACCTTAAACACCCCCCCCCCCCCCCCCCCCCAAAAAGCCTAAATCCTATATCATTATATATAACCTTAATACCTAAATCCATTTAACCTAAACTCTAAATGCCAAATCCAAAAGTCCCATACGTATCATTCTCTAATTAAATACAACTGAACTATATAATTTCTATTTGTTAATTAAATTTTAAATAGTTTTGCCTAGATATTATGCTTGAAAAAAAAAATGGCCCAATTCTTGGCCCGGAAGAATGCAGTTTAGATATTTACTTTTATTTATTTCTCTTGTGATCTTCTCTAGTTAGTCGTATTTTGTGTAAAAAAAACAAAAAACAAAAAACAAAAAAGGGACTGTATAAAGGGTTTATATCAAACCAACCGAGTATGAAAATATTACTTTCTCAACGTTTAGACTTTAGATACATTCACTAATATTTTCTTACTCTCATTCTGGACTTTTAAATCTTGAATTCAAAATCCATATACTAATATACCTCTAAAAAAAAAAATCCTTATATCATTTATTTATATTTTTAGATTTTGAAAGAGACATGAATTTTTTTTTTTTTTTTGGTGTCAAACAGAAATCAGAACACAAAATTCTGACTTTTAAGGTTTAGGCTTAAAAATCATTTTAGATACTTTTCAAGGCACCATTGGTTGCTTTAAAACTCGGTTTTGATCTTAAAAACTTTTTTTTTTGTTTTTTGGCAAGGCTTTGAATCTGAGCTCCTAAAGATCTTGTTTAGTCAAAACTTTTCTATTCAACAACAGAAAACTAGCCTTTACAAATACCACTGAAAATTATCTTACTTTTTTTGCATTTAACAGAAAAAAATCCAAAGGTAGGACTTTTAAATCTTGAATTCAAAATCTATATACTAATATTCCTCTTAAAAAAATCCTTATATTATTTATTTATATTTTTAGATTTTGAAAGAGACATTAAATTTTTTTTTTTTTTCGGTCTCAAACGGAAATCAAAACATAAATTTTGACTTTCAAGGTTTGGGCTTAAAAATCATTTTAGATATTTTTCAAGACACTGATGGTTGCTTTTAAAACTTGGTTTTGATCTTAAAATTTCTTTTTTCTTTTTTCTTTTTTCTTTTTTCTTTTTTTCTGCAAGGCTTTGAATCTGAGCTCCTAAAGATCTTGTTTAGTCAACACTTTTCTATTCAACAATAGAAAACTAGCTTTTACAAATACCACTGCAAATTATCTTACTTCTTTTGCATTTAACATAAAAAGTTCCAAAAGCAGGACTTTTAAATCTTGAATTCAAAATCCATATACTAATACAGTATTCCTCTAAAAAAAAAAAAATCCTTATATTATTTATTTATATTTTTAGGTTTTGAAAGAGACATGATTTTTTTTTTTTTTTTTTTTTTTGGTCTCAAACGAAAATCAGAACACAAATTTCTGACTTTCAAGGTTTGGGCTTAAAAATCATTTTAGATACTTTTCAAGACACCGATAGTTGCTTTTAAAACTCGATTTTGATCGTAAAAACTTTTTTTTCTTTTATTTTTCTTTTTTCTGCAAGGCTTTGGATTTGAGCTCCTAGAGATCTGTCAATACTTTTCTATTCAACAACACAAAACTAGCCTTTACAAATACCACTAAAATTATCTTACTTTTTTTTGCATTTAAGATAAAAAGTTCCTGTAGGGATAAGGGCCCAAAATTATATATTGGGCCTTGAGCCTTGGTCAAGGACGTTCGTTAATCTGAAAACGAATAAACAGTAGTGAGAGTGTTAAGCTCAAAGTCCCCTGAGTAGGTTGCAAATGGAGAGGTTGGGGAAGGTTGTCTAATGAGGAGTATCTCCTCGGATAAACAAAGCATAGGTCAAATGTATATCTTATCGTTCAAGGTGAACTTCCAGGAAATTCCACTAATAGGGACGTGCATTACGACCGTACATGAGAGATGGGAGTTCAGAAATATCTAAAAGAAAGCTATTACCACCGTATTGAATGCTCTATAGCTAACTCTCTGGCCGCATTAATGAGGAAGTGATTTCTGAACAATGTTTGTTCAGCCTTACAGCTACCCCCAAAGACTTCAGGAGGGTGTTGATGGGAAAATGATCAACACAAGCAATCTATTGTCCACGTGTAGGGTGAAGATAAGAAGACAGAGATAGTATAAATTAGAGGGAAGACCCTGAAAGAAGGGGATCGGAAATTTGAGAGAAGAAAGGTCTGTAACAATCAAACTGTATCTGTAAACATTTTAAATTGATATATACAAGAACTGATCTCCTCGGATTGTGCCAATGACTAAATTTACTTAGATAAATCCAATCTACTTCTGTTTAATTGTCTTTTGAATCCATCCTAACTGTTATCACATTCATTATAACCTAGTTTTCTAACCCATTCTATACAAATTCATTGTATTGGGCTTATTGAGCCTGAATCCATTTACCTCCTGAGACAGGGATCAAAACGCGGTCCTTACAGTTCCAAAGGCAAGACTTTTAAATCTTGAATTCAAAATCCGTATACTAATATTCCTATAAAAAAAAATATCCTTATATTATTTATTTATATTTTTAGATTTTGAAAGAGACATGGAATTTTTTTATTTTTTGTCTCAAATAGAAATCAAAACACAAAGTTCTGACTTTCAAGGTTTGGGCTTAAAAAATCATTTTAGATACTTTTCAAGACATTAATGGTTGCTTTTAAAACTCAATTTTGATCTTAAGAATCATGAAAAATTGTGTCAAAATGGTTCTCAAAGTTGCCAAGAGTCAATGGTAGGAGCCTTTTTTTTACTCAAACTTAAAAATGTAATGACTAAAATGAAACATTTCAAAAAAAGATGAACACCATTTCTAAAATAGGATAAAGTTTAACCACAAAATTTTACAGTACTACATATTTCGAAAATCTAATCGTTGGATACATGTTCTTTATGCTTTTAATATATATGTCAAATTTTGTGTCAATCGGATATTATTTACCATATAATTTATAAGATTATATTTTATGCATAATTTTAAACTATAAAAAATTGCAATTTAAACAATTTATTGATGACATAACTATTGATCTTTAATTTCTATAAATTTTGCAAGCATAGAGTATAAGAAGAAAATGTAATCCAATGATTGATTTGTCAAAATTCACAAAAATAAAAAGATATTGATTAAGGTTGTAGTCTAAGGTTACAACCAATTTTGTAGCCAAATTTTGCTCTTTAAAATATGGGACAAAGGTTGAAGAGTAAATGTGCAATTAAACTTAAAAGGAAACCCTCACAATTTTCCATAATTCAGCTCAAAGGTGTTTATAATTTCGTAGTTTAACCGCGTGCAAAGATAGGAATTCTCTAGACTTGCAACTTTCGGGGCCTCCATAGCAGAGGACTAGCCATTTATTAAAGTCCAAATGTTAGAAGAAATCAATGAGCTTGTTTTCTGTTAATATACAACAATAATGATACAAGAGGTACAAAATAATGAAGAAATAGAGATTTAAGGGGATGGGCATTGCATTGGATTAGGGGCATCTTTTGAATCAAAAAGTTACTAATCAATAGAGAGAGTTGTAGGTAAAGCAGGTGGCAACAATTGAGGATATGCAAATGAAGAGTGAAGGAAGTAGGGTGATATTCAAGAGTCTACTCTCGCTCAAGTACCCCGCCAAGGTTATTGTGCCATCTGCAATCACTCGTGCAATTGTCCCAGCTTCTGTTGAAAGTAGTCCACCATTATAGGTTCCACGGGAAAGCCGGGATGACATGACCCGAGAGAGGAGTGCCAAGTTGATACCTGGACCAATGATTGAGGAAAGTTAATAACATATTATTTTCAGGATCCTAAGAACTTGGCAACAAATTCAAATATTCATAGAGAGCATATTCTGGTACTTTAGTTCACAAATCAATACAGGATTTTTAAAGTTTATACCAAACTGTTGTTGGGAATGCAACACAAGTTTTGGAGCTGGTAAATGTACAAATTTTTTTATAATTATGAGGTACTGAGAAAGTGAGAAATGATACATTTACTAAACATGAGACAATAAGACATGATGCTTTTTTATCTTGAAAATGCAGAAAATTTAACTTTAAAGAATCACAATTGAAGAAGCCCCTGTCCAGGCTTGTATTAATCTATAAACTGAAAATATTTTAGCCTGAATTCATTCATGAAAGGAAGTGGAATATCATAAAGCTAATGGATACTATTTATATTGTGCCAAAATCCAGATTCAATTAAGATGGTTTTCATATTATGTTAATACCTTTAAGTTACATATAATTTGGTGTTTGTGGTTTGAGTTTTCTAAACTTATGGTTGGCAGATAATAAATATAGCATACCATTTACAGATAGATAGAGGCACCAAATTGGATGTCCATAACTTAAAAGGTCGGCAACAATGTTAAATATAGAGACAATTGGTGGAGGGGGCGGTTGAAGTGGTTTTGGAGGATGTGGGGAGTGAATGGATGGCGGTCGAGGAGGCTGGCATTGGTGACGTGGGACATTGGACATGGGAGTGGGTGGAGGCAACGTGGAGATTCATCATTGCCCACCTGTGATCTGCCTTTCTCTAGCTTAAGAAGAAAACCAATTGTTTCCCAGCCAAAGGGCAGCAGCAGCAGAAATTTATTACTATCTAAAAGGTCAGATGTGATCATTGTGGGGCAAAAGAAAGAAAGAAAGAAAGAAAAAAAAAAAAAAATATATATATATATATATATATATATATATATCGTTTCCTAGCCAAGGGGTCGAGCAGAAATTTTATTTCAAACCAAAAGAGTCCAGATGTGACCATTGTGGGTTCCCTTTTATTCTAGTGCTTTGTTAAAAAATATTCAAACAATTTTAGCTAACAACAATCTTCACCATCATCCAGTGATTGTGGAACATGCCAGCATTTACAGACGCTCAGCAATGGCTGGCTTCTTTGAAAAGGAGTCCACCATATATCCCTCACTGTGAACAATGCGAAAATGAGTGGGTTAGAGACAAAGGCTGCAGTGCTGCTCTGCCTGAGACAGAGTCTACCATGATTGACTTTGACATAGGCATAGGAATGGGTTCCATACCCACAGACCATTGTGGACGCAAGAATGCCTAGCAACTCACCGTGCTGCTGGTTGCTTGAGGTCAGGGTGAAATGTGTGGGTCACCTAGCTACAGTAGTGGTGGTTGGATGCTTCAATGAGAGAGAGAGAGAGAGAGAAAACAAAGTTTGAGGATGAAATTGACAAAATCGAAACTTAAAAAGCCAAAATAATAATGTCCCCGCAATTTTATTTATTTATTTTTTCCCGCTTCTTGAGGAGCCACCACTTCCTCTACTTGTCCTAAAATGCATCGATTAAAATTTTCATTTCAATTGGAATTTGGATATTCATCACGTGCAATTATACTCTTTCATACATACTATTCATTATCACAAATAACCAAATAATTTAACCAAAAAATATCTCACCTTCAAGTACTTCAGCAGAAACAAACAAGATGAGTCCTGAGCAGACATACTGAGGCACAGAATATGGAACTATTATATGAAAACTCAGGAGTATGCCTATGCAAGTCATAATTTCAGATGCCAATAAAATTTGCCTGCAATCAGATCAATGAAAATTAATGCATTGGCAGTTTCTGAAAAACATATCCAGAACTTTAGATAAAAATTAAGTTAATGTTAATAATTACCTGTCTTCAAACATATTGCTTATGTAGTTTCCAACAACAATGTTTACTGGAAGAACTGTGAGGCCAAGGGAAGCAAGAAAAATTGCCACCGTGCCTGTAGACCAATTAAAGTAGTATGTGGTAACAACACTAGATTCTGAGAGTAAAATCTCCATTACGTATTTGAGCATGAAATATATCAACAACTGAACCTGATGAACCATAGAGATTCGATTAGAGAATGTGTAGAAACTCAGCTCCAACCAAAAATTAATGTCAGAGAATCGCTATTGAGAAGAAGATTAGGTTCTCAATGATTTTAGAGTCTGTCCATTGGCTTGTACTGATAAAAAACGTTGACATTAACCAGAAGTAATTGGACTGGATTTTGATATTTTAATCATCAGCAGGTCAATAGTGAGGTTCCACTTGACAAGCTGAATTAGGAACAAAAATTTCTGATGCACAATGTGCAATCTGATTGGATAACGTATCTAAACTATCTGTTTAAGCAAAGCAGCTAAACTATCTGTTAATCCCCTTTTTGATGTAGCGGGAAAAAATCAGACTAGGTTTTAATATAGAAGCAAAAATACTTATTCACCTTCTTACTATATTTCATGTAAAATCTGGACTTCTAGCTTCATTGTACTCGCTAAGTGAATTTGCAATATTGATATTAAGCAAATTAAGAAGTTCATAAATCCATAAACATAATATGTATCAGCAATGTAGTATAAATTTAAAAAGCACATATATTGGCAGGTCAAACTTAAAAATATTTTTTATTTTATTTTTTCAATTTCGACAAAAAAGGAAGAAAAGTGAAGGCGCTATGATGCAGGACAGGGTAGAAGAAAAGAGATAAAGGTAACAGTAGATAAAGCAGGACAAACCCTAAGCTTCACCACCTAGAAATTTCCTGAAAACCTTAGGCATTACCACCTAAGGGTGCTTGGCATCAACACCAGACCAGAAAACATTCACCTATCAAAAAAAATTTCTAATTCAAATTGTACTCTATGATCACAAAGGCCACTATTTTAATAGGACTTCCAGGATTACATCAATACGGAAAGTTCTAATCATGCTACAATTAAATCCCATAAAATCCTAAATCACAATAAAGACCGAATTCAAAAAGAAAACTAATTTAAAACTGAAGAATAAATTCCGAAATAATTTTGGTGCTCCTTGCGTCATACTTCCCAGGTTGGAGAAAACTCAACCTCAGGTTTTGAAGTGCTCAAGGATAAGAAATTTTGTACTTGATAATTGCAGTAACTCTTGAAGCACATCTGGCTACATTAATAACAAATAAGCGTTTTGTTCCACCATGTTAAATGCTTCTGGAATGATAAAATCAATGGGTGGAATAAATGATACAAACCTCTCTTGTTCTATAGGAAGCAACACCAAATCAAGCTTCTCTACTTCATCTATCATGGAGGGTTGCTTAGTATTGTTGGCATCAAACTCAACTTTCATGTCATATGAATTCTCTAAATATTCGCTCTCTTGCTGAATTTTTGCCTCATCAAGTCGTGATTCTTCAACAGGTTGAATTGGATCTACTACACATGGTTTAGGTGGTACTAACTGTACATCTGTGGCACTTTTATTTCTTTTTCATCACAAATTTGTGGTGCCTCAATATTATTGGGTGGAGGCCATTATTTTGCCTAGTTGGGCTTTTATACCTAGTGCTTTCTTGGACTGTTTCTTGGAGGGCCTTCAGTATGTCTTCCAATGTTACTGGGATGAACTTAGGACTAGAAAGAGTTCGAGCACTCATCTCATCTTCTTCAAATTGTGCCACATAACCAGTAGCGGGTCTATCTCACTAACTTAGATTGTTTCTTTGATCGAAAAAGTTACCATGATAATATTTGGACAAATCTCTCTTTTTTTGATAGGATTAAGTAATATATTTCTCTCTGAGTTCTTATCAAAAAAAAAAAAAATTCTCTGATTTTTTCTTTCACTTCTTCCCAATTGGTTATGGGAGGCTTGTCCTTCTTAAAACCAAGGTTTTCAATATCCTTCCAATAATCCCTAGCTTACCTATTAGTTTCATCTTGGCAAACCTAGCCTTTTTATATATGTTGGAATGGCTTGAATTGTCAAACGTAGTGGCATGACATTAGCCAACAAGCCATTAAATGGCTTGCATGCCTATGTCAGAAAGTTTGGATGATATTCAACCAAATATCATGCATGAAGAAATACAACAAGCTTGTATTAAATGTTGTCTTCATGAATTGCCAAAAAGGCAAGGAACAACACCTGACATGCAAACCAACTTCATGCTTTTTTCTTATAGCCGAAATGGATGACTCTTTGGCAATAAATGCTGCCAATTTCTTTGACCAAGTAAGTCTCATGTGCTGAAACTATTGGTATTTCAGCTGAACATCTAGCTATAAATAGATGGTGGGTATGAGAGAAGAAGTAAGTGTGCCTCTATGTGAGATAGCAGAAAAATGAAAGAACTTTTTCTCTGTGTGTGCACCAGAGATAGGAAGTTAAAGTATTCTGCAACTCTTGTCTAAATACAATAGGGTGTTCTCTATTTATTTGTGATAGAACCAAGGGTGTATGGGGTTTGGGTTTGTGTGAGAGTGTCTTCAAGCCATTGTTGTAATCTCCAAAGTTATAGTGAAAATTTATTCTGTTGCCTCCTATGGATGTAGGCATATTGTCGAACCACGTAAATTCCTTGTGTCATATTTTTATTCTCTCTCTTCTTTAACCTTGTGTAAACAGATTATTTCACAATTTTTCACAACAACTGGTATCAGAGCTCCAGGTTGATTTATTCAATGGAGATCAACGCTTCTATTGCTAAGATAGATGTAGTTAAGTTCGATGGAACTGATAACTTCGGGTTATGGCAAAGAAGGGTGAAAGATTTGTTGGTACAACAAGGTTCGGTGAAAGCTTTGTACGGGAAAGCAAAGAAACCAGAGACGATGACAGATGACGAATGGGAAGAACTCAATATGAAGGCGGTCAATACAATTCGACTATGTCTGGCAAACAAGCTTATGTATGATGTCATGGATGACGTGTCTACTGTAGCTATATGGTTGAAGTTGGAGAGCCGGTATATGTCCAAGCCCCTCACAAATAAACTTAATCTTAAACGAAAACTGTACAAGCTTAAGATGGTAGAGGGTGCGGATTTGGCTCAACACGTCCACACGTTCAATAAAATTATCAGTGACTTGTTGTGGATTGATACAAAATTCGATGATGAAAACAAGGTGATGATGCTTCTGTCCTCCCTCTCGGCTTCCTACGAACACTTGGTTACAACCTTACTTTGGGGGAAAGAAACTCTGGAATTTAAAAAGATCTCAGGAGCCCAGTTGGATCACTACCAACAGAAGCATAATTCAAGTGAAAGTTCTGGTGAAAGGCTTATGGTAAAGGGTAATCAAGATCGTGGAAGGAAGAAAGACAGGGATCATAGTTCTGCCAGGGGACATAGTAGATCAAAATCCAAAAGCAAGATAGTAAAGTGCTACAAATGCCAAAAGAAGGGGCATATTAAGCAAGACTGTCCAGAGTGGAAAAAAGGCAAGGACAAAGACAAGGAAGGGTCATCAAGATCTACAAACATTGTGGCAGCAGATTCAAATTCAGATGGAGATATGCTTTTTGTTTCATCCAGTGCCAATTGGCTAATTGATTCTTGGATTCTGGATTCAGCATGTTCTTTCCACATGACTCCTCACAGAGATTGGTTCGACACTTACAAGTCAGTTAATTGTGGTTCTATTCTAATGGGGAACGATGCTGCTTGCAAAGTTGTTGGAATAGCAAAAATTAATATAAAGATGTTCGATAATGTGGTGAGGACATTAGGAGAGGTACGACATGTTCCAGAGGTGAAAAAGAATTTAATTTCATTGGGAACCCTAGACTCTAATGGCTATTGCTATAAGTCTGAGAATGGGTTAATGAAGGTGTCAATGGGCGCTATGGTTGTGATGAAGGGGCAGAAAATAGAAGGTAATATCTACAAGCTATTTGGCAACACCATTGTAGGTGGAGCTGTTGCGGTGACTAAATCTGAGCAGGATGATACACTCTTGTGGCATATGCGACTAGGTCATATGATTGAGCGTGGTATGAGGAAATTGCAGAAAAGAAATCTATTGGCTGGAGCTAAGTCATGTAAGTTAGATTTCTACAAATACTGTGTCATGGAAAAGCAATGTAGGATGCGATTCAAAACAGCCATGCACAAGACAGAAGGTATATTGGATTATGTACACTCTGATATCTGGAGGCCAGTGAAAGTGGTCTCTAAAGGTGGAACTCTGTATTTTATGAGTTTCATTGATGATTATTCTAGAAAGGTTTGAGTTTACTTCTTGAAGAACAAGTCCAAGGCATTTGCAAAGTTCAAGAAGTGGAAAGTTGAAGTGGAAAACCAGACTGGAAGGAAGATCAAGTGTCTAAGATCTGATAATGGCACTGAGTACAAGGATGGGGAGTTCTTGAAGTTTTGTGAAGAGCATGGTATCAAGAGGCATTTTACGGTATGAAGAACACCTTAACAGAATGGGATGGCTGAGAGACTTAACCGGACAATCGGTTAGATAGCTATATGCATAAGACTGAATGTTGGGCGACCTAAAGTCTTTTAGGCTGAAGCAGTGAACATGGCTTGTTACATTCTTAACCGATTGCTTAGAGCTGCGCTTGATGGGAAAGTTGCTGAAGAGGTATGGACAGGGAAAGAAGTTGATTACTCATTGATGAGGATATTCGGGTGTCCAACCTATGTTCATATTCCCATCGAAGAAAGGTCAAAGCTTGATTCAAAATCCAAGAAGTGTATTTTTCTTGAGTTCAAGAAAGGAGTAAAAGGGCACAAGCTTTGGGATCCAGTGGTACAAAAGGTGGTGATTAGCAGGGATGTGGTGTTTGACGAAAAGTCCATGATAGAAGCTTTCAGAATGGAAGAAGAGTCTCAAGAAAAGGGAAGCAGTAGTGATAGCAATAAATCAGTGATGCAGGTGGAGCTAGATGAAGTGGAGTCTCAACTAGAAAAGGAACCTCACAATAGTGATCAAGAAGATCACAACATGATATCAAAACGGCCTAAACACAACATAAGACCACTGGTCAGGTATGGTTTCGAGGATCTTGCTTCTTATTACTTAGTAATCAATAGTGGGGATCCTTCCACTTTTCAGGAAGCAATTGATAGCTCTAAAAGGGACAAATGGATGGAAGCTATGGTGGAGGAGATGGAGTCCTTGAATAAGAACAAGACTTGGGAGTTGTCAGAACCTCCAAAAGGAAAGAAGCCAATAGGTTGCAAGTGGGTGTTCAGAAAGAAGGAAGCAGTATCAGAAAAGGAAGGAGAACGGTTCAAAGCAAGATTGGTAGCAAAGGGATATTCACAAAGACATGGGATTGACTACAAAGAGGTTTTCTCACCTGTGGCCAAGCATACTTCTATCAAGGTAGTGCTGGCCTTGGTAGCACATCAGGATCTGGAATTGGAACAAGTGGATGCGAAGATGGCATTCCTTCATGGGAATTTGAAGGAAGAAATCTTCATGGAACAACCAGAGGGGTTCAAGAAACCTGGTACAGAGAATCTTGTCTGCAAATTGAAGAAGACACTCTATGGGCTTAAACAATCTCCCAAACAATGGTACAAGAGGTTTGATTCCTATATGATTTAGATTGGTTATACCTGTTGTGAGTATGATTGCTACGTATATGTTAAGATGCTTGATGATAGTTCTTATATTTTCTTGTAATTGTATGTTGACGTCATGTTAATTGCTGCTAAGAGCACCTGTGAGGTTGATAGGTTAAAAGCTTTGTTGCGCAAAGAGTTTGACATGAAAGACTTGAGTACTGGAGTCAAGAAAGCTGTGGTTATCTCAGAAGAACTATATCAGAAAAGTTCTTGAAAAATTCAACATGCAAGATGCTAAGCCCATGAGCACCCCATTGGCAAATCACTTCAAACTATCTAGTAGTTAGTGCCCGAAGAATGAAAAAGAAATTGAAGACATGTCAAAGGTTCCATATGCAAGTGCATTTTGGTGTTTAATGTATGCAATGGTTTGTACCAAGCTGGATTTGGCTCATGCAATGAAACTGTCAATAAGTACATGGCAAACCTAGGTAGAGAGCACTGGAATGCAGTGAAGTGGATGTTCAGATACTTGAATGGAACCACAGGATATGGGATCTTGTTTGCGAGGCAACATGGGGATAAATCAGTGGTAGGATATGTGAATTCAAACTATGCGGGCAATATAGATGACATAAGGTCTACAACAGGTTATGTGTTCACACTGTCAGGAGTGCCTATTTGTTGGAGATCCACAATACAATCCCTAGTAGCCATGTCTACTACAAAAGCTGAGTACATGGCGGTAGCTGAAGCTGCAAAGGAAGCACTATGGTTGAAAGGGCTAGTCAAAGAGCTTGGTTTGAACCAAGGAGGAGTTCAGTTGCAATGTGACAGTCAAAGTGCCATTTACTTGGCAAAGCATCAGGTTTATCATGCTAGGACAAAGCATATTGATGTGAGATTTCACAAGATAAGGGAGTTGATTGTCACAAGAGAAATTGTTCTTGAGAAGATTGACACTTCAGAGAATGCAGTTGATATGTTGACGAAGATGGTACCTACAAAAAAGTTCAAGCACTGCTTGGACTTGATTAGTGTTTGTGGCTTGTGATAGCCAGTAAGGGCTAAGGTGGAGACGATTGATGACTCTTATTTATACCTCATGTTATGTAATTATGCTAAACTAATTTTTGATGTCATCATTGACATCAAAGATAAAACTATCAATTTTACAAAACTCATAAAATTCTGAGTCGATCACATACCTTTACGGAGGGTGTAAGTAGTCTATATGCTGATCGAATTGAAGTTGCTGGTCGGCAAGGGTCCTTAGAAGCTTCTTCGCTTTCATCACATTCTTGCTCACTACCTTCATCTTGTTGCTTGTCTTCTGAAGAACTAGCAAGCAATGGCTGTTTAAGTCGATTCTCAAGTGCATCATTCTCTACCACCACTGTCATTCAAGATCCACCATCAGAAGTAAGCATATTGAAGACAGAACATTATTGTCAAAAGAGATTTTTTTTTTTTTTTAATTTTTTTTTTTATTAACACGTAATAAATGATCATGTAAACCACATTTATGAATGATAGATTGACGGTGCAGTTAGTAATTAAAATTTTTGAAGTTTATAGAATAACAAAACAATTTTAAGAGTAAATATTAGATAACTATGTTCAAGTTAAAGGGTTAATGCTTCAATAGTTCAATTTACAGCCTCCAAATGATCTAACACAGACAGAATCACATGTGCAAGATATCAACCAAAAAGCATTACCATCTAAATCAACATACCAGCAATAGATTCCTGTGGTATATGATTCTTCTCAATTTCACGAGAAGGTTCTTTAAATGAGATCCACAACCAAATTAAGTACACAAGCCAAGCAACAGCCATAACCCAGCCAGGCAAAGTGTCCTGATTGAATGTAAGCTTGTAGATCTTAAAATTAGTTTGAAGCAAACCAGCTAGAGCAGGACCACAAGCCATTCCAAGAGCACTAGCACTAACAAAACCTGCTGATGCCTGCATGCGGATTTTTTGTGGTACACAATCACTGATATACCTCCGGTTAACAGCTCTAGCAGAACCCAGTCTGCAATTTGAGAAGAGTGACTATGTCAACACATATCATGAGGTATATATAAGAGTCATCTAACCAAAATTTAAGCTCTAATCATAATCTATAAATCTTACCACCTTACACTATTTCTAGTTTTCAGTTCAATCTGAGTCCTCTAATCATAATTTAAGATCTAATGCTGCACTGCAGTGTACAAAAATGAGTTTCTTGTCAATTCTAGAACCAATAAATGGTTTTCTAGTTTTTTTTTTTTTTCTCCGACCAGACAATAAAATAATATGGTGGCCTCAATAACAGGGCAGAAACCAATCTTATTGCTTGTATTTTAATACCAAATACAAGCCTGAGTATAGCTAAACAGTTTGGTGAAATGAGAATTTTCACTCGCTATCTGACAAGCTTCATGCTGCCTTCTTAATTTGAAACAATTAGGCTCCATCATGCTTTTTCTAAAACCCATAATTTGGGTACTGAGTTCAGTGCAGGCTCCAAGACCTGACACCAATTAAAATTCTCCTTGAAATATATGCACGTGTGTGTACGCCTGCGCAAATATATGACCTAATCTAATTTGAAAATAACTGATAAAAATATTTGAATGTCTCCTCTGTGCATGTGTGCATGCATGCATGCGTGCATATGTATATAAATTAATTTTTTGCAATTATGCTGAGTTATAATATTTAAATTTGTTCTTTCATATTGCAATAAAGTAAATAAGAATGCTATTCCCTTACTAGAATGTTGCACTCCTTATGCAAAGCATGCGCAGATCCACATAGTCTCTCAATAAAATGCACAAATATCACATGCTTGAAGTTATTCCTACCAAGTAATGAGTCCAGAGGAAAAGCAAGACTACTTACCCACAGAAAAGACGTCCGATTAGGAGAACTACTATTGAATTAAAATCATAAGCCAATGCGTACAAGATGTTTCCCACAAAAAGAACTACACTGCTAAATACAAGAGGTCTGAAGTATGTTTTATTTGACCATGCACTAAAATAGACTGAAGAAAACACCTGCGCAACAGCCATTGCCCCAATTACAATACCACAAACTGTTGCTGCAGCTCCAAGGCTCAAGGAGTAGTCATCTGCTGTAGGGACAACAATATATGTATTGACCATATAAAGAAATGTGTTCACTAAGTTCAAAAGAAGCGACATAAAATGGTAGTTCTGATCATCAACTTGTTCCTCAACAGGAGTAGGGAACTCTTCTTGCATAATGAGTGCATGTTGTGCCAAAAAGTTGAGGAAATTTGTTGAGTGGGTTAACCTGTCCACAGCTGCTTTTATTGAATCAATGACAGGATCCTGCAGATGAAAACTTGTAAATACCATAGTAAATCACCAGCCTTATGGCTGCTTTCCAACCAAAAATATATAACTACAACTCATTCAGTAATATATATATATATATAAAGGGAGTAAGAAAACATTGAGACAGAAAAAAAAAAAAAACCATGAAAACTTGAATAGGTTGCATTGACTATATGTAACAGAACCTCGAGGGGAAGAGCGGGCTGATCATATATTGATAAGTAGCTTCCCTGACGGTCCTGAAGTTCATGAAGATTGCGTGATATGGCTCCCACAACAGCCCCTATTCCCTGCAAGTTCCATTCATCCAGGGAAAAATAGTTTTTAGAAGTATTTTTGAAGTGTTTAAATGTTCGAATAGGAAGGTTAGCCAAAAAATAAAAAGAGGAAATAGGAAAATAACGTCAACACATTACCACATGCTTAAACACTTGCTGCAACTGGGAGTACGGATGATTTGCACGAGTCTTGACATAGTCATTAGTGAATCTATAACCAAAGCGTTTATCAAACTTCTTCAGTATCTTACGCAGACCAATAGCATTTACCTCAACAAAAAAGAGAAGCTTTAAAAGATCTTGTCCCACTGCTCTATAAGCTTGTCGTAATTCACATGTTTGGGATATTTCAGGCTGTTGCTGAGGGGCATCATGCTGCTCATCAAGTTTAGCTAGCCTGCTTGCAAGTAGCCCTTGTTGCTCCAACAGAAAAAGGACAATCTTCTCAATCTGAAATATTAAGAAGAAATTAAGTAGAAACATTTCATGGTCAACCTCAAGTAAAGAACAGCAGAAGTTAAAACATCCATGATGGCTGCACATGCAAGAAGTTCCTGCTTCAATTTTTTTTTTTTTTAATTCAATAGTTTCGAAAGGGGAGGGGGGATTTGAACCCTGGATTTCATGAACATACACCAAGAGGTGCCAACCAATTGAGCTACAAGGCTCTTGGCAGTATATATTTGGCAAGCAATACAATGACAGATACACACACTTGTGAATTTATTCATGTATAAGTACAGAGATGTAGGTATACATCAGCACAAGAGCCTGTGCAACTTACAGCACTTCCATAGTTTGAATATAGCTTGCATTGTCACCAAAACAGTAAGAAAGATACAAAAGTGAAACACAACCATCAAAAAATACATTTCTCAAGTTTGATCCTATGTAAGGGTAGCTTCTTATGGACATCACACAGTTCATTGCATGTCTAAGAGGCATGACAGAACTTCCATTTTAATTACCAGAACATCACATTGTTTCCTCACTTATCTTAAAGACTGACAGATTTCCAATATCACTTCCAAAAAGGTAATGAGGTTCATTTTAAGAAGTTGATTCCATTAGAAAACCTACTACAACTTAACTATAAAAAATGCTCATGCTAATCAATGTTCAACAGCTCAACAGATTGCTTAATCAAGCATAATGATGAGGTGGATGCATGATCCACAAACCCATCTGCCAAGAATTCATCTAGAGTTAATGAACCTATAAACATTTTCAGTATATATGATATGTTGAAACTTTAATGTGCACACAGTTTGACACAACGCATGTGGGATTCAATAACCAAATTGTGAATGACAGAGATATAGACAAGACACAGATAAAAACATGCACACAACATACCTGATTATCCAACATTCTTGAGAAATCCTTGAGAACATGCTGGCGATCTTGTGTCCCAACTTCAATTTGATGAGCATATTGTTTTACTTTTTTCTTCATCAGTTTATAGTTGATGTAATATCTGAAAGAAATAATAATTATGAGTATCAACAGCAGGATCCTAATTACAATGAAATGAATATGTTGTCCAATTTAATATTTAGCAACAGGTTGGAACACTCAACTTTGTATCAGTGTATTGTTTATCTGTGTGCCTACACTAAGTTGGAGAAATATGTAATGTCATGTCAGTGCAACTTCTTTGTTTTGGTTGCCTTCAAACAAAACAGGCTTTTTGTCAAATTATTATTAGCTATTTCTACAGAAAGATTGCACCCCCTAAAAGCTTTTAATTATGAAGGTATCATTTCAGCAGGTTTTGTGTGTTTTGTGGAGAGCAACTAAATTTTGGAATGAATGATTTTTTGTGCAGCAATTTACAAATGGAGTTAGGCAATGGACTACACAAAGCGACTACACAAAGCTGTGTTTTGCAGGTTCAGATCAAGGTCTGGTTAAATACTGTGGAATAGGTTGCTGCCACCTGCCACTTTCAGAGGTAATGTAAGGATCAAGAAATTGTTTCAGCCACTTTCATATATTCCCTCCATCCCAAAATAGACAGGGTGATTGCAAATGGCATGTAAACATAAAAATCTTCTAAAAATGCCCTTAGGTGGGCCAAGAAGAAGCATTTTTGTTTGAAGAAAGAATGATTCAAATTTTAAGGGTGGTGGATTCAAATGTAAGGATAATATAGGAAGTCAAATGGATAAATAATTTCACTGTGTAAAACTCCCATATATTTTAAGATGGCCCAAAAAGGAAACCACTCCTGGAGGGAACAGATCAACAGAACAATAGAGAGTTTATCAATCAGTAATGAGATAAGGTTTCTATTGGAAAATGTATGTAAGTAGTTGTCAGGAGTAAGTGAGGGCCAAGGGCATGCTGTGGACATGTCGATCTGCTGTGTGACCTTGGGGTTAGTATCTTGGTTGAAACCGTTGTATTCATGCCTTTTTCTCTTTTTGCTATCAATAGGTTTACATGCCTCCCTTAAAAATCTACAATTCTTAAAATGATTGCAATAAATTGACAAAAAATCAACTCATTTGAGTTACAATGGCCATTAGACAAGATGAACAATTTACTATCTTATCACCATGACTTATTCATATGTAGATAGCATAATGATGTATCCAAAATTCATTGTATACTTCTCTTTTCTAATTTTTAAGAGAAAGCTTTCTTGAAGAAATCAGAATGAATTAAATTCTAAGCAATGCAAAAAATTATATATACACATTTCAACATACCCTTGCCATTCTAGAATTTGTCTTTCCTTCAACTTCTTCCCAAAGGCAACCATCTTTCACTACAAGTAAAATTATATATACTGATGTAAGAAGACGACTAGAAGTCCACAGAAACATATACAACAGAAGTTTGCATTTCCTGGTTACAATGATACCGGGAGCTGTTCCAGCATTAAAGGATAATGAGAAAAGAAAAAGATAACAGATATAATTTGTGTATTATGTTGCCATAAAACTTCTCATAGAACCACCACGTTTCTGCTGGCCTAAAATTCAGCTCTCAAGAATAAAATTATTTAAAGATTCAAAATATATGACAACTTCTGTGCTGTTGTAGACCTTTTACCATGTCAGAGGTATAAAATATAGTGCCAGACAGTCATACACAAAACCTGACAGCTACGATTGAATAACATTTTGTGCTTGAGGGAAAAATGCGGTCTCCTCATTTCACAGATTAAACAGCACAATATCTCTTCTTCTTTTTTTCCTAATGACTAATAGGCCAATATCTTTTGTATTGAAAAGAAGTAAAATCAATTAGTACATACATGTATGCTATTTTACATGGAAGCCTAAAAATTAAGTAAATCTGTCAGAAACATGACAGAGCCATACCTTTTTTTTTTTCCCTAATGAATAATAGGCAATATCTTTTATTTGGAAAGAAGTAAAATTGATTAGTACATACATGTATGCTATTACATAGAGCCTTTAAAATTAAGTAAATCTATCAGACACAACTACATGTTCACTTTGAGGCATGTAACTAAATGGAATACCTGACAAATGAAGATATAAATACTACTTGGTTTACTAGAATTCCCAACTTAAAATGCTCCTAAAGTGAAGAATTCATCTTGGGCAAAATGTCAATTATCTCATGTGATAGAACAAGAAAACTAGTCCATTTTACGGATAAACAAACTCCCGTATGTCCTAACAATTGGAGGTTAGACAAATCGAAGAACCAGACATACACCAAATCCTCACGTGGACATAAGTCCACGCAACATAGCATTTCAGACAGATTGAAAAACTACAACTCCACTTTCTTATAGAGCCAGACAAGCACAATTAACAACATTGAACACCTTACATAAAACCCAATTCCTAGATAGTAAAGAAGACTTACATCTGACCTTTTTTAACCATAAAAAAAAAAAATATATATATATATATATATATATATAAACTATTCTTTGGAAGAAAAGAATAAACATGAGAATCCAGCCCTTGAAAATTAATCTTAGCTAGCTGCAACACTAGACTTCTCAACTCCCAATCCCAACTTGATACAAAACCCGTCACTTTTCCATATTATTTGAATACTGAAAACCTATCATAAAGCCATAAATTGGGCATGTAATTGCCACATCAAACATGATATGAGTCCAACTAAATGCAGCTGAAAAGGATAGCGTGTTTAAATTAATCAAATTTCCTTTCTCCCAAACAATTAATTTAAACAAACCTCAGTACTGTTCTTATTCAACTGAACAGCTTATCGGTTTATCAGTCAAACTTATCATGCCTTACACAAAGTTTATGTAAAGCCACCAATTCCTTATTTTATGATAAGCCATCAATCATTAGAGCTGTGATTGCTAATCAAATTAGCATATTGACTAGTCAGCTTAATCTAATTCAGTGAACATGTTTACCATTATCTCGTAAAAACCACCGAATTTGACCAAGCCCATATCAAACAAATCCAAATTAATCAAGTTCTAGTATCACATAGTCAGCTATTTCAGATTCACAAACTATACTAAATAAGAAAAAAAAATTTAATTAATTAAATTAAAATTAAAATCTTCACAGCTATGAATATAGTATATATTATTCTGAACAATATACCAGTAAGCTTAATATTATGCTCAAATTGAAAATTTGAACTGCAGAGAAGTTTTCGTTCCTGCTCCGTTTGGCTGCCGAGAAAAAGGAAAACGAAAACTAGTTTCTCAACTAATAATATAGTCTCCTTTGATAGGTTTCCTATAACTTAAAAAAACTGAGACGCGGAATTTCGAAATTCGAATCTCGTTTTCTTTTTCTAAGTTGCCAAACGGAGCACGAATTCAAAGAAAACAAATACAAAAAAAACAACAAATAAATAAATAAATAATAATTCGTTCATAGAAAATGCATTACCGATGTGAATTTCGGAAATCCAGCTATAACGCTACGACCCTGAGCACACGAAACGAAACGAAACGCAAAGTTTGTTTGTTTGTTTGTTTTTGTTTTTGGTTATATATAGATGACCATCAACGAACACAGCTATAGCAATAACAAGCTAGCAGCAAGACGTAAACAATGGAGGAAGCATATTCTTATTGGAAACCAAATGGAAACTGTTTTACGAAGCAACTCTCGACGCGAATTTCGGAAACATTTTGTTAAGAAATGGAGATTCGGGATTCAGAGAGAGCACAAAATAGTGCTGCGTTTGTTTGATAGAATGAGAATATCTGAATATATATAATATATATTGATTCCTTAAATATAAAAGGGGTTGAGATTTTGAGAGGTGGTAGAGTTGGCTTTGCTATGTTTTTTCTTTCCATACAAAGAAAGCAAGCAAGCTGTTATCTAAAGGTACAAGTACTTGATTTGTTTGGGATGGAATTGGAATTTTGGGGAATGAGTGTGGGCAATTTGGGCAAAATGAAGATAAGCCCAAAAAAAAAAAAACAAAAACAACGTCAACAACAACAAAAAACAAAAAAAGAGTGGCCCTTTGTTTCTCTAGTGATAATGAGGTAGTGTGGGGTTGGGAAGAGACATTGGAATCTCTGATCAATGATGAGGGGTCGAAATCAACTTAGGAATTATTATCTTTTACTTTTAGACAGTCATTGCCCTTTCTGTATAATAACAATCCAATTATTATGAGAGCACAATGAGAGAGTGTGTGTGATTGTGAGAGAGAATGATGAGAGTGCTTTATTTAGATTCGGTTTAGCTCTCTCTGGGGACTGTTCTTTATATATATATATATATATATATATATATATATAATTTTTTGAAGTAGTTAGTGAAAGTATCTTTTGGAAAAAGATTAATCTGAACATGAAGAAAAATTTTTATTTCTTGAGACAAGATTTGGAGTGTTCATGTTGATGAGGCAAAGAGCATGGTGGTGAGATTGGAATTAAGAGAAGAGAAAGGCAATGGAATTGAGTTGGAGAAAAATGGAGGAGAAAGAGAGAGCACAGAAAAACATGATTATGGAGGAGAGAGAGACGTAGACTTTTTTTTTTTTTTTTTTGGTTTAGAGATAGGTATGGAATGTATTAAATAAGAGATAATAAATTAAATCAATTAGAATATTAGTATTAATGGGTTTTTTTTTTGTTCGTTGGATCTACTTAAATCCAATGGTTTAAAAAATGTGTAACTCTTTAACTTGAATTCATCTCATATATATATAGAGAGAGAGAGAGAGAAATTGATTCAAATTACACCTAGTGTAACTCCACAAAAGTTACACATTTTTCAAGCCATTGATTTCCAAAAGATCAAACGGTTAAAAACAAAACACCATTATCCATGACATCTATTAAATATTTAACAAATTAATATTAAGTTAATCTATAGGGTAAAAATAAAGTTTAAATAACTTGAAAGTTAATCTTCTAAATAACTTGAAAGTTTTTTTTTTTTTTTTTTGAGAGCGAAATGCAATTGACTTTATTAACGTAAAGAAGCCCAATCGGCTTGTACAAAAGACTGAATGCATGGTGGAACATCCTCCATCCATACGAAAAAATCTGGTATGCTATTCGCATATCTAGCCAGATTATGAGCTACAGAATTGCCTTCTCTTTTCGTATGAGAATACAGCAATTTTTGAAAACTTAGGGATAGCCTTCTCACATCCTCAAGTAACAGACCAATAGGGGAAAAAAATTGTTCTTCCTCCCTCAGTGCTTTTATAATAATAAGAGAGTCACCCTCCAAAATCACCCTTTGCATACCCAAGTCCCTCGCTAAAGCCAGAGCTGTTGCTGCCGCCAGAGCTTCAACCTCCACTGCGCTGTAGGCTTGTGGCAGATGCTTGGAACACGATCCCAGCACAAGTCCATTCTCATCCCTGATCACTGCCCCGACTCCAGAACGTTTATCCTTGGAGAAGACCGCGCCGTCGAAATTTATTTTGACAAAAGTCGCTGGAGGGGGCTGCCACCATTGCTGCACCAGTTGAGTTCGACGGTGAAGATGTGAGTCGGAGGACAAAGAACTGGACTGGTACTCTTGCAGCAAGGACCGTGATGCACCCGGAATTTGATGAAGCGCCATGGCAGCAGCTCTCACTCTGACCTGGTTACGTTGGTTCCATACAGACCAGGCAGTGTAGGCAAAGAGCTCCAGCTGCTTCCCTTCCTCAATCAACCATGACACCAGCATTTTGAAGTTCTCAAAATCTGTAGACCAGCGGAACTCCCACAAGGACTGATCGGCCCACACGATGTCAACCTCTGAGCAAGACCACAAAGCATGCAGAGGGTCTTCAACAGCAGAACAGCACCGGTCACAGATTGGATCAGTAGTGATAGTTCTTCTTACAAGCTCCTTCTTTGTGGGCAGGGCATTACGGCAAGCTCGCCATACAAAATTCTTGACCTTTTGAGCCACACGCATGGACCAAATAGTCTTCCACAGCTGCTTATCTCTGAGTGGAGGGGGCTGGAATGCAGCTGGCTGTTCCGTTTCTTCTTTGAGGAACCTGTAGCCCGATTTGCAACTATAGGTACCACTGCTCGTAAAAGGCCAGAATAACTCATCCTCAGCCGCCACCTGACTCAGTGGGATCCTTTTGATTATCTCAGCTTCTTCCTCCCCAAAAAGACCATCCACCAATTCTGTCTGCCACTGCCTAGTGATAGGATCTATTAGACTACTCACCAAGGAATTTTCAAAGTCCTCAATGGGGCAAATGGGCTGGTATGGTGGGTGTTTTATTGGTAGCCACCGGTGCTGCCATATATTAATTTTTTCTCCATTTCCAACCCTCCATCTCGACCCCCTTTGAATAATGTCCCTTCCAATCAAAATACTCTTCCAAGCATAAGACCCCATTCTTGAATCCTTAGCTTCCAAGATTGTGGTATTGGGGAAAAAACGGGCCTTGAAAACCTTGTAGAAAAGAGAGGTTTTGTTGTGCAAAAGTCGCCAAGCCTGTTTTGCTAGCAAAGAGTCATTGAACATGGCTAAATCTCTAAACCCCATTCCACCCACCAACTTAGACTTTGTCAATTCCTCCCACTTTAGCCAATGAACTTTTCGTCGATCACCATGTTGTCCCCACCAAAATTTTTTGATTAGGACTTCAATTTCATTACACAAACCAATAGGGAGCTTGAAACATCCCATGGTGTAAGTAGGAATAGCTTGGATGACCGCCTTCAACAAGACTTCCCTCCCCGATTGAGAAAGCAATTTTCCTTCCCAACCTTGCAACTTTCTCCACACCCTCTCCTTAATGTAGTTAAAACTTGCTTTTTTTCTTTTACCTACAAGGGAAGGAAGACCCAAGTACTTCTCATACTGCATAATTTCCGGGACCCCCAATGACACCTTAATCTCATGCTTCAAGTCCGCAGGAGTGTTCTTGCTAAAGAATAAGGATGTCTTGCTCCTATTCACCTTTTGCCCCGAGGCCATCTCATACAAATTTATAATTTCCAGCACCTTCCCACATTCTTCCTTGGTTGCCCTGCAAAAGAGAAGACTATCATCTGCGAATAGCAAATGAGTTAGTTTAGGTCCCCTTCTACAAAGTGAAAAACCACGTATATCACCATTATTTTCTGCTATCTTAATAAGCCCATTCAACCCTTCCGTACATAGCAAAAATAGGAAAGGTGAAAGTGGGTCACCCTGCCTAATCTCACGGGTAGGTTGTATCAAACCACATGGTTCACCATTAACAAGTACCGAGTAGGAAACTGTTTTCACACACCCCATGATCAAATGAATCCATCTTTCATTAAATCCCAATTTTCTCATCAGTTGTTCAAGAAAATTCCAATCTACACGGTCGTAAGCCTTACTCATATCTAGTTTGATTGCCATAAAACCATGAGTTGTAGACTTAAAGTTTTGTAAACTGTGAAGGGTTTCAAAAGCCACAAGGACATTGTCAGATATAAGTCTCCCTTTTGTGAATGCCGATTGGTGTTCAGTAACAATGAGTGGGATTAATTTTTTCAAACGGTTTGCTAAAACTTTGGAATAAATCTTGTAAAGGACATTACACAGGCTAATAGGGCGATATTGATGAGCAAATTCGGGATTATGATTTTTTGGAATGAGAGCTATAAAAGTGTGATTCAAAGGGGTAGGTAATATACCTGAATTTAACCATGCCAAAATGGACGCAGTAACATCTCGGCTAACTGTTCCCCAAAAATGCTGGTAAAAAAGTGGAGGCATTCCGTCTGGTCCAGGGGCTTTTAGAGGAGCCATTTGCTTTAATGCATCAACAACCTCCTGCTCACTAAATTCCTGACTTAGCATACTATTCATCTCCTCATCAATAATTGTAGGGATACAAGACAACACATCCATCATTTGTGTCCCAACCACCTCGCATGAAGAAAATAGCTCCTTAAAATAATCAACCAAGACCACCGAAATATCATGTTGCTGGTCTCGCCAAATGCCCTCACTATCTCGAATTCCTTCCACCTTATTTCTTCTAAATCTTCGTGTTGCACGGCTATGGAAATACTTGGTATTTCTATCCCCATTTCTCGCCCATAACAATCTTGATCGTTGAGCCCACATAGTAGATTCCCTATCCAATAGCACCTCAATCTCCTTTTTAAGTTGCCTAACCCGAAAGTTTTCACCACTAACCATGGCTGCAGATTCGGCTTCAACCAGCTGCTTTTTAAGACGTTCTAATTCCCTTCGTACATTACCGAATACATTTCTATCCCACCAAGTCAGCTGCTTTCCGCAGTTGTCAATTTTTTTCAGGACAGCATCCTCAAACCCGAGACCATCACCACTATGCCAAGCTGAAAAAACTACGTCCTCGCACTCCCTGTTAGACAGCCACATCTCCTCAAAGCGAAAATTTTTTTTCTGCCTTGGAGCATCAATACCCGATAATCTAATGAAGAGAGGAATATGATCAGATGAATCACACCTCAAATGATAGACTTTTGAACCCGGGAATCTTAAAAACCAACTACTTGTGACCAGGCACCTATCTAGTCTTTCCCAAATTGAGCTTCCATTTTCAAAATGCCTGCTCCATGTGTATTTCTGGCCCTCAAAACCCAAGTCTAAAAATCCACATTCATCAATTACGTCTCGAAACAACTGCATCTGATTATGGGATCGAGGGACCCCACCCAACTTCTCATCTTGTCTGGTAATCTCATTAAAATCACCACAACATAACCAAGCTCTGTCCCTTCTCGAACTCAAATTCCTAAGTTTTTCCCATGCCTCACTTCGTCTTGCAGTCTCTGGTTCACCATAGAAACCTGTGAAACGCCACTCACTCTCGTGGCCTTTGTTAATACTTGCATCGATATAATACTTATCTGATGATTCGATAGCCAAATTTATTGTTGATCTCCAATATAGAACTAGACCACCACTTCTACCAACCCTTGGAACCACCCATCTGTGCTCAAAATTAATACTGTTCTGAATGACTTCTAGCCTTGCATCGTCTGTAAGTGTCTCGGCTAAAAACACCACAGAGGGATCTTTTGCCCGAACAAGTTCAACGAGCTCTCGTCCTGTACGCGGGTTCCCAAGCCCGTGACAGTTCCACACTAGGCAACTCATGGCTGCTGGCGGGGCTGACTGTCAGCCTCCACCAATAAGTTATTTTCCTGTCCATCAATCTGGGAAGCATGAATGCGTTTTGCAAACACCCCAGAAAATTCTGCCGCTTCCTCCAAGCTTCTTTTCTGACCTGAGATGGGCTGTTGCTGACGGTGGCTGGCAGTGGTGCTGCCTCTGCTTCTGCGTGTCCAACCCGGCAGGATACGTTTGTTTTCCTTTGATGGAGAAGCCCTAGGAGCAACAAGGTGAGCACGTGGAGAGGGAGGTGACTCATGTGCCTCACTTGAAACATCACGTGAGTTATTTTTGTTTTGAAATTCTGCCGCCTCAGTAACTCTTCCAGCCCCACGCACCCCGGTTTCAAGCGCAATAGATTCCTTTCCGAAAATAGTTCCCCCTATTAACTCTCTAGTAATTGTGGGATAATCAGTATTTGATGAGCTGGTACCTGATTTGGGTATAGAATTTACTCCAATAGAAACGTTACTCATTAAAGGAGCAATAACTGAGTGAACGTTACTTCTCTGTTCCTCACGTGAGTGCTCTGTTTCGACTTCGCCGCCAGGTACTGGAGGTTCGCCTGAGCTTCTTTCCGCCGGGATGTTCGTCTTTGTCTTCTTTTTTTCTGCATAGTACCCAGGAACCTGGATTGCACTCTTCCTTGTCGCAACAAATGGTGAGGCACGAAGATGTGGGCCGAAAGCTCTCTGTTCAGTTTGTAGGGTTCCTTCACTCTCTATCCAAAGATCACAATCTCTGTCGTCGTGAGTTAGGCGACCACACCAATAGCAAATGTTGGGCAAGCGCTCATACTTGAAAGACACCCACATTTCCTTCCCATCGCTTAACGAAATAAGGCGACAACGGCACAATGGCAGAGACAGATCAATGGAGACTTTAACTCTTATAAACTCTCCTGCGTCAAACCATCTGGTATTCGACGGTTGAATCACCTCCCCCACCACCTCACAGATTTTTTTCCCTACCTCAAAGTTCATATATTTTAGTGGCAAGCCATGAACTTGGACCCATAGTGTCGTTCTATCAAACTTGATATCCTGCAAAGAGCTATCGCTATCATATCTCTGCATAACTACTAGGTGCTTATCGAAACTCCAAGGTTCACTCATGATAATTCTGTCAACATCCTCCTTATTATCAAAAGTGAACAGAAGTTTATGCTCTCCAAATCTCTGAATTTTAAAACCATTCTTTGCTCGCCAAAGAGGTGTAAAAGTTCGAGCTATTACTTCCACATTGATAGCCCTTTTTGTCAAGAACATAGCTGCAATGGAGTACTCAGTAATACTGTGGTCCACAGTGAGATTGCAGCCCGGACCTTCTCTCTCAGATAGGGTAAGCCGTTTCCAAGATTGAGCCAGGTCTTCCATAGTGATATTCCTAAGAAACTGTTTCCCAAATCCCCTGAAAGAGAACCCCACAAACCTAGGAATAGCCTTGCTATTCTAGGATACTACTCAAACCGCCTTCAAGTGAAGGGACAAACAAATTCTACACTGAGAAAGGAGTTAGATGACAAGCACTAAGTCCCTAGACAGAGAGAAACTCGAGCATTAGTATAAATAACTTGAAAGTTAAAAACAAAACATGGGATCTTCAGGATAAATCTATAGGGTAAAAATAAAGTTTAAAGAATTAATGAACCCGCCCTCTAAACCCCCCCACCCCCCCCCCCCCCCCCCAAAAAAAAAAAAAAACCCGATACATACAAACCCAATAGCTCCACCAACCATTTCCATGGTTCTGATAATTAAGAAATATCAAATTACATTGTTTTGATCTTATGGAATAACAACTCAACTCTTCAAAGAAAAGTTTCAAAATCAAAAACATAATTGTCTATGCTGCGATTACTTGAGCCCTGTTAAGGATTCTACTAATACTAATCATCATACTAGTTTGAGTTCAAATACAAGAGATAGAGATAAGGACATATCTAGCAGCCACACCAAATACAAGTCCTAAGTCTGTATAAGTCTATCCTTAGTGATAAGATAATCAAGTTTTATCTTAGGTGATGAGGTTGTTTGCAAATCAACGAACATTTAAAAAAGATTAAAAAAATTGAGTAAGTAAAATTGGAACACGAGATACAAAGTACCTTAATTAAAAATAATTAGAAGTTCCTTTCAAGAAATTTGTGGTCTTGTTGTAGTTGTCTAATGCTATTTGTAGTTCCTGCTATGAATATTTTTGCTTGAACATTTTGTTAAAAAGGATGAGGAAAGTGATAGGTTTTATTTAGTGGAGAAAAAAACTGACTAAAATAAGAAAAGTATAGAAAGATGGAGATGGTAGAAACGTACTAGGAATTGCATAGAAAAAGGAATTACAATGAAAATTGAAAAAAATTAATAAGGAGTGAGAAAAAGAGACACAAAAAGCATTTAATAAGGAGAGAGATAATGTGTATGCTATTAATTTGGTAAATATTTAATGATATAATAATGGATAACAATGTTTTCTTTTTAACCATTCAATCTTTTGGGAATCTACGGCTTAAAAATGGTGTAACTTGAACCCATCTCATATATATATATATATATATATATATATATATATATATGGGTTCAAGTTACACTTGGTGTAACTTCACAAGAGTTATACCTTTTGTGAACCATTTTTTTTTTTTTTTTAGAATCTTGTAAACCATTGATTACTATTAGATCTAAGGGTCAAAAAAACACTCATGGCAGTATCATTATTACTCCCTAGAAATTAGTGATTTAGGCATTAACTCTTCTTATTAAATGAAAAAAAAAAAAAAAACCACATCATTAACTCTCTTTTTTTTCGTCCATATCATCATCTTCTTCCTCTTTTCTTTCTTTTTGCACTATACTTTCAGGCCTCCATCATGAATGGTGGTTGGAATAATTCTGAAAATAACATCTCAAGTCTTTTCTTCTTCTTAGACTCGTTTTTGGAAAAAAATCTAAAAATAACTCTCAAGTCCTTTTCTTCTTGCTAGGCTCGCTGTTGAAAGAATTCTGAATATAACGTCTCTATATATAAACAAAATATTTAAGTCAAGATTCTCTCTTAAAGTTAATGTGAAAGTTCTTCTCATGATTCCTCCACAAAGAAATTTCTTCAACAAAAAATGCACCATCCGATTAAAAAATCCTTTATAGATACAAGACTATTATTAATGGTGGTAATGGAAATCCAATTTTAAGAAATATATTTTCACTGCAATAGTTTTAGAGCACATGTGGTCTCCTCAACGTCAACTATGAAATTACCTAATAACACCAGACGAATAAACAAAAGAGAAGCTCTGTAGCTACTTTCCGACCCAACTATGAGAATTTTATGAATGGTGGAGGCCTAACTTGAACCCATCAGGTATAACACATACTAGCCTTGTGAAGTTACATCAGGTATAACTTGAATCCATCTCATATATATATATATATATATATATATATATATATATATATATACACATACTAGCCTCTGAGCACGCGCTTACGTGCGTGCCCAAAAACTCTTCTATTTTCTAAATGAAGTTACTCTTCAACAATGAGGGTATTTTTAAATCACATAAAAGTCTAGTTGAAAGAGGGCAATCCTCTTATATATAGTATAGATATATATGACAAAGTGAGACCTTTCAAAAAACATACACATTATCATCCAACATGCTATGAGGCTTAGAAAGACAATGTGAGACCTTTCACAAAAGGCTTTATAAAGCTTTCGTGTGGAGTTAAGCAACATAGGAACCTAATAAAATTTGAAATAGAGGGGGACCATCCATCGCTAGTGTATGAAGTCATCTATAAATTTGAGGTTCTGGTTGTATACCCTTTGGATAGTTATTTATCTTTGTATTTTCTACTTGTACAGCACAACAATAAGATCACTATATGGAAGATAGATAGGACCAAGCTTTCATATAGATATATACCACAAAGTGAGGCCTTTCACAAAACATACACATTATTAGCCAACTTGTTATGAGGATTAGAAAGACAATGTGAGACCTTTCACAAAAGGCATTATAAAGCTTTCGTGTGGACTTAAGCAACACAGGAACCTAATAAAATTTGAAATAGAGGGGGGCCATCCATCACTAGTGTATTAAGTCATCTATAAATTTGAGGTTCTGGTTGTATACCCCTTTGGATAGTTATTTATCTTTGTATTTTCTACTTGTGCAGCACAACAATAAGATCACCATCTGGAAGATAGATAGGATCAAGCAATAAAACGGCATAGCAAAACCAAGTGTATTTGTGCATAATTGGATCTCATCCATAACAGCGAAACGAAATAGCAATAGTTTTGTTATTAATCAAAGTTAGGTAGGTTGTGGCTTTTTTTTTTTTTTTTCCTGCCAGCGACCTAGCCATGGAGGTGGAAGAGCTGTGGAGGAGATAGAGAGAGAAACGTGCAAAGAGAAAGAGAGAGAGATAGTAGACGTATAAATTTTTTTTTTTTTGGTTTAGAAATAAGTATGGAATGTATTAAATAAAATAAATAAATGAGATCAATTAGAATATTAGCATTAATGAGGGTTTTTTTTTATTATTACCATTGGATCTACTTAAATCCAATGGTTTAAAAAATGTGTAACTCTAAAAAGTTACATCAGGTGTAACTTGAACCGATCTCTCTCTCTCTCTCTCTCTCTCTCTCTCTCTCTCTCTCTCTATATATATATATATATATATATATATATATATATGATAAAGTTTAGTTACAAAATTTGTTGTAACTTAAAACTATAATATTACTCAATATCTTTTTATTGGAGGCAAATTTTGACAAATCCACAATTGGATTACATTTTCATCTTGTATTCTCCATGCTTGCAAAATTTCTAGAAAATTAAAGATCAATAGCTATGTCACAACGTTTTATTAAAGGAGGCTATCTAATCAACTTGAAGAACGTTATAAATGTCTGGTGGAACATCTTCCATCCAAACCAACAAATGAGGACATAATATTGCTCATCTTGCTAAAGAATGAGCAACTGCGTTACAATGCCTACGCACATGGGAAAGACTACAACTTTGGAAAAAGGATGCAAGGTACATACATCCTTTGCTAAGTGGCCAAATTGAGCCAAGGAATGGCTTTTGAATTGAAGAGCGTTGATGAGAATTGCACAATCCCCCTCAAGAATGACTTTATTTACTTCTATCTCAATTGCTAATTCCAGAGCCCTTCATGCCGCTAGGGTCTCTACCTCTAGAACAGTCAGGGCCGGCTGAATGGTGGAGTAAGAGATGCGGTCGCATAAGGCCCCAAGTAAAAAAAGGCCCCAAATTTTAACCAATAGGGTTATTTATAATCAATAAATAAAATAATATTTTTTTACCATATGAAAAACAAATAAAAAAATAAAGAAAAATGCAATGTCCACAATATTTTTCACAACACTTTTACAACTAATGCTAAGTAGCAGGTTGTTACAACCTGTTATTGATGGCAAAAAAATAATTATAGTGGTATTTTCAAATTTTTTTTAAAAAAAGCAACTTAAAACCTAGAATTTGTTGTAAAAAATATTGTGAATGTTACACTTCTAAAAAAAAAAAGAATAATAATAAGAGTTTAGTTAGCAAACTTTTACTAGTTTTCATCTAAATCTACTACTAACACCACTCTTTTACTTACTACTATCAATCTACATCATCAACAAGTATGAAAAATTTTGTCAAATTTTTTCTGTCTATAAAATTTCTTAAAAAAAAAAAAAAATTACATAGTTCATGTTAATTAGTTGTAATTTTGCATCTAAAACAAGATGATCAATTTTCACCTTAGGCTCCCAAATGCATCAAACCACCCCTTAGAACAGTTGAAGGTAATCGAATTTGCTGTGAGAGGAAGGTCATGACCAGCCCCGCTTCGTTTCGTACCACAACACCAATACTAGCACGACTCTCTTGATTGAAAAGAGCTCCATCAAAGTTAATCTTGAAACTTGAATTACCTGGAGTGTTTAATAGGAGTAGTATTTACATATGTAGACCTATATATGCATGATATGTATTAGCAAATATAAATATATGTAATCATATCATATCATATACTATAAAAGTTGAGTTTAGAAGCCATGGTTGCGTCAAGTGGCTTAACCAAATTGTAGAAATTTTTTTAAATTTTAAAAATATTTTTTTCTCCTATAATTTCTAAGTTGATAAAAATTTTAACTTGATTACAATCCAAATTCTTCATCTAATCCATCTACTACAATTTCTAAGTTGATAAAAATCTTAATTTGATTACAATCCAAATTCTTCATCTAATCCATTTAATCCTTATTTTTTAAGTGTAGTGTATTATAATCCAAAATTTTCATCTAATCCTTATTTGTACGTGTAGTGTATTATAAAAAAAAGCAATTTTAACAAAACATGCAACTTATATTAAAAAATAAGTGTTTTAACAAAATATGCTACCTACATTCAACAAAACGTAAAATTTTAAAAAGAGATTAAATTTAGTTGGTTGGTGCCACATACAACTACACCTTACAATTATGTCTATCTAAATATGATCAACAAAGCCTAAAATAATAGGATAGAAAGAAAAAAAAATCCAAAGCATAAAATATTAAAATGTGTAGTAGTGTACATAAGTAGAAGTATAGCTAATCCCATGAATTAAAAAATAAATAAAATACTTTCATTGGGAGGATATACACACGGGAAGCAATTAATAATAAATTTGTTATCTATTTTTTTAAAATTTATTTATTTTTTGGATAAATATCAAATTTTTGGATAACCAAAAAAAAGCCAATAACATTAACTGTAAGGACCAGTTTTGGCTTGGACCCTAAACAGGATTGAGTTTTGGACCAACAAACCCAAACAATAAATTTGTAGTGTGTGGGAAAAAGAACTAACCTGATTTTAGAAAGGAGGTAATGATCATGGGTGGTTTTGAAGAAATATTGAGAGTATAAGATATAAAAACCATCCTCGGCGTAGCCTGAGTAACTCGGTCGTAGTAATTTAATCAAGAGTCCGGAGTTCTTCTTTTAGTAACTTGTTTCTTAATTTTCTTTTTTCTCTAGGTTTTTTGATCCCCTTTCTTTAGCCACCTTCTCATGTTATATACCATGATTTTAGTATCATCCTTACCATACACGTGTAAATTTGGTTCTGAGAGCTTCTCCCTATCCCATCTCACACCTCCCTGAACTCTCTACTACCAGCTGTAAGGCTGCTTGTTCATTGTTCAGGTATCACCTCCACATTAATGCGGCCAGAGAGTTAGTTGGGGAGCATTTAATGTGGAGGTAACAGCTTTCGTAGATATTTGTTATCCTCCTCCCTCATCCCTTATCCAATATTCGACTCCCCATCATAAGGTTCCCTTAAAACAGTATTCAAGAGGATAGGAAGGTTTCAAACCACCTCGGATAAGGGTTCCGAGGTGACTTTTCACCTCAGATAGATTTGGGACTCATAAATAACTTTCAGTTCTTCCTTCAATGATATTTCTGTTACTACCTTAGTTGACCATCCTCGAACCTGCTGGCATCCTTGGATCGGGTCATTGGGCCATAAGTCTAGTCCATACAGCCTCAACAGTACTCCAGAGATAATTGGTCTCCACATTAACAACTTGATCTTTACGGTATATTAGGGAAAAATATTGTAATTAATGTTAACAACTTGATTTTTATGGGTTTTTTTTATAGGTTGATTTTAATGGTATTTGATTTTAAATAAATTCCTTATTTATTTATTTATTTTTTTTGCTTATAACAACTTCTTTACAATTTAAAATTATTTTTATATCAACTTTTTTTTTTTGAAGTTTACCATGGTTGAAATTTTGTTTGTTGGATAAATATAGGAATGATTATGGATAATAGTTTACCTACAATTGTGTCTATCTAAATATTATTAACAAAGCCTAAAATAATAGGATAGAAAGAAAACAAAATCCAAAGCATAAAATATTAAAATTTTTAGTTGTGTACGTAGAAGTATAGCTAATCCCATAAATTAAAAATAAATATATATAAAAAAATTAAAAAAACCACTTTCATTGGGAGGATATACAAACGGGAGGAATTAATAATAAATTTGTTATCTACTTTTTTTTCAAATATATTTTTGTGGGGGAGCAAAAACTTGGGCCTTTGCATTGGGCTTAAGTCCCACACTTTATTAACAATACGTCCGAGGAGAAGAAATCATGAGAGGGCCCCGTGACTAATAGTAGAGCATGTAAATGTCCAAGGGTATTGGTCCGAGAAGATTATCCTCATCGGATCTGACATATGTCAGTGAAGTAGGCTTCGTCTTACCCTAGTCCACCTTCCAGGAAGCACCATCGATGAAGATAGACTACAAATGTACACGAAAGGGATAAGAACACAGAAATATCTAGGGAAAGAGCTACTACCACCGCATTAAATGCATTACAGCAGCTTTCCTGGCCGCATTAATGTGGAGAAGACCTCTGAACAGTGTTTTCAACCACCTTTACCCCCAGACAATCAAAAAACTGTGGGAAGGGAGAGAAAAACTCAAGTACGAAGCTAGATAGTAGACAAGTGGACGGTAGGATTGAATAAAGGACTATATAATGGAGTAAAACCTCCAGAAGAAGTGGATCAGAAAATATAAAGGAAAGACATTGAAGAAGAATCACTGTAGCATTAGGAAGAACACCATCAGAAATAACCATTTCATCCAAGAACTTATCCTCGGATATCATCAGAAATGGCCAATTCGTCCGAAAACTTACTCCTCGGACTTAAGATTATCATTTGATTATGTGTTTTATTCTCCTCGGACAAACTCTTAGCTTCCAATAATTGTTGTAAGACCTATCACCAGCCCAATTCTTTCACCCACTCTCTTACAAATTTATTGTACTGGGCTTATTGGGCCCATATCCTATTCTATCTGGGTTTGGGCTACGATTTGTGACTCTACAATTTTTTATTTATTTATTTATTTTTTGGATAAATATCAAATTTTTGGATAACCAAAAAAAAAGAAAAAAAAAAGCTAATAACATTAACAAATTGATATTTACCGTATATTAGAGGAAAACAATTGTAATTAACGTTAACAACTTGATTTTTAGTATTTGATTTCAAATAAATTCCTTTTTTTTTTTTTTTTTTTTTTTTGGTGCTTATAGCAACTTCTTCACAATTTAAAATTATTATTTTAAATAGAAACAACTTCTTATCAACTTTTTTTTTTTAGGTTAAAGTTTACCAGGGTTGAAATTTTGTTTGTTGGATAAATATAGGAATGATTATGGATAATAGTTTTTTTGTACCGTGACTCTCATCTCTAGATTTTCAAGTCACTATAAATAATAAAGCCAGATTCATGATTTTTTTCATTAATATTTGTCCGAGTTCCTATCATTTTTTAGGGTTATTTGTTATTTGTTTTTCTATCAAATTCAGTCCCTCTTCACTTCAAAAAATAAATTCCCAATTATATATTTTTTTAATTATTATTCATGTTGTTTTTTATTATATTTTTCCAGGGAGTTTCCTTAAGGTTTCAAAGCACTCGATAAAAGTTTTTCTCAAAAACATTTCTTGAAGTTTATATTTACACATTTTGTTTTTATAGGGTGAAATTTGCTACGTCCTTCCTCACTTTCAAAGACAAAAATTCAATTCTTACATAAGTTTATCTACTTTTATTTTTTAATGTTTAGTAATTTGGGTTGTTCATAATTCTTAACTATTACATTGAGGTTACCACTTAAATTATTTAATTCTTAACTTTTATTGAATTCAGGGTTTTTCATTTAAATATGCACCTAAGTTTTAATTATGCAAACTCCCTTTATATTTTTCAGACATCTCCTTTTATATTAGTTGCATAGTTATTTACCATATTCCATTCAATTAATTTTGGACTTATATGATTTTTTTTTTTTTATAAAAACTCAATGTTCCACAATATACATTCATTATATAACATAAAGAAAAAGGTTACTTATTTTTTTTTAAAAATAGAGCAAACAATTACTTTATTTTTATTATCTATTTATTTTTAATTAATATAAAAATTATTATTCTTTATTTTCGTTAATTTACATATGATTCTTAATAAAGTCGTGCATCACAAGGGCCTAATACTAGTTGTGGGATACAGAAATTTAATAAGGAAATAATGCCACGTGTCATACCCAAGGCCGAGGAGGCCAATGCAGTTCCGAGGAGACCATACACTCAGACGATAAGGCCGGAGAGGCGAGCTATGGCCACGTTAATGGCACATTACCAGAGAGGGCTACACTGTAGAGGAAGAACTTCAGATAGGGGGTTAGCCCTGATGATCTGGAGGGATGATAGTTGCCACTACATTTAATACACCTCACCAAACCCCCTAGCCGCATTTATGTAGAGAAGACCCCTGAACAATGCTGTCTTGGTTGCCAGAACTCACAGAAGACTTGGGAGGGCGTCTGATGGGACAAGCACTCGAGTAATGGCTTACATGATCAATAAATAGAGTGCCAAGATCAGCCAAAAGAGGCCATATAATGTAAGAGATCCTCTAGGGATAAGGAGAGATTCATCTAAGAATCTATAGAAAAAACACTATAGCACAAAGAACTAAAATTGTAATCAAGTCTAAGAAGAATATACTCAAGAACTACTCTCTTCGGACTTTGCCGATGAAGGATTTCTTCACATAAAACCTATTTTTCTTTGTTTTATTTCAACCTTTAATCCATTATGAGCACTATCCAACTCATTGAAACCTAGTTTTCAGCCCACTCTCTAAAAATTCTTTATATTGGGCTCTTTGTGCCTTAACCCTATTACCTTATGGGCTTAGGATCCAAAACCCGCCCTTACAATTGGCATCGTTTGTTGGAAATACTGGAGTTTTAGTGAGATCAATGTTCAGCTATGGTGGGTTCAAGTCCTAACCAAGAAGTATCAGTTAGTTCCCAATGCCAAGATCATTTCCTCAACCTTGAACGTAAGAGAGATCGTGAAGTTAGTGTACATACTACTCAAACTAGTAGGAGCTAGTCTCGAAGTAGGAGTCACATCTCTCATAAAGAGAATATTAGAAGCATGCAGTTGGAGATTGACCGTCTGCGGAGGAGGTTACGCCGCGAGTGACGGAGAAAGACTCATTCAAGCTCTGACCCTTCTTCAGATAATGATAGGGATGGTAGTTATAGGCCTAGGTCAAGGACTCCTCCTAGTGAGTCTTTTTCCTATGATGAGGATCACCATTATAAGTGTAGGAATAAGAGTCCATCTTGCAAAGGTCTAGGCAGCGATGCTATGAGTAGGGCTCTTAACCAGATTTCTAAATCTCCTTTTACCTGTAGGATTGAAGGTGGGAAGCTCCCTCGACGGTTTACTCAGCCAACATTCACCATGCATAATGGCAGAACGGACCTTGTGAAACATGTTAGCCACTTCAATCAAAGAATGGTTGTTCACTTAAAGAATGACATTTTGATGTGCAAGGTGTTCCCATCCAGTTTGGGGCCTGTGGCGATGAAATGGTTCAATGGTCTGCAGGAAGTTTCTATTAACTCCTTTAAGGAGTTAACCAGAGCATTTGGGGCTCATTTTGTTACTTGCAGTAAAGTTCCTCAGCCTTTGGACTCCCCATTGTCTATGACTATGTAAGAATGGGAAACCCTGAAAATGTATTCCGATAGGTATTGGGAAATGTTTAATGAGATAGATCGGAACTTCGATGATGTGGCTATAAGGACTTTCAAGGTTGGCCTACCAATCGAACATGATTTGAGAAAATCTTTGACAATGAAGCCTATTAGGAGTGTACGTTAACTCATGGACCGCATTGATGAGTATAAGTGAGTCAAAGAGGACCAACAACAAAGGAAAGGGAAAGCTAAAGTGGTCCCACAGGACGGAAGGGATTTTAGGTCGGATAGATACAACAACAACTGACCTCGGAGAGATTTTGCTGGGCAATCCAGATCTACTACTACTCAGGTGGTTAGCACTATGTTCCGAGAGCCTATGCACCAAATCTTGGAAAAAATTAAGAGTGAACCATACTTTAAATGGCCAAATAAGATAGGGGGAGACCCTACAAGGCGTAACCAAAGCCTTCACTACCAATACCACCAAGTGCGGGGCCACACTATAGAGGATTGAAGGACGTTGTGGAGTCATTTAGAGCAATTGGTTAAGAGTGGGAAATTGAAGCAATTCCTATATCAACCCAATGAACAAAGTAGTCAGGCAAGGTTGAGAGCTCAGAGAGATGCTTCAACAAGACCACCTTTAGGCACAATTAGTGTCATTCTTACTGCTTCGGGAAGGACTGGTTTTCAGCCATCCAAAGTGATGTCTATAGCCCGACCGTCCACAAAGGACGCGCCCCCTGATTTGAAGAAGGGTAAATTGGAGGCCCGACTAGCTTTGAGCTTTTCTGATAAGGATAAAATTGGAACCTTGCAGCCACATGATGATGCCCTAATAATTACTCTCAAGATTGGAAGGTATGATATGAAGCGGGTGTTGGTGGATTAGGGCAGTGATGCAGAGATCATGTACCTTAACCTATTTAAGGGGCTGAAGTTGAGACTCGAGGACTTGGCCTGCTATGACTCCCCTCTGATAGGGTTTGATGGGAAGATCGTCTTTCCGAAGTGTCAAATCAAACTACCTGTTCAGGCAAGGTCAAAAGTCATGGAAGTAAACTTCATCGTGGTAGATGCATACTCCCCCTATACTGCTATTGTGGCAAGACCTTAGCTTCACGCCATGTGGGCTGTGTCTTCTACCCTGCACTTGAAAGTGAAGTATCCATCAAGGGATCAGGTCGAAGAGCTGGTTGGAAGTCAGTCTATGGCTAGGCAGTGCTTGGTGGCTGTAATTATACATCAGATCGGAGGTGAGTCCTCGGCTTTTGCCGAGCAGGGTTTATTGCAATCAAGAGTGCCAGTGTGGTCTACAAGCATGGTGGTAGAAGAGGCAAGGTGTGAGGAGTTAGAAAAAGTTAACATTGGTGATGATGATGGTAAGTTCTTCCAGGTTGGAGTTTAATTGCCTCATCAGGAGAAGGAAGAGCTGATAGAATTTCTTAGAAGAAATATTGATGTGTTTGCATGGAGTGCTTACGAAGCTCCTGGGGTTAACCCAAATTTTATTTACCATCATCTAAATGTCAATCCCTCCATCATCCCTAAAAAGCAACCACATCGGCGCTCATCTAAAGAACATTTTGATGCTATCAAAGAGGAGGTAGTTAAGCTTAAACGGCCTGGCATCATAAAGGAAGTTTTTTACCTTGAATGGATAGCCAATACAGTGGTGGTGAGGAAGAAAAGTGGGAAGTGGCGAGTATGTGTAGACTTCACGGATAAAGCTTGCCCCAAGGATCCCTTCCCCATGCCTTGAATAGATCAATTAGTGGATACAACTGTAGGCCATCCTTGAATGAGCCTCTTGGATGCTTTCCAAGGATATCATCAGATACCATTAGCTTTAGATGATCAAGAGGAAATTGCTTTCATTACGCCTACTGGGAATTATCATTACAAAGTGATGCCTTTTGAATTGAAAAATGCAGGGTCTACTTATCAAAGGATGATGACCAAGATGTTTGAACCTCAACTAGGTAAAAATATTGAGGTTTACATAGATGATATGGTGGTAAAGAGTAAAGTAGAGTCTGAGCACGTAAATGACCTCGGAAATATTTTTGAGATACTGAGGAAACACAAATTGCGCCTTAATGCTTCTAAGTGTTCTTTCGGCATCGGCTCTGGCAAGTTTCTAGGTTATATGGTCACTCATCGCGAAATTGAGGTCGACCCTAATCAAATTAGAGCAATTAACAACCTACAGCCTCCTCGAAATCCTAAAGAGGTGTAGAAGTTGACAGGAATGATCATTATTTTGAATCGATTCATTTCGCTATCAGCAGATAGGTGCAAACCCTTCTTCCAGTTGTTGCATAAGTGGAAGGGGTTTGAATGGACCGAAGATTGTGCCTCGGCCTTCCAGCAATTAAAGGAATATCTTTCTCGACCACCCATTCTGTCCAAGCCCAAGAAGGAGGAAGTTTTATTTGCTTACATTGTTATAGCCTCACATGCGGTGAGCCTAGTACTAGTACGGGTTGATGAAGGTGTGCAAAGACCAGTCTATTATGTGAGCAAATCATTGTATGAAGCAGAGGTTCATTATCTACCATTGGAGAAAGCCATTTTGGTAGTGGTGCATGCTACATGGAAGCTTTCTCATTACTTCCAAGCTCACACTGTTGTGGTTGTTACCCAACTTCCTCTTCAATCACTGCTTCGGAGAGCTGACTACACAGGGAGGATTGCAAAATGGGGAACGATCTTGGGAGCTTTTAATATCAAGTATATGCCTCGTACTTCCATTAAGGGCCAGATCCTTGCGGATTTGGTGGACGAATTTATTAGGTCTCCAATGGGAGAGGACAAGGAAGAGCAATGCATGGATGAAAAATCAGTTGGCGTGGTCTCTCTACAAAGGCCTTTATCATGGAAGGTGTACGTTAATAGGGCAGCAAATCAAAAAGAATCTGGAGTGGGGCTAGTTGTGGTATCCCTTGAAGGGGTGATTATTGAGAAATCCCTAAGGTTGGGCTTCTCAGCCATGAACAATGGGGCCGAGTATGAGGCTTTGCTGGCAGAATGGCTATGGTTCAGAAAATGGGAGAAAGAGTAGTGGAGTTATTCTCAGATTCGAGGTTGGTTGTAGGCTAGGTGAAAGGAGAATTGGGGTTAAGGATTCGAGAACACAAAAGTATTTAAATTAGGTTAGGCACTTGCAATCAGGGTTCGGGTCTTTCACCTTATAGCAAATCCCTAAAAGTAGAAACATGCATGCAGACTCTCTTGCCACTCTCGCAACTTCCTCGGCGTAAAGCTTATCTCGGGTTATCCTGGTTGAGGATTTGTGTAGGCCCACTAAGATGGAGAGAGAGAAGGATCAGATTCATCAAATTAGGGTAGGGCCTAGTTCAATGGATCCTATTGTGTTGTTCCTTAAGGATGACATCTTGCCCGAGGAGAAGGGGAAGGCCGATAAAGTGCGGAGAAAAGCTCCTCGGTTTTGGTTGTCTGAAGATCAAAAGTTGTACAAGCGCTCTTTTTCTAGACCGTATTTGCTATGCATTCATCTTGAAGTAGTAGAACCACTCCTGGAAGAGCTACATAAAGGGATTTGGGGAAGTCATATGGGAGGCAAATCATTGTCTCACAGGGCCCTCATTTAGGGATACATGAAGAAGTGTGACCAATGCCAGAGATTTGCTCCAAACATTCATCTGCCAAGAGGCGTCCTTGATCCCCTGTCTAGTCCCTGGCCTTTTGCTTATGGGGCTTGGATATTGTAGGGCCCTTCCCTAAAGCAGCAAGAAATAGGAGGTGGCTTTTGGGCAGCACTGACTACTTCACCGAGTGGGATGAAGCGGAGCCACTAGCAAATATTAGGGATGCGGATGCCAAGAGATTTGTGTGGAAGAATATTGTCACTCAATTTGGGATTCCTCCTACCCTCATCTTAGACAATGGGCTTTAATTTGATAGCAAAGCTTTCAAAAGGTACTGTTGTGATTTGGGTATCAAAAATAGATACTCAACTCCAGCTTATCTACAAAGGAATGGATAGATCGAGGTTGTCAATAAAGTCATAGTGAATGGACTAAAGAAAATGTTGGATGATGCCAAGGGTAAATGGGCGGAAGAGCTATCACATGTTCTTTGGATGTATCAGACTACCACTTGTAGGTCCATAGGGGAAACCCCTTTTTCAATGACTTATGGGGCCGAGATTGCAATTCTTCTTAAGACTAGATTCCCAATGTTGTGGACAAGCTTATTCGCTCCAGACAGCAATGACAACCTACTAGAAAAGAGCCTAGATTTGATTGAAGAATGGAGAGAAAATGCCATGATTCAATTAGCATATTATCAGCAGAAACTCAAACATGGGTACAACTCAGGTGTGAAGTTAAGACCATTAGCCCTTTGGGACTTGGTATTAAGAAAGGTTGTGGGTATTGCAAAGAACCCAGCATAAGGAAAATTAGGGCCCAATTGGGAAGAACCATACCGTATGACCTTAGTAGCTAGTAGAGGTGCATACTTCCTAGAAGATCTGGACAAAAATGTTGTACTGCGCCTCTGGAATGTAAATAACCTGCGAAAGTATTATTATTAATAAAAGGCAGTTCTACCACATTTTTGCCAAGTTATGTGTCATGTTGGTCACTTGTTTGAATATTAAACAGAACATTGGTCATGCCTGGTTCCTCGAACCACATACCTTGGGTAAATTAATATTCTTAATTGCTTGTTTGAATATTAAATAGAATCTTGGTCATGCCTGGTTCCTCGGACCACATATCTTGGGTAAATTAATATTCTTGGTTACTTGTTTGAATATTAAACAGAACATTGATCATGCATGGTTCCTCAGACCATATGTCTTAGGTAAATTAATATTCTTAGTTACTTATTTGAATATTAAACAGAACCTTGGTCATGCCTGATTCCTCGAACCACATACTTTGGGTAAATTAATATTCTTGGTTACTTGTTTGAATATTAAATAGAACGTTGGTCATGCCTGGTTCCTCGAACCACATACTTTAGGTAAATTAATATTCTTAGTTACTTCTTTGAATATTAAATAGAACCTTGGTTATGCCTGGTTCCTCAGACCACATATCTAGGGTAAATTAATGTTCTTGATTACTTGATTAAGTATTAAACAGAACTATTGTCATGTCTGGCCCCTCAGACCACATGCCTTGGGTAAATTAATATTTCTTGAGCAAATATCCATGTGTTAAATAGAGTCTCGGCCATACCTGATTCCTCGGACCATATGCCTTGAGTAAAATAATGCTTCGCAATTTCACCAAGGATGGGACCTCGGCATAAACATCTTCATGAGAAAACAAGGACTCACCCTGGGTTTTGGTTAAAGGATTCTGAAGGTACATTCATCAGGTACTCTTAAAATGAGAAACCTCAAACACCCTTTTTCTACTAAGTGTTTCGTTTGTCTCTAAGGACTTAAACATTCCTATTGGTTATACAATTTTTAGTGCCAACACGTAGTTATTTTTCTCACAATTTACATAGGCTTAATTTATTTGAATTAACAACAACTCATTACTATTAGCTTTTTTAAAAAGTATGGGTGTTCACCCTTAGAAGCATCATCAATCTAACCTCTCAGCAAAAGACAGAACAATTACTACAGCCAATCAAAGATAAATATTGCAGGAAAAATGAAAGTTCACTTGCCATAAAGCAAAAGTTAATGTCTTTTCATTAATCAAAAGGAAAGATACATCATAAACCATCGAAAACTGCCACAACAAAGAAAAGTACTTATAAAAAATTATAAATAAATAAATAAAAAAGAGAAAAATCCTAAGCTAAGCCTTGGCTGGAGGAGGATCTTCTTTGCTAGTTGGCTAGGAGACGGGAGAATCAGCAACCTTGCCCGAGGTGGCCTTCTTCTTCTGGGCCACGGCTTAAGGCTTGACCAGCTCGAACTCCTCTGTCTTGGAAGCAGTTTCCTTGCCTCAATCAGCCTCTGGGCCCTTGGTCTCTAGCAGAGTTTTAGCTTCCTTACCTTTGCCCTTATCCTCTGGCCGAGCTCTACCCTGGCCACCCTTGCCAGGCCCTTTGGAGGTCTCAAAAGGAGGAAGAGAGGCCTAGGTGGTTGGAAGCAGCTCAGGTGCAGTTGTAGTAGGGGCAGCATCCGTCCTAAGGCCCGAAGCTGCTTCAGGAGCTTCTCGGAGGTCTTCTAGATAATACACATTCTCAACCTTCCTCCACTCCAAGGTAGCTTGAGCTCCAGCCAAGTTCAGAGCCTCGGTCCACACCTCGAGGCAGTAATCCCTGCAAACCCCAACCAATTCATCAGTCAGGTGGGCCTCGGTCTCCTGCATTCCGAGGTCGTAGAACTGCTGCCCTGTAGCATCTGCGACTGCCTAAGCCACCTAAGCAGCCTCCTTATCCTTTTTCAACTCTGCCTTCAAGTCCACCACCTGCTGTTTGGCTGTGGCCAACTCTATCTCCGTGTAGTGGAACTTTTGAAGCTGCTCCTCAGCTTGCGTCTGAGCATTCTTAAGGCTAGCCTCAAAACTCTTCCTCCCCCTCTCCTCAACAGTTAGTTTCATAGTAAGCTCCTTGTTCTTTTGCTCGAGGGCGCCTAAAGCCTTGTTGGCCTCTGCACGAAGTTTGTCCGTGAGCCTAGCCTTATTTCGGGCATCTTTCACCCACTCTTCGACCATAAATACCTCTTGGATGGCCTGCACAAAAACGACAAAGGAATGTTCTATCAAATAAGAAAAAGACAACCTCGCACGAAGTTAGAAAGGTGTGTCGAAAGACTTACCAAGGCCAAGTCCCTTTTTAGGGAAAAAAATAGATCATACTGCTTTAGGTTTCTCAGAGTAGCCATGTCCTTCGACAACAAGATGGGCTGCTTTCGAGCATTGGCAAGGTAGTGGGCACTCCCTCTCTGGAATTTCCTGATGGTGGATTTTCATGGTATAGCAGCCCCGTCCAACTCCAGCTCAAGGTTCCACGCCGGGTTCAAAGGGCACACCTCGGCTTCGTGATCAACCTCCCTACCCTTGGCTGAGGAAGTCCTTCCCTTGCCCTTAGCCGTCTTTGGAAGCTTTGGAGGAACCCCCTCATTGTAAGGGACCAACTCCCCCTCCTCAACCACCTCCTTATCCTTTTTCCTCTTCTTCAGATTGGCAAGAGCAAAGGGGTTAACTAAAGGAGGAGGAGGAGGAAGCTGAGACCCCGAAGCATCCTTAGGCGACAATCTGTTGGCCCTGCTCGCGAGGAGTTCACGGAGACCCCTCTTCCTTTTCAGCGACATTTCTTCTTCTTTTTCTTCTTCCAACTACTGGCTATACACGCAACGATGAGTCAGGAGGCACGAACACCTAAAGATCTGTCAAGCTCGTCTTCTAAATTCGAAACCTGAATCACAGGCTTTCCTTACTCCTCTCTCTCTTTCTCAACCTGAAATTGGTCTATCTCCTCCTCAAGTGATAGGCATGAAGAAGCCGTCTCTTCTTTCAGAACCGCTTCTTCACGAGGAGAACAATGGAAGGGCAACTCGACCTACACAATACCTTCTTAGGCTAGGAACCCGGGCAGCAAAACATCAATCCTAGCTAGCCAAGGATCACTCGCTCTAATTGTGTTGCCCACATCTTGAAGCTTATCGAACAGGGGTTTGAAGTCAAGGATAAGGTGGACAGCTCTCAGTTATCTGTCCTCGCTCATGAACGCCTCAGATCTTAGCACTCTGTTGAAATTTGGAACGTTGATAAAGTTGAGACTAGGAGCCACATATCTCTTATCTACAAAAAAAGTCGAGAAGCAAAACCACAGTTAGAAAAATGAGTCATCAGTCAAAAGGAAACAAACTACTAAAGAACTGAAGAAAGAAGCAAACTACAAAACTAATTCCTGTGTTAAAGGATCTAAACTTAGGGTACCCCACTTGGGTTGGGTAGTGAAGACCGTCATGTCATTCATTTGAGATGATCAGAAAGTCATCTTTCATGCCCTAGTTGGATTTGGGGAGACACGAGATGAGCCAAATGTCAAAAGACCTAGACTTAAGATAATAGCCCGAGTCTACAAGTAGATAGCACTCGTACATCCAAACAACGTCGTGCCAGGTGAGGCCCAACTCCATTTGCTTATTGAGAGCGTCTACACTACCTAAGACTTTAAACAGGTTAGGCGTGCATTGGTGAGGGCATATCTTATGGACGATCAGGTAGTCCCTGGTCACTTTACCCATGTGAAGCCTCATTCCCCTTTTTATGAAGGCGATCATGGGAATAACGACCTCCCCCTCCTTTCTGAGGGTATGCCACTCACCCAGAGGGCAATACCATAAGGAGACACCCCGAGGAATATGATACGGGGCCCTAAACCCCTCCATACCAATAAGGGAATCTACTAAGTAGGAAAACCTACCTATCAAGCGGGCTAAGGAGAAGGGAAAGAACTTTTGTGAAGAAAGAAATGGAAAACAGAAGGCCGAGGAGACTAGCCGAGGAGAAAAGAACCTAAGAATAAAAGAACTTACAAAAATAATGACAAGAGTCACCTCAAGAGCTTCTTGAAAGTTTGAAATTTTGGAAAATAAGAGAAATGGATCCCCCAGGCACCTTATATAGGAGGCAGAGTTGGGCGGGAGTTACCCAGCTCAAATTTTGAGGAAAAATACCAGCCGTAGGATCTCCATCTCATCATAGGACATGGGGAACAAGGCGCCGCATTGAGCATTTAATGATACATTACGGACTCCGAAACGTCAGGAACTGTTATAGGGCATGCGAAATGACGTCCTCATGTGCGAAAAAAAGAAGAAGCGTGTGGAGCTAATCACCCAGGATCAAAACCTCATTTTTCTACTCGAATAAGAGGGAAAAACTAGAGTTTTGAGGGGCTATTGTGGGATATAGAAATTTAATAAGGAAATAATGCCACATGTCATACTCGAGGCTGAGGAAGCCAATACAGTTCCGACGAGACCATACACTCGAACGGTAAAGTTGGAGAGGCGAGTCATGGCCACATCAATGGCACTTTATCAGAGAGGGCCACATTGTAGAGGAAGAGCTTTAAAGAAGGGATTAGCCCTGACGCAATTAGAGGGATGGTAACTACCACTACATTTAATGCACACCACCAAACCCCCTAGCCGCATTTATGTGGAGAAGACCTCTGAATAATGCTGTCTTGGTTGCTGCAACTCACAAAAGACTTGGAAGGGCGTCTGATGGGACAAGCATTCGAGTAGTGGCTTACATGATCAACAAATTGAGGGCCAAGATTAGCCAAAAGAGGCTATATAATGTAAGAGATCCTCTAGGGATAGGGAGAGGTTCATCTGAGAATCTGTAGAAAAAACACTGTAGCACAAAGAACTAAAATTGTAATCAAGTCTAAGAAGAATATACTCAAGAACTACTTTCCTCAGACTTTGCTGAGGAAGGATTTCTTCACATAAAACCTGTTTTTCTTTATTTTATTTCAATCTTTAATCCATTGTGAGCGTTGTCCAACTCATTGAAACCTAGTTTTCAGCCCACTCTCTAAAAATTCTTTGTATTGGACTCTTTGAGCCTTAACCATGTTACCTTGTGGGCTTAGGATCCAAAACCCACCCTTACACTAGTTATATACATAAAGTTTATCTTGTTTGTGCCAAGTTACCACTTGCTCATTGTTATATATATATGGACATTGTTTTATACTAATTATCTTCTTCTTCCTCTTTTTCTTTTTATGTAGTGTGATGTATTAATTAATAGGGATAATTACACATAACCCACCTGTGGTTTGGGAGAAAATCACTTTGCCTACCCATGGTTTGAAAAGTGTCACTTAACCCACCTAAGGTATGTTTCCGTCAATCTCCATAACCCACCTCAGTCTCTGCCGTTACAAAAACACATTTTAACCCCAAAACAAAACATAACGCGAATCAAAACACCCAAAACTCAAAAACTTTTCAAGAGAGAGACCTGAGGTGCAATCAGCTTATTCTTCGTGGTTTGGAGCATCTGAAGGGGGAGAAAACACTTGTTTTGCATCATCGAAGCTAGGCAAGATATGTGTGACTGTTGTTCATCTGCATTTGGGTTCTTGATGTCATTTTTTTATCGCGACCCACCCACGTAGTTAGGTTTTGCTGTTCATCTACACATTTAAAATTTTTTTGTATGTTAAATGTGCATTTTGCTATTTATATGTAGAATCGCTTAAGATGTAGCTAATGTACTGTTATGGTTGTTTATATAATGCGTATACCTAAAAGAATCAAGTTTATTTGTCAATGATTACACTTGTTTGTGAACTGTGGGTAGTGTGGTCCCTATGAATTTGTTGAGAATCTGGTTTTGCATGTGCTTTATGTGGTCCTTTGTCCATGTGTTGTTGTCTTGTTGTCTTGTTGTCAATTTGTTAGCTTCTTGTCTCTTTTGGCTTCTTGTCATTTTCTACATGCCAGTGTGTAAACAAAATGATGAGAATGATGAAGAAGATGTTGAGGATGTTAAGGATGTTGAGATTGGTGCAAGAGATGAAGAACAGGATGTTGAGATTAGTGCAAGGGTTGAAGAATAGAATGTTGAAGGAGATGATGATGATGATTGGCTAAATGAAGGCCTAAAGGGGGATGACTTCGGTGATGACATATTTGCTGCTCAAAACTCAGCTCCACAAGGTTTTGCTCAAAACTTAGCTCCATAACCATGTGCTCAAAACTTAGCTTCACAAGGTTCTGCTCCCAAAACAGCCCCAGAATCAAGCAATGCACCCCACACAGCCCCAAAATCAAGCAATGCACTCCATGCAGACCTTGAATGGGCTGAGCCAGCCCTTAAGGATGACCTGGTAAGCATGGATGAGTCTGATAATGAGCAGGTAGAGTTTAATGCTAAGAGTGCATAAGAAATGTTGTACTAAAGAAGGAGATGAAGTTTCCTAATGCAAAGGTGTTCGAGCTGCTTTGAGGGAGTATGCAATCAAAAAACCTATTGACATCAAATTCAAGCTTAATGAGAGGACTAAGATATCAGTTCATTACAAGAATGGGTGTGGGTGGAGATGTTATGTATCTCAAATATGTGGAGAGCTAACATTTCAGATTAAGACCTTGACTGATGACTGTACTTGCCCTAAGTCTTTTAAAAACAACCAAGCAACATCAGCTTAGGTTGCTAAGAGGTTTATTGAGGATTTTAGCAAAAATCCAAATTGGGAGGTGAATGGTGTACATAACCATGTGATGCAAAATTTATATATTGACCTAAGTGTAAACCAAGTGTATAGGTCAAAGAGAAAGGCAAAAGATTTGATCAATGGAGATGAGCAACTGCAATATGGTGTCCTTAGGGACTATGCACAAATGATAAGCACTGTAGACAAGGGGAGTAGGATTATATTGCAGACAGAAATGGCTGATGAGACTTCCCAACCAAAATTTAAGAGGATGTATGTTAGGTTCAATGCTCAGAAGGTAGGATTTTTAAGTGGATGCAAGTCATTTATAGGTTTAGATGGTTGTCACATAAAGCACAGATTTGGTGGACAAATCTTATCTGCCACTACCAAGGATGCAAATGACAACATTTTTCCAGTAGCCATGGCTGTTGTGGAACAAGAAAACAGGGAATCTTGGATATGGTTTTTTGAAATTTTTGCTGATGATATAGGGAGGCCAGAGGAGCTTCAGTTGGTCTTCATTTCTGATAGGCAAAAGGTATGCAAGTTTTGTTTTGTTCAGTTACACTTGAATAGTTTACTTTGTTTGTTGAACTAACCTATTTTTTGTTTGTTGAACTAAAGGGGCTTATACCTGCAATAGAGACACTATTCCCTACTGTGGAGTATAGATACTGTGTGAAACACATCTACAACAATTTCAAAGTTGATCACAAGGGATTAGAGCTGAAGGATGCATTGTAGAGATGTGCTGTTGCCACAACAGTAAGGGAGTTTAAGAGATGCATGCAGTACATAAGGGATTTGGATGAAACGGCATATGAGTATCTTGCAAACATTGCACCTACACAATGGACAAGGTCACACTTCACTCCTAGGGCCTTAACAGATTGTTTGGTAAATAACTTGAGTGAGGCTTTTAATGCAATGATATTGAAGTCTAGGTACAAGCCTATCTTGGCAATGTTGGAGTGGATTAGGGTTAGACTTATGACTAGGCTTTACACAAAAAGGGAAGGGATACAGAAGTATGCTGGAAAGTTGTGTCCAAGCATACAAGATAGGTTGGAGAAATTGAAGGTTGAAAGTAAGCCATTTAGTGTTACCCTAGCTGGCTATTTCCTTTATGAGGTAGGCAATTAGTATGAGAGGCATGTAGTTGATCTTGTCAAAAAGACATGTAGCTGTAGGTCTTGGGATTTAAATGGCATTCCATGTAAATATGCCATAACAGCCATTTATACAAACATTGAGACACCAAAAGACAACACTCACCCATGCTACTTCAAAGAAACTTACATGGAGATATACAAGGAGGTACTTCCTCCCATTTCTGGCTAGTTAGAATGGGCTGAGACTAGACAGCCTGCTCCCCTAGCACCTCACATATACAAATCACCAGGCAAGCCACCCAAGCAAAGAAAGAGGGCTTCTGATGAGCCTAGGAACCCTTACAAAGCAAGTAGGCTAAACAGACCTATAAGGTGTGGGAAATGCAAAAAGGAATGGCATAACTCAAGAGGGTGCAAGGCTGGCATCACTGGGGAGACACCATGGCAGAAGAGACAGAGGCTTGAAAAAGAAAAAGTTGTAAGTAATTGGGATGTAAATGGCACAAACAAAAAAACAAAAAAAAAAATTGTTTTTAAACTTACAAAGGTATTTATGTATTGAAACTGGGTTTTGTTACAGGCAAAGGGAGAGGTGCTTGCACCTAGTACCAGATCTGCACCTCAGCCTGCACCCCAGCCACCATCCCAGCAACCTACCCAGACCTACAACATGATGTATGACACTCAACCTTCATCCTCACAGCAAGGAAATCAAGCTAGGCCATCTCACAGGAGAGCAAGATGGTTCTCTTCCACACCTAGGGAGACCTGGGATACCCTACCAAGTTCTTCACCGGTAACTTAGTTGAGTAACCTCTTTCCTGGATGGTTGTGTAGACTGGGATATTTTTTAACAAGTGGATCTATTTTTTATTTTGTAGCCTTCACATGCAAATAGGAGCACTGGTGGTGTGAAGACTAGAGGACAGCTTGCTGCACAAAGACCACCAAAAATGAATTCAGTGGGTGGAAAGAGTAAAGAGTAAATAGTAAAGGCAAGAAATGAATGAAGCTAGTAGGTACGCATGCCAGCATTGGGAGTAAAGCTAGTGGGAACAAATGGGCCTTTTTGTTTTTCTGTGAAGACCATTGTTGGCTTCTTGTAATTATCAATTAGTGTCAAAAACAATCACCTTATTTTGAGCAATTATATGTTTGTGTATATATGTATATGTATATATATATATATATATATATATATATATGTAGTTGGCCTTGGAATGTGCTTTTTTGTAATTTACTAGAAGTTAAGGTACAATACACTCCAAGTTGTTATATGGAAGTTGTGGTATTACAGTTTGTAAGGAACAATATTTTTCCAAACTAGATTATATGAAAGTTTATTTATTGCTACTACAGATTGTGACCAAGTAGATTTTTCCAATATAGATTGTATGGAAGTTGTTATTATGGAATGGTTGTTATGGTATGCACAGGCCATTGATAATTGATTAATACTTCTTTCATTGAATGGTTGTTATGGTATGCACAAAATACTCAATAATTGACCAATTCTTCATTCATTGACACATCAAAACATTACATCAGTAGGCTAGTGCTATTACAATGCAAATTCATTAACACCATTGCCATAACTATCTCTACTAACCAATTAACTACTTCAGGGCAACAATCTAAGTCTCTTCACTTCAGAGAACTCAATTGAGCCAAAACACAACAACATAACAATAACAAAAAAGATCCATGACAAAATGCATGCAAACTTCCACATTCTCTGCTTATCTTCAACAAACATGGCATTTTCCTTAGCTTTTGCACAGACAGCTCGAGCCTTTCTCTCCTCTCCTTGGCTTTAGCTTCCTCTTCAAGAGCCTTTTCTGCCATTTGCCTAGCTTCTTCTGTCATTTCCAGAGCTATCATTTCCCTCTCATTGGCAAGTTGGAGAGCACTCTAAAACCTAGACATCTTCTCTAAAGCCAAAGGTGCAATTTCATTCCCACGAGGACAGGTTAGGTTATCAACCCAAACAAAGAAAGGACACTTAGGACCAACCTTATAACGGCTACAACCCAAGAACCTCCTCCCAAAATTGTACAAACTCAAACTTGTTCTCAAAACACAAGTCTGCTCATTGCACATATGCCCACATGAACCTGAGAAATTACCACTTGATGAAGACATATCAACAAAACACGATTCTTGGGAAGTACAAATTTAGACTTTCACACAGTAAGTTCGCACTTGAACAAAATCTGAAACCCTAAATCGAGAACAGACACAAATACATGGGTGGGTCGCGATGAACAACAATCACACATACCTTGCCTAGCTTCGATGATGCAAAACAAGTGTTTTCTCCCAATCTAGATGCTCCAAACCACGAAGAACAAGCTGATCTCACCCCAGGTCTCTCTCTAAAAAAAATTTTGAGTTTTGGGTGTTTTGATTCACGTTATGTTCTGTTTTTGGGTTAAAAGGTGTTTTTGTAATGGTAGAGACCGAGGTGGGTTACGGAGATTGACAGAAACATACCGCAAGTGGGTTAAGTGACACTTTTCAAACCATGAGTAGGCAAAGTGATTTTCGCCCAAACCACAGGTGGGTTATGTGTAATTCTCCCTAATTAATATTATATTTTTTTAAGTTATTAATATTATCTGCTCTAAATGAAATTTTATTGTTTCAATAAATTTAAGTATAATAATTAGAATGCAAATCTAAAAAAAAAAATACTAATTAGAATTCTATCGCAAAAAATAATCAAGAAATAAAATGTTTATTTATTTAATTGATGGTTTCAATTATTGAAATATTTACTTTGGTATATATATATATATATATGGTTTGTTTATTGAGCCACATAAATACTAGTGTGTATAATACATATTATACATAATACATCCACTATTTTGATAAAATCTTTTCATTTTGCAAGTGTGTATTTCTCAAAAGAAAAAAAAATATTTTCAAATAATGTCTTCATTTTGTGTTTGTTAAACGAGGAAATATTGAACAAGATAATTAAGTTGCTATTGCTACAGTTAGGGGTGTTCATCAAACTGCACAAACCACATAAACCGCACCAAAACTGCCCGCAAAATGGCATAACCGCACCACACCATAAGTAATAATGTACCGCACCGCACCACACCCTCTCTATATACTAATATATTTATTAATTTTTAATATTAAATATATTATTAATAGTTTAATAACCCTAGCAAATGTTGACTAGAAAAGCCAACCCAAAATAAAGAAAAACTAACTCAATAATTTAAAACTTGACCCAAAAAAAAGGGAAAATTTAGTTTTTGGTTGGGCAGGAAAAGCCCAAAATTTGAAAAATATACCGATTTCAAACTGCATCTTGTACATAGCATCGCACATGTGACCGCAAAAATGAGACGCGGTGCGGTTATGGTTTTGGCTAAACTCTAAACCACACCACACCACATGTGTGACCGCAAAAATAAAGTGCAGTGTAGTTATGGTTTTAGTTGAAACGCACCACAAAGTGCGGTGCTAAAAATAGCCCAAAATCGCACCGCAAACACCCCTAGCTACAGTTCATTAGTTAGGGCTAGACAACTTCTCTCCAATATCTCAAATACAAGGAAGTCTTGTTAATATTCATCTTTATTTCGTCTTAGTTAAAATAAATTTGTATATAAAACATGCATGAGTTTAACATGTTGAAAATGATTGGATTATTATCAACAACAAAAAAAAAGGATTGGATTTAATTAGAATTAAAAATTAGTTTAGTTGAGCGATTTTGTAATTAGAGATCATAACCCTTGGCTTTATTTCTCTTGTTTGACAACTATATGAGATTTCATTACATTTATTTACGATATGATAACGGATTAAAATATCATAATAAAAAGATGGCATCTCATTCTCATCTCATGCAATCATTATATCCTTCTCATAATAAAAGGATTTTATTTTTATAGATCTAACTATATATATATATATATATCGTATAGGTATAGATATAATGGAGGTCGGGGACATGGGGTTTGGACCAGGGGCGGAGTAAGAATTTTTTTTTTTTTTTTGGAGGCTAAATTTTGATACTATTATGGTAGTCACGAATCAAGATAAACCATTATACACATACGAAAACGCGCACACACATATGAACTTTAACATTTTGATACTAGACTAGGTCATAATTTATAAATATATTGAGTATATAAAATTAACAACTTTCACATGTGTATATTCGTAAGATAATTTTTTAAGAGAACTTATCATCTTTTAAATTCCAATGAGTATACAAAAGCTGTCTAATTTGATATTAAACATGTAAAAACAAAAAAACAAATTTGAGAAATTAAAAACTATCTTGTTTCTATAACTACTAGACCGATTGACAAATTCAATTGGTTTTTAAGAGCATCATTGGACTAACTCAAACATTTGGGAGAGACAACTTCTATTTTTGTAGTGGAATATTTAAATTTTTTAATACTTAAACATAGTATAAAAGAATTTTTTTTTAATTTTGGGGGGCATGCCCCCCAAGCCTTACTATAGCTCCGCCCTTGGTTTGGACTACAGACATGGAATATTACAAATTTACAAAGGATTCACTAGACTATCACTTGAACCCTTATTACTATGCTTTTATTCAAGGTTCAATGCTTTTATTCAGGGTTCAAGTAATAGTTTAGCGGCTCTATATTTGTGATTTAAACTTTAAACCTCATTTCCCCCTTACCATTACCTACCTATTAAACCCAAAAAAAAAGTGTATAGTAATAGTGTCGTACATGAAAAAAAAAAAAAAAGAGAGTAAAATTTAAAAAATTATACCTACCCATATAAGCTAAATAAATTTTTTTAAACGTATAACTTTTTTTTTTTTTTTAGAAACAAACAGATATACACATCAAATAGTGAATGAAATTCTAATATAGAAGCACACCACAATTATATATTCATGAGAGTGAGACATTTGTTTTCTCTTATAGTAATTTTTTTCTAAGTTTTTCTATTATAGTTGTAAATCAAATAAACTGCTAATGTGACAAATTCTTACTAGTTCTAATATAGGGCCTTCACTAATATCACATTTTTATTTGCAATAATTATTTGAAAAATATTAAAGCCACATTAGTAGTTTGTAAAAATGTTGTAAAATAGTTTGTGTCTGTAGCATTATTCTTTTATATTTCTTCAAATGGGATGTTTACATTTGTTAACCTGGATTTGCAAGTCAATAAGGTAAAACGATATTTACAGCAAAGTAAATGAAATTTGGGAGAAATTTAATTACAAACCAATTAAAAAGTATGGGTTGTTTCTCAAAAATAAAATAAAATAAGGTGGTAGGTAGACATTTGTTTCACAAATCTTCAGTTTACGACATAACTCAACCAAATTAATTGTACATTTTTTTTCGTGGAACTCAAATAAATTGTACTTTTTTTTTATATTGTACTTCACATGTCTTCTTCACCGTGTCATTGCGCGTCCATTTTGGTTCTATTAAGCTAAGCCCAGTGGTGGAAAGTTACATCAGAAGATAATTATTGGGTTGTGTTAACAGCACCATTAACAACAATTTTTTTAGTTCTTTTCTGACAAAATTTGTCTTTTTTACAAATTTATGTTATTTTTTTAATTTTATAAGTACTATTTGGTTTTTTTTTTTTTCTGACATTTCCCATAATTATTATCCACCATTGTCCCCTCAATAACTATTTCATGGCCTACCTATCACCACCAATTCACCATTATTTTAAAAGCGATCACCATATTTTATTTTATTTTAAAAATAAAAAGGTAATTTGATAAAAATATAGGTTAAAATTTATGATAATTTGGAGAACAATATGGTCACTTTAACCGAGATATGGGCTAATTACAGTTTATATATTGTTTCATTACAGTTTATTTATTTACAATTAGACCTGATTTCATGTTGCATCGCAATTTAAAAAGTATCGTTACGCTTTTGAAGTTGGTTCCATTTCGTAGATGTTATCCAATATATAAAAAGGGCATTTAAAAACAAGATCTAAAAGGGATATTTAAAAAATGGTTTGACTTATCTCAAGTATTTTTTTAACTAAAATCTCTTCTTTTTTTAATGAGAAATCGTCATATCATGTACTAACTATACAAAAGGTGGAGATTAAAACTTACTACCACTTGCCGTTATGTATTTAAAATAAAAAGAGACCTCCAGTTAAAAAAATACTAGAGGTAAGCCAAAATCCTTTAAAAAATTATAAAAGTTGCTTATGCTATGGCTTAAAAACACCAAAGGAAAGCCTGAAAAATTGATTTAGGTATAAATGATATAATTTATTTAAGTGTCACTTTTCAAAATTATGGATAAGATTTGAAATTGTAATTAACTCTATACATATTGTGAGAGGACTTTCGTCTCGGCCCCCAATCAGGTATTGTTCGCTTTAGGATGGGAAATGATCAACCTACGTCCCACCCGCACAAATTTGCTCAATCCCACGTTGAGGAGAGACGCCTCCCACCCTTGCCTTATAAGCCTTTGGTCTAAGAAAAGGTGTATCGTAGTGTGTGTAATATTTGCCCTTGCTAAATTTAGTTTAGTTATGGGTTCCAAGAAAATCACTCCAATGATATAACTAAGGTCAAATTCTACAAGTAGCAATCTTGGAGAATCTTAAGAATTTATTTATGGCCGTGCAAAATCTATACATACTCTAAAAGCATAAAAAAATACCATTTTACTTTTAAAAACTGAATATGGATCTCTATTTAAGTGTCCATTTTAAAATACCATTTTACTTTTAAAAAGGCACACTTATATTGTCTTTTGGTGATATAAGTATTTTAAAATATTGTCTTTGTGTCTATGCGTGTGTGTGTGTTTCTAAAAAAAATTGACTTGGTTGTTATTAGCCGTTAGAGATTGAAACTATATCTTTTCCCTCATCTTGTGCAAAATATTGCAGAAAACACGGACAAAATTGCCAAATGCCCATTTCGGGCAAACTAATAAGCCTTTTGCCCTTCTTCCCAAACTAAATAGGGAAATGCCCCTCTTTTGAAATTCGAGTTTTTCAAAATCGATTTAAGCCCTATAGCGACGTTTTCAAGGACCTATAGTGACGTTTATAAGGACCTATAGTGGCGTTTTGTAACTTGATATCCATGAAATCGAGTTATAGGCAATTCTATTGCCTATAACTCGATTTTATGAATATCAAATTACAAAACGTCACTATAGGTCCTTGAAAACGTCGCTATAGGGCTCCGGAAATTTTTTTTTTTTAAACTCGATGTTAAGAAACTCGATTTTCAAAAGAGGGGCATTTCCCTATTTAGTTTGGGAAGAAGGGTAAAAGGCTTATTAGTTTGCCCGAAATGGGCATTTGGCAATTTTGTCCCAGAAAACACATATGCAACTGTCTTACTCGAGTAGCGTACGAGTGAGTCTCTACTCAAGCTTGCTTGTACGGTCTTGTGACTTGCATGTTTAATCTTGTATCCCGCTCAAGCTTGCTCGAGTAGCCCCCACTAAAGTTCCATTTTTGAAACACAGTTTCCTAATCAACGCTCTCATTGAGTAGCCCTGGTGCTCACTTGAGTGAACAATTAAAAATAATTTTATTCTTTTTCATTATTAGTACTGGTGTGTAACTCGTGCATATGCACGAATACAATTAAAAATGATAACAATTACACAGTTTAAATTATACATTTTTTTTTTAGAAGAAGTTCAAATTATACATGGTAGGTTTCACTTTTTTTGACCCCCCCCCCCCGCATATATATATATATATATATATATATATATATATATATATATATGATTTATAATTTAAATAGATTTAGACTTTTTGGTTTTTGCACCCAATAATTCACTTGTTACAAAATTTTAAAAATTAGATAGACACGTGGCGCAAAATTGGACTCCAATTGAAATCCAATTTAGAATCTAATTGGATTTAAACTCTTTGATTTTAACACTCAATAATTCACTTGGTACAAAAATTAAACAGGACACGTGGCGCAAAATTTATAATCCAATTAAAATCTAATTGGATTTTCTCTGAGTTTTGGCTTTTAATATATATATATATATATATATATATATATATTCCTACTTTCAAATTAAGCACTCACATGTTATAACTTACATGTATATTCACAAATATAACTTACATGTATATTCACAATTAGAATCTAATTGGATTTAAACTCTTTGATTTTAACACTCAATAATTCACTTGGTACAAAAATTAAACAGGACACGTGGCGCAAAATTTATAATCCAATTAAAATCTAATTGGATTTTCTCTGAGTTTTGGCTTTTAATATATATATATATATATATATATATATATATATATATATATATATATATATATATATATATATATATATATATATATTCCTACTTTCAAATTAAGCACTCACATTTTATAACTTACATGTATATTCACAAATATACAACAGTTTATATACAATTCTTTATTAAATTGTGCATCGTACTAGCATAACATTAATAAAGGCTAAATTGCAAACTACACCCCTAAAGTTTGGGGGTGTTTATATTTTATACTCTGAAATTTTAGAATTTGAATTTTACCCCCTAAAATTCTATTATGTTTGCATCAACAACCCCTCAAACTTGTTACGCGTGTTTAGTTTGTCCAAAAAATGATGCCACATCATTTTTATAGCAATATAATTAAAAATGACATGGCATAATAAAAATGACGTGGTATCATTTTATTGGATGAACTAAATACACATGACAAGTTTACGTAGCACTTAACAAAAAATATGAATGGATGGTAGGGTTGTACACGGCGCGGTGCGGCCAGTTTTGGAGGGCTTTTTTGCACCGCACCTATAGAGGCGATTTCCCCTCAACCCTGATCACACCTCACTTATGGAGGGGTGGAAATTGGTTTGGTCTACATAAGGTGTGGTGCACCATTCCAATTCGGTGCGATTAGTTCGGTTAAAAAATAATAATAAAAAAAAATTAAAAAAAAAACCCTTAATCCACATCAAACAACCCATACATACAATATCATCAAACAATCCAAATATTTATTAAAAAAAACAAACAAACATATTCACAATATTTCTCAAATTCCCACACAAAATATCTCAAATAAATTCACAATCTTTCTAAAAAGCATAGTTAGCATCCTAGGTATTGAGCATCAAATAAATTCACATACCTAGTAGCAAGGAGAAGCATAGATGGCATAGTAGCCTAGGTATTGACCATCAAAACCTTCTCTTGGAACTTCCATAGAATAGTTATGAGAAAGAAGAGAGAGGAGAGGAAGATGCTTGGAGAATTGAGGCATCATGCGGTAGAGGATGGTGGCAGTGACTAGTGATGTCTAAGGGGAGAGAGAGAGAGAGAAAGGCTGTGTGGAGAGAGAGAGAATGAGGGGTTGTGTGATATAAACAAAAAAAAAAAAACCTAACTTGAAATGATGTCGTTCCATAGTTTAATTCTTTTTTTTTTAAGTCCAAAACAACATCATTTTATTATTAGGAATTTTAAAAATAAAACCCAAAAACGACTTCATTTTACAAATGTATAATTCAACCCTAACTTTAGCTTCTTTTTCTTCCTCTAGATTCAATCGTCTCTCTCTCTCTCTCTCTCTCTCTCTCTCTCTCTCTCTCTCTCTCTCTCTCTCTCTCTCTCTCTCTCTCTCTCTCTCTCTCTCTCTCTCTCTCTCTCTCTCTCTCTCTCTCTCTCTCTCTCTCTCTCTGAGCTTTCCTTTCTCTATCCCACTGAGACATATATATGTACATACACACATATATAAGCGGTGCAGTGTGGTTTTCATCGATGGGCAAAACTCACCACCGTTCATCGCACCTGGTGGCTTCGATACTTGGAAATCGCTGCCAACACCGTGCCGGACACCTGCGGTGGAGCTCTGAGGCAGGTGGCTCGATGCGGTGAAGGGCGATTCCATCGATGGCAGGCGATGGCTGGACAAGCCTAATGGAGGGGTGCTGATACAAACAAAAGAGAACTTCAATGTGTGAAATCCAAACACCCCCAAACTTTAAGACTATAATTAGTAACTTAGCCTATTAATAAACTATAAAAACCAAAACTGATAGTCCTAACACACTACATATTATTACCTAGCTGCAACATATCAACAAATAAATTTTCTTTGATCGAGACATAAAAAATCTCATACATGTAAAATGAGCTAGAACTTGAAATGGGATAATCCTTCAATTAAAACGAAAAATATATATATTAATTAAAAATATATATTATATAATATCTTTAAGTTATAAATTAGAATACAATGATTATAGACGTTTACTTTGTACATATATTTCATCAAATTGAGTTTGATAATCAAATTTTGTTGATAATATTCCCAAAAGCCTATTTTATCTTATGCAAAAAGAATGTTATTTCAAACATGCTCGAGGAAGGGGAAAAAAAAAAAGTAATTTCATTTACTGCAGTCTATATCAAAGAAGAATTACGATATAGAAAGATCAAGAGACATCACATTCCACATATCAAATTTAGATTTTAGTAAGAGAAAGAAGCTAAATTTAAGTATTATGTTGACATAGTATAATGTTTACATATGATGTGATCTACTGATCTACATAATATTAAAATGTCACATATAGGATTTATTAAGGATGTCCAATATTGGCCACTTGTATTTGTAAGCAGGTGCTGTGATCTATTAGCAAAAAAACAAAACAAAACAAAAAACAAAAAGAAAGAAAGTAGTAGATGATTAACGACAAGATTTGCTGTCCATTCCATGCCTTGGATTCCAAAGTTCACCTGTTTATTCTAAAAAAATAAAAAAGAGTAATCGCTTTCTGTTATGTGTGTTACAGTCTTTTGTTTTCACAAATAAATTTCATAATTTATTGGATTGTTAAGAAAGTATTGGTTTTTATATGAAGTCATTACTCATACCGCTTTATTTTCTACTTATTTTTTTATTAATATAATAAAATTTAAATATATAACGTTCATTTGAGGATAATTATTTTTTAACATTAAATTAAGAGCAGGATTTGAATACAAAGAATTTATTCAACCAAAAAAAAAAAATTTACTAATTAAGTTAAATGGAATCCATTTATCATTTATTATAAACAAATCCTTTTGTTGATAATTGTGAAAATAATTATGTTAGAATACTTATTGATTAAAAATGTGTTAATTTTCGTGGTCTTGAATCTTGATCCATGTTAGTGCTAGGAATATCTGGTGCTAGAAGTAAAGATTACACATTTGAATCGAGATTTGATAATAATCTATATATATAATAATAGGTGAAGCAAAGAGAGTATGAAATTGAATTCCAAATTAGGACTCTAATTTTGTGCCATATGTCTAGAATCCGAAATTGAAGTTGAATTTTGCATCATGTGGCTAAATGTATGTGGGCTCATTCTCATTAAAACCACTTCTATGTATCGAGTCAAGTGAGTTACTGTGTTAATTAAGTTTTTTCTTGATTTTGCAATCAAACGTGAAAACCAAAGAGATTAATATCGGTGATAAGAACTCATCATGTGGCTAAATGTATGTGGGTTCATTCTCATTAAAACCACTTCTATGTATCGGGTCAAGTGAGTTACTGTGCTAATTAAGTTTTTTCTTGATTTTGCAGTCAAACGTGAAAACCAAAGAGATTAATATCAATGATAAGAACTTGGTTTGGGTACACTGCATAATTTCCAAAAAGATAGCAAAACCAGAGTTTGCATCTTTGTTATAAATTGCTTACAAAGTTTGCATCTTTACATTTGCACTGAGTTTCGGATTAAAGTGCTTTCTTCTTGGTTCTGACACTGAATTTTGTTTACTATTCACTTACAAAGTTTGCATCTTTACATTTGTTATAAATTGCTAATATGTGATTAGATGCACATTATGCCTAAAATTCACTATCCTTATATTTGGCTTTTTGTTCAGGTTTGGCACCTATAACAATGAAGAAAGCACTGCTGTGGACCAATAGATGATACTTTTTGCAGGCTGCAAAGGAACTTAGTGATCAATGGAATCTCATGTGAATTTGAGAGGACCCGGCTATAGATGTTTGGATGGCAGATGTGAGTCACTATGTTTTTAAAATTTTCAGTGAAGGTAAAAGTTATGAACAATGTAAATTTTCCAGAGAGAAATTTATTATTCTATATTTACGCAAGTTTGATCGCCTTCTTGGAGTGGATCACTCCACCCTGTCTTTCTACTGGAATTTTTTATTCAGATTGTTACAATTTAATCCTAAATTTTATTTTAATTTTCCTATTGTTGTTACTATTATATATTATCATTTCAATTGTTCAATTAGAATCTGAAATTGAAGTCCAATTTTACCATACACATGTACAATCTAATTATTTTTAATTTTGCTGTCATGTGCAGAAGCCAATGAGATGAAATTAATAACACATTAAACACTCATGCTTTGGGAATCGGTAATACCAATCTAAATCCATTGGACCTGCTTCATGATAATACAACTATGAAGGATGTATAAAAACACGCACAAACCCATCTCTCTATAAAAAGAGATTTGAGAGAATTTCTTTTATCAGTTATCGAACTTCAGAGGTTTTTTCTTCACACAAATGCTCATCATGTTACAAAATGACCCATCATAAAACTACAAAATGAGTAAAACTCTAAGGGTTTTTTTTTTTTTTAATTTTAAATTTTTTAAGCTGCGAAAATTTCAATCACCAATAGAAATTGCAGATTCAAAAGTGTGAATGGATCTTTTGGATAAACATTGTCACCAAGGTTCATCTTTCTGTGTAAAATATATATACTGCTAAGTTTTGTTAATGAAATTTTTTGGTTAATAATATGAATTTAGACTTAACTGAGTCTTTTAAACATGAATAAACTCATGATTAATAATATATCCATTTCCGTGCGGTAGCACGGGGCTATATACTAGTATATATAAAGCAGGTAAATATTTTAATGATGTTAGGAATAGAAGTGCCAACGATCTTGATCAAACTAATGAATTCGATGGGATGTTTGTATCAATTGATGCTAATGTTAGGATTAGAAGTGTAACCTAGACCCAAAAAAAAAAAAAAAATGTTAGCTAGGAGTAGGATTGGGAGACATAATCGTGTGTGTATATATATATATATATATATATATATATATAAGTTTGGAGTGAATTTGATCAAAGTTGATAAGCCTAGCAGTGCGCATTCACCAAACTCAAAGATAAAGGAATAGATGGAAAGTGAGAAATGATAAAGAAAAATAAGAAGAGAGACTAAATTATTGGAAGGTCTAATTCACTCTTCGAATAATAAAGATTAAATAAATGTTTGAAGTAAATCAAATAATTAAAATAAAACAATCAATTATATTGATATAAAATTTTAATTTTTTTAAAAAAATATGTAATAAGTAAATACTCAACTATTTTTCAACTTTGTAATTCTCTTATAAATATGACTTATCTTGTAATGTGTTATCATTTTTTTTAGAAGGATTTTTTATCAGTTAAAATGACCGAAAATTATAACTCTTTAACTTTTAGTATTAAAATGTAAATTTTTTTTTTTGACAAAATAGATAAATGTAAATTTTAAAAAGCCCCTGGATCTCTTCCATTCTCATTCCTCAATTTTTTTTTTATGCTCTAGAACATCTCAAATATCTGACTCTTTCAATTTTCTATTTTTTACTTTTTCCTCTTATCTATATGTTTCATAAGGCAAACTTATAAAGAAAAAAAAAAAAAGGTTTTGTCTTCATAATGTCTCTTATAGATTGTACACCACACTATCTAACTTCGAGTAATTTTAAGACCACACCCTTTATCACAAAATTTATTGGGTAGTCCAGGAGTATTGCTCTCTTCTCTCACATGAGAAATGGGCCCCACACATGGGACTCACTATGGGGCCCACCCTTCATGTGAGAGGAGGGAGCAATGTTCTCAGACTACACAATAATTACTTGTTCTTACAATTATCTTATGTTGTAGATTGTAATTAGTTACATGTCACTTTCACATGGACCGTCACTTTTTTTTCATTAATTACAACTTGTCATATTAGAGTTGTGGCACAAAATGATGTAGTCCTAGAATTTTTCACTAACTTTGAATGATACTCATAAATCATAACTGTCTCGAGTACTAGACCCAAAACCTAAGTGCCCCAAATACCTCATATTTGGAGTGGGAAATTATAAATGCCATTTCTAATAGTTTCTATTTTTTTGAGATAAAACAATTATGAGAGAATAAAATATTCAGTAAAATGTACTTAAGAAAAAATAGAGAATAATTAAAGCATATGTGTGTGTGTGTGTATATATATTAAATTGGGATCGAGGAAGAATAGATATTTTATCGGAAAAACAGGCAAGTGAAATAGATAAGTGACTTTATATTTATATATATATATATATATATATATATATAATTGGGATCGAGGAAGAATAGATATTTTATTGGAAAAACAGGTAAGTAAAATAGATAAGTGACTTTTTTTTTCTCCAAATATGGGTGAAAAAAGGGAGAGGTTGTTAGAGATACTTTTACACCCCCACACCCCATTTAGACGTTAATCCTCAACTTATTGTTAATGTTCAGTTATTTTGATTATAAAATAATCATATTTTCTATTTCAATTTAGTACTTTTATTAATAGGCTTTTAAACTTTAAATAAAATAGTCAAAAGATCAATTCAAATGTCATATTTTTAGTCATTTTCACATATATTTGAATGAATTTTTGAAACAATAATATTTTACTAATTTCAATCTTTGTTACACTTGCATATTTATATGTATAAATTGAATACAGTTCATTTCCTTATATAGTTTATCTTTGTTCTTTAATGTATTATTTGATTGATTTATATACATTTTTTAAAAATAAACTAATTATTAATTCAATGGCTAAAATAATGATCAAACGGTTCAACTAGTGAACCATCATACCAACTCCTTAGCGGTTCAATGCTTGGTACAATTTTGATAACTATTCACACAATAGTATTAAATTTGTGTTAAGATGTCCACCATGAACAAAAACAAAACCAAATAGATCTTTTAAGCTTGAAAATCCTTGACAAGGAGCTATAAATTTCTGAATATGTAGGAATTATTTCACAACAAGGTTTAATCATGGGACTCTTTGCATTTTAAAAGGGAAAAAGAGAAGGTTGTTGAGGATTACCATTTTAAGTTTTTAACCGTATAAACGCAGTGTGATTGATAGATTACCGAAGGACATCGTATAAATGCAGTGTGATTGATAGCAGTGTGATTGATAGAGCTGAAGGACATCGTATAAATGCAATATGATTGATAGAGTACTAAGGACTAAATCACATTTTGATCTCTAAAATTTAAGGTTGTTTTCATTTTCATCCATTAAATTTAAGATTTTTCATTCCGGCCTTCTTCTATCCATCTCTGTAATTGATCTAACCCACAAAACAATGTTTTTTTTTTCCCCTCTCTCTTAACATTAAGATTAGTAATAGATGGACAGGAAAAACTATTTTAAAAGATGAATCAAACTTGGTGGACCAAAATCTTAAACTTTAGGAACCTAAATAGAAACAACCTTAAACTTTAAGGAACATAAGTGGTGAAAATGGTCAAAGCTATCTTTGGCCAAATTATGAGTGTTTTACCACTATTTGTGAAATAATTAGTGCCCGTTTGGTTTGTGCATCCAAGTTGGGCGTTTGTGGTTTTTTTTTTTAGCGCGTATCAGCGTATGAACAGTAATCGCACTGTTCATGCATATGGATTCACTATGCAGGAGACAAGTGCACTGTTCACGGGACCAACAACCACTTTATTCAGAAAAAAAAAATATATATATATATATATATATATATTAAAAATGGGTCTCACAGTACTATTTACACATTTAAAAATTATTTTGCTACAGTGTTTTTAGTTTTCAGTTTTCAACAAAATAAACTGTATCCAAACGGACTCTTAGTGATCTACCACTATTTTAAAACTCGAGTTTCCTCTGTAATTCGAGTTCCATACAAAATAGCCACCAAATTTGCCAGTTATACAACAAACTCAAGTTTCAAAAATTCGAGTTTCAAAATAATAATAGATTACTAATTATTTCACAAACAATAGGAGAATACTAATAATTTCTAGCAAATATAGTATTTGACTATTTTCACCAACAAAAGTGTGTGTATGTTTTTTAATTTGATAGTTATAATAATGAGAGGGGGGGGGGGGGGGTTGGGACCTTTATTCTCCCAATAATTGAGAGCAGGTTATGCCACTAAGCTACATAGCTCTTGCCTCTTGGCATAATGTATTTGAATTAAAACTAAATTACAATAAAACACTGGCCTGTTAATGATGCACATATTCACGTTTTTTAATATAAAAGGGCAACACGTGTTGTATGGAATATTTGGTTAAAATTAGGTAAATTTTTTATGCTTTAAAATTTTATTAATGATATGCATGAGTCTTGCTAATTAATGGAAATATCTATCTGTCAATTACCAAATATATATATGTTACACTACAAAAAAACGAGGCTATCCCAACGTTTTCAAAACCGCTGAGATAGCCCCAGAAAGCGCTGGGATAGGGTCAAAATTCCTATCCCGGCGTTTTTTTTTCCTGGCGCTTCAAACCGCCGCACAATGAATGTGGGTATAGGGTCGCCGGACCTGTCCCGACGCTTTTCAAAAGTTTTGGGAGAGGCATACGCCTCAAAAGCGCTGGTATAGGCCTTTTAAATTATATTGATTCAAGACCTATACCAGCGCTTTTGAAAGCGCTGGCATAGGCAGAACTTATTCCAGCATTCTAAAAAACACCAGTATAGATCTTAAATCAATATAATTTAAAAGGCCTATACCAACGTTCACAAAAGTGCTGGTATAGGTCGTGAATCAGTATAATTTAAAAGGACCTATGCCAGCGCTTTCAAAAGCGTTGGTATAGGTCCTTTTTTTTTATATAATTTTTTTAGCACCTGTAATGTACCTAAAATACATATTTTCCAATACTTATTTTATAACACCTGTAATGAATCACAATTCATATTTTCCAATAGCAAATACAATACCACATTAAACCAACAAACTAAATATATTTACTTATAATTATTTACAATAGCAAATACAATACTTATCGATGATGAAAAATCTTCAAATGTTGAAAAATCTGAACTTAATCATGGGTAATAATCAAGAATATCTTCAAATGTTGGGTGTAATGAAGAGCCATAATTTTGTTCAAACTCAGACCACATATCCCTGGATTTCATTTTTTGGAGCAAATATATATCCATGTCCTCACTTTCTAACTCATCCAACTCAATCTTCCCCTCATCAAACCCACCTCTAGCCCTCAATCTCTCATCAAGGGCATTAAGTAATTGTCCTTGTACCATAAATTGCCATGCCCATTCTTCCAAAGGAGCCATACATATACTTATCGATGATGAAAAATCTGAACTTAATCATGGGTAATAATCAAGAATGCCTTGAATTTGACTCCATAGCTTATGTTGAAAAAGCTTTAAAATGCTAGACCACTCCAATCACCTAGGAACCTAGTGTTCACGAAACTAAAAAATATAAGTCTAAGTCAAGTTAGATCCATATTTGGTTTGCCTAGGGCTAATCACTGAACACACCAATGCATGAGTATTACTCAAGCAGCAATAGATAAAAAGTAAACTTAGATGGTCACATAAAAGATAGAATTATTAAGGAAATTCCAGCGAGAATGACTAAGTTCATCATCAATAATTATAGCACAATAGGAACAACACAATCAACACTCCCAAAATAACATACACTGTCTTATATCTCCGTACAAGCAACCCGCTTGCTCCAAATCAACAACCCACCACAGTAGAATATTTGAATTTACTAAGAGGAGATAAAATAAATTCACACATAGTTGAACAATAATATCACAATATTCACAAGACAATCAACACTCCCAATAATGAAAAGTAAACCACCTTATATCACCATGCAAGCCACCCGCTTGCTCCAAATCAACAACCCACCATAGCAAAAAATTTGACATATAATTATAGACTAATAGGGTATTATGAAGTAGATTTTACTCACCCTTTAGCAATTCATTGGTTTGCTCCCAGAAAGAGGAACTCAAACTTACAACAAGCTGCTAATCTTACAAAATCTAAGTCTAAATTATAGACTACTAAGATAACTTAAAAGATGTAAATTAGGTGACTTCACATCCAAAATCATGTAAAAAGAGAAGAAACTACTAAACTAAGTACATTGAGAGAACAAACTATAAACTAAAATAGGAAGAGCTGTGCAAAGATATACAAACCAAAAGATAAGCTCCAATATTTTGCTAGTTTGCATTTGTTCCACAGTAAACATGAGCTATTTAATAATTTAGTCATACGTAGTCAAAGAATGAGAGGTTAACTTACTAGTTGCTACCTTGCTTTGCTCCACGGGAGATGCCAAAGATATTGTAGTAGCCACCAAATGTTTAATCTAGCAATTTAACAAATCCAACAGTCAGAATTGAGTTGTTTTTTATTTTAATAAAAAAACACAATGACAAAGTAAAATAAAATTATCAACTAAATTGAGTGGAAAGATTAATGCATAGAAGCATTGTTAAAGGCGCTTGCTTGATTCATGTTTGAAATATTGATAAATTAGACGTGCCATAGTAGACTTGTAGTTCTAGTTGTAGTTGTAGCTCTCTCTCTCTCTTTCTCTCTTGGGATATATATTGATAGATGATGTATCTAAAATCTTGCACTCTCTTACACTATGCAAGTATTTTTACTATTAAAAAAAAAAGACTGCAAGAAGTCAAGAGCAAAACTCACTCATCAATTCAAAAGGAATAAAAATGGTAGAAATAATTGCATTGTCAAATTGCAAAGGCATGTTACATATTAAATAATAGTATTTATACATTATTGTCATTCAGGTCAATTCAAATTGTTATTTGGAACTAGCTGTTTGCAAATGTTAGCTATATTTTTAGTACTAGTATACTTGGTCAACGCTACATTAAGCACTCAAAAAACAAAATTCAATGAGTTGGGTCCACTTCAGACGAAATGGTTGGCTAAGAAACCAAACATGAATTGACATAGATGAATGTAAGCCTTTAGTTTGACAGAAATGCCCTGCAAAGTACCATATTGGCAAAAAAGAGGGGGGGAATATATATATTTATATATAACGCAGCCAAGTCTAGATACTCAATAAGGATGGTGAGACAAGGACATTTGACCAATAACCTAAAAAACTACTAATAAAAGAAACGGCCACATTTTAGGCCATGAAATGAAAGGACCAAAATCAGAAAACCTTTCAGTTATTAGTACTGAATGCATTAGCCTTTTCACATCTCAATTACATCAAGATGTAACCAAAAATCATTGAAAGAACTCTTATAAGAAGACCTTACCACAATCGAATGCAATAACAAGCTTCAATTTTACCTCTTCTTCCTGAAAAATAATTAACAAATATAAACTAAATAATTGGTAAAACTGAACGACTAAAACAAGATTGTAGTTAAGGGTTAAAAAAACTTCACACTAAACTTGCAGAAGAAATATAGTAGAAGCAATAATACAAATGAACTTAGTAATATCATAAATAAGGGTGAAAAGTACCAACTCATCACTCATACCTTCACCTTCAGTTTCTTGGCTAGCTTAGATACATGACATTGAGAAAGCTCCTTACTTTGCTAATCCTAAACACAAGTAAAAACTATTGAGGTAAAGAAACAAAATTTGAAGGCATAACTAAAGGGGACATCACTTAGAAATTCTTCATGTGATTAAGAAATTCTCCCAATTAAATCAAGGTATAAAACTGTCAAAGACCCAGCATCCACATGAATAGACAAGCTTTTAAAGCAAGCACTAAAAAAAATAGTTTGTTTCTCAAATGTGTTTAATTTAAGACCCAATGAAGACATCCCACATATTTAGCATTGCAAAAAAAATTAAACTTGTATATGATAATTAAAAAAAAAATTAATAAAGCATATATATATACACACAAACCTAGTAAATTTCGATCCCCTGCCAGCAATTTTCCCATAATGAAAACAGTATGAACCGGCAGCCCTGGTCCAAACTCAGCTTCCTCCACATACTTCCAGAACTTCCATTCTCCACCATCAGTTATCTCAAACCCCACTTGTTCCAATACCTATAAATATCCCAAATTCACTACTGTAAAATTCAAAGCAACTCACATTTTCTCTACATTGTTAAAAAATCAAATACAACTAAATTTTACACACTTAAGGTTTAACTTCTCACTAAATACTAACCCAAATTCATTATTAGAAAAAAAAAATTTGAGCGTTTTAATGGCTTTATTAGAATCGTAAACTCAAAATACAAAAATTACATGGTTACAATCTGATTCGCATATGGTGAAAATATAACATTTTGAACACAGTTTCCAAATAAAATGAAAAAAAAAATAGAAAAGGAAAAAGGGTATACCTTTGTGAGAGCAGAATGGAGATCAAAGTTGGTCAAATTGATTCCATTTCTATTAAAAACAAAATGCCTTCTCACTTAATAAGATTGTCAAGCTCTTCTTAAGTATCAAGCTAATAGCCTTAAGTGACAAGCATCTATAGCTAAGCCAAACATATGATTATAGTCAAACCCAAAAAGATAATTCAATTTTCATTCCCAAGAAATTTGAAAGCAAGCACCAGAAGGTTTGTTGCACCATAACTTATACCCATTCTTTTGCAGTTTTAAGAAAAATTCCATTGGAAGTGTAATAATTCTATGAAGATAAAAAGGGGAGCAGGGGCTAGGATGCAAGAGAGAAGAAGAAATAATAGTAAAATATCTTTTTATTTTTTTTAAAATCTATCTTACATAAGAAACATTAAGTTTCATATCTAAAGATATTGATACTGGTAAAAAGTATCATATATACTATTTTTTATTTATTAGTCATATATACTAATTTATACAATTGAAATTTCTAATTGTTTGAAATAAAGTTTAGAGAATCAGGATGTTTGAATGAAGCGAACAGGTCAAAACATTATTGAATACTTTGACAATAACTAATCACCTTAAATGCCAACCCACCACTTAGTTACAGGCTAGATCCCTCCCCTAAGTTAACTGGACTATTTTAAATATTTATTATTTACTTTTACATGTAAGATCAAAACATAGAATCAACACTATCTCACACACCTATTTACTAGTTGAGCTAGTTGAAAACATTGGCTATCCAACTTTCATACAAACTCAGCTCAGCCCCATGAGACTCCATTTGGTTTAGTTCTAACTAAAGAATTGATTACTGGATATTGATAATAATATGAAGATAAATTTCTAAAACTTCAGAAACAAATGATATACAAAATTCTACGATAAACTAAAAATCTAAGCTACATTGGATGAGGCTCATTAACTAGTTAGGACAGCAACCATAGTCTGTTGACATGTGTCTTAACAAATACCAGTATTCAGTTTAACCAGCATATTGCACAAATGGGAAAGGTTCACAACCAAAAAGCAAATGGGATGAGGAGACCTACATATTTGCCAACTCCTTCTGCATTCGACTTACATCTATTGCAAGAACTTGATCAACACATGAATCAAGGGACCTACCAAACCTCCACAACCCAAAGCAAACAGCAGCTCCTGCAAAAAGAAAGGTCTAATAAAATAGAGAAGAGGGGGGAAAGACATGTAGATGCATACCATCAGCAAAACACAGATACCATGAAGCCCACAAATCACTTAATAGATATGTACACTCTTGCTAAATCTCGCGTCCTAAGCTCTAGTCACTTAAATTTTAAAATTTTAAAATATATCAATTTTAACAAAATTATTGCTCAAAAGTCTTGCCTCCATGTAACAGACCAAAAAGATTTGCAAGCAGTTCCCATTTCCTAGACACAACTAACTCAGCTATCTAACTATATATTTAGGAAATAAGAAAGTTTTGCAAGCCATCCCCACTCTTTTTATTGCTTTGATTAATGAAATCAATAGGAAATAGCCCGGTAACATTAATATGATTGTTAATCTTGGTAATATATAATCAATACAAATATCAATTCCCATATTAAGGATTTAAAAATGTGCTTTGACAAATCAAATCAACAGGAAATGGCCTAGTAAAGTTAGTAAGATTTGTTAATCTTGGCAATATATAATCAATACAAATATCAATTCCTATTAATGATTTAAAAACATTTAACAATGAATCGTTTAATATGGAAATATATACAAGCAATTGATAGTTTTAGAATCTCACTAACATTTGAAAAAGTTTTCTAATTACTAACTAACATTTTTTGAGATAAAATATAGAAATTAGTAACTAACATTGACTTTGCCAAGGTTGAACTTTACAGAAATCTGAAGAGTTGAAACAAAACCACACCAATTTGAAAAACATAAACAATACTAGCACCAAACCCACAACTAGAATCTTCCAATATCCAAGAATTAAAGCACAAATAAGTTTGTCATTTTCATGGAACAATAGAGTACTTTAACTCGATAATCAGGTCTATTAGCCATGGACACTACTATCACAAGTGGTTAAAAATTAAATTCCAAAATAGAGCAAATTTTTGTTAGCACTACTGCCACCTACAGTTCCTCCAAAATAGAGCAAACTTTAACCAAAATAAAAAATAAAAAGTCACAAAATCAACTAAACTTTAACCAAAACCAAAACCAAAACCAAAACTAAAACCCACACAATCAACCAATAGTTACACAAAAATATACACATAACCCAAACCAAACTTCAACCAAAATCAAAACTAAAAAACCAGAAATTTAACAACAAATATATATACAAATATTGCTACAAAATAGAAATGAGAGCTAGAGAGACTTACCTTGCTTTGGGTAGGGTTTGTGGTTTTGGGTAGTATTTTTGTGCTTAAAATTTTGGAAAAGAAATGGTGGGTTTTGAGTAAAGAAGAAGAGAGGAGGAGGGGAGGTGGGTTAAGGAAGAGAGAGAGGGAGAGGGAGAGAAAATGTGGGTGAGAGGAAAACATCTGAACTAAAGAAGTGGGAGACCAAAAATGAGAGGCCAAAGTGGTGGGAAGGTGAAAAAAATAAGTGTAAAGTCTGAAAATTTTTAAGTGGTACGAGGGACCTATCCCAACGCTTTTGGAAGCGCTGGAATAGGTGGACCCTATTCCAGTGCTTTCAAAAGCGTTGGGACAGGTCTATCCCCATAAGGGAATGAGTGATCCTATCCCGGCGCTTTTGGAAGCGCTGGAATAGGGCCCACCTATTCCAGCGCTTTCAAAAGCGCTAGGACAGGTCTCTCCATTCCCTTATGGAGAGAGGCCTATCCCAGCGCTTTTAAAAGTGCTAGGATAGGTCTTTCAATTAGCATTTTCTTGATTAATAGTAATATAAATAGTTCAAATTATAAATAGTAATATTTAATATTTTCTTGATTAATAAGATTAAATATAATACTTCAAATTAATAAAATATAATTTAACAATACAAATTAATAAAATAAATTATATTAACTAATAAAAATATTTTTTAATAATTCAATTCAACAAAATTTAATACTTCAAACTAATTTAATATATTTTAATTTAATACTTCAAATTAATAAAATATAATTCCTCACTAAAAATTAGCAAAATATAATGTAATAGCTAAAAAAAAATTGTAAGATGTGACTCGAGGACCAACAATATTAAAATATAACCACGAAATGACCAAAATACCCCCAAAACCAAAAAAAAAAACCAAAATATCCCCAAAACCCAAAAAATGACCAAAATACCCCCAAAACCTAAAAATTACTAAAATACCCCAGAATTTTAAAAATGGCTAAAATACCCCTAAAACCTAAAAATTACCAAAATACCCCTCAAAACCCATAAAATTACCAAAATACCCCCAAAGCCCAAAAAAATGTCCAAAATACCCCCGAAACCTAAAAAATGGCCAAAATAACCTTGAATCCTAAAAATTAACCAAAATACCCTCGAAACCTAAAAATGACCAAAATACCCTTGAAACCTTAAAAATGGCCAAAATAACCCCGAAGCCTGAAAATTAACCAAAATAACTAGAAACTTAAAAATGATCGAAATACCCCCGAAACCTTTAAAATGGCCAAAATAACCCCGAAGCCTAAAAATTACCAAAATAACCTAGAAACCTAAAAATGATCAAAATACCCTCAAAACCTAAAAAACGATCAAAGTACCCTTAAAACCTAGAAATTAACTGAAATACCCCCTGAAACCTAAAAAAATGACCAAAATACCCCTAAAACTTATATATGACCAAAATAACCATAAACCATAAAATGACCAAAATATCCTCGAAACCTAAAAAATGACCAAAATTCCTCGAAACCTAAAAAATGATCGAAAATAACCCTTAATTTTGTAAGTCGATAAAAATACACCCTAAATCTAAAAAATTACCAAAATCCCCCTTAAAACTAATAAAAATGACGAAAATACTCGCTAAACATAGCAAATGACCAAAATACCCCCTAAACCCCTATTTTGATTTTTTTAGAGGCTTCGAGTTTATTTTGTTCATCTTATAGGATTAGTGGTATGTTGGTCATTTTAGATATTTTGAGGGGCATTTTGGTCGTTTTAGGGGTGTCAAGGTATTTTTGGTAATTTTAGAGGTTTCAGGCTGTTTGTGGCCATTTTTGAGGTTTTGGGTTTATTTGGGTCATTTCAAAGGTTTAGGGCTATTGTTGTCACTTTATAGGTTTGAGGGTATTTTGGTCATTTTTAGGTTTCGGGATTATTTTTGTCAATTTTTAGGCTTTGGGGTTATTTTGGTCATTTTTTAGGTTCCGGGTGTATTTTGGTCATTTTTAGGTTTAAATGTTGTTTTGATCAATTTTTAGGCTTCGGGGTTATTTTGGCCATTTTTTAGGTTTTGATGGTATTTTGGTCTTTTTTTTTTGTTTCGGGGGTATATGGGTAATTTTTTTGGATTTCAGGGGTATTTTCGTAATTTGTAGGTTTTGAGGGTATTTTGGTCATTTTATGGACTTCAAGGGTATTTTGGTAATTTTTAGGTTTTTGGGGTATTTCGGTCATATTATCGGTTTCAGAGATATTTTGGTCATTTTTTGTGTTTTGGGGCTATTTTGGTAATTTTTAGATTTTGAGGGTATTTTGGTCATTTTTTGGACTTTGGGGATATTTTGGTCATTTTTTGGACTTTGGGGGTATTTTGGTCATTTTTTTGGTTTCAAGGAGTATTTCAATCATTTTTTATGTTTCGGGGGTATTTTGGTAATTTTTAGGTTTTGGAGGTATTTTGGTCATTTTTTGGGTTTCGGGGGTATTTTGGTCATTTTGTAGGTTTTGGGGTTATTTTGTTCTTTTTTTTGGGTTTTTGGGGTATCTTGGTCATTTTTTATGTTTAAGGGGTATTTTGGTCATTTTAGTGGTTTTGGGGTATTTTAAAGTTGGTTGATTTGTAGAAATGATATTTGGATCATAATTAGGTACCCATTTAAAATGCAATAAACATTAATGTTAATTGGGTTTAATTGGGTTAATACCCATTTAACCCAATTAATAATTGAGTGGGTTTGAGTCTTATTTAAGCAGGCGGGTTTGGGTGGGCAAATGGATTTGGGTTGATTCAAGTAATCAAGGGTTTTCTACCTTTTTTATGCATGGGGGTTGCTTTTGTCATTTTCTAGCTTTTAGGATTCATTTCAATGTTTTGGGGGTATTTCGGTCATTTTTTATATTTCGGGGGTGTATCAGTCCTTTTCTGGGTGTCAAGTGTGTTTTGGACATTTTTTGTCTTTCTAGGGGCATTTTGGTCATTTATCAAACTTATAGGGATATTTTGTTCTTATTCAAGTAATCGATGGTATTTTGGCTAGTTTTAGACACAAGGGGTACTCTAGTCATTTTCAATGCCTTAAGGGGTGTTTAGGTCATTTTTTATGTTTTGGGGGTATTTTAGTTATTTATTAGGTTTCGGGGGTATATTGGTCTTTTTCTAGGTATCGGTGTGTTTTTGCTTTTTTTCGATGTTTTGGGGGTACTTTGGTCTTTTTTCAGGTTTAGGGGAGTATTGGTCATTTGATAATTAACAAATCCCTCCACATGTATAATTGCTTGTGGGGTGTGGAGGGCAAGCGTTGGGATTCAAGTATCTAGAAGGAGTTTCATACACATATACACTTAAATTAGGGTATAGTAGAAATTCTATCTTGTGTAAAATAATAAATAAAATAAATAAATAAATAAATAAAACCTATAGGTGACCTATCCCAGCGCTTTTGGAAGCGCTAGGACAGGTCCCTCCATTCCCTTATGGAGAAAGACCTATCCCAGCGCTTTTTGAAGCGCTAGGATAGGTCTCTCTTCATAAGGGAATGGAGGGACCTAAGCGCTGGAATAAGGTCCACCTATCCCAGCGCTTTCAAAAGCGCTAGGACAGGTCCCTCAGTAACCATATCCCAGCTTTTTTGGGCTTCCTATACCAGCGTTTTTGAAAAACGCCGCTATAGGCCTCCTATTGCAACGCTTTATAAAGTGCTGGTTTTGAGCCGCTGTAATAGGATTTCCTATACCAGCGTTTTCAAAAAGGTGCTGGTACAGACTTACCTATTACGGCGGTTAGTAGCCGGGAAAAAATCGATGGGACAGGAAGATTTTTTTGTAGTGTTAGGTTATTCATGTCAATCCAAAAAAGGAGGTGGTCAATCGACGACTTCTACACGTTCACGCCTTGCAAAAAGGTTAACTACTACACTAAATTTTAGTGATAGCAATCTAATAGTAATAATAATTGCAATGACAAAGATATTTTCCAAATTGTTAAATAATTGACATGTCATAAGCGGAACGAATACTTCACTTTTTTTTCTTTGAACAATTATATTTTAATTGTTTTTTTGAGAAAGGTTCAACTTATAATGTCTACTTCTAATGATAGCTATTTATCATCATACCAAAACACCAATTAGTTTTTTTATGTAAGTGGAAATTGAACTCCACATAACCTAATTTCTCAAATAAACAAACAAGTTTTTAGATTAGTATTATTTTTCCCAAAAGAGAATTAAAAGTAATTCAATTATGTGTTCAAATTTTATTAGGGGAACTTATTCTACTGCAAGTTTGCAACTAAATTTTGTCCTTAAAGATGGAGGAAAAAAAAAAAAAACTATAATCCGAATGCACATAGTTTGACTTAACTACCCACCCCTTCCAACAACTAAAGCTTATTAGGCTTCTTCTAATCTTCACTTCACCGGTTGAAAGGACTGCTAATTTAATATTCCAATTTGTAACCATTCACTTAATGAAGCTTTTATATTATAAGCAAAATTAATTAAAATATCTTACTAAATGCTTCTTCATCACTTTGGTTTTTTACTCAGTCAATTTACATTTATGGGCCACACAACAGTAATCCTTGCTCTGTTTTAAAACCTTCCTGTTCTCGTGAAATGAAAGTCGAACCACCTCTTTCTTTCTAAAGGAAGAAAGTAACCACTAACCAGTACCTCCCACTCAAGTTCAACACGTGAGTTATGCAGAATAGACAAAGTTCAAAGTACCATACATATAGTTAGGTCTCTTTCCAATCTTTGAGGTAAGATTTTAATTGAGGCTCAACTTGTTGCTTGGAGTTCATATCATGGAATCGTGAATTGTCAATTGTCAAACTGAAGCTTGCTATATCAGAAAAATATCTGGAACCACTACCTCTCCCAGTCAAGTTCATATCATATCATACTAGGTTTTAAGTTTTTCACTAATATATTTTATTATATTTGATAGTACTCTCTCTCTAATAATAGATGAAAGATAGTCAATTATAGTATATATTATAATATTGAACATAACAATCTTCCAAAAAATGTCTAATATTAATGACTGACGTGAGTATAGACTCTATAGAGTAATTTAAAATATGAATAGAAGATTATTATGTAATTTTTTCTTATTGAAATACCAGCAAACTTTCATCTATTATAAAATGGAGAGCGTAGCATCTGTTTTGATTTTTTTTTTTTTATTTAATAGCTAAATAACGTCGCATCAGCTTATATAGACAGGTTTCTTCTCAAAAAAACGAAAAAGCCAAAAAAAAAAAAAAAAGCTTGTATAGACACCTGGTTTGTAGCTTAACACTTCCCATGCACAAAGTGTTTGAGATTTAGGAAGAAAAAATTCAAATTGTAGTATTAGTAGTGTATTGTAACTATCTTAAAAAATATAAATAAATAAATTGTATAGACAGGCTCATACAATTACGCATGACCCATTTAAAAATAAGAGTGAGAGGTTACTAAGAAATAACTAAATAAATAAGAAAGGCAAAGGGAAAAATTCCAGGCAAATTTGTGCTTGTCACCAATTTAAATAGGCTGTTCATGTCTTGAATGTGTCTATAGATTTAAACTTTTTTTTAGAGATAGTTTCAATTAACCTATGGCATCCACTTCTAATGATCGTTCTTTTATCATTAGACCAAAACATCAATTGGTTTTTTAGTGCAGGCAGGGATCGAATCTCAAATCTTTTATTCGATGACAAGAAACTTTTCTAGTTAAATTAACTGAAACTCACTCATAAAATTAAACTTATTGTACACAAACTGATGTAAAACTATGTAAAACATTTTGGGTAAGAAACACTACTCTACGTAGAACAGTAAAACATACCATTTTTTCCCTCTGAATTATTATAATAATAACCGGTTATTGTTATAAATAAAACTATCACCATGCATGCCTTAAACAAGTGCAACTCCAATAAACCTCAATTTAAGATGCAGGACATTATGAATTATGATTGGGAATTAAAATTAAAAAAAAAAAAAAAAACTAACGGCTGTAATACTGGTGACTTATTGAGGATTTGATATGCGGTTTAGGATGCATGAACATGTCGTCTGGTCATATCTGTACCTAAGTGGTGCTGTGGATAGAATGAGTACCACAGAAAGATTTCATAATTTCAAACATGGTGACCCACAAATTGAGAAGGGCTTGACAACTTGTTCACGTAATGTGGGTCTACAGCAGTTGTTTTCAGGGACGGACTTACATGGGGCCCAAGGGGCCCGGACACCCTTAATATTCCTAAAAGAAATTTTATATATATATAATATAACTAAGACCCAAGACAATTAGAGTTGGGCCCCCCCTTACTTCAAAAAGCTTGCCCCTCCTCCAAAACTAAAATCTTAACCCAGCCCAAAAAACAATCTCCAACACTTTTTACAAATAAAAACCCAGCCCAATAAAGTCAGAATTTACCGATTAAGTAAAAAAAAAAAAGGAAAATTAGAATATCAAATTGAAAGAGAGAGAGAGAGAGAGAGAAACGCATACAGACAATACCCAAACCCCCAGTACTCACACAATGCCAACACAGGAGTCACAAAGGGCCAGCTAACCAAACCCAACTGCCAACATTGCCACCGCCGGTTAGCCCGATGCTACCCTTTATTTGCCAAGAAATTCTCTTTCTCTTTTAAAACTCGAAGTGTTTAACTGCTATGATATATTTTTCCCCCAATACTTGATAACTAATAAGGTTGTACTAGTCTGCTAGACTAGAGTACTATTGTTCTATGATTGTGTTTTTTATTTTTGGGTTTATGGCTGTGATTGTGAATCTTTATCTCAGGCTGTTATTTTTTGAATTTTTGGTCAGATTTGTGTTGTGACTAGTTGTGAGATGAGAATGAGATATGTGAGAGTAAATTTATATTATAGATATAGCAAGAGTCGTGTTAGATAGTAGAGAGTTAATAATAGTGTTATTAAGTGTTTGCCTGTTTATTGGTAGCAGGGGCAATAAAAGTGGGTTAGCAAAGCAATGAGTCAGGAAAAAAAAATGGTAAAGTTAGGAAAATGGTATGTTGGCATATAATAATAAATTGACAATGTCGTAGTGGGCAACAATCTATATAGGGTTGAATATTTAATACACTATTGTCCCACAAATTAAAGAACATAACAAAGACAAATACATCATAGAATAAAAATGTGGCACAAATTGAACAAAATAAAATTGTCACTCTTGTTCACATTGCTAACTCATAAGTCATAATGCTTTAATTATTATTTTAAAATTATATAAATTTATGAAAATAATAAATCTATCAATTGAGAAGACTAAATTTATATTTGATGCATTATGTATATCACCCACATTCTAAGATTCGTCTTTACTTAATAACAACAATTAGTCATTTTGTAAAATTTAAAAGAGCGTCGAGTTCCATTTTCATTGATGATTGCATTATAATATATTAAGAAATAATGATATTTTGTGTCTTTTGTCTTTGTTGGTAGATGGTTGCATTTTAAGATAGTAAGAAACAATGATTTTGTGTATTTTTCTTGGTTAATAGTTTATTAATACTATATGGATACTCATTTGGAGTTTTTATTTTTTTATACTCTAGCCCCCCCTAACTTGAAATCTTGGGTCCGTTACTATTGTTTATGTCTCCCCTAGCCCCCCTTCTTCCACCCTTAAAATGGTATAACATCACATAGAGTTACTCTAGATGTACTCAAGTTAATTTTATTTCGCTAAAACAAGCTACACCAAATATAATGAACTTTTTTAGTGTCTTATATCATTCTAATCAAATTTTAGGCACCACATTTAACATAAACAACTTGATTTTTCAAGTTGCCCATACGACCATACTTTGGTGGAAAATTGGTTGAGGACATGCTTGCTTATGATCATATGTGTGTGTATTTGATAGTTACAATAAGAGATTTGAACCTTGAATATATCTATTGAAAACACCAAAAAACATTATTTGAGTTATAAGACTATTGTCGTGATAATGCTCATATTGATTTGAAACATCTCCAACATAGAATATTTATGATAAATCCATTTTTCCCACACATGAAATGATTTATCATTTTCCTTCTCAAACATTATATATATATATATATATATATATATATATATATATATATTTGGATGACTCCTCAAACATTATACTTACAACAAACTTTGGAAATAACAATATATTGTTATTACTTAGTGCCAATCAACGGTGCTTGAAAACATTGATTAAGGTTAAGTTTTACATTGGAATTGATTAGCTCTTTTTGGAGAGCCGCACAACATTCAGTAAAAAAATATTTGTTATTTGCTTTTGTTATTAAATTCCTCTTTAATTTGCAGTTTCGAATGCTCACTAACCAAAACCTTTTACTTTATCTTTAAGAGAGAGAGAGAGAGAGAGAGAGGTGATTATAATGAAGCAATTAGGGAAAAAAGTGGTCTCAAATGATAAACTAAATAATGGGTGCCCCATGTGGCCTTTTCTTTTTTTTTTCTTTTTTTTTGGGTAATTGTTTATTGCGGGGTAGAACTGCACTAACGGTTACAAGGTGAACCAGGTACTTTTAGGCTACAAAGCCTGGTGATGGGTGCCTCATGTGGCCTTAAACCTAACTCCATTAAGCTTGCAAATCTATCTTCCGCTTCCAGTATTAAAATAATCATTTCCATGTAAACCCAAAATAAGATGAGAGGTAAGTGACAGGGACCCATAAGGGTTTGATGCATTGATCAGACAGCCGACAATGTACCTTTGGTAAGGATATGCAAAAATATTCTCTTTGGCATTATGATAAACAAAAAAATTCAGGCAGGCATGTCGTGGACCAACTGCTTCAGATACTTCAGACCACCCCTTACCAAGATAACACAATAGAGGCTAAAATGAAAACATCCTCTAAATTTTTAGATTATTTTGATATAGTTTTTTTTTTTTTTTTTAATTTAATCTCTCAAGTTTGCCATTTGTTCTCAATTCTTGTTCTACTTATTTCCATATGTACCGTTAAATGTCACTTCATAAACTCACATTGGTACAGTTTTAAAATATTATAATTAAATCGTTTTAACGAAGTTAGAAAATATAATTTATTTTCCTTCCCCCCATCTCATCTCTCTTCTTCTTTTCTTCCTCAATGGCTTCCACATTACCCTCATAGTCAATATAAAATATAGGAAAACTACTTTACCCCAAAGTTTTAAGCTAATATATTTAAGTCCAACTATATTATATTAACCACTTGCTTGTTATTATTATTTAATGTAAAACTTTTTTCATGCGCGAATTCACTCACTCGTGGCTTTGATACCACTTGTTGGAAGAATGACTCTAATTAAGAAGTTAATATAACATATAAAGATATCATTTTATCCAAAAATTTAAGCTTGTGAATTTACCCAATTACGTTATATTGTTAAATTAACCACTCACTTTTGTCATCAGTATTGCATTGTCATTAGTATTGCCTGTGCCCTTTCAATTCTTAACTGACCACATCACCCATACTATAATGTTCCAACAAGGAGGACACGGGGTGTTCAATCCTATTCCTATGCTAGTCATTTTCAGTTTATGTTGGCTTTTACTTTTTACTGTCAGTCAACAAAGGGAAGAAAGATTGTGAAGTAACCTTCAAAGATGAAAGGTGTACACTGATTTATTGTCTCGAGTTCAAGTGACATATAAAAGCCACGCCATTCACAAGACAAATAGAAGGACGACGACGAAATGATATTAAACATTAAAATCAGCACTTTTAAACATCAACTACCAAAATCATAACTACTCTAAACTTAAAAAGAGGTTAACTTGCACTTTAGACCAGAAGAAATTACCTCATGTAAACTGAAATGGGAGCAATATCTCTATACTGATAAGGTTGGTGCCACAGTAAGAATAGGCTACTTATGTGAATACAAGAGTACTATTCCTACTGTTCCCAATTTTTTTTCCTGGAATCAAGATCTTATTTTAAAATTAAAAATAAAATAAAATAAAAAATTTATGTTTTGACAAGTCTAGTCTTGTTAATGATTATATTACTCTAATTACCCAGACAATTATGAGATCAATTAGAGAATGTGCACTTGTCTTTGTACAAGTATAAATGTATGCACAAGTAAATTAAGGCATAGTAAAGGAGAGGTGTCCAAGCTCAACAAGATGGGTTATACTCAAAAAGTATTTTTCTTGGAGTGTTTATTTCTAACAACTGAAAATATGTATGGATATGCATATGAATGTATTGATTATGAGTCATCTGAGGCATTACTATAAATTGAAAAAATCCCACCAAAGCATAATAATGTGACAACCCACTTGATGAACAACAGGTTAGAGACATCAAATAAAATATCATAGGGAATTTCTATTAACGGAAACAAGCATGATTTAAAGTGTCATCAAGACGCTTTCCACATGCACCAATCAACGGAGGATTGACTATATCTGAAAATTCCATTGAATCATATACATATTGGCATTGGAAATGAGATATAGCAAACTAACCAGATCACCATATAGGCTGAAATGCCAAAACTATTTTATGAAAATAGCCGTTCATATGAATGTTTGCATTGTATATATGTATCATAGATACAACATGAAAATGAAATTGGCCTTTACAAAGCTTCTCGTTGCTGCTTCGACTACAGCTTTTTAGCCTGACGTGCTGTAAGGCAAACAAGTTATAGTGGAAGTAGCAAAAAGAAGCATGAGTAAGGGACTGCAATTGTAGTTAAAAAAAATTAAAAACAAAAGGAGATACTGTTGACTACAAAAAGCAAAGCACTTACTGCTCTACTAGTACTCTTCTTGTGCACAATATCTGCATTTTTTTTTTTTTTTTTTTTTGGGGGGTGGGTGGGGGAAATATACAGCTTTGAAAAGGTATGAAAGCTCCAAAACTATTATTTTGAGATGATCCACCCGCCATTGTTAGAGAAGAGCAAATTTGATTTACACTAGTTAGTAGGTAGCTCCAATACCCAAAGTTGCTTGCAATTTCCTAGGATAGAATGCGGGCTTCAGGAAATCAGGATCATTCCAAAGGTAAGTTGACATGACTGCATGTTTAATGGTCTGATGTGAAGACCTTAAACATTAAAACATCGTTCTCGAATCCAATGTCAGTCACTTTACATGCTTGGGAGTTCGAAATATGTAGAGGCATATGGTTGGCTTGACAGTTCTATGTTGAGCACTGACATCAGTTTACCTAAAATTTTCTCCCAATGTTAGGATAAGAACCTACTCTTCCTATTTTAGCTAACCACTTTTCCTTTTCACCCACATCAGATTTCCTTTTCTAAACCCTATTTCATTTTAAATATTATTTCTACATTCATTTTTTTATTATTTTTCTCACTTTTCAGAACACCCACTTTTCTTTATTAGTGTTACTCAGATACAGAAAACAATAGGGAAGAGATAGGTAAGCTGATGTGGGGTGTTTTTTGGGTTTCCTTCCCTATTTTGTTCCCTTACCCTATTCTAGGGAGTCCACTGCAAATGCTCCATTTTGATTCATAACTTTTCGCCCCCATTTTGATTCATAACTTTTCGCCCTTAGAGGATCAATGATCTCGAGGGCACCAATGACACACTTGTGGTAAGAAAAATCTTCCGTTGTCCCATCCATTCTTACCACTTCAAAGCAGCGTGTATTCTGATATTTAGGGTGGCAACCAACCTGTAAAAGATGGGGGAAAGAACCATTATGAAACTGTCCCAAGGAAAAGATTCAACATAAACAAATTATATGAATATAGAAATTCAGCGCACAAAAAATAGTGACAGTTTAATTAGCAAGTATTTTGGGTACAAATACACAAATAAATCGTAGAAACACTACTTTGGGTTCTACAATTCACTTCAAACATACAAAAGAATCATTTTCATTGTGATAGCAATGAACTTTGCTAAACAAGGAAGAATTAGGCAAAGAAATCTCCTTGGTTTCCTAGTATTATTTTCCATTAAAATGGTCTCCCATTACAACTGATCCAACTCCAAATAATTGAATTTGTAAACCAAGAGAAGCCCTCATTGACATCATTTATATCACAACCAAGCCTTTATCCCAAAATTTTGGGTTGACTATGGATCCTCAACTGACTAATCAGGATCAATCACATGTATTCTTTTCCGCAATTCTATTCTATCTAGAGTCACACTCTCATTACTTCCTTACTTGACATGTCCTTATGCACTACTATTAATGTCTTTTTTATCTTCCTCTACCTTTTTTTCGTTCTCTCAACTTGAATAAACTCTCACTCTCACTGTGCATTAATTGTTCACCTCTAAACATGACCAAATCATCCCAAGTAACTCTCCCTCATCTTTTCATTAAAAGGCACCACCCTTATCATTAAACAAATTTCCTCATTTCATTTCAAACCTTATCTCACTTCATATTCTCAATTCCACTTCTACAACAAAATCTTAGTACCAAATTATTTGGGGTTGGCTATTGATTATTATTTCCACTAATCCATCTTATTATTGCAAATCTAACAGAAAATTAGGCATAGAGTACAAAAATGTTTTCAGAAAATTTTCACCAACAACAAAAGGGATTATTATTATTTTTTGTTTAATAAGCAATCCATATGAAAAACGTTTTAGCCAATGATTTCTATATTATCTAAGTTCCAAGTAATGATTTCAAACTTTAATATATATATACATATATTTTTTGGATAAGTAAGAATGAAATATATTCGAAAGGCTGCTCTATACATGAAAAGCACAAAGCAAACCAAAACTTACAAGAAAATGAAAAAAGAGAAAAGAAACAGAAGGAAACCAGGCAGCAAATCAATTACAAAAGAGAAGAGAGCTAAGAAAAGAAGGAGAGAAGCACTAGTCATGAGTCCCCATGCCCGAGATCAGTCAAATAGAGTTCCACTAAAAGAAGCATCTGATCTCCGGAACCGTCCAAGTCCAAGTCCTCAAAAGTCTGCAGATTCCGCTCCTTTCAAAGACACCATAGTAAGCACAACAAAACTAAATTCCAAATATTAGACGAATGCTTCCCCAACCAATTCCACCAGCCAAAAAGCAGATCTAGAATCATTCTAGGTATGACCCACAAAAATCCAAAAGATGTAAAAACAAAACTCCACAACCGATGAGCCATCTCACAATGAAGTAGTAAGTGATCCACCGTCTCCCCACAATGACAACACATAATGCACCAATCCACAAAATCAAAACCACCCCGTCTCAGGTTATCACCCGTGAGGATCTTACTCAGATCAAACGAGAAAGGAAACACGCCAAGGAACCTTAACTCTCCAAATACCTTTCCAAGGAAAGACAATAGAGGGGAAATCTCGCCATTTGTTATAAAACAACTGGATGTCAAAATACCCATTAGGCTTCAACTTCCAACTCATCCGATCTCCAACATCCATTAAAGGAATATTAGCTCCCAAGATACAAAGAAAGTTTGCCCCTTCATCTATCTACCAATCATTAAAGTCCTGAATGAAACAAACATCCCAACTTCTTCTCTCCTCCGCCCCCAGCCTTGTCAACGAAGATTCTACAGAGGTCTCCCTGTCAGTAGTAGTAGCAATACCATACAGCCTAGGGAAAGTCTGTTTGAGAGGTTGATCCCCACAACACCCATTCCCCATCCCAACAACAAACTGAGTATTATTGCTAAAATCCTCCCAACTCATTCAAATACATCTCCATAAACCACACCCATGAACTCCCCTACCCAACTTAGAAGTCTATCTCCCCACTCTTCCCCAAACTTTGAAGCTACCAGCCTCCTCCTTATACCTAAACCATCGTTGGCCATAGGTGCACAAACTTTATCCCATCTTACCAAATGAGTCTTGCTATCACCCCACATAAAGTCCCCTTGCAACTTTTCAATTCTATTAGCCACATGAGTAGGAATGGTGAATAACGCTGGAAAATAAGTAGTCTTAGGAAGACTAGAAAACGTACTCTTGAGCAGCGTCAATCTACCCCCCTTAGACAGATACAGCTTTTTCCACCCGGCCAACTTTCACTCAATTTTTTCTAGAATAGGATTCCAAACTGAAGGTGATTTATGAGAGGCTCCCAACAGCATGCCAAGATAAGAACTAGGCAAACTTCCAACCCTACAACCCAATATCTCAACCAAGGCATACAAATCATTTACCTCCCCTATGGGAACCATTTCAATCTTCTACACATTGACCTTTAAACCTGTCACAATTTGGAAACAAAGTAACAACAGCCGAACATGAAGGATGAAGGATTTGCACCACATCTACATCACAAAACAGAATAGTATCATCTACAAACAAGAGATGTGAAACACATTCCCCACCACCCCTCCAACCATTAGCTTTAAAACCACAGAGTAAGCCAGCACCCTCGACTCTTTTCAACATTCTACTAAAAATCTCCATCATAATCAAAAACAACATGGGAGATAATAGATCCCCTTATCTCAATCCCCTAGAACTACCAAAAAAATCAACCAAAAAAATCAGCTGGAGACCAATTGATCAACACAAAGAACTGAACCATGGATATACAAGTGCAAATCCACTTACACCACTTCTCCCCATAACCCATTCTCTTCAACAAATCCAAGAGAGCCTCCCAATTCACATGATCGTAAGCTTTCTCAATATCTAGCTTACAGATGACCCCCAAAACCCTACTCTTCACTCGACTATCAACATATTCATTCGCAATAAGAATCAAAATCAAGGATTTGTCTCTCGCCCACAAAACTATTCTGTGACTCAGAGATCGACTGATCTAAAACCACTCTCAAACGATTTGCCAAAACCTTAGCCAAGATTTTATACACTCCCCACCAAGCTAATAGGCCGGAAATCTCTGATATTAAAGGCGTCATTCTTTTTTGGAATTAAAGCGATGAAAGTAGCATTAAGAAAATTTTCAAACTAATAATGTCGAAAAAACTCTTCAAAGACAGCTAAAACGTCTTTCTCCACTACTCTCCAACAATGATGATAAAAAGCCACGGTAAAACCATCTGGACTTGGCGCTTTGTTCCCTTCTAAGTCTCTTACAACCTGAAAAATCTCCTCTCTCTCAAACTTCCTTTCAAGCCAAACCCTCTCCATATCTCCAAGACTATCAAACTCTAAACCCTCCACGAAAGGCCCCCACCCCTTTGGCTCCTGATACAAAGTTTTATAAAACTGTACCACGTGAGCAGCTACCTCAGATTCCTCCTCATAAACCACCCCATCCACCTCAGATTTCAAACTCTAATATCTATGCACAAAAGGTTATTAATTCCAGGTAATCAATCATTACAGAACAATGTTCACTGTATAAATTTGAACACCCAGCACTGTTGAAAAAGCTTATATATTTACCCGTGATGATCTTTGGGAAAGGATTCCCTCCCAATTTTAATCCAGATGTAAGGCATTTGGCATTTAAAAAATCCAATGATCTTAAAAAACCCATGTAAACAACACAAAATCATAATTTTTCAAACTGTAATATAAATAAAATAAAATAGAATATATAAAAATAAATAAATAAAACAGAATTCTTTTTTCCCCGTTACAAGTACAGTTAAGGCACTCACACAGGATTGAAACCATGGCTAATTCTCCACCCCTTGTTTATGGAAGGAGGAGATGCCAATTAGTTAAGGACCAGCTGGCAAAGAAGCAGAAATATTTCCAAAACTCAAGGTTTATATTACCTATCCCAAAAAAAAAAAAAAATTATATACCTTTATGTCTTGAGCTCCAATTCCAATCTTTTCATCCCTCCGAGGATGAAAATATAAAGCCATCATCAAAGTTGACTTGTCTTTTTCATTTAACCTGTGATCAATGGGATACCTACAACCAAAACAGGAATAGTCCTTCAGGAACTCCCACCCTTTTCAAAAAATCATTGAACACACTAAAGCTATGAGGACAATCATTCAACAAGGTATCATATTAATGTTGAAAACCAAAGCCCTAAAAATAATGTGATTTAAAATTAATATTAGGTACGACCCTTAACATGCATGCTAGAAAACCTATTCACACCTAAAGCTATTATCATTCAAATAGAGAACTTGCTGCTACAGTTTCTGATAATGCCATCAATTTTTGAGATAATTGTTCAAAATTCAAATAGATAACTTCTTGGGCAGTTTAGCATATTCTTAGCAACTCAAAGGTATTCAAAACCAGTTAAATTTAGAGTGGACCGTCATTCAGCTTGCATGTTGGCCAGGGAACCTTTATCAACTATATATTTTAGACTACTGTATGAATTGATTACTGTCATAGGCTGCGTCCATTCAATACCTCTATATTGATTATTTGGGTTCTGCATGTTTATAATGGAGATGTCATAATATACTCAGAAAACTTGATTGGCTATGCATATTTAAACTAGATCGATTATTTTTTATTATAGTTATCTTGATAGTAATATTGTGTATTGAACCAAATCCTTTGTTCTAACATTTCAGATGTTTAAATTCTGCTTAAATTGATTAACAGCTCCGCCAAGCCTTTGGCTCTGCCCTTTTTGGGTTTGTTGGCAGGTTAATTAATTGATAGTTGTGTACCCTGGCATAGATTATATTCTTTAGTAATATATATATTTTCAAACGATTACAAAGACCACTTCTTAAAGTTTGAATCTCTTGTGTGGTGTTTCATATGGCACTATATACATTCATTGTCTTCTTTATATGTATATGTCATGTTTACAGAGAGAATTCTTGTAGAGAGTGTCGTCTCTGGACCTGCAGCATCATTAAAATACTTGAATTTGTACAGAGAAATTAAATGCACATGATTATGCTGTAGTTGTCCAGGGTGAGTACCCTCATGATTCATATGGGAGGTTTTCTATCGCTGATTCCAAATGAAAAGTTGTTGTATGGTAAACAAATGCATTGTTGGGTTGATCAATGCTCCAAACTGGGCGGAGTGAGGCACACGAACTGTTTGACTAAATGCCTCACTGACCAAATGCATGTTTTTTGTTGATGTCAATGACAGACCAGTCCTGATGGCAATGGCATCCAAGCATTTTCCTAAAGTAACACAAAAAACCTTAAGTAGCACTAACTTAATGTGCATATCTTTTGTCTTTCTAAGAAACCGTTTAAATCTATTTTTATCTTGAAAGTTTAAATACAGTCACTTGATTTATAGTGCCTTTAATGTGGTTTGAGGAGGTTCACTTTCTGAGAATACAAAAAGAAGCCCATATTTTGCAACTCTATAATAGTGTCTTTATATCAACAACGCCACAGTTATAGATCATTCTTGAAATGCTTTCTATGCTTGATTTACGACACGAACAGAAGTATTTGTTTTTGCACCTCTTAGCTATCTTGTTTAGTTGGAGGACTATAAAATGATTTGTATCCAGGTTATTAATTGATATTTTTGGATTCTCTATATTTTCTATTATCATTTTAGGGGTACAGACCAGTAAACAGCTAGCTTTCACTCTTGATAGCCTAATAATAGCCTTAGTGCCTTACCCAATTTGGTGAAGCTTGTCTTGCATAGTTAACAAAATTAAAACTTTCCCACCCACTTGAATTCAATGCTTATCATTGTTACTTTGAATGCTTTAACAGGAATGGCTGATGAGATGAGTAATTTAGTTATGCGCTTAAAGAGAAGGTGTATAATTTATGAAAATTATCGTTGCCATAGCTACATCTATCATGTCTGTTATTACAGCTTGATATAATGAAAATATTATGGGTAATAGAGCCAATACATGATTGGGATCAAGAAAGACAATGTTTCTAAAATTGTTTGTGCCGGGTATACACGTGAGTGAAGTCCCACATTAAATATTAAATAATGATGAGAATAATTAGTATTAATAAAACATAAACACATACCTATTGGCCTTAGGCCTTTTGGGTTAAAGTATGTCTCTATATGTTATATTAATTATTCAAAGAAGCTCCCAAACTATTTATCTCCCCAACAAATGGTATCAGAGCCCATGGTGGTGCGGGGCAAAGGTGGCAAGGTTATCAAGGTCCCTTTCACAATTGGAGCAGGAAGGGGGTGTATGTACTTGAAGCCCTTTCGCAAATGGAGCAAGGCGGGTCCCACAGTATATTGCACCAAGCAAGCCCAAAAAGCCCACACAAACGATCTTGAAAAAGGCCCAACAAAGGAGTATTATTGCCAATTGTGCTATACAACGGTGAGGTTCAAGGTTCCCATGGTGGATAAAAGATGTATGGGTTAACACATGAAGGCCCACGGATGATGCACTAGTGAAGAAAAAAACTCATTAAACAAGGGGAAGTGAGTAGGACTTGTTCATAGCTCACAAAGAGGCAGACTCACACGTGAGGAGCAAATTGTTGAGTATACACATATTAGTGAAGTCTCACATTGAATAATGATAAGAAGAATGAATGGTTAAAATAACATAATTGAGAACATACCCATAGGGTTTAGGCCTTTTGGGTTAAAGTATGTCTCTATATGTTATATTAATAATTCAAGGAAACTCCTCAAGGTGTTTATCACCCCAACAGTTTGTATGATGGAAGTGAGGTTGACTGCATTGAACAGTTGCAACTTAATCAAGAGTGCATTTATGAATTTATGTACAAAATTTACATGAGAATGGTGGGTTGGTTCAGTCAAAACAAGTCACTATTGAAGAAGCTGATGCAATGTTTTTGTGGTCAAATTTACATATATCATTCCAAGGAAACAATAAGCTGACAGTTAAATTGTGTTTTGCACGCAATATGCAATGATGAAAATAAGAAAGAAAATAAGAAAGGACTACTTGAAATACCATCCATGTCTTCTTCGCTGTTCTGAACAAGATAAGTGGAAACAGTTTGAGGTACTTCTAAAAATAAAATTCTTAAATATTTTATTTTAGGCTAAAATGCAAATTGCAACCTCTAAGTTTGGCTGAAATGCATTTCAAATATCTAACTTTATTTATGTTTAATTGAGTCCTCTAAGTTTCAAATTTATTCAATTCAAGCCTTCAATCTAATTCCATTAAAATTTTGCTGTTAATAAAATAAAAAAAATTAAATTTTTTCCGAAAATGATTTTTAGGCTAAAATGTGAAAGTCACCCTCTAAGTTTCACCAAAATTCATTTCAGTTCACTAACTTAGCTTTCAGTCAATTCAATCCTATAAGTTTCAAAAGTGTTCAGTCAAGTCCTATAAGTTTCAAAAGTGTTCAATCAAGTCCTTCCATTTGATTTTGTCAACTTCACAGTTAGTTTTATATTTTTGTAATTATTTTTTTGTTTAAAAAATCCATAAGAATTATAAAAATTATATTTTGAAGAAACAAAAATCCTATATCTCTCAGACTCTTCTTCTTCTTCTTCTTCTTCTTTCCTCTCTCTCTCTCTCTCTGCGGACCCAAGAAGCTCCTTCGAAGCTTCATTCATGGCTGACCACCAAGTTCAGTTGCTCTCCTCTCCACACCGGTCACTATAGTTACTGGGCAGTGGTCCTCTTTCTCTTAGCTCAGTTCGACTGGGCCTCTCCCTCTCTTTGTGTTTTCTCATCAAACCTCATTGGACTTCCAACCCACGACTAGGCTGTTGTGTTTAGTCTTTTTTTTGGTTGGTTTTAGAGGATTTCAGATTTGGTGAATAACCTGATCTGAGTCTCTTTGGATTTGACTATTTAATCTGGGTCTCCTTGGATTATCTCTCTCCCTGATTTAATTTGGGTTTTCAAGTTTGATTTTTAGTCAAATCTGTTCTTATTCTGATTTTGTTTGTAAAAATCAAATAACCCCAAAATCGAAAAACCCAGAAACATTGTTTCCTTGTTGAATATATAATCTTATAAACATTGTTTGTGGGTAGCAAATTTGTAAATCGTATGTGGTAGTGATAGTTGATGTTAGATCCCTTTGTTCGTGTTTGCTGTGATCTTTTCTGAATTTGTATATTTAAATTTTGTATTTGGATGCAATGTTTGGTTGTGATCAATGTAAAAAAATTTGTTGTTCATGTACTGGGTTTGTTGAATTCTTGTACTGTGTTTCTGAAATTTCTTAATTTAAATATTTTTAAAATTTTGTAGTTTGGTTTTCTGCACCTTTTAATTTAAAAAACTGAAAATTAAAATAAAATTGCACTTAACTATAGGACAGTAACGGAAGTTAGTGAAAGACCTAAATTGAACAATTTTAAAACTTAAAGGGACTGAGTTGACTAAAAGCAAAGTTAGAGGACTAATATAAATTTTGGTGAAACTTAGAGGGTGGGTTTTGCATTTTAGCCTTATTTTTATTAATTTTATAGATATTTTTTATGTAGAAATCTTATTTTATTTATTTTTTTAAAATGTTTTTATTAGTTAATTGTATACTAAAAAGAAATTTTTTAACGAAATTAGATGGAATGCCTAAATTGAATAAATTTGAAGCTTAAAGGACTCAATTAAACAAAAGTTAGTTCGAGGACTTAAATGGATTTCAACCAAACTTAGAAGGTACAATTTGCATTTTAGCCTTTATTTTAATTAGAGTTCTCGTTGGTACTTATTTTAAGTTTTCTTAACTTTGATTCTCAAAAAAAAAAAAAAGTTTTCTTAACGTTGTTTAGAATTGTCTTGGAGCACTTGATAGAACTCACGTTCTGGTAACTGTATTGATTGATGACTGACTTAGATATTGAAAGAGAAAGGGTGGTCTTTCAACTAATGGGTTCTACATCTGACTCACGAGATTTGCAGGATGCTTTACATAGGAATAACCAGTTTCATGTTCCAAGTGGTAATTGATTAACATGCACCCTATCTTGTGGATGCAGGCTATACTGATGGTCTAGGTTTTTTAGACCCTTATCAAGGCACCAGATACCACCAAAAAGGAATGGGCTGGAAACAACCTAGAAAATTCTAAAGCACTATTTCATCTTTGTCATTCTGTTGCAAGGAATGTAATTGAGAGGGCATTTGGAATCTTAATTTCATTGGACTCTAGCAACATGATGACCCTACTTTTCAAGGCCAGGATCTATGATTTTTGGCTTCTGTGGATGAGGAGTTATTAAGCCGGTCAACAATAGAAGAAAGAGTAAATAATTCAGATGATAGGCTTACATGTGTTCAAGCTATTGATGAATGGGTGACATTTCATGATACTTAGCATTGGAGATGTTTGATGATTATCATCAGCACATGGTTTTGTGAATACTTCGTAGGTTTTTGTAGGCTAGTTTAGTTAAAACTCTTAGATATTTTTAGGACTTCAATATGCTTTTACTTTGTATATTGTTAATATTATCAAGAAATAATGTCATTTGAATAAATTTTTCATCTTGTATTTAATTCATATTTGGTGTCTTATGCAATCCTTTAGTCACTTACTTATTTATTTTTACTTCAACCTTAAGCAAAGATGAGTTTCAATAAAATGAATTGTAAGGACTTTACAAATTCTGTTTATGTCCAAACTTCCAATTTACTATTCCCATCATTTTAAAATTTCTACAAAAATTAGAACCAAAAAAGGAACTTCATAAATGATGGGGATGTAAATTCCATCATTTGTGAAATTCTGTGAATGTCCCAAATTATTCATCCAAACACACGGCTAAAGAGCATATCATTTAATGTACTGCCTTGTCAATAAAAAGGTACAAGTTTCCAAAACTACCATTATTAAGTTCAACTCAAATGAAAGAGTATTGACTTATTAAATAAACACCCAAATGGTAAGTTAGGATTGTTGACTATTCAAAGAGGACTTCATTTTGGGACACCTAAAATGGAATATAGAGGAATAATAATTAGGGATGGAGGGAGAATTATTATCAGGATTTTTTTGCTTAAATTGAACTCCTTCCCTCTAGATCAAATAAATATTGATATTAAATACACCCAAATGCTCTTTGCTGAGGGAAATAAATACACCCTAAGAACTTCAGTTACTTGAATCTTAAAATATCATTTATTTGATATAAAGACATTTTTTTAAAGAAATAAAATCACATTTCAGTATGAGTCTTCCAAGCTAATGCCATAACTTGAAAAGCAAGAAACAACATTCTTGTTTATAATCCCATAGAGCAAGGAAAGAATGGAAAATTATGAGTAATATATTAGTAACAAATTATGACTAAAATATTAATAAGAAGCTAATTAAAGTAGTATGACAGAATACAATGAAATGAACAAAGCTAAAAGAGAGGAGAATCATATGGATGTTTTGACTTACCTGTGCAATATAAGCTTCAATGAATGGGAAAGATTCTGAATATCGTTTGATGTCAAACGACTTTTTAAGGATTTAGATATGCTTTCCAACTTTTTAAGTCCTTTTGTTGCAAGACCACCATACTTGTAGATGAACTGAGTACCAGATTTGTCCGGCACACTATTGCAAACAATAGGTGTTTTGATCTTCACATTCTGCTTATCAGAACTAATTTGGCTACCCAGCATGTTATAAACATCCACAGGCTTTGCAAGCTCAAGTCCCTGATATACAATAATTGGAATTGAAATGATTAGATCATTAAAAGACAGAAGATGGAGCCATGAAAAAAAAAAACTCTGCCACCCCCACCCCCACCCCCCCCCCCCCCCCCTCTAAAAGGAAAAAAAAAATTAATATGAATCAAATATATCATTGAACATGAAAACTGACAAACATGAGGGATTAGTAATAAAACCTGAAAGAAATTTGAAAACAATAAAACAGCTTGATTTTAACACGTGTTGACAGAAACCAATGTTCAAATGTATAGAAGTTCAGTTCATCTCAACAAAGCTTGTCAACCAGATCCTCACAACTCTATCAAATGTACTTCATGAAGTCCTTGTTTAGCACCCCAAAAACAATGCAAGAAAGAAAAATGATGAAGAAAAGGAAAGATAAACCTATTATTAATATAATGGGGTCTCCACACATTCACATGTTAACCATACACTGATATGCTGCATTTGGATGGGATCTTTAAAATTTCAAGGTTTTTACACTATAGGGAGACAGGATTTTCCAACATTTATTAGACAGATCACCAGCAAGAACAACATAATATCTACCTTTGCAGAATAAATAATATCAAAGTGGCCTCCCGTCCCTGTAGAAGGAACATTTCCCCATGCCAATGCATCAAGATTTCCTTTAAGCCCGTCCACAGCACCAGCCTTAGCAGCTTTAATAAAGCAAGCACCAGGGTTCTGCACAAAAGAACCAAATAACAAGTATGGATTAGATGGCTATAGATTATTCTCTTTATAATGAATAATCATGACAATGCCAAAATAAAGACAAACATGTAGGAGAACTAACAGATAAGCATGCTTGCATGAAGGGTGATGAGACAGATGCATGTTCTCTTTGTTGTGCAATGCCTCTTGCATTCAAGGCAACAAACTCTCCTGTAGCTGATAGACTATCTGCGACAAGAAGCAAATGCTGAGGAAGAATAGACTTGCCAGTATCAGATATCGCAGACTCCAAACTCTGCACATGTAAAGGCATAGCAATAGTTAAAAATAAGTGATAATTTCCATGATTGAAATGCAATACCACACCCTTGCAACAATCCCAAAAAAAAAAAATCTTAGCAGAGATAACATACATTGAGAAAATATTGCCATCCGGCATCTATTCCATACGCCATAGAGAAATCATGAATATTATCTGGATGACTACGTGACCAATCGACCATATCCATTATTTGTACAGAGTAATTCTTAAGTAAACTCCAGAGATTTGTTCTAACAGAGTCTCCTGACATAAAAACTCTTAAGTAGAGTTCACCAGGAGAACCAGGATGACATCTTGATACTTTAGACCGATCATTCCATAAAATATCCACCTTCTTGATCTCTGGGAATCCTAAAGAACATTTACAAAGTGTGTAAATATGAATTAATAAATCAAATCAAGAAAAATGACAAATTAGCAAAACAATAAATACATCAAGCATATGTCAAATCTATAACAATGGAACAGTGAAGCAAGATAAGCTATGCACTACCAACCTTTAATAATTGTTCCAAGAAGGAAAGGTATGATCACGCCTCTAACTGTATCCAATTGTAAGGAATTCTTGTCATTTTCAGCTATTGTAACAGTGATGCAAATTGTATCATTACCTTCCTTTTGTGTCTCAAAACAGTCCCTGTCATTTAATCAACAAAGTCCAAAATGAATTACTGCCCCAAATATACTCATGAAACAGTAGCTGTAGTACGTGCCAAAACAAGCTTGTAGCTCATGCGTTTCACAATATTTTTTTTTAATAGTTTTATGTATTTAGTCTCTAACTATATGTTATTCAAGCTTAACAAAAATAAATAACTAATGAATTTTATTCAAGGTAATAACATTAAGTGCTCAACAAGTTGTTTGTACATGAAAATAATAAGCAAATGTTAAAAAGTCAATACCCAAATAATATTCAGATTTTGAACTGGATAAAGTAACAATAAGAAATATGCATCAAACCAACATTTTCCGATTCTTGTTCTTCAAAATTAGGGTTATGGTTAAGTAATTATCTACAACGGAAAATTTTGATCCAATCCAAGAACAATCATTTGTATGATTATTAGCTGTATATTTTTAAAATGTATAAATTAGCATGACTCACCTCAAAATTTTATGATAAGATTGTGTTAATCTAACTTAATCAATGAGAACATTAATTGATTCTCAAAATCTCTATAAACCTTCAAAAAAAAAAAAAAAAGAGAGAGAAACGTGGCACACTAGGGTGCAACCACAATTTGGAGACCCTGCTTCACCCACACGCATATGTATATATGTACAGGTATACAGACTTCCAAATATTTACATGCATTTATTATAGATAAAGTTAACTTTGAAGTACAAATGAAAAAGAAATCTTGAAAAGGTAGAGGATTGAATATTCACTTTGAGACATCTAAAGTGACCTAATAAAGAGAGTTATTCAGAGCAAGTGCTGTGGCTACATTCCATGACGAAACTCTAAATTTTTGATGCATGACATCTAAAGCTACCTAACAAAATGGCTTTCCTCTAGGCATGTTATTTTAAGGATGTTTTCTGCTAGGATCCATTGTAGAGACACATGAATGTTACTCTCAGCATAATTATTACCATATGCTTTACATGTAAAAGTATAAAACAGCCATGCAGCATTTTGTTCTAATAAACTCTGTTCAAATTTATAATTTTACTAGTGGATATCCTGTGCAATGCTTGAGTACAATATTGTCCCCGTATAATATTTATTAGGTAGTATTATATTTGAAAATAAGTTAAAATTATTACATGTTATTAAAAAGAGAGCAAAGGTAAATTATTATGATTTATATAATTTAGTATACGAACGTATTGTTTGAATGAACTCAAATATTTAATTATTTTGACCAACTTAACTGCATAATTATTTTCAATTTTTTTTATTAGGTGTATTATTAAATTTGTTTTCGAGTTTTTCTGGTTTTCGTTTCAATTGTTGCAAAAGCAACTAAACTTGAGCAGGAATGCTAGTTTTTTTTTTAATATAAATCTTAGAAAATAATCATATAAATTACCAAGACCCTAGTCTCACCCAAATTTTAATCCTTTCTCCCTCCAACTTATTGTGAGCAGAAATAAAAAATAAAAAGAATCATATAAATTCCCTTCTAATATTAATGATTAGTACACATAAAAAAATATATAAAAAAAAACTAATACTTAGACATGAATGCATGTACCTTGTTAAACACATAATTATCAACAACAAAAAAAGTACCTTATTACTATTATTTTTTGCTAAAAAGAAAAGAATGCTAAAAATAATTCAACAGATGATTAAAAGTTTTGTTAAGGTGGATGGCAAAATGAAAGAGTATTCTATTTTCTTTTCAAGCAATTCACCTCATGGCGAAATCTTAGGCTATTGCAGTTTGGAATTAAACATGTGGAACTAAATTATTAGTTGGGAACATTGGATAGAATAATCTAAGCTGGAAAAAAAAAATTATATAAAATCCTCATTGGTAACTATAATTAAATCTTTTAGTCACACAAAAGAAGCAACTTACTTGCTTGTTATTTGCAAGTCAGCACAATTCAATTTTAATTCCTTTCTTGAGGAGTTACACTTCTTTTCAAGGGAATTGATAATTGTATGCACTTCTAATCCTCTTCTCTTCACAATTTCCTGAAAGAAAATATATTTATTCTCATATCTTGGACTTGCATAAAAGTAGAAAAGATTTGGATTTCCAAATTTACTACCTTGCATATATGAAAATGGCAAACCCATGGACTGAAATGTGTCTTGCTACAAGTCTGTGGAGAAAAGCTAATATACACAGAATCAAATCAATTAATATTAAAAGAACGAAAAAGTAATATTATTAATACAAAACATAAAACAGGAGATAAGCAAATAAGAGAGAAATGGAAACTAACATTATCATGACAGTAGACACAACATCTGAAAATATTAGCCGCTCCAAATGATTCTTAACTTCTAAGGCCCCATACTCAAAACCATGCCTCCGTCTTGCAAGTTTATTGGACAAAAATACTGACAAAGTCCTGTCAGCATTACGTTTTCTCGTACCACACTCCAGAACATTCTGTACAATTAAACCACATCACAAAAGAATTACAAAAATTATCAAAACACACAATTTTTTTTGATAGATAAGAAATATATATTATGAAAAAAATAATCCATCAAAAAATGAGGAATGGATTCCCTAGAAGTAAAACCCCACGCCCTTGACCAATCAAACAAAGTGCCGGCAAATAAAGCTAGTAACTTGTCCCAGGGAAGCACCAAATCTTAAAATATGGAACTCCCTCCAAATAATCCACATAACACAATGTGGTACCAAATTCCAAATATTTGAAGAGTGCTTTTCAAACCAATTTCTCCAACCTGCCAATAAATCAATAACCCTCTTGGGTGGAATCCAAGTAACACCAAACAATCTAAAAGCAAAAACCCCATAACCTAGACACCTCTCCAAAATGCAACAGGAGATGATCAACACAATTTTAGATGCATTTAAACAACTAAAACATGATGTCACGCTATTTGGAGGATTTATTAATCCAAAAATGCATACAGACCAACAAGGAACCAAGATAATGAAAGTCCATAGACAGGTCACACCCTACTTCCACTGAATAAAGAAACAACACACTACTAGATCACCTGGCTACATTGACCAGTGACCAAGTCATGTAGAATCTGGATAACCGCAATGCATGATACATGAAAATAAACCTAGTATGCAGCTTTTGTAGGGTGATTAGAAAACCTGATAGAATGAGATAAGCTAATTTTGTATGACTGATTCTGTAGTACGCAGCACATTATCTGAGTTTCTTACATTACATTAAGAAACTCAGGGAAAGATCCCATTAAGGGTATAAAATCACGTGGTTTCTGATTTATTTTCATTAATATCTTGATATTGATGGCCTCTTCCATTAAAGTATGTGTTTTCCATTTACTATGGACCACTTAATTATAATAGGTTTCAGTTTTGTAATTTTGGCGCTTTCTTTTCTATAGATAACACTTTTTAACTTTTGAGCTCCAAAACAGATCATTCAACAACAGATAAACACCTGACCATCAACCCCTAGCCCCAAAATTTATCAATCAGGATAATAGGTTAATAGAGCCCTTCTCTTGGAAGAAAAAGTTATAAATGGAATTCTGTCATAAGGTTTCCTTACTGATACAATCTCTGGAAGTCTGCATATGAGCCCTTGCTTCCAAAGCCATTCTAAATGACTTTGGAAGCAATTCCCTTCTAGGTTTCAAAGAATCACTCAATTTTTTGAATAATTCTTTTGTAATTCTTTTAGGTTACAATGTGCTCATCATCATGAGCATAAAGTAATTTTTTAATTAATAAAGTACGATTACTTATCCCAAAAAAAAAAAAAAAAAAATTTAATAACTTCACAAAATTTATTTAACATGATTCTTGAATATTCAGCAACAACAATTGACTGATCAATACTATTGCAGGTCACATCAGATATTTCCCCAGAACAAGATGATGAATAAACCATATTTTAACTGTTGAGAGAGAGAGAGAGAGCACCTTCAGATTCAGCAATGGAGAAGTTTCAAGAAGACTGATTGGCTGATCCAAAGCACTGTATGCAGCTTCTGAAATGGCAGAAGCAGATAATGAACCAACAGGCTGACCACCTACCGCATCATAGGCATCAACACTCTCACCAAAATCATGAGTGCTGCTATTTGGAATATATTTGTCCTTATTAATGTTATAAGAGAACTGAATAAGTTGATTCCCATATGCATTTCTCACTGTTCCATCATATGCAGTGTACAAATCACGCATTAAGAACATAAGCCGTCGGTTCAAAGTCCCAGGGAGATCTGCATTGTCACTGAAAGAACTATCTCGACTTGTGACTGAATGAACAAAACATTCTAAAGGATTCAAGCCTGTCAGAAAGGAATTTTCAATTACAGCATATGGGATGTACTTAGGACGTCCAGGAGTATCATCAGCCATCTGGAATGAATCATGTGCCCTTTGCTTATTCCAAGCAGCACATGAGAGCTGGTGGGGGATTCTAAAGGATAGTGGAACCAGTGAATGTTGCAAACCAAGACACATGCTATGCTGAACCAATTTCAGCAAATTACCCTTGCTTCCAGCCTTAAACATAACCAGAAACGAGTTGTCCTTACTTGCATATTTGTAGACTAAATTTTGAATATCCCGAAACACGTACTTGAAAGCATCAACGGAGGCTTGACTGAGTGCAGCACATTTTTGCTTCTCGTAACACAAACGTTCCACTTCAGGAACATCTTTCTCTTCACCAACTTCGACAAGAAAATCCCAACATGAATCCACCATCAACTGTTTGAAATTACACATATGCTCTGCTTCTTGCAAACCACAAAAGATTTCATCCATCATGTTTTTCCGGGAGTATGAGTCAGAGGTGAGGTATAAGTCTGACAGTGAAACGCTCAAGCCCTGCATTGACAACCACTCACAAAGAACTTCTTGAGCAGCAAACAAGAAGTCAAGTACTTTACCCTGATAATGTTTGACAAGACTCTGAAAAAGGTTGTTATTGTTGTCACGTAGCCAAAAAGATCCTTCAGAAGATAAGAGCTCTCCATCACTAACAAGAACACCATTTGAAGGAAAATCATAATCAAAGCCTGAGGGCAGAAGCATGCTAAATAATTGCTTGCCAGTCCAAACAAAACTATTTAGCGAGGGAGCTTTCATAATTGCCGGCCACAGAAGTTGACGTGGGCAGAACATTTGCAGCTGCTGCATTTGGAAAAGGTTCAGGAGAACCCCATCCTCCATGACCAAATGAGCAGCAGTTAAACTATCTTGACTAAGTGAAAGAAGGTTCCTACCATTCTGATCATTAATTAATTGCCTATCTATAGCAACAAGCTCACTGAGTTCAACCCTGGCATCAATTGATTGAGGAACATAGCCGTGAAGGCAATCACCATCAAAATCTCCACAAAGAGGGGAGCAACAAAGTGGGTTTATAGAAAGAGCTGAGGTTACTGGTAGGACCTTAACAGATAATGCTAGAAGGGAGTGCAGATGTATGGATGGAGGCCTATTAATCAACACAATATCCCCATCACTCAGAGGTCTATAAATTATGTCCCCCATTTGAAGTTCGGTAATTCGACGCACACGAACCAGACTACCTTTTCTGCGAGCATAAACTTCTCCCTTCTCAAAGAAATGTAGTCCAGCCCAATCACTCACCTTATCAAAGTTCCACCTGTTCAAGCACTCAGAAATTTGCAATCTCTCTGCAATATGACATGGTATACCAATTTCACTGAGCTTGATACACGGATCACCAACAACTACCATTCGAAAACAATGATCACTTCGCTTCCCAAGAACAACATCTTTGACATATCTCAACCCGAAAGAGGTGGATGGATCTGTAATTTTTTTTTGTTGGGCAGAAGCCAAATCATTATTTGATGACTTGTCTGAGCATAACTGCATATCAAAAGTATAGAAATAAGAAAGACAAATAATGATCTATAAAATCACTAACTCAAACACTAGAAGAAATAGAGGCTGTGCAGCTTGCCTTTGAAATTTTCAGGCAGTCCAGAACACGAGAACCCAACTCATTAGCTATCCCTCTAAAATCAACCAGTTTCTTGTAGGCCCTGGTCCGTTCATCCTACAACAATTAATCAGGTAGAATCAGAAAATGAGATAAGAAAACCATAAATATTGCAAGATTATGTGATTTGACTATTTGAGTCCATTTCAACACAAGGAGAGCAGTGGATGAGGGAATTCTTACAAAGATCAATCGCTGTCCGTTGGAAAATGCATGAGTAATTTCAGTCACACGATGACAGTTTGGAGTCACAGGAAAACAATTGAGAAAAAGTGAATCGGTCCTCAAAACAAATTTTTCGATGAACTTCAGATCGACATCATTCAACAAATAACGGACCTGAAAATCAGAAATAAGGCATCATAATAAAGGGAGTATCATAGGACATTAAGGTTAGCATAAGAATAAGTATGCCTAGTAGTGACAACCACTAGAACAAAACAAATCAAACAGTTCAGTAGTTCAGAATATAAAATCAACTAACTGAACAAAGCATGGTCTGTAAAAAAAAAAAAAAAAACGAGGATTTGAAAAAGATAGTACAGGTGCTGTGGCAAAGGTGTGATATATGTTAATGTCATTTTAGGCCTAGTTTCCTAATCCGTAATGGGTTAGGGTTTCAAGGGTTCTTTGGTCCAATTGAGACCTCTTCAGGGGAGTCTCTTCCTCCAAGTAAAAGACAATCAAGTCTAAGTCATAATTTGGCAATTTCATTCAATGATTAGAAAAGAGATTACAATAGATTGCTTATGTATCCATAGAGCTAATTTTATTGGCCCACATCTCCTCGTCTCATTGGTTCTACTATACCCCATGCGTAACAAATAATTCTAGTTTGTGTTTTTATCATTAACACATATTAATGTGATTAGCATGCTAGGGATAGTAACTAACTATTCTATATTACTTACTTATTAACTCTTCTAATCTCATTCTCTCTTTAGGATTTTAACGTGGGCACACCTTGGTGATTATTTGGGGATTTTAATGTGGTTAGATTCCCGTCTGAAAGATTGGGACATAGCAGATTCGGTCCTGCAATCTTTGAGTACTCTAATTTTATTGAAGAGCTTAATTTGTTGGACTTACCATTGGAAGGGGGACTGTTCACATGGAGACCCACCCTCTATGTCCCGCATTGATAGGGTTCTAATCTCAGGAGATTGGGAGGAACAGTTTCCTGATGTGACACAGGCTTCTACCACACCTCCTTTCTTATCATAGTCTGATTTTGATTGAAGCTGGGGGCATGGCACATGGGAAAAGTCCATTAAGATTTGAGAATATGTGGTTGAAAATAGAAGGCTTTGTGGAGAAAGTTCAAACATGCTGGAGCATGTATTCTTTTAGAGGAACTCTGAGTTGAAAGGCCTTAAAGAGGATCTTATGCAATGGAATAAAATGGAGTTTGGAAATGTAGGGGTTAATAAAAGGAGGTTGTTGGGCAAAGTGTTGAAGTTAGATGAAAAGGAATGTTTGCATGGCCTTACCCAGGAAGAGAGGCAACAAATAGAGCAGGTAAAATCTGAGTTGGATCACCTTATTTCCTTAAAAGAGATATCTTGGAGACATAAGTCAAGAGCTACTTTGTTGAAAGAGGGGGATAATAATACTAAATATTTTCAAAAGTTGGCTAATTCTCACAGGAAATATAACCATCTGAGGGTGTTGGAAGTAGGTGGAGTGGTATAGGAAGAAAATGAGTAAGTGAGGGGTCAGATTGTGCCAATTTACGAGAACTTGTACCAAGAAACAGCAGGATGGAATCCAAAGTTTTATGGACTTGCTAGCATTGGGGAGGATGAATGTCGCATGATTTAAACGCCTTTTGAGAAGGAGGAAATTACTCAGGTGGTGAAGAATTTTCAAGGGGATAAATCCCCAAGTCCAGATGGCGTCACCATGGCTTTTTTCCAGCACTGTTGGAGGGTGGTTGCAGCAGATGTGTTTGCTGTTTTTGAGGAATTTCATAAATACTGTAAGTTCGAAAAAATCCCTTAATTCCCATTTATAGCATTAATCCCAAAGAAACATAATGCTATTGATGGTAGGGATTTTAGACCTATCAATTTGATTGGAAGCGCATAAAATTGTGGCTAAGGTGTTGGCAAACATCTAAGGAGTGCAGGATAAAATTATTTCTACACTACAAAATGGATGTGTAGGTGAGAGGCAGATTCTGGGTTCAGTGCTCATTGCCAATGAGTGATTGGATAGCAAAATCAAAAGTCACATTCTTGGCATTGTCTGTAAGCAAGATATAGAAAAGTCTCTTGACCATGTTAATTGGGAGCTTCTTCTTTATTTATTGGAGAGGATGGGGTTTTGTGAAAAGTGGAGAGGGTGGATTCATACATGTATCACCACAGTCCAATTTTCTGTTTGGTTAATGGGTCTCCCTTTGGTTTTTTTTTGGCTCTTCTAGGGAACTAAGGTAGGGGATCTTTTATCTCCTTTGCTCTTCATCCTTGTCATGTAAGTTCTCAGTAGAATGCTACAGAAGATGGAGGAGGAAAGACTTATTAGAGGTTTTAAGGTGGGAAATTCTATTGCTGGTGGTTTGTCTATCTCACATCTTTTATTTGCTGATGAAACCATTCTTTTGTGTGATGCCACAACTGTATATTCGACTGTTACTAACTTGTTTTGAGACGGTGACCGGGTTGCGAGTTAATTTGGGAAAAAGTGAGATGGTGCTGGTAGGTGAGGTGGAGAATATACATGAACTGGCAGATCCTTTGTATTGCAAGGTGGGATCTTTGCCTATGACTTATCTTGGAATGCCATTAGGGGCCTCTTCTAAATCAATGGCAATTTGGAATCCTATTTTGGAGAAATTTGAACTTCATTTATCTGGTTGGAAGAGGATGTACTTATCTAAAGGAGGAAGGTTGACATTATTAAAGAGCACGCTTTCAAGCTTGCCTACCTATTATTTATCTTTATTCACCATTCCCACTAGTGTGGCAAATAGAATAGAGATGTTACAGTGGAATTTTTTGTGGGGTGGTTTAGAGAGGAGTTCGAGCACCACTTGGTGGGATGGAATAAGGTATGCACTCCTTTGGCTTATGGAGGGTTGGGGATTTGAAAACTTACCACTTTCAATCAATCTTTGTTGGGAAAGTGACTATGGAGGTTTGGGTTGGAGGAGAAAAATTTTGGAGACAAGTTGATATTGTGAAAAATGGGGAGGAATGGGGTGGATGGTTATCGAAACCTGTTTGATGCACTCATGGCTGTGGGTTCTGGAGGAGCATTAGAATGAAGGGGGATCATTTCTTACGGTGCATTCAGTTTGTTCTGGGTTCTGGTAGTTGAATTCAATTTTGGCATGGTATTTGATGTGGGGATCAGCCTTTAAAACTGATGTTTCCTGTACAGTTTGAAATTGTCATGGATAAGAATGCTTCTGTGGAATCATTATTGGAGAGACAGGTAGAGGGGCAGAGTAGGAATTGGCGTGTGGAATTCATAAGAAATTTTAACAATTCGGAGATTGATTAGGTGACTTCATTATTTCATTTGTTAGACTCTCATACTCCCTTTGGGATGGGAGATTGATGAGGTGGCTTCATTTTTCCATTTGTTAGACTCTCATACTCCCCTTGGGGAGGGGAATGATAGGATGATATGGAAGTTAAAGAGTAATAGGGAGTTCACTATGCGATCTTTTTATGAGAAATTGCAAGGCTCAGCCCCTATGCTTTTTCCTTGGAAAACCATATGGAGACCCAAGGACCCTCAGAGAGTTTGTGTGGATAGCAGCTCGGAGGAAGATTCTCACCGCTGAGAATCTCATCAAGATATTTTTTTCAATGGTAAGTTGGTGTTGTATGTGCCATTGTAGCAAGGAGACTATGGATCACCTCTTGATTCATTGTAACATGGCTTTTGAGTTATGGAGCTTTATTTTTAGGATGTTTGGGGTTCAATGGGTTTTACAGGAAAATGTTCTTGATTTATTATGTGGGTGGCAAGGTCGTGGACCAACTTCGGATATCTGAAATCCTATCCCTTTATGTTTGATGTGGACTAAATGGAGGGAACGAAATCGGCATATTTTTGAAGATGTGGAGTGCAAGTCTTCTCAAATACAAGCATCCTTCATTAGTTCTTTATTCACTCCGTCATAGAGTCCATTCATATGTAGATATTATTCTCACGACGTAGTCTCTTTCCAATAATATTATTTTTACCTATCAAAAAATAAAAGGAAGAAAGATATTAAATCATTGGGTAGATTCCACCTCTAAAGAGTTGGATGAGTAAATACGGATGAATCTAGAGAAAACTGCAAGTCAGTGGCCACGAGTACTATTTTTAGACATACTATTACTAACATAACCTAAACTAGCATAGACTAATTGGATGACACAGGAATTAGTTAAACTTATACTTAATCTTCTTCTTCTTCTTCTTCTTCTTTTTTCTTCTTGGGTCATGCTATCGGGTGTCCTTAAGGCAATGGTTAACAATCCATTTTAGGAAAATTTTGACACCACTTTTATGGAAAATGAAAAAAACTGTCAAAACATTAATTGCTTTCTTTTCTTTTCCCATAAAAATTTTCTTTAAATTGATTATTAACCATTGCCCTAAGGGCATCCATTAGCATTTCCCTTTCTTTTTTCTATTAGTATGTTACAGATACACCTAGTTAATTTTGAGGTGCAATTTGAGCTAGAGCATTGAAGGATATGCAAAAATTATTGTATGAATGGGCTTTTGTTATGAATTGCAGGAGATCCAAGATTGATTATGGATGTATCATAGAAAGCAGAGGATCACTTGGAAAATAAACAGCCTTCCCTTGAATTGTTTTAGGTGAAAAGCAAATCTGGAGATAATAGACTCTCGTGTCCATAGAGAAGCAGGGAAAGAGAAAAAGAGAACAAACAATTGTCTGGAAGTTACATGCACATCTAGAGAAACATGTGCTCATGTGTATCTGTCTGTTTATGCAAGCATATGAGTTTCATAGTTTGATAAATGATCAAGAAATGACCATGGTTTCCAAATACAACCATTCAGGAAATGCTGCCAAGAACCTTGTAGCGCAACTAGCACCTCCAAGTGTTTCCAACAAAGACATCCAGGATTCAAATAACCCCCTCCCCCATTGTAATTATTGAATTTACAAAGCAAAAAATAAAAAAATAAAAAATAAAAAACTATTCAGGAAATGCTAGTTTAAAATAACAAATAAGCATACATATTTACATTAATACAAATGACTAAACAGGATGCACATTTGAGACATCTATATAGGAAGGCAATGTTACCTGGGCATGTGATAGAACCCTTCTATTTGGTTTCAAACAACTTTCTTCTTGCTGTTCATCTTTTGGAATAAAATCCCAAAAATCAGCAGGCAAACTCCTTAATCTTTTCTTCTGCTTTAGCAACTTTTCATTTACCTCTGCTATAATTGCACTTCTCCTAAAGAGTTCCTTAGAGGAAACTTTAAATTTCACTGTTGGATACCACTCTATTGAATGTCCCTATTTATTACAGAAGTCATGATTTTAAAATCACAGAGGCGCAAAAAGGAAGAGGGAAAATTACATTTTAAACCCAATAATTTATGGTTGTAACAAATCAAACCCTATAGTTTTAAAAGTAACACATAAAACCCTAAATTGTCAAAAAGTAACAAATTAAATCTCACCAATTTAAGTGGAATAACATTGTGTTTGGAATTTAATATGGACCAAGAGTTTAATTTGTTACTTTTTGAAATCTCAGGGTTTAATTTGTTACTTTTGAAACTATAAAGTTTAAGTTTCCACTTTTTCAGACTTTAGGGTTTAACTTGTTACACCCCCGAAATTAAAGGGTTTAATATGTAATTTTCCCAGAGAAAGAAGATAATAAGAGCATAACAAACTTACAACACAATATTTGCAGCCCTTAGGCCGATTATGGCTAGATACCGAATCTCCACCCTGCTACATGCACGATTAGGCAAGCATAAAACGCCATCAACAAGAAGCAAACAATTAGGAAACATCAATTTAGCTAATTAATCTATTCCACAGTACAATCCATAAAAAAATGGTGTATGTGTAATTGATAGCTTGTATAAAAGAAATATATCGTCCACAATAGATCAGTACAAAATAAAAGAATTTTATACAGTTAAAATATAATTTTGGAATTTTTTTTTTTGATTGGTAATAAGAGTTTTATTGATGAAAAAGAACAATGTGTTTACGATTGTAAAATCACTGCCCCTGAAACAAATGCAATCAAATCATAAGGAAATTAGACAAGGAACTACAATGCGTAAGACCCCAAATACGAGACCACTCAAACAAAGTCCTAGCAAGCACATTCTTCAACAGGTCTATAGGTCTCTCAATGTCCTCAAAAGTTCAGGCATTGCATTCCTTCCATACTAACCACATAAGGCATGCTGGTACCATATTCCAAACATTTGAAGAGTAAGTTCCCAACAAATTCCTCCAAGCAATAAGAAGAGAAACAATAGTATCCAGCATCACCCATTGAACCCCAAACATAATAAGGACCTCACTCCACAAAGCATATGCAAATTTACAATGAAGCAAAAGGTGCTCCACAGTTTCCTCATCACACCTACATAGACAACACCAATTAACAAAGGGGCAAGTTCTTCTTAACAAGGTTATCTATTGTAAGAATCCCACCCCTAGCAGCAGTCCATAAAAAGAAAGATACCCTTTTAGGTACCTTTACACACCAAATGCTTTGCCAAGGGAAAGAAACAGAATGGGCTTTCAATAAAGCAATATAAAAGGATCGCACATCAAAAACACCACTACAGTTCAACTGCCAAATCAAGATATCCTCATCCTCCCCCCTAGGTATCCTGGCAGAGACATGCTAATAGAAAGAATAAAATCTCCGCAATAAGCTATAGTTTTTGAGCTATAGTATTTTCCTAAATCACTTGTGTGGTTGAAAGTGATAGAGGCTAAATCTTTTCCACTCTATTCGATTATCCTAACCATTTGAATTTTTTAGATCATAATTTGTTAAGGGGCCTTTTGGATATTTCTAACATAATTGAGCTGTACTCTAGGAAGCACGGATACTTCATTTTTGCAAGTATCCGTATCTGATATGTATTTGTACCCAATACTTTTGGGATACCTTTGCATGTGCGTCACTAAGAGACATATAGCTTAACTAGTTGGCACCTCCTAGATTCACTTTATTATCCATAATTGTTCTTATATATGCTTAACAATGTCTTAAAAATATAAATATAAATAATTTTAATTAATTCCCCATATCATATCCTAGTTCTTCAAGAATTGCAGTATTTTCATATAAAATATCATATCATACCATACGGTCCATACCCGTTCCTGTGCTTCTTAGGTTGTACCCTTTTCTTTTTTTCATAATAAACAGAAAGGGATTCCCTATCAGACAAATGATTCAATTTCATTACAATAGTAGAAAAGGGAGATGCAGCTTTTACAAAAAGTCAAAACCACTTTTAACCCAAAAGATTTGTACAAGATGCTCTCAAGTTGACGCCAATGCTGATACAGCTTTTTATTTATAAAAAATAAAATAAAGAGTTTTAGACCTAAGGAGAGGAAAAAGGATATTATGTATCCGATACACCATATAACATCCCCCAAGGGGAAGGGGGGAAGGGGGAGATTTGAACTTAGAACCTCCATTTCATGAGACATGGTCCCTAGCCAATTCTGCTGCCCAATAGGTTTGTTGATACAGCTATTTTTAGCAACTAAAAATAAAAAGTAGTCTTACAAAAAAATGATGATAATAATAAATAAAAACCAAGGATATTTGAGAAATGAGTTCAGGATAAATAATAAATAAATAGGAAAAAATTTCATGATAGCAAATTTAATTCAATGCTCTATCATATAAATGAATCAAGCAGTAAGCTGCAATACACAGCATACTTATTTTTTACTTAGACAACAAAACAACAGTTCTACTGTTTAGCACAAGGAGTGAGGTACCTGACCTTGACCCATATTTCTCGCCTGATAGATTTACATCCTGGACAAATTTCATTCAAAATCTTTGCAACTTCCGATAGAAAATAAGGGTGGAGTATAGTGCATGGGAATTTAATATGCCCAAAATGACCTTGAAAAGACAATAAAAGCAATAGTTTAGTACAATTTCAAGTAAAAGTACAAGGAAAAGGAGTTACGTGGCATAATTTTGGCATCACATGCCCATTACACCTTCACAGTGTTTTAAATCTTTGGCACCACATGTCGAGCATTGACAGGATGGATTTGGGAGTCCCAACATAGGATCAGTGACCTCACTGACTGAATTAATTGCTAGACCAGACATCTTCTCCTGTTACAGTATCACAATGTTAAAAAGTTTCATTTGATTTGGAAAAAAAATTCTTAGTAGTTTAAAACCATCATCTAATTAACCCCTAAAAGATAAACCAAAGGAATGATCAGTAATTTCAATCATTCAATGCCAAATGCTAATAGGACAAATACTTTGTTAAAAGCATCATTTTCATATCCAGAAACACACGTTACGAAAAGAACAGCCAAAGGAGGAATTGATAAATGACACTTAATATGAAATAAAAGTAAACAAGGATTGAAGACTATGGTGTATTGGGCAAGAGCGGAATGAACAAAGCTTTGGGGATTCTAAAAGAAATTTGCCTGATCTTAAGCTGTCTTTCTTTAAAACCATATTGGATTGGATGTCAGTTGTGGGTTCTTTATCACCATGTTCTGTTTCTGATTTGATTGGTTATTGTGACTTGCATGATTTATTGTATTGTTCCCGTTAGTATACTTGGGTGATCTTTTTTAGATAGAATAAAATTCATTATTTATCAATAAAAAAAATTCCTGCCAACCAAACAAATGAAAGTTATATTCCTTTTTCATCTTCACTCTTCTACTTCTCTATCCCTCCAACCAAACATGTGAGGCCAAACAAAAATCATTTCTTTCCCCATACTTTTCAATAAATACTCATACCCAATGCACAGAGTTCCCACTTTTGCAAGGTATGATAAGGGTGATAGGGTAAACAGCCTTAACCCCCAATTTTTTTTGGAGAGGTTGATTCATGGACTCGAACCCACGACATACCACTTTGGGTGGAAGGCACTTGTCATCACATCAATGCTTCTGACATTTTCTATCCCCCATTTTTCCATCCTTTCAATCAAAGTCTAAAGTACATTGACCTCCCCACCTAGAGATTGTATGGAATCACCACCAAGCCATGGAAACTCTCACAAGATTTTATTCATCAAAATCAAGGTACTCAATAATGTTTTTTGGAGCCTCTAAGTAAAACTAACTGAGTTGCACCATATCAACAACAACAACAACAAAGCCTTAGTTCCAAAAAATTTCGGGTCAACTATGGATCCATATCATATCAAGAAAAAAATTTGTAATCAATTACAAGAATAATTCAACTTGTAATCAATAAGGTCTAATAAACCAATTGAACTCAAACCTAATGGGTAGAGGGCCTCTATTGTCCAATCATGTAATTGGTGGCGTGCATCTAGTATCTGCACCACTATCCAAGTTTTCTTTTTAATCACATCACACAAACAAGTCATGTGACCATATGTTAGTGACTAAATAGGTCATGTGACTATTAACAAGTTTATGTGATCAAAAGCACACGTTGATGTGGACCCGATTTCCAGCAAGCTTTTTTTTTTTTTTTTTCAGTTTACTTATTAAAAGAAAATTAATATCAAGAATGCGGCCACAATCTCCAGTAAGCTAAAATGTCCATTTATTTCATTCCAACCAATACACCTAAGTAACATATATTTGCGTGTTCTATCAAAATTATATGAAGTGTCATCAATTTAATAAATTCACTAAAATCTGAACCTTACTCATCTTTGATTCCTCAGATTTATCCTATATCCAAATGTTCTCCTGGTAAATGTGGGCTGGGCAGGTTAATTAATTAACCCAACCCACAACCATATGAAAATGGAGATAAGTCACAATTTTATTTTTTTTAGTACCGACAGCTACTAATTTGCAAGGCATTCAATCTACTTGAATGAGTGATGCATCCAATCCACAGACTACAAAGAATGAATGAGTTTTCTTTATATTATATGTATGAGTAGTAAATTCATTTAAAATAAAAATTAACATATTGGTATACCAAAGGATCACCCCAAAAAAAAGAAATGAGAATGGATATTTCCTAGTTCTCAAAAAATCAACAACCAACATAGCATTAATCATGAAGAAGTGCTTACTGTATCTGTCTGAGTTGAAATATTAAAACTTATGCCAGTGAGAAGACCAGATGGGACTTGTTGCTCTTCATTCAATTCATTGTCCATGGGGCTTGGTGAAACAAATAAAGCAACCTATAGCAAACCAAAAGCATTAGAACAAGGAAGATCAAACAACCGTAAAAATTCACCATGTACAGAAATTAAGATAGTAGTAAAACAATCTGAATAAAACTTGACCTGTTTAGAAAGCCTGCTAAGAGTAAAATACAGAAGGCATAACAAGAAACAGCCACAATGCCTCTCCTTAACCAACAATGTTTACTTGCATGGCATGCCCAAGTACACACCCATAGTAAATTAAACCACTGATCGATTAATCTTAGACGCCTCAAGAAAATGCTAAGAATTCAATTGGAAATCAATAGGAGTCATGAAATAACTTCTGAGATCTTTTTATAAATATCTAAAAGCCATCTTCAACCAAAACCTGTCAGATATGCTTGCCTAAAGATGTTTGCTATCATAGTTGGTAGTCTCTTGTAGGGTAGCACTATAGGCCTAATTTCATGTCTCTCAAAAGCTCATACCACTACTCCAGTAACTTTACAGCCAAAAAGTTTTAGGGGGGAAGAAGAAAACACGCTTGTTAGTAAACATACAGTAAACCTTCCAAACATATTAATTAAAAAATAAATAAATAAATTAGACTAATGTGTAAGATGTAAACCCATTTCAAAAATTGCAAAGATTACCAAATTTTTGTTCATAAGAAACTTTGTGGTTTTCTAATTAAGGTCCTCTACACCATTTATTGGAATCACGTTGCTTAGGTCTCCCTCAGCAAGAAAATGTTAAACCATATCGCCAAAGATCTTCTGTTAGTGTGACCATGATATAGAAACTGAATAAATAAGTTACTTATACCTCCTAAAAATCTATCTCAAAGTTTAGTTTTAATCTTCCAAAGAATTTTTTTCCATAGGTAAACATCTTCAGTTTCTGAAATCAAGAGGTTATTCTTAGAGAAAACATAAACTCTAAAAGAGAATAACAATCCGTAAAACCCCAACACCGAGACTAATCAAAAAGACTATGCTGGCATAGAACTTTTAACTCTTCCAACATCTTCTCAGTGTTATATAACATTTTAAGAGGAAAGGCAAGATAATTGGCAAAGATTTTCTTGTATCACATGGAGGAAAATTAGTTATTAAGATACCTATAGGTTTATTATTCACCATTCCACCAAAGGCACTAAAAGGGTGAAAGGGTGACACTAGCAAGCAGATACCAACAATAAATTAAGGGCCTGATTGGTTTGATTTTTTTATAAGTGTTTCAAAAAAAAATTTAAAAACTGTTCTTGAGTTGAAACAAAAAATTGCTTAAGTCGTTCTCAAAGTAAGAAAAATCTTTAGAAAGATGCATCTCAAAAAACATTTTTAGAAAACCATAAAAACAAAAATCATATTTTTTAAGCTAAGTTCTCTGTTTGACCAAGCCCTTTGACTGGTGGAGAAGCCATGGGCAACCTTGATGGCAGGATGCCATGGCCGGAAAGGTCCCCACTCCCCTCAATCTTCCACTCCAATGCTGCCAACAACAAAAGCACAGGTGCCATCGGTGGTGGATAAAACAAAAACAAAAACAAAACAAAACAAAACAAAAAAACCAAAAAAAAAAAAAAAAAAAAAAACCCACACACACACACTTAGGACTGATCATAGGACCCTTGAACCAATTGTTTGACACCAATTCATACCACCAAATAACAAAACCATCATATTCTTTGTGTGAAACATTCAGGTGAGACCGAGCACAAACTGACTTCTTATCCCCAGATGCAAAACACTTGAGTGATAATAAGATTGGAATCTACCTAAGAGACCTGAACTTCCAGTCAAATGCACACCAACTAGTCTCCTCACTCATCAACATGAAAACAGACTATTCTCAATTGTCCTCCAAATCTTATACCTCTAATCTTTACTGGTTGGAAAGTATAGTTAATTTATGCAACATTTTCCTGGAAAGATGCCATTTCATACAATCAAGCTTACAAATCCTATCTTTCTTCTTATACCTCCATTTCTTTTCCTTTGGACACAAATCAGGGCTCTTTAAACTGTAAAGATCGTCTATAATTAAAAGAGAGCTCAGCTTCCATACTAAAAGTTGCAGCACAGAAACTCACAAACTACAACCAGACCTCACTCATAGAACAAAATCCAACAAGGTTGCGTCATCATCAAATCCCCAAACTCCACCAACCACAAAATCCGCCGCTGCTAACTCGCAAAAGCCCATTACCACCCAAAGTACATAACAGCCTTGTTCTAGATAAATTAGTCTCTACTTCCAAGAATGTATTTGTAGGAGGCCAGCAGATTCTGAATTCAGTTCTGATTGCCAATGAATGCTTAGACAGTGTAGTGAAGAGTCGTATTCCAGATGTGTTGTGCAAGCTTGACATAGAAAAGGCTTATGACCGCACGAATTGGAAATCTTTGTTTTACTTGATGGAGAGGATGGGATTTGGGGAGAGATAGAGACAATGGACGAAAGCTTGTATCTCTATTGTTAAATTTTCAGATTTAGTAAATGGGTCTCCAGCCAAATTCTTCAGTAGTTCCCGTGGCCCAAGGCAAGGAGACCCCTTATCACCTCTCCTTTTTCATCAGTTATGGAGGTGCAGAGTAGAATACTCAAGAAAACTGAGGAGGAAGGTTTTATTCGAGAATTTTGAGCAGGTGTGAAAGCACCTGCAGGGCTGAGTGTCTCACATCTTTTTGCTGATTACACAATTTTATTCTGCAATGCATCTAGGGAGCAATTGTTGTACATTAGAATGGTGTTAATTTGTTTTGAAGCTATTACAGGATTGAAAATTAATGTGGACAAGACTGAAATAGTCCCCGTAGAAGAGGTGGGCAGCTTGGATGCATTAACTGAGATTTTATGCTACAAAGTAGAGAGCTTGCCAATGACCTACTTGGGGATGCCGTTGGCGGCTCATTACAAGGCAAAGTCTGTATTAAACCCTATATTAGAGAAGATGGAGTGAAAATTAGCTGGCTGGAAGAGGTTATACTTAGTCTATGGGAGGTTAACTTACCCTTTTAAAGAGTAAATTATCAAGCCTAACAACATATCATCTATCTTTATTTACTATTTCCAAGTTTGAGGTTGATAGATTCGAAAAAATACCTAAGGAACTTCTTGTGGGGAGCTTTGGAGGATAAATTCAACTGTCCATTGGTACCCATTGGCGACAAGGGATAAGGTATGCTCTCCCATTGAGTTTGGTGGCTTGGGATTACAAGGATAAGGAGCTTTGATCAAGCATTACTTGGAAAATTCTTATGGCAGTCTTGGTATGAAGCCACTCATTTGTGGCGAGAGGTCATTGTAGCCAAATATGGTGAGGATAGAGGGGCATGGTGTACAAGGGTCAGTAGAGGGATGCACAGGTGTGGTTTGTGGCAGAGCATTAGAGTGGGTTAGGATAATTTTTTCCCATGTGTGGTTTTTGTGCTTGGGGAGTGCAAACAAATACGGTTTTGGTATGATCCTTGGAGTGACCATCTTCCTATAAAGGATATATACCTTGATCTATTTGATTGCTCAGCAGATAAGGGTGCTTTAGCCTCTAACGTGTTAGACCCCCCATACCCAGGGGACATTAAGAAGTTGTAATTTGTGTTTTCATTGGGATATTCATGATTGGGAGATGAAGGCAGTGTGCTCATTCTTAGATCATATTTATACAAAATTGCCTAGGGGGGTGGGGGATGATAAGTTGCAGAAGTTAACCGGGATTGGTAATTTCAATGTTTGCTCTTTTTATAATGTCATCTGTGGAACTAATACTCACTCATTTTTATGGAAGAATATTTGGCATGCCAAGGTCCCTGTGGGGTGTCATTCTTTTTGTGGTCAGCTGCATGGGGTATGATTCTCACAATTGACAACCTCAACAAGAGGGAATTATTGCTAGTCAATTGGTGTTGTTTATGTCAATGCAATGGAGAAACGATGAATCATCTTTTGATCCATTGTGAGGCTCATGCTTTATGGAGTAAATTATTTATGATCTTTGGGATTCATTGGGTGTTGCCGGACAAGGTAGCATCCCTTCTCTTTGGTTGGCGCAACTGGTTTGGGAAACATTCTTCGAATGTATGGAATTTGGTGTTGGCTTATGTGATGGTTAATGTGGAAGTAAAGAAACAATCACACTTTTGAGGAAATTGAGAGACCTATTGATCAATTGAAGACTTTGTTGCTCCATCCCTTGTTTGATTGGTCTAGGACATGGGGTTTTACTAATTGTACTTCAATTTCTGATTTCCACCTTTCTCTTAGATTTTCTGATTAATTTACTTGTACTTTTCCAAGGTGCTTTGCGTTCACCATCATGAACATAGAGTAGCCCTTTTCATTTACAATAAAATTATATTACTTATCCAAATATGTATATAAATACATACATACAGACATACGTGTGTGTGTGTGTCTATAAAACCCCTTCAAATCAGCTGAATCCCCATAAATCCACCACCACCCTTCATTTACAGCTAGCACTGATCACCCACGTTACTTTCCAAGCCACCATAGCCCATACTGCCCACAAGTTGCACCATTTAAAGCCACTCATCACCAACAAACCCATCAAGAAAAGCTCTGATCCACCAACCTAAACCACTGAATCACACCTTAGTGGAGTCCAAACAGACATCGGAGGTGACAAATCGCCTTTTGTCTAGTTCTTCACCGAAATTGTTTCTTTTGTTCTTCGCTAGAATCACCAAGACGAAGGAGTGAAATGGGGTTGATGGATTTTGAAGGAGCAATCACTATTGTGGTTTTGGGAAAAGTTTTCAAAACACCCAAAATCATTTTAGAATTCCCTAAAAACTGGTCAACAAACTGTTTTTTAAGTAATTTTTAAAATAGAAAACACAAAACGCCCAACCAAGCTTTTTGAGTAGTTTTTAAAATTGAAAATAAAAAATAAATAATAATAAAAACCCAACCAAACGCTCTACACCTAGATATAGGGGTAGCAAAATTGGACACGACCTGTGAACCCGACACGAAATTAGCAGGTCATGGGTTGAGGCTTAATGGGTTAGTATCATATTCGGGTTAACATAACTAACCCATTTAATTAAATGACAATTTACCAATATATCCTTCAAATCCTAAGTATATAAACTTATTAGTTGTGGTTTATTTTCTTTGACATATGATGATTGATTATATGTGATATTGAGATATTTTTTAATTTTGAATGATTATTTGTAATGCAGTTATTCGTTAGTTCTGAATTTTATATTAAAAATATTTATTTTTTTGGTTTTTCATAGTTCAATTTGGTTAATACTAAATTTTCTTCTTCTCATTTTGATAAAATAAGAAAAACAAGTCAACATGATTGATCCATTTAATAAATAGTTCATGTTAGGATTGAAGAATCTTGACCCATTTAATAAATATGTCATGTTAGTGTTGACCTATATTGTCGGATACTCATGAGTCAACACGACACAAACCCGACATGTGAACACGAATTGCCACCCCTACACCTAGACAAATTGATTTCTTTTAAAAAACAAAAGAAAAAAATGAAAGCAGGTTTTAAAAAGTGCATCTAATTAGGCCCTTAGATGTCAAATATCCAAGTTTTTTCGATATCCAAAGGAAACAATTTGGGTTTAATTTGTTCAATTATGGTAATAGAAATGATATAGCATCTAGAATCACCATCCTTAATTTCTCCTAATTGTGATATATATAAGCTAAGGAATTTATTCAATAAACTATACTACGCACTATTGGAGTAATTTCAACTATATATATAATTAAATAATTTTTTATAGCCAGATATATATAATTAAATAATTTTTTATTCAAACCACATACATGGGACACCACAAATGATGCCATTACCATTTGGCTATCAATTGAATCCAACTACACAATTTTTTGAGAAATCCACATATCAGAAGAGAATAAAAAGGGGCTAACATGTGGTATTAGTTATGGCACCAACAACCTAAAACCAACAAGTACTACAAAACAAGAAACTTTTTTTTTTCCTTTCTTGGTGTTAAAACCACATCAACTAATGAGTTACAGACCAATAAATCACTTCAGAAAACAAAATTAATGGAATCTCATCTATTACTACTAAGGTCAATAGGAAAAGGAGTAACATAGGAATACTCACTTCATTAAACCAAGCATGAAAGGCATCTACTAAAGCTTTTAAAAAAATTTTAAAAAAAAAAGGAAATGAGCATGTGTCTTAATGTCATGTTATACGGCCACTTTGTGATGAAAGTGGTACTGATGTCATGATCCAATAGGGTGTAATGCAGGGCAGAGCTGACTTAAATTACATGTCCTTTACTAATTTTGTCCTCTCCCCTATATGATCTTACAACAAACGTGAAGATAATAACAGAACATACAAGTACTGTCTCACGTAAAGATAATAACAGAACATACAAGTACTGTCTCCCCTATATGATCTTACAACAAACGTAAAGATAATAACAGAACAACATACAAGTACTGCCATGACGGACAATCGAACTTGTGGACATGTCCCAATCTAGAAATTGAACACATGTTCAATCAAACTCATAAATTCGAATTTGCTCACAAATCAGGGTAATGAAACTTACTCAACAGTAAGACAACAGCAAACCATTATTAACAATAAAGACACATCATAAATGCAACTCACTGATTGATCATTTTTTTCTTTTTATAAGTAACTCGCCGATTGATCAAATAAGAAGAAATACATTATCCCCTACTTCTCAAATACTGAAATGTAGGTAAAATTAAGTCTACAAACTTATGATACTAGCAACATCACACAAGCTATTATCACCAACAAGCAACAAAACAAGTCTCCCCATCCCCACATAAAACATAAACTACCATTTTCACACGTCAATCACTTAGCTATAACAATCACATTAATTCATAAACCCATGTAGCAGACAGAGCACAGATTAGCTCATAAGTTCACTTATCAAATAAAAACACCAATCATAACCGCAACAACAACCGGTAACACACACCGGAAACCCCATTCGCAGAACAAATTTACTAACAGTAAAAATTAAACTGATCAGTAAACACAAATTTTCTATTCACATTGTCCAAAGCTCAGTTCTTTAACCCTTCAAAAATCTCATGAATAAACTCAGCACTACATGCAACACACTGAACACAAAACCCCCATGCACATTGCAAAAAAAAAAAAATACCCTTCAATTTTCCAATCCCTCATAAACCCAGAAACCATTATCACATGCAAATCCCAAAAGATGATGAGGAAAAAAAAAAAAAAAAACCCCACAATCACCACACAAAAAAACCCAACTCCACATTCAGATACCAAATAAAGATACTAAATATTTACCAAACAGAAAATAAACATGCAACATTAATCAAAGAAAAACTATTAAAAGAAATTAACAATTCAAGAACAAAGCTTCAAAAAAAGAAAGGAAAAAGTTTTACTTACCTTTTTTTAGGAGTATGTGCTCTTTATTAATGGAGACTCTCTGCTCTTGCTCTTGCTCTTGCCCTTGCTCTGCTCTGCCCTGCCGGACCACTTTTGTGAAAACAGAGAACAGAGAGAGAGAGAGTGCCAAACCAAAACCCAAATACTCTCTGCTTTATTTTATGAGAAGGGGGGTTTTGGTTTTGGTCTGAGCGAGACTTTAGATATGCACAAAGACAAAAAAGTGAGTAAAGCCTAGGACAGTGTTGTAAATAGTCCGGAAATTGGGGGCAAAGCCGCAAAGAGACAGATATCGATATATTCGGGTTTCTGTAAGGTGAGATAAGAAAGAATTTCACGGAGAGAGAGAGAGAGAGAGAGTGAGAGTGTGAGATGAAAGGGTTAAATATAAAGTTTTGAGAGTTTTAACGCCGCCGGTTGGTGTTCTACTGAAACCAAAAGACAAAGACAAAATTATTGAGTTCAAGACCACAAGACCGATAAATTTGGTTTTGGTTTGTCTGTGTCAGCTCGGCTATATAATGCTACTTGTAGATAGCCATTGTTTTCTCTCCTTAGTTTTTATTTCGAGGGTGGCCTTTTTTGTGATAACCATTTTATTTACTGAAAATTTAGAAGAAATTATTATGTATACTTCATATGGTTTGTTTTTAATGACCTACCTATCAAGAGTAAGTCGAGAGACATGCTCAAATTTACTGTATACTTAAGTATCCTTTTGTTATTCGTGCACCTTTTTTTTTTTTTTTTTCTCAATACTTATGATAATGGTTTCATGTGATAATGTTGAAATTCAACCATAAGTTGACACTTTCTCAAAAAAAAAACAATATATATATATATATATATATATTGTGAAATTGAATTTGGGTTTGAGTGTGTCCATAGGTGAACTAACCTAATAATTATTTGCACAAAAAATGATGGGTGAGAGGATATAATCAAGGAATGTTGCTTACCTCTAGTACTTTTTTAACTAGACATGTCATTTTGTTTTAAATATACACAAACGACTCTACGTGCAAGCCAGGGTGGTCACAAGCCCACCCTGACTTGCAAAAAATTGCATATACACTTGTCAAAAAAAATTATAGGTTAAACTAACATTCTGTGACCACCTTAATAAAAATGTTGAATACCCTTCCTTGAGAATTACAAAATGTTGGGTTCAACAAAAATAAGAATAATGCAACATTCACAATATTTTCACAATAATTTTACAACAAATCTAATGTGGTAAGCTATTACTGATTCTAATTTGAGTTTAATACTGATATTATTTTTTTATCCACCAATAACAATTTTTTGCATAAGATTTATTATAAAAATATTGTGGACATAGCATTACTCCAAAATTAATTCTGCCCCCTAAACATAATCCTTAATCCCTTTTATAAAATATAAAAATTAAAAAAAAAAACTTAAATAACAATAATAAATATTAGTCCAAATAACAACAAACATAAACCAAACAAAAACAAGATAAGACCAAACAACAAGAAGTGATCTAATTATTCAACAAAAAGACTACTATAAAACAAAAAGATAAAAATTGTTAAACATTCCAATTTGTAGCTCATTCAACCTATTCAATAAAAATAATCTCTAATTTCATATTTCCCTAAAAAATGGTACCAAGAAAAATATTGTGGTTGTCAGTTCTCCTTAATAATGATAACAACTATATTCTTTTTTGGCTTTACAGTCATAACAATTTTACTCTCCTTAGTGATTTGACTCACAATTGGAGCAAATATTCAAGTTATGGCTTTATTAAATTATGTATAATTTAAATTTCTTAGTGACCACTCTAAAAAAAATTCCTAAAACCGCCACTTTAAACATACAATGACAAGTGGTAGTGGGTTTTAATCTCCATCTTTTATTTGATTAGTGGATGATGTGATAGTCTCTCATTAAAACAAAATGAGATTCTTTTTTAAAATGTAGCGGAGGTAAGCCCAACCCATAACCAAGAGCCTTCAAGAAGCTTTTTTTTCTTTTTTCTTAATTAAGTTGTTTAGAATTCTTTGAGAATCTAACTATTTCTAACAATTCATAGGAAAAATTGGGTTCAAATCCATCATCCCACTTATTATTGTAAGGGAGAAAAAAAGCCTAATACGCTAACGCACAATTTGTTTCACTGTAAAATATTTTACAAAAAATAGTTTTAGCATTTTTCTGTATTTGTTTCATTGTAAAACTTTGTTAAACCTGAAAATATTTTCCATTAATTGTAAACTCTTTTGTAAAAAGTTGTAAAATATTTTACTTTTAAAAACTTGGTAAAAACATTTTACAAAACACACATAGTGGCTCTCTCCTCTTATCTGGTGGCTAGGTCATCAGTCTGATGGCCAAAGCTGGTAGTCCAACAACCAAAGCCAACGGCCATGCAATTGATGTCGGACCACCATATTGCCACCTCCGATGGCCAAGTCACTGACTTTTTTTTTTTTTCTTGAAATCTTTTATATGTCACACCAAACTCCAAAAATATTTTCACAACCAAACAAATGGGGCCTAAATTTTTAAGCATTGAATCTCAATGATTTTACAAAATTTTGACAGTGCAGCTTTTGAATACTAATATTGTAGAATTTTAACCGGAGCATTTTGTGAGGACAAAAATATAAAGTGTAAGTACTTGGTTAGGGGAAGAAGTGTAACAGAAGGCTACAATTATTAACTTGTCTTTGCTTATTATGGTATGTACTACTCAAAGTTGTTGTTGATTTGAGACTGATGAGTTGTTTGGTGCAACCAGCCAGGTTGGTCATTTGCTCCAAGTGTTGTCCGAAAGCTAAAATTGGGGTTGTGACTGAAATTATTGCTATTAATTGGGTGCAAAAAAGTAAGTTTCAGTTAACTTATCTAGTAAAATATGATAGTTGAATAAGAGATTTATGATTCAATTATCCTCAACACCAAAAATCGATTAGTATATTGGTCTGATGATAAAGAGTTATTATTGGGAATATACTTCATAAGTTAAAAAAAATTAAAATTAAAATAAATAAAAGAAACCTTAGTGCAAAAAGGCAATAAACATGTGAAGTGCCTTTGAGGCAATGTTTTTTCTTTTCCCCTTTTTTTTTCTTGGCTATTAAAGGGAGAGGCAAATTTTAATACAAGTACTTAGCACTTTTCTTTTCTTTCTTTTTCTTTTTTTTTTAATTTTTGTCTCCACTCTGTTTTTGAGAGCTTTTTGACTTTGAGTTATTGGCTCACTTGTGGGGAGACACAAACGCCACCCTACGCACTTTTTAAAGCTAATTTATTTTCTTTTCCAAATATGGGTACCTAATACATTTTATCGTGTGCTTTATTATATATATGCCTTTTGATATAATTGACCTATCAATCATGGACTCTTTAAGCACTAAACAGCTGAAGCCACGCCGTATGGTTAAAGTTTGAATTGAAATTTTAATCATTATTACAATATTAATATGATACGGTCATGTCAGTTTTGATAGGATACTGTTCCATTATCAGTTTTTCATATAATTAAATTATCACGGAGAAGAGAACAATATAATATTAATACGACATGGTCATTTAAATTTTGATAGGATATTGTCAGGAGAGTTCAAGGGTTAGGCAGCTTAGGCCTAGGTCTAAGGCCCCAAAATTTTTTTTTTTTAAATTGCTTGATAAAAAAAGGTTAATTTTATTATAAAGATGTCCAAAATTATAGAATCATGTTAGAGATATTATAATTTTTTTTTTGCTACCAATTATACATAAATTTAAACATTCATTTATTAGGTGATTAAACATTATAAATTTTATATATAATTAAATTATCATGAAAAAAACACTATAATTTTATATATAATTAAATTTAAACGACAGAGTCATTTAAATTTTGATAGGATATTGTTAGGACTGCCCGCTCGGGACCCGTTTGATAAGAGATTTCTAGTAACGTTGTTGTTATTTTGTAGAAATACGTGTGAATGAAAAAATATGTGGAAATACGTATGATGTTGTTTAAACACTAAACACTGTTGTTTAAATAGAGATAACAAACACCCCCTCAGGGGTTAGGCAACTTAGGGTTAGGCCTAAGGCCCCAAATTTTTAAAAGATTTTGCTCAATAATATAAAAATGTCAATTTTATTATAGAAATACCCAAAATTGTAGAGTGACGTTAAAGATAGTACAAATTGTTTTATTACCACTTATTAAAAAAAAAAAAAAAGTCAAACATTCATTTATTAAGTGGTTGAACATTATAAATTTTCCATGTAATTAAATTATCATGAAGAATATAATATTATAATATTAGTACGACATAGTTATTTAAATTTTGATATGATTGCTGATGATGCCAAAAATCACCAGTGAGCCGTACGGTCCTTACGTGCTTTAGACAGAACCTGTGAAACAGAAATAAAGAAGACCTTGCAAAGAGTAAATATCATCCAAAGGTTAAGTTAGAGAACTTTCACAATTCTAAAGTGTCAGAGCTGGGGTAAAATTATGCGTACCTTAGTTTGTGAGAGTTTTAGGGCTTTTATAGTAGTGTAGAGCTGACATTCATTTCTTGGTGGGAAATGTCTTTTCTTATAGGGAAGATCCTCATTAATACACGAATCTTGTAGGATCCATTCCTTGTAGGGACTCTCTTGACTAGGGTTAATCATCGGGTGTAAGATATTTCCTTGTATAGATATCTATGGGGGTCAAGCAAGGCCACGCTGGACCTATCATAGGCTTCTTCATTCTCGTCGGTTCTCTCTTCTCGTCGGCCTTTGGATCCGTTTGAAGTTCCCCGTCGTCTTGTACAGATGTCGACGCTCTCATACCTCCATCTACGTGCACAGAGCCGACGAGTTCATTGGAGTCGTCAACTTCCTCGTATGTAAACGAGTTTACTTCCTTTTGAGAACACCCTTATTAATTGCCAAGGTGGCTCAAGGGTTGGGCAACTTAGACCTAGGCCTAAGGCCCCAATTTTAAAAATATCTTAATCTGTAAAAAATAAATAAACAAAAGGCAACTTTTATTATAAAGAGGCCCAAAAATGTAGAATAATGTTAAGAGTCTTAGAGATGCTATAATTTTTTTTACAAAAAAAAAAAAATTTTCATTTATTAAGTGGTTGAAACTTACTAATCACATTTATTGCCACATCAAATCACATTTATTGCCACATCAATTTGTGTGTTTTATGTAGTAAAATTTATAGTAACTTTAGCATTTTTCAAGATTGTATGATAATAAGTGACTTCAAAAAAAGTTGTGTACTATTTTTCTCACCTCCAAAATACTATACCAACAAAAAAAATCCATCCAATTGAAAATCAAAAACTTTTTAGGGGAAAAAATTATTTTCATGCTTTAATTTTTTTAAAAATTTGTTTGTAACAAATTATATTAAAAAAAAATTCAAATATTCATTTATTAGGTGGTTGAAACATATCAATTACATCCATTGCCATTTACAACATCAAATTGCATTTATTACCACATCAATTTGTGTACTTTACTATATTGTAAAGTTTGTTGTGACTTAGAACTTTCCAAGATTGTATGATAATAAGTGGTTTAAACCAAAAGGTTGTGTACCATTTTTCGCACCTCCAAAAAAGTCTCCAAAATATTATACCAACAAAAACTCAACCCAATTGAAAATCATAGACTTTTGGGGGGAGGGGGGGGGGGGGGGAATTGTTTTGATGCTTTAATTTTTTTAAGCCAATATATATTCTACACAATAGATTGTCAACATTACCCGCCTAATCTCTGGCATGACTACACACCAAAGAACATCTGTTTCTTTCTTAACACACAAATCAAAATTTATTACAATGCATTGTTTTATTTAAGATAAAGTAAACTGTTGTTTTAACATAATAATATATTTTTTTTAAATTGTTAAATTTTATTCTTCAACCATGACACTTAATTTTGCATATGAAATTAATTTTAGTTTGGTTAGTATTGATTCTCACACACACACACACACACACACACACACACATTCATATAGTATTCCTCAAATTGACCTTGATTTCATTCGTATTAAATAAATTTATTGAATTAATATTTAAATATTAAGGTCTCGCTTAAAATTATTGCCTTAAGCCCCCAAATATATTGAGCTAGACCTGGATATTGCTTTATTATAAATTTTGATATAATTAAATTGTCATCTTATATATTGGAAAACTAATACAACAAAATTTGATTTATTTTGTTAGAATTATTCGATATTTAATTGGCTTTTGTCATAGATTGTTTAAAAGGGAAAAATTAATGGTTGCCTTAAAGGCATTGATTTAAGAAATATTTATAGACAATTTTATGGGAAAAAAAAAGTAATTAATTTTTTTGACAATTTTTAGTATTTTTGTCAAATACCTGGACACTCATTAATTAGACAATTTTTAAATTTCAAAATACTAATCAATGATTGTGACACCACCTTTTTAATATCAATAAATATTGTGTGGGGGGGGGGGTTTGAAGATCAAAGAGGATTGGGCCTAGATAATCACAGAGAGGCCCAATTTTGTATTGATAAAAGAAAATATAGGCCCAAACCGAGCATTGTGGGCTAAAGGGAAAATGATTTGGCCCAGAAAATACCTGTCTAAAAGCAAACCACATTTTGGTATTCCGAGAAGACCAGCCCGAGGAAAGTTTGTACCAAGAACCTAGGCTGAGGAGAAAGGCAAACTTGGAAACATGGATGGACAATTGAAGACTAGCAAGTTACTCATATGATACTATTTGACGAAGGAACAATGGAATCCCCAAGTGAAAGTTGGAGGAAGCTTCTTGAGAAAGTAGCTATCTCATCCACATTAAATGCACTACACCAACTAGTCATACTGCATTTATGGTTGAATGACCCTCCTGAACAGTGTTTCAACAGCTTGTTATGTTCACATCTCAATCTCAAAAGGAGAGGAAAGGAAGAATGGGACAAGTATCCCACTAGGGAAATCATTTGGCCTACAAGTGGACGGCTAAGATGGTTGCAATCAGGGGCGGAGCCAGGGGGGCTCGAGGGGGGGCAGTTGCCCCCCCTGGCTCGGCAAAAAAATAGTTGGGTGGCTTTTAAATTTTAGTAAGAAGAAAGTTTGTATTTGGTTTGACAATATATCCATCTCAAAGTTGCATCTCTTTCTGTTTTTTGGTAGTAAAAAGTGCATCTCTTAAGCCTTAGAGAGCAAATAATTGCCACGTAGCTTTGGCTTGGGGTTGGCCTGGCATGCATATAATAGCCAACTAGCTTTGGCTAGGACTTAGTGTCAATTCTCCACTTCACCATGTGGATCCTTACTAAAAAAAATTCTTTATGTAATAATTATCCTACTTCATAAAATTTTGTATAATAAACCAAAATTTTGAGATAATTATATAATAACACAAAATTTCGTTAGTTGTATTTGGTGTTTATACTTAATTACTAAAAATATTTTCATTTATAAGTGGAATTTTTACTTTTAAAAAAAAAAAAAAAAAAAAATTCCTTTACAACTACCCAACATGTATGTAATATGTGTGTGTTTCAATATACATGCATAGTGTATATAAATTTTGCCCCCCCTGGAGTCAAAACCTGACTCCGCCACTGGTTGCAATCATCCTATAAATAGAAAAAAACTCTTTATGTGTCGCAAATCTGAAAAAAGATTAAGTTAAGAGAAAATATTATAAACAGCATTGTAATACCTTCATCTATATTGTTATTATCCTTGTATATTAGTCTTTGTCGGACCGATCGAGGAAAGTTTATAAAAGAGAAGTAGTAGTTATTTTTCCATAACATCTTCTAATCAAATATTTTTATCATGAGTTCCTTTTATATTGTTAAAGAATTAGCTTTTAGATCTATCTCTTCAAATTAGTTGTTTCGATTAGGAACTAGTCCCAAAGGGTAATTGTTTTTTAGCCCATACATATTTATTTATAAATTTATTTTAAAATTTCATTAATTGAGAAAGAGTATTTAAACCTCGTTGGGAAAAAAAAAGGCTTTGTCAGATGATTCACTTCTAAATCAGACTTATAAGTAGACATGACAAAACGGGCGGGCCGGGTCGGGTTAATTGGGTTACGGGTCAGGTTGACCCGTATTTTTCGCATGAATTTTTTTTTTTTTTTAAGAAAACATGTATTTGCCATTTAGAAAGTCATGCAATATATTACTTGATGTAAAATGCATTACTTTGAATTCACCACTTATATCAAGAATAAATTACACTTATTAATACTTATTCAATAATTTTAAAATTATACAAATCCTAACATTACTATCTAAAACAAAATAACACAAAGATAAATAAAAAAAATATGCAAGTTTTATTTTTACACAATATCAACATCCCAAAATATAAAACAAAATTACAAATGACTTATTAGATAATTCATTTGATTAAGAATAAAAACATATAAGAAATTTACAATCTTGAAAATTAATTTTATAATCTATTGTCAATTGTGGTTGGCACTCTATTTCAATTTGAGATATATATTAAAATTTGATTGTTTACTTATTTATTCGTGGTCTCTTTTATGAATATCATATTATTGTTAAGCAATACACACTCTATGAAATATCATAATTTATTTTGAAAAGCCGTTTATTTTGGATATAAATTGTTAAAAAATAGGTCTAAGCATTCATAATTTATGTTAATTTGATACTTTAGCTTCACTATTTTCACACTTGTGAATGTTTTTCATACATGTATACAATTTTAAATCTATGTTTTTAACTGTACTGTAACCAGATTATTTTGACATGTACTTTACTATTTGATATTTAAAAATCTTGACTCATTACAGAATGCTCAATCATTCATCTTTCAATTAATTTCCATATAGTTATGTAAATGTCTTAATTGTTTCCTTAAAACTCACAACAAACAATTAAACCAATATTTTCTTTATTTTATTTTATTTTTACAAACAAAAAGTTTTAAAAAATGGTTCGGGTTGGGTCAGGTTGACTTGTAAAAAACACGGATCGGGTCACGGGTTGACTCTTTTTTGCTTCAGGTCAGGTAATTTTTGAGTCAGGTCAGATTAAAAAATTCTAACCCGTTTTGTCATGATTACTTACAAGTGGGTTTTTCTTATTTTCTTTTCTTTCTTTTGGGGGGTGGGGGGGACCATATATAATAAATCGGTTAAAGCTTTATGCCTCTTGCTAGCATAAAGATTTATGAAACCAACAAAATCTTTTGTTATACTTTTATCTGAAATTCTTTTTAGGGGACATAGGGGGACGGGAGGGAGGATTTGGGGAGTAGATTATTAGCCCAAATTCCCAAGTTTACTTGTGATCACAAACTCGAATTCCAAAGATCAATACTAAAATATTGTAGCCATCTAAAAATCCAAGACAAACCAACCTAATTTAGCTTACTAAAACCATGATAACAGGCAAAGTGGCTTACTTAATTATCATTGGTTTGGTGGAATGGCATTAAGGCAACACTTTATCTCGTTTACAAATTAAAAATATATATTAAAAAAACAAAAACACTTTATCTCATTAAATAAATGCATAAGAAATATCACCAACCAAGATTTTGCATTGAATACGACTAAACCCAAAGTTGGGGCATGGTGCACCAAAAGGGTGTAGTACTGTAGTTGACCACTACAGTACACATTGACCAACCCAAATGTTATAGTGGTAGTTTTGTTGTTAATAAGAATTTGAAGGGCATTTGTTTATGTTCTTATTACAAGAGGTTAAAGCTACAGTCAAAGGGTAAAATTGTAAAATCACAAAAGGCATTGGGTTTAGCAAAAGGCTGTGACTTGGCAGTGATTGGGTTAAATGCAAGCCGTGTGGGCTCAGGGCCTTTTGGTCAGAATTAGAAATATAAAGATTTTTCTCAGATAGTGCAAATAGATAAAAAATAAATTAAAAAAACCATAATAATAATAAAGTTTGCTTTCTAAACTTTTTGAAACCAAAACAACAAAAGTGTTTCGCTGCTATATATTCCCACCACAACTTTTTGCCACTTGAGGCCTGAGAGACAGCGAAACAGTAACTTTTTTCATTGATATGACTATAATTGGACATGAAAACGAAGAATGAGTGTTAAAAAAAAAAAAAAGTGTTGAGTGGGAGATAGTGATGTTATGGAAACGACACACAAGTGAAGTAAATGTGGGGAAAATACAAAGTAATAGTAAAAAACTAAAAATACAAACCGTCAAGACGTTGTTGAGTCGAGGAATGGTGTCAACGTGGCACACATGCACTTGATGAAAGGTCGTCATGGTTAACTTTGTTTCTAGTACTTTTTTTTTTTTTGGCTAAGCTAAACACTTTTTTTTTTTTTCCTAGTCCTTTATTTTAGAGGCTAAGATGGGAGTTGTATAGGCTTAGCTTCTCTCCAATAATTGGTAGTGCTTTCCTAGACCTGTCTGATGTCTGGGTCAGATTGAAATTGACCCATTGTTTAGTGCACTTTGCTTTTACTAGTCACTACATCAACACGTGATAGAATTCATCTACCAAATTTTCCTTTTTGTTTTGCATTTGATAGAGCTCGATTCTATAGGTATTTACGAATAAATAAGAAGAAATATATAAGAAAGTGTTGAATTCAAAGAAAAGAGGGTGAAGGATAGGATAGAGTAGGAAAAAAAAAAAAAAAAAAAAACTAAAAGGGGTTGGAAGGTGAAGAATCAGGGGATAATGATGGCATTTGACAGGAGATATGAAAATTTTTGGAAAAATAATAAAGTAGATTCTTCTTCTCTTGTCGGGGACTTAGGAATTGGGAATATGAAAGAAAGAAAAAAACAAGAACAAACAAACAAAGCAAATGAAATATGATGGCATTTGGAATTCGGATTAGGTTTTCCTTTACAAAGTTTTTTTTTTTTAAAAAAAAAAAAAAAAAAATCAAATGCATTAAGGATATTTGATTTAGAAATTATTTTTAAAAATATTTATAAAAAATGATAAAATAATTAATTTTGTTGACAATTTTTATATTTTTCATAAAAATAGTATCAAAAATTTCTTAATATAATTTATTAATAATTGTCTTAAGAGTATCCGTTAATATAATCATTTTTTTATTGAAAATTAACAAAAGTATAATTATATTTTAAAAAATAAGATTTAAATTTTTTTACATAAACATAAATTTTTTTTTTAAAAATCCAAGGCCACTATAAATTAAGATTAAATTTCTTATTAGGAATGATCACATTCACATATCTTTTTTTTTTTTTTTTTTGTCTCATTATTTTTGCCTTTGAGCTTCAACCACATCTTATCTTAGAGGAAAAAATCAGTGGAATAGTGGATTCGGAAGATCTTTCTGGGGGACCTTGGTTAACCTTAACCGTATAAATATTTAATCTTATATATGATATATGTATCAATTGTAAATTGAATATAGTAATTTTATATCTAAAATGAATAAATATCACTTATTCTTGTAAAAAATTTAATGTTTCAAACTTACATGCTTAATTTTCTTTTTCTTTTTAAAGTTAGGTCATTATCATTTATATGTAAAATAATTTGTAGAATTCTCTTGGCACAATTACATTTTACACCTTTTATCTTTACTCAAAATCCAATTCAGTTGGATAACTTTTTTTCCCCTCATTTCGGTCCTATAATTTGTTCTCACCACAATTTATTAAGAAAAAGAAGGAACTTAAGCCTAAAGGCTACCCGGGTTCAATCAATCACCATCGTATAAGCTTGTTCCTTCTTTGATATAATCCTTCTATTTCGTCATGTCCATATTGGCGTTAAGCTGACCCATAAATGATGTAATTTTGATATTTTTGAAATTGTTTTAAATTAAAAAAAAAAACTAATTACATTTATTTGAGAATTTTTTTTTTGATGTTTTGTATTATTTCAATTATTAAATTAAAAAATACATAAACTAATTAAAAGTATTTTGATATTTTTCAAGAAGAGAGAGAGAGAGAAAGAGATGTTGTGTCCTAGATTGCAACCTAGGACAAAGAACAATGGTAAGAACAAAGTTTCTCTCCAACTAGTTTGGAAACAAACTTTTCAAATTTCTCATATATCTTTTTTTTTGTGAATTTTTGAAAATTTTATTATTAAATTTCATGTTCCTTATATTCTTAATATGCATATTGTAAGGACCGTGTTTTGATCCCTGGCCCAAAAGGTAAATGGATCCAGGCCCAACAAGCCCAATACAGTGAATTTGTAGAGAATGAGTTAGAAAACTAGGCTATAATGAATAAGATAATAGTTAAGCCGGATTCCTTTTTTTTTTTGGAGAAACACAGTTAAGATGGATTCAAAAGACAATTAAACATAAGTAGTTTGGATTTTTCTAAGTAAATTCAATCCTTGGCACAATCTGAGGAGATCAGTTCTTGTATATATCAATTTAAAATGTTTACAGATCTAGTTCGATTGTTACAAACCTTTCTTTTCTCTCATTTCTGATCCCTTTCTTTCAGGATCTCTCCTTTAATTTATACTATCTCTTCCTTCTTATCTTCACTCTACATGTGGACAGTAGATTGCTTATGTTGATATTTTTTCCATCAACACCCTCCTGAAATCTTTGGGGGTAGCTGTAAGGCTGAACAAACACTGTTCAAAAATCACTTTTTCATTAATGCGGCCAAACAGTTAGCTACAGAGCGTTCAATGCGATCGTAGTAGTTTTCTCTTAGATATTTCTGAGCTCCCATCTCTCCTGCACGTTCGTAGTGCACATCCTTATTAGCGGAATTTCCTGGAAGGTCACTTTGAACGATAGGATATACATTTGATCTGTGCTTTATTTATCTGAGGAGATACTCCTTCTCGGACAACATTTCCCTACCTTTCCATTTTCAACCTACTCATGGGACTCTGAGTTTAACACCCTCACTACTGTTTATTAGTTCTCGGATCAACCAATGTCCTCAGCCAAAGCCCAAGATCTAATATATAATTTTGGGCCCTTATCCCTACAATATCCCCTCAAAACTTCAGTTTTTTCCCTCTTATTCGAGGAGAAAAAATGGGATTTTGATTTTTTGAGAGTTAAGACCATTTCTTTCTTCAATTTACACGTGTGAAACATTGCTTTGTGTGCCCCGTAATAGCTCCTGACGCTTTGGAGCCCGCGATGCCTCATTTAATGCTCTAGGCGGCGCTCTGTTCCTTGTATCCTACGGTGAGAGATAAATCTTACGACTGGCATTTCCCTTTGGAATTTGAGCGGGATAACTCCCACTTAATTTCGCCTTCTATATAAGGCACTTGGAGAAATCATTTTTCCTTATCTTACAAATCTTCGAGCTCCCAAGAAATTCATAACTCTCAAACCTTCAAAGCTTCCCAAATTTCTAAAGTCTTCAAGTCTTTTTCTCTGAAAAATTCAAACCTTTAAGAAGTACTAGAAGCAACTAACATACTCATTCTCGTAAGTTTCCTCTTTTCTAGGTTATTTTCTTCTCGGCCGGTCTCTTCGGCCTTCTATTCTTTGTTTCTTTCCTTTGAAAATTTCTTTTGCATCCCTTTAGTTCGCCTAGATGGGTAGGTTTAAGCACTTTGTAGATTCTCTGGCCAGTATGGAGGGTTTCAAGGCCAAGTACCACATTCCGTAGGGAGTAACCTTGCGGTATTGTCCCTCAGACCGGATAGTCACAAATAGAGAAAAAGAGGAAGTTGTCATTCTTATGATCGCTTTCATAGAAGGAGGAATGACACTTCTTATGGGTAGGGTGACCCGAGACTATCTAATCAACCACTGGTTGTGCCCCCACTAGTGCGCTCATAACCTATTTGGGGTCTTAGGTAGCGTAGATGCTCTCAATGAGCAGATGGTCCTGGCACTCACGTGACACGATGTCGTTCACATGTATGAGTGTCACTCACTTGCCGACGCGGGATATTACCTCAAGTCTCGGTCCACCATTGTTAGGCTAGTATCATGCCTCCCCAAATCTAACAAGGACATGAAGGACGACTACTTGATCACTTTCGGGGAATGGCATAATGGTCTTCACTGCCCAACTCGGGAGGGAAAACTAGGTAGGATACCCTAGGGTTAGGTCCCTTAGCATGAAATTTAGATCTTTTAGCCTTACTATCTCTTTCCTTTTTTTATTTTGTTCTCCTTCAATGATGGTTTTTAGTAGTTTGACCATTATCTGCTCCTCGAAAGTTTTTGCAGATAAAAGGCACGTAGCACCGCACCTCAGTTTGGTCAACGTCAACAACCTCAACAAAGTCCTCAGATTCGAGGTGTTCGTAAATGAGGATAGGCAGTTGAGGGCGGTGCACCTTATTTTGGACTTCCAGCCCATCTCAGACATTTTCCAGGAAATGGGTCACGCGATCAAGGTAGGCGGCCCTAGACTCCATAGAATAGACATCTCCATTCTAGGATTTCTAGCCCGAGAGGACATCATGCCTGCTGGGATTCCTCTTGTCCTTACTCTCCCTGAAGCAGCAACTTCGAGGGAAGGAACTGCATTTTCACGCTTATCACTCGAGGAGGAGATAGACCAATTTTACCTCGAAGAAGAGAAGGAGGACCGGGAAGCGCAAGTCATTCCCATATCGGACGCCGAGGATGAATTTGATAGACTTTCAGGTGTTCGCACCCCAGTCATTGTTGTAGCTCGCCCGGATAGTAGCTCCAAGGAAGAGGAAGACATGGCCTTGAATCCGAGGAGAGGCCTGAGAGATCTCTTTGCTGGTAGGAACAAGGGGTCATCTTCCAAGGAGGCCCCAAAGACTCAGCTTTCTCCCAATCCTCCCCTTCCCCCTCTTCCTTCCCCTCTCGGCCTGCACCTTGATCCAAACTTGCAAAAGAAGAAGAGAAAGGAGAAGGAGATTGAGGAGGGGGAGATTGGCCCACTGAAGGGCTCAAAACAACAAAAAACAAACAAAGATTGATAGAGGGAAACTTCGGTGGAGAGCAGGGAGGCCAAGCACTCGGCCAATGTACGCCATTCGACCTGGAATCTCAAGCTGGAGTTGGATGGCATAGCATTGCCTTGAAATTCCTCCATCAGGAAATTCCAAAAAGGCCACGCCTATCATGTGGCCGAGGTTCTAAAGCGCCCCCTTCTCCTTTCCAAGAACATGGAGGCCTTGAGGAAAACAAGGCAGCTAGAGCTTTTCCTGTTCCTAAAGAGGGACCTGGCCATGGTAAGCCTCTAGGTACACTTTATCTGTTTCCTTTCCTTTTTTTTTTTTTTTTTGACATATTCCTTTTTTGTGTACGTGCAGGCTATCTAGGAAGTTTCTATGGCCGAGGAATGGGTCAATGTCGCTCGGAATGAAGTCAGGGTCGAGGCCAACCTCCGTGCCGAGGCTAACCGGGCCTTGGGTGCCTCTGAATAGAAAAATAAGGAGCTTGCCGACAAGCTGACCGCTGTGGATAGGGCACGTCTGAGTGTCGAGGCCGGTTTGAAGAACACAGAGATTCAGGCCAAGGACCAGCACAAGCAGCTTCACATGACAGAGATAGAGCTGGCCACCCAAAGATAGCTAGTCCTAGATCTTAAGGCTGAGTTGCAGAAAGTTAAGGATGCAGCTCGAGTGGCCAAGGAAGCTACTGAGGCCGCGGAGATGGCATCCTATGATCGTGGGGTGCTGGACACGAAGACGCAATTGGCAGAAGAGGTGGCAGAGGTGTGTAGGGATTACTATGCCGAGGTATGGGCAGAAGTGCTCAACCGGGTAGGAGTCCCTACTACCTCTAAACTGAGGAGTGCTGAGAACATTTTCTTCCCTGAGGACATCCGAGAAGTTCCAGTGACGCTCCCCTCTCCAATTGTTCTTCCTCCCCCTCTTCTTGAGCAGCTCCCCACCATCCAAGCTCCTTCTCCTGATGCTGAAGTCTTAATAGTGGCTAGCAAGAGTAAGGAGGATGTCAAGGGGGGTCCTCAGCCCGAGGATAAGGGAGAGGACAAGGATGTCTAGCCACCAACCAAGGCCAACCGCTCTGAGGATGCTTTCACAATTAGGGATGTGGTCTCCAAGGCCAAGGATGCCAAGTCCAAATCCAAGGCTAGGGACATCAAATCTAAAGGCAACTGATCCCAATGAGGACTTTTTTGCTTCATCTCTCTATATAATCCTTTTTTTTTTTTGTTTTTTTTTGTTGTGGTTGTTCACCACTGATTATAATGTACCTTCCTTTGGATAATGAAAAGACTTCACTTTTTACTTTATGAACCTTTCTTTTTCCTTGTAACCTTTATTCTTTTATCGGTGTTGATACTGTTCTATCCCTTAATGAGACTTGGGATTGATAAGATTGCTAACAATAGTGGATTGTTATCACTCATACTTTAACAAAAGCTAATAATAGTGCATTACTGCTAATTCAAATAAATTGAACAAGTGCCAGCAATAAAGATAATTATCACATACTTGTACTGAGAGCCTTCTGCAAGGAAGGCTGAATTTTATAGAGATGAATAATATATCTTGTAAAAATAAATAAATAAATAAATAAACAGGGCAGACAACCTTTATTCTGCTAAAACACTTATATAAATATCCAAGAACATTAACTTACTTAAAGCCATTGATCCGAGGAGTTGGGTATAACCTAGGATCTATTTTGACATTTATAAAAATAAATAGATTGTGTTAATTTACCCAAAGCGCATGGTCTGAGGAGTTAGACATACCCAAGGTTCTGTTCAACACTTGGAAATATGTCATAGAGTGTTAATTTACCCGAAGCATGTGGTCCGAGGAGCTAGGCATGACTAAGGTTCTGTTTAACACTTAGAAAGATGTCATTAAGTATTAATTTACCCAAAGCATATGGTCCAGGGAGTCAGGCAAGACTAAAGTTCTGTTTAATACTTAGAAAGATATCATAGAGTGTTAATTTACCCGAAGCATGTGGTCTGAGGAGTCAGACATGACTGAGGTTCTATTTAACACTTAGAAAGATGTCATAGAGTGTTAATTTACCCAAAACATGTGGTCCGAGGAGCTAGGCATGACTAAGGTTCTGTTTGATATCCAACAAGTAGTAGAACGGATGACATATAACATGATAAACCGGAAATATGGCGGATGACATATAATATGATAAACCAGAAATATAGTGTATGACATATAATATGATAAAGACTGCTTTCATTAATAATAATACCTTCTCAAGTTGTTTACATTCCAAGGACGGAGTACAGTATTTTCGTCTAGATCTTCCAGATAATATGCACCTATTCTTGCCATTGATTTGATGCGATATGGTCATTCTCAATTAGGTCCCAACTTTTTCCATGCTGGATCCTTAGCAATACCCAAAACTTTTCTTAACACCAAGTCCCCCGGCGCTAGTGGTCTTAACTTCACATTGGCATCATATCCTTACTTGAACTTGTGTTGATAATAGGCTAATTGAACCATGACATTTTCTTTTCGCTCTTCAATTAAGTTTAGGCTCTTTTCTAGCAGTTCATCATTGGAACTTGGAGTGAAAGAACTCGTTCTTAGTGTTGGGAATCCAGTCTCTAAAGGAATAATATCTCGGCTTCATAAGTCATTGAAAATGGCGTCTTCCCAATGGACCTACGAGGTGTAGTCTAGTATGTCCAAAGAATGTGTGGCAACTCTTCCACGTCCAATCTCTTTTTAAGTCCACTCACTATGACCTTATTGATAGCTTAAGCTTGCCCATTCTCATAGGGATATGCCGGGGTGGAATATCTATTTGTTATGCCCAGGTCACAACAATACCTCTTGAAGGCCTTGCTATCAAATTAAAGACCGTTGTTCGAGATGAGGGTACGAGGGATTCCGAATCGAGTGACAATATTTTTCCAAACAAATTTCTTGGCATCCATATCCCTAATATTTGCCAACGGTTCAGCTTCAACTCATTTGGTGAAGTAATCTATGCCAACTAACAAATACCTCTTATTTCCTGCTGCCTTAAGGAAAGGACCTACAATGTCCAAGCCCCATTGAGCGAAGGCCAAGGGCTGGATAGAGGATTAAGAACTCCTCCCGGTTGATGAATGTTGGGTGAAAATATTTTGCATTGGTCACACTTCTTCACATACTATTGTGCTCTTCTTTGCATATTTGGCCACCAATAGCCTTAAGTGAGGGTTCTGTGAGACAAAGATCTGCTTCCTGTGTGGCTTCCACAAATCCCTTCATGTAATTACTCTTAAGAGTAGCTCAACTGCTTCAGGGTGTATGCATAGTAGATATAGGCCAGAAAAAGATCTCTTGTACAACTTTTGGTCATCGAACAGCCAAAATCGAGGAGCCTTCCTTTGTACCTTATTGACCTCGGACTTACCCTTGGGCAAGATAACTTCCTTAAGGAATAGCATAATAGAGTCCATCCAACTAGGACATACCTTTATTTGGTGAATATGAACCCCATTTCCTCATTTCTCAGTTGGTTTACACAAATATTCTACAAGGATCACCTGAGATAAACTTTATGTTGAGGAGGTTGCAAGCGTGGCAAGAAAATCGGCATGTGTATTTCTACTTTTAGGGATTTGTGACAAATTAAAAGACTCAAATCCAGACTGTAAGTGTCTAACTAGGTTTAAATATTCTTGCATTTTGAGATCTCTGACTTTTAACTCTCCTTGAACTTGGTCCACAACCAGCCTTGAATTAGAGAACATTTCCACTACTTTTTCACCCATTTTCTGAAGCATGGTCATCCCTACCAGTAGAGCTTCATACCCAGCTTCATTGTTTGTGGCTGAGAAGCCTAATCTCATGGATTTCTCAATTGTAATCCTTTCAGGCGATATCAGAACTAGCCCCACTTCAAATCCTCTGTGGTTCACTACATCATCAACGTATACCTTCCAGGATAAAGGTTCTTATAAGGAGATTGCACCAATCGATTTTTCATCCATGTTTTACTTCTGCACTCTCTTTTCTAATGGGGTTTTAGCAAACTTAACTACCAGATTGGCAAGGAACCCTTGATAGAAGTGCTAGGCATGTACTTGATATCAAAAGCCCATAGGATCGTACCTCACTTGGCAATCCTCCCAGTGTAATCAGCACTCTGAAGTAGAGATCTAAGCGGGAGTTGGGTTAGGACAACAACTGTGTGTGATTAGAAGAAGTGGGGGAGCTTACATGTGACATGCATCACTGCCAAAATGGTTTTCTCCAGTGGTAGGTAACGGACCTCGACCTTTTTTAGTGACTTGCTCACATGATAAATTGGCCTCTGCACACCATTATCAATCTGTACTAGCACCAAGCTTACCACCTCGGGCCTGGACATAATGGGTGGCCAAGATAGATACTCCCTCAGCTGCTAGAAGGCTAAAACACACTCTTCAGTCCATTCAAATCTCTTTCACTTGTTCAACAACTGGAAGAAAGGTCTACATCTGTCTGCTGACCGAGAGATGAATCAGTTTAGAGCAACAGTCATCCCTATTAGCTTCTGGACCTCTTTAGGATTCTGAAGTGGTTGTAAATTTTTGATTGCTTTAATCTAGTCAGGGTTGACTTCAATTCTACGGTGTGTAACCATGTACCCCAAGAATTTACCCAACCCTACCCCAAACGAACACTTAGAAGTATTGAGTCGCAGCTTATGCCTCATCAAGATCTCAAAGATATTCCCGAGGTCGTTAATGTGTTCAGATTCCAACTTACTCTTGATCACCATGTCGTCTATATAAATTTCAATGCTCTTCCCTAGCTGTGGCTCAAACATCCTAGTCATCATCCTCTGGTAGGTAGCTCCTGCATTCTTTAAACCAAAAGGCATCACCTTGTAATGGTAATTCCCAATAGGAGTGACAAAATCTGTTTTCTCCTGATCATCCAAAGCCAAAGGTATTTGGTGTTATCCTTGAAAAGTATCCAAAAAGTTCATCCGAGGATGACCTACAGTGGCATCCACTAGCTGGTCTATTATAGACATGGGGAAATGGTCTTTTGGGCAGACCTTGTTCAGATTTGTAAAGTCTACACATACTTGCCATTTTCCATTTTTCTTCTTCACAACCATAGTGTTGGCCAACCATTCAGGGTAGAATACTTCTTTGATAGCCCCAACCTGCTTCAGCTTGTTTACCTGTTCCCTGATAGCATCAAAGTGCTCTTTAGATAAGCATCGAGGTGTTGCTTTCTAGGGAGGAAAATTGAGTTGACATTCAAATGATGGTAGATAAAGTCAGGATCTACCTCGGAAGCCTCGTAAGCATTCCAGGCGAACACATAAATATTCCTTCTAAGAAACATTAACAGTTCTTCCTTTTCCCGAGGAGGCAACTGAGTTCCGACCTGAAAAAACTTCTCCAGATTGCCATCTATAGCAATTTCCTCCAACCTCTCACACTTAGCCTCTCCCGACACCGCATTCGTAGATATGGTCGGAATCCTTGATTGTTATGAGCCCCTCTCAGCTGAAGCCGATGACTCAGTTGCAAGTTGAGGCATAATTATAGTAACTAGGCACTGCCTAGCCATGGATTGACTCCCCACAAGCTCCTCAATCCGGTCCCCTGATGGATACTTCACTTTCAAATGCAAAATTAAACAAACGGGCCCCAGGACATGAAGCCAAGGCTTGGCCACAATGGCCGTGTAGGGAGAGTACGCATCCACTGCAATGAAGTCCACTTTAACCACCTTTGAGCCTGTCTGCATGGGCAACCTAATCTGCCCCCTTAGGATGACAACCTTCCCATCAAAACTCACCAAAGGTGAATCATAGGCTGTTAAATCCTCAGGTTTTAAGTTCAGCCCTCGGTATAAGTTAGGGTACATAATTTCTGCGCCACTGCCTTGGTCTACCATTACCTTCTTTACGTCATACCCTCTTATTTTGAGGGTGAACACCAAAGCATCATCGTGTGGCTGGATGGTTCCCATCTTATCCTCGTCCGAAAAACTCAGCGTTGGTCGGATCTCCACTCTAGCCCTCTTCGACTCAAAATTGGAGTCCTCGGCTTGCAGCCGAGCTACAAACATTACCCTGGAAGGATGAGAACTAGTTCTTCTGGGTGCAGCAAAGATGACATTAATTGTGCCTAACAGGGGCTTTGAAGAAGCATTCGCATGAGCCCCTAATCTCGATTGGTCTCCTTGCCTATTGACCCGATACAAAAACTGCTGCAACCTTCCTTCCCTAACTAGTTGCTCCAGATGGTTCCACAGAGTTCTACAATTTTCAGTGGTATGCCCTCCCTCCTGGTGGTATTGGCAATGAAGACTCTAATTACGCCTCAAAGGGTCTCCTCCCATTTTTTTTGGCCATTTGAAGTATGGCTCGTTCTTGATCTTCTCTAAGATTTGATGCACTGGTTCTCGGAACACAATGTTAACTGCCTGATAAGTTGTAGACCTAGATTGTCCAGCAAAATCCCTTCGGGGTTTGTTATTGTTGTAGCGGTCCAACCTGAAATCCCTCATCTCTTGAGGGATAACCTTACCCTTTCCTTTACCTTGATGTTGGTCCTCTTCAACCCTTTTATACTTATCAATTCGATCGAGCTGGCATATACTGGTAACGGGTTTTCTAATCAAAGACTTCCTTAATCCATGCTTGGCAGGTAAGCCGACCTTGAAAGTCCTGATGGCTATGTCGTCAAAGTCACCATCTATCTCATTGAACATCTCCTAGTATCTATCCGAATACGCTTTCAAGGTCTTACCCTCTCGCATAGACATGGACAATAGAGAATCTAAGGGTCGAGGAACCCTACTGCACGTAATAAAACGAGACCCAAAAGCCTAAGTAAATTCCTTAAAAGAATTAATAGAACTTGCTCCCAAGCCATCGAACCACCTCATCACCACAACCCCTAAGCTAGAAAGGAACACCTTGCATATCAAGGCCTCATTCCTCGAGTGGACGGCCATTCTTTGGTTGAAGTGGCTCACATGTTCCACATGTTCTGTTTTTCCATTGTAGATAGTGAATGTTGGTGAGTTGAACCATCGAGGAAGTTTCCCTCCCTCGATTCTGCGTGTGAAAGGTGATTTGGAAATTTGATTAAGTGCCCTGCTCATCGCATTATTTCCCATGCCTCTAGAAGACTTGTTCCTGTCTTTGCGCTCATGGTGGTATTCCTCTTCATACGAGAAAGACTCACTAGGAGGAGTCCTTGATCGACGCCTATAACTACTGTCATCCTTATCGTCAGAAGAGGAGTCAGAATGGGAGGGAGTTCGTCTTTGTCGTTTGTGGCGCAACTTCCTCTTTAAATGATCAATCTCCATTTGCATGTCCTTGGTATTCTTTACGTGAGAGATATGACTCCCCATTCGAGACTGACTTTCACCAGTATGGACGGTATGTACATTTCCTTCCCGATCCCTTCTGCGTTCAAGATTGAGGAAATCATTTTGACGTTGGGACCCCTTAGATTCTACCTGGTGTGGACCTGAACCTACCATGATTAACAGTTACACTTACTATCACACAAGTTCTTCCCACAGACGGCACCAATTGTAAGGACTGTGTTTTGATCCCTGGCCCAAGAGGTAAATGGATCAAAGTCTAACAAATCCAATACAATGAATTTGTAGATAGTGGGTTAGAAAACTAGGCTATAATGAATGAGATAATATTTAGGATGGATTCAAAAGACAATTAAATAGAAGTAGCTTGGATTTATCTAAGTAAATTCAATCCTTGGCACAATCCGAGGAGATAAGTTCTTGTATATATCAATCTAAAATGTTTACAGATCTAGTTTGATTGCTACAGACCTTTCTTCGCTCTCATTTCTGATCCCTTTCTTTCAAGGTCTCTTCTCTAATTTATACTATCTCTGTCTTCTTATCTTCACCCTACATGTGGACAGTAGATTGCTTATATTGATTCTTATCCCATCAACACCCTCCTGAAGTCTTTGGGGGTACTTGTAAGGTTGAACAAACACTGTTCAGAGATCACTTCCTCATTAATGCAGCCAGAGAGTTAGCTACAGAACATTCAATGCAGTGGTAGCAGCTTTCTCTTAGATATTTCTGAGCTCTCATTTCTCCTGCACGTTCATAGTGCATGTCACTATCAGTGGAATTTCTTGGAAGGTCACTTTGAACAATAGGATATATATTTGATCTATGCTTTGTTTATCCGAGGAGATACTCCTCCTCGGACAACCTTTCCAAACCTTTCTATTTGCAACCTACTCATGGGACTTTGAACTTAACACCCTCACTGTTGTTTATTCGTCCTCGGACCAACCAACGTCCTCGGCCAAGGTCCAAGACCCAATATATAATTTTGGGCCCTTCTCCCTACACATATCAAATTTTGTTTAAATCAGATGTTATTTACTATTCGATTAATAAATTTATTTTTTAAACATAATTTTAGATCACAAAAACTTGAAATGTTAATATTTTGTTGATAACACAGCAATTAATCTTTAATTTTCTTAAAATTTTGCAAATATGAAGGATATAATAAGAACTTGTAATCCAACTATTAGATTTTTAAAATTCACACCCAATATAAAAATATATAAAAAATTTGAAGAGATTTTTCCTAAACTAGTTTGGTGAAAAACTTTATTTTTCTAGTAAGGATCTTGTACATGGTTTAGAATAGACTTAAGGAGATAATTTCAAACATTGGCCCTCATCAAATTTGCATTTATCATTCTATACTCATTTGATCTGTAAGTATATTTAATTGCTCTTAATATTTATATATTATACATATTTTATTCTACTTGTTATTCTTGTTTACAATATCATAAGAATAAATACTTATGCATCATGTTTGGGACATCTTGATATTCGAGACAAGGACAAACACTCACTAAGACACCAAACTTCAGTTTGGATGCTCCTTGAAACCCACAATTTCCACCATGCCAATGGCGTTATCAGCTAGGGTTAAAAAGAAAATATTGTCAATTTGGTTGGCTGGATAACCTTTTTTGAAGTAATTCGTTTAAGCCCACCCAACAACTCCCCCCCCCCCCCCCCCCCCCAAAAAAAAGTCGTTACCTTGGTTGAATTTTTTTGTTTTACTTCTGTCCAAGAAATCTGAAATGGCTATTTTCCCCCCTTGAAATACCTCGTTGATTGGTTATTAAGATGAACTTGTCTCTATGACACATTGCACAGTTTGTACTTAAATTAAATGGGATTAATTAAACTTTTAAAATGTATAATATTTGAGTCTCATTCTATGAACGATGAAGGGCCGAATGACAGAAAGTACTTTATATTTTGGGACAAAACAATCCTATTTTGACCCCTTTTTTTTTTTTTTTTCTATATCTAGGGTTTTTTTTTGGGGGGGGGGGGGGGATGTGATTGTAGTTAAAATGTTGCATTCAATCATCCATTTACAATTTTCTTTTTCTTTTTCATGCGTTCTAATATACTTAGATTAAAATTCATTTCTAACAACGTAAGGTATGAGCGAAGCCTTTGATAAGAGTTATCTTTTGGAGTGGCTCCATGAGGTCATTCCTCGAAACATATAAGACATATGGCTAGGTGGATCCCACATGATATGAGAGGTAGTTTTATGTAGCCATTTCATTAGATTAATTTTCCTTTTATAAGGGCAAAGCTGCAAAGGGATAAAAAATATATTAAAGACAAGCTATTTAACAAACTTTTTGGTCGTGTGTGTTTGGATAGCTTATTTGTTGAAAGGGTAAAAGTACATTATACATTTAAAATAGAGTCTTTAAAAATTTGTATATAAACAAAATAAGTTTAATAAGCTAAAAAAGAAAAGAAAAAGGAAGTGAAACCAAATGCACTAGTAATACTTTTTTTTTTTTTTTGGAGAGAGAGAGAGAGAAGAAGAAGAAGAAGAAGAAGAAGGAGGAGGAGGAGGAGGAGGAGGAGGAGGAGGAGGAGGAGGAGTAGGAGGAAGAAGAAAGTTCATAGCTAAGAAGAAGAAGAAGAAGGAGAAAGAAGAAAGTTTATAGCTAAGAAGAAGCTCTCTCTCTCTCTCTCTCTCTCTCAATATTGTATCCATTAACAATATGTGCATTCTCGATCTCTCTCGATATTGTATCCACTGACTATATGTTCATTTAGAGTATAACTTAAATGAGAATGTTAAAAAAATATTGGGGATATACAAGGAAAAATAAGATTCGAAATAATGAAATTCGTTTAATGATAAGGGTGGCCTTTATTGATGAAAAGATGAGGGAGAATTGTTTAAGATAGATTAGTCATGTGTAGTGGAAAGTGATTAATGCATTAGTGAGGAATATTGAGTTAATTTAGGTTGAGGGAAAAAAAAAAAAAAAAAAACTTAAAGAAATCCTAAAATAACATTAGGTAAATTACCATATCCTGCTTTGAGGTTTTACAAAATGACGCCACCTGAGACATTTCATGAAATGACATTCCCCCCTTCCCCCCCCACCCTCCCTTTGAAGTTTGTACAGATGTAATAGTTAATTTTCACAAACATGATGATTTCATTTCTAGAAAAGATTTATATTAATTTATACATACCTAATGGGGAAATTGTCATTTTGTCCATAGTTTGGGAAATGATCTTTTTTTAAATTTGATTATTTTGTTAGTTTGATCACCATTTAAGGGGACATGAACTTAAATGTAGCATTTATAAAAACTTTCAAGAGGAGTATCATTTATACAAAAATTTGGGGGAGAATATCATTATAATAAATTTCAAGAAAGAGTGTTGTATTTTACCTAAAAATAATAGAGTTAGTAAAAAAAAAAAAATTGTCAATTAATGAGATAACGAATGGTATGGTTTTGAGTGGAATAGAATAACAAAAAAAGAATGTATAAGGCCAACTTTTTTTTTTGAGAAAATGTATAAGGCGAACTTTGACTAATTCATTAAGGATATAGCCTATGAAAATCTGAACAACTATATATTAAAGTGTATGCAATAAAGTAAAAGGGTTTGCCTTATATATAGGTAGACAAGGTGTGTTGTACAGGTGGCCTACAATTATGGGCTCGGGAACAAAGTCAGTACTTGGAGTTAAAGGGGCAGCTAAGTTGCTAGCTGCGTGCGGTTTCTTCAGCTTTCGGCTTTGCTACTTAGTCGACAAGGGTTCTCTTTTATTATTATTATTTTTATGTGTGTGTAGAGTGTGTCTTTTGCTGGTAAGGAAAAAAATATTTTGTTTAAAATTTTTTAAAGAGCCAAATTGTTTGTTTTTGGTAAAATTGGTTGATTGGTCTTAGTTTTTTTATGCTTTGTCATCGGTAATTTTTGTTGTTGAGCTAATTTTTTGGACTTGTATATTTTGTTTTAGATTTTAAACCTAAAAATATTTTATGGCCTTTAAAAGGAGGAAAATACTAGATCTACAAACTTTTTTACAAATTGTTGTTGTGATGAGTGATTAGTAGTAAGTAAAATAGTGATGTAAGTGGTAGGCCAAGATGCAAACCAATAAGTATTTGTTATCTCAATAGTTTGTAAAAAAATTTGTAATTTTAACATTTCTCTTATAATGATTAATGATATTATTTAGGGGGGGGGGGGGAGAATGTAATTTTATTGAACAAATTTGCTAAAATTCTTTATAAAAAAAATTAAGGGGTGGTGGGGGGGGGGGGGGGGGGGGGGCATTGCCGCCCAAGTCCATGTAGGCCTAAGCGCATTGGACTTATATTCTAACTTAGCCAACCCAAAATATTTGAGATTAATTTGTTTGTTGTATACTTCAATATTTTTCAACCTAACTCATAGGTTAGAAGCTTTTAACTACCTCCCCTGTTAGGCTGTTACAAACAATGTTCATGTTGGGGTTTGAAACTTTGTAACCTCTATAAGGAGACATATAAAATGCCACTAGACCCATAGGCTATTGATAACTTGAAACTTTTTTTGAAAAACTGCGAAATTGAGCTTCTAATATAGTTTGCCTAAGGAAGGGGGAAGGGGTATTGACGAACTATATAACAATAACCTTTCTTCTTTTATTTATTTTTAAATTTTTTTAACACATTAACCTTTCTTTTTAAATTAAAACATACTTGGTTTTCGTGGGTTCTAGTTAGCTCAATTTGTAAAGTTTCTGATGGTTGAATAAGAGATATGAGGTTCAATCCTTGCCTACACTAAAAATCAATTGGTGTCTTAGTTTAATGATAAAAAACTATCATCAGGAGCAATGCCAGAGGTTAAAACTCTCCTTCAAAAAAAAAAAAAAAAAAAAACTTGATTTTCTATCTTTCACTTCAAAAAACATACTTGGTCTTAAATATAAAAGACAATTATGATAGATGTTAATGATGATAGTTGATGAACAAGATGAACACAAAGAATTGGTGGTTGGATGGCCTAATAGGGTGGTAGGTTCAAAAATTCTCATTATCCACATCTTAGATCCAAATCAAGGATACCCATATAAGCTCATCTACAAAATTCATAATGTGTCAAAATAAGATGAGTTCAATCTCAAGTAATACTATTTTAGTATTATCATTTTTATGAATTTTGTTGCTCAATTAGTTGGCACTTTTTTGTGTCTTTAACGAAAACATTCATGATTCAAATTCTCCCATCACATTATAACTATCAAATTATTTAATGAGATTGGATGGGAAATCTGGCAGAAATGCCATTGAATTGGTTGGACATTTTGGGGAACATTTTATCACTTGGGTAGCATATGAAAGCTAAAATTCAGCTTCAATTATGAAGCCAGTGACCCCACAATTAGTTGGGGTTGCAACATTTGGAAGGTTGCCACTTTCTCATTTTGAGATACCCTGTTGGGGATATTACACAAAGTAATAATGGAAGAACAAGATTAACACAAAAGACAAACAGAAAATAGATAACTTGGAGGCACAATATCTTTTTCCCTAGACAATATTTGCCCCCACACTATTGTTGCTAAAGGGTTATCGCAAATTTGTCCCCAAGATACAACCAAGATGTTGGGTTCCACAAATAACAATTCTGGAGAATGACCACATGATTTATTGTGTTTTTCTCTAACTTACTATTTTGTGGAGTTAGTTATTTTTCAAGTGAACATAAGTCTCTATTTATATCCATAAGGTTATATTTCATCAAAAAACATGTATGGAGAGTCAAAATGTTTCATAAAACTGTTCACAAAGCTTGATACCTCTTCAAACATTCAGAACAGTTACTAGAAAATTCTATAGAAAATCTTGTTTTATGACTTTCGATCGGTCGAAAGTTTCTTTCGATCGGTCGAAAGGACCGAATGCTCTTTTCGATCGATCGAATAGGAATCGAATAACAATCAATTCACTTTAACAACTTTATGAAACAATATTCTCCAAACTCAAACATCATTATTACAACCTATCCATGTATATACCTATATATATAACATACCCTAGCAACAATTTATTTCTTGATTGTTTCCCTTTGCCATTAAATGAAGAAGATCAGGTTTGATAGTTGAGAAATGATAGTTTTACTTATTTGTGATGGAGACCTCTCAGTGCACAACCTCTTGGAGAGGGTTTTCCCTTTTTTGGGTGACTGAGAGTATTCTTTTGGTGTTCGTTTTATGAGTTTTACACTTTTACTTGATTTGTCTGAAGTTTAATATTATTACCTCTTTTTACCAAGATTGTGGAATAGTATGCAGAGGCTAGTGTCAGGCATGCATTTTTCACTAGATGAACAATTTAAAAAAATATATATCAAACATAGTTTTGATATTATATTAAAAAATGCAAGACATATATTTAACATCATGATAAAATGTCTGAGAAAAAGTGTGAAAAATAGAATAAAGAAAGCACATATAACACAGAATCAATGGAGTTTGACTCTAAAAACCTACATCCATAGCCAAAAGTTTGTGATGACTACATCTTTATTTTTAAACTCTATGGATTAGAATAAATTTGTTGAATGGTATTTATAATTGACTAAATCCTAAACTAATTCATGATTGAAATAGTTGCACTACAAATATGATTAGCATTATTGTGTTTGCACTCCAAGTAGGATTAGATACAACAAACCTGAAATAAACTTATATAATCATGCAAGACTGAGCCTTGATATCTGTTGAGGACAAATTTTTCACACCACATGGCCTCATTTCATTGGTGACCCACACCACGTCAACATTACCATGAATTTTGGGAGAATCTATTTTAAAACCCAAAAGAATCCATATTCACGAAAATGATGCCGAAGCCCATGGTCCAAAACTCATGGCAATATAATCTCATCAAGGCCCATAGTTCGAGCTTATGCCACAACATCTCATTTTTAGCTCATGATCCAAGCTCATGAGTCTCATCTGGGGAATTTTGGGAGTCGTGGTTTGGAGGGCCAAGAAGTATGTTCAGTAAAGCTCCAGTGGTTCAAAGTTGATAAAGGAAAACATGTTGCTTGGCGTGTCTTCCCCAATTCCCTGAACTCTGACGGGTCGGCGTGCAATAGGTAATATTTGGGTAAGCCTCTCATATCACACAACACTTAAAATGGTAAAACTCCCCATACTCTTTACATAAAAATTAATGTCTATCATATAATATAAGTTTTAAAATATAATTATATCCTTCCATATTACTTATATTATTATTTTCATATAAATCAATTCCAAGCACATGGCTAAATATATATATTAATATCTCATATCTAGTATTAAAATGCTCACTTTACTTTCCAAGATTTGGTTAAAATACAAAAAGACCATAATTACATCTCCAAAACTTCATCAAATATTTTTTTCAAAAGAGAAAATTTAGTCGAAAACACCAAAAACGGCTCCAGCGGAAGCTGCAACAGCTTCTGCAGAAGCTGAAACAGCTCCAGCGGAAGTTGCAAACAGCTTCTGCAGAAGCTGTAACAGCTCCAGCTAAGCTTTAGAAGCTCCAGCAGGTTGACTCATGTCCTAAAAATGACATCACTTGCTCATTAATGCCTAATCTCAGCAGCTTGCTGTCATACCCAAAGAAATAAAAGGATCTCATAAATATTATCTTACCATTTTTACCTAAATCATGAGTTTAATGCCAAATACTTTCCTCCAAGCAAATGATGTCATTCGGATGACATCATCCAGCTGTAACAGCTATAACATCAGCACTATTAAGTCTCAAACTTTCTTCTTTTGGCCAAAAAACAAAGGACCACTTACATTGTCAAAGTTTTTTCCTTATTTGCTATTTTTCCCCTCAACTAAGTTCTGATTTAGTTACATAGCTTGACTCTATATAAAGAGAACCAAGCTACACACTAAAGAGGCTCCCTCTCTGATCCCCTCTTGGCTGATCTCTACTTTCCCTTTCTGATCTCTACCCTCTCTGATCCAACCCTCTTTCTGATCTTCAATAATTCCAAAAATTCATTCATCTTACTGCCATATCTCTAAAAGATCTCCATATATTTTTTCATCCCTCTTACAAAATCCATCTTTATATATAACAACAAAACACACATATTACAACATACCATAATCCATTACCCATCTTTCCCACACTCCATTATTCTGAAGTATCATCATTTTGCTGCACCAAAACAAATTTCTATCTCATTCTTTATTTCTCATACAAAACCTCCATTCTTAGAAAGCAACTTAACCCATGACATAACACAAAAATCGCTCCAGCAACAGCTATAATCTCATGTATTTACTACATTTAACCTTCATATCATTTATCTCACACTTCCATATATTTTACAAACACATTCCTCACAAAATACCCACACATACTCCTCATATATCTTCAAACACCATATATCACAAAAAACACACGTGTATATATATATATATATATATTTCTTACCATATCTACACATCTTAAAACATATCAAAATATTATTCCAAGAACACATCACAAAAGCCCTTTCTTATGGAGGACATATATTTATAATGCTAAAAGCCCTTCTTATGGAAGGCAAAAACTTATAAAAATTAAAAGCCCTTCTTATGGAAGGCAATATCACTCATGCTTGACTAAAAATCTAAAAGAGCATTACATGGGGAAAATCATTTAAATGCACGATAAAGAGGATGAACTTAACCAACCTATGCACACGGCTGGACATATTCTCTCTCCCTCCAGTTGCACCAATTTTTCCCTTTCAAACATGAAGTCACCATGAAAGGATTCACCTCACCATGCTGTTGAAGCGTTATGTCCACTGGTGTCGTACGACTGGAGCTGCAACGTTTGAAATTTGCTGAAATGCTAAGTCCATTGATGCTACGGCTGAAGCTGCAAAATATGAAGATAAGTCATTATATTTTCCCTTCAAACTTATATTATTAAGTATATTTTATTCATTGTTATCATACCACTCGACTAATGTTATTTTGCTACTGGACTCTTTTTCTCATGTTGCTGAAATGCTAAGTACACTGATGTTACGGCTAGAGCTGCAAAATATGAAGATAAGTCATTATATTTTATCTTCAAATTTACATCATTAAATATATTTCATTCATTATTATTTTATCGCTGGATGCAAGTTATTTTACCATTATCTCACCATTTAATAAACATTGTCTCACTAATAATAAACATACATATTAATAAATTGATATATCACCAATGAACATATATTACTTGGACATAAGCCATTGTTGGACTTGTATCATTTGGACATATACTACCAATGGACATATATTATTTGGACATAGACCATTGCTAGACATACCTTATTATAATGAACATGAACCACGAACCGCAACTAGACATGGACTATTGGACTCATCCTATCGTTGGGCATTTGACACCTAATTAATTTTCTAATATTGGATTTCACTCAATATACATAATAATAACGTATCAACTCACCATTTAATCAAAACTATAATGCTAAGCATATTATTTATTTTAACTATTATCATGATTCTAAGACTTTGGGTTTATCTATTTTGTAGGATCAAAAATACATCGGTAGCCATTGGTCTATGCGGCCCAATGTTGAGTTCCGAGTTGACCTCCCCAAAACAAATCTGGACCTAGCAAAGTCACACTTCCAAAAGGCACGTGGCTACGCGCAAAAACAGCCCCCGACAATATCTTAAACATACCCTGAAATTTAAGGTGGAAGCTTGAAGGCAACTTGAGTTTGGAAAGAATGTTAGGCATTGAAAGAGAGCATAACTAGATTGCATGTGGATCAAGTTGAACCAAATTAAATGAAACGTGGGTGACAGGCTAAAGGGCAAAATGTGCACAATGATTAAGGATAAAATGCTAATCATAGTGCGGATCATACTTGTGATGTCTACTAATTAGAGGTATGATTTTGAAAATTCTGTTTGAAGATGATAGAAACTCATGACCAGAAGAAAGACAATAAAAGGCTGCCTAAAGATGATAAAGAAGCATGAGTAGAAAGAAAGTTGATAGAGAAGGACCAATCAACGTGGTTTGTAATATCCAGACAAGATGTTTAAGGATGCTTGATCAGAAGGAAATTTGAAAATTGAGTGTAGAGGAAAGATGCATGTCTATTGTGTGTTCTTGAAATCATTAAGATTGTCTTATCATAGACTATCATATAAGGTTGTCAAAACATTGCCTACAGAAGAGAATGAATTAGGCTGAGCTTATAAAGTGACTAGCAACAATAGTGAGATCACCTTCACACTGTACCACAAAGAATATATTAGGATGAGCTTGCAAAATAACCGGTATAGATGATGAGAGAAGGAACATAAATCTAGTGATTAAAGAGAGAGCATGGAAGCAGAGTATTGCAATGAACCCCCAAGATCAAGTGAGGAAGAAGATGAGCTAGGGCGCAGTGTCAAGAAGTTTAAAGAGAGTGGAGGGGGAAAGCAAGAGACCCCAACACGAAAGAATGTCAGTTATAAGGATAGTCTTATTGGAGATATTCCAGGAGCCTATCAGCAAGCTTTTAAACTAGATAATGTTTGGGATGATGAGGAGGAATCAGACACTGAAGTGGAACCTCTCATTGAAGGAATGGCAGAAGTGAAGCTGACCAAGGAAACAAAGACCCGTATCAGAGCTCCATGGTCAAAGGCCTTGATTGTTAAAGTGTTTGGTAGAACGGTTGGCTTCAACTATCTCACCTTTAAGCTTAATACCCTATGGAAACCAGCTACTAGGATGGACTGTGTTAACCTTGGAAATGATTTTTTCTTGATAAAGTTTTATTGCTCGGATGATTATGATAAAGTGCTTCGTGGAGGTCCCTGGTTTATTGGGGACCATTTTCTGGCTATTAAGCCTTGGGAACCTTACTTCAGAGCATCAGGAGGAAACTTATCGTCTGTTGCTGTGTGGGTGAGATTCCCTGAACTGCCTATTGAGTTCTATGATTTAGAAGTCCTGAAGGAAATTGGAAGTGCTATTGGCCCGGTCTTGCGCATTGACTCCTATACTGCAACTGGATCACGTGGTAGCTATGCAAGGCTGTGCATACAAATTGATCTGGCGAAGCCTTTAATTAATTCCATCAGAATAGGGAGGCTGGTACAACAGGTGAAGTATGAAGGTATTTCGTCCCTCTGTTTTTGCTGTGGTAGGCTTGGTCACAAACAGGAGAATTGCTGTTATAAGATCAAGGAAAATTATAGAAGTGGAGAAGAAGCTGGGAATAGTGCGAACCAGTCAAGGGAAGAGGACAAGCAGGAGGTTAGTGGGTTTGAGGAAAGTCCGAATCAAGTCAGTGAGCAAGATGATACTGACTCTAATTTTGGACCGTGGATGCTGGTTACAAGGAAAAGAAATGGTGTGAAGAATGGACAGTCCAGATCTCCTCTAGGCAGTGAGATGAAAGGAGATATAAGTCCGAAGGGCGGAAGTGTCCATAGAAGAGATAATAGGGAGGGCAATTCGGGTAAGTTAGTAAATAGCAGTGTGTGGTCTAATCACACTGAAGCATCACATGCCGTGAGGGTCTCTGCTGTCCCTGGGTCAGCGCCGAATGAGGATTTGGGAAATCTGGAGATGAGATTTACGTCAAGCCCGATTCAGAGGGAGGATGAGATACGAAATGACAGGAAGCTTCAGGTGGGCTCCTTGGGCGCGGGTTCTAGGGGCTCTAGACTTAAGGGAGAGACGCGTGCGAAGTCACTAAAAAGACTTCACCCGTCTTCTTCCTCACAGCGTCCTACAACCCAGAAAAATCTGCAGCGAAGAGAACATGGAGGGAGTCCGAGCGGGTCGAGGCAGTCCGGTAAGGAGGGGATGGGCGATTTGGCTCCGGAACAAGACAGTGGAAATCCCAGAAGAGTTCATCCTGCAAATAAGAGCAAGCCCGACGAAGGATCTGAGATGGTGCGAAGCGGAGATGGGTCCGGCGCTGAAGAACATCTTTCCGATCACTCCGGAGAGTCGCAGAACAGGGGAGCTTCAGCTAGACCATCCGGCATGGGGTCTAACGCCCAATCCATGGTGGAGATTCATGACGGACATCCCACTGATTTCATGGGAGGAGTCCGAAATCTTGAGCAAGCAGAGAAAGCCATCGGTGAGGCCGCACTTCGACGAATCAGGATGGGTGATCCAAGAAAAGCTGTTGGTGGATCGGAGGGGGTTGGTTACTACACTGATGGGGAGCCACCCAATGTTGAAGCTTATCCAGTGGCTCAAACCGGTGGAGAAGTGCGATGTATTGATAAACTGCAGGGAAGATGTGGAGGGAATTCTGAAGTACATGATGCTATGGAAACCGGAGTGGAAGCACTCAAAGGAGTTACTGAGGAATCTAGGATGGAGCATGGTGGAAGCAGCGGCTATGACTCCTAGCCGTGTTGAGGTTCCCATGGATCAGTTTATTAAGATGAATATACTGATGTGGAATTGTAGAGGAGCTTTGAGTCCGGATTTCAAAAGGAGAATTTTTGAGATGGCTGTGAACCACAGGCCTTCGATTATGGTCATTACTGAGACAAGAGTTGGGGGTAGCCGAGCGGAAAAAATAATTGAAGGGCTTCCGTTTGATGGGTTCATCACCACGGAGACCATAGGCTATGCTGGGGGTTTATGGATTCTGTGGAGAAGTGAGGATGCGGATGTTAAGCTGTTATCTACAACAGAGCAAGAGATACATGCTACTGTGAAGGTATGTGCCTCAAACCTCTCATGGCTTTTTACAGCTATTTATGCTAGTCCTCGGATAGCTGAACGTAGAATTTTGTGGTCAAATTTAGAAAAGGTAGGACAACTTCATAATCTGCCTTGGTTGATGATTGGGGACTTTAATGAAGTGCTTGGGGGGGAGGATAAATTTGGGGGGAACCATATCAATTTGAATAGGGCCATTGAGTTTAAAGATTGTCTAGATTCTTGTAATTTTGTTGATCTTGGGTTCGCTGGACCCAAGTTTACCTGGACTAATAAAAGGCAGTTGTCGGACTTGATTTTGGAAAGATTGGATAGATGTTTTGCTAACCCTGTTTGGAGAATGTTGTACCCTGAGGCAGCAGTTACTCATCTCCCTAGAACCTTTTCTGACCACCACCCTGTGTTGATTGAGCTATGGAAGCCCAATGGTAATGGTTTGGAGCGGCCTTTCCGCTTTCAAACCATGTGGCTTTTGCATCCGGATTTCCTTAGAATTGTTCGGGAGTCTTGGCCGGTGGGTAGTCCTTTAAAAGCAGCTACTGCTAATTTTACTAAGAAAGTGAGGAAGTGGAACTTTGAGGTCTTTGGAAACCTGTTTGCGAGGAAAAAAAGGGTGTTAGCCAGATTGAATGGAGTTCAGAAGGAGGTGGCTAACTGTCCTACCGAGTCTCTCTTGAGGCTTGAGGACCATCTCATTGACGAGTATGCCTCTATTTTGTTGCAAGAAGAAGAATTCTGGGCTATCAAGTCCAGGATAAACGCTGCTGCTTTTGGGGATAGAAACACATCTTATTTTCATATGAATACTGTAGTAAGGAGGCAAAGGAATAAAATTAGATGTTTAAAGAATGACATGGGAGAATGGATAACTGAGGAAGAGGCGGTGAAGGAGCATATTCTGTATGGGTTTAGGAAACTGTACTCCACGGAGTTGGAAATGTCGTACAGGGACTCCCATGTTGCGGAGTTCTCTGGAATTTTCCTTACTGAAGAGGAAAGAAATTGGATGGGAAGGGTAGTGTCGGATGAAGACGTTAAGAGCGGGCTGTGGTCGTTGAAACCTTTTAAGGCTCCAGGACCGGATGGGCTGCATGCTGGGTTTTATCAGCATTTTTGGGCTGAAGTGGGGTACTCTGTTTGTGAGGTAGTGAAGAACATCTTCATGGATGGTCTTGTTCCGGAGCACCTTAATGAAACTCTTGTTACTTTAATACCGAAGTGTAAATACCCTGAATCGTTGAACAATTATAGACCTATTAGCCTTTGCAACTCGGTTTATAAGATAATTTCAAAAATTTTAGTGCAAAGGATTAGACCTCATTTAAACAAGCTTGTCTCTCCTTTCCAAACAGCTTTTGTGCCCGGGAGGAAAGGACTAGATAATGTCTTAGTTGCTCAAGAGCTTTTCTATGCTTTAGATAGGAAAAAAGGGAAGGAGGGGTACATGGCTATTAAGGTTGATTTGGAGAAAGCTTATGATAGAATGGAATGGTGTTTTATTCACAAAGTTCTCCTTGCCTTCCATTTCCCTCTAAGCCTTATTCGGGTGATTATGAGCTGTATCACTTCCACAAAAGTTTCTGTTTTGTTTAATGGTGGGAAGCTGGAGGCTTTTAACCCTTCTAGGGGTCTTCGCCAAGGAGATCCGCTCTCGCCTTATATCTTCATTTTGTGTTTGGAGTACTTAAGCCATTTAATAGAGATGAAATGTATGGAGGGTGTGTGGAAACCATTGCAAGCGTCGAGAAGCAACATAGGAATTTCTCATTTATTTTTTGCGGATGATCTTATCCTATTCGCAAAGGTAGATGAGGAGTCTTGTGAAGCTATTTCAGATGTGTTGAATGATTTTTGTGCGGAGTCGGGCCAAAAGATAAGCGTGGAAAAGTCAAGAGTTTATTTTTCCCCTAGAGTGCAGCCTGAAATAAAGAATGAAATCTGTTCAAGGTTGGGTATTCAAGCCACGACGAATATTGGGAACTATCTTGGTTTCCCGATAAGTCATAGAGGGGTCCCAAGGAATAGGATGAATTTTATAGTCGAAAAAGTTATGGGCAAGCTGGCTGGGTGGAAGGCAAGGTTTCTTTCCTTTGCGGGGAGGGCTGTGTTGGTTAAATCTGTCATGTCCGCCATTTCTAATTATGTAATGCAGGCTACTGCCCTTCCCACACATATATGTGACAAGTTGGATAAAATTAATAGGGACTTTTTGTGGGGATCAACAAGTGAAAAGAGAAGATTACACCTAGTTGGTTGGAACAAGATTGTTAGGTCAAAGGAGGAGGGTGGTCTTGGAATTCAAGCTGCAAAAACAAAAAATTTGGCGCTCTTAGCTAAGCTGAATTGGAGGTTGAACCAGGAGAAAGAAAGCATATGGGCTGAGGTGATTTTAAGGAAATATTGCTCAAATGATAGAATGAGAGCTAGAGAACCTGATAGACTCCCTTGCTCACCAAATTGGAGAGCGATTAAGGCTGGTTTTCAGACTTTTGCTGATGGCATTTGTTGGAGGATTGGGAATGGAGAAAAAATTAAAGTTTGGACGGATAGTTGGATAAGAGGAAGCTCATTAAGAGAGTTGATCGAAGGCCCTTTGACTCTAAGGGAGGTGGATATGAGGGTTTCTGATTTCATGCGTGAGTCGGAACAGGATTGGAGATGGGAAGCTATTTCTTTTGACCTTCCGGAGGGTATTAAGGAGAGAATTAAAGCTATCCCCAGGCAGTTGGTTGGAAGAAAGGAAGATAGTGTTACGTGGAAGCTCTCTAAGGATGGGGACTTTACTGCTAAATCGGCTTATGACTGGCTGAATAGAAACCAACAGGGTGAAATTTCTTTCCAAGGGCAATGGATTTGGAAACTTGATACACTGCCAAAAATTATTAATTTCCTGTGGTTATGTGTGCACAATAGCTTGCCGGTTAGAGATGTCTTGGCTAGGAGGGGTATAATACAAGATGGTACTTGCCCACTGTGTAATAATTCTCAAGAAACTATAAGGCACCTGCTGTGTGAGTGTGTGGTGGCTAAAGATTTCTGGTTTAATGTTAAAGTCCCTCCGGATTTGGTAAACTCTTTTGCTAATCCGGATTTGATTGGGTGGTTAAAAGTGAATTGTCAAAGCATTGTGGCTCATTCTTCCTCAATTCCTTGGGCTTATGTATTTACATTCTCCATTTGGAATTTATGGAAGCAAAGAAATGATATGGTCTTTAGCAACAAGGTTTTGAATAAGAACCTTCATAATGTGAGTAAAAACCAAGCCTTAGAATTTTTCTACTGTGTGGGTAAACTAGGAAGTCTAAAGAACAAAGTTGTTTGTAGTATTAGTTGGATTAAACCTCCATTCGGCTGGTGTAAGCTAAACACTGATGGGGCATCTCTTGGTAATCCGGGGAAGGCAGGTGGAGGGGGAGTGATAAGGGATTGTGAGGGGCAATGGATGAGGGGATTTGTAAGGTCTATTGGCGACACAACTAGCATCATGGCAGAGTTTTGGGCTCTTAGGGACGGATTACTGCTGGCTGGTCAGTTAGGAGTGCAAAATCTGGTTATTGAGCTTGATGCCAAAGTGGTTGTTGAGCTGGTGCAGTCCAGGTCCTCATCTAACGGTTTTTACTCTTCTTTGCTGGCTGATTGTAGGTTGCTCCTGGGCAGATTTCAGCACTACAAAGTGCAGCATGCATTCCGTGAAGTGAACCGGGTTGCCGATGCTCTTGCTAAGATAGGATGTGTGATGAAAGAACAATTTGTAATCTTGAATGCTCCTCCATCTGATACTATTTCTTGTTTTGTTCTATCAGATGTTAATGGGGAAAGTGTTTGTCGGCTTTCAGCCCCTAACTTAGCTATTTTGGCTTAGTGGTTGTTTATTTAATATATATTTCCGTTTGACCAAAAAAAAAAGATGCGAATTAATGGAGGCCGTTGAAGCCTAGCTCCAATACCATATTAGAAAAGATAACACACATATACACATATATATTCTAGGAAAATTATTAGGTACTCCCGGAGTACCATAAATGTATACTCCCTCCTCTCACATAAATAGTGGGTCCCACCATGAATTTAATTAGTAGGACCCATCATTTATGTGAGAGGAGGGAGTACGCATTTATGGTACTCCGGGAGTACACAATAATTTCCCAATATTCTATGCTAGAGAATGCAACGCATAACTTTGACATTATGATAAAGTGCATGAGAAAATATAAAAAATAAAAAATAAAAATAGTAGAGAAAAAATTCATGAAATTAAGGTGATTTGACTAAAAACATAAATTATTAGTGGAAATTGGAAAACCCACTCTTTACCATTAAGTGTTATTAATTACAATAAACCTATTGAAAATTTGAAAGGGATTTATAGCAGTCTAAGGATTTATTTGTATTTGTTGTTTCTCCAAAAAAAAAGAAAAAAAAAGATTTATTTGTTTAGGCTGAAAAAGGGGTGGATAGAATTAGAAAACTCCGGAAAGAAAAGTGGTTCATTTTCTTTGTTTGGTTCACATGGAGGATGGAGAATAAAAAGTAGGTTCGGGTGTTTTCTACCGGGTCCACGTATCCACGTAATGGGGAAAAAAAGGAAGAGAAAAGTGTGTCAGTGGATGAAAAGTATATGTTTCTACTCGTTTCCTTTCCCTGCGCCATTATTAACTCCATACATAATGATAGTACACTCTCTTCTTCCTTCATTTTTTAACTATTATTTCTTCTTTTCCTCACTTTCTAATTAGGATAAAACTGCACAACTAATTCAATTTTTTTTTTTTCCCTAATGTATAAAGTTGGTGGATAAATATAATATAATATAATATAATAAGTAGAATGTGTTCACTTTTATAAGATGCAATATTTACTAATTTAGTTGAACTTTATACGCTCACTTTTCTATTTTTCTATTTTTCCATTGTCACATTCAAATGGACCCGTTATGATTATTTTGTTTGTCCTCCAAGTAGGATTAGATAATGATTTGGATTAGAATTATATCAGATTTGGGCCTTTGGCCTAGATTGGACTCTAATATTTTTAACGCGACTTATGACACATGGCTACTATAATTGCCCTGCAAATAGGATTATGATTACTTTGTTTACACTCGAAATAAAATTATGATTATTTTGTTCACACTCTAAGTAAGATTAGATAATGAATCTTGATTAGAGTCATATATATAGATTTGGGACTTTGACCAAGATTGGACCTTAATACCATTGAGTTCTATACTTGCATTGTTTTCTTAGAGGATATAAATAAAATATGTATTAATTATCTTATGCATTAAATATATGTATTCTTCGTCTCATGATCGTAAGTCACATGGTGTGTGAGAGAGAGAATGCATACATCTTATGCATGACATACCTTCTTGTAAACAAAAGGTGTTTTCTACACCAAACCCTTATAAAATCTCCTTCAATATTAATAACATGTCAGAAGTTTCTACCATATTTTGCTCTTAACGCTTACAACTTGATTAGCTACATTATTATTCTGAACGTGAATGAAACTATAAGCCGAATGATTTGTCGTGGAATTGTTTTGTTTTTCTCAATGATTTGTTGGCTTCTTTTTCACGTAACATAAAGATATGGAAGCTGATTAATCTTTGTCAACCACGTGCAAATAGTAAAACTGTACGGGGTAAAACACCAAATAGTAGTAGTGATGAATTTAGTAGTAGGCACACAAGCTCCCCTTAAATGGTTCAAAAACCAATTTTGCAGCAAAATATAATCAATTTCATTACTCTCTTTATGGTACAAGTACAGTGGCCTCTTAACTACGTACATTCAAAGGAGAAAAAAAAAAAAAAAAAAAACCCTCCAGGTTTTGGAGCCCCAAAAAACATCTGGCTAACAAAGCCACCCCTTGCAAAATTTAAAAGGTAATTATGAGGAAAAATGAAAGTCACTGAGGACTAAGTTACATTGTTGAGGGTCCATGTAACACATTAAGCCGTTGCTTAAAGTTATTTTCATGATGCAGGGGCATATTCTTGCATTGCTGTAGCCAGCTTATTTCGATCTTCCTCCGTTTTTGTCCTAATTAAGAAGGTTCGTGCAACAACTTTATCACTTCCATCATTATCACCCTACAAATATAGAGAGAAACCAAACAATTCATAATCCATAAGTTACAAGACAACAGCCTCAAGGACTAATACTTAACATAGAAAAGAATCGCGGTATAAGACATCCAGATCATATGTTACTGATAGGTTCTAAACCATCGGATTCAGGCCTCTCTTTTCTTTTTCTTTCTTCTTTTTTATGAGTAGGCCTCTATTTGATTAACACTTCTTGAATTACAAGTCGCATGCTGACTACCACAAAAATTTGTGTGTTAGTTCTTTTGGGACAAGAAACAGAATAGCAAACCAAATTCACACAAAGCAGGTTGTTGCGGGAGCAATTTTAACTAGAGTCGAAATTTCTTCAGAGGGGCATCTTAGAGCACCCTGTTTCTATGTTTCTAAATATGTTATTAGATTATAGATGATAAATTGATAAAAATATGCATTAACGATAATAGCAAAAGACACATTCACATCATGATCCACAAAGATATCTGTAATTTTGTTTATAGGGTCAAAGATATTAGGGTTTAATACAAAGAGACCCCCAGTGATACGGGTCATTTATGAAACACATCCTCTATGCTATAAAATTGACTTTTTAAACCCTTGGTTTTAAAAATAACGCAATTGACCCCTTTTGTTAGACTTCTGTCACTTTTATTGGACAGAAACTAACTACATGAGAATAGGTGTTACGTGGGAATAATTTGCTGACTTGCTGTGTGTTATGAACTGGAAAATTACACTGCATGTGATTTGGCTCATGTGATGCCAATGTGATCATTTTTGTCCAATAAAACTGACGGAAGTCTAATAGAATGGAAAGTTGTGATCTGCTTAAAAAGTCAGTTTTATAGCACATGAATTTTGTTATAAAACTAACATGTATAGGTCCTCTAAAAATATTCAATCCTGACCTCTACAAGGCTGCCTTCTAGTACTATTACATGTATGACAACCACATAAACTAACAAACAATGTAAATTAAATATGCAGTTTCATCGTGTATTTACCGAAGTATGGAATATTGCAACAACGGAATTCTTCTGCAAATTTGTCTTGATGCCAGGGTATAGCAAAGCATTAAGCAGCAGTTTCCCAACCTGTAAGGAGTAAATGTTAGAAAAGAGTGATATATTTTATTTTGATAAGTAGAGAGTGAAACAGAAAAACAATTAAAAGATGCAATGGTTTAAAGTACATCGTATAGTGAATTATTTAACAAGATAACGTTGTGCATGTAATAATAATAATATAAAGTTATACGGGAGAAAAAAAATTGTTAAATCATACTACCTCATCCCATATTATTGGTCCTTTTGTTCCATTTTCAGATTTCCCAGAATATTTTCACTTGAAAAATCAATGGACACAATTCAAACTTTCATAACTTACCCTTTACTAAATTTGAATGATCAATACCCCTTTTTCATTTGCTTCATTTGGAATTAGGTTAATAATGACTATGGAAAGTTGATAATGTTTTATGTCATACAATGCACTAAATGATGTCCCTTAAAAAAGTTTCTAAGGTGGACAAAAAATATGGGATGGAGAGTGTAACAAAGAACTATTTTAGATGTATATTCCACCAGGAGGTTATGGGCTGAAAACTATGGGTAGAGATTTATATTAAAAATTTTTTTACTTCCCTGTTGCAATAAATTATTTTTTTGATAAGTAAATAAAATGCATTGATAAAAAAGGAAACCCAAGTACACTGGAAGTGAACAAGGGAACCTGTTGCAATAAATTATTATGCAAGAATGCTTCTCAAAATCACTTTTTAGGCAATTCATTTAGTATATCATGGCTTTTACATGATCCAAAGCCAACAGTAATTCATATGATATATCATGTGTCGGCATGAAGTAAAGCTGATGAACATATTTGGCTAATCTATTTGTTATATAATAAGTCAAATTGATTATTAAAGAAAAAAGGTGAAAACTTGAGGTCAAATGCCAAACAATTGGAAAAGCAACAAAATATAAATGTTCTCATTTCACTCTCTTACCTCTCAAATCCAATAAATGGAAAAGCATAAAAACAAAATTGAGAAGAAAAAAAAAAAAAAACCCTTTTCTAGATCAAATTGTCATGCCAAATTCAAAACTTAGAAGAAGCAAGGAAACATACATCATTTCTAACAATTATTGTTGGTTTGGATTCTTTTGTACCCTTGTCGACACCCTCTTTGCATTTGATGGAAAGTTGCCCCATGCCTTTGTCTTTCCATGCATCTTTATCGGCCGGATCACTAGACTGGACAATGTGAATGAAGAAACACCATGTTACACATTGAGTCAGCAGTAGGAAGATAACAAGATCTCAGCTCATCAACAATTAAACAGAATGCAATCAATAAGATATCATTGCACATCATTGACGTACACCCATCACCATAACTTTCTTTTCTGTCAGAGCCATCATGAGATTGAATATGGGAATACATGTGAAGAGCATTGCCAACTCATTTCTGTCAGAAGCCCTATATGAGGAAGGATGTGGATTGGACCACTACAACACCAGGCTAGTATTTGGGGAGGGGAAAGAGGAGGAGGAGGAGGAGGAGGAGGAGGGAGAGGGGGGGGGGGGGGGGGGGGAGGGGGCTTTTACAGTTGCATTAACATTAGTCCCTCAAAATTTCGGACAAGCCGCCAGATTACTCCTACGCCAGTTAAAGTGTTAAACAGGTTCCATATAATAGACAAGTGTGTGTTCACGCATAAACATATACATTGAACAAAGTAGCATGGTGTTGACATATAAGCAAGCTTGTGAAGGCAAGTCAGCATTGAGAGACATGTAGATTTCTTTTGTCTCATTTTTGGACTCACATAGCTCTCCATCTAATCATCCATCAAGATAAATATCACTAGTGATGCATATTAATGGCCCATTTTTAAATTCTCAGTCAGTCCTCCCTTTGATTCAACCGTGCAATATGTGCATCTGATTAGGCATCAAAGCCATGAATCTAATTGTTACAGATACTGTATTAGTTTATTGTACCAAAAACCATAATACACAAACAGAGGTTTAAACATCAATTGGCAATGAAATCAATTTAGTACATTTCTAGCCTCATGGATGGTCAACAGATGAGATGAGAAACTAGTAAATCCTGACATACAAAAGCAAGCTTGCATATGTAACACGCATGCACTGTCTTCTTGTGTCACTAACAAAATAGGAAAACCTAAAACAAAGCTCACCGATGATATCAACAACAAAATGAGAACCTCAAATTATCATTTGAACAGATTGAAAATGGTGAATCCCAAACTTATAAAAACTTAAATACATGTAGCACCAAAATATGTTACAATTAAGTAAAAAAATGTTTTTCTTAACATACAATTATGGGTGAACAGCACAAAATCAAGCAAACTAAGATCTAAAGATGCTGTCCGAAGATGATATCATATAAATTTTCATGATTGAAGCCAATGGTCTTTGGACCAATTGACATTGCCTCCCTCGTAAGAAAAAGATGGAGGGTGAGGTCATGGGTTCAAACCCAAGCAGTTGCATGTGTTTTTACCTATGAGGGGGAAAAAATCACTACTGAATACCTTCACATAAAGCTTGCACTTAACTTCATGAACAACAACTATTCCCTTCTCCTCAGACTTTTTTACCGATGGGCTGCTAGGCTGCTCCAACTCATTTTCTATAAATAGAAAAATAAAATGCATTATGTATACAATAAAAAGGATGAACAAGTCCATGAAGAAAATTTTTCTCAAAAATCATACCACCAAATTAAAAGTTCTACACACATAGCAAATACACTATGACAAACTTTAAGTGGTCTATATGCTCAGCCACAGAGCTGATCTAACATACAAAAGCAATATCTCCTATTAAACATAACTTTCTAGTTGAAAGGAAACTGGGTAAGTATTAAGAAACAAAACAAAATTCCTAATATTTATTTTCTTGTTTTCCCCTTCCTGTTTTACTTGATCTTTGTAATTTTGGTTCTTGATTTTTTGCCCCTTTTAGTACATTTCTAGTGTACTTGGGTTGGCTATGATTATTAATAATATTTTTACGTTACCTATCAAAAAAAAAAAAAAAAAAAAAAAAACTGAACATGAGTTAAAAGAGGCATGAAACTTCATACCTTCATTTCCAAAACCAAAGAAGAAAATCCTCTTTTCATGCTAACAGAGAAAAGTTCAACACAGTAGATTTCAATTGTTCATTTGTGGATTTTTGAAATTGCAACAGGAAAAAGAATAAACAATAGTGTTCATCCACTTAGTAGACTCCAAAGTTAGCAAGACAAGAAACTCCTTTCATGTAACTGTAGAATGAGCACAATGTTTTTATCAAGTGACTAAGTGAAGATAAATTTACTATTAAAGATTGCTCGTTCCACAGCGGCAAAACAAAGAGATAGTAAAGTAAAATGTTTCAATAATTAAGATCTTTCCTTTTATTTAATTTTCCCCCATTTTGGTTATTTTCCATTCATAATCAGCACTTTTTCCTACATGCACTAAAGTTACATAAAGCCTGAAATTCCATTAAAAGTTTTTAAAATTAATGCATTTATTGAAACTCACATAATCAAAAAGCCATTAAATAATAAATATTTATGATTTCATATGTAGTAAGCCAAATGTTCAATGTTTTAAACCCCCTTCACATAAGCAATTTGACATATCAACTCAGAAGCCCATTTAATAATGTAATGCATACAAACAAAACATCAATTGAAATCATACAAAGTAAACTGAAATAGATATCAGAGTTAATTATTATACCTAATGCTGAATGGCTAAAAAAGAATTTGAAGGACTGCCAATAGACTCTTTAAATAAAAATAAATATTAAAAAGAAGAAGAAGAACTGAGAGTTGTCCCCGAGAGAAGGTTCAAACTAGTGACTGCCGCAATAAGAATGGGTTGTAGAGCTGGAGGGTGAGGTCATAGGTACAACACCTATTGGTGCCATATTCAACTCACCAATAATAATAATAAAATTAAAACCCTAAAAATTATTATTAAAAAAACTCCATTGCCTCACCACCATCTGCATCATCGGTAGCATCACAGTTTGTGGGAACTGAACTTTGATTAACAGTGCCTGAATTTTGAATTCCTGAAAAAAAGATAATCCCAAGAGCAAGTAGGATGTCAAATTCACTTTAATCTCATGAAGGTACAGACATAAAACTCTGTTTTAATAAAAACAACAGCTGATAGAGATAATTAAGGCTGTCAAAAATTTCCTGAGCCTTTAGAGTCCTATTTACTCATTTATATCCCCCCACCCTGGCCAAAAAAAAAAAAAAAAGAAAAGAAAGAAAAGAAAAAAGACACCAAATTTCAAATTGCTCAACTGGGTTTGATTAACATTGTGAAGTACTAACTCAAAGAGCTGAATTTGGTTCATGGAAGACAATGAAGATAAACCTAAAGTTTTCAACCACTTGAAGCCTCAGATTCAGAATAAATCATAGTATATTACAGGTTTAGTAGAATTCTCCCTGGGTACCTGTCTGTCTACTTTATTATTACAGTATTTTTCTAGAACTTAGAAAAGAATATTTCCCTTTTACCATTCACTAGAGTCTATAATTCATTAAATTAATTTACACTTAGAAGTGAAATGCATTATTGCATTTGAGCAATAAAATGCAATTTCCTCACGTTCTGTGGTATTTTTCTTTTCTTTTTTCTTTTTTATCTTTCTTTCTTTTTCTTTCTTTTTTTATTTTTTATTTTTTTATTTTTTATAAATAGAAAAAAAAACATCACAGAGCTATTAATATGCATTTCCCTTCCATTAAGGAATATAAAAGCATTAAAAAAAAACCCACCAAAAGAGAAAGGAGTTTGATTGTTTGAAAATACTCCAGAGCTCCATAAATTTGGAAAGCTTGCAGTTGTACTTGCTGGAATAAATCCAGGGGCTTGATTGTTTGAAAATAATCCAGAGCTCAATGAAGTTGCAAAGGCTGTGGTTGTGCTTGCTGGAGTAGATCCAGGGCTTTGACTATTTGAAAGTGCTCCAGAGCTAAATGAATTTGCAAAGGCAGTGGCTGTGCCTGGAATAGATCCAGGGGTTTGACTGTTTGAAAATGCTCCAGAGCTAAATGAAGTTGCTGATGGTGTAGTTGTGCTCGCTGGAGGAAACCCAGTAGATTGGTTATTGAATAAAAGTCCAGAACTCCATGGTGTTCCAAAGCTTGAAGAGGTACCCGCTAGAGTTACTGCAGCTTTCTCTTGAGATAACTTTATCCCACTATTCTTGGTTTCATTAAACATTTTATTTTCCTTGGTTTGAGATTCTGCAGCAGAAGAGCTACCTCCATTGGTTGCATTTGCTTTGAGCCAGTTGACAACATCACTGAACTTCTCCTGGAAAGGGAGGTTAAATGGAAAAATCTTTTAAATCAGCAAATATTACAGCCAACCAGTTGACAACATCACTGAACTACTCCTGGAAAGAGAGGTTAAATGGAAATATCTTTTAAATCAGCAAATATTACAGCCCAAAAAAAAAAAAAACACACCTCACTAAACCCCCCAATCCCAAGAGGGAAAACATTATTTAGAATTAATAGAGAATTTTGTCCATGCTGCCTGCTTATAGCTATCTTCCATGAAAAAGTATAAGTAATACGATAGTGACAGAATTCTAGTTCTAGCTCAACTGCTTATGGTCAGGTTTAAAATTGAAGAACCCGATGAAGTATAGGGTATCAATCCATGTGGACATTTTCCCATGTCAAAGTAAAGCAGACAAGAATTAGGAGCTACTGTGGAACAGGCCAGAGGACATGCTTTAAACCAAAATGCTCCAAGCGTAATAGATAGATTATTCAGTCTTACCACTCTACAAGGGCATATCCCAAGTGACAATACGCCTTTAAATCTCATAACATGTGTGGGTATGTAAATTCATTAAAAAATGTAGCTGAAATGAGAATGTTAAGATGGATACAAGGAAATATAAGGAAAAAAATACTTTGAAATGAGGAAATTATTTTATAGATTGGGGGTGATTCCTATTGGTTAAAAGAAGAGTGGGTTGATGGTAGTGGTTGTTTTTTTTTTTTTTTTTTTGATAAGTAATAAAATTTCATTGATTAAAAAAAAAAAAAGAGACACCCAAGTACACAGGGGGTATACAGGGGGAACAAATCAAGAACGAACATTACGAAAATCAAGTAAATCCAAAATAGAAGAAAAAGGATCGTTCCTCCACACAGAGAACCAGTCCAATAAAGTTCTGAAAAATAGGAGCTTGATGTCAGGCATGGAGCGCTCGATGTCTTCAAAGCACCTACTATTTCTCTCCTTCCAAATGCACCACAACAAACAATGAGGAACAACCATTCATATATCTCCATTACAATGGTGACCAAATCGACCTTGCTAGCAAGCAAATAGCCCAACGACAAACAAAGGCATAACCCAATAAACTCCAAATAAACCAAACACCATATTCACAACTCCAAAGCAACCGGGCAATGAAGGAAAAGATGGTCAACAGATTCACAATTACATTTGCACATATAACACAAATCCAAAATGCAAACCTTTCTATTCCTTAAATTGTCAATTATCAAACATTTCCCGAAGGCAGCGGTCCAAACAAAGAAAGCCACTCTAGAGGGAATCTTCTGCTTCCAAATGCTTTTCCAAGGGAAAAACTGCTCACTATGGCCAACTAGGAGATGATAGTAAGAACTAACCATGAACCCCTTACTCTTATAAGGCAGCCAACATCTCTTATCCTCCCCAAACCCCCTTACAGGAGTGCAATAGATGGTATTGATGAAGCTCCGGAAAGCTTCCAATTCCCGATTATGCACATCCCTACAAAAAAGAATCTCCCAATGGAGGACACCATTGGTGAACCTCATTAGATCCGCCACACTTACCTCTTTGCTACGACAAATCCTAAATAATTCAAGATAGCGGTCAGCGAAAGAAGAAGAACCACACCAACAATCTAGCCAAAATTGCACTTTTGAACCATCTCCAATTTCAAACAGAAAAAACCGAGATAAAGAGTGCCACTCCCTTCTAATATTTTTCCACAACCTGACTCCATATGGACCAGAGGAAGAGCTAGAACACCAGCCACCCCAATCACAACCATACTTCACCTCTATCACTTGATGCCAAAGAGCATCCCTTTCATGCCCAAATCTCCATAACCACTTCCCTAATAAAGCTACATTGAAAGTTCTCAGGTTCCTAATCCCCAACCCACTTGAAGCAAGCGGAGTACATACCGTAGACCAATCAACCAGATGAAATTTAGGCTCATCTCCAAGGCCACCCCACAGAAAATCCTGCTGGAGCCTAGCAATTCGGTTGGCCACCGAAGCAGGAATAGGGAATAAAGAAAGAAAGTAAGTAGGAAGATTAGAGAGAGTGCTTTTAATTAAAGTGACTCTACCTCCCTTGGATTGTTGTTGTGTTGTTGGACGCGTTAGAAAAAAATAAAGGCCATTTAAACTTTGGTCCACAAAATCACTGGTAATCTGAAAAACTAATTAATTTCTGCATATATGACATAGTTACGCACACATACAGCATCTCTGAATAAATGTAGATAAACCCACCAAATTAGCTTTTGCAAGAATTTCTTCAACTATCACACTGACCCTAAGGTATTAAGAAAGTAGAATTTCTGAACTGCATACACCTAAGAAATAAATATCAACTTACGAATAGATAAAAATTTTTATTGGAATTACCATAATGTTTGAAGCATGAGCAAGGTAGTCCCGGACACCATCTTCCCAAAGTTCATCAGGGTGGTTCTTCAATTGTGCTTGGACCCAACTGTTCAAAATAAGCAAATACTGGCATATTAGTAGGGAAAATTGAAACAATTCTGCAGGGTACATACAATTAAAAACAAAAACATGAAGGAAAATAATTTTTTGATAGGTATGAAGGCAAATATTAACAAGATATATAACTAACAATTCCAAAAATCAATAGAACATGGAAGTATCATAGAAACTCTATATAATATAAAGGAGATTAAATCATGAGGATGTTGAAAAATTATGCTGAGTAAAGTTGCAGAAATTAACTGCTGTTAATAACAAAAGACATATCACTCGGTATCAACTGCAGTAAGGGGATACCCACATGTTACATGGTGAATGCAGTTGTCAAATGGCAGAACAAAAAAGAAGACAGATATTAAGAAAGATGGACCTTGCAAACTGGGTATTGAGAGCTCTCACATGCTGACAAGATGACTTAGCCCGTTGCATATCCAATGGAGGCGTCGTCGTCAACTGCTGAGATGGCTCTGCCCTATGAACATCAGCACTAGATCCTTCCATCACTCTTTTATTACGGAACTGCATCACATTGAAATTAATAAACTATAATAAACCTCCACACAGTCGTTAACAAGACAAAACCACATAAAAGAGAACTGGGAACATGCAGATGCACAGAGAGAAGAAAAAACAAAACAAACGCAAGCACATTTCCACAGCCAACCACCAACAATCCTGTCATGTCTTCAGAGGACAAAAATCACCAGCAATTTTTTTGAGTTCCAACAGACATTGTGTGCCCATTTGGGGAATTATTTCAAGATTCCAATAACCGAACACCAAATACAACCCATTTCAAAAGAAATTTTTGTTCTCATGGAAATTCTTTCAACAACCATTTCAATTTAGCTTTCTCAGCATCTTAATACGTGCATTATTGCAAAGCGTTTGTTACAACAGCATGAGGTGGAATAGCATGTTAAACTGATGATAAATTCTCGCATTTGATTTAAAAGGTCTTATATAGATTCAACCAAAGCACCCCACCCCACTTAACTTTTTAACAACCCAGTGAAAAGACCAAAAATCTAAATATCTAAATTGAAGTTAAGCAAGAATAAACCACTACTTTTTCAACTACCCACTTAGTTCTAAACGAAACACATAAAGTTCACCGCTGCACTTTTCTCCACTTTCCTTTGCTTCCTCACTCTTGCTCAAAATAACCCAAGTGGAGAACTGGGTTTAACATATCACATTTTCCCCTGTAATTTACTGACAAAAAGTTATCCAATAATAAACCCAATTATTATTATTCAACACTTACAGTTCATAGAATGAAAAATAATAATTATAAATAAATAAACACATTATTTTATTTATTTTATAAAATCCACAGCTTCAGCCATAACATGAAACACTATGCATGGTAACTAACAAATAAATAACCAATTAAAAAATAATTATAATTATTTTGAATGTTTATATTGTTCAAGTATTTAGCACTTATTATCCAAAATTCAAAATTAATCCTAATTATCTTACTGAGCTCAGAATGCACAGATATTTCTGCTTCCCCAATTTTAAAATTAAAAAAGACAAAATTTACTTTCATTCTTCTTTTCCTAGTAATCCAACAGAGCCAAAATACTTAAAATTAAGCATGTTAATAAGCCCAAGCTTCAGTAACTAATTTAGAGCAAAACGAATACGCGAAATTCGGACAAAGAAGATAGAAAATATTTTTGTTAAAAAAAAAAAGTACGGATACTCACAGCCGTGTCGTTCGTGTCGGGAATGGAGTCGGACACGGCAAAACGTTTCGTCCCTTTCATGATTGTTAAGAAAAAGCGCAAGGCGGAAAAGGTTTTTAGGGTTTTTCTTTCTTTCAAAAATAAAATCAGCTTTTTTTGTTTCAGGCTATTTGTTTTGTTTTGTTTAAAAGGGTAGAGTCTTTTTTTAATTTATTTATTTTTTAAAAATAGGAGCCGTTGGATCGGGTGGGGAACGAATTTTCAATTGGGGCCGTTGGATCGGGTCGACAATGGTGGGTGCTCAGTTGAGAAGCGACGACTCGGTGGGTCTTTTTATGTCTAGTGCAGAGAAAGGAATGTTCAGATGGGCCATGTGCTACTTGGGATTTTATTTTATTTATTTATAATGTGGATGCCCATGCTGCTACTGGGGCCCACTACCAAAAACCAAAATGAGAGCAATATGGGCTGGCCCAGTTCAAACCTGAAGTCCAGGCTTTTAGGGATTACAGGGTCTTGTTAAGTTTTGAGCCAAGATTTCACTTTTATAAGAATAACCCTATGCGTTATGCCCAAGCAAGAATCATTCCTTACTTAGTTTGGACCACTTTCCTATACTTGACCCAATTTGAAATCACAAGAAAGATACAAGATGGATTCGGACCGCTTTAAAAATCGGAAAATATTGATTTCACACTCGTTGTTAGAGCATCTCCAATGGTATAGTTAAACTCAAAATTCCCTCTATAATAGAGAATGAAACCATAATTCATTGCTCCAACAATCTCTCTACTTCTCAAAAAGTTTTTTGCTCATGAACAGTAACTCATCAAACTTGATGAGTTACTGTAGATTAGCAAAAGAATTTATCACATTAAAAAATTCTAGAGTTAACTTTTTTGTGCTAGCATGAGTAAAAGAAGAATTAAAAAAAATAATGAAGAAATAATATTTTAATGGAATAGAGAAAATATAGAGAATTTGTTGGAAGGTGTATTTTATAAAATGGGTAGTAAAAGGTAAAAGTTACTATTCACTTACTAAATAGTACAAAAATTTAAAGAATTTGCTAGAGATGATCTCTATATACAACCTTATACTTTTTATTTATTTAATATTATTGGTGTTCATATTTATAAAGTGAAATAGATGATGTATACAGATGATATACACTAATAAGTATGAGAAAATCAATGCTCTTTCAAATACTTGTATTGAGTACAGCTTCTTTTACTTTTTCTTTAGAATAATATGCCAAAACCCCTATGTGGTTTCCCATAAAACACACATCTCTTAGATGTTTTGAATGTAATAATTAACCTCCTATGGTTGGGTTGGCAATTAGAGGAGTAATGGTGGTTATAGACATGAGGTGAGTTTGAGGCATAAATTATTTTGCTATGACTAAACCATAGCCCATAAGGGAATTTTGTGCAATTTTTCCTTCACCTGTTTTAGGCATCTCAATAAATAGAGCCAAAAAAGAATAGACTCCACGGAATTAGCTCCATCTTCATCTTTGGCAACAAAAACACTTAAGAGGAAAAGAAGAGATGCGAACCATTCTCTCACAAAACTGACCATCTAGCCACATTATATACTACAAAATTAACTTCTCTCAAATGTCAAATCACAAATTACCAAAGTGTTAGAGAAAACCAGTAAAAGAATAATAAGCTTGAAATAGTAACGAGTTTTTGATTGACCTGTGAGGAAGAGTCGTAGAGCATTTCCAAGAAAGAGTGACGTGGAAAACCTTTTTTTTTTTCCCCGTGTAATACTTATTTTGTGGTGGATTCAAACCTTCTTAATAATAATATTGTATACCAAATTACCAATTATTAGTTGATGCATAGGGAGCACGTTACCTAGACTTTTTGTACTTGATTTTATTTATATCATAAAATTTAGACCCATCAGGTTAAAGGGTTTAACATGGAGAGAGAAACACCCTCCTTACATTACTTGATTAGACTTTTGTTCATGTGATATGCTCACTATGAAAATAGATTCCTTTAAAAAAAATACTAAAGAAAGAAAAATCTTATTTTTTTGAGAACTTAGAGCAAACGGTGCACTTTTGGGAAATACCAGACGAGAGTCGTCATTAATTGTTATATATGACACTCATGACCGACTATCAACACTTTTCTTTTATTAAAAGATACAAGGCTTTACTGATTCATATGGACATTTGATGGATGAACTCTTTGGGTTTTTTGGCTGGTTCTCTATCATGTTCTTTTAGATGTGGTTAAGAAAGGGAATTAAACAAAACTAAAGCATCAGAACATGCTCTTCTTCTTCTACACTATCAATTGATTGAAAATAACAGATGATAATGATGGTCCATTATCTCAACTTAAAATAAATATCCAGCGCCGAAAAAGAATCTACTAATCTCAGCTATAAAATATCAATTTCATTATCTTCAATCTAATCACACGATTGTTTTATCAAGAAACAGTAACAATTCCCTTCGTTTTGATGTTGCCATGAGTCATTATTTTAAATATTTTTCCCACCTTTTAATTCACTTTCTATAAAGCTTAAAATTATATATCATTCCTCCCTAGTTGAATTTTCATCATAGTTTTCTATATCTCACTCTCTCCTCACTCTTTTCTCTCGTGCTTTCTGTCCACCTCTACGACTATGACCTAGGTGAATTAGGGAACCCCCAAATAACAAAATGGCAAAAAATAAAAATAAAAAATAAAAAATGGACAACTACTTTTTCTTTTTCTTTTTTGATATCAATGAACAACTACTTTGATCTTCAAACTAAAGGCCTTCTCTCTTCCTCCACTACACCTCCATTTGCTGGCAGGCTATTGTCTGCTTTGATGGATGGTTTTCTATGCTTTGCAACGGCACTGCCACCCGGCAGCTTGTTTTCAGGCAACATCTTCAGGATGATTCCCATTGCTATGAGCAACAACCCCGTCCCGTGCTGTTCAGTTAATGGCTTGGTAAATATCAAGAATGACAGCAACAGAGTGACTGCCTTTCTAGCAGTTGTTATCTGCATGCCCACATCAAACAAAAACCCAAAAGTTAATTTCCATGAAAAACGCTGTTATGAGATCCTAAAATTTAAATGTTCCACAATATTTGAAGTGGGAGTGATGACCTCAGGAAAGACAATAAAAACAGATGTACGCATTAAAAAAAAAAAAAACAGAGAAAAAAACACATAATATGCTTCATTCATATCCTGTATCAAAAATCCAATGGAATTCCTCACCAATCTTAAGCGAATTTCATCGTAACGTAAAATAATAGAATAAATAAAATAAATATATGGAAATGCAGTTTGGAGAACAAATGTGTATTTACCATGGCAGTGGTGGCAGCCCCAAAAATGGCAATGAGTGATAAAACAGACACTTGCCCGATGAATGTGGCCATAGCTTCAAACACTAACACCCCATATACATACGGGTGCTGCAATGCATTCACAAAAACATTATAAGAATAATAAAAGACAAAAAAGAAAAGATTGATAATTATCAGAACATTAAATATGAAGAGTAAAGAAGCAATAAAGGGAGGCAGCAATTGATACCAAAGTCAAATATTAGGGTAACAGTATTTTACTCTGATTTGCGAAATTTCAATTAGCCAAAATAGACAAATGGACCCCCCCCCCCCCCCCCAACAAAAAAAATCCCACTAGAGTTGTAGTTGGTTGCATGTAGCTCAATTATAATATTGATATTATATAAGGTCCAACCATGTTTAATCTTAATTAAAAGCTAGCCTTCATGACTAAGTTGTGAGCTTCTATTCAGCATTAAATAAAATAAGAAAGTGGAATCAGCTACTAAATTATTGATTTCTCCAAGAATAATTTTTTTAGTAGAAGTTGAGGGCATGCTATGGGTGATTTGACTCCCAAAGCATTTCCATTTCCCAGTTACAGTATAGGATAAGAAAGGAAGAAAATCAAAAACAAAGTAAGCATTGTTCTTACTTCTGAACAAGAATTCCAAGCCTTAAACAGCTCTCCTGTTAAGATCATTGGTGGAACTAAAAATGGCAACCCAACTACTGTTGAGCAGAATAGCATCTCTGTCTGTCAGTAGAAATAAAAAAACAATTTTAAGTTAGAATAAAAGCAGTTTTTTGTTGTTTTGGTAAAGATTCCTTTTTACAATCATAAACACAAGGGAATGATGAGTCACCTGTGTGGTATCAGGATTCATGGTAAAAATTGCTTCTTGAAAATTTCCCAAGAAGGCATCCATGATTAGAGCACCCATTATCATTACGACACCAAAAATGCTAAAATTAGGAGATGTATGGGCATCTGCTAAGGTGAAAAGGATCAGACCAATTACTAGAAGCAAAGCGGAGATGTATTCATGAATTGGATATTTCCTTCTCAAGCCAGGAATGAATGCACCCATTACCATGACAGGCAGGACCTGAATTCCCACAATTACAGATGCATATGTCAGAAAAAGAAAAGGCATCTTCGATTAGATATTCTACATTTCCGAATAATGTATCCGAATGCTGGCTCAATCAAATGATAACCAATACAGTAAAATTCTCAAAACTATTATCTAGATTTCCAGAATTATAACAAAATGAAGTTGATCAACAACAGATTTAGAAGCCAAAAAGTATTATTGCCACAAACACATATTCCTTCATCATTTACCTTTGTTGATTTGAACATGATCTGCGCTGGATAATTAAGAAAGGCCAAGGACCCCTTTGTTAATCCATGAGAACCCATAAGAACAGCAGAGAGTTTCACATACGTCTTCCAAGGGTTCACCATTTGCTTGGGGGTGAAACCTTGTAAGTATATGAGTATCAAGTAGACAAATCCTTGCACAAAGGTGAAATACCAACCATAGCTGGAAACCAAGAAAGTAAGTAAATACACTGATAGAATTGACAAATGAACAAATTAAAATGATGCACAAGACTTAAATTTCACCTGAATTGAAGCCGATTATACACATATTCCTGAGATCAGCCACAAAATACATGTCAGTGCTCAGACAAGAAAAGGGTTTCATTTCAGGTTATTTGATATTCATAGAATGAGGTTAATGGGGGAAGTCAAATACCAATTAAACAGTTAGCCTGAGAACAGAACAGAGAGATAATAATACAAAAGGCCTGGTACAATATAGCACTGACAACCCTTTACAAAATTTGTAGTACAACCAATGAATTTGACAAATTATGCGAAAAGCTAAAGACTACCGTGCAAATTGCAAAAGCCTTACACCACTGTTTGGTTACAGAGAAGCGGTGGAAAAAGTGAAGGGAATTCAAATTTTTGGTTCCCAAAATTTCTAATCAATTTAAACCCAGGGAAACAAAAATCAGTAAACCCCCACTCAGATGTATAGTTATCATTTTTTTTTTCAAATCCAAAACAACACGAAACATTGAAATTTGAGATTCCATTTTATTCTCTTTTCCCAATACATTCTAAGCAACCATACAGAGGACACCAAAAGTATGAAACGCATGCAAGATTAAATAACCATAAGCAAAACGACCAATCACCAAAACGAGAAATACCCATCAAAATCAAACCCCAAACAAACACAAATCCTCAGAAAAAATCAATAAAAATGCGAACTTTATCAAATTCTTCCAAAAGAACAGAGGAAAAAAATAAAGTCAACTTGGAATGGAACAAACCTCACAAATGCCATTAACAAGGTAACCAAAGAAGAACCCAGAAGAGCAAATAAGGAATTGCTGCCATCTAGGCCGATCAGAGAGTGAAATCCCAAAGAGTGACCTGGCTTGCTCCTCGTTCTTCATATTTTTCTCTTCTCAAACCCCTGACCTTTTCCGATCGGTTTCAGTGAAAAAAAATTAAAAATACAAATCCAAAATCGAAACGCTGATATAAACAAAAGTCAAAAGAAGTTCCTAGACTCTAGCTAGCTGTAACAGGCAGACTTTAGCTGTATCAGTTTTGCATGGCGTTTTTCCTCTTAAAAGAGGAGACAAAAATGGTGGGTGTGGGGTTTATTACATGGAGAAGAAAAGTATTTGATGCGGGATCAACAACCTTTTCTGATTCTCACTCTACCTTTTAACCTATTAAAAATGAGCAAGTGTGAGACAGATTGCGTTTTGGTAATACCAAATATGGGCGAGACTTGAAAGCAGGAAGGTCTTTAGACTTCACAAGGAGAGAGAGAGAGTGCGGAGAGACTAGTGAGGTTGACGACTTTTATACCGAAAATATAGGATATACCAAAAGTTGAATTTTCTAATAAACGATGCGACAATTACGGTACGTTTAGCGAGTATGTGTTTAAAAACTGAAAATTATTGTTTGAAAATACTTGTAGAAATATGTGTGAGTAAAATATTGTATTAAAATGTGTGAAATGTTGTTTAAAAACTGAAAATAGTTGTTTAAAATCACAAACCAAACACCCCCTTATATACTGGGATTTGGTTAATATTATGGTGTGAAACTGAAAAACCATTTTCTACAACAAGTTTTTTTTTTTTTTTTTTTGGGATACAACAGATTTTAAGGGCTTATTGGGTAGAGGGGTTTGAGCAATGTTGTTTGTATTTTTTTGATATACATATGAATAAAAAAGTGTGTGAAATTACATGTAATATTGTTTAAAAACTGAAAACATGTATTTGAGTATGCTTACCAAACAGACTCTAAATTGTTGTGGATTCGGTACAAGCACAACTTTTTTTCCTATATGGGTTGATACTGACAAGCATTTATGCTTTAATGCTTATTACCCTTTTTAGGATTAAAAGTTAAAACATTTATTGTAATTAATATATATATATATATATATATATATATATATATATATATATATATATATATATATGTAAGGACTAGTTTTGGTTTAGACCCTAAACAAGATTGGGTTTCAGTCCAATAAACCCAAATAATAAATTTGTAGAGTGTGGGAGAAAGAACTAACCTGATTGTAGAAAAGAGATAACAATCTTAGGTCGTTTGAAAGAAGTATTGAGAATATAAGATACAAAGATTATCATCGGTGCAGCCTGAATAACTCGATCGTAATAATTTAATCAAGGGGCCAAGAGTTCTTTGGTTTCTCACTCGTTCTCTAGTCCTCCCTTCTATCTTTTTTTCCTCTCCCCTTCTTTTGTGACTTTCTCATGTTATATACCATGATTTTAGTATCATTTTTGCCATACACGTGTAAATTTGGTTCTGGGAGCTTCCTCCTGTGTCATCTCACACCTCCTTGAACTTTCTACTAATAGCTGTAAGGCTGCTCGATCACTATTCAGGTATCACCTCCACATTAATGCGACCAGGGAGTTAGTTGGGAAGCATTTAATGTGGAGGTAACAGCTCTCGTAGATATTTATTATCTTCCTCCATCATCCCTTATCCAACGTCCGACTCTCCGTCATGAGGCCACTTTAAAGTAGTATTCAGGGGGACAGAAATGTTTCAAACTACTTCAGACAAATCTTTCCGAGGTGACTTTTCACCTTGGAAAGATTCAGGACTATCATAAATAACTTTCATTTCTTCATTCAACGCCATTTCCGTTATTACCTTAGTTGACCGTCTTCGGACTGGTTAGTATCCTCGGATTGGGTCATTGGGCCATAGGCCCAGTTCATACAGTCTCAACAGTACTTCATAAAAAACTGGTCGCACAATATATATATATATATATATATATATATATATATGTGTGTGTGTGTGTGTGTGTGTGTGTTTATTTTTGGGTTAAAAAATGATCATATTAATAGAATTGCCCCCTAAAGAGAGTATCCATTACAAAAAGATTATTCATAACTAAAATAGTTACAAAAGAGTTATCGATCACTAAGATCTCTATAACAAATAAATGAGGGGTTATTAATAAACAAAAGGCCCTAGTTAAAAACAGCCAATTTTTGCTAGTTTATATACAATTAAAAAAAAAAAAAAAAGTTGATGTTGTACTTAAACCTTTTTATTATTATTATTATTATTTTTTATTTAAGTCTAATAAATCAATGAAAATGAGTTTCTTAAACCATCACAAAGTTTCTTATTGGGACGAGCTATTATCTACTAGAGATGTTCATCGATCGATGTGACAAATTTTTAGGTAATTTTGACGCACTAACCAATTATTTTAATTTTCAGATGTGCTAAACCATTGTTGCACTATAGTCTACAGATGTTAGAAATCTAAATCGAGTTTTTTACTACAATTTTCATTGCAGTCTAGCAATTTAAGGTTGTGGGGGGACAAGGCCAACTTAATACAATTTAGCCTTCTTCTTTTTTTTTTTTTTTTTTTTTGAGAATCGATTTTTTTTAGGCTTAATTTAATAACTTGAAGTAATACTTTTTTTTAATAAATAAAAAAGGGACAAGTAAGGCATTTTTTTGTTCATTTGTGAGATGTTCACTTAAATTCTATGTCATATTATGTTTATTGCCAATGTCCATTTTAACATTATAAAATCCCAATAACCTTAACCTTTATAAGTGAAGACATTTTAGTTAAAATCAACTTAGTAGTTTTTTTTTTCTTGTTAATTGTAATACAGTATAATATACAAAAAAATGAAAAAATGAAAAAAAAAAAAAAGATACTTAGTGGTTTGATGACAACTAGTTAAGAAGAGGGGTTTGGATTAGGTCTAGTGCCTTTAGTGCACTGAACCCGGTCAGATTATGACACGTGTCACCATCTTAACGGGTCTAGTGCCATTGGACACTAGACCCAAATTGCTCCCTAAGAAGAGAAAGTATACGTGTGCCAAGTTTTATGGTGACTAGTTGCAACTTGCTACACACACACACACACACACAGATTTCAAATTGCTCCCTAAGAAGAGAAAGTATGTGCCAAGTTTTATGGTGACTAGTTGCAACTTGCTACACACACACACACACACACACACACAGATTTCATTGAACGATTCTGAGTTTTTTGTTGTTGTAAATGATGGAAAAAGTCTTCAAACATGAAGAGCATTCAAAGAATGTGAAGCACGTGAAGAACAAAGGAGTCTCTAACAAGCTCAACAAAAGATCCATCATATCTTTGTTGTAAATATTCATCTTCCAATTGAAGTAAAACAGACTTTGTGTTTGAATTAACAATCATCATCGTGCACTTTTGGGGTGATAGTCACTCCACAAGTACAAGGTCTTGTGAAGTGGGGGATAAGAGTCGGTGTTCAAGTCTATAAGAAGTTTCACACATATATAAACTTAAATTAAGGCAGAATATAATTTTATCTTAGATAAAATAAAATAAAAAGACTCTGTGTTTGAATTAATGCTACAAGAGAATTGAATTAAATGATTATTCTTTTGTAAGAAAATTGCATGCAGAGAATAACATTCATTTATTTAAAAAAAAAAATTCAAATTCATATTTGTGAATCAATTTCAATTGTTTTGAATTTCTAAACTTGATATTTTATGTTTACAATACTATGTTTCTGATTTTATCCCCACATATTTAAACTTTTGTTACTTTATAAGGTAAAAATAAATAAATATATGACACGTTATGATTTTCTTTTTCTATTTAAATAACATATGATAGGTTATGGTGGTGAAATATCAAGTGGAATATCTGGAGTGGAACAAAATTAACAAACATTTTTACTCTCTTAAAATATTATATGCTTATGTTTTTATTTTTTTGTCGAGAGACTGTCTTAACTGACTTTTTATTCTTTAGTTTGTTTACTTTATAATCCTAGATTGTGTCTCTTCCTTTTGTGCCAGAATGGTATAATGCAAATCACACACGCAACAAGGGACCCCTGTACTATTCTATAATCTAATAAACACCATTTGGGTGTTGAGATTGAAGTCAACAGCCCAAAAAAAGAAAAAAAGAAAAATGAAGTAGTTAATTGTATCTGTCATATGTAATGCTCCATATATGTTTTTTTAGAAGGTTCTCCATAGATGTGCTTTGAAACCTAACTTTCCCATTTTTATTATCTACTTTACAAAAAAATAAAAAATAAAAAATAAAAAATAAGAAGAAGAAGAATATAGTTAATAATTTAGTTAACCCGAAAGTTCTGATATTTTTTTTTGGAGGTAGTTTCAATGATAAGAGACTTTACTAATTACATTCTATTTGTTTTGACAATAATGTTTTCTAAAAAATAAGTCATTTTTCAAAAAGTATTTTTTTATAAAACTATCTCATTTTCTTATGACTGGTAATAACCTTAAATGAGTTGAAAAATAATCACCTAACTTTCTTTATTTAGTTTGCTATAAGATTGAGTTGTTTTCCAAAAAATTTTAGTGGAAGATAATCTATAAAAAATAATTCATACTTTTTTTGTTGACTAAAAATAATTTTCTTTTAATTCATTTTTTTGATGCTATCAAGTACTAGAAAACACAGAAAACTATCTTTACACAAGGTTTTTCATTGAAACAAACAAAGCGTAAAGCAAAAAACTTCTTAGGTACTTTTGGAGTATGGAGATATGGTACTCAGTCATTTCACATTCATAATTGACCTCATAATAAATTAAAATGAGTGAACTTCACCATAAATGTAAAAAGAAGAAGCACTATTCTTTGTGTTCCAGCACCTAAAAATTACTCCACTAACAAGAACCCACCAAAGAAAAATGATATGTCTATAATATTTTCACAACATTTTTACAATAAATTCTAAGTGGTAAGTTGTTACTAGTTGTAATTGTTCGGGCAAAAAAGTAATCTTAGTATTAGGTTCAAATTTGAATCAATAACAACTAACCATTTATGATTTGTTGTAAAAATATTATAAACGTAACACCTTTCAATTAAAATTTATTTTATCTTTAATAAAAAAATATTTTTTAACTTTATTTAATAGCAAGCCTGGGCATAAATAAGGGCGGCGAGCGGTGAGATTTTGGCGTTTGAGATCACATTTCATTAGCTTCTTCGTGCACCACGTGTTTTCATCAATGAAATGGTACCCCTAGTTTAGAAAAAAAAAAGTACAGGGAAACTGCCAAAAGCCACCCCTATTTATTTTGACGGAAAATTTGTGTTGAGGATATGTTTTCTAGTAATTTGTAGCATTAAAAAAAAAAAAAAAGTCAAAAAAAAGTTATTTTTGGTTTAAAAAAAATATGACTTATTTCTAAAGATTATTTTTTATTAATTTTTTTTGAAAAATAACCTATTTCATAGCAAACTAAATAAGGGAAGTTAAAAGATTGTTTTTCAACTAATTTAAAATTACTACAAAACATAGAAAAATTAGATAGTTTTATAAAAAATATTTTTTGTAAAATGGTTTATTTTCTAGAAAACATTATGACCGAAACAAATAGAGTGTAATATCATTCAATTATCCTTGTCAAGTTTCTTACCGATTCCTCACAAATTTTTTTTTTTAAAATAAATTATCGTTAAGTGGTAGAGAGTTGTTTTCAGGTATTTTTACTTTGGATTTGGTTTAGATCTAGTGCATCCAGTGCATTGGACTCAATCAGATGATGACATATGTTTAAAAGCAAACACATGTCACAATTTTGATGGATTCAGTATCACTGGACATTAGACCTAAGTATCATGAAATTTTACTTTGGCAAATAACTATTTCCAGGTCTGTTTTCTACATCCAAGGAAACATTCACTGTGACTAATGACTCATTGCCCTTTAAGTATATACTATAGTTGTACTGGAAAGAAGAAATAGTGCGTGGAGAAGGGAGAGATTATCTGTGATTGTTGAGAAAGAAGCAAAAAGGAAAAAGCCAAAAAGTAGTGATGATTAGTGACAAGTGAGGGTACAAATTGAGAATTTATGAAGTCAGATTCCAAATAATGTATTACCTTTTTTGTGCTTTATAGGCTTATAGCTCTGTTGCTGTTGCCGACATGATTCTAAGCACAATAGATTTTTTTATTTTTTATTAAAAAAGAAAGAAAGAAAGAAAGGATTTTGTAGTTGTACAGTAACTCACATCGCGGCTCGCTTAAATCCTGTCTTGGATGGGGTAAAATTAATAAATTATTCGCACAATTATAAGACTTAAAAGACTTATCAATATTTGAACCCATAATTTGCGAATTCACAAAGTGTGATGGGTTGGATACAGGGCCTTAACCCTTTTAATTATTTTTTCGGAATGATTAAGATAATATTTTCAATTTTATGACAATTATTAGGTAAAATTTCAAACTTCTATTATTTAATAAATCTCGTTGAGCAGATTAAATTTGTAAAAATCATGATTTGGGCACATAATTTCACTAAACTTTTATTAGATGTCAATAGTTAGGAACTAGTTAGAAGGCCGTGAGTTTAGTCACCACACCCATCCCCACAATTGTTCAAGATTTCAATCTAGTGCAAAACTCAAAGTTTAAAACATAAAACTCTTTATTTACACATATCAGTGTAATATAACCACAACAAATTCTTACAAATAGAAGAATAAGAATATTACACATAAACATAGTATAACAAAAACCTATTCACTATAAAAATTAACAAATTCCATATTAAAAATGAAAAACAAAAAATTGGCCAAATCTCTTAGGCCAAACTAGTAGCTTGGCGTATGAGAATTTGGCCATCCACATGATAAAATAGTTCATATATGGAAAGAGATTTGGCCATCCACACAATAAAATAGTTCATAAATGAAAAGGCAAGCAACAAAAGTCTACTAATTCCCTCTATGGAAATGCACTAAAACCCCAATTGATCATCGAGATGCACGAGACATATATATGCTTTTATGAGATGTTTCTCATAAAAATTGGGAGATGCTCCTAGATTAAAAATTTAAAACCTCAACCTAGATTTGCGAAGTAAATCTCTCCTAATACAAGAATAAACGAGGGACAATCAACTAATGAGAGGTATGAACAATCTTTAGCCTTAAGAATATTCTCTTATGAAAAAAATGTATTAACTTAAGCATTAGAGAGTCTCTTAGTGGCCCATCTCTAAGCACTCTCTAAGCGCTTCCTTTATCAATGTCAATGTTCAACTACATTAGTTTCCATTTTCTTGGTCGTCAAAATTCATCATATCAAAGTTGTCTTATGTTTTGTTGTATTAAATCAACACATGACGAGTTTCAAGATCTCCAGAAGTTTCATATCCCTACAACTTAAAACACAATAAGTTTGAGGAGGATAGGGCCATCCACATTGAGGATGGCATTTCTTGCTACAAGCTGAATAGCATTTTTTGTTCTTTTTCTTTCACTATATATATATATATATATATATATATTTTGGGTTAATTTTGTAGTGAACAGGTTTTTACTAGATGTGTGTGTGTGGTATTACTTATTCTTTTATTTAAAAAATAAAAAATAAATTGAGCACTATTTTATAATATGTTATATTTTTAGCACTGAAATTCTTATAGGGTTTAATCTCTTTTTCATAACAAATAATTAAAAATGAGTGGTAATCGAAAATTTAATCTTAAATTAGGGATGCTTCTTCGAGGCAGTACAAAAAATTAAATTTATGCAAAGAGAGATTTGAGATGATCCAGCATGAAAATGTTTGACATACAGATACAGGGACTTATCAGCAAGTAAATGTTACATTTATTTTATAGGTTGTTGGGCTTCCAAGTCCAAATTGGCGTCATTTCTCTCTCGTTAGACGCAAGCTGAAAATCTGATTTAATTTTATGATGTCTACTTTTATAGTTAGTTGGGCTTCTAAATTTGGGCCGCTAAAGTCTAACTTAAGGATTCAGATCTTGATGTTAGAGAAAGCCTCACGAAAGTACACATTCAACTGTTAAAATTTTGGAGTTAAGCTATTCGTGTAACAACTAACAACAATAGCTAATAAAAAATAAAAAATAAAAAATAAAAAACAACTAACAACAATAGGTCTAAGGAACAATTGTTTCACAACAAATTTCATATCTTTTGAAGTGGCGTTTTATAATTGGTATATATTAAAAATGATGTTAATGAAAATCTTGTATAAAAGTCATATTTTACAAATAGCAATTTGTAACGTCAACAAATTGCGATAAATGTTAAAAAAATTTGTTGTGTGGCATTCTTTGGTGCAACAATTGTGGCAAGTGAGCCTGAACTTTGCTTTTCTTCAAGTCATAGCAGGCTAACGCATTTTATATAAGGCCAACCTTCCAAATCTGAGGCTTTTTTTTTTTTGTTTTTGGGTGGGCCTGATTTGTCTGGGCTATTCAGCAAGCTATGGTGGGGACTTGGATCACATGCCATGTTAACAAAACTCTTCTGTACCATCTTGTGCCTGAACTGTGGAGGCGTTAGCATTACGGCTTGGAAATTGGACTTCGCGAAAACTGAGTCATGAAAATGTGCACATGGCATTGGAAATTATAAGTATTCAATTTCGGGGAAAGGAAGCAGATAGAAAAATAGAGAATTCCAACTTGTTCCCTTTGTAATCTGAATAAGTTCACCATCCCTAAGAAAATCAATAAAAAAATAGAAACAAATAAATTAATCTCAACTTTCCAACTGACTGTTGGGCTATATAGAGTCTAGTTGTGTTCGGTCTAGATTATAACATGAACGTGCAAGTTAGATTATCAATACTAAGTGAGAAAATGGATGATGCATTTAACAGTGCATTTAAGTAAAAAAGCCTAAGAAAAAAAAAATGGAAGCTTTAACACTTTAACATCAAGAGAAATGAAAAGCATAACATGGAAAGTAAAGAAGGCATGAAAAAATAAGAAATGATATGTCTACAACAATTTTACAATATTTTTACAACAAATCAGTGGCAGGTTGTTACTTGTTATTATTGTTGGGTTAAAAAAGTAATCTTAGTATTAAATTCAAATTTGAACCAATAATAACTAATCACCAATGATTTGTTGTAAAAATATTGTATACGTAGCATCCCTCTGGAAAAATACATGAAAAATCCTTTAAAAGGGATGAAAAGCCATGGGTAAGTAAGGGGAGAATGCCCCTCATTCTTTAGAACTCTCTATTATGTGAAAACGAAAGCCTTTGTACAGCGGTGAAGTTCTTCCCAAAGAAAGCATTTTCTCTCTACCTCACTTTCCTATCCAAACTTTCTTCTCTTTCTCTTGTTTTCTCTAGGTCCTTGCCCTAATTGTTCAATAACACGTTCCTCTTATAGTATGAGGAATATTACTAGGTACATTAAGATGGGTGTCAAATCATGATTCCCCCATTTCAAACCCTAATACAACTATTGTACTATGCAAAGTCTAGAGGAGAGAGAAGACACGCCAATGTTAGGGTAGTGGGATGGAAGGCGGCTCTGCTATGACGTGGGGAGCAAGCCTTGGACAAGGAAATGGACATCAAGGATGCTAGGAGTGATACACGTGTCCTCAACAGTGGTCCAACACAAGCTCAACTAATAAGAGGTGTTCTATAGCATCTAACCATAGTGGTCACTATCTCCCTTTTTTGTGCTAGTGCTGGGTGTCCAAGCCAGGTATGTTCTCACCCTTCACTTAGATGGTCATGCCATCGGCACGAGCCAAAGATCCTCCTCTTTAGCCAACATTTTCCTTCCTTTACTCACAACTAGCCCATGTGTAAGGTTTGGATTCAGCCATGTCAGCACTCTCGCACACCTTAGCTAGTGTAATGTACATGACCCGACCTGATATAAAAGTACTATGGTTTTGTAGCCCATTTTGAATCCTATGTGTAGGATAGAAAAATTGTTATTTCAAATTAGGGTTGGGTGTGTTGTTTTGAGAGAGAAAAAAACTGTATTATTGCAGTTTGTATTTTTTCACAGTGTGAATGGTAAAATTACTGCAACTCCGTGGACGTAGGTAAATTGTCAAACTACGTAAATATTGTCTTGTGCTATTGTATTTTTTTTTGGGTGCATATTTCTCTTTATTTTGCATCTCACAAATTTAGGAATTTTGCATATATTCCTTATAATCTTTTGTGGTGGCTTTAGTTATTCAAGCCAAAGAATTGCTTGCCTCTTAACGAATAGAACTCAGAGTAGTTCCAACATTTGCACAAGGGAAAAATTAGTTACATATTCTTATTAATGTATCTTAGATTTTTCAATTAAATTCAATCAGATGATAGTATTGATGTATATATCAAATGATTGAATTTAATTGTCCTGAGGAAAAATAACACCGTATTGCATTAGTCAATACAACTAAAAAATAAAATTTAGTTGAAAACTAAAGTACAACAATTAAAAAATTGTATCCAAGAATTTAATGTAACCCAAAACATTCATCTATGATCAAAAGAGGTCAAGTAATAGGTCGTTAAGCAAAGTAGTCCAAACCTCATCCTCAACCTCTAAAGCCACCTCCTTTTCTTCTTCAACCAATATGCTCCACATCCCACCCTTTTCCATGTCCTTAACATAGACTTCTCTCCCATCCTGTACCTCCCATCCTAGTAACAATTCTTGTGGGTGCCCACTAAGCCAATCTTCTGTGACCTTCAATATCTCATGCTGAAATTCATTGTCACAACGTGTTGTTGTGCTTGCATTTACATTAATCTCTTGAATTTTCTCTTCAAAGAAATCCAACAATAGACTGTCTACCTGGAATTTAGAACCACTTGGTGAGCACTTTTTTCTGATGAGGTCAAGTAATTCTTGAGCCTTAATTAATTGTTCTGTTTGGTTTTCTTCTTTCTTGTTGAACGTGTTGTTGTCCTGGGTGGATAATGGGCAAGGTTGCATGGGTGATTGAGGAGATTCATAGTTGAGCTCGCACAAGGCAATGCGTTCTTCTAAATCTACTGGTTCTAGTTGAGCGAGACACTCAAACCGCCGTATCTTATGCATAAACTTTTGTTTTGTAACTGTCCATATCAATATCACATTTCTGTCAGATAAGAGCAATAGGGTCACTAAATATATATCCTATTATTTTAGTAAGGGCTTGCTTCTCTCAAGTAGGTTAATTTTATAGGTTATGGTGCTATAGCTAATAGGGCATCGAAAAATTACATAAACATATGCTCATTTTGTTTGTTAACATTTTCTAGATAATAAATAATTTTTTACGAATCACTTTTTTAAAAATTATCTCATTTTTCTATATTCAGTAATAATCTTAAAATAAGCTTGAAAACTATTTTTTAATGTTCTTTATTTAGCTTGGCCTAAAATAGAATTGTTTTTTACTAATATTTTTTTTCTTCTTAAAAACAACTCTAAATCAAACCAAATTAAATAAGAAAAGTCAAAATACAGTTTTTCTTTGACCCTTTATTTCTAATACTATGACACACTGGAAAACACAAAAAATTATATTCAAATAAGATTTTTCATTTATGTTTTTCATCAAAACAAACCAAACAAGTGAGCATTTGATTCCAACATGGTCAACACGTTTTCTTTCCTTTCCTTTCCTTTCCATTGCTATATCATACATGTTAAAACCTATGATAGATATATTCAAGTATGTTACCGAGCATGAATCACACTGGAAGGGAACCAAATGCCCCTCGGGATGTGTCACTCGCGTGTTTTTGACCTTTTGTACGAGTTGGTAATGATAAAAGTGACAGCATGCCACCCCTCCAAAAAGAAGTGCAAGCACAGCATGAAAAGAACTATACCAATTAGAATTTTACTAGCTTATCTGATGATTATATCAAACCCTTTTGAAGGAACAATTTCTTTTGAAAATTCGAAATGTCTACATGTATTTGTGTCACACTGACTCACACAGATGAAGAATGAGAGAGAGAGAGAAAGAGATACCTTCTATGCACGCAAGGCTACTCTCGAAAGGCGAGCCAATATCTTCATCATCTTCAAATGGACTATCCAGCACAGACACTGGACTAAATTGTTCCTTCTGCTTATTTGTCCACTCCTGTTATGATCCATATCATGTCCATTTAATAATAATAATAAAAAACCTCTTAAAAATAATTCACATAGCCTCCGTTAGCACAAGAAATGCTACTTCTCACAGCTCCATACCCAAAAAAAAAAAAAAATCAGGAGCAATCTTTCGGCTACAACTCACAAGCCTCTTAACATGACAATGTATCTGATTATTTCTACCCTGTTTGATATGACTTACAGGGCAACATCATTAAGCATGGAAGACTGATCACTGATTTCATATTAGTAAACTAAGTTTAATTGTTTATAAACAAATTTTCAATATCCTATTTGACGATCAGTTAAGTTAATTGAAACTCACATGATATTATTGCAAATTAATAGCTATTCAGAATTTTTTGGTAAGGACATCAATTCAACTTAAAATTTAACAATCATACCAATATTAATACATCGGATTCCATCAGAACTCCGTAGTCTAGCATGTTTTGACGAGAATAGTATCAAGATGACCTTTTAAGAAGTTCTAGTGTTGCACCCATATCTTTATCTTCTCAAAAAAAAAAAAAAAAAAAAAAAGAGAAAAAAGAAAAAGAATAGAGATGTTGAGAATTAAAATATCTCTTTTAAATAGCAAAAACCCTGCTTGTTTTATAGATTGATTTAAAAAAAAAAATTAAACCATGGTCACCCCATTGTAGCACCATGGTGTATCTATCCCGAATTGAAAATTTTCGGGATCCATCCCAAATATGCGGTCAACTCAAGGAATTCTAGTATTTACTTCTTTAATTAATCTTTATATCATTAAACTCTTCCAGAACACTAATTTAAGAAAAACAAAGGCCTAAGAACAGTAAATCCCGAGACTAGTTGAGTTGGCCTGGTCAACCCCACTAGCTACCAGACAAAAACAAAAATCTAATTTCTGTTGTATAATAAGTAAATTAATAAACTTACAATCTCAGTTACCCCCAATTAATTATGGAGCATATATAGGTACAAATAATAATTAATCACACCTATGCAACAGTGGATCATTAATTAATAGTCGCAGATGCTTAAAAACCATTACATTTTTATAGTCCAAGCAACCAAAAACCACTCTTTTTTTTTTCTGGTCACCGACAGAGGCAAAATAAGACGTGACACAGGCTTATTAAAAAGGTCCACAAGATTCCAAAACTACCCCACCAAAACCCAATCAATGTTCCCAACAACCGGTTCCTTTAAATTATTGGGGACGAGGACTAAATAGTAAAATCGTTGTTATAAACAGGAAAAAAGGAATGATCTGGTGAAGTGTGTGCTATGAAAAGAAAATAAGAACCACACGTAGTGGGATCTAAGCCTCGTAACACTCGTCCGTATTTAATTCCACTGATCCGAGTCGTACCGTATTCTTCTACCAAGATATACTCCGCACATGAAAGTCATGCGTCACTAACCCCACCCAGCTCCAGCTGTTCTTTCTTTCACTCTTCCCGCTAACCAAACATTTTTCAAAATCCCCATTACGTCCCTTACTATTTCCCACCACACCCGTCTTATTTTTTTTTTTTTTTGAGAGAAGATAAAATTAAATGAAATGTATGCCTAATTGTAAAATTAATGTGTAAAAGGCTTAATACTTCAAATCAAAATTCCAAAAACCAAAATTAACACCCACCTCAAATCTGTAAATATACATTAAAAAAGAAAAAGAAAAAAAGAAAATGGAATAGAGAGATAAAGAAAAAAAATCAACCAATTGGAGAAGGAGAAGTTAGCTGACCAACCAACAGACAAAGGAAATTAATAAAATGCACACATGCAAAAGCCTTGAACAAATGGGAAAAAAGAGAGGTGACCTTTGTGTTAGTTCCAGAGTAGGTATTGGTTCCGCCTACTCTCTCAGTCTTCTTCACCGGTAAATCATTTTTACCCTGCACGACGTCGTTTGAGGTTGAAACTCTCTCTGAATTAGAATTACCGCTCGAAGACCGTAAAATCGCCGCAGTAAACTCACTCTCCTCCCAACTGTTACTGCTTGTAGTTGTAGTAGCAGCGATATCCGACGGCTCATCTTTTTCGTTGAGAAACTCGCTGAACAATCTCCACCGTCCGATATCGCTCCCCTTTTCCTCTTCTTCTTTATCAGCTCTCTTCCAGTTCCAGAAGCTTCTTCTGAATAGCTTCCGTGAAAGACTCCGAGAGAGAAAATGGCCTTTCCTGGTTTTGATAGACGACGGAGAATTAACGGAGTGAAACGGAAGTTGCTTCTTCACGGCGTTAATCACCGCCTCCGAAGCTCTCTGAAACGCGGAAATGGTAGTTGTAGTAGTTGTTGAAGCTGGTGGCGTTGCCGTTAACTTCGAACGCAGGCTTCGACTACGAAGACGGAAAAGTCGTTGCTTGGCGGTGATTTTTGTAGTTGAGGAATGATCTCTGAGTTTGAGATCGAGCTCGAGGAGGAATCGGACGGTTGTTCTACTACAGCAATGTCGGCGTGGAAACGATTTGAAACCGTTGGATGAGCAGGAGCTCAGATCGTCTCTAAGGTAATCTTTCAGCATCATCAACGGCCTTCGTTGAATCACAACTGACTTTCTCACCTTCTTATCATCATCATCATCATCATCAAATTCAATCGAAGCCATTGGTTAATTTCAAACGTAGATAACGGTAAAAAAAAAAAAAAAAAAATCAGAAATTATTGAACATAATAAAAACGCCGTCGTATTCGACCAGATAAGATACCAATACGGCTGCAATTCCATAAAATGGATAGCATTTAGTGCTTAGATTGAAATAGAGAGAAAGAGTGGGGTTTTATAGGTGAGAGAGAAGGAAGAAGATGAAGAAGAAGATGAAGCCTGGAGGGTTCTTGTTGGTGAAATTTGAATCTTAAGATAGGTTATTTTTATAATGTTATTTTTTTTTGCGATTTGAAATTGAAATTTTTAATACATTATATGTATAGAATTTATTGCAATGTGTGTTGGGGGGGTTTTTGGGAGTTTGGACTGGTATGAGAGTGAGACCAGTAGTTGAAAATTTATATATGCTAATATGTCTTCCATGCAAAGTTGCAAAAACTGTCCACTCTTCACGCACTTCGCCACGTGTGCATGTCCTTTCTGTGATATGATATCGAATTCTGGTTGAGGAGATTTAATTCTAACCAAAATTTTTAATTCCTGTTTGTTTGAGAACAATTTATTGATATTAAACTAAGTTCCTGCTTAGTTTCTTAAAGGCTAATAACTCACTGATCATGTGCCTCACTGTGACATTGTCTTCTCTTGATGTTTTCCGATTCCCATTATGCTTTTTTCTATTTTCTTTGACAATGACTTTAATGGTCTATACATATTTGTTAACAATCTTTGTCCTATAAGAGCACTAGCATTGAAAAATGCTAATGCCATATCTAAGGTATTTTTAGCATTTCAGGGCTCAAAAACATGTGCATCAAGAAATGGTAAAGCCCACTATTGCAAATTTTTTTGCAATAGTGCTACAGTACAATTCTAAAGTTAGAATTGTACTGTAGCAGTATTCTAAAAAAAAAAAAAATATTTTATTCCACCGGCCTCTCTCCACTGAATTCACTCTTCAGTTCTTTTCTCTCTCTTCTTTCTCTGCTCTTTTCTCTCTTCTCTCTTCTCTATTCAGACCCAAACACCATCTCTTTTTTCTCTTCCTTCTCTCTTCCTTCTCTGTTGGGTCTGATGTTTGGGTCGTTGGTCGTGGTTCGTGGTTGGGTTGTGGTCCGGTGTTTGGGTCTTCGGTGACGGCGTGGGTCCGATGTTTGGGTCCGGTCGTTGGTCGTGGTTTTTTTTTTTTTTGGGCTGTGACTGGTGCTTAAAGGGGTTATGGGTTGTGGTTGGGTCCGGTGTTTGGTCGTGGGTTTGCTCCGGTGGGTTTGAATGGGTTTGCTTCGGTGTTTTTTTTTTGAATGGGTTTGCTCCGGTGGGTTTCAAATCGGCGGCGCTGGTTTCTGACCGGTGGCTTTGTTGGTTTGATGGTTTGATGGCGTGGGTTTCTGATCGGCGTGGGTTTGTGTTTCTGATCGGTGTGGTTGTGGTTGAGGGAGGGAGACTGATACGGCATGGGTTTGTGTTTGTTTGTGTTTGTGGTTTGTGCTAGAGGTTGAGGGAGACTGAGGAAAAAAAAACGGTTGAGGGAGAGGGTTGTGGTTGAGGCGGCTCCGACTGATACGGCGTGGGTTTGATGGATTGTGTGTGTGGTTTTTGCTAGAGGTTGAGGGAGCCTCAGAGAAAAAGAAAAACGGTTGGAAAGCCCAGGAAATGGAATCACGCCTAAAATAAAATATCGGATAAAAAAAATAATAAAGAAAGATTAAATAATAATATTTTAATAAAAATAGAATTTTTTGATGTGGGAGGAATTGTAAAATGGTATGGTATAAGCAATAAAGTTACTTTTTGAGATGGTAAAAAAATTTAGGATGGCATTCTTTGATGCTGATGCTCAACTGTTGTTTCTATACTGCTTTGAGTTTTAATGCATTCTTGTTTATTACCCCCCAAAAAAACTTCATTTAAAAGAGTTCGTACCATTCGGAAAACAATTAATCATGAATTAACCAATACGACTAGAAATTTCTATTTTTCATTTATTTTACACTATTTATTATTTCTAACAAAAATATTTATAGTTAAAAATTTTCCGATTCCAACCATTATATTATCAAAAACATGGGCAACTAATGCTTATTTTGTTATAAATGTGCAGATAGATATGAGTTTTGCTTGTCTAGAGCCATATAGGTATAGCTCAATTGTAGTTGTCGTTGTTGTTGTTGTTTTTTTTTTTTTTTTTCTCATACGGAAAAATACAAAATAAAAATATTTTACTCTCCATTATATTTATCAAATTATTTATATTAAAAAAAAATCTGAGTTGTCCGGGGGCTAGCCACGGCCAAGGTGGTAGTAATGAGGCGGGCTTTAATCATACAGACCTAATTAGCTAAGCAATGGACCTAAAGTACTGATTAGCTCCTCCATGCATTAATTGTATCATTAGCAAACGAATAATTAGGCAAAGTCTCCTTGTACGGAGAATCGATGGACTTAAACAAAAAAAAAATACAGTTTCAGTAATAATGGAGGAAATAATTTGAATATGAAGAGCATTTTATTATATAGTCATTATTAATAATTTTGTTTTCAAAAAAAAAAAAATCACTTTGCACGCGTGCTCAGCGAGGAATGATTGCGTTTTTCAAATGGCAGAAATATAAACTATAAAGGCGGAACAACATTAATCAGCACAACACAGAATTTGAAGGTCCCAAGCTCCGATGTTTGTCCAGCAAAATGGAGGTATGCGAGTGGCGTGGGTCTGCAAAACCACGGGGTACGTGCCGTCCTGTGCATGAACAACCCTTTCAATCGATGTTGTCTACTACTTCCACTACTACTTTAGCTGGTTACAAATATCCCTTATTGAGTTATTATTGTGTACGATTTTTTTATGCCCAGTGAGATGTTTTTGAGTTCACAAAACAGTAACACAGATCAAGAAGCAATTAATAACAATGACTCTAAGGGTAAAAAAACATGTAATTTAACAGTTCGATTTTTAAAATTAACATCCAATAAGAAAAGCGCTAATGTGGCATTTGGTACGGGGTAATGTTTTAGAATTTTCAGGAATGTTTAAAAATTCCTATGTTTAGTTGCAAATTACGCTAGGGAATCAGATGCCAGGGAAATCTGGATTCCCCCTTTAAACCCCTCTCAGTAGGAATGTGGATTCCTTTTAAAACAGATGGGTATCCAGATTCCCAAACTTAAAGAAAATTATATTTTTTATAAATTGACAATTTTAACCATTTTTCCTTATCATTTAAGTAATTAAAATAAAATATAAAACAAATTGTTAATATCTTTTCTCTTGTCTTATAGACCTAAACGTTGTTAGGTTGTTTTGTAATGAATTAAGTTCTTTTAAAAATTATTATTAAGAATAAAGTATTTGGGAATTTAAATAGTTATTTTTGTATTGTATTTGTCATTTTAAAATGTTAGACTACAGTTTTAATGAATTTGTCATAATTAATATTTTATATTTTGTTTTTCATTATTTATTTAGAGGAAGATCTTTTTTTTTAAAGGACTTGATAGTTTACATTCAAATCTAAGGATAGAATAAGAAAAATAAATAATTTATTTAAGATTCCTAGGAATAAATCAAATATTATCATTTCACATTCCTAGGAATCTTAAAATATTCCCAATGAAACCAAATATAGGAATAGCTACATTCCTAGGTATCTAGATTGCAAGGATTCACATTCTTAAGAATCTGGATGCCAGGAGTAATGTGGATTCCCCCGTACCAAACACCACCTAAGTGTTATTCTTTCACTACGAGCAAGAAAGACTAAACTACAACTTCTACTTATTGATCAACCCAACACATTATTGCCTAAACTAAGCTTATATTAAATTCACTCACAACTTCCTTTGTAAATTATACATAAAGGGGGGTTAATTTTGTGGCCCATAATATAACTAAATGCATGGGATTGTTTTGAGGAAATAATTCTCATTTCTTTCTTACTAGATTTTTGAAATGTGGGTTCTGGTTTGCTCAACTAGTAAAATTTCTGATGATTGAATAAGAGTGATTTGAGGTTCAATTTTAGCCTATACCAAAAATTGATTAGTGTCTTGATTTGATGATAAAGAGTAACATCATGAGCGAATGTCATAAGTTGAAACTCTTTTAAAAAAAAAAAAAAAATTGGCTAAGGTTTGAGGATGTAGATGGCATTAACTCATTCTTTTGTTTGCTTGTTGATATTCCATTTCTATTTTTCTCAACAAAAAAAAAAAAAAAAAAAATCATTTTCTATGAATATCATTGTAGGGTCACAATTTGTAACCCAAACCCAGAAGAATTGGGTTATAAGCCCAATGAGTCCAATACAATAAATTTGTAGAGAGTGGGTGAAAGAACTGAGCTTTTAGCGAATTGACTAACGGCTAATTAAGGTTTCAAGTGTGTCCGAGCAGGAAAGGATACGTAATTATGGGTGGAGTGTACGTCCGAGGAGTTAGTTTGATGATCAAATTACTATTTCTGGAAGTTAGTTCATCACCGTGCTACAGTAATTCTCCTTCTATATATCTTCACTAAATTCTTTGATCCCCTTCTTCTGGAGGATTATTCATATTATATAGAGTTTTCCAAGCCATCTACATCGTCTAGTTGTCCATCATCTAACCTTGCACTCAAGTATGTGTCCTATCAAGCATTTTCTCTGGCTCTCTGTGAACAGTAATGGTTGAGAATACTGTTCAGAGGTCTTCTCCACATTAATGAGGCCAGGAAAGTTGCTGCAGTGCATTTAATGCGGTGGTGGCAGCTTTTCCCTAAGATATTTCTGTATCCTTATCTTCTCCATACGTGCCTGAAGTCTATCCTCATTGTTGGAGTCTCTTGGAAGATTACCCAAGTCACTCGGATACCTGTTCGACTGATATTCGCCCGGTTCTAGGAGGCTGACCTCTTTGGACCACGGTTTTCCACCCTTTCCTAACACGACTATCTATTCTGGGACCTCCCTAGTCATTTACTCATCCTTGGACGCATTCCCATTAGTAAATAGGGCTTAAGGCCCAATATAAAAGTTCAAGCTTTTGCCCCCACAATAGCCCGTCAAAATTTCAATTTTTCTCTTTTACTCGTGGAGAAAAAATAGAATTTTGACTTGCCAATGTAATTGTGGTTAAAACTATAAAGACATTCACACTTACGCACGTAGGGGTGTTATTTTAGTCATTTCGCAATTATTTCTGACGCTTTGGAATTCGCGAAATGTCATTAAGTATTTTGGACGGCGTTACATCCTTGGCATCCAATGGATGGATTTTGATCCAACGGACCGTATTTCCCTTCAAGATTTGGGCGGGATAAAATCCCCCTCGTTTTCAGTCCCTTATATAAAGGCTCATAAGAGTATTATTTTCTCTTTTCTTCATCACAGTTCAGAATCTTTAGAGCATTCAAACGTTCAAACTCACACCAAACATTAGATCATCCGTCACACTTTCAAAAAATCTTCAAAGATCCTCTCAAGAATTTCAAAGATCAGTTCCTGCTTTAGTTCACGTAAGTTTTAACTTCGAATCTTTCTTTATGTCCTCGGACAACCTCCTCGGTACGCCATTCTTCATTACCCCGTTGTCATCCTAAGTGTTTTTTCTTTTCTACTTATTTGAAATGGGTATGTTTGAGCGTTTAGTGAAGAATCCTGCTTTGATAGAAATGTTCAAAGAAAAATATCATATACCCCAGGAGGTATCAATACGATATTTTTCCCCGGAGGGATTAGCATTTGACCGAGAGGTTGGAGAAGTCATAATCCCAATGATAGCTTTCATAGAGGGAGGAATGACTATCTCCATGGGTAGGATTACAAGAGACTACTTACGTAGCCATAGGCTTTGCCCCTAACAGTGTGCACCTAACTTTTTAAGGATTTTAGGAGCAGTTGACGCTCTGGACCGACACTTAGGATTGGGGCTAACCTGGTACGATGTAGTCCACCTATATGAAGGTCACCAACAAAAAGGGGCGGGGTTTTACCTTAAATCCCGATCCGATGCCATCGAGCTCATTTCGTGTCTTCCCAAGTCTAACAAAGGGATGAAGGATGACTACCTCATTGTATCAGGACCTTGGCATGACGGTCTTCCTTACCCAACCCAGCTTGGAGAGCCAGGTGGGTTACCTTAGATTTAGGTTTTCTAACATTAGATTTAAGTTATTTGTCCTCGGCCTTGCTTTGCTATATCAAAAAGATTTTTTTTTTTTTTTCATTTTTTTTACATTGAACTCTAGGTTTCTAACTATTTGGTTTTTTTGTTTAACAGATAAAACACAAGTAAACCCTCGGATTAGTTTAATCAACGTACTCGCGCTCAACTACTTGCTAAGGTCTCAAATTTTTGTGAACGACGACGGACAACTTTGAGCCGCTCATCTAATTTTGGACTACGAACCCATCTCGAGAACTTTTCTAGACGTCGGCAACTCTATTAGGGCAAACGACTATCGTTTGGCTCGTATAGACGTGTCTCGACCCGATTTTTTAGCCCCACACAATCTTCCACTAGTTGATCATCCCATCCCGCAGGGTATTCCTTTGGCCGCCCAGCCACTTCAGCAAGTGCCCATTCGACAGGCTGTAGCCGAGGAAGGAGCTGCATCTTTCTCTTCACTTGAGGAAGAAATTGACAAGTTCCGATTTGAAGAGGAAGCCATCGTTATATCAGAGGCCGAGGAAGAAACAGACGAGTATGCATGCGTTCAAACTCTTGTCCCCATAATAACTTACGTGGAGGACTCTTCAGATAACGAGGAAGAAGAGATGGCTCCAAAAACTAGCCCAAGTTTGAGGGAGCTCATGAAGGGGAGGAACAAGGCGCCTTCCCCCCAAGAAGCCAGCAAATCTAAGCCCCTAGTAAATCCTCCTCCTCCCCCTCTTCAGCTTCTTGCTGACCTCGGGCTAAAGCCCAATACTGAGCTAAGGAGGAAGAGACACCCAGAGGCTCCTGAGGAGGGTGAGGTAGGCCTTCCAAAAGGAAGCAAACAGTCGAGGCAGTCACAGGACCAAAGAAGTAGGAGGTCCGACTTTGTTGACAGCCGAGAAGAGCTTCCTGTGGCTTAAGTACGCCATCCAACACGCATTTGGTCTCCTAAATTGGAGGTGGACGGTGTACCCATTGCCTGGGATTCCTCCATCAGGCATTACCGTGGGGGGCATGCAGGTCATGTCGCCGAGTCTTTGGAGCAGCCCCTTATTCTCCCAAAAGACATGGAGGCCTACAGGAACTTCGGTCAACCGAAGCTTTTTCTATCTCTTAAGAGGGATCTAGTCATGATAAGTGATTTAATTTATCGCCCTATCTAAATACTTGGCTATTTTCGCAAGTTTTTTCTGTGTTTTATACTAACGGTAAAACATTTTTATTTTGTCACATAGATTACACAACATGTTTTCGTGGCCGAGGACTGGGTTAAGAGTGCTCGTAGCGAGGCTAGGGCGGCCTTTGATGCTTGATCCGAGGTCGAGGTAGAGCTAGGCGCTCTCAAAGAAAATCATTCTAAGATGGCCGAGCAACTAAAAGAGGCGGTCAGGGCGAGAGACAGCACTGAAGCGGGCTTGAAGACAACTGAGAAGCAGTTTGAAGATATCCATAAATAGTTGCACTACACTGAAATAAACCTGGCAACAGAGAAGCAATTGGTGACGGAACTTCGTGAAGAACTTCGAAAAGCCAGGGAAGTTGCCCAACTGCTTAAGGAGGCAGCCGAGGCCGAGAAGCAAGCTGCTTACATGCTTGGGATAGAGGAGACTCAAGCTAGACTTACAAAGGAATTTTCCGTTGTATGCAGGGACTATTATGACATCTCTTGGGGTAAAGCTCTTGATGTTGTTGGGGTCCCTGTGGACTCTAGTTTGAGGCAACCTGAGAGCATCTACTATGACCTAGAAATTCGCGAGCTCTCAGATCTTAACTCCTCTCACCCTGAACAAGCCACCCAAGTATCTGAGCTGCCAAAGGAAGACCAAGTCCCTCTTGTTCCCTTGGAAGTTCCAAAAAACTCCCATCAAGATGCTAGTAAAGTAAAGGAGGTTGAAACTCTCAAGGGCAAGGATAAAGGTTAGGACAAGAAGAAAAATTCTCCTAATCCCCCTAAGAAGGCCTCAGATACTGTTGTCTCTTAGCCCGACCAAACTGCTGACCCAGGGGTTCCCAAGACGAAAGCTTAGGTTAGGGGGTTTTAGCTATTTTTGTATATATATTTTTTTGTTATGTTTATTGTGTTGTGTTTTTTTTTTTAAAGAAGTGTACCACCTTTTTTATTATCAATGAAGATATCTTTCTTTCGTTTTATACATCATGATATGCGCTACAAGATTCATTGTCAAAGTATGGCGACCTTTTGCCATTTTAACTTGAATAGAATATACTGTCATGTCGTGTAAATAGGACATACTATAAGTTAACTTAAGTTCAATCAATAGACCCAGGACTTCAAACACAACGTAAAAGTTATATAAATATCTATAAACGTGACATTGTGATACTAACCCATTCAAATCATTTGGTCTAAGGATTTCAAGCATGATTGAATTTCAAGTTTAAACATTTATGAGGACTTCGAATGAGTGTTAACTAATCCAAATCATCTGGTCCGAGGACTTCAGGCATGATTGGGTTTAAGTTTAAACACTTAAGAGAACTTGGAGTGAGTGTTAACTAACCCAAATCATCTGGTCCGAGGACTCCAGGCATGATTAGGTTTAAGTTTAAACACTTAAGAGAACTAGGAGTGAGTGTTAACTAACCCAAATCATCTGGTCCGAGGATTTCAGACATGATTAGGTTTAAGTTTAAACACTTAAGAGAATTTGGAGCGAATGTTAACTAACTTAAATCATCTGGTCCGAGGACTTCAGGCATGATTGGGTTTAAGTTTAAATACTTAAGGGAACTAAAAGGTAAAAAGTATAAACACTTCATATAAAGAACGAATAAACTGATCATGAAAATATTGATTAATAATAATACCTCTTCAGGTTGTTTACATTCCAAGGACGTGGTATTACATGTTCATCCAGATCTTCTAGAAAGTATGCTCCAATGCCAGCTTTTGAGGTGATACGGTAGGGCCCTTCCCAATTTGGTCCTAACTTTCCCTAAGCTGGATTCTTTGTAGTGCCCACAACTTTACGTAACACTAGATCACCAGGAGTTAAAGGTCTCAATTTTACATTGGCATCATCATCTTGTTTCAATTTTTGCTGGTAATAAGCCAATTGAATCATCGCACTTTCCCTCTTCTCTTCAACCAAGTCCAAACTCTTTGTCAGTTGCTCATCATTGCCCCTTGGATTGAATGAATTGGTTCTTGACGTTGGGAAACCAGTTTCCAATGGGATGACAGCCTCGGCTCCATAAGTCATTGAAAAAGGGGTCTCTCCAGTGGATCTACGAGGTGTGGTTTTATACGTCCAGAGCACATGTGGTAACTCTTCCACCTATTTGTCTTTTGCATCATCTAGCATTTTCTTCAACCCGTTTACTAATACTTTATTTACAGCTTCTGCTTGTTCGTTCCCTTGGGGATAAGCAGGAGTAGAATACATGTTTGTAATCCCCAACTCGCTGTAATATCCTCTAAACATTTTGCTGTCGAACTGAAGGCCGTTGTTTGAGATGAGCACATGAGGAACTCTAAATCGAGTGACAATGTTTTTCCAAACAAATCTTTTCGCATCCACGTCCCTAATGTTGGCTAGGGTTTCCACTTTAACCCACTTCGTAAAATATTCTGTGCCGACCAGAAGATACTTCTTGTTTCCCACTGCTTTAAGGAATGGTCCTACAATGTCTAAGCCCCATTGAGCGAATGGCCATAGGCTAGATAGGGGATTAAGGATTCCCCCTAGTTGGTGTATGCTCGGTGCAAACCGTTGGCATTGATCACACTTTTTGACATATTCCAGAGCCTTTTTCTGCATATTTGGCCACCAATAGCCTTGGGTAATAGCTCTATGTGCTAAGGACCTACCACCAGTATGGCTTTCACAGATTCCTTAATGCAATTCTACTAGAAGCGATTCGGTCAACTCAGGATGAACACATAACAAATAAGGTCCTGAAAATGAACGTTTATATAGCTTCTGGTTCTCGGATAACCAATACCTAGTGGCCTTCTTCGTACCTTGTAAACTTCTATTCTTTCTTCAGGCAGAATATCATCTTTTAAGAATTGTATGATGGAGTCCATCCAACTCGGCCCTGCTTTAATTTGATGGATTTGAGCCGTCTCTCTTCTTGTCTCTGTGGGTTTGTACAAGTCCTCAACAAGAATAACTCGAGACAAATCTTGTGCCGAGGAGGTTGCAAGCATAGCTAAAGAGTTAGCGTGTGCATTACCACTTCTGGGGACATGTAACAAGTCAAATGAGTCAAACTTTAACTGTAGACATTTAACTTGACTCAGGTACCCCTACATTCTTTCATCTTTTGCCTCGAATTCCCCTCTTACTTGACCGACGATGAGCCTTGAGTCCGAGAAGAGTTTTATTGACTTTCCCCCCATTCTTTGAACCATGGCCATTCCTACCAACAAAGCTTCATACTTGGCCTCATTGTTCGGAGCCGAAAAATCAAATCTCAAAGATTTTTCAATGATAACCTTCTCAGGGGACATCAGTACTAGCCCAATCCTTGAGCCTTTCTGATTCAATGCCCCATCCACATATACTTCCCAAGTCAGAAGGCGATATTGAGAGATCGTGCCAACCAATTTTTCATCCATGTTTCCGACTGATGGTAACTCTTCTATTTGGGGTTCGGTGAATTCAGCCACCAAATCTGCGAAAACTTGTCCGTTTATGAAGGCACGAGGCATGTATTTGATGTCAAAAACCCCTAGAATTATACCTCACTTGGCTACTCTTCTTGTGTAATCAACACTTCGGAGTATGGTTTTAAGCAGAAGTTGGGTAAGAACGACAACTGTATGCGCTTGGAAGTAATGGGGTAGCTTACGTGTGCCAAGCACTACTGCCAGGATAGCTTTCTCCAATGGTAGATAACGCACTTCGGCTTCATGCAGTGACTTACTCACTTAATAAACTGACCGTTGTACACCACCATCAACTCGTATCAATACCAAGTTTATAGTATATGGGGCCACAGCAATGTAGGCAAAAAGGACTTCATATGGTTCAGGATTAGACATGATCGGTGGTCGAGCTAGATAGTCTTTGAGTTGTTGGAAAGTTGTGGCATATTCTTCAGTCCACTCAAAACCTTTCCATTTGTTGATCAACAGGAAAAAGAGTCTGCACCTATTTGTTGATCGAGATATGAATCTGTTCAAAGCGGTGGCCATTCCGGTTAGTTTCTGCACTTCCTTGGGATTCCGAGGAGATCACAAGTTGTTAATAGTTTTAATTTGATCAGGGTTAACTTCAATCCCTCTGTGGATGACCATGTAACCTTAGAATTTGCCTGACCCTACGCCGAATGAGCACTTGGAAGCATTTAAGCGCAATTGTACTTTCTAAGGATTTCAAAGATAGCTTGAAGGTCCCCCAAGTGCTCCGACACTATTTTGCTTTTCACCACCATATCATCTATGTAAATCTCGATATTTTTCCCCAATTGCGACTCGAACATCCTTGTCATCATTCTTTGATAAGTGGATCCTGCATTCTTCAAACCGAATGGCATCACTTTGTAATGGTAGTTCCCGATAGGGGTAACAAAAGCAGTTTTCTCCTGATCGTCCAAGGCCAAAGGTATCTGATGATAACCTTGGAAGGCATCCAAAAAGCTCATCCGAGGATGGCTGACAGTGGCATTTACCAGCTGGTCTATCTTGGGCATAGGAAATGGATCCTTGGGGTAAGCTTTATTTAAGTCTGTGAAATCTACGCATACTCGCCACTTCTCACTTGTTTTCTTCACCACCACAGTATTTGCTAACCATTCAGGATAGAAAACTTCCTTGATAGCCTCAGCTTGCTTAAGTCTAGTCACTTCCTCTCGGACTGCTTCGACATGTTCTTTGGATGGGCGTTGAGGGGGCTGCTTCTTGGGTGCGATTAACGGATTAACATTCAAATGATGACAGATGAATTCTGCATCTACTCTTGGGGCCTCGTAGGCATTCTAGGAAAAGACATTAATGTTCTGTTTAAGGAACTCTATCAGCTCTTCTCTCTTTTGATGAGGTAGCTGGGATCCAATTTGAAAAAACTTTTCCGGGTCGTCCCCTATAACAACCTTTACTAGATCTTCACACTTTGCATCCTCGACTGACTTATCGATGGATAATGTCGAGGGTTTTAACTGCTATAAACCCTTTTCTCCATGGGCTGAGGGCTCAGCTTCGGGCTTATGCTGGATGGTAGCGACCATGCACTGCCTTGCCAAAGCCTGATCTCCCAGTATTTCTTTAATCTGACCCCCGGACAGATATTTAACTTTCTGGTGCAGAGTGGAAGAAACTGCTCCTAAAGTATGAAGCCAAGGTCTGGCAACAATTGCTGTATAGGGAGAAAATGCATCCATGACGATGAAATCTACCTCCACCACCTCTGAATTAGTCTGCATAGGCAACCTGATTTGATTGTTTGGGATAATAATCTTCCCCTCGAAACTCACTAAGGGAGAACTATAGGGCGTTAGATCTTCAGCTTTTAAGTTTAGCCCCTTGTAAAGATCAGGATACATTATCTCAGCAGCGCTGCCTTGATCCACCATTACCCTCTTCACGTCATAGCCCCCAATTCGGAGGGTGATCACTAAGGCATCATCGTGGGGCTGAATGGTTCCAATATTATCTTCCTTTGAGAATCCCATGACCAACGACCGTTCCACTCTAGCTCTCTTCGGCTCTTGATTAGTGTTTCCCGAAGATAGGCGAGCTACAGACATTACCCTAGACGAGCATGATCCTGTTCTGCCTGGTGCAGCGAAGATAACATTGATAGTTCTTAAGGGAGGTCTTGAAGGAACGTCTCTCTGAGACCCAGGGTTGGCTTGGCCCCCCAGACCACTAGAATGATGCAGCAACTGTTTTAATTTTCCCTCTCGGACGAGTTGGTCTAAGTGATCTCACAAGCTCCTACAATTTTCTGTGGTATGCCCATGATCCTGATGATATTGGCAATAGAGGTTATGGTTTCGCTTTTCGGGATTGCCCACCATCTTATTAGGTTGTTTAAAGAAGGGTTTATTCTTGATTTTTTCTAATACTTTATGCACTGACTCTCGAAAGACTGCATTAACGACTTGAGTATTGTTTGACCCTGATTGATCTACGTAGTCCCTTTTCGGCTAGTTGTTGCTGTATTGGTTCGACCTAAAATCCGTCATTTCCTGAGGGATAACCTTAGCTTTCCTTTTCCCTTGTTGTTAATTGTCTTCAATCCTCTTGTATTTATCAACTCGGTCTATCAGCTGGCGTAAACTAGTGATAGGCTTACCTGTCAGATACTTCCTCAAACCATGATCAGATGGGAGACTGACCTTGAAATTTCTAATAGCAACTTCATCAAAATTGCCATCAATCTCATTAAACATCTCCTAGTACCTTTCAGCGTATGCCTTCACGGACTCTCCTTCTCTCATTGACATGGACAATAAAAAGTTTAGAGGTTGAGGAACCCTACTGCATGTAATGAATTGGGAACATAATGATTGGGTAAGTTTCTTGAAGGAACTGATGGAATTTGTCCTTAGCCCATCAAACCATCTCATCGGCATCGGTCCCAAACTGGATGGAAATACTCTACACATCAAAGCCTGATCTTGAGAATGGAAATCCATCTTCTGTTTGAACTGGCTTACGTGTTTTACTGGATCCGTTTGACCATTATACATGGCGAATGTTGGCTGATGGAAATGCCTGGGAAGTTTTGTCTTTTCTATTCCCCGGGTGAAGGGTGATTTAGAAATCTGGCTCAGAACTTTCTTCATAACATCAATTCCGACTCCCCTACTAGATGGACTCCTACGCTTCCTTTTGTGAAGATGCTCCTCCTCACAGGAAAAAGACTCACTAGGTTGGGTTCTTGATCGTTGTTTGTAGCTTGCATTTTCTTCGTCATTAGAAGAAACATCAAAGTTGGGAGGGGATTGTTTCCGTTGTGTTCAACGAAGTTACTTCTTTAAATCATCAATTTCTCGTTGCATAGCTTTTTCATCACCTTGCTTATGCACTGCATGACCTTTTCTTCGATAACCACTTCCACTTGTGTGGAGCGTTTGTAAGCTGCCTTCCTGGTGGTTGTCCAGATCCTTTTCACGCTCAAGATCGTGGAGCTCATCCTATTGACGAACATGAGCTGATTCTGCATGGTGCAGACTAGTTTGGTGTGGTCCTGATCCCGCCATGACCGTTATACTCCACTGAAGCACTAGTTTTTCCCACAGACGGCGCCAATTGTAGGGTCATAATTTGTAACCCAAACCTAGAAGAATTGGGTTATAAGCCCAATGAGCCCAATACAATAAATTTGTAGAGAGTGGGTGAAAGAACTGGGTTTTTAGCGAATTGACTAACGGCTAATTAAGGTTTCAAGTGTGTCCGAGCAGGAAAGGATACGTAATTATGGGTGGAGTGTACGTCCGAGGAGTTAGTTTGATGATCAAATTACTATTTCTGGAAGTTAGTTCATCACCGTGCTACAATAATTCTCCTTCTATATCTCTTCACTAAATTTTTTGATCCCATTCTTATGGAGGATCATTCATATTATATAGAGTTTTTCAAGCCATCTACATTGTCCAGTTGTCCATCATCTAACCCTGCACTTAAGTATGTGTCCTATCAAGCATCTTCTCTGGCTCTCTGTGAACGGCAGTGGTTGAGAACACTGTTCAGAGATCTTCTCCACATTAATGCGGCCAAGAAAGTTGTTGCAGTGCATTTAATGCGGTGGTGGCAGCTTTTCCCTAAGATATTTCTGTATCCTTATCTTCTCTATACGTGCCTGAAGTCTATCCTCATTGTTGGAGTCTCTTGGAAGATTACCCAAGTCACCTGGATACCTGTTCGACTGATATTCGCCCGGTCCGAGGAGGCTGACCTCCTCGGACCACAGTTTTCCACCATTTCCTTACGCAACTATCTATTCTAGGACCTCCCCAGTCATTTGCTCCTCCTCGGACGCATTCCCATTAGTAAATAGGGCTTAAGGCCCAATATAAAAGTTCAAACTTTTGCCCCCACAATCATACTTATCCAAAAAAAAAAAAAAAAAAAAAAAAAAACTTGTCTTCATCCTTATTAGGGATGGAACCGAAATTTTATCTTTAAGGTTAGAGCATGAAAAAAAATTATTTTATCATAAAAAAAATTGTAAATTTTTTAAAAGCACTTAAAACATGAAACACACACAATATTATGTTTAATATTCTTCAAACATCATCTAAATTTCAAAGTTACAAACTTTTATCTCTAAGTACATAACAACAAATAGCTAAAGTGTCAAATAAATTATTATTTGAATTAAAAAAATAAACGATTTTTTTTAGGTTAAACAAATTAATTAATACTAGTAGTACTTATGGATATTATGTGTAATATTCTTCTAACATCATCTAAATTTCTAAGTTAAAAACTTTTAGCTCTGAGTACCTAATAACAAATAGCTAAAGTGTCAAACAAATTATTATTTGAATTAAAAAAACAAACGATTTTTTTTTTTTTTAAGGTTAAACAAATTAATACTAGTAGTACTTAAGGGTGTATTATGTAAAAGAGAGCACCAAACGTAACAATTTTTTAGGTGGAGGCATGGAGCACAGTATGGCTGTACTCAAATCCCAAAATTATAAACTTTTAATTTTAAAAAAGTACTATAAATATTCAACATTGATATGTGCTAGGTGGTTGAGTCCTTCGGAACAACTTTCAATTTTGGAGTTGGTTTTCAGTATTAGAAGTGTCATATATGAATTCGATCAAATCTTTCAAATATGATTTATTAATATATGCAATGTGAATATTTTTAAATTTCTAGGAGGGGCATGACCCCCCTCTGTTGTGGTCAAAGTTCCGCCTCTGGTCTCTATCCACTCTTTTAATCAAGTACCTATTTCATCCCACTTTTTATAATTATCAACAATTTCGTTTAAATTCCACTTTTTTTCTTTTATCATTTTATTTTTTAACACATCTTATTTCTCCCTCTTCATTCCTTTTCCACTAATCTTTGGATTTCTTTTTATAAAATATCTTATTCTCCATCTTCAAATACAAATATCTTGTACTATTAACTTATGTTGAGTGGTTACACTTTCTTCTTATATCACCTTAAAGTCTTTATAGCATTTATATACTATTCCTATCCATTTATCAAGTAAGGATAAAATCTATTTAACTAACATTTGACCAATTTTTGGAGTTAATCGTGATTCCCTATTCTTGACCAAGTTCCTTAATATCAAATCACATGTTATTATTATTATTATATAAGATAGAATTCTATTCTAACATAATCTAAGTGTATATCGGTATATGTGTATGAAACTCTTTTCTGGAGAATTGAAATCCGGCCTTTGCCTCCACAAGTATAAGTACTTGTGGAGTGACCACCGCACATCAAATCACATGTTATAGCAAAGTCTAAAATAACATTTCTTGATTATTCTCTTAATTATTTAACATCCTTGGCCTTTTTAAACTATCTTTCAAAACTCCTACTATCTTTTTCAACTTAATTAACCATTTAGCTGTGAGTTCTAGTTTGTTCAACTAGTAAACTCTCTGATAGTTTAATAAGAGATCTGGAGTTCAATTCCCGCTTACGCCAAAAAACGATTGGTGTCTTGATCTGATATAAATAGTTATCATTAGAAGCGGATCCTATAAATTGAAACTCTTAAAAAAAAAAAAAAAAAGTTTAGAATAATAACTACACCAAAAAGGTGGGTGCAAGAATTTGTATTCCAATGGCCCGTAAAACACCTGCGGACTGAAATGATGTCACAGTAAGCCTCTGTTTGGATTCACGTTTCATAAACCACGTTTGCGTTTTGTTCTTTTTTTTTTTTTTTTGTTTTCACGCGTTTTTGGAGGAGTGCGGCTACTGTTCATTGAACAGTAGCCGCAAATGTTGACTTTTTTCAGTAAACAGTGCATCTGTGCACTGTTCACGGACTCACAAATTTCATTTTTTATCAATTTATTCATTAAAAATGGGTCCCACGGCACTATTTACACATTTAAAAATTATTTTGCTACAGTGATTTCAGCAATAAGTTTTCAGTTTCAGCAAAATAAGTCCTATCCAAACAGATCCTAAAGAATGACCAATCAAATTACAAAAAGATGTTACTGAAGTACTTCGGATTTGAAATTTGCGGATTAAATTATCTAGATTGGACCAATTACCCCTAAATCATATTCTACAAGCTTTGAGGCTGGCGTTACAGAGATCAAACTACTGTTACAAAGCATGTGCGTTAAAAGTTCAGTGATAAACAGATTTAATGACAGGCGTTGCTGCCCATAAAAATGGACCACCCTGGGTATTATCCTGGACTGCTAGTGGGTCATTGCATTGCTACCCATAAAAATGGACCACCCACCATAGCTTTGGTTGTTGCAATATTTGTTATATGTCATTTTTACAAAGTTGGAGAGAGAGAGAGAGAGAGTGTATATGATTTTGCATACCCCTAAGAAAAATTCCAATCAAACTTTGCTATTGATTAGACTGTAAAGTGTAAACGTATTGACTCTAGCTGTAAACGTTGCTAATGGTTAGAGCCCAGCCCGTCCTTGGGGTCTGGTTTCAAAAAAAAAAAAAAAAAAAAAAAAAGTATCACAAATTCCGGATTGTTCATTTAATTAAATTCAGTTTTGAACATGTGCCAAGCTCTAGTTATTACTAAATTACATTAAATGTTTAAGCTAGGTTACTTTTTAGTAAGGGCCATTGGATTGAAGGAGGAAGAGTGGAGAAGAGTAAAATTGAGTTGGCTGAAAATAGATTAATTTTGGACCGAATCTACTTTATTTCCCCTCAATCCAAACAGTTTTTCCGTAAGCTTTTTGACTTGTCTTTTCTTTTCTTATACTTAAATAGTAAAAATTACAAATATATTTTTTTATCATTTAATAATTAATAACTAAATTATATACTATTTGAGTAAATTATATAAAATGATTTTTGTTTTTGAACTGATAAAATTAGATTCAACAACTTTGTATTTTTAAAATTGTATATAATTTTACTACAAAATGGATACTTATATGATCATAATGGATCTGAATGTTATAGCATATTCATTATGTTTAAACTTGACTTGTTTTATATGTAGGCAACTCTAAACTTAAGCTGTACTCTAGCTAATTTGTTAAATAAATAAATATAAACAAGCATTTTTTTTTAGTGAAGTCCGAATACTTGCTCATAAAGAAAACTGAATAGTGCTTGCACTTAAAGTAATACTCTATAATTACACCTAATAATTTTTGAACATGTATATTGATTGAACAAAGTTTCTCTCCAAATTAGTTTAGAGAGAAACTTTTTAAACTTCTCATATATATATATATAATTTTTTTTTTTTGGTGTGAATTTTGAAAATTTAACCTTTGAATTTCATGTTCTTTATGTTCTTAATATGCATATCAAATTTCGTTCAAATTGGATATTATTTACTATTCGATCAATAAACTTATTTTTTATACACAATTTTAGATGATAAAAATTTGAAATTTTAACATTTGTTTGATAAGATAACAATTGATTTTTGGTTTTCTTGAAATTTTACATGCATGAAGAATATAATAAGAATATGCAATCAAACGGTTAAATTTCTAAAATTCATACTAAAAATATATGAGGAGTTTATAGAATTTCTCTCCCAACTAATTTTAAGAGAAACTATGTTTATATTGATTCACGAAGAAGCTTGACAACTTAAACTTACCTACTTTGGTAAAAGTCAGACATAGTTAACAGGCTTACAGTCTCATGATTCTATTTATTAATTTTATTTAAGTAAACAGTCTCATTCTGACAGTTTTTAGACCCCTTAAACAATTGATTAAACCTAGGTAATTAGCCAAGTTGTTACTTAGTCCAATTAAATAAGTCTAGGTTATCACAATAATAAAGATCAAATCATGCAAAGCAGCGGAAAATAAATAACACACGATATGATCACCAAGGAAACCAAACCGGTCAACCTGGGGAGGATTTGACCTAACTATCCTCAAGGTAAACCTGAATCCACTATCTTGAAAGAATCGAAGTTCATACAAAAGGACTTACAAGCACCCCCGCTCGACTTCCTAATGCTACCAACCAGTAGAACTTACTGACACGACCACGTGCAAGCTCCGAATCCACAGACTCCTTCTTTCTTGGATTCTCCACCAAATACAAACACACCTGCTTGTGTTTTCTTTAAGCTTCAATGGCAGCAACTGAATTGATCATCAAGGCATAGATAAATCTTCTCCTTGAAAACCCTAAGTTTGTGTAAAGGAAAGCTTCTCTAGATCTTACAAGAGATTTACACAAATCGCAAATATGAGTTCTACTAAAACGTGGCTAGGGTTTGCCTTTTATACTTAGGACAAATAAGAAACCCTAAAAACGTTTTAAAACAAATAGGGCTGAGTTGGATGAATCTGCAGAAAAGCTTTCTGCCCGAGCTTCGATCGGTCGAGCCTATTGCTCGATCGATCGAGCCAGGCCGAAAGGCACAAAGCCTTCTTGCTTTAACTCGATTCCAACTTTACATTGACACACAACTTTGAGCTAGCTTTAAACACTTCTAAACACATTATTTTGATTATGATTTACCAACAATACACATTAGAGTTTTAAATACATAAAATCCTAAACTTTAGAACCTAACAAATTCAATTATATATGTTGAATGAGTCCAACTGGTTTAGCTAGACACAATCAAATTGCTCTGAATTCTATTGAGTGAAATGAATCATCCTCCGAGGCCTTGGCTTGTCTAGTCACATCTTGACTAGGCTTAATTTCCAAAAGTTTAAATAGTACATTGATGACATCTTATCCTCCGAATCTCTCAAAAGAAATCCCCCATATATGGCCTATACCTGGTTAGCACTTCTCATTTTTGTTGCTTTGTCTTTCCCTTTCTATTTTTTTGCTGAATTGTCTTTCCCTTTCTTGTCATTTCCTCATTGGTACTCTGCTATTTATAATTAATGGTAATGAACTATTCCTAAATATTCATGCTGGGCCATCCACTTTTTTAGTGCTTACTGCTTAATGGCAATTGGCAGGAGTCCTTAGCCAAAGAATTTTTTACAAGTGTCTCCCCGCGCTTTCATTGAAACCTCTCACCAATAATTACTGAAGATGTGCAGTTTAATCCTCATTTGTGTTGTGTCCCATCACCCTTGTCATGTGAGTGACTTTGTTGATTGGCCAGATATGGTGGAGATGTCTATCATTAACATTACCACAAAGGGATTAGCAGAATTGTCCCCAAATGCCTGCTCCTTATCATGGATTATTTATATCGTTTCGGTACAAAGTGTTTAGGATGTTTTGCAAGAAAATAAATAAATAAATAAAATAAGTGTAGCTTTTTACTCTCAAATAGTAATGAAATTGATACGTTAACGAGAATATTAGGGCTCTCATAGCTGTCCCTATTCGAGTCAATTACAATTTGGTGCTAATTACCTATATCCCTAGCTCTGTACTTGACATAAAAAAATTGTTTAAAAAATGACGTGATTTTAGAATTACTCACTATCCAAACTTGACATAAAAAAATGGCTATAGAAAATGTCGTGATTTTCACAACCCCCACTATCCAAACTTGTCAGACTCAAAAACTCCACAATGACACTTGGGAATCACTCTCCATGTCATCCCAGTTGATATCATTACTATCCCCAACACAAGGAGGTGGAGATATTAAAAGCCCTTCAGCCATATTCACCAACAGGCCGGGCATGTCATACAGTTCCTCCTCGTCCAAATACACCACATTTTCTTGCACACTTGCTTTCATCTCCACCACAGCACTCTCACCACAGCTTCCTAAAACCTCTTCACAATTCTTCACTTCCTCATCATCATCACCACCACCACCGCCACATTCCCCACCAAACTCTCTAGGCCGAAAAGCCTCCGCCGCCTCCGCCGCAGCCCTCCTTATGTCCATGGCATCCTTTGAAGCAGGCATACGCAACCTCCAAGCTGAGTCCGCGAAGTTAAGACACGCAGACTTTCCCCTAAGGACCAAGGCAGCCACATCATGAGCCCGTGCTGCCATTTCTGGAGTTGGGTACGTCCCGAGCCATATCCTAGTCTTCTTCTTCGGCTCGCGCACTTCACAAACCCACTTGTTCTTGTTCCTCTTCCTCACTCCTCGATAAACTGGGTGGCGCGTCTCCTTGAATACTCTTCGACCCGCACACTTCTTGGGTGTCCTCGAAGCTAGTATAACTTCTTCATCGGAGTACTGAGCAACTTTGTGAGTTGTAGCTGAGGTGCCACTTCCAGCGTCGGATAAAGAAGAAGCCTCTGCTTTGTCAAAGGAAAACGAGTCAGACCCAAATGGATGAGGGTCTGAGTATTGGCTAAAGATATTCATTTGAGAGTGACTACGAGTACTGATTTGTTTTCAAAGTGATTTGCTTTGCTTGTTGTTATTTGTTAATTTGTGAGGTTTGTGTTCGTTCTTGGTTTTTTGAAGCAGCAAGAGGAGTGAGTGTGGGACTCCTTTTATAGTTTGGTGTGGTAGAGACTGGTACACATGGGTGAAAACGGAACACGAACACGGAGTTTCATAGGCTGCCAGTGTGTTCCCAACTCCTAAAAGTCCTATTAGGACCACTAGTTTTGTCAAAGCAAAAAAAATAAGATTTTTAAAATACTTCAGTTCATACCTTTAAGTTGTCACTCTATATTGTCCATTTCTCAACCTCACATAGTCCACTCTCTCCGTTTGCTGCACGTAGTAAAGAAAGTGTTCAGAGCGTGTAGTGAGCTGTTGATGTGGCAATATCTTAGACTAGTCTTACTCAAAATTGCACGTTTTACTTTTCCACTTTTTTTCGATCTAGGCTGTCAGCTCACCCCTTGTTAAGGTTTTACATCATTACTTTAATAAAAAAATAAAAAGGGAGAAATAATCGTCACCCGTTACTACATAGTAGTATTTAATTTGTTCGTCATAGATAGTACGTAGTTACTCAAAATGGCACGTTGTAAACATCGGCACGCCACGATTTTACTTTAAATAGCAAGTTATAATGTTTTATTCCCCCACCCCCCAACATTTTTTTTCGGGGTGCCAAGCGGGCCGCTGATTAAGATTCCTTGAACTAAAACAATAAATCAATTTTTTTTTAATTGAATAATTGAGGGAGGGTTTAACTAACAAGTTAAGAATGGTAAATAAAAAACTGATAAGTCCTAATAAGAATAAATAAAAACTCGTTAATTGAACAATTGTGAAAATTGTTGTGATGATGACTTGTGGGCTTGCCAAAGATCAACCCCATTCTTGAATTTCAAAGAGTTTCTATCTTGACTAATAAAACAACGGCATCATTTGGAACTTTTTTCTATCACTGCTTGGTCAGTATGGACACAATGAAATCAGGTTCGCTTGCACCAACCTAGCTACAGTCCCCATCAGCTTGCATCCAAGGCAAAAGATCGACTTGCAGAGTTTTTGTTAATCCAACTAGCCCCTTGGTCTTTCCCTCCTATAACACGGGGTCAATGGCGACCTCCACTGTTGGGTACAATAAAGATAAACTTTGATGGCACCATACACAAGTCTGGGATTGGAGTGGTGCTGCGTGATGCCCATGGTTCGGTGTTGGCATCTCTATCTCAGCAAATGTTACAGGTTTACAGTCCATTGGAAATTAAAGTGAAGGCGACATCAACAACTCTTTAGTTTGCAGCGGATTTGGGATTCAATCAGGCGGTTCTTGAAGGAGATTCTCAGGTACTTATGACAGCTCTGATCAATGACAATATGTTTTTTTCCTCTGATAGTTTTCTTATTGATGATGTACGTTTTGACCCAATATTTTACACTAAATTATGTTACTCCTATATGAAGAGAGAAGGTAATAAAGTTATTTATAGTTTATCTCGGTATGGTTTATGTATTTTGGATTTTGTTGTGTGGATAGAGGATGTTCTATCACCTTTTCTTTCGTTGTCTAGGCTGACATTGCTGGTTTTCTTAATGAAAGGTTTATGTTCTTCCTCCAAAAAAAAAAAAAAAAAAAAATTCTAATAGATGCGATAGAACTAAATTAAATCCATGTCTCTAATGTTATGTGCCATTTTGATTGGTAGTTCCCCTATTAACTTTCTATTGATGTGTTTGTTGAGTGACACAAAGGCCACAAGTAGGAGACCACTTGGTGCTTGAGATCCATCATTTTGGTGACAAAGGAGATCAAATTTGGACTAATCCAAGTTAAGTTTGGGTCAAAAACTCCCTCTAGGGACTTTAAAGGATGGCTTGACCACCACCAATAGAGAAGATGCAATTGGACCCAGAAATGATACATTGGAAGACTCTTTTTGCTCTTCCAGTATCAATAGCTTGATTGTTTCGCTCTTGTATCTTCCAAAAGAAAAAAAGATCTTCGCTCCACCCCATTGCGGTCTCATGAACTAAACTTCATTGCCGAAGCGAATGGGCGCAATGTTGTGAGTCAGTTTTAGGGTGGGGGGCAAAGAGAGACTAGAAGAATGATTCATTTGGGTCGACAAGCTTTTTTTGTCCCAAAACTAAGAATCAATGGTTGTTTGCGAGGTCTCGATCATTTACATGAACCTACTTTTCGTTCCATTTGTGGTAATTTGATGATTGCAACCGATCTAGAATTGAGACTCGTGATTGGGACTAAGGGCAGCAAGAGATCCATGAGAGAAATTGAATAGTCTTGTAAAAGGGTAGAGTAGGCTTATGCCATGAGTGATGCTAGAGACAGGGTCATCGCGAACTCTAGTGTGTTGGAAATTTGGGGTTAATCAATGAAAAAAAATAAATAAATGATTGATAAGCAAAGGCTTAGAGGCACGAATCTCTATTATCCTTAGAAAATATTTTTCCCCAACTAAAATGCTGCTGATAGATCATTACAAATTTGTCCTTATGATACAACTAAGTCAAGAATTTTTCAAATCGTAAGGGTTAATTGGCCCCATAAAAAGTTTTTTTTTTTACCAACCAGAAAAGAACATTGCAAAGTTACTTGCTGAGGCCATTTTGTAGTGCATTGGAATACTGGAGGTCATATCAACCATAATATGTACGTTACCAAGCACAAAATTTGGGACCCAACGGAAGGAAAAACACATACCCTGATGCTTTATGGAAACAAAATCAGCAATCAAAGTTTTTCCTTCCCAATCTGGAGCTTGACCCATATTAAACAACTTAACTAAATATTTACTATTGCTCAAAACCAAAATCTGGTTGAACTGAAGCCTATTTGCCGTCACTGCTGCTTCTCTTAAACCTTCAAGCAAAACACCTGAGATTGATCTAGCTGCACTGTTGCTGCACTCATAGAACACCACTACACCCTGCCTGGTCCTAGCCTCGTAAGCAAAAACACTTCTCTTCCTTCTTCTTTGCCTGACACCAGAAATCTTGAGGACAATGCTCCACTACCCACCAAAACCTTGAGCCATGATTTTTCTGCCTAGAATCCCTATTTTCAGTATTGTGATGATGTTGAAAGATCTCTTGGTACCTGCAAAATAGATTTTGAGTGATTAAAATGACATTCATTGGATCAGGTGGAACTCCTTCATGAATCACTCGGTTTCTGTGATTCCAAATAGACCAGAGGGTGATGAACATCAGCTGCGAAGTTTCCATGCTCTTCTCATCCATCCTCTTATGTCTAAATATAGAATTGATGAGCCATTGCTGAACTGTCATTGGACCAAGGGAGGAAGTATGCAAAGCTAGAGGTGATCCATACCAACAAGCCCTAGCAAAATTGCAATGAAGGAAAAGATGGCTAGCAGATTCCTCAACACTGTCACAAAAAGGCCAGAGAGTAGCAATTGGAATTCCCCTCCCTTTCAGAGTTTGAAAAGTTGGCAGGCTATCATGAATCACCTACCAAACCAAATTGCAAATTTTCAAGGGTTGCCTAACTTTTCATATAATGTTCCACACAACCTCAGGGACATTTTGGGGTCTAAGGGTTGAATTGGCTGACAGATTTGCATCTTCCAACAGAATCTCATAAGCTCTATGAACTTTATACTCCCCTAAATTTGAGAACTTCCACATTAGAGTATCTGTAACAGCACCTGTCTTTGAGATGGGGATGCTTAAAATTTCTGAGCTTACTGGGCGCGCGGGGGGGTGGGGTTTGGGGTGGGTTGGGGTGTGGTATAAGGATCTGACCAAATCAGGCTTCCAAGAGTGAGTGGTTTGGTCAATTAAATCAGCTACAGTAAAGGTTTGGGTTATGCAGATTACCCCCATAAAAAGTTAGATATAATGTTAGGATGTTAGCTATTATATTACAAAGTAGTTTGAGCATTCTGCAAATTCACAAGACCTCACCATTACAAAATTTCTTTCCTAGTCACCCATTAGTTGTTTCACCATTCCTACTACAAGTCAGGTATTAAATAATGGGTCTCACATAACAATAATAATAAATCATATTTTTTGCTTAATTAAGAAAAAAAATATAAAAAACTACATCATGTCTTTGTAATTAATATGGCACTAAAAATATCTTCAAAAATAAAAAATAAAAAAGGGTATGGCACTGAGTAGTTTTTCCACTAAAATTTCTCTCTTTTATTTACTTACCGTTTCTTAGTTTCAAACTCTGAGATTTTGCTATAAATTCAAAACTGTTAACAAAAGTTGAATCCTACGTCATCTTTTAAAAATATATATGGCATTTAGGCATATGTACAATTTTGCAAATATATTGCTATATTATTAGTACTTTCATATTGATCTATTTCCTCAAATTATTATAAGTATTCAAATTACATGTTTAAATTCATATTAATCTCTTATTATTATTGTAATTAACTATGAAATGATTATTTGTTTTTATTTTAATGCAATCGAAAAATATATTTGTGCTTAATTAAGATTATGGATTCACCTATCATAATAACGAGTCTGAATTGAATTCTATGTATGGAAAATAAATTAAAGTTTACATTTATATTATATTGTTTATGACAATTATATTAGCATATAATTGTTTATTTAATTTTTTTAGTAATATTGATTAATATTTTATAATTTTTTTTTCAATCTTATCATTTAATCTTATCCCCAATCTTAAATCTTGACTTCGCTACTAAGTTATAACTCTTCAAAAAGCATCATTAGAGAGTTACTTTAATTGATTTTAATATACAGAAAACTTACTAACCATTTGAGACACTCAAAATCATTGTTTTAAATTATTACAAAAAAAAAAACAGTTTTTTAAGTCTTCGGTCGGTTGAATAGGAAATTGGAATCGATTAGGAGTCAAGACTTATTAATAAAAAACCATCTAACTTTTTACTCAATGGCTCTCTTAAGGATTCATGTAAAATCTCTAAGGATTCACACAAAAGCTTTAATTAAATATTTTCTCGACTTTCAAACATTATACATTACATCCTATTTTGTATATATCGAAAGTGCATATTAACACTGATACTATCTATAATTCGATTTGAGTCAAATTCTTTGACATTTAAGTCAATGAATTATAACTGCATGTGCCCATAGTTAGCACGTATTATGTAAGAAACATATGCCGGAATGATTTTGGATTAATTTGGATTAGATTACTTCTCCGTGTCCCAAGTACTGGACAAGTGTAGAACTTAGAAGTACAACCCCCCTTGACATATCCTGAATTCTTGATAAGATCTAAAATGACGTCATTTTCATCGACTAGTATTTATATATTTATTTTTGGCCAAAATGCAAAATTGACTCTTTAAGTTTCACTAAAATTCATTTTAGTTCTTTAACTTTATTTTCTGTTAATTTAGTCCTCTAAATTTTGAAAATGTTCAATCAAGGCCTCCATTAGACATCTGTTAACTCTTCCGTTAGCTCCTCCTAAAATTGCGTTGTTTTGGTGTTATTTAATATTTAATTAATAAATTTATTATTTATTTCAAAATTTTAAAAAATAAAATACTGAGACGAAAGCGTAACAACGTATCCAGGAGCCTAATCCAAAGAGAGAGAGAGATTGTGAAATCGAGAGAGAGTGGGATGAGAGAGGGAGCAAGTGTTGGGTCAAAGATGTGGAAATCTGAAATCAGATATTTTTTAAAGCATTTTCGTCGACTCCAGGTTAGTTCTTCACCGGAAGTTTCATCCACAAATACAAGGATAAAAACAAGCAGGATTAATAAAAGTTTCGCCACAATACGTGTATTATCTTTATTGGACTATACTTTTGTTTGCTAGAGAATTTTGGACTCAATATTTTTGAAAGTTTAGGCTTGGATTTTGATTTATAAAACAGTTTCAAATCTACTAGGGTCTCGATTACTTTCTCTCTCTCTCTCTCTTGTTATGCCGCCTTTTTTTTTATTTTTTATTTTTTTTTTAATAATTTTTATAAATTTTGGAAATACAGTGCTTTTTGGAATGAGGCTAACCACAAAGTTAACAGGGGTCTAACAGAGGCCTTGATTGAACATTTTTGAAACTTAAAAAACTGAATTGACAAAAACAAAATTAAAGAATTGAAATAAAATCTAGTGAAATTTAAAAGATTAGTTTTGCATTTTAGTTTTTTTTTATTTTTTATAATAAGATTAACCAATACTTGATGAACTGGTTTGTAACTCTGTGTCCTATACTCCTACGAGGTTTCGCCCACGGGTTCATGTGGACAACGTGTCCTTCTCAGAAGAACTTTTGGGCCACAGAACTACTATACTCATTTCCACTTAAAAAAAGTTTTAAGGAATTTTGGGATATTTTTAAGTTCACTTTTTAGGTTTTTTTTTTTTTTTGGAGAATGTTTCATTGTAGATGTCATTTCCAAAAATTCCTTCATAAAAGAAGTGGTGAAGTGCATTGATTTTATTTTTGACTGTAATATACATGAAAGATAATCCGATTAAAGGAAATTAAAAACCCTCTTTCTGCTCCTTTGAACTCATTCAATCTTCAATCTTCACTTTTACTTTGAATCCACAATTCCACATACTCCTTGTATGGTTTTGTAAGACGAGTTGGGCTTTTGGTAGATTTTTGCTTCCTTAATAATAAGATTGGTTGGTCACATAAAAATCAACTTGAATTTTCTGTGAGTGGTGAATTTTCTGAATTTCTAAGGAGTTTTTGTGCCATGAGTGGTATGTGTGTGAGATTAAAAATTCAGAGGAAATTTTTTTTTGTGGCTTAGGGTAATGTGTAGGTTAACTATGCCCTAGTGCTTTAGGAAAACTACAATAAGTGAAAATCTATTACTTCTAGGACTTGGAAAGTGGGAACTCATATTCATATAAAATTGAAGTGTTTTAGTTTTGAAAAAAACTAAAATACAAGATAATTACATTATTCAACAACATAAATACAGTTATTTTAAAATAATTAAAAATTAACATTATCTAGCTAGTACTTACTACTTATATGTCCACCAAAATCAAAAATTAAAACCAATAGAATTAATCATTGAATTAATGTACTAAATACTTGTAAGGATACTTATTAGAATAAATTTACGGATGTAATGTCTATGATAAGATCATTTAATTACTGAACAATTATATTTAAGTTTTTATAAAATTATGATAAAAGCATTCTCTTACACTTAGAGAAAAAACAAATCATATTTATTTGCGTGGTGACTATTCATGATGTGAATTTTGAGGTCAAGGTTATTAATTAAAAATTTTCATTTATGTTCTTCTCAAAAAAAAAAAAAAAATTTCCATTATGTTAAAATTACCATTTTGCCCTTAATACTAAAAAATGTTGAAAATTATGAATTTTAATGATTGTGAAAATGGGTTGTACACTACCATAACATTGTTTAGGGTTTACATATCTTATATATTTTATTTTCACATAATGAATACATTAAAATGATAAATTAAACTTCATATTATTTATAGTGAGGTTGTTATATAATTATGGAAAATTGAATATACTCTCCCGTTTTCTAAATTGTGGAACTAGCCAAATTAATTGATTTAGTTTCAAGAGAAGATTACAAAAGGCATGCATTGCACCAACAACAACAAAACTAAAGCCTGAATCAACCTTTTTTTTTTTTTTTTTTTTGTGTGTGGAGAAAAACAATATAATTTTATTGTAAAAATAAAATTAATAACGGGAAAAACAAGAAAAATATTGAGAGTATATATTGGAAGAGACTATACTCTCAGAGAAAAATATGATAGTAAAAACCAAACCAATATACGAGGGGAAATAATATCATAAATTGGAAAAAAATCCTATACTCTCCAATAAAACAACATTACAATCTCAAAGACACCAAGACCACTCAAGGGAAAATCAGATTTAGCAAAGAGAAATTCACCCCACGTACTGTGAAGACATAAGGGCTCGGTAGCCATGTGAAGGAGACCACTTGGTGCCTGAGATATATGCTTAGCATCCATCAATTTGGTTATGAAGGAGTACATATTCAAACTGACCCAAGTCATATTTAGGCAAGAAAATTTCCTCTAGGGGTTTTAAAAGGCAGCTTGACTGTCGTCAGTGGAGAAGACACAATCAATCTAGGCCAGTGTGAGACTCATGGTGGGGAGTAAGGGTGACAAGCAAGGGTAAAGCCTTTTTTTAAATTTTTTTTAAGGGTTTAATAAGTAAAATTTTATGTATTGTTTTTTACTTTTTCATTAAAAATTCTATAGGGAGGAAGGAATTTTTTAAAATCTAGTGGGCCTTTCCCCTCTTAGCTTCGTCAGGCAAGAGATTCTAGGAAGGGGATTGAAAAGCCTAAAAAGGGTAGAGGCTCATGCAATGCTTGAGGAGGGGCCAAAAAAGACTTGAGTGCACATTAGCAGAGTGGCACTATTGTGCATTGACTCTCTCTCTCTCTCTCTCTCTCTCGGGTTCCAAAAATTCGCTGAGCTGCATGAATGTTTGTAGTAACCCCAACAATAAAAAAGTGACTCTTGTTGTTTTTGGTGGATTAAAATACTTAAAAAATGAAGTCTTCCACACTGTTGATTCAAATGTTTTGTCTTTGTTTTTGGACTGTCAAAGAGACAACTAACTATTTACACTTAGATTTGAGTCAAATTATAAAATTAAAAAAAGAAGAAGATTTTAGTCAAATTCTTTGACAATTAAGTCAAATGAAGTTAAATAGAAGTTTATAAATTATAATTGTGCTCCTAGTTAGTACTTAATAAATATCTTTCTAGGAATATATGCGGCATGGTTTGGATTTGCTTTCTTCTCCGTGTGCCAAAGTACTACAAGAAGTTAGACTAGAATGGTATACCAGAGAAGAGCCGGGTCCAACTCCACTTTTACAAGAAGTTAATTAAATGATGGCGTTTTCATCAGCCAGTGCATGATGGACTGGTTTGTGACGAATTGGGATCTGGTGGGCTATTGCACCGTGCAATATCCTCTAAATCACTTACAAAAAGTTTCACATTATTCATCTTTTACATTTTCTAAGTTTTAATTTTATTTTACTTTTTAAACTTCTTTGATCCAATGGCTGATATTTAAAGTGATCTTCTTAAATTTTGATTACAACCACTAAAAAGGAATTGCATGATGCAAGAACCCTAACTATTGCACTTGATTTTAATCCATAACGGGACTTTGTGTATGAGGTCTTGCTATAAACTCAAAACTCCTAACAAAAGTTGAATTCTACGCATCTTTTAAATGTATATAAGGCATTTAGGCACATGTACAACTTTCCAAATATATTGCTATATAATTAATACTTTCATATTGATTTATTTTCTCAAACTATTATAAGTAATCAAAATTCATGTTTAAATTCATATTAATCACTTTATATTATTGTAATTAACTATGAAATGATTATTTGTTTGTATTTTAATGCTATTGAAAATATACTTGTAGTTAATTGAGATTGTGGAGAAACCTAATCATAATAATGAGTATGAATTGAATTCTATGAATGAAAAATAAATTAAAGTTTACATTTATATTATATTATGAATAACAATTATATTAGCATATAATTGTTTATTTATTTTGTTAGTAATATTGATTAATATTTTTTAGATTAATTTTTCTTTCAATCTTGTCATTTAATCTTGCCTTCTGATATTAAATCAGGGCTTCGCCAATGGGTTATAGCCCTTCACAAAGCACCATTGGAGAGTCACTTTAATTGATTTTAATATTCAAAAAGAATGCTAGACATTTGAGACACTCAAAAGCACTATTTATTTTATTTTATTTTATTTTTTCTTACAAAAAACAGTTTTTTAAGTCTTTAGCATATTGAATTGGAAATTTGAAATTGACCAGGAGTCAAGACTTGTTAATAAAAAAACCATCTAACCTTTTACTCAATGGTTCTCTTAAGGATTTTCGTAGAATCTCTAAGGATTCACACAAAGCTTCAATTAAATATTTTCTCAACTTTCAAACATTATATATTACAACTTATTTTGTATACACCTATATATACAAGTACAACAGAGTGCATATTAACACAATAACACTAACATACGCTGAGAACTATTGAGTGGACATAGTGCATTCACCTCTTTTTTTATTTTAATTTTTTATTATTATTTATGGGAGTACATTTTCGTCTTGGTAATAAAAAGGACTTTATTCAAATGTTTTATCTTTATTTTTGGACTGTCAAAGATTAAAGAGACTAATAACTATTTACAATTCGATTTGAGTCAATGAAAGTCAAATTTTAGTTTATAGATTAATATTGCATGTGCTCCTAGTTTGGAAGAAACATGCTAGAATGGTTTTGGAATTTGGATTAGATTACTTCTCCGTGTCCCAAGTACTGGACAAGTTAGACTAGAATATATGGTACCATTTTACGTCTAATTTGAATTCTCGATACCACATTCAAAGCCGCCGGGTCCAATACAATTTCATTTTTTGGGACGACCTAATTAAATGACGTCGTTTTCATTATCCAGTACATGGTTTGTGACTTTGTGTCCTACGAGGTTTCGCCCATGGGTTCACGCGGACTTTTGGGCCACATATCTGGGCTGTTTAACCTCATAAGTTCGGCCAAAATGGCCCAATACCACCATTTTTGGAAATTTTTAGCAAGAAAACACTGTTTCGGAAATAATTAGCAAAATACCACTTTTTCTAGAACTCGAGTTTCAGAGACTCGAGTTCCTCATTAGTTTTCCACCGTGGCACTACTGAGTTGGATTTATGCGATTAAAAAATTTTTTGTGGTACTCGAGCTTGGTAAACTCGAGTACCATTTACACAGTACTCGAGTCTACCAGGCTCGAGTACCTTTTTCTTAAAAAAAAAAAAAAAAAAAAATACACAGTACTCGAGTTTGGTAAACTCGAGTACTGTGTAAATTTTTTGGTGAAGTTTTTTTTTTTTTTTTTTTTTTTTTTTTTTTTTTTTTTTTTTTTTTTTTTTTTTTCTTGTTTGGGGATAATCAAAAAATAAACATAAAGGTAAACTTGAGTACTGTGTAATTTTTTTTTTCTTGTTTGGGGATAATAAAAAAATAAACATAAAGATAAAAATAAGTAGCTTTTTTATGTTTTTATTTATTTAAATAGAGGCATTGTAAAATATAGAGATTTTAATTTCGAAATATGAATTTAATTTCTACATTAATTAAAAAAATAATGAAATTAAGATGTACAGATAGTCTAGACTTGTTGAGAAATTTGATTTTGTTGAAAGTACAAAATAATGAAAATTCAATGGAAAAGTATGTACGTCAGATGTACATACTGTGAAAACTCAAGGGAAAATTGTGTATATTAGATATACAGATAGTACGAATTTGTTGAAAAATTTGAATTCGTTGATTGTGTAAAATCATGAAAATTCAAATGAAAATTGAAGAACATAACAAATTGAGTAAACTTAATGGAAAATTAATTACATTAGATGTACAGATCATCCAAATTTGTTTCCAAATTTAAAGTCGTCAAATGTACAAAATCAGGATGATTAGTACAGAAAACAATAAACAAATTTTATGAGAAAACAATGAACAATTTTAATTAATGTAGAAATTAAATTCATATTTCGAAATTAAAATCTCTATATTTTATAATGCTTATATTTAAATAAATAAAAACATAAAAAAAAAAAAAGGAAACATATTTTTCATCAAATCAGGATGATTAGTACATTAGTACATAGTTTTAAATTGAATTTTCACGATTTTGTACATTTGATGACTTCAAATTTGGAAACAAATTTGGATGATCTGTACATCTAATGTAATTAATTTTCCATTAAGTTTACTCAATTTGTTATGTTCTTCAATTTTCATTTGAATTTTCACGATTTTACATAATCAACGAATTCAAATTTTTCAACAAATTCGTAGTATCTGTACATCTAATATACACAATTTTTTCTTGAGTTTTCACAGTTTTGTACATTCAACGAATTCAAATTTCTAAACAAATTCATACGATTTATACATTTAACGTACATACTTTTCCATTGAATTTTCATTATTTTGTACTTTCAATAAAATCAAATTTCTCAACAAGTCTAGACTATCTGTACATCTTATGTACACCTTCAAGATTTGGTACGTTCATTGATTTTCCATCTATTTTTCTAGAATTTCTACATTCAACTATTTCGAACTTTTTTACAAATTTGAATTTTTCGAGGCATTTACCATTAGGTGATTTATAAAAATAATTCATTTTTCTTTCATGGAGTTTGTCCATTATTCATATGGTTACATATTTAAAAAAACACAAAAACCATTTAAGTGCAATAATTGCGCCAATGCTAAAAACCGTTTATGCAGAAAACAGTGAACAATTTTTATGAGAAAACAATGAACAGTTTTACTTAATAAAAAAAACAGATTTTATGAATGCAGTAAGCAAATTCGAATATACAGTAAACATGATGTGTAGAGAGCAAATTTTATTAACGTAGAAACCAATTTCATCAATGCAGAAAAACAAATTCGATTATTGTGAAATTTAAACATGAAAAAATATTCAGATTTGGCATTTAAATTTAGAAAACACGATTTCACTAGGTGTTTTATGAGAAAACAGTGAACAATTTTTTAAATAGTGAACAGAAAATAATTTCTGCAAAAAAGAGAGCGAACAATGATGGATTTGCCTGCTGGATTCTAAAAAGCTTATGATATGGTATGGTATTTCTAAAATAATTATCGTCACTTCATTTTCATTTTGTTAGCTTCATAAAATAAGTGAAAATTGTAATACCATATTAATGGAGCTTCTTTAAAATTTTAAGATACCATACCTATAAATTAGAGAGTTTTATTTATTTTACCATAAATAACAAATAAGAGTATCCTAATTCAAAATAAATAAATAAAACTAATTAACCCGCACATTGTGCGGGTCATACACTAGTTTTAATTAATGTAGAAATTAAATTCATATTTTGAAATTAAAATCTCTATATTTTACAATGCCTCTATTTAAATAAATAAAAACATAAAAAAGCTACTTATTTTTATCTTTATGTTTATTTTTTGATTATCCCCAAACAAGAAAAAAAAAAAAAAAAAAACAAACTTCACCAAAAAATTTACACGGTACTCGAGTTTACCAAACTCGAGTACTGTGTAAATTTTTTTTTTTTTTTTTTTTTTTTTTTTTTTTTTTTTAAGAAAAAGGTACTCGAGGCTGGTAGACTCGAGTACTGTGTAAATGGTACTCGAGTTTACCAAGCTCGAGTACCACAAAAAAAATTTTTATTCTCATAAATCCAACTCAGCAGTGCCACGGTGGAAAACTAATGAGGAACTCGAGTCTCTGAAACTCGAGTTCTAAAAAAAGTGGTACTTTGCTAATTATTTCCGAAACAGTGTTTTCTTGCTAAAAATTTCCAAAAATGGTGGTATTGGGCCATTTTGGCCCATAAGTTCTATCCCATGAGGATCTTGTGTCAACTACGATACTCATTTGTACGGCGCAAATGAGCTGAGTATTGTCGAGTCAAAAATTTAAGCTTAGTTTGAGCTTGTGATAAGTTTAAAATTAATATTTGAGCTTGAACTCATGGAACAGCCATAAACCTTGAGTTTGGCTTGTTTTGACTTCATTAATTAGTCAAGCCAAACTCAAACTTATTATCAAGCTCAACCTCAAGCTTAGGTCAAGTTTTTTAAGCTTGAGATCTAAGAAAATTACATTATCTTAATAATGCTTAAATATCTAAAATTAAGAGAAAAAAAAGAAAAAAAATTATAGTATACTCATTTTATCACGCATTTAATCCTACTTATGATTAGCCATTATTCAAATTAAAATTTTGCATAATTAAATTCATTCATGTATCTTTCATTGTCTACCGTTTCAACAATTGTTCAAAATACAATTTTACATTCATATTAGATTGTGAAGAATTAGAAAAATACTTGTTTATACTATTATGAATGGGAAAATACTAATATGTGTCATAACTTTACATTAGATGATTGATAGGGAAGGATCATATGTGGCCCACTTAATTAATTAATTAATTTATAAATGTAACTAAAATCTAAAGTGGTTCTTGGCTAGTTTAGAGGGAAGAAAAAAATTAAGGTAATGGGTAGTGATCCTATGTTGGCCATGTTATTAGATATGTGTAATGAGTTTATCTAGCTAACACATATAAACTTATAAATGTGTCTATGCTTGAATTGTTTTATATCAAGCCTTATAACTCAAGAACTTCTTCGTGAACAATTTTTTTTTGCTTGGACTTAGTTTGTTTATTAAACGAGTTTAAAATTAAAACTCAAGTTTAGTTTATTTATAAATAAACAAACATGAACGAATTTTTTATCGAACCGAGCTCGAGTTATTCATAATTGACTTCGTTCTTTTACAGCCTTACTCATTTCCTTTTTAAAAAATTTCAAGGAATTTTGAGATGTTTTCAAGTTCACTTTTTAGGTAATTTGTTTTATGATAGATGTCTTTTCTAAAAATTCCTTCATAAAAGAAGTGGTGAAGTGCATTGAATACTCTTCGACCCGCAGACTTCTTGGGTGTCCTCGAAGCTAGTATAACTTCTTCATCGGAGTACTGAGCACCTTTGTGAGTTGAAGCTGAGGTGCCACTTCCAGCGTCGGATAAAGAAGTCTCTGCTTTGTCAAAGGAAAACGAGTTAGACCTAAATGGATGAGGGTCTGAGTATTGGCTAAAGATATTCATTTGAGAGTGACTACGAGTACTGATTTGTTTTCAAAGTGATTTGCTTTGCTAGTTGTTATTTGTTAATTTGTGAGGTTTGTGTTCGTTCTTGGTTTTTTGAAGCAGCAAAAGGAGTGAGTGTGGGACTCCTTTTATAGTTTGGTGTGGTAGACACTGGTACACGTGGGTGAAACCTGAACACGAACACGGAGTTTCATAGGTTGCCAGTGTTAGGGACAAAACCACGACTTGAAGTTAGGTGCTAGTTTTACTGTTAGTTGCGTGAAGTGACTCTAATTTTTTGGTCAATTGTTTAACAGCTAATAAGTTTTTTTATGTGTGCATCCAGGTATAGATAAAATTATTTTGTTTAAATTTTTTTAAAGAGTCAAGTTGTTTATTTTAGATAAAATTAGCTTTACTATTGGTAATTTTTGTTGTTAAATAATTTTTTTAGGCTTGTTTATTTTGCTTTAAATTTTAGATCTGGTCTTTAAAAAAAGGAAAATGCTAGAATTACAAACTTTTTTTTTACAAATTATTAATGTAATGAGTGGTTATTAGTAAATAAAAATGTGTTGTAAATGATGAGTCCAGATGCAAACCAATAAAAGTTTACTATCACAACAGTTTGTAAAAATGTTATAGAAAATTTTGTAGATAGAGTAGTACTCTTAAAAGAATCAACAATAATATTAAGGAAGTAAAATGTGATTTTATAGAATAAAATTGCTAAAATTAATAACTATGTATATATTAATTAAAAAAAAAAAAGTCCATTGCCCCCCTAGTCCAAGTCTCCTCCGTCCTGGCCAGTGGCCCAGTGTGTTCCCAACTCCTAAAAGTCCTATTAGGCCCACGGTATTTGTCAAAGTAAAAAAAATAAGATTTTTAAAATACTTAAGTAAGTAGTTGTTTCTCAAAAAAAGTACTAAGTAGTTGTTTCTCAAGTACTAAGTACTTTTATTTCTCAAAAAAAGTACTAATTAGTTGTTTCTTAAAAAAAGTACTAAGTAGTTGTTTCTCAAGTACTAAGTACTTTTATTTCTCAAAAAAAGTACTAATTAGTTGTTTCTTAAAAAAAGTACTAAGTAGTTGTTTCTCAAGTACTAAGTACTTTTATTTCTCAAAAAAAGTACTAATTATTTGTTTCTTAAAAAAAGTACTAAGTAGTTGTTTCTCAAGTACTAAGTACTTTTATTTCTCAAAAAAAGTACTAATTATTTGTTTCTTAAAAAAAGTACTAAGTAGTTGTTTCTCAAGTACTAAGTACTTTTATTTCTCAAAAAAAGTACTAATTATTTGTTTCTTAAAAAAAGTACTAAGTAGTTGTTTCTCAAAAAAAAGTACTAAGTAGTTGTTTCTTAAGTACTAAGGACTTTTATTTCTAAGTAGTTGTTGGTTTCACACCTTTGAAATTGTCCCTCTATTTTGTCCATTTCTCAACCTCCACATAGTCCACTCTCTCTAGTTTGCTGTACGTAGTAAACCAAGTGTTCTGAGCGTGTAGTGTGCTGTTGACGTGGCAATATCTTAGACTAGTCTCACTCAAAATTGCGCGTTTTACTTTTCCACTTTTTCGACCTAGGCTGTCAGCTCACCCCTTGTTAAGGTTTAACATCATTACTTTAATAAAAAAATAAAAAAGGGAGAAATTATCGTCACCCGTTACTACAAAGTACTATTTGATTTGTTCGTCATAGATAGTACGTAGTTACTCAAAATGGCATGATGTAAGCAACGGCATGCCACGATTTTACATTGAATAGCAAGTTATAATGTTTTATTCCCCCCTCCCCCCTCTTCAAACTATTTTATTTTTCAATCTCAAAATTTACTTTATCATTTATACCATACCATTTTACATCACTCTCAACATTCCAATTTTTATTTTCCTATTCTACTCATTAAAATAATATTTCTACACAATAAATTAAAATAATTTATATTACCCAATAAATTACCCACACAGCCCATTGCCACTGCCACTGCCACCACCACCAAGCCAAACCCAACCTAACCCACCACCATCATCAACCCAAACAAAATTAAAACTCTCATCCAACTACCACTATCAACACAACCAAAACCACCACCATCAACCCACTACCCATACCACCATTAAATTACCCACCACTAACCCACAAAAACCACAACCACCAAACCAAGGAACAAAGAAATCTGGCCACCCACACAACCCATTGCTACCACCACCAAGCCGCCACCACCACCACTAAGCCAAACCCAACCCAAACCACCACCACTACCATCAACCCAACCAAAATTAAAAATCTCATCCAACCACCACCATTAACCCACAACCAAAACCACCACCATCAACCCACAACCAACACCAGACTTGCCAACAGAAAACCAGTCTCACAATAGAAACCCATAAACATTGACCTCGCTGTGACCCATGTCGATCTTTGATCTTCGTGACCCACAATCCACTTCATCCATACCCAACTCTTCCTTTAAGCACCGGTCACAGCCAAAAAAAAAAAAAAAAAAAAACAAACAAACAAACAAACAAACAATCACAGAACCCGTTAGATTGCAACCCACCAGGAAAAATGAACCACTGTGATATGTGATGTTGATGTTAGGAGGAGGTTGGTGTTTGGGTCTGAAGAAAGGAGAGAGCAGATGATGAGAAAGAGAGAAGGAAGAGAGAGAAGAGAACATAAATAATGAGAGAGAGGAGAGAGAAATTTTGGTGAAAGAGAATAAAAAAAAATATATATATATATTTACAATATTGCTATAGTGCAATTCTTCCTTTAGAATTGCACTGTAGCAGTATTGCAAATTTTTTTGCAATACTTGGTATATAGCATTTCGGATGTTGGAGGTTTTTGAGAGAAAAATGCTAAATGAAACTTACATATGGCATTTACAATGCCAGGTGTGGATGCTCTAACTAACAAGTTAAGAATGGTAAATAAAAAAGTGATAAGTCCTAATAAGAATAAATAAAAACTCTTTAGTTGAACTATTGTAAAAATTGTTGTGTTAATAAAATTGTTGTGATGATGACTTGTGGGCTTGCCAAAGATCAACCACCTTCTTGAATTTCAAAGAGTTGCTATCTTGGCTAATAAAATAGCAGCATCATCAGGAACTTTTTTCTGTCACTGCTTGGTCAGTATGGACCCAACGAAATCAGGTTTGCTTGCACCAACCTAGCTACAATCCCCATTAACTTGCATCCAAGGCAAAAGATTGACTTGCAGAGTTTTTGTCAATCCAACCAGCCCCTCGGTCTCTCCCTCCTATAACACGGGGTCAATGGTGACCTCCACCGTTGGGTATGATAAAGATAAACTTTGAAGGCACAATCTTTACGAAGGAACAAAAATCTAGGATTGGAGTGGTGCTTGCGTGATGCCCATGGTTCGGTGCTGGCATCTCTATCTCGGCAACTGTTACAGGTTTACAGTCCATTGGAAATTGAAGTGAAGGCGACATCGACAACTCTTTCGTTTGCGGCGGATTTGGGATTCAATCAGGTGGTTCTTGAAGGAGATTCTTAGGTTCTTATGACAGCTTTGATCAATGACAATATGTTTTTGTCCTCTAATATTTTTCTTATTAATGATGTACGTTTTGACGCAATATTTTTCACTCAATTACGTTACTCTCATGTAAAGAGAGAAGGTAATAAAATTGCTCATAGTTTAGCTCGGCATGCTTTATATATTTTGGATTTTGTTGTGTGGATAGAGGATGTTTCACCACTTTTTCTTTTTGTTGTCCAGGCTGACATTGCTGGTTTTTCTTAAAGAAAGGTTTATGTTCTACCTCCAAAAAAAAAAAAAAAAAAATTCTAATAGATGCGATAGAACTTTAACTTATGATGTCTAGTCTATAACGATTGCTCTTTATTTTTCAGGTTAAGACATCAATTGATTTTTTTGATATAGGTGGGGTTTTGAACTCTCGATCTCTTTTTTGACAATAGGAAACTTTCAAGTTGAGCTAATTGTAACCAATTTGGAGTAATATTAGTATATTACTCTAAACTAAATTATTGTCATTACTTGACACTCCTCCTAGTTCCAAGGGTAAATTATTGGAAGTGAAGAATTAAAGATTTGTTGTTAAAGTACAAAACACACCCTTGAATTTTGTCCCCTAACATTTCAAAAATTAAATCCATGTTGTCTCATCCCAGACCCAATACTTGGATTTGTGACCATGATTGGCATGCTAATATCAAGTTTAAACTTAATATTAACAAGAACCAACTTAACTTTTACAATACTTTTACAAAATCTTCCCTCTTTTTTTTTTTCATTCTTGTTTCTTTACTTAAATGATATAACTTTTTACTTGACATTCAGAGCGTCTACATTGTACTCAAAGAATAACATAATCCACCAGTTACTCAAATTTTAAATTTCACATAATACATCTCTTAATACTTTAAGGTATACCACTTTCTTTAGATCATAAAATACACAATACTATAAAGCTAAACATCAAATTGCTAATTTGGGATTTATACTTCTAAAACTAAAACCAACTCCTTTCAAAACTTGACTAAGGCTCCCTTTACTCTAAAATAAAACTTGTTAACTGAAAGAGTGGAAGGGGTGAGCTACACAACTCAGTTAGGGTAAAATACACACGAATTTAATAAGAATTCATGTAAATCAAATCATTTCATTTTATAATTATTCAGATAGGAGAACATCTTTTCATGCATAGTATTTTATACTATTCATAATAATAACTTATACACTCTTCATAGGAAAATAATTATTCTCCTTTTTCTTTTCAGAATAATATTACCAAAACCTTTCAGGCTGAATTTCTTTTATTTCTTACAAAGTCACCAAATATAATATTGATTGTTTAAAATCATATATATAGTCTTATTACAAAATAATCATTTTAACTTAAATAAGATAATTGGTAACTTTATCTTAAATTAGAAACATCTTAAAAAATAACAAAACTTTTCTTCATAAATTTCTTCTCATAAAATATTATAACTTTCATAGTCATAAAACTTAACGTTTCATAAAAAATATATATCTGATAACTTTTTAACATAAACTTGTATTTTGATTAGAAGTTTTATCTTTACAAAACACTAAAACCTTTTCATCAGATTCTTTATTTTTAAAGCACAACAGAATTTCAGAAACTTTTATCTTTAAAGAATAGCTTTTATTTTCATCATAAATTTCTTTTCATGAGAGCTTTTAACTTTTCATAATGCATTTAAACAAATCATTCTTTCATGATCAATAAAATAATATAGCTGTTCATAACATATTGGTTAGTCCATATCTAATAAGTCTGTACTTATTTGGGAGGCTTTTAGCACCACCGTGCTAGGCATCCAGCATTCCCCACAATGCCAAGGATTCCCGGGATCATATCATAATACATATCTTCAACCATGGGGATTGGTTGGTATCCTCCACAAGTTGGCCGTAACCAACAAAGGCGGGTACAGCAGAGCCAGTCCCACTTTTAATGGCTAATAAGATAGCATTTTCCATGGAAAGACAGTAATTAAACCCCTACTGGCTGAGTTCAGATCATCAGAGGACATAACTCGAAAACATTTTATACTTATACATCATACTGAAATTCATGGTTTGCATAACATTTCAAAATAAAAGCATTTCCATTGTTTTCTTTAAACATCATGTTCGTGGAATTAGTAATAGCATCAATATGCTTAAATCATATACATAAGGTTTCAAGAACTCATGAACATATCTTTGTCTAAAACATGATTATATGTCATATCTCTAATCAAATCATTTTAATGCATAATACATTTTAAAATAACCTTATGACTTACCAAATGCTCATATAACTTATCCCTTACCTGAAAGCAGAGAAATCGAAAGCCTACAGTTGAAGGAGCTCAGACTTGGGGGCTGGTAACACCTAAACCAAATATCAAAACTTATTACTATCAATTACTCGTTATCATAAACTTACACATTCATCTCAAAGCCTATTTCTCATGATCAATGAAATCCTAATCCCACCTCAACAAGGTTCCTCAAATACAAGATACATTCCTCAAACAACATGATGTGCCAAATCATAGAGAAACCATTATTTTAATGTTCATATTCAGATCATGTCAATCAGATTTAAAATCAATTCAGAATGTGTTTGAGATTAGAAGCAATGGTGCATGCATAAACTTACACAAGGCAATATATAGCATGAACAAAACAGCTTTATAAAAACAACAGTTGAATGGTTTAGAACCCCTCCTTTAGAGTACTAAACCTTAAACCAAGTTATACAAATTTTATCTATGATCCAGACATGCCAAATGACAAGCATATTAATTTATAGCTCAAAAAATTCACCCTAACTTTAGAATTAAATCCTCAAAGTCAGAGTTATCATTTATTGTTTATTGCTCATTTTAGCAACATATGCCTCATTTTTAAGATACAAATGGGCTATCTAAACACATCCAATATTCATGCAATTTTACAGAGCAACTCCTCTAGATGTCTAATAACTACCATATCAATATTGGAGTCAAATCATGAAACCATGATTTACTAAAAATCATTCAAGATAACGTGCTCAAATCTGTCCTGACAGAATTTTATGCAACTTAGAAATTAAACCATTATTTTTATATTAATCCAAATGCTGTGAGACCACTTCCATTACAACCGTATGTGTCTTAGATTTCATACGAAATATCCCTAGCATCCAAATTCACTGTATACAATTTAATACGTAATTTATCATGCACAAACACAGAATCTGTCATAGAGGCAGCTTTGAAACATTTTCTTGTAAAATCATAAAATGATTGCAAATAGTCTTATTATCATATGGGGATTTTTATACACTCATTAGACAAGTTATAAAACACTTATATATAGTAATTTAACCATTTATAGCAAAACTTCCTTCTTGTTGAAAGAAACTTCCATCTTGTTGCTGGACCCTAGGTGTGAGAGGGAGAGAAGAGTTGAGAGCTTTTCTTTCTTTTGGTGTTGGACCCATGGGTATGAAAGGGAGAGAGTTTTTGATTATTGTAGTTGCTTTGAAAGAGTAGAAAGAAGAAATGAGATGGATCCTTATCTTTCTTTTGATGTGTGGACCCGTGGGTTTGAGAGAGGGAGAAAGCTTCTTGAGTCTTCCAGTTTCTTTGAGAAAGTCAAAGAAGAGATTAGGTGGAGTTTGTTCATTGCATGGCCAGCCAAATGTTGGTCTTTGGGTTTGTCAACATTTATGAAACTTTGGCATTATGTGTTGAATTTCCATTGGTTGCATGTGTGGGTGGAATTTCCACTATAACAATTCATGCATCACACCTAATTAAAACACCAACTATGTATGTAATTAATATAGTTTTGTACATACTTAGTATATATATATATATATATATATATATATATATATATATATATATATATATATATATTCATAATACAACTAGCCATTCAATTATTTATAATCTTTACAATTCTTATTCAAAGGGAATATATAATATTATGTTTATTAAATACTCTTCTATTAATTATAGAAAGAAAGTGGCTTAAAATAATAATTAACCACTCAAACACATAGTTTAACTGTAGAGTTGGGTTGGGGTGTAACACGTCTCTAATGTTATGTGCCATTTTGATTGGCAGTTCCTCTGTTAACTTTCTACTGATGTGTTTGTTGAGTGATACAAAAGCCACAAGTAGGAGACCACTTGGTGCTTGAGATCCATCATTTGGGTGCCAAAGGAGATCAAATTTGGACTAATCCAAGTTAAGTTTGGGTCAAAAACTCCCTCTAGGGACTTTAAAGGATGGCTTGACCACACCAACAGAGGAGATGCAATTGGACCCAGAAATGATACATTGGAAGACTCTTTTGGCTCTTCCAATATCAATAGGTTGATTGTTTCACTCTTGTATCTTCCAAAAGAAAAAAAGATCTTTGCTCCACTCCACCGCGGTCTCATGAATTGAACTTCATTGCCTTCCCGTGCGCGAAGCGAATGGGTGCTATGTTGTGGGTCAGTTTCAGGGCGGGGGGCGAAGAGAGACCAAAAGAATGATTCATTTGGATCGAGAGCTTTTTCAATCCCAAAACTAAGAATCAATGGTTGTTTGCAAGGTCTTGGTCGTTTACATGGACCCACTTTTCATTCCATTTGTGGCAATTTAATGATCGCAACTGATCTAGAATTGAGACCCATGACTGGGACTAAGGGCAGCAAGAGATCCATGAGAGAAATTGAATAGTCTTGTAAAAGGGTAGAGTAGGCTTATGCTAGGAGTGATGCCAGAGACAGGGTCATTGCGAACTCAAGTGTGTTGGAAATTTGGGGTTAATCAATGAAAATAAATAAATAAATGATTGATAAACAAAGGCTTAGAGGCACGAATCTCTATTGTCCTTAGACAATATTTTTCCCTAAATAAAATGCTGCTGACAGATCATTACAAATTTGTCCTCAAGATACAACTAAGTTAAGAATTTTCCAAATAGCAATTTTGCGAGAATTCTCATGAATATTCATGTAATGGTGAAGATTTCTCTTTTAAAATGAATATAAATCATTATTTATAACCAATGAAGTTATAACACTGACGGAGCAAAGGGGATCAGGGGCAATTGCCCCCATAAAAAGTTAGATATAATGTTAGGATGTTAGCTATTATATTACAAAGTAGTTTGAGCATTTTGTAAATTCACAAGACCTCACCATTACAAAATTTCTTTCCTAGTCACCCATTAGTTGTTTCACCATTCTTGCTACAAGTCAGGTACTAAATAATGGGTCTCACATAACAATAATAATAAATCATACTTTTTGCTTAATTAAGAAAAAAAAGAAAGAAAGTACATCATGTCTTTGTAATTAATATGGCACTGAAAATATCTTCATAAATAAAAAATAAAAAAGGGTATGGCACTGAGTAGTTTTTCCACTAAAATTTCTCTCTTTTATTTACTTACCGTTTCTTAGTTTCAAACTCTTAGATTTTGCTATAAACTCAAAACTGTTAACAAAAGTTGAATTCTACATCATCTTTTAAAAGTATATATGGCATTTAGGCATATGTACAATTTTGCAAATATATTGCTATATTATTAGTACTTTCATATTGATTTATTTCCTCAAATTATTATAAGTAATCAAATTACATGTTTAAATTCATATTAATCTCTTAATATTATTGTAATTAACTATGAAATGATTATTTGTTTTTATTTTAATGCTATCGAAAAATATATTTGTACTTAATTAAGATTATGGAGAAACCTATCATAATACTGAGTTTGAATTGAATTCTATGTATGAAAAATAAATTAAAGTTTACATTTATATTATATTGTTTATGACAATTATATTAGCATATAATTGTTTATTTATTTTGTTAGTAATATTGATTAATATTTTATAATTTTTTTTCCATCTTCTCATTTAATCCTGTGCTCAATCTTAAATTTTGGTTTCGCTACTGTGTTATAGCTCATCAGAAAGCACCATTGGAGAGTTACTTTAATTGATTTTAATATATAGAAAACTTACTAACCATTTGAGACACTCAAAACCATTGTTTTAAATTATTACAAAAAAATGGTTTTTTAAGTCTTCGGTCGGTTGAATTGGAAATTTGGAATCGATCAGGAGTCAAGACTTATTAATAATAAGGGTTCATGTAAAATCTCTTAGGATTCACACAAAAGTTTTAACTAAATATATTCTCAACTTTCAAACATTGTACATTACATCCTATTTTGTATATACCGAAAGTGCATATTAACACTGATACTATATATAATTCGATTTGAGTCAAATTCTTTGACATTTAAGTCAATGAATTATAACTGCATGTGCTCATAGTTAGCACGTATTATGTAAGAAACGTATGCCGGAATGGTTTTGGAATTTGGATTAAATTACTTCTCCACATCCCAAGTACTGGACAAGTGTAGAACTTAGAAGTACAACCCCCCATTGACATATCCTGAATTCTTAATAAGATCTAAAATGACGTCGTTTTCATCAACCAATACTTTTTTTTGGGGCGAAAATGTAAAATTGACACTTTAAGTTTTATTAAAATTTATTTTAGTCATTTAACTTTATTTTCTGTCAATTCAGTCCTCTAAATTTCGAATGTGTTCAACCAAGGCTGCCATTAGACCTTTGTTAACTTTGTCGTTAGCTCCTCCCAAAATTGCGTCGTTTTAGTGTTATTTAATATTTAATTAATAAATTTATTATTTATTTCAAAATTTTAAAAAATAAATACTGAGATGAAAGCGTAACAACATACCTAGGAGCCTAATCCAAAAAGAGGGAGATTGTGAAATCGAGAGAGAGTGGGATGAGAGAGGGAGCAAGTGCTGGGTCAAAGATGTGGAAATCTGGAATTGGATATTTTTTAAAGCATTTTCGTCGACTCTAGGTTAGTTCTTTGCCGGAAGTTTCATCCACAAATACAAGGATAAAAACAAGCAAGATTAATAAAAGTTTCGCCACAATACGTGTACTGTCGTTATTGGACTATACTTTTGTTTGCTAGAGAATATTGGACTCAATACTTATTGAAAGTTTAGGCTTGAATTTTGATTTATCAAACAGTTTCAAATCTATTGTGGTCTCTCTCTCTCTCTGCTTCATTTTTTTTTTTTTTTTTTAAATTTTAGAAATTTCTAAAATTAAATACGGTGCTTTTTGGAATGGGGCTAACCGCAAAGTTAATAGAGGTCTATCAGAGGTTTTGATTGAACATTTTTGAAACTTAAAGAACTGAATTAATAGAAAACAAAGTTAAAGTACTAAAATGAAATCTAGTGAAATTTAGAGGGTTAGTTTTGTATTTTAGTTTTTTTTTTTTTTTTGTTGATAAGATTAACCAATATTTGATGAACTGGTACTGTGTGTCCTACGAGGTTTCGCCCATGGGTTCTCGTGGACAACGTGTCCTTTTCAAAAGAAATTTTGGGCCACATGCAGAACTACTATACTCATTTCCTTTTAAAAAGTTTTAAGGAATTTTGGGATATTTGTAAGTTCAATTTTTAGGCTTTTTTTTTTCTTTTTTTTTTTGGTTGGAGAATGTTTCATTGTAGATGTCATTTCCAAAAATTCCTTCATAAAAGAAGTGGTGAAGTGCATTGATTTTATTTTTGACTGTAATATACATGAAAGATAATCCGATTAAAGGAAATTAAAAACCCTCTCTCTCTCTGCTCCTTTGAACTCATTCAATCTTCAATCTTTACTTTTACTTTGAATCCACAATTCCGCATACTCCTTGTATGGTTTTATAAGAGGAGTTTGGCTTTTGGTAGATTTTTGCTTCCTTAATAATAAGATTGGTGTGGTCACATAAAAATCAACTTGAATTTTGTTTGAGCGGGTGAATTTTCTGAATTTCTATGGAGTTTTTGTGCCATGAGTGGTATGTGTGTGAGATTGAAAATTCAGAGGAAATTTTTTTTTTGCGGCTTAGGGTAATGTGTAGGTTAACTATGCCCTAGTGCTTTAGGAAAGCTACAGTAAGTGAAAATCTATTACTTCTAGGACTTGGAAAGTGGGAACTCATATTCATGTAAAATTGAAGTGTTTTAGTTTTGAAAAAAAACTAAAATACAAGATAATTACATTATCCAACAAGATAAATACAATTATTTTAAAATAATTAAAAATTAACATTATCTAGTACTTACTACTCATATGTCCACCATAATTAAAAATTAAAACCAATAGAATTAATCATTCAATTAATGTAATAAATAGTTGTAAGGATACTTGTTAGGATAAATTTACGGATGTAATGTCTATGATAAGATCATTTACTGAACAATTATATTTAAGTCTTTATAAAATTATGATAAAAGCATTCTCTTACACTTAGAGAAAAACCAAATCATATTTATTTGCGTGGTGACTATTCATGATGTGAATTTTGAGGTCAAGATTATTAATTAAGGGTACGTTTGGTATGCTGTAATAGCACCTGTAATAGAATAGTTATTCATGTGTAATAACTATTCATGGATATAATAACTATTCCTTAGTGCATATAATAGGTTTTAAAATTAATATATTTCCAAAAATACAAAATTTCCTTATACATCATCTTTTACAAGCTTTCCATATGTAACAACCAAACTTATGAATAGTAATAGTTATTCCATTACAATGTCTTCTATTCTCAGTAATAAAGATTACTATTCTTAATGTAATCTACATTCAGTGTACCAAACATACCCTAAAAATTTTCATTTATGTTCTTCTCAACAAAAAAAAAAAAAAAAAAAAAAAAAATCATTTATGTTAAAATTATCATTTTGCCCTTAATACTAAAAAATGTTGAAAATTATGAATTTTAATGATTGTGAAAATGGGTTGTACACTACCATAACATTGTTTAGGGTTTACATACTTTATTATTCACATAATGAATACATTAAAATGATAAATTAAACTTCATATTATTTATAGTGAGGTTGTTATATAATTATGAAAAATTGAATCACTCTTCCGTTTTCTAAATTGTGGAACTAGCCAAATTAATTGATTTAGTTTCAAGAGAAGATTACAAAAGGCATGGACACCAACAATAACAAAACTAAAGCCTGAATCAACTTTTTTTTTTTTGGGTGGAGAAAAACAACATAATTTTATTGTAAAAATAAAATTAATTACGGGAAAAACAAGAAAAATATATAGAGTATATATTGGAAGAGACTATACTCTTAGAGAAAAATATGATAGTAAAAACCAAACCAATATATGAGGGGAAATAATATCATAAATTGGAAACAAATCCTATGCTCTCCAAAAAAACAACATTACAACCTCAAAGACACCAAGACCACCCAAGGGAAAATCAGATTTAGCAAAGAGAAATTCACCCCACGTTGTGAAGACATAAGGGCTCGGTAGCCATGTGAAGGAGACCACTTGGTGCCTGAGATATATGCATAGCATCCATCAATTTGGTTATGAAGGAGCACATATTCAAACTAACCCAAGTCATATTTAGGCAAGAGAATTTCCTCTAGGGTTTGTAAAAGGCAGCTTGACTGTCATCAATGGAGAAGACACAATCAATCTAGGCCAGTGTGAGACTCATGGTGTGGAGTAAGGGTGACAAGCAAGGGTAAAGCCATTTAAAATTTTTTTTTTTAAGGGTTTAATAAGTAAAATTTTATGTATTGTTTTTACTTTTTCATAAAAAATTCTAAAGGGAGGAAGGAATTTTTTAAATCTAGGGGGGGCCATAGCCCCCCTTTCCCTTCTCAGCTTCGTCAGGCAAGAGATTCTAGGAAGGGGATTGAAAAGCCTAAAAAGGGTAGAGGCTCATGTCAAGAGCAATGCTTGAGGAGGGGCCAAACAAGACTTGAGTGCACATTGGCAGAGTGGCACTAATGTGCATTGACCCTCTCTCTCTCTCTCGGGTTCCAAAAATTCGCTGAGCTGCATGAATGTTTGTAGTAACCCCAACAATAAAAAAGTGATTCTTGTTGTTTTTGGTGGATTAAAATACTTAAAAAAAGGAAGTCCTCCACACTGTTGATTCAAATGTTTTGTCTTTGTTTTTGGACTGTCAAAGAGACAACTAACTATTTACACTTAGATTTGAGTCAAATTATAAAATTAAAAAAAGAAGAAGATTTTAGTCAAATTCTTTGACAATTAAGTCAAATGAAGTTAAATAGAAGTTTATAAATTATAATTGTGCTCCTAGTTAGTACTTAATACATATCTTTCTAGGAATATATGCGGCATGGGTTGGATTTGCTTTCTTCTCCGTGTGCCAAAGTACTACTAGAAGTTAGACTAGAATGGTATACCAGAGAAGAGCCGGGTCCAACTCCACTTTTACAAGGAGTTAATTAAATGACGTAGTTTTCATCAGCCAGTGCATGATGGACTGGTTTGTGACGAATTGGGATCTGGTGGGCTATTGCACTGTGCAATATACTCTAAATCGCTTACAAAAAGTTTCACATTTTTCATCTTTTACATTTTCTAAGTTTTAATTTTATTTTACTTTTTAAACTTTGATCCAATGGCTGATATTTAAGGTAATCTTCCTAAATTTTGATCACAACCACTAAAAAGGAATTGCATGATGCAATAACCCTATCTATTGCACCTGATTTTAATCTGTAATGGGACTTTGTGTACGAGGTCTTGTTATAAACTCAAAACTCCTAACAAAAGTTGAATTTTACGCATCTTTTAAATGTATATAAGGCATTTAGGCACATGTACAACTTTCCAAATATATTGCTATATTATTAATACTTTCATATTGATTTATTTTCTCAAACTATTATAAGTAATCAAAATTCAAGTTTAAATTCATATTAATCACTTTATATTATTGTAATTAACTATGAAATGATTATTTGTTTTTATTTTAATGCTATCGAAAATATACTTGTAGTTAATTGAGATTGTGGAGAAACCTAATCATAATAATGAGTATGAATTGAATTCTATGAATGAAAAATAAATTAAAGTTTACATTTATATTATATTATGAATGACAATTATATTAGCATATAATTGTTTATTTATTTTGTTGTTAATATTGATTAATATTTTTTAGATCAATTTTTCTTTCAATCTTGTCATTTAATCTTGCCTCCTGATCTTAAATTAGGGCTTTGCCAATGGGTTATAGCCCTTCACAAAGCACCAAGAGTCACTTTAATTGATTTTAATATTCAAAAAGAATGCTAGACATTTGGGACCCTCAAAAGCGCTATTTATTTTATTTATTTACAAAAAAACAGTTTTTTAAGTCTCTAGCATATTGAATTGGAAATTTGAAATTGACCAGGAGTCACGACTTGTTAATAAAAAAAACATCTAACCTTTTAAGGGAGAGGGAGGGAGAGTAGAGTAGAGTAGAGTAGATTTAACACAAAATTAGCTTATTTTTAGTCAACACTATTCTACTCCCCTTTACTCGCTCTCCTTCCCCCTTCGATCCAAACAGGCCATTAAGGATTTCCGTAGAACCTCTAAGGATTCAAACAAAGCTTCAATTAAATATTTTCTCAACTTTCAAACATTATATAATACAACTTATTTTGTATACACCTATATATACAAGTACAATAGAGTGCATATTAACACAATAACACTAATGTACGCTAAGAACTATTGAGTGGACGTAGAGCATTCACCTCTTTTTTTTTTTTTTTTAATTTTATTATATGTGTATATATATATGTATATATATATTTATTTATTTATTTATTTATGGGAGTACATTTTCGTCTTGGTAATAAAAAGGACTTGATTCAAATGTTTTATCTTTATTTTTGGACTGTCAAAGATTTTTTTTGTTTTTTTGAAGAGTGGACTGTCAAAGATTAAAGAGACTAATAACTATTTACAATTCGATTTGAGTCAATGAAAGTCAAATAGTAGTTTATAGATTATATAATTGCATATGCTCCTAGTTTGTAAGAAACATGCTGGAATGGTTTTGGAATTTGGATTAGATTACTTCTCCGTGTCCCAAGTACTGGACAAGTTAGACTAGAATATATGGTACGAGTGTAGAAGTACCAATTTAAGTCTAATTTGAATTCTTGATACCACATTCAAAGCCGCCGGGTCCAATACTCCAATTTCATTTTTTGGGACGACCTAATTAAATGACGTCGTTTCATTAACCAGTGCATGGTTTGTGACTTTTTGTGTCCTACGAGGTTTCGCTCATGGGTTCACGCGGACTTTTGGGCCACATAACTGGGCTGTTTAAGGATCGAGTCTGGGCTGGATGGTTATATAACTTAAGTTCAGCCCATGCGTAATAAAGGGCCCAAATGGCCTCATAAGTTCTATCCCAGGAGGATCTCGTGTCAACTACGATACTCATTTCTACAGCCGTAAACAAGCCGAGTTTTGTCAAGTCAAAAACTCAAGCTTGGTTTGAGCTCGTGATAAGTTTAAAAATAATGTTTGAGCTTGAACTCGTGAAAAAGCCATAAAACTTGAGTTTGGCTTGTTTTGACTTCATTAATTAGTCAAGCCAAGCTCAAGCTTATTATTAAGCTAAACTTTAAGCTTAGGTCAAGCTTTTAAGCTTGAGATCTAAGAAAATTACATTATCTTGATAATGCTTAAATATCTAAAATTATGAGAAAAAAAGAAAAAAGAAATAGTATTCTCATTTTATCATTCGTCTAATCCTACTTATGATTAACCTTTATTCAAATTAAAAATTTACGTAATTAAATTCATTTATGTATCCTTCATTGTCTACAGTTTCAACAGTTGTTCAAAATACAATTTTTACATTCACATTAGATTGTGAAGAACTAGAAAATTACTTGTTTATACTATTATGAATAAGAAAATACTAACTTTTGTCATAACTTTACATTAGATGATTGATAGGATGGATCATATGTGGCCCACTTAATTAATTAATTTATTTATAAATGTAACTAAAATCTAAAGTGGTTTTTGGTTAGTTTAGAGTGTAGGAAAAAATTAAGGTAATGGGTAGTGATCCCATGTTGGCCATGTCATTAGATATGTGTAATGAGTATATCTAGCTAACACATATAAACTTATAAATGAGTCTATACTTGAATTGTTTTGTATCAAGCCTTATAGCACACAGGCTTGTTTGTGAACAATTTTTTATTTTTTTTTGCTTGGGCTTGGCTTGTTTATTAAATAAGTATAAAATTAAAACTTAAGCTTAGCTTATTTATAAACAAACAAACATGAACGAACTTTTTATCGAACCAAGCCCGAGTTGTTCATAATCAGCTTAGTTCTTTTACATCCCTACTCATTTCCTTTTTAAAAAATTTCAAGGAATTTTGGGATGTTTTTAAGTTCACTTTTTAGGTAATTTGTTTTATGATAGGTTCCATTTCTAAAAATTCCTTCATAAAAGAAGTGGTGAAGTGCATTGATTTTGTTTTTACTATAATATACAAGGAAGATAAGTTGAACAAAGGAAATCAAGGACCCTCTCTTTGCTCCTTTGATCTCATTCAATCGTCAATCTTCACTTTTGATGAGTCTAGAAAAATCATTAAGGTCGTCCATATTAATGGACGACCTTGCATCATTAGTAGGCCATCAAAGATAACTGGTCAACACATTCAATAATGACCATCAAAGGTCTTAAACTCTCATCAAGAAAAAGAATGTTACAATCAAGGTAATAATCACCATAATTTATGTACAACAGCTACCTAAGTCACCTATAAAATGGACAATCTGTCTCACTAGCTAAGGTACGTCAAAAAGTACTACAAAACACTATCTAAATATGAAAGATATGGGTTGATACTAACTTAAGCATTGGAAGCTCCCCCACCGGGCACAACCCGGTGGTCTCTTCGATCTATCTCTCCTTTATATTGCAAGTCCTACGAGATCATCTAATACTTCGGATTGGACAAGTGACCCAACAAATGATTTTGGCATCATTAGGTTGGCGCCGTCTGTGGGGAAAAAGACAAGTCATCGTTCTCTTCTCGTGACAAAGGGTCACTTAGTTCAAAAGATATGAACACCATGATTTCGTGGTCAGTCTCAGTCAGATAGATGGAATATCGTGTAAAGATCCTTTGACAAAAGCATATCTATTTGCGACAAATGCACTCTTGTAGTGTCTTCCCGCCCTAAAGGGATGAGCGCATGAAATTTGGAGGCTAAATAAAATCACGTTGATGTGATTTGGCAAAAAATGTCATCGTGCTATTGTGGTTCAACGATCTTGGGCACGAACAAGATGGCTTGTGTCAAGAACCTAAGGTAATTCTTATACCTTTATTTTAAAAAAAGAAAAAGAAAAAAGAAGAAGCAAGAGGCAAGAGCAAAGATAAAATTGCCCCAAAGATACATGGCCTAACCCACTGAGCTATTCTATGAGTATCATTCCTTAAGTATGTTTATGGGTTTATTCTCCGTAAAGTTATTTTTCTACGTGATACTATTACGTTTTGCCTATGATTTTAAATTCCTAGATTACTCCAAATAGGTCAACCATAGTAATGGTAGTCCCAAATCAAAGCTTTGTTTTTCTATATTTATTTTAGATCTTAATTTGATCATACCGAAGTTGCTATATATGGTGATATATAAATGGGAGGAATGGGAATCATCGCCTTGACTAAAGGCTTTATAAAATAACCAAAAAAAAAAAATTAGCTACTTATTGTGCACACACACACACACACACACACACACACACATGCTGCTTAAGATAAATACAATCAACCCAATGTGGTGCAAATCCCATTTTGATCATTCACAATTTCACATGTACTGTTCAGTTGCATGCTTGATGATAGACATGCTTGTTTGGCACATAATTCAACTATGTTCATATTAACACGTGTATGGTGCCACTTGCTAGTTATCACCCTTTTTCTTTCCTAAACGTATTTGGCTTAAATAGGAAAGATGAAGCCAACATACTACTGCCTTGCAAGAGGTAATAAATCTCAATGCTTGAACAATAGGGAAAATTTATTATCTTACCAAAATTATGACATTGAAAGGCAAAAATCAAATTTTATTGTCTTGCCAAATTTAGAATCCCAATTTTAAACATGAAATTAAGTTTAAAATAAGGAAAGAAATTCTAAACCCAATCAGTATTGGGTATGTGTGGAAGCCAAGGGTAATTAATTCCTTAATAGTTGCAGCCTACACACTTCGAAGAAAATCAATGGCTAAGAAGTCACACTCACACTAATCACTTTGAGATCCTTGTCTTTAAATCTAAATATAAGTTATTGGAGGGTCACGGTTTTCTGACTGAGCCCAGTAACAGATGGGATCTAGGCCCAGCGGACCCATTACAATGAATTTGTAGAGAGTGGGTCCAAATGTTGGGCTCTGATGGGGCGAGGGCTTGTTTGGGAATGGGCAATTATCAAATAGGAGTTAAGAACACAGAGTTGAACAACCCTACGCCCTAGGGGGAAAGGACTCCTCGTCCGAGGATGTGAGTTCCCAACTCCTATCGCTTCCTAGGAGCTCACCCCCCCTATTCTGGGAGATCTCTGATGTTATATACCCTTTTCCTTGGTTCATCCTCCTCCTACACTTGTTAGTCATCCATGCCCATACTTGAGTGCACGTCCCATCGGCCACTCTTTTTGGCACTCTGTGAGCTGTTGTGGCCTCGATTGCACTGTCCAGGGGTCACGTCCACATAAATGGGGTCAGGGTGTTAGCTGTGGGTATTTAATACGGAGGTGACAGCTTCTCCTGGAATTGCTTTTCTACTATGCTCCTATAGCTGGCCCATTGGGCTCGGAACTTCCTTTGGGATGCTTGAGGGGATTGCCTCTAGCGACGTGGCGCTTTTCCCTTCCGTGGTTTTGGTCTGCCGAGGACAGGGTCGTCATCGGTAGTATATCCTGGCAGTTTAGATTCCCTTTGTTCGTCCTTGGGCATTTCTTCCTCCTCGGCATGGGCCTTGGCCTTAATATGAAATGGGCCAGAGTCCCTAGACCCTTTGGCCCCATAATAGCCCCTTAAAATCCTGCTGCCTGGCTCCTCGGACGGGGAGGAGGATTTTGATGTTCTCGGGCCTATATCATGGTTGGTTGAGTCTTATTCCCCTATGGGTGCCAGGGCCTCTTCGCCTGCCCAAGGCACGCTCCTGGCGTTTCGGCGTACGAGGTGCACTGTTATTAATACTTTTATGGGATGACGCGGATCGCTTCGGTATACGGAATGTGTATTCAATGGCGCCTTTATGAAGCGGTGCGGATTTGGCGGTTGAGGGTTCCCTTGGGAATTGGGCGAGATTTATTTCGCTTGACATTCCCTCTTTGAGCTTTGTGCGCGGTGAACTCTCTCAGATTTCATCCTCTATATAAGGCGCCCTGGGAGGACTATTTTCCACATCTACTAGCCTTGGAATCCTGCAGGAGTTCCAAGTTTTTTCCACTTTCTTGAACAAAAAATGCCGCCTGAATCATGGGCGTTGCAACTGAGGCAAAGAAAGCGGAGGCTAAAGATCCTCCTATTCTTCAACCGAACAAGAAAGAGTATTCTCCTCCTTCGACCAGGAACCGTAGCTAGTGCAGATCGTGCTAGGTCCTTGATTATCCTCCAAGCGCCAACCAAGAATGTGCAGGAGTTGGCTAAAGAGGAAGGGGAAGAAAGTGAAACGAAGTTGAGGGGAGCAATTAAGATATTAGAGGGGGCCGTCTCCGCCATTGCAGGCAGCTGGCGAGACTCCTAGAGGGCGACTTCTTAGGAGTACTGATATTAGATTCTGGATCAAAGTTCGCTTCAGGACAGCCTCAGCAGGTGGAAACCAATTCAGGCGCTCCCGTCTCTTTTTCCTCCTCATCGCCTGCGCCAAGCACACGGGCTTGGTGGCTGCTGGAGCGAGACTGTGAATCCACCATCACCACCAGTCTTTTTCCTTTTATTAGCTAGCTTTGCAGCAAGCCTGCCTCGGTTGTTCTGTAGTTAGTTGTAAAACGAGCCTTCCTCGGTTGTTTTGTAGTTGATGTAAAATGAGTCTTCCTTGGCTGTTTTGTAGTTGATGTTGCCATTATTTTATTTAATAAAAAAGGGGCTTGTGACTTTTACTTGGTGAAATTTTCTTTGCTTGGTGAAATCCTTTTTTTTTTTTTTTTTTTTTTTTTGTGCATTGCCTCTACCTCTCCTAGGATCTAGTGTTGTTGCTACCGATGGCAGCGAGACATCGGCATCGTGACTTTAACACGGTTGGTGATAGCGCCCAGCTGTCCTCTTTAAATAGTTTAACTATGTAGGAACGGCCGAGCATACAATGATGCGCTTCACGTTGCAAACCGTGCGACCGTTAGAAAATGCTAGTTTTAAAACAAACGATTCGAGGAGGCCATGGCGCGCCATGGTTCTGTCCGACACTCATAGGGATGCCAGAGCGTCTATTTCTCCCAATCGTCTGGTCCGAGGATCCAGGCGCAGCCAAGGCTTTACTTATTACTTAGCAGGAATAGATCTTGGTTTTGTCTAACACCCAGATAGTTGTCACAAGTTATTCTTATAGGTTTGGGTCCGAGGACCATGCAAGACCTTGGTTCTGTCTAACACCCAGATAGTTGTCACAAGTTATTAGTTTTCCCATAGGTTTGAGTCCGAGGACCATGCAAGACCTTGGTTCAGTCTAATACTTAGATACTTGTCAAGAGTTATTAGTTTTCCCATAGGCTTGAGTCCGAGGACCATGCAAGACCTTGGTTTTGCCTTCCGAGGACTCGTCATTGCTAAAGCCCCATTCAATTGCTCAAGTGGGTCAGAAGACACCAATACTTGTCTTCCAAAACTAGTCCCACCGCGGTGCCCCCTTGAAGTGCTCCGCGCAGCCGCCACTTTCCTCAATCGGGGCCCAACGGGGCCGGCCACTAGATTCACGGGGGTCTGGCCCCTGGTGGGGGCAAGGGCCACGCACATGGTGCTAGAGGCCCGTTGAGCTGTGAACCACCTGACAGTTCTCCCCTTGTGGTACAGTAGACTGGCCACCATAACCTCCCCTAGGGGACTTGAACCTGCCTTAACAAGCCGTTGCACTCATCATTGCACGAGCAACTTCCCCATAGATGGCACCAATTGTAGGGTCACAATTTTCTGACCGGCCCAGCGACGGACGGGATCTAGGCCCAGTGGACCCATTACAATGAATTTTTAGAGAGTGGGTCCAAAAGTTGGGCTCTGATGGGGCGATGGCTTGTTTAGGAATGAGCGATGATCAAATAGGAGTTAAGAACACAGAGTCAGACGGCCCTACGCCCCAAGGGGAAAGGACTCCTCGTCCGAGGATGTGAGTTCCCAACTCCTATCGCTTCCCAAGAGCTCACCCCCCCTCTTTTGGGAGATCTCTGATGTTATATATCTTTCTCCTTGGTTCATTCTCCTCCTACACTTGTTAGTCATCCATGCCCATACTTGAGTGCACGTCCCATTGGCCACTCTTTTTGGCGCTCTGTGAGCTGTTGTGGCCCCGATTGCACTGTCCAGGGGTCACGTCCACATAAATGGGGTCATGGTGTTAGCTATGGGTATTTAATACGGAGGTGACAACTTATCCTGGAATTGCTTTTCTACCATGCTCCTATGGCTGGCCCATTGGGCTCGGAACTTCCTTTGGGATGTTTGAGGGGACTGCCTTTGGCAACGTGGCGCTTTCCCCTTCCGTGATTTTGGTCTGCCGAGGACAGGGTCGTTCTCAGCAATATATCCTGGCAGTCTGGATTCCCTTTGTTCGTCCTCAGGCATTTCTTCCTCCTCGATATGGGCCTTGGACTTGATATAAAATGGGCCGAAGTCCCTAGACCCTTTGGCCCCACAGTTATATATTATGGCCTTGATATCCTAATTATGGCCATCAAAAAGAGTTTTACTACATTTCCTATTATAACCAGAGCCGTTTGTGTCTCTTTGTAGCATTAAATAATTGATGAATATTTATGCGATATGGCTTTTTATATCACTATTCTTTCCTAATGCATTGTGATAAGATAGGAAAATCAAAGTCAAACTTTATTGCACGGCCCTTGTCAAAGGTAAGAAATCTCATATTTTACCATTTGAGAAAAGTGAAGCCGAAAATTGACATTAAAGAAGTGGATTCAAAACTTACTTCCTTTCCAAGTTTGATAAAACCAAAAATTATTCAAATATCTTTTTAGAAATTTGATTTGTATCTCAAAAAAGCTTTTCAACAAAGGAAATGAATGTATTTTTCTACACTTAATTCTGTAATGAAAATTATGGATCCCATCAATGCTCCTTACATGGCATTCACATTAAGTTCGTCATTCGAGGACAATCAACAAAAACCTCGACATGAAATAAATCATCTAGCAGAAAGAGGTCAGAGTGTAGACACCACATGGACCTGCAATAATTGTTGAGAATATATATATTGCAAATGTTTTCCTACCAGGTCAGGTCCTTATATCTGAATTTCCACTTATTTATATTTTAACATTACTTGCTTTATTGAGAATAGAGAAAATTCTAAAAGTATTCGAACCACCATAATGTGGGGGAAGATATTACACCCTCCTCTTAGCAACATTATTTATGGGTAAGTTATTGCCCCACCGTAGTTGCTATATATTGTCTAGATAATTTCTATGTTAAGGGCTAAGAGCTAGACAACTGTATGCTATGTGGTTAAATATTTGTTGACAAATTTCATAGTCAACTGATGAAGGGAACATTTTTCATAAAAAGAAAGCAGAAGAGATGGTAGGCTATTTTTTGCTTACTTTATCGGTACAAAATGGACTTGGCAACCGATGTGCACATGTGTGTTATGTGGGCTGGAATATATATAAGAATTTATTCCCTTATTTGTTTGCACTGATTTCCTTTCGTAAATTATATGTAGCCATATCACGACCTTCTCTTATCATTTCATAAGGTTGCCATCCCTGTAAGTATATGTTAAGCAATATAATTAACGAAGGTAAAATGAGACACAAGTTTCTCATAAATGGCCTATATGTCGTTCACTAGTAGCCACCTTGGCTTGAGGTGCCAATATAATTGATTATGGAATTTCATTTCTTGAAAATATCACACCTATGATGATGGTATTTTCTATATTTATTCCCCCAAAATTAAATTGCTATCACCCTGCACTATGAAATAATTTATCCAGTTAATTATCTCTTCATTCTACTCTTTTATTTTAAAGAGTAGCAGGGTCTTTTTGGGATCACTCTATAATTTTATACATAATTTTCTTTCATGAACATGTTACCTCATCTCTATCCATACATATTCACAGGCATTAGTCAATAAGTTTCTAAATTTTGTTCTAATAAATTAGACATGAAATTTTATGAAGATTTCCCTTTGGAATTAAGATTAAGTCCAAAGGAAGAAAAATACAGGTACAAACTATGACAGACCCTTCTTTTGGTCATCATTCAACAACGAATGTACTTTTCATGTTTGAACGGGGGCAAACCCTTTGAATATATCTACATCTTCAAATAGGTGAACGAAATATAACAACAATGCTGCCAATGCTGCCCAGTTCTTGGGCCTTAAGGTTAGATTTAAAATTTTCTTTTCCTTTTAGCTTTCCAAGTATTTGCAACAACGTATGAAGTCAAGTTTTAGGCATAATGACAAATATCATTATTGCCAAATAAAAACCTAGCTATAAATTTAAAATAAGATCATAACTGTTTACCATGATAAATATAATGATTGTTTATCATAATGGCAAATATCATTAAACACACCAAATTTCAACACTCTTTAAAAAGTTCAAACACTTTGCCAAGTGTTATTTAGTTGCACGAGAACAGGGTAATAGTTATGAAAACGATTGTTGGAAAGGCAAATTGCTAAAGTTAAAACGCTTGATTAGTAATATCCACTCTAGATAGTGCGACCTATTTTAGACATTTGATCTCTAATCGATCAAATGGTCTTAAGTTTGTCCATTTCTTTTGCTATTATACTATCATCAAAACAAAGAAAAAGGTGGAAATGGTTGAATTGCCTAAGAGCATGTGCTTCATGCATAAAATAAGACAATTCGGTTTGATCGCATGGCATTAAGTGTGGCTTTAATCCTCACTAAGTTTTCATACTCTTACATGAAATGATTTTGTTTGGACGTAAGCTATATCAATTCACCCAAAATTTTGTATAATATGTAAACCTATAAGAGGTTTGCTAGATTACTAGCTTCAGATATTCAAAAAATAGACATTCCGAATTTTCTAAGGGGATGTCATAATTGAACAGATATTCCAATTATGACACCCCCTTAGAAAATTATGACTATATTATTAGTAGCATCCCCTTAGAAAAACCCTTAAGAAGAAAATAGAGATATAGCTAAAAGTTGTGAAAATTACATCTACCTCACAAATGCCTAGTTTAACTCCTATAAATTATGGAGTTGTACAAATCCAACGAAGAAGAGTTGTATAAGGGTTTTTCTATGTAGATGTAATTTGAAAATCACATCTACATCACAACTTTTAGCTATATCTCTATTTTCTTCCTAACGGTCTTTCTAAGGGTTTTTTCACCGTCATAAGCAATATAATCAATATGACTATATTATTAGTAGCATATGTTTCACCGTCATGAATCTAAGAAGTTCTATTAAGTCTTCTAAACTTAAAATGCTAGATGATCATGTTCACAATATGGTCATGAGTTTAAGTCTCAATAAATTTCCGCTATCTTCGACAACTCACCAAAATCTTTTTAAATTGCTTTAAAAATTATATACAGTGCAAGCACCTAACAAAGACCCGTTTAAAGAAGCATATAGTCAAATAACTTCAATTTTTATACTTCTCTGTTATTCATATAGAATGCACTTTGTCTAGTATAGCATGAAATTGCATATTTGTACATTGTCATGCAGCTAGCACTATTGAAGTGACTTAAGCGTACAATTAAAGAATAAGAAAGAGGAAATCATTATTACAAACAACAATGACCATAGTAGTCAAAGCAAGCCACCAAAAAAAAAAAAAAAAAAAAGTTCCAATTGTGATAAACCATTCCTATAATCGTCAACAAACGTGAATTGTACTTTCCGTGTTTGAACGGGGGCAAAAACGTGGCTTAGTTTTTACGGTTTCAAAAAATTGAAACAAAAGAGATCTAGGCCTTTGACATGAAGTATTATGTTGAGCTTAAAAAATCTTGAAAAGAGAAGAGCTCGTCATCTTAAAAAGAGAAGAGCTTGTCAAGAAGATCCCAACAATAAAAAAAATTGAGGTATGTGACAAAATAATGTCGTCATTTAAGGTAACACATTTATCTTTGTCTCTTTTATATTTGTTTGTAAAAATTTACACCATGTAAGGTTTCATGCAAAAATGTATGTACTACTAGACAGATCACAAAAGTGGTAAAACTCTAGGATTACAAGAAAATAAGAAAAAGGCCCACCTAGGTCATTGGTAACTTATTATTTATGTATGAATTGTTCTAAAATTCTTGTTTAACCAAGTCTTGGCAAGTGTTTGTGCTACTTAATGCAGATATCAACATGACCTCAAGAAGGTCCAAAACGACATAGCGTCAAGGAATCTTTCCAGAAACAAGTGATAAAATTCTCTAATAAAATGGATGTAAATCACATAACAAGGCTAGTGATAAAATTCCCTAATCTAAGGGATGTAAATCGCATGACAAGGCCAGTGATAATATTCTCTAATCTAAGGGATGTAAATCACATGACAAGGCCAGTGATAAAATTCCTCAAATGGATGTAAATTACCTAAAAATGGCTAAGTGATGAAATTCTTTAAATGGATATAAATCATTGACAAAGCCAAGTAATAAAATTCCTTAAATGGATGTAAATCACCGACGAAGCCGAGTGATAAAATTCCTTAAATGGATGTAAATCACTAACGATGCCAAAGTGATAAAATTTCTTAAATGGATGTAAATCACCCAAAAATTGCTAAGTGATAAAATTCCTTAAATGGATGTAAATCACCCAAAAATTGCTAAGTGATAAAATTCCTTAAATGGATGTAAATCACCGATGAAGCCGAGTGATAAAATTCCTTAAATGGATGTACATCACTTAAAAATGGTTAGGTGATAAAATTCTTAAATAGATGTAAATCACCTAAAAGACAAGCTAAGCGGTTTGACCCCTAAAATGATATGGATCACTTCGACAAGGATAAGAGAGGTAGACCACATGGCAAAGGCCAAACAAAAAGTTTGTGTAGCAATTAATGGAAGATGATCATCATAGCGTGAGCAACTTCGTCAGCTTCCATTTCTTTATGGACTGAAAGTCTAGGTTCTCCAAGTGATAAAATTCCTTAAATGGATGTAAATCACTAATGACCCCAAGTGATAAAATTCATTAAATGGATGTAAATCACCTAAAAATGGCTAAGTGATAATTTTTTTTAAATGGATGTAAATCACCGACGAAGCCAAAGTGATAAAATTCCTTAAATGGATGTAAATTACCCAAAAATTGCTAAGTGATAAAATTGCTTAAATGAATGTAAATCACTGATGAAGCCAAGTGATAAAATTCCTTAAATGGATATAAATCACCTACGAAGCCAAGTGATAAAACTCCTTAAATGGATGTACATCACTTAAAAATGGCTAGGTGATAAAATTCTTTAAATAGATGTAAATCACCTGAAAGACAAGCTAAGTGGTACGACCCGTAAAATGATATGGATCACTTCGACGAGGCTAAGAGAGGTAGACCATATGGCAAAGGTCAAACAAAAAACAAAAAGTTCGCGTAGCAATTAATGGAAGATGATCATCATAGCCTGAGCAACTTCGTTAGCCTCCATTTTTTATGGACTCAAAGTCTAGGTTCTCCAAATCAACCCCCGGACCATGCTTCACCAATTACCTCCTCAGCAGTTCAAAGCCTTTGTAGTACCAGCTGAACAAAACAATATTGTATTCTTTAGTGAGTTGGAATACTTGGAAGGCCTTGGCAGCCACGGTCTTGATCTTCTGATTGGCTGACTAGAGCCGCTAGTCCTTCTGCACCATCAACAACTTCTTGGTCAGAGCTTTAACTTTCTCCTTCCACAAAATGCAATCACTTGGCAAACAACAACGGAAAACATCAAGTCTTCCCTAAAGCCTCATCATCAAAACAACAAATGGCGCCGCCAAGGTAATATAAACACTTTAGCATTAAAATTTAATTAAATTGATAGAATAAAATTGTGCAATCAATAGATGATAAAAATTCTTCACACAAGAATATAAAACTTGGAAGAATAATATCATCCAAATATCAAAATTCTTCAGGCTACAAAAGAATGATGACGGGATCCAAAGAGAACACTAAAACCTCACACATGTCGTCCAAAAAAATCAGCTCACTTTCAAGCTATGATCCCTCAAATGTCCAAAAAGACCTTCAAAAGGCAGATGCTAAGTGGTCGTCATAGAAATACTAACATTCCTGAAGAAGAAAGTCGTTGAAGATAAAGAAGCCCGAATCTGAATAAGTCAAGAACATTCCCTAAGCCTGACTTGCATAAAGCAAAATCAAACTTGGAAATAGGGGGCAACTGATGAGTCCAGAAAAATTGTTAAGGTCGTCTATTAATATGGATGACCTTGCAACATTAGTAGGCCATAAAAGATAACCGCTCAACACATTCAATAACGACCATCAAAGGTCTTAAACTCTCATCAAAACAAAGAATGTTACAATCAAGGTAATATTCACCCTAATTTATGTACAACAGTTACCTAAGTCACCTATAAAAGGGACAATCTATTTCACTAGCTAAGGTATGTAAAAAACTACTACAAAATATTATCTAAATACGAAAAATATGGGTTGATACTAACTTAAGCATTGGAGGCTCCCCCACTAGGCACAACCTGGTGGTCTCTTTGATCTATCTCATTTATCTTGCAAGTCCTATGAGATCGTCTAATACTTCGAATTGGGGGTGACCCAACTAACGATTTTGGCATCATCAACTTTCACTTTGAATCCACAATTCCACATACTCCTTGTATTGATTGCACTACCAACAACAAAACTAAAGACTAAATCAACATTTTTTTTTGGGGAGAGAAACAACATAATTTTTTATTGTAAAAATAAAATTAATTACAAGAAAAACAAGAAAATACAATGAATATATATCAGGAAAGACTATAATAAAATCCGAACCAATATATGAGGTGAAATAATATTATAAAATGGAAACAAATCCTACGCTCTCAAAAAAATCGCATTACAACCTCAAAGACACCAAACCCACTCAAGGGAAAACCGTATCTGGCAAAGAAAAATCCACCCCACTATGAAGACACAAGGGATCGGTAGCCTTGTGAAGGAGACCACTCAGTGACTGAGATGTATGTTTAGCATCTATCATTTTTGTTCTGAAGGGAGCTTGTATTCAAAACTAATCCAAGTCATATTTGGGCAAAAAAAAAAAAAAATCCCTTCAAGGGTTGTAAAAGGTGGTTTGATTGCCATCAATGGAGGAGACAATCGATCTGGCCAGTATGAGACACATGGTAAGGAGTAAGGGTGGCAAGCAGTGATGAAGCCATATTCTCTCTCTCTCTCTCTCTCTCTCTGTATATATATATATATATATTTATATATTTATTTATTTATTTTAAGGGGGGTCAATAAGCAAAATTTTATGTATAGTTTTTTTACTTTTTCATAAAAAATTTAAAGGGATGAAGGAATTTTTTAAAATCTAAGGGGGGACATAGCCCCCCTTTACCCTTTTAGTTTCATCAGGCGAGAGACTCATGTCAAAAGCAATGCTTGAAGAGGGGTCAAGTAGGACTTGAATGCACATTAGCAGAGTGGCAATAACGTGCATCGAGAATCTCTCTTTTTGTTCTAAAAATTTGCTAAGCTGCCCATAGAGCGTTTAGTTCACCATGATATTCATATTACATTATACTACAACATTACGTTGTTGTAATATTATATTGTTTTGAAAGATGGTGAGATTAAAATGATATAATATATTTTATAATTTTAAATTAGGTAATGTTAAAAAAAAATAATAATAAACAAAAAATTATAATATCACATTATCGGAATGTGCATTATATCAAGCGCACATCACAAAAAACCAAAAAAAAAGTGACTCTTGTTGTATTTGGTACATTAAAAGGAAGTCCTCCACATCGTTGATTCAAATGTTTTGTCTTAGGGTGTGTTTGGATAGAACTTATTTTGCTGAAACTGAAAACTGAAAATTGAAAACACTGTAGCAAAAATAATTTTTAAATTTGTGAATAGTACTGTGAGACCCATTTTTAATGAAAAAATTGATAAAAAATGAAATTTGTGGATCCGTGAACAGTGCATATATGCACTGTTCACTGCAGAAAGTCAACATTTGCGGTTACTGTTCATTGAACAGTAACCGCAATACTCCAAAACGCGTGAAAACAAAAAAACAAAAAAAAAAAAAAAAAAAGAACAAAACGCAGCTTGGAAACGCAGACTTGGAATCCAAACACAGACTTAATTTCTGGATTGTCAAAATTGTATGAGACCACTAACTATTTACCTTTAGATTTGAGTCAAATTCTTTGACATTTTTAGTCAAAGAAAGTTGAATAGAAGTTTCTAAATTATAATTGTGCTCCTAGTCAGTAGTTAACACTTAACACATATCTTTCAAGAAACATGCTGGCATGGTTTGGATTTACTTACTTCTCCGTGTGCCAAAGAAGTTAGACTAGAACGGTATTCCAGAGAAGAGCCGGGTCCAATTCCACTTTTACCAGGAGTTATATTAAATGGCGTCGTTTTCGCAGCCAGTAATGGACTGGTTTTTGACTTTGTGTACGAGGTTTCGCCCCACGTCTTCACGCGGAGAAAGTGTACTTTTCAGAACAATTTTTGGGCCAAAGACTCAGTTTGGGCTGGTTGCTGATATTACTAAGTTCAGGCCATGATTAATAAAAGGCTTTAATTTTTGGGCCTCATAAGTCCTATCCCTTTGACCCATCTTGTGTCAACTACTATCATTTCCTTCTTAAAAAGTTTTGGGGAATTTTGGGATGTCATTTCCAAAAATTCCTTCATAAAAGAAGCGGTGAATTAAGTGCTTTGATTTTGATTTTGACACCAGACACCGCCACTACCATCAATGTACCTCTGCTACTGTTTTTCTCTCTTAAAGTCATCACTAATATTAATTCACTACTTTAATAATAATGTTAAAAATTTTATCTTTTATCTTTTATTGTTGTTATCATCCTCAATACGATCATTATTATTGTTATTATAATCATCACAATTACTATTATTTTTACTATCATTATTGGTATTACTACCATTACCATCATAGTTATTACGATTGTACTTATCACTAACACCATTTTCATATGGACAATCATAATTAATATAATGATTGTTTACCACAATTAGAATAATATATTGTCAAATTGATTAACATGAGAGGTTCATTCCTTCAATCCCTCTTTTTTGGATTTCCACACATTTCTCAAATTTTTTTTTTTTTGCATAATGCTTCTCAATTTCTTAATTTAACACAACTTACGTAATTTTTAATGTAGTGAAACATTCATGCCATTGATATATGCATTGCAAATAACTCCGTAGCGTATGTGTAAGTGAATTCTTTCTTATATGTGTTAGTGCAAGTGAATTAGGATTACAACTCGGCAAGCGAAACTAAGTTGATGCATCTAATTTATCAATCCTATGCATACCTGAAAATGAAAATACGATTTTTAACAGGAGAGCACTGTTTTAGAATACTTTTTGTGACATTTATACTTCAAATTTCGTAAGCTTAGAGGAAAATTTATCTTCAATGGCGTCTATATATAATTTCCAAAACATTGAACCTCCCCAAAGAATTTTTTAAACGTTTTATGAACGGAATAAAAAAAAAATTACAATCATCATAAGCATATACAATTGTAGTTATGTAATCAAGATGTCACAGACAACGAACTCAAATGAATGATCGGCAATGATTAGACCCTTAAAAGAAGAGGAACTAATAGGGGATAGAATCATCATATCTAACAAACCAAGATCATTAGGGAGACATATTTGGTGGACCACTAATTCCCGAGTAACCCATATAGCCCAGGCCCAAGGGGGCCACGAGAGAGAGAATTATTATTATTATTTTTAGAAAGGTACATAGAGAGGTTTCGCCAAAAGAGATACATTATTGCGTCAACCTCATCGGATTCTTGTTCCCTCTTCTTCACAAACGATTTTAGAACCAAACCATCCAAGTTAACTGTACCTAGATACCCTTTTTTTTTTCTTTTTTAATGACTCCTTTAAGTTGTTTTTAACTCTAAAGAAATATTTTCTTATTGTTAATCAGTGGCTGAAACCCAGTGGGGTTGGCCAAGCGGTCCGGCGCTTGGTCTCAAAGTGCTTGTACTTGGCTCGACTAGGTGTGCTCCCTAGTTCGAGTCCTGCTACCTGCACTTTGAAAAGAATCCCTGGGCCAGTGCTTTACCCCTTCGTGGGTCGACCCGGCACGAACAGTGATTAGACTCTGGTTGAAAGTTTTGAGGATACACTGTGGGAAACCAAAAAAAAAAAAAAAAAAAAAAAATCAGTGGCTGAGTTCCACACTTACCCAAATTGGAATATCTCATACTATAAACTAATCCTGATTTTTTTTATATGTATATATTAAATATATCAATCATCCGAATTGAAACATAAAAGATGGTAGTTAAAGAAGAACATTTATTTATTTTTTCAACTCCAAAACCATTGCTAGGCAAGCACATCCTGTTGATATTTCATTCGCTAGTCATACAACCAATGGGAAAAGAAATGAATATTAAAATTTCAACGTGCAACTTGTGGGGGGGAAACCCAAGATTGCGAATTGGATGGCATGAAGATATGATCTTTTAGTCAAGTCGGCTAAATAATTTCAATTAATACCATCAATTTTTATCTTCTTTTTGTTTTTGTTTTTGCCAAAAAAAAAAAAAAATTAAAGACGTCAGCTTCAATACATGGGACATGGGTGATGATTCAATCAAACGTATTACACAATTGAGACTTGTGAGAGAAAGAGAGAGACGCATTACCAACCAGTGAAAGTGAAGATGGAAGGAAAGCATAGTAGGCTATGTCGGCCATGCTTGTCGTACCATGGTCAAACCTGAAACCTCTCTCTCTCTCTCTCTTCTTCTTCTTCTTTTTTTTTTTCTTTTTTTTTTTTTTTGAGTTGATTCAAAGTTAGAGAACGATTTCGGCTTTCTTTGTTTCTCCTTGGGACAAAAAATAGGCCCACAAATATACTCATACTTTTTTTGATTTTACTCATAAAAGGTACCCAACAAGACTAACAACACCTTTTTCAAACCCTTGAGGTTGAAGTTGAATGCCCCCATTTCTCTCAGATTTCATTGATGGCCGACTTGCACCCACGCTTTATTTTGGTCTTTTAAAAATGCATCAAAGACCCACTAGCCAATCGGGAATCTTCACTAAATGCCTTTTAAAGCTATAATCGACAAGTTCTTGGCACTTGGAAGATGTGTACGTACGTGTCACTGGCTAGTTAGAGGGATGCCCATTTTCATTTTAAATTATAAGTGCAATTATTATTATTTTAATGATTTTGCTTTGATAGAAAACAATAAATATCTTCTTGAATTTATAGGATAATGGTTAATTATTAAAATTTTAAACTCATAGTCATTCACTGATGGATAAATGGTTTATATTTAATATATACAATTTAAGTAACCAATTAATCAATATATATATACACACATATACATAAAATATGTCTATAATATGATTTAAGATAGGTTCTTTTATTATATGTAACAAATATTTACATTAAGCAATTTTTTCTGTTAATCAGAACATCTTTTTTCCTGTAATTAGTTTTTAAACTATGAACTATCTTTTAAATCGTATTTAAATATTTTAGATAAATAAATTTTGTTAAATAAAGTATATATTACACAGTTAGATTATACTAATTGTGGGTGCCCGAGAACTGAGGAAGAGATTGCTAAACCGTTAGTCTTGTTATTGAGACATCACATGCTCGAGGAAGAAATTCACTCGAGGAGAGGAGAAGAAGAGACAAAAGTCTCTTGGGAGCTCCAGGTGGGAAGGATGGGTGGAGGAGAGAGATTCATGGAAAGTAGGGGAATTTTCTAGCGAGAAGTAGTTTGTTGCCTCCGCATTAAATGGTGGGCAACAATTTTATCAGTTGCATTGATGGGGAAGTGACCTGAATAATGTAATTCACAGCTAAGCGCTAAGCAGCTCATTTTACCACCTTTAACAGATGTTTAAAGGGATAGGTGTCATGATGAGAATTTGGTTAGGTAAAGATGGAGGGTCAAGATGTAAAGAGGGAGGGAGTATATAAGGGAGATAAAATTTCTAGAAAAGGGGATCCAAAAAAAAAAAGAAAAAGAGAAAAGAAGAGAATCTAGAACAAGAACAGAGAGAGAAGAAAGTGAACAGTGTTTTCTTTTGGGTAAGATTTGTCTCTTTAGACAAGCTTGTAATAAACCTATTTCGTACATTAATTCATGGCCTTTTGTTTTTCTTTCCTGTTTTTGTCCTCGGGCTGAGCCCTCCCTTTTTGTTTGATCCACTCTCTCACAAATACATTGATTTGGGCTTGGTTGAACTGTGCAAATCTTATTGTTCTAAGTGGACTTGGGCTGTTTGATTTCTGTGTCCTTACACTAATAGTTATAAAAATTATGTAACATAAAAAAATTATAATTAATTTAAATAATAAACTTTATCCATAGATGCCATTTCTTCTATAAAATTAAAAAAAAAAAAATAATTGTGTCCATATCTTTAATTTTCAAAATGTAAAGAGAGAGAGAGAGAGAGAGAGAGAGAGAGAGAGAGAGAGAGAGAGAGAGAGAGAGAGAGAGAGAGAACAAAAAAAAAGAGGTATTCATTTAGGAAAATAGATAGGATTTCTATTAAAGATATCTACTTTTACATTCTTTTTATGGACTTTATGTTGAAGATGCTCTTGTTTAATAAATGACGTATGAAAATAAAGTAATAAGAGTAAAAAATGAATCATTAATTATTTATTTAAAATTATCTATTTTTAGAAATATATACATTGAAGAAGTTTTAGATTCAATTTTTTTTTTAAAATTTTTTATGAAAGGTTCAAAAACCTTTTAGTTTAAAAAGGTATACGAGTTCTACCTCTTTCAGTCAAAAAAAAAAAAAAAGAAGAAGAAGGTATACGAGTAATAAAAGGCAAAAAGATGTTGTAGTATTTATTTACATGAATCTATTACATTTAAAAAAAAAAAAAAAACTTAGGGGGGCATTAGTCAAAATTTCTATATTATTATTATTATTATTATTACTTAGGAAGGAAGGGAGGATTTTGAAAATCCAAGGGTGCCATGGGGCCCCCTTTCATTTGAATTAGAGTCACTGATGGTTGGTGATGGAGTTGTTTTCAGATTGACAAGATCACCATTCTTGGTGCATGATTACTTCCTTTTCTACTATAGATAGGACGTTCTTGTAAAAGTCATTCTCAAAACATGTTACTAGTTATTCATGAATATACTAAATAAGTGAATGACTACTAGTTATTCATAAAAAAAGGTGTGTAAAATCTCTAGCTAGAGTAGTCGAGCGTTAAAAAAGATGAAGAAGAAGACTAGTTTTTTGAGATAATAGTAAATTAAGATCTAGAGATTTACAAGCAGTAGGAGACAAGCAGTAAGTTTTTTGAGATAATAGTAAATGTCATGGTGTAGTCAATTCGCTTCCTATGGGCTAAAAGAAATTAAAAGAAAATGCTTTACAAATGGTTCTAAGTTCTAACACAGACCACAGATTGTATTCTTTCTCCTAGTTTGTAGTCCTCTACTAGTCTACTTTGACCTAGATTTTAAAATGAAAAATAACTTAATTTTAAGGGTCTCTACGAGGAGGCCCTCATGGCCTCATATAGCCATTAATTATGCATGTATTTCCGCTAGGTGTTGCTTCTGTCCTCTGCTTTGAATGGAAAGGAGCATACCTTAGTTTTCTTTTGTTGGGTTTTGCAATTTGACCATTTTGGGTTAGATGATGCATTTATTTTCGCTTTGTCAAATACATGAAAGCTGCTTCCAATTGTAAGGTGAGTGCTGGGCACATACTATCTGGTCCTACAAGATATGGGCGGAGATGTTTGTCTCCATAAAAGAGGAGAAAAATTCATGTAGGCCAAGTTGGATGTGTTTATATAGGATCAAAGTTTTTACTTGAAGAAGTTTCAGAACTCATTGCTTTTGCTAACTTATGTCTGTGTGAGATAAACTCGCTTTTATATCATAAAAATCAAGATTTGGGGTTTAATGATGGTTTAAGGCTTTAATTATGTAAAATTGATAAAATTTCTTGCAGTTTTTATTCATCGACTTACCCCAAGCAATGGTTAAAATGGAGTAGTTAAAAGATTATATTCGTTATTTTCTAATATTTATACTTTTGTAACAATTGTAAATTTTATAATGGTACGAATGGTTCTAAATTTGAATCTTATCTCACACAAATTTAAGTTTGTCAGAAAATTTGTAATTTATCAATAATATACCCTTGGTTGTTCACAGACACCTGCACATATACAAGAAAAAGTACATCATCCACCCATTCCGCTTGACCCAAAATTTAAAATATAATCCTACATGCATGATCATATTGTTATAATTCATGAACATGTTAATCAACTCATATCATCAAAAATATGCATTTCATAGAGTTGATTATATTAAGAATTAAGTTAAATTTAAGAATATATATGCAATTATGCTTGCACAACCTCTTTCAAGTGATCTAATGGATTTCTTTCAAGAATATGGATAAATTTGTTATACTCATCTTCTTGGATCAATACACAAATCTTTCACGTGATCCTTTAAGGGAATTGTGCTTGTTTGCGGTGCGTAAGAAATTGTAGAGTTTGTAGTGTTTGAATAGAACTGTAGGAATGGTGTTTAAATGATGATTGCTAAGAGAGTTTAGGAGGAGCTAATCGAAGAGCTATATTGCATAGAAGTAATCTAATATCTCTATCAAATGCTCTCTCAGATTTGAACAACAAATAGATTTTGGTGCAGATATCTCTATCTTATATTTGGCTTTTGAATTTGGTTGTGGGAGATATTTTGGACTCTGTTCTAAGTGCACTCAGTAAAGCCTAATTATGCCATGTAGTTGGTATAAACATGAAAATAAAATGTAGAAATGAGAAAGAGAGATGCTCATGGTCACATTATTACACCCCGACAATTGAACAGTGGAGCAGTTTTAATCATAACGACATTTGCTATTCTCATGATTCAAATCCAAATTCTTAACTTTCAAGCTTTCATCAAAAAGATATTGACATTTAACAGGACCCACTAATTAAGTTTTGACTCATGATAATATTAATAATCTCAAATTTCTTAAAGTGAAAAATTTTCTGCGCGACCTTGTGACAGATATCATTAATGCAAAGTATGTTGCACAATTTCGTTTACTTTTGCTCATTAGTTTTTCATACAGAATTTGTGTTTGACGTGGATACAAAATCAAAAAGTCTTTTCAAGCTAAGAATTTGGGTTCAAGTCGGAATAGGTCTCCCCCTCACAAAAAAACCTTTTACCAAGTTTCGTGACTATTCCAATTGAGGCAGGGCTTGAAATTTGAAGCCCCTTATGGTCTAAGGTTTCTAGAGTTAGGTTTTTTCAAAAGAGAAGCTACTAGTCTCATATCTAATTAAGATTGTCACCCTCACCTTTTTATTTTGAAAAAAAAAAAAAACAAAGACACTTGGTAGGCACTGATATACACAGACATACAATAAGAGAACAGTTGAGAGCATAATCTCACAAAGGCGCCAAAATATAAATATTTGTATATATGAACTTGTCCTAGCAAGAAAAAACACTATAGTACATGCACTCATTAAGCAAAAAAGCAGCAAGCAAACTCAAAAGTCACTGCTACCTTCATCGAAAAACCTCTTAACCTGTTGGAAAATCACCCCACTGATTACATGTAAACGCGTGATCATATTTTCCAACTTCCATCAATCTATTCTTATTACATAACTACTATTATTTTGACCACAAATCACGTAATGCAAACAAAAGCATACACTTAACATTAACAACATGCTACCATGTTATATGATCTATTTGTATCTTTATCTTCTAGGAGTATTTCTTGTTTTTCCCTTTCGAATTATCCATTTTGTTGGATATCTAATTCATGATTGTGGAACTAGTATTTTCAAAAATAGCCCCACAAACTTTCTCCTCCATCTGAATTTCCCTGCGAGTCATCTGATGAGTTTATTCTCGGCGGTGATACCAGCATTCCTTCTGCCATGTCGACCAGAAGACTTGGCATATCAAATATTGCCTCCTCATCTAGAAACTCTGCTCCTGATGATGTCCAACCAGCATTCATAGTGTTACTATCGTTCTGCAACTGCCGAAGTTGTAACTGACTTTCGCTTAGTTCCGCCTTCTTTAAGGCCGCGGCGGCTGTGGCTGCGTTACGAATATCAAGGGACGATGTAGAGGCTGGAACTGGGTATGTAGCAACTGATCCAGGGAAGTTAAGAACTGCATCACCGCCTTTTAGGGCCAGAGCAGCCACGTCATAGGCGGCAGCCGCCATCTCCGGGATAGGGAACGTGCCGAGCCATATACGTGTGGTCTTACGCGGCTCCCGGATTTCCGAGACCCACTTGCCGCTCCGGCACCGGATTCCGCGGTACATTGGGTGTTTTCCACTAGTTGATGAGGAGGACATGGTGGTGGGTTTTGGAGATTTAAGTGGCTGGTTGGGGGATGGGGAGTCACAAGTGGGAGATGGGCTATCGCACGTGTGAAAAGGGAAGGAATGTTGGACTTGGACTAATTGTAATTGGGGTGGAAGGGAAGAAGGGTCAAGGGGTGGCAGTGCTGCTGGCTGATGGGGTTGGTCTAATTGGTGAATATTAGTTGGAATGTTAGGGTGGTCAGCCATATTATATATTTATAGGTATAAATAGGACAATGGCAATGAGGGTGAAGATATTAATTGTGTCTGTGTGTGAGAGAGAGAGAGAGAGAGAGAGAGAGAGTGTGTGTGTGTGTGTGAGGTTATAGTTGGGATTTCAGGGAAAGATAAATTGTGATGATTGTGTGTGAGTGAGTATGATATAACAAGAGTGAAACCGTGGGGATCTCGCGGAGAGAGTGACTCAAAAATGGTGGCTTCAAGTGGGTTCTATTACTATTATTAGTAGGCTAGTAGCTAGGGTTTTGAGACGAAAAAGTTGAAAAATAATAGAAGATGGTTTTGTTTTTGTGTATGGAGTGCGTAGGATAGTATTTATGTTGATGCATGATAGTGAGTGAGGCACACGCATTCGGCACAGCCTAGCAATTAGCTGTTTTCTACTCGCTCTTAGTGCCATCAGCCTCAACCCCACTCTTTTCCTTTTATTGTTAATGCTTAATTTATTTTTCATTGCTACTAGTTTTCTTTTTGTGAGGTGTACTGGCCAGGCTAAGTGCTATTGGGAAATTAATATGGACTGCTTAAATGGATTTGGAGAAAATTGCAATTTCTGGGAGCTGATAAACCGTGTGATGTTGTGGGTAACCCCAAATTGAACATTATGTTACTAGAAAAAAGACACATTTTAATTTTTAAGGAGTTCGTTAATTTGGGTGAGATCCAAAATACTTATGTGGCTAAGTTCCCCTATAGCCATGCATAACTCCAATTTAAATCTTGATTAATTTATTTTATTTATCCCTTTTTCATTAGCCATTTAATTAGACAACAAAAATTTTCAGAACCAAGAATTATGTACTCAAAAAGGGAAAACAAAATGTGGTACATGGCAGATGAATCCCCTATTTGATTGCCAAGGGCAGAAGAAGAAATACGAAATTTGGAAGCCTTACTATTCAAGCTACCCATCAAATAATTACTCCATATCGAGCTAATCAATAAAAGAATCTGTTATGACTGATGCCTGATGTACATACTTCTTTTTTATGATTAGCCCAATTGCCTACTTTTTCTCATCCAATAGAGAAAAAAATTTAGGGCTTGTTTGGTAATGTTGTTCTAGTAACATTGTTTGTATTTTTTAGAAATACATGTGAGTGAAAAAGTGTGTGAAAATATGTGTAATGTTATTTAAAAATTGAAAACATGTGTTTAAATACATGTACCCAACAAGCTCTTAGGAAAAATGATATATTCTACTTGGTACATAATTAGGTTGTGGACCACTCAAATCCACCAGGTAGATATTGATAATATTTTTGTTAGTGCTAAAGAATAGTGATCAGATAAAACAGTGTTAAATGCTGTAGACCACATGTTTTGAAGCTCCAACATTTCCACTTTCGTTTGTATCTGAATCTCCCTTGGGGCCCTATTTATGTACATTTAGGGGAAAGGAATTCCAGACAAAGCAAAAAAAGATGTTTCTTCAGATATGGTTGTTGTGGTCAAACCCTGTTTTTGGCTAGAGTGAGTGGCTGACACATGTATATTACTATGCATGTAGGCTGATTTTAATTTGCTAGGACAATATTATGACAACAAGGTGCTCTTATGCCACCCATACCCTCCTGGACCCCTCTCTGGGTTGCATTTGGTCCTTGCTATCTAAATTAAAAGTGTCACTTATATCATTCATAGAATCTGTAATACAATTGTCTTCAACATTCTCAACTGCAGCTTTGTATTTGTTTGCAACGTGAAGAAGATGGACAAATGTTTTCGTGAACCTTTTGCCTCTAAAAAGAAACTTTTCTTGGACTGGCATACTAAATCATAATTGAGAGAGAGAGAGAGAGAGAGAGAAAAAAAAAAAAAAAAAAAAACTGGTTCAAGAATAAAGCTCAGATTTTGTTTTTATGGACTACGATGTGTTTGACATCAACTATAGCTTTTAGCTTTTATCTTTTGAATGTGTTTGGCATTAGTTTTAAACTTTTAGTTTTTATATACAACTTTTTAAAATCTTACTTGTTTATGCCTTTTATCATTTTTTCAAGGTATAAGTATATTTTAGCACACTTTTAGTAAAAAACTAAATAAACTGTTTTTAAATAGACATTTTACAACTTTTTAAAACTCCACTTTTTCCCATTTTTTCTCAAGGTACAAGTATACTTTAACACATTTTTAATAAAAAGTTTTTAGGAAAAGCTAAATAAACTGTTCCCAAATGGACATGTACATCTTACATAAGCTTCCTCCAAATTAATTGGTGGATTAAGACTGCTCATTACTTCAATATGCATCTTAATGATGAGGTGGGGGTCGTTTTTTTCATTGGAAATTTAGAAGAAATTTTGTGTAGCTATAAATCAATGAATGTAATTTTGAAATACATTATGATTTTTTTTTTTTTACCTTTTATATTCAGAATGAAACAAAAAAAGAAATGTATCTCCATACGAGATTGTAACTCAATTGGTTAATATATTTAGAATTTTCAATAGAAATATCCAGGGTTTAAATTTATTTTCCTCCATTGTAACCAAAAAAAAAAAGAGTTGTCAATTTTGGAAAATGAAGAATAATATACCGACCTTATTTCATGAAAAAGTAGCATTTCTAATATTATGCAGGCAACCATCCATATTTTTGCGGATGCTTTATCTATTTACTTTTATTATCAACAAGCATGAAGTTCTTGTTGTGTTGTTGGGGGCAAAGCTGAAAAATGCTAGTGCTACAAAAAACTTCACAATTTTAGTCACAACTCATCACGTGGTGAGTTGTAACATAAGTTGTGAAGTTTTTTGTGGCACATTTAGTGCAATGGGGGTCAATTGCCCCCAGTGACATTTCAAAAAGATATGGATTTGGTTTAGGAATATGGAAATTTGGACTAAATTTTCTAAATTACCAACTCTTGTTGAAGAAAAACAAAAACATGTTTTTATCAAAATTATTTGTAATTTAATATTTTCTTTCTCCTTTATATAAAGAAATCATGATTCAAATCTTTCTCCTCGTTATTATATAGTGACTATCAATTTTAAAAAAAAGAAAAAAAGAAAAAGAAAAAAAAGGTAAAAAAGAAAGATTATTGGCTATTGAGAATATTAAAATTTTGAGATAGAAATTAATATAAAACATTCAATGTAAGGAAATGCTTTGAAATGACCAAATATTTATGCTAATTAGTCGGTAACTTATGCAATACAAGAAAATTTTTAACACATTATTATCTTTAATTTCTCACATTATCTATACTACTATTTAAGGGGCTTCCCCTGTTTGAATTCATCATTTTTTAGTTCAAAAATGCCCCTACACCTCTATGTTTAAGTAGAGACAAAACTAAAGGACATTTCGGTAAAAATGTAACTCTAACTCCCACTAAAACATTGCCTAAAAAATAGGACTACTTTCCTGTAATTTTTCAAATTGCTTTATCCACTTATAAATTAGATTCATTTAAAAAAAAAAACACTTATAAATTAGATTCTCAAAATAAAAACACTTATTTTTTTTGCAAAACAAAAAAGCCTCACCACATGCGCGTAGCGCATGTGATGAGGCTAGTTATATTTATTAATATGTATTTATTATAATTGTATTTGTATATGAAATTATATATTCTAGCATTATTAGGTATTTTGATTGTGTTTGTGTTTGTATATGAAGATATATGTTCTACCATTTCAGAATATATGATGTGATAAGATTCTAGTGGATATTTCAAATATATAGTATAGAATTTAAATTTAATCATGAGATTCAATTAACTTCACTAGTAAAGTCTCTTGTCGTTAATGAAGAGATTTGGGGTTTGTACTCTATCTACACAAAAAACAAATTGGTTTAGCAATTATCATAAAACGAACATCATAACTTGAAATTCTATACAAACATAACTCTATAAAACTAACAATATTTCTCCTTTCTAGTTAGTGTTGGTAGTTACTACTTCATACTCTAACTAGTCCTTTGATTGGAGTTAATCTTTTAGGTTACTGATAACTTTCTCATTAAATCAAACTTCACTTTATTTGAGGAATGTAATGAATTTCCTTATAAAAAGTTAGACATCATTTTTACTTGGCTTGGAATAGTTATAATTCTTTTAAGTGATAACTATACTTGAGATTTATTTAGCTAACTAAAGACTTGTAACTGAATTGACATTTCGACATGCACAAAGTTTTTGAGGGTCTAGGAGCAAAGGGTTTAAGCTGCGCGATTAGTAGTATATTGAAATTATTTCTTAATAAAAATTACTTATCTTTTTCTAATTAAAATAGATTTAAAAATGTCTCCTTTATTTATTTATTTTTTGTTGATATTTTGGCTGTATTCACCTTTAAGGATTATATCCACTTTATTTTTTGTCTAATATCTGGAACTATTTTTTGTTTCCATAAAACATATTAGAACTGTTTTAGTGTTTTTTTTTTTTAATGAATAAATAACTTTAATGGACAATACTTATAATAAAAAATAGAAAATAATTTGAAATAATTATCATATTCAAGCTTTTATACTTTATTTTTAAAGAAGTTATAAATAAATAATTTCCAAGAAGACATTCATGATTTAAATTTCCCCACCACAAGCATTGAATTAATAATAAATAATAAAAAAACCCAATATTTAGGCCATCAAGAATGTACATTGGGATCAAGATCCACAGGGGTTACGAGAGTAACTTGTAAAAAAAAAAAAACATTATTTTTTTCCCTTATATAGTCTAAAATACTTAACAATCAATAATTAATAACTGTTATCAAGAGCGTCTTGTAACTCAATTGATAGGCATTTCTAAAGCTCTCTCTCGTTGTAACTATCTAATTATTAAAAAAAACCCAATAAATTCTTTAATCTACTGTTTATATTATTATTATTATTTTTTATTTTTTTATTTTTTTATTTTTTATTTTATGTAGGAAGACACATTAAAGTGACGAGTGATATGCTTTTTGTTTTGAGGAATTAAACCGCGAAAGATTAAATTTCATTACTAAAAAAATATGGGATACAACCCCTAGAATATGAGGTTGTAAAAACAAATGATGAAATTCATAAGAAATGTTTGTGTGCACGCAACATACAACAATATTTTTATGTGAATTATTTTTTTAAAAAAAAACTTATGATACAATCCCCCCCCCCCCTCCCCAAAAAAAAAGACCCAAGGTGATGAGGCTAGTTAAATATATATCAATATATTAATATTTTTTTTAAGGTGATAAACCCATTTTGACAAGGAGATCAATTTTTGTTTAAACTATGAATTGACTTTATTGAGTGATTGTCTTTGGTGATGATGTTTGAATTTTTTGTACTAGATGTGACCCAATAATTAGCTAGTTTTCCCTCCTTATTTTATGTTTTTAAAACTTGTGTAACTATTTAGCAATGGCAAATTTTGCAACACAATAAATTGGACAGCAAATCCTTCACGCTCCATTTAAAAAAAAAAAAAAAAAAAAATATATATATATATATATATATCATGAATAGCTAAGCTAAATGATAAGTTTGTAACATTTAAAATTTTGTAGTTAGAACATCAAAAAAAAAAAAAATTTGTAGTTAATCTAAAATTTTGGAAGTGATGTGTGCTAAGAAGTTGGACTTATTATTATTTATTTATACAATTGGATATAATTTTTAAAGGTTGAGAGATTATGATAGAGGAAGATGGTAGATAGTTTTGACAAAATTTTCATTTAGTGTTTATATTCTATGTTTGTCTTTTTTTAGAAAAGCCAATTTAACTAAAAGATAAGACAATCTTAAAAACTTCTTGATTCAGTTGACTTTTTACAAACTTTGTTACTCATCTTATATATATTGTAGGGACAATTTTTGCTTCAAAGACCAAGAGCTAGACCATGTTGGAACCTTAGGCAATTTTTGTTGTCCCACATAGGAAAGAAAGCCTCACCCTTTGCACCTTATAAGGCATGAATCAATGGTTGAAGAGTACCACTAGTTTGGTTAGCCTCCCTCTTTGCACCTTATAAGGCATGAACCAATGGTTGAAGAGTACCACTGGTTTGGTTAATCTTTTAATGTAGGGACAATTTTTGCTTCAAAGGCCAATGGTTAGACTATGTTGGAACCTTAAACAATTTTTGTTGTCCCACATAGGAAAGAAAGTCTCCCTCTTTGCACTTTATAAGGCATGAACTAATGGTTGAAGAGTACCACTAGTTTGGTTAGCCTCCCTCTTTGCACCTTATAAGGCATGAACCAATGGTTGAAGAGTACTACTAGTTTGGTTAATCTTTTAATGTAAGGACAATTTTTGCTTCAAAGGCCAAGGGTTAGACCATATTGGAACCTTAGACAATTTTTGTTGTCCCACATAAGAAAGAAAGCCTCCCTCTTTGCACCTTATAAGGCATGAACCAATGGTTGAAGAGTACCACTAATTTAGTCAGCCCTTGTCTTTTGAAGCAAAAATTGTCCCTACATATATATATATATATATATATAAAATAAGTTTAAGTTAAACCTATGAATTTAAGTTATACTTGGTGTAACTTCACAAGAGTTACAGATTTTTTAATTAAAAAGAAATCACCATTATCGTTTACATAATTAAATATGGGAAAATCTGGGTGCACATATGAAAATGAACATAAAAGGATTCTCCTGCATGGGCTTGACTTTTTTACTGTCTCAAATTATCCTTACACGCATAACAATTAAAAACTTAACATACTGTAATTAATGTGGACAAATAAATAATATTTACTAATTTTCAAAATCTTTGATTTTAGGTTAGATAAAATTTTTCCTCGAAAAAAGAAAAGAAAAAAAGAAGATTAGATAAACTTCTTCTCTCCTATTACACAAATTCAAATTGAACGTTCATCGTTAGTTGAATACTTACTTTAGTTCTTATTTATTTATTTTTCTTTTTGAATCTCACACTTATCGAAATTTATTTGCATTTGTATGGCTTTTGTTGCTTTGTGATGGTGGTTTCTTGGGGTTCTTGGTTTAATTCAATTTTGAAACAAATTGGAATTAATTTATATGCTAGTAATTGGATATTTTTATGTGAAGTCTCTCTTAATATGTATATTTTTTTTCTTGCTGCATTTATGTGTGTTTTATGTTGTGGTTATTAGGATTTTGTTTTGAACGGATGGTTATTACTTAAGCAAATGTTTTTTCTTTTGCCTGGAGTTGGATTTAATTTTTTATTCTTTAAGTTTGTAAAGAAGAGTGACTTTTGACGATGGTCTATGTTTGCGTGTGAATTGTGGTTTGTGGGGATGTAAATGGTTTGATTTTATTGTAACGATTGGGTGGGAACTCAGGAAAGTGAAATCTCTTGTATCGATGAAGTTCCACTTTAATTTTTGTACCAAGTATTTCAATGAATTTCAAAATTACAACAAATTTCAATCTTTTGATAAATTGTTTTAATAGATTTTATAGTGTTACAACATATTTCAATTTTTGGATCGAATGTTTTAAGAGAATTCAAGTCTATTTTAGATTTTGTTTCAAATATCATTTATTTATTATAAAAATCATTAAAAATAGTTCAAGTCCATTAAAGAATAAATTTTAAAGAAAATCTTATAAAACTTTAAAATGTATATTATTTGAGATGATTCAAGTTACACCTAGAGTAGCTCTAGTTACACTTTTGTATACACACTAAAATTCTAAAAGATTCAATGGTTTAAAAAAATCAATTGCCATATCATTTAACTTAATTTAAGAGCATTTTTATTCTCTCACCTCTAAATATTAAGATAAATTTGAATTACAAACAAATTCTGCTCGGATTAGACTTGGATAGTTTCTATCTTATCATAATCTATACATATGATAAAGATGTGGTATATCATCTTCATCCCTTTTTCTCTGCAGATGTTTCTTATTTCTGCACTTTCCACAACCTCTATCCCTATTCGTTTCTAATCGTCACTAATTAACTCTTACATATAAGTCAAGAAACAAATGGTCTAATCCGAACATAATTATTTTTATTTATTTATTGAAATTAACATAATTGTTGGGAATTCAGATACTACTTCCTCCTTGAAAATTTTATTTCGTTCTTTTTATTAAGTTCCTTTATCCAAACGAACATGCTTGTCCTTATTTTTCGATTGGAAAAATTGTGAATTAGGTAACAACTAAAAAGTACTCTAAATCTAAACAAATAAACAAGAACTCATAGCAGCCACATTGGCTCACAACAAACACAACAACTCCAAGAAAATCGGAAACAGCTAAACCACTTTAACTTAGGGTAGCCACAATGATTGAATTGTGTAAACTTTTCCAAAGCATAAAAGTTAAAAAATAATTATAGCCATAGCCTCCCTAACCAAGAAACCTGGTCTTGTTGTAGTTGTCGGATGCTATTTGCAGCTCTTGGCATGAATATTTGTGTTTGAACATTTTGAAAAACGGGATGAGGAAAGTTATTGAGTTTTTTTTTAGGGAGAAAAAAACTAATTGAAGTAAGGAAAGTGTAGAGAGTGGGAGAGAGTAATTGCAAAAGTCACTCAGTTTGGGCTTTCGCGCTTCGAATAATGAGGCCGAATATGAAGCCCTTATTGCTGGATTACTGACCGTGCAGAAGCTCGGTGTCGAAGAGGTAGAAGTATTCTCAGACTTAAGATTGGTGGTCCGTCAGATAGAAGGTAGCTTTGAGGCAAAGGATTATTGCATGTTGCAGTATTTGAAGTTGTTCCAATCCCTTCGGTTGAGTTTTCAAAAAGTTAGTGTAGTCAGAGTACCGAGGAGTCAGAATAGCCATACCGATTTGTTAGCCACATTGGCTTCATCTTCAGAAGAGTGTATCCTAGATGATTTTTGTGGAGCTATTGGAGCAACTGAGCATTAAGCGGTGGACGGTGGTAGGGGTTGCTTTGGCAGAAACGTCGAGTTGGTTGGATCCTTATGTTGCGTTCTTATTTGATGGGTCTTTACTGACAAATGGGAAAGAAGTAGAGAAGGTGCGGAGAACGTCATCTCGTTTTTAATTATCCGAATATAAGAAGTTGTATTGATGTTCGTTTGGAGGGCCATACTTGTTATGTTTGTGCCCAAGCAAGACCATCGAGCTGTTAGTCGAGCTTCACGAAGGATTATGTGGATGGCATCCGGGTGGAAGATCGGTATCTCACCAAGCGATGACATAGGGATTTTGGTGGTTGAATATGCAACGAGAAGCGGCTGAATATGTAAAGAAATGTGATTATTTGCCAAAGACACACTCCTATCCTGCTCCAACTGGGTGGAAATTTAAACCCGATTATCAGTCCTTGCCCTTTCGCTCAACGGGGGCTAGATATAATTGGACCATTCCCTCAGGCTTCAGGGAATAAGAGATATGTGGTGGTTGATATGGACTATTTTACCAAGTGGGTAGAAGCCGAGGCCTTGGCGAACATTAAGGATGTGGATGTGAAGAAGTTTGTATGGAAGAACATAGTTACAAGATTTGGGGTTCCTCGCATGCTAATATCCAACAATGGGCTTCAGTTTGATAGTAAGGTTTTCTGTGAATATTGTGGCGGACTTGGGATAACCAAAAAATACTCGTCACTAGCATACCCTTAAAGCAACGAGAAGGCGGAGGCAACGAACAAGGCAATAGTTAATGGCTTGCAGAAGAGGTTTGAGGGAGTGAAAGGTAATTGGGTTGAAGAATTGCCGAACGTCTTATGGGCCTACAAAACAACGCCTAGAAGGTTAATGGGTGAGACCCCCTTTTCCATGACATACGGTGACGAGGCAATCATACCAATAGAAGTTGATTTATCAAGCATGAGGGTGGCTGATTTTACATGAAGCGGTAATGATGAGCGCATGGTAGAGGGTTTAGATTCATTGGAAGAGAAGTGGGAAATGGTGGTTGTTCGGCTTGTAGATGATCAGCAGAAGTTGGCTCGGGGATATAACAGAAAGGTGAGGCCTCGGGGCTTTGAGGCAGGAGATCTCATTTTGTGGAAAGCTCTAAGAAGCATGAAAGACCAAAATGCTGGTAAGTTGGCTCCAAATTAGGAAGGGCCTTATCGAGTAACAGTGACAGCTAAAGCGGGAGCTTACTACTTGGAGGACATGGAAGAAAGGCCTTTACCTTGACTATGGAATGTCTACAATCTGAAGAAGTACTATCAGTAAATCAGAAAGAGATGTTGTAAAATGTGTTGGAAGTTGTAGATGGTTGTAAATGAAGAAAACAAAAAGAGATTAGCTGCATTGTTTGGAGTTTAGTTAGCACCTTAAAATTTTTTTTCTAAGGACAAAATCCTGACCTCAGCTTGACTTTGGTCACCAACTAAGTAGAAACCTTAAAATTTTTTTTCTAAGAACAGAATGCTGGCCTCTAGTCACTGACCAAGTGGAAACCTTAAAAAAAATTTCTAAGAACAAAATCCTAGCCTTGGCCTGACTTTGGTCACCAACGAGGTGGAAATCTTAATAAATCTTATACAATATATAAAAGTAGAAGCTTTTAACGAGGTGTTGACATGTTAGGAAAAATGACCTATTAAAATGCTGCCACATTTACAATTTATTCTTTAAAAGATCCGCACGGTGCAACGTTTTGGGAGAGTCTTATAAAAACCCAACCCGCTTATTAAAAACAAAAGAAAACATAAAAAACCAAAACAGAAATACGCTGCAGAAAGAAAAGGAGAACCGAGAAAGAGAACAATAGAGAAAGAACTTCGGTCTGTCATAGATGGTGGAGAGAGAAAATTCTAAGAAGAAAGTCAGGCTTTGCCACCACCAGACCACCATACCCTCCATTGGGATAGTCTCTATTTTTTTTTGTACCGAAGGTCAGCGTACTCCCTTCCTCTTTAAATACTATTTTTGTAGTTTGAAAGATTGAAACTCCTCACCATTGCTTTCCCTATTCGAATTAGAACCTTAAATCTTCAATATTTCTATGTTTTTTAATTCAAAACCGGTAGTTCCCCTTACTTAATTTTCTAGGGTTCTTGAGATACAAAGAGTTTGAGGGTTTGTAAGGCGTAGAGAGGGAAGGAGAGACATCTTAGGGCGTCGTCGTTCATCCGCAACCACCGAAAAACAAGCTTTCCTCAACCGTCACACTGCTGGAGCCATTATGGGAAAGGTTATTTTAAAAAATAAAATATTGAAAATAAAATAGAATAACATATTCTACTAAAATAGAGATAATACCGCCCTAATGCCCTTATCAGACGACCAAAACCACTATACAGAAACTCCACAAGGTGCGAATAGAGAGATTAGAGGGTCGCTATTGGTAAAGTTTTCTCTTTCTCTGTTAGGTTTTGGCTTTGAGTATTTTGGCCAGATTGGTTTTAATTCAGGTTTGATTTTAGATTTTGGTTTATATATTAAGGTATATGGGTTAGAATTGGTTTGGTTTTGCATATTTGTGTTAGATACGGTGATTTGAGTATTTGGGTAATCGAGGTTAGAAAGGAATTAAAATAAATGCATAGTGCAAATACAACCATTACTATTAAATTTCATTGCATTGTTTAAACAGATCATATTTTTGAAAGTTATTCCATGTTTTTTTTTTCCCAGTTATACAACAAATTCATTTCAATAGAAACAGGAAATTAGATGTTGATTTTTTCCCCTTTTTCTTCCTATTCAATTACATTTCTAGGGTTCTTCCCCCCCCCCCCCCCCCCTCTTTTTTTTTTTCCTATTCACACAGGGGAAGATAGAGCGAGGCTGGAATCATTACCGGTGAGATTTTATCTTCGCATTTAAGTTTGTTTATTAATTATGAGTAGGTTTTGATATTTTGTTTGGATTGGTTTGGATTTGTTTGGGTCCTTATGTTATATTTGGTTCTCATTATGGTATTTGAGTTATAAGTGGTTTTGTTTTGATTGTTTGGGTTAAACTGCGCCATAGTACATCCACCCTCTGCCCCAATCAGATCGTACCTCCATTGATGTAGTCTCTATTTTTTGTTTCTTTAACGTTTGCTATTCGAAGAGAGCGTTGTTAAGGGCATGTGAAAAGAGTTGGAAAGAGAGCAATCTGACATCTTGGGTCAGGCTGCCTAAAACGTTTATAGGTATTATTTAAGTAAATATTGCTTTAAACGTTTGATTTGATTTAGGCTTAAGTTTTGGTACTCAATTGAATTGATTTTGATTATGATTGTCAATTTGTCATATAATAGAAACTATAATTATTTTTTCTTCATGTATTATTTTTATTTCCATTCATGCATGTTTTGATCTCATGTTGGATTGATGCAAAGTTGTGATTGCCGCTTTATCCTCTATTGCATTTATTTTTAAATGAATTTCCTTTTTGTTTGTTATTGCCTGACTATAAAACAAAAAAACCAGAGAACAAAGTCAGTATGAGGTGTTTATTTTTAAATGAATTTCCTCCTGCCATCATCATGCTAGAACCAATACCAATATGTGTTACTTTTTTCCAGTTTGTTCATTAAATATGATCAGAAATTGATATTTTATTTGGAGTGGTTTTGATTTAGGTCTTTAACTTGAAGTTATGTTTTTCTATTAGCTTTTCAGTTTGTGCATTAAATAGGATCAATTTTTTTTATATTTGTTTGGATTGGTTTCAGTTTAGGTCTTTATGTTATATTTGGTTATGATTAAGTTATTTGGGTTAAATTTGTTCATGTTTATATATCTATGTTGTCTGGGTTAAAACACAGGGGAATGGATTTAAAGAACTTCGAGTCTCAGTCTCTTTTGGACAATTTGAATGTCAAAATAGAGTAGGAGATTACTGTAGAAAAAGTTATAAACAATACAAATCAAGTTGGAAGGAAAAAGCAAATTAAGAGTTTTCCCTTAATCCAAATCCTATAGAAGTAGTAACGTGAATCTCTATGGAGGGAAGGTTTCTCAATTTCTTCAATTTTTTTATCCTGTTGAAGAATGAAAGAATAAGGTGATGAATTCAGAGGGTATAGATCATATTTTGTTGAGTTCATTTTTATTGCCAATTAATTATGTATGGTACAATCTTGGTATTATAGAAATAAATTAATACCTTACCTTAAATGTGGCCTCATGACTGAGCAAGATGTGTATTCAAGTCATGATACTTTGTGATCAATTTGTATTCTAATCATGCACCACAAATGTGTAATACTAATATCCAAATTCCCAAGTCCTAAGAGCATTGACTTTTTACCTTTAGTGGCTACTTTGCTTTAGGTGGATGTGTTTAAAGACTAATTGTGAGAATTAACACAAATCTATCTTTTGAGAAAGGAATATATTTATCTTCAAAAGGAAGATAAGCCGAGGACTTACTAGATAAGACTGCTTCATTAATAGAAAAAAATATTCCCTACAACCACAATTAATTTGCAAACAATCAGTGAAACTCGAATGGAAACAAATGCAACTTAGATTTATGGGAGAAGCTGTGTTTCATTTTTGTTTAATTTGGTAAAAGTCTTGGAGGTGGTAAATGTTTGTTTGTCAAGGCAAGTGTGTGGTATGGAGTCTAATACGGGCCAGCTCTCTTTTTAATGCTATTACTTGGTTCTCTTTTAGAATAAGTTTTTGTTATTGCCTTTTGGTTCTTCTTTCATATTTTCTATTAAAAGTTTTTATTGCCTTCCACTCTATCTGCATAATTAACGGGGTTAGGTACTTTAAACTTTTGTTTTAATACAATTGCGGACAATGTCTTTTGTTATTGTAGTTTTACAATTGCTAGTGTGTGAATTGTATTAATACAACTGCAAAATTAGTGGTCGCTATTAAGTTTGCAGGTTTGCATGTAATAAAAAAACTGCAAAGATGCTCTATTCATGTACTTATTTTATACAAAATAGGTAAAATATTATTCTAATAATTATTGTTTTGTTCCTTAAGCTCATTGGCATATTCGGCTGAATTCCAATGAGCCAGAAAATTGTATTTTAGTGGTGGAACTCTCCCTCTCAATATTCATTCATTAACTACCAACTACATTGTTCGTTCTTTGCCCTATCCCTTCCCTTCTACTTGCCATCTACTCTATCCATACTTTGCCTCAATCCTTGCTACTCTATTCGTTTTTCCTGCCCCTATCCCTTCTTTGCAATAGTATATTTGGAAGGTAAGCACACTCTTTTCCACTTCACCCACTATTTTCAATTCCTGTAAGTTCTCAACGGTACTTTTCTTATTTGAATTTCTATATTTAAAATTTTCCACTCTTGCTGAATTGTCTAGGGTTTTCCTTCGATCGCTATTGAAGGATAGATGGGTTTATTCTCTTTCTTTGGATGATTTGGTCTCAAATTATCATCTCTATATTTTGGTTTGGGTAATATTAGGGATTTTCACTCTTGATTTTAATAGTTAGAATAAAGTTCAAAACTTAGTATTTAACTAAGATCCTTGCAACATTTTTTCTTTGAGAATGCACTTGAAATTCCAATGTCTCTTTAGTTTCACAAGTTTACATAATTTATGTTTATTTTTGATGGATCAAACCTTTCTTTTATAGTCTCTCTTTCATCTTTCTCTCCTATAATTTGAAAAACCTTCTAACCCTATCAATTTGTTGAAATATAGATTTGCTTAGTCCTTTGCCAAGCACAACACTTGGGAAATTTACAAGAAGAGTTGAGGAACAAACTGAAAGGTAAGGACAACCTGATTTTCTCTGTTTATCTCATACTTTGTATTAGATTTTGTCCATTATGATCTGTTTGGATTGAGGGGGAAGGAGAGGAAGTAGAGTAGAGTCAATTTGGCCCAAAATTAGCTTAATTTTAACCAACTCTACTCTACTCCTCTCCACTTCCCCTCCTTCTCCCGTCCATCCAAATGAGCCTTTAGTGTATTTGTGTTTGAATTGGCTTTGATTTGCATATTTTAGCTAGCGTTCTCTTCAAAGAAACAAATATTTGCATTCAATTAATTCTTATCCTGTATTCAACTAACCTGTCAAGCTATTATGTTCTCTTTTAAAAATAATTGCCACCAACCGTATTGGGTTTTTTGATTTGTCCTAACTACATAAGTTGTTTGCAATTCTCTTTCATTAGTTTATAGCGTTAAAAGCTCCACAATAGGAGATTTATTTGCATGGGAAAAAAAGAAGGCAAATCAAATGAGTATTCAAAAAATAAAATACCTATTGGGAGGCCTTCTGTAGAACACCTAGCAGATATAGTAATTTGTTTTTACTTACATAATCCTTATGGAAAAAAATAAACAAGATATATGGTTCTATAGAGACTAAGTATTAACAACCAAAACATACCCTATACTTTTGGCCAAATTAATTAATAGCAAAGTGATGCCATGTTGTCTTTGGCAAGATGCTAAATGGGATGGATGTTGTCTACAAGAGTGAAGTAGAAGGATATCTTCCTTTGAGTTTTATAGAGTGCAACTCAATGCGTCATTTATGTGCTATGCTAATGCTATTTTTTATGAATATTTTATTCTTATTTTGCTAGGTCTTAATTGCTACTTAGAGCCATAGAGTAGTTGAAAAAGAGGTAGAGACAAATAAGAAAATGAATATTGGTGATATTGAGAAAAGTGCAAATATTATCAAGATCTTCATGAAGTAGGAGTCGATGGAAAAGGACAGTAGTAGGGAGCATCAAGAAATTGAAAGCCAAATGTACACAACTCAAGGAAAGAGCAAGGCAATGCAGATTTCTATTGGTACTGGCTCTTATCTTTTAATGATTGTTATTTGAGAAAATTCTATAATGGAAGACTTGGTTAGGCCTACTATGCCCACTTTCTTTGCTCTTACATAGGCTTGGACATTTGATCTGGAGGGACCAATTTTTAGTTTCAATAAGTGCAAGTGCAAAATAAGGATTGGCTTTAAGGGATCTCATTTTCTCTCCCCCCCTACCTCAAGATATATATATTTTTTACTTTGAATTCTTGGAATTAATTGTCCTTTTTGCAATATAAATTGGGGAGCTACAGTAAGAATCCTATAATGGTGATGAGGCATTTTGTACTTTCCTCATTATGTTTCATTTGAATATATTTCATGCATAAACACAGATTAAGAGGGATTTTATAATCTCCTTTAAAAAAAAAAGGAATTAAAAAAAATAGGGAGTATTTTTTTCATTTGAATAATTTTTGCCTTTTTCTTTTTTGACAGAAGTATTTAGTTTTCTATTAATCATCTATAGAGTTATCATAAGATTTTTATGATATCATATTTATGATTAGTTGGCTTAAGGAGCTATCATGGAGATTTTATGATATCATGTTTACATTATTAGAGAATAATATTGGTAGGATTAAACGCTTAGTGAAAATAGCAATTTCCTAACAATAGAATTTAAATATTTTATTATTATTACTTTTAAATATTCTACCATGAATAAGAATTAAAGTATCCCGTGCATTGCGTGGGTTAAATACTAGTTATTAGAAGGACAGAAACCTTGATAAATATGCTAAGTTCACAAACTTGGTCATGGCGTAGACTCGGCTGTTGATCATGTAGCAACAATAATAAACCCATCCCCTAAGAAGAGGGACTAGTTCTTGGCCAAAATCATTGATAAGAAAAAGAAAGAAAAATATGTGGCAAACCAATTGCTTGGTCAGGGAATGTGAATGCATTTTCTGTGTTGCTGAACGTCAACACTTAAGGAAAATAAATCATTAGCATTAAAATGTTTCTAGTTCTACCGAATGTTAACACTTAAGGAAATTAAATTATCAATGTTAACACATTTCCCGCAATCATGTTATAATAAAGTCAGTTAAAGAATTTTACCAAGGGGACTTAAAATCATCAGCTTTAAACAACTTAAAGAAGTTCAGTACATAGATACTGACTTAATCAGTTAAGTACATGAACTGTTGGCCAAAATATGACAAACTATATATATATATATATATATATATATATATATATATATATATATATATATATATATAAAGAAATACAAATAGTAATGATAACACATATAACGGAAATGGTTCAAAGGAATTAGGTGCTCAGGTTGTTGGGAACAATGGGGCCTGTCATGGGTGATTCACTAGTAATTGGAGGATTGGAGCCAAGAGCAGGCTGAGTAACATCTTGTATCATTGAAGTAGCGGTGGTTCTCAAGTTGTCTTCATTAAGCACCACTACATGGGAGTCAATTTACTAAGACAACTCCCCCATCTCAGAGCTCTCTGTACCCTCCTCCTCTTCACTCCTATCCTTATCTTGCTTTGGAGCCTAAGCCTTAGCCTTGGGGTCTTTGGGTAGCGGAATCTGGTCAACACTCTTGAACGGGGAAGTCTCGGGGAGACCGATAGCATTCACCGCGGCCGTCCAACCTCCACGAACCTAAACCACTGGTCCAGCTGAGTTCTTAGTGTTCACCATACTCTTTAAGTCGGCGAGCTCCTTGTCCCGTGTAGAAACAAGGCTCATCGTCTCTACGATCTTAATTTTGGTCTCGTCGAGCTTTCCATAAAGTCCTTCTACTTTCTGCTTAGCCAATTCCAGTGCCTTTTTTGATTTTGGTTGCTTGTCGCTCTATCACATTCAACCCCAATCTCTTTTCCTTCAAGCTTGCCTTGGCTACCTATTTAAGGGCTTTCTCTTTGTCTGCCTCCTCCATTACCTCATTTAGCCGACCCTCTAAACATGGGTCAACTGGGCGGCCTGAGATAATAACAGGATAGGATGGGGTTAGTATATCCCGAGTACTAACACTTACATCAGTAAAATGGGAGAGTGGAGAAGGAAAAATGTACAAACAAAAATAATAAAAGTTCAAAGGAATAAACACTCATTGCTATATTGTGCCATTTTAGCTTGAGGATGAGGTTCTCATCTTGGCAGCCTGAGTAGTGCTCTAGGTTAGCGGGCAGTAACAGAGCCTTCCCGAGATTGTTAGACACCTGCCCCCTAAGACTGTTTCTCCATGTCCGAACGTATGAATCAGAGAGCAAGTTCTTGTCCCCCAGGTGCAAGATATATTCCCATTCAGTAGAGGAACCAGAAGAAGCAGAGGCCACTTGAGAACTGATTATGATTGGCTAACTCACGGCTATGTCTCTAGGGGGGTCCTGCCAGTTGGTTGAGTTGCTACTCGACCAGAGACTGGGGTAGGAAGCTAGACAGCAAGTGGAGTACTAGTCTCAGTTGCGGCATCGTCGACACCCTTTTGTTGCTTCCTTTTGGGAAGGAGGAAGGGTTGTATGTTGAGAGATAGAACGAGGGGCAGCTTGGCTCATAATGGGTTGTGCAGTTGGAAACCAGTGGTCCAAAGCCCATCCCTGCGGTCGGGTTTATGGGAACTAGTTCTTTGGTAATTGGTTCTTCGATAACTTGGTCTTCGGCAACTGGGTCTTCAATTATAGAGTAACACTCCGACCTAACTTTATAATTAAACTATGTGTTTAAGTGGTTAATTATTATTTTGAGTCACTTACTTTTTGTTAAGGTACTTTTTTTTTATTACACCTTATTATATTTAAAGCCCAAGAATACTTATGCTTGGCAATATTTGGAAAGCCCATGATTCAAGTCCATGGCAAAACAATTTTATCAATGGAATTCAAATCCATAATCAAAGCCCATGATTCAAACCCATGGCAATTCATTCATCCAAAACCCAATTCTCATTGGCAATATCAAAGCCCAATTCTCATTGGCAACATCAAAGCCCAATTCTTATTGGCAATATAAAAGCCCAATTTTCATTGGCACTACTTTATCAAAAAGAAAAGAGCCCAAGATTATCAAACGCTTGGCAAAGGAAAATATATATCATGTTACGGTAGCAAAAAAAGGACAAATGCAATCATCTTATGAAGAAACTCATTGAGAGCTATCTTGAGGATTATGTTCTCATATTATAAACCCATGAAATACATGAACATTATTTGCAACATAGAATTCATCAAAGTAAATATTATTTACAAAAGTATTTTGAAACTTGTCCTATTGTTTCAAACAATATAACTAATTGCCCAAAGGCCCATTGCAAGTATTTATAAAAAACCCAAAAATATTTACTAATAAAAGTCCATGAGGAATAAAAACCCATGGCAATATGTGCACATAACGCAGCCCATGTGAGCAAACCCAAGCAAAAAACTCCAACAGGAGGCAAAAGAGAACAGCCCTTGCTCATTTCTAACCAAAAAAAAAAAAAAAAAAAAAAAACAACTAGGGACTCATACAAGGGAATCAAGCCTTTGAGAATGGACTAAAGGTTGTCCCATCATTTTTCTATCACCCTCTATCTGACGTGAACAGTGCCCAAGGGCTATCACATCAGCTGAAGTCTAAAGAATGATGGAACTCCATCATCTTCCTCAAGGCTGCACCTCTAGCAGAAGGGGGGTTGAAACCAAATTATTCAAACTCTAACAAATTGATGTTAAAAATACTAAAAATTTTCAAAGATGTGATTCATATGCCAAGCCCATGAATCTTAAAGGGAGAAAATTGGGAAAATGTGGTTTGGAGGGCATAAAGGGATCTCCAGCGGAACCTCCTGAAGTGGACTAGAACTTGACATCTGGCTTGGGTTGTTAAATCTTACTTTTCAGGGATCCGAATCTCAGTTGCAGCATTAGGATTCACTCATGATACACGCTTCAAATCACAATAATCAAGCTCAACCCCAAGAATCCTAACATTTAATGCAAAAAGCTCTAAAATCCCATCATTACCCAAAAAAGCAAAGCAACCCCCTAAATGGATTTTCCTACTTCTGAGCAAAAATCCTCGGGAAGCTTGACTTTGATTCATCACCTCTGAGTGGTCACATGTTTTTTTAGAGTTTTGTCAATAAATGCTTTTCTGAAAACTCCATTATAATAGCACACGCAAGCTAACCAAAAAACCAACTAAGCCACCCCTTTGAGACTTAGATACTCTAAAATTCGTTGGCCATTTTTGCTGGTGGTTCAGCTCTTTCTTAGCTCACCACCCATCATCCTTAACTTAGACCCATTTAGTCCTAGATATCCTTCTCCACCCTTACACTACCACAACTCATAAATGTCTTCTAGTGAGTCACAAACAACCCATTACTCATAAAAGACTTCAGTCTCAGCGTCTCTCCCATACCACTCACTCAAAAAACAGACCTCATTCCACTCGTCTATGCCTTATAAACACACACCTAACAAAATTTTAGCTAAATATGTGCTGCACTGAGCTGGGGATCTTTCTCTCCCTTCACACCATGCGAATTAATCCTCATTTTCTTTTTCCTATGGAACCTTTAATGTTTACTTTTTATTTTACTGTAAAAGGATATGATGTATTCATAACGATCGAACTCTTCCCTCACATTAATCTAATAATGGCTGAAAGCACAATAAATTCCTCTTGAATGAGACACATAAGGACCTAAAATTTGCTTAAATTTATCTAATTATTGATTGCTGAACAATGTAATTTTACCCATGTTGTTAGATAATTTATCTCTTTGGACTTAAGTGAAACATTACCCTTACCGCTAGAGAATTTATTTCCCTTGGACTATCGGAACAGGACCACTAATATACTAATAAAGTATTGTAACGTATTTTTTATTGGGCCTTTGTTGCTGTTTTGTTAAGTGCAGTCCTTGTTTCTTCTTGCTTGGATAGGCTTGTCATCACACCGAAAGCCTATGGGTGTCATTTCAAGAGCCCATAGTTGAGTCTCGGTTCGGTTTCCCAACATTTCATTCAGAGGCATCAATTTCTCCCCTCAACACTTTCTAAAATTAATACAAGAGTATTTAATAAATATATTATTTTACAATGCCATTGAATAAGAATTGTAAAGATTATAAATAATTGAATGGCTAATTGTATTATAAATATATACTAAGTATGTACAAAACTATATTAAGTGGTTAAGTTATTAGATATATATATATATATATATAGTCATTGGTGTTTAATTAAGTATAAAGGTAAGGATATATGTGCATAGTTGTTTTATTATTTGGGCCTTTCTAGAATATAGAATTTTGGCAAGGTGAAAAGTATAAATGCCAAAAGTTGTAAAGGTGAGTCATAACCTTTTCTTTCCTTAGTACACATGCCCCACCAAAACTTTCTCCCTTATCTTTTCTTGGCAGCACCTTATCTCTTCTTTGACTTTCTCAAAGAAACTAGAAGACTCTAGAAGCTCTCTCCCTCTTTCATACCCACGCTCCAACACCAAAAGAAAGAAAAGTTCTCAACTCTTCTCTCCCTCTCACACCTATAGGTCCAACAGCAAGGAAAAAGGTTTCTTTCAATTCTTCTCATCTTTTGTTCCCACTTTAAAGCTAGAGTGATTCTAGTTCTATCACTCCATGAACCGTGCCTAGGGTGTTACCAGTACCCAAGTCTTAGCTCCTTTGATTGTAGGTTTTCGGTTCCTCTGTTTTCAGGTAATGGATAAGTTATATGAGCATTTGGTAAATCATGAGGTTATTTTAAAGTATATTATGCATTAAAAGGTTTTTGATTAGAGATATGACATATAATCATGTTTCAGACAAAGGTATGTTCGTGAGTTTTCGAAACCTTATGTAAATGATTTAATCATATTGATGCTATTACTAATTCCACGAACATGATATTTAAAGAAAACAATCGAAATTCTTTTATTATGAAATGTTATGCAAACTATAAATTTCAGTATGATGTATAAGTATGAAATGTTTTCGGGTTATGTTCTCTGATGATCTGAACTCTACTAATAGGGGTTTAATTACTAGCTTTCTATGGAAAATGTTATCTGATTGGCCATTAAAAGTGGGACTGGCTCTGTTGTACTCGCCCTTGTTGGAAATGGCCAACTTGTGGAGGATGCCAACCTACCCCCATGGTTGAAGACATGTATTATGATGTGATCCTGGGAATACCTGACATTGAGGGTATTGCTTGATGCCTAGCACAGTGGTGCTAGAAGTCTCCCAAATAAGTACAGACTTATCAGATATGAACTAACCAATATGTTATGTATGAACATTTATATTATGTTATTAATCATGAGAGAATGATTTTGTTTAAATGCATTGTGAAAGGTTAAAAGCTCTCATGAAAAGAAGAAGTTTCTGATGAAAAGAAAAGTTGTTCTTTAAAGATAAGAGTTTCTGAAGTTCTGTTGTGCTTTAAAGATAAAAAATCTGATGAAAATGTTTTAGTGTTCTATAAAGATAAAACTTCTGATAAAAGTACAAGTTTATGTTAAAAAGTTATCAGATATCTGTTCTTTATAAAACGTTAAGTTTTATGATTATGAAAGTTATAATATTTTACGAGAAGAAGTTTATGAAGAAAGTTTTGTTATTCTTTAAGATGTTTATAGTTTAAGACAAAGTTACCAATTATCTTATTTAAGTTAAAACGATTATTTTGTAATGGGAATATATATATATATATATATATATATATATATATATATATATATATATATATATATATATATATATATACTAGTATTATGCCCGTGCGATGCACGGCTTAATAACAAATATTTTGATAATATAATTAAATTTAATAACAAATAAAATGAAAAAAGAATTAATTCAAAATTTAAGATTAAAAAATAAATTGTACTTGTACACTTAAAAGAAATTTAATTTTTATTTCTTATTTTGATATTTAAATCATTTGTTTTAGTGTTGATTTCATTCAAAAGATTATAAGTTATATCAACTCTAAACCAGCATATGTATACATATGTAACATTCTAAATTAATAATAAATAAAAATATAATACTCTAACTTAATGTAACATTCTAACTTACTAATAAATAAATATAACATCCTAACTTAAGGTAATGTTTGTAATTGTATTGTGTTTTAGCCTTTAAGAACACATATATTATTATGTTTTATCATAAAAAAACACAGATTTTAATATTATACATGAAAAAATAATGAATTCAATAATTGAAATGGTTGAAACAAAATTAAGCCAAAACCTCAATTCATTAATGAAAAAATATCCAATTTTTTGAACTTAAAAAAATAACGGAGTTAAGTAAAGATATACTTACATAGAAATTTGGACGAATGGATTCTCTCGTATCCAATTTCATGTTTGACAGCAAATTTTGCTTTTAATTAAAGAATATAGATTACATGGTACAAAGCACCAAACAAAAGCCATAACAAATTAAATCCATAATAAAATATTGATGTCAACAACAAATAATCATGTAATAAGAAATTAAAAAATACAAATATATTGCTTGCTATATTGACTTCTAAAAAAAAACACTAAAATGTGTGATCAAACATAGAATTTCAACCTATCTATAAAACTTGTTGATAAAAATCATATTATATATAATAGAAAGGCAAAAAAATACACAAAATCTATTCAATTCGATGAAAGAAAGAAAAAAATACCTGCAAGGTTGCAAGTAGGGCAGAGAGGAGAAAGGAAGAATATAGCAAATAATTGTAAAGTACGTAATAGAAATAATGAAACACCAAAAAATTGTGTATATATAATGAGAATTTTAAGTTGGGAAGAAGATGATATGAACAAAAAGAAGTAGTTTAGGTGAAACTCAAATACTTTTTTTTATATTTCATTTTATAATATGATATGATATAGATATATAGATTTAAAAAAAAAAAAAACCTTTATCCTAACCGATTTTTTTTTTTTATATAAAAAAAACCCTAATCGGCTCTTTTTTTTATATTCATTCTGCCGTCAATACCTTCACTCCACAGAATAGGTTAATTGATTTTCTTTTATTTTTTGTTTCGTTTTGTTCATTGTTTTGACTCTTTCTAATTTCAATTTTTAATTTCTTAACAGTGCACAACTATTCTATTTGCTTTTCTTTCTATTCTCATGTTATTATATTGTTATTAGTTTAACAAATCCCTAGCTAGATCTAATTTTTTTCCTTTTACGTTTTAAAAAAAAACGTTTTTTGCATTTTTTTAATCTCTTTTTTTTATTTAAATTCTATCCTTAGGTAATTATATTCTATTGATTTTAGGGTTTATTGATAACATTTTAGATAGACACAACTGTTATTGATTTGTCATATTTATGCAAAAAATATGTATATATCTATTCTTAAAATCTAAAAATTTATTAATATTTCTGCAATTTGGTGAAGCCTTTATAATATGATATGATATAGATATATAGATTTTTAAAAAAAAAACATTTAACCTAATCGATTATTTTTTTATATATATAAAAAAAACCCTAACCGGCTCTTTTTTTATATTCATTCCGCCGTCAATACCTTCACTCCACATAATAGGTTAATTGATTTTCTTTTATTTTTTGTTTCGTTTTGTTCATTGTTTTGACTCTTTCTAATTTCAATTTTTAATTTCTTAACAGTGCACAACTATTCTATTTGCTTTTCTTTCTATTATCATGTTATTATATTGTTTTTAGTTTAACAAATCCCTAGCTAGATCTAATTTTTTTCCTTTTACGTTTTTTAAAGAAACGTTTTTTGCATTTTTTTTTTATCTCTCTTTTTTATTTAAATTCTATCCTTAGGTAATTATATTCTATTGATTTTAGGGTTTATTGATAACATTTTAGATAGACACAATTGTTATTGATTTGTCATATTTATCCAAAAAATATGTATATATCTATTCTTAAAATCTAAACATTTATTAAAATTTCTGCAATTTGGTGAAGCCACGTGGCGCAACTACGGTGTCTAAACCCAACTTTTATTATATATAATATGATATATATATATATATATATGTGTGTGTGTGTGTGTGTGTGTGTGTGTATGTAGGTATATGATTTTAAATAATCAATATTATATTTGGTGACTTTGTAAGAAATGAAAGAAGTTCAATTTGGAAGGTTTTGGTAATATTATTCTGATAAGAAAAGGAGAAAAATTATTTTTCCGATGAAGAGTGTATAAGTTATTATTATGAATAGTATAAAATACTATGCATGAAAAGATGTTCTCCTATCTGAATATTTATAAAATGAAATGATTTGATTTACATGCATTCTTATTAAATTCTTGTGTATTTTACCCTTACTGAGTTGTGTAGCTCATTCTTTCCACTCTTTCATTTAGCAGGTTTTATTTTGGAGCAGAGGGAGCGTTAGTAGAGTTTTGGAAGGAGCTGGTTTTAGTTTTAAAAGTATAGATCCCAAACTAGCAATTTGATGTTTAGTTTTGTAGTATTGTGTATGTTAGGATCTAAAGAAAGTTGTGTACCTTAAAGCATTAAGAGATGTATTATGTGAAATTTAGAATTTGAGCAACTGGTGGATTATGTTATTCTTTGAGTACAGTGTAGATGCTCTGAATGTCAAGTGAAAAGCTACATCATTTAAGTAAAGAAACAAGAATGAAATGATAGAGGGAAGTTTTTGTAAAAGTTAAGTTGATTCTTGTTAATATCATGTTTAAGCTTGATATTAGCATGCCTGTCATGGTCACAAATTCGGGTATCGGGTTTGGGATGTGACATATAGGGTCTTCTAAAACGAGGGCTTTTACTAGGATATGCACTACTGGACCCTGAAAGAGGCAGAGGCCACTTGAGAACTAATTATGATCGGTTAACTCACAGTCCGTGTCTCTTGGGGGGTCCTGCTAGTCGGTTGAGTTGTTGCTCAACTAGAGACAGGGTAGGAAGCTAGACAGCAGAAGGAGTACTAGTCTTGGTTGTGGCACCATCGGCACCTTTATGTTGCTTCCTTTGTTGTGGGGAAGCAGGAGGGGTTGTCTGTTGAGAGATAGAATGAGGGGCAACTTGGCTCCTAATGGGCTGTGCAGCTAGAAACCAGTGGTCCAAAGCCATGGAACTCTTATGAACCATCCCTACAGTCAAGTTTGTGGGAACAGGTTCTTCGGTAATTAGTTCTTTGACAAATTGGGTCTTCGACAATTGGGTCTTCGACAATAGGGTCTTTAGCTATAGGGTCTTCTAAAACGAGGGCTTCTATTGGGATATGCATTGCCCGAACCTGAAAAACGTTATCTCCTAAAAGGTACAGGTTCAAGAGAATCTTGTTTGACTAATCTGGGCCCCAGGTGTCTCGCCTCACTAATGGTAAGTTTGTTCGATAGAAATCCTGGCAATCGAACGTCGAGGTAAGATAAAAGTGGGCTGCCTACTATCAAAGCGCTCGAGCAGTCTTGGTTGCTTATGTAAGAAGGTACACAACCCAAGATCAGATGAGAAGCTCTTAACTGCTCATCGTAATTGTAACATCCCAGCCCAATTGCATTACTAATTTTATGGGTTTATCTTAATTAATTTAAGAGCATAATGCTTTAATATTTTGATGTTATAAACATATATGTTCTTTTAATGTTATGGAAAGAAGTTTATAAAGGTAAGGGTTTATATGCAAAGTTATTTTATAGTTTGGGCCTTTATAGAATATAAGCTTGTGAGGGGGGGGGGGGGGGGGTGGTAATTAAATTTTAAAAAGTGCAAAGGTGAGTCATTAGCTCACTCTTCCCTTAGCAAACACGTGCCCCACCTAAGTTAATTTCTCTTGTCTTTGTTGTTGCTGTAGAACAGTTTCTTGGTTCATCTTTCTTTGCTCCTTTATTTTCTTCTTTCTTTGTTCTTATTGACAGCACCTCTCTCTCACTCTCTCACCAACAACCCTCCCTCTCGCTCACTGAAACCATATATCTCACTTTAAAGAAGAAATTAAAAGGCTAACACTAAAGTTTCAGTTTCAAAGTTTGTGGGTAAGTAAATAAAACCTTATCTTATTTTGGATATTTTGATTGTATAATTGTTTTGTTTATTTTCCTTTCTTTATTCTCTAATCTAATTTTTAGAAGTTGAAATTGTGGTTTTGTGTAATTTGAAATATTGAAGATGTTATGGTCAATTGGATGCCTATTCATGTATTCTAATATGTATAGTATAGATATAAAAATACACACTTGAAATGAAGGCCAATTGCAATTAGTTGATAGTTTTGTAAGAAAATAGGTGAAAAGCTGTCACTATGACAGATTTGGTGTTTGCAACATGAAAAATCTGTATTAAATCAACTTCTGTGAATTAGGATGCTAGGAGTAGTTCTTATGAATGCTAAGACACATATGGTTGTAATGGAAGTGGTCTCATAGCATTTGGATCAATATAAAAATAATGTTTTAATTTCTAATTTGCATGAAATTCTATTAGGATAGATTTGAGCATGCTATTTTGTATGATTTTTAATAAATCATGGTTTTATGCTTTTACTCTGAAATTGATATGGTATTTATTAGACATCTAGAGGAGTGGCTTTGTAAAATTTCATGAAAATAGGATGTATTTGGGTAGCCCATTTGTATTTTACAAATGAGGCATATGCTGCTGAAATGAGCAGTAAACAGTATATGATATACCTGATTTGAGAATTTAATTCTAAAGTTAGGGAGAATGTTTTGGTACATAATGTGTTTGATTAATGTATCTTGTATTTTGGAAACCTTTGTGTGATGGGAATTACGATTTTCTTGAATTTGAGAGTTAGGTTGTGATTGATGTATAAGTTTATATATTTAGAAAGAGTAATTAGTAATAAGTTTTGGTCTTTCATTTAGGTGATGAGAACGAGAATGTGGACACTTGAGCTCCTCTTAAACAAATTTCTCGCGTCTTCTGTTTTCAGGTAAGGGATGTGTGACATGTGCGTTTGATAAGTATAAGGACTATTTAGAAAATTATTATGCATCAAAACTTTTTAATTGGAGATATTACATATAAACATTATTTAAATGAAGATTTATGTTCGTGACTTATTGAATCCTATATATATATATATATATATATGATAATTTTAGCATATTGATGCTATTATTTATATCACGAACGTAATATTTAAAGAATGAGATGGATATACTACTATTATGAAATATTTATGTAAAAGCATAGTTATCTGAAAATATAGTTTTTGGTTATTCCATTGTTATGATTTGAACTCAGCCAGTAGGGGTTATAGTACTGGTATTTCCATGGAGATTTTGATTGGCCATTATAAGTGGCGAGAACTTTGCTATACTTGCCTGATAACGCCTTAAAATGTATACTTGTTATATATTTATGTGGGCATTATCTCCTTATTATTATGCTTAATTTGTATAATTAAGTCATGATTTGCATTAGTCCCTAGTATTTATCTTTACATAATTTCTTGAATAAGATGCTATTCATTGTATGTAATTTTCTACTTTCAAGAAATCATGTGAGAAAGATGAGTTTATAGAAATTTGTGAGGCAATGGAGGCCAAACTAGAATTAAAGTGGAGCTAAAGGATCATGCTTAAATGTCTAAGGAGGTGCAGCTGGAGTGCTTGAATCGTCTATCATGATTGGAAGCTTCAAATAAGGAAAGAAATCAAAGAGACAAAATCTGAAAAGAAAAAATCTGATTTGAGCACTGATCAGTATTTTAGGCATATCTCTCTTCTCAAAATTCCAATTGACACAAGGTCAGATGGGTTGAAACTGTGACTTAAATATCTACAACTTTTCCGTTTTGAGTTTTACGAAATTCTCAATTTTTGAAGGCCAAAATTAACTCACAAGTTACTGCTGTAAACCTGGACGGAAATTAAAATAGTAAAAGTTTTATTTTCTTTGGACACTTAGACATGAGGGTTTTGAAGGGAGGTTGGTAGAACGAATTTTGGCAGAGAAAACCTTGTATTTTTCTTTCTCTAATGGCAGCCTAAACTCTTTGTTAGGGCTAGGGGTTATGTTTCTTCTATACGGTATGAATATTCAATGTGATTGTTTCTAGGATTTTATCAACGACATATTTGATTGTTTAATTAGATTTCTTTTGATGTATTAGTTCTTCCATGCTTTCAATTAGTTCAATCATGTTTTTCTTATTGTTTAGATGAATTTCTAATAGTTTCAAATAGAAATCAGGTTTTAAAGTGAAGGAGTTTTTTCTGAAAAATTTTCTAACCGCATTATCAATTTAGGTTATCATGCGTTCTTGAATTGTCTCAGTTCAACCGAATCATAAGTATTTAATTGTATAAAAACAATCAGTTATGAAATATATAATTTCTTAGATCACAAATAATTTCATATCGATATAGGGAAACACCCTGATGCCCTAGTATTTACATTATTGATTTAAATAAGTTATCATTGTTATTCTTGTTTACCATTACCAGAAAAAAATTATTCTTCATCTTCACCAAAAGTTTTTTTTAATTACATTGTCTTTGAATTTACCCTGCTTCTTGTGGTTCAACCTCGGTACTTCAAGAATTATGTTGCTACAATCTCCTACACTTGGGAGTGAGCAAGCAATTTTGGCGCCATTGCCAGGGAGTTGCTGCGTGTTCAGAGACCATTTTTGGGAGCAAAGCACAACCGGTGGAAATTCTTCTATTGGTAACTTCGTTCCATTTTTTTCCCCTTATTTTGTTTTTATTTTTTCTGTTTGTTTTTAATTTATTTTATTTGATTGGCATTCATTGTTGCATGAGCGTTTGGGTTAGAAACAAGAGAGGCAGATTGTGGAGGATGCCAACCGACCCCCATGGTTGATGATATGATCACACCAAAAGGGGTAACACTTTTTGATATGATCCTGGGTTTTCCTAGCATTGTGGGGAATGCTGGATGCCTAGCTCTATGTGCTGGAAGCCTTCCAAAGTTGTGACAGACTTACAATTGGACTGACCAATATGTATTATAAATGAGCTATTAAGCTATTTGGAAATTATAAGAAAAGTATGATGATAAGAAAAGTATGTTGAATGTGTTATAAGTTTGATGGAAAGTTTATGATAAAGTAATTTATAGTCTATTTAAAGATAAGGTTACTGAAATATGTTTAAGTTTTTTATTATGCCCTTTTATTATTATATGAAAGGAAAAAAGATCTATTTTCATCAGAAAGCTCATAAGTTATTTTAAGAATAGTATGAAGACTATTTATCAAAGCTGACATATCCATAAAATATTTGATTTACATGCATTCTTATTAAATGCCCATGGAGCTTAAAACCTTAATGGCTTCGCAACTCACCCTATTAAATTTCAGTGCACAGGTTCTTTCCTGGAAGCAGCGAGAGTATTATAGGTGGTAAGGAATCTGTAACTCTTGTTTGTTAGAATGTATAGTCTTTTTGTTGTATACTAGTTTAGCTTTTTTGTTGTATAGGAGGAATCAAGATATACTTGATCCTTTTGAGCACTGATGTAATTCAGAACCTTAGTTTGTTCCAAACCCCAGTTTTATGTCTTGGGGTTAGGTTTGTAAATAATAGTTTTGCTAAATGTTTAGCTATGTAATATTTACATGAATACCTTAAATTTCAACCAAGTTGTAATCTTGCAAAGTTCAAAATGAAATCAAGTTTCAAAGTTTTACAAATTTTGTATATTATGACTTTTATTGAAGGAAATAAAAAGGAATACAAGAAACGATTTTTGATAAGCACCTTAAGCTTAAGTTGGTTCGTGTTAGTATTGAGGTGAACTTGATATCAACATGCCAGTCATGCTCTAAATTCTGAAGTACAGGTTTGGGTTGTGATAGAAATGCACTAATATTTCCGTGTGTAGGACGAAATTGAGCTCTCGAGCTTGTACTACGCTTATATCCAGTTGAAATTTCTTGGAAACTACAATCGGGAATAAGGGGCGAGTTAATGAGACATTCAAAAAATAAAAATAAATAATAATGTATACAAAAAAAAAGAAAAAAAAAAAAGGAGCACAATGTGGGCATTTTAAAGAATTAGAAAAAGAAGATACTGACCTATTTGGCGAGGAGAGATCGGGCAGGTCAGCTCACCATTTAGCCAGTTCTCGCTCATTCTCACAAATTCCCCCGTCGAGTTCCTATTGGAGTTGGGGAGGCAAGATATCAACTTAACCATTGTGTTCGAATGGCATATAGGAAGTTATTGTCATAGTGGGTAAGGCTGAGGCCGTATAATTGGTTAAGACGCCCCACACAATTGACATCCCTATAAAAATTGGGCAAACACTGGTCAGGGCTAAGTCCATAAAGACTAAAAGTCCTAAGCAATAAGGGATTTATAGGGAACCTAACCCCACCACCAAGTATCGACATTAAAGGGAAAAATACTATGTGAGTTAGACTTTGATCTTCTATTTCTCTCTTATGACAGTACGATATGTTAATGTCACGAGGTACGTTGAACCTACCTTTGAAGGACTCTACATCTTCATTAGTTTTTAAAAGATATGAAAAACCCATTTTTCTAAGCCTAACTGAGTTATTAGGAGAAAGATAGAGGGAAGAAGACTTACTGAGTGACTTCTTGGTGATGAGGATGGTCTTGGAGGGAGATTAAGGGCTCGGGAACAAGAGAGAAGCAAGATTCTGAACTTAGAAAAAACTAAAGAAAATAAAAATGTAAACTGTGTTGCTATTTATAAGAATGAGGGTCATTTATTGTAACTGCCAAAAACCAATCAATGCGTACCATCATGTCTCTTCACGCGTGCCTCGGTCATTGAAGCGTTAGACCATCTTGACCGTCCAATACCCCAAATGCTGCCATGTGCACATGAAGAGCAAGCTGTCATGTCTGTTGCATTAATTGATTGACTGTTGGTCTTCCCAAAGCATAATCGCCATTTTTAAAAGAAAATGAGGAATTCACCGACCACCGGATAGGAGAACCCTGATCCCATCTCCACCTTGTGAAAATGGGATCATGGTGGGGGGGGGGGGGGGTATTGTAGGGGCTCGGGCCCAGGTAACCAAGAACAACCCATGTGACTAGGGCTATTGGTGAATGCGTGAAGGACCAACAACAAGCGTTCGGGGGAAACCTATTGTGCTCGGGGTTGGTTAGGCCCAATATTGACTAATAAACCGATGGGGTATGACAAGGGAGCAGACAAGTTTAGATTGGTAAATGAGCACAGTTAGTGCCTTTAGGAAACCCGCTGCCGAACACAATTCAATGTTTGGAACAAGTTTCAAGAGAATTTTCAAAAGATATAATTTTTCTAGGGATTATGAATGAAAGTGGGATTGCATAGGGACCAGTGAAAAGTAATGATTTGAACCCCACTAGGGGGGGTTATATAAGAAAGTAAGGGCAAACAAATAAGGGGGATTTTTTGGGGAGGAAAAAAAAGAAAGAGGAGAGGGAGTAAACATGAAGGGAGGAGAGAACAATGAGAGCAAAGAAAGCAAGAAACAAGGTCTAAGGGGAATAAGGTAATGGGCTGAGAACCATAGGGATTCTTGATTGTTAGGCTGTCAAGGCTATGTTTGAAGCGCAATCTATAAGACTGTGAGGAAACCCACCACCAAATAAATTGGGAACCCAAATCCACTGTTTTACATAGTATAGTTTGTAGGTTTAGGTCGCCACACCATACAAACAGATGAATGTTCAATTTAAATTTGTGTAGTGGGATATAATAAGTTTATTTAAAATCAAAGATTTTGAAAATTAGAAAGGGAAAAGTTAACGGATGTTTAGGAGCAATTTTAAATGAACTATTTTAGAAAATATTTTATGAGAAAAGAAATAAAATAATTAATATTTTGATAGTTTATCTATTTCCCATAAAAGTGGTATAAAAATTTCTTGAAATAACTTATTAACAATTACCCTAAGGGCACCCCTTAACATGACTCAATTAGTAAATATGACTTATTTGTCCCCATTAATTATATTTTGTTATGTGTGTGGACAATTTTGAACAGTTAAATCATCAAGCCTATAAATAAATGAATTGCTGAATGTTGCACCTTGCAAGTTGTGAGACGCAGCACCCCAAAATTCCACAATCCTAATGCATTTCTCTAAAATCTAAATGGGGCTTCTTTAGAGAAAGAGCAGGAAAGCCAAGACAAATTTTTTTATTGAACTAATTACATTTTCATGAATCAAGATAACGTGAAACAATAACCTAAGTTTTAACCAAGAAATTCCGAATGTTACTCTTACCTCCCAAGTCCTAACACAGCTAAATTAGGAAAAAAAAAAAAAAAAAAAAAACCTTTAAGTCATAATTATTATTCTCCCAAAAGGCTGTTATTATTTTCCCAAAAGGCTTCTTCTTGTGCTCTATTGTTTCTGTCACAAAAGCTGTTTTTATTATTATTTTTTTTTATTTTCAATTTGAGTGAGTCGTGAGATGATGGATTTTAAAATTTTCTTTATCCTATACAATTTTTGTGATAATTGCATGGATTGGGATAAGCCGATAAGGATTGTGATAATTGAATGAGTAATGATAAGTATGAATAACTTTGTTTTTTTAAAGTAAAAAAAAAAATTTGGATCGGTTAAGGAATTTGAATTCGAATATATAACAAATACCAAGCAGACATGGATAAATAAAAGATAGTAGTATCAAATATCAGATATAATTATCTGTTTTGATACTTACGTGATTCTCTCATAGGATAATGTTAATTTGTTAATTTGAATCTAAGTAGAGATTTAGTAGGAGTAGAGAATCAGAGGCCACCACTATTATAAATTTCACTTCTCAATCGAATAATTATTTGCTCACTCCTCTCCTCTCGTCTCTTATATTCTACGTATCATTAATTATTTGCTCACTCCTCTCTTCTATTCTATTCTACATATCATTAAGAAGAAGAAAAAAAATGGCTGGGGGACCTATCCTTACTCCCGGTGGAAAAGATTATCCAGGGAAACTCACTGGCAATGTCTTAATAACATGCATAATTGCTGCTACCGGTGGTTTAATTTTTGGCTATGATCTTGGAATTTCAGGTAACATCCTAGAAGAACAACCCTGTTTTACTGTTTTTGGTATATTTATTTTTATAATATATACTATATGGTTGAATTACTAATATGAGTTTTGGTAATGTTATATATAGGTGGAGTTACATCAATGAATTCCTTCTTGAAAGAGTTCTTTCCCTCTGTTTACGCAAAGGAGTCATCCATCAAACCTTCTGATGATCAATACTGCAAGTTTGATAGCCAGATATTGACTTTGTTTACTTCATCACTATATCTTGCTGCTTTGGTAGCATCACTTTTTGCAGCAACAGTGACCCGAATTTTTGGTAGGCGTACTACTATGCTTTCGGGTGGAGTACTGTTTTGTGTTGGTGCGCTTATCAATGGCTTTTCTCAAAGGATCTGGATGCTTATTGTTGGTCGTTTGTTTCTTGGTTTTGGAATTGGATGTGCCAATCAGGTAAGAATAAAATAATCATGATCCTTATCTCTAATAATCATCATACAAACCAGTTTGTTTGGTATGTAGTTATTTAGATTTGCATCTCTAAGTGCATTTCCATTTTTTTAATATTAAGAACTAAAAGAAATCACTGATATAAAAATCAGATTTGTTAAATCCACATCTGTTTTTTTTTTTTTTTGGTGTGTATGTAATCCATGTGAATGATTTTTGTTTAATCCTTTTTGTGTACATAATCCAATGTTTATGATTATATTGTGTGATTTGTTAATTATTTTTTTTACAGTCCGTGCCAATCTATGTCTCTGAGATGGCTCCATACAGATTCCGAGGTGGCCTCAACATGATGTTCCAATTGGCAATTACAATTGGTATGCTCGTTGCCAATCTTCTGAACTATTTCTTTGCTGAGATTAAGGGTGGTTGGGGATGGCGATTGAGCTTAGGGGGTGCCATGATCCCTGCTATAATAATCATTATTGGCTCATTTTTTCTTCCTGAAACACCAAACTCTTTGATTGAACGTGACCATCATAAGGAAGCCAAAGAGCAACTTTTAAAGATCCGTGGCATTCCTAATGTGGATGCGGAATTCAATGATCTAGTTGCTGCTAGTGAAGCCTCAAAATTAATCAAACACCCTTGGGCTACTATTTTGGAACGCAAGTATAGACCTCAACTCACCATGGCCATTTGCATTCCTATGTTCCAACAGCTCACTGGCATGAATGTGATCACATTTTATGCTCCTGTTTTGTTCAAAACAATCGGTTTCGGAAGCAGTGCTTCTCTTATGTCTGCTGTGATCACTGGTACAGTTAATGCTCTTGCAACCCTTGTTTCAATTTTTAGTGTTGATAAGTGGGGAAGGAGGACTCTTTTCTTAGAGGGTGGTGCTCAAATGTTCGTTTGTCAGGTACACCATACAGCCAATGCTCTCTTTTAATTAGGTCAATTTCTAAGCTTTCATTCATATACAATTGGGTAAAAGTTAGATGCAGACATTAAATTGGGAATTGTACTACGTTGATCAGTGCAACTATATGTTTGGATTATTTAATTGAGTAAAACTTAGGGAATAGTACTACATTGATGCAACTATATGTTTAGATTATTTAATTGAGAACATGCTATATTTACATTTTGTTCTATTTACTTATATTTTGTATATGATCGATATTTGATTGATCAATGCAACCATATGTTTGGATTTAACTGAGAATATATTTTGTTATATTTACTTATATGATATGATATTACATTATCAATGCAACTATATGTTTGGATTTAATTGAGAACATGCTATATTCAATTATATGACATTTGCTTTGTATTTATATGATGTGTATGCACAGGTGATTATTACAATTGCAATTGCTGCTAGATTTGGTATAAATGGGAATCCTGGTGAATTGCCAACATGGTATGCGTATGGATTGGTATTCTTCATCTGTGTATACGTTGCTGGCTTTGCATGGTCATGGGGACCTCTGGGATGGTTGGTACCTAGTGAAATTTTCCCACTTGAAGTTCGTTCAGCTGCTCAGGCTATCAATGTCTCAGTCAATATGATTTTCACCTTTGGCGTTGCACAAGTCTTTACCCTAATGTTGTGCCATTTGAAGTTTGGCCTGTTCATCTTCTTTGCTTTCTGGGTGTTGATAATGAGCTTCTTTATTTTCAAGTACTTGCCGGAGACTAAAGGTGTCCCAATTGAAGAAATGTCTATTGTGTGGCGAAATCACCCTATTTGGGGCAAGTATGTCCCTCCCCAAGAAGAGAATCGCATTGGAGGAAATGTTTAGCTAGGAATAAATTTTGCATACTTGTTTAATATTTCTTGTTTTTATTATTGACAATTAGGCTGCTTTAATTATTCTGTAGGTAAATTTGGTTTGGACAATGAATTTCTTTCCATACTGTTCCTGTTTTTTTACAGACATTTGTGTTGATAAATTTGTTAGTGGTTTTGTGCATGGATATTTATTATTATTTTTTTATATTTATTATTTTTATTTGATATTTATTATTGTTATTTACTTATGGTCCATGGCGAATAATTTTGTAAGCCCATATGTCAATCATAACCCCATTGCTTATAAAAATATTGGATTGGAGAGGTTCCAAAAATTTTCAATCTTAGTGGAATAAATTTTATCTTCTTTGATTCAATAAATTTCTTGCCCCTCTGCTTGAGAAAAAGAAGGCCTCTTCAAATTGGGCCTCCTAGAAACTTTTTTAGGTCGACTTATGGGCACATTGAATTCGTCTCTTCTATACAGTCCCTGTGGGCCCTGAGAAACAGAAGACTACTTCAGATTGGTCCATCTCGAATCTATAGGACTATTTTGAGGAACTGTCTCAATGTTTGGGCCACAATGGAGGCTGATGGTCCGAAAGTAATTTGGGTCTCAAATTAAATCATATTTTTATGTATAACAAACATGGTTTTTCATTATTAATAATTAATAACTTAATAATTATAATATAAACTCTGGTTCTCTTAAGTCTTAATAAAAGGCACTACGTTGATTCTCAAAAAAAAAATAAAAAAAATAAAAGAAAGGAGACAATGTCACTAAGGTGCAAGACTGTAGGTGATTGAGAAAAATTGAAACTTTATAAGGTTGCAACTGTGTAGTTAAAGGTTGTAAATTCTTATTGAAAGAGCCTTGTACTCATTCTCCCTTGGATGACCGCTATAATTTCTACTTCGTGCTCTTTAAGGCATTTTGATTGAAGGATTTGTTTGTCATTACTCATTATTGTATCTAGAATGCACTGTTTTCTACGTTTGTTAGTTTTATCTACCATTCGTTCCTCCACCACCAAGTCTTCACTTTCTTCCACCATTAAATTAAGAGAAACTTTTTTTTCCTCATAGTTTTTCTAGATTATTTGACATGGTCTTTTGCCAAATAATCTAGATGACACTTGTACTAGATGACAAAAGACATACTCCTCAAGAATTCTGGACACTTAGAGGGAATCAAGGCTCAGAGGAGAAATAATAATTGAATAACAGTTTTGATACAAGTTGAATAAAAGATAAAACTACAGTATTTTGGTAAGAACACGCAGGTGAAATTATCAAATTTGAAATTAGTTTTGATATACAATATGAAATCTAAGAGACAAGATGTCAATGACAGGAAGAAAAAAAAAAAAAAGCATACACAATGCATACATAAAATTTACGTGGTTCGATATTGGGCATACATTCACTAGTCGAGCTCCAAATAATCCATTATTGTTGCAAAGTTAACAACTTGTAGAGACTCCAATTAAGGGGTTAATACACATAGAGACACAATTTAATCCAAAAGTTTAAGCTAATGGGTTGACTAAAAAAGTTATATTAGGACTTCAACCAAGTCACTTGTGGTTACACTTTGGCTATTCCCCCCTTTGAATGGAAGATTTTTTCTTAACAATCCAAGTGTCATGCCTTACCATCACCAATAAAGTGCCCTTTACTCAACTATGGGTGGAGGAAACATGGGAGTCTTTCTTGCACAATTATGAGAGTCACTATTGAGTCGGTGGCTTTATTTGGTCAATATTGCTTGACCATGTGTTGCTTGCTTGTAGTCGACAACAAACACTAGTAAACCAAGTCCCACGTGGTTTAGGAATGGAACTAGCAAACCCTTACATGTATATATATATTGAATATTTTACTGCTTTGTCAATTGTGTTGTAGTGAGAAAGTGTAATGCTACAAGACTAGTGCAAATACAATAGGGTGCTCTATTATTTGTGTGAGAGAGTTAAGGGTGTATTTGGGGTTTGGGTCTGTTGAGGTTCAAAATTAAACACAGCCCAAGGCCCAAAGAAAAAAATAACACTATAATGAAGAAAGAAAAGCCCAAAGAATTAGGATCCAAAAATCCATGAAGGAAAAAAGCTTTAAAAAATACACAAAGGAAAAAGGGAAGGCCCAATTGGCCAGAGTTAGTAAGCCAAAGAAAAAGAAGCGAGGGGGAAATCGGGCTAGGATCCTAGAAAATGCTAGAGTCTAAACGCACAACACAGCCCAAATAATACCCTAACGGTTGAAGAGTAAAAAATTGGGTCTCAAGCGCCCAGTCATGTAGTGAGGGATCAAAAAGTATAGAGCAAACATTCATGGACAAAGGAGCTGTATCGCAAGGAACCAAAGATGAAAAAAAAAAAAAGTAGAAGCAGCGAGAAGAGAACTTTCAACCCAGCAGCAAAAGATTCCAGCTATTTGGGAAAAATGACAAGAGTGGAAGGTAGCAAAAAAAGCTAAAATTGTAAAGAGGACCAAATAACTAAGATCGGCAGCCTGAGGGGATCCTGTAAATAGAAAGTCAGCTAGAGACTTTCAGTTTGGTTGAACCAAAAGAAAGAAGCTATGAAGAAAAAGGAAACGACTAGCTCCTGAGCAACTGTCGTAGCATGAGCTTTGAGGGGCAAAAGAGACAAATTATTAGTACACTAAAGCCCTAGAAATACACTCTAAAAGGGAGAGAAAGCCCAGGTTGAGGGATTAGATTTTGGGGAAAAAGAATACCATAACAGAGTTGTTAGAACTCTGTAAAATTCAAGAAAAACAGAGGAACCTCCCCGGTATCCTAGAAAAATAGCCACTATAGCATATACTCGAATTTAAAAGATTCAAACCTTGCAAGGCTTAGAGGTTCGAATAGCCATCAAAGTCTGTAACTTTTGGTCTTATTTAAACCTTGTACCATGTCTTAGTGAGCACACTGTAAACATAATCCAAGAAAAAGTTAATAAAGTTTATCTCATTAACCTTGGACCTCTAACCATTGTTCTGCTATAATACTTTTACTTCCTTTTTTGCATTTTCTTTGCTGCCTTTGTTGTCATTCAATATAGATATTCTTGTTTGTTAGTTTATTTGTATCGTAGGAAGTCTGCCATGTGCACCACTTGGTTCTTAAACAGCCCCATTAACTACGGTGAACCAAGCCCAGTCCACCGTACCACAACTATTTGGCCCAGGATCCTTGGGCCTGTGTGCTAAGAAAAAAAGGCACTCTCACATCTTGGCGACTCCGCTGGGGACTGGGAAAAGAAAAGGGAAGAAACGATCCCTTCGCAGAGCATGCCTCCAAGACCAAGGAATAGCAAAGGCGCTAATATGCCACCCGCGGCCTCTGAGCCCGTGGGAGAAAATAAAGTGGCCTCCAGACAAAAAGGTGAGGTACCTCTGACAGAATAGGAGGTCGCCTCAGAGTAAAGGAACGCAAGGCAAGAGCCAGACCTTGTGGCTCAAATGACTGCAATATTGAAGGATTTGCAACGAGAAGTTCGCCTCCTCAAAGAAGGCAAAACGCAGGAGGTCAGGGACAACGCCCCCCCCCCCCCCTGTGGGCAACCAAGATAGGACCCAGCTAGAGGGAGGGTTGGTAGTTGGGGAGGGGGGGGGGGAATCAAACCCCAGTACCTAACATTGGCGGACGTCAGTGCCCTCCTGGAGCAAGAAAAGGAAAAAATCTCGAGGATCCCCGAGCAATTTTCACGGGATCCCTCATTCCCACCAGAACTCCTTGGCAAGCTATATCCCAAAGGATATGAACCCCCAAAGTTCCATCCTTTTGGTGGGAGAAATGGAAGCATCGTGGAACATGTGAGAAGGTTCGTTCACACCATGGGCCCCTACGCAAGAGACCGAGAGCTGTGTTTAAGAGAGTTTGCTAAATCCTTAGTGGATAGGGCATACATTTGGTACACCACACTAAGACCTGGGTCCATTAAAACCTGGGACGAGATGATGGAAAGATTTTATGCAAAATATTACCTTGGTGAGGACAAGGTCACTTTCCAAAGCCTTCAGATGGTAATGCAGAGGCTTGGAGAGGATCCCGTCCAGTTTATCAAAAGGTTTGAAGATTTGTCTCTAGATTGTTACGGGGACCATGAAGAAAAAGAACTTGTAGAAACCTGCGTATCCAACATGCTCTTCGATTATAGACTCAACCTCGAAAACCTATGCATCACACAGTTCGCTGACCTACTACAAAAAACTAGAAGGACAGCACAAACTATGAGGACGAAAAGGATGCCAGCATCCCAAGCCATGACGGCATCAGTAGGAGAGAAAAGGAAGAGGCCAGACAGAAAGGTGTTCAAAGAGCCACCAGTAATCCCGTGTACCGCAGAAGAATTAAACCACATCCTGGACAAATGGATTGGGGACGAAGTGATTAGACCATTCACCGTGTCCAGGCCACCAAGGGAGGAAGAAAGAAAGAAAGAATCCCTTGTTTTGCAAGATTCATAACTATGTCAAGCACTCCACCAAGGATTGCTGGACCCTCCGTAGACTCTTTCACAAGAAGCTAAGAGAAGGAACTCTGGAACTCACTCAGAAGGAGCCAGAAGTGCAAAGAAACCCTTTGCCCAACCATAAAGGGAAAGGGGTGGTGGCTATAGTGATTCATGGGAATCCAGCAGAAGTAGAAGAACCTGAAGGATCTTTCCACCTGAGCACAGTTAGGACCCTCCAGAAAAATCCCAAGTTTAGGTCACTGTTCAACCAGTTGGGATTTGGGTCAGAAGCAAGGAGGGTGGCTACAGAGTCTCTTATGAGCATAGCAGCAGATTCAGGAATGGAATGTTTTACAATAGAGTCATATGCTAGTCGGGCTTTTTTGGAGACAACCAACGCTATAACCTTTACTAATGAGGACATGGAGGTTGAACATCCAGATCACCGTAGACCCCTTTATCTAATGGCCACCATAAACGGTGTCCAAATCAGAAGAGCATTGGTAGACACAGAGGCATCACTCAACCTCATAGCCCTGAACACCTTGGAAGCCATGGGCCTAGCTGGCAGGAGGATCCTGGGGGCTCCCATGGAGATAACCGGATTCGGGAGATCAGCAGAATCAACTGAGGGATATGTACAACTGGCCCTAAGAGTGGGACCAATAGTAGCCCTGACCAGATTTCATATAATCAACTCAGAGGTGTCCTATCATGTGCTGCTGGGATGGCCATGGCTCCATAAGCACCGCCTTATACCATCCACGTACCATCAATGTGTTAAAGGGAGGTTCAATAAGAAGCCCATAAGGATCCCTGCCAACCATAACCCCTTCAGCTAAAGAGAAGTAAATTTTGTGGAAACAATGTTCTATGATGAGCTAGAACTGGATAATGAGAGTCCCATGCCAGGGGCACCTGTCCTAGAAGAGGAAAAAAGAGGGGGCACTTACGACCTAAGGGACCTCCTGAAGAAAAAGAGACAAAAAAGGAAGCCTAGCACCTCAGGATCTCGAGAATGTGTAGTAGTATGAGAACCCGGAGGAAGGTTGATTTATCATTTATGAAGGTGCGCGGGGCCTGAGTGCATCATGCAGGAAGGTCCTGAACCACCAGAATGTATGGTAGCTCAAGAGGAAGTCCCAGAGGAACCAGCTAAAGAGATACAAATTCAGCCAGAGGAAGAATTAAAGGAAATAGACTTGGGGGTTGAGCTGGGATCTTAGAAACCTGTTTTCATTAGTAGCCAGTTGACGATACAAGAAAATGAGCAATTGGTGACCTTGCTCAAGGAATACATGGATGTCTTCGCGTGGAACTATGATGAGATGCCTGGTCTGGATCCTGGGCTGGTGGTCCATGCTCTTAACGTGGACCCAGGAGTCAAACCAGTAATCCAACCAGCCAGAGTCTTTCACACTGATGTAGAAACTCAGATAACTCAAGAGGTCAAGAAGTTGCTAGCAGTTGGTTTTATTAAGCCCATTCAACATCCCAAATGGCTCTCCAACGTAGTACCTATAAAGAAAAAAAACGGCCAGATCCGTTGCTGCGTGGATTTTCGCAATCTGAACAAGGCATGTCCAAAAGACGAGTTTCCCTTGCCTAATATTGACCTCCTTGTAGATTCAGCTATGGGGAGTTCTATGTTTTCATTTATTGATGGGTATAGTGGGTACAACCAGATTCGCATGGCTGCCAAAGATGCGGAGAAGGCAGCATTCAGAACCCCAATTGGAAATTTTTATTACACGGTGATGCCCTTTGGCCTAAAAAATGCAAGGGCCATTTATCAACGAACCATGACGGCCATCTTCCATGACATGATGCACAAGGAGATGGAAGATTATGTGGATGACATTGTGGTCAAATAAAAAACCAGAACATGACACATTCAGGTGCTTGAACAAGTTTTCAAAAGGTGTAGAGAGTACAAACTACGCATGAATCCCATGAAGTGTGCCTTCGGGGTGTCTGTTGGAAAGTTCCTAGGGTTCCTGGTACATCATAGAGGCATAAGCGTAGATCCAACAAAAGCCACAGCCATTGCCACAATGAAAAGACCGACAACGGTAAGGGCGCTCAAAAGCTTCTTGGGAAGGGTCTCCTACATTAGGAGATTTGTACCAGGATTAGCTTCAGTCACGTGTGGCTTATCCAAACTATTGAAAAAGGGAACTGAGTTCATATGGGGAACAGAGCAACAGGAAGCCTTCCAAAGGATTCAGCAGATCATGAATCATCTGCCCACCCTCTAAGCACCAGTATGTGGGTGGCCTCTGTTGCTGTACTTGGCGTTAAATTCCCAGGCAATAGGAGCTCTGTTGGCACAGGACGATAATGATGAGAATGAGCAGCCTGTCTATTATGTAAGCAGGACATTTAAGGATGCTGAGACCAGGTACTCCAGAATAGAAAAAGCCTATCTAGTGGTTATTTATGCATCCCAGAGACTGAAAAGGTATTTCTCAGCTCACCAGATCCTATTGGTGACTAAGTCTCACCCTATAAAAGCTCTCTTACACCAGCCCCTCCTAATAGGAAGAATAGCACAGTGGTTGGTTTTGCTTTCTCAATATGACATAGGCCTTAGGACCCTCAAGGCTGTCAAAAGTCAAGCCATAGCAGATCTATTAGCACAATTCCCAGGAGAAGAAGAAAGTTCACTAAATGAAGAAATTCCAGGTGAGGCTGTTGTAGTGGATGCCCTAGGAAAGAAATGGACAATGAGATTCGACGGACCAACTACAACAACCTCAAATGGGGTGGGAATTGTACTGAGCTGTGAGGATGGGGATACCATACCTTTGTCTTTCAAACTTGGGTTCTCCTATTCTAATAATGCAGCTGAATATGAGGCGTATTTGACCGGGCTAACTATAGCACTCGGTATAGGGGTAAAGCACATGAGGGTGTTGGGAGACTCCAATCTTGTAGTTTCCCAGGTGAAAGGTGACTTTGCACTGAGAGAACAAAGTTTGGCAGCCTACAGAACTTGGGCGCAAAAGCTGGAGCAAGAATTCCAGACCTTTAGCGTAGAGTACGCCTAGAGGAGTGAAAACAGGTTTGCTTATGCGCTCGCTACCTTGGGATCCCAAGTACCATTTGAAGGAAGGGACACGATGATAAGAATAGCTAAGCAAGAACATTCTATCATCAAAATCCTCCAGAAAGCGTCCCCTGGTAAGTCCAGGTAGTGGGATTGGAGGAGCGAAGTCGAAGAAAAAATGAAAGAGGCAGGGTCTGGGGGAAGTATCAAAGAACTAAAGGAATACGCTCTAATAGAAGGGGAACTATACAGGAGGCTGCTTGGAGGGATCCTGTCTAGGTGTATCAACAAGAAGGAAGGAAAGCTGAGGTTGGAAAAGCTACATGCCCAAGTCTGTGGGATCGCGGAAAAAATCAGCCTATACAGAAGAATGTAGCGCATGGGATACTACTGGCCTAATATGAACAAAGAGGCAGCAGCTATATAGGAAAAATGTCAAGAGTGTCAGTTCTCGATATACAAGGAAGAGGGCTACGCTGTATTTGTTACAGAAGATTGGAGGACTCCCCTCATGGAATACCTGACTCAAGGGATCCTACCAGCCAACAGGACACCGGCGTATCAGCTCAAAAAACTTGCGGTCAGGTACTTCTTGCAGAATGGGATCATATTCAAAAAAGGGTACAGTGGAGATCCCTTAAGATTCCTGGGACTAAAAGAAACTAGAGAAGTAGTTAGGGAGGTCCATTCCGATGACTGTGGAAGCCACCCTGGAAAAAGGAGGCTCTATAAACAGTTACTACTGTTGGGGTACTACTGGCCCACAATGAAGAGCGACTTTGAGGAGCTAGTCAGAACTTGCCACGCTTGTCAAATCCTTGGAGATGCAATCCATACTCACCCAAATGTGTTGCAGGATATGACAACACCATGGCCTTTCTACACCTGGGGACTTGATCTCATAGGGCCCATAAACCCCCCATCCAATGGTTACATATAGATCTTAGCAGCCACCGAGTACTTTACGAAATGGGTAGAAGCTATACCTCTGAAAAAGGCCACTGGAGCAGCCGTAGCCAACTTCGTTAGAGGGCATATCATTACAAGGTTTGGGATCCCCAAGAGGTTGATCAGTGACAACGGAACTCCTTTTATAAACAAAGACATGAAGGGATTAACTGAGGTATATTGCATCAAGCATGGAAGGTCTACACCATACTACCCATAGGGAAATGGCCAAGCTGAGGCCACTAATAGGGTGATGTTGAAAATCCTTAAAAAGATGAAGCATGAGTACAGAGGAAAGTGGAGTGACCACTTGGCAAATGTACTTTGGGCGGCAGAAGCTCTGTGAAGACAGCCACGGGATTCTCACCATTCTCCCTAAGCTATGGAACGGAAGCCATCAGCCTAGTGGAATTGGTGGTTCCCACACCAAGAGTAATACTTGAAGAAAGCCAGGAGGACACAAACAATGAAAAGAGGATAGTAGACCTTGAAGGGGTAGAGGAAGAAAGAGAATTAGCCAGGAGAAGAAGCCAGAGGTACCAGCAAAGAATGACTAGAGCATATGCGCAAGCAGTACGCCCAAGAGCTTTCACTGAGGGGCAGCTAGTACTAAGAACAGCAGAGCATGTGAGGAGGAACCTACCAGGACCCTCCAAATTTGCCCCTAAGTGGGAGGGGCCCTACATTATCAGGGAAGCCCATGATAGTGGGTATTACTACCTTACAAAGGAAGATGAGACAGTCCTAACAGAGCCCATAAATGGGAAATGGTTGAAACAGTACTACGCATAGGAGGAGGGAGGTCTCAGTGCGCCAAGATCCTTTTCTTGTCCACCCTCCAACCTGCTAAGTGTTTTCCAACGTTTCTCTTTGTTTACTTTGAATTATTTGATTAAAGTAATTTTGTTTAGGAACCCGTGGTAGAAGGACACTTTGTGATCCTTAATACCTTTTTGACTTCACTGTGTTCCTCGGATAGTGATTATCTTTCAATGGAATCCTTTATTATTATGTTCCATCCCCTCATGTTATTAAATCCTGAATAAGTCCAAGCATGGGTAGAATTTAAGGGAGGATACCTGGGCACAAAAAAAAAAGAGAACATCTGATACATGACCCAGGACCTACCCCACAACCAGTTTCAAACAATTAAGTTCCAAATACATGACCTAGGATCCGGGCAAATGCTCAAGATACCTAGCCCAGTATTTGACAAAAAACTTGTCAAGTTCATGAACTGAGACAAAAGAAAAGAAAAAAAAAAAAAAAAAAAAAAAAACTACCCAGTGTACTCAGTTCAGTACTTAGTAAAAGGAAAAAAAAAAAAAAAAGAGGGGCTATAAGGGTACCTGGCCCAATACTTACAACAAAACTTGTAGGGACCATGGTCCAGGACTCGATACAAAAGAAAGAACGACAATGCAAAAAAAAAGATCCACATAAGGAAAAGTAGAAGCAACCTTGAAAAAAAAAAAAAAAAAAAAAAAAAACCACAAACACCCAGAAGCAGTCTCAAAAAAAATATACATACAGATCTGTGAAAACCAGAAGTGATGTTCAATAAAAATGGAAACTTATACAAACCCAAATTGTTTATACATATCCAAACCAACTAAAAGGAAAAAAGGAAAAGGCTAAGAAATAAGGCCAGCCAACAAAGAACCATCTGAGGAAATTACAGGGACAGTCGAGGAAGAGAGGACCTTCTGTCTCTTAATCTTCAAATCTTGCAAAGTCTTGTGAGCACGAGCTAGAGCTTCCTCAGTAGCAGCAATCTCAGCATCAAGGCTCTTGGAAGTTTGCCTCTGGAATAGCGCGTGGGCCAATAAATGTAAGTGCTCCTGCAGGAAAGACAAACTGAACTTGGCTTCTAAAAGGTCCTGCACCACTCCCCTCCACTCCAAGAGTTTCTCTTCAGACAAGGAGTCTAACGAAGAACCTTCCAAGGAAATCAGCACAGCACACAGCAGCTCCATCAAAATGTTTCCCAAAAATACACCTCCTCTAAAGCCACTAGTGAAATCCCTATGTCTCTTAAGTAGCCCCTCTAGCAGCGGTAGGCCTTCCATGGGCATAGAAAAGCGTAAGAAGCTACCATAGGAGGAGCCAAAGCGATGAAAGTGACTGGCAGAGAGGCTGTTAAACTCCAGAAGATCAAAATGAGCCAGAAAGGTGGAAAGCCTTGAGATAGGATCTAGAGCGGCCACACCTGGAGTCTTCCCCATCAATGTATCGCCCCCTGTAGGTGCCAAGGAACCTGCAACCCCCTGGACAGCTTGAAAGCTAGCAGCTTGAATGAATCCCACAGCTCCCTCGGGAATCACTAGTTCAAGAGCTCTAACACCTACATCAAGAGGAGAGACAAACTTAGCAAAAAAAAAAAAAAAAAAAAAGAAAAAAGAAAAGACAAAAAAAGGGGAAACCAGCATCATCCTCCTGAAGCGGAGTCTCCTCCTCTTGCTCCTCTGATTTCTTAGAAGACCCTGAGAAAGAGCACATCGTAAGTTGAAGAAAGGGTGAGGAAACCTCAGCAAAATGGCTAAAGGAAGGTAAAGATACAGGGGGCTTCGCCATAACAAAAGAAGAGGGCAGGAAAGAAAGAAAAGAAAGAAGGGGAAGGGGATGCAATAAAGATTGATCAAATGCCCACCTTTGGAGCTCTCTGATTCTAAAGAAGAAGCAGCACCAGAGATAGATCTCACACTGGCTTGGCCTAAAAAAAAAAAAAAAAACCTCAGGAAAGAGAAAAAGGGGTCGTAAAGGAAGAAGGATTAAACACTATTATAAGAGAACAAAGCTCACTCGTTTGTTTGGATAAAAGTGCGCCCCCCAGGGTTTTTGTACTTGACCCTATCTGGGGTAACACAGTTTGTATGGGACTAGGAGTCTGCTCGAATTGGGGATTTTGGAACGCGGGAGGTTCAAGAGCCTCAGGATCCTGGAAGATCTGGATACCCTGCATTGGCTGACCAACCCCTTCAGCAATGCCACCATTAGGGGCCTCCTCTTCCACACCTTGAGACGCCACTACAGCCATTTCTTCCTCCAAATTCCTACCACCCGAAGAAGGAGGAACTTCCTCCTGAAAAAAAGAAGGAGGGGGGACACAGCAGCATGAACAACAAAGCATAAGGACATCACAAATAAACAGCGCTAGAGCAATGGAAGAAGAACAAACGACAGAGAGTACGAATGGAGAAAAAACCATACCACATCTTCACCAGATGATTGGCTTTTGCCTTTCTTGGGGTCCGACTTACGCTTGGATTCAAAAAAAGGAAAAGTCACTCATCAGTTCAAAAAAAAAGGAATGATAACAGCAAACTGCAAAATGAGAGAAGGAAATAGGCCTTGCCCTTTTCTCTCTCTCTACAGGGTCTCCAAGCCTCTTTTGCTTACTACGGGTACGCCCAGAGGGTCCCAAAGAACCATGGACCGAAGTACTCACAGGAACCTGGGAAAAAGAAGACTCTACCTTAGTCTTTACCTGGGTCCTTATGGCCGAAGGTTGTTCAACTTCTTTTTCCTCAGAAAGCACCAACTGTTTCTGGGATTTTCCAATCTTCCTCTTTTTCGTTTCAAGGCCAATACCTTCTGCACTTCCTTTAACTTTAGCCTCTTTCAACTTTCCTGCTTAATTACTTTTTCTCTGCTCATACCAACGAGGGTACCAGCACTTATAACCTCCACCGCCCCTTTCTTAATTGGTACCCCAACAGAAGCACCAACAATAAGGTCACATCCTGACCAAGCTTCTGGGAAATCTTGCGTGTAAGTCACCCAACCTCCCCTAAAAGCATGCCACTTCGCAAAACCTGTCTTACTACTCACAGCAGCAGATACAATGCCAGCAGTGGGTAAAGACAAACGTTTGTTAGATACCTTAGCAGAAGAAATGGCAGGATTGGGAACTCTTCCAATTGCGCTAGAGCCAACATAGTCAGCAAAGGATTTTTGCACCCTTCTCCAATAGCCGTCATAACCACTAGAAGCAAAAACCCCTGTCTGGGAATTGGGAATTGCGAACTGAGGGCTCCTCTGCGACCAATAAGAGAAAGCCTGGAGTCTCAAAAAGGGGTCCAAAGAAGGGAAGGATGGAACTACGTCATTGAACACTGGGGGGATATCCTGATCAAAACCAAATTGCCGGAGTACTCAGTGTGCCGAGTAATGAGTATACCTGGGACCGCTTGAAGATGGTACAGGAAGCCAAGAAGGACTAATACAAGCTAGGTAGGCTAAACTGCCCTCGTCACCACGACGCAAGTCAAAGGTATTTCCTGTAGAAGTAAGAAAGGGAGATAATACAGAATCATAAACAAAACCAGGGCCAAACTCTTGGGGAGAACGCCAATGCAAATGACCTGCCTGGTCAAACAGCTTAACCAAGTTAAGACTACCGCCTTTTAAGCTGAGCCAACAGAAGAGAATAGGGTGGCTGTCAGTCGAACTGCTGCAAAGACCTTTAACCACATCAGGGGATCCCTGGAACTTATCTTTTACAAATTTCAAATTTCTACACCTTGCTAAAGTCACCGAAGAACGATCCCACATAAGTACTTGGAGGATGGCGCAATGAAGAGAAGAAGTAATCGCATAACAAGAGTCACCCTTGGCCTCATCTCCATGAAGCTGATCCAGTTGAGAATAAACATGGCCCAAGAACATAGGGGCTAGAGGATATTGAGCCCCCTTAGCCAAACTAATTGCCAATGGAAAAAGAGCAGACTTGATCCCATGCCCAGGGAACTCACTAAATAGAAACTTGTTGAGCCAGAATGCAAGGAACCCAGCCCGCTTGACTTCCTTGTCTTTCTCGCGTGAAAGACTCATAACCCACCGACCCATCCTGGCTGGTTTCCCATCGGAAGAAGAAGTACGCCCACCAAAATGAGTAAACAACTTCTCTTCGACCTTGAGGTCCTCATCAGAAAGGTTAATGTCGAAGGGATTTTCATCCCCAAGCATTGGAAGGAGTAAATTGTTGACCATATCTTCCAAGGTAACAATCAATTCACCAACAGAAAAAAGAAAGCTGTGTAAAGTGGGGCACCAGCGGCATACCAGATGCCTGAGACCCTTGGCGTCTCTAAAACCCTCGAGGTTCCTAGAGATCGCCACTGCTCTCAGGATGCCAGTGTGCTCCAAACGACCCACGAACTCCTCGTCAGAAAGCTCCTTATTCACCCAAATGGGCCAGCCTTGGATCTTCCCAGTGACGAAATCGAAAAAGATGGGAACCGCCTTTCGGAGTGCCCGCCTGATCTGGAGATCAAAAATCTCTCTAGGGTCTGGGACTTGAGCGGAACCAATGAAACCTGCTTGTCTAGAAAATACCCAGGCGTGAGTGGATGAAGGGGCTTCACTATGGGACACCTGAGAAAAGAACAGACTAGGGGTGTACCAGGGGTCTCGTAAGGGCAAGGCAGAGCGCCTGTGACCTCATGAGACCCGCTTTGAGCAGAACTAGAGGAGTCCTCGCCTTCAAAAGGGCTGGGAGTACGCTCTCTTCTTTTACGAGAAGAAGAGGAAGCCATTGAAGCAATGGGTGTGATGGAAGTACGAGGAAAAAAAGAATGGAGAGTGGCAGACTGATTGGAAGAAAAGAGGAAAGAGACCAGGGATGGAAGGTTCATAGAAATAAAGAGATTATGCGAAGTAAGGACACAAAAAGCAGTTGGAGTAGACACTATGTGGGAAGACGCGCCAATTGCCAAAGATTTAATTCAAAGAGGAAGGAGTTATTAGCAATTATTAATGTAAGTTACGAGGAACGTAAAAGTAGGTGAAAGAAGTTTTATCCTACAACTCGACTGTCACATCCCATGTAAAAAAAAAAAAAAAAACAAGCTACAAAAAAAAAAGGGGAGAAGGTCAGGATATCTGAAGAAGGATCAAGACAGAAGGATCCTATAGAAACTCAACTACTCACGCGTGGGCTGTAGGCAACCCACGAGCTCGGGGGGCTAAATGTTGAGGTTCAAAATTAAACACAACCCAAGGCCCGAAGGAAAAAATAACACATTGGGCTATCCTATAATGAAGAAAGAAAAGCCCAAAGAATTAGGATCCAAAGACCCATGAAGGAAAAAGGCTTTAAAAAATACACAAAGGAAAAAGGGAAGGCCCAATCGGCCAGAGTTAGTAAGCCAAAGAAAAAGAAGCCAGGGGGAAATCGGGCTAGGATCCCAGAAAATGCCAGAGTCCAGACGCACAACACAGCCCAAATAAAACCCCAACAGTTGAAGAGAAAAAAACTGGGTCTCAAGCGCCCAATCATGTAGTGAGGGATCAGAAAGTATAGAGCAAACATTCATGGACAAAGGAGCTGTATCGCAAGGAACCAAAGATGAGAAAAACAAAAAAGTAGAAGCAACGGGAAGAGAACTTTCAACCCAGCAGCAAAAGATTCCAGCTATTTAGGAAATATGACAAGAGTGGAAGGTAGCAAAAAAAGCTGAAATCTTAAAGAGGACCAAATAGCTAAGATCAGCAGCCTGAGGGGATCCTGTAAATAGAAAGTCAACTAGGGACTTTTAGCTTGGTCGAACCAAAAGAAAGAAGCTATGAAGAAAAAGGAAACGACTAGCTCCTGAGCAACTGTCGCAGCATGAGCTCTAAAGGGCAAAAGAGAGAAATTAGTAGTACACCGGAGCCCTAGAAATACACTCTAAAAGGGAGAGAAAGCCCAGGTTGAAGGGATCAGATTTTGGGGAAAAAGAATACCATAACAGAGTTGTTAGAACTCTGTAAAATTCAAGAAAAACAGAGGAATCTCCCCGGTATCCCAAAAAAATAGCCACTATAGCATATACTCGGATCTAAAAGATTCAAACCTTGCAAGGCTTAGAGGCTCGAATAGCCATCAAAGTCTGTAACTTTTGGTCTTATTTAAACCTTGTACCATGTCTTAGTGAGCACACTGTAAACATAATCCAAGAAAAAGTTAATAAAGTTTATCTCATTAACCTTGGACTTCTAACCATTGTTCTGCTCTAATACTTTTACTTCCTTTTTTGCATTTCTTTGTTGCCTTTGTTGTCATTCAATATAGATATTCTTGTTTGTTAGTTTATTTGTATTGTAGGAAGCTTATCCTATGCACCACTTGGTTCTTAAACAACCCTATTAACTGCGGTGAACCAAGCCCAGTTCACCGTACCACAACTATTTGGCCCAGGATCCTCGGGCCTGTGTGCTAAGAAAAAAAGGCACTCTCACAAGGTCTTGTGAGAGTGCTTGTGTGCTATTATTGTAATTTCCTTATTTTATAGTGGAACTTTTTTTGTTGCCGCTGATGGATGTAGGTAATTGTTGAATTACACAAATTCCTGCGTTTATTTTTCTTTCTCGTCTTTAATCTTGTGCAAGTGGGTTTATTTTCACATTTCACAACAATCACCGACAATAACTAGTAAAAACTTTACTCAACCATGTTTGAAATTGACATAGGACTTTTCCTCATTCTACTGGGTGGGATCCATTAACTAAGACTTGCTTAGTTGAACCATCAGCTCATATACCACTTGTTAGGGGAGGTAACACAATGAGGACTCCAATTGAATGGTTAATATGGCATATAAGAACATCATTTGACCCAAAAAGTTTGAACTAGTGAGTTTGGGCATAATTATGTTATATTGATCATTCATTCTTGTTATTTGTATTTATTGTGGAACTTTGCTACTTAACTAACCATACCATTCACATGTGAATATTCAAACAATTATAAACATCAAGTTATAACTGTCTTCTACTCAAGTTTTATCTCACAACTTAAGCTTACACAAACAACTTTGAGAAATACGAGATTACTTTTTTAGGAGTTTTACAAACCCAAACTTCACCGCAATGAAATCTTCTAAATTACTTGTTGAATGAAATCCCCCAACACTTTTGAATCGCTAGCTTCAATATGTTTTAATGGCCACAGTAGGAGGAAGAACTAAGAAGAGCTCATACCCAAACGCTTATATCTCCTTCTATTGTGTCCCTTCTTTGCTTATATCAGCTATGTGTATATGTGTGCGGCTGTAAATTACTAAATTCTAGCACCTTGACCTTTAAAAGACTTGGGAATATGGGTACGAAATAAGTAAAAGCCTTATGTACCTGGATCAAATAAGGCCCAACAATTTCCACAAAAAATAAAAATAAAATAAGGCCCAACAATGAGAAATATGTCAGCCTACCTGGTTCAATTTTGGACCAATTTTTCAAAACCAAAAATCTTTATCAAACTAGAACCAAATAAAAACTGATCTGTGATTTAAGAAAAAAAAATGGTGTACTGAGATTATGGTCAATTCTTGTGGATTGACTTTTATAAATTGACTGTATGATTACTAACATTTATCGACAGGATGTCCAAATTTAGAAATATATCCAAAATGTGAGTTCAATACCCAGATATATGTAATATGTCCGATGTGGAAGGAAATGACATGAGACTATTAGATAAAGGTTACTTACGTTTAGTCAAACAACGATAAGGCTTTTATTCCGTCCTCTTATAAGCTTTTCCCCAAACAATCTTGCAATAGGAAAGCCATCCTTCAATGGATCTAAATATGTCAAAATCAAAGCTTATAAATTTCTTCACAGAGAAAAGTCAGAAAACATTGCCAATATCTTTTCGTACCTCATAAGGAATTAAGGTTATTACATTACATGGTTGAAAATCTTCTCCTAAACCGAAACAGAATCTTTCTTCTACAAATTGATAGAAGAATAATCAACAGTTTCTTAGCAATAAAAACTAATAAAAACTAAAAACGGTCATGCTACGTTTGAGGATTCCTTTTTCTCTCTACAGCAAGATATTTCACTATACAACCACTGTTCACTAGACTTTGAGGTTGACATAATTTAGAGTAAACATTACGGTTTCTAGAAAGAAATTATCATTCACATTGGCATAATTGACATCTATATATATGTTTCAAAGAAATGTCTCCATATTTACCAACCGTTGATACCAATTGCCGACACAAACTCTTTATTACTATTTTTCATTAAAATTAATTTTAATGATGTATTTTCTGATACACCATAAAATATGGAGGTTAATTATAATCTATTATTTTTAAAAAATATTTTTATGTAATTTTCAAAATTTTAAGATTTTATTTCTTTAATCTATATATATTCTATATATAAAACTGAAGCCTTTGGAGCTCCAATAATTTTCCATGTGACTACTATTTTATTTTTATTTTTATTTTAGATTTTTTTTACTTTAAGTTTTATATCTTATATATTTATTATTTATCTTCAACGTGTAATTATCTTATCAATTTTTACAATAGTTTAGTTTAAGTAAAACTCTATTAGATATATGTTTCAAGAGCTTGAAAATTTTATTTCAATTAATATTCTATACAAAAATTTCAACAAATATAAACCCCTGCTAAGGTCTAAACCCTTCTAGTCAACTTAGAGTCTTAATATGATACTTTTTATTTTTTTGATAGGAAGAGTCTTAATATGATACTTCATCCAAAATTAGTTTTTGGGAGCCTTTAAATTGGATGGAAACCTCTCAAACTATTGTAGAGTTTTAGTTTAGTTTAATTATCTTTTCTTAGAATATGATAATTAATTAATGAAAGAAAAAATATTGTCTCACTTATAAAAGTGCTTAAACTATATATTTTTTTATTCTTTATCATCAAGCTTTTTTTTATTTATGTTAGTGAGATTCTTAGTTTGAACACAAAATTTTCATTTAACAAAAAAAAAAAAAAAATTGTATTAATTAAGTTAACTAGAATACACTTTCTTACACTATCATAAATTTTTGTTTTCGAGAAAGTCTAACCGATTCTTCTTTTAAAAAATTAATCATCAAAAAGTAAAAATTGATGCCGACTATGAACTCTATGTCAAAATGCATGTTGGCATAGTGCATATTCTAGATGCGGTTTTGACTGATAAATTGCTATTTAGTTATATATTATCTCACTTATAAAAGTGCTTAAACTATATATTTTTTTATTCTTTATCATCAAGCTGTTTTTTATTTATGTAAGTGAGATTCTAAGTTTGAACACAAAACTTTCATTTAACAAAATAAAAAAAAGTATTAATTAAGTTAATTATAATACATTTTCTTACGCTATCATAAATTTTTGTTTTCGAGAAAGTTTGACCAATTCTTCTTTTGAAAAATTAATCATCAAAAAGTAAAAATTGATGCCGACTATGAACTCTATGTCAATATGCATTTTGGCATGGTGCATATTCTAGATGCGGTTTTGACTGATAAATTGCTATTTAGTTATACAAGGCACATACTTATCCTTTCATTTAAAATGACAATGATTCTTGCACTACTATTCCAAGATTTTTCTTTCCACGTTCATACTAGAGCTACTTCATAGGTCTTAATAGTTGAAGAGTTTTTGGAGTAAACAGTACAAAGGGATCCATATATCTTGATTTATTAGAGGAATTGGTCTTTCATTTTTTGGCCTTAATCACGGAGATTATGACAATTGCTAAAGACTAGACTTTTAGTGCTTGCTTGAATGAAGGAGTGAAGGACTAAGACTTTATATTGATGACAATTTTGACACGAGCCACAGACCACTTGGTTCGTGGCAAGCTCTCATTGCTAAATTGGCTTTGCAAGGTTAAATTTTAACACAACTACCTCCAAAATCCAAATGTGCTTAATTGTCTTAGGATTTTGATCTTTGATTGATGTGTACTAATAAAAGGGAGCACGTGATTCTCACGCTATACGCTTTAGCTGCCGCTATAAGAGAACTACTAGTGTGTCAATAATTAATAAGTTCCACACGTGGAATTCTTCTTTCACATGAGGAACTTTTTAAAGGAGAAAAGAATATTCCACGTATGAAACTATACTTTGGGGGAAAAAAGTCTGCCGAAAAAATGTGACCAGTAATAATCCAGTAATAATCCATTAACTCCCTTGTTTCGGTGCAACCATATAATGTGACTAGTACTACAAACAAAAGAAGCTGGGCTCTATTTACCTATTAGCCCATAGGCCATATCATAGAGAACTTATAATTAATTTCAAGTAGACAAGGTTGGGACTGTGTGTTTTCTTGCCCCAATTATGACGTCACAGAATGTTTGGAGGAGAAAAGAATTATTGACTTATGTGTAAGGGATAAATAATTACTCAATATTTATCACATTAGAGTTATGTGAAAGAAGTTGTAATCTTAGAACTAAGTGTGTTCACCAAACCGCAAAAATCGCATTAAAATAATTCACAAAATGACATAATCGCATTGCCACTGCAGCTAATAGTGCAATGCACTGCACTGTGCAGTGCAGTTTACGATTTTATAATAAGAAAACCGCATAAACTGCACCGCACCCTCTATATATTAATATATTTATTTTTTAATATTAAATATATTATTAATAGTTTAATAACCCTAGTTTTCAACCAAAAAAAAAAAAAAAAGTTTAATAACCCAAGTAAGAGTTGATTAGAAAAGTCAACCCAAAATAGAGAAAAACTAACTCAATAGTATAAAATTTTGCCCAAAACAAAGGGAAAAATCAGTTTTTGGCTAAGCAAGAAAAACCCAAAATTTGAAAAATATACTAGTTTCAAACTACATCTTATATGTTACATCACACATGTAACCACAAAAATGAGGTACGGTGTGGTTATGGTTTTGGCTAAACTTTAAACTACACTGCACCGCATTGCACATGTGACCGCAAAAATGAAGTGCGGTGTAGTTATAATTTTGGCTAAACCGTACTGCAAAATGCAGTGCATAAAATAGCCCAAAACTGCACTGTATCATGAACACCCTCTACTTATAATCACTCTTTCTTAACAGTAACTTTAAGAACAAGGTATTTTTTTCATAACTCTAATGTGTTATATTGTGAGTAGTTATTTATCATTTTTAAATAAATCTACTATTTTTCTTCCACTATTCATAAACAATCACATTAAGTTGTGACAAAAAAAGAGTTGTGGTTCTAATTTTTTTTTTTTCTTAAGAATTTTAAAATTAAAAAAAAATGGAAAAAAAATAATAAAAAGGGGCAACCAGAATGGCTTGATTACCCGAACATTGGAATAGTATAGTAGTATCATATTTATTGGGTTTGGGTCTTCATGCAGTAGAATCGATAATCCATAGATATTATCCCAACCTCATGAGTGCACTAGTGGACATTGAAACAGGCGTGCTCCTTAAGTGCATGCAACTAGCTCCATATTACTGTTTAATTGGCGATTAGTTTCTTGTTCTACATGTTTAATTTCTTCTTAGGACATTAATTCTTGTTTGAATTTTTGTTATGTCTGTGCACTTTGTCATATTGAGAGAAGAAGATGGAGGTAGAGTTGAAGGCGAAGACAAGGGTTTGGACAAAAAGAAGAGTCGTATACGAAGAATGCCTAACAAGCTAGGGCAAGTGCACGTACACCTTTGCCACCGCCCCATGAATAGGCTTTTGTTTTTAAAGTTTCAGCCGCACCATCATGAAAGCCACAGCCGACCAGCACCAAAGATAAACATTAGGGCGTAGCCTTACCCTATCATACCGATAACATTTTAAATGTAATCCACTCCAATATTTATGCTGTCAATAAACAGCCTCCCACCAAAAACAAAAACAAAAATAGTCAATTCAAAAAGGACAATATGTAAGTCGACCAAGGCAGCAAGAATGCCGTTCTCTTTTGTCCTTTGCTTGTTTAACTAAGTTCAATGTTATGGAATAGGGACAATATTTCACAAAATGTGAACGTCCTAGGAAGAGCAGCACTTTTGTTGGCAATTATTGTGTCGCACCACTTCAAAATTAATCAGTAATGAGAAAAATAAATTCAAGTTTTTTTTTATTGTATTTAAACATTACGCTTTGTAAATGCGCTTTTAAAATAGTTATAAGGAATTGAATTATAATTTTCAAAAAATTTTCATATCAATTCCTATGCGATCACAACTGATTGAAATAGTAGATGCCTACTTATTTTTACATTCTTCTAATACTTTTTCTTTACTGCTCATCGGTCATTTTAGAATCACATCATCAACTGTTCGGAAAAAGTAGTACAGTATTAAAAAAATTATATTTCTAAACTTATTATTATTTAATTAATTCCCAAAAAAGCTTTGAATTTTATAACATTGTTAAAAGAATGAGAATAGACTCCCCAAACGCGTGGACCCTGCGCATAAATTAAATGAACAAAAAGCGATTTAACAAAAAGTAAAGGCCTGGTGTGGGATTTTTTCTATTAATAAAAGTCTTATTTAATCCTCCCCTTCATTTAATCAGTTACAGTTTTTAAAAAAAAGTTTCACTTAATCTTCTTACATGTTCCCGATATACTGAACATCAAAATTTAACATTCCTCTGTCCAACCAATGTAAATTAGGGTCATTTAAGGTTGTGTTTAAATGAATAATTTGAATTTTTTTTGAAACTTTTATAATTAATGATGGAATTTAGTTTGATACAAATTTTAATCCTATCAATTTCAATTTTAATTGTTACATGAATATATTTAAAAAATTAAGAAATTAGAGTGTCTCCTACTTACTGACAATAATCGTGATGAGTGATTATAATGGATAGTGGTAATGGTGGTAGTAACAATAGTGACAACAACAATAAAGAGCAATAATAGTTGTGGTGGTAACAGTGACAACAACAACTATGGTAACTATGTAACCGTTTGGGCTCCGCGTCCACGTTTATAAGTTCACGTTTTTTGTTTTTTTTTTTTTTTTTGCCCGCATTTGTTGACTTTGGGAAGACAATTTTTACTGTTATGAACAGTGTATACACTGTTGTACTACAATAGTGACAACAACAATAAAGAGCAATAATAGTTGTGGTGGTAACAGTGACAACAACAACTATGGTAACTATGTAACCGTTTGGGCTCCGCGTCCACGTTTATAAGTTCACGTTTTTTGTTTTTTTTTTTTTTTTTGCCCGCATTTGTTGACTTTGGGAAGACAATTTTTACTGTTATGAACAGTGTATACACTGTTTACACACTGTGCATACACTGTTCACATATTAAAAAATATTAAAAATGGGTCCCACGATACTATTTACACATTTAAATATTATTTTGTTATAGTGTTTTCAGTTTTCAGTTTTCAATTTTCAGTTTTCAGTAACAATAAGTTCAATCCAAACACACCCTATATAAAAAATAATGATAATAGTATGGAAATAACAATGTTGATGTTTTGGTAAATATGTCAAATGATAGATTTTTCTTTGTTTTTTTAGAATAACTATTTATCTTGTTGACCAAAACAAGGGTAATCTTCCTTAGAAATTCTCAAATTACAACAAAGTAAAGTTTGATAACAAACTGACACGGAATAAAAATTTTTAATTGTGCACTAACTCCTTGTAGACCATAAGCATCAAGTCAAGCTCTCATTATCAAATTTGAAAGGAGTTTAAAACCGCCCTGTCCTTTATTCCTAATCCGTTGACACAAAAAACCACCCCCCCAAAACGCCTTTCATCTCTCCGACAGAGCGATAAATAAATATGTGCCCACAATTTAATTGCAGAATATGAGGTTAAAAAACTTATCATCAAACGTAAATATCAACATCAATACGAGAGTTCGGTGAAGCCTATATAGTCACATTAAAAGAAGTTTCAACACCCACAAAAGTTTCAACGCATTCCGTGTGCTCTTTTTTCTGTCCGTGTGTTATGTATTTGCTGTCTTTCTCTTGCAGGCCAAACAGTGACAAAATTCGGTCATAAAAGGACGCTCGAAGGCTTCAGAAGAATCCACTACCAACTTCGAAGTGGAACTGGTATCACAAGTCACAACCCCCCAATTCCTTGCTATTTAAGGCCATTTTAGACAGTACAACATTCTACTAACTCGATCTCTCACCCCAAGTAAATCCCACTCTTTTATTTTTTCTTTCACATTCCCAAACACCCTACACCTGTGTGTGTTTAAAAAAAAGTCCAAATCCATGTGCCGGTATCCTTCTCCTCTAACTTCCTGTGGAAGCAATTCAGACCAACCAATCCTAATTGCCTCAACCAAACTCCAAGTGCCCGACATGCGCACCCCTTTGATCCCCAAAACCCCAACACATGTACCTGAACATGAACATGAACATGAACATCAAAATCAACAAGAGCCCCAGAAGACCCATCTCTCTCTTGCTGTCTCGGAAGCCAACTGCATAGCCAGGATAGCTTTTCCAATGGTATTAACAGGTCTATTACTCTACTTGCGCTCCATGATCTCCATGCTCGTTCTCGGTCACCTAGGTGAGCTTGCTTTAGCCGGTGGTTCTCTCGCTATTGGTTTTGCTAACATCACTGGTTATTCTGTTCTCTCTGGCCTTGCCATGGGAATGGAACCCATCTGTGGTCAAGCCTTCGGAGCCAAAAGATTCAAACTTCTTGGCCTTACCATGCAAAGAACGGTGATTCTGCTTCTATTTACTTCAATTCCCATTTCTTTTTTATGGTTCAACATGAAGAAAATTTTGACCTTTTGTGGTCAGCAAGATGATATAGCAACCCAAGCTCAATCTTATATTCTCTATTCTCTTCCGGACCTTCTTTCACAATCTCTTTTACACCCTATACGAATATATCTCCGATCACAATCCATAACTCTGCCTCTAACATTCTGTGCAACTCTTTCTATTCTTCTTCACATTCCCATCAACTACTTTCTTGTTTTTGTACTCAATCTTGGAATTAAAGGCGTTGCTTTAAGTGGTGTTTGGACCAACTTCAATCTGGTAGGATCATTAATCGTATATATTATCATCTCCAAGGTGTACAAGAAAACTTGGGTTGGAATTTCAACAGAGTGTTTCAAAGGTTGGAAATCTCTATTGAATTTAGCCATTCCAAGCTGCATTTCAGTTTGCTTAGAATGGTGGTGGTATGAAATTATGATTTTACTATGTGGGTTATTACTCAATCCTGAAGCAACCGTTGCTTCCATGGGAGTTCTGATTCAAACCACGGCTTTGATCTACATTTTCCCATCTTCTTTAAGCTTTGGTGTGTCAACAAGGGTTGGAAATGAACTTGGTGCCAACAATCCAAAGAAGGCAAGACTAGCTGCGATTGTAGGCCTTTCTTTCAGCTTCACGTTGGGATTTTCAGCATTGGTTTTTGCTGTAACGGTTAGGAAGATATGGGCAAGTATGTTCACACAAGACACCGAGATTATTGCTTTGACATCTATGGTTTTGCCCATTATTGGACTTTGCGAGCTTGGAAACTGTCCACAAACAACTGGTTGTGGTGTTTTGAGAGGAACAGCTCGGCCTAAATTGGGTGCTAACATAAACTTGAGTTGTTTTTACCTTGTGGGAATGCCAGTTGCAGTGTGGTTGAGTTTTTACGCAGGGTTTGATTTCAAAGGACTTTGGCTAGGCCTTTTAGCCGCGCAAGGGTCATGTGTTGTGACCATGTTGTTTGTCTTGTGTCGAACCGATTGGGAACGTCAATCCCAAAGAGCTAAGGAGCTTACTGAAACTACTACCACCATAGATGATGACAACCAAGAAGCTGAGAGATTAAAGGATAAAACACAGGATTCTTGTTTCAGTTCTTTGGATCATAACGTAGAGAGTCATAATTCACCGGTTTGATTTTCTCTTCGGAACTCACAAATTTTTGTAGTAGCATTTCTCTCTCCAGTTGTACATGCCAACTTTTGTATTAATTTATTGTCACGTTGTATTTCCTATATTTAAATATTAATTACATAAATTTATTTTATACTAATATCCAATGTTAAATTGTTAATTTGACGAATTAAACAAATGATTTGATGAATTAATACTAACCAAACTAAAGTTAATTTCATGTAAAAAAATCAAATATCTTGATTCAAGCATAAAATTTAACAAAACAAAATGAAAATTTATTATTCTTTTAGATAGGATTTTTTTTTTTTAATTTTTAAAAATGATTGGAGTTTTACTTTATCTTGGATAAAGTGATGTATCCTTGAGTAAAGTTATAATTTAATTTTCAATTTTGATTTTTGTGTTAAAATATAGATAGAGATTTTTTGATGTGTAGGTTGTAGTCATGTGGGAGAATAGGTAGCTAATGTTAAAAATCTACCATGTAGCATATTGGTTTATAAAAATTAAAACCTTAAAAAAAATTTTGACAAAGTTTAGTTACAAAATTGATTGTAGTCTAAGGTTACAACCTTACTTAATAAAATAAATATTACTATATGTATTGAAAATCTAACTGTTGAATTGCATGTTTTTTATGCTCTTATTATACATGACAAATTTTGTGTCAATCAAACATTACCTACTATATAATCTTTAAGTTTATATTATTATGCATAATTTTAAACTACAAAAATTTGTAATTTAAACAATTTATTGATGACATAACTATTGATCTTTAATTTTCTAGAAATTTTATAGTACGAAGAGTATATAAGAAGAAGATGTAATCCAATAGTAGATTTGTCAAAATTCACCTCCAATAAAAAGATATTGAGTAAGGTTGTAGCCTTAAGTTATAATTAATTTTGTGACTAAACTTTGTCTAACATTTTTTGCCACAAATAATTTACGATTTTCTATTGGTCTAATATTTTGGAAACTTTTTTAGAGTTGAAAAAAATAATGCACAATCCTTTTTTATCTTTTAAACCAATTATTATCATACAATTTTAGAAAATGCTAAAGGTAATATTAAATCATACAAATTAATGTGACAATGATTGGATTAGTGGGTTTCAACCCCCTAATAAATAAGTGTTTGATTTTTTATATATATTATTGGTGAGAAATTAGTTTATAAGCTTTATGAAATGAACTATGTAAATTCTTAACAGTCTTCTACAATTTTGGGTCTATTTGTGATGGTGTTCCTTTTTTATAAAGGGGAATAAAACTTTTTTAATGCTGGCCTTAGGCCTAAGACTTGAGCCACGACTGAAAGTTTGGATAAATTATCATTGTTATCCCTAAAATTTAATGTTTTACCATCTATCTATAATTATAATTTTCTTCTAAAAAAAAAAATCTATAATTATAACATATATTTTACTCAAAAAAAAAATTATAAAAAACTGAAGATATTTGATTTTTTATAGATCTTATAATATTTAACCACATAAACTTTTAAGGTATCACAATTTTACACATCATAATTCTTACATATATTTTTAATTGAATTTAAACTCTATTCCATATTTGAACTCTCCACTAAAATCTTGGCATATTATATTTTCTTTAAATGTTTGAATATATACTTTCTACATACAAACATTATCATTTATTGACTAATATCAAAATATGTGTTTTCATATACAAACACTATCCTAATAAATGCCCAATATTAAAATATATGTTTCCATAAACAAACACAATCATAATAAATACTTATTAATAATGTAATAATTATTATAATTATCAAATTTCATATATAGATAAAATAATAAATAAAAAGAAAAGAATCATATTAGATTACTTTTCTATGCACTAAATGAGTTACCAACTAGTAATATATATAAAATCGAATACATTTGGCTTTTACCTAACCTCATGATATTTTGCCATATAAGCTTTTAAGGTCTTACAATTTTATATGTCTATGTGTACATATATTAATTAATTACTTTAAATTTTATTCTATATTTAAACACCCAATTAGACTATTAACATATCATGTCTTTTGAAAATAATAATAGAATAAATAGTTGCATATAAAACACAATAGATTAAATAAATTTCAATTAATAATTAAATACCTAAATAATTAATAATAACAATAATTATATATTTAATAGTTCCATACAAAACACAATAGTAATTGTGAGGGCCTGCCATCTAGAAAGTGCTATTAAAACTGTATATATATTGGGCCTGTGATTCAATGGCCCAATTTGAGGATGGTCAACTGAAGATCATAATGGGAAGGAAATCAGAGGAAGAGATAAAAATTGTATATGATAGTCCAAAATATGTCCAAGGTGGAAAGTCACCTTGGAGATGTAGATCCGAGGTGACTTAAGCCTTCTTATCATCCTGGACATTCTTTAAAATTGCATCATAATGGGGAATTGGAAATTGGATAAGGGATGAGCAAAGAGAGACAACAAATATCTTTAAAAGCTGCTACCTCCACATTAAATGCCTCACAACTAACTCTCTGGCTGCATTAATGTGGAGGTGATACCTGAACAGTGGCTAAGCAGCCTTACAGCTACTAGTTGAGGGTTCTGTGAGGGGTTGGATGGGACAAGAAGGAGTTCCTAAAATCTAACCTATACGTGTATAGTGGAAATGATAACAAAATTGTAGTATATAACATGGAAAGATGGCTAAAGGAAAGGGGGACAGAGATCATTAAAGAAGAAAAATCTTTGAGAACAATCCACTGAATATTAGTAATTGTGTTTATCAATAAGGTAATATAACCTAGCTCCTCCAATCACGCCGAGGACCGTTATTTTCTTATCTTTTTTACGTTTAATACTCTCAATATTGTAATCATGATGAGCTTTCTTCTGGAATAGAAATAGTTCTTTTACCCACTTTCTACAAATTCATTGTTTGGGCTTATTGGACTGGAATCCAATCCTAATTTGGGTCCATCCCAGATTCGGTCCTTACAGTAATGAATACTCATTAATATTTATCATAATGATAAAATTTCATATTTAATAGTATTTCATACACAAACACAATTATAATAAATGTCAATTAATGACTATAATAATATCAAATTTCATATTTATATACAAAATAAAAATAGAGAAAATCATATTTTTATTAAAATTTCTTGTGCATTCCATGGATCACTAGCTCGTTTTAATTCTTAAATTATAGTATTTTTATCAAGTTGATTCTTTCATCCATTGTCATTTATAAAATTGCAGTGAATTAAATTTCAATAAATCGTTGCCACATAATATATCGGTGATCACTAAACTTTACATTAGTTTTATAAACTGAATGGAAGGACCAATTTCACAAAAGTACAATGATAAAAAAAAAAAAAAAAAAAAAAAAGGAAAAATGTAACAATTCACTTTGTGGACGACCTAATTGTTTCGATTTTGAATAATAATATATAGATGCTTCGGCGGGATTTCACTCGTTTCCCAATAAGTCGATAGTAAAATAGATTATCCTTCATAAAAAGCAAAGGTAAAATAGATTATCCACATTTTGATTCCAACACGATTCCTAATTAAAAATAATAATACTAATAATGAATTAATTAAGTATAAACAACGACAAAAAAATCGAGAGTGGACCCAGACGCTATAATGCGAGTTGGATTTGCTGTGCATGTTGTTAAGGAAATGGGCCTGCATTTCGGTTTGCTTGACTCTTACCTATCTTGGACCTGTCATCCCTTGTTAGTATTGTTATAATTAATTATTTATATTTCGTTTATAAAAAATAAAAAAATTATTTATATTTCTTTTTTTTTGAAGGAAAAATTATATATATTTCAAAAGTACACGGATGTGATACACTTATTACTCGCTCTTTTTATATAACAATACCTTTTTATTCCATTAAAAAAAAAAATTTCATTATTTAAATTTATAATGATTAATCATTTATATGAAAAGAGGGAGTTTTACATCTTTATATTATAGGGTACTGTGCGCTCTAGAAATGTAGCTAATGGGCTCAACCTGTACTTGGGTTCACAACTTATTTATATTGTGGGTTTTGAGTTTCCTACTATGGCTAGTTCCTTGCTCGGAGACCCAAATACATGCTCTAGTTTAAGCAAACTCTTTTCTTTTTCCTTTTTGAGTCGCTCTTCTTACTACTGTTATTATTCTTCACTCTCTTTTCTCTAGAATTGCCAACACCCCCCCCCCCCCACCCCCCTCTTCTCGCTCCATCCTCCTACTTATAGCTTGAGATGAGTGGAAAGGTTATGATTAATTCCTGATTCCATTCGTGTGGATGGGGGTCCAATTCCATCATTTCTAAGTGGATGCTCTGTTGGAAATGGTGGTAATGGCATTGAAACTGGTTCTCACCTCCAAAAGGTTGTTCGACAATGATATTTCCCAGGGCAATATCAGGCCACCAAGACCCTGTATCCCCGAGTAATTACACTCCCAACCAAGTTACAGTTGATCGGGAGGGTCTCACTTTTGACGCTCAAGATAGAATGGTCTCGTTACGGGTTTTGGGTTTGGATGGTGCCTCAAAGCGCGTCCGGATCAAGATCATAGGTTCACCAGGGACAAGGACAGGTATTGTGCCACAAGGCTAGGGCCCAATAGGCCAAGGGCCTTGCCCCGTACAAGGGGTTGGGATTATGGACTGTACCACAAGGCCAGGGCCCATAGCCCAATGGGCCTGGGGCCTTGTCCCATACAGGTATTTTATTATTTTTTCTTTATAACATGCAAACTCAATAAACAAGGTGATATATATATTGGATAATTTAATAGGTAGAGCAGTACAAAAATTTAAACCTTTGATGTCATAATTGAAAGCATCTGAAGGTGTAAGTTGAGCAATAAAATTCTTGGTAAACAGGAGTGATATCTTTATGTAACAATTACATACAAAGTCCCTCTCGTACAGGGACGAGTCTCACACTTGTAAGGTTCACATTCATGCATGTGAGATAGACATTGTATGCAACCATTACAAAAAAAAAAAATAATAAATAATAATAATAACAAATCCAGCAAACAACCCACTCAACTAATTAACTTGTCAACACTCCTCCCATTTATATACAAGATCCACACATATAAACTAGACATGGCCAACAACTTTGTAACTCGGGTTATTATCCAATTTTTTTTCTTTAGAAAGAACTTGGATTTGGATCCACTCTCCCACTATTTGTAAGAAATTAAAAAAAGAAAAAGAAAAAAAGAAATACAAACATGAATGCCAGAATGATATCATATATATGCAAAAATTAAATTTTGATTATGAAATGGAGAGAACTTATTTTTTTGAAGTTTTTAGGATAAATTCATTCTAGAATTTTTGAATCCATTCATTTTAAAATGAGTGGATTTAATGTGTCATGTTTCATCAACATTTAAACAAATGTTAACTATTATTATTTTGATAGCTATTTAAATTATTTATAATTTGGTAAAGTCTAATTTACTTATTTTAAAATAAATGAATAGAATTTAATTTTTAAGTATTTTAACCTTTACAAACCCCAAACATCCTCATCCATTTCAAACACGTATTGCCCACTTAAAGAAAATTTTTGAAGACAATGAATCTTCAACTCTCTAAAATCAAGTCTTGCCCCGATTTACCTTCTCCTTTGGATCAGATTGGACTATTTCCATTTAAATATATATTTATGTCATAAGAAAAGATATGATATATAATTAGATTCAACGGATTTGATAACAAATGACATTGACAAGCATATTCCATCTGAAAAGGAAATAAACTGTGAAATTGTTGAAGTTGTAATGTTGTATACATACATGTGAATGGAATCAAACATTTGTAGATTTTAGAAAGTCCTTTTGAATATACACCACTATCAGTTTCTTTAAAACCTTCTTCCATCTCTCCGTGTGTGTTAAAAATATTTAATATTCTTAAAAAAAAAAAGTTCAACTAGAAATATTGTATAATCTCTGGTCTCATTATGATCCTCCTGTTGGCCACTACTATCCTAAATGTCTAAGCAACTAAAGCATGGGAGTGCAGTTTAGAAGTGTCATTATGAATACCAGAATTTGGCGTCTCTAAATGGGATTTACTTTTGTTTTTCTTAATGGTTTTGTAATATCCTATATATAATTTGATAAGTTTGCCTATAGCTAGCGTTGAAAAGAAAACTTCGAAAAAATACACCCCTTTAGATTCCGAAAGAGTTTCTTTTTTGGCTGAATGATTATTCCAAAATTTGACTTCTTGTTTTATTCACTGGGTTTGTTTATTTAAATTTTGGTGCGAACCCTTTATCTGAATTGACCTAATATTGTACATTGATAAGGTTGTGTAGAATTTTATTTAGTACTATTTTTCAGTTAGCTGAAAACTATGGGTTTGAGTTGGAGGCATGCATGTACGCCGGCTAGTGAATGCCGCAGGAAATTGTTTACTTCTTTTAATTATCTGAATTTTTTGACAAGACAGTAGTCAGTGCCGGCTACCCTCAATTTCCACCTTCTCTACCATTACACTCAAGATAACCATTTATCACTATACTTCTAGATTTTTTTTTCCTACTCAAATAAAAAAGTTACACATGGTTAATGAAAAATGTACTGTTTTCTTGCATGCATTGATTTCTTAGTTTTAGATAAATGGAAATTGTATGGGATCAAAGATGGCCAAAGAATATCTTGTATGATTTTTTTTTTTTTTTTGGGGGGGGGGGGGGGGGTAAGTATCCAATTTTTTTTTGATTTATTAAAGTACGTTTGTTTTAGCTCTTTACAGAAAGTTTATTTGTTAAAATTTATTAAAAATGTAATTATAATTAGGAAATGTAGGAATCAAGTAAAAAAAAAAAGAGTTGAAAAATTCCTAATCCAAACTCACAGTGGTTGGTAAACAAAAAACAAAAAGAAGGCGAAAAAGAAAAACCCAAAGGAAATGACAATTAGAATGCTCAAATAATACATGTCGACAGTTGTTGTGCTGAGAAGGTATGGTACACATGATTAATGATGTCTTCTAAATTGTTTTGGCTTGTTTTGTCCATAGCCATGAATGACAAGACAAAGCTAGCATGTCCCCTTAACACCATTTTTGTCAAATGAATGAATAAACTTAAAACTAAGATGCTCATAATTTTCTATGATAAATAAAGACTAAGATGCTCCATGCTTATCCAACTAACACGATCAAAAATATACTTATCCTGCAATATGATCAGAAGTCATGTGATCTCTGCTCACGCATGCATGTTGCCCTTAATTTTGGTCAGACATGAGGCAATTTCAGCCGCCCCCATATCACCCGTGGAAGTTGTGGCACCATTATCATGTTCATGGTATAACTAAAATATTCTCCAAATTAAGTCAACTCAGTTCATTTAAACCGTATTAACAAAGAATCACGAGTAAGTTTCAGTTAATTTAATTAGTAAAGTTTCATATCATCAAATAAAGATTTGGAGTTCAAACCAATTGATATTTTAGTTTAATAATAAAAAACCAATCATTATAGAAGGGATACTATATAAATTGAATATTTTTTGAATTAATAAAAATATTTTCTTTCTATATCAAAAAATTTAAATTTGAGGATGAAGTCATGAAGGTTACGTACGTGGCAATAATGTCATATACAAAATGAAGAAACCCACGCACCTCTGACTTTCCGTTGCTGCTAGCCTGATGGCTGATACAACCGGTTTTTTGCATTTGTAATTTTAAATCTTCTTCTTTCTTCGTTTTATATTCATGACTAGTTCTAAACTATTCGTAAACTTCATTGATGAGTCAGTTAATTAATACTCAAACGTTACAATATAAAATAGATAGGCTAAACGTTCTAACAACTTTACCCTTTTATTATAAAATGTTTACTTCACATACATATATACTTAAATTATGCTAGAGTAGAAATTCTACCTCTTATATCAAAAAAAAAAAAAAAACTTAATCGGTAATATGATATTCTCCATTTCAAATCCGTTTTATTTAAAACTGATAGAATGTATTCATGGTTAATATTCTTAAATAGAATAGTGTATAGAGACTATGATTCATTGCACATCCTTTGTATATTCAGAATGATTTCGAAACTCCATCTACCGTAATTTACCAAATACTCAAAAGTTAAAGAGATTTTCAGTTTTTTCTTTTCTGTTTTTGAGAAGAAAAGAGATTTTCAATTAAAACTCTTATATTTCAAAAACTCTGCTACTAAAGCTCTATAGGTAAATTTACTTTCTTACATCAAGTTATCAATTAGTAAAGTTATCATGAGCAAACGTTATAGATTGAAACTCTCTAAAAGAAAATAACACCAAAAGGTCATTAAATATCAATTTGTATGAATAATATAATAAAATTTGTAAAAATTCTAGAATCAGCATATTCTAAAGCTTCCTAAGATCTTTTTTTTTTTTTTTTTTTGAGAAATAATTACAACATGCTCCATAATACTTGCCATTTTATGAGTAACAATGGTTGATCCACGTACAGTTTGATTGTTGGCCTCATATATATTCATATCAATGTATTTGTATTTTGTATATATAAAATTTGATTCAACAAAAACCATTAAAAAGTAAAAATAACGTTGGACCTTTCACGTGTGTACTGACAAAAGGTAACGCAGAATTATTTTACCAATCATGACCATTTCAAAGATTAAAAGTCGAAACATCTGGTTTTTCTTTTTCTCAAATTCTTCGAATTTATTTACGTAATTATAAGGACCAATTATAATTGTGCATGCCCAAGAAAGTTGCTTAGTTTTCAATACACACCATGAGACTTCCATAAACAACGGAGGTAATTTACATCCTCAGTGTAAAAAGGAGATTTGAGTGAGGGTTTAAAATAAATCCGCCAGTTCCCATTTCAAATCCAGCAAAGTCATGAAATTCTGCTGGTGACAATTTCTTAGACTGGGCAATACAGCCATCATTCACGTGCCGAAAAATAAATTGGTAACAAATTAAGTGCATGCATGTTGAGTTTTTCAAAATTAAATATTCTAGAAAAATCACACGCAACTTGCTTTTTTTCAATGAAGGCACAGACATTTTGAATAAAAGCTTATATGCTTTTCAATAAACAACAAAATTATGTTCAATTCTCTTAATTGTCCCAAAAAAAAAAAAGTTTAAGTCATACAAAATGAATATGATGAATCATTTCAATTATGACTCTTCAATTCTCTTTAGAGTTAATAGAAAATTATAATTATCAATTGTTGATTGAAACATTTAATATTAATGTGTAAATTGGAAAAGCTCCAATTGGTAGCATGTTCTTATCCATTATTTGTGGGCTCAAGTTAACTCAAAAGATAAAATGATTAAAATCTCTTATCATTAAATAAGGCAGTCTAAAAAAATGGGAGAAAAAAAAAATAGTTTCTTGATATGATGGTAAAGAATTGTATCATGTTCCATGAAACCCAATTCCATAGATTTCAAATAATATAAAATCTATTTTTTAATAAAAAAGAAAAAGAAAAAGAGCTATTCATTTTCAAATTTTATGGGGGTGTTTGGTACATACACTTAAAAACTGAACACAGGTGTTTGAAAACATGTGTGAAAATACGTGTAGGTGAAAAAATGTGTGAAAATACGTGTAACGTTGTTTAAAAACTAAAAACATGTGTTTGAATGGATGTACCAAACGGAGCCTATTTTTTTTCAACCTAAATTTTTGGTTTGGCGCATCATTATGAACAGTTTCTTTTTGGTAGCTATTGTGTTGTTTAGTACAGCACATTAAGTTTCAAATATAGCCTTTCACCATCGATATGATTTGAGAAATTGGGAGGGGATCATCACTCACTGTGTTGTCCATGGATTGAACAAGGGGATATTGTCAAAGGGCCCAAAAGCTAAGAATGAAATGAGTAACGACCAATTTTAATTGACCACTTCTAACCATCACCGCCTTTTTTTTGGCTGAAGAAAAAACAAATGATTAAGATGATTTCCTAAGATTGGCATTTTTTCTGTTCACTTTCTTAAAGGGAAATAAGTTTGAAAAGTACATTCAAACAATCCTGTTTGAATATCCAAAATTTATCAACAATTGAACAATATAGGGCCAAGTTGGCCCAACAAAATTTAAAAAGTTGAGCTATGTGCAAATCCATCAACGTTTTCTTCTCAGGTTCAAGACGCAAGTCCAACCCATTTTCCTTGAGTTATAGTCCGGCCCAAGCAAGATTATAGAAATACCAATCCATAATAATGCTCAAAGAAAAGTGTGCCCAATCTAGAACTCTACATTTCCTACCAAAAAAATTCCAACTATCGGCTACTTACTAGAGATGTTAACAAATCATCTAATGAAATTGTATCAGTATTCTACAACAACAACTAAGACTTAACCGATTATCAAAAAATACAACTAAGACTCAACCTCCGAAACTTCGATATCAGTTATGAATCCTTAATAAACAATATAACTCCTCAAATTCAGAAAAATTGGAGCTTTGCTAGTAATGTTTCTCTGTATTTAAATCTAAATGGTTACCCTGCTTTTTCTCAACAAAAAAAAAAAAGGTCACCCTGCTAGTACTCATTTCTAGAGCATATGATAAAATATAAATCATCTTTATATTTTTCACTGTTTATGTTTGTGTATATAAAAATGAAGCTCTAGGCGTTTCGCCAAAAATTAGTGATACAAGTCTTTTTGCCAATAATGGTGCTATTGAGCCCTCTTCAAAAATCTGTCCTCTTCCAGAAAAAATCTGTCCTCGATTCGAAATGCAACAAAAACTAGCTGGAATTACTTGGTTTCCATGGGACTTGGTCGTCTTAACCGCTACCATGTGTTTGTCAATAAATAGATGAGTATTCATGAACAAATTCGTGTTGGATACCATGTTAGTCCAAGCTCATTAATTATATGCATGCATTGTGTTTTGTCTTTATATTTCATAAGCCTGATAATGACCTCTGCCTTTTTGGCTAATTGGTCCCATATGATGTGGGCTGCTTATTGTAACTACTCAAATTTCATGTCTGTAGGCCTGTGTGCCTGTAAAGTCCATTTCATTAGTTCCATATGTTTCCACTTGTACATTTTTCTAATAAAAAAAGCATGTGATTGAATGAATCATGCTGTGGCTAAGAGTTGTGCACTATGAGATGTAGAAGGATGTTATCTGCATACATGGATATGTTTGCTTCCACAAACTATGCAATCAACTTCAGGAACCAATTGCTGAGAAATACACAAACACAACCTAAAATGCCTATTATATTAAAGGTAAAACATCAGTAAGACAATTTGGAAACTCCTATTCCCTTCAGCAGGTTGGTATGATCTGCTACTGCTATACATATGTTTGTATTTGCCTGCCCCACCAATCAAATTCTCATGAAATCATACCACAAATTATGATAGGTGCTGGAAAGTGGAGAAAGTTACCAACTTTGTAAGGCTTTATCATTCTACCTATCTTGAGAGCGAAGGGAAGTTAAACCTTATAAGACCACAAATTAGTGGGTTTAATTGCCTGCATCTTCTCCTAGCTAGCCTCTGCAAATTCCAAAGATTATCTCAAACTTAGGGGAATGTAAATGAAAAGGCTTTTGACTAGGAAGCACGGACATAATAGAAAACATGGTGGGGGATGACAGAATTCACTTCCCCTTATGATATAAATCATTGTTGGCAAGTGTTATTCTATATCCCGCTTCCCATCCTTAGGGAACTCTCCTGGAAGCAAATGGATTGGCAAAGCAAATTCGAAGATAGACAGAATAAACAATGGCCCCAGTTTGGTTTCTTTACTCCAAAGCTAATTGCTGGGAAGCAACTGACAAGCTTGAGAACCTTGAGTTTCTTTTTTAAGTCATCAGATAGACAGAGACTTGAGCCTCTTTTAGTCAAGCACATCATTTTGTACTTCTTGTAGCTAGAAAAAGGTAAGATCTGATGATCAATATTTGTTTGTAACAGAAAGCACATGGCAACAAAAATAGTTGCATGCAATCTGAAAAGGCAGGTTCTTGATACAAATGAAGTGAACAACATGATGTTCATAAGCATACAAACAGAAGGTATATGTATAAATGTAAGCTTTATTAGGGTTGCTCGTATGGTCCTTAAAAAAGTACTAAAGTTGGTTCTTTAGTGAAAGTGCACTAGACTAATTACTAAATGCTAATTAAGACCCCTAAATTTTAATTATGACTTGATTAATGTTAAGCTAAACTCAATTAATGTAGAATTTACGTGACAAATTAATCAACCGAAATTATCAACTAGGGCAAGGATAAACACAATTGACGTGAGCAATTAAACAAGAGAAGTAAATGACAAGAGAGTGCAAACACAAGATAACATCAGAAGCGTTATCGAAAAAGAAAACTGGAGAACCCGGCAGAAAAATCTCTCCGCAACCCAACAAGCAGAAATAATCTACTAGCAAATTGGCTGGAGTACATGAATACACAAAAACCCTCCAAGCCTAAGCTACCCAAAGTACTTGAACCCTCCGATTTTCTGTTACCAATGGACTTCATAGAGTTTTCTATTCGCTAGCTTTTCGGATCTCGCAATTAAGTCCAATTGCACCACCAAAGATTGGTACAAATCCAATGCTTCCCAATTGCTCCAAATCAACACGCTACACTCTGATTGTGTTTGGCCTAAGTTCCTCTCATGGGTATGGAAATTTGGAGAGGGAAGAGAGTAGAGAAAACTAAGAAAAGTATGTAGTGAATTGATGGATGACAATCATTAACTCTCAAATAGTGTTTCTAGGGTTTTCTCTTAGAAACTTTCATTGCAATTTTGTGGGTAATAAGGGTATATATATATTATGGGTGAAGTAGAGGCAAAATCAAAAACGAAATAAGCTGTTAGAGTGTCTAGCGATTTGCAGGCAGGTTGGCCTACTCGTGAACCAGTTGCCAGCCATTTGGCATTACAAAATTTCAAATCCTCATGTACTGCTCACATGTCCTTTGGCGGATTGATCTTGTCGTTAGAGCTCTTTTCTTGAGCAAATCTTCACCAACTTGAATTCTAAACCTAGTACAATAAACTTCACCTAAATACAGATATACACTTGAAGAAAATATAAGTAAAATGATACGGAATAAAGCCAAAAAAAACAAAGGTAAGAAAAATGACAACTTAACATTTTCCATGTCCACTTTGAGCCTAATTTTATTTTAAAATGGTTGGCATAACAAGTACATAATCATTGTATAGAAAACTCTTGCTCATTAAAATCTAACAGCCCAACTGACATGACTAAAATATTTCCTCTAAGAACCCCCAAGAGGTTGGGTGGGTTGTTCCTAAGACCTCACAATAAATATGAGATTTTGGGTTCGAAACCTCTTACCAACATCTTGGAGCCACCTTGAAAGATTCCTCCTTGTAATAACATGTGTGTGTGGGATAGAGAGATTGCACACACTCAAAGAAATAGTCAAATACTTGAAAATGTCTAGATACTCTCGTTTGTCCAAAATATATATATATATATATATATTTATTTATTTATTTATTTATTTATTTCGAAATGTGATATTGTGATCTCTCAAGTTGATAATTAATTAGTTGAGTGTATATTGTGTGGGTGTATATTGAGTTCTATATTGGGAATATACTAGGTTAATTTGAGATTTATAAACAATTACAAAGAATCTCAATTATAACCAAATTAGTCCTTTTATGATATAGCACAAATGTGCTTAGCATTTTTCTTTCCGTTGTTATGGATAATCCTAAACAATAATTGGGATTGTACACTTATAGCAACACCATAACATTGACACATTTTTTTCTCTTCAATGACCCCATCATATGTTTGTCTTTACCTTTAGAGTCTAATTTATATACAAATAAATCCATAATTTGCCGACAAGAATAAGGGGCAATGCAATGAATTAACCAAGCTACGTTGTATTAAGACTAAGTAGTCTTAGATTTTTACACACAAACTGTTTTACACTCAGCCCAAAAAAACAATTAAAATTGTGACTTGAAGTCATGATTTTTAAGTATTAAGTGACATAATACACAACATTTTTCACAACAAATTTTATAATTATTGAGTTGGCAAGTTATGATTAATTCTCATATGAGCCTATCACAAACACCACTTTATTATCCACCATTAACAAGTTGTCACATTGATAGTTGTAAACTTTTTTGTAAAATATATTAGAGCTTTTCTACGGGTACAACAAAATTTCATAAGATTTTCACAACAACTTGAGTTATTAGCCAGCCCACCATAGGTTAAAATAAATTGAAATAAAATTAAAAATATACATAATACTGGGACTCATTACAAGACAAAAGAAGAATGTTGTGAGATTTTCTTGTGCCCTAAACTTTCTCAATATTTTATGACCCCACTCATTATACGAAATTATATTTTGTATTCTTGAATATGCGCATATAAATGGGGTTTTTTCTTTTTTTTGGATACAAAGAGGACTTTTATTTAGTAGTAAGACACATAACATCTTTACATAGCCAGTAGCGGGGCACTCCCTATGAGTGCCAAATTGAAAACCATCCCTGATATACTGTTCATAAACAAAATTCGGGCATGTTTCATACACAAAAATTCTATCTTCTTGTGAACTTTTTTTTTTTTCTTTTTTTTCCCTCCCGCCATATATAGAGGGATTGTTTGGAGGAATGGAATGTTCTCAATGATCCCAAATCCCACATCATTCCCATTTTTAAATAAGCATCACATCTTCATGGAAGGTCACAACTCTTGTGAGAGTCATACTCCTTCACCAAAGGTCAACTCTTTGAAGATTTGTATTCTTTCTCAAGGGTTGCATCACATTGCCAAATAATAAAACCATATTGTAAAACAAACTACCCTTTCGTTCGTACCTTAAAATACAAAAGGGTGTACCGTGTTAAAGGGTAATCACTAGTCAGCCTCGTTATTTACAATTGATGATTATTTTTACAGAACAAGTTGGGTTTCATATTATTAAGCTACCCCACTCATACCACACCATCCCCTCTAAAAGTCAAACCTGCCTGTCATCATGTTATGGTTAGACTTGTTTAATTATTTCTTATAGCAGCCTCACAAGAAACAAGATATGAAACTAGAAGAAGTTTAGCCAAAAAAAAAAAAAAAAGATATGAAACTAAAAGGAATAATAATAAATAAATAAAAATATATGAAATTAAAAAGAATTTACTTCTGCATTAACATCTACCGAAGAATCTACGACATGACCGGTTTAATTGATAGGACAAATGGTCCCAAGCCGGAAGGAATTCCAAGGCCATATATTAACAAGAAACAACTGCTACATTAATTACTTCTCAATAAAATTAAAGCTATGATTGGCCTTATGGTCCCAAGCCACATATACACATAGGCAGACACAGCAACAGTAACAGCTGTTGCAACAAATTTCTTCCAATGGAATTCCATGATGCCCAAATTATGTTTTACAAATTGATATCTAAAGTAACCATTTCAAGTACACATAAATAAACCCTTCAACAGCACAGCTCCTTTTCCCTCTTATTATTTTTCCTATTAACCATATAACATATACATATTGTTACCCAAAGGAAAAATTTAAAAAAAAAAAATTCTAAATGATGCAGTTCTGCATTATACTTCAGAGATAAAGAGATTTAAAATCTGAAGCCAAAAAAAAAAAAAAACCCAAGATTTGTAAGATTGGCTATATGAATTTAGGACGGCCTTCTTGAAAGAATTCCAAAATATGCTTGGCCCCCAGTTTAAAGTAGTATGCATTACTCAAAAGTTTCCCATTGAGTTGTTACCACAAATGACTCAGAATGCCGCAATGGTTGCTGCTGCTGCAGCCCTTGCATTTGCCCTCTAGACTCCATCTGCCTCATTTGCACATGATGCTTTTTCATTGGTACAGACATTTGCTTGGATGAATTTGCTTGTTGTTGCTGCCATGGGATATTACCTCCACTGCTGCCAGGCTTTGAATAATGCAACTTCATTTTATCGAGAGTTTCGATGTGCATCTGAACTCTCCTTACCTTTAAGAACCATTCCAAAGTTAATGACCTCATTGGCTTAGTAAGTAAGGAATAAGAATTAAAACAATGTGTAACACTAAAGCTTAAGGAGTAATAACAAATCCAATATACCTGTGCCTCTCTCTGCAATTTTAAATCTCCCTCAACACTAACAATTTCATCCAACTTAACTAACTTTGCCATCAACATTTCAGTCAAACTCTCCGCATCCATTTTTGTGACTTTCCCTCCTCTAGAAACTTTGGCTTCCAAAGCAGTGACCTACCAAATTGCAGTAAAAAAAAAAATGTCAACAAAAATTTACCCAGTTCCTTTATGAATCCTTTTCTATGTTGTTCTGATGTAAAATTTACCTGTCCTGCAATTTTGTCCACTTCCAAACTGATTTCTGCCAAGGATTTTGAGGCCTTTTCAACCTTTGAATTTTTTAGCATCTCAACGCACCTTCTTTCTCTACTTACGATGTCCTCAACAAGCTCGATTTTGGATCCATCTTTGACTCTTGCCGCATCAAGATATGTTTTGGATACTCTCTCCTTGTTCTTGTATATCAGCTTCTGATCAAGAGGGTGCAAGCCAGTAAGCTCTGCCAACATTTTCTTCAAATCCCCTGCAACCCAAAAGATCAATTACCATTAGCAAATCCAATTCCTCCACAATACTTCAAAACTCAACAAAAATTAAAAATTCAAATTCTTATTCAAAATCAAGAATTCTAATTACCAAAGCTTGCTTGGGAACTTATTTGAATTTCATGGCACAAAGAGACATACTTCACTCTAACTTTAATTGTGGAAATTGAAACAGTGCCTTGATTCATATCACGCTTCTGCACCAACATTCCTCCTGGCCTAATTTCCCATTCCTCAACATTCTGATTGCCTCCACCACCGACAGAGTTGGAAAACATGCTGTCAATATTCTTTGACTTCATTGGCTTCATCTATGTATATATTCTTGGTTCTAATTCCAAATGGCTCAAGATAATAAGAATCTGGTTGAACAGTAAATACCACAAAAAGTTTTAGTCTTTGAGGTCTGTCAAGTTCTTCCCTTCGCCTAGAGGCAATCCAGAAAGTGAAGAAAGAATCTTTGGGCCTCTCAAAGTTTTCTTTCTTGTGATATGCAATGGAACCCAGTTGTGAACCACTGAGATAGAACTAGAAGAACATGGTTAGGAAAATCCTTGGACTAAAAATCCTAGGCTAAAGTATCATCACAAGAAAATTTAAACTGTTGAGATCTCAATGAAGCATAAAGAAGAGAAAGGAAAATGAAAAAGAAAAGGAAAGAAAATAAATGGCCAGCGAGGAGAGCGAGTGAAATACAAGATGTGTGTAATGTGTATACAAAGAAAGAAAGATAATATGGAAAATATATATTTAAGGGAAGAGGAGAGACACTAGAATAAATATTTGGCTTCTTACAAGGAAATAAAACAAAACCACATCGGAAGAGATGGAAATAATTTTACATGAAATGTTAAATTCTTTGTAAATATTTTAGTTTAGGTGGTGAAAAAAAAGACGGCAGCAAGAAAAATCAATTTCCCTCCTGTCTAAACTAAAGAGAAATTATTGTGTATCCCCGGAGTACCATAAATGCATGCTCCCTCCTCTTACATGAATGGTGGATCCCACTAATTAAATTCATGATGGGACCTACTATTCATGTGAGAGGAGTGAACATACATTTATGATACTCCGGGAGTACCTAATAATTTTCCCTAAAGAAAGGTGATACATGAGTAACAATATAATAATAATACTAATAATAGTCATTTATAAAGCTTTATCCTTCTATTATATGAGTTTATATAATAACTCCTGTCATAAAATTTTCAAACTCGTCAAACTTTCAAGTTCATTACATAATTTGCTACATATTTGCACTCTGATATTTAGAGCATTAGCATTGGAGAATGCTAATGCCAAATTTAAGGACAATTTGGCATTTTAAACCTTAAAATACTTTGCATCAGAAAATGGTAAACCCAACTATTGCAAATTTTTTTGCAATAGTGCTACGGTACAATTCTAAAGTTAGAATTGTATTGTAGCAGTATTCTAAAAAATATATACATATTTTATTCACTTCCGAAATTTCTCTCTCCTCCATCTCATTGTTTCAGTTATCTTCTCTCTCTTCCTTCTCTGTTTCTCCACCTGCTCTCTCCTCTCTTCAGATCCAAACACCATTCTCCATCTGCTCTCATCACAGTGGCTCATTTTTTCTGGTGGGTTGTGATCCAGCAGTTCTGTGGTTGCTTTTTTTTTTTTTTTTTTTTTTTGCTGTGACCAGTGCTTAAAGGGGTTGTGGGTCGTGGTTGGGTCCGGTGTTTGGGTCATGGTTGGGTGTTTGGGTTTGAAACGGTGGATCTGTTAATCATTGATAGCTCCGATGGTGGCTCTAGTGATGATTTTTTTTTTAATGGGTTTGCTCCGGTGGATTTCAAATCGGCGGCATGGGTTTCTAATCGGTGGCTTGGGTTTGCTGATCGGTGGCTTGGGTGGTGGGTGTGGTGGCCGTTGTTGGCTCCAACCGGTCTGATGGTTATCTGGGCTTCTTTCATTTCCTGAATTCTATAGAGTGTATTTTGTGGTTTATTGCTTGTTCCCCTTGATTTTCTCATCTGGGTGTGGGTTTTTTGATTGCTTAGTGGTAGATTTTGTGTGTGTGTGTGTGTGTTTTTTTTTGGATTGATTTTAACATTTGGCTATGTGGGCTTCTTTCATTTCCTGTTTTGTATAGGTTGTATTTTGTGGTTTATTGCTTGCTTCCTTTGATTTTCTCATCTTGGTTATGCGGGTTCTATTGTTTTTGATTACTTAGCTGTAAAGTTTTGTGTTTTTTGATTGATTTTGATATTTGGCTATGTGGGCTTCTTTCATTTCCTGTTTTGTATAGGTTGTATTTTGTGGTTTATTGCTTGCTTCCTTTGATTTTCTCATCTTGGTTATGCGGGTTCTATTGTTTTTGATTACTTAGCTGTAAAGTTTTGTGTTTTTTGATTGATTTTGATATTTGGCTATGTGGGCTTCTTTCATTTCTTGTATTGGTATGTGAGTTTCATTCATTGCTTGTTGGCTTTCTGGGTTGTCTTTGATTATAGGTCATAGTTTGCGCTTTATATCTTATTTCCTTGATTCTCTCTGGGTCTTTGTGTGTGTGGGTTTGTGTGTTGAACCGATGCTAGAGGTTGAGGGAGACTGAGGAAAAAAAATACTGTTGGAAAGCCCAAGAAAATTGATTCATGCCAAATTCCGAAAAAAAAAAAGAAAAAAAAAGTGACGGTTGAAAAGAAATAATAAAGAAAGATTAGAAAAATAATATTTTTAATAAAAATAGAGTTTTGGGATGCTAAAAGTATTGTAAAATGGTATGGTATAAGTAATAAAATGGCTTTTTGTGATGGTAAAATAAAATATGATAGAATTTTTTAATGCTGATGCTCTAACAACTCTATCCCAAACATAATAAATTTTTTTATGTAGATAATAGGGTTTTTTTTTTTTTTTCTAGAGACAATAGAATTTTAATATATGACTTTCCCTCCACAATTATAACTCTTTAGTTTTTATTAAGACACCAATAAGGTTCCTTTTATGATTATATATATATATATATATATATATATATATATATAAAAGATGTCAATCCAGAAAAGAATGGACCAAAACACACCGGAAAGAACAAATAAAATAAAAAATAGAAGAAGAAGAGGAGAGAGAGAGAGAGAGAGAGGAAAATCTAGCGGGCTATCATTTTCTCCAACTGGAAAGTTTAACTTATGTTGAAAGAGGACAGCTCAGCTTGGAAAAATCTATGGCCAGTTGGCACCGGTCTGGTTGCCTAATGGTCGGGTCTAAGGGAGATTGCTGTCATTTTGTTTATATAAATTCAAAATTAAAAAATTTGGAAAGTTATTGTTAAATAATTTTTTAATTCCTTCAAGATAATACCCCTTTCGTCCTTTTATTCAATTTACCATTTACGTATAACTATTGGTTGTTTCTTATATAAGACTCATGGTTAAGTCTTTAGGAACAATGCAAGGCCTAAGCGGCTAAGCCTATCAAAGATCCTGGTTTACCAAAAAAATAAATAAATAATAAATAATGAAGGAGAAATGAATTATTATCGTCTCTATAAATTAATATAATATATCCCTGCGTAATGTTGAACAGATATGAAATATCAATATCATTTTTAAAAATCGATTCCAATTAGGTAACAAATACACTGATTGCACATGCAGTAGTAAGAATTATACCTTAGCCACAACCAGTAATTTGTCTAGTTGAACTGTTAGTGTTGAAGTATTCTTTAATTTCTTACAAAATTAATGAATTTTTTTGGAAATAATAAATTGCTTGTCCATTCCATCTAGTAATAATATTAGACTTAATCTTTCAAGTTTGAACCCCCTCAGAAATTGGAAAATGAATGTGAGATTGTGTGTTCAAATCCCATCACATGGATGAGTAAAATTAACATAGAAAGTATTAGACAAATCCCTCGTTGTCTCTGAAAATAGATAGCATTAGTCGTTAACTTGTGCGATGCACGGGAAAACTATTGATAACTTCCCTAATATGAAAAAAAAAAAAAAAAAATCAATATCGTTGTATAATTTATATACCAAACCAATAAAATCTATCTGTATGTTTTTAGACCCCTTAAAACACAAGTTGTTCAACCTAGTTATTTAGCCAAATGATTACTTAGATAAATTATTCAGATCTAGGTTAACACACATAAATCATATCATGTAAATAATGCAGAAATATAAAGAACATACGGTATGATAATCCAGGAAAACCAAACCTGTAAAAAACTTGGGGATGATTTAACTTAACTATCCTCAAGATAAAAACAGATCCACTATGAAAGAATTGAAGTTTAATAAGACTTAGACCACTAACAATCCTATCGCTACCTCGAGTAGAAAACTTACTACCACGACCCCATGATAGCTCCGAGTCCACGGACTACTTCTTTCCTTGGCCTTTGCAACAACACAAGCTCACTTGCTTGTGACTTTGAGACTCCACTCAAAGGTTTTGGATCTCCTTAGATGTTGATCTTGCATGCAACAACTTCTGCAACACCAAATCTTGAGATTCTTTAAGGAATAACACCGGTAGAAGACATGAAAGTGCTTTTGGGTACAAAACCCTAGATATAAAAGAGGCACACTCTTTTCTCTTTGAAAAGCCTTATAAAAACGGGCTTAGGGTTTCCTTTATATACTAGTAGTGTTTTGCTTGAAACCTAACATGTCATATGGGCTTGGGCTGAATTGGAAATTCTGTAGAAAATTAAATCTGCACAAGTTTCGATAGATCGAGTCTAATTTTCAATCGATCGAGCCTTGCAGATTTTGTCCAATAAATCCTGCAATCACTTGATTCCAATTTTACAATAAATCACACTTCGAGTAAGCCTAAACCTAGACTCTATGTTTTGATCATAGTTTGCCAACATAATACATATTGAAGTTCTAATACATTAGTTCCTAAAGTCTTAGAACCTAACACTATCACTTACAAAGTAATAAAATCTATCACATGCACTGAGATATTGTGATAACCAAGAACTTGAGATCATATATAAAAAATATATAACTGATATAAGTACACTCCAATACAATTAATTACCCAAATATAGTTAACTCCATACTCATTCAATCATATATCTTTCATAAATTATATTAATCATTCTTGATGTCCAAAATATATCTAAATTCTAACATTGCTAGTAAACAAAGATGCTATGCCAATTTAGACGATTGCTAAAATCATCACTTTTCACTATTGAGAGAGAGAAAGACCGCTATTGTGTTGCATCTCTTAAGAAGAATCTACCCTTTACATTTCTTTTGATGTAAGTGACCCATAACAAAATAAATGTACCACGTTCAGAGCATGCACATTTGGAAGATTAAAAGTAAAGGAAAATGAACCCATCTAAAGTTTTTTGCTCTTCCTCTTGATGTTGACTTTTCCAGCATCATCTAGAATCAAATTTATGTACTCCTTAAAACCCTGTATGGCATAAAAATTAACATTTGAATAAATTCACATGTATTCACTTAAAATTGTGAAAGATGCTAAAAATTCTATTGATATCAACCTTTTAACCAAAATTCAACATTTTAATGATGTACATCAATTAGCAATTTTGCCATTGTTAGTTGCAACATATATCTTTTTATTTGTGACATATATGGTGCAATTTTGGCCATCAAATTTTACTCAAAAGCCAAGATTAGACAAACAAAAAAATTACATGTTCACAAAGATTTCAAAGTTCTCAAGATGTAAATTTGACAATATCACCCCTAAACTTGCTTAATATACATAACATACAGCAAAAATACTCATCATAAATGTTATTAAAAACTCAAACAAGAAATTACAACCCTTTGCATTATATATATATATATATATATATATATATATATTAAAAAGACTGTCCTTAACATTTTATCTTCAAAACATTATAATAGGGAATGCTGCAAAAATTTGGAATGATTTACCTATATATAGCTTAACCATACTTTCTACTCCATATAATTCAAATCAAGACGTTTGATTTTTCCCCTCCATCACTCAAACAGATTATTAGCTAAAATTTTAAGAATAGCATTACATGCAAAGCCCAGAAAAGCCCAACATTGAAAAGGACGAAATCTATAATTAAAAGTCTCTAAAAAACATTACCACTATCATGCAATATCCAATACATCCACTTGTAATAAGCACTATGAAAAGCAAATATATAGAAAAATACCTAATCTACAAAAATCTGTAAAACTAAATCAAACACAAAGTCAATAATTTATCTAAAATTTTTTAATCTAGCCAAAGAATTAGACAAAGACGTAACACATCTTCAGAAGCATAGACAATTGAGAGAGAAATCATCATTTCAGAATTGAATTCAATCCTAAACAATGAAAAGAACATGAGACCTAAGATTAAGATTTAAAACCCATTTTCTTTTTCCCTTAGTCCCAATATCAACAAATCTATATTAATCATTAAACCATTAACTAATGCAAAGTTAATCAAAATTAAATAACTACATAAAATATTTTAACATAAAAAACAAAGGAAGATATCATACCTGAAGGTCAGATGTCGTTTCCAAACTTTTCAAAGGCTTCATACTCCTCCATCTCCACCTCTACCTCTACCTCTACTTTTTCCACTAGTTTTACACCTAAAACACCAAAATAACCAAACCTCCTAAAATGAAGTCGTTTAATGCAATCTTTTTTTTAATTAAGTCATTAAAATTACAGCAAATGACTAATAGAAAGATCCTTTAGAAAACCAATTCTAAATAGTTCAATGCTTCCAAAATTTGAGACTTTCAAGTTTCTTCTAGATTAGATAACTTTAAGCTAGGCTGATTATAATCTTTTGGTAGTATTGCCTAGTAGATCTACTGTTCAAACATTACAATGGTTCCAAATCAACCCTTCAATATTCTATCATCAAAGTGGAATTTGGCTGGTAGCTTCGAAAAGAATTTGATTTGCAAAGGAGGCCACCTCCCATTATTCGGGTTGATTTCAAAGATAGAAATCAATCAAGAGCATTTATGAATATAATAAGTCTAGAGGATAATTCAGTGATATAACAATAGGGGAAGTGGCAGCATAAATAACATCTAAATGCATCTTATAGGGAGTAACAATTAGCGTAGCTGCTCCTTTTGGAATTTGGATCAAACATATCTTTGCAGCTCTCCAATCCATTTTAAATCATAATCATATCATCGAAAAAATTATAACACTATAAGAAGAAACTCAAGTTGTTATACTTACACACCCAATGGTATTGGTCCACTCATTGAAACAGGACCCAAATACCATAGATAGATAAAAAAAGAAATAAATATAGCTCAAAATATCAATGTAACAAGAAATTTGTGAAAAATAAAATTATGCAGTAAACACACACACACACATGCACACACACCAAAAAAAAAAAAAAAAAAAGGAAGAAGAAGCAAGATGCTTATCCACAAATCTATTGGATTGAATAATCTGCAGAAAAGATAAGTGACGAAAATCAAATAGAATACCATAGGGAATAGACATATCTTAGTAGAAAGAACATAAAAAAAAAAAAAAAAAAATGGTTATTAGAAGAAAAAAAAAATAACAGCAAAGCTATAGTTCATTGCTTTGTTAAATCTCTACCTAAAAAATATCAACCAAAACCTATAAAGTAATCCACAATTGGCAAATTAACAAATCAAAACTCACTCATTTTTTGGATAGGTAATCAAAGATTTATTGCATAAAAAAGGATATCATGTTCACAACAGTGAACACTCTGAACATTAACAAAGCAAAACTCACAGTTCACCAACGTATCTAAAAAACCCCTTCACAACTGACTGTGCTTCAATTTACTTTTGCTTCACTGTTTTTTTCCTCAACACCCAAACAGATGCTCAATTACAATTTTGAGAATATAATCCAACATGCCAAACCTAGCCTTTACAGTGGAGCTTTAAACAAAGAAATAACTCAACGTGTGGCTTTTTGAAAGGCCACACATTTATAAACAGGTGTTACTTATCTAACTCTCTCATGAGAAACTCTATTTTTAATAAGATCATTGAGTGACATATCCAATACAATAGCCATAAAATCAGTAGCCAAACTAATAGTCTTCGAGAGAGAAATGTGAACCTATAAAAGGAAAGAAATGATAATAATTATTAACAATGTTACTATAAAAAATTAGGCACTTGAGGATTGAAGTGTAATGTGTGTGTATACTGCCAAGACACAAAGAAAATCGAAGGCAACAACACAAATCATTTCACTACCATTGCATTACACAAATCCAATATTCATCATTTGCACACCATGAATATTGAAGTTTCAAGGGAATCATCACAGTAATAGATCAGCGTGAACTAGACAGACCAATTTCATTACTGATTCATGTGCTTGTTAAAGTCTATCATACATCCCATTCACCTCAAGATTTTTAATGAGATCCCACTCATTGGGTTTTCTACAAAACCTAATGAATATATCAAAAATTCTAAAAGCAAAACATTCCCGTAAAACCACAATACACAGTTTAGTTGCAAACAGAATGTAATAAACCATTTAAAAACAAAAACCCAATACAAAATTTTCTCAATTGAGTCTAATTTTACAAATTTTGAAAACCAAAACGACATAAAAAGCATATTAAGATCCATTTAACAGACAAAAAATCAATTGAAAGATCTAAACTTATATGTATGTATATTATAACTCAAACCCAAAGAGACAACAAAAACAGGGGTAGGTATATAAGAGAAAGAATCATATCAACAAATGTATTTCTATTTTTGCTTACTTTGAGATTGAATTCAAAGACGGAAACTTAAAATCCAGAATTCCAACCAAAAAAAAAAACACACAAAAACCTCTTTATCTAACAAATCAGAAAATAGAAAATCGAAATTTTTGTATATAAAATCAGAATTTTTGTTTTTTTATAGAGCAGTGTTTTGATTGCTAACGGTTGCCGGGAAGAGATTTTCTCAGATGGGAGTGGCGACCAAGGAGAAGGATTTGCGTCTAGGGTTTTCAGCTTTAGGGTTTCTTGCGCATTCTCTTGTAGACTACAATCGTGTTTCCAAGTTGAGTTTGTGTTTGTGTCTAATGCTTCTTCTTTTTTTTTCTTTTTTTTCTTTTTTTAAGATAAGCATCTAGTCAGATGAGAATGGAGACAAAGAAGAAGGATTTAGGTCTAGGGTTTTTAGTTTTGGGGTTTCCTGCATATTCTCTTGCAAACTCCAATCATGTTTTCAAGCTAAGTTTGTGTTTGTGTCTAACGCTTTGCTTTTTCTTTTTTCTTTTCTTTTTTTAGATAAGCATCCGGTTTTGTTTTTGAGTGAAAAGAGTTTTTAATTTTATTTTTTAAATTTATCAAAAAATATTTTATTAATATTGTGCTAACGTGGAAAATTGTGAGATTTTCAAAAGTTTCAGTTATATATATATATATATATATATATACATATAGATTATACCAATTTGGCAGCATATAATCATAATGTAATATTCCACACAATAATTTATGGATACTGTAAGGGCTAGATTTGCTCCCAAAGCCCAAATGGATGATCAATGGCCCAAATAGCCCAAAACAATGAATTTGTTAGAAAGTGGGCTTGAAATTGAACTTTCAATGAGTTAGATGGACAACGATCATAGTAGGTTAGTTATTACTGGAAAGAATAAAGTAAGCAATTTTGAATAAGAAAAGTTCTCCTCGACCAAGTCTAAGGAAGGTCTGTTCTTATATATTTCTCTGAGACATATACAAAATTACAGTTCTTGAGTATACAGTAATTTCTCTCTAGATTTTCTGATCATCCTCTTTGTAATAGGGCTCTTCTCTTTTATATTCCTTCCCTTTCTTTCATCTCAGCCCTCCATGTGTAGGTTAGATTGCTCATCCTCTTGATACTTATCCTATTAGCACCTTCCTAAAGTCTTTGGAGGTAGTTGTAAGGCTAAAAGTTACTGTTCAGGTATCACTTCCACATTAATGTGGCCAAGGGGTTAGATGCAGAGCATTCAATGCGGTGGTAGCAGCTTTCTTCTTAAATATTTATCAACTCTTTTTTGTCTCATCCCTCTCTGATGTTTATCATTCCAAGCAAGATTGTATGTTGCCCTATTCTTGATGGATGGTCAGACCTTTGATGTAACACCCCGACCCAACTTTATAGTTAACCTATGTGTTCAAGTGGTTAACTATTATTTTGACTCATTTACTTTCTAAAATTAATATAAGAATATTTAATAAGCATATTATTATAAAATGCCATTGAATAAGAATTGTAAAGATTATAAATAATTGAATGACTATTTTGTATTATGAATATATACTTAGCATTATCTTAATTAGTTTAAGTGCATAAGGCTTTAATATTTTGATGTTATAAAATATTCATGCACTTTTAACATTATGTAAAGAAGTTTATAAACGTAAGGATTTATATGCAAAATTACTTTATAGTTTGGGCCTTTATAGAATATAAGTTTGTGAGGGGGGTGGTAAGTAATTTTTAAAAGTTACAAGGGTGACTCATCAACCCTTTTCCCTTAGCAATACACGTGCCCCACCCAAGTTATTTTCCTTGACTTCTTTGTTGCACTAGAAACTTCCTTGGTTCTTCTTTCTTTGCTCCTTTGTTTTCTTCTTTCTTTGTTCTTATTGGCAGCACCTCATCTCTTCTTTGACTCTCTCAAAGCAACTAGATCAATCAAGAACTCTCTCCCTCTCATACCCATGGGTCCAACATCAAAAGAAAGAAAAAATCTCAACTCTTCTCTCCCTCTCACACCTACGGATCCAACAGCAATAAAAAGTTTCTTTCAATTCTTCTCAAGCTCTTGTTCCTAACTTGAAGCTAGAGTGATTCTAGCTCTATCACTCCAAGAATCCATGTCTAGGGTAAGGGGAAAATGTAATTCTTTTAGTTTATTGTCCATTTTAAACTTAAGTGATGGTTATATGAATTTGTATATGGGTGTGTTGGAATTTAGAGATTGTTGATTGCCTGAATATGAAGTGAGTCATTGCTTAGACAAAGATAAAATCTGTTGTTATGGGTAAGTGCTAAAATGAGGAAAATAACTAGATAAACTTTATGGAATTACTAATTGAGGTACTGAATGTGTAGTTGATTTAGTAATTGAAGCTTGTTGAGAGTTAGTTCATGAACTTGGTAAGAGTTGCACTTATAGGTTAACCTGTTTGGTCATCATAAATCCTATATTTTTCTAGGACAGCTATGGGTAAAATGTTTGTTGGAGATTATTATATAATATGTCCAGTATGTGTGTATTAAATTTCATATGAAAATACCATCATTTGATAATTGTTTGTGAATTTTCAAGAAAATGTTGCAAAGCTGTCACTGTGACAGATTTTGTATTTACGCATGATAAATTATGTATTAAATTGTATACAGTGAATTTGGATGCTAGGGATATTTCCCATGAAATCTAAGACACATATGGTTGTAATGAAAGTGGTCTTACAGCATTTGGATTAATATAAAAATAATTGTTTATTTTCTAAGTTGCATGAAATTCTGTCAGGACAGATTTGAGCATGTTGTCTTTTATGATTGTTAATAAATCATGGTTTTATCCTTTGACTCTGAAATTTATATGGTATTTACTAGACATCCAAAGGAGTGGCTAAAATTGCATGAAAATTGGATGTGAATTGATAGCCCATTTGTATTTTATAAGTGAAGTTTATGCTGTTGGAATAAAATAGTGAACAGTAAAGGACATACCTAACTTTGAGGAATTAATTCTAAAGCTAGGGTGAATGATCTGAGTTATAAATTAATATGCTCATCTTTTGGTATGTCTAAATCATAGATAAATTTTGTATAACTGGGTTCAAGGTTTAGTACTCAAAGGAAGAGTTCTAAACCATTCTATTGATTTTTCATGTTGCTGTCTTATTTAACATGTTGTATGTTGCCATATGAGCGTATATGGTTACATGATCATGCTTAAAGGATTTTATGTTTATGCATGCATTATTGCCCTAATCTCAAAGCACCTTTTAAAATGAAGTTGGCTCTTCTGGAGATATGATATAAATATGAGAATGATGGTTTTTCATTAGTTTGGTACATCATTTGTTGATGTGTGCATAATATGTTTGTGGGAACCTTGTTGAGGTGGGGTTAGGATTTCCTTGATTCTAAGAGATAGGCTTTGAGATGAATGTGTAAGTTTATGATAAAGAATGATTGATAGTAATAAGTTTTTTTATTTGGTTTAGGTGTTACCAGCCCCCAGGTCTAAGCTCCTTCGACTTTAGGCTCTCGGTTCCTCTGCTTTCAAGTAAGGGATAAGTTATATGAGCATTTGGTAAGTCATGAGGTTATTGTAAATTATATTATGCATTAAAAGGTTTTTTATTAGAGATATGACATAATCATGTTTCAAACAAAGATATGTTTATGAGTTCTCAAAACCTTATGTATATGATTTAAGCATAATGATGCTATTACTAATTCCACAAACATGATGTTTAAAGAAAACAATGGAAATGCTTTTATTATGAAATGTAATGCAAACTATGAATTTCAGTATGATGTATAAGTATGAAATGTTTTCGGGTTATGTTCTCTGGTGATCTGAACTTAGCCAGTAGGGGTTAAATTACTAGCTTTCCTTAAAAAATGTTATCTGATTGGCCATTAAAAGTGGGGCTGGCTATACTATACCCACCTTTATTGGTTATGGCCAACTTGTGGAGGATGCCAACAGATCCCCATGGTTGAAGATATGTATTTTATGACATGATGTTTAAAGAAAACAATGGAAATGTTTTTATTATGAAATGTTACGCAAATTATGAATTTCAGTATGATGTATAAGTATGAAATGTTTTCGAGTTATGTCCTTTGGTGATTTGAACTCAGCTAGGAGGGGTTAAATTACTGGCTTTCCATGGAAAATGTTATCTGATTGACCATTAAAAATGGGACTAGCTCTGCTGTACTCGCCTTTGTTGGTTACGGCTAACTTGTGGAGGATGCCAACCGACCCCCATGGTTGAAGATATGTACTATGATATGATCCTGGGAATCCCTGACATTGTGGGGGAATGTTAGATGCCTAGCATAGTAGTGCTAGAAGCCTCCCAAATAAGTACAGATTTATTAGATATGGACCAACCAATATGTTATTTATGAACAACTATATTATGTTATTAATCATGAGTGAATGATTTTGTTTAAATGCATTGTGAAAAGTTAAAGCTCTTATGAAAAGAAGAAGTTTCTGATGAAAAGAAAAGATGTTCTTTAAAGTTAAAAGTTTCTGATGTTCTGTTGTGCTTTAAAGATAAAAAATCTGATGAAAAGGTTTTAGTATTCTATAAAAATATAGCTTCTGATGAAAGTACAAGTTTATGTTAAAAAATTATCAGATATTTGTTTTTTATGAAACGTTAAGTTTTATGACTATGAAAGTTATAATATTTTACGAGAAGAAGTTTATGAAGAAAAGTTTTGTTATTTTTTAAGATGTTTCTAGTTTAAGACAAAGTTACCAATTATCTTATTTAAGTTACAACGATTATTTTGTAATGAGAATATATATATATATATATATATATATATATGATTTTAAAAGGTTTTGGTAATATTATTCTGATAAGAAAAATGAAAACAATTATTTTCCTATGAAGAGCGTATAAGTTATTATAATAAATAGTATATGATTTAAAATAATCAATATTATATTTGGTGACTTTGTAAGAAATGAAAGAAGTTCAATCCGAAAGGTTTTGGTAATATTATTCTAATAAGAAAAAGGAGAATAATTATTTTCCTATGAAGAGTGCATAAGTTATTATTATGAATAGTATAAAATACTATGCATGAAAATATGTTCTCCTATCTAAATATTTATAAAATGAAATAATTTGATTTACATGCATTCTTATTAAATTAGTGTGTATCTTACCCTTACTGAGTTGCGTAGCTCACCCCTTCCGCTCTTTCAGTTGACAGGTTTTAGTTTGGAGCAGAGGGAGCCTTAGTCGAGTTTTGGAAGGAGTTGGTTTTAGTTTTAAAATTATAGATCCCAAATTAACAATTTGATGTTTAGCTTTGTAGTATTGTGTATTTTAGGATCTAATGAAAGTTATGTACCTTAAAGCATTAATAAATGTATTATGTGAAATTTAGAATTTGAGTAACTGGTGGATTATGTTATTCTTTGAGTATAGTGTAGATGCTCCGAATGTCAAGTGAAAAATTATATCATTTAAGTGAAGAAACAAGAATGAAAAAAAGTTTTGTAAAAGTAAAGTTGGTTCTTGTTAATATCAGGTTTAAGCTTGATATAAGCATGCCAGTCATGGTCACAAACCCGGGTATCAAGTTTGGGGCATGACATTTGACCTCTACTTGACTTAGTTGAGGAGGTATTTCTCCTTAGACAACGTCTCTTACTCATTGTGACCAGACTTCTTCCATGACCCATTAATCTATATGCCTTCACTAGTATCTATCTATCCTTGGGCTACTTGACGACCTCGGGCACAGCCCACGGCCTAGTACCTATATCTGGGCTCTTCATTCCTACAAATGCCATGACGTGCGAAGCCAAGAAATTCTCAGGAAATGCTAGCCTTAATTAATAATTAGCACATGATTTATCAAAATCAAACACATTATTGTGATTTCACACGTATTAGGCCGGATTGATCTCTTAATTAATTTGACTGCTAGAGTCTTTATTGAGGTCATTCTTCATTTTTTGCTAAACTATAGCCCCTTTGATATCATTTGGAATTTTGGAGATTGTGATGTCCTGACATGAAGAGAAGAAAAATTATACACGCAAAATCTTACCTTGATTAACAATTTAACATAACGTTCTACCCCAAAAAAAAAAATTTATGAATTTCAAACACTATATATATATATATATATATATATATTGATGGACAAAGTTTAGCTACAAAACTTGTTGTAGCCTAAGACTACAATTTTACTTCTTAAAATAAATGTTACTATATATTTTGAAAATCTAACCGTTGAATTGCATGTTCTACGTGCTCTTAATATGTTACAAAACTTGTTATAGCTTAAATTTACAACTTTTCACCTTAAAATAAATGTTACTACATATTTTGAAAATCTAACCGTTGAATTGCATGTTCTATGTGCTTTTAATACACATGCTAAATTTTGTGTCAATCGGATATTATTTACTATATGATCCATAAGTTTATATATTATGCATAATTTTAAACTACAAAAACTTGCAATTTAAATAATTTATTAATAACATAGCTATTGATCTTTTTTTCTTTTTCTTTTTTTGAAATTTTGCAAGTATTGAGGATATAAAAAGAAAATGTAAATCCAATGGTGGATTTCTCAAAATTCACCTTCAATAAAAAGATATTGAGTAAGTTTGTAATTTTAGAGTACAACTAATTTTGTAGCTAAACTTTGTCATATATTAATAACTTAAGTGAGGACTATCCTATAGCATATATCCAATGAGATAATATAATAAATTTTTAAATAATAAATAAATAAATAAAATTGTGAAGGGAAAATTATATCAACTTTCTTGTGATTTAAGAACATGACTGTGATTTTTGCCAAAATGACAACCACTTCTCCGAGGTCTATAATAAAAGTGACAAATATGTTTAAATCTTTTTTTTTCCCTGAGTTGTCTCATTCACCCAATTTATCTAAAGATTAAAAATGTTTAATTAACTCAAGGATAGGATAGATATTCTATTGTATTTGTTATATTTATTATAAATTTTAGTGAGAGCATTGTCGCTTTTGTAATTTTAAAGGTCACCATTATTTTTTATACCCTAAGGCTCTATTTGATTGAAATGATTAAAATATGAGAGGGTATAAAAAATTTTAATTTTCCAACATGAATATTTGGAAGAATGGATAGAAAAATAGAATGATAAAAATTAGATTACTATTTTACTCATATTATAGTTGGAAATAATAGAGTAATAGGGATAATACCTTTTTTGAATCTCACATGCATTTTCATTCCCATTTTCCTTCCCATTTGGAAGGATGAGTTTTGGTGGGTTCAAATGAAAAACACTAATTGCACCCACCATTTTCTTCCAATCAAATGATGTAAAACTTCCACAATCCTTATTTTCCTTCCATAGTTTTTTATCCTCATTCCTTTTTCACAAATTATAAGCTTAAGGGAAGGTGATTGTAATTTTTTTTGAATTTAAAATTCAACGTCAAAAACTTCTCAAAGGATGCTATAAAGAAAAATCATTGGTTTTGATGGAATATACTATAAACTAGTATTATTCATACGCGATGCATGAGAATAATAGACTTTTAGTTGGAATAAAAGTCAAAAGGTAGTTTTTTTTTTTTTTTTTTTTTTTCCTAAGAAAGAAAATGTGGGTTGTTGCCTAAAATTTAAGTTAAGAATTTTTTATAATAGACTTTTAGTTTGAATAGAATTTAAATTTTTTGAAATATTTAAGTTTAGAAATTTTTGATAATAGACTTTTAGTTTAAATTGAATTTAAATTTGTTGAAGTTTAAATGATAAAATTTTATCTAAATTAAAAAATTGTTAAATATTATCCCTTAATTTGAGGAAATATAGCATAACAAATAATTTAATATTAATTTACTAATTAGTTGTTTTTAAAATATTGATAATAGACTTTTAGTTGGAGTAGAGGACAAAACGTTGGGTTTTTTTTTTTTTTAAATAAGGAAAATGAGGGTTGTTTGGAATTTAAGTTTAGAATTGTTTATAATAGACTTTCAGTTTGAATAGAATTTAAATGATAAAATTTTACTTAAATTAAATAGTTGTTAAATATTATCCCTTAATTTGAGGAAATTTATCCTAACAAATAATATAAAATTAATTTACTAATTAGTGAGAGTAGCCACTTGGCACAACCACGGCTTCAACCACAGTTTCTAAATCCAAATTTTATTACATAGTAAGTATATGATTAGATGTTCTTAAAATGTTGATAATAGACTTTAGTTGGAGTAGAAGTCAAAATGTGTGTGTGTGTGTGTGTGTTATTTATTTATTTATTTTTTTTTTTAAGAAAGAAAGCATGGGTTGTTGTCTGGGATTTAAGTTTAGAAGTTTTTATTTTAGACTTTTAGTTTAAATAGAATTTATACTTGTTGTAATATTTAAGTTAAAAAAAATTTGATAATAGACTTTTAGTTTGAATAGAATTTAAATTTGTTGAAGTTTAAAAGTTTTATATAAATCAAACAGTTGTTAAATATTATCTCTTAATTTGAGGAAATATAACATAACAACTAATTTATATAAAAAACCAAAACTTCTGAAACTTTCACAATTTTCTACGTCAACACAATATTTAAATAAAATTATCGTTTTATTTAAATAGAATTATTTTTGTTTAGTCCAAACTTAACAAGGAGTGAAACTCTATCTCTCTAATAAGTCCAACTTAAACTCAAACTCATCATTATCATTTTTTTTAAAACAAAATTATTTTTGTTTAATCCAAACTTAACAAGGAGTGAAACTCTATCTCTCTAACAAGTCCAACTTAAATTCAAACTCTTATTGATAATTTATCTCCAAATTTGCGAGATTAATCATGAACATTATAAAAGCAAAGCAAACCCCAATATTTTTTTTTAAGCCAAGTAGAGGTATTAGCTCTTCTTATGTTATTTTCTTCTCCTCTACTTTGTTATATATATATATATATATATATATATATATATATATATATATATATATATATATATATATTAGTTTTTCATGTATTTTTTAAAAAGTAATTTTCTAACATGAACCACCAAAATCTCTTTAGCCGTTTTTTACAAGATAAAAAAGCTTGCAATAATTGAAATTATTCTTTTGAATGTAACCCATCTTTCTCTTATATTTCTCTATTGTTTAGTCATATATATTTTGTTTTGTTTCAATAATTTTTAAGCAGTGAATCATCTGATTCTTTGATTTTTTTTTTTTTTTTGTTCTTTCAAAAGTTTTAATATTTGAATTTTTGAGTTATTTTTTTGCAGTATCTAAAACTGTCTGACAAATTTTTTTGTAAGTCATTTCACACTCAAGCAATGACTTCTTCATCAAATTATAACACCAATTGAAGTCATACAAAAGCAAATCATGAAATGGTGTAGTTTCTTAAATTTTTTATAAAATTATTTTAATCTACCTTACAAATAGGTAGGTTCCCATGCATAGCACGGGTTATTAACTAGTATAAAATTAATTTACTAATTAGTTGTTCTTAAAATAGTGATAATAGACTTTTAGTTGGAGTAGAAGTCAAAACATGGTTTTTTTTTTTTTTTTTTAAATTCGAGTTGTTGTTTGAAATTTAAGTTTAGAATTTTTAATAGACTTTTAGTGATTTCAGCATTATAGCACAAATTGAACACAATCCAAAAATTCTTACACCAAACTAAACAAAACAAAAACAAAAAACTCCACTTGGGTCCACAATGCCCTGAACAGACTGGTCACATAAATCAAATGGGTAGAAAGATATAACTATAAAATCCAAAACCCATTTTTTCTATAACATCATAGAATCTAAATACCAATGTACCAAAAGTCTCAACCTTTAGGATCCCATCAAAAATGTACCACAAAGCATGACCCAGCAGCTAAAAAAAAAAAAAGTAAAGAATAAGTCTTTGGCAAGTTGTGGTTGGTGGAAGACTGGTGGTGGGTCTATGTGGGGATAGCCCTCCACCAGCCACAACTCACCTGGCATTTTTTGTGCCACTTTATATGGCATTAGACTTATTCAAAAGTATATACAAACAAAAACTCCATGAAACATTAAAAAAGCACATACCTTTGTGTTGAAGGGCCATCATGATAATGTACATTAACAGTAATCACATCAATCAGATCTCCCTCCAAAACTTTCCACCTAATTTAAACCAACCCATCAAAAAAAAAAAAAAAAAAAAGCAAGCAAATTTAGAATGATTCATAAGAATGAATTGTTTGTGTAGTTTTTTGTGAATTGTGATTTGCTTACATGCTGAGGAGAGCGAAGCATGATCATGCGAGCAGTTTTGTTGTGGCAAAATATTAATGTTTATTAAGGCAGAAGAGAGGCAGAGACCAAATTCAAAGAAAGGTATAATACTGAGGAGGAAAGAGTAGACCCCACGGCACCATACTAATACTATTATTTAACACGATGTTTTGTTTTTGAAGTAACTTGAGAAGATTGAGTGGTTGGATAAAGGGTATTGATGCTGATTTTAACAATATAAAATAAAATAATCATGATGTTATCGAGTAATAATTTTTTTTTTTTAAGAGAGTAATAATTAATATTTAATAAGATATTAAAATATAAAAATTAGTATTCCCAAAAAAAGAGTTAGGTCAGATGATTAAAAAAATTAGAATGAATAGTATTAAATTTTATTTTAAATTTCTTGAAATTTGTGGCAATAAAATTTTAGTTCGGAGTAGAATTATAAATTTCTTAAAACTTGCTTTTACTTAAATTAAATTCCTATCATTTAAGATTTCTTTTTTTGAGATGGTTATAATAGATTGTTAACCCATCAACTCAAATAATTTTTCCCTCTAGATCCCAAGCATTTAATGCATGGAAATGTGTCAATTAAACCTATAAGACGCTTAACAACTATTAAGATGGATAGAATTTCAGTATAATTTTTGTTGTCAATTAAACCAAACCAGCGCACTACTTAGACACACATATACCTAATGTTTTTACATACATTTGTCAAAGGAATTGGTTACCCCAACATGCTTTGCGAGCAAACATCCCTTAATTTTGTTAGTACTAAAGGGCGACTATACATGTAGTAAGTCTAGCATTGATTTAAAGGCCATCTCAATATATTTTAAGCTATAAGGGAATAAATTTAAGTGAGATTTTTTTTTTATATTTAAATATTAATCAAAAATACTTTTAATTCTTTAAAAAAAAAACCATTTTTCTTGCTTTTGAGATGTAAAATTATTAATAACCTTTCTTTTGTATTTAAGTTTTATTAACATTACTTTTACAATTAATAATAGTTAATCAACTTAATCTTCATGACACAATCAATTTGAAGTAGGGTTTTATCAATTTTTGAGCATATAGAAATCTAATATAATTGAAAGCCTTAACTCTTTTACACACACACACACACACACACACACACACACACATATATATATATATATTATGAATGGTCGAATGATCATTAATACTTAATTTTACTAATAGCTTAATACTTTAATTTTTATATTAAAAAAAAAAACAGAATCTCAAAAAAAAAAAAAAATTGTAAATCAGTCATCCACATAATATACTACATTATTATCAATTTTCCACATGGTAAATTATATTTTGTAAATTTTTTTATTTTTTGCTAAATTAAAATTTGGGTAAAACACTTGTAGGGGCAGCGTTTTGGTTCCTGAGCCTAAAGGGTAGAAGGATTCAGGCCCAAAAAGCCTAACACAATGAATTTGTAAAGAGTGGGCTTAAAAGCTAGGCTTCCATGAATCAAACAACACTCATAGTTGATTAAAGATAATAAGAAAGCAAAGAAAGACAAGTTCTATGCAAAGAAATCCTTCCACGGTGAAGTCCGAGAGAGTGGTTATTGAATATAGTTCTTTTAGACTTGGATACAATTTCAGTTCTTGTTGCTATAGTGTTTTCTCTACAGATTTTCTGATCCCCTCTCCCTGGAGGGTCTCTTACATTATATAGCTCCCTTTAGATGACCTTGGCCCTCCACTTGTTGATCGTCCAGGCCACTACTTGAGTGCTTGTCCCATCAGACACCTTCCCAAACTCCTTGTGAGTTGTGGCAGCCAAAGCAGCACTGTTCAGGGGTCTTCTCTACATAAATGCAACCAGGAGGTTTTATGGGATGCATTAAATGTGGTAGTAACCACCATCCCTTCGGTCATGTCAAGGCCAACCCCTTCTCCAAAACTATTTTTCTATAGTATGAACTCCTCTAGTAATGTGCCACTGACGTGGTCTTACCATCCGAGGGTGCGACCTCCTTGGTACGATAATGGCCCCCCTCAGCCATGGGTATGACACATGGCGCAATTATCTTATTTAAATTCTTGTACCCCATAATAGCCCCTCAAAACTACGGTTTTTTCCTCTTATCCGAGGAGAAAAGTGGGTTTTGACATTGGATAATTAATTCCACACGTTTCTTTGACTTCCACATTTGAGAATGTCACTTCGCGTGCCCCGCAACAGTTTTGGCACTTTGGAGTCCGCAACGACTCATTAAATACTCTAGGTGGCGCTTTGTTCCCTACATCTTACGATGAGATGGAGATCTTACGCCCGTCATTTTTCCTCAAATTTTAGGCGGGATAACTCTCACCCAATTCCACCTCCTATATAAGGCGCCTGAGGGATTCATTTCCCTCACTTTTCCAATCTTCAAACTCTCAAGACTTCCTAGATTTCCAAACGTTCAAGACTTCCCAAATCTTCAAACTTTCGAGAAGCTCCTAAAGTGACCCTTGTCCTTATTCATATATTTTTTTTTTCTTCTTAGGCTATTTTCTCCTCGGCCTTCTACTTTTTACTTCTTCTTCACAAATATTTCCTTCACTTCTTAGTTTGCTCTAATGGGTAGGTTCGCCCACCTAGTAGATTCTCCTGCTAGAATGGAGGGTTTAGGGGCTTGGATCACATTCCCCGGGGCGTTTCCTTGCGATACTATTCTCTGGGTGAGTGGCTCATCTACAGGAATGAAGGGGAGATCGTCATTCCCATGATCACCTTCATAGAAGGGAGAATGAGGCTTCCCATAGGTAACGTGACTAGGGACTATTTGATTGCCCATAGGCTGTGCCCCCACTAATGCGCCCCCAAGTCCAACAAGGTAGTGTAGACGCTCTCATCGAGCAAATGGGGTTGAACCTCACCTGGCACGATGTCGTTTGGATGTACGAGTGCCATCTGTTGGCAAACTTGGGTTACTACCTTAAGTCTAGGTCTTTAGTTGTTAGGCTTATCTCGTGTCTTCCTAAGTCCAACAAGGGCATGAAAGATGATTACCTATTTGCCTCTAGTGAATGGCATGATAGTCTTCACTGCCCAACCTAGAAGGGAGAGCCAAGTGGGGTATTCTAGGTTTAGGTCTTTTAACATGGGCACTAGTTCCATAGTTTTGCTTCTCTCTCCTTTCCTTTAGTATTTTGTTTCTTTCTGATGGAGGGTTTCATTATTCTGACTGTGGTTTTGCTTCTCGGCTATTTTTGCAGATAAAAAATACGTGGCCCTCAACCTTAACTTCGTCAATGTTGCAGACCTCAACAAAGTGCTAAGGTCTGAGGTGTTTGTGAGCTAGGACAGACAGCTAAGAGCCGTCCATCTCATCCTTAACTTCCAACCTATCCGACAAGTTCCAGGATGTAGGCCACACAATTAGGGACGGTGATCCTCGGTTGGCTTGTATAGACGTCTTAGTACCCAGATTTCTAGCTTGAGAAGACATCGTGCAAGTTGAATTGCCCTCTCGTTGCTTTCCCCATAAAGCAGTGGTTCTAAGAGAAGAGACAGCCTCTTCACGTCTATCCTTCGAGGCAGAGATAGACTAGTTTCACCTTGAGGAAGAGAGAGAGGAGCAGGGAAAGCCTGTGATCCAAGTCTCTGATATGGAAGGCGAGCTTGATAGATTTTCAAGTGTTCGTACTTTTGGGTTCATAGTTATGCGCACAAATGATAGTTCAGAGGAAGAAGAAGAAGGAATGACTCTAAAAAAGAAGAAATGTCTGCATGAGCTCCTTGCAGATAGGATGAAAGGGTCGACACCCAAGGACACCTCGGGGTCCTAGCCTCTTCTTGCTCTTCTCCCCCCCCCCCCCCTCCTCCTTCTACAGTTAACTCATTTGTTGTTTCCAACTTGAAGAAGAAAATGAAGGAGAAGGAGGTGACTGAGGAGGGGGAGTTGGCTCCTCAAAAGGAGCCTAAACAGCAAAAGACGGTCAAGGGCTAAGGGAGGGCCTCCTTGGTTGAAAGCAAAGAGGACCACAACGCGGCCAATGTGCACCCTAAAAACCTAGTGTGTGATCCCCGACTGGAGTTGGAGGGGGTAGCCATACCGTGGAGCTCCTCCATCAAAGAGTTCTAGAAAAGGCATGCCCACTACCTGGTCAAGGCCTTAGAGCAACCCCTACTGCTGCCTAAGGATATCGCTGCATTGTAGACCATTAGGCAGCAAGATCTTTTTCTGTCCCTAAAGAGAGACTTGGCCTTGGTAAGCTTCTTGTCATGCCTTCCTGATTTCATGCTAGGTTGTCCTTTTCTTTTTTGACATAGCATTTCCTTGTTGTTTTTGCGCGGGCCATCGATGAGGTATTCATGGCTGAGGAATGGGTGAGAAGCGCCCACAACCAAGCTAGGGTCGAGGCTAACCTTCACGCTAAGACCAGCAAGGCCTTCGGTGCAGTGGAGCAGAAGAACTAGGAGCTGACTGCGAAGCTGACGGCTGAGGAGAGGGAGAGGAGCATTGAGACTGACCTCAAGAACACTCAAGACTAGGCTGAGGAGCAATGCAAGAAGCATTATTATGCTGAGATAAAGCTGGCCAAGGCCAAGCAGCAGGTCGTGGACTTGAAGGCGGAGCTAAGGAAGGCCAATGAGGCTGCTCGGACGACCAAGGAAGTTATGAAGGTTTCAGAATAGGCATCCTATGACCTTGGGGTGCAAGAGACTGAGGTTCGCTTGGCGGAGGTCTGCAGGGATTACTACCAGGAAGTGTGGGCAGAGACACTCAACCTGGCAAGGGTCCCTGCTGCTTCGGAGTGGAGGATGGCTAAGAACATCTACTACCCTTCAGACATCCGCGAGATTCCAACTCCACTCCCTCCTCCTACTGCCTCTACACCAACCTCCTTTAAGTAGCCCTCTATCACCCAGGCCTCTATTCCTCATCCTAAGGTCTCCAAAAGGCCTGGCAAGGCTGGTAACCAAGGCTAGGGGGTTGAGGTGGCTAAGAGTAAGAGGGCTGGCCAGGGCGGTTCCTAGCTAGAGGATAAGGGCAAGGGTAAGGAGGTCAAGCCCCTGCCAGAGGCCAAGGGTCCAGAGGCTGCCCTTAAGATCAAGGATGTCGTTCCCAAGGCCAAAAATGCTGCTCCCAAGGCAAAGGAGGCTGATCCCAAATCCAAGGAAGCTGATCCTAAGGCCATTGTCCCACTTGTCTCCCAACCAAGCAGCAAAGAAGACCCTCCTCCAGTCAAGGCATAGTTTAGGATCTTTTTCTTTTACTCTTTTTCCTTTCTTTTATTTTATTTTATTATTTTTTTGGTCCTTACTTTCCCTTTTTTGTAGTGGCTATTTGCCACTGTTCATGATGTATCTTTCCTTTGTTTAATGAAAAGATATCAACTTTGCTTTATGAACCTTTGTTTTTCTTGCTGTACTTATGTTTAATTGGCGATGGTTACTGCTTTAGCCTTTGCTGAAAAGTTAAATTGATGATGCTTCTGAGGGTGAACACCCATACTTTAACAAAAGCTAACAATAATGATTCGTTTGTTAATTCGAGTGGATTAAGCCCATGTAAACAGTGAGAAAAATGACTGTCACCTTGATTAAGATATATCCTGACTCCTAAAGTTAACAGTTACTCATGCAATTAACAATCCGACTATTACCTTTCATGTAATCAGCAGTGTAGTTGGACAACTTTACCTTGTTTGTGGCGCTTGGCATCTAGTAACTCAACTTAAAAAACAAACTTTGTGTACCTCACGTAAATAGCTCAAAGGATCACGTGTACTTCTGGATTTTCTGCCTAACCTCAAATGATAGCGAAGTTCATGTCTATCCATGGTATATATTCCAAGGAGGCTATCATGCTTAAAATATCACTTAGCACTCCATTCAATAGTAGGTTCGCATAACTATAAGTGTCAATTTACCTAAAGCATGTGGTCTGAAGAACCCAATATTACCAAGGTTCTGTTTAACACTTAAAGAAATAATGAGGAGTATTAATTTACCCAAGGTATATGGTCCGAGGGGTCAAACATAACTAAGAAATAATGAGGAGTATTAATTTACCCAAGGCATGTGTTTTAAGGGGCCAAGCATGACCAAGGTTCTGTTTAATAATTAGAGAAATAATGAGGAGTATTAATTTACCCAAGGCATGTGTTTTAAGGGGCCAAGCATGACCAATGTTCTATTTAATAATTAGAGAAATAATGAGGAGTATTAATTTACCCAATGTATGTGATCCGAAGGGCCATGCATAACCAAGGTTCTATTTAATACTTAGAGAAATAATGAGGAGTATTAATTTACCCAAAGTATATGGTCCGAGGGGTCAAGCATGACCAAGGTTCCGTTTAGTACCCACACAAGTAATTAGGAATATTAATTTACCCAAGGTATGTGGTCCAAGGAGCTAGACATGACCAAGATTCTGTTCAATATCCCCACAAGTAATCAAGATGACACATAATTCTATCAAAAACATGGCAGATTTGCCTTTCATTAATAATAATACATTTGCAGGTTGTTTACATTCCAGGGGCATGGTACAGCATTTTCGTCTAGATCTTCTAGGAAGTATGCACCTATTCTAGCTACCGAGGTGATACAGTATGCCCTTTCCCAATTGAGCCCTAACTTTCCCCATGCTAGGTTTCTCAATACCAAGTCCCCTAGGGCAAATGGTCTTAACTTTACACTTGAGTCATACCCTTGTTTGAGCTTTTGCTGATAATATGCTAATTGAACCATGGCATTTTCTCTCCACTCTTCAGTTAAATCCAAGCTCTTCTCTAGTAGGTTATCGTTGCTATCTTGAGTGAATAAGTTCTTCCTCAGCGTTGGAAATCCAGTCTCCAGAGGAATCACAGCCTCGGCTCCATAGGTCATTGAAAAGGGTGTCTCCCCCATTGACCTACGAGGGGTAGTCCGATATGTCCAAAGAACGTGTGGCAGCTCTTCCACCCATCTACCCTTTGCATCATCTAGCCTCTTCTTGAGTCCACTCATTATAACCTTATTGACAGCCTCGGCTTGTCCATTCCCCTATGGATAAGAGAGGTGGAGTACCTATCCTTAATGCCCAAATCACAATAGTACCTCTTGAAGGTTTTGCTATCAAACTAAAGACCATTGTCTGAGATGAGGGTGTGAGAGATCCCAAACCTAGTGACAATATTTTTTCCACACAAATTTCTTGGCGTTCACATCTCTAATATTTGATAGGGGCTTAGCTTCAACCCACTTGGTGAAGTAATCAATGTTGACCAACAGCCACATCCTATTTCCCACAGCTTTAGGGAAGGGCGCCACAATATCCAAGCCCCACTGGGCAAAAGGCCAAGGGCTAAACAAAGGATTGAGGACACCCCCTGGCTGATGAATATTTGGGGCATACCTCTAACATTGGTCACACTTCTTCACGTACTCCTATACTTCCTTTTGCAGATTTGGCCACTAATACCCTTGGGTGAGGGCCCTGTGAGACAGTGACCTACCCCCTATATGACTTCCACAAATCCCTTCGTGTAGCTCCTCTAAGTGTGGGTCCACTACCTCAGGATGAATGCATAGCAAGTACGACCCAAAAAAAGAGCATTTGTATAACTTTTGATCCTCGAACAACCAAAACCAAAGAGCTCTTCTTTGCACCTTATCAGCCTCGCCCTTGTCCTCAGGTAAGATGTCGTTCTTAAGAAATAGGACAATAGGATCCATCCAACTAAGCCCCACCCTAGCCTGGTGAATAAGGACCCTCTCCTCTCTCATCTTGGTGGGCTTGCATAAATCTTCAACCAGGATCACGCGAGGTAAACCCTACACCGAGGAGGTTGTAAAAGTGGCAAAAAAGTCAGCATGCATGTTTCTACTCCTTGGGATTTGTTGTAGGGAGAAAGATTCAAACACTCACTGCAAGTGCCTGACTTGTTTCAAATAGTCCTGCATTCTTGCATCTCGGGCTTCCAATTCTCCTTTTACTTGGCTTACAACCAACCTCGAATCTGAAAATATCTCCACTGTTCTTCCTCCCATTTTCTAAACCATAGCCATTCCCATCAACAAAGCCTCATACTCAGTCTCATTATTCATGGCCAAGAAGCCCAGCCTTAAGGATTTCTCAATGATGATCCTTTCAGGAGATACTACAACTAGCCCCACTCCTGATCCCTTTTGATTTACTGCGCCATCGACATATACCTTTAAAGATAGAGATTCTTGCAAGGAGATCATCTCAACTGATTTTCCATCCATGTTCGGCCTTTCACTATTTTCTTCTATGGAAGGCTCGGTAAACTCAACCATCAAATCTGCAAGGACTTGACTCTTTATAGAAGTGCAAGGCATATACTTGATGTCGAAAGCTCCTAGGATCGTTCTCCATTTTGCAACCTTCCCTGTTTAATCAGCTTTCCGAAGCAGTGGTTGAAGAGGGAGTTGGATTAGAATCACAACAGTATGAGCCTGGAAGTAATGTGTGAGCTTTTGTGTAGCAAACATTACAGCTAAGATGGCCTTCTTCAAGGGTAAATAATGAATCTCTACCTCATGTAGTGATTTGCTCACATAATAAACTGGTCTCTGTACCCCATCATCAACCCGTATTAGCACCAGACTCACCGCGTGTGAGTCCATAGCTGTGTAGGCAAATAAAACCTCATCTTCCTCGAGTTTGGACATAATAGATGGCTGAGAAAGATATTCCTTCAATTGTAGAAGGTCGAGGAACATTCTTTTATCCATTCAAATCACTTCCACTTATGCAACAATTGGAAGAAGGGCCTACACCTATCTGCTGACCAAAAAATGAATCGGTTTAAGGCGACAGTCATTCCTGTCAACTTTTGGATCTCTTCGGGATTCCGAGGAGGCTATAGGTTGATAATTGCTTTAATCTGATTGGGGTCAACTTTGATTCCATGATGGGTAACCATATAACCCAAAAACTTGCTAGAGCCTATGCCGAAAGAACACTTAGCAACATTAAGGTGCAATTTGTATTTCCTCAGTATCTCGAAAATATTCCTAAGGTCATCTATATGCTGAGACTCTACTTTACTCTTCACCACCATATCATCTATATGCACCTCAATATTTTTTCCCAACTGAGGCTCAAACATCCTGGTCATCATCCTCTAGTAAGTAAACCTTGCATTTTTCAATCTAAAGGGCATCACTTTGTAGTGGTAATTCTTAGTGGGTGTAAGAAAAACAAACTTTTCCTAATCATCCAAAGCTAACGGTATCTAATGATAACCCTGAAAAGCATCTAAAAAGCTCATCCGAGGATGGCATACAGTTGCATCCACCAATTGATCTATCCGAGAAAGGGGGAAAGGGTCCTTTGGGTAAGCTTTATTTAAATCCATAAAGTCAACACATACTTGCCACTTCCCAGTTTTTTTTTTTTTTTTTTTTACCACTACTATGCTGGCCATCCATTCGGAGTAAAACACCTCCTTTATGGTACCAGCCTGCTTGAGCTTGAGTACTTCCCCCTTGACAGCGTTAGAATGTTCCTTAGATGAACGCTGAGGTGGTTGCTTCTTACGGATGGCAGAAGGATTGACTTTTAAATGATGGCAAATGAAATTCGGATCCACCCTAGGGGCTTCGTAGGCGTTCCATGCAAACACGTCAATATTTTTTCTGGGAAAATCTATCACTTTTGCATTTCCTGAATAGGCAGTTGAACTCCGACCTGAAAGAACTTCTCCTCATCGTCGTCAACAACAATTCTTTCCAATTGCTCGCATTTTGCCCCTTCTTTCTCTACCTCCGTGGACAGCACTGATACCTTTGATTGCTATAAGTCTCGCCCCGCAGAGGCTGAGGATTCACCCCTGGTCCAATGTCTAATCGCGGCCACCATGCATTGCCTAGCCATAGATTGGTTCCCTACCAACTCTTCAACCCAATCCCCAAACAAATACTTCACCTTCAGGTGCAAGGTGGAAGGTACAGCTCCCATGGTGTGAAGCCAAGGCCTCACCACAATAGCAATGTAGGGGGAGCAGGCATCTACAACGATAAAGCTCACCTCCATAACCTCTATCCTTGTTTGAACAATTAGTTGGATTTGGCCTTTTGGAAAGACAATCTCCTCGTCAAACCCTATTAAAGGGGAATTATAGTAGGTCAAGTTAGCTTTAGTCCCTTAAATAGGTCAGGGTACATGATCTTTGTGCCGCTGCCTTGATCTACCAACACTCTCTTCACATCGTACCCACCTATCCTAAGGGTGACCACCAGGGCATCATCATGTGGCTGCAAAGTCCCAACCTTATCTTCATCCGAGAAGCTCAAAGTCGGCTGGACTTTTATTCTACTCCTCTTTGGATCAGGGGACGAGCCATCTGCAGATGGCCGAGCTATAGACATCACCCTAGATGGTTGAGAATCAATCCTTCCTAGAGCAACGAGAATGACACTGATTGTACCTGAATGGTGGAGGCATCTCTCTGAGCCCCCGACCCTGCCTGACCACCCTGTCCGTTGGGTTAATACAAGAATTGCTTCAACTTTCCCGTCTTAACTAATTGCTCCAGGTGGCTCCATAAAGTCCTATAATCCTTGGTAGTATGCCCTCGTTCCTGGTGCTACTAGCAATGGAGACTTTGATTGCACTTCGTGGATCTCCCCCCATCTTATTTGGTCATTGAAAGTATGACTCATTCTTGATTTTTTCCAGGATTTGGTGTATTGACTCTCGAAACATAGTACTGACTACTTGGATAGTAGTAGATCCAAAATGCCTTGTAAAATCTCTCTGAGGTCGATTGTTATTGTACCTATCCAACCTGAGATCTCTTCTGTCCTAAGGGACCACCTTAGCCTTCCTCTTTCCCTGCTGCTGGTCCTCTTCAACCCGCTTATACTTATCAATACAGTTTATGAGCTGACGCACACTTCTAACTAGTTTCCTAGTCAAAGACTTTCTCAGATCGTGCTCGATGGGCAAGCCGACCTTGAAAGTCCTTATGGCCACGTCATCAAAGTTCCCATCTATCTCATTGAACATCTCCCAGTACCTGTCAAAATACATTTTTAGGATCTCCCCCTCTTACATGGTCATAGACAGCAGGGAATCCAAGGGACGAAGGACCCTACTGCAAGTCACAAAATGAGCCCCAAAGGCCCTAGTGCTTCCTTGAAGGAGTTGGTAGAACCTTCTCGTAGGCCGTTGAACCACCTCATCGCCACGGGCCCCAAACTGGATGGAAACACTTTGCACATCAAGGTTTCATTCCGGAAATGAACGGCTATTCTCTGGTTGAAGTGGTTGACATGCTCCACAAGGTCCGTTCTGCCATTATACATGGTAAACGTTGGTTGGATAAATCGTCGAGGAAGTTTTCCCCGTTCAATTTTACGCGTAAACGGTGATTTCGATATCTGATTAAGAGCCCTGCTCATAGCATCATTGCCCAGACCTTTGCAAGATGGACTCTTACTCCTTCGCTTATAATGACGGTCCTCATCATACGAAAAAGACTCACTGGGAGGAGTCCTGACTTGGGCTTATAGCTACCATCTTTGTCATCGTCAGAAGAAGGGTTGGAATCTGAGGGAGTCCTTCTCTGTCGTTCGCAGTGTAGCCTCCTACGAAGACGGTCAATCTCTAATTGCATGCTCCTGGTATTCTCCTCATGAGAGATGTAACTCCTGCCTCAAGACTAGCTCCTACTAGTATGCGTGGTGTGCATGCTAACCTCGCGGTCCCTCCTTTGTTCAAGATTGAGAAATTGGTCCTGACATTGAAAACCAACAGACTCCTCCCGGTTGGGCCCCGAACCCACCATAGCTAGACGTTAATCTTACTAAAGTTTAAGCTTTCCCACAGACAGAGCCAATTTTAGGGGTAGCGTTTTCGTTCCTAAGCCCAAAAGGTAGAAGGATTCAGGCCCAAAGAGCCCAACATAATGAATTTGTAGAGAGTGAGCTTAAAAGCTAGGCTTCCATGGATCAAGCAACACGCACAGTGGATTAAAAATAATAAGAAAGCAAAGAAAGACAAGTTCTATGCAAAGAAATCCTTCCTCGGCGAAGTCCGAGGAGAGTAGTTCTTGAATATAGTTTTTTTTAAACTTGGATACAATTTTAGTTCTTGTTGCTACAATGTCTTCTCTATAGATTTTCTGATCCCTTCTCCCTGAAGGGTCTCTTACATTATATAGCTCCCTTTAGATGATCTTGGCCCTTCACTTGTTGATCGTCCAGGCCACTACTTGAGTGCTTATCCCATTAGACACCTACTCAATCCCCTTGTGAATTGTGGCAGCCAAGATAGCATTGTTCAAGGCTTTTTTCCACATAAATGCAGCTAGGAGGTTTGGTAGGATGCATTAAATGTGGTGACAACCACCATCCCTTTGATCATGTCAGGGCTAATCCTTTCTCCGAAACTCTTTTTGTACAGTATGACCTCCTCTAGTAATGTGCCACTGATGTGGCTTTACTATCAGAGGGTGTGACCTCCTCGGCACAATAATGGGCCCCTTGGTCATGGGTATGACACATGGCGCAATTACCTTATTTAAATTCTTGTACCCCACAATATTATTTTGATTTCTAAACTTTACTAAAAATTTGTTTTTCATTCCTAAACTTTAAAAAATTCTTTTTTCACCCTTAAACTTTGTAAAGAGTTTTTTCAATAGTCTAAAGACAAAAATAAGCATGAAAAAAGAAAATTTCCCAATTGTTTAGGGATTAAAAAAAAAGATGTTTTAAGTTTAAGGACAAAATTAAAATATTCTTAATAGTTTATGGACGAAAGAAAAACTTTTCAATAGTTTAGGGAAGAAAAATGAACGTCTTAAAGTTTAAAAATGAAAATAAACTTTTGACAAAGTTTAAGAGCCAAAATAATATTTTTCCTTAGAAATTTTATTATAAAGAGGTCTAGGTCCATGCCATTTACCATCTTTACCTTCAAAATGTGGAGAGGAAGATTGGAGATGGGAAGGGCCCAATAGCATTACAAAAAGGGACCCCTACAGCAAGAAGGAACCACAACAAAAGGAACTGGACAACTGGTTTATATATTTGTGATGATGGAGGAGATGACCTAGTGGAGAGTGACTAATGCAGAGTTTCTAGATAGACTCTCTGATGATTGAGAGCATCACCTTCAAAGATAATGTTGTTCCAAACCCACAAATTATACGTAGAGGAGACAACCAGGAATGAAGCTACCAAATAATATTACTAGTACATGCATAGACAGATTTACCCAAATGATCACTGCATATATATAAATATAGTAGCAACTAGCAAGGAAGGAATTTGTCTGGTCTAATTGCAACATCAAAATTAATCTTTATCCAACTAGGGTGAGGAGGGGACCAAGAGCTATGTGCTGGTTTTTGTGTTTTGGTGGATTGTGAGGTCCTAAAGCTTTGCTTGTGCAAAGAGAAAAATCTTATGTAAGTAAGTGCTTGTTGTTTCTATGGAACCAAATTTGGTCACATGTAACAATTGGAAATGGAAAATACTTTACGGGGCCTCTTCAAAAGAGAGGTTTAGGTGGGTGTACAAATGGATTTCGCATAGCTTAATCCAGTTTTTTTTTTTTTTTTTTTTTTTAATTTATTTATTTTTATATAAATAAATTTATGCACAGTTTATTGTATTGAATATGGGAAGTCTGTTGAGGTGGATAGGCCAGAGAGGAGGAAAGCCAAACCAATTGGACAAAAGGGGCATTGCGTGAAGAGATGGAAGGTTGTCTCAACATTTGTATTATAGAAGATGTATGATTTTCTATTTATAGGGATTTAAAAAAAAAAAAACAATTTTGGGGGCTTTTTTTTTTCTTTCTTTTTTTCTTTTTTACTGTAATGGGAGCCAGAGATTCTTTTTGTAATTTTCTGAGTCAGCCCTGAATGATTTCCATTATAAAAAAAAAAAAATCCATTCGCACAATTTGTTTTATGGAAAAAAAAAAAAAAAAATCAAAAGCAGTCAAAAGATGAAAAGAAAAAAAAAAAAATCAATCACTATCTTTTTATATATTGATAGATGAAGTAATGGAATCGAATCATGAAGGGTTAATTGAAGTGTCCCTAAAAGTTTATTATTTTTTTTTTCCCCAATTTCTGTTTAGACAGCCTTTTAGCATGTCAATGGCTCAGTGCAACGAGAATGACATTCTCATCGGACTCTTTGTAATTGCAACCGTTATGCTTAAAATTTATTAGTATTTTTTTTTTCCTCAATTTCTATTGCAGGCCAGAGATTGTTGTTATAGATTTTTTTTCCCCTTTAGGTCAAACTATATGTTTCTAAAAAAATCTAATAACTAAAATGGCCAAAAGTGTGTTTCTAATTTGAACAATTAAAATCAAAAGCTAAAACATTATATTCAAATGTGGAACAGGGTCAAAAGTAGTGAACTGAAAAGATGAAAAGTTTATGAATTGAAGTAACATTATATTCAAATCTGAAAACAAATGTTACAGATGATCATCAATTGACAAGGTGGAGGAGAAACCATGGAAAGCAGTTTTCTTCCACTCTCCTGATCTCATCAGACCACTCCAAAGAGAAGAAAATGTGTTGTCTACCTCACTGTTCTTTCCGAGCTTTAGATCTGACAGGCTTTGCAGGTCTAATTATGTAACCTAGGAGGATCAACACTATGGGAACGACGGTTCCAATAAAATATACGCTCCCATACGAGGCGATTGTTTCGTGCAGGCTTAGTACCTGTCCAATACAAGCACATAAGCATAAGAAACTTAGTTTTTTGGTAAAATAAGCATAAGAAACTTGAAAGCAACATGTTCTGGCTCCTAGAAAAATTAGTTAAGTGACTGTGTATGTGAGAAAAGGACTAACCATGAAACCAACACAGGAGTAGTTCAGAACCAAAATTGTGTAAGCAAAGTTCAAAAACACAAGTATCTTCTTAAACAGACCCATAGTTGGAGGAATAGCTTGCTGCCATCTGTAAATGACTGTTTGGACAGAAATAAAATAGTAAAGGCAAACAAAGAATTAGTTCAAATATCTGAACAAAACACACTGCGAATTAAAGGGGGGGAAGGTCTAATCAATACCTCTTGAACCAGCAATCATCAAAGCTGACTGAACAAAGAAGATGATGTATCCAGGATATAATCCCTGTAATTTGAAGCAACAAGAAGCATAAGGCAGATGTAAATTTGTGTTGAAGTTGAAATTGAAGACAAAAAAAGGCTCACACTTCCATTAATAAACCCAAGATGAAAGGGAAAACTTCATAGAGAAACACAAACAAAAAAAAAAAAAAAAAAACCTTGTTCTTTGTTCTTAATGAAGCAAAGTATGAAAACTAGTCACTGCTTATACCATCTCTGAGATAAAGAGTGATTATATTGATTGGGTAGAGGGAAAACATAAAATGCCTAATAATCAAGTCACAATATTTAGGAAAAATTTTGTGTGTGATAAGGATAAAAGACCAGGTTAAAATTACAAGAACTCGTAAAAAAAATGGCACTATGAATGATGATTCATGAAAATAATAGCGTACTTTCTGCTTTACAGATTCTGTTATTTATAATCATATGGTTATGGCAACATTTAAGATTAAAGGATGCCTCAATCAAAGAAGAATTTGGTAATATGAAACTGGAACTGAAAGATGGCAGAAATTGCGCCATGAACCTAATAATATGAAAGAAACTGCAGTATATAAAACTTGATAAGGTGAAAAGGCTCTGTAATCACCATCAGAGAGTACACCAGGTGTATCAAAAAACAAGGGCATTGATTTGTTAAGAAACCTAAAAATTGGCACAGATAGTGAATAGTAAGAATGAGATACATTGGCTAGGAGATTGAATTAACAATAAAAAAATGGAACAAGTAATCGCATGGGATAACAAAATATGCAGGAGAATCAGAATATAATAAGGCTGAACTTATACTTACATGCCAAACAGCACTGACAGTCTGTGTAGCCAGCAACTGAAAGAAACCAGCCTTCTTGCCCTTCGGAACGAGTCTCTCATAAACATCTACAGCAGCACAAGATATTAGCTATTCACTTTAAGCATTCATCTTTTGCTCTGATGTTCTACATACTCATATATCCCAAAAGTACTGAGACCAATTTTAGAAAATCAAAGTCTGCCACTTTAGCATTCAGTAACCTGTTGTTCTAGGATTGGATGGCACAAAAGACATCCAAATAGCAAACTTGTGAAATAACTTTGTTCTTTTTTTACTTATAATTTCCTATAGCAATTTCAAAGGGTAAAGAACACAATGTGTCAATGAATTGGATCAAGATTCTAACAGGACCATTATAACAGGTAATAATATTTTCAGCCCACAGGATCCAATTGTTACAAAATTAAATTTAAAAAAAGAATGATATGGATTACAGTTCAGTTTACAGTTTACTTTTACCAGGTAAATCAAATTATCGATTCAACTCTTTTCTTATTCATTTCTTTTTTTAAAAAGTTAGGGCCCGTTTGGTAGAAAAGTTTGAGTAATGTTGTTTGTATTTTTTTGAAATACGTGTGAGTGAAAAAGTGTGTAAAAATACGTGTAATGTTGTTTAAAAACTGAAAACATGTTACTAAGATGCTCTACCAAACAGGCCCATAGTTTCTGATTCATGATTCATACAGCCTAACATGGACTTCTTGATTTTAGTTTTCTGATGCAAAATCAATGTTTATGGGTAATCAAATAGTATATATTTCCTTTCAGATAACCAAGCAAAACCTAGGATATAAAGGAATGGAACACTCAGATAATAGAGAATCTTACAACGACGCAACCAGGTACTGACTTGGATATTCCACACAAGTGGCAATTCGACTGCACTCTTTGCGAACTCGACACCTAGAATGTCAACATTTTTGGCACGGTCCCAGCGTGGCTTTGGTGGAGAAGATTCTGTCCATCCAGTAAAACCCAGGCCAGAAATAATAATAGAGGCTTCTGAAATTGACCAGATGAAGTAATATTTCCAGCGTGCTGTAAAGCCAGCCATGAACTGGTAACTCAACCGTTTCCAGAATCCCCATCCTTGGTATATGGGATCGGTAAACCGGGACAAAGGATGCTGAGGTACCAGGTACAGGTACAAGGCCATGCAAAAAGCAGCTTGAAGAAGGGCTCGAACCATTGCCCCATATGGTGATGGTGAGGGTCCATTCTCTGAATAGCTCCAAATCTGCAAAAGATTCAAAGAGAAAAGAAAAAAGTGGAAAACAATGAGAGACTAGAAAAGCTAAGAGCACTCATTCTCTATTAAACAAGAAATACAGAAGCACAAATTGAGAACACAATAGACGTACCCCCTTTCCTTCAGTCCAGTCAAGATAATCCTTCATTTCATAAACTGGACCAGCAAAGTGACTACCACAGCTGAGGCAGTAACCAAAGTACTCAATCAATGAGGGCAACTTAATCAACCGATTTTTCTTCTGTGTCTCACTCAATCCTTCCTCTTTTAATAGCCCATCATTGTAATTTATTGCACAGGAAATGACTTTCAGTGTTAACACCATCAGGGCTCCTAAATATTAGAAGGAAATACACAATTAACTGACACATAATTACCACATATGAGTTCTTATGCATATGAATGAAAAAAAGAAAAGAAAAAGGAAGGGGGGGGGGGGGGGCATTGAACATGATCAACATAGGCAGTTATGAGCTTCAAAATTAAGAGAAGGTTGATAACCACCAAAAACTTTATTGAAGTTATCAGTCACTAATCAGATAACTCCTAGTTTTCATTGGAAGACATTGACACTCATCAGAACCCAGGAAAAATCAGAAAATAAAAGGATGGCAATCAGTCAAAATCAGGTGCCATATAAAGGAACAGGCCCTTATCTATCAAATTTATCAACAGGAAATCTTTAAAAGATAATTAATCCAAGAAATATAGTGTAAAGAGTAGTTATTATCATTTCACCTCTATATGACAAAATGTGAGTTAGGTACAAAGGCTGAAAATGTGCTTACCTGTGGCATCAATACCTCCTTCCTTCCATGCATCCCCACTCATGTAATAGACATGGCTACACATGTATACAAATGGTCAAGAATCCAAGATAAAAAGGCATATCTTTAAAAAAAAATTGAATTCCAAATAAAAAGCACAGAAAAGAAATTTTCAAATATTCTTCAGAAATGAGTTGAAGTTTTAAAATCAATTAAGGCCAAAAATAAAAAAAAATAAATAAAAATAAATAAATAAAAAAATAGCAATATTTTTAGTTAAAAATCTCTAGGGAAAAAAAATTGCAGCAGGTTACATGGAATCAATAGCCCCATTTCCAACATGAATATAAAAATAATAGACATGGCTAAACATGTATACAAATGGTCACGAATCCAAGATAAAAATGCATATCTTTAAAAAAAAATTGAACTCCAAATAAAAAGCACAGAAAAGACATTTTCAAATATTCTTCAGAAATGAGTTGAAGTTTTAAAATCAATTAAGACCAAAACAAAAACAAAACAAAACCAAAAAAAAAACCCAAACAAACAAACAAAAATAGCAATATTTTTAGTTAAAAATCTCTAGGGAAAAAAAATTGCAGCAGCTTACATGGAATCAATAGCCCCATTTCCAACATGAATATAAAAATAATAATTTTAAATGTGTTCATGCATCTAACAAGTTCAGGAATCATTTTTCCCAAATTGGGGTAAAGCTGTTTACTATCACTTCTCTCAAACCCCTGCAGAAGTGGGAACCTTGTGCACTAGGTATGAACATTTTGTTCATGCATACAAAAAAAAAAAAAAAGCAGGACAATTTTGTAGGTCACGTAGAATGCAAATTATCAGATTCATAAGGCAGAGAATACTTCAGTTTGGGCTAGATTTTTTTATTTTTTTCAAGAAGTTAGCTATTTTCATATTTGTTATCAGATGATCTGGCTGTCATGGCCTCCATGATTAGCAAGGTGACTCAACTGATTCAACAACTTAGGCAAAAATTGTGAAATGCTTACAATGAAATTTGGTTACATTCTAGTAATCTCTAGACAGTCTATTTGCACTTGAGACATCTCTCAGCTACACTCTATACAAAAGGAATATTTCCTTCGCTTGCACCAAAACATGTAAGAATATGGTCACATTTTTAGTCTTTCTTCGGGCTAGACAAAACAACATTAGACAAACTGGGGATAGGAAAATTGATTTGCCCTCTTCTATGTTGAAATATGACGAAGACCCTATTTGTCAAATTTAACAATTACCTTTGTAGGGAAGCCACTCTAGTCACCCCCTCTTATCCTTTTTTTTCATAAAAAAATAATAAATTACCTTTGTTCTTCATCAGTTTTTTAGCAATTGCATCAACATTTAAAAGGTTGGAGAAAGGCAGAAACAGCAACATTAAACCAAAACACTATAGGGAAAAAGTAAATGGGAAAAAATAATTCAAATGCAAACTTTCTCAAGTTCTACTACACCGCATGCCAAGGTCAATCCAATAAGCTCAAACCCTTTACTTGCCATTGAACGGTTTTCCAACCAGACAATTAAAACCTTGCAAATTGAAAATCAATCAAGCATCCAAATTTTCATATTAAAACTTGGCATTAAAAGGCAATAAACACGTCATAATATACCAATCTTTAAAAAAAAATTACAAAAAAAAAAAAAAGGGTCATTGTAACCGCAGTTTCTATTGCTTTCACCAATGACAAAATAATGTCCAATTCGATGCTTTCAATCACCATGGGAAAAGGGAAAATAAATAAATCGCTTTTTGTATAACAGTGCACATTGAAATTCTCACGCATTCACATAATATCAAACTTACAAATCAAAGAAACCAACAATTTTTCTTCGAATTAAAGCAAAACTGAGAAAGAGTAAGAATAAATACCAGCCAATAAGATAGCCAAATCCCAAGAAGAACGTGAGAACCCCACATCGCGAGCGAAATAGCACCATCGAAGCGTAACCCAACAACATGGGGACCAAAAAATGAAGATTCGAAGAGAACCCAAATGAAAGATAGGATAGAAGAAAGCCTGACACGGCCGAGTACAGGTGCTTGGCGAGTCGACCCGGAACGAATCGCCAGAGGAAGCTCACGGGTATGGTGGTCACGAAGCATAGGAGGAACCTAAGCACTGGGACCGACACACCGATCGCTCCCGCCATGGAATCCAGGTGCAGCTCCATAGCTAATTAGCGTTGACTCGGTCAGAAATCTGAGTCTGAGTCTGGCTCAGTGAGTTGAGTTTTCCGGACTCGCTGGAACAAATCCGTGTCCTCGTAATTTTCAGGGGATATGTAAACAAAAAACCAAACAACGTTATTATGAACCGTGAAGTGAAGGGAAACTAAAGAGGAAAAAGTTCTAAGGTATATATAATTCGATTCAGTCATGTGAAATTACTGAAATGCCCTTGTACGTTCGGATTGATAGGTCCGGCAATAGCCGTGGCCGTTCGAAAATCGTACGTTCGCGTGGGAATAACGTTTTTGGATTTGTGAGTTGTGATGATACTTGGAAATTGTCTTGCTCCTCTGCCTCGCCGAATCGGAGACCTTCTTTCTTCTCCCAACACTAAGAAAGAGAGATTATGGACTATAGTTATAGTTATACAGTGACCGTACTCGCCCCATCATTGGAAACGTGTTACTCTATCTTTGCGGGAACAACTCAGCGTACGGTGATTTTGAGACGGCTACTAGCGGTAAACACGTGAGGAAATTAATGTTAAAACTTTCTTTAAATAATTTATTAATAAATACTTTAAGGACACTTATAATTTTAAAGTAAATAATAATTTTTTGGGGGTAAAAATGTAGTTGAAAACATAAAATTAAACATTTGTCATCAAACTAAATACAATCAGCCAGAAATAATAAATCTTGTACAAGTAATATTATAATCATAAACTATTTTTATTTTATTTTTACAAATGTTACTGTAGCAACTTTTTTCTAGTTCTTTTATGAATCTATCACTGTCATTACTTTTCTCTCACTAATGACTGCTCATCATATCAATTACTTGTTTAAAATACACTTATAAAGATAGATATTATTGTATTAAGGTATGTGTAATAACCACTACTTAATAAATAAATGGGGAGGAAAAGGTGGGCTTTGCTTTAAACATCGAAAAATTCTTGGACCACGACCAATTCCACCCTTATTTTCACAACTATTCAATATGGATGATTGTGAGTGGTAGAAAAGTGATTTTATGTGAAAGTGACAAACAACCAATCACAAGGCACATATGATAGTCGTGAAAATAAGTATGGAATTGGTTAAGGTCGTAGAATAACTCTTGAACACTTCACACTAAGCATTACAAAGTATGCTAATTCCAACAAGTTAAAGTAGAAACCTCATTTGTGATCGAAAATGTTTATATGTCTTCTCTTTTCATTCATCTTACAAGTCTATGGACTCCTTGGAGTCGGTCTCTCATAAGCCTATGGACCTTACGTCTGTGGGATCCATAGGCTTGTGAAAGGCATGCTACATGAGATGGGCCCATAGGCTTGTGAAAAGCATGCTACATGTGATGGGCATTAATATGTCTCTAGATATGACTTATTTTGATTGGGACGTGATAAAGTAGTATTAGTGTTGGTTCATGTATAAGTAATGTTCTACTCAAATCTTATATCTATCTTATAAAATTATGAAAAAAAATTATGACAATTTTTTGATTTTAACACACATAGGATAATTGTGGAGATAAGTGTAGATTTTGTTAAGGTCCTAGAATAACTCTTGAACACCTCACACTAAACATCACAAAGTGTGCTAATTCCAACAAGTTAAAGCAGAAACCTCTTTCGTGATCATGAATATTAATATGTCTCCATATATGTGAAAGGCATGGTACATGAGGTGGGCATTAATATATCTCCATATATGACTTATTTTGATTGACACGTAATAAAGTAGTATTGGTCTAGGATCATCTACAACTAATGTTCTACTCACATCTTATCTACCCTATAAAATTATGAAAAAAGATTTTGACAATTTCTTTTGTTTTTAACGTTACTCAAACAATAATAAGTAAGTATCTCATGTATATGCAGCATCCCCCACAGTAGCATGAGCACCCCTTTTACAATCTATGGATCCCACACAATAACAACAACAACACACCAGATACCTTGTGATACAATGTAATAATTATCCTGAACATCATATAAAACACTCCTCTCGCAACATTGTTGTTGTTGTTGTTTTCTTTTTTTAATGAATGAAAAAAATGGGGTCTCTAGTGTAGACTCTCATCGACTCCACGCCATGTGACGGCAATGGATAATACCACATGTATCACACGGGTCTTATTAGAGCTATCGCTTGAACCGTTCCTCTTTGGGTGTTAGGACAAGGACTCCTACCAATATTTCTCATAGCCCATAGAGCACAAAGCCTTCTATATATTGTAAAAAAAAAAAAAAAAAATTCTAAGTATAGCTCCGCTATAACTCAATTGTCCAAAAATTGAGTTTTTCATTTGAAACTCGATTGTCCAAAAATCGAGTTTTTCATTTGAAACTTGATTTTCTAAAAATTAAGTTTCAAAACAGGGGCATTTCCTTAAATAGTTTCAAACAAAGAGCATTTTGTTGGAAAGTTTGTGACCTTAGTTTAGTATTTATTATTTTTCATTTTCATCCTTCATAGTTAATATAAATTTCAAACATAGTTCATCTATTTAGGGGTGACAATGTGTGACACAATCTGCTAATATGAAACAATTATTTGTGGGTTAGTATTTAAAGTAAATGAGTTTGTGTTAAAATGGGTCAACGCACTTTAACATGATTAATAAATGAGTCAATGCCATGTCGACTTAACTCGCAAATAACCCAAAATGATCCGATTAATATAAATAAATGTCATTTTTATCTAACATAAATTTGGATTCTAATTACAATGGAGTAATTAAAAGAATTTTATTGGTTATATTGATAAATTCTTCATTAACCTCTAAAGTCCCTAACCTTTTACCTAAAACAACGGGGGGAAAAAACTTTCCATTCACTTTTTTTTTTTTTTTTAAGTTTCTATTAAATGGGCTATGTAGTCAATTTGTTTAATAAATAGGTTGTGTTAGGGTTGAGGTCCTTAAAGATTTTTGACACGATTATTAAATGAGTTGGGTTAGAGTTGAACTATGTATTCAAATACCCTTACTTCAACACTATACAAACATGACCCACTAACACAAATTCAAGAGAGGCTTGATGCATTTAAGGGCCTTAGGAAAACATTGAATTGACACATTTTATTAAATACGACTTTTAAAAAATATATATATATATTACATAAACTCTATTCTATTGTGTTTAGACGCAAAATTACTAATTAACTTGAACCACATAGAATTTTTGTTTTAGGAAGTCTATAGACACAAAAAATTTGACAAAACACCTGTTGACATGGCAAATTGATAGTTGTAAGTAAAAAAAAATGATGTTAGTAGTGGATCTAGATGAGAATTAGTAAAAGTTTGCCAACTAAAGTTGTAGACCCTCGATTTTGCACTCATAATTTAATCTTAGAAGATAACTAAAATGCATTAATTCATTCATTGCATATCATAAAAATCATCTTGAGATTCTAACGATCGCGACGGTATGCCCAATTCCCAAATCAAACCATCAAATTGAAAGATATTACATGATCAAGTTTTCACGGTCACCATGCATTTTTTTTGGGTGGAACCGATCACTTGTGATTAATTTAAATTAATTCCAATTGGTTAAATAATTAAAATTAATTAAATAATTTTGTGATTGGTTGTTGGTTTTTGTCAAAAATAAGCTTGTTTGCGTGGGAATAAAATGGATAATCAGATAATAAGGAATTGTTGATAATTAAGTCTTTTTAGAATATTTATCTATTAGATAATTATTACTTTAAAGACCTGATTATCAAGATAAAAGGGATTAATTTTAGAATATGAGTTACAAACACGTCTAGGTGCAATTCTCGACTTAGAAAATCCTAAAAAAAGAGTCTAAATCAAACCAAAATTAGAAGAGGGGCTCCGCATCCAAGAGGGCCAATCGGCACTCTTGGAATGCCGATTGGCACAGACTTGAGGCCCAACCCGAGAACCCTCTAATTAAGATAAAACCTATCTATTTCGAATTTTTGGGGATAATGACACATTCTAATTCGTATATGATCTTATTCAACTTATTTTTCAAGCATCCAAGCTCTATAAATAGAGGAAAACATTAAAAATCAAGGTTCTCCTTTTTCTGACTTCTTTGCTCCCCTTACGTTAAAGACATTTTGGAAGCCTTGGCTTTTAGAATTTCTTTTTTGTAAGTAAAATATATTTTAGATCTTAAAGAAGTGAAAATTTCTTTGATTTCTAAAGTATTCTTCCATTGAAGGGTACATTCATGCAAGTAGGTATATCAGATATGAACTTTTTTATAATAAAAAGTGGTTTTCTTCTTAAATAAAAATTGCAGATTTTGAATTTTTAAAGAGTGAATTAATATTAAATTTAGAGATTTTAATATGTCATTGTAATGTCATGCATCATTTAAATGGGTATATAAACGATCATTTAGAGTCTAGAAGACCAGACTTCGTTTGGGTAGAATGGGTGCCTAACACATTCCCATTCCGTAACCTAGCCCCCAAATCTAGATTTTTATTCTTAAATAATGCTTTATCTTTTCTTTTAGATTGTAATCTAGGAAACAAAGTCTGTAATTTTCCTTTTCTAGATTGTAATCTAGGAAAGTCTTTTACTAGATTGTAATTTAGGAGACAAAGCCTTGTATATTTCATTTATTAGATTGTAATTCATTTAATTAAATAAGAAGTTGTATTATTCAAATATGTATCATACATTTTTTTTCTTATTTTTTGTAACAAAAAATAAGTGGTGACTCCACATAATTACCCAAAAGAGAGGTGTCATAAGCACCCAAATCTCTTTTAAAGAGTCCTCGAAAGTTCCGGTCTCTCACAGTGGTGACTCCGCTGGGGATGTCAAGGGCTACTTCTTATTTATTTAAATGAATTACAATCTAATAAATGAATTATACAAGGCTTTGTCTCCTAAATTACAATCTAGTAAAAGACTACAAAGCTTTGTTTCATGGATTACAATCTAAAAAAGTAAAATTACAAGGCTTTGTTTCCTAGATTACAGTCTAAAAGAAAAAGATAAAGCACTATCTACGAATCAAAATCTAGATTCAGGTCTAGATTACGAAATGGGAAGGTGTTAGGTACCTATTCCGCCCAAACGGAGTTTGGTCTTCTAGACTCTAAATGGCCACTATATACCCTTTTAAAAGATGCATGACATTACAATGACATATTAAAATCCCTAAATTCAATATAAATTCACTCTTTAAAAATTCAAAATCTGCAATTTTTATTTAAGAAGAAAACCATTTTTTATTATAAAAAAAGTTCAGATTTGTATTTAATGAAAATACAAATCTGTTTTGTATGCTTGAAAAATTCAGATCTATATTTAATGAACATATAGACCAGTTTTTTATTCAAAAAAAATTTTAGATTTGTATTTAATGAAAATACAGATATTTTTTATTCAGAAAAATTTTTAGATTTGTATTTAATGAAAATACAGATCTGTTTTTTTAGAATATTTTCAGATCTGTATTTTAAGAAAATACAGAGCTTTTATTTAGAAAAAATTTCAGATCTATATTTAATGAAAATACAAATCTTTTTTTGATTCAGAAAAATTTTTAGATCTGTATTTAATGAAAATACAGATCTGTTTTTGTTTAGAAAAATTTTCAAATCTGTATTTAATGAAAATACAGATTTGTTTTTGTTTAGAAAAAATTTCAAAAAAATTTCATATCTGTATTTATTGAAAATACAGATTTGTTCTTGTTTTGAAAAAAAAAAGTTATAGTGATTAATTGCAGATTTTGAAATTTAAAGAAGAACTAATTCATAAACATGCTAATCAACTAAAGAAAAATCCAACTAAACATGTGAACATGACATATATAAACTGTGAACAAGATCATATTGACAATGAAATCAAACACATATTCATGAATACCATGCAATGAACAACACACATATATCAATTAAGAAAGGGAAAAGATAAACACAAGAACGAAATTAAATACCTACTTGCATGAATGTACCCTTCAATGGAAGAATACTTTAGAAATCAAAGAAATTTTCTTTGAGATCTAAAATATTTTTTTACTTACAAAAAGAAATTCTTAAAGCCAAGGCTTCCAGAACGTAAAGGGAGCAAAGAAGTCAGAAAAAGAAGGGTTAGAAAAAGGGGTCGTGAATGTTGGTTTTTATTTTGGGGCATTTTTGAATTGTTGAGTTGTTTGGTATTGTGAAATTTGGACAATGTTGATAGTTTATAAAGCTTTGCATTGTATGTAGCTTGTGGTATTGTTGGATGAATTTTGACTTGATTTTTGTGGGGATGAAATTATGAGAACTTGATGTGTATGGAAATTTTGTTGGTATGTGTAGGCCTTATTTTCATAGGTATGGAAATTTTTTTTGTGGGTATCATTTTCATGGGTATAGAAAATTTTTTGTGTTGGACATATGTTTGAGTCATTATTGAATGAATTTATGGAGATGAGGTATTTTTGGGTTGATTGGGATATTGTTTGGATATCATGGAATTTGAATACGTGGAATGGCATTTAGGGTTCAGTTAATTTTTTTGAGGGGCATTATTTTATTGGTTGGGGATTTGGAGTGAGTATTTTGGAACAGGGTGTTTTGTGAACATCTCAATGCTTGGATAAACTTTATTTGGTAGAACCTCAAGAGTCGAGATAGTCTTTAGATGTTGAAGTGCAGGTGGGAGGCATTATCCCCAGACATCATGAGTATCATTAATGAAGCCGGTTTTCGAACCTTTTTTCAAGCTCTATTGGATCATGATACCAATGAGTATAAGGACCTCCAATTACTTCTTGCCTTGTCTGAGCGATTCTAGGATACTACTTGCACTTTTCATTTTTCGAGTATTGGTGAGGTGATGCTGACACTCTATGACTTCTCAGCCATTACTGGCTTAAAATTGGGTGGAAAAAGAATTGAAGTTAATAACTCCATCTCATCGATGGAAATTAGAGGTCTTCTGGGTGTGATGCCTCCAAAAGTCTGAAGTAAGAATGTACCCTTGATGTGGCTGTACTCCAATATTAACAAGTGTGAGACTATAGCAACTAGCACCTGCATGTTCATGCTTCTCTTCATTGGGACTCTCTTATGTCCAGATTTGGGGAGCACCATGAGGGATATTGGCCAGATCAAAAATTATGATTGGGGTGGCATGGCTTATGCGACCCTCTTGCACTTCATGACTCAACTTTCTCGGCGCAGTCTTTCAAGCTTAGGAGGTGCACCATTTGTTTGGCAAGTGAGGTTTAAATTCTTGGTCAAATGTATTTTGTAAAGGTTGTTTATGTCGTTGTGCTGTTGATGATGTGTGTTGATTTTTCTCAAGTCTTGATGTATGAATATTTGGGGTTGGTCCACAACTTTTAGAAGATGTTGATAATATGTATCCCAAGTTTCAACGTTGGCTGCCTAAGTATCTTCTGTCAATGCCTTCTAAGTGTTCTTTGCAAGCTTGGCATATGGTGATCGATAACTTAACTGTTGATGATGTGAGGTGTTTTTTTTTTTTTTGGGTTGTGCGGCTTCTTTTCATTCTGGGTTCTTTGTGATTTTCAGATGTCTTTAAATCTTTGGCTCAGATGTGAGGAGCATATAGAGTGTGTATGGGCTCAAGAGCTGAATGGCCGTCAAGTGTTGTTTGAGTGTAGCCATAGGAGATATTGGTATCTTGGTGACCAAGTATTGGCTCAGGTTCAACTTGTGTACCCTCTAAAGACAATTCCTGCTTATCATTGTCCTTCCATCTGGTTGGCAGACCTTTTGGCTAATGAAGAAATTACTCGTGCTCGAGTCAGCCATTTTGTTTCAAGGACATCAGGAGATTATCTTAAATTTATCTAGACTCAATTGTAGGGTTGTTTAGCAAGAATCTCTATAACATTGGTAACTTTCTTTCTTTCCCCAGTAAATTTGTATCATGGCTTGCATCATCATCTTTTATCTTCTTTGTTTTGTCTCTTGTGAAAATATCTGCATGTTGCACTTTTAGGCTTCATCCTTTGAAGAGGAAGAGAGTCCTCCTCCTAGCAATGCTGATGTTTCTTCTAGTTCCTTCATAGAGACATATCCTCATTTTCTAGCATAGCAATATGAAGTAATGAACCCTAATGGATCATTCAATTCTATGAATCAAGACCGGCCAGAGTATACCCTAAATGTCCCTTGGAATGACCCAGTATATTCCTAAATCTTTTAGTCCTTTTGTCCTCCTCCTTTTTTCATTGAGTTATTTTTGAACTTGTGCGAGAGACCGCGCCCCCATCCTTTTTTTGGTATTGGACCAAACCCACATGAATGGGTGGAGTCATGTTATGGTCTCTCAAAATGGAGATTTGACTGATTATATTTTCCCATTTAGATTAAAATTTTTACAATGGAGTCGTCACTTATTTAATTATTGGAATAAATAAGAAAACCAAAATTGAACAATTGCTCATTTTATTGATTTACAAATGAATTTACATTAATCATAAGAAATTACATGGCTTTGGTCCTAGATACAATCTAAGATAAAGTACATGGTTTTGATTCCTAGTTATAATCTAGAAATTGAAAATTACATAGATAAGCATTGATCTATCAACCCTTGATCTAAACTTGAAGGCCATGTTACAAGATAGGAAGGTGTTAGGTACCCATCTTGCCTGGCGAAACCAGTCTTCAAGACTATGGTGGCCAACATTCATATCATATCATCCAATGTGTTATCAATCAATTTGCATGTTGAATTTAATGTGTGTGCATGTGATAAACCCTAATTCAATTTATTAAGCATTGCATTTGGATTGAAAAATAAATTTTAGTGAATATGTGTGGATGGTGATATCCTAGATTCAAGGATTTGAAAGAATTATGAAACAAACATTTTTTTTCATATTTTTTTGTGGATTTAAGATCAAAACTAATGTTATGCATGAACATGTGATGAACAACCAAGAACATGTGAAGAACACATAAGAACATTTAAACATATTGAAGGAATTTAAATAAACACTAGCATGCTCTAATCTTAAATTAACATTATAGAAACATGAAAAACGAGTTAAGGATAGAGATTATACTTGCATGCAAGATCCACATGGTGGAGGAGGAGGCTTTTGGTGGAAGTCTTGTTAGGAATGCTATAAGCATATGGATAATAATTGTTGTATTGAGATTTAGTTAGTTAGGTAGTTAGTTAGGTAGGTACAATTCCAAGCATGTCAATCACATTTAGCACATGTTGAAATTATTAATGCACATGGGAAATAATAGAACCAATAGGATTAGGCCATGTGGGCCAATGAGATTAGAGCTAATCTCCTATAAATACATGATTGTAATCCAGTATGAGATAACAATGAAGAATAACCAATTTCTTAGTGCATTAGTGCATTTCTCTCTCTCTCTCTCTCTCTCTCTCTCTCTCTCTCTCTATTTCTTTATGGAGGGTGACTACCTCGAATTAAGTCAATTTCCTACAATCCCCATCCATTCCCCTACAATTCACATCAATCCCCATTAGGAACATCCGGGTTCCTAACAAGTGGTATCAGAGCCATTGATCCTGAGACGAGCAATTGTGATGAAAGAAAACTTTTGAAAGAAATACAGCAAATGTTGACCAAAGCTTTAGAAGAGTCAAGGATATTTCAAAGATGATGAAAGCCTTGGCTAAATCTAACATGGCCATGAAGGAAGAACTTTCAAGATTGCAAGAGGATCTTGAGAATATGTCCGAAGAAGAGTTACAGCTTCTTGAAGGAACAAGTGAAAAGTTTTAGGTTGTTGAATCAACAAAAACTGCCCTTGACAGTGAAGATGCAAATGACAGTGAAGATGTGGTTAATCTTGAAGAGTTTCTTGATTTAAAGGAATTAGTGAGTTTTAATGGTCTATGCAAGGGTCCTATTGCAATTCAGGTTCAGGTTCACGGCACAACTCAAACTCCAGTAGTTCCTAGCGACTTCAAAGGTGCAGATGAACCTTTAGTCATGCCAGTTGGAGAGAAAAAGAATGTGCACCAATCTTTGAGTTCTACGGAAGAGGCAGATATGAGCATTGCAATCGTGCCCTTCATCAATTCTCTGCACCACGAAATTTACCTTATAGAGGATAAGGCACAATTAAACTCGGACATTCTTGTCAAAGTGGGGACAAATGCTCATGTACAGGCAAATTATCTAGCTTGTTTTAGTGATTGTATGTGCTTTTGGTTGGTTTTGAAAACGCTGGAATGTTCTAAAAAGGAATCAAAGAAACTATTATATGGTGTGGCTGCCAATAAGGTCAATTGGTTATGGGTTTGGACCGCTTGGTGGGATCACATGAAATCACTTAATTTGCCCATTGAAGGTGCATGTGATTTGGGGCAAGGATCTCATGGTAAGGTTACCATCTTGCCAACATTGGTGATTAACAATCAAGAAAAACAAAAGGAGCTTACATGTTGGTGCAAACATTACAGTGGAGTCCTTGACCTTAATGTGGATAAGAAGCTTCTATACCATATTTTTAGTGTCATCCATATTAACCATGATGCTTTTGGGGAACCTAATGCCGCTGTGAAGGTAATGTATGGCCAATATCTTTGTAATCGCCAATTTACGATGTCCTATGCCTACAAAATGTCATTGGAGTATTGGTTCTATGGTAGGTCACCTCTCATGAAGGTGTCATTTCAAGCAACACCTTGTGAGCAAGGTGTTTTCAAGGGGAGGAAAATGTTAGAAATGCTATAAGCATATGGATAATAATTGTTGTATAAAGATTTAGTTAGTTAGGTAGTTAGTTAGGTAATTAGTTAGTTAGGTAGTTAGTTAGGTAATTAGTTAGTTAGGTACAATTCCAAGCATGTTAATCACATTTAGCACATGTTGGAATTATTAATGTACATGGGGAATAATAGAACCAATAGGATAAGGCCATGTGGGCCAATGAGATTAGATCTAGTCCTATAAATACATGATTGTAATCTAATATGAGATATCAATGAAGAATAAACCAATTTCTTAGTGCATTAGTGCATCTCTCTCTCTCTCTCTTTTAATCTCTCTATTTCTCTATGGAGGGTGACTACCTCGAATTAAGTCAATTTCCCTACAATCCCCATCCATTCCCCTACGATTCACATCAATCCCCATTAGGAATCTCTGGGTTCCTAACATCCTAAGGGTGGAGTAAAAAAGAAGAATTAGAAGAGAGAGAGTAAGTCTCACTCAATACCTTGAGTCTCGGGAACACCAAGATATGACAAGACTACTCAACTTCACTATAACTCAAGAAAGGAGAAGAAATTGTGTTTATGTGTACTTTCAAATGGAGGAGAGAGGGGGTTTATATAGTAGTAGTGGAGAAAATATGAATGAAATGTCATTTAATAAGGGTTGACAAAGGATCAAAAAGAATCATGAACCTAGACCTTATTTTAGATTTTGGGGAAATCTGGTGCATTAAATGTAGAGATTGGTGGGAGTGAGGAGCAAGCAAAATTCAGTTTTCCTGTACCTACTGTAACAGTCTGCAAAGGCAAATTAAAAAAAAAAATCATATCTTACTCAATTATGATCGAAATTATCTTGTTCTTATACTAAAATTGAAGCCCCAGATGTCTAGTTTTTGGTAAAATTAACATCATTCACAAATTCAAAATATTTTGAGATATCAATGAAATAGTGAGTAGAAGTCATTTGTTAGAAAATAATTTTTGCACAATTAACATTAATAAGTCTCAAATTAGTTTTCAATTAACATTAATAGGCTCTAATCATTCCCATTTCAAACTTAATTTTTTACAAATTTACCCTAACTAAAAAGATAATTGCACAAATTACTCATTGAATAATTAATGTTTGACTATCTAATTAATTAAGTGTGCAACCTTACCAAAAAATGTAGACCTAACCAATCAAATTATGATACATCATTAATCTCAAATTGATTATGATTATAACTAATTAGAATAAATTGTTCATAATCACATATTGTCGAACTCAATTTGTGATAGCACATCTCGACTATTAAAATTTGATTTGATGATAATTTTCAATCTAATGGTTCGATTAGGGCTTATGACTAGTCGATTTGATCGTTACAATATCAAAGTCATTTTGATGAAATGAAATTAAGGATTTAATGGCCACAATTAAGATGCCTATTTCTAAGGTGAAATTACCCTTTTACCTTCCATGTGAGGTTAAATGCGGGTTGCAAAATAGGGTGTTAACAACTTGTGGATTTGTGCTTCAGGTTGGTGTTGATCTTGTGGAAGAAAGCATGCAGATGATTGGAGGTTTGCAGCTAGTGGCATGCACTCAATCTACCCAATATGTGCTAAATAAAATGAACTGGGTAAAAAATTATGCTTCCTTAATGCTTTTCGCTTGAACTCCATGGTAATGAATTTAACACCCGCCTTTAGTGATTTTCTAGAACAACCGAATGGCAATTGCTGATGCCAACACAAGATCCTTAGAGGAGAGAATAAAAAATCTTGAATTTCAGAACTGGCAAGAAGAATCTCAATTATATGCAAGTCAAGAGAGAGACACTAAGGGTGGCTCCTCTAGGGGTGCGTCTAGGAGATCTTCCCGCAAGCAGACCCGAAGTCCGAATAATGCTTGACTTTATTTTAATTTTTTTACAAAGACAAAAGAAAAAAAAAAAAAGAAAGAAAGTATTTCTTAGAAAATTTGTATTAACTTCTGCTCTTAGCTCTTTATCTTTGGATTGCTTTTAGTCTTGTTGAAACTTCGATGAGACAAGTTTAGAATTCACCTGATGAAGCTCTATAGTAAACAATTTGAACTTATCTAAGCACTTCTGATGTGATTTATACTAACGTGAATAAGGCACAGCCGAATGCCCCTAGTCTAAAAACTTATGCATGATGACCTTTTGTTTTTGAAAAGGGTTTCTTTTTTTCTTTTTCTTTTTTGAAAAGGGATGACTAACTTTATTTGCTTCAGAAAAAGGGGATAAGGCATAGCCGAATGCCCCTAGTTTAGAGAATGGATGCATGATTTTGAAAACCTTGATATTTAAGGAAAAAAAAGATTTCTTTTTCTTTTTTTCAAAATGGATGAGGCATGGCTGAATGCCCCTAGTTTAGAAATGGATGCATGATTTTTGGAAATCTTGATTTTTTTTTTTTTTGAAAAGATGATGACAATGATCTTTTTTTTTTTTTTTTTTGGAAAATGAATGAGGCATGGCCAAATGCCCTTAGTTCAACAATCAATGTGAATTTTGAAAACTCTTATTGTTTAGGGACCTTCAATAAAGCAAAATTTGAGTAAAACAAGATCAAAATCACAAAATTAGGCAAAACAAGGATTGTTGGAATGATAGGCCATTCGGTACTGTTGGAGTGTCGATTGGCACATCTTGAGCCTTGTTCAGTTGTTGCATTTTTAGCCTTTTTTCTAGGACATATGGTAGCATCTAAACTAAAGATTGATGGTGAATGTTGAGTCCATGTCCACCTCCTGCAAAAGATTCTTTTCGTAAGCTTGTTAGTAATCAGTTATTATAAAAATGTTTTGGGCCAATGCCTCTAGTTTAGACATGCTTGCATAGAAAATTGATGATATGCTTAATGCAAAACAGATCCTCCTAGCCTAAATTCACACAAAGAAATGTCTTGATTATGAGCCTTTGAAAAAATGTTTTTTTTTTTTTTGAATGATTGTGACCGGGCCTTTGGAAAAACTACCTACGTACCTCTCTCATAGAGGATCAGGTCTAAACGTAATTCGAACAAAATTTTGAAAAATGATTTTTTTGTTTTTTGAAAATTATTTCTTTTGAAATGAAGTTTCTTTCTGGGTGATTGTGACCAAGCCTTTGAAAAGGCTACCAACATATCTTTCTCATAGAGAATCAGGTCCAAACGTAGTTCAAAAAAAAGTTTTGAAAAATGATTTTAAAATTTTTTTTTTTTTGAAATTAAGTTTCTTTTTGGGTGATTGTGACCGGGCCTTTGAAAAATTGCTTATGTACCTCTCTCATAAAGGATCATGTCTAGACGTAGTTTAAAAAAAAAAAAAAAATTTTGAAAAATGAATTTTTTTTTTTTTTTTTTTTTTTTTTGTGAAATGAAGTTTCTTTTTGGGTAATTATAATCAGGCCTTTGAAAAGGCTACCACATACCTCTCTCATAGAGGATCAGGTCTAGATGTAGTTCAAAAATTTAAAAATAAATAAATAAAAAACTATGAGAGACCGAAACTTTCGAGGGCTCTCAAAAAGAGATTTGGGTGCGTAAGGCACCTCTCTTTTAGGTAATTGTGTGAAGTCACCTCTTATTTTTTGTAACAAAAAATAAGAAAAAAAATACATATGATACATATTTGAATAATACAACTTCTTATTTATTTAAATGAATTACAATCTAATAAATGAAATATACAAGGCTTTCTTTCCTAAATTACAATCTAGTAAAAGACTACAAAGCTTTGTTTCCTAGATTACAATCTAAAAGAAAAGATAAAGCACTATCTACAAATCAAAATCTAGATTCAGGGGCTAGGTTACGGAATGGGAAGGTGTTAGGTACCCATTCTGCCCAGACGGAGTCTAGTCTTCTAAACTCTAAATGACCATTTATATACCCATTTAAATGATACTTGACATTACAATGACAAATTAAAATCCCTACTTTCAATATAAATTCACTCTTTAAAAATTCAAAATCTGCAATTTTTATTTAAGAAGAAAACCACTTTTTATTATTAAAAAAGTTCCGATCTCTATTTATTGAAAATACAGGTTTGTTTTGTATGCTTGAAAAATCTCTGATCTGTATTTAATGGAAATACAGACTAGTTTTTTATTCAGAAAAAAAATTCAAATCTATATTTAATGAAAATATAGATCTATTTTTGTTTAGAAAAAAATTTTAGAAAAATTTTCAGATTTGTATTTAATGAAAATACAAATCTGTTTTTGTTTAAAAAAATTCAAAAAAAATTTAAGATCTGTATTTAATTAAAATATAGATCTGTTCTTATTTTGGAAAAAAAAAGGTTTTAGTAATTAATTGCAGATTTTGAAATTTAAAGAAGAACTAATTCAAAAGATATGTTAATCAACTAAAGAAAAGTCCAACTAAACATGTGAACATGGCATATATAAATTGTGAACAAGATCATATTGAAAATGAAATCAAACACATATTCTTGAATACCATGCAATGAACAACACGCATATATCAATTAAGAAAGGGAAAAGACAAACACAAGAAGGAAATTAAATACCTACTTGCATGAATGTACCCTTCAATGGAAGAATACTTTAGAAATCAAAGAAATTTCACTTCTTTGAGATCTAAAATATTTTTTACTTACAAAAAAGAAATTCTTAAAGCCAAAGCTTTCAAAACGTCTTTAACGTAAAGGGAGCAAAGAAGTCAGAAAAAGAAGAGCCTTGATTTCTAATGTTTTTCCTCTATTTATAAAGGTTGGATGCTTGAAAAATAAGCTAAATAAGCTCGAATACGAATTAGAATGCGTCGTTATCCCCAAAAATTTGATATAGATAGGCTTTATCTTAATTAAAGGTTTCCTGGGCTGTGCCTTAAGTCTGTGCAAATCGGCACTTGCCATGTGCCGATTGGCACTCCAAGAGTGCCGATTGGCCCTCTTGGATGCCGAGCCCCTCTTCCAATTTTGATTTGATTTAGACTCTTTTTTGAGGATTTTCTAAGTCGGGAATTGCACTTAGACATGTTTTAACTCATATTCTAAAATTAATCCATTTTATCTTGATAATAAGGTCTTTAAAGTAATAATTATCTAATAGATAAATATTCTAAAAAGACTTAATTATCAACAATTTCCTTATTATCTGGTTATCCATTTTATTCCCATGCAAGCAGGCTTATTTTTTACAAAAACCAACAACCAATCACAAAATTATTTAATTGATTTTAATTGTTTAACCAATCAGAATTAATTTAAATTAATCACACGTGATCGATTCCACCCAAACAAAATGCATGCAGATTGTGAAAATTTGATCATGTGATATCTTTCAATTTGACAGTCTGATTTGGAAATCAGAGAGTTTCTTTCTTCTTTCAACAGAAAGAAAGAGAGATTATAGTTATAGTTATATAGTGACTGTACTCACCCTGTCATTGGAAACGTGTAACTCTATATTTGCGGGAACAAGTCAACGTACGGTGATTTTGAGACGGCTACTAGCTTTTGGGAGTTTGGCATCTGTTTCATAACTTATCCGGCCATTTGGAGTGGATAACAAGAACTAGAAGTACATTCCTTTAGCATATATTTTTAGAAATTTTTTATGAAAAAGAAAACAAAAATTGATTCTTTATATAGTAGTTTTTTATATTTCCCATAAAAGTAGTGTTAGAACTTTCCTAAAATGGTCTATTAACAAATACCCTAACAGAGCCCGTAACTTTCAAGTAAATAATGAATTTGTTTTTTTTTTTTAGGTAAAAATGTGGTTGAAAACATAAAATTAAACATTTTTCACCAAACTAAATACGATCAACTAGAAACAATAAATCTTGTACAAGTAGTATTATAATCATAAACTATTTTTATTTTATTTTTACAAATGTTACTGTAGCAACTTTTTTACTAGTTCTTATATGAATCTATTACTATCATTACTTTTCTCTTACTAATGACCACTCATCACATCAATTACTTGTTTGGAATGCACTTATAAGGATAAATATTATTGCATTAAGGTATGTGTAATAACCACTACTTAATAAATAAATGGGAAGGAAAAGATGGGCTTTGCTTTAAACATCGAAAAATTCTTGGACCACAACCAATTCCACCCTCATTTTCACAACTATTCAATATGGATGATTGTGAGTGGTAGAAAAGTGATTTTATGTGAAAGTGACAAGCAACCAATCACAAGTCACATATGATAGTCGTGAAAATAAGTATGGAATTGGTTAAGGTCCTAGAATAACTCTTGAACACTTCACACTAAGCATCACAAAGTATGCTAATTCCAACAAGCTAAAGTAGAAACCTCATTTGTGATCATAAATGTTTATATGTTAGCTCTTTTCATTCATCTTACAAGTCTATGGACTCCATGAAGTCGGTCTCTCAAAGCCAATAGACCTTACATTTGCGGGATCCATAGGCTTGTGAAAGGCATGCTACATGAGATAGGCATTAATATGTCTCTAGATATGACTTATTTTGATTGGCATGTAATAAAGTAGTATTGGTGTTGGTTCATGTATAAGTAATGTTCTACTCACATCTTATCTATCTTATAAATTTATGAAAAAATTTGTGACAATTTTTTGCTTTTAACACACAATGGATAATTGTGAAGATAAGTGCAGAATTTGTTAAGGTCCTAGAATAACTCTTGAACACCTCACACTAAACTTCACAAAGGGTGCTAATTCCAACAAGTTAATGCAGAAACCTCATTCATGGTCATAAATATTTATACGTCAACTCTGTGGAGTCAGCATCTTACAAGTCTATGGACTCCATGAAATCGATCTCTCATAAGCCATGGACCTCACATCAGAATTGTGAAAGGCATGCTACATGAGGTATATGTCTCCATATATGACTTATTTTGATTGACACGTAATAAAGTAGTATTGGTCTTGGTTCATCTACAATTAATGTTCTACTCACATCTTATCTATCTTATAAAATTATGAAAAAAGATTTCGACAATTTTTTTGTTTTTAACGTTTCTCAAACAATAATAAGTAATAACTATTTCATGTATATGCAGCATCCCCCACAATAGCATGAGCATCCCTTTTACAATCTATGGATCCCACACAATAACAACAACAACAACACACCAGATACCTTGTGATACAATGTAATAATTATCTTGAACATTATATAAAACACTCCTCTCACAACATTGATGTTGTTGTTGTTTTTTTTTTTTTTTTTTTAATGAATGAAAAAATGGGGGTCTTTGGTGTGGACTCTCATCGACCCCACACCACGTGACGACAATGGATAATATCACGTGTATCACGCGGGTCTTACTGGAACTATCGCTCGAACCGCTCCTCTTTGGGTGCTAGGATAAGGACTCCTACCAATATCTCTCATAACCCGAAGAGCACAAACCATTCTATATATTATAATAATTATCTCATGCACAATTGCACTTGAACATGGAGCATATAAAGTATTCCTTTCACAGTCCACAATGTAACTCAAATGCCAGCAAGAGACGGAGCTAGGATTTAAAGTTAGGGGCAGTGACTCTACTACTCGCTCTGTGCGGCGACTCTGGCCTTTGACTCTATTGCTTAACCACTATAAATTTTTGGTTAAAACTTTCTGAAGAGTCGGGTAGTTTGTTTTGAGTAAAATAGGTTGATTGAGCTTAATATTTTTTAGCTTTATTATTGGTAATTTTTGTTGTTGGTGAGAATGTTAAGAGAAACCACCACACCTTTGAGTGGTGAGAGTTTTGCATATATATAGTCATTTACAGATTGTATAACATAATTACACATAAATGTTGATTACAAAATAAGTGGAAAGAATTAGCTAAACAAGCTCCTATAATTGAGGGTCAAAGGTTGCACATATGGAAAGCCTTAGGTTATGGCAGAGGATCCTCAACACCCCCTCGCAAGCTAAGCGTCGGATTGGGACAGACGTGGAGCTTGGATCGGAAAAATTGAAAGAGAGTCCTAGGCACACTTTTGGTGAAGATATCGGCAACCTGTAAGTGAGAGGGCACGTACTGTGTGCGAAGTTTGCCAGTGACAACGAGTTCACGAAGGAAGTGGTAGTCTAACTCAACATGCTTGGCCCGCTTGTGAGAAACAAGGTTGGAGCTCAAAAAAATGACACTTTTGTTGTCGCATAAGAGAAGAGGCCACCGTGGAAGAGAAAATTTGAGGTCACAAAGGAGATGCATGAGCCGAAGAAGTTTGGCGGCAGTGAGAGCAAGTGAACGATACTCAGACTCACAGCTTGAACGAGAAACGATAGGTTACTTCTTGGCATTCCAGGAAACCAAATTGTTGCCAAGGTAAATGGAATAACCAGAGGTTGAGCGACGAGTTTCAGGACATTCTACCCAATCAGCATCAAAGTAAGCAACTAAAGTACCAGGAGCAACGGATGGACATAAAGTGAGGCCAAATTGCAGTGTACCCTTGACATAGCGAAGAATGTGCTTTATAGCAAGAAAGTGGTCTTTAGTCGGAGAGTGTAGAAACTGACTGACAGAGTTGATGACATGAGCAATATCGGGACGCGTGATGGTCAAATATTGAAGAGCACCTACAAGAGATCGGTAAAGAGTGGGATCCGAAAACAGGGGACCATCAGAAGACAGGTGTTGAGAAACAACCATAGGGGTGTGAACAAGCTTGCTGTCAAGTAATTGAGCATGAGTGAGAATGTCACGCGCATATTTCAGCTGACTAATAAAAGGACCATCAGTGGTTAGTGTAGCTTTGAGACCAAGGAAGTAATTGAGAGAACCCAAATCCTTAGTAGCAAACTCAGAATGAAGCTTACAAGTAAAGCGGGCAAGAAGAGAGGTGTTATTTCCGATAAGAATGATGTCGTTAACATAAAGAAGCAAATAAATAATGTCAGATTGCCTGTGAAAGATAAAGAGTGATGTGTTTGCATGACTGCAATAAAAACCAAGGTGAATGAGGAAAGAGCTTAACCGTTGAAACCAGGCATGAGGTGCTTGTTTGAGGCCATAAAGAGCTTTCTTCAACAGACAAACATGATTAGGGAAACGAGGATCAATGTACCCAGGACGCTGTTCCATATAGACTTGTTCAGTAAGATGACCATTGAGGAATGCATTCTTGACATCAAGTTGGCGGAGAGGCCAGTGGTTGGTCACAGCAAGAGAAAGGACAACACAAACAGTGGTAGCCTTGATGACAGGGCTAAAAGTGTCAGTGTAGTCAAGACCAGGTACCTATGTATAGCCCTTGGCAATAAGGCAGGCTTTGAGACACTCGATAGATCCATCGGGCAAGTACTTGGTCCGAAACACCCATTTGGAACCCACAATGTTGGTGTTGGCAGGTTGAGGGACCAAAATCCAAGTATGATTATTTTGCAGAGCTTGAACTTCTTCATCCATGACAGCGAGCCAAACATGATTTTTAGCAGCAGATTTGAACCTTTTTGGCTCAGTGGATGCCAGGAGAGCAAAGAGAAGACCAGAGGATCCCAAGACAGCAAGATTCGCTAGGTGGCAAGTTTTGAAAATACCAGCCTTGGCTCGTGTGAGCATATGATGAGAACCCGTCGGAATGGTAGCAACAGGAGCAGCAGGGGGCAGCTCAATGGGCAGAAGAGAAGCTGGACTAGGATCCGAGTGCTGCAAAGAAGGACTTGCAAGAGAATTACCAGCCTACAAAGACTCATCCACGGGACTAGTACAAAGAACACACGGGCCAGATCCAGATTGAGCAATGTGCGGGGAATGGGGTGTAGGGGAGGATGGGGGCATGTCTGTATAAGGAAGACTTGGTTCTAGAAATTTTGAAAATTGGAGGGAGGATATGGGTTGAGTCTGGGAGGTATCTAGGGAGGGAAAATAATTCTCATCAAATTGAGCGTGTTAGGTGATATATAGCCTAGAGGTAGTGGGATCAAGACAACGGAACCCTTTATAAAAGGAGCTGTATCCCATAAAAATGCAAGGAATACTACAGGGGGGAAATTTAGTAGGCATATAATCACGTAAACAGGGATAAACACGACAACCAAAGGGATGAAAATTTTCATAATTTGGAGGGGAACCATATAGAAGCTCAAAAGGGGACTTACCTCTGAGAAGTGGTGTGGGCAAGCGGTTGATGATGTAAGTTGCAATACTAAAGACGTCAACCTAGAAGCGAGGAGAAGTGTGGGAATGGAAAAGCAGGGCCAAACCGGTCTCAGTTACATGACAGTGCTTTCTTTCAACACAATCGTTTTGGGCGAGAGTATATGGACAAGATAGTTGATGATGAATGCCAAAGGTACGAATGTGAGCTTTAAAGCAATTGCTAGTAAATTCTGCACCACCGTCACTTTGAAAAATTTTGATATGAGTAGAATATTGATTTTCCACAAAATTTTGAAATTGAATAAAGGTATCATAGAAGTCAGATTTTAATTTCAAGGGATAAAGCCAAGTGAAGCGAGAATAATCATCAATAAACAAAACATAGTAGACAAAACCCAAATTTGATTTTACGGGTGAGGGACCCCATATATCGCAATGAATAAGATCTAACACATTAGACGACCTATGTTCATTATGAGAATAAGGCAAATGATGACTTTTTGCAAGTTGGCATGTATCACATAACTTACGAGATGGCAATAAGGAGGTAAGATAAAGTTGTCCTTTTTTATTTAATAAAGAAATAATAGAATGATTTACATGTCCAAGGCGAGCATGCCATAAATCAGAAGAAGCATGAAGAGATTTATTTTTAAGGACAGAAATAAAAGCATAATTGGCGCACTCTAGCACATATAAGCCTCCATCACATTTACCGATTGCCACCACCCTTCCAGTTTGGCGATTCTGAACAGTGAGAAAATTATCAGTAAATGTAACGAATAAAGGAAAATTATTCGTTAATTTGCTAATGGACAAAAGGTTTTTAGTGAGGTGGGGAACAACCAAAACATCTAACAATTGAAGATCTAGAGAAGGGGAAAGTTTACCAGTGTGGGTAATAGGTAGGGACGCACCATTCCCTATAATCACACAATCCTTACCCGTGTAGGAGGTGGAGTGATCCAAAGTTAAGTGGGCTGGAGTCATGTGGGCCGAAGCCCCTGTGTTCAAGAACCAGTCAGATGCTTCATTTCTAGACATAGAGCACGAAGAGGTGAAAGATTCTGCAAGTTGCGCCGTGGGTTCATGCCGATCATAGCGCTGCTTGCACTGATCTGCATAGTGTCCTTCCAAGCGGCAAATCTAGCAGCGTGGTGGACGGCGACCTGGGTTGATTTTGGTACGGCCCTGTCCATGATTGGGAAAGTCATTGTTGGAGCCATTTTTGCAGCCTCGTTTATGGTGAGAAGAGCCACCCCCGCAATGAGAAAAGGTCCGATTAGCGGTGAACGCTACAGCTGAGGGCACCGAAGTCTTTAGAGATTTTTGAAAAAGTTAAAAACTTTTAGCTTTAGACACAAGGTTGGAAAAGCAGGGGAGGGGGTTTGTACCATTTGGGCAGTAGAGAAATTGGAGAAATCGGGCCTGAGACCGCGAAGAAACCAGTGGACTTTGTTGGTTCCATCAACTGGGCGTCCGATTGCATGAAGTTGATCACACAAGGCCTTGAAGGCACGGGCATAGGCAGTGACTGGATGGGTGTCTTCATCAATTGAAGGTCATCTTTGAGGCGAATTTCACGGGCCTTGGAGCGGTGGCTGAATGTGTTTTCCAGGGCAGTCCATACCTTACAGGATATGGAAAGGCCAACAGCTTCAGCCATTGCTTCCTCTGTAAGGGAGGAGAGGAGGAGGCTAAAGAGGCACTGGTCGGCTACTTTCCATGCCAGGTGTTTGTTGCTTGGCGTTTGAAAGGTGGGGGAGTCGAATAGAGGTGGCGGCACAAGGGTGCCATCCACATGACCTAGTAAACCTTAACTCTTAAGGAGGGGAAGAAGTTGACTCTTCCATAGAAGATAGTTGGAGGAGGAGAGCTTGATAGTAACCATGTGAATCATGGTGTTGAAGGGAAGAAGGGTGGAAGAGGGATCAGAAGAGGAATCGGAGGCCATGGAGAATCGTGGGATGCTAATCCAGGTAGAGCTCTGATACCATGAGAATGTTAAGAGAAACCACCACACCTTTGAGTGGTGAGAGTTTTGCATATATATAGTCATTTACAAATTGTATAACGTAATTACACATAAATGTTGATTACAAAATAAGTGGAAAGAATTAGCTAAACAAGCTCCTATAATTGAGGGTCAAAGGTTGCACATATGGAAAGCCTTAGGTTAGGGTAGAGGATCCTCAACAGTTGGGCTAATTTTTTTGGGCTTGTATATTTTATTTTAGATTTAGGATATGTTTGGATACCGCTTATTTTGCTAAAAACTAAAAATATTGTAGCAAAATAAATTTTAAATGTGTGAATAGTGTCGTGGGATCTATTTTTAACGAAAGTTTTGTTGAAAAAAGAGGTTTTTAGGTCCCGTGAACAATGCACAGGACCCACTAAAAAAGCATAAGAGCTCTTCTAAAAAAAAAAAGAAAAAAGAAAAAGAAAATGAGAAACGCAGAAATGTGGCCGCTATCCAAACGGATACTTAATCTATTAATTTATTATGGCCTTTAAAAGGTGGAAAATTCTAAAACTACCAAATTTTTACAAATTGTTAATGTGGTGAGTGATTATTGAGAAGTAAAAAGTGATACAAGTGTGCGAACCAATAAGAATTTGCTACTTCAATAGTTTGTAAAAAATGTTGTAAAAATGTTTATGGCTATAATATTACTTTTAAATAATTGATGGCATTGTTAAGTAGAGCAAAGTGTAATTTTATTGAACAAAATTATTAAAATTAGTACCTATTAATATTCTCTTTTTTTTTTTTTTTTTTTTTTAATTTGGAGGGGGGAAGGCGGCCACACACCCCCCCCCCCCCCCCCCCACCCCAATATGTAGCTCTGTCTATGATGCTAGCTAGCCTTTGAGATGAATGAAATACGTTTTTGTTCATATAGAACCAAAAAAAACAAAAACAAAACAAGAGAATGAAATACCTTTTTGACGAAAAGGCAAATATTTTTCAAGGCAAGATACAATAATCACCCTTAATAGTTGGGCTAATACCATGTACTACTAAGCACAAACAACACTTATTACCATTTAAAAATTCCATGCTCTAAGTCTCTCGATTCCTTCTAACAACTTATCGTGATTGCACATGTCTCACAAAAACAGTATTATGACAATTATATACGCAAGGGACTCGCACAGCCTATAATAGATAAATAGTTGTCAAAAATGGATAATGAAGCAAAATAATTTTTAAACATGTTAAATGATGTTCGTACATGGGATAGTTTTTGGAATATGCCATTATGCCCTCTTTTTAACTTTATATAAGTCACATTAATTAATTTCACTATTTTTTTTTGGTCCTGAATGTGAAGACTTTAGGCAATGAGATCTTTGGTGAATTGCCTAAAGTCTAGTGGGGGAATTGCCGAATTAGTTAGTTGGGGAATAAAAACAAACCAGATTCTTTAATGCCCGTCCCCAGTACATGTGCAGCCGAATTAGCTGTCGTGCTTATTGACTTATTGTTCAATTGAATGCAGCCATTTAACACCTCTTGGCCTTGAAGCTTGTCACTTCAGAGTTCAGACCCCACACCCACCTAAAATCCCATCTGCACATCCATGCAAAAATTGTGGGTTTGTACTTTGTCCTATAGGAGAAGAAAAAAATGGAGGGTTGTCCTTTGCAAGAGACATGAAGTTGGGAAATTTGATAATAGAAGTAAGACAACAATTAACAAGGGAGATGTGCTTGTGCTATTAGCTTTGGACCAAGCATTATGCACCAACCCATTCATTTTTAATAGTTTTTAGTGCAAAGCTGATATTCAATCGTTTCTAAATATATTTTTTTAGTCCCTTTTTATTTTTGCCTTTAGTTTAGTATTTATAATTTTTCATTTTCATCCTTCTGAGTTAACATAAATTTCAAACATAATTCATCTATTTAGGGGTGACAATGTGTGACACAATTTGCTAATATGAAACAATTATTTGTGGGTTAGAAGTAAATGAGTTTGTGTTAAAATGGGTCAACGCACTTTAACATGATTAAAAAATGAGTCAATACCATGTCGACTTAACTCACAAATAACCCAAAATGATCAGATTAATATAAATAAATGTCATTTTTATCTAACATAAATTTGGATTCTAAATACAATGGAGTAATTAAAAGAATTTTATTGGTTATATTGATAAATTCTTCAATAACCTCTGAAGTCCCTAACCTTTTACCTAAAACAACGGGAAAAAAACTTTCCATTCACTTTATCTTTTTTTAAAATTTTCTATTAAATGGGTTATGTAGTCAACTTGTTTAATAAATAGGTAGTGTTAGGGTTGAGTTCCTTAAAGATTTTTGACACAATTATTAAATAAGTTAGGTTAGAGTTGAACTATGTATTCAAATACCATTTCTTCAACATGACACGAATGCGACCTGCTAACACAAATTCAAGAGAGGCTTGATGCATTTAAGGGCCTAAGGCAAACATTGAATTGACGCTTTTATTAAATATGACTTTAAAAAAAAATAATTTAAATATTACTTAAACTCTATTCTGTTGTGTTTAGATGCAAAATTACTAATTAACTTGAACCACATAGAATTTTTGTTTCAAGAAGTCTATAGACACAAAAAATTTGACAAAACACTTGTTAATATGGTAGATTGACAATAGTAAGTAAAAAAAATGATATTAGTGATGGATCTAAACGAGAATTAATAAAAGTTTGCATTTACAATATTTTTCATAACAAATTCTAGAAGTTAAGTTTTACTAGTTATAAATTGATCCCACCTTTGAAATTATTTTTTTGATCGCCAATAATAACCAGTAACAATCTGCTATTTAGGATTTGTTGTGAAAGTTTTGTGCAAAATATTGTGGACATAATTTTTTTTTTCTTATTTTTCATTTGATATATATATATATATATATATATATATATATATATATATATTTTTTTTTTTTTTTTAATTTATTGGCTAATATTTGTGTTTAATTAATATTATACAATGAAAGAAATAACCCTATTGGTTAAAATTTGGAAGACTTTTTTTACTTGGAGCCTTAAATGCCTCATTTGCCTATACTATACAAATGGTTACTCCTATATCTATCCAAATTTATTATTTTTTATAATTATTTGTCGTGTAAATAGTGGAGAGGAAGAGATGAAGTGTCATTATTGATTAACCGAAAAAATAAAAAAACCAAGAACCAAAATTCAAGGTGGAAAAATAAATTAATATATAATATATAACCGTGAACTAGGGTTCAAGTGGTAAAACTAAGAACCATACCAGTTGAATGAGTAAAAAGCGATTTAAGTAGTTGTCTAATATGGTTCTAAAATTTGAAACAGACAAAGAATTGAAATGGGGAATTATTTTTTGGTTCGACCGATGTCGGACTAATGACCAGACCATGACATCATAAATAAATAATTAATAATAATTATTATTATAACTATAATAATTTTATAGCTCATAGTATTTTATGAAAATATCTAAACTTTAAAAATAATTTATATGTGATTTTTACATTTTCTATTTCTTATTCTCACTAATATAAAAATTACAAACTATAATCAAACGTATTAAAAAATCAACTAATAAACCAACAATATTTTTATTATTGATAAATATAACTAAAAATTCTAAAACAATAAACACGGGTTTGTTTTCAAAAAAATAAGAATAAGCACAGGTTTCAAAAGAAAATAAACATGTGGGTTCTAATTAATTCAATTGGTAAAGTCTTTGATGGTTGTATAAGAAATATTAGGTTCAATCTCCGCCTACACTAAAAACTAATTGGTGTTTTGGAATGTAAGAATTAATAAAATATAAACTGAAAGCGACAGTACACACAACGGTAAGTCGCTTGCCGTAAGCCAGACCTAGCAAAAGCATACACCAGTAGTTTATTTCTGCAAAGAAAACGACACCGTTTATATTAATTGCTAAACCCTAAACCTTTTTCATTCACTGTCCTCCATTACTCTACAGGGGGAAAGAAAAAACACCGAAGCCAGAAACGCAGCACCGGCAACACTCTTACACGTACTCTCTCTCTCTCTCTGTGAGTTCAATGGCTTATTTTCATGATTTGAATGGCTTAATATTTATTTAATTTTTATTTCACTCATTTTATACAGTAACGAAAATTAGGCTATTTCAATTTTTAGGGCAAACCAGAAGGGAGGACCTGATTGATTCTAAATGCTCAAATTGAAGAAACCCGATTACCCGGTTGCCATTGCAACCAAAACCAAGTTCGAGGACAGTGATGAACACGAATCGTCCTCTTCTGAACATGTGAGAAACCCTAAACACCTGCGCTTTTTTTCTTTTTTTTCAATTGAAAATGTTTCAGGTTCGATGATTTAAAAAAAAAAAAAAAAATTAACAAAAATTTTCATTTATAAAGCTTTGAATATTGAAAAATATTGTGTTTTATTTTTTTGGAATAATAGGAGGATAGCGATGAGCATGAATTGTCATCTTCGGAAGATGTGAGTAACCCACACAAAAAGTTTTAATTTTCAAGTTCAATTTTTGGATATATATTTTTTGTTCTTTTCAATTTATGGTGCTTTGAATAATAGGAGGAGAAAGAGATAGAGCGGGAGTTGGCGGATGTGACATTCGAACAATTGCAAAAGGCGCGTTCAGATGGGTCACATTCGGCGTATAAAATGCCAAATCAAGAGAAGAAATCTGGGCGGGCGAACAAGAATAGGTATATGATATTTTAGTTTGTGGCTTGGTGAAATTTGTTTTTTTTTTTTTTTGGTTTTAAGTAGTGTGTGTGGAAGTAGTGGGCTTATTGTTGGAATTGTGTAAAGGCCAATGGAGGCGAGTTGCAAGAAGCCAGTTGGAAGGCTTAGAGAGGTGGTTCAAATTCCTAAGAAGGTGAGTTTGATGAAGTTAATGTTGTTTTTTTGTGAAATATTTGTGTTGTTTTATTGATGATATTGTTGAGGCAGTGTTCAGTTTTATGTTTTTGTTTTTGAGTTGAAACTGAATTATTGAGATTTTTTTTGCTTTATAATTAAATTGGATATTTTTCTATTAAGTGCTCTGTGATTTGTTTGGCTGCCAATGCTTTTTGGAAGAAAAAAAAGGGTAGAATGCAGGCACTTTCTGTGCTTGAATTAGAGGCTTTATACATTCACCTGTGAAATCTGACAAACAAATAGGGCTTCAATTGAATGTGTTTTAAACTAGGATGCACGGATGCTTGATTTGGAGTGTTGTACCCATGTCGTAACGGTGTCCTATTTGCCGTATCATGTTACAATTCTTCAAAAATTGCTCATGTTGTCATATTGTATCCATACCTGTGTCCGTGTCCATGCATCCTAGGTTTTAAATGACAAATTGGGCAAATGGATTTCTAATTAAAGGAATCAAATGCTTTTAAGGACTGTAGTTGTTATCCTTGGTAGAAAACTTTGTGTCAATGGTAAGTTTCAGCCAGCAGCAATAGGGCATGCATGTCTTCCATTGATCTATGGTTATTCAAGATTGCATATTCCTATATAACTAGTAGGCAGCCAATGGATTGCATAGTTCCTTGATTTTTTGTTTTTTATTTATTTTTATTCCTAGATTCTGATGCTCAATTTCTAGCATGTTCATAATGATACATATTTTACTCTTTTGTGTTTCTAAAAAGGGTATTATTCGCCCTTTTGCTATGATGGGACTGGTCAAAATTGGTAGTCTTGGAATATGACATGGAAATCACATCTCATGTTCGACTAAACATCTTACCAAGAATCTTGTAGCTCAACTAGCACCTTGTGGTGTTTTCAATAAAGATGTTCATGGTTCAAATCCTCCCTCCCCCAACTATTGAACTATAAATAAATAAATCTTTTAGTAATCTTTGTAGCATGTTTATATAAGCTCATTACTATTGATGGGTATGCCAGATGACATCGATATATCATTATCTTCAGGTTGTACGTGACCCCCGTTTTGAATCTTTATGTGGTACATTTGATGATAAGCAGTAAGTCCCCCCTCTCTCTGTCTCTCTATGTGTGTGTGGGTGTGTGTGGCTTTGTGTTCATATTTTGTTCCAATACTTCATGATATTTTATTTTCCCTCTCCCCCCCTCTCCCCGGTGTCGGGCAGTTCATCGATGAGGTTCTAGTTAAAAATTACTGATGTGAGGTTTTCAGTACTTGCCAATTTTTATTGTAGATCATGACAATGAGCTCTTATTCAAAGGACACCTTCTCCCCTTGCAAGAGCAAGGTGGAGTTCATGCATTCAAACCCCTTGGTTGTTTGTGTAATTGCGAGTAAATAAAATATTGTAGATCATTTGCATGTTGGTTGTCTTCTTCCAAGCTATGGCTTTTCTGACTAAGATGGAAATCTACATTTTCCAGTTGTTTCTTTAACGTTTCTATTGCAAGAACTTTTGTTGTATAGATAATATAAATTGGATCTTACAGGTTTAGGAGCAAATATAATTTTCTGTTCAAGAAATATCTTCCTGATGAAATAAAGGTAATCTTTTATTTATTTATTTATGAAGTATGTGCAACTTTCTTTTAAATCTACTTGTTAATTACTCCTGTGAAACTTTTTTTTTGTTATAACAGGAAGAAGAGAAGAAATTATCCAAATCCAAGGATCCAATTGCCGCCAACAGATTTGAACACAGCATCACTTGGATGGTAGGTGCCTAACCCTTTTGGAAAGAAATGTAACTCTAATTCTAGTTATTTTTCTCACCTTTTTTTAGGTAAGTAACTCACTCTATAATACTTGATTCAATGACCTTGCCCACCACCCCATTTTTATGGGTGGTGGAGTGCCCTTTGAACCCTTTGAACTAAAGGCCATTGGCCTGTCATTTATCTTGCCATGTTTATTATATGTTCCTCTAAATTTTTATTTGTCCCATACAGATGTTAGTGCATGTACTAATGTTTTCTTATTGTTGATCATGTGCTGAAAGAGAGGTAATCTTCCTGCTGAAAGAGAGGTAAGCTTTTGAATTTATGAATTATGTGATTTTTGTTTACAGTTTCTCATCCTTGTGTGTTAATTTCTTTTTTCTGAACTTTATTTTGGATATAACAGAAATTGCGGAAGCAATTAGCAAAATCAAATGATCCAGAAATTGTTGGTGAATTAAAGAAACACATATCTTGGATTGTAAGTGCTGCCCCTTTTGGAATAAAAATGCACCACTGATTATGGTGTCATTTCAGAAATTTGTAATTCCTTTAAATTTTGTTCTCTCTAGAAATATTAGTGCATTTTAAAAAATTTCTTTTCTTTATGGTTTGTGCTGCTTTTTGTGTCATCTGTCTTTTCAGGATAAGCAATTAAAGTCCGAGTCCAGTCAGCATACTGATTCCGCAATTCTGGCTGAGCACAAGAAGAAAGAAAGAGAAGCAGCAAAGAAAGGGAAACAACCATTTTATCTCTCAAAAAGTACAGTCATCCACCTCAATCTCTTCCTCTCTCTTTCTCTCTATGTAAATACAATGATACATACGTGTGTGTGTGTGTGTGTGTGAGCATTTGTCTATGCTTCTTGGAAGTATATCTAATGCAGTCAGGAGTGCAATGGGACCAGGATTCACTTTAATTGTACATTGAAGCATTAGTTTCTTACAAGGAAATAGAGCAAAAACCTCTTCTTGGGTTCTTAAGAGAACTTATAAGCCAAAAGCTAACTTTTTTTTTTAATTGATAATAAAAGTCAAGATGTTACATGAATCTCATAATCTTCCATCTATAAGGACAAAACCCTAAAACTCTATAAATTATTAATCATAACCCTTTATTTAGACTAATCCTATCCATTCATACAAAAAATAAATGAAGAAGGCCCAAATACCATTATATAACCAAATAAACTAGGCTGCAGTACCACTACAGAACCTGTGAACATTTGATTTGTTGTTGCTGTTGTGTTTTTTTTTTTGGTGGTGTCCTGCACTAATGTCCCATATGGAGGAGAAGCAAATTATTCACAATCTTTTTAAAGTGATGATCTCTTGGTCTTAGCTATGTTAAAACAGGTCTGATAGACATCTGAAAAACCCAGAATTAAATTAACCCCAAACACTAGCCTTAGATTACATGGCACTTAGAGGCCTATGTTTTAAGCAATTGGCTTATGTTGATAATTAAAGCTTGTGAATCAAAGTGATCAGACTGGTTAATCTGAACTCTTCTCTTATTTATTGCTGAGAAATACAAAGTTCGATGAAAATGCATGGTGAGCATGGTTGAGTAGTGGTGGTGCTCATGCTGGTCTGTTATTGGTAGTGTGGGCCATTGCATTGATGGTCACGGTAATGCTAGAGATGTGGTGGTTGAGATATTTATTGTTGCAACAATTTGTCTGGTTTTGGAAAAGTGTGAGTGTGCTTGGGGATTGGTGATGGTAGTAAGCTGTGCCTAATGAATAAGTTATGTTTTCTGAGGCAATTATCCATGTAGTATGTGGAGAGAAATTATGTGGTTGTGCTTAGGTATTTCCAAGGTGCATTACCATACACCTGTAATTGTATTGCCTTTGTTTCTATGTTAACACTTCTAAGATGCTGTGCTAATGGCGTGCACCAAAAGGAATAGCCTAGCCTACCAGTGGTCTATTTAACTTGACTTGGGTCTGTTATTTGCAGGTGCAATCCGAAAGCAAAAGCTTATTGGAAAATTTGAAGATCTCAAGGTTCCTTTTTCACTTCTTGTTATGATGATATGGAAAATTTATTGTGTGAACTACAACTGGTTTAGTTTACTAATGAATATTTTTATATTTGCACAGGCTTCTGGCAAGCTTGACTCCTTTATTGAGAAAAGGAGAAAGAAGAATGCTGCAAAGGACCATAGATACATGCCATATCGCAGGTCCAACAACAGTGAGCAACAAAATTAATGGTCTCGCAAGTTTTGGTTGCTTTAGAGATACATATGTATATAGATCCTTCCATCTTGTTTAAGGTGGCAAACATCTCCACTTTGCAGGGGCAGTTGGGTTGAGAGTTTTTTGGTCATCTGATGCTCCTTTTGGGAGTTGTACTGCTACTTATGATTCCATATTTTTGTCTATGCGGTTTAGATTTCCTTTTGCTTTGTAATTTGGACATGTTTGTATTTCTATGAACTTGTTTATTTGGTTCTCATCACAAGTTAGATTGATCAAAGAAGCATAATAAATTTTATTTCAGAATTTTCATTTTTCCATATTTCAATTTTGAGTTCATCTTAACTTATTTTCTTTTTGAATTTGGTCTTTAATGTTGTGGAGGATGTAATTTTGGCTTAATGTAATCCCTAAAGCTCTTATGTTATAACTTTACTCAATATTTTCATTCTCAAAAAAAAAAAAAAAAAAAAAAATCAATATTTTGTTATTAGAGGTGAATTTTGACAAATCTACCATTGGATTACATCTTCATCTTATATCCTATATACTTGTAAAATTTGAAGAAAATTAAAAATCAATAACTATATCATCAATAAATTGTTTAAATTGCAAGTTTTTGTAGTTTAAAAGTATGCATAAAATATAAACTTATAGATCATATAGTAAATAATATCTAATTGACACAAAATTTGACATATGTATTAAAATCGTAAAGAACATATAATTTAACAGTTAGATTTTCAACTACAACTAATTTTGTAGTTAAACTTTATCTTTATAACACCATTATCAGTGGGATATACAACGAAGTTTAACAAAAACATGACAAACCACAAGACAACCTTCACAGGCACAGCCATGGCGGTTCTATACAAACTCTCACCTCTTTCAACTTCTCAAGGTTTAGCATTTTTTTTTTCTTTTCTTAAATAAAATTTTATTGCCTTTCTTCTCTTTATGTTTTGGTTTCATATTTTGACCTCTTTAATACTTTCATTAACGTTGCTCTGAATAAATATTTTTCCCGGACAGTGGAAAAATACGACATTTTTCGTTTGGGCTTTAATTGTTTTGACTTTTGACTAGAAAAATGATTATTTGGATGCTGAGAGAAAAAAAAAAAAAAAAAAAAACTATAAACTCCAATCAGTGGAGCCTGATATAATGGCATAAGGTTTTTTATTTGATTTATAGGAAAGTTTGAGGGGAAGGAAGGATGTTAAGAATGCAAGTGATTGCAGTGAAGAGTGGACCTGTCGTCTTTATCTTGTTTGTTTGTTAACGGCACGTCGCACAGCTATCATCCAGTTATACTACAAATCGTGCGAGATCAAGTAACTGAAATTACTGCGAGTCGTAAAGGAAATATAATGTTATATGACCTAAGCCGAAAAGACAAAACACCCTTCATGCTTCAAATATCATAGCATTGTCTGCGACATGTCGCAGACCGCCAATGCCTATAGGATAGCAGAATTGTACCCGTAAATTATTAATAGAGTTGAGAGTTGAGAGTAATTTAGGGTCCGTTTGGTAAGAGATTTCTAGTAACATTATTTGTATTTTTTTGAAAATACGTAGTGTGTGAAAATATGTGTAATGTTACTTTAAGACTGAAAATTGTTGTTTAAACAACAGTAACTAACGGCCCTTTGTTTCAGTCAGTTAAAGCAGTTAGGAAGCTTTTAGAGGTTCAGTTCAGTTTGTTAGAGATTAAGCCGACAATTGTTGGCTTTTTTTCTTTTTTTTTTCTTCTCAATTCTCAGGCCAACGTTGATGTGTCAACTCCAGCCCACCAAGCAGAAAGAGTCAATTCCCAACATTCTCAGTCTCTATCTTTCCAAAACTTGTCAGGTACTCCTTATTGCCTCTCAATTTTGACATCAAACAATCCCAAACATTCTGTCTTTTCTTCAAGATTGGTCTGATATCTTGTGTTCCAACCTTTACGTTCAACTTGATCTAAATCACTAAGCTTACCCACAATCTGAGTTGTTGCATCATTTTCTTATCTAATTATTGTTTCATACAGGACCTTTTGCTGTGGAGGATGATTGGTCTGCGTAAAGAGAGATAGATGGTCTATACATTCTGCAGAAACTAAACTTTACATACCCCACTGCATCATCAATTGTCTCTGCACAAACGCCTGCTGTGTTTGCTGTCAACAACTCATCCTTAGTCTTTGGCATTGTAGATTAGGACGCCCTTCTTTTTCTAGAATAGGCCATGAGAGCATCTTCTACCACTTGCTCATGATTCCAATAATGAGAATTCTCATTGTACATTTTGTCCTTTAGCGAACAACAAAGGTTACCTTCTCCTAATGCAATTCATGTTTAAGCTATTCTTTTGCATTGGTCCATTATGATATTTGGGGTTCTTTCTCTACTGCCATGTTGATGGTTTTAAATACTTATTAACTATTGTTGATGATTGTATCCATGCTAATTGGTCTATTTAATGTAGCATTTGGGGCTTTGGGATGGGTTAAAATGAATTTTCCTTATGCCCCTCCAAAACCTACTCCTAACAAGTTGCTGGCTTTTCAGCCCTTGCATGCTAGCATTTTCTCTTACTAGTAAAGGGGCTGCTAGTTGTAGCGCGCAGTGTACTAGTAAAATAGGAAAAGCAGATTGAGATTACCAATAACGGATGGAGGTTGAGGATAGAACATGTTCGGTGCCTTGCCCTTGTCTCCTTCGCCGGAGACTGCAAATGATGGGAATCCTATCAATTAAGAAGAGGCATGGGCATTATTGAGTTATGTAAAATTTTGTTAATGGAGATTATTGCTATACCATGTTGTGTGGATATATGTATAATTTTTCAAAGTTGGTAAGTAAATGTGTGCCATGATGTTGAGGTTTAGGAATATGAATTCTTTTAAATGAAGGCTATGAATTCCCGCTCATGGTTTTGTCATTCCAGATCCTATTTTCAATGTCTTATGTTTCTTGTTTTTGGATAATTTATTATTTTTTGTTTTAAATTGATGGGTAGTTCTTAGATTTTGGCTTTCTCTTCAACTTTATTTTTTGTTACTGTTTGGTGTCAATTCCATCCTTCGTATGCTTTCATTGTCAACTTGTTCCTGTGGCAGTGTGTGTTAGGAACCTGCCCTGGTATCATGGTGCATTATGTGTGCTGTGCTGCTGCTCAATGGAGGTGCTAATTATGTTAATGCTACTACCATGGCCAGTATTGTTTTGGCTACTGAATTGTGTAACCTGCTGTGCTGATGCCTGCTGTACTGGAGCTGAAATGCTTGGCATTGAGTATCTGGCTGAGCTGATACCTGCTGCTGATATGCCACAAGCATTAGGTTAGGAGACTTAACACTTGAGAGCTGCTGCCTGCCCTATCTACTGAGTCTTGTGGTGGCTGTACTAAGCTGTTTGGAGAAGCTACGGATGAGAATGCAAGTGTGCAAGGGTGTGCATGAGTCTTGTAACAGATTAGCATTAGGCCATGTGTGTAACTGATTTAGCATGTGCTGCATTAAAGGGCTGTTAGGTAATTAGGGGTAGTTGTAAATCAAGGAAGGGGTTTCATAAGCAAACTAGCATTATTAGATCACTTAAAGTTTTCCTTCCCTTATTAATTGATAGCATATATCTATCTTTTTTTCTAGGCAGGGCATTTTTGAAATACTTCCTAGGCTTAATAAAATTACATTTGATAGTGTGATTGATGAACTATTGTTTCTCAATTTTCCACTTGAGTGTAGATTGCCTTCTGGGTTGATGATGTTGGAATAGGGAAAAACAATTCAAGAGAGTGTCTATGAGCAACTGCATGTTCATGAGAATCAACTGCATATTATTTACACTCATGATTTGAAGGTGAGTCAAAGGCCACTTCATGTGAAGTCGGTGGTTTATGATTTGTATTCTTCATATTGCACTTGTTCAATGCAAAATGCTATATAGGATGGTGCTGTTTGTATAGCCTCTTTTTTTTTTTTTTTGGGTCCCTCCAGATACTATGGGAATCTTATTTGCAGCGTCATGAAGAACTTTTGCCCAAACATTTGTTGCGTCTCAGTTATTCTTGAGCACTTTATTTTCCTGTGTGGTTCTATGTTATCCCTCTCGACCTTCAAATATGTCATATGATCCATTACTTATTCTTCTTATCAGTAACTTTGGATCTAATGATCATGCTGTAAATTAGTTCTTAATACATGCCCTGGTTGCAGATCAATCAGTTGATTCATTCTGCACAGAAGTATCAAAACAACAATAATGGTAGTGGAACTGTTGGTGTTGCAAACAAATTGTAACAAGTGAGAAATTAATGCTGGAGAAATTTCATGCATTATTACCAGCCTTACCAGTTTTGTATGTCATTCTTTGTGCCTTTAGTTATAGGACTAATGATGTTTTAATGTCCTCTTTGTTAAATAAGAAGTTGATAGATAAGTTACAGAGATCAACAATTGTGAGAATTGTATTCCAAAAAAAGGCTTTCATGAGACAATAAGAAACCTAATTTTATTCTGTAAAATTACACATCTGTATGTTTCTGGATACTGCAGCGGGCAAGGGGTAACTCTTGACAATCATGTTAGTTTGTTCTCTTTATAATTGAACCTGGTGACCTTTGGAAATTCAGTTTGAGAGTCATGTTATCTGTGCATGGTTGGCATTGTTGACCTTCAGAAATTAATAATGTTAATTGAATAGTTGTAAGTTCAAATTATATATGCTGCTTAAGTTATGCTAGAAATTTGAGCTTTGAGAGATCAAGGCCATGGAAAATTAGTTGTCATCCCCCTCTCTCCCCCCCCCCCCCCCCCCCTCTTCTCTCTTCTTTATTACCCCTTCCCCCTCCACTAATTAGGAGCTAAATGCAATTAATCATGAGTACATCTTGTTCTTGATCACTTATCTTACTGTAGGTTCCTGGCGACGGGTTGTCATCTTGCAAGAACTTTGGAGTTAAAGCTGGTTGAGGACAGAGGATTTTCCAGAAGATAAACATGGTGTTTGCGGGTATATCTCAAGTCTCAACAACTCATTTTGCTTAAGTTTGAAAATAATTTCCATTATTCTGATAGGTTCATAATATATTCCTATTATAATTGCTTAACAGATCGCTGAGGTTGTCAATAGTATGAAAGATTTAATGACTTTCTGCCGGGATAATGACATCAGTCCAATGGGTAAGTAGTTCTCACATCACATGCTGCAGTGATAGCATGCAATACTGTCCCCTCTCCCCATGAATTATGGATCATTACATTTAAAAAAAAGAAAAAAAAAAGGCACACACCCTTTTAGATTGTTTCTTGAGTTCTTCTCCCCATTGGCCTTCTTTTCTATTGATATAATATCAATAATCAATTGTAGAGAGCTCGAAAAATTATTCCTGAGAAACCACCACAACTAATCTCTGGAAAAAAAAAAATTTAAAAGAAAAGGTGGATATAAGGTGTGCTCAATGCCAGCCAACTGAAAAAGATAAGTTGATGGCTACTTTTACTGTTCCCGCCTCCCAGCAGTAATGTGAATGATAGTCTAAAGATGATCAACTGAGGACATTTGACTAGCTCAGAACAGGCAGCATCAGTACTGCCAGGTTATTGCAACAATTTTCTGAGATAGAACTCCTTGGCCTCAGAGTAAACAGGGTAAGGCGAGAGAGTTCTTCAAATGTGTCTAACCACAGTGCACCTTGTTAAACTGTATAAAGGCCCTAAAACCTCAGTTCAGGACTAATCCAAAACTCACCAATTTATGGCTTGTCAAGCAATCTCAATGTTTCTATTTATTTCTTGGAGAGCCGGAATATACATACAGGATCATACCATCCAAAAGACAAAGCAGGAGATGGTCAACAAAAGACAAAAAGCGAATGGGAATACCGCGGACAGAGTCAACCGCTAGATCAACTGAAGTACAGTTGTTGACTTGCCAACAAGAAGCAGAGTGATCCATATTTTTCAAAACAGTTGAGTTCTGGGAACTGTACAGCAACTATGGCTGCCCCAGGAAATGCATTGCATAGTAGTGCAGGGAGGATCAGCAGCTAGGAGCTATCTTACTAGTGAATTTCATGGCAACAACTTCAACAAGAAGAGAGAACCAGAGGTCCCAGAGAAGCATCTTCTGCCTGAAGCAATTCTGAACATTATTTTTTGATTGTCATGAAAAAGGAAAGTTCAGTAGCAGCAGTGGTGGTGATATGTGCCATAGATGGAAGGCATAACCATTTTTGGGGTTATTTTCTTGTGGATAAGACAGAATGTTGGGAAGTAGCTTAGCATGTACAGGAAGTCCTAAAGCAGTTTTTATGGGCCCTTTAGATAATATCACATGAAGTGAAGATCACTTATAAGCTACTCTTAGAGACTTTTGAGTACCATGAGTTGGTAAGGTCTGCAGTCTGCACCTTGGTCATGATCAATGTTTACCCGTGTAATTTCATACCCTCACAATCTTAAATAGCTTTGATGATATATATGACATCACACCATATATCTTTTGGAATCGTATTCATGAACTTTAAATTATACTATAATCTTTGGACTTAAATATGTAATAAAGGATTTGAGTAGATGGTACCGTTACTTGAACAGACAAAACAGGACAACTCCATTTCATGCATGGGCATTAGGCAAGTAGAGCAAGGCCTTTAGTAAACTACTCAGACTAAAATTCCATGTTCGGAAGAATAAAAGCAAGCGGAAGTAACATTCCTTCTTTTGAGCATTTTGTTATATTCTTGCCCTTATATAAAATTTTGGTATCTGTTCCTGGAGTAGGGGCCTAGGACTCTAGAATTTCACGTTTGCAATACAACTGTAAAACTAGCAACTACAAGGAGCACTAAAATGCTGCTCAAGGCCAAAGAAAAAAGCAGCCAAAAAATTAGAGGTTAGATCACTCATATACATTAATGAGCTTTAACTCAAATAACATATCATCTTCTTCTAAAACGTTGAGGGTGTGATGGAGAGTTCTAAAGACTAATCAGAACTACGTACTAGAAAAAACTTTCAGAAGATTTAATTAACACTTCCATTAAACAAGCGGGGGGGTACCAATATACACATTGGCTCATTTGCATACAAATTCTAGGCTTAAAAAATACCATTCAGTATTTGTAGCACACTCTTTTCCTAACTCTATATAATACAGAAATTCCTATCTAACGAGGTTAACTGCTAGTCAAAAATGCGTTAACCTCTCTTTAAATTCATTCGGGTATATAACTACAGAGTCTAAACAGAGACCACCTTTAGTATGCGTACAATCAATCTGGGTCATAGAGAATTTAATTTTGGTTGATGCATTAGAGCTATCAACAACAAAGGTCCCAACGTGGTAGTAATTCCATTTTCCAGTTTCTTTCAAAAAGCACTTCGATGCAGCATGCTGACCATCTGAAGTCCATAGCTGAAACTGCACTGGCTTAATGTCCCATCCATGAACATGCTCTGAATTACAAATTCGCCGACCAAATCTCTTGGATGCCCGTCCAAGCTGCAGCTTGAAGAATACGCTATATGACCCTGTTGGAAGTGGGAAGTCCACCTCCCCATCAACTTCAAACCACCAAATCTGTTGAAGGTATGCAACTGTGCAGAATCTACAAGCAAGAAACAGGAACTCCAAGTCAATTCCAGTACTCCATTACACTAAGTAGGAAAAGAAATGATAAAAAACAGCTATTCACATGTATTTAATCATGACATATTTAGTAATCATGTGCCTTGTGTAGATGATTTAATGAATAATACGATTTAATAGATGTGGGTGGTCATCTAAATCACTATGTAATGTAATGTTTGGCAGAGATTCCTTCAAACAAATTTGGCAGACAATTTGTCCAAGAAATAAGGCAGCATATCCTATCAAATACAGTTGCAAAAAGAACACCAGAACAGATGAAAAGCTTTGCAGTTCTCCACTGTTGAGAAACTGAAGCACCACTTCAAAAACCAACAAAAGCTTTTTAATTTCTCAAAGCTTTTCTAATCAATCTAATGAATCACAAAGTCAAGAAAAAAACAAAAGTTAGCATCTTGTTATATTTTAATAATTTTCCGCACACTTTTAATAGCGATTGAAAGACTACAAATGCCTACTTTTGGATCAGCCCAGCAACAATGAAAGAAAAGGAAAAATGGAAAGTTTGAAGGGGGTATTTTCAGGCTTGTCATGATTCTTCTCATAGCAATTAGTTTTTAAAGGATCAAATGTGTTAGTCCAACTCAAAGACAGCACAACTTCAAGTTCAATAATATGATGGTCATTTTATTACCAATAAGAACTGCCTTAAACAATAAGATCTTCCAACAAACTCAATGGTATTGGACATCCTTCAAATGACCCGAATTTATTATTTAAGAAAACTTGCTAATAAAGTTATTATGATTTAAGAAACCACTTGCAATTATGATAGCATCACACAATAAATTTTAAAATTTCAATCATAATTGATAGAAAAGATAACCGAAAAATAACCTACACGGACAAATTCCAGCAAGGGAATTCCACAGTTGGCTGGAGTTTGATCGTCCATCTAAAACATACATGACAAGAAAAATACAAATTTTCTCCCATTTCCATTGAAAATCAATACATAAAAGCTAAAAAAAGAGGGTTAAAAAATTGAACAAATCTCACCTAGACTCTTCAGTTGGGATATGATTCCAATATCTTCGATCATCTATCCCGGTGATCGCTAACCCTTTTGAAGCAATGGACAAACAAACACCACCCGTTCTTTTATGCAGCCAAACTCTCTGCATAAAGCCAATTTTTCAACAGATCCATATCAAGAAAATCATATGATATGAATAATCCAAACAGGAAATAAGCCAGAGAACCATATCAGGGAGGTACCAGAACTTTATCACAACAAAACCAAATAATTTTATTCCCCTCTCAATTAATTAAAATAAAATCTAAGATTTCTGAATTAAAATTTATTTTCTTTCCCTCATTTTCTCAACACCGAAACAGAGTAAAACTAATAAACCCCAAAACATATTTTCAAATCTAATCACAGGGCCGTATTTAATTCCTAATAAACGAAAACCCCATCACAACCAATCAAAAACCATATCTAAAAACTCAAAACTTTTAATTTTCACACACTTTCTCAGCACCCAAACAGAAAAAAAAAAACACACACAGAGAGATAGAGAGAGAAATACCTTAGTACCCCCATCGAAACTATTAGCTCGACAAAGTCTTTCATAAATCTGTCGTTTACCCAAATTTTCAGGCACATCATCGAACACTTTCTGAAGAAGAACTTCATAATTCGAGGGCAACTTCGATTCCCACACAAAATCAGCCCAGGAAGCGCCACGAAAAGCTCGATTCATACTCGCCAATTTGCAAATCTCTGGGGGATCAAAGTAACCCAGAATCAGAGCCACGCAGTCCTCTGGTAAATCACCCAAATTGGGTTTTGATTGCAAAGCCAAATTAGACCCATTAGAACAAGCATTAGAGCCTTCTTGGCCAAAGAACAAAGCAGAGAAATTCGCACCCATGAAACAGAGCCAGAGCCCCAGAGAGAGAGAGCCTAGGATTATAGGATATTCCAAAAGATTGAGTTTTTACTAATAAAGAGAAGAGAAGAGAAGAGAAAAGGTTGTTGAAACAAATAAATAAGAAAGAAGAGGTTAGGTTGTGTTGTGTTTTTTGTTTTGTTAGTTTTGTTTGTTTCTCGAGAAACAGAGGGGAAGACAGCGGAGATTGATATGGACGGAAAGCAGAGGATTGGGTGTGTGTGTCTGAGTGGATCGGTGGTTTTTCACTTTTCTAATTTAATTTATAGTGTAATAACCCATAACATGATAACATACATGCATGCCAGTACATAGATTTGCTTAATTCTTGCACAGTATATAGATGCTGTTTTTGGAATATCAGCAAATCTGGTGGATACTGTTTTGTACTTCAGATTTTTGTTAGGTTTAGATATGTAATGATATTTATTTCCCATTACGGTTTTCTTTTTTTCTTTTCTTTTCTTTTTTATGAGGTGATAATAACTCCTTTTGATTCTTTGAAAGATAAAAGGGATTAAAAAAACGATAATATCTTCTTCTTTTTTTGGTTGGTTTATTTATTTGTTTTTTATCTACTTTATTTTTTAAGGAAAACTATGAGCAAGATAATAGGATAAAGACCAATAAATAAAACCGGATTAGGAAATTATCAAGATTTGGGAGGGAATTGTGTGGGATCCCAGTTGTAAAAGTGAAAATACATAATTACATATATTTAATGTATGAGATGATTATTATCTATATATAGAAAATAATTTAGCTTCAAAGAAATTAGAATTCAAACATTCTCCCCTTAAAAATTTTAGAACCACAACTTTTGTTACAACTGTGTTTACATGACAGATTGTGAGTAGTAGAAAAAAAAAATTTATGAATTTATGTGAAAGTGACGGCATGTAGAATAGTTACTGCAAAGTTATGATTTTTTTATGTGATATTAAAATTACTCCCACTCCTCTACTCTTTTTTCTCAAATCTCTCCTTAATTATCTATATTCTAAATATATCCTAACTACTAACAGATTCTTTAGCAACATGGCTCGGCTATTCTTATTTATCGGTATTCGAAACATATCCTTACCACGAACATATTCTTTAGCTACATGGCTAGGTAATTCACCTTTGTTGCTTTCCCTCTTATGTAAATAAAGAAAAATTATGAAGGTAATACTAGTTTTATTACATAAAATTTATAAAGTGATGTAATAGGGAATGTGATTCATAGATTTAACCACTTATAAGTTATAACTAGATATTTGAATTGCATTTTTATGATTGGTAACACATTAATTTGTAAGCTTAATGTAATAAAAAATGTAGTATTCGTAGCACTACTCAGTAAATAAAACTACTTCCAGCATTTATCCTAAAATTTGACCATTTTGTTGGATAAAATATGGTAATGATTTTATTGATGACAATACTCATCCTATGGGTATTTTATGATAAGGGTTTAGGTGGTGAACTTATAAATCTGGGTGTGACGTAAAATGTGGAGGTTCTAGGTTCAATCCATCATACCATCATTTCATTGGATTTCCAAGTTATCTAAACTCTTACGGGTAGGAAGTGGACTAATATGACCAAAAGCCAAGATACCACTTCCTCATGTAAAAAAATAAGGTATTTTACAATAGTGTAAATGAATGTTTATCTTAAAGATTTAAGTAATGTAAAAATATATTTCACATTATGAATTTATAATCTCTCGGACATCAAATAGGGGTGCATAGTCGATCAAAGAAATCAACCACAGTATTTCTTTGATCACACTAACCATTTCACTCCATTCTGACTGCCTCATGTAACTTTTAACATCAAGCATGGTGTGGTTTAGTGAGTGAAATGTGTTGCAGAATGTCAGTAGTCATTACCAATGTAAAAATCGCATCGACTGAAATTTGTTAACTCCAATGCCTCCGTTCCCTTCGCCATCACACCATTTTCCTCAACTTTTCCATTTGTTGTCTATGTTCCCTCCTTCCCATAAGCAACTTCTCGAATGGCCATACCCCACACACACGTTCATATCGCCATTTTGCCTGCACCAAATCGAATCAGGGTAGATTAGGCGTGAGTGTGGATATTTGTGGGTTGGACTTAATCCATATAGTATTAAATAAGATTTCATTCTATGTTTACTGCAAATTAGTGTTTTTATTTTTATTTTTAATTTTTTTTCGTGTGCATGTTGTTGATCACTATGGGAGGCGGTATCTATTTTGAGGACACAACGTCAACCACTAGCTTTGATCAATTTCAAGTTTATCATTATGTATTCATTCAATTTGTGAGTTTATCTATTTGTTGTATTTGATGACATATCAAAAAAATTAATATTTTATGAGTTGTTCTTGTTAATTACAACACTCTATTATACACACATGAAAAAACAACTAAAATTAGTTTCAATTGACCTTTCATTTGTATGTAAATGTGTGTGTAACAACATTGTCCCCTATACAATATACCCAATATAGAGACCAAAGCAAGAGTCATGACTCTAATGTTTATTAGCTTAATTTTTTAGAACGTGAGTTCCCTTGGCTTGTAGCTATGGGGCTGCCGCCTGCCAAAATGATGCAATCAATTACTAGGGGCAGTGTATGGTAATAAATACCAATACCTACCTACTCTGAAAAGATAGTTGGATTGTTTGTTGACCTTAGCAAATTCTTCCATGAAAGCCCATAATAAGGAGGACCGTACTTGGAATGTGAGACAAATGGGAGTAAATGTGTGCAGATTTGTTTGTCATCAATTTAATTGGAATTTCAACATAATTGTTCAGTGTTTTGAAATTATTATTAGTTTGTAACAACTAGGTCTTTAGTCCTAAATTATAGGGTCGGTATCTAGATTTTAATGAACTAAACAAGTAGAGTAAACCTTAAAAAATAATCTAAACTTTTCACTTGAGGTAGACCTTAAAAAAATGAAACAAACATATCATTAACTAAGAGTGCGTTTGGATAGAGATTATCCACCGCTGCGTTTTCAATTTCACGCGTTTTCCTTTTTTTTTTTAGACGCAACTATTGACTCGGTCTTTTGTAAACAGTGCACTTATGCACTATTTACGGGTTCCACAAACTTCACTTTTCAACAACTTTTTCATTAAAAATGGGTTCCACGGTACTATTCATACATTTAAAAATTATTTTACTATAGTATTTTCAATTTTCAGTTTCAGCAAAATAAGTTCTATCCAAACAGACCTTAAAACAAAGTGTAAAATTATATCTACATTTGGTGCTAGCCAAATACATCTATTTAGCATGATATCATCATTGTTGTAAGAAGGAACAATGGAGCTCTAGGATTTTTTTTAAGGTGTTCCTTAAAAAATTTAAATTATACAAAAATCTAATAAAAAGATAATTTGAATATATTGTCACCAAAAAAAAAAAAAAATACACACAATTCATTAAGTATTAAAATTTCTTTTTACTAATGAAGAGAAAAAGGAAAAAAAAATGACGGTAAGAGATAAAGTTGAAACTATGAATACTGAAATAAGAGTAATAAAGTAAGGAAAAGAATCTAAAATGATAATAGAGAGAGAGAGAGAGAGAGAGAGAGAGCAACATATGATATTTTATGTAATGGGTTGAATGAGTTACAAATTTAAATGATTGGTTTTTTTATTTTTTTATTTTTTGAATAGGCTTTTTAGTGAATGATTTGTTCATTTGTTGTTGTTTGGTCTAATCTTTTTTTGTTTGGGTTATTTTTGTTATTGTTTATTATTTAAGCCTCTCTTTTTTTTTTTAAGGGGCCAAATTTTGTTTTTTGATGTAATGTTAGGTCCATAACATTTTACAACAAATTTTATGCAAGTTGTTATTGGTAGGTGAAAAGTTATGTCAGTATTGTGCCCAAATTAGAATCAATGACAGCTTACCACATAGGATTTGTTGTGAAATTATTGTAAAAATGTTATGAATGTAACATTACTCTTATTTTTATTGAACTCAAATTCTTGTGATGATCAAGTCAGAGTGTTCAACATTTTTATTAGAGTGGTCAAAATATGTTAGTTTAGCATATAATTTTTTTTCTTCATAAATATATATTTACATTTTTTTTTGCAAGTTAGAATGATTTATGACCACCCTAATATATTAACCCTAATGCTTATTCAATAATACAAAGTCTGGGGCTCAATGACATTCATTTAGGGGATGGGAGTACTAACTACTATAAGATCAATTGCCATAGAGCTAGTTCCCTAAGTTTAGGGGAGGACCTACAATGTAGCATGGCCCCCAAACTTCTTGAAAACTGAAATCCTTTAATTTTTCCTTATATTTAATGTTAGGGTCAATTGTATTGAGTGTTGGCAAATTTGTATTCAAAACCTAATTTTATTGTAATTGAATTGTAATGTTTTAATGTTTTAATGTCTAGATAGTGTTTGAAGTTTTGCATTGAAGACACAAAGGAACAACTTAAGAAACTACTCAAAATAAAGAAGTTTTGTTGCCTCTATTGCAAGCCTAGCTAAAGGTCAAATGATCGAGATTGTTAGAACTTGACTACAATCAACTGATCAAGCTTTAAGATTTTTGTTTTCTCAAATTGTGGCCCAAGATGACCAAAAGACGTAGGGATCCATGAATTAGGATTCCAAAACATTATTTAAAGTCATATTAGGTCATCATAAAGATGAAGAGAACACTTTATGAAGTGAAGATCGTGTTGCGATGGCTACGCACTAAAGGTTTTGTACCAGGCATCATCTCTAGTTTCATTCAAGATCAATGAGTGTTCCATAGAAAACCTTGCACCAAGACTACTTCAATCAAACTGTTTTGTGGTGAGTTAGAGGCAGATTGGGTATACATGCATCAAAGAGATTCATAACATAGAAGAGTCTAATTGAATTAGAGTTGTGTGTGATCACGTAAGTAAGTTCTAGTGTAGGTAGCAATACTAGAAATTGGAATATTCTATATTGTAAACTTCCATTTTACTATAGTAAATCCTTAAATTAGAGGTAAGCTACAAACCACCTGTATTTTTCTCGTATGGATTTTTCTATCAGAACTATATCATTTGTGTCAAAATTGATTTTATGCTGCATTTAGATTTTATGATATGAATGTGCCCATCCTAAATTGAATTGGACCATTGCATAATTTGATAATTAATTAACTTGGGTAATTGATTAAATTAACTTGGTCTAAATTTCCCAACATATAAAAACAACTTTAGTGTAATATGGGAAGCCTAAAAGAGTATCAATTACACACATAACCCTATAATGTTTAAATATTAATATATTCTTTTATTATTTGGTCTCAATTATATAATCCTAGTTTCATCTCTAACTAGATTGGGTATAATGTTTCAATTTAATATTCATTTATTATTAACTTTTAAGTAGTTAGTTGTAGATATATTTTTTTGAGAAAGTAGTTGTAGATAGATTAATGTTAACCAAATTCAAATTCCGATAGTCTAATGAGTTGTAAGCATAATTATCAAAATTATACTGAGCATTGATTTGTCAAGAGAGTGGTATGATGGTTTACCGATTCAATCGTTAGATCATTAATTGACCTATTATTTATGTGTGTGTCTATATATATATATATATGGGTTGGGTTTAAGTTACACTAGTGTAACTCTAAGCAATATTACACCACCCAATAACTTGTTATATAATTCATTTTTTAAAAATCCCACAATTACATGTTCTATATGTTCTTCACATTAATGTCATTTTTCATGTCAATTGAATGTTATTTGCTATTCAATCCATAAACTCATATTTTATGCAATTTTTTAAATTACAAAAACTTAAATTTAAACAATTGATTGATGAAATGACTATTAATCTTTAATCACCTTAAAATTTTGTAAGTATGGAGAATATACGAAGATAATGTAATCTAACAGTGAATTTGTCAAAATTCACATTCAATTAAAAAATATTAAATGATGTAACATTGCCTAGAGTTACACCAAGTGTACCTTGAACCCAACTATATATATATATATAAAGAGGGTTGACAACTTGACATTGATCCTTTCTTATTTATTGTCCCTTTAATTATATAATTATTATTATTATTTAGTCGTCTCTCTTTTACTTTTTTTACTTAATATAGTATAAGTTTTTTTTTTTTTTTTTTAATTTTAATTTGAACTCAAGATACAAAACGGTATTTGAGTATCCTATTTCACTTATTTTGTAATTTTTATTTTATATATGTTTTTATACACATATATCTCAAAGAATACATAAAACTATAATAATAAAAAAGACAGCTAGTATTCAATTTAAATATAAATATGCAAGTATATCAAAGATGAAATTAATAGAATATTTTTTGAAAAGTAACTTTAGACCCGTTTATTGATTTTACAATAGAATTAATAAGCTTGTTAAATTAATCAATTATATAAGGGATAATTACAGCAAACCCACCTGGGGTTTGGCCCGTTTTCACTTTGCTTATCCGTTGTTTAAAACTTTACACTTTGCCCACCTGAACTTCAATCCGTTACCCATCCATTACCCACCTCTGTTAAAACCAGGGGTAAAAATGTATTTTATCTTCACTGTTATGTCTCTCTCCTCTAAAAACAAAAAATAACATAAAAAACTCAAACAAACAAGATCAAAGAGGGGGGTTTTGTACCCATTTCAAATTTTTATATCCCAACCTTTCAATCAAACCCCTTTATCAAACCAAAACTTAATTCACTATCCAACGCAAGAAAACCCTCTAGAAAATTCACCCAAACCCACCATTAACAAACCCCCAAAACCAAACCCAACATAAAACCCAATCTCATTCACAGATTGAAAGTAGCAAGAGAGAATCAAAGGGTTTAGAAGTCTGAAAGGGCCATGTTAATGCAACTTAAACCCATCTTCCTAGTCCATGTATCGAAGTCAAGAATCACACCCACGTTAACTGGGATTGTCATGTTTGTTTATGCCTTGGCCAAGAAATTACTTTCAGAAAGAATAACAAAGAACAAAAATGAAAAAGAAACTCTATTAGGGATCTTCATGACCATGTTTGAATACCTTGTAAGTGTTTAGATTCATGGCCTTAACTGTTATTTATAGGACAAGGTCGTACGATAGTCAAACATAAGATTTTTTTTTTTTTTTTATTACCAGGCCCAAACGTAGGAATATTTGAAAAGTGGGGACAAACCTAATAAATTCTTTTAGGGATACTTGAACTCAACTCTGAAAACATGTGTTGATATCTTTGTCCTTGTATAGAGACACAAAACCCTCCAAGCTCTTTCAAAAAAATTCAAACCCTAACTTTTTGATTCGTGTTATGTTATGTTTTGGTTGTAAAAGTTGTTTTCTAACAGAAAAGCCAAAGGTGGGTAACAGATGGGTAACGGATTGAAGTTCAAGTGGGTAAAGTGTAAAGTTTTAAACCACGGGTAGGTAAAATGAAAACGGGCCAAACCCCAGGTGGGTTTGCTGTAATTATCCCATTATATAATTTAGGTTGTTACCAGTTAATCACCATGAGCATATGCACATAAAATATAAAGTAATAAACAATGAAACATATAACACAAGATATTGGTGAAGAAGTGGAAAACCACTACAAGGGTTCCCAAATGTTGAAAAAAGTCTAGCTTCCTAGGTTTTAATTGATTAAACTTAAAAACTACGTAAAAAAAGGAGGTTGACACATAGTAAGTTTAGCGAGATATAATTTATAAAAGAAGTGCTATTGATAGATCAATATGAAAGTAAGGATATTATTCCAATAAAAACTGCCATCTTGACAAGTTTGAAAAAAAATTGCATTTCTAATATTGCTCAATCGATATAAATTACAAGAAAATTGTGTATGTCGCCCTAATCTCTTAAGATTGACACGTGTAATGCCATTACTTGATTCAGTGGCCTCTCAGCAAGAATTTTAATTAGTCTTCCTTTTTTTCACATTGTCAAAATAATCAAAGGCTCTCAAAAGATGCTCTGACACTTTCTTTTAATTGACATTCTTCATGTTAATTGAGTTAAGTCTATCCCAACTTCCTATCCAAAAAAAAAAAAAGTCTATCCCAACTATTTTATTTATTTATTTATTTTTAATATAGTAGAATTTAATTAAACTTGTAACATTCATTCTATAATTATTATTCTTATTTTCAAATTAAAACATTAATTGGTTTTTAGTGTAAGCAGATTTTAAATTTCAAATATCTTTTTGGATAACAAAAGACTTTACCTATTAAATGAATCCATCCCAACTTTATACATTTATTATTATTATTTTAATTTCCTTTTTTGATACCAATTATTCTTTACTCCTCGATCGTCATCTTCTTTGCATCAACTTGGGGCCGATATCCATTTAAATAAACAGCTAACAAGCAATGCAGCTTGGATGGTTGACCTATTTTTAACGAGGAAAATCAATTACATCAATGAGTAACCATTTTAAGTTATATATTGTATATTATGGACACATTACTGTTGGCATCATAATTAGATTAGACAAATCTTGTGTGCCATTCGTATAAACAAGTGGCTGGGGTCTTCACTTTTGAATTCAAAATTAATGAAAAAAAAAAAAAAAAAAAAACGTGGACCAATAAAAATGTGTACAATCAACAAAAAGTTCAGCCACCTCGACTTGGGTAGGAGTCAGCACAAGGATATATATGGCAACCACACCACATATCCTATTATCCTGGTGATGTCCATCTTGGAACACGTGGCACAAAGTCAGCTTTGTGACCTTCCAAATATTGTAGATAAGGGAAGAAGCACACGGAAAGGAAAGAAGATAGTATCATAGTATAGGGCCGAAAGTGTATGGTAAGTTAAATAATAGAATGATTATGTGTTGCCAATTCAGCCAAAAATAGGTTGCAAATGGGAACACGATTTTTTTTATTATGGTTTATTGTTTTCTTTTCTATTAATTTAAAACCTAATAAATAAATAATTAAGGACTGCCTAGGTCCAAGAATTATTTTATATACATATGATGCATGGTCTCGCTGCTGAGGGGATATGCATTTACTCATACATTACGAGACATCCAATCAATACATACATACTATTATTACTATTGTAGCTTCACACAGTCTATATATATTCTCCTTTTTATTGGAAATAGGTTGAAAGGACTCTACAAGGAAATTATGAGACTCTTCATTCTTTGCATTTTTCACGCTCTGCAAGTGTTCTTTGTATTCAAAAGTTGATGGGTCGAAGTTCTTTAAGACTGTAGATCTTGAATTGAATACAAGCTTTGATGATTAGGATTCTTGAAATTTTTGAGGTGTTGAAAATTTATTTTAGCAGAACTTCAAGATTTGAAAGAATGATATGAATAAGTACCCTTTGAAATTACTTCAAATTTGAAGATTTGGGTATGAAAGTTCTTCGGGGTTTTAGGGCTTGAATTCGATAAAACTTTGATACTTTGAGTCTTAAAGTTTTTAGAGGTTGTGGAGCCTGATTCCAACAGGTTTTTCAAAACCTTAAAACTTTCTAAAGAATGTCTCCATGAGACTAATTAACGCCTCTATTTATAGGAGTATTGAGGAAGTTTAATAACACATGGTTAATTTTGATTGATGACATGTGCTATAATCCAACTGGAGAATTTTTTGTCTTGTTCTCAAATGGCACATGGCATTACTTGATTCGCTAAAACATTTAAATTTCAAGTGACATGTGACAATGTTTAATTTAATTGCTTGTATCACATCAAATGAATATATTAACATGTCAAATTATAATTGGCCCCATTGAATATTCTTTATTAGTTGGATTTTGTGACACTTGGCAAATCTCCATTGGCCTCTAAATAATAATAGTAAGACAAGTTACATAGTTTGTGACACTTTGTAATGGGTTGTTTTGAACATACCATGTGGATTTACTTGTTGAAATTTTTTATCTCCACGCGCATTCAAAAGCAGAATGTGGTGAACATGTGTCCATATTATGTTTTCACATAAGAGGATGCAAGTTATATCCTTTCAAGTCACAATTGGATTGGCTAACATAGGACAACTTATATCAGTTTGGAAGTGATTCACAAGTAAATTCTATAGTTATCATATGACGAAGACCCTTTCATTTGATGTTGTGTAAAAACAAATTTCAATATGAACATATGGTCTCTGATTAAAGGCTCTTTTAGAGGTAATTACATGAAAGAGTCAAAATGCTTTGAAAAATAGTATAATAGAAATTTGAAATTTTAGTCAAATTTTAAATAATTAAGTAAAAAAAAGCCCAGTTAGGGTTGATCTTGATTAAGCCACCCTGTTTGTAAAATTTGTTACTGATTCCTCAATTTCAAACAATACCAATACTAACTTAGGTATTTCAAATAGGGTTTGGTTGAAATGAACAAGTTGCTTCACTATACATAGACAAAGGGCTCAAATTCAAAGGCAATCAACAAAACATGAGAAGTTTGACTAGAAAAATAGAGGAAGTCGGGTCCATTTCATTGTATACTGTGCAATCGTCGTATTCTCAAAATGGCATCATATGTGGCAATGAAAATTTGGTTGCACCTCCCCGAAGCACATTCTAGATCTATTGGGGTAGGTGGCATCTTCGATTCACATTTGGTCCAGCTTGTTGCACAACTAATAAAATAACAATTTTAATTCATGGAAAAAGATCCAATTGTTGAGTCATTGTCACAAACTCCCATCAAGTATGTCTACTTTTGATCCAAATATATATATTTTTTATTTATAAAGTAGAGGCCTAAAATTAAAGCTTCTTTGCATTTGTGGTTGGGAAACAAAATTACTTACGTGCATTGAGGGAGTCAATACCGTACTGAAGGCTGTACCAGTTTGACCAGCGATACGATATATTTCAGATATTGGTTAATATCAGTATACTGTTTCGGGTTTACCGCTATTTTTTATATTTATCAATATATATATATATATATATATATATATATATATATAAATAAATATAAAAGTTTATCATAAAACATTTCCTCAATTCAGAACTAATTATTCATGGTTTTAGACTTTAATATCAATTAAAAGAAAAAAAAAAACACAATATAAAAAATAGAAAGCTTAAAAGTTACCATTGCATACTAAGAAAACAAATAATACTAATAAGTTAATGCAAATAAGTTATCATTTTGCCCTAACAAAAATTCAAAAATTACAAAACTTTAAAATTTAAAATAAAAATAAAAAAATAAAAAACTTTTTTTTTGTACTAACCGGTATTGCCCGAAATTGACCGGTACGCTCGGTATTTTTTCCGGTACGAAATAGGGGAGTTATACGTACTGGTTTGCTTGCCGGTACTGTATATTCCGGCCATACCGAATAGTACTGTACGGAATTGACTTCCTTGACGTGTACAAGCGAAACACAAGTACATGACCCACCAAATGGTTCATTAAATTGTTTGCCGCTGGTAATAGTTGTTAGATTGTTATTATGTGCAAGAAGTCCACTTTGGTGCGTATACAGTCAATTTGGAACATCATTTTAGTGACAAAGCATATGGTACGTTGCAAACCATATTTCCCATTAAATTCATGAAGGAAAAAGAGAGACGTGAAGGCAATGAAAAGAATCACCCCACCATTCACTCATATGGAAAGCACTCTTATTAACGCTACATTACATTTGTTCAAGCTATTTGCTCCAAAACGGAATCCAAAAATCAAATACATGCAATTAGTAAAGGACAAAATATTACTTTCTTATAATAAAAAATATATATTGATCACTAATTAATAATCACAACATATGCCTCAAGACCATCACATTATATTAGTTTTAACACAAATTTTATTCTCCTTTTCTGAGGAAGAAATTTTATTCTCCTTATTTGGCTAAATTTACACTCTTTTTTTATAATAAGTTTCCCATGTGATAATTTTTAATAAATAAAATTACAATAAAAACTGCAAGAAAAAAAAAGGTGTAAAACTAGTGTTAAAGAAGTGATTAAATTTAGAGCAGTAAATGAACCAAGTTATTTATAAACAACTTGTGTTCAGCTTGTGGAAAAACTTTTTTTTTTTAAGTCAAGTTCAAGTCTTAAGTTTAGTTTCGATTATTAAACAAGTCAAGTCCAAACATAAAAATGTGTTCGTCAACAAACTTGTAAGCATAAGGGTTCGATTTTTAAGTATATATATACACACACACACACACTTGCTTAAAATATATTTATATAAATTTGAAATTGGATTGTATAAGTTTGTCAATAGGTTTATATGATATTAAATTATTATTTGTAACTTATTGATGATATATATAATCTATTTGTAGTAAAAATTCATGGAATTGTGAAGAGGTAAAACATTTTAGTCATAATTTCACAATATATAAGAAAAAAAATAATTTAATCAAATAGCTCGTGAACAAGCTCGAGCTTGCTCGACAAAAAAATGATCTATTTTGTTTAGTGATGAGCTTGAGGTTGGCTTGTGTTCCAAAAAAAATTTTAAATTAAATAAACAAATTTGAACTTTTAATACTTGACTCAGTTTGTTTACATTCTTATATTATTATTGTAATGACCAATTTTGGCTTGGACCCTAAACAGGATTGAATTTCGGCCTAACAATCCCAAACAATAAATTTGTAGAGCATGGGAGAAAGAACTAGCCTGATTATAGAAAAAAGATAACAATTATAGATGGTTTGGAAGAAATATTGATAATATAGGATACAAAGATTGTCCTCGGCGTAGCCTGAGTAACTCGGTAGTAATAATTTAACCAAGAGCAAAGAGTTCTTTTTTCAGTAACTAGTTCTCTAGTCTTTTTCTCTAGTGTTTTTCCGACCCTTTTTTCTTGGCCACCTTCTCATGCTATATACCATGATTTAAGTATCATCTTTACCATACACGTGTAAATTTGGTTATAGGAGCTTCTTCCTGTCCCATCTCACATCTCCCTGAACTCTCTACTACTAGCTGTAAGGCTGCTCGTTAACTGTTCAGGTATCACCTCTACATTAATGCGGCCAGAGAGTTAGTTGGGAAGCATTTAATGTAGAGGTAACAGCTCTCGTAGATATTTGTTATCCTCTTCCCTCATCCCTTATCTAATGTCCGACTCCCTATCATGAGGCCACTTTAAAGTAGTATTCAAGAGGACAGGAAGGTTTCAAATCACCTCGGAAAAATGTTTCCGAGGTGACTTTTCACCTCGGAAAGGTTTGGAACCATCATAAATAACTTTCATTTCTTCCTTCAACGCCATTTCCGTTACTACCTTAGTTGACCGTCCTCGGACCTGTTAGCATCCTTAGATTGGGTCATTAGGCCATAGGCCCAGTCCATATAGCCTCAACAGTACTCCATAGACAACTAGTCCGCACAATAGCCCCTCAAAATCTTGCTTTTCGACTCCTCATGAGGAAAATGAGATTTTGATATCCTCGTCCCACCCCCTCTGTGATCTTGTTGCGTTTAGCCGAGTCCCAAGAATGCCTTTTTACCTTCCTAAAGCACGTCTCTGACGCATCGGCGTCCAGAGCGCGCCTTCATTTAATTTTGGCGACCCCTTTATCCCTCACGTTCAACGGCAGGATGGAAATCTAACGGTGGAGGATTTCTCTTGATATACGAGCGGGAAATCTCCCGCTTGCAGTTTCCGTGCCACTATAAATAGCCTTTCAAATCTTTTTTTTTAATTTATTTATTTTTTTACTTTCAACAGTTACATGATCCTAGAGCTCATACATTGAATTTGTCTCTCTCTCTCTCTCACTTCACCATGCGTCTACAAATACAAAAACTTTGTCCGAGGACCTGCTTTTCAAACCTGTAAGTTTCCTTGAATTCCTTTAGTTTTCATTCCAACTTGTGAAATTTTCTTTTCTTTCCAACTTGGGAAATTTTCTTTAAGGACTTCTTAGAAAATGGGTAAATTCAAACACCTAGTTGACTCCGAGGAGGGTATGAAGAATTTTAGGACTAAATTCAAACAAAATGGATTTTGTTTAGAATCATTAGCAGAAATTATCAAATAATTCTATTGATACATTGTAGTAATTAAGCGTTTTACAATCAGTAAACTAGATTTATTACCAATACCTACCTACTCTGAAAAGATAGTTGGATTGTTTGTTGACCTTAGCAAATTCTTCCATGAAAGCCCATAATAAGTAGGACCGTACTTGGAATGTGAGACAAATGGGAGTAAATGTGTGCAGATTTGTTTGTCATCAATTTAATTGGAATTTCAACATAATTGTTCAGTGTTTTGAAATTATTATTAGTTTGTAACAACTAGGTCTTTAGTCCTAAATTATAGGGTCGGTATCTAGATTTTAATGAACTAAACAAGTAGAGTAAACCTTAAAAAATAATCTAAACTTTTCACTTGAGGTAAACCTTAAAAAAAATGAAACAAACATATCATTAACTAAAACAAAGTGTAAAATTATATCTACATTGGTGCTAGCCAAATACATCAATTTAGCATGATATCATCATTGTTGTAAGAAGGAATAGTGGAGCTCTAGGATTTTTTTAAGGTGGTCATTAAGAAATTTAAATTATATAAAATCTAATAAAAAGATAATTTGAACATATTGTCACAAAAAAATACACGCAATTCATGAAGTATTACAATTTCTTTTTACTAATGAAGAGAAAAAGGAAAAAAAAAAAAATGAAGGTAAGAGATAAAGTTGAAACTATGAATGTGAAATGAGAGTAATAAAGTAAGGGAGAGAGTCTAAAATGATAATAGAAAGAAAAAAAATAGAGAGAGAGAGAGAGAGAGAGAGAGAGAGAGAGAGAGCAACATATGATATTTTATGTAATGGGTTGAATGAGTTACAAATTTAAATGATTGGAGTTTTTGTTTTTTTTATAAAAAAAAAAAAGGCTTTTTAGTGAATGATTTGTTCATTTGTTGTTGTTTGGTCTAATCTTTTTTTGTTTGGGTTATTTTTGTTATTGATTATTATTTAAGCCTCTTTTTTTTTTAAGGGGCCAAAATTTGTTTTTTGATGTAATGTTAGGTCCATAACATTTCACAACAAATTTTATGCAAGTTGTTATTGGTAGGTGAAAAGTTATGTCAATATTGTGCCCAAATTAGAATCAGTGACAGCTTACCATATAGGATTTGTTGTGAAATTACTGTAAAAATGTTATGGATTTAACATTACTCTTATTTTTGTTGAACTTAAATTCTTGTGATTCTCAAGTCAGAGTATTCAACATTTTTATTAGAGTGGTCAAAATATGTTAGTTTAGCATATAATTTTTCTTCTTCATAAATATATATTTACATTTTTTTGCAAGTTAGAATGATTTATGACCACCCTAATATATTAACCCTAATGCTTATTCAATAATACAAAGTCTACAAAGTCTGGGGCTCAATGACATTCATTTAGGGGATGGGAGTACTAACTACTATAAGATCAATTGCCATAAAGGTAGTTCCCTAAGTTTAGGGGAGGACCTACATTGTAGCATGGCCCCCAAACTTCTTGAAAACTGAAATCCTTTAATTTTTCTTATATTTAATGTTAGGGTCAATTGTATTGAGTGTTGGCAAATTTGTATTCAAAACCTAATTTTATTGTAATTGAGTTGTAATGTTTTAATGTCTAGGTAGTGTTTGAAGTTTTGCATTGAAGACACAAAGAAACAACTTAAGAAACTACTCAAAATAAGGAAGTTTTGTTGCCTCTATTGCAAGCCTAGCTAAAGGTCAAATGATCGAGATTGTTAAAACTTGACCAAAATCAACTGATCAAGCTTTGAGGTTTTTGTTTTCTCAAATTGCGGCCCAAGATGACCAAAAGAAGTAGGGATCCATGAATTAGGATTCCAAAACATTATTTAAAGTCATATTAGGTCATCATAAAGATGAAGAGAACACTTAGTGAAGTGAAGATCTTGTTGCGATGGCTATGCACTAAAGGTTATGTACCAAGCATCATCTCTAGTTTCATTCAAGATCAATGAGTGTTCCATAGAAAACCTTGCACCAAGACTACTTCAATCAAACTGTTTTGTGGTGAGTTAGACGCAGATTGGGTATACATGCATCAAAGAGATTCATAACATAGAAGAGTCTAATTGAATTGGAGTTGCGTGTGATCACGTAAGTAAGTTCTAGTGTAGGTAGCAATACTAGAAATTGGAATATTCTGTATTGTAAACTTCCATTTTACTATAGTAAATCCTTCAATTAGAGGTAAGCTACAAACCACCTGTATTTTTCTCGTCCGGATTTTTCTATCATAACTATATCACCTGTGTCAAAATTGATTTTATGCAGCATTTAGATTTTATGATATGATTGTGCCCATCCTAAATTGAATTGGACCATTGCATAATTTGATAATTAATTAACTTGGGTAATTGATTAAATTAACATGGTCTAAATTTCCCAACATATAAAAACAACTTTAGTGTAATATGGGAAGCCTAAAAGAGTATCAATTACACACATAACCCTATAATGTTTAAATATTAATATATTCTTTTATTATTTGGTCTCAATTATATAATCCTAGTTTCATCTCTAACTAGATTGGGTATAATATTTCAATTTAATATTCATTTATTATTAACTTTTAAGTAGTTAGTTGTAGATATATTTTTTTGAGAAAGTAGTTGTAGATAGATTAATGTTAACTAAATTCAAATTCCGATAGTCTAATGAGTTGTAAGCATAATTATCAAAATTATACTGAGCATTGATTTGTCAAGAGAGTGGTATGATGGTTCACCGATTCAATCGTTGGATCATTAATTGACCTATTATTTATGTGTGTGTCTATATATATATATGGGTTGGGTTTAAGTTACACTAGTGTAACTCTAAGCAATGTTACACCACCCAATAACTTGTTATATAATTCATTTTTTAAAAATCCCACAATTACATGTTCTATATATTCTTAACATTAATGCCATTTTTCATGTCAATTGGATGTTATTTACTATTCAATCCATAAACTCATATTTTATGCAATTTTTTAAATTACAAAAACTTAAATTTAAATAATTGATTAATGAAATGGTTATTAATCTTTGATCACCTTAAAATTTTGCAAGTATGGAGAATATATGAAGATAATGTAATCTAACAGTAAATTTGTCAAAATTCACATTCAATTAAAAAATATTGAATGATGTAATATTACCTAGAGTTACACCAAGTATAACTTGAATCCAACTATATATATATATATCAAGAGGGTAGACAACTTGACATTGATCCTTTCTTATTTATTGTCCCATTAATTATATAATTATTATTACTATTTAGTCGTCTCTCTTTTACTTTTTTTACTTAATATAGTATGATTTTTTTTTAAAAAAATTTTAATTTCAACTCAAGATACAAAACGGTATTTGAGTATCCTATTTCACTTATTTTGTAATTTTTATTTTATATATGTTTTTATACACATATATCTCAAAGAATACATAAAATTATAATAATAAAAAAGACAGCTAGTATTCAATTTAAATATAAATATGCAAGTATATCAAAGATGAAATTAATAGAATATTATTTGAAAAGTAAGTTTAGACCCGTTTATTGATTTTACAATAGAATTTGTAGGGACACGATTTGTAGCTCAAGCTCAAAGTAATTGGGATGCAAGCCCAATGAGCCTAATACAATATATTTGTAGAGAGTGGGTGAAAGAGCTGGGCTCCTAGCTACAGGGACAACGGCTAGCAAGGATTTCAAATATGAACAAACAGAGAAACACCCTAAAAAACTTGATGAAATCGTGGTCCGAGGAGATGAATTATTATTTGAATCACAATTCCTAAAAGCTAATACAACCCTTAGTGCTACAATAATTATTTCTCTTATTTCTCTCCCCCTTTCCCCTATTTTTTTTCGATCCCATTCTTATGAGGGGTCTTTCACATTATATGGTTCCCTTTTGGACCATCTCGATCGTACACTTGTTAATCATCTAAACCTTCATTCGAGTGCATGTCCTATCAGGCATCTTCTGTGGCTTTCTGTGAACGGTGATGGTTGTAACTGCACTGTTCGGGGGTCTTCTCCACATAAATGCGGCCAGAAAAGCTGCTACAGTGCATTTAATGCGGTGGTAGCAGCATTTCTCTTAGATATTTCTGTATTCCTATCCTCTTCATACGCGCCGGAAGTTCATCCTTATCGTTGGACCTTCCTGGAAGGTCACCTAAGTCGCCTAAGTACTTGCCTTACCAATATTCATCCTATCCGAGAAGGATAACCTCCTCGGACTTTACCCCTCCACTCTTTCCTTTCATGACCCTCTATTATGGGACCTCTCCAATCGTTTTCTCCTCCTCGGACGTATCCACATCATCAAATAGGACCTAAGGCCCAGTATACAAATTTGGGTCCTTGCCCCCACAATAGCCCCTCAAAATTTCAATTTTTCCCTCGCATCCGAGGAGAAAAAATAGAATTTTGACTTGCCAAAATAACGGTGGTTAAAAATGTAAAAAAATCCAAACCTGCACGTACAAGAACGTAATTTTAAGCATTCCATCATTGCTTCTGTCGCTTCGGAGTCCGCGAAGCGTCATTAATTAGTTCAGGCGGCGCCGTGTCTTTGACATCCAACGGTGAGGTCTTGATCCAACGAACAACATTTGCCTTCAAAGTTTGGGCAGGACAAATCCCACTCATTTCTTGTCCCCTATATAAAGCCTTGTAAGGAAGTTATCTTTTCTTTACTTCACAATCGTTCAAGATCTTCAGTGCACTCCAGCATTCAAACTCATATAGATTATCAAATCACCCGTCTTATTTCCTCAAAAATTTTCAAGAATCCTTTTAAGGATCTCAAAGATCACCTTCTGATTTAGTTCACGTAAGTTTTAACTTCCTCGAATTTCTCTTTATTTCCTCGGATAACCTCCTCAGCCTTTCATTCCTCATCATCCAGTTGTCACTCCTAGTGTTTTCTTTTTTCTGCTTATTTGAAATGGGTAGATTTAAGTATTTAATGGATAGCCCTGCTTTGATAGAGATATTCAAAGAAAAATATCATATACCCCAGGAGCTATCCCTGCGATACTGTCCTCCGGAAGGAGTAGCATTTGACCAAGAGTTGGGAGAAGTTGTAATCCCTATGATAGCTTTCATAGAAGGAGGAATGACCCTCCCCATGGGGGGGATTACAAGAGACTACCTGCGTAACCATAGGCTTTGTCCCCAACAGTGTGCACCTAATCTCTTTAGGATCCTAGGAGCAGTTGACGCTTTGAACCAACACTTAAGGTTAGGGATTACTTGGCTCGACGTAGTTCATTTGTACGAAGGTCATAAATAAAAAGGGGCAGAATTTTACCTTAAATCCTGATCTGACGTTGTCAAACTCATTTCATGTATTTCCAAATCTAACAAGGGGATGAAGGATGACTACTTAATTGCATCAGGCCCATGGCATGACGATCTTCCTTACCCAACCCAGCTGGGAGAGCCAGGTGGGGTATCTTAGATTTAGGTTTTCTAACATTAAATTTAAGTTATTTGTCATCGACTTTGCTTTACTATATATATATATATATATATATATATATATATTAACAAATATTTTTTATGTTCACGTATATTTTTATAATGAACTTCAAGTTTCTGATTGTTTAGTTTTCCTTTGTTTAACAGATAAAGAACACGTAACTCCTTGGCTTAGTTTAACCAACATAGCCGCGCTCAATTATCTGTTGAGATCCCAGATTTTTGTGAACGATGACGGACAACTTCGAGCTGCCCATCTAATTTTGGACTACAAACCCCTTTCAAGAACCTTTCAAGAGGTCAGCAACGCTATCAAGGAAAACGACTATCGATTAGCTCGCATAGACGTTTCTCAACCTAATTTTTTGGCGCCACATGACCTTTCACCAGTTGATCATCCAGTCCCACAGGGTGTTCCTTTGGCCGCCCAGCCAATTCAACAAGTACCCATCAGACTAGCTGTAGCTGAGGAAGGAATTGCATCTTCTTCTTCACTTAAGGAAGAAATTGATAAGTTCCAATTTGAAGAAGAAGAACTGCAAGGAGTAGAGGCCATTATTATATCGGAGGCCAAGGAAGAAACAGACGAATACTCGTGCATTCAAACCCCTGCTCCTATAATTACTTATGTGGAGGACTCTTCAGACAACGAAGCAAAAAAGATGGCTCCAAAATCTGGCCAAAGTTTGAGGGAGCTCATGAAGGGGAGGAACAAGGCGCCTACCCCTCAAGAAGCCAACAAGTCCAAGCCCCTAGTGAACCCTCCTTCTCCCCCTCCTCAGCTCCCTGCTAATCTTGGGTTGAAGCCAAATCCTGAGCTGAGGAGGAAGAGGCAACATGAGGCTTCTGAGGAGGGCGAGATAGGCCCTTCAAAGGGAAACAAACAATAAAGAGTATCTCAAGACCAAAGAAGTAAGAGGTCCACTTTTGTTGAGAGCCGAGAGGATCCTCTCGCGACTCATGTGCGTCGTACATCGCACATATGGTCTCCTAAATTTGAGTTGGACGGTGTCCCTATTGCCTGGGATACCTCCATCAAGAATCACCAACGGGGGCAGGCAGGTCATATTGCCGAGGCTTTGGAGCAACCCCTCCTCCTTCCAAGAGACATGGAAGCTTACAGGCGCTTCAGTTAGCAGGAGCTCTTCTTATCCCTTAAGAGAGATTTGGCTATGGTAAGTAATTCAATCCATTTTTTTTTTTACCTAAACATTTGGTTACCTCTACAAGTTTTTGCTCTTTGTTTTACTCTAAAAATAAAATTTCTATTTTGTCGCGTAGATTACCATACAGATTTATGTGACTGAGGATTGGGTAAAGGACGCCCGCAACAAGGCCGAGGCAGAGTTCAATGCTCGGTCTAAGGTCGAGAAAGAGTTGGGTACCCTGAAAGAAAGCCAAGAAAAACTATCCGAGCAACTGAAGGAGGCAGTTAGGGTTCGGGACAGCTCTGAGGCAGGCCTTAAAAACACTGAGCAGCAAGCTGAAGAGCAACGCAAACAGTTGCACTACAGCCAAATTAATCTAGCAACGAAAAGGCAATTGGTGAAGGAGCTTCAAAAGGCCAGGGAAGCTGCCCAACTGGCTAAGGAGGCAGCCGAGGCCGAGAAGCAGGCTTCTAATACACTTGGGGTAGAGGAGACTCAAGCCAGACTTACAGAGGAACTCTCTACAGTATGCAGGGAGTACTATGATATATCTTGGGGCAAAGCCCTTGATGCTGCTGGGGTCTCTATGGACTCTGACTTGAGGCGGCCTGGGAGTGTTTATTACGATCCTGAAATTCGCGAACTCCCAGGTCCGGACTCCTCTCACCCCGAGCAAGCTCCGCCAGCATCAGTGTAGCCGTTGATGGACTAAGCCCCTCTTGTCTCCTCGGAAGCGCTTAAGCCCTCCGACCAAGATGGTGGCCGAGGTAAGAAGATTGAAGATCCCAAGGGCACGGATAAAGGTCAAGATAAGAAGAAAACTTCTGATCCCAAGGATAAAACCCCAGATGCTAATGCCTCTCAGCTCGGTTAAACTGTTGACCCATTAGTTTCCAAGACGACAACTTAGGCTATGAGGAGATTTTTGCTACTTTTATTTGTCTTGTGTTGTTTTTTTTTGTTTTTTTTGTTTTTTGGTTAAAAGAATGTATCATACTTTTTTGTTACTATCAATGAAGGCATTTTTCTTTTATTTTCTATACCTTCATCGTGTGCATTATGATATCCATTGTCACAATATGTTGATCTGCTGCCACTTTAACTTGAGCATAATTAATTATCACGTCCTACAAATTGGCAACTAACTTTAATTGGATAATGATAAAAACAGCCATTTAGGCAAGTGATTGAGCACTTTACTTCAATCATATCAAGAGTGATACTATAGGTTAATTCAAACTTAATAAGTGACCCAAAGTACTTGAGCGCGGTTTAAGAATCATTTAAATATCTATAAGCATGGCAACGGGATGTTAATCAATTCATATCATTCAGTCCGAGGACTTTGAGCGTGATTGAATTTAAGTTTAAACACTAGTACGAACTGCGAATGAGTGTTAACTAACCCAAATCATCTGGTTCGAGGACTTCAGGCATGATTGAATTTAAGTTTAAACACTTATGAGAGCTGCGAATGGGTGTTAACTAACCCAAATCATCTGGTCCGAGGACTTCAGGCATGACTGAATTTAAGTTTAAACACTTATGAGAACTACGAATGAGTGTTAACTAACCCAAATCATCTGGTCCGAGAACTTCAGGCATGATTGAATTTTAAGTTTAAACACTTATGAGAACTGCGAATGAGTGTTAACTAACCCAAATCATCTAGTCCGAGGACTTCAGACATGATCGAATTTAAGTTTAAACACTTATGAGAACTGCGAATGAGTATTAACTAACCCAAATCATCTAGTCCAAGGACTTCAGACATGATTGAATTTAAGTTTAAATACTTATGAGAACTACGAATGAGTATTAAGTAACACAAATCATCTGGTCCGAGGACTTCAAGCATTATTGAATTTAAGTTTAAATACTTATGAGAACTAAATAGCAAGAAATATAAACTTCTTACATAACAAACAAATATATTGATCATGGAAATATTTATTAATAGTAATACCTCTTTAGAATGTTTACATTTCAAGGACGCGGTAGTACATGCTTGTCTAAATCTTCCAGAAAGTATGCTCCGATGCCAGCTTCCGAGGTGATACGGTAGGACCCTTTCCAATTTGGTCCTAACTTTCCCCAAGCTAGATTCTTTGCAGTGCCCACAACTTTACATAATACCAGATTACTAGGAGTTAAAGGTCTCAATTTTACATTGGAATCATAACCTTGCTTCAATTTTTGTTGGTAGTAGGCCAATTGGACCATTACATTTTCCCTCTTCTCTTCAATTAAGTCCAAATTCCTCTTTAGATGCTCATCATTGTCACTTGGATTGAATGAACTGGTTCTTAACGTTGAGAAACCAGTCTCCAAAGGGATAACAGCCTCGGCCCCATAAGTCATTGAGAAGGGTGTCTCTCTAGTAGATCTATGAGGCGTGGTTTTGTACGTCCAGAGAACGTGTGGTAGTTCTTCCACCCATTTGCCTTTTGCGTCATCTAGCCTTCTCTTTAACCCATTTATTATGACCTTATTAACAGCCTCCGCTTGCCCATTCCCTTGGGGGTAGGCAGGGGTAGAATATCTATTCGTAATCCCCAGCTCACCACAATAGCCTCTGAATGTTTTGCTGTCAAACTGAAGGCCATTGTTCGAGACGAGCTTATGAGGAACTCCAAACCAAGTGACAATGTTTTCCCAGATGAATCTTTTCGCATCTATGTCCCTGATATTAGCTAGAGGTTTAGCCTCAACCCATTTGGTAAAATAGTCTGTACCAACCAAAAGATATTTCTTGTTTCTCACTGCTTTAGGAAATGGACCTACAATATCTAAGCCCCATTGAGCAAATGGCCACAGGCTGGATAGTGGATTAAGAATTCCCCCTAGCTGGTGTATGTTCAACGTAAACCGTTGGCATTGGTCGCATTTCCTAACATATTCTTGAGCTTCCCTCTGCATATTCGGCCACCAATAGCCTTGGGTGATAGCTCTATGTGCTAGGGATCTACCACCAGTATGGCTTCCGCAAATTCCTTCATGCAACTCTTCTAAAAGCGATTATGTCATCTCAAGATGAACACACAACAAATAGGGTCCTGAAAAGGAACATTTGTATAGCTTCTGGTTCTCGGATAGCCAGAACCTTGTGGTCTTCCTTCGTGCTTTGTCAGCTTTTACCCTTTCTTCAGGCAAGGTATCCTCCTCCAAGAATTGAATTATAGAGTCCATCCAACTCGGCCCTGCTCTAATCTAATGGATTCGAGTTGTCTCTCTGCTTGTCTCCGTGGGTTTGCACAAGTCCTCAACAAGGATAACCCGAGGCAAGTTCTATGCCAAAGAGGTTACAAGCACAGCTAGAGAATCAGCATGTGTATTACCGCTTCTGGGGATATGTAGCAAGTCGAAAGATTCGAACTCCGACTGTAGACACTTAACTTGACTCAGATACCATCACATTCTCTCATCTTTCGCTTCAAACTTCCCTTTTACTTGGCCGACGACTAGCCTTGAGTCCGAGAAAACTTTTACTGATTTTCCACCCATTCTTTGAACCATGGCCATTCCCATCATCAGAGCTTCATACTCGGCCTCATTGTTCGTAGCCGAGAAATCCAACCTCAAAGATTTTTCAATAATGACTTTCTCAGGGGATATCAGTACTAGCCCCACCCCAGAGCCTTTCTGATTCGATGCCCCATCAACATACACTTCCCAGGGTGAAGGACCACGTTGGGAAATCGTACCAACCAATTTTCCATCCATGTTCTCTGCTGGTTCAACAATTCCATTGGGGATTTAGTGAATTCGGCCACCAAATCCGTGAGGACTTGCCCTTTTATGGAGGTACGAGGCATGTACTTGATGTCGAAAGCCCCTAGAATTGTACCCCATTTGGCTACCCTTCCTGTGTAGTCAGCACTTTGGAGTATGGCTTTAAGTGGGAGCTGAGTAAGAACAACAACTATATGTGCTTGAAAGTAATGAGGTAGCTTACGTGTGTCAAGCACTACTGCCAAAATAGCTTTCTCCAGTGATAGATATCACACCTCAACTTTGTGCAATGATTTGCTGACATAATAAACCGGTCGTTGTATACCGCAATCCACTCGTATCAGTACTAAACTTATAGCATAAGGGGCCACAGCGATGTAGGCAAACAAGACCTCATCTAGCTCAGGGTTGGACATGATCGGTGGATGAGCTAGATAGTCTTTAAGTTGCTGGAAAGCTACGGCACATTCTTCAATCCACTCAAATCATTTCCATTTGTTGATCAACAAGAAGAAGGGTCTGCACCGGTCTGCCGATCGAGAGATGAATCTATTCAAAGCAGCGGTTATTCCGGTTAGTTTCTATACTTTTTTGGGATTCTAAGGTGATTGCAAGTTATTAATAGCCTTAATCTGATCAGGGTTGACTTCAATCCCCCTGTGAGTGACCATATAGCCCAAAAATTTACCTGACCCCACGCCAAATGAGAACTTGGAGGCATTTAAGCACAACTTATACTTTCTAAGAACTTCAAAAATAATTCCAAGGTCTCCTAAATGCCCCGAAACCACTTTACTTTTCACCACCATGTCATTTATGTAGACTTCAATATTCTTCCCCAATTGTGATTCAAACATCCTCGTCATCATTCTTTGATAAGTGGATCCCGCATCCTTCAAATCAAATGGCATTACTTTGTAGTGATAGTTCCCGACGGGAGTGACAAAAACAGTCTTTTCTTGATCATCTAGGGCTAAAGGTATTTGGTGATAACCTTGAAAGGCATCCAAGAAACTCATCCGAAGATGGCCAATAGTGGCATCTACTAGCTGGTCTATTTTGGGCATAGAAAATGGATCCTTGGGGCAAGCTTTATTCAAGTCCATGAAATCTACGCACACTCGCCACTTCCCACTCTTCTTCTTTACCACAACAGTATTCGCTAGCCATTCAAGATAAAAAAAAAACTTCTTTAATAGCTCCAGCTTGTTTGAGCTTAGCTCCTTCCTCATGCACTGCTTCAGCGTGTTCTTTGGATGGGCGCCAAATGGGCCGTTTCTTAGGGGTAACTAGTGGATTGACCTTCAGGTGATTACAGATGAATTCTGGATCTACTCTTAGGGCTTCATAAGCATTCCATGCAAAGACATCAATGTTCCTTTTGAGGAATTCTATCAGCTCTCCTTTCTCTTAATGAGGAAGCTGGGATCCAATCTGAAAAAAAATTTCCGGATCATCCCTTATAATAACTTTTACCAAATCCTCACACTTGGCGTTCTCGGCTGGCTTATCGGTGGATAACGCCGGGGGTTTTAACTACTACAAGTCCTTTTCTTCATGAACCGAGGAGTCAGCCTCAGGTTTATGTTGGATGGCAGCCACCAAGCACTACCTTGCTAAAGACTGATCCCCCAATATTTCTCTAATCTGACCTTCAGACGGATATTTAACCTTCTGGTGCAGAGTAGAAGAAACTGCTCCCAATGTATGAAGCCAAGGTCTAGCGACAATTGCTGTGTAAGGAGAATATGCATCCACGACGATAAAATCTACCTCTACCACTTCTGAACCAGTGTGCACAGGTAATCTGACTTGACCTTTTGGAATGATAATCTTCCCCTCAAAACTCACTAAGGAAGAGCTATAGGGTGTTAGGTCCTCAGCTTTTAAGTTCAACCCCTTATAAAGGTTGGGATACATTATCTCGGTAGCGCTACCTTGATCCACCATTACCCTCTTCACATCATATCCCCCAATTCGAAGGGTGATCACCAAGGCATCATCGTAGGGTTGGATGGTTCCAATCTTATCCTCATCCGAGAAGCCCATAACCAGCGGCCGTTCCACTCTAGCCCTCTTCGGATCCTGATTAATGTCTTCTGAGGATAGACGAGCTACGAACATTACCTTGGATGGGCATTATCCTGTTCTCCCTAGTGCAGCAAAAATGACATTGATAGTTCCCAAGGGGGGTCTTGAAGGAATATCTCTTCGAGACTCAAAGCTAGCTTGGCTCCCCTGACCACTGGAATGATGTAGTAGCTGCTCTAATTTGCCCTCTCGGACGAGCTGGTCCAAGTGATCCCACAAACTTCTGCAATCCTCTGTGGTATGCCTATGATCCTGATGGTACTGGCAATAGAGGTTATGGTTACGCTTTTCGGGGTTTCCCATCATCTTATTTGGTCGTTTAAAGAATGGTTCATTTTTAATCTTCTCCAATACTTGATGCACTAGCTCTCAGAACACTACACCGACGACCTGAGTATTGGTAGACCTTGATTGATCTGCATAATCCCTTTTTGGACGGTTATTATTATATCGGTCCGACCTGAAATCCCTCATCTCCTGAGGGATAACCTTAGCCTTCCCTTTTCCTTGTTGTTGGTCGTCTTCAATATTTTTATACTTATCAACTCAGTCCATTAGCTGGTGTAGACTGGTGACAAGCTTACCTGTCAGAGATTTTCTCAAACCGTACTCGGATGGGAGACCAACCTTGAACGTTTTAATGGCGACCTCATCAAAATCGTCATCAATCTCGTTAAACATCTCCTAGTACCTTTTAGAATACGCCTTTACGGACTCTCCCTCCCTCATTGTCATGGACAATAAGGAATCTAAAGGTTGAGGAACCCTACTGCATGTGATGAATCGGGAACAGAATGATTGGGTGAGTCTCTTGAAGGAACTGATAGAATTTTTCCTTAACCCGTCGAACCATCTCATCGGCATCGGTCCCAAACTGGATGGAAATACCCTACACATCAAGGCCTCGTCCTGAGAATGGACAGTCATCTTTTGTTTGAACTGACTTACGTGCTCTACAGGGTTCGTTCGACCATCATACATGGCGAACGTTGGCTGGTGGAACCGTCTAGGAAGTTTTGCCTTTTCTATCCCCCGTGTAAAGGGTGACTTAGAAATTTGGCTCAACGCGCTTTTCATAACATCAGTTCCTACTCCTTTGCGAGAAGGGCTCCTAGGTTTCCTTTGGTAAAGATGCTCTTCCTCACAGGAGAAAGATTCACTTGGTAGAGTTCTAGACCGTTGTTTGTATATAGTATCTTCTTCATCATTGGAAGAGACATCAGAGCTGGAAGGGGACTGCTTCTGTTGTGCTCGACGGAGTTGCTTCTTCAAATCATCAATCTCTTGTTGCAGGGCTTTTTCATCACCTTGCCCATGAGCTACATGACCTTTCCTTCAAAAACCGCTTCCATCCGTGTGGATGGTGTGCATACTACCCTCTTGATAGTTTTCCCGATCTCTTTCACGCTCAAGATTGAGGAATTCATCTTGTTGACGAACGTTAGCAGATTCCACCTGGTGCGGACTTGTTTCATGTGAACCTGATCCTACCATAACCGTTACACTACATTTGAGCACAAGCTCTTCCCACAGACGGCGCCAATTGTAGGGACACGATTTGTAGCCAAGCCCAAAGTAATTGGGATGCAAGCCCAAAGTAATTGGGATGCAAGCCCAAAGTAATTGGGATGCAAGCCCAATGAGCCCAATACAACAAATTTGTAAAGAGTGGGTGAAAGAGCTGGGCTCCTAGCTATTGTGACAACAGCTAGCAAGGATTTCAAATATGAACAAACATAGAAATGCCCTAAAAAAACTTGATGAAATCGTGGTTCGAGGAGATGAATTATTATTTGAATCAATATTCCTGAAAGCTGATACAACCCTTAGTACTATAGTAATTATTTCTCTTATTTCTCTCCCCCCCTTCCCCTATTTTTTTTTATCCCATTCTTATGGGAGGTCTTTCATATTATATGGTTCCCTTTTGGACCATCTCGATCGTACACTTGTTAATCATCTAAACCTTCATTCAAGTGCATGTCCCATCAGGCATCTTCTCTGGCTCTCTGTGAACTGTGATGGTTGTAACTGCACTGTTCAGGGGTCTTCTCCACATAAATGTGGCTAGAAAAGCTGCTGCAGTGCATTTAATGCGGTAGTAGCAGCTTTTCTCTTAGATATTTCTGTATTTCTATCCTCTTCGTACGCGCTGAAAGTTCATCCTTATCATTGGACCTTCCTGGAAGGTCACCTAAGTCGCCCAAATACTTGTCTAACCGATATTCATCATATCCTAGAAGGATAACCTCCTCGGACTTTACCCCTCCACTATTTCCTTTCATGACCCTTTATTATGGGACCTCTCCAATCGTTTTCTCCTCCTCGGACGTATCCACATCATCAAATAGAGCCTAAGGCCCAGTATACAAATTTGGGTCCTTGCCCCCACAGAATTAATAAGCTTGTTAAATTAATCAATTATATAATTCAGGTTGTTACCAGTTAATCACCATGAGCATATGCACATAAAATATAAAGTAATAAACAATGAAACATATAACACAAGATATTGGTGAAGAAGTGAAAACCCACTACAAGGGTTCCCAAATATTGAAAAAAGTCTAGCTTCCTAGGTTTTAATTGATTAAACTTAAAAGCTATGTATAAAAAGGAGGTTGACACACAGTAAGTTTAGCGAGATATAATTTATAAAAGAAGTGCTATTGATAGATCAATATGAAAGTAAGGATATTATTCCAATAAAAACTGCCATCTTGACAAGTTTGAAAAAAATTTGCATTTCTAATATTGCTCAATCGATATAAATTACAAGAAAATTGTGTATGTCGCCCTAATCTCTTAAGATTGACACGTGTAATGCCATTACTTGATTCAGTGGCCTCTCAGCAAGAATTTTAATTAGTCTTCCTTTTTTTCACATTGTCAAAATAATCAAAGGCTCTCAAAAGGTGCTCTGACACTTTCTTTTAATTGACATTCTTCATGTTACTTGAGTTAAGTCTATCCCAACTATTTTATTTATTTATTTATTTTTAATATGGTAGAATTTAATTAAACTTGTAATATTCATTCTATAAAGATTATTCTTATTTTCAAATTAAGACATTAATTGGTTTTTAGTGTAAGCAGAATTTGAATTTTAAATCTCTTTTTGAATAACAAAAGACTTTATCTATTAAGTGAATCCATCCCAACTTTATACATTTATTATTATTATTTTAATTTCCTTTTTTGATACCAATTATTCTTTACTCCTCGACCGTCATCTTCTTTGCATCAACTTGGTGCCGATATCCATTTAAATAAACAGCTAACAAGCAATGCAACTTGGATGGTTGACCTATTTTTAACGAGGAAAATCAATTACATCAATGAGTAACCATTTTAAGTTATATATTGTATATTATGGACACATTACTGTTGGCATCATAATTAGATTAGACAAATTTGTGCCATTCGTATAAACAAGTGGCTGGGGTCTTCACTTTTGAATTCAAAATTAATGAAAAAAAAAAACGTGGACCAATAGAAATGTGTACAATCAGCAAAAAGTTCAGCCACCTCGACGTGGGTATGAGTCAGCACAAGGATATGGCAACCACACCACATATCCTATTATCCTGGTGATGTCCATCTTGGAACACGTGGCACAAAGTCAGCTTTGCGACCTTCCAAATCTATATATATATATAAAATCAAAGCTTTTGAAGCTCCCACAATTTTCCACGTTAGCACAATATTAAAAAAAATTAACTTTTCTAAAACCCAGCATTATTAAAAAGGAAAAAAACCCCCCAAAATTTCAGCTAAAAAAAATAGCCAAAAGCCTAAAACTCTGAAAATTTCCTTCTGCCCAAAACCAAAACCCGATAATAAAAACACTCTCCCCCTTCAATGCAAACACGGTAACACAGACTCATCAGACTCCCTCTCTTCTTCTTCACGCAGTCCCATCTCCTTCTTCAAACAAACAATTTCCTCCATGCCTCTCTCTACGTACATGTTCCCTTGCCTCCAGTCTTTTTCGCTTCTCTACCTTCATTCCAAGCTTTCTTCTATCGTTCAAACCAATATCCTTTGTAAAGAAAGGCCAGCCCATCAACATGAATCGATTTCAAAATCTGTATCCTCTCCAGGTGAGTTTCTATTTAATAATATATGTTTGCAATCCAATCTGGCTATCTTATTTGATTATTCTCCTTTTTATTTTATTTTATATATAAACGATCTTCCTTTTATTCAAAACATACAAAGTCTTTCATATGTTATTCAAAATCCAATTTTGTTTGACAAATTCACCGGCTTTCTTGCTTTTTCTCTCTGTAATTCTTTCTCTTTCTCATGTGTGTAGGCATTTGTTTTTTGCTAAACGGTAACAGGCTGCAAAACTCTTTTGAGTGGAATTACAGATATGGGTCTTTGTCTTTTGCCTTTTTGTTTAGGACGTTTGAGATAATAGAATAGAACAAAGTGATTTATGGCTGGCATGAAATAAATTTTTTTCAATGATTGGGAAGAGCACCAATCTATCTGTAACCAAAAGAAAAGGAGAATTAAATCGTGTGGATGGGTCTTTGAGTTTATTTCTACCCAAAATCAAATTAAAAGGTTTCTGATCTTTGTTTTTTCTTTACTTTATAAATAAATATTATATTTGTATAGTTAAAAGTGTTGAAAGGCAGAAGTTTGAAAAGCACCATAAGAAAAATTGATAGGTTTGTGGTGGTTATTATGTTTGGCTTGAAATAAATGCTTGTGTATTTTGTAGTAATGTCAGGTATGAGGTGGCAATAAGCCATTAAGGCCTTAGTAGAGTTTCCCATAATTGAGGGTTTTAGTTTGATTCTTTGTAGGTTTAGTTGTAGCAAAAAACACTTTAAAGTTGTCTTTCAATATTGATTAAGCAGTTCTTTAAATTTGTGTTTTATACGTTTTATGGATAATTGAGGATGTTAAAAGATTTAATTCTTCATTTTATTTTAAACTTAAGATTGATTTCTATTTTTTATTATCTAAATTAATGTTTCATATCAAGATTAATATTTCATATCAAGGATAGGAACTATAAGACTAGAATCGTAATGTACAATCAAAGAGGAAGAGAAAAAGAATAGTTTACATCTTTATACACAATAGCTTTCCTGTGCATCGCACGGGTTAGCGACTAGTATTGTAGATAAGGGAAGAAGCACACGGAAAGGAAAGAAGATAGTATCATAGTATAGGGCCGAAAGTGTATGGTAAGTTAAATAATAGAATGATTATGTGTTGCCAATTCAGCCAAAAATAGGTTGCAAATGGGAACACGATTTTTTTTATTATATAGGGTTTCATTTTAATAAATGAAGAAGAGATTTTAGTAATTTGAAATACTAACACATTGTTTTCTTATCTATTAATTTAAAACCTAATAAATAAATAATTAAGGACTGCCTAGGTCCAAGAATTATTTTATATACATATGATGCATGGTCTCGCAGCTGATGGGATATGCATTTACTCATACATTACGAGACATCCAATCAATACATACATACTATTATTACTATTGTAGCTTCACACTGTCTATATATATTCTCCTTTTTATTGGAAATAGGTTGAAAGGACTCTACAAGGAAATTATGAGACTCTTCATTCTTTGCATTTTTCACGCTCTGCAAGTGTTCTTTGTATTCAAAAGTTGATGGGTCGAAGTTCTTTAAGACTGTAGATCTTGAATTGAATACAAGCTTTGATGATTAGGATTCTTGAAATTTTTGAGGTGTTGAAAATTTATTTTAGTAGAACTTCAAGATTTGAAAGAATAATATGAATAAGTACTCTTTGAAATTACTTCAAATTTGAAGATTTGGGTATGAAAGTTCTTTGTGGTTTTAGGGCTTGAATTCAATAGAACTTGAATACTTTGAGTTCTTAAAGTTTTTAGAGGTTTTGGAGCGTGGTTCCAACAGGTTGGAAAAAATTGGCCTTTGCCATTTAAAAAAAAAAAACAATTCAGCATTTTGCCATCTTTTCCAAACTAATTAAGGAAATGTCCTTCTTTTGAAACTCGATTTTCTCAAAATCGAGTTAAGTCTTATAGTGGCATTTTTAAAGAGCCTATAGTGACGTTTTAAAGACTTATAGTAGCGTTTTGTAACTCAATATCTATGAAGTCGAGTTATAGGTAAAAAAAAGAAAAAAATTGCATGTAACTCAACTTCATGGAAATCGAGTTACAAAACACCACTATATGTCTTTAAAACGTCTTAAAACGCCACTATACGGCTCTAGATTTTTTTTTTTTTTTTTAACTCGATTTTGAGAAAATTGAGTTTCAAAAGAATGGCATTTCTCTAATTAGTTTAAAAAATAAGGCAAAATGCTAGATTATTTTTTTTTGAAATGGACATTTGCCCATTTTCTCCTAACAAGTTTTTCAAAACTTTAAAACTTTCTAAAGAATGACTCCATAAGACTAATTAGTGCCTCTATTTATAGGAATATTGAGGAAGTTTAATAACACATGGCTAATCTTGATTGACAACATGCGCCATAATCTAACTAGAGACTTTTTTGTATTGTTCTCAAAGGGCACATGGCATTACTTGATTCGTTAAAGCATTTAAATTTTAAGTGACACATGACAATATTTAATTTAATTGCTTGTATCACATCAAATGAATATATTGACATTTCAACTTATAATCGGCCCCATTGAATATTCTTTATTAGTTCGATTTTGTGACACTTAGCAAATCTCCATTGGCCTCTAAATAATAATAGTAAGACAAGTTACATAGTTTGTGACACTATGTAATGGGTTGTTTTGAACATACCATGTGGATTTACTTGTTGAAATTTGTTATCACCACGCGCATTCAAAAGCAGAATGTGGTGAGCATGTGTCCATATTATGTTTTCACATAAGAGGATGCAAGTTACATCCTTTCAAGTTACAATTGGATTGGCTAACATAGGACAACTTATATCAGTTTGGAAGTGATTCACAAGTAAATTCTATAGTTATCATATGACGAACACACTTCCATTTGATGTTGTGTAAAAACAAATTTCAATATGAACATATGGTCTCTGATTAAAGGCTCTTGTAGAGGTAATTACATGAAAGAGTCAAAATGCTTTGAAAAATAGTATAATAGAAATTTGAAATTTTAGTCAAATTTTAAATAATTAAGTAAAAAACAAGCACAATTAGGGTTGATCTTGATTAAGCCGCCCTGTTTGTAAAAGATGACTGATTCCTCAATTTTAAACAATACCAATACTAACTTAGGTATTTCAAATAGGGTTTGGTTGAAATGAACAAGTTGCTTCACTATACATAGACCAAGGGCTCAAATTCAAAGGCAATCAACAAAACATGAGAAGTTTGACTAGAAAAATAGGGGAAGTCGGGTCCATTTCATTGTATACTGTGCAGTCGTCGTATTCTCAAAATGGCATCATATGTGGCAATGAAAATTTGGTTGCACCTCCCCTGAGCACATTCTAGATCTATTGGGGTAGGTGGCATCTTCGATTTACATTTGGTCCAGCTTGTTGCACAACTAATAAAATAACAATTTTAATTCATGGAAAAAGATCCAATTGTTGAGTCATTGTCCCAAACTCTCATCAAATATGTCTACTTTTGATCCAAATATATATATTTTTTATTTATAAAGTAGAGGCCTAAAATTAAAGCTTCTTTGCATTTGTGGTTGGGAAACAAAATTACTTACCTGCAAATGGTTCATTAACCCACCAAATGGTTCATTAAAATTGTTTGTCGCTGGTAATAGTAGTTAAATTGTTATTATGTGCAAAAGTCCACTTTGGTGCGTATACAGTCAATTTGGAACATCATTTTAGTGACAAAGCATATGGTACGTTGCAAACCATATTTCCCATTAAATTCATGAAGGAAAAAGAGAGACGTGAAGGCAATGAAAAGAATCACCCCACCATTCACTCATATGGAAAGCACTCTTATTAACGCTACATTACATTTGTTCAAGCTATTTGCTCCAAAACGGAATCCAAAAATCAAATACATGCAATTAGTAAAGGACAAAATATTACTTTCTTATAATAAAAAATATATATTGATCACTAATTAATAATTACAACATATGCCTCAAGACCATCACATTATATTAGTTTTAACACAACTTTTATTCTCCTTTTTTGAGGAAGAAATTTTATTCTCCTTATTTGGCTAAATTTACTCTCATTTTTTATAATAAGTTTCCCATGTGATAATTTTTAATAAATAAAATTACAATAAAAACTGCAAGAAAAAAAAAAGGTGTAAAACTAGTGTTAAAGAAGTGATTAAATTTAGAGCCGTAAATGAACCAAGTTATTTATAAACAACTTGCGTTCAGCTTGTGGAAAAACTTTTTTTTTTTTTTTAAAGTCAAGTTCAAGTCTTAAGTTTAGTTTTGATTATTAAACAAGTCAAGTTCAAACATAAAAATGTGTTCGTCAACAAACTTGTAAGCATAAGGGTTCGATTTTTAACTATATACACACACACACACACACTTGCTTAAAATATATTTATATAAATTTGAAATTGGATTGTATAAGTTTGTCAATAGGTTTATATGATATTAAATTATTATTTGTAACTTATTGATGATATATATAATCTATTTGTAGTAAAAATTCATGGAATTGTGAAGAGGTAAAACATTTTAGTCATAATTTCACAATATATAAGAAAAAAAATAATTTAATCAAATAGCTCATGAACAAGCTCGAGCTTGCTCAACAAAAAAAATGATCTATTTTGTTTAGTGATGAGCTTGAGGTTGGCTCGTGTTCAAAAAAAAAAAAAAAAAATTAAATAAACAAATTTGAACTTTTAATACTTGACTCAGTTTGTTTACAATCTTATATTATTATTGTAATGACCAATTTTGGCTTAAACCCTAAACAGGATTGAGTTTCGGCCTAACAAGCCCAAACAATAAATTTGTAGAGCGTGAAAGAAAGAACTAGCCTGATTGTAGAAAAAGATAACAATTATAGATGGTTTGGAAGAAGTATTGAGAATATAGGATACAAAGATTGTCCTCGGCGTAGCTTGAGTAACTCGGTCGTAATAATTTAACTAAGAGCAAAGAATTCTTTTTTCAGTAACTAGTTCTCTAGTCTTTTTCTCTAGTGTTTTTCCAATCCTTTTTTCTTGGCCACCTTCTCATGCTATATACCATGATTGAAGTATCATCTTTACCATACACGTGTAAATTTGGTTCTAGGAGCTTCTTCCTGTCCCATCTCACATCTCCCTGAACTCTCTACTACTAGCTGTAAGGCTGCTCGTTCACTGTTCAAGTATCACCTCCACATTAATGCGGCCAGAGAGTTAGTTGTGAAGCATTTAATGTGGAGGTAACAGCTCTCGTAGATATTTGTTATCCTCTTCCCTCATCCCTTATCTAATGTCCAACTCCCCATCATGAGGCCACTTTAAAGTAGTATTTAGGAGGACAGGAAGGTTTCAAACCACTTCGGATAAATGTTTCCGAGGTGACTTTTCACCTCGGAAAGGTTTGGGACCATCATAAATAACTTTCATTTCTTCCTTCAACGCCATTTTCGTTACTACCTTAGTTAACCGTCCTCGGACCTGTTAGCATCCTCGGATTGGGTCATTAAGCCATAAGTCCAATCCATATAGCCTCAACAGTACTCCATAGACAACTGACTTGGCTCAAATACCTGAACATCCTCGGACCTATTAGCATCCTCAAAGAATTCAAATTTTGTTTGTATACACCTAACTTGGCTCAAATACTCCCACATTCTTGGATCCCGTGCTTCCAAATCTCCTCTTACTTAGCCCACAACTAGCTTTAAATCTAAAAAGAACTTCACCATTTTTCCACCCATTTTCTGGACCATCATCATTCCCATCAACAAAAGTTTCATATTCTGCTTCGTTGTTTGTAGCCGAGAAACCCAACCTCAAAGATTTTTCAATGGTAATCTTTTCAGGTGATACTAGAACTAGCCCCACTCCTAATCCTCTCTAGTTGGCTACCCCATCCACATACACTTCCCAAGGTGTGGAACACTAGACAGAGATTATGCCAACTGATTTTTCATCCATGCAATGCTTTTCCACATTTATTTCTTCAGGACATTCAGCAAACTTAGCCACCAGGTCGGCGAGGACTTGTCCCATTATAGAAGTACGAGGCATGTATTTTATATCAAAAGCCCCTAAGATCGTGCCCCATTTGGCAACCCTTCCAGTATAATCTACACTCCGGAGTATTAACTTGAGTGGAAGTTGGGTGAGAACGACCACGATGTGTGCTTAGAAATAATAGGAAAGTTTTCTTGGAGCATGCACCACCGCCAATATAGCTTTTTCCAATGGCAAGTAACGCATCTCGGCTTCATTAAGTGACTTGCTCACATAATAGACTGGCCTTTATATGCCACTATCTACCCGTACCAGAACAAAACTTATGGCATAGAAGGCTACTGCTATATAGGCAAAAAGAACTTCATCCACCATAGGGCTGGACATAATGGGTGGGCGAGATAAATATTGTTTAAGTTGCTGGAATGCCACGACACACTCATCGGTCCACTCAAACTCTTTCCATTTATGCAGCAGGAGGAAGAAAGGTCTGCACATGTCTGCTGACCTGGATATGAACCGATTCAAAGCAGCCATCATCCCAGTAAGTTTCTGTACCTCTTTGGGATTCCGAGGTGGTTGCAAATTATTAATGGCCTTAATTTGGTCTGGGTTCACCTCAATTCCCCTGTGGGTCACCATGTATCCCAAAAACTTTCCTAAGCCCACTCCAAAAGAACACTTGGACACATTCAGACGCAACTTATGCTCCCTTAGGATTTCGAAAATGTTTATGAGATCTCCCACATGCTTAGACACCAACTTGCTCTTCACAACCATGTCATCAATATAGACTTCAATGCTCCTGCCCAACTATGGTTCGAACATTTTGGTCATCATCAGTTGATAAGTTGACCCAGCATTTTTCAAACCAAAGGGCATCACTTTGTAGTGATAGTTTCCAACAAGAGTAACGAAAGTTGTCTTTTCCTGATCGTCTAGTGCCAGGGGTATCTGGTGGTATCCTTGAAAGGCATCCAAAAAACTCATCCGAGGATGACCTACCGTCGCATCCACCAACTGATCTATTGAGGCATAGGGAAAGGGTCTTTGGGACAAGCCTTATTGAGATCTGTAAAGTCCACACACACGCGCCACTTTTCTATTTTCTTTTTCACCACCACTGTATTAGCCAACCACTGAGGATAAAACACCTCTTTGATAGCCCCTGCTTGCTTGAGCTTTGTTACCTCACTTTTGACAGCTTTTGCATGTTCCTTGGATGGACGCCGAGGTGCCTGTCTTCTCAGAGTGACGGATGGATTAACATTCAGATGATGACAAATGAAATTTAGATCTACTCCTGGGGCTTCATAAGCATCCCATGCAAACACATCAATATTTTTCCTTAGAAAATCGACCAACTACTCCTTCTCCAGTAGAGGCATTTGAGTTCCAACCTGAAAGAATTTCTCCAGATCATCTCCGACAACCACTTTTTCAAGATCTTCACATTTCACCTCGTTGGCTGGTTCATTAAAGAGAGATGCCGGAATTTCTAATTGCTATAAATCGTTTTCAGCAGTGGCCGAGGTGTCAACCTCAGGCTTATGCTAAATAGCTGCTACTAAGCACTGCCTAGCCATAGATTGGCTTCCTACTATCTCAAGCACTTGATCCCTAGAGGGATATTTCACCTTCTGATGAAGAGTAGAGGAAACAACTCCAAATGTGTGAAGCCAAGGTCTGCCCATAATGGCCATGTAAAGAGAAAAAGCATCCACCACAATGAAGTCCACTTCAACCACATCTGTACCAACCTGCACTAATAATTTAATCTGCCCCTTAGGAACGACCATTTTGCCTTCGAAACTCACCAAAGGAGAACTATTGGCTGTTAAATTCTCAAGTTTCAAACCTAGCCCCTTATAGAGGTCGGGATACATAATCTCAGCTACACTCCCCTGGTCAATCATAACCCTTTTCACATCATACCCACAAATTCTAAGTGTAACTACCAAAGCATCATCATGCCGTTGTATGGTTCCCAGTTTATCTTCATCTGAGAAGCTCACTAATGAGACATTCATTTTGACTCTCTTCGGCATTAAACTAGAGCCCTCGTCTAAGCAACAAGATACTGACATTATCCTAGAGGAGCAAGATCTGGTCCTCTCTAGGGCAACAAATATGACGTTTATTGTGCCCAGAGGAGGTCTCGGAGCAGTATTTCCTCGAAACGCTGAATTCATTTGACTTCCTCGGCCACTGGAGTGATGCAAGAGATGCTTTAACCTCCCCTCTCGGACCAACTGTTCCAAATGATCCCACAAATTTCTACAATCCTCAATAGTGTGTCCATGATCCTGATGATAATGGCAGTAAAGGTTTTGGTTACGATTCATAGGATCTCCTACCATCTTATTCGGCCACTTGAAGAACAACTCGTTTTTAACTTTCTCCAAGACCTGTTGCACTGGCTCTCGAAATACAGCATTAACCGCCTGCGTGTTAGCAGATCCAGACTGCCCTGAGAAGTCTCTCCGAGGTTGGTTATTCTGGATATGATCCGACTTGAAATCCCTTCTCTCCTGAGGGATCACCTTCACCTTTCCTTTCCCCTGTAACTAATCCTCCTCAATCCTCCTCAATCCTCCTTTACTTATCAATCATATCCATCAGTTGACGTACATTGACAATAGGTTTACCACTGAGAGATTTTCTCAAATCATGCTCGGCTGGTAGACCAGCCTTAAAAGTACTGATGGCCACATCATCGTAGCTCCCATGTATTTCGTTAAACATCTCCCAATTTCTATCTGAATAAGCTTTCAAAGTCTCCCCATCTCGCATGGACATAGATAACAAGGATCCTAAAGGCAAAGGAACCCTGCTACATATGATAAAGTGAGCACCAAAGGATTGGGTAAGCTTCTTAAAGGAATCAATAGAGTTTGCCTTCAAGCCATCAAACCATCTCATTGCCATTGGACCTAAGCTAGATGGAAAGATCTTACACATCAAGGCCTCATCCCTAGAATGAACAGCCATTTTCTGACTAAAATGACTGACATGTTCCACTAGATCCGTTCAGCCATTATAAAGGGCGAATGTGGGTTGATGAAATCGTCGAGGGAGACTCGCACCTTCTATATTTCACGTGAAAGGGGACTTAGCAACTTGACCCAACGCCTCGTTCATGGCATTGTTCCCAAGGCCTTTATGGGGTGGGCTCTTATTCTTACACCTATGGCGATATTCCTCGTCACAAGAGAAAGTCTCACTGGGCGGAGTTCTGGATCTTCGCCTATATGTAGCATCATCTGTCTCCTCGGAAGACAGCTCGGAGTTAAGTGATGAGCGCCTTCACCATGCGCGACGCAACTCTTTCTTAAGCTCATCAATTTCACGTTGCATGTCCCTTTCATTCTTTGCATGGGAGATGTGGCTCTTCCCTCGTGACTGACTTTTACTGGTGTGCGTTGTATGCATACTTCCCTCATGATCTCCCCTTTTTTGAGGTTTTACAACTGAATTGTTATGTTGAGAGCCCCCCGATTCTACTTGGTGCAGATTAGCGTCATCCTGATGCGGGCCAATCGTCGGTTGGTGCGAACCTAACTCTTCCATCTTTGACGTTAAACCGGAATCTCCTTCAGATCAGATCAAGCTCTTTCCACAGACGGCGCCAATTGTAAGAACCAATTTTGGGTTGGACCCTAAACAGGATTGGGTTTTGGCCTAACAAGCCCAAACAATAAATTTGTAGAGCGTGGGAGAAAGAACTAGCCTGATTTTAAAAAAAAGATAACGATTATAGATGGTTTGGAAGAAGTATTGAGAATATAAGATACAAAGATTGTCCTCAACGTAGCCTGAGTAACTTGGTCGTAATAATTTAACCAAGAGCAAATAGTTCTTTTTTCAGTAACTAGTTCTCTAGTCTTTCTCTCTAGTGTTTTTCCGATCCCTTTTTCTTAACCACCTTCTCATGCTATATACCATGATTTAAGTATCATATTTACCATACACGTGTAAATTTGGTTCTGGGAGCTCCTTCCTGTCCCATCTCACATCTCCCTAAACTCTCTACTACTAGCTATAAAACTGCTCGTTCACTATTCAGGTATCACCTCCACATTAATGCGGCCAGAGAGTTAGTTGGGAAACATTTAATGTGGAGGTAATAACTCTCGTAGATATTTGTTATCCTCCTCCCTCATCCCTTATCTAATGTTCGACTCCCCGTCATGAGACCACTATAAAGTACTATTCAGGAGGACATGAAGGTTTCAAACCACCTCGGAAAGGTTTGGGACCATCATAAATAACTTTCATTTCTTCCTTTAACGCCATTTCCATTATTACCTTAGCATCCTCAGATTGGGTCATTAGGCCATACGCCCAGTCCATATAGCCTCAACTGTACTCCATAGACAACCGGTCCACACAATTATGTTTAATGCTGTTACTTTATGTTTTAAATAATTTTTTTTATGGGTTTTATTAACGTGTGCCTTTAGAGCATATATTAGTAAACTATTTTAAGAAATTTTTAATGAAAAATTGATTAACTGTTTTAATAGTTTTTTTAATTTTTCATAAAAATTTTCTCAAAATAGATGATTAATGTATACTCTAAGAGCATACATTAATCAAAATAAATAAATTTCTTGTCTTGTGACCTCATATTAGAGGTTTCTTTTAGTACTTCTTCTCTTATAATTCATTAATTCTTATTCTCCATTTATGTGATTTTTTTGGTTTTTTGTTTTATTCGGTGTGGGTGAAAGATATGACACACTCAACATTCACCATTAGCCCAATGCCAGCTCTTTAATAAGTTCTACCACACAAGGATACTGCTGGTAATAAGGATTACAAGGCAGGTGAAATTCATCTTATAACAATCTTGCATGTGCCTACTGTTATTAAAAAATCCATTTTACTAACCTCATTATAAAATTTCTGAAAATGAAAAAAATAAATAAAATAAAATAAAAAAATAAAATAGGCACTGCCTTTTCGCTTTTGGTAACTGATGCAACATTACCTAAATTATTCTTAAAATAAATTCAGAAAGAGATGAAGACACTCCCTTCACTGAAATGCATTTTCACAAGATGAGAAAAAAATATTAAACGTATTATTTTGACTAAACAATTGATAAAGATGACATTTTCATCTTAATCAAAGATCATGTTGCTTAAAAAAATAATTAACAAGAGTCTCTATCTTATAAAGGTTCCGGATTATATATATAGTAGTATACTCTTCCAGTCTATAATTTGCTTTGATAAAGCAAGCATAGGTACGTTCTTGAGGATGACAACCATGAGGGTGATCCGAAAGAAGACAAGAGAAATATCAATTTGGCTGATGCAATTTATCAAGGATTTGATGATTAATAGGGACATTAGCGGCAATTTAAGAGGTAGGTAAGATATGCACAGCAAGTTGACCTTCCTATGCTAAACATTATGCAATAAACCCTTGCATGACCCACAATATATATATATATATATATATATATATATAATCAATAAACTTTTCAATATGAAAAATCCACACCTATTTGGATTTAAAGAACTTCTCAATTAAAAAGATGCTCTGTGGAGGATTAGTAATCTCCACAAGGATATTGTAGCTCAAAAGTATTTTTGAGACTATTTTATTAGAAGAGAACTCAAGTTTAAATTCTCCTCTTCCATTTGTTGTAACAATTAAATTATTTATTAAAAAATAATAAAATACAAACAAACAAACAAAGATCAGAAACAGAAAATGAATTGCTATGTACTTGAAATTCTCTAGTTTATTTATAACTTAAGCTCCAATCATATATATGTTAGGGAATATATTTAAATCATCTTCCACAATTAAATATTACATATTAGCAATATATAATGTGTCATCTCTTTAAAAGATAATTCATTATTCCACGAGCAATACTTCATTCTCTCATATAAATAGTGAGACTCATTGATCTCTTTTAGAGAAGAATCAAATTTCAAATCCCCTGACAATTTTGAATTATATTAAAAAAATTAAGAAGATCAAGTTTAAAAAAAAATGAGATGAGAAATGATACTATATACTAGACTCTTATAGTTTACCTATAACTTTGTTCCAATAATATATGTTGCGCATAATATATTTAAATTGTCTTCCACAATTCAATATTACATATCCACAATAAAATGTGTCGCATCTCCCCAAATATTTTTAATTAATTCTTAAGCAATGCTCTCTCCCCTCTTATATGAATAATTGGTCTTACTATAAATTTATACAGTGGATCATTATTATGTGAGAATGAATATTCTTATTGAAATACTGAATAATTATTCTATCTCCCCTAGCGGCCTCATCAAAATTTAATCAAGATTTTTAATTTTGAAATCTAAATCTGATAGCAATTTTATAATCAGGGTTGCACTCTTGAAAAGCTTGTTCAACTTGTGGATCAATGTCTTTCTCAATCAAATTTTGGATTAGGCCAATGGTATTATCAGTGTGGCATTGGCTATGGAAGCTTCAAACATGATAAACTTGGGAGTCCAAAGTCCCTTTTCATCAGCACTTGGGCTGCAAGGGTCTGATCTTAGGGCAGACCCACATGCCTCATACCAAAAGGAGTTCTTGCAAGTTTCTCATATAGAATCAAATTCCTTCTGATGCACAGAATGCACTAAAGCATATGATTTTTGGTTAAACATTAGCATCAGGTTTCTAAAAAGTATCACATTTTACCATCTTAAATACCATACCATTTTATAATATACCCAACATCCCAACTTTTATTTTGCCATACAACACATCAAACTAATATATCTACAAAATAAAATAATATAACCCAATATCCAAATAAAAACCCAAAACTCAATAAAATATTTTTTTTTTTTTTAAATATCATCTTGCTACAGTACCAAAACTTTTTAGAATTAAAAGTGCGGGTATTGCAAGATTTATGGGGTTTGATGCTAAATTTTAGCATATTTGGAGTTTTAACATGCCTGATACTGATGCTCTTTAGATCAAGAGTGGAGATGAAAAAAAAAAAAAAAAAAGGCCAGAATCTTCATTTACCCAAATGGGGAAAGGATTTGTATAAGCCACAACTACACTATATCTAAATGGAATAGAAATTCCCATAATTGTTTATATAACCCAAATCAACCTAATAAATGCTCTTTGTACATGCTGCTCATTATGAAACATTCACTACTTACAGAATCCAATCCATACATTTGGCCAAATTGACCTAATACACACTTGTAGAACTCAACTCACAGCATGATTGCCTTCAAATTCACATAATTGGTGATATTACATTGATTGTTTGTTAATGTTAGCCTTGGTAGTTTTGACTAGCAGATTTTAGTGACTGTTAGTTGGTGAGCCTGATTCTATATATGGTGCTTACGCTTGATAAAGATAACATGAAACTTCTTAATCATGATAAGGAATGCAATATTGCCATTGGTGGAAGTAGTCTGATAGAACGGAGGAGTTTCTTTCCGTAAAGTTGATGAAAGAAAATAAAGAACACAAGACGTGAAAGCAATGACAAAAATATCAGTACTGGTCCTGTTAAGTACTACTTTTGATTTTTTAAATTAAATTTGTTCGTATGGTAATTACTTATTATCTGTAACTTATTTGCATAGTATTTATAAAAAAAAAAAAAAAATATATATATATATATATATATATATATATATAATTTTTGGTAATTTTTATGTTAAATATGTTACAAAAATTTTTAAAAAATAAAAGCCTAATTATTTACAAAATAAATAAATAAAAGCTAAGCTTTTTCAACAATTCCCAAATTGCACACCTTAATCACATAATTGGCCTTTGCTCAAAAACAAGAATTCAATATTCTACTACCAATAAAAAATTACATGGATTTCGTAATCATTTCATTCTTATAATTAAATAGCTATTAAATATACAACATACAGGTAAGATGATCATGATATATATTAGCGTAACATGAATATATTAGCTATTTATTAGGTTATACTTATATCCTTCTATTGTGATATAAAATAGTTAACAAATAAAAGTGCACTAGAAATCGAAACCAAAAAGTGAAAAGGTGTGGTTAAATAAGTGTTAAGCAGTGTTCTTTTTTGATAATTGGAGATGTATTCTTGTTTAATTTAATTTAATAATTGTTTATTCTAATGATCCCAATTAGTCCAAAAAATAATTTCACTTGGCAAAGCTGGCACTCACTTCGCTTTTGGTAATTGATGCAACATTATATAAAGATTATAGGTCATTCATTCATTATATTCTCAAACAAATTTTGAAAGAGATTTGAAAAGAAAAGATCAATCCTCACTGAAACCCTCTTTTAGTGGATGGAAATTGTATTTGTAGGATGTATCAAAATTTGATTGAACCAAATCACTCATAAAAAGATGATGGGATATTTGTATTTCATTTTAAACCTACCATCATCTTGTTCTAGAATCAGACAAAAAACTCCTTATATACCAAAAAAAAATCTTCCAGGACTTTACTTAAGCAAGCAATTCAAGATGACATTGACAACTATACCGTCTTTCTTTTATGAACATACAACTGTATGGTCGTCTTAGTCTATGAGAGTGATGCGAAAGAAGAGACAATGGAATTTAAATTTTCTTCGACCTAAGGATGTGATAGGGACATTAGTGGCAAACTGATCATAGTTTAGGTTCGGTATGCGATAATTGCCATAAGTTGTACTTTGGCTGGGTTTGGATAGCGGCAGACCGCGCGTTTGCGTTATCTTGACTGGGTCTTATGCACTATTCATGTGACCCACAAATACGAAAAAATGCAAATCTAACTTTAAAACTGGGTCATAAGTGCCACAAGTTGTACTTTGGTTGGGTTTGGATAGCAGCAAACCGTGCATTTGCGTTTTTTTTGGCTGGGTCCTGTGCATTGTTCACGGGATCCACAAGTACGGAAAAACATAAATCTAACTTTAAAACTTGGTCCCACGACACTATTCATATATTTAAAAATTATTTTATTATAGTATTTTTAGTTTTCAATTTTCAGCAATAAGCGGTATCCAAACAAACCCTTTGTTTTCTAAACATTGGCAGTGTAACGAATACTTATCATGAAATTTACTCTCTCTTTTTTCCCTTCATTAAGGATTTATTGCATTAACAATCCAAAATATTAAACAAAAAGAAATTTATTCATTAATTAATTTCTCATTGAAGAAGGTCTAGAACAAAAAGAAATCAATGGAGATGATAAATAATGCTCTTTGATAGAAACCCTAGTTTTTCTATTACTTCGTTCTAATCATTTATAGTTAAAGGAATAGTTTTGAAATAATTTCAACGATTCTATTGGTTAAAATTATATATATATATATATATATATATATATATATATATATATATATATATGTATATATATATATATATATATATATATATATATATATATGTATATATATATATATTTTAAACCATACAAGGAAAGTACTCTAGAAATTGTGGCTTTTAGTTTCAACCTATGTTATAACTTATTTCAACCTATCACTAATAAGTACATATGATCAATAATCAAATTACACAAAAACCGATTGATGTAGTCTCTGGTGGTTGAATAAGAAATCTGGGGGTTCAATCACTGTCTACACTAAAAACCAATTGATGTCTTGGTCTGATAATAAAAAGTTATTATCAAGAGCAGATGCCATAGGTTGAAATTATCTCCAATAAAAAAAAATACACAAATTTTATAAATGCTGAGTTATCAAAATATTATGGATTATTATATGGCTCACTATTAACACCATGTTATTATTTATCATTAGCAACTTATCATTTCGACATTTGTGAAATTTGTTGTGACTTTAATTTATTGTTTTAAGAAGCGAAATATTATCTCCACAACACTTTCACAACAAATTCTAAATGACGGGCTGTTATTAGCTATTACGGGTGTGCAAAAAAGTAATTTAAGTGGTGGGTTCAAATTAGAACTATTGAGAGATGCTACGTCTACAACATTTTTATAATATTTTTACAATAAATCATGGGTGGTTAGTTATTATTGGTTCAAATTTGAATTTAGCATTGAGATTACTTTTTTAACCCAACAATAACAACCTGTAACAACCTGTCACTTATGATTTGTTGAAAAATGTTGTAAAATTGTTGTAGACATATAATTTTTCATTCATTAAATATCTATTCATTTAGATAATTTTTGTATAAATATTATACGATGTCATGAGCTAATAAAATTTGATCCACTAATTTTCATATTCGATGAATAGGTTTCTAGTAACTTCTAGAGGGTTGTCAACTTGAGCTTTTAGTTTTGATTGTGATTGAATAGCTAAAATTTTGACATTCCTAAATTTGGCTCAAACGATATGGTTAAGGGATCTATGGGTTTGGTTTAAGTACAAATGTTGCCCCATTAATTACAGAGTTAAAATTTTCTATCCTACAATAAATATTCCACTTTATATTCCACCAATCATATTCTACTACATCTTGTTTTTGTTCCTTATAAAGTAACGATAGTTTTAAATGAGGAAAAAAAAAAATCAAATTCATGACATAGCATTTATGGAACATAAAATATAGGATAAGGGGTTTTAATTCTTCTTCTAAAATATTCTTAACAAATGCTCATTGCCTTAGTAGTCAGTAATGATATTAACACAGAGCACATGAGAATTTTTTTTATCACTTTATCAAGGCTGGGACATTTATCATAAGGATAAACTTTAGGTATAATTCCTTAGACGTTTTATTTTTTTATTTTTGAATTCAACTACATGATTATATTGACTGAAAACTAAAATGTGAAAAAAAATGTTTATCTTTTTTACAAAAAAAATTAAATTATTATTATTATTATTTTGCTGAGAAAACAATTAAATTATTCATATGTTTCATCAATGAATACAGCCATGGTTAAATTTAGTTAGGGCAACTAAATATATGTATAAACAGAAACATGTCTCTACAATAGCATGCATGTTGTGCATGCACGCATTAGGTTGGGCTGGGTTGTCTGGATGAATATGTTTACATGTGTAGTAGTGGTACACTCATCCCTAGGCCAAAGGCTTATAAGGCATGAGTAGGAGGCGTCTCTCCCTGATGTAGGATTGAATAAATCCTGTAGGATTGAATAAATCCTTGAGGATTAAGACTCAACGCCATTTCCAAAGGCTTATAAGGCATGAGTAGGAGGCGTCTCTCCTCGATGTAGGATTGAATAAATCCTTGAGGATTAAGACTCAACGCCATTTCCAAAGAGAACAATACCTGATTGGGAAAAGATTCGTTCCTCCCACATGTTTCATCTAATCTAAATTTTATAATTTTTTTGTCAAATGAGTTAATTTAGTGTAAAAAACAAGGAGTCCAATATAAGTAAACCATAAAAATATAATTTTTGAATAATTTTATATCTATGAGCTTTTTTTTTTTTTTTTTTTATAACAAAAAACAATTCAAGTTTTTTGAATGATTTTATATTAATAGCTAAAATTAAGAGAAAATCCAATTAAATTCTAAACTGAAGTCTAATTTTACACAACATGTCTTGTCTAATTTTTAAATTTGTGTTTCAAGTGAATTATTAGGTGCAAAAATTAAAGAGTCTAAATTCAATTAAATTCTAAATCAATCAATCAATCAATCAATATATATATATATATATATATATATATATATATATATATATATATATGTATGTATATATAAAAGCAGAAAACTCATGTGGAAAAGTATGAGATTCTGTCAAGCAACATATTGTATGATATTTTTTTCATTTAGGCTTCCACCTTATCTACATTTAGCATTTATATCAAACTATTTCAATGTATTTTCTTAAAAAAAATAATGTTAGAGATACAAACTATTTTACAAAAAAATTTACAAAATGCTTATGTGGTAAGTGATTATTGGTAAATAAAAATGTAATATTAATGGTGGGTCTAAATGAAAACCAATAAGAGGTTGGCTACATCAACATTTTGTAAAAATGTTGTAAAATAATTTGCAGCTATAGCATTACTTTTTTTTTTTTTTTTTTATAATGCGAAAAGGCAAAATTTTGTATACATTTATAACTTATTTCTTTGAGTAGATACGGATAGATCTAAAAAGTCATGTAAAAGGTAGGAATTAAGAAAACTTTTCAATTTTCTACATAAGATAAACTGCAATGCAAAATTGCAAGAGTCGAATTCAATGAATTAGGTAAATATTATTTGTCTCCACATTTGTCCAATATAAATCCCCATTTCTGTTAGACTTAAAAATTAAACTTCCATAATTTTTCTCACAATATCTTTGGTTTGATTTTTAAGAGGTATGTTAATTTTCAAAGTATTATGTTCCTCTTAAATATTTTGTTTAGATTTTATGTATACGTTTTTATTTATGTAGCATTGTAATGTATTTAGGCTTATTTTTTCATATTATGTGCCAATTTATATTTTTGGTTTTCTGTATGATGCATATACTTGGTAAGGATTTGTTTTTGACTGCTTTTCGTTCAATTAAAATTTGGAGATTAAATTGTGATATTATTGCATCACTATGACATTATTTTTTATGTTGTTGTATCATGAAAGTCTAGAAGTTTTTACAGCTAATTGATATATAAAGTATAAATCATTCCAGAAAGACACCTAAGAACCAATAGATTTGTAGGTGACAATGTGAATTGTGTGATTTGGTGATATTTCTTAGTTGCATGAATTAGAGGAATTTTCCTCCAATGTATTTTAATTTAAATTTAGTCTTAATAGAAAACTTCATAGATTAATTGTGACTAATAATAATAGTATTCATGAAATCAATGGGACATAAATAATTTTTTACAAAATTTATCAAAATGCATCGTACATTGCGTGAGATTTTGGCTAGTTGAATTTTAATTGAAGTTCAATTTTGAACATATATTTCATCTAATTTTTTAATTTTTGTGACAAGTAAATTATTGAAAACAAAAATAAAATACTTTAAATCTAATTAGATTCTAAATTTTATATATATATATATATATATATATATATATATATATATATATATATATAATTATGATTATTTTTAAAGTTATCCGTGGATATGTACGAAGTTGCACAAAGGATTAACCTAGTAGGGGGCCCAAGGGGGCCAGGCCCGTCATTACATGAAAAAATAAAACAGTAGGTATAAGCCCAAAAATTATCTTAAAATTAAGAGTGATTTACTTACCGCCCCCCTAGAATCTTGGAAAAAAATAACTTCAGACCTCGAAAAGTTTCACACTTTCAACCAAAGTGAAAATTTTGATATAAAGAACCCAGAATCAAAAATAAAATTTGGCCATTCATTGAGTTGTTGACCCATAGCTCCTCCAAAATAAGCAACAAAATAATTTTAATAAATTCAAACAATCACAAAGGGATAAATAGAAAAAATAAACCCAAATCTTTTCTATTTAGGACTCTTAAATCAAGAGATTCAAGACTCCTCCTAATATATATATAAAAAAATAAAAACTCATCTTCATATATATTTCTCCCATTGCCGCTTGCTGCAAAGAGCTCCATCAAGTTGAAGATTTGACCAGCCAACCAAGGACGATCGGCACAAATCTCGCCTCCAGGCCCTCTACGGTTCCACTGCTGTATTTATCTCTCTTTGAATCCTTCTATCTGTTTGTATATTCAAATGTGTTCACTTTTGAGTTTAAGACTCAGCTGCTCTTTGTTTTGGTAAAGTGATGGAAAACTAATAGTACCTCATAAAATAGGATTGTTAATTTTATTATTATTTTACTGATTGATATTTTTCATTGATGAATATAGGTTGATTTGTTGACACGTGTAGTTCAATCAAGCAAAATAAGATCTCTGTGTAGTGCTGTTGACTGTAGAGGACTAGTAGCTATATTGTTAACTTGTGAGTGATCATCAATTTGCTTTATATTCAATGTAATTTTTATGTCTACATTGCAATTTCAATGTAAAACTTACATGACAGACATACAAAAATTAATAAATATTGTATATATTTGTAAAGAAATGGTCAATATTGTATATTTTTTACAAATATATACAATATTTTTCACTTTTTTTTTTGTGTATACAATATAAATTTACATTATATGTATAATGTAAAAGAAGAATTTTCCTATATTTTAATTTTTTTTTTTAGAATATTAAATATTTTTAATACACACATGAAGAAATAAAAGAATATTTTTTAAAGAAACTTATAGTGGTGTATATCCAAAAAAACATAACTCTTGGATATACAATACAAACTTTAAATCTATTTAAAAAACATTTTCCCCTCTCCTCGTGTGTGTTTTAAAAATACTTAATATTCTCCTATATTTTGAATTAATAATAGTGTTTCTATAATAATAGTATTTGCTTGAGCAATTAAATTAAGCCATTCACTCATTCTTATAGACTTGTTTATTAATTTTGTAGAATAAAGTTTTTTTTTTTGTCATGATTTTTTTTTTTAAAGTTAAAAATTTTTATTATCTTTAGCTTGACCTCCTATAAAATATTTTTGACTTTGTTACTAATTAACTATACAGACGCTTCTTTGAAATTTGGTTTTTTTTCGCATACTTCGCCCATCCTACCTTCAAATTTTAGGTCGGTCCTAGTTGGACTAATGGAAGGCGGCCTAATTGATAGTCAATTAACATGCATTTCGGGGTAGACATCAACGTCAACATCTAGACCACGAGGTAAATTTTATTTTAATTATGGAGTGGTTGAGAGGAATATTACATATTGACCCCCATTCCTGCCTCATCAGTTATTAGCTAACTCAGAAACCACTTTTTTGATTGCGAAAACCAGCTCTGGTTCATGAAAAACATGGCTCAAACAAGTGGCACAGAAGGAAGCCTTGTTTTGATTCCTATACTTCTTCTACCTCTCCTTTTTCTCATCCTCAGGCATTTCAAAATTTTATCTTCACCATTCAAGTCCCCACTAGTTCCACCAGGTCCATATCCATGGCCAATCATAGGCAACATTCTCCAACTGGGAAACAAGCCCCACGTCACTCTAACCCAACTTGCAAAAAACTATGGTCCACTCATCTCATTGAGGCTTGGAACTAAACTCATGGTAGTGGGATCATCACCTGATATTGCCAAGGAAATTCTCAAGACACATGATAGAGTCTTATCCGGCCGCCATGTTCCTAATGTGTTCTCACACATGAGGTCAGAACTCGACAATTTATCACTTGGATGGTCTCTTGAGTGCAGTGGTCGATGGAAGTTTTTACGAACTCTTTGCCGAGCGGAACTGTTCTCAGGCAAAGCCTTGGAGTCTCAAGCATGTTTACAAGAGAAAAAGGTGAAGGAAATGGTGGAACTATTAGGTACAATGGAAGGTAAGGTGGTCAATATTGGAGAAGTGATATTTGCTACTGTGTTTAACATGTTAAGTAATGTTCTTTTGTCAAGTGATTTTATCAGCTTGAAGGATGAAAGTGTGGGTGGAGGGTTGAAGGAACTCATAAGGAAACTCATGGAGGTGTGTTCTGCCCCAAATGTATCCGATTTTTTTCCAATTTTAGGTGGATTTGATCTTCAAGGTCAAACAAAGAAGACCCTGGATTTAATTGGGAGGATCAGTTTTACATGGGCAGATATCATCAAAGAAAGAAGAGAAAGAAAAGGAAGTACTGTTTTGCAAGAACAAGACTTCTTGGATGTTATGATTGACAATAACTTTACAGACAAGCAAATCAATCAATTGCTCCTGGTTTGATCTCTCTCTCTCTCTCTCTCTCTCTCTTTATATATATATATATACTATGTGTTTATGTAATTGTGTCCATAATACATATTTCATATTATCAAAATAAAGAAATCAAACACAATCAATTTATACTTAATAATAATCAAATTAAGAGCATAATTTAAGTACATAAAGTTTAAATATGTGATTTGAATCCACAAAATATAATGAAAAAAATAAAACAAATCAATATGAAAATGTTAAGATCTAACTTTAAAATTTGTAGATTTTAAGTGCTCAATAATGCTATAGATCTAACTTTTTTCAAAATAAAATTCACAATTGTTGGAGTGGTTGACTACAAGTGATAGAGAATAAGTAATAGATTTATGAGTGTTAGTTGTGTTCACTATTCATAATCAACTACTTTAACAATTGTGAAACTTGTTTGTGAAAAAAGTCGTGTGCTTAAAATTAGTGTTTGTATACAAAGTAAGTCTAGTACAACAACTAGTTTCACAATTTACTACAACCTTGTCACATGGCAACTAGTAAGTGGTAAAATCATGGACCCACATAAACCCACCATTTTATTTTTACCATTTACAACTTGGCACGTAGGTAAATTGTGACAAAAATTGTAAAATTTATTGTGATAATAGACTTAAGTGTGCGTTTATCTCTACTTTCTTGAGACAAAACACGCTTTTTTTTTTTTACTGAAATTTTAAAATGAGCGTTTTAGTAACGTATTACTCTTGTATACAAAAATATGAAAAATTATTGAATACTCCGGAAATATAATAAATGCATACACCTCCCTCTCACATGAATTGTGAATCCCACCATAAATTTAATTAGTGGGACCCACAATTATGTGAGAGGGAGGAGTATATATTTATAGTACTCTAGGAGTACCTAATAATTATCCCAAAAATATAGCATTTTTTTTTTTACAATTATATTATGGCCTGCAAATACTTCCGCGAAAGAGAGTAAAGTCAACACAAACACCTTTTTTTTTATATGAAAAAAATATATCTTTATGTGGGACCCATAGATCACCCTGATTTGTTTAGGAAAAGACGAAATGTGATTGTTAAGGCTTGTTTGGTATGGTAACTCAAACACATGTTTTCAGTTTTTAAACAACATTACACGTATTTTCACACATTTTTTTACTCACACATATTTCCACACATGTTTTCAAATAAAAAAACATATATTTTTAAGTGCATGAACCAAACACCCCCTAAGTTGCTTCATTTTATGGAAGTAAACTCATTAGTGTCAGAGGGGGCAAAATGGTAAAATGCTTCTAATACCCACCGACTCTGCCAATGCTTCCAAGTATCAGGACACATTGAGTCCGTGATTTTGGTCTCTTTCTTAGTCAACTTTTTGCCCTTTCTAACTTGTTTGTGGAAATTTATTCGGTAGTTTGGGAAATATTTCCTCTCTTTCATATGGAGGTGGGTATCGTGGTAGGTGAGACCCATTCCTATGTAAGAGGGAGAGAATATACTTTCAAAGTATCCAATAATAACTCGTTATTTATTACAATGCACATAATTTAAGGATTATTTATGGTCAATATCATAATTAACTTGGCATTTTACTTGTTCTCTTTCTTGAGTCTCTGCTAGGTTATTCACTAGCTTTGCTTCTTTATTTGCATTGACAAACCAATTCATAAGCATACATATAAACCAATTGATAAGCATACATATGTTCTTGAGATAACATTTAATTTTATCATGTATTGGTAGGAGCTCTTTTCTGCTGGTACAGACACTAGTAGTTCAACAATTGAATGGGCAATGGCAGAACTAATTAAGAATCCAGAATCCATGAAAAAAGTTCAAGAAGAACTTGCGAGAGAAATCAAACAAGATGTGGTAAAGGAATTCCACCTAGCTCATCTAAACTATCTACAGGCATCTGTTAAAGAAACCCTTAGGTTGCACCCTCCTGCACCATTACTACTACCTCATCGTGCTATTGAATCATACCAAGTGACAAGCTACACTATTCCAAAGGATTCTCAAGTTCTAGTGAATGTTTGGGCAATTGGGCGAGACCCCATACACTGGAAAGACCCTTTAGAGTTCAAACCAGAGCGCTTCCTCAACTCAACTCTGGATTTCAAAGGGAACGATTTTGAATTTTTACCCTTCAGTGCAGGAAGGAGAATCTGCCCTGGTCTACCAATGGCTGCGAAAGCAGTACCCTTAGTTCTTACTTCATTAATTCATAACTTTGATTGGTCTCTTCCTCATGGATATGATCCTAAGAAACTAGACATGAGTGAGAAATTTGGTGTAACTTTGCAGAAAGAACAACCTTTATACCTCATTCCTAAAGTTAGAAAGTAAAGAAAACTATCATTCCAGTTTCCTCATCATGTGTACTCTTCAACTTTCCCTGGTAATAACCATGTGGTCTATGTGACTTGGGTCATATGTTACTAAGTTATCATTTGACTGTATCTTTATAAAGCTGGTTTATTTTGTTTCAAGCTCTTTAAAAGTTAAAAATTAATTTAGGTTTTCAATGTGATTGCCTTAATGCACCATCTTATGTAAGGCTGTAAATGAACCAAGTTAATCATGAACAACTCAGGCTTAGCTCGATAAAAAGCTTGCTCATATTTGTTTGTTTATAAATAAGCCAAACTTTAGCCTTAGTTTTAGACTCGTTTAATAAACAAGCTGAGACCAATTAAAAAAAAATTGTTCATGAACAAGCTTGTGAGCTATTAAGCTTGATACATAACAATTCAAGAAAATGCTGATCATTTATAAGTTTATATGGGTTAACTGAATATACTCATTACACATATCTTAACAATGACATGGCCAACATAAGACCACTACCCATTACCTTAATTTGGATTTAGCTTACCTCTAGTATTTTTTTAACTGGAATATTCTTTTATTTTAATGAGAAACTACCACATCACCTACTAACTAAATAAAATGTGGAGATTAAATCCCACTACCCCTTACTATTTAGTATTTAAAACAAAATGAGATCTCCAGTTAAAAAAGTACTGGAGATAAGCTAAACCATTTTTTCTTTTCCTCTAAATTGACCAAAACTATTTTAGACTATAGTTACATTTAAAAATAAATTAATTAATTAAGTAGGCCACATATAATCCTTCCATAACTATCAATCATCTAAAGTAAAGTTATGAAACATGTTAGTATTTTCTCATTCATAATAGTTACAAACAAGTATTTTTCTAATTCATCACCATCTAACGTGAATGTAAAAATTGTATTTTAAACAATTTCTAAAGCTATAGACAAGGAATGATAAATGAATGAATTTAATTATGTAAATTTTTACTTTGAATAATGGCTAACCATTAGTAGGACTAGATGCATGATAAAATGAGTATGCTATTATTTTTTTCTCTTAATTTTAGAGATTTAAGCATTTAATAATGTAATTTTTTTTAGATCTCAAGCTCAAAAGCTTGACTTGAACTCAAGTTTGAGCTTGATATTAAGCTTGAACTTGGCTTGACTAATTAATCAAGCCAAGCCAAGCCAAGCCAAGTCAAGCATTTTGGCTTTCCCATGAGCTCAAGCTCAAACACTATTTTTAGGCTTATCACAAGCTCGAGCCATACTTGAACATGTATTACTCAACAAAGTTCGGCTCACTTACAACCCTACTCATGAGATCCTTATGCCCATAGTTCCTGTATACTAAAAACAGGTCTGAAGCTACGCTGCGAGCAATGCTAATATACTGCTAAAATAATTCCCATCAACACCTATTATGCTATTGGATAGACTGTGTATAATGTGACTGAATTTTGCATCACATTTTCACTAATACAATTTTCCTTTAACTCCCCCTCTTGTCTATCTAAAATACTCATTTTAAGAGGTCTTGTGAGAACCATAGCCATTAGGTAGAATTCAGAAACTGAACTGCAAACAATCTTGAACCTCATGTAACATCAAACTAACTCAAATCCAGATAGCACATAGCCATTAACTACTGAATTTTTTATTTTATTTTTATTTTTTGATAATTAAAAAGAAAAATATTCACCTATTAACGATGGTGGATTGAAGAATAATAAGCTATAACTAAACACAAATCAATGAAATCATATCATATCATATATAACAACCCAGTTTCTGACTACATACATGGTTCATGAGTAACCCTCCAAGTCCAACAAAGAAAATAGAATGGGAAATGACTAACAAAGAATTTCAGCTTACATTAAAAATTAAAGAATAAACACAAATTGACTCCAACTACTAGCATCTAGAATCTAGGCCTATTTGGTAATGTTGTTTAAACAACAGAAATTGACTCCAACTACTAGCGTCTGGAATCTAGGCCTATTTGGTAATATTTTTTAAACAAAAGTTTTTGTTGATTAAATAGTACCATAACACATATTTCCACAACGTTTTTTCACCCACACGTATTTCCACTACACTTAAACAACATTACTAGAAATCTCTTACCAAACGGGGAATCTGAGCTGCAACAACTAAAATCAAGAACGGGATGTATGAAGAAAAGAAAAGCTGCAACAATCAAGTTGGCTGGAAATTAGAGGATGAACTAACTGCAACATCAATGGGTGCCCATGCGAAGACTGTATAAAAAGGTGAACCAATGAATGTGATTTGCAGAGAAGTGAAAATGGAAGTTTTCGTTGATTAACCAAATCCCCTGACAATTTTGAATTATATTAAAAAAAAAAATTTAAGAAGATCAAGTAAAAAAAAAAATGAGATGAGAAATAATACTATATACTAGACTCCTATAGTTTATCTATAACTTTGTTCCAATAATATATGTTGCACATAATATATTTAAATTGTCTTCCACAATTCAATAATGCATATCCACAATAAAATGTGTCGCATCTCCCCAAATATTTTTAATTATTTCTTAAGCAATGCTCTCTCCGCTCTTATATGAATGATTGGTCTTACTATAAATTTATACAGTGGATCATTATCATGTGAGAAGGAATATTCTTATTGAAATATTGAATAATTATTCTATCTTCCCTAGCGGCCTCATCAAAATTTAAATCAAGATTTTTAATGGTGTTTTGAAATCTAAATCTGATAGCAATTCTATAATCAGGGTTGCACTCTTGAAAAGCTTGTTCAACTTGTGGATCAATATCTTTCTCAATCAAATTTTGGATCAGGCCAATGGTATTATCGATGTGGCATTGGCTAGCTATGGAAGCTTCAAGCATGATAAACTTGGAGTCCAAAGTCCCTTTTCATCAGCACTTGAGCAACAAGGGTCTGATCTTAGAGCAGACCCACATGCCTCATAACAAAAGGAGTTCTTGCAAGTTTCTCATATAGAATCAACTTCCCTCTGATGCACAGAATGCACTAAAGCATATGATTTTTGGTTAAACATTAGCATCTGGTTTCTGAAAAGTATCACATTTTACTATCTCAAAAATTATTTTATCTATTATACCATATCATTTTACAATACACCCAACATCCCAACTTTTATTTTATCATACAACACATCAAAATAATATAACAACACATCAAAATAATATATCTACACAACAAAATAATATAACCCAATATCCAAATAAAAACCCAAAACTCAATAAAATATTATTTTAAAATAAATACCATCTTGCTATAGTACCAAAAATTTTTAAAATTAAAAGTGTGGGTAATGCAAGATTTATGGGGTTTGATGCTAAATTTTAGCATATTTGGAGTTTTAACATGCCTGATATTGATGCTCTTTAGATCAAGAGTGAAGATGAAAAAAAAAAAAAAAAAAAAGGCCAGAATCTTCATTTACCCAAATGGGGAAAAGATTTGTATTAGCCATAACTCTACACTATATCTAAATGGTATAGAAATTCCCGGAATTTTTTATATAACCCAAATCAACCTAATAAATGCTCTTTGTACATGCTGCTCATTATGCAACATTCACTACTTACAGAATCCAATTCATACAATTCAGCATACATTTGGCCTAATTGATCTAAAACACACTTGTAGAACTCAACTCACAAGCATGATTGCCTTCAAATTCACATAATTAGTGATATTACATTGATTGTTTGTTAATGTTAGCCTTGGTAGTTTTGAGTAGCAGATTTTAGTGACTGTTAGTTGGTGAGCCTGATTCTATATATGGTGCTTACGCTTGATAAAGATTACATGAAACTTCTTAATCATGATAAGGTATGCAATATTGCTATTAGTGGAAGTAGTCTGATAGGTCGGAGAAGTTTCTTTCCGTAAAGTTGATGAAAGAAAATAAAGAACACAAGACGTGAAAGCAATGACAAAAATATCAGTCCTGTTAAGTACTGCTTTTGATTTTTTAAATTAAACTGGTTCATTTGAGAATTACTTTATTTTCTGTAACTTATTTGCATAATATTTATATAAAAAAAAAATTAGTAATTTTTATGTTAAATATGTTACAAAAATTTTTAAAAAATAAATACCTAATTATTTAAAAAATAAATAAATAAATAAAAGCTAAGCTTTTTCAACAATTCCCAAAATGCACACCTTAATCACATAATTGGCCTTTGCTCAAGCTATTTGCTCAAAAACGAGAATTCAATCTACTACCAATAAAAAATTACATGGATTTCGTAATCATTTCATTCTTATAATTAAATATACAACATACAGGTAAGATGATCATGATATATATTAGCGTGACATGAATATATTAGCTATTTATTAGGTTATATCCTTCTATTGTGATATAAAATAGTTAACAAATAAAAGTGCACTAGAAATCGAAACCAAAAAGTGAAAAGGTGTGGTTAAACAAGTGTTAAGCAGTGTTCTTTTTTGATAATTGGAGATGTATTCTTGTTTAATTTAATTTAATAATTGTTTATTCTAGTGATCCCAATTAGTCCAAAAAATAATTTCACTTGGCAAAGCTGGCACTCACTTCGCTTTTGGTAATTGATGCAACATTATATATAGATTATAGGTCATTCATTCATTATATTCTCAAACAAATTTTGAAAGAGATTTGAAAAGAAAAGATCGATCCTCACTGAAACCCTCTTTTAGTGGATGGAAATTGTATTTGTAGGATGTATCAAAATTTGATTGAACCAAATCACTCATAAAAGGTGATGGGATATTTGTATTTCATTTTAAACCTACCTATCATCTTGTTCTAGAACCAGACAAAAATCTCCTTATATACCAAAAAAAAATCTTCCAGTACTTTCTTTACTTAAGCAAGCAATTCAAGATGACATTGACAACTATACCGTCTTTTTTTGATGAACATACAACTATATAGTCGTCTTAGTCTATGAGAGGGATGCGAAAGAAGAGACAAGGGAATTTAAATTTTCTTCGACCTAAGGATGTGATAGGGACATTAGTGGCAAATTGATCATAGTTTAGGTTAGGTATGCCATCAGTGCCACAAGTTGTACTGTGGCTGGGTTTGGATAGCAACAAACCGCACATCTGCGTTTTTTTGTTTGAGTCTTGTATACTGTTTATGGGACCCACAAGTACAGAAAAATGCAAATTTAACTTTAAAACTGAGTCTTCCACGACACCATTCACACATTTAAAAATTATTTCGCTACAGTTCTTTCAGTTTTCAGTAATAAGCAGTGTCCAAACAGACTATTTGTTTTCTAAACATTGGTGCCGTAACGAATACTTATCATGAAATTTACTCTCTCTTTTTTCCCTTCATTAAGGATTTATTACATTAACAATCCAAAATATTAAACAAAAAGAAATTTACTCATTAATTAATTTCTCATTGAAGAAGGTCTAGAACAAAAAGAAATCAATGGAGATGATAAATAATGCTCTCTGATAGAAACCCTAGTTTTTCTATTACTTCGTTCTAATCATTTATAGATGAAGGAATAGTTTTGAAATAATTTCAACAATTCTATTGGTTAAAATTATATATATTAAACCATACAATGAAAGTACTCTAGAAATTGTGGCTTTTAGTTTCAACCTATGTTATAACTGGTTTCAACCTATGTTATAACTGATTTCAACCTGTCACTAATAGGTACATATAATCAATAATCAAATTACACAAAAACTAATTGATGTAGTCTCTAATGGTTGAATAAAAGATCCAAGGTTCAATCCCTACCTACATCAAAAACCAATTAGTGTCTTGGTCTAATAATAAAAAGTTATTATCAAGAGCAAATGCCATAGATTGAAATTGTTTCCAAAATAAAAATTACACAAATTTTATAAATGCTGAGTTATCAAAATATTATTGATTATTATATGGCTCACTATTAACACCACATTATTATTTATCATTAGCAACTTATCATTTTGACATTTGTGAAATTTGTTGTGACTTTAACTTATTGTTTTAAGAAGCAAAATATTATCTACACAACAAATTCTAAGTGACAGACTATTATTAGCTGTTATGGATGTGCAAAAAAGTAATTTAAATGGTGGGTTCAAATTAGAACCATTACCACTTATCACTTAGTATTTGTTATAAAGTACAAGTGTAACTTTGCTTTTAAAAATATCTATTCATTATGACAAGTATATTAGATTTTATTATATCATTTTTAGATAATTTTTGTATAAATATTATACGATGTCATGAGCTAATAAAATTTGATCCACTAATTTTCATATTGGATGTTTCTTGTAACTTCAAATTCTAGAGGATTGTCAACTTGAGCTTTTAGTTTTTATTGTGATTGAATAGCTAAATTTTTGGCATTCCTAAATTTGGCTCAAATGATATGGTTAAGGGATGTATGAGTTTGGTTTAAGTACAAATGTTGCCCCCATAAATTACAGAATTAATATTTTCTATCCCACAATAAATATTTCACTTTATATTCCACCAATCACATTCTACTACATCTTGTTTTAGTTCCTTATAAAGTAACGAGAGTTTTAAAAGAGGAAAAAAAATCAAATTCATGGCATAGCGTTGATGGAACATAAAATAGGAGAAGAAGGGGTTTTTATTCTTTTTCTAAAATATTCTTAACAGATGCCAAGGGCGGCTCTACAGCCAGCCTAGGGGGTTCAAATGAACCCCCTGGCCTGGCCTGAAATTTATATATATAAATATATATATATATATATATATATAATTTTTTTTTTTTACTCCTAAATAAAATTTTGAACATCTTGACCCTAAATTTTGTTTAAACCCAATTGAAATAAACTTGAAATATAATCATTTTAGAGCTATTTTCACAATAATTTTACAATAAAGGTTAAGTGACAAGTTGTAATTGGCTTTTTACAACAAATGAGCAATTTTGCATAAATGTTGTGTCATTAGCACTACTCTTAAAATTGCTCCTTTGTTAAAAAATAAATAAACTTTCTCTCTAGACTATAGCTTACTTTACCGTTAATGGTAGAATGAAACGGTTTTTTCCTGTACTTTTCTTACTTTTCTTCTTCATCAGCAAAAAATTACACCACTTGTACAACCAACTGATCTATATTTACATCTATGATTCTTTTCTCATTCTCTTTCTCCCTTCTATGTTTTCTTTCTGTCTAATCAAGTAATTTGATAAGTGTTCTATAGTTTTTCGAGTCCAAAAAGTCTTTTAATGCTTGCTCCAATTCCAAGAAAATGACCACATGTGTGATTAAAAATCCATACATTTCAAAAGCAAAATCTTATATAAGTTACTATTTTTTTTCCTTAGTATCACATTTAGTCCCAAACCTACTCTTAGGTGTGTTACTATTCTTCCTTATCATATATTTTTATTTAATTGATATTACATATAATTATAATAAATTATTATTAATTTGACAAATATTATGGTTAGTTATTTATTTTTATTTTTATTTATTTATGCATCAATTGTTGTTTTCTTACCGATCTTTAAACTATTAATTATTTTTTAAGACTATTGTACAGTATAGTTGTATTGTATACTATTTAGAATAATATGTTAGATTATTGTATGTAATATGACAATTGTATATACAAAATTAAAAAAGTAATAATCATTTTTTTTTTTTTACTCTCCACAACAAAATCTTAGCTCAAGAACTATTGACCCCCCTAGAAAAAAATCCTGGAGCCGCCATTATGCTCATTGCCTTAGTAGTTAGTAGATATTAACACAGAGCACATGAGAATTTTTTTTATTACTTTATCAAGGCTGGGACATTTATCATAAGGGTAAACTTTAGGTATAGTTTCTTAGATGTTTTATTTTAGGTTTTTGAATCCAACTATATGATTGTATTGACTGAAAACTAAAAGGTGAAAAAAGTGTATATCTTTTTTACAAAAACAATTAAATTTTTCTTTTTTTTTTCTTTTTTTCTTTTTTTTCTGAGAAAACAATTAAATTATTCATATGTTTCGTCAATGAATACAGCCACATGGTTAAATTCAGTTAGGGCACCTAAATATATGTATAAACAGAAAGCAGCATGCATGTTGTGCATGCACGCATTAGGATGGGCTGGATCGTCTGAATGAATATGTTTATATTCAAAGGAAGCCCAGTTCCGGGTTAAGGCTCCTATTACGCCATTATATGAAAATTTTGAGGCCCAAATTTCCAAGTCCATTGGTGCTGGGCTAATTTGTTCTGGTTTGGTTTGACAAAGTTTATATTTCAAAGGAAAAACCCGTTAAGACCAAGGCCTACTATGCTGAATAAAAATTCCACAACTTTAAGCAAAAAAAATGAATAAAAATTTCAGATATGTTGACCTGAATAATAAAAATGGTGCTATTATTGAGTGACTGTGAGTCATCTGAAAATGATATTACTTTAGTCAGAACTTACATCCTTATTAATCTGGAATTGGTTTGCCAAGCATTAGAATTGGCTTTCCTTACGGGTATAAATTGCTTAATTCCTTTACACTTGAGTCACCTTAAGATTCTATTGTAATGATTCTTCATCCTCCATCTTACTTCCTGTTAATCTCTCTGTTCAACTTAAATCCAGGTATTCAAACTCATCGCCATCCTGCTAAAAATATATAAAACAATCAACTAGTACTAGACATGTATCCAAAAAGGCTTTTAGGAAAAATAAATAAGAGAAATCAAAATTCTTGTGTTCTCTTTAAGTTTAACATCTATATAATATCTAAAAGTTGAAACATCATTTATTATCGTCATACTCTTATTGAGCCACATCAACATAGCATTTTGGTCTATTTCAGTTTAGTTTGGTCCACTTTGTTTCATTCAGTCTATTTTGGTTCAACTGGCCCACTTCAGTTTATTCAGTCAATTTCGATTATACTTTGGAATTAGAGGTTTGTGTAAAAAGAGAAGCTACTTTATTGACAATTATTTCATCTTCTTAGCCTAATGTTAATAAGTTTTTGATCAAATTACTTCTTTTTTTTGTTATTAAAGTTTTTTTTTTTTTTTTTCAAAATATAATTGATGAATTTACTTATAACTATTTCTTCCGTAGGTCATTCAATGTGTATAGAGGATGAACCGTTTGTAAGAATCACTAATTACACATTACATTATTTACAAAATATCTCATCTTGTCATGGTTTTAAAAACCGGACCAGGGGTGAAACCGTTTTTGCCTCCAGTTCCCAGTTCAACCTCGTTCTTTCAAACCGGATCGGTGGCTTGTTCATTGTTCAACCGGCCAGACCAGCCGGTCCGGTTCGATTTTTAAAACCATGCATCTTATGTAGAAAAGTATGAGGATCTGCCAAGTGGCACTCTAATTTTGCATTTTGCCTCTTTAACCTTTTCTTATTAACCATTTTTTTTACTGTTACTCAAAATATCGCGTTAACTTCTTTTTATTGTTGTCTAAAAGATAGGTTGCTATTGAAAATTAGACCAAGTCATATCAAACCTTATAAAAAACTCAAGCCCACTTATTCCCTTACCTATTATAACCCAAGCATGGTCCTTTCCCATGTGTAGATGAAAGCCAAGACCCTAAACCACTTACAAACTCTCTTTCTCTTTCCCCACATATACATGAAACTTGAAAGCTAAGACCATAACTCACTTAGAAACTCTCTTCCTCCGTACAAGCTTCCCTTTAGATTACACACGCTCTTCAACTTCTTTGCAAACAACAGTATGCGGTCTGAATTTAGTGATCTCATTTGACCAAACCAACGTTCCTACTCATTTTTCAAGTTTAATTCAACTCTTTTGTGTAAACTAATAGAGATGTACAGTCAAGGAAAATATACAATCACAAAATTTATAATAAAAAAATTTATAATCTAACCTCAACAATCCCGCCACTCTATTTTCTCTTCCTCTCTCAAAACCTCTCTCTCTCTCTCTCTCTCTCTCTCTCTCTCTCTCTCTCTCTCTCTCTCTCTCTCTTATATTTTAAGTCGTATATTAGGATTCCCCAAATTGAAGACAATATTCAATCTTACCAACGGGTTACACATTGGAAGTATTGTCTTCTAAGATAATGAGTGCTTCTCTTGTTGTGTTAAAGAAAATATCAAATGATATGCAATATGGCATAGTCACCAATAGTCATATTACATTCAACTATATCAATATTAAAGTTTGAGTTGTCTGCGATGCTATGGTACTAGATCCATCACAAGCATAAAGATGATCATAAGTTCAGATATTGACAAACAATTGAGATACTGCGGTCATAGATTTTGACAACATTTGTCCCTTCTGAAAATCTAAACAATTTATAGGATTCTAGCTACAAATATTTGGCATATAATCTATGATGTAAGAATAATTTTGGTATCCCATATAGTAGAACTAGAGAGGACTATAAAAACTTTTAGTTAGATGCATACCATTTATTTATTAAACTCTTCCTGTAGTATTTATTGTTTCAATTTGAGACCAATATTATTTAATTATTTTTTTATGAAAAGGTTGAGAACAACATACTTTTAGGCAAAGTTTTCCCGTGCATTGTATGGATTTCTGACTAATATTATATAATAATTTAATGTAAAATGCATTATATTTCTAGAAGGGAAAAAAAATTGTGCTCATTCCTCTCACATTTATGGTAGACTCCACCATGAATTTAATGAGTGGACCTCGCTATGAATATGAGAGGATGAAACACCATTCTCCATACTCTGAGAGTACCTAAGCTAAATATTACTCAAGCCTCTAACAGGAGGGTTGCATCAAGGAAAATAAAAGTGATGAGCCACTTAGTATTTTACAAAACTTCAGCCAGAGGGTTATACTTTAAGTCCAATCTGATTCACGTTTGTCATCTTTATTTATCATCTGATTCACTTTTTTTTGCCAAAACTTATTTGTTCATCTTTCAGCAAATCTTTTACTTTAGTTGTATTTTCAGCCAATACACGTTCTTTCGTCAAACCATATCTTTTTCCTTCATGTTCACCACTCCAAATTCTTCCTTTTACATTATAATGTAGAAAATGGAGCCGCTGTGTAAATCTGAGAAATTGAAATTATATCCACATCTCCACACAAAACTTCCCATATTGGCCAGCCCTAAACATTTTGAAGCCTTAAGCGAGAACTAAAATTGGGCATTTTTTATATTTATGTATTAATTAAATTAATATTTATTTAATATTTTTATATTATAATATATTTCATTTTAAATCTTATTTTATTGCCATTTGAGATGCCAATTGACTAATTAAATTTTTGTATTCAAGTTCTTCTAACATCTCATTTTCAATCGATAATATAGTTAATCCACTTAATCTTTCTTGGACATTGTCGATCTTAGATATGATTTAATTAATTTTAATTTTGAAAAATTTATTTCTACAAAATCAACTGAATCAGGTATTGTTAGTAAAATTTTATAAGCAATGCGTGTATTTGAAAATGAACCTAACATTTTTATATAATTTAGTATGTCAATTGGAGTATATTCTTTTATTTGTAAAATTTCTTTTAAAACTTTTAACTCTGAAAATAAATCTAAACCATCAATATCATAATAAATATCAAGTTTGAGAAAAGATTCAAGTTTAAACAGTATATTTGCAAACTATCATGAGCACAGAGTACAAATAGATCACTCCTCAGATTGGAGGAAGCATAAGCTACCAACAAAAGGATTTAATAGTAGAACTAGTGGAGAGAACAAATGAGAAAGGTGAAGAGCAAGTGCTGAGAGAGAGAGGCAGAGAGCAAAAGTGAGAGAGAGAAAAGGTATGGGTAAATTTTAGGTATTTTAGATTGTTTTGTGGGTAATAGGCCAAGAATGTATTGACCCCTTTTGGTAAATTAATCAATTAATTATCCAAGTGAATTAATTAGATTCAATTACATGCAATAACTATGGTAGCACAAACAAATCACCAACTAAGTTAAATGCAGTGAAAAATAAATTTGACATAGATGATTTGTTTATGAATGGGGAAAATCTCCGAGGCAAAACCCCACCGGGTGAATTTAAGGTCACCACTCTTGAAAATCCACTATAATCAAAACAAGCGATTACAAGTAAAAGAAATCTCAGTACCTAATACCAACTTACAGTTGAACCCTTACCTCAATACCCAATTGGACTTGTAATGTAGCGGCAATCTCTCCTTTTAATGCACAATACGTGACTAACCAATGATGCATGGATCCCAGTACGTGACTAACACACCAACTTGAGGAAGATATTAGCTGCAAGGTTCTTCAGTTCATCCAACAATGAAGATCAAGAAACTCATTGGTTACAAATCCCTTGGCGCAAAGACGCAGTAGCTTCTAGAGATAATATGATGAACTAGGGCAAACTATCTCCGATCACAATATGCGTGTATAATCACTTTGCATCAAGTTGCATCTCATGTGACAACCCTTAAAATAATCCTTATATATGTCTAAGATTGCGAGAAAAGAAACCCTGCACAAATACTTAAGAATATGCGTGAAATCAGATCTGAAAATTCTAATTTCGTAATTCTTGATAGATACAACTTCTGTCAAGTTTCTGTCGAACTTCAACATTAAACCTCGATAGAAAGGCTTTTGTCATGACATCTGTCAAACTTTAATAAACAACACTTCTTCACTTGTTTCTTAGTCAAACTTGCATGGTTTCAATACTAAACTTGAATACTTGTTTCTTGAAGTACTAAACACATCCTAGATTTACCTAATATAAAATGCATTTTGTCAAAGGATTAGCCAATTTACATCACATATATTTCTAACACTTTCCACATATGTCCTAATAGTGGGTAATTTTTTAAACCGGATTTGCATTTTATCCCATTGAATTTTGATTTGTCTAGAGGTTGAGGATGATATTTTTAGGATAACTGATTTTTTTTAGACCAAAAATTTTTTTTGGGTTACCAATATTTACAAGGATATTCAAAAATTTTTGTTCTTTGGTCACAATGATGTATCAGATTTTTTGGAGTTTCTTCTTAAACTAATTTTTTTTTTTTTTTACTACCTATGCTTTTTCAAAATTTTGAAGCCCCCTTTTACTTGGGGGCTTAAGCAAAGGCCTAATCTAGATATATAATAATAGGTAAAACTGAAAGAAAATCCAATTAGATTTCAAATTAGAATTAAATTAGAATCTAATTTTACGCCATGTGTCCCATCTAATCTATGTTTTTAAATTTTTGTGCAAAGTGAGTTAATTCAATGTAAAAAATAGATTTCAATTAGGGTTTAATTTTGTGCCATATGTCCCATCTAATCTAAATTTCTTAATTTTTGTGTCAAATGAGTTAATTGAGTGTAAAATATGAAAAGTCCAATATAAGTAAACCATAAAAAATATAATTTTTGAATGATTTTATATTTATGAGCCTTTTTTTTGTATAACTAAAAACAATTCAAGTTTATAAGTCACATGTGTTTGTGTGTGTGTGTGTGTGTCCCATCTAATCTAAGTTTTTTAATTTTTGTGTCAAGTGAGTTAATTTAGTGTAAAAAATAAGGAGTCCAATATAAGTAAACCATAAAAAAATATAATTTTTGAATTATTTTATATATATGAGCCTTTTTTTTGTATAACTAAAAACAATTCAAGTTTATAAGTCATATATATATATATATATATATTAATAGCCAAAACTAAGAGAAAATCTAATTAAATTCTAAACTGAAGTCTAATTTTGCACCACATATCTCATCTAATTTTTACATTTGTGTTTTAAGTGAATCATTAGGTGCAAAAATGAAAGAGTCTAAATTCAATTAGATTCTAAATCAATCAATCAATATATATATAAAAGCAGAGAACTCATATGGACAAGTATGAGGTTCTGTCAAGTGGCACATTATATGATATTCTTTACATTTAGGCTTCCACCTCATCTACATTTAGCATTTATGTCAAACTATTAAGTAATGGCAAATACATTTATTTCAATTTTTTTTTTTTTTAATAATGTTAAAAATACAAACTATTTTACAAAAAAATTTACAAAGTGCTTATGTGGTGAGTGATTATTAGTAAATAAAATCTAATATTAATGGTGGACCTAAATGAAAACCAATAAGAGGTTGGCCATATCATCATTTTGTAAAATAGTTTGTAACTGTAGCATTACTTCTTCTTCTTTTTACGGGAAAAGGCAAAATTTTGTATATATTTATAACTTATTACTTTGAATAGATACCGATGGATCTAAAAAGTCATGGGAAATGTAGGGATTAAGAAAACTTTTCAATTTTCTACATAAGACAAAGTGCAATGCAGAATTGTAAGAGTCGGATTCAATGAATTAAATAAATATTATTTGTCTCCACATTTGTCCAATTTAAATCCCCATTTCTGTTAGACTTAAAAATTAAACTTCCATAATTTTTCTCACAATATCTTTGGTTTTATTTCTGAGAGGTATGTTAATTTTCAAAATATTATGTTCGTCTTAAATATTTTGTTTAGATTTTATGTATACGTTTTTACTTATATAGTATTGTAATGTATTTAGGCTTATTTTTTCATATTATGTGCTAATTTATATTTTTGGTTTTCTGTATGATGCATATACTTGGTAAGGATTTGTTTTTGACTGCTTTTAGTTCAATTAAAATTTGGAGATTAAATTGTGATATTATTGCATCACTATGACATTATTTTTTATGTTGTTGTATCATGAAAGTCTAGAAGATTTTTTAGCTAATTGATATATAAAGTATAAATCATACAAGAAAGACACCTAAAAACCAACAGATTTGTAGGTGACAATGTGAACTATGTGATTTGATGACATTTCTTGGTTGCATGAATTAGAGGAATTTTCCTCCAATGTATTTAGTTTAAATTTACTTTTAGTAGAAAACTTCTTAGATTAATTGTGACTAACAATAATAGTATTCATGAAATCAATGGGACATAAATAATTTCTTACAAAATTTATCAAAATGCATCGCGCGGGATTTTGGCTAGTTGAATTTTAATTAGAGTTCAATTTTGCACATGTATTCCATCTAATTTTTTAATTTCTGTGGCAAGTAAATTATTGAATGCAAAAACATAAGAGTCTAAATCTAATTAGATTTTAAATTTTATATATATATATATATATATATATATATATATATATATATATTTATTTATTTATTTATTTATGTAATTGTGATTATTTTTAAATGTATTCGTGCATATGCATGAGGTTACACCAGGACGGACCTAGTAGGACCCCGGCCCCCTGTCCTTATGTGAAAAAATAAAATAGTAGGTATAAGCCCAAAAATTATCTTAAAATTAAGAGTGATTTACTTACCCACCCCCCTAGAATTTTGGGAAAAAATTACTTCAGACCTCAAATAGTTTCGCACTTTCAACCCAAAGAGAAAATTTTGATATAAAGAACCCAGAATCAAAAATAAAATTTGGCCATTCATTGAGTTGTTGACCCATAGCTCTTCCAAAATAAGCAACAAAATAATTTTAATGAATTCAAACAATCACAAAGGGATAAATAGAAAAAATAAACCCAAATCTTTTCTATTTAGGACTCTTAAATCAAGAGATTCTCCTAATAAAAATGGAAAAAAAAATTCTCATGTTTATATATATATATATATATTGTAAGGGCAAGGCCCAAAATAGTATAGTGGGTCTTAGGCCTTGTCCGAGGACATGGATAGGTCCGAGGAGGAGCAAATAGTTGTTAAACGTTCCCAATTAAAGTCTCAAAGATGGGGAACAGGTGAGAGTTGTCCGAGAAGGAACTCCTCCTCGGATATGATGAATACAATTCACAATATGAACTCCATCAGTTAGTATAATCCTCCAAGAAACTCCAATGATAGGGACATGCCTCTCGAACACACGAGAGGGAAGGAAATCTAAAAATATCTAAGGGAAAGCTACCACAACCGCATTAAATACACTGCAGCTACTTTTCTGACCGCATTTATGTGGAGAAGACCTCTGAACAACGCTACCTTGGCTACCACAACTCACAGGAAACTAGAGAGGGTATCTGATGGAACAGGTACTCAAGTAAGGGTTCGGATGATCAACTGGTGAAGGGTGAAGATGATCCAAAGGAGGATATATAAAGTGAAAGACTCGTCATGAAATAGGGGGGCAGAAGAAAGAGAAAGAGAACACTGTAGCAATCTAAATTGTCTCTGTAGCTAACTGTGATAAATACATATAATTGTGGCCTCCTTAGACTGAAAGTCTATTTATATCAATACATCATATTTGTGCTTGAGTGTCACGTAATTCCATATTAGCCGTTGTTCAACTCATTAGGGCCTAATTCTTTGACCCACTCTTTACAAATTTATTGTATTGAGCTCATTGAACCGAGATCCCATATACTTTGGGTTTGGGCCACAAATCAGGACTTTACATATATATATATATATAATTCAAACAAACAATCTCATCCTTCTCCCATCGCCGCTTGCTGCAAAGAGCTCCATCAAGTTGAAGATTTGACCAGCCAACTAGGGACGATTGGCACAAATCTAGCCTCCAGGCCCTCTACGGCTCCACTGCTGTATTTATCTCTCTTTGAATCCCTCTCTCTGTTTGTATATTCAAGCAAAATAAGATCACTGTGTAGTACTGTAGAGGACTAGTAGCTATATTAATTGTTAACTTATGAGTGATCATCAATTTGCTTTATATTCAATGTAATTTTTATGTCTACATTGCAATTTCAATGTAAACTTGCAATTTCAATGTAAACTTACATGACAGACATACAAAAAGTAATTAATATTGTACATATTTGTAAAAAAAATGGTAAATATTGTATATTTTTTACAAATGTATACAATATTTGCCACTTTTTTCTGTGTATACAATATAAATTTACATTATATGTATAATGTAAAAGAAGAATTTTCCTATACTTTAAATTTTTTTTTTTATAATACTAAGTATTTTTAACATACACACATGAGAAGAGAGGGGAAAGTTTTGAAAGAAACTTATAGTGGTGTATATCCAAAATGGCCCAACTCTTGAATACACAGCACGAGATTTAAACATTTTTAACTCACACTCATTTTCCAATATGGGGTTATTCCACTGTTTTTTTTTTTTTTAGAAAACTAAGTATTTTTAACACATACACGGGGAGAAGGAAAAAGATTTTTTAAAGAAACTTACAGTGATGTATATCCAAAAAAGCCTAACTCTTAGATATACAGTACCTCTTTAAAAAACATTCTCTCCTCTCCCGTGTTTGTTAAAAATACTTAATATTCTCCTATATTTTAAATTAATAATAGTGTTTCTATAATAATAGTATTTGCTTGAGCAATTCAATTAAGCCATTCACTCATTCTTATAGACTTGTTTATTAATTTTGTAGAATAAAGTTTTTTTTTGTCATGATTTTTTTTTTTTTAAGTATAAAATTTGTATTATCTTTGACTTGGCCTTCTATAAAATATTTTTGATTTTGCCACTAGCTATACAAATGCTTTTTTTTTTTTAATTTAGAAACATACAAATGCTTATTTGAAATTTAGTTTTTTTCGCAAATTTCGCGCGCGCCACCCACCCCCCCCCCCCCCCCCCCCTAACTTCTGGGTCGGTCCAAAGGAAGCCAGCCCAATTGATGGTCAATTAACATGCATTACAGGATAGACATCAACGTCAACATCTAGACCACGTGGTATTTTTTTTATTTATTATGGAGCGGTTGAGAGGAATATTACATATTGACCCCCATTCCTGCCTCATCAGTTGTTAGCTAACTCAGAAACCACTTTTTTGATTGCGAAAACCAGCTCTGGTTCATGAAAAACATGGCTCAAACAAGTGGCACAGAAGGAAGCCTTGTTTTGATTCCTATACTTCTTCTACCTCTCCTTTTTCTCCTCCTCAGGCATTTCAAAATTTTATCTTCACCATTCAAGTCCCCTCTAGTTCCACCAGGTCCATATCCATGGCCAATCATAGGCAACATTCTCCAACTGGGAAACAAGCCCCACATCACTCTAACCCACCTTGCACTAAACTATGGTCCACTCATCTCATTGAGTCTTGGAACTAAACTCATGGTAGTGGGATCATCACCTGATGTTGCCAAGGAAATTCTCAAGACACATGATAGAGTCTTATCCGGCCGCCATGTTCCTAATGTGTTCTCATACATGAGGTCAGAACTCGACAATTTATCACTTGGATGGTCTCTTGAGTGCAGTGGTCGATGGAAGTTTTTTCGTACTCTTTGCCGAGCGGAACTGTTCTCAGGCAAAGCCTTGGAGTCTCAAGCATGTTTACAAGAGAAAAAGGTGAAGGAAATGGTGGAACTATTAGGCACAATGGAAGGTAAGGTGGTCAATATTGGCGAAGTGATATTTGCTACTGTGTTTAACATGTTAAGTAATGTTCTTTTATCAAGTGATTTTATCAGCTTGAAGGATGAAAGTGTGGGTGGAGGGTTGAAGGAACTCATAAGGAAACTCATGGAGGTGTGTTCTGCCCCAAATGTATCCGATTTTTTTCCAATTTTATGTGGATTTGATCTTCAAGGTCAAACAAAGAAGACCCTGGATTTACTGGGAGGATCAGTTTTACATGGGCAGATATCATCAAAGAAAGAAGAGAAAGAAAAGGAAGTATTGTTTTGCAAGAACAAGACTTCTTGGATGTTATGATTGACAATAATTTTACAGACAAGCAAATCAATCAATTGCTCCTGGATTGATCTCTCTCTCTCTCTCTCTCTCTTTATATATATATATATATATATATATATATATATATATATATATATATATATATAAACTATGTGTTTATGTAATTGTGTCCATAATACATATTTCATATTATCAAATAAAAAAATCAAACACAATCAATTTATACTTAATAATAATAATCAAATTAAGAGCATAATTTAAGTACATAAAGTTTAAATATGGGATTTGAATCCTCAAAATATAATGAAAAAAATAAATAAATCAATATGAAAATGTTAAAGAATATAGCAATATACATTTAAAGTTGTATACATATCTCACTTTCTTGAATGCTTTTAAAAAAATATATAGAATTCTACTCTTCTTCCACTCTTATTTTAAGAAGCTAAATTTTGAGTTTATACAAAAACTTCAAGAGATGAAAGAGAAATGCCAGCAGAAACTTTAGATTTTGTAGATTTTAAGTGCTCAATAATGCTATAGATCTAACTTTTTTTAGAATAAAATTCACAACTGTTGGAGTGGTTGATTATGAGAGATGGAGAAAAAGTAATAGATTTATGAGTGTTAGTTGTGTTCACTATTCACAATCAACTACTTTAACAATTGTGAAACTTGTTTGTGAAAAAAATTGTGTGCTTAAAATTAGTGTTTGTATATAGAGTAAGTTTAGTACCACAACTAATTTCACAATTTTACTACAACTTTGTCACATGGCAACTAGTAAGTGGTAGAATCATGGACCCACATGAATCCACAATTTTATTTTTACCATTTACAACTCGTCATGTAGGCAAGTTGTGACAAAAATTGTGAAATTTATTGTGATAATAGACTTAAGTGTGCATTTATCTCCACTTTCTTGAGCCAAAACGTGCTTTTTTTCTGAAATTTTAAAATGAGCGTTTTAGTAACGTATTACTCTTGTATACAAAAATATGAAAAATTATTGAATACTCCGGGAGTATAATAAATGTGTATTCCTCCCTCTCACATAATTGTAAGTCTCACTAACTCCCTCCTCTCATATAAATTATAGATCCTATCATAAATTTAATTAATAAGACCCACAATTATGTGAAAATGAGGAGTATACATTTATAGTACTTTAGAGTATCCAATAATTAGTTATTACCCCATAAATATAGCAGTTTTTTTTTTTATAATTATATTGTGGGCCCTGCTAATACTTCCGCGAAAGAGAGCAAAGTCAACACAAACACCTTTTTTTTATATGAAAAAAATATATCTTTACGTGGGACCCACAGATCACCATGATTTGTTTAGGAAAAGACGAAATGTGGTTGCTAAGGCTCTATTTGGTATGTCAACTCAAACACATGTTTTCAATTTTTAAACAACATTACAATTATTTTTACACATTTTTTCACTTGCGCGTATTTCCACACATATTTTCAAATAACAAAACACATGTTTTAAGTGCATGTACCAAATACTCCCTAAGTTGCTTTATTTTATGGACGTAAATTCATTAGTGTCAAAAGGCAAAATAGTAAAATGCTTCTAATACCCACCGACTCTGCCAATGCTTCCAAGTATCAGGACACATTGAGTCCTTGATTTTGGTCTCTTTCTTAGCCAACTTTTTGCCTTTTCTAATTTGTTTATGGAAATTTATTAGGTAGTTTGGGAGATGTTTTCTCTCTCTTTCATATGGAGGTAGGCATCGTGGTAGGTGAGACACATTCTTATATGAGAGGGAAAAAATATACTTTCAAAGTATCCAATAATAACCCGTTATTTATTACAATGCATATAATTTAAGGATTATTTATGGTCAATGTCATAATTAACTTGGCATTTTACTTCTATCCAAAAAAATAATAATTAAAAAAATAAAAATAAAAACTTGGCATTTTACTTGTTCTCTTTCTTGAGTCTCTGCTAGGTTATTCACTAGCTTTGCTTCTTTATTTGCATTGACAAACCAATTGATAAGCAGACATATGTTCTTGAGATAGCACTTAATTTTATCATGTATTGGCAGGAGCTCTTTTCTGGTGGTACAGACACTATTAGTTCAACAATTGAATGGGCAATGGCAGAACTAATTAAGAATCCAGAATCCATGAAAAAAGTTCAAGAAGAACTTGTGAGAGAAATCAAACAAGATGTGGTAAAGGAATTCCACCTACCTCAGCTAAACTATCTACAGGCATCTGTTAAAGAAACCCTTAGGTTGCACCCTCCTGCACCATTACTACTACCTCACCGTGCTATTGAATCATACCAAGTGACAAGCTACACTATTCCAAAGGATTCTCAAGTTCTAGTGAATGTTTGGGCAATTGAGTGAGACCCCATGTACTGGGAAGACCCTTTAGTGTTCAAACCAGAGCGCTTCCTCAACTCAACTCTGGATTTCAAAGGGAATGATTTTGAATTTTTACCCTTCAGTGCAGGAAGGAGAATCTACCCTGGTCTACCAATGGCTGCGAAAGTAGTACCCTTAGTTCTTGCTTCATTAATTCATAACTTTGATTGGTCTCTTCCTCATGGATATGATCCTAAGAAACTAGACATGAGTGAGAAATTTGGTGTAACTTTGCAGAAAGAACAGCCTTTATACCTCATTCCTAAAGTTAGAAAGTAAAGAAAACTATCATTCCAGTTTCTTCATCATGTGTACTCTTCAACTTTCTCTGGTAATAAACATGTAGTCTATGTGACTTGGGTCATATGTTACTAAGTTATCATTTGACTGTATCTCTATAAAGCTGGTTTATTTTTTTTCAAGCTCTTTAAAAGTTGAAAATTAATTTAGGTTTTCAATGTGATTGCCTTAATGCACCACCTTATTTAAGGTTGTAAATGAACCAAACCGATTATGAACAACTCGGGCTCAACTTGATAAAAAGCTTGTTCATATTTGTTTGTTTATAAATAAGCCAAAATTTTTTTTCTTTGAGAAACAAAAGCTTGATACATAACAATTCAAGAAAATGCTCATTTATAAGTTTATATGTGTTAACTGAATATACTCATTAGAGCACCCACAGAAAATGCTAAATATTTGGCACATATCCCACACCAAACACCAAAAACTCATTTTATCAGATGTGCCAAATCTCAAAAATTTTGCCACATGTGAACAATACCGTTGCAAATTTGCAACAGTACGAACGAAGAATGGTATAATTTTTATTGTTTTTTTATTCTATTTTCTCTCTCCTCTCTCTTCAGTTTATTCTTTTCTCTTCTCTCTCATCTCTCTTCTCTCTCACCTCTGTTTTCTCTCCTCTGTTCTCTACGAAGAATGGTATAAATTTGCACCGGTTCTCTTCTCTCTCACGTCATCGCCGATCCATCATCGCCAATCTCTCACAGGATGCATTTTGCATTGTCATCGCCAATCTCTCTGGGCATCGTCATCGTCATCGCCAATCGGAATCGACGTGGGCATCGACGTTGAGGTGAGATCGGAGTGTTCGTCACGATCGTGGGCATCGACGTTGAGATCTTGATCGTGGGCATCGACGTTAAGGTGAGGTGAGATCTTGATCGTGGGTTGCCGGTGCTAGTGCGTTTTGGTTGCTGGTGCAAGTGGATTCATGGCTTTGGGTTGGCAGTGCTAGTAGTTTCGTGGGTTTTTTTTGCCTAGGTTTTGGTTGTGTTTTCTAGATTTGAGTTGCTGTGCTAGTGGGTGTTTCTCTGTTTTTAATGGGTTTTGTGGTGGATTGTTGATGACGGTGGTTGTGGTGGTGGTTTTGTCTTCAATTTTTTGTTTTGCAATGGATTGTGGCTGCCACAATGGTGGTGGTAGTGGCGGCGGCGGCACTGCTATGGATGTTATTTATTGGGTTAGATATATTATTTTATTGTGTTATTTATATTATTTTAATGTGTAGTAAATATTATTTTAATGTATAGAATTGAATGATAAAACATCTGATAAATGGGATGTTGTAAAATGATGTGATAAAATAATAAAGTAGGTCTATGGTGTGGATGCTCTTACACATATCTTAATAATGACATAGCTAACATAGGACCACTACCCATTACCTTAATTTGGGTTTGGCTTACCTTTAGTACTTTTTTAACTAGAATATTCTTTTATTTTAATGAGAAACTACCACATCACCTACTAACTAAATAAAATGTGGAGATTAAAGCCCACTACCCCTTACTATTACGTATTTAAAACAAAATGAGATCTCCAGTTAAAAAAATACGGGAGGTAAGCTAAACCCGTTTTTCTTTCCCTCTAAATTGACCAAAAACCATTTTAGACTATAGTTACATTTAAAAATAAATAAATTAATTAGTGGGCCATATATGATCCTTCCTTAACTATCAATTATCTAAAGTAAAGTTATGAAACATGTTACTATATTCTCATTCATAATAGTTACAAACAAGTATTTTTCTAATTCATCACCATCTAACGTGAATGTAAAAATTGTATTTTAAACAATTTCTGAAACTATAAACAAGGAATGATGAATGAATGAATTTAATTATGTAAATTTTTAATTTGAATAATGGCTAACCATTAGTAGGACTAGATGCATTATAAAATGAGTATGCTATTTTTTTTTTCTCTTAATTTTAGAGATTTAAGCATTTAATAATATAATTTTTTTAGATCTCAAACTCAAAATCTTGACTTGAGCTCAAGTTTGAGCTTGATATTAAGCTTGACCTTGGCTTGACTAATTAATCAAGCCAAGCCAAGCTCAAGCTTTTTGGCTTTCTCATGAGTTCAAGCTCAAACACTATTTTTAAACTTGTCACGAGCTCGAGCCATGCTTGAACATGTATTACTGAACAAAGTTCGGCTCACTTACAGCCCTACTCATGAGATCCTTATGCCCATAGTTCCTGCATAATAAAAACAAGTCTGAAGCTACACTGCAAACAATGCTAATATACTGCTAAAATAATTCCCATCAACACCTATTATGCTATTGGATAGACTGTGCATAATGTGAATGAATTTTGCATCACATTTTCACTAATACAATTTTCCTTTTACTCCCCTTCTTGTCTATCTAAAATACTCATTTTAAGAGGTCTTGTGAGAACCATAGCAATTAGGTAGAATTTAGAAACTGAACTGCAAACAACCTTGAACCTCATGTAACATCAAACTAACTCAAACCTAGATAGCACATAGCCATTAACTACTGAATTTTTTATTTTATTTTTATTTTTTGATAATTAAAAAGAAAAATATTCACCTATTAACAATGGTGGATTGAAGAATAATAAGTTATAACTAAACACAAATCAATGAAATCATATCATATCATATATAACAGCCCAGTTTCTGACTACGTACATGGTTCATGAGTAACCCTCCAAGTCCAACAAATACAATAGAATGGAAAATGACTAGCAAAAAATTTTAACTTATTAAAGAATAAACACAAATTGACTCCAACTACTAGCGTCTGGAATCTAGGCCTATTTGGTAATGTTGTTTAAACAACAAAAATTGACTCCAACTACTAGCATCTGGATTCTAGGCTTGTTTGGTAATATTGTTTAAACAAAAGTTTTTGTTGATTAAACAGTACTGATAATTCCTTGGAAATCAGTAGGTTGATAATCCTCGAATGTTGACGATCTTAGGGCTTAATCCTGAAAACAAATACTAAGTCAGAGGGGACCGGTCAAAAGTCCTCCAATGATGAAGTCAATGAATTTGAAATTCCCCGTAAGAAGGAAAATGATTTCTAAAAATAAATGTCTCAGTGGTCCCTTACCTTCTCACCAAAGAATGCTTATATAGCATGTGTGAATGTGGTTATTTGTTTAATAATCGTTCCTATTATCGAGGAGTCCAGAGGATTTGGAGGTAACTTCCATAACTACCATGGAAGTTACCTCAGTCGAACTTCTGTTCCATAGTAGTTAATGGAAAACTTGGCACATAGTAGTCCAACCTAATGAACTCGTCCCTCCTTAATTAAGGACGGACGAGTTTGTTAGGGAAGACTGCCTTGTGTATTTATTTTTTTTCCAAGTTCCGTGTAAAGCTTGTCCATCCAAATGATTATAAGGATGGACAGGCTTCTCATGGGATCTCGTCTGTCCAAAGACGAACGAGGTTATCAAGGACGCCCAGGATGATCACCTTATGTTTGGTTCGTCTTGACTGGTCCTTGAATGGACGAGCCATATGGACGAGTCTAGGAGTTGGTGCTTTTTTTGTAACACCATCAGTTGCCCCCTAGTCCATATGGATCGTCCAACAAATTGGGTGACTTTTTGACACGTCCTTGAACGTACATAATTGCTGTCAATAGACCAATGCGCCACGCATCACTTTTTTATTGGCGATTAGTCTTGTCGATTTAGTTTTTCAAGGTAGGTGCCGCGTGTCATTCTCATATTGGTGGCGTCATTTCATATGCCTTGTTGGGTTTCCTATAAATAATAGAATTCCTCCCCTACCTTCTCACACTTCCAGAAATTTCCTTCCTGACATTCCTCGTCTAAAGCCTCATCTAGAAGCTCCTCCGCGTCTTGAGTCCTCTTCCATCTAGAGCCAGGTATTCTCCTTTTTCTCATCTTTAGGTTTTAAGTTTCCAAAAATGTCTGAGGTTCTTTCTTCATCTAGCAATAGCATAGAAAAAGAAATAGACGAGTATCATGACGATACCAGTTATAGTGGTTCTAGTGGTAGTAACCATAGTAGTGAGGGGAGTTCTACGGACGAGGGATATACTTCAGGTGTGCCTGGGCTCCCTATAGAAGTTATCCAGGAACAGCTTAGGAAGGCTTTTGGTTCTCAGGCCGGTTCCCCGTCTAATGTCCCTCCCTCTGATCTGATAGACGAGGTGGAAAGCGTCTACAGCTATGCAGTGGATATTCATTCCAAGACGAGCGAATGGAGACTCAATAATCTTAAAATCTGGTATCAAATCTCAGACGAGTTTAACCCTAGTTTGCCCGTCCGTGGAGAATGGTGCTGTAACCTTCGTTTTGGAATAGGCGTCTATGAAGCTTACTTCTTAGGTGGTCTTAGGTTGTCGTTAAATGCATTCGCTAGACAGTTGTTAATGAGACTAGGTTTAGGTGTATGTCAGTTTAATCCTAATGCATGGAGATTAATTATTTCCATGCAAATTTTGTGGAGGGAAGTGTTTGGTGGGAACCGTCCTCTCACTGTGGACGAGTTTCTTTATTGTTATAAGCCCTCCGAAATAAATCAATCCAATGGTTTTTACCAATTCACAGCTAGGGGTAATGATTGTAGGTTAATCAAATCCCTAGCTTCGTCTGACAGGAATTGGAAGACGGAGTTTATCTTCGTCTCTGGTTTTTGGGCAGGGAACCCTGTGGACGTTGGCAGGGATCCTTTTACTCCTTACACTGGGGACTTAAGGAACCTTCGTCCTAAAGGTACGTCCCTCCCCATTTTACTTTTCTTTCTCTTTATTTCATTTTTTTGTTTGTACTTACAATTTTTATTCACTTACTGTTTTACAGTTGTTAAATGTCTGTCTTTGAGAAAGTTTTTTCGTGACCGCGTCCACAGGGCTCGTCTACACGTCGATAGGAGTTTTCACTCTCTAGTCACTCTTCGACGTCTTACCAAGTGGGGGCTTGGTCCTGAGCCGTCAGACGAGGCTATTGCTCACGAAGTTACTGTACACAGAAGTGAGTTTCTACTTATTGGCTATTTGAATATACTATGTTGCGTATTTCAAACCTATTTACTCCATTTTGCTTATTGTTGTAACTATTACTTGTTTTAGGAATGTCTACAATGAAGGAAAACAAAGGAAAAGAAGTTGTGGGTGACGGGAGGCGTCCTGAGGTTCAGCCTTAAACTCGTCCATCAACTGGGGATAAAAGAAAAACCTTACCCAAGAACCTTGATTTGGGAAGCCTTCCCAGTCGTTAAGGCAAAAAGGCCAAACATGGTTCATCCCAAGTAGTTAAGTCCAGCCTCCCTTCGTCCTAGCCGTCCGTCCAGATTTTTTATGTGAACTCGTCCACACCAATTGTGACGTCTAAGACTCCTCCGTCTAAAATGACTGCGCCTGCCTCGTCCCAGCCTTATGAAAAGATTCCTACAAATATCATCGAGAATGAAGATTTAGCTTGGGAGCGTTTTCAGATGGTTGTTTTGGATGAGGACATAAACACTTGCTATGACATGTCCTTAAAGGAATTTGAACATTCTGGCGTTCACAACCTCTTTAAGGTACATCTGTATTTGTACTTCGTCTTTGTTCAAATAATTTTTCCTTGTCTAACCACCTTTTGTTTTTTACCATTTCATAGGCCATGTCAAAATTTATCGCGGCGTCCAGGCAGGCCACAGGACTGGATAAGACAAGGATTTTGCTAGAGACAAGGATTCAAGAGGTGAATGAGGAATCCAAGAAATGGGCTAAGGTGGCTGCTCAGGCTAAGGAGAAGACAACAGAGCTCCAAAAATTGATTGAAGAGTTGAAGACTGATGCAGCGGAGAAAGGAACTCATCTTGACCATTTACAGAAGAAAAATAACAAGCTGAGTGTTCTTTTGTCCAAGGCTAAAGAGGATGCAATGACTGGATTCAAGGCATCCAAGCAATACACTGATCTTCTGGACGCCAATTATGCAACAGGTTTTGAGGATTTCAGAGCGAAGGCTATAGAAAACTTCCCAAAAGTAGACTTTAGCTCTATTAAGCTTAACTTGACTGCTACTACCAGCTCTCTGCTTCAAGCCAGATTTGAGGACGTTAATGTTGAAGACGATGCTACAACTATGCCTACCAAGGACGACCCCAAAGTAAATGCCCCCTCTACTAAAAGACAAGACTCTTACACTTAGAGCAATCCTTGTATTTCTTTTCTTTTATTTCGGTTTTTGTTTGGTCCTTAGTTTTTGGACCTTTTTATGTAACCAAAATACATTTTCCTCGTCCATGGTTTTAGGACGAGGTTTTAAACAATCATTTCAGTTTATTTTGACCTAACAAGGGTTTTTAGACGTAGGATGTCCACCCTTTGGTTAATGAATGAAAGTTTATTTTCACTGTATGGACGAATACTGTACATTTTGTTAATGTAACTCGTCTTTGTGGGTAGTATTTTTCATTCAACTTTATTCTTCCTTAGACTTGTAAGTTGGTTTTACATTCTACCCAGTTTTTTTTTTTTTTTTTTTTTTTTTTGCCTAACTTTTCACTCATCCAAAGATTGGATTATTTTAGTTGGCTTTTTATTCCCATCCTTAATGTGGACGAATATGTTTTATAAAACTTTTCCTCATCCATAGCTTAGACGTGCATGCCTAAGTTTTTTCCTTGTTTTACTCGGGAAAACTTATAAACGTTACATCTCTGCGTCCAGAGAATTTACTTGTCTTGAATCTTTTAGCCCCTTGTGAGTAGACTTGAACGAAAATTTCATGGAGATTTGAAATTCACACAACATTTTGTATAAGTACAAACTAATGCACATTTTGTATAAGTACATTGTTCACAGATAAGGCACATACATGCTAATGCCTTTTTATTTAATAAGTACAAACTCCATAACTTCATCCATAATCACAACATAAATAACCATAACATAAATAATAAAGCAGCAGCTTTAAACACAAACAGCATCAAACATAAGTAGAACGTAAGTAGACAAACAAGCTCCGAGCTCGTCCATAGTAATACTTGTCCAGGCTTGCTTTTATTGATAGTACCCCCTTAGGTGTTCCACATTCCAAGGATGCTCCAATTTTCTCCCGTCCAGGGCCTCCAAGTAGTAAGATCCTTGCATTTTACAATTGATAATTATGTAGGGTCCTTCCCAATTAAGGCCCAATTTCCCATGAGCTGGGTTTTTGGTTGCCAAAGAGACCTTTTTCAGGACGAGATCTCCTATGTTGAAACACCTTGGTTTCACCATTGCATCATGTTTTCTAACCATGAGGTTTTTGTACTTTGTTATCCTGTACTCTGCATCTGTCCTTACCTCGTCTATTCGATCAAGGTTCAAGCGAAGTTGCTCTTCATTATCCTTATCTTGATACGTCATCACCCTGTGATTGGCCATGTGCACCTTTACAGGTATGACTGTTTTGCTTCCATATGCTAGCTTGAAAGGAGTTTCCCCCGTAGGGGTTCTCACTGTCGTCTTGTACGCCCATAAAACACCTGGTAACTCATCTGGCCATACTCCTTTTGCCCCCTCAAGCCGAGTCTTAATGATTTTCAACAAGGATCGGTTTGCCACTTTAGCCTGATCGTTTGCTTGGGGATGGCAGGTGAGGAGTAATGATTTTGAATTTCGAAGTGTGCATAAAAGTCCCTGAAAAGTGTATTGTCAAATTGTCGTCTGTTATCAGAAACCAACACCTTGGGCACTCCAAATCTGCATACAATGTTCTTCCACACGAAATTTTTAACATCTTGTTGTGTGATACTTGCTAATGGTTCAGCCTCCACCCATTTGGTGAAATAATCAATGCCCACCACTAGAAACTTCATATGCCTTGTACCCAGTGAAAAGAGACCCAAAATGTCTAGTCCCCATTATGCAAAGGGCCACGGTGCCTTAATCGGTGTGAGGTACTCTAATGGTTGTCTGGGGACATTACTAAATCGTTGGCATTGGTCACATACTTTGACATAAGCTTTTGCATCTGCTTGGAAAGTTGGTCAATAGTACCCTGCACAGACGACTTTGTGGATGAGTGATCTGGCTCCCGAATGATTTCCACAAGCTCTTTCATGTACTTCCCGTAGCACATAATTCGCCTTGTCCGGAGCTAGACACCTGAGATAAGGTTGAGAAAAGCCTCTCTTGTATAGAACTTTGTCCATAAGGACATACCTGGCCGCTCTAACCCTGAGTTTTCTGGCTTCATCCTTCCCTTCTGGAAGCTTACCGTCCTTCAAGTACGATACTATTGGAGTCATCCAATTTTCTTTGTTCTCTATTTGCTACACTTCCGAGAGATCTATACTTGGGATGTACTGAACTTCATCGAACTTGTCTGTGGCTCTAGTTGCTGAGGCTTCCTTCGCTAAAGTATCCGCTTCCATGTTCTCCTCCCTTGGGATTTGAACGAAGTCAACTTCCTTGAATTTCTTCACGAAGCGTAACACTTTTTCTAAGTATTTTTTCATTCGTCCTTCCTTTGCCTCATACGTCCCATTTATTTGGCCCATGATCAACTGAGAATCTCCCAAGATAAGTATTGACTTAGCTTCTACAAACTCAGCCAGTTACAACCCTTTAAGGAGGGCTTCATACTCAACTTCATTGTTGGTTGCTTAGTATTGCAGACGGATCTTATGCTTCAGCTTATCTCCTTCAGGGGATTGTATAACTACTCCTATTCCTCCTACATGTTGCGTGGATGAGCCATCCACATGGACGACCCATTTTTTACTGTCTTCCATTCCTTCTACGTCACCGCAGCTTGGCGTAAATTCTGCTATAAATCTGCCAGGGCCTGAGCATTTATAGCATGCCTTGGTTGGTATCGGATGTCAAACTCACTGAGTTCAACTGCCCACTAGATCAATCGTCCTGTGGCTTCCAACTTGTTCATGGCTTTCTTGAGCGGGTGATCTATCATAACATTGATTACATGGGCTTGGAAGTAGTGCCTCAGCTTCCTGGAAGTCGTGATAAGGGCAAAGGCCAGCTTTTCTATTAGCGGATATCGTCCTTCCGCTCCCCTCAATGCCCTGCTCGTATAGTACACTAGCCTTTGTACTTTTCCTTCCTATCTTATCAATGCTGAGCTCACGGCATGCAAAGTCACTGCCAGGTATAAAAACAATTCTTCTCCCAACACAAACGAACTCAGCAACGGTGCCGTAACGAGGTATGTCTTCAAGTCCTGAAAGGCTCTTTGGCACTCATCCATCCACTCAAATGCTTTCTTTAGAACCTTGAAAAATGGTAAACACTTGTTAGTAGCTTTGGAAACAAACCTGCTGAGGGCAACAACTCGCCCGGTAAGAGACTGGACTTCTTTGATACTCTGCGAAGGCTTCATATCTAGAATTGCTTTAATCTTTTCCGGGTTTGCCTTGATCCCTCTGTGTGAAACCATGAATCCAAGGAATTTTCCTAACGCTACTCCGAAAGCGCATTTGCTGGGATTCAACTTCATATTGTACCGCCTAAGTGTATTAAAGGTTTCTTGCAAGTCGTCCAAATGTTTCCCCTCGTCCCGGCTTTTCACCAACATGTCATACACATAAACTTCTACGTTTCACCCAATCTGAGGACGGAACATGTGGTTGACCAGTTGTTGGTATGTTGCTCTCGCGTTTTTCAAGCCAAAGGACATTACTTCATAACAGAATAAACCTTGACTAATAACAAAGGATGTCTTCTCCTGGTTGACCTCGTCCATCCTTATTTGGTTGTATTCTGAGAAAGCATCCATAAAACATAGTAATTTGTAGCCTACGATAGAATCCACCAACTGATCAATGCGCGGCAATGGATAGCTATCCTTGGGGTAAACCTTGTTTAGATCAGTAAAATCTACACACATCTTTTACTTGCCGTTCGCCTTTTTTACCATTACTACGTTGGCTAACCAATCTGGATAGTACATAAACTTCGTTGCCATCAACTTCTGGACTTCGTCTTTAACAGCATTATCTCTCTCAAGGGCAAATACCCTTTTCTTTTGTCGTACTGGCTTGAAGGAAAGACATACATTTAGACAGTGGGTGATGACACTAGGATCTATACCCGGCATATCCTCATGACTCCAAGCAAACACATCAATATTTTTCTTCAAAAACTGGACAAGGTCCTCCTTAATCTTCCCTTCTAGATCTGCTCCAACCCTGGTACACCTCTTAGGGTTACTTTCATCCAAGGAAATGTCTACCAATGCTTCAGTGGGCTCTGCTACAACTCTTTTTTCTTCAATATTCAGGGTCTGAACTTTCTCGTCCATGGCCAACATGGTCAGGTAACATTCTCTTGCTGTTAGTTGGTCTCTTTGTACTTGTCCCACTCCGTGTTCTGTTGGAAACTTGACTGATAGGTGGTAGGTAGATGTGACAGCCTTCCAACTATTTAAAGTTGGTCTTCCAATTATGGCGTTATAGGAGGATGAACAATCTACCACAAGGAAGTTCACATCCTTGGTGATTTGTCGTGGGTATGCCCCCACTACCACTGATAAGGAAAAAGTACCCACAGATTGTACCTTCATTCCACCAAAACCTACTAGGGGGGAGTTCACTGGACGGAGCTGGTCTCGTCCTAACTTCATCTGTTGGAAAGCTAAATAATACAAAATGTCGGTCGAGCTTCCGTTGTCCACTAGCACTCTTCTGGTTATGTAGTCAGCAATGAGCAAGGTGATGACGATAGCATCATCGTGAGGGTGATGAATTCTCGCGACGTCTTCGTCCGTGAAAGTGATCGCTTGCTCGTTTGTGGACCTTGCCCTTAGTGTTCATCCAAAAAGTTGGACGCTCTGCACCACCTTCAAGTATGCTTTCTTTGACTTAGATGACCGGCCTGTTGAACTTCCCCCTATGATAACCCTTATTTCTCCGAGTGGTGGTCGTGATGATTCTTCTATCTTCCCTTTCAATTTCTCATCCTTATTGTCTCGTCCAATGAAATTTCTCAACTTCCCTTGTCTTATGAGATTTTCGATCTGTTGCTTTAAATCAAAACACTCGTCCGTATCATGCCCATGATCTCTATGAAAGCAACAATACTTGTTCCTATTGTGCTTGTTGGGATCTTCCTTCATTTTCCCCAGCCACTTCAAGGATGGATCATCCTTGATTTACATAAGGACCTGCTCAAGTGACACATTCAATGGGGTATACTGTTGATTCCGCACTGAAGGTCCAGACTTCTCATTATCTCGGTCTTTCCTTTCTTCCGTCCGTCCCTTCTTTGGACGAGGACCCTGCTCGGAATGACGATTGGGGTTTGCTTCTATTCTTTCAGATCTTTTCCTCTTCTTAGCAATGATCGCGTCTTCTGTATTCATAAAATTTTGGGCTAAATGGACGAGTTCGGCCATGGACTGAGGCTCTTTTTCATAGAGTTTATGTATAAACAAGTCCGAATTCACCCCATTATGGATAGCCGCCAATAAAAGCTTGTCATCTACCTCGTCCACACTTAGGGCTTCTATGTTGAAACGAGTGATGAATGACTGCAGGCTCTCATTTTCCCCTTGCTCTATAGTCAACAAGCTGGACAAGGAACGCTTGTGTCTTTGTCCCACAATGAAATTATTAACAAACAACTTGCTCAACTCTTCAAAAGAACTTACAGAATTCAGGAGTATTTTGCTGAACCAGACTCGTGCCTGACCTTTAAGGGTGGTAGGGAAGGCTCTACACATGATTTCATCAGGGACCCCTTGAAGGTGCATTGTTGTCTTGAAAGTAGCAATGTGATCAAACGGGTCACGCGTTCCATCGTATGAATCCAGAGAAGGCATCTTGAATTTTGGAGGTAAGGTGTGGCCATTGATGGAAGCCGTGAAGAGGGAATCAGTTCTATGGACCAAAACTTTTATGGGATTCGCCCTTCTCATGTTCTCTTTCATTTCTTCCATGACTTTCTTCATTTGATCCATCTCTTCTTTCAAGTGTGGTACCATTCATGAAGTGGTGCCTCGTAACTGACTTCCAATTTCAATATTTTCTCTATCATCATGACACTGTGTTTGTCCTCCTCCTTCACGTTCTTCATGTGCCTGCCTTCTTAGATTAATCTCCATTCTTAACTCTTGATTTTGGCGAGTCAACTCCGCCATTGCAGCTACCATAGATTGCACATGTTGGGCAGATGATGTCTACATGACCGGTGCAGATTGGTGATCGCGATGAGGGTTGCTTGAAGCGTCTCTACTTCCCTAATGGCTTAGGCTAGTAGCCCTCGATCTGGTCCGAACCATCAACCTTTTGTCACGGAAAAGAAAAATGCAAAACAATCTCTTCCCACAGACGGCGCCAACGGATAATTCCTTGGAAATCAGTAGATTAATAATCCTCGAACGTTGACGATCTTAAGGCTTAATCCTGAAAACAAATACTAAGTTAGAGGGGACCGGTGGGGACCGATAAAAAGTCCTCCGATGATGAAGTCAATGAATTTGTAATTCCCCGTAAGAAGGAAAATGATTTCTGAAAATAAATTTTTCAGTGGTCCCTTACCTTCTCACCGAAGAATGCTTATATAGCATGTGTGAATGCGGTTATCTGTTTAATAACCATTCCTATTATCGAGGAGTCTGGAGGATTTGGAGGTAACTTCCATAACTGCCATGGAAGTTACCTCAGTCAAACTTCTGTTCCATAGTAGTTAATGGAGAACTTGGCACATAGTAGTCCAACCTAATGAACTCGTCCCTCCTTAATTAAGGACGGACGAGTTTGTTAGGGAAGACTGCCTTGTGTATTTATTTTTTTTCCAAGTTCCGTGTAAAGCTCGTCCATCCAAATGATTATAAGGATGGACAGGCTTCTCATGGGATCTCGTCTGTCCAAAGACGAACGAAGTTATCAAGGACGCCCGGGATGATCACCTCATGTTTGGTTCATCCTAACTGGTCCTTGAATGGACGAGCCATATGGACGAGTCTAGGAGTTGGTGCTTTTTTTGTAACACCATCAAGTACCATAACACATATTTCCCATGGTTTTAAAAACCGAACCGGGCATCAAACCGTTTTTAAAAAAAATTTCGGTTCAACCCCGGTTTTTGCTCGATTTTTGACCGGTTTTTCGGTTTTTGACTGATTGTTGACTGGTTTTAGGAGTTTTAATTGGACCGGACTGACTCTCGATTCCCGGTTGAACCGGCCAGTCCGGTCTAGTTTTTAAAACAGTGATATTTCCACAACAATTTTTCATCAACACATATTTCCACAACACTTAAATAACGTTACTAGAAATCTTTTACCAGACGGGGAATCTGAGCTACAACAACTGAAATCAAGAATGGGATGTATGAAGAAAAGAAAAGCTGCAGCAATCAAGTTGGCTGGGAATAAGAGGATGAACTGACTGCAACATCAATGGGTGCCCATGCAGAGACTGTGTAAAAAGGTGAACCAATGAATGTGATTTGCAGAGAATTGAAAATGGAAGTTGATCAATTATCTTAGAAGCAATGGATTCCGATGATGGGTTTGTAGCACAAACAACAATCTCGTCCTCGTTTACTCCATTTATTGCCAGTTGCCCTGGCTTTGTCACATTCATCAATTCATTGTGACAAGTATATTAGATTTTATTACATCATCAATAAATTTAAATTGATTACAAAATAGCTCTAGATAATTTTTGTATAAACATTGATGATGTCATGGGTTAATAAAATTTGATCTACTCTTCTTCAAATTGGATGAATAGATTTCTAATAACATCAAACTCTAGAGCTTTAGTTTTTATTGTGATTGAATAATGCTTACATTTTTTACATTCCTAAATTTGGCTCAAATGATACGGTTAAGGGATATATGACTTTGGTTTAAGTACTAATATTTCCCCATCATAAATCAAAGAATAAAAATTCTTTATCACAAAATAAGTGTCCCATTTTATATTCCACCAATTACATTATGCTACATTCTGTTTTTATTCCTTACAAAATAACCAAAGTATAAGACAAGGAAAAAAAAAATTTAATTGATGGCATGGCGTTGGTGGAACAGTGGGATAAGAGATTTTTATTGCCAAAAAACTCTTAAGAGAGGCTCATTGCCTTAGTAATGATATTAACACATAGCATATGAGAATCTTTTTAAAACACTTTATCAGGGTTAGTGCATTTATCATAAAGGCAAACTTTAAATATAATTCCTTAGATGTTATAATTTAGGTTTCTCAATTGAATCCAACCTTGTGACGGTTCTAGGAATAGTTTTCAGGGGGTCATTTAAATTTGTGTTGAACAAGTTGACAAGAACTTCTCTGTAGATAATATTTTATTATTTCATCTTAATCAATAGTGAAGATAAGATTAGATATTTTCTTGTAACCTATAATCCAAAGGAAGATTTTTCAAGTTAACAAAAGTTTTGTTAGAAGATAAATCTTAGGTAGGATATAAATCTTGTGATACATTGATTTCCTTATCAGAAATTTAGGAAGAGAATAAATGATAAACTATAAGTTCATTGGACATATTTCTTCTTATTATAATGAAGATATTAATCATTGTTGCTAAGATTAAATCTTGGAAATCATCTATTGTCTCTTACTGTAATACGTTATTAATTATTGTTGCTAAGTGATTTTTAATTATTATTTCTTAGAATACTTAATTTATTATTTATTAGTTATTGTTTTTACTCTTTTCAATTCTTTTATTTAATTATTCAACTCAACTTTGGCAACTTATTGGTTTTTGTAATTCATTAAGAAGAATTTTTGTTGTGTGATTTTTTGCATTACTCTATTAAGAATTCTTTTTTTTTTTTTTTTTTTTGAGAAAGCTATTAAGAATTCAATAAAACAATACAATCATTAAAAAAAAAAATTTGTCATCACTTCCCACTGTCCCACACCCTACTTCTATTATCTCACACTTAATTGTCTTTAAGTGTTTACACTTTACTACCCACTTAATTTTCTTTTTTGATTTAAGATAAATAAATTACTAATTTTTTTTGTTGGACATTTTCTTCTAGATTTTAGATCAAATTGGTTTGTTGTTAGTTTTTTTTTTTTTTTTTTTTCTTTTTTTTTGGGTGGTGGTGGGGTTTTGTTCTACAAATGCCAAGGTAAAGGTTAGTCTTGAATTGGTTCGTTGTTGGGCTCAAGGTTTAAAGTTTTATTTTAGTTGGTCAAAATAAAAAATTAGAAAAAAATAAATAAATTATATTTTTTGGGTCAAAAGTCAAGGGATTTATTTGAACCCCAGAAACAATGTGGTGCCGCCACTAACCCAACCACACGATTGTATTGACTTAAAACACTTTTTTTTTTTTTTTTTTAAGTGTTATCTTTTTTCAATAACAACTGAATTTAACAATACATTTCATTGATCGATATAGCCACAGCCACATGGTTAAATTGAATTGAAGAACCTAAGTTAGGAACCTAAATATATGTATAAACAGAAACAGTCTCTACAGCAACATGCATGTTGTGCATCCACGCTTTAGGATGGGCTGGATCGTCTGGATGAATATGTTTTATTTTTAAAGGAAGCCCAGTTCCGGGTTAAGGCTTCTCTTATGCCATTTTGTGAAAATTTCCTACTCCTTTGGTGCTGGTCTAACTTGTTCTCGTTTGGTTTGACAAAGCTTATATTCCAATGGAAAAACCCGTTAAGACCAAGTCCTCCTAGGCTGAATAAAGATTTCACAACTTTAAGGGAAAAAAAATAAAGAATAAAAATTTCAGATATGTTGACCTGAATAATAAAAATGGTGCTACAGTGTTAAACTGAGAAATTGAAATAATATCCACATTTCCACACAAAACTTCCACTATTGATAGTCAATCAACTTGCATTTTTGGATTGGCATCAACATCTAGACCACCGGGTCAATTTTTTTTTTTAATTTTATTATGCAGTGGTTGAGAGAAATATCACACATATTGACTCCCATTCGTGCCTCATCAGTATCGGAAACCACTTTTTTGATTGCGAAAACCAGCTCTGGTTCATGAAAAACATGGCTCAAACAAGTGGCACAGAAGGAAGCCTTGTTTTGATTCCTATACTTCTTCTACCTCTCCTTTTTCTCCTCCTCGGGCATTTCAAAATTTTATCTTCACCATTCAAGTCCCCTCTAGTTCCACCAGGTCCATATCCATGGCCAATCATAGGCAACATTCTCCAACTGGGAAACAAGCCCCACATCACTCTAACCCACCTTGCACTAAACTATGGTCCACTCATCTCATTGAGGCTTGGAACTACACTCATGGTAGTGGGATCATCACCTGTTGTTGCCAAGGAAATTCTCAAGACACATGATAGAGTCTTATCTGGCCGCCATGTTCCTAGTGTGTTCGCATACATGAGGTCAGAACTCAACAATCTCTCACTTGGATGGTCTCTTGAGTGCAGTGGTCGATGGAAGTTTTTACGTACTCTCTGCCGAGCTGAACTGTTCTCAGGCAAAGCCTTGGAGTCTCAAGCATGTTTACAAGAGAAAAAGGTGATGGACATGGTGGAACTATTAGGCACAATGGAAGGTAAGGTGGTCAATATTGGAGAAGTGATATTTGCTACTGTGTTTAACATGTTAAGTAATGTTCTTTTATCTAGAGATTTTATCAGCTTGAAGGATGAAAGTGTGGGTGGAGTGTTGAAGGAACTCATAAGGAAACTCATGGAGGTGATTTCTGCCCCAGATGTATCCGACTTTTTTCCAATTTTAGGTAGATTTGATCTTCAAGGTCAAAAAAAGAAGACCCTGGACTTAATTGGGAATATCAGTTTTGCATGGGCAGATATCATCGAAGAAAGAAGAGAAAGAAAAGGAAGTGTTGTTTTGCAAGAACAAGACTTCTTGGATGTTATGATTGACAATAATTTTACAGACAAGCAAATCAATCAATTGCTCCTGGTTTGATCTCTCTCTGTCTGTCTCTCTCTCTCTCTCTCTCTATATATATATATATATATATCTGTGTGTGTGTGAAATTAGGAGATGAACTTAACCCAAAAAAAAGAAAAAGAAATTAGGAGATGAACAAGCTCAAGAGCTGGAAGTGCATTTCTTGGGCTCATGTTTACAAACTTGATTCAAGTTAGCCAAGCTGAGCTCGTAAAAAATAGTATTTGGCTCAGAGGGAGGATGCATAAGCAAGGTGCTTGAGATAACTTCTCCCACTTCCAAGTATCAGGACACATTGAGTCCTTGATTTTGGTCTCTATTTTAACATCTTCTCCAATTTGTTTGTTAGAGTGCACATAATTTAGGGACTTTATACGGTCAAATCATAATTAGGCATTTTACTTATATGGGGTCAATATCATAATTAGGAATTTGACAGACCAATTTATAAGCATGCTTGTTCTTGAGATTTTTATCATGTATGCAGGAGCTCTTCTCTGCTGGTACAGAAACTAGTAGTTCAACAATTGTATGGGCAATGGCAGAACTAATAAAGAATCTAGAATCCATGAAAAAAGTTCGAGAAGAACTTGCGAGAGAAATCAAACAAGATGTGGTAAAGGAATTCCACCTTCCTCAGCTAAACTATCTACAGGCATCTGTTAAAGAAACGCTTAGGCTGCACCCTCCTGCACCACTACTACTTCCACACCGTGCTATTGAATCATACCAAGTGACAAGCTACACTATTCCAAAGGATTCTCAAGTTCTAGTGAATGTTTGGGCAATTGGACGGGACCCCCTGTACTGGGAAGACCCTCTAGTGTTCAAACCAGAGCGCTTCCTCAACTCAGCACTGGATTTCAAAGGGAATGATTTTGAATTTTTACCCTTCAGTGCAGGAAGGAGAATCTGCCCTGGTTTACCAATGGCTGCGAAAGTAGTACCCTTAGTTCTTGCTTCATTAATTCACTTCTTTGATTGGTCTCTTCCTCATGGATATGATCCTGAGAAGCTAGACATGAGCGAGAAATTTGGTGCAACTTTGAAGAAAGAACAGCCTTTATACCTCATTCCAAAAGTTAGAAAGTAAAGAAAACTATCATTCCAGTTTCCTCATCATGTGTACTCTTCAACTTAGTTTCTGGTAATAAACATGTAGTCTATGTGATTTGGGTCATATGTTACTAAGTTTTTATTTGGCTTTATCTATATAAAGCTGGTTTATTTTGCTTCCAGTGCTTTAAAGTTAAAAATTAGTTTCTGGTTTCAATGAGATTGCCTTATTGCACGACCTCATGAGATCTATGTCAATAGTTCTTGTATACTAAGAACAGGTCTGAAGCCGCACTGCAAACAATGATAATATACTGCCCAAATAATTCCCATCAGCAGCTATTATGTGAATAATTTTTGTATCACATTTTCACTTCTACAATATTTCTTTTTAGCGCCCTCTCTGAATCACTCATTTTAAGAGGTGTAAAAAGAAAAATAGTCACCTATTATTGGATGAAGGATTGAAGAATAAGTTATAACTAAAGACAAATCAATGAAATCATATCATATATATAACAAATCCAGTTTCTGACAACATGGTTCATGAGTAACCCTCCAACAAAGACAATAGAATGAAAAATGACTAACAAAGAATTTCAGCTTACATAAAGAATTAAAGAATAAACACAAATTGACTCCAAATACTAGTGTCTGAAATCTAGGAATCAGACCTGCAACAACTGAAATCAGTATCGACCTACTGTATTCATACAAATAATTCTGACACTATGGACTGACAATCTTATCTGCAACAAAAGAATGAAAGAATGATGACAGGTTTCCTACCTACAAAGAATTCTGTATCCCTCCCTTTCTGTATGCAAGAACGGAATGAAATGTAATGTAATGTATGAAGAAAAGAAAACCTGCAGCAATCAAGTTGGATGGGAATAAGAGGATGAACTGCCTGCAACATCAATGGGCACCCATGCCGAGACTGTGTAAAGAGGCTGATCTAGCCAACCTAAAGTAAGTGCCACTCCATCTTGCCCTTGCTTCTTAACACTAAAGTTCTCACAAGAGTACATCTTCAACAGCATTTGGCTCTGAAGCATTTCCCTCTCAGTAATTCCCAAGCATCGAAATCCTCCTTGCTCTATCAACTTCCTCCACTTCTCAAACCTCTCATGCCTCTCAAACCTGTCCCTTCCTTCACAAGCAACAATGTTCCTAATTTCGCGCCCAAATATCTCCTCTATCTTTAGCCTCACCGAGCTGTCCAAGGGAAGGCTAGAACCAATAGAGTCAAATATGGCAGAGTAGTATTTCAGTGAATTGGAAACTCTTGTTTCCAACCTGGGGTCATTGTGTTCAGCTTCTTGCTCTGCCATAAGGACTATTGTGGGGTTTGTGCTTCGAATCAGTCCCAAAAAGTCCCTGAGTGCTCCTCCAGTTCCATCATAGAGCGTCTTGTGCATTTGGAAAATACAATTCACAGCCACACTCTCTTGCTCCTTCACATGAAGCATCCACAGCCTCACATCTTCCAGCCTGTCCACTACCGGATGAAACTCGAAAGGCAGGTTCAATGCCTCAGCAAATCCAGCAAGCCTATCTCCTGTTTCATTTAGTTCTTGCTTGGACTCACCAATACCCGTGATTCTAATATGGCTTGGAGGATTAGTCCTAGAAGCTAAGCTCTGGAACAAACTAGGCCACTGAAGCCCTTGCTTAATGTCGAAATCTATAATGTGAACCCTGTCTTTTCCTTCAAAAGCCCTCAACAATATCTCATTTGAAGTGAAATGAAGAAACTTCGGAATTGGGCTCACCTGGTTTAAAAGCCTTAATGCAGTTCCAGATTCATCATCCACCCGATCAAGCTCCCGAGGTGCATTAATATGGAAAAATTGAGGCCAAAGCCTTGTGACTCGTATTGCTAAAGCTTCAGTATAATAAGTAGACAAACGGCTTATAGGGCTTCCTTTTGGCGAAGCAAGCTCACCCAATTTAGCTATAAAATGGTGAATAGCTGCAGTATTCCTTACTCCAATTGCTTCAACACAAGCTGCAAGTAAGCTGACAAGCTCAAACCCCTGGTGCTCCACTTGGTTGTTGTTCTCCTCCTCCCTAGCCTCCACTTCATTGCCCCCATATGAATAAGGATTCCTATTAGACCCATTTCCCACTTCTTGTTCTGAGACATTCTCATGTAACCTAAGGCCCAAGCTTTGGCTCTCTGATGAAGTACTCGAACCTGAGGCTTCCTTCACTGGCCCATGGCTTGTCTCACCATCCTTCTCACCAAGGTCTGTGACTGTAATCTCAGTCACAACTGAGTTCACCCAAGGATTGTTTGACAAAGGTTGTTGAATCACTTCACCAGGCACATAACAAACCCTCTCTTCATCCCCTGAACATGTCAGAGTAAAAGGAACTTGAGGGGGGTTAATAAGGCCTGTGAAGCTTCGCGACACCTCAAAACTTGGTTGAAACCAAAAGTTCCCAGCACCCAATTGACCTAAACTCAAACTATCACCTCCACCTTCATTGCTTTTCCCATTGTCACTGCTACCTCTTTTCCTCTTGGCCCTGCTAATGCATGACTCGTCAACTGATCCTTGCTCCGCAAACCTCTTCTTCTTCAAGCTCTTTCCTTTCTCCCCCCAAAACTCATCCTTAATCTCTCTCTTCGCAGCTTCAATAAATGCAGTCTGAGCATTGGTTGTTTGAGCACTTGTAGCCAAAGGAGGAAGCCGGATGTTCTGCTTAAGGGAACAAGTGCTGGTCTTGGATTCAATCGGCTTCTCAACCGAGAGCCCAACCGGCCTAATGGGCTGCGAGCGTGAAGTGTCTTTGCGAGAGAAAGTACATGGTAAGTCCAATCTCTGTGTGCTCATTGAAGGCAGCTGGAAATGGCAAGCTTGGAACTGCGCAGGTGCTTCACTCCTCAATCTATGCCTCGGTGACAGCAATGTGGAACTAGAACACCCAGCCAACATCCTCTCTATAAACTTCCTCTATTTTTTTTTCTTTGTTTTGTTAACTTCAAATTCACTCACCCTATATGTGTTTGCTTTCTATTTCTCTCTCACTATCTCTCTTTGTTTCTATAAATTTGTTTTTTGAAGAATGAAATAATTGGGTTTTTTTTTCCTGTACGAATTCTATGGATTTATATGAAACTCTTGAGTGTATATTTTGAAAAGAGAAATTCAGAGAGACAGACTATATGTGAGTGTGTGAATTTTTAAGAAATAAAAACAATAGGAATCCGATGAAAAACCAAAGCTTTCACAAATTCGAGTGTTCCTATATAAAATATATATATGAGAGTATGCAATGAATAACACAAGTATAGAATATGCAAGTACCCCACCCCCAAAAGAATGAAAGAATTGATAAACTAATTTAAAGACCTACCAGAAAATGATCATCGGATTCCAAAATGTTCAGAAAAAACTCATTGGGAAAAGCTATGATTTTTCTTCTCAACGGAACTCACAATATGAAGGGAAATATAGAAACATACTTGCTCATGGATGAAATCCTGAGAAATTATGAGACCCAGTTCGGCATTTGAAAAAACCATGAAGTACACCATAGCTAGAACTGAATGAGAATCAAAACCCAGAATTCCAAGCTCTGAAAAGACCCTTTAAACATGCATGGAGAAGAAGAAGAAGTTATTAACAGCACAAATACAGACCTCTCAGCAGCACTCAGTACCCAAAAAAACCATAACCAATAAGACACCTGTGCTTTTATATACTGACAACCCACCTTTCTTCTACTATATCCTACACACTTGCTCTACCACTATACAGCAATAACTACTAGTAGCACTACCGCTGCCATGGCCGTCTCTATCGTTTGCTTTTCTTTCTGTGTTTGTAAATGACTACTGATTTGATTTTACCAGCATTGATGGACAAAAGGAAAGAAAAAAATGATGGTTGCGTGAAAAGGATGTTGGAGGAAACTTCGTTTTGTGGCCGTTGGATAGAGAGATCACACGGTGAAGAGTGAGAGTCTATATGACCGTTGGAGGGTTGTCGGTGAAATATGACCGTTGGGGGGAGGGGAGAGAGAGAGAGAGAGAGAGAGAGAGGGGTGTGTTTAGTGTGTACGGACAGTAAGGGTTCTTGGAATTTTATTCCTCTTTTGGGTTCAAGACTTGTTGGTGTTTTTGGGGTATCTTACTGTCTTTGGTGTCAGTCACGTGGCCCACACGTGCTTGTTCCCCCAACTTGACCGTTGGGTTTACATCATCGTTTGGCTTTTTGTTTATTATTATTTTTTATTTTTTTTAAATCTTTAGGGGGGATTTTCATGGCTAAAGATAAGCTAAGGACACGTGGTCGATAACAAACCGCCATTAAAGATTTTACCTAACTTTTATAAAAGTGAGTTTTGACAAAATTAGCTTCGGTCCAGTTTTTCTTTTTCTTTTTCTTTTTCTTTGTCAAAATATTTTTTTTATTGTTTTTGTAATTGTTGTTGTAATTGAGTTTTGTACTTCGCTTTAAGCATCTATATTGTGCGGCGTCACTTTCGGCAGGGGATTGATACTATCAAAATTATTGTAATAATTGAGTTTCATACCATAGAAAAAAAAATGCACACGTTAACACGTGACACACGAAGTCTGGGTCTGATATGTGTCAGTGTGATATTATGTAGTGGTGCAAATAAAGCAGTTTTTTTTTTTTTTTTTTGGTAGAAACAAATAAAGCAGTTAACCTATATAAAAAACGTTTTTCAACAAAAAAAAAAAAAAAAAAAAAAAACCTATATAAAAGATAAAGATACATTTCATAAAAGAAAAAACTCATCTAGCACATTTTGATGGTTTTAACAGAAATTTCCTCCATCTGTTGCTTAGATTAGATGCAGATGGTACTATGTATGATCGTGGCATTAGCTCGGTCTCTTTTCTTTCTTTGTATTCTGTTTAGCTTTGAATGAAATATCCTTTTTACCAAAAAAAAAACAGAAATTTCCGGTTTCTCTCTCTATCACATTATTATAACTATAAAATAAAGAGGGAGAGAAGATAAAAAATATTAATTGCTTTAATACCCAAATAAAAAACACACACACACACACACTCAGTAATTGCTCAGAAGAAACGGTCATTTTGCAGTAGCCTTAAAACAATATTCTGGAACCCCATTATATGAGCAAAGCCTAAGCCCTACTAAGGACTAAGGTTCATAGTCTCATAGACTACTACTACTAGCTAACGTTCTTTGACGAAAGTGATCATCCAATTTGATGAGCATGCAAGAATAATAGGTGTTGAGTGGTAATCCGTTGAGCTCGGGCCCACGTGATCTTGAAGAATTTGCCATTATGGGTTGTCACTTGGCAAAGATTTAAAACGAACGGTTATACAAGGACTGAAAATAAATAAAAATGACAAATTACCTTTTGACGACAATGCCAAAGCCAGATGCAATCCATTTTTACATTTAGCTCTCACTCAACCTTTTAACTTATAAGACTTTTAGGGAAGAGAAAAATTAAAAACTATATATATACTAGTTCAAAGTTCAATGGGCGTGAACTAGTAAAAACAAAAAGTCCCAAGGATCCCATAAAAAAAAAAAAAAAAAAAAAAAAGTCCCAAGGAATATAAAAATGGGAACACCATGCATCGGTACTGTCTGTGTCTGTCTATGTACTAGATGTTGGGCTCACATCCAGCAATAAGCATCACCGTCCCAGTCCCACCAAGAGCTTGTTGGGCTAATAAACCCAAATCATACTCTTTGTATATATGTCCCCATGGAACACACAATCTTCCCACAGCCCCACCCAATACTAGATTGTTGGGCTAATAAACCCAAATCATTTTCTTAGTCACAAGTCTCTATCCAGACGTACAACTATAATTTTTCCACAATTTAACTAAATTAGTTATTTCTTTTTTAATAATCCATGCATGGTATTAGAACCATTAACTCACATTCCATCCTATATATTTCTAACATCTAAAGCTCACAAAAAATTGAACAAGTTAACCTTCTCAGCCATGGTAAGTCGCAAAAACAGAACATACCACTGCTGCAATTTTGAAGACAAACACTGACAATGATTGTTCTTCTGCCCATTCTGTTAAGGAATAATTATGTTCTTCTCCTCAAATTTCATGTATTTCACCCAAACACCACAACCAAAATGAAATACCATACTTCGTGTATGACTTCATATTTTAATAGAACAAAATATTCAAGTGACTAGTTTTCTATAATTTTGGAGTTTTTTGCTAAATCAACTCCAAAAACAAGGCTTCTTGTTTGCTGGTCAGCCCAAGTTCATTTAGCGTCAAAGCACTCTCCCCATCACTAAAAGCACGCCTAGGGTATGGCCTCACCTGTACCACCAATGACATTATAACACGCACAATAAGTGACAATTCATATAAAATCATCTTTAATTCATTTTCCAAGATTTCAGCACACATAAACAAGTAGTGAACATTATTTTGCACTACGAGAAAGTAACCATGTATCCAGCATAAACCGCAGTAATTAGAAAGCATAGGGTTCACTCCCAGAACTCAAAAGGCATATAGTATAGTACAGGGTGTACTTACCAGTCTGTAAGTGCCAGGTTTGACCCCTCTGCCAACATCTATGAAATCAAAAAGAAACTGCAAAGCCAACAACGGTGCATGTTCAGCAAAGAGATAAGTAATGGAGCAAAACAATCATGCCGTCACAGAATTTACCTGTAGCTTGTCAGACTTGAGAAATCGGCGTCCATGGCGGCTACCATCTGGCATCCGTACTAGAAGGGTAATAGCACTTTCATCATCCGATGCTGGTTCCTGAGGCAGAGAAGCTTCTTTTGCAGCTAACTGTCTCTCCAACTCCTGACAATAAGAATCATACACAGTGCAGCAATAAACAACTTGGAAAGCAATATTCACTTCAATGTCTTTTTTTTTACATATAAGTAATCACTTCATATTCTTCAACATCCAGAAAATAGCATAAACCAATGGTCAGGTGTAATTTGTTTCTTAAAAAAACTGGGATGTACTGATGAACAAACAAGCAGGGTATGCATATATTGCATTAAAATCCGAATATTGTAAGCACAACATAATGAATAACAGCCTTAAACCATCTGGAAGAAAAAAAGCGGTATTGATAAACTAAACACATTCCTGCTATCTAACATAATTGAAATTAAATTCAAATACATTTATCAACAAGAATAACCTCCCAAACCATAACTTAAACAGAGAACTTCCTATCTTATTAAAAGCTTTTGCTTCTGCAGTCACTTCCTATATGAAAGGAGAACAAAAAATCATAAAATGTATTATTAATTTCAAAGACAAAATCATGTTACTCTTAATAAAGTATAATTCAAATCTCAGTTTACCTACAAAACAAAAATCAGGGTAACCACAGTCAAGTATCATTAATAGACATCTACCAAAACAAAAAAAACAAAAAACAAAAAAAAAACAAAAAAAGATGGTCACATTTCTAGTTAAGTTCACCAAATATACCAGATATTGCTTATTCCAATATATGACACAAACGAAATGGATGTACTCTACCTAAATTACATACACAACCAAAACCAAGTTGTATTACAAAACTCTAACAAAACATAAATAACATTACCTGCTCCTCCTCCAATTTCCTGCGAGATTCTTCCTCTCTTCGTCTTTCTTCTTCACGAGCAGCTTGTCTAGCTGCTTCCTCTTCTAAACGACGAGCTTCAGCTTCCTCCATGGCCTTCAATTCTTTTTCTCTGTCAGCTTGCAAAGCTGCAAGATATTCATCATCCTGCATGGATCAGACAATCATAGAACCAATGAAAGTTCAATCGCATTGCTTTTGGTGGCACAAATTTCAAAACCTTTATTTATAGTCAGGGCCTCAAAGTAAAACCTGTTGTTCCCGTATCAAGCGCTGAGCAGCCAGAGAGGGTGATGGAGGACGAGGTATCCGATGGGGGTAGTGACTTTCAGCATGCATAAGCTGATGAGGTCCATATCCAAAATGATATCCAGTCCCTTCAGGGATTCCACCAAACATGGCAGCCTCCAGCATGACTGCTTCATCATGCTCCTCAGAAGAAATCCCTCCCCACTTCAATTTTGGGGGAAAAAAAGGGTCAAAAACTAGTTGTAGCAAAACATTGAGTAACTATGAATGATAAACTGAAAGCCAGAATTCTTATTTAAGTTTAATAGTAAAACCAATGTTATATTAAGCAAGATACCTCATCAGAAGGGAAGGCATTTCTATTGTGCTGTGGCCGATTACCCACATCCTGTCGTCCAGGACTTGATGGAGGGCTAGCCTCAATTACTTCAACATCGTCAGAGCCAAAAGACACACGCTGGGACCTATGCCTGACAAGAGGTTGCTCCTCCACATCTTCAGCATCCTCTTGGATGGATGAGCTTCCAGGCTCCAACCTAGATTGATCACAATACCCGCATCATATTTCCTCCTCCCAACAGTATAAATCAAATATCATGAATTAAGAAATGGTTCACCCCCATTGTTGCTGGAAGAGAGAATCCATACAAATTGTCAGGGCAAGAAACCATATATTGCCCTATGAGACAATGGATGCTTTCATCCCTCTTTTGTCCTTTCCTTTTCTATGGTTACCTAACATCAATACCAAATTAACTTGACCTGGAATCAGTGTACCAGGTAAAGCCAATTTTAAGTTAAGCTTTAAAAGAATGACTTTTCACTCTTGATGGAACATAATGAATGATTGTTTCAACGCCACCTATAGGCAAAGGGGTGAAAGCCTGACAAAGGCCTAAGCTAAAGTAAGAAAGAAAGTGTGTGAACAACTACTGAGCAGCAACAAAGGACAGATACCTCCCATTCGATGCAGCAAATTCTCTTAGCTCAACCTCAGCTGGCTTAGAAGGCCCCACATTTGAAGCTACAGCAATTTCTCCTTGCTCGCGCAATGCTTTCTCTTGCTGTGCTGTCTGAAATCATTCTACGTTAAAGGGGACCAAGATTCCATTTTAAATTCAAAGACAGAGAGTGTAAAAGAACACACCTTCAGGGACAATGAAACAACATGTGCAAGTTCAGCATCCTCCATGTGAGATTGGCTTTGTGTTGGAACTGGGTCAGTTAATTCCTGCGTCAAGATAGGTATGAATTTAGTACCGACAGAGAACATGGAGGCCATGCTTGGGGGCAGTGAATGTTAGCATCACATACATTGTGTGCACCCTCAACCTCTCGTCTTGAAGCCTCAATGGCAGCTCGAACCATCTCTTCTTCTATGTCATTACTATAGTCAGGCAAATTCTCAAATTCAGGAGCACTTGGCCCAATATTTCTGTCCTGAGAACCATCACCTAGAACATCATCCTTTTGTTCACCCCGCTGTGCAGTTGAGGCAGCTGAAACATCCTCATTGTCTTCATCATCAATTATAACAGTCCCACGAGTATCTGGGACATGTGCATGCACAGTTCCAGTGACATCCTCAATGGTAGGAGCAGGTCCAGAGTGACCGGCTGGCTGATTGTTATCTTTTACCTCTATGGGAATCTCCCTAACCTCTCTCGGATGCGTCACAAAGGGTGCACGGTTTGGAAAATCAGAATCAATATTGAAAAAATTTCTACGGAAGTGTGGATCAAGAAGAGAATATGGATTTGTGTTTATAGGTGCAGAAAGAAGTGGTAAACGAGGTCCCTGTGGCTCAATTTCATCAACATCCATTAAGTCATCTTGTGGAGCAGCAACTGAGGTTTCATGCATGCTGTACATGAAAGGATGAATTTTGGCGTCAATGCTAAGGTAGGAAGCATGAATCATTGCAAAATGCAGTGTGTAATTATTGAAGAACCAAATTTGATACTTTTTTTCTTCTAATGAAAAAAAAGATACTTTTTGAAATGATAAATAACAGGAAATAAAATAACTTACTTTGCTGGTGTGTTTCTATCTCCTTCAGTAAAATGTGCATTCACGGCTTCATTGAGATTGCCGCCATGCTCCTATTTGTAAGCAAGATAACAGATATTGCAGACATGTAAAAATTAAGAACTTAATTGCTAAACAATTAAAGTTAGTCAAGAACTTGGTTGTATAAAACATAAAAGAAACCCGCTAAGAGTGTCCCAAGGACAAGTAGATAGAATGAGCTCATTACTCAATTTGTTATGATACTGGTTAAATATTAAAAATCTCATTCCAGGCTGTGGGAGTAAGTTTCGTTTCTTACTTTCAAGTATTTACAATTATTCGAGTACAGCATACACTAATTGAGTTGCTTTGTAACTATGTTGGTCAAGCACTTGGGGGTAAGGTTGTTTATGAAACACCTCTCCCAGAACCCAGACCCCCGCAAAAGTGGGAGCTTCCTGCACTGGGTACAACACCACTTATGCTTCATAATTTTATTGAGTATATCAATATAACAAGTCATACAAAATACAAATTTAAATCCAACACCATTAGAGGAAACCTTAATTCATTTATCTTCCACCATATGAAATTTTCGTAAGCCCATTTCTTTAATAACACTCAAATGCATAAATCACCATTAAAACGAAATTCATCAAGGACACCTAGGTCAGCCCAATACTAAAAACCAATCAAATATTTTTCTGGCTCCACTCTCTAAAATTGACCAAACTACCTCAAGTCAATTATCATCAACAATAATACCATACCATCCCAATAAACCATAAACACGCAAAAATGTCAAATATAAACAAATTACCAAACTAAATTGCCACGAAATGCAGACAGAAACCCTAATCAAAGTCTGGGCTCAACATTAACGAAAATTTTCAAACACTTATATACGTCAAATTGGGAATCGAATTTTCCAAGCTTAAGAAAAATAAATTTCGATATATCTGACAAAATTAATCCCAAAAAATTCATCGGTAAAACAATTTACAAAATTATAGGGAACAAAAAAAAACCACCTCGAGTTTTTGAACAGCGATGGCTTCCGTCGCGCCTGTGATGTTTATGAAGGTATCGATTGCTTCCTGATTAGGCGTCGCCATTAAAGGTAAGAATTTCTCGGAACTCAGAATTTTTACTGTTTCGGTGACGAATTTTCTTTCGGTTTCTTGGAGAAGAAAGAAAGGAAATGCTTGTACTTTAGGGGAAGGAACTTTATATATGTGTGTAGTGTGGGAGTTAAAAAAAAAAAAATTTGTTAATATGTTTTTTTTTAGGGAAATTGTTAATAATACTATTTAGTTTTTTTTTTTTTTTTTTTTTTGATTGGATAATACTATTTAGTAGTAGGGAGTAGTGAAAAATAGTAAATACTTGTTCTAGATATATGGTAAGGTGAAGCGTGAACGACTGAAAGTGCTTGGGTGCTTCTAGTTGTAACTTGTGAGGTGGTCTCACCTTCTACAATCTTCCATGAAAAAAAATAAATAAATAAAAGGATTTTATGTCATTGATATACATGTAACGATATTGACATGGTGTGTTGATATATGTGTAACGATTGAGGTGGTATTTTGTGTCATGGGAAGTGTGGGACCCACCTCACATGAGTCGGTTATTAAGTATGGAAGAATGTATCAACACACATTCTTAATGCAATGGTCACTCCATAGGTATAAGTGCTTGTGGAGTACGGAAAGAAAAAGGTCGAGGTTCAAGTCATCACGAATGAACTTCACACACATATACACTTAAATTAGGTTGGAATAAAACTTTTATTTTGTATCAAAGATAAAATTATGGAAGAATGTGCATGGCTTGGATTCATAATGATGACACTAAAAATATCGTATCCTTTTATGGAGAGGTGTGCATGAATTGGATTAGATTTAATTGTTAAATTTGAATCCAATCCATTACATGTGTAGAAATCAACCCAACTCAACCTACAAAAGTCGAGTTGGATTGGGTTGGGTCTATGAGTTATGCTTATATGTTTTTGTGCAAGGTAAAAAATAGGTATTCATGAATTATTAAAGCATTTTAAAAAAAAAATTGCAAAATAAAGATGTTCACTTTCATAGTATCACTTTTATGAGCTTATCAAATTGTATGGACTCTCTTATTATTACTCCTATATAAATAATAAAATCCCCTTCTTACCAAAATAATAATAATAATGTACAACTTTCGTGTATGATTTATCTAAAATTGTACAATGTTGTTTAAAATATGAAAATGTGAGTTTGAGATTGATAAACAAACAGGCCCTTAAATTTTGTAGTCCCAATAAATTTGACCAAACACTTATGGCATTTGATAGGATTGAGTGATTGACTCAACCTTGGATACCTTTTATTCCTTTCTCAGATTTCCCAACGTGAGGAAGTGGTTAACCCACATGACTACCAACCCACCACCTCGTCAATTCAAGAACAAAGTTTGGTATTTATTCCATGTCCAAAACAAGCCCCTCCTCATTTTCTATTTTTACTGCCAATGATTTGGGTTTTAATGATCTGACTCTCTATACAAAATCATGCGAGTTTGGTTTATAATTTGTAGTGTGTTTTATTACCAATTAAAATTCCGCACAATAGAACATGGGAATAGAATCATTTCCCCCAAAATGAAAATATCTTGTTTAAATTATTCATCTCTTTTGGTTATCATGTCTATTTTCAATCTCGTTGGCAACATTGAGGAAATAAGCACAGAAAAATGGAATTCCATTCAATCATTTCGTGGTAATTTTTGTTGGTAAATAGGATTGGAAACTAGTTCAGTTGCATATTAAAAGTTCAAGTATGCTCATTTAATTTTATTCCAAACACAAGTTAAGCTAAAACTTATCATCAAATAAGATTAGATATTCAAGCTCGGTTCATTTTCTTGTCAAACAAACTTCTTGATTCATTTTTTTTTCCATATATAATATAATAATGATTAAATTTCTTACCCCTTCACAAATATGAATTTTACAACAAATGAAATCTATATTATCCATAAACTATAAATACTAATTTGATATTATTTAAACTTATTTACAAATTTACACAATCAATTCTTAAGTTTATATAAAATTATAAATACACTTTTAGACAAGTATACAATTAAATCAAGCTCGCATGTTCACAAACATATTATTATGTTTGAACTTGGTTTGTTTGCTAAACAAACTAATACAAATAGGTCTTTTTTTTCCAAATCAAGTTCAAGTTGCTCATAGATAGATTGGTTCATTAACAGCCCTAGTAAGTCTCAATTTGAAATAATTACTAAGTTCACTTGTCCACGTAGGTTGGAGAAAATATATTGCTAAGAAATTTTCAGTTGAAAAGGAGAAAATATTTTGCTAAGAAAATTTTAGTTGAAAAGGTTTTAAATAGAGTTTGTTTTATTTTGAAGCGGTTCTTAGACCATTTAGATCGCTCCAAAAGAACGAAAATAACAAATAATAATTCTAAAAATGATATTTGTCAAACTTGATTATTTGAGTTGATATTTTTAAGAAAGTTAATTCTAAAATCAAAATTCAATCCAATTCAAGATACCTATAGAAAAGATTTTTACCTGATAAGGATCTAGAAATACAAATATGCTTGACTTTATTAGTTATAAGACAATATTATTAGCTTAGATTTCATCAAAAAAAAAAAAAAACCTATTAGCTTAGACCATAATTTTATCCTTAGTGTATGTTTGGATAATGCTAAATAACACTTTTTAGTTGCGTCCCACGTTTTTCAATGGGTCTCGTACAACCCGCAAGTACTTTTTTTTAGCAAAAATAACTTTAAAACTAAGTCTCACGGCACTATTCACAAGTTTAAAAATTATTTTGCTATAGTATTTTCAGTTTTCAGTTTTCAGCAATAAGCAATATCCAAACACACATTTACAATATATATTTTTTAAGAGTTAACAAAATTTTAAAAATTAATATTGATAATGTTAAATTCAGATAGGTGTGTTTATTGTGTATTGTGTATGTATTTCATCTTAAAAAAAAAAAAAAAAAAAATGGAAGTATCAAGTTTGAGTTCATAACCTCTATCTATGCTCTAATAGAACCTTGACCTCATAGCCTCCTTGAGTACTTATATGTTAATTGGCATTCTGAGAGAGAGAGAGAGAGAGAGAGAGGTTTTTGTGGGGTATAAGAATTTAAATAAGGCATTTGTCCCACATGTCATACCCATGGCCAAGAAGGTCACATGCTTGGATAATAAGACCACGTCAGTGACATGTTACCAGAGGAGGTTATATTGTAGAGAAAGAGTTTTGGGAAGGGGGTTAGCCCTTCCATGACTAAAGGGATGGTGGCTACCAACACATTTAATGCATCCCACCAAACCTCCCGACTGCATTTATGTGGAGAAAACTCCTAAACAATACTGCCGTAGTTACCCCAACTCATAAGAGACTTGGGAAGGTATCTGATGGGACAAGCACTTAAGTAGTCGCTTAAACGATCAATAAATGGAGGGTCAAGATCATCTAAAGGGGACTATATAATGTAAGAGACCCTCCAGGTAGAGGGGATCGGAAAATTTAGAGAGAATACACTGTAGCAACAAGAATTGAAATTGCATGTAAGTCCAAAAGAACAATACTCAAGAATCATTCTCCTCGGACTTCACCGAGGAAGGATTTCCTTGCTTAAAACTTGTCTTTCTTTGCTTTCTTAGTATCTTTAATCCATTGTGCGTGTTGCCTAATCCATTGAAACCTAACTTTTAAGCTCACTCTCTACAAATTCATTGTATCGGACTCTTTAGACCTTAATCCATTTATCTTTTGGGCTTAGAACCAAAACTTGCCCTTACAATTTCCATTTCTAGATCCATTGTATGATTCACATTAAATTTTACAAATTTAAAAGTGTACACTATCATTTTATCTAATGACACTCTCTACATTATTAAATTTAGGAAATTAATGAAATGAGAATAATCCTATAATTGGGTGACACTTATATCTAGTGCCTTTTTGCCCTGAACATGATATGATTTAGATGCATCCCTTGTAATTATGCAATCTACATATCTTTTAGTATAGCAACGTGTTACTTAAAAATAAAATTTTATTTTAGTTTCAAAAGAAAAAAAAATTATTTTATATGCAATCTACAACTATCTTAGTATAGTAACATATCACTTAAATAAATTTTTATTATTTTATTTTATAAAATAGCAGTATTGTTTACGACCCCATTTCATATACAATCATATCATTTAATAAAAGTCTCTACATTATTAGATTTAGGAAATTAATGAAGTGGGAACAATGTTGTTATGCAATCTACAGCTTTCTTAGTATCATTTAAAAAATAAAAAAACATTTATTAAAAGACTATTTTATGATGGTTTTGATAGCATATTCTTCAAGAGAAATATAAAAATTTATAAAAAAGAAGAAGAAGAAAAAAAAATATTTGTTAACTTTTTCCAAAAAATAAAAATAGAAAAACTTATGGGTCTACGACACCGTTTCATATAGATAGATGATCCCTTTGAAAAAGAAGCATTGAGCAAGGTCCGGTCAGGTCAGGGTCCGAGAAGAGAAAGGCAAAAGGAAATGGAAGCTAAAGAGCAAAGCAAGAAGAAGGAGTTATGGTATTGGAATTGGTTGATAGGGTCAGTAGCATTGAGAGTAATACTCATATACTTTTCCAATAACCTCAATCTCGCTTCTCGCCCCGAAATCTCCACTCCGCTCACCAGCCTTCGCCGCCGTACTCTCTCTCTCTCTCTTTCTTTCACCGTTAATTCCAATCTTAGATCTTTAATTTAATTTAATTAGATTTTGTTTTGTAGTGGCTGAGGGTTACTGGTTGAAGCAGTCATCAATGTCTCCCTACGCAGGTCCTTTATTTTTAATTTCTTTTTGATTGTTTGATTTGAGAATTTTTTTGTTGTTGTTGTTGTTGTTGAGATTTTTGTATTTTGACAGGATCTATGTACCATGGTTCTCCATTGCTACTCTCACTTCTTGGCCCACTCACTGCCAAAAGGTTACCACATTGCCCTTGCTTACACCATTCTTTTTTTCCATTATTAATTTAATGCATACTTTATTTTTTAACTATTTTGTTGGGTGGTGCAGAATTGAAGGGCAACCTGATCATATTTTGTGCAGGTAACTAATATGTGTCTCTGTTCTTCTTCTTTTGTGCACTTGGTTTTGCTTAGTGGTGTTTTTTATTTGCTTTCAAAAATGTTAACCAACACCTGAGGATGTGAAATTGGCGCTAATCTATCCTAATTAAATTGGAGTGTGTTCCGTGTCAATTAAAATGGAGCAATATGGTAATTCTATCACGATTGTCAATTACCAACTTGTGCCTTTGCAGTTGTGATTGAAATGTGGGCAACAAGCATTGACTTCTGTCTGATTTGTTTGTTGCATGTACTATTCCAAGCAACTTGGATGTTACTCCCTTTTCTTTGTTCCTTATTTAGCCTATATTGTACATATGATGACGCAGTTAATATCAACACACCTTTGGATACAGTTTGGTTTTCGTGATTGCAGATGTTGCGAGTGCCATGTTCATTCGTGCTACCGGTCGGAATCTTCAGATTGCTTATAGTCAGAGTTTGAAATTTCTAGACCTTGTTAAATTTTCGGAAAAGTCAGGTAATTATAATAGTTAAAGGGTTTTCCAAGAAAAATCATTTTAGATAAAGAATGTTGATACGAGAAGCACACTAGAGAAGAATAGACAATTGAATCAAGCTATTTAACTTACAAACTGTAGGGCAGCAAAAAAAATGGCACATTTGATAGATTTAGTGTGTAACTGAGTTGTTGATGTTGAGAATTGAGATGCAAGATGAAAATTTTTTGTGCATTTGATAGATATAATGGTTACCCTATTAACTCATAATTAAGTTTCAACAGTAGTGTTGGCTTAGATATGTCAAAGACGAAAATTACGTCTGGGGCTGTTGCATATATGATTTGAGTCACGTTCAGCTGAAATGGTATAGGAAGATATGTGCTAGTGAAGTCTTTTGAGTAGAGTACAGTAAAATTTCATCATAATGCACTGTTTATGTTACTTAGTCCCCATCCACTTGCAATCTCTTTTAAATTGCTGGGAGGATAGAGAAAAAGAAAGAAAATTGGAACCTTCTAAGAAACTTTTTTTTTTTTTTTTTTAAATTTTTAATGCCATCTATATAAGTAACTATATTCATTCACATTGCCCCCTTCTCGTCTTTCACAAGCTGATGAACTGCAGTATTCATGTTGTTTTCAGATATCCTTCCTTCTGGAGATATTGCTGCTCTTGTCTACTTATGGAATCCTTTCACAATAGTTGCATGTGTCGGTTTGTCCACATCCCCAGTTGAGAACCTGGCCATCATTTTGTCCCTTTACGGAGCATGCAGACGTAAGATGCTAACAATAGTTGTATTGTACTTAAGTTCCTCATTGTGTGTGTAGTAATTTTTGCTTTCAAGTTTGTTCATGAGAAGTGAAATATATTTCCTCAAATGATCATAATAGTGACCTCAAACAACAGACAAAAAAGGAATTAAAAAGGAGAAAAAACCAAATCTCTTCTTGTGGTGATGATCCTAATGTTTTATGTTTTTCATGTTTGTATTCTCTAGTAGTAGCTGATTTATTTTGATTTAAGGCTTGTGTTGAACTCAAAACATTTTGAGTTTGGTCTTCGCTTAGCTTTTTTTATATGCTTCTTTTGATATTTGCCTGCATTTTTTGCATTTTGCACTTAAATCATTTATGCTGACTAAAATTAGCTCAAGTAGCAATTGGAAATTTGCCTGGCTGGAGATGTCTTTAATTCACTCAAAATCATGTAGGCATTGAATTGATAGGCATTTCCTATGCAAGAGGCTGCCACCTAGGTACTGTTTCTGTGACATGAAGTTATAGAAAATATTATTTTCTTATTACAAAAGGTGTCTTACTGTGCTAATGAGCTCTAGCTCAAATGGCAGTGGCACTTCCTCCTCACAATAATGGGGTGGAGGAAAAGGTTGTTGGTTCAAGAGCCTAACTTACCAATAATAACTTAAAAAATGAAGAAGTGTCTCTACTTCCTAGTAGTTCATACTGAATGTTTATAATGGTGGAATCATACACACAATTATCATTGGATCGAACTCTCTTATGACTACATAGAATTTTCAATTGCCTCTGGTACTGTAATCCCTACTGAGGAAGTAATGATCAATTGGTTCATCACTTCATTGTAAAGATTTGAGGTGCCATGTCATGTGGTGATTGTACAATGCAAGAACATCCAAATCACATGCACTCAGTGCATTTTTTTCTTGATAGTATTATTTATTGATTGTCCTTTCATGAAACATGTTCATGATAAAAAAATTTCCTAATGGTATATTATTAGCGTGACATATAGAAAAATGGAGATGTCTTTGAGGCATCTTTCTTTGGAAACTTTTTGCTTGCTTTTAAATGTTGTTTATCTGATGGAATCCAGGAATAGCTCCTTTGGCAGCTTTTGGATGGGTCATGGCGACACATCTGTCCCTGTATCCTGTGATTCTGATTATTCCGGTATCCCTTTCTTTGCCTTATAGTGTTTGATGGAAACAGTAAAGCCTTTAAAAGACTCATGAACATGTTCTTTAAATTTCCAATACATGCAAATTGGTTCTTTATCATCCAGTTTTGTTCCAGATGATTCTTTTATTAGGATATGGTCCAGATACTCCTCCTAGGAAATTGTTCCTGCAAAGAAAATATGTTGAAGTTGGAGATACTCCCTCAAATGATAGATGTCAGCAAGGGGAAGCAGTTGATCAACCTGAACTCCCATATGTTTTCTCATGGAGACCAGTGATACATTTCTTATTCTGGACTTCTTTGTGGTTGGTCTATGTGTTAGTTCTATGTGGTGTATCTGTTAAACAGTATGGTGGTCTCTGGGAGTTGTTTAAAAGGTATATGTTGAATAGCATAATAATCTTTATAGGTGCTTTTCATTGTCATATAATCATATTGCCTTGTTTTCGCAGCAAGTAGCTAAGTACAGAGCAGTTTGTGCAATTTATTTTACTGTGTTTTTAATGATGCACAAAGTAGATTATGTAGATGTCACTTGAGGATGTGACTTCTTTTCTGGGTCAAGAATCGAATAGCAGGTGCATTGCTATAGTAGCTGGCAAATCTGAGTTTAATAATGAATCAAGCACTTAACTTGGCTGCTCAAGATATCTCAGAGATGCCTTGCTCTGATGATGTTATCTTGAGAAATTTCTGGTGTATATGAGCGCAAGTAGTTCTAATAAACTTAGTGAAGATCATAGAATACTGAGGCAAGAGCTGCTGCATAGAAAAATAAAATCATGCACTAGGAGTCTTGTTCATCTATTGTCTGTTGCCTTAAAATCATGCTATAGACGATTTGTGTACCATAATCTTTTGGCTTCTGTTAAATTGCTTGGGATAGAAGATTTATGTACCATAAAGATTTTCACTTTATGGTGTAGAAATCTGTCTTAGTTTCCTTATACACATTGCTGGTTTTTTCAGAACGTATGGGTTCATGCTCACCGTGCAAGATCTATCTCCTAATATGGGTGTCTTATGGTGAGCCTGAAAATATCTCTAATTTAATATGGTCTAATTTAATCCTTTCTTTAAGTATTTGGACTTATAAATTCTTTTCTCTGATGTTCTACTGCAGGTATTTCTTTGCAGAAGTTTTTGACTTTTTCAGAAATTTCTTTCTGATAGTTTTCCACGGGAATATTTTATTTATGATAGTGCCATTAGCCATACGGCTGAAACACCGCCCATTCTTTCTAGCTTTTGTGTACATTGTGATCTCCTCGATGCTTAAGTCTTATCCTTCTGTGAGTTCTTCCTTATTTTAATTATTTACCAGGATTAAATTTTTTTTGTGTGCAATTTGACCCATAGATATGAGAAACTTTGTTCTTTTAGAACACTTAACAAAAAATGAGGTGACCCAATAGATATGTAATTATTTTTTTCCGCCTTTTCTGAATTATGTTAGGAATCTAATTTGCTCTTCCCTTGCCCCTTTTATGTTCAAATTTTGATTAGGTTGGAGATTCAGCTCTGTACTTGGGACTGTTGGGGTTGTTTGTTAATGAACTTGCAGGCAAGTTAGCAGGTTCTCTTTTGTTACTGACCTATTTAGATATGGTTTGGTATCTTTAACTTTCTACCCTCCTTGACATGCAGATATGAAATTCTCTTTCTTCCTGTTCTGTGGTTACATCGGTGTTTCTCTCCTTAGCCCTGTGATGCACAACCTATGGATCTGGAGGGTATGGCTCTTTGAAGCTGATCTCAATGTTCAAACGCATAAATATTTTTCTTTTAGATGGTGACTTGTTTAATTGAATTTGCAGGGCACTGGCAATGCGAACTTCTACTTTGCAACTGCAATGGCTTATGCTTGCTTGCAGGTTTGTTTATTTGTAGTGAATTATATTCTTTCCTTGATGTAAACCTGATAGTATCTGTAGGAAAGTATAAGATAATTCAGAATTGCAGCTTTACTTATTAAAACCAAAACGGAGTTGCAGTTGTCATGTAGGAAATAAAAAGCTGACATTTGGTTTATTTCATAATGGAAATTTGTAGTGGAGTTGAGCCTTGAAAGGAAGTCAGTCATCAACATCGTGATTCTATATATCCACCAAGCTTTGAGCAATTAGTTTTTTATTTTTTATAACTCAATAATCACAATGGAGGTGGGGGCATTTGAACCCTAGATGTCTCTATTAGAAACACTAGGAGGTGTCAATTGAGCTACAAGGCTCTTGGCAACCAAGCTTTGAGCCATTAGTCTTCTAGCATGATCATGTCTAGAAGTGTTGCTACTTTCCAGCTGACTTTTGACCATTTAATTGTTTATCTATGTTATAGTGAGTTTTAGGCTTTTAGCTGAATCTTCAAATTTAAATTATTGAAGTCTACATTAAGACAATTTTCCACCAAACCGGTTTGGAGGGGAGTTATCCCAATCCACTAAGTGGCAATGAAGTGAGCATCCACATGCTTGGAGGAAAATCTGTCCTTCTCAGAATTAATTTCAAATAAGTTGAAATTATGTTGATTTAATCTTCAGAATTCAAACATCATGCACCTACATGGGATTGAACCCATAAACTAACTCTCCACCCCTTACTTATGTGGGGAGGTTAGGAGATCCATTTGGTCAAAGGGTCAAAGTTCTTGACTGCTTTTGCCTTGAATTTTTCAAGCAACCTAAGCTGTTCTGTTGCCAACTGACTCCAAACAGAAGATAGCTAATGAAATAATCTCTTAATCATGGAATGGAGATGCTAAAGGGCTGAGCATCAAAGTGGATGATCACTCTGTCCCAATTCATTATGGGTGTACAAATCCTTCTTCCCTCCCCCCCCCCCCCCCCCCCACACACAAAGACTTACAAATATACGTCAAACTTACCGACACCTAGATTAGTTGTTGGAACAATAAAGGTCAATAAAAAAATGTAAATTGATGGTTGGTGCATGTAAACCTTACTTTACTCTCATATTTGCTTCAATTTTAAAATTTGAAGATTGTTGATCGAAAGAAAGAACTAAAGCATTTGCCTACAGATTTAGTATTTTTTTTTAAGCATTTGGGTACAGCTCAAGTAAAATTTGCCACTCTTGTTGAATATATTAAAACCTGCTTAGGATATGAAATTTGAATAAATTAATGCCTGATTCTCAAGAGTTATCCATAAAATACTTTGGTTCATTCTTCTCTAATAATGAATGTTCTGGGTTTGTCTGCAGATTATTTTGGTGGTCGAGAGTGTAAGTGCCATGCTCAATCATGATAGGAAGCTGAGAAAGCTATCCGCAACAAATGTGCTGGATGGTAAAACTTAAGCACTGCTTGCCACTGCATGCGTATTTCTGATCACTTGGTATTGGTGCTTAGAGTTCTAGAGCAAAATTGCAGTGGTATAGCTGCAACGGCCTTCCTTGTTTTATACTCACAAAGATGCAATTGCAAAGCACTCTTCTGATGGATCGGGCAGTATAGACATTCTTTTGAATTACTTTTAAATCAGATTTTGGATGTGTAAGATTATTGTAGTTTGATTAACAATACTCAGTTTTGTTTTGTTTTTTTTTGCACTGTAAATTGGTACTTTGTTTTATTTACAAAAGAAGTAGATAGTTGATGGACCATCAATATTCTTGGCCTTATTGATGGTTATGTTATTGGATTCTTGTTCAAATTAGGCCCTTCTTGAACACTAGTAATTCATGAAAAGTTGAGTTCCTGTGTGGAGATAACTAGGGATGTGCAAAAAACCGACTGAAACCAGTTGAATTGAGTCCAATCTTTCGGTTTGGTTTCTGTTTGAATTTCTTGAAATTGAATTATTTCAGTTTTGGTTTCGATACTGGATTTTTTCACCCTAAAACCGACTGAACCAACCGATATATAGATATTTATGTAAGTTTAAAGAGTAGCTTAGTGGAATGATGCGGATGTTTCAGGCTTTCAACCATTTGTTCACAAGTTCAAGCCTTCGCCTATCCATTTTGAGTTTTTAAATTATTTTTAAACCCTAGCATCTTATAAGTTATGAACTTATAACCCTACTAGTCTCCTTCCATCCCCCAATTTTTATGTTTTTTGCTGTGTTGCTCTATATTTTGTGCTGAAAATAGGGTCTGTGTTAGTCTTACATTTCTTGTTAGTTGTTGTACTGCTTTTGTCTTTCAATAATATCTCCGTTTGAGGAAGAATGCAATCAGTCAGTTTGGCGTCCCTTCCTTACAAGTCAATTTTAGTGCTCAAAAATTAGAACCGAAAATTTTGGGTTGGTGCAAAAATTGCCTTCAACACCGACCGATCTAAACCAATTACACCCCTAGAGATGACAATTGACAAGAAAGAATGCTAGTTTTTTTTTTTTTTTTTTTTTTTAAATAAAAAAATATTTTTATCCTTTATTTTATTTTATTTAATATTCCAAAAAGGTACGGGGTGTTTAGTCTTTGGAAGTCCTTGTTTGGATGTGATTATAACACTTGTTGAGGAACAAATGTTTAGAGGGGACAGAGATGGGGAGGATGGGATTCATGGGAAGCCACATTAGCTCTGTCAGGTGGGGTTCAGTTATGATAATCTTAATCCTATAGTCCAATAGCATCAGTTGGTGGGCTACTTTATTTTACTATTGACAAATAGGAGGTGCTGCTCGATCAAAGTTTTTTTTTTTTTTTTTTTTTTGAGAAGTGCTCGATCAAAGAAGAAACAAAAAGAAAGTATAAAGAGAAAAATCTTGTAGTTAATGAACCTTAGAGATATCAGAAAGCCCAATCTTGGCGCTCTGACTTTGTCGTTGTTGGACTCTTCTCCTCTCAAAATAGGACCAATGTATGATATATCAAACGTAAATGTCCATAAGATGCCAGTTTTCAGACAAATTATAATTCAGTCATTACAGCCAAGAGCATTATAGCTCAAGTATTCTCAATGTTTCTAAGAGAAACGTCCAGGGTTCAAATGTCTCGTACCACAACTATCAAATAATTAAAATAAAATAAAACTCAGTCATTAAGGGAGGGTTCTGATTCAGTGTTGACATCATGGTAGACTAGCTTTCCATTATACATTAGTTGACATTTGTTGCTTTCCATTATTCAGTAGTTGACATTTGTTGGTGAGTCAGACGAAAAGCCGTAGTAAAAAGAGGCCTGGGTCCAAGTCCACTCATTAACTTGGCAATTTACTTTTGTAGTTGTTATGATCGCTCTGGCTAGCTAGCATGCTAAGCAACCAACAAGCCTAAAGAAGCATCACAACCTGTCTTGTTCCCTTATTTTTCAACCAAAAAAAAAAAACCTCCAACTTGTTTTCCTAACTCTCAATATCAATGTTACTAACCCTACCTTCCCATGTCACTGCAAAAGTGAATACGTACATGATAAGACCTGGTTCTTGCAAGTTGCTACTAACAAAACATTGCATTGAAGTCATGCCTATACATACTTACGTGGCGTCGAGCAATATTTCTTTGACATGCATATATTTTTTGACAATTTATAGAGAAAATAATCATATATATGAGCGAGTCCTAGTTCTATATTTAAGATAGATTGACTGTCATGAGTCATAACTCTCTTGAAAAATAAAATGTTACAACTTTGATGGTCAAAAATGATTGTGTCCCAATTAATATTTGACCCTTTTAACATAAGGAATCGGTATTGTTACATTAGGTTATTAGGGTCATGTGCCCTACAGTGCGACCGAAAGAACAATACTAGCGCATGATTGCATTCGCATACATGTATCTGAGTCGTACTTGATTGTTGAACAAGGTGCTTTGTCTTTGTATATACATAAGCTTCCGGGTGGGTCATGTTTCCGAGGCCCAAGAGTTAAGGACTATCCCAGGTCATGGATGACCACATTTACAGCTTGCTTTTCTCAATAGTTTTGTTTCTTTATTCAAAGTTCAAACAATTATTTTATAATATATCTCTAACAATTGTGATACCAGCAGTCAAATGAAAGTGAACTCGGTTATGTGCTCCAGGCCAGATGTTGGTGTTGTATGAACTCGGTTTACTTTAAATAAAACCTCCGCTTTCCATAAAAAAAAATTAAGGTGCTGTTTGGATTTAAGTAAATGTGGCAAATGGGTGAGTTGGATCATAAATGAATTAGGTGTATAATTATTCATTTATCCATTTATGACTCGTTTATATATAAATTAATTATTCATTATCAACCCAACCCATTTAATTAGTAACCCACTCATATAACTCAATATTACCCAAATATCTCTAAAACTACTTGAATACCCTCTTGATTTCCAAAATTACCAAAATACCCTTAAATACCTAAAATGACGCAAATACCCCTACACTTCCAAAATTACAATATACCCTTGGACATCCAAAATATCCCCAAAATCTCTATAATGAGCAAAATATCGCCAAAATCTCTAAAATGAGCAAAATATCCATGAAACCTCTAAAATAACCAAAATACTCCCGATATCTCTAAAATTACCAAATATGCTCAAAAACCACTAAAATGACCAAAATATCTCCAAAATATGTAAAATGAGCAAAATACCCATGAAACCTCTAAAATAACCAAAATATCCCTGATATCTCTAAAATCACCAAATATGCTTAAAAACCACTAAAATGACCAAAATACCTCCAAAATCTCTAAAATGAGTAAAATATCCCCCAAAACCTCTAAAATGTCCAAAATACCTCCAAAACCTATAAAATTACCAAAATACACCCAAAACCCAAAAAATGACCAAAATACCCCTGAAACCTAAAAATGACCAAAATACCCCAAATCCAAAAAATTACCAAAATACCCCCGAAAACCCAAATATTCAAATGGGTTGGATTAAGACTTATCCAAATTATGTGGGTAATGGGTGGGTTTATGGATATGGATAAAAATTGCTACCCCTAGATTTAAGTGAAGAGAAAAGCTAGAAAATGGTTTCATTGTCTTCCTCAATTCTTGGATGAGGTGTACGTGTATCCTCATTTATGCATCGACTCTCCTCCCCATCTTCTTTCATGCTGGACAAAACAGTGAAAACATATTCCGAGTGAAAAAGAATTTTATAGTAATAATTATATGAATAAGATTACCTAAATCAATGCTTACTGGTTTGAAATGCTAACCTAACAATACTTAAAGATTATTCTATTTAATAAGCTTATTTTAATTGACTAACGAGTCTGTATGTATGAATGCAGCTTCATTGACATCCCTCTAGTCCAAGTCTCTCTTCTCTCTACCCCTAAATTCTAAAGTCAAAGTTGGGGTCGAGAGGAAAAGTATGATGAAAGATTAAATGTTGGCTAAATGTTTGAATTTGAATATATTATATAAACCCTTTACTCAAAAAATAAAAAATAAAAAAATAATATTTTATAAACCCACAATAACTAGGGGTCTTAATGAAGCGAGGAAAAAAGCAGGAAATAAATGAATAAAGCTTTAATAAAATAGAGTATTTCAACACTTATTTTATTTTCAACACTTATTTTATTTTTTTTAGAAACACTTTAAATGTTTATAACACTAGTTGAGATGATGTACACATCTAAATTTCCAAATCTAAAACTTTTTGTTTGAAATAATAAACATAAAATGAAAATGTGAATATGAAGAAGTGATTCTATTTCTTTGAAATTAAAAGGATAGGGATTTTTCTTGAGAGGAAAAAAAAAAAAAAGAGGCATTATTATACATTCCCATAACCAGTGTATCTGGCTTATATTCCACTAATGTTTCTCCATTGCACCGTCTCTAGATCTAGCAAAATTGGATGTGGTACCGATAACTTGATTCAAACTCAAAGGAAAATACCCAACTTGAATCCAAGATTTTTTACCTAAAGTAAAAACATATTGACTGATGACTCAATATAAAATTTGAGTTTACAATATAAAATTTGAGAGCATCAAAGTAGCTTAGATTGAAACAATATCTTTACATTCTCTAGTGTGATAAAAGGCCCTAAGCATTGGTCTAAGCTCAAAATTTCTACAAAAAACCTCATAATATTCTTGCCATTGTCAATCTCATTTGCTACAAGTGACCAAACTTCTCCTATTGTTTTTTTCCCCTACACACACACACACACACACACACACATATATATATAATTTTATGGACTTTTTTAATGTAATAATTTAAAAATAATAAATAATAAAACCTAGGTCTTTTTTGGGCATTTAACGGCAAATTATTTCATTTTTATGGTGATGATATTACTAGTAAACTTTAAATTTTGTAAACTAACGAATTTATGTTTTTTTTTTTTTTTTTTTGATATTTAGTATTTTTTTTTCATTTATATATCTTTTTTGCATGTGAAAAATACGGATAGACCCATAATCCAATCTACCAAACCCGCTTGCAACACATTTATGATAACCCGTTTTGACATAAACCCAATTAACACGACCTGTTTGCCAGGTCAACACCTCTGACAAAGCATGCATAATTGCATATATGTCATAACTCAAATAACTCGGGTCATATGAATTTTTATTTGATTACTAACTTCACTAATTAACCCAAGCAGGCTTTGTTAACTTCGTTATTCCCGCTTCTTAATAAGAAGAAGAAAAAAAATCCTGCACTTTGCCTTACTATAATCATAGAATGAGTTTTAGTTGGTTCTATAACCTGTTTATTAAATGTTTAATCATCTAGGTGTTACAAATTGAGCGGCTAATCAAACGTGAACGTGCGACCTCGACTAACCACCAATATGAGTATTACAACCTTTATTTTTCTTCAATTTCAATAGCATTATCTTCCTTTTAACTTAATCTAGCCTCTCAGAGAGAGAGAGAGAGAGAGAGAGAGATTAATAGTATAAACTTTGATGGACTTGCTTGCATTGCAACTAAAGGTCAACCCTCACACTCAGTCAATACAAGAAAACGAACAATTGCTTTGTGTGTAATATCTAAAAAAAAAAAACATTAAATAGTTTATTGACTACCTGAAGGTGACCCAACATACTTAAGAAACCTATATATATATATATATATATATATATATATATATATATATGTATAAACTTCTAAATTTGGAAAGGGAACATCGCAATTAGCGAGTATAATAGTGTCATTATAATACTGTTCTTGGATTTAAACCGTTTATATATGGGAGTGTATTAGTAATGGATTCAAGTCTTAATCACTTTTATAGTGTATAATATTCACCTAATCATCAGCCTTAAAGTTCATCACTTTCTTTCCTACCAAAGAAACCTGGTTGCATGTACATGTTAGCTTCACTTCCTCTAAAAAGTTATCCTGCACTGCAAGCACACACCAATTAGTTTTGCACCTATTGCAGTAGAAGACCATAAATATTTGTTCAAAGCATGCGTTTGGAGAGTTTTTTTTTTTTTTTTAATAGTCAGTTTATTTGTTTATATACAGATTTTAAAACCTCAATTTTCTAAATATAAATATATGTCTATAACTTTCAACAAATAAAAAAGTTTATATAGCAAAAAGCTAATCTAATTGCACATATAATCCAAAATCAAGTTTCTTTTCTCTTAAACTATATTGTCATTCTTGCTACTTATTCAAATCCCAACACAAACTAGCTAGCATCTTTCTTAGTTTACTTTAAAGTTTAAACAACATATTGTATATATTTTATAGCCATTTACATGTAGCTTAGTTCACAGGACAATTGATATATGGCAAGTGTTCACATGTGGATGTGTCACGGCCGGGCTGGCCTTGGCATGCGTTACAGCATGCACCACTAGGATTAGTTCTCAATTAACTATGTGTTTTGCAAGGAGAGCTTGACAGATTTAAATTAAGTGATGTTAGGGAAACTAAAAATTTATTACCTAAAGCTTATAAAATGACATATCACAAATCAAAGTTGGGATTACCTAAAGCTTATAAACATTTTTCATTTAAAATACATAATATATATCATATATAAATTGATGGTTCTCACGTAGATTTGCATAATAAAAGTTGGGATGATCGGTAAAATATGTGCAATTTACACTTTAAACTAATATTCATATGAGAGTTTTTTACTTTCTTTTTTTTTGTCACTTTTAAGTTACATAAATTCTTCCTCAAAAAAAGTTACATAAATTATTTCAAATTTATGGTTACACTGATTTTGCAAAATCAATAAATGCTACGTGCCTTTGAGCATGAAATTCAAAATGCAAGTAAAGTCTCTTGCACTTGTATTTACTGTTTAGTAGTAACTTGTAAGCATTTTGATTACTATATCCATTAATCAGCTTTGAAATGAATGGATGTAAAAATTTAGCAAGTCATTTATATAGTTAAAGTTTATATTCAATTATTGTTATAAACTGAAAATATTTTTATTAAATTAAACTTCTCTCTTTCATTTTTACTCTTGTGTAGGCACCATGCATACTCGAACTTTAACACAATTTATTCATACTGATGCAGACCTATTCTTGTGGGCAATGTTTCTTACAAATTTGTAGACAGACGTACTAGCTCATTTGGCTGGGTTTATTTGGTTAGAACCACATTTAGATTTCCTAAACAAATGCTTATGCCCTAATGTGACTAATGTGGAATATTAAATTTCACATTAACTTTTTGTATTTCTCATAAAAATGATATTAAAATTTTCTTAAAATAATTTATTAATAAATATTCTAAGAACATATGTTAATCAGATCCAAAATATATACTCCGTATTGTTTTTTTAGACAAAATAAACCTATAAAAAATTGTATACGCAAACACTCTCTAACTACGTTATGGCATGGAACACGAGGTGACTGGGATTAGGAACAGTTAACGTTAATGATAAATTAGCGGTTAAAGACGACGTAGTCTTTTGGCTAATAATAGTTTTGGTTTAGACTTTAAAGAGTTTTTTAGACAACTCAACCAAATGCACCCAATCCCCATGCGCACGGCACAGACAAGAAGAACAACTTTCTCCTCAATTCTCTCTCTCATTCTTGGGTAACTAAAAACTCTCTTTACATTAAAGTTATAATATTACTATTATTAATAACAATAATATCTATCTACATTAATTTAGTCTGTACTTTTTCTTTTTTTTAATCAAACTACTATTATTACTAAGTTTTGGATTAGAGAATGAAAAGAAAGAAGAGAATTGTACTTCACACCTTACGCAATTAAGCCTTGTAATAGTACTTAGGAATAAGTAAATATAATTTTTGGGAAGATAAAAGCAACAGTTTAAGGACTAATTAAGATGGTCTCTGACACTCTATACCAAAACACGTGTGGCATATTCCATGTACTACAACCAACCAAAGCTCACTTTGGAGGATTTTGTAAGTCAACTTCATCAACAATCTTAAGCCGTCCGATCATATGACCATGATAAGATGGAATTGATATATATATGATCTCTCTGATGTGGACCATTAGATTTGAGCCAATTTAATTATTCTTAAAAAAGAAGAAGATTTGAGCCAATTTATAACTATGACAGGTAGGACCCTCAAATTCCAGCAAGCCCACCTGCAGACATGAGATAAAACCCTTTTGAAAAATGGAAAACCCTTTCCTTGATAAGGGTTTAGAGAACATAAAACTGACAGTATAGCAACAACTTCTGTGCTGAATTGATTTTATAAAATATATAGTCTATGTTCATAATTTCTATATATAAAAAAGCTAATTGAGCTGTCACTACAGTGCAAACCTCAAATTAGGGCCAAGCAGTCAAGCAATCTTTGTCATCGTCTCAAACAACCCCCATTCAACCTTTTGAACTTTCTGCATTAAAAGTTTAAACTTAAAGGGAACCTTACATGTTAAACTAATCACCGATATATAAAGTTATAAAAGATTGATGTTAAGACATGCTTACATATTTTACTCTATATATACATATATATACTTTATAAACTGGCATATCATTCACCACTAAAAGAATAATTCAAATATATATTTATTTTATCGTAGAAGTGATTGTCACATCAGTTTGTATGCTCTTTATAATAAGTCTAGTAGTAACTTTAGCATTTTTCTAGAGAAATGAGTTAGACCTAGAAAAAGAGCATCCAACTACTTAATAATAACACCGTGTACACAAGCTAGAAAGGGCATTAACTTTACAGCTTTGGTAACCGATAATGAAATCTACTTCAGTCAACCTAAAAAAAAGAGATGTTAATTAATCTACTTCCAAATTTTAATCTTGCAGACAAGATGTTAAAGGAATCACAGAACACAGTCACTGGTCAGACAAATTTTTAGGATTCCCATGTTCAAAATTTCCAGCTCTCTAACCATTCTTTCACGTGAAATTTTCTCCAATACGAGGTGAAAATTTGTACCAACTATATAATCTAGTCGGCAATTGCACATAATGGAGGTCATTATTCACAGTAATGAGTGACCTACCTACATTTGGCTCAATGGTACTTGTTGCATGGAAGTTGAGTGAGTCCGTGGCTCAATGGGGGCGGTGCTCTATGTGTTGAAATGGGTTACCTTATCAACTAGCTTAGCTTACCTACTTGTGTGAAATTATTTTCTCCGAGAATAAGAACAAAATAAGCATGTGGCAGTGCTTGCATGCATTTTCTAGAAAACCTTAGAAACTAAATCGCTTGTGATGTATGCATTAAGATTGAGAGTCTGACATTGAGAATATGATTATACGAGATAATTGTTACTTGCAGCTAAAGAAGATCTAGTAAGAGATATGATTCTGAAACATAAATAAAAAGAGAAGAATGAAACACAAGAAAGAATAAGTGTGGCATCTTTCATGGTATTTCATCACATAGATACTATAGTATTCAGCAAGGATATTGGGAAGATTTTATAAGTATGTGAAAATCATTAAATTTTAGACTTTTTTTAAGTTTTTAATGGTCCATTGAAAATTGGTTTTCATACTTAGTTTTGTCAGAAAGATCCTTTAAACTTCTTCTCAAATCTAGATACAAGCTCATTGTTTTTGCAAAATCTCCTTAAAAAATGGCCATAATTCTGCCTCGTGCTCCTTTTGTTTAGCTTTTGATGAACTTTTAACCATAACCAAACAAATGATTCAGACACACTCACACACATAGAGGAAGCATCCTGTAAGCTTCAAAGTTCAAAGTAGAGTCATAATACAAAGTTTTATTGCTGCCGTTGACAAAGGCTAAGGGGTTGTAAAGACAAGTTCGTCTAATGTATTCTATTCTATCTAAACAGCTAGTGCAACTTTATATACTATTATTTTTCGTAACTATTTGTAAATTCTGCGTGCCTATTTAAGAAGATCTTCTGGTTGCTAAGATACATGCCAGCACTTTCTGCTCCACCCTGTCTATTCTACCCACGTTTCCCACCTCAAACTCTTCTAACATCCAGTAATCTTAGCCTGTCCCATTTCTTTTTGTGTCAAAGGCCTAAAGCATATCACAGCATTATAAACTTATTTCTTCAACTCAAGGTCTTCTCTGAGCTTCAATTAGTGACTGTAGGCAGGATGTGGGGCTTGTGCATTGGAGCTTTAGTAATCATAAGCATCACACATTTTGTTTACCGCTGGAGAAATCCCAGATGCAATGGAAAACTCCCACCAGGTTCAATGGGATTTCCACTCCTTGGTGAGACCCTGCAGTTCTTCACTCCCAACACTTCTTCTGATATTCCACCTTTCGTAAAAAAAAGAATGGATAGGTAAACTTTCTAATAAATTCACCAATTCTTTTTTATCAAGAGCATTGCATTCTTCTTGTTATAACACATTTTACTTTACAGGTATGGACCAATATTCAAGACCAATTTGGTGGGACGACCAGTTGTAATCTCAACGGACCCGGATCTCAATTACTTTATATTCCAACAAGAAGGAGTACTGTTCCAGAGCTGGTACCCAGATACATTCACAGAGATTTTTGGAAGACAGAACGTGGGTTCCTTACATGGTTTCTTGTACAAGTACCTCAAGAACATGGTGCTAAATCTCTTTGGTCCTGAGAGCCTTAAGAAGATGCTCCCTGAAGTTGAACAAGCAGCAAATAGAACATTACAACAATGGTCATGTCAAGACACCATTGAATTAAAAGATGCAACTGCAAGTGTAAATCCAGGCTAACCATTACTCTTTTCATTAAAGAAACAACAGAGAATTTCTTGTTCAGAAGTGTAATAATAATTTGGTCTTTACAGATGATTTTCGATCTGACTGCAAAGAAACTGATCAGTTATGATCCTGATAAGTCCTCGGAGAATCTAAGGACGAACTTCGTGGCATTCATACAGGGATTAATCTCCTTTCCTCTGAACATTCCCGGGACAGCTTATCACAAATGTTTACAGGTAGATGAACCAAAACCGATTATACTAGTTTGTGTCATACACATCATGCATATATTTCTTTCTTTTTTTCTCAATTTTTGACCATTGGGGAATGTAGATAATCAGGCAAACGAAGGACCAATTTTTCCCTTAATTGACTGAATCTTTAGTACTTCACACAACCCAGTAAATGGTTGATATTTCAGTCATGGACTGAATTGGTTTCGTCTGACCACAGAAGCTGATAAGCCTTTTAACTAAATATGACTTTCTAAGCAACCCTGTCTATGTTTCTTGGCCTTAACTATTCAAGTTTTCTCAGGGAAGGAAAAGGGCAATGAGGATACTGAAAACCATGCTACAGGAAAGACGGGCAATGCCTAGGAAGCAGCAAAGTGATTTTTTTGATTATGTCCTTGAAGAACTTCGAAAGGATGGAACGATACTCACAGAGGCAATAGCTCTGGATTTGATGTTTGTGCTACTGTTTGCCAGCTTTGAAACGACTTCCCTTGCTATAACTTTAGCAATTAAGTTTCTTTCAGACCATCCTCTAGTGTTGAAGCAATTAACGGTAAAGAATTTCTATATTAAATTCAAGACCATTGTATTCCTTCACATACTTTATTGTTACCAACCAACAACATACTCTACACGTTTCTACCTTCTGTCAGGAAGAGCATGAGGCAATTCTTAACCAAAGGGAAAATGCTGATTCTGGACTTACATGGAAAGAATACAAATCAATGACATTTACGTTTCAGGTGGATTAAGCCCTTTCAGTTTTTGCCTAAATAGAATATTAGAGATCATTCCTCTTTCTATTTCTACAATACAAAATTTGACAAGTTCAACTTGCAGTTCATCAATGAAACAGTTAGACTGGCAAATATTGTTCCCGGGATCTTCCGCAAAGCACTGAGAGATATACAGTTTAAAGGTGTGCATACATTTACACTGTACAGGACTAGTCAGCTTCTTATAACAGTAATTAATGCAAAGAAAGTTAAGCCTAATATGACAAATAATACAAATTTTGATGCAGGATATACCATTCCAGCAAGTTGGGGGGTTATGGTCTGTCCCCCAGCTGTACACTTGAACCCTGTAAAATACAAAGATCCCCTTGCTTTTGATCCATCAAGATGGGAGGTGAGTCATATGTTTGAGAACTTCCAAAGTAGTTTACTCCTAGCTTTATGCTACTACAGATAACATGCTTGAATTTCTTATATCTTGATTGTATGAATAACGCTGGCATACAGGGAGTGGAATTAAATGGTGCAACCAAACATTTCATGGCTTTTGGTGGTGGAATAAGGTTTTGTGTTGGAACAGAATTTACTAAGGCGCAAATGGCTGTGTTTCTCCATTGTCTGGTAACAAAGTACAGGTAACTGTCCCAAAATCTGTGTATGTGAGAGAGAGAGAGAGAGAGAGAGAGAGTAACCTATTTAACATTTGAACTTCCAGGTGGCAAACAATCAAAGGAGGAAATATTGTCCGAACTCCTGGTTTACAATTTCCAAATGGTTTTCACGTTCATCTCATGAAGAAAGATACAAGGGAACAACAAACAACATATAGCTCTACATAAAAAAAAACAGAGCAATCACTATGCTAGCCATTTGTGTTGCTAGAAACACTTACCAGCGGTTCCAACTTGTCTTCACACCCAGCAAGATCACTGGTCTCAAGCTGCACAGGATATTGGTCAACAAGACATTTTGAGTGCAGAAGAGGGAGAACAATTATGATATTCTCTCCACAAGCAACGATCATGCTCTACTTTTGCTCAACAGCACAGACAAATTTTTGTGTTTTATCTCAACATGTATCTATAAGATCCAATATATAACAAATTTATCAAAACAATGATTTACTTGTAAGAATTAGTGTAAATGTTTCACTGTCATCCTTCAAAAATATCCGAAAATTCGAATTGCAAAATTACATCAAAGATTGTCAAAAAGGATTGCATTCTTTCACTCCACCCCCTCGCCTTCCCCAAAAGAAAAGGAAGAAAGATATTCAGGAAAAGAGTCAAAAGACTATAATGTAGGTTCTTGGAAATTTGTATTACTTGACGAAATACCATTACATATAATATCAATTTAAGCTCCAAAATTCTCTCTGCTTAGCATGCAGACAAAAGAGTGTCATTCAGCAGTCCACATCTATGTTTGTAAAATTCATCTTATTTCTCCTAAATATATCTGCTTGCTTTGGACAGCCCTTTCATAGTCTCTCTTTCCTTTCTCCGTCTGTGATGCCCAATATTGTCATCAACTTGCTGAAGACTACCTAAATACTTACTTCGCCTATGCTTGTGCTTTTCCTTGTGAACATGATCAATATAGTAATTATAATCAGTGTCTCTACCAGAATGGTTATGTCTTCGTTCATTGTAATTGCTCCTTCGGTTATGGTGGGCACCATGCTTGTGGTGCCTTGGCTGCTCATGATGTTTTTTGACATGAATGTTGTGGTGATCAAAATCATTTCTTTGCCTGATACTTGGATTATCATCCCCAAAATGATCTTCCCACCAGTCATAAAGAGGATCAAAGAGTCCTTTTTGATGTAAAAGCCATAGAAGCACAAGCACTGCAACTCAAAAGTATAAGGTATTATGTATTCCCTGATTTTTCCTAAATTATCAATGAATAGTTCTCACATTAATGAAAAAAAAAGGTTTTACCTGTTGGAAAAATTGCCAAAAGTAGACCAAACATCACTACCCAACTCATACATATATACTGTATGTGGCACCTGAAGTCAAAAAATCCAGAGCATTTTCTTCTGCTCGCCAAAAAGACATGGAATATCAGTAGGTAAACTGACTAAATATAATACTTAAATATGAGTTATACATATAAAGCCATAATTAGGTGAAAGTAATGTCATAGTTTGAGTGTTTACAGCAAAATACTTATTGTTTATAATCCCAAATTTCCAAAATCTTGCACAAGAGAGCACTTCAAAGCATTCCGCATTTATTTTTTGGAATGAACCTCAAAATATTAAAAACTTCAGAGGGGGAAATAGCCCCCACCAAGCACAATTTGGATCACCAATTTTATTGTCTTAAAGGAAGCCTCGCTTAGTGCTTCTAGAATTAATGATTCCAAATTTAAAAAGAAAGTGCAACTATATATGGTTTGATGTTCACAGATTGCATGCAGATGTCAATAAGACTAAAATTCAGTGTAATAAAAGTTACAAGCACATTACCAATAAAAAAGTTAGAACGCAATGATATCCTCTAAGCAAACACATATTTTATGGTCCCATTAGAAATGGCAAATTTTCATACAACTCGATTAATTTATTTTTGCAACAATTATATTAAGCCACATTTAAAAATAAATAATAATAATAATAAAAAGTTCCTACCCCTACACGTTGGCTCCGTCTAAATGCATTTACTTGTCAAAAACTCAATATCATTATTGTATATTCTATTGGGTCTGTCATTTTAACCATCATGCACACTATACATTATGATGGTAAGATTATCAAACAATCTAATTAATGTATTAATCATAGAATTATCAACTTTATCATATCATGTTAGAGCAATATAAAAGTTTAAAATTGTGGAACTAACAAGGCCTGCAAATCTAAAGTAATTTGAGTTTTCTAGACTCACTTCTTTTGAAATTTAGCTATGACTAAGCCATTTATCCTTTGTTGATAAACTACAATTAGAGAATACAAAAAAGCATGAAAATTTAAAATTTTTGGGAATCAAACTATTATGGCTTTACAATGAGAGGGGATATTATCCCTTGAATATGTAGGTCATGTGTTCTTTAGTGGCATATAGACTCTTGAATAAGTATACCCCAAGTAAATAGAAATTTCAACTTTCATAAAACTCTTTCAATCGCTGAAATTTTTTAGATATATCGAAAGATATGATTCCAAATCCTTAAATCTGAATCACTTTAAACTCATTTATGTATAGGAATATAGAAAGAAAAGAGAAATGCATTAATAGAATCCAACTCAGTTACCAATCTATATTTAGCTTCTTTCAACTCAAACTCAATTTGATAGGTAGAAATATATTATAAAACAAAAGGAAATAAAAGGTCTTTGTTTAACCAATGGAGTTTCTTTTTTGGCTACAAGCCGACAACTATGTGTTTTATCACATATATCACCAGAGAAAGAAATTTACAAGTGATAGAAAATCCCAACAGAACAATCCTTCATTGCCATTCATACCAATATAGAAAAATAGCTTAAAAAATGAGCAAAATTTTGCAAATATGCTAGAATTATGAGATATTTTAAATCTATTTTCCTTCTAGAGCAAGTACCTGCAAGTTTTTCCAGTGATGAAATCTAACAAACCTCTCCATATTTTGTTCCAAATGCTTTCTATAGAATCAAAGAAACCATTTATACCACTCTCTGGTGGTTGAAAAGGAGTACTCTGCAACAAATTAATGATTTAAGTGTCTCTCGAGGTCACTAAATTGAATAAGAATACATGGTAATTCCTAAGAATCACTTGCAATATTTCATTACATAATTGATTTTTCAAATAAAAAATGCCTTCTTAAAAATCTATAGAGAACAAATATTTTAGACTAAATTTTGATAGTTAAATTAGCATCGGTTACAACTGGATATATAGGAATAGTCTTCTCCTAAATGAAGAATTGGATATATTTTTCATGCTACAGTTCCCCTATTTGTTCATTAATGATTCCTTAATTAGCATTGGTGACAATATCCAAATAGTGCTTTTGGATAAGGAACTGAATTGTTAAGCTATGTGCAGTTTTTATACAGTAAATATAGCTTGAGAATTATGAAAGAGTTTATAGCGCTAAAGTTGTTTAGCATAAAAGAACATTCCAGATGTTGACAATTCAGGATATCCTTAATTAGGGGCTAAATTCCAAATATCCAAAGAGTCTTTCCTGAATTGTCAACATCCTAGAACATCCTTGCTATGCTGAACAACTTTACTACCATAAAATCATTCATAATTCCTCAAGCTTTATTTACTACAAAGAAATAGCATAAAGCTTAAAGCTAATAAATTATCTATTATCTGCCTATAAAGAAATCGTGTTTCAGAAACATAAAGGCATAATTCAAAGACAAGTAGTAATTCCTATATCCTCTAGCTGCAAACAATATTTTCTCTCCACTCACACTTTGATCATTACCAATGCCCCTACACAAGACACTTGTTTGCATAAATTTCTGAGCTGAAGGAAATGAAGATGTACTGGATAAATCATAATCTCAAAACTATCACCAAACCTGTGATCCGTTATCAAGAACAGTAGCTGTAGTAGTAAACTGGCACTCAGCTCTATCAGCTTCATTAAAATTAGAGTCCTTCAATATTGCTGCATTGACCAAGATTTAGTACATTCAGCCACCTTACCAATCTCTCTCTCCTGCCCCCCTACCCCTACCCTCAACAGAAAAGAAACCATGATTCTACATTTTTGTATCATTGATCATACCAGCGCATACATATTTGGCAGCTTGATCTGTAGTTGGATAGAGTTTAAATGATCGATTCGTAATTTCTTTTGGCTTCATAATAAAGAATTGTTCCTGCAACCGTCTGATGCTAGTGAGTAACTAAACACATTGATGAAATATCCATTTAAAAATAGAAAAATAGTACCTCCATGAGGATGACATCTCTCGAGCAATCAAACTGCAAGAAGGAGCATTCATCAAGTCCATAATTACAAATTTCAAATTTATTCTCAAGGCATCCATGTTTTAATTCAATTTGATATAATTTTATCAAGCAATGCCTTAATATATTGCTACTTGTTCAAAAGTATAATTCACCTTCCATGTCATTGAAGACCAAATCAAGACATTGATTTCAAGAGAAAATTATGAGATTGATTGCTACAGTAAATTGAGGGATTGAGACAATCAACTTCAAATTCTTTTTAACTTTTGTATGTAATCCCATTATAAATATGGATTCCATTGTAATATATTATCAAGAAAAGTATAGAAAAAAATGTAGCCCTGAATGTAAGCCACACACTGGCGGCTCCACATGCAAGCCGGGGTGGTCACAGGACCACCCTAACTTGCCAAAAAAATGCATATATATACTCGCCAAAAAATTATTAAATGTTAAACTAACCTATTGTGACCACCCTAATAAAAATGTTGAACACCTATTGGGTTCAACAAAAATAAAAATAATGCTACATTCACAATATTTTCACAATACTTTTACAACAAGTCCAATGTGGTAAGCTGTTACTAATTCTAATTTGGGCCCAATAATGATATTATTTTTTTTACTCACTAATAACAGTTTTTTCATAAAATTTATTGTAAAAATGTTGTGGACATAGCATTACTCCAAAATTTATTCTGCCCCCCAAAAATAATCCTTAATCCCTTTTATAAAATTAAAAAGAAAAAGCTTAAATAACAACAATAAATATTAGCCCAAATAACAACAAACATAAACCAAACAAAAACAAGACAAGACTAAACAACATCAAGTGATCAAATTATTCAAATAAAAGATAAAAATCGCTAAATATTCAAATTTGTAACTTGTTCAATCTATTCAATAAAAATAATTTCTAATTTCATTTTTCCCTAAAAAATGGTATCAAGAAAAATATTGTAATTATCAGTTCTTGATGGTGATGACAATTTTATTCTTTTTGACTTTGCAGTCGCAACAATTTTGCTCTCTTTAGTGATTGGACTCACAATTGTAGCAAATATTCAAGTTATCCCTTTATTAGATTTTAAATAATTTAAATTTCTTAGTGACCACCCTAAAAAAAATTCCTAAAACCGCCACTGAGGCCACAATGCCAAACCACGTAAACTCTCGTGTCTTCTCTTTTTTCTTTTCTCCCTCACATCACAAATTTCTACACTCCTCAATGAGAAATCTACATGATAGCTAAGTCGTATTTGTCTTGTATGAATCATTCTATCACATATAAGCACAGTATGAGGTTTTCCTATTTCCCTCCTCAAAAGCACAGAGAATAGAGACAACAGTTATCGGTATAAAAAATAAAATAAATTCAATTCAATTTTCTTCTTCTTGCAGTAGTCAAAACCACATGTAACTGAAAAGCAGGGAAAACTAAGCAAAGTCAGTTCATTTCCAGTTTCATAATTGAACCTAAATGACAAAATATATATATATAGTAAGAAAATTATGCAACTATTTTCCATATTGGACATATACAATTTATCAGAAAATTAAAATTCAAGTTAACATCAATCTAGTGCCCCACAAACATGGGTCACATGGCTCTAGACTTCCAGTAAATGATAATCACTATAGAAGTAAACCAGCACCCATATGAATAAGCATCTTATAAAAAAGATTAAAAAAGTAAAAAGATTGCAGTGTAGATTTATAATAACTATGTAATTCTCAATATATGAAAAGGGGCATTTAAAATTTCAAATGCATATTTAAAAGTAATTCGCCATTTTATAACAACTATGTAATTCGCCATTTCCCCAGCTAACCAAAAGCTACATTCCTACTGCTTGAAAACATTTCAGTATTATGACAAAATGTAATTTGGAAAAGCTCAATAGGGATACCGTTAAGCTATATGATGCTTCCAATTCACCAGTATTTTTAGTTGTGATTGTAGCAACTCCGAATTGAGTAAGGGCTTCAAATGTTGGTATGCTAACGCTCAAGATTTTTCCAGGGCTCCTACAAAAATATGGAAGTATATAATGCAGTGATCTGCAAGAAATGACATGACACTAGAGAAGATTCAAAGAATGAAGTTATGCTGAAAATCAAACTAAAAGGGGGAAAAAATATCGTTTGGCATCATTTGAAAAAGATGTGGTATTTTTTATAACTGCTGAAACCTAAAAGTTATACAAACACAGGCAAACAATTGTGTAACAACCAAAAAGTCTTTAAAGTCAAATATGTTTATAATTAGCTCAAAGCTAAATTTAAGATTTTTTTTTTTTATTTTTTATTTTTACGGATAAGTACTAAATTCAAGAAGTTTTCTTCCATTATATTCAAAATTAATGATTCTGGAGTTTCTAAATCTTGTATTTAAAACCTAGAAATCTGAAAGCTCTAATGGTCCGTTTGGATTGAAGAGGAGAGAGGGAGAGTAGAGTAGAGTAGAGTAGAATTGGCCAAAATTAACCTATTTTTAGCTAACTCTACCCTACTCCTCTCCATTCCCCCTCCCTCTCCCCTCAATCCAAACGGGCCCTAATAGTCATTCAGGTATGCCGCTTTGGATTTATACAAAATCCCCCAATTTTAACATCATAAGTCATGATACTAAGTAGTGGACTTTTCACCCTTTTTCTGGTGACTTGAGGAGCTGATCTGAAAAATGCATTTTGAAGTGAGGGAAGCTAGGCTTCCCATGTTCAACTATAATATGTTCTTAACAAAGTTAAAACATATTCATCAAATCAGTGATATCTTCCATAAACATCATTCTCATGTATATGCTTCTTTCTCTTTTCCCCCTTATTAGATGGGTAACTTAGCCATGTGCATAATAACGGAATTTTATAACAAGTGGTTTTACTTGCATTAGAAGTATATCATATATTACTTGTAATCAAAATTTAAAAGGATCAAAGTCATTAAAAACGACATCCTTAGGTTCCAATTTAATTGAAAAGTTACAAAACACTTCTTGGAAACATAATCCAAACTGTAATTCTGTAAATAGTCAGCCACTAAGATGTTGCACCAATTAGACATCTGACAAGATTAAATGTAAATAAATATTATCTATTTTTTTTATAGTTAAATAAATATTATCTATAATAATGAATAGCAGTTATCATCTTGCATAATTTATCTCTGGATCAATACTTGAAACAAACTTCTATGACAAGTCACTTGTAGCAGTTATTGATGTTAGGAAATGATATTAACCTTTGGTAAACATATTCTATGTCATCAGCACTTAGTTCTAGCAAAAGATTTGTATTAAGAACTTCAGTGACTCCTATGGAGAATGAATGACTCCCTGCATTCTGCATCCAAATCAATGATGAATAGAAAGAATAATAGGCATCCTTAGGAATATAATTCATAAATGGATAGAACATAACTGGGTGCTGGTTTATCCTTTCAAACCTTCCTTCCACACCGTATAGTGGCAACTGATTCCTAGTGATTCGATTCTTGTCAGCCTGTCAGAAATAAGAAAGCTTATTCTTAATTCAAAACAACTGTAACTATACTAAATGCTGACTTTTCATTCAAAATAAAAAAAAATCACAATCCTCTAAAGTTTTTCTTTCTAAAAATGGGAAGAGAACATGACACATAAAATGAGAAAATGAATATGTGATGCCCCAAATTAATTGGATATTGATTGAGTGTATGTTGTAGGGTGCGGGTGTTGAGTCTCACCTCGGGCATATACTGGGTTAATCTAGGTTTTATTAATAACTAAAAGAGCCTCAATTGTGATTAGACTAATCCTTTTGGGGTACATCACAGATGTGGTTAGCATTTTTCTTGGGTTTTATTAATATTTGCTAATGCTAGTGTCCATGATTACATAAATAGAAAGACCAAATCCTTCATATATAATATTATTCATGATGCAAAAAAAAACAGCATTAACCATCAATAATAAATAATTCATGTTAGGTAAATTCTTTAAACTGCATGGAGATTAGAAATCAAAGAAAGAAAAAGAAAAATGGCCAACATGAGAACATAAGACAAAATAAAGTGCGAACTTTTCAATTTCACAAACCTCCCTGAAATTCCACAGCTGATTATGCAAGCAACTCCAAAATGGTGAAGCACAGAAGTTTGGTTGCCCATTAAAGGCCTCAAAACTAACACCAATTTTGTTACATTCAAGCCCATCCAAGGTAAATCTAACTCTCTCAAGCAGCATCCACAGAGAAAAATTCCCTCCCAAATTCTGTGGTTGACCAGGGCCACCCTTCCACAAAGAAAGAAGAAACTCTCAGCAATATAAAACTAAAAAACCATTTATAAAATACTCACTCAATTTAAAAATCAATGAGAAGATAAATTAAGATAAAATGATCTAAGAGATGGACATGCTGACTTTCCAAGTGCATCTCTACTGTAGCTGTAAGTTCAAAATGTGTGCAAAAAAAAAAAAAAACCACAATACAAATGATATATATGACTAAAAAGATCAATGAGCTCTCGCTCAAATGCCTTTCCCCCTCCCATACAAATGAGATGGAGGGTGAGTTCTTAGTTGTGGGTTCAAGACCCACCGAATATGTGTGTAATGTATCGATTAAAAAAAATATGACCACAAAAAAGCAAATATTTCATTCCATAAATTACTTGGTTATAAACTAAGTCTACCTTGGCTCACTTAAAAAGTTAATTTTAATAATTATGTACAATGCAGAAGCCAAAAAAAAAAGCACAACAGATAGATTAACAAGAAATTTTCAGCCAGTTTTTTGCTTCCATCAATTAAAGTGAATGGATATTTATCAAAAATATGTCTGTGAAGCAAATATACCTGCCTGGGTATAACAAGGTAGAAGTCCTCAAATGTTGGTATATTTGTGTATCCAGCAAAATCACCAATAAGATTAACCCTTAAGAAATTATCATTAGATGTTGCTGTTCTATTTTCAGGACCCACGACCACTTCCTGATAGCAAAGAAACAACCAAAAAGTCTTCAGTTAATAAATAATCACAAGGTTTTTTTTGTTTTTTTTTATTTTTTATTTTTATTTTTTATTTCAATACAAAACATTAGAGAGATTGAAAATTACACAACTTTACAATTAGTATGGTTTTTTGCAATTACTTCTTAAATTCATCATACGGGGTTCAATCTACAGAATGAATATCCATGTTCAATCCAGCAAGAATATGAAAACAGCATCAGAAAGATTAGACATAGCAAACAAAGTGAAAGCTGGTGTGGAGTGCCAGCATACAGCTGAACCAAGCATTCCCTCTCAGCCTCTCCATAAGCCAAAACCATAATTGAATTTTTCAAAGAATATATTTTAGTGCACCTAGCTTATTTCAGCTACCTTTTTTAAAGAGTCATCAGGAAATATCAGGCTTTGGACCAAGAGGGTACTTCAAATTTCTTTTAGTTTATTAGACATTTTTTTAATTAAAGCTTCCTTAAGCTATTTTATATGGTTCAGAATAATTTTCTTTTCTTTCATCCAATCTTTAATCCATGTCTAAATTATGTTCTTTCTCCTCTCCCCTACCACTACAACCTGCTGCTTCATTATTCAAGCACCTCTCCCATTAATTCTGAACAACGAATTTACAACTAACTTGCATATTGTTAGTTCAGGGACAGCTATGCTGCCCAGCCAAGGGGAAAAAAATTCAGTACCATGATTTAAAATATTACAGCAGAAGATGAGCTCAAATATCCTATTAGAATATCTTCCTTATATGTAATGGAAGAAGGGAAATGGTTTTGATATTCACCAAGCAATCATTAATTAATAAACGTCCATTTATCAATATAGTCCCCCAGATTTTAAATTATCCTACATGTCATCAATAACATATTTAATAAGAAAAGAAAAAAAGTCACTTTGCCATTCAATAATGAATCATTGAACTTCCATATATCTACCATTATATCTCTCTCCATTAGACTTAACTATATATCAAAGCTTGGTTTTACCAAGCATGCAGTGCATTTGCTTTCAACTAGTGTGGATAAAGTACAAGGATATTGACCCCCAAACAAAATAAAAAATTACCGAAATCTTAGATCCAGTCTTGACTTGAATTTGGACACTGAATCCCAATGATCGCTGTCCAATACCAAAAACATGGAACCTAAGTAGATCAAAGAAAATATTATTCATGGCATAATGTAAAATAGATTGCAAAATTTAAATACTCTGAACTCTCCACCCATCATCCAGGAGTAAACAATGTTAATAATAACAGGATTGGATACATACCAGAGCTGTTATGATCTCAATTAGCTTCTTCCCCAAAATATTTATATATGGCTACTTACTGAAGAACTTACCAATATTTCAAAACCTACAAACTATTTTATGAAACCTCAAAAAGTAGAAGTTGTTAATAACATAATGAAACAACAGAGCACTCATTAAACAACCATAATAAACAACTAATACAAGCTTGTATAACTAAATGCTGATTGATATACATAAATTGACATAACACGGCATCCAATCTACCTTCAGGGACTGAGGGTAATCGTTTGATATGGAAGTTGACAAAAAAAGGGGATTTTACTATCCGTTCATTTTACCATAAGTTACATGTTTCTTCTTCTGTTGTTTTTCTTTGGAAAGGCATTTGGAAGGTTAAGGCACCCCGACGTGTCTCTTTCTTTTTGTGGACAGCAGCATGGGATAGGATCCTAATGGGAGATAACCTGCAGCTCAGGGGTTTTGACTTTGTTGACTAGTGCATTATGTGTCGTTGTTGTGGTGAGACAGTGGATCATTTGCTGTTACATTGTGAAAGGCACATCACCTGTGGTGCTTTGCCCTTAAGATTTTTGGGATTTCTTGGGTTCCCTCTCGTACGGTGTCAGATCTTCTATTTAGTTGGTAGAATTGGTTGGGGAAGCATTCCTCTTACATCTGGAACTTAGTTCCATTGTGTTTGATGTGATGTATTTGGAAGGAACGCAATCGGCGGACGTTTGAGGATTTGGATAGATCCGAGGACCATTTACTTGCTATCTTTTCTAGTTCCCTGTTTGATTGAACTAAGGCTTGGGGACTCACATCTAGTGACTCTCTTCCTCTTTTCCTTAGCTCTCTTTCTTTGTAATTTATGTTTCTTTGTTTTTGCCCTCTTTCTTTTTGTTCTTCTGTTCTGCTGTCGCTATTTGCTTCTAGCAGTTTTATTAATATAAATTTTCTTACCTATCAAAAAAAAAAATTGACATAACGCGGCATTAATGCGTTGCTGTAAACATTCGATTCACATGTACTCCAGAAACACAAATAGTTGAATATCTTGACATCTAACTACTAAGCAAAACACTATCAAGATGAGAAAAGGTAACTGATGGCCGTACCAATCACCTGGAAATCGGAGACAATGTGCAGTGTTGGCCTTTCCTTTCATCAACTTGTCAACTGATTAAAAAATAAAACTATAATCAATCACAATGTTGTAAGAGGCATTCTGCATAAAAAGTTGAAGAGTAATGAACCATATAAAAGCACTTACAAAAGTTTCCACATGATGAAGGCACCCTCCGCTGGGGCCCACAAGGACAACAGATTGGCTAGGCAGAAAGGATATGAAGAGGAGTAAGGAATAAAGAACACTAGTTAAAAACATCTGTGAAAGGTAAAAATAAAGAAGCATAGCTGAGAAAATGTCTAAACGTGTTCCACAATTTTCACTAGTGTGAGATATTCAAGTGCAATAAAGGGACAGTAGATAAAGAGCAAAGTATCTCTACTGAGAGAACAAAAACAGATGTAACTAAAATAATTGAAATTTATAAAAATGAAGATCACCATTGCAAAGTTAACTTATAGCTTGTTTGGATGGAAGGGGAATAGAGGAGAGTAGAGTAGAGTAGAAGGAGGGAGAGTAGGCTAAATTACCTTGTTTTGATGTTTTTTAAGGGAGAAGGGAGAGAGATTTGGAGGGGTTTGGAGGGATTCTAACTACTTCTAGCCCCTCATTTTTAATTCCCCCAAATTGGAGAGATTTGGAGGAAGAGTTGAGTATAGAAATGCTTGACCAAATGAATTACCAAATTTACCCTTACCATATTAACAAAATTATAAACTATGAAAAAGCTAATTATTTATCTCCCTCTTACTTAATTTTAAAAACATCCAAACAAGGTGGAGGATAACCATTACCCCCTACTCTCCTCTCCCTCCAAACTTCCAAACATAGCATTAAGCAGTTTTGTTAAATAAATATCAAAATCTTAATCATCAAAGCAAGGAAAAGCCTTCAACTCTTAAAGTTAAGCTGACACATATAAATACTGCATCTAACTCCAGGCATCAACATGACACATGCAGATATTGCAATAATTCAAATTCATTAGAGAATATATAATCAAATTCAGAGAGAGTGTCGAGGCCATGATGGTATGGTATTTTTTTTTTTTTTTATAAGTATGATGGTATGGTAATTTTGAAGAATCCATATTACGTTCAAACTGCAAAAGATATGGCAACTGTTAATCCAGGCATAACTTTATAAAAATCTCAAGTTCTGCTACGGTAAGTAGATCATAATATAAACCACTATTGTACTAATTGAGAAAAAATGTATCCTAAGTATTATTGGCACTTAAAAGAAAAAATGACAGGTCCAAAAGCAAATTAGATCCAAGACGGTAGAAATGCACCTGGGTATGCTCAATAATGTGACCTTTATCATCTCGTAACCTTCAAAACACATAAAAAATCCAGTCAGCTGAATTCACTCACATAACTCTTCTTTGTTTGATAAGTGACTTCATTTAAATCCAGGAGAACTAAACCACTCTCAGTGTAGTGAAGCTACTGGTAGAATTGCATATAGCCTACTTCACCAAAAAGTATACTGGTTGAACCTTTTCAGCACAAACGCTATATAGTTAAAAGAAAGCCCCCAATGAAAACAAGACATTAAAAAATAACTATAGCTTACACTAACTATTCCAGAATTGAATGCTTCTTGTACATTGTTAAAGTATTATATGTATGGAAAGGTGCCAATGAGCTGTCTCAAATGGTACTTCCTCCTTTCATAATAATGGGTAGAGAGTGAGGTTGTGGGTGTTACTTACCAATAAAAAAATGTAAGAAAATGCAATCTTATACTTTCAAATAATTAATTTGATAAGACTTTCTAATTATTAGTAACAATATATATAACCTATAAGCCAACCACTCCAGGGTTGAGCTATCACAATCTCTTTCTCTCTCTCACATCAACACCACATGGTACTAGAGGAAAGATTATTTATGTGATTCAAATCTTGGTCACCCCAACTATGTTAGTTACTTCTATTGTGTGTATGTAAGGCCCAAAATTGGGCAGGCCTACAAATGAGTAAGAGTGTTAGTGCTATTTTAAGCTTGACATACATTGTTCACTTTGACCATTAAGAGTAACTACTCTCTGGGTCTTTGTTTCTATTGCATTCTATCACATTGTTCCACATTCTATAGTACGAAATTTCAGAATCACACACCACAATAGCCTTAGACTACATTAAAATTGATATTGTAGTTTATATAGAGATTAAATTTCCTTAAGGAATATCGTGTACATACCCTGTGTAGAGCGTCTTTAGTAATAAAATCTATTTTTATTGAGAGACAGAGACAGAGATTAAAGCAGATCTTAAGGATATAGAATCATCAAAGCATTTATCAAATATGTAGATTCTATTCTTATAACTTTACACCCAAGTCCAAAAATCCTCCCTATTCACTAACTAATAAGTAGCAAACTTTACCAGATTGTCAATACAACTCACAGACCGCTGAAGCATATACCTCAGGCAGCTATAATTTAGTGTGAGAAAATCCATGAACATAAAAGCATGAAAATGAATCAATTATCCAAAGACTGGATATGGAAGTTAAGAGTCCGGATAGAAATTCCAAGATTTTATGTATCTAAATTGTAATGCCTTTTAGACTTACGATGCCTATAGCCAGATCAGGATATTATCATTATATTGCAGAGAGAAAATCTAATCCGAAGAAACATTTTTAAACCAAACACATTATCAAAATTATAAAATGCAAGGCGGTCTATAACTATAAGCAAAGTTGCTGTATGCAAGATCATATAAATATAATTACCACAAATTTAAAAGTTAGTTAAATAAAGTAAATCAAATATTGTTGATACAAAAGTTGTCCTTTTTTTTTTTAACTTCTACAACCACATAATATTATGCTTTCACCAGAATTTTATCAAATCTCTTCAAAATTTTGAATGTTTACCACCAGTAAATGCAAATAAACTGGTAAAATCTAAAATCTAAAACAGAAGTGCAAACACTGGAATGGCAAAATCGTTACTCCACCCAACCAATTTTACACGACAATTACAAACCAAACATTGTGAAATCATATAAAAATGAAATGTCAAGGAAAAAAAAAAACAAATTGCTTGCCTTTCACATATCTGCACAACTTTGGCATCAGCATCTGGCTGACATTTACGTGTCTTTACATATAACTCTTCAGGTTTATAAGGAACATCCTGGAAAAATGTAGAGAGTTTGACAATGTTATAGCAATTGACTTAACAAAACATCAAGTGATGTAATAAGTAGAGGGTTTACTTAATAAAATCATCTATCATCCTATCAGACTTCTTTTCTGACTAATAGCAACAGCTTTTGCAGAAGATTTGTTATCAAATAAATAAGAATGTTCTCTAATCTCAACAAACATGTTAAAATAATGGTTCAATTATTAAATTCATCATTTCCTAACGGCTTAAACTTTTGAGACAAGCAGTATTTTAACATGAAATCAAAGTGCAACCATGTATCCACTCCACCTCCCAATTAAAAATCTCACATGTTGAGGCACACTTATTAAGAGGGAATCTGGGTTAGTAGAATAATGGTTAAAAAACAATTTAAGAAGGCAGTTCCATACTCGTATATATGTAAGCTGATACATGGCATATGCAGCAGATTTGTTGACCGTTAGCACGGGTGGTATTCGCAGTGTTTGCATGTTGCTGGATGAGTTATCCTCCACCTCCACTATTTCCGCCACAATCGAGGCCTCTCCCCCACTCTGTATAATCATTACAAATTATGTGACATTTAAAGGTAAAAATTCGAGCAACGCTATACAAAATAGCTTGCACTAAATTTAAATCTAACTTGGCTGCCCCAAACTTCACTTTCACAACAAATTTATCACTATACTCGGATTAACTTGACAAGTAATCAACATGACTAACACTGTCCTTCTTTTTCTTTTTTTTGCGTTATTTTCACAAACACCTTTGCCATATTCATCTACAGTAAGCCTGTAACAAAATTTTAGAAACTAAATGTAATTTTTTAAAATTCTTTATAGTCATGAAAATAGCACTAGGTATTACCAATTACAACAACATCATATATACTTTAAAAAATAAATAAATAAACCAAAATTTACTTAGTTTTGAAATTGAAACAAGAATTTTACAAATTATAACAACAGATATTTTTTCTCTTATTTATTTTTTATAAAAAGAATATTGAAATTAAGGAGAGAACAGAAAGAGAAATGTAACATTAGAGAAAGAAGAAGTACGGAGCCACTGGGAACCGCCATGTTCAACACAATCTTCTTGGTGCAGTTGAGATCACCGGATTCGGAACTCTTCTCGCACTTCTGGAGCTTAGATTTGGAGAGGATCTGGACTCCGGCAACGCCATGAGAAGCGAAAACGAATAAGAGAAACAAGATCGTCGTCTTTGTATTCATTTTCTTGAATTCTTAGTGAGAAACTCTCTCAGTGATTCTTTCTCTGCTTTGAAAATTTCGTGAAACTGAAAATGTGTGTACGAGTGAGTGTGAGGGACACAAAAATATAGGGGCCGGTTTTGGCGGGGTTTAGTTAACAAAGTGGGTTTTTATTTTGAAACTGCATGTAACGGTTTTGCCAAGGGGAGGACTCGGATCACAACAGGACAAATGACGCCCAGCTGTACGACGCCGTTCGTGTGCTTGGGCTTAGGAAGTATGTGATGTGGCTTTATTGCAAATGGATTTAAAATGGGGATAATTTTAGACCTGGCAAGCGGTTGGGCTCAGGTCGGGTCAACAATGGGTTTAGGTAAAAAATGGATCATTTTGAATAGATTTGTGAGTGAATTGGATCAATTGTGTTTTGAATCAAGTTAATTTGTATATAGTCACTGTGTTATTTGTTAGGGGAAGAGAAAGTTTTGTAGCTGATATAATCTTAGCATGGTTGGTTTAAGATGTTGCCTTACTAATTACTATTGTAAAGACTTGTTCCTTTCTTTGAATAAAATTCTGTCATTTATTCTCCAAAGAAAAAAGGTTAATCCAGATGAGAGTTGATCAATATTTTTCACATGCAAAAAAATAATAATGAATGAATGAACCAGAAAAATAGCTAAATATCAAAAATAACAAAATGCTCAAAAATATAAGTTAAATACTATATTGATTCTTAAGTTTACACAATTCAAAATTCACTAATGATATCTTGGTCAACAAACTATTTTATTAATCCAAAATTTTGACTTATTCCCATTCATATTTCGTATTTTGTACACGGGCTTTTCAAATAGAATTATTGAAAATTTAATATTTTTATGGTGATTTTGCTATCAAGTAATAGGTTTGGTTAATATTTTTTAATCTACATCAGCTTTTCCCAAAAAATAAAATCATAGAATTTAGTGTAAATTGAACCCTAAAATCTCTTCAAAATCTCAATATTGTTTCCTCTATTAATTCCATGGGTAAAATATAACATGCCTCTAAGTTGAATAAATTCAAATAGAAAAGGTAAATATGTTAAAATGTGTCAAAGGTTTTCTTACCAACTTGCATAATGTAATTTTGTTTAATCTATAATTTCTACTCACCCCTATTTTCTTACATGGTAAGAGCATATTTGACATGACTTATTTTTATATTAAAAAAGAATGACTCATTTTTTTAAGTCTCACATTTTTTAAAGTGTAATTGTCATTTTGTTTTTAAGTACTTGTTATTTAAACAAAATAAACCAAGAAAAATAATTATGACACAAAGATCATATGAAAAGTGTAGGGTGTGGTCTCCCGAGTATGCTTCATAAGTCATAGATCCTAGGCCCAATAAGAAAACAAGGTGGTTCGAGGTACTAGGCCTAGACCGTATCCTCAAAGAAAGAAGGCCCAAGCTAGAGAGGGGAAATGGAGGCCTAATTGGGAAGTAGCCCCCTTCCATTCACCAAGGAAAGCAAATTAAGTTCAACACATCGTGAACAATCTCGATTGAGGATGAATGATCGGTAAAACGTCCGAGGAGAAGATCGAACCTATAAATCTAGCCAAGGAACTAGATGAGGTGGCTCGTAACCTAAGCAATGGTCACCTCCACATTAATTATGTATTCCCACCTTGCCCATGTCACATTTAATGCGGAATGATCAACCCGAACAATTTTTACACCCTAAAAGTCCATTTTCATCATCAAAATGGAGGAGGAGACACTTGATAGGACAAACATCTTTTGACTCCCATCATGACAGCCCACTACTAAAAAGGATGGACTAGGTCTAGGACATTCCCCCATACTTAGTGTGGGATAGGAAAATTAAGGAGAGGAGGTTTAGGAATATCTAGAGAGTGCTTGTACTTTTCTTTGGTTGCTTGTAACCTTGACAAGAGATAAACATTCTAATAATCAATATAATATCCATTCAAACTTAGATTTTACATGTTTAGATCTCCCATTGAAGATTGCTCTCATGTTTTATAAATTAATTGTGACAATTAGGGTATTAGTAGAGTTCTCGGCCCAAAAAGGTAAACTATGTTAGTTAAAAAAAATGAACTGTGAAGAAGTACTCTTTACTTACGTAACACAAATACCACTTGCTCTTTTAAACTATGCTTATTAATTTAATTTTCTTTTTACCGACTTCTTTAGCCCGACTTCTTTTTTTCTTTTTTTTAATTTACGAAGTTAGCAAGAACAAGTGGGAAACTAAGTGATGGTAAATTGGTAATAGGTCATTTAGTCATTGGTGAGAAACTAAGAAATGATGGGGATTAGATAGTTAGGAAATACACCATTAAGGTGAGACAAATTGCATACACCCTTGGACTAAAAGAAAAATGAACTAAAAATCAATAAGTACAAAAACACTGGAGGTGAAAAAAGGGGCTATCTTTAGCACAAGGGTTGCCGTAAGGTATATTTCTCTTTGTGCAAGTGATAGAACAAGTTAGTTTCCTTAGAAGAATCATGAAGGAGATCACAGAGAGATGCGCAGGTATAAAACTGTCGTCGAGAGAAGATGTTGAAGTAACGATCCACAAACCAATGCCATAGGATGGTCTCGTCCTCATTGGAAAGATTTTTACAAAGAGGAGAGTCAACCTGGAGTCTATGGCCAGAGTGCTTAAAACGGTATGGAAAACAGAGAAAATCTTTGAAGCTAGTGATCTGGGCGAGAACAAAGTCATGTTTCTTTTTCAAACAAAGGACGATATGGATAGGGTGCTATTCCTTTGCCCGTGGTCTTTTGACAAATATTTATTGGTCCTTCATAAACTAGAGATGGGTGAGGTAGTAAAAGACATCAAGTTTGACAAGTCCCCATTTTGGGTCCAAATCCATGGATTGCCTACTATGTGTCAAACGAAGACGGTGGGCTTAAGTATCGAAGCAACACTAGGCGAAGTGGAGAAAGTGGATGCAAACGAGAAAGGGTTTTGCCTTGGGAAGTTTATACGAATAATGGTACTCATGGACATCTCCATGCCACTATGTCGAGGTCGAAAGGTTCGTTTGGGCGAGTATGGACTGAAATGGGTGGATTTCAAATATGAGAGGCTTCCGATTTTCTGCTACTTGTGTGGGAGGATTGATCACGATGAACGGGACTGTCTGCAAGGTTTTCGAAGCAAGGAAACACTAAGGCCAAAGGAGAAGCAGTTCGACCCATGGCTTTGTGCAACACAGGACAAACATTAAAAATAAATAAATAAATAAATAAAACCCTAATAGTTATAGCGGTGAGAAATGAAGCCATTAGGATAAAGGAAGTTGGAACTGAGTCAGGGGAGCATAGATTGGACGGTATCGTGAAGCGCACGACGGTTTCTAATACTCCTAGAATTGACCACCAAGGCAAGGCGGAGAGGATGGTGGAGGCTAGGGCTGACAAGGTAAACGTCGATACCCTATCAAGTCACTTCCAAGTCAACATCCCAAAAATCCCGCTAATTTCAAATTTTGAACAGTAACTACGGGATATCGATGCTGCAATCTCAGGAGAAGTTTCAAACATAAACACCAAACTAGGTAAAGAAGTAAACTTGAAGAGACAGGAAATCTCGTTGAACCAGAATGTTGTCAGGTTGGAAATGAAAGAAGGGTCTTATGCAAATGGGCTTATCTCTAAAGCCCAATCCCAAATTTCAGCTCTTAGGTCTCAGGAACCCCGTATGAAGCTTGAACATCAGCCAGGTGTAGCCTTGGGTTTATCTCAATCCGATATTAATTTTAGAATGGGGCCTACCTCTCCAAAATAGTCAAAGCCCCATAAAATGAAGAAAACCACTGGAGATGGCCAAAAGAAAAACAAAGAAAACAGAGGCTACGATGGAAAGAACACGAACTTGGGTAAGGAATGCATGCAACCTCAGGGAGAGAGTAGAGGTGTTAAGATGTTGAGGGAAGTTGATCAAGTTGAGGTGGGAGTAAAAAGGAGGCTACGGTCACCATTGCATGAGTTGAGAAACTGGGTAGATAATGGAAAAGAGGCAAGAATGGATGGAGAGGTTAGGGAGTTTAGCAAGCTCCTTACACACCACTTGGGATTGGCGAAGGCTATAAACTAGCCCCGCCAGGCACAATGAGTGCCATCAGCTAGAACTGTGGGGGGCTTGGGAACCCCCTAATAGTTAAGGCACTCCAAAAGGTGGTTTTGGAGAAAGATATCACCTTAGTTTTCTTAATGGAAACTAAGTTTGATGTCTCTGAAATGGATGGAATCAAAAGGAAAATAGAAAGACAGCAAGGGCTGGTGGTCCCTAGGGTTCGACGTGGGGGTGGCTTGGCCCTTTTGTGGAAAAACACAATGAAGGTGGATGTACTGGCATACTCCCCTCGGCATATTGACGCAATCATTATTGAAGAACAAGGAATGAAGAAATGGCATTTTACCAGATTTTATGGGCATCCGGAGACCGGAAAAATAGAGGAATCATGGAAACTTTTGAAGTTTTTAAGTCACAAATGCAATCTGTTATGGGTTTGCATAGGGGATTTTAATGAGATTATGTATGCTAGAGAGAAAGATGGTGGTGGGGTGAGACTTGAAGGTCAGATGAGAGGCTTCTGTGAGGCAATTAATAGGTGCTATTTGAGGGACATGGGCTATATGGGCTCGGATTATACGTGGAGCAGAAGGTTAGGTGGACGTGGTTGGGTTCATGAAAGATTGGACAAAGCTTTTGTTTCCATGAACTAGGCAGTGATGTTCCCGTCGGTGAAGCTTTTTCACGTGTCCAACTCAATCTCGGATCATAGTGTCTTAGTGCTCATGGAAGCTAGGTCTCCTCGATGGCTGAGGCATCGATCAAAACTGTTTCGATTTGAATCCATGTGGCTTAAGGATGGGTGGTGTAAAGATGTGGTAGAGGAAGCATGGGAAAGAGGGCAACACAGGGCCTCAAGATGGCCACTAGAAGTATGCTTGGAGGAATGCCAAAGGTCTTTAGAGTCATGGAATAAGCACACTTTCGGCCATGTGGGAAAGCAGATAGTGGCCCTTCAAAATAAACTCCAGGCACTTGAATCCATGAAAGGCTATGCAACGAACTAAGAATCTATCCATGCAATGAAAATGGAGCTGAACAAGTGGCTTGGCATCGAAGAGGAAATGTGGCACCAGAGAAGCCGAAATAGCTAGTTGAAAGCAGGCAATAAGAACACTACCTTCTTCCACACAAAAGCATCGAATCGGTATCAGCGAAACACCATTAGTAGGATCCTTGATTCTAATAATATATGGCAGGAGGATGCAGATCAGATTGGCCAAACCTTTGTGGACTATTTTGAGCAACTCTTCTCTTCCTCTTGGCCAAGGGTGGAGCCAGAGCTAATTGACGCAGTGCATTCAAAAGTCATTGACCGAATGAATTCTATACTCACCCAAGACTTTTAGGCAGTGAAGGTGGAGAAAGCTCTAAAGTAAATGCATCCTTTAACGGCTCCAGGTCCAGGCAGTATGCCCCCTTTATTTTATCATCATTTCTGGCCTATTGTTAAATCCATTGTCATTCACACAGTACTTAACTTTCTAAATCATGGTAGTGCCCCCCCCCCCCCCCAAAAAATTCCATGACACTCACATTGTGCTTATTCCTAAAATAAAGAATCCGAAAAAAGTGACTGACTATAAACCAATCTCTTTATGTAATGTGGCTTATAAAATTTCTTCTAAAATTGTAGCAAATAGGATGAAAGTGGTGTTACAGGATATTATCAATGAGAATCAAAGTGAATTCGTGTCGGAACGCCTCATCATAGACAATGTTTTGGTGGCTCATGAGTTGATGAATCATATTAGCAAGAAGAAGAATGACAAATGTGGGGAGATGACTATTAAATTGGACATGAGCAAGGCATACGATTGTGTTGAGTGAGATTGTTTGCAATAGATCATGAGGAAGCTTGGCTTTCATGAGAAATGGATTAGCATTGTGATGCAATGTGTGTCTTCGGTGAAGTATGCTATACGGATCAATGGGCAACCTTGTGGCAAAATCCGACCAACCCGAGGACTAAGGCAAGGTGACCCTTTGTCACCTTGCCTCTTCATCATTTGTATTGAGGGGTTTTCTGCCCTCTTTCATTGTACCGCCCAAAGAAAAGCTATTAGAGGTGTGGCTGCTTCAGCAAGAGGACCTAGAATATCCCACTTATTTTTTTACCAATGATAGCTTGGTGTTTGGAAGAGCAACAGTGAGTGAAGCCACGGAAATCCAAAGGATTCTCAAAGTCTATGAACTCTCCTCAAGCCAACAACTAAACTACACTAAAACATCCTTGTACTTCAGCACAAATATTGATGCTAGAACAAAGGAGAAGGTGAAAGCCATGTTTGGTGCCCAGGTTATCAAGCCTCATGAATCTTACCTCGGTCTGCCATTGCTTGTGGGGAGGTCTAAGAATAATACCTTCACTCAACTCAAGCAGAAAGTGGCAAACAAAGTCTCAGGTTAGAAGGAAAAATTACTCACACATGCTGGAAAGGAGATTCTAATCAAATCAGTGGCTCAAGTTGTGCCTGCCTACTCGATGAGTTGTTTTCTGCTTTCTAGAAAATTATGCGAGTAGCTTACCAAAATGATCAGACAGTTCTAGTGGGGACAGATGAAGAACGAGAAGAAACTTGCTTGGTTGAGTTAGGACAAGATGTGCTTGTCGAAGGAAAAAAGGGGCTTGGGTTTTCGCGATTTAAAAAGTTTTAACTTGGTTCTCTTGGCCAAGCAAGGGTGGCGGCTGCAAACTAATTCCACATCGCCGTTTAGCCAAGTATACAAAGCTAAATATTTCCCACGGTGCAATTTTTTTGAGGCTGCTTTAGGTCCTAGGCCATCGTATGCTTGGCGAAGCTTAGTGGCGGCTCAGGGTGTTGTCCGAAGAGGCATGAGGTGGCAGGTGGGGAATGGCACTAGAATTAGACTGTTGTGGGACAAGTGAATTCCCAGACCAAGCACGTATAAGGTGCTAACAATGGAGAGGCCAAATTCGAAAAATGCTCTGGTTTGCGAACTCATAAACAGAGCAACGGGTGAGTGGAACATGGACAAGCTTAATAGCTGGTTTTGAGGACAGGAGGCAATAATGTGTATACCTCTGAGCATTATTGACACTAATGATAGACTAATATGGGCAGAAAATAGAAGTGGTAAATTCACTATCAAAAGTGCCTATGCGTTGGCTTTGGAGGAGGAGCAGCACACAACCATGGGGGATTGCTCGAACGGTTTGGCCTACAAAAATACATGGAAGGAAATTTGACACCTAAATGTTCCACAGAAAATTAAACATTTTGCTTGAAGAGCGGGTTGTGACATTCTCGCCACGAAAACAAACCTGGCAAAACGGAAAATTGCACCGAGTGGAATCTGTGAGTTGTGTGGAAAGGATAAGGAGACCGTCGGCCACTTGCTTTGGTTCTGTGACCATGCTAAAGGAGTTTGGACGACAAGTAAATTTGTGCTTCCGTTTGAAATCTCTCTGAGTTGGAATTTCTTGGATGTAGTGGAGAATTTACAAAGGTGGGATGATACCTGTCCTGGGCTGCTCGAGAAGGTCATCACAGTCTTCTGGGGTATCTCGAAAAATAGGAACGTTCTTCGGTTGGGTGGAAAAGGAAAGGCCGGTCATTCCCTTTTGAGGGGTGCTTTGCACCTAGTGGATGATTTTCACAAAGCAAATGAATTAAAATCCGAAAATCGGATTGAAACTACTACCACGGTCTCATGGAAGCCACCATGCCATGGGCACTATAAAGTCAACACTGATGGTGCAGTCTTCTCAAACAGGAAACAAGTAGGTGCAGGTGTTATCATCAAGGACGATGCGGGGAATGTGGACGCAGCTTTAAGCAAGAAGTGGAATTACCCACTGGGTGCTGTTGAAGCCGAAGCAAAAGCCTTGGAAGCCGATGTTATTTTTGCTAGGGAAGTGGGAATTAGAGACGTAGAATTTGAGACAGGTTCGCTGGAGATCTATAACGCAGTTCATGGGCTAGCTTCCCAACCGTCATCAGTGGCGAACGTGTTAGCCGAGCTCATAAAACAAGCCTCGTCTTTTAGACAGTGGAAGTTTTCTTATACCAAACGATAGGGAAATGTCCCTGCTCATGTTTTGGCCCAACACGCCAAGTTTGTTGAGGACTATGTAGCCTGGTTAGAGGAATGTCCTAGCATCTTAGAGCATGTGTGTGCTCATGACAAACTTGTATTTGATATTTCTGTTGTTTAATAAAATCTAGTATTTCCCATAAAAAAATAAAAAAATAAAACACACACACGCATGATTATTTCTTTCGTTCTTTCTTTGTTTTTATTTTTTATATTATTATTATTTAAAAAAGCGGCATGACTATTTCTTATTAATTTTAAAATTAAAAGTAAATGATGGAACGTGAACAAGATTTTAAGAATGATTGGTAAGATGTTTGAATCTTTTTTGTATCCTCAATACGCTACAGAAATGTGTAACAACTAGTTAGATGATGCATTCAAATAAATCATTCTCATTGTCATATCTACTTTTTCTTTTTGGAGGCCCATTTGGCTTCCAATAGATAAAGGCAAATATCAAATATGAATACTATTTCTCTTTTTGGCAAAAAAAAAAATTTCATTCTCATTGTCCTATCTACTTTTTCTTTTTGGAGACCCATTTGGCTTCCAATAGATAAAGGTAAATATCAAATATGAATACTATTTCTCTTTTTGGCAAATACTAGTGAAAGTACAGTTTTATAATAATAATAAAAAACTTAAAATCGTATAAAAAAAAAGTATGTGAAGCTAATAAATTTTTTTTTTTAAACTAATAAATCAATTGGTGGTAAATATATCCTCCACAATAAATCATTTTCCTTGATTTTGATTTTGACCAAGCACCACGTCAGCACATCTGCAAGTTGTAAAATATAATTGAATATCATATTGTAGGTTGAGTCGTGTAAAGCAACCTAACCCATCCCACTTGCTCTTTTTAAAATAAAAAAAAAAAATTTAAAACCAATGGCGGCAGGGGCAAATTCGGAATAAAACAAGACAAAAAACCCATTCAGTTTCGTCAACCAGCAACCAACAAACAACAAAACATTAGAAAAGCTGAAAGCCGCAAAATCCCCTGTCCCCCATTCGCCATCGTATATCGTTAACCCAACACCTGTCCGTACCTGATAGCTTCCCCTGATCGGCAGTGACACGTGGCGAAAACTTAAGTCCCACGCAGATAATATTTTAAAAACAAAATTAAATAAGAATAAAGAAAAAAAAGGTATAATACACACAAAAATATAATACTAATACAAATACAAAAGCCAGCACTACCACCAGCTTGAACTAATAAACTAATATTGTAGACCACCACCCCAACTACGCGCATTGCGCAAGCTTTCTCCGGCGAGTCTCAGGTGACCTCCATGGCCGGAGATAAATCAGAAACGGCTATGTACCAAGCTCTGGTGGATCGGTTCCAGAGTTTGGAAGCGAGTCACGAGAGGCTGAGAGAGCAGTTTGATGAGATGGTTCAAGAAAATAAGATAACAAAGAACAAGGAGGTGGATTATGATATGGTGGGCTCAGACTCAGATTCGAGGTGTGGTTGCTTCCCTGGGTTCTTTGGGGCTGGGGGTCCGTACAGAAGTGTGTTGGAGAACATGGGTCATGCTGTTCACGTGTGCAGAGCTTCTTCTGGGGAGATCATATACTGGTATGTATGTATATATATGAGTTTTTGTATGCAAAGAGATTTCATGAAAGTTTGTCTGTTCGTGAACTTTATTTATTGGTTGACCATGTTTGGTTGTAAGTTATACTGTGAGTGTATTGTTGTGGTTTATGGAACAGTACTTATGTAGGAATAGAATGTTTGATGTGGTTTAATTAATGTGAAGGTATGAGGTCACGGAAAAGAGTGAGCTTTATGTTAAATTGGATCAGATGGAAATTAAAGTATTATAGGTAAATGAAGTAATTAATATATAAGAAGTAGATGTTTGAATAGGAAAGTGGTGTACTTTGGAGGGAGATATTTTTAAAGCTTCATTTTTTGAATAATAGAGGAGGCCTCAAACTCTTGTATTTGTTAAGATCTTTTCTGTATGCTCTGGATGTGCTAATATGCATATTCCATCTCATCCGTAGCTATGTGTTTCTCATAGAAATGAAGAGGTTCCACTTAAGATTAGGAAAGAAATAAGTCTTTTTCATAAAAACTTCTTTTGCATGTTAGTACTATCAAATATTGCTGTTATCTCAAAGGAAAATTTATATTTTAGGAATTATTCTGCTGAAAGTCTCTATGGATGGAAGGACTATGAAGTCCTTGGAAAACAAGTTGCTGAACTTCTTATTGCTGAATATTATTACGCACCTCTTAAAAAAATCATGGACAGCTTGAGCACTGGGCAATCCTGGTCAGGTCAATTTCCCTTTAAGAAGAGGTCGGGTGAAATATTTATGGCGATAGTGACAAAAAGCCCATTATATGAGGATGGTGAGCTTGCTAGTTTTATAACTGTTTCAATTGATGCAGCCGCATATAATAGTATAGGTTCAGTCAACCTGAGAACACATCAGGATCATGTCAATGGCCAACCTAGACCACGGGGGTTAAACTTGAAAAGGATTCAGTGGCACCAGCGTCCACCAATTGCACCAGTGCCACAGATTGCATCTTCTGTTTCCAGTCTGGTGCTTATGAGTTACACTTTTAACAATTCCTTTCATTCTCTTTCCTCCTCTTATTTTAGTAATTATAATTGTTTTCATTGTAATCAAATTAAATTCTAGTTTCTGAAAGTGTGTTCTAAAAATTGTACTGCTGGACCAATCAGGCCTCAAAATTTTTATCACGGAGACATGGAGATGATACATCAAATGCATGTGATGCACCCATGGACAGGGAGGATACTGCAACAAATAGTGAAGATGCTAAATTTGACAAAACTAGTACACTGGTAAATCCCTTTTCTAATGACTTTCCAATCAATTTTATGTCTGTATTTTTGGAGAAGATATATTGTATAATGTTTCTTACCTTTTGACTCTTGAAAAATACTTTCACTACCTATCACTCTCTCAAATATGGGACTCTAGATTTGAATTCATCCAATACGATCATGTGTCCACAATTGGCTGTGTATAATGAGTTGGTATTAATTTTCTCAAGTCACTGGTTGGAATTGGTTTCGAAAATGGCCAACAAGCCTTGGTTTAAATGGCACTTTCTCATCTCATAATCAAGTGTGGGCATAGGGTGAGATTGTAAGCTCAAGACCCACTGGATGCATGTGTAACTTACCAATTTAAAAATAAATAAATTGGTTCTAGAAATGGACAAAAGTGCGGATTAATTTTTCACTCTCCTTGCTCTCTCAAAAGTCATCCTCCTATAAAACACCATTGCTTGATTGGAGTAATGCTTTGATACTCTTTATTTTTTAGTTAGCATATCTCTCTCTACATTCCACTTGTATCCAAACCTCTGTTACATGGTACACTGCAGTGTTGCGTATACTTTCTTAGAGTTGATTTTTTTTTCCCTTCTTTTTCAGTAGTTACTAAAAACATTGGGGATTTCAGTCATGTCATGACCTACTAAAAATGTGTTAGCGTTCATGGATGTGTTGTCAAATCCTAGTACCAAAGCATATCAAATTTGGATTGTATCAACATAGTGGTGCTAGGGTTGATTCTGGTTCAGAAATTGCTCAAAGATGACAAGAATTTAATCTACTCAAAGATGATGAGTTGTTGATCTTTTGCTCATATCTTTTACACTAATGAATTTTTGAGTAAAACTTGTTTCGTTGGAAAGTAGGCATTCGAGGCTTCAAAACGAACACAAATTAACCTTAGTTGGATTTAAAATGAGCGAGATATGACTATTTGAATTTGGCACAATTATGTTGTCCCTGAGAGTTCACTCAATCCTCACTAGACACTAGCTCAAGTGAAGTTGCAACAAAGAGTAAACCAACTTTGAAGATCTTATGTCTTAACCTAATGATTCCCTATATAAAACCAACCCATGTTGCACAAATTGAGAGAAGAGAGGCTACCGAATCAATATTACATTGAGAGAAAACCTTCTTGAGTGTAAAATGTTTTAAATTCCTCTCCCTAAAGTGATTCTCCTTATGAGATCTTTTAATTTTGTCTCTGACAGTTTCTCCTTAAGCCTAAACCGTTGATTCCTTGAACCCACGGAGTTAGTTCTTTGACAGTGGGTTATTATTGTTTCTAATTGGAGTTCCAGGTTGTCACAGATGAGGTTTGATCATGGAGGAACTTTGCGTAGAAGGATTCCAGAAATTTTAGGGCCATTATGGTGGGAGGCAAGCGGGGTGTTTGTTGAGGTTACAATAGAGAGTCTAGCTTTACGAAGATTTTGTAAGTAGATTATTGTAACTTTTTCATCTCTAAATTTTCTATGAGATTGGATCCCATGGTGGTTTTTCCTTTGAAAAATTTCTTCATTGGTTTTCTACCTCGTTACCATATTTGTATACCTTTTTACTACTATACATCTTTATTGCTTTTGATTTGGTGAATTATAAATATGGTTGAAATAGCTGTACATGCTCATCTCTTTGGAGTCAATCATAACATATTTGGTTAATCCACTGCTTAGTTGTTTGGGGTCAAAATCAGATTTTTTCAAAATGATATCACCTGAGCATCTGCATTCCTTCATTTCAGTATGTATAGCCTCTGATTTTGTCAAAATTTATTCTATATTGACTGGTTGGGTGATTGTAGGCAGCCAAGGTCTTGGCAAAGCTGCAGTACATTAAGGGAAATAACAACGGTGGTAAAGAAGATGATGGAAGTATTCAAGAAAATGGTGCAATTGATTCTTCAGAAAGCAAAGGGACAGACAATCCTAATTATTTTAGAGATCCAAAGGCATCAACTTCACACCATTGCACCCATGATACAGAGGATAAGGGAGAGAGCCCCCACAGAAAAAATTCTTCCTTTGCAGCTAGGAGAGAACAAAGTGACTTTGAGAGGAGTTCTGTTGTAGCCTCTTCAAGGGAGTGCTGTGAGTGTTTTGATTTATCCAGACCTGGAGACCCATTGCCAAGATTAGGCCGCCAATTCAATGTAAAGCAGTTGGAACCAGAAGTATCAAACTTGAAAGCCTTGGAAATAGAACATGAAATGCAAAGACAACCAGGTGATAAACATTTCACAAATTCAGGGGGGAGCATTGGCAGCAATGGGAGTTCATCAAGCAAAGGGGATAATGAGTCAAACTCTATAGTAGATTGTGAGATTTGCTGGGAAGACCTTCACTTTGGGGAAGAGATTGGCCAAGGTATACTTGAGATTCTTCATTTTTATCTGAATCTAAATTGCATTCTATGGTTAAAAATTGAAACCAATTCATCTTATTATGATGTTGGCCCATGGGCAAGTAGATCAAGATTAAATTTAGAACTGTCAACTACTCTGGCTGTCTCAAGTTAGGCACACTGATAAAATTAAATGACAATGATAGTTGATATATTAATATTTGACACATTTTCGATCACTAGAATAATGAAAGTAAATGATTTTACTACAACTAATTGTGCGAAGGTTTTTTCCCCAAAAATAGGTTGGTGCTCCTTTCATTTTTAGTTTAATACTCTATTAATTTATAACCATATTATGCTGCTTATGAGAAGATTTAGGCACAAAGTCGGGAAATGGAAATTTAGGAATGTACACAAGAAATGTTGCTGGACATTTGATGTGAATATATGTATCTGTTCTTGCCTGACAGGTTTCTATGCTGTTGTTTATCATGGACTTTGGAATGGATCGGTAAATTTGAAATTCTCAAATTACTCTATTTACTGTTCCAAGCAAGATTATTCAATCAATATCTTGACATTAATAATTTTTAGTGTGTTCATAACAGGATGTTGCCATTAAGGTTTACTTTGGGAATGAATATAGTGAGGGAACTTTACTTGACTTCAAAAAAGAGGTATCTCTGAACTCTCAGCCAACTGCTTGTAAGTTGTAAATCTTGGTGGCAAAAGGAAGAACCTTATCCCCGGATCTCATTTGCATGTGTTTCAGATTGATATAATGAAGAGACTAAGACATCCAAATGTACTGCTGTTTATGGGGGCAGCATATACACAGGAGCGACTTTCAATTGTCACAGAGTTCTTACCCAGGTAATAGATATGGAAGTGTTGTCTAAGGAGTGGTTAAACTAATGATATCTTAAGTTAAATGCAGTCCACCTAGCAATGTAGTATTTGATTGTTATGTTGAATCGTATTTTTCCATCTTTCATGCTAAATAAAGTCCATTGGTAAGGCTGAGAGTACATGCCTATGTCTTTGTCATTCAAAATTTCTTGTTTAGAATATTTTTCTAGAAGTCCCATGGATTGGCTTTGCGAGTGTGTTATACTTTTATTAATTGGGATACTTTATGCTGGGTGATGTGTACATGCTGGGGTTCAATCCAATCAGCCTAACTATCTGCGATTCTGCATAGTCTCCTATGTTTTTCTCTTTTAATGATAAATATATCTTCCACTGTTTTAAGTAGATTTTGTTTTGCATGGTCAGAGGAAGCCTTTACAAAACACTTCACAAGAACAATCAGGCATTAGACATTAGACGGCGTCTGAGGATGGCCCTTGATGTCGTATGTTCTCTCTCTCTCTCTCTCTGTCTGTGCATGCACGCATGGCGTGTGTATCAACTTTTTGAACTTGAGTTTGAGCCATCATAATCTATTATGTTACTACAGGCTAGAGGTATGAATTATTTGCATCACAGAAATCCGCCAATAGTACATAGAGACCTAAAATCTTCTAACCTTCTCGTCGATAAAAACTGGACTGTCAAGGTAATATGTGCTGGTTAATTGCTTTAAATAATTCAAGCAGATTGAGCATATAGCAGTTGCTTATACAAGGCATTCAATTTGTCAGGTTGGAGACTTCGGCCTGTCGAAGTTAAAGGACTCAACCTTTATAACAGCAAAATCTGGGAGAGGAACAGTAATGATTTGTATTCTCTCTTTTCTTTTCCTTTATTTTCTAATGTAAAATCTCTTAACACTGTATCCATATGCATAACTAACTTTTATCACTGAAAATCATCCATTGTTTGTTCGTTTGTTTTAATTTTTTATTTACTAAATGCAGCCTCAGTGGATGGCCCCTGAAGTCCTAAGGAACGAACCTTCAAATGAAAAGTAATTTACAAAAACTGAGCTTTAAAATTCTGAGTGGTAAATGATAATCTTCTAAAAATGTTGAACTAATAAAACTCCTCCTTGCTAAGCAGATCTGATGTGTTCAGTTTTGGTGTCATCCTGTGGGAATTAATGACGGAATCCATTCCATGGAACAACCTAAATAGTTTACAGGTCTCTCTCTCTCAAACACACACATTCAAGTTATCTTGCCGTTGAAGCTCCTCTATGACCATTGTCTTCCATTTTGGTAGGTTGTTGGAGTTGTGGGATTCATGAACAGAAGATTAGACCTGCCAGAAGACCTTGATCCCCAGGTGGCAACCATCATCAAAGACTGTTGGCAAAGGTAATTTCATTTTCAACTATTTCTTTTTCTGTGTATTATATATTTATATTGAACCTACAAGTTGAGCTAAACCTTTATTTACTTAAAAACAAGCAGTGATCCAGAACAGCGTCCTTCATTTGAAGACATAATCCAGAGAATGATGGGCCTACTTCAAAGAGCAGCTGCAGCAGTGTCAACCCAGAGGAGTTCAGAACCTTAGAATTGCAATGTTGTTTAGATTAAATATATAGTAGCCTGTCCATTGTTAAGATAATCTATAACAGTTTAGAGGAGCTCACACAGGTAAACTGAATAGCATATATGGGGTAATCCCAAGGGATTGGTCGAGTGGTTTTCAATGCTCATGTGATCCATGAGGTCTTGGATTAATATCTCCTAACCAAGATCTTAAGGCAACACCCCAGGAGATTACTCCTTATAATTATTTGGTATGCATAGAAAGGAAGACAACACACACTCGGGGGATTAGTTAGGTGCTCTAAAAATCTTAGAAATTCACATCAACAAAAATAATAATAATAATAATAATCACATAGGGAATTTGTACTTTCTTTTTCAAGAGGATCTTTTTAAGGTGTGGAAAGGATGGGACAGGACGAGTGTTACGTTTTCAAGCAAGTTTTTGGAAGAAATTACTGTTATGACTTGCAAGTTATTGTGTAATCCAACTCTAGATCAAAGTAAAGAATATTCACTCTGATATGAACAGACACTGTTTTGAAAGTTATGGTTGCAATAGTTTGAGGTTTTACTTTTAGCAAGGTGTTGATTTCTATCTTTCCTTCTTTTTTTCCCCTAAGCTATTATCACTGGTGAATCCTCAATTACTTATATAATGGTTCCTTTGTGTATTCCAATTTTATTTGAGGTCATCAAAAGACCTCATCTACTGGTTATAAATAATGTAGCGCCTAGACTTAGATCTATACAATGATATAGAGAGAATAGATATACACACTTTGAAAATAAAACTTCACCGTAGCATGTGATTCATACTGTATGTGTTTTACGACCAATTACGGAAGTGAGTGATTGAATCCCTGTTTACTCACAGTGTGAATCCTATTGGTCATTATTAAGACCCTGACTATGCTCTCTATGTGACTTATGATTATGTTACAAGATAAATGTTCTAGTGCCTGCAACTCTAGCATGTTATTTATGGCCACGAGTGATGTGTTCTAAAGGGGCACGACTGGGAAACCAAACCTAGGCATTAGGGCAATGGAAGATTATTAGTTTGAATGTCGCACAATCTATTTGTCAGCATAAACAATGAGTTACATATTGATACGAGGGATGCATGACTATGTCATGTCCACAATGTGGAAGTGGGAGATGTTAGCATTTGGGCCAGGTGCCCACAAGGGCATGACTAGACCTAATCCAGCCCGGATGGAAGTAGCTCTTCAGCTGCTACACTTCCTGTTAATTTTCTGCAGTAATGGTCTTGTCTTTAAGGCAATGTATGGCTTAAATGTTGTGACTTAGAGCATTAGCGTTGGAGAATGCTAATGCCATATCTAAGGGAAATTTGAAATTTTAAACCTTAAAACCATCTGCATTGGAGAATGCTAAACAGCAGTATTGCAAATTTTTTTGCAATACTGCTACAGTGCAATTCTAAACATAGAATTAAACTGTAGCAAGTATTGTAAAAAAATAATAATATTTAATTTGACTCTCTCTCCTCTGTCTCTCACCTCCATCGCCACCACCGAGTCATTGAGTCGACTCACCGCACCCTTTATCTGGCTCTGACAGTCAGCGAAAGCTGCCCCTTTGGTTCGAATTCGAAATCATGGTGTTCTTGAAGTTAGAGAGCTCGGCGATGGCGACTCGGAGAGAGAGCTTGAAAATGGCTTCTGGGTCAATGAATTTTTGAGGAGATGAACATGATGAAGTTATGCTGGAGAAGCACGAGTCGGGGTAGCCTTTGATGAAGTTAATTGAATCCATGTTTGCTTTTCTTCTTTAGTTTTGGTTTGGGGGTTTTGAGCTTTTTGAACATGATCGGAGAGAGCTAAAAATGAGAGAGAGGAGAGAGATGTGAGAGAATATATAATTTTGAGATATATTATTTTATTACGTAAATATATTATTTTAATGAGTAAAAGAGGAAAATAGAAGTTTGGGATGTGAAGGTATTGTAAAATGGTATGGTATAATGATAAAAGTGGCTTTTTAGAATTGTAAAATAGAGTAGCATTGGAATTTTACAACTTCTTGGTTGCCTATTTGCAATGACAGAGCTAGGATTTCAATTCTATGAGGTAAAATTGTATGAAAAAATTAATCCCAAAATAAGCTCATACTATTAACCTAAGTATATATAAAGTGTGTATTTGGCATTTTAGATTATTTAGCTTTTTGCTGATTTTTTTTTTTTTTTTTTTTATGCGGCTAAAGTATGCTTGTGCTTTGAAAATATAAGAAAAGATAAAAGCTAAAAGCTAAAAGCTAACAAAAAAAAAAAAAAAAAAAAAAGCTAGATCCAAACGGAAATAAAGTGGAAAAATAAATAAATGCAAAAGTGTCAAGTGTAGTAATATACCTAGAAGTTGTATATTGTTTTCACTCCCTTGATTGTTCTTAAAAAATATGTAAAAGATTAGTGAGGGAATTGAGACAATACGAATATAGTGTAGTGGGAAAATAAGACATAAATAATATATTTTTTTTTAATTATTTTAAATTTATCCGGTTACTTTGAGTTTAAATGCCATGAGAAAGACGAATATTGTGGGAGGCCAGAAATACTAGTTCCACTGAGCCTAGTCCGAGGAGTTTGCAGGCCCAATTCTCGACCTACTTAACCCAAGCGTGCCTAAGCATACATTAGAAAGGCCCGGGGCCGAAAAACGACCAATCCAAGGAAAGCTCTTGGTCGAGGACGCCATAAGGAAAACAAGATGGGGATTACGTAAGGAAGGAGTACACAATCTGAAGAGTCCCATAGAAACCAACTTGGATAAGGATGGGAGGAAACTTCCTAGAGAAGCATCCATCACCTTTGTATTGAATGCTCTACTCTAACTATGCTAGTTGCATTAATGGCTGATTGACACCTGAACAGTGTCCAAGCAGCCTATAACTAGCTTAACAAGGTCTTAAAAGGAAGGATGAGACAAGTATCTTGTAGAGCGATCAGCAACCCTCTATGTGGAGGGTCAAGATCAAAACAAGAACACTATAAAAGAGGAATAATCCCCAATGAATAGGGATCGAATTCTTAAGATCAGAGAGAGAGAAAATACTTATCTTTGTAATCTATCAAGTGTAAGAAGCTCCTCAGCTATTCCAAGGAAGATAAATCAAACATACTATCCTTATGAAATTAGTTTAAACTAAATTAAAATTGCATTTTCTTTATCTTTAATCAAAACCTACTTTTTAGGAGTCCAATTGTTGGTCTGAAAATCCATCTCTACAAATTAATTGTAGTGGGCCTTGATCCAAGCCCAATCATCTTTTGGGCCTTGGATTTCCACCCCACACAAATATAATTTAGAGTTAATAAATTTTGTGATATGAGAAAATCAAGTTTTAATTGTTGTAGCTTGTAAGAAACCATAATTTTCATGGTTTGGCCAATCTAATATTTATACTAATTCAAGAGATTTTGGGTGATTACGCTAATAAAAGAGAGCTTGGGGGAGGCCCCGTCTCCGGCTCTCCACCCATTCCTATATGAGGCTCAAGAATGGTCATTTTTGTGTGTGGAAGATATTATCGAAGGTAAAAACTCTCTCATATTCTATGACTACAAACATTGTGGACGTTCAGGTGGTGAGCAACTGAGCATTGTGTATTTAGTTTCTGTAACAAAATCCACCATTGAATCCATATTAGAGCTCAGAATGTAGTCCATATTAGAGCTATGGATGTGTAGGGAATACAAAGGCTTTGGTAGAGCAACCTTATCGATCCACATAACTTGTTATGAGCGTGATTTGGTATTACCTGTAAACTTTACTTGATGTTCAATATTTAAAGCAAAATGTAAGTTAGGTGTGGAGTACAAAGTATTTAATCTATAAATCTAGCTAGACTCAATTTAAGATGATAGATTTATACCTTCAAGTCCTTTGTACTACACACCTAACTTTACATTCTAACATCTGATCTACCATAAATAAACGCACAGATCCATTAAAAACAAATATACATTGAAGAATAGTAATAATCAATGCGAATCAACTGGTTTTATTTCATAACTAACAAAACCATCCTTTTACAACATTAACCTGTTTTTATCTGTAATGTTTCTACAAGGTTTGGTCCAAAATTCTTCAATATGAATGGCATTTCCATCGTGTGTTCCTTTCTAGAAGACTAGCTTGGCACATTTATTTAACAAAACTTTGATTTATTAACCTAGTAGTAGTCATAGCAGATAATTTTGACCTGTTGTCTATAGGCAAAAGATAGTACACCCATTCAATTCACACCAAACAATAAACCAAATCGAGTCCAAACAACGAATCCTCCACCCTATTTGGCCTCATTATATTCCTACTTCCTCGTTATAATCACAATGGTTTTGTGGTAGATTATACATGTAAATAAATTACAAATTTTAATAATAGAATACTAAGCTTAAGCTCCTCTTATGTGCTATGAGTGTGCTCAACTCTAGAGCCTTTCTCAGGTTCTCTTTGTGTTTTCCTCTTAAGAACAAAATATTAGCACCAAAAAAAAAAAAAAAAAAAAAACCAACCCACTTGTAGTGGAAGTGGTTACTCTCCAAGAGAGAGAGAGAGAAACTTTTATTGGAAATGATATATGACCTCATTTTTTTTTTTTTTTAAGGACTAATGTTAATTATGTGTTAAAGAATATTTTAGAAAATTAAGTAAACATTGAAAAATATATAACTTAGAGGATTAAAATGCCCAAAAATTATATAACAACGAAATTAAAACAATGAAGGAAGTATTTTTAATAAGAAATTTATATCTAGCTAAGAAGAGTTTATATAAATAAATAAAATCTAGAAAAGAAGTTCTTAATCTAGTCAAAGACAATGATACTGATTTTTTAATATAAAATAAAATAAAATTAATTAATGACTAATTAAGAGTACATGCAAATCTATAGAAACACACTATGAAATTTGAACAAAGCATAAGGGTCCGTTTGGATATAACTTATTGCTAAAAGTTGAAAACTAAAAATTAAAAATACTATTAACAAAATAATTTTTAAATGTGTGAATAATACTGTGGAACTCAATTTTAAAATTGTTTTTACTGAAAAAAGTATTTGTAGATCCTTTAAACAATGCACGAGACCCATTGTTTAAACGCTAAACGTATAGACGCCAGATGGCAGACACTGACGCAATCCGAACTCAACCTAAGTCTACCTATAATCTTAGGATACATTCATTTTTATTTTTTTATAAATATACTGAGAAATTAATATTAATGAAAATAAAAATAATATTAATAATAAATCAACTTAATGTTTTAATTATTATTATTAATCACATAAGAAATTAATTATTAAAAAATATATGAAAAATTGTTACAATCTTAACCGTGGAATTTTTAAAATTTTTTTTTTTCGGGAATTGGTAAAAAAACTTTATTATTAGCTTTTTGTTAAAGTGTATATGGCTTTTTTAGGTTTGTTCTCTCTGTCGTCTGTGTGTAGAGTCCAAAACACGACACCGACATATTTTCATTTTCACAAGATTTGACCATATATGTCATTCAATTTTCAACTAGTCAGTAGTGACCCACCTTGGTACCGATACAGCACAAAAGATTTCTGATTTTCCTACAGAAAACAGTTGTATTTGTTGTGAGTTGACGAAACAATACTATTAGAGCTACATGCAAAGCATAGGGTAGGCCGTAGGGGGTTAGGTTCAGATCATTGGAATCATGAGTCTATAAACTCAGTCCTTGTTTCCTCGTGGCTAAAGAATCTGTATGATAGTTCAGTCTCTCATCAAAAGATTTTCTGGGAGATCCTAGATACGACCTCACTGCTCTCAGGACTCTGTACAGGGAGGGAGAGGTTTGGTTTGGTTTGGTTGCTTCTATGTAATCTTTTTCAGTGCTGCAGGGTGTGTTTACGTTCCCAAAGAAGTTTGACACCCGTGAAAATCTCTACTTAACTCTAAAGTAATACACAGTGCCCCAAACTCAACACTTCATTCCACCACGTGAGGTTTGCCAAACCTGCCATCCCTACCCTTCATGCCCATTTAGACCTGCCATTTTGCAAATGGGTCGGGTTTCGTTCAAATGGATTACACCTCAAATTTGGTACAGGTTAGAAATATTTCGGCCTAAACGGGTTGTGACTTGTGAGTGAATCTGGTTAATTAGAATATGTGTTGGCTCGTATTTTTTTACATGAATTGAAGTAATAATATGTTCAAATTGTTTGTGTCTTCTTTCCAATATAAATAAAAATAAATAAACTAAATACCCAAAAATAAAATTTTAATAATACATAAAATTTTAACTTTATTTACACAATTTATGGTTCACTAATAATATCATCATCATAAATAAACGGAAAAAAAAATACTAAATATCGTAAACCATACTTTTTTTTTATCAGGTATAGCATATTATCACTGTAAAATACTAAACATTGTGGACAAAAATAAAACAATCGTAGTCATAGAAATGCTTAAGAAATAGCATGCTATTAATGAAAGTCCAAAAAAAAAACCCAGTTTTAATTATCTTTCCACCAAAAGAGAACATTCAATTTTGCATATTACTTTCAAATATGAAGAAGAAGAAAAAAATTGAATCCTTCCTATGAAAAACAAGATGGGTTTGGTCGGGTATAAGTTAATTCAGCTCAACCCGACATTTTAATGAGTTAGGTATGGGTTGACCTTTTTTATTACAAGTTAGGGTAATGGGTTCGTGTCTTTTTTTTTTTTTTCTTTTGGTAAACTGGAAATTGCATTCAACTAAAAGGGAGGAATAACATCAGAGATAGGACAAAGCCTAATCTGAGATGGTCCATACAAATCATAAATAAAGGCATTTAGGATAGAGGGAGGGGGATAATTGAAATACATAATATTAGTAAATAAGGAGCACTTTAATCTAGTAAGGACATCAGCACAGCAGTTGTCTTCTCGATAGCAATGAGTCACCTTAACTCAAGGAATTTGGGAAATTAACACCCTGCAATCAACCACAATAGCATAGTTAGTAGCATTCGGGCTTCCAGTATTGTTCATCAAATTAGAAATAACTTTGGCATCCAATTCAACTTCGAGAGCGTTAATTTGCATATTTAGACACATCTGTAACCCATCCCTGAAAGCCCAAAGCTTAGCAAGAACATTGGTGGTGGTCCCTATATTTCTCACAAACGCTCTAACCCAAGAACCAAAATCATTACTAAGGATTCCTCCTCTGCCAGCTGCACCTGGTTTACCTAATAAAGCACCATCTGTGTTCAATTTGAACCAACTTCTGACTGGTCTTTCCCAATGGATAAATCTTTCAACTCTTGGTTTATTGGATGATAGGTTTTTAGCACAGAAAGTGAACTCAGCTATTCTTTGAATAACTTCCTTGTGAATGGAAAGACTCGGGGGAGTGTTCTTAAAAACCAACCTGTTGCAATGGTTCCACAAGGTCCAAACACCGAAGGAGAAAAAGTAAAGTTCAATATGTTGAATTTTACTAAAGCAAATTGAGTCAATTGACACATAATAGCAAATAAAAGACATCATTTACCCTAACTAAAAATAAACATCACTTACCCTTAAAAATGTGTAGTTATGTAGCATGGTTTTCTTCTTTTTTATTAGGGAAATAATTGATTTTTTTTTTCCTTGTAGCAAGTGAGGAGGGGAAAAATAAATGAATTAGAATATTGGATTTTGCGTGGAATATTGGAACGGATTTTTTTCCTCAATTTTTTTTTCTTATTAAAGTGAATTATTTGGAAATTTGAGGGTGATAGAATGTTGGTTTGGTTTGAAAGGGCAGTAGTGCAGCAAGTTTTGTGTTCAGCTTTGATGGTGAACCATGGTGTTTGTGAAATTTTAAATAAAGACCCCCTAAATAAAAAAGAAAAAAAAACGACATTTATGCAAATGATGATGCATTATTTTTTATATTCTTATTTTCATAAAAAAAATTTATATTCTTATTAATCAAAATAAATAGATAATTTTATATAAATAATTTAATGGATATTTTTTATTATTCTTATATCATACCAAATTCAAATTTGGTTTATTTATAAATAAATAAACTTAAATAAATTTTTTATCAAATCTAGTTTAAACTATTTATGAATAGTTTACTTCATTTATAATCTTATGCATGGGTTGCAAATAATTGCTCTAAATTTCTACATATTTGCATAAAACACCAGAATGACTTAAATAACGGTTCACTAAGATCCAACTAACCGAACTTGGCCGAGATTTATAACTACGCCTTGGGATACACATCTAGGGAAGAGTGTTACGGATTAGTGTGAAATGAATGAGGACAAAAATGATACTTATTTTTTTTAATTATATATAATATATAAAAGACCTTTTTTTTTTTTTTTTGATTTGTTTAAAAGACGTTTTTATTGTATACATAAGCTTAAAAGTTATGTGATCATTTTAAAACGAAATTGAAATAAGGGTAAAAGGGGGGACTATTTTCTGATTCATTTTCTAGTTTGATGATATTTCTTGGGATTGGGAAACTCTTGCAAAGATGAAAGGTCTCTCATTATCACTACAGTAATTTTTTTGGGAAAGGCTAACTAATGTATTTAGGATTATGATTAATTTTTCATTTTCTATAAAAATTGTGTCAAATTTTTTTTAAAATAGATTGGTAATCAATACCGCACTTCTAAGCATGACTTTTTTTAAACAATCCTATAAAAATTTACTGCTTTGCTTTCTGCTTCATTTTCTCGTTTGATGATATTTCTAATGGGACCTTTAGGATTATTTGTGTGTGTTTAAACACATGTTTTCAATTTTTAAACAATATTACACCATTTTTAAGACATTTTTTTACTCACACATATTTCTAAAAAACATAAAATAATGTTACTAGAAGAACGCAATCAAACCACCCCCTTGATCTCTCCCATAAATAAAAACACATATCTACAGGGCTTAAACAACTGGTTGGATCGGGAGCTATCATTATCATCAAGATTTTTACTTTATGCGAGATCTGAAATCTGATTGGTGCTCAATCAAAGTGGTGGCCCTCTATGATAGTATGGATGTTCATGTTCTTGGGGTAGGACCAGTTGATCGTGTCCCTGATTTGGAAGAGTACTATGACAGTTGCAGCATCTGATCAGATTTGCTAGGTAAATATTTGGGGGGTAATCAGGTAATTTAAAACAATTGCGTATGTATTTATTTGGTTTGGCAATTTTTTTTTTTTTTTTAAATTTTTAAAACTATGTTTTGCATGAGAAAATAAAAGGGGGAGGAAAGATTCTCTTTAATTGAATTTATTTATTTTCCTTTTTTAGCCTTTATGTGTTTTTTAAATATTACATGTCTTACATATAAAGCAATTAACATAATTTGGGTATTATCTTCTCAAAAATAATAATAATAATAATTTGGTTATTTGGGATTTGAACCCTAGACTCTATTGGAAAGGATAGGAAATTTTAGTTAAGCTACAAGTCTCTTGAGTCTTAACAATCGAGTCTCTTATATTAAATACTAATACTAGAGTTGTTTGATTGCATGTGAGTGTTGGCAAACATATTATGTAATTGGATTTTGTAATTTTTTAGCCCATTTGATCTCCCTTGGACTCTATTATGTAGTCATGAAAGAATCATTCTTATTAACCCCAAAAAAAAAAAAAAATTCATTCTTTTTTTTTGTTCTTTGATAAATTTGATAGTACAATAGGGGAGATTTAAACTTTTGATTTTTTGTTGGAAATACCAATAAACAAATGCTAGTTGATCTATAAAGTTATTGTCAGAATCATTTATTTTCAGATATTTCAAGTGTGTTGATATACGAGGGAGAAGAAGACAAGATTAGTTCCCAAATTCTTCTATACTATTATTTAAGGAGTTTTCCCTGTTTGGATTCCTCATTTTTTAGTTCAAAAAAGCTCATATATTCCTATGTTTAAGTAGAGACAAAACTAAAAGACAATCCGGTAAAAATGCAACTTTAACTTTCACTAAAATATTGCCTAAAAAATAGGATCACTCTCCTATTAATTTTCAAATTGATTTATTCACTTATAAATTAGATTTTCAAAATAAAAATTATATATATATATATAAAATAAATAAAAAACACAGTTTTTTTTCTACAAAATAGGACCACTAACCAAACAAAAAAAAAACTCATTGCACGCGCGAAGTGCGTGTGCTGAGGCTAGTTTGTGTAATAATATTGTGATGTATTTGAGAAAAAAAAAAACCACCACAAATTGCTATAACCTAGCACAGACAACTAGCCTCATGGTCGTGGATCAAATAATTGCAATATGACATGATATTGCACTTTAACTCCCCCTTTGTTTTCGTGATATTTCAATGATCATAAATGAGGAAAGGAATTAAGACCTTTGTAGTTTAATTAGTACATCTTAGGCTTTGTTTGGGAGGAGGGAATAGAATGGAATGAAAAGAAAATTTCTAAGGTTCAAAGTCCCCCTCTTCATTACATTTATTAAATTATTAAAGAAAAAACAAGGAAAGGGGATTTGAATATTTAATTCTTTTGAAGAAGGTTGTATTATTGAAGACTTGAAGTATGAGAAATCCCAAATATTGATAAATGATAATAAGCTATTGAGTTCTTTTATAGACAACAAAATCTCATAATATATATTTTCATAAGAAGTTAAGGTTTCAACCCATTATAAACTAAACTTAGATTATAAAGGACTCACAACTTAAAATAAAGGCGGGGTTAAAAATGTGAGATTTTTGTTATATCCAACAATCTGTAAGTGATTTGTTGGGTTCTACTTTGTAAAAGTTTGATTACGGTGTCCATTCATTTCACAAGAAAAAAAAATCTAGGATTATACACTTTTGTGCCACAACTTTGTCACAATTCTGATATGATAAATTGCGTGTGGTAGATAAGAAATTGTGAGTCAATATGAATATGACAAAAAATCAGTCACAATTTATCACTTAAGATTATTGTGAAATGACAAAAAATCCTTAAGTTCCCTTCTTAGATTCAGTCATGTGGCTACTTTATTAAAAAATACACTTTCATCCTATAAAAAAAAATTAACATGTCAAAATCTTAAGAGAAGAATTTAAAAAATAGCATCTAAATATTGTACTTAAGATTTACCCATCGCAAAAAATAGTGCAATAAAAAGCGTGATATTGAAATTACTCATTTCATGATTACCATGCGTCTCACTTGGGCTGTTAATTTAACTACTTATCCTGAAAAAAAAAAATTCAGTTACTTTGACTTGTATGCTGTACTACTTTTCATTTGGCGTTTCAATGTGACACATGCATGGAGTTGTATTGCACTTGTTGTGCTGATACTTTGACTAATATAATACTAATTTTTGATTCATCAGTTTTTTGTTTTCCCGCTGATAAGTGTAAATAAGGCGATTCAATTCCGGAACTAATTCTTATTATTACTTTTTAATTTATATACGCAGCACATTGCATAAATGTCAAGATAGTTAAATTTTTAAAAAATCTGGTTAAGTGGCATGTAGTCAAGACTCAAGATTAACCAAAATGTACAATTTTTTAAATAAAAGATAATATATTTATAAATCGATAATTGGAGGGAGAGATTTGATTTACAATTCATATGTATATTAAAGAAAAGTACAATTGTACAAATATCAATAGAATTGAATGATAAAATGATTGGATTAAAAAAAGAATGAAAAATAATGAACAGAAATAAAACAATACGAAATTACCTTAAATTGTGTAAGAGTAAGACTGATCTATTTTAATCAAAACTACAAATTATGGTAGATGAGTAAACATAAAAACAACCACAAAATTTAATCCAAATTTTTTCGGTCAGCATGGTAAATGAGTAAAGCAATTTAAGATAAATAACGGAGTTTAATTTCTTTTGAATATTTCAAAAAATAAATATTTTAGTCCTTGATCATGCGCATAATGTGTGTTAAAATATTATTTATTAGCTTACTATATTATATAACATTTTCTCTTTATTTCAATGTTGAGAAATACAATCAAATATCCTTCTTTTTTTTTTTTTTTTTAATTATCTACAACATCAAATGATTTTTTTAATAAATAAAAATAAAAGTTATTTAAAACTTTGAGTGTGATAGTCACGCACAAGCAAGAGAGTGGAATAGCTAGCTATATTTAATCCATATTAACTTCCTCCTCGCGATTTGCAATGCGTTCCTGTAAGCTGTAATTTCCTCTTTTATAAACAAACAACAACATTTCCAAATCCTCACACAGTATACAATACAATACAATCATCTCTCTCTGTCTCTCTCTCTCTATCAGAGAGCAAATGCGACCCCAAAACCAAAAGGGATAGCCCAAACCCCGTCGGCCCTGGCCTTGCTCACCGTGGCCAGTGACCAAAATGGGCAAAGCCTCAAAGTGGTTTCGCGGCCTCCTTGGCCTCAATAAAAAGACAAACTCACACTCCCAAACTCCCACAACTCCCAAACCTCCCAAAGAAAAACGAAGATGGAGCTTCGTTAAGTCATACAGAGAAAAAGACCACCACCACCAAACCAAACACAACAACGACCAAACAACAACAAAAGCAGAAGCCACCTCGTACGGAAAGGTGTCGGCCTCAGAGCACGAGGAGGATGCCAACAAGCACGCCATCGCCGTGGCTGCTGCTACTGCCGCGGCTGCAGAGGCGGCGGTTGCTGCGGCCCACGCGGCGGCCGCGGTGGTCAGACTCACCAGCAGCGGCAGGTGCGCCACCAACACCGCCGTGGCTTACGTTAGCGGAGGCGTCCATGAAGAGTGGGCTGCTCTCAAGATTCAAGCCGCTTTTCGAGGCAGCCTGGTTAGTACTCTCAACTCTCATCCCACTATTCCATTCTTCTTGTTTTTTACAATATTTCAATCCAAATTCCCATTTTCCTAAAAAAAAATCCAATATTTTTCTTTTAAATAATTACAAATTTCACATAAAATAAGGTATAAGTTTTTTTTTTTTTAATTATTAAAAAAAAGAGTTATTATAAGTAGTAGTACCGTACGCTGGTCTTTTGTCTTCGGAGCTGTGAATCTTTCTGCTAAGTGTTTAGTTTCATTTAATTGGCCGTTAATCTCGACGTAATTACGGGAGTATCACTTGGGATTTACAGTTATGGTTGAGCGCTTGACACGTGTCTCTCACTCTCTCTGTGAAAACGAAAGGGGCGTTTCTAACTGAATACGAAACGTCCTGTTAATTAGAAATTTTGCAGAATCTTGGTTTGATTACACTTTACTTTTCGTTACGTTTTTTCACTAGTTCCTTCCTCCTGCTACTGTAGTCTGTAAAGACCTGAGTTTCCAGAAAAGGAAATCAATGATTCCTGCGACGTCGTTTCGTTTATACTGCCTCATCACATCAGACTTCGTAAGTCGTAACTATCACGTGTATGTATCTTCGTTTGGATCTGAGAGCGAGAGTGAAACAAATGTCTTCGTCATATCAAAATCACTAATTATGACTTTAACCCCTTGGCAGTGGGGACTGGGGAGGGTAAAATGTCAATTCCAAAACGGTGTCGTTTTCTTCCCCCCTTCTTTGTGAAGCCTAATGTTATTCATTCCCGTAATAATCACTTCTTCCATTCCTATTGCTTCAATGCCCAGCTGTTCTCTCCTGTCGTTTTGCTCAATACTACATTTTAGAATTGAGTCCCTGTACTTTTCACTTTTCACTTAATGCGTGTTGCTGTTGGTGCCTAAATTTATGACTAATTATTTTATTTTTAATTTTATTAGGTTGATAATAAATGTGGGTGAGAATGAGACTGATGGTGGTTATGGTTTTAAATTTGGGTTTTAACATGGAATTTTAGTTTTTGGTATTAATATTTTGGAAATAAATAAATCTGACATACCGTTATTTAAGTGCTTTGATTGGAAGGGACCACTTTGCCAATATCAAGAAATTTCTGTTTCCATATTTGTAGCTTGGGCAATTTGGTTGCAAACTTTGGATTTGTACTTTATAGTGTGAAACATCATGTTGAATTGTGATTAATATGTAGTATATGCTAGATTTCAGTGCTCACCGACACAATTGACATTATTTTAATTGCTTGAAAGATAAGAAACAAATTGGAATGTGAATTTGTGCTTTGATTTTTTTTATCCCCACTTGTAGCTCAAATAAATTATGCAGGGGTATTGTGCACTTAGTCTTTGTTTTATTAACTAATAAGTCTATGTACACACAATTTTTCATACATCTTGCTAAGGTGCTAAGTAATGATATTAAATTGTTCACAATATACAACTTCTACAACTACAAGCTATGACAAAGTGTGTAAAAAAAAAGAGTAGCAGTTGGAATGAGAATGCCTTTTTTATTATTTTTTTATTTTTATAATAATTTAAGGGCTCGATGACCAATAGTTCAACTCTTTCCATTAAACTTTGGCATTGTGGGTGTTGTAGCCTTGTATGACAGTAGTTGGTACGACCAGTAATTGTCCCTACCAGCAAAAGGTTTTTGTTTTAGAATTTGTTTTCTTAAGCCATACAATAATTGTTTCTTAAGAGACTTGTTATGACTTTTTCCAAGTAAAGTTGGGTTAGTTGGGTTTTAAATGTTGTATTATAAAAGTCTAGACATCATGGTCACAGAATTTATCAACTTTTGTTTGACCCTTTATGGTGTGGCTAGTGAGATGTCTTTGTCTTATTCATGTAATGTCAGACTTTTGGTTTTGAGACTCTGGCTTTTAATATGGTTTCCTTTAGGCGCTTGTTATATTTAAAATTATTCATGGTTTTGCACAAAAGCTAGTCGAAGATTTTTACTTGGCGCCTTAATTTGGAAGATTGCCTTTCAATTTGAATGTCTTCAGTAAATGAAACAGTGTGGTCCTCACACTATATATCTCAGCTGTCACATGAGTGTAATAATTTTCTGGTCTTAATTGAACAATACGGGTTTGCCAATTTAAGATGTCCTGACATCTTTGAAGCAAAAAGGTCATGTGACTAAATTTGTCCTAATGCAGCGGTACATTGTGGACCATAGCTTGATTATAATTTAATAATGCACCTATGATATTAATTGTGCACTTGATTGGTGCATAATCATGTGGTTCAGTGTTTGTCAAGTAAATTTTTTTTTTTTTTTTGGGTGTTTTTAAGGCTAGGAAGGCATTGAGGGCATTGAAAGGATTAGTGAAGCTTCAGGCATTGGTAAGAGGACACATTGAAAGGAAGCGAACAGCAGAGTGGTTACAGAGGATGCAAGCATTGTTGCGAGCACAGGCACGAGCGCGTGCAGGACGGGCCCAGATTTCAGAGTCTTCACAGTCGAGTAGCAAGTCTTCTCACTTCCACCACACTGTAAGAAAAATTCAAGTTTCCCTCCAATTTAAAATTTTTTTGCAGCCTCTTTTGTGGGGTTCCTTGATAGGTTTCACACTTTAGGGAATGGACTTTTTCTTTTTTCTCCATGCAACTTTTTTTTTTTCTTTTTTTTCGTTAAGTGTATCAATATCAATATGTGACTTTAGTGAATTCGGTTTTTAGAATTATAAAATAATGACTAAGAGCAACCTGCAGAAGTTACTTTGAATGTGTTTCGTTAAAGGTGCACAATTTCAAGGTGTTTTTACATATATAATATGCTTGGACTGGTTTTCTAAGGAAATAACACTTTAGAAATTTAGACTTTTTTTTTTAGTAGTATTTCCTAACTAAAGTTAAGCGGTTTTTGCCTCTTTTTGAAATTCATTTCACGGAGCAATTTTTTTAGTTGTCTAGTCATTCTCATCTAATCTTGCCACTGCCTACATTGTCACAGTCATCCAATGAAAGACAGTGATTAGCAATTTATGTATTTTACCAATCATTGCTGTAGTCTAAAAATCTATACATATTTCCTGATAATCTTTCAGTATTGTAAAAAAAAAAATGTGACCAGAATCTCTTTTGACTGCTCTCTCCTATGGTATCTTATATTTGTATTTGTATCAATTGGTCATGAGTGATGTATTCTATATACAGGGTCCAGCAACGCCTGAAAAATTTGAGCATGCCATCAGATGCAAGAGTACCAGATCAGATCAATCACCAATGCTCACGGTATCCCTCCTCCTGCTTTATTTTTCTCAATTCCAAACACCATTAAATTTATCCTGCTGGCTTATGTTCCATCACTACAAATGCAGAGAAATGGCTCAAAATCAAACAGAAGGCTCATTGGCAATCAAGATGAAGCACGCATAAGTTGGAATAGGTCTGAAAGTCGGAAGGACGGGTGTTCAACAAAGACGGGCACTACAGATGATGAAAAGAGTGATAAGATCCTTGAAATCGATAGTGGAAAACCCCACTTCACAACTAAACGCAAAAATGTCCTCCACTCTTCTCATCATGTTCTCGCTTCTGACCAATGTAGTCACAGCTTTACCACTTCAAAGGACTCAACTGCCCATCAAACAGTTCCTAGTCCATCTTCTTGTGAAGTCCAATCTTTAACCCCATTGAAATTCTCTCACGAAGTTGAGGACAGTCCTTTCTGCACTGCTGATAATAGCCCACAATTCTACTCTGCATCATCGAGAGGTGGAGTATCAAAAAGTAGCCCCTTCACTCCCACAAAGAGTGATGGCTCAAGAAGCTTCTTAAGTGGTTACTCAGACCACCCTAGCTACATGTCTTACACTGAATCTTCAAGGGCCAAGGTGAGATCTCTCAGTGCTCCTAAACAAAGGCCACAATATGAGAGGACTAGTTCGACAAAGAGGTATTCTGTTCATGGATTTGGTGAATCAAGATCGAGTGCACAAAGAGTCTCCAACTTGCATGCAAACTTTGCGAATAAAGCCTACCCGGGATCTGGTCGCTTGGACAAGCTTGGGATGCCAGTGGGTTATAGATACTAATGTGTTTATACTGTTTTACATTTTTCGTCTATCATAGGTGCCTAATTATGTTTTTAGGTTAATTTTAAACTAGGTATAAGTCTAATCTACAAGATATGAACTACTTCATGTGTTTAGGTTAATTTTAATCTAACTGAATACTAAGATGACCAATGAGTATCTTTGTGCATGTGACTTTAACGAGCCGAGTAATTCTTAGGAAAATGATTACTTGTCAAAGTAATGATAAAATCTTGTGTCCCTGATCATGTCCTTTTCCCCTTAAGCTGCTTATGTGTATTTGTTTTTATTGTGATTGCACTTTGTTTTTCCAAGCCGACCATTGGAGTGTGCCGACAAAAGATCTAAAGTATGTTTTCCAAAAGCTTGTACTCTCTGTGTAAAAGTTCGTGCAGGATTGTTCAAATTACATGGACAAAAAAATAGGAAGTACAATACAAATGAAAAGGCATCGTAGTGAAAGAATAAATAAATTGAAGGAATAAATTGAAGAAAGTCAATCGAGACGGCTATTGTTGTTGTGACTTGCGATCGAGTTGTACAATTGATGTGATATAGCCCACATGAAAGACCAGATAACAAGTAAAATTCTAAAATGTGGACTCTGAGATAGACATTGTCGGTGGTTTAGGTGGGTCTGCGGAGTGTGGACATATATGGCTCTTCTGACCTAACCAGTGCTGGTAGACTACGGTCCCTTATGGTCATCTCTCTACATTTACACATAGGCCACTTGGTCAAATAGTTCAACTCAACTTCTCAATCTGCATCACTATATACACACGTACTAGGCTTCATTTCACGTGAGTAGAAATGATTTTATACACAACTAAAATATTCCCCTTTACAAATGCGTGGATCTCAACGACTACTTAAAGTACATCTTCTTGGCTTTACCTGGCTTTTTTTTTTTTTTAAGAAATTATTTTATACACCTAATGCTTTTCACATAAATGTGTGGTATTTAAATCAGTGAGCGTTTGTCACATATAGGCAGCGGCTGCATGGAGTATTTGTCTCCGCTTCGAGTTTGACGATTATTATAATTTATTCCATAGAATATGTCACCCAATTTTGGAAAACATTTTTATTATGTAAATAATTTCATTATTGATTTTGTTTTGACTATGTTGATGACTTGATGGTTTGATGACTTTCTATCCCTTCCATGAGATTTGTAAATGGATTTGATCCCTCTTACACTTCACATAAAAGAAAAGTCTAGAGAGGAGAGACAAAAAAAATTCATCGAATGCCTTTTTCTATTTGTATTGTTGTGGAACACCCAAATGAACTAAGTGGTAAAAAGACTGAAACTTTATGTGCTTTTTTCCGTGTCTATAACAAAGCTATAACATAAAAGAAACTATCATTTTAAATATGAGTGGAAAATTTTTAGATTGTTGTGATTAAACATGGTTAAATCCTACAATTCTCCTTTAAACTCTTCTCCGCTGTAAAGTATTTACTCACGCACTTATATAGCAAACTTCACCCAAAATTAGTCTCCCACAACCTCATAGTATGGCCTTTCGCACACACACACAACAAAGATCATCTCCCCCCACTTTTAGTCTCCCACTTTTAATGATACTAAAAAAAAAGGTCAAAAACGAACGTTGGTTTTATGTGGTTTTTTTGGTTGAAGAGGGATAAAAAAACCAATAGATTTAAATGTTGCAAAACCGATGGCAAATCAAGGTGTCGTGGTGTAGTTGGTTATCACGTCAGTCTAACACACTGAAGGTCTCCGGTTCGAGTCCGGGCGACGCCAAGCTATTTTCATTTTACATCCGATTTCTATTTTTATGCCATTCCCAGCTTTTGTATTGGACCCCTTTTGAAGAAGAGTAAAAGTGAATGGGCTCTTCTTCTTAAGCATAGACCAACAGTTTCACCCATTCCAAGCTTTGTATATTTGGACTCCTTTTGAAAAGTAAAGGTGAATGGGTTCTTCTTCTAAAGCAGTCCAACAGGCCCACCAATGGTATTAGATGCTAAGAGAGTGTTTGGTTTAGCCAAAACTCTGACTCAAAACTCAGTTTTCATCACCCAATTCTCAAAATTAGTGAGCCCCATCTCAAGAAACTTTGTTTGGTTCAGAATTTGTTTTCAATTTCCATAATCCAAAACTCAAAAAATTGAGTCTTGAGTTACTGAAATTGAGAACAAGTTTTAGGAGTTTTCAAGTTACGAAAACTGAGATATTATGACATTCTTGTAAATTTTTGCAATTGTGTGAGACCTACAATCATAACTTGTTTCAATCGAGTCAGACCACAACACACTCTCCCAACAACTCTCACATCCTTTTTTCCTTTTTATTACTATAGTCTTTACTCCAAAGACCTAAACCACACCCACCAAATTTACATTTCATTTCTTTTTCACCTTCCTCCTCTCAGTCCTTTGAACATTTCTTCTTTTGCATTTGAGGAGTGATGAGAATTGAGTTTAGAGGTTTGAGTCATAAGAATTGAGTTTTGAGTTATCTTTAAACCAAACACAGCATGGCAACCTAAGGATGCCATGGTACTAGTATTGGATCAATCAAACACATTCTTGTACGCAAGTTAGGCCATACACCCTGCTCCTGGAATAGTATCAAAATGGTGCATAGCAACACAACAATGTATCTCTTACTTTGGTGCACCACTCACCATTCTCCCCCATAGCTCAAATGGTTCAAATTCTGATGTTCATGAGTTTTTCTCATCCCCCCTCCCTCCCTCCCTCTCTCTCTCTCTCTCTCTCTCTCTCTCTCTCTCTCTCTCTCAAAGTTTTCATCCACGCAACGTGATTCTAATACTATTTAATCATCAATTATGTGTTGCTTTCCACCATGGAAACTAGAAATATAATAGAACTAGCGTAAAAGAAGAGGGCAAACAAACATGCGTAGTGCCCTACGCTTCCGGAAGGTTTCGACTCAGACACAGTTTATGAATACATAGCTTGGTTTTAGAAAATAAATAATAAAAAAATAACATTTACTTTTTGGTTGTTTAAGATTTCCTTACACGCAAAGAGGAAAGAGGAAAGAGGAAAATGAATGATAGTAAGCACTGCAAGAAGAGGTCAAACATGTTCTGTCATATAAAATAAGTCACATTCATGTGCAGCTCCCTTGAATCATTTGGAGTGGTGGGATTTTTTGTCCCATAAGAATAGAACAAAGGGTCTAATAAAAGGGTGGGTTAAGGCTCTGGTCCATTACATCAGTGTATTGGACCCGATACTAAGCCTAATTCCCAATAGAATACACACACAACAGTGCTGATAGTCATAATTCTTTCTTCAAAAGTTGTGTTTGTTTCATGGAAACTGTCTTATCTTATTCCCATTTGTTTAAAGATATTTCTTTTCTGAACTATTTCTGGACAAATTCATGCAAATCACATGAAAATTTTACAAAAATCAGCCAATTTTAATTATAAATATTTCCAGGGAAAAACCTTCTCCAATAAAACAAATAAATCCTTAAGACACAAGGGGGGATTTTTGGATAGAGAGAGAGAGAGAGAAATAAAACATATTGACATAAGAACAAATATAAAATACGAAACCCAATCGTTTGTGTATAATAATAGAAAGACTTCCTGTACTAGGTAACACTACTTTCTTCATGTCCAAAGAAATCTATGTATATTCATGTACACGAGTGAAAACATCCCAATGAAAAAAAGAACTAAAAAATAATAGTTGGAGGAAGAAAGAGAACCAGAATATGACAAGGTATGGAAAGTTAAGATAGTTGGCCAAAGTCCATTAGTTATCACAGTGCCATTTCGAGGTAGGTACACAGCTAAGATAATGGCACCAGCTGCAGTGATCGTTTCCATTCTCTCCCCTAAACAGCATCACCAATCCCACAGTAAATCTGCAATTTTCAAAGATAGTATGAATTAGTTTTCTCATAGAATTGCATCATGTGTGTTGTTTTTTTAACCATAAAACTCCTAATTCAAACAATCCAAGAGGGTAAAAGAAAAAAAAAGGTAAAAGACTCATATATGACTTAGATTTCACTCCATTAAGACAAGTCAATATACATGTGGCTAAGGATACTGGAGAGGCCTAGGGGGATTTTGTAGAAATAACATACTCTCTTGTGTTCTGAAGAACATTTGAGTACATTGTCTTTCAGGACACCATCCAAGTGTCGGGTATAATCATTCCTAGGAGCCCAAGAATGACTACTTGTTTTCCAATAGTCCCTTAATTTTTTAAGGTCAAATATTTTCCCCATTCCTTTAAGGTTATTTCATCCAAATTACTATACCCCAGTGAAGACCCAGGAAACACAACAGAAGGCAAAATGGACAAATCCCATGCCCTGTTAATCCCATATGCTAAATTAGAAACTGGTGTGATAAACTTACCCAGCAATCAGTAACACCACGGAAACTACCCAGAGAACATATTGGTAAGACTTGTACTTAGAATGGACACGAGAACCAGCTGGAAGATACCGGCTTTCCATCCACCCAATCTGAGGTCGAATTAGCAAAACAAAACCGAGGAGAAGTCCTGTCAAGAATCCTCCAATATGGGCAAAGTTATCAACATGAGGAAGAATTCCAACTGCCAAGTTAATGACAACAATAACTACAAGGGTGAACAGTGCTGCAGCCTACAGGAGAAAAAAGAAGAGGCAAAAGTTAGAAATTGAAAAAAAATTTCCATCAAGAATAGGTCACGCAATATAAAATGAAAAAGAATCATTCAAACAGTAAAGCCTCTCCAACTACTGAATTCATTTTTAAATTCTTTCCCCAAAATTTTCTATCAGTCCACAGTCTCTGCCCAGGTCTCATTGACTCACTATCACGAATAAGGAGGCTATTCATCCCAACTACTATTGAAAAATATTGTATAAACATCATAATCTTTGCACTTGCAAATATTATTGTTCAGTGGTGTAAGACTCATTATTAGATGTAACTATGAAAGACATGAGGCAATCAATCCTAATGCTAGGTATGGACTGAAAATAATAACAACAGTGACAACAAGAACAACCAAGAGCTAGCAACAAACCTTATTGCTATAAATGGTCCAATTGGTTAAAAGCTCTGATAACATTGCACCAAGAAGGCCAAACAAAGCACCAGAGGCACCAACAGAGATACTTTTTTGAATGAAGAGGCAAGATAATATGCTCCCACCAAATCCTGATAACAGATAGAGTATCCCAACTCGCACTGCAAGAAAATAACCAAAATTTATGTTAGAATGCTTGAAAATCAGAACAGAATTTAAAAACCAATAAAGTGCATAAACAAGAGCTTCATTAAGGGGTGAACTAAGGTTCATGGTCTGTAGATGACTGCATATGATAATCATCCATGGGAATACAATTATTTTTTTATTTTTTTATTTTTAACAGCATTTGGATGCACAGAATTTATAATGTCATTGATAAAAGATACTAATACAGAAAAGGAAGATCCAAGCGTAAATATATTAATCTTTTGATATCCTACTGATGACCAATACAAATAGATGAATGATTTCAGCTTTACAGTGAACACAATGACAGCTTTTATAACCACATAAAAACATTTGGATAATCCAAACTCTTTAATCTTGAAAGAAGCCCATTTTAATTAACCTAATAATGAATTTATAGATTAACCTCTATTTCAAAATTGTACTAGTTTGATTTAGGTACACATTTAAATTCAAGCCACAGTGGAAAGCATGGCATACCAAAACCAAATTGCTGTTCTAGGCGGATCCCAATGAAGACCAAGCTCAACATGTTTGCAAGCAGGTGAATAACACCGGCATGCAACCAGATACAACTGACAAGTCTCCATCCTTGATGTTGGTCCACTACCTTTTGCCAGTCCAAAGCTCCTAATTTTTCCAATCTGCACAGTCGGAGTATAATATAAATTAAGATTTCACCATTACTACACTTTTTTTATATGTAACAACCAAATTGAGAGAGGAATGAAATGAATTGTACTTCCAAGCTCAAGCAATTCAAATCCAACCAATAATAGCATACTGCATAAATGTGTATTAATATGTTCATAACGTATGGCTCCAAATAACAGCATGATTTTACTTGATTTGCCAAGAGAAAGCCAAGAGAAAAACAGTAATGAGAATTATAAGTATAAATGATGCAACTAAGACTTACTTAAAAGAAGTGTTCCCATATCTATGTCTTGCTTTTAATTAATCTATACTATTATTAAAAGAGTAGCGTGTGTTAGTCTCATTATTTGATTTGTCAAAAATGTCCTCACTAAGAAATTAAAACCAAAAAGGACAAAATTTAAAGAACAAGTGAAAATTGTCAAGGTAAAAGTATAAATAAAAATCCTTAAATTAGGTAAAGCGGGGGAAAAAATTGGGATAGTGGATAGGTTATACTTTTTAAATTTAACCATCTACAACTACAAATATAATGGAACATGAGTTAACAACAGTTAAGATAATTAGACAAAATAGAATTTTACTTTAATAAAAATAATTTTTTTTTTAAAAAAAAAAGAAAAGACTTTTGAACATGTGGGAGCATTTGTGACGAGGGGTTTCTTTTTTTTCCCCCTCAAAGTATCTAATAAAGACTTGCTTCCCACCAAATCTTTTAGCACAAATTAGACCAGGCAATAACTGATTCCTGCTAGAACCCACTTTTGTATTATGATTCTTATCACAGTGAATGATGACTCATTTTATCCAAAAAGGTAGTCCACAAGAACAGGAAACCAAAAAGACTAGCAGATAAAATAAATCAAATAAATGGATGACATATCATTAAAGACTACAGATGAAACTAGAAAGATAACAAAGTATCCACAGTTAATGACTCATTTAATTTTAGGATAGGATGTCAAATCCATTAATTAAACCAACTCAAATCTGCTGAAGATAACAATTTTGACCCACAAACCATGTTGAAAAAATGACGAACAAGGATCACTTTCATGTATCTGAAAGCCTAAAGCTCCAGTCTCTTCCCAAATTAACTTAGATAATATGGAAGCACCAATTAAAGTTACAAAAGCAAGCCAGGAAAAGGAAAAATTAGTGCTAACAAATCCAGAAATCTCTCGTGCTTCACCAAAAGATCACTCCCTCTAATTGCCACAAGCAAAAAAGCATACACTAGACCTTCATTAATCATTAGAGGAATATTCTGGATTCCAAGAAAAAAATTGAGAAATTTTCTAGTGTTTGAACAGTGATACAGATAGCTAAATTGTTCAATTCTGTTTGATGAAATCACAGATAACTCATTCATCATGTTGATACACAGTGGCTTATATTATCCTATAATCCCAGCTAACCATGATTTGGGGCTGTCAAAGAGCTAAAAATAAATTGGCCCAACACAAACTAGCTGATCCATCAATAGAATTTTCACCAACTAACAGAATGGAAACAATCAGAAACCAACCTCCCTAATGCATATAATTCTTCAGAAGCCCAATCACTAAAACCAGATCACAAGAGAGAAAGCACACATTGATAATTGATAATGAATTCAAAATTCAACCACACAGATTAAATCTCATCCCCCAAATTTTATAATTCCACATGTCTAATCTCAAGCAGAACGATTCACAATCCAAAAATAAACACAAACCAAATCAAAAACAAGAAATTTCTGCAAAAACAACTACACTACTAACTCCCAAAAATCCCAAACTAATAACCATCAAAGAAAACCACAATATCTCCAAAAAAAACCCACAAGCCCAACAATCCTAATCAATAAAAAAGAACCCCAACCAAAAAATCAAATCCAACCCACTTCAAAAGGCAAACGAAAAAGCACAGAAAACAAATAAAAACCGAGAGTTGGGGGGCAAAGCAGAGAAAACTCACGTGGTAGAAGAGGGACCAAAGAGAGGGTTATCATGGAGAGGCTGGAAAGAAAGCCTGCCAAGAAACTTGGCCACGCAAGCCTCGTTCAAATTGGGATTGTCTTTGGGGCAGTTGTTGATGTACATGACCACAACGAAGACAGCAACATTGGCCACCACAAACATAGGAATCAACCATGAAGTCCATTCTTTGTCCGAGGCTTCAACATCGAAATTTTCCCGGTTGTACCTTCCGTTTTTTGCTCCTCCTCGCTCAATATCAGAGCTAGCCATTCTTTTGTTTCAATCTCACAACAAATCTCTCTGTTTTTTTTTTTTGGGTTATGTGGGTGTGTGAGTTAAATACAATAATACGGAAGTTCGAAAGTTTCAGTCTTTTCAGAGACACAGAGGCTGTTTATTTATATTATGGAGACACATAGAGAGATTGAGAAGTACTGGCTTGGAAGGGAGTCCAGGGACTAGTAAATAGGGTGAAAAATACAGAAAAAAAGGAGGTTTTTTTTTTTTTTTTTTGCAAAGAAAAGGAGGACTTTGTTTGTGAATTAATTTCCTCTCAAAAATAGAAAAAGAGTTTTTCAGATTTAACCGTTGTTGTTTTGGACTGTAACTCTTTTTGCTCCCTCCGACTCTTTCTGTGTCTGATTCCGTGGGGCTTGCTGTCTTGGCTGTTTGATTGCGTTACTCGTTTTTATGTCTGTAATAGTGTAATCTGTATATTGGCGGTGACAGGGATATATTAGTAGTAGTAGTGGGGTTTGATAGAGTTACCTGATTCCAAACATATGTTTGCTTTTGAAATTACTTATGTAGCCTTGAACTTGAGAAAAAAGTGTGCTGTGAGGATAAGACACCAATTAATAAATTTTACTAATTGAATTAATTAGAATCTACAAATCAATTGTTATATTTATTAAGGCAAAAAAGATAAGAAAAGAAATTACTATTTTTCCTTGCCATACTTATAAAATAATTCAGGGCTAGTATTTGAGAATAATGTTATAATATAAAATATAAAATAAAATAATGGAGATAAGAATCATGAAACCCATCCAATAAAATTGGTGAAATTTTTTTAACAAAATTATTTTATACAATAAAATAGACTGAGAACTGATTAGTTGACAATGTCAAATTGTTTATCATAATGCATTCTTAATAAAGCGCAATTGATGTCAAATGTCTTATAATTAACGCTGGCACTTCCTATAAACTAGTATTTCTAATGTGTTTAGGTTCAGTCTCCATCTCCCAACTATTGAATTGTAAAAAAAAAAAAAAAAAAAAAAAAAAAGAGAAATAAAGTACAATTGATCACATTGGAAGCCTAGTTAGGTTTGATCATATACATATTCCAATGTCTAGTTGGGTTTGATCATTTTACATATTGAAAAGATATAAGTATTAAACGCATTTGAAGTTTAAACCCAAGCCCCCACCAGAATAAAAACAAGTCTAAAACTCTTTCCCATGCATAATAATTATCACTTGTCAAATTGTCACTTACAATTTTACCCAAAAAAAAAAAAAAATGAAATAGTAGTTTTACTTTTGTCACTTTGTCTATAGAAAGGATGAGATAACAAGGGAGCTACATTCAAATTAAAGGAATGCTTTGAATTAGAAGTCAACCAAAGATGAAAAAGAACGTTAACTCAGCCAAAAAAATGGAAGAGGAAAAAGAACGTTAACTTTAACGATTCTTACAAATTTTATCTTTTGCATGCCCTTTATTTTGAAGGGCCTTCTGTTTCAAACTTACAATCAACCCCATGCACAAAATTACTATCAAAGTAATTTGCTTAACGAAAAAAACTATGTTAAGTACGAAAGTTACCTTTTTGGTTGTACAATCCAAAATGACTTGGTTTTGGTTGCATAAACCAATTTTAAATACAATATATTTTCAGATTTACTGAGGTGAAAGTGCTCTATTGCATTAATAAGTTGGAAGTGAGAATCCATTTAAAAGAAAATAGTGAAAAAGGGAAGGAACAAGGGAACTTTTTAGTTAAAATAATTTAGAAATTGGTAAATAGTCCATTTAGTTAGACATTTTAAAAGATTAAAATAGCGTTTTTAAAACCCTAAATTCTATTTTGAAACCATAATTCCTTATAGTCTTTTTACAAACATTTATTTTAAACTCAAAATACAATTTTCTAATAGTTTATATAAACGTGTCCAAAATTGGCTTCTCATTTTAACCCCCCCCCTTTTTTTTTTCACCTCCCCTCTTGTTGTGCACCAATAATGAGAAATGAACTAAAAGTGTAAAACAGTTAAACTGAAGAAATAATTTGTAAGTTATCCCTCTACATTAATGTTTTGATCTTTTGTCTAATTTCATTATGACGCGTCAATTCATTTCATTATTTAAATAGAAATATAGCTCAAATATGTTATCACATTGAGACAAACAAAAACGCTGATATCACATTAAAGTTTACAAGAACCACATTTCACATGTTACAACAATCTTTTTCCCCCAAAATATCGTACTTTTGATAGCTTTTGTGCTTTTTAATGTATCGCACGCTTTAAAATAAAGTGGCCAGGAACTCATGCTAGCAATTGCCCACGCCCTTTTGGATATCCAAGGGCATGCTTCTCCTCCTTCAAAATTCTATACGATAAAGTCTATCTGTAATGGTTGAATTGTGCTAAAAATGTGAATTATTAATTAATATTTATCTGTGTTAGAAAAAGTGTTAGATAAAATAAGAATTCAGCCTCTTTTTTTATATCAATAAAGAATTCAATATTATTTTTTTAACCCTGCCGTTCGAATTCCTATGTCCTAAATCTCCAAGCATTTTATTTGAGAATTGTCAATTGAACTATAAGACTCTCGGCAACAATTCATTATCATTGTTAAACTTTAAACATGTAAATTAAAAATAAGAATACACATGAATTAGCCCCAAATCACAATAATTCATTTATTCAATATCTTAGTTGTTTTTTTAACTCTTTAAAAAGTATTGTAAGAATATTATTAAGTAGAAAATGTAAATTGTCATTTTTTTTTTAATTTTTTTTATGTTCATTAATTCTAAACTCTTTGACTTTTGTACGTAATAACTTACGGGAAATTATTGTGTACTCCCGGAGTACCATAAATGCATGCTCCCTCCTCTCACATGAATGGTGGGTCCCACTAATTAAATTCATGGTGGGACCCACCATTCATGTGAGAGAAGGGAGCACGCATTTATGGTACTCCGGGAGTACCTAATAATTTTCCATAACTTACTTGGATAGATATTTATAATGTGATCCCACATTTGACTCCAAAATTAAGACACATGGCACAAAATTAAACTTCAATTGCAGAATATAATTGGATTTTCTCTAAACTTTACCTATTATTTTTTAAAACAAAATCCAAACTTCCTCAATTAAATCCAAAAGCTAAAAGCCCCTTAGAAACCCTAGTTAGTGTTTTTAAGGGTTTTCTCTAATCTCCTATTCAATGTGTTTCTTTCCTAAAATAATGTGTTTCTTTCCTTTTAAGAGTTTTTTTTAGGGCTTTAGAAACCCACCATAGTTGGCTTTTCTCCTATTTAATGTGAAGAGAAGACACCTCTATCAACTGGTTTTAGCACCTTTAAAAAAAATGTAAAATAAAAGGTTTAACTTCCAAACAATAAATAATAATGCACCAAATCACATGACAATCACAGCTTGCAATTCCCAACAGTCCAAAATGTTTTAACATTTCCATAGAAAACGACTACATTCCACGGTCAAGTTTCACAAGCAATTTCTTAATCTATTCCTTAATTCTTTGGTTAGAGAATAAAGTCAGTCTAACAATATTACAGCAACACGCAAATCCATATATCTCATGCCCTCAAAAAATAGTAAAGACTGCTATCAGCCTATCACATACATGATACATATAATATATATGGTCATAATCCAAATAACATTAATGCACATATTGAAATGGACCTAAGAAAAATAATACATGATGCATATAATATATATGGTCATAATCCAAGTAAAATTAATGCACAAAATAGAGATTTCAAAGAGGGAGGGTATTATAGTCATTTGGTGAAAATACCAAGTGGGGCACGGGTGATACAAAAATAAAGACCTTGGTTAACACTATCACACACGTTTTCTCTAAGTTTTTTTTTTCTCTTTTTTTTGCCGTAAATAATTGGATAACACGTTTGGTTGTAGACGTAGACCCCGCTTTTGATGTGGGAGTTGGGAATGAAAGTGGGAGCATGAAATAAAATGTGATGCTGAGTTTACGCGTATACGCGTGGACACTCACAGCAATACAACATCGACAGTACAACACGCAATAATGATAAACACAGAAAATTATATAATTTTTGCCCGGAACTCGATGTGCAGCAGTAGAGAAAATGTAATATGTTCATACTTCTATTATTCATGATTTATTGCGTGACAAGTCGCAATAAAAATTATGTAATTTTTATGGTTTTCGCATTTTTTTTAAAATACTAAGATTATAATAAAGTTCACAAATTTTATCACAATTAACTGTATGATGAATGATGAGTGATAAAAAAAAAAAATGAAGTTTATATACTTATCACTCACAAATCAGTGTAGAGCGAGTTACGGTAAAAAATGTGATAAAAATCGTAGACATATTTTCTTTTTCTCCAACACACGATACCCACCATGCTGGCAATGGTAACTGGTGTGATGAGTTGGCGGTTTAGGTAGTTGGGTTAGAGCCAGTTGGCTCATTTTGCTTTGAAGCTACTCTGTGTCAATTTGCCATCTGGCGTATATGACTACATTGAATTAGTCTTGTCAGCCACCAATAAAATAATTTTTGACAGAGACGTGGACCATGTTTCGTAAGCTGCTAATGTAAGGCATATTAGGTTGTTGACGGAGTGCCACGCTTTCAAAAAATAAAAATGAAAAAAATAGGAAATATATAAGATAGGATGGAGTCAAAGCTAGGACTTTCTAATTTCTTGCCAACTCGTTTTTGTCTTAAGCGACATGAATTCGACTAGTGTAGGACCTTTAGGTCCCAATCCTTGGCAGTATCGTGTCTCTAGCATTGTAATCCCACGTTCGATTTTGAATATTTTAATTATTTTTTAGCAAAGTTTTTTACTGCTTTATCCCAAGGTCAAAATAGTTCTAACTTCTCTACTTAGTCGTTTTTTTTTTCAACTTAGTAGTTAGTAGTTCTAACTTCTCTACTTAGTCTTGAGCTTTTATCACACACTTGGACGCTTGGAAAGTATGAGAAATGGGCGTGATTCCTAGTATCAAGTGAGCCACTCGGAGTTGACCATCGTCTTCGTTTACAAACACCTCGGTTTTGAGAATTTTGTCTAAGCCCTCCCTGTGAACCAAACTGAAATTTGGCTCGATGACGCCTCTATCTGCAAAAGGCATAAGGAACAGATCGTTAAAAGTGAGACCGCACAAATCAAAGTAAGGTAAAGAGTAAATCATTTTTCCTACTTCTAGAACCACACCTAGTTGCCCCCTCTTTCGTCGGACAATGGAGGCCATCGTGCCATTCCCCTGACACAATCAAGAAGTCCTTATTTAACCCTTTACTAGACTTAGGGAGACATTGTATGAGCCTGATTTCGGGCTGCCTCGTCTTCAGGTAATACACTTTCCCCTTTAAATGGTGGAGGTTGTATACCCAATTAACATCATGGTGGGTTTACCGTAACCCCGTTTTTTCGTTTAAGGCGTCTACACATCCTAATATCCTAAATACGTTGGGAACACATTGAGTGGGTGCTAAACGGTAGAACCTAAAGTAGTCCCTCATAACCCTCCCCATTAGGATTCTCATGCCGCCTTCTATGAAGGCGATCATGGGAATCACTACCTCACCTTCTCGCCTTCGCTCGAACCACTCCCCCTCCTCACAATATCTAAGGTTGACGTTGGGAGGGATTCTATATTGAGCCCTAAAACTCGCCATTCCCTCTTCGGATTCTACCAAACACTTAAACCTACCCATTCTTTCTCTTTCAAGAAGGTTCAGGAAGGCACTAAAGAGAAATGAAAGAAGAACTAAAGCCGAGGAGTGAAAATGCACGAAGGAAAGGAAAATATGTGAAAAGACGAGTTGTAGAGATTTTTGGATACTTACAGAATTTGGGAAATTGACCTCGGACAGTCTTCTAATAGTTGTAAAGGCACGAGTAAGTAAGAGATATTAGTAGGTTTAATGTATGTGCACTAGAGTTTGTATGAATGCTAAAGTAAGTTGAAGGCCTGATTTGGAGGTTATTTATATCAAAGGAAAAAAGGTACAAGCGGGAAAATTCCCGCTCCCATCCCAATAGGATTCTTAGCCATTCGATCTACATCACAGCGTAGAACGTGAGGGACAAGGAGCAGTCAGAATTTAATGAGGGCGTATTCCAGACTCTGAAGCATTAGGAGTGTGCCTTGGGCAGTTAAAAAGGCACTTGTATTGGCGGAGGACAAGACACAACGAGCCCAAAATATGCCTGAGAATGTCAAAATCCACCTTTCTGCCTGAGGTGCCAAAAAGTAGGATTTTGAGGGGCTATTGTGGGGTCGGAGAGTCCAAGGATACTCATCCACATATATATCAAGCTCGAGGCCCAAACCGAGGACGAGGACATGTCCGAGGACAAACACACGGTGTCATAGAGGCCCACAGTTGTAGGCGAAAAAGACAGTGTTAATCGTAATAGTCCAGGAAACTACGCCAAGGACGAACCCTTCCTTGATTAACCAAGGCCGAGGTACGAAGAAGTGTTTTACCGACAAAGGCAACCTTCCATACCATTCCATATGAGAAGATAAGTACTACAGGTGAATAGGACAGAAAATGATCATGTAATATCTCTAGGGAAAACTGTTGCCTCCACATTAAATGCACTGCAGCTAACTCTCTGGCATTAATGTGGAGGTGGTACCTGAACAATGTGTTTCAGCCTTACAGCTACTACATGGAGACTGATGGAAAGTGCAGATGGAACAAGTATCAACACCAACCCTCCGATATACACATGTGAAGTGGGAACGAGAAGAGAGGATGATATAAAAAGGAAAGGGAGGCAACAAAAAGGGGAGGAAGAAAAAGAGAAACACTTGAACATTCTGTAATCAAATTTGTAACTCAACTTAAGAACAATATATAAGAACAGACCTCCTCGGATCTTGCCAAGGACGATTTACTCCAACAAAAACCCCTTTCTTTTTCTTTCTTTCAACATCTGAATCCATTCGAAAGTTTGTTTGATCAACTAAAGCCCAGTTTTCCAACCCATTCTCTACAAATTCATTACTAGGGCTTTTTGGGCGTAGGTCTATCCACGTTTTGGGCTGGAAGTTCAAACATAGTCCTTACAAATTCTAATATAAGTAATTGATAGAGATTGTAGAAGTTGTTGAAGACATGTGAGCTGTGATAGTCTACTCCACTTTTCATCTAAGTAAAATAGAGGGGAAAAACCAAAAGTCTTCCGAGTAAAAAAAAAATTGTAATGGTGAACAAAGACTAATTTAGTACATAGGGACCTATTCTAACTACCACATTCCATAACTTTTAAGAATCTTTAAATAAGAAAATTGTTGAATTATTTTTTTTAAATAGAGGAAAATTGTTGAATTATTTTATTAATTTAATAATATATTATACAATGGGAAAGAGAAAAGAGGAGCTCTTGTCTTTTTCTTTTGTAGCACTAGCAAGAGCTAGAGCAACATAAATACATTATAAAAAAAAAAAATCATAAAAAAAGGTAAATTTAGGCAAAATAAATGTTGATGTTATTATATTATAGTGTTGATGTAATTTTATTTAGTGGTTGTCCCCATTCATAGTTCATAGTTCATACCCTTTTTTTTTCTTCTATATATCTGTTTAAATTAAACGCAAACTCTTTAAAAAAATTAAATGTGAAAAAAGTCAATATTGTTGAAGTTTATGGAGTTGGAAAAATTAGGTTAGGAACAGTCATAGTTATAGTTTAAGCAAAACCTTTTCCCTAAAAACAAACATATATTAACCAAAGAGTATTATATAAAAAAATAAAATAAAAATTCTTCTCCATCTCCTCATAACTGATCAACTCAAACGCAACAAATTCTCAACCAAAAAAAAAAAAAAAAAAGAAGAAGAAGAAGAAGTAAGGAGGGCAAAACCTTGCCACACGGCCACCATAATTTTTCCCAAAAGCCAAAAGCAACCATAGATCCCATTCCATTAACCCATGGGCTAAAATGTGAAAAAAATCAATATTGTTGAAGTTTATGGAGTTGGAAAAATTAGGTTAGGAACAGTCATAGTTATAGTTTAAGCAAAACTTTTTCCCTAAAAAAAAACATATATTAACCAAAGAGTATTATATAAAATAAAAAAACAAACAAACAAAAACAAAACAAAGTAAGGAGGGCAAAACCTTGCCACACGGCCACCATAATTTTGCCCAAAAGCCAAAAGCAACCATAGATCCCATTCCATTAACCCATGGGCTAAAATGCCAAAGCCACTATCGTGTTGACCTCAATGTGTGGAATCATAGCCCCATGAAATTATGTAATTTATCCAAATCTTCCAATAAGGGTAGCCACTTATTGCAAAAATAAAATAGTCACATTTTTCCCTAGTAGAATCAAGAAAATAGTCACTTGACACACCATATTTTTTAAGACCAAATTAAATTTTTTTTTTTTTTGTATTGATGTGCTTTGTGTTATTAATATCAAAATCTACTTTTATCTTCGTTTTTTTTTTTTTTTTTTTTTTTTGAGAAAGAAGACTTTTATTGAATAAAATCAAAGCGCGGCCAAATCAGCCTGAACAAAGGGTAAAGTGCGAGATGGGACATCTTCCATCCACATGATACAACCTGGTGTGGTCAAAGCTAGCCTAGCTAAACTATGAGCAACTTTGTTGCCATCTCTCTTAATGTGAGAGTATGACAATTCTGAAAACAAACCCGAAAATAAAGAGACATCATTTATCAGTGGTGCAAAAGGAGTCAAACCATTGTCATTGTTCCTCAAAGCCTTCACTATCACTTCTGAATCACCCTCCACAATAGCACAGTCCACTCCAACCTCGCTACCAAACTCCACTGCTCTGCACGCAGCAATGGCTTCCACTTCCACAGGCTGGAAAGCTTGCTGTAATTGCTGCACTAGGGATGCCATTACCTCACCATTGCAATTACAAACAACCACTCCAATCCCTGCTTTGTTGTCTGCCTCTGAGATTGCTCCATCATAATTTATCTTATATTTGTTCAGTGGGGGGACTGACCATTTTGGTTTGGGCTGTGGTCTGATCGGATTTGGTAGAGGATAGCTTGATTTGATCTCATCCCAGCGTTCTTGTGCAGCATGTTTCAGATCCTTAGTGAGGCAGCAAGGTTGTTGCAGCCGACACTGATTTCTCTGGTGCCAAATACACCATACTTGGATAGCAAAGAACTTAAATGGCTTCCCCATCTCCAATAACCATCCGAATAGTTGCTTAAAATCAGAGAAGACTTCCCATGACCGAAAGCTCCATCTGTCATCATCCCAAACCACGTTCAAACCAGAGCAGCCCCAAAGAGCATGAAGCGTATCCTCTGCCATTGAGGCACATCTGTCACAAATTGGGTTTTGAATGATAGTCTTTCTGGTCAGGTTGGACTTTGTTGGGAGAGAGTCTCTGCATGCACGCCACAAGAAATTTTTGTATTTGTTTGGAATCTCCAATGACCAAATGCTTTTCCAAAGTCTTTTATCCAAGTCCGGTTGTGTGCCTCCTTCAGCCCCGGTCTCCAAGTCCTTAAGAAATCGATATCCGGATTTGCAGTTGTATTGTCCATTTGCCGTGTAAGGCCAGATCAAAGAGTCTTCAGGCTGGCTTCGGGTAAGAGGAATCTTCATTGCAAGTTCAACTTCTGCTGGAATAAGAACTCCCTCCAACATTTCAGCATCCCATTTCCCTGTGTTCTCATCAATTAAACAATCAACCGTGGCATCCTCCATAGACTCAATGATTGGAGAAGTAACTAAAGGTGGGTGTTTAATGGGAAGCCAATGGTGCTGCCATATTTTAATGTTTTTTCCATTCCCAACCCGAAATCTTGAGCCCATTTTGATGACCTCCCTTCCCTTCAAAATGCTTTTCCAAGCATATGACCCGGTTGTCGATTCCTTGGCTTCCTTGAATGAACAATGAGGGAAAAATCTTGCCTTGAATATTTTGTAGAAAAGAGAATCTTTATTATGTATGAGTCTCCATGCTTGCTTGGCTAGAAGCGAGTCATTGAACAATTCAAGGTCCCTAAAACCCATTCCTCCATCTAGCTTCGTTTTCGTCAACTCCGACCATTTAATCCAATGTATTTTCCTTTTATCACCCCGCTGCCCCCAAAAATTTTTTTTAACCATTGCTTCAATGTCATGACATAGACCCAAGGGTATTTTGAAACATCCCATGGTATATGTCGGAATGGCTTGAACAATTGCTTTGATTAGGACTTTTCTACCCGCTTGAGACAAAAGCTTTCCTTCCCACCCTTGTAATTTTCTCCAAACCCTCTCCTTTATATAACTAAAGCTTGCTTTTTTTCCCCTTCCCACCAACAAAGGCAGCCGCAAATATTTCTCATAAAATTTTATCTCTTGCACTCCCAATACTCCTTTTATCTCTTGCCTAGTATCCTCTTCTGTGGACTTGCTAAAGAAAAGAGATGTCTTTTCTCTATTGATTTTTTGACCTGATACCGCTTCATAATCCAACAATATTTTGAGTACATTTCCACATTCTTAGGAGTTGGCCTTGCAAAAAAGCAAGCTATCATCTGCAAAAAATAAATAGGTTAGTTTGGGGCATCTCTTACAGATAGAGAAGCCGTTGATTTCCTTTGCTCTTGCAGCTTTTGTGATTAGGCCATGTAATCCTTCTGAGCATAAAAGGAAGAGGAAGGGGGAGAAAGGAAATTTTATCTCTTGCACTCCCAATACTCCTTTTATCTCTTGCCTAGTATCCTCTTCTGTGGACTTGCTAAAGAAAAGAGATGTCTTTTCTCTATTGATTTTTTGACCTGATACCGCTTCATAATCCAACAATATTTTGAGTACATTTCCACATTCTTAGGAGTTGGCCTTGCAAAAAAGCAAGCTATCATCTGCAAAAAATAAATAGGTTAGTTTGGGGCATCTCTTGCAGATAGAGAAGCCGTTGATTTCCTTTGCTCTTGCAGCTTTTGTGATTAGGCCATGTAATCCTTCTGAGCATAAAAGGAAGAGGAAGGGGGAGAAAGGGTCCCCTTGCCGTATGCCTCTTGTTGGATTAATTAACCCCTTCAGTTCACCATTCACTAAGATGGAATATGAGACAATACGAACACACTCCATAATTAACTCAATCCACCTTGTGCAAAATCCCATAATCTCCATCAGTTTCTGTAAATAATCCCACTCCACCCTATCATATGCTTTGCTCATATCAAGCTTGACAGCCATAAAACCTGTTTTTCCTGAATTATGATTTTTCATACAATGTAAAGTCTCGAAAGCAACTAAAACATTATCTGAAATAAGCCTATTTTTTGCAAAAGCAGATTGATGCTCAGTTATAAGTTCTGGCATGAATTTTTTCAATCTATTTGCAAGAACTTTGGAAAATATCTTGTACAACACATTACATACACTTATAGGGTGATATTCATAAACTAATACAGGATTTTTCACTTTTGGGATTAAGGTGATGAAAGTATGATTTATTGGATGAGGCAATTTACTTGAATTCAGCCAATTAAGAATTGTAGATGTTACCTCTTGGTTCATTGTCCCCCAAAAGTGTTGGTAGAAAAGTGGTGGCATCCCATCCGATCCTGGTGCTTTTAAAGGCGCCATTTGTGTCAGTGCTTCCTGGACTTCCCAACTCATGAATTCACCTGTTAGCTACTCATTAATCTCATCTGTAACAAGTTGTGGAATGAAGGCTAGTGAATCATCTACCATGGCCGGATTGCATGTAGTAAACAATTCCCCAAAAAAATCAACAATAATATCTCCAATCAATTCTGGTTGCTCTTGCCAATTTCCATTTCTATCTTTAATTCCAAGAATAGAATTTTTCTTAAACCGCTGGGTTGCTTTAGTGTGGAAGAACTTGGAATTGCTATCACCATTTTTCAACCATAAAACTCTTGATCTTTGACTCCATAATCGGGTTTCCCTATCCATGAGTACATGAATTTCAGCTTTTAATTCTCTAAGCCAAGTATTATCTCCTCTTCTCAATGCTTCGGCCTTAGCTTTTGCTAGCAATTTTTTTTTCTCTTCCAACTCTCTTCTAACATTCCCAAAACAATTCTTTTCCCACCACTCCAAATCTTTACTGCATTTTTCTACTTTCTTCAATATGTCACCCTCCTCTCCATTCCTCCATGCCGCCTCCACTGTTTCTCCACATCTTGAATCTAATAGCCACATCTCCTCAAATTGGAATACCTTTTTCCTAGGTGGAGCCTCCAAACTTGACAAGTTTACAAAAATTGGTACATGGTTTGATGACATGCATCTCAAATGAGACACCTTTGAGCCTGGATATTTTAGAAGAAATCCACTATTCACCAAACCTCTATCCAATCGTTCCCATATGGAATGACCATCAGAGAAGTGTTTGCTTCACGTAAATTTGGGTCCCTCAAAACCCAAGTCGATAAAACCGCATTCATCAATCACGTCTTTGAAAATCTGCATTTGGTTGTGGCCCCTCAAGGATCCCCCCATTTTTTCATCCTGTCTATAGATTTCATTGAAATCTCCCGCACAGATCCATGGGATAGATGGCCTAGTGTTTAAACCCCTTAATTTATTCCAAGCTTCCATTCTCTGATGAGTCTCGGGCTCTCCATAAAATCCAATGAATCTCCATTCCCCTTCCATATTTTTATCAAATGTTACTTCAATAAAATACCTATGAGAATCCTCAATAGTTACTTTGACATCTCGCTTCCAGAAAAGTACCATTCCGCCCCCTCTCCTTCCACTGGGGACCTCCCACTTGTGATTAAAATTTATGTTGTGAAGAACTCAGTCTAGCCTAGCTTCATCTGCCCATGTTTCAGCTAAAAACACAACAGAGGGATCTTTTGCCTGGATGATATTTCCAAGCTCCTTCTCTGTACGTAGGTTCCCAAGCCCACGACAGTTCCATACTAAGAGATTCATGACTGTTGGTGGGGCTGATCAACAGCCTCCACCACTTGGAAAGAAAATTCAGCACCATCCTTCAAAACCTGTCTTTTACTACTAGGTAATTCTGAATGGTCATCAACATCCGAAAAATTTCGTTTGCATGCACCTGTAGAAACAGATGGACATGTTTTCTGGGTTGCGGTTGCTCTGTCAAACCTTGTCCACATGCTAGGTTTTTTTTGAGCCCTAGTAATCCCATGCATCTCACATGACACAGACTCATGTGAATTAGTTGGATGGGTAGTTTTCAGTGCAGCCGCTTCTTGGCTTTGATTGGTCCTTAATGCTTGATCCGAATCATTAATGAGAATAAAATCCCCTGTATCTGTTGGAGGAGAATCACAACTAGCACCATAAATTTCGGGCATAATTGTGTCGTCAACCACTGCAGTAATTGGGTCCGGATTGTATGGAGAATTTTTAGGGACATGATCTTTAAAATCACTATTTCCGTTTTTGGACTGAATCGACTCCTTAATGGTAACGGTTTCCTGCAGTAATTGAGCATTTAAAGTGTTGACAGACGCTACCAGGTTGTGCGCCACCGTCTGCTCCTCCATTGGTGGTGAACCGTTGCTGGTTGATCCCTCAGCGTCAGGCCTGTCTCACTGGCAGGTGGAGTTGTTGTCTTACATTTGGGGGTGTAGAAGCCTGGGACAGCCACAACACTTCATCTTGCTGAAGAAAACGGAGGAGCCCGTAAAGATGGGCCAAATTGCTCCTGGTTTTCTACTAAACTCCCTTCGCATTCCAACCAAATTTCACAATCCCGATCATTGTGATCTAGTCTGCCGCACCAATAACATATATTTGGAAGACGCTCATATTTGAACGTGATCCAAGTTTTTTTCCCATTCTCCAAAGATACGACTCTACCACGACACAGCGGTAACGTGACATCTAACCCAACTCGAATTCTCAGGAAATTACCACCCTCAGTTTCCGCTGGATTATCCGAGTGTATAACTTGTCCTACAACTTCACAGATTTTCTCAGCTACCTTGACATTTAGATATTTGTAAGGAATCCCATGGGCTTGCACCCAGAAGAAAGTCCTCTCAAATTTCAGTTCTTCCACGGCCCTGCTTTTATCATACTTCTGCATAATCACTAAGTGTTTATCGAAACTCCATGGCTCTGCACTAAGTACTTTGTCTACTTCACTTGCATTGTCAAATATGAACAGAATTACATGATCACCAAGATTTATGGCCTTGAATTCGCTTTTTGACTGCCACAAAGGAGTGAATGTTTTTGCAATTGCCTCAATATTAAGAGCTCGTTTCATAAGAAACTTTGCTGCTATAATATGTTATTGTGAGCTAAACTCACTCTCTAAGTAGCAACCTAGACCTTCTCTCTCAAAGAGCGATAGTTTCGTCCAACTTTGTGACAATTCTTCCATTGTGAACACAAGAAAATTTTTCAAGCAAGCGTAAGAATAATTAAAAAAACAATCTGTTTCCCAATTCCCTTGAAGAAAACCCAACTAACCAACGTAATAACACTGTTAAAACGTGGAAGACAGACAAGCCTTCGTAGAAGGTACAACTATTCTACTGCCTAAGAGAAGTTAGAGCACTTTCTTAGCTACAGAGAAACAACGGTAACAAGTCTAGAGTCTAGTATTCACTTCAAATTCTAATAGAGATATAGGTCAGCCCCACTTTTATCTTAGTTTAAGCACTTGATTTTTTTTTTTTTAAAGAAAAAAATCCCTTAGTTTAAACACTTGGATGGTTACCACGAGTTTTTTAGTTCAACTAACACTTTCTAGTTATGGAGAAATTATAGAGTCCTCTGGTGGACCATGTCACTTGTCCACCATTCCACTAAAAAACTTCCACTTGTTTAAAATTGCTGAGTCAATAATTAATTTCTGTTTAAAAAAAAAATTCTAACTAACAATTTTAAACAGGTAGAAGTTTTTTAGTGGAATAATGGACCACATCACTTGCCCACAATGTGGATCTTATAATTTCTCCTAGTTATGATGCCATTCAATACTTTGTGAATAAACACTGAGCCGTAAAAGAAGTGTTATAATGGTTTACTAGTTCAACCAATAGGTCATTGGTTTAATTATTGAAAGAATACATTAAAGAAAAAGATAAAATATATGAGATCTAAAAGTATACCAAAGATAGAAATTAATGTTCAGATGGATGAATAAGAGATTTGTGGTTCAATCTTCACCTACACCAAAAACCGATAGCTTTTTATCATCAAGAGCGGACATCATAGATTGAAACTCTCTTATAAAAAAAAAAAATGTTCAGAATATTTACTCAAATCATTTAATGTTTTTCATTTTTGTATTTTTTTTAAACAAATCATATGATTCATTAAATATTTAATGTGAATATTTTTTTTTTAAAGAGAATTTTAACCTATGACGTCCTCTCCTAATGATAAGTGTACTTAATCGCTTTAAAAAATAGTGCACTTAATCTATATCAATGGTCATTTGATTCTCAAAAAAAATATATATATCAATGGTCATTTTCTTCCATATTAATTTGGGGGTAAACTTTTTTTTCCATTAATAATACAAAGTAAATTCTTTAAATTAAACAATAATAGTGTATGCCAACATTACGTTTTTCAATGACTTTTTTTTCCCCTAAACTAATTGTTGTCATTAATGCATAATAAATATAGAATCGGTGGTAAATTCAAGTAAAAAGAATATTATTTTAATCACAACATATAGAGTTAATAATTATTATAAAAAAAAAAAGTTGGGAAAATATATTATATCCACAACATTATTCTTCCTAAAAAAAAATCCGTAACTTATGAGGAATATAAACAGGACTAGGTCAAAGATATGGTTATTGTCAATGTTTGAATTTGTTGGTAGAAACTAGAAAACTTGCCAAGTTATGCGAATTGTTATGTGTTCGTGCAATGAATGGTATGATTAACTTAAATCTCTCTTAAGAACAAAAAAAGAAAAAAGAAAAAGGATATTACTATCTGAACATTTTAAAAACTTGCACAATTTGTTATGAGAAATCAAGACCTAACATGCAAATAAAGAAAAGATAAAAATAACTAGCAGCAACCACTCTATCAAACGTCCCTCAATACTCCTAATACTAACAATTATTTATTTAGAAGACTTATACACCATTTATCTTTTATGTTAAACCTTCAACTTCCTAGAAGTGAATGATGCTCTACTTGGAGACTTGACTGGCTCCGAAACTGGGAGGACATCAGAATGTGAGGTTCTACTTGAAGGCTTGACTGGCTCTGAAACGGGCAGTATATCAATATGTGATGCTCCACCTGGAGGTTTCACTGGCTCCGAAACTGGGGGGACATCAGAATGTGAGGTTCCACTTGGAGGCTTGATTGGCTCTGAAATGGGCAATATATCAGTATGTGATGCTTCACCTGGAGGCTTCACTGGCTCCGAAACAGAGAGGATATTAGAATGTGATGTTCCACCTGGAGGCTTGATTGGCTCCGAAACGGGCAATATATCAGAATGTAATGCTCCACTAGGAGGCTTGACTGGCTCCGAAACAGGTAGGATATCAGACTGTGATGCCCCATGCCTAGAGGCCTGACTGGCTCTAAATCGGGCAGAATATCAAAATGTGATGCTCCAACTAGAGGCTTTATTGGCTCCGAAACAGGTAATATATTAGAATGTGATGATGGTTGCTCAATAGACGCATGACTCGAAAACATGAGTGGGGACAAAAAGAGAAGGGAAGCAAAGACAAAGAAAGAAATTGGGACGTGGGAAAAGGAAGCCATAGTTGTATTAGCTATTTGATTGTGTAGTGCACTTGAGAGGGTGAGGATAATTTATAGGAAGAAGCCCCTTGTTCGTAGACGTGTATAGTTTACTGCTCCATTCATTTTGACCTTTTGTGCTAATTAAAATGATTTGCATTAATGGAGAATTTGAATTTGAATGTAGCATTTCCTAATTAGAAGCAGGAAATTTAAATAATTGAAGAATTAAAATATTAATGGATGAATGGATGTCCTGAATTTTATAATGGATGTTCTTATTTTTAGAATTAAAATAATTGATGTACATGGCATCCAAAAAAATGTCATCGTGCATTTATTATTTGCCCGAAACAACATCGTATTGATTTTTATACAGATAACGAATTTGAGGAGAACATTTGCTGTGAAGAATGAAAATTAGGGGGCTAGGAAATCAGAAGATACGTACGGTTATAAACCCAAAATATAAAAAGTTGATTACATTTGATTTGATAGCCTTTTTTTGTCATGTTTATCATCAGGCATTAGATGTATTAATTAATATTAATTACTAGTTCTATATACGCTCAAAACGTAGTGACAAAAAGGAAGAAACGGATTTTTAACATTATTTCCTAATTGTAATACGTATTATATTAATATCATTAAATTTTGTGTCATGTTTATGACAAATTTTGGTAATAAATTAATTTATTTCCCTTTATTTACTTCAAAACCAAGTCGTTTTTTAGATCCCCAAGGTCAACAATCAACACTATAAAGTATAAACTAATTGATGCTTTTCTTCAACAAAAAATTTGGATTGGTTTCTAGTGTCCTATTCTTTTTAGAATTCAATTTATTTGTCATAAAAAAAATTAATCTATATTTTAATATCCAATTAATGAGAAATTTTCCCTAAAAAAAAAAAGAATTTGATAGTCTATTTTTTTTTTGGTTATGTTTATCATCATGTTTTATTAAATATATTAATTATTCTCTCTATATACACTTTTTTTTTAATGCTCTATATACACATACTTTCAAAACATGTTGACAAATTGGTTATCAATATCCCAATCTAGATCTAAAATCCTACATCTTTAAAAAGTTCGGGATATCACTATGATTTTTAGTGAAGTGAGACATGTATGAGGATCTCAATTTGGATCTTAATTCTTAAGGTCTTATAGGATCCCAATCCTATAGGGATACTAAAGATCTTGTGCTATGAAAGATTTTTTTTTTTTTTTTTTTTTGCTTGTTTTAGGCCTCCAAATGGAGCACAAAAACCCAAAACTGATTATATAAACTGATAGGGAACTAAAAATCAACCATCTCCAATTCGTCCATAAGTGTTGTCTAGAGCCAAGAGTCAGCTACTCAGAAGAAGGTCGTCCGTGATGGTCGTCCATATCCTTGTGGGTCGTCTCTCAGCGAAGAGCAAGGACGACCTCTCAACACTTAGAAAATTCCCAGAGGAGGATTAATTTACACCAGCTTGTTATTCAAACCACGCGCCACTACCTTATCTTCTCAATCGCTATGGCAGTTATAGAAGATGAAACTTCTTATTCTAACCGTTATAGCGGTTGTAGGAGTTAAGTCTGGACCTTCGGGATCTCCATAAATATTGGAACGGTTACTAGACAAGTAACCGCTATAAGGCCTACTATATAAAGACCCATCCAGGCAAAATAAAGGTAAGTTTTTCACTACGCCATAAAAGTTGGGAATTTCTAAATATCCAAAGGAAAAGACTAACTTAAGCATCGAAGGGTTTCTGGCCGGTCTACCCCGGTCACCTTTGATTTCTTGTTGTATTCTTTTCAGGCCTTCCGGACAACCACTACACCATCGAAGCCCGAAGCGTGCGGTCTACTGATTTTTTGTGTATCATCAATTTTAAAAACGATTTTGAAAAATCAAGGGCTGACATAGGAGCAAAATCAGTTTAGAGACCAAAACGAGAAATGACCCAAAATGTAGAGACCAAAAGTGTATTTACGCCAAAAGTAAAAGAAAAAAAAAAGGTGAAATGGAGGGAAAAATTAACAAGTATTTGTTTAGTCTGCTTTTTTATTTATCTCACATGTGGATAGACTTTTTGGGTTGGGTGGGACCGCATGTGGATGGGACATTAAATGGAAAAAACTGAAAGCTAAAGGATATTTTGGATTTATTTTAAAACATTTGTTTTATTCTAAGCAAACTGACACATGCCATTTCATTGCATAAATTTTTGTGATTTGCCATTAATATAATGGCATTTCAGTAATTCTTAACGAGTGCCCTTAGGGCACTCGTTAGCATTACCTTTTTTTTAATATATATTGTGAATTATAATTATAAGTATTTTTATAATAAGAAGTTAAGATTTTATGATTCTCGTGCTAATATAATGATCTGATCCCCAAACCCTCTCATCGATCTCATGTAGGATCTCAATCTTGATAACCTTGCAGAAAAGTAAAAAATAGACTTTTTGCATTATCCCCTAAATTCCTAATCGTGATACGTTTAATATTAGTATCATTAAATTTTGTGTAATTTTACAGTCAACACTATGATAAATTAATTAATGCCTGTTCAACCAAAAAAAAAAAAAAGGATTTTGTTTCTACCGTTCTGTTATGTTTGGAATTCCATTTATTTCTCATCAAATTAATATAATTTTTATTATCCAATTAATGAAAATTTAGTGATTTGAGGAGTTGTATAGTTTTTTTTTTTTTTTTTTTTAAATTTATTGTCCAACAATTAGTGCCGATTAATCTACCTTTACATCTCTCAAGCAACCCGTCCATGATATATAAAAAGCAATATATGACGATTTGCTCCTTATCACCAAGGTTTTCAAATCTGGACCGTTCATTGAACCATAAAAGGAAGAGATTCAAGGCTTTTGAGATCAAACCAAGGTCAAATTGTGATGATGTCATAATTAATTTAATAATTAATTAAAACCTAAATATAGATATTAAATTTATAAAACTAGCAAAATTGACTAATATAACTATATATGTGAGGGAAGTTTAATGATTTTGAAGCATATATTTATTAATTAAATAAGAAAGTTAATAAAATAAAATAATAACCATAAAAACATTAAAATTTATGATTAATTTTTGAAGTAAAGTTGAATATCTTTGAAAGATTTTAATTATAATTTTTTTATTCCTTGTAAGAGATGGATAATTTAATTAAATAGAATAAAATTGTGTTAAGTTGTTTTTATAAAAAATAAAAATAAATAAATAATTGCTAAGGGGTTGGATTGCACGGTTCTTGCCACGGTTCGTGCAGTCCAACCCCGGTTTTAGGGGTTCACAAAATTGCCACATATGACCGGTTCTCTATGCTTAAAAAACAGGATTTCAATTCGGTTCCTGGTTTTCACAATCCGACCTTCTAGTCCAGTCCGAGTTTGAAAACCTTGCTTATCACACGTCTTCCAATGAACATTCCCTTAAGTCCGCCATGAAATGCATTTGCCTTGCTTGATCTCTCTCCATTTAATTCCCTTGAAACCACAGGAAAATCTAATTGAAGGAAAAAATTATCAACTAATTCAACATGGTCGAGTTTTCTTCTCTCTCTCTCTTCTTTTCTTTTCTTTTTTATTTTTTAAATTTATTTTTGGATAATTGTGTTTAGAAATACAGTCCAAATTGCATCAATATCCTTTTTTGAATCATCATAAATTTAGATCCAACTATTATCAAAAGATAAGGCAAGTCTTTCGTGGACTAAATACTAGCATAATTTTTTTTTTTTTTTTAATGCATTTGAAATATACACAATTCAGACAGGGATTGAATTACATGTGGATATTGTTGATAATGCTGTGTTTATATATTTACTTAGTACAATACAATTAGATGCTATATTAATTTGATGGAAAAATGCAAAGAAAATTGCTATGGATAAAGTTTGACTACAACTCCACTCAGTATCTTTTTATTGCATGATTACATTTTTTTTTTATATCATCTATACTTGCAAAAATTTTAAAAGATCAAAGATCAATAACTACATCATTAATCAAATGTTTAAATTTCAAGTTTTTATAGTATAAAATTATGCATAAAAAATAAGTTTATAGATCAAATAGTAAATAACATTCAATTGACATGAAATTTGACATGCTTATTAAGAATATAAAAAACATGTAATCAAACTGCTAGATTTTCAAAATATATAGTCATGTTAAGTTTTTTAATGGAAGTTGTAGTCATTAGCTACAATCAAATTTGTAATCAAACTTTGTCCAATTTTTATTACATTTATATGACTTCTTTGGAGTTTAAGACTATTCTTTAAACTCATTCCATCATTTGACAATATTAATAGTCTCATTATATTGTCTATTTGTCTGTCGAAGTTTTAATAGAGGAATGATATCTCAAAACCATATTAAGGTGATTGATAATAATGGTCATTTTTACCTATGTCATACGAATAATTGACACTTGATTATTTTTGATTGAGCAATAAAATTATTAAGATAGACGATTCATAAATTTGTAGAGCATTGACACAGGCTACTTTTAATCTCATTGATATTAAAACTTTTGGACATGTTTAATTGTGTATGGCTTTTGATGTTGATATGAAACTAAATGAAAATGACTTTTTTTTTTTTTTTTACCAAACTTTGGGGTGTTCACAACAATCTTATGTGGCATGTTATTATTGGTTATAATTTAAGTAACTTTTTTTCTTTTTTTAGAAAGATAATTTAGGTAACTTCTCACTACTATTGTGAGGAACTATATATCTTTACGATTGTAGCAACACTTAAAACTAGGGTTGTCCAAACCCTTTCAAAGACCCAAACCACCCGAAGAAACTGACCGGATCCGAACCGACATTGGCCGACTCAACTACTTCGGTGGTCGGCGGTAGGTCTTCTCCACCAAAAACCAACTCCGGTGGGTTGGTTTCGGTTTCCCTCCCCCCAAAACCCGAACCATTCAACGAAAACCTAAATTCCTACAAAAAAAACCTAGATTTCGGCGAAAATTTTCCAAATCTAGGCAAAAAAACCAAGATTCTGGCGATATTTCAAGTAGATCCAATGAGATTTTGACCAGATCTAGCGAAATCTCATCGAATCCAGTGAGATTTTTGCTGGATTTGGTGAAATCTCATAGATTCCGATGAGATTTTCGCCGAATCTGGGTTCTTCTCACCGTTTTCTTGCAATTTCATTGCCATTTCCTTAGATCTATGACGCCAACCAACCCGTCCGCCACCCATTGAAGGTCTGATCCACCCGACCCGTCTACTTCGACAGTTGGCAGCAGGTGAGATTTTCTGTCACCCAATTCTGTCAGGTTGGTTCCGACTTGGGCACAAATCCGACTCAGACTAACCTATGGACAATAGAGGATCTAGGAAAGAATTAGTTCTATCTTGGCTAGATTGCTAACAACTAAGCAATGATAGAATGAGAGATTTAGATGAGAACACCTTTTGTTTTCCTTTAATAAAGAAATCCTATGCATCAATAGCCCCTAGGCTTTTGATCGCAATTTGGTGAAGGATCTGATAAACAGATTTATTTAAACATATACCAGGGGGAGATGAGGGATCTGATAAACTGATTTGATTTATGGTTGATGGTTTTGTGAAAGAGGAAAGCTCCAAGAGATTCAACAAGTACCCCAGATGTAACGTGAGCATGCTTACAGTTTGTTAGCATTGGAAAAAGGTGAATGGATCCACGATTACTTTAGAGAAAATTGAAATTGAGATGGATGCTCCCCTTGGAACTGCATGAATGCATTAGAAAAAGTTTGAAGTACTTTAGAGAAAATTGAAATTGAGATGGATGCTCCCCTTGGAACTGCATGAATGCATTAGAAAAAGTTTGAAGAACTTCATACTCCATAGTGAAGTTACCTAAGAACTAAAGGATGATCCATATGGCCAATCCTATTGTTCATTTAAGCCTTTTACTGGGCTCACCAGGTTGGTATTTTGTAATATCAAAATGGGTGAATCGTGAATATACTGCACAACATGGCATGGAACTGAAATAGAGACTTTACATTAATATTAGCTGCAAGTCTGTAACATAGATTTGTCCTCTAATAATGTATTCAGCTGCAAGCATGCATAAGCTTACTTCAGGCTCTGGTTCGACTTAATGGTGTGATTCACAAGTTCGGGGTAGATTCTAATCTCTCGTAAATAAAAGGCATATATGCTACATTCGTTGCTACCAAAGACACTACCAATGAATCTCAGCCCCATAATAACACATCTTAGTTTTGCCAAACCGGAACATCTAGCTAGCAAATCAAATAATAAAAACAAGAATCATCCAGGCATGCTCACAAAAAAGGCTAAAATCTAAGTCAGACAGCTGATGCTAAGTAATTGCTTAGTTTAAAAGAGATATAAAGCCATCCTGTCTTCCAATAATATGTCAAGGCGTAAATAACAAAATAAGCCCTGCCACTAAGAAGGTAAAGCAATCCATACAAAAAATTCAGAGAGAAAACACTTTTAATAGTTTTATGCTGCCGCATGTAGCAAAATGGATAAATAAGGAGCTCAACGCTTTCCACCACCACCTCCAAGCTTGGGGCCCTTTGGTACAGCGCCCTTAGAAACACCACCCTTGGATTGTGTCTTCTGTGTCTTGGCCATCACCTCTGCCTTCTTCGCCTTCTTTTCATCCTTGGTCTTCTTGATCCTCTCTTTAATCTCACTGAAATTTCAAAGGTCAACAAAACACAGATAGAACTATTAAAAATTATACATTAAACAACTAGGCTAAACGCCAGAATGAATCTAAAAACTTGGCAAATCAAAAAAGTATGGCAGAAAGTTTCAACTATACCGGAGAGCAGCTTCACGTGCAGCATCTCTAACTTCTGGCTTCTCGGCCCGTCTTTTTTGTATGACTTCCAAGGTGGCACCAACAATGGACCTTGAATAAGGCTTCTTGGCGGCGCGCCGCTTCTTCTTCACAGATTCAGCAGCAATGTCCTAAGAAGCACCAGAAAAGAAAACAACAGATAAATCAATAACTAGGGCACCAAAATGCTAGCACTACGAGCCAAGGCCCCAATAGGGGCATAACAAACTGGGAAATCAATTGGTTCCAAAACATCAAAAGGAGAACTTCTAACATCAAATCACCTTCTTATGTTGTTTCCTGTACATGGCTGTCCATGTAAGCTTTGACGGCTTCAGGCGGTTGTGAAAATATCTCTTGCATTTTGAATTGACAAAGAGGAAAACCTTAAGCAATCAAACAAGAGAGCATATTTTAGTATAGATATATCTTATGAGCCAGAAATAAATGAAGAACCCAAAGAGTGAAACACATGCTATGAAGCATGACGAGTTTGTTACAGTTACAAAACCAAGTAATCCCATGACATAACTTACCTGAGAATCTGACCGAATAAATCTGATACCCCTACCAGGGTATATCTTGGCACCACTGAATCGGCAAAGTTCAGTCCTAAAACACCAAAAATCATATACCAAATTATACAGGACACACACAAGTGAACACAAAGCACAACCAAGTACCAAGTGCAAAGGCTTTAATTAAACCAAGAATTTAAAAGAGCCACACAGTTACAAATCATTGGCTCCCACAAGATAAACACATAATTAAATCAAAAACCAAACTGAAAGCTAATCTGATTGACTTCAGTCTTTCATTCCTGTTTTAGCCTCTCTATTCCGAATCATAAAACTGTTTTTGTTCTTAGCATTCTGAAATGGTTATTCAAATTTTTCATACAATTCTTTATTTTCTAGTCAGATTCTTTAAATAAATAAATAATTGAGCAAAAAATTGTTAATATTCTACAAAATTTAATGAATTTTTAAGGTTTCATTACATAAACCTGACTGTCAAAAAAAGCAAAAGATCGTTGTACTTTGTGATTCTAGTATAAAACCGGATAGCAGTGTCAAAATCAAAATATGGTAGAGAACAAACATTTTTCATAACATATATGGTCTCCAGAAAGAAAGGAAAAAAATGTCATTTTCAGATCTAGAAGGCATTTGGTAGAATCAATCATGAAAACAAGTCATTCAAATCGATGTTATTCACACAGAGAGAGCAGCTTACTTGAGAACCATGGCGACGGATGCAGGTGACGCCGCTCGTAAACCCCTAGTTGAGTTGCAGAAACCCTAGCAAAGCACTTCACCACTCACCAATTTAATATCAAGAATAAAGTTATTGACTTCTAAGAGACTGAAACGACACCGGTTTTAGTTGTTGGGCTTGGGCTCGTCGTTATGGGCTTATTGCTGGATCAAAAAGAGGACCGTAGTTAAGTATAGTGTTGCACTATAAGACCCCACCAAACACCCCCCCCCCCCCCCCCCCCCAACACAAAACAACCAAAATAATAATAATAATAATAATAATAATATACATATATATATATTGTCTCATCCTTTAGCTAAACTCTTTCACTCTCTACCCATAAGATACTTTAGAAACCTTATGAATCAATAGTTTGATGGATTATATCTGAGACTTTTGAGTTTACGTCATGTCCCAAATCAATAAGCCCACTACTTAAATATCTCTGTAAGGTTTGTTAAACAAACCTTATGGATCAATAGTGTGATGGATTATATCTGAGACTTTTGAGTTTACGTCATGCCTCAAATCAATAAGCCCACCACCTAAATACCTTTGTAAGGCTTGTTAAACAAACAAATATATTTGAGATAAAGTAGCAATCATGGTTTAAATGAATTTTTTTGGGGGGGGGGGGGGGGGGGAGGAGTAAATTTGGATTACATTCAAGTAAGAAATACTTCTTTTTCAAGAAGTAATCTAAGAATAAGGGATGGTGACGAGACAAGTTGAAATTGTATCATGGATGCCCTGTCCCTTTTTCAAATTGAGAAGAACTCATGGAGTGAGAGAAGGCCAAGTAAAGGACAAGATGGATTGCAAATATTTTGTTAATACTTATTGATATGCTCTTGCATTAATAAGTTAGAGATGAGAGTGAAAAGGGAGGGATAATCGTAAAAGTGTTAAGAATGAAAAGATATGCATTTTGGGGATTCTTGAATACTAAACTGCTTTGAACTGAAAGCGGATTCTTTTAATTATAGAGAAATACTTTATCTAACTGAAATTATTTACTGTTTATACTGAGAGCAGATTTGATGCTGACGACAGACTGTTCATGAATGGTAACTTGTCGAGTACTTTTTCAATTAGTGACACTATTTTTGTCTTAATTTGTTGATGGTACTAATCATCCTTAACTTTTGTGAAGGTAACACACACACACACACACACACACACACACACACACATATATATATATATATATATATATATATATGTTAAATGAAAAACATATGTACACAATTGAGATCGAGGAGTAATCTTGAGGAGTAAAACGTGTTACCGCTCTCCCCCTATTCAAGGCAAGGAAGAACCACACGGACAGAACATTTTTGCCATCCACGCAAAGAGTCAAAGACATCTTATTGCAATATGTAGGCCTCTTAAAATACTCATTCCAAAAGAATATATAAATGAAACCAAATCACATGAATCAAACCCATGTATACATTTTCTTCAGGAAGATACAAGAGTTGTAATTTAGAACGCATAAAAAGGACATTACATTGATGGCATGCTCACTTACGTATTCATTGTTATTAAGAGTCCGAATATTTCATATGAAATTGGCCTCGGATAATTTCTTAGAAATCGATTGAGTAAAATTTGAATACAATTTCTTAAATGTTGTACCTTAAGTTCACCGATTAAATTCAATTATGTGATTATATTGACATACTATAAAGTTGGATTTAATTATTTGGTCAATATAACTACATGATTGAATTTTTTTTTTTTTTTTAAAGATAACATTGTCCTTACTTGTCTTTGCATTGGTCATCCAACCATATGGTTGAATTCAATTAGAAAACCTAAGAAACAACACCTTGAATCTAAGTTTTACCCTAAACTTAACACAAGAAGAGGCACAGGGAATTTGAACCCTTGTGAGCCACTAAAAGTAATCCTTAGGGTATTATATTCCAGCTCCTGGCTGTGAACTTCACAAAAGTTCAAGACCTGTTAAGGTAACTCCTCAGACCTCAGTCAAGTTTGGCCATGAACTTTTCCTCTTTCCCCGTTTGAACTCAAATCATGACATCCCATATAGCTTGTAAACAAAGGTATCATGAACGCAAACCAGAAGAGAATGACTATTTACTCCCAACAATTGTAACCCCACCTTCCGGGGGCTGGTTGGGTTGGGTTTAAGAAATTTGGTCGACTCCAACGCCACAACTCACAAGCAACCCTCTCATCATCATTCATTCATACAGTCCACTGTTTCCTAATATTAAGTACACTTACTGGTTTTCAGATATTATATTAAAATGAAGAAGCCCAATGTTGGGTACCCCACTACTTGATACTACTAGGCAATTCAGATACAAGTTGAACTTCCCTTTGGAACTTTTGTTGCCTCCTTAAGAAAACAGTCACATCTGAGCATCAGCACAATTCTCATGTTTACAGTAACAATTTCACCATCAAAAGACCAAATTGAAGAAGGTTCAAGTTGTAACTACTACTACTTATGCAGCTTTAGCTGTTTCTCGCACCAGAGCAAGCTTAGCCAAAAGACCACAGAGCTGAAGATATGAACCAACTCCATCACAGATTCTCATATGGGCGAATCCAGTTTCCTGGAAACTCAAAGAGAACAAAAATTAAATATTGTAACAAAGACAAGACATTTGAGGAGTAGGAAGGATCAAGGTCAGTATGATCTCTGTACCTTCATGAATTCCAATTTTAGATACTCAGCCATATCATAGTTTTTGATGATGCGGAATAGGGTTGTGATTATGTCAGTGGGGGAATAGCCCAAATCATAGAGCTGCTTGAGACCAGAACAAGATTCATCAAATCTCCCTTCTAGTACATTGCGCACCATGTTCTTCACATGCAACGGATGAGGCTGATCACAAACCTGAAAACCAATGACAGACATTATAGACCTCCCAAGCTATATATAGTGAAAGTAAATTACTAAACTGAGAAGGTATTCAGAGTCATAAACCTTGAAAACATTTTCTTGGTTGACAAAACGGAACCCACTGTATGTAGCCTGCAAGTTATTCAATGCCTGCCTCATGTCACCATCAGCAGTGAAAATTATGGCTTCAAGACCTTCCGGAACATAGGGAACCTTCATTGGTTACAAACACAGATCAACCACACATTTCTATCTTTCTTCTAAATTTCTAATGCATAGCAATAGAATATCCAGATTTAACAAATAATAAACTACTATAAATTTTAACTACCATATAATCTCCTTTGTCACGGTTCTGTTGCAAACAAAATGAAGAATTCATTCAAAGTTCACTCATATTAACTAAAATTGCCTAAATGCTATCTAAACAGATTCATACATTTTCCTACAATACCTGGTTGTTGATGTTCCCTTCAAAATCAAGCTAGATGAACTACATTTTATCTTGTTGCACATTTGACAGTGCAATAATATACAAGTATTCAAGTAGCTGACGCAAGATAAAACCAAAACTAACACTGAAATTGAAGAATAGAAAATAAAAAAAATAACCTAGGAATCAACACCCAAGCAAGAGAGAACATAATCTAGCAATCAGCACCTAGAGTTGCAGAGAATCAGTGCCAAGCTATTTGAAGGAAAAATTCCAACAACAAATTTTATTACTCAAGCAAACTGTCTAACTGTGCTTATACAGACCACTAGAACTAAACCTTAATTCCAATTGATTTAAGAAAGTCCAATTATTGAATTACAAAAATAATCTTGACTATAGGAAATTAAATAAAATACTAATAACCTTATCAAATAATAAGACCTAAAATAAAATCCAATTGACCAATAAAAATATAATTGAATTCTAAATGTTGAAATAAAATTGTCTTTGCAGTTCCCATGTCAGTAGCTTAACCAGTTCATGGTGATCAATCAAACATTTTAATGTGAGATCTTATTGGCAACAACTTTCAAGCTATGTTCCTAATAATTTCTTCACTTTGAAAGAGAGTCAACATAATTGATCATTTATGTTCCTTCCCAAAAAGAGTCAGCTTGGAACTTGAACTTTTCGTAATGACCAAGCATCGCATGCACAAAAAGAGCAAGCAATGGAGATGGAGATAGAGAGAGAGAGAGAGATAACCATCTATTAAAATAGTGAAATTTTTTAGGGTAATACAAAAATAATAGTAACCATAACACCAAAGCTCAACTAGATGTAGCTTCAAGGCATCCTAGATGTTTAAAAAGGGAGGCAGACTATACTCCAAAATCGTAATGCACTGATAGAAAGATCCTAGCCCCCCCCCCCCCCCCCCACTTTTAATTTTTCTAATTTGAGTGGGGTTGGTAATAGATGCATGAATGTAAGCATGCTTACACACACTGACATGCTGACAGGTAGGGACAGAGAAACACATGCTTTCATTGAATACATGAATAAGATCTGATATTTCCAACCCTTTGGTGTGAGAAAAAACTTGAACTGAATAATTATACTAAAATAACCAAATAATTATAAAAATATATATCATGAAGCTTTATTGAATAAGGGATATATGGCTTTCGAAAAACCAGACAAAGAGAACAAGCCTATTTCTTAGTGCCCTGAATGGACGCTAAATTAATAACTGAAAGCAATTTGCGTTGACATTGAATGACAGTAATGCTGCTATGCACCTGTGGCAAATTATTTATTAAGGAAACTAAGTATACCTTTTCAGCTTCAACCACCACCATGAGACGACCAAGTATCTCTTGATCAGATAATCTTGAAAATCGAACAATAGCACATCTACTTTGAATAGGCTCAATAATTTTAGAAGAAGTATTGCATGCAAGAGCAAAACGAGTGGAGTTTGAATATATTTCCATTGTCCTTCTCAAAGCTTGCTGTGCTCCAGATGTCATGCTGAAAATTGAAAAGGTTATTGACAAATACAACATTCAATACATGTGCTTCTTGGATGGAAGAAAATATACCAAAGCCTGAACAATATAACATCAAACAACAAACTACAATAATTCCAGATAGAAGCCTTTAATGATTGGAGAGTAAAGAGACATTATTATTAGAACTTACCTGTCAGCTTCATCCAAGATTACTACCTTGTGCCGCCCAGGGGGCAGTGTCACTTTCTTTTGAGCAAACATCTTAATCTTGTTCCTTACAACATCTATTCCCCTAAAAAAGAAAAAGCAACAATAACATATTTCAGAACCTAACCAAAAAGGCCCCCCCAGAAAAAAAGACAGGATACTAAAGCCTAGAAAATTTTACCCACCTGTCATCTGATGCATTGAGCTCCAAAACAGCCTCCTTATAATTTGGTCCCAGAAGCTCATGTGCTAGCGCCAGTATACTTGTGGTCTTACCAGTTCCAGGAGGACCCTGAAATAAACAATGTAAAGTGGATGAGCAGCATCATAAGCCTTTTACTTTACAAACGTGAGCAGAGAACAATCATATGCAAACTTTCCAGTGGGACTCTTAACAAATCTGATCAAATTGCTTGCTATTACAATTTCCACATAACCCAAACCCAAACACATTCATCAACTGAGCCCAATGCAACTATTTGGCTTCACTGAGTTGCCTTTTCATTTCAGAAACAAAATAATATAGCACATTACACACACCCTACATGCACACATGTACATACATACATATATACACACATAATGGCACAAACAAATGTATGTGCATACTTATATACATATAAAAGGGGAGAAAAACCCTTTTTTTTTAGTTTTTGCTTCTACTCTTATCAGGTGTGATGCTAAATCTATTAACAGAAATTTTAAAATATAACAACAACAACAACAACAACCAAACCTTTAGTCACAAACTTTGGAGTTAGCTATGATCCTAAACAGACTAATGAGTGTCAGCCATATTTATTCTATTTGAATCAACTGAATCTTCCTTACTGATGCATTAATTGAAAATATAAAATAGAATAAGAAAATACCCACACAAAAAAAAAAAAAAAAAAAAAATCTAAAAAGTATAAGTAAACAAATCAAAATCCAAATATACATGAATGCTGATAAAGTTTGAAATTGCAAAAGAGAATTGCACTTCCCAGAAATTTGATTTCTACATACTGTAATTTCAGTGACTGAGTGAGACTGGAAAGAAAAAACGTACGGATAAGATGAGGTTGGGCATGTTGCCGTCGCGAGCGATGACTTGGAGCCTGGACACGGCATCCTCGTTGCCCACGATGTCGGCGACCCTGTTGGGACGGTATTTCTCTACCCATGGCATGTCGTAGCCACTGCTCGAGCTCCCTCCAGACGAAGAAGAAGAAGCAGCCATTTTTGTGTGAGAGAAAAAGGAATTGCTATAAGAACTAGATTTATAAACAGGTTGGGTTGCTATATTATGCTAATAATGCTTTTGCTCTGGATTCGGAAACCAAAACCCTTGTACCAACCCCCCGAATGGCAAAAGGCCAAAACCCTTTCTTTTCGATTTGGAGGGAAATTGCGCAAAAGATGGGGAAAAAGAAAAACCTTTTCCTTTCAATGTTTTTCTTTTTAAGGCCCCACAAAACGTTCAAATTATGCTTTATAAACCTTCTCATTTTTTTTTTTTTTCCTATTCTATATTTATTTATATATATATATATATATATATATATATATATATATATATATACTTTTCTCTTAAAAATAACTTTGTAACTCAACTGCCATTCAGGTTTGTGTCATGTCAACTTATTTGTATTTGACCATATGGGTTAACACTAACCCAATATATTTATTAAATGGATTAAGATTTCTTAATTCTAACACGATCTATTTATTAAACAGGTCAGTCATGTCGACCTGTTTATCATATTTTATCAAAATGAAGAAAAAAATTTATTAAAAAACAAAAAAATAAATATTTTAAATATAAAATTCAAAACTAATGAGTAATTACATCACAAATAATCATTTAAAATTAAAGCATATCTCAATACCAAATAATAAACCACAACAATATCTCAATGTCAAAGAAAATAAACCACAACAACTAATAAGTTTATATACCTAGGGTTTGAAGGGTATATTGGTAAAATTTCATTTAATTAAAAGGATCAAATGGGTTCCATAGGTTAAACACTAACTCAACCCGTTTATCAAATGGGTCTGTCGTGTCAACCCAAATATGACATGAACTCATTAAGCCACTTACTAATTTCATGTCATGTCGGGTTCACGGGTTGTATTCAATTTTGCCACCCCTACTCAAAGCCCCCTTGTAACTATGGAATTATTATATTAAAAAAAAAAGTGGTATCTTTCTTGACAAATGGATACACTTTGATTATTGTTAAGATCATTGTTTTAAAAACTAATCCAGACCGATCGATTCAATCAAGAACTGGACTGGAGAAAAAAAAACTGGTCAAAATTAAGAACTAAATTCAATTATAGTTCTTTGACCATTCCGGTTTTTTAAATCATTGTTTATGATTTAAAAAACTTCTACCACTCAATAAGTCACTATTAATTCCTCTCTCTTCGAGTCCCATGGTCTTTGAAAAATAGAAGCTCCAAACTGCGGTATCTCTTGCAAGATCAAACCTTTCATCTGAAATAACAAATTTTTGTAGAGACTTATTTCTTTGTTATTTCCTCTCATGTAGTATTCCCATACCCTTCTCCTTTTCTCATTTGTATTTATATCAACAAATTGTTGTAAAGGCCTTAATTTCCTAGGATCTTTTTCCCTCTGTATTTTATGTACCCTTCTCCCTTTTCAATACCATCTTTGTGTTGTAATTCCCTTCAAATGGATGCATATTTGGAAGAGATGTGGAGAATGTTTCATCCCTCAGATGAAGGGAAAAGAGTGATGGCGGTCAAGTCAAATGAAGTAGCTATTTCACAACATCAAATGTAGTTTTGTGCTCAAACTACAAACTAAGAAAGATTTCAACAAGTAGACTTTCAAGTCTAATACTTCCCAATTATGGTGAGGATCACAAAGTTTTACTATCCAATAAGTGGGAAGCAATTTATTTTTGTCCATTTTTACTAGTGAAGAAAGTCTAAAAGAGGTGTTTAATAAAAATCCTTGGTATTTTGACAAAAGATTTATTCTTCTGTAGATTCAAGATGATATGAGTCTCTAAAATTCTCTATTTTGGATTCGGGTTTTTAGTATTCTCCATTCTGAATCTGGGTTTTTGAGTTCAATAAGTGTTTAAATAGTTGTTAACGATGGGCAAATTTTTATTTTGACAAAACTAAATCTTTTGTATTAAAAAATTTGTGTTTAAAAACCTTAAAAAAGAAAAAGGAAAAAAAGAGGTTAAAATGGATGAGAACGCGAACGAAATCGTACTAAAAGCTTAGGACCATGTGTCAATTGACACTTGGCCCGAGGCTCTGTCTATTGATCAACAAATTGAGCCTCAAGCCAAGTGTCGATCAGCACTCGGCCTAGGCCTTCCCTATTTTTCTAATTTTGCAAATGTGAATTTTTAAGATAGTTTCAACATATAGCATCCGTTCTTAATAATAAATATGCATCATTAGATCGAGACATTAATTAGTTTTTAGTGTAAATAGAGATTAATGTGATTTTTAGTACTCACTGCAACTTCTTTTAGTTAATATGATTTATTGAGAAAGACAACTACATTACACCAGGGCCATTCAGATAATGTCTTACCCTTTGTAATATTTAAATAGTGAGATTATTTGTAAAAAATTATTTTGTACATAGGAGCATTGAATTAACATTTTTTTTTTACTTGTCAAATCAGTCATAAATTCATTTTTCATAAACTATGGCATTCAACAAACATCAAAGTTTGAGAGTTCTAGTTCATCCAACCGGTAAAATCTTTGATAGTTAAATAAGAGATTTTGGTTAAATTTTCGCCTACACTAAAAACCAATTGGTGTCTTGGTCTGATGAAGAAAAAAAACACAATCATCAAAAAATGATGTCATAGATTGAAACTATTTCTAAAAAAAAAAAAAACCAAATATCAAAGCCCATTTGAATTTTTACATATTGATTACACAAATTATAAAATAAAAACACATTTGGTATGCTAGGGAGATTCGAGCAATATCGAGCCCCGTTCAAAGTCTATAACTTGTAAATAAACACGCTTGTATACCAGGGGCATTTGATCAATGTCGAACCCCGGTTGTATTTGTTTCATAACATGTTGAAATTGTCAATTTAGCTTGTATGTAATAATTCCATAGCTTGTAAAAATTGTTTGTAAACTAGGGGGCATTAGAAAGTTGCAAATAAAAAACATTTCATATACTAAGGGCATTTGATTTATAACTTCAATTGGACTTGTGCGTATATAATTTAGTTGCTTGTAAATGAACTAGGCTAATACTTTTGTGACGTGCTTAATCAATTGTAAATGAATGAACTAACATTTTTTTTTTCTTTGGCTTGAAAAATCCGTCAGATTAACATAAACTAGGGGTATTGGAAAGTCATCTGATCTTGCAACAAATTTTCAGTGTGAAAACGGGTAGAGTTTCCCCGGTTTTCATAGATACCAACCTGTATATACATAATCTACGCAGTAAGCAAGTTCTGATTGTTCATCACATTAAATAACTAACACAATCTAAAGAAGAACAAAAATCTATTGTTTTGCAGGAAATGGAGAGAGTCAAATGTCTTTGTCTTCATCAGAAGGGCCTCGGGTTCTCCTACGAGACAACCTCCTTGTATTACGACTCCCAGAACCTCCTTCATCACCCCGCTGAGATCGTCTTGGACCAGCTCCAACTCCAAGCCTTTCAAACAATCCCTCCATTGTCTGGATGTGAGACCGTGCACTTGCCAACTCCGCCCTCTGCAAAGTGAATAATCTGAGAACCCAGCTTCACAATTTTTAAGGACTACTTTATGCAAGAAAACATAAAGCAGCCAAAGATTACAAAAAAACAATAACTATGTACAAGAAAGAAGCGAATCTACAAACATCAGGAGAGATTCACTAGATGTGAGTCCCCAAACCCAAGACCAATCAACCAAAATGCCAACAAAGGAGGCAAGAAGACAAAAGGGGCAAGAATAAATTTCAAACATGGAATCTCCAGAAGACAAGAGGGGAAAGAATATACCAAAGAGAAGTTTTGAGCTGATTGTGTATAAACGGTTTGTTGTAGTGATTCAATCATCAGCAGACTTTCATCAACAAGATCAGTCCCAATCTGCATAAAGAGAACTGTCAGGCTTGCACCAAAAATGAAAAGCACAAGATGAATGCAAGACAACATACTGCAACCTGGCCCGTCCATGGAACATTTGGAGCATGTTCAGGCCTGTCAAGTCGCATATATCCAATAGAGCCGTCTTGATTCATCACTCGGCATGACCATGAAGGAAAATGAGGGTACCTCTCCTGGAAAGAAGCACTGGGGCCCTCAACATGACTAGAGGGTTGAGGAGCAATCCCCTCGGGTGATGAACCTTCAGAATCAGAACCCTGTTCTGCAGTTCCCTGCAAGACAAGACCGTTACTATACATGACCAAGGCACCATTAAAACAACTCACAGTCTCTCCACATAGATGTGCAAAGCGCCCCTGCAGGCGCCTCCGAACAAATTCTCCATAATCTCCAGCCACTCCTGTGGCATCACTTCCAGCTAGAGCTGCTTTCAAGTCATCTCCTTCCAATAAACCTCCTTTTCGCATCGAGTTTGGGGGGTCTTGTGGCAAGAGGGGAGGGTATTTGTGATCCACCTGTGCCAGCACTCGATCACCCAGGTACCAGTACCTCCCCAAAGGACATTCAAATAAGATCTTACGGCGGTTCAAGGTAAGTCCAGAATATTTATTAGAAATTGGGACAGCCTGCCAAGGGTCTAAGTTCATCTGCAATATAAAAAGAACTAATTCATCCAAAAAAAAAAAAAAAAAGAGCAACCCAAAACAAAGAGAAATAACGAAAAGAAAGCCAAAAAAAAAAAAACTCACATTTGTCTCCGTCAAGCTCTCAATTATCAATCGCCAATCTTGTAATGTACGCTTCTTGCCCCCACTAATCCTATTCCTGGTAGACCAATGAAAAAATCTTGGAAAGACCTGAGCCTTAGAATTATGAAGCTTAGGACCAACCCCAAAGTACTCATACATCCAAATCTGAAACACAAAACACAACAACATCAAGCTCAAATTTCCCAAACTTAGAACATAAAAATTTGAGAAACCCAAAATTTACCTCCCAAGTAAATAGCGGACCACCAAAATTGTTCATTGCACACCGAGAATACTGGACCATATAATGGAGTAAGGTTGCGTAAGTCATGCCTCCCCAATCATACTTCCCAATATCATCCACATTCTCCAAAGATGCCAGGTAACGGAGACTCACTGTACTCCCTGTGTTTGGGGACAACACTTGGCCAATGAGCAGAAGCATGAAACTCCGTACACACATTTCCACATCCTCAATTCCCCGAAGATGTTTCACAAGCCATGACAATTTCACATTCAGCTCAGACCCTTTAGGAGGTAACCCCCCTAATAAACGCTCCACATCACAGTTGGTGAGATTGTCATTCACCTCTATACGCTCTCCCCCAATTCTCAAACCTGTTATCACTGCAAAATCTTGAGGCGTCAACATTACCTCACCAATACCCGGAAAATGAAATGTGTTCGTAGTATCCCAAAACCTTTCCGATAAAGCTATGATAAGGTTGATGTCCTTGTGCTCAACGATCCCATCATTATATATAGAAGTCAGAAAATGATTCAAACCAGCAGCAGAAATCTTGGCCTTAACCTCAGGACCCATAACAATCCAACAATTACGAACGTCTGAAAGAGACCCCCTAATTTTGTAAGACGTAGGCTTCTAACAACAACAAAAAACACAACAAACCAACGTAAAAATCAGAAAAATTATCCAAATTGCAAAGATAATGTCAGAAACAAGTACAACAATGAAATACAAAAACAGGAAAGAAGCAAGCAAAGAATTCAGTTCTTGATTCAAAAAAAAGAGAAGAATAGCATTGTCCCATATTGATCGTGGTCAAGACTTCAACTCACTAAAAAAAAATTCCCTAACAAACCAAATTAATACGACTAAACTCGTCCAAAAACACCGCCCATGGACATGGCTCATGCAAATAAAAATGCCCATGTCCTTTAACACACTTTTTACAAACACTCTCTAAGCATTAACAAAAACCATTGTACAACATACAAAAGTAATCACACACTTCCAAACAACAATCCGAGACATGTAATTCACCAAAAAGAAAGATGAACTTACCCGTTGAAGGGCTTGTGAAGACATGTGGGTATTTTTGTCTTGAAGTAGATCCTCATTGCTATTCCAACTCTTTGGTTTGTATCTCTTGCCACTTCTGCCATCAAAGGAAATAAATTTTGAACCCCCTTGTGAAGAGGTGGAAGCCATGGAAGTGGTAGGAAGAAAATGGATTTGCTAGGAGAAGTTGATATGGGAGAAATTGAGATTTTTGAGGAAAACCCACTTGAATCTCGATGGAAAGTGATGGAAAATCATCAAAATTGTGAAAAACTCTTTAGGAGGATTAAGCTGATTTGGAGTATAAAAATAGAAAAGAAACAAAAAGAAAAGAGGAGGCTTGAAAATGGTGGAAATTGGAGAAATTAAAAAACGCCTGAAAAATAGACCAGAAATCAAATTCTGTTTTTTAAAACAAATGGGCTGCCATTCCACATTGGGAGGCCCGAATGGCTAGGCCCGCTAAGTTAGTTGACCCGGTAAAACGGGTCGGCCCAAATAAAAAATATTAAAATAAGTGAAGAAGGAATGAGGGATTTGAGAAAAATAAAAAATTGAGACGTTGGGTGGGCAATACAAACACAATTGAACACCTTCTAAAATAAAAATAAATAAATAAATTACAATGTAACGTTGGTAAAATTTTAGAGTAAACAATGGTTCTTGTAACCGTCAATCCAAACTGTGAGTGTGGTGAGTTGGTTGGAGTTTTAGACTGGATCATATTTGTGGGTTCAGGACTTGCTTGGTTCAAATAGTGTGCTTCGCAAAAATTTGATGTCATGATCTAGATATCCCTAACACACCTAGGGTGTCCTATGTTATGAATTCTGCATTTTCAAGTGGATTGGGTCAATAATTACACGTTTAAAACATATTTTTTTGTTAAAAAAAAAATGTCAATCTAATTGTCAAGAGTCAAGCCTCAACAAGAATAACTACTTATAGAATGTGGGAGGTAAGAATTAAAGTTCAAGTATTTACGAGGCAATGTTATATATATACTTTTATATATATATATATATATATATATATATATAAAATTGAGAATGGAGCAGTGGAGCTTCAACGACGTCGTACCTTTCAATCTAATTGTGGGGGTTTATAAAAAAAGGCAAACCAAGAATGCAACCACTCGATTCGCGAAGCTCAGCTGGGCTTTTGCTCTTTTTTCTGCATACCGCAAACGAAGGCCACAACAACAACCAAAGCAACAATGACAACAATTACTTGAGCTCCTAACGACGTCGTAGGTTTGTTTCTCACTTCACCTTTCTTTCTCTTTATAGTTATTGAAGTATGATAATCTAGCTTCTGAATTGTACCAACAAGTTTAGTCCTACTATTATCTAGTGTTTGTGTGTGTTTTTTAATAGCTAAGTACTATATTATCTAGTTTTATTTGACTACTTTGTCGGTATAGAAAAGAAAATTCACAATTTGAAATTTTCATTGTTTTTTTTTTTTTTTTTTTTGGAAAATCAAACAGGGCCTCATTATTTTTATGGATAAGTGCCTAAATTCCACTTTCATTCCCGTGCTTTGCGTTATTCAGCCAAAAATTTCCGTCCATTGGTACAGCCACTGTTTGAAATAAATGCCGGGTTTTGTTTTGTTTCAAGTGTTAAATAGCCAGAATTTGATTGCAATCATAATGGCGTGTGAGACTAAATGGTGAATAATTAGTTTTATGAAGTTGTAAAATTTGAGTTTTGTATGAGCTCCATTACTTGAGTATTGAGTGTTTTAAGAGTTTAAGCCTTGAAAGTTAACCATTGAAAATGATGATGTAATTGATTTGTTGATTTTCTGAATGGATGATTGCTCGATTCTGTTGTTATAAGAGGATTGTAATTTCATGGAAGCTTTCAGTTTATATATTTGTAATGAACATGATTAGCATTGTCTGCTCAAGCTGCTCTCCAGTCTCCAATTTTGTATTTCGTGGTTGAACTTGACTACTTGAGAGCTGGAATGTTGTGGTATTAGAGCCCATTACTTAAAATATATTTATTTATTTATTTAACTTAATTGATGGGATTATATTTCTTTTTAGTTGGTTTATTCATATCTTACAAGTTAAAACATTTTCAGTGTATTTTGGTATGTTCTTCTGGGTTGTAGAAATGGAATAACTTATTCTTGCATAGAAGCTAGAAGATATCTATTTCATTGCATTATTGTAACCCTTGACTCTGTTAGTTTTGCTAACGTGGATTTGACTAGGATTGATTGATGTGGCTGATTTTGGTTGGGCCAAGTGTGTTATATTGCAGGGTTTGCATACAAGTTACAGGTGATTTGCTCCCAGTTCTATGAGCCAGTATCTGTATCTACAAAACCAGAGGCCTCAAAATAAAATCACCACTCATCAAGCAGCAGTTTACTCATCTCTTTAGATCCCCATACACTTTCTTTCTACTTCCTTCCATTACCAGATTGTATCAATGATAGGTTTGTTTTCCTCTTATCCCTTGCTGTGGCCCGAGCTCTCAGATTGTTCATTGGGTAACCTTTAAACATCCTGGTTTACTTTATGAATAGTTAGAACAGTCTTGAGTGTTTCCTTACTGCCTATACTGCTGTGGGAAGCAGAATTCTTTCATTCTTTGTTTATCTTCTTCTATTTCTCCATTATCTTATTTCACTCAAAATCAATTCACAAGTTTATGCTTTTCTGTGTCATTTTATCAACCACCTTAACCTCTATGAATTATTATCTAATTCCTCACATTCATTGATACCCTTGATGTATTATCATTCATTTATGCCAGTTTCTTTTTAGATATGCAAATTGAGGGATTGCCCTTAGTTAAATATTTCAAAATAGCCCAATTCATAAATTTATGAAATAGGTTTTTGTATTTTGATACTTCACTTTGCTAATGGGGACCTATGCTTGTAACATGCTAATTTATCCCAAGTCAACTTACCCATTAATCAATAATATTAGGAAAACCTTTTACTTTCCCTTTCGAAACTGTACTTTCCAAACACCCAGAGAATTTAGTTTCAGTAAAGTACATTGTCAATTGGGTGCTCCCAATGCAGAAGATACAGGAAAACCAGAGAATAAAGTAGAGAAACCGAGGTATAAGTGGGTAGAGATAGGTACTAACATCACAGAAGCCCAAAAGAAGGCCATAGCTCAACTTCCTCCTACAATGACCAAACGATGTATGGCCGTTATGAAGCAGATTATCTGCTTATCTCCTCAAAAAGGCAGTTTATCTGATTTGTTGGCAGCTTGGGTGAGGAGTATGAAGCCTGATAGAGTTGACTGGCTTGCAGTTCTTAAAGAGTTGAAGAAAATGGATTATCAGCTTTATCTTCAGGTACTTCTTCCTTTTTTGTTTTCAATTTTCTGGTCTTTATTGATTTCATTAACTCATGCCTGATTGGACAACTTGCATTGTGTGTGTGTAATTGTAAGAATGTCTTGGTTTGGATTTGCTTGTCAATTGCTACTGTAGTGTTAAGTATAATGTTGATTTGAGTTCCAATTCTTATATAAAGTTGAAGACCACATTGGAGAAAATCTTAGACGAAATCTTTATGGAAATCACACACAGAGGTTTGCCATCTTTTGAAGGCTTCTGATCAAACTACTGACTTAGTGAGCTTTGCGGTATCTAGTGACAAGCTCCAAAATGCTCTGGTTGGTTTTAGTCAAATTGTTTATGTGGGAATAGAATGCCCGGGAGAAAGGTCAAGTGTGTCAAACCTATCAAATATTAGTAAGGGTCTGTTTGGATACCGCTTATTACTGAAAACTGAAAATACTGTAGCGAAATAATTTTTAAATGTGTGAATAGTACCGTGGGACCCAGTTTTAAAGTTTTTTTTGCTAAATAAAGTATTTGCAGGTCCCGTGAATAGTACACGGGACCGGGACTAGGACCCACTGGAAAATGCACAATGCAACTAAAAACACTTTTCAGCTCTATCCAAATGTTCACTAAATGTATCTTTAGTCTAATGATGAGGTCTTAAGTGAGTTCTACCTCACTTGGTGAGATCTAATGTCCATGAGAGGTTATTGTTGTGGACTGGCATAGTGTAGCACGATAGGGATTATATAGAATTGGCAATTTTCAAGTTTCAAGCACTTAAAGAGGTCTTTATGGCTCAATATTGGAAGAAATGGATGATATGTGACACAATATAATCTTAAATTTGTTTACTTTTCTTTGAAAGTTGTGGCATTAGTTAAATTTTGGCTAAACAAAACTCAGGAAGATAAGAACATTTTATTTTGAAGAAATTTATAAGAAAATAGAGCATTAGCACGTTTCTGCACTAAACATGGCTTTGTTTTGCTTTGGTCAGATGCCTACCCTATTTCTATTGCAATCGACATCTAAAAATGTTGATCTTCTCATTGAAATTGCCATATTACAGATATTATATATTTCGGTGCATTCAAATGAAACTTAAGACTTTTTAAATCTCCTTACAACCTGAAGTGAATTCATGGCTCTTTGCACTTCCTTAGGTGGCAGAACTTGCCTTCTTAGAAGAATCTTTTGAAGCCAATGTTCGTGACTATACCAAAATAATACATGATTATGGGAAGCAGAACCAACTTCAAGATGCTGAAAAGATCCTCTTAGCCATGAAAAGTAAAGGTGTTGTCTGTGATCAAGTAACTTTAACTGCCATGATTCACATGTACAGCAAAGCTGGGAATCTTAAGCTGGCTGAAGAAACTTTTGAAGAACTCAAGCTGATTGGAGAAACTTTGGATAAAAGATCATATGGCTCAATGATCATGGCCTACATCCGAGCTGGAATGCCCAAGCAAGGAGAGACTTTACTTAGAGAAATGGACGCCCAAGAAATATATGCAGGAAGGGAAGTTTACAAGGCATTGTTAAGAGCATACTCCATGACAGGTGATTCTGAAGGAGCTCAGAGAGTCTTTGATGCAATTCAGTGTGCTGGTATACCTCCTGATGTTAAGCTGTGTGGGCTTCTTATAAATGCATATGGAATGGCAGGTCAAAGTCAAAAGGCAGGTATTGCATTTGAAAATATGAGGAGGGCTGGTCTTGAACCAAGTGATAAGTGTGTGGCTTTGGTGTTGGCTGCTTATGAAAAGGAGAACAAACTTAACAAGGCATTGGAATTTCTGGTAAATTTAGAGAAGGGTGGTATTATTGTTGGAAAAGATGCTTCAGAAATATTGGCCAGGTGGTTTCGGAGAATAGGGGTAGTAGAAGAAGTGGAGCTTGTCTTGAGAGAATATGCTGTAGGTGAAGCAAATTTCAAAGTTCCCTCCTCACCCTTGGCATTTGCCCATTCAGAGCCTAATTGATCACTTAATAGCCTATCCCTGATGAGCAAACTTTTGTAGAGTACAATATGGAATTATTGCTTGAATTAGATAAATACTTCTACCATGATTTATATATTAGTAATTTGTTTTCTATATGTTGCTGTGGCAAATAAAAGCAACAAAAACAATATTAAAAAGGGATTTAAAATCTGTTGTTATGCAGCTGAAGCAACTGAGAAGTAAATGATCATAGTTTCTTATTATATCATTTGTGTTGCTGTAGTTTGAATTCTTTCTATATTTTGATAGTGATTTAATAAGAGTCATGGATATTTGTATGGTTTTGTATTTGGGATTGGGTCTTCAATTTAGATGGCAAGAAGAAATACAGAGGAAAACTCTTAACAGCTAATCTGGAGCCAATAGTAGTCTGTTCATCTTTCCCACTTCTAAAACTATTTTTGCACTAAATTTGTTGCTGTTTGATTTATCAAAAAACAAAGTTGTAACAGTTTGATGAATTGAGATATTATCTGTCATCTCCTTGGAGCTTACTGTTATTCTGTTTTGGGAGCTGTTAATATTGACCCGGATACATTCATTTGGAGTACTGCTCCAACCCCTTTTTTTTACCACCGCTTAAAGTGAAAATGATTAACCAACGTGATGCGTAATGCTTAGATGTTTGTGTGGACACATGTTAGAGTAATTAACAAGGATAATTTATCTTAGATAACTAATAATTATTACTCTCTCCGTCTCAATTTGTTTGTCTAGTTTAAAAAGTCAAGCTTTTTAAAGGAACAACATTTATTGTCTTGTTTGTTTTATAAAAATGTATAAATTTACAAAACTATCCTTAAATAAATTTATCAACTTTTTTTTTAAAGAGTTATTCTTAATGAGGCAACTAAAAAGGTACTCCAATTAGATTGATTTTTTAAATATTTGTTAGTTTTCTTTTCAAATAATTTTGAAAATAAAGTAGAGATATAATAAAAACATTAGTAAATTAATGACTTTTATTTTTAAAAACATGACAATATTTTGAGACATTTCAAAATAAAATAGAGGACAAACAGAGTGGGACGGAAAGAGTGTGATTTTAGTTAATTACCTCTTTAAAAGAAATCTAACTTTTGCTAACATGAATGAGGATTGTCTAGTCATTAATGTGTTGGTAATAATTCCTTCTTATCATGCCAATTATTATATTTTTGGATTGATATACTAATTATGCCCTCAAACTAGTAAGTAATAACAGAATTCTCAGATCTAATAATTCTAGCATTTATTTTAGTAATAGAAAATCCTGATTACTAATGATAAAAGCAAATTGAGGAAAAAAAAAAAAACAACAACAAAAAACAAACTTCAGCCCCCCCTCCCTTGTCAAAATAATGCTAATTGCCAGAAAAAGAAAAAAGAATAAATAATGCTATTTTTATTATACCTTCCAATTTAAGGCAAGGAAAAAAACAAAAACTCCAAATAATGCAAAAGTCCTTAAGCAATTGGGTTCTTAATAGCCAAGCAAAAATAGGCTTCCAAGATTTGCAATTCTTTGTGGTAGTTTGACACTTAAATATGCATCTGATTTTGATTGCTATAAACGCCAACGACTCTTAGCATGTAAATATATTATTTCATACGTAAATTAAGTCTATTTAATTTTATTTTATTTTATTTTTTTAATGTTGACTATGAATTTTCAAAAGGATCCATGTGGCTAGCCAAACAAAAAATAATGTAAATTTTGGAACCTTATTAATTCGATATTTATTTACACTAAAAACCAAATTTACTCGGGTAGACCAAAGTTACCTGGGTAGGTTTTTTTGAAACACCAAAATGTCTAAGATACAAGACTCTTAATTATTTTATTTTATTTTAATACAATAATAAATGTACTCTTCATCTTTAGCCCCCAACATAGTTTGAAGTTTGCTATAAATCATTTTCAATAAAGGTAAGGGTAACAATTATTTATTCACAACATTTATAAATTAGCCTACCACCTTAAACATGAGTACGTCTCAATTTGCACTTTATTTTTTTCAATACCATGGTAGGTTAATTAAAGAATATTATAAAATTGTTTTAATTTTTTTTTTGCCTGTCTTAACATGAATTTTTTTATTTATTTATGAAGTCTTTATCATGACTCAAATAATCTTGTAAAGACAAAAAGAGTTTATTTTTCAAATAAGTTTTAAATAGAAGTCGATTTTTTATAAAAGCTAATGTCTATTTTCTTAATTTGTAAGATTTGTACCTGTTATTTAAACAGTTTATAAGAAGAAAATTAATTCAAAAGGTATTTGTCGGCATTAAAAACGTTAGAGTTGCAAATAAAATTAAAATAGCATTATTTTGAGAATTTGTCTCCAAAAAAATAGCATTAGATAATAACAAGGTTGTTAAACAATAATAAAAAAAATTCCTCAGTAGCTGTCTTGTGCAGATAAAATTGTAATTACCGGACCATACCGTACTCGAGACAAAGATCAATGTGAGATGAGTAGTATATTTCATTATTTTGTTGTCCTGTTACTCCTGTACCAGATAAAACTGTAATAACCGGACCAAATGTACTCGAGACAAAACAAAAACTAAATAAAAAAAAAAAAATACAAAGTCTCTTTTTAGTACCATTATCATTTTCAGCATCATCGTCGACATCTAAATTGCCCGACCTTTCTTTCATTATCGTTCTTCACACCTCCATATATAAGATCTCGAATCCCTTCATTACTTTTCTCAATCTTGCATGGGCTGAACGATTCGACTCACCGAGTTAGGGTTTCCAAAACATCCCCAAATTTAGAAAAAAAAGCAGCAACAAATGGCTTCGACAAGGTCTCCGAGCCGTTCCACCTCCGACATCGTCGACACGACGCCGTTTCTGAACAACAACACCACCTCGAGCAACTCCAGCGACGATTCTAACACTAACATTAGCCCAAACAACCCCAACACCAGCCGCCGATTCGTGCAGCGCCAGAGCCTCCGCCAGGCCGCGCGGTTCCTCCGCCAAGCCAGCAGCCGCCGCGTGATGCGCGAGCCGTCGATGATGGTTCGGGAGACCGCGGCGGAGCAGCTCGAGGAGCGCCAGAGCGACTGGGCCTACTCGAAGCCCGTGGTGATCCTCGACGTGCTCTGGAATCTCGCCTTTGTTGTTGTGGCTGCTACTGTCCTCTTCCTTAGCCGCTATGAGGCCCCTAGCATGCCCCTCAGGCTCTGGATCCTCGGCTACGCCATCCAGTGCCTCCTCCACATGGCCTGTGTCTGTGTCGAGTACCGCAGGCGCCTGCGCCGGCGACGCCAGGGCCGTGAAGGTGGGCTGAATACGCGAGACGAGTCAGGGCAGCAGTACGTGACTTTGGCGGAGCATTTGGATGATGAGGGCTCTGGGTAATTTTGCTTTAGGTTGCCTCTTTTTTAATACAATCGAATTGGGTGTTTGATAAATTTTGAAACAGAGTTCTCTTATTGAAGTTGGAAGCTTTATAGTCAGTTGCATAGTTATCTGATATTTTCTGTTCCCAGTTTGCTTATTGGATTTTTTGGATGAAAGTGGTTTTGGGTGTAAAATGAGAACACAGAATTCATTTCTGTATTTATGTTTTGGAGCCTTGTGTTTTCTTGTATTGGTAATTATATTTTTAATTGTGTATGAAGAAATGTGTGAACTATTTATGCTTGATGACATGCTGTGTGGTAAGATGATTTGATTTAAATTTTTTTATCACATACATTTCTGTGTTGTGGTTTCCTTTTTGAATTGATTATACTCAACACATTATTTGTTTTGAATTCTACGATTTGCTAGAGTTAGTAGGTGCTGGGTACATTATGTGGAGTATAAGATGTTGGAATTTTTAATTGAAGCTTTACAAAATTCAAATTGACATTTTTTATGTGACTAATTCTATTTGATTTATTTCCTATTGGATTGGGAGGGTATTTATTACAATACACTTGTATCGTTTGAGATTGCGTTATATATGATCTTTTTGTGCTATTATCCTTGCAGTAGTGTAGCAAAACATCTTGAATCAGCAAATACTATGTTTTCATTTATCTGGTGGATCATTGGATTCTACTGGGTATCTGCGGGTGGTCAAGATTTAGCACATGACTCACCTCAGCTTTACTGGTATTTGTTCGTTCTCTCTATCTCTCAAATTGAAACATTATCTATAATTGAATCTTACACTGGGTAATATGATGTGGAATGCAGGCTATGTATAATTTTCCTGGGTTTTGATGTTTTCTTTGTCGTTTTCTGTGTTGCACTGGCATGTGTAATTGGTATCGCCGTTTGCTGCTGTCTTCCATGTATCATAGCACTTTTATATGCTGTGGCGGACCAGGTAGCACTGTTATACTACTTTCCTTGCATATGTTTTGTTTTTCTTCGCACTGAGTGCTTTATTTCACGAACTTATTTATGCTGTATGAATTCTGAGCAGCAATAGTAGCCTAGAAATATTTTACCACTTAATTTTTAGGTTAAAACTTGAAACCAGAAAGACTCATTTAATGGATTAAACATTTCTGACTAATTATGTATTGCAAATATTAGAGTTAAATTGAATAACAGTGACAGACAAAGTCACTGAGAATGTGACTTTGGGTTCTGAAATGGATGTTCCCTATGATGGGGTTAGTCCTGCAATTACTTCTGTAGCAGGTGATTCAATCTGAATTTATTTATTTTGCTGGGTTGGTGTGTCCATCTGAAATGTTTCATATGGCAGAATATAGAAAGAGAGTTGATTAACTTGGGAAGGTCTTCAATTTAATGGTAGACTTTCAGGTGATTAAATAGTCAGCCCCGAAAGGATTTTGATGCCTATTTGTGAATAACTGAATATAGGTGGAGTTCTAGTTGATGTCTACTTTGTTCATTTATTTTTGTTTTGAGCCTTTAATTACGTTCTACTACTTGTAGATTTTTGATGCAGGAGCACAACCGGAAATTATTTCAATATTTATTTTGAATTTTCATTTTGAATTTTCATTGGATAATTTTATATTTAAGTAATTATTTATTTAGTTTTAGTTGTGATAGGGATTGAATTTCATGTTCTTAGATAAGGATTAGTTTAGTATTTGGATTACTATTTGAGTTTAGTTAGGATTTGTATTATGGATGTTTATCTTTCTCTCTTATGTTCTTGGAAGCTCTATAAAAGTTCCAGATGGTTTATTTTGTAGTTAGACTGTTATTATTAATCAAAGAATTCTTCGTGCAAATTGAAGGTTTAACCGTGGATTGATCTAGGTGGGAAGCCTAGATTGTCCTTCATCAGTTTTACTGTATGTTGTTAACTTCTTTGTGAGTTTTTGTTGAGATTTTGTTATTTAGTAAGTTTTATAGGGGAGAGTTAGAATTAAATATGTTGGAAATGTTTCATTGAGCCGCATTTATTCTGGCCTCATTAGGAATTTGATTTCCATGCACCTCTGGAAAGTGGCATGCTCGGCTTACTGTGGGTTCATTTGTTTCAGGAATAATTGTCTGAAATTTTGACTGGAGTTTATATTTCTTACAAAATGTTGATGTTTTGTTGGATTATCTAGACCAGAGTTAACCAGATTTCCCCATCCTCTGCAAACACAATCCAATTCCATGCATCTTGGTTCCTGTAATTTTGCTATACAATTACCTAAACAGGAGGTTCTAACTTTAAAGATTAATTGTATTGTTTTTCCCCAAATTATCCAATAAAGATCTTTGACTAAGAACCAAGAAAAATTATGATACATTGGCAAGAAAAAAGAAATGAAAGGACAGAATGGAGGGATATTTTTCTACGAACTTTATTTAGCTGTTCATCCTTGTAGAGCATGCATTGACTTCTCATGCTGTAAAGCAACATATAAATATACCAAGCTTTGCAGAAGGAAGCACTTTGAAGAGCAAGGGAAAGGAAGTAGAGCATTAGTTGGTAAATTGGTGATGCTGTCCTTCATGTTAAGAAAGGCTTCCTCCAACTTATGACATGGCAGATGTACCATCCTAATTATTTCACACTTTTACCAAGAAGCCAACTGTACTAGGTTCCAGTTGACTCTGCTATGGACCAATATGGGCCCATTTGGTTCCTAATTTCAAACAACAATTTTTAGTGTTTAAATACTGAAAACTGTTTCCAAAAAAAATAAAAAAACATGTTTGGTAGGATTATTTTTTTAGGAGTGTTTGAGTTATGTTGTTCATTTTAGGGTGTTTAAAAACTGAATTTAGAAAGCTCCTCATATCAGTTTTCAAGTTGCAAACAACGTTGCTCAATGGCATTGTTGTCTGTTACATTCATCTGACTCTTCTACTATCCTTTAGGATATAAGGGATTGGGTGGACTTTTTGAAGTAGGAGACTGCTCATGGAGATTGGAGTATCCTTTTGACTTAAATTTTGTGGCCAGATTCTGTGAAGCCTGCAGCCTGCAGGTATATGTTGTGTTAGAATGACATGGGTTGGTTATTTTCCTTATAGGAGACATGGACATTTATTTATACATTAAAAATCGTTCTGAACCTAATCTTTTATGATTGAGGCGCAGAAGTGCATGGAGGCTTTTCAATGCCAAGCCCACATTGGGCATTTGGAATATAATACTGATTGTAGACCTACCGGCTAGGGGTGGTGATTGATTTGTTGTACCTTTATTCAGTGACGTGTTTGAATTGCCAGATCCCAAAGGGTATGTTGACATCTGCTTATGGTGGTTTATGATACTTTGCACATCAGAATATCAATTCAGCTCAGAAAAGTGTTAGACCCTACTGATTGGGGTTAACTGCATAATCCTTTTTGCCTTTTGTCCCTGACTAAAGTTTTGTCCTATGTTAACTCGCAGCATTTTGGGATTAAAAGTGTCTATAATTAATATCTATGGACTACTTGACTTATAAAATAAAAAAAATTTCTCTGGTTTGATTGACAATTATTGGATGTATCACTTGGCATCAGATATAAATAATTTGCTATTATCTGAAAATTAAAATAAAGGCAATGCTTGAAAATTTTGATTTTTACTTTCAGGCAGCTCATATGATTCTAAATTCTACTAGAATGAAATATTGTAGTTCATGCTGATGTTCTTCCCCCCCCCCCCCCCCCCCAAACCCCCCCTTCCTTGGTTTCCTGATCGGCTATTATCAAAGCAGGAAGGTGCAACAAAAGATGACATTGACCAGCTATCAAAATTCAAATTTCAAAGGGTTGACAATAATGAGAAACTTTCTGGTGATGGACAAGGACCTTTTGGAGGGATAATGACTGAATGTGGCACAGATTCACCGATTGAACATGTTCTTTCGGAGGACGATGCGGTATGTAGTTTAATATTTTAGTTTTTTTTTTTTTTTTTTTCCTGGTTAGCTTTCTTTTCTTCCTTGCCTTTTGTTTTCTCCTACCGTTATTACAATTTTTGCAAAAATGAAGTAAAACATATTTTCCAGAATGGTATTTTTTTTTGGTTTGGTACAAGTATTTAAGCTTGTTTCATTATGAACTTGGCTTTTAACCATGTTCTTATGTAAATTCCTATGTAATGTTTTTGTGGCTTAACAAAAGCTTGTTTCCTAATTAAGAGTGTTTGAATGCTTATGATCATCTGTAGGAGTGTTGCATCTGCCTTTCTGCTTATGATGATGGGGTCGAGCTTAGAGAACTTCCTTGTGGTCACCATTTTCACTGCAACTGCGTGGATAAGTGGCTCTATATCAATGCTACCTGTCCCCTCTGTAAGTACAACATATTGAAGAGTAGCAGCCATGGTCAAGAGGACGTATAGAAGACTTTCAAAATATTGTGGATGGCAAGCGGGCGAGCACTGTATACAGCTAGCTCCAATGTATTTTTTACGTGCAGCATGTCAGTAGACTAAAGACAAGCACTTTCACTGCTGTTGATGTTGTTTGTTTTTAATGTCTGCCTTAGTTGTAGTTATACTGAATTTCCCAATTGTTGTAATCGTGGAGGCGGCAATAGGGCTGTTGTGTGTATCGATGCCCTGGCATCTAGAAATGCCCGTCTACAAGGGCGGCTTTAATTATCTCAAAAGCTGTATTTTGCCTTTTTTTTTTTTTTTTGTTACTTGTCCGAAGGTCTATAGTATCAATTAACTATATATGTTGTGAATGGCTGTTCTATATGCTAGCTATAGATGTGAACTACCTCTCTAAACTTGCTCTTTGTAAGATTCTGTTGTTATTTACTCATTTCTGTATGAAATAAGAAAATTTTGTCACTTGAAAAAAAGAAAAAAAAAATCATGATGTTGTTGGTATAGAAAACACATGCTACGCGTTAGTCTTCAATCCGATTGTCGCCTTAAATCAGGAGTTGCTTTTTTTTTTTTTTTCTGGTCAACTCAGGAGTTGCTTTATTAATGTGGAAGTTGCATCGCAGCTGTCTTTCGAAAAAGGGGTTTGAAACCAAACCTTAAAAGATCAATGCTTGTATCCTCAATCACATGTCTGCCATTATTTTGTTTTTGAGCTTATTGATCTATATATAACTTTTTAATTTTTTAATTTATTTATATTTTTCTAAGTGTATTGCAGTTTAGTAGTATTTTTCAAGTCCAATAAATTGGTTAAAATAAACATTTTCAAGCGAGTACTGGGAGTAGTCTGTTCTGGTAGAGATGAAGTAAATCTAAGGAATATATGATTAAGGGTCTGTTTGGATACCGTTAATTTTACTAAAAACTGAAAAACATTGTACCAAATAAGTGAAAAATGCTGGCTGATTATTTTGGGGTTTGAGTACTGTAGCTTGGTTGAAAGTATTTAAGGTCATGTTTACTCTTCTCTTTTTTTGCTTATATTCACTCCTCACCCACCCTAACGCCTGTGTCTTCGAGAAGAGAGATCCACGCCTACCAGAGAAATCCACGAGGAAGACTTACATCGGTTTGATGCTGACGAAGGGCTCAGAAGAGAAACCCATGAGGAAGACAACCTAGTCCGATTCCGACGAAAATCGGGTTCCCTCTGGTGTACTCTTCCTTCCATAAACCTGGGTTCACCCTCTTTCCCAATTTCACTCCTCTCCCATCGTAACACCTCTCTTCCCATAAACCCATTTCACCATCTTCCAATTTCACTTCTCTCCCAGCCTAACACCTCTCTTCCCATAAACCCATTTCACACCTCTTCCAATTACACTTGCTGACTCGTTTGTTTAATTCAGGTTAGCTTTTGTTATTTTGTGGCTTTCTTTTCTTTTGAATTGTTGGAATCTAACCCCAGTTGTTCTGCTTTGCTTTTAATTTCTATTCTAAAATGGCCTATTGAGGTTAAGAGCCTAATCTGTTAAGCTTGTTTTATATGTATATGATTAGAAATTAGAATACAGTGCAGAGAGTTTTTTAATTTCTGGGCCAATGGGTTTTTGAGTTTGTGAATTGCGATGGTGTTTGATATTCCTTTCTTCCCTTTACTTTCCCTTTGTATAAGGGGCTCAACGTTTTTGATTTAGAGTCGAATTAATAGTGCTTGGTCTTGTACTGATGTGTATTCATTTATTTATTTTTGCAATTGGTTGAGTGATTAAGAGAAACGGCAATAGGGTTGCTCATAGTCTAGCTAGAAATGCATTATGCATACCAGATTTTCAAGTATGGATGAAAGATGTCCCATCTCATATTGTTTTGATTTTACAATTGGATGCAGTTGAATTACATTAATAAAATCCATTAGTTTCCCCCTCAAAAAAAAAAAAAAAAAAAAAAATCTTTAACTTGTAGTTTCTTGTGCATTCTCTAAAATTTCCTAGGGATTTTGCAAGTGAAATATGTATAATTTGGTATCTTTACCCCACCCATTGACCTTAGTCAGGCTATCTATCTGAGCTTTAGATATAGGAGACAAGCATGGAAATAATTGATCTTTCTTCGCATGCTATAATTAACTTTCTTTATTATTATTATTTTTTAATCAGCGACAACTTTAAATCTATAGTAGAAAAAAGTTAATGACATGGGCAAGGGTAGCATGCATTTTTCCATTTTTGTTCACTTCATATTGTCAGTTTCCCAACTTCATGTTCATGTAAGAATTTTCATGCAAAATTCATGTAGCTGCACCCTTGCTTTATCATGTAATCATGTCCTTAAGCATAAACAATTCTTTCTTTTTTGCCAAACAAGTTTTAAGTGGATATTTTTGTCATGCATTGCATAAACCAGTCATGATACTTGATGCAGGAAATTAAAAGAACATTCTCATTAGTAATGCACTTTAACTATGGTTCATGTTCATTTCAACTCTGGTTGGAAATATGCCAAAAATAGATACAAATAAAAAGTGGAGGTAACCATGGCTGTGAAACATAATTCCATTCCTTTTTAAATATTTTATTACTTTCATCATTCTATTTAATAAGTTCTTCATTTTTATATCTGGTCATCATGCACTCTTTTTTTGAAACTTTCAAAATGAAGCAATAACATAGTTGACTTGGAAACAATGCGTAAAACAAATGCGTATTTAGAAAATGAATATAGGCTAAAATGTTTAATTATTGATTTGTTTAACCAAACTTAAAAAAATTGTAAATAGTCATATAGCAACAATGAGTTGGAAATTTTGTTCTGAACAACATGCTATTCCTCATCGTATTTATATTGCAATTATATTCTATGTATTTATGGTGCACCCTGAAGTCGGTTGAGAGTGGATTTCTTAACTCTTACAAGTAGCAGGGCTCTCTAGTTACTCATGCAGTCCTTGTCTTGGCCCGTTATTTGACATAATAAATTTAAGACCATGGTACCTGCAAGTCATCACCGAATATGTTTAGTTATTACTTTGTGTTTCTGTGGTAGGGCTATTGGTTTCAACTGTAGAGGCCATTGGTTTGTGATGGTGTCTCTCTCTCTCACACAAAGGTTTTGCTTGGTTTGGTTTTTTGAGTTTTATTAGATTGAGTTTTGGCTGGGGTTTTGGTTTTTTTTTTTTTTTTTTTTTGGTTTTATTATGTTAAGGTTTGTTTTGGCAATAAAGGAAGACTCAACTAAGAATTGGGAAATAAAGGATGTCACTCAACTAAGTTTTATCTTCATTTTGTAATTGGTCAATTATTTTTGCTCCTACATTAGTCAATAGAGTGGTTCCCAAACGTGCTATGTGAGCTGTTGGTTTTAAAGATCGGGAACTACTCCCTCTCCTTACGTCCGGGTTCATCCAAGAGGAGCTAGGCCCTTGAGGTCTTTGTGCAGTTAAATAAAATGTAGGTTCTACTTCGGTTGGTATTAATACTTATAACATATGAGACTAAATATTGGACCCTAGTAGAAAGTATAAATGTTAGAGATTTCGATTTAAGTTCTTGGATTTGATGGTAGTGAAGTTTGATTTGCAAGGCTGAATGACATAATATTGTGTTTTGGACATGCCGAAGAACAATTAAAAAAAAACAAATTTGTTTTATTGATCTGTACGTTCAATGGAAAAACTTAAGATTCACAAATCATGAAGTCCCCCACCTTAGCTTTCTCAGTTCTTGAGTTATATTGCTTATTTACATATGCACCTTGTCCTCTACTTTTATTTTTCAACAGAAAAATATGCCAATGTCGGAAACGAGTAACTATCTCTCTAGTTCTAATGGTCATTTCTGTGACATTGACAATTGCATCATTAGGACATCCCTGAAACTTCATACATTTGGTAGGAGGTTTTATAGTTGTCGCTATTGGTCACCAATAAGTACCATATCCAAGTATTGGCAAAATATTTGTGCTGTGTGTTAAATAACCAATTCGTTGTATTATTGTTTATGTGTTATATTGTATTGTGCAGGATGATGACCGTGCATGCAAGTTCTTCAAATGGTTAGATACCAGCATTTGTTGTACGTGTGGCGCAGCAACAACATCTATTGTTATCACCAAATTCAAGTGATTGAAGTATGCGGTGGAAGTTGCCAATGAAGAGTCAAAGCAAGCACACGCCCTGATAGCCGTAGCATTGGAAAAGGAGCGAGTTGTAAAATGAAAGGTTGAAAGAGTCAAGGTTGCACGCATGATTTCTGAAGAGAAAGCAAAGAAGTTGACAATAACTATAGTAGTCTCCTAGGCCTTCAACGATGATGAGCCTTTCCCCTTATTTACTGCCAGTTTTGCCCTCGACGATGATGGACCTTCAATCTCCATTAGGTCAACATTCGCAGAGGGTTGACATTGGGGGCCAACAAATTCTTTGCTATCAACAGAGTCCCTAGACCCTTCGGTGCATTCCTTTGATATTTCACCACTCGTGCAAAATGCATTTTTCCCCATTGCAACCGTGTCTTCAAACATGATTTTCATGGACTGAACATTTGGCAAATGTTTGTTTTTAAAGATTAATGCCTTGGGACATCCCTACATGTAGACAACCAGTAGTTAGAACACAATATAGTTGTAGACAGTTGAGTTTTTCACAATTAAATAAAGTGAACTAACTTGAAACTTTCAAGCCCACCACTCATCACTGGTCTCAAGCTTCCCAGTTACAGCATCATAACCCAACCTAGTCTCACACTCAAAACACTCATTCCAAGCCTTCCACTGTTTTCTCAGATGATCAAATTTGTTTTTAAACTACGTGTGAGTCACCACTTTTCCCATTTCACCCAACTGCTCAATCAGTGCATCAACCCTTTCCTTTCTAAAAAATCCTCCATTCCTCTTGTCGTCTAGGACTTGAACAACACACAAATCGCAAAAAGCTTTTAGTTTCGTTGGTTCTTTCCACCCAGTTCTCACTTCATTACCATCGTCCTTCGATTTCTCCTTACCCATTTTTGTTACAACTTCCTTCTATATTCACTGAGGCATTTCAACAAACAATTCGTATGTATATCATAATCGATTATGCACGCCCACATGAAAAATGCAAAGTAAACTCACATATTCCAAATACAACATAGGCAGGAAGAGAAATACACAAAATTATACGAAGGAGAGAGAAACCCACATACTAGTGTCATGGAAAACACAAAAACCACACATAAACATTGAACACAAAAACACAGATTGAAGCCTCATAAAAAACAATATAACCACACACCAACAGATCAAAGAGTATGAGAAGTTAGACACAACTTACCTGTGAATGTAGAGACCCACAGTGGCGGCAACAACGTCCCAAGCGGGGAGAAGGTGAGCTTGAGCGAAGGAGGGGATTGGGTTCGTTTGTTTCCTTTGTTTTGATGGTTTATTAGTTGGTGGGTAGGTGTAATTCATTGAAGAGGAAGAGGAAGAGGACAGAGCATTGGAGAAAACTGAAGACATCTCTACCATGGTAGTCAGGAGAAAGAAGAAACCTGAGAATGCGAAAATTAGCTGTTGGCCTAAACGCACCGTTTTGTGTTTACTCTACTTCGTGGGTCAGATGAGTGAACAATACGCAGTAGCAACACGTTTTCTTTCAAGGTTGTGTCCATGAACAGTACACACACATGCACAATATTAATGAAATGGTGCATTCAAGCTTTCATCCATGCGTTTCAAGTGAAACTTTTGTACATTTATTTCATGGCACTGTTGCATGGGTCCCACGGTGAGTAAAACGCTACCCTCAAAACGCAATCGAAACGCTACCTAAGGAAGAAAATCTAATAGGATAGGCTAAGCTATGACTTTTAAGTAGGCCTTTACAGCTATAGGATCAAGCCTGAGCGTGCAATACTATGCTTTCGGCTATGGGCCCGAACCAAAATGCTACTCTATAAACTTACTTTTTTGAATTTGTGTGTTAAACCCATGTTGCAAAAGGATCTAGCCCTCATATTAGTATATTGCCATGCACTAGTGACTAGTGTTGTCTTTGAAGTGCACAAATTAATTTAAAATTGGTGAGTAATCAATGGCAATGCAATCTCCTAATAAAAATAGCCTAATAGTAGACATTGAGTACAACAAATTACGTTAATACTACTAGACTATCACTCAAACCATTGATCCTAACATTTTAGTTGCATTTTCTCCTAAAATTTGTCATCAGTAGAAGTAATCATATAGCATGCCTTGGTTGTCACACGGTTTTCCTATGTAATGTGTTGGGTGTTGGTATTCTTTACATGTTAAGAGCACTCGTACTATTCTTTGTAAAATATAAAAAGGTGGTTAGTTTTACACGTTTTACCCCTAAAATCTCCCACGTCGATTAAGCCAGAATTGTCTAAATATACATGGTTGTTGTCCATTGTTGCTACAGCAACCATGTATATTTACACAACTATTGTTAATTTGTATTTTATGTTTTATTATTTTTTCTCTCTCCCCATATCCGATCTCTCTTATCCCTTTACCTTCACTTTCTTCCCCTCACTTGCTTCTCTCTCTACTTCATTAAATATACTTTCCAGACACAGAATCCCCTCACAAACTCATCATTAAATACTTCACCTACACAAATATGCCCTCCAAACACAAAATCCCCACACAATCTCAACATCAAATACTTCACCTACACACACCCATAGTCAAGGCCCAATCCATATAAAAAAAACCCACATCTCGGCCATACCATTGCAATGAACACAACCATTGCCACTACTGAAGCTCTAACGAACTCCACTTCACTTTAAAGCCATCACAAATATTAAGCAAGGAAGTGACTTGGGCAATTGAGAAGTGTTTTTTTTTTTATTATTATTATTTGATTTCAGTTTTTTTTTTTTTTTTTTTTTTTTTGTGGGGGGCGGGGGGTGGTTAGATTTGATTTGGGTATTTGATATTTGAGAATTTTGTGGGTTTGCTAGAATTGATGATCAAATATGTGGGTTTTGTTATGGTGTTGCTTTTAGGCTTTGACTGGTTTTTTTTTTTTTCCTCTCTCTTATTTGGCTTCAAGTTTGATGGTTTGGTTGATAGGGGTGGTTGATTGAGGAAGATTGGTTAAGGGAAGAGAGAGATATATGATTTGGGAAAATAATAAAAAATTGATAAATTAATAGTATTTTAATGAAATGTAGTGTAAAATAGATAATATGATGTTGGTTGTTTTGAAAAGTGGTTGTGTAAAATAAAAAAAGTAGGTTCTAATATTAAAATAAACAAAATTTTTTGCACAAATTGATGTCAATACCACAAAACATTCCCAAATAGTCCATATTAAAATTTACAAAATCTCAAGCTATACGTGGTGTCATGTTATTTAAAAGTTCTCGATAACTTGACAATATATACACCTTTTAATTAAAAAAAAAGACTATTGAATGAAAGCTCTCCATTTTCTTTTGTTTTATTATATGCTTTCTACCCAAGAGAGACTTGTAGCTCAATTGACATATTTCAAATTCAAGAAGTACTACGTTCATAATATTTTTACAACAAATCATAGGTGGAAAGTTATTATTGATTATAACTCGAAATCACAACTTAAATTACTTTTTTGACAACTCATAATAGTCAATAACAACCCGTCACTTAAAATTTGTGGTGAAAATATTATAAAAATGTTATGAACATAGCATTTCTATTCATATTTTGGCATTTTAAAATGAAATGTTCAAGGCCTATTTGGTTTTAAAAAATGGTGTATCCACTTTTTCATTTTCTTTATTTTATATTCAAATCCTGAACTTGAATATAGAAAAAAACACTTATTTTTACCTTTAGTAGTGTTCGGTAAATTGTTTTGAATGCATAATTTGAGTATAGAATATATCATAGTTGAGTTTGATAATTGTTTTCTACTTAAAAAAAAAGTAACTTTTCTCAATCAGACACATCAAATCACTAAAATTAAGTAACTTTTTGTTTTCATAATATATATATGAATACACCACTGTATTTGTATTCATAAAAAATGAAAATCCTGAAAAGTTGTTTTCAATTTTTGTATTCAAATTTAATTTTTAGGATACTAAAAATGAAAATTTAATACAAATGCTAAAACTAAACCAATTTTTTAATAGTAGGACCCAATAAAAATTGAAAATGAAAATAAAAAATGGTGTTTTTTTTTTTTTTTTTTAAAATTTTTAGCTAAGCAAACAGGCCTCAAAGTTCATAACTCCCCTTTCTCAGATATCTATGTATTAAAAAAAAAAAAAAAAAATTTATAGTTTCACTTGAATAAAGAGAAATCCACATGAGAAAGGGACCCAATTCTTACAAATTGGGCTCCCCTGTGTGTCCCGGTTGCAAAACCGCCTCACTGACCATCTTTTGGACACACGCTTTTTTTCAAATGGGCCCAAAAATAATTCACACAGAACAAGAAAAGAGAAAAAAAAAAAATGATGAATTGTCAAATTTAGCCTCTCCTCTCAGCCTTTCGCGCTCCTCGAATACTAAACACCTTTTGGTTTTACTCCTTGTCGTACTCTCAGTTCTCCGATCGAACCAACCCAACCCAACCCAACCCAACCCAGCCTCCTCTTTTCCCATTTCTTCTTCTTCTTCCTCTTTTTCTCGCTCGCTCTCTCTGATTACATAAGATGGAGGAGCAGCCTTATCTTCTATTACAGCGATACCGTCGAGACCGTCGCAACCTCTTAGAGTTCCTCTTCTCCTCTTCTCTGATCAAAGAGCTCCGAACCCCACCCGGCCACGTCACCTCTATCTCCGACCTCGATTTTGATAACCTCAGCGCCGATTACATCCTACACTCCATCAAATCCGGTTAGTATTTTTTCATTTCTCTTAGAGTTCGTTTAATTTTCCTTTTGTTTTCTCGGCAGCCAAACAGAGTTAGGAACTGTGAAATGAAGAATTATACTCAACTGAACTGTGCCTAATACAGCTGTTTGGTTCAGCTTAGGAATTAGGTCACTATTAATTATTGCTATTTTTTTTTTGTTTCTTTTATCGGTGATCAAACGGAGTGTATGTTAATTTTTTTATTTTTTGGTGTTGATTTTTGTTCTCAATGTTTAAATTGTTATTGTATTGTTGTCATTAGGTGGAGTGGTTGATATTTCTGAAGCAACTAAGAAGTACTTCGATGAAACTTCTTATCCAGTTATGGTGAGGAAATACTCTGTATCTTTGTTTATGTTGTGTTAGGCAAATACTTATGTGATTATATATTTATTTTAAATTTATTTAGTTCTTGTTTGGTTGCTGAGTAATTAGATATTTAGTTTTGAATTTCCACTTAGTAGCATGTTAATTAGAGATTTAGGTTTTTGATTTGTCGAACAGGCATATGTAAAAATGTACTCGAAATTTTGCGATTTTTTTCTTCTTCTAATATCTGGTTTCTGTTATTTGTTACAAGGAAGGAATTGTGGTTTGAAGCAGTGAAAAATTTAGATTTACACTGAATTTCTATATTTTGAGCCTCGGCTGATGCTATCTCACTATATGCCTTTTTGTTTTGGTAGATTCAATCTCAATTAGGGGATTCCTATTTTCTTCTTTCTGATCCAGACATGTCTGGATCACCTCCCAGGAGAGCTCCGCCTCCAATTGATGTGAACCGAACTGCTGATAATGCATTATATTCATCTAGACAGCCGGATCCTTTGATTGTTGAGAACATTGGAGCATCTATGGATAACTTTAGTCCTAAATACAATGCGACAACGTGCACACCTTTGTCACAAGTAGAGGATGTAAACATTCCTCCATTAGGATTACCTTGCTTGAACACAGGTATTGGTTGGTTTACTTTGAACTTTAACAGTACTTGGAAATATGGGTGTATATACATGGTTCCACAGATTGTGAAGTAATCTCTTGTAAAAAAAATATATATATATATATATATTTGTGTTTTATGAATGCATGTATTTCTATCCTGAAGCGTGTTTTCATCTTTTGAGTACACTGATACATACGTTCAGGATTCTTGAAGGATTGTCTGATGATGACTTACAAGAATCAGCCTATGAAATATTGCTTTCATCTTTGGTTTTTTCTGGGTAAGCTTTCTTTCTTTCTTTGTGTGTGTGTGTGTGTGTGTGATTAGTATGCATTCTCTCTTTTGCTTTCTCAATCTGTCACTCTTGCCCTCTATATAACTAGGATTGAAGTACATACATTTGAGGATAGAAGGAAAGAGAAGAGTTCTAAGTTTTTGTCAGGGTTAAAGACTAAAAGGGAGAAAATAAACCAACAATCTCAGGGTCGAGGGAGACATTCAGAGCTTGTAGACACCATTCGCATTCAGATGCAGGCAAGCTATAATGTCCTTTTCTTAATGAATGTTAGCTGCCATTCTTTATGTGCCTGAAAAATATCTTAAAGTTAACTTTCATAAAACACATGGAAGGATTTTGAAATGGTTGGTTCTGTACGAATGTCAACTGATTTTTATGTCAGAAATACATTTGTTTGCATTAGATGTATTACTGACCATCTACGTTAATGGGTGACTATTGAATGACACATGGATCTTCATTTGTGTGTATGCATGGTAAATGCCAAATAATTGGTATGCATTTGAGCGGTTTGAACAAGCCACCGTTGCACTTTAAAATGTGTTTGTATGTACTCTTAGTGCGTGGCTGGCAGTTTTTCATCCATCTCCAGTTTATAAACTATTCTTTCCTTTCCTCTATTAGTTTTATTATTTTTGGTCTCAAGCTAAATTTTACCAGATTGTGAAATCATTAGATAGAAGTTTTGTTGTGTCATTAAATACATTTTTTTGGGTCAATTTTTTTAATTTATCCTTTTTGATGTTATTATTTTCAATTAATCCTCCCACTTTAAGAATGTGATAAAATGAAAGAAAGGCTCTTTTGATTTCAATTATTTTATACATAGATTTTTCATAAAATACTGTCTTTGTGTCTCTGTGCAGTGCTGCAATCAATAAATTAGCTAAGTGAAAAGTATTATGTTTCTCACTTCAATTTGATTACTTTAATTGTTTAACCATCGCTTCAACCAAAGAGGTAAGTTGTTACTTTTTTGATAGATTTCAGAAGCAATGGATGCATGCATAAGACAGAGATTGACACAACTGGCTGCCAGGAGAATTTGGGAACCAATTGATATTCCTAAAATCTCATTGGGACTTTTGAATAGCGTATTCAAGTCTGATTTTCTTAATGAAAAGTCTTATATACATTGGAAGAGTAGACAGGTATTGCTTAACTTTGCCTAATGTTTTATTATAAATCCTTTGCATAGTAGAACAGGTTGAACTATCTATATACACTATTGTTTGGCATAAAGAATTCACATTTCCCACATGTTTGAGAATCAACTAAACTTCACACCCTTGCTTTAGTTTTGCGTGAATACATAGATCAGGATTCATTGGAGATTGAAACAACCTCAGCAATTTCATTCTGTGTTTGGATAGTGAATTTGACACTTCACAATCTTGTAAGTGATGGTGACACCTGGCCATAACCCACTATGTGGCCAAACTTCACAATCTTGGATAGACAAACTAGATGTTTGCAACAGGAAAATAAAAGATAGATGACCTAGTGTGAATGACTGCAACCCCAGGTGTGATGTGTGATGTCCCTCAAAATGGGCATTTCACTGTAGACGTTTTTTCCCCTAGATAGATGGTTTTACATGGGAGTTGCCACTTATTTAATTAAAAATGTGTTATAAAATTGGGTGTCTACACCTAGACTTGCTTGGAGTCAACACTAAGTGAAAGAAAACCTCTAAGAGTTAGCATCTACGGTTAGTTGGAGTTGGCACTGGTCTATGGAGGGGTTTTGATTCATCAAATAAATCCTTCATAGAAGTTTAGCTCCAAACCGGTTTGGAGCTATCTCCCTCTAACCCACTATGTGGAGATTGAATAGACCATTCATGTGTAAATTTAGTTACATGACTTTTTAATAAGTCATGTGACTTGTTTAAATAATACACATGGATAGTCTTATAACTCGCTACATAGTGGATTGAAAGAGATAACTCCAAACCAGTTTGGAGCTAACTTTGTTTTTACAAAAATAACTTTGTTTCTAGGAATAAAATACTAATAACCTACTAAAATACTAGGGCCTAAAATAAAGATACATTTGGCATTTTTTTTTTTTTTGATAAGTAAGAAAGATGTATATTCAAAAGGATACTTTATGCATGAAAAGCACAAAGCAAACCAAAATTTACAAAGAAAAGAAAGAAACAAAAAAGGGAAGAAAACCAAGAAGAAAACTAATTACAAAAGAGGAGAGACTAAAGGAATGAAGGGAGAAAATCACTAGATGTAAGTCCCTAAGCCTGAGACTAGCCTAATAGTGATACACTAAAAAGAAGCAAGCAACTGACCTTTGTAGTTATTCAAGTCTTCAAAAGTCCACCGATTGCACTCCTTCCAAAGACACCACAATAAGCACAACGGAACTAAATTCCAAAATTTAGACAAGTGCTTCCTCCACTAATTCCACCAACCAAAGAGTAGATCTGGAATCGTTCTTGGTAAGACTCACGAAGTCCCAAAAGATTTAAAAATAAAACTCCACAACCGATGAACCTTCTCACAATGAAGCAGTAAGTGATCCACAGTCTCCCCAGAACGACAACACATAATGCACCCATTAACAAAATCAAAACTCCTAAGTTTCAAATTGTCACCTGTAAGAATCTTGTTCCAAGCTATACAAACGAAGAAGGAAACAAGCTGATGGGCCTTAACTTTCCAAATACATTTCCAGGGAAAGACAACGGAAGAAGAACCTTGCAACTTATTATAAAATGAACGGATCTCAAAATCCCCATTAGGCTTCAACTTCCATATCATCCGGTCCCAAATATGCGTTGAAGGAAATATTGGATCCCAAGATATGAAATAAAATAATACTAGATTAAAATAGTTTCGCCTTTAACTCTCCCGCAGAAGCTGGTAGTGCTTTGATTTCAACCGTTTAGTCCTGATAAAAAGAAAAAACAAAAAGAAAAAGCAATGTTTTTTGTTTGGAGGATAGTTCCTCCAACTCACTATGTAGCAATTTCAAAGACTATCTACGTGTACTTTTAGTCGTGTGATCTACTTTAAAGTCATTTGACTTGTTTAAATGATTTAATGAATCATGATATATAATACACGTGCATGGTCTTTTAAACTGTCATGCAATTCCTCCAACCTAGTTTGGAGGAAAACTTTGTTTGATAAAAAATATGGTGTTCAATTATTTAAGCCAAAATAAATAGTAAGAATCTTAACTATGTGAGATTATGAATATAATAATGAACACTGTAGCTGGTGTTCTTGTAGTTCTCCAGATGTCTTTATGCTAGACTATTATTTATCCAAAAAGAAGTCGTTTTATTAACTGACTCACAATATTGTTTGCAACCATTTTATAGGCAAGTATCTTAGAAGAGCTTCTTTACTTCTCTGCTAATCTTGAAGCATATGAACGTGAAACCATTAAAAGCTCTCTCTCAAAGATCAGAAATTCTAAGGTATCATGTTTTGAGTTTGGTATTATTTTTGTATCGGCTGATCTGAAATTTTTTTTTTTTTTTCTTTTTCTGAATTTTTCATAAAATCTAATAATGGATCATTGGTCTGTTGGATATTGTAGGAGTGGGATATCACAATGTCCCCTTCTGAACGGGCTGAGGTTCTGTTGCCTATTACACAAGTGGAATTAAAGTTGTCGTCTCTGTCGGGAAAATTTAGTATCCAGGGTGAAACCTATTGTTGGACTGCTGGTTATCACTTGAACATTAGACTTTATGAGAAGTTACTTTTTGGTGTATTTGACGTTCTTGATGAAGGCCAGTTCATAGAGGTATATGTTTTCTTATATTAATTTCAATTAAGTGGTTTTGTGATGTAGTTTAACTTTTAATGATGTTCAGTTTGCTACTTGTGCTTAGGAATCTAATGAACTGCTGATGCTTAACAAATTGACCTGGTGTATTTTAGGCATCACGCAGAAAATGCATAATGCATTATATGGGTGGGTCCTTTTCCAGCAGGTAACATAATCTCAACAGCCTTTAATGTTCATGGATTTGTTGATGTAGCTATGTGACTGGTTTCTTTAGTCATTGTTTTGTGATAGTAATCATTTATTTTTATAGTGGGTTACCTCGTTGTGTAGTTCAGATTTGTTCGATCTTTTATGGCCAATGTTAATTAATGTTGTAGTTTTGTTCATTTTCTTTATCTTATTAGAACCTGTAATCTTGAAAATTAAATAATTCTATAGGTGTTGTAAAATACACTTTCTGGTTCTAAGTGAAATTACAGTAGCTGATAAAATAATCTTGGGAGGGATGTCTAATGCTGAATTATAGTGCATCAAATAAATGCTAGTAGAATTCATGTCATACTAATTACTGTATGGATCTGCAATATGGATGTGGAGGGTAAGATCTCATATTCTTGTATACACTGTAAAATTTAGCAACAATTTTGTTAGTTGAAGGATAAAAGTATAAACACACCTTTTTGATCTTGTGTTGAAATGTTTCTCTATAGTTTTTGATTCCATATGTTAATTGTTTGATGGGACTGAACCATTTCTGAATTTCAGAGCAGTGGATTTTATGAAATATATTTACTAGCTATATGGCTATTTATATAAGATAGTCCTTAGTTACTCTCATTTTAATGCAGAATACCCTATAAGCTATATTTTCAAACTATACATCTGTATGATTTTTAATATTTATCTAAGGCAATTTTCCCTATTGAAGTATGTAGGGACAAATGAGGCTATGCTATTAGAACATGCTCTCCATGAGTTGCAGAAAGTTGTGTCTGGTGAACATGCCGATCAGAAGGAAGAGCAGTACATGGATAGCCTAGCATGTTCAAGGCAATACAATGGCAGTGAAATAAAGTTAGGTTTGGTGCAGGCTGTTTTCTTCTCGATAAGCAGTTGGTGTGATGATAAGCTGCAAGATTATCACCTACATTTCAGTCAGGTAATACCTATTCCTCAATAGTTTTCTTATATAACATTCCATTGTTCCAATTTAAGTGACATTAAAAAAAAATTATGAGATTGTAACAATATGCAGTAAATGGCCTGTATTTCTTTGTTCTTTGCCTAATTTAGGTGTTTTCACTGAACTCTATTTTTAATTTTTTCTTCTGAATAATAGGTAGACTTGGATGCACATGTTCTTTATTGTTCACTGGCTTTTGTTGCATCCTTTGAAGTCCCTTATATACCTACACATTGTAAATTGTGTTCTTGTTCCTCTTTATTTTCAGAGGTGTTCTTCTCATTATGAGATTATTGTTTCAGGAACCTACAAACTTCTCTAGGGTAATGAACTTGATGTCAGCAGTTGGAATTCTTACTTCCGGTGATTCTGGTGATATCAAGGTTCGTTTTGCTGCTGTGTAAGTTCACATTTATTTTGGTAGTTGAGTCAATCATATACTAATTTCATGGCCTAACATATTTCTTTTTCTCCTGGTTCTTGATAAATATTTTCCAGTAATCCTATTTCTATGCCCTTGCTACCTTCTAAGCCATAATAGTTTATTTTTTCTTTTTCTTTCTTGGTGTGCCTTGTTGTAGAATCCCTGCCAATCCCCCCCCTCCCCGGGGCGCTTTGGCATCTTTTAATATGCTAATCTGCCTACCTCTCTCTCTTCTTTTACCTTTCTGGTTGAGAATGAAAGTTCTAAATTGTGCCGACCTCATGATTTCAAAAATAATAATTTAGCAATTTGTGGGGTATCAACAACAGAAGATGATAGATTCTTGATAGGAAGGGCCATTTCTGAGTTAATCTCTTGTTCAAACCCTAGTGGAGAATGTTGCAGCATTTCATCCTTGTCATTGGAATTTGGGATTTTTGTATGATTGGATAGATGCTCTAGGCGGTGTTCACTGTTCATGGTAATTCTTTTTTGGATTTTCTTGTTCTTTTAAACTTCAGAGTGTAATTTCTAGGCTGCCACTGAACTCTTTTTTTTTTTTTGGTGGGGGGGGGGGGGGGTGTAAATATAATAGTTTTATTTTTGATAATTCAGTAGTTGGGGGAGGGCAAATTTGAACCCTGGATATCTTTGTTGGAAAAGCCAGGAGGTGCCAATTGAATTACAAGGCTTTTGGCGTAATATAATGTATTTATTACTTGTGAAAGAATTGTTGCAGCTTGCTTTGCTGCATAGGCTCTTAATGGTCAGTAAGTTAGACCTATAGAGGCTTGGCCTTGGTTAGCTGATTTTCCGTGTTTGTATTCTGAGGCAGTTGCTTATCTCTTTGTTATTGTCATGCTACTGCTAGATTGTGTGTGTGTTTTGGCTATTTAGGCATTTCTTGTTCTCTTCCCATTGGTTCAAGGACCTTGTTGGTATTTTTGTCAATTGGAACCGATCCTGATAACTGCAGCAGGCTTTTTTGGATTGTTTTGTTTCCTAGATGATGGTGGGTTTACTTGGGGCCTTTTGGGGTTTAAGTGCATTAAATCAAGGTTGGATTGTAGTATTTGAAGGCAGGATGAATTTTTGGAGACAAGAAAAAGGAAGAGGAAAAGGATTGCATTACACATTCTCAGGGGAATTATTATTGCGAAATTCTTATAAAATCTTTTTTTTTTTTTTTTTAAATGGCGTGGAACCCCACTAAGGTGGGGCCTTTTGGACCATAAACCACGGATACACAACCCACCTGCCAGATGCATGTATCAGTAATCTAGGGGAACTCCTAGAGTGGATCGAACCCAAGATATCTAGGCCTACAGCTCATCCCAAGCCTCCAACCACTAAGTTGCACCTTGACAGGTTTCTTATAAAACTTGTTCGCCATTTAGCTTAAACCATTTAGTTTAAAAAGTTACCTAAATGTTTATCTAAAATTCAATCTAACCGTAATATGACTTGGAATCAATGGACTTTGATTACTAAGCCCAAACTAAATACCTAATAATCTACTAATACCCATTGCATGGTAAAACACAAAATAAGACCTAGTAGATCAAAACAAAAGCCTATACCTGAAACCTGAGAATTATAAAAATACCCCAAATACTTTTTCATTAATGCTAACAAATCTCTTTAAAAGAGTACGAAGGGGCACAGCCCACGTACATGGGAAGTAACAAGAGATACACCAAAGTCTCAAGAATATGTTAAAATATTTTGAAAGATAAAAAACAAAATAAAATAAAACAAGCATCTCACTGCCTAAAGAGGGGTTTGGTTTCTGCTCAGTCTTTAGCAAAACAGTTTATAGTGATTTTAGCTGTACAGACTCATATGGTAAAGAGTTTTTTTATTTTTATTATTATTTTTTATCTACTTGTTCTGCTGTTGCTGGGAAGTAGTTGCATATTTTGTCTCATTGACTAAGAACATTGGAGCAATTCTTCATATTTACTCTATGCAGTTAATCAGGTTGGATGATTCAAATGAGCATGCAACTAGAAAACTCAAAACATATGTGGAGAGATCAATCAGAGCTGCATACAGGCGGGTGAGTCAGATTTATCATTTCACCTGAATTTTTGCTTCTTGATGTTCGTATATGTTATGCTCACCATGTTTCTGTTAGATAAAGTTGTTTTGATTATAATGCTAGGTAGCAAGCACTATAGATCTTGAATCTAAAGTGTTAGGGACGCATCCTTTGGCCCTGCTTGCAAATGAGCTAAGATTGATTGCTCAGAGAGAGTTCAGTGTGTTCTTCCCAGTGCTACGTCATTGGTGTCCTGAATCTGGGATGATTGCAGCCATGCGACTACACCAAATTTATGGGGAAAGACTGGTTGGTTTCTCTAATTTTCTAATGATAATCATTCTCACACTTCGCAGCTGGTTCATCTTCACTAATTTTCTGTACCTTTTTTCGGCTATGTTGTTTAACACTGTAGAAACCGTTTCTCAAGGGAGTGTCATCTCTTTCTGAAGATGTCAGATCGGTGCTTCCAGCTGCTCATATGTTGGATGATGACCTAACTCAGCTGTATATTTCTGCTTGTGAAGAAAACAGGCAGCATCACCATCTCAACCAAGATCTGGACCATTATCCGGTCTGATTATCTTTTCTTTAAAAATGGGAGAAATGTTGGTATCTTGATATTGAGTGTAAATATACATAATATACTATCAGAACTTTATAGGAATGGTTCTTTTCATTTCGTGTTCATTGTTTGATGCCCTTTGGTTAAGAAACTGCTATATTAGTCTGTCATCCATATTCATTACTGTAGGCACTAATTACATGTGTTTCTGAAATTCACTAAATATTGTTACAATTTAAAAAAAAAAAAAAAAAATTCTTTCCTATCGGGCATATGTTTACTGCTTGCCTTTTATTTTTTATGCAATGATGTAAATAAGGTGATGATGCTTTTCTGGGGGTTAATTATTTAATTAATAGATGACCTTTTTTTTTACATGTAAAACAGATGAGCTTATATATCAAGCAACACAATTTTCATTGTGCATTTTACATGCTTCTTTTCCATTTAACCTGCATGTTGGATCTCATATATTCTCAAAACAGAGAGGTTTTGAGATGATCATTCTGTTCTGGGACTAATACACTCATACTCTGGAACTGGATTGCATTAGAGACAATGTTTATTGTGCATTACTTTTGCTCTCAAGTCAATGTTGGTGTTCAATGGTGTCCATGCTGGAGCTCATAATTCTAACATGATAGTGTTTTTTTTGTTACAATGTTTTTGTTGGAGGATTGGTTTGGTAAATAGAGGAGCTTTTTTTGCATGGAATTTAGCCCCCTTGTGTTTACTGTTTGTTGTGCTGAAGTCCTTGTGTACATAGAGTTTCCCCTCCATATCAATTAAAGTCATTATTTATCAAAAGAAATTTTACTTTGTAAGAGATGCTTTGTGTACTTCAGCAGGATCTAGATTAAAAAAAGTGAGATAATTAGCTGTTTGTCCCTTTCCTTTGCAGATTGGAGAAGTTGCTAAACCAATAATTCTTGATTGGGTGATTGCTCAGAATTCACGTATCCTGGAATGGACTGGACGTGTGTTTGATCTTGAGGTTGGCTCCAATTTATGCTAAGTAATTTGATGTCATGTTTACTTTCCTTATACAATCTGGCAATCATCTGGTTTAATGTTATTTTAAGAAGGAAGTGCTAAGAAGGGAAGACAAAAAATAGTACAAGAAAGAACTATGTTTTTAGTGGTGTATTTTGGATATCATCTGTATTTTTTTGCCTAATTTCTTGCCAAACTAATTTTGAGTTTTTTCTTGTGCAGGAGTGGGAGCCTTTATCATCTCAGCAGAGAATGGCAACATCTATAGTTGAAGTGTTTAGGATCATAGAGGAGGTGGATATTATTCCTGTGACAATAATTTAGGTGTATCTTATAAAAAATATTTAAAGAAAAAATACTAGTGTTTAATATTTCTTTTTTCATGATATTATGCAAGATTGTTTTTGAAATATATAGCATGACATTTGAGTAGCTTTATGTAGGCTGCATCAACTTGCGGGCATGTGTTTCACTTCACTTTGAAATTTCTATCTTCATGTTCTAGTGACCATTGTTGTTTTGTTATTGCACATGAAAATAGGAGAATAGGATAACGATGTCAATGTGCTTTCACATGTTAGTTATATACTTTGAATTTGGGTTATTTTTATTGCATTTTTGTTTGCTTACTTATAAATTTATCATAGAGCTGCTTGTGGAGGTGTTTCATTTCACGGTCCTTATATCCAACATCACTTGCAGACTGTGGATCAATTCTTTGGCTTGAATCTTTCAATGGATATCACACATTTACAAGCTCTGCTATCTATTATTTTTCACAGTCTGGATGCCTATTTGCTAAAATTGTTCAACCAGCTAGGTAAAGTGTACATTCATCTTCCAGCATATATAAGATTGGGCGTATTGCTTGTTGTTTGTACTCCCTTTGGTAGTGCTTGCCTTGTAGTGTACAGTTGTGACTAATTCTAAAGAGGTATTTGATCTTTTTTTGTTTGGATTTGCTTTTCTGTTGATTGTGTTAAGTCGTTGGGTGAAGGTCTCCATATGGTCTTATACTAAAAAATTTGTTGCATAAATCCCGATGTGGGCATCTATAAGACTATAACATAATGATGATGATAGAGAAGTTGTAGGTGTAACAGTTGTATACTGCACATGTACTTGGGTTGTGCCCAATGAAATTAATTACTTATAAAAATAGCCAACGAGCTCTAGCTCAATTGGCACCTCCTCCCCTTGTAAGTGTTAGTGGAGTGTGATGTCCGGGTTCAAAACCCAGTGGGTGCATGTGTAAGTTACCTATAAAAAGAAAAAGAAAACTTATAAAAAATGATGATGCTAGAAAAATTACCCGAGTTTATTGACTTTTGAAATTTTAGATCCTAGCTTGTTGCGCTGTTAATATACTGCCAGTGTACTTTTTTTTTTTTCATTAATAAATTTTTATTACCTATCAAGAAAAAAAAAGAAAGAAAAAGAAACCAAAATGAAAATCTTTATCAAAATTTCGGTAATTGTGATTCAGGGTTTTGATAGAGTTCCCTTGCTTGTTTACAGAATAAAATGGAATCCAGTTTGATATACATGGGCCGCTTTTAATTCCAATGGCTGCCAGTTTGACTGCCTTGTCTTTTTGCAGACTTAGGCATCCTCAGTTGAATTACAATTTTGACCATTTTAAAAATCAAATACAATGCCTTATGGGTGGGGAATGCAATTAAATTTTAAATTGCTCTCGTTTAATTGGCACCGGAGGAGTTACGTGTTGCTTATTCAACATCCTTGTTGTTCCATTGTAAATGCTTTTTTCATGGTCTGAGGAGATCTTCGCATTCTGTGTGGTATTCTTGAAATTCGTTATGAGGTTTATATTACTCATGAATTCATCAAATGTTCTGGTCATAGGATCTCATCTTTGCTGGGGATTTTAGGGGCTATAATGTGCCCTTCTGATCATCAGCCTCACATTCTCTTGGATGTTCAAATTTTCATATCTCCCACTAGTTATTCTATAATTTCTGAACAATTGACAAGTTTCTAGGACAAGTGTTTTTTTGATCTCATCAAATTCAAGTTGATCAATGTGATGGTTCTCTTGGAAAAATCTATTTTAGAGTTGGATTTTGATCATAGTGCATTTAATACTGCAGTTGATAAGAATCATCTATATCCTTTGGCTCCTCCTTTGAGTCGTTATGAGGAGACTGTTATTCCAATAATGAAAAAGAAGGTACTAGAGCATAAACTTTTGGAGGATGGTGTGTGCAACATATTGAATGAATTGACAGTATCCAAACTCTGTGTCAGACTAAACACTCTTAAAGTAAGTACAACTCTTGATTTATAAATAGAGACGATCCTATATTTCATATCATTGATTATGCAGGGCCAATTAGAAAAGTGTTTGTTCAGATGGATATATATGAAATTCTCAATTCTTACTTGTAATTGCTATTTCATTGATGATGAAAATTCGATCAACCAAAATGTAAAACATTAGAATTCTCAATTTTTACTTGTAATTGCTATTTCTTTTGACGATGATAATTTTGACCAACCAAAATGGAAAACATTTGTGAAGTATTTTCAGAAAATGTGTAAAATTTGGAAGAAGTTTGGAAATACAGTAGTATCACATATTATAAATTTTCCGATCTGTTTTTAAGAATTATTTATTTATTTTTTATTCTTCTTGTGGCCTTGATAGTTACCAATGAGTAAAAACTAAGAAGTTTGTTAAATTATTCCAAAAAAATTAATTAAAAATAATCTAGCGTATAAACAAATTTATTTGCAAGTAACATATCACCAGATACTGATATTATCTCCCCAAATTATATTTTGTTTCTTCCTGCAGTATATTCAGAAACAAATTGGAGTACTAGAAGATGGCATTAGAAAGTCGTGGGCACTTATCAGACCATCAGTTGCTAAAAGATGGGGTAAGTTCTTTTTAATTGTGGTTGGATCCGTTGGAAAACCTAGCATTTCATAGTTTCCTTGATTTTGTATATGTATTGTTTGTGCAAGATGGAAATCCCAGACACAAAAATGTAATTAACACCCCCCCTCCCCACACAAATGAAAAAAAAAAGAGTGAACAAGATAGAATTTGCTTGGGGTTGCGCAGTGTCCTCTTTGACCACAACTCCTCATAACTCATAAGTTTGGTTGTTTTCTCCTTCTGGATAGAATATCCATACATGTTTGTAATGGATGGCACATCGTGATAGGTTAGACTTGTATGAAATAGCATCAACCAGAGTGGTGAGTTTAAAAACAGAAATCTTTTCCTTTTTTGCTCAGAAAGTAAACTGGAGAGGGTTTGGTGTGGGGCTGTGATTCAAATCTTACTGATAATAAAATAAATAAATATTTTGCTTTTGAAGGTAGTAAGAATTATTACATTTCTTTTTTCCTTCAAGATACTGTTTTTTTTTTTCCGTAATACTCTGTTCATGGTAGTGGTGTCTCAGACTTAAATGTGGTATTTTAGTCTTCTTGGATATGTGTTTTTTACTATTTTGAAATGAAAATTGTTAAAAACTGGCATGTTGGATATATTTCATGCTTGACAATTCATCCAGCAAAAGAGGAGCCTCTGGAAACTTTAGAGAATTCTCTGCCTTCATGTGGTGAAGCAGTTGATGAACTGTTTGTCACCACCTTCAACAGCATCAGGGATACTGCAACAGATTCTATCAACAAAATTTGTGACTTTACTGGTAAGTTACCAAATTCATTTGTCTTAACACTGGAAAATTTTTATTTGATAGAAATAGGACTGCCTTGTTACATATACTTAATTACTTGCCTTGAGATGCTTATGTAGACAATTAGCCTAATTAGCCTAAAGTTTAATGTCTAGGTGCAAGAGTCATGTTCTGGGATCTTAGAGATGCATTCCCCTTTTCTTTATATCGTGGTAATGTTGAAGGTGCTCGCTTCGATGGTGTTCTTCCACAGATTGATACTGTAAGATATTGATGTAAATTTTCTCTGTGCATGTGTATGTCAGTGTATACTAACTCTTGAAAGATGAGTTGTTGTGGTTGATTGTGTTTTCTTCTACCAAAATATCATTGATTGGATTCTTCTAATATAAGAGTCATGTATGTAGGTTCTTGACCACATATGTGGTCTAATTGATGATACTCTTAGAGACCTTGTGGCTTTCAGCATCTGTCGAGCATCACTGGTTTGTTTTCATCCTCAATATTTAATCTGCTGTGGACCTTTTCTTTGTGGTTCTAATTTTGCATACATTCACGGTTCAGGAATGCTATGTTTGGGTGTTGCTTAATGGAGGTCCTTCTCGTGCATTTTCTGATTCTGATATCACACTTATGGAGGATGACCTTAATATGTTGAAGGTATGTGGCTGTTTTATGCTATGAATAAGTAAACTGCCTGTCTGAAAACAAATGAAAGGGCACATTTTTATTGAATTAAAACATCTTCATACCAATGTTAAGCTCCTTCAGAAAACTTGATTTCCATAACATTTTCATGTCACATGCAAGTAATTGTGTCCAACTAAATGCGGGGCAAAGTTTTTTACCTATATGCCTATAATCTGCATGAGGCAAGTAATGCTTCTAATTCATATGATAAGCACAGAGGTAGCGTTTCCCATACATTACAACTACTGCCCTCTTTCTCTCAAGCTAATTTTGTAACTAGGGTTGTACCTCTTGCACAAAATTCCTACTTTTGTGGGTTCTGGGAGAGGTGATTGGTAATCAGCCTTACCCCCAATATTTGTAATGCGGTTTGGTCTTATTACAATTTAGTCCTTTAACTTTTAGTTGTTAAAGATGACACTCTAAAGTTTAATTTAAAGTGAAACTGTTAGGGTTGTGTCCAAATTAACAGATTTTGCATCTTATGGATAAATTTTCAATTACAATTTACCCATGTGGTTTGGTCCTATCACAATTTTGTCCCTTAAACTTTTCAATTGCTATATTTGACCTCCTAAAGTTGGATTAAAATGAAATCCTCAGTAGGTCTTTGGACCAAATAGTGTTGGTAAAAACACGCTTATGCTCAAAGCGTGAAACCCCAAGGCTCCAACGTTTTTTGCCTTGAAAGCTAGGCTCATTCAAAGAAGCGTGCTTTACGCTTGCCTTTTTGTGCTTTTTCAAAAAGCTCAAAGCGTGCTTTTTGGTGCTTTTTTTATTATTATATTTTTCAAAAAAAAAAAAAAAACCAAAACTGAATTAAAACCATAGGATCTTGACATTATTCATATAAACCATTGATTTGGCATATTTCTAGTGTAATTTACTTATAAAATTTTTTTTTTTTTTTAGTGTAACTTGTCCCGAAACCCACAGCCCCTTAGTTCTTCTCTCTTTTATTTTATTTTTATATTTTTTTATCTTGATTTTTTCTTCTTGAAACAGTAACCACCCAGCTTCTTCTTCTTATTCTATTTTTTCCCTTTTGGATATTTGCTTGGTACCAATTACCATATTACTATGTCCTTATATTCTTTGCTCATTCATTAAAAAAAATGTATGATATAATATATTTGTGGTAATTGTTTAGTTACTTTTGTGGTTGATGTTGAACATAGCTGACTAATTCTTATAGACTTATAGTCATTAAGTGATTAAATTCTTAACTAATATTACTAATTAGTCATAAGGCATTATGGATATTGGAGATGTAAGAAAGGATATTAAATGGAAGTGTACTCGTCTCTAGCTGATTCAAAAAAAAAAAAAAAAAAAACTTGATTTGCAATTTGTGTTAAAATTGCAAAAATAGGGCTTATCTAAATGCTATATGAATTATATAAATTTTTTTACTTCAATTTATATGATAATTTGATCATTTGATTGTTGCATTTCTCATTGATAATTATTTTAAATTTATTGAATTATTTTTTTAAAATGTGTGTTTCACTTCAATCAGGACGTGTGCTTGCGCTTTGCGCCTAGGCTCCAAGAGACATTTGTGCTTAAGTGTGCCCCTTGCTTTTACCAACACTGGGACCGAACCTTAATGATTTCATTTTAATTCAAACCTTAAGGGGTCAAATGTAGCAATTGAATTTGTAAACTAAATGTGAGAGGACCAAACCACGTGGTGTTCTTCATGTTGGTGAAAAGTAGTATTAAAAGAGCAGAAGAATTGCACAATGTAGGGTGACGATTACTGACCTACCCAATGAGTAGAAAGAAACTTTAGCTTGTCATTTTCACTGCAGTTACATTTCCAATGTTTTGGCCTCACATTTTATTTCAGCATTGCTCTGTATATGTTGACTTATTGCTTCTACTCTAGTCTAGTTGTCTGGAAACATATTGCTGCCATAGGGTGATTCCAATTTTACAATAGCTTACTGCAGAGGTTTTTTTATTATTATTTTTTTATTATTTTTTATTTTTTGTGTGTGTGTGGGCTTCTATACATAATATAACTCCTCTGAGGGACTCCACGACTTCCATGCACTTTAGTTAGGATGTTAGTCCATTATTACATGCTTCAATATGGCTCCAATTAGTTTTAGAAAGTGGCATTGATTGGGTGCCAATGACAAAACCAATTGTGGGATTCTCATCTTGTGAACCCAGCACTTGATCACACGTATTGATAACTTGCATGATATATATGTTCAATACCTGTTATTAAATTGTTACCAATTTATATTAGTTGCTAATAGAGCCACGCTGCATAACTTTCTAGGAATTCTTTATAGCTGATGGAGAAGGCCTTCCACGTTCTTTAGTGGAGCAAGAAGCGAATTTTGCTGAGCAAATACTAAGCCTGTATACCCTTCAGGTTTTGTCACTGGTGATTGAGAATTTTATACCCACAATTGAATGATTGAAACTAACATCATAGTGACTTTTCTTTCTGCAGACTGGTACTGTCATCCAGATGCTGATGACAGCAAGTGAACAAATTTCATCGGGATTAGATTCACTTAATCGTAACTCACATAATCATGACAAAATGGGCTTGGAAGATGCCCAAACTTTGATACGAGTCTTATGCCACAAGAAGGATAGAGAAGCCTCCAAATTCTTAAAAAGACAGTATCAGCTCCCAGCATCTTCAGGTGATTTTTCCGCACCATTTATTTGCCTGCATGACATATTGATACTGTATCAGACTATGATGCATGATCTTCAAATAATGTTTTTTTTTTTATAAGTATGTATGATCTTCAAATAGTTATAGAAGCATAAATATTAACATGTATAAGCAAGATGGCAACTGCAGTGCGGTAACTGCAGTTGTATTAGAGTGTGCAGCACCTCTGCGCACAGAAAATGAAGGGAAAAAAAAGTGGGGGGGGGGGTGTTGGATGGGGGTTTGGGGCTTTATCCATTTAGAAATTTGCGTAGAAGCAGTATTGGAGCCTTTTATGTTTCCCCTTTACAATCTCTCTCTTGAAGGTGGTAATTTGAAATCCTATCCTTCAAAGCTGTCTAATTATTGTTGTTGCTGGTTTTTTTTCTTCCCAAACCCAACAACACCCCTTCCACAACCCCCCACCCCCCCCAAAAAAAAATAAAAAAATAAAAGGTCTTCTTACTAGCATTTTTACGTCTTTCTCAAAAGAGTACCCAATGAACCAGTTTCATGCACTAAATTTGAAATTTTTGTAGGTATTTCTCACCCCCCCCCCCAAAAAAAAAAAAAAGTCTTCTTACTAGCATTCTTATCTCTTTCTCAAAAATTACCCAATGAACCTGTTTCATGCACTAAACTTGAAATTCTTAGTTGGTATCTTAAGAGTCCTATAAATACCTAAAGCTTTCTTCTGGTAAAGTTATTTACTGGAGAGAGGTTCCCCTTTCAAATCTGAAAGGTTTATTTTTGTTTCCTATTTGATTGATTGTGGAGTATAAAAATACTGATTCAGATGAGGATTGGTTATTGATCTGGAGGTTTCTTCAGCTGAGAGATTGAAGTTCTTCAGTGTGTTGGTTTTATCAAGATGGATTTTTCTCCTTCCAACCACAAAATAAACAATAACCATGTTGTGTTTTCCTTTTATATTTTTCCCCTGGTGCCCTCTCTTTGGTGGAACAGGGGAGCGAGTTTTCCAAATTTCTCCTCGCTATTCCATGGCATATTTGTTAGAAACATCACTATTAATCTTAAATGTTGACAACATTTCATTAAGAAGCACAAATGCTGAAAGTTAGAGGCGTTAATCTGGTTAATTGATTATATTTCCATAGATTATGATGACACTCCATCTGAGGATTCGACTTTTGGATCACCTCTCATATCTGATCTTCTAAAGCGGAGCTCCTCATTTCAATGGACCAATAAGAGCCAGAGTAGCTTTAAATCTTTTAAGAATAAAATCAAAGAAGCAACATCTGACATCAGGAGCGTGGCATGGTAATGATCTTAAATATGTACTGCTATGAAGGCAACTTGCATTCTAATGTAGATTTCAACCTGTTTTTAGCAAGCTGCTCTTCAAGGAGTTAAACGAGTCATTAAGATGGCATTCCTAGTATGCCAAGTTTTGTATTCCATGTAATGCTTTTTCCTGCAAAACACTACCACTTATATAATTTGTACTTGTACCATAATACTCATTTACTCTCATTCATGTAGGCAAAAATCACCAATACTCACCATGATTTGAGTACGAATGTGGTGACTTGAGTTGGAATACATAGTCAACATTTTTATTTTTAATTATATTTTCAGTAATTTTATAGGTACAAATTATTTTACAACATTTTTACAAATTGTTGACGTGACAAATTCTTATTGATTCTCTTATCTGAACTTGTCACTAATATTACATTTTTACTTACTAATAACTACTCATTACATCAACAATTTGTAAATATGTTTTTATAAAATAGTTTATAGTTTTAACATTTACCTTATCTTTTTGATAATGAAGTTGATAGGCTCTAGTTGACTAACTGACTTAAGGCTGGTTATGGCCATGTGGAGAGGATCCTTGTCCTTTTCTAATAATTCTCCAAGCGAGCTGGTGTGAACCATTGCCCACGTAAACCCAATAATTTCAACTCCAAACATTTTTATATACTCACGCTTTCCAATTCTACTTTTTTTTATTTTTATTTTTTCCCTTATCTGATCTTTCCTGATTACGACTGTCATAAGTTGGTGCTATTCCATATTAGCATCTCTATGAAAAACTAGTTAGGTTTATTACCTCAGACTATACTCGTCATGCAAATGGGTACCATTGGAGTCAACAGCTGGGAGATATATATCTCAGGCATTTGCGATGAAACTGCGGCGCTGCATAACAGTACAACCACCACCACAACTAATATTTTATACATCATTTTGTATGAAAATTCAAATTTATTCATCCGGCAACAGGATAAAAACGTGAACAAACTGCTAAACCAAGTCAACTCAGCTCGATTCCAGTAAAAGCCACTCGTGTAACATAAACATACAATTCACGCTCAAGAGGCCACTTTTAAAAAAAAAAATACATGTATTAAAAATTAAAATTAAAATTTGCCAAACCACACAAATGCTTCGCCTAAAAAGCAGAAACAAAATGATTGCGTAGTTTTTGTTCTTTTATTCTTACACACAATCGATAAAGCGGTTGTCCAGTAGAATAGAAAAATCTGGCTGTCTTATCCTACCCTAAATCATTGACACAGTATCTTTGATAAGGCTTTGATACCTTAGCCGCTAAATTATTGGTAAGTTCCAAACACTTGGATTTGCTCAAATCACACGACACCCACTTCTCAACCGCCCAAATCTCTTTAGCGTCCCTTTGGCAATGCTCTTTTCTTTTTGTCCCAATATTTTTACAAATCATCTAATTTCTAGCCTTTTTTTTTTTTAATAAATTAGTTTTTAGATATTTATTACACATTTAATACTAAAATTACAAAAAAATTATATTTTATGATAAACACTACGTAAATAAGCTATAAAAAATAAATAATTGCCAAACAGTCTTTACACTCTTTTGAAGCTCAATAGTTACAAGAATATGAGAGAAATTTAACACAAAAACATTCGATGTAGTTGAAGACACTTGATTTTAGTCTAGTTTTTACAACTAAACCACCATCTATAAACGACTGCACTCAGCTGCAGCACGTGGGAGCACCGTGACTGGTATACCAACAACCGTGTGACACGTGTCTGAATTAAGGCCGGAAACCGGGACAAAACTTTGTAACTTGACAGCAAGGTTAACAATTGCAGGGCCCCTAGAACCGTCTCTAGCCCGTAGCCGGTAACTGAGGTAGCGAACAGTCCCAACCGGAGAGGACCCGAAATCGTAAACCGGAATCTGACACCAACCCAATTGGGCCTGGCCCACAATGAGCCTCTTGGTGTAGAGTTGGAGATGAATGGTGGAATATCTGTTGGCAAAGAAGGTGTGGTCTAAAGGGACATCAAACTTGTCACCCCACTTAGGATTTGTACCTCCTTCATCATCCACCCTTGTTCTGTACACGTGGCACTTCTTATCACCCTTGCTGCTGCTGCTCATCGTCATCATGTGGTGGTTGTACGGACTAGGTGGCACCGTCGTGAAGGTGATGAAGGGTCTGATGCGCCTTGAAAATAGTGTGGATGAACAGTTGGTGTTGAGTCCCTCCGCTGATAGTACAGTGATTTCTAGGATGAACGGTTGCTGATTTTGCTTCAACATGGTTGGTTATTGTTATCGAGAGAGATAGTACTAAGATTGATACTATCAAGTTATAGTGATACTTGTAATGGAGCTAGCTAGTGATCAGTGATGAGGATATATATATATATATATATATATATGTGAATATATATATATATATAAGAGGGAATTTTTATTTGGGAAATAGAATAGAGAGTTCTTGGGAGGTTCAGGGGTAAATCACAGTGCAGTTTCCTTGTGGAATCGAATGGAGATGGGAAATTTAAACAGCTGATACTTCTACGCCTACAAATCTATGGAATTTTCAGGAGTGTAAGTCAACTAGTGACTTTGTGAGTTAAGGACAACATTAATTAACTCAGTCTACAGACTCTACACCGATTCCATTTCCTTATTGGAAATCGTCTACTGTTTTAATATTTATTGGAGCTTTATACTAGAGTTGTGGAATACAGGCCAAGATAAATTTTTTTTTTTTTAATTCATTATTTTTAAAGATATTTATTAACCATTCATTTTAAGTTTTGACACAATTTATAAAAAAAATAAAAAAAATTGTAAAAATAATTATAACTTATTTTAATAAAATTTTTTATTAAATAAATTATTAATTATTATTCTAAAGATATATTTTAATAATAATAATAATAATATTATTATTATTAGTAGGTCTTTGAAACATCGTGTACAATATTACTTTTTCCTTTTACTCAAGGAAAAACAATAAAATAAAAAATTTCCTTCTCACTAAGTAAATATCAGGGAATGATATATATACTACAGAATATTTCGGTTGTCAATATTTCTGAATGTCGGTAATTATTTTGGTACAGTGTAATTAGCAAAAGTAAAGGCTTTAACTTTAAGTCATGGATCCATAGCATTTTTCAATCACTTCTGTCCAGTGAATTTGTCAACTGGACGCAATACGGTGTCGACTCGTGTCCAACAGCATCATACATATGCATGGGACAAAAGTTGACATTCACAGTTGAGTAATGCTACAATGACATACTATTTTATAAATTATTATATTATACTTTTACTCGTTCTCATACACATGTACATTGATAAAAGCTTCAACATTTTTAATTGGGTAATGTTATAATGACAAACTATTTTATAAATTATTATATTAAACTTTTACTTGTTCTAGTACACATATGCATTGGACAAAAGCTTCAACATTTTCAATTGAGTAATGTTACAATGACATGCTATTTTACAAATTATTATATTAAAATTTTACTCGTTTTCGTATGCATATGCATTGGACAAAAGTTTCATTATTTTCAATTGAGTAATGTTACAACAACAAACTATTTTACAAATGATTATATTAAACTTTTACTTGTTTTTATTTGGACCCATTTAGACATTATTTTTGACTTATTGATAATCATTCATCATATCATCAGTTTATAAAAAAAAATTGTAATTCTAGCATATTTCTTTTCAATTTTTTTCTCCAAAGGATTCAAGGTTGTAAAAATTGGCATAAAAAAACATGAACGAAAAAAAATTGTAAAGAATATATTGTGTATTTATTATATAATTCAGTAATTCAATTTAAAAAAAAAGAAAAAGTGTAGGAGGCCGTGTGTCACAGGGCAGATTTTACAACCGAATTTACTTCCTTGTAATAATGCCACTTGGTAGTAAAATAATCTATCCTGTGACACCGTGCGAGTGGATATCATAGTCTACATGAAATTAGTTTTATAGTTGCCATAAAATCATTTTGCTTGCCAAACTCAAAAGTGACTTATAAAATATGCAATAATAGGTTACCATCAAGAGTCGACTCAAGCCTTAAGCCTAAGATCATTCACATTGGTACTACTAAATTAACCAAAAAAAAAAAATTATTACCCCTTTATAAAAAGGCTTCACACTCCCATTATAAAAGACTCAAAATTTTATGATAATAAGAGGTTTAAAAAAAAAAAAAAAGCATTGTGAACTATTTTAAAAATACTGCAAGTCCCAAATTGAAAGGTGATATGATTTCTCCTCTATAAATAAGAAAGAAATTTTGACAAAAAGTATTACAAATCTCATGTTGAAAATCTAATAAAGAATGAATTATACTTTTTAAAGAGAATATCTCCTTTCGTTTAAACCCTCTAATTTCTTCAAATTTTAATAGAATGTCATGGTTAAGAATTGAAGGATTAGAATGAGAAGTGATTTTATTCCAACTTTTCCCACCATTAAATGCAACTCCACTCCAAATATTTAAATGTTTTTGCTTAGCCCTTTGTTTGGTGGCTATGAAGGTGGAGTAAAATGAATGGGAAAAATGAATAGGAATTGCTATCAAAATCAATCAAATGCCTTTGGGACATGAGAACGTGGCCAATGCAGCACTCCTTGCAGCAGGCAGCCAAATTGGCCGTGAATCATGTTTGCTGCTGTTCTAAAACAAATTTGCGTTTTTCTGTTTTTTTTCCACACGTGTCTGTCAGTACACGGCACTTCTTAGAGTCTTTTTGTCTATTTATATCTGTCACATTTGCTCATGCGTCTTGTTTTTCTAATTAAAAAAACTTATTGCCGACTACACGTAGCAGAATCTTCCTTGAAATGCAATTATGAATTTATGATCATCAAAATTCCCACAATCAAATCCATTAATATTTTAGGATATCACATGATATTATACTATGTAATATTTCAACATTTCTTTTAAAGGAAAAGTTAACAGACGTATTAAGAGTATTAGTTTATAAAATAGGATTTTACTAATGTGTATCATACATTAATTTTCATTTTTGGAAAATTTTTTTTCGAGAATTGAAAAAGTAATGACAGCTTTTTCAATTCCCGAGAAAATGTTTCTAAAAATAGAAAACTTAAGGGCACACATTAACCGGACCCTATAAAATATTTTAAGAAATATTTTATGAAAAAAAAAAAAACAATCGATTTCTTTTCACAACCTTTTACATTTCTTATAAAAACTATATCAAAATTTTCTTAAAATGATCCATTAATAAAAACCCTAAGACACCTTTAATATGTCGTTTCTTTTATAAATTATTGATCTTTCATCATAAATTTAATTGATAGGAACAAGCATTACTGTAGAAATACTAAATAATTATTCAATAATAAAATATTAAAATTATGTTTTCCTTATTACAACTTTCAACATCAATAATTATGTTTTTGGGTACATGGCATTACTCGTTGAAATAAGAAAGAGTCCCAAGTCTCAATTGTGTCTCTTGGTAGATGAGAGGGGATTAGAATTGAAATAAGAGAGAGTCTCTGTCTCAAGTCTTGATTGTCTATGGGTGCTTTTAATTTTTAAAAGAAAGGGGAAAAGAAGATGTGTATTTTTCTTTACCAAGTCATAACGAGATTCATAGTTTCCAACCAAGCCATAACAAAGTTCCTCATAGTTTCCATATAATTTCAGGAAAATCACAGACAACTTTTTTTAAAAAGACTAAAAAGCAGGGAAGTACAAAAGAAAGGCACATCACATGGGCCTTTTACAAAACTTTCCCTGAGTCTACTCGATTGATCCCTATAGGAAATCCACTTTTGGCGTCAAGAAAAGGCTGCCAAATAGAAATATATATATATTTTTCTATAAATGTGTCTGACAGGTGCGTGTGTGCTGTGCTTGCTGACATTATTTCTGTGGAAATTTCATTTCTTTGTCTAAAATGGATTGCAACTTGGAACCCAAATAGGAAGGACCTCTATTTCTTGGCATTTCATGGGAGTCAATATCTGAGCTTAAAAATTAGGGAGGTGTTTGGTTTGTGTTATCAAACAATCATTTTCAGTTTTTAAACAATATTTCACGTATTTTAACACACTTTTTTACCCACATATATTTTCATAAATGTTTTTAAACAACAATTTTCAGTTTTTAAACACACATACCAAACGGCCCCTAGACAATTCCTGTTTTCTTTGTTGGCTGAGTAACTAGAGAATTCCTTGCACACAAGGCACTCTCACAGAAATTGAGATCCTGCTCAATGCTCCTTATATTATAATACTTATATTATAATTACTAAGATCATAAATAAATAAATGAATTGAATTTCATAATCTTCAAATTATCATTTAAATAATAACATTTCACATAAATTAAAATTTACTAAAAAATTAGAGAACAAGTGGAGAGATATTATCTCGTTAGTGCTACTATATCATCTCATAACATAATAAATAAATTTACTATCAATTTCATGAGTTTTTAGGTGGATAGTTGAGGTGCGGACCAAGTTTCTATCTTGAGAAGATACACCCCGTCTATAGAGTTTTTTGGTGTAGTAGACTAGGAATTATGTGTGTGGTCCCAAGGATATAACAAACACAGTCACCCACTTTATATTCTTACAATTTTACACCATTTATAAGATAAGAAACTCTCAACAGTACTTTCTTTACCTAAAAATAAAGTATATAGAAATAAAACTATATCTAAATATATTTTAACAACAAACGATTGAGGAGGGAGTTTTTAGAGCGTAAAGTCTACTGGAAAAATCTGTCCCCCATGCTCATTTGATTATATGTTAATATGTTAAGAACAAGATTTAACAGTATTTATGTGCTATTTTTTAGGTTCCATTTTTAAAATTCTGCAATTTAGATTTTTTCTCATGAGATATAAGTGTATTTTTTAGTTAAATAGTCATATGACTAAATTTTAAGAGAAAAATTTAAGGAACAACACTTAAAATACTGTACTTAACGTAAGTATTGTCTATATGATAATACAAGAGGGGTGAGATAGGGTCATTTTCATTTATTTCATATTACAAATTAATGAATTCAAGTCATAGCTGACTGTGTAGGAACGTACAGACATTATACATTCATGTATGCAGAAATTTTTGACAAAAAGATCCAGCACTATTGGCCTTTTGAGTTTGTGGTCAACACAATTTAAGCCAAGCATTGGAAAGCAATTTACAAAGCTTCGAAATCCGCAAAAGGAAATCGATTTTTGTACTAGAGACATTATTATATTAATTGAATTTTAAATGTATAAAAACGATTTTATCATTTCACTCGAATGATTAATCAAAATTATGATTTCTATAAATATACTCCAACATAATATGAATGGAACTGATTCTTTTTCTTTTTATTTGAGTTTTGAAAATTAGACCCTATAACTCAGTTAGTTAATATATCCTATTGTTTTTAATGGAGACTTTCAGAGTTTAAATTCATCACCCTTTCTTATTGATTATATATATAAGTTTTGAAAATCAAATGTGGTTTATCTTAATTGGGAACTAAAAAGCTTATTCTTATTGTTGTTGTTGTTATCATCAACTGTTAACAGGTTACATAATTGAAGAAATTCAATTCCATTCTCTTAAATATCTTACCTCCTACATAATGATCATAAATCCTTATTCATAGTCATAGAAGGGCCGTGAAGGGTGGAATTACATAACAATTTTTTTTTGTTTTTTATTTGACATTTTATAAAAAAACTGAACCCATTAAAACATAGTCCAACATTGGACAAATAAGATATTAGACACGAGAACAAATTAAAAAGATCATTTTCATCTTTAATATTATTTCTATGCATGCCAAACACTGATCTCAAGAGGTGGAATTGGCATCACTTCGCGGCGGAGAAAAAGGAAAAAAAACTAAAGAATAAAACTTGCACACGAAATTTAGCTTTATGGTAGCAAAGTCAAAAAAGTCGACTCTATTACTATTCAATTGCTCACTAAAATATTTACCTCAAAAAAAAAATCATTTCTCACTAAAATATAGTATTTATATATATATATATATATATATATATATATTAAAAAAAGACTTTATTGCTCACTGTAGTTGATATATATATATATTAAAAAAAGACTTTATTGCTCACTGTAGTTGATAAGTAATCAGAAAATAATATTATTGATGATATAGTCAGCAATAAGCAATTAACCAAACTGACAAAAAGTGTGGAAAATAATCGATGAGGAATGTCTAGTGGGTTTTCAGCAAGAGCCCTGTTTGCAAGTTTATTGTGTTTGTTTTTCCTCAGCTGATTTGACATTGTGAACCAATAATTACTCAACCACAACCTAACTTAATTAGTGGGGTTTCATTTAATAAATGACTGGTTCAAACAAATTGTGGTGGGCCTTTTTGTAATTTTGGACTGGACTGCCTCCTGTCGCGTTATGGCCCAATAGTTCTAGGTAGGAGAGTCAGGATTGACTTGAGCTAACTTGTGAACAAGCTAGGACCCTTTTGTTGAGACCTTAGTCATGTGCCCACATAGAAGATGTTGTCACAAAAATGTTATAGCAAGAGGGTATAATATGATAAAAAGAAGAATATGCTTGCTATCAGCCAAAGACAATGATTAAACCATTCTCTTAGTAAAAGGGGAAAGAACACAGTGATATGAGTACGGCATAAATAGATTAATAACAAAAATAAAAGAAAAGGAAACAATATTAATTTTTGAAAAAAGAAAGAACGGTTAGTTTGCCGTGCTTGGTTTCTTAAGAGATTTACGTCCAGGAAGGGAACCACTCTTCAACGTGGGCAATCTTATGGGGGAAATCCTGCCATAGAAATTGCTCACTTTGAAAGAATGGGTCTAGATGGCTTATCTCCGAATTCTTACTAGAGAGTGGTCTATTGAGAGGGAGAGAAATGAGTAGCATATTGGTGCATGTCTTTACTACACTTCTTGTTTTCTTACTCTCTGTTTTTCCTTTCACTCTCCATTTTTTCTTTTTGATTTCTATGTTACCTCTTTTCTTTCTTTTCTTTTTGCTTCTTTTCTTTCTCACTCTTTCTTACTTATTTCTCTTTGTTATCTCTTGTGCTTGCCCCCCCTTTTCCTCACTGTGCACAGCCAAGGCCCTTTTATACTGCTTGCTGTGATGGGTTTTACTGTTTTACCCCTCAACTACTTTTGTTCGGGTGTGGGTGTCCTTCCCAGACCATTCACTAGTTTGTCAGCTGCCCAGCCATCACCACTTCCCTGTGCTGGCGATGCCATGTTCCATTCCCAGACAAAAGAGTGTTGTTTTGTTATCTTACTCTCTGTGGCATTTCCATCTGGATAAGGGTTGGGCATTCTCTCTTACTAACTCCTATGGCATGCACCTAGTGATTCTAGCTCATCTTTCCCTCTTTTAGGTGGTATGTCATCCCAGCATGATATTTCCTCCAAAAGAGTTAGAGCGGGAACCCCAGAATAGGCTTCCCCCTTCTTCCCACTGCCAGACCATACCCTCTCTTACATCTGACTCATGGCCAACCGCTCCTGTATTGGCTGGGTACAAGTGGGTGGTGCCTGAGCTTTGTGCGTGCTCTACTTTCATGTGAGTCCAGGGCTTGTCTGCTGTTCATGCGTTTGCCATGGCCTGAGGGCTTGTATAGCCTTTGCTGCTCGTTCTGCCATTCATTCTTAACCTCTTGTGGCATGGATGAGTTACTAGGTCTTTGTTCTTTGTATCTTGCTTTCTCCGTGGGCTGGGTTTTGCTTGGGCATGGGCCTTTCCTTCTTCAATCCAACCCTTGTCTTCTTTGTGGGTTGGTTGACACTTCTGCCATGCTGCCTCATTGCCTTTGCCATGTTGTATTTTGGTTTGTGCTTGCTGGGCCTCCTTTGGGCTTGCCGCGCACTTTCCCTTTTACTCAGTTCATGTAGCCTAGTACTACTACTGGGCTTGTTCTCATACTATTTTGGGCTTCCTTGGCCTATTTTATTCATTTGGGCATCCTTGGCCCGCTTCATTCCTTTGGGCATCTTCAGCCTATTCTAATCCTTCATTCCCATGGGTTTTTGCTAAATCTTTCAAGCTTTCCCGACCCAATTACCATATCCTTTACTTTTGGGGTTTATTGGCCTTTTTACCAACCCCATTTACTAATTCTTTCCTTTGGGCTCCTTTGGCCTATTTTTGCTTGATTTCCATTTTTCATAATTTCTATGGGTTTACTACTTCTTTCTTTGGGCTCCCTTGGGCCCGCTTATTTTCTTTGGGGCCTTTTGACTATCTTACAGGCCCATGGACCATTATTCCTGCCATTTGGGTTCAATGGTTTTCTTCTCACTTTGCAAATTCTTCTCCTTTATTGTCTCCCATATTGTTGGGCTTCTTCTTGTTATTGAGTCTTCTTGCCAAAGTGAGCATCAACACAAATCAACAAGGAGAAAGGGAGGGACAATGGAAACCAATTTCTATATTTTAATATTTAAAAGAGCCATTTGAGACCACTTCCTTTGCATTGAGAGTATTGACAAAGGGGCTGAAGTTTAGGTGAATTTTGTGGAGTACTTTAGATTTTCTAATTAAATTTAAAAGTATAGCAGTATTGATTGACTAATACAATATAAATTTTGTTAGTATCTATTACAAAAAGAATTAAATTTAATGTAATTATATGGCTGAGTGCAATTAAAAATTTTAGGATAAATCACCTAAGGAATTGGATCAAAGTTTTGAAAAATTCAAGAAAAAATATTTCATGATATTGTAATTGAATGTGATATTTTGTTTGAAAAATAAGCTATATAAATGTACAATTGAGCCTAAAAGAAAAGTCTTTCAAAAAGTTGCACGTAAATTGCACGTTAAAATTAATTGATAATTGACTAAAATGCAAAATATACCTTCTAAGTTTGACTGAAATTCATTTTAGTCCTATAACTTTACTTTCGTTCAATTGAATCCTCTAAATTTCAAATTTATTTAATTCAGGTCTATTCATCCAATTCTGTTAAAATTTGTCGTTAAGTACTCAATTAACTAATAAAAAAAAATTGAAAAAAAATATTCTCACATAAAAAATCTATAAAATATTTTATTAATTTTATAGATATATTTTTTTTAATGTGAGAAAAATATTTCTAATGGCGACATAAGGATTAAATTGAATAAATTAAAATTTTAGAGGACTCAATTGAATAAAAGTAAAGTTAGAAGACTGAAATGAATTTTAGTCAATTTGTATTTTAGTCTTGATATTTTTAGCTAAAACAAGCTTTTATCTACCTATACTTAAGAACTAAACATTAATATCACTCTTTTAACAACTATTTTAAAAAGCAATAAAAAAATCTTAAATGCAAAAGACCTAACATAGATTTTAAAGTTGAGGTGGTATATAACATGTGTTTTATTAAGAGAGTTTCACTAAAAATCTTGTAACTTAATTGATATATTTGGTATTTCTAACGAAAACATTCAGAATTTAAATCTTCCATCTCCAAACTATCAAATTGTTAAAAAAAAAAAAAAAAAAAATGATGAGGATAATTTTGTGGTTTTAATAAAGTCGTCCATATTAGGCCAAAGCGATGGTCCTAGTGAACTCGCCAGTCTCACTTGCATGTTCATGACCTAACAACAACAGGATAAAGTCGACGGTTCCACTTCAAAGCTGATGGTTGCACCTTGAGGACAACAAACACCTGGACAAGACAACTAGAATATATAGATAGGATATGAAGTTGACAGAGGGAAGCTGAAGAGGATAAGCGAACATTTGACGAGGCTGACATGGCCTCCACGCATAAGCATATAAGGAAATATCTTGTGCCCCACGTTGAACTCTAATAAAGAGAGTCCTATAAGGAAAGGATTTCGTAAGATACGCAAATTAAAGAAGATCTCTCCCACAAGGAAATATCTTTTAAGTCAAGGAACGAATGTCAGCCCCATGTTACTATAAAAACCCTAAGACCCTTATAAACCAAGGTACGCAAAATTCCCCCAGCTCTGACATTCTAGATTTGTGAAAGTTCTCTAACTTAACATTTGGAGGGTCTTTGGTCGGTACCACACCGGTACTCTTCTAGGGTTTTTTGTTTTTTTGTTTTTGTTTTTGTTTTTTTTTTTGTTTCGCAGGTGTTGTCTCGAGCACGTGAGCACTGTGTGGCTTACTGATGATTCTCGACATCATTAGTTGGCGTTGTTTGTGGGAACTTGCGACTTGTAAGCCATAATATTGCTTCCCGAACAAAGAGTTGCATGGTACTTACTCGCTCGATAGCGACCACCAACAATGTTCAAAAAGACGAACCACGCACAATCGCCCTCGAGAGACAGGTTCAAACTCTTGCCGCTACCGTGGAGTGCCTCACCAAGCAAAACCATGATCTGGAAGAGCAGTTGTGCCAAAAGAACGCAAGGCTTAACACTCAGGAGGAAGACTAAGAAGGCACTAGCGCTGAGAGAAGGGACTAAGAAAGGCCGGAAGGTAGCAATGCCCTAAGTAGACCCAAACGACAGGACACGAGCCGTCCATCCATCACAGATATGGCTCCACCTCACATAGTCGTAGAGATGCAGATGATGAAGGAACGAATGGACTTTATAATGAACGCCCTCAAAGGACGGGTGTCTAGCGACCTCGATGACTTGGTCCATCGAACTAATTCGCCATTCACTGTGTCCGTCACTTAGTTCCCCTTTCCACCAAAGTTTCGTATGCCGCAGGTGGAAAGTTACGACTGATACAAGGACCCCTTAGATCACTTGGAGTCTTTCAAGACCCTAATGCACCTTCAAGGGGTGGCAGACGAAATCATGTGTAGGGCCTTCCCCACTACGCTGAAGGGTCCTGCAAGGATTTGGTTCAGTAGGTTGATGCCCAACTCCATTGGTACCTTTAAGGAGTTAAGCGCCTAGTTTGCTTCGCACTTTATCGAGGGGCACAAGTATAAGAAGTCCACTGCGTGCGAGATGAGCATTAAGTAATGGGAGGATGAGACGCTAAGGTTTTACATAACCTGCTTTAACAAAGAGGCACTCTCAATCGATGAGGTTGACGACAAGATACTTGTGGTTGCATTCACGAATGGGCTATGGAAGGGTAAGTTCCTATTTTCTCTATATAAGAATGACCCAAAGACTATGTCAGATGTGCTTTACAGGGTGACTAAGTACATGAACACGGAAGATGCACTTCCGGCTCGAGAAGAGAAGCCCAAGAAGAGGGAAAGACAGGAAGACATATAGCAGGATAGGGGGTGGAAGATGGCTAGGACCGGAGAATGGCGAGAGGACAGGCGCTCCAAGGCCCCCACAGGGAAGTTCACGAGCTTCACCCCGCTGACTGCCCTGATTGACCAAGTCTTGATGCAAATCAAGGATGAAGGAGCCTTGACCTTTCCTAGCAAGCTAAAGGGAGATCCTAATAAGAGGTTTAGAGACAAATACTATCGTTTCCATCATGACCATGGTCATGACATAGCCGATTGCTACGACTTAAAGCAACAAATTGAAGCTCTCATTAGGCAAGGAAAGTTGCAAAGGTTCGTTAGCCAGGAGAGAGTGGATCCACCTCAAGAGTAGGTTCCCCGATGGGACAAAGAGCATCCAAGGCCACCCCTAGGAGATATAAGAATGATTGTGGGAGGCACAGCGGCCTCCGGTTCATCCAAAAAGGGTCGGAAAACTTACCTCAGGATGGTTCAGAATGTCCAGCTAACAAGCTTTGTCCTAAAGATGGCGTGGGTCAATAACGGAAGAAGATGCCCGACGTCTCCACCACCTGCATAACGATGCATTCGTCGTTAGCATACGGATAGGAGACTACAACACACACCGTGTCTTGGTCAATAACGGAAGCTCTGTTGATATCCTTTACTACCTGGCGTTCCAGCAAATAAGGATTGATAGAGAACAACTGGTCCCGATCAACGCCCCACTTGTTGTGTTCGGAGGGACTAAAGTATATCCCCTTGGTGTGGACACGCTGCCAGTTACGGTTGGTGATTATCCTCAGCAAATTACTAAAGACGTTACATTCCTGTTGTTGACTGCTTGTCCGCCTATAATGCCATCCTCGAATGACCTACCCTCAATTCGTGGAAGGCCGTAACTTCGACCTACCACCTAATGATCAAGTTCCCCACTGAATACGGAGTAGGAGAAATATGTGGAGACCAAGTGGCTGCATGCTAGTGTTACATAGTAATGTTGGAAATGGACGTTCACCTACAGACAATAAACATAGAAGAGCAGCGGACAATGGCAGAACCCATTGAAAGGCTTGAAGAGATACTTCTTGACAACTCTAAGCCAGACCGAACAACCAGGATTGGCACCCTCGCCAGCTCGATGGTCCGCCAAGCATTCACAACTTTTCTCAAAGATAACCAGGATGTATTTACCTGGAGACATGAAAATATGCCTGGAATTGACCCTTCGATCATGGTGCACAGGTTGAATGTGTTGCCTTCCTTTCCACCCATTCGTCGGAAGAAGCGGGTGTTTGCCTTAAAATGAGACCGAGCTATAATGGAAGAAGTACGCAAGTTACTAGAGGCAGACTTCATCAGGGAAGTTTACTACCCCGATTGGCTGGCAAAAATTGTGATGGTTAAGAAAGCCAACGGAAAATGGAGGATGTACGTAGATTTCATAGACCTGAACAAAGCATGCCTCAAAGATAGCTACCCCCTCCCACGGGTTGACGTCCTAGTTGACTCTATGGCTTAACACTAGTTATTAAGTTTCATGGACGCTTTTTCAGGTTATAACCAGATCAGAATGGACTAAGTGGATCAGGAGAAAACTTCATTCGTTACCAGCTAGGGCCTCTTCTACTATAAAGTAATGCCATTCGGCCTAAAAAATGTGGGTGCGACATATCAGAGGCTCATGAACAAGATGTTCGCACAGTAGATTGGGAGAAATGTCCAGGTCTACGTTGACAACATGCTGGTAAAAAGCCGAAAGGGAGGACGATCATTTGGAGGATCTTAGGGAAACCTTCGACACCCTTCGTTCTTACAACATGAAGCTCAATCCAGGAAAGTGTGCGTTTGAAGTGATGGCAGGAAAGTTCCTAGAGTTCATGGTGTCTAAGAGAGGTATCAAGGCTAACCCGAACAAGATCCGGGCCATAATGGAAATGACACCCCCTAAAAACGTGAAAGAAGTACAAAGCCTCAACGGCAAGATAGTTGCGCTTAATAGATTCGTGTTAAGAGCAACGGATAAATGTCTGCCTTTCTTCCGCACGTTGAAGAAGTCTTTTGAATGGATGACCGAGTGTCAGCAAGCATTAGAGGATCTAAAGGCCTACATTTCTTCCCCACCACTGCTAAGTCCCTCAAAACTAGGAGAAGAATTGTTCATCTACTTGGCTGTATCCCAGGCCGCCGTCAGTGTGGCCTTGATAAGAGAAGAAAATAAGGTGCAAAAACTTGTATACTACGCCAGCTGGGCACTTCGGTGTGCAGAGGAGAGGTATCCACCGATGGAGAAGCTTGCCTTCGCTTTGATTATAGTAGCCCGTAAGCTTAAGCCATACTTCCAAGCCCACACAATAGTCATCCTAACTGACAAGCCTTTACGGTGAGCAATGAGCAATTCGGAAGCTGTTGGACGAATGACGCTATGAGCAATCGAGCTGAGTGAGTTCGACATACAATACCGCCCATGTACTGCCATTAAGGGGCAGGTGGTCATTGACTTCATCGCAGAGTTCACTAACATGGATGACCAGGGGGCAGAAGAGTATCCTCAGTGGAGTATACACACGGACGGATTGTCAAACAAATAGGTTGGTGAAGTGGGTGTTGTACTTCGTTCTCCAGAAGGGGACGAGATCGAATGTATGATTCGTCTTGACTTCCCTACGACTAATAACGAAGCGGAATATGAAACTCTAGTGGCGGGACTAGATCTCGCTAATGCAATAGGGCTTGCAAGTGTGGTTATTCATTGCGACTCCCAAGTCATTACAAACCAAGTAAATGGTGACTACGATTGTAAGGGCGAGAGGATGAAGAAGTATCTAGAGCAAGTAAAGAGAAGGCTGGACGACTTACAAGCCAAGATTGTTCAGATTCCCAGAGGAAAGAACAAGCAAGTTGACTGCCTTGCAAAGGCCGCATTAGCAGAACACATGATTATCTTCGACAAGGTACTTTCCTTTACTCAGTGTTCACCATTAATAGACCCCATCGACGTGCAAGAGATAGGTTCTAAAAATAATTGGACCACACCATTGGTCTCCTACTTAAAAAACGATGCATTACTTGATGGAAGGGGAACCGCAAGCAAGTTGAAGGTCCAAGCAGCATGATTTGTTTTGATAAAGGACATCTTGTACAAAAGAGAAGTCCATGAAGGGATTTGCGGGAACCACTCGGGGTCGCAGTCGTTGGTGCACAAATTGATTAGAGCTGGATACTAGTAGCCTATTATCTAAAAGGATGCCTAGACTTATGTCAAAGCCTATGACTCAAAACCTATGACAAATGCCAAAGGTTCAGTAACATCATCAAACAATCGACGGAAGAACTCATCCCAATGACAGTCCCATGGCCATTCGCTCAATGGGGACTGGATATTATGGGTTCGTTCCTGATAGCGTTGTGACAACTAAAGTTCCTTATAGTCAGCATAGACTATTTTACCAAATGGATAGAAGCTAAAGCCTTGGCCACCATAATAGAAAAGAACGTGAGAAGCTTCGTCTGGAAAAACATCATTTGCAGGTTTGGGATTCCTAGAGTCTTGGTATCAGATAACGGGAAACAGTTTGACAACGAATCCTTTAGGGATTTTTGCTCATAGTTAGGAATCAAGAACCATTACTCCTTCCCCACCCACCTTCAAGCTAACGGGCAGGTTGAGGTCATGAACCGATCCTTGCTTAGAATCATCAAGACTCGGCTTGAGGGGCCAAAGGGTGTATGGCTAGAAGAGCTGCTAAGCGTACTATGGGCATATAGAACAACGGCCAGAACACCTACAGGAGAGACATCATTTTGATTAGCATATGGAAGCGAGATAGTCATCACAGTAGAGGTTGGACTCATAAGTTATAGGGTGGGCAATCATGATGAAAGAAAGAACAAAGAGGCTTTACATCTACAGCTTGATCTACTAGACGAAGTCAGGGTGACAACTGAACAAAGACTCGCACAATACTAGGACCTCATGGCCAAGCACTACAACTCCCGAGTCAGACACAAAGAATTCAAGGTTGGAGACCTCGTCTTGAGGAAGGTAAGGGTGCCACTAGAGACCCTAACTGGGAGGGACCCTACAGAATCATGTCATGGTAGAGGAAAGACACCTATCACCTGGAGACGCTAAACGGACAGAAGTTGCACCATCCATGGAACACCGAGCATCTTCGAATGTACTACCAGTAGATGATAGCATGAAGAGCAACACTCCTCATTTTCCAATTTATTTTAGTTAATTTTTGCTATAGTGCTTTTTAAGCCCAAAGGGTAGGTCTTTTTCTTTAAAAAATAATTTTTCTACGTATGCATGTATTTATCATAATAAGAGGAGTTTATTCATATATGACTAGCTTATTTATCTGTTTCTACAAAACTACTTTTATCTCGAAGTCCATAAGGGGACAAATTCATTATTAAGCCCACAAGTGGACAAGTTCATCCTATGAGGATGAGTTAATATCATTATTAAGTCCACAAGTGGACATAGTAAAACTACAAAGTCCTTAAGTGGACGAGCCCATTAGTAAGTCCCTAAAGTGGATGATTTTGTTATTAAATCCTTAAATGGACGAGCTCATTACTAAATCCTTAAATGAATGAGCTTATGACTAAATCCTTAAGTGGACAAGCTCATTAGTATGTCCTTATGTGGATGAGCCCATTATTAAGTCCCTAAAGTGGACAAGTTCATTATTAGGTCCCTAAAGTGGGCAAATTCATTACTAAGTCCCTAAGTGGACGAGTTCATTATTAAGTCGCTAAAAGTGGACGAGTTCATTATTAAAGCGAATGAGCTCATTACTAAGTCCTTGAATGGATAAGTTCATTATCGAGTCCCCAAGTGGACGAGTTCATTACTAAGGACGTGCACATTAGTAAGGTCTTAAGAGGATGAGTTCAACCCATTGGGTTGCCTTAAATTTATTCAAGTCCACAAGTAGATGGATTTGTTACAATATCCATAAGCGAACAAGTTCATCCCATGAGAATACTTTTGTGTTCTTTAAGTCCATAAGTGGATGAGGCTATCATAGAGTCTACAAGCCGACGGATTCTTCTTGGTTGGATATTAAATTCTTTAAAGAATAAACACATCCTAACATTGGCACAAGAATGGATGAACATGCGCATAAAAATCAAACACAATTGAAAGCAACGGGTGCAAAATAATAAAAATGTACCATAAATAAAGTAAAATTTTTACAAAGAAGGCCCAAAAACAAAGGGGCATTCAACATTGTCTGAAAGTTAGACTAAATATACAATAAAATTATCATTCAAAAAATAAAAAGCTAAGAGGCTGGCGCGTCCTAAGGGTTGTCATTGTTCTTCGAAGAAGGATATTGGACGTCCTGAGCAAGAGGGTTTTCAACATTTGGTAGTTTAGTGGATGGGATTAGTGGAGTGATGGGAGGGTCTACAGCAGGTTGAGCAAGGACGACACTATCATCTTTTGGATCCTGCTTTGACTGAGTGGATTCATTGGTTTCCTCAAAAATAGTGTCGCCAACAAGAGTTGATGGCAGGGGATCGTCCATGGTGACCTTGGATAAATCCAAGTAAGGGTAGATGAACTTGACCTGTTTAAGGCAATCCTTAAACCCGTCACCATAGTAGACAGTGTAGGAATCAATGAATGGTTGTGAAGCCTTATTCCTTCACAGCGTCAGCTTTGGCCGTCTCTGCCTGCCTAAGAAGGGCTGTTAGCTCTTTTTCTATCGTCACTTTAGCTTCTTGCTCCTTCTTCTTCTGATGACCCTCTCTTCCAGCTTCTCCCTTAGCTCCTTCACCTCCTTATTGAGAGTACGAAGGGCCTTCTTGTATTGCTCTTGCTCGTTGGTCAAGGTCCCGTTGCGCTTATGAAGACGGGCAATCACCCCTTCTTGGGCAATGCTCCTATCTTGCAGCGCCTTCATGAGGACCAGTGCCTACAAATAGAACAATCGTTAGCTATTGAGCAGTGAATAAATAAAAAAGAAAGAAAAAAGGAAGAGATGTACCTGGGCAAGTTCAAAAAGGCCTGACGCCCCTAGCTCCTCCGTCATTTGCTCAGCACAAGGGTCCATGTCCTTATTCTTAATGATTGATTCAATCACCTCAACGGCATAGTCCTTGTGAGTAAGAAGATGACGATCAGGTCCCTGAGTGATGGGTCCTGGTGTTGTCATTAATCCCTTGCTTGCCCTGTGGCTTTGCTTGGGAGGCGACGGCTTCTTAGGGAGCTTATCCCCGGGGGTGACAAACACTTTCTTGGGAGGACGGTTGTCCTTCCCCTCAGCTTTCCTCTTGAGCGCCCCTTTTTTGACGACCTTAGGGGTTGACGAGGATGCCCCCTTCTTCCCTTTCGCCTTCTTTTCTTCTTCTTTCTTGCTCGCAACGGTTGCCCTCACCTGCGCCCCCTGCCTGGTTGCCTCTATTTCGGCAAAGGACAAGTGACGAGTGTTAGACCAAGAGAAGACAAAAAGAAAAACGACGGGAGAAATTAAGTAATACTTATGCCGACGGGAATAAGTATTTAATCTACGAGCTATAGGCGTCAGCTTCGAACCACCACAGTATGCGTGCAGTGTATCGAGGGTGATCAAATCCCTACACTTCTGTTGCTCAAATGAAATTTCAAGGATTCAGTGAATGAAGGCCTCCTGCTCGTCAGTTATGTTCGGACGATTGAAAAAGGAAAACAACAACATTAAAACACTTATCAAGTAAATGGAAAAAGTTAAAGCAAAAATTGACGGTGTTAAACCTAAATCTTTGACAATACCCCAAGTATTGTCAAAACCATGGGGCATTGTAGCCTATTCTTCTGGACGGCATACGTAATCCGTCCCCTGAACGAAGAAGTATCTACCCTTCCAGTTCCTATTAGAGTCGGGCATGTCTGACACGAGCCTTAAACCTTTCTTCCATGCAGCAAAATGGTATATTCCTTGGGACGGGACGATGTGTTGAGGTCTATAGCAATAAAAGAACTTGTCTAACAAAAACTGACGGTTCTCACCACTCAGACGACCCCACAAAATCTCAACCCCTATAAAGATCCTCCAGGAATTTGGAGTAATCTGGTTGACGGATAATCCAGGAAAATTAGCCAACTGATGGTGCAACGCCATTAGTGGCAACCTTAGCCCCGCTGTGAACATAGCGTCGTACATGCCAACGTTCGCAGTCTTCCCTAAGTAGCACTTCTTGAATTTTCCAAGGAGACGGATTGGGATATGGTTAGGAATTTGGTAACGATCCCTTAGATTCTTAAAAATGTTGGCCGTCTATTGACACCCCATTTTGCAGCTCGCATTTAACCTCACATGGAGGGTAAAAGGGTAATTTCACATTGAAAATATGCATCTTGATTCTGATTACTAGATCCTTAATCCAATTTCACCAAAATGATATTGATGTTGTAACGATCAAATCGACTGGTCATAAGCCCTTATCGGACAATCAGATTGAAAGTTATCATCAAATCAAGTTCTAATGGCCAAGATGCACTATCACAAATTGAGTCCGACTATATGTGATTATGAACAATTAATTTCAATTGGTTATAAGTATAATCAATTTGAGAATGATGATGTGTCATAATTTGATTGTTTAGGACTACATTTTATAGTAGGGTTGCACACACCTAATTAACTAGATAATTAAACATTAATTATTCAATGAGTAATTTGTGCAATTATCTTTTAACTATGGTAAATTTGGAACCAATTAAGTTTTAAATGAGAGTGATTGGAGCCATTTAATGTTAATTGGGAGCTAATTTGGGACCTATTAATGTTAACTGCGCTGAAATCATTTTCTAACAAATGACCTCTACTCACCATTTCGTTGATATCTCTCAGAATATTTTGAATCTGTGAATGAGGTTAATTTTTCCAAAAACTAGACATTCGGGGCTTCAATTTGAGCATAAGAATGAGACAATTCCGATCATAACTGAGTTAGATATGATTATTCAAAGTTGGCTCTACAAGCTGTTACAGCAGCTACGGGAAAACTGAATTTTGGCTTGCTCCTCACTTCCACCAATCTTTTCATTTAATGCACCAGATTTCCCCCAAAGCTAAAATAAGATCTAGATTCATGATTCTTTGTCAACCCTCATTAAATGACTTTCCATTCATATTTCCTTCACCACTACTATATAAACCCCCCCTCCTTCATTTTAAAGCATACAAAAACCCCCTATCTTCTCTTCTCTTAAGTTCTAGGAAGTTGAGTAGTCTTGTCATATCTTGGTCTTCTTGAGACTTAAGGTATTGAGTGAGACTCACTCTTACTCTCCTAACTTTTCTTTTCCTCCACCCTTAGAACCTCCCTCAAGAGTCTCCTCCTCCACCATATGGATCTTGCATGAAGGTATAATTCCTTCCCCTAATTGTTTTTTTGTGTTGCCTTGATGAGAGTTTAAGATTAAATCATGATAGTAATTATTTAAATTCCCTTGAATATGTTTGAATGTTCTTAGTTGTTCTTATATGTTTTTCACATGTTCTTGGTTGTTCATCACATGTTCATGCATAACACTAATTTTAATCTTAAATCCACATCAAAAATATGAAAAACATGTTTGTTTAATAATTCTTTCAAATCATTGAATCTAGGATATCACCATCCACACACATTCACTATAATTTATTTTTCAATCCAAATGTAACGCTTAATAAATTGAATTAGGGTTTATCACATGCATACACATTAAATTCAACATGTAAATTGATTAACATATTGGATGATATGATATAAATGTTGGCCACCATAGTCTAGAAGACCGGTTTCACCGGGTAAGGTGGGTGCCTAACACCTTTCCATCTTGTAACATAGCCTTTGAACTTAGATCAAGGGTTGATAGACCAAAGTTTATCCTTGTAATTTTCAATTACTAGATTGTAAGTAGGAAACAAAGCTACGTACTTTATCTTAGATTATATCTAGGACTAAAGCCATGTAATTTTCCTATGCTCAATGTAAATTCAATTGAAAATTAATAGAATGAGGAATTTTTCAATTTTGGTTTTCTTATTTATCCCAATAATTAAATAAATGATGACTCCATTGTAAAACCCTTAATCTAAAGGGGAAAATATAATCAGTCGAACCTCCATTTTGAGAGGTAATAACACGACTCTACCCATTCATGTGGATTTGGCCCAACACCCTATAAAATGGGCTGGGGGTGTGGTCGCTCACACCATCATCATCGACAAGAAGTTATTGATGGTTCACATTTTGGGAAGGATAAATGGACGGGTATGCCCATCCCCTGGGCTTCTAGAACTTCCAACTTCAAGGGTCCTCTGTCAGCATCACCCTTATCCTTGTCATCCTCTTCTCCCTCATCACCTTCATCCTCACCCTCATCTATCTCCTCTTCCTCACCTCCCTCTCCAACACAACTTTCCACTTCCTTGTCAGGAGAATAGGCTAACGTTTCCCTTTTTGACGACCAGGAAAGGCCCTCCTTGGGCTCATGACCTGTTTGGAAGACTTCATCGTAGCTCGCTCCTTCACGGATTGACGACTACTCACTCGTCACTTTTCTAGACATCTATTTACCTACAAGCGATGGAGGTACTCTAAGAACCTAAGTTGACGGCCTCTCTAAAAAAGTTAAACGATCAACTAGAAAAACAAAGATGGAAGATAGGATGAAATAAAATGAAAGGTGACTTACCAAGTAAAGTAGATGGTTTCTTGAAAGGTGACGGTCTCAACAAAAGGACGATAACAAAGGCAATGAGGTCAGCAAGGTGACGTGAGCGAAGTTCTTGGAATGACGAGCTCTCTCTCTAAAGATCAACGATGATGAAATAGGAGAAAATGAGGAAGTGAGATATATATATAGGGTGAAAGGTGCATGGAAGACGAAGCGACACCCTCATCTGCTTAAGCCACGTGTTCAAGCAATTAATAAAGATTGCTCGAGGAATCACCCATAAAGGCCCTCTCTTTTTTCGGATAAACAAAAAACAATAAATAATAAATAGTAAAAAAGAACTACGAATTGAACTCCATAACCCGTTGGCTGAAGCCGACGGGGCTATGGAGTAGGGGGCAGATGATGAGGGTAATTTTGTGGTTTTAATAAAGTCGTTCATATTAGGCCAAAGCGACGGTCCTAGTGAACTTGTTAGCCTCACTTGCACGTTCATGACCCAACAACGATAGGATAAAGTCGACGATTCCACTTCAAAGCTGACGGCTGCACCTTGAGGACAACAAACACATGGACAAGACAACTAGAATATATAGATAGGATATGAAGTTGACAGAGGGACGAAACCGACATGGCCTCCCTTGACCTCCACGTATAAGCATATAAGGAAATATCTTATGCCCCACATTTAACTCTAATCAAGAGAGTCCTATATGGAAAAGATCCCGTAAGATATGCGAATTAAAGAAGATCTCTCCCATAAGGAAAGATCTTCTAAGCCAATAAACGAATGTTGGCCCCATGCTACTATAAAAACCCTAAGACCCTTACAAACCAAGGTATACATAATTCCCCCAGCTCTGACACTCTAGAGTTGTGAAAGTTTTATAACTTAATCTTCGGAGGGTCTCTGACCAGTATCACACCGATACTCTCCTAGGGTTTTCTTTGTTTTTTTTTCGCAGGTGTTGTCTCGAGCAAGTGAGCACTGTGTGGCTCACTGACGATTTTCGACATCATCAAAAATAAAAGTATATCTATTTAAAATGTTATATAAAAATTTCAAAATATTTTGTAATGAAAAATATATTCCTATATCAAAATATAAAGAAAAATATCGAAGTATATCTAAGTCAAAGTAGAGAAGTCGAATCAATAAAACTTCAATTTAAAAAAAAGAAAAAAGAAAAAGAAAAAGAAAACCATCTTCTATATAAAATTTCATTTCACAATACCATGTGATGAAGAAGAAACATATACAGGATTGGTCCGAATTGAAAGTAAGAAACCTATATGATCTGTAAAGGATGACTTGAGGCCTATTTTCAAACACATAAGAGGATTATTAGACAAAGCTCATGTTAAGAAAATAAAAGAGAGTTAAAGGGGCCTTCAAAATTACCCAACTGATAAAAAAATATGCATTTAGTAAAACTCACCATATATATATATTACTTATTAGAACTCACATGAAAATAATAATAATAGTGTTTTAAATTGAGTTTATAATACGTTACATAACTAGAGTACAACTATAAAAGAGCCTCACCTTTGTAGTTGTGGATTGGAGTTATAAATAGTGGACACTAGATACACACAACCAATGTGGGATAAATATCCCAATTTTTTTTTTTTGGAGTAAACAGTAATACTTATTAGAACAAACACGAAAATAATAATAATAATAGTGTTTTAAATCAGGTTTATAATACATTATATAACCAGAGTACAACTATAAAAGGGCTTAACCTTTGTAATTTTAGATTGGGTTATAAACAGCGGACACTAGATACACAACCAATGTGGGATAAACATCCTTATTTTTTTTTTTTTGAGTAAACAGTAATACTTATTAGAACATACACGAAAATAATAATAAGTGTTTTAAATCGGGTTTATAATACATTATATAACTAGAGTACAACTATAAAAGGGCCTAACTTTTGTAGTTGCAGACTGAGGTTATAAACAGCAGACATTAGACACATACAACTAATGTAGGATAAACATCCCTATATATATATTTTTTTAGTAAACCTCAGTCTACAACTACAAAGGTGTTGAGAACCAAAATTTAACAAGAAAGTCAATTCCATGAAAAGTAAGGAAAGATTATGGACCTTAACAAAAGAAGGCCCGATTCATGAAGTTAAAAAGGACAATAAAGGCCCAAGGTCCTAAAAAGAAGGAAAAAGAAAGAAATAATAATAAAAAGAAGAAGAAGAGGAATTAGACTTGGTCAAGCTAGAGGACATGTAGCAAGGATCTTGGTCAGGCCAGTGGATATGTAGTAAGATGAACATCAAGGCTCTAGGACCTTGATGTGTCCTTTTGAAGCCTTGAGAAGAGGACATTAGCTGACATATGGGAAAGCCAAGGTGTATGTTCAGATTTCTAGCAAAAAAAACCATTAAAAATCCAGCAAAATAGGTATTTTCTTTGTAACCCATGGTCCAAGCTCGTGGGATCCCAAGTAGATAGTAAGGGAGAAGTGGTTTGGTCGGTAGGGGAGTGATTTCTGGTGAAAGGAGGATCCGAAGGTTTCCCTTGGTTCATATATTTGCTTGGAATGCATGAACCAATGGAAAACTCAGTTCCCCTATGTGCATGACACCTCCCCACAATTTCCTCTCAATTGTTATTTTTAACTAAAGCTATCATCAAGTACGTTGAGTAGCCCACCCACTCCTTTGATTTTCCAAGAAGGAGTCTTTCATTTATAGCTAAAGCCAAATGCCCCTTTTGAGTTATAATTTCCTAATTAAGCTAAACCTCTGCCCAATGCACTTTTTTAGGTTCCAAAAGACATGGTTTTACCTAGTAGACTAGGGATGTCCTCGCTCGGGGTACTAGACCATGTCTACTATAAAAGGAATACTAAGGCATAGCAGAAAGGGGGGGGGGGGGGGAGGGGGAGAAAAGGGATTCAAAGGGAGCGTTCAGAGGTTTAAAATATATATTCTTAGAGCTTTAAGAGCCCAGCAAGGGAGAGCAGAGAGCCAAGGGGGAGGAATTTGTCCCATATCCTTGAGATCGTTCAAAATACCAATTAGCCTCCAAAGAAACATATGCCAAAACATGTACACATCAGATATCACTCTCTCCCACAAAAATCCTCCTCACTTAACTATCTTGGAAGGCAATGCCCAAGCAAAGCCACTTGGACTTGAGTTCCAAATCCTAAAAGTCTTGTGCAAAAGCACTAAGTCTGTGAGAATTGGGGCCAGGATCCTCGTGGCTGACTCATTCTCATGAAATTCATTTACATGTATGTGTATGCATTAAAATGTATATCTTAATCTAAGAAACTAACAATTATTTGAAGATATGTGTATTGTATAATGTGTTCTTATGCAGGACTTATAAAGGTAAACGGAAAGGACAAAACTTCATTGCATAATAAGCATGGAGAAAGATCGAATAGTTCAGAGAATCAGCATTCTATGATTACAGGCCTAGTACGTCCGGGGTACCACGATAGTATGTCTGGGGTACCAAGTGAAGAAACTCTTTTAAATGTTTACACAATAAAAGATAAGCCTTAATATTCTATTTTAATCTCCTTTTCATTGTGAATATTATGAATAATTATTTTACTTGTTTCGTAAGAGTAAAGGGTCATTTTATGACATTAAAACACTTAAAATGGTATTTAATTGCTTAGGAGGAATCGCATTTTCGTCTTGAGGAGTTTTATGTGACTTGCGCACAACTTGGTTTGTAATCAACCTCATTTAGCTGCGGTGAACCAAGCCCAGTCCACCAAACAACAAATAAAGGGCCCACGATCCTTGTTTCTACTTGGGCCTAGGTATTGTCCTAAAAAAAGAACCCACACATTAAGGCGACTCCATTGGTGACTGGGAAAAAGGAGAGGGAAGAAGCAGTCCCTTCACAAGCATGACTCCAAAATTAGGAAACACCAAAAGAAACGAAAGTTCCTCTTAGTGCATTCAACATCAAGATCCCAAAAGTGCGGGTTCCTTTAAAGAACGTCCCACTGAGGGACTCTATATGAAATTTTGGGGAACTTCCCAACACAAGATAAGTTTTATGTGTAATTATTTTCTCTATTTTACATTTTGAACATAATGGATCATTGCCCCACTCTTTAAAAAAAAAGGGTAAGAGGGGTCATGTAATAATATTTAAACAATCATAACATTATCTCATTGCTAAAAAAAAAAAAAAATGGAGAAGTGAGCAAATAAAAAAAAAGAGATTGATGAAATGAAGATTGTATGAGCTACATAATAAAGCAATTGCCCCACATTTGGGGGCTAATGTATTTTCTTTTTAAAAAAATTTCATGATATTGTTTCATTTCTTTAAAAAGAAAAATAAGAAAGAGAAGTAAGCGAATCAAAGAGGCTTGATGAAATGTAAATTACATAGCAAAGCAATTGCCTCACATTTTGGGGCTAAAGAATTTTGCAGCAACTTGATAATAACATCATATGTCGCAGGTTAGCAAAATGGATGAGTTCCTTGGCTCCAACCATGGATCTAGCAAAAATGGAGTACATCCTTAATTCCAGCAAAGTCTAGGAGATCCTTGACTCCAGGACAGTAAAGCCTGGGAGATCCTTGATCCCAGCAAAGCTAAGGAGATCTTTTATTCCAGCAAGGCTAAGTATATCCTTAATTCTAGTAAAGTTCAGGAGATTCTTGATCTTAGCAAAGCTGAGGAGATCCTTGATTCTAAAGGAGATCTTAGATTCTAGTAAAAAATAATCGAGTAGTTCCTTGGTTCCAGCCACGAATCCAACAAAAATAGAGTAACTCCTTGATTTCAAAGAAGCTGAGTAGTTCCCTGGTTCTAGCCACGGTTCTAGCAAAATGAAGTAGTTCCTTAGTTTCAAAAAAAAAAAAAAAAAATCGAGTTGTTCCTTGATGGAATAGTTTTCTAATTTTAGCAAAGTGGGACAGTTCCTAGGTTCCAACAAAGTTGAAGTACTTCCATGGATCCAGCAAAGTAAAATGGTTATAAAAAATAAATGGAGGCATCAGGAAAATGGATAGAAGTTCCACAATAGCATCAAGAGAAGGTGAATCAAGCATGATTTAACAACGGCCTAATGTCTTGGGGGCTAAAGCCTATTGTGTGGTGGACCTTGAATATATTTTGAAGAAAATCAATAGAAATACTATATTGCAAGTCAACAGCAAAATCAATATTATTGAAAGCTCAACAACCATACGGTGCATCTATCATTTATTGGAGCTCAACAATTAGGGTCACCCATGGAAATAACAAGATTTGGAGGAGATACAGAGACCACTGGAGGACACATACAACTAGCTCGAAGGGCCAACTATGACATCACAAGTATTGCTTGATCCTCTCAACGTACCATTAGTACGTGAAAGAGGGATTGAATAAGAAGCCCACAAAAGTCACTGTCGATCCTAGTCCTTTCATCCAATGCAAAGTAAATTTTGTGGAAAATGTATTTTATGATGAGTTGACTCTAGCTGAAGAATATCCCATTTCTAGGATCCTAGGGGGTTCCCATCCGAAAAGAATTAGAAACTTGGAGGGAAGACAGAATATTGCTTATGAAGGTACGCGGGACCTGAATGTAGCCTATAAGAGGATCCCGGACCTCCATCTTACAGATAGCCCAAGAAGAGATCCTAGAGGAACCTAGGGATATGATGAGTCAGAATACCCCATCTCTAGGATCCTAAGGGGCTCCCATCTTAGAAGGAGGGGAAACTTGGAGGGAAGGCGGAATGTCGCTTATGAAGGTACGTGGGACCTGAATGTAATCTATAAGAGGATCCTGGACCACTATTTTACATGATAGCTTAAGAAGGGATCTCGGAGAAACCTATGGATATGGAAAAGAAGGTGGAGGTGTAACAAGTATAGCTTGCCGTCCATAAAAGGGCATCCGTGAGAAGGAGGTAAACGATTGGGCAAGTGTAATATTGGACGAGTGGGTCATGCGCTAATATGATCGTCCATCCTTCATAAAGGACGGACGAGCATATTGGCTCCCAGCATGAACTGAACTCGTCCTTAGTCATGTCGTCCGTCCTTGACCAAGGACGGACGAGCACATTGAGTTTTCCTTAAACATGCTTCTCGATTTATGCGTAAGGAACAATTTATGATTTTCTGATCCGAAGCCTCTACAATTGTTTATGAAACGCCGGTTCAAGTATCATAACTTCCACAACGGTTATGAATTCCTGAACAAGAAGAACGGTTATATAACCATTCCACGTATGCTATATAAGCATTCACCCGCGCAAAGTTAAGGCATTCAGACACTTATTTTTCCAGAACAAATCTCTCCGCCTGCCGAAAATTACAAGTTTACTAACTTCACCATTGGAGGACCTTTGGCCGGTCCCCACCAGTCCCTTCTGACTTGTTATCTGCTTTCAGGATCAAGCCTCAAGATCATCGGTGTACGAGACTCATCAACCTACTGATTTCTGAGGAAACATCAGAAGGCATAGATCCTACTAAAGGAGAAACTAGAAGAAATGAACTTGGGGGCTAACCCAAGGAAACTGGAGCCTATCCTCATCAGCAGTCAATTATCGATACAAAAAAAGAGAGAAACTGGTGGAGCTATTGAAAAAAAAATATAAAGATTTATTGGCATGGACTCTTCAAATTAAATAAGGCACATCTAAAGGATAAATTTCCTTTGCCTAACATTGATCTCCTCCTAGATTCAACTAAGGCAACAATAATATCAACCATGAAGAGGCATACCACGGTCGAGGAACTCAAGAGCTTCTTGGAAAGAGTTTCTTACATTAGGAAGTTCACACCAAGACCAGCCTTGGTCACTAGTGGACTATCCAAACTATTAAAAAATGAGAATGTTTTCATATGGGGAGCTGAGCAACCAAATGTTTTTCATAAAACTTCAACAAATCATGAGTTATTTGCCTACCTTATGGGTTCTAGTCCATGGCAAAATCATTATTGTTGTATCTGGGACCCCTATCCCAAGCATACAAAGCATTCAAGGATACCGAAATGAGGTATCTTAACATAGAAATGGCGTGTTTGGCGGCCATGCATCTCAACAACTGAATCATTACTTTTCATATCACCAAATCTTATTGGTGATGAGCTCTCATCCAATAAAATCCCTCCTCTATCAACCTTTGTGATCTTGAAGAGTGGCCGAGTGGCTAATATTAATTTCCCAATACAACGTAGGTCTGAAGGATCCCTAGAGTTGTTAAGAGCTAAGCTGTAGTAGACTTACAAGTCCAGTTCCCTGAAGAAGAAGAGTACATATTGAGTGAGAAGATCTCTAGAAAAGTAGTAGTGGTAGAGATCTCAGGAAAGAAATAGACTATAAGGTCTGTGAAGTCAACCTCTAATGAGCATGCCTAGAGGAAGCCTTCCTCTTCCAGGATCCCCGTAAGAGGATCCCCCACCTGAAGAAAACACCATGACAGAATTATCTTGGTGGAGCTCCTTCTAGCCACCAGTTCACCAGTGAGAGCAAACTTAGATGATTCATAAAAGAAGAGTATTCCTATGAAGGATTTGATCATAACCAAGAGAGGATATTTTAGAATATCCTCGGAGAATGAAACAAATCCTTAACCCTTTGAAGAAAAGAAAAGAAAAGAAATCAGTTTAGTGACTCCACTTAAGAATGGGGGGCTACGAAGGAACCTTTTTTGAAGATTGAAAAATTCAATGGCCATGAACAAATTTTCCAAGTGACATGTCCCAGGACTTAGGAAAAGCAAACTTTTCATGTACTTGGCCCAGGACTTGGCCAGAACAGATTTTTTTCCAAGTGACATGGCCTAGGACTTGGAAAGAGCAAACTTTCCATGTACCTGGCCCAGGACTTGGCCTAGAACAAATTTTCTAAATACATGGCTCAGAAATTGGCCAAGAGCAAAAGTTTTGAAGTACGACCAAGAAATTGGTCAAAAGCAAAAGTTTATGGATACAAGCCATAGCACATCCCAATAATGCGTGCAGATTGTAAGTATATCCTAGTAATGGCTACAACCTATAGCACGTACCAGTAATCGGTACAACCTGTAGCACATCTCAGCAATGGATACAAGTCGTAGCATATCCCAATAATGGGTGTAGATTGTAAGTATATCCCAGTAATGGGTATAACCTGTAGCACGTACCAACAATGGGTACAACCCATAGTACGTACCAGTAATGGGTACAAGCTGTAGCACGTACCAGTAATAGGTACAAGCCGTAGCATGTCCCAGCAAAGGGTGCAAATTGTAAACAAGGCCCAACGAGGAGTACAAAGAGAAAGAGCCTCGAGTGGGTATGAAAACCCAAAAGTGGGGGTATAAAGTGCACAAGATTGACCTCTTTTAAAGGAATTGGTTCAAGGGAGCCTAAGGAAGCAAGGAAGGCACTTAAAAAAAAAAAAAATTCTAAGAGTACATCACTCGATGCCGCAAAAGCATGGATACTTTTGCAAATCTCTATACAAAGAGATTAGTCAATGACATGGCAAACCAGCTAGTGACATTTCCCTCCTCCTACAAGTTGCAAACTCACCAAAGGTTTGGAGGTACTTTGATTCAACAAAAGAAAGGTACCATTCCAGTAAGTCCACTCATTAATATCATGTTTGAATATATCAAAACACTGCAAAAAGTTGTGCAAGAGGTATCACCCATGCACTAATACTTTATTCATGTAGATTAAAATGAAAATTCTAATATTTTGGTCTTCTTACTTGACCAATTTTCAAAAATCAAAATTTGGAATTCTTGTGTGGTTGAAATGCTCACATGGTTTCATATACATGAAGTAATTTTTTTTATTGTTATATCTTATTTGGCAATTGGCTTTCCCAGTGCATACACTAGGGGCTAAGATAAGATTAAAAATTTTCCTTAGATATATCTTTCACTTGATAAAATTGAGAAGTCTAGTGCAAACTTTACTATACATAAGTTCAGCCACTGTTATTTTCTTTGGCTCATGAATTATATGGTACATAGCAATTCAACAACAATATATTTGGTGGCATGATATGTGAATAATTTGCTGCAATTTGAAATATTATACAATCTCTCACAATCTGGAAAAAAAAATAAGGCAAAGATCAATAGCATCCACCAGAAGAGTAAGGTCTTTAGCTAAAGCAAGGTGTGGAGATGTTCTTAAGCCTTCTAAGTCATGTCCTCAGGGAAGTTTCTATCTCTTAATACATTTTGAGAAGAGTAGCCAGCCTTGATTAGACTCTAAATCAACATGTTTATATGATTCAATGATTTATGATATCATGGTCCCATTGGTAAGTCACTATTCATGGACTAAAAATCTCATGTGGCAAACATCTTGGTGTTATTCACCTTAGCCATAGCAAGCGTGTACTACAATGCAAAGAATATCTTTGGCAAAGTTCATGGGGGCTTCCCTCATTCAACCTATTTTGTAAAACAAATAAAATTTTGTTGACAAAACAATGCTATCTTATATTGAGATTTAATATGCATTCAACATGATTTTTTGTATGCTACTTTCAAAAAAGCATATCCTAGAATTGCTAGCAAAAACATTAGTTCTAGAAATATACTCTTAGCATCAAATGCAATACCAATATAATTTGGTTATACATATATATATATATATATATATATATATATATATATATATATATGCATATATCATTGTCGTTTGACAAAATTGATTTGTTTGATGGAAAATTGAATACCAATCTATAGCTTAATACTAACATGAAGGTGAATTCTAATCTTTGGCAACATGTTAGTTCATTCCTTGAAGGAAGTGTAGCAATTACTTTGGAGTTTCCTTCAAGAATTATTTGGTCTACACATTGGTTCTACAAACTAGGAAACTATCCAAGAACAATTTATTTTCTCGCGCGTGGGCTATAGGTAACCCACGAGCTCGAGGGTTAATGTTGAAGACCAAAATTTCACAAGAAAGCCCATTCCATGAAAAGTAAGGAAAGACCATGGGCCTTAACAAAAGAAGGCCCAATTCATGAAGTTAAGAAGGACCATGACGGCCCAAAGTCCCAAAAAGAAGGAAAAAGAAAGAAATAAAAAAAAAATGAAGAAGAAGAAGAGGACTTAGACTTGGTCAGGCCAAAGGACATGCAACAAGGATCTCGGTTAGGCCAGAGGATATGTAGCAAGATGAAAATCAAGGCCCTAGGACTTTAATGTGTCCTTTTGAAGCTTTGAGAAGAGGACCTTGGCTGACATATGGGAAAGCCAAGGTGTATGTTTAGATTTTCAGCAAAAAAAGCCATTAAAAATCCAGCAAAACAAGTATTTTCTTTGTAACCCATGATCCAAGACCGTGGGATCCCGAGTGGATAGTAAGGGAGAAGTAGTTTAGTTAGTAGGAGAGTGATTTTTTGTGAAAGGAGGATCCTGAAGGTTTCCTTTAGCTCATATATTTGCTTGGAATGCATGAACCAATGGAAAACTCAGTTCCCTTATGTGCATGACACCTCCCTACAATTTCCTCTCAATTGTCATTTTCAACTAAAGTTGTCATCAAGTACATTGAGCAGCCCACCCACTTTTTTGACTTTCCAAGAAGGAATCTTTCATTTATAGCTAAAGCTAAAATGCCCATTTTGAGTTATAATTGCCAAATTAAGCTAAACCTCTGCCCATGCACTTTTTTAGGTTCCAGAGGACATGGTTTTACCCAGCAGACTAGGGACTTCCTCGCCCGGAGTACCAGACCATGTCCACTATAAAAGGAACATTAAGTGTAGAAACTCAGTTTTGCACCCATGATTTAGTCAAGGAGAATGACTTGAATAACCAATCCATGTACCCCAAAAATCATAATTGCATTACATGCACCAATTTGTTCTTGCATTACATGCATCATTTTGTCTTTGCATTACATGCATTAATTCATTCATTGCATATCATAAAAATGATCTTGAGATTCTAACGGTTGCAGTGGTGTTTCCGGTTATCAAATCGAACTATCGAATTGAAAGATATCGCATGATCAAGTTTGCACGGTCAACATGCTTTGTGTCTAGGTATAATCGACCACACATGATTGATTTAAATTAATTCTGATTGGTTAAATAATTAAAATTAATTAAATAATTTTGTGATTGGTTGATAATTAGTGTTTAAAATAGGGATGCATGCATGGGAATAAAAGGGATGATTGGATAATATTAAAATTGTGAATAATCTGAAATTTATCAAGATTTATTTTAGGGTATTTATCTATAAGATAATTGTCCTTAAATATCTTGAATTATCCAAAAAAGAGATGAAAAATCATAAGCGGAGGATGAAAACGCGTCTAAGTACAAGGACTGGCCAAAAAACCCTAGAAGAGGAGTCCAAATGGCACCCGAACATGAAAGTGCATTCAGAGCCATAGGGCCAATTCAGCACTTTTGGAGTGCCGAATAGCACTCTAAAAGGGCCGAATTTCCCTGATGTGGGCTTTGGCCTAACGGCCTTCGGGTGATGATTATGCATACCCTTTTCGATCTTTTTGCAAAAAGGATGCGTTCGGATTCAAACCCTAATTGTCTATATCTATTTTTTAGAACTTCTAGCCTATATAAATAGAGTTTGAACCTCATAATTCAACACCTTTTTTTTATGCTCTGAGAGGCATACGTTTTGGAGACTCACAAATTGCTGAGATTAATTGATCCTCTCTGAGATTTGTTAGAAGAATTAGGGTTTTTAGGTTTCAAAGATAGCTGAATAAGTTTCTTTCAACCCTAAAACGTCCTCTCAAGTAGAAGAGTGCTCATGCAAGAGGTTGCTTTCTACCCCTTTTGTTCTTATGTTCTTTCATCATGATGATGCATGCTTTCTTGTTTTAAATGTCCATGTTCTAATTGTTAATTCAGATTATCAAAATATATTCTTGATTCTTTTATCATTACTATAATCTGTTTCTTAGTTTTAGAGATTTGCATGTACAAAATTGATTTAAAAAAAATAAAAAAATAAAACGAGTCTACATCTTTCTCAGATGTAGATCTAAGTTTTTCATCAAAATAAAACGGATCTACATCTTTCTTAGATGTAGATCTAAGTTTTTTCATCAAAATGAAATGGATCTACATCTTTTTTAGATGTAGATCTGAGATTTTCATCAAAATAAAATTGATCTACATTTTTTTAGATGTAGATCTGAATTTTTCTTAAAATAAAGAACGGATTTTGTATCTTCTTTAGATACAAATCTGATTTTTTAATGCATGCAGATTTTTGAAATAAAGAAAGAGACCATGAATTGTTGTTTTGTTTGAGTCATGTAACATGAAATTATGTTGTGAATGAGATCCTCTTCATAAAAAATGTCTTTTTCAAATATAGAAACATATTTGATTTTTCTGTTACATAAAAAACCATTTTTTTATCATCATCAAAACAAATTTGATCTTTTACAAAACTCAAAACCACTTTTTTTTCTCTTAAAAAACAGATTTGAATTTTTTAACAAACCAAAAGACTGTGTTTTATTAATAAAAACAGATCTAAATTTTTATCTACAAAAATCACTTTTTTTAAAAAAAAAAAAATCTCACAAAACAGATTTGGTATTTTGAGAAACCAAAATCAATTTTTTTAATCACCAAAACAGATTTGAATTTTTTAAAAACAAAAGAAGATATTTCATTCATAAATAAATTTGTGTAATTTAATTTTTATTTCACATGTTCAACATATCATTCATGACATGCATAACATAGTACATTGGTTACAAGAGTCTAGAAGACTAGATTTTGTCTGGGCGGAATGGGTGTTTAACATCTTCCCATTCTGTAACCTAGCCTCCGAATTTAGGTTTTTGGCTAAGTAGATCTAGTATTGTCTTTATTTGTTTTGGGTAGAATGTAACTAGGACAAAAGCCATGTAAATATTTGTAGATTGTAACTAGGACCCAAAGTTATGCAACTTTTCAGTTTTCCAAATATGTAATATTTATTCAATCAATGAAGAGAACAATTCAGTCATGTATTTGTATATATTTAGTTTTTCTCATTTTTTGTATAAAAAATAAGTGGCGACTCCATACCATTTACGCAAAAAGAGAGGTGCCTTAAAGGGTAACTGAATCTCCTTTTTTGAAGGACGCTTTTGTCGAGGTCTCTCACCCTAAGGCATAGCAAAAAGGGGGGGGGGGGGGGGAGGAAGAAAGGGGATTCAGAGGGAGAGTTCAGAGATTCAAAAGATATATTCTTAGAGCTTTAAGAGCCCAGCAAGGGAGAGAAGAGAGCCAAGGGGGAGGAATTTGTCCTATATCCTTGAGATCTTTCAAAATACCACTTAGCCTCCAAAGAAACATATGCCAAAACATGCACACATTAGATATCACTTTTTCCCACAAAAATCCTCCTCACCTAACTATCTTGGAAGGCAATGCCCAAGCAAAGCCACTTGGACTTGAGTTTCAAATCACACAAGTCTTGTGCAAAAGCACTAAGTCTGTGAGAATTGGGGCTAGGATCCTTGTGGCTGACTCATTCTCATGAAATTCATTTACATATATGTATATGCATTAAAATGTATATCTTAATCTAGCAAACTAACAATTATTTGAAGATATATGTATTGTATAGTGTGTTCTTATGCAGGACCTATAGAGGTAAAGGGAAATGACAAAACTCCATTGCATAATAAGCATGAAGAAAGATCGTATAGTTCAGAGAATCAACATCCTGAGATTATAGGCCTAGTACGTCCGGGGTACAACGATAGTACGTCCAAGGTACCAAGGGAAGGAACTCTTTTAAATGTTTACACAATAAAAGATAAGTCTTAAATATTCTATTTTAATCTCTTTCTCATTGTGAATATTATGAATAATTATTTTACTTGTTTCGTAAGAGTAAAGGGTCATTTTATGACATTAAAATACTTATAATGGTATTTTATTGCTTAGGAGGAATCGCATCTTCGTCTTGAGGAGTTTTATGTAACTTGCGCATAACTTGGTTTGTAATAAGCCCTATTTAGCTGTGGTGAACCAAGCCCAGTCCACCAAACAACAAGTAAAGGGCCCAGGATCATTGTTTCTACTTGGGCCTGGGTATTATCCCAAAAAAAGACCCACACAAAATATTAGGCCATTTTGTAGTTGTATTATGGTTTTGTAATGTATTATAAACCCGGTTTAAAACACTATTATTATTATTTTCGTGTGTGTTCTAATAAGTATTATTATTTATTAAAAAAAAAAAAAAAAAAGAGAATAGGGATGTTTATCCCATATTAGTTGTGTGTGTCTAGTGTTCGCTGTTTATAACTCCAATTTACAATTACAAAGGTTAGACTATTTTGTAGTTGTATTTTGATTATGTAATGTATTATAAACTCGGTTTAAAACACTATTATTATTATTTTCGTGTGTTTTCTAATAAGTATTACTCACCATATATGATTGCCTTCACTTTTTCTCATATCGTATGCTACCAATTACCAAACTATATTTCTTCTCAAAGAATTTTTCTTTATTGAAATATAATTTTAAACCTCATAATTTAAGGATGATTTCAAATTAAATCTAACATTTTAAAGAGTTTTTAATCAAACTCTATACTTTTAAAAAGTTTTCAATTCATATCATCAACCCATTAGACATGATATGATGATAATATTAATAAAAAAATGCTTAAGCGAAACGACATCGATTGACTTGGAGTGAAATAATGTTAATACACCATCAATATATATATGTTAAAATAATCAATTAATCAAACGATGTTGTTTTATTTAAATTTTTAAACTTTTCCAGAGTAATTTTTTCCCATGTAAATAGTAACCGAATGAGATTAGTCAATGGGCTTCAAAGGGAAGGAGCCGGTCTGAAGTTACTCAAAAATGTTAGGAGCCCAGCGGGACCCAAAAAGGAACAATATGACGATACATACAAAGCCCAAACTAAACTAGCCTTGCTATTGGGGCTAATGCAACAATCTAGAATCCATAATGCATTAAACCAGACCCATCTCTCTCTCTCTCTCTCCTTACTTTTTTTTTTAATTTTTTAATTTTTACTTCACGATGATTGGTCTTTTATCATTGGATCACTCAAGAAACTAATTGATTTTTACGATAAGCAGTTGACTGGTGAACTTATTTATTATTATTTTTTAATAGTTAGAAATATATACATTTTATGTTGTTAACCCTGCCATTCGAACCTCTCCCCCTTAAACTCTCTATCACTCGTGCATGAAGATGTGTTAATTAAACTACAGGTCTCTTTACATGATTGGTGAACTCTAATCAAATAAATGAATATTTAATTATTTTTTTTCCGTGTGATTGATAATACACGAGTTTATAAATATTATGTGACAAAATTAGTTTTAAAATGTTATGCAATAAAATTTGTAATATGCTAGCGGATAACTAAAAAATATGCACCCCACCAAAGTGCTAAAGAGATCATATGATAGCAACTTCATCACAGCCTCACGGGCACTTGGTGGCATTCCATTACTCTTCTTTAGCAAAACCGTAGAAGTATGAAAATATTAGTTATTGAATATATACTATTGTTGGAATTTATTTTGCTTTGATTTTTTACTTTTGGTAAAAAAAGGAATATTATGTATTAGATAGTTATAAGTCTATTACAATATATCACTGCACACTATTAGTGTATTGGTCACTCCACAAATATAAGTGCTTATGAGGTGTGGGGGGTAAGGGTCAGGGTTTAAGTTTCCAGGAGGGAGCTTCACATACATACACACTTAAATTAAGTTAGAGTAGAAATTCTGTCTTGTATATATATATATATATATATATATATATATATATATATATATATATATATAAAAGTCTATTACAATATACACCCTCCTTATCAAGCATTATAAGATTCCTTGCCACAAGTAGTTGATTTTCAAACAAAACATAGCTATAATCACTAGAACTATCAAATATTGTCAATGCATCTACATACTGATTTGTTTCTTGATAAATATGATTAATTCGCATATTAGGGAGGATCCTCTAAAAGTCCAATTAAAATTAAAAAGAAAAAGAAAAAGAAAAGTGGGCATGGCCACGAGAGCAATACTCTATACTTTGCTAACTTACAAACTACAAATATGGACCAATTGATAAACTTCAACCTTTAGCCCTATTAGCTTTCACCACCTTAGTGGTCTGTTTGGATTGAAGGGAATGGAAGAGAGAGTATAGTAGATTTGATCCAAAATTAACTTATTTTTAGTTAACTCTACTTTACTCACATCCACTCACTCTCCTTCCCTCTTCCATCTAAATAGGCCCTAAGCTCTTCAATCAAGGTTGTCAAACTTTCATGAGAGGATCCACCTTCCTCAATAGCTCTCTTAGCCTTCTCACCTAGCTCTTGAGCCCGTTTCCTCATCTCCATCGACTCATCATAACTGTCCATCAATCTCCTCACAGCTTTCTCTATTTTCTCCCTTCCAACCAAATTCTTCCCAACATCAACCCACAAGTTCCAATCCAGTACACCCACCTCCACCCCAAACCGGTACACTTGCACGATCAACTTCTCATTGTAAAAATGCTCAAACATAAAATGGTCATGTGATCAAATAAATTCCTACACTGACCGCTTTGATCATAGAATTCCCTCCACAATGCGTTAAGAACCCTCCAATCGAAGGGTGGTCTAAGATCAATATCTGTGAGGTCCACCTTCTCACAATCATACCCAAATTTTCTTCATTCATTTTTTCCTCAAACCCTTTAGGTAATCATTTTTCCTTATCGTTATCGTCCTCCTTATCTTTCCCAAGAAGCACTTAAATAAAGGCCAAAATGGCCCAATACCACAATTTTTGGAAATTTTTAGCAAGAAAACACTGTTTCGGAAATAAATAGCAAAGTACTACTTTTTCTAGAACTCGAGTTTCAGAAACTCGAGTTCCTCATTAGTTTTCCACCGTGGCACTGCTGAGTTGGATTTGTGCGATTAAAAAAATTTTGCGGTACTCGAGCTTGGTAAACTCGAGTACTATTTACATAGTACTCGAGTCTACTAGGCTCGAGTACCTTTTTTTAAAAAAAAAAAAAAAAAATTTACACAGTACTCGAGTTTACCAAACTCGAGTACTGTGTAAATTTTTTTTTTTTTCTTGTTTGGGGATAATAAAAAAATAAACATAAAGATAAAAATAAGTAGCTTTTTTACGTTTTTATTTATTTAAATAGAGGCATTGTAAAATATAGAGATTTTAATTTCGAAATATGAATTTAATTTCTACATTAATTAAAACTAGTGTATGACCCGCACAATGTGCGGGTTAATTAGTTTTATTTATTTATTTTGCATTAGGATATTCTTATTTGTTATTTATGGTAAAATAAATAAAACTCTCTAATTTATAGGTATGGTATCTTAAAATTTTAAAGAAGCTCTATTAATATAGTATTACAATTTTCACTTATTTTATGAAGCTAACAAAATGAAAATGAAGCGACGATAATTATTTTAGAATACCTGTCATCACTCACTTGAAGTGTCAATGCTAGGTTTGTAATGCCCTTGATAATAACAGCCTTCAATCTTCTATATGATCCAATCCTTAATACATATTGGGCTACACCTCACCCACATAAGTAATAACCACTAACACTACAAAAAAAGAGTCTACTAGCGAGGGTAAAATGCCCTCGCAAAAATTCAAATATCGTCGCAAAAGGCTATTAGCGAGGGCATGTGGCCCTCGAAGGCCGTCGTATTTGCTCTTGTTATTAAAAGAGATTTTGCGACCATGCCTTCGCAAATAGATAATTTACGAGGGCAATTTACTGTCGTTACAGAACAAATTTGCCTTCACAAATATATTACCAAACGATGAGAAAAGTCGATGACTTATTTTTAGCGAAAGAGAGTAGTCGTCGTTAACAACCATTTGTGAGGACATTTATACTCTCACAATTAGTTATTTGTGAATTTCAAATTAACGACATACTTTTTAGAGACAAATAATGTCATCGCTAAAATTTATTTATGAGGGCTTTTAACCCCTCGCAATTAGTTAGGAATAATAGTGACGACATTAAACTATCTAAATGCTTTTTCATATTTAAACAAAACAAAACAAAACAAAATGGATCTCCAACAACTACAAAATGGAATTGGGGAACTAAAAAGTCTGGGAGTATTTAAGATGCAGTAGATTGCTTCAAATATGAAATGAGGTAAGCCTGATCCTGTGGCTTCTTTAGCCCGGGGAATACCATCTTAGTCCTAAGAATGTACTGCACAAACAAAAACAAAAAACAAAAAACAAAAAACAAAAGAGTGCAATGCTTGATTTTTTAAATCCTGAAGACATGAAAGGCACAACGTTTCGCTTTTTATTCCATGCTTTTGACTGGTAGCGTGGCAGATTTTTAAGTGGGATTTTTTCCTACATGTCACAACCTCCTCCTTAATTGCAGGGCAAGGTTTCTGCTATTATATATAGTAGCTAGTCGCTAACTCGGGATTATATAACTCTATCTAGTCATAGTTGGTTGGGCATTGAGTTCTAGGAGTTTTACCATTTGAATAGAGCTAACCAGACCCTGGAGGTAAAATTTGAGTTGGTATATGGCAAGATAATTCTTTGCCAAAAGCACATAGTTAGAGAAATACCATACCATATCATAAGCTTTTTAGAATCCTGCAGGCAAATCCATCATTGTTCGCTCTCTTTTTTGCATAAATTATTTTCTGTTCACTATTTAAAAAATTGTTCACTGTTTTCTCATAAAACACCTAGTGAAATCGTGTTTTCTAAATTTAAACGCCAAATCTGAATGTTTTTTCATGTTTAAATTTCACAATAATCGAATTTGTTTTTTTGCATTGATAAAATCGGTTTCTATGTTAATAAAATTTGCTCTCTACACATCATGTTTACTGTATATTCGAATTTGCTTACTGCATTCATAAAATCTGTTTTTTGCATTAAGTAAAATTGTTTTCTGCATAAAAGGTTTTTAGCATTGGCGCAATTATTGCACTTAAATGTTTTTTGTGTTTTTTTTTAAATATGTAACCATATGAATAATGGACAAACTCCATGAAAGAAAAATGAATGATTTGTATAAATCACCAAATGGTAAATGCCTCGAAAAATTCAAATTTGTAAAAAAGTTTGAAATAGTTGAATGTAGAACTGTTCACTAAGTAAAACTATTTTCTGCATTAAGTAAAACTGTTCATTGTTTTCTCTTGAAAATTGTTCACTATTTTCTACATAAACTATTTCTAGTATTCTACATAAAATTATTTTTTGTTCAGCATTATTTAAAAAATTGTTCACTCTCTTTTCTTCATAAATTATTCTCTGTTCATTGTTTAAAAAATTGTTCGCTGCTTTCTCATAAAACACTTAGTGAAATCATGTTTTCTAAATTTCAAAGGCAAATCTGAATGCTTTTTCATATTTAAATTTCACAATAATCGAATTTGTTTTTCTGCATTGATAAAATCTGTTTCTACGTTAATAAAATTTGCTCTCTACACATCATGTTTACTGTATATTCAAATTTGCTTATTGCATTCATAAAATCTGTTTTTTGTATTAAGTAAAACTGTTCACTGTTTTCTGCATAAACGGTTTTTAGCATTGGCGTAATTATTGCACTTAAATGGTTTTTGTGTTTTTTTAAATATGTAACCATATGAATAATGGACAAACTCCATGAAAGAAAAATGAATGATTTGTATAAATCACCTAATGGTAAATGTCTCGAAAAATTGGAATTTGTAAAAAAGTTCGAATTAGTTGAATGTTGAAATTCTAGAAAAATTGATGGAAAATCAATGAACGTACCAAATCGTGAAGGTGTACATAAGATGTACAGATAGTCTAGACTTGTTGAGAAATTTGATTTTGTTGAAAGTACAAAATAATGAAAATTCAATGGAAAAGTATGTACGTCAGATGTACATACTGTGAAAACTCAAGGGAAAATTGTGTATATTAGATGTACAGATAGTACGAATTTGTTGAAAAATTTGAATTCGTTGATTGTGTAAAATCATGAAAATTCAAATGAAAATTGAAGAACATAACAAATTGAGTAAACTTAATGAAAAATTAATTACATTAGATGTACAGATCATCCAAATTTGTTTCCAAATTTAAAGTCGTCAAATGTACAAAATCATGAAAATTCAATTTAAAACTATGTACTAATGTACTAATCATCCTGATTTGATGAAAATTTCAAAATTGTTGAACATACAAAATCGTGAAATCTTAATGGAAAATCAAAATTGTTGAATGTACCAAATTGTGAAAATTCAATGGAAAGTTGTGTATATTAGATGTACAAAAATTCTGGACTTGTTGAGAAATTTGATTTCATTGAAAGTACGAAATCGTGAAAATTCAAGAGAAAATTGTGTACATTAGATGTACAGATCATTCGAATTTGAAAAAAACAAAATTTAGATGTACAGATCGTTCGAATTTGTTGATTGTATAAAATCTTGAAAGTACAAAACGTGTAGACATTAACAACAACGTCGAATGTTCGTAGGTAGAAATTTTTGGAAATCATCATTACTTGAATCTGAGAAGTCTGAAATATCTCTTTCATCATCTAACGCAGAAACTTCATTAATAGACTTGAATATACAGTTAATATGATGTGCAGAGAGAAAATTTTATTAATGTAGAAACAGATTTTATCAATGCAGAAAAATATATTCGATTATTGTGAAATTTAATCATGAAAAAGCATTCAGATTTGGCGTTTGAATTTAGAAAACACGATTTCACTAGGTGTTTTATGAGAAAACAGTGAACAATTTTTTAAATAGTGAACATAAAATAATTTATGCAAAAAAGATAGCGAACAATTTCTAAAATAATGCTGAACATAAAATAATTTTATGCAAAATCGTAAAAATTGTTTATACAGAAAACAATGAACAATTTTTATGAGAAAACAATGAACAATTTTAATTAATGTAGAAATTAAATTCATATTTTGAAATTAAAATCTCTATATTTTACAATACTTCTATTTAAATAAATAAAAACATTAAAAAAAAAAAAGGAAACATATTTTTCATCAAATCAGGATGATTAGTACATTAGTACATAGTTTTAAATTGAATTTTCACGATTTTGTACATTTGATGACTTCAAATTTGGAAACAAATTTGGATGATCTGTACATCTAATGTAATTAATTTTCCATTAAGTTTACTCAATTTGTTATGTTCTTCAATTTTCATTTGAATTTTCACGATTTTACACAATCAACGAATTCAAATTTTTCAACAAATTCGTAGTATCTGTACATCTAATATACACAAATTTTCCTTGAGTTTTCACAGTTTTGTACATTCAACGAATTCAAATTTCTAAACAAATTCATACGATTTATACATTTAACGTACATACTTTTCCATTGAATTTTCATTATTTTGTACTTTCAATAAAATCAAATTTCTCAACAAGTCTAGACTATCTGTACATCTTATGTACACCTTCACGATTTGGTACGTTCATTGATTTTCCATCGATTTTTCTAGAATTTCTACATTCAACTATTTCGAACTTTTTTACAAATTCGAATTTTTCGAGGAATTTACCATTGGGTGATTTATACAAATCATTCATTTTTCTTTCATGGAGTTTGTCCATTATTCATATGGTTGCATATTTAAAAAAACACAAAAACCATTTAAGTGCAATAATTGCGCCAATGCTAAAAACCTTTTATGCAGAAAACAGTGAACAATGTTTATGAGAAAACAGCAAACAGTTTTACTTAATGCAAAAAACAGATTTTATGAATGCAGTAAGCAAATTCGAATATATAGTAAACATGATGTGTAGAGAGCAAATTTTATTAACATAGAAACCGATTTTATCAATGCAGAAAAACAAATTCGATTATTGTGAAATTTAAACATGAAAAAACATTCAGATTTGGCGTTTAAATTTAGAAAACACGATTTCACTAGGTGTTTTATGAGAAAACAGGGAATAATTTTTTAAATAGTGAATAGAAAATAATTTAAGTAAAAAAGAGAGCGAACAATGATGGTTTTGCCTACTAGATTCCAAAAAGCTTATGATATGGTATGGTATTTCTCTAACTATGTGCTTTTGGCAAAGAATTATCTTGCTATATACCAACTCAAATTTTACCTCCAGGGTCTGGTTAGCTTCATAAAGTAAGTGAAAATTGTAATACCATATTAATAGAGCTTCTTTAAAATTTTAAGATACCATACCTATAAATTAGAGAGTTTTATTTATTTTACCATAAATAATAGATAAGAGTATCCTAATTTAAAATAAATAAATAAAACTAATTAACCCGCACATTGTGCGGGTCATACACTAGTTTTAATTAATGTAGAAATTAAATTCATATTTCGAAATTAAAATCTCTATATTTTACAATGCCTCTATTTAAATAAATAAAAACATAAAAAAGCTACTTATTTTTATCTTTATGTTTATTTTTTGATTATCCCCAAACAAGAAAAAAAAAAAATTACATAGTACTCGAGTTTACCTTTATGTTTATTTTTTGATTATCCCCAAACAAGAAAAAAAAAAAATTTACACAGTACTCGAGTTTGGTAAACTCGAGTAATGTGTAAATTTTTTTAAAAAAAAAAAAAAAAAAAAAGGTACTCGAGCCTAGTAGACTCGAGTACTGTGTAAATAGTACTCGAGTTTACCAAGCTCGAGTACCGCAAAATTTTTTTTAATCGCACAAATCCAACTCAGTAGTGCCACGGTGGAAAACTAATGAGGAACTCGAGTTTCTGAAACTCAAGTTCTAGAAAAAATGGTACTTTGCTATTTATTTCCGAAACAGTTTTTTCTTGCTAAAAATTTCCAAAAATTGTGGTATTGGGCCATTTTGGCCCTCAAATAAAAGGGTAGCCCGAGGACCCAATCCCACATGCTATCTCATAGAGCAGCATATCAGGGAATCAACACGCACTACCAAAACAAATATAAAGCATTGAAGGATTTGAGTACCTTGGAGTCGAGCCAACTGAGACACACGTGCTGGTCCACCACAGTATCGTGACCCCTACGTACCTTATCTTGAACGTTCCTATGAATAATCGAAGTGGGTCCAACATGCCAAACCTTGTGTCCCATGACCATGATGTTCTTGTAATGCTAAGTGTAATCCGAGTCAAACTCAGCGATATTGTTGACCACCACACCCAAGCTCTTCAACTCAGCCTCTCTCCACTGTTCCATCACCTTGGTATACTCGTTTGGGGTTAGTACATAGTCAGGATTCAGGAAGCTGAGCCCGGATCATGGTGAATTGGTGATCGGGTGGGGTAGACCCGGAACCACGAAATGCTCCGAATCAGAATTTACTTGAGGTGAGGAGCGTTTGGTCCTCTGATGGATTCTTTCAAGTTTCAATCTTTCATGCACACGGCGAAGATACAAGTGGCATGGAAAACGAGTCTCGGTATTTTGAGACGGTTGGCGAGGTCGGTGGTCCAAGGATAGAACATGTCAGCGATAAGGCAATCGGGTCGGTTGTGCAAGGTCTTCCCATTTAGCTTGGGACCAGTGGCGATGAGGTGATTCAACGGCTTAAAGGCGGTTCAACGGCTTAAAGGCGAATTTCGTGGATTCGTATAGGCAGTTCACGCAGGCCTTCGGCTCTCGTTTCGTTACAAACAGTAGAGCCCCTCGACCCTTGAGTGCGTTGCTGTCATTATCCATGTGTGACGGAGAAACCTTGAAGGCCTACTCGGGCAGATATTGGGAGATGTATAACGAAATGAATGGCAACTTTGACGATATCGCCATTAACACCTTCAAGAACAGCCTCCCATCCGAGCACGGCTTGAGGAAGTCTCTGACTGGTAAGCTTGCCACCAGTGTGCGCCAACTGATGGATCGGATCGACAGGTATAAGCGGGTAGAGGAAGACCAGCTGCAAGGGAAGGGAAAGGAGAGGTTATCTCTCAGGAGATGAGGGATTTCAGGTCGAACAGATATAACAGCAACCACTCGAGAAGAGATTTTGTAGGGCAGTCTGGAGCAACCAATGCACAGACTGTCAGTGCTGTGTTCCGAGAACCAGTACATCGAGTGTTGGAGAAAATCAAGAACGAACCATACTTTAAGTGGTCAAATAAGATGGCGGGGGAATCCACGAGGCACAATCAAAACTTTTATTGCCAATACCACCAGGACCATGGAGGACTGCAGGAACCTCTGGAATTACTTGGATCAGCTGGTCCGAGAGGAAAGCTAAAGCGCTTTCTGCACCATTCCAGTGGTCATCAAAGCCAAGCTCGTCAAGAACCACAGAGAGACGCTGCCCTGAGGCCACCAGTGGGGATGATCAATGTAATCCTGGCTGCACTAGGAAGAACTGGCACGCACCCTTCATGAGTGCTATTTGTGGCCCAACTGCCTGCCGAGGAGCCCTAGCCAGAGCTGAAGAGGGCCAAAATGAATTTTCATTCAACCTTGAGTTTTTCAGAGGAAGACAAGATTGGAACCACCTAGCCCCATGACGACGTGCTGTTGATCACTCTCAGAATAGGAGACTACGATGTGAAAAGAGTGATGGTGGATGGTGGCAGTGCTACCGAGGTTATGTACCCTGACCTCTATAAGGGGCTGAATTTGAAACTGGAAGATTTAACGCCCTACAACTCTCCTTTGATGAGCTTTGATGGAAAACTAGTTATTCCAAAGGGCATGATCAGGTTACCCATCCAGACCGGCCCAGAGATAGTGGAGGTGAACTTTATCATGGTGGACACCTACTCTCCATATACAGCCATTGTCGACAGGCCTTGGCTCCATACTTTGGGGGCTATTGCCTCCTCTTTGCACCAGAAGGTGAAATTCCCGCCAGGGGACTAGGTCCTCAAAATTCGTGGTTGCCAATCCACAGCAAGGCAATGTGTAGTGGCCACCATTTCGCATCGGCTTGACGCTGAGTCCTTGGTCTCTCCTGAAAGGGACTTATAGCAGTCAAAGGCCTCGGTGTCGCCCCCTGATACAGCAGCCGAGGAGGTAAAATGCGAGGACTTGGAGAAGGTGGTCGTTGATGATACCTCGCAGAAGTTCTTTCAGGTAGGGGCATAACTGCCCTCTCAAGAGAATGAAGAGTTGGTTGAATTTCTTAAATGGAATATTGACGTATTTGCATGGGATGCCTGTGATGCTCTAGGAATTGACCCAACCTTCATTTGCCACCATCTCAACGTCAACCTGTCCATCACTCCCAAAAAGCAGCCGCCTCGCGCCCATCAAGAGAGCATGCTGGTGCGATCTGAGATGAGGTGATGAAGCATAAGCGTGTAGGGGCCATCAAAGAGGTTTTTTACCCGGAATAGTTAGCCAACACCATGGTAGTCAAAAAGAAAAATGGAAAGTGGCGAGTTTGTGTAGACTTCACAGACCTAAACAAAGCATACCCAAAAGACCCGTTCCCCATGCCTTGGATAAACCAGCTGGTGGACGCAACAGCAGGCCATCCTCGGATGAGTTTCCTGGATGCCTTTCAGGGTTATCATCAAATACCGCTGGCCCTAGAGGATCAGGAGAAGACAGCCTTTGTGACGCCTAGTGGGAACTACCACTACAAAGTAATGCCGTTTGGCTTGAAGAATGCAGGTTCCACTTATCAAAGGATGATGATGAGAATGTTCGAGCCACAGTTAGGCAAGAACATTGAAATCTATGTTGATGATACGGTGGTAAAGAGTAAGGTGGTGTCCGAACACTTGGGAGACCTTGGCAGCACCTTTGACGTCTTAAGGAAGCATAAGCTGTGCCTAAACGCTTCCAAGTGCTCTTTTGGCGTGGGATCAGGCAAGTTTCTAGGATACATGGTTACTCATAGAGGAATAGAGGTTAACCCTGACTAGATTAAGGCCATTAATGACCTAAAGCCATCGCGAAACGCCCAGAAACTTACCAGAATGATTGCTGCCCTGAATCGATTTATTTCTAGGTCGGCGGATAGATGCAAACCGTTCTATCACTTGATCAACAAGTGGAAAGGATTCGAATGGACCGAGGACTGTGCCATGGCCTTCCAGCAACTCAATGAATACTTGTCACGGTCGCCCATCATGTCCAGCCCCGAAGCCGATGAGGTCCTGTACGCATATATTGCTGTAGCCCATCATGCTGTGAGCTTGGTACTAATATGGGATGACAACAGCCTTCAAAAGCCAGTCTATTACGTGAGCAAATCACTACATGAAGCTGAGGTCAAATACTTACCCTTGGAGAAAGTCATACTGGCTGTGGTCCACGCTACGCGAAAGTTTCCCCATTATTTTTAAGCCTACACAGTGGTCGTTCTAACCCAATTGCTTTTGAAGTCCGTGCTTCAGATTGCTGATTACACTGGAAGGATTGCCATATGGAACACCATTCTAGGAGCTTTTGACATCAAGTACATGCCTCAGACCTCCATAAAGGGTCAGGTCCTAGCTGACTTGGTGGCCGAATTTGCTGAACCACAAGTAGAAATAGTAGTAGGGGAGAGAAGCATGGACAGAAAACCAGTGGGGGCAGTCTCTATTTCAGGACCCCCATGTTGGAAGGTGTACGTTGATGGCGCAGCGAATCAAAGGGGGTCCAGAGTGGGGCTAGTCCTAGAGTCTCCTAAGAAGACTATCATAGAGAAATCCCTAAGACTTGGGTTCTCGGCCATGAATAATGAAGCTGAATACGAGGCATTGCTACAAGGAATGACCATGGTGTGGAAAATGGGAGGGAAAACTGTAGAGATGTTCTCGGACTCGAGATTGGTAGTGGGCCAGGTAAAGGGAGAGTTGGAAGCCAGGGACACGAGGATGCAAGAGTACTTGAGACAGGTCAAACGCCTGCAGTCGGACTTTGATCTTTTCAGCTTGTCACATGTCTCCACAAGTGGAAACACCCATGCAGATTCATTGGCCATGCTTGCTACCTCCTCAGCAGGGAGCCTGCCTCGGGTTATTCTTGTTGAGCATCTAGATAGAGCAAGTGAGGTTGTGAAAGGCATGGTCCGTATCCATGAGGCCAGAGTGGGTCTTAGCTGGATGGACCCCATAGTAAAATTCCTCAAAGACAATATCCTGCTTGAAGAGAAGTCAGAGGCTGAAAAAATACGAAGAAACGCTCCTCGGTTCTGGTTGTCTGAGGATCACAAATTGTACAAGCGCTCTTATTCTAGGCCATATTTACTATGTATTCACCCTGAGGCATCGGAGTTAATGCTTGAAGAGTTGCACGAAGGGATCTGTGGGAGTCATATAGGAGAAAGATCTTTGTCGCACCGAGCCATTACCCAGGGATATTGGTGGTCAGGAATGCAAAAGGAAGCCCTGGGATATGTTAACAAATGTGACCAGTGCCAAAGGTTTGCCCCAAATATCTATCAGCCAGGAGGAGTTCTCAACCCTTTGTCCAGCCTATGGCCGTTTGCTCAGTGGGGCATGGATATTGTAGGCCCCTTCCCCAAGGCAGCAGGAAATAAAAGATATCTGTTGGTCGGCATAGATTATTTCACCAAATGGGTCAAAGTTGAGCCACTAGCTAACATCAGAGATGCAGATGCTAAGAAGTTCATCTGGAGAAACATTGTTACACGATTCGGGGTCCCTCGAACCCTTATTTCAGATAATGGATTCCAATTTGATAGTAAGGCCTTTAGAAGATACTGTTGTGAACTGGGGATCGCAAACAGGTACTTAACCCCAGCTTATCCTCAGGGAAATGGGCAAGCCAAGGCTGTCAACCAAGTCATTGTCAATGGGCTTAAGAAAAGACTGGATGACGCCAAGGGGAGATGGGTAGAGGAGTTGCCACACGTCTTATGGACTTACCGGACCACACCGCAATGGTCAACAGGAGAGACGCCTTTTGCCATGACCTATGGGGCCGAGGCTGTAATCCCCCTAAAGACAAACTTACCAATGTTGAGAATGAACTCCTTCACTCCAAGTGGCAATGATGAACTCTTGGGGAAGAGCCTAGATCTGATCGAGGAAAGAAGAGAAAAAGCAATGATCCAATTGGCCAATTACCACCAGAAGCTCAAGCAGGGGTATGACGCCAATCTGAAGTTGAGGCCATTAGCACCAGGGGAATTAATGTTAAGGAAAGTTGTGGGTGCTGCCAAAAACCCATCCTGGGGAAAACTGGGACCCAATTGGAAAGGGTCATACCAAATTACTTCAGTAGCAGGAATAGGTGCATACTACTTAGATGACTTAGATGAAAAAGCTGTACCTCGCTCCTGGAATGTAAATAACCTGAAAATGTATTATTATTAACGAAAGCGTTTCTCTAATTTAAATTTTTAGGTTCGTTATGATTATCTGTCTTGTATTGTGGAAAAATTGTAAATACTAGACAGAACCAAGGTCTTGCATGGTTCTCGGATTCAAACCTATGGGGAAACTAGATACTTCCAAAATTCAAAGTACTAGACAAAACCAAGGTCTTGTATGGTCCTCGGACTCAAAACTATGGGGAAACTAGGTACTTCCAAAATTCTAAGTACTAGACAGAACTAAGGTCTTGCATGGTCTTTGGACTCAAACCTATGGGGAAACTAGATACTTCCAAAAATTCTAAGTACTAGACAGAACCAAGGTCTTGCATGGTTCTCAGATTCAAATCTATGGGGAAACTAGATACTTCCAAAATTCAAAGTACTAGACAAAACTAAGGTCTTGCACGGTCCTCAGACTCAAAACTATGGGGAAACTAGATACTTCCAAAATTCTAAGTACTAGACAGAACTAAGGTCTTGCATGGTCTTCGGACTCAAACTTATGGGGAAACTAGATACTTCCAAAAATTCTAAGTACTAGACAGAACCCAGGTCTTGCATGGTTCTTGGATTCAAACCTATGGGGAAACTAGATACTTCCAAAATTCAAAGTACTAGACAAAACTAAGGTCTTGCACGGTCCTCGGACTCAAAACTATGGGGAAACTAGGTACTTCCAAAATTCTAAGTACTAGACAGAACTAAGGTCTTGCATGGTCTTTGGACTCAAACCTATGGGGAAACTAGATACTTCCAAAATTCTAAGTACTAGACAGAACTAAGGTCTTGCATGGTCTTCGGACTCAAACTTATGGGGAAACTAGATACTTCCAAAAATTGTAAATACTAGACAGAACCAAGGTCTTGCATGGTTCTCGGATTCAAACCTATGGGGAAACTAGATACTTCCAAAATTCAAAGTACTAGACAAAACCAAGGTCTTGTACGGTCCTCGGACTCAAAACTATGGGGAAACTAGGTACTTCCAAAATTCTAAGTACTAGACAGAACTAAGGTCTTGCATGGTCTTTGGACTCAAACCTATGGGGAAACTAGATACTTCCAAAATTCAAAGTACTAGACAAAACCAAGGTCTTGTACGGTCCTCGGACTCAAAACTATGGGGAAACTAGGTACTTCCAAAATTCTAAGTACTAGACAGAACTAAGGTCTTGCATGGTCTTTGGACTCAAACCTATGGGGAAACTAGATACTTCCAAAAATTCTAAGTACTAGACAGAACCAAGGTCTTGCATGGTTCTCAGATTCAAATCTATGGGGAAACTAGATACTTCCAAAATTCAAAGTACTAGACAAAACTAAGGTCTTGCACGGTCCTCGGACTCAAAACTATGGGGAAACTAGATACTTCCAAAATTCTAAGTACTAGACAGAACTAAGGTCTTGCATGGTCTTCGGACTCAAACTTATGGGGAAACTAGATACTTCCAAAAATTCTAAGTACTAGACAGAACCAAGGTCTTGCATGGTTCTTGGATTCAAACCTATGGGGAAACTAGATACTTCCAAAATTCAAAGTACTAGACAAAACTAAGGTCTTGCACGGTCCTCGGACTCAAAACTATGGGGAAACTAGATACTTCCAAAATTCAAAGTACTAGACAAAACCAAGGTCTTGTACGGTCCTCGGACTCAAAACTATGGGGAAACTAGGTACTTCCAAAATTCTAAGTACTAGACAGAACTAAGGTCTTGCATGGTCTTCGGACTCAAACTTATGGGGAAACTAGATACTTTCAAAAATTCTAAGTACTAGACAGAACCAAGGTTTTGCATGGTCCTCGGACTCAAACCTATGGAGAAACTAGATATTTCTAAAATTCTAAGTACTAGATAGAACCAAGGTTTTACATGGTTCTTGCATGGTCCTCGAACTCAAACCTATGGAGAAACTAGATACTTCCAAAAATTCTAAGTATTAGACAGAACTAAGGTCTTGCATGATCCTCAGACTCAAACCTATGAGGAAACTAGATACTTCCAAAATTCTAAGTACTAGATAGAACCAAGGTCTTACATGGTCCTCGGACTCAAACCTATGGGAAAACTAGATACTTCCAAAAATTCTAAGTACTAGACAGAACTAAGGTCTTGCATGGTCCTCGGGCTCAACCCTATGGGGAAACTAGATACTTTCAAAAATTCTAAGTACTAGACAGAACCAAGGTCTTGCATGGTCCTCGGACTCAAGCCTATAGGGAAACTAGATACTTTCAAAAATTCTAAGTACTAGACAGAACTAAAGTCTTGCATGGTTCTCGGACTCAAACCTATGGGGAAACTAGAAACTTCCAAAAGTTCTAAGTACTAGACAGAACTAAGGTCTTGCATGGTCTTCGGACTCAAACCTCTGGAGAAACTAGATACTTCCAAAACTTCTAAGTACTAGACAGAACCAACGTGTTGCATAGTCCTCGGACTCAAACCTATGGGGAAACTAGATACTTCCAAAAGTTCTAAGTACTAAACAGAACCAAGGTGTTGCATGGTCCTCAGACTCAAGCCTATGGGGAAACTAGCTATTCCCAGCAGGAGCCTAGGTGGTCATTATTATTGTTTTCTATGATTATGATGGGATCTGAATGAGTATTCCCCTCCCTATGGTGATTTGGTTTTTATATTCCAGTTAAGATATCGATAAATGAAATTATCCTTTTTGTGTAAATGAGTAGATAGGATTCGGAGATGAATTTTAACAAGTCCACCACCAGGTTACGCGCCTTTTTCATACTTTCCATCATTTTGAAATTTCTAGAAGATTATGGATCAATAGTGTAGGGGTGGATCCTCGGACCACAACATCTGTAGAAATTAACGAAATCAAAGACTTAATCTTGGGCGAGCTGCGAACATAGCCTAAATATACGCTAGGCATCTCGGAGTTGGGGTTTCAGGGCTTGATCACAAGCATGGCACATATATAATCATTTCTACACATGACATCCATACTAATAGTGATAACAACAACAATAAACATGTAATGTAAAAAAAAAAAAAGAAGGAAACTTCATTCATTCGATAAAACTTCATTACAACAAATCCTAATGTTTCAAAAAAAATGAATGATAATGATTAAAAAAAAAAAAAAAAAAAAAAAAAAAAAAAAACGACTATAACACAACCGAGACAAAAACAAAATAGGAGTTAGCCCAGTTGGCCTATTTCTTTGGCTTAGTCTTGGTTCCTTCCTTGGAAAGCTGAGCAGAAGCGACCTCGAGATCCTCGGAGCCCTCACCAAGGGGAATAGCTTGAAGGGGCTCAACAAGAAGAGCTGGCTCCTTGGCATGAGGGGCCTGAGCACCACCTGTGGACTCTGCAGTCTTTTGGGGCGCATTAGGGTTCAGGCCTTCACTTGTCTTTACCGCCCCTGAAGGCTCGCTTTCCCTGGTTGGCTCCTCAGGGATGGTCATGGCCAAAACAACACCAGGACTAGCAGCCTCAGCCTCCTTAGAAGCATCCCCAACCTCGGAGCTGGAGGGGACAGCTTCCTTGATGGCAGGAGGGTAGTATACATTCTCCACCTTCCATAGGTCGGATGAAGCCTCAACCCCAACTTGCGTAAGGGCTTCATTCCAAACTTGGGAACAGTAGAGCCTGCATACCCCAGGGACTTGAGCCTTGAGAGTAGCCTGGGTCTCGACCACTCCCAAGTCGTAGGCCTCCTCCTTGGCCTTGTCCTTGAAGCTCTCAGCCTCTGACCTGGCAAACACTGCCCCTTCCTTGGCCCACTCCACGACATTTTTGGCCCCTTGGCCTCGGTCATCTTTATCTTTAGATCGGTGATTTGCTCCTTGGTGATCTTCAGCTGGTCTTCAGCCTCGAGTAAGCGCCTCGTTTGGTTCTCGGCCTACTTTTGGGTGCTAGCCATGCCTGATTTAGCGCTATCCCCGTTCCTAGTCATCTCCTTTAAGTCCTCCCTCGCCTTTAAGAGGTCGTCCTCGGAGTTCCTGAGGGTCCGAGCGGCATCTAGGCGCTTGTCATGCTCTTGCTCTAGGACTTTGCTTTGGTCGTTGGCTGCCTCCTCCAACCTGTAGATAGCCTGGACAGCCTACCAATTAAAACAAGCACACGGTGAGTGGGGAACCAAAGAACAAAGGTCAACGAAGCCACAAGCGTTAGAGGTCTTACCATACCTAAGTACCTCTTGATGCTGAGGAAGACCTCCTGCCTCCTCAGGGTCCCTAGCTCGGCCATGTTGGCAAGAAGTAACAGGGACCTTTCCAACGCGTCGGCCACATAGGTGCCCTCACCCCCTCGGAAGTCCTTGAGGGAGGCGTTGTCCATTAGAGGCTGCCTATGGAGCATTGGGGTGGGGAGCCAGGCCAGGGGCTCGGACTGTACTGCAACTTCCTTTTCTTAGCTCTGGTGCACGAGCTTCAATTGCTTTGAAGTTCATTGGGCTTCATCTTCCTCCTGAGAGGAGTGGGATCTCCCCCTATCCACGGGCTCCTTACCCTTAGAAGCCCTCTTCCTTTTTGGGTCAGCGGGCTGAGGAGGAGAAGGAAGTTTGGACCGTGAAGACGACGGCTGTGATAGGGTGGAAAATGACCTAGTCTAGGCAGGTTGGGCATGCCCAAGTACCTCTTGATGCTGAGGAAGACCTTCTGCCTCCTCAGGGTCCCTAGCTTGGCCATGTCGGCGGGAAGCAACAGGGACCTTTCCAGCGCGTCGGCCACATAGGCGCCCTCACCCCTTCGGAAGTCCCTGAGGGAGGCGTTGTCCATCAGAGGCTCCCCATGGAGCATTGGGGTGGGGAGCCAGGCCAAGGGCTCGGACTATGCCGCAATTTCCTTTTCTTGGCCCTGGTCCTTTGAAGCTCGTCGGGCTTCATCTTCCTCCTGAAAGGAGTGGGATCTCCCCCCCATCCACAGGCTCCTTACCCTTGGAAGCCTTCTTCCTTTTTGGGTCAGCGGGTTGAGGAGGAGGAAGAAGTTTGGACCGTAGAGATGACGGCTGTGATGGGGTTGAAGATGACCTAGTCTGGGCAGGCTGGGGCTTGGGCTGAGGAGGGGGAAGCTTAGGCTGTGACTTCCCCAGCGCATCCTTCCCCAGTTGGCCTTCAATCAGGTCAAGAAGGCTAGTGGGAGGTTTTCTCTTGAAGCCCATTTCGGCCTGGGAAGAGATCCCTTAGAGATCGGCTTCGGTCAAGCTGGGGTCGCCCAAATCACTAAAGGGATCCTTGGATAGATTAACTTGGTCGAATGCGCCGAATTTGTCCTTGGACTGGCCTAATTCAGCAACTTGCTCTTCGCTCTCTGCTTTTACTTCCTCAGCCTCAGCAGCTTGATGGGATGAAGAAGAGCCTGCCAACGTAGCACCTCATTGAGCAGAAGATCCTTCAGGAAGCAAGAAACCGTGCTCCGCTACGGTAATTCTGTGAAGCCGAGGATCTTTAGCTCTGATCACGTACTTCGGAGCCGAGAATGACTTCTGAATAGGATCATACCCAAGGATTTTGTGAGCAGCTCTGACCTGGTTGTCACCTTCGTTCACAAAAATCTCCACCTTGAGGATGGTCTCCAAATCTACCCAGTTGACCAAGTGAAAATGGCATTCAAAGGCGTGAGGATTTGCAAAAAAGAAAGTACACCCCTATTAGCAACCAAACAATACAAACTATGACAACACCAAAGGTCAACCCTCTCCTACTCCTAATACCCCACCTGGTGCCCCCTCCTCAGTTGGGCAAGGAAGGCCGTCGTGCCACGCCCCTAGCATGATGAGAAAGTCTTTATTTAGCCCTTTGCTGGACTCAAGAGACATTGAATGAGCCAAACCTTGTCATCCCTCGCTTTCATGTAGTAGAATTTACCTTTAAGGTGTTGGAGGTTGTAGCACCTATTTACGTCATGATGGGTTAACCTCAACCCCATCTTCTCGTTTAGGGCGTCCACACAGCCCAAGATCCTAAACACATTGACGGCACACTGGACGGGAGCTAGTCGAAAGTGCCTAAGGTAGTCCCTCATCGCTGGCCCCATAGGAATCCTCATACCCCCTTCTAGGAAAACGATTATGGGAATCACTACCTTGCCCCCTTGTCTTATAAAATGCCACTCACCTTTTTTAAAGTACCTCAAACCTATAGTACTAGGTATTCTGTAATCAGCGATGAATTTCTCCATCGCCTCTTCCGACTCAACCAACCTCTTAAATCTACCCATCCTTAGGAACGACTAAAAACTCAAGGAGGGGCGAAGGAAAGAAAGGGATAGGAGGAGAAGAAACTTAGAAGAGAGAAAATACGAGTTAGAGAGAGGAGAAAACTTACAGAAATGAGTAAAAGTTCCTCAGACGGGCTTTTTATGTTGAAAAGAGACGTAAGTTTGGCTGAACACTTGACTGAATTCAAGGTATGTGCGCAAGAACTCTTGAGTGTAGAAGTAAAGAGACAGATTGGTTCAAATGGGTATTTATACCCCCAATTAAAATAACCGCATGAATTTTCCCGCCCATAAAAGCTAAAGAAATCCCCACCGTTGGACTACCATCACATCGTTTAACATGGGGAGCACAGAGCCGCCAGAATTTAATGAGGACGCGCCTCGTATATTGAAGCATCAAGAATGTGCCTTAGACAAGCGAAAAGGCTTTGGCATTGACGGAGGATAGGACTTGACAAGCCATGACGAGGGCCCGAGGACATCAAAACCTTCATCTTTGCCCGAGGAGCAGGAGATCAGGATTTTGAGGGGCTATTGTGGGGACAAAGAACTCAGCAGCCCTGGCCCACTTCATACAGGGCCCAAGGCCCATACCGAGGAGGAAGAAACGCCCGAGGATGAACAAAGAGAGTCCCAGTTGCCAAGAGACATCGCCGAGGACAATCGGCCAACCGAAATTGTAAGAAAGAAGAGTGGCATGCCCTTAAAGACAGCCTCCTCGGGCGTCCCAAGCAAAAAGGACTAACATAGTGGGTCAACCATGGGAGCATGATGGATGAGCAATTCCAGGAGAAGCTGTCACCTCCGCATTAAATGCCCACAGCTAACGATTTGACCGTATTAATGAGGAAATGACCCCTGAATAGTATCATCTTGGTTGCTGCAACTTACAGAAAGTTGGAGAATGCAGCAGATGGAACAAGCACTCAAGTAGCGACCTGCATTATCAACAAATGGAGGGTCAAGATCAATGAGAATGAGGTATATAACGTAAGAAACCCTCCAGGAATGGGGGATCGAAAAATTGATAGAGGAAAGACAGTTGCTATTTGTATCATCTTGGAAAGCTTTTGTAACCAAGCACTGGAGAACCCAGAAGAAGAACTAGTCCTCGGATCAAGCCTAAGGATAAAGTTTCACACCTCCCACCACGTGTTTGTTATTCAATCTATTTACAATCATGTCCAGTTGTTGTGATCCTCTCTAAAGCCCAGTTCTTGAACCCATTCTCTACAAATTTATTGTATTGGGCCAGTTGGGCTTGAGCTTATTCACGTTACAGTAGAAGTACCCAAACCTTGACCCTACATTTATAATTAATGAAATAACAATATAACAAATTATAGTTTATAAAAGACAAACAAATTAATGAAATAGCTAAACAACAATAATTAATAATTTTATTAATATTTCAAATGAACTTATAGTTTATTCTTTTACTAAAATTATGAACAAATATTTGATAAAAAAACCACATACCCAAGATTTATCTCCTGTGCAAGATTTATCTTCATCTTCTAAGCGAATTCATATTGACTTTATTTGCGTGTTTTTTATTATTGTTGCTGTCAATATATAAATTTTTTTTTGTTAGATTGTGTAATTTATTTTTGTTGAGAAACACCATGAAAAAAATTCCTGCAGTTGCCACCAGATTTTAGCCCTCTTTATTACGTTGGTGATGATGTACAAGATAGAAAATACAATGAAGATAATATGCACTAAAATATACTCCTGGTAGAAAGAATAGTACGAGTCTCAATGCTTGGGAATCTAGCTGCTTCCAAAACATATAATGGTACAGAGAGAACTCGTTTCATTCTTACATTATCATTGTATTTCTATTTCACAACTTTTAGCGACTTGGCAAATTTCTGTAGGAATCTCGACATAAATTAATATCCCAGCGTCGTTAAAAGGATGGTGAAAGTCGCGAGACATTTTTTGTATCATCATGACATGACGTAATTGTTATTTATATTGAGACCAGCAGGGGAAAAAATTAATGAGTAGTCTCTGAGATGTGTGATTAGTGATTGGGTTTTCTGCATTTTCTCAGAGGAGTTTGTGGTAGTTGGGAATTATTGAGAATAATGAAAGAGGTCTTGCACATCAGAGTAAGGTTCAAGCTGTGCTTCATGCTGAAACACTTGCACAACAGAGCAGACCTAGAAGGCTAGACCTGATGTAGAGAGTGGATGCACAACTCAAGCCTCACAGGTAGCAGAGAGCTAATGGACTTAATTGAAGCTGTGCCAATTCATGAGCAGTTCATACACTCTTGGTGATGATATCAGATAGCTTAAGTAATTAGTTAACTGATTAGTTAAGTAATTAGTTAAGCTGTACCAATTTATATGTACACGTGTACTTGAAGTACACGTGTACATAGAAATTGGTTGTAATTGCCTTTCCCTCCAAATTCCCAAAAAATCAAGGAAGTTTGTTACTCTGTTTTTTGCTTCTTTCAATCTGTATATATATAGGAGTAGTGATATGTATTAAACTCAGTTACTTGTATTCTCTTTCAATCAATAAAATTTGAGATCTATATTAGAGAGAGAGTGTTCTAGAATTTTACAGGAATACATCCAAAACGGCAATTATAAACTCCACGTAGATATTCCATCGATATTCACATGCATTATATATATATATATATATATATTATATAATAGGGACGGAGCCGGGACTTGGAATATGGGGGGCGGTTTTGTTGTTGACAACGTAGCTGTGGCTTTGTTGCTTAACTGCTAATGAGTTTTATTTATTTATTTTTGTATGTTTTTGATGTGTGCCTTTCTTCTAAGTAAGGACAAAATTATTTTATTTAAAATTTTTTAAAGGATCAGGCTGATTGTTTTGGGTAAAATTATTGATTAAGCTTAATTGTTTTTAACTTTACTATTGGTAATTTTGTTGTTTGACTAATTTTTTTTGGGCTTGTATATTATATTTAGATTTTAGATCAATTTTTTTTTAAAAATTTTTTATGGCCTTTAAAAGGAGGAAAATACTAGAGCTACAAACTTTTTTTTACAATTGCTAATGTGGTGAGAAATTATTAGTAAGTTAAAAAGTGATGTAAGTGATGAGCCTAGATGCGAACCAATAATAATTTACTACCTCAGTAGTTTGTAAAAATGTTGTAGAAAATTTTGTGGCTATAACATTACTTGTAAAAGAATTAATGATATTGTTAAGAGGAGTAAAGTGTAATTTTATAGAATAAAATTGCTAAAATTAGTTCCTATATAATACTAGTATTTTCTTTAAAAAAATAAAAATAATAATTAGGGGGGGCCACTGCCCCCTTGGTCCAACTATGCCTCCATCCCTATTATATAAGGAAGAGATCAATGTATTGATGGACAGAGAAACTAGAATATGGAACCAACGCTCTCGTATTCTTTGGCTGAAAAATGGAGATGGTAACACAAAATGTAATCTTGGGAATTGAGGATGCACATGGTGAATGGAAGGTGGAGCAAAATGATATAGGGGTGGTTCTCATTAATTTTTACCAGGAGCTTTTCACCTCCTCAAATCCGACCCTACATGAAGCTGTCTTAGATTTCCACATGTAATTATAGAGGAGATGAACAAGGAGTTGATGTGCAAATTTGAGGCGTGGGAAGTAGTTCAAGCTTTGAAACAAATGGCACCTATGAAGGCTCCTGGTCCTGATGGAATGCCCCCTTTGTTCTTCCAACACTTCTAGCCTATGATTGAAGGGGATGTCACACACTCGGTGTTATCTTGGTTGAATTCAGGTACACTTCCATACACAGTCAATCATACCTTTATCACCCTTATTCCATAAAAGAAAAACCCTTCCTCTGTGTCAGAATATTGACCCATTAGTTTATGCAATGTTCTTTATAAGATTTTTTCTAAGGTTCTTGCAAATAGGCTAAAAAAACATCTCAATTTTGTCATTACTGAGCACCAATCAGCCTTTGCCAAAGGGCGCCTCATTACTGATAATATCATTATTGCCTTTGAAACATTTCACTGTATGAAAAATTATAATTCTTGCACAAATTGGTTCATGGCTTTGAAGCTTGACATGAGTAAAGCTTATGATAGGGTTGAATGAGTGTAGTTGGAATTTGTGATGAGAAAAATGGGGTTTTGTGAACAATGGATAGGCCTAATCATGGTGTGTGTGAAAACTGTCACGTATTCTATATTAGTTAATGGTGAACCGAAAGGCTTGATAAATCCTTCAAGGGGCCTTAGGCAAGGGGACCCCTTGTCTCCTTTCCTTTTCCTTCTGTGCACTGAGGGCCTACATGGCCTTATTAAAAATGCAGCTAGCAGAGGCGATATCAAAGGGTTCAGTTTGTGCAGACAAGGACCCAAGCTAACCCATTTGTTTTTTGCAGATGATAGCCTTCTATTTTGTAGGGCAAACTCCATAGAATGCAGTAAGGTGATGGACTTGCTATCCGTGTATGAGGATGTCTCAGGCCAAAACATAAACAGAGACAAAACAACCCTTTTCTTCAGCAAATCAGTAACTGAAGCGGATAGACAAATCATAAAAGGGGTCCTTGGGGTTCGTGAGTTCTAACATTATGAAAAATATCCGGGGTTGCCATCCTTGATCAGAAAAGGAAAAAAAGCAAGTTTTAATTATATTAAAGAAAGAATTTGGAGGAAATTGCAAGGATGGGAAGGAAAACTCCTTTCCTAAGCTGGTAGAGAGGTTCTCATCAAAGCGGTGATTCAAGCCATTCCATCCTATACGATGGGTTGTTTTAAATTACCCATAGGGCTGTGTAATGAAATTGAGGTGATGATACAGAAGTTTTGGTGGGGACAAAGGGAAGACAAAAGAAAAATTCATTGGTTAAAATGGAGTGAGATGACCAAGTCCAAAAGTGAGGGTGGCATGGGCTTTCGTGACTTAGCCCTACATAATGAATCTCTCTTGGCTAAGCAAGCATGGCGCTTATTGCAAGATCAATCCTCATTATTTTACAAGGTCTTTAAACCACGTTTTTTTCCTAATTGCACTATCATGGAGGCGGAGGAATCTAGTCGTGGTTCTTATGCTTGGAGGAGCATACTATATGGCCGTGATGTTATCAAATGTGGTGCTTGTTGGAGAATAGGTACAGGGCAGAAAGTTCAGATCTGGCAACACACTTGGCTGCCTTCAAAACCTCCTACATGTGTTCTATCACCTATCCTAGAGGGTTGGGAGAAAACCACAGTTGATGCCCTCATAAATGAAGAGAACCAGACCTGGAATAATGATGTGCTAGCTGGTTTATTTGTGCCTGAAGAAGCTGAGCTCATAATGAGAATTCCTCTCTCAAAACATCCAACAGAGGACAAGCTTTACTGGCCATGGACCCAAAATGGCCAATACACTTGCAAGTCTGGTTACCGGTTTTTGAAGGAGGAAGAAGAAGTGGTTAGGCCTGAGGTAGCACAGAATGGAGACAAGAACCTGTGGGGAAGCATTTGGAGTTTGCGAGTTCCGAACCTCAAGAATTTCTTGTGGCGTACCTGTCATGATGTCATTCCCACAAAAGCAAACCTAAAGCGGAGACATATATTAGTTGATTCAATGTGTGAACGTTGCTGGAAGGAAGACGAAACTCCCTTACATGCGCTGTGGTCATGTAGCGAACTCAGCACGGTATGGTCTCTTTCACAATGGAGCTCTAGGCAAATTTCAGGTGTAACAAATTTCAAGGAGCTGCTGTCATGGATTCTCAACAATCAAGGCAACCCGAAACTATTTGGTATGACAACTTGGGGGATTTGGAGTCAGCAAAATGAAGTTCGCAACCATCAACCTTGCTGCACCTCAGACCAGACTGTACCGCAGGCGAAAGAAAGGCTGAATGAATTTCTTGTTGTCCTCCCACCCGTACCAGCTAAAGCACCGAAACCACAGGCAGTTTGGAATCCTCCAAATAGAAGGTTGGTTAAAATAAATTTTGACGGAGCAATATTCAAGACTGAAAACAGAAGCGGGATCGATGTTGTTATACGAGACCACACAGGTGCTATCCTCGCTTCCCTGGCTCAGAGCTTCTCTCCAGCCCTCACACCAGTGGAAATTGAAGCTGTTGTTGTAGCTCGGGCATTGGAATTTGGACTGGAAACAGGTTCGGTTGAAGCTATACTGGAAGGAGATTCAGAGCTGATCATGAACTCTTTGAAGTCAGGGGGTGATACAATAGCTTCAGTGCAGCCGCTTGTTCAAGATGCCATTATTTTTTCAAATTCTTACACAAAATTGCTATACTCTCATTGTAGAAGAGACAACAATAAATTAGCACATAGCCTAGCTAGATACTCGGCTAATGTTTCTGACCATGTTGCATGGATAGAGGAAGTTCCTCAGTCTTTATTTTCTATAGCTCAAAATGATTTGATCACTTTGACAAATCAAGTTCAATAAAATCCTTAAGTTTCATTCTAAAAAAAAATATCATGTCAAGGTTGTTGTTGTGTGATTGTGTTCGATTGTTAGAGCGATAGCATGAAGTAGAGAATACATAAAAAATTTATGTGATTCCGTCTAACAAATCATTTTTAATTATAGGTGAGATTTTTTTTAATAAATAAACGGTAGAAATCTTTTATGCTCTTTAACTGTAAAAGGGGTATACAAATAACAGATGAGCTTCAAGGGGTGGTCCCCATAAGTTATTCAAAAGAGTAAATTAAGATGAAAAATGCTAGAGATATAAATTATTTTACAAAAAAGTTTTACAAATTGTTAATATATTGAGTGATTATTAGTAAATGAAAAAGTGATATTAATGGTAGGCTTAAATGAAAACTAATAAAAAGTTGGTCACATTAACATTTTGTAAAAATGTTGTAAAACAGTTTGTGTTTATAGTATTATTTAAGGAATAATGCTAGAGATACAAATAAAAATTTGATATAATGAGTGATTATTGGTAAATGAAAAAATGATATTAATGGTAGGTATAGATGAAAACCAATAAAAATTTGGTCACATCAATATTTTGTAAAAAAACTGTAAAATAGTTTGTACCGCATTACTTTTACTTTAAGATAGTAGAAAATTCAGTAAAAGCCATGAGTTGAGGCCCAATCAAATCATAGCCTGGCACGTTGGGTTCATTTGTGTTGCTGGGCGGGAATTTTGAAGAATGAAAAAACCTAGAAATTCAGGGTCTGTTAGTAACATTATTTGTATTTTTTGAAAATACATGTGGATGAAAAAGTGTGTGAAAATATGTGTAATATTGTTTAAATACTGAAAACTGTTATTTAAACAATGGTAATAAACGATCCTTAAGGTTTAATGACATGTTTGGATAGAGGAGGAAGGAGGGGGAGTGAAGGGAAATAGAGTAGAGTTGGCTAAAAATAAATTAATTTTGTGCTAAATTATTGTACTTTACTTTACTCTACTTTACTCTCCCTCTCTCTCCCTCAATCCAAACGGACTATAAGGTTGGATTAGAATTCTACCACATATCCACATCATCATTACTGTACTCTTTAAGATTACAATATAAAACATGTAAACCAAAGATAACTACTGCACTCTTTACGATTATTACAATATAAAACATGAAAAACAAGATAACTCAATAATAGCATACACTCATCTAAATAAAACCACCTCATATTACTGTACTTTTTTAGATTACAATATAAAACATGAGAATGAGACTCGCTCAAGTATCTTTATTTATTTTATTAATGTTAGACTTGACTACACCGCGCTACACAGTTGAAATTACTCACACCCCCATCAAATTCGTTGATAGTTTTTTTTGTTGGGATGGGGAGGGGGAGTCTTATTAACAGAAAATAAAAAATAGCATTTGTTTAATTATGAAAAAGACTTTATTGAACGGAAAAACAGACTACAAAAAAAAAAAGAAAAAGCTTCCTCCCTTATAACATAAACAAAACAGGGAGGGCAGTTACGCCAAACAAAGGAACCGAAAAAATTATAAGCTAAAGACCACTTAGTTAGAGAGTGAGCTACCATATTAGTTAGCCTAGGAACCTAAGAGATAGAAACATTAGAGTAAGTTACCAGAAGACACTGGTGGAGCCAGAGGGGGGGCGAGGGGGGGGGGGGGGGGAGGACTCCTCCTAAATTTTTTTTAGTAATAGTAGTCTAAAGTAGTTATATTCTAACATGGAGGGAAAAAAAAATTGAAAAAAAGGACTTCTACTTGGTTGAAAGTGACCAAACCATTGCTTTTGTCTTGTCCTACTGCAACTTGCACCTATTTCACTATTTTTTTTTAAATATTTTATATCATTATTTACACCATTTTTACTATTTATGATACTTTTCACAGCATTTTATTCTTGAATAATTTTCCATGTTAGAGATACTACAAATTTTACTACTTATGTCTTAAAAATTGGCATGTCACCAATCACAAAAAATAATTTCTAACATTTATTCATTATATTTTTTAAGTAACACTAATCACATTCTTACTCCATTAGTTTATAAATTTTTTAGTAGCTATGAATTGGTTATTTTTGTTTATTTATTTTAATAATATGAAATATATTCATTTTTGCTTACAATTGTTTATTTATTTTGTTATTATTGTTGGTTAATATTTTTTAGATTAATTTCACTTTTAATATCATCTTTTAATTTTGCCCCCTCTAGACTAAAATTCTGCCTCCGCCACTGCTAGAAGAGACCATGTATCAGCTATGATTGAAGCAATTCTTGAAGACGGAGGCGAAATCAGCTCAAGAATTGCAATTTGAAGTTTTGAACTTGGACTATGCGTATGTTTCTTTATTTTAAATCTATGTGCAAGTTTATTTGTTCTTCCTTTTGTATTATTTTTCCTATTTCAAATTAAAAAAGCTTTAACCCAAGCTGCGTGGATGTCTTAAAATTTTGTTCCTAGGAGATAAGCGGATCCTAGAACAGGTATTTGTTGTTCCAAGATTTTGAAACCCATGACCATGAGATATTAAAAATGCACTCCACACCTTATTAATCATTAAGAGTGTATTAAATCATACACTAAGGGTACGTTTAGTAGACTGTAATAGATATTGTAATGTAATAGATATTCCTATGACATAACTATTCGGTTGTTTAGAGCACGTTTGGTACACTGTAATGATTATTACATGGGAATAGGAATAAGTATTACAAAGAATATGTTAAGTTGGAATGTAATAAGTATTACTATTCAATAGTTTGGTGACCATTTAGGAATAGAATTCTGAATATGCATCAACAACTTAGTAGAGTATAAAAATAAGGTGTAATTAAATCATTTTTTAAGTCAAATTTCCTAAAATAAGTGTATTTTAGGGTGTTCAAAATGGAACTAATAATTAACAATAAGGAAAATTTATTTTTCTTCCTTTTGAAGATGTGGCAACTAGTGGCATTTTAGGAAAAAAAATTTAAAAGTTATTATATAAGGTGAATGAATAAATATTTAGTACTTTTGATGAGAAATAGTTATTCCTCATTTTGAAGAATAGCTATTCATAAGGAATAACTATTCATTATAATAAAAACATAACCAAACAACCGAATAGTTATGTCATAGGAATATCTATTACATTACAGTATCTATTACAGTCTATCAAACATGCCCTTATATATATTTTTATTACAATGAATAGTTACTCCTTATGAATAGCTATTCTTCAAAATGAGGAATAACTATTCCCTGTCAAAAGTACTGAATATCTATTCATTCACCTTATGCAATAACTTTTTAAAATTTTTTCCTAAAATGCCATTAGTTGCCATATCTTCAAAAGGAAAGAAAATAGATTTTCCTTCTTGTTAATTATTAGCTCTATTTTGAACAACCTAAAATAAGTGCATTTTAGGAAATTTGACTTAAAAATGATTTAATTACACATTCTTTTTATACTCTACTAAATTGTGGATGCATATTCAGGATTCTATTATTAAATCGTCACAAAATTAATGAATAGTAATACTTATTACACTCTAACTTAATGTATTTCTTGTAATACTTATTCTTATTTTCATATAATAATCATTACAGTGTATCAAATATGCCCTAATTATTGTTGCACATGCTAAGTTATACATTGCCATATACATTCAAGACTCCACAATCGAGAGCATCGATAAAATCAAGGGAGGAAAATAAAGGTACCTTTAACAGAGACAAGTCGATTGATGCCCTACAAAAGATCTACATGACAACTTGGATTGAAAAATGTCAATGTCCACCACTCCATCTTATCTTGAAAAGTGATGGTGTGAAGGACAAAGTGAATTGAAGGATCACGATCAATAGTGAATGAATTTTCTGTAATCTTTATTGATGATATTCATATTCTGAATGTAGCTAGATTTCCTTTGGTCTATTTGTCATTTAGTGACAAGACTCTGCTGTTCTTGCAGATTTTCCATAGCTAATTACTAATATAAGAATAAAAAAGTACCTAAAAGACAATATCCTAAAAATATGGCATATATTTCTTGGCGATTGAGGACGTCTTACTTCATAATTGTCAAAATTCTCCAGAAACAATGCCGAATAACAAGCAATTACAACAGAAACAAACGTGATTATAAAGTAGAGAGTAGATACGCCCTGGAATTATCATCTAGTGGGGTCCATTTCGTCAAAGTATAACCACAAGAATGTGAGGGGAGAGAGCACCTTGAAAAAATTAATATAACATGGATACTATTGTTGGATATGTTTAAAAATTTTAAACCATTTTCTTAGAAGCCCAGGTGAATGTTTAACACTTTAACTAGCCCAAGCCCATGATATAGGAAGTGAGCCAGCACGTGGAGACTTAGCAGAAACAAATCCCCAATACAATCTATTCCCTTTTATAAACCTCTGATTTGGGCAGCTCCGGTGTCAAAGGGATGAAATTCCTCAAATCACTCCTTTGTTGGTAGAATTTCCCAAGTCTACAATCCTTTTCTTTCCTTATTCACTCTTGCAAAATTCATTACTTTCAACATTAAAAAAAAAACTACTCGCTGCAATTGGGGAGTTTTCTATGGAAAGTAAATCACAAATGGAGCCAGCCAATTGCGTAAGTGCGTTTAATTCTTTTATTAGCTCTCCAATATAAGATTGTCCAATTACTATTATATTGGAAATTTTCTCTTATATTGGAAATTACTATTATATTGGAAATTTTCTCTTTGGGCATTTGAGACGAGTTCAAAACTCTGTTTGTGAGTGCACACTAACAGAGTTGCCATTGTTAGGAGTGTCCATGGGTTGGGCCGGGTGGGGTTTGTGCCCAACCCGGACCCGACCCGAATTATTCGGGTGGAGGAAAATATGGCTGGAAACCGACTCGGATGATTTGGTCGGATTTTCCGGTTCGGGTCTCGTGAGTTTCGGGTTGTATCAGTTCGGGTATCGAGTTTATTGCCGTGAACAATTTTTGGCCGGATCTGTCGAGATTTGGCCGAAATCTGGCCAGATCCGTCGAGATCTGGCCTAGATTTCGTTGGATAACAACGAGATCTTGCCGGATTTGGTCTGGGATGCTTGATATTTTGCTGGAAACGTTAAAGGTATCAGATATTTGGTCTGGGATGCTTAATATTTCACCGGAAATGTTAAAGGTATCAGTTCGGGTTGGGCTTCACGGGTTTTGAAATGTAAAACTGACAACCGGCTCGTTAGGGTCAGGTTTGACAGTTTGGAACTCGCATCCGACCACCGGAGTTGTCGGATCAGGTGGCGGCGGGTCAGACTTGGGCGGGTTGGCCAGGTTGAGTGGTTCTGCGGGTCTCCTGATAGCCCTAGCCATTGTATCCTGGAGAATGACCGCCTGAGCCATATGCACCCTGTGGAGGCAAAATCGTTTCTTAAGGATAACGGATTTAGTTCCGTGCCTTGGCAATAATTTCTTGTTAAATCTGAATTCTATGTGCTTTTACTCTTGTTGATTTCATTAAGCTGATCTTAGCATATTCTTGTTTTATTATATTGTCATATTATTGATATTGCTTTGTAACTCTGTTAATCAATTTGAGCAATCTTTCAAATTATATTTCCAACAACTATTTGATCCAAAAGTTTACACTTACGAGTTTGATTTTGAGCCTTACTATGTTATATTAACCACTTATATTTTTTTATTATTATTCTATGTGGGACTTTACTCAGGGTGTGTTTGAATTGAGCTTATTTTTGCTGAAACTAAAAACTGAAACTGAAAACGCTGTAGCGAAATAATTTTTAAATGTGTAAATAGTGTTGTGGGACCCATTTTTAATAAAAAAAAGTTGCTGAAAAGTGTAATTTGTGGGACTGTGAACAGTGCACGGATGCACTGTTCACAGTTGACAAAGTCAACTATTGCGGCTGAACCAAAAAAAAAAAAACGCAGCTCCAAAACGTAGACGCAGGAATAATTTCCATCCAAACAGTCACTCATACTTGCACACTAACAATTATTTGAAATTTTACATGTCATTTTTGACTTTTTAAAAGTAAATGTTTGACATATCATTATACAAAAATGGACTATCACAACAATACTAGTAATACTTGCCAATGTAGCGTCATGTTACTATGTGGCACAAATTGCACTAATCTACAAAATAATTTCTGAACATTTTTTTGGTAGATTACATAACAAATGCATTAATTTTAGAACGACAAAAATAAAAGATTAGAGCAAGTTATGAATGTATGGGAGCCGAACAAGTTAGCTTTGTATCTTGAATTCGGCCTTAACTTGGTGTTGTTAAATTAGTAATTTTGAAGCTAAGAGGCTTGCAGTTTAATTGACACCTCTTGATGTTTCGAACCTGGATATTCAAAGTTTTATACTCCTCTCCCTCATTATGATTATCGAATTAAAAATTAGTAATTCAGAAATCAATAACAACTAAAACTCAATTCTCTAACTTGAGGTCAAGACTAAAGCTGTCCATGGGCTGGGAAAATTCTAGCTTCACTACCTGTGAATACTCTTAAATGGTTACACAATAACAACCTTTGTAAAGCAGTGGAGAAATGTACAAAATCAAGCTCCAAAGAGATTATTTTTATGTTCTTATTCTTTTCTTGTAAGGCTAGACCGCAGAGCCTAGCTATTCATCTACTACAAATTGGTAAAATAGTGAGACGAAAACTCATTAGCCTGGACAGTGGATCTTAAGTTGCCAGCAAAAGGTGCACAACTGATAATCCCCATGTGAGAAAGTTATTGTAACAAAAAAATGACAGGTGAAAAAGAATTGAGTGCCTTTTGAAAAAATATGTTGCGAGACAATCTCATAAGACCTCTCTTATACAGTATATATAGATCTCACATATTATAACAGAGACATCCATTTATGCCTTTGGACCTCTCTACATGAGCATTGGAATCCAGTTTTTTCAAAAAATTCTATTTTATCGTCTCAAAAGTTACTTTATCAATTATACCATACCATTTTACAACACACTTAACATCCTAACTTTTATTTTTCTATTCAAATCATTAAAATAATATATACTACCTAATAAAATAATATAATACAATCTCTCTCTCTCTCTCTCACTTCTCCCTATCACTCTGTTTATCTTTTCCTCACTGTCTCTCTCTTTCAACCACCCATCACCACCACCTTTGCCACAAGAAACCCAGCACCACCGTGAAAAAATCCCACCACTACCACTGGAAACAAAACACATAAAATCCACCACCACCCCCACCCACAAAACCACCGCTAAAAAACCCACCAAACACTACAGCCACAGCCACATCCAAGGTGAGAATTAAACCCATAGAACAAAATCATACCCGAATTAGCAACCAACAACCACCCACCAAGGAAACCCACCAGAGGCACCACCACTTCAACAACCCATCCTACCACCACCATGCATAGAAACCCACAAAAAAATAAAAGCAAAAATCCACACAACTGAAACCCACCTTTGCCACCATATGGGGTTGAAAAACAAGAACACCATATGGGGTGTGAAAGCATGGCAACAAGGTTAAGTGAGTTTCAACAATCCAAATCCAATCCAAACCCCATCAAAACCCAAAACCCAACCCATTGGAATCCAAAACCCAACCCATCAAACCCAAAAGACAAAAATCCATAGCAAAAAATCAAACAACCCCATCGCCGATCCACGCCATTCTCTGATATCTGCCACGCCTTGACCATGCCGTGACCACTCCGAATCCAACCCAGCTCCAATGCAAGCTTTGAGAGAGAGAGAGAGAGAGAGAGAGAGAGAAATGAAAAGAAAAGAAAGAAAGAAGTGGCTGATAGATGAGAAAAAAATAATATAATATTATACAATATGTTACAGTACCATCATACAAGTAATACGGTATTATAGTGTAAAAAAATTTGCAATTAAAAGACCGGATAATACATTTATTTGTGCTTTGATGCTAAAATATACCATATTTCACCGTTTAGAAGTCCACATGTGAATGCTCTAAATATGGAATTGTAGATGTGGGAGGGTCTTGCCATAGTAAGACATTTTTAGCCACACATTTTACTATTGACTTACAGCCGCACATTTGGCTATTTAAGGAAGATTTCTCCCTCTCTCTCTCTCTCAGGCCTTTTCTCTTTTACTATCTTTCACGCTCTCTGTTTCCATTGTTAAGTATGGAACTAATTTAAGTATCAGGGTGCTTTCTTCTCTTTATGCTAGACATAAGTTGCATTAACCTTTAGCAGAGTTTCATTCTTAATAAAAAAAAAGTTTATTATGCAAGTGCGACTCAATTTAGTGCTGGACCTAACATGTGTAGTAGTCATGGTACCATCTTGTCACGTCCTATTCTGCCATGTCCTTTCCATGGTGTTTGGTTTGCTATGATGTACCATTGATATAATGCACTTTACGATGATGTGATATTAAAATTTTTAGATTTTTTTATTTTTTTTAATATTACCATAATTTAAAATTATAAAATATATCACATCATCTTAATCACATCAGCTTTTTAAATAATGTAATGTTATATTATTGTATTGAGATTACGAGTCTGTTTGATCTTCGCTTATTTTGCTAAAACTGAAATTTTTTGTTGTTGAAAGTACTTAGATAAAAGTAAAAGTTAACTGAAATAGTACAGTAGAACCCATGAACAGTACCAAAAACTACAGTGAAACCCATAAATAATAGCAAAAATAAACTAAATAGTAAAATCAGTTTGTAAAAATAATCTATACCAAACGCACATTACATTAATGTAAGATTATAATAACGTAATATTACGGTGTTATGTAATATCATAGTGAACCAAATGTCTCCTAAAAAGTTTTCACCACCTACAATAGACAATTAGACAATGTATAGCAAGTTTCAGATTTGATATAAATTCTTCCATGGTCTGAAGTCAACAAGAATAGTCATAAATCAGATGTTTTATAACCAAACGGAGGCATATAATTAACCTGGCATTGTGTAGGATCAAATGTTTTGCCGAAAAGCAGTTAAAGCTAACGATAATCTAGGAGCAGGCGAGGTCTCAAGAACTAATCTTTAGTGAATGAGGGCTTCAAAGTTGAAACAAGTTTCACATGCCGAAGTACACGAATCATATGCGAATAGAGAGAACAATTTGTCTGATACTAGTACATTGGATATTCCATGGACAACTTCATTAGGTAAGGGGGCCACTGGAGCATAGGCCAGAATTGAGTGGTTAAAAAGACTCGTGTTCTTCAAAACAAGCATAATTTATTAATTTCCTAACATTGATGTTTAATAATTTCGATATACACCACGACTCTGTCCAACACCCACTTCAAATTGAAACAACTTCTTTCTCAAAAAAGAAAAAAAGAAAAAAAAAATTGAAACAAGTTTACCCGATTTAAATCTTTTGGCTTAACCCATCTAGCCGATTTTCAAAAAGATAATTCAAGAGAATTTTGCCAATTACTTATTTATACTTAGGAACTTGTAATACTGTCAATGAGGTAATAACAAGAGGATCACTAGATTGAGTTGCTCATATGTGCCCTTAGAATCCATAAGTAGTTAGTTTCGACTTTTGAGAAATTCAAATTCTTGTAAAGTTACTCGGTTACACCCATCCAATTGCAACCCGAAGCAAGTAGGAAATATATCAAATTAATTACCAAGAAATAGAGAAGAAAAAAAACCAATAATATGATTATCAATTAAATATTAGCATTGGATAAGAATTCTAACATACAATACAAGTACAACATTGGAGCAAATTAATATCCAGCTCATAAAACAAGCTCAAGCACTTAGTGCCTGAACAAGAACTAAACTAACAACAAAACAAAATGTAACACTCTAAACTACAACTCCTCCTACATCAGAGTAGTACTCAGCTCATTGTTTGCACTCCTGATTCCACTTGCAACCATAAATTATCATCTTCATTTTCCATTCTGGTCTTTGTTCTCATGCACAATCAGCCCCCAACTTATTTCTCCACTTTGTGCACTTCTCCTCCTTAATTGTCTTTTCAACAAAGGCCTCTCTTACCAACTCCCACTCCCTCTGGGTTCCACCCACCCTATGCGGATCAAATTTGCACGCTGCTTAAGCAACAATGACCTTTTCTTTCCCACACAAGAAGGAACTTCTTACATAATTTTACAACATTCAGTCACGTGACGATTTTCGATCACGTGATCAGTTCCCACGTGCTGTTTATTTTACAACCGTCAAATGAAACCAACACTGTTTTAATCATTTTTTTCCAAGCTCCAGCCAAGGAGGGTCCCGATTATCAGAGTTCCCATTTTGATCCAACGGCTCTGACTTCACCTCAGACCCAGACTCTTTCTCCTGCGAATTTTCCATATTCTCCCCATTTTGCCCTTCTCTCTCTTCCTCTAACTCCACCTCCTCCTCCTCCACGCTTCTCCTCACGCGCTTCACACCGATTCGAAACCCGAACAGACGCGGCGTCGTTTCGTTCTCTTCTTCTTCTTCATCATCACCCATGCGGGCCCCACCACAAACGCCAACGCCAACGCCAACACCAACGTCCATATCCTCCGTTACCGTTACCTGCTTTGACGGCAAAAGATCCAGAGGCTTCCCTCCAGGTATCGAAACCACAACGCCGTTACCATGAACATTACCGTTAACACCACCACCAACGTCCAACTGACCAGATGCGTAGGTCGTCATCATAGCGAATATGTTATTGCAGAGCCCCCTTAGCTGAGTCAACTCGTGACTCAGCTGCGTGTTCTCCTTCCTCAACCGCTCGTTCTCCTCCAGGAGCTCCGGCGTAGTCGTGCAGCTTGTGCTCCGGTGAACCGCCGCCGCCGGCGACGAGTTCGACGATATCACCTGCTCGTCTCCCGAGTTTGACGGCGACACAGTTCGCACCCCCGGTGGACCCGCCGCCGCAACCGTCACCCCCGCTGCTGGCGGAACCGCTACTGCTCCAGTCGCCGGCGATATTTTGCGGCGCTGTATCTCTCGGAGGAGAGCTTTCTCTCCTCTCTTGAAACAGTCGTTCGCGAACTCCCATCGATCCGGCACAACTTTCCGAAAACCCTATAAAAAAAATAGAAGAAGAATAAATACTAAAACATTCAACACCGTTTGGTTTCCGAGAAAGCGTAAGAAAATGAAATAGAAAATATTTTTTGTTTATGCTTACGTAGGTGTTGAGTTGGCGAACGAAGCTAGAGAAGTTGTTGTGCTTGAAGTACTTAGGGAGCAAATCGCGAGCGAACTCAGCGGGACGCCAAACTATGAAGGTCGATCCGTCGTCGTTCCAGGAAATGAGGTCATCAACGGCAGGGTCATCGACCAGTTGGTAAGTCTTGGTGAGGAATGGTGTGGGTATAGATCTCTGCGAGTCTCCGGATACGGATCCGGGTCCTGGTCCTGGTCCGGGCCCAGGTCCGGAATCGCCGCTCTGTTCCACCGGTAATGGTCCCATGGGCTTCGGTCTCGGATCCGAGACACAAAGCTAGAAGCCTGGTTTTCACTCGGCGTGGTGGCTCAATCTAATTTGTATAAAATTAACTGTTAGATCAGAATGCGATTTACAGAGACAAAAATAACCATAATTGTGTGTACTATTTTATGTATCATAAAACTTCAAAAAAAATATTAACAAATATTGATTATACTTATGGCAAGAGCATGAAATATGAGAATGATAAATGAATACTGTAGAGAAACAAATAAATAAAAAACTGAATTCTTAGTTTTTTTAATCGTTACCTGGAAAAAACAAGGTGGTTTTAGCTGAAACAAAGTGCTAGACTTTTCTCAGCAACCAAACAAGGAAGTACGGAGCAAAACCAATTAGGCTCTCCGGTAAACCAAACACCACAGCAAAGGAGCTGAGCTGAGCTGAGAGAGAGAGAGTTGGGTTAGGAGAGAGAGAGAGAATTAAGTTTTGTTGTTTCTAGAAGGTTCTGGGAGGTGGAACTTGAAAGTAAATGATGATATGCAAGAGAGAGAATAAAAGTTATAAAAAATAAAAATCGTGCGTTCGAGAAGGAAAGGGAGATAAAAGAAAGATCAAGAAAAAGGAGTAAAAATGAGAGTGGGGCCCACAGAAAGAGAAGATGCGAAGGCGCCAGAAGAGAGTGTGTGTGTGTGTGTGCGCGCGCGTGGAGAGGAGAGAGGAGGTGGAGTGTGTGTAGCTTCTTCGATCTTCTTTTGTTAATTGTTATGTGGGTCTTTTCCAGAAGCTTCTCGCTTCTTCTTCTTTCATTCAAATTCAATTATTCTCTTTTTTTTTTTCTTTTTCTTTTTTTTTTTAATAACGTAGTTTACTATTTTTGAGGTATTTTGTAATTACCGGTCTGTCATATACGTGTCAGTAAGGTTATGGAATGCCAATCCGGTGCAGGAGATAAGGATTTTATCATAATTTTGCCACGTGGCTAATCTATTATGGGATAATTATTACTATTTTATTAGGGGTTTTCCACTTTAAGACGTGGCAAAATTTGGTTGGTCTAAACAAAGAGTATTTCATTTCTCTTGCTTTGCTTCTTAAGTGGTAGGACTTTAGACCTTTATTAATGAAACATTTTTAAAAGTTTTGATATTAATTTATAAAAAAATTTTAAAAATATTTCATGACCCAATGCTCTTAGTTCACCGTTGACTTTTTCTTTTTATATTTTTCTTTCTTTTTTTATTTTGAGAAACACTTATTTTTTATAATTTTCTTTAAATCTTGATGAAGATTAAGGTTGCGTTTGTTTCAACGTAAAATATTTTTCGGGTGTAAAATATTTTCAGGTGAAAATATTTTCGGGAAATGAAAATATTTTCAAGTGTTTGGTTGCATTTCAAAAAATGTTTTGAAAAATATTTTCTGGTGTTTGGTTGTGATCTTGAAAATACCATAGAAAACACATTTTCCACTTGTTACTCACATTTTATCAGCTTCCAAACAAATATATAATATTCATCAAATCCCAGAAACACAAAAGAAACAAAACTCAGAAAAAAAAATCATCAAATGCGGTCAAATTGAGAGAAGAAGGAAGAGAGAGAGGCAACTGGGTTGAGGTGAGATCGCGCGGCAGAGGTGAAGGTGAGATCGCGCGGTGGAGGCGACTGGGTTCGATCTAGAGGCGAGATCACAAGGTGGAGGCAAAGGCGAAGGCGAGCACGATCAGACTGGGTTCATCAAAGATGGGTTTGAGGCAGCGCGATCAGATCGGCGATGGGTTTGAGCGGTGTGATCAGACCGGCGGAACCGTGGGTCAGGGATTGGATCTGGGCTTCATCGGCGATAGCTCTCTCCGTCCTTCGGCTTGGGCTTGGCGTGAGGGATGAGAGTGAGTGAGGAGAGAAATTTTCTTGAAATGGTTTGAAGGTGTAGCTCGGTGTGAGGAAGAGGGTGGAGCGAGTGTGTGAGTGAGTGATCTCTTCTCTCTCTCTCTCTCTCTCTCTCTCTTTGAGCGTCAGTTCGGAAATGGTTTGTAGGGAAAATAAAAGTGTAAACCAATTTCCGGGTCAAAGGTGTAAAACACACTGTCAACTGAAATTATTTTCTGGAAAATTTTATTTTTCATGCGCAACCAAACACACAGTGAGGTGTAAAAGCCTAAGTGTCCATTTGGTAAAAATTATTTTTGCCAACTTATTTTATTATTTAGCTTATTTTTACTACTATTTATAAATATCACTGTACTTTTTGGTATTATTCATGAGCCCCATTGTACTATTTCAGCTAATTTTCAGGGCCGGCCCTAGGCTTAGGCCAATTAGGCCATTGCCTAGGGCCCCTTATTGGAGAAGGCCCCAAATTTGGGGGCAAATTTTTTTATTTATTATTTAATTTTTATATATAAATATTTTTGGGAGATATTAAAACATTTTAGTTTTTTTTTTTTTTTCACTATTAAGAAGGCTTAAAGAATTAATTAATGCTAGAGATAGATATAAGACAAATTTAAATAAGGCGTAAATGCATTTTTAGTCCCTACATTTTGGCTTTTTTCCATTTTAGTCTTTACATTTTAATTTTACTACTTTTAGTCCCTAAACCAATTAATGCGTGTTATTTTCGTCATTTTTGTCAGTCAACTGATGGAAATAGCTGAGGTGGCTGCCGAAGGAATTAAAATATTATAAAAAATGCCACATCAGCATCTAAATTTTTTTTTAAATAATTTATCAATTTTAACTAAATAAAAAAAGAAAAAACAGAATTAAAAACAATAAGAACACAAAAACAAACCTAGAACCAAATACAAACTCAAATTTAAAAACACAGAAAAAAAAAAAACAAACAAAAAAGAAGGAATTCAAAATCCCAAAATGGCAGAACACACAAGAGCACAAACTCAAAAAAATCATACAAATCCAGAAATCAAACACAAAAAAATCATAAAAGAATATTGTAATAAAACTTGATTGCTCAACATAAACCCAGCTCAAACACAAACCCTATCCTCCAATAAGAACCTACTCCGCCTCCCTATATAAACTCTCTCAAACCTACCAACCTCTTCTTCACATTTTTTTCATTGCAAGCTTTTTCACATTCCGAATCTCTCTTTAGAATTTTCACTCTCTCTCAAAAATCAATGGCACCCACGAAGGCCGTGAAGAAGCTAGTGGCGGCGGAGAAAGCTCCGGCGAAGGCTAAGAAGAAGATCTTGAAGGAAGGCGGTAGCGATTTGAAGAAGAAGAAGAAGGTAAAGAAGAGCATCATCTACCTCTTCAAGGTTCTCAAATAGTTTCACCCCAATATTGGGATTTCGGGCAAGGCTATGGGGATCATGAACAGCTTCATCAATGATATCTTCGAGAAGCTCGCCTAGGAGTCATCGCAATTGGCACGATACATCTCCATCATCGCGAGGAAGAGATGGGGTTTCTGAAGTCTTTGATCTACAAGCTAAGAGCATCTTGAACGGCGCTTGATCCACAAAAATGAGATGTGGAGGTTAAAGGGCAAAACAGAGGGATTGAGCTGGGTTTGTGTTGGTATGGTTAAGCTAGGTTTGTGGTTGAGCAATCGATTATAATATTACAATATTCTGGGTTTGTGTTTGGTTCTGGGTTGGTTCTGGGTTTGTGGTTGAGTTGGGTTTGTGTTGAGCAATCAAGTTTTATTACAATATTCTTTTATGACTTTTCTGTGGTTGAGCTGGGTTTGTGGTTGGTTCTGGGTTTGTGTTTGAGCTGGGTTTGTGTTGAGCAATCAAGTTTTATTACAATATTCTTTTATGATTTTTCTGTTTGATTTATGGGTTTGTATGATTTATTTGGGTTTGTGTTCTTGTGTGTTTTGACATTTTGGAATTTTGAATTCCTTCTTTTTTGTTTGTTTTTGTGTTCTTATTGTTTTTAATTCTGTTATTTTATTTTATTTTATATTTTTTTATTTAGTTAAAATTGATAAATTATTTAAAAAAAATTTAGATGCTAATGTGACATTTTTTATAATATTTTAATTCCTCCGGCAGCCACCTCAGCTATTTCCGTTGGTTGAATGACAGAAAAGACGAAAATAATACGTGTTAATTGGTTTAGGAACTAAAAGTGATAAAATTAAAATGTAAGGACCAAAATGGAGAAAAGCCAAAATGTAGGGACTAAAAGTGCATTTACGTTTTTAAATAAATAGGTCTTACAAATAAACGTGTTACTAATTACAAGTAATTCAATTAGGAAAATGTTAAAAATTCTATAAATTTTACTACATAACTTTTATTTATTTAATTATTTTATACAAGATAAAAATTATACTATAGCCTAATCTAAGTGTATATGTGTGCGAAACTCTCTTTTAGAGACTTAAATCTTGGTCATTGTTCTCCACACCCCACAAGAACTTATACTTGTGGAGTGATCACTGCACCAAGGGTGCGTGGCGGTTTCTATAATTTTTATAATTTGATGTGACAATGAATATGATAGGTATATTTCAACAAACTATTGAATGCATTTTTGAATGAATATTTGTGATTGATGATATATCTTTGTAATTCTCATGTTGTAAATTTTATAATATTTCTAGTATTTTTGTAAGCCTTATGTCATTGATCACATTCATTACAACACCAGTTTGTAATAAAATTCAATATAACTTTAGCATTTTCTCAACAAAAAAAAAATTCATATTAAAGAGTAAAAAAAATGGATTTAAAAAAAAATATTATATAAAATGCTAGTTAAATATTATTTAAGTGATAACATAAAGGTCCTATTTGTAAATTTCGCCTTAGGCCTTGGAAATGCTTGTGCCAGCCCTGCTAATTTTTATATTTATTTATAGTATTTTTAGAAAAAAGTTTTCAATCTCAGCAAATTAAGTGGATCTCAAATAAACCTTATGAAGGTGGGTTGATCCAATGTCTTATGCATGGTACTGATAAGATGTAAACACATGAAAAGTATTGCATGTATAGTTGTATCGTATCGAATCCCATGTACAGAGGTAATGATGCATCCGCGGTCTATTTTATTTCTTCTTTCCTTTTTGTAAGTGTTCGGTGTTTGGATTTGCTGTGCAAAATTCATACCTCAAGAGTTGATGCCGAATGTGGGGATAAAAAAAATTGCTAATCCCTAAGCAAGGATCACACAGCAACCTTACACCGACTCAACGTGAGAAATGAAAGCAACTAGTGAATTTCTTTAACTCAATTTCATATTTAAGACTTATGCAATGGGAACACATCATCTGGTATGGTAAGATGACGATTAGGCATGGCAATAGAACCCCAACCGTTCACATAGCATTGATAGCCTATACTCGATCGTATTCTAGCTTCTCTAAGAATTAACGACATTTTTCTATCTTTTATCTGAAAAAAGGAATTAAAGACATTCTCCTTAATTGCTTATTTATTGTCAATGTAACCTAAACAACATTGCAGTTTTCCAGCTGGTTCTAGATAGATTTTGAGAGTGTTTCTTTTAAATTTCAATAAAAACATTTCTCTCCACCTCTCATTCCTGTGTTTATTCTTATTTTATGGCCACATCAAGTACTAGTATTTCCTAAATCTATTTGTGCTTTCCAAAATCTATGTATTAGCCCATGTTTTGACAAGTCAAGTAGACAAATGGCCTCTTCTAAATTATATTAAAAAAAGAAAAAAGAAAAAAAGAAAAGAAGAAGAAGACAAATTTGAAATGTTCAAAGAGTTTTGTAACTCAATTAACACTTCTTGTTGTTTTTAACAGAGACATGTAGGATTTAAATTACTTTTTCTGTATTATTGTAACTATAATTAAAAAAGAAAAAAGAAAAAAAAAAAGAAAAAAGAAAAATGATCAACATGGTTAGCATAATTAGAATTGGCCTAAACTCCTATAAGAGGCAGTGAGGCACTAAAGGAGATTTGAAATGAGAATTGGCCTAGATTCCTATAAGAGGCTTGTGTTATGAATTTATTTTCTCGGATAAGGCTTTAGGACATCAATTGTGACGTTAATCTTACATATTTTATATAGTTCTTCCCTTCAAATTAAGATACTTTAGTGTTATAAGGATAGCTCGACCATAGAGTTTCTAAGATACTATGACGCTATCTATCTATTGTAAAATAAGTAACATCATTAATATTTAAAGAAACATTAATTATTATCACTTTTATATTTTATTTAAATTATTTTTTTTGAGAAAAATTTCATTTAAATTATTGATGATGTTTATATATATATATATATATATATATATATATATATATATATTAATAATGAGATAAAGTTCAATTCTCATATTTTAAAATTGATGGAACTTAGGCTATATCCGTTAAGATTGTGACACGTGGCCTAAAAAAGCATGTATTATAATCATGATGAGTCTAGTGCTCAAGAGTGCTAGACCCAATCTTTGTCGGTTTAAAAAACTTTGTAATGAAATTATCCTGAGAACTTTAGGGGTTCTAATCCATTCACCTCTAGTCACACTCGCTCAAACATTATTTGCGTTATTGATTGCACATTGGGTTTATGGGTAATACAACCCCAAATGACATATTTCTTTCTCATGGTCATAAGTCCTACGCCACTACCTCTTGTGTGGATGAAACAGTCTAGTTCCAGTAGGAGAGGGAGATTTAAATTTTAAACTCTTGATGTCTTTATTAGAAATACCATGAAGTGCCAATTGAAAAAGAGGAGAAAAACTCAGATATTTCTGTTGGAAATAGCATGAAGTGCTAATTGAGAGAGAGAGAGAGAGAGAGAGAGAGAGAGAGAGAGAGAGAGAGAGAGAGAGAGAGAGAGAGAGAGAGAGAGAGAGAGAGAGAGAGAGAGAGAGAGAGACCCACAAAGTTGGTTTTTATTTTTTTTTATTTTTTACGAAAATGCCATGTATCCATTACACTAAAAATGAAAATGGCCAAAAGTTGTTTTCATTTTCTATATTCCAACTCACTTTTTATTTATTTATTTATTTATTTTTTACGAAAATGCCATGTATCCATTACACTAAAAATGAAAATGGCCAAAAGTTGTTTTCATTTTCTATATTCCAACTCACTTTTTTTTATTATTACTATTTTATATATATATATATACTAAAAATGAAATCTGAGTACAAATTTGTAAACTAGACCAATTTTTTTGTGATGAGTTCCACAAAATACTGAAAATGAATATAAGGTGGTACACCGTACACTTAGGTTGCATTTGGAATATGTTGAGAAAAGTGATATATTTATATATATATATATATATTATTTAGTTTATTTTTACTACTATTTATGGATTTCATTACACTTTTTGGTATTATTTATAGGTTCCGCTGTATTTTTCAACTAATTTTTAGTTTTTTCTATAGTACTTTTAACAAAAAAATATCAATTTTAACTAAATAAGGAAAAATACCTGACCCCCTAAATTTTGGAGTAGTGGCCAAAAGACCCCCTAAACTTTTATTTTGACTAATTTACTCCTTAAACTTTACTTAAAAGCCAAATTGAGACATTTGTTAACTTTTCGTTTAAACTGACCAACGTTGATTCAAAAAATAAAAAAATAAACTGACTAACGTTGATCATGTGCAGCTCGCCGGACTTCGTGGTCCCGCCGTCACTACTCTTGTCCACCGCCAATCTTGCCATTCTTGGCTTCCGCCGAAAACCCTTTACCAATTAAATCACAACACGAATTGATATCTTTGGATGTTGAACTTGAATGATTCTCCTTATTGTGGATGAGTGGCCCGTGGGAATAATCGGAAGCCAAATCAAACCCACACATTTTTATTTTTTTCGTTCAAGTGGTTTTGCTTTTCTTTTTCCACCGCTGGAATGGCTAGCCATTCCTAGTGCTAGGACAAGTATCAATATTCAGTATGATGTTAATCTTGCATTTCTCTATTTACTTAATATTTATGGGGAAAAATAAAGATCTCTCTAGAAGCATCAGCCACAACCATAAGTTTTTCTTTGTCAAACTTGGCACAGTCAGGTTAATCGATTAATGGGTTTTCAATATTTGGATTTATAAGAGCTTGTTTGAATCTGTCTCTCTATTTATTAGTTGTTGTTAGAAACCATTAGCGGCGGCAAAAGCCAAGTATGGCAAGATCGGCGGTGGAAGAGACCAGTGACAACGGCACCACAAATTCCGGCGAGCCACAACCTTTCTCTCCTTTCGTCTGCACTCTGTCAATGTTGAACCTAGCTTTTCTCTCTCTGTCCATCAATTTGGGTGTTTGGCAAGCTGCATGTGCGTTTCACATGAGCAATGTTAGTCAATTTAAACAGAGACTTAACAGATGTCTTAATTTGGCTATTTAAACAAAGTTCAGGTGTTAATTGGCTAAAATAAAAGTTCAGGTTCTTAGCCACTACTTAAAAATTCAAGGGGTCTCTTAGTATTTTTCCTAGCTAAATATACTCTTTTTCAAATAGCATCTTAATTTCTTTATGAATAATGTTTTTTTTTTTTAATACAAAAGTTGACTATAGAAGATGAACCCAATAAAATTACTTTAAGAATGCATTTGGATATACACTACTAACTGTTTCTTTAAAACATTTTCCCATCTTTTTGTATGTGTTTGTTAAAAATATTTAATATTTTATAAAATAAAAAAATTAAAAAAAAAAAGAAAAAAGAAAAGAAGGTGCTTGTTTAGGAGTTAGCATACACGCACTTGAATGACACCATACTAGACAAGATAGAATCACAGGTGTCCTCCCCATCTTAAAACTTGATTGATTGATTGACTGATTTTTTTTTACCTGGATTTGCTATATGTATTTCTTTTTTCATTTACATAATAACTAATATAATGAACCGTTATTTCTTTTGAATGCAAAAGTAAAAAATAAAAAATAAAATTTGTTATCAATGACTTTTAAAGATTGTAACCTATAAAAGAAAAACAAAAGTTGAAAAAAAAAAAAAAAAATAGAGAAGCAAGAGTTTTAATCGAAATGATAATGAAAAAGAGCACTATTATTACATTTAAAGTGATACAAAAATGATAAAAGAAACTCAAATTCTTAATGTAATAATTTATTCTTCTCTAGGAAAATTTGTATAAAAGAAACAAAATATAAGTATAACTGCATAATAAACTCCCCATGTTTATTATTGTTTATAAATTAAATTCTGAAATTTCAAGTGTATACATGCTTATAGTACAGTTTTAAAAATATTTTAATTTGGTTTTTTCATGAGTTTATATTGAACTAAAATATCAGAATTCATATGAGTTGTGGTTGAGATTTGTCTAGCTACTAAAATTCTTTTTATGTGAATTGTAGGTGAAATTATGTATTAAAAAAAATAAAAAAATAAAATATTCATATATAATGAAATCCTTAATAAGTAAACACAATATTTAAAACAAGTTATTTTGTGCGTGGATTTTCTTGTATTAAATATGACTTAATGTTTGCATGAATGAATTTTTATTATTCAAATTGTCCAAAGTGCAAAGCTTGTTGTGAAACATGATCCAGAAGAGCTGAAACATGTCCTGCCAAATTACATTACGGTATTCCCATTCCCATATGGAAAAAAAAAAAAAAACTGTTGCCATCATAGTTGATAGTTGCTTTGCCAAAAATGAAAAGAATAAAAGTTTCCATCATGGATTAGCTAATACTTCATTGTTTGGAAGTGATCAGTGAATGAGTGATGACATATAAATCGTTTAATATAATGAAAGAATTACTTATATACATCTCCATGATGAGTGATGACATACTATTTTACACTAGTTTTTTTTTTTTGGATAATCATTTTACACTAGTTTATCAATGACCGGAACGTTCATGATTACAAAGATCCAAGATAGGACAGAATCCTCTTCCATTAGCCTTCTATTAATTTGAGAATTTTCATTATTTCCTATATAGCGACCTGCAGGGTAGGACTATTTTCTTTAGCTCTTTCCCATCTACTTTGACAACATCATAATTCTTTAATAAGTTCATCGGCCCTTTCATAGATTCATGCCCATTAGTACGGACAGGACAAATATGATGGAGATTTCATGCTAGTAGCTAATTGTTGGTTTTTTATTTTATTTTATTTTTTTATTTTTTATTTTTGGGACTGGTCATACAATCGCTTAAGGACTGGTCTTATCAGATTAAGATTTGTTTTTGAGAGTCAAGTTCATAACTTAACCCAAGCAGAAACAAGATCAATGGCAACTGGTATGCCTTTTGGTTTACAAAAGAAATAAGGGTTATATTAACAAGTTTTAACATTACTTTTATGAAAAATAGAAAAAAAAACTATCAAAATATTAAAAAAAAATTTTCTATAAAAAACTTCCTAAAATTGTTAATGGGTTAGTTAACATTTTCCAAGAAATAAAATCCAAAAAGGAATTATGGACAATAATAAACTTTTGTTTATATTCAACGCTAAAGTAAAGAATAGAACAATATGTCCAACAGTAGAATGAAAACAAAATAATAGAACTTTTATAAGAATTAAAAAAAGAAAAAAGAAAAAAAAAGAGTAAAGAATAGAACAATATGTCCAACAGTAGAATGAAAACAATATAGCATTGAGATCTATCCTTTACAGTGAATGCTTTGTTTGTTGAGGTCGTAGCTTTCTAGTAAGTGACTCAATAAGGATGGATCTTCTGTGGGGACTCGGGTCTTAGAATGAGTCTTAATTTGAAATTTTTTGGCCGTAGAAATTGATTTTGATGCTAAGGTGGTGGTAAATTGGGTCCAAGGCCTTATTTGCACTATCACTACTTACTCTTCCCTTGTCACTGATTGCAGGGAAGCTGATGGTCAAGTATTGCTTTCGCGAAGCAAATAAATGCACAAATGGTCTTACAAGAATAGGGGCTAGCTTATATAGCAGGATTTGTGATTTTTGAAAGGCCTCTGGCTGATGTTGTTTTACTGTTATATATATTATCACACTTTGGATTTGTTCTATGATAGGCTTTGTCCTAACTCATCTCTGATGTTTATTTAATGGATCTTCTGTTGCCAAAAAAAGGAAGAAGAAGCTTTATTTTTTCAGACCCTAGCATCCTCAATTGGTGTCACATGACAATTGAATTTTATGACAAGCAGAGCACGTATCCTAAAGCCCTTTCTTTTTTGCCCTTTCATTATTTTTTTTTCACAATCAAAATTATGCCTCATGGTTAGGGCAAGCTGAACCTGGGGTGGATCATGGATGAGACAATTAGGACTTTCTTTTAATATTAAATTAGGAAATAGATGAAAGACATTGTTTTAGAAATGATGAGGGAAGTTTCGTTGTTCTAATAAAGTCATGTATGTCAAGCCGAAGCAACGGTCCAAGTGAACTTGTCAACCTCACTTATATGTTCATGACCTAACGATAGGATAAAGTCGACGGTTTCACTTCAAAGTTGAATCAGACGAATAGAATATGTATACGGGGCAAGAAGCTGACGGGAGGAAGTTGAAGAGGATAAGCAAACCCTTGACGAGGCTGACGTGGCCTCCCTTGGCCTTCACGCATCAGCATATAAGGAAATATCTTGCGCCCCATGTTTATCTCTAATTAAGAGAGTTCTATAAGGAAAGGATTCCGTAAAATACGCGAATTAAAGAAGATCCATTCCATAAGGAAAGATCTTCTAAGTCAAGGAATGAATGTCAACCCCATGCTACTATAAAAACCCCAAAACTCTCATAAACCAAGGTACGCATAATTTCCCCAGCTCTAGCATTCTAAAGTTGTGAAAGTTCTCTAACTTAACCCTCGGAGGGTCTTTGGTCGGTACCACACTGGTATTCTTTTAAGGTCTTCTTTGTTTATGCTTCATAGGTGTTGTTTAGAGCAAGTGAGGACTGTGTGACTTACTGACGATTTTTGGCATCATTAGTTGGTGCTGTCTGTGGGGACACTTTGCAACTTGTAAGCCATACTATCGCTTTCTGAACAAATAGTTGCATGGTACTTACTCGCTCAATGGCAACCACCAATAATGCTCAAGGAGACAAACCACGCTCGACTGCCCTTGAGAGACAGGTTTAAACTCTCGCCGTTGCCATGGAGCACCTCACCAAGCAAAACCAAGATCTGGAAGAGCAGTTGCGCCAAAAGAACGCAGGAATTAACACTTAGGAGGAAGACTAGGAAGGCACCAGCGCTAAAAGAAGAAACCAAGAAGGGAACGCCCCAAGTAGACCAGAATGACAAGACACGAGCCGGCCATCTGTTACAGATACGGTTCCACCTCACATAGTCACTGAGATGTAGATGATGAAAGAACGGATGGACTTTATGATGAATGCCTTTAGAGGACGGGTGTCTAGCAACCTCGATGACTTGGTCCATAGAACTGATTCACCATTCATGGTGTCCGTCACTTCGTTCCCCATTCCACCAAAGTTTCGTATGCCATAGGTGGAAAGTTACAATGGATCCAAGGACCCCTTAGACTACTTGGAGTCTTTCAAGACCCTGATGCACCTTCAAGGGGTGGCAGACGAGATCATGTGCAAAGCCTTCCCCACCACGCTGAAGGGACCCGCAGGGATCTAGTTCAGCAGGCTGACGCCTAACTCCATTAGTACCTTTAAGGAGTTAAGCACGCAGTTCGCCTCGCACTTCATTGGGGGACACAGGTATAAGAAGTCCACTGCATGCCTAATGAACATTAAGCAACGGGAGGATGAGACATTGAGATCTTACATAACCTACTTTAACAAGGAGGCCCTCTCAATCAACAAAGCTAATGACAAGATACTTGTGGTGGCATTCACGAATGGGCTACAGAAGGGTAAGTTCCTATTTTCTCTGTATAAGAACGACCCAAAAATTATGTTAGATGTGCTTTACAGGGCAACCAAGTACATGAACGCAGAAGAAACACTATTGGCCCGAGAAGAGAGGCCCAAGAAAAGGGAAAGACAGGAAGACATACGGCTAGATAGGGGGTGGAAGATGGCTAGGACAAGAGAATGGTGGGAGGATATGTGCTCCAAGCCCCCCTAGGGAATTTCACGAGTTTCAACCCGCTGACTGCCCCGATGGAACAGGTCTTGATGCAAATTAAGGACGAGGGAGCCCTGACCTTTCATGGGAAGTTGAAGGGAGATCCAAATAAGAGATCTAGAGATAAGTACTGCTGCTTCCACCGTGATCACGGTTATGACATAGCCGATTGCTACGACTTGAAGCAACAAATTGAAGCTCTCATTAGGTAAGGAAAGCTGTAAAGGTTTGTTAACAAGGAGATAGTGGATCCACCTCAAGAGCAGGTTCCCCGACGGGAGAACGAGCGTCCAAGGCTGCCCATAGGGAATATAAGAATGATTGTAGGAGGCACAACTCCCACTAGGTTGTCCAAAAAGGCCCGTAAGACTTACCTTGGGATGGTTCAGAATGTCCAGCTAACGGGTTTCATCCTAAAGATAGTGCGGATCGCCAACCCCATCATTGAATTCTCGAAAGAAGATGCTCGACATCTTCACCACCCGCATGACGATGCATGCTACCCGTTATGGTTGGTGATTATCCTTAGCAAATCACTAGAGACGTTACATTTCTTGTTATTGACTACTTGTTCGCCTATAATGCCATCATCAGATGACTTATTCTCAACTCATGGAAGGTCGTAACTTCAACCTACCACCTAATGATCAAATTCCCCATCGAGTATGGAGTAGGAGAAGTACGTGGAGACCAAGTGGCTGCACACGAGTGCTACGTAGCAATGTTGAAAATGGACGATCACCTACAGACAAAGAACATAGGAGAGCAATGGCCAATGGTAGAACCTGTTGAAAGGCTTAAGGAGATACTTCTCGATGACTCCAAGCCTGATCGAACAACCAGGATTGGCACCCTTGGTAGTCCGATGGTTCGTTAAGCACTCACAACTTTCTCAAAGACAATCGAGATGTATTTGCTTTGAGCCATGAAGACATGTCAGGAATCGACCTTTCGGTTATGGTGCACAGGTTGAATGTGTCACTTTCCCTAATGAAGTCCGCAAGCTACTAAAGGCGGACTTCATTAGGGAATTTTATTACCCCGATTGGCTAGCAAACGTTGTAATGGTCAAGAAAGCCAACGAGAAATGGAGGATGGACGTAGACTTCACAGACCTGAACAAGACATGTCCCAAAGATAGCTACCCCATCTCGCGGGTTGACATCCTAGTTAACTCTACGGCTCAGCACCAGTTATTAAGCTTCATGGATGTTTTTTTAGGTTACAACCAGATCAGAATGGACGAAACGAATCAGGAGAAGACTTCCTTTGTTACTAGCCAATGCCTTTTCCGCTATAAAGTAATGCCATTTGGCCTAAAAAATGTGGGCGCGACATATTAGAGGCTCATGAACAAGATGTTCGCACAACAGATTGTGAGAAATGTCCAGGTCTATGTTGATGACATGCTGGTAAAGAGCTGAAGGGAAGACGATCATTTGGAGGATCTCAGGGAAACATTCGACATCCTTCGTTCTTACAACATGAAGCTCAATCCAGGAAAGTGTGCCTTCAGAGTGACGGCGGGAAAGTTCCTAGAGTTCGTAGTGTCCCAGAGAGGCATTGAGGCTAACCTGGACAAAATCTGGGCCATAATAGAAATGGCACCCCCTAAGAATGTGAAAGAAGTACAAAGCCTTAACGGTAAGATAGCCGTGCTTAATAGGATCGTGTCAAGAGTAACAGATAGATGCCTGCTTTTCTTCCACATGCTGAAGAAATCTTTTGTATAGACGACAGAGTGTCAGCAGAGGATCTAAAGGCCTACCTCTGTTCCCCTCCATTGCTAAGTCCCTTAAAACCAGGGGAAGAATTGTTCCTCTACCTGGCTGTATTCTCGGCCGCTGTCAGTGCAGCCTTAATTAGAGAAGAAAATAAGGTGCGAAGACCCGTATACTATGCCAACCAGGTACTTTGGGGTGCAAAAGAAAGGCATCCATCGATGGAGAAGCTTGTCTTCGCTTTGATTACAGCAGCCCGCAAGCTCAAGCCATACTTCCAAGCCCACACAATAGTTGTCCTAATCAACAAACCTCTACGACAAGCAATGAGCAATCTAGAAGCTGCCGGACAAATGGCATTATGGGTAATCGAGCTGAGTGAGTTCGACATACAATACCACCCGCGTGCTGCTATTAAGGGGCAAGTGGTCGCTGATTTCATCGCAGAGTTCACTAACGTAGAAGACTAGGGGGTAAAAGAGGATCCCCAGTGGAGTATACACATAGACGAATCGTCCAACAGACAGGCTGGTGAAGCGGGTGTTGTACTTCATTCTTCAGAAGGGGACGAGATCGAATGCATGATTCGCCTCGACTTCCCTACGACAAAAAATGAAGTGGAGTACGAAGCTCTAGTGGTGGGACTAGATCTCGCTAAAGTAGTAGGGGTCATAAGTGTGGTTATTCATTGTGACTCCTAGGTCATTACAAGCCAAGTAAATGGAGAATACAATTATAAGGGCGAAAGGATGAGGAAGTACTTAGAGCAAGCAAGGAGAATGGTGGACGACCTACAAGCCAGGATCATTCAGATTCTTAGAAGAGAGAACGAGCAAGCTAATCACCTTGCCAAGGCCATATCAGCAGAACACATGGTCATCCCCGACAAGGTACTCTCTTTTACTCAATATTCACCATTAATAGATCCCATCGATGTACAAGAGATAGGTTCTGAAAACAACTGGACCACACCATTAGTCTTTACTTAAAAAATGGCACATTACCTGAGGGAAGGGGAGTTGCAAGAAAATTGAAGGTCCAAGCAGCACGATTCGTTTTTGATAAAAAGATGTCTTGTACAAAAGAGGTTTCTCCCACCCGTACCTGAGATGCTTAAGCCCTGAAGAGGCAGATTATGTTATGAGAGAAGTCCATGAAGGGATCTGTGAAAACCACTCAGGGTCGCAGTCGTTGGTTCACAAACTGATTAGAGTTGGATACTACTAGCATACTATGCAGAAGGACGTCAGACTTATGTCAAAGCCTACGACAAATGCCAAAGATTCAGTAATGTCATCAAAAAACTGACAGAAGAACTGACCCTGATGACATCCCCGTGGCCATTCGCTCAATGGGGACTCGACATCATGGGTCCATTCCCAATAGCAACGTGACAGCTGAAGTTTCTTATAGTCGGTATAGACTATTTCACTAAATTGGTAGAAGCGGAAGCCTGGGCCACCATCATGGAGAAGAATGTGAGAAGTTTTGTCTGGAGAAACATCGTTTGTAGGTATGAGATCCCAGAGTTTTGGTATCAGATAACAGGAAACCATTCGACAGCGAATCCTTCAGGGATTTTTGCTCACAGTTGGGAATCAAGAATCATTACTCCTCCCCCGCCCACCCTCAAGCCAATGGGCAGGTTGAGGTCATGAACCGATCCTTGCTCAAAATCATCAAGACTCGGCTCAAGGGGGCAAAGGGTGTATGGCTAGAAGAGCTGCTAAGCGTACTATGGACGTATAGAACGACGAACAGAACACCTACACGGGAGACACCGTTTCGATTAGCATATGGAAGTGAGGTATTCATCCCAGCAGAAGTCGGACTCACAAGTTACAAGGTAGGTAATCATGATGAAAGGAAGAACAACGAGGCTATGCGTCTACAACTTGATCTATTAGATTAAGTCAGGGTGACAGCTGAACAAAGACTCTCAGGATACCAGGACCTCATGGCCAAACATTACAACTCCTAAAATAGACACAGAGATTTCAAGGTTGGAGACCTCGTCTTGAGAAAGGTAATAGGCGTTGCTAGTGACCCCACCCAAGGATAGCTCGGCCCTAACTGGAAGGGAACCTACAGAATCACGTCATGGCAGAGGAAAGACACCTATCACTTGGAGACGCCAGACAGACATAAGTTGCACCATCCATGAAACACCGAGCATTTATGAAAGTACTACCAGTAGATGATAGCATGAAGAGCGACACTCCTCATTTTTCAATTTATTTTAGTTAATTTTTGCTATAATACTCTTTATGCCCAAATGGTAGGTTTTTTTTCTTTAAAAGAACAATTTTTCTACGTATGCATGCATTTATCATATAATAAGAGGATTTTATCTACGTAGGCATGCATTTATTTTTTTCTACATGCTTATTCTACATTAGGTCCAGAAGTGGAATATTATTAAGTCCATAAGTGGACGGATTCATGATTAAGTCCATAAGTGGACGAGTTCATCCCATGAGGATGAATTAATATTATTAAGTCCACAAGTGAACGGATTCATGATTAAGTCCATAAGTGGACAAGTTCATCTCATGAGGTGGACAAGTTCATCCCATGAGGATGAATTAATATTATTAAGTTCACAAGTGCATGAATTCCTGATTAAGTCCATAAGTGGACGAGTTCATCCCATGAGGATGAATTAATATTATTAAGTCCACAAGTGGACAGATTCATGATTAAGTCCATGACGGGACGAGTTCATCTCATGAGGATGAATTAATATTATTAGATCCACAAGTGAACGGGTCTATAATTAAGTCCATGACGGGACGACTTCATGTCATGAGAATGAGTTAATATTATTAAGTCCACAAGAGGACGAGTTCATGATTAAGTCAACAAATCAACGAGTTCAACCCATAAGGTTGAATCAATATTATTAAGTCCATAGGTGGACGAGTTTGTGATTAAGTCCACAAATGGACGAATCCATTTCTAACAAATGGAGGAATCCAGAAATGGACGAGTCCACAAATGGACGAATCCACAAATGGACGAGTTTAGGATACCTTAAAACTAACACGTCCACAAGACCAAGAATGGACGAATTCATCCCTTTAGGGTTTGTTAAAATTATTAGTAGGACGTGTTTGTCACGACTAACGGATTCATCCTAAGTCCTCTTACATTCAAGCACAAAGAATGAGCAAAACCTATATATACGTAAAGTTCAACACATGCTAAAAAGCAAATGATGTAAAAAGCATACCATACATAAAATGAGTTCTTTACAAAATGGCCTAAAAAACAAAAGGGCATTTAACATAATTTGAAAGATAGACTAAATATACAATAATTCAAAAAAAAAAAAAATATAGAAAACTAAGAGGTCGGGGCATCTGGAGAGTTCTCGTTATCTTTGTCTTGAATGTCTTAAGCTAAAGGGTTCTTAGTGTTCAGAGGCTCAGTGGATGGACTAAAGGAGTGATGGGAGGATTCGCAGAGCAAGGACGACACTATCATCTTTTGGAATAGATTTCGACTCTGTGAAGTCATCGGTTTCTTCCTAGATAGTGTCGCCAGCAGGAGTTGATGGCAGGGGTCGTTCATGGTGACCCTGGATAAATCCAAGTGAGGGTAGATGGACTTGACCTGTTTAAGGCAATCCTCAAATCTGTCACCATTGTAGACGGCACAGGAATCAATAAATGGCTGTGAAGCCTTGAATTCCTTCATGGCATTTGTCTAGGCCATCTCCACTTGCCCAAGAAGGGCCGTCAGCTCTTTTTCTACCAACGCTTTAGCTTCTTGCTCCTCCTTCTTCTAATGACCCATTTCCTCCAACTTCTCCCTTAGCTCCTTTACCTCCGTATTGAGAGTACGAAGAGCCTCCTTATACTGCTTTTGCTCATTGGTTAAGGTCCTGTTGCACTTGCGAAGACGGGCAATCACCCCTTCTTGGGTGATACTTCTATCTTACAGAGCCTTCATACTAACCAGCCCTTACAAAGCAAAACAATCGTTAGCCATATTGAGTAATAAATAACTGAAGAAAGAAAGAAAGAAAGAAAGAAAGGATGAAATGTACCCGAGCAAGGTCAAAGAGGCCTGATGCCCCCAGCTCCTCTATTATTTCCTTAGCACAAGGTTCTATGTCCTTATCCTTAATGATTGACTCAACCAACTCAACGACATAGTCCTTGTGAGTGAGAAGATGACGGTCATGTCCTTGAGTGACGGGGCCTGACATCGTCATTAATCCCTTGCTTGCCCCATGGCTCGGCTTAGGAGGCGACGGCTTCTTCGGGAGCTTATCCCCAAGGGTGACAATGACTTTCTTGGAAGGATGGTTGTCCTTCTCGTCAGCCTTTCTTTTAGGCGTCCCCTTTTTGACGGCCTTAGGGGTTGATGAGGACGCCCCTTCCTATCCCTTCGCTCTTTGTTCCTCTTTCCTACGCGTAGTAGCCACCCTTACCTGTGCCCTTTGCATGGCTGCCTCCATTTATGCAAAGGACAAATGACGAGCATTAGACCAAGAGACGATAAAAAGAAAAAATGATGGAAGAAAATAAATTACTTACGCCGACGAGAATAAGTGTTTAATCTACGAGCTACAGGCGTCGATTCCAAACCTCCACAATATGCGTGCAGCATGTCAAGGGTGATCAAATCCCTACACTTCCGTTGCTCAAATGGAATTTCCAGGACTTGACGAATGAAGGCCTCTTGCTCATCAATTATGTGCAGACGGACACTAGTTGGGAAAGGAAAACTACGACTTTAGAATAGTTAACAAATAAATGGAAAAGGCTAAAGCAAAAAATGGATGGTGCTAAACCTGAATCTTTAACAATACCTCAGGTATTGTAAAAAACATGGGGCATTGTAGCCCACTCTTCTGGACGATATACCCAATCTGTCCCCTAAACAAAGAAGTATCTGCCCTTCTAGTTCTTGTTAGAGTCAGGCATGTCTGACACAAGCATTAACCCTTTCTTCTATATAGCAAAATGATATATGCCTTGGGACGAGACGATGTGCTGAGGTCTGTAGCAATAAAAGAACTTGTCCAATGAAAGCTGATGGTTCTCACCACTCAGACGACCCCACAAAATCTCAACCCCTATAAAGATTTTCCAGTTGTTTGGAGCAACCTGGCTGACGGATAATCCAAGGAAATTAGCCAACTGACGGTGCAACGCCATCAGTGGCAATCTTAGGTCCACTGCGAACATAGCATCGTACATAGCAACATCAGCAGTCTTCCCTGAGTAGCACTTCTCGAATTTCCCAGGGAGATAGATTGGGATATGATTAAAAATTCTAGTAATGATCCCTCAAATTCTTAAAAATATTGACTGTTATCGTTGGCAAGAAATCGTTGACGGTCCACATTTTTGGAAGGATAAATGGACGGGCATGCCCATCCCCAAGGCTTCTGAACTTCCAGCTTCATGGGTCCTCTCGTTAGCATCTCCCTCAGCCTTGTCATCCTCTTTTCCATCATCACCTTCATCCTCACCCTCATCCATCTCCTCTTCCTCACCTCTCTCTCCAACACAACTTTCTACTTCCTCATTAGGAGAATGGGTTGACGTTTCCCTCGCTGACATCTAGGAAAGGCCCTCCTCAGGCTTATGACTTGTTTGGAAGACCTCATCGTAGCCCGCTCCCTCATGGACTGACGACTGCTCATTCGTTGCTTCTCTAGACATCTATTTACCTACAAGCGAAGGAGGTATTCTAAGAACCTAAGTTGACGGCCTCTCTAAAAAAGTTAAATGATCAACTAGAAAAACAAAAATGAAAGATAGGAGGAAATAAAAGAAAATGTGACTTACCAAGTAAAGCAGACGGTTTCTTGAAAAGTTACAGTTGCAGCAAAAGGACGGTAACAAAGGCAACAAGATTAGCAAGATGACGTGAGCGAAGTTTTTTGAACGACGAGCTCCCTCTCTAAAGATCAACAATAATGAAATAGGAGAAAATGAGAGGGGGGGGGGGGGAGATATATATAGGGTGAAAAGTGTACGGAAGACGAAACGACACTCTCGTCTAGAAACGGGGCCAATCCGCTTAAGCCATGTGTTCAAGCAAATAATAAAGGCTGCTTGAGGAATCCCTCATAAATGCCCTTTCTTTTTTCAGATAAAATAATAATAAAAAATAAAGAAAAAGAGCTACAAATTGAACTCCATAACCCATTGGCTGAAGCCGACAAAGCCATGGAGAAGGGGGCAAATGATGAGGGAAGTTTCGTGGTTCTAATAAAGTTGTCTATGTCAAGCCCAAGTGAAGGTCCCAGTGAACTCATCAGCCTCACTTGTACGTTCATGACCTAACGATAGGATAAAGTCGACGGTTTCACTTCAAAGTTGAATCAGACAAATAGAATATGTGACAAGGTAAGAAGCTGACGGAAGGAAGCTGAAGAGGATAAGCGAACCCTTGACGAGGCTGACGTGGCCTCCCTTGGCCTTCATGCATCAGCATATAAGGAAATATCTTGCGCTCCACATTTATCTCTAATCAAGAGAGTCCTATAAGGAAAAGATCCCGTAAAATACAAGAATTAAAGAAGATCTATCTCACAAGGAAATATCTTCTAAGCCAAGGAGTTAATGTCAACCCATGCTACTATAAAAACCCCAAAACCCTCACAAACTAAGGTACGCATAATTCCCCCAGTTCTGGCACTCTAGAGTTGTGAAAGTTCTCTAACTTAACCTTTGGAGGGTCTTTGGCCGGTACCACATCGGTACTCTCCTAAGGTCTTCCTTGTTTTTGCTTCGTAGGTGTTGTCTAAAGCACATGAGGACTGTGTGACTTACTAACGATTTTTGGCATCATCAAGAAAGTACATATTACAAAATTGAAAAGACAAAGCTCGAGAAAGGAAAGCAAATGATAGATGTTTTGCGTGATTCATTAAAGTATCAAATGTCTGTTTGTCATGAGGATTCGGAGACTATTTTGCACGTGCTTCGGGACTGCCCTCAGACGAAGCCCGTTTGGTCTCAGTTGGGAGTTCAGGTGGCAGATTAGAGGTTTTGGGGATGTGGCCTTCAAGATTGGCTCAATTGGAATGGTAGTCAACGAGGTAAACCATCTATAGCAAATCTTCCTTGGTGCACTCTCTTTTCCTTTGTTGTTTGGAGTATATGGAGAAAAAGGAATTCAATTGTTTTTCAGAACAACTCTGGCAATCCAAACCTTCTAAGGGAGATAGTTAATCAGGCGGTAGAGTTTACCCACTGTGTCTCATCCCCGAGATTATTGAAGCATCGGGTTGTGAAGAATATTCACTGGGAAAAACCTCCGAAAGGGTGGATGAAGCTGAATACAGATGGTTCAGCCATAGGGAATCCGGGTCCAGCTGGTTGTGGAGGGGTTATAAGGGACAAGAATGGCCATTGGATAGTGGGGTTTTCCAAACGAATCGGGGTTACTACCAGCTTCACAGCGGAATTGTGGGGCCTTAGAGATGGTCTTAACATGGCTTGTAGCTTGAATATCCCTTCTCTCATCGTTGAACTTGATGCAAAAGGAATTGTGGATGCCTGAACGAATCCTGGTTATGTTAATAATGCTGTGTCTCCTATCTTGGATGACTGCAAGTTGCTGGTCACTCGTATCCCTCAGATTCAGTTCAAGCACTGCTTTCGTCAAGTGAATAGGTGTGCGGATTTTCTTGCAAGGATGAGCGGCAGTTTAGATATAGATTTTAGTGTTCTTAGCAGTCTGCCTGTGGACATTTTGAGTGTGTTTGAGGATGATTGTAATGGGGTGTTTTGTAGCAGGGTGTGTTTCTGTCCTGTTGCCCCTGCTTAGTTGCTTTTAATATAATCGTTATTCTTAAAAAAAAAAAAAAAAAGTATATGGAGATCTTGAAACACATAAACAAACTCTCAATGTTGAACAAACAGTTCGTAGATACTGAAACGTGCTAAAGGGTGCGAAATGTGAATGATTTCATTTAGAATACTTAACAATTCTAGAGTTGTTCAAAGTTAATAACAAGTACTTATCATTCAGCAAATCTTTCCCTTTAAGTTATGTTGAAAGTGTTTTTTTCTTTTTGGTTATAAAAAAGAACAAGTCCAAAGTTCATAACATATTGTATTTCAACTATAGAACACATGCAAACAATATCATCTAAAATGAAAACTTCTTTCCAGTCAGCTTCGCATTCTAGGTTCTAAGTTCTCTTATGTGGAAGAAATCGTCCTTGAGACAGACTCTCGGCATCTTCATGAATGTCTATTGTTCGAGGCAGACTCTCAGCATCTTCCTGAATGTCTATTGTTCGCTGAATCTCATCATCCCCATCAATGTGTATTGTTCTCACCCCATTGTCATCAATTTGTATTGCTCTCACCCCATCGCTAAGCAATGAAGGTGAATTATGCTTCCTTGCATTATGATCCTCACAATCTTCATCCTCAAAATATCCCTTTTGCTTAAGCTCTTTCACCCTCAAGAATTCGTCATAATGTGCTTTCCTGTGACTATTAAAGCTCATGTCTCGATTAATCTTTACAGAACCTGATAAAAGTTGCAACAGAATGGTGCAAAAGACAATGAGATATATGCTGAATTCAAAAACAGAAACATGAAAATAGTAAATGGGTAGAGAAAAAGCAAAAAAAAAAAAAAAAAAGTCACTTGTATAATATTTCACTCACAATCATTTAGACCTTTTGTAGTTAATATAAATCAAGTACCTTCATCTTGTTCCATGGCATCAGCGTCATCCTCAGATGATGATGATACAGATCCCTCTAAAGGTGCAGAATGCTTTTGAGTCGAAACCACATTTAAAGCATTTCTTATAGCTTCAGCATGTTCAGCATAACCAACGCTTGCAACAGATTCTGGTATAGGGGATGGTGTATCTACAAGAATCAACCGTTATAATTATATCATTAGCATGATGTTCAACATATTCTCAAAACAGGGCTTTAAAGGAAGAACAAAAATTACCATACTCCTTACCATCTTCCTCGATCATTTGATGAAATGGTGTCTTGGGTTCAGAAATCTTTTGCCGTACAGGTTTATTTGCCTCATTTTCAACAAGATTAGCTTCATTCCATCTTACACGTCCCCTAACCATAACAAAATTGATATTAGTGAACAAAATTTGTTCTCATGAATCAAAAAATTTTTAAAAAATGAAATCTAACACTAAAAGTTCGTAAGTTTTTACATTGCATTCAAAGCCCAACTTTGTGATATGCTCAACCAATAGAAGATCTAATTTAGTTTCTACAGAGTACGCATGTTTTGAAAGGTCTACAGGCCAGCCACTAGTAGCTGAAGGCAACATAGCTCATTACCTACCTTGAGTCCCCATGTCATGTTCATGTCTGTGTTCGTGCTTCATAGACTAATTGAAGGCAAATGCATCCAATACTCTCTCTCTCTCTCTCTCTATTTCTACAGTTTTAATAAATGACAGATTCTAATGCTTCCATCTCCATATCTGAAAGTTCATACTAAGTATCAATATGAATAAAATCAAAAAGTTCATGTGCATCCATTAGATGAATATCCATTTTGCAGCCTCCTCTCTCTAGGGATGAATTCAGCAACAGTAAAAAATCGTGATCATCTAAAATACTCTCATAATTGATGCACAATCACAACTATTCACATTGCCAATACGGATTCTTTTACAACACAAAGACCATTAAAAAAAAAGACAAATGTATGATTAATGCATTATATATATTGACATATTGATGGTTTCTTAAAATGCTGCTAACAAATTTTCATATTTCCCAGTTTCCACCATTAGTCCCACTTGTATCAGGATAACCAAATAAAAAAAATCATATCTGCTAAACAATAAACGTAATATTTTTCTAAAATATACAACTAAAATAAGCATCAGCCCCCTCCAAACCAAAATCTATAAATAAAAAAGGAAAAAAGAAAAAGTAAATAAAAGTTGATCAGGGATTCAGACACTAAAAGTAAAGGCTTGAATTACTTCATATTTTCATACTGGGTATGATAGTCGCCTTTGATGTCCAAATCACGCAGATAACACGTTGGCTTGACCTGATTGCCCTGAAAGGAATTAGAGTCAGAGAATTGTTTGTTAGTTTCTTAATACCTATGGTGATCATCAATGAATGCTTCGTTATAAAGCTGTTCCCATATTCTAGCTAGATTAGCAACGATTTGGTTAATGAAAGTGAACCTTATGCGGCTATGCCTTAAAGGCTAACACCCAACAAAAGCAATAAACCGTGTTAATATAATACGTCACCAAAATGAAAACTTTATATATATATATATATATATGCTGATGAGAAACCAAGCTAATATGCAGAGTGAGAGATGCGAAAGATAATAGAAATGCGAATTCAATAACTAATAAATCACAAACCCAATAACTTTTCATATTGTTCTGGGCTGGTAAGCAGGCAAGCCAAGAAATGCAACTAAAAGTTTAACGGCAAAAAAATGTTGTTGTTTATGATATCTGATTCACAACTATTGATAAATAAAGTCTTAGATTGAAAAGAAATCAAACCTCTAATATGCAGAATATATTCAAAAGAAAGAAGAACGAAGGATTGACAAATAAGGGAGAATGACATTCGTACCTTGAAATGAAGAAAAAGGTATGCCTTTGTAATAGATAAAACACGTATCAACAATACATCCTTATCAATTGGTACCACTGTGATAAATCAATACTTTTGCTTTTCATGTATTCAGTGCTTCAAGCACCATTTTTATTTTTATTTTTACAATAATACGCGCATAATATGATTGTAACGGTCCCAGGTCCCCCCTGGTGTACAACTTTCTTTTTTCCCCTTCAAAACTAAATAGGCAAATTTAATAAGTAACATTGGAGCAAAAAGAAAGTTATCTTGTCCGAAAGCTTCGATATAAGACTGAGTCTGGATAGGAACATGCTTTGGGTCTCAGCTACGTACGTGTGGCACGTCATCACGTTAGATGATGACCAAACATCTGTCTTTAGCTCTTACTTTGTTGTTGTCATTGGTTGTCACTTTTATAATTCTAAAAACTAAAAGGTAAGGGGTTCAACTATGTAGTTACAACTGACAATTCCCTAAAAAAAAAGTTACAACTTACAACCCCTCTTCCCCTCTCACTATTTATCTATTCAAACTAAAAATAAAAAGTTAAAAATATATCAAAATCAGGACAGCCAAATTGTCAAATAGAAAATAACGTTTTTATTTCTTTAAGAAGAATAAAATAAAATAAAACTCTCCTATAATAAAAGGAAGGGCTTCAAATTAAACCTAATAATTTTGTAAGTTACAAATTAAACCTTATAAGGATGTTTCAAATTAGACTGTTAGTTTTTTCTTTGATAAAAAATTAGATCTTATAGTTTCATAACTTATAAATCAAGGGTAGATTCAAGAATTTTTGTTTGGGAGCTGAGTTTAAATTATCTCGTATTGAGTCACACTCCAAGAAAAACTCAAAGTAGATATATGTTATTGTGTATTAGTTTAATCAATGTAATTTTTATTAACACTTAGCAAAATTAAATGACCAATTGAGTATTTTAAGGTCATTTCCCTCCTAAGTTTCTCTTATTCCTTTTAATAACCGTGAGTCCATAGTATTCAAAAAATTAAATATATGAATATAACAACACTTGACAATATCTACAAGAAAGACATAGTATAAATTAAATTAAATATAACAAAATCATTATAAGCCAATATGACACTATATATAAAAAGCCAAGATGACTTCCAAATCTGGTTGTTGGAGTAGAATAAAGTCAAAATGAAATTCTGAACAAAGCCTACCAATTGCTTTAATAAATTGGAGGAAAAGAAAACCATGAACCATAGGATAAATAAATACATAGAACTGAAAAAAGAAAAGAAAAAATAAATGAATAAGAATTTAGTACCTCTAGAGATTTTAAGTCATTTTTGCTAAGTTTCAAAGAAGTTCAAGACTCTTTTAAGGAAAATAGAGGACCTAAATACTGAGGTGTTAGTATATAGCACACTGGTGGAAGCTTGAACAACCGATAGTACTAGTGGAAGAGCAGTTTGAAAAGATGGGAATTTTGAGCAACATATTACATATGGAAGCTGGGGAATTGAAAAGGTAAATATATCAAGATGAGAATTTATGCACAATTTTACACTCACTGATATGGATGTTTTTTTTTCATCAAAATGTATAAAATGACTTACTTTTTTCTATTTTGCAAGATTATGCAATTAATGATGTGGTTGCTCTAACATGTCACTATGTCGGGAAATTATTGTGTACTTCCGGAGTACCATAAATGCGTGCTCCTTCCTCTCACATGAATGGTGGGTCCCACTAATTAAATTCATGGTAGGACCCACCATTCATGTGAGAGGAGGGAGTACGCATTTATGGTACTCCGGGAGTACCTAATAATTTTCCCACTATGTCAGGGGATTCCAATAGTTAAGGCAAAAGACTAACGGTGTAATAGGAAATGAGTGAAAATATTAAAACATGGAAAGTAAGTTTTAAAGGAAGAGAAACATGGACAACTCAATACAAGTTTTGGGGGCCAGTTCCTTAAAAAATAGCCCAAGTTTTCAAATTTAACAGTTTTAGACAATTTTTAAACAATTTTGTGGGGGTTATGGCCCCTCACATATCAACGCAGTTTGCCCCTGTTATAAAATAAACTATAAAATTTTAAATTCATTTCAGTTCCCTCTCTATAATTTTAGGGTTTACTTTGTAGCATAAAAAAAAAAAATATGACAGACTAATTTGAAATCTCTCATAAACTATAGAGTTTAATTTGTAACATAAAATTACAAACTTTAATTTGATATCTTATAAGTTATAGGATTTAAAGTGTAATTTTCCTTTCTTAATGCATTACTTGTTTGCTACTTATAACACTTTATTTGTTTTGATTGACAATATTTTTCAACAAATTATGGTCGTTTAATTGCCAATCAAATTCTTGAGAATTTACATCAGTTTTTTTTTCCAAGTTATATATACAAGTTTTATTGACTACAAATTTACATTTTTTTTTTTTTTTTGGTTTCATTTTTTTAAAACAACTTATTTTTTGGGGGGTACCATTTTGAAATATGTTCTTTTTATCTTTTATCTTTAATTTTTTTAATTTTTATTTATTTATTTATTCAAAACGACGTCGTACCTTTCAATCTGTTTGTATATAAATAAGGGAAACCGATTTGCCAACCCTTTGATACTGGACGCTCAGCTGGGCTCTGCTCTACTATCTGCAAACTTCGGCCACAACAACAACGAAAGGAACAATGAGAATTACTTGAGCTTCTAACAACGTCGTAGGTTTGTTTCTCACTTCACTTTTCTCTCTTTGTAGATATTGAAGTATGATAATCTTGCTTCTTAATTGTACCAACAAGTTTAGTCCTACTATGTTATCTACTTTTATTTGACTACTTCGTTGCTATGGAAAAAGGAAATTCATAATTTGAATATTTCCTAGTTTCTCTTTTTTGGAAACCAAACAGGGCCTTATTGTTTGTATGACTAAGTTTCACTTTCACCCCAGTTCTTTTCTTCATTGAAATACAAAGTTTCTGTAAGTAGGTACAGCCATTGTTCGACAAAATGCCTCAATCAGTGTGGAAATGGTTTTTTTTTTGGTTTCAAGTGTTAAATAATAAGATATTTCATTGTAATTATAATGGTCATAATAAGAAACTATATAGTGAACGATAAGTTTTATCAAGTTGTAAAATTTGCATAATAAGAAACTATATAGTGAATGATAAGTTTTATCAAGTTGTAAAATTTGCGTTTTGCATGAGCTCCACAATCTGGGTGTTGAGTGTTTTAAGAGATTAAGCCCTGAAAGTTACACATTATAAAAATGATGATGTAATTACTTTGTTAAAATAATGAATATATGGTAGCTTGATTCTGTTGTTATAAGAGGATTGTAATTTCATGGAAACTTTTGGTTTAATATATTTGTAATGAACATGATTAGCATTGTCTGCTCTAGCTGTTCTACATTTATGAATTTCGTGGTTGAACATGAGAGCTGAAATGTTGAGTTATTAGTGCCTATTACTTAATTTTTCATTTCTTTATTGAACTTAATTGATGGGAATATATTTCTTTTTAATTGGTATTCATATCTTACAACCTTTTCAGTGTATTTTGTATGTGCTTTTGACTCCTTTGTATTTGCTGTTATCCATTTAAAATTGCAGCTTGAGGGGTTCTAGTCTTTGTTTAGGTTCAAAGGCTATTAGCAGCCATTGATTTTCATATGCTGCTGGGATAAGCTATTGCATACAGGCAAAATAATTACTGATTAGGAAAACTTTACAAAGGATGCCAACATTAGCTGCATCCCGGTTGCTCCTTGTTGGAGAGTCATTTCCTTTCCAAAAGTTATCACATGTGTCTAGGACAGCTTGGTTACACAGAAGTATACGTTTTCTAAGTAGAGTTGAGCGGGACCATGGGCCCCTCACTCTTACGAACCTTGGGTTCAAGAGTGAATTTGAAGCAACAGACAAGAACAATACCCAAAAACCTAAGCAGATGAGTTCTCCTGTTGAATTTCCTAACAGAAAGCGCAATGCAGTTGGAAGCAAGGGAATCAAGGCAGTTGGGACAAAAAAGTTGCTTGGAATAGAGTCTGCTCCATTTTCAGCAAAGTCATTTTCTGAGCTTGGCCTCCCGCCTCCATTAATTGAGAGGTTAGCAACCGAGGGCTTTGCGGTTCCTACTGATGTACAGTCTACAGCAATTCCTACCATACTTAAGAATCACGATGTTGTGATTCAGTCTTACACTGGTTCTGGAAAAACATTAGCATATCTTGTTCCTATACTCTCTGAAGTAGGCCCACTGGGGAAGAAACCTTCTGATGATAGTAGCAAATCTGTGAAGAAAATGGAGATAGAAGCAGTAATTGTGGCTCCCTCTAGGGAGCTGGGCATGCAAATAGTAAGGGAGTTTGAGAAGATTTTGGGACCTATAAACAAAAAAGTGGTTCAACAGCTTGTAGGGGGTGCAAATCGATCAAGGCAGGAAGAAGCTCTCAAGAAAAACAAGCCAGCCATTATTGTTGGTACACCAGGTCGGATTGCGGAGATCAGTGCAGCTGGAAAGCTTCACACCCATGGGTGTCGTTTCCTGGTCTTAGATGAAGTGGATGAGCTACTTTCATTTAATTTTCGAGAGGACATGCACCGGATACTGGAACATGTGGGTAGGAGATCAGGTGCAGATCCTCATGCACCAAAAAGCCCACTTGCCCAACGGGCTGAGCGTCAGACCATCATGGTGTCTGCAACTGTGCCATTCTCAGTAATAAGGGCAGCTAGGAGCTGGGGGCATGACCCATTTCTTGTCCAAGCCAAAAGGGTCATCCCACTTGAATCCGTCCTTCCCTCTGGTCCGGTTAATTTGACCGAGCCTACTTCCAGTTCAAGTTCAAATTCAAATTTGCAGGCTCAGGCAACTGTGGAAAGCCTACCGCCCTCCTTGAAACACTACTATTGTGTCACAAAGTTACAGCACAAGGTTGATACATTGCGAAGATGTGTACATGCGCTTGATGCCAAGTCTGTAATAGCTTTCATGAACCACACTAAGCAGCTGAAGGATGCTGTCTTCAAGCTAGAGGCACGTGGGATGAATGCTGCCGAGCTACATGGGGATCTTGGAAAGCTTGGTAGATCTACAATTTTAAAAAAATTCAAGAATGGGGAGGTGCGGGTTTTGGTGACAAATGAACTTTCGGCCAGGGGTTTAGATGTGGCAGAATGTGATCTTGTGGTTAATTTGGACTTACCCACAGATTCCATTCATTATGCACATCGAGCTGGCCGGACGGGTCGGCTTGGCAGGAAGGGTACTGTGGTGACCATGTGTGAAGAGCCAGAAGTTTTTGTCGTGAAGAAGCTGCAGAAGCAGCTTGGAATTCCCATTCCAGCTTGTGAGTTCAAAGAGAGCCAGCTTGTTGTCACTGAAGAATCGAAAAATCCAGTTGTAAGGTGACAATACATTTCACATCTTTAGCATACCCTCTCCTTGAATCTTTCTCTCACTAAAATCTAGGGGGTAGTCCATTCTTGTATCAGTTGCTAGTTGCAAGATTAATCCACTAAACAGAGAAGCTCCATATAATTTACAATTTTGTGTAGAACTTGAATTTTATAATGACTTATTGAATACCATTGATTCAGACAAAAAATTGTTAGAATAATGGTTAAATGATTAGTTTGCCATTTTCTAATAGTTTAAGTTTTTGGAACAAGTGGTAATTTATTATGATATCATAGCAGGTGGTTCCAACTTTGAATCCTGTCTCTGCTATTTCCTAAAAATACACTGGAATTAGATTCTGGTCACTCTTTGAATGTCATAACATAGAAGTTACCATATAACTTGTTTAGCACGTTCTGACCTAGATTATTTTTGAAAGGTAATGTGAATATATATATATATATATATATTTTTTTTTTTTCTTCTAGATCTTTCATTTTTCTTTTTTAATTAAATTGATTTGAATGAATGAAAAACAATACATCGATAATTATAGTAATTTCTTTGACGATGAGACAATGACGAATCAGCATTCAATTGTATTGGAAGCTATTTTATTGGAGAAGTATCATAATTGATTAACATTACAACATAAGTAAGAAGAAGAAGAAGAAGAAGAAGAAGAAGAAGAAGAAGAAGCAGAAACAGAAAGGATTATTCTGCTGTTTTCTACTAAAGCAGAGAAGTTGCTTGAGAAGCTGATCAGGTTATACAATATTTGCACAAGCAACCTGAAGCATCACCAGATGATCCTCTTACAAAGCTTGTAGCCGGACAAGAGACCGCAAGTGGCAATTGCAAGGAAAGTTACAAAGGACGCAATGATGGTTGCCTTCCGGAGTGATGCAGTGTGCTCAATGCGTTGAATAGCTGGTATTGCTACTGAGGATGACGAAATGAGAAGGTAACCCACCAACTGTCAAATGCTACCAATGAATCAGCCTTCTCAGGGAGATATTTTATGCCAAGAAAATGGATATTTATATTTTTGGAAGAAACTTTTCTTAATTGAAAACATTCCAACTACCTGATCAAGAATGAAGCTAACGTAGTCTGAGATCATATCTGGGATGAGGATGCCTCTATAGCTAATGTCACAGACACCTTTGAAAAGTTGGAAAGCCGAGTAGATGAAAGTAAATATGGTTACAATAAAGCAGTACCTACATAGAGATAATCAACAAAATAATATTAAATTGTACTGTTATAGCAAGGATATTCCTGTGCACTGTTATAGTGGGGTTCACCAAGTGAAGTAACAGCGAGCTTATAGTAGCCTGATCGTTTTCTTGTGAGTAGGATTTGAACCAGCTTGATTCTTGTTATAAAAAAGGTGTTATTATTGTACTTGGTATTGCAATTGATGTGCTAGATGTAAGGTAGTAGGATGTTAATCACTAACCTCAAAATCTATCACCCACTATGGTACTTCATACTGGAATCATTTCTGTTTTACAATTCTACACATAATTCAACATCGATCAGAAAACAAGGATCTAATTGGACGTTGGATTGGGCCAAATTTTACATATATTTGATTTTGATTAGAAAGTGTTAACTTTCAAAAAAGTTTGGTATTGCGAAAATGGACTTGGCTTAGGTCTAGTGTCAGTTGCACTGAACACATCAAGACGATGGCACACGTCTACTTTGGATATGTGTCATCATCTTCACAAGTTCAGTACAACTGGACATTGGACCCAAGTCTTGTGAAAATAATCCTTAGGAAGTAGGCTTTTGCCTAACCATAGATCAAATTGGCATCCAAGTCCCAACTCCCCAAATACACCAATACACACAACGAGAATTAAATGAAAAGCTGCCTCTCTCTCTCACCAAGGAAGTTTAGTCATTGGAGCTTACACTAATTCTGGGCACTCATTGAAGTTTGAAGGTGTTCTGCCTTGTTTCTTTGGTGTTGATGTAGCCAGTGAGAAAGCACATACAAAGGAGAAAATAAGTGCCGAGAACCGAAGGATGAGAGAGCAAAGATGGATAGAAGGTCTAGTGTTCGACCTGGCAGAGGCAATTGAGAAAGTGAATGGCGATGGTGTTGGGAATGGCTGTTGGGCAAGAGAACTGGCTGCCATTGGTGAAACACCGGCCGTTGATCTACAGTCAATCACTAACACATCACTTTCTTTCTTCATTATATTCTTCTTTTTCTTTGCTTCTGATGATTTTGGGGACTACTCTCTAAATTTGATTTATGTTAGAGCTTTGTTCTCCCAATAATTGGTAGATTGATAACCATTTCGTTACAACTTCAAGGAAAGCAGCTTGTTATAATGGTTAATGGTCACTTGTCCAAGGTTAATAAGAAAATATAAAGTTGACAATTTTTTTAGAAACAAGCTCTGAAAATTCTAAACAGAAGAAGACACATAAGCAAGAAAAGACTGCTTCTGCCAATGCTAGCTTACATAAGCATGCTAGAGATGGGATGGGATCGCCAAATCACTGCTTGATTTAAAAAGGAGGCAGGTTATGGATTGGAAAGAGAAATTTTTCATGTCGACTTTCTTTGGTCAACTTTAATTTCTCGTTTATATTGTAATGTGAGCCAGAAACTTCTTGCACTCAATATTCTACTCAACATTATTATTATTTTAACGAAGTTTATCCATGCTTCGTCATCATCCTAATCCATCGGTTTCCTGCAAGAACATTATACTAACAAGAAATACCGATAAAAGGGTAGGTTTATCCAAAGTTGCGTAGAAAAAAGAGACCTGGCATGTCAGCCTTGTAGTTTGTTACGCAATTTGCACGCACAATTTTTGGATGCATTCAGCTACCTACTTCCCCAAACAATACGGCATAAGATGAGATGAGAGGTTTTGCTATGTGATTTGCGTCATTACCAAGAAGCTTAGTTTTGAGTGTGAAATTCAACCTCCATGGTCAGCAACTGGGACCGAATGCTGATGAGGTTTTGGTAGTGGACAGAAGCTAGGAGAATAATTCTAGAGATATACCCCAATCACACACCTAATTTCATAACTTTTTGCCAACCACTCACAATTGCACAAGTCAATAAGTGTGAAATTGTGTGTGGTAATGGTTGTGTAACATAGTATTGTTGATTCATGCTGTCAACACAATGACACAACTCTGAGCAGAGTTCTACCATCTCTAAAAACAATTAGCATCTGGTCTGAAGTATTTCACTGAAGCATTTAGTTTCTCAGATCAATTTATAAAACTTAAAAAGTCTAGGAAGATTGGTGAAAGATCATACAGCATCAATTTCATTAAAAAAAATTTGAATTTCCTGTCTGTTTGCTAAAATGAAGTTTATCCTCAACATTGGCAGAAATATAGAGAAGGTGATACAGTTGAATTCTTTATTTTTTGAGATGGCAAGGCATGTAGCTCAATAAAATGTGGGATGCGGTTTTGCTAGAATGTCATCTAAAGAATTTCTACAATTTGCTTATTACGCCCTTAAGCATGCCATTCAAGGCTTGGACTGGTATCCCCACGGATTTTTGCTTGCCCAATTCCATTGGTCTCTGCACATCTCTGCAATACCATATTTCGCCCTGTAAAAAGGCACCAAAGTGGCTGTAAGAACAAGCTAAGAGACAGAGATAAACATTATAAGCCCTTTTGTTAGCTAAGTAAACACAGCCATAGCATGGTTACTATAGTACAATCAGGTATGTTATAAAGGATCCATCTCATAGTGAAAGTTGCATCAATAGAAGCATGATATAAAATATCAATGTAATTTACTTCTAAAATATAAAAAAAGAATAGAATAACAACATACTTCCAACCAAGTTCTCGCTCAGCTTTCTCTGTAGAAGCATAAACAGCTGTAGCATCTCCCGCCCTCCTTGGACAAAGTTTGGCAGGGATTTTCTGAAACATAATATGAGAGAAATTTCAGCATATACCCAATAATTACATGAGAGAGAGATCTGCAGGGGCATGTGAGAGTCACCTTGCCAGAAGCTTTCTCAAATGCAGCCACCATTTCAAGCACAGATGTACCACATCCAGTTCCCAAGTTGTAGGCCGTGCAACCTAAGAGAGTAAACTGTCTTTTAATTCACTTTTACCCTTCCTAGATATGCTAAAACAAGATTTTCATAGAAATCCCACGATAAAAGCATGAGTGTGTTAAATAAATGCCTAATAAACTGTTAACAGGTGACAGAAAATTCATTGACATACAAATACATATGCAAGGAAGAATGATCACCTATATCCTCTTTAGTAAAAAGCTTCCGAAGAGCAGCAATGTGACCATCAGCTAAGTCCATGACATGGATGTAGTCTCGGACCTGTTTAACACAAAAACATTTGATATTTTGTAAGCGCAGAAAAATTGTCAATATAATCGAATTTTATGTAATGACAGAAAGTAAAATACTACTGCCATGGTTATAAAGGATTATAAGTGGACTACAAAACTATACATAAAGAACATACCGCACTACCATCCTTCGTGGGATAATCATGACCATACACGTTAAGCTCAGGCAATCTGCCAACAGCTACTTGCTGTATGAATGGCATGAGATTGTTTGGGATGCCCTTTGGATCTTCACCAATTCTACCACTCTCATGAGCCCCAACAGGATTGAAGTATCTGAGTAATATAATTTTCCAATCTGGCTCCGCTTTCTGAATATCTCGAGCAATTTCTTCAAGGAAAAGCTATAAATATAGAATATATTAAAAGTCAGGAAAGAAAAGAAACTGCACCCCTATGAACACAAGAAACAGAAAGTGGGATTACTAAGCACCCAGTGATACATACCTTGGTCCTTCCATAAGGATTCATAGCTTTCAATTCAAAATCCTCAACACAGGGTATTTTTTCAGGTTGACCATAAACTGTTGCAGATGATGAGAAAACCATCTATTTGGCCACAGGATAACATTACTTGTGTCAGTAGTGGGCAGAGCATGCCAACGTGTGATGTAATCAATAAAAAAAATGGCGCTCATTCTAAGACTAAACAATTCTCTATGAAAGATTCAACTGGAACTTGAATGCTATAACTACTTTTGACAAACAAATAATTAGACATTTTTTATGATTTGATAGTTACAATGGTGGGTGATTTACAAGGGCCGTGGCGACAAAAGAATTAGACATCAAACATAAAAACTTCACAATTTAGCAGTAAGACACCAAAAACACCAATGTTACTACCACAAATATACAGCTACATATACAAATCATAGTTTATGCAGTTATGAAATATACCGGAATCAAAGATTTAGAAAAATCAAATACAACTAAAATGAACATTTAATACATAACTCAACAGCAAAAAATTCTTTAAGACAGATTATTGTTGATTCACTTCCAAACCATTTGTTACAAGCGCAAGATTCAGAAACAAAATCAAATTAGTTCAAGAAATTTAATTGCGGGCGCACCTTTTTGCAATCATATTTTGCCATAACCTCATAAAGATTAATAGTGCCAATCAAATTGTTATCGAAATAACGGCGAGGGTTTGCAACACTCTCCCCAACAGCTTTTAGGCCAGCAAAATGGATCACAGCATCAAATCTGTCTCAAACAAAGCCAATGGTACAAAATGAAGCCAACTCTTTAAAAAGTCTATAATTCTGTTTGTTTCCGCAGAAAATATTTAACAGTAAAATTGAATGAAAACAGTGAAAATTCATAGCACTGCTAATATAATTGAAATTGAACATACTGTGTTTGAGAAAAGAGCTTCTCCAAGTCCTCCTTATTCCTAAGATCACCCTGCAATCAAACCAACACGTAATGTAACCAAAAGCCAAAAACCTCAAACGCCACCGTTTGGTTGCCAAGAAACTGTTGAAAAAAAAAAAATTAAAGAAAATACAAATCTCCCGAAACTAAAACCAGCATTGCTCAAGATATTCAAGAATCTATAAATTATAACCTTCATTTCCCTCATTTTCTCGGCAACCAAACAAAACAGAAATTTACACACACACACAAAAAAAGAAGATACCAGATGGAATTCAAGATTCTGAGAACGCTTAGGGCCGACCAAATCACGAACCCTATCAACAGCTTCGGTGACGGAATTATCAAGATTGTCGATGATCGAAACCCTAAAGCCTTCATTGAGAAGCTGAACCGCAGTGTGAGAGCCAATGAAACCGGCTCCTCCGGTAACCAGAATCGTCTTTTCCGAGAAAGTCATTTTCAGTTCGAACTACAAAGGAATTCTTTTTTAGAGAGAGAAGGGATTTGTCTGGAATGAGAATTTAGAGAGAGAGAGAGAGTAAGATATATATGCAAGTGTAAAAGAAAAATAGAAAGGGTAGTGAGTCAGAAATAACAAAGATAGAGAAAAATATATAAATGGAATTGTGACTCAGTGTTTTTATTTTTTTTGGTTAGTTGTGGTTGTGGGATCGAATTTTGGTCTGTTTTGTTGGCGCGCTTTCCATTAATTTCTTTCCGGATCTGTCAAAATCGAAATCGCGCTTTCAATTATCAGGTGAGGATGACTGTGATACCGTTACCGTAGGAAAAGGAGGTGACACCGTCGCACGTCAAATTTTAAAGCCAAAATGGTTAGGGAGAGACATCTGTCAATTCCCCATAATGTTGCTGTCATTGATTACCTTCCTCTCCTAATTATTGCCATATCCCATAAAATTAGATTTTTAAACCGAATATTTCTTTTTTTGTGAGAATCTAACTTCAATCACTCTATATTTAAAATAAAATAAATGGACAAGGTGTTATCAGAGAATCCAAAAAGGAAATATCTTAATCAAGTTGTGATTATCCTCCTTTTCTTTTTTTTTTTTAAATTTCTTTTTGTCATGTGTGATAAAAAGGTGGGAATAGAATTTATAAATCAAGTTCTTTTATCCACATATTTTTTTCACAAGCTTTATAACTTCATGATATATTTTTTTTTCTTTTGATAATTCATAACTTTTTTTTTATAGTAAATCTCCTAATTATTGCCATATCCCATAAAATTAGATTTTTAAAACGAATATTTCTTTTTTTGTGAGACTCTAAATTCAATCACTCTATATTTAAAATAAAATATATGGACAAGGTGTTATCAGAGAATCCAAAAAGGAAATATCTTAATCAAGTTGTGATTATCCTCCTTTTTTTTTTTTTTTAAATTTCTTTTTGTCATGTGTGATAAGAAGGTGGGAATAGAATTTATAAATCAAGTTCTTATCCACATATTTTTTTCACAAGTTTTATAACTTCATGATATATATATTTTTTCTTTTGATAATTCATAACTTTTTTTTAAGTAAATGATAATCCATAACTTGATTATATGGTTGACTGTAATTGGTGAACCATTATTTTCATATGAACCTACTACTTTTTTCTCCATTGTTCCCTGTTAATCACATTAGAAAGAGGCTTAAAAATTGTCCACTACCTTTAACATAAATCATGAGATTGAAAAGTTCATTTACTTTGTGGTTATAATATAATATGTAATGTGATAGTTGTTTATTCACTATATTGGTTTAGTAGTTTTTAATGTCGTTATTTTTATTTAGTTTTTATACTAATTAATATTAAGAATTGTTTGAGAACCATATGCAAAAAGGTTGTGAGTTCACATAATTACGCATTCATAAACCAGGTGTGACAAATTTTTTTTTTTTTGGAGGTGTGACTAAATATGAATGTCCGGATAAAATTTATTTTTGTATTAGTTAAAACTTAAAAGTCTATATGATAAACTATTTTGATTATAAACTTATAAAATATATAATTTTATTGAGACATTATAACTAAATTAATAATTATTATCAAAACACTCATAGCATTTGCAGACTTATAATTAATATTTAAAAATTATCCAAAAAACAATTGAAGGCATAGCTGAACGAAAATCCCAATTCAATAATTAAAAACAATCCAATTTTTAAACGTTTAAAATTATGAAAGAGTTAAGCGAGTCTGACATGGCGATTATTCTATAAATTTAAACATGGGTCCTATTGGACATGAGTTGGTTGTTTAACCTTGTAGAGAATGAGCACTAATGTGTGTTCATTAAAAACTGAACACAAGCCAAGCTCTATAATCAAAAGAAAAGAACATCTTCATAAGCAGAAAAAAACATGCGGAAAAAAAAATGCAATCTAATAATCAGGTGTAATGTTGAAAAAAAGGAAAGAAAGAAACAAAATTATGTGCAGTTGAAATTTAGTATAATGTTGTTCCTTCAATGTGTACTTGAGTACCTGTAGTCGGTAACACTTGGATCAATTTGAACGGTCCAATCAGCTGAGCAAAATAAAGGAGTTCATGAAATCAAAATCAGAAAGTAAAATAGGGGCATAATGATATTGCATCAGTATTTTATTTATTATTATTTTTTCTACATCACAAAATCACATGGAAAAGATGGCCTATTTAAGTTGTGCTAAAAACTCTCACCGACATGTTCGGCAAGTTCTTATTAAATTTACACAACTATTGACAATTACCAAGAGTTTGTTAACCTAATATGATTCCATCAATAACGTTTGAATTGCCTTCTCCAAACAGTGAAAAAATAAATCAGAGCATCTTTTCGTTAATCTTCTAGTGCTAACTAATAGTGGCGACTTTAACTATGAGTTTTAGGTTGTTTTGTAGCGGCTTTCCTATAATTTAATTCCTGATGTAGATTCTAGATATCAACGGCACCTTTCACTTCATTGTGTAATTTACAATGTTATTTTCAATCCGAGGTCTTTCATCAATGTTAAATTATTCCGCATTTATGATTATGACCTGCAAGAGAGAGATAAGAAAGAGATAATCAGATATAATTGGAATTCATGAGGGCTTACGAGATCAATTTTGCCAATTGAAAATTTATTTAGGATCCTATGGATCTTAGGAATGTTGAAGTAATCTTTTTTATTTTTAATAATTCGATTGTTGAGGGTGGGGAGATTTGAACCGTGGATGTTGGAAATATCAAAACATGAGTTGAGTTATAAAACTTTTGACAATGGGACGAAGACTTAAATGTAGGAAAATCATTCACAACAAATGTATTAAGCTGCGGTAAAAGCCAGTAGTACTCTAAGGTGGTATTGGAATAAACTATAAAGGACTACCCCATGGGGTGTTCAAAACAGGGGGTGAACTAAATCACACCACCACCGAAATCTGACTGTGCTAAGGATAGGGAAATCTGACTGTGTCAAGGATAAGGATAATATGCAGCCTACTGATTCAAGGAAAAGGAGATTACAATCACATTCAAAATGAAAGGATAAGATAGATATAAAAAGACTGTACAGACAATCATGTATTCCATCCAAACTTCAGATACATACATAATGCAAGAATCAAAACATTTAAGGTATGTTTGGTACATTGAATGAGGATTATGACAAGAATTGTAATCTTTATTACTAGTAATAAATTGTGTTGTAATGTAATAACTAAACCTATTCATTAGTTTGGTTGTGAGTTATAACATTAGAATGAAACTTAATATTTATTTTAGAAAATATCTTACTCATACAATTATATCTCCTTAAAATTTATTACTTTTATATTTAAGAGAGATATGTGTTATTTTTTATTAGTTTTTTATTTTTATAATTGTTAGATGTATATGGAAAGTTTGTTTATTTAGAAATATAATAAGTTTTGAAATTGTTGCACTTACTAAAGAATAACTCAATTTTTTAAAGAGGAATAGTTATTCTTCAATTTGAAAATTAGCTATTCATAAGGAATGTCTATTCCTTGTAATAAAAACATAACCAAATTAAAGAATAACTAAATTATAGAAATAACTATTACATTATAGCGACTATTACAGTCTACCAAGCATGCCCTTAGAACTATGAGATACAAAGACAAGTCACGTGAGGATTGCTGTGCTTGATGGGGTACACACACATTAATATATATATATATATATATATATTTTTTTTTTTTTTAAAGAGTACTGATAATTATACACCAATCTGTACAATATGTGTGCACTAAGTAAGTTGAAATCGTGGGTTCAAAACATGATTTTAATTAAATTATACAATCTCGTTTTCAGGTTACGATTTGACTATTTTAAGATTATATGTATATGGTGTTTTGAACACAATTTCCAAGGTTGTGTGTAGGGACTAGCGATGTATGCAACAAAATTAACATTAAAAAAAAAAAAAAAAAATCCAATCAACATAGATTCTAAGAAGAATATAGTACAGTCAAAGTCCCATTTAGCTTTTATAAAACCACACTAGCACTTGCAGCACAGCATATCCCATTTAGCTTTATAAAACCACACTAGCACTAGTAGCACAGCATATACCATATTTAGCATCCATTTGGGATGAGTTAAAAAATTCAGCTTATTTACATTTTTAACATATTTTTGCTATTATTTATGGATTTTATTGCACTTTTTGATATTATCACCGTAATATTTAGCTTATTTTTTTAGAGAGATACTACGTTTATAATATTTTTACAACAAATCATAGGTGGTTAGTTGTTATTGATTCAAATATGAAATTAACATTAAGATTACTTTTTTGCCCCAATAATCACGACTAGTAACAACTTGCCACTTAGATGTTGTAAAAATATCGTAAAAATATTGTAGACATATCATTTCTCTATTTTTTAACCAAAAGTTTTCAATTTTAACTAAATAAACTGTTTCCAAATGGATACTTAAGCATTATATGTGCAAGCACTGGTCAACTTCGCAATGTTGGCATACATGATATCCCTGCTTTGAGACTCAAGAAACAAATTTGCAGCCTCAATATAATAAATGGGGAAAGACTTTTCTTTTCCAGTATAAAACAGCAGCCTCGATATAATTAAAGGAGAAAAGACTTTTCTTTCCTAGTAGAAAACAGCAGTCTCATTATTCATATAGAAATGTCGTTGTTTACAATGGGTAAAAGAGAGGGAGGGAAATCCTCTAACCACACCTGAGGCCCCTCTATCAACTGAGCCTCCATGGCTAAAGCATGGGCAGCTCGATTACAAAATTTAAACGTGCTTATAAAAGAAATCTCCCTCAAATACTCAGCCTCATGAGTCATGCCTAATGTCATCAACCAATAATCCTAAATAATAAAAAGCATGGATCGTAGAGTTAAGCATAGCAACCAGATCTGCATGCACTATCACCTCCACGACCAGCTCTTGCATACCAATAAGGTCCACTGTTTCTTTGAAGTTAATCTGTCAAACCTGCTTTCACTTAATACAGGCTTATGAGCTTTGATACTGTTGATGTTACCTCTTACATTTGTACATTAGTACAAAACAAAAGTCAGTGTCATCTAAGAGAGCAGAATATGGAGCAACTCCTAAATTTCACTATGATGCTGCAGGCACATATATATCTTTTAAAATTACCTTTTCTCTTTTGGGAAATCAATATAACTTAGCAAACAAATTATTTTACTTTAACTTTGATTGTATAATAAGGCAATGATGAAAAACTTGAACTAAGATCCCCATAACCAAAGTGGATAAAAGCTTATCTACTAAACTCTCAAGACTTACTAGCATATATTCATTATAAAGATATAAAGGATACACAACGACACACCTGATGATAAAGATGATGAGCCCTTCATGAGAACAAGGGCAAGAGGGCAAGGTTGCTGGAGCAGTTAGAACAGTGTGCGTGTAGTGTGGAGAGTGAACTACTACTATTCACTTGCTATTCTCTCCACACACAGTGCCATCCGCCAACACAATATATGACGTGAATATATATGTGTATGAGAGTACCATGACGTATTGGTTTTAATGTGCCAAACCAAATTAAACTTTGACAAGTAGAGGATAGGGACCTTAAATTTCATGTGTGTGAATACAAAATGCATGTTCATCCCATTAAGAGTTGTTTATGACCAGACAAAGACATATTAAAATAAAATACATAATGTTAATTATAAGTTGCAACAAAAGGACCCAATGTTGTTTATATTAATCACTATCCACTATTGGGTCTAACATATGCTCAATAAAATGCATTTCAACCAATCCTGATTTTATCAAATACACAGAAATGACTATGTTAGCCCACAAAACAAAATAAATAATAATAATAGTAGTAGTAGGCAATTCTGTCCAAAAGATTATTATAATAAAAAAAGATAACAGTAGTTTCAGGTGACACTTTGTGGATAAATACCCAGTTTCATAGAATAGAGAGGAGCAAATGCAATAAAACACCTCTCCATATCCGTTACTATCCATTGAATGCAGTTCACGAGCCTGTCATAGCTTTGATAGAATATACAGAAGCTCTACCAAGAAAAGAGACCAATTGCATCATGACACAATTCTTTTTCGATTTAATCATAAAGGACACTTATAGAACCAGAAGATAGGATGATCAACTTAAAAAATAGGGATCTCCATTTCACACCAATCAAATCTCCAAAAGTTTTGGTTTTTCTGTCATATAAATGTAGGGCTAGTAAGAAGACAAAGGCACCAATTTAAGAGCTAAAATATATGTAAATGTCATCTCTCATTCTCAAGCATGCCTATGAAAATGTAATTCAACATGCCTACCAAATTGGGAATCTCATATGCAATCAAATCTTATGCACTATGGTAATGTAAGTATATCTCTGTAATACATGTTTTATGTCGATTTCATAGCCAAAAAAGATGGGTAAGAAATCTAAAAAGAAGGTTAATTACAACTCAATCATTTCAAGGTATCTACATTGTATTTGCACAGATATCAATATTTGGAGACATGCTTGCAGAAACAGATTTGCCACATTTAACAGCAACTGATTCCTTTTCCAAGTCAAATGCATATTCCAGGCATCTTTCCAGAGATTTAACAGCAACTGATGTTTCAGTTTCACCAAAGAAAGAGAGGAAACCCCGCTTTGTGTTTAGGAAGTTGGTACTATTGACATATTGTCTATCAAAAAGAGATGTGACTGTGCTCTCTGGCGTGCAGGTAACATCAGGAAGGTTGGCATTACCAGTCTTTCTTGAAGTTCTCTTCCTTATTATAGAAGGAGTATTTTTGAAGGTCATGGCCGAATTTCTTAATGTAGATTCTGGACTGCTACCATTAGCATACATACTTTGTCCAAGGTATGTTGGAGTAGAATAGCAAAATGGAGTGTTTGGATGCCTAAAATGAACATATGTGCTTGGTGATCCACCACTATCTTCTACAGCATTAACCAAATCATTCATCAGAGGTGACTCTGACGGCAAGTAAGCATGATTTTTATCCACTGCATGTCGCGAAACCCTATGGACTTGGTTTTTCTTGCCAACTTGACCCATGTGCTCACCAAGTCCCAATGTTAAGGAAGTTGAACATGGATTGCCAGATCCATTGGCCATTCTTGAATTCATAACACCTGAAGCATATTCCCTTAAACTCTTAGGAGTTTCAAGTATTTTGTGAGCAACAGGAATATGATTTTTTTTGGTGTAAGTGGATGCATCCAAGAAAACATCCAAAAAAGTGGCTACCAAGGGCCCATCTGTTTCATCATGGCTAACATTGTGTATGTATGATCTAGTGGTGATACCACTTGCAGCAGCACCTTTGTGGTTACCCTGTGTACCATTTAGTGGATCTACCAGTTCAGGTTCCCCTCTTTTTGCCATTAAATGAATTTCTCCTCTATAAGCATTTCCAAGAACCAAATCTGTAGAACAAGTGTCAACATTGTGCTCCAACTCCATGCTGTGATTGAGAGAGAACATTTTATTGAAATTCAGTTTCTCTACTTTAACCTTCGTGCATTCATGTTTTGTACTAGAACTGCAGAAATCAGGAGATGTAGATTTTGTTTCAGGACTGCTGAAATCAGGAGACATATTTTCACATGTCATGTCACAACCATCAGTTGAGTATGAATCCAGTTTCTTCTTCATTGAGCAATTCCAATGATTCTTAATCGCATTATCAGTCCTGCCAATTCTCGACATCAATGAATTATGAGAAGATTATGATATATCCAATAGAAGGCCTCCATCTCTCTATTTGATAATTGCAAGCAAACATATTAACCGATGTGATGGTACAAATGCATACATAAGTGCAGTAATTTTGTCATTTTTCAATTCAACAAGGGAATGTTAAATTAACCCACAAATACCTAAGTAATGCACATTTAGTTATTCAAGGTTCAAACAATAAAACAATGGACACCAAAAATATAACAATTTTTTAAAGCTTGGTGCAAGTTAGGAAGGTGGAATTCATTATGTACTGGTCCCTACCCAGAAAATATCTTTTCCAGTTTATTACTTTCTTTCTGCACTATTTGCCATATTTTTAGGATCCCTAAAACTGTCATGGCAAAGAAAGTAAAGGTTATCCTGCTACTGTGAAAAAATATGCTCGACGCGCTCAATTGGGCGAAAATTTTGAATTAGATCGTGCTACACTACCACCGAAACTGACTAACTAGTGAACACCTGGCCACAATAACTCGAGCCAAAGAAGAATTCTGCCACTTAATTTTAAAGACTAAAAGAACTAATATAAGCTGCATTTTTTTCCCTTTGTTATAAAAATATATCCAAAAGAATTTACTTTATTGAAGCTACAAAAGACAGAATTGGTCAATCTCAAAGGGTACCTTTCAACAGTAAATTCTTTGCAATGATAATGTGTGTATTCCAAGAATGTTAGTACTCTATTGTAAGTGATCTATTGCAGTACATTGATCTCAGATACATACCTTCCAGGTAGAAACCTTGCTATTTGTGCCCACTTGTTACCATATTTATGGTGGTAATAAGCAATAGCTGACTCCTCCTCTTCTGTCCATGCATCTTTGTTTATAGCTGGATCTAAATGATTGAACCACCTGGAAAATAAATTACAATTTACAAGCTTCATAATCCTCTAAACAGATATAGCCAGTGAGCTCTAGCTCAAATGGCACCTCCTCCCCTTGTTAGGGTAAGGTGGAGGATGAGGTCATTGGGTCAAAACCCACTAGGTGCACATGTAACTTACCAATAACACACACACGCACAAAACCCTCAACTGACACACATCACAACATAACATGCATAAATAGTGGATTGCTAAAAAATAGGTGAATAAATATGAAGGTCTCAGCCCATTGAGCTGCCTCAAGTCTGAAGTGAGTTCTATTGTACTGAAGTTTCTATTCTCATTAAGGAAAACTAACAAATTGCACATGACAGTAATGATGTGAAACAAACAAACAGGACATGTGCCATTCAATTAGCATGGCCTCCCATAATTGATGCACTAATTAGATATCTACAGAACCTACCTCTCTCGACATTGCTTGCCTATGCGACCAGGTAAGCTCTTTGCAATAAGAGACCATCTCTTGCAACCATAATTTTTCACAAACTCGATTATACAATCATCTTCCTGAAAATCCCAAGATTGGGGGGGGGGGGGGGGGGGGGGAGTTAATGTAAGTGCCGTGATAACATATCAACGATATAAAAAAATGAGCACATGCGGTATTCTTCTGGCTACCAAAACAAGTAGCAGTATATGATTTATACCTCCTTTGTCCAAGATCCCTTGACAACTTCAGGATTCAAAACCTTTTGCCAGTGATGTAAGCACTGAACATCTGTCCGCCCAGGTATATGTGCAGCTGTACAGGAAATGTAAATAATTAAATGAGGAGCTTTGAATAAGGCAATTAACAACTTATATTACTTCTGTTGTATACTATCCAATGATGCCTTATGATAATAATGACAATTAAGGAAATTCATGCAAACTGAAAATTAATAAGGAAATTTTTATATATATATATATATATATATTTTTTTTTTTTTTTTTCACTTTTGAGAGTAGCTCTCATGCCTCATTCCATTTATCTAATAATGCAACAAACGATTTTAGCAGGAGGATTGACAAAGTGCTAGTGCCACTAATATTTTGAGCATTCCAGCTAAAGAACAGATCAAAGCAACTGAAGCCAGATGAACGAGGGTCATGACTAGCTCTAAAAACATTCTCCTCAAAGATAAAAGACTATGGTTGACATCAGAAAACAAATAGATAGGCCACTTAATACAAGCACAAAGTTGAAAGCAAGGGAAAAACATGTCATGCCAATACCTATTTGCTTCCACTTCTTCCCATTGTACTTTTTGACTAATGCACATAGAAGATTATCCTGCCCATCAAAAGTCATGTTGTATTTAAGTTAGAAAACTTTTACAGCCACAAGTTCCAGAGATAGCTTAGGCCAATGTTGGGAGAATGTGCACTCAATAAAACTATGTAATACCATTTTTATTTTTTAAAATTCCAAGAGATGAAACTATATTTCAAGAGAAATTCAGGGAAAAAACCAAGGAAACTAAATTTAAATGATTCAATACTGTGGCTTGTTGGCTTCCGAAATACCAGAAATTTATTATGAGCAAGCTAGCTTTGCAATATAGTTCCTCCAAGAAGTAGTATCAGTGCTAATTCAATACTCTCCAAGTCATAGTACAAAGTTTATATAGCTATTGGTAACCTCTAACTATTCATTTTGCATATAAAAATAGAATAATAAACTAGAGTTTCCTTTGATTGACTGACCTCTTTTTCTGACCAGCCTCTCCTTGAACGTCTGGTTGGACCAGTTGGTCTCCTTCAGTAACATGACAGCTTGTATCAATATACAAATTGAAACTGTTTTACTCATAAATTAGGGTTGTTGGCATTATCTGCTTTGCATGCCTATTGTTCCTATTGTCTTACAACACCCTGATGGCCATATTAAAAGCTCCTTTGCTTCATTCCAAATATGCTAGAACATAGTCCACACGTGGAAAATCTCTATGAACCAGCAGTACTACAATATTTTTTCTCCCCTTTCAAGGCTAATAGTTAGATTTTAGAGACCCAAAAAGTGAGGTGATGTCTTGCCTAATGGGTGCATGAGTCACAGTCTCTCACATATACATGGAATAACCATTGTCACTGGTACCACTACAATGTGGCTTTACCAAAATATGCTAGGTGACATGTTCACTAATAGGATAAACTTGGTAGTATCCAACACAGTGAATGTGACAAATTCCCATATGAATCCTATGCTTCAAATGTATAGAACCTAGATAGCCAATTCAGAAATAGCCAGAACAACATACCCTATAACAGAACATCTCTGAACAGGGCTATCACAATTGCCATAGGATGACAAAGAACATGATGCGAACCGAACTTCTTTAGCTGAATCTGCAGCAAGCTCCTCCTTCTCCTTCTTAACCTTCACCATGATCACCCTCTTCAACCAGTTATCCTATCACATTCACCAAAATTAAGCAAAATCTTAACCACAAAACAAAACAAAAATCCAGCAGCAGATAAGGAATATAAAAAAAAAAAAAAAAATCATCAAGAAAAAACAGCACAAGCCTAAAAAATCACTCCTTTTGACAAAAAAATTCTGGTTTTTTTTCCCGGGAAAATTTATGAGAATTAAAAAGCTACTAACTTTATGTTTGCTTCGTTTCAACTTTCAACTGCACCTTCTTTAGTCTGATTTCGAACATTTGACTTCCTCAAGGGTCAAATTGTTCAAAACCTAGAATCTAAAGCTTAATTCAGTCTCATTTTCTAACATTTTCTAGGGAACCAAACAGAGCAAACCAACAAAAAATATTTTTTATAAAAAAAAAAAAAAAAAAAACCATCAACAAGCAAAGGGCAGAGTAAAGAACAGGAAAAAAAAAATGATCATGCATAAAACGAAGCGAACCACAAATTAAGAACAAGCTTGGAGAGTTTGTAAGAGCGTTACTCTTTCTCTCTCTTAAAAATGACATTCAGAAAGTGTAACCGCTGAGATAATAGTAAGACCAATATACAAAAGTAGTAAAAAAAAGAAGAAGAAAATGTGAGAGAAGGATGAGTTATATTACTATAAAGGAGCGACGTCGTTTGAGGAAAACAATAGCTTGCGAGGGAAGGTATTACTATTAGTGGAGAGTGAGATAGTATAGAGCTATTATATTATATATATATATATATATATTGGACTGGAAGAACGCGTCTGTCTGTGTTTGTGTTTGATGAAGAGGAGGGGCTTTTTTAAATGCTGTTTGTAAGTAGTACAGACTACGGAGAGAAAAGTAGCTTACGTTGGAAGTTAAAAAACGAAAGGGACTGACTAATAAATAGTAGTGCTCACATTCACTACTACGCTACACTACTCTACTCAATGGGATCAAAATTTAACGGTGGGGGTTATGTCACGGCTGGTGTCATAAACGGTTTTGAGAAAAAACGTTTTTATTTATTTATTTATTTAAGAATCACTTTTTGGCTGTTTGCGAAAATCACCTCTGGTTTTTGTTTTATTTACGCAAATGGACTAGGGCCTGCGGGGCTCACGTGATGACACTTCCACAGTTAGGCCCATCAACTGAAACATTTTGAGAGTATGATTTTTGGGCCTAGCCAGGATGATAACAGGAAGATTGCCTTGAACTTGATCGGGCTTGATTGATCTTGAATAATGGAATCGATGGAAAAAATAATAATATTTAATGTTTAAATGATAGAAAAATAAATAAAAATTATGAATATATATATTTTTGGCAAAATAAGTAAGAAAGAAGGGTTGATAAAGTTTATAGGTAAGTCAACCAAAAATTAGTACACTCAACTCTAAAATGAAATCTACCAATAAACTCTTGTATATTTGCTCATTCTCAATCATAAGCAATGTGGTGCTAAATCAATGGAACACGAACATTGCTTTTATGATTGAGAGCGATATATATAAAATTTAACGTAGAGTTACAGTTATGCTACAATTTCATCTCTCTATCTCTCTTTGCATTTTCATCTGTTTCTTTTGTAATATTGAACTACTGACTTGTTTGGATGTTTAGAAAAGGAGGGAGAGTAGAGTAGAGGGAGGGAGAGTAATTCAATTACCTTGTTTGTAAGTTTTTTAAGGAAGGAGGGAGAGAGATTTGGAGGGGTTCGGAGGGGTTTCAATTACCTCTAACTCCTCATTTTTAATTCCCCAAAATTGGAGAGATTTAGAGGAAGAGTAGAGTAGATAAATTATTAACTAAATGAATTCTCCAATTTACCATTTCTAAATTAACAAAATTACAAACTAATTATATAAATAATTTTTGTTTGTTTCCTAAGAAAATTTAAGGTGAATGAAAAAAAATCCGTGGCGATTTGGTTGAGTCTCCGCTACATTACCAATTTCTTATAGCACTGGATAATTTCTCAGTGAGCCTTTTTATATATTACAATTTGAGCTCGAAAAGCGTGCGAATCAAAAAGCAAGTTTTGATAACTCGTAGAAATTCTTCCTCCAGAGACTCCTGTTGTGATCGTCGCCGACGTGGTTTCGCAGGTGGAATCGTCCTCGTCAAAACCAAACGAATTTGACAAACTCCTTCATCTGTCGTTGAATCCATTTCCAATGGATGTCGTTGATTCCAATGAGTATCGCGCAATTCTCAAAAGCAAGCTCGCCCTCACTTGTGCTGTCGTGGCTCAAAGAGTCTCTCTTTCTCTCTATTCATGCATATATATATATATATATATATATATATATATATATATATATATATGTGTATGATTGACTGATTATCGGTTTTTATTTTGTTTGGTCAAGGTGAATCGGTGGTCTTGGGGATGTGTAGGTTTGGGTTTTGGGGTTGAAGGTGGTTGCTGCCATGGGTTTTTGGGAAGTGAGAAACTATGGGAATTGTTTGTTTCTCGGGAAAGTTGAGGAAATTGGAGGAGGTTTTTGATTTATTATTATAATTTTTTTTTGAGGTAATAAAAATTATTTTATAATAGTTAATAGTAGTTTTATAATTTTATTAGTGTATTTTTTTTTTGAGAAGGATTATTAGTGGTATTTGATGGAATGAGAATGTTAATTAAATAATTATTTAATTTAACAAATTAATCATATACCAATGTTGCAAGTCTATTTTCAAATAGGGGTAAATTTGTTTATTTAAATTATTTCCTCTCCTCTTCCTCCTAATTTTTAAAACATCCAAATAAGAGGAATGACTAATTACTCCCTTCTCCCTTACTAATTTTAAAAACATCCAAACAAGGTAGAGGATAACTATTCTCCTCTACTCTCCTCCCTCTCTAAACTTCCAAACAAGCCATAAGGAAAGGATAGGAACACTATCTGTTAGAAAGAAAAAGGTTATCTACTAATTCTACGTTTAGATGGAGGGAGAGAAGGAGAAGTCACCTCTCCTCTACTCTCCTCGATTCCAAATAGACCCTAAATGAATTTATCATTTCAGCTAGCTAGCATAGCATAATTCATATCTATGTTGATTAATTAATGAGTGACATGTTGCATATAAGTCTTTGATAGAATATTGGATGCTTTTTAAGACTATGCTTCTTCTTATTTCAATATTCCAGCCGGTTTCCATACCAGACAAACGGAAACGAGGTTGTCTCTGAGGGGAGATTCTAGCTATAGTGTCTTTTATCTTTCCCTCAGGGACAAGTAGTCTCATCAAAGTTTAGTCAAAATCAGAAAGCAACATCGATCAGCTTCTTAATCGTCTCCTACTTAAGTCATTCTATATATTGGACCAAAGAAGTTTACGTACCTTGAAGACGTACTATGTACAAATTTTCGGTTCTAATTAATACTGCATTAAACATAATTTAAGGTTTAATCTTATTCCAACCTAGCTAATTTTCGAAGTGGGGAATGAAAATTCAAAGGATCAAATCACTCCGTCTGCAATATGTAAATTAATTAGAAGCATATATATAATTTATACCACCGATTGAGAGTAATAGTCCGTAAAAACTGCATAGCAGCCCTGGCGTTGGACTTGGAGAAAATTGAACATAATGTTGGAAGTTTGTGAGTTTATAGTAAAAGATAAAGCCTAAAAACAATGCCAAGTGTAACTTCATGCTGAATTTAGATAGGATGGGCACGTGAACTGTGTAAGATACGAGCTCCATATCTTGACTTCTTCATGTCAAGCCGAATGACACCTCATCATCATGAAAAATTTTCAACATAAAATTTGGTCACGTAACTACTACACTTATGTGTCCTATAGCCGCATCCCAAACCCATCCTCACCAGTCACCAGTATATAAACCTTTGCCCATTTTCTCACAAACACACATATCCAAGCACAAATTAGCAATAATGAGTCTTTTCAAAAACCTCTCCGTAATTTCCTTCCTTTTCATCACTCTTTGCTTTGCCTTGGCTGATGCAGCCAGATTCGATATTATAAACAATTGCCCTTACACTGTTTGGGCCGCGGCTGTGCCTGGTGGTGGCAAGCAGCTCAACCGAGGAGAAACTTGGGCCCTCGACGTCAACCCCGGCACGACACAGGCTCGCATATGGGCTCGAACCAAGTGCACCTTTGATGGGTCGGGACGTGGCAAATGTGAGACTGGTGATTGTGGGGGGCTCCTACAATGCAAAGCCTACGGTGTACCCCCCAACACCCTAGCTGAATACGCCTTAAACCAATTTGGCAACAAGGATTTCTTTGACATCTCCCTTGTTGATGGGTTTAATGTCCCAATGGAATTTAGTCCCACATCTAATGGGTGCACCCGTAGAATAAAATGTACTGCTGATATCAACGGGCAATGCCCAAGAGAGTTGAAGGCTCCAGGTGGGTGTAACAATCCGTGTACCGTATTCAAGACCCGTCAATATTGTTGCAATTCTGGAAAATGTGGTCCAACAAATTACTCTAAGTTTTTCAAGGATCGGTGCCCAGATGCTTACAGTTATCCTAAGGATAACTCAACAAGCACATTTACGTGCAATGCTGGGACTAACTGTAAGGTTGTGTTCTGCCCTTGAGTAGTTGTTTCCTTTGGTTTAGAGGGAAAGAACTAGTAGTTAGTTCTAAGCATGTAATGTAATAAAATCTTGTAAGCCTCTTGTAGGCACACGTTGTGGTGTGCTCTTGTTATGTTAAACTTCTAATAACGTCTCTACGTAATTAAGCCAGGATACATACATACATACATATATATATATATATATATATATATATATTTCCCAAAAGTCGACTTTGTGTAAATATGTGCTGTAACTATGGGGATCCATTTCATGGGGTAGAAAGAAAGTGGGCCTGAATCATGAGGTAAGTGGAAAGTCGGGCTTAGAGCTCGAAGCCCATAGCAATACGTGAAGTGAGAAGGAAAATTTTGAGTTGCGTTTCGTGATTTGAGTGGGCCCCACAAGAAAAATCTCAACACGTGTTAGTGCATTCAATGAGTGGCTTGGGTCCTATTAAAAAAAAAAAAAAAAGGAGTAGCTTCGGTATTAGACTAATGACTCGTCAACCAATATTCATATTTTTATGACATCTATAATTACTATTTAAAGAACTTTTTAGATTCTTACTCCTGTATGTCCAAATTACTTTTAAATTCATATTATTTAGAAATTTTAAATGATATAGTTAGATATGTAAAATTATTAATTTTAACACTTCTAAATTTTAAATAAATTTTTTTAAAAAATACCCCTCCATTTTTCTTTCAAATTAAAAATAATAATAATAAAACAATTTTAAAAAGCTAATAAATGGTTTTTATTTTTATTTTTTTTAAATCCATTTAAAAAAAAAGAGTTAACAATCACTCAAAACTCAATTAAGAAGATTTGAACATACCACTTGTTTTTAATAAATTTCAATATATTGTTTTATCTTTCCCTTTGTTTTACCATGGTTTTTGAGTGGAGTTATGGTGTGTCTTTGTGTTAGAATCACTTTTCCTCCCCCTTGTGTGTTTGTTTGTTTCTCAAAAAAAAAAAAAAAAAACTTACCCTTTGTCTTTCTTTTTGTCTCTCTTTCTTTAATTGTTCTACTCTCAAAACTTTCATATCAGCTCTGCATATTTAAATTAATCTCTCATATTATAGATTTATTTCATTTTAATGAAAAATTATGACACTAAACTTAAAATAAATAAATAAAGGAGTCTCATTGTACGTGTAAAGCGCGTATAATGACTAATGAAGCTAGTTTTACTTATTTTTTGGAGGGTAAATTTCGACTTTTTTGTTTTGTTGAGAAGAATGGTAAATTTCAGCTTAAACAATATAATTTAAGGACAATCTAAATTAAACCTTATAGTTTACGAAGTTCAAAATTAAACTCTAAATCTCAAATTTCAACTTTTGAAAAGTAACAAAAGAAAACCTTGGAGCTTAAAATGGGATAATAACATTAACTAAATTTTAACATCGAAAGTGAGAGAGTAGAAAAGAAAAACGAAAAAGAGAAGTGAGAATACTGGAAGAGAGAGAGAGAGAGAGAGAGAGAGATAAAAGGCGTTTGCATGATAAGATCACGAGAGTCTATTAGTATAAATTACACAATAGCTCCATAAGAATAATAATAGTAATAATAATAATAATAATAATAGACCTTGCAAAATTTTATGGAGTAAAAATGGTGATTGTCAACCTTCATTTAGATGCAAAGAGATAAGATTGATGCTGATGCTAAGAATTATACTCGTCTCTAGACTTTTCCTCCCAAGTCTTCGTTTTTTTGGGGTGAGGCGCTTGACGGTGTGGGTGGCTGAGGATTTTTTTTGGTAAAAATAGCCAAATACTACGTTTTGGTAAAATTTGTGGCAAACTAGCATTATTTTGAAAATATTTAGCAATTTACCACTTTTTTAGTACTCAAGTTTCACAAAATTGAGTTTTAAATAATACTCGAGTTCCTAGTGAGTCACTAGCGTGACACTGCTGATCTAGAATTTGTGTAATTAAAAAAATAATGTGGTACTCGATATTACTGAAATCAAGTACTTCTTTATAGTACTTGAGCTTCATATAGTCGAGTACCCTTTTTTTTTTTTTTTTTTTTTTTTTTTTTTTTTTAAATCCCCCGTAGGAACTCACTCTTGCAAGTCAAAGAAACTTGTCAAGTCAAAGAAAATAGCAAACATTTATGGCCAAAGAAAAGAAGCATGAATTTGGTTTGCATGTTAGGTGTTGTTCCTGGCCATCTTCTTTGACAATTCATGAAGGATATTTAATACAAGTTCTTGAATTTCTTCATGTATGAAACTTCTTGAATATCATGCATCTTCCTAACATGGGCATGCAAGTCATTTAATGGTTTGTTGGCTAATGTCAAACCACTAAGTTTGACTATTCAAGTCATTCCAACAGAAACAAAAAATAGAAAAAAAAAAGAAAAAAAAAAGAAGAAGGTACTTAACTGCACTAAGCTCGAGTACTATAAAGAGATACTTGATTTCAATAATATCGAGTACCACATTATTTTTTTTTTAATTACACAAATTCCAAGTCAGCAATGCCACGTTGGCGACTAATTAGGAATTCGAGTATTAAAAAAGTGGTAGATTGCTAAATATTTTCGAAACAGTGCTAGTTTGCCATAAATTGTCCCAAAACGTGGTATTTGACTATTTTCATCATTTTGTTTTTTAATTTCTATGGGGGCAATGTCCATAGAAATGCTATTTTTTGTTACCTAAGCCAAAATTTTAATTTCAGATAAAAATTTATATATTATTGTAATTCATAAGTTTTTAATAATAAAAAAACTATAATTAATATATATATATATATATATATATATATATATATATATATATATATATATATATATATATGAGAGAGAGAGAGAGAGAGAGAGAGAGAGAGATTTCTCTGTTTTTATTTTAAAGAAAAAATATTGTTTACGTCTCCAATTTTTTTATCCATGAACTTTAAAAAAATTGTTCTTTTTTCTCCTAAATTATTAAAAATATATGTTGCACTTTCTATCCTTCCATCTGCTTCCATCAAATTTTATCCTTTGTGTCCTAACCAAATATATGTGACAATCTTCGTGGGACTCATATTGTTGGATTGTATGATCGATAGTCATCCAAGTTCATATTTTTCCTTCTCGGCACATGGTCTGATAGTACGCTAATCAATATTTTTCGAAAGCAACATAAGCTTAACAAGCAACAAAAGTAGGACTTTTCCAATATATTTCTTTAATTTGACCGGAAGATTGCTTGTCTTATCTGCAAACTAAACTTTGTTTTTCAGCCAGTGTGAATTCACTAAGCTTCATGTCACACAATACTACTCAATTTTTAGAATAGTCTTCAAGTCAAGTCAATCCAAGATAAATTCAGTTACAAGAGTTTAATTAGGCAATCACGCCTGTAATTAAGTTCTCCACACCAACCCCTACAGACCATATCCAATCCCAAATCCTACATAAACCCCTACCCATCTCCTCATAATCATAACCTCAAACCACTATAGCATATCTCTTTCTCACTTTCCAAAATGAGTCTCTTCAAAAACTTGTCCATTTCCTTCTACTTTTTTGTCACTCTTTGTATTGTCTTCGCTCATGCAGCCCGATTTGATATTACAAACAATTGTCCCTATGTAGTTTGGGCTGCAGCCGTGCCTGGTGGTGGCAGGCAGCTCAACCCACAAGAGTCTTGGCCCCTTGATGTCAACGCTGGCACAACCGGGGGCCGCGTTTGGGCTCGAACTGGGTGCAATTTTGATGGATCTGGGCATGGCAGTTGTCAGACCGGTGACTGTGGTGGACTTCTTCAATGCCAAGCCTATGGTACACCCCCAAACACTCTTGCTGAATTCGGTTTAAACCAATTCCAAAACTTAGATTTCATTGACATCTCTCTTGTTGACGGGTTTAATGTTCCTATGGATTTTAGTCCAACCTCTAATGGGTGCACCAGAGGAATAAGATGTACAGCTGATATCAATGGGCAGTGCCCAGCTGAATTGAAAACTTCTACCGGGTACTGTAACAACCCTTGTACTGTTTTCAAAACCGATGAATATTGTTGCAATTCTGGGAGTTGTGGACCAACAACATTTTCCAAATTTTTCAAGAATCTGTGCCCAGATGCTTACAGTTATCCTAAGGATGATGCAACAAGCACATTTACTTGCAATGGTGGGACTAACTATAAGGTTGTGTTTTGCCCTTGAAGCAGCTCTTTCCTCTGGTACAAGTATAATAGGCACAACACTGGTAGCTAGAATGTACGTAATAAAAGCTTGAGGGCTTGTGAGCACATGCAGTATTGTGCACACTGTATAGGTTGCTATAAGGTAGTTAATATCTACCCTTGAAGCAGTTCTTTCTTCTGGTACAAGAGGCGTGGAACTATCAACCAATAGTATTAAATATTAATAACTGGGTTAATAAAAGCTTGAGGGCTTTCAAGCATATGCAGTACCATACATGTTGTATTTTACGTACTTTTGTTCTATTGGTAATTCAATAATTTATTTTCAGCTTAACCTTGTACTTCGTGTCCGTTGTTTGATTTATCACCATGTGTTTGCAACTCCCGTCTCAGTGCTATTCGTTGTTTGATTCTTTTTTTTTTAGATGGGTTGTTTGACTATTTGGTTGACGGTACACCTTACATTGGGTGGTACTAAATGAGCTTGAAACTTGTGATATGGACCGCAAGTACACCTTACATAGGAGCTAACCGACATAGACTTGACAAGAATCTTTCTAAATATACAAATCATTGCTGCTTTCACGTGATGAACATGTGTCTGCATTGTTTAGTACAATTGATACATTAGACACAATTTCAATGTTATCAAACTTAGCTCATGTTAAACTTAAGGCTAAATATTCCTTCATACCTTGATCATATTTATTATTTTACACATATATTTATAATTGATAAGTATTTTCATTTTAATATATAAAATAGTGAAGGTGTGAGAATCAAAACCTAAAATTTAATACAAAAATTTTTACCTATTTTTTTATAATAGATGAGATATGCATATTGGAATTGGTAATACTACACTAATTATAATTTGTCACCTTAACAAATTGTGAAAAAAATTATATCTTTTATGTTTGCTCAAAATCAAAATCAAGTATCATTGTTAAAGCATAAAAAAAATTCCATTTGACTGTCATTAGAATCTATTTATTGCACTATAACTGTATGAGCTTGGTATGCTAAAATATCCAAATCTACCATTTGATTAATATGTTAATTCATCTTATATTGGTTCTTTTAGTTTCCACGGTAATTATGAAACAAGTTTTTTTTTAAACATGAAACTTGGTTCATTGCATACAATTTGATAATTTAGACTTCAAAAAGGAGATTTTTATGAGTTTTACGGCAGGGATAATAATTGATTAAGTATATTCTACGTAGAGAAATATTGTGAGAATAAATTTGAATGAAGATGTGCTAAGTTCATTTATTTATTTTATTTAAAATGTTTATAACAATTTTGACATGTTTATATACTCATTAAAGTTTCGAAAGATGATAAGTTCTTTTTTAACAAATGAACTAATAATTTTTTTAAGAATCAAATGATCTTATATTTGATTATTTAATGTGTGTAAAGTTTGAGTTTGACTTATGGTGTATTCTTCTCAACAAAAAGACTTGAATGGTGTATTATTAAACTATTAATACAATAATTAGGCCCCCAAGTCAAAATTATTGGCCCCGCCCCCTGCGGGCCGGTATATACACGGAGTCATTGGCTAGCAGCAGTGACATAAATTTGCATGCAAGTAAAAATGTTAAATGTTTCTCCACCAGATGCCAAGAACCGAGGGCTTTTAGTGACATGCTAAGAATTATTCTGTTTGATCCTCTTTGAGACTTTTCCCCCCTGGGCCCCTACGCCCATTAATTCTTTCTTTCTTACTTTCTAGATTATATGATCCGTCTGTAATATCTTGACAGGTGGGTTTTCAGTTTTGTACTAAAAAAAATGTGATCCTAAATCTTCTCTAAATTCAAGCGTTCTAAAAAATTATTACTTTGACTCGTCAAAAAGTTATTTTATATATTATAATACACAATTTTATAATAAACAATATATCACATATCCTATTCTTTACCCCTCTATAAGAAGTCAAAAAGTGAGCTCCATTTTTTTATTTCACTTTCTCTCCCCCACTTTTTTCCCCAAATTGGGCGGATTGCAAAATGTGGGCCCAAAGAAAATTGTTTTCTATGCATTTCTTTTCCCTTCTATCCTCCAAAGTTGTCCCATTTCTAAGTGCAGTGTTAGTTTTTACCACTGTTTTAAAAACCGGACCGGACCGGCCGGTCCGACCGGTTCAACCGGGAACCGGTAGCCAGTCCGGTCCGGTTATTACTCCCAAAACCGGTCAACAACCGGTCAAAAACCGGAAAACCGGTCAAAAACCGGGCAAAAACCGGGGTTGAACCGGAAATTAAAAAAAAAACGGTTTGATGTTCGGTTCGGTTTTTAAAACCATGGTTTTTACTAAACATTTGCGTCAAAAACCCAGAAAAGCGGACATCTGCCATATCTGTTAAAAAGGCAAAACATTGCCTTTCATTCTCCCATTCTTTTCGAAACAGTCTAAAGAGAAGTAAAATAATAAAGTTATCTCACACAAAGATAGATTTTTTATTTTTTTTTTATTTTTTTATTTTTTGGGAATAATAATCATTGTTTTTCGTCTTCGAGGGATTGCTATTGCTAAGGGAACTGCCTAACTACTATTTCAGGTAGAGATGATAAATCTAATGGCAATTTTAGATTATTTTTAATCCTTTTTAATTTTGGAGAGAGAGAAAGAGATATTTGAGTTTCTTCTATGTTTTAGTACCGCGTGTAGGGGACTAAATTAGTCTAAAATTCTCATGCTTATGAAAAATTCTAATCATCTGAAAGAGAGAGTAAGACAAAATACATACCTATTAAGATAAAAATTGTCATGTAATGGTAAAATTTTGGAGCTAAATTAATACTCCTCTAAGATAATTATTGTCCAAAAATTTTATTCTATTGCTTTTTTTAATAAAAAAAATTATTATTGTATAAGTACTGACTAAAATTTGAGATTTTATTTTTTAGAATTTTTTTGTCCTTTATTTGGAGCCTTTTTTTTCACTTACATTTAGGGGCTTAGGTAATGACCTAAGTTACCTAATGGTTGAGCCGATAGGTTTATGGTGTTCACAACCATGTGAAGGAAACTTATTATGAGCCTTTTTTGGAGCCTTTTTTTTTTCACTTACATTTAGGGGCTTAGGTAATGACCTAAGTTACCTAATGGTTGAGCCGAAAGGTTTATGGTGTTCACAACCATATGAAGGAAACTTATTATGGAAATATTGATTATAGATTAAAGGCATCTTTTACAAATAACATAATGAAGATTTATTACTATTATTATTATTTTTTCTTGACAATGGGTGAGCGAAGAGAGATTTGAATTCAAAATTTATCCTATAGAAAGAACTAAATAATGCATACATCTCTCTCTCTCTCTCTCTCTCTCTCTCTCTCTCTCTATATATATATATATATATATATGGGTTGGGTTCAAGTTAAGTAATGTTACACAACTCAATATTTTTTAATTGGATGTGAATTTTGAAAAAAATTCACCATTATATTACATTACTTTTGTATATTCTCCATGCTTTAAAATTTTCAAAGTCATCAAAGGTTAATAGCCATGTCATCAATCAATTGTTTAAATTCAAGTTTTCATAACTTAAAATAATGCATAGAAGACGAGTTTATGGATTGAATGGTAAATAACATCTAACTGACATAACAATTGGCATGAGTGTTAAAAACATATAAAACGTGTAATTCATTGGTGAGATTTTTAAAATGTGAATTTTATAACAAGTTATTGGGTGGTATAACATTGTTTAGAGTTATATCAAGTGTAACTTCAACCTAAATCCTCTCTCTCTCTCTCTCTCTCTCTCTCTCTCTATATATATATATATATATATATATATATATAAAATAAAATAAAAGGTGACTGTTTCGAAATTCAGTAAAGTGTGATAAGGTTAACCCTAACATGCAAAAAGTAAGACTTTTCCAATAGATTTCTATTGACCGGAAATTGCATGTGATCTTATCTGCAAGACTGCAACCAACTTAAATATACCTCTCACTCTTAAGAGTTTAGGAGGTGTAACTATAAACTAAACTATTTGTTTTAGCAAATGTGAACTAATTAAGCTTCATGTCACACAGTACTACTAAATTTTTAGTTCAAGTGCTCAAGTCAAGCCAAGACAATTTCAATTCCAAACAACAAGAATTTAATTAGGCAATTAATCACGCCTGTAAATTCTCCACGCCAACCCCAACAGGTTATATCCAATCTTAAATCCTATATAAAGTATAAACCCCTACCCATCTCCAAATAATCATAACCTAAAACCACTATAGCATATATATCCCTCTCACACTCCAAAATGAGCATCTTCAAAAACTCCATTTCCTTCTTCTTTTTTGCCACTCTTTTCATTACTTTCGCTCATGCAGCCCGATTCAACATAACAAACAATTGTCCCTATGTGGTTTGGGCTGCAACTGTGCCTAGTGGTGGTAGGCAACTCAACTCAAAAGAGTCTTGGCCCCTTGATGTGAATGCTGGCACAACCGGGGGCCGCGTTTGGGCTCGAACTGGGTGCAATTTTGATGGATTCGGGCGTGGCAGTTGTCAGACTAGTGATTGTAGTGGGCTTCTTCAATGCCAAGCCTATGGTGCACCCCCAAACACCCTTGCTGAATTCGCTTTAAACCAATATCTAAACCTGGATTTCTTTGACATCTCTCTTTTTGATGGGTTTCATGTTCCTATGGATTTTAACCTCTAATGGGTGCACCAAAGGAATAACATGTACAGCTGATATTAATGGATAGTGCCCACCTAAATTGAAAACTCCTAGCGGGTACTGTAACAACCCTTGTACCGTTTTCAAAACAGATGAATATTGTTGCAATTCTGGGAATTGTAGGCCTACAACTTTTTCTGATTTTTTCAAGAATTTGTGCCCAGATGCTTACAGTTACCCTAAGGATGATGCAACAAGCACATTTACTTGCACTGGTGGGACTAACTATAGTGTTGTGTTCTGCCCTTAAAGCAGTTCTTACCTTCAGTATAACAGGCACATCACTAGTAGCTAGTATGTAATAAAAGCTTACCTTCAGTATAACAGGCACATCACTAGTAGCTAGTATGTAATAAAAGCTTGAGGGCTTGTGTTCACATGCAGTATTGTGCCCACTGTATTATAGGTAATAGGTTGCTATAAGTTTGTTAATATCTTCCCTTAAAAGCAGTTCTTTCTTCTGGTAAGAGGCATGGAAACTGTTAGAAATACTGAATGATTGTATTGTATTTCTCAAGTAATAGAATATATATGAGTGTCTTTTATATAGAAGGCAAAGTGTGTAGTACAGTAAGTGTGCTATACAAGTAAAAAAGGTGGGCCTAAATCCCACATTCCCTAATACACGTTAATAGCCCCCTCAAACTCAAGGTGGATGTGAGACCAACTTGAGGTTGTCAACCAAAGTACGAAGATGTGCCTTAGGATGTGACTTAGTGAAGATATCTGCAAGTTGATCTTTAGAGGAGACTGAGATCAGCTTGAGAGCACTATGGACAAAATGATAACGGATAAAATGACAATCGATCTCGATGTGTTTAGTCCGTTCATGGAAGACATCATTGTGAGCAATATGAATGGTACTCTGGTTGTCACAATAAAGAGGAGTAGCAGAGGATGTAGACACACCTAAATCTTTGAGAAGCCATCGTAGCCAAAGGAGCTCAGATGTGATATCAGTAAGAGTACGATATTCTGCTTCAATACTGGAGCGAGCCACATGAGTTTGTTTCTTGCTTCGCCAAGAGATCAATGAAGAACCAAGAAGAAAGCAATAACCAGTGGTGGACCTGCGATTAGTAGGATCTCCTGCCCAATTAGCATCAGAAAATGCACGAAGAACAAGAGGAGACTGAGCAAAGTAGAAAAGGCCATGGAAGAGAGTGCATTTTAGGTATCGAAGAATGCACAGAACAGCAACATAGTGAGTTGATCGTGGAGCAGACAGATACTGGCTCACCTGGTGAACAGCATAGGAAATGTCTAGACGAGTGACAGTGAGATAAACTAGGCTGCCAACCAAGCGTTTGTAAAGAGAGGGATTAGACAATGGATTCCCTCCTATGGGAGTCAAATGTGCATTAAGTTCAACTGGAGTGTCAACAATCTTGCTATCAGTGAGTCTAGCTTGAGACAATAACTCAGAGGCATACTTGGCTTGAGTAATATAAAGTCCATCTGTAGAATAAGTGATTTCAAGACCCAAGAAGTAGCTAAGATGTCCAAGATCTTTCATCTCAAATTGTTGACTGAGAAAATCCTTGAGTTCTTGAATGCCAATAAGGTCATCACCAGTTATGATCATATCATCCACATACAGGAGAAGTAAAATAGTGCCTTTGTCAGTACGATGAAGAAATAAGGCAGAATCATAATGACTGGCCATGTAACTCAAGCGAGAGATGGTAGAGCTGAATTTGGCAAACCAAGCTCGTGGAGCTTGTTTAAGGCCATAAAGTGCACGTCGAAAGTGACAAACCTTGTTTGATTCAATAGAGAGATCAGGAGGAGGTTGCATGTAAACTTCTTCACTTAAATCTCCATTAAAGAATGCATTTTTGACATCCATCTGAAAAAGGTCCCATTTACTGGCAGCAGCAACAGCTAAGAGGGCACGAACAGATGAGATACGAGCAACCAGAGCAAAGGTCTCTTCATAATCAATCCCATATTCCTGTGTAAAACCTTTTGCAACAAGGCGAACTTTGTAGCGCTCAATGGACCCATCAGAGCAAGTCTTAATTTTGTAGATTCACTTACAACCAACCATAGATTTCCCGGGGGGGAGAGTCACCAAGTCCCAAGTATGGTTTTTAGATAATGCATCAAGCTCCTCTTTCATTGTAATTTGCCATAAAGGGTCAGTGGAAGCCTCACGATAGGTGTGAGGCTCGTGCAGTGTAGCAAGGGCAGTGTAACAATGATAGTAAAGTAAATGTACAGGAATGGATCTTACCCGAGTTGAGTGACGAGGTGAAATGTCTTGTGCATGATCTTCAGGCGGAGCAGGAGCAGGGGACCCAAGCTCAGGGTTAGGTAGCTCGTCTTCAACCTGTTCATCTTCCACTTGTTCATTAAAGGGTGAACTAGGAAAGGGATCAAGGATATCTGGTGGTTGGATAAAGAAGTCTACAGGAGAATCAGAAGTAACTACAGGAGGATCAGGAGCAGCTGTAGAAGGAATATGTGCCTCATCTGGAAAAAGATCTAAAATAGAGGAGGAAGATAGGGAGGCACGGAAGTAAGAGAGCTCGACAAAGAGGCGATGTTCCCAAAAGACAACATTGCAGGAAATACGAAGACGATGAGAGACAGGATCATAACACCGATATCCTTTTTGAGTTTCGCCATAGCCAAGAAAACAACAAAGTCTTGACCGAGGCTCAAGTTTGTTATGCTCATGTGGCTGAAAAAGAACGAAACAAGCAGAACCGAAGGAGCAAAGGTGGTGATAGTCTGGAGGTGACCCAAAAAGGCGCTCATATGGAGTTTGATTTTGAATAGCAGTACTCGGAATGCGATTAATAGTATGAACAGCATGAAGAGCAGCTTCGCTCCAAAAAGGAGCAGGAACTTTGGCAGAGAGAAGGAGAGCACGAACAGTGTCAAGAATATGACGAAGTTTTCGTTTGGCTCTACCATTTTGCTGAAAGATACCTGGACATGTTAGTTGATGAACAGTGCCATAGGAATGCAAAATAGCTTGGAAAACATATTGAGTGTATTCAAGAGCATTATCAGATCGAAAAATTTTGATGCGTTTGGAAAACTGAGTTTCAACCATTTTTGCAAAATTAGAATATACTTGCAATAATTCAGAACGATGTTTCATATTAAAAATCCAGCTGTAGCGAGAGTAATCATCAACAAAGACAACAAAATATCGAGACCCACCAATACTAGAGACAGAGGAAGGCCCCCAAACATCAGAATGAATAAGGTCAAAGATATCAGTGGATATTGATTCACTAGTGTTGAAAGACAAAGCTGGTTATTTTCCTAATTGGCACGAAACACAATCAAAATTTTCTGTAGACATTAAACCTAACAAACCCCTAGAAACCAATTGTTGTACTCGAGAGGAAGATACGTGACCAAGTTGAGCATGCCAAAGAGCAAGGGAAGGATTTGAAGAAACTATAGCAGCTGCAGCAACAGAAACAGGAGCAATAAGTGGAAGACGAAGGTTGTCCACGGGAAACATACCCCTAACTCTAGGACCGGTCCCAAGCTCCTATCTCATCCTTAGATCCTACAAAATACACCCAGAATAATCAAAGATAATGCGATAACCCAACTCAGTTAATTGTCCCACAGAAAATAAATTGTAAGAAAGGTTAGGAACATTAAAGATCCCAGGAACCGAAAGGTTGGAGATTGAAACAAAACCTATATTATGACCAGACATTGTGGAACCATTTGCTGTGCGAATATTAAAAGAGTGTGGTGCAGGTTTGAGTTCAGAAAATAAGGACGAGTGAGGTGTCATGTGATTGCAACAAGCGGAATCCATAAGCTAAGAGGAAGGAGACATACCAGATAAAGCAGAGAGAGAAGAGGAATAAGATGCATTACCAACCATATGAATGACATTGGCGATGATGTTTTTAAGGTTATCTGTGGACATAGTGAAAGTGCGTTCTGAAGACTTAGACTATGCAGAGACGGGAGCCATTGGTTGGACACTCTCGGTGTTAGCAATAGTAGTAGCAGAAATTAAAACAGCTAATTTGTTGCGATGATAGCAAGTCTCAATATTGTGGCCAAAATGTTTGCAAAAATTGCAAAAACGTTTGTTGGATTGTCGGCGACGATTAGTACAACAAGAAGAAGACTTGTCCTTATTCATCATTTAGAAGAAATATGCAAAAATGGATTGCAAAAATGAAATCTACGCGAAAAACTGGGCAAGGAACACCTAAACTGCAAAAAGTCAACTTTGAGAAAAACTCAACGGTTAACGGTCAACAGCCAAAGTCAAAGTCAACGGTCAACGATGACTTCAGCAAGATGACATAAGCTAGGGCTGACGTGGATGCTATCGTCGTCAGTGATGACGTTAGCAATGACGTCAGTAGGTGACCAGCGGTGTGTGGAGCGCGTGAGGCGCGTGATTCAATCACGTCGGAGCTTTGGTCGGCGCGTGAAGAGTCCAATGAGGCCGATTCTTCTTCGGTGATGTAGATTGGAGAAAGAGGATTCCGATGACGGCAGTGGTGAGTTGATCGGAGCAATACTGATGGCGCGTTAGGCCCGTGGAAAAGTTGCCGAATCTTTGACCAGTGCGTGGATGGTCAGATGATGATGATTTCGGCGGCTTTGTGTAGGTCGGTTGAAAAGCTACCCAATGATATGTCTTATGTCTTAATCGGAGATCCGATGTGGAAGATCCGACGGAGGCAGTGATCTTGGTGGCGGTGATCGAGCTTCTGGCGGTGAAGATTCAACCTTGGCACCTCTGACGACGGTAGAGCAGTCAGGAGAGGGCATGAAAAAGGTTTACTGACCGATGAAGTCGAGGCGTCGGAAAATACCAACAAAGACAAGACTGCAAGACACAAGAAAGTTAGAGCAATGGCTCTGATACCATGTTAGAAATACTGAATGATTGTATTATATTTCTCAAGTAATAGAATATACATGAGTGCCTTTTATATAGAAGGCAAAGTGTGTAGTACAGTAAGTGTGCTATACAAGTAAATAAGGTAGGTCTAAAGCCCACATACCCTAATACACGTTAACAGAAACTATCAACCAGTAGTATTAATAACTGGGGTAATAATTTATAAAAACTTGACGGCTTTTGAGAAGATGCAGTACTATGTACGTTGTATTTTTACATATTCATGTGAGGCTGTAGAAAAATTTCTATGATGGAAGGTATTAACGTATAACGTTTATAACCTCCTTATTTTTTTCCTTTTTGTAAATCAAGAAATTATTTTTCAACTTAACTTACTATTCCCATATGTTTGCAAGTAGCAACTCTCTACGTCAGTGCTATTTGATCATTGTTTGATTCTTTGGTTGGTGGTAGATAACGTAACTATTAGGAATAGGAGGACAAAATGGTCTTCTGTCCTTTTCGGGCAAATTAATTAGTCTTTTGCCCTTCTTCCCAAACTAAATAGGGAAATGCCCATCTTTTGAAAATCGAGTTTTTGAAAATCGAGTTAAGCCCTATAGTGACGTTTTCAAGGACCTATAGTGGCGTTTTATAACTTGATATCCATGAAATCGAGTTATAGGCAATAAAATTGCCTATAACTCGATTTCATGGATATCAAGTTACAAAACGTCACTATAGGTTCTTAAAATGTCACTGTAGGTCCTTAAAAACGTCACTATAGGGCTCCAATTTTTTTTTTTTTTTTTAACTCGATTTTGAGAAACTCGATATTTAAAAGAGGGGCATTTCCCTATTTAGTTTGTGAAGAAAGGAAAAAGGCTAATTAATTTGCCCGAAAAGGGCAGAAGCCCATTTTGTCCAGGAATAGGAGGTAATAAATGAACATGAAACTTGTGTTGTGGACACATGTACACCGTACACTGGGGCTAACCGATATGGTCTTGACCAGCATCTTTCTTTCGGGTAATTATTGAGTATTCTCGAAATATCATAAATCCGTACTCCCCCCCTCACATAACTATGAGTCCTACTAATTAAATTTATGGTGAAACCCACAATTCATGTGAGAGGGAGGGAGAATGCATTTATGATACTTCCGGAGTATTCAATAATTTTCCCTTTCTAAATATATGAATCATTGTTGCTTTTACCTATTGGTATCAAACTTTGCTTGTGTTAAATTTAAGGTTAAATATTCTTTCACATTTTGTTCACCTCCATTATTTCACACATATATTTATAATTGATGCATACATATTTACATTTTAATACATACTGCACTAATCATAACTTGTTACCTTAATAAGTTGTAAAAAAATTATATCTTTTGACATTTGCTCTACATCATATAGCATCATTGAAGCATAAAAAAAAAAAAAAATTCCATTTGACCGTCATTGGTATTTATTGCACAATAAACTTGATATGCTAAAATATCCAAAATTTTAGAATATATAACAATATCTGAACTATATATGTAAGGGATTAGCAATTTCATAAGAAATAAAAATCTATTCATTTGATTAATATGTTAATTCATCTTAATTATATTGGTTCTTTTAGTTTCCATGGTAATTATGAATGAGTTTTTTTAATCATGAAACTTGGCTCTTTGCATACAGTTTGATAATTTAAACATCAAAGGAGATTCTTAAGAGTTTCACCATGAAGATAATAATTGATTAAGTTTATGATATATATATATATATATATATATATATATATATATATATATATATATATATATATATATATATATATATATATATGTGATGAGTCCAGAAAAATCATTAAGGTCGTCCATTAATATGGACAACCTTGTATCATTAACAAACCAAAAGATGTAACCGCTCAAATACATTCAACACATTAATGGCGACCATTATTCATCGGTCTTAAATGCCAATCAATACGATAACTGTTACACCTGGGTAATAATCACCCCCAATTATGTACAATGGCTATCCAAATCACCTATAAAAGGGACAGTCCGTCTCCCTTGTGAAGGTATGTCAAAAGCTACAACAAAATACTATCTAAATACAAGAAATATGGGTTGATACTAACTTAAGCATCGGAGGCTCCCCCACCAGGCACAACCCGGTGGTCTCTTCGATCTATCTCTCTTTATCTTGCAGGTTCTACAAGATCGTCAAAAGCTTCGGATTGGAGGAGTGACCCAACTGACGATTTTAGCATCATCAGTTTGGCGCCGTCTGTGGGAAAGCGATTAGTCATCTAGCTCTTCCTATAACAAAGGGTTCACTCGGTTCAATCTAGAGTACCTCATGGGATGAGACTCAATGATCATCTCTTTACTTTGCCCATATCCAGTCATCTAAAATTAGGTCGAGATGGGAAAGATAAAGAGATATTACCAAGGCACCATCGTCTTTAAAACACGAATTGTCAGCCAAATGAATAGACACTGATGAGAGAGCCTAGATCCAAGGTCTCAAATCTGTTGGCCTCCAGCTTGAGGGTCTGGTGGAAAGACACCTCCAGTGATGCTGTTACCAATGAAAGTGTGACTCCCAGCCACAAGACATGATTGGGTTGGTTGACGGTGTTGTAAGAACTTCACAACCTGTGACCTTCTAGGCATGACACAGTACACACGACAACCACAGAAATTGAGCGACTTTGATAGACCTCGCAGGAATGGCCCAGCTCCTAGGCCTTAAGGTAAGATGTGTCGTTTCTCATCTTGTTATATGGTCTTACGTCATCTTGTTAAAAGATCTAGAATAATGGAAGTCTAAAAATGAAATGATAACCTCACCTAAAACTTTAGAAATATAACAAATGATTTTATTCTATTAGATATCCTTTTGTTAAAAAATAAAAAGAAGTGATTGTAGGTGATCATGTAATTTTCAGCCACCCAAGTCAACTATGATGAAATTACTATAGGAGAATTTTCGTTTCTTAGTTTCACCGGCTCCCCATTGTTTTTAGTTTGCATGAAAGGTGGAATCAAACTTCCATAGAACATAATTACCTTACCAAAATTGTGATCTTAAATATAGGCAAAAAAAAAAGAAGGAAAGGTAATGAATACCTTGACTGTTATAAACTACATTAGTCAAAGCGGTCTCTTTGAGGTCCTTGCCATTAAAGCCAAATATAATTATATATTGTTAAGGATACAGCTATAGTCATCAAGGATAGCAACTAAGTCATTCGCAGCTAGTGTTACTGATGTATCACGGCTATAGTATTCAAAATACAAATCTTGGATTGTGTTGAGATAGGATTAGGATATGACGGAATTGTATTTAATTTTGTATCTAAGTGATAAGGGAGAAACATATCTGATTTTTATAGAAGAGTCAAGGCCGAATTGCATGGAGAAGCATATCTGATTGTGTATAGATGTGGTAAGGCCGAATTGTATTTTAAATTTTGAATATGTTACAAACTATGCTATATATGAAAATGCCTTGAACCGTGAATGGTAAGGCTAGGAAACAATTTCAATTAATTGTTTTTACATATATTATGGCGTAATTGATATCCTAATAATGGCTCCTGCTATAACTAAAACAAAAATATAATGTTTGTGTCCCTTTATGGTATTAGATTAATGGTACACTAAAGAAGAAAAATAAATGGTACCCCGATAATATCTTAGTTGATATTCACGGGTAATAAAGCCACAAAATAAGGCCATCCCCCAAACTTATATGTGTATTTATTGGTGGTGAAAGTATAGTAGAAGATGCATAACATGGTTAGAATGCTCTACAGTCGGTTATGCATGAGTTATTAGTCCGTCAGTTGGTTAATGAAACTATGTTTTTCAAGGAACAATTCCGAAAAGATTTAAAAAGAAACCTTTAGGAATAAAATGCATGAATGACGTATTCGGCCTTGCACACAGAATAATTTTCAAAGTGAATGCAAGGTGGGACTGAGGTTGAAAGACCAAAAGAATTATAAAATTCAGTCCTTACAAAATTACTGCAATAGTTAAGCATAAATCATTTTCAAAATATTATGAAATTTTGTATCTTAAAATGTTCCACAATAGGAGGAACAAAATTTACCATTCAAATTTTTCCATGTATAAATATATGTTGCTTTGACTTTGAGAATGGAGAATTTAAATGGTTCCATCTATACCTAATCATGCTTCAAGCATTCAAAGGGAAAATTTTGGGACTCCCACGGTGTCACAATCCACATGTATGATTCAATAAAAGCAGCTATACAGGTACAATATTTTTTATTTTATGCTTGCACTAGTGACATCACCAGAGTAAGTACTTACTCACATATATGATATACGAGCAAAGCTTACTGTCTCTAAATACTAAATAGTATCAAATTATTTCCACGTGATTCTATTAAACAGAATGACATGTACTCTATATTAAGCTCATCATTTGAGAACAATTGAGATTATTAATTTGTTAGTATTTTTTGGAGCAAAATGAACCTAGTAAAGCTTGACAAAATGGATCAACCAAAGGCTCGACATAAGAAAAATCATCCGGCAGAAAAAGGTCATGGCATAGGCACAACTATTGAGAATGTCGTAGAGGTTTTCTTACTAGTGAATGTACCTTTCATGTTTGAATGGGGGCAAACTCTCTGGATATATCTACATCTTCAAATAGCTGGAACAAAATACAGCAACGGTGGTGCCCAATTCTTGGGCCTTAAGGTCAGATTTAAAATTTTCTTTTCCTTTTAGCTCTCTAAGTATTTGCAACAACGTTTGAAGTCAAGTTTTAGGCATAATGACAAATATCATTATTGACAAATAAAAACCAAGCTATAAATTTAAAATAAGATCTTAACTGTTTACTATAATAAATATGATGACTGTTTATCATAATGGCAAATGTCATTAAACACATCGAATTCCAACACTCTTTAAAAAGTTTAAACACTTTGCCAAGTGTTATTTAGTTGCATGAGAATAGGGTAATAGTTATGAAAACGATTGTTGGAAAGGAAAATTGCTAAATTACAAGATTAGTACAAACATGTACAATTGACACAATAGGCTAGATACTTTCTTGCTAAAGTTAAAAGGCTTGATTAGTAATATCTGCTCTAGCTAGTGTGACCTATTTTAAACTTTTGATCTCTAGCCGATCAAATGATCTTAAGCCCATCCATTTCTTTTATTATTCTAATATCGCCAAAACCAAGAAAAAAGTTGAAATGACTAAATTACCTATAGAGCATGTGCTTCATACATAAAATAAGACAATTCTATTCAATTGCATGGCATTAAGTGTGGATTTAATTCTCACTAAGTTTCTATACTCTTACATGAAATGATATTGTTTGGACATAAGCTATATCAATTCACCCAAAATTTTGTATAATATGTAAACATATAAGAGGTTTGCTAGATTACTAACTTCAGATATCAAAAAACAAATATTCCAAATTTTCTAAGGAGATGTCATAATTTGACAAAGAGAAACCCTTAAAAAGAAAATAGAGATATAGCTAAAAGTTGTGAAAATTCCATCTACATCACAAATGCCGAGTTTAACTCCTGTAAATTATGGGTTGTACAAATCCAACAAAGAAGAGCTCTATAAGTAAGAGTTCAATGATGAAGAGTTCGCCAAGAAGACTACAACAATGAAAAGACCGAGGTATGTACAAAATAGTATTGAGATTTAAGGTCTTCTATTGAGATAACTCATTTCTTTCTTTCTTTTTTATCCATGAGATCATTTTATTGAAACTAAATAAATATCTAGCTTGCATGATTATTACAAATGTTTATGTAGAACATGTTAAAAATATTGCTATAAAATTGTTACAATGATCACAATCAATATGACTATATTTTTAGTAGCATATGTTTCATCATCATGAATCTGAGAAGTTCAATTAAGTTTCCTACACTTAAAATGCTAGATGATCGTGTTCACAATATGCTCATGAATTTAAGTCTCAATAAATTTCCACTATCTCCATCAACTCACCAAAATCTTCTTAAAATTGCTTTTAAAATTATTTACTATGCAAGCACCTAACAAAGATCAGTTTAAAGAAGCATATAGTCAAAAAGCTTTACTTTTCATAGAATACTTCTCTATGATTCATATAGAATGCACTTCGTCAAATGACATCCATAATTGTATAGCATGTAAGTGCATATTTGTACATTGTCATTCCTAACAAAATGCAGCGAGCACTGTTGAAGTCTTAAGCATACAGTTAAAGAAGAAGGAAGAGGAAATTGCTATTGCAAAGAGCAATGACCATAGTCATAAAAGCACGCAAAAAAAAAAAAAAAGGGTTCCAATCATGATAGACCACTCCTATAGTCGTCAACAAACGAGAACTGCCTTTTTCATGTTTGAACGGGGGCAACAACATGGCCTAGTTTTTACACCTTCAAAAAATTGAAACAAAAGAGATCTAGGCCTTAGACATGAAGTATCATGTTAAGCTTAAAAAATCTTGAAAAGAGAAGAGCTCGTCATCTTAAAAAGGGAAGGGCTTGTTGAGAAGATCCCAGCAATAAAAAGATTGAGGTATGTGACAAAATAATGTCGTCATTTAAGGTAACACATTTATCTGTCTCTTTTTTATTTGTCTATAAAAATTTACACCTAGTAAGGTTTCATGCCAAAATGTATGTACTACTAGACATATCACAAAAGAGGTAAAACTCTAGGATTACAAGAAAATTAGAAAAAGGCCCACCTAGGCCATTGGTGTCTTATTATTCATGTATGAATTGTTTTAAAATTCTTGTTTAACCAAGTCTTGGCAAGTGCATGTGCTACTTAATGCAGATATCAACATGACCTCAAGAAGGTCCAAAACGACATAGCATGAAGGAATTAGGAATCTTTCCAGCAAAAAGTGACAAGATTCCTTAAATGGAAGTAAGTCACCAAAAATTGGCTAAGTGATAAGATTCCGCCAAGACGGATGTAAATCACTGACGAAGCCTAAGTGACAAGAATCCTTAAATGGATGTAAGTCACCAAAAAAATGGCTAAGTGATAAGATTCCGCTAAGACGGATGTAAATCACTGACCAAACGTAAGTGACAAGATTCCTTAAATGGATGTAAGTCACCAAAAAATGGCTAAGTGATAAAATTCCGCCAAGACGGATGTAAATCACTGACGAAGCCTAAGTGACAAGATTCCTTAAATGGAAGTAAGTCACCAAAAAATGGCTAAGTGATAAAATTCCGCCAAGACGGATGTAAATCACTGACGAAGCCTAAGTGACAAGATTCCTTAAATGGATTTAAGTCACCAAAAAATGGCTAAGTGATAAGATTCCGCCAAGACGGATGGAAATCACTGACGAAGCCTAAGTGACAAGATTCCTTAAATGGATGTAAGTCACCAAAAAATGGCTAAGTGATAAGATTCCGCCAAGACGGATGTAAATCACTGACGAAGCCTAAGTGACAAGAATCCTTAAATGGATGTAAGTCACCAAAAAAATGGCTAAGTGATAAGATTCCGCTAAGACGGATGTAAATCACTGACGAACCCTAAGTGACAAGATTCCTTAAATGGATGTAAGTCACCAAAAAATGGCTAAGTGATAATCACTGACGAAGCCTAAGTGACAAGATTCCTTAAATGGATGTAAGTCACCAAAAAATGGCTAAGTGATAAGATTCCGCCAAGACGGATGGAAATCACTGACGAAGCCTAAGTGACAAGATTCCTTAAATGGATGTAAGTCACCAAAAAATGGCTAAGTGATAAGATTCCGCCAAGACGGATGTAAATCACTGACGAAGCCTAAGTGACAAGAATCCTTAAATGGATGTAAGTCACCAAAAAAATGGCTAAGTGATAAGATTCCGCTAAGACGGATGTAAATCACTGACGAACCCTAAGTGACAAGATTCCTTAAATGGATGTAAGTCACCAAAAAATGGCTAAGTGATAAAATTCCGCCAAGACGGATGTAAATCACTGACGAAGCCTAAGTGACAAGATTCCTTAAATGGATGTAAGTCACCAAAAAATGGCTAAGTGATAAGATTCCGCCAAGACGGATGTAAATCACTGACGAAGCCTAAGTGACAAGATTCCTTAAATAGATGTAAGTCACCAAAAAATGGCTAAGTGATAAAATTCCGCCAAGACGGATGTAAATCATTGACGAAGCCTAAGTGACAAGATTCCTTAAATGGATGTAAGTCACCAAAAAATGGCTAAGTGATAAGATTCCGCCAAGACGGATGTAAATCACTGACGAAGCCTAAGTGACAAGATTCCTTAAATGGATGTAAGTCACCAAAAAATGGCTAAGTGATAAGATTCCGCCAAGACGGATGTAAATCACTAACGAAGCCTAAGTGACAAGATTCCTTAAATTAATGTAAGTCGCCTAAAAGTGGCTAAGTGACTAAATACCCTTAGACGAGTGTAAGTAGACAAGGATTCTCATACAAACGCAAGTCACATGCAAATCAAGAATATCAAACGTGACCACCAAAAAATGAATGAAAGAAGAAGCATCGAAGTGATCAAAAATGGTCTTCCAAAGAAGTCACCTCGCTCTTTAGCAGTGATAAAAAATGGTCGTTCAAAGGAATCATCTCGCTCTTCAATAGTGATAAAAAGGGTCTTCCAAAGAAATCACCTTACCCTTCAGCGGTGATAGAAAATGGTTGTCCAAAGAAATTAGCTTGCTCTTCAGCAGTGATAAAAAAATGATCGTCCAAAGAAATTAGCTCACTTTCAAGATCAAGCTATGATCCCTCGAATGTCCAAAAAGACCTTCAAAAGGCAGATACTAAGAGGTTGTCATAGAAATACTAACATTCTTGAAGAAGAAAGTAGTTGAAGATAAAGAAGCCTGAATCTAAAAAAGTCAAGAACATTCCCTAAGCCTGACCAGCATAAAGCAACATTAGACTTGGGAATGGGGGGCAACTGATGATTCCAGAAAAATCATTAAGGTCGTCCATTAATATGGACAACCTTGTATCATTAACAAACCAAAAGATGTAACCGCTCAAGCACATTCAACACATTAATGGCGACCATTATTCATCGGTCTTAAATGCCAATCAATACGATAACTGTTACACCTGGGTAATAATCACCCCCAATTATGTACAATGGCTATCCAAATCACCTATAAAAGGGACAGTCCGTCTCACTTGTGAAGGTATGTCAAAAGCTACAACAAAATACTATCTAAATACAAGAAATATGGGTTGATACTAACTTAAGCATCGGAGGCTCCCCCACCGAGCACAACCCGGTGGTCTCTTCGATCTATCTCTCTTTATCTTGCAGGTTCTATAAGATCGTCAAAAGCTTCGGATTGGAGGAGTAACCCAACTGACGATTTTAGCATCATCAATATGAAATATCATGAACATAATTTTGATAGAAGACGTACTAAGTTCGTTTATTTATAACAATTTAGAAAATATTTATATATACTCATTAAAGTTTAGAGAGATAATAAGTTACTTTCTAACAAATGAACTAATAATATATATATTTGAGAATCAAATGATCTTATATTTGATTATATAATGTGTGCAAAGTTTGAGTTTGACTTGAATGGTGTATTCTTCTCAACAAGAATGGGGTATTAAACTATGAATATGATAATTAGACCCCCAACATCGAAGTAAATTTGCATGCAAGTGAAAATGTTAAATGTCCCTTTCTCTAGCAGATGCCACGAACCGAGGGCTTAGTGCTGATGCTGAGATCCTCTCAGAGACTTTTCTTCCTATGGCCATTTATTTCTCCTCCTACGGCCATTTATTTCTTTCTTACTTTCTGGACTATGTGACCCCTCTGTAATATCTTGACAGGTGGGTTTTGACTTTCGTCCTTTATGAGTAGAACATAAAATAATGCATTCCATTCTCATCGTGCGCAAGGCGCAAGCGCATGTGACGTTCTTCCAATTTCGTAACTTTATTCTTTTTGCACATTTTGATCAAAGTCTAGTCAAGGTTGGAAAGCTTAGAGCATTAGCATCAGCATCAGAAAATAATACTATATCTCATTTTATCATTTTAAAAAGTTACCTTATCAATTATATCATACCATTTTATAATACCATCAATGTTCCAAAATTTTATTTCACCATTTTACACATTAAAATAATATATCTACATAATAATAATAATAATAATATATATTTGTCTTTTTTCCAATTTTTTCCTCCACCTTCCATCAACCTCTATCACCGCACCTCACTGTCCAGTCACCACCACCACGCCTCCACCATGCCCACCACGCCACCACTGCCTACTACCCACCAAAATCCAACCGGAACAAAAACCCATATTAAAAAAAAAAAAAAAAAAAAAAAAAAACAGCGTCACAACGGAAAGGTAGAACCCAGAAGAACCAGCCAACCATGCGGTGACTCACGCCGATCTCCACCAAACCCATCACCAACTGGACCCAAACACTGGCGATCTCCGACGACCAACAACCCAACCACAACCCAAACACCGAACCCAACCACGACCCACGACCCACAACCCACTTTAGCCATACCCACCTCTTCCTTTAAGTACTGATCACAGCAAAAAAAAAAAAAAAAAAAATCCACAACCACCACAATGACCCACGCCAAACCATCATTGATTTCCGTGACCCACGTCGATCTCCACCAAACCCATCACCAATCTCCAACCCAAACACTGGCGATCTTCCTTTAAGCACCGGTCACAGACAAAAAAAAAAAAAAAAAAAAAAAAAACCAGAGAAGGAGAGAGCGGATGGAGAAACATAGAAGGGAAGAGAGAGAAGAGAAATGAAATAACGAGATAGAGGAGAGAGAAATTTCAGGGGAAAAATGTGGAATAATTTTTTTTTTTAGAATACTGCTACAGTGTAATTCTAACTTTAGAATTGCACTGTAGCAGTATTGCGAAAAAATTTGCAATAGTCGGGTTTAGCATTCCCTAATGTAGAGCACTTTGGAGCTTAAAATGCCAAATTTGCCTTACATTTGGCATTAGCATTCTCCAATGTTAAGGCTCTAAAGGTAAGTTCAAGTAATTACAACAAGAAAACTATTTTTTATCACAACTTTCCCATAATTTTGATGTATTAGATCTCACATTTATAAGAATCTTTTTTTTTTCCACCATTTACAATCTATCGCATCAAGTTATGATAAAAAAAAATTGTGGTTCCATATTTTCTCAAAATTCCACCCAACTTAACTGGCATCAACCTCACTAAGAGTGGTATCAAGCATTCTAAAAAAAAAATCTTGACACATTAAAATTTTACTTTATTTATTTTAACATGCCACTTTAATTACAATACACCCTAAATCACATATTCTATCATTTTACCACTTTATTTATTCTTTCTTAATGTTTTTAATTCTTTCTTTTCTGTTGTTCCCAACATCATTAAAGAGATAGAGGAGAGAGAAAGTTCGAATAATTATTAATTAATCTCAACAGTCTTTGCTAATTAATCCCAACGGTCATGAAGAGAGAGAAAGTTTTGAATGAAAAAATAACCAAATATTTATTCCATATCTTCCTATATATACACTGTTATTATTAGAATTAGAATGTTACTGTTGTAAATTTATTTGACATTTTGACACATCTTGTGAAGGTTAACACACTTGATGCTAGTGCTTTAAACTCTTGTTTCTCTTTTGATCCATTTTCCATTTTTAAATGTGTGTTTCTCGATTAAATTATTTTATAGATAAGACATATTTGAATTTTTTTTTGCTTAAGATTCATGACCAGCTAAAGGTATTTTGAGGCTCCAAGCGACAATTTTAAAATTGGACCTTTTCTACTATTTAAATATCTATGATATATTATTAATTTTATATACAATATTTTATATTTAAGATTTATTTTTATTGCCTTTTGATATGCAACATTACTAATTAAATTTTTATATTCAAGTACTTTTAACATCTAATTTTTTAATTGATAACATCTAAATAAATAAATAAAAGTTTATGGTGACAAGGCTAGCCTAGATAGGTGAAGTTGAGGATGATATCATGGAGTATGTGGGCCTAGACAGTTCTAGGTACTACTCTTATAATAGTGTCAGAGAAAATACTAGTAAACATACTATGCTATGCATGAGGAGGTATACTAGTAAATTCTTCTCACATGAGAGTGGATTTAAACGTATCGTCCACCTTAATGTGAAAGAGAGGAAATATATCGAATGTGTTTATTATTCTTTTTAGTATACACATCCAATTACATCACATTTGAAATGCACTAAAATCGAGAAAGAAGTCACGATTTCAATGTATTCAAGTGTGTGTATTATAAACTCTGCACATAGTGTGAAACCAGGAACCAAGGGGGGAAAGTGGGTTGTTCAAATGCAGCCGGAGTTTTGTCCTTGTCTGCATCATCATTTATCACAAAGGAAATTCTGATCAGTTATTCTATCATGTCTCTTTGAAGGTTTGACCCAATAATTCACCTTAACAACACTTATTTTTGTTAACTTATTTTACTATTCAGTTTATTATTGTTACTATTCATAGGTCCTATTACACTTTTTAGTATTATCATAGGTCACACTATACTATTTCAGCTAATTTTTACATTTATCTACAGTACTTTCAGTTAAAAGTTTTTAATTTCAGTAAAATAAATAGATCCCAAAAAGACCCTTAAACTGCTCTTGTTTTTTTTCTGAATAAATTAGACTGTTTTTGGAGTTAACTAATGTGAGCTTCTGATGATATATAAGTTTGTTTAACTAAAATAAACTTAGGGTCACACACTTTTTTTTTCTCACTAATTGATGATGTATTATCCCTGACATTATTCGTTTAATTATAACAAAGCTTAAATACTTGTCCATTCCAACCTAACCTCTCTTAACCTTATTAGCATTCTTACCCCATAAAACAATGTTGAATAAATGAGATTAATTACCCTCTATCTTTCTTAAATCTGCAACATTTAAGAGTTATTTATAGATATGACAAGGATACAGAAAAAGCCTCCATTATAGGCGACCATGTGCTTGACCCCCACTCCTTAAGTATATACACAACTAGTAGAGAAATTCTAAGACCACATTAAATGACACAACTTGTAACACAACTATCTACATGGTAGACTGTGAATGGTAAAAAAAAGTGGTGTGTTCATGTAAAAGTACCAAGCAGCCAATCGCAATTCGACATGTAATCTGACACGAAAAATACTTATGACAAAAGTTAGAGTAGTTTATATGGTACTAGAAAGTTTAGGTGTTAGCCTACACATTTTCTAGAAAGAGTGTTATGTTAATGTCATTTGGTGACAGTGATTATTATTATTTATTATAGACTTGTGAGTGGTAAAAAGTTTTAGTTATAATGTCCTATAAAATTATAAATGAGAAAAATTAAGATAATCAAATAGTTCTTTAACAAATTCAATTGCATTGAATAAGAAAATGAACTAAACTTATATATATATATATATATATATATATATATATATCTCTTAAGCTCTCTTTTTCCTCTTTTTATTTTTATTTTATTTTTAAAATTTTTTTAATAAGCTGGTATAAGTAGTGCTTTTGGGTATTTGAGGGTATTTTCGTTCCATCGTTTCCTGGAAAGTGCCTAGGCAGGTGCATGCATATTTTTTTTGGATAGACACAAAACTGTTATGGATTACGCATATGTGTCATATTTAAATAAATAAAATTTAAAAACATGTGGTGGGCATCAGTGTAGGCCGCTGCTGCTATAAGAGTAAACAACAAAGTCAAAGTAGCTCATGAGGTCTCGGAAGAACTTTGATCAACTTTCGAAGTTGTTGGGCGCCCGGCGGATGGATAACTTTGGTTTGAGATCGATGAACTTTGGATTAAGCATTTTATATAGAACATGATGCGGATTTCAATAGTTTGCCACTATATTTTCCCTCAATTCTAAAATTCTATCGATCTTTTTATTTATTTATTTTATCATGTTTTATTGTTGATGCTTGACATTCATTTCTACGATAATTTACGTGTAACATTGAGTTGAACTTGAATAATGCAGGTTTTACTAGCAGAAACGCACAGATCAGCCAACCAACAGTATCGCACATAAGCTTTTACATATATATGACATGCAATACAACATGATTGAACTGAAAATAATGATGAAAAATGCTAGAAGCAACTTATTACATAACTTTTGTCACGACTCGTCAAAAAAGTAATAGACTCGTATAGATTCATATTTTCACTACTTACAACTCATATATGATGAATTATGGCAGAATGTGTATGCTAAGCTGTGCTCTTAGCATTGCTTAACGATATTTGACCAATAATTAACTATGGACATGTGAAATGATTCATCCCACCTACTAAGAAAATAAATTTTAATTCTAACTTGCTCTGACCTGGCTACCAAACTCATACAATATTTCAGTCATAAACTTCCAAAGTATACCAACCCATCTCCACATTTTAATTCTTTTGTTCATAGAATGGGTAATGTGTCTGTACATTTGCTCGCCCAATGGGTAGCTCTTGTAAATTGGTCAGGGCCGGTTCCCATCTCCAATTTACCTTCTCATGTTTCTCAGGCTTTTGTTAGAGATGGGTTCAGGCCCGATCTTTTTGTGTCTCCCCTGTTTCGGGTTGAGTTTTTTGAGCAATAAAGTCTTTATTCAGCGAAAAAAAAAAAAAAAGTATACCAACCCAGCACTAATATGGACAATTAATCAGTTATCAAGCCAGCGTGCGCACGTGACGTAGATAATTCTCTCTCTCTCTCTCTCTCTCTCTCTCTCTCTCTCTCTCTCTCTCTCTCATTGTAAGTATATAGAAATAGAACCCCTTGCACCCTCACCATTCATCGCCACATCACAAAAAATTTAATCACCCTCTAAGAGCTTAATTGCTTGCCATTTTAGTTAGCTCAATCCACAATGGCAACTAAAATTGTCACCTTGTCTTTCATGTTCCTCCTAGCTCTAGCCACATCCATTGAAGCTTCAAAGTGCCAGTTCCAAAAGCTGAAAGAAACCAACATGGTGTTCTACATGCAAGATTGGGAGATGGGCGCCAGGGCTGGCCCTTCCACTAGGCCAATTAGGCAATTGCCTAAGGACCCCAAGGGGAAGGGTGGCCCCAAATTTTTTTTTTTAAAAAGGGGTAGTAGGGGAAAAAATTTTTTTGGTTTAAAATGAATCTAAAAAAAGCCGGCACATTCTTTTAACCAAAAAACAAAATTTCTATTACACCCTATTAAACTTTGGTAGCACAATTTTATTTATTTATTTTTTTTTGTCTAAATAAAATCAATTGACCCAAAAATAACATCATTATCTTTTAGATAAACCAAAATTCAACAAGATAAACTACAAATCCGGTCTAAGAAATTAACCACAAAACAATCAATAATCAAAACAAATAAAAAACCTTAAGGCTGTGTTTGTTTTGGGTGAAAATCACTTCCGGAAATCATTTTCCCCCAAACCCGCATGTTTGGCTGTCACGGAAAATGATATTTTCCGGAAAATGACTTCCGGTTGACCAATATTTTCACCTTTGACCCGGAAATGATTTTCTCCCCTCATTTTCACTTCAAAGCATTTTCGGAAAAAGAGAGAGAGAGAGAGAGAGAGAGAGTGCACGCGCGCGAGAGGAGAAGAAACATTCCAGTTAGTCCGACGATCGCCGGCGGACTCCAAGCTCCAGGCAGCGCCGATCTCGCGAGCTCCAGTCCGACGATCGCCGCGAAGATCGCGATCAACGGCGCGATCTCGCGAAGCATCGATCGAGATCTTGCCTTCGACCGAGATAGCGATCAACGGCGCGATCTCGCGACGCGTCGATCGCGAGATCGTGCCGTCGCGAGCTCGCGCCGTTGATCGCGAGATCGCGCCGGCGAGATCGCGATCTCGGATCGCGATCGTTGATGATATTTTTCTTGGGTTTGTCTTTTCCTTCTTCTTTTCCAAACATCAGAAAATATTTTTCGGAAAATTTTTTGAAATGCAACCAAACACATGAAAACATTTTCCTTTCCGGAAAATAGCATTTCCGGAAAATATAATATTTTCTGGAAATGGTTTTACACGAACCAAACACAGCCTAAATCCCTAAAATTTTTAGGGTCTCTTTCTCATTCTTGCTCTGCTTTTTCTCTCAACTCTTGCTCTCCGCCTCTCTTATTCTTTCTCTCCATAGTTGCTAGGCCTGGCTGCTTGGCTCAAGCAGTCAAGCTTCCTTTCCTCCGATCTAAATCATCTGCGATTTGAAATCTCTGAGGAGTCTCCATTGTTGTCAAGCCAACTGCCTTTTTTTTTTTCCGCTACTGCCATGCTGCGTTTTGATTCTAGCATTCTGCAGATAGGTTTTGACTCTTGAGCTTGAGGTATAACTTATAATAAGGCTTGGCTTTCTACTTTAGATTCGTTAAGAGGGCTGGGCTTTGTGGCTGGACATTTTAGTGTTTCACGTTTGGGCCTGCAATTGTTTTTTTTTTTTTTTGGTGTTAAGCCTATGTTTTTTGTTTGTATGTTTGTTAGTTATATGTGTAATTGGATTTGTTTTAGCTTAGCTTGTTTTTGTTATAGCTGTGCTTATTTATTTATTTATTTTAAAATTTTAATATTGTGTTTATATATATATATATATATATTTTAGTTATTGGTAATATAATGAATAAATCTATATTTATGTAGGTTGAGATTGCTAAAAACTTGTTATTATTTGGTAAAACTACAACAATATTTTTTATATAAATCAAATTCTATTTCTTATTTGCTCTACACTTGAAAGTTATTTTTTATTTTAGTTTTTATAAATATATTGTTTGATTAAAAATGTCTACTAGAAAATATGCATATGGATATGAAAAACTTAAAAAAAGAAAAAAAAATTAATTGAGTCTAAAAAAGGATCAATGAATAAATTTGTTATTAGTAATAAACAAAATATAACACAAAATTTAGATGAAAATATCATAAATGAACAAGAAATTGACCAAAAAGAGTTAGAAGATAATGAAATGATACAATTGTAAGATAACAATGATGTTCAATTTTGCAATACAACAAATCTTGATAATGAACTTCAAAAGAAGATGTTAGAAGAACTTGAATACAAAAATTTAATTAGTTAATTTGCATCTCAAAATGTAAGAAAAATAGATTTTATATAAAATATATTATAATATAAAAATATTAAATAAATATTAATTTAATTAATACATAAGTATAAAAAATGCCCAATTTTAATTCTCGCCTTAGACCCCAAAATGTTTAGGGCTGGCTCTGACGGGTGCCAATGTCACCGCCACCCCAATCACTGGCATCCCCCACAAGTGGTGGTTGATCCTTGGGTTCGGAATAATCTTTGTGATGGATGATAGGTTGGCAGTAGCTATTGAAAGGAACTCATCTGAGGTTGGAAGGGCTCATGGCATTTACGTGAACTCCGCATTGGATGGCTCTGATTTGCATTTATTGATGTCATTTGTGTTCAGCAACAAGGAGTACAATGGTAGCACCTTAGAAATACAAGGGGCAGACAGGGTCTTTCAAAAGTATAGGGAGGTATCTGTGGTTTCAGGAACCGGGTTCTTCAAGTTGGCTCATAGTTATGCTACTTTGGAGACTGTTTTTCTTGACATTCCCAATTCTAATGCAATCATCTGGTGGAATGTGACCGTTTTTCACTACTGAGTTGTTGGAATATTAGTATGGAATAGACGTACATGAGCATGGTTATTGCTTAACGTTAACTTGATCTAAATTTTTATTTGGACAAGAGAAATTAAATTGACTTTGCACTTTATTTTAAAAAAAGGCTGGGACTTTTGATTGTGCTTTGAAATGAATTGGACTCCTTCATATGAAAAATTATGGGATTCCTAGCTTTGGGCATGATAAAAGATGAAGGTGAGTTTTGAAAATTCCAGGCCCGGTCAAAAACTTTTGAAAGGAGGAAGTGGTGCTATGTTGAAGTGGAGGGAGACCATTAAGTCGCCCCCCAAAAAAAAAAAAACAAAAATGGTGGGCTCTGCTCTGTTAAGTAAAGTAAGTGGGCTTGGTTAAAATTGAACAAGCTCTTTTTTACCAACAAGTAACCCAACTAAGCTGAACCCAATAAGAATGGGCTTTAAAATTTCCGGTCCATTTTAAAGTAAAATAATAATAATAATAATAATCTTTTGGTGCTCCGACTTGACAATGTCTCTATCTTCTATACTACTATTTAAGAGGCTTCTCCTGTTTGGATTCCTCATTTTCATGGTTCTAAAATACCCCTACATCCCTATGTTTAAGTAAAAACAAAACTAAATGACAATCTGGTAAAAATACAATTCTTAACTCCTACTAAAATATTGTCTAAAAAATAGGGTCACTCTTTTATTGATTTTCAAATTGCTTTTATCCATTTATAAATTAAATTTTCAAAATAAAAATTATATATATAAAATAAAAACATATGTTTTTTTTTTTTTTTTTTTGGCTACAAAATAGGACCATAAAAAAAAAAAAAAGAAAAAAAAAAAAAAAAAAAAGCCTCATCTCACGCGCAAAGCACGTGTGATGAGGCTAGTCTACTTTTATAATCCTTGATCTTCAAGTCTCTTTTGGGCTCTAGCTCTACCTAATTTCCCACCTCACAAAATTCACGCTTGCAGAGGGAGATTTTTGGTTCTTTTCATTTTGGATTTTATTAATTGTTTGAGGCTCAAGATTAAGGACCTTGAGGTTGAACGTGGTAGTGAGAAAGTTGGCTGTTTTGTTTTGTGAATCCAAGAGATATGGGTCCGTCTTCGTTGCGAGGCTGTGGCAAGGTTTTGAAACTCAGACCGTTCAATGAACCGTAAAAGGGAAAGGTTCAAGGTTTTTGAGGTTGGACCGAGATCGAATTGTAATGACATCATAATTAATTTAATAATTATTTAAATATAAATAATTATATTAAATTAGTATAAATATAAAAATTAACTAAAATAATTAAATTAAATATAGAAATCTATCTTTCAAATGTATTTTTTTATATCATAACTTTCCCAAAACAAATAAGAAATATTAAATATTAACTAAAGGTAGATATGGTATTCTTTATTTATTTATATTTTGATTAGTTAAACTTGTGATAGCAATAATAATATACTAATTAGAAGGACACTTATATTATATTAAATAAAATAAAATTTTAAATTATTTAATATTTTTAAATTAAAATAATTTTAGAATCACACTTTTTTTTGGAGCACAATTGTAAATTTGAACACCTATCACTTATATATAAACCAATTATTTTTTCTCTACTACCTACTCTCTATCCCATCAGAATTACAACCAAAAAAAAGCTAGGACAAATTTCAGTATTAGATTTTTTCTTTAAAAAAATTGTAAATATTAATTAAAAGTACTTAAAAATTAAGATAGTTGTCACATCACATTGGGAAGGTGAAAAAAATGAATGGCTAAAACTCTTCTACCTTTCCAGTGTAATCACATAGAGGGGCTTTGGAAAAACACAAATAAAAAAAATAATACAAAAACTAAAAGAGAGAAAGTGGAGACAGACAAAAGAAAGAGAAGGAGAAAAAGAAGAAAGAAGAAGAAGAAGAAGAAGAAGAAGAAGAAGAAAAAGAAGAAGGAGAAACAGCAGCAGAGGATGAAGCGTGACCGGCGACTTGTGTGGACCACCTGCTGCTTCAAGTACTTGGTGTAGCCCTTACTTAGTTGTCTGCTTCTTCCCTGTTTATTATTATTTTTTTCTTACCAATTCTTTGGTTCCAGATCTAAAAAAAGTCCAAAGTTATCTGGTATTAGCTGAAAAAAGGACTGTGAGTCTGAAAGGAGCAAAATTTAAAACTTGTTTTTCTGTGTTCTTTTTTGTTTTTAGGTTTAGATTCAAAGGGAAAGTAGGGAACCATGAGAAGTGGTCTGATCACAGTTCTCAGAACCGTGCGGTTAGACCCCGGTTCAAACGGTTCCCTGCTTTTTTGGCATAGACCGGTTCTTAAGACTAAAAGAACCGTATTTGTTAAAGGTTCACGGTTAATCCGGTCAGATTGTATGGTTCGGTCCGAGTTTAAAAACCTTGGGCTGTGGTGCGGGTTTTGGAAGAGCAGCCGAGGCATTTGTGATTTTTTCTTAGAGAGGTTTTCAAATTTGATAGAAGTGATTTTTATTCGGATGAAAATGGATTAAACAGGTTGGGTTTAAACTCTTATTTAGTACCGATTTTCTCTTTTAGCAAATAAATAAATACCGATTGAGATATATATATATATATATATATATATATATATATATATATAAATTTTTTTTTTAATTGGGTGGTTAAGAGTATCCACATTGGTGGAGGCAAATTAAATTTTTAGCTTTTTGGTATGTTTTCTTTTTGACTAGTGTTGAAATTCAGAAATGTTGTTTTTAACATGAGGTAATTATTGAGTATTCTCGGAGTATCATAAATGCGTATTTTTCCTTTCACATAACTGTGGGTCACACTAATTAAATTTATAGTAAAACCTATAATTTATGTGAGAGGAGAGAGTACACATTTATGATACTCCCGGAGTATTCAATAATTTTCCTTAACATAGAGTGTGTTCACTACCTCATGGAGCAAGTTTATTCAGAAAATAAATTTTAATCGCAGCTACCCTCTTTTTTATGTCTGGATTCAAATCCTTCTTTGTAATTATCGAACTATCATCGTTCATAAATTAAAAAATACATACACATATATACAGGGGTGAAGCTAGGGGGGTCGAGGGGGGTAGTTGACCTCCCGCTCCTTGAAAAAAAAAAAAAAACCTTGAAGTAGGTATATTATGAACTATTCTTTGGTACTTTATCTTGGCCAAAAAAAAAAAAAAAAAGACTCTCACTTTAATACATGTATAGACCCTTAACACCAAGAAAATATGAAAACAAATCTTCTCCCACATACCAAATCATATCACTTTTTCATGAAATTTTCTATTCTTATTAGTTTTATTTCACTAGGTACGTCTTCACCTATTTCATTATTTATTTTTTTTATCGATCATTATTTTCAATTTACTATTCATAACACTTTTCTTGTGGAGCAATATTATGAATAGTACAAATTTTACAAATTGATGTGTTATCAATCATAAAAAAATTCATTCAAACATTTATTTATTATATTGTTTAAGTGTTATACATTTTTGTCACATTAGTTTGTGAGCTTTTTACAGTAGAATTTATAGTCATTTTAGCTTTGAAAAATTCTATGTCCACAACATTTTATCAATACTTTCACAACAAATTTTAAGTAATAGGTTGTAATTGACTGTTATTGATGAACAAAAAAGTAATTTCAGTGGTGAGTTGAAATGTGAACCAATAATAACTTACCACTTATGATTTGTTTGTGAAAGTATTGTGAAAATCTTGCTTATCCCATTTTTTTTAATGGCAATTCAATTAGTAGTCCCCATAAGTAACACATAATTATTAGAAAAAAAATACTTAATATCCTTTTAATACTATTTTAATCTTGCCTCCCTCGACTGAAATCCTAGCTCCGCCACTGCATATATATTGGAAATGAACATTTTTTAGATAGGTAAAGTAATAAAAAGAAGGAAGATGATGCACCCAAAAATAAACATATACGTCATTATCACTTCAACCCAAAAATGAGAAAGTTGTAATGGAGCATAATTAAGACAAGATTAAACAAACAACCCCTAAGCAGAATCCATATTTTACACGGCATTGGCATAGACTAACTTGTTTGTTGACTAGTCTTTCAAGTCAAGCCAATGCTGCAATGCAAATTTTCCAACAAAGAAGTATGTGTTACAAAATGCAATGGTAATACGAAAAACATGATAATTGAGTGTTAAAACTAGGATAGTATGGATAGGTTGTGGAGATCCAACTCCTCTGTTAGCTCCAGGACTAGTGTTCCTCCTGATATTGTAAATGAAGAAGATCACACTGTTGAAGAAAATGAGTTCCTGGACTTCCAAAAATGGAATATCCCTAAGGTTGATACTAAGTCCATCTATAAGACTAGTTGGACTGAAAATACTTTCTGTTCTCAATACAAAGTTAGAGCTATTGAACAAACTTTTTCTATTTCAAAAACTCATGAAAAATGTTGTCTGTTTCCTAAAAGAAATATTAATGATTTTCTTGCTAAAAAATTCAGTTATTTGCTGCTAAACCACTTACTAGAAAGGTATTAATGCTTCTGTTCTCATGTGCTTAAGAGATGCTAGATTTAAAAAGTTTTCTGATAGCATTCTTAGCATGATCACTGCACCTTTGTATGATGGTCCTATTTATTTTGACTGTTGTCTTGATATTTCTCTTGCTTTGGATGATTCTAATATTGTTAAAGCTTTGACTTTAAATAACATCTGGTTATGATATGGATAAGGGTAGCAAGCCTTTTGATCTCATTTATTGTATTTATTATAGAATTTTGGGTACTCAATTGAATCCTTGTGCTAGGATAAGGGATCTCGATGGTAAAACTATGTTAATTCAATGTTCTACCCCTAATGCTAAAGTTCAAGTTCCAAAAATGATTCAATGGCAAGATGTTAATGTCCCCAAAGAATGGTTATTGGAACAAGAAACTCCACCTGCTAAACCTATTTTTGATGAATTAAATCTTGATCACATTCAACAATACCTTGATGGAACTGTTAAAATAAGTTTTCATGACAATAAACCTCTAAGGATCAACAAAGGAAGGCCTTCCTTTGCTGGATCTGAAGATATTTCAAAAAGACATAGAGATCTCAATGAATTTTTACAAAAGAATTTTGAAAAAACTAATTTGAAGCTAAAAGGAGTTTCAAGTAACAACTCCCAAGTTAGCACTGCTTTCTACTCTACTAAAGTAGAACCTTCCTCTACACATAGCAAGCATGCTATTGAAGAAAAAGAAGAAACCAGATCTGGATCTAGGTCTCCAACTACTTCTGATTTTTAAACCCCTATTATTCATAGTCAATTAAGAGTTTTAAACAAAAGTTTTGAAATTGACATGATTGTTATGTTTAATGAATTTAAATCTGCTAAAAACAAAGACAAAAGAAAAAGCTATCAAACTACTTTTGATTAGAAAGAAAAAGATCGTGTTAAAAGAAAGTGGAAAGAAAAAATGAATCAATTACAAAAGCATATTTTGTTTTTTGATTTCCTTGAAAATCACTATGTTTCAAAAAATGCTTCAAAAATAGTCTGAATATGGTAAAGAAATCAGATTTTGTTAAAGAAGACAAAACAATTGTTCGGTCTAGTCATCCACCCCTAGATACAATTATTATTAATTGTAAAGGAACTGAGATAAAGGCCTCTCCTTTTAAATTTTCTGAACTTATTGATGCCAATTAATCCTGTTTCTAATGAAACAAAAAAGATTATTGAACAAAACAATTTTGTTAATAACTCTTTACATATTATTGGTCATCAACTTGATCGTATAGAAGAAAATGTTGGAAAACCTACTTCTTCAAAACCTGAGGAACCTTTGATTGATTTACCCAGTCAAAGAAAAAAATTGAGTTTTAAAACCTCTCAGGCTAAAACCATTGAAAAAGTTGAACTGCTTTCTGATTTAAGAGTAAAAGCTGAGCAAGGTACTTCTACTAGTACTGCTCGGGCTATTTTCAAGAAAAGAAAAAGAAATTGTTTTTGAAGGAAACACAGACTCTGACTCTTCATCCTCTGCTTTGAGTAAAACTGTTTTCGAACTACAAGAAATTAAAAGATTTGTTGGAAACCCAATCCTATGTCTTTTACAAAAAAATTGGTACTCAAAACCTACTCCTCCTAACATGCAGTTTGAAGAAAGAATTTCCCAAACTCAGTTTTTTTGTTTCTACTGATAAACTTTATGAATGGAACATTGATGGTTTATCTGAACAAGAAATTATTAATAAAATGGGTCACATGTCTATGGTTGCCAATGCTTATTTTACCAATCATAATCTTGACCATGCTAAGATTGTTGATCTTCTTACTACTGGTTTTTCTAGGACTCTTTGTGGGTGGTGGGAAAAATATCTCACTAAAGAATCTAAAGAATCCATTAAAAAGGCTGTTAAAAAAGATGATGAAGGTTTACCCATCTTTGATGAAAGTATTGGTCGTGGTATTCCTGATGGAGTCAATACTTTAATCTATACTATTATCAAACACTTTGTTGGTACTCCTTCTAATATTTCGTCTCGAATCAGTGATTATCTAAACAATTTGAGATGTCCTACTATGTCTGATTACAGATGGTATCAAGATGTTTTTATTTCCAGAGTCATGCTTCGGAAAGATTGCTTAAAGCCTTATTGGAAAGAAAATTTTATTGTTGGTTTGCCTCCTCTCTTTGCTCATAAGGTAAAAGAAGAATTAATGGCAAAAAATGACACTATTGATTATGATAATTTAACTTATGGTGATATTTTTAGCTCTATTAAAAAACTTGGTATTAACATGTGTAATGATTAAAAAATGTTAAAACAACAATTAAAAAATAGTAAAAAAAGCTAAATATGAAATGGGTAATTTTTGTGAACAATATGATTTACCCCCTATTGCTCATTCTAGGCAAAAAGGGAAAAAGAAACATGATAAGATCCGTAAAGATTATAAAAGATATAGAACAAGCTTTACTAAACCTAATAAATTTTATGATAAAAAGAAACATGCTTTAAAAAAATATGATAAACAGAAATTTGGATGAGGAAAATGCTTCAATTGTGGAAAACCTAGTCACTTTAGTAATGATTGTAAACACAAACTTGGTAATTTGAAAAACAAGCTTAATATGCTAAATATTAATGATAATGATCAAGCAAAACTGTTTCTGATCCTTGAATCTACTACTTTGTCTGATTCTTTGGAAGATGATTTTTCTTCCTCATCTGATTCAAGTTATCACTCTAACAGTGAAACCTCTACCTCTAGTTCTTTTAATATTAGAATTGGTTGTAGAGACTCTTGTTGCAACACTATTAATATTCTCTCCAAAAGCAACAAAACTGTTAATACTCTAACTAAAGGAGAAGAACAAGAAAATTTGCTAATAACCCTGATAAGTCAAATTGATAACCCTGAGCTAAAAGAAGAATATCTTAAAACTAAACATCTAAAGTTTTTAAAACAAGAAGATAGATATAAAAGGATTGTTGAACAACTTTCTGATAAATTGTTGCAGTCTAAAATTGACAAATTTCTAAAAATATTAATTAATGATGTTTGCTCTGATATACCTAATGCCTTTTGGCATAGGAAAAGACACATTGTTAATCTACCTTATGTTAAAAACTTCAATGAGAAAAACATCCCTGCTAAGGCTCGTCCCATTCAAATGAATGCAGAAACTATTGAATTTTGTAAAAAAGAAATCCATGATTTGATTGAGAAAAAACTAATTAGGAATAGTAAGTCCCCTTGGTCTTGTGTTGCTTTTTATGTCTAGAAAAATGCTGAGATTGAAAGAGGGACCTCTTGCCTAGTTATCAATTACAAGCCCCTGAACAAAGTATTAGAGTGGATTAGATATCTTATTCCAAATAAGAATGACCTAGTTCATAGGTTGAGTGATGCTGTAATGTTTTCTAAGTTTGATATGAAATCTGAATTTTGGCAAGTTCCAATTAGTGAAGAGGATAAGTACAAAATTGATTTCACCACTCCTTTTGGACATTATGAGTGGAATGTTATTCCTTTTGGTTAAAGAATGCCCCTAGTGAATTCCAAAATATTATGAATGACATCTTCAATTCATTCAGTCATTTCACCATTGTTTACATTGATGATGTTCTTATTTATTCTAACTCCATCGATGAACACTGGAAACATTTATATTCGTTTCTTGAAAACATCAAACGGAATGGTCTTGTTGTCTTTGCTAAGAAAATAAAACTATTTCAAACAAAAGAACGTTTTCTTGGTTATGACATTTCTAAAGGACAAATTCGTCCTATTGATAGAGCTATTCAGTTTGCTAATAAATCTCTTGATGTCATTACTGATAAAACTCAGCTTCAAAGATTCCTTGGGCCACTAAATTATATTGCTGACTTCTACAAGGATTTAAGGAAACAATGCAAACCTCTTTTTGATAGGTTACAAAATAATCCTCCACCCTGGTCTGATATTCATACTTTTCTTGTTAAACAAATCAAATCCCATGTTAAAACCTTGCCTTGCCTGGGTATTCCTACTGTTAATGCTTTCAAAATTGTGGAAATTGATGCCTCTGACATTGGCTATGGAGGTATTCTGAAATAAAGTGTTTCACCAGACTCATCTAAACAAATTGCTCATTTCCATTCCGGAGTCTGGAATAATGCACAAATAAATTATAGTACTATTAAAAAAGAAATTTTATCCGTAGTATTATGTATTTCCAAATTTCAAAGTAATTTGCAAAATCAAAAATTTTTATTACGAATTGATTGCAAAAGTGCTAAATATGTTATAGAAAAGGATGTTGAAAATATTGCTTCAAAACATATTTTTGCCAGATGGCAAGCTATTTTAAGTTTTTTTGATTTTGATATTGAATATATTAAAGGCTCTCAAAATGCTATCCCTGATTTCCTTACCCGTGAATTCCTGCAGTGCCACAATGGCAAGTAGAAGGTCGAAAGACAAACACCCTACTACAGATACTCCTAAACCACTTTTTAAACAAGAACCTACTTCCCTTGTCGACATTGCTAACCGATTTACTACCTTAGGTACTATCCCTAAACAAAACTACTCTTCTGTGTTAGCATCCCCTTATGACCCATATGCTATTGTCCCTGTTAACTAACCTGTTAAAACCACCTTCTCTAAAAACCTTAATGCTTCCCAATATATTTCAAAACAATATCGCCAGAACTTGTTCTCTATTGAGCTCAATAGGGCCATGATCAAAGATCCCCTCAAACTTGCTACAGGTTACTTTCCTCAGAACTTCCATTGGATTCCTGAACACATTGATAAAGATTTGAGATATTATTCTGCTATCTTGTTCCATGAAAAGTCAATACTTATCAAACCTATATCTAATAAAGTTGATAAATCCAAAATTATTTACCATAGTGTTATATTACTTGATATTATCACTGAAGAAAAATGGGGACTTAGTCCTGCTTCTACAAAGCCTTTACCTGGCTGGACAACCCCTATTCTTACCATGACTACATCCATTCTTGGTTCAAATTCATGCTTCACCAAGATGAAAATAAGACTCATTCTTGGTTTGTTAATTTTGACAAAAATTTTAGTTCCCACCTTCCCATTTGGTTCGCCCACTGGTGGACACAATTTGGCCCCATTATTGATATATTCTAGGACCTCTGACTGGCTCCATCAAGTATTTTACAAGTGCTTACAAAATAGATCCACATGGTGCCAAGTTTCCTACGACACTCCACTTTGTTAAAAAATATAAAGTCCCCTGGATCTTGAAATGGATGTATGTAAAGGAAGGAGATGTTCTTACTCGGCAATGGTTTGTTAATTGGTGGGATAAGTTTTCCCACACCCAAGATGTCATTGATAATGTAACTAGGGAATTCCTTGCTGTTAACACCATCCATGATAAAGCCCAAGTCCTTGCTTACCCCTTGGTGCAAATATCTATGCCTCAACCCACGACAAATACACTTGCTACCACATCCACTGCTAAGTCTACTAAGCCTTCTGCTAAGACCAAAAAGAAGAAGTCTGCTTTAGATGGTCTCAGCAAAATGGCCCTAATTTTCCTCCTAAAATAGTAGTGGAAGGATGAGGAAGAAACTGCTGCAAATGCTAACTCAGAAGAGGAAGAAGAAGGCCAAAACTTAGAGGCATCCTCATAAGCCTTTATTGCTAATACTAATCCTTATTATCCCTACAACCAGGAGTTATGTGGCCATGATGAAGCTTCCACACTAGATTTAGGGGAAAATTAGCATTGTCGGCACAAATAGTCAAAACTACCAAAATAATGCTCCTGCTAAATCTGCACCAAAACTTCAGATTCCCTGCTAAAGTTAAAGTTGCTTTGATTCCCAGTTGAAGGGATGGTTCCTGCTCTGCTTGCTCCCCACGGAGAATAAATTCCCTCTAGAAAGCACATGAGGAGAATCCTATTAACCTGCGATGAATAGTAAAAAAGGTCAATTTTACTGTTCACTATTCATTATTCACTGTTTAAATAGTATTTTATTTTGCCTATAAAAGGGGGGATGTCCCTTTCAGAAGAAACCAGAAAATTTTCCTAGTTTCAAAATCCCTTCTAGTTTCCAGATTGCTATCAAAGCTTGTAACCTTTCCTTCTCTTGTTCCAATCCTTGTGACTATTATTATCCTTTCAAGCATTATAGCCACTATTATTCTGTAAATGTTTTAATATGTTATCAAAGCTATATTTTGTTAAAATCTTAACTGCTTTTACATTACCTTTTTATCTTTAGTTTATATATTATACTGTTTTAACTTAATATATATTGTGCACTCCTCCCCTTTATGGTATCAGATATATTGTTAATCTACCTTATGTTAAAAATTTCAATGAGAAAAACATCCCTACTAAGGCTTGTCCCATTTAAATGAATGCGGAAACTATTGAATTTTGTAAAAAAGAAATCCATGATTTGATTGAGAAAAAACTAATCAGGAATAGTAAGTCTCCCTAGTCTTGTACTGCTTTTTATGTCCAAAAAAATGCTGAGATTGAAAGAGGGACTCCTTGCCTAGCTATCAATTGCAAGCTCCCGAACAAGATTTTAGAGTGGATTAGATATCCTATTCCAAATAATAATAATAATAATAATAATAACCCATACCCAACGCCAAGGCCTATCTCTCTCACTCTCCAAAATGAACCCCTTCAAAAACCTGTCCATATCTTTTTCTACTTCTTTTTCATTCTTTTCATTGCCTTTGCCATGCAGCCAGATTTGATATAACAAACAATTGCAACTTCACAATTTGGGCCGCAGCTGTGCCTGCAGTTGGTGGCAGGCTGATTAACAAAGGTGGAATCTGGAGCCTCGAAGTTATCATTGGCTTCTGGTGGGCGCATTTGGGCCCGCATTGGGTGCAGTTTCGATGGGTCTGGGCGTGGCAGTTGTCAGACCGGCGACTGTGGTGGACTTCTTTAATGCAAAGTCTATGGTACACCCCCAATCACTTTGGTTGATGTCACTTTAAACCTATAACAAAACCTGGATTTCTTTGACATCTCTGTTGTTAATGGGTTTAATGTTCCTATGGCTTTTAGCCCTACGACTCATGAGTGCACAAGCACAGACTGTACAGGTGATCTCAATGGGTTGTGCCTGAAGGAGTTAAAAGTTCCGGGCGGGTGTAACAACCCTTGTACTGTATTCAAGACCGATGAATATTGTTGCACTTCTAGGACTCCTGAGAGTTGTAAACCTAGAAATTATTCCATTATTTTCAAGGGTGCGTGTCCCGGTGCTGTCAGTTATTCCTACGACGCAAAACTAAACACGTGTACGTGCCCTAGTGGGAATAGCTATAAGGTGGTATTTTGCCCTAGTACTTCCTCTCTAAATTGAGGCATAGCTAACTTATATACAAATAAGTGGCGTAATCATAGCTCTGAAGCTTTGTGACATGCCTAATTAGTGTTGCTCAAATCCTCTGATACATATTCACTTTGACCATACGTTGTAACAAGATATCTATTAAAGCTTGTGCCGTGCCCAAAACTTATATATTTCTATGAAAGATGGAAGATATTAACGTTCATAACCTCCTTACTTTTTTTTCATGAGCAATTTTTTTTTTTTATTATCAAATTTTATGAGAAAATTAAATTTTAAACTTTATAATTTAAGGGTTGTAACTTGTAACAAATTAAAGCATATAATTTTTAAAAATAAGATGTTAAATCTTAAAATTTTAAAAAATAATAATAAATTAAATCCTACTAAAAAAAAAAAAAAAATTACGGTCTTTTCAGACTCATTACCCAATAACTCATGGTACTTGCTAAATAAATTGAACTTGAACATTTCCCAAAAGTCTACTTTGTGTAAATATGGGCTGTAATTGTGGGGGTCCATTTCATGGGGGAGAGAAAGAGAAAGAATATGGTCTTTGGGCCTGAGTCATGAAATATGGGAAAGTAGAGCTGTAAGCCCATAGCAATATGTGAAGTGAGAGAAAATCCACACCAAGAAGTAAAGTTCGTAGTTTGTGAAGCACATATTGTGAAGGAAAATTTTGAGTTGCGATTCGTGAGGTGATTCGGCCCCCCGAGAGACTTTCAGTTTCATTGCATATATAAATAAATAATTTGGTAAAAAATCTCAACACGTGTTAATGCGTTCAAGGAGTGGCTTGAGTCCAATAAAAAAATAAAAAATAAAAAGGAGTGAGTTGGGTATTGGACTCATGGCTCATCAACCAATATTCATATTTTTATGGCATCTATAATATTATTTAATGGGCTTTTTAGACTCTTAATTTTTTTATATTTAAATTATCCTCAAATTTACATTGTTTAGAAATTTTAAATAATAGGATTAGATATGTAAAATTATTAATAAAACTTCAAAATTTTAAATAATTTTTTATCCATGTTTCTCCTTTTTTCACGTTTCTCTGCCAAATTCAAATTTAAAATTAAACAACTTTATTATTTTTTGAGAAAATAAAACAGCTCCTAAATTTAAGATGAATTAAATATATAAAAAAAAACTCCTCCACGTATCTTTCAAATGTAAAAATAAAACAAAATTTTTAAATAAAAAAAATTACTAAGAAATGGTTTTTTTTTTTTTTTTTTTTTTTAATTTTTTATCTTGAACATATCTACTTCCACATTCCAACTAACTTTATACTCCCAATAACTTGTAGTTAGTTCCTTGTACATATCTCTCCATCCTTATCATATTTTCTATTTCTTCTTCAAATTCTAAAAAACAATTCCAATCTGACACATCTATTCCAATGTTCTCACTAATTTCAGTCATCCCAATAATAAACAATTACTACATTAGAGAAAGCATATAAGCATATTTAAGATAAGCGAAAGCTTGGAATAGCCTTCAAAAGAAGACAATCACTCAAAACTCTATTTAGAAGGTATGAACATACCACTTGTTTTTAATAAATTTCATTATTTTGTTTTCTCTTTCTCTTTCTCTTTCTTTTTGTCTCTCTTTCTCTAATTGTTCTAGCCCAAAACTTTCATAAAAGTGGGCTCTGCATATTTAAATCTCTCATATTATATATTTATCTTACATTTTAATGAAAAATTATGACATTAAACAAAAAAAAAAAAAAAAAAAAACAACAACAAAAAAAAAGTTTCATTGCACATGCAAAACGCATGTAATGAAGTTAGTTGTACTTATTTCTTGGAGGATAAATTTCAACTTTTTTATTTTGTTAAGAAGAATGGTAAATTTCAACTGAAATAATATAATTTAGGGGATAGTCTAAATTAAACCTTATAGTTTCAGAAGTACTAAATTAATCTCTAATAAATCCCAAATTTCAACTTCTGAAAAGTAACAAAAGAAAACCTTGGAGTTTAGATTGGGATAACAACATTAACTAAATGTTAACACAGACACAAAGAGAGAGAGAGAGAGAGAGAGAGAGAGAGAGAGAGAGAGAGAGAGAGAGAGAGAGAGAGAGAGAGAGAGAGAGAGAGAGAGAGAGAGAGAGAGAGAGAGAGAGAGAGAGAGAGAGAGAGAGAGAGAGAGTTTATTAGTGTAAATTATACAATAGCTTAATAATAATAATAATAATAATAATAATAATAGACATTGCAAAATTGTATGGATAGTAAAAAATGGTGATTGTCAACCTTGAGAATTCAGGGGCGTAGCCAGGAATTTGTACATGGGGGGGCCAATTCGAAGGTTGAAATCGATGACGATGAGTATCATTACTGTATGGATAGTTTATATTTTTAGGTTGATATGGACCTTTTTTGAAATAAACTCGTCGGATTTCATCTTGTTTGTTGATAGGGAATTCACATATTTGTTTACGTGATCCTAGATCACGATCTATCTCTTCAGATTAAATTCTTAAACATTTAGAGGGGTATTCATCAAGCATTGAAATATCAACATTTGTTTTTATAGCCACGGTGTCCTAATTTCTGAATTGCTAACATCTTTTTTCTTAAAGAATGCATCAATTGTTTTTCATTTGCTCATAATTCTTTTAGTTTTAAGAATATGACTCAAAAATTAACCTGAAAATAACTTTAAAAAAAAAATTTTAATTAGAAATTTTTACTTAGTTATATGAATGTTATTCATACTTAAGAAAAAACAAAATTTCCACTATAATTTAAACAGTCAACCCATTTTTAATACGACTTTAATTAATAATAACCCCTCAAACAAAAACAAAAACAATTTAATTAATTTCTATTTTATAATGTATTGGTTAATTTAATTATATAGCTTTAATTATTGTTGTTTAGCGTAACAATAAATGAAGTGAGCCAACAGCTTTTTGTTTTATTTGGAGTACCTAAAACCAGTGGCGACTTCAGGAAATTTTTCCAGGGTATTCCTTACACAATTTAATAAAAAAAGAAATTCATATATTGACGCTAACAACAACCAAAAAACACGCAAATTCATATTTGAACGAAGATTTTCTAAGTTAAAGTTAATACAAATCTGCTTAGAAGATGAAGATGAATCTTTCACAAAAAATAAATCTTAGGTACATGGTTTCTTTATCAAATATTTGTCAATAATAACTAGCAAAATAGTAAACAATAAATTATAAATTCATTTGAAATATTAATAAAATTATTAATTATTTTTATTTAATTGTTTAATTATTTTTCTTTACTAACCACTAGTAACCTAGCACACACCTCACTGTTGGTTTTGCACAATGTAAAAAATACAAGTACACTGCATCATCCACCTGATTCAACCCACTGTCTAACATAGTTCATTTTTTATTTTTTTATTTTTGTCTTTTAATAATGTGTTGTTCTGGGTGTTGCTTTTAAGTACAGAAATACACAATTACATATTTACATATATACACTTACACAAAAAGCCAATTTAGCCAAAAGAGAACTAGAGGAAAGCCTAAGTCTAAGTCAGAGCAAAGAAAAAGAGAGATTTCAAAAGACAAAAAAATAGTCACAAGGACAAGGCAGAGCAGAGATGAGATAAAAGAAAAAGAGAGAGAGAATGCCGCTCTCAGTGAGGCTCAGAGCAGAAATGAGATAAAGAAAAAGAGACAAAACTGAAATACCTTGATGTTGCCTAAGGTTCTTATCTCGATCTCGCCGTCGCGGTGTCGCCAATCTCCGGTCTGCGTAAGGGAATCTCTGATCTCGCCGTCGACTGCTCTGGGTATGGCTGTTGCAGCGTTGCTGAGTCGCTTTTGCAGAGGACCTGAGGTTTCCGTTGCCGTTGGTTGTTGTCGTTGAGCTGTTCTGGTTTTGCTTTTTTTTTTTTTTTTGATAAATGGTTTTGCTTTACTTGATGAATCTGTTGCTCATGCTCTGGTTTCTTTAGGTTAGGTTGTAATTGCGTATATTGGGTTTTGGTTTCTTATTTTTTATTTTTTATTTTTTATTTTTTGAGATTCCGTAGGTTTGCTATGCTTTACCTTGTTTTTTTTTTTTTTTCTTTTGATTGGGTTCCTAATATGTTGTTTAAGATTGATGATGGGCTTTTTTTCCATGGTGGACTTGTCCTGTTACAATTTTTATTTTTAGATTTTAGTTCAAAATTTTTATTTGGGCTTTTTTTTTTTCTTCGCTTGAAAGTAGAATAAATGATTTTTTTATTTATTTCTGAGGGTGTTAAAGCTTGGGCTGGACTGGGAGGATAGTTGAGAAGTGGGTAGGGGGGCCGGCTGTCCAATGTTGAGGGGCCCATTTATTTTTTCTTCATAGTCTAATGGAAATTTTTTTTTTTTGGCAGGGACCACGGCCCCCCAAGCCTCTACGATGGCTCCGCCCCTGCTTGAGATGCAAAGGGTCAAAGAGATAAGATTGATGCTGATGCAGCGATGCTGACTCATCTCCACGTCTCTAGACTAAATGCAAAGACTCATCACCACGTCTCTAGACTTTTCCTCCCATTCCCACGTCTTCTCTTTTTGGGGTGAGGCGCGGGAGGGCTGGGGCGGCTGAGGATTTTTTGTTTTTACGGGGGCAATGTCGTCCATCCACTTATAAGAAATGCTATTTTTTGTTTCCTAAGCCAAAATTTTTTGGTCAGATAGTAGGCTAATCAATTTTTGAAAGCAACATAAGCATAACAAAAAAGCCAAGAAACGAAGTTTCTAACCTTTTATATATATATATATATATATATAAGACTTTTCCAATAGATTTCTTTAATTTGACCGGCAGATTGCATGTCTTATCTGCAAGACTGCAACCGACTTAAATATACCTCTCAGAGTTTAGAAGGCGTAACTGCATACTAAACCATTTTTTTAGCCATTGTGAATTGTCTAAGCTTCATGTCACACAGTTCTACTCAATCTTCAGAATAGTCTTCAAGTCAAGTCAAGCCAAGACAAATTCAGTTCCAATTTTCTTACAAGAGTTTAATTAGAGACAATCACGCCGGTAATCAAGTTCTCCACACCAACCCCTACAGGCAATATCCAATCCCAAACCCTATATAAACCCCTACCCTTCTCTTCATAACCATAATCTTAAACCACTATAGCATATATCTTTCTCACTTTCCAAAAATGAGTCTCTTCAAAAACTTGTCCATTTCCTTCTACTTTTTTGTCACTCTTTGTATTGTTTTCGCTCATGCAGCCCGTTTCGATATTACAAACAATTGCCCCTACGTAGTTTGGGCTGCAGCCGTGCCTGGTGGTGGCAGGCAGCTCAACCCACAAGAGTCTTGGCCCCTTGATGTCAACGCTGGCACAACCGGGGGCCGCGTTTGGGCTCGAACTGGGTGCAATTTTGATGGATCCGGGCATGGCAGTTGTCAGACTGGTGACTGTGGTGGACTTCTTCAATGCCAAGCCTATGGTACACCCCCAAACACTCTTGCTGAATTCGGTTTAAACCAATACCAAAACTTGGATTTCATTGACATCTCTCTTGTTGATGGGTTTAATGTTCCTATGGATTTTAGTCCAACCTCTAATGGGTGCACCAGAGGAATAAGATGTACAGCTGATATCAATGGGCAGTGCCCAGCTGAATTGAAAACTTCTACCGGGTACTGTAACAACCCTTGTACTGTTTTCAAAACCGATGAATATTGTTGCAATTCTGGGAGTTGTGGACCTACAACCTTTTCCAAATTTTTCAAGAATCTGTGCCCAGATGCTTACAGTTATCCTAAGGATGATGCAACAAGCACATTTACTTGCAATGGTGGGACTAATTATAAGGTTGTGTTTTGCCCTTGAAGCAGCTCTTTCCTCTGGTACAAGTATAACAGGCACAACACTAGTAGCTAGTATGTCCGTAATAAAAGCTTGAGGGCTTGTAAGCACATGCAGTATTGTGCGCACCGTATAGGTTGCTATAAGGTCGTTAATATCTACCCTTGAAGCAGTTCTTTCTTCTGGTAAAAGAGGCTTGGAACTATCAACCAATGTACTATTAAATATTAATAACTGGGTTAATAAAAGCTTGAGGGCTTTTAAGCATATGCAGTACCATACATATTTGATAATTTGGACTTCAAAAAGGAGATTTTTAAGAGTTTCACGGCAGGGATAATAATTGATTAAGTTTATTATACGTAACAAAATATTGTGAGCATAAATTTGATTGAAGATGTGTTAAGTTCATTTATTTGTTTATTTAAAATGTTTATAACAATTTAGACGATGTTTATATACTCGTTAAAGCTTAGAAAGGTGATAAGTTACTTTTTAACAAATGAACTAATAATTTTTTTGAGAATCAAATGGTCTTATATTTGATTATATAATCATAATGTGTGTTAAGTTTGAGTTTGGCTTATGATGTATTCTTCTCAACAAAAAGACTTGAATGGTGTATTATTAAACTGTTAATACAATAATTAGGCCCCCAAGTCAAAATTATTGGCCCCGCCCCCTATGGGCCGGTATATACACGGAGTCATTGGCTAGCAACAGTGACATAAATTTGCGTGCAAGTAAAAATGTTAAATGTCCGGATGTCCCTTTCTCCACCAGATGCCAAGAACCGACGGCTTTTAGTGCTATGCTAAGAATTATTCTTTTTGATCCTCTTTGAGACTTTTTCCCCCCAGCGCTCATTAATTCTTTCTTTCTTACTAGATTATGTGACCCCTCTGTAATATCTTGACAGGTGGGTTTTGAGTTCTGACTTACGTCTTTTATGAATAGAACTTAGTACATAAAATGATGCAATCCCATTCTCATCATGTGTGCATGTGACATTCTTCCAATTTCATAACTTTTTTCTCTTTGCACGTTTTGATTAAAGTCTAGTCAATGTTAGAAAGCTTAGGAGGTAAGATTTACTATTTTTTCTTCATTATTCACCATCTATAACATAAAGTTCTATAACATAAAGTTGTGCTAAAAAAAATTGTGATCCTAAATTTCCTCTAAGTTCAAGCGTTCTAAAAAAATATTACTTTGACACATCAAAAAGTTATTTTATATATTATAATACACAATTTTATAATAAACAATATATCACATATTTCATTCTTTGGGTCTGTTTGAATACTACTTATTTTGTTGAAAACTGAAAAATGAAAACTGGAAACATTAAAAAAATAATAATAAATTTAATGTTCACACTTTTTTTTTTTTTTTTTTTTTTTTTTTTTTTTTTTTTTTTTTCTGTTCATATACCTTGGTGCATTGTTCATGGGACATGAACAGTGCACCAGGTACTGGTCTTTAAAAATGGAATAAAGTCACTTTTAGTCCCTACATTTTTAGGCGATTTCCATTTTAGTCCATAAGTTTTATTTTTACCGCTTTTAGTCCCTATTCTGAAAAACGCCTCCATTTTAGTCCCTGCCGTTACATCAGAAACAGAGAAAGCTGAAGTGGCAAACGGCAGAAATAAATAATATTAAATTAATGCCCACCTGGCTTAAATTAATAATAAAAAATATTTTTTGACATTAAAAAAAGCCACGTCAGCATTTAAATTAAAAAAATTAATTTATTAAATTTAACTAAATAAAAAAAATTAAAACGAAAATGAAATGTCCCAAACCCTAACAGACTTGTAAATGAGCAATTTTCCACCTTACAATCCTCACATCAACTACCCTTTTCTTCTTCTGCTAACAATTTTCCAATTCTCACAGTCACAACCCAAAAAAACAAAAACAGAAATCACTATCACTCGCTTTCTCTCTCTCTCTTTCAATGGGTTCAGAAGAATCAGACCCAGAAGTAGAGATGTCTTCACTGATAAAGCAGTTAGCAAATTGCAACCAAACAGCCCGAAACAAAGCTCTCCGTCTCCTCCTCAAAACGTGGCTTCCTTCCCAGCAAAGTCTCTCCGAAGAAGACCTCAAAAAGCTCTGGAAAGGCCTCTTCTACTGTGTTTGGCACGCTGACAATCACTTGTTCCAGTCTCAACTCATCGACAGACTCTCCTCTCTGCTCCTCCGCCTACCGCTGCCGCTTTCCTTACGCTACTTGGCTTGTTTTCTTCTCACCATTCGCCGCGAATGGCCCGGTATCGACGCGTTGAGGTTAGACAAGTTCTATCTCTTGATTCGGAGGTTTTTGCATTATTCGTTTGTTTTGTTGAAAACCCAGAAGTGGGATTTGGGTGTTTGTGTGAAATTCGTGGATTTGTTGTTGGAGAACACTGTTTATGCTAATGATAAGTTTAGGGGCAATGGGGTTAATTACCATGTTGTGTCTGTGTTTTTGGGGACATTTCGTTTTAATTTTTTTTATTTAGTTAAATTTAATAAATTAATTTTTTTAATTTAAATGCTGACGTGGCTTTTTTTAATGTCAAAAAATATTTTTTATTATTAATTTAAGCCAGGTGGGCATTAATTTAATATTATTTATTTCTGCCGTTTGCCACGTCAGCTTTCTCTGTTTCTGATGTAACGGCAGGGACTAAAATGGAGGCGTTTTTCAGAATAGGGACTAAAAGCGGTAAAAATAAAACTTAGGGACTAAAATGGAAATCGCCTAAAAATGTAGGGACTAAAAGTGACTTTATTCCAAAAAAAAAAGGAGAAAGAAACGTAGACGCAGAAGTGGGAAGCGTAAAACGCGCTTCCCAAATGAACACTTTACCACTCTATAAGAAATTAAAAAGTGAGGCACTTTTCTCTCCAAATTGGGCAGATTGCAAAATGTGGGCCCAAAGAGAATTGTTTTCTATGCATTTTTTTGTTTTCTATCCTCCAAAGTTGTCCAAACACAAGAAACCACTTCCCTTCCCTTCCCTTCCCTTCCCTTCCCTTCCCTTCCTTCCTCTTCCCCCATTTCCAACTGCATTGTTAGTCTTTACCAAACATTTATGTCAAAAACCCAGAAAAGCGAACGTCTACCATATTTGTTAAAAAGGAAAAACATTGCCTTTCATTCTCCCATTCTTTGCGAAACAGTCTAAAGAGGAGCAAAGTCTCTGATGGTTGTATAAGAGATTTGGAGTTCAATCCTCACCTATACCAAAAACTAATTTGTGTCTTGGTTTGATAATAAAGAGCTATTATCAAGAGTAGACGTCATAAGTTGAAACTCTCTAAAAAAAAAAAGAAAAAAAAGATAGAAATTTTCTTTTTTGGAATAATAATCATTGTTTTTTGTCTTCAAGGGATTGCTATTGCTAAGGGTACTGCCTAACTACTATTTCAGGTAGAGATGATAAATCTAATGGCAATTTTAGATTATTTGGGGAATATTTTAGCTAATCCTTATTAATTTTGGAGAGAGATAAAGAGATATTTGAGTTTCTTCTATGTTTTAGTACTGCATGTAGGGGACTAGATTAGTCTAAAATTCACATGCTTATGAAAAATTATAATCATCTGAAAGAGAGAGTAAGACAAAATACACACCTATTAAGATAAAAATTGTCATGTAATGGTAAAATTTTGGAGCTTAATTAATACTCTTCTAAGATAATTATTGTCCAAAAATTTTCTTCTAGTGCTTTTTTTAATAATAAAAAAAAAAAATATATTATTATATAAGTATTGACTAAAATTTGAGATTTTATTTTTCAATTTTTTTTTTGTCCTTTATTTGGAGCCTTTTTTTTTTTTTTTTTTTCCACTTACATTTAGAGACTTAGGTAATGACCTAAGTTACCTAATGGTTGAGCCGAAAGGTTTACGGTGTTCACAACCATATGAAGGAAACTTATTCTGGAAATATTGGTTATAGATTAAAGGCATCTTTTACAAATAACATAATGAAGATTTATTACTATTATTGTTATTTTTTCTTGACACTAGGTGAGTGAAGAGAGATTTGAATTCAAAAATTATCCTGTAGAAAGAACTAAATAATGTATACATCTCTCTCTCTCTCTCTCTCTCTCTCTCTCTTTATATATATATATATATATATGGGTTGGGTTCAAGTTAAGCAATGTTACACAATTCAATATTTTTTAATTGGATGTGAATTTTGACAAATTCACCGTTATATTACATTATTTTCGTATATTCTCTATGCTTGAAAATTTTCAAAGTGATCAAAGGTTAATAGCCATGTCATTAATCAATTGTTTAAATTCAAGTTTTCATAACTTAAAATAATGCATAGAAGATGAGTTTATAAATTGAACGGTAAATAGCATCTAACTAACATGAAAATTGGCAAGAGTGTTAAAAACATATAAAACATAAAATTCAACGGTGAGATTTACAAAATATGAATTCTATAACAAATTATTGGGTGGTATAACATTGCTTAGAGTTACACCAAGTGTAACTTGAACCCCTCTCTCTCTATATATATATAAAAAAGAAAGAAAGGTGACAACGTTTCGGAATTGCAGTAAAGTTTGATAAGGTTAACCCCAACATGCAAAAGGTAAGACTTTTCCAATAGATTTCTATTGACCGGAAGATTGCATGTTATCTTATCTGCAAGACTGCAACTGACTTACTTATACCTCTCACTCTTAAGAGTTTAGGAGGTGTAACTGTAAACTAAACTATTTGTTTTAGCAAATGTGAACTAATTAAGCTTCATGTCACAGAGTACTACTAAATTTTTAGAATAGTCTTCAAGTGATCAATTCAAGCCAAGACAATTTCAGTTCCAAACAACAAGAATTTAATTAGGCAATTAATCACGCCTGTAAATTCTCCACGCCAACCCCAACGGGTTATATCCAATCTCAAATCTTATATAAACCCCTACCCATCTCCTAATAATCATAACCTCAAACCACTATAGCATCTATATCCCCCTCACTCTCCAAAATGAGCATCTTCAAAAACTTGTCCATTTCCTTCTTCTTGTTTGCCACTCTTTTCATTACTTTCGCTCATGCAGCCCGATTCAACATAACAAACAATTGTCCCTATGTGGTTTGGGCTGCAGCCGTGCCTGGTGGTGATAGGCAACTCAACTCAAAAGAGTCTTGGCCCTTTGATGTGAATGCCAGCACAACTGGGGCCGTGGTTGGGCTCCAACTGGGTGCATTTTTTATGGATTCGAGCGTGGCAGTTGTCAGACTGGTGATTGTGGTGGGCTTCTTCAATGCCAAGCCTATGGTGCACCCCCAAACACCCTTGTCAAATTCGCTTTAAACCAATATCTAAACCTGGATTTCTTTGACATCTCTCTTGTTGATGGTGAATGTTCAAAAAGTGTGTAAAACACCTTGAACGTTTAGACCCCCAAATTACAAATTACCAATTTAAGTTTATTATCAAACAATGTATATGCGGAATGTGAACATAAGCTATAACAGAATTGATAAAACAATCTAAACCAAATAAAATCACAACCACAACAAAAATTAAATGGCAAAGATTAAGGGAAGAGAGATGCAAACACAAAGACAACATAGCAATGTGTTATCGAAGAGGAAATTGAAATCCTCGGCGTAAAACCTCTCTGCTGCTCTCCAAGCAGTCAATAATCCACTAGAGAATGAAGTTGGGATACATGAACAGCAGAAGACCCTTTAAGCCTAATCTACCCAGTGTACCTAAGCCCTCCAAACTTCTTGCTCCAACGAGACTACACCGAACTTTTGTCTTCTTTAGCTTACCAGATTCCGCTATAGCCCATAGCATCAACCAATGTCAATTGGTTCTTTCCCAACTACTTCCCAAGCACCAAATAGCATTCTCACAAATATGGGTATGGTGAGAACAGGTTTTGGCTAATGTACCTCTCAAGGATGTATCAATGGAGAGGTTGAGACTAGAGGAATTTGGAGAATCAAAGGATGAAGATTGTGGATGAGTCAATCTTGTTTTTCTTTAGGGTTTCTTTCTCAAAATTCTCTCTAGAAGTTCTTTACAATATGTGGGTATAAGGGGTATTTATACTGGTGTGTGTTTGGAATGCAAAATGTCAGTTTTTCTTATAACAGAGTGGTTTCGCGACTTGGCTCACGACTGGATTGAGTCGCGAGTTAACTGCCTGACCAGCTTGGGACTTTTGTCTTGTAGTGCAATAGCTGGCGTGACTCTTTAGCTCCCCTGCATGCTTCACACATGTGCCTCTTTTGGTGACTTGCCAGCCGCGAGCCACTCGTGAAATCCAGTCGTGAGTCCCTGCAGAATGCATTCTGAGTTTTTCTTCACATTCTCTCACACATTACCCTTACATGATTCCCACCTAAATACAGGGTTTCTAAATGCTGAATTACAAGCAAATTTGGCACGAAATAAAGCCAACAAAATGGTTGATTAAATTCAACCTTACAATCTCCCCCCTTGTCTATTCCATGACAAAACCCTAAAACAAACTCTAGACTTAACATGTGAGTTGGGAACAATTGAACAAAACTCATTCACACCTAACTCTAGAATCTGTGTAGCTCTTGAACCATAAGTACAAGTAACTCCTAAAAATCAACAACACAATATGATCATTGTATGCAGAAAACTTGTAATGCATATGGAGCAAGCAAAATGGAATAAAGCAATAAAGCATGGCTTGACCAAAAACGAACAATCACTATAAATAGTGACCACAATGCTCATTCACACAAGGAATGAACATCCGAACATGTAAGCTAATAAGCTCAATGCAAAGTATCATTTGGATGTCCAACACTCAACCAATGCAACAACGCAAGGAAATTGCATTAAGAATATAAAATCCAACAAATGGCACAAGAGTAATGTACTTAAAGAAAATGCATAACATTTAACAACAAATACTAAGCTACAAAGCATGGGTATAAACCATAGTAAACTTAAACTGAATATAAGCTTATATATAAAACCAATGTGTTTAAACCAAGAAATTAACCAAAGTGTTTAACATAGTATGTAGCAAACCCATAAATAAAAACTTATCCAAAACATAACACCAAAACACATAAATAACATAAAGTAAACACGGCTGAAATTAAGTTTTTGACATGCTCCCCCTCAAAATGGCACTCCCCCTCAAGAGCTACCCCTCCAAAAATCTCCCCCTTTTTGACCAGAATGGCCAAAGGGTTATTGTTGGGTGGTGAAAGTATCAAACTTTGTTGAAAGTAGGTTCATCTGATCTTGAAGAGCAACCAACCTGTCAGATTGCTTATTCTGGACATCTCTAAGCCCATCAATCCTCTCAAGAATGATCTGGAATGCATTTGAAGGTACAGTAAATGAAGATGAAGCTTTGCTCCTTTTGCCACGGCCTCTTGAGCTTAAGGGTTGTCCTTCAGCCTCTATCTCAGTTTCCATTGGTTCACCTTCTTCTTGATTACCCTCATCTTCATCACCTGGAAGAAGAATTCTTATCCTTGTCATGGTTAGAGTGTTAATGGCTGAGGGTGTAGGCATGAGGCTAATATCTTGAGGGATTTCCACACCCTTTACTCTAAAAGTCCTCATAGGTAGACTAGGGAAAATCAACTTTGCCCTTGCAGTGGTTCTTGTCTCATTAGCAATAATAGAGAAGATATGAGCACTATATCAATGTAAGTGTTCTCCTTGAGCTCCATGAGGAAAATGGCTTTAGCATTGTTGATTGTGGTCAACTTCTTCACTAGATATAGGTTGAACATCATGATCACAGTGAGGCATCTCATTTTAGCTGCAAAGGCAGTGGTGTTAAGGCATCTCCCTTCTCTAACTCCTCAATATGAGTTTGGATAGTTTCTATAGATAGCATCCTGTCCTTGTAGTGTGTGAAATCATGCTCCAAATCCTCAAACCCTAGCACCTCATCAATATCATCCATATCTATGGTAAACTCATGTCCTCGAATCCAGCAGTTGATCTCATCCTCTCTTAACACAGCATTAGCATAGAACTCCCTAATTAGAGGTTCACATACTCTAGGAAGATCACTCAGCAGCTTGTTCCAACCCCTCTCCTGAAGGAAACAAAGAATGAATGTGTCCTTCAAATCTACCAAATCCACAAATCTCTCTTGGATGATAGGTGCCTTCAAGTAGAACTGAGTGTACCTCTCAAAATGTTGAGGAGACCTGAACTTTGTATTATTCATCTTCAACCTCCTGTCACCCTTCTTGGAAGTAGTATTCTTCTTTGTAGGAATCATCTATAAAACCATAGCAACAAAGCCCATAAAAATAGAGTACAAAAGATGGAAACTCAAAAATTAGTAACAGGTTAGTAGCACTGAAAAGAACATAGAATAATACTAAACAATCAGTCTATATTCAGTTCAAAATCAACATGACATGAGATAACCCAAAACAAAAGAACACAGTACAGTTTTATCACCAATTCTTAAGCATAACTCAGTGTGACAATGTGCACAGAAACACAGCATGAACAACTTAGGGTACACAGCCAAACACATAACCTAAAATGCACTAAGCAAACATTGTGAACCAAAGACACTCACAAAAAGTGTGAATCACAGAATCCCTAAAATTAAAGCACATGTCTATAAGACATATCTCAATGGGTATGAAATGTTCAACACAAGACAGATCAGTAGACATACTCAGCAATGAAAGTTAATCATGATAACAAGAATATCTAGCCTCCTAAAAACAAAATCAACAAAACCTAAACACCCAAACTCTACAAACAGGAACCCAACCCATATTTGTATCATCATATATCACAAATCTTAATAACAACTCACAAACCCAAGAAAACAAGGCTATAAACATGAAATATTTAGTGAGAATAAGAAAACTCATACCTTTTTCTTGAAGATTGAAGTAGAAATGATGAACAACAATGGTGGTTTATGTGAGAAACATGGTGGGTTTGAGAGAGGTAAAGACGGGGAAGACAATGAATAGACAAAAGTTTGAGGGAAAACTCAAAGGTTTTAAAAAACTGTCCTTAAAGCACAAAACACGCGTTTTTCGCGACTAAACCAAATCGCGAACAAGTCGCCAAGACAAGCCGCCAAACACCTTAGACAAATTTTTTTTTTAAAAAAATTTCTAAGTGTTTCTTGCGACTGGAAGGTACACTTGCGAGGAAGTCGCGAAAACTTCTGTATAACCTCGCGACTAGGGGCATGCGACTGGTTTGACCTGCGAATAGGGCAACACTATTTTTGAAATTTATATATATATATATATATATATTTTTTTTTTTTTTTTTTTGGGTAAAAACAAAAGACTTTCCAAAAACAATTAAAACACTCAAAAATCTTTTTGTGTTTGATCAACAAAAATTGAGCATGTGAAACACATTTAAACAAGTACAATCACACAAATGAATAAGGCATTCATTGAGCATAAACATGTTTGATGTGTGTGGGTACCAAAATTGAGATAGTCCATAGTCTAATGTGAAGCTTCAATGATCAATTCAACCAAGTCATACACAATTAGTACGAGGTAGAGTGACTCATCTCAATTATAGAAATATGCATATATGACCTCCAACATAAACTTGATTACATAATATTGAAGCTTTTCATTTGGCTCCATTCCCATCATAACATTTTATCCTTTTGAATTGATACATCTCATTTTGAGATCGATGCCTGAAATTTTAAATATTTCAATTTGATGAGCAAGCCTTCGGCTTTTTGGGTATCATACATTTTCATAAAAGTCGCTTTCCCTTTTTCCTAATCAAATACTATTATGTGCAACGGCTTTTGCAACTCATTATCTCTTTTCATTTGGAGATTTACATTTGTTGAGCTCTAAAAAAAATAAAAAAGTGGGAAGATATATAGACACAAGTTTATGCATGTCTCAAGATCAACAAAATTATTGACTAATCATTCATGACAAGTTTGAAGATCTATTTACAACAATCACATAGATGTCAAGATTTCTCCCACAATGATATGAGTGTATTAGGTACAAGCTATGCTCATAAATGCCCAAAGCCACAAGTACAAAGGTACAAGGCAAAACATGCTTATGACAATAGACAATAATGTCGATCAAACGTTTTTGGATTTTCTACTATTTATGTGTTTTTGGATTTTTGACACAAAAGCAAGAAAAGATTGATAAAAAACAACAATGTAAAAACATTTAAAACAAATGCAAAAAAACAAACACAAATTTTCAAATCAAGCTAGCATCACACCAAAAAGCACACAACCAAGCAAAGTCACAAAACATAGAAAGTATTAATGCATGGACATGTTGCAATGCTTATGCATGAGTACCCTTCTTCACTTACACGTCACATGCATTTGGGGTGATATCCCTATAGGATTAGGTACAAGTGTTGTGGCTTTCAAACCTTCTGCTGAAGCTTGCCAAACAGGTGGTGCATGCATCAATCATCTTCATTACATCTGTTACTCCGAAATCACCATCTCGGCCTCTTGATTGTTGAACAGCTCAATTCCTTTTGTCATTCTTGGTCCTCTCGACCTTTGAACACCTAAATTCTTCAATGCTTGCAGCTTATGACAATTGGGTCTGGTGTGACCTTGAATTCCACAATGATGGCAGAAGTGTTGAGTTCTCGGACCCTTTTATGACTTTGGGAGTGATTTGCCTTTACCTCTAGGTTTGTCCACAAATTGTTTAGGAGGCTTAGTCATAAACCGTTGGTCAGTCACATTCTTCTTCTTCTTCGACTTCACTTTCTCAACATTTGTGGTAGCTACCATTGGTTCTTTAACTTTCACAAACTTCATATCTTTGGTCACTTTGACACTTGAACTGCTCTCACCGGTGTATCCCAAACCTCTTTTATCGGAGAATGGTTTTTGATGAGCAAGTGCTTCATCAAGCTTCTTGGAGGAAACCCGCTCTACTTTAGCATTGGCTTGAACCATCTCAAGCTCAAGAAATTTTATCTTTAAGTAGGCTTCTGTCAGCTCTCCATTTAGCGTCTCGACTTCACACTTAGTCTCTTTAGAAGACTTCTATAATCTTCCTCTGCCCTCTTCATATTTTTAATGGTTGCATTGGCCGCTTTTGCATATTCACCGGTCTTTTCAAGGAGGGAATTATAGGTCTCTTGCAGTCCCACTGTTCCATCATCTTCCTCATCATCAGATTCCTCCACTATCCCAATTGACTCCAATCATCCAAAGATTCTACATGATCAATGGTCATGAAAGTAGAGAGATTTCTCTCTCCATCATAGCTTTCATCTGAATCTAAACTAGAAGAATCTGAATCACTAAGAGTAGTGGCATACACCTTGCCCTTTACTTTCAAATAATTAGAACACTCTTTCTTGAAATGTCCATGTCAGTTGCATTCGAAGCACGGGATTCCTCGAGAGGATTGAGAGTCCTTCCCATCTTTCCTCTTGAAATCTTTTTTCTTCTTTCCGAAACTTGGGAATTTTCCCTTCTCAACAAACTTTCCATTTTTCTTGAACTACAAGAACTTTCGGAAATTCTTAACAAGATATGCCACATCTTTATCGACAACATCCTTATCCGATAAGTCGTGAGCTTCTACCCTCTCATTGATCGTGTTAAGAGCAAATAATTTGCTCTTTCTTTGTGAAGGTAGAGACAACTTATATGTTTGAAGTGAGCCAATCAGTTCTTGAACTTTGATGTCATCAAGATCCTTACTCTCTTCAATTGCTGTAACTTTTGCATGGAAGCTCTTCGGCAATTATCGAAGGATTTTCCTTACTATCTTTGAGTCTTCAGTTTTCTCACTCAAATTGAACTTGCCAATAACCACCTCATTCAGCTTGCCATAGAATGAGTTAAATGATTCGTCCTCACTCATTTTCAGCTCTTCAAATTGAGTGGTTAGCATCTGTAATTTAGTGTCCTTCACTTTCTTCGTTCCTTCATACGTGGTGTCCAATATCTGCCATGCCTCCTTGGCAATAGTTATGTGAGAAATCCTGTCAAACTCATCTAGAGAAACACCAAGATTGCATTCAAAGCTTTACTGTTAGTGTTAGTTGCTGCAAGGGTTGCCTTATCCCATGTGGATTTAGCAGCCTCCGGCCTAGTCCATCCAACATCCACCGCATACCAAATGGTTTCATCAATTGAAAACAAAAATGCCCACATTTGAACTTTCCAAAAGGCATAGTTGTTACCATCAAAATATGGTAGATCATTTAAAGATTGAAACCTATCTATCTCAAACGGGGTCAAGGATCGCACTAAGGTAATTAAACCACAGCAAGTGCACCCGCTTTGATACCAATTGAATGTTTAAAAAATGTGTAAAACACCTTGAACGTTTAGACCCCCAAATTACAAATTACCAATTCAAACTTATTATCAAACAATGTATGTGCAGAATGTGAACATAAGCTATAATAGAATTGATAAAACAATCTAAACTAAATAAAATCACAATCACAGCAGAAATTAAATGGCAAAGATTAAGGGAAGAGAGATGCAAACACAAAGACAACACAGCGATGTGTTATCAAAGAGGAAACAAAGTCCTCGGCATAAAACCTCTCTGTCGCCCTCCAAGCGGTCAATAATCCACTAGAGAATGAAGTTGGGATATATGAACAACAGAATACCCTCCAAGCCTAATCTACCTAGTGTACCTAAGCCCTTCAAGCTTCTTGCTCCAACGAGGTTATGTCGAACCTTTGTCTTTTGTAGCTTACCAGGTTCCACTATAGCCCATAGCATCAACCAATGTCAATTGGTCCCTTCCTAACTGCTTCCTAAGCACCAAATAGCTTTTTCACAGATATGGGTATGGTGAGAACAGGTTTTGGCTAATATACCTCTTAAGGACGTATCAATGGAGAGGTTGAGAGTAGAGGAATTTGGAAAATCAAAGGATGAAGATTGTGGATGAGTCAATCTTGTTTTTCTATAGGGTTTCTCTCTCAAAATTCTCTCTAGAAGCTTTCTACAATACGTGGGTATATGGGTATTTATACTGGTGTGTGTTTGGAATGCGAAATGTCAGTTTTTCTCATAATAGAGTGGTCTGGCGACTTGGCCTCGCGACTGAACTGAGTCGCAAGCTAACTGCCTGGCTAGCCTGAGGCTTTTGTCCTGTAGTGCAATAGCTAGCATGACTCTTCAGCTCCCCTGCATGCTTCACACGTGTGCCTTTTTTGGTAACTTACAAGCCGCAAGCCACTCGGGATATCCAATCGCGAGACCCTACAGAATGCATACTTCTGAGCTTTTCTTCACACTCTCTCACACACTACCCTTACATGATTCGCACCAAAATATAGGGTTTCTAAATACTGAATTACAAGCAAATTTGGCACAAAATAAAGCCAACAAAATGGTTGATTAAATTCAACCTTACAGATGGGTTTAATGTTCCTATGGATTTTAGCCTAACCTCCATTGGGTGCATCAAAGGAATAACATGTACAGCCGATATTAATGGATAGTGCCCAACTGAATTGAAAACTCCTAGCGGGTACTATAACAACCCTTGTACCGTTTTCAAAACAGATGAATATTGTTGCAATTCTGGAAATTGTGGGCCCACAACTTTTTCTGAATTTTTCAAGAATCTGTGACCAGATGCTTACAGTTACCCTAAGGATGATGCAACAAGCACATTTACATGCAATGGTGGGACCAACTATAATGTTGTGTTCTGCCCTCAAAGCAGTTCTTTCCTTTGGTATAACAAGCACATCACTAGTAGCTAGTATGTAATAAAAGTTTGAGGGCTTGTGAACACATGTAGTATTATGCACACTGTATTATAGGTAATAGCTAGGTTGCTATAAATTTGTTGATATCTGCCCTTAAAAGCAGTTCTTTCTTCTAGTAAGAGGCATAGAACTATCAACCAGTGGTATTAATAACTGGGGTAATAATGCACGTTGCATTTTGACATATTCACGTGAGGCTATTGCAAAATTTCTATGATGGAAGATATTAACGTATAACAGTTATAACCTCATTTTTTTCCTTTTTATAAATCAAGAAATTATTTTGCAACTTAACCTCCTATTCCTAGGTGTTTGCAAGTAGCAACTCTTTATGTCAATGCTATTTGATCATTGTTTGATTCTTTGGTTGGCGGTACATAACGTAACTATTGGGAATATGAGGTAACAAATGAACATGAAACTTGTGTTGTGGACACACGTACGCCTTACACAAGGGCTAACGATGGAAAATTATTAGGTACACCCAGAGTACCATAAATATGTACTCCCTCCTCTCACATAAATAGTGGGTCCCACCATGAATTTAATTAGTGAGACCCATCATTCATATGAGAGGAGGGAGTATGCATTTATGGTACTTTGGGAGTACACAATAATTTCCCCTAAATGAAATGGTCTTGACCAACATCTTTCTTTTGGTAATTATTGAGTATTCCCGGAATATCATTAATACGTACTCCCCCCTCTCATATAACTGTGGGTTTCACTAATTAAATTTATGGTGGGACCCACAATTCTTGTGAGAGGGCGGAGTACGCATTTATGATACTCCCAGAATATTCAATAATTTTCCCTTTCTAAATATATGAATCATAGTGCTTTCACCTATTGGTATCAAACTTTGCTTGTGTTAAATTTAAGGTTAAATATTCTTTCACATTTTGTTCACCTCCATTATTTCACACATAATTATAATTGATGCATACATATTTATATTTTAATACATATTGCACTAATCATAATTTGTTACCTTAATAAGTTGTAAAAAAATTATATCTTTTGACATTTTCTCTAATATAGCATCATTGAAGCATAAAAAAAATTCCATTTGACCGTCATTGGTATTTATTGCACAATGAACATGATATGCTAAAATATCCAAAATTTTAGAATATATGACAATATCTGAACTATATATGTAAGGGATTAGAAATTTCATTAGAAATAAAAATCTATTCATTTGATTAATATGTTAATTCATCTTAATTATATTGGTTCTTTTAGTTTCAATGGTAACTTTGCAATGAGTTTTTTAAACATGAAACTTGGCTCTTTGCATACAATTTGATAATTTAAACATCAAAGGAGACTCTTAAGAGTTTCACCATGAAGATAATAATTGATTAAGTTTATTATATATATATATATATATATATATATGAATGATCGTGAACATAATTTTGATAGAAGACGTACTAAGTTCTTTTGTTTTTAACAATTTAGAAAATATTTATATATACTCATTAAAGTGAGAGATAATAAGTTCCTTTCTAACAAATGAACTAATAATATATATATATATATATATATATATATATATATATATATATATATATATATATATATATATATAACACCACCGCACATCCTTGATGCTATAAGTATAAGTGTTTGTAGGGTATGGGGGGCAAGGGCCGGGGTTCAAGTCTCTAGGAGGGAGCTTCACCCACATATATATTTAGATTAGGTTAGAGTAGAATTCTATCTTGTATAAAAATATATCTATATAATAACTAATAGCCGAAACGTTTGACTTTTTATTGACCATGCCTCATTGCGCCACGTGGCTACATAAATTATTGCCACCATTACATTTAAAAACACCTAACATTGTGACTTTTCGGGATTTTAACTAACCATTTAATTCAATTCCTTTTAAGTACACATTCAAAGAATTAACTATAAACATAGGAAAAAAAAAAAAAAAAAAAGAGAGAACCCATAAACCGTGAAACGCAGAAAGACAGAAGTTAATATGAGGATCGTTAACCATCAGCCAAAAAGAGAAAGAAAAAACGAAATTGAGATAGAAATCTTCGGAGTGTCAGACTATCATCCTCCGGTAAGCTAGTCGCTGATCAACATCAGGCCACCTAAACCGCTACTGGTAAATTTTTTTTTCCCTAAATCTGGTACTCTTTTTTTCTCCCAAAAATACCCGATGCCTTTTACTCTCTTTTTAGATTCTCTCATGCAACCATCTTCTTCCCCAAAAATCAAAACCCTCTCCTTTCCCAAAATTAAAACCCAAAAACCCAAAACTCAGTTGCCGCCGGTGTCATCGAGGAAGCCAGAGCAATCCAAAAATCCTAACGCAATCTCTGAAGTAGCGCGTCTTCAATCTCAATATCATCCAAGCCTCTCTTCCCCGCAATTCATTAAAGACAACAATGACAGCGGCACTGCTGATTTCTCTAGTTTGTATCTGCTCACCTTATATTACGAAAAATAACTAACACTGAGAGTGAAAGTCAGTAGTTAAAGAGAGATTGAGTGAAGCAAGTCTGTAAGGCAGAGAACCACCACCCACTGTCAGGCATTTGTTCCTCCATCGTCAGACTACTGTTGGTAATTATTTTCTGTTTTAAAAATTTGGATGTTGTGATTTAGGTTTTGGGTTTTCCTTGAGATTTGTTTTTATTTAGCCGTTCATGGTTGGTAGTGTTGGAGAATTGGAATTATTAGGAAGAGAGGAAAGGAGGATGGTATAACCCGAAAAATCAAAATTTGTTTTTGTGGGTATTGTTGCATATTGCTATGTGACTGAAATATTTGTGTTTCTGTGGGAATTTTTTTTTTTTTTTTTTGGTTTTGAAGGTTGGGGTTGGTTACTATAGTTGTTTGAGATTCCTAATAGGTGTTTGATAGAATGCCTGGGAGAGCTATACTCTGTTTTCTGTTAGTGTTGGCAGTAATAGTTTTAAATACATGCATTTTTTGTTCATGGAATCTTTTAACCTCATAACCAATCTTTTAATACATGCATTGTACTTCTTTTGACCTCATAACCTCATAAACTAAAGTACAATTCTCTTGATTAAAACTTTCAAAGAATTTATAGCTTATGCAATTTTATGTTGTAAAATCATTATAACCATGAATCACCTGAAAGTTTTGAGGAATTTGTTGGTGGAATTTTTTGATTTTCATGCAGAATGTTGTGAAAAATGTTGTGGCCCTTGTGGGAAGCAACGCCTTCACTGTCTGCACTTTTTTTTTTTTTTGGTCCCTCCATCCTCCCTTCTTTTAAAGAAAGATAAAGATTACATCTTTTTTAGGTTGTCTTGAGTTTTCTTATTTGTATTTCTTTATTCAGATTTCTAATTCTAATTTCTTTTATGTCTTATGTGAATGATCTGATTTATTAGAAAAGAAGAGCATTTTCTGCATATTGTTGGATTATACATTTGTGTTGTGCATGTATTTTCTTTGATTGCACTGTATTTTCTTTGACATTCTGGCCATTTGAGTGACTTGATGTGCTTGTGGCCTTATGGTATTCAAAAATTATGAAATGGACATATGTTAAGAAAGGAAGCCTCTTCATGGTGAAATTTATGCAAATTGATATGAAGACGAAGCTACCTATCAGAAAAACATATATGATGATGAAGCTAAGGCCCTTTATTTGCACATTTTAAAAAGAAGAAAGTGAAATGTTTGAGATGTACATTTATGCAATGGGCGATCACCTATCAGTGCTATGCATTGGAAATGGCTAACCTACTTGATCCTCTAGGAGAGTACTTAAAGTGCTAAAGTGCAAAAGTGATTTCACATAAACATGGCACCCAAGAACATCAAAAGAGTCTTGATATCTTGCTTGGGCAAGAAAGTGCTGTTCTGATTCTTGATGATGCAAAAGATGTAGGTACATCTGTGATCAGCTTAATATCTCTACTTAACCAATTTATTTTCACTTTAATCTGATAATATTTGTTACACATAATAATACTTTTGATCTTACTGTTTTACCCACTAAAAGAAGAGGAAGTTCTTTCAATATTATAAACTGGTTTTTATTTACTTTGGTTTCTCTTTAGTCAAACTGAGAAGGGTGGAGGAAAATTTTTTAAAACAAAAAAAAAAAAAAAAAAAAATTGCTTGTGGATTTTATGAAATGCATACGTGTTGATCGTGATTTTTATATTGTAGAATGATAAATAGATCTGAGAAGTAAAAATGACATTGTTTAGGAGCCACTTGAAATAGGGAAGAAGCCTAAAGGTTGCTTCTAATGTTGTTGCACTTGGATTAATCAAAAGTAATGTAGACACGTGCTTATACATTAATATGTGATGTTTCTTTTTGGAAAATTTTACATATTTGAGGTTCTTTGGTAAACAAAATTTTTTTTTTTTTGGGTTCTGCATATCTGTGTAATTGTTATTTATCTTAATTCTTACCTATCAAAGACACATCATTTATCATGATACTTGAATGTCTACCTGAAGGATTTGCACTTGATCCATTGAGACCAAATTCGATCATTTAGATTCATTTATATTAATTTATCTTTAATGCAATCACACATTTGTTTTGTCCCTTTTATTATACATATATGTGATTTTAGATTTAACTATTCCGTGCATCGCACGGGTTAGCGACTAGTATATATAGATGTGTGTGTGTGTGTGTGTGAGAGAGAGAGAGTGTGTGTGTGGGTGAGTTGGCCTGAGGAACTTGGTCAGCCCACTTGGACAAAGCCCAACATGAAGCCTAAGGCCCATTAGGTGATATGGGCCCGATACACATGGGGGAAGGTAACCCCGGGCTTCATCTCAATAGGTACGATCTCTAGCTGAGTGTCGAGAAGTGGGGCGACCATATCCTTAGAGATTCCTTATAGGTCGGTGGACTGAGCCAACCACAAAGGAAATCTGTGTGTGGTCCTAATAAGGTCGGTCACCAAGAACTAATGATTTTGAAAGGAATTCACTCCTGAACACTGTCCGGCGTTAGGAACAAGTTCTAAGGGAATCCTCTAAATTCTTGAGGATCCCATGGAATGGTGGACATGGGAATGTGTGAGTAAGTGGGGAAAGAAATGATAGCCACCCCACTAACGGAGGGCTATAAAAGGAGGTCGAAGCAAGGGTAGAAGGGATTGGACATTGGAGAGAGAGAGAGGGAGAAAGAGAGGAAAACACAGAGAGAGGGTGAGTGAACACGTTGGGATATTCAAGGGGATTAAAGGCGAGTGTTATGACTTGTTTGGGACCTCGATTGGTAGGATTAAGTACAACGCCCACGTACAAATAAATTGTAAGCCCATTATTGCAGCGGCACGCACAATATAAATATATATATATATATATATATATATATATATATATATATATATATATATATATAACATGTGTAAAGTTTGAGTTTGACTAGAAAGCTGTATTCTTCTCAACAAAAAAGACATGAATGGGGTATTCAACTATGAATATGATAATTAGGCCCCCAACATCGAAGTAAATTTGCATGCAAGTGAAAATGTTAAATGTCCCTTTCTCTAGCAGATGCCACGAACTGAGGGCTTAGTGCTGATGCTAAGATCCTCTTTGAGACTTTTTTTTCCTATGGCTATTTATTTCTCCTCCTACGGCCATTTCTTTCTTTCTTACTTTCTAGATTATGTGACCCCTCTGTAATATCTTGACAGGTGGGTTTTGACTTTCATCCTTTATGAGTAGAACATAAGAGATCTGGGGTTCAATCCCCACCTACACCAAAAAATTGATTGGTGTCTTGGTTTAATGATAACGAGCTATTATTAGGAGCGGACGTCATATGTTGAAACTCTCTCCAAAAAAAAAAACATTCTCATCGTGCGCAAGGCGCAAGTGCATGCGACATTCTTCCAATTTCATAACTTTATTCTTTTTGCACGTTTTGATCAAAGTCTAGTTGAGGTTGGAAAGCGTAGGAGGTAAGTTCAAGTAGTTACAGCAAGAAAACTATTTTTTATCACAACTTTCCCATAATTTTGATGTATTAGATCTCACATTTAAAAGAATCTGCTATTTTTTTTTTCACCATTCACAATCTATCATATCAAGTTGTGATAAAAAAAATTGTGGTTCCAGATTTTCTCAAAATTCCACCCAACTTAACCGGCATCAATCTCACTAAGAGCAGTATCAAGCATTCTAAAAAAATATATATATATATCTTGACACATTAAAATTTTACTTTATCTATTTTAACTTGCCACTTTAATTACAATACACCCTAAATCACATATTCTATTATTTTATCACTTTATTTATTCTTTCTTAATGTGTTTAATTCTTTCTTTTTTGTTGTTCCCAACATCATTAAAGAGATAGAGGAGAGAGAAAGTTCAAATAATTATTAATTAATCCCAACGGTCTCTTCTAATTAATCCCAACGGTCATGAAAAGAGAGAAAGTTTTGAATAAAAAAACTTGTTGTCATGGCTGCAATCGGCTTGAAAAGATCTTTGTGTTCAAATACTTCTTGCTTTTCTAATCTCTACTTGTTTGAGTGTATCAGAAAATGTAAGTCTAAAAGTTATTTGAACTCTATCATGATGATTATTGGAAAAGATCTCAGCTTGACAAAGAAGAAACTAGACTGTCTCATAATGAAAATGTGCAAAGGATCGAGTTCATTTGAGAAGAGTGAAAGTTTAAGGCTTTGTTCATAAAAGGCAAATGAGAGAAGATACCATTCCCATTGATCTATCATCTAAGCACGAAGTGTGCTTCATGATGAAGTCTGCATTTAAGGTTATAGACACGTGTTTGTGGTACCTTAACAGTGGCTGCTCAAGTCACATGACTAGAGACCGATCTCTCTTTAAGGTTTTTGAGTCTAAGAAATGTAGTAATGTCACTTTTGGTGATAGAAGCAAATCACAGATTAAAGAAAAGGGAATCATTTCTCTACCTAGACTGCTAGACATTACAAATGTTCTATATGTGAAGGTCTGAGAGTGAACCCGTTAAGCATAAGTTAGATATGTGATCAAGACTTTATTGTGCTATTCTCAAAAGGGAAAGCCTTGTCATGGATGAGTCTGGAAAGAAACTCATAAGTGGTGTGCGCACTCTAGACAATTGTTATGGTTTGGTACCTGATGCTAATATTGTGTGCAATAACATTCGATTACCAAATAAAGATCTATGGCACCAAAGGATGGGACATGTTAGTTACAAACATCTTTCAATTATATCTAAGCATAAGTCAGTCTTGGGGATACCGAAACTTAGTAGAGTGAACAATGTGGAGTGTGGACCATATCAACTTAGAAAATAGACGAAAGCTAAACATCCGGGAACTTAGACATCTGCTACATCTAGACCATTGGAGTTACTACATTTGGATCTCATGGGTCTAACTAGAACTGAGTCTCTTGGTGGAAAGAGATACATTATGGTTGTGGTAGATGACGTCACTAGGTACACTTAGGTCATTCTCCTACGATCCAAGTCTGATGCTCCTGAGCACATTGAAGCCTTGTGCACAAGATTGCAAAATGAGAAGTGTTTGAAGATTGATCGAATTTGAAGAGATCACAATAAAGAATTCGAGAACTCATACATGGAGTCCTTTTGCACTAGATCAGGTATATCTCAAGAATTCTATGCTCCTATTACTCCTCAGCAGAATGGTGTAGTAGAAAGAAAGAACAGGGTTATTCAACAAATGGCTAGAGCCATGTTATACAACAAGGATGTAGCTAGAAACTTGTGGAGAGAAGCCGTTAACACTACATGTCATATGGTTAACAGAGTGTACTTTAGACTTGATACCAAGAAGACTCCATATGAGCTATGGAAGGGAAGGAAGCCAAATGTTAAGTATTTTAGAATTTTTGGAAGTACTTGTTTCATTCTCAAGGATAAAGAGAATGTGGGAAAATTTGACTCCCAAAGCGATGAAGGAATATTTTTGGATACTCCTCTACAAGCAAGGCTTATCGGGTATACAACCAAAGAACCAAGAAGGTAATGGAAACTGTGAATGTTGTTATTGATGAATCTTCAGAGTTCGGTTCTGAGAAATTTAGTGAGGAAATCCCCAAAGAGATTCTTCCTTCTGAGCCCAAGGACGTTCAAGAAATTATTGATCAATAGCCCACATCTCCAAATACTTCTGGCACTCCAAGTGTTGTAGAAGGTTCAACAGACATACCTACTTCACCTGATTCTGAATCCCATGAAGAAAAAGGACCTTCTTCAAGGATCAAATTGAATCATCCTCCTAAAGTTATTGTGGGAAACATGAATGAACTTACACTAAGGAAGCTTACAGTTGATAAATGTGTTGTTAACTTTGTGTCTTATTCTTGTTATTTGTCGCAGGTTGAACCCACTAAAGTTGAGGAAGCTCTTCAGGATGAAAGCTGGGTTGAAGCTATGCACGATGAACTGCTTCAGTTTCAAAGGAATGATGTCTGGACTCTAGTACCTAGATTGGAGGGTGAGCACATCATTGGCACAAAATGGATATTCTGCAATAAGACTGATGAGGAGGACAATGTGATCTGCAACAAGGCTCGTCTTGTAGCTCAAGGATACTCTTAAATGGAAGGAGTAGACTATCATGAGAAATTTGCTCCAGTGGCCCGTATGAAGTCCATCAAAATTCTCTTAGCCCTAGCATGTCTCTTGAAGTTCAAGCTTTACCAAATGGACGTAAAGACTGCTTTCTTGAATGGGTTCCTTAAGGAAGATGTTTATGTGGCTTAACCAAAAGGATTCATTGACCCACACTTTCTGGATCATGTGTTATACCTCAACAACACACTTTATGGTTTAAGGAAGCCCCCAGAGTTTGGTATGATCAGCCCACACAATACTTGGTGTCACATGAGTTCACAAGAGGAAAAGCTGATCAAACTCTCTTCATAAAAAGGAAAGACAGTGAGTTGATAGTTGCTCAAGTTATGTTGATGATATCATCTTTGGGTCGACTAAGGATGAACTTGCTTATAGTTTCTCAAAACTCATGCAGGCCGAGTTCGAGATGAGCATGATTGGAAAGTTGACTCACTTCTTCGGTTTGCAAATTCATCAACAAGAGTCAGGTATATTCTTATCTCAATCTAAATATGCTAAAAATCTTGTGAAAAAGTTTGGTTTGGAATCTGCTAGTTCTATTAGAACCCTTATAAGCCCAAATGTTAAACTCACTATTGATTTGTTAGGTAAAAGTGTTGATTTATCTCTTTATAGAAGCATGATAGGAAGTCTTTACCTTACTGCTAGTAGATTTGACATTAGTTACAGTGTGGGAGTGTGTGCTAGATATTAGGCTAATCCCAAAGAATCTCATATGATTGCTTTGAAAAGAATCATAAAGTATGTCAAAACCACTGCTGACTTTGGTATGTGGTACAACAAGGACACAAATGATGTCTTAGCTGGGTATTCTGATGCTGACTGGGTTGGGAATGCTGATGATAGAAAGAGTACATTGGGGGGTTGTTTTTGTGTGGATAATAATCTTGTCTCCTAGATGAGTAAAAAGCAAAACTTCATCTCATTATCCACTGTAGAGGCTGAGTACATCGCTGCCGGTTGCTGTTGCACCCAACTTCTCTGGATGCAAAAACTCCTCTTTGGTTACGGTATTTGTCAAGAACATCTTACCATCTACTGTGACAATACCAGTGCCATCAACATTTATAAGAATCTGGTTCAACATTCTCGAATTAAACACATAGAGATTTGACATCACTTCATTCGGGAGCTTGTCGAAGATGGTACTCTTACTCTTTAATCATTAACACTGATGATCAGAATGCTGATTTGTTCACCAAACCTTTTGATAACAAACGGTTTGAATTCCTTTGCCAAAACATTGGTATTATCTCCATGGATTGATCTCTTTTTCTCCTCCCCCTCATTCCTCATGCATTTGCATCTAGTTTTATGCATTGTTTTGTTTAACATGTTTTTGCTTGTTTATTTTTCAATTTTGGTTTATTTTTTTTTCATAAATAAAAAAATTAAAAAAAAAATTGAAAAATCAGAAAAATACAAAAACAGTGTATGTTTGTATACATTAGTACTTGTGTACCTTGGATGGCCATTGAAACACAATTTTCTAAACTTTGTATCTTTTGTAGCTTAGATGAGCATCTCTATGCATAACTAAGCAAGTGAGTTTTGTGGCTCGTGTTTGTAATGAGTAAGATTAAGTAATCTTTTATATTTAATTAACACTCGTATCACTCTTTTTGACAAAAATGACTAGAAAATCCTAAGAGAAAGGAGTAAATAACCATCTCACTACTGTTGTCCACCAATCATGAAATGATATCTGTATGCTTCGGCAGAGCAAAAGTGCAATGTCAAAAGCTTAACATCATTGGGTATTTCTTTTCTCTCTCTTATATGCCCATGCATGGTTTGCTTAAAAGAAAATATGCAAAGAAAATATAAAAGTAAAAAGAATTAAAATGCTTTATATATGATTGCAAGCGTGTTTTCTAGGAGATGTGGGAGTGATAGGATGTACCTCGAAGGTGATAGTCTCCATCAAACATTTATGATTGTGTGTGAGTTAAAGTGATTTTCTCATATCTCAAATCGTCATAATGTGTAAACACTTATGCAATCTTGCAATATATTTCACACACAACACATAATATTCTTTGCTACTATTGATACATGTGTACGTACTATGTGATTTGGCCATCACAAGAAATACATGTGTTAATATATGCTTACTAAACTGTCTTAACTTGTTTTTGAAATATAAAATTGGTTAGACTTGTTTAGTGTGTGTGTGTTTTGGATCAAAATGATTGACATTTTTTTTTAATGAGAGATGTTTTTGAGAGCTTAAAATATTGTTTGGATCTTCAAATGTAATAAAAGCTTGAGGGCTTGTGACCTTGCACACTCTATTATAGGTTGCTATAAGGTTGTTAATATCTGCCCTTAAAAGCAGTTCTTTCTTCTGCTAAGAGGCATAGAACTATCAACCCGTAGTATTAATAATTGGTGTAATAATTTATAAAAGCTTGAGGGCTTTTGAGAAGATGCAGTATTATGCACATTGTATTTTTACATTTTCACATGAGGTTGTAGCAAAATTTGTACGATGGAAGATATTAACGTATAACGTTTATAACCTCCTTCTTATTTTCCTTTTCGTAAATCAAGAAATTAATTATTTTGCAGCTCAACCTCCTATTCCCATGTGTTTGCAACTAGCAACTCTCTACGTCGGTGCTATTTGATCATTGTTTGATTCTTTGGTTGGCGGTACATAACTTAACTATTGGGAATAGGAGGTAATAAATGAACCTCAAACTTGTGTTGTGGACACACGTACACCTTACACAGGGGCTAACGGATATAGTCTTGAGTCTCTTGACCAGGATCTTTCTAAATGTAAGAATCATAGTTGCTTTTATCTATTGTTATCAAACTTTGCTTGTGTTAAATTTAAGGTTAAATATTCTCACATTTTGTTCACCTCCATTATTTTACACATATATTTATAATTGATATATATATATATATATATATATTTATATTTACATATTTACATTTTAATATATACTACACTAATCATAACTTGTTATTTTAATAAGTTGTAAAAAATAATTATATCTTTTGACATTTGTGTGGATGACTAAATTTCTCAGTTCAAAATAAGTCAAACAAGTAAAATAGTGTCACAAGTGCGAATTTGTATTGATGAATGTGTGGTACAATTCTCTGTGATTACAAAAGAGTTATCCTTTGATTTGGTTTCCTTGAAATATTTGTTGATTGGAATTGTGGTAATGTGATTTTGATATGAACACAAGATATCCTTTAATTTGGTTGAAGAATGGATCGAAGATCTTTGAAACATATTAAATGTATTGTTAGCAATGCGATGTGTTATATCATGTTGTATATGCTAGAGTGGATGCGGAAGAAGAAGCATAGAATAGGATCATCAAGAACACGAGGATTACATGGTTCAGCCTTGTCGACCTACATCCATGGAGGAATCCCTTAAGGGCTACATCTTTGTTATGTAAGAGTGTAATACAATAACCTATGTTACAATGAACCTTAACATGAGTATATATAGGCGACTAAACCCTAGACTACTAGTACAAGTAGGACTGGGTTTGGGCCTATTACATTGGGCTAATATATCTCTAACACCCTCCCTCAAACTCAAGGCGGAAGCTTGATGAAAGTTTGAGGTTGGATAAGCATGAGAAGATCATGTGGAGATGTCTTGAAGAATGCCTTTGAAGAAACCACAATGAAGAATATGACAATTGACCAATTTCAAAGCTTCAAATGAAGAAATAGAGTCCAAAATTAGAATCTACGTGAAAAACTGAGCAAGATAGTCCATTTTGGAATTTTTGACTTTTGGTCAAAAGTCAATTCCTCCGTGGATGTAGGTCGACAAGGCTAAACCGCGTAATTCTCATGTTCTTGACGATCCTATTCTATGCTTCTCCTTCCACATCCACTCTAGTATATATAACATGATATAACACATCGCGTTGCTAATAATACATTTAACAAAACAAAATTACAGTGAATCTCTAGCTATGAGCTTGTTTAGAAATTCTTTGTTCTTCACGTTTTGTGTGTTCTTTGTGTTTTTCGTGCATTCTTCCTTTTTGAGGGTTTGTGGTGGAAGTTCTTCGATGCTTTAGAGGCTTGAATCCGTAGAGCTTCACTAACTTGTGGTTTGTGAGGTTTCTGGACGCTTTTGAGTTCGATTCCAATGAACTTTGAGATCTAGGCAGGTAGTTTGGATGATTCTACTCCGAATGTTTTTTGTATTTAAAGGTTCGTGACGGAAGTTCTTCGGGACTTTGGAGGCTTGAATCTATAGAGCTTCACCAATTTGTGGTTTGTTGAGATTTCTAGAGGCTTTTGAGCTTAATTCCAGTGACCTTTGAGATCTAGGAAGATGATTTGGATGATTTCTCTTCGAATGTTCTTCATATTCGAAGTTGAAGTTCTTGGAGGCTTCAAAGCTTGGTTCCAACAAATTTTCTGGACTTTTCAATCTTGGTGTCTTCCTAGCTCTTTTAGGATCTCCTACCAGCTCTTCTCTTGAAATGCCTTAGGAAGGCTTCTATTTATAGGAGTTTTGGGGTGGGTGAGCGACACGTGGCGGAGTCTGATTGGTGACAAATGTCACAGCCTGATTGGTCCGCTTATGTCATTGCTTACACGTGCTAGATTGCTTATGTCATCGCTTACACCTATTGGATTGCTTATGTCATCACTTGCACATGCTGATGTGTGGTTGGTTTTTTTCATGACATTTGGCAAATTTCTGTTGGTTTATGAGCGGTGATAGCAAAATCTAGTAGTAATACGTGGCACTTTGTAATTGGCTGTATTTTGTGGCCTTGATAGTATGACGTGTCAACTTGTGATAGGTCGAGAATTTTCCCTCTCTACAATTTGCTTTAAATTATATCATCATTGAAGCATAAAAAAATTCCATTTGACCGTCATTGGTATTTATTGCACAATGAACTTTTTTTTTTTTTTTTGAGAAACAAACACACACACAAGAGAGAGGGAAAGGGGTTCTAACATAAAGGCACACCACAACTCCACTCAAAAGCCAATGAACTTAATATGCTAAAATATCCAAATTTTAGAATATATAACAATATCTGAATTATATATGTAAGGGATTAGCAATTTCATAAAAAATAAAAATCTATTCATTTGATTAATATGTTTTAAATTCTTAGTTATATTGGTTCTTTTAGTTTCCATGGTAATTATGAAATGAGTTTTTTTAAACATGAAACTTGGCTCTTTGCATACAATTTGATAATTTAAACATGAAAGGAGATTCTTAATAGTTTCACCATGAAGATAATAATTGATTAATTTTATTATATATATGAAAGATCGTGAACATAATTTTGATAGAAGACGTTTATTTATTTATTTATAACAATTTAGAAATTGTTTTTATATACTCATTAAAGTTTAGAGAGATGATAAGTTCCTTTTTAACAAATGAACTAATGATATATATATTTTTTGAGAATCAAATAATCTTATATTTGAATATGTAATGTGTAAAGTTTGAGTTTTGACTTGAATGGTGTATTCTTCTCAACAAAAAAGACATGAATGGTGTATTAAACTATGAATATGATAATTAGGCCCCCAACATCGAAGTAAATTTGCATGCAAGTGGAAATGTTAAATGTCCCTTTCTCTCGCAAATGCCACGAATAGGGATGGAAATGGGGCGGGGCGGGGCGGGGCCGAAGGATAGGGTTTTCGTTCCCGCCTCGCATGATTTTGTCTTATCCCATCCTTGCCCCGCCCCACATGACGGGGAAAACTTTCTCACCCTATCCCGGCCCTTTGGGGCCCGCGAAATCCCGCCCCACCCCATAAAACTCTACTTTTTGTTAATTTTCCCTACAGTTAGTACAATTCTTTTAATGAAAACTATTTCATTAATGAAAATATACTTAAAATTACAACTAAATTTATCCCATCAAATCAAATCAATTTTTAGAAAATATTGAATAGTATATCCAAGTGTTTAACAAGAGAATCATTATAAAAAAATTAAAAATAAAATAAAAAAATAAAAATAAAAATCTTATAGTATAGCACATAACAAAATAAAGGCAAAGAACTACATTGGGTAAAATAAAATAAGTTAAAATTGATAAGTTTTTTTAAATAGTAGGGTTTTAGGCTATGAAATATTTACAATTAAAACCCTTAACAATGTAGGGCAGGGCAGGGGGGGTCTAAAAAATCTAAACCTATCCTCGCCCCATCCCGTGGTGCGGGGCAAAAATCTTGCCCCATCCCTGCCCCACCACCTTTGTGGGGCAGGGAAAACCCGCACGGGGCGAAGTGGGGAGGGACGGGTTAAACGGGGCGGAGAAAAATTGCCATCCCTAAGCATGAATCGAGGGCTTAGTGCTGATGCTAAGGTCCTCTCTGAGACTTTCCCTCCTATGGCCATTTATTTCTCCTCCTACCGCCATTTATTTCTTTCTTACTTTCTAGATTATGTGACCCCTCTGTGATATCTTGACAGGTGGGTTTTGATTTTCGTCCTTTTTTAGTAGAACATAAAATTTATGCATTCCATGCTCAACGTGCACAAGGTGCAAGCGCATGTGACATTCTTCCAATTTCGTAACTTTATTCTTTTTGCACGTTTTGATCAAAGTCTAGTCGAGGTTGGAAAGCTTAGAAGGTAAGTTCTTAGAGCATCACATTGGTGGAGAGTTAATTTTAGCTATTTGGCTCCATTAAAAACTACTTTATTTATTTTACTTTCTCACTTTGTTAGGACATATGTGGAACTTGTTAGAATATATGTTATTGTAAATTGGCTAATCCTTTGACAAAATGCACTTTACTTGTAATTGGGTAGATCTACGATGTGTTTAATACTTAAAGGAACAAGAGTTCAAGTCTAGTATTGAAGTCATGCAAGTCTGTTTAAGAATCAAGTGAAGAAGTGCTGATCATTAAATCTCAACAGCTATCTCGATAGATGTATCTATCGAGATTAATGTTTAATTCTCGACAGCTCTCGACAGAAGTAGTATCTACCAAGAATTATGAAATTCAGATTTCCATATCTGTTTTTCACACATACCCAAGTTATTTGTGTAGGGTTTCTTTTCTTACAACCCTAGACATATATAAAGATTATTTTAAGGGTCGTCTCACTTGATGCAAGGTTATGCAACTTGATGTAAAGTCATTGTGCATGCTAATTGTGACCGGAGACAATTTTCCCTAGTTCATCTTTTTCCTTGTAGAAGCTGCTACATTTGTGCGGCAAGGGTTTTGTAACCAAGGAGCTTCTTAATCTTCATTGTGTGGATGAACTGAAAAACTTTGCAGTCAAGATCTTTTTCAAGTTGGTGTGTTGGTCACATACTAGGATTCGTGCATTGATTGGTTAGTCACGTACTTGGAGCCTTGCATTGAAAGGAGAGATTGTCACTACATTGCAAGTCCAATTATATATTGGGGTAAGAGTTCAACTGTAGGTTGGTATTAGGTACTGTGATTCCTTTTACTTGTAACTGCTTGTTTTGATAATAGTGGATTCTCGGGAGTGGTGACTTTAAATTCACCCGGTGGGGTTTTGCCTCGATAGTTTTCCCCATTCGTAAACAAATCACCCATGTCAAATTTAATTTCCGCTACATTTAGTTATTTGGTGATTTATTTGTGCTACCACGTTTATTGCATGTAATTGAACCTAATTAATTTACTTGGCTAATTAATTGGTTAATTATACCAAATGAGTCAATATATTTTTGGCCTTTCACACTTTACAAACAACCCAACATCAGTGGTTTTATTTTAGTTTTCAACACAATAAAATAATATTAGCCTCTAAGGATGCGCTCACTTGCGTGCTCAGAGGCTCTTCTTCTTCTTCTTCTTCTTCTTCAATATTTTTTTTTGGTAAAAGTTAATAATTTGAATCCATTATAATTTGGATTTATTACATTTTTCAATCACAAAAAAACCTAGGGATGTGATGAGTAAATTATTTCATTCAAAACATAGAACACTCATCACATCCCTAGGTATTTTTGTGATTGAAAAATGTAGTAATTTCAAATTATAATAGATGCAAATTATTAACTTTTAGAAAAAAAGAAAAGAAGAGCAATTTGAAAACCATCAGGAGAGTGGACTTGTTTTGTAGGTAACATTTTAGTAGGAGTTAAAGATGTATCTACTTATTTAAAAAAAAAATGTATATATCTATTTAGTTTAGTTTTTTTTTTTTTGATATTTAGTTTTTTTTTTTGGGATAAACATGGGGTGTTTTTTTTTTTTTTTAAGGAAAAAAATAGCAGCAACGTGGGTTGTTTAACTTATTTTTCTATTTAAAAAAAAAAAGTATAGTTATTTTGAAGAAGTGTGTTAGTGGAAAAGCATTCCTATTTTGTAGGCAATGTTTTAGTGCAAGTTAGTCATGTATTTTTACCAGATTATCCATTTTGTCTCTACTTAAACCTAGGGGTGTAGGGGTATTTTGGAACAAAAAAATCCGGTCCAAAAGGGGAAGCCCCTTAAATAGTAGTATGTGGGTTAGTGGAAGAGTGTTCCTATTTTGTAGGCAATGTCTTAGTGCATGTTAGACATGTATTTTTACCAGACTATCTTTTAATTTTATCTCTACTTAAACCTAGAGGTGTAAGGATATTTTGGAACAAAAAAAAATCCGATTCAAACAGCTGAAAACCACTTAAATGGCAGTATAGATAAACAATACAATAAAATATTATATATACTACAATAAAATAATATATTCACTACATTAAACAACAATCACAACCACTGTCACCGCCACTGCCATCGTCACCGCAACTGCCACCGTCATATGATAGCAAATAATTATCTAGTGTAACAGTAATATTTTTTTATCCCCAAATTATATATATACAATTTTTTTTTTTTTACAAAAACAATTTCTCAATTTTCATGATAGCAAATAATTGTCTGATGTAACAATTATATTTTTTTAACCCCAAAATTTTGTAATAATTTGTTGTGTTTTAACAAAATTGTAATTTTTATTTATTACATGATGGACATATATCCCACTAACTTCCTTTTATTTTATTTTTTCCTTCCCTTTTTTCTTAGCCACCCACGTTTCTTCCCCATTCCCATCAAATATCTTTTCTTTTCCTCCACTTACCCTCTTGTCTCTTCTTCAGCTCTTCTTCTTCACCTTGTTAGAGATCAAGATTTCATCAAGTTTCCATCTTGAGTTTGAGAGGAGGTGTTAGAGATATATTAGCCCATTAGTATAGGCCCAAGCCTAATTCTACTTTGTGTGCAAGCCAAGTCTCCTACTTGTACTAGAAGTCTATTAGTCTAGGGTTTAGTCTACTATATATACACATGTTATGATTCATTGTAACACAGGATTTGTACTGCACTCTAATATATTATTGATGTAGCCCTTTAGGGTTTCCTCCGTGGATGTAGGTCGTTAGGCTGAACCACGTAACCCTCGTGTGTTATTGTGTTCTATATTTTATGCTTTCGCTTCCGCATCTATACTAGCATATTCAACATGGTGTATCAATGCTAATATTTAACACACCTAAAACTAAAAGATAGTTCTTCTTCTTTCACCCAAAAGACAAGAAGAAAGAGATATGTTACACACAAAATGTGAGAAGAAGAAGGCACAGCAAAAGAGGAAGAAGCTTTTGGTAGAAGAAGAAGAAGCCTGCAATAGCAGTGGGTTTATGGGTTTATGTTGGAATTGAAATTTGCACATTTAATGTAGAGAATTTGGCAATCTGTTTGGTTGGTTAGAATTTGGAGTAAAGGAAAAGAAAGAAGAATCTAAGGAAGAGAAGAAAGAAATCTGAGAGAGAAGAGAGACTAAGAGCAGCAACGATAATAAAACAGAAAAAGGAAAAGAAATTATTTAAATATTCTTCATCAGTGTGAACGCATAAATAAAAAAAAAATATATATATATATATATATTTTTTAATCTTTGAGCTACAATGCACAATCATCTTGTAGCTAAGAAGCTAAAATATATACATTTAGCTCCACCAATGTGCTCCCATTTTTGTAGTTGATGGTGCTAAAAATAGCAATTTAGCTTTTTAACACCACAAATAGTAATGCTCTAAATAGTTACAGCATGAAAACTAATTTTTTCACAACTTTGCCATAATTTTGAGGTATCAGATCTCCAGTTATTGCCTATCACATTTACAAGAATCTGCTAATTTTTTTCATCATTCACAATTTATCATATCAAGTTATGATTAAAAAAATTGTGATCCTAGATTTTCTCAAAGTTCCACCCAACTTAACCGTCATCAATCTCATTAAGAGCAGTATTACTATTAGGCGCTCTAAAAAAAAAAAAAAAAAAAAAAAAAACTATCTTGATACATTAAAATTTTACTTTATCTATTTTAACATGTCACTTTAATACAGTACACCCTACATCACTATTCTATTATTTTACCATTTTATTTATTCTTTCTTAATTTTTTTAATTCTTTCTTTTCCAACATCATTAAAGAGATAGAGTAGAGAGAGAAAGTTCGAATAATTATTAATTAACCCCAACTATCGTGAAGAGAGAGAAAGTTTTGAATAAAAAAATAACCAGATATTTATTCCATATCTTCCTATATATACACGACTATTGTTAGAGATTAGAATGCTATTGTAGTAAATTTATTTGACATTTTGACACATCTAATGAAGGTTAGCACTCTTGATGTTAGTGCTTTAAACTCTTGTGTCTCCTCTGATCCATCTTCCTTTTTTTTGTGTTTCTCGATTAAATTATTTTATATATAGGATATATTTGAATTTCTTTTTGCTTAAGATTTATGACCAGCTTAAGGAACTTTGAGGCTCCAAGTGACAATTTTAAAATTGGACCTTTCCTACTAATTAAATATCTATGATATATTATTAATTTTATATATAATATTTTATATTTAAGATTTATTTTTATTGCCTTTTAATATGCAACATTACTAATTAACTTTTGTATTCACGCACTTTTAATATCTAATTTTTTAATTGGTAATATGGATAATTATTTTCATTTTTATCTTGTTATTGTATATATAATTATCTTTTAACTCTTTTTTTTATATAAATTTATTGTTCATTTGTAAAATTTTCACTTATTTTTGTCGTTTTTTTTAATTGCTAATAAAAATTTATTTTGAGATTTATTTTGAGATTTAATTCTTTTTTATATTCCTTTTTTGCAAGTTTTTTTTTTAAATTTTTTTTTTTATATTCAAATACACATTTTCTAGTATAACTTTATAATAAAAAAAATTACAAATAAAAAGCTATCTATAATATAACATTATAATGTAACTGGGTATCATAATTTTTAAAATGTAGAATGATAAAACTTGATTTATCAAAAGATACTATTAAATCTTTACTTAACAATAGGATCACCTAATAGTCTCTCGACCTAAAAAAATCATTAAATAAGTTGACGAATTAGTACTAACCAAACAACTAGTAGTAATTAATTTTATACAAAATGATCAAATATCACGGATTAGACTTAAAGATTAATAAATAAAAATATTAAAAATTATATAAAGTTATTCTTCTTAGACGTTTACATTATCTCTTGTTTTATCTCTACTTAAAAAAGAAAAAAAAAAGATTCATCTAATAAAATAAAATAGAATAAATACTTTTCAAAAAATTAAATAAAAAAACTAAAACTAAGCCAAACCTTAGAGAGTGCAAAACAGATTCCTATTGAATATTTTCTAATAAAGAAGGCATGATTACTAGCTATCGGTGGCTCAACTGTTTAGTGTTTGACTTTTCTTAATTTTTCAAATTATAAATTTATCAATTCAAAAAGAAAGATTAGAAAAAAATTACAAAGAATAGATCTAGAAGAGTGTAGTCACTGACTCACTGTAGTACAGCCACTGGAGGGGAGTATAGCCTTTCTCCTTCTTTAGTCTTTACCAAATATAAATTTTCTTCAAAAACCCAGAAAAGTGAATGTCTACCATGTTTTGTAAAAAGGAAAAATTGCCTTTCATTCTCCCATTATGTCACAGAATAATAATAATAATAATAGACTTTGTTTTACATCTTCAAGGGATTGCTATTGCTAAGAGAGCTGCCTGACTACTATTTCAGGTAGAGATGATAAATCTAAGGGCAATTTTAGATTATTTGGGGCAACATTATAGCTAATTGTTTTTTTTTTTTTTTTTTTGGAGAGAGAGAGATATCTAAGATGGTTCTATGTTTTTAGTGCGTGTAGGGGGCTAGATTAATCTAAAATTCAGATGCGTATATATGAAGAATTCTAATCATCAGAAAGAGAGAGTAAGACAGAGTACACACCTATTAAGATAGAGATTGTCATGAAGTGGTAAAATTTTGGGGCTTAATTAATACTCCTCCAAAATAATTAATTGTCCAAAAATTTTCTAGTGTTTTTTTTAATAAAAAAAAAAGATTATTATTGAATTAGTATTGACTAAAATTTGAGTTTTTTTTTTTGAAATTTTTTGTTGTCCCATTTTTGGAGCCTTTTTTCCACTTACACTTAGGAGCCTTAAAATAATGGCCTAAGTAAGCCTACTGGTTGAGCCAAAACAATTACGGGTGTTCACAACCATACGGAGGAAACTTATTCTGGAAATATTGATTATAGATGAAAGGCATCTTTCACAAATAACATAATGAAGTTTTATTACTATTATTATTATTATTATTATTATTATTATTATTTTCCTGACACTGGGTGAGTGAAGAGATATTTGAATTCAAGTTATCCAAAACAAAGAACTGAATGATGTTATTGAGCCACTAACACATACTTTTTTGGCCATGATTCACTAAATCCCAAAACAGCCACTTCGCAATAACCATTTTTTCTTTTCTTAGGGTTAGGCGGGATGGCGTTAGATTTCTGGAGCCTAGATTCATTTGTTGACTCGTATTCAAGTCAAGCCAACTACCATAAACACAGCCAAATTTTCTAACAAAAAAGTTAATTGGGTTGTGAAAATTCCAGTGGGCACTAACTCGGTAGGTCCCCCTGCATAACATGAATAACATCCCATAGTCAACCCTAATGCCTATATAAACCCTCACCCATTTCCTAACACAGCACAAGCCCACTAAATCTTATTGCTAATCTCTTATTAATCCCCAAAATGAGCCTCTCCAAACACCTACCCATTTTCTTCTTCCTCTTAATAACTCTTTTTAGTGCCTTAGCCCATGCAGCCAGATTTGATATAAGAAACAATTGTCCCTTCACAGTTTGGGCAGCAGCCGTTCCTGGTGGTGGCAGGCGGCTCAACCCACGCCAGTCTTGGCCCCTTGACGTCAACGCTGGCACAACAGGGGCCCGCATTTGGGCTCGAACTGGGTGCAATTTCGATGGCTCTGGGCGTGGCAGATGTCAAACCGGTGACTGTGGTGGACTTCTTCAATGCCAAGCTTATGGTGCACCTCCAAACACCCTTGCTGAGTTTGCGCTAAATCAATTTCAAAACTTGGATTTCTTTGACATCTCTCTTGTTGATGGGTTTAATGTTCCTATGGAATTTAGTCCCACCTCTGGTGGGTGCACCAAAGGAATAAGATGTGCTGCTGATATCAATGGACAGTGCCCAGCTCAATTGAAAGCTCCTAGTGGGTGTAACAACCCTTGTACTGTATTCAAGACCAATGAATATTGTTGCAATTCTGGAAACTGTGGACCTACAAATTATTCCAAATTTTTCAAAGATAGGTGCCCGAGTGCTTATAGTTACCCTAAGGATGATGCAACAAGCACATTTACTTGCAATGGTGGGACTAACTATAAGGTGGTGTTCTGCCCTTGAGCAGAACTTTGCTTTCGTATATGAAGCATAGAACTAGTAGCAAGTATGCAAATAAGAGGTGTAAGTAATAATCAAAGCTCTGAAGCTTTGTGAGCATGCGTAATTAGTGTTGCGCAGACGCTATGAAACGTATTCACTTTGATGTACGTTGTATTAAAATATCTACGTAGCTTGTGCCAAAAAACAATAATAATAAAATATCTCTATGAAATATGGAAGAACTTAACGTTCATAAGTCATAACCTCCTTAATGTCTGTTTTTATTTACTTTTTTTTTTTTTTTTTGGGTGAATTATAATTTTATTTTTCAGCTTAACCTAACAACTAACAATGCTTAGTTTTGATTTACAACTATGGTTAGCATTTAGCAACTCTTTATGTCAGTGTTTCTGTACATATTTGACTAATTCACTCATTGGCCTATGGGGGAAGTAATCAAAGTCTAAGTGCGCCTATATAAGGTTGAATGAACAAACTATTGACACTAAAAGGTTCTTGAAAATTTAATTGAGCGCCTTATCTAATGTTGAGATGAATCGGTAAAGGTGTTATATGGCATAAAGGTAAATACTCAAAGAAGAAAGCATTAAGTCAATATTCTTTTTGGACCAGTGATTAATAAGCTCACTAAATTAATTTAAGGGAAAATTGTATCCTTCTATGTTTGCTTTTTTTTATAGATGACATGGTTTTAGTTGATGAAGTGGAGTTAATGCCAAATTAGAAATTTGACAAGACACTCTAGAATCTAAAAGATTTTAATAAAGTATGATTAAGACAGAGTACATGGAATGTAAGTTTAAATAAGAATACAAATTAGGTGGAGAAGTATATCAAGGGTATTATGTGATCGTAAAATACCTATTAAGTTAAAATGAAAATTTTATAAGATTACTATATGACCAACTATGCTCTATTGTATCGAATGTTAGGTTGTTAAAACACAGCATATTCATAAGATGAGTATAATTGAAATGAGAATATGAACATGGATAAATGGAGATAGATGGAAAGATATGATTTAAAATGAGGAAATTAACTTAAATATAGGGGTTGCTCCTATTGACAAAAATATGAGAAAGTCATTTAAGATGGTTTGGTCATGTTCAGATGATACCAATTAATGCATAGATAAGAAAGAGTGAGTTAGATCCAAGTTGAGGGAATTAAAAAAAAAAAAAAAAAGATTCGAAATGAGGAAATCCACTTAAATATAGAGATAGCTCTTATTGATGAAAGGACAAGAGTGTTGCTTGAGATATATAGTTTAATCATGTTTAGAGGATGTCAATTAATACACCGGTAATAAAAAGTGAGTTAAATCCGAGTTGAGGGAATTTAAAAAAAAAAAAGACCCAAATTAACATGAGTAGAAATTAAAAAAAAAAAAAATTATGAATTAAGAAAGTAACAAATTAAGAATATAACTTTAGATAGAAATCAGAGAAATAGAATTGATGAAAAAAGTACATATAGCTGACCTTAATTGATTTGTCAAGAATTCATAGTTAACCTCATAAATTTGGAATTAAGGCTTGTTGTTGTTGTTGTTATATCTTAGCAAGAAGAAAAAGAAGATTAATAAGATGATTAGTAACTTGTATCCATATACAATATATTTTCTCATTGATTATATAGAATTAAATTACATTAACTTAGTTATCAAAATAATATGTAGAAATCAATATATATGGTACCCAAAAAAAAAAAAAAAATCCAATTACTAGAAATCCTGTCTGGAAAAGTCATTATTATTTATTCCCTGTGGTTGATCAACAGTCCAATTGCCATGATGTTTCGTGAATTGCTGTATGGAAAAACACTTGAAATAATGTCAACAAGAAAAAAGACTTGGCCTCATCTTCAAATGACGTCAACAAGCAATACATAAAAGATAAGATCTTAATTTCCATCTGAACTGCAAGAAAGTATGCGCATGGACAAGATGGAAGATATACAAGGGAAATCTAGATATCTAGGCTTCTGTTTTTTCTTCCCTCAATAAGTAACCAAAACTAAAAATTACCCTAAAATCCACGCACATTATATTATTTGTTTTTGTGTCTTAAACTCTTAGTACTTATTATAAATTTGTTTTTGTGTCTTAGTAACTGTGATAAAGAAAATTTAGTATTTTAAACAGTGAGAAAAACAATAAAAAATGAATAAAGAAACAACATATTTAGATGAAATTAGCTTCAGAATAGGAAATTTTTGCTCAATAGTATAAATACACTCCCCTAAGACAAGCTCACAACAGATTTTAGGTTTTTTTTTTTGAGAAAGAAGTAAGTGAATTTTATTAAGCTAAATCTGATTAGAATACATTTTCCAAATCACTAGATAGGGATTTTACCCATACATTTGTGTTTGCAAATAAAACTGCTCTTCTAGCAAAGGCATGAGCTAATCTATTCCCCTTAGTATTTATTTAATTAAACTGTTTAAGTATATATGTGATCCCATCAAACTCAATCTGTAATGCCCCAATTTGATTGATTGTGTGATGTGTGTGGGTGTGTGATGAGTCCCACATCGGATATTTACTGGGTAGATCTGGGCTTTATTAACAACTACAAGGAACCTCGATTGTGACTAGTCCTTTTGAGGTATAGCGCAGATGTGGCTATCACTTTTCCTTGGGTCGTTACATATGGTATCAAAGCCGACCCGGTAACCTCGTGTGGGCTCAGAGACACTACCTCACAAAGTGGGCCCTACCGAGGACGTTAGGGATTTAAGTGGGGGAGATTGTAATGCCCCAATTTGACTGATTGTGTGATGTGTGTGGGTGTGCGATGAGTCCCACATCGGATATTTACTGGGTAGATCTAGGCTTTATTAACAACTACAAGGAGCTTCAACTGTAACTAGTCCTTTTGAGGTATAGCGCAGATGTGGCAGATGTGGCTAGCGCTTTTCTTTGGGTCGTTACATTAATTTGTTGTAATACCCGAGAAAAAAAATATAAATAAATAAACAAATAAAAGATGAAGATGTTTTATGGGCTTCTTGGAGACTAAAGAGATAAGTTCAAGTGGATTTTAAACTCCAGCCCATTACCCCACCAAGCCCACATCTTTGATGTGTTAAAATATAAGTTGGAGGAAAAGATAAATTATGGTTTTCATAGGAAGGATTTTATCAAGGAGGCTAAGAGGTGTTTTTCCTTGGAGTTAGAGCACATATAATTGAAGAGGCAATTAGATTGTTCAAGGTATGATTTCTCACCGTCAGAAACAAAGAATTAAGGAGTTAGAATTTTATTATGGAAAACTTTAGTGATGTGTAGATTGTGAGATTGGTAATTTCTTAGATTACGATTTTTACACTGTTTCAATTGTTCTTGAATCTTAGAATGACACCATTTAGAGTCTAAAAGAACAACTGAAATTGTTTAAAGCATGAATAAGGATGCATCGTTTTGTAGGACTATAAGGGCTTTAAGGTCTATAAGAACTTTTGGGTTGTTGATCTAGGCCGTAGGATTAATTATGTATTGCTCGAGAAATTGCAACCAACCCCACACATGAAATCTCATTTTGTCAAAGTCCAAGTCCTCTGATGGATGATTAATGGCCTTGGTAGTCTTTGCCTAGACTTTGACTATTTTCCCTACCACAGTGAACCATTAGAAATCAACACGTCTACAATTCTTTAAAGGATAATGGCAGACTTGTTCTTCTATCAAATTCTAATTTCATCTCAAATAATGCTTAGATATTAAATACTTTAGGGTCAATGATATTAAGTCCATGAACAAGTCGTATTAGTTTTGTCCCACAGTTTTCATTGGGATATATATTAAATTCTAGGTTTACCCATAGTGTGAATTTTAGAACAAAGTTACTGTTATAGAGCCTAATTCATTGTTTATGGTTTTACTTTTGTTTAGGATATATATTAAATCCTAAAGTATTAGCTACTGCTTTTGAGTTTTGATAAATTCAAGGAAACACATTTTTGGGTAGAGATACTTTGCATTAGTGCTATCATTTAATTCAACAAAATATAATCTTAGTGAGTCCATTTGTATAGTTCTATAAGCTTTATATTTTGTTGAGGATATTAGGTATATTTCCATGATTGATTATATGCCCTTAAATTATTTGATTATTGAGTAAAAATATTTGAAAATTGTTCTAGGTGATATCTAAAGATTTTAGAGGAAGTATTAGGGAAAAATTTCTTTTGGAGGTAAGTAACTTTATCCTAATTGGTTTTATTTTACTTATACTACTGTATTTTAACTACTGAAATTTGTTTATAATTGTTACCATTTTATTTAATTGTTTTAGCTACGTTGATTTAAAGTAAAGAATAAAGAATTATCACAAATATATTGAGTACTGAGTATATAGTTTTATATATAAGTATTTGAATGAAAAATATTTTTGTTCGAACTATGGTTGATATATATGATTTTAATCAATCTGACTATATTTTGACTCTAATACATAGAATTTTTATTTCTATTGTATTACTGATTTCAAGTAAAAGATTATTACAAATATATTGTAATACTGAGTATATGATATTTTTTACATACATGCTTGAATAAGATATATTTTTGTTAGAAACTATGATTTCATGTATATGATTATGAACATTCTGACTATGAATTGATTCTGATACCCAGCCAATGGGGGTTATTCATTGGTACTCTGATACCCAAACCAATGGGGGCTATTCATTGATATTCTTATACCCAAACCAATAGGGGTTATTCATTGGTACTCTGATACCCAGCCAATGGGGGTTATTCGTTGGTACTCTGATGCCTAGTCACGAGGATATAGCGTGACCATAGTCATAAGATTGTTAAGAACATGAATTACGTTTGAATATTTGAACTACATATGTGATTTTGGAAAATGTTTTGAGTATTTAACTATTTTGAGATACTTAAACTGCTTATATATTTTTGGAACCTATTGTGAGTTATAGCTTTTGATATATGGAAAACTGACTACTTTCTAAATCATCTATGATATATTTGTAAGATTAAAGTATGAGATCTATGTACAATTTATTATTTTATGACTATGAAACTTCTTCAGTTATTTTGAAACCACATTGTATATTATAACTTTTGAAGGCTCATATTACATCTTATTACTTTATAGATCTATTGCTTGATAGAATTTATTAGGATTTTGGTTACTTATTGAGTTGTCAACTCACCCCTTTTTCCCCTCCAATTTTAGATTATGAAGAATAACAAGTTTTAGAAGTTCTGATGTTGTGTTGTGAGCGGGAAAAGAAGCTTAGTGATTTTGGGATTGAATGGTCCTCGAATAGTTTTATATTTATTGGCCAATTGGCATTATGTACACAAGGTTTGGATTTTGTTCCTATTAAATTATTGGAGATCTATTTATAAAGAAATTGTTGAGGTATTTTGGATTTAATTGATTTAATTTGAGGGTAAATTTTCGTTGCTGAGAAGGCCTTGCACACTTGTAAAGAGCTTACTTTATAAGCGTGCGGCGGTTGTCACGTGTCTATCTTTATAGTTGGGTTTGGGGCATGACACAATCAAATCCAGTGAATTTTTTGTAACTCATTCAACTTGATTGTATAAGTCAAAATTGTATGAATTTTTTCTTATACTCCAAATTACCTACTTAACTTAATTTTTTATTATTATAAATAGTTTGGCATTTTAGCCATTTAAAAAAAAAAAAAATTGCTATATAAGGATGAATACAAAATATCAATGATTTATATTTGGTTATTTTCATAACTGTACCGCTTAATTTATATCGAGTTATTATGAAGAAAATCATAAAATTCCAATGATTGCATCATTATAAATATTTGTAAAAAGTGTTGCTGAGCTTTTATGTTTATCTTTACCTTAAATAAAAATAACTAAAAAACAAATAAATAAAAGCTTTTATGTTGATCTTATATAGTAAGTGTTTAATAATTACATAAAGCAAAACTTTGATACAATTTTTAAAATACAATACATTAGAGAGTCTCTAAATAATTTCAAATTCACAAGTATTGTTGTATCATGCTGTCATTGAAAGCATGGTTATATATGAAGGGTTATGTACATGGATGCTTTTAGAGTATTCGTTAATGAATCATTTAAAAAAAAAAATTTGATACTATTTTTAAGAAAAATATAAAAATTTGTAAAAAAAAATTATTTACTTTTTTGGTAAAAATTTTCTAAAATATATATCTGACTTTTTTTTTTTTTTTGGTAGAAAGGGAATTTCATTAAAGAACTAAACAACAAACAAAGGCTCAGAACAGAGCCTATTGACATACACACCATTGGCATCAACCCCCAGAACACTAGCTAAGTCCACAGGTGGACTGGAAAAAACAATAAAATCATTATCAAGCAGCAAGCCTATTCTAGCACCAATCAATGATCCACAAGCAACGATCCACAATCAAAGCACCAATCCATAATCCACAAGCACTGTTCCAGTCAAGCCACACCCACAAGTTCACAAAAATGCTCTCTCTGTCTCTGTTGGTGTGTCTGTGTGTAAGTGTGTTTGATTTTTGATTGATTTTGTGGTGTGACCGTTGTCGGGGGCAGTTTTGCGCGTAGTCACGTGTCTTCTGCTGGAGGTGTGACTCTGTTAGAACCGAATTTGTTTTGGGGAGTTCAATCTGAAACTTGACATTGCACCACATAGACCAATGGCTTCCGGTGCATTTTTAAGCCTACAAAATAGATAAAGCCCAAAGTCTTATAATCATGATAATTGTTGAAATAAATAAATAATATGTTTAGCTTAAAAGATTTGATTAAACGGTGAGTTGAACGTTATTATTATGGGTGTTAAGTAATGTCCTTTAGAATGATTAATTAATTGTCATAATGTCCAATAATGGGATGAGTCCATAGTCCATAACCAGCTGTGGTATAGTTCATGTTCAATATAATAAGGTATCTCCAGTAATGGATTATGTCCAAATAATACATATCCAGCTGTAGTTTATGTCCAAATATTAACATTCAACAGTGGTTCATGTCTAAGTAATATATGCCCATTAGTGGTATATGTCCAAATAATATATGTCCATCGATGGTTTATGTTTGAATAATATGTCTAGAGATAGTAGATCAATTTATTAATATATATGTTCATTAATGAAGTATTAGTGAGGTCATGTTTTATTAAATAGTGAGATGATATTAAAGTAACTTGCATTCAGCTGTACAATAATAATGAGTTAACATATACTTAATAATGTAATTTCAAAGATTGAGAAAACATTGACTTATCTTTTATGTCTCTGACTCCAGCCATATAGAATCACTTTATTCTTTATATGATTTGTGGCTCCAGACGTATAGCATTAGTGAGCTGATAGCATTCTAGCGGCATAATAACATAAGTCCAACGGTACAATGATAATGAAGTAAAATAATTTGGAAAATACAAATATAATGACTTATCTTTGTAGTTTGTGGCTCCAATCGTATAACATCAGTGGACTTATAACATTTTAGTTGCATGATAAAATGAGTCCAGCAATACAATATGATATTGTGAGTTATTTAATGGTGACTTTATGATTGAGAGAGAAAAATGGGTGCAACTGGAGAAAGAGAGAATATGTCCAGCCATGTGCATAAATTGGTTAAGTTTATCCCCTTTATCATGCACTTAAATGATTTTCCCCGTTTAATGCTCTTTTAGTTTTTAGTTAGATATGAGTGATATTGCCTTCTATGAGAAAGGCATTTAGAACTATAAGTTTGATGTCTTTTAAGATGTATGGAGATGGTAAAAAATATATATGTTTGTGAGATATGGTGCTTGTAATATGTATGCTTATTTTGTGAGGAATGTGTTTGTAAAATATAGGGAAGTATGAGAGATAAGGAGGTTAAGTATAGTAAATACATGAACTTATAGTTGCTGTTGGAGTGGTTTTTTGTGTAATTTCATGGGTTATGTTGCTTTCTAAGAAAGGAGATTTTGAACGAGAAATAAAGAATAAGATAGAGATGTGTTTAAGGGCAGCAAAATGATGAAGTTTCAAAATATTAAAGTGTGGGAGAGATGGGTAGTAGTGTGTGTAATAGGTGTTATCTAAAAAGAGAGATTTTGTAAGAGAGATGGAGAAGTATGGAAATGTTTAGAAATATGGGCAGCAAGATGATAATATTTCAGAATAAAAAAGTGAGAGAGAGATGGATAGTGGGGCGTATTAGTGTGTGTCTTGGTCCTCTTTATATAGAGCCAAGTATGTAACTAAATTAGAATTAGTTGAAAAGAAATTTAGCAAATAAGGAAAAGTCTTTGGCAAAGTAAGTGATTTCCTTAATTGGTTTTTGGGCTTTATCTAAAATAGAAAATTTTGAGATCACTTTAATGTTGTTGGAGTAGTTATTACAGTTGTTAGTCATAGCTATACAGCAGCTGACACAGCTGTCAGTTGTACAGTAGTAGCTGCTACAGTAGCTAACACTACTAGATGATGTCACTTGAATGATAGCTTCTGTTGGAGGAAATATTCAGCATCAAATTCATGGGTTTAGCTGAAAATGGTAAGATAACTTTTATGGGATCCTTACTTCTTTTGGTATAGCAGGTAGTTGCTGGGATTGAGCATTAATGGGTTGATGATATCACTTTTGGACATATGTCAATTGCCTAAACTACTGCTTGAGCTGTTGCAGTTTCTGCTGGAGGAAAAGTAGTTTCTGCTAGGGCTGTTGCTAGTATTTTTGGCTAAGTTTCCTCTTTTGGAAAATTATGTTTAGTCCATGGTTTTATTACAATATAATTTTGGTAAGTAATAAACTAGTTGGTTGATATTTGATGAAGTCTTAGAAATGCAATTATGGTCTCCTTGTGTTTTGACCAAATCTTGGAGAGTAAGGAGAGCATTTAATGCTAGATATGAGATATTAATATAGATTTAGTCATGTGCTTAGGATTGATTTAAATGAAAATAATAATATAATTTATATGAAATAATATAATTACATTTTTAAACTTATATTATATGATGAATATTAATTTTTATGTAAAGACCATAGGGAGTTTTATCATTTTAAGTGTTATGTAATATGAGAGGCTTACCAAATGCTACCTATTACACACTGACCCGTCAAAGTTCAAGGAATTGGGGAAGACATGCCAAGCAACATGTTTTCCTTTATCAACTTTGAACTGCTGGAACTTTACTGAACATACTTCTTGGCCCTCCAAACCACAACACCCAAAATTCCCTTGATGAGACTCATGAGCTTGGATCATGAGCTGAAAATGAGATGTTGTGCCATGAGCTTGAACTATGGGATTTGATGAGATAATATCTCCTTGGGTTTTGGACCACAGGCTTCAACGTCATTTTGTGAATATAGGCTCTTTTGGGCTTTAAAAGAGGTTTTTTCGAAAATCCATAATTTGTTGATGTGGTGCAAGTTGCCGATGAAATAAATTTCATGTGGTGTGAAAAATTTATCTTCAACATTTAGCCCCCCAAATGCATGGGCTTGCTTTTCAATGGCTTGTCTTGCTAGGGCTTGTTTTGTGAAGGCATGCACGAGTGAAGATGTTACTTTAAGACTTTGTAAATGAGCAAATCCAAGGTTGTTGGCCACTGGAGATGATGTGCTAAATTTGATAGGAACAAGTTGATAGTACTGCTAGAATGATAAAATAGGTGCTACTAGACATGTGGGCTGTATTGGTTGTCTCATAAGGTACAGCGGTAGCAAGTTGATGTAGCTGAAGCTTCCATAGTTGGAGTAGTAGCTTTGTTGAATTTAAAAGGCTTCATTTTTTTTGGTGGATTGATTGATCTTTATCTAGATCCACGTGTAGCTTTCTTGAATGAGTTACTATAATAGTGAGAGACCAAGCCCCCAAGTGTAATATCACCGCAACTTTGGTGATGTATGAGATTTTAAGGATTCCAGCAGAGTGATGGATATGATTAATTATCATGACTTTGAATATGTGTGGGGTTGTCACGACTTGATGGTGCATTAGGCTGCCACGGCTGGATATAGTAGTACTCCAATATAGATCTTTTTTAATAAATAGAGCTTCATTTGTTGCTTGTAATTTTGTGATAAATGCCAATTATAATGTTCTTAAAAGAGATTGGCCGCTGCTGGACTGATAAAGTTATGTAGTGGAATTGCTTCATTGACATAGTTGATACTTTTTGATCATTACCAAATTGTAGCCCTCGGAAATGGAACCTTTGGATTAATGAGACTAAACCCCTAAATGTGGAGAGGCATTGAAGAGGCATAGATTTGGAAATATCATCCACTAGCCACTTGTGAATGATCACTTCATCTTCTCCAATAGTACAAGGTAGAGGTAGATGTTTTTCAAGTTGTTGACCATTACCCACTAGTATTTTTCACCATTCACTGTATCATGAATAGAAATAGCAAGAGATTGTAGAGCGCTCATCTTTATAAACTTTCTCTCTAGTGATGCAAGGCAATAACTTTTTCAAGCCTTTAAAGTAGCTAGACAAATTATGTGTTACAAAGATACAACAATAGGTAGTCCGGAATAGTATCAAGAACCTTTGGGTGTACTCAAGTAGGACTTGGCTTGATTTTGCTTGTGGAGGGAAATAAGAGTGATATTTAATTCTTCATGAGAGCTTCTTCTTCTTCTTTTTTTAGCAAATATTTCCAAGCACTTTGTCCCATAAATTAATGGAGCTTGATTCAAGAGTGACGTAGCAAATGTTGGCATGATCCTTGAAGAATTAGGAAAAATTTGCTTGCACAACGTCCTCCATTTCTTGTATGTAGGCCTTTAATGATTGTTGTGGTCCTTCAATGTTAGTGAAATAGAAATATTTTCCATGAGATTTACCATGAGTTTTGACAAATAATTTGCCATGGGATTGAACCATGGGCTTCGATTATTGGATTGAATTCTGATAGGCCAAAAATGTATTGACCCCTTGTGATTAATTAATTAAATAATTAGCTAGGTTTATTAATTAATCAAATTAACATGCAAAGCACAAGGTAGCACAAACAAATTACCAATTAAACTAAGTGCAGCAGAAATTAAATTGACATGGTGATTTGTTTTCGAATGGGGAAAACCAACACGGCAAAAACCCCACTGGGTAATTTTAAGGTCATCACTCCCAAGAATCCACTATTATCAAAACAAGCTCAGTACCTTCTACCAACCTACAATTAAACCCTTACCCCAATACCCAATTGGACTTGTTATGTAGTGACAATCTCTCCTTGTAATGCACGATTCCCAGTATGTGACTAACCAATTGCGTAGATCCCAAAACGCGACTTCAATCACCAACTAGAGAAGGTTGTTGACTGCAAAGTTCTTCAGTTCATCCAGACAATGAAGATCAAGAAGATGCTTGGTCACAAAACCCTACAGTGCACAAACACAGCAACTTCTACACAAGAATGATGAATTAGGGTAAAACTGTCTCCGGTCTCAATTTGCTTGAACAAACTTTGCTCAACACTTGTGCAACTTGTGTCACCTTTGACAGCCCTTAAAATAATCCTTTTATATGTCTAGGGTTGTGAGAAAAGAAGGCCTAAACACAAAATCACAGATTAAAGTCAAAACAGATCTGAAATTCTATTTTTCACAAACCTCGACAGATACCCTATCTATCGAGCTGTTGTTGAGCCATGAGGCTGGAATAGCTCTTCAAGCTTAATAGATGCTAGTTGTCGAGCTTTAATGATCTTACACTTTTCAGCTTGAATCTTGGACAAACTTACATGGCTTTAACACTTGATCTTGAAACAAGATTTCTTGAAGTATTAAACACATCCTAGATCTACCCAAATACAAGTAAAGTGCGTTTTGTCAAAAGATTAGTCAATTACATAAAATAGTGACATATGTTCCTAACAAGTGAATCACATATGTCCTAACAAATTCCATTAATAAAATATTTTTGCCATGGACTTGAGTCATGGGTTTTTAAAGTATTGTCAAGTAGTATTGGGCTTTTGATAAGATATTTGTTAGGGACATATTTTATGTAATTGGCTAATCTTTTAACAAAACACACTTTACTTGTAATTGGATAGATCTAGGATGGGTTTAATACTTCAAGAAACAAGTGTTCAAGTTAAGTATTGAAGCCATGCAAATCTGACCAAGAAACAAGTGAAGAAAGTGATGTTCTTTAAAGCTCAACAGAAGTCTCGACAGAATCCTTTCTATCAAGAACTAGTGTTGAAGCTCGACAGATTCTCAACACAAGCAATATCTGTCGAGAATTACGAAATCAGACTTTTCAAATCTGATTACACACATATACCTATGTATTTATGTAAGGTTTCTTTTCTCATAACTCTAGACATATATAAGGATTATTTTAAAGTCTATCACTAAGATAATGCAAAAATAATACATGCAAATAGTGGCCTAGTTCATTATTCTCTCTGAAGAAGCTACTGCGTCTTTACGCCAAGGATTTTGTAACCAAGGAGCTTCCTAATCTTCATTGTTGATGAACTGAAGAACTTTGCAACCAACAATCTTCTTCAAGTTGGTGAGTTAGTCACTTACTGAGATCCGTGTATCATTGGTTAGTCACGTACTTGGATTCGTGAATTGAACGGAAAGATTGCTGCTACAATACAAGTTCAATTAGGTATTGGGATAAGGGTTTAATTGTAGGTTGGTATTTCGGGATAGGCTAAAAGGGTTTGGTAAGATTTCTTATACTTGTAACCGCTTGTGATTGATAATAGTGGATTCTTGGGAGTAGTGACCTTAAAATCACCCAGTGGGGTTTTGTCTCAGTTGTTTTCCATATTCGTAAACAAATCACCTGTGTCAAATTTATTTTTCCCTGCATTTAGTTTAGTTGGTGATTTGTTTATGCTACCACGTCATTGCATGTAATTGAACCTAATTAATTAATTAATTACAAGGGATCAATTCATTTTAACCCAACAATATTGCCAAGCATTATTGGGCTTGGGCTTTAATAAATAATTTGCCATGGGCTTGTAAAATAAATGTAATTGTTGTAGGTTTCAAATATGACATCTATGAGTTTTAAATATTAGTAACACAAGAACATATTTTTCCATGGGCTTGATGTATATTAGCCATGGGTTTTGGAAAAATGAATAGTGTTACATAAGATAAATAGTTACTATGTTTTTTTTATAAATCTTATGGTATAGATAAGTATATATATTTTGTAAAGAAATCTATGCTGCCAAAGATTATTATTTTTGGCTTTTAGTAAGATATTTGAAATAATTTATTTGCCAATTATTATTAGTCTTGGGTTTTTAAGATTTTACGATAATATTTGCCAAATGATATTGGGCTTTTTAAATATTGCCAAATAGTATTGGGCTTATGATAAGATGGTACCAAGTAGTATTTGGGATTTAATTGTTAGTGAGATAAATAGTGTAACATAAAATAAATGATTACCATGGGTTTTGTTGAAGTGGTTCCATGAATTTATAATAAAATATGAAGTAAAATAGTGTCATAAGTTTTGAATATAATTGATATATGTTTAAAAAAAAAAAAATTATGGTCTTAGATATTGGTAACACATATTCATAATTCTCCATGGGCTTGATATATGTTTGTCAGGGATTTTGGAAATATGAATAGTGTTACATAAAATAAATGATTAAATATAATTGCCATAAGTTTTAAATATAATTTCCATGGACTTAAATATTAGTGTGGGAACCTAAGATGTGTAGGCTTGCTTTGCAACTCCTAGGCATGCTTGGCAACGTCCTTGGCTGACCTCAGCATGCTTTGCAACATCCTCAGCATGCTTTGCAAGGTCCTTGGCCGACCTCGGCATGCTTCGGCAAGGTCCTAGGAGTCCCACATCAAAGAAAAACCCCTCCATTTGCTGCCTTATAAGCTGTGATGCCAAGGGAGTAGTGCACTACCAAGCTTCCATATATTGAAACTTGGTGGTACACTACTCCCTTGCCTTCACAGCTTATAAGGCAGCAAGTGGGGGGGGGGGGGGGTTTCTCTTTAATGTGGGACTCCTAGGACCTTGCAGAAGCATGCCGAGATCGGCCAAGGACCTTGCAAAGCATGCCGAGGATGTTGGAGAGCATGCCGAGGTTGGCCGAGGACGTTGCCAAGCATGCCTAGGAGTTGTAAAGCAAGCCTACACATCTTAGGTTCCCACAATAAAAGGGCGAGGACATTGCCTAGCATGCCTAGGAGTTGCAAAGCAAGCCTACACATCTTAGGTTCCCACAATAAAAGGGCCCTTTTATTGTGAGAACCTAAGATGTGTAGGCTTGCTTTGCAACTCCTAGGCATGCTTGGCAACGTCCTCGGCCGACCTTGGCATGCTTTGCAACGTCCTCGACATGCTTTGCAAGGTCATTGGCCGACCTCGGCATGCTTTTGCAAGGTCATAGGAGTTCCACATCGAAGAGAAACCCCCCCACTTGCTGCCTTATAAGCTGTGAAGCCAAGGGAGTAGTGTACCACCAAACTTCCATATATTGAAACTTGGTGGTACACTACTCCCTTGGCTTCACAACTTATAAGGCAGCAAGAGGGGGGGTTTCTCTTCGATGTGGGACTCCTAGGACCTTGCAGAAGCATGCCGAGGTCGGCCAAGGACCTTGTAAAGCATGCCAAGGACCTTGCAAAGCATGCCGAGGACGTTGCAAAACATGCCGAGGACATTGCAAAGCATGCCGAGGTCAGCCAAGAACGTTGCCAAGCATGCCTAGGAGTTGCAAAGCAAGCCTACACATCTTAGGTTCCCACAATTAGTAACACAAGTTCATAATTTTCCATGGGCTTGATGTATGTTTGCCATGGGTTTTGGAAAAATGAATAGTGTTACATAGTATAAATAGTTACCATGGGTTTTATAAAATAGATTCGATGGGTTTATAACATGGTATGAATTATAGCTATGAGTTTAAGAGCTTAGTAATATAATTTGTAAAAAATTGTTCATTATTGGGTTTCAAATATTTATAATATAGTATTTGCCAAGTATTATTAACCTCGGGCTTTTGATAAGATATTGCCAAGTATTATTAGTCTTGGCTTTAAATGTTAGTAATATGAGATAAATAATTATCATGATGAAATAATATAATTTTATTTGAGTCTTTTATGTGTTTTTGTGAAATAGCAAGGTAAATAATAATTGCCATGGGGTTTAAGATAATTACCATGGGCTTTTGATTATTATAATCATTGAACAAGTAATTACTTTGATAATATAATTTTTCATGGATTTTTATAAATATTTCCATGGGTTTGTAAAATAAATGAAATTGCCATAGGTTTTGAATATAATTTCTATGGGCTTAATTATTAGTGACACACACTTACATTTCTCCATGGCTTGAAATATGTTTGCCATGGGTTTTGGAAAAATGAATGGTGTTACATGAGACAGATAATATGGTATAAATATTTGCAATGATTCATGAGCTCATATACTTGCTAGGAAATGTAATTTGCCAAAGGTTGTTAACTTTGGGCTTTAAGTATAATGTGTTTGTTGAAAACAAATTTATTTTGCCGAAGATTATTAACTTTAGGTTTTGAGTAAGATATTATATTTTTGTAAAGTGATTTTGGATTTTTTGAAATGATGGTTTGCCAAAAATAGTACTTGGACTCTTAGTATATTATAATATTTGCCAAGTATTAATAACCATGGGCTTTTGATAAAATAGAGCTAAGTAATTAGCTTAGGCTTTTGATAAAACAATGCCAAGTAGTTAGCTTAAGCTTTTGATAGTGCCAAGTAATTAGCTTGGGCCTTTGATAAAATAGTGCCAAGTAGTTAGCTTAGGCTTTTAATGTTGCCAATAAGATTTGGGCTTTTTGTTGCCAACGAGAACTAGATTTTTAATGTTGCCAATAAAAATTGGACTTTTTTTATGTTGCTAGCGAGAATTGGGTTTTTGATATTACTAGCGAGAACTGGATTTTTGATATATGGAATGAGAATTGAGCTTTTGATGTTGCTAGTGAAAATTGGGCTTTTGATGTTGCCAATGAAAATTGGGTTTTTTGATATTGCCAGCGAGAACTGAGCTTTTAATATTGCCAATGAAAATTGGGCATTTTGATATTGCCAGCAAAAACTAGGGTTTTGATAAATAAATTGACATGAGTTTAAATTATGAGCTTTGATTATGGATTTGAATTCCATTGATAAAATAAATTTGCCATGAGTTTAAACCATGGGCTTTGATTATGGAGTTGAATCCCATTGATAATATAGCTTTGCCATGGACTTGACTCATGGGTATAGCTTTGCCTTGGACTTGACTCACGGGCTTTTTAAATATTGCCAAGTATATGTTGTCTTGGGCTTTGAAGGGATGAGATTTGTGCATTGGGCTCGTAGGGCCAGTTTTGGGCTTTGCCAAGCATTGAAGAAAACATAAGGCAAAATGTGTGGTTTTTGGGCTTTATGGTAATGGTTTATATCGTGACCCAATTTGGTAATGAGATAGTAAATATTTAAGGAATAATTTAGTGATGGGATGAGAAATATTTATGGATGCTATTTGAGTAATTTTTTTTGCTGAGTGGATAAATATGATCAAATAGGCATGTGTGTATTTTTATGCTATTGGATAGGAATAATTTGGAAGGCGATTAAGTGTTTTTGTTGGGAACTTATCTGATTGAACCGCTAGAGAAGAGAACTGATTGTCCAACAATAGAAAAATTTTCTGTTAATGAGGTCCCCCTTTTTATATATACTCAAGTGATGGATAAGAATGTGTTTGTCTATCAACATAAGGGCTTACTACTGATGAGGCTGTCCGCTGTTGAAGAGATAAATATGTTCAGCAGTAAGAGAGGTTTCTATTGTTGGAGCCCCCTGTGTTTGGGATAATGGGTAACAATAAATTATTCCAACAAAAAGAGAGGTTTTTGGCTTTCTGCTATTGATGCCTTCTATGGTTGGAGAAATGAATAAGAAATGAATTTGTCCAGCGCTAAGAGGGGTTTCTACTACTAAAGCCCTCTGTGGTTGAGATGATGAATTATAATAAATTATTCTAGCGAAAAGTGAGGTTTCTACTAATGCAACCCTCTATTGCTAAACTTTCAACCTTTTATTTTTTCTTTGCTACTATTGCTAGATCAACTTTTTTCTTTTAGGCATAAAAGCTTACTTTTTTCTTTTAGGCATAAAAGCTTCTTTTTTTATGGGGGCTATAAGCTTGTAAGAAGTATGATGCAAGCCTTCGTTGGAGTAGCTCATATAGTTGAGAGATAGGTGGCTTGGCATCTCATGGAATATCTCGAACATAATAATGTTGACTCAGCTCCATGAGCTATTGGATTAAGAGATATTGAGCATGTGTATGTTGGAGTTGATACTTCCTTCATGATATGCGGTTCTAGACTTTTGGAGGCATGATAAGGCTCTACTTTATAACTCCTCAGTGGAGTCGCCAGATTGTCAGGGGTGGTTTTTGCGCATAACCATGTGTCTTCTGCTAGAGGTGTGACTCTGCTAGACTCGGATTTGTTTTAGGGAGTTCAACCTATAATTCAACATTAGGCCACACAGACCAATGGCTTCTGGTGCATTTTTAAACCTACAAAATAGATAAAGCCCAAAGTTTTATAATCATGATAACGGCTGAAATAAATAAATAATATGTTTAGCATAACAAATTTGATTAAATGGTGAATTGAACGTTATTATTATGTGTTAAGTGATGTCAATTAGAATGATTAATTAATTGTCATATATCTAATAATGGGATGAGTCCAATAGTCCATATCCAGCTGTGGTATAGTTCATGTTTAATATAATATGGTATGTCCAGCAATGGTTTATGTCCAAATAATACATATCCAACAGTGGTTTATGTTGAAACATTACACATCCAGCAATGGTTCGTGTCCAAGTAATATATGTTCATCAGTGGTTTATGTCTAAATAATATGTCTAGCAATTGTAGATCAATTTATTAATATGCATGTTCGTTAATGAAGTATTAGTGAGATCATGTTTTATTAAATAGTGAGATGATATTAAAGTAACTTGCATTCAGTGGTACAATAATAATGAGTTAACATATACTTAATAATGTAATTTCAAAGATTGAGAAAACATTGACTTATCATTTATGTTTCTAACTCCAGCCATATATAGCATCACTTTATTTTTTATATGATTTGTGGCTCTAGCTGTATAGCATTAGTGAGCTGATAGCATTCCAACGGCATAATAATATAAGTCCAGCGGAACAATGATAATGAAATAAAATATATTCAATAGTATAATTTGGGAGATAAAAATATAATGACTTATTTTCATAGTTTGTGGCTCCAGCCATATAACATCAGTGGACTTATAACATTTCAATAGCATGATAAAATGAGTCCAGCGGTACAATATGATATTATGAGTTATTTCATGGTGACTTCATGATTGAAGGGGAAAAATTGGTGCAACTGGAAGGAGAGAGAATATATCTAGCAGTGTGCATAGGTTGGTTAAGTTTATCCCGTTTATCATGCACTTAAATGATTTTCCCCATGTAATGCTTTTTTAGTTTTTAGTCAGATATGAGTGATATTGCCTTCTATAAGAAGGGCTTTTAGAACTATAAGTTTGATGTCTTTTAAGATGTATGGAGATGGTAAAAAATATATGTGTTTTGTGAGATATAGTGTTTGTAATATGTATGGGTATTTTGTGAGGAATGTGTTTGTAAAATATACGGAAGTATGAGAGATATGGAGGTTAAGTATAGTTAACACATGTGCATATAGTTGCTGAAAGAGTGGTTTTTTGTGTTACGTCATGGGTTATGTTGCTTTCTAAGAAGGGAGATTTTGTAAAAGAAATAAAAAAGGAGATGGAGATGTGTTTATAGGCAGTAAAATGATGATATTTCGGAATAAAAGAGTGAGAGAGAGATTGATAGTGGGGTGTTTTAATGTGGCTTGGTCCTCTTTATATAAAACCAAGTATGTAACTAAATTAGAATTAGTTGAAGGGAAATTTAGCAAATAAGGAAAAGTCTTCGACAAAGTAAGTGATTTCCTTAATTGGTTTTTGGGCTTTAGCTAAAAGAGAAAATTCTAAGACTTTAATGCTATTGGAGCTACTGTTACAGCTGTCAATCATAAATGTATAAAAGTTGACACAGCTGTCAGCTATACAGCCGTAGTTGCTACAGTAGTTGACATTGTTGGGTGATGTCACCTGAATGATAGCTTCTGTTAGAGGAAAGATTTAGCATTAAATTCATGGGTTTGGCTAAAAATGGTAATATAACTTTTATGGGATCCTTACTTCTTTTCGTATAGCAGGTAATTGCTAGGATTGAGCATTAATGGTTGATGATGTCACTTTTGGACATGTGTCAATTGCCTAAACTACTGCTAGAGCTGTTGCAGCTTTTACTGGAGCTATTGCAGCTTTTGTTGAAGGTAAAGCAGTTTCTACTAGGGCTGCTGTTGGTATTTTTGGCTAAGTTTCCTCTTTTGGAAAATTATATATTTAGTCCATGGTTTTATTACAATATAATTTTGGTAAGTAATAAATTAGTTGGTTGATATTTGATGAAATTTTAGAGGTGCAATTGTGGTCTCTTTGTGTTTTGACCAAATCTTGGAAAACAAGGAGAGCATTTAATACTAGATATGAGATATTAATATAGATTTAGTCATATGCTTGGGATTGATTTAAATGAAATAATAATATAATTTATATGAAATAATATAATTACATTTTTAAACTTATATTATATGATGAACATTAATTTTTCTGTAAAGAGCATAGAGAGTTCTATTATTTTAAGTGTTATGTGATATGAGAGGCTTACCAGATGGTACCTATTTCACACTAACTTGTCATAGTTCAGGGAATTGGGGAAGACATGCCAAGCAACATGTTTTTCTTTATCAATTTTGAACCACTGGAGCTTTACTGAACATACTTCTTAGCTCTCCAAACCATGACTCCCAAAATTCCCCCGATGAGACTCATTTTGAACCGCTGGAACTTTACTCAATATCATTTTGTGAATATAGGCTATTTTGGGCTTTAAAATAGGTTTTTCCAAAATCCATAATTTGTTGATGTGGTGCAAATTGCCAATGAAATAAATTCCATGTAGTGTGAAAAAATTGTCCTCAACAACTGTGTGTGGGTTTGTTTGATTTTTGGTTGATTTTGTGGTATGTTCGTGTTGTGGTAGTGGTGGTTGGCAATGCTGGGTTGCGGTGATGGTGTTTGGTGGTACTAAGTTACGATGATGTGGGTGGTGGTGCTGGGTTTGTATGGTTGGCAATGGGGGTTATTAGTTGTAAAGATTATGGGTTGAAGAGAGAGAGAGCGTTAGGGGAGAGAAAAAATATTAAAATAATGTATAGAAAAGCTACAGTAACCGTGCATATATGCACAGTTACTGTAGCAATTGTGTATAGATGTGGGTGTTTTTTTGGTTAAAATGTGCAAAATTATACACTTTTTGTATTTTGCAAACTTTTGCAACCACTGATGCAGTTGCTCTAATTAACATATTTCTTTATCAGTGAAACTTATAATGAAACTAACGTGTTACCAATCATAGAAAGGTAATTAACATATTTCTTTATTAATTAGTTATTGGAAGTGACACTAATCACATTCAATATAAGTTAAACACCCACACTACGCACACTTTGAATTTGATCTAACTCAATATAAGTTAAAAGCCCATTCAATCAGACACGAGAAAAAGTCATGACTTCATACACGCAAAACACGAAAGATTTACTACAACTTATTTTTTATTGTGAGAAAGAGTCACTACAAAAAAATATTGTTATTAGCGATGGTCAGAGTTCATCACAACAAAATAGAAAGTCATCGCAGATTAGTAGTTAATTCACTCATTTTCGACAAAAAAAAAACCTGTCGTAAGTACTTGATAATTGCCATCGTTAATTCAATTTCATAGAGAAAGTTGGACGACCAAATACCTTTTGTGACGACCTAAGGCCGTTTTTAATGCATAGTTTTGACAACTAAATGCTATCGTAATTACTTCGTTTTTCATCGACAACACAACTTCATATGAGGAAGTCAGATGACAAAATACTTTCTACAACGAATTAAGGTCGTTGTTAATACCTTTTTTTTTTTTTTTTACGAATACCCCTTTTTTGACAAATAAAACTCATTGTAATTACTTGGTTAGTCGTCAACAATGCAACTTCATATGAGGAAGGCAGACGACCAAATACTTTCTGTGATGAGCTAAAGTCATTGTTAATACCCTTTTTTGATGAAGAAAAGCTGTTGTAAGTACTTGGTTTGTCGTTGAAAATAACTTTTGTGATGAACTATAGTCATCGTTAATGTAGTTTTTTGACTACTAAAAGCCATCATAAAATACTTGGTTTGTCGTCAACAATACATTATCAATGTGAACCATACCTTTTTTTGATGAACTTTGACTGTTATTGAAAACTATTTACCACATCCCTAATACATTATTTGCAACAAAATAACTTTGTCGATAATAAAAGAGAGATCATTTCTAATACTTTAATTGCGAGGAAACATAAATCTCCCAAAAGTTTCTCCATTCAAATAATAAGCACAAATCCCTAATTGTCCAACACTAATAATTGCATAATGCAAAAAAACAAAAATATTAAAAGGTCTACAAAATAGCATCAGATGTTCATTACTACATGAAAGCCATAAAATCCTTTGCCAAACTTAAAAACATAAATATTGGAAGATCAATCATCATCTAAGTCATTGTCCTCCTTCTGAGAGTCATCTTCCTCCTCAAAGTCATATTCTATGTTTCCGTCAATATTTTGATCTCCTCCTTCATCATTGGTCTAAAATAATTTGATTAAACTAAATAATTATACAAAAAAATTATTACAATGCAAATTATATTTACAATGCATATTAAAGATATAACTAAAACGCACTAATTTAACAACATCAACAGCAATCCCTACAATGAATGACAATAGTATTATCAACATCAAAACCAATATTTTATATCACTCTTTCAATCCCCACACTCTCCTAATCCAACCGTTTGATTGAGCTTAAAATTCATCAAAACCAATATTTTATCCCACTCTTTCAATCCAATGGTCAAATTTTAAATCTGAATTTAGCACAAGATGGACACATGTCATTGTATCCACCTATCATGAAACTTGACCAATTTTGACAAAGTTTTGAAAATTTTGACTACTCATTTCTCACAATCCAACCATCTGATTGTTGTCTTATAGTCAAATTTTGGATTTGGGGTCTAGAGCATTATGGACATGTGTCATTTTACTAGAACACCAAGAAATTTTGATTTGTCACGTTCTCCCAATCCAACAGTTTGATTGAGCTCAAAATTCATCAAAACCAATATTTTAACCCATTCTTTCAATCCAATGGTCAAATATTAAACCTGACTCTTGCACAAGATGGACGCATGTCATTGTATCCACCTATCATGAAACTTCAATCACTAAAAATATTCGATACTCTTCTAAGATAATTATACATTTTATAAACATTACTAAGAATGGAGAAAATAACCTACAAAATACAGCCCAAAACCTATAAAAGTACCCCCAATGGATTTGCGTGTGACTTTTGACTACCTTGTTTTGCCATTTTAAAACTTGAAACTAATAAAAGCATGAAAACTAAGAAAACCTTAAAACGCTGACCAATACCCAAAACCCACTTAAAACCTCTCTAATCAACCTAATTTGATCAAATCCAGTGGTCTTGGAACCAACTCTAAAGTTTGACCAAAGATTGATCAAGTTAGATCGACTTTGAAAAATCTGACCATTTGATTGTCACTGTACTTCACAAACACAAATATTTCATCACATTCTATCAATCCAAAGGTCAGATTTTGGATCTTAATCTGTCGCATGATGGACATGTATTATTGTTCCCACACACTAGGAAACTTTGATTAACCCTATTGACACAATCTGACCATCTAATTAAGCTCAACATTAGCCAAAACCAATATCTTACCCTACTCTTTTAATATAATGGTCAAAATTTGAATATGAATTTAGTGTGTGATGGATGCATGTCGTAGTCCCAATAATAACTACTAAAGTCTCCAAAATGACCAAAATACTGAAATACCCATAAACTTATAAAGTAACTACAATACAACCCAAAACATACAAAATGACCAAAATGCCCCTCAAATCTTCAAAATGATCAAAATACATTTTACCTCTAAAACGACCAAAATAGCACTTAAGTACTTGGAGGGTCTTGAAAGAAGTTTTGTTCAATTTTTAAAATTAAGTAAAATTTCTAGAGTTTTAAGACAAAATTGAGGATAATTCACCATTCAAAGAAAAGAACCATTTTTTACGACCATATGTCTGTTGGAAATCACCTTTATTATGACAGATTTACTTTACCATCACTAATATCTTCTTATCTTAAGAAAATTTTAACTATTATCGATGACCAAATGTTCGTCGTAAATAACAATGCAATATATAGACTACAAGGATGATGAAAAAAAAAAAAAAAAAAAACTCTCAAACACATGAAAAATAAGGACATGAATTCCCCCTTCAACATTTTACCAATTTCGACGGTCTATCGCTAATATTTTTTATTGAGAAGGATCCAATTCCATCACTAATACGCTCTTTTATAAAAAACATATTAACTCTTTATGATGGTCAAAGTGTTCATCATAAATACAAACTCAATTAGAAAAATTAAAAAATTAATTGTGATGGATAAATGTCATCACAAATGTGAAAAGTAAGAGGGGGAGTTTTCCCTTCAAAATATTTTATCATTTTTTATGGCTCCATTTTTGTCGCTACTACCATCTTTTATATTTACAATAGAAGAATGTTGTCGCAAATACTAACACAATAAAAAAGATATATTTTGTATTTTGGATGTACGAAATCCATCACAAGTGTTAATATTGCCGATGGTTTTTCTTTGGTCGTTGTAAATAATACTTTATTAGCAACAAACATTTTTATTGCATCGCAAAAGTAAGGTGGGAACACTTCCCTCCAAAACAATTCATATTTTTGACAAAGATAATAGGCATTTTCGACATACTCATTTTACTGTCACAGATGTTTTCATATTTGACAAGCAATTATAGACGAAAGAGACTTGCCGTTGAAAAATCTAGTTTTTCTAATGGCTTTTTGTAGTTGTCAAAAAAGTTTAGTCACAAATGGCAATCTTTTTTTGTAGTGGGCCACCATCCAACTTGTTCAAGTCAGACTTAACCGCATCAAATTCAACTCATCCTCGAGACTCACTCCTAACCTCTCATTCTCTCTCACCGTCAAAGTCCACAACTGTAACCTCTTCTAGCTTAACTAAAATTCCCTCGACATGTCGGTGGGGTACAGAGGGAGAGATCTAGGGTTTGTGAGCTCCCAAGGTGAGCACATGAGGTCTAGAGCTTCATTGTACATGAACAGGTTGGAGGTCATTCACAATGTGTTTTACTTGCTTGAAGATTTGCCTAAGGGAGTGATCCCTTTCGATGCTAATACCCAAGTCAATGGCATGTTAGGGTTCTTCTTCTTCAAAATTATTCTCAAGGTATATATACATTATAGAACCTTGCTCATATAATTCAATAATGTTGGATTTGATTTTTACATTTTTTGGCTTTGTTTTCGACTTATGGTAGGATTTTATTGGATTAAATGGGTGCTTGTGCTTTAATTAGTTCACTTATCTTACATGGTGGGGCCAGGGTTTATAAATTTGGGAAATTCAGAATCAAGGGTTTCGAGTGGTCAAGGAGAGGCATTGGTGTTGTTAGAATGAATAGAGAATGATTTCTTTTAGATATTAGAAGTTCTGGTAAATTTTGATGCATGTTCTTAGGAAGGACAATCTTCTCTTTGAAATCAAAAGCATAATCATAACATCCTTCTAAAAACTACTTTGATGATTTCAGTGATCACCACTATGTTGATCTAGTATATTCTATTTACCTCAACCCATTTAATGTTTCATAAGACTACAACAAAATGTATTTTTAGTGATGAAAAAATTTGTCACTAAAAGTCCAGTTTTTCATCGCTAAGGACCTTTAGCGACGAAATCAGACTTCTAGCGATTGTTGACACCCCATTTTGCAACCTGTATTTAACCTCACATGGAGGGTAAAAGGGTAATTTTGCCTTGGGAATATGCATCTTGATTCTAGACATTAGATCCTTAATCTCATTTCACCAAAATGATCTTGATATCGTAACGGTCAAATTGACTGGTCATAAGTCCTAATCGGACCACCAGATTGAAAGTTATCATCAAATCAAGTTTAATGGTTGAGATGCACTATCACAAATTGAGTCCGACTATATGTAATTATGAACAATTGATTTCAATTGGTTATAAGTGTAATCAATTTGAGATCAATAATGTGTCATAATTTGATTGGTTGGGACTACATTTTATGGTGATGTTGCATACACCTAATTAATTAGATAATTAAACATTAATTATTCAATGAGTAATTTGTGCAATTATTTTTTAATTAGAGTAAATTTAGAACCAATTAAGTCTGAAATTGGAGTGATTGAAGCCATTTAATGTTAATTGGGAGCTAATTTAGGACCTATTAATATTAATTTTGCTCAAACCATTTTCTAACAAATAACTTCTGCTCACCATTTCATCCATATCTCTCAAAATATTTTGAATTTTTGAATGAGGTTAATTTTCCCAGAAGCTAGACATCCGGGGCTTCAATTTGAGCACAAGAATGAGACAATTCCGATCAGAATTGAGTTAGATATGATTTTTCGAAGTTAGCTCTACAAGCTGTTACAGCAGTTGCGGGAAAACCGAACTTGGCTTGCTCCTCACTCCCACCAATCTTTCCATTTAATGCACCAGATTTCCCCCAAGGCTAAAATGAGGACTAGGTTCATGATTCTTTATCAACCCTCATTAAATGGCCTTCCATTCATATTTTCTCCACCACTACTATATAAACCCCCCCTCTCCTTCATTCCAAAACACAAAAACCCCACATCTTCTCCTCTCTTGAGTTCTAGGAAGTTGAGTAGTTTTGTCATATCTTGGTCTTCCTGAGACTCAAGGTATTGAGTGAGACTCACTCTTCCCCTCCTAACTCTTCTTTTCCTCCACCCTTAGGACCTCTACCAAGAGTCTCCTCCTCCACCATATGGATCTTGCATGAAGGTATAATCATTTTCCCTAACTTGTTTGGTGTTGCCATGATGAGAGTTTAAGATTAAAGCATGATAACAATCATTTAAATTCCTTTGAATATGTTTGAATGTTCTTAGTTGTTCTTCACATGTTCTTGGTTGTTCTTCACATGTTCTTGGTTGTTCATCACATGTTCATGCATAAACACTAGTTTTGATCTTAAATCCACATCAAAAATATGAAAAAACATGTTTGTTTAATAATTCTTTCAAATTCTTGAATCTAAGTTATCACCATCCACACACATTCACTAGAATTTATTTTTCAATCCAAATGTAATACTTAATAAATTGAATTAGGGTTTATCACATGCACACACATTAAATTCAACATGTAGATTGATTGACATATTGGATGATATGATATGAATATTGGCCACCATAGTCTAGAAAACCGGTTTCACCGGGCAAGGTGGGTGCCTAACACCTTCCCACCTTGTAACCTAGCCTCCGAGCTTAGATCAAGGGTTAGTAGATCAAATGCTTATCTATGTAATTTTTCAATTTCTAGATTGTAACTAGGAAACAAAGCCATGTACTTTATCTTAGATTGTATCTAGGACCAAAGCTATGTACTTTTCCTATGATCAATGTAAATTCAATTTCAAATTAATAAAATGAAGAATCTTTCAATTATGGTTTTCTTATTTTTCCAATAATTAAATAAGTGGCGACTCCACTAGGGAAACCCCTAATCTAAGGGGGAAAATATAACTAGTCGAACCTCCATTTCGAGAGGCAATAACACGACTCCACCCATTCACTTGGGTTTGGCCCAACATCCTATAAAAAAGGGGGCTGGGGGCGCGGTCTCTCACAGTGGCGACTCCACTAGGGATATTGAGGGCTAAGCTTTAATTAGGTTATGGTGGCCAACCATGTCATTGTTTGTTTATTGCTTTTTGTATATAATATGTCTAATATGTCATTATATTGCATGCCATGCATCATTTGCTTGAATGAAATTTATTTTATTTGTGTGCTAGCCCGGAAGCCCGGTAGTATTAGCCGTGGATTGTGGTCTTCCTGAGACTCACATACCCAGCGGTGAACCTACCACCCACCGCGACAAGGATCATCATGGTTATGCCATGATGGTTCATAGGGACAAACTATACCGTTCAAACCAACGCGGCGCTCCTGGCGTCACAAGTTGGGAGGTACGACGTCCTAGCTTGTGGGGACCTTTAACCTACCTTTTACCCATGTTGTAATGACCCATAGAACCTATCTTTAGGTCGGTCCATGTAAATTGCATTGCATTACGCATTTGTTTGGCCATTGTTTGAACCATGATGACTCAAGTCCAACGCTTGAGCCCATCATGATTGTTTGAACCTTGTATGCTATGAATGAACTCAAACCCAAAAGCCTATGATTGAACTCTACTTGAAATGGAAGCCCAATTTGTTTCTTGAATCATTCTAAGCCCAATACTTGAGCCCAACAAAGGTGTATACACATGATCAACATAAAAGGCCAAAAGCTCACAAGGCGCATGCCCTCCAAGTGTAAGCCCAAGCCATTTCAAGCAAATACCCAAATATCATAATCAAGGTTCAAGCCTTCCAAGTGCAAGCCCAAGTCATTTCATCATAATCAAGGTTCAAATATACCAAGTCTTAAGCATCCTTAATGGACCAAGAAGAAGCAAGCGGCCCAACTTTGCCTCACTCCACATTTGGTTTGCAACATCATGGTTAAACTTAAAGTTCCATGTTTCTATGTTTGTTTGAATTCTAAAAATCCATGTAGCATTTGATGTACTTTTTTCATGTATATATATATATATATATTTTTTTTTTTTTTTTTTAAATCCAAAAAAAAAAAATTTCAAGATTTCCAAATCTTTCCCAAGAAAAAAAAAAAAAAAAAAAAAAAAAAAAAAAAGTTCAAAAAAAAAAGGTCTTTGGACTACGGGCATTGAGCTCTTAAGTCATTTAAAAAAAATCTTTGGACTAGGGGCATTAGACTTCCTAGTGACTTTTTCAAAAAAAGCCCATTTTTTTTCTTTCAAAGATTTCAAGATTCTTTAAAGTCTTCTTTTCAAAATGGTACATAAGGATCCCCTGGACAAAATATTTTCTAAATTATGGTGTTTAAAGGCTTGAACAATCAACTTGTACTGAGAAAGGATTAATTTCATTTGATCCATGGAAACACTTTTGCTAAATTACTTTGAATAAAAGAAGAAATGGTCTTACAAGGCAATCAAAGAAAACCTATCCATCAGAAAATTCAAAAATCTCATGCATTCATTCCAAATTTCTGAAAACTTTTGTCTCCAATAGAGCATTCATACTTTTTTTTTAAGAGGAATTTATTAAAAGAGCTCAAGTCACTGTGCCTACAAGCAAGCATTGCTAGGGATAGGAGGTTGTCTTTGGTAAAACAAGATTATACCTTAATACGTAGAATGATCATTATCCATTGCTAGCCCATTTGAGCCTTTAAACACTTAAGCCTCTTTTTCGCATTAACCCACTAAAATCTAAACCTAGGGTGGGAAAATTCAAAGTATGCATGCTTAAATCTCATGTTGAGGAGGAGTTGACCTTGTAGCTTTGAAGCTAATTGATAAAACTCTCCTAGAAGACATGAAAGACAAATAGAGAATTCATTAAGCTAAAGATAAAAGATCATCAAAGAAAGATGAGCTTTCACTCAATCAAGGAAAGAGAAATGAAATTCCATCAATGTGAAAGAATGCAAAATGTGCATCAAGTTTGAAGAACCTAAAATTTATCATTCTAAGAGGAATACAAGGTTCATCCAAAAGAGAGTTCATCGAAAAAGGAAAAGATTCATCAAGCATAGAAATGTGCAAGCACATCAAGGCAAGAAAGAGATCTAGAGACTGCATCAAAATGACTTAAGCTGAGAAAAAAAGGAAGGCAAAAGGAAGCATGTGACTTGCATCACCAGAAGGTTTTTCGCAGGTATCTCGCAACTAAGCATCCCGCGAAAAGGAAGCATGTGACTTGCACATGACTGGAATGTCAAGAGTCAGTACAGATGGTGACAACTGGGTTTCGCGAGTATATCGCGGGTAAGACCTTCCCGCGAGATACCCGCAAAACATTCTATTCTACCAGACTGTACTATCTGATCACACCTTTCTGTACCCTCACTATATATAAACCCTCATTATCCACAAATGTGAAAGAGAGCTTCTGAGAGAAAACCCTAGCAAAAACACTTGAGAGTTAGAAATTGTTATCCCAACAATTCTCTACACATTTGTTTATGGAATTTCCTCATCTCCTACCTCTCCATTTCCAAACCATTGAGAGGTCGTTAGCCCAAACACTCACCACACCATCTGAGAGTGTCAAGTGAAGATTTTGAGCTGCTGGGAAGCATTGGAAGAGAAGCCACGGATTGGTGGATGCAATCGGGTTGATTGTGGGATCTGAAGAGCTAGACAAGATAGGGTTCCAAGAAGCCTTGTTGGAGTAGGAGCTTGGAGGGCTTAGGTACAAAGGGTAGATTAAGCTTGGAGGGTCTCTTGCTCACCCTTGTATCCTAACTGATTGTCTAATGGATCGATTTCCGCTTGGAGGGCGGCAGAGAGGTTTTTCACCGAGTTCTTTGGTTTCCTATTCGATAACACGTCTCGGTGTTATCTGTGTTTGCATCTCTCTTCCCTACTCTTGTTCATTTCATTTTTACTGATGTGTTGCTTTAAATATGGATTAGAGTAGTTGTCTTGCTTATACGCTTGTGTTTACACTATTCCGCACTTAGTATTAAGTTAGTGTAAAATCAACCAAGCTATAACTTTAATTTGGGGGTCTAAACAACTCGTGTGTTTTTGACACATTTCCGAGCTTTCAATTGGTATCAGAGCGGGTGCACTCTTTGTGGTTTAAGCACCTTAGTGCGATCCTTGACCCCGTATTGAGATGGACCGGTCTCAATCTTTGAATGTTTCACCATATTTTGATGGTAACAACTATGCTTTTTAGAAAGTCCGAATGAGAGCATTCTTGTGTTCAATTGATAATATTTTTTGGGTTGCCGTAGAAGTAGGTTGGACAAGGTCGGTGGCCACTAAATCCACTTGGGATAAAGCAGCCCTTGCGGCAGCTAATGCTAACAGTAAAGTTTTGAATGCAATTTTCTATGGTGTTTCTCCAAATGAGTTTCACAGGATTTCTCACATTACCATTGCCAAAGAAGCATGGGAGATATTGGAGACCACCTATGAAGGCACGAAGAAAATGAAAGACACCAAGCTACAGATGCTGACCACTCGGTTTGAGGAGCTCAAAATGAGTGAGAATGAGTCTTTTGACTCTTTCTATAGCAAGTTGAATAAGGTTGTCGGCAAGTTCAATTTGGGGGAGAAGATGGAGGATTCTAAAATAGTAAGGAAGATCCTTTGGTCATTGCCGGAAAACTTTCGTGCCAAGGTGACAACGATTGAAAAGAGCAAGGACCTTGATAATATCAAAGTCCAAGAGTTGATTGGTTCTCCTTAGACCTATGAATTTTCATTGACAAATCAAAGAAAGAGTAAATCTCTTGCTCTCAAGACTATCACTGAAAGGGCAGATGCTCATGACTCATCTGACGACGATGTAGTTGAAAGAGATGTTGCTTACCTTGCAAAGAATTTCCACAAATTTCTGAAGTTCAAGAACAGTGGAAAATTTGGAGATAAAGAGAAATTCATGAGTTCCGGAAAGGAGAAGAAGGATTTCAAGAAGAAAGAAGGGAAGGAGTTCCAATCTAAACAAGGAGTCACCTGTTTTGAATGTAATGGGCATGGCCACTTCAAAAAGGAATGTCCCAATTACTTGAGTTCGAAAGGCAAGGCATATGCCACCACTCTCAGTGACTCGGATTCTTCCAACTCTAATTCTGAAGAAAGCTGTGATGGAGAAGGAAATTACTCTGCATTTATGGCTATTACTTATGTTGAGTCTTTGGAGGATTTAAGTAATCTAGTTGAAGAGCTTGGAGAGCATAGTGATGAGGAGTCTATGGGAGTTGTGGAGGAATCGGATGCAGAAGAAGGTGAAGGTACAGCCGGTCTTCAAGAGAATTATAATTCACTCCTTGAAAAATCAGGAGATTATGCACGTGTGGCCAAGGCAGCTATGAAGAAGATGAAGAAGGCCAAGGAGGACTATAGGAGTCTTCTAATGCGTCATAAGAAAGCCAAGTGTGAGATAGAGAGGCTAAATGGAGAAGTGTCAGAAGCATACTTAAAAGTGAGATTCTTGAGCAAGAGGTGATGCAAGCAAATGCCAAGGTAGAGAGAGTCTCTACCAAGAAGCTAGATAAGGTCATTTCATCTCAAAAGGATTTCTCAAACAAGTCCGGGTTGGGATATACCAGAGGGAGTAGCTCATCAGTCAAAGTCACCAAAGAAGTGAAGTTTGTGAAGGCCACAGAGCCAACTGTAGATGCATCAACTCCGGAGAAAGTGAAGGATGAAAAGAAGAGGAATGTGGCTGACCAACGGGTGTTAAACATGCCCCGAAATCAATCTAGGATCAAGTCTGAGTCCCGAGTCGAATCTTGTCCACAATCACAACTTATCCTAGAACACACCATGTGTGTCATTACTGCGGACTTCAAGGGCATACCCGACCCAACTGTCATAAGCTGAGGGCATTGAATAATGCAAGCAATCCAAGGTCACGAGGACCAAGAAATGACAAGAGGTCTAGGGGTGGTGAGCAATCAAGAAGCCAAGACGATGATCCCCCAATGATGGACATGATGAAAATGATCAGTGCTTTCATCACATGCTTGGAAAGCTTCTCTAGGAGGTTTGAAAGTCCTAACTCTTGTACCCAATCCTGTAGGGATATCACCCCAAATGCACGTGACGTGTGGGTGAAGAGGGGTACTCATGCATGATTATACCCTATGTCCATACATCAATACTTCCTATGCTTAATATAGTAGACTCATGCATCATATCATGCTCTGCTTCTGATGTCAGCACTTTTTGTTTTGTTGCTCTCTTGTTGTTTTTTATCTTACTTTTCTTGTTTTGTTTTTGAGTGTGTTGAAAAATTCAAAAACCCATAAAAATTGAAAAATCTTCAAAAAGTTTGATCACTTGTTTTGTGTTTGTCACATGTGAGTTTGGCCTAGTACCTTCGTACTAATGGCTTAGTGCATTTCTGAGCCTAGCTTGTGTTTTATGCACCTATATCTTTGTGGGAGAAATCTTGAAATCTATGTGTGACTGTTGTAAATAGATCTTCAAACTTATCATGAATGATTGGTCAATAGTCTTGTTGGTTTTGATACTTGCGTAGAGTTGTGCCTATATATCTTCCCACTCTTATTTTTTTGTTTTGCAAAAGAGCTCTCCAAATGCAAATCTCAAAATGAAAAAGAGATTATGAGCTACAAAAGTCTGTCGCAGATACTAGTATTTGACTAGGAAAAAGGGAAAGCGACCTTTTAAATTAAATTATAAGGTACTCAAAAAGCCAAAGGCTAACTCTCAATGTTGAAATATCAAAAATTTCAAGCACCAATTTCAAAAGGAAATGTAATGCCCAAAAAGGGATCAAATGTACTGAATTGTGCAGAAGCCAAATGAAAAGCTTCTAAGAAATGTTCTCATTCTCTTATGGGAGGTCATATATGCTCTTTTCTGCAATAGAGAGATCACTTGATTTCGTACCAATTGTGTATGACTTGATTGAATTGATCATTGAAGCTTCACCATGGTCGATCGATTATTCCACATTTGATACTCACACACAACACACAAGTCTTCGTTCAATAATGCCTATTTCATTTGTGTGATTGTACATGTTCAAATGTGATGTGTATGCTCAAATACTTGTTGCTCAAACCCAAAAATGTTTTTGAGTGTTTTATATGTTTTTGAAAGTGATTTTATACTTTCTTGTCTTTAGTTTTTGTTCAAAATGCTTTAGTGTGTTTTTCATCAAAATCTGGTTCAAAGGTATTTTCGCGAGTAGTTTGCGACTTATAGCTTCCCGCAAAATGGGTTAAGGCATTTTAAAAGTCACATTTTTTCATACAGAACCTTTCACGACTGTCTTGCAAGTAATTCGCGACTTACCTCTTCTCACGAAATGGTTTTAGGCAAAAACTGTGTTTTTTCTAAAAATCACACAGAGGGTTTCGCAAGTGTCTCGTACCTTCATCGCGACCAACAGCTTCTCGCGAAAGCATGTTTGCTTCAGTGGTCCTTTTCGCGACTGTTTTCGCGACTGTCTCGCAACTAACTCACTACTCTGTAACCCGCAAACATCGCATGTTTTCAGTTTTTTATGTGGCAGATGTGACTTGTTTTTCAAATCATTTCAACTTCCCTCGCTCAAGTCTCTCGAACCTCTTTCCACCCAAATCACTATTTTATTCAAACCCCTCCATTTTCAAACAAGACATCTGTAAAATCTCTTCAAGCAATGTGCTTCTAACACCCTTTTTTATCTTTCCTCTTAAGATTATGTAGAAGTTTAGCTCAAGGTCATGAAAATTGGGGATTTTTCGAAAATGGGTTGAGGTTCTTCATTTTCGTGAATATTTTTTTAAAATTTTTTATTGGACTGTGTCCCATTTGTTGTTTGTGCATCTGTGTTGGCCCATTGTGGCAGTTTGAGCTTGTATTCAGGCATTTTTCACTATGTTCTTGCATTGTTCATAGTTAGAATACCTTGTTGCATGTTAGGTGTTTAACAGAATGTCCGAGTGACATTTCTGTGTTGATTTGGTCTCTACTGAGTTCCAATCTTTGGTTTAGGTCTTGATTGATCTTGTTTACCTTGTTTTGGTCAGTATGTGTGTGTTTTACACATTTTGCCCATTTTGTGCCCAAATGCCATGCACACCCTAGGCACCTCATGCATCTCTTGCTGCATTCTCTTGCATACACTATGCACACTTTAGGCATCTCTAGGCACACCTCATGCACCTCCAGATGCACACACATGCACCAGCTATTGCACAGCTTATGCACACACTTACACTCTCACTTCTTTCATGCATTGTGCATCTGTCTAAATGATTTACCATTTCTATCTTGCTGTTTATGTATGGTTGTTCTATTTTGAGTTGTTTTTGGTCTGATTTAAGATTGTCCACTTATCTTTGATCTAACCTGTATCTTATTGGGTAAATACTCTGTCTTGTGGTTTTTGCTCCTGTTTTGGTTCTTCTCTGGTTCTGTTTATGCAGATGGCTCCCACCAAGCATGCAGCAACCAAGCCTGCAACTTCCAAGAAACAATCATCCAAGCATGCTAGTACAGATTCTGACAATTTCAGATCTACTAAAGCTGGTCTGAAGTACACTGACTGTTATAAAGACAAAACAATAATCATGGAAAGGGTGGTTCAACTAGAGACTCTTCAGGAAACTTTCATTCCGGATGTGTTCAAGGAACAAACATGGACGAAGCTTCTAAACCCAAGTGGTACTGTGTACGATGAGATCATACAAGAATTCTTCTCAAATGCTACTATCGAAGGGAATAAGATTAATTGCTAGGTGAGGTAGAAGGAATTTGTGATTACTAGGCAAGATATTCAAGACTTCCTTGAAGTTCATCCTCCCTCACAGCCAATCACAACACAGTATAAGGATAGAATTGATGCTATCGGGGAGATGATATAGATACTTGATGGAACTCCTACAAAACAATCCATGAACACACTTAAGTTCACTCCAGAGATGCGGGCATTGGCTCACATTATGCTCCATAACTTGTACCCAGTCACAAACCTTACCACATTGTAGGCTACAAGGACAAGGTTTTTGTTTGATCTCTTCACTCATAAAGAGATAGACATATGTGGTCACAACTTCCACATCTTGAAGAAAAGCATAGCCAAGCAGACTACCAGAACAGTTATGCCATTTCCCACTCTAATAATGGGTCTCATTGCAAACACCCGGCTTAAGATTCCGAGTGGTCTCAAGGTTGTTCTAAGAGACTATCCCATTGGTGGTCATATGATTGTTAGAAGTTCAGCTTACATCAAGAAATCCATGACTGGTGTGCCTCCCATGCCATAAGCACGTGTGGAGGAGGAAGGGGGTGACACAGATGATGAGATTGATCGTTTTACTACTACTCCAGAGCCATTAGACCAGCCTTCAGCTCAGCCATCATCTTCTGCACCACCTAGAGGACCAAATAGACTTGATTGTTTGTTGGCTAAAATTGATCAGATGTCCACCATATTGAATTCACATGTGCGACACACGCTAGACCAGTTTGCCTACATTCAGGGCCAAATCACAGCCTTATCCACTCAGATCGAGGAGATATCAGTTGATCCTGGTTCCAACTCAGAGTCCGAGGCATTCTAGCCCTTTAGCCATTCCGGTCAAAAAGGGGGAGAAAATTTTGAGGGGGAGCTAAGTGAAAGCTTGCACAGCGATAAGGGGAGCATAGGTTTAGGTGTAGAACCATTGGATATTGGTTCACAAATGGTTATTTATGTTTTATGTTTATTGTTTTTCAATACTTTTATGTTTACTATTTTTTTTTTTTCAGTACACTTTGCTTATTATAATTCAGTTGTATTATTCAGCATTTGTGTTTGTGGTTATCTCAATGCTTTTGTAGCATTTTTTTCTGTACTTTTAAGATGTTAAATATGTCTTGAGTACTTCACACTTGTGCCCTAGTAGGATTATTCCTAGATGCATATACTTCGTGTATTTTGCATTGGTCATGTGATTGGACATACAAGTAATCATGAGTGATTGCTTCTGTTTACATGTCCAGTTGAACATTTACTTGCTATATGTTCATTGGAGTCATTCTTTAATGACTGCCCTTGTCTGATCAAGCCTTTTGTTTACATGATATTTAATGTTTACAAACTTGATCACTTTATACTTGAGCTTATACATAACTTGTGTTCAACTTGTCATAAGCTTAATGAAAGTTTTGTTAATGTGCGAGTGTTTCAGGTTACAGGTATAATCATGCAAGTGCTTCACAGTTTCTAGATTAGGTGTGAGTGAGTTTTTCCAATGTTCCCAAACTCAAATTTAAGTCTAGAGTCTATTTTAAGGGTTTTGTCATGGAATAGCCAAAGGGGGAGATTGTAAAGTTGTAATTTACAAATATGTATTGTGTTGGCTTTTATTCTGTGTCAAATTTGATTGTAATTTATTCAATCTTGTATACCCTGTATTTGTTGTGGGAATTTGTTGTAAGGGTTGTGTGATGGTGAGAGAGAGTGTGAAGACTTAAGCATCTGAAGCCAGAAGGGTTTTCGCATGTATCTCGCGACTAAGCATCCTGCGAAAAGGAACATGTGCCCTGCACATGACTGGAATGCCAAGGGTCAGTCCAGAAAGTTTTTTGCAGGTATCTCATAACTAAGCATCCCGTGAAAAGGAAACATGTGACTTGCACATGACTTGAATGTCAAGAGTCAATACAGATGGTGACAGCTGGGTTTCACGAGTATATCATGGGTAAGGCCTTCCCGCAAGATACCCGCGAAACATTCTGTTCTGCCAGACTGTACTATCTAATCACACATTTCTGTACCCTCACTATATATAAACCCTCATTATCTACAAATGTGAAGGAGAGCTTCTGAGAGAAAACCCTAGCAAAAACACTTGAGAGTTAGAAATTGTTATCCTAACAATTCTCTACACATTTATTTGTGAAATTTCCTCATCTCCTACCTCTCCATTTCCAAACCATTCAGAGGTTGTTAGCCCAAACACTCACCACACCATCTGAGAGTGTCAAGTGAAGATTTGGAGCTACTGGGAAGCATTGGAAGAGAAGCCACAGATTGGTGGATGCAATTAGGTTGATTGCAGGATCCGGAGAGCTAGACAAGACAGGGTTCCGAGAAGCCTTGTTGGAGTAGGAGTTTGGAGGGCTTAGGTACAGAGGGTAGATTAGGCTTGGAGGGCTTAGGTACAGAGGGTAAATTAGGCTTGGAGGGTCTCTTGGTCACCCTTATATCCCAACTGATTGTCTAGTGGATCGATTTCCACTTTGAGGGCGGCAGAGAGGTTTTTCACCAAGTTCTTCAGTTTCCTCTTTGATAACACATCTCGGTGTTATCTGCGTTTGCATCTCTCTTCCCTACTCTTGTTCATTTCATTTTTACTGCTGTGTTGCTTTAAATATGGATTAGAGTAGTTGTCTTGCTTATACACTTGTGTTTACACTATTCCGCACTTAGTATTAAGTTAGTGTAAAATCAACCAAGCCGTAACTTTAATTTGGGGATCTAAACAGCTCGTGTGTTTTCGACATATTTCCGAGCTTTCAACTATGTTATAAGAAACATTTCTAACATGCATTAAGAGTAGCCACACCAATGAATTAAAATCACAACTCCTAATGTATAAGTTGTAGAAAGCAAATATAGATTTTCAAGTATAATATAATACAATTAGTTTCAAATAATACATTAAAAAAAAAAAATAGTCTTCACTTGAAGATGAACCACCCCCATAGGTAAGAGCGTCATCATAACCCTTGCTCCTCAAAAAGTTAAGAATATTCTTTTGGACCTCTTCTTGCTTAGCTTGCGCCTCTTGGTCCTAGCTCGCTCCTCTAGGTCCCTAGCTCTTGCCTCTTTGAGCTCAATAATCTCATTTTCTAGACGATGGATATACTCTACCGAGGAACTAGATGAGGTGGTGGTTACTAGAGAAGAGGAAGGTCTCATGCTATTTTAGTAAAATAAGGACAACTTATGCATAATGTATTCTAACATCTAAGTCTATAAGCTACTTGAATAAAGTTCTATCCTATTTATAAATACACAAGTCTATATTAATACTTAAACAAATATACATCGCACAATCAAACACTCCCATGCAAGCCACCCGCTTGCTCCAACACAATCACCCACCACAAAACTAATCACCATCATACAATATATAATGCTTACAAGTATTGAAAACACTTAAAATATTTCCATCACATGTAAATCAACAATACCCAATCACAATTCAAAAGAATGAAAAACACTCACAATATTAGTTTAAACCACCTTATAACACCCACCATGCAAGCCACCTACTTGCTCCAACGCAACAACTCACCACAAAACCAATCGCAAACATCACAACTATAATGCTTACAAGTATAAAGTTTATTAAGTTTTTAATTAGAATTTACTTACTGTGCTCAAGTTAAGCTTACAACTTTCAAAAAATAAAAATAAAAATAAAAATAAAAAATCAAAGTTATTGCAAACAATGTGTATTCAACCTGCAAAAGAAAAATTAAATTTATAAGTACTTCAATCTTGAAAATGATCCACTCATAAATTACTACACAAAATCATAGCTTACACATGTAATACAATAGGTATAAGAACACCCACACCAAAAAGCGAAACATTAGAGGTTCTGACTGTCAAAGAAAAAAGAAGCACTCTTACCTTTACAACTGAAAAAAAAATATAAAAAAAATAAATAATAAAAATAAAATAAAATAAAAATTTGGGTAGGCTCCGATTGTAGAAATCCAGGTTGTCAATGGCCGGACCCACTCCCCTTTTGAAACTGAAAAAAGAAACCCAAAAAAGAAAATATAAAAGAAATGACAAAAACCCAAAAAAGAAAATAAAAAAGAAAAGAAAATTACCCAAAAAATAAAATAATATATATACTCTGAGTCACAGACCCATGACCATGAGGACCAAGACAATGATGTGTTTGTAAGATTACTCACAAATATATAGTCCCACTAGAACAAACGGTAATTTCACTGATAAAGATGTATCGGTATATATCACTTATTAATATTATTGACAAGTCAGTATGGCATTTCTATGCACAATAAATAAATAAATAAATAAGGTTTTATTGCAACAAAAAGGATATTAAAGTCAATATAACAAAAGATGAGCATCCAGACTACTTTTTTTTCTTGGTGCATTACTTTTGATAATTGGAGTCTTTCTTTACTTTTGTAATGTATCAGTGGATCCGCTAACTGTAGCGCACTAACGATACTTCTTGAGAATCACGTTGGAATTCATTCAAAGTCAAAAAGTAAAGAAAAATGTAGCGCACTCATTAAAGCGACTTATCAGATTTGTTAATTCTCAGCTGAATTTTTAATTTTCTGTTATCTCCTTTAATGTCAAAACAGAAATAAAAATACATAAAAAGTTGGCAATGACCAAGTTTAACTAGGCTTAATCTCCGATAATTATAAATATGGAGATTAAGCAAGTTCACACATTAACTGCAATGTCTTAGGGGGTTAGTTATTTTGGGACCATTTAAGGGACTTCAAAATTGTTGGAACTTGGAAGTAATAATAATCTAGTCTATTAATAAGCAAGTTCACACATTATCGGTTATCTTCTCGACGTTGATGTCTTGGTCACCCCACTTCCGCATGCGTTCAATTGTTTGTTCCTCCTGACAGTGACTTGTCAATATTTGAAGGGATTTGAACATACACACATACTATGAAAGAGTTTAGGAAGGATCCATCTATATATATCAGATGTAAAATCAATTAGCAGGCTGTGCACTTTCTTTTTCTCTTTAAATAAAAATATTTCAATCCATCATCGAAAAAGCTTCAAAACATCATGCTTCACGTCATAAGCATAACTTTAAAAAGCCTCTAGTGTGTAGCTTGTAAAAAAGAAAAAAAAAAAAAAAAATCCCTTACCTCCTTGTTCCAGTTGGTTTTATAGAGTACAATCAAGAGAAGTTTGTAGAGCAGTTCCACTTATCATGCCCACCCAAAATCCCTACAATCACGAAATAGATTAGTGAAGAGACTAGGAGGAGAGCAAAAACAATGGAAGTAAATATGTTTTCTTTCTTCTTCACTCTTTCAGGCCTTTATTTTCTTTAATAGCCAACAAGCAAAGATAAAAACCAAATTGCAGCTATCAGATTACACTTGATACTTGCAGATTATTATGGAAAGTAAAAAAATATAATAGGCCCTATTCTGTTTCTGGAGACAATGACAAAGCTTATATTGTGGCATTTATAGGAAAGCTTTTTCAATGCAAATAACTTAAAAGTACAAATGGAATTGAAATGTTTTACCATCACTCCTAAATTTGCTTTATAACCAAGAAGGTATCCAAGTGGAAGGCCGAAAATGTAATAACAACCCAAGTTTATATAAGCCACCAATGCTTGCCACCCACCACCAACGGCAACCCCTACAAAAATGATTCCATAGATGTTAAAAGGGCAGGAATCCGTGGCTTACTATAGAACATAGAAGTAGGAGAAGCCAAATAATATGATACCTGAAATCACAGGTTGAACATTGTTAAGAACCATGGTCACAGCAAGGAGGATTGCTAGGCTAGAGATAGCTTCTTGTGACTCTATACTGCTTGTAAATATGACAGCAAAATAGTCTTTAGTTATCAGGATAACAACCATGAAAAAGATCCCAATAAGGAGAGACTGAAAGACTGTCACATACACACAGTATTTGGCAGCTCTTAGATGCCCCAACCCGAGCTCATTGGAAACTTGGACACTGCCACCAGGAAAGAAGAAAATTAGCTATAGAGTAACAAAAATTTTTTAAAAAGAGAACGACAATTATGCAATAAAATAATGTATGTAAGAATGAAAACACAACAAGGATAGACCAAACCCAAACACATACTGTAGCAAGATGCATACAAACACACATATTCACACCAACAATTACTAAATGCAGTGAGCAACATAATTTGTCAACCTAGTGCATCAAAACAGGGCCACATTATGCCATATACAAAGCATTCTACAAGGTGCAAAGTTTCCGTAGAACCCAACACAGTATAAAGCTCTTTATACTACAGCAATTTCCATCTCAAGCAACTCTTGTAATCTATTTGCCAAAATTCTTTAAATTTTTTAATTGAATCTTAAATTCATGGAGTATGTTACAACAATACTTGATACACTGTCATAGTTTAAATCATAATTACTTATTTTTAGGTCACCCGTGCCTTAAGTGTCAGTTGCCATAAAATGCTGTGAAAAGAATTCAGATTATAGGTTATGTACCTTATAGCTGCATTTATTCCAATGAACAACATGGCTTCCCACCCATTGATATTCATGCTGAAAAATAAAATTTAATCAATAAGTAAAAAAGCAAAGGAAAATAAAGAAAATATGGAGGCAAACGAAAATAAAGAACAAAATGTTAAAAGTCATGAGAGGAAAATTTGAAATCATGAATTTTGTATCTACTTCAGTTAAATTTTTCTAGGTTGATATTGAATTATTGATTGAATAGACAATTGGATGAATACAGTCAATTTTATATGCCCTAATAAACATATATCATTATAAAAATCCATTATAATGTTAAGAGTCATGAGATGGACACTTATAGTAGTTCTTCATATTTTTAACCCTACCCTATAAAAAGAAAGAAAGAAAAAAAAAGTAGTTCTTCTTAGAGCATTCACATCAAAGATGTGAAAAATGCTAAAAACTCATCTTTAACATCTCATCCCAAAAAAAAAAAAAAAACACACCACAACAAAGCTGCTATACTCAAAATATTTAGCATCTCAACTACAATAGATTGCATTTATGATAGTCTACTATAGCTCAAATCTTATAAAAAATTATTTTTTTATTCCTTCTCTGATCTCTCTCACTATTCTCTTCTTTCTTTTTCTCTCACTGGTCTTACTTCTTCTCTCTTTTCTTCTTTCACCGACATCAACAACTGAAAAATCACGGTGGTAGTGATGGTGTTGAAGTTTTATGGTTTTATTTTTTTTCTTTTTTCTTCGGTGGTGGTGGTCTTGGTGGATTTTTTGGGTTTTTTTTTGTTTTTTTTTTTTGGTGGGGTTTGGAGGTAACTTGTGATTCTAATGGTGGTTGTTTTGGCTGGTGGTGTTGGTCTATTTTAATGGGTTTTGTGGTGGTTTGTTGATGACAGTGGTTGTTGTGGTGGTGGTTTTGTTTAGGGTTTTTTTGTCGTTGGTTGTGGCTGCCACAATGGTGGTGGTGGGGGCTAATGGTGGCTGTTTTGGGTTTTTTGCAATGGGTTGTGGCTACCACAATGGTGCCAGTAGTGGTGAACGTGGCTGGTGGCTGGCAAAAGTTCCAATTTGTGGGGTTTTGGTGGTTTTTTTTCTTTTTTTTTTCTTTTAGTAGTAGTGGCTAGTTGCAAAGGTTGGTGGTAGTGGATGTCGATTCTAGTCAGATTTACGATATGGGTTTGTTGCGTTATTGATTTTTTTGTTTTTGGCAGTTGTTTTTTTTAGGTTTTAATTGATTGGATTTACGGTGTGGGTTCTCTAATCGGATTTTTGGCAGTTGTTATGGCCGTAGTGGTGGTTGAGTGAGTTTTGTAACTAGTGGGTTATGGTGGGTGGTGGGTTTTTTTTTTTTTTTTTTTTTTTTTTTTTCTGGTGGTGGCTGGTGGTTGAGTGGATTTTGTGGCTAGTGGGTTGGGGTGGCTGGTTTTGTTTTTGTTTTAGGTGGTGGTGGTGGCTGGCAATGGTTAGTGGTGGGTGTGGCCGTGGGTTTGTTGGGTTGAGGGATGAAAAGAAAGATGAGATGTGAGTTTGGATTGCTTCAGGAGGAAAGAAACACATAAAAAGGAATATTTAAATGAAGTGGTAAAAAAAAATAAAAGTTTTGATGTTTGGTGTATTGTAAAGTGAGGTGTTAAATGCTATAAAGTGACCTTTTGAGATGCTACTAAAATTTTTCTAAAATTTTTAAAACCCTTGATAAGAATGCTCTTATCATATTAAAAATCAAGTTCATGACTCATGATGTACTGGCTCTTGATAGTAATTGAGAGTTATCAATTTAATTAGACCATGATTTTATGGCTTATGTCAATTTTAAAATATATACAAAATTAAGTTCAATTTTTTAAGTGATTGACCAACTGATATAAAATCCAAGAAAGTTAATATCATACCAGTACAAGGGAAATATACCGTACCAGTCATTAAATCGGTACCAGTACTCCTCCAAAACATACCCAAAAAATACCGGATTGTACCAACCTGTTTCGGTTGTACCGACCTATTTTGGGCCATACCGACTAGTATTGGCATTTCAGCCAGTACAATAAAAAATTTTAAAAAAAAAAATTAAAAAATTGAAAATTACGAAATTGACTCCCTTGTTAAAAAACACAACACCAAATCCTAATCACAATATAAGTACTCAAAACACATTGAAGTATTTATGGAGAGAAAAACTGAAAATTGGGCAAACTCTCTCGGCCTATAGCACAAATGATCCAATAACAAGAATAGATGCAATACAAATCACTTACAAAACCCTTCCAAACTAAGTAATGATTATGCACCTAAGCCTCTAGCTCCTGCTAACAACTAATTTCACGAATCTTTTCCCCTTATTAATCACTAGATCCACAATTCAAGCCACCAATCTCTAGACTAAGTCTCCTTGGCCACTCCAAAGCCTCTTGGAGATTTTGGAACTGGTTCAATGGTTCCCAAGCACCAAGCAACAAAAAAATTACTATAAAGGATTATATGTGTTTATTGGATTTAATCTTCTTTCACGGAATTTGACAATTAGAGAGGGAGAATGTAGAGAGATAAATGTCTCACTTGAAACTCAATCAAGCAAACTTGTCCGTGAAAATCAGAATATATCTTTGCTCAATTATTTTTTTAGTCAATCAACCCTCAATTATGACACCTATATGAACAAAAATTAATCCCTAAGATCATGAGAAGAAGACAAAGACTACTAAATCCTTGAGATAAAAATTATTGTAGCCTCCCTACCTTCACCCTTTCTATATTGACATATCTTTGAAAGGAGGTTCCATCCAAACACCTTGATTATCACTAGGTATTGGATTGGTGCTAGAAATGTTGGAAGCAATCACAAATCTTCATGTAGCCTTTAATGAACTTTCAATTATGTAGTGGTGACCCAACAAATTCAAAGGCCTAAGACGATATTTTTAAATGGGGCCTTTTTGTCATCACTTAAGTAATATTTAACTAGTATTTAATATCATAATTTTTTTTATAACAAAGATCTATTGTTTTTATTTTGTAATATGCTTCTTCTTTTTTTGGAAACACGCTAAAGGTATAACAAATTTTACTATAAAAATACTTATAAACGATGTAGCAATGATGTGATTAGTGACACTTCAAGAAGAAAATAAACAAGTATTGGAATGAATGATGCTAGGAATATGTTAAATTTTACAACATGAGTCTTACAAAGATGTGTCATCAATCACAAAAAGTAATTCAAAAGTACATTTAATAGGTTGTTGCCATACACAAATCATAATAATTGTTGTTGGATATATTTCAACCATTTACTTTTATGATAAAGCAAAAGGGACAGCATACAAATCTAAATATAAGCAATACAAATAGATGTGATAGGCAAAAACACTAAATAGATACTGTATATATAAGAAAAAATATGCAAGTAATTAAAAATTCACAGACCAAATGCGTGAAAGATTAATGATTCAGATCAATTCTTGTATTTAACACAATCTCTTTAAAGCAGATTTCGCCCCCCACACAATTTGTGGTGCTTTGAGACTCACAGACGTCTGCGTCCCAAGATAAAATAATCTACAGCACAGAGAAGAAGCACATGAGGTCTGTGCTCTGCGAACTACTCTTTGTCTCTCATTAACTCAAATGAATGCACAAAATATTTTTTTTCTCTGGAAGAGTTTCTCAGAAAGTTGTTTTTCATGAATGAGAGACTATGAAAATATATGTTACTGAACAGATACACTGTTTCAGAAATAATTGTTGTATACAGACTTATTGACTCAAAATATAAAATAATAAGGGTACGTTTGGTAGACTATAATAGACATTATAATGTAATAGTTATTCCTATGGTTTAGCTATGCAGTTGTTTGGTTATATTTTTATTACATGTAATTATCATTCCATATGAATCCCTATTCCTTAAAATGAGGAATAGACATTCCTTATTAAAAGTACTGAATCCCAATTCCCTTTCTAAACGTAATACACTCTGCTTAACAAAATTCCGAAAATTTCCAAAATCCCCCGCTACCCGTGTCTTCTCCAAACTTTCTTTCTCCTTGCTCTATTAACAAAAATCCCAAAATCCCCCACTATCCGTATTTTCTCCAAAATTCCTTCTCCTTGCTCTGTTAACAAAATTCCCAAAATCCCTCACTACCTGCATCTTCTCTAAAATTTTATCTCCTTCCTAAATTTTCCAACTCCTTCCTCTCTAAAATTTTATTTTCCCGCTACTTGAGATCTATTTATATGGGTATTTTCTTTCTCTCACCCTCAGTTGCTACTCCCTCTTCTTACAGAAATTTTTTTTCCTTCTTCCCTTAGGTCTGCGATTTCCACGGGTATTGTACCCTCTCTCAATTCTTTTCTCTATTGTTTTCTGCTACTAGAAATCTATTTGTATGGGTACTTCTTTTTTCTCACCCTCAGTTGCTGCTCTCTTATCTCAGGATTTTTTTTCTGCCCATAGATCTGCAATTTCTATAGGTACTGTCCTCTGTTTTTGTTATCCATATCTTTTTTTTTTTTTTTTTTGACATCATAGCAAATTTGCCATATTTGATATTTGTATAGCTGTGAGGTTCTATGAAACTGAGATTAGAAACAATGACCTTGATCAGCTAGCCAATCTAAAGCATATCAATGATATATATATATATATATATATATATATATATATATATATATATATATATATATATATTAACAAAATATTTTTATTCAATTGTGCATTTTGGCATTATATTTAGGAGTATTTATATATTAACGTGTCTAATATATAGCAAAATATAATCTGTGGGGATGACTTCAAATAATCAAAATTCAGAATTTCAAAATCAATTAATTAATATTAGGAGGCAGAGAATTGAAAGTTATCTATTGAAGTGTGGGTCTGTGTCAAAGTTATCTATTAAGTGTGAAAGTTATCTATTGAAGTGTGAACATTAGTCTCAAGGAATTTGGTGGTGGGTTACCCATGCATTTGGTATTGTGGTTATTCATATTTAATATATTATTTTAATTATCATCTTGTTCAATTATTTAAATTGTGTACAAATTTTATTAATGGTATTGTGAATTTGTTCAATGCTATTGTTTGTTGTTATGGCTTATTTGAGTTTAGCCACAAGGAATAGGATAAAGAAAAGGAAGTTGGTTTTGGTTGTGATGTTTTGGTTGGATATATTGCACATTGTTAGTATGCTTTTTCAATTATTATGCTTTATAGTAGAGTACCATGTTCGAAAAAGATCATTGAAAGCAACATATGGTCATGATTTTCATTCAAGGAGAGGGGAAATTCACCGTTTATGCTATGAGAGTGATGGAACTTGCATTTACCAACTTAGGATGAATAGAAATGCATTTACCAGGTTATGTGATATGCTTGAAACAATAGGTGGCTTAAAAGATACAAAACACATGTTAGTAGATGAACAAGTTGCCATGTTCCTACATACACTAGCTCATCATGCAAAAAATCGAGTAATAAAACACCATTTTAGACGCTTAGGAGAGACAGTGAGTAGATATTTCAATGATGTGTTACATGCTATCATACATTTACAAGGAGAGCTATTTAAGAAACCAGAGCCAGTTCCAAAAAATTCTTCAAATGAGAGATGGAAATGGTTTAAGGTATCCAACAACGAGGATTTTCTTTTCAAGTTATGAAGTAGAAATATTGAATAAATTTCTGATTGCAATTTTTTTTTTTTTTTTTGGTTATAACTACAGAATTGTTTAGGTGCATTAGATGGAACTTATATTAGGGTGAGAGTGCCTTTAGAAGACAAACCTAGGTATCGAAATCGTAAGGGGGAGATTGCCACAAATGTACTAGGAGTTTGCTCACAAGACATGCAATTTATTTATGTTTTTCCTGGTTGGGAAGGCTTTGTTGTTGATGGTAGAGTGCTTCGAAATGCAATAAGTAGGAGGAATGGATTGAGAGTTCCCCATTGTAAGAGAAATAGGTTGCCTACTAATTATATCATTATTTTTTAAATTTTTATACACCCATTATACTAAAGACAATACAATATATAGGTTATTACTATCTTGTTGATGCTGGCTATACAAATGGCGAGGGATTTCTTGCCCCATTTAGAGGACAACGATATCACTTAAACGATAGGAGAGATGGACAACAACCAAGAACCCCAGAAGAGTTCTTTAATATGAAACATTCATCAGCTAGGAATGTTATAGAGAGATGTTTTAGATTGCTTAAAATATGATGGGCTATTCTTAGGAGTCCTTCATTCTTCCCAATCAAGACACAAAATCGGATTATTATGGCATGTGGCCTTCTCCATAACTTCATAAGGAGAGTGATGCCTGTGGACCTAGTCGAAGAGGAACTGGACAATGATGAGCAGTTGACAGAAGGAATTAATGGTGATCCAATAACACATATTGAGATTTCAAATGAATGGAGTGCATGGAGGACCAATTTGGCAAATGAAATGTTTAATACATGGAGAACTAGGAGAGAAATATAGTTTAATAATATAAAATTTTGATTTGTGACTTTTTCATGTATTGTTTCCTTGAGTTAATAAATTTTTTTATTGCATTGGTGTTAAACTGGTTATTATGTGTGTCTAAACTTTTGCATATTATTTTATCATCTTGCCATTTTATTGTTAGTATTTGGAGAGATATGGAAACGACTGTACTTGATTCTCAAGATCCTTCTAAACAAAAGTGGACTCCTGCTGAAGATATAAAACTAGTGGAGGCTTTGGTAGAATATCACCATGAAAAAGAAGGTAACCCTGAAAATAAGTTTAAGCCCAGATATTTGAAAATCTTGGAAGGAAAGATTTCTACCAAATTACCTAATGCTGGGTTAAGAGCAAAACTACATATTGAGTCAAGATTGAGGACTTTGAAAAGAGAATTTCAAGTTATCCATGAAATGTTGACTGGGCCTAACACAAGTGGGTTTGGATGGGACATTATGAGGAAGTGTGTTACTATTGAAAATGATGAATGGGATGCATATGTGCAGGTAAAGTTCACCATCTTATAATTTTCATATTTTTGTTAATTGTTTTGTAGAGTCATAAGAGGGTAACTACTTGTAGAAAAAAATCATTTCCACACTATGAAGACCTTTGCATTGTGTATGCAAAAGACCATGCTATTGGTAAAGATTCTCAAGCAACTATAGATGTTGTTGAAGAACTAGAAGCAGAGAAAAATGATGACAAATTAGATGATATTCATGAAGACGTGGACTGCATGCAAATTCCCACCCCTGGCAGTAATGGGGAAGAATAGAATGCTCGCAAAAAGAAAAGAAGAATTCAAAGTGGTGAAGATAATATGGTAGAAGCAATGAAAGAAGTTACAATCATTCTTGTTGCTCAATTAAAGAATGCATCAGATAACCTTAACAAGGCAGTCATTGGAGTAGTCGCAGCTGAAAGCAGTTCCAAAATCAATGAGGAATTACTGAAACTACCTAGCCTTACAACTAAGGAGCGTCACAAGGCAACTAAATTGATTGCTTGTCAACATGAGCTAATAGATGTTTTCTTGAGCATGTTGGATGTTGAGAAGGAAGAATGGATGAAAGGCCTTATTAATGGTGACTTTTGAGTGGTTGACAAAGGTTGGAAAATTCAATTTGGATTTATGCTTCTTTTTTATCCCACCTAAACATAGGGCTCCTAAGAATTTTGGATGATTGTGGTGTTTTTTTTAGGTAAATAGGATGTTATGTTATTGAAATTTGATATAATTTGGGCATTTTAAAACTTTTCAATGGTTATTCAACCTTTAGTTTCATCTTTCATGTTCTTCGATTTCATTCATGTGCACCATACTTGTAATTTTGTTGTTAATGCTCTAGCTAAAAAAGCTAGGAACATAATGGGGTGTCAAGTCTGGTTTGAGGTCATGCTTGAAGGCATTGCACTATAGTTGACTTTGATGTTCACTTGGTGTTATTCAATATATTCCCAGGCTCATCTAAACTTTCTAAATGTTTAAATGCTTTTGGTCCAAGATAGCTCTAGTTATGTGTACCTAAGGCACTGCCATAACAGAGACAACTCCCCCATTAACCAAATATATATGGGAAAAAAGATGCCTATAATACTTCTAGATATGCTTTTGTCCCAGGATACTTCTAGTTCCTGTTAATCATTCATATATATATATATATATATATATATTAGGGAAAAAAGATAACTATAATATTGGGGCAGGGTCTAAGATTTAGTCTTTTTCTCCTAAGCTCCTAATAGAAACAAAGAAAGTACATTAATAAAAATGAATGAATGGGATTTCAAACTAAGATATTTAGTTGTTGGTAGTATTTAAAGTTGAAAGAATAATGAAATAGTGATAGTGTTTGTTGGGCAAATTTTACAGGTGTGAGACATGAGCATCACCATTGAAGATTTTATCAGTTTCTCACCCTTGGACACGTAGAGAAGCAAAACTTGTTTAAGAGAGAAGAAGACAAGTTAATTTTAATGCAATGAAATGAAAGTAACACTTTATTATTAAACCAAAAAAAAGATTTTCATTAGAAGTCTCCATTTAAGATTGGGTTTATTAAAGTAATCCTTATAAAAAAATGCATTTATTATAATAAGGGCATTTTAGGCAATTTGATTTAAAAAGCTTTCATTACATCATTTTAAGATGTTGTACCAAACATGTTGAATAAATTCAGGGTTCTATTACTATAGGGTTACCAAACAACTGAATGGCAACCTATCCCAGAGACTTTTATGTCATAGGCTTTAACCCCATTCCCCTCGATGAGCAATTTACTTGCTCTCTACTCAAACCTTTGGTTAATGGATCTGCTATATTCTCTTTCGACTTTATGAAGTCAATGGAAATAATTTCATTAGAGAGCAACTGTCTCACGGTATTATGTCTTCGATGTATATGTCGAGACCTACCATTGTACATATGATTTTGTGCCCTACCAATAGCTGATTTGTTATCACAATATATACAGATAGAGGGCACATGTTTCATCCACATTGGCATATGCTCCAAGAAATTACGAAGCCACTCTACTTCTTCTCCTGCTTTGTCCAATGCGATAAATTCTGATTCCATTGTGGACCTAGCAATGCATGTTTGTTTAGAAGACTTTCAAGATACCGCTACACCACCAAGTGTAAAGACATATCCACTCGTGGATTTGGTGTCTTTTGTGTCAGATATCCAATTAGCATCACTATACCCATCACTATACCCTTCTAGTATAGTTGAATACCGAGTGTAGTGCAACCCATAGTTTTAGGTGTATTTCAAATACCTCAAAACCCTAATTAATGCCTTCCAATGCTATTCACCTGGATTACTAGTGTATCTGCTCAACTTACTGACAGAATACGCTATGTCCAATCTTGCACAGTTCATTAGATGCATAAAACTACCTATTATTCTCCAATACTCCAACTGAGATATTCCTTACCCTTTATTCTTAGTTAGGTGTAAATTTACATCTACAGGTGTTCTCATTGGACTGTCATCATATTTCTTGAATTTCTCAAGAACTTTCTTAACATAATGTGATTGAGATAAGACAAGTCCATCAAATTTTCTAGAAATCTTCATTCCCAGTATCACATCTACAGCATCTAAATCTTTCATGTTGAACTTACTAGCCAACATTCTCTTGGTAGCTTTAATGATATCATTATTTCTACCTATAATGAGCATATCATCAACATAGAGACACACAATGACATAGCCATTTGCGGTATCTTTAATATACACACATTTGTCACACTCATTGATTCTAAACCCATTTGACATCATTGCATTGTCAAATTTCTCATGCCATTACTTTGGAGCTTGCTTTAATCCATAAAGAGATTTAACAAGCCTACACACTTTCTTTTCTTGACTAGGGACAATGAACCCCTCAGGTTGTTCCATATAAATCTCATCATTTAATTCATCATTTAAGAATGAAATTTTTACATCCATTTGATGTATTTCTAGGTTATGCAACGCTACAATAGCCATCAACATCCGAATGGATGTTATTCTTGAAACAAGCGAATAAGTGTCAAAAAAAATCCACGCCTTCCTTTTGTTTGTAAACCTTTACAAGTATTCTTGCCTTGTACTTGTCAATAGATCCATCAGCTTTTAGTTTCCTCTTGAATATCCATTTGTATCCTAGAGGTTTACAACCTGGTGGAAGATCCACTAGTTCCTATGTATGATTTTGTAAGATGGATTCAATCTCACTATTGACAGCTTCTTTCCAGAAAGGCACCTCAAGTGTAGAAATGGCTTCCTTGAAGCTTTAAGGTTCATCTTCTAACATATAAGTTAGAAAATTCGGACCAAACGATTTTGACATTTTAGCCCTCTTATTACGTCTAGGTTCAACCTCATTCCTCTCTTCCATCAACTCTTGATCATGAGAGGTACTAGACGTAGACTCAAAGTTTCTCTTATGAGAACTCGATTCTTGTGTGGATTTGTAAGGAAATATTTCTTCAAAAAATAAAGCATTCCTTGATTCAATAATAGTGTCTGCATTCATGTCAAGAATGTCATATTTATGAATTAGAAATCGATATGCACTGCTATTATAAGCATAACCAATGAAAACACAATCCACTAATTTTGATCCCATCTTTATCCTTTTAGGAGGAGGGACAACCACCTTTGCCAGACACCCCCACACCTTTAAGAATTGATAGGAAGGCATTTTACCTTTTCATAATTCATATGGCATCTTCTTGGTTTTCTTTCTAGGCAATTTATTAAGAATATAATTGGCAAAAAGAATAGCTTCCCCCCATAAATTCTGCGATAAACTGGAACTTAACAACATCGCATTCATCTTCAAGGTTCTATTTTTCCTTTCAGCAACTCCATTTTGCTGAGGTGAATAAGGTGATGTGGTTTGATGAACAATACCATGCTGTAAACAGAATTCACCAAAAGGTGATTCATATTCCTCACCTTTATCACTTCTTAGAACCTTAACCTTTTTGTTGAGTTGATTCTTAACCTCATTCTTATATTGAATGAATGCCTCAATTGCCTCATCCTTGCTCCTTAACAGGTACACATAACAGTATTTAGTGCAATCATCTATGAAAGTGATGAAATATTTCTTACCACCTCTAGTTTGTACAACTTTCATATCACATACATCACTATGTATTAATTCTAGAGGTTCAGTGCTTCTTTCAACTTACTTAAAAGATACCCTAGCCATCTTAGCTTCCACACAAATTTCACACTTATGATTAAAATCAATTTTAAATTTAGGCAATAAATTTAAATTTATCAATCTATCTAAAGTATAATAATTAACATGACCCAATTTACCATGCCAAACATTAGATAACTCAAGCATGTAAACTGAAGATGTACTCTTATTATTATCAATAGTAGGAAAAACAGTCATTACATTCATCTTAAACAAGTCATTACTCAAATATCCTTTGCCCACATACATTCCATTCTCAAAGAGTGAAAATTTATCAAACTCAAAAACCAGCTTGAAACTGTTCTTGCTCAACAATGAGCCAAATGCAAGGTTCTTTTGAATGTCTGACACATGTAATACATCCTTCAAAGTAAGATACTTACCTGTAATCATCTTTAGAACTGTAATCATCTTTAGAACAACCATTCCATTTCCTTCAATCTTAGAAGTTTACACATGAAATTTTTTTCTCCCTTACTCACAAGATTATACGTAGAAAACTTTTTTTTTTTTTTTTTTCTGATCATACAAGGCGAGTAGCCCCAATGTCTACTTACCATTCCTTTGTATTTCCTCTTACCAAGTTCACTTCAGAAATCATGTGGTAGAAAGGTTTATGTTGGTTTGATCCACAACAAGATTCACAACAATTTTGTTTGACATCTGTGTTCAACAAAATTCAAACAAATTAAATCTTCAAAACCAGCCAAGTTTAAGGAATAAATATAAATATTAACTTTCAAATGTTACTGTGCAAAATAGAAAGTCAAGCCTTTTTTTTAAAAAAAATCTAAAACCGAATTACAAGCACAGTACGAACACACTAAACAAAAGAATTTAAACAATGCCCAGTAATACACAGGTTCAAAAGAAACAAAATGCCCTAATATAATATAATATAAAGAAGATGGACAGTGTTGAAAAATCAATATCACCAGCAGTCTTTTTTTTTTTCCTTTTTCATTTTTTTTTTTTTTTGGGTTAAAAGGATAGCTTCGTAAATTAACTAGCCGACGTGGGCTGAGAGTTGGCTACAGTCAACTCTCAGCTTTTGAAAATCAGTATCACCAGCACTGTCAAACACATAATCAACTTTTGAAAATCACAAGTTAATTTTATAATATAAACAAGTAGATATTCACGCTAAACGATAAACACAAACTCATTTTTTATAAAGTTTTTTGTCCAGAGTGAAACAAATCGTCGATTATCAGTTGGCACACTGTTTTTCAAAAAACATAAAATTCCTCTCACCATAAATCACAAAAATAAATTATAAAAAAATCTGAGAAAAATCTGAAAATCTGCTTTAAGATGGTTAGATATATTTTAACCATTTACTTTTGTAATAAAGAAAAAAAGACAACATACAAATCTAAATATAAGCTACATAAATAGGTGTGATAGACAAAAACAATAAATAGATATTGTATATATAAGAAAAAATTGGTAAATAATTAAAAACTTACCGGTCAAATGCGTGAAGAAAGAATGATTCAAATCAAGTCTTGTGTTTGACACAATCTCTTTAAAGCAGTTTCGTCCCTCTGCTTTGAGACTCATGAACGTCTGTCTTCTAGGATAAAATGATCTACAGTACGGAGAAGAAGCACACAAGGTCCGTGTTTTGTGAATTACTCTATGTCTCTTCCTCTCTCTTTGACTTAAATAAATGCACAAAATATTTTCTCTCTGGGAGAGTTTCTCAAAAAATAGTTTTTCATAAATGATGGACTATGACTATGAAAATATACATTACTGAACAGACATATTGTTTCAAAAATTACCACTATATATAGACTTGCTTACTCAAAAAATAAAATATTATTATTAATTGAATAAGTTGGCCCAGTCCACACATGCCTAAGGCCGAACCCAATATCCAACCAAAAACTTATATTCTTTATCATTTCCTATATGGGACTCAAGGATTTTCACCACTTTAATATCATGTTTAAGTGGACATATTAAGAGTCAATTTCTTATTCACTCCATAATATTTATCTAACAATTGTCACATCAATTTGTAAAGGCTTTGAACTAAAAATTTTAGTATTTTTAGTATTTTCCTATCTGAATTATTTATTGTGATTACTGACACATATATTATGTACAACTTATATATTTAAAGTTGTATTATCTCTAATATTACTCAATTCTTGAAAACTTTTTAAAAATAGAAAAAAAATGTAAACCAATTTTTTTTCCTAGATCTCCAAAAAAAATATTTTTTCAAAAAATATATTAATTTTTGCGCCAAAAAGATATATTAATATTCTTTCATAACAAATTTTGTCATTTAGGATTTTAAGTGGTGGGTAAAAAAATAATATAAATAGTAGTTTCAAATTAGAACTAGTACTAACTTACTATTTAGAATTTATTATAAAAATATTGTGAAAATTCGGTGAATATAGGATTTTTTTTTTTTCTCTTTTTAAAGAAAATTTAGTGAGGAAGATAATTTTAATGGCAAGAAAATTTGGAAAGTGGCTCTTTTTAGCTCGTGGTTGGACCGGAGGGCGCGCTGCCTTATACTGACATCATGAAAAAATATTAAAAATTGGCATCTAGATGAGAAAGTGGGTACATGTGGCACCCATGAGCCAAATTCAATGATTTCAGTGACAATTAAAAATTATGAAATTATTTGACATTTTACATGGATCTGCTTGTATTAGCTTGCCAATTTGTCTCTGAAGATTTAATGAAAGACTTACCGATATAATTAATGGTGCATGGTTAAATACATTTGTTCTTTGAAAGCCTTCTATTCAAATCATGGCACGAGAAATGCTTGTTGGGTTTTATTTGTGGATTCAAAATATAGCTTAACACAATCTTTCAGTTTAATTTTTCATGATCGGACAAGTTTAATCTTTCAGTTTGATTTTTCATTTTGCACATATGGCATATGCAACTCATCCCAAGTGAATGCTCAGACCGACACAACATGTGATAAACTGTTCTTTATATTATCTTGTCTTGTCAGCAATAACTTTAATATTTTTGACCTCATCCACATTAAGAAGTAGGCAGGTAGCAGCCTCGATCTACCTTTAAAAAAGTGTACGCCACTTACAATAATGTACATCGATCCAAAATCTAGCCGCCCCTCCTCTATATAAACCCACCAATACTGTGCCAAATGATCCAAGCACAGGCATAATACAAAGCCATTCAGCTACATAGATTATAAAAAAAAATATGTGGTCCTTGGCCAATCTCCAGTTGTCCATACAATTCCTCCTCCTCACTCTCTTCTTCATCTCCTCTCATGCAGCCATCTTTGAAATCCGCAATCAGTGCCCTTACACTGTTTGGGCAGCAGCAAGCCCAGGAGGTGGTCGCCGCCTAGATCGCGGCCAAAGTTGGACCCTCAATGTGGCCGCTGGCACTGCCATGGCACGTATTTGGGGTAGGACAAATTGTAACTTTGATGGTAGCGGTCGTGGCCATTGCCAAACTGGGGATTGTGGTAATGTCCTAGAGTGTAAAGGCTGGGGTGTCCCTCCTAACACCTTAGCTGAATATGCACTTAACCAATTTGGTAACAAGGATTTCATTGACATTTCTCTAGTTGATGGGTTCAATATTCCAATGGACTTTAGCCCAACTAGTGGTGGGTGTCGTGGAATTAGGTGCACAGCTGATATCAATGGACAGTGTCCCAATGAGTTGAGGACCCCAGGTGGGTGCAATAACCCATGTACAGTTTTCAAGACCAATGAGTATTGTTGTACTAATGGGTATGGTAGCTGTGGACCCACCAATTTCTCAAGGTTCTTCAAGGATAGGTGCAAAGATGCTTATAGTTACCCTCAGGATGATCCTTCAAGCACATTTACATGCCCTGGTGGGACTAATTATAGGGTTGTGTTTTGCCCAACAGGGTCACCCCGTTTCCCTCTAGAGATGGCAGGAAGTATGAGTGACGAGTAGTTAAAAGAGTCTTTTTTGGGTTTTTGAGGGTTTGAGAGTTTGATAAAAATAAGGCCTCGATCAGTATGTATTACTATTTCCTTTTCTCTTTGTTTTGTTTCTGCTCAGCTGTATAACCAAAACCTTAATTAAAATAAAGATGTGTTTTATCTATATGTGTTTTCAATGATGAATATATACTTTAATTATCTTTCCCCAGTTAAATCAACTAATCAAAGTCATTAATGTGTGTTATACAAATGCTTTGAAGATGTAATAAAAAGATGGAACATTTTGCATATATTTTTTGGGATGGAATTGGATGAGCATTTTGTTTACTTTGATTTCTCAGACTTGCAGTTATTTAGATGATAACTTTCCACGGGTGAGCTTATACGTATGTGTGCGCGCTGTGTGTACACGCTTCCATGCTATTTTGCAAAATTTTCTTGTATTCACATTAGGTTGCTCTCGCATGTATAACTTGAAGGATGTGAAAAATTAAAAAATTATAGTAAATTTAAAAATATCGCACTCACATCATTTTTGGTTGATGCTAAAAATTTTGAAATGAAACCAACAGTCTCAAGTATCAATCTCTCTCGTTGAAAAAAAAAAAAAGACTTTTCCTTTGTTATTTTGCAATTACAAGTAAAAATTGTCCTCGCACGTGCAATTACAGTATTACATTCAAGTCGACTATTGCAATACCTACTTCAAAATCTCTCTCAAATGCCCCTGCCCTCATTGCGTTACTCTTAAGTGGGCTCATCATGGTTGACCATTATTTTGTGCCCATACCATTAAATAAATAAAAATCAATTGCTCATGATAAAAAGATAAAGTTAACGACGAATATTCTTAGGTGCCGATTTTTCACCAAACCTTTTGAATTATTATCATAGTGTGTAAGGACCCGCCCTATCAAAGGAGACATACTTTCAGGGTCAATTATTTTGATGCAATGAATTAAGATTGTTATTCCCTCTTGAAGAGGACAATGTTGAAAGGGAGAGGCAATTCTATCCTCAAAAATGAAGACAAGCTTCATATAAAATTTAATTATCATGATCATACCCATGAATGTACCACATGTAGACATACAAATTGTTCTGCCTTTCTTGTTTAATTTTCATATCAAAATGTGTAGCGAAAAAACTCATGGAAGTCAATCATTATCTCATATATACATATTTACAATTTCATATGATTGTGGAATCTACACATCAAAAGGATAAAATTATATATATTTTATGTATGAGATATTTGCTTAATGGACGTCACAACTCTCCAGTCCTACATTATTATCAGGGATGAACACAGGTGGGGACCGGGTCCCCTTGGCCCAAATTTTTTTTTTTATTAGTAGGTATATTTTCAAAAAAAAAATTAATAATAGTAATAATAACTCCCCCACACCCCACCCCCCCCCCCCCCCCCTCTCACTTAGGATCTTGGCCCCCCTCCAAAATTTTCAGCCCTATTACCAGCCGACCAACCCAATGTAAATCAACCAAAAAAAAAAAAAAGGTAAATACAGAAATTCAGTCCAAACTCCAAACGCAATAGACCCCCTCCAAAATTTTCAACCCCATTAGCCGGCCAGCCCAATGTAAATCAACCAAAAAAAAACCTCCAAAATTTTGAGCCACAGTTGACAATACCTAGCTGGCCAGCCCAACGTAAATCATTTTTTTTTTTTTTAAGTAAATACAAAAATTCAGTCCAAACTCCTAACAGAGAACGCACAGAAAAAGAAAAAGAAAAACTGAGAAGGAAGAGCAAGACTGCAAGACTGAAAGATTTTTTTTTCCACTTATCTCCCCCTCCCCCACCCCCCGGCGCCTGAATTCCTGGGTCCGTCCCTAATTATTATATAGATGCTTATATTACCTTCCACTTCTAAAAGTTGGCATCTGATGGACCAAAAAAAAAAAAATGGAAAGAAAGAAAGAAAGATTGATTTTAAGTTTGTTTAACAAAATTGTTAGGACATATGTGATTCAATGTTAAGAACATATATCAACATTTTATGTAATTGGCTAATTCTTTGACAAAAAACATTTTACTTGTAATTTGGTAGATCTAAGATGTGTTTAATGCTTCAAGAAATAAGATTTCAAGTTCAAGTATTAAAGCCATGCAAGTCTGTCCAAGAACCAAATTAGAAAGTGCCGTTCATTAAACCTCGACAACTAGTATCTATCGAGGTTTAAAAAGCTATGAAACCTATGCCTTGATAACTAGCTTGATAGATGGCTATCTATCGAGATTTATGAAACTCAGTTTTTTAGGACTTTTTTTCATCCAATCTGTGAGTATGTGTTTGGACTTTCTTTTCTCACAACCTAAATATATATAAGGATTATTTTAAGGTTCAAAATAGGTTATGCACAGTTGCACAAGAGCACAATTGCACAAGTGTGAAGAAGAGTGTAATCGGAAACCTAGTTTGCCCTAGTTCTTCATTCTCTTCAAGAAGCTGTTGTGTTTTGTACATCATAGGGTTTTGGGACCAAGCAACTTCATGATCCTCATTGGGTGATGAACAGAAGAACTTTGCAGCCAACATCCTTCTCTAGTTGTTGATCAAGTCGCATACTGGGATCCGCGCAATTGGTTAGTCACGTACTGGGAGCTGTGCATTGAAATGAGAAATTGTCACTATAAAAAAAGTTTAATTGAGTATTGGGGTAATGGTTCAACTGTAGGTTGGTATAAGGTATTGGGATTTCTTTACTTGTAACCGCTTGTTTTGATAATAGTGGATTCTCGAGAGTGGTGACCTTAAAATTACCTAGTGGAGTTTTTGCCGTGTAGATTTTCCCCACTCGTAAACAAATCACCATGTCAATTTAATTTCCGCTGCATACTTAGTTTATTTGGTAATTTGTTTGTGCTACCATGTAAATTGCATGTTAATTTGATTAATTAATAAATTTGGCTAATTATTCAATTAATTTATCACAATGGGTCAATACGTTTTTGGCCTATCAAAAACATTATAATTTTCTAAATGTTATAAATTGTATGACATGTTTTCACCATGTCTGTATACTAAAAGTACATTAAAATTATTAATATATATAATTTTAAGTGAATTTCTTTGTTAAAGTCTCGTAATGCTGTTATACTGCTCCAATTATAATTTTATTACCGAAGGTTACTAAAATATCAAAGAGATCAGATTCATTAATTTTTTAAATAGTTTTAATCATTCATTATATTTTTTGTTGTAATAATAAAAATTTAGCAATGCACATTGTGCAAATTGTGCTTGTACTATGAGCATCAAGGTAAGTGATATAAAATGGGTTCTAATTCGTTCAATTAGTAAAGTCTTTTATAGTTAAGTAAGAGATTTGAAATTCAATTTTGTCTATACCAAAAAGCTAATTGATACATTGATTTGATGATAAATAGCAACCACCAGAAGCGTATGTCATAGATTAAGAAACAAAAAGGAAGAAGGGGTAATTGATATATATTGTAAGGTGTGCTTTCGTCATGTGGAATTGTCACAACCTAAGAAATTAATGCACTAGCTATATATATATATCTTAAAATGACTAATAAAGTTGTAATCATGACTCTTCATAATTAGTTATATAACCAAGATCCACCTAGTAAACACCTTATTTGAGACATAGCACATGCCCACACAATACACATTTATATAAATCCATTCCAATCAAATCAACACAATCTAGGGTATACAATCTCCTCCATTTAATTTTCCAATATCTTCATCAAGATCCACGTTGTTTTGCAATATCCCCAAGTCAAATAGTGTTACTATGTTGGCTTTGATACTGACATTATTGTCACGACTTGAAGAAAACACTAGCTAAATTTATGCTAACTACGTTTGCACTAAATTCTAAAAGGACTAATCAAGTTAAGCTATAAGCTATAGGCTATAGGACTAGTCAATTCCAACCTTGGGTGAGAATGTTATGAATTTAATTGGGGGAGCGTAAAAGAGTGTGTTTGTGTGGTCTTCTATTAAGTTCCACATCGGATGTTTACTGAGTAAATCTTGATAAGATAAGTGATTATGAAGATCCTTAATTGTAATTAAACAAGTTGTTTTGGGGTATAACTAGCATAGATACATCTAACACTCTTTCTTGTGTCGTGGGTGTTATAAGTATATTAAAATCATTAACAACTCTAAGTGAAGCTCTACTACCAATTAAATAAAAAAATAAAATAAAAAATTGAAACAATTATTTATCTTAAAACTTAATTACTTAAAGTATTTAGTGGAAGTTCCAATATTTTATTTAAATTTAAATTTGAATAATAATTATATTATAATTTTTCTTTTTGATAAATATTTAGTCTTACACGATATTTTACCCTACCATTTAATTTTAAAATAATAATCATTTTTATTATTTTTAATCTTAGTTATATTACTAAAATATTTTCATTAATTTACGTTATGATTTTTTGTTTAATCTATGTACAGCACGGTTATTGCGTTAGTTTTCTACAGGATGACAATTCATTGGGTTGAGGGCTTTGGTAATGAGTCTGACGACTGCTTTAGAGCTTAGAGCTTTTGTAGCTCATCAAGGTTTGAGGCCTGCTTCGGAGATGGGCTTTATGAGTGCCCTCTTCATTCCTATTTCTATAATTTTTTCATCCTCGCCCAAAAATGAAAACCCCAATCTGCTCTCAAGCCCATTTCCGTATGAAGATTCCCTCCTTTGTAGCCTTGCTGTCTTGTTCTAAGAAAATCCATCTCACCAAAAGTTAACAAGTAACAAATTATAGAAATTTTTGTTAACAGAACATTATTATTTCAAAATGATGAATATAATAATTTTCAAGTACAAATACGAGATCTTGTAGGGGAAGGGCCAAAATTCAAGTTTTTAGATACACAAACACACTTAAATTAGGTTAGAGTAAGATTTTTATTTCAAAAAAAGAAAAAGAAAAAAAGATCAGGTGTGGAGTTTTTTGAACAAGCAAGATTGAGTATCCATCATTGCAAAAAAATTCTTTCAAATCCTCCCTAATTAAATTTTTATTTGAGTAATCGTAATCAATACTACCCACACAATAATTTTCATATTTACAAAACTAAAATACTCCTAGTCCCAGGTAAACTCAAAATTGGATTAAAGTCCTGCATAATTTTTTGTTTTGGAAAACTCAACAGTAGCAACTATAGAAATTTTTTTAGAGTAGTCACAGTGTATCTTTTAATACCATTTTTTAAGGAAAAATGAAATCATATATTATTTTTAAGTAATGGTTTGAACGAGTTACAAACTTGAATAATTAGGAATTTTTATTTATTTTTGTTTATGAATAGGCTTTTTGTTGAATAATTTTTCACTTCTTGTTGTTTGAATTATTTTTGTTGTTATTGGCTAATTTTATTGTTGTTATTTATGGCCTTTTTTTAAGGGGTTAAAAATTATGTTTGAGAGGTCATAATTATTTTTGGAGAATTGTTCAAATTAAACTCAGTAACAACTTACCACATACGATTTGTTGTGAAATTATTGTAAAAATATTGAAATGTAACATTACTCTTATTTTTATTGAACCAAAATTATCATAATCTTCAAGTTAGGGTGTTCAATAATTTTTTTAGAGTGGTTACAATATATTTTTCATATATATATATATATGGAGACAATCACAAAAGTTCCAAAATCTTGTCTATAACCTTCTCTTTTTAATTTTGATAAAATTCAAATTCACTCACTTTAATTTAAGTTTTAAAAAAAAGATACGATAAGCGGACTACTGCATTAGTTACAAAGATACGTTAGTGGGGGAGATCCCAGGTGCATATGAGCATGCTTTCAAGTTTAATATAGCAAGAGAAGCTGAGGAAGAGTCAGAGCTTGATCTAGAGCCCTTTATTGAAGGTATGGTTGATGTAAACCTGTCTAAAGAGACTTTTAAGTGCATTAGAGAGCCATGGTCTAAGGCGTTGATTGTAAATGTCTTTGGTAGGACTGTAGGCTTTAACTACCTTTCTTTTAAAATCAACGCCTTGTGGAAACATGGGGCAAAATTGGACTGTGTGGATTTGGGGAGGGATTTTTTCTTGATAAGATTCAACTGTAGTGATGATTTTGATAAGGTGTTGAAAGGGGGTCCTTGGTTTATTGGGGGACATTTTCTTGCCATCAAACCATGGAACCATACTTTAAAGCTTTTGAAGCTACGCTATCCTCTATAGTAGTTTGGGTCAGTTCCCTGAACTCCCCATATAGTTCTATGACAAATCGGTCCTTAAAGAAATTTGTAGTGCCATTGGTCCTTTGTTGTGCATAAACTCTTACACTGCTTTAGGGTCAAGGGGAAGTTATGCCAAGCTATGTGTACAGGTGGATTTAGAAAAGCCTCTCATCAACATGGTTAGAATTGGTAAGTGTAGGCAGCCAATGTTGTATGAGGGCATTTTTGCTTTATGTTTCAGCTATGGTCATCTTGGTCATACTCAGGACAAATGTTGCTATAATATTAAACAAGGTGAGAAGCATGGTAAGGGCGGGGAAGCTTCCAAAGTCCAGGAAGCTAGTCAAGATGCCCAATCAAGTCCTAACTATAGGCCCTGGATGCTGGTCACGAGGAAACGAAATTCTATCCGTAATGGACGAGGCATTACATCAATTAAGAGTAACTTAGGTTCAGAAGGGCAGAAGGGGAAATACAAGTTTCAAGGAGTGGAGGATGATGTGACATCCAAATCTTCCTTTGAGGCTTTAGAAGAAATTTTGCCTGGCCCGGCACATGAGGAAATGACTAGTCAGGCACAGGAAAATAGCGTAGTTAATGTGGAACATGACATGCTGAACTCCCAAGCGTGCCAAGTGGATTCTTTGCTAGATACACAAACCAAACATATGGAGGTGCTTCAAAAAGGGTACGTCAGAGCTCTAAATCACAAACACTGAAGAATCTTAGGATTAAAAGCCCCAAAAACTTGAAGCGCCAAGCTACGTCTTTAGGAAACAAAAATCTGAACAATTAATCTTCATATTCCTTAGTAAGTGCCCAAGCTGAGTCAAATGGAAGCAAACTTCCTAGGATTGATGCCTCTTCCTCAATCAAGATGGGCAATTTGGCACAAGAACAGGGTAATGGTTATCTCTGACGAAATGATAGCTCAGATAAGAGTTGCACTGATGGAGACGCCGGGTTGGTTCGATCCAACGTAATGCAATGCCTAGAAGCACATTTTTCCCATAACCCCCACCAGTATCAGAATAGGGGATCTTGCTCTGGAGCACCCGGCATGGGCTCAAACACCGAATCCTTGGTGGAGATTCATCACCAACACACCACTAATATCTTGGGAGGAGGCAGAGATTTTAAACAGGCAGAGGAGACCATCAATCATGCCTCACTTCAATGAATCAGGATGGATCATTCAAAAGAGGAAGATTGTGGATTTCAGAGGGTCGATTTCAGCTCACATGGGGAATCATCCTATGTTGAAACTGATTCGGATTCTGGTCCTAGTCAAGAGGTTCAATATATTGATATGTTGTAGAGAGGATACAATGGGGATCCTCAAGTACATGATGATATGGAAACCGAAGTGGAATTCATCCAAGGACCTCCTGAGGAGGCTTAGGTAGACCATGGTGGATGCTGCATTGTTGAATCCTAATCCAGTTGAAGTTCCTCTGGGTCAATTTGTTCAAATGAATATCTTAATGTGGAATTGCAAGGGTGCCTTAAACCCCGATTTCAAAAGGCGTATTTATGAAATGGCTATGAATCACAATCCAGCAATTATGGTGATTACGGAAACTAAAGTGGGTGGGGATAGAACTGAGAGGATCATAGTAGACCTTCCTTTTGATGGTTTTATCATAATGGAGACTATTGGCTATGTTGGAGGTCTTTGGGTGCTCTGAAAAAAGGATGAAGCAGATATAGATCCTGTTGTAGTCACGGAGCAGGAAATTCATGCCACTGTCAAGGTATTTGATTCTAACCTTACTTGGTTTATTTCGGCTATTTATGCTAGTCCTCAGTGGGCGGAAAGGAGATTGGTTTGGTATAATTTTTCGAAAATTGCTAAACTCCACAACCACCCCTAGTTGATGATTGGTAATTTTAACGAAATTCAGAGCAATGAGGATAAGTTTGGAGGGAACCAAATAAATTTAAACAGGGCACTGGAGTTTAAGGAATGCATAGATAATTGTAATTTTTTGGATTTGGGCTTTGCTGGCCTAAAGTATACCTGGACCAACAAAAGACCTGTTACAAGCCTTATCCTTGAAAGGTTAGATAGATGTTTTGCCAACCCCAGCTGGATAATGTTATACCTTGAAGCTAATGTTACTCATCTTCCAAGGACTTTCTTGGACCATTGTCTTGTTATAATTGAGCTTATGGGAAGCAAAACTTGTGTTACCAATAAACCTTTCCGTTTCCACACCATGTGGTTACTACATCCCCAATTTCCTAATGTGGTTGAGGATCTCTCCCCTCAGCTATCTCTGATTTTACAACTAGAGTGAAGAAGTGGAATTATGAAGTCTTTGGAAATCTGTTTGCAAGGAAAAGGAGGGTGTTTCCTAGGTTGAATGGAGTTCAAAAAGCTTTAGCTTGCTACCCAGTGACTCTCTTCTAAGGTTGAAGAATATTTTGATTGAGGAGCATGCCATGATCAGGCTTCAAGAAGAGGAATTTTGGGCTTGGAGTTTAGGTTGAATGCAGCTACTGTTGGAGATCGAAACACCTCTTATTTCCACATTATGACTGTGGTTAGGAGGCAGAGGAATAAAATTAGATGTATTATGGATAGAACTGGTGAGTGGATTTATGATGAGGCTAAGATCAAGGATCATATACAGGACAGGTTCTCCAAACTATATACTTCTGAGATGTGCATGGTTAGCATTAAGTCACTTGTTGCTAACTTTTCTTGCTATATGCTTTCTGAGGAGGAAAGCAGATGGATGGGTAGAGAGGTGGATGATGAGGAGATCAAGACTACCTTGTGGTCTCTAAAACCTTTTAAGGCCCCTGGACCTGATGGTATACATGCTGGATTCTTTCAATATTTTCAGCATGATGTTCAAGCCTTAATTTGTCAAGAAGTTAAAAAGGCTTTCACCCTTGTTTTTATTCCAAGGTTTTTGAACACTACCTTCATCACTCTCATTCCTAAGTGTAAAAACCCTCGAATCTTTTCTTGCTATATACTTTTTGAGGAGAAAAGCAGATGGATGGGTAGAGAGGTGGATGATGAGGAGATCAGGACTGCCTTGTGGTCTCTAAAACCTTTTAAGGCCCCTGGACCTGATGGTATACATGCTGGATTCTTCCAGTATTTTTGGCATGGTGTGCAAGCCTTAATTTGTAAAGAAGTTAAAAAGGCTTTCACCCTTGTTTCTATCCCAAAGTTTTTGAACACTACCTTCATCACTCTCATTCCGAAGTGTAAAAACCCCCGAATCTTTGGCCAACTACAGGCCTATCAACTTATGCAATTCAGTGTACAAAATCATTTCAAAGGTGTTAGTTGCCAGGATTAGACCTTTTTTCACTAACCTTATCTCCCCAATTCAAACTACGTTTGTTCCAGGGAGAAGAGGGGTTGATAATGTGGTGATTGCCCAAGAGTTAATCTATACAATGGACAAAATGAAAGGGAGGGAAGGTTATATGGCAGTAAAGGTTGACCTAGAAAAAGCTTATGATAGATTGGAATGGAGTTTTATTCACAAAATTCTCCAAGCTTTCCGGTTTCCTCATAATCTATTGAAGGTAATCATGAGTTGTATCTCAACCTCGTCCATATCGGTTTTGGTGAATGGATGTGCTCTTGATTCTTTCAATCCTTCAAGAGGCATAAGGCAAGGAGATCCTTTGTCGCTGTATTTGTTTATCATGTGCATAGAGTATTTAGGGTATCTTATTGAAGAAAAGTGCTCTAAAGGTTTATGGTTTCCTCTTAAGGCTTCACATGGGAATATTAAAATTTCCCATCTTTTTTTCGCAGATGACCTTATTCTCTTTGCTAAGGTAACTAATGAGGTTTGTGAAGCTATTTCGGATGTGTTACGGACATTTTGTTTGGAGTCCGGTCAGAAAATTAGTTGTGCAAAGTCTATAATTTTTTTCTCCCCAAATGTTGGAGTTGATTTGAAGGAAAAAGTGTGTGAAAGGTTAGGAATGCTTGAAACCAGCAACTTTAGGAAGTACTTGGGGTTCCCTCTCAAACATAAAGGAGCTCCGATGAGGCAATTTAATTTCGTGGCTGACCAGGTTATGAATAAGCTTGCTGGATGGAAGGCTAATTTTCTATCCTTTGCTGGAAGAGTTGTATAGGTGACGTCTGTAATGTCAGCTATCCCGACCTACATTATGCAAGGAGTTGCTTTTCCAATTCACTTGTGTGACAAGTTGGATAAAATAAACAGAGATTTTCTGTGGGGTTCTACCTATGAGAAGTGTAGAATTCTTCTAGTGGGGTGGGAAAAAGTCATAAAACCCAAGGAAAAGCGTGGTTTAGGGATTCAGGTAGCAAAAGCAAAGAATATAGCACTGCTGGCTAAGCTGAATTGACGGATGTATCACGAAAGGAGGCATTATGGGCAAGGGTGCTTCTAAATAAATATTGTTCCAATGCTAGAAGGAACTCCAATAATCCGGATGCTCTCCCCTCCTCTTCAAATTGGAATGCTATAAAGGTTGGTTTCCCTGTCTTTTCTAAAGGTATGTGGTGAAGGATTGTGAATGATTCTAGTAAAAATGTATGGAGGGATTGCTGGATTAAAGGGCAGTCCTTGAGGGACCTAATTGAGGGCTCATTAACAAGGGAGGATATGAATCTCACTATAGCAAACTTTCAGGATAATAACGAATGGAAGTGGGAGAGCTTGTCATTTGTTTTGCCTTTTTCCATTAAAGACAAATGATGGGTCCAGCCAAACCCCCGGTATCGTCCAGAGTCATAACTGAGGACGATTGACACCTTGGGATCGTCATCTCAATAATGGTCGTCGGTCCAAGACGAGCAGTATCACCCCCGTCCATCTCGGGGCCGTTACAGAACATTTACTCCCCTTTCTGCCGTTGAAAGAACAACTCACCATTAGCCCATCGCCAAAACGTTACAAAGAGGGAATGAATATCACCTTTAATGTTCCAACGGATAAAGAGAAGAACGCCTGCACACACACAGACATGTATATATAAACGGGAGCCCCGGAAGAAAGAAAAAGGTAAGAAAACACACACAGATACACTCTACACCTACCAAGCATAGTTTTTTTAAGCTATTCATTCTAACTTTGGCATCGGAGGCTCTGTGGCAGGCGCCACACCGGTGCAACATAGCCCCTTTTTGTCTATTCTCAAGATCAGGACACAGGAGGACGATTTCATTCTAGATGATCTTATTCGACTGACGATCTGAACATCATCAACAAAATTTGAGACATCCTTGTTCAAGAGCTTGGAAATGGGGAGGACGTATTGATGTGGAAATTCACGAAAGATGGAGAATTTTCAACAAACTCGGCTTATATTCATATAAAGACTGAAATTGGGGAAGTTAACAGATTTAAGGGTGCATGGATATGGAAATTAGATACTCTCCCAAAGATAATTAGCTTCCTTTGGCTGTGTATGCACAATAGTGTACGTGTGAGAGAGGTTCTGGTAGGCAGGGGCATTAATTGCAACATTCTTTGTCCTATCTGTAAGAATCAAGATGAAACTTTAGTGCATTTGTTGAGGGATTGCTTGTTTGCTCATTAGTTTTGGTCGAAGATTCGGGCTCCCCATATCATCCCACCTTTGCATAATCAAAGTCTGTGTGACTGGCTATACGAGAACTGTCACAGTAAACGGATTCACCACAGTAACATTCCTTGGTGTATCATTTTCCCATTTGCTATTTGGAATCTTTGGAAGCATCGCAATAGAGTGGTATTTGATAATGCCCCTCTTAATCTTCAGCTACACAACTATTGCCTAAGTCAGGTAGTGGAATTTTTCTTTTTTGTTAGAAATATGAGGAGAGTTAAACAAAGAGTCATAATCCAGGTGAAATGGTCTAAGCCTCCTGGGGGGTGGTTCAAGCTCAATTCGGATGGGGCTTCTTGTGGGAATCCAGGCAAGGCGGGGGGTGGTGGTCTTATTAGAGATTGTAATGGTAAATGGGTTAAAGGATTTTCGAGGTCTATTGGTTTTGCTATTAGTTTTACTGCTGAATTTTGGGCTTTGAAGGATGGTTTGAAGCTTGCCTTGAGTGCTGGAATCCAGAGTTTGGTTGTGGAGTTAGATGCGAAAGTGGTGGCTGATCTTTTAACCATCAACGGTGTCACTAACAGATCATATTCTCCGTGCTTACTGAGAAGATTTCTTCAGGTCCAAGTGGTTCATGTGTATAGGGAGGGCAACCGGTGCGCGGATGTGCTTGCAAGATGGGACAACAACATGAATGAAGATTTTGCCGTGTTTGATTCCCTACCAAGTCCTGAGATTTTGTGATTTGTTAACATAGACATCACTGGCATGTATATTGATAGAATAACTGAATCTAGACCAAGATGGGTTATTGTTGCTGTTGCTGTTGTTGATGAAAATGGGAAGGGGATAATATATTATTTTAATTTGTAGTAAATATTATTTTAATGTATATAATTGGATTATAAAACATCTGATAAATGGGATATTGTAAAATGATGTGGTAAAATAATAAAGTAGGTCTTTGGTGTTGTAAAATGACATTTTTTTTGCAACATTTGTTGTGGATGCTCTTAGTGTGGGATAGTCTCTTTATTGTATTTCCCCTTAACCAAAAAAATAAAATAAAAATTAAAAATTTTAAAAAATTTAAAAAGAAAAAAGGAAGAAGAAGTGGTTGACCATACGTGACCCACGTGGACAACATAGCTCATTCAATTCAGTTGTCGATTACAACAAATCCTGCGCTTGTGGCTCCCACAATCTAAACACATGCTCATCCCCACCGTCCATCGTTTTTCAACTTTAACGCGAATGAAAGAAACCGCGTCCTAATTCCTCGGCTATGAACCCGGGGCCTTGTCCGATCCGGTTTAACTCGGACCGTTTTGCTGCGCACATGTACATAAATACCATTATTTGTCAATTTTTTTTTTTAAAATTTTTTGTTCGTGTTCCTCGTAAAACTAAAAGGTTCCCAGAAAGAAAACGATCGAGAAAGAGATCCAAGAATTATTCCTCAAATCTTTTGATCTCTTTTCTGTTTTTGGAATCTGTCCCTTTCGATTTCCAAAAATGCCTCGAGGAACAATTGAAGTTCTTCTTGTTAGTGCTAAGGGACTTGAAAACACCGACTTTCTCAGTAAGTTTTATTCTTCTCAATTCTCAATTTCCCATCATTTTCTCTTTTGAATATTCAATTTTGATCGGTTTGGATTGGGCCCTTTTGATATATTGTCTTCTTTAAGATCTGGGGCTCTGTTTGGTAGCTAAGAAACTGGAGGAAATTAAAGAGAATGTATCATTGTAAATGATGTTTGTTTGAAATAATTTCTTTACGTAAGTTATCATGATCGGACAATCAAACCAATCCAAATATCCTGATGAATATAGCTCATCATACCTAATTAAAATTTGCTTGCCAATAGCCATAATTGTTTCTTGGTTTTCCTGTTTGTTTGTTTGTTTGTTTTTTTTCAATGATTTGGTTCCTGTTTGAATTGATGAGGTTTAAAACTTTAAATGAATATGAGCAGATGACATGGATCCTTATGTCACTCTCATTTGCCGCAGCCAGGAGCAAAAAAGCAGTGTTGCATCAGGTAAGCTCTCTCTATTTAGCTCTAATTTTTATATGTCTACATTTCATCTTGATGGAACAGATACTTGGCATAATTTCTACCCCAAAAAAAAATTCCTGAAGTGATATGTTAACAGAATGAGATGTTATGTTCATGTTCTTTTATTATAGAGAAGATGGGCTAGGTAATCCTCTCTATGTTTGACAAATGATCTGTGCAGGAAAAGGGACAGAGCCAGAGTGGAACGAGAGTTTTGTCTTTACCATTTCGGATGGTGCTTCAGAACTCACACTGAAAATAATGGACAGTGATACTGGTACTGCAGACGATATTGTGGGAGAAGCAACGTGAGTATCCCGATCTGCAGAATTTTCTTTCATCTAAGTTTGTGAAATGTTCTCCATCTTCTACTTATCAGGGTTGGCCGTAGAAATTTTGGGCTCTTAGGCAATAACTAAAATGGAGCTTCTTTTTTTTTTATATATATATTTATGTATTAATTAAATTAATATTTATTTAATATTTTTATATTATAATATATTTCATTTAAAATTTATTTTTCTTGTTTTTGAGATGCAAATTGACTGATTAAGTTTTTGTATTCAAGTTCTTCTAACATCTTATTTTCAATTGATAGTATAGCTAATTTACTTAATTTTTCTTGAGACATTGTTGATCTTAAATATGATTTTATTAATTTTAATTTTGAAACACTTCTTTCTGTAGAAGCAATTGTAATAGGTATTATTAGTAAAATTCTATAAGCAATGCATGTATTTGGAAATGAATTTAACATTTTTATATAATTTAGTATGTTAATTGGAGTATATTCTTTTATTTGTAAAATTTCTTTTAAAACTTTTAACTTTGAAAATAAATCTAAACCATCAATATCATAATAAACATCATGTTTGAGAAAAAATTCAAGTTTAAGACAGTATTTTTGCAAACTATCATCATCTAGCTGAGAGAGAGAGAGGCAGAAAGCAAGAATGAGGGAGAGAAAAGGTATGAGTAAATTTTAGGGATTTGAGATTTTTTATTTGTTTTGATTTGAGATTATTTTGTAGTTAATTTTTTAGACCAGATTTGCATTTTATCCAGTTGATTTTTTATTTTTCTAGAGGTTAAGGATGATATTTTTGGGATAATTAATTTTGTTTAGACTAAAGAATTTTTCGGGGTACCAATGTTTACAAGGATGTTCCAAATTTTTAATACTTTAGTCGCAAGGATGTAGCAGATTTTTTAAAGTTTCATCTTAAACTATTTTCTTTCTCTACTACCCCTTCTTTTTCAAAATTTTGGGGCCCCCTTTCACTGGGAGGCCTTAGGCAATGGCCTAATTGGACTAGTGGAAGGGCCAGCCAACTACTTATTTTCGTTGCAATTGGGGTTAAGGATAAAAAGGTTAACAATGTGTCTAGAATATGAAAGCTTAGGGTGGTCTTCTTCGTGGGAAACCAAACTATAAATAATTAAATTTGAATAAAGACTAAAGTATATTTTTGGCACTTAAAGTTTGAGATTGTTTTCATTTTGGCCATTTACATTTTAAAATTTTCATTTTGCAGATTTATGTTTGATTATGTTTTCATATTGACTTTGCCGTTCATTTTTGTTAGTAATTAGACCTTCAATAAACTCTTTTTTTTCCTTCAACAATGAGATTCCTGCATTCTACAACATCTTAGAGCTAGTATTCCATGAAATAGTTAAACAAGAATGACACTCAATGGTCAAATTACTAATGAAAATGGACGGTAGGGACAATATGAAATTGGAATCAAACTTAAAGGGCCAAAATAAAATTTTGAAACACAAAGGACTAAAATGAAAACAACCCCAAACTTAAGGGCCAAGAGTGTACTTTACTCTCTAATCAAACTTCTCACAATAATTATTTCATTGAGAACCTACATTGTTTACAGAACTCACTAATAACAACACTCCCAAAAAGCAACCTAATGATAAATATAGAACATGCATTATGTATATACTCACTAGATAACTAACACTTCTAAAAAACAAATTAATGATAGATATTACCTATATTCAAATGACATCTAACTAAGTAACAATTTTATCCTATATTAACAACTTTGGCTTAGTGACTTGGCCTATTGTTTAAATTTAAATAATCCAAATGTAAGTACAATTAAGGCTGTCCAACCCAACCGGTGGCCTGACCCACCTTGTAAATCTGATAGGACCTGGGCTGGCCACCAGCCGACCCGACTACTCCGGTGGTCGGCGGCGGGTCTAGTTCTCTATAAGCTGAAACCGTCGGTTTGGTCTCGGATCTTCTCCCAAAACTCGAAGAAACCCAATCCGACTGAGATATAGAGCATTGCCCAACGAGATTTTTTATATTTGATGAGATCTTAGCCATTTCCAACGAGATCTTAGCTAGATCCATGAAATCTCCATCGAATTTGGCAATATCTCACTAGATCTGGTGAAATTTCACCAAATCCAGTGAAATATCACCGAAATTTCGTTGATTTTTGCCATATATTCATCGGATTTTGGCCAATTTTCAGATCTCAAACTCCAACCAAACTGACCAGCCATCCGTTGAAGGTCGGATCCGTCCAATCCGATCAACCACTCTGGTTAGTGGTGGGTTGAAATTTTGACCACCCAAGCTAGTCAGGTCGGTTTTGGGTTGGGCACAAACCCGACCCGGACTGACCCGTGAATAGGCATAAGTACAACACCTTATCACTCTATCTGGAAACTATCAACACATAACAGCTTGACATCTTATGCTATGAAAGTCATTTTCCAGAATAAAGCATTTCCTTTTACTTAATTGCATTATACCTTATTAATATATTCTTCCATAGTTCCTTCATACACCAACAGAGAGTTGCTTCCCCTAGGAAAACTTGGTTAGTATTGACCTTGGATATTACTCAAAAGTCACTGCACTGCATTTTACATAGGTTTTGATGGAATAAAGTTAGTAGTTTGTGTTTGTATTAACGCAATCACAGGCAATATATAAATGTGAGAAATTCCTTAAATTCTAAATACTGTTGGTTTAGCAAGTGTTAGAAAAAATAGGTAAGAAATTCTTCAAGTTACAGAAGACTGCAGTGGACTCATCAATCTTGTGCAAAAAATAAAAAATAAAAATAAAAATAAAAATATTTCGGGAACATCTGAATGCATCACCGTGCCCAAAAAAAAAAATGCCTGTAGCACTGAGAAGTAGATTGGACATATTCAGGCTCCTTTGTTTTAGAGTTAGCATGAACCAAATTTTGTTTTGGAGCATAGATACCAACTGCTGCCCACATAGTAGGTGAAAATGGAGATAGATATAGACAGAAGCATTGATCATCAAAATTTGACATTGTTATGATATTTTGATGATATTAAATGGGTTTTCTTGAAAAACACTTAAGAACCAAATATTATTTGCTTTATGATCCTTGCAGCGTTCCACTAGAGCCGTTGTTTATGGAAGGAAGCCTCCCTCCAACAGCATACAATGTAGTTAAGGACCAAGAGTTTCGTGGAGAGATTAGGGTGGGCCTCACTTTCACTCCTGAGGTAATCCTCTGTTTTTTATAGCTTAACTGATCACAGGTGCCCTGTAGGACTGTTTTCTTTTTGCAAATGTATACAATATTTTACACATTTGTTTAGTCTACAATGTAATATTCACATTGTTAGTACAATGTAAACTAAGAATTTTCTTAACTTAAATGTAAAAGCATGATGATAATAATATTACTGAGCTAATTGAAGCTTTGATTGCCTGTTCATTATAGGAACGTCATGACCGGGAGTTCCGTGTGGAAGAGGAAACCTACGGTGGATGGAAACAGTCTGCATATACAGACTGATCAAGTCTTATTTAGCAGCTTTATGATCTGGGGATTGAAATAAATAGTTGCTGTTCAATTGATTTCAGTTTTCCCTTTCCCTTATTAATGTGTTGTAATTCAAGAACGTTTTCTATCGTGGTGGGATTGAGTAAGTTATTTGGTTTGAACTATGTGATTAACCATTATGTTGCCGTGTTTTGTGATTGCACTAATTTTGTCAAATCAAGTTGAATTAATATGCTTATGCTGGTAGGGGATGGGGATGGAATAGTCCTAGATTTGATCTTCTCAAACTAAAAGAAAGATAAAAAAAAATATGCCCATGGAGTGGGGCACCTCAGAAATTTTTTTTTTTTTTAAGAGAGTTTTAACTTATGATAACCCCTAATGATAGCTCTTTATTATCAAACTAAGACATTAATCAGTTTTTGATGTAGACATTAAACTAACTGGAACCCACGAAATAAAGATTTTTTAGATAGCTGATTAAACCCAGGTAAGCATATGGTGGTGGATGCATCCAGATGGGTAAGCTCAGTGTAAGGTTCAAATCTTTCAGCTAGGCAAATTATAGATTAAATAAATGCATAAATCTGTCTTGCTAAATGCATTGCATGAAGCTATTACAATTGCAAAAATCTCCTCTACTCCAAGCCAATTACGATCAAAGTGTGAATAAACCGTCCTTACGCACTATAATTACAATTGTCTTGGTCTATCCAACATACCTTTAAAATGCACTGGAATATGAACGACGGAGCTGAAGTCACGAATAACTCAGCTCTATTGATGTTAACATGGGACGCCAACGTGCTCATTTTGTAACCCTATCACATTCATATAACTTTGGTCAATATTCATTTTAATAACTTGATTGTATCCCAGTGGGCTCTGTGTTTGGAACCATAGACGGCATAGTTGCTAGGTGTTCAAATTAGGTGCCTAATTCTCATTCAGATTCAGAATTTGTCAATTACATTTGAATAATGAGTTAATAACCTGATGATCCATTTGGCCCAAAGAAAAAAACGAAAGAAAAATTCTTACAACAGAGTGACTCAAATTCTTTCTTTTTTTTTATGGCTCCTAGATCTTCTAAGCATATAAAACAGACCATCGTGGTCTAATTACAAGCATTACAAAAGACAAATTGCGAGGGGCACTTCGCTGGGATTCAAAAAGTAGAGTACTGCTGGTTACCCCAACGAAGTAGGTGTCTTTTTTCTAAGAGTTAACCTTTCCATGAAGGTCCTTATTGCCCTCCAAGCAAGGCTGAGAACCAATTCCACTGCAACTCGGCAGGCTCACAGTTCCTGGGGGCGAGAGTGAAGAACTCATGGATGGTTGATGTCCTGTCTCAGATTTGTCTGGTAGATCAAAATGAGAAGTAATATCATTTTGGAAAAAGTTGTGTGAGCCAAAATCTGGCAATGCCAAACCACTATCCCTCCTCGTGTGAGAGATGTCAAGTTCTTCCTGGAAGTATCCTTGTGCCAAATTATCTTCCACAGGTATTGCACCTGTGAGAGTCTTGAATGCAAATTCTAGGCATGGGTCAGACCAAGAATCACTGAAGGGAAAGGGTAGCTCCTGTGGTTCTGGCATTATTTCAGTTTCAGGCAACTGCAGTTGCTCTTCAGGAACAACTTGGACTTCAACTGCAGAAGGCTTTTCGCTCTTGTTTGATGAATCTCCAAGTAATGGAGTGTCTATGATGGTAGAAGCATGATGTGCGAACTCCATGTGAAGTCCAGCCTCAAGCTGCTGAGATGCTCCGTCTGCCAAAACCAAAGGTACAGTGGCTTCACTTTCACAAGTCTCTCTACTTGTATTTTGAAGAGCTTGTTCACTGGAAATGGCGTTTGCCATTATCTCAAGTTCAAATCCAGCAACTTGTTTTGAAGACCGACAAGGCAAGTTAAGCTCTTTCTTGTTCACGGATTTCTTCAAGTTGACCTGATTTTTTCTATTGCTGCTCTTTTTTATTCCACCCTCAAGGGAGTTTTCTATTTGCGGGATGTCAGCTGAAGGCATCACAACATGCCCATCATTAGAAGTGCTCTCCAGTGGTAATGCACCTGTAAGAGTCTTGATTGCGAATTCTAGGCATGGGTCTGACCAAGAATTCTCAACCAGACAGCGCTGTTGTTCTTCTAGTTTCTCCTCATCCACTTTTTCAGTTTCCAGCATATCCAGTTGCTCTATGTTAGCAGCTTGGTTTTTTTTATGAGGCTCTTTGCTCTTGTCTGATGGCTCTCCATGTAATCCATCATTCATGTCCAGAGAAGATTGAGGTGCATTCATTGTTCCTTGCTCATCCTTGAACTGCTGAGATGCTTCATTTGACAAACTATTTGTGGCCAAACATGTATCTGGACTAGTTCCACTTTCACCAAACTTCCTACTTGAAACTTGAAAAGCTTGGTGACTGGAAACTGAGTTGACAATCTGCTCAGGTTCAAGCCCAGCAAGTCGTTTCGAAGACCGGAAAGGCAAATTAAACTCTTTCTTCTTCCTGGATTTGCTCGAGTTAATCTGATTTTTCCTAGTGCTTCTCTTTTCCTTCACATTCTCAAAGCCATTCTTCTCTTGCAGGGTATCAGCTGTAGGAGTTAAAACAGGCTCAGATTTAGCAGGGAGACTTTCTGGTTGACCTTTTATCTGGGATCCATTAGCTTTTGGCAATGCTGACCTGCCCGGATTTGAATTTTCCTTGATTTCAGCGAACTCATTTGTGTTCCCTATCAAACTCTTGTCTTGGACAATCTGAGTTGTGGGAGCAAAAGCATCTCCCTGTTCAGCAGATACTTTATTTCCTTGCCCTCTCTTTGTGCTCTTGCCTTCAGCTGCTTCTAAGCTGCTCTTATCAGAACTTCCCTTACCTTTATTTGATAGAGCTGAAGTTCCCTTACCTTTTTTTGATAGAGCAGAAGTTCCCTTACCTTTTACTGATAGAGCAGAACTTCCCTTACCTGCAGTTAAGTTTAACATAGAAAGCAACGCAACTTAGAAATAATTGATTCATTATTGGACCACTCTGACTTGGACTGACTAATATATTTGGACAATCATGTTATGAGAATTGTTCATCATCTATGATCTCTCACCTGCAAAAAGCCTCCGTCTGGTTGCTGGGTGATTTAATTTCTGCCTTTTAGCTGCAGATGATGGCTATAAAATGGGCAAAAAGAAAAGAAGAAAACAAAATTATAAATATAAATCATCCTCCATAGTAATGTTGCAACTGCAAAAAATAATGGAAAAGTCCAACAAACCCAGTATGATTTTCTAAGATTTTGTGTGTGTGGTTTTATAAGATTGTTAGCATCCAATAAATATGATTTCCCAAGATAGTAGCCATATCCATATGGTTATAGTTGCATTCTATGAGAATCAGGCTTGATTTGGGGGATTTTAGTATTCTGAATATTTTAAATAACGGAACTTTGGCAAATAAATATTGGTGTTTGTGGAGGCAGGTAAAAGAGGATGCATTAGAGGTGAGCCAACTGTTTACTACATGGATGGTTTTTCCATCATTTGCTATGAGGATATAAAGTTGGCATGCTTGAAATTGAACCTGTGATTATACCAAAGAACAAAATCTAAAAGCACAAAAGAAGGCTCCATTTGTTTCACCTGAAAATAATTTCCAACCGTAAAATATTTCCCAAAAAATAAATATTTTCAAGTGTTTGGTTGCATTCCTGAAAAATGCTTTGGAAAATATATTTTCAACTACTTTCTCAAGTTTTCTTTGCTCCCCAACAGATAAAAAATAAACATATTACAACACAAACAATCGAAAAAAATTTAAGAATAATAGTAAAAAAGAGAAGTTATAATTTGAAATGAAGAATGAGAGAGAGAGAGGGTGAGATCAGGATCTCAGATGCAGCAGATCCCAAGCTTGATCACCCAAAACCCCACAATTGAAGCCCATCACACCAGCGAACCCAAAGTGCATTGCTGACACAACCTTGCTGTCAGTATAGTTGCTGTCGTCACCAAGATTTCGGCCATAACTTTGCTGGGCCACTTCACACGCCACCGCCATCAACCTCATGAGTTGCCGTTTGCCTGGTTGTCTCTGTGGTTCCCCTAGAGCTGCAGCTGGAGAGAGAGAGAGAGAGAGAGAGAGAGAAAGAAGGGTTTGGTCTAGGCCTTTGGTCTAACTGTAGAGAGAGGGCGTAAAATATTTGGACTGAAAATAGGGATTTAAAATGATTTACAGTAAAATGCCCAAAATTTTCAGTCAACCTGAAGATATTTTCAAGTTGACCAGCATTTGCAATCAAACCAAACACCTAATATTTTCAGGTGTAACAAATGCAGCCTAAATTTAAAACCAAGAAAGAATTAGAGATTGGTTTTACACAGGATGAATGGAGAGTTGTTCAAAGAATAATACAGTAAAAATGGAAAATGGTAATGCATATAGTTTTTGCACAGCCTTAAGGAAGAAAAGAGGTTGTTATTCTTTTTGGGACTGGAAGTGGTCGTTAATCAATGATCATTAGTATGTTGTCTCGTTGTTTGAGAAACATATTATTATTGGTAGGTTATAAAACTGAGCATTGTAAGGTGTTATATGACAAGTTTTAAGAATTTCATATAAAATTGAGTTAAAATATGGGGGAAATCATTGCAAAAATTAAATAATGGCATGATCTGGCAACCTTAATACATTACTTGTTACTTTTGTAAACATTATTTGAAGCAACAGCATCAGCTTCAACCACTTAGGAAGGGTTTGCTAACCAAATATTGGGTGCATAGGTGCAATGGTGTTATGTAATGATGTATTATACTATTTTGGATCCATCAAACTTGATCTCAATTATTGTTTGAATTTTTATGGGTAAGCTACATATGCACTTAAAAAGTCTTGAACCCATGATCTCATCATCTGCCTCATTATTACAATGGAAGGCAGAACCACTTGACTTAGAGCTTCTTGGCTCAGTTTTTGTTTAAACAATACCGTAAAATGAACATTTGACACCAAATGCCTAAGGTGTGTACGACAATAATGCTTGTCCATATATATATATGATTCTTTTTGAAATTCTGATTCTTTGACCAAATTGTAGTAAAAATTTTGAAGATGGAGAAAGAAGTTTTACATAAATTGTATTCCTCCTGTTTCTAAGTGTAAAGATGGTTTTTTCACCCTTCATTTTCTATAGTTTATACGAAAATAAAATTTTATCCAATGTTATAATGCTACAGATTCAGCTATTAAATGCAATCATAGGGTATCATCTGTCCTTAAATTTCAGCAGCACATCAATATATAAGCTACAAGTAATGTGTATCAGAATCTTAGCTATGAAATTCAATGTTCAATTCAGTTTACTCTTAGTCTTCTCTGGTTTGATTTTTTCCCTGATAAGTCTTCTATGGTTTGATTTGAAATGCTCCTAACCTCTTTATGGCACTTCCATGTTTGCTAGTTCAGTATTACCATAAAAGAATACCTTTTAGATTTCTACTATAAAAATTTTAGCTACATTAGTCATATTTCAAACTTATTTTGGTCAACGGTATTTTTCTTTTCTAAGTAAACACGGGGCATCATCCCTTTCTAACATCCTGAAAACTTACAGAATATGAATATTAATTCAAAATTTTTAGACATAGTAGCATACTAATACTGACAACTTAGTAAATGCATAGAAACAGACCAAACATGAAGGTAACTGGGCATGTTTACTGTCAAAGGAAAGAAGGAATGACAAAGAGAACAATAATGCTGAAAACAGCACAACACAGTATTCATTTACTGAAGCACCAAATAAGGTGCAGACTTACTGATATTTCACTGTTAATCAACTCTGCATTGTTAATGCAACTTTTCTTTGGTTTCAATGCATGTCTACTAATCTCTCCACTTTCTAGATAGCGCAAAACATCCTTTTTGGAGCGGAAAACATATCCACTTTTGGGATCCGTGTAATACTGTAGCAAGTAGGTACCAATCAAATTTCATATATAGTGGTAATATTTTGAAAAAATTAATACATAACTCGTTAAATAAATTGCACATAGTTGACAACTGTCTAAGCTAGATAGGATGCACATTTGGCATAGATACACACTTGTCTTTATGTGTGTGCAGGTGTGAAGAAGGAAGAGAGGGGGAGGGGGAAGAAAACCACTGCAACTGGATCAAACAGTAGCATAAGAAATTCCATACCGGGTCCCTTCTAATTCCATGTGCATTCTTTTTAATCTTGATTTCCTTTATCCACCCGCGTGGTAAATCCTCCACCTTATGCTTCTCAACCGCAACCTACATAATACTTTAGTTATTAGTTGTATATCTGATAAAACTTTTTTATTTTATATTATAAGTAGATGTATATCTGATAAAACTAATGGCCAAACATAATCCATGTGTACAAAACAAAATTATACCATTACTTCAGTATATTTATGGAACAAATGTTTCTCACTAATGGTGCACAAATGATTACTGACTTTTCTCCAGATATGAAACAAAGCTTTTTACTTTTGATGTATTGAGCCACCCATGAGAGTGCAAAGGAATGCCTTGGGAAATGTTTCATCTCCAAGATTAATATTCAATCACCAAAGTTTATCAAAATTTTACCAAGCATCAACCATCTGCTTCCGTTTGTTGTCTTAACATATTTTTTTGTGGTCAGCTTCTTCTACTGTAACTCCATAGAAATTGAAAAAATAGAGATTCTATGTAGTTGTATAACATATTTTATGAGAGGTTTCCTGAGTCACTGGTAGTTATTCAGAGAAGTTGAGAGAAGTTCTGGGGTAAGATCTCCACTGTCCCACACCTAAAATCCTTGCAGTAAGGAGTTAAAGGTTGGGTGATAACATTATTTAGCTTTTTGGCAGGTTGTACTTTCATCTTGATGATCTGATATTGATCCATAAGTTATGAGAGTGAAGAAGTTATGTTGGCTTGCTTTTGGGTATCACCAAAACAGTTTCTTTCACACCGAAACTTTCATCAGGAGTGGGGAAAACCAAATTACTAGATTTAAAGATGCAGAAGGCAACCCGATTCAAGATAACTTTCCAATCAACTCCAAAAACAAACCAGGGTCCAGAGGAATCCAGGCAGCAAGAGGTTAACAAGAAAATACAAATTTAATCTCAATTCTGCTTTCTGCACATATTTTCTGGAGTCATTGAACATGTTTGTTATTACAAAGTAGTCAAATTAAGCAGCAATATTATGGATTAGCTGACAAGAACTGGAGAGAGACCTCCTGGAAAAGAAAAAGGAAAATACAGTGGAAGCTCACAAGAAAGCCATATAATTCTCTTCCTGAGAATGTTTTGTTTTTTGGTGGTTTGATGTTTAAACTTTAAACTGAATTTGGATTATATTTTCCTTTGGTCTCTGCTGCCCAGCTTTCTGAGATCATTCAAATTTTGTTACAGGGTTTCACCATGCATATTTGTTTAGTTATACTTTTTATTCTTGTATCTTTCAGTTGGTCGTGACTTTTGTATTCACAAATTTTCTGAAATCTTATCCATTAAAAAAAAAAAAAAAACAAAACTGAGGAAAAATGCCCCTATTATCTATTACTAAACATGAAATAACTTTATAACCTTATAAGGTACAAAAACTATCCAAATTTGAAAATTCATTGTTACTGAGAGAGAGAGAGAGAGAGAGAGAGAGAGAGAGCCAGAAGCCAGAAGTCCATTAATGAAGAATAATAAAGTTTAAAAGAATAAACTTTGCTTACCGAAGACATGCCATTATCTGTCTTCCTCTTTTTGGACGTAGAGGTTTTGCGCTTTATAGTTTTGAGATATCGCAATACCTCTGGCTTGGAATAGAATCTACATCCAGCCAAGGGATCAATGTAACACTGCAACAAGAATACAGTCATAAAAAATAATAATAATAATAATAATAATAAATGCATTATGTTGGTGGGAAAAATATAAATCAAAGTCCATAATTTTCTTAATATGTAATCATTTTCACTATATTAACTGAAGAGTATTTTCATGTCATTAGAAGGACCAATTTTTTCCCCTCTAATAAAAAAATTAAAATTCTACAGTCAATAATCAAACGATAGAGTTGTTTGATAAAACAAGAAAAATATTGTATTTTTTGAAGAGAATGGGGATTGAACAAAACAGTGTTAAGGGGGAAACTTAGTACAATATAACACAACAAGAATCATGACATGAGATATAATTTAATTCCTGGCTTCCCACATCAAAGAGTATGTAATTGTGTCACAATCAAGAATCCAGCTTTTCTGTTAGCTTATAAAAACCGCTAGAGGACATTTCCTAGAACTCAGTTCAAACCTTTTTCTTGTTGATGACGTGGAACCTCACCAAGGCAGGGCCCTTTAGACCCACCCTTGCGGAATATACCACATATACACGACCCCACCTACCAAAACCATGTATTAGGAAATCCAGGGGAACTCTTAATGGGGATTGAACCCAGGATGTCTAGGTCTACATCTCATCTCTAGCCTCCAACCACTAGACTGCACCCTAACTGGTCTCAGTTTATACCTATTTTAAAACAGGAACTAATCATACCTTGATTTTTGTATGTCATGTAATCATCTTATTCAATTCATAAGAATAAATAACATAGCAGGAAATAGAAGGTATAAAATGTTAAAAGTTTCCAACTGAGGTGATTTTAAAAGTCTACAAGAGACCAATATACATAAAAAAAAAAAAGAGAAAGGAAATTTAATAGGAGTACATTATTAGCAGCAGCCTAGAAGTTCCCATTACAACCAACACAAAGGTGATGTAAGGGAAAAAATTCCACTAATTATGTATTTAAATACCAAATATAGTAATTTCAGAGCATCAAAAATCACTAGCAGCTCATGTGTCATGCCAGTCATCAGACAGTAGTCATGCACTCCAGACTAACAGCTAAATCATTATTAGTGGAAAACCTGGAATTCCCCAACAGAACACGTATAACCATGGGGTGGGGGGAGTGTTAAATATAAATTGGGAAAATTCTATTCAATGAATATACAAGAAGATCACCCAATAAATGTATATCATACCTTGTATTTTGCTCCAATTTTTGAACCACTGTGACGGGTCCTAACCTCCACATTCCAATCATTAGGTAACCAGTCAGGATGTTCATTTGTTTTTACCACAATCTGTTAAAATGATGAAAAAAATATATATATCATTGACTACAAATAGGCAAATTGGAGAGGTAAATTGTCGGTGAAGATAGGATGTTCAAATTTCATACTTACTGTCTTAGAACTGACTTTAGAGTGCCTTTTGATGCGACTATTAGTTGATTGAGGCTTTCCACTGTCACTTCTTCTGGATTTTATATAGTTTAGAACATCTTCCTTGGAGAAGAACTTCTGCCCATTTTCCAAATTCTTGTATGACTACAAAAGCAAAATAAATATCATAAGCATTAGTGCAGCCCTATGACGAGATAATTGCTTCTTCTGTTCTTAATCTTTCTTTTGTCCAAACATGGTAATGATTCACATGACTATAACTTGAATTACTAGTGTAGAGACATTAATTTGTACATGATGGTTCTATAAGATCATGTCCAAACATGGTAATCGTATTGAAATGTCTACCATTTTTAGTCAGTTTCTGGTAGCCATACTATATGCAAGGTAGTAGCTTCTAACAAGATGTGAACAACCATAACTGATATGAAATCAAGTGACACACCGCTAAAGAAAGCTTCCACGGTAATTAGGGTCTCCACTTCCTACCAATCGCGTGTACGTGTACGTGTGCATGTGGGTTTTCCATGCCATGCAACTAGCAACTAACAATATATCTATCTCATGTAATTGAATAACCAGACTATGATCATCATTAATTGGTTAATTTAACCCAAAATCCAAATTCAGAAACAGCTTTATCCACTAAATTAACACATACACTATGGCCCACAATTAGTATATGTCCTAAAAACCTCTAATTATTATTATTATTTTTTTTTTTATAAACAAAACCTCTAATTATGTCCTAAATAATGCTCTAAGCTACATGCAATCCCTAAAAATAAAAAATAAAAAATTTATTTAAAAGATAGCAAAGCACTATAGTCCATACCACCATACTAAAATAACATTAGGTCTAACAGTAACAAATATTAGCAATAAAAAACACAAAATTTTGATCGTTCAGAAACTAATATCCATGTCTTTAAGTTCATATGCTGTGTGTATAACTGCACTTGAATCTGCATATACAGCTACAAAAGCTACAATATCATACAAATTAAGTGCGAAAAATCCCTAAATTAAGCTGAAATGTAAGAGATTACCCTAATTTCGCGACCGGATTTTTGGACTTTGAGGTCGACGGTCCAGCCGGAAGGAAGCCAATCGGAGAAGTTCCGGGCCACCATGACGCCGGAATATAAGGCCTCCGGTGAGAAGTGGAGGGGAATCTGAGGGGGTTTTCTCCGACGATGAGTATCTTGGATGGAAAAAGTCAGTGAGTGGTTTGAGGTTTTTTCAGGTTCGTGAAAATGGGTTGGGAGAGTGAGAGAGAGATAGTGAAATGGGAAGGAGTACTAATAAAATGAGGGAGATTGATAGTATAGTAGTAGTATTAAATTAATTGGACCGCAATGAGTGTGAAGTAAAGGCCACGTGTTGGTAAGAGAATGATTATGGATTATAAGAAAGAAGGCAAAGCTCTAGAGAAAATTATTAGGTACTCTCTGAGTATCATAAATATGTGATTCTTCCTCTCACATGAATGATGGATCCCACCATGAATTTAATTAGTGAGATCCACCATTCATGTGAGAGAAAGGAACACGCATCTATGGTACTCCGAAAATACACAATAATTTTCCAAGCTTCTAGAGTCTAGTCGACTACTACAGTTAAAAGAGCCCTTGGTGAAGAATAATAACTTGGTCAAATAATGGAGTTTGGGATTGGATTGAGTTGGGTGTTGAGAGTTTCGCGGGTCAACAATAGTAGGTTTACTTTCCTTTTTTCTTTTTCTTTTTTCATTGTTTCCCTAATATAGACATATTTATTTTACCTATTTTCAACGTCTCAACAATCTTGCAATTTAAATGACCCTCGTTATCTATAAACTCAGTTGTAATTTTCTCATTTAAATCTTTTTTAAAGTTTTTTAGCCCTTAGTTTTTCCCTACAAATATTTATATCAAATTAGAATGATCAATTTTTTTTTTTGGTTGTAAAAGTTTATTATGTTTCCACTTTATGGAATGTCACAATCACGAGGGCAAAAGTATATATAAAAAAAAAACATTATAGAATTTCGAATACACATTCATTTAGTATTAATATATTATCAATAAAGACATAAAATCATTGTTTTTTTAATATATTACAATCCAATTATTTATTAAAAAAAGGGAATTTGACATGCATCTATGGCTAGGTAAGGGAAAGTTATTTTGTTTAAAATTTTTTAAAAGGTTAGGTTGTTTGTTTTGGGTAAAATTTGTTAGTGATTTTTTTTTTTTTTTTGATAATTTTTGTTGTTGGGTAATTTTTTTTGGGCTTATTAATTTTGTTGTTGATTTTAGTTTTATAAATTTTTTTGTCGCCATTGAAAGGACAAATGATATTGTTATGTTGGGTCAAGTATATTTTTATTGAATCAAATGGTTAAAATTAGTGACTGTATATAAACTAGTATCTTTTAAATGGGGGTCAAGTCCAAGCATGGCTACAACCCTATGTGTGGGGCTCCATACACTATCAATGTGATATTGTATGGAGTGAAAACACTATGCATTGACTATTATAAGGGTTACGTGTAGTGTGATGTGATACTTTATGGAGCGAAAACACTATGCATTGATTATTATGAGGGTTATGTGTAGTGTGTGTAACTGTTCATTTTACACTATTATAAGGGGTACGTGTAGTGTGATGTGATACTTTATGGAGCGAAAACACTATGCATTGATTATTATGAGGGTTATGTGTAGTGTGTGTAACTGTTCATTTTACACTATCAATTTATTACATGAAGGAATCTATTACTATAATAGGAATCTTTTACTATAATTCCAAGATGTTAGAAAATTCTTAAGTATTCTCGGATACGAAGAAATGATGTTCTCTCATCTCACATTCATGGTAAATCCTACCATGAATTTAATGAGTGGACCCCATTATGAATGTGAGATGAGGGAGCATCATTCTCTATGCTCTAAAAGTACCTAAGAATTACTTTAAGACGTTACCCACTAAAAGCATATTTATTGCATACTAGGCAGTTTTTTTTTCTTACTAGGCATAGTTGAAACTTGAAAGTGAGGGAGATTTATTAAACTTGGATATATTTCCTTAGGATATGAGGCATGTAAATTGCTTCTAATTTTGGTAATGGACGAAAAACATATTTTTCTCGGAAAATTATTGTGTACTCTTGGAGCACTATAAATGTGTGGACCTCTCATATAAATAGTGGGTCTCACTAATTAAATTCATGATGGGACCCATCATTCATGTGAAATGAAAGACTACACATTTATAATACTCTGGAAGTACTTAATAATTTTCTGTCTTCACTCCTCCTACGTAACCATCACCCATCCGGGTTTGAATTTTAGCAAGGGCCTGAAATCTGAGTCACAAAGAAACTCAAGGCCTTTTGGGCCCAATAAAAGCCCATATTCTCAACTGCAAGTCTCGTTAAACCCTAAAACCCATCATCTTCTTCCTCCTCCTCCTTAAACCCTAGACCCCTCACTTTCTCTATCTCCAGATATTCAAAAATTCAAACCCCATTTCACGAATCAATCATTTCTGACACAAACCCATGTCCCCTTCGATCCTTCTAGAACGTCCCAGAGCTCTCTCGAAGCTCCTCTGCAATCTCATCTTCACTCGAGACATGGGCGGCGGGCCTCGGACCTTCCCCGGCGGCGTAAACAAGTGGCAATGGAAGCGCATGCACGAGAAACGAGCTAGAGAGAAAGAGAAGCGACTTCTCGAGCAAGAGAAACAGCTCTACCAGGCCCGAATCCGCTCACAAGTCCGGGCCAAACTCGCTGGCAAGCCTGACCCGTATTCGAACCCGGACCCGTCAATGGGTCACGGCCCAATGAGCCCCACTGACCACATTAAAGCTCTAGCCAGTCGCTTCATGAAAGAAGGAGCTGAAGACTTGTGGAACGAAGACGATGGACCTTTAAAGTCGCCACCGCCGAGGGGAACGAATGAATGGCCAGGATTTGTCGGACCTAACGGGCGGCGAGGATCAATCCGATCGCCGATCGATTTGAGGAATCTGATCTCAGAAGGGCGGGAAAATGTGAATTTGACAAATCCGAGTGGCAGTTACGTAAATAGAAGGAATTATTCGGGGCAAAGCTGGAGAAGATTTCGGCGAAATGAGAGCTCAGAGAGCGAGGACGATGACAAGGATTACGGTCCATTAAACGAATCGCCGAAGCCCTTTGCCCGAAATTTGGCGGGAAATCGGAGAGATACGAATTCGGAAAAAATGGGGAAAATTTCGGGTCAAAGGCCAAGGCTCTCTAAGGACGAGAATTCGGATTTTGAGGGAGAGTCGGTGAAGTATTTTGCGGGGAGTTCAAGGTGGCCGAGGCTTAGTGTTGGTGGAGGAGAGGAGGAAGAGAATGAGGGAATAATGAGAGATAAAGGGAGAGAGAGAGGAGTGAGGAAGGTGGGGAGTAGTGCTTCTTTGGGGAAGTATGATGTGAAGATAAAGAAACGGGTGCCGCTTCAGTCTTTGGAGGAGGAGGTTGATTTTCCGCTTCAGGTTGAGTTGATAAGGCATCAGCTTAGCAAGAAGAGTTTGATGGATGAGAATGGAGGAGAGAAGAGAGGGGAGGAATCAATTCTTAGTCAAAAAAGGTATAAGGTTTTTTGGTTTTCGTACAAGAATTGGGAGTTTTGATACCTCTATGGTTTCTATGTTTGGTTGCTAAATAAATGTTAGAAAGTGTAAAATGATTCCTAGCATTCATTGTGGAGTGTGTAAAATGATAGCTTCAGTTTTGGATGTATAGTTAATATGGTTTTGAATTTAGAGAATTTCTTTGTGTTAATTGGTAATTTTGTGGGTTTTTGTTTATCCAGATTTGATGAGTGTGGTATATCTCCATTGACAGTCAAGGCACTCTCTGCTGCTGGGTATGTTCAAATGACACGAGTACAGGAGGCTACTCTATCTGCTTGCCTTGAGGGTATGCTGGCTGCTTCATTGCCCTTTTGGTTGTATTTTGTGTCCGTTTTTATGTTTACTTTGCCAATTGCTTAGTATGCGACTTTGTAGATGCATGGGATGCGTGTGAAACTGTGTGTGTGGTAGGCTTCAAAACTCTCAATTACCATGTAGTCATGTTTTTATAATTGATATCATGTTTTGCAGTGTCTCAAACATGCCAAAATTAATTATCACATCCTCCTATATAGAAATGAAAATCATACAGCCATGAAATCTCCTATGAACTCTCTCAGCTTTTCTCTGGATTCTGACAGTGCTACATTCATATAGTAGATCTCTATGATGCATTCATGCATTTTGAGGGGTCATATTTCCAGTATTCTAAAATTTCCTCGAGTTGCTGAAAACCAGACCATTCAATATGTGGGATCCATCTGGGTCCCATTTGGATCTCACAGCATGTGCAGTTCGTCTTTACTATCCTTGTTTCTGGTGCATTCATCTTTAAGATGGTTCATTGATATTTACTTGATTAGTTGTCGTGCTTGAATGCTAATTCCATGCAAAAGTGTTATGTTCTTGTAGCTACAGTCTGAGTCAATATGTATTGCCTAAACATGTTTATTTATTTTATTGATTCTAGAAGCAACATTATAATTGATGGTTTCCATTATATTGTGGGTGCAGGCAAGGATGCTTTGGTCAAAGCTAAAACTGGTACAGGCAAAAGTGCAGCTTTTTTGGTACATCACTGATTCCTTTATATTGTTGTGAATTTTGTGAGTAATTGTTTTTTTCCCCATCAACTGCTGTTGTTAAACACAAACAGCTTCCTGCTATTGAAACAGTTCTAAAAGCTTCAAGTAATAGTACCATTCAACGGGTGCCTCCAATTTATGTTCTTATTCTCTGCCCCACAAGAGAACTTGCAAGTCAGCTTGCTGCAGAAGCAAATGCTATGCTAAAGTACCACGATGGTGTATGTGTGCAAACGCTAGTTGGGGGTACACGTTTCAAAGATGACCAGAAGCGCCTAGAATCAGATCCATGCCAGGTATACTTACATGTTATGCATGTTGAATTTTGTGCTCTTGGAGAATGTTTACTAAGAGAGTGAAAATTTAAATTACAAACATTCAAATGCTCCTGTTTTTGTGTCTTACAACATTAGTGCAAGATGAATAATGATTTCCTGTTTTTTGTTTGAACTTTTTGCAGATAATAGTGGCAACTCCAGGTAGGTTGTTAGATCACATTGAAAACAAGTCCAGCTTGTCCTTGCGTTTGATGGGATTGAAGATGCTTGTACTTGATGAAGCTGATCACTTATTAGACCTGGGATTCCGGAAGGACATGGAAAAAATTGTTGATTGCTTGCCTCGTGAGAGACAGTCTTTGCTGTTTTCTGCAACTGTCCCAAAAGAGGTTACATTCTCTTGTTCTTTCATCTCAAGTTCTAAAACCATTTAACTTTTGGCAGTTTATATTTTTCTGTATGAAACAACTAAAAATTTTACATTGTGGAATGCAATTATGCAGGTTCGCCGAATATCTCAAATTGTTTTGAAAAGAGAACATGCTTTTATTGATACAGTGGGTCTTGGTTGTGTAGAAACTCCTGCTAAGGTATATTATTACTCTGGTAATCAGAAAAGAATATTACTAGTGCTCTTGAACTTCTACTCCAACTTTTAAGCTAATGGCATGCATATTTAATACCATTGTGGTAGACACTATTTTATTTGATTCTGTCTTGATCTTCTTATAGGTGCATACAACTCTTGTAAATATGTTATGGTTGTTTCTAAGCCAGACATGGGAAGCAACAAGCTTTAATACTCATTTTGGTTTGCTAAATGCAGATTAGGCAGTCTTGTCTGATTGCTTCACATGAATTACATTTTCAAATAGTGCACCATCTCTTGAAGGAACATATCTCACAAACACCCGACTACAAGGTAAGAATTTGATTTGTAGCTTCTTCTTTTCCTTTTCTCCGTATGTATGTCCTCACTATTTAAGGGAAATTGAACTGCTTCTCGAGGCTTAAAACACTTCTTTGCATTCAGGTTATTGTCTTTTGTACGACTGGGATGGTAACATCTCTCGTGTGTCTACTTCTCCGGGAAATGAAAATGAATGTTAGGGAGCTACATTCTAGAAAGCCTCAACTTTACCGAACTCGCATATCTGACGAGTTCAGGGAATCCAAACGACTGATTCTTGTCTCATCTGATGTTTCAGCACGTGGAATGAATTACCCTGATGTTACATTGGTCACTCAGGTATGCATAAAGCTAGAGATATTAATTCATGATCTGCATATGTATGCAACCTCAAATGTATTATTGACTTTGCATCCCTTAGCAACTTCTTTGCCCCTTAATAGATATGCACATCCGAAAATAATGTGTATATTTACATTCTGTGGAAGAATGATGTTGGGAAAACAAGGCATGTGTGTTCTAACTAATATACTTGGGGTGCCAATGAGCTCGAGTTTGCATTCTCTTATTTTTAATGCTTATGGTAATATCTCAATTCTTTGTACAATATTCAATATGCCCAGCTTTGTTCTGTATAGAATTTGAGCTAGTCTGCTTTCTCTTCATCAAACAGAAAGAATAATCATTATCAAAAGGAAAAGAATAAAAATTCAAATTTATTTCATTAGAAGCACATGGACTCAATCAAAACATTTTAGTCTTATTTTTTTTTCTGCAGTAATAAATTTACTCATTCAGTGTCAGCAAATGCCCTGTTGAAGTTGTTTGTAATTAAATCTGGAAATCATCTGGATGGATAAAGAGCAACATGGAAAATTATAAGATGTTTATGGTCATTTAATGTTGAAGTAAATGTCAAATAGGCCCATGGATATAGGGAACTATTAATTTTTCCTGTTACCTTTTACTAAGGGAAGTTAATGTGAAGGTCTGATTGTTACCAGATCGGAATTCCTTCTGACCGAGAACAGTATATACATCGCCTTGGAAGAACTGGACGGGAAGGCAAAGAAGGGGAAGGCATATTGTTGCTTGCACCATGGGAAGAATATTTTTTAGATGAAATTAGAGACCTGCCTCTTGAGAAAGTTCCTTTACCGCATTTAGATCCAAACATAAAGCTAAAGGTTAGTAACCAACTCAAGGCTTGAGTTAGTGGCATTTTCCATACTTATCTATTCATACTGGATTGAACTAGATTATTAGTCATATATAAAGTGAAATGTAATTATAACAAAACATCCTTATAAATGGTAATGTAGTTATTGTTATTGTTGTTGTTGTTTACAAGCGTCCAAGGGTAGTGCTGTCAGTTAGGGACTTATGAAGCAGAAGTCCCTAGTTTGGAACTTGGGTCGTCCTCTCTTTTGGAGTATTTGTAATTTACATGCTGAAGTTCATTGAGCTATGTCATCAAATCATATTCCAGCAATTTTTGATGCTTTATGGCTTAACCCCTGCTACATTTCAGATTTATGGAATATATGGCCACTGTGGATGCAGGATGCACAGCATTTAGCTCCATAGATGGCAGAACCTTAAACTTATATTTTCCATTCCAATTTCAAGCAATGATTCCCAACTTCTATGACTTCACCATTATGATGTTTGTGAAGTGTATATGGTGCTAGGTTATAGGCTTTTAGTTTGAAGTGATGATTTCCAACTTCTATTCCTAAATGTAATGTTTGGGATCTGTTTAACTTGCAGATGGAAGATTCATTGGCAAAGATTGACACTAGTGTAAAAGAATCTGCATATCATGCTTGGCTTGGCTATTATAACTCAATCAGGGAAATTGGCAGGGATAAAACCACTCTTGTCAAATTAGCCAATCAATTTTGTCAGTCAATTGGTTTACAGAAACCTCCTGCCCTCTTCAGGAAGACAGCTCTTAAAATGGGCTTGAAAGACATCCCTGGCATCAGAATTAGGAAGTAATGTCTCAAAAGCTTCCCGGTAATATCTGGCATAACAGTTTGTCTTTTTCCCCCCCTCCCAAATCTTCCTCTTTCTCTCTTCATGAGGTTGCAATTCCCCGAAATGCCATGGCATAGCTCAAAATATATACCAAAACCAAGATATTTCTTGTGTAGATATTTGTAAGCAACAAGGTGATTATGATCCACAAGCTTTGTTTTATTTTGGTGCAATGTCTGGTTTCTTATGTGTCTTCCTATCTCCTAGACCACGTTGGACTACGCTAATTAACATTTAGGACAGATTTTTGTGTGATTGCTATCGTCAGCAAATAATGCATGTTTTATTATTAGTAACTTGGACAAGAACAACGCTCTGAAAGGGAATTATATAAAGCATCAGTAACTTATCTGAAATTTGAGAGCCAGCTTGTGGCTATTACTGGCTATCATGCATCAAATTTTCACTTTGTTGTACGGTCGATTTATATGCTATAGATTCAGTTAACTTTAATTTTGTTTTCTAGTCTGAGCTCACTCGGGAGCTTTTTGCCCAGTGGTGATTCACTCATTATCTGGAGAAAAGGGTTTTTTTTTTTTTTTTTTTTTTCCTTAAATTTTTAATTTTTATAATTTGTAAGTACTAATGTAAAGATGGAAATTGCAAAAGTGAAATACTGAAGTATTTAGGCTTGGAAATAGGCCCAATATGGCAAAATACAGGACCTGCAACTCACCTATGACCACAAGAACTGTTTAATTTCTAATATATTAAACTTTAGGGCTTAATTTGAGACTTCTGGAAATATAGGATTAAATTTGATGCCACCCTTAAAACATATGGTTTGAAATGTATTTACCCTATTTTCCATAATAACATTGAACATTTTATATTAATCAAGATCAAAAGAAAATCATTGTATCACTGCATCTATGTGATGAATGGACTAGCTTCTAATTAAACTCTTAATCGGGAGGACCATTTCTTCTTTTTGACGATTATCTTATTTTGAAAACCCAAGCGTCTACATTTCCCGTCCATCGGTGACTCTTTTGTCCATGTGTATGGGTTTGAACATTCATTCTTTTTCAGTGTCCCTGTGATCTTTAGCAGTCACGAAATCAAAATAAATGGGGGCAGTGTTATCGTTCTCGAAACTCCAGAGATTAGCCACAGATAGTATATAGTATAAGAGAAATGTCAATGGCATACACTCACTTCTTTTTTCTTTTTCTTTTTTAAATAAAAAAACCAAAATCATTTAGTATTATGAGTTATGACGTCCATGTTGACATTGGCTTTAGCCTTAGATATGTTACATCTTTAAAGTGTACGTTGTATTCAAGAAATGGTAGCATCTATTTTACACACTCAATTACATATATCCATATACACAAATGCCATAGCAAAATAAATTGTGGAAATTAAATAGACATATGTGGAATTGATGGATGGAGTAGCCCCTAAATTTATTTAGTTCATGCACGTAAATGTTGCGATGTCCTTAAAAAGACATGACCATGATTTTCTTCTCTATTTATATTGGACATTTTTTAGGGCAATTGGTTTCAGAAGATTTATTCCATCAATCAACTTCACTATAAGACTGTCACCCCATCATTCTGATGAATGTAGCGTAGTACATTATTACTAGACTAGTAGACTTAGTTATTGCTTTTCTCTTTCATTCTTATAATTTCGACAATATGGTCTTAAATCTTCGTAAAAGTAAACTCTTGAGTTCTTTGAATAGAAATTCATTACATGAGATTCAGATTTCTTAAAATGGTTATTATCTTTGAAAACGTGACCTAAATGAAGAAAGATTTATTTATTTATTTATAAATATTTCTTCATTTGATATGTTATGAATTTGTTAATTGCAAACATCACCAAATGAAAATAGAATTTGAAATGTCATAAGAAAAATTACGTACGGAAAGAACTTCGATTTATCATAGGCTGGGCCGTAGAGCTGTGTTATAAAGCTAAATAGAACCGTGATCACATGCCCTCTCTTCCTACTTCCTTGGTTTATTGGTTTTGTATTAGGTCCTACATTGTGCTGGAAAAGTCAACTGTTAGGTTTTTCATTTCATAACATTTTCCTTTCATCAAATTCAAGTCTTGATGTTTTTATATTTAGTGTGAAATTTTGTTATGCTCGACTAATTGTGAGATGATGAAGCTCGCTCGAGCAGCAGAAGAACTTTCTCAGGCGAGATGAAAACTTGCTCATGCTAGTACACACAAGCCTTACCTACCCCTTGCTCGAGGATCGGTTGGAACAAGATCTCGGAAACCATAATTCTGATTTTGTTTATTCTTAGTTGCAGCTGTCATTCAAAACCCCACTTAGAGAATCTATATAGAGCACATTAAACAAGATTTTCATTGAGTTAGAGACCCATAGAAGGGCCACAGCTATTGAGAGAAAAATCCATGCCTCCTTCTCTTGTGCTCTCAGGAGAAAACCGTGCAAGTTTTTTAGATGTGCTTGTGATCAAAGTTCTTGGGTGCTTGAAACAACAGAGTTTTTTTTTTTTTTTTAGTGAGTTTATGATAGATTAAATCTTCAAGAAGGTGCCTTTGGAGGTTTTTTTTAATGAAGCAGATGTATTATTTGTAGGGATCCATATCAAAAATTTCAGATATTTTGAAGCTGTTGTGCACAAAGGTTTTCTCTTTGATTGTAGAGTCTAGTCACAAAATTTCTATTCCCAGCTTGTAAACTTGTTATTTTATAGTAAATTGCCTGGTTTTCCTATGAAGAGGTTCCTAATCGGTTTCCCAATTTGTCACCAAATCTTGTGTGTATTACTTTATGATTTGGTGAGTTGTTGAGTTGTGGTTAGTAATAATAATCTCGTGAATCACATAATTGAGATAAATAGGTAATTTACTAATAATTTTACTGCATATTTAACTAAGGGGGTGAAGACTCTGAACTACAATTTTCACTAACAATGTTTCTTGACTAGGCATTATATCTTCGAGTCAAACTTGTTATCTGAGTCTCTTGGTTATAGAGAAAAGCCTGAATAATAACTGTGTATTACTCAATTATTCTAAATGGTGAACATTTAAGTGCATGAAATAAATAATATTTCTGTATTTTTCATTGAGCATCCATTTTGGATATTTCTGTCACTCTTCATGTCCCTATATTTTCAACTTCAGGATCCTATAGTCTATAAAAATAAGTGACAATGTTTCCCTCTGCCTGCTGGATGATTTATTACTTACAGCCTATAATAAGAAGTTTAATAACGATCTATGTTGTTTGGTGGGAACCAGGTGCCTCAATTTGTTTCTGCTTTCCTTTCATGTCTCAATTAGTGCGAACTTTTACCTGCTTTATTGTTTCCTCCGGTTTGGATTTTTCGGTGGTCTATAACTATGCACCTCATCTAACATACCAAGTGCACCTTCGTATGGAGTCGACACTAGAGGATCCCAAAAAGAGTTATTTCCATAAGTTATTCATGGAACACATTCATCTATATAATATTTAAAAACTAAAAGGTAACATTTATTGTTACTATATTCTTGTAATATTTTGATTTATTTTGGTCAACTTCAATCCATTTCAATTCATTTGATTCACTTCAATGTACATACTTGAGAATAAGAATATACAAATTTTGATTGAAAATACTTATTTTAAATATGAATTTATTAAAAAATATAGATACTATTTATTTTCTAAATCTTTATAAAGCCCATAATATTTTTACAACAAATTTGGTGTGAAAGTGCTATTTGGAGGTCCGTTTTCACAACAAATTGGTATTAGAATTTTCGCTATTACAAAAATCATCCCTCCTCTGTAAGACATTGAGAATGTATAATAATGTTTGGTGTGGATTGGAGTAGCCTAGAAAATGAGCGATTGAGGAGAGGATCAATCAGATTACCAATCGATTTAAGGGAAAACTCTGACAACTCAAATTGGCTTTTCCACAGAGAAAGGAATCAACTTCCCTAATGTTACTTTGGTTATTAATATATGCATAAAGCTTTGTGATATTAATTCATAAACTGCTTACATGAGAAGCCTCATATCTCAATGCTTTTTTTGGTTTGATTCAACGTATTGCAGCATCATGAAAATTATTTACACTACCACACAAATACATGAGAAGCCAAAAAAAGTAGTTTATGAATTAATATCACAAATATTCCAGCCTCATATCTCATATACAATCATCATAAAAAAGCAGTTTATGAATTATTATCACAATTATGCAATTTCATATCTCATATACAATCATCATAAATATTCCGGACCTAACCCATGACAAAAACTTGAAGCTAGACCCCAGCTGGTGTGCAGAGTTATGAGCTTGGAATTAACACATTAAACTCTTAACCTGTAATGAAAGTCACGTATTTCTGCAAAATAAATGGTCAAGCCAACATTTAATTCAGCTGCTTGTACAATTATTATTGCAACAGTCAAAAGCATGTAGCTGATTGTCTGTCCAGTCGTCATGCAATTGCTTGTCTTCCTAGATTTTGACATAGAAAATTTTCTCACTAGAGTTTAAAATAATCAAAATATTGACTCTAAGGGGCTCCTGGAATGTCCTCTATATTCCTTATCTCTTATATAAAATGGTTAGCTGACAAGGCAATAGACAATAGTGTATCGTTTTGTGATAATTATCAAAGAAAAGACCAGGATTTTTGGATGGACTCAAATAATAATAATAATAATAATAATAATCTGGTTAATGTATGTTCTTAAGACAAACATTAATCATCCATTTTATAAATTTTTTTATGAAAAATTGAAAAAGCTGTAAAAAAGTGAATCACTTTTTTGCATTCCCAATAATAATATCACTTTTTTTATGCATGATATTATTATCAAAAAAATAATAATATCCTGCATAAAAATTGTCAAGTTGGGCTACTACAGCCAAAATCCTTGTAGTCAACTAATACATCTTGGTTTTAAGCGAAGATGTTTAGGATTGACTCCCCAACTAAAAAAAAAAGGGGATTTTGGCAGCTGCTAAGTATCATTCTGCAGGGCCAAAAATGAATACATTAGTGTTGAATAACAAATTAATCCAATCAACATTGTTAGCAGGATAGACAAGATAAGTTCAATCTTATTTTGAAACTTAAATTTTTTGCTAGCCAATTTAACATCATGTCAAGACACTAATGAATTTCCTTTTAATATGCAAGCGAAATTTGATCCTAAGTCTTTTATCAAGCGACAAATTTTTTTATCAATTGAGCTAACGGAGAGATCAGTAGGTTTTATTATTTTTTTTTTATATATATATTTATTTTTAGGTTTACTTGTTGTCGATATGGATGGATAAGTAGTTATGGGTTCTAAATACTATTGCATATTAAGATTTGGACTTTACGATAATCTAATCATCTTTGGATTAATTTAGTTATATACAAATTGACGTGTCATCAACTACCAAAAAATTGATTCTAAAAAAAAAAAAAAAAATCTATCTATAATTCTTTTTTAGAATTACCAAAAAATAATTCATACAATCATTTATTAAATGATTAAAACTTACCAATTATATTTATTATCGTTTTCATATAATATTCTTAGTACTTCAGCCTTTTCTATAAAATACAGACACCAATAATGAGGCATTAAAGAATGTACTGTTGGGCCGTTTTGAAGCTAGTCTGCTAGGATATATATCGGCATTCCCAGGATGCCAGAGAAAAATAAAAAATTATACAATACGGAATGTTAGACAACTTTAGAGTCACGAAAAAGAAATATGCAAAATGACTCAATAATTTGAGACCAGATTAGGTCACAAGTTCCGATGCATAATATCTCAGACGACATTACTCGTGGTGACCCCACCAAAGTACTGCTTCATTGAAAAGCCATTGCCTTGGTGATCTTCTCCAGTTTCATCATTCATGACTCAAGATATATAGTACAATCTTTGGAAAACATGACTTTATGAATACCAATAATTAAACTAGCTCAAGCTCATATGATGTGAATCTTCAAGGTTGAGTGTCAAGAAAATAAAAATTGAAAACTCTTTTACCTAACTTCTCTCCGACCGATCGAAACCAATATACTTAAGATTGTACTCAACCTTATTGGAGTCCAACATTTTCATTTTCAACCTAAAAAATTACCTTTATTATTGGTGGGAACTTAATTTGTAGAATTTAGGAGGCTAAAAACTTAGGTGGGCCGGTGCGGACCAGAGTTGCCTAGAAAATGAAATTGTTTTTGCATGGATTCTTCAATCTTCATTTCAACGTTCAAACACGCTACTCCTAGGAGCCAATTTTTTTAGATTAGAACCACGTCATTGTGGACCGACACCTTAAAATAATATTCAGGCCGGTCATCTTTCAATCTTTTTAATTGCGTCTCCACTAAACCTTCATTTCCTCCATGACGTAGTACACCTATGCTCTATTATCACAATTCCTATATCCCAAAGGAAAATGCTAGTTCTGCAATTTTTGTCATAACTTGCTCATGTGATAAGTTATAAGTAGTGGAATAAAAATGATGGGTTCACAACTCTATCATTCACAACTCGCTATATGAATATGTTGTGGCAAAGTTATGACAAAAGTTTTAGTACCAAATTCCAAAAATTAAAAAAAGAAAAAAATGGTTTTGTTTCAATTATCTTTATTTTATATGTTTATTTTATCAATAATGTTAGGAATACAACAAAGACTCATTAGTACATTGGACACGTTAGAATGCAAATACATATCCAAAACTGGAGGCATGTCATATCACAATATTTTCACATTATTTTTAAATTAACATGTTAAATAATACGTCCTTGTGTGTGTTAGTAATGTCTCTAACCACACTTATTTTATTATCCTGTCTTATTAATTATTTGTTTAACAACAATAAAAGCTCAAACATGAAGCAAGCCGGATTGCATCTAAATAGTACAACCATGACTTTTAATAACAGATACCGTCCAGCTAAAAAATCATAATTATCTGATAGACAAAACTTATATATAATACCTTAAGTATTATTCCTTAAGTTCTCATCTTAAAATTTAACCATATGGTTACTTAACTAAAAAATATACTTTCATCCCTTGAGAAAAAATTCAAATGGCAGAATCTTAAAAGAGCATCCTTAGGAACAACACCTGTCACTGTGATCTAGCAACACGTGTCCATGGACGTACCTCAAGTCTCCCAACAATAATTATAGCACAAGTTAAATAATGCAACACAAATGGGCAATTAGACACCTATTTAATGTAAAAGTCAACGCCAAGAAAAATGGTTTTTCAGGTTAGCACTCCACTGCGTACAAAAGGACCATATTAGCCTTCAACATCTCATACTATATATCGAATCAAACATTTGTATCATAAAGTTGGGCATGGATACATGTATCTATATTTATATAATCACAATCTCCAAATTTTTTGAGTCAGCCAACGAGCAAGGTTCTTGTATAATGACCTGCATCACAAGTAATCATCATTTGGAATACAAAAATGATGCTGATTTTTATTATATATATATTTTTTAATACTTTGTAACAAGTTGGAGAGAGAGAGATTCGAGTCTTGATCTCAAAGAGACCAAGCAATGTCATTGAATTATAAGACTCTTGATATGTTGATTAAAATCATAGTGGTTTTCCAAAAGAGAGTTGGGGCAGTTTTGGTACTTAATTGCAAAATGAGTGACAAGTGGGGCATTTACGCCATTTCATTTGAATTTATTGTGAGTTTTGGCTCTATCTTCACCACAGGTTGCCTCGTCCATTATAAAAAGAGTCCTCACCAGCCTTCATTTGCCTGCACTTAGAGATAATTAAAACTTACTTCTACTGCCTTAGTTATCAATCGGATCTGTTCTCTGCCAACAATAGAATCATGGGGATTCATTATCTCAGGCTTTTATTTGTGGTCTTTGTGATCGCTCTAGCAATCAGCCAGCAATCAAATTGCCGCCAAATTTACAATAGTAATAGTGAAGAAGCCAAGTCAAGAGATAAGAACAATTTCTATTCTCGGTATTCATGGCATTTCTCTGCAAAAGCTCTGGTAGGATCCACCAAAGATGATATCGACCCAATATATGGAGTTTCTCTTCGAACAGTTCCACAGGGACCAAACCCACTTCATAACTGATCAGCCTTGTTGAAAATCTTGTGTGTATTCGGTCAAGACACAAATTTTGCAGTTTGTAGTGTAATTTTTTCCTACTTTTTCTTTACAGAGATGTATGATATATAGAGTTGAGAAGGAACTTGATTGATTGTAGTGTTTAAAGAAAATGTAATCGTACTTGACTGAATAGTAAAGACAATAAATAAAACATGCATGCATACTTGTATAAAACATGAAATTTAATCATGTAGTTTGTTGGAGTTTTGTTTTTTCAGCAGAGCTGCAATCTGATCTTCTGTATACTTGACGAGCTAGATGATTGTAATAAAGAAAGTATGGGCAAAAACAGTTCAAGTTTGAGATGATTGTAATAAAGAAAGTATAGGCAAAAACAGTTCAAATTATCAAAAGGTCAGTAGTGAGTCGAATAAAGAATTTTCATGGCATAAAAACAATGGATTAAGTACAACAGATGACTTGAATGGAGATCAACCACCGACTAAAAGTATGTGCAATTCTAAAGAAGTGTAATGGTTTATACAAGAAGACAAATTCAAGCACATCATTCTATTACCAACTAATTTTGGCTTTATTATTTTATTACTATCAGCCTGAATGGTGGGGCAGAAATTTGGCTTTTCAGTGAATTTTTAAATATTTAAAGATATAGTAGAAACAATAATCGATTGGCAATTCTATACATGTTTTATAGTTCATCCTCAGTACGGTCAAACATTGCCTTTTGGATAAATTCCAATATGTGGCCTTCTTTACTAAAAGCCAAACAGGAATGTGAAAGGTCTTAATAATATGCAACTGCATATATAATATATATTTTCCTTATATAGGAGAATCACATAGAAGATGAAGGTTAGCAATCAAGGATCTACACTAGGACAGATCAGAATGATCAGTCAGAGGGGCCCCAATACAGAAATGTGTATCCCATGACTTATAAATTTATAAACAACAACAACAACAACAACCAAAAAAAAAAAATTCTTTAGAAGAAGAAGAAGAAGAAGAAGAATAAAAGATAAAAGAAAAAGGGAGACATCTTCCTGATGGTACACCCTTTTCTCCAGCATTCTCCAAGAATGGTACTAAATTGGGTTCGAAGTATCATCCAACTCATTGCTTTCCTATCAGAATTTAGAAGAGCTGGTCCTGACATGAACAACATAAATAGCATTTTTTTTTATATTATAAATCTAGACAAGGAAAATAGACCTTCAACAAAAAACTCGTGCTTCTGTCTATGCATATATGCTGAGCATGCTATGCTTTTATATATATGCAAACAAGCAATAAACAAGTTTTCAAAAGTATATTACCCTTGTTGAAGAGACATGCAGCAAGAAATGGGCAGCTATACTTTATTTAAAGGAAACAAACACAACGAAAAGAGAGGGGGGGGGGGAGGGGGTGTTGTTGCGGATGGGGGGTAAGAAACGCTGACCTGTACATGTACTCTTAGAAAGTAAAACAAACCGAGCAAGAATGTCTTTTCAATACCTGGAACATAAGACATAAAATAAAGACAAGTTCTCGTTCAAATACGCATCAAATTAAATTATCATGGATCACAAACCGTGAAGGATGCTTGCTACATGATCTCAGTGCCCACTGGATCAACAGAAAAATGAATAGAAAGTGTTTTCTGGGTGATTGGCTGGAACTCAGACCTCCACATCTGTTTTTATCAAATTCAAGGATAATTCAGACTCTTGCAGATTAATCTCTTTAACAAAGATAAATTTGCTATAGCTTGACTTGGAACTGGAAAAATAAATTTTTGGAATTGGAGGATTCAATGGGAGGTGATCTCATCTCAAAAGGCTTTCCAAGATCTCAAATTCCAGAAGTTCGGCCTCATTCCTAAGTAAAACTTCCAGATTTCCCAGAAATTTTGGATTACTTGTCAATTTTGACCAAGCCTAAAACAAATCTCAAAACTGAATTTAAAACTTGGATTAGAACCTTACATTTGATAAGGATCATAAATAGAAAACTACCATGAAACAAATAAGTATGCCAAAGAATTCTGTAATATAATATCTATAATAATGGTAAAACTTGGAAATCCTTAACCATTTGATAGGGTAGAAAAAGCATATATTCATCAAGAAGTTCTGCACCACAAGGGTGTGTAAAATTTGATAAGAAAATGATTTTCATTTGATATCACAAAACTTGAACAACAAACAAAATCTTAAAAACACAAATCTATAGTTTATAGATTAGGCTCCTTACTTCTTTGTATTCTGAGCTGCCCACAAATATCTCAAGGGCCTCGACTGCAAAACATGCCAGTACACAGCAGTCAACAAATGGAGATGCCATATAATCAGATATTAAACACAAGAGAGAGCTCACGGGACCGAAATCGTATCACTACTCCATGTGTAAATTCCTTATTGCCGGGATTACAATTCAAACCTGACAATCAGATGCTAGTAAGAAACGATCTATCGTTAAATAATTGCATATATAAGAATAATTCTTCATACAAGCCCAAAAAAAAGAGAAAAAAGAAATCTGATCCAAGCTGTAAAGAGTTAACTGTATAGCTGCTATGAAATTTGGTTTTATTTATTTATTATTATTATTAAATTTATTTATAACCTCTTTACAGATCAAATTAACTTCTTAATCTGCAGTAGCCTGCTCAGGGAAAACCACTAAGCAGCATAACAACTAATGAGTTTCACCTCAAACACACACCTTGAGTAGATTGGACAATTAATGACGGAAATCCATGTGTCAGCCTTGCCAGAGAAGCCAACGCATGTTGTACGGGTACACCAAATGCATCATCAACAAATGAAATCAAAAGCACAAACTCTACACCATAATTGAACTCCTGTCACAAAAGTAATATGAATCTCTTTAGAAGTAACTATTAGATACCAGTAACCAGGGACAAAAACCATATTGCTACATGTTCAACTGATGATGGAAACTCAAAATATTTTTTGGTTCAAATTTGTTAATAAAGACATAAATGCCAATAGCCAGATATATTCCATTTCGTAGCATTTCAATGCCTTTGCCGCATTTGCATGATTGGCAATATAGAATATCATTTCCAAGCATTTCAACGGCATTGGTGCATTTACATGATTAGCATTGAACTATAGACAAATAACTACAGGGGAATCAAAATTTAAAGAATTGCCATAGCATCTGCGAGAGAGTTAAAATCACATCACTCCTTACCTCTCCTTTCCTAAAGATGGGAAGGATATCATCTTCTACTTCAGCTTCGTAATCCACATTGATTAGACCCTTTATATAAACAGAAAAAGACAGTCCAATATGTTGAACAAGTATGAAAATCTGAGATATGGTTTATTCAAAAGAAGAAAGAGAAGTATGAACAGAGTGTCAGTGTTTACATGTCAAGCCATACATGACAGTAAGGCATAACATGCTTTTTGAGAACTCCCAAGTAGAAAGGGTTCTCATAAAACTTTGCAAGATCTTCTTTTATTTGGAAACGCATGTAGACAGCATGGGTGTAATTTTCAAGATTTTCTTCTGAGATACGTCCTGCAGCAGCAATTAGAACATATATTTAAAGATAAATCAATAAACATGTATGCTTGTCTGAGTGTGAGTGCCAGTGTGCATGTCTGTGCGCCTGATCAAAATTGCAAATTAATTGATAGGTTATGCACATTAGCTGACATTTCAGCATAGATGGGACGACCGGACCACTGAATTTACACTTCAGATTCTTGAAAAGAATATAATGCCTGATTCAGGTAAGGAATGCTAGCTATTCCTTATGTGCCCTTGCATTGCATTCAATGTGACTCACCTAATGATATTGCAACAATGCCTCTCATTTGATATTGGGTTGTATAAAGATAATCCAACATATCCTTCTCTTCCTCATCAGTTAAATTCTCCTTGGTTTTGAGCAGACATATATGTTCCACAACTTTTCTGTAAAAAATAGAAACAATCCAAATTTAACCAGAGCAATAAGACACTGCATTTTGCAAACAAGAAGAACCATATGCTCCAAACTGGAAAGCTGAAGTTCAACAAAGAACCTAGCTAATGCAATGTTTACGGTACCAATTAATAACGTCACACAAAAATCTAAACAAAATAAACAGAAACAGCCAATGGAATTATATCATAATGCTAAAGGGAGTGGTCTTGCAACTATAACAAATTGCTATGGGGTGAATAAATCAATTTGCAATGATTTCCTGGATTAAGGGTTGAATAAAAAATGAAAACCAACTCAACCATTTCTTTGTGTCATTTTTTCACACAGTTAATTCCAATCAATCATAACCGTCATTGTCGATTGGCATATAAAAAGGAGCCTTGGAAACACAAAGGCCACCCACCATTTATCCTATGTGTGTAAGTGTAAGTGTAATCGTGTAAGAATTGGAGGTACTATAAGGTCTAAGCAACATTTGAAAGTAATCAAATTTTGAGGGACATAAGACTGATCCTTAATCTGTACAATGGTTAAGTTCATTTGATAGAGACAACTGTTTGTAATTCAGACACCAAAAAAATTAAGGAGAAGAATTAAAAAGGGATTGGGTATGAACTATGAACTATGAACCTTTTCCGCTCGGAATTGGCGGTTGAGTTACTTTGGTCGTCAGCAGCGGAAACCACCATTCGCCGACTTAGATCCCGCCTTGAAGACCAAGTGTTCATCACTCCATTCACTCGAGAAACTGGAATAGAATAGAATAAAATAATATTATTACAATTTTAAAAAAATAAATAAAAATGTAAGAGAGAGAGAGAGAGAGAGAGAGAGAGAGAGGAATGAAACGCACCGTTTAAAGAAGCGGAGCGCGGGAATAATGGTTGGTGGATGAGAAAAGTGGAAGTGGGAGACGGAGTTGGAGCTTGAATCAGCATTCTCTCGACTCTCGACCTTTTCTCTGTGGCTCTACCCTTTCACTTTCTTCTCTCTTCTTCTTTTGCTTCTCCGGTTAATCACTTTCTCTGTCTGCGTGTGTGTGTTCCTTCTTTTTTAAAAAAAAAAAAAAGAAAGAAAAGAAAATGGGTGGACTAGGAAAAACGATCTGTAAAATAGCCGTTTATTGCCGCATTTTTTTTTCTCAAAAAAAAAAAAAAAAAAAATTATCAGTACAAATATTATTAAAAACTTATTAACCCTTCTTCTAATATTGTTAATGTTACCCAATTTATCTATTACAAGACTAATAAGATTTATTTGCTAAATTTGTCATCGTAGCTTTAAGATTTTAGAATGTTTTTGGATAATGTTTACGTGGATCAATATTGAGCTGAGGCACTAACTGTTACTGACTACTGACTACTGACTACTGAGGACCTTCAGCCTAGTGTCAGATTGAATCTAGAGCATTCAAATACAGGCTAGCCATTTGGAACTTATTATACCCAAAATCATCCCAAACAACACAAGGATAGCTTCAAACTTCAAACTAATCATAATCTCCTCTCTTCAAGTCTAGTGAGTAATACTAATACCGCGCCATTTTATTTTATTTTTATTCATTTTTCACTGCCACATGTCTGTCTAATGCATTAATGAGACGTGTCAATTCTTTGGAATTAAACTTCCACAGAAATCATAAAATAAAACCACTAATTTAATGGATTTTTTTATTATTACAAATTTGGCCTCTTTCTTTCTTTCTTTCTTTTTTTAATTATTAGCTATCAAGTAATGGTACAAGAGATTCAGCAAAATGAAAAAACAAAAATACTACAAGAACAGATATAAAACAGAAATGAACTGTTATGCACAAATCTGGCAAGAGTCATCAATATGGATTTAAGCTGCTAGAACACTTCCAATCTACATAAACCCAATGCTACTAGCATTAGAGCATGTTGTATCTTGCCCTACAATTGACCTTCAACCCATAGCTCAATAAAGGGTCATCCTAAGTCCTAACATCAAGATTTATTGTCAGTAAGGTTCCGGAAAAGCTCTGGAAGATGGGCATTGGTCAGCTTTGTCCTCTTGGTGATCTCATGCTTCTTCTTCTTTGGCTTGGGCTTGGAGGACATGCCTTGAACCTCTGACCTGGCTCTCCTCTGAGCAGTGTTGGTGGCGGGCTTCATCCCATTCTTCTGGAGATCCCTTTCAATGTCAATCATATCACGAGGCAATTCAATCCCCCGAAACAGCAGTTTAAGGTCATCATCCACCTTGATGGGTACCCTGGGGTCATTTGGGTAGGCAATGTCTTCCTGTGAATCAAAGTTTGATAGCAGCCAAATCTGACCTGCAGCTTTCAATGCCTGAAGAAAAATGAATTCATTAAATTTTATGGCAATAGAAACAGGCAATTGATTTAATTGGGCCGCAGCTTTCAAAGTCAGAAGAAGAATGAAGTCATGTGATTTGTATGGCAAGAGAGACAGGTAACTGACTGATCTCACAGCAGACAATGACACATTACTACCACTCAACTTTTTATTGGAAAATGAAGATGGTCATAAACTTCATTTTTTTAAGGTACAAGAAAATCATTACAGAGGTAAGATTTTCCACAAAGCTAAAACAAAGACCAAGCAGGCAATGAGCAAGCAAGAGACAGAAAGCCAATAAAGAAAAGGAAAAACAAAGTCACAGAATAAAGGGGCAAACAAACACCAAAACACAACCATTGAGTAATCAAACCATTCCTTGTATACACCTCCAAAGCCACCACTCCTGCTTTTGCAAAGAAAAACTTTTGAGAAAACTGACTTAAGCATCCAAAGCCAGAAAACATACAGATGCTTCAATGGCTTCTTTCAAACACAATAAATTTCTGCCTAAAATATTCAAGGTCAACTTTATCACATCCAACTATATTGCACGTGTATCCTATTAAATTATGACCATTCAAACGCCTTTTTTTATTGGTAAATTACACATGCACTAGATGCTTTTTGTGCTCACGAGTTACGATCTCACCCTCCACCTTACTCTTACAAGAAGAGGTGCCATTTAAACCAAAACTCACCGGTCCTATAGCTTTTTGCTTTATTTTATTGAGAAAAAGAGTTCCCCTTTTTTTTTTTTGATGGCATGGAACCTCACCAAGGCAAGGCCCTTTGGACCCATCCCTGAGGATTGAACCATGGATACATGATTCCACCTGCCAAAACCATGTATCAAGTAATCCAGGGGCACTCCTTGTGAGGATTCAAACCTAGGATGTTTGGGTTTAAAGCTCATCCCAATCCTCTAACCACTAGTCTACACCTTGACGGGTTATTAAGCAATAGAGTTCCTTGTTCCAACTTATTAGCCATTCTAACGCCAAAGGTCAAAGGGAAGGGTCTCAATCACTACTTCAGGCCTTTTTCAAATTCCAGAAATACACAAAATTTCCAGTCACCTTTGAACAATATTAGGTGAGTCAAACACACAGAATCAAAACAATAAAATTCAAAGGTTTGTTTAGTGGCCTTCAATGCAACGTGAAACATTTTACTAGGGGCCACAATGAGGGATAGTTATGCAGAAAAAATTCTCAAAGAGATTGAGAATCAACAAGTACAGGGGGAAAAGGCTTAGCAATCAACACCAAGCAAAAAAAGAACAAAACCTAAGAATCAACTCTGAGCCTTTGAAAAAATTCTAATAGGAAATTTTACTATTGAAGCAAACTATAAACAACATTGAGCTCTAGGTTCTTTAAATAGAGTTCCAAACTTATTATTTGAATAAGGTAAGGAATCAATTCTAATTAATGATACTAATTCTACCAACTTAGTAAGAAAATAAATTAAATCCCTAAACCAAGTGGTAAAAGGATATAATATTCAAGCAAGTATGGATCAATCTTCTGTGGCTCATCTTGAGTGATTCAAATATAATTGAAATCAACTCATCCTAACCAACCCTCCCCCCCCCCCCCCCCCCCTCCCCTCCTCCTCTTCCAAATGAACTAAGTATTTAACTCCTCCATCCCTAGTGGAAACAATCTCCTCATCTAAAATAGCACCAATATGTTCCTTACTTGCAGGTGGTAGAATTAGCGGTGTGGGATTGAGTTTAAGGATGTCAATGGGGGCATAGGAATGCTCATCAGCAGAGATATCAAGGAAAAATGTTGGATAATTACAAGCAACCACATCCTCTATAAGAAAAGTAATTAATGCCATAATCAGGTGGAAGGTCAATGACATATGCATAGGCTTGCAATTTCACATACTCATAGATGATGACACAAGAAGACGTCCAATCAGTGACCCTTATGGAAGAAATATGCTACCAGTTGGGCCTAAGGCCTAATCAATTAATTTTTACAATTAATTCTATGTACTTTACTTAATTAGTTAAACATATTTTCCTTACCTACTAAGTTTAGGGAATTTAATTCCTTTTTTTTTACTAGATTCATAGAATTAATGTCATTGGTTATAATTGTTTCCTTTCCTTACTATGATAATAAGTTCAAAACTCTATTTCAAGAACCTGGAGGTCAGTATTATGGTTTGCTACTATGCTTCAGTACTAAAATTTCCTAATGGAATTTTTCCAAAACTGATTCTAGGTAACCCTCGGCGTTAATTCCTATGTTTTGTTCTTTTTCTTGATTGGTATTGGTTTATTTTTTGTTTTTTCTTGTTCTTGTCAATTCTCAACCCCTTTGATGAATTTCTTGTGCTCTTATCAAGACATGAATACCATAACATAAAAGTTGATCTAACAAGATGAGACATCCACATATTGCACTTACCTGCAAGTCTTCCATCACAGTTGGATAAGAATCCTTAAGATCAATGACAGCAATGCCCTCTGGAAATTTCCTTACTAAGTAAAGAAGCTGACTCTTGTCCTTCAAATCATGCTTGGACTGCAGATAAACAATAAGTCAAAAAGTCATTTACCATGAAAGAGTTATAAAGGAAATGACTAAGTGCAAATAAAATGCTACGAGCCCGTGAAGATCTGCAGCTAAACAAGTTTAAACTTACCTTGTAAGAGAAACGTTTTCCATCATAGTGGACTTTCAGGTTATTCCTCAAACTATCAAATACAGCTTTGTTGGAATTGATATCAACATAAACGGCATCATTTATTTGTTCAGGTGTATAGGCTAGCCTTGTCTGCAAACATAGAGAGTGTTCAACTGGTGGTAAGTAGCATTCATCTGGTCCTACCAGGCTACTGTAAGTCAGTAAATCACATTGACCTCTAAAATTGTCACAAAAGACAAGAAGGGAGATGGGTTATATACTCGATTATTACAGTAAACTAAAACACAACTACAAATTTCCCACAAGCATCTATAATTTATACTTACCTTCAATTGGAAGTACATCTGTTAATTAAGTAGTATCAGTTTTCCAGTAAAATCAATGCCATACAAACAAGGTTTAAATTTCAACAATTAATTGAGAAAAAGTAGGCCAGTTTAGTGAAGGTGCATAGTGATATGATACCTCTTTTAAAAAGATTAGTAGAATCACAGATAATAACACAATTCTAAACTCGACCATCTTGCTCTTTTCCAAATTAACTTTAACCTGATGACTGCACAAAATAAGACATTAAAATCTGAATTTTTTCCAACTCAGGTCTCTGGTTGACGAAGTAATTGAGATATTGGCATAAAGAGAATTACGAATAAACATCATTCATGAGGAGCATTCAGCATTGTAAATATGGCAACAAAACAAATACTTGCATCAGGGAACATATATGTATAAATAAGGGATAGGATAATCAAGTACAAACCTCTAGCAGGAGATCTATAACACGCTTGATTTGGGCTCCTACGGGGGCTTTCCGGATACTGTTGATATGTTGAAGTCTCTCTGTATCATTTGAAAATTTGACAGCAGGAGCGGGGGCTCTTGCACTGACTGACGGTGCTGCTGGGGCTGGCGTAAATTTATGACTCATCACCTTATTAGATGCAGCAATGCTTGTGAGGGTTGACTGGCACTTCTCTTGCTGCTTCTTGAATCTATCTAATTGCTCTTGTAATGCCATCTAGAAATAAAATTATTTTCTTTAAGGCTGCTCAAACCCACCAATAAAATGTAAAAATATGATAAAGAAGTGCTTTAAAGTGCAAGATTGTAATATTGGTCAGAGTTTAAATTAACTGACTAAATCACCACAATGACTTTGAAACTTAAATCAAGTCATTACATGAAAAACGCAGGAAGAATAAACAGCTAGAAATCAAGACATAGCTAAAAGTTACTAAGAAGGCTTCATACTACAATATCATGCAAGCACAAGTCTACTAGCAACACAAGCAATTCCAAAAATTTCAATTTCTTCTTAACAGAACACTAATGGAAGTGATGAGGCCGTTCACAGACAATATTTTTAGAACTTTTAATCACAGACCCACAGTTGAATCAACATTTCTTGCTGGAAACCTAACTATGAATGACAAAAAAACTTCAATAGTCTCCCTACATTAAACCTCTGATCTTTTTTTTCATTCATAGATAATGCAATAACAATTTTTCTCATCTGATCTTCTAACGGCTTAATGCAATAACATGTGCAACAATTTCACTACCGTGCAACAATTTCACTACCAAGTTCAGTATTCGAAGAATAAAGGACAAATAAGAAATTGAGTTTCCAAAGACCATGCTACACAACAATTAGAGATCAAAAAACTAATTGTTGTTCTAGTATTTGATCAATTAGGCTCTAGTATTTGATCAACGATTAGGATAAAATCAACATTTTTCCAATGATTCCTCTCTAAAGTTGAAAATTTAAAAGCTAAATTTCTTCTCTTTGATTAACATTTTCTAAACATATGCTTAAACCATAACAAACCTTTTCTGAGCTCCTCAAATGGAAGAATCAAAATTGAGTATTGGAAAATCAAAATCTATTTTCCAAAGACAAATATGAGACAATAAATCAACAAAAAAAATTCATATGCATACACAAAATGCCAATAACCAAAACCCTAGTTTGGGAAATCAAAATTCACTCTCCAACCAAGAAATGACTAGCAGAAGCCCCTAAATGTTTCATTTATAGGCATGACTACAAACAAATTTCTTGCAGAATTAGTGCCAGAAAATCTCTGGCAAGTTGGCAAGAACTAAATCACAGAAATGAGAATAAAAGCTATTATGTTGATAGGAACACCTAAGCTCTTATGTTATATTTGATGGCTACCAATTTGCACTAGTGATAAAGTATGAAAGGGACAAGACATATATGGAGGAAAGTCGTCTGCTTTTTTCAGGATCCTCATTCCTTGTATGACAATTGACAAAGCATATTATGGCGGAATAAGCACATATGCATTATATCCCGTTTTATATGATAAAAAAAACGGAAGATAAAGCAAGGCTATATTTGAAATCCTCTCTCTCCACATTTGAAAGGACTCGATGGATTTTGCCAGTGGTTTCCTAGTTCCTACCATCCCAATCATCTCCATTGATATATTGTATAACACCCATACAAGTATACAACAACATACTTAGCCCTTATAAAGTGTTTTCTTCGAATTAATAAACAAACCTCATGCCAACATAGACATGACCCTGGCTAGAGGCACCAATGATGAAGTTAAAAGAGAACAAAAATATACTAATCAGGTAGCATTAACCCCAAGGGGCAGCACAATCGGACATAAACCATGCCGCATGAAACGGAGATCACTAGTTCGAATCTAACCTTCCCCCTCTGCTTAGGGCCAAAACTTACTTATATAGTTATATTATAAGGTAGCATTATTGAGCTGACCCAAATCTCTCTCTCTCTCTCTCACAAACTGAAGAAGTTGCTGTTTTTGCTTATAATTTCAGTTTTGATTTGGTAACAATGTTCTAGAACGAAAATTGATTGCAATTTCACATGATGAAAATTTAAAAAATTAACTGCAAGTCCTAATTGGGTGTACAAATACTGATCACATTGCAACAACAATAAGGCAAATGAATCCCAAGAAACTATGCAAATCAAAGCATCAAAAGTGGTAATAAGAAAAATATTTCGACAGAATTCGTGAAAAATGAAATTAACAAAAAAGAAAAGAAAAATTGCAACGATACCTTTTAGGTTTGAGTGCCGGTGTTGGGCCTTGTGACGCCGCCGGAGCACGGAGGCAGAAGCAGGTCACGGTGTGAGGGAGAAAGGCGAGAGAGAGAGAGAGAGAATTTCGAATTTTTGGTAAAGGCAAAGCTGAAGACAACACAGAAAGGAGGGCTGTCCGATCCGCAACTCAACCGAGTCCGCAAAACTTTTAATTGGGACACAAAAACAAAATTTTACTTTATATCGGCCAAAATACTTTTATTTATTTATTTTATTTTTAATGACATTCACACCAAAAAAAATACATTGACCAAGTTTTTTTTTTTTTTTTTTTTAATTATTTTGTTTTATAAATATGGAAAATGCTAACGAGTACCCTTAGAGCATTGGTTAAAAATTTATTTTAAGAAAGTTTTGATATCACTTTTATAGGGAATGAAAAAAACTGCCAAATCTTTAATTGCTTTTTTTCTTTTCTTTTTTTCTATAAAAACTTTCTTTAACTGTATTGTTAACTAATACTCTAAGGGCATTCGTTAGCATGACCCTTAAATTTTAAACATTAAAGTTTGCATGCTTTTGCCAAACCTCTTTTGCCCATTATTCTATTTTTACAAAAATATTCATATAGCCTCAAACTAAAAGTCTCGGAAACTCAAGTTCCAAATGAGTAAAAACTGAGTTGGTAAATATATATATATATATATATATATATATATATATATATATATATATATTTAAGCTCTAAGTAGAATTTTAGTTCTTTGTATGTTTATAGGGCAAAAGAGGTTGGCCAAAAGCATGCAAACTTTAATATTTAAAATTTAATTGGTAAAGGTAAATTTGCACGCTTTTTTTTGAAAGCACAAGTTTGCACATTTTAACTATGCATTTAGCTCTAAATTAAAAAAACCAACTTATTTTATTCTTCAATTTATTTTTGTTACTATTTATGGGTCTCACTGCACTTTTTGGTACTATTTATAAGTCTTACTATACTATTTCAGCTAATTTTTTTCTTTATCTACAATACTTATAGCAAAAAATACATTGGCTAAGTTTTTATTTTTATTTAATTATTTTGTTTTATAAACATATCCATTACGTGGTCTCAAATGAAACATATCAGTCATGAAACCTCATTTGGAAATATGAGACTTGAGTTCCAATACAAAGAACTCAAATTCTACTTAAAACTATAAATATAAATAAATGTATATATATATATATATATATAGTTTTTACACAGTTTTTACTCATTTGGAACATGAGTCTCCAATACTTTTAGTTTGAGGCTATACCTATATGAATATGTTTGTAAAAATAGAATTAAGGACAAAAGAGGTTGGCCAAAAGCATGCAAACTTTAATATTTAAAATTTAATTGGTAAAGGCAAGTTTGCACACTTTAATTATGCCTTTGGGTCCAAATTAAAAAACCAGTTTATTTTACTATTCAGCATATTTTTGCTACTATTCATGAGCTCCACTGCACTTTTGGGTATTATTCATAAGTCTCACTGTAATATTTCAGCTAATTTTTATCTACAATACTTTCAGCAAGAGTGAAATAAGCAGATCACAAACAAATGTCTTAAATTCTAATGATGTTATTGGTATAGGCAATGCTTCCAATGTTCACTTTTAGTATTTAAAATTCAAAAATGATTCTTATTTTACCTTTATCTAGAATACTTTTAACAAAATGTTTTCAATTTCAACAAAAGCAAAATAAGCGAATCACAAACAAACATCCTAAATTAGGCAATGCTTCCAATGTTCACTTTTAGTATTTAAAATTTAAAAATGATTCTTATTTAATTGTTCTTCATTCCCTTTAATTTTTAAGTTCCAGTTAACTCAACTCATTTACATAAAAAAATGGATTGATATCTTAACCTAATAATAAAAATAAATCATCATAGAACAATATCATAAGTTGAAGTTCTATCATATCCAATTTAATACCCTTATTTTTTTTAGTAGTAGGACTAAGAAAACTAAAAATTATTATTATTATTATTATTATTATTATTATTATCCAGTTAGAGATAGATTCATTTTAATTTATTACATAACCTTTATAAACTATATGATATCAATCACCAAAAAAAAAGAAGAACAATGCTAAGGATATATACTAGAAATTGTGTTACATGATAGATCCTTACAAACTAATAACCTTTCACCAACCATTTACCGATCACAAAAAATAAAATGGCACCAATCACATATACTTATCGCAAAAAAAAAAAAAAAAAAAATCAAAAAATCAAAAAATCAAAAAATCAAAAAATTACAAACAAACAATCACAAAAAGTAAAATGGCACCAATCATATATACTTATTGCTTTAGTATGTATGTTTTTTTGTAAAAACAATGGGAAAATTACATTTTATCCCCTAAACTATACATTATTTTACATTTACCCCCATAAATTATTTGAATGCACATTTTGCCCTCTAAACTGTACCCATTTTTACCCTTACCTCTCTAAACTATGTTACATTTTACACTTACCTCCCTAAACTTTGAGAATATACACTTATTTCACTAGTGTGATGAGGTGCAAAGTATTACACGAGTAATAGTTTAGTGGGTAAGTGTGCATTTGTATAGTTTAGGCGGGTAAATGTAGAAAAAAAATTTGTAGTAGCTATAACATTTTTCAAAAAATAATTTAGACATTCATTTAGGAAAATTGAAATTCTACTACCAATTTTATTGTTAAAAAAAAAATTACAAAGTTATATGTTAATGTCAATGAATATAATTGGTGGATTACATAAACTTAATATATGAATGTTTGAATTTTTTTTTTTTGGTAATTGACTACATGTCAATTTGTAAGTTTTATATAGTAAATTTTGAAGTATTTATAAAATTTGTAGTACAATATAATTGTATGGACTGAAATTGACCCTCAGCCCAACAAATGTGAGTGATGGCCCAATAAGCCCACAATAATAGATTTGTTAGAGAGTGGATTTAATAGGTGAAGACTTAATGAATCAAGTATGAGTCACAATGGATTGGTTTAGTGCTATAGTGATTGAGAAGTATAATTTGAAGAGAAAAACACTCATCAGTCAAATCTGAGGAAGGTATGTTCTTATATAAATTTTAGACTTTCATGAATACATAGAGTTCTTAGTTTACAGAGTTCTTCTCTCTTTTTTTTTTTTTTTTTTTTTGATCAGATCCCCCCTTCTGTCAAGGAATCCCTTCCCATATATACCCATTCCCCTTCTCCCTATCTTAGCCTTCCACTTGTTGATCAAGTAAGTGATCTCTTGGATGCTTGTCCCATCAGAATCTTCTTGAAGTCTCTGTGTGTAGCTATAAGGCTGAATATCACTATTCAGGTATCACTTTCACATAAATGCAGCTAGTTGATTAGGTGCAGAGCATTCAATGTGATGGTAACAACCTTATTCTCAGATATTTCTTAGTTCACTATTGACTCCTCTTTTTGAAACTTATCCTCCCAAGTATGGTTACCTCTTGCCCAATATTCGCTGGGTGGTCGAGCTCTAGACTCTCACTCCACTTTCCGAGAAAGTTTGGCTCCTTGGGAAACGTTACTTGTTCGTTGTTACTGGCCCTTATCCTCGGCCCACTAACCCACTTTCCCTTATTAGTACTTGGTTGTCCTCGGGCTCCTTAGCATTCTTGGGCATGGCCCACGACCCAATATCCCTACTATGTTCTCTTATCCCTATAATAGCCCCTCGAAACTCCAGCCTTTCTCTTTTCTGAGAAAAATGGGGTTTTGATTTTATGTTATTGAGTTTCCCATGCTCATGGAACCTTCTTACGTGTGAGTGTCTTTTCACCTACAATGAGCTCATTCTAACACTTCGGCATCTGAGATGCCTCATTAATTACTTCGCATGGTGCCCTGTCCCCCATGTTTAACAGTGTGATGAGAATCTTACGATAGAGGTTTTTTATAGGGACTTAAGTGGGAACTTTCCTGCTCACTCTCTCTTCCTATATAAAACATTTGAAGAACCCAAATCCTCCATTTTTTTGAATCTTCAAACTCTCAAGAAGCGGTCTGAGGTGTTCTTTTCCTATACTTTTGTAAGTACCCTTTAGCCTACATATTGACTGTTAGGACCCTCTCCTCCTTGGCCCCTTATTTTTCGCCTCATTCTTTTAACACCCGTTTTTGACTTCTTAGATGGGTAGGTTTGCTAGTTTGGTAGATACCCTGAGGGTATAGAAAACTTTATGGCCCGATACAATATACCACCTAGGGTCTTTATTCGACATTGCCTTTAAGGAGAATGGCTCGCTCTAAGGTTAGAGGGAGAGGTGGTGATCCCTATGATCACCTTCATAGAGGGAGAGATGAGGATCCCTATGGGTAGAATGACTAGGGATTTCTTGATTGCCCATAGACTCTACCTGACCCAATGTTCCCAAACGTATTTAGGATACTAGGTAGTGTGGACGCCCTCAATGAAAAGATGGGCATAAATTTCACCCATCATGATGTTAACTGGGTATATAATTGTTAGCTCCTTAAGATTACGAGATACTATCTTAAAACTAGGGTCCCTGAAGTCAGACTCATCTCGTGTCTCCCCGAATCTAACAAGGGTATGGATTAGGATTTTTTGATTATCTCGGGAGAACGGCATGATGGACTTCATTGCCCAACACGAGAGGGGAAACCAGATGTGGTACTTAAGTTTAGGTTCCCTGTTTTAACAAGGGATACTTTAACTTCCTAGCTTGTTGTTTCTCTTCTTATAACTCAAAATTTATTCCTAGATGCTTACCAAACCATTTTCTCTAATTATGTTTTTGTTTCCTGATTTTATTTATTTATTTATTTATTATTATTTTCTTTACTAATAAAAACTTCACAGCCCTTAATCTCAATCTTGTTAATGAGTCCGACCTTACCAAGATACTTAAGTCCAAAATCTTCCTCCATACGGACGGACAACTACGAGCCGCCCACGTCATCCTGGGGTATAAGCCGATCTCCACAAGTTTCTAGTCTCTCAAGTACATCATAAAGGAAAAAGACCCTCTATTGCAATAAATCAATATCGCATTACCTGACTTCCTGGGCGGTCCTCCCCCTGCAGGCACTTAGCCAATCGAATTGCCCATTCAACGAACTTATGGGGAAAAAGCAACCTCTTCACACCGAGCTCCTAAGGAAGAGGTGACCAAAGTAATTGAGGTTATAGATTCCAAAGAGGACTTCGAGGTCTTTGATCGGTCGTCCCCCATCGAATCTTCCCACGCTTCCTTCTCTGATTTACCTCTTGCTCAAGTAAGCAGTAACCAAAAGCCCTCTGACGTTCCTGAAGTTATGGTGCTCCAAAGGAAAAATAACACTAGTCTGCTAGAGCTCTTGGAATCACATGCTGGAAGGTCTACCTCTGAGGTGGCTGTCCAGTCTCGCCTTTCTACACCTTTTTCTACCCATACATCCCATTTCGAACCAACAAACAAGAAGAGGATGAGGGATAAAAAAGGGAAGGACATGTCCGAAGTAGGCGAGGTTGTACCTTCTAAGGAGTTTGAACCCCAAAAGGGGCAAAAATTGCAAAAGGGGCATAAAAGAAGCCCTCAGCCAAGGGTATAGACATGGAGAAAGTACTCAAGCACCGCCCAAAGGTTCCAACCTGGAACCTACCACTTGAGTTGGATGGAGCCCTATTCCCCCTAGACTCTTCCATTAGGGATTTCTAGAAGGGCAAGGCTGGCTATGTGGCCAATGCACTAGAATAGCCTCAACTTCTGCCTCAGGATATGGCAGACCTAAGAACTCTAAAAAGGCATGAGGTGTTTCTGATCTTAAAGAGAGACTTGGCCATGGTATGCCCATTAGTCCATTTCTTATATTACTATGTACATCTTTCTTCCACTATCATCGTTACATATATTTATTATCATTTTTTTTTATTTGATGGATTCACTATGTTACCTTCTTCCAGGCCATCCAAACAACAAACATTGCTGAAGAGTGGGTGGATGATGCCCATGCTCAGTTGAAGAAGGAGGAAGCAAGGCGTATAGCTTCTGTCCAAACTCTAGCTGTGGCAGAGAAAAGAATTAAAGACCTCAACACCAAGCTGACTGAGGCCAATAAAAAGAGGAAGAGTGTTGAAGCTGCACTAGCTAGCGCTGAGAAGCAAGTCGAGGACCAACGTCTGCAGCTTCACCAAACTAAGGAACAATTGGTCACTACTTATGAGTAGATCAAGGCTCAAAACAAAGAGTTGGATAAAAAAGAAGAGGTTACTGCTCAAACTGAACAATCCGGTTACGACACAGGGGTGAAGGAAACTAAGTATGCTCTCAGGGCCCAAGTCATAGGAGTTTGCTGAGGTTACTGCCAAAAAGTGTGGACTAAGGCACTGAATTTGGCTGGAGTAGAAGCTTCCTCGGATCTGAGGAAGAAGGAGAACATCTTCTACCCTCCAACCCTACGAATAGCAATTTCTCAAGCCTCCTAGGCAACCACTGCCCCCAAGGTTCCCTCGACTGTCCAGCTTGCTGACAAGGCCCTTGCCATTGCTTCATCCATGGCCAAAGCTTCTACAGCTACTCAACCGGCCAACATGGGTACCACAAAAGCTACCTCTGATCTCACACAAGCCTTAAAAGAGAAAGAACCTTCCCAAGGAAAAGAGGTTACTTCCAAAACTACCTCAGGGCCTCCAAAAAAAGAGAAAGTGGCTTCCCAAGGGAAAATGGTTAAGCATTCAAATCCACCACCAACAATTAAGGCTGACCCTCCTCCATCCAAAGGCAGTTAGGACTTTACTCTTCCTCATCATGCTTACTAGCCCACCACTTTTGTGAACTTCAACCTTTTTTGTTTTGTTTTTTTGTTTTTTGTTTTTTTTTTATTTTTTTGTTTTTTATACAAAGAGAATGTCTCAGTGTAATGTACTCCCCTTGTTTTTGCAAGGAAAAAATTCTATAACTCAATAAAAAGTCTCAGTTCTTACTTAATAAAAAATTTTGATTCCTTCAAGGCAGGTGCTACTGTTCTACCCTTCTTTTTTTTTTATTTTTTATTTTTCAAGAATAATACACCTTGTTATCTACCTTATCTCAATCATGGCTACATTTGAATGTATTGAAATGACTTGTAAGTCCCCAAGGATTGTCAATTGGCACAAAACCATTCTTGTATAGTCACAAATACCAAAGCAATAAAGCAAAAGAAATGCTTAATAAAATTCTACTCTTCTTCTACCCATTTTATTTTGTATAAATTTGATATCGTTTTCCCATTCAATTTGTATTTTTCTTACACAAAAATGTGAGTACTCTCTCTCTCTCTCTCTGTACTTTCTTTCGGTGAATTTTTGTTCTTTCTTATAACTCTAATTAAGGTTGATGGTTTTTTTTTTATATGCATTTTGGTATTGCTTTTTTTTTTATTTTTTTTTATTTTTATTTTTTATAAATATCCCATCAGAAAGTCTTCGATTTCCCTTTTATAGCTTTGGTTGAATTTTAGTTTGGGTTAATACTTAGTTTTTTTGGAATCAGGGATTTGAATATGCTTACCAATTGTTTGAGTAATAAATTATTATAAGGCCTATTTATTCCTTTAGTTGCATTTTAATTTTGGCTAAGATAAGATTGTAATTTTGTAATGAGTTTTGATTATTATAATAATTTCTTTATTCCTTAAGAGATGAGAAATTTGAATAATAAATTTGAAACTTATAAAGTTTTGTTGTATATTAAGCAAATATAATACACTACAATAGAAGTTAGAAGAATATGATTCACCTTAAAAAAACATTAATCAAACATAAAAAATAATAATAATAATAAAATGATATATTTGTAGAGATAAAATGATAAACAAAATACTTGTAAAAATCTTTAAAAAAAAAAAAAAGACAATACTTGAAATAATGGTTTCTTTTAATATATTACACTTCGTTACATAATATTTATATTCTCACGCATTGCGTGGGTTTGCAACTAGTATCGATAATTCCTTAATCACCATTTAGAGCACTCACATCAATGAGTGCAAAGTACAAAAAGTTGCAAAATTTACATAATATAGCTTAAAACTCACACGCATCAGTCAATGTATAGATGTGTATATTTACATATTTGCTATACACATTTGCTACAGTAACCATGTAAACATACACAATTACTATAACTGTGTATTTCAATATTATATTATTTTTTATCTCTCATGTCAGATCTTCTCCTTACTCTCTTCCATCTCTCTCTATTTGCTTCTAAACAAGATAGAGCTGGTCAACAACCCACCATCGCCCAAGCACTACACTTAAGCCAAAAATCCCACATCAAACTCCAAAACCCAAATTAAACTACACCCACAACTCAAAAACACCAACAACCAAACAAAATCATCAAGTCCCTAAATCTCAAACAAAATACAAAGTCCCCATGGTGTTCAGCATGGTGGTCAAGGCTATGTGAAGTTCAGGTTTAGAGGGCTATAGAGAGAAGGGGTTTGATTTAGTGGTGGCTCCAGGATTTTTTTTAGGAGGGTTAATAAGAAGATAAATCTTAGATAAAAAATGAATCTTGTAATCTACTTAGTATTAGTAAGAAAATAAAATATAAACTATTAGTTCATTTGGCGTATAGTTTCATAATACAATGAACATACTAATTATTATTACTAAGATGAAATCTTGGAAATCATCCATTGTTTTCAAATACAATAAACATATTAATTATTATCACTAAGTGAACTTTAATTATTATTGTTCAAAATTCTTTTATCTATTAGTTTGTTTTAACTCTTTACAATTCCTGTATTTAACAATTCAACTTAACTTTGACAACTATTGTTCTTTGTAATTGTATTAAGTGTGTTTGGGTCTTGATTATAAGCTAACTTATTACTTCATCTTTTTTCTTACTATTTGTAGGTCTCATGTTTGTTCTTACTTATTTTATACTTTTAGCAAAATGTTAGATAAATTATTCCCAAACAGATACTAAGAAAATTTTTGTTGTGTTAACATTTGCTTTTGTCTTCACTTAATCACTCTTAGCCTGTCCCATGCACCCGGTCCTCACTCAACAAATAACAAATTAAAAGTACTTCAAATTTAAAAAATAATTTTTATTTTCAAGATTTTAAATTAAATTGGTTTGTTGTTGGTCTTCTTCTTCTTCTTTTTTATGTGCTTAGGGAAAAAAATATAGGATCATAATGTTCAAATTTTTATTTTAGAGGGTTAAAACAAATAAAATTTTTATATTATATTATATATATATATATATATATATATATATATATATATATATATATATATATGGCCAAGTCAGGGGTTCATTTGAAACCACCTGGGCTATGGCTAGTGTCGCCCATGGTTTGATTGTGTGGGTTTTGGCCTTTGTGGTGGTCATGTGAGCTTTAGCCATAGCTATGAAGGTCCAACCATGGAGGTTTGGTCTTTGTGGTGGTCAAGAGAGAAGAGAGATGAGAGATAACATATTTTTCTTTTAGGAAAGGATGAGAGAGAACGTGAAAGAAGTGAAGGACAACAGCTATAAAGTAAAAAGTAATAATAAAAAGTAATTATTTAAATAAAGTTTAGTGTATGAGAGATAATTTGATGGGAGTGTTTTGTAAAAATAACTTGGTAAAAAAAAAAAAATTTTCTTTTTAAAAAATAGTCAAAAAGTTTTACCATCATCGGTGCAATTGCTTTTTTTTGAAACCGAAACCAAATGACTTTCATTAATTCAAAAGACTACAATCCAAATACAAAGCATCCACTACTGGGGGAGGATCTTCCTCCATCCATACAATTTCATTATCAGATAACCTAGCAAATCTTGCCAAAGCATAAGTAACATTATTGGCACTACACCTAACACAACTAACTGAGATGGCTCTAAAACCTGCAGCCAAGCACCAAATATTTTCGTAGATTAATCCAAGCCGAGAGAGATTTGGTTGAGCCTGTGACACTGTCTTCATCACCAGAGCATTATCACCTTCTAGTATCACCTCCATAAAACCAGCATCTATAGCAAATTCAAGAGCTTTACGACAAGCCATTACCTTCAACTCTTCACTATCCCTCACAGCACCACCCTTGGCAGATATAGCAACCATAACCTCACCATTCCCATTACGAATGACAATATCATAGCCTGAAGTCGCACCATTATCAAAACAGGCTCCATCAAAATTCAGCTTAAAGAACTCTCCATGCGGTGGCTACCATGCTTGACTTGTTGGGATGTGGATAGAAACAGGCACACTAGATGGTCATGTGCATCAAGAAACTCTCAAATAATCTGAGGTACGTTGGTGAGACTGTGATGAATGTTGGAAGGCATCCCTATGCAAAGCTGTGTTCCTCTGCAGCCAAATTTGATAACAGATCCCCTAAAATAAATCCCATTCCTCTAATGACAACTTTGACATGAGACCAGCTACCAACTATCTAAAATCCACTTGCTCAGCCCCAAATTTTTGAAATATGATAGCACTACCAGCCCACACATCTTGCGCAACCCCACACTCCTAAAGCACATGCAATACTGTTTCCGTAGCTCTATGACAGAAGCAGCAACTCGCATCATCCATCACCCTTCTCCGAACCAAATTAGCCCGTGTAGGCAATATATTTTGACATGCTCTCCAGGAAAAGATTTTTACCTTATTGGGGGCCCTTGCTTTCCAAACCCATGACTATAAGGAAGTGCTTGCTCTATGCACCGAAGCCTTTCTAAAAGAATTTTCCGCCATCCTCAATTGCTTAGCTACATGGTACCCGAACTTCACACTATATCGACCATTCTTTGTAAACAACCATACCAAGGAGTCCTGCACAAACCGCCTGCTCAAAGGAACTTGAAGAATAGCTTTGGCATCAAACTGATGGAATAGTGCTTGAACTCGTTCTCTATCCCACTAGTGGTTTTGCCAATCAATTAAGTCTGAAACCTTCCACTCCCAAACTTCCTCTTTGGGTTGGAACATAATTCTTTTAGTTGGCCAATTCGGTAGCCAACAATCCTTCAGAACATGGATGGAAGCACCATTACCCACTCTCCAATAGCACCCATTCCTCAAAACCGATTGGACAACCAGCAAGCTCTTCCAAACATAGGAGCTATTTTGAAAATCCTTCGCCTCAAGGAACTCACACCGCGGAAAATATTTTGCCTTGAAACAACTATACAAAAGAGAGTTTTTATCTTGCCACAACCTCCATCCTTGTTTCGCTAGCATAACTAAATTAAAGGATCTAATATCTCTAAAGCCCATTCCACCCTCTTTCTTTGACTGTGTTTAAAAGCTCCAACTTTTCCAGTGTATTTTCCTCTCTTCACCAATTTGGCCCCACCAAAATCTGGCACACATAGCATCCAATTCATCACATAATTTCCTAAGCAATTGAAACACCCCCATCGTATAGGTGGGAATAGATTGAGCCACTGCTTTTATCAAAATCTCTTTTCCCGCCCTAGAAAGCAACTTCCCTTTCCAACCCTACATCTTTTTCCAAACCCGTTCCTTAAGGAAAGCAAAAGAATCATATTTCCTTCTCACAATCAAAGTAGGCAGCCCCAAGTAAGAATCAAACCTTTCCACGGCCTTCACCTTCAATTTATCAACAATCCATGCTTTATGCTCCACGAACACATTGCTGCTGAAATAGGTAGAAGACATCTCTAGGTTAATGCATTGGCTAGAAGCTTCAACATATAGCTGTAGAGTATCTGAGACAACCTGCACTTCATCTTTATTAGCCTGACAAAAAATCAAAGAGTCATCAGCAAAAAGCAGATTAGTTATACAATGAGCATTTTTACAGACTGCCACTCCATGCAACCTTCCATCTAATTTTACTTTAGCAAGGAGTAAAGTAAAACCTTCAGCACACATAAGAAACAGATAAGGGGACAACAGATCTCCTTGTCGAAGACCTCTAGAAGGAATGACATTTCCATAGGCCTTTCCATTAATCTGAACAAAGAAGGAAGGTGTAGAAACATACCTCATAACCCTATCCACCCAAACCTCCAGAAAACCCAATTTGATCATCATACCCTTATGGAAGCTCCATTCCACCCTATGATAGGCCTTACTCACATCCAACTTAAGAGCTAAAGTTCCCTTTTTACCCTTCCTTCTAATATGCAAGGTTTTTAGACCCTGGCCGGACTGGGAGGTCAAACCGTGAAAACTGGTTTTTTAAGCATAAAGATCCGGATTTTTTGTTAATTTCATGAACCCCTAAAACCAAGGTTGGATTGCACGAATCGGTGGCAAGAACAATGAACCCCTTAGCATTTTTTATTTTTTATTTATTTATTATAAAAACAACTTAACACAATTTTATTCTACTTAATTAAATTATCCATCTCTTACAAGGAATGAAAAAAAATTATAATTAAAATCCTTCAAAGATATTCAACTTTACTTCAAAAATTAATCATAAATTTTAATGTTTTCATAGTTATTATTTTATTTTACTAACTTTCTTATTTAATTATTAAATATATGCTTGAAAATCATTAAATTTCCTTCACATATATAGATATATTGTCAATTTTGCTAGTTTTATAAATTTAATATCTATATTTAGGTTTTAATTAATTATAACGTCATCACGGTTCGATCTCGGTTCAACCTCAAAAACCTTGAAACTCTCTATTTTATGGTTCAATAAACGGTCTGGATTTGAAAACCTTGCTAATATGCATGGCATGCAAAGTCTCATAGGCTACAAGCACATTATCAGTAATAAGGTGACCTGGTACAAATGCACCTAAGTAGGAGAAATTATATGTGGCAAGATCAACTTTAACCTGTTCGCCAAAACTTTTGAAATAATTTTATATATCACATTATAAAGGCTAATCGGTCTAAAATTTGCTATTTTTTCCGGTTTCTTTACTTTAGGAATCAGAACAATATGAGTATAATTAACATCAGGCTCCATATTACTAGACTGTAAAAAATCTAACACAACATCAGTCACCTCATTCCCCACAATATGGCAAAATTTTTGATACAAAGTGCATTCATACTATCAGATCTAGGAGTCTTTGTTGATCCCATTTGGAACAATGCTGCTTTAACTTCTTCACTACCATACGGCCTGGAAAGCACCTCCTGCATATGCGCAATTGCTCTTTAGATTAATATTCTATTTTCTATTGTCTTATTTTCCCTAAAAGAAGTATGTAATAGCTCTCTCTCTCTCTCTCTCTCTCTCTCTCTCTCTATATATATATATATATATATATATATATAATGTTTATTATAAATTAACGACTTGAGATTAAAAAAGAAAGAAAGCCTCAAACTCGAAGGTTGGGATGGATGTCATAGCTTACGTAGGCATGGACCTCCCACCCTCCAAATAAATAAAAAAGTGCTCACGTATAGGCATACATAGAGCCATGGACCGAGACAGAAGACGTCATGGTCATGGATAACGTAGAGAACCCAGATACAGCAAAGTGTATAATTATATATAACCATTAACCAAAGTCGACTTTAAACCATACAATTCAACCTTCAAAACCATAAAAGTATCAGTATCATTCTTACCTCAATACATCGCTCGTATACATACTCTACACTCATCACTAATGGCAGAAACGACCTTGAATTCTGAGACGAAGAGGTATAATTTGATCTTTAGCTTTTGTCTTCTAATTGAATTTAAGCCTAAAGAATGTCAAATTTGACATCCTTAATTAATGCTCACCCATTTGTTTTTGTATTGACTTAAAAATTTTTCTTATAGGATTGCAGTTGTAACAGGGGCCAATAAAGGGTTAGGATTTGAAATATCTAAACAGCTAGTTTCAAATGGGGTCAGAGTGATATTAGCTGCTAGAGATGTCAGGAGAGGCAATGAAGCTGTTGAAAAACTCAAGAATGCTGGATACTCTGATGTGGTTTTTCATCAACTAGATTTGACGGATTATGCTAGCATTTCTTCTTTGGCGGATTTCATCAAAGCCCAATTTGGGAAGCTTGACATATTGGTAATGCAACTAATACATCCTTGAAACGATTCTAGCTGCTGTTTTTGTTTAAGTGAAGATTTTTGCTTGCTTATTTAGCATACATGTTACGTCAATGAATCTCTTGGATTTTTAGTACACTCATTAATTTTTTATATGAATTAAAGAAGGAAAGCGTTAGTTGAGTTCTATATATATGAAAATAGATCATTTTGAATAGTACCTAAATGAGAGAATATTAAAGATATTGTTATATCTACTAAAGAATTAGTATCTAAAATTACAAAAAATATCTTATTTTACCATCTAAAAGTAAAGTTACTTTATCTATTAATATAAACAACATCTCAATATCCTAGTTTTTATTTTTACACACACCTTAAAATAATATAAACAACCCAATAAAAATAATATATCCCTACAAGAGAGAGAATAAAAAATAATTAAAAAAAAAATAGAAACTTGCTACAGTCACATCTTTCAATCGGAAACTCGGGTAATGCATCTCTTTTGTGGTTTGATTCTATAAAATAGGATATTTGGAGTTTTAAAACTCCCAATACTAATGCTATGCTCAAACTTTTGAACACAGTTGAATATGGCTGAACCCAGGTCTAATCACTTTATAAGTTTATTGTATCAAAAAATAATGAATCTTAGTCTTTTTTTCCTTTGTATAATTATTTTACTAGGTAGATGAGAACTTGTCACTTGTTTGGTAAAAATTAAAACCCAACATTATTAGTTGATGAAATCTTGCTCATTTCCCCGTTTTAACTTAACGTAGGTAGCTTTAACACTGATATTACTTAAAAATTGCAGGTAAATAATGCAGCGACTATTGGAGCCATAGTCAATGAAGAGGAAGTGTGGAAACTTAGTGTTGAAGAAGTAAGTCTCTCAATATAATATACATCTTTGTTTTTCTCAACTCTCAAGTTAAGGGCGTAATCCAGAATTTTTAATCACGGTTTGCAGCATAAGCATTTAAACCGAAAAGGGCATGGGTAGAGAATATTAAAAAAAAAAAATAGTAATAAAATGTTCTAAACACGATTGCAGCAACATTTACCATTGCATTTGATGATACAGATTGTAGGTATAAATGCCAGGCCTCTAAAGGAACTTATAAAGCAGACTTATGAAACTTCAGAGAATTGTTTGAGAACAAACTACTATGGGATCAAGCAACTCAACAAAGCTCTTATTCCACTTCTTCTATTATCCGGTTCGGCAAGAATTGTGAATGTCTCCTCCTCTGTGGGACAATTAAAGGTACAAATTTGAAACTCGTCTCATTGTAGCTGGAACTTTCGTATAAATGCTTTAATCAATTAGAAAATAAAAATTTTAATTTGTGTTTATATTTCAGCGTATTTCAAATGAGAATGTAAGGAAGGTATTAGGAGATGTCGATGGCCTCACAGAAGAGAAAGTGGACAAGTTGGTGGAGGGATTTCTTGAAGAAGTGAAGGAGAATGTGGTAGAGACCAATAATTGGCCTGCTAATTATTCTGCCTACTTCATCTCCAAAGCAGCGCTTAATGCTTACACAAGGATTTTGGCACGGATGTATCCCAAAATTTTGATAAATGCAGCAAATCCTGGGTATATCAGCACAGACTTCAACAACAATACTGGTTCTTTGACTGTCGAAGATGGTGCGAAAGGTCCTGTGATGTTAGCTCTAATGCCTGAAGGTGGACCCTCGGGCCTTTTCTTTGATAAAGCGGTAATGTCAACTTTTTGAATGTGAACATGACGGTATCCAATGTCTTCATACATGCGTGTGCTTCTAGAGAGATAGAGGGAGAGAGGGAGTGATTGAAGTTGTAGTTATTAGCTTTTATTTGTTATGTTGTGGAAGCTATTTCTAATCTTGCATTTGAATTTTAGTAAGAGAGTTGAGGAGAATGATGGATTTTAAAGGTTTAATTTCAAATCATCCTCTAAAGGATTATTCTCAAATCTCAAACCTAAGGTAGCAATTAATTGACACTTATAAATTCACGACCATTCTTTCTCCTCAATGATGTTTTGCTAACCTGATGTGTTAAGATAACAAAAGTTTTGAAATTAATTTGCTGCAAAATTTAGTTAATTATAATGGATTTATGCAAACAAGAATTAGAAAAATAAGACATACAATTACACAAGAACCCAAAGTTTATGTGGTTTGACATGAGACTTACATTTGCAAATCGAGTTGAGGAGAATGTTTCACTAAGAAAATCAAGAGATTATTAATTAAGCTGGAACAGAGACATTCTAACAAAACCTAAACCCTAAATGCACCTTAGGAATGCCTTAGTTTGGTCCCTCAACGATTTCAATAGGGTCTCCAATGATGGTCCATAACAAAGTGGGTTAGGTGAATTAGTGTGGTCCATCTTACGCATGGGCTCGAGAGTACAACCCTAGGATTGTGAGCTAGGGCAGAGAAAATAAGTTGTCACTAAGTTTTAAATGGATTGCAAACTACTTTAAACCCCCCATATTCAAAAGGCTAAATATGGAATTAAAGTATGGGATTGAGAAGATATTATTCATTCAATTGCTAGTAATCACTTGTGTTATTAAGGTATATCTAAGGAAAATTCTACTAAAAAAAATCAGTGGCAGTGCCACATTGGGGGTTCAAATGAACTACCTGCCTTGAAGAAAAAGGAAAAAAAAAATTAAATTTTTATTTCAAACCCTTTGAAATAAAATTTTGAACACCCTGATCTAACAAGAAATTGAAAAATGCATAGTTGCATAATAAGGGGAAAAAAGAAGAACATGAAGAAGAGGAAAAAATGATTGGTGAGGAATAAAGAGTGTAAGAAGTTGGAAATGAGGTTTGAAATTAGGTGAGAAAAGAAATTATTGAGATTAAGAAAGTCAGATTAGAAATACACGTGGGTGAGAGTGGGGATAGGAAAGGTGAATGGAGAAGAATATGTTTGGAAGATTTCTACTCTACACATATTAAATCATAGAAATTGGAAATAAACAAAATTCATATAAAAAAGTAAAACTTATTTACCATAAACGTGACTCTTGAAATTAAGTTTAGGGATAAAAGGGAATAAAAATTGGTTTGATTGAGGAGAGAGAAAGGGAGCAAAAATGTTATTTGAGTCCCCCCCCCCTTCCTTTTTTTTGAAACAACTTATTTACACAAAAGAGGCTAATAAGTATAAGATATATTCTAATTTGAATTACAGTAAGTCAGTAAGTATTGATGATAAGACATATTATGGGGAGAAAGTATATGTTGTTTCTGGAATACAATTGGGTTTTGTTATTTTTTTGGTTTGAACCATAAAAATTAATTTATAAATAAAATAAAAAAGGAATGGGGTCATTGGAGACCTCCCCATCTCCTTCTATGACAAAACGCATTGGAAAGAGAAGCAATGAAGACAGCTCCATACTATAAAAATTAGAAGTGAATTGCACTGAGAAGCCCAATAAGCTTAGTTTTGGGCCAAGCCATTAGATTCCCTACGACTAAATAGCCCAGCAATCAAAGCCATTTAGGCTGTGTTTGGTTCGTGTAAAATATTTTCCGGAAAATAAATATTTTTCGAAAATGCTATTTTCCGGAAAGGAAAATATTTTTAAGTGTTTGGTTGTATTCTAAAAAATGGTTTGGAAAATATTTTCTAGTGTTCGGTTGTGCTGCTGAAAATAATATGGAAAACACATTTTCTTATTGTTTCTTACATTTTCTTACATTTTCTCAGCTTCCAAACAAATATATAATCAATTTTTCAATAGATTAACACAGATCCGGTTAAATTCATCAAAACACAACTAAAAAAAATTCATCAAACCCGGTCAAATTCATCAAAACCCAACTATTTCTCAATCGCGAACTCAGTGCGATCGGTGTTGGCGAAGTCGAAGTCAAACGGCGATCCTAGCCTCTAGGTTCGCCGGCAAAGTCAATGGGTGCGATTCGAAGTCGGAGTCGAACGGCAATCCTGGCCTCTGGGTTCGCCGGCGAAGTCAATGGGTGCGATTCGAAGTTGAAGCTCTGGGTTCGTGGTGCGATTCGAAGTCAAAGCTCTGGGTTTGTGGCGCGAAGTCTCTGGGTCGCCGGCGAAGTCGAAGCTCTGGGTTCATGGTGCGAATGGCGCCGGCGTGATCTCACTTGCACACTCCCTCTCTCGCGTTGAGTGCAGATCGTGGTGCGTCGGTGTGTGGATCATTCCGTTTGGCTTGGTGTGTGGGTCGGAGCAGTCAAGCTCTGTGTGCGTCTGAGAAAGGCAGTGCGTGTGAGAGAGGAATGGAAAATGTTTGAAGTGAAAATTTGGGCTGAAAATCATTTCCGTTGGTTTTGGCTTATTTTACGGTCAAACTGAAAATATTTTCAGTTTGACCCAATTTACCATCCCAACCAAACATGCCATTTTCCGGAAAATGATTTCCGAATTTCGTTTTTAGTCAAAACAAACAGACCCTTAGTCTTTTACAACAAATTTCGGTTGTATAGCACTTTCCTGAAAAAACTACATTTTTTTTCCCTTTTTCTGTACAATACTTTTTTTTTGGGGTTAAAAGGAGCATGTATTAAAATTAGATAGCCATGAAAGGCATAGTAGTGGCAGAACACCTTAAACAATATAGACCATTAGCATCCTCATTAACAATAGTTACAATATCATGGCCTGGGGGTTAAACAAAATAACAAAATCCTCTTGCAGCGAGCATCCCATCTTGGCCAATCTATCAGCTGTCCTATTCGCTTCCTGGAAGGTGTGATTCACCCTAATTTGCTATGAAGCATGAGTGTGGATTTAGATTCGGGTGCAGGTGCAGGATTCACCAATTTTTGAAAAAGTACAGTGCGGGTGCGGCATGATATGTTTTTAATAAATTATTAAATATATTTTTATATAGTGAATTTAATATTTTTTATATAAAGAAATTCAAATAAAGGGGTAGAGTTTATTAAAAAAAAAAAATTTATGATTTGTTTTTAATAAAATCAATATTTTTGGTAATTGTAAACAAAAAATCACCTTACAAGAAGGTTCCTTTGCTCCTTTTTCAATTTCCAAGCTCATCCACATGAAACAAATGACTTTCTCACCTTCTTAATTTATATTCTTTTATTATAAGCCTTTATTCTTCTTCCTCACCTCTTCTAAGTTCTAACCATTTCTTTGTGTGTTCTCTCTCTCTCTCTCTCTCTCGCTCTCTCTCTCTCTCTCACAAGGCCACATGAAGTAGAAGAATGGCGGCCAATGGCCCATTTCGGCCTGTTTTTTTAGCCGTATCGGCCGGAATCGGGTCTTATTAGTCCGTTTCAGTTGGAATCAGAACGTATCGTCCATTTTGGCTCCCATTTCCGCTAGAATTGGCCCGAATAAGAGCAAATCAGCTGGTTTCGTCCCAAATCGAGCTGAATTGAAAAAAAAAAAGGACGAATTGGCACATCAGACATTAGACTTTGCGTTGGGGCAAGTCCGATGCAGGTGCGGCGGCCCTAAAGTTGCACCCGTGCTTTCTAGCTTATTTGTTGGAATCTGCTAAAACGGTACCTACATTTGTGTGCAGGAAACTCTTTCAATCAGTTTGTTTTTTCAATAAGGATGAATTATATAATCTTGTTTTACTCTTCCCCAACTTAAAACCCAATGTTAAATGGATGAACTTTTGTTTTGTTTTTGTTTTTTTCCCTCTTTTGGTGGATCTAATATTGACATTATTTCAAAATTGCAGATAAATAATGCAGGGATTCTTGGAACCATAGTCAAGGTAGAGGAACGAAAGAAACTTAGTTCTGATGAAGCAAGTCTCATAATGTTATGCAGAGGTCTAGGTCTGTGTTGAGGCTCAAAGGACTTAAAAACAATTTAACAAAATTCAAATTTTGAGTATCTGTTTATCTACTACCAAAAAGAAAAAAACTTCCTTTGTCTCAGCTTGTGGACATATCAAGAATTTTAAAATCCATTGCAATATAAAAGCATTTAGACGGGCTGGATTGGTCATAGTTACTAACCAAATGTGATCTTCTTCCACCCTTTTGCTCTTTTTCCTCCCCTTCTAGACAGGAAATTAAACCAGAATGTCACATCATTTACCATTTCTATAACAATGATATAGATTTTAGGTCCAAATGCCAGACCTCTGAAGAAAGTCAAGAAGCAAACTTATCAAACAACCGAGGATTGTCAGAGAACAAATTACTATGGGACCCAGCAAGTGAGCAAAACACTTATTTCACTTCTATTATCCAATTTAGGAAGAATAGTAAATGTCTCCTCGACTCTGGGACAATTAAAAGTACAAAATGAAAAACTCATCTTACTAAATCATTTATAAATCAACTTCATTTGGTGATGATCATTTCACGGCAATATAGAGTGCAAGATTATGGCTTTGACGATTGTGTAGGACCTGCACTAAACATTTGGTTCTAGGAAATTGCTTGAAATTTCTTTCAAGAAATTAAAATTTCAATTTTGTTAATATTTTAGCTTATTTCAAATGAGAATGCAAAGAAGAAACCAGGAGATGTTGATGGCCTCACAGAAGAGAAAGTTGAGACAAGGTGGTGGAGGGATTTCTAGAAGACGTAAAGGAGAATTTGATTGAAATCAACGGTTGGCTTGCTAATTTTTCTGCTTACATAGTCCCCAAGGCAGCTCTTAATGCATACACAAGGGTTCTTGCAAGGAAGTATCTCAAAATGGCAATCAACTCCGGGAGTCCAAGATATACCAGCACAGACTTGAACAACAATAGAGGGGTTTTGACTATCGAAAAAGGTGCAAAAGGTCCTGTGATGCTAGCTTTGATGCCTGAAGGTGGTCCTTCTGGCCTCTTCTTTGATCAAATGGAAGTATCAGCCTTTTGAATAAGAAATGATGCTATCCAATGTGTACATTGGAATAGGGGAGAAACATAGACAATAAAAAGTTGTGTAGTGGAAAGCTTCTTTCAAATCTTAAAGTTGGTTTATTTCCAGCTTGCTTTCATCAATGAAAGCTTTAGTTATTTTATAGTAAAATTACACTTTATCATCTTAAACTATACTTCCGGAGTATAATAAAATAGTGCATCCTTCTCTCATATTCATGGTAGATCCCATTATAAATTTAATGAGTAGACTTCATTATGAATGTGAGAAAATGGAGTACCATTCTTTATATTTCGGGAGTACCATTCTTTTTGCTTTAAAAGTACCTAAGAATTACTCATTAAACGAACCCTTGTTCTATCATAATGATGTCTTAGCAAAAGAGAAGTTAGAGCATTAGCAGCAACTTATCTAAATTTTTGTATTGTCTGGATAGTAAATAGTGCTCTCAGAATATGTATGTATTGTACGGGATGGCCTACCCTTCTTTTTTTTTGATAGGAGGGCCTACCCGTCAAGATAGGAATACGTATGTCATGGTATACGTAAGTAAAATATTTTTCCTCAATATGGCAATGCTTGAGAGAATTATTAAAAAACATTTAGAAACAGTTTATTTAGTTGAAACTGAAAACTTTTTACTAAAAATGCTGTAAATAAAATTAAAAGGTAATTGAAATAATACAGTGAGACCCATAAATAGTATCAAAAAGTACAGTAAGACTCCTAAATAATAATAAAAATAAACTGAATAGTAAAAAAAATTGACTTTTTAAGCAATATCAAACGCACACAGTACAATATATATATATAGTTAAAGTTCAGTTTTTCCTTTTTTTGGCCACAATATGAAGTTAGAGAACCTGTAGAATAATTCTTCTGAGTTCTGAAACTGAAAGAAATAACCTAACACAAGAGAAAATTTCGACCTATGAAGACTTTGACTGACTTTGTCTCATTTGCTACTTTTGATTACTCTTTCAACTGCACCATTAAAAATAATTTTAAAAAAAAATTCATTCTAGAGAAACAGCCAGCAAACTCTACGAGATCAGCAATCATTTTTTTAAAAATAAAATCAACAAAGACTAATTCAAACAAAGCAAAATCGAATGGATAGATATTGCAATTTTTCAAAGACGGCACTCAAAAAGTCACTCCCTCCTCCAATATTATAAACACAGGTAAGAAAATCCAAAAGTACAGGGATAATTTAATATTCCCTGTACTTTTGGGCCCCTGACTTACGTATTTCAAAAATATTTAATAATTTTTTGTTTTTTTTAAAGTTTTTTTTTAGTAAAATTTGTTATAATTTTAACATTTATTTTTCAAAAAAAAAAGAAAGAAAGCATATTACAAAATAAAAAGAATAGATTTTTGTTATAAAAAAATTATGATATTAAATACTAGTTAAATATTATTTAAATGATAACAAAATTGACCAATTTAAATATATTGTCTTAGACTTAGACCTCTAAATTTGTTGGACCAACCCTAGATCTCATTATGAATATGTGAGAAAGAAGTATCATTCTTTATATTTCAAAAGTACCATTTTTTATATTTCAAAAGTACCATTTTTCATACTCTAAGAGTACCTAAAAATTACTTATTAAACAAACCATTATTCCATCAAAATGAGGTCTTAACAAAAGAGAAGTTAGGAGGTACTATAGTTTTGCCCAACCGGTAAACCCAAGCTGGCCACCCTCTTAACCATTCTTTCTTAATAAAAAATTAAAATTAAAATACGTCATGGCCTACCGTTCTTGTTTTTTTTTTATAGGAGGGCCTACCCTTCAAGAGAAGAATACGTACATCATGGCATACATAAGTAGGCCATGAATACACATACTAAATTTCTACTTTAATACACACTCGCTGTATATAGTCAAACTCGCTATAAAAACAAAATTAAAATACACACTACAGTGAATCTATGACAACTTATAAGACTACACCAAGAAAAGAACCATTATGTTTTTTGATAAAACATAATTTGCAACGCTGCTAGTCTGTTACGCTTCCTCTTACGGACTACTCTTCAATTTTTCACAACAAATGGGGGAAACAAACACGACTCCTGGGACAAAGAGGTAATTTGATCTTCAAACAATAATGTTTGTAGTTGACACATGAGGCTGAGATCTATTGAGATATCCCTAATATGCATCTTTTTTTTTTTTAATTTTTTAATTTTTAATTTCAATCTTCCCCCTAGGATTGCAGTTGTAACAGGAGCCAATAAAGGGATCGGATATGGGATATGTCAACAATTAGCTTCAAATGGAGTCAAGGTGGTATTATCTGCTCGAGATGTGAGGAGGGGCAATGAAGCTGTTGATAAACTCAAGACTGCTGGATACTCTGATGTGGTCTTCCATCAACTAGATGTGACGGACCCAGTTAGCATTTCCTCTTTGGTTGATTTCATCAAAACTCAATTTGGGAAGCTTGACATATTGGTGATGCAACTTATACATATTCTGAGAGATTCTAAGTGTTATTTTGATAGTGAAGACTGTTTTTTTCTTCATATGTTACAGTGAATCTATAGAATTTTTCATAGAATCATTGAATTTTGAATTTAACAAAGAAAGTAAAGCATGGGTTGAGCTCATACATTAAAAAAAAATATTATTTTGACTAGTAGAAGAGAATAAATCCAAATAGTCCAGTGAGGATCAGAATAGCTATGCTAGGAACCTCTTACAGTCAGTTTATAGCGTTAAACAAAGATGAATCATATAGTCCTCTTTCTTTCTTTTACGACCTTTTTCTTCAGTAGATGAACATATATCACTTGTTTGGAAAAAGAAAAATATATACCATATATTAATCCAGGAAATCTTGCTCTGTTCCCCAGTTTGGACGGCTTTAAGATTGATATAACTTCAAAATTGTAGGTAAACAATGCAGGGATTAATGGAGCCATAGTCGATAAGGAATTATGGAACCTTGGTTTGGATGAAGTAAGTCTCTTAATGCTATGCAATCATTATTTGTGTCAATTAGAGAGCATCATCCTGAAGTTCTATATACTTTAGCAATAAATTTTTTCCCCTCCCCACTCCCTCAATTTTCACAAAATAAAAACAAAATAGAAATAAAATGTTTTAAACATGAGTGCAACATCGCTTACCTCCATATGATTATACAGTTTCTAGGTCCAAATGCCAAACCTTTGAAGGAACTTATAAAGCAGACTTATCAAACTACAGAGAATTGTTTGAGAACAAACTATTATGGGACGAAGCAAGTGAGCAAAGAACTTATTCCGCTTCTTCAATTATCCAATTCGGCAAGAATGGTAAACGTCTCCTCCGGTTTGGGGCAGCTAAAGGTAAATTATTATTAATCCAGAAGTAGTTAGGTTATAAATGCTACTAATGAAAAAGGTACATCTCACAATCACAGGGTTAATGAAATCACTTTGTGAAAATTCAAAAGTCATTACACTTGGAAATTTCTTGGTCATTTCTAACAATATGAAGTGTGAATTAGTTGCAGGACATGGCATGTTGAGATTTGTGCTTTGACCATTGAACTGGACATGCAATGAACATTTGGTGCTAGAATTGATTGACCATATATGATGAGCTTATATATTCAATTGTGTGTTTGTATTTCAGTTTATTTCAAATGAAAATGCAAGGAAGAAGTTAGAAGATATAGATGGTCTCACAGAAGAGAAAGTGGACGAGGTGGTTGAAGGGTTCTTAGAAGATGTGAAGGAGAATTCCATAGAAGTCAAAGGCTGGCCTATCAATTTTTCAGCTTATGTTGTCTCCAAGGCAGCTCTGAATGCTTACACAAGGGTTCTAGCTAAGAAGAATCCCAATATTGCTATTAACTCAGTTGGTCCTGGCTATACGAAAACGGATTTGAATGACAACACTGGGGTTTTCACTATAGCAGAAGCTGCAAAAGGTCCTGTGATGCTTGCTTTGATGCCTGAAGGTGGTCCTTCCGGCCTCTTCTTTAAGCAAACAGAAGTGTCAACCTTTTGACTCACAAATGTTATGCAATAGCAACAATTAATCAATGTTACGTTTGTGTAATAATGTGTGCGTGGCAGGCAGACAGAGATCAATAATGCTAAAAAAGATGCACTTCCTTTTTATTTCTTTTTTTGGTGGTTACATGTATGTAAGCTACAATCTATGTACTTTCTTTTGAACTTATTCTCAATAAAAATAAAATTCTCACAAAACATGAATATTCCTGTGGAGTTTGTCTTGTCAGGAAAAATAGGGAGTAATTATTGGAGTCATACAGTGTAGTTCAACAATTGGTACCTAAAGCATAATTCAATAACTATAATGAGGGAAAAAAAATAATATTTGTTTTAAGTAATAGAATATTGTATTTTTTCTTTTTGTTGAGAAGTGACAAAATGTAATTAGTACGTAATAAAAATGATGTAGTTGTCTGCTTTTTTCAGGATCCTCATTCCTTGTATGAAAATTGACAAGCATATTATGGCAGAATAAGCAGCACATATGCATAATATCCCGTTTTATATGATAAAGAAAAGGAAGATAAAGCAAGGCTATATTTGAAATCCTCCCTCCCCACATTTGAAAGGACTCGATGGATTTTGCCAGTGGTTTCCTAGTTCCTACTATCCCAATCATCTCCATTGATATATTGTATAACACCCATACAACAACATACTTAGCACTTATAAAGTGTTTTCTTCGAATTAATAAACAAACCTCATGCCAACATAGAAATGACCCTGGCTAGAGGCACCAATGATGAAGTTAAAAGAGAACAAAAATATACTAATCAGGTAGCATTAACCCCAGGGGGCAGCACAATCGGACATAAACCATGCCGCATGAAACGGAGATCACTAGTACGAATCTAACCTTCCCCCTCTGCTTAGAGCCAAAACTTACTTATATAGTTATATTATAAGGTAGCATTATTGAGCTGACCCAAATATCTCTCTCTCTCTCTCTCTCTCTCTCTCTCTCACAAACTGAAGAAGTTGCTCTTTTTGCTTATAATTTCAGTTTTGACTTGGTAACAATGTTCTAGAACGAAAATTGATTGCAATTTCAAATAATGAAAATTAAAAAAACTAACTGCAAGTCCTAATTGGGTGTACAAACACTGATCACATTGCAACAACAATAAGGCAAATGAATCCCAAGAAACTATGCAAATCAAAGCATCAAAAGTGGTAATAAGAAAAATATTTCGACAGAATTCGTGAAAAATGAAATTAACAAAAAAGAAAAGAAAAATTGCAATGATACCTTTTAGGTTTGAGTGCCGGTGTTGGGCCTTGTGACGCCGCCGGAGCACGGAGGCAGAAGCAGGTCACGGTGTGAGGGAGAAGGGCGAGAGAGAGAGAGAGAGAATTTCGAATTTTTGGTAAAGGCAAAGCTGAAGACAACACAGAAAGGAGGGCTGTCCGATCCGCAACTCAACCGAGTCCGCAAAACTTTTATTTATTGGGACACAAAAACAAAATTTTACTTTATATCGGCCAAAATACTTTTATTTATTTATTTTATATTTAATGACATTCACCCCAAAAAAAAAAAAAAACATTGGCCAAGGTTTTTTTTTTATTTTTAATATATATATATAAATATGGAAAATGCTAACGACTTCTCTTAGGCTATTGGTTAACAATTTATTTTAAGAAAATTTTAACATCACTTTTATAGGTAATGAAAAAAATTGTAAAAGCATTGATTGCTTTTTTTTAAAAAAAACTTTATTTAACTGAATTGTTAACTAATGCCCTAAGAGCATTCGCTAGTATGACTCTTAAACTTTAAATATTAAAATTTGCGAAGAAAATGGGCAAATGCCCATTTCAAAAAAAAAAAAAAAAATCCAACATTTTGCCATATTTTTCAAACTAATTAGGGAAATGCTTCCTTTTTTGAAACTCAATTTTCTTAAAATCAAGTTATAAAAAAAAAAAAATTCTTGAGCCCTATAGTGGCGTTTTGTAACTTGATCTCCATGAAGTTGAGTTACATGCAAATTTTTTTTTTTTACCTATAATTCAACTTCATGGAGATCGAGTTACAAAACATCACTATAGATTCTTAAAACGTTACTATAAGCTCCTTAAAAACACCACTATAGGACTTAACTCGATTTTGAAAAAAATCGAGTTTCAAAACAGTGGCATTTCCCTAATTAGTTTGGGAAAGATAGCAAAATGCTAAATTGTTTTTTTTAAAAAGGCAAAGGCCAATTTTTTCCCTAAAGTTTGCATGCTTTTGGCCAACCTCTTTTGCCCATTATTTTATTTTTACAAAAGTATTCATATAGCCTCAAACTAAAAGTCTTGGAAACTCAAGTTCCAAATGAGTAAAAATTGAGTTGGTGTATAAATATATATATATATATATATATATATATATATATATATAAAGTTCTAAGTAGAATTTTAGTTCTTTGTATTAGAACTCAAGTCTCATAATTCCAAATAAGGTGTCATAACTGATATGTTTCATTTGAGACCCGTAATGGATATGTTTATAGGGCAAAAGAGGTTGGCCAAAAGCATGCAAACTTTAATATTTAAAATTTAATTGGTAAAGGTAAGTTTGCACACTTTTTTTTGAAAGCACAAGTTTGTACATTTTAACTATGCGTTTGGCTCCAAATTAAAAAGTCAGCTTATTTTACCATTCAACTTATTTTTGCTATTATTTATGAGTTCCACTGCGCTTTTTGGTACTATTCATAAGTCTCACTGTAATATTTCAATTAACTTTTTTCTTTATTTACAGTACTTACAACAAAAAATACATTGGCCAAGTTTTTTTTTTTTAATAAACATATCCATTACGTGGTCTCAAATGAAGCATATCAGTCATGAGACCTCATTGCCACTAGGCCTTGTAGCCTAGTGGCACCTGGTTCCAATTGTAACCTTCAACTCCGAGGTTCTATCCTCCACATTTACCTAGCAAAAATAATTAAATAAATAAAGTCATGAGACCTCATTTGGAAATATGAGGCTTGAGTTCCAATACAAAGAACTCAAATTCTACTTAGAACTAATATATATATATATATATATATATAGTTTTTACACAGTTTTTACTCATTTGGAACATGAGTCTCCAATGCTTTTAGTTTGAGGCTATACCTATATGAATATGTTTGTAAAAATAAAATAATGGGCAAAAGAGGTTGGCCAAAAGCATGCAAACTTAAATATTTAAAATTTAATTGGTAAAGGCAAGTTTGCACACTTTAATTATACCTGTGGCTCCAAATTAAAAAACCAGCTTATTTTACTATTCAGCATTTTTTTGCTACAATTTATGAGTTCCACTGCACTTTTTGGTACGATTCATGAGTTTCACTGTACTATTTCAGCTAATTTTTACCTTTATCTATAATACTTTTAGCAAAAGTAAAATAAGCTTATCACAAACAAATGTCCTAAATTCTAATGATGTTTATTGGTATAGGCAATGCTTTCAATGTTCACCTTTTGTATTCAAAATTCAAAAATAATTTTTATTTTACCTTTATCTACAATACTTTCAACAAAATGTTTTCAATTTCAACAAAAGCAAAATAAGCGGATCACAAGCAAACGTCCTAAATTCTAATGATGTTATTGATATAGGCAATGCTTCCAATGTTCACTTTTAATATTTAAAATTTAAAAATGATTCTTATTTAATTGTTCTTCATTTCCCTTAATTTTGTAAGTTTCAGTTAACTCAACTCATTTACATAAAAAAATGGATTGATATCTTAACCTAATAATAAAAATAAATCATCATAGAACAATATCATAAGTTGAAGTTCTATCATATCCAATTTAATGCCCTTATTTTTTTTTTTTTTTTTTTTTTTTTTTGTAGTAGGACTAAGAAAACTAAAAATTATTATTATTATTATCATCATCATCATCATCATCATCATCATCATCATCATCATCATCATCATCATCATCATCATCATCCAGTTAGAGATAGATTCATTTTAATTTATTACATAACTTTTATAAACTATATGATATCAATCACAAAAAATTAAAAAATAAGAATAATGCTAAGGATATATACTATAAATTGTGTTACATGATAGATCCTTACAAACTAATAACCCTTCACCAACCATTTACCAATCACAAAAAATAAAATGGCACCAATCACATATACTTATCGCACAAAAAAAAAAAAAAAAAACCAATCACAAAAAATAAAATGGCACCAATCATATATACTTATTGCTTTAGTATGTAAGTTTTTTGTAAAAACAATGGGAAAATTACATTTTATCCCCTAAACTATACATTATTTTACATTTACCCCCATAAATTGTTTGAATGCACATTTTGCCCCCTAAACTGTACCTATTTTTACCCTTACCTCTCTAAACTATGTTACATTTTACACTTACCTCCCTAAACTTTGAGAATATACACTTATTTCACTAATCAATTACTCATGTGATGAGGTGCAAAGTATTACACGAGTAATAGTTTAGTGGATAAGTGTGCATTTGTATAGTTTAGGCCGGTAAATGTAGAAAGGGGTATATAGTAAAATTTGTAAAGTGTAATTTCATCAAAAAAAATTTATAATAGCTATAACATTTTTCAAAAAATAATTTAGACATTCATTTAGGAAAATTGAAATTCTACTACCAATTTTATTATATAAAAAAAAATTACAAATTTATATGGTAATGTCAATGAATATAATTGACGGATTACATAAACTTAATAAATGAATGTTTAAATTTTTTTTTTGGTAATTGACTACATGTCAATTTGTAAATTTTATATGGTAAAATTTGAAGTATTTATAAAATTTTTAGTACAATATAGTTGTATGGACTGAAATTGACCCTCAACCCAACAAATGTGAGTGATGGCCCAATAAGCCCACAATAATAGATTTATTAGAAAGTAGATTTAACAGGTGAAGTATGAGTTAGAATGGATTGGTTTAGTGCTATAGTGATTGAGAAGTATAATTTGAAGAGAAAAACACTCATTAGCCAAATCCGAGGAAGGTATGTTCTTATATAAATTTCAGACTTTCATGAATACACAGAATTCTTAGTTTACAGAGTTCTTCTCTTTTTTCTTTTTTCTTTTTTTTTCTTTTTTTTATCAAATCCCCCCTTCAGTCAAGGAATCCCTTCCCTTATATACTCATTCCCCTTCTCTCCATCTTAGCCTTCCACTTGTTGATCAAGTAAGTGATCTCCTCGATTCTTGTCCCATCAAAACCTTATGGAAGTCTCTATGTGTAGGTATAAGGCTAAATATCATTGTTCAGGTATCACTTCCATATAAATACGGTCAATTGGTTAGGTGCAGAACATTCAATGTGATGGTAGCAGTCTTCTTCTCAGATATTTCTTAGTTCACTATTGACTCCTTTCTTTGAAACTTATCCTCCCAAGTATGGTTGCCTCTTGCCCAATATTCGCTAGGTGGTCGGGCTCTAGACCCTCATTTCGCTTTCCAAGGAAGTTTGGCTCCTTGGGAAACGTTACTTGTTCGTTGTTACTGGTCCTTGTCCTCGGCCCACTAATCCACTTTCCCTTATTAGTACTTGGTTTTCCTTGGGCTCCTTGGCATCCTCGGGCATGGCCCACAACCTAATACCCCTACTATGTTCTCTTATCCCCACAATAGCCCCTTGAAACTCCAGCCTTTCTTTCTTCTGAGAAAAATGGGGTTTTGATTTTATGTTATTGAGTTTCCCATGCTCATGGAACCTTCTCACGTTTAAGTGTCTTTTCACCTGCAATGAGCACATTTTGACACTTCGGCATCTGAGATGCCTCTTTAATTACTTTGCACGGCGCCCTGTCCCCCATGTTCTATGATGTGATGAGAATTTTATGGTAGAGGTTTTTTATAGGGACTTAAGCGGGAACTTTCCCTCTTACTCTCTCTTTCGATATAAAACATTTGAAGAACTTAAATCCTCCATTTTTTTGAATCTTCAAACTCTCAAGAAGCGGTCTGAGGTTTTCCTTTCCTATACTTTTGTAAGTACCCTTTAGCCCACATATTAACTGTTAGGACCCTCTCCTCCTCAACCCTTTATTTTTTGCCTCATTCTTTTAACGCCCGTTTCTGACTTCCTAGATGGGTAGGTTTGCTAGTTTGGTAGATATCCTGAGGGTATATAAAACTTTAAAGCCCGATACAATATACCACCTAGGGTCTTTATTCGGCATTGCCTTTAAGGAGAATGGCACACTCTAAGATTAGAGGGGGAGGTGGTGATCCCTATGATCGCTTTCATAGAGGGAGGGATGAGGATCCCTATGGATAGAGTGACTAGGGTTTTCTTGATTGCCTATAGACTCTACCCGACCCAATGTTCCCCAAACGTATTTAGGATACTAAGTAGTATGGACGCCCTCAATGAAAAGATGGGCATAAATCTCACCCATCATGATGTTAACTGGGTATATAATTGCTAGCTCCTTAAGAGTATGAGATACTATCTTAAAACTAGGGTCCCTGAAGTCAGACTCATCTCGTGTCTCCCCAAATCTAACAAGGGCACGGACCAGGATTTTTTGATTATCTCGGAAAAACGGCATAGTGGATTTCATTGCCCAACACGAGAGGAGAAACTAGGTGTGGTACTTAAGTTTAGATTCCCTGTTTTAACAATGGATACTTTAACTTCCTAGCTTGTTGTTTCTCTTCTTATAACTCAAAAATTTATTCCTAGATGCTTACCAAACTCTTTTCTCTAATTATGTCTTTGTTTCCTTTTTTTTTTTTTTTTTTTTTTTTTTTTTAACAGATAAAAACTTCACAGACCTTAATCTCAATCTTGTTAATGAGCCCAACCTTACCAGGATACTTAAGTCTGAAATCTTCCTCCATACGGATAGATAATTATGGGCTGCCCACGTCATCTCGGGGTATAAGTCGATCTCCACAAGCTCCTAATCTCCCAAGTACGTCATAAAGGCGAAAGACCTTCTATTGTAACAAATCAATATCGCAGTACCCAGCTTCCTTGGCGATCTTCCTCCTGCAGGCACTTAGGCAATTGAACTGGCCATTCAATGAACTTCTGGGGAAGAAGCAACCTCTTTGCACTAAGCTCTTGGGGAAAAGGTGACCAAAGTAATTGAGGTTGTAGATTCCGAAGAGGAATTCGAGGTCTTTGACCGATCGTCCCCCATCGAATCTCCCCACGCTTCCTTCTCCAATTTACCTCTTACTTAAGTAAGCAGCAACCAAGAGCCTTCTGACGTTCCTGAAGTTATGGTGCTCCAAAGGAAAAAGAACACCAGTCTGCTAGAGCTCTTGGAATCACATGGTGGAGGGTCTACCCCTGAGGTGGCTGTTTAGTCTTGCCTTTCTACACCTTTTCCTACCCATAAATCCTATTACGAACCAGCAGACAAAAAGAGGATGAGGGACAAAAAAGGGAAGGACATGTCCGAAGAAGGCGAGGTTGTACCTTCTAAGGAGCTTGAACCCCCAAAAGGGGCAAAAATTGCAAAATGGGCATAAAAGAAGCCCTCGGCCAAGGGTATAGGCGTGGAGAGAGTACCCGAGCGCCACCCTAGGGTTCCAACCTGGAACCTACCACTCGAGCTGGACGGAGCCCCATTCCCCCTAGACTCTTCCATCAGGGATTTCTAGAGGGGCAAGGCTGGTTATGTGGCCAATGCATTGGAATAGCCCCTGCTTTTGCCTCAAGATATAGCCGACCTGAGAACTCTAAAAAGGCATGAGGTGTTTCTAATCTTAAAGACAGACTTGGCCATGGTATGCCCATTAGTCCATTTCTTATATTACTATGTGCATCTTTCTTCCATTATCATCATTACATATATTCATTATCATATATATATATATATTTTTATTTGATGGATCCATTGTGTTACCTTCTCCCAGGTCATCCAAACAACAAACATTGCTGAGGAGTGGGTGGATAATGCCCACGCTCAGCTAAAGAAGGAGGAAGCAAGGCGTATAGCTGCTATCCAAACTCCAGCTGTGGCAGAGAAAAGAATTAAAGACCTCAACACCAAGCTGACTGAGGCCAATAGAGAGAGGAAGAGTGCTGAAGTTGCACTAGCTGGCGCTGAGAAGTAGGTTGAGGACCAACGTCTGTAGCTTCGCTAGACTGAGTAACAATTGGTCATTGCTTGTAAGCAGATCAAGGCTCAAAAGAAAGAGCTAGATAAAAAAGAAGAGGCCATCGCCCAAACTGAATAGTCTGGTTATGACACAGGGGTGAAGGAAATTGAGGATGCTTTCAAGGCCTAAGTCACGGGAGTTTGCTGAGGTTACTGCCTGCAAGTTTGGACTAAGGCGCTGAATTTGGCCAAAGTAGAAGCTTCCTTGGATTTGAGGAAGAAGGAGAACATCTTCTACCCTCTAACCCTACGAATAGTAATTTCTCAAGCCTCCAAGGCAACCACTGCCCCTAAGGTTCCCCCAACTGTCTAGCCTGCTGACAAGGCCCTTGCCATTACTTCATCCATGGCCAAAGCTTCTACAACCACTCAACTAGCCAACATGGGTACCACAAAAGCTACCTTTGATCCCGCACAAGCCTTAAAAGAGAAAGAAGCTTTCCAAGGAAATGAGGTTACTTCCAAAACTACCTCGGGGCCTCCAAAAAAAGAGAAAGTGTCTTCCCAAGGGAAAGAGGTTGAGCATTTAGATCCACCACCAACAATTAAGGCTGACCCTTCTCCATTCAAAGGCAATTAGGACTCTACTCTTCCTCATCATGCTCAGTAGCCCACCACTTTTGTGAACTTCAACCTTTTTTGTTTTGTTTTTTTGTTTTTTGTTTTGGTTTTTTTTTTTTTTAATTTATTTTAATTTATTTATTTATAGAAAGAGAATATCTCACAGTGTAATGTACTCCCCTTGTTTTTGCAAGGAAAAATTCTATAACTCAATGAAAAGTCTCAGTTCTTACTTAATGAAAAATTTCAATTCCTTCAAGGCAGGTGCTACTATTCTACCTTTTTTTTTAAGCATAATACACCTTGTTAACTACCTTATCTCAATCATGGCTACATTTGAATGTATGGAAATGACTTGTAAGTCCCCAAAGATTGTCAATTGGCACAAAACCATTCTTGTATATTCACAAATACCCTAGCAATAAAGCAAAAGAAATGCTTAATAAAATTTGACTCTTCTTCTACCCATTTTATTTTGTATAACTTTGATATCATTTTCCCATTCAATCCGTTTTTTTCTCACACAAAAATGTGAGTACTCTCTCTCTCTCTCTCTCTCTCTCTCTCTCTCTACACTTTCTTTCGGTGAATTTTTGTTCTTTCTTATAACTCTAATTAAGGTTGATGGTTTTTTTTTAATATGTGTTTTGGTATTGCTTTTTATTTTTTATTTTTAATATCCCATCAGAAAGTCTTCTATTTCCCTTTTATAGATTTCTTTGAATCTTAGTTTGGGTTAATACTTAGTTTTTTTGGAATCAGGAATTTGAATATGCCTACCAATTGTTTGAGTAATAAATTATTATATGGCCTCTTTATTCCTTTCGTTGCATTTTAATTTTGGCTAAGATAAGATTGTAATTTTGTAATGAGTTTTTATTATTATGATAATTTCTTTATTCCTTAAGAAATGAGAAATTTGAATAATAAATTTGAAACTTATAAAGTTTTGTTGTATATTAAGCTAATATAATACATTACAAAAGAAGTTAGAAGAATATGATTCACCTTAAAAAAATATTAATCAAACATAAAAAAAAAATAATAATAATATGATATATTTGTAGAGATAAAAAGATAAAAAAAAAAAATACTTGTAAAAATATTTTTATTTTTATTTTTATTTTTATTTTTAAAAATAGACAATACTTGAAATAATGGTTTCTTTTAATATATTACACTTCATTACATAATATTTATATTCTCACACATTTCGTGGGTTTGCAGCTAGTATTGATAATTCCTTAATCACCATTTAGAGCACTCACATCAATGAGTGCAAAGTACAAAAAGTTGCAAAATTTACATAATATAGCCTAAAACTCACACGCATCAGTCAATGTATAGATGTGTATATTTACACATTTGCTACAGTAACCGTGTAAATATACACAATTACTATAACTGTTCAATATTATATTATTTTTTGTCTCTCACGTCAGATCTTCTCCTCACTCTCTTCCATCTCTCTCTATTTGCCTCTAAACAAGACAGAGCCAGTCAACGACCCACCACCGCCCAACCACTACACTCAAGCCAAAAATCCCACCTTTCTCAAACTCCAAAACCCAAATTAAACTACACCCATAACTCAAAAACACCAACAACCAAACAAAATCATCAAGTCCCTAAATCTCAAACAAAATACATAGTCCCCATGGTGTTCAGCATGGTGGTCAAGGCTATGTGAAGTTCAGGTTTAGAGGGCTAGAGAGAGAAGGGGTTTGATTCAGTGGCGGCTCCAGGATGTTTTTTAGGAGGGTCAATAAGAAGATAAATCTTAGATAAAAAATGAATCTTGTAATCTACGATGTTTCTTTATTACAAATTTGTCTATAGTATTAGTAAGAAAATAAAATATAAACTATTAGTTCATTTGGCGTATAGTTTCATAATACAATGAACATACTAATTATTATTACTAAGATGAAATCTTGGAAATCATCCATTGTTTTCAAATACAATAAACATATTAATTATTATCACTAAGTAAACTTTAATTATTATTGCTCAAAATTCTTTTATCTATTAGTTTGTTTTAACTCTTTACAATTCTTGTATTTAACAATTCAACTCAACTTTGACAACTATCGTTCTTTGTAATTGTAGTAAGTGTGTTTGGGTCTTGATTATAAGCCAACTTATTACTTCATCTTTTTTCTTACTATTTGCAGGTCTCATGTGAGTTCCTACTTATTTTATACTTTTAGCAAAATGTTAGTTAAATTATTCCCAAATAGATACTAAGAAAATTTTTGTTGTGTTAACATTTGCTTTTGTCTTCACTCAATCACTCTTGGCCTGTCCCATGCACCCGGTCCTCACTCAACAAATAACAAATTAAAAGTACTTCAAATTTAACAAATAATTGTTATTTTCAAGATTTTAAATTAAATTGGTTTTTTGTTGGGCTTTTTTTATTTATTTATAAAAATGCCAAAATATTGGTAAGAGGTTTATATTTAAGGTTATGCGCTGAGGAAAAAAAATATAGGATCATAGTGTTCAAAATTTTATTTTAGAGGGTTAAAACAAATAAAAAATTTATATTATATTATATATGGCCAAGTCAGGGGGTTCATTTGAAACTACCTAGGCTGTGGCTAGCGCCGCCCATCGTTTGATTGCGTGGGTTTTGGCCTTTGTGGTGGTCATGTGAGCTTTAGCCATAGCTATGAAGGTCCAACCATGGAGGTTTGGTCTTTGTGGTGGTCAAGAGAGAAGAGAGATGAGAGATAACGTATTTTTCTTTTAGGAAAGGATGAGAGAGAACGTGAAAGGAGTGAAGGACAATAGCTATAAAGTAAAAAGTAATAATAAAAAATAATTATTTAAATAAAATGTAGTGTATGAGAGATAATTTGATGGGAGTGTTTTGTAAAAATAACTTGGTAAAAATAAAAAAAAGAAGTAAGTTCTTTTTATAAAATAGTCAAAAAGTTTTACCATCATTGGTGCAATTGCTCTTTTTTTGAAACCGGAACCAAATGACTTTCATTAATTCAAAAGACTGGAAACCAAATACAAAGCATCCATTGCTGGGGGAGGATCCTCCTCCATCCATAAAATTTCATTATCAGAGAACCTAGCAAATCTTGCCAAAGCATGAGCAACATTATTGGCACTACGCCTAACACAGCTAACTGAGATGGCTCTAAAACTTGCAGCCAAGGACCAAATATCTTCATAGATTAATCCAAGCCAAGAGAGATTTGGTTGAGCCTGCGACACTGTCTTCATCACTAAAGCATTATCACCTTCTAGCATCACCTCCATAAAACCAGCGTCTATAGCAAATTCAAGAGTTTTGTGACAAGCCATCACCTCCAACTTTTCATTATCCCTCACAGCACCACCCTTGGCAGATATAGTAGCCATAACTTCACCATTCCCATTACGAATGATAGCACCATAGCTCGAAGTCGCACCATTATCAAAACAGGCTCCATCAAAATTCAGCTTAAAGAACTCTCCTTGCAGTGGCTGCCATGCTTGACTTGCTGGGATGTGGACAGAAACAGGTACACTCAGATGGTCCTGTGCATCAACAAACTCTCTCAAATAATCCAAGGCACGTTGGTGAGACCGTGATGGATGTTGGAAAGCACCTCCATGCAAAACCATGTTCCTTTGCAGCCAAATTTGATAACAGATCACCCAAAATAAATCCCATTTCTCCAATGACAGCTTCGGCATGAGACTAGCTACCAACTGTCTAAAATCCACTTGCTCAGTCTCGAATTTTTGAAATCTGATAGCACTACCAGCCCACACATCCTACGCAGCCCCACACTCCCAAAGCACATGCAATACCATTTTTGTAGCTCTATGACAGAAACAACAACTCGCATCATCCATCACCCTTCTCTGAACCAAATTATCTCGTGTAGGCAATATATTTTGACATGCTCTCCAGGAAAATATTTTTACCTTATTGGGGACCCTTGCTTTCCAAACCCATGACCATAAGGAAGTGCTTGCTCTATGCACCGAAGCCTCTCCAGAAGAATTTTCTGCCATCCTCAATTGCTTAGCTACATGGTACCCGGACTTCACACTATATCTGCCATTCTTTGTAAACAACCATACCAAGGAGTCCTGCATAACCCGCTTGCTCAAAGGAACCTAAAGAATAGCTTTAGCATTAAACTGATGGAATAGTGCCTGAACTCGTTCTCTATCCCACTGGTGGTTCTGCCAATCAATCAAGTCCGAAACCCTCCACTCCCAAACTTCCTCTTCGGGTTGGAACATAATTCTTTTGGTTGGCTGATTAGGTAGCCAACAATCCTTCAGAACATGGATGGAAGCACCATTACCCACTCTCCAATAGCACCCTTTCCTCAAAATTGGTTGGGCAGCCAGCAAGCTCTTCCAAACGTAGGAGCTATTTTGAAAATCCTTCGCCTCAAGGAACTCACTCCGCGGAAAGTATTTTTCCTTGAAACAACTATACAAAAGAGAGTTTTTATCTTGCAACAACCTCCATCCTTGTTTCTCTAGCATAGCTAAATTAAAGGATCTAATATCTCTGAAGCCCATCCCACCCTCTTTCTTTGACTATGTTTAAAAGCTCTAACGTTTCCAGTGTATTTTCCTCTTTTCACCAACTTGGTCCCACCAAAATCTGGCACACATAGCATCCAATTCATCACATAATTTCCTAGGCAATTGAAACACCCCCATCATATAGGTGGGAATAGATTGAGCCACTGCTTTTATCAGAATCTCTTTTCTCACCCTAGAAAGCAACTTCCCTTTCCAACCCTGCATCTTTCTCCAAACCCGTTCCTTAAGGAAAGCAAAAGAATCACATTTCCTTCTCACAATCAGAGTAGGCAGCCCCAAGTAAGAATCAAACCTTTCCACGGCCTTCACCTTCAATTTATCAACAATCCATGCTTTATGCTCCACAGACATATTGCTGTTGAAATAGGCAGAAGACTTCTCTAGGTTAATGCATTGGCCAAAAGCTTCAGCATATAGCTGTAGAGTATTTGAGACAACTTGCACTTCATCTTTATTAGCCTGACAAAAAATCAAAGAGTTATCAGCAAAAAGCAGATTAGTTATACAAGGAGCATTTTTATAGACAAGCAGATAAGAGGACAATGGATCTCCTTGTTGAAGACCTCTAGAAGGAATGACATTTTCATAGGCTTTTCCATTAATCCGAATAGAGAAGGAAGGTGTAGAAACACACCTCATAACCCTATCCACCTAAACCTCTGGAAAACCCAATTTGATCATCATACCCTTATGGAAGCTCCATTCCATCCTGTCATAGGCCTTACTCACATTCAACTTAAGAGCTAAAACCCCCTTTTTACCCTTCCTTCTAATATGCATGGCATGCAGTGGCGACGCCACGTTATGCTCAGGGTGTTCCCAGGAACACCCTGAGTTGAATTTTTTTTTTTTTTATATATATAATAATTAATTTTTTTTATTTGTTTACTCTTAAGAATAAATAGGAATACCCTCAATCAAAATTAGGAACTCCTTCAAATTTAAAAAAAAAAAAATATATATATATATATATATATATATTTATATTTGTTCTACTTTCAAGAAAAAAAAAAAAGGACGAGTATTTATTCTATTTTTTTCCTCCATCATACCTTCACCTCTGCTTCACATTCCATTTTTTTTTTTCGCCCTTCTCTTACTCTCACCATAGCCTGCTAAATCCTCAATAAGCTGGAGCACTCATATTCATCTTCTTTCTTTTCTTCAAGAATCAAATGGAAAGTATCATGGACAACAAAAGGACGAGTATTTGATCAGTGCAGATAGCAGCTAGTGTTACTGGAGGATAAGTGTAGAACAAGGACTGTAAGAGTAAAATGAAATTGGTAAAGTGAAAGGGGTGCAGGTGATAGGGGTTAGGTGAAGTACTTCATGTGGAGTGGTGTCTTCACCCTCCACGTGTAGTTTTTTTTTTTTTTTTTTTTAATAAATGGAATACTTTAAATTTTTTTTTTTTAAGAACTGAATACTTTAGTTTTATATATAAGATTGAATTTAAAAAATGGAATACTTTAATTTTATATATAAGATTGAATAGTTTCAATATATATATATATATATATATATATATATATATATAAAAGATTGAATTTAAAAATGTTGGTGTATATAGGTCTTTATGGTAATTTCCAGTTAAAACAACAATTGAAAATCACACATCTACAAATTTTTCCAAACAGACTCTAAAGCTAAAGCAAACCTAAAAACAGAGCAACAAAGCAACGCCTCCCCTTAAATTATGTTAAGCTAAACAATAATTAATAATTTTATAATTAATGAAAAAATAATATAACAAATTATAATTTATAAAAGACAAAAAAATTAATGAGACAATTAAACAATAATACATTTGGGAAAAATTTCTGAAATCGCCACTGGAAAAAATTATGTTTCTTAAGGAAACACTCTGGAAAAAATTCCTGGAGTTGCCACTGATGGCATGCAAAGTCTCATAGGCTACAAGCACATTATTAATAATAAGGCAACCTGGTACAAATGCACCTAAGTAGGAGAAATTATTTGTGGCAAGATTAGCTTTAACCTGTTCGCCAAAACTTTTGAAATAATTTTATATATCACATTACAAAGGCTAATCAATCTAATATTTGTCATTTTTTCCGGTTTCTTTACTTTAGGAATCAAAACAATATGAGTATAATTAACATCATGTTCCATATTACCAGATTGTAAAAAATCTAACACAGCATCAGTCATCTCATTTCCCACAATATGCCAAAATTTTTAACAAAAAAGTACATTCATACTATCAAGTATAAGAATCTTTGTTGATCCCATTTGGAACAATGTTGCTTCAACTTCTTCACTACTGTATGGCCTGGAAAGCTCCTCCCGCATATGTGCAATTGCTCCTCCCGCATATATCCATATCTAAAGTTTATTATAAATTAACGACTTGATATTAAAAAAGAAAGAAAGCCTCAAACTCGAAGGTTGGGATGGATGTCATAGCTTACGTAGGCATAGACCTCCCACCCTCCAAAAGAAAAAAAGTGCTGACGTATAGGCATACGTAGAGCCATGGACCGAGACAGAAGACGTCATGGTCATGGATGGCGTAGAGAACCCAGATACAGCAAAGTGTATAATTATATATAACCACTAACCAAAGTCGACTTTAAACCATACAATTCAACCTTCAAAACCATAAAAATATCAGTATCATTCTTACCTTACTACATCACTTGTATACATACTCTACACTCATCACTAATGGCAGAAACGACCTTGAATTCCGAGACGAAGAGGTATAATTTGATCTTTAGCTTTTGTCTTCTAAGAGCATTAGCATTAGAAAATTTCAATGCTACTCTATTTTACAATTCTAAAAAGTCACTTTATTATTATACCATACCATTTTACAATACTTCCACATCCCAAACTTCTACTTCCTTCTTTTACTTATTAAAATAATATATCTACATAATAAAATAATATATCTCAAAATTATATCTTTTCTCTCCTATCTCTCTCCTCTTTCTACATAATAAAATATTATTATTTTTTTACAATACTTGCTACAGTTAAAATAATATATCTCAAAATTATATCTTTTTTCTCCCATCTCTCTCCTCTCTCTACATAATAAAATATTATTCTTTTTTTACAATACTTGCTACAGTGCAATTCTATATTTAGAATTGCACTGTAGCAATATTGCAAAAAAAATTTGTAATACTATTGTTTAGCATTCCCCAATGTAGATGGTTTTGGAGTTTAAAATTCCAAATTTCCCTTAGATTTGGCATTAGCATTCTCCAATGCTAATGCTCTAATTGAATTTAAGCCTAAAGAATGTCAAATTTGACATCCTTAATTAATGCTCACCCATTTGTTTTTGTATTGACTTAAAAATTTTTCTTATAGGATTGCAGTTGTAACAGGGGCCAATAAAGGGTTAGGATTTGAAATATCTAAACAGCTAGTTTCAAATGGGGTCAGAGTGATATTAGCTGCTAGAGATGTCAGGAGAGGCAATGAAGCTGTTGAAAATCTCAAGAATGCTGGATACTCTGATGTGGTTTTTCATCAACTAGATTTGACGGATTATGCTAGCATTTCTTCTTTGGCGGATTTCATCAAAACCCAATTTGGGAAGCTTGACATATTGGTAATGCAACTAATACATCCTTGAAACGATTCTAGCTGCTGTTTTTGTTTAAGTGAAGATTTTTGCTTGCTTATTTAACATACATGTTACGTCAATGAATCTCTTGGATTTTTAGTACACTCATTAATTTTTTATATGAATTAAAGAAGGAAAGCGTTAGTTGAGTTCTATATATATGAAAATAGATAATTTTGAATAGTACCTACATGAGAGAATATTAAAGATATCGTTATATGTACTAAAGAATTAGTATCTAAAATTGCAAAAAATATCTTATTTTACTATCTAAAAAGTTAATTTATCTATTAATATAAACAACATTTCAATATCCTAGTTTTTATTTTTACACACACCTTAAAATAATATAAACAACCCAATAAAAATAATATATCCCCACAAGAGAGAGAATAAAAAAAAATTAAAAAAAATAGAAACTTGCTACAGTCACATCTTTCAATTGGAAACTCGGGTAATGCATCTCTTTTGTGGTTTGATGCTATAAAATAGGATATTTGGAGTTTTAAAACTCCCAATACTAATGCTATGCTCAAACTTTTGAACACAGTTGAATATGGATGAACCCAGGTCTAATCACTTTATAAGTTTATTGTATCAAACAATAATGAATCTTAGTCTTTTTTTCCTTTGTATATTTATTTTACTAGGTAGATGAGAACTTGTCACTTGTTTGGTAAAAATTAAAACCCAACATTATTAGTTGATGAAATCTTGCTCATTTCCCCGTTTTAACTTAACGTAGGTAGCTTTAACACTGATATTACTTAAAAATTGCAGGTAAATAATGCAGCGACTATTGGAGCCATAGTCAATGAAGAGGAAGTGTGGAAACTTAGTGTTGAAGAAGTAAGTCTCTCAATATAATATACATCTTTGTTTTTCTCAACTCTCAAGTTAAGGGCGTAATCCAGAATTTTTAAACACTGTTTGCAGCATAAGCATTTAAACCGAAAAGGGCATGGGTAGAGAATATTAAAAAAAAAAAAATAGTAATAAAATGTTCTAAACACGATTGCAGCAACATTTACCATTGCATTTGATGATACAGATTGTAGGTATAAATGCCAGGCCTCTAAAGGAACTTATAAAGCAGACTTATGAAACTTCAGAGAATTGTTTGAGAACAAACTACTATGGGATCAAGCAACTCAACAAAGCTCTTATTCCACTTCTTCTATTATCCGGTTCGGCAAGAATTGTGAATGTCTCCTCCTCTGTGGGACAATTAAAGGTACAAATTTGAAACTCGTCTCATTGTAGCTGGAACTTTCGTATAAATGCTTTAATCAATTAGAAAATAAAAATTTTAATTTGTGTTTATATTTCAGCGTATTTCAAATGAGAATGTAAGGAAGGTATTAGGAGATGTCGATGGCCTCACAGAAGAGAAAGTGGACAAGTTGGTGGAGGGATTTCTTGAAGAAGTGAAGGAGAATGTGGTAGAGACCAATAATTGGCCTGCTAATTATTCTGCCTACTTCATCTCCAAAGCAGCGCTTAATGCTTACACAAGGATTTTGGCACGGATGTATCCCAAAATTTTGATAAATGCAGCAAATCCTGGGTATATCAGCACAGACTTCAACAACAATACTGGTTCTTTGACTGTCGAAGATGGTGCGAAAGGTCCTGTGATGTTAGCTCTAATGCCTGAAGGTGGACCCTCGGGCCTTTTCTTTGATAAAGCGGTAATGTCAACTTTTTGAATGTGAACATGATGGTATCCAATGTCTTCATACATGCGTGTGCTTCTAGAGAGATAGAGGGAGAGAGGGAGTGATTGAAGTTGTAGTTATTAGCTTTTATTTGTTATGTTGTGGAAGCTATTTCTAATCTTGCATTTGAATTTTAGTAAGAGAGTTGAGGAGAATGATGGATTTTAAAGGTTTAATTTCAAATCATCCTCTAAAGGATTATTCTCTAATCTCAAACCTAAGGTAGCAATTAATTGACACTTATAAATTCACGACCATTCTTTCTCCTCAATGATGTTTTGCTAACCTGATGTGTTAAGATAACAAAAGTTTTGAAATTAATTTGCTGCAAAATTTAGTTAATTATAATGGATTTATGCAAACAAGAAATAGAAAAATAAGACATACAATTATACAAGAACCCAAGGTTTACGTGGTTTGACATTGGACTTACATATGCAAATCGAGTTGAGGGGAATGTTTCACTAAGAAAATCAAGAGATTATTAATTAAGTTGGAACAGAGATATTCTAACAAAACCTAAACCGTAAATGCACCTTAGGAATGCCTTAGTTTGGTCCCTCAACGATTTCAATAGGGTCTCCAATGATGGTCCATAACAAAGTGGGTTAGGCGAATTAGTGTGGTCCATCTTACACATGGGCTCGAGAGTACAACCCTAGCATTGTGAGCTAGGGCAGAGAAAATAAGGAATAAGGGCAGAGAAAATTAGTGTGGTCCATCTTACATATTCAAAGGGGTAAATATGGAATTAAAGTATGGGATTGAGAAGATATTATTCATTCAATTGCTAGTAATCACTTGTGCTATTAAGGTATATCTAAGGAAAATTCTACTAAAAAAATAAGTGGCAGTGCCACATTGAAGGCAGGGGGTTCAAATGAACTCCTTGACTTTAAGAAAAAGGAAAAATTTTTTTTTTTTTTTTCAAACCATTTGAAATAAAATTTTGAACACCCTGATCCAACAAGAAATTGAAAAATGCATAGTTGCACAATAAGGGGAAAAAAGAAGAACATGGAGAAGATGAGGAAAAAATGATTGGTGAGGAATAAAGAGTGTAAGAAGTTGGAAATGAGGTTTGAAATTGGATGAGAAAAGAAATTATTGAGATTAAGAAAGTCAGATTAGAAATACACATGGGTGAGAGTGGGGATAGGAAAGGTGAATGGAGAAGAATATGTTTGGAAGATTCCTACTTTACACATATTAAATCATAGAAATTGGAAATAAAACAAAATTCATATAAAAAAGTAAAACTTATTTACCATAAACGTGACTCTTGAAATTAAGTTTAGGGATAAAAGAGAATAAGAATTGATTTGATTAAGGAGAGAGAAAGGGAGCAAAAATGTTATTTGAGTTTCCCCCTTTTTTTTTGAAACAACTTATTTACACAAAAGAGGCTAATAAGTATAAGATATATTCTAATTTGAATTACAGTAAGTAAGTATTGATAATAAGACATATTATGAGGAGAAATATCTTGTTTCTGGAATACAACTGGGTTTTGTTATCTTTTTGGTTTGAATCATAAAAATTAATTTATAAATATAATAAAAAAGGTATGGGGCCATTGGAGACCTTCCCATCTCCTTCTATGACAAAACGCATTGGAAAGAGAAGCAATGAAGATTGCTCCATACTATAAAAATTAGAAGTGAATTGCACTGAGAAGCCCAATAAGCTTAGTTTTGGGCCAAGCCATTAGATTCCCTATGATTAAATAGCCCAGCAATCAAAGCCATTTAGTCTTTTACAGCAAATTTCGGTTGAATTGCACTTTCCTGAAAAACTACATTTTTTTTCCTTCTTCTGTACAATACTTTTTTTTTTTTTTTTTTTTGGGGGGGTGGGGGGTGGTTAAAAGGAGCATGTATTAAAATTTGATAGCCATGAAAGGCATAGTAGTGGCAGAACGCCTTAAACAGTATAGACCATTAGCATCCTCATTAACAATAGTTACAATATCAGGGGCGGGGGGGTTAAACAAAATAACAAAATCCTCTTGTTGCGAGCATCCCCTCTTGGCTAGTCTATCAGCTGATCTATTCGCTTCCCGGAAGGTGTGATTCACCCTGATTTGCTACGAAGCATGAGTGTGGATTCAGATTCGGGTACGGGTGCGGGTGCGGGTACAGGATTTGCTAATTTTTAAAAAAGTAGAGTGTGGGTGCGGCAGGATATGTTTTTAATAAATTATTAAATATATTTTTATATAGTGAATTTAATATTTTTTATATAAAAAAAATTCAAATAAAGGGGTAGAGTTTATTAAAAAAAACAATTATTTATGATTTGTTTTTAGTAAAATCTATATTTTTGGTAATTGTAAACAAAAAACCACCTTCCAAGAAGGTTTCTTTGCTCAATTTTCAATTTCCAAGCCCACCCACGTGAAACAAATAACTTTCTCATCTTCTTAATTTATATTCTTTTGTTATAAGCCTGTATTCTTCTTCCTCACCTCTTCTAAGTTCTAACCATTTCTTTGTGTCTTCTCATCTTTTTTTTTTTCCTCTCTCTCTCTCTCTCTCTCACAAGGCCACATGAAGCAGAAGAATGGTGGTCAACGGCCCATTTTAGCTTGTTTTGGCAGCCGTATTGGCCAGAATCGGGTCTTATTAGTCCGTTTCAGCCGGAATCAGACCGTATCATCCATTTTGACTCTCGTTTCCGTTGGAATTGGCCCAAATCAGAGCCAATCAGCTGGTTTTGTCCCAAATCGAGCTGAATTGAAAAAAAAGGGTGAATTGGCGCATCGGACATCGGACTCCACGTCGGGGCGAGTCCGGTGCGGGTGCGGTGGCCCTGAAGTTGCACCCATGCTTTCTAGCTGATTTGTTGGAATTTGCTGAGAAGGTACCTACATTTGTGTGCAGGAAACTCTTTCAATCAGTTTGTTTTTTCAACAAGGATGAATCATATAATCTTGTTTTACTCTTCCCCAACTTAAAACCCAATGTTAAATGGATGAAATTTTGTTTTGTTTTTGTTTTTTTCCCTCTTTTGGTGGATCTAATATTGACATTATTTCAAAATTGCAGATAAATAATGCAGGGATTCTTGGAACCATAGTCAATGTAGAGGAACGAAAGAAACTTAGTTCTGATGAAGCAAGTCTCACAATGTTATGTAGAGGTCTAGGTCTTTGTTGAGACTCAAAGGACTTAAAAACAATTTAACAAAATTCAAATTTTGAGTATTTGTTTATCTACTACCAAAAAAGAAAAAAACTTCCTTTGGCTTAGCTTGTGGACATATCAAAAATTTTAAAATCCATTGCAATATAATAGCATTTAGACGGGCTGGATTGGTCATAGATACTAACCAAATGTTATTTTCTTCCACCCTTTTGCTCTTTTTCCTCCCCTTCTAGACAGGAAATTAAACAAGAATGTCACATCATTTACCATTTCTATAACAATGATACAGATTTTAGATCCAAATGCCAGAACTCTGAAGAAAGTCAAGAAGCAAACTTGTCAAACAACCGAGGATTGTCTGAGAACAAATTACTATGGGACCCAGCAAGTCAGTAAAACACTTATTTCACTTTTATTATCCAATTTAGGAAGAATAGTAAATGTCTCCTCGACTCTGGGACAATTAAAAGTACAAAATGAAAAACTCATCTCACTAAATCATTTATAAATCAACTTCATTTGGTGATGATCATTTCACGGCAATATAGAGTGCAAGATTATGGCTTTGACGATTGTGTAGGACCTGCACTAAACATTTGGTTCTAGGAAATAGCTTGAAATTTCTTTCAAGAAATTAAAATTTCAATTTTGTTAATATTTTAGCTCATTTCAAATGAGAATGCAAAGAAGAAACTAGGAGATGTTGATGGCTTCACATAAGAGAAAGTTGAGACAAGGTGGTGGAGGGATTTCTAGAAGACGTAAAGGAGAATTTGATTGAAATCAACGGTTGGCTTGCTAATATTTCTGCTTACATAGTCTCCAAGGCAGCTCTTAATACATACACAAGGGTTCTTGCATGGAAGTATCTCAAAATGGCAATCAACTCCGGGAGTCCAAGATATACCAGCACAGACTTGAACAACAATAGTGGGGTTTTGACTATCGAAAAAGGTGCAAAAGGTCCTGTGATGCTAGCTTTGATGCCTGAAGGTGGTCCTTCTGGCCTTTTCTTTGATCAAATGGAAGTATCAACCTTTTGAATAAGAAATGATGCTATCCAATGTGTACATTGGCATAGGGGAGAAACATAGACGATAAAAAGATGTGTTGTGGAAAGCTTCTTTCAAATCTTAAAGTTGGTTTATTTCCAGCTTGCTTTCATCAATGAAAACTTTAGTTATTTTACAGTAAAATTACATTTTATCATTTTAAACTATACTTCCGGAGTATAATGAAATGGTGCATCCTTCTTTCATATTCATGCTAGACTTCATTATAAATTTAATGAGTAGACCGCACTATAAATGTGAGAGAAGGGAGTGCCATTCTTTATATTCCGGGAGTACCATTCTTCATTCTCTAAGAGTACCTAAGAATTACTCATTAAACGAATTCTTGTTCCATCAAAATGAGGTCTTAGCTAGCAAAAGAGAAGTTAGAGCATCACCAGTAGCTTATCTAATTTTTTGTACTGTTTGGACAGTGAATAACTTTTACTTACTTTTTAAAATACATTTTCTAACAGATTTTCTATCATTTTCTCTATCTCATTTAAATATTATTTCTTTATTCATTATTATTATTTTTTTTAACAACTACATATCTTCCAACATTTTTTTATTCAATAGTTGATTATTATAAAAGAAAAAAACATTTGAAGTGTGAATAGTAAATGCTACAGTGTTCTCTACTTGTAAAGAAGCATTGTAGTAATTCTAATCTAAACAATGGAGATGGAGAAGCTGTTGGAGTGGGTTTTTGGGGTGTTTTTTTTTCTTCTAAAATTGACTATAAAGAAGCCATTGGAGATGCTCTTAGAGCATTCTCATCAGGTGTGCCAAATGCCAAATATTTGGAGTCCGTTTGGTCTGTCAGCTCAAAATACAGTGTTCAGTGTTTAAACATTGAACACTAGTGTCCAAAAGGCAAAAAAATATGTTTGGTCACGGAGTTCAAAATAGTGTTGTTTGGAAATTGTTGCTGAAAAATCCATGTTTGAACAATATGTTTTGAAATGTGGCCGGAGGTGATTTTAAACAATAAACTGATTTTTCTGATGGCAATTGCGTAATAAAATTGAAGTCTATAATCAACTTTTTTGACTGGGCTTGGACCCATTGATCAGCTTTTTTTTTTTTTTAATTTTGTCTCTTCTCCTGTCTGTACTCTCATCTCATCTCTCCTTTCCTCTCTGTGCTCTCTCATCTCCGAACTCACCCAGTTAGAAATCATTGAACTCACCCACTTTATAACTCTCACCCGAACAGTAATAATTTTAATCTTTCTCTCCTCTCTTCTCTGTACTCTCATTTGAGAAGTCACCCACCTCATAACTCTTAATCGATCACCATTAATTTTAATCTTTCTCTCCTCTCTTCTCTATACTCTCATCTCTTCACGCCCCAAACCCAAATATACAAAGCAGATCACACAGTCCGAACTCACCCACCTCAATAACTCTCACCCACCTCACCCCTCACGGATCCAGCCTAATTAGTCCTAACAGTGGCTTCATAAATGCGTCAAAATCCCACACACCGCATCACCAATAACCCCTATCAATCACAGCAATCCCTTTCTCCCAATTAATTCCTCACCAACGAAGCTCTGTTGCTAAGGAAAATGCAAACTCACACAGTTTGAAGGGGTTGGTCAGGTAAAGGTTTTTAATTTTGTTAATTACTTGTTTCAGCTTTCTTTCACATCCCAATCGAGTTCAGATCATTTCACATTAATTCATGTTAGGGCTTCTTTTAATCCCACATATTCTTTCAGATGGACGCCTCACTCCCATCCTCATCCACCTCTCTTGTGCATGTGAGAGCATATGCTTCCTCCCCTCACCGTGTTCCCTTATTGGTACATCTGTGTAATATCATGGTTCTAAGTTCTGTTTTAATTTTGTACCTAGCTCATTGAAAAAATCTCTTCCTTTTAACTTTGTGTTTTGAATTTTGATATCTGTTTAAGATAGTTTTTTTTCCACGATAGTTTTCAAGAATCAAATAAATCGTTTTGTTCCTTCTACTAGCACCATATTGTTGGATTAATATTTAAAAATATTCAAAAAATATTAAACATTTCCCTTTATTCTTATATCCCTAAGGGAGTGAACTTTTTTTCTTTTTTTTTGAGAAAGCCCTGAGGAAGTGAACTTGATTTATCCATAATTAATATATTATTATTATTATTATTATTATTATTATACTTTTTCTTGCTTACATTAAAGTGGAGAATGGAGGATTCAATCAAGCCCAAGTTGTCTTTTACAAGAGAATTAGGCAACATTGCTGAGTTATAAGACTCTTAGCTCATATTACTATACTTTAGTGATGAAGTAGCCTGGGCCTTTGATTCTTTGTACAGGCTCTTAGCTCATATTACTATACCCTATAGAAAGGGAATATGTATAAACCCCCGTGTGAGAGAGAGACTTCAACTATTATATAGGGTTCCCATCCCCTGCAAAAGTTTGATACATTAAATGACATTGACCTTTCAACATATATTCAATTATAAATCTATAATATGCTCCTATTTCTTGATAAATATACAATGCCATTTCAGGTTAAGCTCAAACTAATGTGTATACAATGCGTATCTTTGTATTTTTCCTTTATATGGGGTGAATTTTTTCTTATATGCCTGCTGCTTAGGTCTTTTAGTGAGTAGGCAACCAATGTTTTTTAATCCATATCATAGAAAACCATTCTACACGTCTATGTAACTATACCAACATTTTTTTAGATGGATGATGACAAGGATAAGAAGTGGCCTAAAGCAGTCGAGAAACATTTCATTGATATCTTGTTGGAAGAGGACGCTAAAGGGAATATGCCCTAAGGCCAGTTCAAGCCTGGAACTTGGACAGCAGTTATGAATGAGTTTAACAAGCGTGCAAATAAAAATTACATGAGAAGTGGCCTAAAGCAGTCGAGAAACATTTCATTGATATCTTGTTGGAAGAGGACGCTAAAGGGAATATGCCCCAAGGCTAGTTCAAGCCTGGAACTTGGACAGCAGTTATGAATGAGTTTAACAAGTGTGCGAATAAAAATTACAGCAAGACACAACTTACACAAAAATATCAACGAATGAAACAGAGACACCGCACATTCTCCCAGCTCATCGCATGTACAGGAATGGGATGGGACCCCATTTCAAATACAATGACGGCCAGTGAGGAGGCTTGGGCTGCTGCATTTGCGGTAAGTCCTTTAACATATTCCAAACAAAATTTAGTACAATTACCTATATGCATAGTTTGTAGTTGTAAATTAAAATGATGCTGAAATCTACCTTGTGTTCATACTAGCATGGCTCATCTTTTAAACACTGAATGTATTCACAACTAGAAAAGATAGTGATAACGCAAAAACAAAAATTCATACATATGGACCAGCAGTATGTTGTAAGTGAATTTAAATATCTTTGTTTACCTTTCCTTGCATATAAAAAATATGAGGTTTATTTGGTTATTAGTGTATTAATAAATAGTGGCTTCAAATAGTTTTTTTGTAGCATTTTCTCATGATGATACTTTTACGAATGGAATACAATCTGACTTATATATGGGGTTTCATGTGGGTTTCATGGTTGGAGTGACATTATTATCATAATCAACTAGTCAAGCTAGTTTTCAAAACATACGAATAAAATTATCATAATCAGAAACATTATCAGCATAACATCATGTAGAAGTACCTCTTCAGCGAAATTTGAGATAATGAAGATTTAAAATTCATCTTTAAAATAAATATATATATAATTTTTTTCTTTTAAATCCAGTTTGTGTACTGAAAGGTCTGCTGTTAGGGAAGACAACAATGTGGCCTGTGTTCCTCTGTGAAAAACCAAACCTGTGCTCCTCTGTAAAATCCAGTTAGTATCTTTGATAAAAACACAGCATGCATTGGGGTTGTAGAGATGCAAAGCCATTATATCTAATTAAAGGCTCTATTTTGAACCATAATATAACTTGATTGTTTGATGTAAATGTTTGATATTTATGTTGGTCAAAGCAAAAATGCAATGGTGAAGGGCAGGATGAAAATAGCTAAAATTAGCGATGAACTCATTCTTCAAACTTTGTGTGTGGAGTCACTAAAACATTTATTTTCTGACAACCAGCTTTTCTAGGGTTAAGAGGAACTTAAGAAGTGAGAGAATCGATGGTTGATAATAGTAGTGAGAAAGTTCTCAATTAAGATAATTTACCATCAAAAAACTACTTTGCAGTCTACATTGTAGGAAAAAATTAAATAACATAATAGAACTAATAGAATTTTTTTATTTATTTAATTTATTAAAAAGAAGAGTAGAAGAAATTCGTGTTTATCACTGTGGAAAAAATTGAATAATTGTGACCATACACTCTGAGTTAAGACATGTAGGTCCGAATTCAAGTAGTGCATATATGATATATGCATGGTGGTGCACTTAAGCTGCTTCCATCACTATCCATCATAAAAAAAAATATTAAAAAAAAAAACCACAACAATGTCCAAACTAGTTATCAACTTGCCATGGTCCACAACTCCTTTCTTTTCCACGAATTATGAACCACAAAAGTCATTGCTCTGTCCTTTTCACAATCCTATAAAATCGTATATCTCAAATTGTCTATGTGATAATGCCACTCAAATGGCTTGCTTCTTGAGAATTTAATTAAGACCAGAAAATAAATAAATAAATAAATAAAGGGCATTCCTATGAATTCATGATATGTATAAATGGACTAATGGAGTCTCTAATTGCCACACACAACTTGATTCTGTTTGGATATCAAATGTTATAATTGACGTTACATAAAGCCTTTAGAAATTTATAACTTATCTAAGTTAGGCAGCCAGTTGTCAATTTTTGAATTTTCCCAAAAGTTTTTTTTTTTTTGGGGGGGGGGGGGTGGTTGTGATTAAATATCACTATTGTTATCAAAAACTTGAATTCTAGGAGAGCTAGAGCACACCTTTTCTAAAGAACCTCAGAGTCTCAGACAAAATAGTTAAACTTACCTTGTTTTGTCTAAACTTGCTTAGGTGGTGCACAGAAATTATAAGTGTATAAAGGTTGGTTAATAATTAATTAACAAAGGAATTAATTAAAAATTGATCTACAAACTGAAAGAAAGAAATAGTTGGGTAAGTGTCCCCTCCAATGGAAACCTAATGTTGGGCATGATATGGACCTCTTCTAGACCAATGGCCGCATTTCTAATTTCAAAGTTTAGCTAGGGAATATAATCACACCCATTATTTATTTATTTTTATAAGTTTCAAGTGCTAGGTTAATTTGTAAATTGCAATATAAGTTTCTCAGAGAGCAGGAGATTTTTAAGTTGTCTATCTGAATTATGTTATGATCATTGATACTTATGATGATGAACATTTGAGGTTGGAAACTCAACAAATTTGAGGCTATGAAAGAAAGACGCATTTTTTTTTTAATAAAAAAAAAATAATTTCTGAAAAAATCAGCAAAAAAATAATAGAAAATCAAGGCAAAATCTCTGTGTGATCAATTGCATAGTTTGGTGACTAGCTAGAATAGTTCCACATTCCTGGTTTTGTTTAAAAAAAATGATATGACTGATAGCTTGGAGCTGAGTCTTAAGAGGTTGTTGTCATGTTGGTCTTGTCTGCAGAGTGCCACAAGCTCCATCTCAATGCCTGGGATCATATTTGCTAGCGTTGTCTCATTTGTGTATTGCAGTGCTTCTTGATGGTATTAAAGGAAAAGGATATGGCTTTAAATACTTGATTACTTTTTCACAATTATATGGTATACAAAAGTAAGACTATTTGCTTAGTAATAAACTTAACGATTTCTCTATTGCAGGGTCTGGCACCTTAGTGCCTTGGCCAAACCAAGTGTGACATGTTGGAAACTAGGACTTTGTACTTCCCAAATTGTAGGCAAAAATGAGAGGCTTTTAACATTGTCCTAATTGATGGTTAATATTTTTGCAGATTCTAATGAGTAATGAGATCAGCAATTTTTTTTTTAATCTCTAGTAAGTTACTTTTGGTAAAGCCAAGTGATCTACCTTCCTAGCCAATGAGAATGAAACCTTATCTTCATTGTGCCCATAAACTATGTTCCTGGTTTTGTAAATTTTTTTTTTTCCCCCAACATGTTAAGACCCAATGTTGGGACTTCCTGATACTGAGTCATGATTGATACAATGACACCTAATCAATTAACAGCACAAAGATGAGGATAATAAGCTGTTGAAGAAGTTGAAATCGACCTTGACTTTTTAATCAACGCTTAAGCTTAACTCAACAAGATGTTCATAAATCATGCCCACCTCTCCTTTCTTAAGTAAAGAATATCTTTTTCTCAAAGATTATATTAATCAGTACTTGTGTATAAAGTGCTCACAGACCCATATTAATTTTTGCATGCTTCGAAACAGTAAGAGACTAGACTAGAGTACAGCTTTCCTGGTAATAAATGATTCCATATTTGTAACATATAGTAATTTTCAATTATTAGAAACAGAGGCCTCCATTCATTTCTTTTTGAGGTTTAAACATGTACTGCATCACAGGTCTATAGAGTCCTTGACTTATAATCTTTTATTTATATTATTCATCTACGTAAATTACTCAATGTCTACAATTTCTTAAAAAACCTTTTTGGCTTTTTGAAATTTGGAATAAAGAGTGTTGTTATAGGGTTATTACTATTTGTGCATGTACTTTGTATTGGGTTTTACATGAATAAAACATCTAACCCAATATATATGGTTGTTAATAGGTCAATCATAAATTCAAGGAGTTCAAGAAAAAGGGGGTGAGACACTATGACCTGTTGGGCATGCTTTTCAATTCAAACATAGCCACGGGGTTCCTCCAAATTTTATCTGCCCAACCAGCTCTCAATAGTGATGAAGAGAGAGAACTTGATGCACCTTTCCTATCTGAAGGGGTACATGTCAATGTCAACACTGATGGTGTGGATGACGTGGAGGAGCTGGCCACATTGAGTGAAGCCCAAAACAGGAGGCAAGCTGAAAATCGACCAGTTGAACCGTCTTCTTCAAGCGGAAAAAGGAAGAAAGGGCACTTCCTTGAATCCATGACTGAGGCAATATGGGGTTTTACTGACATGAGGAACCGTCGGGGGAAAAAAAGTCCACCGACACTGGAAACTCTGGTGTGGGGGCTGACTCTGAGTCAATTACAACAACTATAACTCTTCTCAACCAGCACACCGATGTGGATCATGTCACATATTGCAAGGTCATGTAGGAGCTTCATAACTCCAAGAGTAGAGCTGCTTTTTTTGCTATGACGGTTGATAGAAGAAGGGCCTGGATTGAGTTCATTGAGGGTGGATTGCAGTAGTGGTGGTTGTGGTTGACAACGTAGGAAGTTAACTGATGATGTGTGCTGTGTAGATAGCCTAGGAAGTTAATTAGTACTCTTAGTTTGCTTTAATGTGAATAGGCAAAAATTATATTATGTTATTTTGAACAATGTTTGCTGGAAAGCCTTCCTTTATTATGTTAACTTCCTTGGGACATCTATGGTACTTATGTAAGAAATATGTTTTGTGGTTGTCATTTCTTCTATGAATTTCTAACTTTGGTGACATATATATATATATATATATATATATATATATATATATATATATATATATATTTATGTAAAGTAAGCTGATGCATTCAATGGCTGCATATTTGTTTTTTGTGTCACATATCTGCTTCATACATTGTCAGCTATTCCAAGAATGTAGTATTTTATTGAGCAGACAGGAGACATTGGCTGGAAGGAGTATTTGGCTCATCCTTTGTCTTTTGTTAGTTATTTGTAGTTTTGCTGGAATTAGTTTGAAAGCAGCACACGAAGTGAGTGCAAAATTTGTTTTACACTGCATACATATTGAAACCAGCATGAACTTGGTGATTCATTTGTCTAAATGCATCATAGGGGAATGAAGTCAATGACAGGAAGAACATAATATGACTGGAATGCACTTTTTTTTGCATAGGTAAAGACTTGGGGATCCAAACCCCCATACTACTCCACCACCCCAAAACAATGTGAGGTGAACAACAGAATACCACTTCAATAATTAGCACATACGTAACATGCAGGAGACACACACAAACATAAGCATACCAATCAATAATTGGCATACTGCATAGTTCCAAATTAGCAATAATTAATTTTTATAGTGATCTTTTATGTTATTAAAATTTTCTCACAAATTATTATTAATACTTTGAAAACATAAATATTAAATTTTAATCTAAGTATATATCTTTTTCATTTATTTTTATTAAAGAGTATAGTGTATATTATCAAACAATTTATGTCAATATCTTTATTGTTTATACATTAAACTATTGTGAAATATAAATAAATTTTTTCTATTACTAAGGGTTCGTATGGATTAAACTTATTGTTGCTGAAACTGAAAACTGAAAACTGAAAGTACTGTAGCAAAATAATTTTTAAATGTGTGAATAGTATCATGGGACCCATTTTAAATATTTTTTAGTGCGTGAAAAGTGATGAACAGTGTTGCTACAGTACTGTTATAGTGCTAGTTGTCTCCTGAAATGCATGTGAATGTGAGGAAAAAAAAATTAAAATAGGGAAAACGTAACTCTAGATTCAACGGAAAACGCTGAACCCGAATGGGCACTAAAACATTTGCTACAACTTGATGACGTAGTTGACAATAAGTGATAAATTGTTACTTTTACATGAACTAACTACTTTTTGTCTAGTCCTCACAATCAATAAATTTAAGATGTAACAAAAATTATGACACAGAAATTGTATCCCAAGACTTTTAATATTATTATATATATGCAAAACCACTATTATCATATCAGAATATAAAATAAAATAGAATAATTTAATATAAAATAAAATAATGTCACTTACTAGTGCACTCAAGCTGTAAACCCAGCAGATGCTTTTAATGAAACAAAAGAAGATGTTGGAAACTACCAGTGTAAAAGTAAAACATATAAGACAAACACAAAGAGAAATAGCAAAGGAGCCCAGTTGTCTTTTGCATCCTTATTTGCAAATTGCTTGTCGTTGACTGGAGCTCATTGGACTGCAAGGAACATCGGTAGAATTGAGGTAACGGTAAGGTTTTTTTTTTTTTTGAGAAAATAAGGTATGAACTATGACTTATGAACAAGGTTTTATTGTCTCTTACTATGGATAAAAATAAAATATCAGAAGGTACACTTTTTTTTATCAGTGTTTTTTATTCCTTAAACATTAAGAACCATCAATTAGTTTTCTTGTAAGCTGTAAGGAAAACTAAGGTGGAGTGGAAGTCTAATCTATGAGCTAGGTTTTAACATAAAACTCAAGATTTGAAAGACAAAAAATTCTTCTATAACGTGAACAATTTATAGATTAAGTAAAAAATTGTGAATTAATAATCATTCACAAACAAGTCTTGATCCATTCATTTCTTTCGGCTTAGGACCCAAAGAAGAACATGGGCTAAAGAACCTTATAAGGAAAAGAAGAAAAGTTGAGAAAATAGTTTCTAGTGTTACTTGTTAGATGTACTTATAGTAGAGGTTTAAACATTTACAGTACAAATGTAGTTCAATTTAACACAATAATATTTTTAAGTATGCATATATATTATCCTTCATTAGTTGTTGTTGGTGAGTCTTGAAGGAATTTCCTGATGCCCTGGCTTTTAAATGGGTATTTTAACCTATGTTTATGTAGGACAAATTTTTTTTTAGAGAAATAGAAAAAACTTTCAATGTTTTCAGTACACCATGTTTAGTCCGCTAGAATTGATAAGTACTATTATGCAAGTGATGAATATATACTCACGTATATATACATACAGCCATATATACTCATTTATATATATATACTAAATTATATATATACATACAGCAATATAGATATATATATATATACATATAGCGATATATATATTATTATATATGTAGTATTTTATAGTGGCTAATGTGAACTTAATGGCTACCCACAGGTGTGATTCAGTTATGGCCGATACCGATTCAGATCGTGATTCAATTATGGTCGACACCAATGCAGATCGTGATTCAGTTATGGCCGACATCGATTCAGATCGTGATTCAGGCATGGCTGAGTCCGATTCAGATAAGTACGATAGTGAGGTGGAGCTCGAGATTGCCACAGCCTACGTTCAGCTGTGTATAGAGTACGTGCAAAAGTACTACATGAAGCGACATATGTGCACTAGTATCCTGAGTGGGAGGTCATATGTGATTGAAGTACTAGAAGGAAATCCCCAACTTCATATTGTTCACACTATATTGCACATAAGCTTAATTAATTAACTACAACTACCTATTTTTGTAACAGAAATGTGTGGGGGCTATTGATGGGACGCACATAAGTGCTTCTGCCCCATCCGGTAGGAACACCACATTTAGAGATAGACGGAGTGACATCACTCAAAACGTGATGTGTGCATGCAACTTCGACATGCGGTTTACATATGTGCATTTTGGATGGGAGGGGAGTGCAAATGATTCACGAGTCATGCAGGACGCACTTGGACATGCCAAGTATGAGTTCCCTAGGCCGCCTAGAGGTAAAATAAAAAATTTTGTGCATTTGGTTTTGGATTTGGTGATTGTTGCATTTGACTTGGCAGTAGGAAGAAATTCTTGTCTATGATAATTCTCAAAAAGGGTGTGAATTTGTGTGGGTTGTGTGGTTTATATGTCATACTTTTTTTAATCTCATGTCACATATTTTATTCGTGAATATCTTTTTATGGGTTTGTTTAAATTTAGATATTTACCTTAGTTCACTTATAAATCCAAACTGAGGTGAATGAGTTCATAAATACTTTATATTTTGTCCTTTCTTAAAAAAAAAAAAAAAAAAAAAAAAAAAACCTTGTATACACTGCACTTGATTGGTAGCTAGGTAATTTGATTATAACTGAAGTAATTAACTCAATATATGAACCGTGTGATTCACATTTAGCACTCTATGTCATTGATAAAAGCCCGTATAAAAGTTTGTCATCTCACTAGAAAAAGTTGCTTCCATGGAGTAGTAAGTTAAAGTTAGTCACTGCATGGTTAGTCATTGTTTGAGCTGAGATCGTGAACTTTAGTGCATGATTCGTTTTATACATGTATAGATACACTTTGGTAATAAGGAACTAGCAAAAGATGTCTTTTGCTACTTGGGTCTTAGTGGCTATATGGTGATCCTTTACAATTTTGACTTTATTGTCACTTAAAAATAGTTGTGTTGGGTAACATTAATTGACAATGGTTATCACTCGTATTGTAGGATCGTACTATCTCGTTGACTCGGGGTACACAATAGGCAGTGCATTCCTCCCCCCACACAAGTCCACACGCTACCATGTCCAAGAGTTTCGAGGTGAGAACCGGCAGCCTAGTACCCCACAAGAGTTGTTCAATTATAGGCATTCCTCATTGCTGATGGTAATTGAACGATGCTTTGGCATGTTGAAGGCGAGGTTTCTGGTCTTGACTGGAATGCACTTCTTCTCTATCTCTAGACAATGGCTGATTGTGACTGCTTGCTGTGCACTGCACAACTTTATCTGCATGTATAACAAGGCGGATGAAATGTTCCATATGTGAGAAAGATCATTTGTGCGTAACAGCGACGCAAACCCAGTAGGAGCTGCACGCGTATGCAGTGGGGGCACTGAAGAAGCTTTTAATTCTCGGGCACAACGAGTAATGTCGGAGTTTCGTGATGCGATAACTGCTACTATATGGGCAGATTACACAGGCAACCATGATTGAGTTTTTTGGGAATAGATTGTAAATGTGGATGACATGGAACTTTGTATAAGTCTAGATGAAGATTACTGTGTTTTGTTTTTTTATAGGTTTTCATAACGGGGTAGTGGGCCTCTTTATTTTGGAGTGTAGGGGCTGTTACTGTTGTTTATGGTCACAATATAAGGATCATGTTGCCTTTGTGTTTGATATTTATTGTAGGAGTATTTTGTTGATAATGATGTGAAATGAAATGGCTATAGCTAATATTATGCAATCATAATTGTCTATGTGTGTTCTCATAGGTTATGTTTGTGTTTCTTGTATTAATAAAATGGGTATTGCGATATATAATGCTATTTGGTAATGAATGTGTTTCACCATACATTAAGGTATATGTCGATGTCACATTTGACTTTCTATATATTGTGATTTTGTGATTATTTTGTTATTAATGATGTACAAATGAAATGGGTATGTGCGTATATTATGGGAATGGGGTTGATGGACAATCATTTTGAATCGTGATTTTGAGATTGTTTGTTTTATGATTCATTTTTCTCTAATTGAGGATTCCTTTAAAAAAAAAATTTGCTTAGTAAAGTTGTATTCATGTTTATCTTGGCCCGCATGATTATTTTCCTCCATATTTTCTTTCAGATTGAATGATGAAAATTTTGTTTGTCATTTTATGGTACATTGTAGTGGCTTCGATTGGTAATTGTTTAGTGGAAAATTTGATTTTTAATTAGAATATAATTCTGAATTTAATCTTCGAGTTATTGGATTCTGATAATTTATTTGGATAAAGATTCTCTTCGCTCAATCTTATTGTGAAGATATTCTCCGTTCGATATGATTAAATGAATTATGGGATAATTAGGCCTAGATGCTTGTCAGTTATTTTTAATAATTCTATAATGTTTTACATTTGTAATTTGTTTTTCATTTGGGGTATATAATAAGCTGGTTGTTTTGTGACGTTAAAGTAAATATCAAAATGATATATTTTCAAGTCTCTAGAAACTTTACATTGCACTAGAAGGACTGCACCTCATGAGAAGTTTTTAGATAGAAAATTGGCAGAAAATGCATATGATCGGTTATTCTGTTTACATGAGACATGAATTTATCGATATGTTGATAAATAACATCCGATTAATACATAGTTTGGCTTGCAACTTAGGAACAAAAAAAAAAAAAAAAAAATTGTGATCTAATAATAAAATTTCAAAATAGTAAACTAATAAAAAAATGTGGAGACGTGTATCACAAAAAGTTTTTATTAAGGCTCCATTTGATTCACATATTTGAGTAACAATGTTGGATTTTATATGTGCGTGTTTAACTTATATTTAAACACTAATTGTATATGCAAGTGATGAATATTTTTAAATGTAGTCTCATATACCAAATCTTCTTCGTTCGTACTCAACAAATTCTATGAAAAGGATATCGTTAACAGCCTTTGGTGGCATATTGGAATAAGTCGTAAAAAAAAAAAAAAAAAAAAAAAAAAAAAAAAAAAAAAAAAAAAAAAAAGCCTACTATTATCATCCAACATGGATAACGTAAAAATAAACACCCAAGTTAAGCGTAAGTGGATATAGAGGCAATATCCTGACAATCAACAGCCTATATTCAAGTATATATACTTACTATCATCAATAATAACTTTGTCAAATAATTACTATCATCAATATTCTAAAATTGTAACTTATGATTCTCCTATCTTCCAATCAATTATCACTATTGTAAAAGTACCATTAAGCCAATAACATACTATTGTAAGAGTTAAGAGTCAGCCCCATACATATTGTATACACTAGCAAAATGGATGACTCAAGATTGTCTAAAAATAGTACATAGAGCATCAAGTTCAAAAGGAGTTAGTAGTACATAATAAGAAAATATGGTTACAAAGTAGGAACGAACACATCGGATGGTTTACACAATTGTCATAGTTAGCAGTAGTACAAGCGTGGTGCAAAACAAACACCATCCAATGAACATAATCTTCACCATTTTTGTTGTCTGATCTAAGGGGTGTACCTTGTCATGCATGACCCTCAATTCCTCTCGCAATACACATAGCTCTTTTTGTAGTTGCTAGAAATCCTCTGCATATGACAATGGCGTCTTCAAGGGAATACACCATTGAAAAAACTGACATGCGTCCTTTGAGCAACATTGGAAAAGCCTGTACCGGTTCTCATTTCGCTTATCCGAAATCCTCACGCTTGCTCTCAAGCCACAGAAACAGTTGCAATTTGGGAACCGAAGGCCATCGTCAATATCTTCATGCATTGTGTCCGACATTTGCAAAAAGTAGCCACAAACCTACTCACTTACACATTACAAAACATAATCAACACTAATAAACAACCATTTGAACATGCTATCGATTCGTGCAACAAAAACTATAGCAACATATCCAACTAAACCAATTGAGGAATCCATGTCGTTACTATTGATTAGCCCGATTTTTTTTTTCTTAATAAAGATTGTAGCTAAGACCTAATTGAACCCATTCTACTAATTGAACCCATTCTGCATGGATGGTAATTGTTGGTCCAGGAGATTAGGCAGCCAAGTAAGTGGCTAAAGGGAAGACAAAATTGATTAACATTTCAAGAAAGAAGACTAATCAAAACAGACAAAACCGACAATACTCAAACCTCACAAAACCTTAGTTTTGCTCACTATAATTGAGGAACACATTATATCCATCATATCCAATTTCAATTCAACAAAATTCAGTCAAACCTGTCACAAATTCATGAGTAATTAAACTAAACCCAATCAAGTAAAACTAACAGTAAAAATTCACAAATGAAACCAATAATCAGCTATGGACAATTTCATATTAGCTTAAAAATCACACTCAAAAGACCCTCAAATTTCAAACAGCAAGCAAGTAACATTTGTGTGTACTGCTGTGAAGCCCTAGGAAAAACCACAAGCCTTTTCACAAAATCCAAACCCAACAAATTAAACACTGAACCTAATACAAGAAAAATCTCATCAACATAAAATCTCACATAAAACCCAACAAAAAGTATAAATTTGATGTCAAAACATAAATCTAACTAAATCAGGAAAATCTCACAAACAACTACACTGTTACACTACGCTACCACGTTGAGGTCATCATAGATTTTGCAAACTCATATACAATACTTCCTCTGTTATTTATTTATTTATTTATTATCATTATATTTGCTTTTTTTTTTTTTTTAGTACATAAGGGAATAGATCCGATTTCAACCAACCACTGGTTAATGACTCAAAAGTTACACTTAAGTCCACTAACAGTGGTTGAGGTGTAAAGGATCCCATCATTCATAAGAGATAGAGATGAAGTCTATGCCATGTTACTAGCAGAGCAAAAGGTCTTTGCCATTTTGGTTAATATTACACTGCAAAGGTTCACGCCATTTTGGTTAATCTATGATGATATGCCATTTGCGCAAAAAAGCAAAATAAAAGCCCCTCTTAATCTCATTCTTCTTTAGATAGACATAGGAATGGAAGTTCATAATTAAAACAACTTGTTGCTTAAGTTTTATTATGAAATGTTGTGAACGTAACATTTTTCAATTATAAAAATATTAAGAACAAATAAAGAGAAAAATGAGAAGAAAAAAAAAGAACACATGCATTAACTTGATCAATTCTTAGTGACTACATGTTCAATAACAGAAATCCTTGAACGGTGGTAGTATACAAAACCATGCTTACAATATATATGATATAAATAAAACTTTTTGATTGTGAAAGAAAAGAAGAGAAGATGTTGGTGCTTACGTTTTATAATGATTTGGTTTTCCAGCAATGAAATACTCACCATTGAAGGAGTCCAAAGTAGTTGTATTCAGCTTTGTAAAGTAAAGGGTTTCATCTCTTTTACAGTTTTACCCAATGTTTTAAAATTCAAAACAATTATAATTGTTTTTAATCTTGCATTTTCTTAGCAACCAATCCCAAAATTCTGGGACTAAAGCTTGGTTATAGACTTGTAGTTGACTTGTTTAATTTAGAGAATTTTTCTGTTTTGAATCATGTAAGATGTAGCCATACAAGTTTTACAGACTCACGCTAAGTAGTTTGAATAACGTAGTAAAAATCTGGCACTTTGATTGGGCAATACATTCAATTTGTTGTGGTTTGTGGGTTGTATGTGCTAGAAAGATTTACAGTGGCGTTGTATAACATATTGGGGGATAGAAATGCTTCGAAACACAGAGATCTTGACACAAATGTTCCTATGTCTATCTAAAAATAAATATCATCTCCTCTTTGCATGACATTGCGAGAGCCTTTTAATTTAGAGTTCATCAGATTTGTTAGCAATTTTTTTTTTTTTAATTTAAATGTTTAATCTTCCGATGCTTTCTTGGCAACCAAACAGAGTGTTAAGAAAAATGACAAATCGAATGGGTTGTTGCTGAAAATTGTTTCAACAGCAAAAGAAGTAGAGAAAACCCTTCTAGATTTCGAGAATGTAGGGCGCGTATGTTTGGATTGTAAATCAAAGCTCCATCTCAACAGCAAACAAAGAACAGTAAAAATGGGTTTTCCCGATTGGTGAGGAAAAACAAAAAAAAAAAAAAAAAAAAAAAAAAACAAAAACCAAAAAACAAACATCTGAGTGAAGAAGGAACTCTTTACTCTTTGCTCCAAAACCCATTGACAAACAAGGTGAAAGTGAGATTCGAACCTGGATCTTGGAGTAATGGGTCGGCGGCGACAAAAGCTCGATCTCGGGCTGGATCTTGGAATGCTGACAGTGGAGATGAGATCCGACGAACGTGAAGCTCAGCCGTGGATGTTTATAGGTGTCGATAGAGATGAGGAGTGTAGGGGTTTGGTTCTTTGCTGAGGGAATAGAAGGGATATAGGTAGTGATGAAGAGAGATGAGCAACGAAGGGATATATAGGGAGTTCTCTCTCCGGATTTAAAAATTGTTATTTCGTACATATGTTTAGCTTTTCTTACAAAAATAAACACACGTACCAAATACATTTTTTATGTTTTTTGAACACTGAAACACGTTATTTAAACTATGATACCAAACACATTTTTTTTTGTTTTATAAACACTAAAAACACGTTTTTCAACCACACTTTTTAAACAACAATTTTCACATCTTTTTAAACAACAATTTTCAAACTCTATGACCAAACGGGCTCTTGGCATTTGGCACACCAAAAACTACTGTTCAAGCTTCATCAGGTATTCCAAAAGTTTTATAATTTTAGAACATGCTACAGTACCGTCTCAAATATGAGATGGTATAGACACAAATGCCATTTCATAATAATAATTTTTTATTTAACATTTTCTCTCTCCTCTCAATATTTAATTCAACGTTTTCTCTCTCTCTTCTCACTGTTTTCTCTCTCTCTTTCTTCTTCAGATCACTCTCCCTCACCCTCAAATCAACAGCGATCAAGCTGTTGATCATCGATCAAGCCGTCTTTTCATTCCACGTACACCATCGTTCTACGGTATGACGGCCTCACCGATCAACGGTACGCCATAGTTCTACGTCTCTGTTTGGCATTCTCATCGCCCTCTCACCACGCTGATCTCGCAATCACCGATCTCGCCATCTCCGATCTCGGGTTTGTGGGTTTGTGCTAGTGGATGTGGATGTGGATGTGGGTTAGTGGATGTGGGTTTGTGCCGGTGGTGGGTTTTGGGATGTGGGTTTGTTTGGTTTGGTGGATGTGGGTTTGTCCCAATTTCTCTGGTTGTTTTTTTTTTTTTTTTTTTGGTGGATGTGGGTTTGTGCCGGTGGTGGCTGTTGGTGTTGTTGCGGCAATGATTGTTGTGCTGTTGTTGTTGTTGTTGATGATGATGATGAGGATGAAAGAGAGTAATTAATATATTATTTTAATGTGTAGTAAATATTATTTTAATGTATAGAATTGAAGTATAGAATATCTGATAAATGTTATGTTGTAAGATGGTGTGCTAAAATGATAAAGTAGGTTTTTGGTGTGTTAAAATGACATTTTTTATGAGAGAGCTGATGAGAATGCTCTTAGGAACTATTATAGTTTCGCCCGAGAAACCCAAGTTGGCCACTCTCTTAAACATTCTTTCTTTATTTATTTATTTTTTAAAATTAAATTCTTCATGGCCTACTTTTTTTTTTAGAAGGGCCTACCCTTCAAGAGAGGAATACGTCCGTCATCGCATACGTAAGTAAAATATTTTTCCTCAATACAGCAATACTTGAGAGAATTATTAAAAAAATTTAGAAACAGCTTATTTAGTTGAAACTGAATTGTTTTTGCTAAAAATACTGTAAATGAAGTTAAAAGGTAGCTGAAATAATACAATAAGATCCCTAATAGTACCAAAAAGTGCAATAAGACCTATGAATAATAGTAAAAATAAGCTGAATAGTAAAAAAACTGACTTTTTAAGCAATATTAAATGCACAGTGTATAATATATATATATATATATATATATATATATATATATATATATATAGATAGTTAAAGTTTAGTTTTTCCTTTTTTTGGCCACAATATAAAGTTAGAGAACCTGTAGAATAATTCTTCTGAGTTCTGAAACAGAAAGAAATAACCTAACATAGAAGAAAATTTCGACCCATGAAGACTTTGAGAGCTTGTTTGGATTGAGTTTTTTGATAACTCAATTCTCTGTTTCCATAACTCATAACTCAAAAATGGTAGGACCCATAGTAAAAAGTTTGTTTGGCAAACAATAACTTTGTTTCCATAACTCTGTTTCCATCACTCAATTCTCTGATTTTTGAGTTATGAGTTATGGAAACTAAAAATAACTTTTAGCTATTTTCAGTTTCCATAACTCATAACTCAATGACAATATTGTAATTAAACACACATAGAGGACCCACAACCGCAACTTTTGACCACCTTTTGATTTTTTTTTTTTTTTTTTTTTTTTTTCTGGGTTGGCGTTGTTCTTTTTTTTCTTTTTCTTTTTCTTTTTCTTTTCTTGGGTTGGCTGTTCAGTTTTTTTTTTTAATTAATTATTTATTTATTTATATTAGCTTCGGTGAGTTGGGTACTAAAAAAAAAAAAAACTGTACTGGTTGACAGGTGTGAGACCCATGAATAGTGTGAAAAAATTGAGTGACGAAAATAAAAGTGATGTTGCCAAATGAGTGTAAAAAAATGAGTGATGAATTATGAGTGATGGAAATTGAGTGACGAAAATTGATTGATGTAAAAAGCTTACCCAAACAGGCCCTGACTGACTTGGTCTCACTTGCTACTTTTGATTACTCTTTCAACTACACCATTAAAAATAATTAAAAAAAAACACAATCATTCTAGAGAAACAGCCGGCAAACTCTACGAGATCAGCAATCATTTAAAAAAAAAAAAAAAAAAAAACGCAACAAAGACTAATTCAAACAAAGCAAAATCGAATTGATAGATATTGCAATTTTTCAAAGACGTCACTCAAAAAGTCACCCCCTCCTCCAATATTATAAACACAGGTAAGAAAATCCAAAAGTACAGGGATAATTTAATATTCCCTGTACTTTTGGGCCTCTGCCTTACGTATTCCAAAAAATTTAATAAATTTTTTTTTGAAATTTTTTTTTAGTAAAATTGGTTATAATTTTAACATTTTTTCAAAAAAAAGAAAAGAAAGCATATTACAAAATAAAAGGAATATATTTTTGTTATAAAAAAAATTATAATATTAAATACTAGTTAAATACTATTTAAGTGATAACAAAAATGACCCATTTAAATATATTGCCTTAAGTTTCCAAATTTGTTAGTTGCCCTTAGATCTTACTAAGAATATGAGAGGAAGAAGTATCATTCTTTATATTTTGAGAGTACTATTTTTCATGTTCTAAGAGTACTTAAGAATTACTCATTAAACGAACTATTATTCCATCAAAATGAGGTCTTAACAAAATGAAGTGTGAATTAGTTGGGAGTACTATAGTTTCGCCCAAGGTAAACCTAAGTTGGCCACCCTCTTAACCATTTTTTCTTTAAAAAAAAATTAAAATTAAAATACGTCATGGCCTACGTAAAAACAAAATACTAGCCCAACAATTTCTACTTTAATGTCAATTATATATAGTCAAACTCGCTATAAAAACAAAATTAAAATACACACTACAGTGAATCTATGAAAACTTATAAGACTACACCAAGAAAAGAACCATTATGTTTTTTGATAAATCATAATTTGCAACGCTGTTAGTCTGTTACACTTCCTCTTACAGACTACTCTTCAATTTTTCACAACAAATGGGGGAAACAAACACGACACCTGGGACAAAGAGGTAATTTGTTGTTCAAACAATAATGTTTGTAGTTGACACATGAGGCTGAGATCTATTGAGATATCCCTAATATGCATCTTTTTTTTTTTCTTTTTTTAATTTTTTAATTTTTAATTTCAATCTTCCCCCTAGGATTGCAGTTGTAACAGGAGCCAATAAAGGGATTGGATATGGGATATGTCAACAATTAGCTTCAAATGGAGTCAAGGTGGTATTATCTGCTCGAGATGTGAGGAGGGGCAATGAAGCTGTTGATAAACTCAAGACTGCTGGATACTCTGATGTGGTCTTCCATCAACTAGATGTGACGGACCCAGTTAGCATTTCCTCTTTGGTTGATTTCATCAAAACTCAATTTGGGAAGCTTGACATATTGGTGATGCAACTTATACATATTCTGAGAGATTCTAAGCGTTATTTTGATAGTGAAGATTGTTTTTTTCTTCATATGTTACAGTGAATCTATAGAATTTTTCATAGAATCATTGAATTTTGAATTTAACAAAGAAAGTAAAGCATGGGTTGAGCTCATACATTAAAAAAAAATATTATTTTGACTAGTAGAAGAGAATAAATCCAAATAGTCCAGTGAGGATCAGAATAGCTATGCTAGGAACCTCTTACAGTCAGTTTATAGCGTTAAACAAAGATGAATCATATAGTCCTCTTTCTTTCTTTTACGACCTTTTTCTTCAGTAGATGAACATATATCACTTGTTTGGAAAAAGAAAAATATATACCATATATTAATCCAGGAAATCTTGCTCTGTTCCCCAGTTTGGACGGCTTTAAGATTGATATAACTTCAAAATTGTAGGTAAACAATGCAGGGATTAATGGAGCCATAGTCGATAAGGAATTATGGAACCTTGGTTCGGATGAAGTAAGTCTCTTAATGCTATGCAATCATTATTTGTTTCAATTAGAGAGCATCATCCTGAAGTTTTATATACTTTAGCAATAAATTTTTTCCCCTCCCCACTCCCTCAATTTTCACAAAATAAAAACAAAATAGAAATAAAATGTTTTAATCATGAGTGCAACATCGCTTACCTCCATATGATTATACAGTTTCTAGGTGCAAATGCCAAACCTTTGAAGGAACTTATAAAGCAGACTTATCAATCTACGGAGAATTGTTTGAGAACAAATTATTATGGGACCAAGCAAGTGAGCAAAGAACTTATTCCGCTTCTTCAATTATCCAATTCAGCAAGAATAGTAAACGTCTCCTCCGGTTTGGGGCAGCTAAAGGTAAATTATAATTAATCTAAAAGTAGTTAGGTTATAAATGCTACTAATGAAAAAGGTACAACTCACAATCACAGGGTTAATGAAATCACTTTGTGAAAATTCAAAAGTCATTACACTTGGAAATTTCTTGGTCATTTCTAACAATATGAAGTGTGAATTAGTTGCAGGACATGGCATGTTGAGATTTGTGCTTTGACCATTGAACTGGACATGCAATGAACATTTGGTGCTAGAATTGATTGACCATATATGATGAGCTTATATATTCAATTGTGTGTTTGTATTTCAGTTTATTTCAAATGAAAATGCAAGGAAGAAGTTAGAAGATGTAGATGGTCTCACAGAAGAGAAAGTGGACGAGGTGGTTGAAGGGTTCTTAGAAGATGTGAAGGAGAATTCCATAGAAGTCAAAGGCTGGCCTATCAATTTTTCAGCTTATGTTGTCTCCAAGGCAGCTCTGAATGCTTACACAAGGGTTCTAGCTAAGAAGAATCCCAATATTGCTATTAACTCAGTTGGTCCTGGCTATACGAAAACGGATTTCACCGACAGCACTGGGGTTTTCACTATTGCAGAAGCTGCAAAAGGTCCTGTGATGCTTGCTTTGATGCCTGAAGGGGGTCCTTCCGGCCTCTTCTTTAAGCAAACAGAAGTGTCAACCTTTTGACTCTCAAATATTATGCAATAGCAATAATTAATCAATGTTACGTTTGTGTAATAATGTGTGCGTGGCAGGCAGACAGAGATCAATAATGCTAAAAAAGATGCTCTTCCTTTTTATTTCTTTTTTTGGTGGTTACATGTATGTAAGCTACAATCTATGTACTTTCTTTTGAACTTATTCTCAATAAAAATAAAATTCTCACAAAACATGAATATTCCTGTGGAGTTTGTCTTGTCAGGAAAAATAGGGAGTAATTATTAGAGTCATACAGTGTAGTTCAACAATTGGTACCTAAAGCATAATTCAATAACTCTAATGAGGGAAAAAAAAAAAAATATTTGTTTTAGGTAATAGAATATTGTATTTTTTCTTTTTGTTGAGAAGTGACAAAATGTAATTAGTACATAATAAAAATGATGTTAAATGGTAGCACAAGAGGGACATTACATCACTCAAAAATGATTTAGATAGCAATTAGCAAGATGTGAAATAATTGTTCTTAACAATGTTCAGTCCAAAAAACAATTAAAAAAAACACATGTTCTCCCTAGTTAGCATTTATAATGAGAAAATTTTTAGTGTGTTTTTTTTTAATACTAAATATAAATTAAATAGGGCAAAATTTAGATACAGTAATTTATGTCTAGTACCTTAGGTTCTCCTTCTAATATTAAAACACGTGGCTACTTAACTAAACACACTAAATGGCGTTAAAATTTTCCACGGATTGAGCAGTAGTCTTTTCTATTTCACGAAGTGAAACTCTCTCAACTCCTCTCTTCTATCTTTGCTAGAAATCAAGCACCCATACCCTTTTGAAGAGAAATCAAACAATTTTGATAGACTTGCTTTGATAGGAGTGATGTTAGGCTTGGAATTCGAATCAGAGGTGGAACTCCAAGGCTTTGGAAATTGGAAGGTGGGAGACAAGATAGGCAGTTTCCCATACTCGAATCTAGCCCCTTTGATCCATAACAATGGATTTTCTCCATTATACACTAGTTTTGGATGGATATGCGAATACATATGTTCTGGGTTTGAAGATTAATTAGAGGTTTAGGTTCAGTTTTTTTAGGTTAAATGAGAGAATTAGTCAAGAATTACTAATTTAGTGTTGTACTTGATAAATTCACAGTGGTAAATGGAGGTTATGCAAACCCACTTTAGTAATTTATCCAATTTAGGGTATTTGTCGATTTTTTTTCCTGCAACTTCAACTGGTTGGAGAGAGGGTGTCAAGATTTGCCGTCCATGGTTTTTGTTGAAACGTTCCGAACTATGGTCGCAATGTTTGGTCAATGTGTTATCAATTGCCAGAAGGGTATATTACAAAGTTAGTCCCTATCCTTTACACCATTGTAGACAATTGATTTTGCACCCATGATTTAATCAAGGAAGATGATTAGAATGACCATTCATGTACCCAAAATTCATGATTACATCACGTGCATTAATTTGTTCATTGCATATCATAAAAATGATCTTGAGATTCTAATGGTCGCGATGGTATAGCTAGTTTCCAAATCGGACCATTGGATCGAAAGATATCGCATGATCAAGTTTGCATGGTCAACATGCATTGCGTTTAGGTAGAATTAACCACACATGATTAATTTAAATTAATTCTGATTGGCTAGACAATTAAAATTAATTAAATAATTTTGTGATTGGTTGTTAGTTAGGGTCAAAAATAGGCTTTCTTGCATGAGAATAAAGAGGATAATTGGATAACAATAAAATTGTGGATAATCCAAACTTTTAGAGTATTTATCTACAAGATAATTGTTGCTGAAAAAACCTAAATTATCAAGAAAAGAGTTTAATTTTTAGAATATGGATTAAAAACGTGTCTAAGTGCAAGTCCTGGCTAAAAATTTTTCAAAAAAGGAGTTCAAAATGGACCAAAATGCAAACGAGGGAGGAGGGACTGACACCCAAAAATGCATGTCGGCACTTTTCAAGTGTCGATTGGCACAAACTCGGGCCCCGGCCTGAGAGCACTTGGATTAGGTTAAAACACATCATTTTTTATTTTTTAGAGATAAGGACGCGTCCCAGTTCGTATTCTGATCATCTAGCTAATTTTTCGAACACCACAGCCTCTATAAATAGAGGATGGATCTCAAAATTCAGCACACTTTTTCACGCTCTTTGATTTCCCCTCTTTTTGACTCTCATTTTTATTATTTCCCCTCTTACGTTAAAGACGTTCCGGAGGCTCTAGCCTTAAGAATTTCTTTTTTGTAAGCAAGGTATTTTAGGTTTCAAAGATAATTGAATAAATTTCTTTGAACCCTAAAATATTCCCTCAAGAAGAAGAGTACGTCCATGCAAGAGGTGGTTCTTTCTTTACCCTTTTTCTTCTGTTTCTTTTACTTTAGTGATGCATGAGTAAATATTCTTTTAATTTCTAATGCTCATACCATGTATTGTCAATATTTTTTTGTTGAAATATGTTCTTGATGTTTTGTTGTCATGTTACCTTTTTGAGTTTCAAAAATATGCTTTTTATCACATCTTTTTCAAAATAAAAAACTGATTTGTATCTTCCTTAGATGCAAATCTGAATTTTTCAAAAACCAAAAAAAGATTTGTATCTTCCTTAATGCAGATCTGGATTTTTTCTAACATGAAAACTGATTTGTATCTTCTTTACATGCAAATCTGAATTTTTCCTAACATAAAAACTGATTTGTATCTTCCTTAGATGCAAATCTGAATTTCTTAAAATCAAAAACTGATTTGTATCTTCTTAGGTGCAGATCTGAATTTCTTCAAAATCAAAAACTAATTTGTATCTTCTTAGGTGCAGATCTAAATTTTTCAAAATATAAACTGATTTGTATATTTCTTAGATGCAAATCTGAATTTTTACATAAATACTGATTTGCATCTTCCTTAGATACAAATATGAATTTTATTATTATTTAAAAACTGATCTATATCTTCTTTAGACGTAGATCTGAATTTTTTTAACATAGCAGATTTTGAAATTAAAAAAAGAAAGTCATGAGAAGTGATGTTTTGTTTGTTTTGTTAGATGCAAGCAATGTAGGTTTATTTCAAGAGTGTAGTTCTCTTCTAAAAAGGATTTTTATTTTTTTTATTGACAAAAACAGATCTGATTTTTTTAAAAGGTTTTCTATAAATCTAATTTTTTTTTATTACAAAACAAATCTGATATATATATATATATATATATATATATTTTTTTTTTTTTTGGTTTTACATACAATTCAAAACCAATTTTTTACTTTGCTCCAAAAAGCCCTTGTTTTACTTAATAAAACAGATTTGATTTTTCTTCACCCAAAACTATCTTTTTACTTATACCAAAACGGATCTGATTTTTTTATGAATCAAATCCAAAATTTTTTTTTTCATTTTTTATTTTTAATCCACAAAAGACAGATCTGATTTATTTTTTTAAAAGGAAGAGGACACATTCATAAATAGATTTATGTGACTTAGTTTGGTTAAGTGTCTCATGTGTGCAACATATCATTCATATCATGCATAAAGGGGTACATTGGTCATGAGAGTCTAGAAGACCAGATTCTGTCTGGGTGGAGTGGGTACCTATTACCTTTCCATTCCATAACCTAGCCTTCGAATTTAGTGTCTTTGGATAGGTAGACCTAGACTTTATCTTTGTTTTTATTTTAGGTAGATTGTAACTAGGACAAAAAGTCATGTATCTTTGGTAGTTTGTAACTAGGACCCAAAGCCATGTAATACTTAATTTATCAAATTTGTACTTTTTTTATGCAGTCAATGATAACGAAACATTTAGTCATGTAAAGTTGTATTTAATTTTTTTTTTTTTTTGGTATAAAAAAATAAGCGGCGACTTCACGTCACTTACCCAAAAAGAGAGGTGCCTTGAACAAGCACCAAAATCTCTTTTTTGAAAGCACTCTTTCTCATAGATAAGTTTTGCGGTCTCTCACAACCATATTTCAATTTGGTCCCTAACTTTTCAATTGTGTCAATTTGATCTCTACCATTACTAATTGAATGAAAAAAAAAGTTGATATGTCAAATGGAGTAATAAAAAATTATTTTTCATGCCACATTAGTGGCCAACTATGCCTTCGTTTGGATACTGCGTTTTGCGTCTGCGTTTTGCGTTTTTTTTTTTTTTTTTTTTTTTTTTTTTTTTTTTTTCACGCGTTTTGGCAAAACGCGGTTACTGTTCAATGAACAGTAACCGCAAATTTTGACTTTCTGCCGCAAACAGTGTATTATGTACTGTTCATGGACCCACAAATTTCACTTTTTAGCAACTTTTTCATTAAAAATGGGTCCCACGATACTATTTACACATTTAAAAATTATTTTGCTACAGTGATTTCAGCAATAAGTTTTCAGTTCAGCAAAATAAGTCCTATCCAAACAGACCCTATATTGTCGCGCTAGGTTTTTATTTTTTCTAAAAAACCAAATTAAATCTGACACGTGACAACCAAATCCCTAAAATCCCTAACTCATCTCACTTTCTCTCTCTCTCTCTCTCTCGTTAGTCACCACTAATCAAACCCATTTTCATCTCTTCTCCCTCATCCTCAAGTTTTAAATGGGTGTTTCTCTAGCCCATTAAAACCTGGCAATTGTCTATACTATTACAGACGCTCTTTACAGGATTTGGAGGAAACACTATAGAGAAGCTTTAATTCTTTTACAGGTGGACAGGATTTGTAATATATTACACCATAAACAAAAACTAGGCTGGGAGACTTTGGCTGTTTTTGAAGATCTAGAAGTGCTATCAGGGATGTTCCACAGTCTATGATATTGATCGAGTTGCACCAGTGCTAGAAATAATATTTCGAGAAATGTAGAAGGAAGTTGAAGCAGTAGATAAAATTTTGTGCACCTAAAAGTGGAATCCCATGATTTTAAGCTATTTTCATGCATTTATTTTTCTTCCTTTTTTCTTTTCATTTTGCCCCTCCTACTTTTAGTTCTTTATTCTTGTAAAGTGTCTAAAGTTCTCCCGTACTGTTTTTGTTCGTTAAAAAAAAAAAAAAAAAAAAACAAAGGGAAACAAATACACAATAAAGTGTTTCTTCTTTAAAATATTTTATTCAAAATTCAAAAAAATTGGAAAATTTTGTTGCCCAAAGAGTGAAAACTCTTGTTAACTAATGAGAGAGAGAGAGAGAGAGAGAGAGAGAGAGAGAGAGAGAGAGAGAGAGAGAGGGGGGGGGGGGGGGAGAAGAAATGTAGATGAGTTGGGAATTTAGGTTGTCATGTGTCTTAGATTTAATTTGGTTTAAAAAAAAAAAAAAACCTAACGTGGCGGTATAGTTGGCTATTGCTGTGACATGAGAAATAATTTTTTATTATTTCCTTTGACACATCAGTTTATTCTATCCAAGTGATAACGGCAAGGACCAAATCAGGGGTGGAGCCAGGGGGGTCGAAGGGCGGCAGCTGCCCCCCTGGCTTGCCCAAAAGAAACCCTTAGTTTCATAGCTAATGCTTATTAAAAACCCCAACTTATTTTTTTCTTTTGATAGAAATAGCAATCTAGATCAAAGATCTTCCTTATCCTGTGAGGTATTTCATCTAAGTAAAAGCTCTAATCAATCACACATAATGATAATTTAGCCAACTAAAACTCCACTTTGTTTCTTTAGCCTTGAAACAGAGCATAACTCTACCTTCTAAGTGAATAAATAAGTAACCACAAGTCCTCAACTTGCATGCCTTACACATAAGTTTTAATGTTACCTTACCGTATTTTAGCAAAAAGGCCCTAATCAATCTCTTCAAAAATGCAGTCTTGCATATCAACTTGGAAAGCAAAGTGCCATGCTTGGAAAGCCACAATCCATCATGAACCTTGATAAAACTCCTTTGTACTTAGCTATTATAATTGTTGGGAAATTTAGACCCCGATCGATAGAATTAATAAGTTTTAAACCCAAGTTGTTAATTAGATTTTTTATGAATAAACCTTGTTAAAACAAACAAACATCAATATCATGCACAGTAGAATAGTAAATAAGACAAGATATGATGACCTAGGAAAACCAATGAAACAAACTAGTTTCATAGTAAAAAACTTAGGGGGAAACCTTCCCGAAAAGCAATTAACTATAGTAAAGAGAAGTTTTAGATCTAGTACAAAAATTTTGTCCCTAGACTCTACAATCCTCGTAGATGAACTTACAGCAAAAACCTTCTACCGCTTCAGAACCTTTGAACTCTTCAATATATAAACGCCACCCTTTTGCACGGATCCCAATACGTGACTGACTCCAGCAACTTGAAGATGTTGTTAGTGATAGGCCAATAATGTATTAACCCCTTCTGATGAATTAACCGATTAATTGGCCAAGTTAATTAGTTAATTTAATTAACATGCAATAAGCGCGTGGTAGCACAAACAAATCACCAACTAAGTTAATATGCAAAGAAAAATAAATTGACATGGTGATTTGTTTAAGAATGGAGAAAACCTGCACGTCAAAAACTCCATTGGGTGATTTTAAGGCCACCACATCTGAGAATTCACTATTATCACAACAAGCGGTTATATGCAAAGGAATCCTAGTACCTTATACCAACCTACAGTTGAACCCTTACCCCAATACCCAATTGGACTTGTTCTGTAGTGACAATCTCTCCTTTCAATGCACGACTCCCAGTATGCGACTAATCAATTCGATGCATGGATCCCAGTACGTGGCTTACTCACCAACTTGAGAAGGATGTTGGTTGCAAAGTTCTTCAATTCATCAACACGATGAAGATCACGAAGCTGCTTGGTTACAAAACCCTACAGGGTACAAACACAGCAGCTTCTTGAAGAGAAAGATGAACTAAGGCATATGTCTCCGATTCAGAATATGCTTGTGAAAAACTTTTGCATTTTTGTATAATTTGTGATGGCCCTTAAAACAATCCATATATATGTTTAGGGTTGTGAGAGAAGAAAGCCCAAACATCTATTCACGGATTGGAGTGAAATCAGATTTGAAAAACCAATTTTCATAAACCTTGACAGATACCCTATCTATCGAGCAACTGTCGAGCATCGGATTTAAACAGCTTTTGATGGGATAGCGAGAAATTAATTCATCTTCGATTCGTCCATAGGGATTGTCCAGGCCTAAGAGAGCAAACAGGATCAGGAACCACCCGAGGAGACTAAGAAATGTTCTTGGATGAGAATATGGTTCATGAATGACGAAGTCTCCCATGGACGATAATGAGGTCGTCCATGGACGTAGTCCATGGACGATGATCAAAAATCTGTGGATGACCGAATCGTCCATATAATGGACGGACGAACGAGCAACACTTGGGAAACTTCGGCATTTTGGAACAGTTAATAAACCCATAATTATCGCCCTAAATTCCTCGAGTAGTTAATTTCCATTAGCGGTTGCAACTTCTATAGTCGTTGAGGAAGTTATGTCCGGACTCATTGGCTTCCGTGAATCTTGGGGAAGTTACTGAGCAAATAACCACCCCAAGGTCTCTATATAACGGACCGGCCTGAACAAAACAAAGGTAAGTACATTTCTTTGACATTTGACTCCTAAAAAAGTTAGAACTTCATCCTTGTGAGACTAACTTAGCCATCGGAGGGTGTTTGGTCGGTCCACTCTGGCCCCCTTTTGATTGCGTGTTCATTTTGTAGGCCTTTCACAACCACTAGTAGTCCACCGAAGCCGGAGCGTTCAACCTACTGATTTTGTACAGCATTAGTTGGCACTGTTTATGGGAAAGACAATACATTTGCAATTTATCTTTCTACAATAAAGGGTTGAATGGTTCGAACTAGATCAAGGGCTACCAGCCCAGGCCATCAAGAGAGTAGCGATGCTTCAAGCCATCCCCAACGCGACCGTCAGTCAACCCCAAGATCAAGGGCTAGAGTTCGCTAAGTCACTTGGGGCGGAGTTAGTACTCGTCTAAGGAGATTCACAGTTGGTTATAGGTCAAGTGAATGGAACGTATGAGGCCAAAGAGAAACAGATGAAGAAATATCTCAATAAGGTGAGACGCCTTATCAAGAAATTCAGTGAAGCTCACTTTGTCCAAGTTCCAAGGGAAGAGAATATGGAAACTGACACTTTAGCCAAAGAAGCATCAGTGAGTGAATTAACGGAAAAGTTCGATGAAGTCCAATATATGCCTAGTATAGATCTTCTAGAAGTGCAATAGATAGGGGGCGAAGAAAATTGGATGACCCCAATAATCAGTTATCTAAAGGAAGGAAGGCTTCCACAAGGAAGAGATGAAGCCTGTAAACTAAGGATCAAATCAGCTAAGTATGTCCTGATGGACGAGGTGTAATACAAGAGGGGTTTTTCCCAGCCCTACCTGAGGTATTTAGCCCTAGATGAAGCAAATTATGTATTGAGAGAAGTTCATGAAGGAGCATGTGGCAACCATTCTGGAGCTAGATCACTCGTCCACAAGGTCGTCCGTGTAGGTTATTACTGGCCAACCATTCAGGCTGATGCTAAAGCATATGTCAAGGTATGTGACCAATGTCAGAGGTTCAATAACATCCCTAGACAGCCTTCGGAGTACCTTACCCCAATGATGGCCCCATGGCCCTTTGCACAATGGAGGTTGGACATTTTAGGTCCTTTTCCGACTAGGATCAGGCAAATGAAGTTTTTGGTGGTAGGGATTGATTACTTCACCAAATGGGTAGAAGCTGAACCCTTGGCAAAAATTACACACAGAATGTTAATAACTTCGTCTGGAAGAGCATTGTGTGTAGATTTGGGGTACCAAGGGTGCTTATGTCTGACAATGGACGGCAATTTGATAACTCACATTTCAGGGAGTTTTGTGAATAGCTTGGAATCAACAGTCATTACTCCTCACCCTCCCATCCACAAGCATTGACAGGCAGAAGTAGCAAATTGATCCTTGTTGAAAATCATCAAGACTCGGCTTGAAGGGGCAAAAGGAATATGGCCAGACGAGTAACTCGGTGTTCTATGGGCCTATAGGACAACTGTAAGGACCCTCACAGGGGAAACTTCCTTCAAACTAGCCTATGGAAATGAAGCAGTCATATTAGTAGAAGTACATATGGCCAGCCATAAGGTGAAGGAATATCAAGCTGAAGAAAATGAAGTACAGCTTCGTCTTAAATTTTGACCTTGTAGACGAGGTTAAGATGGACGCAGAACAGAGAATAGCAAGGTACAAGAATCTTATGGCAAGACAGTATGATGCCATGGTGAAGCCTAGACGCTTCAATATTGGGGATCTTGTCCTGAAGAGGGTTACCTTGGCAACAAGAAACCCAGCCTATGGGAAACTGGGGCCAAATTGGGAAGGACCTTATAGGGTTTCAACTGCAAGAGGCAAGGATCCTATTATTTGGAAGCTTTAGATGGACGGAGGCTAGAACACCCTTGGAATATTGAGCACCTAAGGAAATACTACCAGTAAATGATGACTCTGGACGAAGGTGGCCACGGACGAGATACCCGGACAAGTGGAATTTAGCATTCTCATGTGTGTTTGTTTACTACTATATGTTTGAGTGTTTTAATAATCCCCTAGAAAGTACATTAGTGTTTTCGCTTTTGTGCTATTCTTGGACGAGTTTGTGTGTTTTTATTCCCTAAAGGCACTAGCTCTCGAGCATGTGCCATGACTTTGGACGAATGTTTTGCATAAGTTTGGATTTTCAGATATATATATATATGATGTATTTTCAAGTATATACATAATTATCTAGGAATCCTTTATTTTCTGTGCATTCATCCAAAATGATCCACGAGAGGCAAATAAGCATGGACGGATAAAATCCTTGGACGCAAGGATGTATTGTCCATGAGTTTTCCTTAAAAGGAAAAATAAACACTAAGGTACATACGTCTAAAGCTTAAGACAGGATGTAATCAAAGGAATATTTGTCCAAGCCATGGACGAATTAAGATTGTGTCAATCACAAACTCATCGTCCAAGACATGGACGAATAAAAGATTGTGTAAATCACAAACCCATCATCCAAACCGTGGACGGATGAAGGTTGTGTAAAACACAAACCCATAAATGAATCTAACCAGCACAACAATCCAGTGCATGGACGAAGGATTACTAGGAACCATTTTGCTAAGGGCACAAACTTGATCATCCCCAAATTCGAATAACGGATAAAAGCTAAGCCAAAAGGAACGTCATTCATAGACGAGCTCCACTTGGCAAGCACAAAGGATTCATTTTACTCTATTTTGGTGATGTAAAAAGAAATTCACCCATATACTCAAGACGAGGTAAAATGATTTCCTAAGTGGACGAATCACACGCCCACAGAATGGATATGGACATTATAAATAAAGTTCATACATAAAGTTTTAGGCATATTCAAACACAATGGAAGATGTAAATGAAAAACATTCATTCATTCATAAAATTTGAAAAAGGGTGGACGACCAACGTACCAAAAACCCTTGAGTTATATTAAAAAAAAAAAAAAAACTGGTCGTATGTATGACTCATCCATAAACTTGGACGAGATAATTGTACTTGGATAAACTTGAACATAATGCAAGAAATAGAGCCCAAAACAATGGGCATTTCTAACAAAGATAAATTATAAAGTTACTTGGGTAAGCCACTGGGGGCATTCCCCCCAGACTTGGAGCTATCCTGAGTTACTTCGTTATTGGGATCGTCCAGTATGTTGACGTCCTCAGAGCTCGTCTGCAGCAAGGAGCTTTCAGCAGCAAGGGGAAGCTTGAATGAATCAAAATCCAAGTCAGGATATGTCTCCTTAGCATTAGCATGAAAGTCTTCATAGACAGCTGCATAGTGGCTGTCTAGAGCTTTCTTGTGCTCGTCAGACTTCTTAAAGGCTGCTATAGATTCTCCACGTGCTTTCTCTAAGGACGAGACAAACTCGGAAACTTGCCCCTCGAGATAGACGATACGAGTATCTTTCTCTATATTGTCAACTTTAAGTTCTTCCACCTCGTTTTTCAGCTTCGTCTCACTTCCTTGTATACGATTAAAATCTTCAGTCAACCTGAGCACCTCCCCCTTCTTTAACAAAATTTTGTTTTTCAGCTCCTTATCTTTGTCCTTAGCCATCTTAGCCTCTGCAGTGAGCTCCTTAGCCTGGCAGGTTGCTGTGTAAAATTTTGACATAGCCTGTTCATGGACGAATGGAAGTTCAACATATTAAAAAAAATTAAAAAAAAATTAAAAAAAACACATAAGGACGAGCAAAACACTACCTTAAAGAGGTCATGGATTCCAGAACGTTCAAATTCTCTCACTGACATGTTGTAGCATTCATTGACTTCTTGATCAGTGATGATTCCTTTGAACATCCTCCATGCGTAGTTCTCGTCCAGCACCAGATTAGAAGGACAGATGGCTCAGACGGACTAGGCTTGAGAGAATTTTTGACTGGAGGGGGAGGAAGATCAGTTTGGACGGGATGAACTGTTTGGATGGGTTCCACATCAACAAGGGGATTGTCCAGGTTCACTGTTAGGGGTGTAAACTTAGGAACCTTAGGAATCGAAGTCTTAACAGGCTTCTGCTTCTTGGCACCTCGACGACTTGGGAGGTCGTCTAGATCCACAGCACTGGATGTTGACTTAGATTTCCTTTTCCCTACTTGGACGGAAGTTATTGGGACCACTGGAAGTGCAGCAATGTCTTCGTCCCCACTGGTCACAGTTTTTTCTTTGTTTTCCCTCATTGTAGTTATCCCTGCGACGAGGAAAACCAAGGAAAACCAATTAAAAAAAAAAAGAAAAAAGAAAAAGAGAAAAAAGTGAAGTGGTGTGGACGATACTTACTTCGACGAGTAGTTTCCTTGTGACTAAGATTCTCAGCAGTAGGTAATGGACTAAGCCCCCAAGCTGCTAGACGACTAAGAGTAATAAGATCGTGAAAAGTTCTCCCAGGGAAGGTACGAACTTTGTCAATCCGGTCCAAATAAACTTTGTCCAAACGTGGACGAACAACAGCTGCATCACCAAAGGAAAGGGTTAGACGAAAGAAAGATAGAAAACATATGAGAAAACATAAAATAAAATGGAAAGGAAACATACCCTCAGGACGAAGACGACTTAGAGGGCTGGTAAAAGGTGGGAAGGGGGGATTACCCACATCAGCTGGGTCCCCAGCCCAATTTCTAGAAATAATAAAAAATTATTTTTTCCAAAGTCTGTCAGACGAGCTACGGCCCTTTATTAAACTGTAATAAGAGCCTCTAGATGAGAACTGGTAAAAACCAGCAGACTTCTTTATCTTCGAGGGCTTATAACAGTAAAGGAACTTGTCCACCGTAATTGGACGGTTCCATTCCAACGCCTCACGCCATAACATTTGCATGGCAACTATCGTCCTCCAACCATTGGGGTTGAGTTGGTTAGGTCCAATGCCTAATCTATGGAGGAGGTCTCTGTAAAAGGAATTTAAAGGAAACCTAAGGCCAGCTAAAAGATAGGAAGCATATACTCCTAAACCAGAGGAAGGAGAACAACACCATTCTCCAGCCTTGGGTAGACGAGGGTTAAACTCCCTAGGAATTTGATATCTATCTACGAGAGTTTTTAACTTAGCAGCGTCTAAGGTGGATGCTACTTCTAGGGCACAACTATAAATGACATCTTCCTCATCCTCTTCCTCGTCTTGATGAGGGCTAGGTGGCTGTCTGGACGAGCTAGCCCCAGATCCAGAAGCCATCATGCGTTGTAGTTCCTGAAATTCCTCCAAAGGAATACCAGGTACCCCAGACGAATAATGTTCGTCGGAGGAGTCATTGCAGGATGTGCTACCTTCACTACTCTCACTCCCAGAAGAATCGTCCTGGTACTCGTCTATCTCCTTTCTCTAAACTACTAGACGAAGACATGGTTGAAATGAAGAAAGATTAAGCTGAAAACCTAAAAAGAGAAAGGAAGTACCTGATAGAACTAGGAGGAGAGCTAGACGGAGCTCTTAGACGAGATGGCAGAAAGGGAATTGAGAGAAGAAGTGAGGGGAAAGGAAGGGAATGCACTATTTATAGGCCCTAGAAACTGGGTCAACGAAATGACGCACGCCACTCAAAGGATGACGTGTGGCAATTACTTCGGGAAACGAGATCGACGTGACAGGCCCACCAATAGCTTTACAACGCATGGCATACGTAAAACAGTATCAGTGAAACGATGCACGCCATTCAAAAATCGACACATGGCATTTCCTTTGGAAAACGAGATCAACACAGAAGGTCAACCAATGATTTTGTGACACGTGGCTCACAGAGGCAAACCCATGTAGATGAGCTTTAAATTTCGCCAATATCCTGGACGACCCTTTGAACAAAGGGGCAACTGATGGGATAGCGAGAAATTATTTCATCTCCGATTCGTCCATAGGGATCGTCCAGGCCTAAGAGAGCAGACAGGATCAGGTACCACTCGAGGAGACTAAGAAATGTTATTGGACGAGAATATGGTTCATGAACGACGGAGTCTCCCATGGACGATAATGAGGTCGTCCATGGTCGTTGTCCATGGATGGACGATAATGAGGTCGTCCATGGACATAGTCCATGGACGATGATCAAAAATCCGTGGATGACCGAATTGTCCATATAATGGAAGGACGAATGAGCAACATTTGGGAAACTTCAGCATTTTGGAACAGTTAATAAATCCATAATTATAGCCCTAAATTCCTTGAGTAGTTAATTTCCATTAGCGGTTGCAACTTCTATAGCCATCGAGGAAGTTATGTCCGGACTCATTGGCTTCCGTGAATCTTGGGGAAGTTACTGAGCAAATAACTACCCCAAGGTCTCTATATAAAGGACCGGCCTGAACAAAACAAAGGTAAGTACATTTCTTTGACACTTGACTCCCAAAAATGTTAGAACTTCATCCTTGTGAGACTAACTTAGCCATCGGAGGGTGTTTGGTCGGTTCACTCCGACCCCCTTTTTGATTGCGTGTTCATTTTGTAGGCCTTCCATAACCACTAGTAGTCCACCGAAGCCGGAGCGTTCAACTTACTAATTTTGTGCAGCATCACTTTTAAACCTTGATTGATACTAGCTGTCGAGCTTTAAAATCCAGCACTTCTTCACTTGATTCTTGGACAGACTTGCATGACTTTAACTCTTGAACTTGAAACCTTGTTTCTTGAAGCATTAAACACATCTTAGATCTACCCAATTACAAGTAAAGTGCGTTTTGTCAAAGAATTAGCTAATTCTATATTGACATATGTTCCTAACATGATTCACATTTGTCCTAACAATCTCCTCCTTTGGCAATCCGTGAAAAAACCACAACAAACAAATGAACATATGAAAGAAGTCATAAAACACTCAACTCATATTCACTTGTTGAATGCAATAAAATCTATCCTAATACAAACTCTTGAAAAACTTTGCAAGAAGACTTTGACAACCTGTATTTTTAAAACACTTTAAACAAAACTTATCACGGCATCGTAGTGTGAAACAGAAATAAAAGATTGCATACACTAAATAAGAAGCATGTGCATAAAGAGAGAAAAGAAACAATTCATGTAAAGATAGGTGAATAACATACATCAACATATATATCCAAAGATAAGTACAATGTATGTTAAATGGTCACAAGACCGGTATACATGAGGTAAATATAAAAGAAAGAAAAGAAAATACATAATAACCTCACTATATCCCTCAAAGTATAAACACTTCCCCTATCACAAAAATCTCTTATGCTAACTCTCCCCCTATGTACATGACTACTCTCATATCCCAAAACTAATACGGGTGTTCACCTGACACAACTCATCACTGAGAGTGTCGGGGCGAGCATCCATGCACACAAGTTGTGCCATAATGGCCTCGAGAGTCACTCCACCTAGAATAATCAAAATATGAAAATATCCGTCATCTCATACTTTGGAACTAAGATCAATATTGTTGACCAAAGTCTAATGAGAATGATTATATGCTGCAATCTCTTCATTCAACTTTACAGTATTTATTATTTAAGAAATATTCTTCTAAAAAATAAGTATTTAAAAAATATGAATGATATAGTTTTTTTCCCCTCAATTGCCTAGTTATATGAACATGTGTCGTCACTAGATTTGGTAAAAATATAAAATACATATTAATTCATGCAATCTTGCTCCTTTCCCCTTACTCTAGTAGCTCTAACTTTGATATTATTTCAAAATTTCAGGTTAATAATGCAGGGGTTAATGGAGCCATAACCAAGGAGGAATTGTGGAAAGTTGATTTTGGTGAAGTATGTCTTTTAATATTATGTTATCTTTGTTTGTCACTGATTAAGGCCATATATATAGCAGAAATTTTGAATACTAATGGAACATAAATCATTCAACCGGAAAGGAAAGGTTGAATAATAAACATTTTTCCCCTATAGAGTATATCTCACAATCAAAATTTTATTTCTCATATCTATTAGTAAAGTGTACATGATACACCTCTTTTAAAATTTTGAACGACCTAATATTACAAACACCTTAATACTTTTAATATTTATTCCAAAACCATAAACTGAATCAATTTCAATTGAAATTGATCCTTGTACCCAAAAAAAAAAAATATATATATATATATATATATATATATATATATATATATATATATATCTAGACAAGCAAATTTAACATTTACTGTCGTATACGATGACACAGATTGTAGGTGTAAATGCCAGGCCTTTAAAGGAGCTTGTAAAGCAGACTTATGAAACTGCAGAGAATTGTATGAGGACAAACTACTATGGGATCAAGCAACTGAGCAAAGCACTTATTCCACTTCTTCTATTATCCAATTCAGCAAGAACAGTAAATGTCTCTTCCATCCATGGACAACTAGAGGTACAAAATAAATAAATAAATAAATAAATCATTTAAGTAAAGCATTTACAAGCAACTGCACTTTGATCATAATCATTTTTGGCAATTTAGAGGGCAAGTTTAGTTGTAAGAACTAAGAACCATATATAGTGTGGTATGAATGTTTTGTGGTTGTGATGATTGTATAGGCCCTGTACTAAGCATTTAGCGGTAGGAAGAATATCAAGGATATGGAAATTTTAAATGCGTGTTTCTATTTCAGTTCATTTTAAATTAAAATGCAAAAAAGGAATTAGAAGACGTTGATGGCCTCACAGAAGGGAAAGTGGATAAGGTGGTGGAAGGATTTCTAGAAGATGTCAAGGAGAATTTGATAGAAACTAATGGTTGGCCTTTACATTTTTCTGCTTTCTTCGTCTCCAAGGCAGCTCTTGCCTACACAAGGATTTTGGCAATGAAGTATCCCAGAATTGCAATCAATGCAGTCCATCCTGGGTCTGTCAGCACAGACATTAACTATCATAATGGCAAATTACCTGTTGAAGAAGGCGCAAAAGGTCCTGTGATGTTAGCTTTGATGCCTGAGGGTGGACCCTCTGGCCTCTTCTTTGATGAAACTAATGTGTCAACCTTTTGAAGAAGAACATTTCTTCCATTCCACATATATTCAAATACGCACATAAATAAAAGGGAGGGAAGAAACTGTATCCCTTGTAATAGGCTTTCTAAGTCACCCATGTGGGAATTTTGAAGGGGCCAACTATGACAAAGGAATATAAAAACTAAATCATATGGTATTCACTCATTGACTTGTTCTATGGGTGACTTGGTATGTTTGACGCTATAAATTCTTTCTCGGTGAAAATATTGCAATTGTTCTATTTTTCTAGCACTAAATAAATGATCTAAATTTTTTTGTCAATGTTAGACGTAATATCTTGAATTTCGTGCATTTGTGTAATTTTGGGATTGTAATGGCATATTGCCGGATGTGAGCTGAGTCCCATGTAGAATGTCTACTAAATCGACTTGGGATATTATGGGGGAGCGAGTTTCAATACGTGGCTAGGCTAGTAATGAGAATTTGAATTTAGCAATCCTTTGAAGTTTGAACCATCTAACTCTAGCCAAGCTTGAACCAATTGATTCAAGAAAATTTAGCAAACCTTACTAATACGACTCCTCATAAGACTAACAACTAATTTTATCAATTTCACAAGTTAAACCTAAGTAATTAATTTTCCAGATTTAGTATTATGGAACCACAACAAGAACAACTACACAATTAAGACTTACAATACCTCTAGTACAAGTAACCTAACTTGTATCTAAAACTCCCAGCTTCTTGCCGCACCACTTCATCGAGCTCTGTCTTTATAATGATTCGCTAGTGCAAGTTGACACATCGACTATCAAATCAATCTCTTGATTACTTCAAGGCCATTTGAATATATCTAGTCATCTTGGTGGTCATAGCATAGCACTACAATAACACAAGTGGTGATCTAGTGTTTTTTGGTGGTTAAAATCTCCTTTCAATGGTTTTCTCAATTTGGAGAGGGTTGGAAGTCTAAAGGGCTTAAAGCTGTTCTTCTGTTTTTGGTGGCCATCAATCATCATCCTTCTATTGATGTTACGGTTGAAGTAGAGTTTAAATATAAATAGGGTTTGGGCTAGAGTTTGGCACACAAGTGCCTCTTGAAGCAAATCAAGAAATTTCTTGAAACAAGTTCTCTGTTTGGAGTTCGCACAACCTAGAATATGCTCACACGACTGAGAATTTGAAATTTGTTTGACCAAGATTAAATCCTCACACAAACAAAATTCTTTGATGCACATGATAAGATTCTAGTTCCGTGGAAGAAAGGGAAGAAGAATTGATATTTGGAAAAAGGAACAAGGTAGAGAGAAAGAATAAGGAAGAATCAATGGAATTCTTATCTGCATGAGCTTTACAATCCTTACCTTCTCCTTATAAGCACTACCCACATAATCAACCAACTACCTACTTGATACCCTGGTCTAACCAACTAACAACCCACAATAGCAGTACAATTCATCTGCAGTACAGTCCAGTCAATGCACACTCCCACGCACCCACATGCAGGCACATACGCACCCCTCCGCAGCAATATACGCACCACCTGTGCACACACACACGCATACTCCCCTGCACACCCTTACACAAATATCTCCAAATATCTCCAAATATCCACATTGTCGCACTATAGTAGCTATCAGCACACTACTTTGAAGTTTCAACTATAACATTCATTACCTAGCATTACAAAGCAAATAGATGCCCAAAAATACAAGGAAGTTTTTCATCATGGAAACAATAAAAACACTTTCTTGGATTAAGCTTCATCTCGTACTTCCCAAGGGTATTGAAGGTCACCAAGAGATCAACTGGGTGGAGCTTGACTTGTTAGTTTTTGACGAGCATGTCATCAACACATTCCTCAAAATGTGTTCCAATCTAGTCCTTACACAATGCTTTAACAAAGTTTATGGTTGAAAAATGAACTTTTTAATGTTTAGGAATGAAAAATGAAATTCATGCAAACTTTAAAGATGATAAGGTGGAGTTTGGTTTACTTAATATTACATTAAGGTGTAATGTCACATTCTTGTAATCTTAGATTCATTTAATTACATTCCCTTAATGTGACATTAAGGTGCTTGGTTCATTAAATTGCATTTCAATCATAATCCATGAATGTAACATTTATATAATTGATTTCATTAAATTGCATTCCAATCATAATCCATGAATGTAACTTTATATAATTGATTCATAAACATTCTTAAAAATAATTAAAATTATTATTATAAAAACTTGATTGAAAGTATTCTCAACACCAAAAAATGCCAAAATTATGCTTGAACTAAAAAAATACCCTTAGAAGGCCCAAAATGACCAAATTACCCCTAAAACAAAAAAAAAAAAACTCAAAAATATTAAAAAAATAAAATTTAGAGGGTTTTTATTATTATATTTTAGTAATTCTCATGAGTAAAATAAAATTTTTTAGTATGTGCAATTTTGCCAATTAAATAAATTATTACATTCCCATCAATAAGTAATGTAAGATCACATCCATTTAAGAAGGTGATGTGATTAAAATGATGTGATATATTTTAAAATTTTAGATTACGATAATGTTAGAAAAAATCAAATGAACCAAACCCCTTAATGTCATATTAAGGCAATGTGCATCACATTAAAATGGTACATTATGGTGAACCAAACATTTTTTTAATAGGATTGGCATCAGGTACAATACCTAATAGTATTGAGTAATTGAGATTGAAAGTTGAAAAAAGTTACTTTTAAATTTTTAATTTTAACCATTGATTAAAAAAAAGTAAATATAATTAAAAGTGGGTGTGATAAAAGTTTTTGCAAGGGAAGAGAGGTGAAATTGCACGGTACAATTGCATATTTTATTACAGGGGATTGAGCCGGTTCAATTTTTTTTTTTTTTTTTTTGATACAAAGCAAAGACTTGAACTCAACAAACAACAGAAAATGAAATACAACAAAGGAGACAATGGCAGCAAACACATAAACTACCCAGTACAATCTGCTTGAACTAGCTTAAGCAAAACAGAAGGATAGTCCCCTACCCAAACCTGGGAAACTTCATTAACTCTAGCTATATGAGCTAACTCATGGGCAACTTTGTTGTACTCCCTTTTCAAGTGTTTGATCTTCCAACTGGAGAATGAATTCAGCATAACAAGAATACCTTGATACAGATGACCAAGACTACCATCCACAAGCTTTGCTGAAATGTCACTTACAGTAGATACCGCATCTGATTCAATTATAACTTGAGATATCTTCATGTTATGAGCAAGTAAAATTCCAGCCTCCACTGCAAGAGCCTCCACTTCAGCTACTGAATAATGGCCTTGGAAATATTTGCAGCAGGCAGCAATAACAGCTCCACAGGAGTCTCTAATAATAGCCCCGACACTAGAATTTCTCCCATCCTCCGAAGTTGCCCCATCAACATTCACCTTGAACACTCCAGGAGGCGGAGGAGTCCACCTCTCAGTACCAGCAGCTTGTTTCTTGTTCACCGCCACCCTTTCCATCCTATACTCATGAAGATATCTACTAGCAAAACCCCAAATATGATTTGGCAAACTACAAACTGACTCAAAAACAACAGAATTTCTGTTATGCCATATCGACCAAGCAACCACAAAAAACAATTCAAGATCTCGGACTGATCTCTTATCCAAGATTTGCAGCGCAGCCTCAGAAACATCAAACAGCTCCTGCCCAATTTCACCAAATTGGAAATCCCAACAGTCCCACACCCTCTTCGCCACATCACAGCGAATGATAGAATGAACAGTTGACTCCACTTCTCTTCCGCAGCAAGGACATTTCTCAGAATCTCCAATACTTCTTTTCCTCAAATTCATCATAGTTGGAAGGGCATCTACACAAGCTCTCCAAGCAAAGATTTTGATCTTTAATGGAATATTTAGGTGCCAAACCTTCTTCCACAATCGCTCCCTAGGGTCTCCGCAAGAGCTTTCTCCTTTTTCAGACAAATCCACCATATTAAGAGCTACATAATAAGCACTTTTAACGGTAAAGACACCTTTCATATTTCCTGCCCAAATAATTTTATCCTCCGGAAGAGAGAAACTAATTGGGATATTAAGAATTGTTTTTGCTTCAAAAGGCAAGAATATTGATTTAACAAGATCAACCCTCCATCTTCTAGTGTCATAATCAATTAGAGCCGAAACCATAGGGTAACCATCAAAACTACAAGGTAGGGAGACCACCTTATAAGTAGTGGGGGTAGGAAGCCACTTGTCTTTCCATATATGGATCAACTTTCCATGACCAACTCTCCATCGCGAGCCCCTTTTAACAACCTCAAGCCCTTGCATTATGCTCCTCCAAGCATAGGAAGGTTTAGAGCCTAAACTAGCATTGAGGACATCTCCATGGGGGAAGTATTTAGCTTTATACACTCTAGCTACTAGGGAGTCAGGGTTCATGAAAAGCCGCCAGCCTTGCTTAGCAAGCATGGCTAGATTGAAGGCTTGAAGGTTTCTAAAGCCCATCCCGCCCCTAAGCTTAGACTTGCACAACCGTTTCCAACCCACCCACGCAATTCTTGACTCCTGTCCACGTTGCCCCCACCAAAACTTTCTCATCATACCCTCTATATCATCACACAAACCCTTAGGTAATTGAAAACAGCTCATAGTATATATTGGGATAGCTTGGGCCACCGCCTTAATGAGAATCTCTCTACCCCCTATAGACAAAAATCTTTCCTTCTACCCCGCCAACTTACTTCCAACCCTTTCTTTAATCTCAGCAAAAACTTCATTTTTTGATTTTCCAATAAAAGAGGGAAGACCCAAATACTTACCTCACCTAGAGTCTTGCATAGGTGCTAAATACACCATAACCTCATTTTTCTTTTCCTCCTCCGTGTTGGCACTAAAGAAAACCGAGGACTTATCTATATTGATTTTCTGACCTGAGGCATCTTCATATAGACGGAGAATATCAATTAGCTGTTGACATTCATGGCTATTGGCTTTGCAAAAAAGTAGACTATCATCCGCAAAGGAAAGATGAGTAATCTTAGGGCAGCCTCTGCAAATGGATAAGCCACTGATCAACTGATTTCTTACAGCCTTACCAATGAGAGAAGAAAAACCTTCTGCACAAAGTAAAAACAAGTAAGGCGATAGGGGATTTCCTTGACGAAGACCCCTCGATGGAATAATGTTACCATGAGTTACACCATTAATAAGCACAGAAAAGGAAACAGAAGTAATGCAACGCATGATCATACAAATCCAGCTATCATGGAAACCCAACTTTTTCATAATTTGTTCAGTGAAGCCCCATTCCACCCTATCATAAGCCTTGCTCATATCTAGTTTAATTGCCATAAAACAATCCTTTCCATCTTTTTTATGATCTAGATAGTGCATGAGCTCAAAGGCTATAAGAACATTATCAGTTATAAGCCTTTCAGAAAGAAAGGCACTTTGATTTTCAGATATAATACTAAGGAGGACCAATTTGAGGCGATTGGCTAAGACTTTAGAAATAAGTTTATAGATCACATTGCAAAGACTAATCGGTCTAAAGTCAGACATTTTAGTTGGATTGTTTATCTTTGGGATAAGCGTAATGAGGGTTTTATTTATATCAGTCATAGAAATACTGGAATTTAAAACATTTAAAACCATTCCCACAACATCATTACCCACAATATGCCAATTATTTTGAAAAAAGATAGCTGGCATACCGTCTGGCCTAGGAGACTTGGTCGGATGCATCTGCTTTAGAGCCGCTTCAATCTCGTCTCTTGTAAACTGCTTGATCAGAAATTGGTTCATTTCATCAGAGACTTTAGGGTCCACAACTTCAACCACCTCCAGAATCTTATCAGGATGGGAAGTCCTATAGAGATTCTCAAAATATGAAACAGCTGCTTCAGCCACCTCCGAATCTGATTCTCTCCAAATCCCCCTATCATCCATAAGCTTGAGGATGGTATTCTTCTTTTTTCTCCCTGATGCCTTTGTATGAAAATACTTTGTATTGCGATCCCCAAGGCTCATCCAATTGACCTTAGACCTTTGTTGCCACATGATCTCCTCATAGTCCAGCAGGTCATTAAGTTCCTTTCTGAGCTTATTAATTTCATAACCATTACTACCATCATAATCTCTCAGCACTAGATCATTAAGGGCTTTCCTTTTGTTCTGAATCTGCCTTGGGACCAAACCAAACACCGACTTATTCCACCTTGATAGATCATCCGCACACTGTCTAAGTCCCATCACCATGCCATTTGGATTAAACAAATTTTCACTATCGTTCCACGCTGCCCTGATAATGTCTCTACAATCATCTCTTCTCGTCCACATTGCTTCAAACTGAAACCTTCTTTTCCGGGGCCAATGCGAAACACTGGAATCCGTAATCAAAAGAGCACAATGGTCACTAGCAGATTCTACAAGATGATGAACTCTCATTTCCCTATAGTGATCACACCAATCCTTTGTGGCCAGAGCACGATCCAATCGCAAATACATCCTATTTCTTCCTTCCTGCATATTGCACCATGTGAAGTCTGGACCACAATACCCAAGGTCCACAAACCTACAGCAATTAATTGCTTCCCTAAAATCATTCATCTGTCTCTGGGATCTTCGAACTCCCCCCATTTTTCCCCCAACTGAAACGATTTCATTAAAATCACCGAAACACAGCCACGGGAGCTGAAGCATTTTACTAAGAGCTTTTAATAAATTCCACGACTCCTTTCTTCTATGGACCTCAGGATTCCCATAAAACCCAGTAATTCGCCATTTAAACCCACTATCCTCAGTTATAATGGCATCAATATGCTTATCTGAGTAGCTCTGAACATCAACAGAGATTTCCTTCTTCCACAAAAAAGCCAGGCCTCCACTTCTTCCATGACTTGGAATAATTAAGCCATTAATAAATCCCACACTCATTTTCTTTTTCTCCATACTCCTCATTTTTAGCTTTGTTTGCGATAAAAACACAAAATCGGGATCCCATTGTTGCACTAAGTTGCGCAACGCTCAAACTGACCGAGGGTTCCTAAGCCCTCGGCAGTTCCATCCTAAGGCCCTCATTTTTCTCGACGGTGCTGCTTAGCAGACACCGCCGTTTCATCAAGAAAATCTAAGCTATTATTGCACCTTTCCACATTACGTACCTTCTTCTGAGCTCTTCCTTCATCTTCTAATAAGTTCTCCATGCAATTCCTTCTTTTATTTCCAACAGCCAGACCCTTAAGCCCCAAAACCTCTTCATGGGCTTTACCTTTCTCTCTTGCGAATTTTTTCCACTTACCTCTAAATATGGGCTCATTAACAACTCCTGAATTTAAGCCCAATCTACTTTGGTGACTCTCTTCGTTGGTCTTATTTATAGCTTTGTTTGGGCTGGGCTCATCAAATCTTTCACTACAAGGCCCACTGCTACATAAAGTATCAGCTGACTTGGCATTCTCCCCCGGTTTGGACAGCCCTCCAGTCAAACCAATATTAGTTTGGTTCTCTTCTAACCGAACCTCCTGACCAGCCAGCAACCCACGTGCTGCCCCATCATTCTTGTCCCATCCGTTCAGGCTGTCACCTACGCTCCTCTCTGAAAATGGATCCTTTGTCAGTGTCTCAAAGCTCCCAGCCTTCTTCCCACTTAGCTCACTGCCACTGTTCCGGACATCAGCACTGTCATCCTTTGAAGAAATTGAAGGACCAGAAATTTCCACCATACTTACATGCTGAGAACTGGACCGATCACCCTTTACCTTGTTCGATCTTCCATCATCCCAGCCATTTCCTTTTTCATTACCACTTCTTACCACATTCCCAGCTCTTAACCACTCTCCATACTGCCTCTCATTCACACTTTCCATATGACTCACATTGCAATGCTTCTCATCATGCCCAATAATACCACAAATATAACAAAAAGTAGGGAGACGTTCATACCTGAAAATGATTGGGCATCGCACACCTTCTGCATTGGTAATGTTTCCCCCTCTTCTAAGAGGCTTATCAATGGGCAGCTCTATCCGAATCCTCATAAACTTTGCTTGCTCTGCCTGCAATGATCTTTTATCCACTTCAAGAACTCTACCAAGTCTGCTTCCTATGTTTTTCCCAGCATCTTCAAACATATATTCAAATGGCAGACCCCAAACTTGGACCCAAAAAGGAGCATGGGTAAAAGAAATATTTGATACTGTTAACCCCTTCCTCCATCGACATAGCAGGAGGAGATTATTCTCAAAATTCCACAGACCGCTTCTTTCCACCCACTCCAATTGACACAATGAACCAAACTTAAATTGCCAAACATTATTCCCAACCTCCAAAATCCTTAAGTCCGATCCCATCTTCCACGCTGTCTTTAGAGTATTCTTGAAGGCTCTTTGATTTTGTTGTCGATCCGTAAGGAGGCGCCCAAAGAGGCTTAACGAGCATTCTTCAAGAAGCTCTGATCTAGCAATATTTGCAAGGACTATATCATCTGCCTCCTCCTTTGTTAGTTGTAGCTTTTGAAAATTACTCAGTACCTCTTGCTCCATGGAAATACACTGCAAAGGCTACTACCCAAACCAGCTTGGAAGAGTAGGCCAAGAAAAGACCCTTTACAGAAAGACGAAGGGAGAGACACATTCTAACAAGAGAGAGAAAACGCTCCTACCAAGGGAGAGAGACGAGCCGGTTCAATTACACCATGCAAATTGACAATTACCATTTCCTTCTCTCCCAACAAATTTTATCGCACAACCTTTTAATTATTTCTTACTTTATTTTATTCCGTGGTTTAGATTGAAAGTTATTTTTCCCAACTCTCAATCTCAACCGCTTAATTCTATTGCGTCAGGATTTCAATCCTAAAACTACACCTGGAGCAGAACTATAACTTTTCAGATAAGCCGTTTATCAAAAAACCTTTTCAGATAAGCCATCTACTGCTTTGCCAATACAAACTCTTCACTTTTCATATCAAATGGCAGAAACAACCATAAATCCGGGGATTAAGAGGTAATTTTATCTTCAATTACTCTAATCTTTCCATTTCACATATAGTGCTGAGTTTATATGCAGATATCCTAATTATTAATTTTTTTTTTATTTAAAAAAAAAAAATTTACCCAAGGATTGCAGTTGTAACCGGAGGCAATAAAGGGATCGGATTTGAGATATGTAGACAGTTAGCTTCAAATGGGATCAGGGTGGTTTTAACTGCTAGAGATGTAAGGAGGGGCAATGAAGCAATTGAAAAACTCAAGGCTGCAGGATGCTCTGATGTGGTTTTTCATCAACTAGATGTGATGGACCCAACTACCATTTCTTCTTTGGCAGATTTAATCAAAACCCACTTTGGGAAGCTTGACATATTGGTAATGCAACTTAATTATACATGCATCTTTGGAATTCCAAGTGTTATTTTTGAGAGTGTAGATCTTTGCCTTGCTTCTAATTATTACGTTGCCAAGAATCTCTAGGATTTCTGAGGAATCATATATAGGTTTTGAATTTAAAAACATAACATGCTTGTATTGGTTGATTTGTGGGTCATCAGATTTCTTTATATAAAAATCAATAAATACTTTTTCTTTCAATGACCAGTTTGTGGAGTTGTAAACAAAGATGAATCGTCTAGTATTCTTTCTTATTCTCCCCAACCTTTTGTAATTAGGTTGACAAACGAAATTCATTTGTTAATTGAGGAGATCTTGTTCTTTTTGGTGGCTCTGACATTGCTATTATTCCAAAATTGCAGGTAAATAATGCGGGGATTAATGGATCCATAAGCAACCCAGAGGAACGAAGAAAAGTTAGCGCTGATCAAGTAAGTCTTTCAATGTTATTTAGAAGTAGAACCCGTCTGGCTCTGAATCACAGTTTTCGTTGACCGATGTTGTTTTTGGAGATAAGTTTTTGCAAAATTCGGACAGTCAAACTAATGAGATTGTTGGGGCAAGGTTTTTATTTATTATTTTAATAAGAATCAATTTTTTATATTTTTTTATTTTTTTTTGAGAATAAAAAAATAGGACCTTTATGGCTATATTACATCCCTGGGCAGGGCACCAGATGGCCTCGGATGGGGTGGCCCGATCTCGGGGGCCTGCCTGTACCATTGTGTGGGGAGTTACCCTACTAAGGATGCCCACCAACGGACTCTTGCGAGCAGTGGGATTCGAACTTAGATGTGGTGCATGAAGTGAACGAACCTTACCCATTCAACCAAGTCCAGTTGGTTTTTTTATGTTTTCTTTTGTAAAGTAATTTCATCCATGAATAAATTTTGTCGTTTTTTTTATCCCTTAATATTAAAGAGATAAAAAGTTAGTTATTATTATTATTTTTTAAATACCCTTAATTTAATTAATTTATTCTTATTTCTTAAAAACAAAAATAAGGTTAAAACTATATAAAAAATAAAAAATAAAAATTCTCTATATATTAAAAAGGTTTAGAAAGTTCATATATTTACAAAAGAAAAGAAAAGAATTTGGAAGGTTAGTTGTTGTCTTTTTCATTTCAAAAAAAATATCCTTAATTTAATTAACTTATTCTTTATTCATTAAAAAAAGAAATAAGGGTAAAACTATAAATCAACAAAAAATAAAAATAAAATAATTATTTAACGTTAAAAAAAAAAAAAAAAAAAAAAAAACTCTTCCCACTTCCTAATTCCCACTACCCCACTTAAAAAAAGAAAAAAGAAAAAAAAATCTATTTGGAAACAGTTTATTACCAAAAAGACTCTAAAACAACTTACTACACATGAATAGTATAAAAAAGTTCAACGGGACCCATAAATATTATAAAAAATAAGCTAAAAACTAAAATAAGTAGAAACTTTCATCAGCTCTTAAACGGACTCTAAAACAACCATCTATCATTAAAAAAAAAAAAAAAAAACTTTCCCACTTCCCAGCCCCACTACCCTACATTTCTATAATAAAAAAGAAAAAAAGAATGTGATTATTTATCATAAGATTCATAACCATACAATGACATTACTTTGTCATCACATGTGGTCTTATATAATTGTTGCGGGAGAAATGTGGTCTTATATAATTATTGTGAGAGAAATGAAACATATCCTGTATGCACAACATGCTGTCTCTTCAAATTAAAGGCATAATCCCAAAATTTTGATGACTATTGTAATGTGAAGAATTTAACCTGGCTTGAGGCTGTGGTGGCCATAAAAAAATAAAAAATAAAAATAAAAAAAGGAAAATATAAATTAATAATGCTTTTTAAACAAGAGTACTGTAACATCATTTAATACCTTTGCATATAATGATACAGATTTTTGGTCCAAATGCCATACCTCTGAAGGAAATCATGAAGCAAACGTATCAAACAGCTGAGGATTGTTTGAGAACAAACTACTATGGGACCAAGCAAGTAAGCGAAGCACTTATTCCGCTTCTTCTATTATCCAATTCGGGGAGAATAGTAAATGTCTCCTCCATCTTGGGACAATTAAAGGTACAAGATATAAAACTCATCTTTTTACACCATTTATAATTAGCTATATTTGGTCATGATCATTTTACTGCAATATAGGGTGCAAGATTATGGCTGTGACGATTGTGTAGGACCTGCACTAAACATTTGGTTCTAGGAAATTGCATAAATTTTTTTTCAAGAAATTAAAATTTCAATTATGTTAATATTTCAGGTTATTTCAAATGAGAATGCAAAGAAAGAATTAGGAGATGTTGATGATCTCACAGAAGAGAAAGTGGACAAGGTGGTAGAGGGATTTCTAGAAGATGTCAAGGAGAATTTGATTGAAACCAAAGGTTGGCCTATTAATATTTCTGCTTACATAGTCTCCAAGGCAGCTCTTAATGCATACACAAGGGTTCTAGCAAGGAAGTACCCCAAAATAGCAATCAACTCCGTGAATCCTGGATATGTCAGCACAGATTTGAACCACAATAGTGGATTTTTGACTGTCGAAGAAGGTGCAAAAGGTCCTGTGATGTTGGCTCTGATGCCTGAAGGCAGGCCGTCTGGCCTCTTCTTTGATCAAATGGAAGTATCAACCTTTTGAATAAGAAATAATGCTACCCAATGAGTACATAAGCATAGGGAAGAAACATGGAGAATAAAAATGTGTGTTGGAGAGGGTTGGAAGTCTTAAGGGCTTAAACTTGTTTCTTTTGTATTTGGTGGCCATCAATCATCATCCTTCTATTGATGTTAAGGTTGAAGTAAAGTTTAAATATAAGTAGGGTTTGGGCTAGAGTTTGGCACACAAGTTACTCTTGAAACAAATCAACAAAATTCATGAAACAAGCACTTTGTTGACCTAGTGTCTATTAGTCTATCGAAGGTCACAGAGACTTTCAACTTGGAGTTCGCACAACCTAGAACACGCTCACATGACTGAGAATTTGAATTTTCTTTGACCAAGATTGAATCCTCACACAACCAAAATACTTTGATGCACACTATGAAATTTCAACTGCAACATTCGTTACCTAGCATTACAAAGCAAATAGAGGCCCAAAAATACATGGAAGGTTTTTTTATCATGGAAACATAAAAATACTAACAAAACGCTTTCTTGGATTAAGCTTCATCTCGTACTCTCAAAGGGTATTGAAGGTCTCTAGGAAATCATTTAGGTGGAGTTCGATTTGTTAACTTTTGACAAGCACGTCATCAACGTATACCTCAAATTGTCTTTCAATCTAGTCCTTACACAATACATTAACAAAGTTTATGGTAGAAAATTAACTTTTTAATATTTAGGGATGAAAAATGAAATCTAATCAAATTTTAAAAATGATAACAATGTTTTGGCCAAATAATTAATATTTCAACCAAATAATTAATATTTCATTATGTCATTATATGTTTATATATTTTGTTGTGAATTTTTTTTATATGCTTATATATTTTGTTGTGATTTTTATTATTATATAATTTTAAAAAAATGGATCTATCAATCTAAACTTTTTTTAGTTTGTTGAAAAATAATTTTTATTTTTATCTTCAATTTTTTTGAACTTGTGGTTCGACCAATGATCCATGGGTTCATGAAACAATAAACTAGTGACTCAAAACCTATATATACCAAGTCAAGTTAGGATCAGGGTTTAAAAATTATGGAGTCCAGATGTTGTTATACCACCACTGATAATTTATTTTTAGATAGCCCCCAGTAAGGGTTTTTTTATTATTTATTATTAATAATTGCCCACCAATGGTATTTAGGAATTAGGAGTTTAGAAAAGTGTCATGGCCAACGTAATGGGTTATCGTGGATAACTTACTTAGGCATAGACAGAGATAGGAAAACATCACGGCCTACATAGAAAAGCCAGATATAACTTAATTACAAGCGTGGATAATGTCATACTCACTACAGACCTACACCAAGAGCAAAACTTTTTGGCTTTTGTTTAACCAGCGCTTTCGGCACCAGTTAAGGAGGCTTGAAAGCCCTTCCTCATACAGATACTATACTAACTTTCATATATACTCACATATGGTTTCGGACCGTTGGCAGCAAAACTCACATATCAATATGGGGATCCATAACTAACCAACAAGACTAATTGCGGTTTAGGTACAAATTGTGAAATCACTTGTCAGATTAATAAATTAATTGGCTGGAGAAAAAGAACCGGTTTCTTGAATTTTTCTGCTTTCTTATAATACTAAACTAAAAATAATTTATAGGAGTCGTATGGTACACTTTGCACAATTTGTCCCTAAACCGCAATTAGTGTTGTTGGTTAGTCATGGATTGGCAAGAGTGTATGACAAGAAATTATTCAATTGAACAGCAGGATAAATATATAGTCCTCCCTACTAATAAAAACAAGAATTTATTTCGTGACTTTCATTCTATGTTGAATAATTTCTCATGATTTGTTTGCCCAGTCTCCGTCAGCAGAAGAAGATGTCATGGAATACGTTATAAAGATAGACATTAACAATTTCTACTTCAAGGTTCAACTATACTTTGAAAACTCAATAATAAAATATATACAGCACCTGCGGCAAATTAAACACCTATAAAACTATACCTAGAGCAGAACTATAAATTTTCAGATAAGCCATCTTCTGCATTAATAATACATACTCTTCCTATAAAAAAAAAGGGTACAAACTCTTCAATTTTCATAACAAATGGCAGAAACAACCATAAATCCGGGGATTAAGAGGTAATTTTATCTTCGACAACTCTAATCTTTCCATTTCACATATAGAACTGAGTTTATATGCAGATGTCCTAATTATTAATTTTTTTTGAAAAAAATTTTACCCAAGGATTGCAGTTGTAACCGGAGCCAATAAAGGGATTGGATTTGAGATATGTAGACAATTAGCTTCAACTGGGATCAGGGTGGTTTTAACTGCTAGAGATGTAAGGAGGGGCAATGAAGCAATTGAAAAACTCAAAGCTAAAGGATGCTCTGATGTGGTTTTTCATCGACTAGATGTGATGGACCCAACTACCATTTCTTCTTTGGCAGATTTCATCAAAACCCACTTTGGGAAGCTTGACATATTGGTAATGCAACTTAATTATACATACATCTTTGGAATTCCAAGTGTTATTTTTGAGAGGGTAGATCTTTGCTTTGCTTCTTATTATGTTACAAAGAATCTCTAGAATTTCTAAGGAATCATAAGTTTTGAATTTAAAGACATACGGGCTTGTATTGGTCCATTTGTGTGTCATCAGATTTCTTTATATAAAAATAAATAAATAATTTTTCTTGCAATGACCAGTTTGTAGTTCTAAACAAAGATGAATCGTCCAGTATTCTTTCTTCTCACCACCCTTTTGTAATTAGGTTGATAAACGAAAGTCATTTGTTAATTATTGAGATCTTGTTCTTTTCCCCCACTTTTGGTGGCTCTGACATTGCTATTATTTCAAAATTGCAGGTAAATAATGCGGGGATTAATGGATCCATAATTAACCCAGAGGAATGAAGAAAACTTAGCGTTGATCAAGTTTCTCAATGTTATGTAGAACCCATCTGGCTCTGCATCACAGCTTTCATTGAACGACATTGTTTAGGTGATAAGTTTTTGAAAAATTCGGACAATACTCAAACTAATGAGATTGTTGAGGCAAGTTTTTGAAATTTTTTCTGTTTTCTTTTGTAAAGTAATTTCATCCATCAATAGATTTATTCTATTTATGAGGGTACATGCGCAGCCATAGTATGATGCGAATCATGTGATCATCCATCTTATCCATAAAATGATATTATTTTGTCATCAGATGTGGTCTTATATAGGTGTAGGTCTCACATGATATGAGAAAAATGAAACATATCCCATATGCAGTGCACAACATGCTTTATCTTCGAATTGAAGGCATATCCCAAAATTTTGATGACTATTGCAATGTGAAGAATTTAAACTGACTTGAGGCTGTGGTGGCCATAAAAAGAAAATCATAAAATAAAAGGAAAATAGAAATTAATCAAGTTTTATAAAGAAGAGTACTGTAACATCATTTAATACCTTCGCATATAATGATACAGATTTTAGGTCCAAATGCCATACCTCTGAAGGAAGTCATGAAGCAAACTTATCAAACAACTGAGGACTGTTTGAGAACAAACTACTATGGGACCAAGCAAGTGAGCGAAGCACTTATTCCACTTCTTTTATTATCCAATTCAGGAAGAATAGTAAATGTGTCCTCCGCCTTGGGACAATTAAAGGTACAAAATGTGAAACTCATCTTATTAAACCATTTATAAACAGCTATATTTGGTCATGAACATTTTCACGGCAATATAGAGTGCAAGATTATGGCTGCGATGATTGTGTATGACCGGCACTAAACATTTGGTTCTAGGAAATTGCTTGAATTTGTTTTTCAAGAAATTAAAATTTCAATTATGTAAAATATTTCAGCTTATTTCAAATGAGAATGCAAAGAAAGAACTTGGAGAGGTTGATGACCTCACAGAAGAGAAAGTGGACAAGGTGGTAGAGGGATTTCTAGAAGATGTCAAGGAGAATTTGATTGAAACCAAAGGTTGGCCTGTTAATATTACTGCTTACATAGTCTCCAAAGCGGCTCTTAATGCATACACAAGGGTTCTAGCAAAGAAGTACCCCAAAATAGCAATCAACTCCGTGAGTCCTGGGTATACCAGCACAGATTTGAACCACAATAGTGGAGTTTTGACTGTTGAAGAAGGTGCAAAAGGTCCTTTGATGTTGGCTTTGATGCCTGAAGGTGGGCCTTTTGGCCTCTTCTTTGATCAAATGGAAGTATCAACCTTTGAATAAGAATGACACTACCCAATGAGTAAATAAGCATAGGGAAGAAACATGGAGAATAAAAAAGTACGTTGAGGAAGCTTATTTAAATCTTATAGTTGGTTTATTTAGATCTTGCTTTGATCAATAATAGCATTAGAAATTTTTTCCCGCATTAGAAATTTTTTTCCTACTTTATATTCTGTGAAAGCTCTTTCAACACTAGTTGTTAAAGCAAAATTATACTTGTAGAGAGAGAGAGAGAGAGCGAGAGAGAGAGAGAGTGGGAGGGGGGAAATTGCTCTTGGTGCTTGTTTTAATCCATAAAGTACATTCTTAAGGTAAGCACATGATTTGGAAAGTGAGGATCAATGAACCCTTTGGGCTGAGCTACATAGACTTCCTCTTTGAGAAAACCATTCAGAAAAGCACTCTTCAAATCTTGAACTTCATGTGACAGGCCAATGCAAGTAAGACTCTTATGGATTCAATGCAAGCAACAGGAGCAAAGTTTCATCAAAGTCCACTTCTTCAACTTGAGTGTATCCTTAGGCCACAAGTCTAGCTTTGTTGCAAATCACATTTCCTTCCTCATTAGTCTTGTTGCAGAATATCCATTTTGTGCCAATGATGTTTACTCCCTCCAGCCTAGGTACCAGTGTCCAGATATCATTCCTTTGAAATTGTTGAAGTTCATCATGCATGACTTCAACCCATCTTTCACCTTGAACAGCATCTGCAACCTTGGCAGGTTCTACTTGAGACAAATAACATGAATAAGAAACAAAGTTAGCCACATATTTATCAATTGTTCACTTTCTCAAGGTTATTTCATTCATGTTTCCCATGATCACATCTAGAGGATGATTTAGTTTGATTATGGATGAAGGCTCTCTTTCCAATTGATCTTTGGGCTGAGGAGATGTAAAAGAGTCTTTTGGGGCTTGTATAATGCTAGGTAAGGCAGGAGAAGAATCTTGATCATCTACTTCTTGGTTAGTCTCTAAAGATAAAGGGAGAACTGACTATGGCACTTGCTCAGCAGCTTTTGAAGACTTTGAAGTTAATGCTTCATCAATCACAACATTGACAGTTTACATGACCTTTCTAGTCCTTTTGTTCAGCATCCTGTAGGCTTTGTTTGTAGAGGAGTACCCAAGAAAGATTCCTGCATCGCTTAGGGTTTCGTACATTCTCTCTGTCCTTTAGAATGAAACAAGTGCTACCAATATTCTAAAGTATTTCACATTTGTTTTTCTTCCTTTCCATAGTTCATAAGGAGTCTTCTTTGTTCCTGGTCTGAAGTGCACTCAATTCACAATGTGACATGCAATGTTAATCGCCTCTCCCCACAGATCTTTTGCCACATCCTTGTTGTGTAACATAGCTATGGCCATTTCTTGAGAGACTTTATTCTTTCTCTCTACAACACCATTCTGTTGAGGAGAAATGGAGCTGAAAATTCTTGAGCTATGCCAACACTTGTGCAAAAAGACTCTAACTAAGAATTTTTGAATTCTTTGCCATGATCACTTTGGATTCGATCAACTTTCAATCCTTTTTTCATTCTGCACCCTTTTACATAATAAATCAATGTGATGAGGAGCTTTAGACTTAGATCACAACAAGATAACCCAAGTGAATCTGGTAAAGTCATTGACCACTACCATGATGTACTTCTTTCCTCCAAGAGATTTTGTTCTTGTTGGACCCATTAGATCAACATAAAGAAGCTCAAGTAGTCTGACAGTGGTTGTGGTCAAGGTGGCATGGTGTTGAGCTGTTGTTTACCTTCCAAGTTGACATGGTCCACACACAGCATTTGTCACCTTATTGAGCTTAGGCATTCCCAAAATGGCATCATTTTTGGACACAATTAATAGTTGCTTGTAGCTAGCATGCCCTATCTTTTGGTGCCATAAGTCTTCATTCGGCATTCAAATGTTGTTGCATACAATCTTAGCATCAAGAACTAGACCATAACAATTGTCTAGGGTGCGAATTCCACTTATGAGTTGTTCACATAACTCATTTAAAACTAGACACTTCCCTTTTGAGAATAGCACTATGAAGTCTTAATCACAAATCTGACTAATGCTCAATAAATTCACTCTCAGCCCTTCCATATACAACACATTTGCAATATCCGGTAGTCCAGGTAAAGAGATGATTCCTTTTCCCTTTATCTGGGATTTTCTTCAATCACCAAAGGTGACATTGCCACCTTTCTTGGATTCAGATTCTTTGAAGAGAGTATGGTCTCTAGTAATGTGTCTCGAGCAACCACTATCAAGATACCATAGGCAAGTGTTCATAACTTTAAAGGTTGAGTGCATCATGAAGCATACTTCGTGCTTATTTGTTAAGTTATCAAGTATGGTCTTTTCTTTGATTTGATAGCCACGTGACTTTACCCTTGCCTTTATCTTTCTAAGATGTATGCCCTTGTAAAGGAACAATTTGAGACAATCTAGTCTTCTTCGACTCATAAATAGACCTTTTTGAATAATCATCAATAAGGCTTTCAAATAACCTTTAGATTTGCATGTTCTGAAAAACTTAAGCATATAAAGGCTAGAAATGCAAGAGATATTGAAAGAAAAAGATCTTTTCATGCAATTTGATTCCGTGACAATAAGGGTCAATGGATCACACATCAAAGATTAAAACTTAATCAAAGTGTGCCCATTCTGATATCACTTGTTAAGTTAAGATAGCTTGACCCCGGTTAGTTAATTCAATTACCCAAGTTGATTAATTAAGTTCAATTGCATGCAAATCGTGAAGGCACAAACAAATTACCAACAAAAACTAAATGCAATGGAAAATAAATTTGACATGATGATTTGTTGACAAATAGGGAAAACCTTGCAAGGCAAAAACTCCATCAGGTGATTTTAAGGTCATCACTCCCAAGAATTCACTAATCAACAATCAAGTGGTTACAAGTATAAGGAATCTTACCAACTACCCTAGCTTATCCCAAAATACTAACCTATAGTTGAACCTTAACTCCAATATCTAATTGGACTTGATCTTGTAGTAGCCTTCTTTTCCTTGATGCACAAACCTCTAATTTGTGACTAACCCTTTGCACGGATCTCAGTACGTGACTAACTCTAACAACTTGAACAGATGTTGTTGGCTGCAAAGTTCTTCACTTCATCAACAATGAAGATCTGAAAGCACTTGATTACAAAACCCTATGGCGTACAATTGTAGTAGCTTCACACAGAGAAAATAAGTCACTTGGTCTCTATATTCGTGTATGACGGCTCTTAAAATAAGCCTTATATATGTCTAAGGTTGTGAGAAAAGAAACCCTAAACAATTGCATAAGCCTAGACTAAATTTCAGATCTGGAAAATTGAAAATCGTAAGTCTTGATAGATTAAGCTGCTGTCGAGTTGTCTATTGAGCTTCACATTAAGTCTCGATAGTAGGCATCTGTCGAGCTATTTGTCAAGATTTAATGAACAACTTTTCTTAACTTGTTTCTTGGACCAATCTTCATGTCCAGGGACGGAGCTATTCTTGGACTTGGGGGGGCAGTGGCCCCCCCTAGATTTTCAAAAAAAAAATTTAGTATATATATAGTATATTATTTTTAGCAATTTGTTTCAATAAAATTACACTTGCCCCCCTTAACAATATTATTGATATTTTTAAATGCTATAAAAAAAATATTAGCCCACCAATAAAAATTAAGCCCAAACAACACACACACACAAAAAAAAAAAAAAAAAAAAAATCAGAGCCGGTTTTAATGAGATATCTACCTAGTCTAGGAGTAGGAAACACCCAACTTATAAAAGGGAAAAAAAAAAGGGGACTTCTAAATTCTAATCCATTCCAAAAAAAAAAAAAAAAAAAAGAAAGAAAAAAAAAAAGAAAATCTAACTTACGGCTAAACACAGTTACATAGAGAAGAGGAAATCGGCAGCGACAGGAGCAAAGGTAGTCAGGCATTCAAGGATAGGGACGCTGAGCGGCTGGGGACTGGGACGGAGAGACCTGAGACTGAGAGGCTGAGACTCAAAGACATATTGTAGACAGAGTAAAAAAAAGAGGTAAATAACACTGAACAAAACCCATCTTTCATCTTTGTCTTTAGCATTCTATTATAATTGAAGAAGTTGCACCAGGCACCTGATCTGACAAACAAGACTAAACACCAACACTCAAGAAACAATTGATATTTTGTAATTTTTTTTTGTTATAGTTTTGTCTTTAGCGGCAATAGTGAATAGCCTGTGGCCCTGTGTTTTGTGATATTATTTTTTTTGGTAGTATTGTTTTATTGTTTTTGTCTCTTAGTCAGTTTCTTTTAAAAACATTAAAGTTGGATAAATAATTAAAGATTAAGAGATCATTTGTAACTTTAAAATTTATTGATTAATTGTTGAATGTTTGTGTGCATAGTATTTGTCTATTGTGTGTAATGATTATAGATTATTGACTATATAATAATATAATAATTTTAAATTATATTTTATTTGTAGATTATGAAAAAGTCAACTACCATATTTGATTTTTTCAAAAGAAAAGTTTCAAATGATTTAGAAGCTAATACTAGTGGTGCAACATTGCCAACCACTAATGTTGAGGAAAATCTTGATGTCCCAATTGAGGAAAATCTCGACGTCCCAATTGAGGAAAATCCTGATGAACCTGTTGAGGAAAATCTTGATGTCCCTATTGAGCAAAATTCTCAAACAAAATTTCAAAAGGTTGATATGAGTTCATTGCAATTAGAACTTGATCCTGGATTGCGTAGACAAATATATACTTATCATGTTGATCAACGAGATGAGATCCGGCGACGTTACATTAAGTTGGGTCCATACCAGACTCGTTTTAAAAAATTTTAAAAATCTGAGAAGGGTCGAAGCTTTCAAGGTTCTTGGTATGAAGATGATCGCTTTAAGCCATGGCTTGAACATTCTCCTAAAAAAGATGCTGCTTTTTGTCTACCATGCTTTCTCTTTCATAAGCCAACTGGGCATGACGGACAAAATGCATTCACAGTTAACGGATTTAAGAGTTGGAAGAAAGTTAAAAATGGTGAAAGTTGTTCTTTTATTCTTCATATGGGGAAAGATCTTAACTCCACTCATTGAATTGCCCATAAAGTGTGTCTAGATTTGATGAACTAGTCTCAACACATAGACAGGGTAGTGAGCAATTTCACTTCAGAACAAATTGCAAATAATCGAATACGATTGAAGGCTTCAATTGATGTTGTTCGCAAGGTTTTCAGACCCGGACCATTCATTGAACCGTAAAAGGGAGAGGTTCAAGGTTTTTGAGGTCGAACCGAGGTCGAACCGGGGTCGAACCGTGATGACGTCATAATTAATTTAATAATTAATTAAAGCCTAAATATAGATATTAAATTTATAAAACTAGCAAAATTGACAATATATCTATATATGTGAGGGAAAATTAATGATTTTCAAGCATATATTTAATAATTAAATAAGAAAGTTAATAAAATAAAACAATAACCATGAAAACATTAAAATTTATGATTAATTTTTGAAGTAAAGTTGAATATCTTTGAAAAATTTTAATTATAATTTTTTTTATTCCTTGTAAGAGATGGATAATTTAATTAAGTAGAATAAAATTGTGTTAAGTTGTTTTTTTAAATAAAAAAAAAAAAAAAATTGCTAAGGGGTTGGACCGCACGGTTCTCACCGGTTCGAGCGGTCCAACCCCGGTTTTAACGGTTCACGGAATTAACAAAAAATCCGGTTCTTTAGGCTTAAAAAACCGGTTTTCATCCCGGTTCCCGGTTCTCACGGTCCGACCTCCCGGTCCGGTCCGGTTTTGAAAACAGTGGTTGTTCGACATCTTTCCTTGCAAGCTATTGCTTTTAGAGGTCGAGATGAAAGCTCTACTTCAACCAATCGGGGAAACTTTCTTACGACATTGGATTTGATGGTGGGCTATAATAATGATATTGTTGAAATAATGGCAAAAGCTCCAAAAAATGCCACCTACACATCACCTCAAATTCAAAAAGAAATTCTACATGTTATTTCAACCAAAGTGAAGAAGGCAATTAGGCAAGAAATTGGTGATGCAAAGTTTTGCATATTGGTTGATGAAGCTCGTGATGAGTCCATGAAAGAGCAAATGGCTGTGGTTTTAAGATATGTTGATATAAATGGCTTTGTGCGAGAACAATTTTTTGGGATTGTTCATGTTGTTGACACTACAGCAGTAACCCTTAAAAAGGAGATATATTTTTTTTTCTCTAATTATTGCTTAGATATCCAAAACATTCGGGGGCAAGGATATGATGGTGCAAGCAACATGCGGGGTGAGTGGAATGGATTACAAGCTTTGATTTTGAATGATTGTCCTTATGCTTACTACATTCATTGTTTTGCACACCGCTTACAATTGGTATTAGTAGGAGCATCAAAAGCAGTTGTCCCTCTTAATAGATTTTTCACTAAATTGATTTTGGTTATCAATAATATTCGTGCTTCATGCAAACGTATTGAGCAATTAAAAATTGCTAGAGCTTCTAACATTGCATATTTGATTGATATTGAAGAGCTTGAGACTGGGAAAGGACTTAATCAGATGGTCACTTTACAGCGACCTGGAGATACTCGTTGGGGTTCACATTATAAATCAGTTTCTAACTTGATAAAGTTGTTTAGTCCAACATGTGAAGTTCTACTGAAAATTATGGATGAAGGAAATTCTTCACAAAAAGTAGAAGTAGAGTCCGCTTATGAGGTATTAATTTCATTTGAATTTGTCTTCATCTTGCATTTTGTTAATGAAACTATGGGGATCACGGATAAACTTTGTCAAGCTTTGCAAAATTAATCGCAAGACATTTTAAATGCTATGCATTTAGTTTCATCCACTAAAAAACTTATTCAACAATTTAGAGATGAGAAATGGGATGACTTACTAGCTACTGTGATATCATTTTGTAAGGAACGTGGTTTAGATGTCCCTGATATGAATGCTCGTTATGTTGCAAGATTTGGTCGATCTCGTCATCAACAAGAGGACTTTAGAAATGAGCATTATTATAAAGTAGATATTTTTAATGCAGGAATAGATTCTCAATTACAGGAACTAAATCATCGGTTTAGTGAGCATGCCATGGAGTTACTTACGCTTAGCTAAACTCTAGACCCTCGAGAGGCATATGAATCTTTTCGAGTCAATGATATTTGTTCATTGGTAGATAATTTTTATCCAATAGACTTCACAGATGATGAAAAGAATGATTTGAAAAAGGAACTTGATCTTTATAAGTATGATGTAGTTCAACATTTAGGGTTCAAGAATTTGAAAAATATTTCTGAATTGTGCCAATGGATGGTGAGAACTAGAAAATCAGAATACTATCCGCTTATTTATAGAGTGGTCAAGCTTGTGCTTACTCTTCCCGTTTCTACTGCAACTACAGAGCGAGCAATTTCAGCTATGAATGTCATCAAAACTGACCTTCGCAACAAAATGGAAGATGAGTTTTTGTCAGACACTATGATGTTATTCATTGAAAGGGACATTGCTGCGACAATTAGTACGGATTCAATTATAGATGATTTCGAAGATTTAAAAAGACGGCGAGTTCCATTTTCATAAATAACTGCATTGTAATATCTTAAAAAACAATAATTTTGTGTATTTTTCTTTGTTGATGGTTTATTAAATGAATGTTTATTTGGAATTTCAAAATTTTTTTTGTTTATACTTCTGCCCCCCCTAACTCCAAGTCCTGGCTCCATCCCTGTTCATGTCTTTAATACTTAACTTGAACAACATGTTTTTTGAAGTACTAAACCTATCTTAGATCTACCTAATTACAAGTAAAGTGCATTTTGTCAAAGGATTAGCCAATTATAACAAAATATGACCTTAACATCATAGAAGAGAAAGTGGACAAGGTGGTTAATGGATTTCTAGAAGATGTCAAGGAGAATTTGATAGAAACCAATGGTTGGCCTAGTAATTTTTTTGCTTACAACATCTCCAGGGAAGCTCTTAATGCTTATGCAAGGATTTTGGCAAGGAAGTATCCCAAAATTGCAATCAACTCAGTCAATCCTGGGTATGTTAACACAAGTAGTAACCATAATATTGGAGTTTTGACTATTGGCTCTGATGCCTGAAGGTGGGCCCTCTGGCCTCTTCTTTGATACACCTGAAGTGACTACGTTTTGAACAACTAAGAGAGAGTGAGAGAGGGAACTATAATGACTCAAGACATAGGACAGGATCTATATTTTAATTTTTATAATTTATTAATTTTGTTATTTTTATGTAATTTTTATTATTTTAGGTTCAAGTATTTATTTCCTTATCTTTAGGTTCTTTTAATGTTATCAAATTAGGGTTTTGTAAGCTTTCTTAGCCACCTTAGGTTTTCTAGCCACCCTAGTTTTTTTTACTATTTAAACGCATTGTAACTTCCAAAGGCAATTCAATTTTCAGATTAATAAAAATATAGACTTTGTCTATTTTTTCTCTTTGGTGGATTCCAAAGCTCTATCACCTTGTGGATTTAATAGACCTTTTACTACCAAAAACTAACAATTTAATTTCTGTTTCATCAAAGAACTTTTGTCGTATACAAAATAAGATTATTATTGATCAAGAAGTTCATACTTGAATTATTTTGAAGATCCATATATTCCACCATTAAAGGAGGAATTGCATGTTGAAGAAAATATTTTTCTTAAAGAATATGTAGAAGTCAAAAAATAAAATATAGAGATTTCTAAGGAATTTCATGAAGGCCTTATTATAAAAGAAGATCCTGAAATCAAGATTGATGTGGAGGAGATTAATGAAGATCCTAGTATGCCTAAAGATCTTGAAGTCAAGATTGTAGCAACCATTAAGGAAGAAATTATAGAGGAAGTTGTCAACGATCTCAATGAAATCAAGTTAGATGATTTCAACGCTCAAGCTCCTACTATTTTGGTGGGAGATACCGAACAAAAGTTTATTGATTTTGTTGGGGTAGAAAGATTTGATTTGATCATTAACTCTTATTTGATGAATATTGTCAATTGCATAAAGATCAAGAGGCAAGAAGTTCAAGTTGCTCAATTGATGAGTTGCAAGTATGGAAAGAAGATAAAGGGGGCTCAAGTATTTCAAATATTTGTTTGCTTGGTATGGAAGATTTCAGATCTCAAAGATGAACTCGAGGATGAGTTTGTTTCAATTGGAAGGGTCTGATGTAGGATATAATCTATTATTTAAGTTTTATTATTTATTAATTTTGGTATATTTTTATGTAATTTTCATTATTTTAGGTTTATTTATTTCCTTATTTTTAGGTGTTTTTAATGTTGCCTAGTCAAATTAGGGTTTTTGTAAACTTTTCTAGTTGTCTTAAGTTTTCATTTTACTATTTAAACATGTTGTAGCCTCCAAAAGTAATTCACCTTTCATGTTAATAAATATACAAGCTTTGTCTTAATGTTTCTCTTTGTAGGATTCCAAAACTCTATTACCTTTGTTGGGGTCATATTTTCTATGTAATTGGCTAATCGTTTGACAAAATGTACTTTACTTGTAATTGGGTAAATCTAAGTTGGGTTTAATATATCAAGAAGTATGTTGTTCAAACATATCAAGTGGTATTATCAAAGACATGAAGTTTGATCCAAGAAACAAGTGAAGAAAAATTGTTTCATTAAACCTCGACACTAGCTGCTACCTAAGATTAATGAAGAAGCTCAACAAAACCTCGATCTATCGAGAATTACGATTTCAAAAATCTCAGATCTGAAATTCAGCCCATGATGACTTGAATAATTAGGGTTTCTCTCTCTACAACCCTAATAAAATATAAGGCTTATTTTAAAAGTCATCAAGTGTGGAAATAAAGACCTTGAACTTGTATACTCTGTGTGAAGCTACTGTGTTTGTATGCCTTAAGGTTTTGTAACCCAATGCTTCTTGATCTTCATTGTTTATGAAATGAAGAAATTTGTAGCCAACAACAATCAATCAAGTTGCTAGAGTTAGTCATGAACTAGGATTTGTGCATAGGAGCTAGTCACATATTATAGATTTTTACAGAGCAAAGAAATTTGCTACATGATCAAGTTCAATTGGGTATTGAAGCGAAAGTTCAGTTGTAAGTTGGTATTTTGGGTTAGGCCAGGGTAATGATATGATTCATCATATTTGTAACTGCTTTGATTATTGATTAGTGGATTTTTGGAAGTGGTGACCTTAAATTCACTCTGTGGGGTTTTTGCCTTACGAGAGGTTTTCCGTATTTGTCAACAAATCACTGAATAATTTATTTTTTGATGCATATTAGTTATTTGGTGATTTGTTAGTGCCTACAAAATTAGCATGCAATTTAACCTAATTAATCAACTTGGGTAATTGAATTAATTAATTAGGGTCCATCTATTTTCATCCAACATCCTTGTGGAAGCCCATACAAATATTGCAATTGCAATATCTTGAATTGCATGCATTTGTGTAATTTTTTTACTGTTTGCGGGATGTGTGTTAAGTTCCATATAAATTGTCTACTTGGGAGTTGGGATATATCATATATTAATGACTATAGGGAAGCGTTTCAATATGTGGCTAGTAACGAGAATTTGAATTTAGCAATCCTTTGAAGTTTGAACCAACTATAATGCAAGAAGCGGAATAAAAATGCAAGAAATTTGTACTAACTCTAGCCATCTCTTCAACTACAGTTTCATTAAGAATTTGAATTTAGCTACTCCTTTTAAGATTGAACCAACTGACTCAAGAAAATTTTCCTATCTACTAAAGGTTGCACTCAAGAAAGCCAATGCATGCTTTCACTAATTTTTGCACATTAATAGTACTGTTGAATTGTTCACCGCATAATGCTAAGAGTAAGAGATATCAGCCTACAATAACTAGTTAAATACTGGATAACTAATTTCATATACCTCTCAACATATACCATTCAATATCAATAAAAATTTTCTTTCTTCTAGTAAAAAGAATTTGGAAGGGATGTCTGGTGCATGTGTATTGTCCTGTTTGTCAAAAATTAGCCACACAATTGTTTAATGTACCAAAGGTGAATAAGGTCACGTATATGTGGTAAGGATGCAAATACAATAACTCAAGCCCTTAAGTGCTAGAAGGAAGATAGCAGCAACACCTGCTCTCTGCTGATAAAGAAAATCTTGAAAAAAAAAAAAAAAAAGGGTAGTAGAAGGATCCACTCCTAATTCCTAAAGGAGTATATGCGCTCCTGAGAAAGGTGATCTTAATGTAATATAATGGTTATTCAACCCCTTCACAAGCTTGAGAGTTCCTTACCAAAGACTCCACACCAAGATTAATAGCGTAAAATTCCAACCCAATCTTATATCTTTGTCACCAAAACTCTCATAGTAACTGCCTACAACCTCCCTGACAGAATTTTGTAAGTAACTTTTGTGCATATGTACTATAACATTTGATAGGCCAAGAATGAATTGCCCCCTTGTGATAAATTAACCAATTAATTAGCCAATTTAATTAACTAATTCTATTAACATGTAATAAATGTGGTAGTATAAACAAATCACCAATTAAACTAAATGCAACGGAAAATAAATTTGACACAGGTGATTTGTTTACGATGGGGAAAACCTTCAAGACAAAACCCTACTGGGTGAATCTAAAGTCACCACTCCCGAGAATCCACTATTATCACAACAAGTAGTTACAAGTAAATGAATCTCAGTACCTTATACCAACCTACAGTTGAACTCTTACTCTAATACCAAATTGGACTTGTTTAGTAGTGACAATCTCTCATTTTCAATGCATGGCTCCCAGTACATGACTAACTAATCGATGCACAGATCCAAGTACATGACTAATCACCAACTTGAGAAGGACACTGGCTGTAAAGTTCAGTTCATCAACACGATGAAGATCACGAAGCTCCTTGGTTATAGAACCCTGCGGCGTACATACGCAACAACTTCTTGAAGAGAAAGATGAACTAGGGCATATGTCTCCGGTCATAATATGCTTGTGAAAAAATTTTGTATTGAGTTGCATTAGCTATGACAACCCTTAAAATAATTCTTATATATGTTTAGGGTTGTAAGAAAAGAGAGCCTAAACAAATATACACAGATTAGTGTGAAATCAGATCTGAAGAACTGATTTTTGTAAATCTCGATAGATAGGTTATCTATCGAGTAGTTGTTGAGCATCGGGCTAAACAAGCCTTTTAAACCTCAATAGATGCTATCTGTCGAGATAGTTGTCGAGCTTTAAAATCCAGCACTTCTTCACTTGTTTCTTGGACAGATTTGCATGGCTTTAACACTTGGATTTGAACTCTTGTTTCTTGAAGTATTAAACGCATCTTAGATCTACCCAATTATAAGTAAAGTGCGCTTTGTCAAAGGATTAGTCAATTCTAAATGACATATGTTCTTAACATGATTCACATATGTCCTAACAACATTCAAACAAAACTTCATTAACTTGACCTAATACAATTAAGAAAACTCACTAACAAAACTTGAAGATAAGGGAGATGCACCCTTTTTTTTGTGACAGGAAGATACACTTTGGGAAACAAGTAGACATGACTAAAAGTAAGAAGAATTCAAAATTCCTTGTTTTGTGAATACACTCTACTAGCCTAAATATTCTATAGTAAAATGGCCATAACTCCAGCTAGAAAAACTCCAAATTACACTCCATTTGATGAGTTGCAAACCAATGTTTTAAAATTGAACCGTTTAAAGAATTAGAAAAAGAAAAAGTTCATGGTTTTTAAGGCCAAACTAAAGATTAAATTGTGATGATGTCATAAATAAATTAATAATCAATAAAAATGAAAACTATTAAATTTGTAAAAATTACTAAAAATATATCTAAAGCAATTTGAACAAATTTCAAATGAATTTTTAAAATAATAATGTATAAACAACCATTAAAAAATTATGTTTTATTATCTTTCAAATAAAAAGTATTTTAATCTTAAATAAAAAAATTTCAATATAAATTTATAAATAGTACATTCACATTATTCTTGAATCACTAATGAATGTAGCAAATAATTGTAGATTGAGAGATGGGTGATATAATAAAATGAAAAAATATTAATATGATTTTAAGAAAGAAAAAAAAAAGACTACTAATTCCTAAAAGTAAAATAAATATAATATGAAAATTGAAGACATAACAAAGGTAACTACCTTAGTAATTAGCATGCTTAGCATTTCTTTCAAAAGTCTGAGGGGTCTCGATTTTAAACTTTCTAATCTCCTTTATAAGTTTTCCTCATAAACGGAATCTCTTGAACCGACCTAACTGCGGTTAGATCATCAATTTATTGGTTCAACCAGCGATTAGAAAGCTTTTAGGCCATTATCTAAAATGGTTGGTTTTTGTAATTAAAATCCCAAATTGGAACTTGATTCACAGTTAACTCAATCAAACCAAGCGATTTGATCTGGTTTTGAAAACTATGTTGCAAACTACAAACATAGATATTTCCAAGGGTATATGGTTTCTACAAACATAGATATCATCACTTGATGCTTCCCATAGATATTTCCAATTTAGTGAGGAAAGTGATGATATAATGAGAGAGAAGAAAAAAATAAAATATATGCTTTTAATATTCCCAAGGGTATATGCTTTTAATTGCTTTCCTACCTTGGGAACCAAATACTCCCCCCGCCCCCCCAAAAAAAAGAAGTTATATTCGGTGCCAACTCTTTCTTTTTGTCATTTAGGTAATTGGCTGAGGCCTCTAATGGTAAGAAAATCCCTTAATTTTAGTTTAATAGTATTTTATTATACTTATATAATTATTTAAAATAAAATATATTTCATATCTGCTAATTCTTTATTGTGTGTAAAAATGGTGCATGCTTGGTTAAAAAATGAAAGATACTCATATACCATTTTCTTTCCTTCTAACTTAAAAAAGTATTATCATTTTTTCTCAAACATCTCTCTCCCAAAGTAGCTAGGATTTATTCTTCTCAAAATCACAAGGCTGAAAATAAGACTTTTTATTTTGATCCATACATGAACTAGGATTTATATGGGACTAACTTGGAGCAACCTTCCAAGCATGATTAATGAAAACTTATTTATTTCCAACTATATAACATTTAAACAAAAATTCAAAATTAAAACATTATGCTAGGCCAAACTAACAAAACTCATAACAAAGACTTGAAAATTGGGAAATACACATTGGAAAACAAATAAACACAACTAAAAGCAAGAGAATTAAAAATTTAACATTTCATGAAAGCATTATGCTAGCCCAAACTGCCTTTAGTAAAATGGCCATAACTCCCACCAAAAAAATTCCAAATTATATTCCATTTGAGGAGTTGCAAACCAATGGCTACAACTCTACTTAATATTTTTTTAATTGGACGTGAATTTTGAGAAATTTATAATTTTCTTCTTATATTTTTTTATGCTTGCATAATTTTCAAAAAAAAAAAAAATCAAAGATTAATAGCTACATTATCAATCAAATATCTAAATTTTAAGTCTTTTTAGTTTAGAATTATGCATGAAAAATAAGTTTGTGGATCAGAAATAAATAACATCCAATTGACATGAAATTTGACATGCTTGTTAAGAAAATTAAGAACATGCAATCTAGGCTCCATTTGTTTTGGCTTCAAACTGATTTCGGAAATGATTTTTTGGAAAAGTGGGTGTTTGGTTGGTTCGGAAAATTGGGTCAAATGGAAAATAACTTCCGTTGACTGTAAAATGCATCCTCTGATCCTATAAAATGATTTCCATTTTTATTTTACCTTTAAACCACTTCCGGAACTGAGACGCGCAAAGAGAGGAGCTCACAGACACGCAAAGGGAGAAAGAGAGAGAGAAAGAACAACTCATAGACACGCAAAGAGAGAAAGATCATGTCGTCGATCGCAATCTCGCCTTCGCGCCGATTGCGATCTCACGAAACACTACGCCGATCGTGATCTCGCAAAGCGTCAATCGCGATCTCGCGAAGCACTGCGTCGATTGCAATCTTGCCTTCGCGCCGATCACAATCGCAGCACCGCGCCGCGCGATCTCGCCTTTGCCTCCGTTGCGCGATCTCGCCCCTCATCGAACCCAGTCGCCTCTCTCTCTTCCTTCTTCTCTCAATTTGACCGGATTTGAAGATTTTTTTTTTTTTTTTTTTTTTTTTTTTTTTTTTTTTTCTGGGTTTTGTTTGCGTTTCTGTATTGAGGAATGAATGATATTATATATTTTTTTGGCAACCGAGAAAATGTGACTGGATTTGACCGGATTTGATGATTTTTTTTTCTAGGTTTTGTTTGTGTTTCTGTATTGAGGAATGAATGCTATTATATATTTGTTTGGCAACCGAGAAAATGTGAGCAACAAGTAGAAAATGTGTTTTCTATGGTATTCTCAAGAACACAACCAAACACCAAAAAATATTTTTTGAAACATTTTTTGAAATGCAATCAAACACATAAAAACATTTTCCTTTCCGGAAAATAGCATTTCCGAAAAATGGAATATTTTCCGGAAATGCTTTAACATGAACCAAATGGAGCCCTAGTAATTAAAATTTCAAAATATGTAGTCATATTAACTTTTTTTTTAATGGGAGTTGAGATAAAAACAAGTTTGTAGCCAAACTTTGTCCTTAATAATTAATTACAATAAAAATAAGAAATTAAATTTTATAAGGATGTGCTGTTAAACCCAATTTTCATACTCTTCAATCTCAATATGCCACATCATCTTATCACATATTGAAGAATAGGCACAATCACACCTAATTAATTCTAATACCCATTTGAAAATCCAACCCAACTAGAAATTTATTGAGATGTTATTAGGTGTGGTGGGATGTATTAAGTTTTAAGTAAAAAGTTAACATGACAATCTTTTATTAGATGGTTTAAACTTGGATTTTACACCCCTTCCTTACCAAATTCAAACTCTAAAAATAAAGGTACTAAATTTGTAAAAATTTAAAAATTTACTAAAAAAATATTAAAGCAATGTAAAAACTTTCAAATGAATTTTCACAATTGTTATAAAGCCAATAGAAAATAATAAACTATAAACAAGTATAAAGAAAATTTTGTTTAATAATCTTTCATATACAAGTATTTTAATCTAAAACAAAATTATTTTCAACATAAATTAAAAAATGGCTCAATCACATGTAAAACCATAATTCTTGAATCACTAAGAAATTTAGCAAATAATAAAAGATTGAGAGATAGATGATATAATAAAATGAAAAACTATTAATCTCTCCAAAGCAAAATAAACCTACTAAGAAAATCGAAGACACAACAAAGACAACTACCTAAGTGGTAAAAAGTAAACTTGTCATTAAAATTATTTTTTTATTCACTAATAATAATTTGTAACTTATAATTTGTTGTGAAAGTTTAGTAAAGTAAATATGAAATAGGCCGGGCTGTACAGAGCAATATTTAACTTCAAACGTTTAGCTTTGTTCTTATTCCTAATATGAATAGGACAATGATGCTTGTAATAAACGTAAACACCGTATTTGGAATTTTCAAGGATAAACCTCGGACGTCATGGCTTACGTAGAAAAGCAGCTCCATATAGAACAGTGACTAAAATTTATATTTCGAATTTTCATAAGAACTACCCTCTGACGTCACTGCCTACGTAGAAAAGCTAGCTATGACAAATAATATCAAACATTTATGCAACTATAAATACATACAAGCTCTTACCTTACCCTAATTACACCAAGAGCAAAATCATAAAACATTAATTTATTGTCAAGGGACATTGTGCGCATTAAACAGACTCTACGTACGTTCATAACAAATGGCAGACCCAACCAAGAATGCTGGGACAAAGAGGTAATTTGATCATCATACTTTCTGACCATCATACTTTTTTTATTTATTTTTTTGATGAACTTCTGACCATCATACTTGGAGTTTGTATTTTACATATATATCATGTGAAAGAGTTTAGACATGATATGTGAAAAAACTATAAACATTGTTGGATGTGAAACAAGCAAACCCCATAAATGTTTTCTAGTTAAACTTAAATGTAAGCATGAGATATAGATATATATATATATATATATATATATATATCCTTAGTGCTCACTTCTTTCATTGTTTTTGTATTTATTACGAACTTTTTCGTGTAGGATTGCACTTGTAACGGGCGCCAATAGAGGGATAGGATTTGAAATATCTAAACAACTAGCGTCAAACGGAGTCAAAGTGATATTAACTGCTAGAGATGTGAAGAGGGGCAATGAAGCTGTTGAAAATCTCAATGCCGCAGGATACTCTGATGTGATTTTTCATCAACTAGACTTGGAGGACTCTGCTAGCATTTCTACTTTGGTGGATTTCATCACAAACCAATTTGGGAAGCTTGACATATTGGTAAATGCAACGTATATAAAAAAATTAATCAAAATATTTATTAATTATATTATTGATGTGTCATCAAAACCCAATTTTTGTATTAAAATTGGTAATAATTTTACTATTTTCCCATTGTGGAATTATATGCTAAATTTTTAATACAATCATTATATCTTGATATTAAGAAAGAAACTAAAGTATCAATTGATGAGTCTCTATACGAAAGTGATTTATTTTGAGTTTTTGAATTGTAGATGAGAATAATCAAAATATGAATATCCAATGAGCTCATACTTCGAACAAAGATAAATATCTCTCTCTCTCTCTCTCTCTCTCTCTCTCTCTCTAGAATATTTTAATACAATACATTGTAAAATGTAAAATGAGATGTAGGATACATTGTAAACTAGTTATACAAAATAAATAAAATAGCTTTTTGGTGAGTTAAAATGCCTTTTTTTTTCATAACCGGATGTGAATATTATTAGAAAATGAGAATAATTCTCTTTTTCAACCTCTTCTTTCAACTTTACAGTATTAAAGAAAATTAGTCTTCTTCTTTCTTTGTTTTTGTTTTTGTTTTTGTTTAATTTTTTTGTTTTTCTCTTTTTCAATTGCCAAGTTAGATGAACATCTGTTGTCACTAGATTGGGTAAAAATTTAAAATACAAATGAAATCTTGTTCCTTTCCCCTATTTTGGTAGCTCTAACTTTGACATTACTTCCAAATCGCAGGTAAATAATGCTGGGGTTAATGGAGCCATAGTCAGCGAGGAATTGTGGAAACTTGATGTTACAGAAGTATGTCTTTCAATATTATATTATCTTTGCTTGTCTTTCAATACTATAGGTGCATGTTTTTATTATATCCTCTATCCTTACAAAATTTCAAGAAAATCAAAGATCAATAGTTATATCATCAATCAATATTTAAATTTCAAGTTTTTGTGGTCTAAAATTATGTATAAAAAATAAATTTATTTATCAAATAGTAAATAAAATCTAATTTGAACGAAATTTGACATACATGTTAAGAACATTAAAAAAAAAAATGTAATTCAACAATTAGATTTTCAAAATTCATATTCTATGTTTAAATTTCAAATTTTTGTGGTATAAAATTATATATAAAAAATAAGTTTATTGATTAAATAGTAAATAAAATCCAATTTGAACGAAATTTAACATGCATGTTAAAAATATAAAGAAAACACAATCCAACTATTAGATTTTCAAAATTCATATCCAATAAAAAGATGTATAAGAAGTTTAAAAGGTTTTTCTTCGAACTAGTTTGGAGAGAAACTTACTCTATATAATAGTCAATTTTTTTTTCTTTCATAGAGGCTACATTTCACAACCAAAATTTTATGTATCATATATACGAGTAAAGTGTGGCTTTTATTTTTTTGGGAGGGGGGAGGGGGTAGTATACGTGATACCATATCATATAAAATTTTGAATGCCTCAACATATGACAAACACCTTCATACATTTAATATTTAATTTGAACCATAAAAGAAATCATTTTCAAATGAAGATGATCCTCGAACCCTAAAAAAATAAAAATAATCTATTTTCTAGAAAACAAAATCTCAGAGAGAGAGAGAGAGAGAGAGAGAGAGAGGTTAAACTTTTTATACATGAGTGCAATATCATTTACCATCGCTTATGATAATACAGATTCTTCTAGGTGCAAATGCCAGACCTCTAAAGGAGCTTGTAAACCAGACTTATGAAACAGCAAAGAATTGTCTAAGAACAAACTATTATGGGATCAAGCAACTGAGCAAAGCACTTATTCCGCTTATTCAATTATCCAATTCAGGGAGAATAGTAAATGTCTCTTCCATCATTGGACAATTAAAGGTAAAAATTCGAAAACTCATCTTATTAAACCATTTATAAGCAGCTGCATTTGGTCAAGATCATTTTTGGTAAATGCAGAGCTCAAGTTTATTAAACTCATCTTATCTATGTGTGGCATGAATGTTTTGTGGCTGTGACGATTGTATAGACAATGCAATATCCATTTGGTGGTAGAAATTGCCAGGGCAGATTATCAAGAAATTGAAATTTTAATTTAGTGTTTTTATTTCAGTTTATTTCAAATGAGAATGCAAGGAAGGAACTAGAAGATATTGATGGCCTCATAGAAGAGAAAGTGGACAAGGTGGTAGATGGATTTCTAGAAGATGCCAAGGAGAATTTGATCGAAACCAATGGTTGGCCTGCTAATTTTTCTGCTTACATCGTCTCCAAGGCAGCTCTTAATGCTTATACTAGGATTTTGGCAAGGAAGTATCCCAAAATTGCAATCAACTCAGTCCATCCTGGGTATGTTAGCACAGACATTAACCATAATACTGGAGTTTTGACTACTGAAGAAGGTGCAAAAGGTCCTGTTATGTTGGCTCTGATGCCCGAAGGTGGGCCCTCTGGCCTCTTCTTTGATAAAACTGAAGAGTCTACGTTTTGAACAACAACATAATGTTTTTTGTTTTTGTTTTTTTTTTTTTTTTTTTTTTTTTTTTTTTTTTTTTTTTTTTTTGTGGTTAGAACGTAATATTTGTGCTTTCCAAGTCACCTATGTAATAACTAAGGACGATATAAAATGTGGGAATTATGATGGGACATGACAAGGAATATAAAAAACTAAATCACATGGTATTGCATCACTGGCTTATTCTTTGGGGGAATTGGTATATTTGTCAAAAGAAATACTTTCTCTGAGTCTATGTGTGTGTGAGAGAGAATAAAACTATGATCTTTATATCAGACGCTGTGGAAGGCCATTCAATTATTGCAGTTGTTTTATTTTTCTATAAATGATCTTTAAGTTTTTTTTCCATGTTAGATGTAATATCCTGAATTGCATGCATTTGTGTAATTTTTTATTGTAAACTGTAAAGACATATTGAGGGATGTGTGTTAAGTTCCATATCGATTGTCTACAAGATCGACTTGGGATATATAATTAATTGTTAGGGTTTTAGGTCCAATTGTCACAATATTAACAAATTCTTAACCAAATAATTAATTAGATTTAGATCTAAATTGAATAACATCACACAAACACGAATCATGTAAAACACCAAACTAATGATCCAAGAAAACCGATAAAACAAACTATTTCACAGTAAAAACCTATGAGGATTTAACCATCAAAATTCTCAAGGCAAAAAATCCACTGGAATTGGAGAGAAGTTTGTATGAAGTACTTACTAACGCCACCACACCTAGCTTTGAGATCCAATGACTCTTTTATTCTGATTTGTTGCACACGAATTCCTAGTTCATGACTCCAGGATCCATTCTCAAAGATTTTTCCAGTAACTGTAGTCAATTAGGTTTCATCAACTTCACTTGATCACTGAATCTTTGTATGCACTTAGGCTCCAGCTGATGCTTCAAGAGGACTTGGAAAATTTCAGTTCTGTGTACAAAACATTGCCCTCTTGGTTGTAATTGTATTTTAATTTTAAATATATGAAAATTGATACATGTTATTCAAGTCAAGTGTGACTTATTAATCAAATAGGTTAACGTTTCGTGTCAGGTCAACCTAATTAACAAATAGGTCATGTTAGGGTCAAGGATTCTTGACACATTTACTAAACAAATCAAGTTCGGATCAACCCATATAACCGAATACTCAAGGCTTGACATGACACGAACCCAACATATGAACACGAATTGCCACCCTTAGCTCTAGGACTTGTATTTATAATGTACTTGAGTTACACAAAACCCTAGATCTGACGACTAAGAAGAAATGCTGAAAAACCAATTTGCTCAAATCTCGATCAGTCGAGATGTGCAATTCGACCAGTCAAGTTAAGTGGATTTTGAACTGTTGAGTTGCAATCAAAATGCAGTTCTATAGGAATCTATTTTCTACAATCTTGAGTCTTCTAGTGCTTGATTCTTGATTTAATTAAATATTCAAATGATACCAACTAACAAGACAAACTAAGTTCTCAATCATGAACTATTAATTGTTCATGTTTAGCCAATCTAAAAATATGGGACTAACATTCAAGAAAATTTACCTATTTACTAATGAAGGTTGCGCTCAAGAAAGCCACCGCATGCTTTGACTAATTTTTGCATATTAAGTGTGCGTTTGGATATTATTTATTTTGCTAAAAACTGAAAACTGAAAACAATAAAAAATCATTTTTCGGTTACTATTCACTTTTAGAATTACCATTTATAAGCCTAAATTCACTGTTCATGTCCTATGAACAGTGCACCAGGCGCTGAAAAAAAAAAAAAAAAAAACTATCTGTGTGAAAACGCAGATACAATCCAAACAAAGCTTAACAGTACTCCCGAATTGTTCACTGTATAATGCAAAGAGTGAGAGGTACCATCCTACAATAACTAGCTAAATACTGGAGAACTAATTTCATATACCTCTCAACATATACCACTCAATATTAATATAAAATTTCTTTCTTCTAGTCAAAAGAATTTGTAAGAGATGTCTGGTGCATGTGTATTGTCCTGCTTGTCAAAAATTAGCCACACAATTGTGTTCAAATTTTCCGCCAACTCATACTCCCTTTTTTTTTTCTTGGGTAAACGATATATTTGATTTTTATCCTTTATACCTTGTGTTAATTTGGTCCCGGAGTTTCCAATTATGTCAATTTTGTCCCTAACCTTTTTTTTTTTTTTTTTTTTTTTTTTTTTTGTGACAGAGAAAAACACTTTGAAAAACTAGTAGACGCGACTAAATGCAAGAGAATTCAAAATTCATTGTTTTGTGAATGCATTCTACTAGCCTAAATAGCCTGTTGTAAAACAGTCATAACTCCCACTAGAAAAACTCCAAATTATACTCCATTTTATGAGTTGCAAACCAATGTTTTAAAATCCAACCGTTCAAAAAACTGGAAAAAGGCAGTAGTTCAATGTTTTTAAAGGCAAAAGAAAGGTCAAATCATGATGTTGTCATAAATTAATTAATAATTAATTAAAATAAAAGTGCTAAATTTGTAAAAATAACTAAAAATAAATATCTAAAGTAATTTGAACAACTTTCAAATAAATTCACATTTGTTTAAAAGCCGATTAATATAATAAACAACTATTAAAAAATTGGGTTTAGTTATCTTTCAAATAAAAAGTTTTTAATCTAAAATAAAACCATTTTCAATATAAATTTATAAATAGCACATCACATGTAAACATTATTCTTGAATCATTAATGAATTTAGCAAATAATTATAGATTGTGAGATGGGTGATACAATAAAATGAAATAGTAATATGATTTATTTAAAAAAAAAATGCCGATAAATACCTATGAGCAAAATAAAAATTATATGAAAATAGAAGATACATGTTGATTGCTTAAAATACACTATTATCTTAGTCTTGGTAGGCAATATCACATCAATTTCATGTTTAATTACACGAAAATATGTGAGTTTGAAATACTTCTAAAACATATACTCATTACGTGTATTTTTCTCTTGTAGGAGATTAAAACTATTCAGCTAATCATACAGAAATGCTGCCAAGAGAATACAAGGGTCAAGATCAATTGGAGCATGATTTTTGAAGCATTGAACAAGTAAAAAATGTGTGAGAATAAAAAAGGGAAAAAAATTTGTCCAAGCCAAAATTGGAAAAATCCTAATAAAGAAACTAGAGGTGGCAATTCGTGTTCACGTGTCATGTTCATGTCGTGTTGACTCGTGATTATTCGACTATATAGGTCAACCCTAACCTGACATGTTTATTAAACGAGTTAGGATTTCTCAATCCTAACACAACCCATTTATTAAACAGGTTAGTCGTGTCGATCTGTTTATCATATTTTATCCACACAAAAAAAAAAAGAGACTAATTTTAGTATTAGCCAACCAAATAAATATTTTTAATATAAAATTCAGAACTAACAAGTAACTGCATCACAAATAATCATTCAAAACTAAAGCATATCTCCATATAATAAATAATCAATCATAATATGTCAAAAAAAAAAAAAAACTACAACAACTAATAAGTTTATATACCTAGGGTTTGAAGGGTATATTGGTAAAATGTCATTTAATTAAATGGGTCAAACTAGTCAAATGGGTTTCATGTGATGGACACAAACCCTACCTATTTATTAAATGAGATAGTCGTGTCAACCCGAATTTGACTAAAACCTATTAAGCCTCAACCCATAACCTACTAATTTCATGTTGTGTCCAATTTTGCCACCCCTAAAAGAAACATCCTGCACTATTTCAATATTTTTGCCATAACTTCTTACACAAATTTCCAATTGACCTGATTCTTGCGGCCACGAAAAGAAGACTTAAAGATCTACAACTTTGTAGTTTACCACAAATTCCAAAATGATAGGCCAAGAATGTATTGACCTCTTGTGATAAATTAATCAATTGATTTAGCCAAGTTAATTAATTAATTCAATTAACATGCAAAACGCCTGGTAGAATAAACAAATCACCAATTAACTAAATGCAGTAGAAATTAAATTGATATGGTGATTTGTTTACGAATGGGGAAAACCTACACGACAAAAACCCCACCGGGTGATTTTATGGTCACCACTCCCGAGAATTCACTATTATCACAACAAGGATTTACAAGTAAAGGAATCCTAGTACTTTATACCAACCTACAGTTGAACCCTTGCCCCAATATTTAATTGGACTTGTTCTGTAGTGACAATCTCTCATTTTGAATGCACGGCTCTCAGTTTATGACTAACCAATATATGCACAAATCCAAGTACGCGACTTAATCACCAATTTGAGAAAGATTTTGGCTGCAAAGTTCTTCAGTTCATCACACGATGAAGATCACGAAACTCCTTGGTTACAAAACTCTACGGTGTACAAACACAGCAACTTCTTCAAAAGAAAGATGAACTAGGGCAAATTCTGTCTCCGGTCACAATTTGCATGAATACAACTTTGCTTCACACTAGCGCAACCTTTGACGTCTCTTAAAATAACCCTTATTTATGTTTAGGGTTGTGAGAAAAGAAAGCCTAAACATGTACCCACAAATTAGATGAAAATCAGGACTGGAAATCTGTTTTTCATAAATCTCAATAGATAGATTATCTATTTAGCTAGCTGTCAAGCATTGGGCTTCAGCAGTTTTTAAACCTCAATAGATACTAGCTATCAAGCTAGCTGTCAAGATTTAAAATCCAACACTTCTTCACTTGTTTATTGGATAGACTTGCATGACTTTAACACTTAAACTTGAAACTTTGTTCCTTGAAGTATTAAACACATCCTAGATCTACTAAATTACAAGTAAAGTTCGTTTTGTCAAAGGATTAGTTAATTCTATATTGACATATGTTCCTAACATGATTCACATATGTCATAACAATCTTCCTCTTTAGCAATCCGTGACAAAACCACAACAAACAAATAAACATATGAGAGAAGCCATAAATCACTCAACTCATACTCACTTGTTGAATTACAATAAAATCTATCCTAACACAAACTCTTGGAAAACTTTGCAAAAAGAGAGTTTATGGCAAGAAGAGTTTTGACAATCTGTATTTCTAAAACACTTTAAACAAAACTCATCAAGGCATCTCAGTGTGAAACAGAAATATAAGATTGTATACATTAAATAAGAAAAATGTGTATAAAGAGAGAAAATAAACAACACATGGAAAGATACGTGAAATGTGATAACAACATCATCAAATATATATCAAAGATAAGTACAATGTTTGCTATCACTAAATGGTCACAAGACCAATGTACAAGAGATAATGTATCTAAAATAGAAAGAAAAGAAAAGATACAAAAATCCTCACTACATCCCTCATTAAAAAAACTCCTATACTAACCCTTTCCCTATGAGTATGACTACTCTCATATCAAAACTACTCCCCCTTTTTGTCACGAGTGACAAAGGGAAAGTACATCAAACAGACATTTCATCATCACTGGGGCTAGCACCATCATCCTCATCAGCACTGCTAGAGACCTCATCACTCTCATCCTTAGAAGCTGATGGAGATGGAGAAGAAGCAACAGTGAAATCACCCATAATAGCCTGTCGTCATACAATATGACCGATGCGGGTGTTCACCTGACACAACTCATCACTGAGATTGTCAAGGCGAGCATCCATGCGCACAAGTTGTGCCATGATGGCATCAAGTGTCACTCCACCCGTCGAGGAAGAAGGATTGAAGGTGGAAGAAGCTGAAGAAGGCAAAGGAGATGCCGTTTCGGTCTATGTCCGCCTTGGGCAAAGCTGAACTTTACTCTGTCTAATAGTAGTGGCGTCAATGGCACCCATAACAGAGAAGTAATCAGACACGGGACAAGAGACAAAAGAACAGCGAATGATCCTTGTGATAGTCAAAGGAAAAATAAGCTTATCACGGGTCGCCGTATCCTTATAGACATCTATAAGGGATAGGATGAAGTGAGAAGGGAAGTCAATGAAAATCTCCTCTAAGAGAGACAATAAAAATCGAGCACAAGGCTCCGTGATATTGTTATAGTGAGACAAGGGATGAAGAATGAATGTCATCACCATGTTAAAGAATCTCGGACCTATTGCAAAGCCCGAGCAAGGGGTGTTTTGATGGTCACCCCAAGAAGAAGGTGTCTTACAGAAGAAAGACATGAGTTCATCCTTGGACATAGTCCTCAGATGATTGCAACCAGGGTAGTCAAGATGCGCTACCCTAGGAATGTGCAGTAGCTCGGATATAAGATCCGAAGTAACTACAATGCGTATACCCCGAACGCGAGTGACAAACTGGGGTATAGAGTAATCAAATCTGCACATTCTTTAGTAAAATTCCTGTATAATCACGGAAGGGCACGTGACTGAGATGCCATACAATGACTCTCAACCCTTACTGTAGATGACAGTGGGAAGGTAAATATCGAAAAAGTCCGATAGGATGACTTGGCGTTCCGAATGAATGCCTGGAGTAGAAAAATTTTTCGAGAAGTCCTTACAAGCCTTCTCTTCACAGAATCGAACGTGAGAAGGAGTGGGGTTAGAGGAAGAGGATGGCCCAAAACGAAAAGGGTTCTGGGATGGAGTGGGTTTTCATTTAGGTGGCATGAAGCAACTAACCAAAAGAAAGAGAGAGGGAGAAAAAGAGACACGCTGAAAAGCACCAAACACATCAATATATTGGAATATAAAGAAATGAAGGTACATATGCATGAAAATGCATGAACATGTGACATGCAAACAAAAAAATTCATAGGCTCAACCCAATCTAAACCTAATAGCACACAAAAATTCAACATATATAGCACACATCTATAATGCATGAAAATATAGTTAAAATTTTCAGGAAATGCAATGCATGATGATTTTAAATCATTGAAACAAAAACCCATCCCAAAACTTTAACAAAAACTCAAAGGTTTTAAAAATAAATCTCAAATAATTTTAAAAACCCCCAAAAGTTAGGTCAAAGATCATGAAATGCATGATAAAGAGGGAGAAAGCATTATACCAGATGAAGAACACAGATCTTGAGACCGAAAATGAAGTGAGGAAGATGAAAAGATTGAGTTTTGGGTGTTTAGGAGAATGAGAGATAATTTTCTGTCAAGAGAGATCGGGGAGAAATGGCACAGAAATCGCATGGATCCTATTTATAGGAAATCTTAGTTTCTCAATGGATCGAGAAGTATTGAGAGGTATCGAGAATTAAAAACACGTGTTTTATCTGTCGAAGAGCTGTCCAGAATCTGTCGAGAGGTGTCCACAACTAAAGGATCTCGATGGATTAAGGTAGCTATTGAGCATCTAGAAGGTTTCTCGATGGATTGAAGTAGCTATCGAGAAGCTGTCAAGAATGTGATAAAAAGCAGCTAAAGGGTCTCGATAGATGGCCTAGCTGTTGAGAGGTATCGAAAAGCTATCGAGATTGCTTAAAAACAGTTTTTCAAGAAGAGAAAAAAACACAAATATAAATGCAATTACACATGCTAAACAACCAAAGATCCAAGCAACATTTTAAGCTCTCAAAATCATCTCTCAACAAGAAAAATGTCAAGCACATAGATCCAAAACACACACACACACAACAAGTCTAACCAATTTTATATTTCAAAAACAAGTTAAGATAGTTTAGTGAGCATACATTAACACATGTATTCCTTGTGATGGATAAATCACATTGTACCTACACATTGTGTGTGAAAAACATTACAAGATTGCATTAATGTCTATATGCTATGAAGATTTTAGATATGAGAAAATCACTTTAACTCACACACAATCATAACTGTTTGATGGGAACTATCACCTTCAAGGTACATCCTATAACTCTCACATTACCTAGAATACACGCTTGTAATCATGTATAAATCATTTTGATTCTTTTTGCTTTTTGTTGTTCTTTGCATTCATTTTCTTTTAAGCAAACCATGCATAAGCATATAAGAGATAAAAAAAGAAATACCCAATGATGTTAAGCATTTGACATTCCACGTTTGCTATGTCGAAGCATACAAATGTCATTTCATGATTGACGTGCAACAGTGGTGAGATAGTTATTTATGCCTTTCTCTTAGGATTTTCTAGTCCTTCCCGTCAAAAAGAGTGATACGAGTGTTAAGTACAAGAGATTACTTAATCTTACTCATCAAAAACACGAGCCACAAAGCTCACTTGCTTAGTTGTGCATAGAGATGCGCATCTAAGCTACAAATGACACAAAGTTTAGAAAACTTTGTTTCAATGGCTATCCAAGGTACACAAGTACCAATGAACACAAACACACACTGTTTTTGTATTTTTCTGATTTTTCAATTTTTTTGTTTTATTTTATATGAAAAACAAAATATAGCAAAAATCGAAAAATGAACAAACAAAAACATGTTAAACAAATCAATGCATAAAACTAGACTGACTCAAAACACTAAAGCAAAACACACAAGTAATGCAAAAACAAAAACAAGAAGGGGAGAGAGAGAAAAGGTGACAAAATCACTTGGAGCCTTTTCCTTCCATACCTTGGAGGAACCTTTCCATTTAACAAACCCTTGATCCGATGGTGAGGGGGAAGAATTGAAACTATTCAAGTTTGAAAGAAACATGAGGGCTTTAAGAAGATCTCCAAGAGGAGAAAAAGAGGATGGATGTTGATTCTGGTTTCCCAATGAGATCATGCTGTTGCTCTGTTAAGTGGCTAACTACTTATAGCTATTAGGTCAAGTATGTCCAGTTGTTCCACAGTGATGACAAAAATGCTGCTTTTTCTGTTTGGGCTTTTAAGTATTTCTCTTCTTAGGCCTAGGGTTCTTGAGCTTTTTCTTATCAAGCTTAGGAGGTGCTCCTAGGATAGATTTACCCTTGTCTATGTTCTCACTAGCGAATTCATTTTTAACATCATTGTTCTTAGTTTCAATATTATTAGTAGGAGGAACAAAAACGGTAGTACTAGAAGTAGCAATACTAGGAGAAGAGAAATCATACCCTAAACCAGTTCGACCAGAAGCAAATTTCTGAAGACTGAACAGCTCATCGAGCTTTGCACTTGAAGTCCTTTCCAATTGGGCTCTGACTTGGAACAGTTTTGCCTCAAGCTTCTTGGTATTCTCAGCCAATAAATTATTCTAAAATCTCAGTACTCCAATGGTTTGATTTGCTTCATCAAACTTTGTGGAAATTTCTTCTCGTTCTAGCTCCACTTCACTAAGCTTCTTGGTGGTGAACCTATACAACTTCTCATGCTTTTCTGAGACCTTGTATAACTTTGCATAGGCTGTGTGGATGTCATCTTGCTCGTCCATCTTTTCAAACTTAGACTCTAATAATTCCTCTTCTTCATCCACATCTTTAACAATCCCTTTAATAGGATTTACAGTGGCAGCGAAGGCATTTAGGATTCCATCATCCTCATTGTCAGAATCATCTTCAAGCTTAGTGTCGCTCAAGGTAGCAGCAAGTGCCTTGCTTTTCCCAATGGTCTTGAGATATGTAGGGCACTCTTGTTTCATGTGTCTAAAACCTTGACACCCAAAGCATTTTGGTCCTAAGGGAATAATGTACTAACCACCATCCCTAGCATCCTTCTTCCCTTTGTCTTGGCTTTTGAATTGTGAAGAACTGGATTGCTTTCAAGCCTTGTCAAATCCTTTTGTGTTGGCATTCTTTATAAACTTCTTGAACTGCCTCGTGATATAGGATTTCATCTTAGAATCTTCATCATCTGAAGACTCATCAGTGTCACTGCTCTTGGCCTTCAATGCCATACTCTTACTTTTGCTTGATTTATCGATCCTTGTCAAACCCAACTTATAGGTCTATAGATTGCCAACCAACTCTGTCAAAGAAATTTTGTCAATATCCTTTGATTTTTCAATCGCGATGATCTTGGTATGAAATCTCTCAGGTAGAGATCTAAGCACCTCTCTCATAATCTTAGGTTCAGGAATGGTTTCCCTAAGATTAAAGGTTGAGTTCACTATGTCCTTGAGCTTGGCATAGAACTCATTGAATGACTCATCCTCCTCCATCTTAATCTCTTCAAAGCTCGTAGTAAGCCTCTAAAATTTTCAATCCTTGATAGCCTTGGTTCCTTCATAGGTTTTCTGGAGAATAGTCTATACTTCCTTAGCGGTTTCAGTAAAGGATATCTTCTTGAACTCCTCATTCGTGACTGCACTAAATAGAACATTCAATACCCTGCTGTTGAAATTTGCCACCATGATCTTAGCGTCATCCCAGTCGGCCAGTGCTTCGGTAGGCTTGGTCCAGCCTATCTCTATAGCTTGCCACACCTTTTCATCTAATGACTGCAAGAAAACCCTCATGCATACTTTCTAATATGCATAGTTAGTGCCATCAAATAAAGGAAGTATAATAAGAGACTGTTCTCTATCCATGACAACATGGGTCAATGGATCACATAGCAAAGATTAAAACCTAATCAGAGTGTGCCTGCTCTGATACCACTTGATAGGCCAAGAATGTATTGACCCTTTATGATAAATTAACCAATTGATTTAGCCAAGTTAATTAATTAATTCAATTAACATGCAAAATGTGTGGCAGCACAAACAAATCACCAATTAAGTCAATGCAGCGGAAATTAAATTGACACGGTCATTTGTTTATGTAAGGTTGAATTTAATCAACCATTTTGTTGGCTTTATTCCGTGCCAATTTGCTTGTAATTTAGCATTTAGAAACCTTGTATTTAGGTGGGATTCATGTAAGGGTAGTGTGCTCAAGAGTGTGAAGAAAAGCTCAAGAGTGTGCATTTAGTAGGGCCTCGCGATTGGATCTCGCGACTGGCAAGTCGCCAAAGGAGGTACACGTGTGAAGCATGCAGGGGAGCTGAAGAGTCACGCCAACTGGAGCATTACAGGACAAAATTTCCAATCTAGCCAGACAGTTAGCTTGCTGCTTAAACTCGTGACTCAGTCAAGTTACGAGGCCAAGCCGCTAAACCACCTTGTTTGTTACAAACGTGACCTTTCGCATTCCAAACACACACCAGTATAAATACCCTTTATACCCACGTATTGTAGAGAGCTTCCAGAGAATATTTTGAGAGAAAAACCCTAGAGAAAAACAAGATTGATTCATCCACAGTCTTTACACCTTGATTCTCCAAATTCCTCTACTCCCACCCTCTCCATTGTTACATCCTTGAGAGGTACACTTAGCCAAATCCTTTTCTCACTATACCCTTATCTGTGAGAAGGTTTTTTGTTACTTGGGAAGCAATTAGGAATGGACCAATTGATATTGGTTGATACTACGGATTATAGCGGAATTCGGTACGCTAGAGAAGGCAAAGGTTTGGCGTAACCTCGTTAGAGCAAAAAGATTGGAGGGCTTAGGTACACTGGGTAGATTAGGCTTGGAGGGTCTTCTGTTGTTCATGTATCCCAATTTTATTCTCTAGTGGATTATTGACCACTTGAAGGGCAGCGGAGAGGTTTTACACCAAGGACTTCGGTTTCTTCTTCAATAACACATCGCTGTGTTGTCTTTGTGTTTGCATCTCTTTTCCCTTAATCTTTGTCTTTTAATTACTGCTATGGTTGTGATTAATTATGATATAAATTGTGTTAGGTTCTAAAGACTTAGGAATTAATGTATTTAGAACTCTAATGTATAATGTTGGCAAACCATGATCAAAATAAGTATTAGTCTTGTTTAGACTTGCTCAAAGTGTGTGCGTTGTATGTAAAGTTGGAATCGAGTGGCTGCAGAAGTATTAATGACTTTTGGCCTGGCTCGATCGATCGAAGAACAGGCTCAATCGATCGAATCTCGGGCAGAATGTCTTTTCTGCAGAATTTCAACTCAGCCCTAGCTCATTTAAAACGTTTAGGATTTTATGTTTTTACCCCAAGTATATAAGGCAAACCATAGCCACGTTTTAGAGGTTGCTCATGTTGCGGTTTGTGTAAATCTCTTGTGAGATCTGTGAGGAGCTTTCCTTTACACAAGCTTAGGATTATCAAGAGGAAATTCGTTCAATAACTTGATGATCATTCACTTGCTGCACTAAAGAACTTAAAGAAACACAAACGGGTGTGCTTGTACTTGCTAGAGAATCCAAAAAAGAAGGAGTCCGTGGTCTCAGAGCTTGCACGTGGTCGTGTCAGTAAGTTTCTACTGATGGGTAGCAATAGGATGTTAGTGGTTTAAGTCCTATTGTAAAACTTCGATTCTTTTATAGTGGATTCAGGTTTACCTTGAGGATAACTAGGTTAAATCCTCCCCAGGTTTTTACTATGTGGTTTCCTAGGTCATCATATCATTGTGTTATTTATATTTCCGCTACTTTACATGATATGATATATTTGGGTTAATCTAAATTTGTTAATTTGACTAAGTTAAGCACTTGGCTAATTACATAGGTTAATCTAGTTGTGTTTTAAGGGATCTAAAAACAAACAGATTGTTTTAGCTTATTTTCATATTCCGCACATACATTGTTTGATAATAAGCTTGAATTGGTAATTTGTAATTTGGGGGTCTAAATGTTTATTAGTGTTTTACACGCTATTTAAACATTCAATTTACAAATGGGGAAAACCTATATGGAAAAAACTCCACTAGGTGATTTTAAGGTCACTACTCCCGAGAATTCACTATTATTACAACAAGCGATTACAAGTAAAGGAATCTCAGTACCTTATACTAACTTACAGTTGAACCCTTACCCCAATACCCAATTGGACTTGTTCTATAGTTACCATTTCTCATTTTTCAATGCACGACTCCCAGTAGGTGACTAACCAATAGATGTACGGATCCAAGTACACGACTTAATTACCAATTTGTGAAAGATGTTGGCTGCAAAGTTCTTCAATTCATCACATAATGAAGATCATGAAGCTCCTTAATTACAAAACCCTATGGTGTACAAACACAGCAGCTTCTTCAGGAGAAAGATGAACTAGGGCAAATTTTGTCTCTTGTCACAATTTGCATGAACATAACTTTGCTTCACACTCACGCAACCTTTGACGGCCCTTAAAATAATCCTTATATATGTTTAGAGTTGTGAGAAAAGAAGCTTAAACATGTACCCATGGTATTTTTCATAATTCTTGATAGATAGCTTATCTATCGAGCTAGCTGTCAAGCATCGGGTTTCAACAGCTTTTAAACCTCAATAGAAACTAGCTGTCAAGATTTAAAATCCAGCACTTCACTTGTTTCTTGGACAGACTTGCATGACTTTAATACTTGAACTTGAAACATTATTCCTTGAAGTATTAAACACATCCTAGATCTACCCAATTACAAGTAAAGTGCATTTTGTCAAAGTATTAGCCAATTCTATATTGACATATGTTCCTAACATGATTCACATATGTCCTAACACAGAAAAATTGTTTTGAAGGTCAAAAGTGGGCTGGAAGCTGACGGTGGTTAATATTCTAAAAATCAATGGATTCCCATCCTAAATTTGAGGGATTTTCTCTTTTTCTTTTGGAGGGGGTTGAGGTTATAGTAGAGGAAAAATCCTATAACGTTTTTCATCTTTTGTTTTATTTTTTTTAGACATTTAGCATTGTTTTTATGGATTTATTTTGCATAACTATGTGTGGCTAGATCAGTAAATCTCTAGCTCGAGTTAGAGGTGAAACCTAATATTTTTATCATGTGTTCTTGGGATTATGTACGTGCTTTCTGTGGATTGATGATTGAATTTTGAGATTGATTTACTATTTGGAATCATTGCATGTTGATATGTTTTTAAGATTTAATATAATTTTTATTTACATCAAGTACTTGAACTCCTTGATTCATTATGATTTGAGAATATATTGAATGCTTAATCTCCCCTGCAACATGTCAATCGAATGTTTTGCTCAATCACTCATATTCAATCTACTTTATACTTTGTTTGAGTACTTTATTGTTTTATCTTCTGATTAGGCGAGTTGGCTCTCTACCCTAATTAAGTTAAAAATAATCCAAGTTCATGTGATAAAATATTAGGTGGATCCTTGAATCCCTAGTGTTTTCTCTCCATTAATTTCTCTTAGATTTATTTTGCTATTTGCAATTATAGTTTCAATATTATCTTGCTCCATCATTGGGTGGAAAAACAAACAAACAACTATTTTTATTTACTACTTAGTAATAGAGGTTTTTATATTAGTGCCAATAATTCCTGTGAATCGACCTCAAACTCACCGAGATATTATTACTTGTGAAAAAAATGCACTTGAGTTTGCTTTATTTTAATCACAACAATACAACAGAGGCAGCTACCTTAGTGGTTAACATACTTGGCATTTCTTTCAAAAGGGTAAGGGATCTTGATTTCAAACCTTCGCATTTCCTTTGTAAAGTTTTCCTCAGAAATGGCATATCTTGAGTGGACCAAACTGCTACTGGTTCAACAATTTGTTGGTTCAACCAGCGATTTGAAAGGTTCTAGGCCGTTAAATAAAATGGTTGGTTTTCGTAACTAAAATCCCTGACTTTTCTCATAAGTGGCATCTCTTGAACGAACCGAACCATGATTGGTTCAGCAATTTTCCGGTTCAACTAAAGATTCAAAAGTTTCTAGGCCATTATTTAAAACGGTTAATTTCCAAACTAAACTCTGATTCATAGCTAACTCGGTCAAACCAAGCAATCTGATCTGGTTTTGAAAACCATATTGCAAAATGCAAACATAGATCTTTCCAATGGTATATGATTTTCTAACTAATAATTCTAGAAATAATTTCGAAATTGACCCAGCAAAGTTGATTTTAACTTCTTTGCAAGACATAAGAAGAACTACATGGAGGGGTTGTTAGATGCAAACGGGGTATGGCAAGATGACGAAAACAAAATGGAGGAGATCGTAGTGGACTATTATAGCAGCTTGTTTACATCAAGCAACCGGACAGAGTTTGATGAGATTCTGAATGCAGTGCAGCCGAAGGTATCAACCTGAATGAACCAAGATCTAATCCTAAGCTTCAATGAGAGTGAAGTCAGATTGGCTTTGAAGCAAATGTACCCGTTGAAGGCACCTGGTCTGGATGGCATGCCTCCTCTATTTTTTCAACATTTTTGGAGCATTAGTGTAGTAGTGGTCACCAAAACGGTACTGGATTTCCTCAACCATGGTATTTCTCCTCCTAATTTTAATGAGAGTCATATTGTGCTTATTCCAAAAGTAAAAGAGCCTAAAAGAATAATAGAATATAGGCTTATCAGTCTATGTAATGTAGTCTATAAGATTACTTCCAAAGCTATAGAAAATAGGATTACAAAGGTTCTACCATCTATTATTAGCGAAACCCAAAATGCATTTGTGCATGGTAGGTTAATCACTAATAATGTACTAATTGCTTTTGAGACTATACACCATATTAGTCAGAAAAAAAGGTGGAAAAGTGGGAGAAATGGCTCTTAAACTTTATATGAGTAAGGCTTACGATAGGGTGAAATGGATGTGTCTGGAGAGAATCATGGAAAAATTGGGCTTTGCAGAGAGGTGGATATGGTTGATTATGCAGTGTGTGTCTTTTGTAACTTATGCCATAAAGATAAATGGGGTTTCTAAAGGGAATATTATTCCATCAAGGGGGATCTGTCAAGGTGACCCTTTATCTCCTGACCTCTTTTCTTTTATGTGCAGAAGGCTTATCAACTCTAGTCAAAGCAACGATCATCAATGGTTAGATGAAGGGACTAGCTATATGTCGTAGTGGTCCAAAGCTATCTCACTTATTTTTTGCAGATGACAGCCTAATTTTTTGCAAAGCATCCATAGAAGAATGCGATACACTACAACGAATCTTGGAAGTATATGAGAACACTTCAGGTCAATAGCTGAATCGGGCAAAGACATCCTTGTTTTGTAGCAAGAACACATCCAAGGAGATCCAAGAGGAGATAAAAGGAAGATTTGGTGCCCAAGTGATCAAACAACATGTAAAATATCTTGGTCTGCCCTCACTTGTGGGGCGTAATAAAAGGAATACTTTCAATGATATTAAGGAGAAGCTTGGTAAAAAGTTGGCAGGGTGGAAAGATAAAATGTTGTCCAAAGCCGGAAAGGAAATTCTGTTTAAAGCAGTGGCTCAAGCTATACCGACATACACCATGAGTTGCTTCAAACTACCAGATTCTCTTTGTGAAGAGCTAACAATCATGGTCAAAAACTTTTGGTGGGATCAAAAGAAAGAAGAAAAGAAAACTGCCTGCCTTAGTTAGGAGAAAATGTGTGAGCCAAAATCATGTGGAGGTATGGAGGCTTCAAATGGGCCAAAATTCATTGGCGTATAGGGTTCTTAAAGCCAAATATTTTCCAAAAATTGATTTTGTGAATGCTTCACTTGGAAACAACCCTTCCTTTACTTGGCGTAGTGTCATGGCAGACCAACATTTGGTTAGAAAGGGTCTTAAATGAAGGGTTGGCAATGGAGAAAGTATCAGAGTATGGGGCGATAAATGGCTGCCAACATCCTCCACATACACAGCAATTTCTCCAAGGTTATTTTCGCAAGCGAACACAAGAGTGAGCGAGCTAATCGAAGCATCCACCACTAGTTGGAAGACCTCCATTGTTGATGCTCTGTTTTTATCCCATGAAGTAGAGACAATAAAAAGCATTCCATTAAGCTCTCGCCTACCAGCTAACAAGTTAGTATGGACCAAGACATCGAATGGTTTGTTCTCTGTGAGCAGCTATTACAAGTTGGTAGTGAAAGCATCCCAACACGAGAATTGGGGTGAGGGTTTGTAGAGTAACCACATTCGTCGATTCTAGAGGAAGCTTTGGCCTTTACCGATTCCACACAAAATTCATCATTTTGGGTGGCGAGCTTGTCGTGAAGTCTTACCAACGAAAGTGAACTTGAAGAAATGGCAGATTGTACAAGACAATACATGCGATAGCTGTAAAATGGAGTCGGAATCTGCAGGGCACATTCTATGGAGCTGTTCGATAGCTCAGGAAGTTTGGGGTCACTCTAAAATGGCGAGAAGCTAGAACATGGAAGGATGCCGTACATTCCAGGACCTGATGTGGATTCTAATGATGGTCGATGGAGTAGACGATGAACAAGTAGTGAAGGTTGTGACAATTACTTGGGCATTGTGACATAATCGTAACGTGGTGAGACATGGTGGGGAGAATAAGAATGGGAAGTCTCTGGTGCAGTATGTCAAACGTAACCTTTTTTTCATATCAATTCTATAAAACAGAGTACAAGATATAAAGATACAAGAAAATATTTTAGGAAGCTAATCTTCGTCTATACAATATTTACGGCTACAATCATGTTTGACCCTTGAGTGAAGGGATTCCTAAATCTAAGATTTCCATAACTGGCTAATTGTGGGACTCACGCCAACACAGTAGGCCCTTAACTATATTATGGAGCACAATGAAGCAATAGCTAATATTAGGGAGTCAACACAGGTGGCTGAGCTAGCTGTTCCTTGGCGTCCTCCTCAAGCAACTTGGTATAAAGTTAACGTCGACGGTGCAATATTCCCAGCACAGAAAGCAGTAGGGATCAATGTGCTCATTAGAGACGATAAGGGAAGGGTCGAAACAACGCTATGTAAGAAGATTATGGCACCAATGGGGGCTGTTGAGGCGAAGGTAAAAGCTTTTGAAGCTGGGTTGCTGCTTGCTAAAGACACTAGCGTCAAAGACTTGGTTGTAGAGGGTGATTTTGTGATGGTTCTCAATGCTCTCAGTGGAAAGTCTACACCCCCATCATCGGTAGAAGCAGTGGTATTGGGAATGCAGGAAATGGCCAAGGATTTTAGGCAGATCGTGTTCTCCCATGTTAGAAGACATGGCAATAAACCTGCACATTTACTAGCTAAACATGCATCTGGCATTAGCAACTATCTTGTATGGAGTAAAGAGTATCCTTGCTTTATCGAGGAAGCTTTAACCCATGATGTAATCTCTATTTCTCATATGTAATAAAATGTCGGTTTTCACAACAACAAAAAAAAGAAAAAAGAAAAGAAAAGGGTAATGTGCTTGAATTATCAAGGATCAATGTGATTAATACTCAAAAGTCAGAACGAGTAGTGCAACCAACAAGTGGTGACTGGCATTGGCGAGAGAGAGACAATGAGTGTTTTGTCCTTTTGTCCAAGACATCAATAAGATAGTGTCAAAGCTTACACAAACATAACAAACCCCTTATTTAGTAAGGAAATGGGAGAGAAGAAATTCTTGATAATAAATCCCACATTCTATGCCTTTTGCTTTCAATTACTTTTCTACTTGGGAACAAAATACATCAAAAAAAAAAGTTGACCTTCCAAGCCAATTTTTCTTTTGGTCATTTAGGAAATTGCACAAGGCCCCGAATTGCAAGAAAATCGGTTAATTTTAGTTTGATAGTTTTAAATTATAGTTATATAATTATTTAAAATAAAATATATTTCATATCCGTTGACTCTTTGTTTTGTGTGAAAATTGTCAATGTTTGGCTAGAAAATGGAAGATACTTCATATACACTTTTATCTCTGTATAACTTAAAAAAGTATTTCCATCTTTTCTCAAACATCTCTCTCTCTCTCTCTCTCTCTCAAACAAAGAAGGAGGTATTCATTGGCATTGGGGGGCAATGGCCCCTCCAATTTTTTTTTTTTTTAAATACTACTATATATAGGTACTAATTTTAGTGATTTGGTTCAATAAAATTACACTTGGCCCCCTTTTTAACAGTATCATTAATTCTTTTAATGGCCATAAAAAATTTATTGATCTAAAAATTAAAACAAAATTAACAAACTCAAAAAATCAGCACAACAACAAAAATTATGCAAAACTAAAAAAATTTAAACACAATCAACAAATTTTACCTAAAAAAGAAAAAACCCAGTCCTTTAAAAAATTTTAAACAAAATTATTTTGCCATTACCCAACAACAGATGCACGCATCAAAGACATACACACAAAAAATCCTAAGTGACTAAGTAGCTGAACTGAGAGAAGAAAAAGTGAAAAACTACAAAGCGGGTTTCAACTATGAATATCATCAAAACTGATATTTGCAATAAAATTAAATATGAGTTTTTTTTTATGGATGTTAGAGCATCCACACCAAACCTTGGATAATAGAAAAAATGGTGAATTTTACACATTTAAGCAACATAACTTCCCACATCAGTCATTCTAAAACTGTGTATATTTGCACACATGCTACAATAACCGTGTAAATATACACGGTTACTATAGTTGTGTATTCTATTATTTTCACAATTTGGCTCATTTTTTTTCTCTCTCTTCTTTGTCTGCACAACAAACTCAGAGTCTCAGACTTCTCCTCTCTCCTCCCTCATTTTCTTTTTCATCTGATACACACAAACACATCCACACAGACAAATCAACACAGAGATACACAAACACACCCACACGGACAAACCAACAGAGAAAGAGAGAGAAATGGGTTTGGATGTTGTGGGTCGGCGGGAATGTGTTTTGATGCATGTGGATCAATGTTGGCAATGTAGATCGGTGCTAGCAATGTAGATCGGTGCTTGTGGGTTGACGAAGATCGGTGCTTGTGGTGCTTTGTGGTGGAGAGATTGTTTCTTGTGGTGGAGAGTTGATCTAACTGTGAGAGAAAAAAGAAAAAAGAAGTGGGAGAAAAAGAAGAAGAAGATGGTTGTGGTGGAAAGGTAATCTGACCTTGAGAGGAAGAGGAAAAATAAGAAGAAGGTGGAAACTTTTGAAGAGAGTGGAGAGTTTTGAGAATAAACGGCAGAGGAGAGTCGAATGAGAGTGAAAATGACCAGATCAAATGAAATGAGATAAGTACAAAAGAAAGAGAGATAAGGACAATAGAAAAGGATAAAATAATAATAAAAAATAAAAGAAATATTATTATTTAAATAAAATAGATTGTAAAATAGATGAACTGATATGGGTACTTTGAAAAAGTGGTAGTGTAAAATAGAAAAAGTAAGTTCTTAGTGTAAAATAGACGGAAAAATTTGGTCGGACTAATGCAATTGCTCTTATGGTGTTATTTATTCAAGGGATATCACTGCAAAAATTAGTATGAATTCAATTATAAATGATTTTGAAAATTATAATGATAAAAAAAAAAAAAAAAAGTTCCCTTTTCATAAATGATTGTATTGTAATGTATTAAAAAATAATGATTTGTCTTTATTGACGATTTGTTAACACTAAATAAATGATTATTTGGAGTTTTATTATGATTTTTCTTAATACTTCCACTCCCTAATTTTAAATTTTGGTTCCATCCCTACTCTCAAAGTTGCTCTTACAATTAGTCACCACAAAACCACTCACATGTACTTCATTTCTATCTCTAAATTCATTACTTGTCATATATATTATGTTAAAGTGGAAGTGAGAGAAAGTTCAATAATCCTAAATCCAAATTAGACTCTAATTGAACTTCAATTTTTTGCCAAGTGTTCTTTTAATTGCCTACTAATTTGATGCCAAGTGTCTCTACATTTTAAAGGGGCTTCAATTTATGCCTAGTGTCATAACCATCTCTTTATTTTGTGTTAAGGTTTTTTACAAATAGATTCATTAGTCCAAACTTAAAATATATAAATCGACTTGATAAACAATTTATTATACCTCTACATAATATTTTTAATGTTTACTACTTGCAACTTATTTAAAACTATTTTTAAGTTCATCCAAAACTATTTCTAGGCTATTCTATTTCATTCCATTTGAAAACCACTTTTAATTTATTAAAACTAATCTAGATTTTCTTACAAAAACTTATTTTTAGTTTAAATATAAATTTAAAAAATTATATCATTTGAAAATTGGTTGTTCATATCTTATTTGAAAAATGCACATATGAAATAAATTTATTGCATCTCAATAACAAAACTTAAGTAATATTATATTAAAGTCAAAACACAATAAGAATTTAAATCAAATACAAATTATCTTGTAATTTTAGTCTAACTTTGTGTGAAGTATCTATTTTATTTATTTTATTTTAATTTTGGCATTGAGTGATCCATTCTTAATAGTTAGTGCAAAATATAAATGACCCTTCACTCACATTTCTAAGACCAATCATCACTATTGTTGAATACTAGTCGCTAACTTGTGCGATACACGGGATAATTAAATAAATATTTAATTAATCAACTTCACATTAAAAGAAAAAGCTAGTTAAATAAATATTTAGTTAATCAACCTCACATTAAAAGAAAAAGCTAAAAGAATCAAGGAAAGGTTGACTTTCCCACCAAGAAAAAGCTAAAAAGGAAAGAAAAAAAAAAAGACATTGAAAAAGAAAGAAAGAAAAAACTATTTTTTTTTTAGAAATAATGTTGAAAACTAAAGCAACATTAAAACAATGGGAAATCTATTTGCAAAGGATTGCAACCTTTGTCTGTTTACTTGGCTCAAGGTCAAAATCCAAATTCAATTTTGAAACAATGAAAATATACTTCATATTAATTCATATTAATTGTAAATCAATCTCACTATATAAATTCACTTTTCGCTCCAATAAACACTACTGCCACATCTATATTTGTTGTAGGCCTTTAATTTACATAGAAGCCAATAGCAACCACAATAGCTATCACAGTTGCTCAATGCTATGACAATCTAGATCCAAACATTTTCCTTCTAAAATCTCATATCTTTTCTTTAAACCTATACATCAAGCTTTGTGAACATGCATCCCCCTCATCTTCATGGAAGAACAAAAGAAAATGAAGTTGATAGCTATATATTTATTGGCTGCTTTGCAAAGGAACAACACTTCTTCAACTGATGATGTAAGTGTAGCTTATACATAATAATCACCAAAGGCAATGGTGAAATTAACCAAAACATCAATTACAGATCTGAAAATAACATGTATACATATACCATATAAGAGGTTAATACTCTCTGATAATTGTCCACAAAACCACATGAAAAAAAAAAAAAAAGACAACAACAACAAAATACGCTTTACAACTTAATGGCAAGTGCATGTTCTTCCCAAATGATCTCTTAGGCAACACCTTTTATGTTGACCATGGACTAACCCAATTTCCTAAATCATAACCAATCCACCACAATATCAAAACCTAAGTCATATTTAAAATCCAAAATTTAAAAAGGGAAAACAAAAACCTTACTAGTGGATGTATATAAAGGGTTGTATATAGAAATGGACCCAAATTAGGGTTTCAACCACTATAAAACCCATTCTAATTCAAAACCAAATCTACCACAATTACATAAATTTTAGACAAAACCTAACATTATAAGGTGATATCTAAAGCATAGCATTAGAGTGCTATTACATAGCTTTGCCATTTACGCTACATATATTCAAATAAAAAAAAATTTATGTTGTGAAGTCATAGGTTGCAGCATCATTTTCAGCCTTTTGAAATGATTGCTTAAATAAAAGCACAACATTTAAAAAGAAAACCAAAATTCCAAAGAACTTATCAGTAAAAATCATTACCCTTAACCAAAATTCTAAATGCTTATAATTCTCTATTAACAAAATTATAACTCATAGTTCTAGTTGGGAGTTGCAATACAAATTCTCACCAATAGTACCTACTGTAATTCAAAGATAACCCAAAAAAATTGAATTATAGCAACTAATAACCTAAAATACTAAACTTAACAACATAATAACATATAAAGAGAGCAATAAAAAATTCCAGACTTTTTCAACCAATCCAAACATATCAAACTCATAGTTCAAACAATCCAAATATAACAACAGTGAACACTCTGAACATTAACAAAGCAAAACTCACAGTTTACCAACATATCTAAAAAAACCCTTCACAACTGATTGGCTTCCATTTACTTTTGCTTCACTATTTTTTTCCTCAATACCCAAACAGATGCTCAATTAAAATTTTGAGAATATAATCCAACATGTCAAACCCAAAAAAGTTCATAAATTGGTAGGTAAACAATCTTTTCTCAGTAATAAGTTGCAACTCCATTTAACCTTTACAACAGAACTTTAAACAAAGGAATAACGCAACGTGTGGCTTTTTGAAAGGCCACACATTTATTAACAGCTATTACTTATCAATACAAAGGCAGGGAAAGAAACAATTTTATGGTATAAAAACACTACCTCAAGCAAAGCCTAAAGCCTCTTGGCTACTAATTTCTAACAAAATGGAACAACCTCAACATGCATATTAAAAAAGAAAAAAAAAAAATTCAACACCTAAAACAATAGAGCAAACATTAGTCAACTCAACAAATCAACTAAGCCTTAATTGAATTGCAAGCTGACTTCATAGATGTAAAAATTGCAAACAAAAAAATAAAACAATTTATGCTAGTACAATTTATGCAATATTAATGTATAATAAATTATGAAAAGGCAACAAACAACAAAATTAAAACTTCCAATGTTCAAAACCTTACATGACATAGAAGCATTAACTCAATTTCTTTTCATTTTGCTGCAAAATATGAATCATCCAATACCAAAACACAACTATTTATACCAAAAAAATTACAAACTTGGTCATCCATAGAAATTAAAATAAATCTGGGTATCCCAAATTCATCAACAACATGAAATTTAAACTCTAATCAACCACCAATCTATCCAAACCTACTGTATCTGAAATTTCAACTAGTACATACAATCCAAAGGAAACCAATACCGAAAAAACCCATTCTTTGCTTCATGTCTATGTAGGGTTGTAAGTGTCTTTGATTGTGCAATTCTTTTCATTTTTCTTTATCATTCAACCTTAATCAAAACCAATAACCCAAATACCTAAATCAAAGACAATTAACCCAAACTTAAAAAACTTAGATACTCTTGGTGGTAGACTAAAATAAAATTATCTGTGTTAGTTTCAATTGGTGATGGAGAAACCCAAGGGTGAGACAGATCTCTCTAGGTTGTGGAATTAGTTTTCTTGAATATCCTGTATATTGCCCATGAGTCCTGTAAGTTCTAAGCCCAACTCATTTTGGCATAAAAGTAAACCACAATCAAGTGAACAAATCAGAATTTCTCAAAACTTTAAATCAAGGCAGTTAAAAACTAAAAACAGAATTCAAAAAATTTCATGTCCCAAATCATTTCATTAAGCAAAATATTGAAGCCAACCACTCAAACACAGAAAACTAGTCACAGAATACAAAACCAATAGAACAATATGAAACACATAGCATTAATTTCAGCGAGGCCTAAATACATACATAGTACACACAAATAGAACACAAATATACATACAGATCAAACAAACTCAAAAGCAAAATCAACTCAACAGATCAAATGACTAGTGAAGTCCAAACGGTTCATCAAAAAAGTTCAACAACAAAAAAATGATCAAATCATAATCAAGCAGATCAGTAACCGAAAAAAATTTACAAAACCCTAGTTAAATTTCTAGTCCACTGAAAATCCATAGAGATTTTACTCAATTCAACAAATAGTTTTACAGATCCAAACACATACACACACACACACACACAAAAGTCGAAGTACTCAGCATTGTTTTTGTTTAGAGAAAATATCAGAGGAGAAAAGAGAGAGATTGTGAGAGAAGAGAAAATCTAATTATTTTAATCGATTGCTAATCAATCTAATCAAACCTCCATCCTATATCTACAACATCCCACACACTTTCATCAATAGAACATAAGAATGCCCTTATTCGGATTTTCCAAAATGCATAGTTGCTTCCATCAAAATATGGTAGAGCATTAAGTGATTGAGATCGATCCATCTCAATGGGGTCTAGGATCACACTTAGGTAATGAAACCACAACAAGTGTACCCACTCTAATATCAATTGAAAGTTCAAATAGTGTGCGAAACACTTATGAACATTTAGACCCCCAAATTAAAATTTACCAACACAAGCTGATAAACAAACAATTTATGTGCGGAATATGAATATAAGCTAAACCCAAATTGGCAGAACACTCTAAACCATAATTAATCACAATCACAGCAGTAATTAAAGGTAAAGAGAAAGGGAAGAAGGATGCAAACACGAAAATAACATAACTATATGTTATCGAAGAGGAAACTAAAAAACTAGACGAAAAACCTCTATGCCACCCTCCAAGCGGTCAATAATCCACTAGAGAATGAAGTTGAGATACATGAATAGCAGAAAACCCTCCAAGCCTAATCTACCTAATGCACCTAAGCCCTCCAAGCTTCTTGCTCTAACAGGGTTACGCCAAACCTTGTCTTCTCTAACTTACTAGATCCCGCAATAGCCCATTGCATCAACCAAAATGAATTGGTCCCTTCTAAACTGCTTCCCAAACACCAAAATACCTCCTCACTGATATAGGTATGATGTGATAAGAATTTGGCTAATGTACCTCTCAAGGATATATCAACGGAGAGGGTGAAAGTAGAGGAATTTGGAGAATCAAATGATGAAGATTGTGGATGAGTCAATCTTGTTTTTCTCTAGGGCTTCTCTCTTAAAATTTTCTCTAGAAGCTCTCTATATTTCGTGGGTATAAGGGTATTTATAGTAGGGTATATAAGGAATGTGAAAAGTCAGTTACAACCAAACAGGGTATTCTGGCGACTCAACCTCGCAACTAGAACGAGTCGCGAGTTTGAGTCACAAGCTAACTGCCTGGCTAGACTGGAAGTTTTATCCTATAGTGCAACAACTAGTGTGACCCTTCAGCTCCCCTTGCATGCTTCACACGTGTGCCATTCTGGCGACTGCCAGTCGCGAACCAGTTGTGAGGCCCTTCTTAAGTGCACACTTCTTGAACTTTCTTCATACTCTCTCATACACTACTCTTACATAATTCTCACCTAAATACAGGGTATCTAATTGCTAAATTACAAGAAAATTTGACACAGAAATAAAGCAAACACATGATTGAGTAAATTCAACTTTACACGAGCAATTTCTGAAAAATTATAACATAAAACAACCGATACAACACTGTTATGACATGGGTACAATATGGGTAGGCACCCTAAATGAAGTGTCTTGTGCTTCCTCACTAGCTCTAGTCAACTCTAAGTGAGGACCATTAGAGGTTCTCTTTTGCTTGGTGCTGACTCAAAGCAAGTTTAGGTGCTGACCTTTATTTTCTGTAATTCAATTTTGTTGTTGCATTGTTTTGTTTTTGTTCCATGTCATTTATGATGTACACGTCTTATTTTTGGAGTCATACTGAAGATTCTATCTTTTGTTACAGTATGGATTGACACCAATAGAAATTGCAGCATTGCAATGTAATTATCAGGGTGTCGTGATTCTCTTTCCAGTTACCTCTCGTAATGTCAGCTATTCCAGACTGGAGTACAGGTGGAATAATGGAGTATATTCACTCTGAAGAGCTACACAACAGGTAATTAAATGTAATCCACCATTAAAGATCATGAGATTTTGAGGGAAATTTTGTAGGATTAGATCAAATCATACTGAAGGCAACCAAGAGTTATTAAACCTATGGTTGCTCTCCATTATTTTGACAGTACAGCTATAGGATGTACAAAATCTTGTATGATTAGATAAAAAACACGCTTTGTAGAATTCTCATTTGGATGCCTTCCCTGTAGTTATTTATGTCGTCTTATTTTTTTTGGGGTGTAATGTGATTATTACAATGATCCGTACGAAGATATTTGGTTGAATAGGCTATTATGAGGGTAAAGTCTAATTGGCCGTAGGCAATCAAAATCAGTTAAAATTATCATGTGCATTGTTCGACTTCTATACTAAACTTTTATGTTCAACTTTTTTTTCTTGACTTTCACATGATTTCTTGCAGATGAACTGAAAGTTAAAGGAGAATTTCACTACAAGAAAAATGCCTATTAGCGACCAAGAATTTTTGACGGACCCAAAAAGCCCTCTCAAAAAATCTTATTTGTGATGGCAAAATAATGCCCTTGCAAATACTTGGTAAAATGTGAAATATTTGAGACCAATAAGAAAAGTTGTCGCAATTATGTGTTATAGCCGTCACAAATACTAATATTTTGGAGGGAAATTTTCCCTCCATATTATTTGCGAGGGCAATTAAAAATCTCTCGCAAAAAGTGTATTATTCGTGACGGTTAAAAAAAAGCCGACACTAATACTAAATTATTTACGAGGGCAAAGATCGACCTTCACAAATAATCATTAAAATGTCAAAAATTTTGGAGGGAAATGTTCCCACCAAATTATTTCCGAGGGACAATAAAAATCCCTTGCAAAAAATTTATTTTTTGTGTGGGTTAAAAATATGCCCTTACTAATACTAAATTATTTGCGAGGCCACGATTGTCCTTCGCAAAAAATCATTAAAATATTAATTTTTTTTGGAGATAAAAGTAATTCTAAAATTCAAAGAAAAATAAAAAGAAACATATAAACATCTAGAACTTTGTATTCTTTAGATGAACCTTTTGTTTACGGTCTAAAAAGAAACCTTTATATATATCCTATATAAGAAAGGTCTGTCCTTATTTTCTAAACAAATGTACCCATAAAAAAATAATAGCACTTTCAACTTCAAAATAGTAGCCTAAAATTTAAGAATTTCGGCCTTTTGTACTCTCTCTCTCTCTCTCTCTCAAAAGTGAATAAAAATTTCTTCCCATTAAAATAATGCATAAAAGATGAGTTTATAAATCAAATGGTAAATTACATCCGATTGGCATGAAAATTGGCATGCATGTTAAGAACATATAAAACATGTAATCCAATGGTTGAAAATATGAATTCAATAATAAGTTATTGGGTGATGTAACATTTTTTAGAGTTACATCACGTGTAACTTGAACCCAACTCTATATTTCTTAATTCTATGTGAATTTTGACAAATTTACCATTAGATTACATTATATTCATATATTTTTCATGCTTATAAAATTTCAAGGAGATCAAATATTAATTTCCATGTCATCAATCAACTGTTTAAATTCAAGTTTTTGTAGTTTAAAATAATGCATAAAAGATGAGTTTATAGATCAAATGGTAAATTACATCCGATTGGCATGAAATTCGGCATCCATATTCAGAACATATAGAGCATGTAATCCAACGGTTGAATTTTCAAAATATGAATTCAATAATAAGTTATTGGGTGATGTAACATTTTTTTGAATTACATTAGATGTAACTTGAACCAAACCCTATATTTCTTAATTCGATGTGAATTTTGACAAATCTATCGTGAGATTACATTATCTTAATATATTTTTCATGCTTACAAGTTTCCAAGGAGATCAAAAATTAATAGTCATGTCATCAATCAATTTTCTAGATTCAAGTTTAAGTAGTTTAAAATAATTCATAAAAGATGAGTTTATAGATCAAATGATAAATTGCATCCGATTGGCATGAAAATTGGCATGCATGTTACGAACATATAGAAAATGTAATCCAACGGTTGGATTTTCAAAATATGAATTTAATAATAAGTTATTAGGTGGTGTAACATTTTTTAGAGTTATGTCAAGTATAACTTGAACCCAACCATATATTTCTTAATTCGACATGAATTTTGAAAAATCTACCGTTAGATTATATTATCTTCATATATTTTTCATGGTTACAAAATTTCAAGGTGATCAAAGATTAATAACCATGTCATCAATCAATTGTCTAGATTCAAGTTTTAGTAGTTTAAAATAATGTATAAAATATGAGTTTATTGATCAAATGGTAAATTACATCCAATTAGCATGAAAATTGGTATGCATGTTAATACCGTATAGACCATGTCATCCAACGATTAGATTTTCAAAATATGAATTTAATAATAAGTTATTGGGTGGTGTAACATTTTTTAGAGTTATGTCAGACGTAACTTGAACCCAATTCTATATTTCTTAATTTGATGTGAATTTTGACAAATCTATCGTGAGATTACCTTATCTTCATATATTTTTCATGCTTACAAGTTTTCAAGGTGATCAAAAATTAATAGTCATGTCATCAATCGATGTCTAGATTCAAGTTTTAGTAGTTTAAAATAATGCATAAAATATGATTTATTGATCAAATGGTAAATTACATCCGATTAGCATGAAAATTGGTATGTATGTTAAGATCATATAGAACATGTAATCCAACGATTGGATTTTCAAAATATGAATTCAATAATAAGTTATTGGGTGGTGTAACATTTTTTAGAGTTATGTCAGGCGTAACTTGAACCCAATTCTATATTTCTTAATTTGATGTGAATTTTGACAAATCTATCGTGAGATTACCTTATCTTCATATATTTTTCATGCTTACAAGTTTTCAAGGTGATCAAAGATTAATAGTCATGTCATCAATCGATTGTCTAGATTCAAGTTTTAGTAGTTTAAAATAATGCATATAATATGAGTTTATTGATCAAATGGTAAATTACATCCAATTAGCATGAAAATTGGTATTCATGTTAAGACCGTATAGAACATGTAATCCAATGATTCGATTTTCAAAAAATGAGAATAATAATAAGTTATTGGGCAGTGTAACATTTTTTTGAATTATATCAGATGTAACTTGAACCCAACCCTATATTTCTTAATTCGATGTGAATTTTGACAAATCTATTGTGGGATTACATTATCTTCATATGTTTTTCATGCTTACAAGTTTTCAAGGTGATCAAAGATTAATAATCATGTCATCAATCAATTGTCTAGATTCAAGTTTTAGTAGTTTAAAATAATGCATAAAAGATGAGTTTATAGATCAAATGATAAATTACATCCCATTGGCATGCATGTTAAGAAAATATAGAAAATCTAATCTAAGGGTTGGATTTTCAAAATATGAATTTAATAATAAATTATTAGGTGATGTAACATTTTTTAAAGTTATGTCAAGTATAACTTGAACCCAACCATATATTTCTTAATTCGACGTGAATTTTGAAAAATCTACCGTTAGATTATATTTTCTTCATATATTTTTCTTGGTTACAAAATTTCAAGGTGGCCAAAGATTAATAACCATGTTATCAATCAATTGTCTAGATTTAAGTTTTAGTAGTTTAAAATAATGCATAAAATATGAGTTTATTGATCAAATGGTAAATTACATCCGATTAGCATGAAAATTGGTATGCATGTTAAGACCATATAGAACATGTAATCCAACGATTGGATTTTCAAAATGTAAATTCAATAATAAGTTATTGGGTGGTGTAACATTTTTTAGAGTTATGTCAGGTGTAACTTGAACCCAACCCTGTATTTCTGAATTTGATGTGAATTTTGACAAATCTATCGTGAGATTACATTATCTTTATATATTTTTCATGCTTACAAGTTTTCAAGGTGATCAAAGATTAATAGTCATGTCATCAATTGATTATCTAGATTCATGTTGTAGTAGTTTAAAATAATGCATAAATTATGAATTTATTGATCAAATGGTAAATTACATCAAATTAGCATGAAAATTGGTATGCATTTTAAGACCGTATAGAAAATATAATCCAACGATTGGATTTTCAAAATATGAATTTAATAATAAGTTATTGGGCGGTGTAACATTTTTTTGAATTACATCAGATGTAACTTGAACCCAACCCTGTATTTCTTAATTCGATGTGAATTTTGACAAATCTATGGTGAGATTATGTTATGTTCATATATTTTTCATGCTTACAAGTTTTCAAGGTGATCAAAGATTAATAGTCATGTCATCAATCAATTGTCTAGATTCAAGTTTTAATAGTTTAAAATAATGCATAAAAGATGAGTTTATAGATCAAATGATAAATTACATCTGATTGGTATGAAAATTGGCATGCATGTTAAGAACATATAGAAAATATAATCCAACGGTTGGATTTTCAAAATATGAATTCAATAATAAGTTATTGGGTGGTGTAACATTTTTTGGAGTTATGTCAGGTGTAACTTAAACCCAACCCTATATTTCTTAATTTGATGTAAATTTTGACAAACCCACTGTTAGATTATATTATCTTCATATATTTTTCATGGTTACAAAATTTCATGGTGATCAAAGATTAATAGGCATGTTATCAATCGATTGTCTAAATTCAAGTTTTTGTAGTTTAAAATAATACGTAAAAGATGAGTTTAAAGATCAAAAGGTAAATTATATCTGATTAGCATGAAAATTGGCATACATGTTAAGAACATATATAACATGTAATCCAACAGTGAGATTTTCAAAATATGAATTCAATAATAAGTTATTGATTAGTATAACATTTTTTAGAGTTACATCAGATGTAACTTGAACCAAACCCTATATTTCTTAATTCAATGTGAATTTTGACAAATCTACTGTTAGATTATATTATCTTCATATATTTTAAGGTGATCAAAGATTAATAACTATGTCGTCAATCAATTTTTTAAATTCAAGTTTTTATAATTTAAAATAACGCATAAAAGATGAGATCAAATGGTAAATTATGTTCGATTGGCATGAAAATTGGCATGAATGTTAAGAACATATAGAACATGTAATCCAACGGTTCGATTTTCAAAATATGAAATCAATAATAAGTTATTGGTTGGGGCTTAAGTTTTTTTTTTTTGAGTGTATGATTGTGTGAGAAAATGCTTAGTAAAATGTTATTTTAATTAATTGTTATTGATCGAGGAAATGAGTTATATTTTATGGCCCTCTACAGCGGCGGTATTAAAAACCGCCGCAATATAAATGTTTCAGTGATAGTTCTATTACTTATAGCGGCGGTTTAGTGCACAACATTTTTAATATTAATGTAATAAAATTGGTAAATCAGATGTCAATGGTGAAAAATGTTTTTTCTCTTCAAATTTGGGGTGAAGTGTATTTTTTCAAAATCTCAAAATTTCAAAGTAACAACGACCAAAGAGTGAGGTAGTTTTGCCAAAAAATTTATACAAAATTTATTTTTTATTTTTTAAATATTGAGATTAAATTTTCGTAAAATAAATTCATTTACACAATATTGTTTTTTATTATTATTTTAAATAAATCCCCACAATAAGTAGTTTTTGGTTTTAGAGGGATTTATTATTATTTTAAATAAATCCCCCCTAATATTGTTTTTACCTTAAAAACAAAAAAGAAAAACCCTACCTCCCTCCCTCTCCCTCTCCCTTTCCCTCTCAATAAAAAAAAAGGCGGCCAATTTTTTCCAATCCCTCGCCAGGTCTCTCCATCTCACTAAAAAAAACCTCTACTTTGACTAAAAAAAAAATCTCCCTCAAATGCCTCTCCTTCTCTAACCAAACCCCAAATCCCAAATCTCCAAACACAAATTCCTCTTCCTCAAACGCCTCTCTCTCTAACCAAACCCAAAATCCCCATTCAAACCCAAACTCAAACACCTTTCCTGCATAAACCACAAACCCCAACTCTCCAAATACAAACTCCCAACCTACTACCATTACTGCGTGCCACCTTGAGAGCTTTGCTGTTCTCTATGCTGCTATCAAACACGGTGTAGGTACATTTGCTAACCCTCTCAATTCTTTAAATGATACCCATGTATTGGTTGACTTAGTCGTAGTTCTTAAAATGCAATGCTAGGTGGTTTGTTTCAATTCATATTTAGATATATAAGTTCCCTTGGGTGTTGTCTATTTGAGATGCCATCTGTATGTGGGGTGGGCTATGGGTCTTAAAATGGTGAATCTTGACGTTGTCAAATATCTAAACCCTCACAATTCCTTCTGATCTAAAAGTTTTATATTAATTATTATGTGAATTAGTTTAATGGCCTTATCATTGCAAACTTCTCAATTTAGACAAAAATGAACTAGTAACTAGGTACTAGATTCATATTATTTCAATATCTTCTTCTAAAAAAATTATAGATTAATAAATATTAGTTCAATATCTCATACAAATATATGAATATTTTTCTATAGATTGGTTTTTTACTGTTTTTACCCTGCCAATCCTGTTTTGAATGTACCTATTATATGATTTATATCATTATCATATAAAATATGAGTGGGATGGGGGGTTAAATTATGCTTATTCTTCTTTGATGATTGCTTACTATAAGTTTATACCACATGCATATTTGAGTCTAAACAAATCCTTATCCTTTGTTCTGTGTTTTAGGACTATGCATGATTTATTGTCTTGTTTGAATTTTTTATTAGTTTTTTTTTTTCTTTGAGGGAAGAGACGAATAAACTTCTAGCGCTTGAAGTTTATTTTTCCTATAAAAAAAAATGCAAGTTAATTTAATTTCTTTGATTGACTTGATTTCATGTGTTATAGTTCAGATCCTCAGACCCGCCTTATTAAACCAATATTATTGACAAAGTTATATTATAATGAAAGTTGTTTGTTATGTTCTATAATTTCACAGCTCTAACACAAGAGTTCCTTTTCTCCCTCTACTTGGATCAAGCTGCATTGGTTTTTGGTGGACTTAGGAAGAATTTTGCAAGGGCAAGTCATTTAAATTAAGCATATAATACAAAGTTCAATCTATTATCTATGTTTTCTTTTAGAATAAACCCATAAAATAATTAGTCATATATACCTATACTGATATTGATTGAAGCTATTTATTTATATATGTTTTTATAATTAGTTTTTATTATTATTATTATTATTATTTATTTTTTATCTTGTATACAGGCAAATACAAACTTTTGTATCTTATTGAAAATATATATATTGTGGTAATTTTCAGAACACTATAAGGAATGTTAAATGCAGAAATTTTGTAGAGTTCTCTAATGTGAGTTTTAAATGTTTAAGGCTTGTAGTGAGCTGAAAATCTATTGATTACTTGAAAAAGTTAATTAGGAAGACGATGTTGACAACATATTTGTCCAATCTCAATTGTTTGGCTTGAGATTTGCTTTAGGTTGTGTTGATATTTCTATTTTGTGGCCAGATATGCGAATCCTTGTATTTCTATTTTATATGACCCAATGTTAACTGTGCTGGTTATTTTTAAGAGTGCATAATTATAAATGTGTTAGTAGCCATTATTGTTGTTAGTTATATAATATGATGCTTTATAGGGAGTAGATAAAATGTCAGTTGATAAATTTTGGATGCATCATTCTACTAGATATATTAACGGGGTTGAAAATTTTCTTGAGTATGCATTTAAACATTCAATAAATAAACATATGCAAAACAATTATTTGTGTGTTGATTGTAGCAATAAGTATTGTTGGATTGAGGATAAGGTCTAGTATCATCTTATACTAGAGTATCATCTTTTACTAGTGGGTCATGTCTTTAACACAATCATATTGGAAATACATATTTATATTATTTACTTGCATCATATTAATACTAACTAATAGTAGGTAGACGTGGCAAGGGCTTATAAAAAAGAAAGGCAGACATGGCAAGGAAAGGTAAAAGTAAAGGCAGGATCATCACACCAAAAGCTACTCGAGAGATTACTATTCTTTTTTACCAAAAACTGAATGGAGCTTGGACGACTTTTAGTGAATACCCAAGATCTGAGCTCAAAACTCTATATGATTGCTATAGAGCTCAACATTTTAAGCATAAGCAACCAGATGAGGAAGTGAAGAAAGAATTTGTAGAATTGGTGAAACACTGTTATTCTGATTGGATGTTTCATATTAAAAATCCTATTTTTAAGAAGTATACAGAGAAAGAAGATCGTTATAAGAATGGTCCTTCGTTTATTCCTACACTCTTTTGGAAAAAGATGATGGATAAATGGATGGATGGAGATTAGGGGGTGAGTATAAATGAAATACCTGTCATGAATTCTCTTTATCTCTCTTGCACTCTCTTTAACAATTATTTGTTATTATTTTTATAAAAGCTAATATTCTAGTGTATGAATTATGTTTAATGTTTTTTTTTTTTTTTTTTTTTTTTTTTTTTTTAAGGATGGTACTAGTAGAGATGAAGAGGACAACTCAATCAATCACACGAGGGAGGTTGAAAACAACTTGGAGGGTAACTCAGAGGAAGACTAGTATAGATCTTGTCATAATTTTAGTTGTTTAAGTTTAAAACAAGGTTTAATTTCAAGATTTCTTTGTATATTCTATATTTTAAAGTTTGAACTTATATGAATTTTTATCTTTCAATTGATCAATTTTTAGTAATTATTGTACTATTGTAACATGATAGTTAAAAAAATTATATGAAATAATTAAAAATAAATAAATAATAAAATATTTCAAAAATTATATAAAATATTATCACCGATGACATAAAATTTTGGTCATAAATAATTTTATAGTGACGACAAAGTCCCTCGCAATTTATAGAATAGCGATGCCACTTAATCCCTTGCAAAAACATTTTAAGCGACAGTTTAATGTCGTCACTATTATTCCTAACTAATTGCGAGGGGTTAAAAGCCCTTACAAATAAATTTTAGTGACGGTATTATTTGTCTCTAAAAAGTATGTCGTTAATTTGGAATTTGCAAATAACTAATTGCGAAGGTATAAAAGTCCTCACAAATAGTTATTAACGACGACTGTTTTTCCTCGCTAAAAATAAAGTCGTCGACTTTTCTCGTTGTTTGACAATATATTTGTGAGGGCAGATTTGTTCAATAACGACAGAGCATTACCCTCGTAAATTATTTATTTGCGAAGGTATGGTCGCAAAATCTCTTTTAACAACAAGAGCAAATACGACGGCCTTCGAGGGCCATATACCCTCGCTAATAACCTTTTGCGACGATATTTGAATTTTTGCGAGGGTATTTGAGCCTCGCTAGTAGACTCTTTTCTTGTAGTGTTTTTTGACCTTAAAATCCAAGGGAGAAGATGCTTTTAAGAGAAAGTATTATCTTGGTGCGATTTGTTGGTATACAAGGTGAGCAGAGACCTGTACTTAATTTAAAGGGAAACAATAAAATAAAAAGATTTCCATTGATCTCTTGGAAATTTGTAGGCAATAAACGCAGAGCCCTCTGATGCTACTGTGTTATCGAACCGAAGTTTGTGTTGGGCTCGCTTGAATAAAGGAAGTCGTGCTTTATCTGATGCTGAGGCTTGTATTGCATTAATGCCGGACTGACCAAAGGCATACTACAGGGAAGTGTAGCATACATGTTATTAAAAGTATGTGAATACTTTTTTTTTTGTTAATTCCAATTTCATCCTACTCAAAATTGATATTTCATTATCTGATGATGAGTGTCATTTTACAATGTCGCAGGATTTTGTGAAATCTTCATATTCGTTTAATAAGGCATTAGAGCTGGATCCCAAGAATGAGGAGCTTCAAAAGGCTTTCTGGTATTGGCTTCTATCCACAATCCTGGTTCATCTTATGGCTTATAAGAAGTATTTGAATATTTGGGTGTTTGTCTATAAACCCCCCTCCAACCACATATTGAGCTCTGCCTCTGTTATACAACATATAGTTCTATTAAGTTTGCACTGGCTTGAAAACTGAAATTCAGATCTTCCCTTGAAGAGAAGATTTGTCAATTGTAAATGAATTTGCAATTAAGGTTTACTCATAGTTTTTCCTCCTTTGATGGATGATTATGCTGTTTCTTATGCTCCCAAAGCTAGCAATGATGTTGTAGCAATTGTAAATAAGTATGATGTGATGTGATGTGATGTGAATTTCATGGTAAATAGTGTCAGTCATTAGGTTATTATTATATGGTATATGACCTTCTTTGGTTCAAAACATGCTTCTGGGTTTGTTACTGTGTCTGAGATCTGAGCTTTGTTTATTCTAAAAGCTACTTGAACGCTGACTGTTTTGTTCATTCCGTTCTTGAAACAGGGAAAGCTGTTGGGTTTGTGATTAGGTAAAGTACGTGTATATTGTGGAGGGAGGAAATTACACAGTTCGAGTTTTGGTATGTTCTGCTACAATTTCACATTGGGTTGTGATGGAAATGGGAAAGCTCTCGCTGTAGGAGAACTAGGAAGTCTGTGACTTGGTTTTTTGTTAGTGTAAACTGTGAAGTTCACCAAACTCTAGTTGTTTATCCTTTTTCTTTTCTTTTTTTTTGGTACAAATGCTTTTTTTTTTGGGTACAAATGCTAGTAGCTAATTAAGTAACTTAAAGTAGTGTTTTTGTTTTCCGTAAAAACTGAATTTGAAGCCTACTTATGAGTTACTGTTGCGTTGCCTCGGGCAAAACCTCTCTCTAGTTAATCAATCAATATAAATACAATATATATATATATATATTACATTTAGAATCTCACTTGAGCTTGATAGTAAGTAAACAAAGTAGTTTACCACATTGCTCAATTATCCATCCTACATGTAACTCTCTTTTTCTTTTCTTTTGTTCAGTGTTGGTGTATTCTAATATTAAAAATGATAATTAAATTGTAAGATTTCTTGTAACCATGCCATTTATTTGGATATTATTAGGGTTTGTCAAATAAATACATGAGTTTCAATTTGTTAAATAGAGAGTGAGTGACTTGTATTTTAACTCCCAATCTTTAATTTTACAAACTCATTATGGGGAGGGGTGGGGCTTCGATAGGGCTTTGTTGGGCCCCAAGGAGTGGGGATGGGGTAAGCAAATTTTTTCCGTTATACGGGACGGGAATGGGGCAAGACAAAACCATATAGGGTGAGACGAAGACCCCATCCTTCAGTCCCGCCCTGCCCCATTATTATTCCTACCTCTGACTAGTTGTGCAAACACTTAATTCACCCTTCAGAATTGAGAGAACGAAGAGAGAAAGATTTGGTTCTATTATTTATGCTTTTATATGCTAACTTGCTTTACTAGTAGCTGGTACCTTACCAAAATTGAATAAACGGTCAGATTAAAAACTATTAGATTTGATGGTCAAGATTTGCGTGGGTACCGTACCTCAAAAAAAAAAAAGAAAAAAAAAAAAAAAAAAAAACAGGGGTATAGTAGAATGACCCCCAAAATAAATCACAAAAACTTAATAACTTTTACCTAACTTTAGCAGAGTGTTAGTAGGGTTTTCTCTCTAAGTGTCTGTCCCCTTTCTCATATAAGAAGCCTCTATTTATAAGCAACTCAATAGTATTTAATTAGGGAATTTTCTCTTACCATTTATTGAGAATTAATTATGAATTTAATTTGGTCTTTCATTTAATAAGAACTTTCCATATAGGTCTTTTCTTCTGATGTTGCCATATGGCTTTCTTCAATTGATGTTGTCACATGGCTTGATTTCATTTGTCAATCGTCCACATCATCAATTTGAGATTAATTTGATCACAAATATTTTATCATGAACAATCAGACGCTTATAAATACATCATAAAATTTTGATGTCTATAGTATCATTTGTTAATAGGCAATGTCAATATCTATCATCCAAAAACTCAATTACAAATCAACCCTTAAATGAATATCTAATTCTATATAAATGATTTGTATTAATGGACCACATTAATCCATGCACGTTCAAAAAAGCCAAGATTAGCAAATCATCTACTTGACGCTGCGAGAGTATCTAATAATTCCTAATTGATTAACCGCACAATCCACAAGTCTCAAACTCTTACCTATGAATACTGATGATTGGCATATGACCAAGATATAGTAACTAACTTAATTAAGTTCCATATAAATAGAGGAAGGTTGTTACATTTTATCCTTAATTTTATCTAGACAATGTCTGGAGGACCTGGTCAGACTATTTTACATCTCCTATTGTATTAGAGCACTAAAATCTGTATGCTCCAAAAGGAATGGACCTGTTATCACCTGTCCTCCATATTGAACCTTTGCCGCTCATTGTTCCATTTCATTTTGGACCTTTGATATCTACCTTTGACATTCACAAGAAAAGGTAGTTAGCGATGATCTGGATGTGTGAATTCGTTTCAATCTCAAAAACTGAATTGAGATTAGAACTCCTATGATTTCTTGCTGAATGGCCATCTTTGCAAATATTTATTTAACATAAACAGATCGAAGTTCTGTTGTTAGTTTTGTATATACTGCACAACAAAAAAGATGGCATTCAGTGGGACTCTGCAGAAATGCAAGGCTTGCGACAAGACTGTTCATGTCATAGAATTGTTTACAGCTGATGGTGTTCCTTATCATAAGACCTGCTTTAAATGCAGTCACTGTAATGGAATTCTAGCGGTATGCTACATCTTTTTTTCTCAATTTTGTTTTTCCTTTTTATTTTTGTTACATGGAAATTAAGGAAAAGAAGATTTAATTTCTTTTGTTAGCTCTTAGATGGGTCCTCTAAGATTGAGAGGGGGCGGTAGGTGGGGAGACCAAAGCTTAAATGGTTAACAAAGATTTGAGAATTCACTTGGCTAGATTTTGAGGCATTCGTGTTCAGTGACATTTGTCTTAATTACAGATGAGCAGATACTCCTCCATGGATGGAGTCTTATACTGCAAGCCTCATTTCGAGCAACTCTTCAAGGAGACTGGTAGTTTCACTAAAAAATTCCAGACATGTAAGATCAATTTTGCCTTTAATTCTTATACCATTGGCATTATATCTAGTCCTTTTATTTTCCAGTTTGAGGCTAACAATGTGTTATTTTCCATCATGGATGATCAGCTGGAAGGCCACAAAATGATCTGGTAAGTACAACTTCTATCTATTTCATATAGTCTCAGTTCTCTGAAATATGTTTAATTAGTATGTTTCTTCATAACTTATGAACATTCTTTTCTTATTTTCTACAGAATCGGACGCCTAGCAAGCTCTCCTCCATGTTTTCTGGGACACAAGAGAAATGTGCAGCTTGCAAAAAAACAGTATACCCGCTGGAGAAAGTAATCCTGTTCTTGTCTTTTACTAATATTCCTGGTTCACAGCCATACCTTTTATTTTATCCATCTACAAAGGCATCATATGCACTCAGTCTCACACTCACACACACGCATATATTGCACCATTGCACACATGTATATATTAGAACAATTTGATTTTGTACACATAGCACCAAGTGATTTGAAATTCAATTGTAATTTTATTTTTATTGTTTTGTAACGACTAAAAGAACCTTTTTTGTAATAGCTTACAGAAAGATTCAAATTGCAGGTTTAATATATATATATATATATATATATTTTTTTTTTTTTTTTTTTTTGGAGAAACAATTGCAGGTTTAATATAGATTTTATAAATGACATGGTGGGCTGAAAGACTAATAAAGTTGAACAAAATTTGTAATAGGTGACTATTGAGGGAGATTTTTATCACAAGTCGTGCTTCAGGTGTGCTCATGGTCGCTGTTTCCTTACACAATCATCCTATGCTTCTTTGGATGGATTTCTGTACTGCAAGCACCACTTTTCTCAATTGTTCAAGGAGAAGGGAAGCTACAATCATCTAACCAAAACTGCTTCACTGAAAAAAAATGGAGCAGTGTTACCTGAAGTGAAACATGAGGAAAAAACAAAACTATCAACAGTACCAGAAGCAGAACCTGGACAGGACCAAGAGCAACAGTAAAAATGTGCACCATTAGTGTCATCAACTTCCTTCTTGTTCTCATTTGTCGAGGGAAACTACGCCATGTGATTTGGGTTTGGCACTGCCCATTTAGCACAGTGCGTCATGAGGAAGTTCTTGTGTGATTGGCTCATCTGTGTTTGTAACTAAGTTTTGTTTTGTTTGTTTTGCTTTTTTTTTTTTTGCCCCCCTGACGGGGCATTTAAATGTTTTGTGGAAAAGACTCAAAAGATCTTGTAATGAATTAAATTAATTTATTGCTTCATAAGTCATAAGTCATTCATATCACCAAGATCTTGTAATAACATTGTGTATTCTTCTTTACTGAACAAAGATTTAAATCCCTTTTCTTCTATTAGTTAATCCAATTATATATATTTATATATATATAAACACGTATAGGGTTAAGTTTGAGTTACAATTGATGTAATTAAGCAATATTACACAATCTAGTAACTTGTTATTAAATTCATATTTTGAAAATCTTGCCGTTGAATTGCATGTTTTATATGCTCTTAACATACATGTCAATTTCATCAAATTAAAAAATATTGGATGGTGTAATATTACTTAAAGTTACACTAAGTGTAACATGACACAATTTTGGAACTTTATGTATTGAGTACAACCTTTATTCGACACTAGTTTTTTTTTTTCTTCTTGACATAAATTAATCTCTCTCTCTCTCTCTCTCTCTCTCTCTCTCTCTCTCATGATAAAGATATAGGTTATTATGTGTTTATGTGAAAGAGCCCTAGAGACCCATGTATATTGTAGGCTTATATTAGGCTAACCCCTAATTACTATAAATACGCTACTTAGGGTTTGTCATTGCAGCACAAAATATATTTTTTTAAGGAATTATTGTAACACACTTGATCATATACTAAAAATGTAGTTATGGACGTAGATCATTGGTTAAGTACATAATTCTCGTGTTCTCCCTTTTCTCTTACTTTCATTCTTCGCATCTTAACATCAATTTCATAATATTTTCTTTTTCAATTTTAACAAATCATATGGTTAATTATCAAGTAACTAATGGGGAAAAAAGGCGCATTATAACAGCTATAAAAGCTTGATTGGTCAACACCTCTTTGATGTTTCCAACAAAGATATCTAGAGTTCTTCCTCCATTGTAACTATTGAATTATTAAAAAAAAAAATTTGAAAAAAAGTATAAATAGCATGTTAATGTTTGTTGCTAAACTAAAATGCATTTTCATGTATATGTGAAAGATGTTGAGATCATATGTTGTACACTCGAGCTTGAGTGAAACTTTTGCGGGGAAAAAGAAGAAAAACTACTTTATTTCTATATTTATTTGTTTTTTATTTCTAATTATTTTATATATATATATATATATATATTTTTTTTTTTTTTTTATATATTATTATGTAAAAATCGTAAGGGCAAAGCCCGTCATTCCACACTAGTAGTATTTAAGGGTGCGCACATTGCAATGTGTTTTTGGACCATATCTATTATTGCATTGTGAAGTGCAGTTTGCCCAAAACCCTCATTGCGCATCACCTTATCTCATCGGTTTGAGGTAGTTTTAGAGGCGAAAATGGGTAAACAGCCATAAAATCCGAAGTATTTAGTTAGTATGGCCAGTTTATAAACTATATCCCTTTTTAACAAATCGAGTCTTTGAGGCTCGATTTAGAGGCCGTAAATCGAGCCTCTAAGGCTCGATTTCAACGTTCTCATGTGGCAAAGTTCCACGCGGCGTCTACGTGGAACTCGAGTCTCAAAAACTCGAGTTCCACGTAAATGCCACGTGGACGCCACGAAGGCTTTAAACTCGAGTCTGTGAGACTCGGTTTACTAAAAGTGAAACCGAGTCTCAGAGACTCGATTTTTAAAGGCTTACACATCTGGCAGTGGTCATGTCTGTTTGGTCATGTCTGTGAGATAGGTCATGTCCCCATGTTTTGTCTGTTTTTGGAGGTATCAGTGAATATTAGATTACCAATAAAGAGGTCTCTAAGACCCATGACTCTTGTTGACTGTTTTGGGACATATTCAAAGAAAAGTAGTAGTAAAAAACTCTCACACCTTCAGCAAGTGAACAGAACCTCAACAACTCTCACACCTTCAGCAACTTGAATCCCAGAACCTCAATAACTCTCACAGAACCTCTCTCAACAACTCTCACAGAACCTCTCTCAACAATTCTCACAGAAACTCATAAACTCTCATACATATTCAACAGCAAAACATTGCTCCTCTCACTCTCATACAATCTTAGCAGTACATTTGCACATCCTCATGTCAGGTAAGGGTCTCCTCACTCTCTACTTGGTTGTTTAGTGTATATAGCTGCTTTAGAAAGTGTTGCTTGCATTGAATTTGTCATGTCATTTCCTAAAAAAATATTTGTTTGTATTAGGCAAATATATTTGTTCCCTGAAAAGATATTTGTTTGTATTAAAATATGTATATTTGTTTCCTTATAAAAAATATGTATATATATTTATATTTATATTTATACATTTATATAACTATATATTTAAATATTTATAGAAATATATTTATAGAAATATTTAATTATTTAATTATATAGTTGTATAAATATATAAAGATAAATATATTTATATAAATATTTAAAGATTTAATTATATAGTTGTATAAATATATAAATATAAATATAAATTTCAACTATATATCTAAATATTTATATAAATATTTTTCTATAAATATTTTTCTATAAATATTTAATTATATAGTTGTATAAATATATAAATTTGAGTTTGTATAATTATATAAATATTAATTGTATAATTATATAAATATTTGAGTTTGTATTAATTATATAGTTGTATAAATATTTAATTATATAGTTGTATAAATATATCAAATTTGAGTTTGTATATTACATCTGGTATATTTGATTGTATATTAATGCCTTGATTTTGAAATTAGATGATATTTCTAATTTGATTGATCATGATCATATTCACATTAGTGTTTTATTTTTATTTTTTTTGTTTGTCTGATGAACCCTGCTCTATGTTATTTCATTAATAGTAGTGTAATAGGGTATGCCATTAATTTAAAATTACTTGAATGATGTTGTTACATAATTGCACTCATTCATTTGCACATTCTCATGGCTTTTGTTGTTTGGTTTGACATTTTTATTTATATTTTTGTTAGAGCTGAGTTTAAATTTTGTAATGGGGGTGAGTTTTGTCTTTAGTTTTTTTATTTATTTGAGTACGAAATTATAATGATTGAGTGTGTTTGTATGTGATGTGGGGTGAGTATATGCAATTGTTACACTTATAGAAGTTTTGATTTTTGTACTTTGAGTAGATAGAAAAGGTTTTGCAATTGATATTAAATGAAAGAGATCAAATATGTCACTAACATAAATTTACTTGGCTCTCTAACAGGTTCACAATCTTTCAAGAATATTGATATAAATGTATACTTCGGTGGACCCCTTGACAATCCTGAAGGGATTGACGGATTCCCATTTAGAGGGGAGGGTATCGAATGCTACTACATGATGTTACGTCGTAAGTTGAAAACGTTGAATGATTTGAAGAGGAAAATAATGGATGAATTGAAATTGAACCCTGCTTGGTATGACATCAAGATTATTTATCATTACCCACAAGAAGTCCTTCATGAACGGATAAATTACAGGTATATGATGATCAACGAAGATAAACATGTCAAGATGATGCTTAATAGGATCCAGAAAATGCCTCAAGTAAGTGCTGCTGAGTTGTATGTAAGTTTGGAGGCGGCTGTAGACAACACTACTGAGGTGGTGCAACAAACAACTACGGCTTTACAATTTACAGCCCTAGATGATGGATGCACTACAATGGGAGGATATACAATGGGAGGTTATACGCTCCCATCTCAAGATTATGTTGCGAATACTGGTGAAACCCTCTATTCCCAAGAGAGACATGTAGAGGAGGAAGACGAAGACGAAGATGAAGAGCATGCTATGAATGATGGTGAAAATCTTGATGATGTGGATCAGTATGAAGAGAGGATTGAGCAAGGCGACTTTGAGAACGATGTGGATGAGCATGAAGTCGTTCCCAATTTTGAAGAGGAAAATATGGAGTACCATAATGAAGGTGATGCAGACGATGATATTGGTGTCCAGCATGATACAAATACGACCACTGGCTACAGTGCTCCTGCGGAGTCATTCTACGCAAATACTTGGGAAGATATGGTTAATCATTCACGTCTTCAGATACCATTTCTTTGTACTTGGGAAGATGGGATGCATTGATAAAATACGCAGCAAAAGATAATAGACATTTCATAACCCAAAGGTCGACCAAAACTCAATTGTGCGCCGCATGCATTGACGACAACTGCAAGTGGTACGTTGGGGCATACATGAAGCCTAAATTCAATGGTCTGTGGATGGTCACGTCTTATGTGGGTCCACACACTTGTATACCCTTTGGCCTGCGAAGAGACGGTAAAATGATGGATTCTAATTTTGTTGCATCAGAAATTGTGGGAAGATTGCGACAAAAGTACACTGCTCCTATTGATGAGCTCTGGGAGATCATACGTAGTAAGTATGATCATGAGCTTTCTTACTATAAAGTATGGTATGCAAAACAAAAGGCAATTGCTAAGATATTTGGGGATTGGGAGGAGTCTTACCAAAGGTTGCGAAAGTTGTTGTTGGCATACTTGGATCAGGACTCAGGTACCCAGTACAGCTATCACACCATACCTAGGCCAAACGAAGGTACTGCGTTACTGCGCTATGTATATTGGGCATTCGCTCCATGCATTGCTACATTCCAATATTGCAGGCCAGTGATTAGCATTGATGGGACTCATCTGTATGGTAAATACAAAGGGGTATTGATGATTGCAATGGCAACTGATGCTAACCAAAAGGTTTTGCCTCTCGCCTTTACTGTTGTGGACAAGGAGTCAGGGGCTAGTTGGGGGTGGTTTTTAGAGTGTCTCAAGACTTTGATAGAGCATGTCATGCCAAATCGTGGCATTTGTATTATTTCTGATCGACATAAAGGTATCAAATGTGCCATTCGAGAGTGGCCTAGAAATGCAACTGATGGAACAGAACAGGTATTTCACCGATATTGCCTTCGACATGTTGCTAGCAACTTCAACACACACTTTGAGAACCCGACTCTAAAGGCATTGGCCTTGAAAGCTGGATATGCGACTCATGAAGCTAAATTTGAGTCCATAATGCAAACCATTAAGGAGGCCGAGATTAATTTACTGAGGGGTGTAGACCCTACTGATCGCCGGATTGCACGTTATATGCCATACACATATCTAATCAGTGAGGATCTGGACAAATGGACCCAGTCACATGATGGTGGAAGACGTTACGGGGCAATGACAACCAATATCTCTGAGTGCTTTAATGGGGTACTTAAAGGTGCCCACGGTTTACCCATTGCTGCAATGGTTGAGTTCACTTGGTTTAAACTTGTTGCATATTTCCACGATCGACATAAACAAATTACTTCTGATCTCTCTTGAGGTAAGGTGTGGAGTGATTATGCAATGAAGATCTATAACAAAACTGAGCAGAAAATCGCAGGACACACTCTGAGGAATTATAATCATGCAGAGGGTATATATTAAGTGATTACCCCGTATAACTACCATAGAGCTGGAGGGGGAAATCACAGTCATGATGTGCGCATATTTGATAGAACCTGTGGTTGTGGAAAGTGGCAAAACTTAAAGATCCCTTGTTCACATGCAATTAAAGTTCTTAAAGATCTGCACCTCGATGCGACCAGCTATATTGACCCATGTTACAGTTTGAACAACGTCATTCTCACATATTCACATAATTTTGTGGTGCCAAAGTTAGAGTCATTGTGGAAGGTCGTTCGCGGACCACGGTGGGTGCCTGACCCACAATTGTTGCGGGCCAAAGGTCGTCCTATGATGTCAAGAATAAGGAATGAAATGGATGGGGTACGGCGAGAACGGGGAAGTCAGAGGGAAGATCCAGACTTGAGGGAGATTCAACCGAGGCAACGATGTAGAGTGTGTCATCAAGAGAGGCATAACCGCAGAAGCTGTCCCAATTCCCGTGGGGCTTCGACAAGTGGTAGTGCTATAAACTAGGCAAGTGCCGCCACTATTTTTATATAATATACTCAAAATGTCATTTGGTTTTTGTTCGTTGCATTTGGAAACTAATAACCGTATTTAATGTTTGTCAGGCGAGCGGAGACTCGATTTTGGTAAGTGACATTGTACGTGGGACTTGTCGTTATCTTCTGTATGGACAAGTGCTAGGTGATTATGTTGTATCAGTATGGACAACTGTTAGGTGACTATGTGTAATATGTTATATCAATATGGAGCTTCCGCTAGGCGAATATGTAGACTATGTTGTATTGACTTATTTGTTATTTTGTTTATTGTTGTAAATTACGAATAATTTAACTATTTGCTATCCAGAGTACTCATTACATTAGTTGCCCAGTGTAGCTTTTGCCAATAATACTAACAATGATATTACTTTGGCATTAGTAGCTACTACTTTGGCAAGTTCAACCACAGGGCCCTTCATTGACGTGATGATATCTAGTATTGAACTGTCATTGTGTGCTAAGAGGGCAACTACAATTTTATTGAATAGTTACTGTTGTAATCCGGTTGTAGAACTTTAATGTACGCTCCCTTTGCCTATCATATGCTTGTATGTAGTTGTTTGATGTGCTCTGGATCTAGTTTTATGTTGCAGGGGAAGGAAAAACTAATTCTGATCCCCCAAACAAAAAAAAAAATCCCAGTAGAAATCGAGTATTAGAGACTCGATTTCCATAAATAGAAATCGAGTCTCTAATACTCGATTTCCATTTAAGGAAATCGGGTATAAGAGGCTCGTGTTCCACTGGATTTTTATTTTTATTTTTTATTACCTATATATATATATATATAATATTTTTTACCCCAATTTGAGAACTAATTTCAGCAAGGCGAAGATAGAAAGTTAAGTAATTTTAGTAAAAGAATACAAGTAATACAAATAAGAGCTTAATTACGTGTTCGATAGGTGTGAAACCACAATCAAATTTATAAAATCTACTCACTAAATTAGAATACCATGGTTGAACAGCTTTCTGAATGCCCCTCAAAATTGAATGCTTCTCACGAATATCATCTACCACCATCCACTTCACCAAGTTAATACACCATGATGTCATCTTTGCTTTGCTTGTATCTCCTCTACACTATAAATATATGTATGTGTTTACGTATGAGTGAAATTCAAATAATGTTACGCTATTTATTAAATTTTTATCAGATGTATATTTTCACAAGTTCAATTAGATGTATATCTTGACAAGTTCGCTATTGATTCCATTTTCCCTGTTAACTCTCTAGGACCGGGACAAAGGGAGAGGAGGGTAGGTCATGGCACCTTCGCTTTTTCTTACTTCTCTCCTCCCTCTAATAGTATTTATAATACAAATAAGAATGTATAGATAAATTTAAACTATTGGTCCCCTATATTAGAGGGAGGATGTACCAAATTTATGTAACTGAATAATGGCAACCTTCTCATGTAATAAAATAAAAAACAAAAAAAAACCCAGATTAAAGAAGAAGATTAATAATACATCCTATTTTATTTTATTACTCTTATATAGCAATATAGCACATTAAATCAAAATATTTTAACTATTTATTTTCCTATATAGATAAAATTATAAATTCATTATTTTTACTTTTTCTAATTCGATACGTAACCTATACTAAAAGGGGAAATTTGATTCTACAACAAAAATAAACAAAAAACGAAAGAAAATCATGTAGTGTAGTTGTTTTCTACTAAACTGCCAACTTCGAGGAGTAAAACCCTGTAAATCCAATAAAATAACTGAAAATAAACAAAATAAAATTATGCAATCCGGTTTTTTTCTTTTAAACTGCCAACATTTAAGTAAATACCCTGTAAATCCAAAAAAAAAAAAAAAAAAACAAGACAAGAAGAAAAGGAAATCAACATCTCATGCATATATATATTGGAATGCACCAAGTGCAGGGAACAAATAGTAGATGCACTTCACAATAGGAGTGTTAAACATTACACTGCCCTGTAAAAGTTAATAAGTTTAAAAATAAGGTATGATTTGACACTATCATCCATTCAAACAAGGTTCTTAAAAACCTGCAATTTCATGTCTAAAATAGTCCATTCACACCACTCAAATTTCATGTCTTATAAACTCGATTTCCACGTGGAAAAAATTGCCAACTCAGATTTCATCACAAAATAAAAACCGAGCCTTAAAGGCTCGATTTAGGGGCCCAAAATCGAGCCTTTGAGGCTCAATTTGTTAATAAACTATATAGTTTGAAAACTTACCTACTAACTAAATAGTTAGTATTTTATGACTGTTTACCCATTTTGGCCTAGTTTTAGACTTTGCAATGTATTAAGGTTTGGTAGAAAAAAAAAAAAAAAAAAAAATTCTAGTAGTATTCTACGAATCTACGGAGTTTAACAACTATAATCGAATGAAATAATGCCACGTGGCTCCCCCCACCCCCAACAACACCCAAAAAAAAATAGAAATAGAGTGCCCCTATTCTCTTTCCCCCTCCGGCCCTCCCTAGTCCCTAGTCGTTCTATTTCTATCTATCCGTATCCGTATCCGCATCCGAATCCCATTCCCCTTCTCACCCAATCCACAACTCCCAAGCTCCTTAAACACTCACAGTCACAGACTGACACCGCTATGCATTTCATCTTGGACGCAACCACCGTCTGATGAACACCACAGTCAGAAAGAATGGACGGTCTAATTGGTCTCACCAACAGCACCTTCTTTACCCGTACTATCCATTCATTTTCATCCACAACTACAGCCACAGCCAGAAGCAGAACCATCTCTTTAACTCGAAAATCCCAGAATGGAAAATTCATAGTTTCAGCTTCTAAAGAAGGAGACACTCCCAAAAATCCTAAACTCGATCGCTTGGACCAAATGGAGCTCAATTTCGGTCAGTTGCTTGGCGAGGACCCCAAACTCACTCTTGCTAAGGTTTCCCTCTTTCTCTATTATTTACATATACATACACATACACATGCACATGCACAATGACAAAGTTGGTGCTTCAGATAATGGTGTAGAAAAGCAAACCCACATGTATTTTGTTCACTACATAGCCGTAGTTCACTGCAAAGTTGTTGTATTTTGTTCTTTTTGGATTGTGTATTGTTTATTCTAATTATGTGTGTGTAGTGTTTGATTGCAGTTTTAGTCTTTTTATATTGAAAATTGTATGTTTTGGTGATTCAGATAATGGGTAGGAAAGCAAACCCAGATGCATCGTATCTTGAAATTGAGAAAAAATTTTATAAGAAAAAGGGTAAGTTAGTGGAAATTAAGGAGGTTCCGTTTGACGGGTCGAAGGAAGTGCGGACTTCCAGTTCTTTGGATGGTTTGGATTTGGTTCGACCTGTGCCAAAGAAAGGATTCGCATTTAAAGCTGATGATAAGCCGATGGAGATGAAAAAACCAAGCAAACCGGTTGGGAAGGCAGTGGGTAGTAACAAAAGTAGTATTCCTAATGTTATCTTGAGAAAACCAACCGTGTTTAATGAGGATGATGTTGAAGAAAAGCCATCAAGGTTGAGGATTAAACCGAATTTGTCATTGAAAATGGGGAATGGACAAGTGAAAGATAGATTTAGTGACATGACGCTATTGAGGAAGCCGGAGCCAGTAACTGTCAATCAATCTATTGAGAAGAAACAAGAGGCCTGTGGTAATGTGGATGACAAAGTAGTTGATGATCTTGAATCGAAGATGAGGAGAGAAGAAGCAAATGACAAAGTTAGTGATTTTGCACTGTTAAAAAAGCCTGAACCTATGAGTGTCAACACAAATCTTGAGAATAATAGAGAGCAATTTAGGAGTGTAGAAGTTACAGTCCAGGATGATATTGAAGAGAATGCTTTGTCAGGCTTATCAGAATTTACTGCAACTGCTAACACAACAAAGAACAATTATGAGGAGATCATGGATGGCTTAATTTCAAATGGAAGCGAACAAGACAATGACTTTGTTGTAGGTATTGCTCTATATTGCATTTTACAATTTTAATTAGTTGAAATTGTCAACATTAACATTTTGCTTGGCCTTTTAGGGATTACAGTCACTCAAGCTGAGTGATATGGGGTCCAGTCAGGAGATTACTGCTTTGAGTGATACCTATGCAGTTGATTCCAGAGTCAAGTTGTCCATGGAAGCTGCACTACAAGGAAAACCAAAAAGGTAGTTGAAGTCATTCTTTTGATTTGTTGATTTCTTTTGTTGCTAGTTTTCTTTTCATAAGCAGGTTGCTTTATTATAGATTAGACCAGTCTGTGAAAAGAACACAAAAGTCTACTAGAGAAGAGACAGTTTTTGTGAATTCTAAAGGTGACGGAGATGCTGTTGAGTTAAACAATCTTGTTGCTACATCACCTTTGGAGGTTAGATTAATTTCATTGTATAGTTTTTTTATTATTTGAGCAAAGGTGTGAGATGGTCCTTTGTGTTCCTTGTATGTGTTTCATTTGTAGGAAAGTGGAGAAACTGATTGGACTAAGGCAGAAGATCTGGTTAGGACAGGAAATAGGGGAGAAGTGGAATTAATAAGCTGTAGCACCAGAGGTTTTGTTGTAAGTGTACTTTTAGCCAGCAATCAAAAATAAGTTTTAGTATAAGCTGCTTGCTTCTCCTTTGCAACATTCATTTACAAGTTAATAATTTCCATTTGTATTACCTTTTTGAATCTGATTGGACCATTTTGCAGGTATCTTTTGGTTCATTGGTAGGGTTTTTGCCATACCGAAATCTTGCTGCCAAGTGGAAGTTCTTAGCTTTTGAGTCATGGTTGAGACAAAAGGGCGTAGACCCATCAATGTATAGACAAAATTTAGGAATTATTGGAAGTTATGATGTAGCAAACAAGACTCTTAACTTAGATCAAGAAGTTGATCTAAAAATCGGGGTAGAAATATCAGCAGATATGAAGTTGGAAGATCTTCTTAGAGTTTATGATCAAGAGAAAATCAAATTCTTGTCGTCATTTGTGGGCCAGGTTTGGAAAAATTGATTTGATGTTGAAACTTGACTATTTTATTGTGGATATTGATCAACTTTGTACTTGCAGAGACTCAAAGTAAATGTGATGTTGGCAGAAAGAAGATCTAGAAAGCTTATATTTTCAGCAAGGCCAAAAGAGAAAGAAGAGCTGGTTGAGAAAAAGAAAATTCTCATGGTTAGGGGATATCTCCAGCAGTGACATTTCTTGTATTCTTTTGTTTGTCCTTGGTGTGTTTGTATACTTGCTCTTTAAGTTACCTATCAAAAAAAGAAAATACTTGCTCTTTTTTAGCGCTTTTAGAAAACTATCACATTGTGGCAGCAACAACTATATCCATCACATGAAATTTAAGGTTTATTAATCTTTAGTTTTTCATGCTTTTTATTTTCATATTTTAGCATGCAAAGGGTGCTGGTAAAATGTAGTATTTTATGAACATATAAATATATGCTAAGACTTTTTAGGCTTTAATTTTGTCTGCGTTTATTTTCATATTTAATGTAGATGATTATGAGTCATTTTCTTTCATTATTAGGTTACAGTTATTTCTTTCCCTCCAAGATGTAATTTAGGTATCCTATTTAAAGGCCCCAAAATTCACTATTGTAAATGGTTGATCATTGATTAATAAAATTGGGTTGGAAGTTTCTTTTAGTGCTCAGTGTTGATTTCCAACAAACCTAGGTGTCAGTATCTAGGTTCCTATCATTCTTCCAATGTTTGGTGCTAAAGCCAAGGTTTTATTTTTCTTTCCCACTTGGTGCTAATTCCAAGCAACCCTAGGTACTGCTTCCAAACAACCTTAGGTGCTGACTCCTTGGTTCTTATCCTTCTCTCTACGTTTGGAGTTGACTCCAAGCAACCCCAAATGTTGATTCCTAAGTTCAGATCCTTATTTTTTCCTTTTGATTTCCAAACACGAAGCCCCTTTTGAGAGTTTATTGTTCTGCACCCCTGTTGTTGGAAGGAAGTGTGATAGTATCTTTTAGTACCTAAAAGCATACTAAAGGGGTTTACTTTTCTGGCTAGAAGCTTGATGGGAAATTGAACCATTCAAGCTCAACATGACATATCCTTTGCATTTTTATTTTATTTTTCTAAATGGACATCAGTGTTACCCTTCTGTATTTTAAGAAGCTAGTTTATTATTATTCAAAAACTTCTTATGAATTTGAGTTATCACAATCTTGTGCCATTTCTTGTAACAGGCTAAACTTCAAGTGGGGGATGTTGTCAAATGTTGCATCAAGAAGATTGCTTATTTTGGTATTTTTGTGGAGGTAATTAGTCAAAGGTTTGCTGCTCCTGTTTCTTCAAATCATTGATATTGCAGTTTGTAAGGAGCTTTTAAACACAGAAGGGGTGTTGGTTAACATATTGGAATACCATACTGTGTGGTTTTGAGCTACCTGCTTTGTCATACTTTTTAAATGGGTTACAACCCCTACTTCTAAACATGGAACTATGACTTTGAGATATGGAGTTCTTGGCAGATTCTCTTTTATCAAATTTTTTACTTAACTTTACTAGTGCAGGTTGAAGAAGTTCCTGCATTAATTCATCAGACAGAAGTATCATGGGATGCCACTCTGGACCCTGTCTCATATTTCAAAATTGGTCAGGTATAGTATTTTACTGAAGGATCAAGCTATAACAAATTTAAGTGTTTTTATTTCACTCTATGTTACTGAGACGAATTCTGGTATTTTGGTTTCATTTGATGAATCTTGGCTGGGTATAATGTTGTATATCTTCTTGTCAATCGTCATGTGTCTTTCTTATTTGTCATCTCGTTTCAGTGCTTTACATAAGGCAAAGATCACTTTACATATTCTCCATGGTTCTGGCTACGTCTTCTCTAATTTGTTTGGATTTGAAAGAAAATCTTTCTGGTCTCAGGTCGTGGAGGCAAAAGTTCACCAATTGGATTTTACACTTGAACGCATTTTTTTGTCATTGAAGGAGATTATGGTAACTAATAATTTTTTTTGGCTTCTCTATGTTTGAATTGCTATTTCAGTTCATGAAAATTTATAAATTATATACCAAAACAAATGCTTTTCTGTTGCAGCCAGATCCATTGATTGAGACCTTGGAGTCTGTGGTTGGTGGTCATTATCACTTGGATGGGAGATTACAAGCAGACCAAGCAGAAACTGAGGTTATTGTTTTCACCTTTAGTAGGATTCTTTTTCAATTGCCCTATGAGTAGGAGCATCGATGCAAAGACAATTCTATTTAATTTTAGAAGTTGATTGTTTATACTATTAGTCAATTGGATTTTATTTTAGGTCTTCTAAACTAATTAGGTTATTATTATTTTATTTTATCTTCTAGAGCCAAGGTTGTTTTTGTAGTTCAATAATTAGTTTTTGGCCCAAGTCAATCAGGACTAAGATTCAGTCCTAGTAGTCTATATAATTGTGCTATTAGCACTTCAATGCAGCCAAATTTATGATGAATTAAATTTTTATGGGAACTTTTCTGTGGTTTGCTGCTAAGACAATTTTTAAATTTACTATCTTACTTGGTGCTGTTGCAAGCAATTTTGTTGTCGTTTCATTGGTTTAACATATAAATAATGAAAGAGTTAACTGAAAAGTTTTTTCAAAATTCACTTTATATTACATTACTTAGGAAAAGTGCATAACAATCAAAATAGTTTCTCTAACAAAATTACTTAAGTGATTTAGGGGAAAAAAATGAAAAGGTTTTTTCAAAATTCACTTTATATTACATTACTTAGGAGAAGTGCATAACAATCAAAATAGTTTCTCTAACAAAATTACTTAAGTGATTTAGGAAAAAAAAAAAGAGAACATTTTATTGTTATATAGCACTATTATATAATTGGAATATTCTGTACTTGGTTTTACCATGTCTTATCCTTACCATGTGATTTATATTTGGTATTTTGAGCAGTGGGCTGATGTGGATACTCTTATCAAAGAATTGCAACAGATTGAAGGGATCCAGTCTGCATCAAAAGGCCGTTTTTTCTTGAGCCCAGGTTTAGCTCCAACATTTCAGGTACAAAGATCTAGATTCCAAGATATAATGCGATGGGGAAAATATTTAATAAGTGTTAAAAATTTTAAAAAGCAGATATTTGCTTCAAGTAGTGCCAGTTCACAATTTGTTGTCACTGATTATATTTTTGGCTAATGAATCTTTTGCAATATGTTTGGTAAATTTGAGTTTGTGCCACTATTTATTGGGATTAAGTGAAGGTTTAAAATCCTACATATGGATGCCAAGGAGGTCGTTGGAATGCTCACTATGTGATAAGTCAACAAGATAATCATAGGGGCATTCTCCTACTTGTTACATGTTCTGGTTCTTTTGACTATATTGGCAATACCAAGGATAGCCTGTCTTGTCACATAACCAACATAACACTCTCCAATGGGTCTTGAGCCCACGACCTCTTCCTCATCCTGGCACTTATAAGGGTAGGAAGTGCCAGTTGGCTAGAACTCATTGGCACCTTCACTACTGAACATCTAAACAAAATACTTCTGGATTGGTCCAAGCCATCAGTTATATCTTCTTAATGATATATGAAGGAAACTGTAAACAACACTTTACCATCCCCATCCAGCTTATACTAATCTAAAATTTCTGTTTATTATTTTGCCGTATATTTTTGGCCTTTTTGTGTTAGACTCAATTCATAAAATGTCTCATTTATCGTCTGGTGCAGGTGTATATGGCATCCATGTTTGAGAATCAGTACAAGCTACTTGCTAGATCTGGAAACAAAGTACGAGAGGTAAATATTTCAGAATTTTTCTTGTTTGGCTGCTGTCCAACAGAACTAGATTACTCAAGCTCCCATCACTTTCCTCCATTATCCAGAAATTTGATCTTGCAAAACTTAAATATTCTCATCCTTCTGTGCGCTATTTTGGGCAGGTGATAGTTCAAACATCACTGGGTAAGGAAGAGATGAAATCTGCAATCCTAACATGTACCAACAAGGTGGAATAGTTGTTTGTCACTCTCTGGTGATTGTAAATTTCATTGGGGAATGCACATATGACTCTGGGAGTCATCTTGGGAAATCCAGAGGAAAAAAATTATGGGGAAATCATATACAATGCGACAAGGGTCAGAATTTTCTTGTTCATTTATAGAGGCAAGTTTCTGTAAATTCTTTCAATTCATAATGTAAAATTATAATTATATTTTGATCCAGTATGTCAGTTGTACCATTACTTCTTTATTGATATGTGAATTTGAAATAATTAGGTGTAAGATATCGTTTCAAATCTATAACAAGTGTTTCTAATTCTATTTAAGCAAAATTCCAAGAACTCCAAAGCTCACATGATCAAGTGTTATTAAATTTATATCAAGCAATTTACATTAGTAATTGTCTTCAAATCTCTTAATTTAAAATCTTTGAACCCTTAATACAAACTCATAGCAATCCCGTACTTAATGAATATATCTAGCAGTTATATGGAACCTTTGTTTATTTAAGAAGATGGGAATGGGACTGGCCTTGTTAAGAAGATGGGAATGGGAATGTCCTTATACAAATTTGTTGCTATAATAATGCTTAGGCTACCCCCCCCCCCCTCCCCCCTCTCTCTCTCCCTCCCTCCCTCCCTCCCTCCCTCCCTCTCTCTCTCTCTCTCTCTCTCTCTCTCTCTCTCTCTCTCTTAATATTTCTAAGCTATAAGACTCTTGGCCTTAATGTTCTCTCTATGCATAAGAGCATTTAGCATCCGGGATTAGACATGGCAAAACGGGTTAGAATTTTATGACCCGACCTAACTCGACCCAAAAAATATCTTACCCGAACCTGATTTTTTTGACCCGAAGCAAAAATAGATTGACCTGTGACTCGACCCGATTTTTTTGGAGGTCAACCTGATCCGACCCGGATATCCCATGATTCGACTCATTAAAAAAAAATTTGCAAATTTTTTTTTTAAAACTACGTGATACTAAGTGCATAAAGCACAAAGCACCAGAACGGTGGAGCCAAACCAATAGGTAATAGTCAATAGTTAATAAATTATTAAATTACAAGAAGACAAAACAATAGCTTTTTACATGCAATTTGCCTATTTGATTTTGAGGGCTTCATGAATCACAACCAATAAAGCTAGCCTTCAGCTCTGCTTCCACAGGACCACAGAGACATGACATGAAAATGAGACAAGACTTAGACAATACAACCATTAAAAATAAGAAGAAAAAAAAAAATCTAATTCAATTGACTAGCTTAGCTGGAGTCCAAAGCCAAAATTGTGATTCACAAACATGAAAGAGTAAAACAAAACCGTCAAAACGTGACAACACAACCACATCCACGGACCACAAGGGTTAAGGGCCAAAGTGGTAAAGCTACAATTTTTAGCACTGAGAAAAAAATTCTTACTTCGTATCGATCACATCTTTTATCTGAGAATGTGGAAGTTACGTTATGTACTAAAAGTTGACTATATGGATTTGAAGGTAATTTAATTTTTTTATAGTCATAATTATACAATTTTAATTCTTTATTGATTTGCTTTCATGGTACATTAAGTTATATTAAAATATTGTATTGTAGATGAAGATGTTGACGAAATTGGCCAACTTGAGCTACAATTTGCAAGTATGAATATTTGCAATGCTAAATCTGCTACCAACGTTGAGTAGATTGAGATTGAGGTGTAATTCTTATAAAATATTTACTTATTCTTCTTTACTTAATATGTTATGTTTATTTTTAAATATTTTTTTGTTTAGTTTATCTTTCTAAGTAATTTAACTTTACTATTATTTTAAATGCAACAGGAACATGAGCATTTAAGAAGACCGATAACTTGTTACTTTGTTGGCTTACTTGTTTTATTTGTTTTAAAATCTATCTCTTTTTGAAGATTAAACTTATAATTATATGTATTTTGACAGTGAACTATTAACATTGAAGACTTTTTCCATCATGAAATTATGACTATAAATAATTTTATCATGCTCAAAACTATCATAATTGGAAGGATATTAACAAGTGGCATTAAGTCCAATTCATTTGCTTAATTGATTTTATTCATTCTCTCTAAACATGTTGTTATGACTTATTTGTGTAATTAAAAAAAAAAAATTTGTTTGAAAAATATGGGTAAACCCGACCCGACTTACAACCCGATTGACCCGCGACCTACCAACCTAATTGACCCAACCCGACCAGCTTGTTTTGCCATGTTTATCTAGGATGCAAAAAAAGTTCTATTTTATATCCTAAAAACTTTATCTATTTTACTATCTCATTTTACAACTCTCCCAACATCCTAATTTCTATTTTTAGATACAACTTAATAAAATAATATAAACTATACCAACAAATAATATAAACAAGGCGTAAATGCTCTTTTTGTCCCTACATTTTGGGGTCATTTCTATTTTGGTCCCTACATTTCTATTTTACCACTTTTAGTCTTTAATCCAATTAAAACTTGTTATTTTAGTCATTTCCGTCAGCCAATAGACAGAAATAGCTGACGTGGCTAACGAACTGATTAAAATATTAATAAAAATCTATCGTGGCTCTCGTCACCCATGCCACCTGGGTTTCCCGCCCCTTTATTCACACGTGACCCTCACTAACTCCCAAATCAGTACTAGAAACCCAAAATCCCCAAAATCGGTCCACCTTCACCCAAACCAAATCAGTCCACCTTCTCTCCCGATTTGAGATAGCCATCAAACCACCATAGCAGACAAACAAACCATCATCGCAGACAAACAAACCTAGAAATATATATACCCAAATCCATTTTTCTTGGAATAGCAAAGAAAAGAAAAGCAATGAGATCTCTATTTCTATGAGATAGAGACCAAACACATAGGTATTAGTTCTCTCTTTGTGTATGTCCTTATATATAGTTAGCTTTATATTATGCGTGGGGGCCACCATGTTGCTTTTGTATACATTGTTTGAGTTTTAACTTTATTATGCTTGTTTAGTTACTTTTGACTGTTTGTTGGTCCTTGTCTGGATATGTGTTTCTTTGTAGCTTCCAATGTGTTTCTTAGTGAGACAAAATGCTTATGACATTGCTGTTTAATATGTGTTTGTTTGTGCTTTTCAACGTGGTCCCTCTACTCCCCTGTTTCTCTGTGTAAATGCTTATGACAAAATGCTTTTGACTGTTTGTACTTTCTATTTTGTTTGTGCTGTTTAATATGATAAAATGCTTATGACATTGCTATTCAGTATTATTTAACTAATAACTAATGAGTGTTGTTTTGTTAACTAATGATTTATATGTGTTTTGCAGGCAACATAAGTGAGCTATTTAGTTTGTCTGTGCATCATGGTTGGTATTTTACTAATAACCCTCGAAAATATGTGGGAGGTAAAGTGGATATAGTGGACAACTGTGACCTTGATAGGTGGTCCAAGACAGTGATTGAGGGTATATGCAAGGAGTTTGGGTACACCTCTGTGAGTAGGATTTGGTATAAAATGCCTAGTGGTGATCTAGAGAAAGCTAATTTCTATTTGATAGTTGATAATCATGATGCCATGTTTATGACAGATTTAGTAATTGGTCATGAAGAAATTCATGTGTTTTTAGAGCACCCTGTGGATAATCCTATACTAGTGGATGAATGTGAGCATGTTGGGGCAGATGTGCAGCCATTGGCAGTGGAGCAAGACCTTTTAGGATGTGGCAGTAATGATGATGGTAGTAATGATGAAGGTAATGACAATAGTAATTCTGGTAGTGAAGATTATAACAATAATAATGAAGATCACATTGAAGTAGATGCTGAACAAGCCTACTCTAGGAGAGAAAGTAACACACCAATGGTTGAGGAGGTTGATAATGATGATGTTGTTGAGGTTGATGCTACAGAGGTATATTCTAGGAGAGCAGGTAAGGAACCTATGACTCAACACCCATCTGAGGACAAGGATGTAGTTGATGGCAATGATAGTGGAGGAGGTGATGGTGAAGGAAGTGGCCTAGAGGATGAAGATGTAGTGAATCTTGCTGAGAGAGAGTTTGTGGAGGACAGTAGTGATAGTTGAGATGGTTCTGATGAAGATGTTATTGAAACAATACAAATGGGTGCTGGTGTAATAAACTCTGATTATGAGAGTGAGGAGTTGTACAGTCTTAAGGAATCATCATCTGATAATGATATTGGGGATGATACTGATGATAGCTCTGAAGATGAACTAAAAACACCTGTGGGAAAGGGAAGGGGACAAAAGAGGACTTTCCTAGTGTTTAAACTAGTTGCTAAGGCTGAACATATCAGATTTGAGAAAGATATATTGTTCACAACACATAAGCAATTCAAAGAAGCTATAACTGATTATGTTGTTCATGGTGGCTGGGGGATTAGGTTTGTAAAAAATGATTTGCAAAGAGGAAGAGCAGTTTGCCAGGAAAACTACAAGTTTGTGGCATATCTAGCAAAGCTTCCAAGAGAGAAAAACTACTAATTAAGGCCAATAATTGGTTTGGATGTCTGCCACTTGAAAACTAAGTTAGATGGGCAGTTAATCACAGCAGTTGCCAGAGACCTTAATGAAGAGTACTTCCTACTTGCGTATTCTGTAGTGGAGGCTAAAACTAAAGACTCTTGGACATGGTTCATAAATTTGCTACTTGCAGGCATAGGTCAGAACACAAGATGGAAATTTATATCAAACCAGCAAAAAGTATGTATGTTTATTACTATATCTATATGCATTACCATATTGAATGTATAGAGTTACTAACACCACAATTGTTGTTATACTCACAGGGGTTGGTGTAGACCTTCATTGATAATTGGCCACAATATGAGCATAGGATCTGCTGTAGACACCTCTACAATAATCTCAGGAAAAACCATCCTGGTGTTCTGATTAGAGAGTTGTTTTGGAAAGTAGCCAAAGCTACTTATAAAACTGAGTCTGATAGGCTGATGGATGAACTAAAGGGAATTGATGATGATGCATACAGTTGGTTGCAAGATCATTCAACCACCATATGGGCCAGACACATGTTCAGTGAGGATAGGTTGAGTGATATAGTACTAAACAACATGTGTGAGAGTTTTAACAACAAGATTCTAAAGTTTAAATCTAAGTCTATAATTACTATGGTATGAATCTAAGCCTTTGAGTAATAATTAGTTAGATACATTATTTGATACATTGTTTAATTAACATCTTGTGTGTGATTGCAGCAGGAGTCCATCAGGTTATATCTTATGACCAGGTTTCAAGATAATAGACAAAAGATCATGAGAGTGGAATCAGAGATATGCCCTAAAGTGCTTAAGAGGTTGCATAAGGAAAAGACTACAAGTAATAGGTGGCTTGCTTGTTGGGTAGGTCATACACAATTTAAGGTTAAAAATGGACTGCAAAACTTCACTGTGGACATGGAAAAAAGACATTGTAGTTACAGGAAATGGGATACGACTGCCATACCATGTGCCCATGCAATTTCCTGCATATTCTTCAATAGGCAAAAAGCTGAGCAGTATGTGCATAGGTGTTTTCATGTATCCACATATAAGGCCTATTATGAGCCAGTAATTACACCTATCAATGGGAAGAATATGTGGAGGCCTAGTGGTGTCCAACCTGTTCAGCCTCCTATCAAAAGAAGACCACCTGGCAGGCCTAAGAAGAAGAGGACAAAGGAGGCTGGTGAACCAGCAAGTAGGAGAGCTAGTATCTCCAAACAGTCTAGGACTTGTGGTAAAATAAGACACAATAAAAGAAGTTGCAAGGGTGAGATTAGAGGAAACTCTTCCCTACCAAGCACCATAAACAGAACCACAACAGCCAAAAAAGTAACATTCTACCATATCTGTCAAGTAAATGTGTGAGGTTTTACATATTACATGTTAATAAATGTGGATTTCTTGTTTGTAGACCAGCAAATGCAGAAACTATTCCAACATCCATCAGCCAACAGGACAAGCTCAAACTCAACCAAGCTCAGCCACCCCATTTGCACCACCTTAGCCATATGTATCATCCCAGTCCACTATGCACACCTTCACTCTTGGTGCACCACCTCAGCCATTGCCATCATTCCAATCCAGCATGCACACCTTCACTCTTTGTGCATTTCCTCAACCATGGACAAGCTCTTCCAGGCCATGTGCAACATACCAAACCAGCATGCATTTCTCATCCAGCCTAAGTGCACGCCCAAGTGTACCATATCGAACCAGCATGCACTTCTCATCCAGCCTAAGTGCACCATACCAATATAGCATGCACAACACTGCCACACCTTTTCCACCACCCTAGTTCAGGCATGCACATCTCCAATCCAAATGCACACCAGACCCCCACAGGATCATCCAATCCAATTGCACCACCCAACTTAGGCAACAGTCCAATTCCAAGACTGGGGAGGAAAAGGATGTTTACATCAGAAACCCTGAATGCTTCCAAGAATGCATCTAGATACATGGGGGCTATCAAGTTTGCTGGGAGTTAGTCATCAACGCATGCTCCAAGAAGAAATGAATAGCTTGTTGTTTTATATCTTTTGATTAATGGCTTGTGTTTTGTATAATTATAGTCAAGCCCTTATTTTGTATAATTGGTATTAGTTAATCAATGCCCTGTTGTTTGGGTTAAGATTGACAGTTGAACATTGCCCTGCTGTTTGGGTTAAGATTGGCAATTGAACAATTCCCTTTTGTTATTTAAACATAATTTTGTTTTTTTTTTTTTAATGATAACTATGTTTGGGTTAAGTTTGGCAGTATGTTAATTAAGATGTTTGGATTTCAAGATTGAGTTTGTTGTTTCATTTTGTCTTGTTTTATATGTGTAGTATAGTGCTTTCTTGGAATATGTTATCTGTTAATACCAGTTTTATTTGTTGCATGGATTTGGAAATCTGCTACTTGGTTCAACAGGGACATTCCCAATCCACATATCCACACATCCACACATTGAATTGAATGAGAAAGGTATTCATTTATTTCTCAATAGAAAGAGTACAAAATAAGCAGCAGGTGTGTGTCATTGCTAATAACTAATCCTACCAAAATAGAGCACACTACCAACCCTCTATACATAAACACTGCAACCCTCCATACATAAACACTGCAACCCTACATACACTACCAAGCATAGCAACCCACACAAGTTATTTCCACCCCCTACCTAAGCAAACATAGAACTGCAAATATCACCACTAACAATGCCACAACTACAACTAAAAACTTCTCTCTCTTCTTGCAGTCTGCAAGCTCAGCCTCAAGTTTAATGATCTTTTGCCTTTGTTGTGGGATAAGTACCTTACCACGTTCACATATCTCATCATCACGCCATTGGAAGAACCTACACTTTCTCCCCACCTGAAACACAAATAATGCTCTGAAAAATGAAAAATGGAAATCCATAAACTATTGTAGCAATAATTTGAAACAACATACTCAAATTAACTAAAATCCACTCAAAAAATTTACTGAAATTGACATACCCAATAATTTGGACAATCATAGAACCTTCTGCCAGGGTTGTCTTCAGTCCAAGGCACAACTAGGACAGGTTTTTTTGATTGCAGTAGCACATCATTGGTGCTCTCCTTCTCACACTAGAACTTGTTGAACAGCTTGCTTCCATTGGGCTTCGAAGATTGTTTGTTTTGATCGTGGTTTTGGGAGATGAGGATTAGCTGTGTGGGTGGAGGTCGAAGCTCGAATTTTGGGAGTTTAGGGTTTCTGGTACCGATTTGGGGGATTTTGGGTTTCTGGTACTGATTTGGGGGGTAGTGAGGGTCACGTGTGAATAAAGGGGTGGGAAACCCATATCGCATAAGTGAACGAGAGCCACTGTGGATTTTTATTAATATTTTAATCAGTCCGTTAGCCACGTCAGCTATTTTTGTCTGTTGGCTGACGAAAAGGACTAAAATAACAAGCGTTAATTGGATTGGGACAAAAAGTGGTAAAATAGAAATGTAGGGACCAAAATAGAAATGACTCCAAAATGTGGGGATGAAAAGAGCATTTACGCCTATAAACAAATCAATTCTCACTTCTCACTTCTCTTTTATCTATTTTTTATTCTTTCGCTCTCTTCCTTTCTCTCTATATTTTTTCCTTTTTCCACTATGCTACTGCTACTGCCTACCAGAGTCTTGCTCAGTCTTGCTTTCCTCTCTGTGCTCCCAGCAACAAACCCATCCATACCAAAATCAATAAGCCCAGCAACTAAACCAACAACCAAATCCATCCATACCCAACCTCAACAAAGCATCTAAACCCAAATTAAACGTAGACAGATTCCAAAATCACCCAAATCCAACAAATAAACTCAAATCAGATGAACCAAAAACTAACGATTCAAACCCATCCCACACCGATTTAACAACCCATAGCCACCACCGATTCAACAACCCAACCAACACCCAAACAACAACCACCGATTCAAACCCAGCCACGACCAAAGGGACCCACATCGATTCAATACCGGAACTGAAATCTAGCCAACACCGAACCCAGCAACCACCAAGTCTCCACGATTCACCACCCACGACCATCCACCACACCAACCCCAGCTGCACAAACCCATTGCACAACCCTAGTCCACCACTACAAAAACCCACCACCACATAAACCCACTACATAACCCGTCCAACACTACACAAACCCACTACACAAACCCAATGCTGATTCGAAGAAAAGAGAAAAGGAAGAAGATAGAATGAGAGAAAGAAAGAAGAGAAAATGAAGTAGAGAAATAATCTGAAAGTGAGGACGAGATAAGAGGTTTAGGCGTGTATGATTCAAGGGAGAAAGAAGGATAGATATTTTGAATAAAATAATAATTTTTTGTTTCCATCCGGAGCTATAGTAGGTTCTAAATTTGAGAATCGTCTGGTAGAGAAGTTTGAGAAGTATTGTTTGTAGTTTTTTGAAATTGGTGGAAATGTGTAATGTTGTTTAAAAATTGAAAATGGGTGTTTGAAATGCCCTACCAAACAAGCCCTAACTGTTCATAGTTGTTAAAAAATTATAGGTACCCAAACTCGGATGTTGCTCATTTTTTGTTGGTTGGTTGCTAAAATAGCATCTGGGGGGTTTTTATACCCCCAATGCTAATGCTCTAATATTTGTGGCCGTTCCAAACTCCGTCTCTCTCTCTCTCTCTCTTAATGTTACTAAGTTATAAGACTCTTGACTTTAATGTTCTCTCTATGCATGATATTTGTGGTAGCTCCAAACTCCAAACTAAAGGCCATAATCTTCAATTAGCCACCATCACAAATTTATCCAAGAAGTAATATTAGTCTCATGCTTGGATTTCACGGTGTTCGATCATATTCGTAGTGGATTCCAAACAGTTACTAGGGCAACATAAACATTCATTTAGATATATGCCCAATTCTAAACTAATATTTTAATTGGATTGGCCAACAACCTTTGTAGTCTGGTGGCTTTTTGGGGAGATATCTAGGGTTTGATCCTTTAATATATAGTGTGCGTTTGGGACAAGCTGAAAGTTTTAACTTATTCGCAATTTCAGCTTATTTTTGCTACTATTTATGAGTCTCATTATATTTTTTGGTACTATTCATGGGTCTCACTGTACTTTTTATGGGTCTCACTATACTATTCAGCTAACTTTTACCTTTATCTACAGTACTTTTAGCAAGAATTTTTCAATTTTAGCTAAATAAACTGTTCCTAAATGGTCACTATAGTGTTGTAAATAATAATAATAGTAGATAGGGCAGAATATGGTCTTATTTGGGTGTGTACAAATTGATTACCAGAGAAGGCTAAAAAGCCTGAGGTTACCTTTAGATATCAAACAAAAATAGATAGCAAATGAGAGAGAGATATTATCTTTCGGGCAAGATTTAGGTATAATACTTATGTGCTATTTCTTAAGTTCCCCTTTTAAGATTTTGTCATGTGGATTTTCCCTCATGCGATGGAAGTATATTTTTTAATTATGTAGCCACATGGTTGAATCTCAAAAAGGGAACTTAAGGAACAACACCTAAGATACTGTACCTAAGTTTTATCCTTATCTTTTAGTGTAGTATACAGATTTTGGGTCTGATTAATGTATACCTTTTTTTTTTTTTAGAAACAAGACTTCTATTATTATTTAAACCAAGTTAGCCTTATCAGCCTAAAGTATATGATAAATAAGTGGTGGAACATCCTCTATCCACATGACACAATTTGGAAAATTAATTGACAATCTAATCAAACTGTGAGCTACCTTATTATCATCTCTTTTTGTATAAGAGTAGATCAATTTTGAGAAAAAGTTAATGTATATTCTTAGGGCATATATTAATTATTTATTTTAGCAAAATTTTCATGAAAAACTGAAAATGCTGTTAAAAAAGTTAGTCACTTTTTCATTTTTCTATAAAAATTTCCTAAAATAGTTTATTAATGTATAACCTAATCCTTAATAAAATCCTTAGATTTTTTACATTTTTCAATTAAATTTAAACACATATCTACATTAAATTTAATTTAATTTTCATTAAAAATAATAATACTTTTTTGGTTTTATTGGTCAATATAACCATATGTTTGAATTTTTTTTTTTTTTTGGAATTTCATTTGATAACTTGTACTACAACTAATTACGTATAACTATGTTTTGCCATTACAACTATTGCTCAACTCCAGCACTTCATCCAATTTGGTATGAGTGTATGATAATGAATTAAACCATGACGCAGTAGTTATTACTAATAATTTAATTAGTAAAATATATGTTTTATTATACAAATACAACATAATGTTACGGTACTTTTATGATTTTTTTATTATATATATTTAGTTATCAATTGAACCCCAATTACTAAGTAATTTAATATAACTATTTTTGCTAATTAATTGTTCTCTCTTTAACAAAACAAAGTACACATATTATGATAATTAAGAATTGTAAGTTCATTGTTTGACATGGTATTTAGACTTCAGAGTAAGTCAATAAATTGGCATTTTATTTAACATGCTAAATTCATAATAATTTGCATAGCCTTATTCATTATTATTTGATCATATCACCAAAATATTCCCATATGTTATCTAATGTATAATGTTGCCCTTATTTATTTGAGAGAGAATGTATTTGTTGTGTGACTCATTAAAAAAAAAAAAAAAAAAAATCGAAAACGACATAGATACACTACACTACACTACTACACCCTTGTCCTACGGCCCCGGGGAACAAAAGTCTTTTTCTTTTCCCAACCGTCAACGTTTTTAACGTCTACCTTTGACTTCGAAGTTAGATTTCTGTTAAACGGTGTCGTGTCGTATATGGTAGCAATCTACGAGGAACATGAACCATGTGCATGTCTTTCATGTAGTGACGAAAGTGCCCTTCCTAATTTAACATTGTCCCCAGACAAGAAAACCCCTTCAGCTTATCCTACTTGCCCTTTATCTTTTCTCCAAGTACGAGTGCCACTTTCTTCTCAAGAGTTCAGCTCAGAAGCCAGACTCTTTCTTTTAATATTTCATTATTTGTAAACACACGGAATTTCTGCCTTCTCTCTCTTCTTTGTTGCTTTGTGGGGAAGAGAAGACTGGAAGGTTAGAGACAAAAAGGGATATGGGCGTAGGCACAAGCACCTTTGTAATCAGATGGATCAACTTTCTCACCATGGTATGCTTCGTGCTTTTTCATGTCACCTTCTTGTGCTTTATATTTCAGTTTTGATTCTTTTTGTACATTTTGAAAAAAAAAAAAAAGTTTCTTTCTTTTTGTGTGCTCCAATTCTTGATTTTCTCTTGTGGTGTTGTTACTTGTTAATCAGCTTATGTATGGGTTTGTTTCATCTGGGACACTTGATTTTTATCTGTTATTTACTATAGATTTGGGTTCTTGTTGTTCAATTTACCCCGACAATGGTTTTGTAGTTGATTTCGCAAGTGCTTCTAGATGGTTTTTGCATTATAATGTAGTGGTTGTTAGTTCGTTGCCTGTTGTGATTTGGTAATGTGAGTTATCAAAAAATATGTGGGCAACTCTAGCTAGTTGATGTATAATTGAAATGAAAAACATGTAAGATGGAAGCAAAGAAGTAAATCTTGTGCCTTTAGTCTTCTCAATAATGGGTTTATGCTTCTTACCCTCACTGTGCAGCTTTTAGCTATAGCTGTCATAATTTTTGGAGTATGGATGAGCACTCATCACGATGGCTGTCGAAGGTCCCTTGCGCTTCCAGTTTTAGGCCTTGGTGCCTTTATCTTTGTAATGTAAGTTTTACTTTCCGTTTTAACCGATATTGATGCCTTATTTTACTGCTAATCTTTTCCCTTCCCCTTTTATTCCCTAAACTTCACATATAAGTTTTTTTTCCTTTGACCTTTAGATCTATAATCGGGTTCTTGGGCGCACTCAAAAACAGCTCCATTCTCTTGTGGATTGTATCCTTTCCATAATTGAATATATTTGTGATATCTACATTGTTGCCTCTCTTTTGGGTGCTCCTTGACATTTCACTTGCAGTATCTGATCATGTTATGCTTCATTTTGGTGGCAATTCTGGTATTCACAGTATTGGCGTAAGTATATGTGATGAAGAATGTGAAATTGATTTGTCATCTAAACTGAAGCTTACAATAGGATTTAGATAATTTTTTGCCCTGGAATTTTTTCATTGAAATTTCTAAGCTTTTCTGCAAATGCTATGAAGTTAAGCATGTTATGATTCTAAATAACTGTTGTTACTAACTTATAAATTTCTATTTTAGTGTTTCAGATTAAATATAAAATGCCCATATGCCTACTAAGGTGGCATTTTTTTAAGAGATCTATTCATGTGAAAATTCTCCCTAGGGAGTATTCAAAAGAAAAAAAAAAAAACTATTTAATTGGTGTTACTGTTATATGTCTAAAAAAGAATGGAGAATGAGTGGATAATCTCTTGTGACTATGTGCTAAAGTGCTTGGGGATTTAGTTTTTTCTCTTTTTGATGTTATTTGGGTGCTTTCTAAATCTGTCAGTGAAATTATTAGGGAGTGGGTATGGGAGTTTGGTGACAATGATATAAGACTGTTTAATAATTTATGCTATTATGCTTGAGGTGGAATTTGGATTTCTAAAGCTTTTAAAGTGTTGAATGACCATTACATTACATTAATATCACCTTTCTCAGAAGCACCTATATCCCTTTGGAAGTGGATCTTTCCACTACTTTCTTTCATGGTTTCTCTTTTTAGCAAGCATTGATACTATCTTCTATCTAGCTCTTTAAAGGCTTGAGTCATTGAATATTTTGCCACATATATGGGAGCTTGACCTTTGGTGCATTATAAAAAAAATTATTAACTCTTAAAAGAAAAAGGATGTTTGTTGAATCAGTTATATGGCTTCAGAACATAACATGGCAAGATGTGGGAGAGGAAAAGTGGAATACTATTGTGTGGCCAATTTTATGACAAATGGGACAATACATAGGCACCAGATATCCCCTTCCAGATTCTTTTGACTTGAATAAAGAAATGGTTATTGACACTAAATGTTATGTGTTGAGGAGTATATGAAGTTAGTTCTGTAGTATCTATTGCAGAGACCCTTATACATATTTATATATTTATTTTGATTATTTATTCTTAATAATAATTATTTATTGCTATAAAATTATTAATATAAAAAATATATAATAAAATAAAAGATTAGATTATAGAAATAATTATTTCTAAAAAATTAGAAAGTTATTTAAAGGAATTTCTTTATACCTGCTGAAACCTCTTAGAAACATATGGTAAACAGTATTCAGGAATACTAATATATATTAGTATGCCAAAGGAGAGTAGTGCTGAACCATCTCTCTAATTTTCTTTTTAGTAGGAATAATTGGAAGTTACTTATGTGATTACCAAAAGAGAAATCATTGATGAAATTGACTGGAAGCATGGTTGATAGGAAGCATCATTTGGTACTGGAAGCCTCTATGTTGTGTAAAATTGTGCTCCTATGAGTTTTCTGGTTTTCATTGGAATGCATTGCCTTTCCTTAATTGCCAGTTGATGCAGGGATTCAAGTTGTGGTATTAATCTGTTTGATGTCTGTATGCAACTTCTGTGGAAGTGATTTCTTTGAAGATAATGTTGATTAAATACGTAGATGTGATCTTTCTTAATAATCTGGGAGCTGCTGTCATCATTTTCTTCGCTTTTACATTATTTTTTAGTAAATAAAAATTCCAATTTGTGATGTTTTGACTTAAGGAATTCTTATATAGAATAACAGTGGTTTTAGTATGAAGGACATGTTAAGAGGTAACAAAAGTTTGCTTTAAAATAGGACTGATCTGCAGAAAAGAACACTTGTGGTCGATACCAATTAGTTTGCTTTAAAATAGGACAGATCTGCAGAAAAGAATACTTGTGATCAATACCAATGAGTCTATTGAGGATACATAGCTGACCCCTAAGTTTTGGGATTGAGTTGGCGGTGGTGTTACACAAAAGCATTAAATTTATCTGGTTGGGGTGATTCCTACTTTTGTTTCTGATCTAAATTTTTTTGGACCATTTGTTTTAGGCAGGAGAAATGTAGTACGTCTTTTGGATCTATTATGGTCTTTCTTCATTTGATATTAACGATATTGATATTCAAATATTTTAAGGTGAATGCTATGAGAAAAACAGGACTTTGAGTCCAAACAATGACATTATATGACTTATTTTTTGATAAGTAACATTATATGACCTATATTCTCTTGGTTATTGGTTTAATCTTCATTTTTCCTTCTCCATAAGTATTGTTAGAAGTATTCTAAACAAGTAACAAACTCACTTCAATTAGTGCTTGTTTAAATTTAATCTTTCTCTCTGCCTGTACTTGTAGGTTTATTGTAACGAATAATGGAACAGGTCATAGTGCTCCTGGTTTGAGGTGAGAATACATGTAATTCACTGATAAAAGCGTTTTTTCTCCCTCAGTTTGATGTTGGGGTAGTAAAATGCTATTATGCTATTATTGCAGAAATTCCTTTGCAAATGATAAAACATTCATTACTTCTTTGTTGTTTTGATTCTCTTTTTCATGGCTCAACTAGGGTTGGTTCGACATCTGCAATTAATCTCATCTTTTCTATGGTTAGGTACAAAGAGTATCAACTTCAAGACTACCATTCATGGTTTCTAAAACAGGTGAGAATCTTTGGTCATAAGCAATGTGAATAATAGTTTCAAGCAAATTTAGAAAGAAGAAAAATGCAATGCAAAAAATATTAGTGTGAACTTTGTTATGTATTTATGCTTGATGTTGGACTTTGTTTAGCTGAACAATACCCATAACTGGGAGCACTTGAAGAACTGTCTTGTCAAATCTGAAGACTGTAATGACCTATCGAAAAGATATAAGGTTTTACTTTTGAATTTTTGTATTAAATATGCTCATCTGTCTCCAGTGACATTCCTTCCATTTGGTTTTACATTTTTTTACTTGTTGATTGCAGACTCTTAAACAATATAAATTGGCAAAACTGAGCCCCATTGAGGCTGGATGCTGTCGACCACCATCTGAGTAACTGTCTGACTGTTTCTTTGTCAAAATTTCATCCTCCTCTCGTAAATGGTTTTTTGTTTCCTCTTTTTCAAATGAATATGATTCCTCTACTGTATACATTTTAATAGTCACTCTCCATGTTCAATTTGTCTCTGTTATGTCATTCGTTTATGTGTAGAATATAAATAATCCTCTTCATGTAAAAATGTAACATTCCAACAGTACTTTTCATATATATATATATGTGTGTGTGTGTGTGTGTGTGTGATTACAATTTAAATTGTGCATTTTCCATTTATTCAGACAATAATTCAGAATAGTGATGATTTTACTGACATTATTATTTGTTTGAATTCAACTTAATCATAGATGTGGTTATCCTGCTGTCAATGCTTCATACTATGACTTGAGCTTTCATCCAATTAGTTCCAACAAAGACTGCAAACTTTATAAAAATTCACGGGCCATCAAGTGCTATAATTGTGATTCCTGCAAGTAAGCATCATGAGTTCCTCATGGTCTTTTTCTATGTTTCTTTCCTGTTAAAATGTTTCTACATTTGCTTTTCCTTGATCGTGTTTCCAGGGCTGGTGTTGCACAATACATGAAAATTGAGTGGAGAGTGGTGGCAATCTTCAATGTTATTTTATTTCTTCTCTTGGTGAGACTCTTCCTCTAACCAATTTGTTCCGATCATGAAAGTATCTTTCCATATTGTCCTTTTAGTCAGTACTTAATGCCCTGATCTCTGTATTTCATTATGTTGTGCAATGCAGGCAATGATATACTTTGTGGGATGCTGTGCAAGACGCAATGCTGCCAGGGGCCACTCTAAAGTTTAAAGAGGACCCATTTATATTCAGGAACGCTCATTTGAAGCGGAAAAACACAATGGCCGTGAAGTTCAACCCATTCACTATTTGACTAGATTTTTCTGGTAGTTATTTTACTTGAAATGAAGCGTTAAAGTAAACTTATTGTCTCATGCAATGGGTTGGAAGTTTGGTAGGTCGTTTCACCAGAAGCAATGAACGCAATTGTGTTCAAATGTTATAGCTTCTGATGTTATGTAAACAAAATGTATAATTTATGTAACCATCTGAGATTTGACTATGAAATATAATCTCTCTCTCTCTCTCTCTCTCTCTCTGATAAGTAGTTTCTTTCATGTCCTCTAACATAAATAGAATAAGAGCAAGACTTATATATAGTACTTAGGTGCTGTTTCTTAGGTTCACTTTTTAAGATTCTGCAATTTGGATTTCTTCTCATAGGATGAACGTGTATTTTTTAATTAAGTAACCACATGACTTAATCTTAAGAGGAGAGCCTAAGAAACAACATCTAAGGTATTGTATCTAAGTTTTGTCCATAGAATAAACACTAAAAAGTTAGCTCTCTAGCTTTAACTCAAAAGACACATTTTATTTTTAAATTGAGTCATTAATGTTATTCCAAAGTTACAGCTTCTTTCAAAGGATAACAAGGTTACGTAATCAATCCAAGAGTCATACTTCTGGGCTGTCTTACATCAAAAGCTAGATACCTCAATCTCGGCAAAGAATAATCCTGTAGGACCGGTTTCAGGCAGCAAAGAAAACATCACAGGGCCTCTTGCACCTTCATGAGGAGTCAATTTTACAATGTCACATGTCATCTCTGTTTTGACCCTTCCTGGATGGATAGAATTTATATGGTGTTGAGGGAACCTTTTTGCAATGAGTTTTGTATGGGCATTTATAGCAGCTTTGGATAACTTATAGGCTGATACAGTTTTCGGCCTCCAACTTTTGCTCATTGAAATCCCTTAAAAACCATTGCAAAACCTCGTCTATTTTCTCTTCTGTTAGATCATTAACATTCTCTAGCACTGCTTTAGCCCTCTCATTGTTGATAAACTGGGATAGCAAGATGAAACAATGATAGGTTACATGTTTCCAGTACTTTTATTTATTGCAAATCAAGGATGAATACCTTAATGTGTTTTATTGCCTTTAGCTGTCCATGGAAGGAGGAGATATTCACTATTCTTGCTGATTGGGAGAGTTGCAGAAGGGGAAGAAATGCTTCAGTTACTCCTTTGGTTCCATAGTAATTCGTTTTCACCCATTCTTCTGCCTTTTCATAAGTCTGCTTGAGAATATCCTTCAGCAAGTGGGCATTTTCATCAATCACCTACTAGAATTTAAAATTTTTTAGTCTTGCTTGCCATTCAATTGAGAAGTTAAGCAATGCTTGCTGCAAAAACATAGCGGGTATTGTGGCTACATTACTTCAGTCTAGTTTTAGCTAAAGACTTGCTTCTATACTCTGGTTAACATTTGGTACAGGTCATGATTGAAGCTAAATAAGCAGTCTGGCGGTCTAGTAATAGACAAAATCCCCATCTGATCAGTTTTAAATTTTAAAGCCAAAACATTTTGACAATAAAATTTCGTCAAATCAAGATTGTTGCCAAAATTGTATGGAATTGCATATGTATCCAGCAAACAGTGTTACATATATTAATTTGTTAGGAAATAATATTAATGATTATTTATTAGTTGTTTCATGTTTGTAGAGAATTACCATGTTTATTAGTAATTTAGTATTAGTTAAGATAGGGCTTAGTTTGAGTAGGAAGTTGTTGGTATTTGAGTTGTATTTGGATTGTATTGTTAGTGTTAGTGGTGTCATAGTTTTAGGAGCATGGCTATTGAGGCCATAAATAGCTGGAGTTATTTTCAATAAATGATATTAAGAAAAGTTTTATCAAATTGGATCCTAATTAGTTCTCAAAGGTTAGGATTTCCTTGTGGGTTCCAGTTAGATCAAATAGTAAAGCCTCCGATGGTTGTATAAGAGATATGAAGTTCAATCCCCACTTATACTAAAAACTGATTGGTGTCTTAGTTTGATGATAAAGAGTTATCATCAGGAGTGAATGCCATAAGTTGAAACTTTCTAAAAAAAAAAGTTAGGATTTCCTTAACCAAATCTAAACTTTATCCCATTGTTATCTTTTGTTTTTATTATGTACCAAGTGCTTCATTAGAATCCTCCTAAAAAAAGTGTAACCAAAATTCTACATATTCATCTCTAAATATTTCTATTTTCCCTCCCCAAAAGTTGTCTACGTATCAAACAGATTGTTGACATTTTTATCCTTCTATATCAGTACATTCCCTAAATTCTGTTAATTTGAAGGGGAATACATTCTCTATAAGTGGAATTCTAAAGAATGTTAACAATATATTATTGAAAACATCTTGGTTTATGCATGAATACCGATAGAAGAATTTAGAGACTTACTACATTGCCAGCAAGTACAAAGGCCCAATAGGCTTCACAGTTTATGACTAGTCCACCATCTCCTGCGTTGTTTACCTACATAGATGCAACCTTATTAATATTCTAGAGGAATAATTACATTTCATCAATTTCTCTACTAAACTATAAAATCTAATCATCTGATTGATAATAGGCAAGATGCCCCCCTGCCATTAATAATTTCTGTCAATCTAATAATTCTAATGTAAAAATTCACAAACTAAGAATGGGAGAGATTCACCACAGTTCTTGATTTATAATTTACCATTGATATTTTGAAATTTATGAAAATTGTATCAGCAAGGGGTATTTTGTCTATCACAAATCAATTAGGGGATACATTGATCAATTTTATAATGTATTTTACAGGATTGAATTTGGCCCTATAGTTCAGAGAAAATCACAATTAACCTTATTTTATAAGTAAATTATCATGCAGAATTCCAAAACTAATTAAAGCAAGTTTTTCTTTATTTTTCCTGTAAGTAAATCTATTTATGTGATTCCTAATGTCTTGCAAAATGCAATGATGAATTTATAATATTAATGTCCAGAATTTAAGTGAATCAAAATTTAGAAATACATGGTAGAGACGCCACCTAAGAAGCATTAATACAGGTAAATGCTAAAAACCATAAATTATAGTATATAAATAATAAACTACTACTATATAGAAACATGTAATTTGATAGCGAGAAAATGAGTGAAAGAGAGAATGAAATATATGTAAATCAAGTTTTCCGAAATGGGCTTCAATAAATTTTGCATATGAAGCTATGCTGGTCTGTTCTTTCACATCAAGTTGATGAAAATCCACATGAGACAACCCAGAAGCTTTGAGATTTTCCACAGCTTCTACGCCTCTCTTCTCATCTCTAGAATCTAGCAGTTAATATGACCACAAATCCAGCAGATGCTAACTGACGACAGATCTCCAGCCCAATGCCTTTGTTGGCCCCTGTAACCAAAGCACACCTGACATGAATGCCAACTCAAAGTTAGGACAAATTTCTTGCTGATCTCCAGCAGCGTTTCAAAAAAAACCTTTTCAGTGTTGAACTAGTGTTGGTGCTCTGATACAAAACCAAAACAAAGCAGTCAACTGATGCTAATGGAAGATTAAATTTAAAGATAATGACAATAGTAGGAGTAATATATTATTGTCCGATCAGCCTTCCCATAAGGTCTATTTATTTTGGTCCAGCCATGGGGAGCCCAATTAGAAAAGTTTCAAATTAAAGCGAGCCTATAAAGGGTCTTAATAAGGGTCCAGCCATGTGATGCAAAACCCAAACCGAATAGTATATTTAACTCATAGGAATTCCTCGAAAGCAATTAGACCCATTACTTGGACCAATTGTAGGTTTGTACCTTGTGGCGAATTCTAAAGGGTGGCAAAGAATAAGAAACATGGCGTAAGAAAATATCCTACGTGCCGTCCGCAACCTTAATTTTTTCGAATCCGGGAAGGGCTTGTGTCCAGTGGAAACTTCCACGGGACACAAGCCATACTCTTCGAATCTGCAGTCCGCTCGGACTCCTACTCCTTTGAAAGCTCTATTTGCTTCCTGCTATATAAATTCAATTTACAGTTACAGTACAATTAATAGTCTCTCAAACTGTGTAAAACCTTGTGAGTCTGCTTTAATTTGTCAAGCAATTAATATGGCTGACTGGTCTTCAGCCTCTCCAAAGGCATGACTCGCCAAGTCTCTTTACCACAAGCTAATGGGAAGAAGTGCTTTTTATCACAAGGGTGGCTTATTATGTTAAAGATCAGAAACAAAAAACAGAGTGTTATAACCAAGCAAAATATCAAAGAAACTATGAGAAACTTCAAGAACAAAGAGAGAGAATTTTCTGAATGAGAGAGAAAATTTTATTGCTCAGAATTGTGATTACAAAAGTTGAATGAATTACAATGTACACCTTTACATTTATACTGCAAATTGCTACTCTACCAGAAGATAAAAAGAGCGGGAAATCTAATAACTGCCTCTAACTACCTATAACAACTTCCCAAATTATATGCCTCCAATAACATTTAGCCATTTGTCCACTAACAGCTCCACAGACACTCCCATGTGCATCTCTCATGCTTAACTTACCCTTTTAATGCTACAAGTAGCTTTCTCAATAATACACCAATGCTACTGTCGTTTAATCCCTTTTTCTTCTTTTGCTCTTTAGTCTTTCTTACATGAGTTAGTCTTTCTTTATTCATCACTGCTTTAGGTTTACTCTTTTGACTAATCTTCTTAACAGCACCAATCAAGACCAGAGCTGCTTTTGTTGTGGAAATAGCTTTTGAGTCTTGCCATGGTTGTGGATAAGTAATGTTGGAGCTGAAAATGTTGAGTACACCTAATCTACTAATCAAATCCAGGAATGCAGGTGCACCAAGTGCTTTAGTAAACACATCAGCTAGTTGTAAATTGGCCCTGACATGGAAAGTCTTAATCATGTCTGCCTGTATTTTTTCCCTGACTAAATGACAATCTACTTCTATATGTTTTGTTCTCTCATGGAACACGGGGTTTGCAGCTATGTGCAAGGTTGCCTTGTTGTCAAAGTAGAGGAGTGTAGCCTTGGAGTGCTCAATCTTGAAGTCTTCAAGTAGATATAGTAGCCAAGTGATTTCATAGCATGTTGAAGCCATTGATTTGTACTCAGCTTCTACTGAGGATCTTGATACAGTGTTTTGTTTCTTGGACCTCTAGGATATTAAATTCTCACCAAGGAAAATGCAATATCCTGTCAAAGATCTCCTAGTGTCAGGGCATCCTGCCCAATCCGCATCACAAAATGCCTTCAACTGAAAATCCGAGTTAGCTGAGAAAAACAACCCCTGCCTTGGAGCACCCTTGATGTGTTGTAAAACCCTTAGTGCTGCCACCATGTGAGGATGCCTAGGCTTGCTCAAAAATTGACTTAGCCTGTTCACTGCATAACAAATGTCTGGCCTTGTCAAGGTTAAATACATCAACCTGCCTATAAGCCTTCTGTACTATGAAGGATCATCAATTAACTCGCCTTCATCCTTGGACAATCTAAGGTGCTGCTCCATAGGTGTTTTCATAGGCTTGCAGCCTATCATACTTGAAGCTGTCAACACTTCTAAGGCATATTTTCTCTGATTAAGTGTAATGCCCTTGTCACTCCTTGCCACTTCTAACCCCAGAAAATACTTCAAGGCTCCTAAGTCTTTTATCCCAAACTTAGCATCCAAGAGTTCTTTTAAATCTGCTACACATTGAGCATCATTACCTGTGATCAATATGTCATCTACATAGACCAAAAGGGCAGTAAAATTAGAGCCATTTGAATATACAAATAGGGCATAATCAGATTTTGATTGAACAAAGCCCATCTTAGTGATTGTTGTGGATAGTTTAGCATGCCACTGCCTGCTAGACTGCTTCAATCCATAAAGTGACTTTCTCAACTTGCATACAAGAGGTCTAGCATCTGTTGAACAGCCCCCCTTGCTATGATAGCCCTGTGGTAAGGACATGTACACTTCCTCCTCTAAATCACCATGGAGGAAGGCATTATTAACATCCAACTGATGTAAAGGCCAACCCCTGATAGCAGCAATACACAGCAACACCCTCACAGACATTGATTTGGTAACTGGTGAGAATGTCTCAGAATAGTCCAGCCCCTCCTGTTGTGTATACCCTTTAGCCACTAATTTGGCTTTGTATCTCTCCATAAAGCCATCTGGATTATATTTAATCCTATAAACCCATTTGCAACCTATTGGAAACTTCCCATAAGGAAAAGGAACTACATCCCAAGCATGATTAAGTTCTAAAGCACCAATCTCTTTGTCCATTGCTCCCTGCCAAGCCTTTGAAAGCACAGCCTAATGGTAATACTCATGTTTAACTTCAGCACTAGCAGCAAAAGCAAAAACTTGATAGGAAGAACTAAGGTTAGCATAAGAAAGATGATCATTGATATCATAGGGACTACCTGGTGAGGGTTTGGTGGTAAGCAAGGAACAAGAGTAATCTTGTAAATAGGTAGGTAGTCTATGAGCCCAGGTAGACTTCCTAATTTAAGGTGGAGAAGTATGAGGTAAGGTTGTAACAGTGATAGTGTTAGATGAAAGGGATGAAGGACTAGAAGTATCAATGGAACAATCCAAAGGAACACATTCTGCAGTAACAGAAGTGCTTGTTGTAGAATCTGGAAAATCAGGCATAACAGGTTCATTTGAGACAGTAGGCAAGGGAATAGGATTTAAAGGAACAGATGAGGACAAGGTGCAGGAATAAAAGGGATCAAGATATTGAGGAAGATCAGGAGATTGAAAAGGAAATAGTGACTCATAGAAGTGCACATCTCTTGAAATAAAAACTGAATGTGTGGTTAAATCCATCACTTTGTAACCTTTAACACCAAAGGGGTAACCAAGAAACACACATTTAGTAGCTTTAGGTAAAAACTTATGCCTGTTATGTGCAAGTGTGGATGCATAACATAAACAACCAAACATTCTAAGATGTGAAAAGGTAGGCAACTTACCAAAAAGGACCTTATAGGGTGTTTTATTGTCAATAGTAGAATTAGGCAACCTATTGATTAGGTACACAGCTGTGAGCACACAATCTCCCCAAAAACTCAAAGGAACATTGGATTGAAACTTAAGTGCTCTAGCCACATTTAGAATATGTTGATATTTTCTTTCCACAATTGAGTTTTGTTGAGGGGTTTCAACACAACTCAATTGATGGATAATTCCTTTGGACTTGAAAAATTCCTTTAACAAAAATTTAGTGCCATTGTCAGTTCTAATGCACTTGATTTTCTTGTCAAACTGAGTTTCAACATAAACATAGAACTGTGGCAAAAGATTTTGAGTTTCTGATTTAGCCTTTAACAAATAAATCCATGTACATCTAGAAAAATCATCAACAATTGTAAGGAAATATTTGTAACCATTAACAGTAGGAATGGAAAAGGGACCCCACAAATCACAATGTACCATTCAAAAGGATGATCAGAAACATAAGTACTAGTAGAAAAGGGCAATCTTTTTTGCTTTGCTATTGGACAAATGTCACAATGAGCAGTCTTATTACACTGTACAAAAGGCATAATCTTATTTACAAGTTCAAGTTTACCACTTGAAGGGTGCCCTAATCTAGCATGCCAGAAATCAGAATGAGAAGCAACAGAATTACAATAGGTAGAGGCTGGAGTAGAAGACAAATCCTGGTATTTGTTATCCAGCAGATACAATCCATTTTGTTCTCTACCCAGACCAATCGTGCTCCAATGAGCAAGATCCTGAATGAAGCAAAATGATCCAAGAAAAATAAGGCAATAGCATTGTGACTTGTTCAATTTTCTGACAGAAATGAGGTTAAAAGTAAAGGAAGGAACACACAACACATCAGTAAGAATTAAGGTGTCATTGATATGCACTGTTCCTATGTGAGTCACAAAAACTTTTCACCATTGGGTAAATAGACATAGGAATTAGAAACATAAGTAAAGGAATTAAAAATAGATTCAGAGTGGACAATATGATCAGTAGCACCTGTATCAATGATCCAATTTGTTTCAATGTAAGTTGATTTGTTTACTGTTTTAGCTGAGAAAACTATTGAATGTGGAATAGGATTTGGAATAGTAAATGAGGAAAGACTAAAAATTTTACTTGAGAAGTTGTTGATGTAATTGGAAGTAGATGCACTCAATGCCAAAGGTTGAGAAGTGCTAGTTCCTCCAGTATTCAAGCAAGCTGACTGCTGTGAAGTTGAAGACTGAGCAGTTTCACCAACTGACTGTGAGTTTAGAAAAGCTATAAGCTGTTCACATTGAGACTTAGAGATTGGACATTGTGGAGTTGAGATCACAAATTCCTCAACAGACTGATTAGGATTGGTAGTTCCAAAACTTGCTACTTGATTGCAAGAAACTTGATTGGCCATGGATTTGTTCTTGAATTTGAACCCTGGAGGAAATCCATGTAACTTGTAACATTTATCCACTGTATGCCCTATCTTCCTATAATGAGTACAAATAGGTCCTTCCCTTTTGAAATTTCCTTTGTTATTGTGGTTATGCTTGAAGCCAGAACCAGCATTTGAGTACAATGCTGTGGCTTCAATGGGATGTGCCATGACAGAACCAGTGAATTCACCATTCTTGAAGCTCCTTTGCTTTTCTTCTTGCAATATTAAGGAAAGAACTTGATTGATATTAAGTAGAGGTTCATACAACAAGATTTGACCTCTGATAGCTGAATATGAGTCATTCAGCCCCATCAGGAATCACATCACTTGATCACGATCATGTAGATCTAAAGTGGTTCTTTGAGCTCTACAATTACAGGGACATTTACACATAGGCATAGTTTGATAGTTAGCCAATTCATCAACCAAGGCTTTGAACTTCATGTAATAATCTTCCACAGAAAATTGCCCTTGAACAAGGTAAGCTGATTCCTTCTGAAGTTCAAAAATTCTAGGGCCACTTTTTTGAGAAAACTTGTGACGAAGATCCAACCAAATTGTTCTAGCATTGTCAGTGTACATAATGCTAGAAGCAATGTTTGGTGATACTGAATTAATAATCCAACTAAGCACTGTCATATTACACCGAGTTCATAAAATGAATTGTGGTGAATCTAGACCTGGCTCTGCTATGGTACCATCAACGAAGCCAGTCTTATGCCTAGAAGTGAGCGTGATGATCATTGATCTCGCCCATGGAAAGTAATTTCTACCTCTAATCAACTTCTGAGAAACGAGTTGAACAGTATTGTTATCACTACTACTGAGATAGAATGGATTTACAAAATCACCATTTGCAGTTGTGGTAGTTTGATTGTTGCTTGATGATTGATTGTTTGAAGTTTCTTCAGCGGTTGCCATTGTTGGAGCTTTAAACCTTGAAGAAGATTAGATGAATTCTCAGAGAATCCAAAGAAAATTAACCAAAAACAACAAAAAGGAACTGATCTGATCCTGATTATAGCTCTGATACCATGTTAAAAATCAGAAACGAAAAACAGAGTGTTATAACCAAGCAAAATATCAAAGAAACTATGAGAAACTTGAAGAACAAAGAGAGAAAATTTTCTGAATGAGAGAGAAAATTTTATTGCTCAGAATTGTGATTATGAAAGTTGAATGAATTACAATGTACATTGTGGGGCCATAGGATTTAGCGATCCCGGCCCATTTCATATCAAGCCCATGTCCCATGCCGAGGAGGATAGAGTGCCCGAGGATAAGCAAAGAAAGTCCAGACTGCCAGGATATATTGCCGAGGACAACCCTGTCCTCAGTAGATTGAGATCACGGAAGAGAAAAGCGCCACGCCACCAGGGGCAGTCTCCTAGAGCGTCCCAAAGGAAAGCCCAAGCACAGTGGGCTAGCCATAGAAGCATGGTGGAGAAGTAATCTCAGGAAAGGCTGTCACCTCCGTATTAAATACCTACAGCTAACATCCTGGCCCCACTTATGTGGACGTGACCCCTACACAGTGTTATCTGGGTCATAACAGCTCACAGAATGTCAAAAGGAGCGGTTGATAGGACATGCACTCAAGTATGGGCATGGATGACTAACAAGTGTAGGACTAAGATGGAGAAAAGGGAACTATATAACGTAAGAGATCCTCCACAAGGGTAAGGAGCGGTTTTCCTGGGGGTAGGGGCATAGATTCCTCCTTCGTGCTCTTGGTGAATCGGATTAGATGGGAACTCATATCCTCGGATGAGAAGTTCGCTCCCTTGGATCGCGAGTCCGTCTAGCTCTGTGTTCTTAGACCTTACTCAATCATCTTTATCGCCTGCATTAACAAACCGTTGCCTCATCAAAGCCCAGCTCTTGGACACACTCTCTACAAATTCATTGTAATGGGTCCGTTGGGCCCAGATTCCGTCCATCCTTAGGTCCAATCCGAAAATCGCGACCTTGCAATTGGCACCATCTGTGGGAAAGTTGTTTGTGCGGTGATGGGTGCGAAGGTTTGTTAGGGTAAAATCAAGCCTCCGTCAGTAAGAGTCCCCGATGAGAGGTTATGGTGGCCAATTTATTGTACTATATGGGTAGAACTGCTAGATGGTTCACAGCTTTATGGGCCTCTGACATCATGTGCATGGCCTGTGCCCCCATTAGGGGTCAGGCCCTCGCGAACCTAGTGGCTGGCCCCGCTGGGCCCCAATTGAGGGAAAGGGTAGCCACACGGAGCGATTCCAGGGGGCTCCGCGGTGGGACTAGTTCTGGAAGGTACATATGGATATTTTTTGACCAGCTGGAGCGGTTAATTGGGGCCTTAGCAATGCGCATCCTTGGACCTCCTGTTTTAGAGAAACTATCAAAGACTGTCAACTATCTGAGTGTTAGACAGAACCAGGGTCTTGCATGGTCCTCGGACTCAAGCTTATGGGAAAACTAATAACTCTTGACAAGTATCTAAATGTTAGACAGAACCAAGGTCTTGCATGGTCCTCGGACTCAAGCCTATGGGAAAACTAATAACTTTTAACAACTATCTAAGTGTTAGATAGAACCAGGGTCTTGCATGGTCCTCGGACTCAAGCTTATGGGAAAACTAATAACTCTTGACAAGTATCTAAATGTTAGACAGAACCAAGGTCTTGCATGGTCCTCGGACTCAAGCCTATGGGAAAACTAATAACTTTTAACAACTATCTAAGTGTTAGATAGAACCAGGGTCTTGCATGGTCCTCGGACTACAAACCTATGAGGAAATCTGCATTAGGGGCTTAACACTTCTTGTTACCCATAAAAAAAAAGAGTCTTAGGTATGTTGGGTCCCTTGGGCTTTTTGCTAAGCATTAAGTAAAGCCTTAACTGCGCTTGAGTCCTCGAACTTGACGCTTGGGAAAAATAGACATTCTGACGTCATTATAAGTGTCGGACAGAACCATGACGTACCATGGCCTCCTCGGATCACCTGTGTTAAAATCAGGGTTCTCTAACGGTCGCACGATTTGCGACATAAAACGCATCATTATATTCTCGGCTGTTCCTACATAGTTAAACCATTTAATACTAGCAGCCGGGCACTATCACAGGCTTTGTTAAAGCTAGGATGCCAATGTTTCGTTGCCGACGACGGCAACAGTCCTAGGTCTTAAAAAAAAAAAATGGGAGCAACACATTCAAAAAGGAACAAAGAAAATACATAAAGTAAAAATCACAAATCCTTTTTATTAAATAAAATAATGATACATCATATACAGAACAACCAAAGAAGGCTTATTTTAAAGATAACTACAGAACAACTGAAGAAGGCTTATTTTAAAGATAACTACAGAACAGCCGAAGAAGGCTAATTTTAAAGCTAACTACAGAACAGCCGAGGCAGGCTTGCTTCAAAGCTAGCTATAAAAGGGAGAAGGTCAATGGGGATGGTAGATTCACAGCCTTGCTCCAGCAGCAATCGAGCCTGTACGCTTGGCACTGGCGATGAGGAAGAGGAAGAGACGAAAACGCCTTAATTGGTTCCCACCTGCTGAGGCCACCATGGAGCATACTCTTATCCAAAAGCTAATATCTATACTCCTAAAAAATTGTCCTCCAAAAGTCTCGCCAGCTGCCTGCAATGGCGGAGGTGGCCCCCTCTAATATCTCAATTGCTTCCCTCAACTTCGCTTTACTTTCTTTCCCTTCCTCTTTAGCCAACTCCTGCACATTCTTGATTAGCGTTTGGAGGTTCATCAAGGACCTAACGCAATCTATGCCAGCTACGGTTCCTGATCGAAGTAGGAGAGTTCTCTTTCTTGCCCGGTTGAAGGATGGGAAAATCTTTGGCCTTTGCTTCCTTTGTCTCAGCTGCGACGCCCATAATTCAGGTAGCATTTTTGGTTCGTGGAGGGAAAGAAGGAACTCAGAGTTCCTGTAGGATTCAGGGGCTTATAGATGTAAAGGAATGGTTCTCTCAGGGTGCCTTATATAGAAGGCGAAATCTGGGGGGAACTTACGACGCATAAAGCTCAAAGAGGGGGAATTCCAAGCGAAATAAATCCCACCCAATTTCCAAGGGAACCCTCAACTGCTGAGTCCGCGCCGCCTCATAAAGGCACCATTGAATGCGCACCCCATATACCGAAGTGATCTGCGTCATCCCATAAAAGTATAAATAATAGCGCACCTTGTACACCTAAACGCCAGGTGCATGCCTTGGGTAGGCAAAGAGGCCCTAGCGCTAATAGGGGGACGAGACTTGATCGGCCATGACATAGGCTCGAGAACATCAAAATCCTCCTTCCCACTCGAGGAGCCGGACAGCAGAATTTTGAGGGGCTATTGTGGGGCCAAAGGATTTGGCGACCCCGACCCATTTCATATCAAGCCCATGGCCCATGCCGAGGAGGATGGAGTGCCCGAGGATAAGCAAAGAAAGTCTAGATTGCGAAGATATACTGTCGAGGACAACCCTGTCCTCGGCAGATCGAGATCACGGAAGAGGAAAGCGCCACGCCACTAGGGGCAGTCTCCTAGAGCGTCCCAAAGGAAAGCCCAAGCGCAATGGGCCAGCCATAGGAGCATGGTGGAGAAGCAATCCTAAGAGAGGCTGTCACATCTGCATTAAATACCCACAGCTAACATCCTGACCCCACTTATGTGGACGTGACCCCTAGATAGTGCTGTCTGGGTCACAATAGCTCACACAACATCAAAAGAAGCGGCTGATGGGACGTGCACTCAAGTATGGACATGGATGACTAACAAGTGTAGGACTAAGATGGAGAAAATGGAACTATATAACGTAAGAGATCCTCCACAAGGGTGAGGAGGGGTTTTCCTGGGGGTAGGGGCACAGATTCCTCCTTTGTGCTCATGGTGAATTGGACTAAATGGGAACTCATATCCTCGGACGAGGAGTTCGCTCCCTCGGATCGCGAGTCCGTCCAGATTTGTGTTCTTAGCCCCTACTTAATCATCTTTATCGCCTGCATTAATAAACCATTGCCTCATCAAAACCCAGCTCTTGGACCCACTCTCTACAAATTCATTGTAATGGGTCCCCTTGGCCCAGATCCCATCCATCCTTAGGCCTAGTCCGAAAATCGCGACCTTACATACACCTTTACATTTATACTGCAAATCACTACTCTACCAGAAGATAAAAAGAGCGGGAAATCTAATAACTGCCTCTAACTACCTATAAAAACTTCCCAAATTATACGCCTCCAATAACATTTAGCCATCTGTCCACTAATAGCTCCACAGACACCCCCATGTGCATCTCTCGTGCTTAACTTACTCTTTTAATGCTACAAGTAGCTTTCTCAATAATACACCAATGCTACTGTCGTTTAATCCCTTTTTCTTCTTTTGCTCTTTAGTCTTTCTTACACGAGTCAGTCTTTCTTTATTCATCACTGCTTCAGGTTTACTCTTTTGACTAATCTTCTTAACATATTACCATTGAAAAAAACCTCAAGATTAATCTTCTGCATCCCTTTTTGCAGATTCAAAAAGAGCTTCCGGACATGAAAACTCTCTTATTTGGTGACCTTTGGTTTAGTGAATATGATCTATTCTTGTTTGCTAAAATTTTCGATAAGTTTGTATTATCAGTGAGCCCTTCTCAAACATCAGACTATATTGTTATGGCCATTTATGACAGTTTGTCAAAGTTGGCCTTTTGCCAGCCGCGTGATAAGTCGTGGACTATAATTGAACGTTTCTGACGTGTTTGTTTGATGTTATTTACCATAACAACAAATTTTATACCGTTGATGTTTGGGGAAGAGTTTCTCTTGCGACATTGGAGGCCCAAATCCTAGGTTAAAAGATCCTGTGACAGCCTTTCCTAGGGAACTTGCGCCCCGTTTTATTGAGCAGTTATACCTGGTGGAATCGTCCGGTGCTTTGTTGCTAGTTTCACAAGAAGGTGTACAACTACGGCCTATGAAGGAAGGAATTGACAAATGGATTTTCAGTAATCTATTTCTAGAGTCTGAGGAACCTTGTCTTAAGAATTCATCCTAGGGAACACAGGGTTCAAAGTTTTTGAGGTGAACTTAGGTGGTGAGGAGTGGAAGGAGTTGAAGAACTTGGACAATAGAGCCCTCTTCTTGAGACATAATTCTTCCATATCTGTTAAGGCATCTGATTTTTCGGGATGTAAAGCTAATTGTATTTACTTCACCGATAATTTTGAAATACATTGGTTAATACCTGGTGGAGGAGGAGAAATTATACAGTCCTTTGGTGGACCATATCATTTATCTGTCATTTCATTAAAAGACTTTTACTTGTTTAAAATTCCTGAGTCAGTAATCAGTTTCTGATTTTTTAAAAAAAAATTCTAACTTAGCAATTTTAAATAAATGAGAGTCTTTAATTGGAATAGTGGGCTACGTTATTTGTTCACCATGAAAACCTTATAATTTCTGGTGGAGGAGGCAAGGATATAGACATCTACAACATGCTAGATGGAAGCATCGAACCGCACTACCAGGCAAATCTCTTTCTTGCATTACCTATGTGGGTTGTTCCTAGTTTTTGAATGATCTTTTGCAAAGAAGAATAGAGTATTAGATCGAGTTTGCACTTATATCTATTCTGTTTTTCTTGTAGTTTTTTACTCGTATTGTTCTTCTATATTTGGATGGTTTATATGAATTTCAATCATTTTATTTTGTTTGCTAATTCAATATTTTCATTAATTACTACTTTTCTTCTCTTGTCTTTGAACATTGATGCATCTTTAGTAAACTTGCCTTGCTCCATATTGATATCAATCTATTTTGCATTTTTTTTTTTTTTTGACTGAGTAATGCTTTTCTCTTTCTAATTGATGTTTTAATGTTTTTGGAACTTGTTCGTATCTAAAACAATTTATAATTAATGACATATATGGATGAAATGCTAACCAAGTCCATGATGGACCCAAGATTTCTATTAGGGGGCGGGGGGAAGGATGAACCATTGGCTTCTTATTTATTTATTTTTTTAATTTTTTTTTAATGACTATTTAAATTAGCACCTATTTAGTATTTAACAAAATATCAACAAATGAAAAATCACAAAATAACTATTTCTTCTTTTGAATCTCAAGAATACTAAATGTCATAGAAATTTCCTTTTCAATGCATAAAATCAAAGATGTGTTGGTGGCTCAACGTTCTTTAGATAAAAAAAAAAAAGAAATTTATCTAAAGAGAAATTATGTTGGGTTGGTAAAGAAAATTTAAATTGAGAAAAATAATAATATTTTTAAATACAAAAGTTTAGAAATTCCCACACAACACATCTATTGGTAATCCTAACAATTATTTAATTTATGATTCAACTAAAATTCATACGAAGAATAATATTATTTAGATGATTTAGCAATAAGAACATAAGAACAAGTTTTCTAAAGGTAGTTTTATGAATTTAGTTGATTTTAGGCAAGACAAAATTTGTGTTTGATTTGTAGGGAATCCTAAGACTTTAAAGTGCATGGAGTTTACTTTAAATCCAAGAACTATACAAAATTAAAATTTTTTCTAGATAATTAAATAAATAAAAAATACAAGGACTTGAAATTTAAAATCATAAAAGTATTGTTAAGAATATACCAATAGTTATCCCTTACCTTAGCATTAGCTTCTAGCAAGCTATTACACCAAAGAAAACTTTAAAATTTGAAAAGAAACTCTAAGAAAAACATAATTTTGATTTAAGTCAGCCACCCTTTGAATTTTGACCTAAAAAGCTTTTAAATAAGTTTGGAAATCCTATTACAGATATAATTCATGTTTGCATAAAATTCCTAGGTTTTAGGCTTTAGTAGACTAAATCTTTTGGCTCATTAAACATCAAAATTTGGACTTTTCATAAACTACAAAGTTGTAGTACTTTGAGTTAAATTTCAGACTCAACTTAAATCATCACAGTTCAATATCAGAATCATAATTTATGCACAAAATAGTAAACAAGTTTGGTCCAATTGGGTTGGGAATATTCAATCCGACTTAGTTCGAGTCAAATTGAGACTGAGAAAGAAACATGTTGGATTAAAATAGGTTACAATTCATATGATCCTTACTTGGTTTTTGGTTGATAGGGTCAACTCGAAATGACCCATATTTTTTTTCACCAAAAAAAAAAAAAAAAATCATACTTTTAAACTTCTTTTGTCATGAAAATGGATTTTTTATTTTATTTTTGGTCAGGTAGAAAAGGACATTAACCCCACCTACTCATACACACCAAATTTTTGCGTCTTCAAATGTATAAATATATGCCACCGTTAAACAATTTAACAAAGAAAAATAAACCTACTATAATCTTAATCTCCAATCAAGATCTATCTAGTAAAAAACCAACCACACTGCTCCCACTATCTATAGTCTTCCATCGAAAAATCGAGAACACTATGGAGAATGTACGTTTTTGTTGTCATTGTAACAACAGACGGTTTGACAAGATAAATGGTTTCAGTTTACATTACAAAAGAATACATAGCAAATAAATATCATCATGAGTGTGACACTTGTTACAATAAGTTTGCCACTGTTGCGGAATTGGAAATGCATAAGGGAAACGTTCATACACCCACACCCCCACCTGCACCGCCAGCCCCACAAGAAGAAGAAGATGGAGGAGGAGGTAAGTTATGATTGTCTCATTTTTGTTTCCATTATTGTTTGTGTTATGCTATGGTTATCTTCCAATCACATGCAACTGCATACTTATTTCAAAACATATATCTCACTGATTGTAATCCTTCTTTTTCTTTTATGTATGACTTTGCAGGTTGAATCAGTGCTGTTTTTTAAATGAGTTTGCGTTGCGAAATAATAAAATATAAATAAAGAAAGTATTAGCTTCTTCAAGTGATACTTCTCTAGTGGAGTTTTATGAGTTTTTAGAATAATGGTGTTTTTTTTTTTTTTTTTGGTTATGTTTATGATTATCAAGTTAATAATAGTAACCCAAAGTTCAAATATCACCAACAAGTCTCAATTTCAATTATAACTATATTATTATCGTGAAAATGTGGGAGAATATATATTTGAGAATTATTCATGGGAGGATCTTAACACGGGAAATGTGGTTCTACCAAATAATAAATTTATAATTGATGTAACATTACACACCGGAAATAATTACTTTTTTAGTAAAATAGTAAAAGTTATAATTTTGAGAAAAATTAAAAATTGGAGCAAAACACAAGTATATCATTCTCATTGTAATAAACTATATTTAAATGGAATAAATACAGAGACAAAAATCTAACAGTGTTTTGAGACTGAAGTGGCTACAAAAGCCATGCCCTTTTCATTAAGAAAAGACAAGTACAAACACACCAGAACAGAAATTGAAACCAAACCCAGATAGCTACAAACTAACATAATACAAGAACCACAGCAAAATGACCCAGGTACAGAATAAAAATCATAAAGTAACTTGAAATCCCATCTAGACCCAACTGATTCACAAGAGTTTATGGGAATTAGGGAAGCCATGAGAGGACCCTCGAACTGGTGTTCAACAGACAACAGTTATAGCCCATTTGGCCAATAAGTGAGTAGCCATGCATGTTAAAGCACCTCCTAACCCAGGAAAATATAATCCAATATATTAATTACCACTCCCAAATGCAGCAAGCTCTCTACAGTCTTGGCTTATTTCCACAAAATATTATGCTCTTAATAGGACGAACCTCCATTGCCACTCTCCACGACAGCCTTTCTGTGGAAGGCGAAGGCTGGACGTACCCGTTCCATGAACAACTTTCCAACGTGACTCTTTTAATTATGGCTTTCTTAATATTAATTGTTTCATTCCTCCCCTTTTAAAATTAATTATGCTTTCTTAAAAAGGAAAATAATAAATGAATAATGTGCCAAAATGCCACCTCCTCTCCAGTCTCCTCCCCATCACACCTGCCAATCTTCATACGAATTATTCCCGTCTTCATGGTACTCTCATTTTATCTTTCCCCTCACCGAATGCATCTCCTCCTTTTAATTAAGTATGAGTAATTAACCATACAGATTTTACATTCGCCAATCCTAAATTGTTGCATTCCCCAACCCTAACAAAATATATATAAACAATTAGCTCATGACACGTCAATTTTCACATTATTTTATTATTACTATAAGATGCAATATTGTGATTGATTTTAATAGACCTCACCTCACTCTATGTGGAAATAGTGAAACTTGAATCACAATTTTTAACATAAACAGTGGTAAAAAGAAGTGTGAAAATTATTGTGTGGCTACCATTAATGAGAATCAATCAGGCATACAGTAAAATTTCCAATCAAATAAAGGAAAGATGGGGCAGCATGGGAGTTGTTTAAGCAAGATACACAATGGGAGTTTCCTGTAGGTCGGTTAGATACAGTTCGTGGCACAAGAAGACCAATTTTGATTGGGACCTCTTTTTTTATTTTTTATTTTTATTTTTTTTACATTTAAAGATCATTTAAATAATATTTATTTAACTTTCTATGTTATTATTATTATTATTTATTTAAATCCATTAATTTTTTTTTTACTTTACAGGTACAAAAATTTAAGTTTTTACATTTAGGTTTCATTTTGGATATTTACATTGTAATCATTCCATTGTATTGTTTCATTCTTTCTAACTTTTCTTTATAAATTTTAACTTGTTCTCTTATGTAAAAAGTCTGTTATATTCTTTATATTCCTAGTAACAAATTTAACAAGAAACCCTATGAGAGAGAATTCCCTCCAGTTTAGTAATATGCAGTTTCCTCCAATTTTAAAATGGATGAGTGACATGTGGAAATAAAGTGATTCAACGGATAGAAAAAACCAAAAAATTTTCATTCCTCACTTACCTCTCCCTTCACCATCTTTGAACCACCCATGCCTTCACCACCTCCATCATTCAACCTAAGACCACTGCTACCTTCACCACCTTGACAAGGCCTTACAAATCTGTCGCTGCCATCAAAAGCCACACAAATTTGAGCCATCAAGCAATCCGAGCCTCCCTTTAGACTTGTGAGTTTCTTTAGTCCCTTTGCAAAATCAATGCCACATATCTCTTTATCAGCCTTCGATATGCAAAACCCAAGAATTTGGTCTCCATCTTCGACCCCACGCGTTACCACACGTGTCATGCAATTTTTGGCCATCAATCCACGTGCCACCTAAGATTCATCGTCGACTGGTGGTGATTCGAGAAACCAATGCCACAGATCTCTTTGTTGGCCTACAATATGCAAAACCCAAGAAACCGGCCTCCATTGTCGGCTTCATGTGCCTCCACACGTGGCATGAACTTTGACCATCAATCCATGCTCCGTCATTGTTGACTATGGCTCCTAATCTGATGAGTCATTTCCTTTTTCTTGCTCTGAATCCAACGACTGTGGCCTAAAGGTTTGCTTCTGCTTCTGTTTTTGAAAACACAAATTGCTTATTTTCTAGCCATTAGATAATTTTATTTCCACTTGTAACTCATCTATTGGGCCTTGGGCTCTGGCCAAGAGCACGATGATTCGAGGACAAATAAATGGTAGTGGCTGGGCCAAGCTTAGAATCCCATGAGTGAGGTACAAATGGTAAGGTGGTCCGAGGAGGAATATATTCTCAGATAAGCTAAGCACAACTCAAATGTGTATCATAATAATCAAGGTGACCTTCCAAGAAACTCCAGTGATAGGGACATGCCTTATAAACGTATAAGAAGGATGGGAACTCAAAAAAATCTAAGGGAAAACTGCTACCACCGCATTGCATGCTTTGTAGCTAACTCTCTGGTTGCATTAATGAGGAATTGATCTCTGAATTGTACTTTTTTAGCCTTACAACCACTCCCAAAGACTTCTGGAGGAGGCTGATGGGACAATGATCAGCATAAGCCATCAACTGTCCACGTGTAGGGTAAAGATGAAAGAAGAGACGTAGTATAAATGAGTGGAGACCCCAAAGGAAAGGGATGGAAAAAGAAGGAGAAAAAGGACTATAGCAATCAAAATTGTAATAGTAATTTGTTCAATTGATTTATATTAGAACTTACCTCTTCGGACTGTGCCGAGAGTGAATTTATTTGGATCAATCCTTCTTGCTCTTGTTTGATTACCTTTCAAACTCATTCTATCCATTGTCCAACTTATTAAGGCCTAGTTCTCTAACCCACTCTCTACAAATTTATTGTGTTGGGCTCACTGGGCCAATATCCCTTTACATTTTGGGTTTGGGCTCCAAAATGTGCCCCCACAATTGGTGCCGTCTGTGGGAAGAACTTGTGTGATAGTGAATGCAATTGTTAACTATGGTAGGATTAAGTCCCCATTAGCAAGAGTCCACAAGGTCCCAACAACAGGATGATTTCCTTAATCTTGAACGTAGGAGAGATTGAGTGGGTAGTGTGCATACTACGCATACAAGCAGAAGCCACTCTCGAGTTGGAAGTCACATCTCTCAAAAGCAACATAACAGAGCCATGCAACTGGAGATTAACTAGTTAAAGAGGAAGTTGCGCCATGCACGGCGAGAGCAAACCCCCTCCAACTTTGACGTTTTCTTTGAGGGTGAAAAGGATGCTAGTTATAGGTGAAGGTCAAAAACTCCACCCAGTGAGTCTTTTTCCTACGATGAAGAATACCATCACAAATGTAGATATAAGAGCCTGCCTCGCAGAGGCCTGGGAAACAACTCTATGAGCAAAGCATTGAACTAGATTTCTAAGTTGCCCTTCACGCGCAAGATTGAAGGGGCAATACTTCCTCAGTGATTCCATTAGCCAACGTTCACTATATATAATGGTTGAACGGACCCTGTGGAGCATGTGAGCCACTTCAATCAAAGAATGACTGTCATTCCAAAGACGAAGTCTTGATGTGCAAGGTGTTCTCATCTGGTCTGGGACCCGTGGCGATGAGATGGTTTGATGGTCTAAGGGCAGATTCCATAGATTCCTTTAAGGAGCTCACCCGGGCATGTGGGTCTCATTTTATTATGTCTAGTAGGGTTCCTCAGCCCTTGGATTCCTTACTATCCTTATCCATGCGAGAAGGGGAGACTTTGAAGACATGCTCAAATAGATACTGGGAGATTTTCAATGAAATAGATGGTGACTTTGATGACGTGGCTATCAATACTTTCAAGGTCGGCCTCCCAGCCGAGTACGGTTTAAAAAAATCTTTGACTGGCAAACCTATCACCAGTGTGCGCTAACTCATGGACCAGATTGATAAGTACAAAAGGGTTGAGAAAGACCAGTAGTAGGGGAAAGGAAAGGTTAAGGTTATCCCTCAAGAGATGAGGGATTTTAGGTTGGACCGATTCAACAACAACCGACCTCAGAGGGATTTTGCTGGGCAGTCAAGGTCTGCCAATACTCAGGCGATTAACACGGTGTTCCGGGAACTAGTATATCAGGTTCTGGAGAAGATTAAGAATAAGCCATTCTTCAAATGGCCAAATAAGATGGCAGGAAACCCCATGAGGCGCAATCAGAGCCTTTATTGCCAATATCACTAAGATCAGGGACATACTACAGAAGATTGTAGAAATTTGTAGGACCATTTGGACCAACTAGTCTAAAAGGAAAAGTTGAAGCAGCTTTTGCATCATTCCAGTGGCTAGGGGAGCCAGACAGGTTTAGAACCCCAGAGAGATGCTTCTTCAAGACCTCTTTTAGGCACAATAAATGTCATATTCGTAGCTCTAGGGAGGATCGGGTCCTGTCCCTTTAAAATAATATCTGTTGCTCGACTGTTTGCCGAGGACTCAAATTTTGAGCCAAAGAGGGCTAAAGTGGGTATCCAACTAGTGTTAAGTTTTTCGGACGAGGATAAAATTGGGACCATATAGCCCCATGATGATGCTTTGGTGGTCATGCTCAGGATTGAGGGGTATGACGTGAAGAAAGTTATGGTGGACCAAGGCAGTGGTGTTGAGATTATGTATCTCAACTTGTATAAGGGGCTGAACTTGAAACCCAAGGACTTAACTGCCTATGACTCTCATTTTGTGAGTTTTGATGGGAAGGTTTTCATTCCTAGGGTTCAGATTAGACTACTCGTGTAGGCTGGTTCAAAAGTGGTAAAGGTGGATTTCATCGTCGTGGATGCCTATTCCCCCTACACGGCCATTGTGGCCAAACCCTGACTTCATGCCCTAGGAGCCGTCTCTTCTACTCTGCACTAGAATGTGAAATATCTGTCAGGGGGCCAGATTGAAGAGATTGTTGGAAGTCAGTCCTCAGCTAGGTAGTGCCCGGTGGCTGCCATATTACATCAGCCCGAAGTTGAGTCATCAGCCTTTGCTGAAAGGGTCTTATAGCAATTAAAAGCTCTGGTGTTGCCTGTCAATGGATTAGCCGAGAAGGCAAAATGTGAAGATTTAAAGACGGTTGTCGTTGGTGATGATCCGGAGAAGTTCTTTCAGGTCGGAGCTCAACTACTTCCTCGGGAAAAGGAAGAGCTGATAGAATTTCTCAAGAGAAATATTGATGTGTTTGCATGGAACGCTTACAAAACCCCAGGGGTGGATCCGAGCTTCATATGCCATCATTTAAATGTTAATCCATCTGTCACCCCCAAAAAGCAACCACCTCAGTGCTCACCCGATGATCATTTTGATGCTATTAGAGACGAGGTGATGAAGCTTAAGCAGGTAGGGGCTATCAAGGAGGTTTTCTGCCCTGAGTGGCTGGCCAACACTGTGGTGGTGAAGAAGAAGAATGGGAAGTGGCAAGTATGCGTGGACTTCATTGATCTAAATTAGGCTTGCCCGAAAGATCCCTTCTCTATGCCTAAGATAGACCAGCTAGTGGATGCAATTGTAGGCCATCCTCGGATGAGCTTCTTAGGCACCTTTCAGGGATATCACTTGATACCATTAGCCTTGGGTGATCAGGAAAAGACAGCCTTTGTCACTCCCATTGAAAACTACCATTGCAAAGTGATGCCCTTTGGCTTGAAAAATGCAGGGTCTACTTATCAAATAATGATGATTAGAATGTTTGAACCACAGTTGAGCAAGAGTATTAAGGTTTATTTAGACGATATGGTGGTGAAGAGTAAGGTGGTGTCCGAGCATGTAGGAGACCTTAGGAACATTTTTGAAATTCTAAGGAAACACAAGTTACGTCTTAACGCTTCCAAATGCTCTTTTGGTGTGGGATCAGGCAAGTTTCTAGGCTACATGGTAACTCACCAAGGAATTGAGGTTAACCCCGATCATATTAAGGCAATTAATAGTTTACAATTGCTTCGGAATCCTAAGGAAGTCTAGAAGCTAACCGGAATACCTGTTGCCTTGAACCAATTTATCTCTCGATCAACAGATAGATGCAGACCCTTCTTCTTGTTGATGAATAAGTGGAAGGGATTTGAGTGGACTGAGGAGTGTGCTTTGGCCTTCAAGCAACTTAAGGAATATCTCTCTCGGCCACCTATCATGTCTAGTCCTGAAATAGACGAGGTCCTGTTTGCTTATATTGTTGTGGCTAATTACACGGGGAGGATTGCAAAATATGGCCCAATCCTAGGAGTTTTTGACATCAAATACATGCCTCGTACCTCTGTCAAGGGTCAAGTCATCGCAGATGTAGTAGCTGAGTTCGCTAAATCCCCATTAGAGAAAGTGGTAGAGACGCAGGGCATGGATGGAAAATCAGTTGGTACAATCACCCTCCAAGAACCTTTATTCTGAAAGGTATATGTTGATGGTGCAGCGAATCAAAGGAGATTCGGAGTGGGGCTAGTTCTAGTCTCACTTAAGAAAATCACCATTGAGAAATCATTAAGATTAGGATTCTCGACCACAAACAACGAGGCTGAGTATGAAACTCTGTCGGAAGGAATGTCCATGGTTCAAAGAATAGGTGAAAAAGCAGTGGAGATGTTTTTGAACTCAAGATTGGTCGTAGGCCAAGTGAAACGAGATTTGGAAGCGAGAGATGAGAGAATGCAAGGATATTTGAGTCAACTCAAGCATTTGCAATTAGGGTTTGAATCTTTCAACCTATTACATATCCCTAGAAGTAGAAACACACATATTGATTCCCTGGCCACGCTTGCAACCTCCTTGGCGCGGAGCTTACCTCGGGTCATCCTTGTAGAGGACTTGTGCAAACCCACAGAGGTAAGAAGAGAGGTGGTCCATGTTCACCAAGTTAGAGTAAGGCCTAGCTAGATGGACCTCGTGGTACTATTCTTGAAGGAGGACATCCTGCCTGAGGAGAAATAAGAGGTTGACAAGATACGGAGAAAGGCTCCTCGGTTCTAGTTATTTGAGGACCAGAAACTGTACAAGCTCTCCTTTTCTAGGCCATATCTGCTCTGCATACACCCTAAGGCATCAAAACTACTTATGGAGGAGTTACATGAAGGGATTTATAGAAGCCACATAGGAGGCAAATCTTTGTCTCACAAAGCCATCACACAGGGCTATTGGTGGCCAAACATGCAAAAAGAAGCACAAGAATATATGAAGAAGTGTGATCAATGCCAAAGATTTGCACCAAACGTGCATTAACTAGGAGGAGTCCTTAATCCCCTATCCATCCCTTGGCCATTTGCTCAATGGGGCTTAGACATTGTTGGCCACTTCCTCAAGGCAGTAAGAAACAAGAGGTATTTGCTGGTCGGCATGGACTACTTCACTAAGTGGTTTAAAGTTGAGCCCTTGGCAAATATCAGGGATATGGATGCCAAGAAATTTGTTTAAAAAAATATTGTCACACGATTTGGGGTCTCTCATACCCATATCTCAGACAATGGCCTTTAGTTTGATAGCAAATCTTTTAGGAGATACTATTGTGATCTGAGAATCATAAACATATATTCTACCCTAGCTTATCCCTAAGGGAATGGACAAGCTGAGGTTGTTAACAAGGTCATAGTGAATGGACTCAAAAAGATGTTGGATGATGCGAGGAAGAGCTGTCACATATCCTCTGGACATACAGAACCACACCTCGCAGATCAATAGGGGAGACCCCCTTTTCAATGACTTATGGAGCCGAAACGGTTATTCCTTTAGAGATTGGCTCTCCAACGTTGAGGACAAGTTCTTTCAATACGTGCGATAGCAATGGATTGCTAGAAAAGAGCTTAGACTTTATTGAAGAAAGGAGAGTAAATGCAATGGTCTAATTGCACAAGCTCAAGCAAGGTTATGATGCCAATGTGAAGCTGAGACCGTTAGTGCCTGGTGACTTGGTGTTGAGAAAGGTTCTAGGTACTGCAAAGAACCCAGCATGGGGAAAGCTGGGGCCCAACTAGGAGGGACCATATCGCATTACCTCGGTGGTTGGTATAGAAGCATATTTCTTCGAAGACTTAGATGAACATGTAATACCATGCCCTTGGAATGTAAACAACTTGAAAATGTATTATTATTAATAAAAATTTCCTTTGTCATATGCTCATTTATTGTGTAAACACATCGTACTTCCCATTATTATCTTTACAAGGGTTAAATAGAACTTTAGTCATGCCTGGTTCTTCGGACCATATACTTTGGGAAAATTAACACTCAATGACATTTTTATAAGTGTTAAACAAAACCTTAGTCATGCCTAGTTCCTCGGATCACATACTTTAGGAAAATTAACACTTAATGACATCTTTATAAATGTTAAACAGAACCTTAGTCATGTCTGGTTCCTCGGACCACATACTTTAAGAAAATTAACACTCAATGACATCTTTATAAGTGTTAAATAGAACCCTAGTCATGACTGGTCCCTCAGATCACATACTTAGGGAAAATTAACACTGTGATATCTATTGGTCTTTTACTAAGTGTCAAAATAGATCCAGGATTATACCCAACTCCTCGAATTGATGGCTTTGAGTAAGTTGAAGCCCTTATTTATTTATCCAAGTGATGAGCAAGATGAAGGTTGTCTGCCCTTTTTATTTCTTACAAAGTATATATTTATCTCTATTAGATTAAGCCTTCATTGCAGAAGGTTCAATTCTCAATACAAGTATTTGGTAAACCTCTTTATTGCTGGTACTTAATCAAATTACTTAAATTGTTAGCAATATATTATTGTTAGTTTTTACTAAAGACAGAGTAGCAATAGATCAATGCTATTTGTAATAGTAATAAGCTTTAGAGCACATAAAGTAAAGGTACAAGAGAAAAAAAAAAAAAAATCATAAGTGCTAAGCCTTGGCCTTTGGAGGAGGAGAAGGGTCTTCTTTCTAGCTCGGCTGGGAGATAGGAGCGGCCTTGGCCTTAAGATCAACTTCTTTAGTCTTGGCCTTTGCTTCCTTTGCCTTAGCTGGAGCGTCCTTGGCCTTAGGATCAGCTTCTTTAGTCTTGGTCTTTGCTTCCTTAGCCTTATTAGCATCTTTGGCCTCTGAGGGGGGCTTGGTCCCCTTGCCTTTACCTTTTTCTTTGACCCCATCAGCCCCTTGGCCTTGATCACTAGCTTGGCTAGGTCCTTCCAAAGCCTCAGGGAGGGGGAAAGCAGCTTGAGCAGTCAGAGGCTGCTCTGAAGACTCAAGAGCAGTGGCAGAGGGAGATGGGAGGGTAACCGGGATTTCACAGATCTCGGGGTGGTAGTATACATTCCCCGGTTGCCTCCATTTCGAGTCTGCAAGGACTCCTACAAGGTTGAGGGCTTTTGCCCATGATACCATGCAGTAATCCCTGCATGCCTCGGCTAGCTCCTCAATGAGTCTGGCATGTGTTTCTTTCACGTCGAAGTCATAGGATGCTTGATTTTCAGCCTCTACTGCCTCCTTGGCCAACTGAGCTACCTCATTAGCCTTCTGCAGCTTTGCCTTCAGCTCTAGCACAGGTTGCCTTGAAGTGGCTAGCTTTATCTCAGTTCGATAAAGCAACCTGCGTTGGTCCTCAACTTGAGTCTGGGTATTCTTTAATCTTGCCTCAGCACTCCTTCTTTCCCTCTCCTCGGCAGTTAGCTTGGAAAGCAGCTCCTTGTTTTCCTCTTTCGCGGCCCCCAAGGCCTTTTAAGTCTCGAGGCAGGGGTGAACCTTGTTCTTAGCATCACTTCAGACTTCCTTGACCCATTTCTCGGCCACAAAGACCTCTTGGGTGATCTACACAAAAATAATATAGCAACCCTATGTGAACTAAAGAGAGAAAAAAAAACGTATTAATACTTAAATAAATAAATAAATAATGCGTGGCTGTGAACTTACCATGGCAATGTCCCTTTTTAGGGACATAAAGAGGTCTGGCTGCCTCATCTTCTTCAAAGCATCCATGTCCTTGGGTAGAAGAAGTGGCTGCTTCGAGGCTTCAGCCTTAGGGGTAGAATGACCTCTTTGGAACTTCCTAACAGAGGCATTCCAAGGGATGGCAGCCCCATCCACCTCTAGCCAAGGAAACCAAGTGTAGTGTTGAAGGCGCACCTCGGCCCCAATTGGCTCCTCCCGGCTGTCCACAGAAGTGGACCTCTTGTCCCTAGGGTCTTTGGCCGTTTTTTGTTGTTTAGTGCCCTTCTGAGGGGCCACCTCCCCTTCCTCAAGCTCCTGCACTAGTATTTTCTTCTTCAGATTTGGAATAGCATGCAGTCCAAGGTCAGTAACGAGTAAAGGGGGAGGAGGGGAAGAATGGGAGGAACTTGGGACTTAGGGACTTCTTTTGAAGTTGACCCCTTATTCCTTGCAGCCATGAGGTCTCTTAGGCCCTTGTTCCCCCGGTTCAATGCCATATCATCTTCCTCTTCTTTGGAGGTGCTGTCTGGACAAGCAATCACCAGAATCGGGGCGTAAACACCTGAGTGCCTATCAGGCTCGTCCTCAGCGTCTGAGATGTAAACTACTTGAGCCCTTCGAGTTTCCTCTTCTTCAAAGTGAAATTTTTCTATTTCCTCATCGAGTGATAAGCGTGAAGAGCCAATCTTCTCCCTTGGTGCTATTGCTGCCTCAGGCAAAACCCGTTGAAGTGGTAGTACGACCTATGAAAAGTCTTCTTGTGCTAGGAAATTTGGGATTGACATGTTAATCCGAGCCAGCCATGGTCACCTACTCTTATGGACGGCTCACAACTGATTATCCTCACTTACAAAGATCTTAAACCTCAGTAAATAGTTGAGAGCTGCAACGTTGGTTAGACTGAGCTTGGGTGCTATGTGCCTCTTGTTTATAAGAATAGCCGAGGAGCAAAATATGTTTAGAAAGTTAAAATCCATCATCAAAGAGAGCAAAATGAAAGAGAAATAATAACATAGTTAGGGTCAAAAGATCTAAATCTCTTGCTAAGGAACCTAACTCTAAGGTATCTCACTTGGCTCTCTCGGACGGGGCAGTGAAGGCCATCATGCCATGCTCCCGAAGCTATCAGGTAGTCGTCTTTCATACCCTTATTAGATTTGGGGAGGCATGAGATGAGCCTAACGATAGGTGATCTGGACTTGAGGTAAAACCCCGCGTTAGCGAGTGAGCGACACTCGTACATATGGACCACATCATGCCAGGTGAACCCCAAACCTAGATGCTTGTTTAGAGTATCGACGCTACCTAAGACCCTAAAAAGGTTAGGTGCGCATTGATGAGGACACAACCTATGGTTAATGAGGTAGTCTTGGGTTATTCTACCCATAGGGAGTATCATTCCTCCTTCTATAAAAGCAATCATAGGAATGATGACTTCCCCCTCTTCTCTATGAGTTAATAGTTGGTCTGGGGCACAGTACCGTAGAGCAACTTCCTGTTGTATGTGATATTTGGCCTTAAAGGCCTCTATTTTTGTAGTGGAGTCTACTAGGTGCTTAAACCTACCCATTTGGACAAACTATAACGAAACAAGTGAAGTTTCAAGGGAAAGAATATGAATTGGAAGGTCGAGGAGACCAACCGAGGAGAAATGAACCTAGGAAAAGAAGAAACTTACGGAAATTAACAATTGTGATGCCTCTAGTGCTTCTCAAATGTTTAAATTTTAAAGGAGAGGAATGAGAAATCTTCATGGTTTAAGAAGATTTGAAGATTTGAGAGTTGGGAGTCTTTGAAAAAGCTTGAGGACTTATGAAATGGGGAAAGTGATTTCCCCAGGTACCTTATATAGAGAGCAAAATTGAGTGGGAGTTATCTTGCTCAAAATCCAATTAAGAATATCAACCGTTGGATTTGCGCCTCACTATTTGATGTGGGGAACAAAGCACCACCTGGAGTAATTAATGACGCCTCGCGGGCTCTGAAGCGTCAGTAACAATCATGGGGCGCGCAATAACACCACTACAATTCATCATTTCCGTGCATAAGCACAAATTACATGTATCCATTGTTAAGGAAGTTTCTGATGAAGAAATGAAAGAGGTCTTCTTTTCCCTCAAGGACAATAAAGCTCCTGGCCCCGATGGTTTCAATGCTCTATTCTTCAAAAGAAGGGCCTGGTGTATTGTTTGTTGGTGTGATCAAGGCCATCAAGTCCTTTTTCCAGTCTGGCAGGTTATTGAAAGAGCTCAATACCACTGCAATAGCTCTTATTCCTAAAATCCCAAATCCTGTTGTAATACTGTTTCTAAATGCATAGCCAAGATGTTGGCTAACCGGTTGAAAGTGGTCCTCCCGGCCCCCAAAAAACTGCTTTTCTCCAGGGCAGAAGGATAGGAGATAATGTTCTTTTGGTGCAGGATTTTTTGAGAAATTACCATCGGAATACTGGTACGCCCCGATGCGCACTAAAAGTGGGTCTCATGAAAGCTTACGATAGGGTTCGCTGTGATTTCATCCGAGGGGTTCTCAAGGCCAGTGGCTTTCCTGAAGCTTTTGTTCAGTGGATCATGGAATGTTTCACTACTACCACTTTCTCTATCTCCCTCATGTTGGAGTGTCTTAACTCCTTCAAGGAGATGTCCAGCCTCGCTCCTAACCCGGATAAGAGCAACATTTTGAACTGTGGGGTAGCTTCGAGTGTGAAGAACCAATTGATTGCTTCCTTGGGGTATAGGGAAGGCGCTTTACCAGTCAGGTATTTGGGAGTTCCCTTAATTTCTTCCAGACTCAAAAATCCATCCTAGTTGAGAAAACTGTGGGAAAAGCTGGACTTGCAAAGCTCTCTCCTACGCCGTGGTAAATGTTGTTCTTTTTTCTATTCGCCTAAGGGTGTTGTTAAGCAAGTGGACTTTAGAACACTGATTCTAGAAACAGAAAGGGTAAAAAAAAAAACTTCTTGAACGATAATAGAAGTTACCTTCTTTCTAGAATCTCAATCAAGAATCGCTTCTATATATGATATAGCTAGTCTCGTCTCTTTGAGCCTTCTAGTTATAAAAAAGTTTCCAAACCCGCCTTCGTAGTGGGAGAGATTCTATGATCAGATTGAGATAACGAAATTGTTCTGAAGAGTAGAGGACTTTGATGTGTAGTCAACATTTTAGTTACAAGTAAAACTTAACCCACCCAAAAACCAATGAATATTTTTTTATAGAAAAATTCAATGAATATATATATATATATATATAACTAAAATACTACTAAAATCTATAAAATTGGCAAAACACCCTTAAATCTATAAAATTACCAAAATGCCCATAAATTTTCAAATGGGACAAAATATCCTAAAAACTCTCAAAAATTACCGAAATACCCTTAGAACCTAAAAACTCAATCCTCTTTGTAATTTTCAGTCAAGGTGATTTGGGATTTCATAACATGCTTTTTTTTTTTTTTTTGGTCAAGGCCAAATATCATGCTTATTGTAGGAATTTCTATGGCTTAGACAGTTCGTTCCACATGTTGAGCATAAGTTCAGTGGTCGAAAACTTGAAACCTCTGTAAGCTATCCATGGAAGAGACAATGTTTTTGATTATATTCATAGCCCTTTATTTTATATTGTATTTTATACATAAAAGACATACTCTTTAGTATTATCATATAAAAAAAAAAAAAAAAAAAAAAAAATCACCAAGCCAAAGAAGAAATTAAAAAGGAAAACTAAAGCCCGAAATACTTTTCTTTATTTGTTCTGTGCTCTTGCTTAATTAGTAACCTTAAAAGCTGAAGCATCCAAGAAATTTCTTTGGTGTATATCCACTAGAGCGGAACTTTGTAGCCATCTCCTCTACCTTAAGGAAATCTTCTCTTCGTTTGGCTTCGATTGTCGCCCTCCTTTCTTCTGCTGCCTTGTGGAGCTCAGCAATTTGGTTTTTCATTTTCTCAGCATATTCTATCTTCTTTTTATCGAATTTTTCCTTTTACATAGAAAAGGGTTTGTCAAACACTATTCAATCAAGTATTGATGTCATGTCATATGCTAATATTTTCAGACTAATACCTGAAAATTTTATCATGGGAATCTGAACATACCATAACATTTGAGTATGTCACTAACAATTGCATAAAATATTTCATATTTTATATTATGCCCAAAATGAGTTTGCTCTTTTGACAATCGAGACATGCACTTCTAGTTCTAGAAAGAATGTTCACTATCCTATTCCTAGTTAGCGGTGCCTTGTGCATCAATAAGGAAGCAACAGAACAAACACTAAAGAATAAATGCAAGCAATCCAGGAGAGCTTACTACCTCAATCTGCTTCAATTGTGCTTCTACAGATACTTTCTTGCTATTTTCCCATGATCCAACAGCAGACAAATTTTTATAAGCCCTGTTGGACAATCCCAATGCTGAGTTATACTATAATCAAGCTGAAAATTCTCATCTCCTTTATTGGTATTTAGAAAATGTTCCATAATATTAATCATTTAACTAAATTTCATGTTTTGATTTGGCCGTGGCTAGCAACTTATATAGTATTACTGCATATGTTCCAATAAAAATGATTAGTAACACTTCAATAACATAATAAATAAATGGTTAATTTTATTTTTGTTATTAGAGACACATTATTTTATACGATTTGTGTAGTAAAATTTTTAATTTGTCTAACATTTTATTATAAATTTTGCAAACACAGATACCCTGAACATCTTTTGAAGTCACATTAACTATCAAAGCTCATGATTAGATTGGTACAAAGAGTATATATAGTAAATTTAATAAGATAGATACAAGTACACAACATTTTCCAACTCAAAATGTGTAGGTTACAAAAATAAAAATAAAAATTTGTAGAGACCGGACCCACCAAAATTTTTTTTTTTTTTTTGAGATAAATAAAATTCTACTATAATATAATCTAAGTGTATATGTGTGTGAAATTTCCTTTTAGAGACTTAAACTCCAGTCTTTGCCCTCCATACTCCACAAGCTCTAATACTTAGTTTAATCATCAAGAGTAATGTTTTTTTTCCCCCAAATTAAAGTTAATTGATATAATAATTAATAACCTTCTTTAATTTACCCTCTACGAAATTGGGCAGTACAAGAGAATACAAAGAGAAGGTGAAAGGAATTTGAAAGTTTAGGATAGCCTCTTACTTATTCTCTACTTTCGTTTTTTCGCTCTCTTCCCATGCTCTAATTAAAGCCAACCTTTTCTCAGTAGCAACCTTTGCAAGAACTGCATCTGAGAAAACAATTAATGTGAAAACGACATCAATCTCTTTCATATTCAAAGTAATATTGTACAAGTAACTTAAACAATTTACCTCTATCAATTGCACCCTCCGAACTTTTCTCAACTGCAGGATCTGCAATTTCTGCCACAATAAATTTTCAAACAAAATTACATAAAGAATGAACCGGTTCCACACTGAAGTAATCTTTGATTCTTAAATGGTATCACCCATTGAAGGTAGTAAAGAAAATAAAGAGTTGGTCAGTTTCAGCTGCGAAGTGCATACTCTTTATCAATAACAATAAAAGCTAGAAAGAATTTTGTGACATGCATTGGTTTAGCACGTAGCCTGTATGCTCTCTTAGTTTTTCTGTGGTTTCAATGGTCAATCATATCATAAAAAAGCGTTATAGAAATTGAATGGATCATGCCTATGAATCAGAAAGACTGGGTGACGAAGCTAACATATTAAAGGATACAAATTGCTCTCATTTTCTAGTAGGCCTATACAAGATAGTGAATCGACCATGAGTTAGGTATTGATATATTGATATTCACAGTTGGACACATCAATATATTGATATATTGATATGCACAGTGGTTTTCCAGCAATATAAGCATACGTCAGTATCAGTTTAATTTTTAAAGCATTACAGTCTCAGAAGTAAGAAGTCATTGTTAGAAATCATTATATATACACACACCACACCACACCACTACGAGAGGCTAAAAGGCAAAGAAACCCTATTATTAGCTTTGGGATATTAGAATATTAGTTAAATTATTGAATTTACCGTTTGTTGATAGCTAGAGCCGGTTATATAGGTCTAGGTCTAAAAGCCACTAAATTTCCAAACTTGGGGGATAAATGATTTTTTAAGGGGGAAAAAAAAAAAAAAAAAAGGCATAAAAGAAATTTTTTTTTTTTTTTGCTTTCTCTTCTCTTTTCACATGATAAATGGTTAACATTATATATCTATCTCCCACATGATAGATGTTTAACATTAATTATTTACCTATTTCAGACAGGGCCACACATCTCTCTCTCTCTCTCTCTCTCTCTCTCTCCACATTACCAAAATTAAAAGGTGAATTTCAGCTTTCCTTCACCATGCATTGCCTTACTCAAGATAAAATAAAACTCAATATTATATATATATATATATATATATAATTTCATTGTTAATAGTCATATATTTAAAAGTTTATTTTATTCTTGTTATATTATAATTTTGATTGTATGTAGATCATGTTCTTTTTATTTGTAAATAATTTTTAATTATAAATGCCTACAAAAAAAAAAAAAAAAATCCATTGAATAGGAAAACCTAATAAAATAGTGGGGAGAAAGGAAAAAAATTAAATCTCAAGTAGTAAGATATAACTAATAATTTTGTTCGAAAAAACTTAAACTATTAGCAAAGTTGACTTGATATATAGTCAATGAAAAAGTCAAGATTTGACTTCAATGAGAAAAATCTATAAACACATGTACCCCTGCACGCATCTATATAACTTTTTAAATGAAACATGGGATGGAAAGTAGATTCCAACTCATATAACATGATTTAATACCATGATAAACTACTATTTGTCTAAAAAACTTAAATTATCAAGATGGGTGGCTTGATATAGTCAATGACAATCATAATTTGACTTTAGAGAGCAAAATCTATAAACACATGTACCACACATACTTATATGTATATATTAATTTGTTGGGTTAAGATAGCTTGACCCCGATTAATTAATTCAATTACCCAAATTAATTAATTAATTTCAATTACATGCAAATCATGAAGACACCAATAAATCACCAAAAATATTAAGTGCAGCGGAAAATAAATTGAACACGATGATTTGTTGACAAATGGGGAAAACATCGCAAGGAAAAAATCCCACCAGGTGATTTTAAATTCAGCACTCCCAAGAATTCACTAATCAATAATCAAGTGATTATAAGTATAAGGAATCTTACTAACTACCCTTAGCTTATCCTAAAATACTAACCTATAGTTTAACATTTGCTAAAATACCTAATTGGACTTGATCTTGTAGTAGCCTTCTTTCCTTTAATGCACAAACCCTACCGGGTGATTTTAAAGTCAGCACTCCCAAGAATCCACTAATTAACAATCAAGCGGTTACAAGTATAAAGAATCTTACCAACTACCCTTGGCCTATCCCGAAATACCAACTTATAGTTTAACATTTACTCCAATACCCAATTGGACTTGATCTTGTAATAGCCTTCCCTTAAGTACGTGACTAACTCCAGCAACTTGAACAAATGTTGTTGGCTGCAAAGTTTTTCACTTCGTTAACAATGAAAATTTGGAAGCACTCGGTTACAAAATCCTATGGCGTATAAATGCAGTAGCTTCACACAGAGAAAATAAATCTCTTGGTCTTTATATCCTTTTGTGACGGCCTTTAAAATAAGTCTTATATATGTTTAGGGTTGTGAGAAAAGAAACCCCAAACAAATATGCAAGATTGGCCGAATTTCAGATCTAGAAATTCTAAAATCGTAATTCTCGATAGATCGAGCTGCTGTCGAGCTATCTATCGAGCTTCACATTAAGTCTCGATAGCAAGCATCTGTCAAGCTATTTGTCAAGACTTAATGAACAACTTTTCTTCACTTGTTTCTTGAACCAATCTTCATGTTTTTAATACTTGACTTAAACAACATGTTTCTTGAAGTACTAAACCTATCTTAGATCTATCAAATTACAAGTAAAGTGCATTTTGTCAAAATATTAGCCAATTACAACAAAATATGGCCCTAACATAATTTAATTTAATTGTGTAATTATCCCAACTTACATAAATTTATATTATTATGTAACTATCGCAAAATTTTATTCCTTATTATACAAATTTTTATGGAGGTGAAATAATTAGTACATATAGAATTTGAGGTCCTCTCAGGTTTTTGCTTTTATATGAAGTTATAAATCATTCTTGTTCTTTTCCACTTTTTTTCTCCAAGTTTTATTTAGTTTTTATATAGTTTGAATCTTAAAAGAAATCGATAGAGAATAGGAAAGATTTTTCTTTCCTTTAAAAAAATGAACGTGACATAAAAAGATGTAATTGTGTATTGATTACAGTATGAAAACAATTAATATATCAATAAGAAATAAATAAAAGAAATTCACCTCTAAATAAGAAAACATCAAATTACAATTGGGGAGGGGGCAAAGTTGTTAGATAAGCATAGTTTTTAATCATTATTTTTTGGGTGAACAAGGGGGGCAATTGTCTTCCTTGCCCTTTCCCCCCTCGGCATATTGATATAGTTTGAGGTTTTAGGCAACAATTGAAGTGGGTTTTTTTTTTTTTTTTTTTTCATATTTAAAAATAAATTCAATAATATTTAATTCACTTTCTGAATTATAATTTTCTAATTTTAAATCCATTTTTATTGGTTTTTTAGTGTGATATTATTACTAACAAATAGTAATTTATCATGTTATTAAAACATGTGGTTTGAGTTTGAATTCACTCTCCATCCTATATATCATTTAAAATGTTAAAATTTACCGGTGTTGAGATTACTTATTCAATTGGTTACAAGTCTATATTAGGAGAGTATTACTTTTATCAGATTCTTACAACACATTATTAAGCTCTAGAGAGCTTAATTCAGGATATTTCTACGAATAGGTGCCTAGTAAATATTTGAATTAAGAAAATCTAAATCATTATAAGGTATAATAAATTAGAAGTACTGAAAAAGAAAATCAAGAAACTAATTGAACATAAAATTTTCATAAATTAACTACCCAAGCAAATAAAAATTAACACTAGATTTGGTAGCAAAGAAACTCTGAGAGAGAGAGAGAGAGAGAGAGAGAGAGAGAGAGAGAGAGAGAGAGAGAGAGAGAGAGAGAGAGAGAGAGAGAGAGAGAGAGAGAGAGAGAGAGAGAGAGAGAGAGAGAGAGAGAGAGCTCAAAATCCTACATATTCTCTCAGTTAGTTTTCTCAAGAACCAAACACACTCAAAGGGTGAGAGAGAAAGAAATCACTTAGCCTCTGTTTGGATTCACGTTTCATAAACCACGTTTGCGTTTTGTTCTTTTTTTTTTTTTTTTTTTTTTTTTTTGTTTTCACGCGTTTTTGGAGGAGTGCGGCTACTGTTCAATGAACAGTAGCCGCAAATGTTGACTTTTTCAGTGAACAGTGCATCCGTGCACTATTCACGGACCCACAAATTTCATTTTTTATCAATTTTTTCATTAAAAATGGGTCCCACGGTACTATTTATACATTTAAAAATTATTTTGCTACAGTGATTTCAGCAATAAGTTTTCAATTTCAGCAAAATAAGTCCTATCCAAACAGACCCTTACTCTCATTAACTGGAGGAGCGGTCTTGTTCTGATCAGGAGGAGGTGGGATCACAAATTTCCCTTCAGCTACACTCAAGTTAAAATAAAACTTCATTATTTTATTTCAAAATAAAATAAATTTCATTGTTAATTTTCATATATCTAAAAGTTTATCTTATTCTTGTTATATTATAATTTTTATTGTATGTTGATAATGTTCTTTTATTTGTAAATATTTTTTAATTATAAATGTCTACTAAAAAATATCAATTTGAATAGGAAAACCCTTATAAAATTGTGGGAGAGAAAGGAAAAAAAAAATTGAAATCTCAAATAGTAAAATATAATTAATAAATTTTTTTTTCCAAGAAAACTTAAACTATTAACAGAGTCGGCTTGATATATAGTCATTGACAAAGTCAAGATTTGACTTCAAAGAGAAAAATCTAGACGTAAATGTACTTTTAGTTCCTACATTTTAGGGTCATTTCTATTTTAGTCTCTAATTAAAAAAAAAAAAAAAAAAAAAGCATTCTATTTTGGTCCTTATCATCACTCACTTAACGGAAATATCCTACGTGGCAGATGGAGTGCACTGTTTGCACAGTAAATGCTGACGTATCTATTAAAATAATATTAAAAAAATGCTATATCAGCATCCACGTTAGCATCAACATTAGCATCTAACTTAAAAAATTAAATTTATCAATTTTAAAAATTGAAAAAATTATTTTTAAAAAAACATAATTAAAAAATGGTGGAATTTAGATCTGTTTTGTTTGTACTTAGTTTCTTTTTCTTCTTTATTTTCTTCTACTTCCCCAGATCTTTCTCTCAGTTTCTCCGCCTCCCATTCTTTCTTTTTTCTTTTTCTTCTTTCTCCCTCTATCCTGGTGCTTAGCCTTCTTGAACTCTTTAAGCAAGTTCCTCCACTTCTCGATGCACATAGTGGGTGATTGATCCAACCCTTTTTCTCTCATCTCCAATGAAATCTACTCCCACAAGTGCTTGTTTGACTTCAACTTGGACTCACGTCTCGTCTTTCATCTTAGACCCATGTCTTAGCTCGCTTCTTGGGATCCTTGACTTTGACTTTGACTTCATGGTCCTCGTCGCTGACACTACTATCGCTGAGAATCATTTGCCGGTGCTGGTGGTGAGAGTGGGCTTGAGTGTGAGGGTGAGGTTGAGGAGCGTGGTGAGGTGCCAAGACATTGTCGTTGGTGCCATTATGTGGGTTTCCAAGTAGATCTGAAACCCCTCTCCCTCCTCACTTTCTCATTTCACTCTCACTTTATCTGGGTTGAGTCTGCTGTATTTCTTTTGGATTTTTGATAAATTTGAAAAGGAATTATATGGGTTTGTGAAAGGAAATTTGTTGGTTTGTGAAAATGTATTTTATTGGGTTTGTGTATAAGGGGATTTGTTGGGTTTGTGAAAATGTTTAGATCTTAGGATTGACATCAAAAATTTGGTTGGTTGTCAAATCTAGAATTGTTTTGGTGAAACTGAAAAATTTGTTTGGTTGCCAAGAAAATGGATAAGAGTGTCTTAATTTTCCTCAAAACCAATCTGAGTTCAAAGATGGAGTTCTTCACTGCCTTGAGTCCATTGGTTGCCGAGTTTTGTATGTGCTTTTGTGTTTGTTTGACAAGAAAGGGCAAGAAAATGCTAGAAAACTTGGGTGTGTGTTCTTTTATTTAAAATCTGGGTTTGTATTTATTGTGTTCTTGTTGAAGATGAACCTAGATCTAAATTTATGTATTTTTTGAATTTTAAGGGTTAAAATTGATAAATTAAATTTTAAAAAAAAAAATTAGATGCTGGTGTGGCATTTTTAATATTATTTTATTTGTCACGTCAGCATTTACTATTCCAACAGTACACTCCGTTTGCCATGTATGATTTTTCTATTAAGTGAGTGACAGTAAGGATCAAAATGGAACACGTTTTTCATTTTAAGGACTAAAAGTGATAAAATAGAAATGTAGAGTTTAAAATAGAAATGACTCTAAAAATGTAATGATCAAAAGTGCATTTACGCCAAAAATCTATAAACACATGTACCCACACACACTTCTATATAAATTTTTAAATGAGGCATAGGATGGAAAGTAGATTCCAACTCATATCACATGATTTAATACTATGATAAACTATTATTTGTCTAAAAAACTTAAACTACCAAGATGGCCAGCTTGATGTTTAGTCAATGACAGTTATGATATGACTTTAAAGAGCAAAATCTATAAACATATGTACCCACACACATATATGTATATATATTAATTTAGTTAAAATGTGTAATTATGCCAACCTAGATAAATTTAAATTATTATGTAATTATCCCAAAATTTTAATCCTTATTACACAAATTTTTATGGAGGTGAATAATTAGCACATATAGAATTTGAGGTCCTATCAAGTTTTTTCTTTTATATAAAGTTATAACTCTTTCATAAAAAATATATATATAAAAAAAAAAAAGTTATAACTCAATCTTTGTTCTTTTCCACTTTTGGTCTCCAAGCTTTATTTTGTTTTTATATAGTTTGAATCTTAAAAGAAATCGATAGAATAGGAAAGAGTTTCTTTCCAAAAAAAATGAACGTGACATAAAAAGATGTAATTTTGTATTGATTACAGTATGAAAAAAAAAATTAATATATCAATAAGAAATAAATAAAAGAAATTCACATCAAAACATCAAATTATAATGTGGAGGGGGCAAAGTTTTAAGATAATCAAAGTTTTAAATTTTACTGGTGTTGGGGTTAATTATTCAATTGGTTACAAGTATATATTAGGAAAGTATTACTTTTATTATCACACTCTTACGACACATTATTAAGCTCTAGAGAGCTTAATTAGGGATATTTCTAAGAAAAGGTGCCAAGTAAATATTTGAATTAAGAAATTCTAAAGCATTATAATTAAGGCAGAATAAATTAGAAGTACTGAAAAATAAAATCAAGAAACTAATTGCACAACTAATTTTCATAAATTAATTAGCCAAGCAAATAAGAATCAACAATAGATTTGGCTGCAAAGAAACTGAGAGAGAGATATCTCAAAATCCTGCATTTTTTCATCAAGTACAAATTGGTATTTCAAGAAAACCACAAACTCTACCCTACTTAGTCTACAACACAAATATTTTGCTTCCTTGAGGTGAATTTAATAAATCAAAAGCTCCATTTTCTCTCACTCAGTTTTATCAAGAACCAAACACACTCAAGAGAGAGAGATATCTTAAAATTCTACATTTTTTCATCATAGTATAAACTGAGATTTCAAGAAAACCACAAACTCTACCCTACTTAGACTACAACACAAATATTTTGCATCCTAGTGGCGAACTTTATAAATCAAAAGCTCCATATTCTCTCACTTAGTTTTCTCAAGAACCAAACACACTCAGAGAGAGAGAGAGAGAGAGAGAGAGAGAGAGAGAGAGAGATCACTTACTCTCATGAACTGGAGGAGCGGTCTTGTTCTGATCAGGAGAAGGTGGGATCACAACCTTCCCTTCAGCTACACCATTTCGAGCTAGCTCCTCATCCTCTTCTTCCTTTTCTTTTTCTTCAACAGGTGCAGGTTCTTGATCAACTTTGAGGGGCACCTCGTCTCCCATAACGTATTCTTTTAACTTAGCCACGGCTTCAGATCACTCCAACACAAACCAAAAACTACAGTTCTGAAAGAAGCACACCAACTGTCACCACCAACTTAATTTTCAGTTTGGAGAAGATAAACTCCGAGAACAAGATTTTTATTAGAAACCAAAGCAAGCAAACTCTTCCAAACTGGTGGTTGTGGTAGTTGGTTCATATAGGACTTTGTGTCTTGACAAATTAGCGGTTACTTAATAATGTCCCACAAAAAGTTGTGCATTCTTTTTTTTTCTTTTTTCCTTTTTCAGTGTTTACCTAGTCACAAAATAGATTTAAATCTGGTCTAAAATAAAATTAAGTTTAACTTATCTCTGAGAATATGTGTCAAATTCGGACCTAATTACTTGAATTAAAAAAAAAAAAAAATTACAAGAGCTAGTCCAAATCTTTGACGTGCAAAACGCCAGGTTTTCTAATCAGCCAATGACAGCAGAGCAGTAGTAGTTGTAAGACATGCGTTAAATATATAATGGTGAGCCATGCGTTGCTCGCAAGGTGTCACGTCCTTCTTTTGCTTACAAAAATGCATTCATTTTTTAAGGGACAAAAAAAATTAATTTTTTTTTATAGAGTCATGAGTCATGGGTATTTTGTTTTTTTAATGCTAATGACAATGACAATAAGATGAGTTATACATCGTTTAGAAATCTTAACTCCTAAGGGTAGTACATGTGTCGCATTGTTGTGTAGAACAAAATAAATACTCTATAGGACCTTGTATGCCGTGTCATTGAGAGGCAAATTTCCAATCGTTATCTTGCTTTTGTTTGAAACATACATTGTCTTTTGAAGGTGTAAAAAGGTATGATCCAGAAAATGACTTCTTTTTTTTATTTATTTTTTAATTATGGAAAGGAAAATGACTAAAATTTTGATTCAATTGAAGTTGATACATTAAGGTATAAAGCCCTAAAATTTTGATTCAATTGGAGTTGATACATTAAGTGAGTGTTTGGATCCGGATGAAATGAACGTTTTGCGTTTTGCTAAAAAATATTAAAAATGAGTCCTATGGTACTATTCATACATTTAAAAATCATTTTGTTACAGTTTTTTCAGTTTTCAGTTTCAGCAAAAATAAATTGTGTCCAAACCGACTTTAAGTATAAAGCACTATTCTTGTAAAGTGATGCATTACACACCTCAATGCAAGTAATATTTTCAGAAAAGCTAATAGATAAAACAAGTGATGCTTAAAGCATGGTAAATTTTGTTTAATTAAGTCATTTTTAAAAAAAAAAAAAAATAGTGTCATTGCGAGGAGATTTTAGAATTAACTAAGACAGTTACGATTTTATAAAGATTCTCATAATAAAACGTACTTTAATCAAACAGATATAGTTAATATAAGACAGAAACAGTGGCATTAGATGGGACAAAGGAATTGCAATTTGAGTTTAGTTGGATATTAAACAGCTTCTCAAAAAAGAAAAAAGAAAAAAAAGGATATTAAACAAGTGCTTATTTAAGAAGTTTCGCCAAACTCACATTAAAGCATGCTTGAATATTTCTTTGTCTCATCCCCCTTCCCCTATATATATGTGGAGTCATTTGGCTGAATATTGCTAAATTCAGAGTTTATTTGCGTTATAGGTACCGTTCCAATTTATTTAGGGAAATGAGGAAAGAGAGTGAATTTCGGCAACGGTGTTGCCAAAATTCAACAAAAGTATGAGAGAGAAAATTTTGAATTTCGGTAATGTGATTACCGAAATTCCTGCTCCCCGAACCAGCTGCCCTTTCTCAAAAAAGAAACCAATTGTGGCACTGCCATTGCCGAAATAGGGGAAGAAAAAAAAAATTTGTAGCAATTGTGGCAATGCCATTGCCGAAAATGGGAGGGGAAAAAAAAATAGCGGTTGCCGAAATCTGGAGAGGAATTAAAAAAAAAAAGTGTTACGTTCACAATATTTTTACAACATTTTCACAACAAAGCACATGTGATTAGTTATTATTAATTCAAATTTGAAGTTAATACTGAGATTACCTTTTTAATCCAACAATAACAATATGTCACTTAAAATTTGTTGTAAAGATATTGTAAAAATTGTGTGCACATATCATTTCTTAATAATAATAAAAAAATGGAATGGAATTGTGGCAATTGCATTGCCGAAATAGAAGGGAATTTTTTTTTTCCCTCCTATTTCGACAATGTCATTGCCACAATTCCATTCCATTTTTTTATTATTAAGAAATGATATGTGTACACAATTTACAATATCTTTACAACAAATTTTAACTGGCGGGTTGTTATTGTTGAATTAAAAAAGTAATCTCAGTGTTAAATTTAAATTTAAACTAATAATAACTAATCATCTGTAATTTGTTGTAAAAATATTGTGGACGTAACATTTTTTTTTTTTAAATTCCTCCCCAAATTTCGGCAATGGCATTGCCACAATTGCCACAATTTTTTTTTTCTTCCCCTATTTCGTTTCTTTTTTGAGCACGAGCAGCTGGTTTGGGCAGCAAGAATTTCGGTAATCACATTACCGAAATTCAAATTTTCTCTCTCTACTTTTTCTCTTTCTCTCTCATACTTTTGTTGTTGTTGCTGAAATTCACTCTCTTTCCTCATTTCCTTAAATAAGTTGGAACAGTGCCTATAATGCAAATAAACTCTGAATTTAACAATATTCAGCCAAATGACTCTATATATGTGTGTGTGTTTAACAAATAAAAAAAAAGCATGCTTGAATATTGTACCATCACCAACTGTTTTTAAATCTGGGCTAACGTTTTCTGTTTCTTAAAAAGCATAACAAGTTAAATCTGGGCTAATGCATCTGATTTGGCTTCCATATTAATGAACCTGCATGTTGTATTTACAAGCTACAAATTAAACCATTCCTTGAAGCCGGCAACTTAGCCTATTTTCATCACAAAAACGTTAAGAAGAATAGACCATAAATCGTACTATTTCAAAAGGCCAATAGCTTATGAACCGAAATTAAAACTGGTTGGACCGCCTTTTTATTATTGGGGATAGAATTTTTGGTAAGTATACAAAGTTTGCTGTTAAATTCATGGTTAAATTCTTAAAAAAGAAATCATGGTTAAATGAGTAAATTCATTATTTTTAACAACTTAAATTTTTTGAATAATTGATAATTTATAGTTTGTAAACTAAAATTATAAAGGCAAATGTTTTAATTTATGAATTGCAATGCATAACCAATATGTTATTTATTCATTTTCTTATTGTGGTAATTAGGTTAACACAAACGATGCAAAGGAGATTCTCAAGCTCTCCTATTCCAAATTCTGAATACTAGATAGATAGGATCATATATTCATATGGCCATATACTCAAACTGGCTCATACCAGGTTAGGAAAGGGTATAGGTTGTTCCGTTGTTGGCTAAGGCTAACAACATATGTTTTGTATTCAGCACGTATAAATAACTATTAAAAGTGATACTTTGTACAAAGTTCCCACTTTTACAAAGTATGAAAAAGGATTAAAATAAACAGTCTTATACTTAATTAATTTTTGTTTGGAAATGCTAATTATAGAACATATAGATAAATACTAATTAGTTTTAAAAAGAAGAAGGTAAATATAGCTCATGAGCTAAAAAATACTGACAAATAGAGGAAAATGATACAAGTGTTATGATATAAGGTAGCATACATTGGGATTTGGGTGGCAAGGTTTATCTTCTTTGACATTTTATTGGCTTCATCATGAGGTCAATAAATAAATAAATAAATAAATCGCCAATCAGATATCGGCTTCATTGTTAAGCAATGCCCAACCACTTTAGAAAGCCACACAATAAGCTTGCTTTAGTGTAGTCATATAAACAAAAGAAGGTTTAATACTTTGAAGGTTTTTTTTAAAAATTTTTTTTTATTAAATAAACTCTCTCACACACACACACACACACACACACACACACAAAAACACCGAAGCTAACTTTCTTTCTACATTGACTTTTAATACTTTATTTGTAAAACTAAAATTTTATGTAAAGTAGAGATAGATATATATATATATATATTAAATTGAGTGAATGACCACTTAAAGAAAGTTATACACTATATATTGTCAATTTCTTTAAAATTTTCTTCTCTTTCTTTGTGGGTGTTAAAAATACTTAATTTCTCAAAAAAAAAAAAAAAAGAATTTCATATGTTATTTCATTTACTCAATTATTTGTCTTGTCACTCTATTGTTAATTTGTTATCCTTGGTATTTTACAACAATGAGGAAAAAATTATTAATTGTTTTTTGGGTGGGCGTTTTAAGTGTGCTAATTCTTAGGTCCCATTTGGTATGACTACTCAAATACATGCTTTCAGTTTTTAAACAACATTATGCGTATTTTTACATACTTTTTTACTCACACATATTTTCATATATGTTTTCAAACAATAAAACATATGTTTTTAAGTGCATGTATCAAACACCTCTTAATTGGTTGAACTATTGGTCTCTTTAATTGTACCTTAATATCATGTGCAGACCTTTATGACATAATAGCATTTGGGAGATGGAAGACGGAAGCATTGAGGACCACTACATTGCAGGCGGATCTCATATTAGCAATATCCCATGGGTTGAACGTAGTTTTTTTTTTCATAGAATAGGTTAGCTGTGCAATAATAAATTGAAAAAGTAGTCTTCACAGTAACTGGGTGGGACAATTTTTTATTAAATGTAAAATTTATAGATGATATATTTTTTATATTCTTAATACGTTAAATTTTATTTAAATCAAATGTTATTTATTATTTGATAAAAAAATTATTTTTTATGCACAATTTTAAACTATAAAAATTTGAAATTTAAACATTTGATTGATGACATAACTTTTTTTTTTTTCGTTTTTCTTTTTAGTGTCTATGGATGTTTTAAAAGTCACTATAGAAAAGAATGTCCATTGGAGATTTTGGTTTTGTTGTCCATATCTTTAAAACTTAAAATGTCGGTGTTAGAGTGGAGGTGTATTGAAATACTCATAAAGACATTTGTAAAAGGGAAAAATGGTCTGATTAACAGGTGCCCTTAGAGTATTTGTTAATAAATTTTTTAAAGAAAAAATTGAAACAATTTTTATGAAAAATATAAAATGTTATAATAAGAATCAGTCACTTTTTTCTTTTATTATTAATTTTTTTTAAAAAAATATTTCTTAAACCAATGTCATTTGTAACTTTTTCTAAAGAAAAAACAAGAAGAAGGAAACCATTGATGCAATCATCCCCTCTCACTCTCCCTCTCCCTCCCCCCATCCCCTCCATTGCAGTCAATGTGTTATGGTGTCCAGTCCTTTTATCATGCTTTGAATTTTACAAATCCTTTGCCAATTTATTTATTTGCTCTAGTACGGCCCTAGATTTTTTGTTCTAGGTCTATAGCTCTTCTTATCGATGATTAGCGTTTGAACATGAGTTTTTGTAGAAAAGGCTAATTTCCTTTCAGCAGAACCCATATTGAGAATGGATTAGATTTTGAATTGGGTATTTGGCAAAGCGAACAAAAAAAACATTTTTTTTTTTTCGCACTCTGTGAGGGGGACTGATTTGAAGTCCGACCCTTCATCAATTTGTGTCAATTCGAAATTTGGTGGTGGTTCTAGAAGTTGTGTTGTGGAGTAAATTATCCTTGTGGAAATGAAGTTATTGGTAACTGGTTCAAGCTTTGCTTTAATATAAGGACATTTGAGATTTGGTAATTGCTGCAACATCTGTTGTTTTGAGTTGCAAATTTTTATCTAAAGCAATTATTTTTGTTGTGTAGTTGTGGGTTTACCTAAGATGAAATGATTTGTTTACTTTTTAATTTTTACCACTCTCTTAACTATAGTGTTTAAAATAAAATTTTCTAGAGTTTTGGCTAATTTAAACATCCTGTTTGTTTTAATGGAAATTTTTTTGTGAAAATAGTTTTTTTTTTTTTTAACATTTTCCTATGTTTGATAGTATCATAAATAATAATTTAAAAGAAAACTATTATTGGTTAACAAAAAAGAAAAAATAGTAAAAGATCCTATTAAAAAATAAGTCATATTTTTTTAAAGATTGCTTTCTTCTAAAATTATCAACAAAAAAGAAAAAAAAGAAAAAAGAATCTATCTCAAATTCTCAAGCCACGCTAAATAAAATTTTTTTAAAAAAAGTTAAAAGACAATATAGAAAGTATTGAAAATAATTTTATCTCATTGTACTATCAAACATAAAAAAATAAGATAATTTAAAAAAAAAAAAAAAACTTAAAAACATTAATGAGGAATAACACTTCCCCCTAATGGGAGATAATGATCATATATAGGCCTATATGACATCAAAGCATCATGAAAATAATGAAATAGGCCCGCTAGCATATTAAGATGATATATGAGGAACCTCTATTTTAGGACATAAAAATAGTAAAAAATAAATTCGAAGCTTTTTTTTTTTGGGAGTAAACAGTAATTTTCCTATCCTTGACTCTAGTGAAGATTAAAAGTGTTCCATTATCCTTGTTGGAGAATAAGTTGTAAGAATTTCAATTTTTGTTTTAATTCATTGAAGATGAATCTTGTCTATAATCTTCAATCAACGTTTTATTAATCTTTTCCTTTCTTGGTAAGAAATACTGTTATGGTGTTATAGTATTATATATATATATATATATATATATACACACACTCACTCAATCTCAAAGGCATGGCTAGCCCAATTCCTACCATCTGAGCTAAGGCCCATTAGCAAGTTTTCTTCAACCCGGTAGAAACATGTTGGGCTTTCATCATGGTTACTAATTCCCAGGGCTCACGTCTAACCTATTTAGTATTCTTTCTCTCTTTTGGATTTCCTAAGTTGCATACCACATCAGACCCATTAAAAAAAAATAAAAAAAAATCAAACACACTGTTGGCGCATTTTTTTATTAATTTTTATAAAATATAAATTTTACTCTAATATAATAGAATCTAAGTGTATATGTGTGTGAAACTACATTTTAGAAACTTAAATCCCAACTATTACTTCCTCCATCATACAATAACTTTTTACTTGTAGCGTGACCATCACGCTAAAGGTGTGCGGTTATATATGCATAATTAGATAAATACAAATTCTAGTTCATTATTATAAAGTGTTTTTTTAAAGTTAAAAAAAAAAAAGAGATTTAAACTTTGTCTTAACCAAAATGTAATTACTATCATGGTCAAATGATAAAGAACAATTATGAACACCATATATAGAATTAAGTGCTAATTAAGTTCCCGAAATTTTCTGTTTTTCATGATCTTTTTTTTTTTAATTTTTAAATTTTTATACAATATAAAAATTCTACTATAACTTAAGCACTTATACTTGTGGAGTGACCATCGTACAAAGAATGTGCCGTCTTCTATTTTCCAAGAACTAGTTAGCCAAACATTTGCATAGGCAGAGATTCTGCTTGTGAACTAGATTCATGAGCTTGCTCCTTTAACCAAGGACCCACACCTTCTTTTTTTTTTTTCCACCCTAGAGAGAGAGAGAGATGGGATTCTTTCATCACGTGAGACCTGTACACTTTTTGGCTGTCCTAGCACGTGATCTTTACTTATTTATTTATTTTCCCAATTTTAGCTGAATGATCTTTATTTATCCTTGGCACTTTGAAGTAGATATCTCTAATTGCATCTAATCTATTCTCTCAATACCTTTTCACTTTTCATGAGCAGCTTCCATAGGGAGCAACAGTGGGGCAGGACAAATCATGGTATGTGAATATGGAGCTTCCTATATACAAAAAATTTGGGACCCTCTTTGATGGTGTCTTTATAATAGGGAGCGTGCGTGGATGGGGTCGACTACCTTCACGTGAGCACCTTCTGTTGTCTCTCATGTCGAATACATAACCTCATAAATCATAATTCTACCCCTTCTCTCCCTTAGCCCAAGTCCTTGTCCACCATAAAAGAAGAAATGAATGGCATCCTTGAGAGGAATAAAGTAAAAATATAAAGAGAAAAAAAAAAAGTTTACATAATTGTCTATGTGATCTTAATATTTCTACTAGTTAATGATATAAAGACAATGTGGACTTTAATTTCTTATGTTGTCACGTTACAGAAAAGATAAAGTGCTAATCCAAAGAAATCACCTTCACGTGGCTGAAAAGAAATGGAAGAAAATAGCTAAACCTGTTATGTCATGCCTAAGGACATTATTAGGATTGAGATCAAACACCTTTGCATGACTGTGTTATTGTTTCTTAGAATTCTTGTGTTGGTTCTCTCTTTTTTCTTTTTTCTTTTTTCTTTTTTTCTAACCTTATCACTTTTTGGTGAGATATGGCGAACTATATATGAAATTTAATATGGCTATCTTGGTGTAACTTTAACCAATGTTACACCAAGTTAATTCGTTTTTTTTTTTTTTTTTTTTCTTCACCTTATTTAATTTTTTGGTAATATATATATAGATGGGTTTAAGTTACACTATTCAATATTTTTTAATTGAATACAAATTTTAACAAATTCATTGTTGGATTACATTATTTTCGTGCATTCTCCATACTTGCAAAATTTCAAGATGATTAAATATCAATAGTCATATCATCAATCAATTATTTAAGTTTAAGTTTTTGTTGTTTAAAATAATGCATAAAAGATGATTTTATGGATCAAATGGTAAATAATAATTGATTGGCTTGAATATATATTAATATGCATGTTAATAATATGTAGAACATATAATCCAATGGTACAATTTTTAAAATATGAATTCAATAATAAATTATTGGGTGATATAACGTTGTTTAGACTTACACTAAGTGTAACTTGAACTCAACCCATATATATATATATATATATATATATAATTTCATATCCTATTACTTAAAAAAAAACATAAATTTTATATTTTTCATACATTTATAAATATTTTAATATTAATCTAATTAAACTAAGGTATAACTTGATTTTACTCACTTTCAATATTTCTTTATGTAACAAACTAGGTTTAATTGTTGATTTGTTCCTCAAAAAAAGAAAAAAAAAAAAACCTAGGTTTAATTGCGTTATGACATGAGAGCTGGCCCTCTTTCCATCTTAAATTCTATGATGAATAATATACCTATGATTGAAAATAATTAATGATCACTGGGGTCTAAAAAGTACAGATAAGCGACAGGTTTTTTTTATTTTTTTTTATGGTCCATTAATATGGTCCAATATTAAGGGTTGTTGAATAAGGTCCCACCAATTACTCCTCCCAAATTGATTGGGGACGTACCTTGTTAATGTTTCTTATTTCTTATTTTCCCTTTATTAAAGATAAGAGGTTTTTTTTTTTTTTTTGGTGTGTGTGTGTGTGGTGGTGGAGAAATGATAGGAGAGAATCAATCATGACAGCCTTATCTAAAATGACAATATATATTAATTCTTCACCGTTGAGGAACTAACGTTTGAGTAAGATACGGATGATAAGTTTAATAGATTTGTTAGGTCAGAGGTTCCAAGTTTTATTTACCATATTTTTAATGAGATCCTGAAAATGTCTCGTAGGTAAAAGGTGGAATAAAATAGTCAAAGAAAAGAAAATGGATAGAGGAGATGGATCTAAATCCATTTAAAATACATAAATGTGTATAGTTAATAAAATAAATATACTATTTTCTTCTTTCTTTATTTTTGTAGTTATTTTTCTTTTTAATCAATTTATAATTTTGAGTTTCAAATTTTAGTTTAATTTGGAATAGCAAGCAGTTTTTCCTAAGATAATTAGGCAACCTACTATCAAGCATTATCAAATTTTAACCCCAATTACAGCCAAGTTTAGGCTAAGCTAACAATTAAGTCCAATTTGTATGTGATTAACCAATTAACTTGAGCATAGATAAAAGTATGTCAAAACATATTTAGCAAAAAAAAAAAAAATGTCAAAACACAATTGAAAACCCACACACACAAAGTTAGAACTCAACCATAACACAAGGATGTATTAAAATTTAAAACCCAAGTATTGGGCATAAAAACCTCTCTGTGGCCTCGTCGCTACAAATAATCTACTAGAATAGATAGTTGCAGTACATAATACTTAGAAAAACCTCTAAGTCAAGTAGTATTTAATATTTATATATTCAAGCCCTCTAATTTCCTGCTAGCAATCGACTCCACGAGTCTTTTCTCTAAGGCTCCAATTGCGACTTCAAGCCTCCAAGGCTTGGAGGCTTCAATGCTTTCCAAACACCAATTTACACTCACAACTCCTGAGGTAGTGAAGAATGTGACATCATCAATCTCCTTTCATTGTATATGGCTATGTTGAGATGAAGAATGTAGAGAGAAATGGGTTTTTGATCCAGGGTTTATCTTGGCTCTCTAAGTCTTCAATTAGGAATTTTTGGGTATGAAAAATCATGGGAAATGAGGCTTAAAAAGATGAGCAAAAGGCTGACACTGTAGAGAAATTCGTAACTAATTTCTCACAGGTTTTGACGATTTCGCCCGAGCTGATCTTCTCAAAATGTCCAACGAATTTGCTATGATCACTACTTTTTGATATCCAAATTCGTCTAAGACCTCAATTTTTCTTGGGCAAAAATCTTCAACTTGCAATTCTGAATTCCAGCTTCACACATCTTCTACCCAATACAAAATTAACTCCTCCACAAATTTACAACCCAGGTCAATAAAAAGGATTTTAAAAAAAATACAATCAATTTCCTAACCCTTGTAAATAGCAAGGTAGCAAGGTGCCAACACATATTGTAAATAGATCTTTTCTTATCTTAGTATAGGTAATCATTCATTACAAAGGACACCTATAGGTAAATACTACTATACACATTTTATTACATACAAGTTTACACTTTATACACACCCATAAAATGCTCTGAAATCATGGCTTCAAGTTATGAATTTGAAGATCGCAACTTGAAGCTATGCTTTTAGTGTATTTTATGGGTTTTTTTTTTTTTTTTTGAGAAATATTTTATGGGTATGTGTAAACTTGTGTGTATAATAAACATCACTAATAGACCTATTGTCCTATTATAAATTCCTTCACACACACACACAAAGATAACAATCAAACTTTCTGCATTGGATTTTTATATAAAGATTGCAACTTTAATTAAGTTTATGTTTTCCATCTTTAATTTGGTTCTCCATTTTGAATTTTTCATCTTAATTGCTATAAATGGAAGATAATTACCAACCATAAAGCTATATTGGCCCCTACTTTCCTATTAGATTCTGAAGATGATAGCATAATAATAAGCCCCAAAAGGGGTTCCTCTTTGCAATTTGATGCATATAAACTTACTTAAGATGTGGTTCTGCCTACGTAAATTTATGGTAAAGCTTTAGAGTGGAAGTCATGATGAAGAAGTGGCTTAAGGGTCCCTCTCATATATATATATATATATATATAAGTTGGAAAGGCTGAAGGGGACCATCTAGCTAGTGATAATAACCGTCCTCTCTGAACAATTCCATCATCAAGCAGCAACATCTTACTTTTGCTTCAGTGAAGGTGCAATCCTGTCTTCTAGTTCTGCCTTCCCCAGCCAATTTCTTTTTCTCTAACATTATCCTAAATGCCATTTTTTAAGGTACATGCTGTTGACATAGCCTAAGATCACTGTTGCTTTCCTCTTAGATTTTTTCTTGGAGCTTTGGAATTGGAACCTCCTTATGCACCTTAAATTAGCCTTGTAGAGACAACAAGACACCAAGAGAATAATGGGGTTCAAAATTTAAAGGCTATATAATTTCGCCTGTCCGCTAAAAAGGAATTGGCATTCATATCCAAATATACTCACCCATATTGAATTTTACATACAATATGTTATGGATTGGTGTTTTTATTGATTGGTCATAAAAGATTTCACAGTTCACACATGTTAACATTTGGCTATTGAAGCCAGGTTTTATCCACAGCAGTTCAAAATAAGTGAACTGCTCTGTACAAAAACAACAATGTCGGATGATATAAATACGTTTCATATGAATTTACTTGTCTCACATAAATTTACATGGATATAAACATGATTAAGATGATTAATTGCTGCCATAAAATGTAATAGAACGACACAAACATTGTGAATGAAAAAAAGAAAAAAAGAAAAAAAAGGACAAATAAGAAAAATATGAGTACACTACAAATACAATGTGATGAAATGGAAATGATGCTATATGAAATTGAGAGTTTCTAATTTCAGCTATGATCCACCCATTAGGCTCCACCTATTTTGAGGACAGCCAAATTGTGTGGACCTTAGCCAACTTATAGATAAATATTTTGATATTGTCTAAAAGTTTGTCAAATCCAGCTTACATTGACGGAGAGAATTCAGGAATTAAAAAGAATTACCACCTATTATGTAACTCATAGTCCAATTTGCTATTAGAAAATGAAGAAAAAAGTGTACTAAAGCAATTATGAAACTGTGTGGGTAAAATGAAAATAGACAAGAAAAACAGAACACCACGAACTTATATGGAACCATTAAAAAAAAAAAAAACCATGAAATCGTCGAGCATCCAAAAACACAAGCTTTTGAAGGTCCAATCAAACCATGTGTTGTGGTTCGATAGGTTGCAACAAGATAGAAACGTTACATTAAAGGACTACCCCACAAAGTAGGACCACCCCTAGAAAAGTAGGCCTCAGAAGCTAAATTGGAATTTTGGTTGAGGAACCCAATTGTGAGCAGTTAGGTTGGCAGTTGGGGTTTGCCAAGGTGGGAGTCCTCTCAACTCTCAACTCTCAACTCTCAACTCTCAAGTTGCGACTCATATTGACAGACACACTGCTTTCCCAATTGTAATACATGTGTAGTGTTATTGTATTGGTTTGTTGTGACTCAATGTGAGACTAAATTTTACCAATAATTGTATTTCATATATAAGTGGTGATAGGGACGGAGCTAGAAATTTTGGTTTGGGGGGGTCGAGGTTAAACTATCTCGTGGTGAGTCACAATTCAAGAAAAACTCAAAATGCTATATATATGTTTTTGTGCATTGGTTTAATCAATGTAATTCTTATTAGCACTTCAAAAAACTAAATGACCAATTAAGTCTCTTAAGTTCATTTTCCCCTCTAAGTTTCTCTTAGTCCTTTTAAAAACCATAAGTTCAAACCATTCAAGAAATTAAATATAAATATAACAATTACATCTACAAGAAAATATAAAATTTTTAGAATTAAAAATAACAAAATCCTTATAAGCCAATATGAAATTATACATAAAGATACAAGATGACTTTGTATTTTGAATAAAGCTCAATTGGTTTAATTAAAAAAAAAAAAAAAAAAAAAGGAGAAGAATACTCTAGTACTTCTCAAGATCTTAAAGTCATTTTTGCTAGTTTCAAATAAGCGTAGCACTCTTTTTTGAGACAAAATTATAAATTTTATACAAAGAAAATAAAGAATACAAAGCCAAAAGAATGGCCACAGCAAAATAGAGCAGAAAAACAAAGCAGGAAAAATAGCAACATGTATATTCAGTAACAGAGAGCAACATTTACTAGTAAGCAGCAATAGATGCGGACAACAATCTTAGCTTACAACATAGAGCAATATAATATCAATAAAGAGCAATATCAGCTCACACCAGATCAGAAAAATATATTGAAGCTTGGGAATTGAAAAAGTAAAACTTCTAATCAAGCCAATGGTCTGACATATAAATGAGTTTCAACAGTAAAGACTAATAATAAATTAGGGAAAATATTAAAAGATGAAAAGCAAGTTTGCAAGGAACACTAAACGTGGACAAATGGAGGAGCCAAATAATTTTTCATGTGGGGGCCAGTTCTTAGAAAAATGGTTCAAGTATGCAATTTTACCTACTCTAAAAATTTTTTTTAAAACATTTGGGGGGGCCATGGCCCCCACAATCACCAACATAGCTCCGCCCTTGAGTGGTGATAATTACATACTGTGTACTCAACACCGGACACAACTCTCAACTCTCAACTCTCAACTCTCAACTCTCAAGTTGTGACTCATATTGACAGACACACTGCTTTCCCAATTGTAATACATGTGTAGTGTTATTGCATTGGTTTGTTGTGACTCAATGTGAGACTAAATTTTACCAATAATTGTATTTCATATATAAGTGGTGATAGGGGCGGAGCTAGAAATTTTGGTTTGGGGGGCCGAGGTTAAACTATCTCGTGGTGAGTCACAATTCAAGAAAAACTCAAAATGCTACATATATGTTTTTGTGCATTGGTTTAATCAATGTAATTCTTATTAGCACTTCAAAAAACTAAATGACCAATTAAGTCTCTTAAGTTCATTTTCCCCTCTAAGTTTCTCTTAGTCCTTTTAAAAACCATAAGTTCAAACCATTCAAGAAATTAAATATAAATATAACAATTACATCTACAAGAAAATATAAAATTTTTAGAATTAAAAATAACAAAATCCTTATAAGCCAATATGAAATTATACATAAAGATACAAGATGACTTTGTATTTTGAATAAAGCTCAATTGGTTTAATTAAAAAAAAAAAAAAATAGGAGAAGAATACTCTAGTACTTCTCAAGATCTTAAAGTCATTTTTGCTAGTTTCAAATAAGCGTAGCACTCTTTTTTGAGACAAAATTATAAATTTTATACAAAGAAAATAAAGAATACAAAGCCAAAAGAATGGCCACAGCAAAATAGAGCAGAAAAACAAAGCAGGAAAAATAGCAACATGTATATTCAGTAACAGAGAGCAACATTTACTAGTAAGCAGCAATAGATGCGGACAACAATCTTAGCTTACAACATAGAGCAATATAATATCAATAAAGAGCAATATCAGCTCACACCAGATCAGAAAAATATATTGAAGCTTGGGAATTGAAAAAGTAAAACTTCTAATCAAGCCAATGGTCTGACATATAAATGAGTTTCAACAGTAAAGACTAATAATAAATTAGGGAAATATTAAAAGATGAAAAGCAAGTTTGCAAGGAACACTAAACGTGGACAAATGGAGGAGCCAAATAATTTTTCATGTGGGGGCCAGTTCTTAGAAAAATGGTTCAAGTATGCAATTTTACCTACTCTAAAAAATTTTTTTAAAACATTTGGGGGGGCCATGGCCCCCACAATCACCAACATAGCTCCGCCCTTGAGTGGTGATAATTACATACTGTGTACTCAGCACCGGACACAGCTAAAAACACATTTTCAGCTGTAGTATGTAACTTAGAAACTGTGTATAACAATAATTAGCATTCATTCATGTGACTTGAAAGTAATAGTGCCTTAACAATTGTATGGTGTATTGGTGATTTTTCTGGTACTATATATATGCAGACGCATGCTTTAGATTCACGTGGACTAGGGATTGACCATAGTTAAACCAAGCTCACCTCACGCCCAACCCATGACCAGCTTTAAAGCCAAGTAAACAGAGACTGAAAGCAACGTCTATCGCCCTCTACTGTAAGTATTGCCTCATTTCTCTTCCACGTACCGTTATGCCATACCTTCCTCATCTAACTTAAAAATCTCCTACGACCCAATAAAAGAAAAAGAGTTAGAACCTTAAAATGATACCTTGTAAAGGCAGTCAAATAATTTTCAGGATTACAAAATTGTTCAGGGGTACTATAGTATCTCCAAAATTGTACCTTCACTAACCTACTTAGAACATTGATTTGGAAGATACCGTGATAGTCACGTTTGTTTGGAATTTGGAGATCTTTCTATCTACATTTTTACGTTCGTAGTTTGGATAGAGATATCTTGTTTTCCACTTCACATAAATTACCAAACGGCAGTTGCATTAGTTACTCGTACCTGTATCTTACTATATGTATATAGTATAGTATGAATTATTATTATTATTATTATTATTATTATTTTTTGAGAAACAAACACACACAGAGGGAAGAGGGAAAGAAGTTTTAACACAAAGACACATCACAACTCCACTCAAAAGCCACGATAACTTTTAAGGGAGGGTAGGGTAAGTTATACTACACACAACACACTCTCTTAAGCAATGTGAGACAATTACCCATTCTTTTTTTGAGAAACAAACACACACACGAGAGAGAGGGAAAGGGGTTCAATCCCCGGCTACACCAAAAATTGATTAGTGTCTTGGTTTAATGATAAAGAGTATCATCAAGAGCAAGTTATACTACACACAACACACTCTCTTAAGCAATGTGGAACAATTACCCATTCTTTTTTTGAGAAACACACACACACACACAGGAGAGAGAGAAAAATGTTCAATTCCCAGCTACACCAAAAACTGATTAGTATCTTGGTCTAATGATAAAGAGTATCATCAGAAGCGGATGTCATAGGTTGAAACCCTCTCAATCGAAAAAAAAAAAAAAAAAAAAAAATGATAGTATGATTAAATTGATTCTACATACAACGAAGATAATAGGACATTCTTATACTTCAAGTCAAAACTAACATACGAAACTATCAAAATATCAAATTGGGCTTAACATTAATTTTTTTGTATTGCAGATGGTTTTAGTTTAATTTGGGAAATTTTTGTTCGGTAATTATGGTATGGTGTAGTAATAAGCATTTTAACCCATACTATTAGGACTTCCATATAATATAATGGAAAATTCCATTTCTTTTAGATAAATTTTTGAATAATTTTGATATTTCGTTAAATTGGACAGAAATTCTAACCTCAATAGGTAAAGTTCCTTGTTACTGATGGTTAGTAAACATTGCTCTGTTTTAAGATTTAGAGTAACATTGTAATTGCACAATAGTAAAGAAAAAAAAAATGCAAATGTGCCATCTTTCAAATAAACATTAGTTAATTAAACAATAAACATTATATAGTGTCAATAGTAAATTACTCCATAATAAATTAATCCGAAGGAAGACTTAAGTCAAATGTGTTTTAAATTGTTTTAAGGAAAAATAAAATTCATTGGTGAAATTTCAATGTCAAATAAATGAAAACATCTATATCTTCTCTGCCGACCATCCATCAATCTGACCTGGACATTGTTGTTACTCCAAACACTAGACCAGATTATGAGGGTTAAATGTAAATCCCAATACCAATTTTCTTTTAATTTTTAGTTGAATAGGTCAACTTCATAAGCCACATAATCTTCCTCCAACCTAATGAGGTGTCTAATATTAATTGGTATCAAGCCCGTGATGCCACTATTCAGAATCTCAGATACCATTAGTAATGACAAAAAGTTCAATTCTTTCTAATCGTTTGCTTTAAATTATTAGAATGTTCATCATGATTTTTTTTATCAACTTTCTCATTCAAAATTGTGACTAATTGTGTAATTTTGTGTTGGGATTGAGACCCTTCAAAGTAGAAAGAATCCAATGCTGTCCCTTGTATATACAGCTCCTCAATCACTAATGTATTAGTACAAAATTATTAAATGGAAACCATATTTCCATATTAGAAAAATACTACATGACAACAAAACCTTACATAATAGTGATAATACTCTTAAAACTGTAGACGCTAAAATGGAATTATCTTGGTTAAAATGTCATTTTCGAAAGATCAAGAAAATCAAAGGGTACATTGTATTTGTATATACTTAAATATTCATTACTGACCGTTGGGGTTGGCTTACACTCTCTCTCAAAGCCACCGATACTCAAACTTCTCCGCCAGCGCCAAGTCCCAAGTAATGAAAATACTATATTGTCACCCAATATTTAAAAATCCCAACCAAATCGTAGAATGGTTAAATTAATGGTGGCAACTGGCAACTACCTAAAATAATTAAATTCGCATTCTTTACCAATGTAGTCATAAATATCATACATTTATACTAGATTCCAACAAATCCAGATGAAAAAATAATAATGTACTATGAGCAATTATGCTATGAACCTGACTTTAATATGAGATGTGTGCTATCCATCCATTGTGGGTGGGGGTGCCCTTTAACCCAAGGGCAAGGGGCATGCAGAATATTGACTCTATATATATTGGACAAATCAACATATTAACTACATCTCACCTAAGCAATCTCAACATACATTCAACCACTTTAATGCCCCAACTTGGTTACAAGCTTACGTTACTAAGCTTGGCACTATGAACCTAACTTTAACAGGGTTAATTCATCTCTAAAATCAATCTGAGCTAGTATATGTAATACATTATTTCAATCTATAAAGTATAAAGTACATGTTTCACATTGATTGTGACAGTCTCTTCAATTCTACAACTTAACTGCATATGGAGGAAATAATAGAGTTGCTGTTGCTTACATTACAATGCGCAATTGTGGAAGCCAGGACCAAAAGGGCCCTTTATTAAATCACTGGTCCAAATATGCCACCTTATAAAAGTGAATGAAAATACAAGAAAAATACATTGCTTCCGAGGCCAAAATACACCAAAGATTCCCATTTGAATGACAATGACACATTCACACAAACCCAACCATTCTATAAGGGGTCAAAATCCATTTAACTACTTGGATAATGCACGTAATATGCTCACACGCAATGTGACAATGTAAATATTTTTCTATACCAACTCTTCTAGCCTACCAATAATCTAGTCAATAAGAATGACTGATAATGAACATGGTATTACTATGTTAAAAAAAGAGAGAAAAAAAAAAGAAAAAAGAAAAAAAAGGAAAGCAACTAATGATTTTGCCTAATATTTTTAGATACGAGTAAAAAAATCACACAATTGTTATCTTCCCCATGTAATTAAATTAACAATTTGGCAATTTCAAAAAATTTCTACCACCTCTACCCTTAGTTCCAACTTCACAACACGTGAGACAAAAGCAAAAAAATCAAAGTTTATTCCAACGTGTTTAATTTTATTTATGTGAGTTTCAGTTAGTTCAATTGGTAAAGTCTTTAATGGTTAAATAAAATATCTGAACTTGCTTACACTAAAAAACGATTGGTATCTTAATTTGATGATAAAGAACTATTTTCAAGAGCAGACTCTATAAGTTGAAATTTAAAAAAAAAAAAAAATTAAAAAAAAAATTTTAGTTATGTAGTATTAAGAAAATTATTTACTTACGTACATTTTTTCAATACAATCATAATTTTTTTAAGTAAAATAATTTGACAAAAAAAAAAACCTAATGTTAATCAATTTTTTTTTTTTTTAAATAGCAATGAAATCTAATTGATAAACAAAAAGTATGCTTAGTTGGAATTTAACTAAAAAAAAAAAAAAAAAGCTGACAACACAGAATACCTATTAAAGAAAAAACATTACAGAAAAATACAAGGGCATGTATGTCCAAACGGATAAATAATCGTACTTGACCATATACAGACACCACTAAATTACCAACCTTTACCTAATCCTCATTTTTTTAACTAATTAACTAATCAATTAATAATCTAAGAGAAGCTTCGCCTTCAATTTTAAATTATTTTTCACTTTTTTAAAATATAAAAAAGCAAAAGAAGAAAAAAAAAAAAAACCAAGTGTCATCTTTCTTTGTAAAAAGACTGTTACAAAGATATAAATGCTACTACTTACTACTTTCTCAGATCTGTTTGTTTTCCCAACTCGCTCCGAGTTCTTTTTTCTTGCACTGAAAACCGATTCCAGAACTCGGTTTTGTTTGGTTTTCACTGAGTGAGTTGAATTCGGCATTGGATCCGCTTCCACTGTCTGTGTCAACTCGCTGCTCTCTGTGTTGCTGCTTTTCCCAATGAGCTAAGGTTGCTGAGCTCCACCGTTTGGTTTCGCTTGCATTTGAATCGCGAATTGTGATGTGCCGAAGACGCCTACCGGAGCTCCGGTGAGCCTCGGAGGTATCCGGTCAAAGTCCCGGTGGAGCTCCGGCTGAGCTCGGATTATGGTTACTAAGACTTGGAACTGAAACAGAGATAAAATGTTCAAGTCAGCGAGGTGGAGGAGCGAGAGGAACAAGATCAAAGGAGTTTTCAAATTGCAGTTTCATGCAACGCAGGTAATTCTATCAAATTTTTTTATCGTTATATTTTTTTAAAAAAAAATTAATATAAATTAAATTAAAATTTTTTTGTCGGTGTCAAAATTTTGAGTCCAATTCTATTGAATTTTGTTAGAACCGGATTGTTTTTATTTTTTATTTTTTGGTACTACTAGTGAAGATATGAGTAGAATTTGCCTCTGTTTGGTTGCCGAGAAAATGTAGGAAAAGAAAATGAAATCAAATGAGCTTTAACTTTACCGAAATTTCGAAACGAAAACAGGAAGCAAGAAAGAAAAGGTCTAAGACTAAGAATTTTCTTTCCTTTGAACTTTCCTGTAATTCTTTGGAATTAAAGAATGGAATGTGAATAGGCATTGTAGTTAGAATTAATAAGAGAGTGAGGTTTTGTGATTTCAGGTGTCATATTTTGGTGCGGATTCATTGACATTATCTTTGATTCCTGCCGATGTGGGAAAGCCAACGGTGAAATTAGAGAGAGCTACCGTTCGGAACGGGACGTGTCAATGGGAAACTCCGGTTTACGAGACAGTGAAATTCAATCGGGAGCCGAGGACTGGGAAGATCAACGAGAGAATCTACCAAATCCTTGTCTCAACTGTATGAAATAGTAAACCATGCTATTTCCAAGTTTTGATAAGTTGTGTCATTGTGTGAGAGATTTTAAGATTGTAATTTTGTTTGGTGGGGTTTGTGTTTTTGTAGGGATCATCCAAAGTGAGTGCTATTGGGGAAGTTTCTTTTGATTTTGCTGAATATGCCGAGGCGACAAAGCCTTCCTCTGTTTCTCTTCCCCTTAAGAGTTCAAATACAAATTCAAATGCAGTTTTACATGTTAGTTCTCTCTTTCCTTCGAATTCAAATCCTTTAGAGCTTTTTTTGCTAGCTCTCATTATTCATGGTTGATTGGAGTGTTGAATTGAACTTGTGATTCTGTTTTTCAATAGGTATTAATTCAGAGGTTGCAGGAAAATGTCGATCAGAGGTATAAAATAATCGTACTCAGATTCTTTTCTCTTTGAAGATTGTGGAGTTTGCTTTTATAACTATTTATTGTGAGTTTACCCTTGTTCAATAATGACTTTTTGCAGAGAGGTGGAAGAATGTGAAGATGCAAAAATGACATCCGAGGGTAGGAGCTTGAAGACCTACTTAAGCCATGGTGATGCTGATGAAAGCATTGCAAATCATCATATTGATGTAAGGTTTCATCACATCCAGCTGAAAAATATTCAGTTTCCTTCAAATTCATTCATATATTTTGTCACAGAACTCAAAACTTATTTAACTTCTGCACTGTTTAAGGTCAAATATATGAAAACTTCTGAAAATATAAAATATGAATGATTATTGCCCCCCCTTTTTCTTTCTTGTTCATCTTGAATTGGTTTAAAAAAAAAAAAAAAACTTAATTACGTTTTTCTTTTCCTAATTGTTTTGCAGGATGGGCCAATCAACAAAACAACCCATAATGTTGAATTGAATGGTAACTGTACCGACTCTAGTGGATCTGACATTACATTGTCGAGTTCCGAGAGCAGCTCTGGACTTAATACTCCACGTGAACTAGGAGTGAGAAATAATAACATCCATCAAGACTCTTCTAGGTTCTTATCATCTCTTAGCCACAACTCATTGCCTCATAATCCAGCAGTAAATTCGTCAATGACAGTATATGAGGAGTGGTCAGGCAGTTCTGATCACGGCATAAGTACTGATGATTCAACACATAGTTCTCATGATGCACATCCAGGAGAAAGATCTCAACAGGCTTCAGATATTGAGATTGAAAAACTCAAGGCTGATCTTGTTACTTTGGCTAGGCAGGCCGACTTTTCAGAGTTGGAATTACAGACCCTTCGAAAACAAATTGTGAAAGAGAGCAAAAGGGGGCAGGATCTCTCAAGAGAAATTGTTAGCCTGAAAGAGGAGAGAGATGCACTCAAGTCAGAATGTGAGAAACTCAAGTCCTTCCATAGACGTATGGATGATGCAAAAGTTAGAAACAGGTTGCAGTCAGAAGGTGGGGATCTGCGTGCTCTTGTTGAAGAAATCAGACAAGAATTGACCTATGAGAAGGACCTGAATGCCAATCTTCGGTTACAGTTGCAGAAGACACAGGAATCTAACACAGAGTTGCTCCTTGCTGTAAGGGACTTAGATGAAATGGTGGAAGAGAAAAATGGGGAAATATTGAATCTTACCAACAAAAAGGGATCCAGTGAGAATGCTGAAGAGTTAAGGGGAACCGTCTTAAAAAGTGAGACAGATGATGATGAAGAGCAGAAAGCACTAGAAGAGCTTGTGAAGGAGCACAGCAATGCCAAAGAAGCATACCTGCTAGAGCAAAAGATCATAGACCTCTATGGCGAAATAGAGATTTACAGGAGAGATAAAGATGAACTAGAGATGCAGATGGAGCAGCTTGCACTTGATTATGAGATATTGAAACAGGAAAATCATGACATGTCATATAGACTAGAGCAAAGTCAACTACAAGAACAACTGAAGATACAGTATGAGTGTTCATCTCCTTCTGCAGCCATAAATGAACTAGAAGCCACTATTGAGAGCTTGGAAATTGAACTGAAGAAGCAGTCAAATGAATTCTCAGGTTCTTTGGCTACTATAAGGGAACTTGAAACCCATATCAATAGCTTGGAAGAAGAACTGGAGAAGCAGGCTCAAGCATTTGAAACTGATCTGGAAGCTGTGACACGTGCCAAAGTTGAGCAGGAGCAAAGAGCCATCCAAGCAGAGCAAGCCTTGCGAAAGACAAGATGGAAAAATGCTAGTACAGCTGAAAGGATTCAGGAGGAATTTAAAAGGCTCTCAGTGCAAATGACCTCTACATTTGATGCAAATGAACAGGTGGCTGCAAAAGCAATAATGAAAGCCAATGAACTGCAGCTGCAGAAAAGTCAACTAGAAGAAATGCTCCAGAAAGTCAGAGAAGAGACCAAGTCAGTGAAGGACTATTACGAGGCAAAAATACATGAGCTTTCCAACCAAATAGATACAAAAACATATCAGATAGAACAAATGGTGGTGGAAATTGATAACAAGTCCAAGCAGCTTGAATATCAGAAGCAGCATGTTAAAGAACTTAGGAGGGCTTTCTCTGAGGAGACTGAAATGCTCAAAGCTGAAATCAATAGGATCACAGAAGATAATATATGCCTTTGTGAAAAAACAGAGCAGCAAGAAAAATTGCAAGCTGAGTTGGAACAAATGATGACATCAGTTAAGGAATCTGAGATGCTGCTACAAAGTGGAAATACAAGAAGAATTGAACTGGAGAGTAAAATTGCTTTGATGAAGAAGGAAGTGGATAAGTCTCAGGAGGAGTTAAATAGAATGAGGCATCTCAAGAATGAGCAGGAAGCAACCATTGGAGTCTTACAATCGGAGATGGAAACACTCAAAGCTCACAGTGATGAAATGAAACATTCATTGTTTGAGGATGAGGCTGAGAAAGAGAGACTCAGAAAGCACGTCTTCCAATTAAAGAATGAACTAAAGAAAAGGGACGATGCAGTAACCAGTATGGAGAAGAAGCTCAAGGATAGTAATGGACGCACAGCAGTTTCCGATGCAACTAAAACTACTGTAAAAAACAATAGATCGCCTCCAGCTCCCCGTGGTTCAAAAGAAGTTGCCGGTCTGAGGGAGAAAATAAAATTGCTTGAGGTAAATTACTACTCCAATTAGAATATAAAAGCATGAGTTTTGATACATGTATGTGTATGCATAAATGATTATGTGTAGGTGACTATGCCAAAGGCAAAGGTTTTGCTAGAGACCACAAGATGATTAACAGTTTCTTGTGTGTGGTTGGTTATCAAGTTATATTTACTGTCCTTCATAGTTCATGCATATGTTTGGCCCTCCTACACACCGTCTAAATTGTTTTATAAATTGATTTTCCTGACTTGTTTGTGCCAGTTGTGGTGGATAAATTTGGATCCATTGTATTGATGATTGATTTTTTTCCGACAGGGACAAATAAAGTTAAAGGAAACTGCCTTGGAAGCCTCAACAAATTCCTTTTTGGAGAAGGAAAAGAATCTTCAGAACAAAATTGAGGAATTAGAGAGCAAAATGGAAGAACTCAATCAGAGTAGTGCATTTCTACAGGTTTGCAATAGCGTACATTACATCATGCATCATACATTTAAGGCTCATATTATTCTAGTATTATAGCAGTACCTTCTTGACCTGCCAAATTTCTTTATCATGGTCAGAGGGTCAATGAAGGTTTAATAAAAACCTGTTCAGAGTTCTGTTTGTTTTTCCTGGTACTGTTAGAGCTTACTTTCATTACAGTTTATAAGTCTGAGTGCAAACCTAAAGCATTTTAAAATGCATTCTGGGTTTGTTCCCTTTCTAGTGTATAATTTCCAATGCAATTGAATTGCACTATCCTATAAAAAAATTACTTATTCAATGAGCTATCTCAATATGCAGATACTCGAATATAGAAATGGCATTACTTCAACTAGTGATATACCTGAAGAAGCAGGAACTGCAGCTGAATATTTGTGCAGTACTGTGTGTCTGCCGAATGAAAATGGGAATACATTGTCATCAATCAAGAGGTATGACTTGAAGACCGACTGGTAGAACTTGTTGGTAATGTGGATAATTGCAGTGATACATATTAGAATTTCTTTCTAATTGCAAGTTACTAACATTATTACTAAATGTTTCTCTTCAGCAATGATAAAACTTCATCAGAGAAAGAACTGAAAGCCTCGAGTACTAGTAATAGAGATGGAAACCTTGATGACTTCATGGCTGAATTAGCATCATTAAAGGAGAGGAACAAATTGATGGAAAGTGAACTAAAGGAGATGCAAGAGAGATACTCAGAAATAAGTCTCAAGTTTGCAGAGGTAGAAGGTGAAAGACAACAGCTTGTAATGACAGTAAGGAATCTAAAAAATGTCAAGAAGAGCTAATAATATTTTCCTGATATGCTGGAAGATATATACCATGTATAGTTAAAGTCGCAGAGTGGTGTATTTCCCACTTGGCAATTCAGATCTGCAGTCTCTCAAAAGTGAATAAATTAATATGTACATGGGTAACATATTTTTTTGTTTTTCATTTTTCCCCCTTTTAAATTGCTATATGTCTGCCCCATTGGGTATATAATAGAAAGCTGTGTAATAGTTTTTCAACGTAGCTCAGTCTTATTTTGCGTCCAATACTCCAACCACACTCTCTCTGTAATTCTTTTAGAGCTTGTCATGATATACGTGACATTTTTATGAATACTGTATTCTTTTCTTTTTTTTAATAATATTTCTTGGTTGAAATAATACAAACGAACAGTTCTGGTTCTGACTGTATGCGAACAGGATTGCATCTTTGTCTGTAGCACTTCAATTGTATCACGCTTTTAGAATTTTTGTATGCCGTGCATATATTTGTTCAATCCATTACCTCACATTGAAAATGCGTGAATATTCTCACAATGGCTAATTTCTCTCACATTTTCTCCCTGTAAAATTCAAATTGCTTGCAATTTTACAGTGAATACAAATTATTGGATGACTTGCTTACAACATCAATTCATTAATGGGACCTCTGATCACTGAATCTTATCGTCAAATTGAATTTTTTTTTAAAATGCTTTTTATGAAAACTATAGTTGCTAATTTGTGAATCTGTTTTTATGGAAACTAGTCGTTAACTTGTGCAATACACATAAATTTTGCATTAATGTAATAAGACATGCACTATAATTAAATAACATTTTTCCATTATCCAAAAGACTAAAAATCCAAAAAATGTTAAAGAATGAATAAAAAAGAGATCTATTATTGCAAGGTAAAAGTCCTTTTATAACATGACACTCAATTTGTTCTAAAAAAAAAAATCCATAACAAGGATCTCAAATCTATACATGGAGAAACTCTATGATTAACTTTGAATGTAAGCATATTTGATAATTGCTACAACCATCTCTTAGAAATCTAAAACTACTACTTGCCTTTACTTTTTTTGTATCACTTAAAAGTGATAGTTTTCTTGCCGGTGAATGGTGGATCCATTCTTGAAAAAAGACAATGTCTTAGGCGAAGAATCCTTGATTAGGAAAGACTTATATGAATGCAAATCTTAGAGCATGTTTGGTAGACTGTAATAGACGTTGTAATGTAATAGTTATTCCTAGAGTTTAGTTATTTTTTAGTTTGGTTATGTTTTTATTACAAGGAATAGTCATTCATTGTGAATAGCTATTCTTCAAAATGAGGAATAATTATTCCTCTTTAAAATGGTGTATTAGTTATTCCTTAGTAAGTGCAATAACTTCAAAACTTAATATATTTCCAAATAAACAAACTTTCCATATACATCTAACAATTATAAAAATAATAAAAAAAATCATAGAAAATAACACTAAATTTAAAAATAATAATTTTTAAGGAAATATAATTGTATGAGTAAGATATTTCCTAAAATAAATGTTAAATTTCATTCTAATGTTATAACTCATAACCAAACTAATAAATATGTTTAGTTATTACATTACAACACATTTTAATACTAGTAATAAATATTACAATTCATGTCGTAATCTTCATTCAGTGTACCAAACGTACCCTTAGTCATTGTTATGCTACTAATGACTAATAATAATATATGTTCTCGATCATAGGTTACTAAATTATGTGAAAAAAATATAGCTAACCTATTACTAGCCAATAAAAAGTAACGCATTTATATTCAAAGTTAAAATCCTTCTTTGTCAATTATATTAATACAATCATATTTTTATTATAAAAAAAAATGTTAGAAATAAGCCAAAAATAGAACTAAAAAAAAAAAAAATTTTAAATGAAATAGATCAAAGTAGATCGAATTGGACTGACATGGACCGAAGTGGGCCAAATTGGACCGAATAAACTGAATTGGATCGAATGGACCAAATAGACTGGAAGGACAGAACGAAACTGAATTGGACTGAAATGGACAAATATAGCTTAACAGAAGTGCAACAACAATAGATTAGAACCAAAGCTAGCTAGTTACAGTAGCTAAGTTTGCAGATAGGGACTAGGGATTGTTTTGTTATGTAGACATATATGAACACATAAGCGTCGTTCTCCACCAGGCTGGCTACTTTGGCTGTGTCCATAGCACATGATTGATGGAAGCTAGGTCAGTCAACCATTCAAACTTATTAGGGCATAGCAATTTCGAGAGTCAACTTGTTTTATTTATATTGGTTTTGTAATAAAGCTTGATTGGTACGTATCAGATTTGCTATTTGGGGTCAGGTTTATTCGGGGTAGCGTTGAGACTATTTGCTTTCGTAGATCGGTACTGTTTGGTGGATTGTGTAATGTGTTACGCAACAGCTTCATTGTGGGAGTGTGGCATACCGGCAATTGGCATTTACTATGTGCTTTGGTAGAGTATTTCAAGGTAAAAGGGGTCGCCTCGCACCTTCCATTTCAATGTTAGGCACAATGGATACGAAATGAGTTTATGAGACCCAAAAAAAAAAAAAAAAAGATATATGATCAATAGACCGCTATTGTTGAAATATTGAGTGAAACATCTACAATATGACAAAGGATTATTGAGAAGTGATTATTAGGTTTGACTCATATTTGTTATTAGGCCAATGAGTTGGGGCCCTTATGGCCGTAGCAAAGAGGATTGGAGAGGTGTGAAGTGCATCAGACGGAATAGAACAGAGCGAAGCTCATAAGACTATGAGTATTTAATTAGAGTTTGTTTGTATTGGGTAAGGTTATTATATATCCATTGTTGTGACCCTATCTTCTGATATAGTGGATAATTAGTTCCTATGGACGCATAGGCACACTGTTGAACTGCATAAATTCTTTTTGTTGATTTCTTTCTTCTATTTTCTTTAATTTTGCTTGAACCGATACTTTCAATATTATAGATACATACGTTCCCTTGTAAATTATGATTACAAAGACCTCAATAGGCCCTCTTGGTAACAACTCTTGCAAAGTTGTTACTAAAAAGGGTTATGAGGGCAATGCGCCTTAACAACTCAAGATGTCGCGTTTACAGCTATTGTTAAAATAAATTAGATATTTTAGGCCTTTTGAGAGTAGCTTTGTTTCAGTTTTATTTTTTTATTTTTTTTGGGGGGGGGGGGGGTGGGAGAGAGAATAAAGGGGGTAAAGAAGCAGCGAGTACCAATAAAAGAAAGTGGAAATTGAAATTCTACTTAGGTGTTAGTGTGTTACTATGGTAAGCCCTACTTTATTGTACAATCAATTCTTGAGCTAGGTTTTTTTTTTTAATTTTTTTTTAAATTTCAAAAAATAGAGTCACTCTGTAAATAAATAAATAAATAAGTTCTTACACATGTGATTACCGTCCTTCACCTACATAAACTCTACTTGTGTATGGCATGAGACCACCAAAGCAATAGTAGTGTTTGTCACTCTTCAAATCTATAACTTTTAAATTTGTAAGTGTGATGGTTCATAAGAGGTTATTTATCTATAAGCCACACCCCTTAATAAGTAGGGTAAAGAAGTTGCAATGTTCCATCCCATATGGTTACCATAGCTTGAGGTCACTCAAGTAGGGTCCTAATAGCATTAATCGATGGACATCCCAAGTGAACAAACATCATGCAAATATTGAGTTCAGAACGTTCACCTTAACCAAACAATATAGGATTATATAAGCATTTGTTCTTAGACCACCGACCCTCTATATAGTACTAGAAGTTTTTATTCAATGGAAATTATTCCCATATGATATCAATACCGTCCGTCTATATCGGTTAATGGCCATTTGTTCTTTACCAAACATTCAACAAAAAATGGCCGTTATATTGTTAATTAGTTCTATGATATTCACATTCTACATTGCATTAAGCCATACACAGTGACTAGAGACATGACAATGGAATGGTCTACGTGAGACACCACCATCAAAGTCAGCACATTGTCTCCTAGTCCTACTCCTGAGAAAGAGTGCTTTTGCCTTGCCTGCAAAATCCAAATCACAAAATCTTATATTGTTGATAGCAAAGTACGTTAACTTATAAACATGATGACATGATAGCTAGGCTCACTTCTGCAACGAGTTCTCCCATGCTGTCGGTTATTTTAAAAGCTAATTCACCAGTGGAGATCTCTAGCATGTAACAACTTGCTTGAGCTTTTTCAGATAGCATGGTAACTTGATAGGACACATCTCCTTTAGGAACTCTGAAAATTTTTCTTACTTGAAATAGTGGCCCCCCCTTGTTATACATTGAAGCATTATTGCATTTATTCAAGTCCCAACGTCTAAAAACCCAAAGTTTCTGCACAAACAGATGAATAAAAGCACATGTGCATCAGCGCATATGCATTTCAGTTTATATAATGATTCACTAGCAAGGTCATATTCAAGTTATCCATTAATTAATTACAAACATATATAGTTTTAGATAACGTACCTTTCTAAGTATTGTAAAAAGAACATTGCCTTGGAGATCCATAAGATTCAGTTTGTTGCTCCATTTCTTGTCATAATTATAAATACGATAAACAATCTCGCCATTTTCGTTGAAAACGGTACATCCATTTCCCTGCATGACGAGAGATTTCATCCATATATTTAGTGAATGCTTCTCTCTTTGAAGTAATATAAGAAGAAGAACAAGAAGCAACATTAATGGATGTGGGAATATGAACCTTGTCCATTTGAGAACATGTTGGACTTGAGCTATGGATAGAGCTTTAGGGCCAGCTCCAAGATACTTGGTAACTCCAGTTTAATAGTTAGGGTAGGTATATAGACGTGTGAGTGGTAGTCATGCGTAGAAAAACAAAATAATGAACATTATTTGATCCAAACTAAGTATGGCCATACCCATTAGGTAATGGATATCCAACTTTATCCGATCCAAATATTTTGGATAATACCTGGTTCTTAATGAGTGAGTAGGAAGTAATTGGGTAGAGTTTGGATATTACCCAAAATTTTCAGGTAGGATTTGGATATTACTCATTTATCCATTAATATTACCCATTTAACTAATTAAATCTAACCCAAACCCAATTCAACCAAATTATTATGGTAAACCTAAACCCCAACACACACAATTACCCAATAATCAAAATTACCAAATTGCCCCTAAAACTTGAAAATGACCAAAGTACTCCTAAAATCCTCTAAAATTGCCGAAATGCAAGCACCCTAAACCTAGAAATTGACCAAAATAACTTCCAAAAACTAAAAATTACCAAAATACTCCAAAACCTAAAAAATGATTGAAATACGCCCGAAACATAAAAATGACCAAAATATCCCCTAAGCCTAAAAAATAATTGAAATACCCTCGAAACCTAAAAAAAGATTAAAATACCCCTGAAAACTAAAAAATGACCAAAATATCTCATAAACCTATAAAATGACAAAAATACTCCTAAAACTTATAAAATAACCGAAATACCCCCAAAACCTAGAAATGACCGAAATACCCCTCTAACATCTATAAAATGACCAAAATACCCCTGAAACCTATAAAATGACAATAATGCCCCTAAAACCTATAAGATGATAAAAATACACCCTAAACCTACAAAATTATCGAAATAGCCTTGAAACCTAAAAAATGACCAAAAGACTCTAAAACCTAAAAAATGAATGAAATACCCCCAAAGTTTAAAAAATAACTGAAATACTCCCATAACCTAAAAAATAGCCAAAATACCCCGAAACCTAAAAAATTACCAAAATACACCCGAAACCTTATATTTACCCATCGAAACCTAGAAAATTACCGAAATAGCCGTAAAATCTAAAAATTATCGAAATACCCCTATAATAAAAAAAATGCCATTGCAACCTGAAAATGACCAAAATACCCTTAGAATCTAAAAAATGAAGAAAATAACCCAACCTAAAAAATTACCGAAATTCCCTCAAAACCTACAAAATGATTGAAATATTCTTAGAACCTTTAATTTGACAAAAATACCCTCGAAACGACCAAAATATCACAAACCTCTATTTTGGTAATTTGAGAGGTTTCAAGTGTATTTTGGTAATCTTACAGTTTAGGGGTATTTTGGTCACTTTAAAGGTTTCAATAGTATTTTGGTCATTTTAGATATTTTGAGGGGGTATTTTGGTCATTTTAGAGGTTTAGGGCTATTTTGGTCGTTTGATAGGTTTCAGGGTATTTTTGGTACTTTTAGAGGTTTGGGGTTATTTTTGTTCATTTTAGATGTTTTGGGTGTATTTTGGTCATTTTAAAGGTTTAGGGGTATTTTGGTCATTTTATGTGTTTAAGGATATTTCGGTCATTTTTTAGGTTTATGGTGCATTTTTTTTCCATCATATAGGTTTTAGGGGCATTTTTGTCATTTTATAGATTTTAGGGGTATTTTAGTCATTTTATAGGTTTCAAGAGTATTTTAGTCATTTTTTAGATTTCAAGGGTATTTAAGTCATTTTTTAGGTTTAGTGGGTATTTTGGTAATTTTTAAGTTTCGGGGGTATTTCGATTAGTTTTAAGGTTTTTGAGGAATTTCAGCCATTTTTTTAAGTTAGGGGTTATTTTGGTTATTTTATGTTTCAGGGGTATTTTAGTCAAATTTTAGGTTTCAGGAGTATTCCGATAATTTTTTAGGTTTAGAGGGTATTTTGGTAATTTTTAGATTTCAAGGGTATTTTAGTCATTTTCTTAGGTTTCGGGAGTATTTCAATCAATTTTTAGGGTTAAGGGGTATTTTGGTAATTTTTAGTGGTTTTTTAGCATATTTGGTGATTTTTGGGGGTACTTTGGTCATTTTGAGGTTTTATGGGTATTATTGGTAAAACATAGTTTGTGTTGCATACAAAACATACGCAGCAGAAAATTAACAGATCTACTTCATTTGCAATTGATAACATGTACTATGTAAATTTCAGAATTTAAGAACAATAGCGCGTACCTTGGTGCATTGAAGTTCAAAACTAAAGATTTGAAGTACTTGAGAATACTTTTAATCTTCATTCCAATTCCACTTATGCCCAAGAAGTGTGGTCTCTCAATCAGTTTATATGTATGTGTTCAAGGGAGAATAAGAGAGTGTCTTACCCTCACATATACACCATTTCATTCAAATTACAAAATTTTGTATGTTTTTTTCCTTATATATAGCTGATTATATAATTGGGTTAGCCTTTTGGGCAATTCCAATTGGGTTTTAGTATGTGGCTTGGAGTGGGACCAAAAGGAACAAATAAGACACTAGTTCCAATGAGTTTTGGGTTTTTCTGTCAACTCTTGACAAGTCTAAAATTATCATTAATTATATTTAATACAATTATATAAATATAATTGCACTCTAAGCCTTATTAATAAATTATATCCTAAGACTTTATTATATATTCAACCACTTCATTAAAATATACGTAGTTATACAAAGTCATGAATGTTAACTGTTACTTTGAAGATTACTACATCTTAATTTTTAAGTATCTGGTTTAATCTTTTAAGTTATTTATCATATATTTTATGAAATCCAATTTCATAAATATATACTTTAGTAACTTCTTACTAAAATGGTTAGGCCTAACACTCTGAATAACCAAACCTATTAAATTTATCTCAAGTGAATATTTTATATCTCCATTAAGAGATTATGAATTCCATCTTGAGAATATATGTTCTTACAACATTAAATGTGGCTGCCCAACATACTGAGGTTTCGATCGTGATTTTAGATCTCACTTCTGATATATCAAAGCAACCTACACTTCATGATCAGGTTCATTATTCTTTTAGGATTGAGAGTTCATGTAAATAGAAGTCGTGAGATTTATTATTTACTTGACAGTCATTAGTAGAATAATAAATCTCATAGCGGTTCAGTTCAATATATCTTAACACTTAAAACATATCAACTAGAAGCCTCCACTTCCATGATCAAGACAAATCATCTTAGTTGATATATAGTCTTTGTAAATGAAATGCCCAATTTCATCACCGACTACGAACTAAAATTCTGAATTTACAAAGAACTTGTGATTTATATCTTCTGTGACTAAATCACATAAATTACATACTATGCATCTTATGGACTATATAATAATGTCCAAATATTCATGTTACCATTATTTTAGATAATAATAAAACAAATTTATTACATAGAACATAATATCATACATAACATCATACAATAGGATTTAAAGGGCACATATCCTAATAGGTATTTTGCTCATTTTAGAGATTTTGGAATATTTTGGTCATTTTAGTAGTTTTTTAGCATAATTGATGATTTTAGAGATATCAAGGGTATTTTGCTCATTTTAGAGATTTTTAGGATATTTTGGTCATTTAGTAGTTTTTAAGCATATTTGGTGATTTTATAAAAATCGGGTTTGGATAGGGTATGGATATCCATGGGTAACAAATCGAGTAACAATTGAGTATGAGTACTAATTGGGGAACAAAATTTCTCTTCAAACTAGTTTGGAGAGAAATTCTTCATGTTTTTTATATTGAGTGTGAATTTTGAAAATCTATTTGTTGGATTGCATATATTTATTATATCCTTCATGCTTGAAAAGTTTCAAGAAGATCAAAAATCAATTACTATGTCATCAAACAATTGTTAAAATTTCAAGTTTTTGTGTTCTAAAATTGTGTACGAATAATATATAACATCTTATTTAAACGGAATTTGATTTGCATGTTAAGAACATAAGGAACATGAAATTCAACGGTTAGATTTTCAAAATCCACTCCTAAAAAAGAGATATATGATAAGTTTGAAGGGTTTCTCTTCAAACTAGTTTGGAGAGAAACTTTGTTTCTAATTGGATAAGGTCATCAGATATCTATGGATAAACTAATTGGGTCGGGTTTGGGTATACCCTACCCATAGTCATCCCTAATCCAAACTTATAATCTTAAATTTTGAAGTAACATAGTATTTTTATACAATAAGTGATATCAGACTTAAATGGTGAACTGAAAAATTAAAAGAAACTCAATCATTCAAATGGAATCTCTGGTTTTATGGATTAGTTTGGCCATAAGATAGTCTATCACGTTTATTGCATTTGCATGCATATGGATATCCAGAAAATTGTATTTATAGCTATTTTATTAAGAGAAATGTTAAAGAACGTCTAACGACATTGGTTTAGGAGCTATTTTTAGAAACATTTTATTGAAAAATAATAAAACAATTAATTTTATTGACAACTTTTTATATTTCTCATGAAAGTAGCATCAAAATTTTCTTATCGTGGTTTATGAATAATTACCTTAAGGGTAGGGACAAACCCAAGTGGGGGCTCGGACCCCCTGGGTCCAATTTATTTTAGTTATTATATATTTCATTTTTGTAGTTGGGCTCCCTTTTAAAACCTTAGGCTCTCCTTCTCCCAATTAACCTATCTAGCCTAACCCAAATAGTAACTATACAACCCAAAAACTTAATAAAAACAATTAAAACATTCACAATAGTAATTGTATTTTAGTAATATATATATATATATATATTTACCACAAAAGAATAAAAAAATCATGTGTTATTGGAGAAGCTAAAGTTAAATTTTTTGCAACTACAGTAAACTGGAATAAATACCAATTGACTTGTATAAAAAAAAAAAAAGAAAAAAAAAGAAAAAGAAAAAAAGAAACCAATTGACTATAGCAAGTTGTTAAAAATAAAACACAATATTTTATTAAGAATATATATCTTCCTTCAATTAAAAAACTCAAGTTCTCTCTCTTCCTTTATTATTTTAATAAGTTGTTTATATTATTTTAAATGAAGTTATTAAAAAAAAAGAATATTTAATATTGGGTGTATTGTAAAGTTATGCGGTAAAATAGATAAATTAGCTTTTTGAGATGCTAAAAGCTAAAATCTTTAGTACTACCACTGTGAATACTCTAACTTCAAAAAAAAAAGAACATTATTTTGTTTTTGTTTTTGTCTTTATTGATAGATGATTGCATCTTAATGTATTTAGAAATAATGATTTTGTGTAATTTTTTAATACCATATGGATGCTTGGATTTTTTTTTTCTTTATACTCTAGTCCCCGCTAATTTAAAATCTTAAATCTTAAGTCCGTTCTAGCCTAGGTGCACCTTTTAAGATGAGTTTTGTCGAATCTCTTCTACATTTTTTAACTTCTTCTAGAGTTCTAAGTATTAGTACTAAATTACAATATAAAAATGAAGGAGATTTTCTTATTATTTTGAGGGTTTTGATGACTTGGGAACAGTAGACTTTCATCAATATCTTAAATTTGTATTGCTCCTCTTTCCAATAGATAGTTTATATAATTTTTTGCTTGATTGGAGCTTTATAGGTTCCGTTTCTGGACCGAATCCAGTGTCCATCTGTTAGTGTTGGTGACGAATTAGCTAGAGTCTGGGGATATGGGCAAAGCTGGCAGGGATAAGTTCCTCTTACCTTCTTTTTTTTGAAGTAGCCCTTATCTTGTCTGTCCCCTATTTTATAAAAACAATTAAATTAATTTTGAAAGAAAATTTGAATGATAAAATGGATTTTCAATAAAATAGAGAGAGAGGATACTTATTATAATTGAGGAAGACTATTTATTTTAACAAGTGAGTGAGGAGAACTGACAACCAAACCAATATTCTTATATTCTTATTATATTAAACGTAGGAATAACAATGATAGCTCTTATCCTGACTTCACACAAATTTTTGATTATTGCAGAAAGTTTATGAACCAAATCCTAACCTTGAAAATCAACCATTGCTTTAGGGAAGAAAATACCTGCTGGGGCCGGTGGATCTCTAGTTTTTCCCTTCATGTGGGTCTGGCAACAAACAATATGGCGGAACTGGCGGCAGTCAGACATGGCTTGGAAATGGCCTGGGCCATGGGTACTAAGTACCTACAGCTTGAATTAGATTCCAAAGTGGTTTTAACATGGCTGACAAATCCCCGTGTAAATTATCCAACTAATATGATGCCTTTAATTTGTGATTGCAGGAACCTGTTAACCCTGGAGTGGGAGGTGCACATGCAGCACGTGTGCCGTGAGGCGAATGGATGTGCAGACACGCTAGCAAAGCGGGGGACTCGCCAAAGGAACTTGGTGTCTATCTATGATCACTGTCCCAGTTTTGTTGATGTAACATATATCAGGGACTTAACTGCCCTGGGGGAGATTAGACTTTGTAACCCAGGCGCAGTAACTAATGTAATATAAACTTTGTTATCTATCAATAATACCTCCCGCTTCCCATCCAAAAAAAAAAAAAAAAACCTGCTATGGTGATGTGCTTTACTAAGAAAGGATCTCGCCTTTAGCATAATTTTGTTATTTTGGATTTTTAATCTGTGCAGATTGCCCAGTTTTTAATTAGAGACTCATCAGTTTATTTTGTAGCAGACTTTGTTCAGACTCAGCAGCCTTATCTGAGTAGTAGTTTGTTTGTTTATATATTTCCCTATTTTTACCCAAAAAAGAAAGAAAAAACTTTCATCTTCATTGGATATTGGAAGAATTGAATCATCCAATTCTACTTTCAATTGTTCAAAGGTAAAAAGATAATGTTTATTTCACATCTAGTTAATCACCAATCATTTATTACACGGTTATTGTATAATCCTACCAATAGGAATAACTGAATAAGCACTTGTGTAGGTCATCTTCTTCCTTGAGCCTATAAAAGGAAGGGGACAACACCCATTTGTACAACATTGTTCATTATATATTCCCAGATTTAGTAATAGGTAGGCATTAGAGGTTAGAACATTTTTCTGTACCTCATCATGATCCGTGGTTTTTTAACCTTCTTGTCCAGCCACAGAGTTTTTCCACGTTAAAAATCATGGTCTCTATTATTATTTTTTATTATTACCACCCTTGCTCTATTCACTCACACAGTCACACGCCATTTCTCAACAATATAATGACACTCGGATAATGGTGGTGTCAAAATTCTACTTCGAGTACCTTGTTTAACGGACCTCATCAACCTAAGATCATAAGACTTCCTCTTAAAATTATACTCCATATTTTAAACAAATAATTTTATTTATAAACATACAAAATTTTTAATTGGGATTTTAGAGGCTGTAAGTATGGATATAATATTGTTTTAAAATTTTGGGACCATCCATATATAAAAGTATAAAATATTTATGAATATTTGTAAAAATTTTGGAGCTAGCAATCATGACCGCCGTGATGGCTCCACCTCTAAAATTCTTTTATACATTGGCTCTGTGACTTAAAAAAAGCCTTGCACCTGAGCTATTGGTGGTGTGAGGTTCTAGATTAACATCAACAAAAACAATAATAAATAAAATAAAAACTAAAGGAGTTACTTTATGAGGAAGGAAAAAGCTCTCAATTAGTTTAACAAAAACTTTTATGCACTAGACCCAAGTATTTTCCTACCTCAACATTACAAGGGAGAAGAATCATTTATTGCTCTTGGGAACTTTCATTGGAGATATGCATAAAATAATTGCCAAAAAAAGTTAATTTTCTTTCCCATAATTTTTTTTTTAAATTTCATAAAATCCGTTAACTTTTTCTTTTTTTTCTATAATAAAAGTCTAGCAAAAAAAAAAAAAAAAAATCAATTCAAGAGCGCTTCAGAAATTGAAACGTGCACACAATATTCCATGTGCCATCATTGGTAACGTGGACGAGAAATGTGATTTCCTATTAGCCACCGACTACGAGCCACCGACTTCCTATAAGGAAAATTGAAATTATAGATATATATTTAAATTATGTGATTTAATCATACGGTTAGAGCTTTTTACGAAGAAAAAAGAAATCAGAACAAAATAGTTATTCTTCTAAAAAAGAAAATAAAAGCACTGACATAATGATTTTTTTTTTTTTGGTTATTAATGGAAGACATAATGATATTGGCTGAATATTGGATAATATCTTTTCCATACATGATACAACCATAAAGATTGGAGGAATCTATTTTATTTTATTTTTTAATTATAAAGAAAGATGACGGATGGAGAGAAGTGTAGAAGTATTCTTTATTATTAGATTGATGGTATCCGATTCTCAAAAAAAGAAAAAAGAAAAAAGATTGATGGTATCCGATTGATCACGTTTAAATTAAGCATGTAAATGGGATATCCAGATACTCAATCTGTGTGTACCATATAATCACCTATAGCCAGGTACCTTAATTAAACTTTCGCTATACATATTTGACTTTTATCTATGGAAAATTCTACATTGATACTCTTACTTTTTCTTTTTCTTTTTGGGGTATAATATGGTATTTCTAATAGTTTTTTTTTACTAAATAAAAATTCTACTAACCTAATCTTAAATATATAAGTGTGTGAAACTCCTTTCTGATCCAACAAATAGTTATACTTGTAGAATAACTATCGCATCAAGGGTGCGTAGTGGTGATACCTGTAATGGTTAATATCATTAAAACATCATATTCGATGGTAGCAATATCACTTTAAAATATTGAATAGCACCAATATCATATGTGATAGTAAAATATTATATTTGATTGTTGATTACATTAGATGATACCAATTTTCATAAGATAGTATCAACATCACATATGACAATAATTACATTATATATTTTATATATATGTATGTATTAAAAAAAAAAATGCTAACATGCAAATTACACCCTCTAAATTTGGTAGAAATTCATTTCAATCATATAACTTTACTTTTGTTTAATTGAATCATCAAAGTTTCAAATTTATTCAATTCAGTCCTTCTATTTAATTTTGTAAAAAATTTTCCCTTAAAAATATATATATTATTTTCACATGAAAAAAAAGCTATAAATTAATAAAAATATTTTATAGGTTTTTTATGTTAGAATTAAAAAAAAAAAACTTTTTTCATTAGTTAATTACATACATGAAGAAATTTTTTTAACAAAATTGGTCAAAAGACTTGAATTGAATAACTTTGAAATTGGAAGACTCAATTAAAAGAAAATAAAATTAAAGGACTGAAATAAATTTCAATTAAACGTAGAAGGTGTATTTTGCATTTTAGCAACCAAAAAAAAGAAAAGGTTAGAACTATACTAAGAAGAAGTATTTTCATAAATAATTTCTCTAGAAAGATTATTATAAAGGTTCGGCTAATTCCTTGATGTTATACTGAAAACACACGTAGGCTAGGTGAGATGACTGAATTTTGGAATCTAAAAGGAACAATATTTGTTCAAAATCAATAATATCCATACATATGCAAAAAAACAAAGTAGAGACAGTATTTAAATACGTGCGTATTGTGTAACTTATGAATATAATTATATAGGCATGCAAAGTGAAATCATAGATCCATGCACCGACAATGCTATCAAAGATCAAGAGCAAAAAGATATAAATTAAAGAATGTAAATTAACAGGTCAGATTTACCTATATACACGTGATACATGCATGCAAAGGCTATATTGGTATTCGCATGAAGCACACCAGCAGGGAGCAGAGCGGAGCAGAGTGCAGGTGCAGCTTATTTTTTAGACTGAAATTAATTTGGAACATATTAAGGGGAGGCTATAGTGGCAACAAACACGACGTCTTATAAAATTTTAATCAAAATTTATATAATGAATAAAAAAGGATAAAATGGGCACCAAGTTTACGATGCCACACCATTTTCTATGTATAAATGTGAAGTTTTGTTGAAATTATCTTAAATCATTCAATGGATTAAGCATCTATTATACGTTGGGTAATAGAGTAAAATATATAAATTCATTCTTATTATTACTAGAAAATAAAGGGTTTTTTTTAGCTGTATATACAACATATATTTATCGGTTAAATATAAATGAATACATAAATCACTTTAGTCCGCTAATTCATAGTAGGACAGAGAGTTTTTAACCCACTCATGGCCTCTTATTATAAAATGGAATACTCAAAGTAGGATAAAAGATTTTTATTCAAACTTGTTAGTTAGCATGGACATTAAATCACGTGGGAGATAAATTTGAATATCTTGTTAATTATAATAAGAAGAATGAATATAACTTCTTCTTGTCTATATTAATTATATTTCTTTATTTTAGTAAATTCATGACAAAAGGAGAAAACTATAGAGCTTGGAAAACAAGATTGGAGTAGAGCGAGTGGCCAAAATAGTAACCAAGTCTTGAAACTTAGATTTGAGACTTTTGAAAATACATATGTTGAAGTCTTAAGGGCAGAGTGGTCGGCTTGTGGCTAGGAGCTCATTTAAAAGAGACTTTGCTTTGCGTAGAAATTAAGTGATTAAAAGGTTGCCCTGTTTGAGAGTTTGTAATTGTAACGCATATGAATTTGAAAATACGGGTATATTGGAAGCAAAGCAAGTGACACTTCAAGAGTAGTCCATATATCTTGAGATGAAGAGAGGCCAACAACTAATGGTAAGATTTCATTTGACAAGGAAGAAATGAAAAGGCTCATGAGAAGCTGGTGTTGCCTAGTCCAAGAAAAAGACATGCCAGATTTGGGGTTGGAACATTTTTTTATACGAATCGTATGTAAGGGGTATGGGTTAAAAACGTCAACCAAACTAAGAAGATCTTGTCATTTAAGAGAAGGAAGCAATTGTAGTAACCCTTTCACACTCCATTGACTGTTTTCTTTAATTGTATTTATATAAATGAATGTACATGATAAAGATGGTAACAGATAAAGATGGCAGGAATTCATACAAATTGATAGATATGGTCAATACTATCCTCATTTATACATTTACTCTCTCTCTATCACACCTAAATTGAATCTAAACTTTCCTTAATTAAAAGGATACCTAAGAAAAAAGGGACAAAATTAACTAGAACTAAATCACTAGCTAGTGAAAGGACAGATGGCCTTCAAAGTGTTGCGGTTATGAAGACTATTTACATTTTACGGCAAATCAGTCCATAAACAATCACCAAAGCCATGATAAGGGAATGATCTGTATGGGGCTCTACCAACAAAGTTAGAACATCATCTCCCAGCTGTACCCCTGAAGATGATTGCTTTGGTTTTGCCTGCACAAATCAAAACCAACCTTTAATTTCATTGCCCATAACATTAATCTATCGATTTATCATTCTATCAATTTGGAAGAAAAGAATCCTATATGAAAACAAAGAAAGATACTGACCTCTGCAATAATATCTCCATTAATATTTACTACTCTAAATGCTGCTTTGCCAGTCATTCTAACTATCCAGTACTTATCATAACCCACAGTAACTTTACAAGCTAAGTCTCCCATAAGCATTCTGTAGTATTTCTTAACTTGAAACCATAGCTTCTCTTCTTTTATATTAGAACTACTGCATCTATATCCATTCCAACCTCTGAAAGCTAGTAATTTCTGCAAAATAATTAAAAACAACAGAACTCAATTAAAATTTAGTTAAAGTCATCAGATTTTCTGAGTTCAAAAACCAGTAAGAATTGAAATCCCAATTATACTACCTTTCCACGAATGGTTGAAAGCACTTTGCCTCTGAGATCCATGAGATGAACTTCATTGCTACCTTTCTTGTCATAGTTTTCAACACGATAAACAATATCACCATTTGTATTGAAGACAGTGCAACCATTTGTATGACACACAAGAGATTTCATCCATATTGTAAATATTTCTCTTTCTGATGTTATGTGGGGAGAACAAGTGGGTACTTGAGGATACACTTTAGCCATTGAGAGCCTGAGCTGAGATGGAAGAAAATTTTTGGGAAATTTGGAATATTGGTGCTAAAGCCTGGGGTGATAGCTCATTTATATAATTTGATATTTGGTTGGAGACTATAAGGTATATATTATTAAAATTTGATAGTGTGCTTGTGCATGACCATCGTGGAGTCGCACTTACTAACTTAAACAGAGATAGGAACTAGGAAGTGTTTAATTATTCTAGTCTAGTTATCTATTTGGCCTTCTCTACCTCCTTGCTTTGTTTGAGTATTAGTCATCACTGTTCTGTACACATGGATAAGCACTGCTGCTGTTATAAAATTCAAAAATGCTACTAATAAAACAAATTCCACAATTTATTAAGGTAACAAATCGTGATTAATGAATCATTACTCTCACCATATATAATGGAAAATTATTAAGTACTCCTGGAGTACCATAAATTCGTGCTCCCTCCTCTCACATGAATGGTGGGTCCCACCATGAATTTAATTAGTAGGACTCACCATTTATGTGAGAGGAGGGAACACGCATTTATGGTATTCTGGGAGTATACAATAATTTCCCATATATAATAATCACTAACATTATTTTTTGTTATATACCAATCACAATTTAAGTCTCATAAAAAAAATATAAATAAAAAACTATAACTGATAAATATATAATTTATGGTGTCCTTATATTTATTTATTGTATTTAATTTTTTTTGGCCTCCCAGCAAGATGATAACTAAGAAAAAGTGTTTCGGAATGATCTGAGGTGGCATAAAGTGACTGGTTGCTAGATGTAGACAAATGGATGGGTCAACTAGAAGTTAAGTAGTTCGTCTGCTGTGATTACAACACGTTTTGGACGTGTCTCTTTGGTATAGGACCTATAGGAAGATTTAGGCCCTTTTTTGTAAGTATGTTTGAACACATTTTTGAGTATTTTAAATAATATTACACACATTTTCATACATATTTTTACCCATACGTATATCAAAAACACTCAAACAACTTTACTCAAACTCTTCTATCAAACACCCTGTACTATTTTAGTTTATTTTACAAAGAGCAGGACCTTTTACATTTTTTCCCAAAAAAAAAAAAAGCAATATATTAAAAGCATAAATAATAAACGTAAATAAAGCACATAAGCCCCATCACCCAAAAAATAATATATATATATATATATATATATATTTTATATTCCCTAATAATGATATTTTTGCTTACGTTTTTTGATTAAAGGCCTTTGGAATGGTGAAGGACACAGAGGAAATGCATTAGCCATATGTAGCTAACAGGGACGGTGCCAGAACTTAAAGTTAGGGGGGGCGGCTTTACTGTTAGTTGTGTGCAGTGATTTCGGCTTTCGACTTCGTTGCTACTTAGTCGCATAGTTGCTAGTTGTTTAAATTTTTTTAAAGTGTCAAATTGTTTGTTTTAAGTAAAATTGGTTGACTAGGCTTAATTTTTTTTTTTTTAAGTTTTACTATTGATAATTTTTGTTGTTATACTAATTTTTTTGGGCTTGTATATTTCTTTTTTAGATTTTAGACTTATAAATATTTTTTAATGGTCTTTAAAATGTGAAAAATGTTTGAACTATAAACCTTTTTACAAATTACTGATAATGTAAGTGGTAAGCCTAAATGCGAACCAATAAGAATTTGCTATCTTAACTGTTTGTAAAAATGTTATAGAAAAATTTGTGACTATAACAATACTCTTAAAAAAATCAATGATATTTTTAAGGGAACAAAAGTGTAATTTTCTAAAACAAAATTGCTAAAATTAGTACCCATATATTTAATAATATTTTTAAAAAAAAAAATTAGGGGGGGCCATTGCCCCCCAAGTCCAACCATGGCTCCGTCCATGGTAGCTAATATATATAATTAATACAGATGGTTGATGTCATGCAGAAAAAGGGCATACATTGCTCGTGTGCTCATCTATGATTGCTTTGAACATGGGCGGGGGGCCCTCTAGGTTTTTAATTCCTTCCCCTTCCGCCGAAATTTTAGACTAGGAGTAATTTCTGCTTAATGGTCCCCCTTGATATAAATAATAATAAATTATACGGTAAACTATATATTTGATTCTTAACATTTATACTGAATGTCATTTGGTTTCTAACCTTTTAAATGTTTATATTGAACGTCAATTTAGTTTCTAACTTTTTAAATATGTCAATTTGATTACTAACATTTTAATACTGTGTCAAAATAATCTCTACTGTTAAGTGATGAATAAAAAAATTTGACATGACTAACGGTGAAAATACAAAATTATTTTCACGCCACCTAAGATGCCATGTAACTGCCACATACCCTAAAAAATAAAAAAACCTAAAGTTCAATTAAAAATACAAATCGAATTTGGTCAGATTTATGTCAATCCACCACTCTAGTTCTTCCCGATTTCCAAAAAAAGAAAAACGAAGGGATTTCTAGGGAGGAAAAAATTACACCCGAACTATTTTGCTTTAGCTTCGCATCTCACCTGAACCCTTTCTCACGTATCTCACAAAAAGTAAATGTCCTCAGCAAGTAGTTCCATCATCCATGACGTTGAGTTTAACTATTTTTGAGAAATTAATTCTCAAGTTTGAACTCTTTGTCTAATGGCTCTTGTTTATAAGGGACTGTTGGGTTGGGTATAAATTTGGTTGCGGGAGAGGAGGGCGGCTGTTGACGATGATTTGATAGATGGCGAAGATGATCCAGGAGGAGACTATGTCCATCTAAGTCTGAGTGCTAGGAGGGGGTATATCCTGTACCCGGCATATATGCCGGGTACAGGATATACAAAATCCAGTGCTAGACCTAGGTAGAAAATTTTCATTTTGATGATTTGTGTATTGAAATTATATATTTTTTGTTAAAAGCGTTGAATGTGTATAGAAATTTGTAATTTTTTTTTTTGTTGAATTTTTTTTTTTTTCAATCCTTCTTTATGCTCTTCCTGGTTGGTTTAGTTTCTTATTTGTTTATATATATATATATATATATATATATATATATATATATATATATATATTTTTGTACACATGGCATCCTAAGTTGTATTAAAATAATATTTTATTTTAGCCATTAACCATGTTATCATTTTCCATCCATCACTTAATGACAGGAACTATTTTGACACAATACCAAAAAATTAGAGACCAAATTGACAGATTTAAAAAGTTAGAGACCAAATTGACATTCAGCCCAAAAGTTAAGGACTAAACATGTATTTTACCCTAAATTATATAAATTTATCTAACATTTATAATGCTACAAGTACAAACTATTTTACAACATTTTTACAAATTAATAATGTGGCAAATTCTAACTAGTTCTAATGTGGGTCATCATTAATATCACATTTTTATTTACCAATAATTATTTGGTAAATGCTAAGCCACATCAGCAGTTTGTAAAAATGTTGTAAAATAGTTTGTGTATGTAGCATTACTCTTAAATTATTTATGGAGTAATTATTAGATACTTTCAAAGTACAATGACTTTTTCTTTAATTAAATTCATAGTGAGATCTACCATAAATGTGAGAAAATATAATATCGTGTCACTGTACTTCAAGAGTAACTAAGAGAGAGAGAGAGAGAGAGATTGTTGTGTGCGTGCCAAGGATTTCTATACCAAGCCAAATTTTTGGCACCAATCGTTGAAGATTTTATTGGTGTTTCAAGTGAAAGTTGCTGCCTCAACTACATCAATCAAGCTATTGCTATGGTGTTAGTCACGAATTCAATATTCATGCAATAAAAAGATCTATGGTGGTAGAAGAGTTCAATCATAGTTGAAGTGGTATGTGGTCTTGTAATAAGTCCTATATTGTAGGTAACATTTCTAAGATCTATATATCTTTGTATTGTTGTACTTCCATTTTACTATAGTGGAGTCTTTTTTTGAATGGTTATCAATAAACCCAAAGGGCTTTTCTCATGGATTTTCCCTTTTCATAACCAAATCACATGTGTCTTTTATATTTCACTGCTTACTCATTATGATATGGTTGTATGCATGTTTAACCGAATTGGTAACAAGCATAATTGATTATCTAATTAAGTTGGCTTAAATTGAATTAAAATAAATCAGCCGGAGTCTAAATTTTCTATTAGATATTATGATTTTAAGGTTAAAATTTTGGGACATGCCCCACTTTGTCATCCATCAACAAAAGAGAAGTTATTATTGAATTTATCTCATATTACATTATACATGTCAAGGCATATAAAAGTAATACTTATTATTTAATTTATCTAAAATTAGTTTATTTTTATACATTTTATGGTTTAAAAAAAATATATTATTATGCTCTATTGTGTCATCGTTAATTTATATAATAAAAAGACTTGATTCAAAATGGTGAAAGAATGAGGGTTCTAATTAGGCCCTTTTAGATATATACCACTATCAGTTTCTTTAAGACTTTCTCCTCTCTCCCTATGTGTGTGTTAAAATACTTTAGTATTCTAAAAAAATTAAAAAATTAAAAAAAAAAGTGGATTAATTCCACATTGGAAAATGAGTGTGACTTAAATAGATGACTTGATTCAAAATGGTGAAAGAATGAGGGTTCTAATTAGGCACTTTTAGATATACACCACTATCAATTTCTTTAAGACTTTCTCTCCTCTGTGTGTGTGTGTGTGTGTTAAAATACTTTAGTATTTTATATAAAAAAAAAAGAATAAAAAAAAAAATAGTGGATTAATCCCGCGTTAGAAAATGAGTGTGAGTTAAACAAATTTAAAGTTTGTGTTGTGTAACTAAAAGTTAGACCTTTTTGGATATACACCACTATCAATTTCTCTAACACCTTTCTCTCTCTCTCTCCATATGTGTGTTAAAATATTTAATATTTTCAAAAAAAAAAAAAATTGCTCAGTAGGTCAAATCTTTATCATGACTTGATGGTAAAGCAAAACTGTCAATGGGTAAATTATAGGTTTCAAATCATCTTGTATCTATAAAAAAAAGATGTTTAAAGAACATTAATTGTGATTATTATATTTCAAAGGATAATTACACATGACATAATGGAAGAAACTATTTATCTTGAATTAATAAAAATGACTTGATGAAATTTGTTTATATATATATATATATATATATATATATATATATATATATATATATAGGAGCTTAATTAGGAAGGAGTGTTTGGAAAGAGGTAGTTGCTACGAGTGTGTGTTCTCTATACTTAAAAGTTAAAAGTAACCCTGCAGTCCATCTACTAGAGTAAGGTTCAACTTGATTCATTGATCCAGAAGTATATGAACAAGTCAACTGACCTAGATCTCTTCATTGTGTTTAGGTTGAACTAATTAACAAAACAAAGCCAAGTTGTATTGTCATAAAATATTACATTCCTAAGACATTGGCTACTTTCTTGAAATTCAGGTTAATTTTTTTTCATTGAGACATGGGTTGGTCATTAGCCAAAATAGAGTTTTTTATTTTTTATTTTTTATTAATTAAAATTTTTTTTTTAATCGAGGTCAAAATAGAGTTATTAATGCAACCAAGCATGCCCCTCTTATATTCTTTTGTACTGTTGAGACCAGCTGAATAGAGACAGGAAAGTCCATAAGAAATTGTTACATGCATCCGACAATTTGATGACGAATTTAACTCATCTAATCTAATGCATCTCTTCTCTCTTCTCTTCAGTTTAAGATAAGTACGGATGACTAAGCTGATGATGATATGCATGGGGGAGTAAGTGAGGCAAACAATAAGAACGTTTTAACAGTGATTTTGTCAGCGCCAATAAACATTAATGGGTATCTATTTTCTAGTTAGCCCACCAGCATGTCTGCATGTGTGATGTGTAAGAGATTCAGGACATTCCTTGAAACCACATGTAAATAATATTTTCATTGACTTGAACCAAAGGAAGCTCATCCACAAAGAGATTATTATTATTATTATTAATTTTTTTTTTTTGGAGAAAAAATGGAAATCATATAAAAATTTCCAAAGTTAATATTATGTTTTAGATTAGGTCCCAAAATTTTAATTTTGTTTACTAAAATTCCTAACTTAAAAAGTTGTTTCAATTGGAAGTATATCTCTATTTGCATTATTGTAGCTAGTAATCACAACAAAACAAAACAAAAATGATTGTAGCTAGTAATTAATAGAGTAGAGAAAAAAAAAGTAAGTGTTGATAAAATTTTGTGTTTCAACTAGATAATCAATTTCACTCCAAATGAAGTGAAATCAGACTAGCCCGTATTGATTTGTGTTAAAGATATATTAGACATAATAGCCTGTACTATAGGCCCAAGCTTATCCTATTTTGTGTGCAAGAAAAATATTTCTACTTGTATTAAAAGTCTAGGGTTTAGCCTACTATATATACTCATGTTATGGTTTATTATAACAGAAACTCTGTGCTACACTCTTATACAATAAATATGTTGCCTTTAAGAGTTTGCTCCGTGATCTTAGGCCATCGAGGGTTGAATTATGTAACCCTCATGTTCTTGTGTTCCTATTTTATACTTTTTCTTCTGCATTTACTCTAACATATTCAATATGGTACACATCAATACTAATATTTAATAGTTTGTTCTGTCACAACTATCCTTACAAGGAAAGGGAAATCTCATGTTTGTATTCCATTTAAAACTAAATGACTTGAAGAATTATTTTTTTCCAAGATAGGTTATAGGTGGACTTAACAATAGTCACTTATTAATTCAATAAGGCTAGGAACAACACTTTTTGCAACCTTTTTATTTTTTATATTTTATCATTATTAACATAATTTGTTGTGATTGGTACATAATTAATAAAAATGGTGTTAATGACGAATCTAAGTTAAAATGATATTGCTCAAATCATGACAAATCATATCAATATTTGTAAAAGATGTTGTGTTCCACATTGGAAGATAAACATATTGTGACTTATAGAAGTTGAGGATGACTAATTAATCTAATACGGATTAATTGTTAAAAAGAAAGAAAGATGGTGCCGGTCTGATATCATGGTAAATTACTATTTGGCCATAATGCTAAGCTAGTAAATGAAGAATTTTATTCTTCAACCTATATTTTAGCAGGTGCTCCACCTACTTCAAAAAATTAAAATTAAAATCCTTATATAAGAAGAAAGAAAAGAAGTTGATCTTGAAGAATTTCTATCATTTAGGAGAAGAGATTGAATTCAACACATTTGGTTAGCCCGAGTCTTTCTATTCAAAGCATTGCTGGGGTGGAGAAATTGTTGGAACATCATTGGGGTGGCTGATTTAGGGGTTGCTTTTCAACAGGAGCAATGGTAAGTTGTCATGTCATCCTCGATTGAGGTGGTTGATTTTAAGACACCACTGACTGGGGAGAAAGAATGTGTGTGTGCCAAGGGAAGAAATTTGATTTCAAAAATAAAGAGGGGAAATGTTAATAGGCACTTTAAGGTGTCCATTAAGAATGATTTATTGTATGATTCATCTAATAAAAATTTAATATAAATTGATGAAATGACTGAAAATAGTACTAAAATGACAAGTGAAACTTAAAAAGTTGGTTTTATTCTATAAAATTATTTAAAAAATCTGACAAAAAGTTGACTTTACCGTCATAAAGTTGTTTCTTAATGGGCACCATACGATGCCCATTAACATTACCTAAGAAAGAGATAGAGAAAAGGGGGAGATGGCTATTGAAATTTTTGGAGAGTATAATGGTATTTTATTATTTAGTGATAACAATAATACTATACACATGTTTTAAATTTATTGGGTAACTAAGAGTTTTGTAACTTAGTGTGTATTTGTTTGGAAGTAAAATAGGGTAGATGGAAAACTTTGGAGAGAAATATGAAAGAAAATTTTTTGGAGCGTGTTTGGTTGGGTGGGGAAGAAGGAAAATAAATTGTGGGATCTGGTTGTTTTCTCCCCAGACCCACCAAAAAGTTTTCTCTCCAAAATGAAGAGAATACTGAGTTGATTTCTGAACAATGTTACTTCAGCCATGCTTTTACACTTCTACCCCTCTTTTAAACAGCAACCAACTATGCCACAGTGCTCACATCACACTTTTTCTTTTTCTTTTTTTTTTGTCGAAAAGCACATTTTAGTCCCTACATTTTATTTTTACCATTTTTAGTCTCTATCCTAAAAAATGGTTCCCATTTTGGTCCCTGTCGTTACATCATAAACGAATATTGCTGACGTGGCAAATGACATTGATAAATAATAATAAACTAATGTCCACAGTGGCCTATCTTGCATCTGTTAGTTACTCCTCACCCTTAGTAGTCACGTGTCCCTCATGTGACCGTCCCTAACCCAAATAAAACCCAAATCACATGACCACACCTGAAATCCCTAACCCCCAAATTTCCTCAGCTTCTCGCTCATCAATCTCATCAGTCACCACACAGATTGAAGTCCCTCACTAGTCACGAACTCAAAAACATCTTCAAATCAATTGCTCCTCGCTTACCACATAGCCCAAAAACATCTTCAAATCAACTGCTTTCCATGGATTCAAGCTCGATGTCATCGAGTGGAAGGCCTGAATTTTGGTGTAATTCGAGACTTTAGCAATGGAAATGGTCTCTGTAATTCTCTCTGAATTTTGGTGTACCAATTTGAATGCATTGTTGTGAAGTGTTTGTGCCTTGTGTGCCTTATAACAAAATTTTTAGTTTCATACACAGATAAAAGGCTTGTTTGTAATATTAACTATGCATCAATTGTAAATTTTGAATGGAGATAGCAATTTGATATTAAACTGTGCAATTTGAGACAGCATCTTGTTTTAGACAGACAGCAATTTGACACTGCCAAGCTAATGTGCAATTTGACACTGCCAAGTAATTTGACAGCAAGAAAATGGAGCAGACTGCAGAAACATCAGTTTTTAAAAATTATGAAGTAAATTTTGTAATATATTTAGCATCACTCAAATAAAATGAGCTGACTGGCTGCAAAATAAAAGGAGCTAATAGTTTGAGCTAGCACACCAGCAGCCCAAAAAACAGTGCCAAAATGATATGTAATTGACAAATCTGGAACTCAGGGACATGATTAAGGTAACAAACAATATTAAACTGACTCAGTTGAGAAAACCTGCATAATTACATATTAAACTACATAATTTATATTTATTACCAAACCTACATAATTACATTTATTAAACAGCATAATTTACCAAACCTAAACAATTTAAATTTATCCATACATCATTACACATTAATTCTTACATCATACATCATTACACATTAATTCATACATCATTACATATTAAACTACATAACACCATGTAAAAGATTTACCAAACTTGCCAACTGTAAGAAGACATAACTCACCAGCAAGATATTGAGGGAATTGCAGATAGATCCAGGGAACCAGCTCTTGCAGTCAATAAAGCAGCATTCTTTAGCATAGTTGGATACACATAGCATAGTTGGTATTTTAAAAAGGAACCAACCATTAAAATAAACTAATTCTTGTAGCATAGTTGGATACACAGTTTTTAAGTACACACACAATGGAATTGTTATGAAGCATCTATTAGAAATAACATTTTAGCATAAGAAAAGAGCTCCCCTTACCCACAACAAAAAGAAATTATGAACTATGCATTTTTATTAAAAAAATTCTTTTCATAACACCATATAATTCATACATCATACATCAATATTCCGTGTTACAACTACCCTTCAATGACAGTTTTTGGTGTACTACAATAATTACAAAAAATGCCAATTGTTCTAGCAGTTACATAAACATATGAAGAGTGCTTTCAACATATAGCACAAAAAAAAAAAAAAAAAAAAAAAAAAAAAGTCCTGCTTCAGCTTGCTATCTTCTAACAAATCTCATTGCTGCCATATATCTTGCTGCATTCCCAGTTGCATTCAAGGTCTCAGTGATGACTGCACTTCTCTTCCTCTGTCTTTTTGGTCTTAGATTGGACTGGTTATTAGTGGGGGATGGAGGTGCACTTGTGGTCACATCATCATTAGAGCATGGTTATGCCCTATGTACCATTGGCTAAGTATTGGAGCCTGGTTGTGCACTGCCTACAGTTGGGCTGTTTGCATGACCATCCTTGACTGCCTGCAAGCACAAGCACAATAACAATTAATAGTTTGCCAACTGAAAGAAAAAACAATGGGAATATCTAAGTCAAAGTAGTATATTTTCCCTCCTAGTGGTCCTACTGGCTTGGGATGCACTCCCAGGCAAGGAGGAGTTCCCTCCTACTTCTCCCTTGCAGCTCCTCCTCTTGTGTCCTAATTTCCCACATAACTTGCATTATTTTGAGATGCCTAGACCTCTATTTTGTCTGTGACTTCTAGGTTCATCAGGCTCTAGTGTCCTCTTCTTCTTAGGCCTACCAGGAGGTCTCCTCTTGATAGGGGGTTGCACAGGTGACAGTTCACTAGGTCTCCACATATTCTGGCCATTGATGGGCTCTATAATGGGTTCATAGCAATCAATGTAGGTAGTCCTTTTGTAGCAAGCATTGACATACTTTTCAGCATCTTCTTTGTTGAAAATATACAAGAAATGGCATGATGGCAACATGGTATGCCAATTATGTCCCACTTCCTATAGCTACACTTCTTCTCTTCCAAGTCCACAATGAAACTCTCCAGCCCATTCTTTACTTCAAACTTAGTATGACTAGCCTAACATGCTAGCTAATTGCTGCATGCCAACTTCTCCTAGTACAGTCTCTTCCTTCTCTTAGGACACAACTCAGATTCCACCTTCATAATCATTTCTCTGTTTGCTTGAAATCTAGTCATCAGATATAGTCTAATACACTCAAGCTGCAAGCACATAGAGAGAAAGGGAGAATTAATCATTCATGAATTACACAGGCCTATGGATCATAATGCACATGAAAGGGAGAATTATGCATACCATGGTGATTATAGGTTTGCTCCTGAACTTAACTATCACACTATTGAAGCTTTCACACATGTTGTTCAGGACTGTGTCACTCTAGCCATCACTATTGAACATGTGCCTAGCCCAAATAGTTGTTGAGTGAGACTACAACCATTTGAATGCATCTTCATCCACCTCCTTTAGCTCATTCATTGCCCTCTCATATTCTTGCTGATAGGTAGCCTTGGCTACTTTTTCAAAAAAAGTCTCTAATAAGGACACCGTGATGATTTTTCCTCAAATTATTGTATAAATGTCTGCAGTAGATCCTGTGCTCGTACTGTGGCCAATTGTTAAAGGTGTTCACCAACCCCTGCAACACAATCATTCAATTCAGCAAGCAATGAAACTACCATCAACTACAATTAATTCAGCAAGCAGTAAAGCTACCATCATATCTTCTATTGGTTAGATATGAACACCCATTTGTTGCCATCTCCTATGTCAGAAAGCAATAAATTAAGAAACCAGGTCCAAGTGTCATTTGTTTCAGCCTCGACTACTGCATATGCGAAGGGGAAGTATTCATCATTAGGATCTTTGCCAATAGCACACATCAGCTGACCACCTGTCTTGGTCTTTAGATGGCATGCATCTATACCAATGATTGGCCTGCACCCTGCCAAGAAGCCCTTCTTGCAACTTTCCAGGCAGATGTAGATTCTTTCAAAATATGGCAGCCCAGTTGCCGATCCATGCTCAACTGCCAAATCACCATCATTATAAGTATGCACCTTCATCAATATTGTGCTCCCAGGACTGCACATTCTCAACTCATTATAGTACTCCCATAGTTGGTTGAACTGTGCAGTGTGGGCCCCATCAATAGCATCTTGAGCTTTCTCTTTAGCCCTACTTGCCTTACTTGCATTTATGTTAACCACATACTTCTCATGCGCAGCATCCTGAATGTCCTTGAGCTTTATGTCAGGCTGTCTCCTAACCCTCTTCACTAACTTTTTCCCAATGTATGATACTGTGCACCTTGGATTTCTATAACTCCTACTGCAAGTGTGTTCCATGTTCAATGTTTTCAATCTAAAACTCTTCTCCCTTGGCACCTTTGCAAGGTAGGCAACAAACTTACACCCTGGCTGGCATCGGGCTCTCACTCTCACCAAGTCATTTTTTCACAAATTTTATACCCCACCCACCATGGACGGCATAATCAGTTATAGCATCTTTACATTGTTTAGCTAAGATGAACAACATATCCTTCTCAAACCTAAGGTGCTCAGCTTTGGCTACTAGCCTAAAGATTGGATATTTGCTCCTTTTAATAGAATTGTCAACCTCAGCAATAGGGATTTCATCATCACCATCCTCACTGCTTGATGATGATTCGTCAAGGCTAAGCAGCTCTTCACTCTCATAGTTAGAATTCATGACACCACCACCCATTTATCCTGGTTCAACCTCATCATCTTTAGCTTGATTGTCCCAACTATCAATACTATCTTCACCAATGTTCATTGGTTGTGTTTCTAGCTCTTCTTCTAAGTCACTTCTCTCATCCTCACTACCCTCACTACTCTCCTCAACTTGGTCATCAACAACTGGTGCTTTGCCAGCCCTCCTAGCACAAACTTGCTCAGCATCTACCTCATGTGGGTCACCATGGTCAACATTAGTAAATTCAACATTATCATGGCCTCCAAATTGTGAAAAATCAGGTTTGTACTCTTCATCACCATACTAAGCATACTCATAATATTGATCACTTTGAAGCTCACTGTCACTAACAAAAAGGCCTTAGCATCTACACCTTCTAGTTCACTACTAGGTAGTCTAGCATCTAAGGGATCAAAATCCTCCACTGGTAACTCAAGTGGTTCATGCACTGGATGCTCCACAAAGACATAAATCTCCCCATATCCCTTCACCAAGTTAGTCATGAACGTAGCAGTATCATCATCAATCACCTGATGGAAATTTGACTGCTCTAGGTTCACACCAAGCATTTTAAACCATAGCTTATCCACTTAAGTGTAGCCAAACTCCCTACAGATACTCTCAATCTCTACTTTTGACCACTTATTTGGGTCATAATTATCCACTATATCAACTGTCCCTCCCACATACACTTGAGGGTCCCACATGAAATGCCCACCATGGTGGACATGCAGAGTAAAAGCTCATCCATCCTGCATGCAAGTCATGGGAAGAAAATAGAATGAAAACAAATATCCTCTTTTTGATTAATAATATTTTGTTAGGCTAATAAAAAAATAAAAAAGCATACAATACCGACAAAGGGAACACATGGACCTAGCCACATCCAGTGGCAGAGCCACTTGATGACCAAGGGGCCTAGGCCCCCCCAAAATTTTTGAAAAAAATAATTTTTTTTTTGGAAAATATCTTAAATAATTTGATAGTTTTCAAATAACCTTATCATTTTGACTATCTATACCTAATAATATACATACATATTTAAGAAAGTCTAAAAATAAATATAATTTTCATTTAAATAAAATACAATCTATAAATATATGTGTCAACAAATTACAATAATTAAACTTTTTTTTTTTTTTTGGTCAAAATAATTAAACATTCATTATCTTTAAAATGAACATATAGGTATTTTAACAATTATTTCAAAAAATAAAATGGAAAAAATTGAGTAATGAAGTATTGTATATTACTATTTTACATTTCATACACAAAAATAAAAAAATTTATATATGGCCCCCCCAAAGATAAATTTCTGGCTCCACCATTGGCCACTTCTTGAAAAGCGAGACATAATACAGATAATCAATGCAAATACGAACACAAAGATTCCATGGTTTATCAAGGTCAATATAGTGGTCCCTGATAAACAATAGTGACACACAATACAGACAAACAATGCAATTGCCAACAAAAATACAGTCAGTATTGTGGTCCCTGATAAACAAAAGTAAAACAAACAGAGCTACAAATACCAAAAGCAACACACAACAGCCAAACAATGCAAATCCCAAAAATATTCCACTATCACAGTTAGTATTATGTCCACTACAAAAGCTATAAAGGGAGAAAGGAAGAGAGAGAGTGTGAGAGTGAGAGTAAGACACAACGAGAGAGAAATAGAGATAGATTGAAATTCTAGAGCAATAACAAAACATAACATCTCAAAATTCCCAAATTCTCAATACCCAACAGCTGAGATTCAAACCCAGAACGATTACCTAGCACTTAAAAATGGCATTCATAACACAGAGATAGAGTGAGACATAACGCGAGAGAGAGAGAGAGAGAGAGAGAGAGAGAGTTGGAGAGAAATACAACCTTCGCAATATGCTCATCACAAACACTCTGAAGCTATCTGTGATTATGCTTGCTGATTTGTGGTTTTCTGTGCTTCTCGATTTGTGGTTTTTTTGTGCAAATCTATGGTCATGTGATGAGCAATGGGTAAGGTAAGAGATTAGGGATTCTGGAAGTTTGCCGTCATGGGTGGTCCGGGTTTTTGTGCTTGCCGATTTGTGGTTTTTTGTGCTTGCCGATTTGTGGTTTTTTTGTGCAAATCTATGGTCATGTGATGAGCAACGGGTAAGGTAAGAGATTAGGGATTCTGCAAGTCTGCCGTCATGGGATTTTAGGTGTGGTAATGTGATTTGGGGTTTTATTTAGGTTAGGGATGGTCACGTGAGGGACACGTGACTACTAAGGGCGGGTAACAGATGCAAGATAGGCCACTGTGGACATTAGTTTATTATTATTTATCAATGTCGTTTGCCACGTTAGCAATATCCATTTGTGACGTAACGGCAAGGACCAAAATGGGAACCGTTTTCAGGATAGGGACTAAAAGCGGTAAAAATAAAATGTGGGGACTAAAATGGGAATAGCTTGAAAATGTAGGGACTAAAATGTGTTTTTTGCCTTTTTTTTTCTTGCTTTCCGTACTTTCCAGTATTCCATAACTTTGTTTAGTCAAATCTTCTTCTTTTTTTCTTTTTTTTTTTCCTTTTTGTCTTTTTCTCTCTTTATAATGTGTTCAACTTTTATTTTTCTTCCTTTTTTTTCTTACACTCACACACATATAATATAATATAATATAGTAAAGTATAATAACAAGTAAAAATAATATAATATAATATGTATGATGTGTAAATTTTTTAAATTATTATTTTAATTAATAATAAGTAATATTTTTATTATTTAATGAGTATAATATAAATTATTTCTTACATATTATGTAATTGTAGGGTCACAAATTGTAGCCCAAACCCATATGGAATAAGATATGGGCCCAATGAGCCCAATACAATAAATTTATGAGAATGGGTGAAAGAATTGGGCTGGTGATGGGTTTTATAACAGTTAATAGTGGTTATGAGTCTGTCCGAGGAGGATAAAACACAATCAAATGCTGAGATCAAGTCCGAGGAATAATTTTTAGGATAAGTTGGCTATTTCAGATGATGTCCGAGGAGGAAGTTCTTAGACAAATTGGCTATTTCCGTTGGTGTTCTTCTTAATGCTACAGTATATCTTCTTCAATGTTCTTCCTTCATATCTCTCGATCCCTTTCTTCTGGAGGCTTTACTCTATTATATAGTCATCCTTTATTCAATCCTACCATCCACTTGTCTACTTTCTAACCTCGTACTCGAGTTTTTCTCTCATTTCCCACAGCTTTTTGATTTTCTGGGAGTCAAAGTGGTTGTAAACACTGTTTAGAGGTCTTCTCCATATTAATGCGGCCAGGAAAGCTGCTGTACTGCATTTAATGCGGTGGTAGCAGCTTTTTCCTTAGATATTTCTGTGTTCTTATCCCTTCCCTATACATTTGAAGTCTATCTTCGTCGCTGGAGCTTCCTGGAAGGTTGTCTAGAGCAAGACGAAGCTCACTTTATTGATATATGTCAGATCCGAGGAGGATGACCCTCTCGGACCAACACCCTTGGATATTTATCTGCTTTATTATCTATTACGGGGCCTTTTCCCATGCTTTCTTCTCCTCGGACGCATTATTATTAAAGAGTGGGGCTCAAGCCCATCGCAAAGGCTCGAGTTTTCGCCCCCCACAATAGCCCCTCAAAATTCTAATTTTTCCCTCTCATCCGAGGAGAAAAATTATAATTTTGATGTGTATCTGCAATTACAATTAAGTCCACAAGGGTATTTAAACCCAGGCACGCAGAAGGGTCATTTCTGCCATTTCACGAGAGTTTCTGACGCTTGGGAACTCGCACATCATCATTAAATGCTTTGGACTGTGTTACACTCCAGACATCCAACGGTGGAACTCTAATCCAACGGTTCAGGTTTTACCTTCAATATTTGGGCGGGATTGCGTCTCCTTCATTTCTCGTCTCTACTATAAAAGCTTCCAGACGTTATTCTTTTCATTTTTCATCAGAGTTTGCGATTTCAGAGTGTTCATATCTCCGCATTCATCATACCTTCACAAAAGAGACTTCAAAGATCCTCTAGAGACAAGAAGATCAGTTCGAATCTTACCCCACGTAAGTTTCGTTCTTCGAACTTCCTCTACCTTCTCGGCTAACCTCCTCGGCTAACCATTCTACACTTCGCAAGCTAAAAATGGGTAGATTTAAGCGTCTAGTAAAGACTCCGACCTTGATAGAGTTGTTCAAAGAAAAGTACCACATTCCCCAGGAGGTAGTGGTACGACACTGCACCACAGAAGGGGTGGAGTTTGACCGAAAAATAGGGGAGGTCGTAATCCTTATGATTGCCTTCATAGAAGGAGGCATGACCGTCCCCATGGGTAGGATAACAAGTGATTACCTTCGTGCCCATAGACTCTGCCCCCACCAATGTGCTCCCAATTTTTTTAGAGTCCTAGGATCAATTGATGCTTTGGACCGACATCTGGGGCTAGGATTGACTTGGTATGAGGTCACTCATTTATACGAAGGCCATATAGAATCCCGGGCAGGGTTTTACCTTAAGTCCCATTCCAGTGTGGTCAAGTTGATCTCCTGCCTCCCCAAATCTAACAAACGGATGAAAGATGACTACCTCATCTTGTCGGGCCCTTGGAGTGACGGTCTACCCTGCCCAACCAAGCTAGGAGAGCCAGGTGGAGCAATTTAGATCTAGGGTTTCTAACATTAGATTTAAGGAGTACTCGGCTTTACTTTACTGTGCTTAAATATCATTTTAATACATTTACATTTATTTGTTTAGTTATTTTTTGTATTGCCGAGGCTCTTAACTATTTGATTCGTTTACTTGACAGATAAATTGTTTACCAACCCAAAGCTCAGCCTAATCAATGTTCTAGCACTTAACTACCTGCTCAGGTCAGAAATTTTTGTGAACAACGACGGGCAACTTTGTGCAGTTCACCTAATTTTGGACTTTGAGCCAATTTCAAGGTCATTTCTGGACGTCGGCAATTCTATCCGAGCAGGCGACCACCGTTTAGCGCGTATAGACATCTCTCGACCAAACTTCCTTGCTCCATACGACCTTCCACCCGTCGACCATCCTATCCCACAAGGGATACCTCTCGTTGCCCAACCGTTACAACAAGTACCACTTAGGGAGGCTATCATCGAAGAAGGCATAGCTTCCTCTTCTTCCCTCGAACAAGAAATTGACAGATTCCAGTTTGAAGAAGAAACGATCCTTATATCGGAGGCCGAAGAGGGGGCAGACGAGCATTCGTGTGTGCAGACTCCAGCCCAAGTGGTAATTTACATTACCGACACATCAGACGAGGAGGAAACAATGGCCCCCAAGACCGGTCCAAGCCTGAAGGAACTGATGAAGAATAGGAATAAGGCGTCATCCCCTCAAGATAAGAATAAGTCCAAACCTCCTGTAAATCCCCCTCCTCCTCCACCTCAGATTCCTGCTGACCTTGGGTTGAAACCTAACTTAGACCTAAGGAGGAAAAGGCCAGTGGATGCTATCGAAGAGGGGGAGCTGGGCCCCTCTAAAGGAAATAAGCAGGCCAGACAGATTCAGGACCGTAGGGGTAGGAGGTCCAGCTCCGTGGACAATCAAGAGGAAGCCCCGGTGACCTAAGTACGTCGGTCTCCACGTACTTGGTCACTCGTACTGGAGGTCGATGGTATGCCCATCGCGTTTGATGCCACGCTTAGGCATTATCGCGGGGGGCATGCCGGCTTGATGGCTGAGGCTCTGCAACAGCCTCTCCTCCTTCCTCAGGACATGGCTACCTACAGGAGTTTTAATCATCCTGACCTCTTTCTCTCCCTAAAAAGGGACTTGGCCATGGTAAGCAATTCTGTTCATTTTTCCTTCATTTTCGTTTACTTGCATTTTATAACACAAGCCACTTTATCATTACACATACTAGGTCACGCAACAAGTTTATGTGGCCGAGGAATGGGTAAAGAACTCTCGCAACGAGACGAGGGCTGCCTTGGATGCTCGAGATACCGTAGAGGCTCAGCTAGGTGTACTGAAAGATAAACAAGCACAAATGGCTGAGAAGGTGAAACAAGCCCTCAAGGAGAAGGCTAGTGCCGAAGCGGGCCTAAAAACGACTGAGAGACAGGCTAAAGACGTTTGCAAGGAGCTGCACTACTGCGAGATTAATCTGGCAACAGAAAAGCAGTTAGTGAAAGATCTCCGCGAAGAACTTCACAAGGCCAAGGAGGTTGCCCAACTACTAAAGAAGGCAGCTGAGGCCGAAAAGCAGGCTGCGTATGCCCTGGGGGTACAGGAGACTCAGAGTAGGCTTACTGAGGAATTTTCTACCGTAGTCAGGGATTACTGCGACATCACTTGGGGTAAAGCCCTCGATGCCGCTGGGATCCTTGTTGATTCCAGCCTACGACTACCTGAGAGCATATACTATGATTCGAACATCCGTGAGCTCCCAGGTTCGGGCTCTCCTCCCCCAAAGCAGCCTGCCCAAGTATCTGAGGCTCCTACAACAAATCGAGCTCCTCCTACTCCTGTGGAAGTTCCAACTGATTCTCGCCAAGATGATGGCCAAGGGAAAAAAGTTGAAACCCCTCAGGGCAAGGACAAGAACCAGGATAAGGGAAAAGGCCAGGCTTCAAATACCGCCATCTTTCAGTCCAAGCAAGTTGCTGACCCAGAAGCTCCCAAGGCAAAAGCTTAGGACATTAGTCTTATTAGTACATTTATTTTCTTTGTTTACTATTTTTGTATGTTTTTTTTTTTTGAAAGACATGTATTTCACCCTTATTATCAATGAAGTAATGGCGAATTCTTCTGTTGTCATTTCATTTCATTTTTTATTTATTTGAATTGTACGTATGATTTAGAAGACTAATTCAACCCAAATATAACTAATCCGAATGGTAACTTTAAATAGTAACAATAAATATAACTAATCCAACAAGTATCTTTAATAATAACAATAAATATAACTAATCTGAATGGGAACTTTAAATAATGTGCTTAAACTTAAATTTAAATACTTAAAGAAACTTAGAACAAGCGTTAACGAACCCAAATCATCTGGTCCGAGGACTCCAGTCATGATTGGATTTAAGTTTAACCACTTAGTAGAACTGGGAAAAAGTGTTAACTAACCCAAATCATCTGATCCGAGGACCCATGCATGATTGGATTTAAGTTTAAACACTTCAGAGAACTGCAAGTGGTAACTAACCCAAACCATCTGGTCCAAAGACTCATGCATGATTGGATTTAAGTTTAAACACTCAATAGAACTGCAAGTGTTAACTAACCCAAATCATCTGGTCCGAGGACTCATGCATGATTGGATTTAAGTTTAAACACTTCGTAGAACCGCAAGAGTGTTAACTAACCCAAATCATCTAGTCCGAGGACTCATGCATGATTGGATTTAAGTTTAAACACTTCGTAGAACCTCAAGAGTGTTAACTAACCCAAATCATCTGGTCCGAGGACTCATGCATGATTGGATTTAAGTTTAAACACTTCGTAGAATCAAGAGTGGCATACACATTCCACATAAAGAACAAATATTGATCAAATACACATTTATTAATAATAATACCTTTTTAAGTTATTGACAGTCCAAGGGCGGGGTACTACAAGTCCGTCCAGGTCTTCTAAGAAGTATGCTCCAATGCCAGCGTTGGAGGTGATACGATATGGTCCTTCCCAATTCGGCCCCAATTTTCCCCACGCCGGATTTTTTGCCGGGCCCACAACTTTGCGTAGTACTAGGTCGCCAGGGGCTAAAGGTCTTATCGTTACATGGGCATCATAACCTCGCTTCAGTTTCTGCTAATAGTGGGCCAACTGAACCATTGCGTTCTCTCTCTTTTCGTCAATCAGGTCTAGACTTCTTGCCAGGTGTTCATCATTGTCTTTTGGATTGAATGAGCTGGTTCTCGTCGTCGGGAACCCAGACTCCAAAGGAATGACAGCTTCAGCTCTGTAAGTCATTGAAAAAGGGGTCTCTCCGGTGGACCTACGAGGCGTGGTTCTGTACGTCCAGAGTACATGTGAAAGTTCTTCCACCCATTTACCTTTTGCATCATCCAATATTTTCTTCAATCCACTTAGTATGACTTTATTCACAGCTTCAGCCTGTCCATTCCCTTGAGGGTAAGCCGGAGTAGAATACCTGTTAGTAATCCCCAGCTCGCCACAATAATTTCTGAACATCTTGCTATCAAACTGGAGTCCATTATCTGAGATGAGCACATGAGGAATGCCAAACCGAGTAACAATGCTTTTCTAGACGAATCCTTTTGCATCCACATCTCGGATATTGGGTAGAGGCTCCGCTTCAACCCACTTCATAAAATAGTCTGTGTCGACTATGAGATACTTCTTGTTTCCCACAGCTTTAGGAAATGGTCCGACGATATCTAAGCCCCATTGAGCGAATGGCCATGGGCTAGATAGTGGATTGAGGATTCCCCCTGGTTGGTGTATACTAGGTGAGTACCGCTGGCACTGATCACACTTTTTAACGTATTCCAAAGCTTCTCTCTGCATGTTTGGCCACCAATAACCTTGAGTAATGGCCCTATGTGCTAAGGATCTGCCTCCAGTATAACTTCCATAGATTCCTTCATGCATCTCTTCCAGGAGTAATTTAGTTTGGTCAGGATGAACACATAGCAAATAAGGCCCTGAAAAAGAACGCCTATATAGCTTGCTGTCCTCCAACAACCAATAACTAGTAGCTTTCTTTCGTATTTTGTCAGCTTCGATTTTCTCCTCAGGCAAAATATCTTCCTTTAAGAATTGCATGATAAAATCCATCCAACTTGGCCCCGCTCTTACTTGGTTGATTTGAACCATGTTTACTGTTGCCGAGAGTCTGTGTAGGTCCTCAACAAGGATTACTCAAGGCAAGTTCTGTGCCAAGGAGGTTACAAGCATGGCCAAAGAGTCCGCACGCGCATTGCCACTTCTTGGGACATGTAGTAAGCTAAAGGATTCAAATTTCGTTTACATAATTTTAACTTGACTAAGATATCCCTGCATCCTTTCATCCTTGGCTTCGAATTCCCCTTTTACTTGACCGACAACCAGCCTTGAGTCCGAGAAGAGTTTTATGGACTTCCCTCCCATCCTTTGGACCATAGCCATTCCTTCCAATAGAGCTTCATACTCCGCTTCGTTATTCGTAGCTGGAAAGTCTAACCTCAGAGACTTCTCAACGATAACCATCTCGGAAGACGTCAGTACTAATCCAACCCCCGCATCTTTTTGGTTTGATGCTCCGTCTACATGTACTTCCTATGTCGGAAGGCAGTATTGGGAGATTGTATCCACCAATTTTTCATCCTTGTTTCGATCTGCTAGTAATTCATCCGCTTCAGGTTCGGTGAATTCTGCCACCAAGTCGGCGAGTACCTGTCCCTTCACGGAGGTACGAGGCATGTACTTGATATCGAAAGCTCCCAGAATTGTACCCCACTTGGCTATCCTTCCCGTGTAATCAGCACTTCTGAGTATGGTTTTTAGCGGGAGTTGTGTAAGAACAACCACTGTATGCGCTTGGAAATAGTGAGGCAACTTGCGCGTGCCAAGCACCACTGCTAGGATAGCTTTTTCCAGTGGTAGATAACGCACTTCCGCTTCGTGCAACGACTTACTCACGTAGTACACTGGCCGCTGTACATCGTTATCCACCCGTATCAACACCAAACTTACTGCATACGAGGCTACAACAATATAGGCGAAAAGAACTTCATCTGGCTTAGGACTAGACATGACCGGCCACCGAGCTAGGTAGTCTTTAAGTTGCTGAAAGGCTTCAGCACAATCCTTTGTCCATTCAAAGTTCTTCCATTTGTTGATCAATAGAAAGAAAGGTCGGCATCTATCTGCTGATCGAGATATGAATCTATTCAAAGCGACAACCATTCCAGTTAGCTTTTGCACTTCTTTTGGGTTCCGAGGAGTTCGCATATTGGTGATGGCTTTAATCTGGTCGGGATTAACTTTGATTCCCCGGTGAGTAACCATGTAACCCAAGAATTTGCCCGATCCTACACCAAATGAGCATTTGGAAGCGTTTAGACGTAGTTTATAGCTTCTGAGAATTTCAAAGACAACTTGAAGGTCTCCAAGGTGCTCCGACACTTTTTGCTTTTCACTACCATATCGTCTATATAAATCTCAATATTTTTTCCCAATAATGATTCGAACATCGTCGTCATCATTCTCTGATAGGTGGAACTTGCATTCTTCAAGCCAAATGGCATCACTTTGTAATGGTAATTCCCAACTAGAGTAACAAAAGCAGTTTTTTCTTGATCGTCCAGGGCCAAAGGTATCTGATGATAACCCTGAAACGCGTCTAAGAAGCTCATCCGACGATGGCCGACAGTGGCGTCTACCAGCTGATCGATCTTGGGCATGGGGAATGGATCTTTAAGGCAAGCTTTATTCAAATCTGTGAAATCAACACACACTCGCCACTTCCCACTCTTTTTCTTGACTACTACCGTGTTTGCCAACCATTCGGGACAGAAGACTTCCTTGATAGCCCCAGCCTGTTTGAGTTTCGTCACTTCCTGACGGACTGCTTCTGTATGCTCTTTAGATGGACGATGAGGGAGCTGCTTTTTAGGAGTTGTTAACGGATTAACATTCAAGTGGTGGCAAATGAAGTCTGGATCCACCCCTAGAGCCTCATAAGTATTCCAGGCAAAGACGTCGATGTTTCATTTAAGGAACTCCACCAGTTCCTCCCTCTCTTTATGAGGTAGTTGGGATCCGACTTGAAAAAACTTCTCCGGATTGTCTCCTATGGTGATTTTCACAAGATCTTCACATTTCACCTCCTCGGATGTCCCATCAATAGGTGTCATTGGGGGTTTTAACTGCTATAACTCCACTCCGTGAGTCACAGATTCTTCTTCAGGTTTGTGTCGGATAGCTGCTATCATGCACTGTCGCGCTATGGTTTGATCACCCAGTATTTCTTCTATTTTGCCTCCGGATGGGTATTTGATCTTCTGATGTAGGGTTGAAGAGACCGCTCCTAAAGTATAAAGCCAAGATCTGGCAACGATTGCTGTATAAGGAGAATATGCATCTACTACGATAAAATCGACTTCCACTGTTTCCGAACCGGCTTGCACTGGTAGTCTGATCTGTCCCTTCGGGATAATAACCTTCCCTTCAAAACTTATTAGAGGAGAACTGTAAAACATCAGATCTTCAGTTCTTAAATTCAGCCTCTTGAAAAGATCAGGATACATGATCTCGGCTGCGCTGCCTTGATCCACCATCACTTTCTTCACATCATAACCTCCAATTCGGAGAATGATCACTAGAGCATCATCATGACGCTGAATAGTTCCAATCTTGTCCTCATCTGAGAATCCCATGACCAGGGACCGTTCTAGTTTAGCTCTCTTCGGTTCATGGTTACCATCCTCGGGAAACAAACGAGCCACAAACATTACTCTAGAAGGGCACGACCCCGTTCTGCCAGGCGCCGCAAAAATAACGTTGATAGTTCCGAGAAGGGGTCGTGAAGGATTCTCCCTTTTCGGCCGAGTATCAGTCTGACCACCCAAACTACTAGAGTGATGCAGCAACTGTTTCAATTTGCCTTCTCGGACAAGTTGGTCCAAGTGATCCCATAAACTTCTGCAATTCTCGGTAGTGTGACCATGGTCTCGATGGTATTGACAATAGAGATTTCGATTTTTCTTTTTAGGGTTTCCCATCATCTTATTGGGCCATTTGAAGAAGGGTTTGTTCTTAACCTTTTCCAAGACTTGATGCACGGGTTCTCGGAATACAGCTCCGACTAACTGATTGTTATTTGACGCCTGCTGCTTAGTATAATCCCTTCTCGGCCGGTTATTATTGTATCTGTCCGACCTAAATTCTCTCCTTTCTTAAGGGATAAACTTAGCTTTCCCTTTTCCCTGTTGTTGATCATCTTCTATTCTTTTATACTTGTCCACCCTATCCATTAGTTGTCGCAAACTGGTGACCGGTTTACCTGTCAAGGATTTTCTCAAACCATGTTCGGAGGGAAGGCCGACCTTGAAAGTTCTAATAGCGACTTCATCAAAATCGCCATCAATCTCATTGAACATTTCCCAATACCTTTCAGCATACGACTTCACCAATTCTCCTTCCCTCATTGTCATAGACAGCAGAGAATCTAGGAGCTGAGGGACCCTACTGCATATAATAAACCGAGAACAGAACGATTGAGTAAGCTTCTTAAAGGAGCTGATGGAATTAGTTCTCAACCCATCGAACCATCTCATCGGCATCGGTCCTAAGCTAGAGGGGAACACTCTGCACAGCAAGGCTTCGTCTTGAGAGTGAACCGCCATCTTCTGTTTGAATTGACTCACATGTTCTACAGGATCGGTACGTCCGTTATACATGGAGAACGTAGGTTGGTGAAAACGTCTGGGAAGCTTTGCCTTTTCTATTCCCCGAGTAAAGGGAGATTTATAAATTTGGCTCAGAGCCTTCTTCATGACCTTAGTTCCTACCCCCCTCCCAGATGAGCTTTTTCTTCTCCTCTTGTGAGAGTGTTCCTCGTCATAAGAATAGGATTCACTGGGTGGAGTTTCTAAGCATTCCCTGTAACTGTTATCACCTTCATCGTTGGAAGAAACATCAGAGCTTGAAGGGGTTTGCTTTCGTTGTGCACGACGAAGTTTCTTTTTTAGATCTTCAATTTCTCATTGCAAATCATTTTCATCAGCTTGTTCGTGTACCAAATGACTCCTTCGTCGATAGCCACTTCTACCAGCATGGATCGTCTGTGAGCTGCCCTCTTGCTGGTTATCTACGTGATTCTCCTGTTCAAGGTTGTGGAGCTCGCCTTGTTGATGAATGTTAACTGATTCTGCATGGGGTGGACTGATCTGCTGTGGTCCTGAACCCGCCATAACTATTGTAAACTTTACTAGCACTAATTCTTCCCACAGACGGCGCCAATTGTAGGGTCACAAATTGTAGCCCAAACCCAGATGGAATAGGATATGGGCCCAATGAGCCCAATACAATAAATTTATGAGAGTGGGTGAAAGAATTAGACTGGTGATGGGTTTTATAACAGTTAATAGGGGTTATGAGTCTGTCCGAGGAGGATAAAACACATTCAAATGCTGAGATCAAGTCCGAGGAATAATTTTTAGGATAAGTTGGCTATTTCAGATGATGTCCGAGGAGGAAGTTCTTAGACAAATTGGCTATTTCCGTTGGTGTTCTTCTTAATGCTACAGTATATCTTCTTCAATGTTCTTCCTTCATATCTCTCGATCCCTTTCTTCTGGAGGCTTTACTCTATTATATAGTCATCATTTATTCAATCCTACCGTCCACTTGTCTACTTTCTAACCTCGTACTCGAGTTTTTCTCTCCTTTCCCACAGCTTTTTGATTTTCTGGGAGTCAAAGTGGTTGTAAACACTGTTCAGAGGTCTTCTCCACATTAATGCGGCTAGGAAAGCTGCTGTACTGCATTTAATGCAGTGGTAGCAGCTTTTTCCTTAGATATTTCTGTGTTCTTATCCCTTCCCTGTACATTTGAAGTCTATCTTCATCGCCGGAGCTTCCTGGAAGGTTGTCTAGAGCAAGACGAAGCTCACTTTATTGATATATGTCAGATACGAGGAGGATGACCCTCTCGGACCAACACCCTTGGATATTTATCTGCTCTATTATCTATTACAGGGCCTTTTCCCATGCTTTCTTCTCCTCGGACGCATTATTATTAAAGAGTGAGGCTCAAGCCCAACGCATAGGCTCGAGTTTTCACCCCCCACAGTAATAAGGGTATAAGAGTAGATTTACATAAACTACATTTTCTACCCTTCCACTTTTCTCCTCAACCAAACAAAAGAGTTTTCCATCCTTCCATTTTTTTCATCTCTCCAACCAAATACACATGAAGGAAAATTAAATTTTTTTCTATTCTCTCACTTTCTATCCTCCTATTTTCTATTCTCTCACTTTTCCGTCTCCCCAACCAAATGAACCCTTAACGGCTACCTCCTGATTATTTTTAATGAAGTAGATATTCAGGGTTCAAATCCCCATTTTTCCTTCTATCAAAATATTTTAAAAATAATTAATCAATTCATGGGTGGTCTTATCAAATGGTGGTGTTAACATAAAGAGTATTCTCTATAAGACACTTTCTCTTTCTTATATCAAAAAAGAGATTCTATTAATTTATTTCATAAAAGTAACTATCTTAAGGGTGGTCACTGGCCAGTGTATGATATCCTTAAATTTAAGGAGGTTGTTTATGTTGTATATATAGGTATATACAAAAATAGTTTGTAATAATGATATAAGGTTGAAGAGTATTCATTTGTAAAATGAATAAAATGAAATTTCAAGATCTGGATTTTCTTTGTGAAAATTCAAGTTTTAGGATGTTCGATCAATTGAAACTTTTGTTCGATCAATCGAATTGATCTGTAGCTTCTGCTTGACTTGATTGATGCTCATTCATGTTCGATCGATCGAAAAGAGCCTTCGTTTGATGCTTGATTCCTCTTGATCAAACAAGACTTGTGAAAAACTAAATTTCTGCAAAATTTTCTAATAACTATTTTGAACGTTTGAAAATGTTTCAAACCTTGCGAATGGTTTTATGAGGCATCGTAACTCTCTATACATACCTTTTGAGGGGTTATAACCCTATGGGTATAAACAGAGGTTAATGTTCACTTGTAGAGAAGAAATCCTATAGGTATTCCCCAAAATAGTAAGTTAAAAGAAACACAAGAAATCTTGTGGGTATTCTCCAAAATTGCTATTTGTAGAACCCAATAAACTTGGTTGTATCTTATAAACAAGTTTGTAAAAACCCTTTAGCACTTGCGTATGGGGGCAAATATTGTCTAACTATAACATTCTATTGTGCCTCCAAATCAATCACTAATTTCTATTTACTTGATATGTTCATTTTGTTCTTTTATTATTACACCTTGATTTGGTGAAATCTCCAACAGTTTAAATCAAAACAAGGAAAATATGGTACAATTCAATTCATTAATCTCAAGGGAAGTCAAAATAATACCTCCCTAAATTTTATAAGAATGCTAAACTACGTACACACAACACAAGGCTGGCGTTGGTCTGTCAACAAATGTAACAATCAGTAAGCAATATATATACAGTTTATTGCCTTCAAAAAAATGTATAATCAAACATTAAGCAATAATTAGACAGAAGATGAATCGATCTATATTTGAATAATTGAGTAGCACAATAATATAAAACTCCTGATTTCTTATATTAATTATGCGAATCAGATAAGAAAGATCTTTAAAAAAACATTAAGCAACCGTCAAGACACTAATTTTTCATAAAGAAAAATGAGAATTGAATCATGTGTTTCATTATATATAATTTAGAATGGCATAAGGTCTTTGGCTACTTACATATTTACGGCAAGGGTATTATAACTGTCATATCATTGTCTTATATCCATGATGACCTTCAAATTTAATCTCATATAGGCCTCCATAAGGCGAGGAGTACTGGGGGAGTTAATTTTTGCATTAGGCTCTGGCTCTAGCTCAGGCTCAGACAAATCAGAATATGGCAGTAGGGCTTATAGCTATAGCTCACATCGAGAAAGTATATCATGTTTCGGTAATACCAACTTAGCATCTATTTTGGTATTTCGTACCCAATAAATGAGTGACACCTGTTTCAAAAAATCACATCAGACTACTCTAATAAATGATTAATTTATCTTCCCGATAGTATAGAAAATTGTAATTAATTTATTGTAATAGTCTGATGTGATTTTTTGAAACAGGTGTCACTCATTTATTGGGTAGAAAATACCAAAACAGATACTGAGTTGATATTATCAAAACATGATATACTTTCTCCACACGGTGGTCTAGTTCTAGGGGTTAATTAATCAGCTAATTAATCCTAGTTGACTAACAACTATATCATAACAGATACGGAAAATAATTGATGATCAGGTTGATGAAGGGTTGAAGCTTAAGATTTTTCTCCAACCCTCGCACATTAAATTGAGAACATGGTTGCCAATCCCGTGTATATATATATATATATATATATATATATATATATATATATATATATTTTAGCTGTAATTAGTTCGATAATATTCTATATAAAGCGTGGCTGTCACGTACATAAACTTGGGCCTAAAACTTAGGTCATGCATCAAACGAACGTCTTACGCTGCGACTTAGAGCTATTCATGAACAACCAAGTAGCTAGGATTGATACAAGCGAGGTATAACTCAATGCAAATTGTCACTATTCTTTTGCACTGACATTCTATCTACCATCATTTTTATTTTTGGGATGATAATAGATAGTACAAATGTACAATATATAATTGTAGGCATTACAGAAAATGTGACTGCTAAATACTTAAGCCCCTTTTTTTGGGAGCTTTTATATAAACTAATCTAAATATCTCAGGAAAAAATTCAAAAATTGATAATACCCTTCTATGTTCTTCTCAGCTTTGCATCACCTTTTCAAAAATAACCCAATATTGACTACAAAAATTTCGTTAATTACATGTATCAAGAAAACCAACCAATATTGGAAGCACGAAGATGATTTGTAAGACGTTCACTAGTTGATCCTATTAGGATCTTAATAGAGTTGAGGCTTGGTACTAAATTATAACCAAATCCACATGAGAGAAGGTCTTAATTATAATCCATATTTAGGTTCCTCAAACACTAGAAAGTATCTCTTGTGTCCACTCTATGAAGCGGGCTTGTCACAAGAATGTTGGTCACATGCCTATGAGGATCATGTGCCTGTGAGAGACCTGCTAAAACTAGATAATTTTCTTTTAGACACACCCAAATAGGGTTTTTCTACGGCCCCTTACTTTTTCTCAACAAGACAAAAAATTGTATATATCTGGAAAGAGAAAAATCAAAGCCAAGTCAAAGAGGCCCTAAGCTTGCATGCTGGAAACGACCTCTAGTCAATGATGGAGATTATTCACATTCTACGACGAATTAATCCGTACACTACCACGAAAGCCATGATCAGTGAATGATCCATATGAGGCACCACCTCCAAAGCCAACACATCCTCTCCCAGCACTACTCCAGAAGATGAATATTTTCGCTTTGCCTGCCCAAAACCAAAATTAACAAAATATAAAGTGAATCCCCGGCCAGTATGGGTTTTTTAGCTCTCTATGTGCTTGTAATTGCAGTTTCTCGGTGTATTAGCATGATGGTTATTAATTGTTTTAAAATATAAAAATTCATTTTATACACCAACACATGAACAGAGAAATAACTTAGCAAATAAATCAAATACTCACCTCAGCAACAACATCTCCATTGACGTCTACTATTCTAAATGCTGCTTTGTTAGCAAATCTAACTATCCAATATTTATCAAACCCCACGGTAATTCGACAAGCTACATCTCTCATGAGCATTCTGCAATACTTTTTGACTTGAAACCACGGCTTCTCCTTGTTTATGCTACAACCGCTCCATCTATAACCATTCCAACATCCAAAAGCTAGTAATTTCTGCAAAATTTGTCAAAATTTGAAAAGCACTATTAAGTATACTTGCTTAAAAAATAATAATAAAATAAATAAAAATAAAAACAACCGTACCTAGCTAGTGCACAAAGTTCTAACTATTAGAATCAACAACAAAAACTCCCACTCAATATAAAAGTCCAATAAATTTTAAAAAACACAAAAATAAAAGCAAAACCAAACCAATCCAAAAGAAGCAGAAGCTAATTCAAGGAGTTGGCTAGCTATAGGGGCATAGAGTCTCAACACTCAATTCAAATCTTACCAAGCTAGCACAAAAATAAACTAAGTGAAAATCATATACTCATTATTTAAGTTAATTATATATGCTTACCAATCATCAAAAAAAGAAACAAGTTGATTATGCTTACCTTTTGACGTATAGTAAAGAGGATTTTCCCCCGTAGATCCATAAGAAGAACTTCGTTGCTACACTTGCTGTCATAGTTATCAACGCGATAAACAATCTCACCCTTGGAATTAAAGACAGTGCAACCATATGCATGGTATAAAAGCGATTTCATCCATATAGTAAATGTTTCTCCTTTTGAAGTCATGTAGGGAGAACCAGTGAGTATACGAGGATAGATCCTAGCCCTAAAAAGGAACATAATTTTGTGGGATTTAATTTGGAGATGAGATCATGTCTGAACTCTGGAAGAGATAATTTTGGTTTCCAGATATTTGCTAGCTGATTTCCAAACTAATAAAATACAGTAACGTCAGAGTCATGGAGGCAAGTCTAATAATAAGTCATTAAAACCATCTGGATTGTGTTTTTTTTTTCCTTTATGTGATTGGTTCATTTGCACCTTGACCTAGCTATATAGGTACCTCATTACTGTGTGTGGAGGAGCACTTTGATCTTGATTTAGTTAAGCCCTCCAGCAAAACTATAGAATGTCTCTCGGTAACCATGAGGTGGCACAAGTGATGCAAAGAAGTGGGTCAACTGACTCAACTCTACAAAAGTTTCTCTATAGTATACTTAATGCATGCATGTGTTAGGCATGTTTCTTTGGACAATGTGTAATTTCTTCTCCGGAAAGCAGCCTCTAGATTTTTTTTTTTTTTTTAAATGGTCTTCATTGGTAATATTAGGGATACCATTTTTTTTTTTTTTTTTTTTTACAATTTAATAAAGTTATGATCAGTAGAGCGATTCTTGACTCGCCACTAATTTTACTTTCATGCAAAATTACAAAATGTTTTTTTTTTTTTTGGGTGTCGCTAGACTTTATTATTTACGTAATCAGTATTTATCTCAAAACAACTTAATTTAAAATAATAATAACAATATATTATTTTATTTTAAATTTTTTTTTTGTGTGTGGAAAATTTAAAATATTGATGATGTCATACAGAATAGAGGCAGCAGGCATGAGTTGTTTGTATATATGCTTATAGCCAGGGTGGAGCTACATGTATGAAAAATTTTAAAAATATTTTAATACTATATATAAATATTTAACATTTTAATTATTAGCCTACAAAAATAAGACTCCCCCAATATTTGAGTTAGTCCAATAATACTTTTAAAAACATTGTCCAATTGATCTAGTAGTTATAAAGAATGTTTTTTTTTTTTTCCCCACATTTATTTTTTATTGTAAAATGTGTTCTTGTGTCTGTTAAAATTTCAAATCATTTATATATTTGAATACTTCATTAGTTCAATTGAAATTTTTTTACTCCCTTTGGTAGAAATTTGGTAACTTATATTAAAAATGAAATCTTTAAGAATTCATTATGAATGATACTAAATTATATGTGTGTATAGATGTATGCGTTTGTGCATATTTATGAAAGTTTGTGTAAACTAATAAATTAGTATCATGACCCCCAAACAAAAATTTCCGACTATGCCTGTGCTTATGGCAAAGCTTCAAAGCAGGGAAAAAGAGAAATGAGCACGAACATTTTTTTTATTTTTTGGATAATGAGCACAAACATGAATTTATCACCAATGTTGCATCTGTATTTGTACAAGTAATAAAATAAAATATTGTCCTTATAGGACTCTAAACCGGCTAATATGTACTTAGATCCTAATTGGTATTTATCATGCATATACACACTAAAGGGCAAAGCTCTTGATATGTTTGGAGTCTTAGACTTCAACACACACTAAGAAAATAAGGGCAATACTTACATACTTTTGGAGCAGTGCTTTGAATTCTCACAAAGAGGGTGGGCCTCATGGTTGGTTCCATGTGTGGGGCTCACTCCCTTTGTGAGGGAGTATGTAAGCTTTATTTCAAGAAAATAGTATGTGACTTTATTAATTTATAATGCATATAAATCATTTAACCACACTTAAGTAATTGTATATAATTATTTTAAATGAGTCATATGTGTTGCACATAATAAGAACACATTCTTTCTAGCTAGTATATATGGGTTAAAACCTAAGACTTCAAATATATTTGAAGTCAAAATTTGTCCTTATTGTAATGGATACAATTATATTTTGGATTTATAAAGTTTTTGGTCATCTAATAAAGAATTTGGTTTTGAATCCAATCTACGCCAAAAACTAATCATCATCAACAACAACAACAAGAAGAAGTAAATAAGATAGTGTAAGAATAATTTTATCCAACAATTGATGCCACATATGCAATAAATTTCACAAATTGTTTTCCCGATTTGTTGAGATGGTAAATTGTAATTATTAAAATGTCATTTTCACATTGAACCATTATTGACATCACTTTTATTGCACACTAATCATAACTTACCACCTCGACACTTTAGAAATTTTTTTTTGAAATTTATTGAATTTTGTTGGTACCACATGGATATACCACCTCAACTAAATTGTACTTTCCTTTATAATTACGGTGCAACTACAATTAAACTATGATGTAGTTCTTGCTAGCTTCTCAACCCAGCTCCCCATGAACCCCTATGCACTTATAGCTTTTCTAGATGGAGAGAGAGAGTAAGTTAAATTACTTTATTTAGATGTTTTTTAAGGGAGGGATTTGGAGGGGTTTGGAGAGGTTCTAACTACTTCTAACCCCTTATTTTTAATTCCCCTAAATTGAAGAGATTTGGAAGAAGAGTAGAGCGTAGAAATGTTTGACCAAATAAATTATCAAAATTACATTTACCATATTAACAAAATTACAAATTATGAAAAGGCTAATTATTCCCCTTCCCTTAACTTAATTTTAAAAACATTTAAATAAGGTGAAAGATAATCATTCTCCTCCACTCTTCTCCTCACTACTCTCCTCTCCCACTAAACTTCCAAACATAGCATTAGTGTATAGAGAGTTACCATTTGGGCTAATTATTCCGGCCAATAGGTTACAGTATCCTTTCTAAACTTCCGAAAAAAAGAGTAATATATTAATATTTCCCTTAATTCTACGGCTCTACTTAAATTCACACTTTATACGTAGATTCTTTTGAAAATATTTAGATTTTAGACAAATCTGAATTTTAGAGGAATTCCTGGGGCATTTTGACTGGAAATATAAGTAGTTTCTTACAAGGGTCAATGTCGACGGCCTCCTCCTAATCATTGTAAATTGGGATAATTTTTCTATTTGGGTTAAAAGGTCCACGGCCATGCTTTGGATGCTGAAAGTTCTTCCGTCAGCCCAGAAAATAGGCATGTACCTCACGTACTATTATTGACCCTCCAGCGCACCTTAGAAAAATTGACCTTATATATGAACACATCTATGTTTGTGTTGGGCTGGCTTATTTCTATGTTTAGATCGATAATCATGTATTCAGCCAATAAAACGATGATCATATGTTTGTGACCCCCTTTTTTCTTTCCTCCTTTTTTTTTTTTTTTTTTGCCCTTGCCAAGCCCTACTGTTGTGACCATTTTAAGAAAATATTGGCTCTATGGATTTATGGGAAGGGCAAGGGGAGGTGGCATTAAGGGTAGGAAGATTGGCGTAGGTGCCAAAATCCAAATCATTAAAAGTTTAGAAATATAAATTAAAAAAATAAATAAATAAATAAATCATTACTACCAAGTACCGACATAACTTGTGATTGGATGTGAATATTAATGTTCACATCAAGCTCAGTGCACTTTTATGTCCTGTTTGGATGGAGGGGGAAAGGAGGGGGAGTGGAGAGAAGTGAGTAGAGTTAACTAAAAATAAACTAATTTTATGATAAATCTACTCCACTCTACTTCCCCTCCCTCTCCCTCAATCCAAACGGATTATAAGTCAAATTTTATAATAAAAAACTCACATTTGTTACTTTAACTGATCTACTATATATTCACAAACGACTACATCAACCTCAATATTCTACCATTATTCTATTTAAATAGTTGAAAAAAAAAAAAAAACTTATTCTTTCTTATATATTGAGTGAAAAATGTTAACCAGTGTTTTGAGCCCACTATTCGTAATAGTTAAAATTTTTTGACAATATATTTGAGCCTAACGCATGAGGTCTTTGGATGAGTTTGATTAAAATTTTGGCTAAGAGTCCGTTTGAATTGAGTTTATTTTTGCTGAAATTAAAAATTGAAACTGAAAGCACTGTAGCAAAATAATTTTTAAATGTGTGAAAAGTATTGTGGAACCAATTTTTAATGAAAAAGTGGTTGAAAAGTGGAATTTATGGGTCCATAAACAGTGCACGAATATACTGTTCACCTGGAATAGTCAACCTTTGCGACTACTGCCGCTCTATCTCCTTAAATGCATGCAAAAAAAAAAAAAAAACACATAGCTGAAAAGGCAACGCGTTAAACGCGGAATCCAAACCGCTTATAAATGTAATTTTGAAGAGCCTTATGCTCAATTCTTTAATAAGCCGTTGAAAATAGATAGTGAAAAGTTCTCTCTCCACCATCCAAATATTGGGGCTAAGAAACACCCCCTAAGTTCAATAGGGTATAGGCCCAAAACTTGTAAAGTTTCACAATTCTGAAGCTTTCCAACCCAGTTCACAAAGAATTTTTGTGGTGGTTGCCTGGGGAGGCTCAGCTTCATGGCTCACGACCTTTTGTTAGACATAATATGGGCCAATTTTAATTTTTGGCTTCAGTGCTCCTCCACGATGGGCCAAGTTCAGCCTTATTGTTGTGCCCACTCACACCAGAGTTGGACATGGGAGTTTTTTTTATTTTTTATTTTTTATTTTTTATTATTATTATTTAAGAGGGACTTGGGAGATTTAAGTGATTTTTTGGTTCAAAAAAAATTTGGTGTCAAATTCCACCCCCCACCCCCCACCCTCCCAAAACAAAGAGAGTATACAAATTAGTTTAGAAGGGGAAATTGAAATGCATTTTTAAGAGATATCTCATATCCTTGTTTAATAGTTGTGTGGTAATGAATGGAATTATTAAGAGAGAGAATTCATCCCATTCAATGCATTATGTGCAAGGTTGTTAAAATCGGGATGCTACATAGGATTGTGGGAGATAGGTGAAATCATAGATTGTAGGATTAGATCATGAATTCTAAGATTTTACATATTTTCAAATTTAAAACAAAAAACACATTAATAATAACTTTGTATGTTGAATAATCACGTAAATTGTGATTTTATCCACACACAAAAAAAAAAAAAAAAAAAAAAAAAAAAAAAAAAACAAAGATTTGCATCATATAATGTAATTTACATGTCATACATCGCTACGTCTATACTAACAAAACAAATATATTTAAGTTTTGACCCAATGTATCTAAAAAATTCAATAAATGTTTAATTAGTAACCAAATACCAAAATATTTATCAACACATGCGAAAATATTTTCCAAGTTCCAAGTTTAAAATCCAAAATAAGTTACCATATAGAAACTAGCTAACTAAAATATGAAATCCAAAAGCAAAATGAATATTAAGGTAAAGTGAATATTTAATTATTCTCATTCTAGGGTTCTTATAACCACCGTCCTAATCATCATCATCTAGTTCATCATCTATGTAGACATTGTATATTTGTATATTAGAACTACAAAAGAAATCAAAGTACAACTTCACACTCAATTATTCAAGTTATACCACTCAGCAACAATTATAAAGGATGCTAAAAAAAATCAATAAATCAATATATAATACAAGCATACTAATAAAATTATATATAAGAAAAACATTTTAGTAATATTAGAACACAAATTAGTATATTGATCAAACAAATTTAACAACATTATAGTTTAAAAAGTAGCAAAGCCAATATAAATTCTTTATTTAGAAATGATGAAACATTCCATCTTTTTTATTACAAGTGAATTATAAACTAGAAACTAGAAAACATTTGTTTAGGTTAACATAATAATATTTAAAAATAAATAAAAAGTCATACATGTTGGAAAAATACATGTTTGTATCGCATACAAAATATACACAGCGGAAAATTAACGGATCTACTTCATTCGCAATTGATAACACTTACTATTCAAATTTCAGAATATAAGAACAAAAAAGTGTACCTTAGTGCAGTAAAATTCAAAAACAAATATTAGAAGAACTTGAGAACACTTTTAATCTTCACTTCAATTCCACTTGTGCCCAAGAAGTGTGGTTTCTTAATCAGTTTATATGTATGTGTTCAAGGGAGAATTAGAGAGTGTCCTACACTCACATACATGCCATTTCATTCTCTTACAAAATTCTGTATATTTCTCTCCTTATATATAACTGATTATCTAATTGGATTAGCCTTTTGAGCCATTCCAATTGAGTTTTAGAATGTGGTTTGGAGTGGAACCAAAAGGGACAAATAAGACACTAGCTCTAATAAGTTTTGGACTTTCTATCAACTCTTGACAAGTCTAAAATTACCATTAATTATATTTGATACCACTATATAAATATAATTGCACTCTAGGCCTTATTAATAAATTATATCCCAATACTTTATTATACATTCAACTCATTCATTAAAATATGCGTAGTAATACAAAGTCATAAATGTTAACTGTCACTTTGAAGATTACTATATCTTAATTTTTGAATACCCTGTTTAATCTTTTAAGTTATTCATCATATATTTATGAAATCTAATTTCATAAATATATACTTTAGTAACTTCTTACTAAAGTGGCTGGGTCTAACACTTTGAATAACCAAACCCATTAAATTTATCTCAAGGGAACATTTTATATCTCCGTTAAGAGATTATGAATTCCATGAGAATATATATTCTTACAACATTAAATGTGACTGCCCAATATACTGAGGTTTTGATCATGACTTTAGATCTCACTTTTGATATATCAAAGCAACCTAAACTTCATGATCATGTTCATTATTCTTTCAGTATTGAGAGTTCATGTAAATAGAAGTCATGAGATTTATTATTCACTTAACAATCATTAGTAGAATAATAAATCTCATAGCAATCTAGTTCAATATGTTTTAATTCTTAAAACATATCAGCTAGAAGTTTCCACTTTCATGATCAAGACAAATCATCTTAATTGATATGTTATTGTCTTCCTAAATGAAATGCTTAATTTCATCACTGAGTACGAACTAAAATTCTGAGTTTACAAAAAACTTGTGACTTATATCTTCTGTGACTATATCACATAAATCACATACTATACATCTCATGGACTATATGATAATGTTCAAAAATTCATGTTACCATTATTTTAGATAATAATAAAACAATTTTATTAATCACAACATTAAGTCATATATAATGTCATACATAGTATCATACAATAGGATTTAATGACACTAATCTTAACAATATCATCACAACATAGAAAAATAAAAACCCTTAAAGTTTCATTAAAAAAATAATAATAATAATAATAAAATTATCCCATATATAAAAAAAAAATAAATAAATAAAAAAAAAAAAAAAAAAAAAACCCAAAAACTTATGTTTTGGTAGGATCAGTAGGACACAATCCTACATACGATCCCACCCTTTTTATGATTCTAGTGCGATCCTAAACGTTTTGGTAAGGTTGGATCATAAAATCGTGCGATCCTACGATCCAGATTGCAATTTTGACAACCATGACCATGTGCATTTCTCCTAAAAGTTGAATGAACGATTCATTTCCGTCTTTAATTTAGGAAAATTACGTGATTTACTTTTTAAAGCACAAATAAAATAATAGCTATGATAACAAATGTTTTTTTTTTTCTTCTTTTGTAAACTCCTAAACACACTAAACGAAAAATATTCATTTCAATCATTTAAAGCAATAGCATTAGATGTGATAAATTAACATTTAGAACACCAAAACCAAAATTTAACCTTCATTAGATGTGCTAAAATTTTTAAATAATTTCTCTCTCCTCTTTATTAATTCTTTCTCTTTTCTCTCTCATTAATATCTCTTGCCTCTCTCCTCTCTCCTCTCTCCTCTCCCTCTTTATTTTTGGTTTTACTTTTAAAAATAAATAAATAAATAAATAAATAAAAGGTAGTGTGTTATTTTAGGCTATTTTAATGGGTGATGTGTTAATGTAAAAGATGAGATGTATGATGTTAAATTACACCATATGATGGTTTTTTTTTTTTTTTTTTTTTGAGAGAATTTTAACCTTTGGTGTCTATTCTTAATGATAATAATATTTTTTTATCATCAGACCAAGACATTAATCGGTTTTTGGTGTAGACGAGAATTGAACTACAAATCACTTATTTAACCATCAGAGACTTTTTGTAATGATAAAATAGGATTTTTTTTAAAGAGTTGATGCTAATGCTGTAGATCATCCATTCCATTTTATCAATTTGAAAATTTTCCCAATTTGGATTTAAATAATCCATTAGATAGTATCAGAGTATTCTGCCATACTCTTCTCATCGAAAGAATATTGGCTTTTTTGGATAAATTGAGCCATGAGAAAGGGTGATCGAAAAGGAGATGATCATACCCCTCAATCTCATCATGATAAAAATTGCATCCTGGATGGTAGATTATTCCGAACCTCATAGCAAGCAATAAAATCACAAGAAATTGAGGTCAACTAAACACTTTTTCACAAATTCATGGACCACTCAAAGATCTTCAGTTTGTGTCAAGAGCCATGTAAATCAACTAATTAATACATTTTAATATTTCCAATAGAGACATCTAGGATTCAAATCCCTCAATTTCAAAAAATACCTTCAGTTTTGAGAAGTTTGAAACAAGAAAATTGATCAATATTTATGGTCCATTTGATTGGCAATCCAAATTAAAGTATCCTCCGAGTCCATGATGCTAATTTTTTAGGTGCAAACTACTGAATGCTATAAAGGAATCACAATAACATGAGCAGTGGTACCAAATAAAATTAGATTGGACAGACCTGATTTAAGGCAGGAGACAATTGTTACTCATTAGAAACGATTATTTCGTTTAAAAAAAAAAAACCGCCGAAGGCGAAGAAGAAGAACATGATGTTTCTTTCCGGTTCCATATGGAAGAATTTTGGTGAAGTTTGTTTATGAAATGGTGCAAAAGATTTTTCAAAGGTTTTTCTCATCAACCATACCAATACCATTGAGGACAATATTTTCTATTCTTGTGAAAGACTATGAATTTTCCTTGTCTTTTCCACTGAACTTTCGTGTATAATCCTATTTTTTTTAGGAATCACAATCACCTGATTAAGACTCCTAGAAACTTTGACGCGGAAAGCAGAGTTTGGCCAGTGGTTCATTTGACAAAAGAGTAACAAAGTTTACCAAATATTAATTTTCCAAAAAGATGGTTATAAATTATAATTACCGTATACAAGGGACCTTTACTAGTGCTTGACAATTGGATTCTATGTTTGTCATCACTATCTAACTCTTCTATATACTTGGCAATGGCAATTCATTGGAGCTTTTCTAGATCAGTGACACACTGACAATTGAATTCACTTACTTTTGGAAAATATTGCTCAATCCCAGTCAGTTTCGCATTGCCATCACTGTGGACCTTGATATATAACTACGTTTGAATTTATTAAATAACCCAATAAATTAATAATTCATGACATCATGTGAGATCCCACGCTTAAATATTAGATACTTCATAGTTAATAAAACCGATAAAATATGATAGTGCATATGAACACCTCCAAATTCTCATATTCGATCACTCTAACAGGCTCATGTTTGCAGAGATTATTGCATTCTTTCCAAACCAATTAGTTTCCATGTTTTTTATTTTTTTATTTTTTGTTGTGGCTTCAGTATGAATTGTTAAGTCATGTTGTCTATCTTTTTTCTTTTTCGTTTTTTGTTGTAGTCATTGTTTTTCAGGAAAATTATATATATATAGAAAAAAAAAAAAGTGTGATTAGTATTTATTATCTTAACCTTGCCTAGCTGCTATCAAAGAATCATCTAGAACTGGATTAAGAATTGAGGGAAAAAAAATGACCGGAGATTATTATTCTAAGGGCATATTTGGTAGATTGTAATAAACAATGTAAGGTAATAGTTAAATATGTAGGATCCTACGTTTCTAAGCTAAGTCTATACTAACGAAACAAATATATTTAAGTTATCAAAACATATGGAAAATATTTTCCAAGTTCTAAGTTCCAAGTTTGAAATCCAAAATAAGTTAGCAAATGGAAACTAGCTAATTATAATATGAAATCCAAAAGCAAGATGAATATTAGGTGAAGTGAATATTTAATTATTCCTATTCTAAGGTTCTTATAACCACCGTTCTAAATTCTTAATCATCATCATCCATTTCATTATCTATGTAAACATTATATATTTGTATACTAAACCTGCAAAAGATATCAAGATATAATTCTTCACTCAACTATTTAATTTATACCACTCAGCAACAATTAAAGAGCATGCTAAAAAAAAAAAAAAAAACAATCAATCAATCAATATACAAATACAAGCATAGCTGATAAAATTACATATATAAAAATATTTTAATAATATTAGAACACAAATTAGTATATTGATCAAACAAATTTAACGACATTATAGCTTAAAAGGCAGCAAAGCCAATATCAAATTCTTCATTTAGAAATGATGAAACAATCCTTCATTTTGATTACAAGTGAACTAGAAACTAAAAAAAATTTGCTTAGGTTAACATAATTTTAAAAAAATAATTAAAAAAAAAAAAAAGTCATACCATCACAACATGAAAAAATAAAAACCTCAAAGTTTCATCAAAACCAAAAAAATTATCCCATAAAAAAAATAAAAAAAAAAATTTTGTTTTTGGTAGGATCGGTAAGATCCTACATGATCTTACGATCCTATATGATCCTACACAATCCTACATACAATCCTACTATTTTTACGATTCTAGTGCGATCCTAAACGTTTTGGTGAGGTAGGATCATAAAATCATGCGATCTTACAATCCAAATCGCGATTTTGACAACCATGTTATTCCTATGGTTTAATCATTCTTTAGTATAATAATGTTTTTATTACAAAGAATAATCATTTTTTATGAATAGTTATTCTTCAAAATGAGAAATAATTATTCCTCTTTAATATGTTGTAATAATTATTCTTTAGTAGGAGCAATAATTTCTAAAATTAATGTATTTCCAAATAAAAAAATTTTCCATATATATGTAACAATTATAAAAATAAAAATCATAAAAAATAACTCATCTCTCTCTCAAATTTATGAAATATTAATTTTAAAGAAATATAATTGTATGAGTAAGATATTTCCTAAAATAAATCTTAAGTTTTATTCTAATGTTATAACTTACAACCAAACTTATGAATATGCTTAATTATTTCATTACATCACATTTTATTCCTAATAATAAAGATTACAATTTTTATTATAATCCTCATTCAGTGTACCAAACATGCCCTAAGGCTTCGTTTGGAAGTTCATAAGGAATTTGAAAGGTATAATCATAAAGGAATGGAAATGAATGGAATAGAATGCAGTGCATTTAAGTAAGAGAAATGAATGAATAGAATATAAATAACCTTGTTTAGGAGTACTGTGAATAGAATAATTTAATGACAATATTTTAAAATTAAAGCTTGAATATATAGGGGTATTTTTAGGGTTTTAGTAAAAAAATTCAATAAATCTGATTCAATTTCCTCCAATTCCTCTCAATTTTTGGAGGAATGAAAATTTGAGGTTTTAAGAGAATAAAGAAGAACGAGTGTTCTCTCCTATTTAAATAAATTTTCCATTTCCTTAATTAAAAATCCCAAATAATGGAAGAAAATAATATTCTAAAAATTACTCTTTTTATTCTTTTCTATTCCATCATCTCCTTCCAAATGAAGGCTAAGTTGGAGGGGCCACAAACACTAATTATAAATTTCATAATCATCAAATTAATTTTTAGATGAGGATATGAAAGGCCATTTTCTTGCCAAGTAACATTGACATTATGTTCTAGAATCTACATCTATTCCAACCAAATGAATAATCCCAAAATCATCCATAAAAAATTGTCACTAAGTTGGAGATATAGTAAGTTATTGTGTTAATAAAGTGCTTAGGCATCCTAGATGAGAGAAGAAGAAAGAGGGTTAAATACTGAAAAAAAAATTATAAGTATTACTCAATAAGTGAACTCTGTAGTCTGCACTGACTAAAAAAAAAAAAGTGAACTCTGTAATTGGCTCTTTTATTTCTTTTCATCTTTGTTTTCTCCTTTTTCTTCCTCTTTCTCCTCCTCTTTATCAGGACCAACAGATACTACTTCTGTTTTTCCTATCTTCTTCAGTTTTTTAGCTATTGCAATTGCGTCCATCTCCCCTGTAATGGTCAGCAACTGCTCATTTAGATTAGCTTCTATCGAATTTACTCCTGTGGACCATGAAACCCAGTTGCAAATATGTTAGTAAATTAGAACAATGATGCTGATATTAGAGTTTCACAATGTAAAGATCAACATTAATACAACCTTCATTAAGCAAATGCTATAAGAAATCCCTATACCAAGAACTAGATTAAATTTTACAATTTATTCTCTAAATGGTTCAACTCTACCATCATTTCTTAAGGTTGAACTCTACCCAACTAGCTATTTCTATTATTAATATGGATGAGGTGATAAATTTGAACAATATTCATATATTTAGTTTTTGTTTGGTTATGAGTTCCAGTTAACTCAACTGATAAAATTTGACGTTATAAAGTTTGTAAAATAATTTGTATTTTTAGCATTTGCTCACACTCATATGATTGAATAAACTGAAGTAAATATGTACTACAAATATCATTAAGGGACTTGAAGCAAATAAATGCTACAAGAAGAGGTTTTGACTACCATAAACATCAGCTACAGCCTGCATGGCTTTCTTCTTTGTCTTCTCATCATTCATAGTCATGATTTTGAAAACTATCTTCTACAAAGTTTAAATGCAATTGAACAACATATCAGAACTGCAGTAACAGCAAATCAAACATAACAGCAAAATTTGGAAGAAGATCAAAGACTTGATTGACATTACCTGAGCCATTAGAAGAAGTCGTTAATAAGAAATTCAAAAAGGAACACGAGACTTAATTTGTAACACTTGCATTGCAGGTCATGACGAGTGGTAAGGGTCCATATTTATATAGCAGTCGTAGTGGCTTATGTAATTAACGCTGTATTGGCCACTACTTCAAATTGGTGTCTTTTTCTTGTTTCCATTGATTAGATTCTGCCCTCAATTCATGATGGAGGAAAAAGATCCCACTTAGTTGATAACCTTTTCCTCCTCTGTATCCAAAAAAATTGCTTGATTATAATACACATCTAGTCATTTTCTTTTTTCTTTTTTTGAGAAAGATCTGGTCATTTTCTTAGGCATAATTTTATATAAGTCATGTGATTGTGCCCTTAAAGCAAATGTTAATAAACTATATTAAAAAAGTTTCAACACTATTTTTATGAGAAATATTAAAAGCTATCAACAAAGTTAATTGCTTTGTCATTGTCCCATAAAATATTTCTTAAAATAGTTCATAAACCAATACATTTAGAACAGGGACAGAGCTAGAACTTGGAGTTAGGGGGGCGGTTTTACTATTGGTTGTGTGCAGTGATTTCAACCTCTAAGTCTGCTACTTAGTTGCTGGGATTTTTATTTTTATTTTTTATTTTTTTGTAGGTAAGAACAAAATTATTTTTGTTTAGAATTTTTTAAAGGGCATAGTTATTTATTTTGGATAAAATTAGTTAATTGAGCTTTATTTTGTTTTTAGTTTCACTAGTAATTTTTGTTGTTGAGCTTTTTTTTTTTTTTTTTTTTTTTTGAGCTTGTATATTTTGTTTTAGATTTTAGATCTATAAATTTTTTTATGGTCACTAAAATGAGGAAAATGCTAAAACTGCAATTTTTTTATAAATTACGTATGTAATAAGCGGTTACTGGTAAGTAAAAAAATGATGTGAGTGGTGTGCCCATATGCAAACCAATAAGAAATTTCTACCAAAAAGGTTTGTAAAAATGTTGTAAAAAGTTTGTGAGTATAGCATTGCTCTTAAATCAATGATATTGTTAAAGGGAAATAAAATGTAATTTTATAGAACAACTGCTTTAGAATATTCATTAACATTTCCTTGATTTTATATACTTCTTTAATCTAATGTTGTAATGCATCTTCAAGCCTGGCTAAACAACTATAAACAATAGGAAATGTTAAAGGATGCTTAAAGCCATTAATTTAAAAATTATTTTCAAAAACATTTTATGAAAAAATAATAAAGTAATTAATTTTTTTAACAGTTTTTTATATTTCCAATAAAAGTAGTGTCAAAACTTTCCTAATATAATTTATTAACAATTGTCTTAAGAGTATCCGTTAACATAACCCATAAACAATATAAGAAGTTATTACATATATCATTTCCAATGAATTAGGACCTATTTGGTACCTTTGTTTAAATAATAGTTTTTGTTATTTAAACACCACAAAACATATTTCTGCAACACTTTTTCACCAAAACGTATTTTTATAACACTACAACGTTACAAAAAATCTCTTACCAAACGAGCCCTAATTATCTGTTCCAAAAGTTTTTGACAATCTTAATTTTTGTATTATTTTTCTATGTGCCAAGTGGCGACAGTTTAGAGGCTAGAATAGACCTTGGAAGATTTACCTTCTTAGGGATTCAATCCCCTAGCAGGAGGAGTAGGAGCAACAACACTATCGATTAGAGTTTCGGTATCTCATGGGAGCTCTATAGAGTCATGAGTCATGACCCAGCAATGCAAGCTGATTTGGTAGCATATCATGTTAGACCAAGAAAAAAAAATGGAAGAAATAATGAAGAAATATATGTCAAGGGGTGTGTGTGAGTAAGGCTGGATTAAATTTTGGATAATTTTCCACTTTAAACAGACATCTTGGGGTTGAGATTTGAGAAATCCATGACCCGATTCACGATAGCTTTTAAGAGTAACCAAATCCAACTTATAGGAATCACTGAATCAGTGTTGGTTTCGATTGGGCCAACAAATTTGGGATATTTTGTCAATACTAATAAATTAAAAAAATCTGATTTTCATTCATTTATTAAATCCATTATTCAATAAATAATTGCACTTTACACAACTAGAATAATATTCTATTCAGATTCAAAAAAAAAAAAAAGCATAATATTCTATCATTATAAAAAAAATAAATCTCAAAATACTAAAATAAATCAAATTAACAAATCAGTCTCAAAATAAATAAATAAATATCTATCAAACTAACAAGTTTAAAATACTTATATTTTTAAATTATTAATATTTTAGTAGGGTTGGGTTTCTTGGGTTGAAAATTTTGTCAATCTAAACCCATCACAACCTAAGGTTCAAAAACAATTTAAATCCAATACAGCCTATAAATCCACAAAAGCCAAATGGAGGCATTGGGTTGGGTTGGGTTTCTTGGAATGAAGTCCTAGATATTGATTATTGTTTAAAAAAAAAACCAATGACAGATTCCTATTTCACATTGCTGATGCATATGGCCAATTTTTGGGTTCACAGGTGTAACACCGCATAATTTCATAGAAGTCTTATTGTCATATTTGACCAAATAAAAGAGAAAACACGTCTTATTATCACGTGCTATCTTTTTTTTCTTTTTTCTTTTTTTATGTCATATTTGGAACAAAATAGAGGGTAAGAGGAAGAACATTAAAGTAAAAAAGGGATGGGGAATGAACATTAAAAATAAATAGGATGACAATAAAGTAAAGGGGATTGGGAATGAACATTAAAATAAATGGGATGACAATAAAATAGAGGAGAATGGGGAAGAACATTCAAATAAATGAGTAACAATATAACAAGGCAAATAGATGTACAAAATGTAAAGAGTTCCTAAATGCTTAGAAGAGATGAGACTTTTTCCCCCTTAAGGGTACTTCTCATATTAGGTCTAGGTTAAGGTTCAATACCCATCTAGGAACTTTACAACAATAGCACAATCATCCACAAATAATATAAGCATAAAGGAGTAAAGAGATAGATATATACAACCACATATATAGAACGCTAGGAATTTAAAGCAATAAATTAAAGAGACAATAAGTAAAGAAAATGAATTTCATATATAAAATAAATGATGTTTACAAAGGAAGAAGTAGAGAAGGAGGATGGGTGTAGCTATAGGGAAGTAGAGGCTATGCTATAGTGTTACAGGACACCATCACACGGCCTCCTACTTGTACTCTAAATTTTTGGCTATCTTGTATTTTTCTCAGTTTCTGGTCCAACTTTCGTACTTCTGTTTGGAGGCCTTTCCGAGCTCTGATTTCTTCAAACTTTATGTCCCTAGAAAGCTCTGGATGTCTAGTTTCCATAGGTTCTAATCTTACAAAATTTGGAGTTACGGTTGTCAAGATATAGTATCTGGAAGGGAGGTGACACAGTGTAGGAAATTTTGTGATGTTATTTCTTAAAAAATGCATCCCTTCCAATCTGTGGTAGATATCATCGAGATCTTTTTGTGAGAGGTGTTTAAGAACTCATACTTCAAGCTGGCTCAGATGGATTGCTCCAATTCTTGCCCTATTAGTATATTTTTTTGTGTGAAGTTGGTCCAAAAACAACATGTTTGACCTAAAAAATAAAAAGGTGAAGTATTTAATTAGGGTTTTGGAGTTTTATTGATATCTCATCCATTTTACCTCTGATTTTGGCCCGTGAACTATCATTTCTAAGGGAAAAATATGTCCTAAGAGATGGTCCAAAATTCGACCCGATCAAATGGTCTAATCAAAAAGTAAACCTTTTTACCATAACCGGTTAGGTTTTTTGGTCTTAATTCCTATCATATGGGTTTTAAATGTTGCAACCCTTTGATCCACCACCCAATCATATTGCATTTATTTATTACCCTTTTTTGGCTATGAAACTTGTAATTTTCACCTTTATTTGAATATTTCAAATTTTGATATTTGTTTTGACTCATGAATCAAGATCGGACAAAATACGATATCAACAATAACATAAAAGAGACATTTAGAATCCCAAATAATGCAAATTCAAAATTAAACAAACAATTGCAAAATGGAGAGAGAGAGAGAGAGAGATTAAACAACAATAAAACTCTTATTTATTTAAAAATAAACTCACAAACATAAACTGCTATGTAGTTAAACACATGTAGGGTAAGATAATAACATTCAAACTTTAATACTAACTAGAACATTGACTCACAAAATTATAATACTTAACTAGACATAAATTACAATGAGAATACTTTTACTTTCACTACAACAAAAAATGTTTTTTACAACGAAAAAAATCATTGCAATAACATTAGGGTCATTGCAATAGTTTATGTAAAGTGTTGCAATAAAATTTAAGGTAATAAGTTTGTGCTACAAAAAAAAATTTTGCAATAAACTTTAAATATTTTAATGACAACTTTGATGTAATAATATATTTGCTATTGCAATAAATAATTTACTGCTTGGAATATCTTATAGCAATAGCCTATTATTTCACGAATTTTATTGCAATAGATTGCAAGTTATTGACAAAAATAATTTGCGTCAAGTTATTGCAACGATATCTTCATTGTAATAGAACATTGTTTCATATTTTTCATTAAAATAGATTGTAAAATAATTGGTACTAGATTATTGTAATAATATATTCGTTGTAGCTTCACGTTTGTCATTGCAATATACTGTAAAATAATTGAAATTTAGTTATTACAATGATATATTTGTTACAATAAGCTGTCACTTTGAAATATCTATTGTAATAGATTGCAAAATAATTGGTATCAAATTATTACAACGATTTCTTCAATTTAAGCTATAGCAAAAAAAAAATTCTTCATGCAATTTAGTATCAAAGCCTCTATTGCAACTAAAAATTATAAGTTATTTCAACTAAGTATTATTGATGTAATAATTTATCACTTTTAAGTTACTATTGCAACAATATTTGTAAATATGATATTATGTCTAATACTACTATACTAATTTTGTTGTATTAACGTTTGATATAATAGACTTATTTTGGTGTAGTGTTTCAAGGTGGGTTATAAATGAACATGAGAACATTTTTACTTTTGGGGTGGGTTATGAGCTTGTGCATTGTGATTTTCCAAATCAGCCTTGGCGGGGAAGCGGTTGGAACATTTCTTGCACTTGAAATTGAATTTGTTATGGGTTGACTTATTGTGGTCGGTGAAGCCATTGGACAAAGTGAAATTCCTTTTGCAATGCACATTGTAGTGAGATTTAATATTATTTTGAATCTTTTGATAGGATAGGAGTTTTTGTTTTTCCTTTTGGAAGGGGAAGGGGACAAGTGGGATTTGGGAATTTGAGTGTGTGATAGGGAAATAATTCCACCACATTTCTTCTTGTTTACTTGGGGAAGAATTGTTGATCTAATTTGGTTAGTTCCTTTATTGTATATATATATATTTTTTTTTAAACGGTATTGATCAAATGTATTTGGATAATAATAATAATTGTAAGGACACGTTTTTTGACACCCAAGCCCAAAGTGTAGAGGGATGTCAGTCCAACGAGCCCAATACAATAAATTTGTAGAGAGTAGGTTAAAGAACTAGACCCTAATGAAGTTGACAATAGTTAGTATGGACTTAGAAAATGATCAAGCAAGTACAAAGAATATAGAACTAAATGAAATCGTTGTTCAAGGAGGTCAGTTATCATATAAATCAATTAAACATGTTGTAAGTGTAATTTTGATTGCTACAGTGTTCTTTCTCTATTTTTCCGATCCCTTTTTCATGGAGGGTCTCTTACATTATATAGCCCCTTTTTGGGCCATCTTGACACTACACTTGTTGATCATTTAAGCCCTTACTTGAGTACCTGTCCCATCGGACACCCTCTCTAGCTTTCTGTGAGTTATGGTAGCCAAGGCAACACTGTTCAGGGGTCTCCTCAACATAAATGTGGCTAGAAAAGTAGCTGCAGTGCATTCAATGAGGTGGTAGCAGTTTTCCCTTAGATATTTCTATGTTCCTATCATCCTTATACTTTTATGATACACGTCCTTATCACTGGAGCTTCCTAGAACGTCACCATGATAGTTGGAGTACATGTTTGAGTTGTAATCATCATGTCCGAGGAGATATTCCTCCTCAGACTACCTTCCCATTTTGTATTCTGCTCATTAGGTCCTGAGTCTGAACTACTCATTTCCATTCATTCGTCCTCTGACTACTCATGCTCTCGGCTAAGCTCAAGACCCAATATATGAGTTGGGCCCTTATCCCTACAATAGCCCCTCAAAAATCTGGTTTTTCCCTCCCATCCGAGGAGAAAGCTGGGGTTTTGAATTTTTAAAAGCTAATTTTACATAATCCTTTAACCAGAGATTATTTGCTCAACCACAAGTTATGCCCTCATTAGTATGCTGCCAACATGTTTAGAGCCTTAGGGTGTGTAGATGCTCTAAATGACCAGATGAATCTTGGGCTTACATGGCATGACGTCGCTTACATGTACGAGTGTCATTCCCTCACCGGGGGATATTACCTCAAATCTCGGTCTAAGGAGGTGAGATTGATATCCTGCCTTCCCAAGTCTAATAAGGGCTTGAAGGACGATTATTTGGTCGTCTTTGAGGAGTGGCACGACGGTCTTAACTGCCCAGTTAGGGCAGGAACACCAGGTGGGGTACCTTAGGATTAGGTCCCCTAGCAGGGACCTTAGTTTTCTAAGCTTTTCTTTCATTCACTCTATGTCATTTGTCTCCTCGGATATTAGTTGTCAATGATTTGACCACAATTTCCCTCTCAGATGTTTTTGTAGATAAAAATCACGTCGCTTCAAAACTTATTCTTATCAACGTTCTAGGACTCAATTACTTGCTGAAGTCAGAAATATTCGTAAGTAAAGACGGACAACTACGGGCTTCTTGCTTGATCTTAGATTACAAACCCATATCGCGCATATTTCAGGATGCAGGTCAAGCACTGAGAGTAGGTAACCCTAAGCTTGCCCAAGTAGACATCTCCAAGCTCGGGTTTTTAGCTCGGAAGGACATTCCCCCCGTTGCACTACCCGCTCAACATATTCCTCAAGAAGTAGCTGTTCCGAAAGAGGAAGCAGCTTCCACACATTTGTCCCTCAAGTCTAACATTGATCAATTCCACCTTGACGAGGAAGGTGAAACTTCTGATAGGCCTGTTGAAGTCTCAGACTCTGAAGCCAGACTTGATAGATCCTCTGCGGCTGACTTTCCAAGACTGGTAGTTGCTCGGATTGATACCAGTGAAGAAGAAGAAGAAGACATGGCCCTCAACCAAAGGAGAAGTCTGAAAGATCTTATGGTCGAGAGGAACAAGGGGTTGTCTTCAAAGGAAGCCCCCAAATCTCAAGTTCCTCCCACTCTCCCTCCTCCTCCCCTTTTGCCTCCCACTAACCTTGGATTGAATGCCATGAAAGATTTAAAGAAGAAAAGGCCGGTGCAAGACCTTAAGGAGGGAGAGGTGGCCCCTCAAAAAGGCACGAAGTAGTAGAAGAACACTAAGGATCCTAAGGATAAGAGGTCCTCCTCTATGGATAGCCGAGAGGAGCAAACTCTAGCCGAGGTGGTACAACCTCAATACCATACTTGGTCTCCTCGGTTAGAGGTGGATGGGGCTTCTATCCCCTGGATTGCCTCTATCCGGGATTACCAAAGAGGTCATTCTACAAATGTGGCTAAGGCCTTGAAGCAGCCACTCCTTCTACCAAAAGACATGGATGCTACAAGGAAGCTGAAGCAACATAAGCTTTCCATGTCCCTAAAAAGGGACCTTGCTATGGTAAGTTCACAGTCTTACAATTTTATTTATTTAAGTGCTAATAGGTTTTCTCTTCTGCTCACGTGAGATTGCAATATTGTTTTTATACAGATCACTTAGGAGGTCTATGTGGCCTAGGAATAGGTCAATAAGGCTCGTAATGATGCTAAGTTCGAGGTCCACCTCCGCCTCGAGACAGAAAAAGTCTTAGGGGCCGTGAAGGAGGAGAATAAAGACCTGCTCTCCAAATTAACCGCCAAGGAAAGAGAGAGAAAGTCTACTTAGGTAGGATTGAAAACTGTTGAGGCATAAGCTAAAGACCAGCACAAGTTGCTTTATCAAACGGAGATAAAGCTGGCTACTTCAAAGCAGCTTACGCTGGATCTAAACGCAGAGCTACAGCAAGTTACGGAGGCAGCTCAACTGGCTAGGGAGGCTGCCGAGGCTGAAAAGCAAGCATCTGACATCCTCGGCATGGAGGAGATGCAAGCCAGACTCACTGAGGAGTCAGCTGAGGTTTGTAGGGATTACTACAACGTGACGTGGGATGATGCCCTCAACGTTGCAGGAGTCCCTGTAGATTCAGCGCTGAGGCAACCTGGGAGCATCTACTATCACCCAGATATCCGTGAAATACCAGGTGCCATCCTTCCTCCAGGGGCCATCCCTTCTCCTTCTAATCTTGTTCTAAAGGCTTCAAAGCAGTCCTTGGTTGCCCAAACTGCTCTCCCACCCCCTGAGGCTTTGAAAGGATCCAGCGAAATTGAGGATTAAGGCCAAGCGATCGAGGGGGCCAAGGACAAGGGTAAGGGTAAGGGAACTAAGCCCCCCTTAAAAGCCAAGGACGCTGCCAAGGCCAAAGAAGCTAAGGCTAAAGCAAAGAAAACAAAGGCCAAGACCAAAGAAGCCGATCCAAAGGCCAAGGACACTCCTACCACCCAGCAGAGCCAGAAAGAAGCTCCCCCTCTTCCAAATGCCACTTAACAACTAGGATTTTCTTGTAGTTCCCTTTGTAGTTTTTTTTTTTTTTGGTAATGACAACCTGTCAGTATACATAATGTATTTCTTTTCTTGTTTAATGAAAACGTTTTTCCCTTTATCTTTTGTTCTTTTGCTTTGTGCATTTTGAAGTTTATCACTATCCCACATAGTATTGAACTGTTGTTACTGTGCCTTCAATAAAAGCCAATAATAATATACTGCTAATAATCTGAATAATTTGATTAAGTGCCAGGAATAAAGTGGTATATCATATTTTTGTACTGTGAATTGAACCTTCTGTAATGAAGGTTGAATTTAACAAATTTATACTTTGTAAAGAATAAAAAAGGAAAAAAAAAATATTTTTCTCTCTGCCCAACACTTAGATAAAAAATTAAGGATATTAACTTACTCGGAACTGTCATTGAGTGTTAATTTTACCAAGGTATGTAGTCCAAGGAGCCTAACATAACATAGGTTCTGTTTAACGCTTAGAAAAGAATGAACAAATGTCATTGAGTGTTAATTTTACCAAAGTATGTGATTCGAGGAGCCTGACATAACTTAGGTTCTGTTTAACACTTAGAAAAGAATGAACAAATGTCATTGAATGTTAATTTCCCCCAAGTATATGGTCCGAGGAACCTGACATAACTTAGGTTCCATTTAAACACTTATATGGATGTCATTGGGTGTTAATTTCCCTAAAGTAGATGGTCCGAGGACTTAGGCATGACTAAGGTTCTGTTTAAACACTTATATGGTTGTCATTGAGTGTTAATTTCCCCAAAGCATCTGGTCGAGGACCTAGGCATGACTAAGGTTCTATTTAAACACTTATAAAGAACAAATAATGGGAAGTACAATGCCTTTACACAACAAATGAACATATTGACAAAGGAAACTTTCATTAATAATAATACTTTTCCAGATTGTTTACATTTCAAGGACATGGTATTACATGCTCATCTAAGTCTTCTAAAAAATATGCTCCTATGCCAACCACCGAAGTGATGCAATATGGTCCTTCCTAATTAGGTCCTATCTTTCCCCACTCTAGGTTCTTTGTAGTGCCTAGAACCTTTCTCGATACTAAGTCACCAGACACTAATGGCTTTAGCTTTACCTTGGCATCATAACCTTACTTGAGTTTGTGTTGGTAGTATGCCAATTGAGTTGGTCCTCAGCGTTGGAAGCCAGTTTCTAAAGGAATGACAATCTCTGCTCCATAAGTCATTGAAAATGGGGTCTCCCCTGTTGACCTCCGAGGTGTTGTTCGATATGTCCATAGGACATATGGCAGTTCTTCCACTTATTTTTCTTTCGCATTATCAAATCTCTTCTTAAGTCCGTTTACTATGACTTTGCTAACAGCCTCGACTTGTCCATTCCCCTAGGGGTAAGCTGGGGTAGAATACTTATTCGTAATTCCCAAATCACAGCAGTATCTTCTTAAAGATTTACTATCAAACTGAAAATCATTGTCCGAGATGAGGGTACGAGGGACCCCAAACCGGGTGACAATGTTTTTCCAAACAAACTTTTTGGTGTCCACATCTTTAATATTTGCCAATGGCTCAGCTTCAACCCATTTGATGAAATAGTCCGTGCCGACCAACAAATATCTCTTGTTCCCTACTGCTTTGGGGAAAGGGCCAACAATATCTAAGCCCCACTGAACAAATGGCCAGGGACTAGATAGAGTATCAAGGACTCCTACTGGTTGGTATATGTTTGGTGCGATTCTTTGGCATTGATCGCAATTCTTCACATATTCTTATGCTTCTTTTTGCATATTTGGCCACCAATAGCCCTGAATGATGGCTCTATGAGACAAATATCTGCCTCCCGTATGGCTTCCATAAATCCTTTCATGTAATTCCTCAAGGAGTAGCTCTGATGCCTCAAGGTGAATGTAAAGTAGATAAGGCTTGGAAAAAGAGCGCTTATACAATTTTTGGTCCTCGAACAGCTAGAACCGAGGTGCCTTTCTCCCTACTTTGTCTGCTTCTGATTTATCCTCTAGCAAGACATCCTCTCTTAAGAATAGTAGGCCCTACTCTGACATGGTGAACACAGACCACCTCTCCCTTTACCTCTGTGGGTTGGCACATGTCTTCTATAAGGATAACCCAAGGCAAGCTTTGCGCCGAAGAGGTTGCAAGTGTGGCTAAGGAATCAACATGTGTGTTTCCACTTCTAAGGACATGTAGTAGGTTGAATGATTCAAATCTTGATTGCAAATGCCTAACTCGACTTAAGTATCCTTGCATTCTCTCATCTCTTGCTTCTAGCTTGCCCTTCACTTGACCAACAACCATTCTTAAGTCCGAGAACATTTTTACTATTTTTCCCCCCATTCTTTGAACCATGGACATTCCCTCCAACAAAACCTCATATTCAGCCTTGTTGTTTGTGGCCAAGAAGCTTAATCTTAACGATTTCTCAATGGTGAGCTTCTCAGGTGAGACCACAACTAGCCCCACTCCGGATCCCCTTTGATTCGCTGCTCCATCAACATACACCTTCTAGTATAATTGTTCTTATGGGGGTAATCGAGCCAACTGATTTTCCATCCATGTGTTGTGCTTCTATCTCACTCTCATATAGGGCTTCAGCGAACTCGGCCACCAAATCTGCAAGGACCTTGCCCTTAACAGAGGTACGAGACATGTACTTGATGTCAAAAGCCCCTAGGATCGTCCCCCACTTGGCAACTCTTCCTATATAATCAACACTTGGGATCAAAACTCTGAGGGGGAGCTGAGTTAGGACAATAACAATATGCGCTTGGAAGTAATGAGGGAGTTTGCTTGTAGCATGTACCAACACCAGAATGGACTTCTCCAGGGGTAGATAACGGATCTTGGCCTCATGTAGTGATCTGTTTATGTAATAGACTGGCCTTTGTATACCGCTATCTACTCGTATCAAAACTACGCTCACAGTATGAGGGGCCACAACAATATAAGCAAATAGAACTCTATCCATCTCAGGACTGGACATAATAGGTGGATGAGAGAGGTATTCCTTAAGTTGTTGGAAGGCCAAAGCACACTCTTCGGTCCACTCAAATCTCTTCTATTTATTCATCAACAAGAAGAAGGTTCTGCATTTGTCGGCTAACTGAGAGATAAACCGATTCAAGGCAACAATTATTCCGGTTAGCTTCTGAACTTCTTTGGGATTCTGAGGGGGTTGTAGACTGTTAATCGCCTTAATCTGGTCGGGATTTACCTCGATTCCCCGGTGAGTCACCATATAGCCTAGAAACTTGCCTGATCCCACACCAAAAGAGCATTTGGAAGCGTTAAGGCGTAGCTTGTGTTTCCTCAGAATTTCAAAGATGTTTCTAAGGTCTCCCACATGCTCGAACATCACCTTACCCTTCACCACCATGTCGTCTATGTAGATTTCAATGCTCTTGTCCAACTGTGGTTCAAACATTCTCGTCATCATCCTTTGATAGGTAGACCCTACGTTTTTCAACCCAAAGGGCATAACTTTGTAGTGGTAGTTTCCAATGGGAGTGACAAAAGTTGTCTTTTCTTGATCGGCTAGGGCTAGTGGTATCCTTGGAAGGCATCTAGGAAGCTCATCCGAGGATGGCCTACTATTGCATCTACCAATTAGTCTATCCAAGACACGGGGAAAAGATCTTTTGGACAGGCTTTGTTCAAGTCTATGAAATCTACACACACTCACCACTTCCCATTTTTCTTTTTTACTACCACGGTGTTAGCCAGCCACTCAGGGTAGAACACTTCCTTAATAGCCCTTGCTTGCTTAAGCTTCCTCACCTCGTCTCTAACAGCATTAGAATGATCTTTGGATGAGCGTCAAGGTGGTTGCTTTCTGAGGGTGATAGATGGATTAACATTCAAATGATAGCGGATGAAGGTCGGATCCACCCTTAGGGCTTCATAAGCGTTCCATGCAAACACATCAACATTTTTCCTAAGGAACTTTATCAGCTTTTCTCTCTCTTGGGAGGCAGTCAAGCCCTGACCTAAAAGAACTTCTCCGGATCATCACCAATAATCACCCTTTCAAGATCTTCGCACATTGCTTCCTCGGTTGATCCGTTGTATGGTAACATCAGAGTTTTTGATTGCTATAAGCCCCTTTCAACAAAGGCCAAGGACTCAACTTTGGCCCGATGTGAGATGGTGGCCACCAGGCATTACCTAGCCATGGACTGATTCCCAACAATCTCTTTGACCTGTCCCTCCAACGGATATTTCACCTTCTAGTGTAGAGTAGAAGAGACAGCTATCAAGACATAAAGCCAGGGTCTGGCCACAATAGCTGTGTAAGGTGAATAAGTGTCAACCACGATGAAATCTATCTCCACCACTTCTGAACCAGTCTGTATGGGTAGTCTAATTTGACCTCTCAGAATGACGGTCTTCTCCTCGAAACTTACCAGAGGGGAATCGTAGGTTGTTAAGCCCTCAGGTCTTAGATTTAGCCCCTTATACAGGTTAAGGTACATAATTTCAACACCACTACCCTAGTCCATTAGCACTCTCTTCACATCATACCCCCCAATTCTGAGTGTGACCACCAAAGCATCATCATTAGGCTAGATGGTTTAGACCTTATCCTCGTCCGAGAAGCTCAGAACCGGTTGGGTTCTATTCTAGCTCTCTTTGGCTCCAAATTAGAGTCCTTGACTGATAGTTACACCACAAACATCACTCTGGAGGGACAAGAGTCGGTTCTTCCCGGAGCAGCGAAGATGCCATTTATCGTTCCCAATAGAGGTCTTGAGGAATCATCTCTTCGGGGTTATAAATATATCTGGCCCCTTTAGCCACTGGAGTGATGTAACTGCTGCTTAAGTTTTCCCTCTCAGACCAACTAGTCCAAATAATCCCATAAGTTCCTGCAGTCTTTGGTGGTGTGTCCCTAGTCCTAGTGGTAATGGTAATAAAGGCTCTGATTGCACCTTATGGGATTTTCTGCCACCTTATTTGGCCATTTGAAGAACGGCTCATTCTTAATCTTTTCCAATACATGCCGCACTGGCTCTCAGAACACAGCATTAACTGACTGAGTATTGGCATACCCTGACTGCCCAACAAAGTCTCTTCTTGGTCGGTCCGACCTGAAATCCCTCCTTTTTAAAAAGATAATCTTAGCCTTACCTTTCCCTTACTGTTGGTCTTCCTCAACCCTCTTATACTTATCAATTCAATCCATGAGTTGACGTACACTAGTGACTGAGTATTGGCATACCCTGACTGCCCAACAAAGTCTCTTCTTGGTCGGTCCGACCTGAAATCCCTCCTTTTTAAAAAGATAATCTTAGCCTTACCTTTCCCTTACTGTTGGTCTTCCTCAACCCTCTTATACTTATCAATTCAATCCATGAGTTGACGTACACTAGTGACAGGTTTACCAGTCAGGGATTTCCTTAAACCGTGCTTGGCTGGGAGGCCGACCTTAAAAGTATTGATAGCCACATCATCGAATTCATTGTCTATCTCGTTGTAATCTCCAAGTACCTGTCTAAGTATGTTTTTAAGGTTTCCCCCTCTCATATGGATAAGGATAGTAGTGAGTTCAGAGGTCGAGGAACCCTACTACACGTAATAAAACGGAAGCCAAATGCTCAGGTGAGCTCCTTGAAGGAGTTTATGGAATTTGACTTTAGGCCATCAAACCATCTCATAGCCACAGGTCCCAAGCTAGATGGGAAAACCTTGCACATCAAAGCCTCATCCTTAGAATGGACGGTCATCCTGATTAAACTGGCTCACATGTTCTATAAGGTCCATTCGACCATTGTAAATGGTGAACGTAGGTCGATGGAATCGCTGAGGAAGTTTCACCCCCTCTATCTTATGTGTGAAAGGTGATTTGGAGATTTGATTCAACACCTTGCTCATGGTGTCATTTCCCAAGCCTTTACAAGGCGAGCTCTTGTATCTACGTTTATAATGGTGCTCTTTATTATAGGAGAAAGTCTCGCTTTGTGGAGTTCTCGACCTTCGCCTATACTTATCATCCTCTTCATCATTAGAGGACATATCAAAACTGGAAGGAGTTTGTTTCCACTGTGTACAGCGTAGCTTCTTTTTTAAGTTATCAATCTTCAGCTGCATGGCTTTGTTGTTGTTTTGCCTTTGAGATATGTGACTTCCCACTTGAGAGTGGCTTCTACTTGTATGGGTAGTATGCATGCTACCCTCTCGATATCTATCACGATCTCTTTCCCGCTCAAGAATAAGAATGATCTTTAGATGAGCGTCAAGGTGGTTGCTCTCTGAGGGTGATAGATGGATTAACATTCAAATGATAGCAGATGAAGGTCGGATCCACCCTTAGGGCTTCATAAGCGTTCCATGCAAACACATCAACATTTTTCCTAAGGAACTTTATCAGCTCTTCTCTCTCTTGGGAGGCAGTCAAGCCCCGACCTGAAAGAACTTCTCCGGATCATCACCAATAATCACCCTTTCTAGATCTTCGCACTTTGCTTCCTCGGTCGATCTGTTGTCTGGTAACGTCAGAGTTTTTGATTGCTATAAACCCCTTTCAACAGAGGCCAAGGACTCAACTTTGGCCCGATGTGAGATGGTGGCCACCAGGCATTACCTAGCCATGGACTGATTCCCAACAATCTCTTTGACCTGTCCCTCCAACGGATATTTCACCTTCTAGTGTAGAGTAGAAGAGACAGCTATCAAGACATAAAGCCAGGGTCTGGCCACAATAGCTGTGTAAGGTGAATAAGTGTCAACCACGATGAAATCTATCTCCACCACTTCTGAACCAGTCTGTATGGGTAGTCTAATTTGACCTCTCGGAATGACAGTCTTCTCCTCGAAACTTACCAGAGGGGAATCGTAGGTTGTTAAGCCCTCAGGTCTTAGATTTAGCCCCTTATACAGGTTAAGGTACATAATTTCAACACCACTACCCTAGTCCATTAGCACTCTCTTCACATCATACCCCCCAATTCTAAGTGTGACCACCAAAGCATCATCATGAGGCTAGATGGTTTCGACCTTATCCTCGTCCGAGAAGCTCAGAACCGGTTGGGTTCTATTCTAGCTCTCTTTGGCTCCAAATTAGAGTCCTTGACTGATAGTCACACCACAAACATCACTCTGGAGGGACAAGAGTCGATTCTTCCCGGAGCAGCGAAGATGCCATTTATCGTTCCCAATAGAGGTCTTGAGGAATCATCTCTTCGGGGTTATAAATATATCTGGCCCCTTTAGCCACTGGAGTGATGTAACTGCTGCTTAAGTTTTCCCTCTCAGACCAACTAGTCCAAATAATCCCACAAGTTCCTACAGTCTTTGGTGGTGTGTCCCTAGTCCTAGTGGTAATGGTAATAAAGGCTCTGATTGCACCTTATGGGATTTTCTGCCACCTTATTTGGCCATTTGAAGAACGGCTCATTCTTAATCTTTTCCAATACATGCCGCACTGGCTCTCAGAACACAGCATTAACTGACTGAGTATTGGCATACCCTGACTGCCCAACAAAGTCTCTTCTTGGTCGGTCCGACCTGAAATCCCTCCTTTTTAAAAAGATAATCTTAGCCTTACCTTTCCCTTACTGTTGGTCTTCCTCAACCCTCTTATACTTATCAATTCAATCCATGAGTTGACGTACACTAGTGACAGGTTTACCAGTCAGGGATTTCCTTAAACCGTGCTTGGCTGGGAGGCCGACCTTAAAAGTATTGATAGCCACATCATCGAATTCATTGTCTATCTCGTTGTAATCTCCAAGTACCTGTCTAAGTATGTTTTTAAGGTTTCCCCCTCTCATATGGATAAGGACATTAGTGAGTCCAGAGGTCGAGGAACCCTACTACACGTAATAAAACGGAAGCCAAATGCTCAGGTGAGCTCCTTGAAAGAGTTTATGGAATTTGACTTTAGGCCATCAAACCATCTCATAGCCACAGGTCCCAAGCTAGATGGGAAAACCTTGCACATCAAAGCCTCATCCTTAGAATGGACGGTCATCCTGATTAAACTGGCTCATGTGTTCTATAAGGTCCATTCGACCATTGTAAATGGTGAACGTAGGTCGATGGAATCGCTGAGGAAGTTTCACCCCCTCTATCTTATGTGTGAAAGGTGATTTGGAGATTTGATTCAACACCTTGCTCATGGTGTCATTTCCCAAGCCTTTACAAGGCGAGCTCTTGTATCTACGTTTATAATGGTGCTCTTTATTATAGGAGAAAGTCTCGCTTTGTGGAGTTCTCGACCTTCGCCTATACTTATCATCCTCTTCATCATTAGAGGACATATCAAAACTGGAAGGAGTTTGTTTCCACTGTGCACAGCGTAGCTTCTTTTTTAAGTTATCAATCTTCAGCTGCATGGCTTTGTTGTTGTTTTGCCTTTGAGATATGTGACTTCCCACTTGAGAGTGGCTTCTACTTGTATGGGTAGTATGCATGCTACCCTCTCGATATCTATCACGATCTCTTTCCCGCTCAAGAATAAGAATGATCTTTAGATGAGCGTCAAGGTGGTTGCTCTCTGAGGGTGATAGATGGATTAACATTCAAATGATAGCAGATGAAGGTCGGATCCACCCTTAGGGCTTCATAAGCGTTCCATGCAAACACATCAACATTTTTCCTAAGGAACTTTATCAGCTCTTCTCTCTCTTGGGAGGCAGTCAAGCCCCGACCTGAAAGAACTTCTCCGGATCATCACCAATAATCACCCTTTCTAGATCTTCGCACTTTGCTTCCTCGGTCGATCCGTTGTCTGGTAACGTCAGAGTTTTTGATTGCTATAAGCCCCTTTCAACAGAGGCCAAGGACTCAACTTTGGCCCGATGTGAGATGGTGGCCACCAGGCATTACCTAGCCATGGACTGATTCCTAACAATCTCTTTGACCTGTCCCTCCAACGGATATTTCACCTTCTAGTGTAGAGTAGAAGAGACAGCTATCAAGACATAAAGCCAGGGTCTGGCCACAATAGCTGTGTAAGGTGAATAAGTGTCAACCACGATGAAATCTATCTCCACCACTTCTGAACCAGTCTGTATGGGTAGTCTAATTTGACCTCTCGGAATGACAGTCTTCTCCTCGAAACTTACCAGAGGGGAATCGTAGGCTGTTAAGCCCTCAGGTCTTAGATTTAGCCCCTTATACAGGTTAAGGTACATAATTTCAACACCACTACCCTAATCCCACAAGTTCCTGCAGTCTTTGGTGATGTGTCCCTAGTCCTAGTGGTAATGGTAATAAAGGCTCTGATTGCACCTCATGGGATTTTCTGCCATCTTATTTGGCCATTTGAAGAACGGTTCATTCTTAATCTTTTCCAATACATACCGCACTGGCTCTCAGAACACAGCATTAACTGACTGAGTATTGGCAGACCCTAACTGCCCAACGAAGTCTCTTCTTGGTCGGTCTGACTTGAAATCCCTCCTCTCTAAAAAGATAATCTTAGCCTTACCTTTCCCTTACTGTTGGTCTTCCTCAACCCTCTTATACTTATCAATTCGATCCATGAGTTGACGTACACTAGTGACAGGTTTACCAGTCAGGGATTTCCTTAAACCGTGCTCGACTGGGAGGCCGACCTTAAGAGTATTGATAGCCACGTTATCGAATTCATTGTCTATCTCGTTGTAATCTCCAAGTACCTGTCTAAGTATGTTTTTAAGGTTTCCCCCTCTCATATGGATAAGGACAGTAGTGAGTCCAGAGGTCGAGGAACCCTACTACACGTAATAAAATGGAAGCCAAATGCTCAGGTGAGCTCCTTAAAGGAGTTTATGGAATTTTACTTTAGGCCATCAAACCATCTCATAGCCACAGGTCCCAAGCTAGATGGGAAAACCTTGCACATCAAAGCCTCATCCTTAGAATGGACGATGATCCTGATTAAACTGGCTCATGTGTTCTACAAGGTCCATTCGACCATTGTAAATGGTGAATGTAGGTCGATGGAATCGCTGAGGAAGTTTCACCCCCTCTATCTTATGCGTGAAAGGTGATTTGGAGATTTGATTCAACACCTTGCTCATGGTGTCATTTCCCAAGCCTTTACAAGGCGGGCTCTTGTATCTACGTTTATAATGGTGCTCTTTATCATAGGAGAAAGTCTCGCTTTGTGGAGTTCTCGACCTTCGCCTATACTTATCATCCTCTTCATCATTAGAGGACATATCAAAATTGGAAGGAGTTTGTTTCCACTGTGCACAGCGTAGCTTCTTTTTTAAGTTATCAATCTTCAGCTGCATGGCTTTGTTGTTGTTTTGCCTTTAAGATACGTGACTTCCCACTTGAGAGTGGCTTCTGCTTGTATGGGTAGTATGCATGCTACCCTCTCGATATCTCTCACAATCTCTTTCCCGCTCAAGATTAAGAAAGTCATCATGTCGTTGAGAACCTGCGGACTCTGCTTGGTGTGGATTTGCTTGGTCTGGAGCTAATCCTACCATGTTTAACCATTACACTCATTGATGCCCAAGTTTTTCCCACAGACGATGCCAATTGTAGGGACACATTTTTTACACCCAAGCCTAAAGTGTAGAAGGATGTCAGCCCAGTGAGCCCAATACAATAAATTTGTAGAGAGTGGATTAAAAAACTAGGCCCTAATGAAGTTGACAATAGCTAGTATGGACTTAGAAGATGATCAAGCAAGTACAAAGAATATAGAACTAAATGAAATCGTTGTCTGAGGAGATCAATTATCATATAAATCAATTGAACATGTTGTAAGTGTAATTTTGATTGCTACATTGTTCTTTCTCTATTTTTCCACTTCCCTTCTCATGGAGGGTCTCTTACATTGTATAGCCCCTTCTGAGCCATCTTGACCCTACACTTATTGATCATTTGAGCACTTACTTAAGTACCTATCCCATCAGACACCCTCTCTGGCTTTCTGTGAGTTGTGGTAGCCAAGGCAGCACTATTCAGAGGTCTCCTCAACATAAATGCGGCCAGAAAGTAGCTACAGTACATTCAATGTGGTGGTAGTAGCTTTCCCTTAGATATTTCTATGTTCCTATCATCCTTATATGTTTATGATACACATCCTTGTCACTGGAGCTTTTTGGAAGGTCACCATGATAGCTGGAGTATATGTTTGAGTTGTAATCATCATGTCTAAGGAGGTATTCCTCCTCGGACTACCCTCCCATTTTGTATTCTGCTCATTAGGTCCTGAGTCTGAACTAATCATTGCCATTCGTTCGTCCTCAAACTACTCATGTTCTCTGCCAAGCCCAAGGCCCAATATATGAGTTGGGCCCTTATCCCTACAATAATAATAATAATAATAATAATAATAATAACTACTAGACACCAACCCACGCAATGCACGGGATAGTTGAACAAAAGTTATGCACGTGCACTTTTATCGGCACAATCATTTGAAACCAATCTAATTCTATAATTCTATTTCAAAATAAATATTGATAATATGTACAAATAGATTATTCAAATATAAAACATTCATCTAAAAACCACAATGATATGGTTCAAGCATGTTCCAATAAATAAATAAATAAATAAAGAAGAAACCATTTCAAATAGTTACAACATATCATTTTCTCGAAGAAACTTCATCCCCAAGAAATAATGAGCTATCCACATCAAATGTTGTATTACTTTCTCTTTGTCATACCTACATGATAAAAATAATTTCACAACAAAAAAGCAACTGTAAACTTCATAATAATGAGAATTGTGAGCAAATAATATACCAAGGAAGGATAAACCACTTAAAGACAATTAAAATGTGCTACTCTTAATGGTTAGGAAAAGATCTCTAAGGAATTGTATAGATTAATTATTAATTTAACAGACACAGCTAACCAAAAGTTTAGAATACTTTTGTATAGTACTCTACAAAATAGGTCAGAGCAGCGGTTTTAGAAATGCAATCAATTCAATACTTATTTTGACTGACTTGTTATTTAAAGTAGCCTTTTGAAAAGTCCACTTGGCTATACAAATATTTAAAGTAGCCTTTTCTTTCCTTGTTTAATTCTATTTTTATGAACCTGCAAGTTAATTTTATTTGTTAGTATCAAACAGTGTCCATTGGGTAGACTTCAGAATTAAGAGTCACAAAGCAAACCTACTAAATGGTAGATTTGAAATGAAGTATTTAAGAAGTAGCCCACATAATAACAATTTTAATCAACCAAAAATCACAGCTTTATTTAAGAAAAAAAAAAAAAAATCACATGAGTCTAAATAAAAATTTTAGCTTGAATATTGAAAGTGATTGTAACTTGGGTTTTTTTTTTTTTTTTTTTTTGCTTCATGTTTGTCACCTATAGTATTCAGCGTGTAGCTCTAAGTGTCTTTCTTTTGTGTTTAAATAGGAAAATTCACGGATGTTTGCAGGAAAGTAAATACATCCTTTTTTTTTTCTCATCATAGATTGCAGGAAAGAAAAAACCAAAAGGCTAATGAAGGGAAAATGTTGAGACCACCGAAAATGGCACAACCTTGTGCCACAACACGCCACATGACGAGTTATGATTGGTGAAGGTGTTTCCCCACATGTCCCACAAACACTCCTTCACCAGTCACAACTCGCCGTGTGGCGAGTTGTGGCACAAAGTTGTGCCATTTTTGTTGGTCCTAGCACAACTCCTAATAAAGTGGAAGGTAGTTGTTACTTTGTTGATTTGAGGGATAAAAGAATACTTGTGGCCCAATTCATGTATTTGAAACAACTCAAATATGGTACTTCAAAGTTAGCCTGAATATTGAAAGTCTCATTATTATAAAGCAAAAACCCCGAAATTAAAAACCTCTAAATCTATATATATATATATATATATATATATATATATATATATATATATAGGTGAAACTGAGAAAATTTCAAATTAGAATTTCAAATTTGAGTTCCAATTTTGCACCGTGTGTCCTAAGTTATTTATTCTCAAAGAGTTTTATTTCTTAATTTTAGAATAAAATGTGAGACCACATCATAAATATTCATTCAAGTGAATTATTAAGTACAAAAACCAAAGAGTCTAGAATAAATGAATCGAACAAAAAAAATGCTTCACAATAAATTTAAAAATAAAATATTTGGACAATTTACATTTTATACCTAATAATATTAACAAAATATAAAAATGACTATCAATAGTAGTTCAATTATATATATATGAATTATATTATGCATCTTATTTTATATTTTTAAGTGTATTCATGCATATGCATAGGGTTTCAATCTAGTTTTATATAATCCTCAAATTGTACTTCAAAAACCCCAGAATATTAATCTAATAAAAAATGTTATGAATCCTCTATATATATATATATATATATATAAAGAAACTGAACTAACCATATTTACTGTCAATGGTGGCGTAAGTCTCTTCCACGAGCTTTGCCAACTGCAAAAGGGTACCTCCAGCATCCAACAACAATGTATCATATGCTCTCTTAGTCCACTGTCGCCCATGTACCGAAAAGACCAAAAAAGAATCAGAATATGCAACCACCCCATGTTAAAATAGTGCCCCAAAACCATAAATCATATAAAGGCACCAAAACATCAAAACCATACGAAAACCCTTCAAATTCAACATTTTTTTTTTTTTTTTTTTTTGCTAATTCAAATAAAACAAATTTATATAACTTACAAAATAAAAAACTATCGTTCTCTGCGTTGGAAGTCTAAAATCGTACCAGATGGTGGATTGGAGAGAGAGAGAGAGAGAGAGAGAGAGAGAGAGAGGAGAATGTTGCCTTATCAAGTTATGTTTAGGGATTTCCAAAAAATTTTCAAATACACAATCTTAAAGATCATTATGATTCCATCTTGGATCAAATTAGAACCTATAAATTCCAAATTTCCAATAAAAAATCAGAATAAAAAAATTCCCAATAAGCCAAAAAATCGAGTTTATAAGAGGAGCCACATGAATCCAAATAAAAGTCCACAAAATTAAATCCAAAACAAAAGAAAAAACCTAACAGCAATTTTTATCAGTTCATCATCATTTTTCTTGTTAACCCTTCTCATCAACATTTCATCAAACATATGAAAACATAAAGATACAAAAATTGGAATTATTTTCAGTAACAAAATTGAGGGTGGCAATCCATAGTAAAAGAGGCAAAAGAAGAAGAAAAAAGAAAAGGCACTTAATATTTCAATATAAAACATAAATTGAAATCAATAGAAAAGTAAAAACACTAAATAAGAGATACATGAAGGGGAAGAATTGACATAACAAACAAAAAATGGCTTTAATTAATAGTAAACATAAAATATCAAATGAAATTCACGTCTTTCACCTTGAAATTTGTCTTACATTGATACCGCAAGGAAGAGAAGCTTGGATGGGATTAAGATTGAAGAGGTGTAGACACCACATTTTGTACCCTTACGACTCGGGTCCCCGTTCCCCAATGATGTTCAAACTCTGAAGCCCAAGGCCAATTTAGAGCTCAATCAAATATCAAATTGACTTAAGAAGTGTTAAAGTGGAAAATATAATTTTTGAAATGAGCAAAAATCTATTTTTGGAAGTAAATGACCGAAGTGGCCCTCGGCCCACCTACATGGGCAATGGCTTGCATACATGGGCCAAAGCATGCGTACACGGCACATTCCTACGTACACAGCTAGGGTTTCAAAAGTATGAAAAATGCAAGTTTTCTGCAATAATGGCTGAGGTTTGGAATGAATCCCACATCGTCTGAGAGCCATTCCAAACCCCATTTTTTCCACTATAAAAAGCTTTACATGGTACATTTTCAAAACACACAGAAATCCCATGGAAAAATCTAATATTCACTAGAAAATAGTGAATCAAAAGGGAGTTTTTTTTCACAAGGACTTCTTGGCCTTGAGTGCCATTGGAGAGGATGAAGAGAGTTTAGAGAGAAAATGAGAGAGTGAGAGAGTTTGAGAGAATGAGAGAGTCAGAAAGTGATAGGAAAAGATAGGAGAAGGAGGATTTTGTAGTGAGAAGAAAAAAAGAAAGAAGAGTTATGAAGAATGTGAAGAGATGAGGGAGATGAAGAGAATGAAGAAGAAAAAGAAATGGTTGGTAATTGTTGGAGAAAAAAAATAAAAATGCGGGAACACACCTGATAACTAAACTACGTGTAGTTTAGTAATAATAATAATAATAATAATTCCTTCTTTAAAAAAAAAAAATCTCAAGATTGCCCCAATTAGACACAAAACCATTAAAGGACTCTCTAATGAGCAGTAAAGGAAGTAGAAGACTCTTCCCCCAATGAGGCATGTACATTCCAAAACCATTTCCAGCAGATCACACAAAATCAAGAACACTATCCCCAGTAAGAAAGCAGAAGATTCTTCCCCAGTGGATCAAATGCATCAAAAACACTATCCTCAGTAAGGAAGCAAAAGATTCTTCCTCAATGGTTCAAGTACATCAAGCATCATCCCCATGGAGGAGGCAAAAGATTTTTCCTCGATGGACCCAAGCACATTTAAACAATCCCCGGTGAGGAAGAAGAATATTCTTCCCCAAAGTATCCCCGGAAAATCAAGTACACCTAAAGTATCCCTTGTAAGGAAGTAGAAGATTCTTCCCCAGTGAGTCCAATACACCTATAAAAAAATCCCCAACAAGGAAGTAAAAGATTCTTCCTCAAAGTCCTTAACAAACCATGAAGGAAGCAGAAGATTCTTCCCCAATGGATCATGCATCTTCACTACTCCTCAGCGAGTCCATTCCTACTACTCCTCAGCAAGTTTCTCATTCCCAAGCAAGTCATGAGAGGCAGAAGATTTTTCCTCATGCACATCTACTCCTCAGCGAGTTTTCACCATTCCCAGTGGATCTAACAATCAAGACTACTCGTGCACATATCCTCCGGAAGTTAAACATGCAAACATAGTAGAAAAAGGTAGAGATAGTGATAGAGAAAGAGACCAAGGTCAACTCGGGGCAAGAGCCTCACCAAAAAAGGTAGAGAAAGAAGTCAAGAAGACAAGAGGAACAAGTCACCCGGAGAAGTTCGAGGCAAGAACCCCAAATGGACACCACAGAGACTATATCCTTTTAATGTTTATTGGGTTAGCTTATAAGAGCACCCTTATTTGTTTTTCCTTTTTCTTTTTTAATGACTCTAGGATAGCGAGTCACTCGCCATTTGCTTGCAAGTGGCAAAACAAGTTTTGGGACAATGAACCTGTCATTGCTCGTTTTCCAAGCAACAAAGGTGGGACTTCGGACATACAAATCCCACGCAACTCTTCGGAGTTACACCCCGCCCCATGTATACGTTATGTGTGTTGTGTGCATGGGTTGGACCCGAGCTGTACGTTGAAACAAAATGTTTTATTTCTTATTCTTTTGATTTTGTTAGTGAAGCTCACGAATCAAAAAAGGAACATCTGTAGACACTACATTTTGTACCCCTTACGACTCGGGCCCCCGTTCCCCAATGATGCTCAAACTCTAAGGCCCAAGGCTAGTTTATAGCCCAATCAAATATCAAATTGACTTGAGAAGTGTTAAAATAGAAAATATAACTTTTAAAATGAGCAAAAATCTATTTTTGGAAATAAATTACCAAAGTGGCCCTCGGCCCATGTATGTGGGCAGCGACCTGCATATGTGGACCCAAGCATGTGTGTGCAGGCACATTCCTACGTATGCAACTAGGGTTTCAAAAGTATGGAAAATGCAAGTTTTCTGCAATAATGGCTAAGGGTTAGAATGAATCCCACATCATTTGGAAGCCATTCCAAACCTCATTTTTTTCCACTATAAAAAAGCCTTACATGGTACATTTTCAAAACACACAAAAATCACACAGAAAAATCTAAGATTCACTAAAAAATAGTGAATCAAAAGGGAGTTTTTTCACAAAACACCCTCAAGTCAATTTTATTTGATTAAAACCTTTTTTGACCCTAATCCTTTTAGTTTAACATTGCTAATCACTTGTTTAATGACTTGTGATAAATTTAACTGAGGAGAACAGTCAAAATCAAAGCTTAGGAATTCCTTTTTGAGGTATCAAGCTTCAACTTTTCTTTTCTTTTCTTTTCTTTTCTTTCTTTTTCTATTTAATCTGCTTTCCTTGCTTTGTTTGTGTTATATCCTATTTGTTTAGAGTAGGTTTATGTTTTTCTTACATATTTTGAGCATGTTAGGTTGTTAGAATTAGGGTTTTCTTTTATGCTCTGTTTTTCTATTTCGTATCTCTAGGTTAGGGTTTTGAATAAGTCACATGCACATATGCCATAAGCATGTGTACATAGGTTAAATCTTGTGTACGTGGGCCTTTGGCTGCATACGCAGGTACTTGCCTAGACACCCTAATTCAGATTTCTTATGTTGTTTGGTTTTTTTGCTTCACATGTTTTGTCTCTGTTTAAACCATTTTCTTATGTTTATACATAATTGAGTCTCTGTCTTGCATGCTTGCTCATATTTAATATGTTTAGATTAGGGTTTTATGTTTATGTCTTGATTAAACACCATGATCATTCATTCACATATCCATGCACAATGCCATAGGTGTTGAGATGCTGCAAGGTAAGTAAGGTAGGTCATTCATTCACATGTACATGCATGTTGTTTGTTTAATCCTCCCTTGATATATGTGTATGAAGTTAATGCCTTGTTTTGATTTATGATATGGTTTGCTTTACTGCCATGTTTGGGTTGCTGCATTGCCTTGGAATGTATGATGGAGTTTCACATGCTAGGGTTTCTCATATGTGTTTAGCTCTTTATTACTTTATGGATAGATATGCATTTTGGGATGAATGATGCCATGTTTTATGTTAGATGCATGCTAGTGTGTGTGTGAGTTAGGATACAAAGTGTTGAACATGTTTTTAATAAGGTTAAGACATAAGACACAACGATGGGAGACCAACCTTAGGGTTTGGCGATCTTGGGTGCCTAACACCTTCCCAAGAGCGTACCTAAACTCCGAACTCATACTTTGGTAGTAAGATCAAAGGTCTTTCCTTGAAAGGTTGCTATATATATATGGTTCCTAAATCATTGCAAAAGCTAGGTGGCGACTCCAAAAAGACCCCTTATGTCCACAAAAGGCCCTGCTTCAGAGGTTGCATTAGGATTTTTGGATTGCTTCCAGCTTCCTTGACGACATTGGTGGTGGCTGTAAGGGGATTTCAATTTTTTGGGGGGAGGGGGGGGGTGTTTGGTTTTGATTCTGGGGAAGAAAAGGGTTTTGATTTTAGGGGAAGGAGATGGTCACATGAAAGGATTTGAAAAGAGAGGGGAAGCATTGGGTTTTGTTTAGTTTTTACTTTTTTTTAGAAGAAGAATCGGTTTTTGTTTTTGGGTTAAAAATAGTTCTTTTCTTTTTCTTTTTTTTTAATAAAGCTGATGTGTAAAAACGTGGGAGCTGTAAAATAAAAAAATTTAAAAAAATCAAATATTGTCAGAGGCTTCAATTTTATAATAACTAGCTTTTAACCCGCGCAATACGCGGGATCATTTTATGTATTAATAAACTTTACATTCAATGATCAAAATGAAACTCATGTTTTCAACTTGGAGGATAGTAGCTTTGGAGATTTACAGAATATCCATCTATCCTGGCTTCTCTCAAATTAATAATCACTTGGAAAGAATAAGATTTCATCTTCTACATACTATGGCTCAAAGCATACCACGAAAGTATTATTATATTTGAAAAACAAATTTTTTTTATCTGATCGTGAGTTGCATTTATAATTTTCCTCCTTTTTTATTTGTTTTTGGAAATGAATTTTTTTCAAAAGATAAAAGAGGTGAAAACGATAACCTCTGTATAATTGTAAAAATGGTTTCATTAAAAGTAATAAAGTTTTAAGAATTTGATATCATTATGTTTCTTTAAAAAAAAAAAAGTGAAGAGGAGAAGAAATGGAAAGAAAAATTTAGATTGTTATATCTGTATATTTGAACCGTGGCATACTGTTTCAGAAAACAAAGTGTCTTTACTTATCATATTTCTTGGTAAAACACCATAGTGTTCCATTAAGCAACTGAGCATGCATCAACTACTCAAAAGATTTTCTCAAAAAAAAAAAAAAAATACTCAATAGATGATGAGAAGAAAACAATAGCCTATATAATATGACATGCAATACCAAAACACTTGTGTAAGATTATCAAACTTCTGTATCAAGATTGTGCTTTACTGCTTTAAAAATTTTCCTTGAAAATGTGAAAAAAACTGGTGAACCATATTTGACATCACTACATTATAGTCATGATACAAATTCTTATGCAAAACTAAATAGACATTATAAGAAAAATTTTGATGCATTCAAGCAGATATATAACTGATCCAAACAGCCACAATACAATTAAATACATTATATTGACTTAGTCAAAAAATTAAAATAACTAAAAACATAGTAATCAAAGATGAAATAAATCCATCCACTTTCAAGCTACAAATTCCCGCTCAAACTTTGACTTTGACAGTAAATCCCCAGCTTAGCATCAGGATGAAGCTACAAACAAAGAAAAGAAGAAGTTCAATATTGTTTACCCAAGGAAGAAGGAAAAAAAGAAGCCTGAATTTGGGAAAACAATTCCAAAGGATAGTGATTCTCAACAAAAAAAAAAAAAAAAAAAAAAATCAAAGGATAGATTAAACAATCTACATAATTCTTTGAAGTAATCCAATATTAAATCCTAATTTATGGTCAAGTGCAAATTTCTTCTGGGCATTCTTTGTTCTTTAAAAAGACTTTTGAGAGAGGGCTTGGTTTTTTGTTCTTTTGAATCAAAGTAGTGTAAATCTCATTCACAACTCTAATGCGAGTCTGATTGAACACAATAATCACACACATTCAAGGCAATTCATCAAATGACAAAACACCCAACTCACATTTGCACCAAATCTAAGTAGCCTAACTCACTGGCTTGAAGAAAGAAAGTCCAAAACCTCAGCAGCAATTTTTTTACTACAAAGAGGCAAGTACTTTTAGCTGAAAAATAATAATAATAATAATAATAATAATGCAAGTCTAAAACTCTTCCCTAACCTATATTAAAAAGATTAAAAAATAAAAGAAAAAAAAGAATGAAAGAAACGTTCATCAAAGTATCCTTCACAGTAAAATATATTTTACTGCCCAAAAGAAACACACACACACACACACACACACACAAAAAGCTTCATGTGAGGATTATGCTTAATTATTCTGTAAAAATTAAGGTGGTCACTATCTGGTCACTTAAGGTACAGAGCACTAAGCACATAGACTTGTTGAGTCTATATTCCACTACAAAAGTTCTTATGTGATTATTTAATATTTAAGAAATTCTATACTGACATATCACTTACAGTTTCATCACAGCCTAAACTAACTTGGATTTGGTTAATAACCCAAAACAAAATGAATTCTAACCCAAATACCTTAAAAAAAACCAATCTAATAGTACATTACATTACTCCAATATTTCAGAAACCAAACACAGCCAGCCTAACATGAATGATATGTAAGTAAGTATTAACATAAGGAATCCAGGCTAGTTGGAAAAAAAAAAAATCACAATCAGATTTTTTTTTAGGGTGAAAAACAGTGCTTTCGGTAAAAAAATTGCAATAATAGGATGAAAAAACTACTTGATGAGGGAACATTGTTGCCACCACCATCATCATTATCGTCATACCCAACTACAGACATGTCTTCTTTACATTGAAGCTCCATTCAAAATTAACACCCATTTATAACAAAAATTACTTCCTACTTGAATAATTAAAAATTTTCCGTCACCACCTTGGCAAGCTTTATAAACATGCAAGAAACATCTAGAAATCCTACTAAAAAAGAGCTAATCTTTACTTATCAAAAAAATAAAAAAGAGCTAATCTTCACCACCTGTTTTACAATGCATGTCAAACCTTGCTTGAACCCTTTGACATTCAGCCTGTCTTTGTCTTTTCTATACTTTCTTTCTTCTAAAATATATTGGAAAATCTTGAATGTGAACAAATAAGTAAATCACAGCCACAATAACTGAGCCAAACACCTCATCATTTTTTCTCATATGCTCAATTTTTTTCAAAATTAGCACTCTTTTTCTTACTAAATTCTGAGATCTAGTCTTAGGTAACCCACTCAAGCATTGTTTTATTTTAATACTCTTCACATGTAAGCAATCACTCAAACTTGTTTTCATAACTCATGTTTGTGTCATAACTCTCAGCTTTCTCAACCCTGCAACCCATATTAAAAAGTTATAATAAAAAAAATAAAAAATAAAAAATAAAAAACCTTTACCGGTAGTGGCAATTTTTTTGGATATGGGTTCTCATTTCAACTCTAATTTTCTTTTCTAAGAAATGCTTCCTTATCTGTATATATCTAATTGTGTTTTCTAGATAAGCAATAAGTAGTTCAAAACTCATAGTTATCATGCTTTTCATAGGAATAACCCACCAAATTGTTCAAAAAGTTTTTCATAGGCACAAACCTTAATAGAAAATTACGAAAGCAGTAAATGATAATAAACCAAAATACAAAACTCAAACAATATGATCCGTACAAACAAAGAACTACAATAATTCGTTACATCGGAATGGTAGAGGTTGAGCATAAGAAAATAAATTCATAGCTATAAATAATTATAGATATAAACACATTCAAAACTTTGCTTTTAAATAATTCAGGGACAAGAAATTACAAAAGGCCACAGATATAACAAAAATGGGACGATGATCATTTAACAATCCCAAATTTTTTACAAATCATATAGAAGAAGTAAATTAAAAGGAAGCAAAAACTTACAAAAGGATTTAAGTTTTGCAGCTTTTCAGCAACAATTGCATGATGGTAATCTTGCCTACCATATCCACTTTTAGGTGTTTAAAACTTTTTTCTACACCTACACATCAATAATACTATCAATGTTAACTTTGGAGCAAATAGCAAATCACTAAAGAAATTTAACAACATAAAGAAATATTTTATGCTCAATTTTGTATATAATAATTCAACAAAATAAAACATAATGGTTATAGGTAATTTACTACAATAGCAACTCAAACATTACAAACATTGATGGGAAAAATGCAAGAGACGACAAACCATATATAAAAACACCATTTGAAATTGAAACTCTCATCTACAGAGACATCACCAATCACAACTGAAATCCCTTAGAGTCAAGAAAACTTAATCTTTGGGGTAGACTAAAATCTAAAACCATTTTAGGTTATATGCAAGGTTTGTTGCAAGAGGATCATAGATTAGTTCATGAACAAAACAAAAGTGCTTTTGGCTTTTAGACAATTTTTGCTCTACCTAAAGCCATTCAATACCTTAGTTTTTTGGCTTTAGAAATTTCCAGGTTTTTTCATGTGGCACATAGAGTTGAATGGGCTCTCTACAATCGTCTAGGGAAGACTCTTTCATGTGCATTTGATCATTTTGCAATTAACTAATTTGGCCTAAAGTATAATGAACAATATAAAATGAAATTTTAGCTAAAATTTTATCAACAGTTTGTAAGCATGTAACTAAAATGTAGCTATGTAAAAAAAAAAAAAAAAAAACTGTGTTCATGCTATGTAATATTATCGATTGCATCACATTTGGTTCTTAATTCATTTTATCCACCATGCTGATATATTCTAGACTTTATCCTTCTAAACTTTTGTTCATATTCATTGTTGATAATTGAATAAATCATTTATATTTATCACGATATAGGGTGGGGAAAATCGAACCCAAACATCATGTATTAAGTCTAAGAGGGAATTCATCGAATATGTGGAGTGCAATAAAAAAAAATATGTAGAACAGTGCAAATTTATGTCGCAGTCAAAGAAACCCAAAAATTCAAATCAGGTCCAATTTAGTAACATCATAGGTACAACAACAAACAACTAAACACAAATTGCAGGATTAGAATATGTATATGATATTACCAATAAAATCTATTGTGGCCCAATTCATTGTTGAATAACCCCATCATTGAATTTTTTAAGTTGTACAGTGGCGAGAGAATGGCCTGACAGTGACAGTGGTCTTCAGATTTTTCTCTCTCTACTAAGTCAAAAAACTCACTGACCCTCTCTCTAGCAGTTACTCTAGAAGGCATTATAACCTTTTTTCCTATGGTAAGCCAAGGATCAATATTTGTTCAATGAAAAAAAAAAAAAAAAAAAAGCATTTTTGGAAATTTTGATAGTTGCAAAATGGGTTAGATTGTAAGAGATGCTATTGTTTCTTGATAAAAAAGGAGGGTTCTTTTCAATTTCTGAAGAGGCAAAATTGGTTTGCAATTTTGGATTTTCTGGAAAGGAACATGCAAATGGAAAGAAAGTGGGCTGAATTTGGTAAACTACACAGAAAGAGTATCTGAAACAGGAAAATTGACAACGTTAAGCAGAACTTGTGTACACGAAATTGCAAAAACGAAACAAACAAAGTATGAAAAGGGGAAGAGTTTCTTTTTCTTTTGCCCATTTTTGTTGAACGAATGGAAACAGAGGATGATAACTTTTTTGTTGAGGTACAACACCAAATTGATCCATGAAGATCTAAAGAGCAAAGAGATACACCCAAAATAAATTGAACCCAAATATCCCAAAAACAAAACCAAATCTAAGATAGATAACTGATATTAAAAACCATTATAAACCAAATTCCTCACTCAAAACCCAATCTAAGTCAAAACTTGAATTCAATCCAATCTAACGAAAATACCCAGACCTAAAGCATATTTGACCCCAAATTTAAAGAACCAAAAAACAGAAACCATACCAGTGGAGAGTACGGGTCTGATGGAGGTAGAGGCGTGACGATCTTCTTAGTTTTTTTCCACTCTCCACTTTCTATTTCTGATTGGATTTCTCTCTGATGTTTGCTCTCCAGTTTCTGCCACAATTCTGCACTCCCACGTTTAGATTAAAAAGAACACTGCAATGCCTCGGAAATACACTATAATTTATCTAATAACCCTTCTTCTTCTCTAATGACCTAGATAGCAAGCCAAAAAAAAAAAAAAATCAAAACAAACAAAATACAAAACTGAGATTCATGAAAGCAAAGGGACAAAACCTAGAAACCGAAAATTCCTAAATTGAACGAAATCCCTAAATTGACAGCAAACATAATTGAAGACAATAGGAAAAGAGGTTAGTTGAAAATTACCGAGAAAGAATGGTCTAATATCGAGAGTTCCTGGGAAAGGGGTTTTTCGTGCTTATGCTGAAGGCCGCTTCATCTTCCTTCCTACTTATTTTGGGGAAAAAATAGAATGGAAATCTCTATTTATCTCTATTTCGGGGAAAAAATAGAGATAAATCGTGTTTTGAAAACGTCTCTGTATGAAATCAGAAAGTTTCAAAACACGATTTATCTCTCTATTTCTTATGCCCAATCAATGCGGTGTAATACCGTTCTACCTCTTTCTCTATGGAGTTGTAGTGAAGAAGTGGAAGTCACAGTGAGTCTGAAATTTCAGTCGGGAAATATATGGCATTTGCGTTTTAGGGTTTGCGTTTTATTATTTTATATATATATATATATATATATATATAGAGATAGGTTCAAGTTACACCTGGTGTAACTCTTTAGAGTTACACCTTTTCTAAACCATTAGATTTAAGTAGATCTAACGGTTAAAAAAAACTTTCATTATTACAAATATTTTTATTAAAATCTCATTAATTACTCTAATTTATTACATTCTAAACCTATCTCTAAACCCAACCAAATTTGACATCCGACTCTCTCTGTTTCTGTCTACGTTTCTCTCTCTCTCTCTGTCTACGTTTACGTTTCTCTCTCTCTATCTCCTCATCCACCATTGGATGTCTGAGCTTGAGCGCCAGGAAGATTTTGCTTTGGCTGTCAAGGTCTTGAATTTTTGCTTCCATTGTACTTTCTATTTCACATTCTCATTTGGGTTGCTTTTAGATTTTCAATTTTTGGGTTTATGATTGGTCACTCTCTCACTCACAATTGAAATAGTCATTGCTGGTTTTCTGGATGGGGAATTTACTTCGTATGATACGCAAACAAGTAATTTTTTGTGACTAAGTATATTAAGAAGAGCAGTAAATGGGGATGTCCTGGAAGTGTTTGATAAAATTCTTTAAAGAAAATATCTGCTCTTGGGAACTTCTAATATGCTTTGATTTGATGATTGTAGAGAATTATTTTACTTTCCTGTAAAATGGAGGCTACATAGAAAAAAGCAATCTGAACTATGTCCACTGAAGGAGGTCCTTTTAGTAGTCATTTCTATTATTGTGATATTGTCAATTGCATCTGTCAGTTCTCTGTCTCAAACAAGGATCTTAGTTAACATGCAAAGAAATAAAAGATCATAAAAGAAGTCTTTTTTCCCCTCTTTTAAATCATTCTAAATTGATAAATTATTAGCAATTGAAAAAGAGATGGTTTGTTTTTACATTTTGGGTTTAGTACGCTCCTTCAATATCAATGGAAATAATGACTTTTATAGTTACTTTTCTTTATTCGCTCTTGCCTGCCATCCTCCATTTCTGCAATTTTATTGTGGGCTTTATATTTTTTAAAGTTATGTTTCTTCATAATCTAGAACGCACAGTTTGGATAGGCTATTTCGATAAAGTGGTCTCTGTCAAATTACATCAAATTATGCCTCATTCCATTTATTTATATTCTTATGCTGAGATTTTGATGTGGTTTTCTTTTACTATGACCATACACTTGAGCTTACAAGCAACTCAATGAATTTTCAGGTGTTTAAAGTGATACGGAAGCAAGATTGGTACAGGCCTGATGCTTATCTGTATAAGGACTAGATTATTGCATTAGCAAAGTGTCAAAAAATGGATGACGCAATGCAGTTGTGGGAAGACATGAGAACGGAGAATTTGTTCCCTGATTCTCAAACATACACGGAAATGATAAGGAGGTTCTTGAGGCAAGGATCTCCTGCAAATGCAATGAACATATATGAAGACATGATGAAGTCTCCAGAGCCCCCTGAGGAACTTGTGGTGTAAGCTTTTAGGTCCAAGTTGTAACAGAATTATTTTAAGTGTAGATTAATAGTTATGATTTGAATTGATAGGAAACAAATTTTTTTTTATAATCTCTATTCATGTGTTTGAGAAAGCCCGAAAATTTCTTGATTGTAAGATTGAGATTCCAACAAATTTCTCAGGTTGGAAAACCCATGGTGTTCTTTTAAAAATAACAATGGAAAGATGTAGAAAAAAGTTGAACCTCTTTTTTTCCTTTTAGATTACAAATTAGCAATACAATCAACGTTCCATTAGAGCTCTTTCCCTCTCTTAATGCTTGTGAAATCACTTCTATGCCAACCTTACTGTGGTTATATGCACAATTTTAATGATGATTACCAGTTAATAATACTCAAGTAAGCTGTTGGAAGTATGAACCTATTAGAATTTAGATAAAACTGATTTTTTATATTTCCTTTAAGCTATTGGTTGGGCAGGATATGTGATGTTGTGGCTCTAATTAGCTTATTTTATACTTTATAAGAATTGGATTCAAGAGTGTATTCAACCATAGCTTTTGGTTAGTGCTCAACCATACATATTCAGCAATGGAGCAATGTAAAATGAAGAGCCCTGGCCACACTACAATCTTGGGTACATAGTTCTTGAATGGGTTGAGGAGAACTCAACTCTTTTTAGCATAAAAGAAATATATGGTTCTGGAACTAATCTTCCAATGACAATAATAGTCAATTCTATGTGATGCTTCTATTGAATTCCTTATACTTTTCTATACAGTATTTCATGGAGTTTTTTTTTTTTTTTTTTTTTTTTATGTATTATGAAAATGATGGAGTTTCTTTGCCTCTTTTACAGGTGCGAATTGCGCAAGGTCTTGTACATACGGGGAAAGGCTTTTTGCCTGGTATTGGAGTGTATCAAGACAAAGACTCAGGCAGAGAGGCAGAATGTCAGAACAGTGTATTGGAAGAGTTCAAGCCAATACTGCCTAAACAACAGTGCAAACATTGCAGTAAAAAGTGTAGTAAACAGAGCAGACAATGCAGTAACTTAAAGTAGCTATACTACCTGTAGTTTTAGGATTAGTTTTTAATTGTTAGCTGTGATTTATATACACGTGTAATGATCTGATTGTTTGTAAAGACTAGTTCCACATTAATTCACTTTTGAACTAGTCTACAGTCCTTCAAAGGTGGGGTTACAGCACTTTTTGATTTGATGCTTGAAATTTGTGGCATTTTATTCAGGAAGGGGTTGGGCAAAAAGTCCCTTGCAATACATTACAGATTACTCAAAAAGCTTTCCTATTTAAATTTTTTTTTTTGGGTTGGGGTGGGGGGGAGGGGTGTGAAGCTCAGAAATCCAAATATAGGAGTTTTAAAATATAGCAATGCTTCATCTATGTGCATCAACTGTCCGTCTCTAGTTTCCTTTTTTCCTATAAAATAAGGTTCAACCATTCACTGGTTCAGATTTGACCATGCTCTTCAATAATATGAGGGATAACTAGCAAGCCCTGAAACCAAAATGAAGTCCCTCTAAAGAAGAAAATAATAGGAAGAAGAAAAAGAGGATAATAATTTATCTTCAAATGAATTTTAATCATGTCCTCTGAAAAGAAGCAACCAATCTGCATACTAAATGAATCCAACTGTCTGATAATCCAAGCTCTGACCACTAAGAGCACGATGCAAGACTGCACTGGCTTAAGCTCTTAGTAATAAAACTACAAGATGAGATAGAAGTATAGAAAATTGCTAACACATAGGCATGTGGGCAATAATTGGAACAGGAAAGCTCTGGCTTCATTTAATGATCAAACCAGTGCTACATGTTGAATACATGAGAAGTACCGATTTATCTGTCATCAATTTCAGACCACCATTTACTTAACCAAGCTGATAAGTGTGATGCATTCACGCTTCAAAGGACAACAAAAAGTTGCATGAGTAATAAACCAGCATGAGCCCACCATAAGACTGAAGCATGAAGCAGTTAATTAAGATTCTGAGGTCAATCTTAGAGGCAGCAGAAAATATTTTCTTCAATATAAATTTTCAAGTATTTTATCATCTTAAGGAGCAATTGAATTTGTTTATCATAAATGATATCACGGAAGTAAGACAATTATGTACTAAAATGCTGTCTCCAAATGTTAAAAGCTTTGGGCATATCTTTTCTACTATTATTAAAAGAAATGGAGGAAGCAACTTTTAGTCTTTTACAGAATTTGTTTCTTGGCTTATTTTCTAGACATCTTTAAACTGCTCATGTATTATCTTGATAACCTGATAAGGTGGGTGGTTTTTGGCTGGCACCAAGTCAATCAGGTTCAGGTTGGTATCAAATTCCATTTCTACTCTCAAGCAGGTCCATAACAGAGTTATGACCTTGTCACAATAATAAAAATGACCACTAAAAGGACCTCCTTCAGTGGACATAGTTCAGATTGCTTTTTTCTATAAAGCCTCCATTTTACAGGAAAGTAAAATAATTCTCAACAATCATCAAATCAAAGCATATTAGAAGTTCCCAAGAGCAGATATTTTCTTTAAAGAATTTTATCAAACACTTCCAGGACATCCCCATTTACTGCTCTTCTTAATATACTTAGTCACAAAAAATTACTTGTTTGCGTATCATACGAAGTAAATTCCCCATCTAGAAGACCAGCAATGACTATTTCAATTGTGAGTGAGAGAGTGACCAAACATAAACCCAAAAATTGAAAATCTAAAAGCAACACAAATGAGAATGTGAAATAGAAAGTACAATGGAAGCAAAAATTCAAGACCTTGACAGCCAAAGCAACCTCTTCCTGGCGCTCAAGCTCAGACATCCAATGGTGGAGGAGGAGATAGAGAGAGACAAACGTAGGTTTAGAATGTTGAGAGAGAGAGAGAAACGTAGAGAGAGAGAATCAGATGTCAAATTTTGTAGGGTTTAAAAGATAGGTTTAAAACGTAATAAATGAGGGTAATTAATGAGATTCTAATAAAAATATTTGTAATAATGAATGTCTTTTTTTAACCGTTGATCTACTTAAATCTAATGGTTTAAAAAAGGTGTAACTCTAAAGAGTTACACCAGGTGTAACTTGAACCCATCTCATATATATATATATATATATATATATATATATATATATATATATATTTTTTTTTTTTTTTTTTTTTTTTTTTTCTATGGATAAGCGGCTTCTTTTTTTTAGAAACACGTTTGGTGAAAGTGAGTCTTCCAGACACACCGTGCGAAATTTTAAAGACTTAACTTTACACATGTCAGTTTTTGAAGGGGGCATTTTTGCTAATGTGTCAACACCTTATTAAAAGCTTCTGCTTTTATATATTGTATTAGATAATAATAATAATAGTAATAATAATAACAATAATAGGGTGACATCTTTTTTTTTAGAAGATAATAAGGTGACATCCTAAATATGAGGGCTGCACTTCATTTTTTTTTTTTTCCCTTCTATGTAAAAAGACTAAAATGACACCCACATGCCAACTTCTCTAAATTTAATTAATTAAAAAATGAAATTAAAAAATATGTCAGATTTTTTTTTTTTTTTTGGTAGGGGGTTTAAAAAATATGGGTTATTTGAAGTTGCACTACAACAAAAGTGGGCTATGGTGACGAAATCTAGTGAGGATAAACAATTTCGTCACCAAATGTTAACATTTAGTGAGGAAAAGAAGAATTTGTCACCAAATATTATAAAAATTTTAAAATTGGTGACAAAATCAATATTTCGCCACCAAAGATGTACCAATTGGTGACAAAATCAATATTTCATCACCAAAGATGTACAATTTGGTAACAAAATATTTATTTCGTCACTATAGGTCATGAAAAAAAGGCAAACCTAGGGTGACGAAATATTCGCGTCACCAAAGACTTACCAGAGGTGACGAAATTCTAAATTCGTCATCCAATATTAGGATGTAGGTGTTTTTGGTGACGAAATAAATTTTCGCCTATTGTTTAACCAAAAACTAACCAAAATACCTCAAAAACCTAAAAACTGACCAAAATAGCCTTGATTCTTGAAAATTACCAAAATACTCATAATCATAGAAAATTACTAAAATACCCCTGAAACCTATTAAATGACAAAAATGGCCTTAAAAACTATATGATGATAAAAATACACCCTAAACCTAAAGATGATCGAAATACCCTCAAACCTAAAAATGACCAAAATACCCCTAAATGACCAAAATACTCATTTTTATAATTTCTGGCTATTTTGGTCATTTTTTAGGTTTATGGGGTATTTTGGATTTTTTATATGTTTCAGGGGTATTTTGGTCATTTTTTAAGGTTTTGAGGGTATTTTGGTTATTTTATAGGTATAGAGGGGTATTTTGGAAATTCTCATATTGCGAGGGTATTTTGGTCATTTTTAGGTTTCATGGGTATTTTGTTAATTTTTAGGTTTTAGGGAGTATTTTGGTCATTTCTTAGGTTTAGGAAGAATTTTTGTCATTTTTTAGTTTCAAGTAGTATTTTGGTCATTTTGAAGGTTCTAGGAGTATTTCGGTTATTTTATAGGTTCAGGGTCTTTTTTTTTTTTCGATTCCGGGGATATTTTGGTAATGTTTTAAGTTTTAGGGGTATTTTGGTAATTTTATAATTTTAGAGGGATTTCGATCATTTTTAAGGTTTATGGTGCATTTTGGCAATTTTAGAGGATTTTAGGAGTACTTTGGTTATTTGCAAGTTTTATGGGCAATTTGGTAATTTTGATTATTGGGTAATTGGGTGGGTTGTGATTTACCCATAACAATTTGGTTGAGTTAGGTTTGAGTTAGATTTAATTAGTTAAATAAATAATAAGGGGTAAATGGGTAAATTACATCCGATTGGCAAGTAAATTGGCATGCATGTTAAGACCATATAGAACATGTAATCCAACAGTTGGATTTTCAAAATATGAATTCAATAATAAGTTATTGAGTGGTGTAACATTTTTTAAAGTTACATTAGGTGCAACTTGAACCCAACCCTATATTTCTTAATTCGATGTGAATTTTGATAAATCTACCATTAGATTACATTATCTTCATATATTTTTCATACTTACAAAATTTCAATGTGATCAAAGATTAATAGGCATGTCATCAATTAATTGTCTAAATTCAAGTTTTTGTAGTTTAAAATAACATATAAAATATGAATTTAAAGATTAAATGGTAAATTACACCTGATTGGCATGAAACTTGGCGTGCATGTTAAGAACATATAGAACATGTAATCCAACGGTTGGATTTTCAAAATATTCATTCAATAATAAATTAATGGGTGGTGTAACATTTATTAGATTTACATTAGGTGTAACTTGAACCCAACCCTATATTTCTTAATTCAATGTGAATTTTGACAAATCTACCATTAGATTATATTATTTTCATATATATTTTCATGCTTACAAAATTTCAAGGTGATCAAAGATTAATAGTCATGTCATCAAGAAATTGTCTAAATTCAAGTTTTTGTAGCTTGAAATAACATATAAAAGATGAATTTAAAGATCGAATGGCAAACTACATCTGATTGGCATAAAAATTGGCATATATGTTAAAAACATATAGAATATGTATTTCAACAGTTGGATTTTCAAAATATGCATTCAATAATAAGTCATTGGGTGGTGTAACTTTTTTAGAGTTACATTAGGTGTAACTTGAACATAGCCCTATATTTCTTAATTTTCGTGCAAGAAAATTCTTTACACGTAGAACTCTCAATGTGGAGGCGGTTGCGAAGACTTTCAGACCTTTATGGCACACTAAAGGAGGTTTCAACGTTTCTGTCAATGGGGAAAATATTCTCTTGTTTGCATTTGAATTGGAAGTGGATTCTGAAAGAGTTTTTCAAGGCAAACCTTGGGCTTTTAACAGACATCTTGTTATCTTTGAAAGATATGATGGTTATTCTCCTCTTCACACGTTGGGTTTCAAAATGACAGCCTTTTAGGTGCAAATTCATAATTTAACTTTTCCTCTCCAAACTGTTGAGACTACTTTCAATATTGGCAAGACCATTGGTCCTGTTATAAAACCAAAAGATTTAAATGAAATGTTGGGTGCCAATTTCTTGAGGGTAAGGGTGATTGTCGAAGTCTCTAAGCCTTTGTGTAGGGGAAGGAAAATTTCTTGGGATACAGAGTGTGCAGGTTGGGCTGCCTTCATGTATGAAAGGTTGCCCAATATTTGTTATTGGTGTGGATCTGTCTTTCACGATGACAAAGATTGTTCTCTTTGGCTGCGTAGCAAGGGTACTCTGAAATTAGATGATCAACAATTTGGACCGTGGATAAGGGCTCCTTTTTTTAATCCGGCAAAGAAGTCTGTAGTTAAAGTCAAAGGATACGAAGTTTTGAATAAAGGTGATGAGGATTCGATGATACTTCATGCGACTCGGGTTGATTGTGATGTACCAGGACTCTACCAAGGATGTGACAATGTGACTTCTTCATCTTAGTTTTAGAATGATGTTGCGAATACCAATAAGGGAACTCGTGCTGAGGTGAGGAACTTGGCTGCTATGAAAGATGCTTCTTCTTCAGTGAGGCACTTATCAACGTTGTTGCTGGATGGTTAAGGCAGTTGCTGGAGATTTTCCGAATTTTGAGGAGCAGTTACACGCCTTAGATAAGGATATTAACTCCTCCCCTGCTTTTTCTAATTTACATCCCAAAAATCTTGGGATTAATTCAGTTGGTCTTCCTATGTTTTCTCATGACACATCAGCACAAGCAAGTCTGAATTTAACTAAGAATGAAGTTAGGCGTCAGGTGGATTCCTTGGAGGCTATTTGGGTTGAAGAGTTTATTGTGGGCTGGACTTCTAATTTTAATGATAAGGAAACAGCATGCGTGTCACAAACAAGTCTGAATTTAAATAAGAATGAAGTCAAGTGTGAGGTGGATTCTTTGGTGGCTATTCGGGCTATAAAATTCAATGTGGGCTAGACTTCTAATACTAGTGAAAAGAAAACAGCATGTGGGAGGCCTACAAAATCTTCACATGGTGTTTTACTTCATGCTGCTTCAAGTTTTGTATCTCCAAGAAGCTCTCCTATACCTACCTGTGAACAGAAGAGAACCTGGAAACGCATTGTGAATAAAACTTTAAGTCCTACAGAGATGAAAGCTAAGAGTTCTGACCTTGGGGAGAAGAGAAAACTTGCTAAAACAGAGAGCAAGGAATATCATTCTAATGCAGCAGAGAAAAAGAAGATAAGTGAGGTATGTTCAACTACTTTAGCAGCGGAGGTTACTCAGCAACCCCGCCAAGCACAATGAGTCTTTTAAGTTGGAACTGCCGGGGGCTTGGGATCTCCGAAAAGTTAATGCCTTGGCAAAGGTGGTTAATAAAGAATAGCCCATCATTGTTTTCCTTATGAAGACAAAGCTGAAAAAAGATTGGATCGAAATGATTAAGGATAAATGTAAAATGAAAAACTGTTTTGCAGTCCCTAGTGTTGGGAATAGTGGTGGTCTTATTTTATTGTGGAAAGAAGAATTAAGGGTGGATGTTCAGACTTTTTCTCAAAATCATATTGATGCTTGGGTGGATGGAGGGGAAATTGGTTTGTGGCATTCTACAAGTTTTTATGGTCATCCGGATATGGCTAAGTGGCATGAATCTTGGGTGAAATTGAAGCATTTGAAATGTTCTTCTCCTTTACCTTGGCTGGTTATTGGTGATTTTAATGAGATTATAGGTCTTTCCAAAAAGGAGGGTGGTAGTATTCATCCAAGAAAGCAGGTGGAGGATTTTCTATCTACTATTAATTATTGTGGATTATGTGATTTGGGTTTTATTGGGTCCAAGTTCACTTGGCTTTATCAAACAGCTAGTGGAGTTCAAATAAGAGAAAGATTGGATAGGGCTTTGGGTACATTAGAATGGATGTCTCTTTTTCCTATAGCCAAGCTTCATCATTTGTCCTCTTCAGTTTCAGATCACTCTCCATTATCCCTTCATTTATCTCAAAGAGGGAAGAAAAGAAGACATAGAAAATTTTTTAGATTTGAATCAATGTGGTTGAAGGATTTGAGATGTGAATAGGTTGTCAAGGAAGCATGGAAGCAAGGTCAGATGGTTGGATCGGAGTGGGTCCTTCAAGAATGTTTAGAACGGTGTAAGGCAGATTTATGTGCTTGGAATGCTACTAAATTTGGTCATGTGGGAAGGAATATTATGGAGCTTCAAACAAAATTAGAATGGCTAGAAGTGCAACCCATGTCCAAGGAATAATGGAAGCATTAAGGCATACTCAAATTGAGTTGAACTATTGGTTGGATAGAGAGGATGACATGTGGAGACAAAGATCAAGGATTAATTGGTTTCAAAATGGAGATAGAAATACAAGCTTCTTTCATGCTAAGGCCTCGGCTAGACAAAGAAATAATTTCATGAATGGGTAGTTGTTAGATGAAGATGGGGTTTGGCAAGTTGATGAGGATAAAATGGGAGAGATAGCAATTGGATACTTTGGGGTTCTCTTTTCTACTAGTAATCTGGTTGAATTTTCTTATTTACTCTTGGCCGTGCAACCTAAAGTGACCCAAGCAATGAATGATTGGCTGGTTCGACCTTTTATGGAGAGCGAAGTTCATGGAGCCTTGAAACAAATGTACTCACTAAAGGCACCAGGACCTAATGGGATGCCTCCTCTTTTCTTCCAACATTTTTGGAGTACTAGTAGCATGGTGGTCACCAAGACGGTACTTGATTTTCTAAACTTTGAAATTTCTCCACCAAACTTTAATGACACTCACATTACTCTTATCCCAAAAATTAAAGAGCCTAAGAAGATAACTGATTATAGGCCCATTAGTTTATGTAATGTTGTGTACAAGATTGCTTCCAAAGCTATTTCTAATAGGCTGAAACAAATCTTACCTTCGATTATTAGTGATACACAAAGTGCTTTTGTCCATGGAAGGTTGATTATTGATAATGTTTTGGTGGCTTTTGAAACAATGCACCATATTAGTCAGAAAAAAGGGAGTAAGGTGGGGGAAATGGCTCTTAAATTAGATATGAGTAAAGCTTATGATAGGGTTGAGTGGGTATGGTTAGAAAAGGTTATGGAGAAATTGGGCTTTGCTGATAGGATGAAAGCTTTGATCATGAGATGTGTTTCTTCAGTAACTTATTCAATTAAATTAATGGTATACCGAGGGGGCATATTATTCCATCTATGGGGATCCGTAAAGGAGACCCTTTATCACCTTATCTATTCCTTTTGTGTGTAGAAGGTTTATTAGCTTTGATTCAATCAGCTGTGGATAGAGGTCAAATGGAGGGTGTGAAAATTTATAGAGGTGGTCCTAGATTGTCTCATTTGTTTTTTGCAAATGATAGTCTAATTTTTTGCAAGGTGACGTTAAAGGAGTGTGATGAATTACAAAGATTGCTTGCTATGTATGAGAAAGCTTTCGGTCAACAACTAAACCGTGCAAAAACATCGTTGTTCTTTAGTAGTAACACTTCAAGAGATGTTCAAGAGGAGATAAAGAATCGGTTTGGTGCCCAAATAATTAAGCAACATAAGAAGTATCTTGGTTTGCCTTCATTGGTAGGGAAAAATAAAAGAACTACCTTCAATGCTATTAAGGAGAAATTGGGGGAAGTTTTGGTGGGTTGTAAAGAGAAATTACTTTCAAAGGCAAGGAAAGAAGTTCTAATCAAAGCAATGGCTCAAGCAATTCCGACCTATACTATGAGTTGTTTCAAACTTCCAGACTTTCTTTGTGATGAACTAATGGGAATGATTCAAAATTTTTGGTGGGGACAATGAAAGGAGGAAAGGAAAATTGCATGGCTTAGTTGCGAGAAAATGTGTGAGCCCAAGTGTGTTGGAGGAATGGGTTTCAAAATTTTAAAATTGTTCAACAAGGCTTTGCTTGCAAAATAGGGTTGGCATCTTCAAATGGGTGGTGATTCTCTTGTGTACAAGGTCCTTAAGGCTAAATATTTCCCAACAACTGATTTTATTCATGCTTCCATTGGACATAATCCTTCTTATACATGGAGGAGTCTAATCTCTGCCCAAAGCTTAATCATTGAAGGTATGCGATGGAGGGTTGGAAATGGAGAAAATATTAAGTTTTGGCAAGATAGGTGGTTGCCACGGGGTTCAACTTATAGTGTAAATTCTCCAAGGATGTTTTTGAGTGGTGATACAATGGTTGTTGATTTAATTGATTCAAGCACTGCTAGGTGGAAGAATGAGGTAATTGATAGTTTTTTTTTATTGATTATGAAGTTGATTTAATTAAAAGTATTCCTTTAAGTGCTGCATTACCGCTGGACAAACTAGTTTGGGCTGAAACTAACAATGGAAAATTTACGGTTGGGAGTGCATATAAATTAGTGGTTACTTTGTTCAAATCAAGGAACCATGGAACTACTTCTAATGGTAGTTTGTTAAGGAAATTTTGGAAGAAAATTTGGTCATTACCTATCCCTCATAAGGTTCGACATTTTTGTTGGCGTGCTTGTCGCGATATTTTACCAACGAAGGCCAAATTGAAGAGACGTAATGTTATAGCTGAAGATGTGTGTGTGTGCTGTTAGAGTGAGGTAGAAACGAATGGCCACATTTTTTGGGGTTGACCGAGAGCACAAGAGGCTTGGGCTGCTTTAAAGATACATCTGCTACCTCTGGATTCTAATATTAACTCTTTGTAGGACCTTTTATGGCTTGAAATGATGACTAAAGTTGATGGGGATGAGAAGTGTTCACAAGTGGTTATGATAGCTTGGTGGGCAGCATGCTACCTTTAGGAATATTGGTCTGCAATTGAAGTGCACGAAATGGCTGATTCTGATATGGTGCAGCAGCCCATGGACAGAGAAGTAGTTACTAGTTCAGCTTTTTTGTAGCAGCCCGTTGATAGAGGTGTAGTTTCTAATATGTTGCAGCAACCTGTGGAAAGAGTAGGACTTGCTGGTTTGGATTTAATGTAGTAGCCAGTTAAGACAGATATTGATCCTAACATGTTGCTGCAGCCCGTGGAAAGAGTAGTAGTTGCTATGCCCTCGGCCGAAATTCCTCCTCCATTGGGTTTATGAAAAATCAATGTAGATGGGGCCCTTTATCACACAAAGAAGTTGGCTAGAATTGGGGTAGTAATTAGAGATCACAGAGGACAACTATTGGTTGCATTATGCAGAAAAATTAGAGCTCAATTGGGGGTTCTAAAAGTTGAAGCCAAAGCCTACAAAGCTAGCATGTTATTGGCAAGACATTTGGGGTTAATGGATGGGGTATTGGAAGGGGATTCTTTGATTCTTTCCAATGCCCTCAAGTGAGTTTCAAAACCTCCTATCTCGGTTGCTGCTGTTGTGGAAGGAATTCATGTTTTAGGATCAACTCTTGGTGTTGTCCATTATTCTCATGTGAGAAGAAATGGCAATCAACCAATCCACATTCTAGCAAGACAAGCTCTAAGCCTTGTTATTGATGTAATTTGGATTGAAGAGACTCCTTGCTGTATTTAGCAAGCTCTTATCCAAGATGTATGTGGATATTGATGTTTCTAATAATATATCTATGTGTGTTCTATCAAAAAAAAAAAAAAAAAATTGTTACTCTCTCTTTCTCCTCCCATAGACAGACCCACGTCTCTTAGCCTCTCCCAAGAAGACTGGTAAGCTCTCTCTCTTATCGATCCTCTCTCTGCAAAAGTTTATAAAGTTAAATATCAGATCTGATTTTTTGTGTGTGCCATTTTAAATTATGGATTTTGGGATTATTTCTGAAGTCATTGCATAGTAATAGCAATATCTGCCTTCTGATTGATTACCCAACAATTTTTGTGCATGAATAGTAATTATTTGCTCTATGGATCCATAACATTGTGTAGTGTTGTGTACGTGTATGTGTTTAATATATTGAGTTATCATGAATTAGCAAAAACCTTGGTATTTGGAGATTGTATTGTATGCTTTTTTTTTAAATAAAAATCTATATAATAGTTTGTTCTTATTTATTTATAAGGTGTTTGGATATATAGTTTCACTAGCCGTGCACAGATTAATTAAAATTCATATCTAAAATAAGATCAATTCATTTTATTAAAACTATAAATTGTGGGAGATGAGCAAACCTATTTAAATAAATAGGTTTAATTTCTTTTCAGATTTTCCAAACTTTTAATAATACAATTTTCATGTAAATAGTAATTTAATTGTATTGGAACTTTGGCAATAGAGCTTTATGTAAATTTAAATTAACTTAATAAATTTAATCTGTTTAAAGTGTAGTGAGAGCATAAGGGGAGGGTATTTTCAAGTTCAAACCGTGCCTTCTAAGACAAATTTTGGTATATAAGATATGATATTATAATCCTTGCATTATTCTAGGCCTCTTTCTTGAAAGTACTGAATTAATAAGTTTGTGGTATGCATAGCTTTTTTCCTTAGGCCTTGTATTGTTCACCTTTCTTATTATGTTGTTTGCGTTGCTTGTTGTGGACAAGTCTTGTGGCTGTTTCATTTTAATTCATTTGATTTTTTTTATTGGTAATTTACACATCTTTTGAATGTTGTTTGCTTTTCAAATGAGCTCTATGCCAATGTTGTGTACACGTCTTCTGAATTTACATCCTTTTTTTTTTCTTTTTTCTTTTTTCTTTTTTCTTTTTTTTTTTCCTTTTTTTTTTCCCCTGTTGTTGTTCTTCTAATTAAAAGTCCATATGTTGGTATATGGTAGGTTATAATGCCAGTGGTTCAGATTCAGATGAATTGAAGGGTGATTCCTAGCAAACCCTTTAGGCCTGTGAGTTTGAAACAATCAAATGTAAGTTGATATCCCTATTATGTTTGGCCTTATTGTACTTAATTTTTCTCATTGCCTCGTACTTAATTTAGAATAGCAAGATGTTTACATGGCCTTATTGTACTTAGTTTTTCTCGTTACCTTTTACTTAATTAAGAATAGCAGGATGTGTACAGACATACGAAGACCATGGGTTATTCATTGTCAATTGTGTCCTTAACATGCCCTTTTGTGTCTGGTTTTGTGAGAATCTATTTTGTGCGTTCACATATAATTTTGTTTTTATTTGGCAATAAGATGCACTTATCTGAATTTGATTAGCACATTTAATACTATAATTTAGTAAGTTGATTTACCTTTCTTTTTTTTTTTTTTACCCTAAAAATAGTGAAGCTTTTGTTGGTTTCTTGTAGATTCACATGCATAGGTTTCATCTTTCTAGACTTGCTTGTTTGATTTGCCTTAGTGTAATCATTGAAGCTATTGTCTCTCTTGTTAATTTGTCCCATAGGATGTTATCTTTAGCTCTTTTTTTATTTTATTTTTTATGTGTGTGTGTGGAGGGGGGGGGGGGGGGGGGGTTACTTCCTATGACAATGGACTAGGTATACCTTCACATGCATGCACATTATGTTGGTAATATCATTGTGCAAAATTATATGGTGATAAATACTGATAGTGCTTCTTTATATTATTAACTATTTTTTTCAGATGTTTATATTATTAACTTAAAAGGAAAGACTAGATGTATCAATCCTATTTGCATTTAGATCCATTTGTTTACTAATTACACGACCTTGCATGTGTGTGTGGATAATAAAAGCTCAAGGTCATTTCGGTAATTGCACACACCAAGGACTATACTACAAGTCAAACTACAACGATACGTTTCTAACTTTATTTGACTAGGTTTGTGTTTATGATGGTGGCTGGGTTTTTGTTTTGGATTTCACTTTATTTGTTTTGTTTTAAATTGGGATTTTTTTCTGCATTCTTTATGATTTCTCCATGGTTTGTAATGCGGGTTTGGTTTTTTTTTTTTTTTTTATGAGAATGTTGTGGGTCTTCTTTCTTTGATAGTTTGGCTTCATATGATTTTGCATTATGAATATTTTGTCTAGTTTGTTATTGGGTATTCTATGAACTTTTTCTGCATTGTCTTACTAATAATAATCTTTTTTTGTTGTAGTACATCTTATCAAGGATATAGGTTTGTAGTCTAGTTTGTTATTGATGTATTTTCCTTTATACTTGTGCAAATATGGGATTGATGGCAAAAAGATAGCTTTTGTGGGACTACTTGAACTCAAATAATTTTTTGTAAAGTTTGGAAGCTAAGACATCATTTGTATATAAATAGTTGTAATTACTTTGTGAACATCTTTATTGCATTTTTAGATTGTATGGAATAATTTTTTTTTTTTTTTTTTTGGATTTGGTTAGAAATGAATAGGTTAATGTAATGGCAAGTAAATGTAAAGAATATTAATACAAAAAATAAAATTGGTGACGATAATTTTCGTCGCCATATCTGACTATAAGCAGAAATTGGTGATGAAATAATTTGTCACCTGATCTATTGAAATTTAAAAAAAAAAAAAAAAAAAACATTTGGTGATGAAATATATTCCGTCACTGAAAATAAGGTTTAGTGACGAAAATATTATGTGACAAAAAACTTTTGTCACCTATCATTTTTTATTAGTGACGAAAAAAATTCGTCACCTATCATTTTTTTATTGGTGACGAAAATGTTTCGTCACCAATACATTCTGTGACGAATGCTATTTTGTCACTATATGTATTCAGTGACAAAATAAGGACATATTATGACGAAAGGTTTCATCACCATAGTCCACTTTTGTTGTAGTGTTGACCAAATCCATGAAAGTATGAGTAATTAAGGATCATCGAAATAACAATCCGTTTTAGTCCAATAATTTTTTGACCCGAAGCCAATGTAATTCAAACCTACGGACTCAATCCGCTTGGTAGGTGTTCTATATTGTACGCATAGAAATTGCTACATGAGTACTGATTCTTGTCCTCATGCCACTATGTCCTTGTTGTGTTTGCAAAAGAATGACATCTCCTAGTCAAATTGTATGTCATCAAGACCCTCATAAATCTCCTGGAGTGAAGGTTTTCTGGAGAGATCCTGGATTCCTATTTTACTATATATATATATAGATAACCTCACCCAAGTTCTGCTTTGGACCCATATATTGTCCTATCTAGCCAGGGCTTAGCTACAAGCCTAATATAATAGTAATTAATTAGTACATCAAAGTTGATCTACTTTGACTATCTATTTTTTATGTTAAAAAAAAAAAAAAATAGAAAATTTCAACAGTTATTGGTGAGAGGGGCACCTGAAAAAAAGTAACGACTAGAAATTTTTGCATAATCGAAGTTGCATCATTTTCTCTCTGCAACAAAAGATATAAGAAAATACACAAGGTTCCTGAATCTCCTGATGTTGCGAGTTTCTGAACTGCTAGCTAGACAATTCTCAGGCACAACAATACGGCAGACTCGATTGAAAAAGGGACCTACAGCCACTACTGCTACAACCATCCTCTTCTTTCTCATTCTCATCACCCTCACCTTTATTTCTGCCATTCGTCTTCACACTGTAAGTCTGATCAGTATACTTCGTAGCCCATAATTATTTAGTACCATATATACATATATGTGTTCTTTGCTTTAATATTCCCATACTTTCTTTTCTTGGGTCATTAATTTTTTGTCAAAATTAACTTGTATAGCTAATAGTTTGAGCTTTAGCAAAGAGAATTAAAAGTGTATCATCTTTTCGCTTTTTTTAATCTTGCAGTCTAAAGTTTCTGCTTATATTTCAACAAACTTTACTATAACAATCTCTGAAAAGCATCAAACACCCACCAAAAGAATTGAATTCCTATTGAACTGTTCCATTGGAAACCAAACACAAACCTGTCCAACAAACTACCCTAAAACCTTCAACCCCATCGACGATCTCGACCCGTCACCAAGACCCGTATGCCCAGAATATTTCCGGTGGATCCACGAGGATCTACGGCCATGGAAAGCCACAGGAATTACAAGGGATATGGTTGAGAAGGCCAAGGGGAGCGCACATTTTCGGCTAGTGATAGTTAAGGGCAAGGCCTATATTGAGAAGTACAAGAAATCAATACAGACAAGGGACGTGTTTACTATATGGGGTATTTTGCAGCTTCTAAGATTGTACCCTGGTAGGATTCCGGACTTGGAGCTCATGTTTGACTGTAATGACCGGCCGGTCATCCTATCAGACGGCTACAACATGACGCTGGCTCCACCGCCGTTGTTTCGGTATTGTGGTGACAGGTGGACGATGGATATTGTCTTCCCTGATTGGTCCTTCTGGGGTTGGTAAGTTTGATAATGGTTTTTCTCTTCTTCCAATAGCTATATAATTGTTGGTTAACTTCTAAAAACTTTTCAAAGCTCACGTTATTTCACGTCAGCCTTATAAAATATGGTATTTTTAAATTTTATTTTTAGTGTTACATGTAATGTTAAATTATACAGTATTAGTATAAATTAACTAGAACTTACCCTCGATCTCTTTTAAATACATTAGACAACAAAATCTTTTCTACGAAATATCTAATTTGATTTTTTAATACTTATTAGATAAACATAAGTCATATTTAAATATCTTTTACTGAATTTTTCATATATTGTTAACAACCTATTTTTATGATCAAGAGCACTCCTTTATTAGCATAATTAGGATTCTAATTTTTCATCCCTATTATTATAACATCGAATTATCAACAACAACAAAAATCAAATTAATAAATAAAAAATAAAAACCTAGCTTTCATGTTTTGTTGCAAGAATGGTAGGTAATAAGTTCCATTCATGCTAGAGTAGACTATTCTTAGCTGAATTTACAATTTAGCGTAGTGTTTGTGAGTCCTACTTGAGAAGCTGACCAATATGAAAGCTAGATATTGAACGTGGGTTGCCACTAAAATGACATATGACCTATACCACATGAGACCTAAACCAGTTTAAGCCTGAACAGTAACAGAGTGGGGCTCTTCTCATTTATTTCAAGGAATCAAATTTGCCCACCTAGCTAGTTTTATTTTTTATTGACAGTTTGACACAGTCTTTCCTCTTTTTTAACACGCAAATAAAAAAGGTTATTTAAGGTAGTCATATGATTACTACTACAAAGTTATTAAATTAATTACTCAAATAATGGATTCTAACTTCTTTGAAATACTAAAAAAAGGTATGTAGTATATAATACATAGTACAATAGTGGTTATAGTTATTATATTAGTAGCACCTCCATGGGCTACATGAAGGTGCTAGGTCCGAAGCTTGTTTATTTATTTGATCGGATCACCAAATTGACATATATATATATATATATATATATATATATATATATATGTATGTATGTTTTTCCAAGGCTTAGATCATTAAATAAAAAAATTACAATTCCCATTTGACTGAATCAACAATTCTTTAACAATTTAAATACAAACGGTCATACATATTCCTCTTTGGAATTCCTTTAATAGGAACTTTCATGATTAGGATCACCCCCTCCCAAAAAAAAAAAAAAAGAAACTCTATTTTGTGCCTCTAAGCAAGGAAATCGTTCTTACCCACTAAAGTGCTACATGGTTTATATAGGTCTGAGATAAATATAAAGCCATGGGAAAGCTTGCTAAAAGAACTTAAAGAAGGTAACAAGAGGAGCAAGTGGATCAAAAGGGAACCATATGCTTACTGGCAGGGAAACCCTGCTGTAGCTGAAACCAGAAGAGACCTCCTCAAATGCAATGTCTCTGACAAACAAGACTGGAATGCTCGCTTATATGCCCAGGTAATTATGAATTCTGTGATTTTAGGACTAAGATCACATGGTACATGCCATTAATTTGGATCATTCGATCAGAGAAATTTCTTATACTTTTTTCTTAGATAACTTCAACATGCACGAGTGTTAAAAATCAAAGGCCCCTATGCCATTCTATTTATTTGGCTATATGGACCTCTTAGGCAAAATTTTGTTACAATTAATATATGCATTACAAAATGGGTATAATTTGCAGGACTGGATCCTTGAGTCTCAGCAAGGATATAAGAAATCAGACCTAGCAAGCCAATGCACACACAGGTAATTAAATAACTCATCCTGCCCATCAAACAAGAAATTAATATATATGTCATGAATTCACTTGTTTTGGAATCTAGCTAATCTTAGACACTTTCCTTTTTACTTGTTTATGATTCACATAGATACAAGATCTTTATTGAAGGATGGTCCTGGTCTGTGAGTGAAAAATACATTCTAGCCTGTGATTCTGTCACACTGCTTGTAAAACCAACTTACTATGATTTCTTCACTAGAGGTCTAAAACCTGTGCATCACTACTGGCCTATAAGGGATGACGACAAGTGCAAATCCATTAAATTTTCTGTAGATTGGGGAAACAATCACAAACAAAAAGTGAGTCACTATAACTTGATTTTTCTTTTTCGCTTTAATGTGTGTTTGGATCAGTGTTTTGCTAAAATCTTATACTTCTTATATGTTGAAAGTTAGCAAAAATACAATTCTCCTAAAAAAAAAATGAAATATTAAAAAATTGTACCTAAATAAATAAGCTAATAAGCAAACAAAAATAATAAATAAATAATCCAACTACACTCTTATACAATTCGCTGCTTATTAAATTTATAAGATCCCATGGACTTTGTAGGCACAAGCAATTGGAAAAGCAGCAAGTGACTTCATTCAAGAAGAGCTGAAGATGGACTATGTGTATGACTATATGTTTCATCTATTAAATGAATATGGTAGGCTCTTGAAATTTGAGCCCAAAATTCCTGAAGGATCTATGGAGCTGTGCTCGGAGACTATGGCCTGTAGTGCAAATGGATTAGAGAAGAAGTTCATGATGGAATCCTTAGTGAAGGGGCCTTCTGTGACAAGCCCATGCACCATGCCTCCTCCTTATGAACCCCGAGTTCTTGGAAATCTTCATAGGGGGAATATGAATATAATTAGGCAAGTGGAGAAGTGGGAAAATAAATAGTGGAAAAATATCACTTCTCATTTTTTTTTTTTTTTTTTTTTTGAGAAGAAGAAAATTATCACTTCTCCTAGAGGTAAATATAGTCTTTTTTACTACGACACTAATTGATGTAAAGACGTTGTGACACACATGCTCTCTTGAGCCATAATAAGAACTCCACTCACATTTAATTTTATATTAGTACTATTGGTCTATAAAGTTCAAAAAATAAGTGTTTTTAGTTTTTGAAATTTCAAGTGATCACTATCGGTCTTTTAAGTTTTAAAAATGAGTGATATATATATATATATATATATATATATATATATATATATATATATATATATATCTAAAGTTAAAAAAAATTTTAAAAAAAAAAATGAAAAGCATTATCATTATGTTATACACATGCCAAAAAAAAAAGTAAGAAATTTTTACAATGATTAATAAAGGTCAATTTAAACTTTGAAGACAAAAAAATGCTATTTTTTTAAATTTAGTATATGTTTGGATCCAGATGAAAAGCCAGTGTCTACATCTGGCGTTTTCTTCTCTCTTTTTTTATGCACGCGGATTACACTATTCATGAGATATTATGCACTGTTCACGGGACCCACAAACACTTTATTCATAAAAAATATATATTAAAAATGAATCTCATGACACTATTCACATATTTAAAAATTATTTTGCTACAGTATTTTTAGTTTTCAGCAAAATAAGTTGTATCCAAACAGACTCTAAGGCCTGTTTGTTTTTTTTTTTTTTTTTTTTTTTTATCACTTATCACTCCTCACTTAATATTCGTCACTCATCACTCATCATTTATTGCTCATCACTTAAAATGCCTTAACTCCCCACACCCTACCTATTTGGCACACATTTTCAACTTCTCATCACTCAATTTTTTATACTTTTTGTGGGGCCCATACCTGAGCACCATGTTAGGCATTCCTATTAGCCTACCTGCCTCACACCATTTCATCACACCATTTCCTCCCAAAACTAGAGACTTCAACCCAAGCATTCCATCTTTTTTTCTTTTTCCTTTTTTTCCTTCAAACCCCAATACCCACAACAACCACTTCAGTTCTGAGCTTGAAGCACAAACCCACAAAATTTATTAGCATCCTTGAAGCACCCAAAAAATTTACAAACCCACAACAACCAATTCGTTGCCCTAATCATTGATTTTTTTTTTTTTTTTTTATATGGGTCTAAGATGAGAAAGGTGAAAAGGAAGAAAAAAAGAAAGAAAGAAATATCAAACCTGGGAAGATCTCCACCGTCACCAGCGGCGGCACCATTTATGGGATCTGTGATGAAGAACCCAAAAAAAAATTGAAGAAGAAGAAAGAAAGAATGAACTGAATGGAGTGCAGCGTAGACCAGAGAAAAAAGAAAATATTTGTGGAGAAGAAAGCCGTTGAAAGACCCTCAAAAGCAACGCCTCATGTGTGTTGCACTAACAGTGGGTCCATGCATGTCGGTTTAATTATGAAAATGTCATTGGAAACTGAGTTTTGGAAACTGAAAACACCTAAAATGTGTTTTCAATTTCTATAACTCATCACTCAAAAATCAGAGAATTGAGTGTGGAAACAAAAACAGAAAACAAATCCAAACAGACTTTTTTCTCATAGGACCCACATATTTTGAGTTATGAATGATGAAAATAGAGTTATGAGTTATGGAAACAGCAAATCCAAACACCCCCTTGGTAACCAATATAACTCATAGGTAACCTTTAATAGCAATTGTGTATTTTTGACCTAATTTAAAAAAAAAAAAATTAGAAGAAAACTAATTTTAAAGGCCAAGGACTAGACCATGTTGGAACCTTAGGTAATTTTTATTATCCCACATAGGAAAGAAAGCCTCCTTCTTTGCACCTTATAAGGGATGAGCAAGTGGATGAAGAGTACCACTAATTTAGTTAACCAAACTAGTGGTACTCTTCAACCATTGGTTTATGCCTTATAAGGTAGAAAGAGGGAGGCAATCTTTCCAATGTGGGACAACAAAATTGCCTAAGGCTCCAAAGGTCTAGCCCTTGGTCTTGAAGCAAAAAATGTCCCCACATTGGAAAGATTGTCTCCCTCTTTCTACCTTATAAGGCATGAACCAATGGTTAAAGAGTACCACTAGTTTATCCAAAACTGATAGTTAAGGCCCAAGTTCAATCTTAGGGTCTGTTTAGGATCCGCTTACTTTGCTGAAAGTACCGTAAATAAAGGTAAAAATTAATTGAAATAGTACAGTGAGATCCATTAATAATACTAAAAAGTGCAACAGAGTCCATAAATAGTAACAAAAATAAGCTGAATAATAAAATAAATTAGCTTTTTAATTTGGAACTAAATGCACACTTACTTGAATCTTTGCTTGTATACCAAGTAGGATTGGCTAGGGCCTTGACTATCGAGCTTGAATATTTCTAACAAGAATCAAGATTTACATCTCTCTCTCACTAGTTCTAACAATTTATTAAAAAAAAAAAAATCCAAGAAATGGGAGGGACAATTGACCAACTATGGTTTAAGACATGGTTCAAGGGTTTTATATATATATATATATATATATATATATATATATATATATATATATATATATATATATATATAACCATGATTTGTCTTAACACCTTATTTAAGAAAGGAATTTTAAAGATAAAGCTGCATTTGATTTCTTATTTAGGAGTCCCCTCTAGAATGGGCTTCCTCCTTCCTAGAAATGAGAGAAAATGAGAACAATGTTCATGATTGTATGCCACGAAAGTATATATCATTTTTGTATACTACAATACACAACTATTCCACCATCAAATGTGATCCAAACTTACTTGGAGTTATTTTCCTCCAATTCATTATGTGATAATTGAAAAAATTATTTACGTGTATTTTTAGTTATATGACTCTTTTTAATGAGTCATGTAACTTATTTAAATAATACACATGAATAGTCTTATCAATCATCATATAATGAGTTGAAAATGATAGCTCAAAATCAATTTGGAGCCAAATGTTATTTCCATTAAATTGATAAATCTCATTTAAAAAATAAATTACGATTTTTTCTTTTTCTTTTTTGGGAGCTTTCGTAGTAGTTTGCCTGTGCTTTTCTTGGTTTAGGTTTGGGCGTATGAGGAGGCCCAACAGAGTTGCGTGTTGAACGAAGCTCAATGAATTGTTCAGCAAGTGTAGCTTTTAGATATACACGTCAAATAATACGAAAGCGTAGTTTATACAAAAAAACCAACTCTGGGCCTTTAGTTTGGCCCAAAATTGGAGAATGAGCCGGTAGAAGTTTTCTTCTTTCCCCTAAATTTTCAAAGCTTTAATTCAAATGCAATTCAACATTAACTCATTGAAAGCTTGCTTGAAAGAAAAGTGAGTCAAATTGAACGTAAGAACCACAAACCATCTTATCAAATTGTAATCATTATGTTTATTTTTTAAAAATAAAATATATAAAGAATTAGTCAAATCATAAATTAATATATATATATATATATATATATATGTAATCGAAACTTCTGACCTCTCTACTATTTTACATGATAAGGGTAAAATGGTAAGTATGCTCACTGGCATAAAGGCATAGAGCAACGTTCTAGATGAACTCGTCAGCTTTTTCATCTACTGACACGTGACGACCATATGAAGTCTACGGCTCCATACTGACGAGGTTAGTATAGGGCAAAAGTGGGAAATTGAAGACATAGTGCTGAAGGGGTAATACAAAAGTGATGGTTCTGACACAACCGATTGCTTGGCCTCCACGCATGTCTATGTAAGGAAATATCCTGCGCCCCACGCTTAAAAAGACTCCTACAATGAAAGGTTTCTGTAAAGTACGCTCATAAGGATTCCTATATGGAAAAGACTTCTAAACCAAGGAAAAGATGTCAACCCTTACTACTATAAAAGTCTCAATACCCTCACTAACCAAGGTACGCATAATTTACCCCGCTCTAGCATTCTAGAGTTGTGAGAAGTTCTAACTTGACCTTCGGAGGGTGCTTGACCGGCACCACACTGGTGCTCTATATTATGTCTTCTACTTTTGTTGTGCAAGTGTTGTTTCGAGTGTACAAGAACCATGTGGCTTACTATTGATTTTTCAGCATCATCAGTTGGCACCATCTGTCCTTCGGAGGGTACTTGGCCGGCACCATACCGATGCTCTCTGTTAGGTCTTCTACTTTTGTTGTGCAGGTGTTGTTTCAAGCATACAAGAACCATGTGGCTTACTGTTGATTTTTTGGCATCATCAGTTGGCTCCGTCTGTGGGAATAACTTTAGCCATACTGTTGCTTCCTGGACAAAGAGTTGCATGGTACTTACTCGCTCAATGGCAACCACCAACAACGTTCAGGGAGACGAGCCACAACCTACTGCCCTGGAAAGGCAAGTCCAAACCCTCACAACAGCAGTGGAACGCCTCACCAAACAGAATCAAGACCTAGAAGAATAACTATGGTAGAAGAACGCCGCAATAGGTACCCAAGAGGAAGACCAAAAAGGTACCAGTGCGGAGAGAAGAGACCAAGAAGGGCCGGAGGGTAATAATGCCCCAAGTAGGCCAGAACAACCAGACATGAGCCGCCCATCTATTACTGATACAACTCCACCCTACATCATCGCGGAGATGCAGATGATGAAAAAACAGATGGATTTAATGATGAACACCCTTAAAGGACGGGTGTCCAATGACTTTGATGATTTGGTACATCAAACCGATTCGCCGTTCACCACGTCCATCAATTCCTTCCCCCTATAGCACAAGTTTCGCATGTCGCAAATAGAAAGCTACAATAAAGCTAAGGACCCTCTAGATCACCTAGAGGCTTTCAAGACCTTGATGCACCTTCAAGGAGTAGTAGACGAGATCATGTGTAGGGCCTTCCCTACAACGCTAAATGGTCCTGCGAGAATTTGGTTCAGCCGACTAACGCCTAACTCCATCAGTACTTTCAAGGAGCTTAGCGCCTAGTTCACTTCGCACTTTATTGGAGGGCATAGGTATAAAAAGTCTACTACATGCTTGATGAGCATCAGACAGCGAGAGGATGAGATGCTGAGATCTTACATAGCCCGCTTTAACAAGGAAGCGCTCTCGATCGATGAAACTAACGACAAAATACTTGTGGCAGCCTTCATAAATGGGTTGCGAAAAGGTAAGTTTCTGTTTTCTTTATACAAGAACGACCCAAAAACCATGTCGAATGTACTTTATAGGGCCACCAAGTACATGAATGCTGAAGACATTTTGCTGGTTCGGGAAGAAAAATCTAAGAAAAAAGAGAGGTCGGAAGACATGCAACAGGATAGAGGGCAGAAAATGGCAAGGACTGGAGAGCGAAGGGATGACAGGTGCTCTAAGCCCCCTGCGGGGAGATTCACGAGCTTCACCCTGCTAACTGCCCCAATCGACCAAGTCCTAATGCAAATCAAGGACAAAGAAGCCTTAACCTTCCCCGGAAAGCTAAATGAGGATTCCAACAAATGGCCTAGAAACTGATACTGCTGTTTCCACCGAGATCACAGTCATGACACGGTCAATTACTTTGACCTGAAACAGCAGATCGAAGCCCTTATCAGGCAAAGGAGGCTACAGAAGTTTGTCAGCAAGGCGAGAACAAATCTGCCTCCTTAGGAGCAAGCCCCCCAATAGGACAACGAGCTTCCCAAACCACCCCTAGGAGAGATAAGGATGATTGTGGGAGGCACGATGACCACTAGCTCGTCAAAGAAGGCTCGAAAGACTTACCTCAAAATGGTCTAGAATGTTCAACAGACAGACGTCGTCCCAAAAATGCCGCGGATCAATAACCCGATTATTGGTTTCTTAGAAGAAGATGCTCGATGCCTTCACCATCCACATGACGATGCGCTCGTCATCAGCATACGAGTAGGAGACTATAACACATACCAGGTCTTGGTTGACAACGAGAGTTCCGTAGATATTCTTTACTACCCGGCGTTCCAATAGATGCGGATCAACAAAGATCGTCTAATCCCAACCAACGCTCCACTCGTTGGGTTCGGAGGAACAAAAGTGTACCCCCTTGGCGCGATCACTTGTAACCATTGGGGACTATCCTCAACAAATCACTAGGGATGTTACATTCCTTGTTGTCGATTGCTCCTTCGCCTACAATGCCATCATAGGATGACCAATCCTTAACTCATGGAAGACCATAACTTTAACCTACCACCTAATAGTTAAATTCCCCACGGAGTACGGAGTAGGGGAATTATGAGGAGATCAGGTAGCTACGCGCGAATGCTATATCGCGATGTTGGAGATGGACAACCATCTATAGACCATGAGAATAGAGGAACAGTTGACGAGGGTGAAACCCGTAGAAAGGCTCAAAGAAATACCCCTCGATAGCTCCAGATTAGACAAAACCACGAGGATTGGCACTCTCACCAACCCGATGGTTCGTCTAGCGCTCATAGCCCTCCTCAAAGAGAATCAGGACGTGTTTGCCTGGAGTCATAAAGACATGTTAGGGATCGACCCGTCAGTCATGATACACAGGCTAAATGTGTCGCCTTCTTTTCCACCCGTCCGAAAGAAGAAGCAAGTATTCGCCCAAGAACGAGACCGAGCAATAGTCGAAAAAGTTGGCAAGTTACAAGAGGCGGGCTTTATCAGGAAAGTATACTACCTCGATTGGCTAGCAAATGTGGTAATGGTCAAGAAAGCCAACAGGAAATGGAGAATGTGTGTAGACTTTACGGATCTAAACAAAGAATGTCCCAAGGATAGCTATCCTCTCCCTCGAGTCGACGTACTAGTAGACTCTACAGCTAAGCACCAGCTATTGAGTTTCATGGACGCTTTTTCAGGGAATAATCAAATTCGGATGGGTGAAGCCTCATTTGTTACTAGCCAAGGTCTTTTTTGTTACAAAGTGATGTCATTCGGCCTTAAAAACGCTAGCGCAATGTACCAAAGGCTTATGAACAAGATGTTTGCAAGCCAAATCGAGAGGAATGTCCAAGTCTACATCGACGACATGTTAATAAAGAGCCGAAGAGAAGAAGACCATTTGAAAGATCTTGAGAAAACATTCGACACCTTTCGCTCCTACAACATGAAGCTTAATCCAAGTAAATGTGCATTCAGAGTGACAGCAGGAAAATTCCTAGGCTTTATGGTGTCTCAAAGAGGTATTGAAGCTAACCCAAACAAGATCAGGACCATAGTATAGATGCCCCCCCCCCCCCCCCCCCGCGGAAGAATGTGAAAGAAGTGCAGAGTTTAAATGGTAAAGTAGCCGCCTTGAACAGGTTCGTATCGAGGGCGACAGATAAATGTTTACCCTTCTTTCACACATTAAAGAAATATTTCGAATGGACTGACGAGTGTCAGCAAGCATTCGAGGAGTTAAAAGCCTACCTCTCCGCCCCACCACTGTTGAGTCCTTCGCAACCAGGGGAAGAGCTCTTCCTGTACTTCGTCGTCTCCCCGACAGCCATCAGCGCAGCCTTGATCAAAGAAGAAGACAAGGTTCAAAAACCCGTATACTACGCCAGCCAGGCATTTCGTGGTGCAGAGGAAAGGTATCCGCCCATGGAGAAGCTCGTCTTCGCTTTAGTTACAACAGCTCACAATCTCAAGCCGTACTTCCAAGCCCACACAGTAGTCGTCCCAACTGACAAGCCCTTACAGCGAGCAATGAGCAACCTCGAAGCTACTGGTCGGTTGGCACTATGGGCGATAGAGCTAAGTGAGTTTGACATTCAATATTGCCCATGCATAGCCATCAAGGGACAAGTCGTTGCTGACTTCATAGCAGAGTTCACGAACAGGGAAGACAAAGGGGCAGATGAAGGTCCGTAATGGAGTATACATACAGATGGGTCGTCCAACAGGCAGGCCAGAGGTGTAGGTGTCGTACTTCTCTCTTCTGAAAGAGACCAGATCAAATGTATGGTCCACCTCAACTTCCCTACCATCAATAATGAAGTGGAGTACAAAGCTCTACTGGCAAGACTTGACCTTACCAAAGCAGCAGGAGCCACAAGCATGGTTCTTTACTGCCACTCTCAAGTCATCACTAACCAAGTAAACGGAGATAATAAGTGCCAAGGCGAAAGAATGAAGAGATATCTGGACCAAGTAAGGAGAAGGGTAGACAAGCTTAAAGGCCAGAATTATCTAGATCCCTAGAATGGAGAATGAGCAAGCCGACCGCCTTACTAAAGCCGCTTCAGCCGAACATATGGCTACCCTTGATAACGTACTTTCTTTTGTTCAGCTTTCTTCGCTAATAGATTCCATCAATGTGCAGGAGATAGGTTCCGAAAGCAATTGGACCACATCATTAATATCTTACTTAAAAAATGGCGTTTTACTAGAAGGAAAGGAAGCCGCAAGAAAGCTGAAGGTCCAAGCAGCACAATTCATCTTGATGAAGGACATCTTATATAATAGAGGCTTTTCCCGGACGTACTTAAGGTGTTTGGGTCCTAACGAAACAGACTATGTCATGAGAGAAGTCCACGAAGGAATCTACGGAAACCACTTAAGGTCACAATCATTGGCACATAAGCTGATCCGAGTAGGGTACTACTGGCCCACCATGCAAAAAGACGCTCAAACTTGTGACAAATGCCAAAGATTCAGCAATATCATCAGACAATCGTTCGAAGAGTTGACCCCGATGACAGCCCCATGGCCATTCACTCAGTGGGGGTTAGATATCATAGGGCCGTTTCCAATAGTGATGCGATAGTTGAAGTTCTTAATTGTGGGCATAAACTACTTCACAAAATGGGTGGAAGCTGAAGCCTTAGCCACCATTACGGAGAAGAACATAAGAAACTTCGTCTGGAGGTCCATCGTATGCAGGTTTGGAATCCTTAGAGTCCACGTCTTAGAAAACAGGAAGCAATTCGACAACGTCTCCTTTCGGGATTTTTGCTCGGAGTTAGGGATCAAAAATCACTACTCCTCCCCCGCCCACCCTCAAGCTAATGGACAGGTAGAAGTCACGAACCGATCCTTTCTCAAAATTATCAAGACTCGGCTCGAGGGGGCAAAGGGTATATGGCCTGAAGAGTTGCCAAACATTCTATGGGCATATAGGACAATAGCGAGGACGCCCACAGGAGAAACACCATTTTGGCTAACATATAGGAGTGAAGCAGTCATCCTAGTCAAGGTTGGACTCACAAGCTACAAGGTGGACAATCATAATGAAAGAAAAAACGACGAGGCTATGTGTCTACAGCTTGACCTAGTTGACGAAGTCAGGGCGACAGCGGAACAAAGACTCGCAAGGTACTAGGACCGCATGGCTAAGCACTACAACTCCCGGGTTCGACACAGAGACTTTCAAGTTGGAGATCTCGTTTTGAGAAAAGTAATGGACGCCACTAAAGACCTTACCCAAGGGAAGCTCAGCCCCAACTGGGAGGGACCTTACAAGATCACATCATGGCAAAGAAAAGGCACCTACCACCTGGAGACGATGGACAGACGGAAGCTACAACACCCATGGAACACCGAGCACTTGCGGAAGTACTACTAGTAAAGTGGATGGTGTGAAAAGCAACACCCCTTTATTTTTTAGCATACCTTAGTCAATTTTATCTATACTTCTCAGTTTTTCTATTTTACTTTAGATTTTGCTACAATAACTCTTTTAAAGCCCAAAGGGCTGGTCTTCTTTTAAGAACTACTTTTTCTACGAATGCATGGTTTATTATAATAAAAAGAGTTTATTCAAATATGACTAAAGTGTATATCTACGAAAAAGTCCACAATTGGACAAGTTTACAAAGTAGATGACCTTAATATGCAGTCCATCAAGTGGACGACCTCATCTCAAGAGGATACAAAAAGCCATCAAGTCCAAACGTGGATGGGTCCATAAAATGGACAGCTTTATTATTAAGCCCATAAAATGGGCGACGTATAAAATGGAGTCCATGACGTAGACAAGTCCACAAAGTGGACGAGCTTATTATGAAATCCACAAGGTGGATGAGATCAGTATTAAGTCCACATAGTGGACGAGTTTGTCATCAGGTCCATAAAATGGACAAGTTTAATAGACGAGTCCATAAGGTGGATGACATTATTATGTCCACAAAGTGGACGACTTCATCCCAAAAGGATATAAAAAAGCTATCAAGTCCAAATGTGGACAGGTCCATAAAAGGGACAGCTTTATTATTAAGCCCATAAAATGGGCGATGCATAAAATGGACGAGTCCATGAAGTAGACGAGTCCATAAAGTAGATGAGCTAATTATGAAATCCACATGGTGGATGAGATTATTACTAAGTCCACATAGTGGACGAGTTTGTCATCGGGTCCATAAAATGGACAAGTTTAATAGACGAGTCCGTAAGGTGGATGGCATTATTATGTCCACAAAGTGGATGACTTTATCCCAGAATAACGAAAGACCCCTAAATCCACAAAGTTAACAAATTTATTTTTCAAGTCCACAAAGTGGATGCAATGATTATGAAATCCACAAAGTGGACGAGCTTATTAAGTCCATGAAGTGGACGGGTTCATTTCACATATAGATGAAGTCAGAAAAGCAAAAGATTGAACATACAACAAAAGAGAAACATAAAATACCATAAGATAAAGTTTAGCCTTTACAAACCAAAGCCCGAAATACAATAGGGCATTTTTACAAAGTCTTAGAAGCAAAATAAATCAAAAGGAAAAATACATAAAATTATGAAGTTGCAAGGTTTGGAGAGTTCCCGTCAGCCTTATCCTCAACGGCAAGGTCTTCAACAATTTCAGGCTTAATGGACGAGACTAGAGAGGTGACAGAGGCATCTGTTGCTGGCTGGGCGAGGACGATACTATCACTCTTTGGCCTCAACTCCGTGGAGTCGTCAGTTTCCTCCTGAATAGTGTCACCCGTAGGAGTAGACGGCATAGGCTCGTCCATAGTTACCTTGGAAAAATCTAGGTGAGGATAGAGGGACTTAGCCTGCCTAAGGCAATCCTCAAACCCTACACCGTAATATCCACCACAAGAGTCTATGAATGACTGAAAGGCCTTATATTCAACTACGACGTCAGCCTTAGCTGTCTCTACCTGCTCAAGAAGGATTGTCAGCTCTTTCTCTACTTTCTCCTTGGCTTCTTGCTCGCCCTTTTTCTGACGACCCTTCTCCTCCAGCTTGCCCTTTAGATCTTTCACCTCCTCATTAAGGGAACAGATGGCCACCTTATATTGTTTTTCTTAATCCATCAGGAGCTCTATACGCTTATGCAAACGGGCTATCATGCCTTCCTTGGCGACGCCCCTATCTTGCAAAGCTTTCATCCGTACCAATGCCTACAAAGCAAAGTAATTGTCAGCTACTAAACAAATGAATGAATAAGAAAAATGTAAAAACATACCCGTGCAAGATCAAAGAGGCCTGACACCCCTAACTTGTTAGTCCCCAGCTTATCGCAAGGATCTACATCCTTATCTCTGATGATGGAGCCTATCATCTTGATGGCATAGTCCTTGTGTGTGAGGAGGCGATGGTCTGGTCCTTGGGTGATGGGACCTGATATCATCATCAGACCTTTGCCTACCTCGTGGCCAGTCTTTGGGAGTGTCGGCTTTTTCAAAGATCTATCCCCGACGTTGACAACAGAATTTTTGGATGGATGATCATCCTTCCAGTCGTTTTTCCTTTTTGGGACCTTACTGACGGCTTTCAGAGCCGACGAGGACGCCCCCTCTCCCTTGGTCTTGTCCTCTTCCTTCTTTTTTTGTTGAGCAACAGACGCACGTACTTGAGCCCTCAACATAGCAACCTCCATTTCTGCAAAGGATGAATGATGGACATTGAATCAAGTGACGCCTAAAAAGAAAAAAGAAAAAGAGCAAAGGCAACGTAGAAAATTATACTTACGGCGACGAGAGTAAGTATTTAGTCTACAAGCTATCGAGGTTGGTTATGGACCCACAGTACACGTGTAGGGTGTCGAGAGTAATCAAATCCCTACACTTGTGTTGCTCAAATGGAATTTTGATCACCCGTTGGATGAAGGCCTCCTACTCGTCAGATATGGATGGACAGATACTAGCTGAAATAGAAAAAATGATGACGACATTAAAACACTTGAAAAGTTGATGGCATTAAAAAAAAGTTGACGACATTAAACCTGAATCTTTAACGATGCCCCAAGTGTTATCAAAACCATGGGGCATTGTATCCCACTCCTCCAAACGGCATATCCAATCCGTCCCTTTGATAAAGAAGTATCTGCCTTTCCAATTCCTGTTGGAGTCGGGCATATCTAACACAAGCCTCAGCGCCTTTTTCCTAGCAACAAAGTGATAAATCCCTTGCAACAAGATTATGTGCTGAGGACGGTAACACCAAAAGAACTCGTTAAGCATAAGCTGACGATTCCTTTCACTTAGACAACCCCACAGGATCTCTGCCCCTATGAAGATCCTTTAGGCATTAGGAGCGATCTGGCTGACAGACAGACCAAGGAAGTTAGCCAGTTGATGGTGCAATGCCGTCAGTGGTAGTCTCAACCCAACCGCTAGTATGGCGTCGTACATACCAAAGTCCACTGTCTTTCCCAAATAGCATTTCTCGAACTTCCCAGGGAGATGGATTGGTATGTGGTCAGGGATTTGGTAACGGTCTCTCAAGTCCTTAAAAATCTTAGTTGTCATCATTGGAAGAAAGTCATTAACAGTCTATATTTTAGGAAGAATGAACGAATGAGTGTACCCACTCTCAGGATTTCCTGAACTCCCAATCTCGAGTGCCCTATCATCCATGTCATCTTCGTCACCCTCCATTAATCCGTCACCTTCAACTTCTCCCTCATCCCTCCCTTCCTTGTCTTCCTCTCCTATATAATCTTCCTCGTCCTTGTCAAGAGAACGGGCTGATGTCTCTCTCTGATGACCAGGAATGGCCCTCCTCAGGCTCATGACCTATTTGGTAGACCTCATCGTAGCCCGCCCCTTCACGGACTGATGACTGCTCACTAATTGCTCCCCTAGACATTTTTTACCTACAAGTGACGAAGTCATTCTAAGTACCTAAGTCGACGACCTCACTAAAAAAATACACTATCAACTAAGGTGTAAAAAACAGATAGAAGAAAAGGAGAGAGGACTTACCAAGCAAACGGTCTTTGGGAGAAGTGACGGTTTCAAAGAACGGGTGAAGAGTGTGGAGAAACGACGGGAGCAGGGTTCTTGAAGTAACAAGTGTTCTCTCTTTGAATCAATGATGAAATGAGAAAGGAGGAAGAACTAAGGCATATATATATTGGATGTACACAGAAGACGAAGCAACACCCTCATCCAAAAGCGGAGCCAATTGAGTTGCACCGTGTGTCTGAGCAATAAATAATGGCTACTTGAGGAATTGCCCATAAATGATTTTCACTCCTAAAAAATAATAATAATAAAATAATAATCAAGTTCATAAACTCCATAGTCCATCAGCTTTAAATTAACGAAACTATGGAGTATGGGGCAGCTGATAAGGGTAAAATGATAAGTATGCTCACTGGCATAAGGGCATAGAGCAACGTTCCAGATGAACTCGTCGGCTTTTTCATCTACTGACACGTGGCGACCATATGAAGTCTATGGCTCCATACTGATGGGGTTAGTATGGGGCAAAAGTGGGAAATTGATGACATAATGCTGAAGGGGTAATATGAAAGTGATGGTTTTGACACAAGCGATTGCTTGGCCTCCACGTATGTCTATGTAAGGAAATATCTTGCGCTCCACGCTTAGAAAGACTCCTACAAGGAAAGGGTTCCGTAAAGTATGCTCATAAGGATTCCTATATGGAAAAGACTTCTAAACCAAGGAAAAAATGTCAACCCTTACTACTATAAAAACCTCAATACCCTCACTAACCAAGGTACGCGTAATTTACCCCGCTTTGGCACTCTAGAGTTGTGAGAAGTTCTAACTTGACCTTCGGAGGGTACTTGGCCGGCATCACACCGGTGCTCTCTGTTAGGTCTTCTACTTTTGTTGTGCAGGTGTTGTTTCGAGCGAATGAGAACCATGTGACTTACTGTTGATTTTTCAGCATCATCATTACACATCAGTGATTCGATATTACTTAAATAAATATTATAATTATCAAAATATTAAGAAACGTTTTGGTTAAAGCTCCATATTATAAAAGTTATGCAATTAAAACTCTATTTCCTACTACAAGTCTACAATACCAAATCAAAGCCAACTCTATGCTATTTTAATTTAATGTTTAATTAAAATTTTAAGGAAGTTTAAGGAAATGGGTTTTATGAAGTATTTCACTTTAACACGTTGTGGACACTTGATAATAAAAGTACAAAGAGTTTGTTTCATGTACGGAACAACAAAGACAAGGATCATGGTTATACGTTAATACTATATGTAAATGTTTGTTTAAAGATATAGGAATTTGAGAATCAAAATCACTTTTTCTTGTAGCAATTTCCTCACCTTAGATACGGAATCTTTTTCATCATCATCATCATCATCAAGCTTTCAATATAAATGGACGAAGGAATTATCCTATCGAATATTATAATTAATTAATAAAAAAAAACCCTAACCCAAGTTAGACTTCTAGCCAAATACAATAATACTCTCCCACCATCTCTAGTCTCTCCTATTCAAGAATTGTTCTCCCTCTTTTCTTAGTCTCTTCAAAACTGTAAACCAAAAACCATTTGTGTAAAATACCTAAAACCGAAAATACACACATGTAAACCAAAAACCATTTGTGGAGAAGACGATGTTTGATCAAAAGTAAATGCTCTTAGTCTCTTCAAAACTATAAACCATAAGCAACAATTGATGATCCAATTCGTGGCTCAAGATCCCAACATGATGAACTTCTCCGGAGCTAACTTCTTGTAAGATTAGGAAACAAATTAAGAAAGAACAAATCTTTTTAGTTTATAGGTGTTAATAAGACTACATGAAGTTATAATTTTTATTGCTTTGGGTTTAGGATTTGCTTAGTTACAAATTTAAGATTTTGATAATGTGCTATCCAATATTAGTTGTGGGTGTTTTTAGATCTATCATATGACGAATCTTTGTAGTTCATAGGTGTTTATGGCTAATAAGACTATACGCAATTCCAATTTTTATTGTTTTGGTTTTAAGATTGTTTACGAATTTAAGTTTTTTGATCATGTGCTATCTAATGTTAGTTGTGGGTGCTTTTACATCTATCAAACTTCAATTTTTGGTTGGATTTATAAAAATATAGTCACATATTTTTTTTGTTTTGTTTCTATAATTTATAGCCATGGATTTTTTTTTTTTTTAATAAGGTAACCCATATTTTTCTTATATTTCTCTATTGTGTAGTCATACATACTGTAGGGATAAGGGCCCAGGATCATATATTGGGCCTTGAGCTTAATCCGAGGACGTTGAATGGTCCAAGGAGGAACAAATAGTCATTAGGGATTCCAATTTAAAGTCTCATAAGTAAGGAACAAATAGAAGGTGGTCCGAGGAGGAACCCCTCCTCGGATATGATGAATGCAGCTCAAATATCTATTTCAACAATTAGAATGACCCTCCAGGAAGCTCCAATGATAGGGACGTGCCTTATGAACATACGAGAAGGAAGGAAACCCAAAAATATCTAAGGAAAAACTGCTACCATCGCATTATATGTATTGCAGCTATTTTTCTAACCGCATTTATGTGGAGAAGATCTTAAAACAGTACTGTCTTACCTACCACAACTCACAGAAAGCTAAAAAGGGTGTCTGATGAGACAGGTACTCAAGTAAGGGCTTAGACGATCAACAAGTGTAGGATCAAAATGATCCAAATAGAGCTATATAATGTGGGAGACCCTCTATGAGAAGGGGATCGGAAAAAATAGAGAGAGAATATTGTAGCAATCTAAATTGTCTTTGTATACAATTGTGATCAGTTTATTCAAGTGTGACCTCCTCAGACTGAAAATCCATTAATATCAGAACCTCTTATTTGTTGTTGTTCAACTCATTAGGGCCTAGTTCTTTGATCCACTCTCTACAAATTTATTGTACTGCGCTCATTAGACCAAAATCCCATACATCTTGGGCTTGGGCCGCAAATCGTGTCCCTACACATACATTTTGTTTTGTTTCAATAATTTATAAATAATGAATCTTCTGATTCTTTATTATTTTTTTGGCATTTCAGAAGTTTTAACAAATGAATTTGTGAGATATTGTTTTACAATATTGAAACTATATTACAGATTTCCACGTTATTTCTTTTAAAGGTAACACTATAGTCACATTTTTTTATGTTGTTTCTATAATTTGTAGGTTTTGATTATTTTGATTCTTTAGTTTTTTGTCATTTTCGAAGTTTTAACATCAATATTTTTGGTCTTTTTTTGGTAATATTTGAAACAATTTGGCAGATTTCAACAGTTATAACCATGGATAATTCTTTTGAAGATAACACATCTTTCTCTTGTGTTTTTCTATTGTGCAATCACATATAGATTTTGTTTTGTTTCAATAATTTCTAGATAGTAAATATTTTGATTCTTTAATATTTTTTGGCATTTTGGAAGTTTTTATATCTGAATTTTTTTTTTTTTTTTTTTTTTTGGCAATATCTGAAAACATCTGGCAAATTTTTTGTAAGCCATTGCACGTTCAAGCAATGAATTTTTTTTTTTAATCAAATTTAAACATAAAAAACTGGAGTAATTTATGTGATGGTATGGTTTCATAATTAAGTTAGAATTTTATAAAAGTTATTTTAATCTACTGATAGATTCTCATGCATGGTACAGATTTTCAAATAACGGTTCTTATCAGTTGGAAGGTGAAATTATTTTGCCACAATAACAACATACGTACTAGTTTTCTCAACCAACTTGGTTGCCAAAGTCTTGTGCTTTAATTGTGTACCGCTCCCTATCCCTTTCTTTTTCTTTTTCTTTTTTTGGCTGAATAATACTTTCCATTAAAGTAACACGAACAAATTACAAATAGGATTAGGGGGCAACAAGCTCTCCATCCCTCTCAGCCAAACATCATTTTTGTATTATTAGCATATTATTCCACTGTGTAATCATAACCATGGTCCGTGACATGTAACTCTAAAACTAATATCATTTTATTATACATTAAAATAGTTTTACGATTTAAAAAATAAATAAACATAAGAATGTAACTCTAACTTGAAGTCAAATACCCTTTTTGACTAAAAAAAAAAATTATTTCAAAAATAAAACACTCTTAGACTTTGAGTGCCAATTGAGTCCTTGGATTTTCAATTTGAGCAGATTATGTAAGATATCTAAACCCCATTAGCTGAATTTTGTGAAAGAGCCAATATATGGTTAGTCTCTCGTTCAATCATTGAATATATCTTTCCATTAAAGTAACACGAACAAATTACAAATAGGATTAGGGGGCAACAAGCTCTCCATCCCTTTCTGCCAAACATCATTTTTGTATTATTAGCATATTATTCCACTGTGTAATCATAACCATGGTCCGTGACATGTAACTCTAAAACTAATATAATTTTATTATACATTAAAATAGTTTTACGATTTAAAAAATAAATAAACATAAGAATGTAACTCTAACTTGAAGTGAAATAACCTTTTTGACTAAAAAAAAATTATTTCAAAAATAAAACACTCTTAGACTTTGAGTGCCAATTGAGTCCTTGGATTTTCAATTTGACCAGATTATGTAAGATATCTAAACCCCATTAGCTGAATTTTGTGAAAGAGCCAGTATATGGTTAGTCTCTCGTTCAATCATTGAATATATCCCCATGTAAAAGGAAAAAAAAAAAAAAAAATCTTAATAGCCTTATCGGCTATAGCCAGTCATTTTCTCCCTTGCCAGGCACTCTATGATGGTTGGCACCAAACCATTAAATGAACCAACCTATGCAATATTGAGATTCGGATACCTCATCACTTTCACTGATCCAAAAATGGGAATGAGTACACCTGTCATAGGATTTTGCCAAAGTTCAGCATATCATATGCAAGATATTGGTTTGTCTGATTCTCATATCTTATTAATGGTGCATCAGTGCAAGAACTTTCAAAGATTCATTCACCATACCAATAGGACATAATAGGGTAAATTAATGAGTACTGTGATGTCAGAAAAACATTAATTTTAGTTATATGGGTCGCTTGAAACTTTGAAATTTGAATAGTCCAACACCATTTTTGTAAATTGCAAGATTCTAGGTTGTCACATTTCAAGTATGACACGGCCTTACTAAACATGCTTCAAATCACATTAAGAGGCCATTCACCGTTGAGTTCTGAATGCTTCAAACCCAATCCAATGAAAGCTCTATATACCATGGGATTGATAGCTATACCTGGGGTTGTAGATGTTTCAGTTTCTATTTGGCAGGTGGTAAAAGATTCGGATTTCTTTTCTTTACACTTCCCCACCATCATGTTCTTGTCTCTGAACTGAAATGAACTGACTGATAATTGACATAAATAACCATTACCATAACTTTGCACTTAATGTAGAACTTATACACAAACAGTGCAATTTTGCAGTCCTAGATGTGCACCCATGGGGTATACCACTAACGGATTATGATCCTCTAGATTTTATAAGATAATTTCTTTTAAAATTTTATTTATTTATAATTAAATTAGTATATTGGATTTTATTGCCTCATTAATAATTTAATCAAAACATCTAAAACTATCTTGTTATTTATTTAAATTATTGATGGCATAACAAAAATCAACTCTTCTTTTTTTTTTTTCTTTTTTTTTTTTTTTTTAAACTCTGCACAAGAATTATCTTAAAAACTTTAAAGATTCTTAATCATATTTCGGACTACCATAATAGTGATTGTGGCTCAAATTTGGCACCATCTGTGTTTTGTGTAACACGCATCATAATTATCATAATGAAGTACCCATATGACTAATATCAAGTTATTAAGATTTTTATTATTGGCTACTTCCATGAAAAAGTTTATACTGTAATTTTAGGTTATGCACATTGTAATATGTAAGGATGCCCTAAGGGTTGAAGTTCGAAGTTCCAGTTCACTGTGCAAGATCAGATATATCAATTGAGAGAGAATTCATAATCAATCAAGCGAAATTGGAATTTGGAAAAAAAGTCTCATTTCAAACTCGCTTGAAACTTGTCGGAGCAAACATTAAAAAAGCATTAACTTAATTTTCCACGGCAGCTTTTATAGCCTTCTTAACCCTAAGCTCCACACCTTCATAGGCAAAATTTAAACCCTAATCACAAGAGAAGAAGACAACCACACCTTCACAAGAAAAACTAGATCCAAGAATCATTTGTCTTCTAACCTCCCCAGTTGTTCCAAACACTTAAATACTGTGTGTGAGTTAAGACATTTTCTGTTGAAAACACAAAGACTACATCAAATCTTTTAAGAGATTTGGAGTAGCCAAGAGAACGATTTGCAAACAACATATCATCTTACGCAATGAATAACTTGAAAGGCATAAGACAGGAATCTATAGTTGCTAACAAAAGCAAGACAACTTGAGTACGATGTTTGACTACACGTATAAGAAGTCATGTGAGTATTGTATATACCATAAAAACCTTGTATAGGGAGGGGATTTGCTGATTGGGGTCCACTCTTGGAATGTTTTTACTGTTTTGGATTTCCCATTCATAAACATATGTTGCCTCTGCGTTTGTGAGTTTATTGCTTATGTTCTTTATTGTTTTTTATTTGTTAATCCATCATCATTGTGATTGGAACCTTGACTAATTAACTATTCACTTAAAATTTGAATTAGGGGAGCTAAGGTTTTGTTTGTTTTTTTTTTTTTTAAAGATATGTATATATAGGTAGGGCTGTCCAACCGGTTGGATGACCCGACCATACCGACCGAACCCGCCCGACCCGAAGCCCAACGGTCGGTTCCAGATACCTAAGTCTGTCGGATGCGGGTCTAACTATTATAGAAACCGAAGTGTCGGTTCGAGTGACGGTTTTGAAAATTTGAAAACCGTAGCAACCGACCCGACCGAAACTACTACTCCATCTGCAGAATTAATTTCACTTTCACGTGGGTGGGTATGTTTCTCCCTGATAAAATAGACTTTTGTGTTTTGTCATGTCAGTGGACAATAGCTACTCACCACAAATTAACTATAAAAAAATTTTGTTATGTCAGTAGCTATTCAATGTCAATAGCTTTTCACCACAAAATTAACTATAAAAAATTGTTTGAATCAATGTTAGTAGGCAGTAGCTATTCACGTCACTTTGAATCAATGTTAGGTGGTAGCTATTTACGTGAGTATTAATGGCTTTGTCCTATTGCAGTTGTTGGGTTCAATGCAATTTTACCTTTTTATAACCAAAAGAAAACAATAATATTAATGGCTCCCATATTCCTAGTCCCAATCTCAGAATTTCTCTTTAAGTTCAAACCGTAGCTTGACTCTTCCCTACCATCCATCACCATTGCCGATGAGTTTCGCTTCTTGTTTGCCGATGAGTTTCGCTTCCTTTTTGTTGCCATTTGTTGGGTCTCCTCTCTCTCAAGTATGATTTCAAAATTTCATTTCTCTCTTTATCTCCATTCCAAGCTCGATATTTGGTTTTTGCTATTGTTATTTCTCTCTCTTTCAGTCTTTCTCCATTCCAAGCTTTTTCTTTGCTTGAATTTTCCTCTCTTTTTGTTCTTTTCCTTCAAACCGATCACCCGATGAATCCGACCCGCCAAATCGAATAACCGAGATAAACGGTTTTGACCGATCGTTCGGTCGACAACGGGTGAGAAATCTGTTTACCCGACTTGAGCCGGTCGAGTGACGGTTTGACCCCAAACCCGATCCGCCCGACCCGTGGACAGCCCTAAATTATAGGGGCCGGCTCCTCTCCCGTTTAAGTGTCTCATGTTTTCTCCGGTTTTTAAACGGATGATGACACGTGGCATCTACGAAATCTAATGGTAAGATATAAGGCCACGTCACAACATCATTAATTTCTATTTTACCGACACTCTTCAGCAATAAATCCACTGTTCACACCCCACTACACTTGGCAGTGGATGATAAGGATTAAGGACCTGTCAAAAATCATACCGGAAATATCACCGGATCTGAGAATCCATATGCATAAACAGAGGGAGAGAACCCATAAGCACAAACAAAGAAAAACTTATATTGATTCTAAAATTAAAGAAACAAAAGGGAGAAAATCCATTTCATTTTAATTCAAACTAGACCCATGACTAAAACCCACTGTAGAAATGGCAAGAGAGAGCTCAGTATCAAACTACCAAGTCCGAAATCAACCAAATCCAAACAAACAAAAAAGATGAACAAACCAACAAGTGCAGTCCGACCAGTTAAACACACACAACCACAAGTAGCCTTTGTTGTTCTTCCGCAATTTCTCAGCCCATTCTTTCCCCCTCTCTTGCAGCTTTGTTTGTGATAGTTTCTCAGATTCGGTGCAGTGGTGTTCGGTGTGTGAGTAGTGGGTTACTGCTGAAGAGTGGGGGTAAAAGAGAAATAAATGATAATTTGATGTGGCCTTGTTTTTACCGTTAGATTTTATAGACGCCACATGTCATTCATCTATTTAAAAATAGTAGTAAACATGAGACACTAAACTGGAGAGGAGCTGGACCCGTATATATATAAATATAAAATTGAATTCAAAGGATAGCATATACTCACATAGACCAGTCTTGGAGTCTTTTGGCTTAATATTGCCATTTTCAATCTTAATTAGCATTATAGGTACTATTTGAACTTAATTGGCAAATTGAGGAGAGAGAAAGAATTTCGGCAACAGTGTTGCCGAAATTCAACAAAAATGAGGAGAGAGAAAAAGAAAAAGGGGGAGAGAGAAAGCAGAGGAATTTCGGCAACATTGTTACCGAAATTCCTCTGCCCAAAATGCTGCCCGTTCAGTTAAAAAAAAAGCAATTGCGGCAACGCCATTGCCGAAAAAGGAAAAAAAAAAATTTGTTTTGGCAATTGTGGCAATGCCATTGCCGAAAATGGAAAAAAAAAATTATGAAATCTGTGAATGAGTAAAAAAAAAAGTTGTCACGTACACAATATTTTCACAATAAATCACACGTGATTAATTATTATTAGTTCAAAAAATTTGTGACAAATTAATTGTGGCAATGGCATTGCCGAAAATGTAAAAAAAAAAAAATTGTTTTGGCAATTGTGGCAATCCCATTGCCGAAAATGGAAAAAAAAAAAAATATATATATATATATATATATATATATATTGGCAATTTCGGCAATGGGATTGCCACAATTGCCAAATTTTTTTTTTTTTTTTTTTTTTTACATTTTCGGCAATGGGATTGCCACAATTGCCAAAACAATTTTTTTTTTTTTTTTTTTTTTTTACATTTTCGGCAATGCCATTGCCACAATTAATTTGTCACAAATTTTTTGAACTAATAATAATTAATCACGTGTGATTTATTATGAAAATATTGTAAAAATATTGTGTACGTGACAACTTTTTTTTTACTCATTCACAGATTTCATAAATTTTTTTTTCCATTTTCGGCAATGGCATTGCCACAATTGCCAAAACAAATTTTTTTTTTTCCTTTTTGGGCAATGGCGTTGCCGCAATTGCTTTTTTTTTAACGGGCAGCATTTTGGGCAGAGGAATTTCGGTAACAGTGTTGCCGAAATTCCTCTACTTTCTCTCTCCTCATTTTTGTTGAATTTCGGCAACACTGTTGCCGAAATTCTTTCTCTCTCCTCAATTTGCCAATTAAGTTTAAAATAGTACCTATAATGCTAATTAAGATTGAAAATGGCAATATTAAGCCAAAAGACTCCCAGTCTTGCATGCCCAAAATTAATGTAAATATTTTATAAGTGGCTAGTTAATAACAATATAAAGATCATTACATTGTTATTAACTATCCACTAATAAAACAAATTTTTTATATATTTCTTGGTCCGCCACCTGCTTAAGAACCTATTTACCCACTTTTTATATATGTTTCTGGTCTGCCATTGCTTTTTTTTTTTTTTTTAAGTAAATAGTAATACTTATTAGAACACACACGAAAATAGTAATATTAGTATTTTAAACTGGATTTATAATACATTACTAACTAGAGTACAACAACAAAAGGGTCTAACCTTTATAGTTGTAGACTAGGATTATAAACAGATGATACTAAACACTAATATTACTATTTTTGTGTGTGTTCTAGTAAGTATTACTGTTTACTCAAAAAAAAAAAAAGGAATGTTTATCTCACATTGGTTGGTCCGCTACTGCTTAGGAACCCATTTACCCAGATTTGTTATAAGTAATCTTAATGCAAATTTGGTTCTATGAAACTTAAGTAAAATGAAAAAGCAAGCCTTCACTTACAGTGGCGGTGCCACCTTATGGCCAAGGTGGTCCTAGGACCACCATGACTTGAAAAAATAATAATAATAATAATAATTTATATATAATAATTTAAAATTTTATATTTATTTACCTTTAAAAAAAATTTTGGGACCACCCTAAATTTTTTTTATACCAATAAAACTAAATTTTTGTCCATAATTTGAGCAATTTAACAATATATTGGGGTTTTTCAAGCAAAAAGGAATAACTTAAAAAAAAAACAATTTTGAACTAAAATCTTTTTAAAAAAAAATTATAATAAAACTACTACAGACTAGGCAGTGACTTGATTCCTTCAACTAAACACACTGTCCAATACAACACAATTTTCAACATTTTATTATTTTTTTATTACAGTATTATTTTTCCTCACCAGATATATATTACTTACTTCTCATTTTTAATTATTTTTTCTTGTTTATTCTTAACCACACACGTCTTCTATCTCCTTGATTTTTACACTTCATATTTTTAAATTTTATCATATCTTCATTTACATTTTTACATCTACGTTTTGCCTTCCTCCTTATTCGTAACTTTGGTGTCTTCTACCAGTACCAGTACGGTAGTGCCTCTTCTCAAGTTTTGAGTCTCAAATTGCTCAATACAATTTTTTTTTAGTTGTATAGGTACCTTTGTTCATTTCTTTTCTTTTCATTTTTTTTTTCCTTTTGAGGTTTTTGGTCTACAGAATGCAAATTTGTTTTGGTTTTAAGAACAATCTTTTTTTTTAGCACAAACTTCATGCTGGCCAAATCTTGAATTTCGGCCGGTATTTACCGAAAAACCTGAAATAAACCGAAATGACCCAAAATTTTTCCGAAGTGGAATAGGGTGGGTTACTGTTCAAGTTTGTTTACTGGCATGATATTTTCCTACTATTACAGCCGGGACGGAATGTAATTAATAACATTGAATCAAACCTAATTACTTAAAGACTAAAAAGAAATAAGATTGTGTAATTTATTCTTTCTAAGAAACACCCTAAACAAAATTTATGGAGTCCCCATTGTTCAATTATTGTTTAAAACCACCCTCGGCTGAGTGGGTGGGGCCAAAACTATGCTTGCATGTAAGCCAAGATTAGTTGGGCATGCAAGGCTAGATGGCTTTCATTTTAATTATGTTAATTATTACTCTCTCCGTTTCACTTTGTTTGTCTTATTTGAAAAGTCAAACTTTTTAAGGGAATATCATTTATTATTTTGTCTATCTTTTAAAAATATATAAGTGTCCAAAACTACCCTTAAATAAATTTATCAAAAAATTGAAAATAAAATAGTTTTGAAATAAAATATGGGTATAATATGAACATTAGTAAATTAATGACTTTTATTTTTAAAAACAAGACAATATTTTAGGATATCTCAAAATGAAATAGATGACAAATAAAATAGGATGGAGGGAGTACTATTTATGGGTATGAATTAATGATTAGTAGAAGACCTTTTTTTTTTTTTTTGCTAGGTGATTATTAGAAGACTTAAATTGTGTTAGGTGGACTGGCGGACCTTAAACATGACAAGATTATTCCTTTGCGGTCACTCTAAGTTGGTTTTAAAAATATTCCATTGGCTAGATATTGCCATTGTGAGTATAGATTAATTATGAGCTGAGCTTAGCTTGGACTTTTCTTTTCTGTTCTTTTTTTGAGAATGGAGCTTAGCATAGACTTGATTTGTGGAAAATCAGGCTAATGCCAAGGCCACTCTAGTCTCTATAATCAAGGTAAATTTTGCTTTTACTTTGACTCAACAGTAAAATTCCCACTCATCTTTCATCAACGTTTTAGCTTATATAAATGCTTAACCACAAATTGGAAACATTTTTTTCCTTAATGGGAGTTGATCTCTCTTTTTACTCTTCAATTTACTTAATTTAATGGTGAAAGAGACAGATTATCTAACCTACCCACATTAAGCCAGGAATTAACGCAATAATAATTTTTCAAAAAGCATTGTCCCCCGACACATTTTTTGTCGCTATCTATGCACACGTTTCATAGACATGGTCATAGTATCAACTATCAAATGATAGAGGAAATATTTTCACAAAGGGCTAATAGTTTTAATTTCTTATTTATATTACATGATTCAAAGTTTTTTGAATGAACTTTTTAGGATAAGTTACAACTTATATATAAGTGTGCCAATTGAAAATTTTCTTTACCTAACTAATCTCTTTTTTATTTTTTAGATCAAACTTATGTACAGTACAATTTCTTAAGGGAAATACTTAAATTCTCTAACTAATTCACATTATTTAATTTAATGTTTCTAGAAAGAAAAAAGAAAAAAGAAAAAACATTGTTCACACTATATTGACTAGTGAAATCTATTTAACTTAAGGAGTTAAGGTAAAGCACTTAAGAATATGTACTTAATTTTTTTTCTTTTTAATAATTCTTTGAAATATAGAAAATGAAAGGAAAACCAAACTAAGATGATATGGTGGGCATAGAGGAACTAATTAAATGCAAAACCTAACAAAAAGGTGAAAAAAGAAAGAGGAGTCCTTATCTCTTCTAGCCAACACCATTTCATTAGTTTAAAAAACATGAATGGTCCTTATCTATGATAACACATATGGAGTGTCCATAATTCATGTTCATAGCAAGCAAGAGAGGAAGATTGTGGGGTCTCCTTGGCCCCTTCCAACATAGATATGAATGTGCCTTTTAAAAAGCAATATAAACACCATCTCAGCTTGGAAAAATTCAAGCCTGTAGAGGACCCAATTTTATCTTATGCTTCATTTTAAAGGTGATGACCAATCAGATAGGTCCACCCATGTAAATGAGAGGGCGTGTCAGTATTCTATTGCCTAGATTGTTCAAAATTGTTCCAGAGTTTTTCTTTTCTTTGACATTTTATTCTTTGAAACAAACATATTTTGACATCTGTCCAAGTTCAACTGCGTTAGAGTCCATCTGATCATGGTAGCCTTAATTGAAAATCATGGGGCTCCTCTCTTTAAATATACTACTCCTACTTTTAAAAGGGTCTTGCTTGGAGGCATTGTCAGTGAGGACCCTTCATGCTTAAACAATCTTCACTGTCTTCTGTCACCCCAAAATTATACAAACAGAGATTTATACTCATGCCAAAACAGAAAAGGGCAAACCCAAAAACATTAAAGTACTAAATTAAAAATTACTACTAATTACTTGCCTCTTTCATCATATGCTATATTTTATTATTGTTGTTATACCTAATCTACAAGACAATGTATTATATGCATTATATATGCATTATGGTAAAACTTACAAAGATGCATCATACATGCCATCTTTTTTAGGTATTAGTCTTTTTCTCAATACCCAAAAGCAGAAAGTAGAAAAAAGGAAAATAAAAGCAAGTAGTGGTTGTTACTTGTTAAACATGTATTGGTGTTCATGGAGAACAACTGTAATATGTGGGACTTAAGAAGGAAGTCTAGCTTGGTAACCCTTTTATTTAAAAGATTACTATTTTCCCAAATAAACCTAACATTAATTAAACAACATCAAAAAGCTCAAAGAGCCTTTTTTTTTTCGAAGATTACTATTTGCCCAAGTTACCTAACATCAATTAAACAACATCAAAAAGCTCAAAGTGATGTGTGTTATTCAAACGACCTTTTGTTTCGTTGCCCTTTGTTTCGTTGCTCCTTGCACTAAGAAATGAGATGGCTTCAACATAAAAGAAATTCAGAAAAGAAAAGGAAAAAAAAAAATCACATCAAAGAAAAAACAGAGAGAAGATTTGATTTTCAAAGAGCAAATCAATGTATGAGAGAGTGTCAATTCAACCTAGACCACGTACGTATCATAGAATTTTGGCATTGACGAACGAAAAGTTGTCAGTGTACTAGGCTACTAGCTTGGGTAGTATCATTTCATCTCATATCATGGTATTTTGGCGATAAAATAGTGCGGGCTAATAAATAAATAATGGATGGTGGTGAATCTAACGTGCGCTGAGAATGCGGGCACATGACATGATTAGTTGATTTCTAGCGTGTATATCGGAGCCTCGAAAAAGCCTCTCTCCGCAAAGTGCTAAACTAATACAAATCCCATATACTAATACATTACAATATAAATAAACACGGAGAGCCCACAGACACAGTATTTTGTTGTATTGAATTATTTTCTGAGATAACTTTTTTTTTTTTTTGGTAATTACTTCAATAATTCAACTCATTTATTTTCATTAAAAAAAAATTCATCACCTCATTTATTTCAATTTTTTTATTTTTTATTTTTTATAAATCAATTGTTATAATTTTAATCATTCATATATATTTATAAAGAATTTAATTATTCTTGAAAGTGAAAATTTTATTTATGTTTGATTGGTGAATAGAATCATGCGTTTGAATGTAATCGAAAAACATAATATATTGTATATAAGTTTTACCTATAGTTTTTGAAACACAACAAAAGATACCATTATCATTTTTTTTTTTTGTTTTTTTTTTTTTGAAACCAAAGATACCATTATCATTGGGTTTTCAGTTGAATCACAACCCATACAAGCCAACATAATTTTTTTTATTATAAATATGGTAGAATTTAAATCTATGGCATACACTCCATAATGATTGCTCTTAGACACTAATTGATTTTTGATACAGGCAAGGTTTGAACTTTGAATCCCCAATTTCTTATTTGACAATAAAAGACTTTACAAGTTACAAGTCAAAGTAATTGAATGATAGAAATATCTTCAATTTATCACAAATAATAATCTTTTTTATTCCATAAAGATTCATTATAAATGTTTGGACAATGGGTTTACAAGTTTTTTTTTTGGGGGATAGAATTGGGATTACAAGTTAAAATAATGAGAAATAATATGTTCACAATATTTTCACAACAAATGATATGTGGCAAATTGTTACAGGTTGTTATTGGAGAGGTAGAAAAGTAGATTACAAGTTAAAATAATGAGAAATAATATGTTCACAATATTTTCACAACAAATGATATGTGGCAAATTGTTACAGGTTGTTATTGGAGGGGTGGAAAAGTAATTTCAATGGTAGATTTAAATTAGAATAAAAAAAAACTAACCACCTATAATTTGTTGTGAAAATATTGTGGACATAACACCTCTCATAAATAATTGCATGGTTGAATAATTATCTTTAAGATTTTTTTTAGGGGAATAATTATCTTAAGTTTGTAAAATAGTATTTGTGAATTATTTGAAGTAGCTTATATTGGATATGCATGTCAAGAAAAAATAATATAAGTTAAGCATTATTTAAGTTGTTAGTTGCTACATTAGATGAAATAAAAAAAATAAAAAAACACAGAATATGCTATCAATTTTTGGTTGTTTAAAGATATTTTTAGAATATCTAATCTAAAAGAAAATCTACGTTACAATTATTTTTAGAATTATTTGCTGCTTATCTCTAAAGTTTATCATTTTTATTTGTTTGAAAAAAAAAAAAGTAAATTTCAAAATTATAATAGATGCAAATTATTAATTTTTATCCAAAAAAATAGAAGAGTCTAAGTAAAAATAGAAGAGTCTTTAGACTAGTTGATATATAAAATCATTAACTTTTGGCATTATTTTAATTTTCAGATTATAAAATTGATTAAACAATTGATGAATTTGAAAAAAAAAAAAAAAATTCGCGGCTATCTGTTGGTATTTTGGAGCTTGGCTTTACACCATTATCCAGTTGGAACATAGTGGTGGCAGTTTTCTATGGGATACATGAAGTCGCATCATTATTGGTGATGATAGACTAGTTTATTGAATGCTTCTACTATCACCGCCACACTCTGCTGCATGATCTTTAGAGTAGACCTAGCCTGTGTTCTCTAACTTTTGTTACCAATAAGATCATGATTTAAAATAAATAAATAAAAAGACAGATAAATAATCTTTACCATCTGTAATTGTATATACATAGGGTGTCTTACAGTATGTAGTGTGGATCCTTAAACTATACATTTAGTTGTTGCAAGAGATACATTCTCTCCTCATCTTCTTCTTCTCCTTTTTTTTTCTTTTTTTTTTAATTCTTTTTTTCTTTTTTGTTTGTTAATAATTTAATTATCCAATTGTTACAATAAGAGGAGTGATTCAAACACTAACTCTCCTCATTAAAAAAAAAAAGTGTCACTAAGTTACAAAATTCTTGATTTTTTCTCACTCACTTATGATAAGACCATACATAATCGACTAACTAATTAAAACCCAAAATTGTTGAACAATATCTAAAACTGGAGAAATTATACAATCCTCTAGTAGACCACATCACTTGTCTACCATTTCACTAAAATACTTCCACTTGTTTAAAATTATTAAGACAGTAATTAGTTTTTGTTTAAAAAAAATTTCTAACTCAATAATTTTAAATAAGTAGGAATCTTTTAGTTGAATAGTGAACCATGTCACTTATCCATCATGAGGATCTTATAATTTTTCAAACTGAGTGTTTTAATAGGCAACTCTTTATGACTTGAATGCTATACATAAAAACAATGAATGAAATCTTATTAATTTTCTTTTCATTTCTTTTGCCAAATTTTGATATTTTAATGGAGTAAGATTTAGGTTTAAATGATCTTTGGTCGTTTTTTTGGATAATTTAATGAACTATGGGCCTATGGGCATAGCCCGTGGGTGACTAAGATAATTACATCATTAAAAAAACAAAACAAAAAATATTGGTGACTTAGACAAATCAATCCTTTGTTTCAAATTTAAATTTTCTCACTTTTTTTTTCTTTTCCGATTTGAAACAAAGGATTGATTTGTCTAAGTCACCAATATTTTTTGTTTTGGCTCTTACTTCTTTTTTTCTGATAAAAAAAAAAAAGTAAGAAAATTTAAAATTTGAGACAAAGGATTGACGTGGAGATAGTTTTAGTTTATCACAATGATTTTGATTTTTGAACCGAAAATATTTTGGCTACCAAGTCTTACCTAATATACCACCTAAGTCAAATCGAAATAGTAAAAATTCTTAATTTTTGTCTTTTTAACCGTACTTTTTTATCTCAAAAAAAAAAAATCTAAATATTTTTTCACCTACCCAAAAAGTATGCGCCTAGTTTCATTGAACCTCTGTGATTCAATAATTGTCCCCAAATTTTTTTTTTTTTTTTAAGTGTTATAGATTCTATCTTTAAAGAGATGAATAAGTAATACCATGGTTTATACTTTATATGACGTACAAGAAGTTCTAAATGAAGACAATAATCTAGACCTGTTTGCCATGTTTGTTTGGGCAATCTAGAATAGGAGAAATCAAATTCGTCCCAATCAACCCTCTTGCCCATTATAACAGCTTGCCCAAGTCTTTAGAGATCGCTATCATCAATTCCAAAGTCTCAAGGGAGCCCATACACCGGTTCTACCATGCCCTCGAGCGACTTGGAAATTCCTTCTAGTGGATTGTTTTAAAATTAATTTTGATGGAAATGTTTTTGAAGCAGAAGGTCGCGCCAGAATATGAGTGGTAATTAGAGATGAGAACGGTTTGGTGATTGCATCCATGTCCCGAAACTTACTCCTACCATACTTGGTGGCTAAAGTGGAAGCTATAGCGGTAGTCCAAGCCCTCAAATTCTCTTTAGAAGTTGGAGTGGATAAAGTTGTGCTAGAGGGAGGCTCTGAGTTGATCATTGAGATAATTCAATCTACAGAAGAATCTTTTTGCTCCGTTTGGTAATCTATTACAAGATGCAAAATATATGTTAGCAACTTTCAAGTGTATGAGATAAAGTTGTTTGAGATTTTCTCATGCATCCAATGTCAAGGCAATAGTGTCGCTCATAATCTTGCAAAACATGCTAAAAGTATCATAAATCTAATAGTTTGGATTGAAGATGTTCTACAACAATTCCAAAATGTAGTGCCTTTTCATCTTAATAAAAGTTCTTGATCTTCTTTCTCCAAAAAATAATAATAATCCTCATCCTCATCCTCATCTTATATAACAATTTTATACTCTTACAACTGTAATTTCATTCAGTTTGTTTCTTAAACAAAAAAAAAAAAAAAAGGTTGTCTAAACATTTACAAAAATCAATTGGATGTGTCTCCTCTTAGCTTTTGCAATAATCACTAGTGCCATAATATGTTATATACACAATGAGGTGCCACTTGAAATACATTGGAAATATCAGTATGTGTCCCTTGAACTACAAGTCTACAAAATTCTTATTCTACCATTGTTGATCCATGGTACTGCAAAATTATATATATATATATATATATATATATATATATATATATATATCCCTTTCCTCCTAATGTTACAATGACCCATGGAAGGTGATGATAAATTCTTATTAATATATATTATACATCATCTTTATATTATGAATGATAATTCTCATACACTCCTTATTGTATATTATATATCGTACAAACATATCACCTATTTTGAGTTCTAAAAGTGGCTATGAATAAAAACTGTGGACATCACTGGTGAAATTATGGGCAAGCAAAATTGGAATGTATATCAACAAATGTGAGGGAACAATTTAATCCCAGCTTCGCCCTAGGAGGGGTGGCCCAGTTGGGAGAGATCCCGCATGCAAGCACAAGGTCCCTTGTTTGAGTCGTGGCGGGTACCGTGTGGGAGGAGGGTTCCTAGCTTGCATTGTGCCTCTCTTGGGGTGCTAGAGTGAGGTTTGTGGCGCCTCGATCACAGTAACTATAACTCAATCCAATATTCCCTAACGGGAGTGTATCCTTATTAGGTCACGTCTTGGGGGTTAGTCCCATATGGTCCCCCCACCTCTCGATTATCAAAAAATTAATCCCAGCTCCTAACATCTCGGCCGTATGATGTACACACATTGGTCATCAGATCCATGGAGGCATACCCACTTAAAAATGATCCAATCCACAGCTTACCGAAAGATTCGAGAAGTTAAATTATCATCTCACGAGTCACGAGATATAAACACCTCCCATAGCAATCAAAGTTATCAAACCCCTCTGTTTAAGGCAATGATTAGTTAAAAATATCAAAATGCACCACCGTACGACACCAAAACGCTAATCAGAAAATTCAAAAAAAAAAAAAAAAAAGAGCCAGCTTTCAAGTCCGACACTGTCTCTCTATCAAAATCTGCTTTCATTTTAAGCTCTTTCTTTTTCCTTTTTATTTTTGTTTTACATATTGCAAACTTCTCTTTGAATCCAAGTTTCATCCACTTCTTGGTTCTTTCAAGTTCAATTTTCTTACAATAACATCCCACTCACTCAGTGATTTGCTTTCAAGGGTTGTTACCAAATCTTGGATTTAAAACTCCCTACTATTGCTGCTTGATTTTTGTCTCTGTCTCTCTCTTTTAGTATAGCCTTTTGTTTTTTTTTTTTTTTTGAAAGTTCTCTCCACCTAAACACATTCCTTAAGTACATTACAGTATTAAAGACTTGAACTTTATGTAGGTTCTATTCTCTCATAAAACCCCTTATCTCCAACCAAGTGGGTTTTCTTTTTCCTCCTTGTTTCTTGTTTTAGTGTTGGTTTCATGACTTCTTTTGGGTTCTTGGTTTTATGAGGAAAACTAAGGACAACAATGAGATCATATACTTCAATTCTGCTTCTATGTCTGATATCTGGGCTTCTTTTTGTGACCTGTGATCCCTTTTCATCATATGAAGGTATGTGCTCTTTTTTTCTTTTTCTTTTTTCTGTAACTTTTCTCTCTCAGATCTTGATGTTTTGTTAAGATCCATTTGGTTGCTGAGAAAATGTGGGAAAGATGTGAAACCCAAGTTGCCAATGTATGTTCTGAATTTCATTCAGAGTAAGACTTAGCTGTAAATATGACAATCAGGCCAAATTTTAAGTTTCAAAGCTGTGTACTTACTAATTTATTTTCTCTTTGTCTGCTATTTTCTTTTACCAAATGTGGGTTAGTTTTCTTGAAGTAGTGTTGGCGTACTGTTGTTAAGTAAATCTTGGATTTTTGTTGTTGTTGTTGTTGTTTTGAGATGTGTGCTATATTTGCTTTTTTTGAAGAAGACAAAAGTACTGCATTCATGTACTTAATTGCTACTTCAAAGAAGGTTCTCTTACTGGAAACTCTGTGTTTTGCTCAGTTGAGGCCCTTACAACCTTTAAGGAAGGTATATATGAAGACCCACTGCTGGTTTTGTCCAACTGGAATGCCCTAGATCCAGATCCTTGTGAATGGTCTGGCATTTCGTGTAATGGTGCTCGAGAACATGTTATAAAGCTGTAAGATTTCATATCTTCCTATCTTAGTGTAAATTGTAGAGTAGTCTTATTTGCAATTAAATGCAGCTGATTAGGCTAATACATATAACATACTTCCTTTACTTGATGGAATTCTGTTCCGCAGAAACATTTCTGGGTCATCCTTAAGGGGATATCTTGCACAAGAATTGGGGCAACTTGCCTACTTGCAAGAATTGTATGCTCTTGTTTTTCATTTTTATTTATCCCCTACACCTGAAGTTTTTTTCTTTTCTTTTAATTTATTGAGAATATGATGGTTAAAGCTTTATTTCATGGATTGATGGTTTGTAGGATATTGCATGGGAACAATCTGATTGGGATAATACCTAAAGAAATTGGCATGTTGACATCCCTCAAGATTTTGGATTTGGGGATGAATCAACTTTCGGGTCCGATTCCTCCAGAGATTGGAAATTTGAAAAGTCTAGTGAAAATGTAAAAAGAATTGGGTTGGTGATCTGTTTAAAGTTAGGTTGTGTTGGGTTCTCAGAATTAATTAACTTTTGTTGTTGCAGAAATCTTCAGTCAAATGGATTGACTGGTTTAATACCTACTGAGCTTAGCAATTTGAATCTTCTCCTAGAACTTCGGCTGGACAGGAATAGGCTTCAAGGAAGTGTTCCTGCTGCTAGCAATCCAGATTTCTCATCTGATATACGTGGAAAGTAAGTAGAAGATACTTAAAGTGGAAATGTTTGATTAAGTTCTGAAGATGATGCTCCATTTAGCGTGCAATTCTGGTTGTGGATGTGTGTGTGTGAAGATGGGTACAATATAAATCTTAATATCCCAATAAGAATAATTGATCAACTGATGCTAAAAAGTATGCATTGCATTATCTGCTTTCCATGCAAATTTATTGAGTTTCAGTATATGCATATATAATATAGATAGCTCATACATAAGCAGTATGGTGTCATCAAATACATCTACATCTTTTTTTTTTGAAAAATTTCACCTGTTAGAGAGGACTTTAAAAATATTCTTTCTTCTTATCATTTTTGTATAATTAATTTCATCTTTGCTTTGGCAATGGATATGGTAAACTGCTCATCTGTCCTATGAATGTGAATATGGAAATTTATTTAACTCTTAGTGTCTAGTATTGAGACAAGTCATCTTGGCTTTGGCAATGGATATGGTAAACTGCTCATATGTCCTATGTGAATATGGAAATTTATGTTAACTTTTAGTGTCTAGTATTGAGACAAGTCATTGCGAGTAATGTTCTGGAGCTTCATTCAAATTTGGTGTATAGTGATATTAATTTTAAGATATTGGGTGGCTTACTAAAATGGAAAATGTTGTATTACTTAAACCTGCTTAAGGTTTTGATTTTATTAAAGTGTATCTCTTCAATTCTGCTTCAGGTATACCTCAAGTGCAAACATAACTGGCTTCTGTCGCAGTTCTCAATTACAAGTTGCAGATTTCTCATACAACTTCTTGGTTGGGAGCATACCTAAGTGCTTGGAGCGTCTTCCAAGGTTCCTTTTTCTGAGCTTTTCTCATGCTTGCTTCTTTTTGCTTAAGTCTTCTTTTACTTGACATTTTCCATACAGGTCAAGCTTTCAAGGGAACTGCCTCCAAAACAAAGATCCCAAACAACGTTTAACCGGGCAATGCGGTATATAAGTTTTCCCTCATGCAATGCTGTTTATTGGTGCACATCTACATATAAGTTTCAGTAAATAGTACATGCAAAATGAAGAACAAACCCTTGAACATTTAAACTTGATGACAATATAATATGCTCTATTCTAAGTTCTAAGCGAACTAGCTTAATCAATTTTTCAAGAACATCCTAATTTGCAATTCAATGTCAAGCTGGTGATGCAATTGGCTGATCTCAGTTTCTGCATTGGAACTGAATTCATTCTCACAATTTTATAAGCCTTGTGGCCTATAAAAATTCATTTCTAACTATTGTAGTCAGTAGTGACAGTTTTTCTTTTGTAGGTGGTGCTCCACCTTCCAAAAGCCATCCAGGAGCCAACTCAAACCACCGGCCAACTGATAATATACTCAAGCATCAGGGGGCATCAAAACCTACCTGGCTTTTGGCTCTGGAAATAGCAACAGGAACCATGGTCGGTTCTCTCTTTCTGGTTGGTATTATCACTGCTCTTCAGAAGTGCAATGGCAAATCTTCTATCATAATGCCCTGGAAGAAATCAGCAAGTGGAAAGGACCATATGACTGTATACATAGGTTGGGTTCCTTAGCTCATGCTACCTCTGCCTAAATGTATTTAAAGTTCAGAAGACTAAAAGCGTATTGAAAAAAAATCTATTGGTTAATTTGGTGGGTTTTCTTTCAGATTCTGAAATATTGAAAGATGTTGTAAGATACGGCAGACAGGATCTAGAAGTAGCCTGTGAAGACTTCAGCAACATTATTGGCTCCTCACCAGACAGTGTGGTCTATAAAGGTACAATGAAAAGTGGGCCTGAGATAGCTGTGATATCCCTCTGCATCAAAGAAGAGCATTGGACAGGCTATCTTGAGCTTTATTTTCAGAGAGAGGTAACCGCTATTATTACTGCAAAAAACTGTAGCCTAAAGCATTTAACGAAAAATACAATCACAGAATGTAAGATTTGGCAATTCAACCATGTTCAAAACAACTATTTGACTTGAAATGCCATTCAGGTGGCAGATTTGGCAAGACTAAATCACGAGAATACAGGAAAATTACTGGGATATTGTAAAGAGAGCACTCCCTTTACAAGGATGCTAGTTTTTGAATATGCATCAAATGGAACACTGTATGAGTACCTACATTGTAAGTCAAATTTCGTAATTGCGATGTTTGTCTACTTTAACCTGCTTCATTAGAAATTTATTCTTTTACGTGCTTCACCGACTCAAACCCTTAGCATTTATCTTTTATTGCAGATGGAGAAGCATGCCAATTTTCTTGGACTAGGCGTATGAAAATTATTATTGGCATTGCACGTGGACTCAAGTATCTTCACACAGAACTTGAGCCACCATTTACCATATCAGAGTTGAATTCTAGTGCCATTTATCTTACAGAAGATTTTTCCCCCAAGGCATGTCCCAAGCCTTTTCTTTTTTAATTTATTCTTTTTATCGTGACATAATGAATATCTATTTCCTCTTCTTAATCCAATGGTAAATCAGTGAACTATCTTTCTTTTTGTCAGAATAATAATTTTTGTCACTGTTTATCCATTTTTTAGATAGTGTGGTTTTTAATACTAGTAAAAATGTTTTGATAAAACTCCAAAACCCTCTTCATAAGTCCTTTTGTACTGGCTATTCCTCATATAAAATTCTGAAGTTCATTCATCTTCGCTTCAACTGCAGCTGGTTGATTTTGAAAGTTGGAAGACAATTCTTGCAAGGTCAGAAAAGAATTCAGGTGCTATTGGCAATCAAGGTGCTATCTGTGTTCTTCCAAATTCTCTGGAGGCACGCCATCTGGATGTCCAAGGCAATGTGTACGCTTTCGGTGTACTTATGCTGGAAATAATCAGCGGAAGACTTCCATATTGTAGGGAGAAAGGGTGCTTGGTAGATTGGGTAAGAAACTCTCTAAATTATGAATTTGTATGACTATGGCAAGCTTCCTTTTAAATTAAAATGTGATCTTAAAGGGATGGTTAAAAAGTACATAATAGTTTAAGGTACTTAATGCACCAAAACTTCTCTCTGCTGCAGGCTAAGGAATATCTTGACCTGCCAGAAGTTATGTCTTATGTGGTGGACCCAGAGTTGAAACATTTCAGATTTGAAGACCTCAAAGTTGTATGTGAGGTAGTTAATCTTTGCATTAATCCTGACTCCAGCAAGCGGTTGTCCATGAAGGAACTGTGTACCATGTTAGAGAGTGGAATTGACACATCAATATCGGTTGACTTTAAGTCATCTTCTTTGGCATGGGCTGAACTTGCTCTTTCTTCATAAATAAGTTGAAGCTAACACACTGTAAAGCAGGAGTATACAGTAGTACATTTTTCTTTCTTTTTCTCCCACCTCAATTTTATCTGTTCCTTGTAAATGCTTCCATGCGAGAGGAAAAGTAAAGCTTCAGGCATGACAAAGTCTCTTTGTATACGAGTAGTTAACTAGTAAAGTTCTGAGATTAATTGAATCACAATCTTCTTAGAAATTGTTCTTTGGGTGCAAATCAGAAATGAATTTATTTTAAATGATGGAACATTGACTTTTGAGTTATTTTTGATGTGGTGAGCTGTTTATAAAGAAAGCAGTCAGCAAGTACTTATCCATTTGACCAGCATTCACCCTTCCCCCACTTCCTCAAAGAAGAAAAAATATATATATATACAAACCATGCCCCTCCTGATTTCTTGAGCATCAAAGCATTAGATATAGTCACAAGCAATGTGCTTTGAAGATGTGTCTGGTTCATGTTTATCAATTCTGTCTTTGCCAATTGGTTTCCTTGTATCATCTATCAACAACATTATTTTTTTATTTTTTATTTTATTTTTTGACAAGTGAACAAATTCATTAAAAGCAAACGGAAATAAAACAGATTAACACAACCATACAGCAGGCAAGAAACATGACAGCTACAGGCAGCAGACCCGGCTACAAGCAGTCCAGGTGCATCAGAGTTCTAACCATAGGCGGAGAAACTCCTCTCCACAGGTGACTAACATTATTGCAATGAGCAAACGTAGCTAGCTCGTGAGCCACCCTATTAAAATCCCTCTTCACAATCTGAATCTGCCAGCCCGCAAAACCATTGAGAAGGTTCACAATACCATTTACTATATGACCGAAACCCCCACCAAAATCCTTAGCTGAAATGCGCTGCACAACCTCAAGAGAATCAGATTCAATTATGACCTGTTGAGAGCCCAATTCTCTAGCAAGTAACACTCCTGCCTCAATCGCCAAAGCTTCTGTTTCATCCACCGAGAAGCAGCCAGGCAGCACACGGCAGAGAGCAGCAGCTGCCTGGCCCTTGCAATCCCTGATGATGACGCCAATGCTAGACAGCGCACCATCTCCACCCTTTGCCCCATCAGCATTAATTTTTAACACTCCATTTGGAGGCTTTCTCCAACTCACCTCTCCAACCATAGGGCCCAAGGAATAGAAACTATTAGCTTCCTTGAAGTCAGAAATCAAGTTTACTGCAGAATTCCAAATTTGATCAGCCTCCATCCAAACCGACTCAAAAACCTTGGAATTTCTGCTATGCCAAATAGCCCACGCCATCACAAAAAGATACTCCAAGTCTTTAAGGTCACCGGTTGTTAACACTTTCATAGCAATATCCGAGAAATCAAGAAAATCATCCTCAAAATCAATTTGGCAATCTTTCCACAGTCTCCAAACCTCCTTTATTGCCTTACATCTACATAAAGCATGCAGGACAGTTTCCTCCTCCAAACCACAGACCGGACAAAGGCCATCTGAACTAACCCCTCTCTTCCTCAAGTTAGACATTGTTGGTAATGCGTTAACACAAGCTTTCCATGAAAAAATTCTTATTTTTGGGGGAATTTTCAGCTGCCAAATCCTTTTCCAAAGGGGGGTTCTAGGATCCCTATAAGAGCACTCGCCACAATCAGATGACTTAATCATAGTAAGAGCCACATAGTACGCACTTTTGACTGAAAAAACTCCCTTATTGTTTCCCGCCCAAATTATTTTGTCCTCGGGAAGATTATGACTTAGGGGGATATTGAGGATAGTTTCAACTTCAAAGGGAAGAAATATGGATTTCAAAGTGTCCACCTTCCATCTTTTTGTATCTTCATCGATTAAAGCCGAAACCATAGGAAAATCACCAAAAAGCCGAGGGGGAGAAATTACCTTATAAGTCGTGGGCGTAGGGAGCCATTTATCCTCCCAAATGTGGATGAGCCGTCCGTTACCAACTCTCCAACGAGAACCCTTCCGAACCACTTCAAGGCCTTTGAAGATACTTCTCCATGTGTATGAAGGGCTGCAGCCCAGTTTTGAGTTCAATATATCACCACTCGGATAGTATCTAGCTCTAAGAATTTTTGCACAAAGGGAGTCCGGATTTGACAAAAGTCTCCACCCTTGCTTCGCGAGCATTGCTAGATTGAAAGCTTGGAAGTTACGGAATCCCATCCCACCATTTGATTTTGCTTTACACATCTTCTCCCAACTCACCCAAGCAATTTTCTTCTCTTCTTTTCTTTGCCCCCACCAAAAATTTCTTATCATCCCTTCAATCTCATCACACAACCCTTTTGGAATGAGAAAACAATTCATAGTATAACTAGGGACCGCTTGCGCTACGGCTTTTATCAAAATCTCTTTTCCTCCAATGGACAACAACTTTTCTTTCCACCCCGCCAATTTTCTTCCCACCTTTTCCTTAACTTCAGCAAAAACTTCAATCTTAGACCTTCCAATGATGGATGGCAGCCCCAAATATTTCCCAAGCCTTGTGTCTTGCATCGGACCAAGGATATCCAGCACCATGCGCCTGCTTTCCTCAGGGGTATTATGGCTAAAAATGACAGAAGATTTTTCAGCATTAACTTTTTGGCCTGAAGCAGCTTCGTATAGCTGAAGAATCTCAACCAATTTCCGGCAATCATGCTCAGAGGCTTTACAGAACAGTAGGCTATCGTCCGCAAAGAAAAGATGGGACACCAAAGGGCAGCCCCTACAAATGGAAATTCCGCTCAGCCCTTGACTCATAACTGCCTCATTGATCAAAGAGGAAAGTCCATCTGCACATAATAGAAATAAATAAGGAGATAGGGGATCTCCTTGACGGAGACCCCTTGTAGGGAAAATACTACCATGGACCGCTCCATTAATAATCACAGAATAGGACACTGTAGAGATGCATTTCATAATTAATTGGATCCATTTTTCATGGAATCCCATTTTTTCCATAACATCTACAATAAATTTCCACTCAACGCGATCATAGGCCTTACTCATGTCAAGTTTAACCGCCATAAAATTTTCCCTACCCTCCTTTTTATGTTCTAGGTAATGCATTAATTCATAGGCTACTAAAACATTATCAGTAATGAGCCTCTCAGACAAGAAGGCACTTTGGTTTTCCGATATGATTTGAGGCAGGATATTTTTTAGGCGATTAGCAATCACTTTAGACACCAATTTATAAGTTACATTGCATAAACTTATCGGCCTAAAATCAGACATTTTCATGGGACAATTAATTTTTGGGATTAAAGTAATGTTGGTTCGGTTTATATCAGCCATTGACATATCAGAATTAAGCACATTCAGCATCATACAAGTAATGTCATTCCCTACTACATCCCAATATTTTTGAAAGAAAATAGTTGACATACCATCCGGACCCGACGCTTTTGTAGGATGCATTTGCTTCAACGCATGTGCGACTTCTTCCCTTGTGAATGCTGCAATCAGCCCTTGGTTCATTTCCTCCGTCACTTTAGTGGGGATTGTGTTAGTGACCTCCAAAATCCGGCAAGGATTGGAAGTAGTAAACAAAGCCTCAAAATAAGCTATAGCCGTCGCCGCAATGCTCTCGCTTGTATCACACCAAATCCCATTTTCATCCCAAATGCCATTTATAGTATTTTTCTTCCTCCTTTGTGAGGCCTTTGAGTGGAAAAACTTAGTGTTTCGGTCCCCTTGGCCATACCAAAAAACTCTTGATCTTTGGTGCCAAAAGGTTTCCTCACAATCAAGAAGGTCATTAATCTCCTTCCTTAAACTATTTATCTCCTTTCCCACAACTCCATCTCTATCTTGCAAAGTTAATTCATTAAGGGCTTTCCTTTTGCTCTGAATTTGCTTCGGGACATAACCGAACATCGCCTTATTCCACTTCTCCAACTCAGCTGCACAGCTTTGGAGACTAGAAGAAATACTACCCGGAGTGCCCCCATGCAAGCAACTTTCCCATGTGTTCTTAATAATATCCTTGCACTCCTTTTTTTTTGTCCACATTTCCTCAAAATGGAATCTGCGCTTCCTGGAGGGCTGCAAAGCAATGGAGTCGGCAATCAACAGCGCGCAGTGGTCAAAAGTCGAATCAACCAAATGGAGGACTCTAGTGCCACTAAAGTAGCTAATCCAGTCATTAGTAGCCAAAGCTCTATCTAATCTCAAGTAAATACGATTAGCCCCTTCTTGCATGTTGCACCATGTAAAATCCGGACCACAATACCCCAAGTCTTTGAACCCGCAAGAATTAACCACCTCACGAAACCTATCCATTTGCCTTTGGGGCCGAGGCACCCCACCCATCTTCTCTTCCCCAGACAGAATTTCATTAAAATCTCCATAGCACAGCCAAGGAAGCTGAAATTTCCGGTTTAGAGCAACAAGTTCATCCCAGGATTCCTGCCTTTTATGAGTTTCTGAATTTCCGTAGAACCCAGTCATGCGCCATTTAAATCCCGTGTCCTGTTCTGAAATAATTGCATCAATGTGATTTCTAGAATATCCCATAATTTCCAGAGCAACTTCCCTTTTCCACAACATAGCTAAACCTCCTCCCCTACCCTTTCTCGGCACAATCAACCCATTCACAAAATTAATTTTTTCCATAATCTTTTCCATAGCATTCTTTTTAACTTTTGTTTCCGACAAAAAAATAATTTTGGGATTCCAACGTTGGACTAATTCGCCCAACACACGAACTGTCTGGAGGTTCCCAAGCCCCCGGCAGTTCCACCCCAAGGCAATCATTGCTCCCGGCGGTGCTGCCTAGCAGCCACCGCCGATTCCTCAACAAAATTTTTGCAAAAATTAACATTGCTCTCACCTTCCTTTTCGCAACTTTTTTTCTGAGGTCGTCCCTCCCTTTCTGCAAGCGTGTCTGTATCCTCACGTCTCTTTGCGCCAACTACAATCTCCAGGGACGATGAACCAACACCTCGAGCCTTTCCTGCCTCTCTGGCTACCCTCTTTAAATTTCCTTTCCCCGTTCTATTCTTCCCTTTTCTTGGGCCAACCTGCTCTTCTTCTTCAGATATATTTATTTCAGATTCCTTGGGCTTAAGTGAGCTGGCCTCTTCAATCTCTGTTGTATTCATTTTGGGCTTAGAAGGGACAGCAGCCCCTCCTTCCTTTGATTTGGGCTCCCCGGCCAGGCCCATCCAAATGACTTTCTCTTCTTCTTTTTTTTTTAATAGTGTTCCACCTGGCTGGCTTACGGTTTGCCTTGGAGTGCTACGTGTCACCCTTTCCTTGTTTTCTTCCTGCTTCTCAACTCTTGCATTGTCACATCTCCCCTGGTAACTTGCTGCATTCCCCTCTGCCCGAGCCACAGGTCCTAGCTTTTCCGGATTTTCAGCTCTCTCCCATGCTTCGAGACTGACACTTCCGCCCCAGCTGTTCCTCGTCTCACTATCAACACGGACAGGGACCTCCATCTCCCCCACCATGGCCTGAACCGTCTTCCCCAAATCATCGCCCATATTTGATCCATGACCACCACTGCCCGAACCCCTGAAGCTATTAGTTCTTAAGCCATATCTGCTCTTCCCCGAATCTCTAAGTCCCTCATTTGGTCCTTTTGACGTGCTTCCAGCCCTCAACCAATCCCCATATTGTTTTTCCATTGATTGCTTCTCAGCTACCACTCCACAGTGCTTCTCATCATGTCCTAATTTCCCGCAGCTGAAGCAGAAAGTTGGAAGTCGCTCGTATTTAAAGGACACCCAACATCTATCCCCATCCATATTAGAGATGTATCCTCCTCTTCTCAAAGGCTTCTCGAGTGGTAAATCAATCCTTACGCGCATAAACCTTGCTTGGTCAGCCTGCCATGAGCGTTTATCCACCTCCCTTACTCTTCCTAACTTGCTTCCAATGTCGCGCCCAGCTTCCTCTGTCATGTATTCAAAAGGTAGTCCCCAAACTTGAACCCAAAAAGGCGCGTGAGTAAAGACCAAGTTGGCTGCGGTTAAGCCCTTCCTCCATCGACTTAGAAGCAGGAGGTTATTCTCAAAGTTCCATGGCCCATTTTGCTCCACCCACTCTAGCTGGAACATTGAGTTGAACTTGAACTGTAATACATTATCTCCAACCTCAACTATTCTAAGGTCCGAGCCCATTTTCCACGTTGTTCTCAGGGTATTCTTAAGAGTTCTCTGATTTTGATTACGATCAACTAATAATTTTCCAAACAAACTCAGAGCACACTCCTCCAGCAGGTCCGGTGAGCTGTTTGAAGAAATGAAGATCTCCTCCTCTTCTTCTTTAGTAAGCTGTAGGTTTTTTAAACTATCAACTATTGAATGCTCCATGGCAGATCTAAAGGAGAAAAACTAAAGGAGAAAACAGAGAGGTAAATAGGCTAATGACAGCAAAGGCAGGACAAAGAAAAAAAACCCTTAAGCTCTGACACCTAAGGGAGGAAAATCTCGCCTCATGACAAGAGAGAAACTCCTATCAACAACATTGTGGCCTAACGTTCAGGGCTCTTATAGAAGTTAAAGGAATTTTTGAATTTGAATAGTTCTTACACAATCAAAAGATCCAGCACTGTTAACTACTTAAATTTAGAAGGATACTACCATCTTGAAAGATAATTTCAAAACGTAGGATAGGTTTTACAAATAATAATTCACGGGACAATCCAAGTTGGATTTGGGAAAAGGCAAGCAAGGATTTGCTTGCATCTAATTTTTTTTAAGCACATGATTCTTGGCTGGCCTCTTCTCCCATTCTTATGAGCTTGGAACAAAAACTTGAATGTAACAATACATGAGAAAAACTGTGCTCACACTACAGCAAAATAACCGACTTCTACAATTTTTTTTGTTCTGGTTATTATTTCATCAAATTCTCATTAAGATGCCCTGAGGTACGACTAGCTTGTTAGGCAGACCATGATTAGAGCTTATGAAAACGCATCTTTGATCGAATCGAAATCTAGGGCCAATACATTTGGAAGGTCCGCAGCATATGACCATCCATTTATATGGGAACCCAGTACCTAGTTTGATATCACAAATTTTGAACATACTTCCACATCTTGGCCTATGAGAACAATACTGCAATTGGTATGCAATGATTGCAATCCCTTTCTGCAATCTAGCATGGGGGTAAAAGAAGATAAAGAAAGAAACATAAAAGGTAAAACCTGACCAAAACTGTGCTCACATTTAAGCAAAATATCCATAGAATCATAGGTGACAGTTCACTAGAGGTCTCACTCAACACGACAAAGCTTTTAAGGAGAATGTTAACTAGCACCAAGCGGTGCCGGTTAAGTCCAGAAAAGACAAAAACAATTTTTCAGAAAAAGTAAAAAAAATCTCAAACAGTATTTACAAAACTAAAAAATTCTTTCTCAAAAAAAAAAAAAAAAAAAAAAAAAGACATAAATTGAAGAAAAAAAAAAGACAAAAATTGCGTAAGAAAAAAAAGTAAAAAATTTTGTGCTTAAGCGGTGCCCGTTAACACAACCCAACTTTTAAATATTAAAGCTAGTTTTGATACATTTTTTAAGAAAACAGAGAGAACAAAATTTTAATTAACCAACATACTTAGGGTCCGTTTGGATAAAACTTATTTTGCTGAAACTGAAAAAATTGTAATAAAATAATTTTTAAATATGTGAATAGTGCCGTGGAACATATTTTTAATGAAAAAGTTGTTGAAAAGTGAGATTTGTGAGTCTTGTGAACTGTCCACAGATCCACTGATGTGCTGAAAAGTCCAATATTGTGGCTACTATTCATGAACAGCGCATGAACAATAGTCATAATAATGTTATTTGCTCTTGAAACGCATACCAAAAAAACAAAAAATAGCAAAACACGCAAACATGATGTAGAAACGTGTATCCAAACGGATGCTTAGAACGAGAAAAATGGGTGTCATTAGGATTCCTCTTTCCACTGAAAACTGCTAATGCCTTTCTTACAGGAGGCTGCAGGGGGGCTCTTTTATCAACATGGCGGCCAAAGTCATCTGTAGTGAAGATGTCGTCTCCCTGAGAATCAAATATACAGTAATCTCAGTTATAATTAAGACATGATCTCCAAAAAAACGAAAAATTACAAATACAAGAATCAGCAGGTACACAAACCAAAACAAACATGCTTATTCATTTTCTTCTTTGTCTTGGGATGAAGAAACTTTTGTGGGAGTTGATCTTCACGCAAGATGAGGTTCTTGGCAATGGCCTCCCTTCCACCCTGGGGCAAAGGCAGTGAAAACTGCAGAGGGACAAATGTCAAAACACATGCATGCAAATAGTCAATGAAGCTCCAATCTGGATTCTAAAAGGCCTTGAGAATGAAATATCTCTACCAAACAAATCCAAAAAATACTTATCCTCTATAATGTATTAATATTTTCATCATAATAGGTAGGAACCAGTAAGGAAAGGATAGATTTTGTAACCAAATGGCAGGAAGCAGTGATGATAAGACAAAGTACGCAACAATCAAATGGTAGGAACAAGATAGAGAACACTACAATTGTATAGAACAAGTGTTTGCTAGTTAGAAACTAACAGAATTAAGCTACAATTAGAAGCATAATAATTCCTGAGAGTCGCACATTTGGATATACTTACTTTAGTGCCACGCAATCTAATCCGTGGCTGACGATCTGCTAAAACAATTCCATTTTCACCAACTGTAACAGCTACCTTGCGTAAAGTGCCACCATTTCCACACTTTGGGCAGAAAATCCTCCCAATCTCAGCAGTCACTGTATAGCATGCATGGCATTTTAGAATCCACCTGGAAGGACAGAACTGTCAAAGATTAGCATATATATGGTGTAAAAATTTCATTGAGATAAAAACAGATTCTCTGGTCAAGAAAAAGGATAACAGTATACACCACTCAGACCAACAATCCAGATGAAGCATATTAAGACAGTTTCCATCACTTAATATGAAGCATTGTCAATGCACATAATTTCTACGTTTCTTTACCCAAAAATAGGGGATGGATGAGAGGAATATAAATACAACAAAATGCAAAAGATAACTCTAACTAGTAATCACCCAATGAAGTGTATATGAAATATATACCTGTGCAGCTGTCATATCTGCATTCCTCCAGGTGCCAGCAAGCGTAAAGTAAACCCATCTGTAGAAGAACATTTTGCATTGCGAAGTCACTAGTTACACAGGCCACACTGGACTCAGACAACGATCTCAGCATCCAACTTTGCTCACTACTACCATCATTAGCATAGGATGCATCAACACTTTCATCGGCTTGGCTTGACATCTCCACATGATCCAATCCTTCATTAACCATATCAACCTCATCTTCGTCATCTACCTCAGCTTCATTGCTCTCAAACGAAGCCCCTGCTAATTCAGGATTGCTGGATCCAAGCCTCTTAGAAGATATGTCCAGCTCATTCCCCTCTAGAAGAAGACCATTCAATGTGTCTTCTTCTTCTTCCAACCTCATTTGTTCCAGAATCGTAGATAAAATTTCATCACCATTCTCCCCCTCCTTAATCTCATTTTCCAAGCTTCTACCATCCTCAACAATATTGCTATCCCTATTTTTTTCAGCATCCTCTTAAGCATCCTTTTCAGCCATCGCCTCATAATGTTCACGCCTAGCTTTCCTTCTAAGAAACTGTCTATAAGTACTTCGACTAACAGTAGGCATCCAATTACCAGCATCCTCATCAAACTCTTCTTGAGACGCATCAATGCCACTTGCAACCATCTTTTTCCCTTCAATCATTACCTCTTTCTTCTTTGGCAAAAATCTCCTAGGCCTCACCCCACTTACACCACCATCCACCTCACCTCTTGATTCTCAAAACCAACCTTCAAACCATCCTCCGACTCCTTATCATCCACAACATTCAAGTTCAAGTCCTACAAAGGTAGGATTCTCAAATTGAAATTCGACATACCACCATCCCCAATCGATGCACGTTCTAATGCTTCCCATTCTCCCCAATTGGGCACATTGGAACCCCAGCTTGGCAATTCCTTCTCAAGTAATCTTTTCGCATTGACCACATGGACAGGTGGAGGAAATTCCCTAATATGTTTGGTCCCATAAATCTGAGCCTCCAATGTATAAGTCAATACAATCAATTTTAAATCAACATCTGATAGCATTTGTAAGTCACCGGTCGCCCTCGCAAACTTTAAAACTGTCAAATTAAATTTTGAAAATAATAATAATAATAATCTTCAAAGACTATCATTCTAATTCGAGATTAATTTTCAAATATATGTCTAGTTGTCTACATTAAAATATTAGTACTCAGCTAGATTAAGATCAACATTTCCACATACCATGCTACCATCATTTTAAATATAAGTTAATATCAAATCGTAAGAAACTTGTTAGTTTCTCGAGAAAACGATTATTATTTATTTTATGGGAAAGTAAAGAAATGGAAGGGAAAGGGAAGAAATACCTTTATTGAGGGAGTCGAGGGAGGGGTCCATGGAGTGGAGGGAGGAAGGGAGGAGGAAGGAGAGGCAGTGACGAGAGGCAGGGTCACGGACCTCGGCCATGACCTCAGGGATGGTGACCAACTTGTTGGCACTGTTAGTGAGTTTATTGCCGCCTTCGATTAAGGCGTTGGCATTGACTACGGCCACCGTTATGCCCTACGTGGAGTTGCAGTTGTTGTCGACAATGAAGACTTTGGTTGAAGGGGTTGGGGTTTCGGGGTTGGGCTTTGGAGGTGGTTGGCTCTTCACTATGATGCTCCACATTGGTGCTGGAGTTGGGGCTGTTGGGGTTGTGTTGTCCTCCATGGTTACGTTGTAGAGAGAGAGATAGATAGATAGAGCGCTTAAACCCTAGAAAGCTAAGGGAGTTGTAGTGAGGAAATAAGGAATGCTACGAATGATGTTGTTTTTTATTTTACGATTGTCGGGGGTGAAAAAGTATTTCCTTCTGGCAAATAAGATTTGTGTTGGGTTGAAACTCGACGATGGGCTTGGGGCACGGTCCAAAGGTTATTGATGAATATCTGAAAAACTCACTTTATTTTATGCCTTGGGCTTAGATTGAGACTGACAAGAATGACCCATAAACACTTCCTATAGTAGACACGTCAACATGAGCAAAAAGTATACTATAAGAAATAGCCCAACAGTGAAATGTTTCTGCATAAAATATCTCAGCAGTAAAATAAGACAAAATAAAATAAACCTCCAGCTATTAACTATTTCATAGATTAAGGAAAATATCCACATTTTCAAACTCATCATCCATTGGCTCTAGAGAAGAGTCTTCTAACACAACAATATGAGGAAAAAATTCTATGGTGATAGTTACATCATAACCTTCAATAATAAATGATAATGAACATTATGGGCTCCATTATAACAAGTAATGAGAAAAACTTAGTGTGAGATGAAGGGAGAGAGAGAGATCCCAGCTAGCTCAGTAAGATCATTATGGTGCCGAGACATGCTCGTGAATATAGTATATGTAGTGAGTAGAGAGAGTCATTTATGAGTAATATGAGTAATAAGTGAAAGTGTATAGTGTATAGTAACACTGCTGAGACTTTCTGCTGGGGACAGATAAGTATTTATGAGTAGGGGTATGAGGAGTGTTTGTGAGCTAGGAGCTGGAGAACTTAGTTTTTAAGCTTGAAGCTAAGAACTCAAAACTTTGCTAGAGGTTAGAGAAGGCTAAACAGAGAGTTTAAGGAAGAACTCCTTTCTATTAGTGTCACTTAGTGTATATGAGTCCCCCCTTTGAAGGATTAGTGGAGAATTCCATTTATAGTTGAGTTTGAGGGGGTAATTAGAAAATAATCTCTGCTAAATCTTCCTCAATCTTCAAAAAATCCTTAGAGAATCGATTCTAAGATTTTGGCCAAGAGTAGTAAGCTCAGCTTTAGGATGTTCTTGTTGTTTTGGGTAATATCAGCTGGGATTCTAGCCTAGCATTAAATGCTGATTTGGCCTTGATTGATGGGATTAAAGTATGTATTAGGCTAATTATCTTGGTTTTGCTACTGCTGGAATCAGAGTTCCCTAAGGCAGATTGTATCACCTCAATCCAGGTGTTAATCTTGGAACCCTATGCTGGGAACTCTGCTGGGATCCCTTTGGTGCCCTCCAAACCACATTTCCCTAAGTTTTCCCCATTTGGGTTCATGTGCTTGGTCCATGAACTAGAAAGTAAACGTTTTTAGCATGATAATGAACTGATTTCAAGTTGTTCCAGAAGCTTTCATGGCCTGGTTATGGCTCCCTTGGTGCTTGACCAAATGAGTTAGAGAAGGAATGAGACATAGCTGGCTGAAGCTTCCCAGCTTTTTGTCATGTCACCTCAACTTTATGTCACATGAGAAATGATGAAATTCAGCTTGGCAAGGAAGGGTTTAACCCTTGCTGGACACATGTCCCCTTTTTTTATTTTGATTGGACAAGCTAGAATTGATGGTGATGGGCTCTAGCTGTCAGGTAGTGCTGAAATTTGATTGGATAGCTCACGTGAGCTTCAGTTGCTGAGATTTATATATAGGCTGGGCTCAGCTGGACTTTGTAGTTGAGCTTCTTTGGGCTTGGTCATTCCTACAAAAATGAATAGTTTTGCCATGAGTAATATACATGGACTTTTTAGTTAGTTGATTATGGAAAAATAAGCATATTTCCCATAAATTTTGTGAAAGAAATATTTTTGAGAGATAAGTAATTTATATTTCGCATGAGTTAGGGACTTTGGTATGTATTTTGTCAAGAGATAGTTTTGGGCTTTGAGCATAATGTAATAGCTTTTGCCAAAATAATATTTGGGCTTTTGTAAATAGGTGCCAAAGTATTATTGGGCTTTATGAGTAGTTGCCAAAATAATATTTGGAATTTATTAAATAAGTGCTAAAATAAAATTTGGGCTTTGTAAAAATGGGTGCCAAATTAGTATTTGGGCTTTGTAAAATAAGTGCCAAATTAGTATTTCGACTTTGTAGGATTTTGTAAAAATATTGTCGTGTAGTAACAGACTTAGTAAGAATGCCGTGTAGCAATGGGCTTTAGAGGTGCCGTATCATAACAGAATTTAGAGGTGCTGTGTCGTAACGGGTTTTTAGAGTGTCATGTCATAACAGGCTTTAGAGGTGCCGTATCATAATGGGCTTTTGAGGTGCCGTATCGTAATGGGCTTTAGAGGTACCGTATTGTAACGGGTTTTAGAGTTGCTGTGTCTTAACAGGCTTTTAGAGTGCCGTGTTGTAACGTGTTTTAGAGGTGCCGTATCATAACGGGCTTTTAGAGTGCCGTGTAGCAACGGGCTTTAGAGGGGGTTTTGTTGGGCTTTTTGGATTTTCCCACAAGGAAATGTTTTTGGGCTTTTTGCGGAGATAATATAATTTTGTGGCTCAATTTTGGTAGTGATATGGTGGGTATTTTTGTGAAAATCCAAATTGGATAATGTGTGGGTAATATGTGTGAGAGGGCCCAAGATAATTTATGGGGCTTGTATAGGAAATATTTGTGAGAGCCCAAGGTAACTTATGGGGCTATATAGAGAGTATTTGTGGGAGCTCAATAACATGGAGAATATCTAAGTAATATGTAGGGAATATTTATGTGGGCTCAAAATAGCTTATGGGCTTATGTGGTTATTTTTGTGAGTGGGCTAATGAAATTAAGACCCAAAAATTTGTACCTCAACAACAGTTAAATGAGAACTAATTCAAGTTTTAACTCCTAAATTTGACTTCCTTTTGTTTTAGGTTTTATTTTATTTCTTATAAGTTTCTTTTTTATTTTATTTTTGTAAGATTTAATATAAAGACTAGGGTGTCAATGGGTTGGTTCGAGTCAGGATTGTGCTCAACTCATACTCAATCCAATCTTGTAAGGTGATAGAGAACTAGACTTGTTGTTGACTGATAAGGGAGGCAAGGTTGAATTCTCATTGAGTGACGGTCAAATTTGGGTGAAACTAGTAACGTGAGAGAGAGGCAAAGCAATAACGGAAATGTGTGCATCTCTGCCAAATTTCGCTAGAAATGTTGCCAAACTTAATGAAACTCATTGAATTTAAGGGTTTTTATGGTCAAATTGGATTGATTCAGATTTTGGAGGAGGAGACCTGACACTTGATTTGCTAGTGTCGATTTTTGAAGGTGGAGATCTGCCATCAACCATTGGAATCATTGGATTGAGTGAAGGTTGGCTTAGGTTTGGTTGGATGGCTTGGTTGATCGGGTTTGTTGGACAACCCTAATAAGGACCAAGTTTCAAAATATACTTCTCTCACCCAAAAAAAAAAAAAAATCACAATACTCTTTATTTAAAAAATAATAATAAAATAAACAAAGAAAAAAAAAATCTTGTAGGAGGTTTTGAGGACCTAATTTTATTGCCAATTTGGTATTAGATATTTGAAATATTGTGTAAAGAGTTATTGATCTAAGGCAAAATTCAAGCACAATTTTTTTTTTGGGTAGAAAAAGCAACCTTTATTTTCTTTTCATTCTACACTTTATTTTGCTAAGAATCAATTTAGTTTCCAAACCAAAGGCCTTAGTTAACAATTTTTCTAACACAAAAGGTACTTGTTTGTCAAGCAAAGGGCCTACAAATAAACTTGGTAAATAGGTAGAGTTCAAATCACTTGTCATTTGGCCCGATTGGGTTTGATTTAAAGTGAGTTGAATTACAATAGGTTGTAAAACCTATGACAATTTGTTGGCGAGTTAGATTAAATATATAAGTAAATACTTTAGCGTTCTCTTTATATTCCTTTCATTACAGTACACACTTTTTTTTTTTTTTTTGGGAGAAGGTACAGTACACACTAAAAAAAAAAAAAAAAAAAAACTTAAAAGGGTCCAAACTGCCTTTTAAAAAATTAACTTTTATAAAGATTTCGTGTAATACCTACTCTTTGCACCCTCTAATAAAATAATGACATATCAACCTTTTCAAAATGGGACAATGGGAAATACCAGTGTACCACACGCAAACACAAACTATTAAAAATCTTTGCTCACTATTCAGTGTAATAAAAAAATAAAAAGAACAATGACCAACATGTCAAAACGCTGCTGTAGAAGCCATCAAAGAACCTAACAAGAACCCATTTGAGTAGGAAAAGCCTCCAGGAATGTTCTAAAGCTCCAGGTTTGTGATCTTTACACGAATTACTATGTCATTTCACTAATCATTAGGGATTATATATGAGTTATTATTCAGTATTCTTGGAGCACAATAACACTACAATCTCTCCTCTTATATAAATAATATATCCCAATACTATTATACTCGAACACTATTCATTAATTTTATATTCAATCTGTCACCTTATAGGATGAATTGGTTGAATGACTTTGATAATTGATCAACTTCCTTTCTTTATTAGTGTAATTACACTCTCTGACAGAGATAGTAACACATATTTGTACAACTATCTTACAGTTCATGCTTTTTTGGTTGCTAAGGCTAAGCTAAGCTTGACGTTTGCTAGGTTCTCTGTTTTTTTCTTGGATGAAAAATTGGTTTTCCATTTCCAAAATGACAATAACATTACACTTCCAAATACACTAAGAAAAGAACAATATCTCGTCCTTAAAAACAAACCCTTAGACAAAGTTGACCCCCCTCAATTCCCAAGTGATGAAGATCCACAATGAGCACAGGATTAGGACTTATTCCACAACTCATAGTCTTACCAACAAATTAGCTAAATGCGGCAGAAGCAGCCCCAGTCTAACTCACCCAATTCTACTTGAGAATTGCAAAAGCCATTAGCTCTCTGTTTTTTTCCAGCCACATCAATACTGGAGCTCTACAGGGTTGAGGTTACAAAAGAAGGTATAGTGGATTTACATCCCAAGGGTTTAGAACTTGGAACCAACTTACAAATGGCAACAAAAAAAAGCCCCCCAAAGATAGAAACAGTTTAGGAAAGCAAAGCAAAAGGGTGCTTATTAAGTAGATGTGGCTCGCCCTTTTACAATGTCCAAGCTCAGCTCACTGGGATCAGTGGCTTGCAACTCAAATGAAATGCCGTCCAGTTCTCTCTTGAATCTATCCTTGGAACTAGCATAAACCATTTTATGCCTCACCTTTGATGAATCCGGTGACCTGCATCCAAAACACACCCACATGTTGAATTTTGCATTGTTGGAAATAGAAGCAAAAATGATTGTTTATTTGTGGACTTCAAAATACAAATCCTATGTCCCAAGGTGTGTTCCATTTCTTTTCTTTTTCTTTTTTAACCTCACTTGGGCAATCAAGCAAATGTTCGTGTGGATGATTCTCACAATTGCAATTTTTCCAATAATAAATCTACATAGATGATGGCTTATTAGGCCATACAAGTTGTTGAAAAAAATATGCTTGTCATAGTGTCTCTAAAGTAACCAAAGTTTAAAGAAAATGCAAATACATAACATATTTTAATTAGGGGAGCAAAAAATGAAACATTGGACGGGATTTTTGTTCTGAACTTCACCCAAAAAATTAAAAAAAAAACGCAAAGTATACTTGGCAAATACTAGTAATCAGTAAACTATAAAGGAAATATGGCTGAAATTACCATGCAAATTAATTATAAGAGAAACCACATTTTCTAATGAGTGTTTTTGTGTGAAATTACCATGCAGTGAAGAAGATTTTGCTCCTTTGGCAATTTTCTGCAGTTATGAAATCAAAATCATAGACGGCATAACGACACTCATTGGCAGGCAAACTGGCAGTGAAATCGTCATAGCTTTCGGTAGGCTCCCCGAGCTTCTCCACCACCACCTGTTGTTGCTCAATCTTGAACACAATAAAACGATAGCTCCTCTTTGCTTTAAGCTGCAAGAACTTCAGCTTACAATCATCGTGCACAGCCATTCCTGATGCTGCGTTTGCCTTTATAGACACATAATTTACAGAAAATTATTTGGTTATCACTGGAAATTCTGATATATTGGTGCAGCTACTATGTATTAGACCGCATTGTATTTGTATTTGCTATTGAACATAAACCAGCTTAATTAATCACGACAAGTTGATTGAAAAAACTTCATTATGAAAAAATTTAATAAGTCTGAGCTGCAGAATTCTTTGAGAAAGATTTGACCTTTATCCCTTGGCTATATGTGATCTTCATCTGATAAATCCCTGACAATATTCTCTAATGATTGTGCCAAAAATCATGTATCATCTATGACCTTAAGGAGGATAAAAAAAACTATATTGGTTGGGCCTTAAGGAGGATAAGCAACTGTTTATGGCTTTCAATGGTATTGCAACAAATGAATAATGATTGCCCTTTTTTACTTTTGATGTATTAGTGATTGCTTTTATTTATTTGTTAACAAGCATCCAAAGAACACAAGTTAAGATGTATTTAATATTTCATCTCATAATACTTTTATACAATTTTTTTTATTGAAAAAATTTTAAATTTTATCTAAGTGTCAAGAAAAACATACAATTACAATGCAATGAATTAACAATTTTTTCTTTTTTTAAAAAAATTTCAAAAGATGTGCATTGTAGCTTGTAATTGAATATTTATAATTATTTGTAGGCAGATCCCAAGACACAAAAGATAGGAATGTACTATTCAAACATACAGACGTATCCCAGAAAATTATTCATATGTTTACTCATTCATTTTTTTTTTCCTTGGTCATCTAACATAAAAATAATCATGTTTTAGGCAAATTGGCTGGACTATATAAGCATTCCTTTTTTAGATAACAAATGTGACCTACTAGTATTGGTTTTCGAAGTAGAATCAAAAGATTTCTCTATCAGTTGATTCAAATTAAGAAGGAAAAAAAAAAAAAAAAAACTACAGTATAATAATCATACTATTAGTTTATGAATTTATCTAACAGTATCATCCATTACAAAAAGAAGAAAGAAAAGATTAAGATAGAAAGAGATGGAAAGTACGTACCATTTTGCCACCAATGAGGAAAGGCCTTGTGAAATGTGACGAGGGGGAAATAAAGAATGAAAAGGGTTGGGAAGGGAAAGAAAGGGAGGTATTTGAATGAAAAAAAAAAGAAAAAAGAAAAAAAAACGAGATCCTTGTTCTTTGGGGGTATCAGCGGTGGAACTTTGATAGCGGAGGGAAAGGAGATTTTGGAGCACAACTTGTTTCTCATCCAATTATGTCCACAACTCACTTTCTAGTTTCTAGCCTTATGGGCTGTAAATTTTTTAAGGACGGCCTTTAATACCCAAAATCAAATACTGATTTTTATTTTTTTATAATGTTTGTCCATGAAAACTTAAGCCATTACCATATATTTTTGAGGATTGGTGAGAGGGTTTTTAGTACAATTTAAAACTCCGAGTAAGCCATGCTCAAAATATTTAGTCACAATGTTTTCATAAGAAAGGTTGAGACTTTTTTTTTTTTTGTTATTTTCTGGGGGGGCTAGGAAATTAAGCCATTGGTATATACTTATGAAGAATGGTTGGGAGGCTTTAGTACAATTTAAAACACCAATTAAATCATGCTCAATATTTTGGCCGCCATTGTGGTTCATTGTTGTTGGTAGTTTTCACGACTCAACAACTTTTTTGATAATAAGTGACAATATAGCATAGTCACATGAATATGCCACAAGCAACCTAGGCAAATTTAAATTAGGAGGGTGGATGAGTTTTTAATATTTTTTAATGTAATCCAAGTTTCTTGGGCTCAGAAATAGCTAACCCAAACCAATTCACGGTGGCTTTAAATGGGTTGTTGGATTTGTGCTATTTTGTCGAATTTAATAAAAAAAATTTGTGTTAAAATTCATTATGTCCACAATAATTTTCCAACAAATTTGGCATGATAGACTATTACTAGTTATAATCTGGACCCACAATTAATATTATTTTTTTACTTACTAATAACAATATAACATCAATATTTTATTATGAAATTATTATGGACATAATATTTACTTGTTAATATTTTAACTTTATTGTGGACGTCGTATTATGTATAGTTTTAACATCATTGTTCAGCCTATCCAATGTCCCAATGCCATCCACACTCTTTTGGGGTTTCTGGTTAAGGTTTGATCCCTTAGTTAAAGCAAAAGGAAAAAAAAAAGAAGGTTTGAAAATAAATACATAATTTAGTGTAAAAATATGTTCCAAGTGCAACGATTTTTAAAATCATTAGGTGAAAATTGATTCAATTGAAACTTAATAGTAATTGAAATGAGAAAAACACCAATAAATTGCAAAAAGTCATGTTAAATCTTAAAAAGCTTTTAATGGTTTTATTAATCATCAATGGCCCCTTTAATTTGTTGACCTTTACTCCATCCCTCACGGAATCACTAGCTTCACTTCCAGTTCCACACAAGTGATGAGCCCCTAAAACATGTTGCTCATTTCCTCATTCTGTCAAGGTGAGTTTCAGTATCATTATTCGTACAGAAAAAAATTGGCTGAAATGGAACCAAATTATAGTGACTTACCATTTCCCAAATGCAATTCCATTTCCATCAATAATTGGTATTTCCCAAAGGTTTCTATTCTCCTTTAATTTTTTTTGCTTTCAATTTAATCAAATTGTCTAACCGTAAATGAACTGAGTTTTTTGGGTAACAAATGTTTGAGCACTGTTCAACAACATAAATAAAATCTTTAAGTTCATCCCGTTAAAAAATTCAAAAGTTTAAGCTTGGCTTAGCTTGATAGTTGATACATTAGTAAAGCTAAGCTCAAGCTTAATATCAAGTTCTTAAGCATGAGATCCAACACAATTATGAGTTTATTTGGGAATAACTTATCTAGTCTTTCTTTATTGAAGGTGCTCAAGAAAAAAACTAAAAGCTAAATAAAATAAATTGATTTTTCCCCTAAAAATACTATAAAAATAAGCTAAAAGATAAATAAAAATATATTGAATGTGGGACCTGCAAACAATAATATTACTGGTGCCAAAGCTAACTGCACATAGTACTTGTAAACATTAATATTACGGTTAATAAAAAAAAGCTAAACACACGCATTTTGTAGGTTTCAGTTGACTCAACTGGAAAAGTTTCTGATGGTTGAATAAAAGATTTGAGGTTTAATCCCTGCTTACACCAAAAACCAATTGGTGTATTGATCTGATGATAAAAAGCTTCTTATATAAGTTTCTTTTTGTGGGACCCACATGGGATCGATAAACAATAGAAAAAAAAAAGAAAAGAAGGAGAAGCAAAAAGACTCGCTGAAAATTACTAACCCAAATGCACACTACATTTTCAAGTCTATATCAGGCTTATTATCAAGCACATTAACGAGCTTACGCTTATCTTGTTTTTTTATTATCAAGTCCTACTTTTAACAAGTCTATTCAGGAATAATTTATTTTACTTGAGCTCTACTCATTTATTAAATAAACAAAAATATAAGGTTTGAGCTTAGATTGTTTAAAAACAAACAAACGTGAAGCAGTTGAAACTCTTTCCAAAAAAAAAAAAAAAAAAAAAAAACGCATCTTATATAAGCTTCTTTTTGTGGGACCCACGTGGAATCAATAAACAATAGAATAAAAAAAAGAGAGAGCAAAAAGCTCGCTAAAAATCACTAGCCCAAATGCACACTACATTATCAAGTCTATATTAGACATATTTTTAAGCACATTTACGAGCTTATGCTCATCTTTTTTATTTTTTATTTATTTTTTATTTATTTATCAAGTTCTATGGTTAACAAGTCAATTCAGGAATAATTTATTTTGCTTGAGCTTTACTCATTTATTAAATAAACAAAAATGTAAGGTTTGAGCTTAGATTGTTTGAAAACAAACAAACATGAAGTAGTTCAAACTCTCTCTCAAAAAAGAAAAGAAAAAAAAAAGAAAAAAGAAGAAGAAGCAAAAAGCTCGCTAAAAATAACTAACCCAAATGCACACTACATTATCAAGTCTATATCAGGCTTATTTTCAAGTACATTAACGAGCTTAAGCTCATCTTTTATTATTATTATTATTATTGTTATTTATTATCAAGTCCTACTGTTAACAAGTCTATTCAAGAATAATTTATTTTGCTTGAGCTCTACTCAAAAAATATAAGGTTTGAGCTTAGATTGTTTAAAAACAAACAAACGTGAGTTAGTTTTTTTTTTTTTATCAAGTTAAATCCAAGCATTTTATGAACAACTTGGTAGCCCAATTGTAAGCAATGATAACATTGTTTCCATGGTTTGGTCTTTCATCACCTTGCTCTAGATGACCCAAAAGACTAAATGAGTTGAAGTCACCAATGAACTTGCCTTGTTTGCCTAATACAACAATAAAAACAAGATGATCATTGTTGAAGTATCGGCATAGAGGGATTCTATTTTCTAGGGTTTGGGTTTTGTTGTGAAATGGGGAAATTTAAAGTATGAGTATGGGGTGACAATGGTTAGGTTACGATAGGGATGGTGGGCTGCGTTTTGTGTAATATGTGTGATCTAGAGAGGGTGGAGGAGATTGGAGAGAGGAAAAAAAAATATAGAGCAACAAATATTAAGTCTAATATAGGTTGATATGAATTTAAGTTTGTTAAAATAACATAATTACAAATTTTAGACTAAATTTAACTAAAATTGCATTCATGATGATGTGAATTCTCTTAATAAAATGAATTTGATAGAGTTTGAAAGAATGCTGATTTATGAAAGAGTAATACTACAACCACACATTATTTTATAACATTTTTACAAACAATTGAGTTCTTACTAGTTCTTATTTGACCTTATGCTAATAACCATTCACCACATCAGTAAGTCGGTTAAAAATGTTGTAGGATTTAAAAAAAAAAAAAAAAAATCCCTTCAAAGAACTGAATTAAAATCATGGGAAAGGTAAATGCTATTCATAATTTATTAACTCTCTTTTTTACTCATTCCTTCCAATATTTCTAGGCGAAATGAAAATGAAAAGAATAATTGTAGCAGTAAAGCTAGGCCCACCAAACTGTAGCTTTACGTCTACAAACCTACAGTACTACTATTACTATACCATCTTTCCATCTCTCTCAAGACTTCCCAAAAATTTGAACTGATAATATTTACTCCCTGTACCCAAACTCACATACGAATCTCTCACTCTACACCACACAAACAAAACCCAATTTCAAAATTTTCACTTTCCCACTAAAACATAGTGTCCGTTACCATATCGCCATTAACATAAACCCCTATCTTCTATCTCCATCAAATGGAAAACGAAAACCGTTATCTCCCTTACTATAAACACTCCCAAGCTCTTTCTCACACTTTTTGTAAATTTTCTCTCCTAACTTTCCCGAGAAAAAAAAATTCATAGAAAAGAAAGCGAAAATGCGTGAGATTATTCACATCCAGGGAGGCTAGTGCAGGAACCAGATAGGTGCGAAGTTCTGGGAGGTGGTGTGCACAGAGCATGGGATCAATTTGATGGGTCGGTACACTCGGGACACGGATTTGCAACTGGAGCGGGTCAACGTGTACTACAAACGAGGCTAGCTGTGGTAGGTTTGTATCATGCGCGGTGCTTATGGATCTAGAGCCTAGGACTATGGATAGTCTCAGATCTAGCCTGTACAACTAGATTTTTTGACTCGATAACTTCGTGTTCGAGAAATCGGGTGTGGGTAACAATTGGGCCAAGGGACACTATACCAAAGGAGTTGAGCTTATCGACTCGGTTCTCAATATTGTAAGGAAAAAGGCTGAGAACTATGATTGCTTGCAAGGTGTGTAATCTTAGATTTGCTCGTGTTTTCCTTTATCTCTTGGTTTAGGTTCTGTTTGTTTCCTAGGAAAATGAGTGAAAGTGTGTGTTTACTACTGTTTATTTTTTAGATTTTCATTTTCCTTTTGATTTATGTTGTTGATACAAGCACAGTGACATTTTTGTTTGAAATATGCTTGGTTCTTGGGAAAATGAGGGGAAAAAGTGTATTATTGTTTGTTTTAAACTTTTACTTTCGATTCAAGCTCTGTTCCCTTCTCTCACACTCGAACTTTTTCAGAGAGAAATTTTATAGGTTTGGAACCTATTTGTTTCTCGAGAAAATGATTGAAAAAATTCATTATTATCTAATTTCTATTTTCATATATATTTTTTAAATATTTATTTATATAAATCTGATATAAGCTGTGTGTGGGGTTTGAATTGAAATGCAGGGTTTCAGGTATGCCATTCTTTAGGGGGTGGCACAAGGTCAGGAATGGGGACCCTACTGATATCAAAGATAAGGGAGGAGTATCCTGACCATATGATGCTCAACTTCTCTATCTTCCCTTCCCCCAAGGTCTTCGACATTGTAATTGAGCCTTACAACGCCACCCTTTCCGTCAACCAACTCGTTGAGAATGCTGATGAGTGCATGGTACTCGACAACGAGGCCCTTTATGATATCTGCTTCCACACCCTCAAAATCACCACCCCCAGCTATAAGTTCTCCTTTCCCTTCTATACATTACAATTTACATTGCATTTTAGCTTAATATTGATAGTATTTATGTTGAATTGTGTTGGTGTATGAGATTGCAATTGCTTTTTATTGCTAAAATGTTTGGCCCGTGGTGTAACACCCCGACCCAACTTTATAATTAGACTATGTGTTTGAGTGGTTAATTATTATTTTGAAGCCACTTCATTTCTATAATTAATAAAAGAGTATTTAATAAACATATTATTTTACAATGCCATTGAATAAGAATTGTAAAGATTATAAATAATTGAATGGCTAATTGTATTATGAATATATACTTAGTATGTATAAACTATATTAAGTGGTTTAAGTTATTAGATACATAGTTGGTGTTTAATTAAGTGTTTAAGGTAAGGGTTTATATGCAATGTTATTTTATGGTTTGGGTCTTTATAGAATATAAGATTATAAGAGGGGGTGGGGGGGTGGAAAGTAAATTTTAAAAGGTTGTAAGGTGAGTCATCAACTCGCTATTCTCCTTAGAATACACGTGCCCCACCCAAGTCAATTTCCCTTATCTTTTCTTGGCTGCACCAGAAGGTTCATTTCATATTCTTCTTTCTTCTTTCGTTGTTTACAATAAATTAGGATGCTAGGAGTAGTTCTTACAAATTCTAAGACACATATGATTGTATTGGAAGTGGTCTCACAGCATTTGGATCAATATAAAAATAATGGTTTAATTTCTAATTTGTATGAAATTCTGTCAGGACAGATTTAAGTATGTTGTCTTTTATGATTTTTAGTAAATCATGCTTTTATGATTTGGCCCTGAAATTGATATGGTATCTACTAGACATCTAGAGGAGTTTCTCTATAGAATTGCATGAAGATTGGATGTGTTTAGATAGCTCATTTGTATTTTACAAATGAGGTATATGCTATTAAAATGAGCAGTAAACAGTAAATGATAATTCTGACTTTAAGGATTTAATTCTAAAGTAAGGGTGAATGTTTTGAGCTATAATTTAATATAATTATCTTTTGGTATGTCTAGATCATAGATTAATTTTGTATAACTTGGTTCAAGGTTTAGTACTCAAAGGAGGGGTTCTAAACCATTTTATTGTTTTTTCATGTTGCTGTCTTGTTCAACGTGTTGTATGTTCCCATATAAGTGTATATGGTCATATGACCATGTTTAAAGGATTTTATGTTTATACATGCATTATTACCCTAATCTCAAAGCATCTTTTGAAATGAAGTTGGATCTTCTAAATATATGATATTAATGTGAGAATGTTGGTTTCTCTATGATTTGGTACATCATGGTGTTTGATGAATGTATCTTATGTTTGTGGGAACCTCGTTGAGGTGAGATTAGGATTTCCTTAATTTTAAGAGATAGGCTTTGAGATGAATGTGTAAGTTTATGATAAGGAATAATTGATAGTAATAAGTTTTGATATTTGGTTTAGGTGTTACCAGCCCCCAGGTCTGAGCTCCTTCTACTTTAGGCTCTCTGTTCCTTTGCTTTCCTCTGGTAATTTGAACTCGGCCAATAGGGGTTAAATTACAGGCTTTTTATGGAAAATGTTATCTGTTTAGCCATTTAAAGTTGAAGGAAATGGGGGTGCCCGTAACTCTAATCTAGACGAGGCCTTCTCCCTATCGTACAGGGTGGGGAGGAACAAAATTGTGAGGGGATGTGCCATCAGGCCTCCCATAGCGGACAATATTGTGAAAGGTACCCCTACTTCAAATGAGGCCTTCTCCCCAATGTTTACGGACAACGGGGAGGAACAAAACTGTGAGGGAATGATTTGTGTGACGTCACAAAACGGATAATATCGTGCACATGCACCAAGTACAGACTTATCAAATATGGACTAACTAATATTTTATGAACAGCTATATTATGTTATTGATCATGAGAGAATGATTTTGTTTAAATGCATTATGAAAAGTTGAAAGCTCTCATGAAAAGAAGTTTTTGAAGTTCTGTTTTGCTTTAATGATAAAGAATCTGATAAAAAGATTTTAGTGTTCTATAAAGATAAAGTTTCTGATGAAAGTACAAGTTTATATTAAAAAGGTATTAGATATCTATTCTTTATGAAACGTTAAGTTTTATGACTACGAAAGTTATAATATTTTGCGAGAAGAAGATTATAAGGAAAAGTTTTCTTATTTGTCAAGATGTTTCTAGTTAAGACAAAGTTACTAATTATTTGATTTAAGTTAAAATGATTATTTTGTAATGAGAATATATATATATATATATATATATATATATATATATATATATATATATATATATATGTATGTATGTATGTATGTGATTTTAAATAATCAATACTATATTTGGTGACTTTGTAAGAAATGAAAGAGATTCTATCTAAAAGGTTTTAGTAATATTATTCTGATAAGAAAAGTGAGAATAATTATTTTCCTACGAAGAGCGTATAAGTTATCATTATGAATGGTATAAAATACTATGCATGAAAAGATGTTCTTCGATTTGAATATTTATAAAATGAAATGATTTGATTTACATGCATTTTTATTAAATTCTTATGTACCTAACTCTTACTAAGCTGTGTAGCTCACCCCTTCCACTCTTTTAGTTAACAGGTTTTATTTTGGAGTAGAGGGAACCGTAGTCAAGTTTTGGAAGAAACTGGTTTTAGTTTTAAGAGTATAGATCCCAAATTAGCAATTTGATGTTTAGCTTTGCAGTATTTTTGTATTTTAGGATCTAATGAAAGTTGTGCCTTAAAGTATTAAGAGATGTATTATGTGAAAGTGTGGAACTTGAATAACTGGTGAATTATGTTATTCTTTGAGTACAACATAGATGCTCTGAATATCAAGTAGAAAGTTATAACAAGAAGTAAAGAAACAATAATGAAAAGGAGGAAAGCTTTTGTAAAAAGTTTAGTTAGTTCTTGTTAATATCAGGTTTAAGCTTAATATTAGTATGCCGGTTATGGTCACAAATCCAGGTATCGGGTTTGGGACGTGACATGTGGGTCTTAACTTGAGCGCCCTGCCTGGGGTTGGCGTAGCTTAGCTAACCCCCATTTTTGTTTACCAAAAAAAAAAAATGTTTGGACTCAATTCAAACTAATGACTCAAATGACTGTGTTAGGCTTGCTTTGGTGTGACATAGTTTTTCTCCATATTGTGTTAGAGAAATTTCTGCCCATTTTTAATCAATATGAGATGATTTGTACAACTATTAAATAGTCATCTGATTAAAATTACATGTGGGTAATATTCTAAATGTTCACATAGCATTTTGGAGGAGAATTTTAGTTGAAATTTTTTGTTTCTTCTATGTTTTCTTTGTTGGTCTTATCTATGGTGTTAACCTTTGGTTGTTTGGTTAGAAGGAGGTTTTGGGGTTTCAGATTCTGTGTAGAATTAGACACACTTGGTTGCAATAGACAACCAAATCTTGTGGTAGTTCATAGATTATGATTCTCTATTTTTGAATGGGGACATTCCCAGATTCAAGGTAGGGATTTTGTTCTTTATGCAATAGTATTGTCCAATTTTCAATTTGTTTTGGATGGATTGCTCTAGTCACGTGATTCATATTTTTTTCTTTGTACTTGGTGCACATAAACATTTGTTATATCACATAGGTCTCATTTCCCAAAGGTTTTAGACCAAGGGAGAAAGTAATTTATTTTGCATTTGTTTCATTGTTAATTTAGTATGCTTGGGCTGCTACATTGACTTTTTAAAGTTAAAGAACAATGATCTAGGACTTGTCTGTGTGAGTCATATTAATTTAATTACAATAGTTAGTGAAAGAAAGGTTGAACTGTTACATGCTCTGACTTTGCCAACGTTCCTGACTTTTATCTGCCAATAACAGAAATTTATTTATGATTTATTCTGTGAATTGAAAAACTACCAATAAACTAGCACCAGGATCTCTTCTTTTCTGATTTGTTCACCTTGATGCAAGATGACCTAGTTGATTATTGCCTTCGTTTTTCATAGGAACTAACCAGTTATGTTTGTGTGATTAGTTGGGGATTTGAACCATCTCATTCTTGCTACCACGAGCGGTGTCACATGCTACCTTCACTTCCCTGGTTAGTTGAATTCTGACCTTCGCAAGTTAACTGTAAACCTAATTCCATTCCCACGGCTTCACTTCTTCATGGTTGGCTTTGCTCCTCTCACATCTCATGGTTCCTAGCAATACTGGGCTCTGACAATCCCTGAGCTCACTCAACAAATGTGGGATTCTAAGAATATGATGTGTGCAGCTGATCCTTGACATGGCCGATACCTCACAACATCAGCCGTGTTCCATGGAAAGATGAGCACAAAAGAGGTTGATGAGCAAATGATAAATGTGCAAAACAAGAACTCGTCCTACTTTGTGGAGTGGATTCCTCACAATGTGAAATCAATTGTTTGTGATATCCCTCCCACTAGACTGAAGATGGCTTCCACATTTATTGGCAACTCCACATCAATAAGAAATGTTTAGGAGGGCGAGTAAGCAATTCACAACTATGTTCCATAGGAAGGCTTTCTTGCATTAGTACACTGGGGAGGGGATGGATGAGATGGAGTTCACCGAGGCTGAGAGTAACATGAATGACCTGGTTTCTGAGTACCAACTATGAAAAAACTGATTTCTCAGATTCATTGATTTGAGTAAGATCCCTATATATACAGGCTAAGCAAAACAAGCAAAAATGCTCTATAACTAACTTAACAAACTCACACACGTACAGACAGTAAATAACCAACCAAAACACGTGTGTGACTAAAGCTATCTAACTCTAATAACAAAACTACAGGTTGTTCACTATACAAGCATGGACTAAACTACACTGCTGTTTAAGCAGACTTAGGTGCAAGCTTGATTCCTCTGTCTCTAGAGCTCAATACTTGATTCCTTGAGGACTGAGTTGTTTGTTCTTCGTTAGTTAAGTCTTTAAGCTCTGCACTAGCTGCATTGACCGAGTCTTTGAGCTATTTTGGTGCAATAGCTTTACTTCCTTCATTCCTTTGCCTTTGATACTCCCCCTCAAGATGGACTGAGGAATGATATATGTTAATTAGTCCCATCTTGGATATTAACTCAGAAAACTACTTGTAACTCAAAGCTTTAGTCAACAAGTTTGCCAATTGACATTGAGTTCTCACATGATTCAACTTGATGACTTTAGGTAGAACCTTATCTCTCACAATATGGCAATCAATTTAAATGTGTTTGGTACTCTTATGAAATACTGGATTGGATCTTATGTGCAAGGCTGATTGATCGTCACAAAATAACAAGGCTTCTTTATCATGACCAACTTGCAAGTCTCTCAACAAGTAAAGAATCCACACAATTTCACATGTTGACACAGCTATGGCTCTATATTCTACCTTAGTTGAAAATCTTGAGACAGTGGACTATTTCTTTGACTTCCAAGAGACTAATGAATCCCCAATAAAGATGCAATACCCTGTAATTGATCTTCTTGTATCAGGACAAGATGCCTAATCTGAATCACTAAACCCTTTGACATGGAGTTTTAAACTTGCAGAGAAGAAAACACCTTTCCTTGGTTCATTCTTTAAGTAATGCAAAACCTTCAAAGTAGCTGCAAAATGGGGCTTCCTTGGCTTAGCCATAAATTGGCTCAACTTGTGCACTACAAAGGTAATGTCAAGTCTGGTGATAATCAAGTAAAGTAGCCTGCCTACAAGCCTTCTAAACTGGCTTGGATCATCAAGCAGCTCACCCTCATACTTACTAAGCTTCAAGGTTTGTTCCATAGGAACCTTAGCAAGTTTGCATCCAACTAAACCAGCATCCTCTAATATCTCCAAGGCATATTTCCTTTGACACAAGGAAATTCCCTTTGCTGTTCTAGCCACCTCTAAACTAGGAAATATTTCAATTCCCCTAAATCCTCCAACTTAAATTTCTGATCTAACAAAACCTTAAACTCTTCAACCTGCTTTTTATCATTGCTTGCAATTAGAACATCATCAACATAGACTACAGTCACCTTGTTGTCTAGTGAACAGAGGGTAGTCTGCCTTGGATTGAACAAATCCAAAACCAATCAATGCAGCAGAAAACTTGGAAAACTATATTCTAGATGCCTTTTTAAGACCATAGAGAAATTTGTTGAGCTTACAAACCACTTGTGACTTTGATTGCTCCCCCTTGTTGTGAAAGACTGGTGGAAGAGACATGTAGACCTCCTCATGCAAGTCTCCATGGAGAAATGCATTATTTACATCAAGTTGGCTGAGAAACCAACCTTTCATAGCAGCCACAGCAAGCACACATTTCACAGAAACCATTTTGGCCTTAGGGGAAAAGGTGTCAAGGTAATTTAGTCCATCCTTTTAGGTGAAACCCTTGGCAACCAACCTGGCATTGTACCTCTCAACTGAGCCATTTGATTTGTACATCACCCTATACACCCATTTACAACCTATAGGCTTCTTACTAGGTGGAATGGAAGTAAGTGTCCAAGTATTGTTAGCTTCTAATGCTTTAATTTCAACATCCATAACTTCTTGCCATTTGGGGTTTCGAACTGCTTGGTGATAGTATGTGGGTTTTGTGATTGTGGAAATGGAACAACAAAAAGTCTTGTATGTAAGGGAAAGGTTATCATAAGAGAGATAAGCACAAAGGAGATGAGGTGTACCTGAGGCTGATTTGGATTGAACTGGAATGGGAGCTGATGTTACTTGATTACAATGATAGGCCTTAAGATATGAAGGTGGTCTAAAGGCCTTATGGATCTTCTAAGGACAACAGAAAGCTGACCAGGTGCACTAGAAGACTGACTAGGTGCATCAAGTGCAGTGGATGGAATAGAAGGATCAATTGCATCAGGAAATTCTTGAATATCCTCATCAAAATCATGATGAATTTGGATAATAGTATCATTAGAAAGTGACGAGGAAGATGTAGCAGTGGACAAAGGAAAATCAGTAAAACCAAATGAAGGGATAGTAGGAATAACAAGCAATGGAATCAAACTAGTGGACTCAGGAGATGTACCTGTGGAAAAGGGAAAAATATTTTCATAAAACACTACATCCCTAGAGATGAAAATAGAATGTGATTCAAGATCAAAGAGCTTGTACCCTTTGACATTGAAATGATATCCTAAAAAAATAGACTTCCTTACTCTACTTATGAACTTATGCTTGTAAGGACTGAGATTGGTGGCATAACAAAGGCAATCAAAAGTTCTGAGATGAGAATTTGTATTATTGAATCAAGGGTAAAAAAAACGTATAAAAAGGTAAAAGCTATGCTAAAACAACACCTAGATGGGGAAGAAAACATAACTATAACTAAGGTACAAATACAAAGACCAAAAGGGGGGCCTAGCAAGACCAACTCATGACAGGCTGAAGAAAAGCAACTCAAACATTCCTTTGGAAGGCCAATTAATGATACCACATAATTTGGTGATGTAAAACTGATGTTAATGATACTACAAATTATACTACATATCGTTTATAAATTAATATGTTAAAAAAAAAATCAATTAATATGTTACTGTAAGGACTAGGTTGAGCACTTCTACTGTTAGATGAGTGGATCCAGGCCCAACTAGCCTAATACAATGAATTTATAGAGAATGGGTTTAAGAACAGGGCCTTAGTGAGGGTTACAACAACAAGACATGGTTATGGGTGGATTGAGTAGTAAGGACATGAACTAAAGTGTGAAATGTTGCCCTCTGCTCTCATTTGAGGAGCTTGTAGTTCCTTTTCCTTCTTCAATGCCTCATTCTCGGGGTTTTTCAAAAAAAGGAATCCGCTTCTCCTGGAGGGCTTCTTACATTATATAACCCCTTTTAGTTGATCTTGGTCCTCCATTTGTTGATCATGCAGGTCACCTCTTCAGTGCTTGTCCCATTAGTCGCCTTCCCAAACCTTCTGTGGATTGCAGCAACCAAAGCAGCACTGTTCATGGGTCATTTCCTCATTAATGCGGCCAGAATGTTGGTTGTGGGCATTTAATGCTGAGGTGATAGTTTCTCCCTAAATTGCTCCTCCACTAGGCTCTCATGGCTGACCCACAATACTTGTCCTCTTTCTTGGGATGCTACGCGAGCATGCCTTCGGTGGCATGCCGCTCTTCCCCTCCATAATCCCGGCTGGCCGAGGACAGGATTGTCCTCGGCGATGCTGCTTGGCAATTTGGGCTTTATTCGTTCGTCCTCGGGCATTTCTTTTTTCTCGGCGTGGGCGTTGGGCTTAGTATAAAGTGGGCCGGGGTGGCCAAACTCTTTGACCCCACAATAGCCCCTCAAAATCCTACTGTCCGACTCCTCGGACAGAGAGGAGGATTTTGATGTCCTCGGGCCTTTATCATGGCTTGTCAAGTCTTGTCCTCTATCAGCGCCAGAGTCCTTTCATTCGTCTAAGGCACGCTCCTAGCGCTTCGATATACGAAGTGAGCCCTCATTAAATTCTGGCGGCTCGATGCTCCCCATGTTCAACGGTGGGATGTCAATCTAATGGTGGGGAGTCCGTTAACTTTATGGGTGGGAAAACCTGCACGATCATTCTTAATTGGAGGTATAAATACCCCTTTGAACCATTCTGCCCCTTCACTTTTACACTCAAGAGTTCTTGCGCACATATCCTGAGTCCGGTCAAATTTTCAGCCAAACTCATGTCTCTTTTCAGCACAAAAAGCCTGTCAGATGAGTTTTTCCTCATTTCTGTAAGTTTTCTCCTTTCTTTAACTTATATTTTCTCTCTTTTAAGTCTCTTTTCCTTTTATTCCTTTCTTTCCTTCGTCATTCCTTGAGTCTTTTAGCCGTTTCTAGGGATGGGTAGGTTTAAAAAGTTGGTTGAGTCTGAGGAGGTAATGGAGAAATTCGTTGCCGATTATAGGATACCCAGTAACGTAGGTTTGATGTATTGTGAAGAAGACGAGTGGAATTTTATGAGGCAAGGGGGTGAAGTAGTGATTCTCATGATCGCCTTCATAGAGGGTAGTATGAGAATCCCTATAGGGCCGGTGATGAGGGACTATCTTAGGCATTTTCGATTAGCTCCCACCCAGTGTGCTGTCAACGTGTTTAGGATCTTGGGTTGTGTGGATGCCCTAAACAAGAAGATGGGGTTGAGGTTAACCCATCACAACGTAAATTGGTGCTACAACCTCCAACACCTTAAGGGTAAATCCTATTACATGAAAGCGAGGGATGACAAGGTTCGGCTCATTCAATGTCTCCCCGAGTCTAGCAAGGGGTTAAATAAGGACTTTCTCATCGTGTCAGGGGGGTGGCATGACAGCCTTCATTGTCTGACAGAGGAGTGGGCACCAGGTGGGGTATTCAGAGTAGGGGAGGGTTAATCTTTTGTGTTATCATAGTTTGCCTTGTTTGGCTGTTGATATGAGTATGCTTTCTTCTTTGTAGATCCACACGCCTTTGAACGACATTTCCACTTTGTTAACCGAGGAGATTTGGAAGCCATCCTTAAGGCGAAGGTCTTTGTGAACGAAGTTGACAACCAGGTCAGAGCCGCTCACAAGATCCTCGGGTACGACCCTATCCAGAAGTCATTCTTGGCTCTGAAGTACGTGATCAGAGCCAAAGATCCTCGGCTTCACAGAATCACCATAGCGAAACACGGGTTCTTGCTTCCCGAAGGATTTCCCACCCAAGGAGATGCTACGTTGGCAGGCTCTCCTTCGTCCCATCAAGCTACAGAGGCTAAGGGAGTAAGAGCAGCGAAGGACAGGTCGCTGAATTGGGCTAGTCCAAGGACGAATTTGGTGTATTCGACCAAGTTGTTCTGTCTGAAGATCCCTCTGGTGACTTGGGTAACCCCAGCTTGACTGAAGCGGATCTCCTATCAACAGGGACTCTTTCTTAGGCCAAAATGGGTTTTAAGAGAAAGCCTCCAACCAGCTTGCTCAACCTGATTGAAGGCCAACCGGGGAAGGATGTACAGGGGAAGCCACAATCCAAGCTTCCTCCTCCACCCAAGCCTTAGCTTGTTTAGACCAGGCCGTCTTCCACCCAATCAAAGCCATCATCTCCACAGTCCAAACTTCCTCCTCCCCCTCAGCCTACTGACCCAAAAAGGAAGAGGGCTTCCAAAGGCAAAGAGCTCGTGGATGGGACGAGATCCCGTTCCTCTCAGGAGGAAGATGAAGCCTGACGAGCTTCAAAACAATTGAAAATTATGCACCAAGGCCAAGAAAAAGAAGTCACCGCATAGTCCGAGCCTCAGGCCTGGCTTCTTGCCCCAATGCTTAATGGGGAGCCTTTGATGGACAATGCCTCCCTCAAGGACTTCAAAGGGGGTGAAGGCGCCTATGTGGCCAACGCGCTGGAGAGGTCTCTGTTACTCCCCACATACATGGCTGAGTTGGGGGGTTTGAGGAGGCAGGAGGTCTTCCTCAGCATTAAGAGGTATTTGGGCATGGTAAGACTTCCAACGCTTGTGGCTCCATTGATTCTTGTTCTTTGGTTTCCCACTTACCGTGTGTTTGTTTCAATTGACAGGCTATCTAGGCTACCTACAGGCTAGAGGAGGCAGCTAATGACTAAGGCAGGACCCTAGAGCTCAAGTGTGACAAACGCTTGGATGCCACATGGACACTTAAAAACTCCGAGGCCGATCTCCTGAAAGTGAGGGAGGATCTAAAGGAGATGACAAGGGTTAAGGATAGCACTGAATCAGGCCTCGTTAGCACTCAAAAACAGGCCGAGGACCAGACGAGGCGCTTACTCGACGCTGAGGATCAGTTGAAGATTGACAATGAGTAGATTACTGATCTAAAGAAGTAGCTGGTTGAGGCAGAGGGGGCTAAAAACATCACGGAGTGGGCCAGGGATGAAGCCTTGAGGGGTAAGGAAGAGGCGGTGTTCGCCAGGGCGGAGGCTAAGAGCTCCAAAGAGAAGGCCGAGGAGGAGGCTTATGACTTGGGAGTGGTTGAGACCCAAGCCACTCTCAAGGCTCAAGTTCCTGGGATATGTAGGCTCTACTGTTCCCAGGTTTGGAATGAAGCCCTTAAGCAAGCTAAGGTTGAGGCTTCATCTGACCTGTGGAAGGTGGAGAATGTATACTACCCTTCTGCCATCAGAGAAACTGCCCCTTCCAGCTCCAAGGCTAGGGATGTTCTTGAAGAGGCTGAGGCTGCTGGACTTGAGGCTGCTGTGGCTACAACTGCTCCTGATGAGTCGGCCAGGGAGAGTGAGCTTTCTAGGGTGGTAGAAATAAGTTCAGGACTGAGCTCTGAAGCACCCCAGAAGACTATAGAGTCTACAGCTGATGCTCAAGCCCCTTATGCCGAGGAGCCAGCTCTCCTTGTTGAGCCCCTTCAGACTGTTCCCCCAAGTGAGGGCTCTAAGGATCCTGAGATTGCTTCTACTCAGCTCTCTAAGGAAGGAATCAAGACAAAGCCGAAGAAATAGGCCATCTAGGCTAACTCCTGTTTTTGTTTTGTTTTGTTTTTTTTTTTGGTGCCCCCCCTCCCCCTTTTTTTATCTTTTTATTTTTCATTCCCCATTTTTTTTGAACATTGGGATTATTGTAATGAGGTTTAATTGAATGAATGAAATTCCTTTTTTTTTTTTTTTTTTACATTACGTGTTTATTGTTATTGTCATCATTATTAGTATAAATCTTATGTCTCATGGGTTGGTTATCCCAATGGGTAAAAATGATTATATACATGCCATGCTTGTAATTAGGCCTTGAAACCCAAACTTCGAGGTGCCGAGCATATACTTAGGCTATATTCGCAACTCGCATAAATGTTTGATCTCGTTAGTTTCTTCAAAGGTTGTGGTTCAAGGATCCGCCCCCACACTATTGATCCTTAATTTTCTAGAAATTTTGAAATAATGGAAGGTACAAGAAGAATATGTAATCTGATGGTGGATTTGTCAAAATTCACCTTCAAATCCTACCTACCTACCTACATAAAAAGAATAATTTCATTTATTGATATCTTAATTGGATGGTAAGAATTAGATCATCATAGAATGGATACCACTTATTCAGGTCCTATCATAATCATAAAAGATAATAGTAATGACCACCTAAGCTTTTGCTTCACGTAACTAGTTTCCCCATAGGTTTGAGTCCGAGGACCATGTAAGACCTTAGTTCTGTCTAGTACTTAGATTTTTCTTGAAGTAACTAGTTTCCCCATAGGTTTGAGTCCGAGGACCATGCAAGACCTTGGTTCTGTCTACTACTTAGATTGTTGCCAAAATACAAGACATATAATCATAATGGACTAAAAATTTGAATTAGAGAAATGCTTTTGTTAATAATAATACATTCTCAAGTTATTTATATTCTAGGGACGAGGTACAGTTTTTTCATCTAAGTCTTCTAAGTAGTATGCACCTATTCCTGCCACTGAAGTGATCCGGTATGGTCCTTCCCAATTGGGTCCCAGTTTTCCCTAAGATGGGTTCTTGGCAGCGCCCACAACTTTCCTTAACACTAAGTCCCCTGGTAATAATGGCCTCAGCTTCACATTGGCATCATATCCCTGCTTGAGCTTCTAGTGGTAATAGGCCAATTGGATCACTGCTTTTTCTCTTCTTTCCTCGATCAGGTCTAGGCTCTTTCCCAGTACTTCGTCATTGCTGCTTGGAGTGAAGGAGCTCGTCTTCAGCGTTGGGAAGTTTGCCTCTAGATAGAGGGATAACGGCCTCAGTCCTATAGGTCATGGCAAAAGATGTCTCTCTTATTGACCGTCGTGGTGTAGTCTGGTAAGTCTATAAGACGTGTGGCAGCTCCTTTACCCATCTTCCTTTAGCGTCATCCAATCTCTTCTTAAGCCCACTGACTATGACCTTGTTGACAGCTTCGGCCTGCCCATTTCCCTAAGGATAAGCTAGAGTTGAGTACCTGTTTGTGATCCCCAATTCGCAACAATATCTCCTAAAGGCTTTGCTGTCAAATTGGAGTCCATTGTCTGAAATGAGGGTTCAAGGGACCTCGAATCGTGTAACAATGTTTCTCCAGATGAATTTCTTAGTATCCGTATCTCTGATGTTGGCCAATGGCTCAGCTTCAACCCATTTGGTGAAGTAATCTGTGCTGACCAATAGATATCTCTTATTTCCTGCTACCTTGGGGAAAGAGCCTACAATATCCAAGTCCCACTAGGCAAACGGCTATGGACTAGAGGGTTGAGGACCCTTTCTGGCTGGTGGATATTTGGGGCAAACCTTTGGCACTGGTCACATTTCTTAACATATTCTAGGGCTTTCTTCTGCATCCCCGGCCACCAATATCCCTGGGTAATGGCTTGGTGCGACAGAGATCCTCCTCGTGTGTGACTCCCACAGATCCCTTCATGCAGTTCTTCAAGCAATAATTTTGATGCTTCAGGGTGAATGCACAGTAAATAGGGCCTAGAATAGGAGCGCTTATACAATTTGTGGTCTTCGGACAACTAGAACCGAGGAGCGTTTCTTCGTATTTTTTCAGCCTCTGACTTTTCCTCGGGTAGGATATCATCTTTGAGGAATCTCACTATAGGGTCCATCCAACTAAGGCCCACTCGAACTTCATGGATATAGGCCATGCCTTTTGCAACTTTATTTGCTCTATCCTGATGCTCAACAAGAATAATTCGAGGTAGACTTCCTGTCGAGGTGGTAGCAAGTGTGGCCAATGAGTCTGCATAGGTGTTTCCACTTTTGGAGATGTGTGACAAGCTGAAAAGATCGAAGTCTGACTGCAGGCGCTTGACCTGGCTTAAGTACTCTTGCATCCTCGCATCTCTGGCTTCCAAGTCTCCCTTTACTTGGCCCACTACCAACCTCGAGTCCGAGAACATCTCTACTGCTTTTCCTCTCATTTTCTATACCATGGCTATTCCTTGTAGCAATGCCTCATTCTCGGCTTCGTTATTCGTGGCCGAGAACCCAAGTCTCAGGGATTTCTCTATGATAGTCTTCTTAGGGGACACTAAGACTAGCCCTACTCTGGACCCCCTTTGATTTACTGCGTCATCAACATACATCTTCCAACATGGGGGTCCTGGCATAGAGATTGCCCTAACCAATTTTTCATCTATGTTTCGCTCATCTGCTACTATTTCTACTGGTGGTTCAGCAAATTTGGCCACCAAGTCAGCTAGGACCTGGCCCTTTATGGAGGTCCGAGGCATGTACTTGATGTTAAAAGCTCCCAGAATGGTGTTCCATACGGCGATCCTTCTAGTGTAATCAGCAGTTCGAAGTACAAACTTTAAGGGCAGTTGGGTTAGGATGACCACTGTATGGGCTTGGAAATAAAGGGGAAGCTTTCGCGTAGCGTGGACCACAGCTAGTATGCCTTTCTCCAATGGTAAATATCTTACCTCATCTTCATGTAGCGACTTGCTCACGTAATAGACTGGCTTTTGAAGGCCATTGTCATCCTGTATTAGTACCAAGCTCACAGCATGAGGGGCCATAGTAATATATGCATACAAGACCTCATCGACCTCAGGACTGGACACGATAGGTGGTCGCGATAGGTATTCCTTGAGTTGCTGGAAGGCCATAACATAGTCCTCGGACCATTCGAATCCTTTCCACTTGTTGATTAAGAGATAGAACGATCGACATCTATCCGCTGACTTGGAAATGAATCGATTCAAGGCGGTGATCATTCCAGTAAGCTTTTGGACCTCCTTGGCGTTTCACGGTGGTTTTAGGTCATTAATAGCCTTGATCTGGTTAGGGTTTATCTCAATTCCCCTATGAGTAACCATGTAGCCTATAAACTTGCCTGATCCCACGCCAAAAGAGCATTTGGAAGCGTTTAGGCGCAGCTTGTGCTTCCTTAAGACATTAAAGGTATTGCTGAGGTCTCCTAAGTGCTCGGACACCACCTTACTCTTTACCACCATATCATCAACATAGATTTCGATGCTTTTGCTCAACTGTGGCTCGAACATTCTCGTCATCATCCTTTGATAAGTGGACTCTGCGTTCTTCAGGCCGAACGACATTACCTTGTAGTGGTAGTTCCCAGTAGGCGTCACAAAGGCCGTCTTCTCTTGATCCTCCAGGGCTAGTGGTATTTGATGATAGCCCTGAAAGGCATCTAAGAAACTCATCCGAGGATGGCCTGCTGTCGCATCAACCAGCTGGTCTATCTGAGGCATGGGGAACAGGTCTTTTGGGCATGCTTTATTTAGGTCCGTGAAGTCTACACAAACCCACCATTTTCCACTTTTCTTCTTAACTACCACGATGTTGGCCAACCATTTGGGGTTAAAAATCTCTTTGATAGCCCCTGTACGCTTAATCTTCACCACCTCGTCCCTAATCGCGTTAGTGTGCTCTCTTGATGGGCACCGGGGTGGCTGCTTCTTGGGAGTGATGGACGGCTTGACGTTGAGATAGTGACAAATGAAGGCTGGATCAATTCCTGGAGCATTGCAGGCGTCCCATGCAAATACGTCAATATTTCTTTTGATAAACTCAATTAACTCTTCCTTCTCCTGAGGGGGCATTTGAGCCCCTACCTGAAAGAACTTCTCCGGGGTACCACTAATTACCACCTTCTCTAGGTCTTCACATTTTGCCTCATCGGCAGTTGTATCAGGAGGCGACACCGGGGTCTTTGATTGCTATAAGTCCTTTTCAGCAGAGGTCGAGGACTTCTCATTAAGCCGGTGTGAAATGGTAGCCATTATACACTGCCTCGCCGTGGATTGGTAACCACAGATTTTGAGAACCTGGTCCCCTGACGGGAATTTCACCTTCGATGCAAAGAGGAGGCAATAGCCCCCAAAGTATGGAGCCAAGGCCTATCGACGATGGCTGTATATGGAGAGTAGGTGTCCACCACGATAAAGTTCACCTCCATTATCTCTGGGTCAGTATGGTTCGTTCTTGATTTTCTCCAATACCCGATGTTCTAGTTCTCGGAGCACAGTATTGACAGCCTGTGTATTGGTTGCTCCAGGCTGCCCTACGAAATCTCTCCTCTGGCGGTTGTTGTTATATCGGTCCGACCTGAAATCCTTCCTCTCTTGAGGGATAACCTTCTCTTTACCCTTACCTTGCAACTGGTCATCCTCTACTCGTTTATACTTATCGATTCGATCCATCAGTTGGCACACACTGGTGTCAAGCTTGCCAATCAGAGACTTCCTCAAGTCATGCTCGGTTGGGAGACTGTTTTTGAAGGTGTTAATGGCGACATCGTCAAAGTTGCCGTCCATTTCATTATACATCTCCCAATATCTGCCCGAGTAGGCCTTCAGAATTTCTCCATCACACATGGATAACAATAGTAACGCACTCAAGGGCCGAGGGGCTCTACTATTTGTAACGAAACGAGAGCCAAAGGCTTGGGTTAGCTGCCTATACGAATCTACAGAATTCACCTTTAAGCCATTGAACCACCTCGTCGCCACTAATCCCAAGCTAGATGGGAAAACCTTGCACATCAGCGCCTTGTTTTTAGAGTGGACAACCATCTTTTGGTTAAACTGGCTCACATGCTCCACGAGGTCTGTATTGCCGTTATAAAGGGTGAAGGCTAGCTGCTGGAATCGCCAAGGGAATGTAGCCCCTTCTATATGGCGTGTGAAAGGTGATTTAGAGAGTTGATCTAGTGCTCTGCTCATGGCATCGTGTCCCAGGCCCTTAAGAGATGGGCTTTTACGTTTACGCCTTTGGTAATGCTTTTCTTCATGAGAGAAAGTCTCGCTTTGAGGGGTTCTCGATCTTTGCCTATAGTCATCGTCGCTTTCATCATCGAAGGGCATGTTAGGGCTAGAATGAGATCGCCTTTGTTGTGCATGGCGTAGCTTTCTCTTCAAGTCGTTTATCTCTCGCTACATGGCCTGTTCATCATTCTGTCTCAGGGATATATGACTGCCTACACGAGAATGGCTTCTGCTAGTTTGAGTGGTATTCACACTTCCCTCTCGAAATCTTCCATTCTTTTCATTTCGATCACGCTCAGGGTTGGGAAAGTTACCCTGTTGTTGGGATCTAGGCAGTTCAGGCTAGTGGGAGCTTGCTTGATGAGGGCCTGATCCTACCATGCTTGATCGTTGCCCTTACTAACACACAAGTTCTCCCCACAGATGGCACCAATTGCAAGGACTGGGTTGAGCACTTCTACTGTTAGATGAGTGGATTCAGGCCCAACTAGCCTAATACAATGAATTTATAGAGAATGAGTTTAAGAACAGGGCCTTAGTGAGGGTTACAACAACAAGACATGGTTAAGGGTGGATTGAGTAGTAAGGACATGGACTAAAGTGTGAAATGTTGCCCTCTGCTCTCATCTGAGGAGCTTGTAGTTCCTTTTCCTTCTTCAATGCCTCCTTCCCGAGGTTTTTTTAAAAAAGGAATTTGCCTAGGAAGGAGGCATTGAAGAAGGAAAAGGAACTACAAGCTCTTCAGATGAGAGCAGAGGGCAACATTTCACACTTTAGTCCATGTCCTTACTACTCAATCCACCCTTAACCATGTCTTGTTGTTGTAACCCTCACTAAGGCCCTGTTCTTAAACCCATTCTCTATAAATTTATTGTATTGGGCTAGTTGGGCCTGGATCCACTCATCTATCAGTAGAAGTGTTCAACCCAGTCCTTACAGTTACCAATAATCATATAATTAAAAGTAAAGCTAATATTTACTATGTTTTTGAAATTCATTAATCATATTCATTGTATTAAAATTTGTAAAATTTATAATACTTGTACCTTAGCATTTTTCATTTAGACAAAGCTACTTGCCATGTGTAGAGAGAGAAAAATTCCCGACCTATCACAAGCTGACACATCATACTACTGGGTCCACAAAATACAGCCAATTATAAAGCACCACGTATTGCTACTAGGTTTTACTATCACTACTCAGAAACCAACAGAAATTTGCCAAGTGTCATGCAAGAACCAATCACACCTCAGCACGTGTAAGCAATGACACAAGCAACCTCGCACATGTAAGCGATGACACAAGCGATCTAGCACGTGTAAGCGATGACATAGGCGGACCAATCAGGTTGTGACATGTGTCATAAATCGGACTTCGCCACGTGTCGCTCACCCACCCCCAAACTCCTATAAATATAAGCCTTCCTAAAGCATTTAAAGGAGAGAAGAGTCAGAAGTACAAAAGCTCTGCAAAAATTAAGTCTCAAAGCCTTCAAGAACTTCAATCCCAAAATTGAAGAACACTCGAAGCAGAATCATCCAAGATATCTGCCTAGATCCTAAAGTTTACGGGAATCAAGCTCAAAGGTCCAAAAAACATCAACAAACCACAAATCGGTGAAGCTCTACGGATTCAAGCCTCTAAAGGCCCGAAGAACTTCCACCATAAACCTTCGAAGATGAAGAACACACGAAGAACATGAAGAACGCGAAGAACAAAGGATTTCTAACAAGCTCATAGCCAAAGATTCATTGCAATTCCGTTTCAACAATCTTCGATCCATCCCTCTACCAAATTGAAGGATATTTTGTGTTCAAGTCAAAATCACATTACCACAAATCCAATTAGCAAATCTTTTAAGGAGATTGAATCAGAGGATCACTCTTTTGTAATCACAGAGAATTGTACCACAATCATCAATACAAATTCGTATTTGTGAAACTATTTTACTTGTTTGATTTATTTCGAACCGAGGAATTTAGTCGTCCACAAATTCTGGCATGCCTGGTGGGACCTCTTTGCCTCTCATCTCATTCTCCTTCAAAGAAAGAAATCTTTATCATCTTGCTACCAACTTCAATGGCCTCTAGCAAGAACATTCAAGCTTCAACAATAATTACTTCAACTAAACTTGGTACGGCTACCACCAACAATTGCATTGGTGCAAACAATCGTAGCCAACCTAAAGCAAACAATCAACTTCAAACTCAATCAACCAAGAAAGCCAAGGTCCAGACAATCATCTCCTTAGACCCTCTCACAAGAAACAAGGTCATCAACAAGGATATCTCCACCTTGGAACACCTCAAGTATGGGGGCAAATCCCCTTCTTCCTACATAAGAAGTTGGTCGCGCGATCTCTTTCCCATCAAAGGGAACCCAAAAAATGAGATTTCACGTGCTCACTTCAAATCGCTTTCTTCTCCATCATCTTGGAAAGTTGTGTCAGTCATGATGACTAACACCTCTACCATGGAAGAAAAGATGGCTGAAATGCAGCAAAGGGTCGTCCTTCTCACAAAAGCACTTGAAGATAAGGACCTCCAAATTGCAACTTTAATGAACAAACTCGAAATTCAAGATCTTGGTGAATCAAGCCATGGTCATAAATTCACATTTGCAAAGGATGACGAAGGGAGAGAAATTGAAAACACTCCCCAACAAGAACAATCTGCTTCGATGGCTTCGTTGTCAGTCCAACAATTACAAGACATGATAACAAATACCATCCGAGCACAATATGGAGGTTCTTCTACGAGTTCTCTCACATATTCAAAACCCTACACAAAGCGCATCGACAACATGAGAATGCCAAATGGGTATCAACCCCCTAAGTTCTTGCAGTTTGATGGCAAAGGAAATCCTAAGCAACACATTGCTCACTTTGTAGAAACTTGTGAGAACGCAGGGACTCAAAGAGGCCTCCTTGTAAAGCAATTTGTTCGTTCGCTCAAGGGAAATGCCTTTGATTGGTATACAGACTTAGAATCCGAGTCAATCAATAGTTGGGAACAACTTGAAAGGGACTTTCTCAACCGATTCTACAGCACACGGCGCACAGTAGGCATGATGGAGCTTACCAATACTAAACAGTGGAAGGATGAGCCCGTCGTTGATTATATCAATCGGTGACGTTCTTTGAGTTTAGATTGCAAAGATAGACTTTCTGAAATATCTGCTGTAGAGATGTGCATCCAAGGTATGCATTGGGGACTTCTTTACATCCTTTAAGGGATAAAGCCTCGAACATTTGAAGAGTTAGCAACTCGTGCGCATGACATGGAATTGAGTATCTCTAGCCATGGAAGTACAAACCCTTCCATACTTGAGGAAAGCAGAAAGGAAGTAAGGAGGAATGACAAGAATGCAAAAGTCAACCTTAAAGACCCAATGATTGTTAACACTACCGAAGTCAAGGTTCCAAGAAGAGGAGCAAATGCAAATGAAAAACAGCTTGAAGGATGGCAAAAGAACGAGGTGCGTCGTTTGACTTTTAAGGAACGTGAGCAAAAAGTATATCCGTTCCCCGATGAAGATGTGCCAAACATCTTAGAACAACTACTGCAATTGAAGTTGATTGAATTGCCAGAATGCAAGCGGCCAGAAGACATGGGGAAAGTTGATAACCCTAACTACTGCAAATACCATCGCATCATTGGCCACCCAATCCAAAAATGCTTCATCTTCAAAGAACAAATCATGAAGCTTGCCAAAGAAAATAAGATTGATCTAAACTTCAATGAAGTTGTCGAGTCAAACCATGTGACCGTTGCTTGTGATGTACTTCCAACTCTCAAGCAGGGGGCAAACACCAACCAAGCTTACAAATTGATTGACAATGATGGCATTAGGATCGGCTCCATCAATGGGAAGTTCCTTAAACACTTCTATGCTTGAAAATCAAGAATTGCTCCTCGGTAAGAGCTTAAACTACCCACTACAACGCTGCAAGAGTACATGATGTCTTCCCATTACCCTTGAAAGCGTACTAATAAGGAGAAATTAATCCTACTCTATGTCACCAATTGCTAGTGTGGCGTAGTGGTTGGATGCCCATGTCACCCTTGAGGCCGTCTCGGGTTCAATCAGTGGTGATACCCACTATTACACACTGAGCCCTCCTTTTTGCAAAAATACATGAAAAAAAAAAAGAAAAAAAAAGTTATCAAAAAAATAAATAAACAAAAAAAAAAACTTTTGAACTACGTGATGACTTGATCCCTTTCGAGGGTACGTAGGCAACTTAGTATCTTTTTGCTGAGTTCAGTCACGCACTAAAAAAAAAATTTATCAAAAAAAAAAAAGAAGAAAACTTTTGAACTTCGTGATGACTTGATCCCTTTCAAGGGTACGTAGGCAACTTAGTATCTTTTTGCTGAGTTCAGTCACGCACTAAAAAAAAAAATTTATCAAAAAAAAAAAAAAAGAAAACTTTTGAACTACGTGATGACTTGATCCCTTTCGAGAGTACGTTGGCAACTTAGTATCTTTTGCTGAGTTCAGTCATGCACTTAAAAAAAAAAAAAAGAAATAAAAAAAATACAAAAAAAAAATACAAAAAAAAAAAGAAGCAAAAGAAAACAAAAATCATCAAAAAGGAAATTATCAAAAAAAAAAAAAATCATAAAAAAAAAAAAATCATCAAAAAAAAAAAAAATCTGTTGAACCACATCATCTCCCTTCTGAGTGGTGTCGTTTCACATCATGTCTCTGAAATCTGAACGATGTCAACTTCCTCCAGAATGATGATAGATTATATATCTGAAGTCGATGTTGCATCATCTCTCCTTTATGGGCATGTTCGTGCGATGTCAAGATTCTTGATGGCATGTTTCGACATCTTCAAAGTCTTCGCAGCATACTCTGGCGTCTTCAAAGGTTTGGCATCACTTTTCCCGCATCTTCAAGGTTTTGTTGGCATTTTCTTGCATCTTCAAAGTCTTGGTAGGGACTCCTTGCATCTTTGACGTCTTGTTGGCATCTCTAAAATCTTGATGTCTGGCTACAGTACTATACACTCTCGATGTCTGAGCTATGTTGCCTCTGAAAATTTGTGCTAATGTGGAGTGTTGTCATGACTTTATGACAAAGATGGATGTCGGCATAGCTTTGGTGCAGATAAAGTATTGATGTGGCTTCATGAATGTTGGCACGACTTCGGTACGAATGAAATGTTGATGTGGCTTCATGGCAAAATGAAGTGTTGACGTGACTTCATGGCTTTATGAATGTTGACACGGCATTGGTGCAAATGGAGTTTTGACATGGCTTCATGAATGTTGGCATGGCTTCAATACAAATGAAGTGTTGTCGTGGCTTTATGGCAAAGATGAATGTTGGCACGGCTTCGGTATGAATGAAATGTTGACGTAGCTTCATGGCAAAGACGAGTATTGGCATAACTCCAGTGCTAATGTGAAGTGTTGACGTGACTTCGTGGCTTCATGAATGTTGGCACGGTGTTGGTGCAAATAGAGTTTTGACATGGCTTCATGAATGTTGGCATGGCTTCAATGCAAACGAAGTATTGTCGTGGCTTCATGGAAAAGATGAATGTCGGCACGACTTTGGTGCAGATAAAGTATTAATGTGGCTTCATGAATGTTGGCATGATTTCAGTGCAAATGAAGTTTTGACATGGCTTCATGAATGTTGGCATGATTTCAGTGCAAATGAAATTTTGACGTGGCTTCATGAATGTTGGCACGGCTTCGGTACGAATGAAATGTTGACGTAGCTTCATGGCAAAAATGAAGTGTTGACGTGACTTCATGGCTTCATGAATGTCGACACAGCATTGGTGCAAATGGAGCTTTGACATGGCTTCATGAATGTTGGCACGGCTTCAATACAAATGAAGTGTTGTCGTGGCTTCATGGAAAAGATGGATGTTGGCATGGCTTTGATGCAAATGAAGTTTTGATGTGGCTCGGTGCAAATATTGGTGCAACTTCAATGCGAGTGCAAGTGCTAATGTGGAGTGTTGTCGTGGCTTCATGGCAAAAATGAATTGTTGACATAGCTTCATGGCTTCAGTGCGAATGAAGTGTTGACGTAGCTTTATGACAAAGATGAACGTTGGCATGGCTTCGATGCAAATAGAATGTTGTTGTGGCTTCATGGAAAAAATGGATATTGGCGCAGCTTCGGTATGAATGAAGTGTAGATGTGGCCTCAATACAAATAGAATGTCGAGGCAGCTTTATGGCAACAGAAAAGTGCTAGTGCAGCTTCATTACAAAGGCAAATGATGGTGCGACTTCATAGCGGATGCAAATACAAATATTACTTTATGGCAAAGATGAATGTTGGCATGGCTTCAGTACAAGGACAAAGGCTAGCACGGCTTCATGGTAAAGGCTCACGATGTGGCTACGTTGCAAAAAACTCTTGAAACGGCTGCGTTGAAAAGATAAGTGTTGGTGTAGCTTAATTGCCAAGAGAAACATGCTGCATAACAAGAACAAGCAACAACAAAGAGTTTGTCAGAAGAAAATCTCATGGCACGTCTAAAAAACAAAAAAAAAAAAAAAAAAAAAAATCAACAAAGAGAGAAAGCTTCAATTTTAATCTCTAGCATGTCAAAAAAAAAAAAAAAGATTAGTACAAACAAAGCATACTGTGAAAAAAAAAAAAAAAAAAAAATCTCTACACATTATATCACCCACTGAGGCTTTGCTTGCACAATTCAATGCATACCTCGGATGGCTTTATATAGAGGTTTGTAGAGCTTAAAGTCAGATTTTGTAAATTCAAGGTCAACGAAGTCTGCACCGAACCTTGAAAAAAATGGAAATGGGGCAAATGTTCAGATCAGGTTGTCAGAAAGAAATTCTTACATTAGACCTCATAAACAACCCCTTGAAAAACTGCAAAGACATTTGGTGGTTATCCTGAATCACTCCCTGCCTGGGTTGTCAAACGTTGTCAGGATGGCCACCGCCAAAGTAGACCAGGGGGCAGCAAGTCTAACAAGGCCAACGGACTCCCATCCCAGATTTCTAAAACTTCTGACAAGATTTCACAAAAAATCAACCCACAGAAGTCTTCTAAGGACTTTGATGTACAAAACCCAGAAAAAATCATCAACAACGGAGCCACCACGCACCGCCACGCACGGCCACAAATTCCCGACGAACTCGTGAGTTTCTCATTCAAGTCTGCGTAAATCTAAGAAGAATTTTACAAAACCAATGCCACCACTAGATCCGTTGACCTCCGATCTACAAAACCCAGGAAAATCAACCCCAAAAGAGCTGCCACGCGCCACAGGCGAAGCCACGATCTTTCAAAACGACCCGCGGCCTACTCCCTCAAATCTGTGCAAATCTGCCCATGATTTCACAAAAATGACAAAACCATGGTCTTCTACGGCCTTAGATCGACGAAACCTGAAAATTTCAGGTCCAAAATCACCGTCACGCGCCGCCAGAAAATCCGCCGTTCACTGCCTCAACGAACCGCTCTCCCACGCGCCTCCATCAAATCTCACGCGCGCACACGTGCCATACGGTAGGCGCCCAGAACACGTGCCACACGCGTCCAAAGCAGTGACGTCATCCATGACGTCACCACCCACTAAGGTCTGACCTGGTTTGACCCGGACCGACCCGCATCCTGACCCGGTCCGAACCGCCTGCAAAAAAAAAAAAAAAAAAAATTTAAGAAAAAGGGAAAAAGAAAATGCTTTGACTAAGTGGACCCTTGACCTTGACCAAAAAGTCAAAATTTTCAAAACGGACTTGTCCCATTCAATTTTTCGAGTACATTCCGATTTTGGGACCCATTTCTTCATTCGAAGCTCAAAAATTGTGCAAATGTCCAGTTTCCAAAAGTTGACTTTTGCACAAATGTTGACCAAAAAGTAAAAATTTTCAAGAAGGACCTATCTTGCCTAATTTTTCGCGTAAATTCCATTTTTGGAGTTTATTTTTTTCATTTGAGAATCCGAAATTGCTCAAATAGTGTGATTCTACAACTGTTGGCTTTAATGTGAACCTTGACCAAGAATCAAGATGTTTGAGCAAAGCTTGTCCTATTCAGATTTTCATGTGGGTTCTAATTGTAAAATCCACTTATTTGTTTTGGACTTGGAAACCACCTATGTGACCCACTTTCCCGAAAGTACCAACAGTATCCAAAAGTTAAGCTCCCAAGATCAAGATTTGAGATTCATTCACTTGGTCTGGATTCCTTCATGGTTATTCTCTAAACTTTATTAAGGCTTCCCTTCCAAAGTACAAATGAACTCTCACAAGTGTGTCTTGAGCTTGAAATTACACTGGGTCGCTAATTCAACCTACCATTCTCGTTCGGTGCCAAACATTCTCGCCTACCGTTCGGTGCCTACCAGTCGAAAATCCACCAGTCTCACCAAAAATTCTCAACCGCCATTCTCGACTACACAACTACCAGTCTTCGTCTCTCCACTATCAATAGAAGGGCCGGATTCATCAAGAACTCATCCAAAAAAAAAAAAAAACACACTGAATCATGAAATGAAGATTTGCTTCTTTCAAATTTTCAAGTCCTCTTTCTCACAGTCGTTTCTCACTATGGCCTTATCATTTTCAACACTTAGCAACCAAAATTGCTTCATAATCAGTTTGAAATCAACCCTCTCATGGTTCAGTAGAAACCCTCTTCACAGTGTCATTGTAGTTTTGAGATCCACACAAATTTTGTTTCTCCACTTAACGACTACCTTTGTCCATAAAATTACTCATAACAAGGTCTGCATCGACCTCTCATGCTTCCTTGGATTTGGTTGGCCAGGAAATCCAAGTCCAGCAGAGACACCTGTTCCTAACCTAAGGTCTCTAGTAGTCTCTTTCCAATTGCTTGGTCTTCCAGCAGAAGCAGTGGTTCGGAACAAACACCAACTTGGCTGGTTTCTAAGACCAGAATCACAAGTTAGCTCCATCTTTCTTTTTTCTGTGCTTTTCCAACAAGTGGCAGTAGGAGAAGATGGTAAAAAGTGTTGGGGTATCCTACAAATTGTCTTTCATCCAACACCTATAATGATATCCAAGAGACCAGCTCGTCAGAATTCAACCTTTGGTGTCGGTAAATGGTCGCCAAAGTTTCATTCTATGTTCCCACAAGCAGGGGACCCAAAGGTCATCGTTGCTGGTACCTCAAAACACATTTTCTGGAATTACTCCAACTTAAATTCAGCTTGAGGTATTTCAGAAAGTACTCTTCTGAAATTACTTCAACTTAACGTTCGTCAGCATGGTCCCATTACGCAAGCACATTCTACAACTTGCCGTTGGACCTCATTTAGCATGCAGTCAGTCCTAGATCCAAAGGTGTACTTCCCAGGAACATCTACACCAGAGGGTCCCCAACATACTGGGCCAGCACCATGGAGGCGTATGTTTCACCCATTCGCTTTGCTTCATCCCCGTCGTCTTCATCACCAACACCAACACCCCCAGAATCTGTAAGTTTCTGAAACTACCTCAACTTAACTTGAATGATGCGATGACACAAGCACATTCAATCACATTCCCACATAGCCTCGCCGTAATCCGAAGTATACTTTTCTGAAATTACTTCACCAGGGGTTAAAAGAAAAAAAAGAAAAAGAAAGAAAAAGAAAAATGAGGCTAGCCCCATGACCTTGGATGCTGTGCCCAACCAACATCTTCACATCTTCCCCATCTTCTACACCTTGTGATCGCCACCAACAATCCAGAATACTCTTCTGAAATTACTTCAACTTAACCTATACTGAGAAGGTCTAGTCATGCAAGTACATTCAAATACTCGCAGACCCCTTTTCGGTCTTACCAAAACCTTTCATGTGGGTGGATCTACTCTTCGGAAATTATCTCATCATGCTGAAAGCTCCACCACCTTCAACTACTTCACTTAAAGAGTCAAGTGTGTAAAAAAAAAAAAAAAAAAAAAAAAAAATCAGTTTTCGAAACTCATTCCCACACTACACTCCAAAACTGTGTGCGTGAACAAGTCTCGAGGGGGCATTTGTAGAGAGGGAAAAATTCCCGACCTATCACAAGCTGACACATCATACTACTGGGTCCACAAAATACAGCCAATTATAAAGCACCACGTATTGCTACTAGGTTTTACTATCACTACACAGAAACCAACAGAAATTTGCCAAGTGTCATGCAAGAACCAATCACACCTCAGCACGTGTAAGCAATGACATAAGCAACCTCACACATGTAAGCGATGACACAGGCGATCTAGCACGTGTAAGCGATGACACAGGCGATCTAGCACGTGTAAGCGATGACATAGGCGAACCAATCAGGTTGTGACATGTGTCACAAATCGGACTTCGCCACGTGTCGCTCACCCACCCCCAAACTCCTATAAATATAAGCCTTCCTAAAGCATTTAAAGGAGAGAAGAGTCAGAAGTACAAAAGCTCTGCAAAAATTAAGTCTCGAAGCCTTCAAGAACTTCAATCCCAAAATTGAAGAACACTCAAAGCAGAATCATCCAAGATATCTGCCTAGATCCTAAAGTTTACGGGAATCAAGCTCAAAGGTCCAAAAAACATCAACAAACCACAAATCGGTGAAGCTCTATGGATTCAAGCCTCTAAAGCCCCGAAGAACTTCCACCATAAACCTTCGAAGACGAAGAACACACGAAGAACATGAAGAACGCGAAGAACAAAGGATTTCTAACAAGCTCATAGCCAGAGATTCATTGCAATTCCGTTTCAACAATCTTCGATCCATCCCTCTACCAAATTGAAGGATATTTTGTGTTCAAGTCAAAATCACATTACCACAAATCCAATTAGCAAATCTTTTAAGGAGATTGAATCAGAGGATCACTCTTTTGTAATCACAGAGAATTGTACCACAATCATCAATACAAATTCGCATTTGTGAAACTATTTTACTTGTTTGATTTATTTCGAACCGAGGAATTTAGTCGTCCACACCATGTAAGGTAACTCTTTGTACAATATGCAAGTTATAGGTTCATTTACAACAAGTCTACTTGCACAATAAATTTCATTGTTTCTTTTACAATTGTGGAATTGGTAATTAAGTTATAATTAATATACAATTAAAATGATGTCAATATTAAGTCTATGTAAAAATAATATTGTCCTAATACAATTTATCACCTAAAAAAAATTGTAAAAATTGTTATTTTTTAGCATTGCACGTTCATTTATTATCTCCTATTACCAAAAGTTGATGTATGGTCACCAAAGAATTAAACATAGAAGTAGTAACATACAGTTGCAAGCATAGTAGTAAATCAAACGAAGCAATGGCCAGGTTAAGCTGCAAAATAAAACTTTGAATTACCAATAAGCACAAACAGGAGGTTATATAATCGTTATGTTAATATTTTCCATTCTTCATAGAGAATTTTCTACAACAACCGCACGGGAATACGTGAAAATACAGACTGCACATACTCATCAGCTCATGCAAGCTCTCAAGCTTTTATTACCCCAGTTATTAATAATACTTGTTGATAGTTCTATGTCTCTCACCAGAAGAAAGAACTGCTTCGAGGGTGCAGAAATTTAATCGCCTTATAAAATGGAGTATGCGCAATACTACAGGTGCTCAAAGCTCACAAGCCCTCAATGTTTGGAATAGAGGGAGATTAAAGGGAAAAAGGTGACCGAAATTTACTAAAATTTAGTATATTCTACTTATCTTGCCATATCCTTTCCCTTCGTCTCCTTTCATTCAAACATTTCAAGTTTTTATTACACCAATTATTGGATTTGGATATACTAGCTACTAGTTCAATGCCTTTTACTAGAGGAAAGAAGTGCTTCAAGGGCAGAAAACTACCCTATAGTTAGACCCACCGTTGCATGTGAATAAGCTTGTTGCATCATCCTTAGGATAACTATAAGCATCGGGGCACCGATCTTTGAAAAATCTGGATAAATTTGTAGGTCCACAGCTCCCAGAATTGCAACAATATTCATTAGTTTTGAAAACAGTACAAGGGTTGTTACACCCGCCAGGAGCTTTCAACTGAGTGGGGCACTGCCCGTTGATATCAGCAGTACATCTCATTCCATTCTTATTGCACCCACCACCAGAGGTGGCACTAAATTCCATAGGAACATTGAATCCATCAACAAGAGAGATGTCAACGAAATCCTTGTTTTGAAATTGGTTTAAAGAGTATTCGGCAAGGGTGTTTGGGGGTGAACCATAGGCTTGGCATTGAAGAAGCCCACCACAATCACCAGTTTGACATCTGCCGTGACCAGAGCCATCAAAACTGCACCCAGTTCGGGCCCAAATGCGAGCCCCTGCTGTGCCAGCGTTCACATCAAGGGGCCAAGACTGACGTGAGTTAAGCTGCCTACCACCACCAGGCACAGCTGCAGCCCATACTGTGTAGGGGCAATTGTTTGTTATATCAAATCTGGCTGCATGGGCTAAGGCAATGAAAACAGTGACAAGAAAGTAGAAGGAAATGGGAAGGTTTTTGAAGAGGTTCATTTTGGTAAGTGAGAAAAATAGTGGTTTGTGGTTATGTTTATGAAGAGATAGGTATGGGTTTATATAAAGTTTGGGATTGGTTATTGCCTGGTGTGGTGAATTTACAGTGTGTTTGGCTAACGGGTTAAGCTTCTTGCATTGGATCCACTACGTACTGCGGACACTTTGTTTTTTATAAGTGTTTGTATTGTATTAGATTGGACCTATTGTGATGCCGACACTTGACTTGCTTTGGATAAGTGCATGTATTGTATCAGATTCAGTACTCCATCATGTCCTTGCCTAATTGACTCTTTGTTGGAAAATTGGAAAGACGAATTTGTCTTGGAGCTGGAGGGACATGAGGACTTGTCAAATAAATGAGTAGTATGACGTGCAGCTGCTTGTGGAATGAGAGATCATTTGCAATGTACTAGGATGACGGAGGACCACATAATAGTGTTAATAGTTCCTCCCAACTAAATAAAATACAGTCACTTGTTTTACATTGTGTCGGATTTAGAGCTGTTCAAAGCAATTTACATTTCACTTCTCACCTTTAAATCCTTGGAGGGACTTGAAGACTTGTCAAATAATTGACTAGTATGACGTGCAGCTGCTTATGGAATGAGAGATCATTTGCTACGTACTAGGATGATGGAGGACCACATAATAGTGTTGATAGGTCCTCCACCAAATAAAATACAGTCACTTGTTTTACATTGTGTCGGATTTAGAGCTGTTCAAAGCAATTTACATTTCACTTCCCACCTTTAAATCCTTGATACCCCATGCCAACACCTTTATCACCTATGCCAAAGTCCTAATTATCTTTTAGTCATGGCTTGACTTGAACACTTCTCTTATTCCAATGGATCTTAGGATATTCTCTTGGACTAATAATGCAATTGCGGAATTGTGGACCTTAGGTTTGGATTAATGGCATCTTGGAGGAGAGGATTTAACAAATTTTTAGTTGAAACTAACTCATTTCTGGTTTCAACTTGGCTATCTACTACCAAGCATATTCCACCTCTGATATATATTAAACCCTGATTCTGATTGTCACTTAATCACTATGCACATATCCAAGGGAGCAAACCAATGTACTGATGTTTTGACTAAAGGGGTTATCAACAACATATAAGTGGGAAATTCTTTATGATACTTGGTCCAGTTTTTTGTATGGCTGTTTTTATTGGGAACAATACTAGAATCCCAAATTTTGAGTGTTTCATTAGAATTTTTGTTTGTTTTCATTTATTTTGTTGGTTAATATATATTTATTTTAAGAGAGGTGGAAGAGGGAAAGATTAGTGTGACGTGAAACTTGTTAATTAGTTTACGTTTTCAAAACTGTGGGTTAGCCTGGTTGCAGAAAAATGTACAAAAATCAGGATCTTCATTGTCGTTCAATTAAGGTCCTATATAAATTTAATATTGTGGGAATATTTATTCATGTAAAAACAAATCGATTGGAAAAGTCCTACGTTGAGCAAGTTGGGTTTATATTGCTTATCAAGCTTTGTTGCTTCTGAAAATTGTCAGGTTAATGTTGCTTTCGAAAATTGATTAACTTGCTATCAGACAATGGGCTAATTAAGAAGAAAATTTTCAAATGGTGTGACCATTGGGACGAAAAATCCTGTACATAGCTGTGGCACCGCGGCTCGATGCATTTGAGAATCTTAGGCAAAAATTGAATTAAGACATCATATATATTTAAATATAATTTTATTTTAATTTTAAATATTAATTAAATTCTATCCTCTTGTTTTAGCTGCAAAATTACTAATTAACCATGTAGAAATTTTTTTTTTTTTGGGAGAAAGCTTATAGCACAAAAAATTTGACAATTAGAAATTCTTCTTTTTAGAAAGCCAATAGACACAAAAAATTTAACGAAACTTTTCATACTTGTTGATGTGACAGATTGATAGTGGTGAGTAAAAATGTAATACTAGTGGTGGCCTAAACAAGAACTAGTAAGAGTTTGTCAACTCAACTATTGTTGGTGGATTTAGATGAGAACTAATAAAAGTTTGCTAACTCAACTATTGTGGAAAATGTTATAATTTATATATATATATTCCTTTTTTTAAAGAAGTGTTACATTCACAGAATTTTCACAACAAATTCTAGGTGTTAAGTTGTTACTAATTTTACTTTGAACTCACCATTGAAATTACTTTTTTGTCCAGTAATAACAACTAGTAACAATTTGAAAATTAGGATTTGTTGTGAAAAATGTTGTAGACTTAGCATCTCTCTCTCTCTCTCTCGTATTTTTTATTTGATGAAATAAATATTATTTTATCTATTGGCTAATATTTGAGTTTAATTAATACAATTACAATAAAAGAAATAAGCCTATTAAAATATGGTGACCTTTTTCTACTTGGGGCCTTAGATGATCGTCTCATTCGACTATATAACAGAGCCCGCCCTGAGCTAGAGCAAGCCAAATCAAGGATAGAACTGATTGGAAGTATTTTGCTGTTAGTAATAGAATATATATAAAAATAAATTATAATAAATATGATATTGATATGTATAAGAAATTTAAAGTACATACAAAGACATTTGTGGTGGAGGCAAGTACAATCTATCTTCACTTCTTTGAAGTGAGGAAAACCCGTGTAGAGCAAAGTAAGACAATAAAATACAATGAGTAGGACGGAACAAAGAATTTTTGCCATTCCTATGTGAATATGTACAAATAAATACTTGTGAAATTTAGTGGGAAGTCAAAATGTTAATTTAGAGAATAAGACTAAGATATGACATCGAAATTAGAATTAATTTTTAAAATATTAATAATAATAATAATAATAATAATAATAATAATAGGTGAAGAAAAGAGAGTGTGAAATTGAATTCCAAATTAGGACTCTAATTTTGTGCCATGTGTCTAGAATCTGAAATTGAAGTTGAATTTTGCATCATATGGCTAAATGTATGTGGGCTCATTCTCATTAAAACCACTTCTATGTATCGGGTCAAGTGAGTTACTATACTAATTAAGTTTTTTCTTGATTTTGCAGTCAAACATGAAAACCAAAGAGATTAATATCGGTGATAAGAACTCATCATGTGGCTAAATGTATGTGAGCTCATTCTCATTAAAACCACTTCTATGTATCGGGTCAAGTGAGTTACTGTGTTAATTAAGTTTTTTCTTGATTTTGCAGTCAAACGTGAAAACTAAAGAGATTAATATCGGTGAGAAGAACTTGGTTTGGGTACATTGCATAATTTCCAAAAAGATAGCAAAGCCAAAGTTTGCATCTTTGTTATAAATTGCTTACAAAGTTTGCATCTTTACATTTGCATTGAGTTTCAGATTAAAGTGTTTTCTTCTTGATTCTGACACTGAGTTTTGTTTACTATTTACTTACAAAGTTTGCATCTTTACATTTATTATAAATTGCTAATATGTGATTAGATACACATTATGCCTAAAATTCACTATCCTTATATTTGACTTTTTGTTCAGGTTTGGCACCTATAACAATGACAAAAGCACTGCTGTGGACCGATAGATGATACTTTTTGCAGGTTGCAAAGGAACTTAGTGATCAATGGAATCTCATGCGAATTGGAGAGGACTCAACTGTAGATATCTGGATGGCAGATGTGAGTCACTATGTTTTTAAAATTTTCAGTGAAGATAAAGGTTATGGACAATGTAAATTTTCCGGAGAGAGATTTATTATTCTACATTTACACAAGTTTGGTCGCCTTCTTGGAGTGGATCACTCCAACTTGTCTTTCTATTGAAATTTTTTATTCAGATTGTTACAATTTAATCTGAAATTTTATTTGAATTTTCCTATTGTTGTTACTATCATATATTATCATTCCAATTGTTCAATTAGAATCTGAAATTGGAGTCCAATTTTACTATACACATGTACAATCTAATTATTTTTAATTTTGTTGTCATGTGCAGAAGTCAATGAGATGAAATTAATAACACATTAAACACTCATGCTTTGGGAATTGGTAGTACCAATCTAAATCCATTGGATTTGCTTCGTGATAATACAACTATGAAGGATGTATAAAAACACGCACAAACCCATCTCTCTATAAAAAGAGATTGGAGAGAATTTCTTTTATCAGCCATGGAACTTCAGAGGTTTTTTCTTCACATAAATGCCTATCATGTTACAAAATGACCCATTGTAAAACTATAAAATGAGTACAACTCTGAGGGTTTTTTTTTTTTTTTTTTAATTTTAAATTTTTTAAGCTGCGAAAATTTCAATCACCAATAGAGATTGAAGATTCAAAAGTATGAATGGATCTTTTGGATAAACATTGTCACAAAGGTTCATCTTTTTGTGTAAAATATATATACTGCTAAGTTTTGTTAATGAAATTTTCTGGTTAATAATATGAATTTAGACTTAACTAAGTCTTTTAAACATGAATAAACTCATGATTAATAATATATCCATTCCTGTGCGGTAACACCGGGCTACATACTAGTTAATATAAATGATAAAAGTGATACATTAATAAATAAAATTAATTGTTCTACAAAATATATTGGAAACATAACATGTAATTGAACTGAAAATCAAAATTTTTTTCTCAAGGATTGGCACAAGATTACAAAAACCATCAAGATACAAATTAACTTAGAACTTAATTATGACTCATTATTATAATCTTATTAGGTTCATAATTTTCTATAATCTCAAATAGCTATTGTAAGGACAAAAAAATCTAGCAACCCAAACCCACTTAGAAAATTGGGTTTGTATAATTCAAATGGCTGAAATCAATAGATTTGTAAGAAAGGGAATCAAACAACAAGAGAGGGCCTTACCCGAGGATGGAAATAAGGAAGAAAGGCTTAATATTATAGAATATGTGAGCAAATGTCTAAGTACATGACTGCTCGAGGAAGCCAATGATGCACAGAAAAAATACACTGCTTACTCTCTTCTTTAAATGTTCTTCTTGTTACTCTTTTTTTCTTGATATTTGTGTCTCCCCCCTTTTCTATGAGAACCATCTTTTTCTTATATACTCCCTCCACTTCACATTCTAACCCCCCATCTTTACCTAACAAATACCTTCTAGCAACACCTGTCCTTTTAAACATCTGAGGAAGGTGGTAGAAGGAGTTACTTAGCTGTGAATTACACTATTCAAGTCACTTTTTCATCAATACAGCTGATAAAATTGTTGCCCACCATTTAATGCAGAGGCAACATGCTACTTCTTGCTAGAAACTTCCCTTACTCCTCATGATTCTCTTTCTTTAGCCACTCCTTCCCACCTGAAGCTCCTAAGAACCTTCTGCCTCTTCTCCTCTTACCTTGGGTAACCTTTCTCTTTGGACATGTAATGCCCCAATATCCACTCTACGGTTCTACAAACCTTTCCTCGGTCTTCGGGCCCCCATAGCGATAATAAATATTTTATACCGTGAAAATCTATAAATAAATATGATCATTATATAATCATTAACATAATTATTTAAAGGGTAAATTACATTGCCTTCCCTCTCTTGAGATTTTATGTAAACACACCACCACCTTAAACATTTAATGAAATGATACTCTCTCTTTAAGATTGTATAAATGCAATAATTAAGCCTATATCTTCTCATATTGTTATTTTATTAATAAAATATTTCCTTAAAAAAAAAAAAAAAAAAAACTCTCACCCTTAACTATGGACAAATGACACTCTCCTCCATGGTAGTCTATCGTACTAGAGGTCATTTTGGTTTGGCTAAAGGAAAAAAATATTTTAGTACTAGTCAATACTAGTTTTTTGGTTACCGTTATATAAACTGATAAATACGTAAGAGTCTTTGAATTGGTATATAAATATTTGGTTTATTTAGACCTTAGAAACACACATTAACTAATTTTAAAGACATGTAATTAATTAGTCCAATTTTGATCATACTTTGTTTACGTTGAACAACACAATATTGTGCAAGAATTAAACAACAACAAAAATAAAGAGACACAATATGGTGATGCAAGGAAAACCAATGGAATAAACCATCCTAAAGTAAAAACACTGTGGGGGCTTAACCTATAGACCATAGTGGCAAAACATACCCACTAATTGAATTGAACTGTTTACAAGATAGAATAACCATATTCTAAATTGTTGCAACCTAATTCTATACTTACTAATGTTACCTAACGTGGTTTTGAATCCACAAACTCTTTAATAGTGACTTCTATTAACGTGAAGCTCTCATCCACCACTTCAAGTATTTACTTGAAGATTTGGTTCCATCAATTTGATATTCTAGAAATTGCAGCAACTTCTACACCATTAGATTTGAATATGCTTCTAGCTTGATCATCGGTAGAGGCTTCTGAGAGCAGGATGTACTATAACCCTAGATACATAAGCAGTAGCTCTCCAAAAGTATTTTTCACATTCTCTAGTGTTTTCTTATATACATTGGCCTTGTTTGCTCAAGAACCGAGTGACTTGATGGGCTAAAGGGTCTAAATTGAGTTTTCTGACTTACACAATTTGATCGATTGAAATATATGCTTGATTGATTGAGAAGTTATTGAACAGGCTTGTTGTTGAATCTAATCAGCAGAACTTTGGGCAACTATCTTGACTTCAATATATATTCTAAAGACACAAGACACAGTTTGTTCACGATTTCTAATTTAAACAATAGACTCAACAAAACTTATATCTTATCTTAAAAAAATAAAATGATATCTAAATCTAGTAGTAGTATACATGTACATGTGTCTCCTAGATAAATAATGGAGAAAAAAATATCAGCATCTAAAAGTTAAAGCTTGGCCACGTGTTATGATACATTTTGAAAAGTTTTGAAAATTGAACTCTCATAAAAATTAGCCATACAACTGGTATGATACGATATTGACCCCCATACTCTCCTTTATTATGATTTGTCGATAAATGACTCTCTTTCTCTTAGTATGTATAAATTAATATATGGAAATATTATTTTTAAAAGTAGGATATTTAATTAATAAAATCCAAACAGTTACATTTATAAATTTTAAGGGAGCAGTGTCATTTCATGAATTATTTGAGAAGGTAGTGTTAAGGGCCTTTTTTTATTATTATTTTTTTAACAAAGCTTTGGAAACTATACCCAAAGTTCCAAGACAGAAGCCCAAAATAGTTTGGATCTACTCCATAACTCCACATGCTCAGGGTCCACTTTGGAGGCCCAATTACACACTACATGAGGCTTAACAACAGATGGAGCCATGATCTACAAATTAAAAGTTGTGTAGCACAACCCACAGCTAGGCCCAGTATCTCACCACCACCTAATGTTTATGTCCAAAAAAAAAAAAAAACTCCAGTAGCAATAAATGACTCACTTAAAAGAAATAAATAAGCCCATCATTTTTTTTAAAATTTTATACAAGATAAAAGTTTTATTTAGCATAATTTAAGTATATATGTGTATAAACCTCTCTTATGGAGACTTGAATCTCATACCTTACCCCTCACACCCCACAAGCAATTATACTTATAGAATGACTATCGCACCAAAAGTGTATGAGATAAATAAGCCCATCACTTAGGCCTATAGTGAAGGTGTGTGATGTGTCACTAATTAACGCCTAAAGATGCTAGAACAAGGCCGGTCAAGGCTCCAATCTTTAGCATCTGATAGCGAAAGTAGAGAAGCACAGCTAGTTAATTAGGCTAAAAATATAGCTCCAAACCAGCCAGTTTCAGAGAAAATGCCTTTTAATGAAGACTCCATCTCAGTTCTTTTCCAGTAGGAAATTAAGCCCTGGCTGGCAAGTACGAAACTTATGAAAAACGCTGCCATTGGTTGTAAGTATTATATACCCTTGCATTGCACGGCCTGATATAATTGTGCTAAAGAGGATTGGCTTAAAAAGGATAAAAATTGTTACACACAACCTTGTTATGTACATGCTCTTTTTTTTTTTTGAAATTAAAATCTTGAGTTGAAGACATGATGTCAAAACTAAAATTGTGTTTTCAACTTAAGATTTCAGTTCAAAATTAAAATAGATGTGTAATAGTATGTGTAAGTATGGTTTTGAAACCCGGACTGGACCGTATGGTCCGATTGGGAAAACCTCGAATTGCTCCTTTTTGTGGTTCTTTTAGCCTCAAGAACCGTTCAATGGGAAAAATGTAGGGACCCGTGTGAACTGCGGTCAGACCTCACGGTTCTGAGAACCGTGATCAGACCGCTTCTTACAATTCCTTACTTCCCTTTGAATCTGAACCTTAAAAAAAAAAAAAAAAAAAACAAACAAACAAACAAACACAGAAAAACGGATCCTCACCGACCAAACCATATCGAGCTTTGGGCCGACTGAACGAGCTGATGCTGGTGAACGGAACTTGATGACCTTTTCAACGCAGAAGAGAGAGTAGAGAAGAATGAGGTAATCAGATAAGATTAAAAGAAAGTGGAGGTAGGTGGAGGTAATCAGATAAGATTAAAAGAAATGACAATGCCACGTTTTGATTTCTAAGTTATTCAACTCTTTTTTTTCTTTTTTTTTTAGTTTTATAAAAATTAGAGTGCCATGTTGATTTGAAAAATATAAAAACAGAAAATCACTACACTTTTTTTGATAATAATATAGTTAACCAAACAAAAAAAAAAAGAAAAAAGAAAAAGATAATAAGAATACTCCTCTCTTAAGTTTAATTAATTTATTTATATTTTAAATAATTATTAAATTAATTATGATGTCATTATGGTTCAACTTTGGTTCGACTTTAAAAACCTTAAACCTCTTCCTTTTATGGTTCAATGAATGGTCCGGGTTTGAAAACCTTGGTGTAAAACAGATATTACTCTAGCCTAATTTAGTTTCAAGCTTAAGGTCTGAATTTGTGGCTTAGTAAATGTCATGGGTTGACTGCGCTGCCACTTTTTTTGTCATTCTTCAAATATTTAGAGGATCATTTTCCGTGAAACCAACTTCATTGATTAATTTATTTTTTTTAAAAAGTGAGGTTAAAGATATAAATTTTTTTTACTACATATCATTAATTTACAAATTGACATATTATCAATTAGATCAATCAAATTCATTATTACGTCAATATATATGTAAAGTTTGTGTGGTAAAATTTGTAATGTCCTTACCATTTTCCTTATATATAAAAAAAAAAAAGTACTTGTCAAGCAAAATGCAAGTTATAGATTCATTTACTATAAGCCTACTTACACAATAAATTTCATGGTTTCTTTAGTTGGTAAGTTGTGATTGATATACATTAAAAGTGACGTCAATGACAGTGTTATGTAAAAATAATATTGTAACAATTAGAATTTGTCACCTAAGTTGTAACTTGTGAAATTTATTATATCTCTATCTAGTATTACTCGTTCATTAAATTTTCCCATTCCCAAAAGTTGATGTACGTATGTTCAACCAAAGAATAAAACGTAGCAGCAGCAACATAGAGTTCCAAGCATGGTTGTAAATCAAATGAACCATTGGCCAGGTTAACTTGCAAAATTAAATTTTAAATTACCAAAATACAAAAATGGAGGTTATAATCGTTAGGTTAATATATATCTTCCATTCTTCATAAAGTTTTTTGCTATATACAACAACCTCACGTACGCGAATATGTAGAAATACAACATGCATAATACTGCATGTGCTCATGTAAGCCCTCAAGCTTTTATTATCTACAGCCACTAATACTACTGGTTGATAGTTCTATGCCTCTTACCAGAAGAAAGAACCTTCAGGGGCAGAAAATTAACCACGTAATAAAACTGGATGTGCACAATACTGCATGTGTTCACAAGTCCTCAATGTTTAGAATAAAGGGTGAATAGAGGGAAAGGTAACCGAAATAAACTAAAATTTAGTACATTCTAGTTATCTTCCAATTAATCTCCTCTTCTCTCCTCTCCCCTTGTCTCCCCCATCCAAACATTTCAAGCTTTTATTACACTAATTATTGGATATACTAGCTAACAGTTTTATGCCTCTTACCAGATCATGAGGAAAGAACTGATTCAAGGGCAGAACACAACCTTATAATTAGTACCACCTTTACATGTAAATGTGCTTGTTTGATCATCCTTAGGGTAACTGTAAGCATCTGGGCAACGATCCTTGAAAAACTTGGAATAATTTGTAGGTCCACAACTCCCAGAATTGCAACAATAATCATCAGTTTTGAATACGGTACAAGGGTTGTTACACCCTCCCTGAGCTCTCAACTTAACCGGGCATTGCCCATTGATATCAGCTGTACATCTTATTCCTCTGGTGCACCCACCAGAGGTAGGGCTAAAATCCATAGGAACATTAAACCCATCAACAAGAGAGATGTCAAAGAAATCCAGGTTTTGAAATTTGTTTAATGCGAATTCGGCTAGGGTGTTTGGGGCTGCACCATAGCCTTGACATTGAAGAAGGCCACCACAGTCACCGGTTTGACATCTGCCACGACTGTTGGATATTTTTATAAATATATATATATATATATATATATATATATATATAATATTTATTTTGATACTTATTTATGTGTATCAATTATCACTTAATGTCAGATACGTTGATTGCTAAATTTGGAAATTCAAATTTAATTCAAAATTTGAATAGCTTTTGTGAATGGTTTTAATCAGGAAATTTATGGGCATTAATGTGATATTAATATCATAATTGCTAGCATATTTGGTTTTATTACAAATATGTACTTTCCATTCTAAAGGTTTTATATTCAAATGTTCTTATTTGAATATGACATAATAACGTCATATATGAAAGATTTTTCAGCACTTAAATGTATAGCTATTGCTGAATTATTTTATGTTACCATATATAAACAAGTGTTTACTATTTGGTTTAAGGAAAGTATAAAACAAATGGCAATATTTATGCATATTTGAAAATTGTATTACACGGTTGGCTTTTAGTCTTACATTAAATGCATAGATCATGATTTTTTTCTTTTCTTGTTCTCAACGTACAAAAGGCTGGCAAAGACTTTATATCCGGTCTATATAATATTATATATATATTAAGAAAGCCAATGATTATCGACATTCTATATCTTTCCACCTACTCTTAGAAAAACCGTGAACTCCACCTGCTCTTCTCTCTGCCTTTCTCACACACTCTCGAAACTAAAAATCTCTCTTCTCCTATGGCTATCACAATCCAGGCCATCAAGGCACGCCAGATCTTCGACAGTCGTGGCAATCCCACAGTCGAGGTTCGATTCCCTGATTTGTGTGTTTTTGTCGATAGTGTGTTATAGACTGTTTTGTTTCGTATCGAAAATCTGTGTGTCTATGACCATCGTACACAAGGGTTTTGTTAATGATTAATTAATCAAATCTTTGTTCCTTAATCATGTAGGTCGATGTGACAACCTCAGATGGCGCTTTTTATAGAGCCGCTGTTCCAAGTGGTGCATCCATTGGTATGTTCCCTAATCAAATCTTCGTTTTTCTTCTTCTTTTTTTTTTTGTTTTGGTAATTGATATTAGTCTTAGATTAGTAATACTTAATCTGAGCGGTGAAATGAACTATGGAGACGATAATTTTCATTTATGTTGTTAGATCATTTTGAAAATACATGATATAGTGAAGAAATTGAGAGAGGATTTGAACATTCAGATATGTTTTGGTGTTTTGTCTCATAGACCAAACTCTGTGTCCTTTTTTTTTGTTTTCATTTAGGAATTTATGAGGCACATGAACTAAGGGATGGAGGTTCAGACTACCTTGGAAAAGGTGTATCAAAGGTAAGTTTAATTTATTAGCAAATTTGCAATTAAGCATATTCAGATCAAGGTTGGGTTTTTTCATTTCTTTTATCTCTATTTTGTTTTTTCTTTACATATTAATTAGAAAGAATACAGAAATTAAGCATATCCAGATCAAGGTTGGGTTTTTTGCTTTGTTGTGTAGGCAATAATATACATCTAAATCCATGTAAAAGGCAGAAGATAGCTAAAGTTAAAGAATTGCCAGAGGATATCCTCTTCCAAACCCTAAAACACACAAAGGCTGATGTATTAGAGGGCTTTATATACACAAATGTTCTTTGTTAACTTAAATTTGTTAAGAGTTTCATCATCTTTTTACTATTCTTTGAGCCATATTGTAAATAGAAGGTGAAACATATCCTTTTAATTTGGAGTATGTACATGAAATCTTTTAACTTCATAACCAAACTTAATGTGGTATCAAAAATATACAAGTACCTACAAAAACCTCATTTCATGTTTTCAATTTTTAGGCACAAAGGGGCTTGCGCAGGCCTTGAGAGAGAAAAAACAACCCGTGGTTATATTGAAACTGGTGTTGCTGAAACATGGTACTCTTTTCTTTTTAAAATTCTCTCTTTTATAGAGTCTTTTGGAAGTTTTGTAATGGTTCATGACTATTGTCCTACCATTTTAAAGTAGAGTAAAAGATCATTCTCATTGATGTCCACTTTCATTAAGTGTTGTTTCTCTTACATGTACACAAGTTGTTTGATAAAATTCCTAAGTGATTTTTTGTTGTTGTACTAGAAGTCATAATACATGGGGAGTGGTAAGGCGGAAGATAAGTAGGGAATGTGATGCTGTGTTGTTGATTTAATCAGGGTGAGATGTTTTGTTGGCCATATTTTCTCAATGTCATATGTTTGATATTGGGATTGGTATTGATGGTGAGATTTTGATATGATTCCCTTTGAGTAGCAGGTTTGATTTTTTTAATGATATATTTCATGGTGGGTTTGTGCATTAAGATTAGAGTTTGTTACCCTTAATAACTTCAAAGGAATCAAAGTTTTTAGAAAGTTTTATTGGCATTGATGGTGAGATAGGTTTATATAGTAGAAAACAACATTTAGATAGTTGTGGTAATAGTTAATAGTATTGTACTAATGTTTTTTGTTTTTGGCTGCACTATTGTAACAATGATTTACCATTTTGATTATTAGTCTGTGGACTAGTGTCACTTTGGAACTTTAGGGGCCTTTGTTGGGCTGCTATTGCTGTGGACTAGAAGAGTAGTACAGAAAGTTGATAGGGCCGTGGGAAATTATTCAATTTATGTAAGTTCAGATGTGTGGATGATCAATACAAGTCAGTGTTTCAGGTGCCTATGGTCCCAATTCTGAGCATGATTAGATCATACGAGTTAGACCCGGATGGAAAGGTTTAGTGACTTCTACGAAGCAACAAAGGAAGTAGATACAAATAACATTTTAAAGTTGTCTTTCAATTTATTTGAAATATTGATTGAGTAGTTCTTTAAATTTGTGTTTCATACATTTAATGGATAATTGAGGATGTTAAAGATTTGATTCTTCATTTTAATTTAAACTTAAGTTTGATTTCTATTTTAAAGAAGAAGAGAAAAAGAATATTTTACATTCATATACAATAGCTTTCCAGTGCATCGCACAGGTTAGCGACTAGTATTATTATTTTCAATAACTTTATGACCATTTAATTGATATCAAACCCTTTTGATTCTTTAGCTAAAGATAAGTTATAAGTCCGGCTATCTATATATATGGAAAGAAATAAAAGTTTCAGATACACACATTTTTATTTTTGAATTAAAACACTGTAGATTTTTCAAAAACAATTTTTTATTGTCTTAAACACTTACCATCTATTGTTTCTTACTACTCACAAAAATATTCTATCTTTTACAAAAATTTATGGGAAAAGAAAGTATTATAGAGAGCTTATATCCTACGAGCAGTGTAGGCTCGCAAGGATAATCAGCAAAGGTGGCTGGGCTGTTGTATCATGGGGACAACGTGTAGAAACTATTTGTCTAACCACATCGGATATACCGTAGATGGCACGATTTGTCTCAAGACAGTGACTTGGTCCACGCCTCATCTCTGCCACCTCTTTTGGTAAAATCGAATTGTGTAATTTCCAAGGAAAATTCAGGTATTATCTCTCCTTTATTTCCAACAATTTGAGACAAATCATTAGGGAGAACACAAAATCATCCTTGGAAAATGGTAATGTTATGTCTAATTCCTCTGGAGCCAATGATCTTAATAAGCCATTCCACTTCCATGGTGTTAACTTTAAGTGGTGGAGACAAAAGACTTTATTTTATCTTACTCTCTTGAATGTGGCTTATGTGTTAACTGAGAAAAAACCAAAGAAAAAGAAATCTGAACAATTGACTGAAGAAGAACTTTCTCAACATGAAAAAGATGTTAAGAAATGGGATAAGGATCTTTACTGTAGAAATTATTTACTTAATTGTCTTTCTGATGATTTGTATGATTATTATGATCAAGCTTACAAATCAGCCAAAAAGATATGGAAGGCATTGAATCAAAAATATGATACAGAGGAAGCTGGATCCAAGAAATATGCATGTAGCCGATTTTTTAGATTTCAGATGGTTGAAGGCAAGTCCGTGGTGGAACAATCCTATGAACTCCAAATGATTTCACAAGATGTTCGATCTGAAGGCATTCGAGTAGATGAACAAATGCAAGTTTCAGCCATCATTGACAAGCTACCTGAGTCTTGGAAGGAGTTTGCCAAAGTCTTAAGAAACAAGCAAAAGGAACTCTCCATTGAATCCCTTATCACCCGTTTAAGAGTGGAGGAAGAGGAAAGGAATCAAGACAAAGCTGGTGAACTCCATAGAGCAAGTGGTCCGAAGGTAAATTTTATTTCTTCAAATGAAAACATGCCAAAAGCCAATGTAAAAAATAATGACTATGTAAGGCCTAAGAAAAGGAACTTCAAGCGTAGGCCAAATGGAAATCAGCCTCAACATAAGACCCACTCTAATCAAAGAAAGAACCAAGCACACCATCCTAAGCATGCTCCAAATAATGGCAGTCACTCTAATAATAGCAATTATGCATGTTTTGTATGTGGAAATCCTGGACATTCGGCTAGAAATTGTGGCTATGGTTATCGAGATTAAAGAGCCTCTTGTGGCTATGGTTATCGAGATTAATATTCTCAAAGGCTTAGGGGGGTGGTGGATTGATTCTGGGGCAACCAGACATGTTTGCTATGATAAAACTTGGTTCAAGACCTACACCATTTTGGATGAGAAAAAGAAAATTATGCTTGGTGATTCTCATACCATTGAAGTTGTAGGTATTGGAGAGGCGCTTCTCAAATTTACTTCTGGAAGAGAAGTCACTCTCAAAGATGTCTTTCATGTTCCTAACATTAGAAAGAATCTAGTCTCTGGTTTTTTGTTGAATAAGGCTGGTTTCAAACAAGTCTTTGAGGCTGATCAATATGTACTCTCTAAAAATGGCATGTTTGTTGGCAAAGGCTATGCTTGTGATGACATGTTTAAACTTAATGTTGAGATGAATGAAAATTTAAGTTTTGCTTATATTGTTTCTTGTGTGAATGTTTGGCATGGTAGATTATGTCATATTAATAATAAATATATGAAAAATATGAGTGGTTTAGGTTTAATTCCTAAACTTGAAAATGAACTTGAAAAATGTGAAATTTGTAGCATGACTAAAATTACTCAAAAGCCTCATAAATCAGTTGAAAGAAATACTGAATTACTAGAACTTATCCATAGTGATATTTGTGAATTTGAAAGACATTTGACACGTGGAGGTAATCGGTATTTTATAACCTTTATAGATGATTTTTCAAAATATTCATATGTCTATCTTATGAAAAATAAAAGTGATGCTTTTGAAAAATTATCAATTTTCTTAAAAGAAGTTGAGAATACTTTTGGTAAAAAGGTTAAAAGGTTTAGAACTGATAGAGGAAAAGAATATGATACTCTTGGTCTTAATAATTATATTCAATCTCTTGGTGTTGTTCATGAGACTACTGCCCCTTATTCTCCATCTTCTAATGGAGTAGCTAAACGTAAAAATAGGACTCTTATAAACTTAACTAATGCTATGCTTGTTAGTTATGGGGCTCCTAAATATTTTTGGGGTGAAATTGTTTTAACTGCAAATTTTGTTTTGAATAGAGTACCTCATAAAAAGACTTTTTTAACTCCTTTTGAATTATGGAAAAAATATAAACCAAATCTGAATTTTTTCAAAGTTTGGGGTTGCTTAGCATATGTGAGGCTACCGGATCCCAAAAGACCTAAACTTAGGGTAAAGGCTTCGACATGTGTATTTTTGGGTTATTCTTTATATAGCACAACTTATAGATTTTATGATATTGATAATAATACAATAATTGAATCTAGAGATGCAATTTTTCATGAAAATAAATTTCCATTTAAATATAAAAATAGTGGGGGTTTTGAACAACAAGAGAAATTTGAATGTTCAACGTCTAAGTCAAAAGATGTTAATGAATATGAGATTGAACCTAGGAGTAAAAGACCTAGAATTGAAAAGGATTTTGGTCCTGAATATTATGTGTATAATTTACAGATTCAGGTTTTTGGAAAGAAGCCACCAATGATGAGATGGATTCCATTATATCTAATAATACTTGGAAACTTGTAGATTTACCTCTAGGTTGTAAAACAATTGGATGTAAATGGGTACTTAGGAGAAAATTAAAACCTGATGGATCCATTGAAAAATTCAAAGCAAGGCTTGTAGCTAAAGGTTTTAAACAGAAAGAAGATATTGATTTTTTCGATACTTTTTCTCCTGTTACTAAAGTTACATCTATTAGATTATTGATTGCTATAGCAGCCATTCATAATTTGACGATACATCAAATGGATGTAAAGACAGCATTTCTAAATGGAGATTTAGAAGAAGAAATCTACATGGACCAACCAGAAGGTTTTACAATGCCAGGTAATGAGCACAAGGTATGTAAATTATTAAAATATTTATATGGTTTAAAACAAGCACCTAGACAGTGGCATGAGAAATTTGATCAATGTTTGCTTTCTAATGGTTTTAAAACAAATGAAAGTGACAAATGTATATATTATAAAACCTTTGATGATGCTCATGTTATAATTTGTTTATATGTTGATGATCTTCTAATTTTTGGTCCTAATATGGATATTATAAATGCTGCCAAAATGCTTCTTAAAAATAACTTTGATATGAAAGATTTAGGAGAAGCTAATGTGATTCTTGGCATGAAAATTTCTAGAACTTCAAATGGCATATTTGTAGATCAATCTCATTATATAAACAAAATTTTGAAAAAATATAATTACTTTGATTGTAAACCTGCAAGTATTCCTTTTGACTTTAGTGTGCATCTTTTTCCTACTAAAGATGAAAATGATATTTACAATCAAAAGGAATATGCTAGTATTATTAGTAGTCTTAGATGTGCTACTGATTGTACTAGACCTGATATTGCTTATGCCGTAGGAGTTCTAGCAAGATTTACTAGCAAACCTAATTTTGAGCATTGGAATGCCATGACCCAATTAATGAGATATTTAAAAAGAACTATGCACTATGGTTTGCTATATCAAAGATATCCTACTGTTCTTGAAGGATATAGTGATGCTAGTTGGAACACCTTATCAGGTGATTCTTTGTCTACCACTGGCTATGTATTTACAATAGTTGGTGGAGCAATAAGTTGGAAATCTAAAAAACAACAGATTATTGCTAAATCCACCATGGAGGCAAAATTAATTGCCTTATCTTCAGCTAGTGAAGAAGCGGGTTGGTTGCAAGATTTATTATCTGAAATTCCTATGTGGGAGAAACCTATTTCACTTGTCTAAATTCATTGTGATAGTACTGCCACTATTGGTAGAGTGCGCAATAAATACTATAATGGTAAATCCAGATATATTAGAAGAAAACACAGTACTGTAAGATCATACATAAACAATGGTACCATAAATGTTGATTATATTAGTACAAATGATAATATTGCGGATCCATTAACTAAAGCTCTAGCTAGAGAAAAGATCTGGATAGCATCGAGGGGGATGAGACTTAAGCCCAAAAAAGAATAAACTACCTATAAGGATACCCTACCTAGGGACTGGAGATCCCAAGAACTAGGTTCAAAGGGAAAAACTAATCATAGAGTAGTTTGATTAACATGCACTAAATATATGTATGAGTAATAATACTCATGTCCCTCCCTATGGTGTGCGTGCATGTATCTTGTAATGTTATATAGGATGAGTTTTTATTTATTATAAAAAACTCTTAATGTGGACTATGGCTCTTATGAGTGGGATGTTAGAGTTACAAGAACATCCTTGATAGCCACACCTAAGTGAGCATGGAAGTGAGCCGCTTTCTTTGAGAATGGGGCTAGTTCTCTAAATAGCTCATGGATGCTGGGATAAAGCACAAGGCCGTAATGTGCTGGCTTAGAAGCTTGTAGTAAAGTACTGGAATATTATGTGTGTGATGTAATGTTTTGTATCCATAGAAAAAGCTATAGTTCAAGACTTAGATCACTATTAACTTTGGAATAATGTTGCTGAAACACTAAATAATGGCTTCTCATTATGCATAATGTTCTACTTAATCCAGAAAATTTTCTTATATATATATATATATATTTACCTATTTATTTTTTATAAAAATAAGTGGGGGATTGTTGGATATTTTTATAAATATATATATATATATATATATATATATATAATATATTTATTTTGATACTCATTTATGTGTATCAATTATCCCTTAATGTCAGATACGTTGATTGCTAAATTTTGAAATTCAAATTTAATTCAAAATTTGAATAGCTTTTGTGAATGGTTTTAATCAGGAAATTTATGAGCATTAACGTGATATCAATATCATAATTGCCAGCATATTTGGTTTTATTACAAATATGTACTTTCCATTCTAAAGGTTTTATATTCAAATGTTCTTATTTGAATATGACATAATAACGTCATATATGAAAGATTTTTCAGCACTTAAATGTATAGCTATTGCTGAATTATTTTATGTTACCATATATAAACAAGTGTTTACTATTTGGTTTAAGGAAAGTAAAAAACAAATGGCAATATTTATGCATATTTGAAAATTGTATTACACGGTTGGCTTTTAGTCTTCAGCCACTTTATGAGACATTAAATGCATAGATCATGATTTTTTCTTTTCTTGTTCTCAACGTACAAAAGGCTGGCAAAACTTGATATCCGGTCTATATATATATATATATATATTAAGAAAGCCATTGATTATATTATTAATTTCAATAACTTTATGACCATTTAATTGATATCAAACCCTTTTGATTCTTTAGCTAAAGATAAGTTATAAGTCCGGCTATCTATATATATGGAAAGAAAAAAAAGTTTCAGATACACATTTTTATTTTTGAATTAAAAAGCTGTAGACTTTTCAAAAACAATTTTTTATTGTCTCAAACACTTACCATCTATTGTTTCTTACTACTCACAAAAATATTCTATCTTTTACAAAAATTTATGGGAAAAGCAAGTATTATAGAGAGCTTATATTCTACGAGCAGTGTAGGCTCGCAAGGATAATTAGCAAAGGTGGCTGGGCTGTTGTATCCTGGGGACAACGTGCAGAAACTATTTATCTAACTACATCAAATATACCGTAGACGACACGATTTGTCTCAAAACAGTGACTTAGTCCACGCCTCATCTCTGCCACCTCTTTTGGTAAAATCAAATTGTGTAATTTATAATGAAAATTCAAGTATTATCTCTCCTTTATTTCCAACAAGACCAGAACCATCAAAACTACACCCAGTTTGGGCCCAAATGCAAGCCCCTGCTGTGCCAGCATTCACATCAAGGGGCCAAGACTGACATGAGTTGAGCTGCCTACCACCACCAGGCACGGCTGCAGCCCATACTGTGTAAGGGCAATTGTAAGGGCAATTGTTTGTTATATCAAATCTGGCTGCATGGGCTAAAGCAATGAAAAGAGATGCAAGAAAGAAGTTAATGGATAGGTTTTTGAAGAGGTTCATTTTGGAAAGTGAGAAAAATAGTGGTTTGTGGTTATGTTTATAAGGAGATAGGGATGGGTTTATATAGGGTGTGGGATTGGCTATTGGCTGGTGTGGAGAATTTACAGTGTGATTGGGTAATGGATTAATTAAGCTTCTTTCATTGGATCCGCTTTGTGCACTAGACCTATTGCGATGTCGGACACTTGACTTATTTTCGACAATTTTCAGATTCAGTACTTCATCATATCCTTGCCTAGTTAACTTTTTGTAGGAAATTTGGAAAGACGAATATGTCTTGGCTGGACTTGAAGACTAGTCAAATAATTGAGTAGTATGACGTGCAGCTGCTTACGGTATGTGAAATAATAGTGTTGATGGGTCCTCAGCTTCCAATAAATAAAATGCAGTCACTTGTTTTATGTCACGTACATTGTGTTGGATCCTAGTTAGAGTAGCTTTTCAGAAAAATTTACATTTCACTTTCCACCTTCGAATCGTTGATACCCAATGCCCCTTTATCACCTTTGCCAAAGTCCTAATTAACTTCTTTTTTTCTTTTTTTCTTTTTTTCTTTTTGATGAAAATCCTAGGATATTCTCTTGGACTAATAATGCGATTGTGGAATTATGGACCATTTGGATTAATGATAGCTTAGAGTAAGGTATTTGAGAAATTATTAGTTGAAACTTGAAACTATCTCATTTCTGGTTTTAACTTGGCTATCTACTACCAAGCATATTCCACCAGCTCTGATATTAAACCTTGTTTCTTATTGCAGAAACATATTGGTAAGCCCATGGAAAGTAACCACTAATTGTTAAAAGCATGGAAGAATGCAATCAAGCCATCAACAGATGCAAGACCAAAGATGGAGAACAGGGCAGAGAACAGGGTAGCACTCAAGGAACTGAAACTCAGAGAAATTGGATTAGTCTAGAATTGTTAGAAGTGATTGAATCAATCCCTTATCATGAACATTTCATTCACATACATGATGGAGCCTTGCCACGTGGATAGAAGGTTGACACGTGGATAGAAGGATTACATAAGTAGAAATACAGCTTGCACAAGTGGGGACTGCTGTAACCATTTTCCTTCTTTTACGAAATTAGTTACTTAGCTTTACTTTCTCAAATTGTATATATAGATAGCTACAGTACAGATTAATTGTATTCTCACATTCTCAATCAATAAAATTCATTCATTCTATTTAGAGAGAGAGAGTTCCCAAATTCTTTACATGGTATCAAAGCTACGGTGAAGCATAACAATGGCGTCCTCTGAATCCAACAATCCCTCTGATCCTCAACCATCTCAATCAGCCTTGAATTCCAACAACGATCCTCCTAATTCTACTCTTCCTAACCCTAATTCCACTCCTCCCAATCCCTATTTTCTTAGCTCAAGTGAAAATCCAGGCAATATCTTGGTTACGCAACCATTGCTTGGAATGAGGAATTATCAATCATGGTCTAGGGCAATGATTCTTGCACTTATAGCCAAGAAGAAAATTGGTTTTGTCAATGGTAAGATCAACAAAGCAGATTTGGATTCACCTCTATATGAAGATTGGGAGAGCTGCAATACTATGGTATTATCTTGGATGATGAATTCGATGCATTTGGATGTATCTAGCAGTATCATGTATTGTGAAACTGTGAGGGAGATGTGGATTGAGTTGTAGAACCAGTTTTCACAAGGGAATGGTCCTAAAATCTACAATTTACAGAAGCAGATTTCACATCTCTGCCAAAATCAAATGTTAGTTTCTGAATATTACACTAAATTCAAGAGACTTCGGGATCAATTGCTCAATTTTGAGCCACTTCCAGAGTGTTCGTGTGGTGCTATGAAGCTGCTGAGCACTTCACACAACAAGGCATATGTGATGAGGTTTTTAATGGGGCTTAATGAGAACTATGAGACTCTTCGTAGTCAGATTCTCACATATGATCCGTTTCCTTCAATGAGCAAGGTTTACTCTTTGGTTCTACAAGAAGAATCACACAAGAATCTTGGTCATGAAGGATCAAACTCATCATAGGGAGATGTAGTAGCAATGTATGCTAATTCAAAGAACAATTCAAGAGGTTCTTCTTCTTGGAACAAAGGAAATGGGAAGAAAGAAAGGCCATTTTGCACACATTGCAACATGTCTAGGCATATTGTTGAGAAGTGTTATAAACTTCATGGTTACCCGCCAGGATACAAGCCAAAAGGGAAAAGTAATGCTAGGGCAAATCAGGTCTCTTCACATTTGAGCAATGGAGTTGAGAATTTCACATCTGGAGGCAATTTGTGTCCTATTTCCAAGACACAATTCGAGCAGTTATTGGCTTTTCTCAATTCTGGTTCAAGATCTGCTTCTGGAGGTGATGGATCACACCATGTAGCTAATGTGAGAGCTTCTTCAAGTATGGCTGGTGTGGAAGGACATTCTGGTGGTTCTTTTGATGTGTTTTCTTCTCAATCACAAATCAATTCCCCAGCTAATCTTTGCACTGACCTCATGTCAGGTATCTCTTCTAATTTTCTTTTTAATCCTAATATGTCACACTCTATATTTTCTGCTAAAAATGTCAATAGAGATGCTTTTAGGAATTCTAATTGGGTCATAGACACAGGAGATACAGACCATATGGTTCACTCTATTAATCTTTTTCCTTCTATCACTACCACTCTAAATACATTTGTGAATCTTCCAAATGGTGAATCTGCCTTAGTAACTCACATAGGAACAGTTAAAATCTTAGAAAATCTTGTTCTTTCTAATGTGCTTTGTGTTCCTTCCTTCAACTTTAATTTGATTTTTGTCAGTCAGTTGGCAAAATCCATTCTCTGTTGTCTCATATTTTTTGGCAATCTATGCTTTATTCAAGACCTAGCTCATTGGAGCACGATTGGTCTGGGTAAGGAGATCAATGGTCTCTATTTGCTGGTAAAAGGAGAATCAACATCAACTTCAAACTATGTTTCTTTTTCTATTTCTGCTAATAAGGTTCTGCCACACATATGGCATGCTAGATTAGGACACATATCAGATGCCAAATTGGCTTTATTGAATAAGAACAATGTACACTGTATCAATTCTAATGCAAATTTTCATTGTGACATTTGTCCACTTGCTAAACAAAAGAGGTTACCCTTCAATATCAGTACAACTTTTTCCAATGAATGTTTTGATTTACTTCATTGTGACATATGGGCACCTTTCTCTGTTCCCACCAATCATGGTTGTAGATATTTTTTGACCACTGTAGATGATTGTTCAAGATGTACATGGGTATATTTGTTAAAGCATAAATCCCAAACTGCCTCTTTTCTAGATCAATTTTGTACAATGGTTGAAACACAATTTGCAAGGAAAGTGAAATGCATTAGATTAGACAATGGTACTGAATTTTTCCTTAAAGATTTCTTTACTAAAATAGGCATCTTACATCAATTAAGTTGTGTTGAAACTCCATAACAAAATGCTACTGTGGAGAGAAAACATCAACACATCTTAAATGTTGTAAGAGCTCTTAAATTCCAATCCAATTTACCTTTACACCTTTGGGGTTATTGCATCTTAACTGTTGTTTACTTGATAAACAAAATTCCTTCCTCTGTTTTACATCATAAAACTCCTTATGAAGTTTTATTTGGTCATTCCCCCACTTATTCTCATTTAAGGACTTTTGGGTGTCTTTGTTATGCTTCCACTCTTTCTCATAATAGGACCAAGTTTGATCCAAGAGCTAAGAAATGTATTTTTTTGGGCTATCCTTTTGGGGTTAAAGGCTATAGAGTTTTGGATTTGTCTACCAAAACTATGTTTACATCTAGAGATGTCATTTTTCATGAAAATCATTTTCCCTATGTTCAAGGCAATACTGATTTCAATGATCCTTTTGTTACTTCTAATGTTGGTTCTCATTCTCCCACAGACATCAATTTAGATTCTTTTGTTACTCCTATTAGCATTTCAGAGGTCCATATTCCATTTCATACTTCTGATGTCATTAGTCTTCCACCTCATACTTCAAACATTCCACTTACATTGCCTCCATCTGTCAATGATACTGATAGCTCCACATCCAATTCCCATAACAATGTTTTGTCTAATTCCCATTTAGAGGTTACTTCCATTTCACCTACTGTTCCTATACCTGTTACTGTCCTTCCACACACCAGAAAATCCACCAGGGTCCATAAAACACCTACCTACTTGCAAGAATATGCTTGCAATTCAGCTGCAATAGTTATTGATCCGGATTGCACTTCAGCTGCAAAGGTTCCTGATTCAGGTTGCCCTTATGATATGACTGATTTTCTTAGTTATTCCTACATTAACTCTTCATATCAGTCTTATCTCATGACTGTGAGTGCCTGTCATCCAAAACCTGCCACTTTCCCCCAAGCAGTTAAAATTCCTGTTTGGAGAGAGGCCATGGATAAGGAAATTCAGGCTTTGGAGAAGATTGGGACTTGGATTATTACTCCTCTACCTGCTGGAAAGACCCTTATTGGCTATAAATGGGTGTATACAGTGAAGTTCAATTCAGATGGTAGTGTTGAGAGATACAAGGCCAGACTTGTGGCCAAAGGTTATACCTAAAGAAAAGGTTTAAATTTTTTGGAAACCTTTTCTCCAGTTGCAAAGACTGTCTCTGTCAGAGTTCTTCTTGCACTTGCTTCAGCCAAAGGTTGGCCTTTTCATCAACTAGACATTAACAATGCCTTTTTGCATGGAGACTTAGATGAAGAAGTCTATATGAGTTTGCCCCCTGGTTTTCACAGTAAGGGGGAGTTTTCTTCACCACATTCTTCTGCTCCTTTGGTTTGTAAACTTGTGAAGTCTCTTTATGGATTGAAGCAAGCATCAAGGCAATGGAATGCAAAGTTGTCTACCACCATCCTACATCTTGGTTTCATTCAATCCGAGGCAGATCATTCTTTGGTATATGTAGATGATATGGTTCTTACAGGAAATAATCTAGGCTATATTGCCTCAGTTAAAGCTGTTCTAGATCAGAAATTTGGAATTAAGGACCTAGGTTCCCTCAAATACTTTTTGGGCTTGGAAATTGCAAGGAGTGATAATTAGAGAAAATATGTTCTTGAAATACTTAAGGAGGCTCGCGTGGTTGGTTGTAAGCCTGCCAAAGCACCTATGGAACACTAGTTAAAGCTGTCCAAAGGTGATGGTGAGTTACTTAAGGAGCCAAGTCAGTTCAAAAGATTAATTGGGAAGCTAATGTATCTTACACTTAGTAGACCTAATATCACCTACTTTGTTTACAGACTTAGTCAGTTTTTATCACAGCCTAGAATACCTCACATGAAGGCAGCAACAAGAATATTACAATACCTCAAAGGCACACCAAGGCAAGGAGTTTCTTTCCTGTGGAGTCAGATTTGTAGCTTAAAACTTACTATGATGCTAACTGGGCAGGCTGCCCTGATACCAGAAAGTCATTGACTAGATACTATGTGTTTCCTGGCAATGCATTGATCTCTTGGAAGTCAAAAAAACAGGTTGTGGTGTCAAGGTCTTCAATAGAGGCAGAGTATAGGTCAATGGCTTCAACTACATGTGAAATTCTCTGGCTGTTATACCTGTTGAAGGACCTTCATGTCTCACATAACAAACCTGCCTCTTGATGTACTGTGACAACCAGGCTGCGTTACATATTGCTGCAAACCCAGTCTTCCATGAAAGGTCCAAGCACATAGAAGCAGATTGTCACATTGTGAGGAATAGAGTTTTAGACAGTACAATTAAGACCTTCCATGTTAATTTAAGGAATCAGTTGGCAGATATCTTTACTAAAGCTCTAGGTGTGGATAATTTTCTAAGGTTGCAAAAAAGGTTGGAAGTTATCAATATTTTTGCACAAACCATTCAATACCTTGAGTATGCATCCTTGAATCAAGAGGCAAGAGCTTTGCTCTTGAAGGGGAGTGTTAAAAGCAAGGAAGAATGCACTCAAGCCATTAACAGATGCAAGACCAAAGATGGAGAATAGGGCAGCACTCAAGGAACTGAAACTCAGAGAAATTGGATTAGTCCAGAATTGTTAGAAGTGATTGAATTAGTCCCTTATCATGAACATTTCATTCACATGCATGATGGAGCCTTGCCACGTGGATAGAAGGTTGACACGTGGATAGAAGGATTACATAAGTAGAAATACAGCTTGCACAAGTGGGGACTGCTGTAACCATTTTCCTTCTTTTATGGAATTAGTTACTTAGCTTTACTTTCTCAGATTGTATATATAGATAGCTACAGTACAGATAAATTGTATTCTCACATTCTCAATCAATAAAATTCATTCATTCTATTTAGAGAGAGAGAGTTCCCAAATTTTTTACACTAATAAGTACATATCCAAGGAGGCAAACCAAAGTATTGATGTTTTGACTAAAGGGGGTTATCAACAACTAAGAGGGAGATTCTATATGATACTTGTTCAGCTGTTCCAGTTTCTTGCATGGCTGTTTTTATTAGGAACAGTACTGGAATCCCAAATTTTGAGTGTTTCATAAGAATTGTTGTTTGTTTTCATTAAGCTTATATTTAGTTGGTTAATATATATCCTTATTGTAAGACAGGATGAAGGGGAAGAGATTGGTGTGACGTGAAACTTGATAGCTCACGCTTTACAAAACTCTGCAGAAAAATGTATAAAAATCAGGCTCTTCATAGGCGTTTAATTAAGGTCCTATAAAATTTATTATTATGGGAATATGTATTCCTGTAAAACTAGTCGATTGGAAATTTAAAAGTCCTACTTTGAGAAAGTTGGGTATATATTGCCTTCCTTTATCAAGCTTTATTGCTTCTGATCATTGTCGGCCAATGTATTGTTGCTTTCGAAAATTGATTAACCTGCTATCAAACCATGTGCTAAAGGAGGAAAAATATCAAGTGGTGTAACTCTCATCGATATAGTACAAATGTGAAAATTTAGGGATGGCAATGGGCTAGGCTCTTTCTAGCAACTCTATGTCCAATTGGTCTTCGTGATTGCCCCTTTGGGTTCTTGACATTGTGTCTTGTCCTTGGAAGTGACTGCCTAGCACTACCTAAGTCCTAGACGTAGAATCACTAAATGGGGCACTAAACTGCTAAACCTACTACGTGAGTGTTTGGATTCGACGTTTTGTGTTTTTACGTTAAACACTATTCATCACTGTTTACGAACTGTTCACAAGACCCACAGCTACTTTATTTAGGAAAAAAAATTTAAAAATAGGTCTTACGGTACTATTTACACATTTAAAAATTATTTCGCTATAGTGTTTTTAGTTTTCAATTTTCAACAAAATAAACTGTATCTAAACAAACCCTATGTATATTTTTCATTCATGCTTCAGAAAATGGAACATTTTGCAACAGTGAAATTTCTTGCAAATTTCACTGTTGCACAAAATTGTTTGCGGGACCTCCTAGGGGATTCTATCATTTTGCACTTATTTTTAAAAAAAATTAGCAATATGTTCTTGTTTTGAAACTATTTAGGTCCATGCCCTTGTTTTGAAACTCGATTTGTAGAAAATCGAGTATGGGGCAATCAAACTTAAAAAATAAAAATAAAAATAATAAAAAAATTGCATGGAACTCGAGTTCATGGAGCTCGAGTTCCATTTAAAACACCACTATAGGACAATAAAAACGTAGCTATAGGTTTGGCCCAATTAAACTTAAAAAAATAAAATAAATAAAAAAAACTTGAGTTCCATTTAAAACGCCACTATAAGACAATCAAAACATAGCTATAGGTTTGGCCCGATCAAACTTAAATAAAAAAAAAAAAAAAATTTGCATGGAACTCGAGTTCATGGAGCTCGAGTTCCATTTAAAATGCCACTATAGGACAATCAAAACGTAGCTATAGGTATGGAACTCGAGCTCCATGAACTCGAGTTCCATGCAAAATTTTTTTTTTTTTCAAGTTTGATCAGGCATAACTTGATTTTAAACCAATCAAAACTCGATTTTATTAAAATCGAGTTTCAAAATAGGGACATATACCTAAATAGTTTCAAAATAGAGACATATTGCTAAATTTTTTTACAAATAAGGGTAAAATGCTAGAATCCCTGGACCTCCTATGTCCTAAGACAGTTTTTGGCTTCTCTACATGATAGGATAGAGCTCAGTACAAGCAGAAGTACATTATTGAGTTTTGTCGATCAATGCCTTTAAGACAGTTTTTGGCTTCTCTAGATGACAGGAGAGAGCTCAGTACAAGCAAAGTACATTATTGAGTTTTGTCGATCAATGCCTTTCTGGAAAAGAGAGTTGATCTTTATTATTATTGCCATAGCTCACTGGAGATGTGGACTCTTGACTCCTAAGCATATTAAAATATGTCGGCATCAATGGGGTAAAAAAGAAAAAAGCAAATGCAGAGGTTATTCCTCTACACCACTTTGTATGGTACATAACAAGTTAAAATAAATATCATTATATCATCAAGAGAGTAAACATAAGTATCAAGGGAAAGAGGTAGTCCACATTAGAATATAAACTAATTTTTTACTTTCTTTCAAAACGAATCCCGTAGCCTGACTAGATCAACATTACCTCTTGAAAGTAAAATTCCAATGTTGGTGCAGTTCTTCCAAGCAGGATTTTTCCTGAAACTACCAGATAAAATAGCAGCAAGGCCTATCTCTCTACTAGGTTCTACTACAACCTTCAATACCTCCTATGTCCTAAGACAGTTTTGGGCTTTCTCCAGATGGTAGTTTCGAGTCCATGTAGGAGAGAGCTCAGTACGAGCAGTACATTGATGAATTTCGTAAACCAATGCCTTTAAGGAAAAGAGAGTAAATCTTTCTTATTATTAGCATAGGTCAAAGGAGATGTGATCTCTTGACTCTTGAGCATATTAAAACTATGTTGGCATCAATGGGAGGGAAAAAAAGAAAATAGAAAGTAAATGCAGAGGTTATTTCGTGACACCGGTGTGTATAGTACATATTACATAACAAGTTAACATAAATTTCATTACATCATCAAGAGGGTAAACATAAGTTTCTAGGGAAAGAGTTAGTCCACATTAGAATATGACTTTCATTTTCTATATGAATCCCATAGTCTTCCCAGATCAAAATTACCTCCTGAAAGTATAATTCCTATGTTGCTGCAATTCTTAAAAGCAGGATTGTTCTTGAAACTATCAGATAAAACAGCGGCAAGGCCTATCGCTCCACTAGGTTCTACTACAACCTTCAATATCTCGTAACAAAGTTTCATGGCTTCTATTATCTCATTGTCCTCCACAGTTATGATGTCTTCAACAAGATCTCGCACTATGGGCCTGCACCACAAAATGTAAAGTCTAAGTTTATCTGAGGTCAATTAGCTACACAAACGGAAACATATAATTCATGAAAGCAATATTTACATTAGGGTAGGCAAGGGTTATGTTATTGGCAATCTGAAACTATATCTTTAATGCAATTTTTTTTTTTTTTTTTTTTTTTTCAATAAAAAAAATGCATCATCTTGATAACATGAGGTTTCTCTTTACCAGGTAAAATCGCCAAGAAAAGCTCGAAGCCCATCAGCTACAGTGTTGGTCTCAGGCAATGTTATTATCCTGCCAGCTGCTTTGGATCGAGCTGCATCATCAGCTCCCCTAGGTTCTGCAGCCAAAACTCGAATGGCAGGGTTGATGGACTTGGCAGCCAATGCCACCCCTGATATCAAACCACCTCCTACATTTTTTTTTTTTGTTTGACAAGAAGTCAGAACAAATCAGCACAAAAAGAAATTTACAACAAAGATGAAGCAGGAGCATAAAGGATTAAATTGACAATTTGGCTTTAAATGTAATTGAACAAACCACTTATTGGAACTATTAGAGTGTCTATTTGAGGGGCTTGCTCCAGAAACTCCAATGATATGGTACCCTGCCCACTGCAAGAACACAATTAAAAATGTCATATTGAATTGACATTCAAGTTAGAAGTCCCATTTTCTCCGTGAATTTGAATTCCTTAGTTCTTTAGATATTGGAGTTTTTAGCAAGGAGAAGACGAAAAAAAATACAGGTGTTAAAGTCAGTAACTACAATAGTTTATTTGCATATAATTTAAGGCTATATATACTTTTCTTCTCAAAATATTTAAAGGATTCTAATTTTTTAATAACGTTTTTTTCTCCATAAAAGGCTAGTGAAGTAAGAAAATCAGTGGCCAGGAAATCAAGTATGATTTTCAGCTTGGTCAACTTGATTGCCACACATACTCTCACTGAAAACTAACCAGTTTGTGTAGCTTTTGCTCCATGGTTGAACTCGTGCAGAATGAACCTAATATTACTTGTCAAATGAGCTTTTTACCCTTCCAGTACCTTGCCTAGAACAAAAACTTTACATGGGTGTAGGTAAACTTAAAAGGTAAATCTTATACCTTATAATGCGCCCATCATTATATGGATGTACAAGAACTGCACCAGTTTCTTGCAACACCTTACTGGCGACACTCTCCCTTGACTGCATTGTGGCTTCACTCCAGATAACCTGACCACCGTAACGCATGACATTCTCAACTTTGCATTTTGGAGCACCATTTGGAATAACAATATATGCAGGGATTCCCCGTAGTTTTGCAGCCAAAGACAATGCTGCAGCATGGTTACCACTAATTTTGGAGGACATGATCAGGGGATATTCAGACAAACAAGTAAAAGAAATTATCCATGAGTAACTATCACTAATAAGTCAGGAGGAAACCTGCTGTGTGTTACTACCCCTTTAGCAGCTTCATCATTATCAAGAGAAAAAACAGCATTGCAAGCACCTCTGAATTTGAAAGCTCCACTGGAATAGCCACAAAAAAAAACTAAATCCTTAGTAATTAAAGTGTTAAACACAATGGGAAGGATAAGAAGACCAAATATATACTAAAGAAACAAAATAAGTTTAAATTTTTACCATTCACAATTGTTTAGTATCTCACCCCTTTTGGAAACATTCACATTTAAAAAATAACTGTCTCCCTGAAACAGCATTCAGAGATTCAGAGGAAAGAACTGGAGTTTTGTGAATGAATGACTTGATGCGTACTTCAGCCTCTCTTATGGAGGAAATATCAGCCACATATTTTTCCCTCCTAATTTCGTTCTCTGCTTCCATCGTTATACCACCAACAAAATTAGTGATTCTAAATCTATGTGGAGACGGGTTAAATAACTTCGGTAACTCCTGTAACAATTAAAGAACATCTTAATCATGTACAACAATCCTTATCCCTATTGAAGCAATGACATGACATGACACTCTGAGAGTTCTTAATTTCTTTGATAAGTAACAGTTGGGAGAAATATAAGTAACAGTTGGGATTTCTCAATGTTGTCCCTTGTATTGAAATAAATAAAAGGAACAAATAGTTTCATGGTCAGAAACCCCAACAGAACTAAAAAAAAAATGCTTAATTTCTCATCTGCTAGTCTAGTTTCTTAATTCTTTATTAAGGGGGTTGGTTTATCTTCAGCTGGAAAAATTGGTTATTCACCCCTTTCTTGATATACTTTACATCAGAGCAACATAATTTTCCAAGATGAAATTTATAAGAAAAATGCTAGGACGACAGCAAATTATACAACTTTTGCAATGACTTGCCACGCGGCGAGTTGTGAGTGGTGGAGATAAAATGGTGGGTTCACACCTCCACTACTCACAAGTCACAACTCACCACATGGAGAGTTGTGGCAAAAGTTGTGTAGTTTATTGTAGTCCTAGCATTGTTATATTTACAACATGGAGTTGGAGATGGAGAAAATGATTTCTTATTTTGCCAAATTAAAGTATTCCAGAATTCAAGTTTTTTGGTTTTGGCGAGGGCTTGTATTGGATTATAGTATACAAGTGAATAAGTATGTGATTGGTGTTAAGACAAATGGCAAATTGGCTAACATATCATAACCAAGTAGATTATATCATAAATATGGGGCTTCCTATAAGAATTTTCAATTATTTGCAGTCAATCAATGTCTTCAAATGACAATAATTACATTTTCCAGAGTCAGCACAAAAGCCCTTCACATAAAGGAACCAAAGCATGAGAGGATGTATTCAGCAAACCATGCCAAGTCACCCCTCCCTAGATGCATATTTGAACTAACACACACAGCTAGACTATGAAATTTTCTCTAAAAATCCCATAACCTGAATCCAACATAAATTTCATGAACATATCACAGAATACAAATTAAGAAATCACTAATACTGATTCCACAATCAACCAAATTCAACCATGCCAAACGAATACAAATTGGAGTGTATAGCCTTCGGAAGCGAAAGAAGCTCGTATGAATTTAACCCATTATCAGATTATTGAAAGCTTATCATGTTGAATGAAAGAAATACACCACGAAATGTGTCTATTATTGGTCCAAATCAGTGAACCTGGCCCAAATGGCAAATGGGTGCGAAAGATCAAGCCCCAAAACCAGCTGTTAAGGTTGTTTTCAACAGCTTACTTCTTTTTCCTAGTTGTTCAATGGGTAACTTTTTTACATATCAAAAATTCCATAGTCGTAAATGAAAAATAAAAAGTAAATGAAGAACTCATGTCAATCAAAGACAGGAAATAAGGAATATTAAGAGCTTAGAGCCTCAGAGGTTTTTCAAGAACTTACAGTTTCTCCCAATAGACAAGACAACCTTTTTCTTCAAGTTTTGGTTGGCTTGCAATCATCCCACTCCCAGTTCTAGTTTCATTCTTTTTATTTTTTTGCACCATGCCTTTTATTTTTGTTGTTTTGGCAAAGAAACCGAAACGACAGTGTTGAAGGTAAAAGTTAAAAAAACGACACGTTTGTCTAAAAGAAATTGCGCGATATTCCCATATTTCCAAACAACACAAAAACGACAAAGAATTGCCATATGGTTGTTCTATTAAGTATTATCCAACTGATTTAAAAAAAAAAAAAAAAAAAAAAAAAAAAAAAAAAGCTCTAGAGATGACTATTGTTTTAGCGGTGAATATTAATCAGCAAATATCAGATGTCATTATTGTACTAATCAGTTTTATTATCAGATATGATGAATATTAAGGAAGAACTACTTGAAATTAACAAAGAAAAAGAAAAAGAAAAGAAAAGATGAAGCTGTGGTCATCTATGCCTCACATATTCTGAGGACAATTAAACATCATAGCAAAGGAGGGTAGAGAAAGGACTAATCGAAGTGTCAAGATTCAGAAAAAAAAAAAAAAAAAAAAAATCAAAGTGTCAACATTGATGTTTGGAGGTCCTTCTTTATGAGGTATAGAAAGGTGGAAATTAAGTTGAGTGAATCATCCTTTTATGAAGCTAGTTGCTTCTAATATGCAAAGTAGTCCTTAACCCCAAAAAAAAAAAAAAAAAAAACAGAGAGTGCAAATGTCTCAAGTGATAACATATAGATTTGTGGTTCAGTTGCATACTCTGGCATCTTCCTCGAACAGAACATGGGGTCAATGGAAGTGTGCAGAATTAAAACATTTGATTTTATCTTCTCTCAATGGAAATGTGCCGAAATAAACCGAAGTTTGAGCCCCACAAATGAGGGCCATCAAGCAAATGGGAGTGTAGCACTGAAGAAACTTAACAATATTGTTGCAGAAATATTTAGGTTTTGAAATGGATAAAAGTACAAACACATTTTGCCATTGCCTATTTGGGCAATCTGAATACTGACATATCCCTATGTAATGTGGGAGGACATATCTGCACTCAAATTGCATAAAAACATTTACTGCGAAAAAAATACAAACACATTTTAGACCTTACTAAGAAAACAAGTCGGACTTGGAGGGATTGGGATATCTACCGTCCCTTCTAGCATTAGAAGAACCTTCTTCATTGAAGGACGAAGTGATGGCTCATCGAGAACACACCAGAGTCCTACTTTAACCATTCTCTCCAATTGTCTTTTGTCAACCTCCTCATCGCCCACCAGTTTTCCTAGCTCACGAGCCTCAAAGCAATAGTTTGCCCATTCCTCAAGAATGGCCTCTTCTTCAGGACGATCCCAATCAAGACTCTTTCTACAACATATAAGCTCCAACAACACAATTCCAAAGCTATATACATCTGCTTTGACTGTCACTGGTTTATTTCGATGCCACTCTGGTGCAACATAGCCCTTTGTCCCCCGAATGCTAGTAAAGGTACTGGTTTGATTTGGCTTTAACAACTTTGCCAATCCAAAGTCTGAGATTTTTGCACACCCATGTTCATCCATGAGTATATTTTGAGGTTTTATGTCACAATGAATGATTTGTGACTCACACTCTTCATGAAGATAAAGAATTCCTTTCGCTATGTTGCGAGCCATTTCTATTCTTTTATCCCAACAGGGTTGTTTTTCAGGTGTGAAAAGTATATCTGCAAGTGACCCATTGCTCATGAACTCATATACCAAAAGCCTATGCTCTCCATCATGGCAATAGCCAAGTAAATGGACAAGGTTTTTGTGGTGTGTTCTTCCAATAGTTTTCATCTCTGATTGAAAATCTTTTTCCCCTTCAACCAACACTTTTTCTAATCTTTTGACAGCTATAAGCTTCTGACCATTCAATGTTGTTCCCTTGTAAACGGTCCCGAATGGTCCTTTACCCAGCTCTTCCTTGAAACTATTTGTCATTTTCTCAAGATCTGAATAAGTAAATGATTGTGGAGAAACATCCATTCTGAAGCCAACATTTCCACCATTAGAGAGCCTTTTGTATGCCCATACCCGATTTTTATAAATTGCAATTCCAGAAATCAGTGACATTATGAGTCCGAAAGCAGCAAGTGAGATGCCTATAATCAATATACCCTTTCGGGATTTTTTTTCTTGTCCTATGGGCACAATTTCATTTATGCTGGTTGTAGATACACCTACCTTGATGAATGCCATGTTTGTATCACTTGTCACTTTTCCAAATCTCAACGGAAGCTTTTGCTTTTGACACGTCCCATCTTTGTACGTAGCGGCTTCACAGTTACAATCCTCCAAACATGCTGCTTGGCAATTCTCATTGCTTAATAATGACAGAATGGAAAAAGGACTATCCTCCCATACAGTATTAGATACTGTTACCATGGTATATTTAACACTTCCATCTCTGCTTTCACAACTTTCTGCAGTAAAATTCCTTTCACAGCCTGAACTCCAATTCCCCTGGTGGACTCTTGCAAATCCAGGAAGACATAAGCAGTTAGATTCTCGATCAATAGTATTACAAAACCCATTGAGGCCACACAGGCCCTTAGGGTCACACTTATTATCAGAAGATGACCAATTGAAAAGCCAATTCCCATTCTTTTCCAGATTGTGTGAGTATAGCCTGAAGATCCCATCAGCGTCAATTCTCATAAGATGAACTGTATTGTTTCTTGGATATCCACCTTGAGTCAGATTTGATAGGTATGTGCCAGTGGAATTGAGCAGGTAGAGATGGCCATCATCATCAAGACATAGCGACACGTTATTGCCTTGTCCATTTGTATTCGAACTCCAATAAGCATATTCGGCCTTTAATTCCAATAGTAATGGGTACTGCACGAGGTTTCCATCTGTCTGCATTACTAGTTGAAAAATTCCTGTCGATTGGTCAGATTCTGAAACACTCGAAAGCAAACTTTTTCCAGCTGAGAGACACTGACCCTGTAAGATGGTATTCGTTGGGTCATCAAAACTCTGCCATATTACCTTCTTATCAGAATTATGGAGAACAAAGTTCCCTGAATCAAGCATTGATGCTGATGTCGCAGGTTCAGGAGGATTGGCAATGAACATCTTTTTGCCTTGTGCCGATTGCATGGTGAGTCTATCATCAGTAGTGAAATTCAATGTAGCATTTGCGAGAACTGGAGGATTGTCTCGGTTGGCTGTCCAGACTACTGTCTTTTCAGGAATCCCAGCAAGAAAAACTCCAACAGCATAGCCATTGGCTTGTTTGTAGAAGCCAAAGGCATATAGACCAGAGCGTGACAACCATGAAGAATTGGTGGTAGGTGTTAAAAAAGAGCCTATTTTAACAATAGATTCTCCTTGTTGAGCTTCTGCAGTGAAAATTCCTGGGAGAAGAAGAAAAAGCAAGATAGTTGCCATTACCAATTTCTCTATCTAGTTTCCTTTCACTCTGGTTTCAAATGGAAAATGAACAATAATGTTTAAGAATTAATAATTCAATCAACCTCCAAATATAGTCAATAAAGCTGTCTCAAAGAGTCTGGTGTCGTAAAGAGTAAAAAACAAATTGGATGGTTTGGAATGGAAGAGTGAAAGAGAATCCTACACTAGAGGAATTATCTTTCTGTGAATTGAATAGTCACCGCTAGTATATATTCAAAAAAAGTCTCTTTTTTTTTGGGACGAGCACTTAAGACCCTTTCTTTGTAGACTAAAAAGTCCATGCATGCATGTGTATATTCAAAGTCTCTCCACTAGTCTGCCAATGAATTATGAGTCTTCCATAGGACTATAAGGTTTGACCCCAGCAACACGGTTAATTTAATTTCAGAGTCAGTCTCTAGAAACACTGCTGTCATGATAATGATATTTAAGACTACCCCCACCAACATTTCAGATCCAACATTGTCCTCAGTTCTGCATTGTAATTTACTAGACCTATACTCCAGAATATCACACATGCTTGCAATTACAAGACACATAACTACACTAAACTCACACCACTCCACAAATTTTTAAAAATTTTTTCTTGCTCCTTACATATCCTTTTTTCACATTTTAAGAAAAAGTCTTAATTTTTTTTTTCCCGTTCTAATCACATTTTTTAGGTTTTTATTTACCGGATTCTTTAATTATCATGAACATAGGAGCCATTGTTCGTTCCAGCCTTGTTGATTCTTGATCCTCTTTTCTTTTACTCCAAAAGTGAAATAGAAATAAATTTGGAAGTAATACTTCCACACCAAAAAAAAAAAAAAAAATCAATATTTGCTTGTTGCACATTTCATGAAGGATTCCATGCACAACTTAAGGGGATGTAGGAATTGGAGACTTTCCTTATTATTGAAGACCAAATCAATGCATTGATTAATTAATAATTATAGGAGAAAATTATGGACTTATTGGTAGAGGAATTTGTGGGAACAAAGCAATCAATGTAAAATTATTAGGTACTCCCGGAGTACTATAAATGCGTACTCCCTCCTCTCACATGAATGATGGGTCCCACCATAAATTTAATTAGTAGGACCCACCATTCATGTGAGAGGAGGGAGTATACATTTATGGTACTTCGAGAGTACACAATAATTTCCCGCAATCAATTCAAATTTCAAATTTTTGATTGATTTTGTGTATGTATTTCTAATTATAAAAATATGTTCTAAGTGAATAAAGAACATGTTTCTCAAAAAAGAAAAAAAAAAGTGAATAAAGAACGTGTATCCTTTTTAAGCTCTTACTTCATGAATGTAAGCCAAGTGGATGAACCACATAAATTTATATGATCTATCTTAATTGGAAATGAAGATAGAATGGTGTCAATAGGATAATAATAAAATTGTTGATAAATTGGTATTATTATATTCATTTTTATAAATAAATCTTCCTTCATTTTTTTTTTTTTTTTTTTTTGGTTTTGAGAAACCAGACCCCAAAAACGGTCTGGGCTTTTTTTCGAAACAATGAAAAAACACATTAAGGGACATCACCCAAAACCAGAGGGGCAATGTCTTCAGGACAATCCTCTAACCAAACTTGTAAGTCAGGTCCTACTTTAGCTCGTTTGGCCAAGGCATCTGCTACTGTATTACATAACCGAGGAGCAAAACAAAAAACTGAGGAAGATAAAAAAAAAGCTTGGGTTAAAATATCATCAACTATGTGACCATACAAGGACTGGTTGGCCGATCCCTGAGCAATAGCGTTGATGATCACTACTGCATCACCTTCAAAAACCACTTCATATAGACCAATTTCAACAGCGAATTGGACTGCTCTCTGACAAGCTAGAGCTTCAACCATTGCCACGGTCTTTGATACCTAAGACTGATGTGGCATACCAAAAATGACATCATGATTTCATTAGATCAATTAGAATTTAGAACACGTCACACACAGTTTTAGGTGGGATTTAGCAGCCATCTCTTTAACAGATATGTATGGAATGGTTTTTTCATTTTTCTTTTTTTACAAACAATCTGAAACCTTAAGGGCGTGGATTCAAATTTTAAAACTATAAGTGGCAAAATCAAAACTATCTTAAACTTTAAGAGTATAAATTGCAATTTAGTCTAAGTAAGTAGTTTTGATATAGACAAAACACCATTGCTTCCTATATCCGAGTAGCCCAAAACAAAAGTCAGAGAATGCAATACTTTTAAAGTAACAAAATATAGTGTTACTTTATATTTTTAAGGGAGAAAAAACAAGCAATTGATTTTATATTTTTAGCAACATTTTTTTCCCTTCACAATGGAAGTGTGTGACCTGCGAAGTCATTCCCTTCCCTAGTTTGAGCCCCACAAATAAGGGCCATCAAGCCAAGGGCCATTGGCATGTACATATATTTAACATAAAAGAAATTTAACAATATTGTGCAAATTATTCTTCCGAACAGTCCCATATTTGGGTTTTGAAAGGAATAAAAGTACAAACACATTTTGCCAGTAGCCTTAAAACTAGCTGAATATTAACACTTCCTTGTCTTAATGGAGGGACATATCCAGCTCAAATCCCCCTCAATAACTTTTCTCATGAAAAAAATAAAAATATAAACACATTTTATACAGTACTAAGAAAAGAAGTCAGACTTGGAGGGATTGTGATATCTATAGTTCCTTCTAGCATTAGTAGAACATTCTTCATCGAAGGACGAAGAGATGGCTCATCAATAATGCACCAGAGTTCCACCATAACCATTCTCTCCAATTATCTATGGTCGACCTCCTTACCACTCACAAGTTTGCTTAACTCATGAGCCTCAAAGCAATAGTATGCCCATTCCTCAAGAATGTCCTCTTCTTCGGGAAGATCCCAATCAACACTCTTTCTATAAAATATAAACTCCAATAGCACAATTCCAAAACTGTATACATCTGCTTTGGTTGTCACTCGCTAGTTCCGAAGCACTCTGGTGCAAAATACCCCTTTGTTCCCCGGATGTTTGTAATTGTATTGGTTTGGTCTAGTTTTAGCAACTTTGCCAGTCCAAAGTCAGAGATTTTTGCGCAGCCAAATTCATCCATGAGAATGTTTTGGGGTTTTATGTCCCAATGAATTATTATGACTCACACTCTCCATGGAGATAAAGAATTCCCTTTGCTATGATGCAAGCTATTTCTATTCTTTCATTCCAACAAATTTGTTTTTCAGGTTTGAAGTGTATATTTGCAAGGGAGCCATTGCTCATGTAGTCATATACCAAAAGCCTATTCTCTCCATCATGGCAATACCTGAGCAAACGGACAAGATTCTTGTGGTGTGTACTTCCATTTACTTTAATCTCGGTTTGAAACTCTCTCTCCCCTTCAATCAACACTTTCTCTAGTCTTTTGACGGCTACAATCTGTTGAACATTCCATATTATTCCCTTGTGAACAGTCCCGAATGATTCTTTACCCAGCTCTTCCTTGAAACCATCAGTCAATTTTTCAAGATCAGAATAAGTAAATGATCTTGGAGAAACATCCATGCTCAAACCAACATTTCCACTATTATTAGAGAGTCTTTTATAGGTCCAGACACGATTTCTATAAATTGCTATCCCAGAAATCACGAACATAATGAGTCCAAAAGCTGTAAGTAAGATGCTCATAATCAATATGTCCTTTCAAGGCTTTTTTTCACGTACCATGGGAACAATGTTATATATGATGGGTGTAGATTTACCAACCTTGATTAATGCTACGTTTGAATCAGTCAGTACTCTTCTTCCAAATCTCAATGGAAGCCTTTGCTTTCGGCATGCTCCATCTTTGTACAAAGCTGCTTCACAGTTACAGTCCTCCAAACATGCTGCTTCACAATCCTCTCTCGTCAATATCTGCTACATAATCGAAAAAGCGCTATCTTCCCAAACCGTATTAGATGTGTTAGAGATATATTAGCCTATTAGTATAGGTCCAAGCCTAATTCTACTTTGTGTGCAAGCCAAGTCTCCTACTTGTATTAGAAATCTATTAGTCTAGGGTTTAGTTTACTATATATACACATGTTATGATTCATTGTAACACAGGATTTGTACTACACTCTAATATATTATTGATGTAGCCCTTTAGGGTTTCTTCCGTGGATGTAGGCCGTTAGGCTGAACCACGTAACCCTCGTGTATTATTGTGTTCTATATTTTATGCTTTCGCTTCCGCATCTATACTAGCATATTCAACATAGTGTATCAATGCTAATATTTAACATGGTATCAGAGCCACCTTCTTGTGGCCATGGTCTTCTGTCGTTGCGGTATATTTAAGAGCAATCTTTGTCTTCCTCAGTGTTTTTTTCGTTGCATTCATCTTCCATCTTGAGTTTGAGAGGGGGTGTTAGAGATATATTAGCCCATTAGTATAGGCCCAAGCCTAATTTTACTTTGTGTGCAAGCCAAGTCTCCTACTTGTATTAGAAGTCTATTGGTCTAGGGTTTAGTCTACTATATATACACATGTTATGATTCATTGTAACATAGGATTTGTACTACACTATAATATATTATTGATGTAGCTCTTTAGGGTTTCCTCCGTGGATGTAAGCCGTTAGGCTGAACCACGTAATCCTCCTATGTTATTGTGTTCTATACTTTATGCTTTCGCTTTTGCATCCATACTAGCATATTCAACATGGTGTATCAATGATAATATTTAACATGGTATCAGAGCCACCTTCTTGTGGCCATGGTTTTCTGTCCTTGCGGTATATTTAAGAGCAATCTTTGTCTTCCTCGGTGTTTTTTTTTCACTGCGTCTATCTTCTTTGGCTTCCTACTGCTGCCGTCAAAACTCTCCGGTATAGTCAAGCCACCGTTAGAAGTCGCATCAACACTGCAAGACCATTGCCTTCCTCAAACTACCGTCACAGAGCCAAACTTCATTCAAGGGATCTTCTCAACCTTATCAAATCTCAAGATTTCATCAAGCTTCCATCTTGAGTTTGAGAGGGGGTGTTAGAGATATATTAGCCCATTAGTATAGGCCCAAGCCTAATTCTACTTTGTGTGCAAGCCAAGTCTCCTACTTGTATTAGAAGTCTATTAGTCTAGGGTTTAGTCTACTATATATACACATGTTATGATTCATTGTAACACAGGATTTGTACTACACTCTAATATATTATTGATGTAGCCCTTTAGGGTTTCCTCCGTGGATGTAGGCCGTTAGGCTGAACCACGTAACCCTCGTGTGTTATTGTGTTCTATATTTTATGCTTTCGCTTCCGCATCTATACTAGCATATTCAACATAGTGTATCAATGCTAATATTTAACAAGATGCATGTAACATGGTATATTTCGTAATTCCTTTTTGGTTTGGGCAACTTTCTGCAGTGAAATACCTTTCATAGCCTGAACTCCAACTGCCCTGGTGAACTCTTACAAATCCAGGAAGACATAAGTAGTCAGCTTCTCAATCAACGGTAGTACAAAACCCATTAAGGCCACACAGGCCCTTAGGGTTACACTTATTATTAGAAGATGACCAATTGACGAGCCAATTCCCATTCTTTTCCAAATTGTGTGAGTGTAGCCTGAAGATCCCATCAGCATCAATTCTCATAAGACGAACTGTATCGTTTGTTGGATATCCGTCTTGAGTCAAATTTGATAGGTAATTTGCCAGTGGAATTGAGCAGGTAAAGATGGCCATCATCATCAAGACAAAGCGACACATTATTGCCTTGTCCATTTGTACCAGAAGCTCAAAAAGCATGTTCAACTTTTAATTCAGGTATGTATGGGTACTGCACCAGGTTTCCATCTGCTTGCATTACCAATTGGAATATTCCTGTCGATTAGTCAGATTTTGAAACACTCGAAACCAACTTTGTTCCAACTAAGAGACACAAACCCTATAGATCCGTTTTATTTTGATGAAAAACTCAGATCTACATCTAAGAAAGATGTAGATCTGTTTTATTTTAATGAAAAACTTAGATCTACATCTAAGAAAAATGCAGATCCATTTTATTTTATTTTATTTTAAAATCAATTTAATACATGCAGATCTCTAAAACTAGGAAACCGATTATAGTAATGATAAAAGAATCAAGAACATATTTTGATAATCTGAATTAACAAGTCAGAACATGGATATTTAAAACAAGAAAGCATGCATCATCATGATGAAAGAACATAAGAACAAAAGGGTTAGAAAGCAACCTCTTCCATGAGCACTCTTCTACTTGAGAGGATGTTTTAGGGTTCAAAGAAACTTGTTTACCTATCTTTGAAACCTAAAAACCCTAATTCTTCTAGCAAATCTCAGAGATGATCAATTAATCTCAGCAATTTGTGAGTCTCCAAAACGTATGCCTTTCAAAGCGTAAAAAAATGTGCTGAATTATGAGGTTTAATCTCTATTTATAGAGACTAGAAGACTCTAAAAAATAGGTACGGATGATTTGGGTTTGAATCCGGATGCCTCCTTTTGCGAAAATGTCAAAAAGGGTGTGCCTTACCGTCACCCGAAGCCCGTTAGGCTAAAGCCCACATCATGAAAATTTGGCCCTTTTAGAGGGCCGTTTGGCACTCCAAAAGTGCCTAATTGGCCCTGTGGCTCCGAACTCACTTTCATGTTCGAGTGCCATTTGGACTTCTTTTCTAGGGTTTTTTAGCCGGTCCTTGTACCTAGATGCGTTTTCATCCTCCATCTATAATTTTTCATCTCTTTTTTGGATAATTCAGGCTATTTAAGAACATTTATCTTATAGATAAATACCCTAAAATAAATCTTGATAAAGTTCAAATTATCCACAATTTTATTGTTATCTAATCATCACTTTTATTCCTATGCATGCAATCCTATTTTAAACACTAATTATCAACCAATTACAAAATTATTTAATTAATTTTAATTGCTTAACGAATCAAAATTAATTTAAACTAATCATGTGTGGTCAACCTTACCTAGGCACAATGCATGTTGACCGTGCAAACCTGATCATGCGATATCTTTCGATTTGATGGCTCAATTTGAAAACCAGAAACACCATTGCAATCGTTAGAATCTCAAGATCATTTTTATGATATGTAATGAATGAATTAATGCATGCAATGCAAAGACAAGTTGATGCATGTAATGCAATGATGATTTTTAAGGTACATGGATGGTCATTCAAGTCATTCTCCTTGATTAAATTATGGGTGCAAAATTGAGTGTCTACAAAATGCCCCTCATTGACAAAGCTTGAAAAGCGAATGTCAATGTAAAATAAAGACATTGATTTTAGCGACCATGATTTAATTGAGGTTGAATTTTCAAAGATTACCTAGCCCTCGAACCTAAAATCTTGGAACATAGAACTAGCCTTATCTTTTGACCAAAAAAAAAATACCGGACTTAGCTGGTAGTTGATGACTCTGGACATGATTCTTGGCAATTGGGGTGACCAAAGGACTTTTCAATCCTGATCTTGAAAATGGAGTTGTTTGGGATGACAATCAAAGGTCTTCTTTTACTTTGATCTGGAGTTGCTAGAATGACGATCAAAGGGATCTCCTCTACTTTGATTTAGAATGGAAATGTTAATCAAAGGAATCTCCTCTACTTCGATCTGGAATGGAATTTCGATCAAAAGGATCTTCTCTACTTCGATCTAGAATGGAATGATGATCAAAGGGATCTCCTTTACTTTGATAATCTGGAACTGAAATGATGATCAAAGGGATCTCCTCTACTTCGATATGGAATGGGAATGTCAATCTAAGGGATCTCCTCTACTTCGATCTGGCTTTGGAATGATGATCAAAGGGAACTCTTCTACTTCGATCTGGAATGGAAATGTCGATCAAAGGGATCTCCTCTACTTCGATTTGGAACTGAAATGATGATTAAAGGGATCTCCTCTACTTCAATCTGGCTTTGGAGTGATGATTAATGGGATCTCCTCTACTTTGATTTGGAATGGAAATGTCGATCAAAGGGATCTCCACCACTTTGATCCGGAATGGAATTTTAATCAAAGGGATCTCATCTACTTTGATAATCTGGAACTGAAATGATGATCAAAGGGATCTCCTCTACTTCGACCTGGCTTTGGAATGATGATCAAAAAGATCTCTTCTACTTCTATCTGGAATGGAAATGTCAATCAAAAGGATCTCCTCTACTTTGATCTAGAACTGAAATGATGATAAAATGGATCTCCTCTACTTCGATCTGGAATGGAAATTTCAATGAAAATGATCTCCTCTACTTCAATCCAGAATGGAATGTCGATCAAAGGGATCTCCTCTACTTTGATAATCTGGAACTGAAATGATGATCAAAGGGATCTTCTCTACTTTGATCTAGCATTGGAATGATGATCAAAGGGATCTCCTCTACTTCGATCTGGATTTGCTTTATGCAAAAAGTCAAAATTTTAAATTAGACTTTAACTGACAGGAAGCCATGGTCGCACTGTTTCTGAGATGTGTAATTTTCATTTGCTCATTCTTGATTTGAACTTCATTAAGATAAGTTTAATTGACAAAAGATTTTTCTTTTGAGAAACATTTTATTTTTAAAACTTTGAAGTTTTGAAATTTTGATTTCAACTTTTGAGACTTTAGAAAAAATTATTCTTGAAATTTGGAGTTTAAAATCTAAAATTTTGAGCCTTTAGAATTTTTTAAAATCAAGGCTCGAAATCTTGATATTGAAATTTGAAGTTTGAGTTTTTATTGAAAACTGAAGAGTTGAATTCAAAATTTGGGCATTGAGAATATGAATTTGAAAATTTGGGAATAAAAATTTTTGGGTTGAAAATTTGGGATTTAGATATTTGAAAACTTTGAAAAAGAAAGTTTTTTTTTTTTTTTGGGTTGACTGAGTCTTAAGTGTGGGGGCCGAAATTTTGGCAATGTTGGTAATTTGTGATGTTTGTTGGATGAACTTTGGCTTGGATTTTAGGGGCATTAAAGTCATGAAAAAACTTGTTGTGTAGGCTTGGTTGAACAAATTCATGATGAATGTAGAAGATTTGTTGGCATGTGTAATTTATGGAAAAATTTTGTGGGTATGAGTATGGATAAATTTTGTGGGTACAGAAAATTTTTGTGTATATGGAAGAAGTTTTATGAGTATGAACTTTTGGCTATGGAAAGATTTTGTTGGGTCTATGATGTTTAGTTCATGGAAAATTTTGTGGTTATGATTTTGGCTATATGTGAATTTATTTGTGCATGGGCATGAACTTATGGGAATTTTTGTATGGCTATTTTGGACATGTAATTTTTTTTTGGCATGGCTTTAGAAGAATTTGGTAATTGTGTATGGACACGTGAAAAATTTAGGTTGTGGTAAAATTTTGGTGGGGCATTGGTTTGATTTTGTGGTGGTGGGGCATTGATTTTTTGTTGTGGGACATTGACTTTTTTGGGTTCATGGGAATTTTTGGACATGTGGGTTTTGGTTATGGAAAATTTTTTGTCATGGGAAATGTTTGATCATGTGGTTTTGGTTATGGGACTTTTTTGAACACGTGATTTTGTTCATGAAAAATTTATTGAACATGTGATTTTAGACATGGGAAATTTTTTGGACCCGTGATTTTGGTCATGGGAAATTTTTTTGGACCCGTGCTTTTGGTCGTGGGAATTAATAAGCTGAACTTTTATGTTGTAGAGTCTCAAGAGTTGAGGTAGTCTCCAAATGTTGAAAAGTGCATGGGCATCCTTGTCTCCTAGCATCAAAAAGATCATTAATGAAGCAGGCTTCGCTACTTTCTTTGAAACTCTGTTAAATCATGAGACACAGGAGTAGAAAGATCTTCAGTTACTCCTTGCTTTGGTAGAGCACTTTCGGGACACTACCTGTAACTTCCATTTTCCAAGCATTGGGGAGGTAATGTTGACACCTTATGACTTCTCTATTATCACTAGTCTGAGGTTGGGTGGTAAAAGAATTCTTGTTCATGATTCCCTTACTTCAACTAAGCTCAAAAAACTTCTAGGTGTAGTGCCTTCTATAATGAAGAGTAATAATATTCCTTTGTCTTGGCTATGTGAGAATATTCCCCAATGTGAGACTGTAGCAAAGGGTGCTTGCATGTTCATGCTTCTTTTTATTGGTACTTTCTTGTGCCTAGATTTAGGCAGTACCATGAATCTGCACTACTTGGGGAGCTTGAGAAAAATTGAACATCTTCAGATTATGACTAGGGCGGCATGGCCTATGCTACTCTGATGCATTTCACGACCCAACTCTCTAGGCGGAGCCTTTCAAGCTTGGGTGGGGCTCCATTTGTATGGCAGGTAAGGTTTGGTATTTATTTGGCTATGTGTAGGTTGTGGAAAATTATTTTGGCTATATAGTAATAATGTTGTGAATTTTTCAGGTTTGGATGTATGAGTATTTTGGGGTTGGTCCTGAAATTCGGGAGGAAGCTACAAGTATTTTTCCTAGATTTCTCCGTTGGTTGCCCAAATATTGTTTGTCTATACTCTCCAAGCGTTCTTTGGAGATTTGGCACTTGATGATTAACAATCTGACCATTGATGATGTGAATTCCTTCCTCCTTCTCTTTTTAAATCTTTGGCACTTGGTTATGATTCAGTCTCTTCTCTTTCTGAGTTCCTTTTTGTGATTTTTTAGATAAACTTAAATCCTTGGGCTAGATGTGAGGGTATGATGAGTGTGAGCGGGCTCTAGAACTGAATGGCCACTAAGTATTGTTTGAATGTGGGCATGGAAAGTACCGGTATCTTGGTGATCGAGTGTTGCCCTAAGTTGAACATGTCTATCCTCCTACCACAATTCCAACTCCTCCTTGTCTCACTGTTCAGTTGGCTGACTTCCTGGCTAATGAAGAGATTACTCGGGCCCGTGATGGCTATGTTGTTGCAGGAGTAGAAGGAAATTATGTTGAATTCGTCCACGATTGTCTGCAAGGTTGCTTAGTTGGTAGAACAGTATTTCTCTTCCCTTTAAACTTTTGTTCTGTAAATTTCTTTTCCATATTTCTGCTTGGTAACAATATTTGCATATTGGATTTTTAGCCTCCATCTTCTGAAGGAGAGGAAGAGGAAGAGGAAGAGATTCCCTCTCCTCACCATAGTGGTGGTTCTTCTAGTTCTTTCACAGAGACTTATCCTCATTTTCCAGCATGGAAGTATGATGTGATGAATCCTGATGGAACGTATAGTTCCATACTGACTATGCCAGAGCATGTGCCAAATGTTCCTTGGCCCGATCTAGTGTGTTCTTGAATGTTCAATTCTTTGTCCTTATTTCTTGAATGGCTTCTAACTCAGTAGAGTTGTGCTTCAAGTTGATGTGGATCTTGTGGAAAAAAGCATGTGGATGATTGGAGGCTTGCAGTCATTGGTTCGCACTCAATCCTCCCAATATGTGCTCAATGATGCGAATTGGGTATCCCATGTTTCTTTCTAAGCATTTCATGCTTGATGGTGGAATTAGCACTTGATTCTATTGACTTTTCAGGCACATAGAATGGAAAATGCTGATGCTATCAGAAGGACTTTAGAGGAAAGGATCAAAAGCCTCGAACTTGAAAATCGTCAATACAATCCCTGCTTTTCTCAAGTCAAGAAGGAAATACTGAAGGTGGCTCCTCTAGAGGTGGATCAAGGAGATCCTCACACAGGCAGACTAGGAGTCCTGATGATGTATGACTTGTATTTTTATTTTCTTGCAAAAGAAAAGGGAGTGTTCCTTAGACACTCTTGTATTAATTTCCATGTTTAGCTCTTTGCCCCTTGGGTCATGTAGACTTTGATTAGGGCAAGTTTAGAATTCACCTGGTGACATCTTGTAATGCTAATTTAAACTTATCTTGATTAACTCTACTAGAATATGCACTTACTTAGATAAGGCGGAGCCGAATGCCCCTAGTTTAGAAATGAATGCATGATTTTTTTTGAAATCGTGAAATCTTGGTTTTTTTACGAAAAGATGTTGATGGTGATTCCCCCCCCCCCCCCCTCCCCCCCACCCCCTTTTTTTTGAAAATGAATGAGGCATGGCCAAATGCCCCTAATTTGCAAATTGATGCATGACTTTTTGAAAACCTTGATATTTGAGGAAAAGATGATGATTTAAAAAAAAAAAAAATGGATGAGGCATGGCCAAATGCCCCTAGTTCAGAAATCAATGTGAATTTTGAAAAATCTTATTGTGTAAGGACCTTAATATAGAAAAATTTGAGTAAAATAAGATCAAAAACACAAAACTGGGCAAGACGAGGATTGCTGGGATGATGGGCCAATGGGCTCTGTAGGAGTGCCGATTGGCACCTCTAAACTAAAGATTGATGGAGATTTTTGAGTAGATGAAAGATTCATGTCTACTTCCTACAAAAGATTCTTTTCATGAACTTGTTAGTACTCATTTATCATAAAAATTTTTAGGCCAATGCCCCTAGTTTAGACATGCTTGCATAGAAAATTGATGATACGTTTAATGCAAAATAGATGCTCCTAGCCTAAATTCACACCAAAAAAAAAAAAAAAAATGTTTTGATTTTGAACCTTTGAAAAAAAGTTTTTTGAGTGATTTTGACCGGGCCTTTGAAAAGGCTGCCTACGTACCTCTCTCATAGAAGATCAGGTCCAGACATAGGTCGAAACAAAGTTTTGAATTTTTTTTTTTATTTTTAAAATGAAGTTTCTTTTTGGGTAATTGTGACCGGGCTTTTGAAAAGGCTACCTATGTACCTCTCATAGAGGATGTTAAGGACATATTTTGTGTAATTGGCTAATCCTTTGACAAAACACACTTTACTTGTATTTGGGTAGATCTAAGATGTGTTTGATACTTCAAGAAACCTTGTTTCGAGTTCAAGTGTTAAAGGAAGTCTATCCAAGAATCAAGTAAGAAAGTGCTGAATTTTAAAGCTCGATAGCTGCTCGACACTTCTCGATACCTGGCTTATCTGTTGAGCGTCCAAGCTTTTTCTTATCGCAATCTCGACACCTCCTCAACACATGGTCGATCGATCAAGCAAATTTTTGTACCCTCGACACTTGCTCGACACCTCCTTGATAGCTGTATCAGTCAAAGTTTAAAGCTCGACACTTGCTCGACACATTCTTGACACCTGCTATCTGTCGAGGTTTAAAAAAGAAACAAAAATTCTGATATGTTTTCTTGGAATCCGTGAATGTGTCTTTGGGAATTCTTTTCTCCTAACCCTAGACATATATAAGGCCTATTTTAGAGACTGTCACATAAGAGAATACAAGGAGAACGAATGCAAAAGGTGACAGATGCCTTATTCTCTCTGAAAGAAGCTACTGCGTCTTTGCGCCTTAGGGTTTTGTAACCAAGTGCTTCTTGATCTTCATTGTTGATGAAGTGAAGAACTTTGCAGCCAACATCTTCTTCAAGTTGGTGTGTTAGTCACGTATTGGGAGTCATGCATCATTGGTTAGTCACGTACTGAGATCCGTGCAAAAGGGTGGCGTTCATATATTGAAGAGTTCAGAGGATCTGAAGCGGTAGAAGGTTTCAGCCGTGAATGTTTCCGCCCAGGTTTTTACTATGAAACTAATTTGTTTCATTGGTTTTCCTGAGTCATCATATCTTATCTTATTTATTTTTCCACTGCATGTTTTTGACATGATATTGATGTTTGTTTGTTTTAACAAGTTCTATTCATAATAAATCTAATTAACAACTTCGGTTTAAAAGTTGTTAATTCTATCAACTGGGGTCTAAATTTCTCAACAAGTGGTATCAGAGCAGGTACACTCTGATTGGATTAATTTCCTGAGTGTGATCCTTGACCCCCGTTGTCATGGATTGTAGACAATCTCTTTTGATTCCTCCTTTATTTGATGGAGCTAATTATGTGTACTGGAAAGTTCGTATGAAAGTTTTTTTGCAGGCTCTAGGTGAACAGGTATGGCAAGCCATTGAAGTTGGTTGGATTAAGTCAAAGGAAGCGCCGATAGATTGGGATGAAGCAACAATCATAGCGGCAAATTTCAACAGTAGGGCTTTGAATGCTTTGTTTTATGGGGTGACCAATGAGGAATTCAAGAAAATATCATCCACGGAAGTTGCCAAGGAAGCATGGACCATTCTTGAGACCACCTATGAAGGTACCAAGGCAGTAAAAACTGTGAAACTTCAAAGACTCACTAGTAGTTTTGAAGAAATAAGGATGGAGAAGGACGAGACTTTTGATGAGTTATATGCTAAACTTAAGGATATTGTGAATTCTGCTTTCAATCTTGGAGAATCTATTGCGGAATCCAAAATTGTTAGGAAAATCCTTAGGTCCTTACCTGAAAGATTCCATGCCAAGATCACTGCCATTGAGGAAATGACAGACATTGATCAACTTCCTTTGACTGAGCTTGTAGGGAACCCTCAAACCTATGAGATGGGATTAGGCTCAATGGGAAAAGGTGGAAAGAGTAAAAACTTGGCTCTTAAGGGTATAGAGGAAGAGATTGAGGACTCTGAAGATGAAGATGAAAGTGAATATGAAGATGAAGATGATGATGAGGGCAAGGATCTAACCTTTATAATTGATGAGATTATCAAGCTTCTTCAATTCAGAAAAAAGGATAAGGGCAAACCTTCTAGGAAATCTATATCCTCTAGGAAGGGTAAGAGTGAAAAACCCCTTATCCAATGCCATGAGTGCAAAGGTTTTGGTCATATGAGGATAGAGTACCCAAGCTACCTTATGAAGGAAAAGACCAAGGACTAGGAGTCAAAAGATAAATGGTTGGTTGCTACCTGGAGTGATACTGAGAATGACTGTTTTGATGAATATGTAGGTAAGGACTTTTCTGATGAGTATGTGGAGAGTGCTAGTGACAATGAGGATTCTTCTAATGATGAAGTATCCAAGAAGATGACCCTTCAGGAAGCCTAAGCTATGCACTGAATTCATAAAATCTAAAAAGACTTCTCATCTTTGTAAAAAAGAGCTTAATGAGGTAAAAACTGAAAAGCTGATCTGTTAATCAAACTAGATGAGACTACAAGGTTAGTTGAGACACTTGTTGTGGAGAACACCTCATTAGAAGAGAAGGTCAAGAATCTCGAGGTTGAGCTTAGTCATGCTAGAACTCAAATAGAGAGGATGTCTAGTGCAAAGCTTGATGAGGTATTGAGTGCTTAAAAGCCTAGTTCTGATAAGACTGGCTTAGGATATGCTGTTTCCTCCAACCCCTCCTCTTCTACGGCTTCTGGATCAAGGACTATCTTTATGCCCCAATTTGAGAAAGGTGATAAAGGTATGAAATCCAAAACTGATTTGTCTAATTCTAAATCCTTTATTAGACCTCATGTTTGTCACCATTGTGGTGTTCCTGGACACATTCGTCCTAATTGCTTTAAGTTGTATCCTCAAAAGCAAGTGTCCAAACGGTCACAGGTTTCCTCTTAAGGACCTACACCTTTGTTTTGGAGAGTTATTAAAAGTTTTGAGCTTTTTAACTCAATTTCAGGAGAATTTTAATTCTTCTATGTCCTTTAGTAGACATACTAGGACATGTGCCTTTTCATCTTCATGGCCAAAGACTTGTGCTGTGTGGGTGAGAAAGGAGTCTAAGACTTAATTGTCTTTTCTGTTTATCCTCTACTTTAATTCTTTCTATCTAAAGTAGGACTCTCTTTGCTTGATTTCTTATCTGCTTTTGGAATCATGCTTTCATGTATCTAGACCTTTCTATCATGCCTTTATGCATATGCAATTTTTTTTTTCATGCTTTTATGTTGTTTATCTGTTTTTGGTTGATTGTTTTTTTTTTTTTTTTTTTTTTTTTTAAATTGAAAAATCAGAAAAATACAAAAACAGTATGTGTTTTGTGTACATTGGTACTTGTGTATCTTGGAGGGCCATTGAAACAAAGTTTTCTAAACTTTGTATCTCTTGTAGCTTAGATGAGCATCTCTATGCATAACTAAGCAAGTGAGCTCTGTGGCTCTTATTTGTGATGAGTAAGGTTAAGTTGTCACTTATATTTAACACTCGTATCACTCTTTTTGACCAGAAGGATTAGAAAATCCTAAAAGAAAGGCATAAATAACCATCTCACCGCTGTTGCCCGCTAATCATAATATGACACATGTATGCTTTAGCATGACAAAAGTGCAGTGTCAATGACATTTGTGTGCTTCGGCATAGCAAAATTGGAATGTCAAATGCTTACCATCATTGGGCATTTCTTTTCTCTCTCATATGCCCATGCATGATTTGCTTAAATAAAAATATGCAAAGAAAATAAAAGTAAAAAGAATAAAAAAAATGCTTTAAATATGATTGCAATCGTGTTTTCTAAGAGATGTGGGAGTTATAGGATGTACCTTGAAGGTGATAGTCCCCATCAAACAGTTATGATTGTGTGTGAGTTAAAGTGATTTTCTCATACCTCAAATCGTCATAACATGTAGACACTTATGTAATCTTGCGATGTTTTTCACACACAACACACAATATTCTTTGCTACTCTTGATACATGTGCAGGTATAATGTGATTTGGCCATCACAAGGTTTTACATATGTTAATGTATGCTTACTAAACTGTCTTGACTTTTGTTTTTTTTAAACATAAAAGTTGGTTAGACTTGTTTAGTGTGTGTGTGTGTTTTGGGATCTATGTGCATAACATTTTTCTTGTTGAGAGATTTGTTTTTCACATGTTTTTGCATCCTTCTATTATCTTGTCATCCATAGTATCTTGTTTCATTACTTTCATGCATTTATATGGATTTCTTGTGCCCCCTTAATCATCCTTGATCATCTTTATGTCTCTCGGGTGAAGCTTTCTAGCTTCTTGTACCCTTTGTCAATCATGACAAAAAGGGAGAGAAATTGTGGAGAATATGTGGTTTCTTTTTGAAGATTCTACATGTTAGGGGGAGATGTGTTTCATCTTGTTAGAGGAAGTGCTTACTTCCTTCTTCTTGTACACCGGTCTTGTGACCATGTTTACATACATTGTGCTTATCTTTGATGATGTATGTCTTCTTCACCTATCCTTACATGTGTTGTTTCTTTTCTATCTTTATACACATGTTTCTACTTGTATGCAATCTATTATTTATGTCTCACACAAAGATTCCTTGATGAGTTTTGTTTAAAGTGTTTCAGAAATACAGGTTGTCAAAGTCTACTTGCCATAAACTCTCTTCTTGCAAAGTTTTTCAAGAGTTTGTGTTAGGATAGATTTTATTGTATTAAACAAGTGAATAAGAGTTGAGTGATTTATGACTTCTCTCATATTTTCATTTGTTTGCTTTGGTTTTGTCATGGATTGCCAAATGGGGAGATTGTTAAGGACATATTTTGTGTAATTGGCTACTCCTTTGACAAAACTCACTTTACTTGTATTTGGGTAGATCTAGGATGTGTTTGATACTTCAAGAAACCTTGTTTCAAGTTCAAGTGTTAAACCCATGCAAGTCTGTCCAAGAATCAAGTAAGAAAGCGCTGAATTTTAAAGCTCGATAGCTGCTCGACACCTCTAGATACCTGGCTTATCTATCAAGCTTCCAAGCTTTTTCTTATCGTAATCTCAACACCTCCTCGACACCTGGTCAATCAATCGAGCAAATTTCTGTCCCCTCAACACCTGCTCGACACCTTTTCGACACCTGCTATTTGTCGAGGTTTAAGAAAGAAACAAAAATTCTGATCTGTTTTCTTGGAATCTGTGAATGTGTCTTTGGGACTTCTTTTCTCTTAACCCTAAACATATATAAGGCTTATTTTAGAGGCCGTCACATAAGAGAATACAAGGAGAACGAAAGCAAAAGGTGACAGATGCCTTATTCTCTCTGAAAGAAGCTATTGCGTCTTTGCGCCATAGGGTTTTGTAACTAAATGCTTCTTGATCTTCATTGTTGATGAAGTGAAGAACTTTGTAGCCAACATCTTCTTCAAGTTGGTGTGTTAGTCATGTACTGGGAGCCGTGCATCATTGGTTAGTCAAGTACTGGGATCCATGCAAAAGGGTGGCGTTCATATATTGAAGAGTTCTGAGATTTTGAAGCGGTAGAAGGTTTCTGTTGTAAGTTCATCTACAGGGATTGTAGAGTCTAGAGATAAAGGTTTTGTACTAGATCTGAAACTTCTCTTTATTATAGTGGATTGCTTTTCGGGAAGGCTTCCCCCCCATCTTTTTTCTGTGAAACTAGTTTGTTTCATTGGTTTTCCTAGATCATCATATCTTGTCTTATTTATTTTTCCGCTGCATAATTTTGACATGATATTGATGTTTTTTTTGTTTTAACAAGTTTTATTCATAATAAATCTAATTAACAATTTCGGTTTAAAACTTGTTAATTTTATCAACTGGGGTCTAAATTTCCCAACAGAGGATTAGGTCTAAACGTAGTTCGGAAGAAAAAGTTTTGAAAAATGAAGTTTTGAAAAATCTTTTTTTTTTTTTTTGGTTGAAAAGAAAGCGATTTAATTAGAAAGAGATTTTTTGAAATCTTATCTTTTCCAAATGAACAAAAGGTGATCCTTTGAACAACCTCTTTGACCAATCATAATGTTCAATTGTTAACTCGATCTCATTCGCTAGAAAGGATTTGAAATCATTAAAAACATGTAATCAAATTTGCTTCTTCATTCTGAAAATTTTTTAGATTAAGTCTTCAAAGAGAATCAAAGGAATGAAATACTTAGGGATCACACATGTTGGGAACAAGCAAGAAAGGGAAAAATCCTAAGTTTGAAGATTTGAAAATTTGTGAGAATTTGGAAATTTGTTCTTTTGAGAGTCATTTTCTATTGGGAGCAAACAAAGTGAGTGTTTAGGGTTTAGAAATTTTTTTTTGGTCACTTGAGAATTTGTGAAATTTGTCTTTTAATGATATTAGCCAGTGGGGCTTGATAATCTTGAGCAATTTTCCTTCTTAATCCAAGAGAAAATATCATCGGAGCTAAATGTGTGCTTTCAATCAGCAGGACTTCGAGGAGGGCTTTATTCAAAGGTTGTAATGTAAGCTGGGTTCAGGTTATTGAAAGGAAGGATATAAAAGACTCAAAAACCCTTATGATGTTTCCCCAAGTATGCAATACTTTAAATTCAAGCATTGGAAGATTTTTCCACAACTTCCATCATTGACTCTTGTGTTAAAATCCTTATCATGTTCATCATCTTCTCATTGATCTTCATTGATTCCTTTCATTTGGTCTTGATCCTTATGGCATGACAACTTCCTCTTTTTGATCTTCTTAGCATCTTATCTTGTGATCAGATCACTCACTTTAATTTTTTGTGCAAGAATTTTTTATTTTTTATTTTTACCCTAATTTTGCCTAGGTCGCCCTTCTGGGTTTTCAATCTAGTAGGCTCTCTCATTCTCTCCATTTCTTTACTCTCATTTTGCATAGATTACCCTTTTGGGTTTTCAACCTACCTCTTTGTTTTCCATTTTTTTTTTTTTTTTGTTGTTATTCTAATTTTTTCCTAGACCGCCCTTTTGGGTTTTCAGCCTAGCGAGCCCTTTTATTTTTTTAATTATTATTTATTTTTTGGAATTTTATTGGCTTTCACTCAACTGCATTTTTTCAATTTGATAGACTTCCACCTTTCCTGGATGATTGTGCATCATACCCTCTTATCCTTTCTAATGCACTTTCATTTTTCTTGACTTGACTAAACACACTTTTTTTTTATATGAAACGTGTCTTATTTTTTTCTTTTCCTCATCTTCCTCAATTTGATTGGATTTTCTTCTCTTGATGAGTCTTCTGTTTTGCTCATCCCTCTCAACTGGAATCTCATGTCTCTCATGTCTTTTGATGAATTAGTATTCTCTCACAACTTGATGAAAATTCCTGCATTCACTTTTCTCTCTCTCTCTCTCTCTCTCTCTCTCTCTCTCTTTGGTTGAAGTCTTTTCTAGCTTGATGGCTTACTCTTTTTCTCACAGTTTGATACCTCCTCAAAATCCTATCTCTCCTTGATGGATTTCCTTTCTACCTAGCTTTGATGAATTCTTTTTTCTGAACTTGATGAATCTTCCTATTTTGAACTTGTCATATTGGCTCCATTGAGGACCTTACCAAGTGGTGCTAGATCCATAAGGTCAACACTTCCTCATCTTGAGATTTAAGCATGCATACTTAATTTCCCTACCCAAGGTTTAAGTTTTTAGTGGGTTCATTAAAAAACAGGCTAACTGTTTAAAGGCTCAAGTTGGCTAGCAATGGATAATGATTGTAATAGGTGTTAAGGAATAATATGGGTTATCGAAGGCGGCCTCCTATCCCTAGTGATGCTTTCTTGTAAGCACAATGACTTAAACTCTTTTGGTAAATTATTCTTGGAATAAGAGTTCAAATGTTCCAATGATATGACAAAATCTTGAGAGTTGGGATTAAGTGTATGTGGTTTGAGAAATTTGGATGAATGGATGTATTTCTTTGATTTCCTTTTAGGACCTTTTCTAATCATATTTTGAATGTTTAGCAAAAGTCCTTACATCGATTGAATGAAGTCAAATCCCTCTTTGGAAAAAATTGATTGGTAGAGCAGTTAATCATCATGATTTGGAAGAAGTTTTGTCAAATGGATGTTCTTGTATTCTCTTGAAAAGAAGGCTCTTGAAAAAAAAATTTTGAAATTTTTGAAGAAACAAAAAAAGAGTTTTTAGAAAAAATTACTAAGAAGGCCCAATGCCCCTAGTGCAATTTTTGTTTTTTTTGTTTTTTTTTTTTTTTTGAAAATTAATTGAAATGACTTGAGGGCCCAACGCCCCTAGTTGAAAAATCTTTTTTAAACTAAAAAAAATTGACTCTTTTTTCTTTTTCTTTTTGAATTTTTTTTTTGATTTTTTGATTTTTTGAATTTTTTTTTTTTTTGAATTTTTTATGTACATATGAACAACATGATGAATAAAATGCGTCAAACACTACATGAACTTTATTGAGCAAATAACCAACTAGAAAGCAAGTCCTAAATAAACAATAAAATCAAAGAGCTATTCTAAAAAAAACCAGTAAAGTAAAATTCAAACAAAGTCAGGATTATTGGCTGATGAAGGCGGTGTGATGACTTGTTGATCAATTAGATCTTGAATGGCATGCCTTAAGGTATAACACCCATTAGTTGTATGGCCTTTCCCTTGATGATATCTACAATGAGCATTAAGATTGTATCTCCTAGGCATAGGATGTGGTATTGGCCTGGGATCCAATGGCTTCAGTAATCCCTTAGCTTGTAGTTTCTCCATGGCTTCACTCAAAGTCATGTGTAGTTTTGAAAAATTTCTTCAATGCCTATAATTGCCAATTGAGGGTTTGACTGCATCGTTACTGATGTGGCCAGGCACTACCTCCTTGGGGATTGAGTCCACTGACATGTTCTTGTTGATTGGAGAGAATAGTTGGAAAGACAACTTGTCGAAATCCCTGGCTCTTTTCTTTAGAAATTGGAAGTGTGGAATCTCTTCCGGTTCTGGTGAATTATCCTTGCACAAAGTAGAGAGAATAGCTTGATTGGCTAAGCTGACTTGTAACGCAGAGTTGACTATCCAAGAGATCTGGGCTAACTCTTCATTTATCTTCTCTTGACCTTCTAGGATGGAGTTAAGAACATCTTCAATTCTTTCTTGGCTCATTAGGGTTAAACCTTCCTTGGGCTTGATGGGCTTGAACTTATGATCCAAAAGGTTGAAATCTCGGTGGACTTTGGCTTTGGGTTGTTGTCTCCAAATGTGGGGTTTGTAGTGTCTCCCCCCCTTGTAATGTGGGCAATTTGTGTTGGGTCATTAGGATTGGTATCTTGGGGTTTGAAGTGTCTCCCCTCATTTGTGGATGTTGGGTTATTTGACTGGGGTTTGAAGTATCTCCCCTCATTTGTAGGTATTGGGTTGCTTGATTGGGGTTTGAAGTGTCTCCCCCCATATGTTGGTGCTTGGTAATTTGATTGGGGTTTGAAATGTCTCCCGCCGTTTGTGGATATTAGGTTACTTGATTGGGGTTTGAAGTATCCTGTAGGTCGGATATGGGATTGTGATATTGCAGCAGTGGAGTGTCCTCTATGCTCAAGAGCTTCAGTACCATAATGGGGTGATAGGCTTGGAATTGGAGCTACTGGTTTGAGTGTCGGCCTTAGGTCCTCTTTGCAACCTTCCTTCAAATCTTGACCAAATTACCTCCTTTTACTTTTTTTCTCCCTTTCTCTCTCTAGAACAGGCTCTTTTGGGTCAATTAAAGCTAGGTCACCATCTGCATCAAATAACCAAGCAAAACAAACACACACAACGTGTAATGCAATTTTAATCGGGACCGACCTAAGGGTAGGTTCTAAGTCATTATGTTGTAGGATGGGTTTGTTGTTTCATTGTTTCCCATAGCTAGGACGTTACACCTCACAACTTGTAATGTAATGAACATTACGTTAGTCCAAACGACATGGTCTATACTTTACAAACAACAAGAAATGATCCAGTAACTTTAGGGTATGAGTTGGTGAGTTCGCCACTGGGTACCCGAATCTAATGAAGATCGGTGATCCATGGTTACTACCACCACAAATTGTTGAAAATGGGTGCATACATATTGTTTGGATGGCACACACTATGACAGTTAGGGAAAGATTTTAACAAACAATACAAACAACAAAATATCGTACAACAAAAAAAATTATACAACATCTCATCAAACATAAATAAACAAACAAATAACAATATCATGCAAGACCATGCAAAACAAGGGTACATATTTGGTCACTTAAGTTTAATACGAAGCTTAGCCCTCGGCATCCCCAGCGGAGTCGCCACTGTGAGAGACCTCGATGAAAGCGCACCTCAAAAAAGAGATTCAGGTACCTTTTAGGGCACCTCTCTTTTTGGGTAAGTGGTATGGAGTTGCCACTTATTTTTTTATACAAAAAAAAAAAAAAAAAAAAAAAAAAAAACTTAATATGTACAAATACATGACTTAATTGTTATCTTCATTGATTGAATAAATATTACATATCTTGAAAAACTTTAAAATTACATAGCTTTTGGGTCCTAGTTACAATCTACCAAAAATACATGGCTTATTGTCTTAGTTACATTCTACCCAAAAAAAACAAAGACAAGGCTATATCTACTTAACCAAAGACCTAAATCTAGAGGCTAGGTTACGGAATGGGAAGGTGTTAGGCACCCATTCCACCCAGACAGAGTCTGGTCTTCTAGACTCTTATAACCAATGTACCTTTTTATGCATGTCATGAATGATATGTTGAAAATGTTAAATAAATCACACAAAACCATTTATGAATGTATCCTCCTTCTGTTTAAAAAATTTCAGATCTGTTTTAATGATTAAAAAAAAGTGATTTTGACTTATAAAAAATTCAGATCTATTTTTAAATGTGTGAAAAAAAAAAGTTTTTGAAGAGCAAATTCAAATCTATTTTTATTAATAAAACAAAAAGTCTTTTGGTTTGTTTAAAAATACAGATATTTTTTTTAAGAGATAAAAAAAAAAAGGTTTTGAGTTTTGTAAAAGATCAGCTCTATTTTGATGATGATAAAAAAAAAAAAAATGGTTCTTTTATGTAACAGAAAAATTAGATCTGTTTCTATACTTGAAAAAAGACATTTTTTTTATGAAGAGGATCTCATTCACAAAATAATTTCACGGTACATGACTCAAACAAAACAACAATTCATGATCTCTTTCTTTATTTCAAAAATCTGCATGCGTTAAAAAATCAGATTTGTATCTAAAGAAGATACAAAATCCATTCTTTATTTTAAGAAAATTCAAATCTACATCTAAAAAATGTAGATCTGTTTTATTTTGATGAAAAACTCAGATCTACATCTAAGAAAGATGTAGATCCGTTTTATTTTGATAAAAAACTCAGATCTACATCTAAGAAAGATGTAGATCCGTTTTATTTAAAAAAAAAAAAAAATTCAATTTAGTGCATGCAAATCTCTAAAACTAAGATACAAATTATAGTAATGATAAAAGAATCAAAAACATATTTTGATAATCTGAATTAACAAATCAGAACATGGATATTTAAAATAAGAAAGCATGAATCATCATGATGAAAGAACATAAGAACAAAAGGGTTAGAAAGCAACCTCTTGCATGAGCACTCTTCTACTTGAGAGGATGTTTTAGGGTTCAAAGAAACTTGTTCAACTATCTTTGAAACCTAAAAACCCTAATTCTTCTAGCAAATCTCAAAGAGGATCAATTAATCTCAGCAATTTGTGAGTCTCCAAAACATATGTCTTTCAAAGCGTAAAAAAAGGTGCTGAATTATGAAGTTCAGTCTCTATTTATAGAGGCCAAAAGACTCTACAAAATAGGCACGGACGATTAGGGTTTGAATCCGGACGCCTCCTTTTGTGAAAAGGGTGTGCCTTATCGTTACCTAAAGGCCGTTGGGCTAAAGCCCACATCATGGAAATTCGGCCCTTTTAGAGTGCCGTTCGGCAATCCAAAAGTGCCGAATTGGCTTTGTGGCTCCAAACACACTTTCGTGTTCGGGTGCCCTTTGGACTCCTCTTCTACGGTTTTTTGGCCGATCCTTGTACCTAGACGCGTTTTTATCCTCCATCTATGATTTTTCATCTCTTTTTTGGATAATTCATGCTATTTAAGAACAATTATCTTGTAGATAAATAACTTAAAGTAAATCTTGATAAAGTTCAGATTATCCACAATTTTATTGCTATCCAATCATCCATTTTATTCCTATGCATGCAATCCTATTTTAAACACTAATTATCACCAATCACAAAATTGTTTAATTATTTTAATGGCTTAACCAATCAGAATTAGTTTAAACTAATCATGTGTGGTCAACCTTACCTAGACACAATGCATGTTGACCGTGCAAACCTGATCATGCGATATCTTTCGATCCGATGACCCGCATTGAAAACCGGAAACACCGTTGCAACCATTAGAATCTCAAGATCATTTTTATAATATCTAATAAATGAATTAATGCATGTAATGCAAAGACAAGTTGATGCATGTAATGCAATGATGGTTTTTAAGGTACATGAATGGTCATTCAAGTCATTCTCCTTGATTAAATCATGGGTACAAAATTGAGTGTCTACATCTGCGAAGTTGACAGCTTGCCTACACACCACTACCTCCAAGTCTGAGACTGAATTCACCATCAATACCGCCATGGATAGGGCTCCGACTAGCTCGCCACGCCAATCACGAACTATGATGCCTAACCCTGTTGAGTTTGTTGCTCCAAAGACTGTCGCATCGAAGTTGATTTTATGAGTGCACCAATCTGGTGGGCTCCATTGTTGTAGCAATATTGGCCGAGGGCTAGACTGATCCTCCACCTGAGTTGCCAAGAACTCTTGAAGCAACAAGCTTACTACGGTACAAATGTGAGAAAGGGGATGAGCTTGCCTACCAAAGTGAATGGCATTTCTTCAATTCCACAGAGACCAAGTGATTACTACAAATAATTCTTTTCGAAAATCCTCGCTAACTTGCAAAAATCGGTCAAGTAAGTTACAAAAACTCAGGGGGGGGGTGGAGTGTAGCTTAAGACTAGTGGCATAAGGCCCACATCACTGCCACATCGTTACATTGCCAGAGAGCATGTAATGAACTTTCCGGCTCTCTATTACAAAGATCATAGAGGTTTGAATTTACGATCCATCGACAAGCCAAATTGCTTTTCGTAGGGAGGGCATTGTTGCAAGCTTTCCATATGAAATGCTTGATTTTTTTGGGTACTCGAAATTGTCAAACACCCTTCCAAAATCTCTTTTGGGGCTCAAGAGAAGAACTCCCTGCATTACCCGAAGTGGCTGGGTCAGTAAGGAGTTTATATGCACTGCTAGTGGAGAAACTCCCATTGGGCGTGAGGGACCATACCACCTGATCTGCAGAACTCCTTTGGCTGAGAGGGATGCCTAGAATAAGCTGAGCTTCGTGGAAGGAAACTTTTCTGCACCATGTTGGTTCTCCAAACACCCAGGTCCCTATTAATAAGCATCTCCACTTTGGCATCAACTGGGAACGAAGTAAGATGGGACAAGATTAGACAGCTCAGCTTCACTGGGAGCCATTTATCCTCTTTAATCTGAATAGATTGGACATTCCCAATTCTCCACACCATTCCTTTCCGGATTACATCTCGGGAACTTAATATGCTCCTCCATGCATATGAGCCAGCAACCAACTCTGTGGCCTTAAGGATAGAGTAATTTGGAAAGAAGCGGGCTTTGAAGACTCTGAAACAAAGTAAGTCCGGGTTGTTTATCATCCGCCATACTTATTTGGCCAAGAGAGCATCATTAAACTTTTCAATCTCCTTGAAACCAAGACCTCCCAACTCCTTCACCTCACAAAGCCTCTCCTAACTAAGCCAGTGCACCTTCCTTGAATTACCAGAATAACCCCACCAAAATTTTCAGATAAGCACTTCAAGTTATTGGATCAGCCCTTTAGGAATTTTAAAGCAACTTATAGTATAAATTGGAATGGCTTGAATAACAGACTTAATGAGCACCTCTCTGCCTGCTTGTGATAGCAATTTTTCCTTCCAGCCCTGTAATTTCTTCTAAACTCTCTCCTTAAGGTACATGAAGCTTCTTTTCTTAGCTCGCCCCACCAACGCCGGCAAACCCAAATATTTTTCATACTGCCGAATTACCAGAACTCCTAATAAATGTTGGATTTGGGATTGGATGAGATGAGCAGTGTTCGAGCTAAAGAAGATGTTTGTTTTCTCCTTGTTAATTTTTTTGACCAAACCCTCTCTCATACACCTCAAGGATATCCAGCACCTTTTGACACTCATTCTCTGTAGCCCGGCAAAATAAAAGACTATCATTTGCAAAAAATAGGTGAGAAACCCGAGGCTTATTCCTGCAAATAGCTACTTCCCTAATACTCCTATCAACCTCAACCTGGTCAATTAAACTTTGTAAACCCATAGCATAGAGGAGAAATAAATACGAGGATAAAGGGTCACCTTGCTTGAAGCCTCTAGATGGCTTGATATTGCCCATTGGTTGACCATTCAACAAGACAGCATAAGACACAGTTTGTACACAAGACATAATTATTTTAACCATTCTCACTTCAAGACCCAAGTGTTGCATTGCTTTCTCCAAAAAGCTCCATTCCACCCGGTCATAAGCTTTACTCATATCCAGTTTTAGGGCCATATACCCCAACTTCCCTTGAGTTTTCCTCTTCAAATAGTGGAGTGTCTCAAATGCCACCAGGATGTTGTCTGTAATAAGCCTACCCAAAAGAAAAGCACTCTCGGAGTCTAGAATCGAAGCTGCCAAAAACGTTTTCAAGCGGTTAGCCACCACTTTTGCAATTAATTTATAAATGACATTACACAAACTAATAGGTCTAAAATCAAGAACTTTTTTAAGGTTTTTATTTTTGGAATGAGAGAAATAAAGGTAGTATTGAGTGATTCTGGGACACAACCTGTATTCAAAGCCTTAAGGACCATAGAAGTGATATCTTCACCCACAATGTGCCAAAAGGATTTATAGAAGATAGGAGACACACCATCAGGGCCCGGTGCAATTAGTGGGGCCATTTGGCTAAGAGCTTGTTGGACCTCACTAGCAAGGAACTCACCGCCCATTGTGTCATTTTCACCCTCATCAACAACTTGGTGAATACAATGTAAAATTTGATCAAAACCCAAAGGATTAGAGTTGGTAAAAATAGTAGCAAAATACTTTTCAGCAACCCTACCTAAACCGGCCTCATCCTCCACCCAATTACCATCTTCATCCTCCAAACCCAAGATTAAGTTCCGACAGTTCCTCTAATTTGCCCTGCAATGAAAATATTTAGTGTTTCTGTCACATCCTTTAAGCCAATCGTTGTGGGATCTTTGCTTCCACATGCATTCCTCCTTGGCTTGAAGTTTTTGAATTTCATCCCTTAGAGTGTGGATTCAGTTGGGATCACTTATACATGTGCCTTCCTCAGCTTCCTTCAACATTGTCATCTTTTTCCTTAAGGTGTTTCAAACATGACCAAAGGAGTCCCTGTTCCATACTCAGAGGGATCCTGGCAATTAGATATTTTTTGGTTGAAAACCCCCACCATAGCCAATTGACAAACATCCCCCTAGGCATCTCGGACTACCTATTCACAAGAAGAATCTTTTAACCACATGGCCTCAAAGCGGAAAGGCCGGCCTTTTTTATAGAACTTGTTGAACTCAAAATCTGAACAAAGAAGGAGGGGTTTGTGGTTTGAATGGAATCCATCCAAATGGTGGATGTGAAAGGATGGGAATCACAAGATCCACTCCACTGAAGCAACACCGCTGTCTAATCGGATCCAGGTATTCTGATCACTAGGACATCTATTACACTAGGTAAATGGCAAGCCATTGAAACTCATATCCTCTAGCCTGCAAAAATCTAGAGCCTCACGGAAACCTTGCATCTGTCCCTCAGGTCTATCCAACCATCCTTGTTTCTCATCTGCAAACAATATCTCATTAAAATCACCAATACAAACCCAAGGCAGATTAAAATGAATACTTAAGGTCCGAAGCAAAGACAAGGAGTTTTCCTGGCGAGCAGTCTCAGGGTTTCCGTAGAAACCTGTGAACCGCCAGGCATCATCAACTCCATGGTCAATAATAGCATCAATATGACAAGGAGAAAAAGTTTTCACATCCACATTCATATCAGTAGGCCAAAACAAGGCTAGGCCGCCACCTATATTCTGACGAGGAACTACAAACAAATTAGCAAATTGAATTTTTCTACCAATTCTTTCCAAAATAGCTTTATCAACTTTCGTTTCCATCAAAAACACCAACTTGGGAGCTTTGTTGCTAACCAATACAACTAATTCATCTTTTTTCTGTGGGTTCTCAAGTCCACGACAATTTTAGCTAAGGCAACTCATTGGGCTCGGTGGTGCTCGAACCCAGCAACCACCTTAACATTTTCCTTATCAAAAGCTTTATGTAAGCCCATGCAACATTTTTTTTTCCACCATTTGGATCAGCCATTTCAATATCAATACGTCTATTATCAGATAGGGCAATAAAATTTGAACTGCCAGTGCATGATTCATGTGCTATTTTCTTCCATGTTCTAGGAGGGTATGTTGGTGAGGGACTTTTGACCGAGTTGGTGCAATCCATGAGGGGCCAAGATGCCTCCTGAACCACCTTCAGGATCTGATGATCCGAGTTTATGGGCATAGAGAATTCTCTGAAGTTTTCCTTGAGTGACAAACCCACCACCACCTCCTCCAACTGCACTGGGTTTAGTTTTGAGAACCCTTCTGACACACTAAAAACCCACCATCGAATCTGCCATCACCCTTTACTTTGCTGGTACACCTTGAGAAGAACATGGCTTGGGCACGTTATGATTATAGACTGAGTTCTCTACCTCCATATTCGAAAAATTATCGTTTCCGTCATCACCCTTTTCACTAAACGGCTTCCCATTATCAAACTTGCAGCTAGATTGATCTCTGGAAGTACTTTTCCTCCACTACGGGGCTTGGGTTCTCACTCTTCTTGATATGGTGGCCATAGTTTTACGACTAGGGCAAAACGGTTCCTCTCGAAGCTACTCACCATACTGTTGGTCATCTCTAAGAAGCTTCCCTTTTCCTTTAAGCAAGACCTCGCACTCCCTTTCCCCATGCGTTACCCATCCACACCAATAACAAAAATTGGGTAACCTTTCATATTTGATGCCGACCAAACCCAACTGCCTACCCTCAAACCTCAACTTCGTACACCGTGGGAGTGGCTTAGAGATATCCATAGTAATTCTCACTTGCAAGAATTCCCCACCAGCCCCATCATCTTTAGGATCCGCCACCTGCACAACCTTACCAATCGCTTTCCCGATTCGTTCGCCGATTTCATAAGTAAGACTTTTAACCAGGACATTATGGAGCTGTACCTAAAAGGAGATATGGGTATACTCCAAGTAGGGCACCCATTCAACTTCCTAAACTCATTGAAAACCCACCAAATTTTTATCATACAACCATGATTTGAATTCCATTATCCGTTCAAGATCCATACTATCATCGAAATCAAATAAAAGGATGTTGTCTCCAATATCTCTGATCTTCAGTTCGCCACTGATTTTCCAGAGTGGCTTGAAAGTCCATGCTACCGCGTCGACATTCAGCACTTGCTTAGTAAGGAACTTGCTGCTAGACAATACACCGACTTGACTTCCTGTCTAGGGACATCAACGCCACCTTTCTCTTCCTCTGTGAGGGAGAAGCAAGCCCACATCTCATCCAAAGTAGCCATGAGAGAAGAGACAGACAAAGGGAAAATAGACTAGAGAGCAGGCTTAAAAACAAAACCAACCACTGAACAGACCACCATCCTACCAGACCAACAGGCTAGAGGGTACAAAGAACCTAAACAGCGTTAGAGACAAAATTCCACAGATGGCAGAGAGGAGAAATCCTAACCCTAGCCGAGAGAGAAACCGCTTTTTTTTAATTTTTAATACAGTGAAAATTGTTGAGAGAACAAGAAAAAGCAAGATAGTTGCCATCATTGGACAATGGTAATTTCTCTATTTAGTTTCTCTACCTTTTAAAAATGTGTAAGTTTTCAAAACTACCCTAAAAAAAATTTATCAAAAAATTGAATTAGTAAAACCCGGCAACAGGGTATTTAATTTTAGAGTTTTAGTCCCAATGTTAAACCCGGCAACAGGGTATTTAATTTTAGAGTTTTAGTCCCAACCACCATACGGGCTAATTCTAGCAAGTAGCAACACTGCTGTCATTCAACATTTAAGACTACCGCACCAACGATTCAGATTCATTCAACATTGTCGGCTTCATTGTTCATTAGACTTAAATCACTGAAGAATGGGATTCAGTTTAGACACAACTCATTTAAGGAGTACAAACAAATAAGTAGAAAAGAAGGAAAGTACAAACAAGTATACACTTTCCATATTATCAAGACCAAATCAAATTATTGATTATTAGAGGAAATCATGGGACCTGTGGCATTTTCTTTCTCTTTCCCTTGTTTTTTTTCTTCTTATCATCGCGTTGCATCATAACCAACTAGACCTAAACTCCAAAATATCACACGTGATTCCCAACGCAAGACACATACCTACACTAAACTCACACCACTCCATACATTTTTAGATTTTTTTTTTTTTCTTGCTCCTAACATATCCTTTATTTCACATTAAAAATAAATAAATAAATAAAAAATAACTTTTTTTCCGCTCTAATCACATTTTTTAGGCTTTTATTTTAACATATCCTTTAATTATACTGACCAGAATCATGGTTCGTTCCAGCCTTGTTAATTCTTGATCCTCTTTTTTTTTTTTTTTTAACTCCGAAAGAGAATTACAAACAAATTAAGTATGTTGTTCAATTTGATATAGACAAAACACCATTGCTTCCTATATCTGAGTCGCCCATAACAAAAGCGAGAGAATGCAAATACTTCTTTAATTAACAAAATATAGTTTTGTGACTCAATGCCAGTGCCACCGTTCAGTCTCTCCAATAAACAGAATTTGGGTTCAAATACCCCCTTTGGCCCTCCCACTTGTCTTGAGGGAGGAAAAACAAGCAATTGATTTCATCCTTTTAGCGACATTTTTTTTCCTCACAATGGAAGTGGGAGGACTGTGGAGTCATTCCCTAGTTTGAGCCCCAAAAATAAGGGTCATCAAGCCAAGGGCCATTGGCATATACATAGATTTAGCATTTAAAGTACAGATAGTCCGATATTCAATTATACAGTGGGAATTTAGCATGAAAGAAATCAACAATATTGTTCTGCAAATTTGGGTTTTGAAATGGATACAAGTACAAACACATTTTGCCAATGGCCTTAACACTAGCTAAATATATGCTAACACTTACTTATCTAATGGAGGGACATATCCAGCTCAAATCCCCTCAATAACTTTTCTTATGAAAAGATAAAATAAAAATACAAACACATTTTATATAGTACTAAGAAAAGAAGTGGGACTTGGAGGGATTGGGATATCTACAGTCCCTTCAAGCATTAGTAGAACCTTCTTTATCGAAGGACGAAGGGATGGCTCATCAAGAACACACCAGAGTCCTACTTTAACCATTCTCTCCAATTGTTTTTTGTCAACGTCCTTATCACTTACTAGTTTGCTTAACTCAAGAGCCTCAAAGCAATAGTATGCCCATTCCTCAAGAATGGCCTCTTCTTCTGGAAGATCCCAATCAACACTCTTTCTATAACATATAAGCTCTAACAGCACAATTCCAAAGCTATATACATCTACTTTGATTGTCACTGGCTGGTTTCGATGCCACTCTGGTGCAACATATCCCTTTGTTCCTCGAATGCCTGTATTGGTATTGGTTTGGTCTGGTTTTAGCAACTTTGCCAATCCAAAGTCAAAGATTTTCGGGCACCTATATTCATCCATGAGTATATTTTGGGGCTTTATGTCACAGTGAATGATTTGTGACTCACACTCTTCATGGAGATAGAGAATTCCTTTCGCTATGTTGCGAGCAATTTCTATTCTTTCATTCCAACAAAGTTGTTTTTCAGGTTTGAAGAGTATATTTGCAAGTGAGCCATTGCTCATGTACTCATAAACCAAAAGCTTATTCTCTCCATCATGGCAATACCCCAGCAAACGGACAAGGTTCTTGTGGTGTGTTCTCCCAATAACCTTCATCTCGGTTTGAAACTCTTTTTCCCCTTCTCTCAACACTTTCTCTAGTCTTTTGACGGCTACAATCTTCTGACCATTCCATATTGTTCCCTTGTAAACGGTCCCAGATGATCCTCTACCCAGCTCTTCCTTGAAACCATTAGTCATTTTCTCAAGCTCATAATAAGTAAATGATCTTGGAGAAACATCCATGCCTGTACCAACATTTCCACTATTAGAAAGCCTTTTATATGCCCAAACACGATTTCTATAAAATGCAATTCCAGAAATCACTGACATAATGAGTCCAAAAGCACCAAGTGAGATGCCCAGAATCAATATGTTCTTTCCAGACCTTTTTTCACGTCCCACGAGCTCAGTTTTATTTATGGTGGAAGTAGATATACCTACCTTGATGAATGCAATGTTTAAATCACTTAGTACTCTTCTTCCGAATCTCAATGGAAGCTTTTGCTTTCGGCAAATCCCATCTTTGTACGTAGCAGCTTCACAATTACAATCCTCCAAACATGCTGCTTCACAATCCTCTTTGATCAATACTGATAGAATAGCAAAAGAATTATCTTCCCATACAGTATTAGGTACTGGTTGCATGATATATTTCATATTTCCGTCTTTGCTCTGGCAACTTTCTGCAGTGAAATTCCTTCCACAACCTGAACTCCAATTACCCTGGTTAACACTTGTAAATCCTGGAAGACATAAGCAATCAGCATCTTGATCATTAATAGTGCAGAACCCATTGAGACCACACAGGCCCTTAGGATCACACTTATCATAGGAAGATGACCATATGACTGAGAAATTTCCATTCTTATCCAAATTATGCGAGTATAGCCTGAAGATCCCATCGGCATCAATTCTCATTAGATAGATTGTATCTTTTGTTGGATATCCACCTCCAGTCAGATTTCTTATGTTTGTGCCAGTGGAGTTGAGCAAGTAGAGATGGCCATCATCGATTCATCATCAAGACATAGTGAAACATTATCACCTTGTCCATTTGTACCTGAAGCCCAGTAAGAATATTCAGCTGTGTTAGGCGTTCTCACTGGGTACTGCACAAGGTGTCCATCTGTTTGCATTTCCAGACGAAATATTCCTGCCGATTGGTCAGATTCTGAAACACTCGAAACCAACTCATTTCCAGCTCTGAGGCGCTGACCCTGTAAAAGGGTATTGGTTGGGTTATCATAACTTTGCCATATAATCTCCTTATTAGAATTATAGATAACAAAGTTTCCTGAATCAAGCATTGATGCCGATGTTGCACTGTCAGAAGGACTGGCAATGTTCGTCTCTTTGCCTTGTGCCGATTGCAGGATGAGTCTACCATCGGTTGTGAAATTCAATGTAGCATCAGCGAGAACTGGAGGATTGTCCCGGTTGGCTGTCCAGACTACTGTTTTTTCAGAAATCCCAGCAAGAAAAACTCCAACAGCATAGCCATTGGCTTGTTGGTAGAAGCCATTGGCATATAGACCAGAGCGTGACAGCCATGAAGAATTGGTTGTAGGTGTTAAAAAAGAGCCAAGGTTTACATTGGACTCCCCTTGTTGAGCTTCGGTAGTGGAAATTGCTAAGAGAAGAAGGAAAAACAAGAGACTTGCCATTGCTGGACAATAGTTAATTAGTTCTCTCTGTTTATGACTAATACAGCTCCATGTTTAGTCAATAAAAATATCTTATACTTACATGAAGGTCTAGTATCTGGGTGCCTTGTAAAAAGTGCCGAGTTTTTGTTTTTGTTTTTGTTTTTGTTTTTTTTTTTAAGTGTTTAGAACAGTAAAAAAAAGAAAAAAAAAAAAGAACCATTCACTTAAGTAAAAACTAAAATTTTTTCTTTATTTTGCTAAACGAGTAAATATCTTTCTTAGTGTGATGAAAAGTCAATCTGCATAACACGTGTTGGAAAAAGAATCAATCACCTAAGTCTCTTTCTTAGTGGAATGAAAAGCCATTGCGTGTGTGTGTACATTCAAAGTCTATCATCTGGTCATCCAAGAAACACGGGATGTTTTAACTTCAGAGTCCCCAGGTCCTAACCACCATTCAGCACTGCAAAGTGCTAAACTCTAGCAACGCTGCTGTCCTCATGCATGGCTTACCCCTCCCAACATTTCAATTATTTCTACATTGTCCGAGTTGTTCATCGCATTTGAAGTTTGAAGAACTTTCACTTATTTGGGAAAAATACAAAAATCATCTTGTTTGGGCCAATATCATTATTCAGTACTACAAAGACTTTTCAAAAATATCTTATTTACTCTCTAGTCTCTAAAGCGCAAACAACACTCGACACAATTTCAAAGTTTTTTTTTTTTTTTTTTGCTCTTAGTCCTTTACTTTTTCCAACAACTTATTTTGACCATAAATGTGACATTGATTGCATTATAATAATTACAACAAAATTTAATTACATAATTGGTTATAGCATAAAGTTACAATATTACTCAATATCTTTTTATTGAAGTTGAATTTTGATAAATCTACTATTGGATTACATCTTCTTTTTATAAATTCCATGTTTGCAAAATTTCTAGAATATTAAAAATCAATAACTATGTCATCAATAAATTATTTAAATTGCAAGTTTTTGTAGTTTAAAATTATGCATAAAATATAAACTCATAGATCATAAAGTAAATAATATCTGATTAACATAAAATTTGACAAGTGTATTAAAAGAGTAAAGAATATGCAATTCAACGGTTAGATTTTCAAAATATGCAGTAATTTTTAGTTTATTGAGTAAGGTTGTAACCTAAAACTACAATCAATTTTGTAGCTAAACTTTATTCTAACAAATATATCCATAAAGGAGTGTTTGGGTAGCAATGATAAATAATAGCCTTCAGAAATGGAGAAGGATTAAACAAAAGGAGCAAGGACATTTTTAAATGATGTTAAGGGATGATTGTGTTTAAGGAGAAACTAGAACATTTTTGGAAAAACAAAATTGTAATACTTGGCATTAACTCAAATTTCAAGGATAATTTTTGTATTTTACCCCAAGATATATTATTTAGAAAGGCAGGAGGAATCTCCCTAAAAAGAGAGGAGATGATTATAATTTCCTTCACTAGTTCACTTTACAAAGGGAAAGGAAGAATCTTCTCATCATCTTTTCTAAGAGAATGATGAAAGAGGAAAAGGTATATAGTGTTTTCACTCCATACAATACCCAAGCCCTTTCAGACCACCACCGCAATCGACAAGATTGAGATTTTCTCATGAAAACAATTGTGGCAACCTAGAAGCATAAGCATCTAGGTCATGTCAATCATTTTGAGGCTTGTCTTCGTTGTTTTTTCCTTGTCTCCCAACAATGTTCACTCGAACAATGCGGTGATGATGAACCTTTTAAAGAAGCACATAACAAACTTTGATAGTCTTGAGTGGATCAAGTCGAACCAATGCAACTGAAAAAACCTTCAATGTTACAAAATGAACTAGGTCGTCAAGATCCAAATCAAGGACATGACACTCCAAGGCACAATCCCAAAAGACTTCAAAACCTAACCATCTTGTCCGATTTCGAAATGCAATGAGATTATGAAATCAATCATAGCCATAAGTCCAACTCACATCAGTGGCCTTGTCCTCTTGATGAACTAATGTAAGTGGAAAGCCAATGAAAGCATATCACATCTACTTCAAGAAAATAACCCTTGAATCCAGAATGAGAACTTTTGTAATCCACTATAAAAATAGAAGAAAACTACTCTAAAATGTTACTAATTTGAAAAAACTGAATTTCCTTGGAGACTACAATGCCCTTAAATAGATAAAAAGAGCCCTAGGGCTACCAACTACATTATCCTATTTAAAAGTCTGGACTTTAAAGTGCCCTAACGATAGAACTATGAGGTTGTTTGTTTGTTTGTTTGTTTGTTTGTTTTTTTTTTTTTTTTTTTTTTTTTTTTTTTTTTTGGTAATATAAATATATATATTAAAAAAAAAAAAAAGCACAGACCTTATCCATAGTGGTCTAAGGTTTTCACAAGTGGCACATTCCTTGAGAATTCTCTACATTTTACTTTCCATAACATCAAACATTTACATTTATTTGTGTGAATCAAATGTTATTTACTATTTGATCTAATATTTTACAAAATAAAATAAATAAAAAATCATTGATCATTAATCATTTTAACATTTTGCAAGTACGAAGAATATAAATAGACAATGTAATATCTAACCATTCATTCACATTTTTTAAACTCATTTTAGTGACATATAATTAACAAATTTAAAGTTCCAAATATAATCAATAATGTGTAATATAATCAAAAATAATTTCTGAAATATTTTTCAAAATGAACTAAAGGCTTACGTGCAGACTGCGTCGGACATCAGCTAGTAAGAAAAAAAGTGAAAAAAATAAATTAAAGTAATTATTATATCATGTTAAATGCAAAATATATGATGAGCTATAAAACAAGGTAGTTTTGATAAATTAAAACTACATTGTTTTGAGCTAAAGTGACACTTAATGAACACATCAGCACAAGCATGGATGGAATGGCTCTCAATCAAAAAAAAAAATCAAAGTTACTCCAATTTTAAGGGTATAATTTACAATTTATTCAAAACACAAAATGCCATGGACTAGACAAAGTAATGGACCTAATAAATGTAATAATATATAGATGAAAGAGTGATGCTACCAATCTTACAAATAAATCTTACAATCTTTTAAGTATTAGGAAGATTACAAATTTTACTATGTAAATGTTATAAACTAATGTGTCCACAATAACCAAATATATATATATATATATATACACACACGCGCGCACACAACATTTGTACTTGCAATTGTTGAGGTTCCAAATTTTGATCTGAGATAGAAATCTCATTCTAATATAAACAAAATGTATATGCGTGTAAAAATCTCTCCTAAAGACTTAAACATTAGCCTTCATCTTACTCTACAAAAACTTGTACTTGTAAAGTATATAGTTCAATTCCAAAATAATTTCACTAACATGTAATTAATTAGCATTTAAACCACTGCCCAAATAGACTTGCTTTTATTTGTTGCAATACCACCGCGTACCTTTGGTGTGGTGGTCACTACACAAGTATAAATGCTCGTGGGGTGTGGGGGGCAAAGGCCGAAGTTCAAGTCTTCAAGAGAGAGTTTCACACACATATACACTTAGATTATATTAGAGTAGAAATTCTATTTTGTAAAAAAAAAAAAAAAAAATTATTGCAATTAAGCCAAGAAAATAAATAAAACCACAACGTGCTCCATTTACACATCCATTCTTTTTCACCCAAAAAAACAAAACAAAACAAAAACAAAAAATTCTTCAATAGGATTGAGCAGGTCATGGAGTGGAGATCTTTCCTACTTTTACTTATAAAGTCCGTCGACCCTAAAGAAAGTTCACCGATTATCGAACCATGCCTTTCCTCTGGGTGTCTTGACCCAGGCTGGCAAGTCCACGTTAATTTCTTTGAATCAAATTGGTTCAATCTCAATAGGTCCTACTCTTATTATTTGAAGTTAAAATAAATAAAAAGTCAATAGACTTTTTTTTGGATACAAAGTCAATAGACTTTTGACTTTTGGGCCAATTCCATGGAGTGGAGTGGTGGACCCGTAATCTCCTCAATTCCCCCCCCCCCCCCCCCCCCCCCCCCCACTTTTTTTTTTTTTTTTTTGACTGAAACGACTCAATTCTATTCCTACCAAACTTTACACCCTTTTTTTTGTTTGTTGAGAAAAACCTAAACTATACACTTTGAATATATAGACTTTCTTCGATTTTTAAAAATCAATTTGATCTTCTTTGTATTTTGTACATTCCAGAAAACGTAGAACCCACCACGCATTGGCAGGTATAACCAATGGTGAAAGTTCATCAAACTTCAAGTAGTGCCTGGAATTTGCTTACGAACTACTTCGAATTATCTATCAAACAAGCTTTTAGTGCCAGGTGACTAATGCTGATGAACAATTCCGTGGCATTGAATAACGTAACTCATCTATATCTTGATTGGAAATGCATATAGACAGTTGTTGTCTATAGAGTTAAAAAAATTATTGTCGAATTAATTATTATTACATTCTTTTTTCACAATAAACCTTTGGAATATATTTATGAAGAAGTGAGGGAGTCAATATAGTACTGAAAGTTGTTTTGGTTTGGTAAAGGGAGAACGAAATATTTTAGTATCAGTTGATATCAGTGTACCATTTCAAAATTATCGCTAATTATATATATAATATAATAATTTATTTATTTATTTATATTTGTACTAGTTAAAATAAGTATACTTCATTAAGAGTAAAATTATGAGTTTAAATTGCGTAACATTGGTTTTACGCCAGCCAATAAAAACACGCCACGTCATTATTTCAGTAAAAGCCAAAGAGACCTTACCGCATGCAAGAACAGCTCTCCTAAATCCTAAATCACAAACGCTTATCAAACCAAACCAAACTTAAAAAATCTCCTCTGCTTCCTCTTGCGTCTTGCCCGAGCCTCCACCCCAGCACACACCGACGCATGCCGCCTCTCAAGTCGCCAGATTCGTTGCTAGAGCTTGTAAACATGTCGAAGCTGCCGTGAGCATGGTGTTGCGATCCCAAGGTCTGTTTTTCATGATTTGCCCTTTTTCCCAATAGTTACACGGGAGAGAAAAAAGTGAAAGCAAACAACACCAACCAAGAACGCAACCGGAGACGCCAAATGAATGACCATCTCAATGTCCTCAGGTTTCTTATGCCCGCCTCCAATATTCAAAGGGTAATTATATATCATTAAATTCTATAAAGTTCCAATCTTTAGTTTCACAATTTCGAAAGATTGAATCATTGAAGCTTTCTTCGTTTTGGTTAAAATTAAGGGTTACCAAGCTTCTATTATTGGAGGTGCAATAGACTTTGTGAAGGAACTAGAGCAGCTACTTCATTCCCTTGAAGCACAAAAGAGAATGAGAAAAAACAAAGAAGGCAGCGAAAGCTTCACCGTGGTCCCATCCAATGGCTTCTTTTTGTTTCCATAAAGTAGAATTGGTTTTGATGAAGGCAATTGTGGGGAAGAGGTGAAGGCAGAGAACAAATATGAGGTGGTGTGTTTTTATTGATTGGTGCAAAACCAGTGTTTTACGCCAACTCCGGATGCAAATTTAAACTCTAAAATTATAAGCTAATATTTTTTATTCTTTAGCTTTTTTTAGTTCAAATTATATCTGAATGTAATTTTTTTATGATAAAACTAGTAGTCTAAGGGTGCGTTTGGATACTGCTTACTTGTTGAAAACTAAAAATTGAAAACAATAAAAAAATAATTTTTGATTACTGTTCACAAATGAAAACACTATTCATTTGCCTTAATGCACTGTTCATGTCCTGTGTACAGTGCAAGAGGCGCTGGTCAAAAAAAAAAAAGGCAAAACACTAAAACGTGGACGTGTAGACACAATCCAAACGCTACCTAATATATCAATGTTTTTTGTTTAGAAACAACTAATATATCAATGTTAGTTGTTAATAATAGAAAACTCATATAATAATAATAATAATAATAATAATAAGCACATAGAAGTCTTTGACACTAGAATTCTAGATAGATATGGCAGGTATTAAAATTCGAAAGGTTCATGTCTTTTGGTCAGAGAAGGGCACAAAAACAAAACAAAGTCATTTAACAAAAGTTAAAAAAGAAACAGAAGACAAAAGAGTTTAGGGCTATGGGCAAAAAGTAGAAGAAAGAAGACAATGAAGAAGAGTAAGAAGATTGAATGGCCGATCATCAACACCGGGTTAAGGACGGCAAAATAGTGGTGGTGACAGTGGCTATCTGGTATCAATTTTCGCTCCTATTTTCATTTTATGTGTTTTTTTTTTCTTACCGACCAAAGCACCTGATTTTCACCGGTATGATTGGTACATAGCCGATATGGCCAGTATTTAAACCAGCACAAAATTCTATTGTATCTGTAATGATCTGAGTTTCAATGCAACAAATACCGGCCGGTATGGTATTGGTATTGAGAACACACTTTAGACTAAGTTTTAATGGCTTATGTTAATTTTAAACTAATTAATTAAGTCCAATAAACTTATGTATGGATTCACAATTATATAAGCAAATCCCTAATAAACAACATTGTTGGGTTATAGATTGACCCTGGTTAATTAATTCAATTACCTAAGTTGATTAATTAGTTCAAATTACATGCAAATCGTGGAGGCACCAACAAATCACCAAATAAACTAAGTGCAACGAAAAATAAATGAACACGGTGATTTGTTGACAAATGGGGAAAACCTCTCGCAAGAAAAAAACCCCACTAGGTGAATTTCAGGTCACCACTCCCAAAAATCCACTAATCAAGAACAAGCGATTACAAGTATAAGTAAACCCCTAATAAACAACATTGTTGGGTTATAGATTGACCCCGATTAATTAATTCAATTACCCAAGTTGATTAATTAATTCAATTACCCAAGTTGATTAATTAGTTCAAATTACATGCAAATCGTGGAGGTACCAACAAATCACCAAATAAACTAAGTGCAATGAAAAATAAATGAACACAGTGATTTGTTGACGAATGGGGAAAACCTCTCGCAAGAAAAAAACCCCACTAGGTGAATTTCAGGTCATCACTCCCAAGAATCCATTAATCAAGAACAAGCGATTACAAGTATAAAGAATCTTACCACTACCCTGGACTATTCCAAAATACCAATCTATAGTTGAACCTTTACTCCCATCCCCAATTGGATTTGATCTTGTAGAAGACTTCTTCGTATGCACGGATCCCAGTATGTGACTAACTCCCAGCAACTGAATGATTATTGTTGGTTGTAATGTTCTTCACTTTAAAGCACCTTGAAGATCATGAAGCACTTGGTTACAAAACCCTAAAGCGCTCAAAATGCAGTAGCTTATCACAGAGTGTATAAGTTCTCTAACTAAGTCTCTGTGTCTTTGATGACTTTTAAAATAAGCCTTTTATATGGTCTAATGTTGTAGAGATAGAAACCCTAATCATCCAATTCATCATGGGCCGAATTTCAAATTTGAGCATTCTGAAATCGTAAGTCTCGATAGATCAAGCTTGTGTCAAGCTTCTTCATTAATCCTCAATAGATGTTAGTGTCAAGTTTTAATGAAACAGCTTTTCTTCACTTGTTTCTTAGATCAATCTTCATGTCTTTAATAATACCACTTGTATAGTAAACTTCACACACTTGATGATACATTAAATCCAACTTAGATTTACCCAATTACAAGTAAAGTGTATTTTGTCAAATGATAAGCTAATACATAGAAAATATGACCCTAACAAACACAAACAACCATACACCTTAGGGTGTTTAGAGAAAGAAAAACCCAAAAACCAGGGAAAAAAAAAAACTCTCTAGAGCCTATATTACCAAACCAACTTCAATAGCAGAAATAGTTGCAATACACCTCATTTACAAACCCTCCAAGTTAGTAAATAATAATATATTTGAGCACCCCGTTATTACTCACAACTGATTGCACTAATCTTTTCTCCTTGGTCACAGAGAGATCATCATAACAACATGTAAAAAAAAAAAAAAAAAGGTTGCCTAAGACTTCAATTATGATGAGAAATGGTATTGACATTGAAATTTAGTGGTCAACAATTACATCTAGAGAAGGTTTATGTAATAAATAATAATCAAGGAATTAAAAATTACCACTATGATTTAATAATAATTTAACAACAACAAATAATATAGTTAATAATTATGGTGTGAGATTAAGGGTAATGTTTTTTTTTTTTTTTTTTTTAAATTGATTAAAGTTAAGAGTGTGAATATTCAATAAGTTTTAAATTACAATATAATGTCCTTTTAAGACCACACTATTTATCATAATTTTTACGATAATTTAATGATATATACAATTGTGATTGGTGAATTATAAAGTAATATTTGAAGGGACAAGTTATTAATGATGGATAATAAAATTGTGTGAGTGATAGGATTATATGAAAATCACCATTAACAAAACTGTCAGATATACCCACCTAAAAAAAGAATTCGTTGTACATACTTAAAAAAAAAAAAAAAAAAAAAAAAAAAAAAAAAAAAAAAACTTATTGAGTGTCCATTTGGGAACAGCTTATTTAGATGAAACAGAAAACTTTTTGTTGAAAGTGTAGAAAAAAAGTTTTAAGAAAAAAGTTGAATACTACAATGGGTCCCATGAATAATATCAAAAACTGTAGTAGGATTCATGAATAATAGCAAAAATAAGCTAAAATCAATAATAAGCTACAACTTTAAGCACTTCCCAAATGCACACTAAGTATTTAATTTTCTACCGGTGGGAAATTTCTCTCTTGCGAAAAAAAGGCACCAAGTGGGGGAAAAAAAAGTTGGGCCTACTCTTACTATTCTCTACTCTTAACCAAAAAAAAAAAAAAATCTCTCTAAACAAACTCCAAAATACTTGGAAAAACTGTTATCGTACTAAATTAATTGAATAATTTGTTACGCTATCTGAGTCTTTATCTATACTACTATTTAAGGAGCTTTCCCTGTTTGGACCAGATTTTTTTGGTTCAAAAATACCCCTACAGCCTACGTTTAAGTAAGGGCAGAACTTGAGGATAACATTGTAAAAATATATCTCTAACTCTCACTTAAAACACTTCTTACAAAATAGAATCACTCTCCCCCTAACTCACTTCTTCAAAACAACTTTTTTTTTTAAAAAAAAAAAAAATAGAAAAACAAGTTAAAAAAAATTATTATTTTTTGGATAAACGTGGGGATGTTTAACTGTACGTGGGGTTGTTTAACTTTTTTTTGTTTATTATTACTTTTTTGTATTTAAATGTTTGATTCTTATTTGTATTTGTTATCTATTTGAATTCAAATACTTCAATTATCTTTATATAAAAAAAAATACAAAATTACTTCCAAAAAATTTTAAAAGAATAATATTATCTCACGTACCAAAAACAAAAAACCATTATTCTCACCACCATTTGTATTTAAATGTCTAGTTCCCATCTGTATTTTTAATCTATTTGAATTCAAATACTTCAATTACCTTTATCAAAAAATAAAAAAAATAAAAAAAAATAATTAAGTAAATGTTACCACAATTCTTTTCTCAATCCATACAATTATCACAACAATTATCTTTTGAACAATAAAAAAAACACTCCACTAAAAATTCATCCACTCTTTCACCAACGTACAAGTTTAAACTCCCCTCTTATAAAAATAAAAAATAAAAAAATAACACCCCATTATCATCAAATGGTTAGGAGTCTAACAGTTACAATTTTATTTGACTCTCCATCCTTATCCTCACATCCCACCTTTTATGCAATTTCAAATTCAAAAATTTTAAAAAAAATTAAAAAAAAAAAATCTTTGCTATGTTAAGAGCCCGAGAGGTCTGGTATCAAACCAAATATATATATATATATATATTGATGATGTCGTAAATATCACCAGTGAGTAGCACGATCCTAACGCTCAAATGAATCACCTACACAAGAGAAGAAGACAAAAAGACCCTGTAGAAGGCACCGGTGTGGTGCCGGCCAAATACCCTCCGAAGGTCAAGTTAGAAATATTCTCACAACTCTAGAGTGCTAAAGAGGGGTCAATTATGCGTACCTTGATGCGATAGGGAATTGGGGCTTTTATAGTAGTGAGGATTTGCCTCCCTTCCTTGTAACCCAAGTTCTTTCCTTATAGAACTCTACTTGAGGAATCCAAAACGTGGTGGACAAGTTATTCCTCTGTGGAAAACTCTTTGTTTTAAGGTGTTCCTTCAAGAATCTTCCAATACTTTGCCCTACTCTTATTGGGTCCTTTTTTCATGAAGTGTTCTATACAAAGGATGGGCTTGACTTTTCTTTGGCCCATGGATATAGATCCGTCAGGCCCACTCGTCCAGGCCCGTCGGGCCTTGTTTTCTGTTTTTATCCTCTTCAGGTGCCCCCTTCACCCCATTTGGTCTGTCACTATCTACGGAAGGGGACCAATTGGGGTGACGGTCAAATACATGCTGACAGTTCTATGTTCATAGGTTAACGGTTGAGATACAGACATGAACGGTGACAAATTTTAGCTTAGATGACGATTGTAAGTGCTAAGTGGACTGTGTCGAGGATCATTGGATGACGGTTCGGGAAGAATGAGGTCGTCAAGGGTACAGAGTTCTGACAAGCTGTCCAGTGGCATTTATGGCGTAGGACACGTGTCGTTTGTCGATTTGCTTGTATCTCAGATCGAAGCGTCGCTTTGTCTTCCGTGCACTCCTTCTATAAAAACCAACACCCTTCCTCTCATTTCTTTGCTTTTCGCAGAAAATACATTGTCAGAGCGAGCCTGTCACCTTTGTCAGAGATCCGTCCGTTCAACTCCTTCATTGCAAAATCTCATCCACTCACTCTTTTCCTCGGTAAGTGATTCCATCCGTTCAATTTGTTTCTTTTTCAGTTTTCATTCTGCCCTTGGTAAAAATTTAAGTTTTTTGCACCCGTCACCCTTTTTTCAAACCCGTTAGTCTTAGGTTCTGTCACTACGTGTAGGCAATGTCTAGTGCGTCAAGTAACCAATCGTTCGTCCGCGACAAGGCGGGTTACGAGGAATTGTATCCATCGAGTTATAGAGATCCAGACGAACTAAGCGAGAGGAGTCCGTCTGCCGCTTCCCCGTCCTCAAAAAATGAGGATATGGAGATGGCTAAACCAGAGGATGGTTTAGATGACAGTGAAGAACAAAGGATTAAGTCTGTTGTAGGTACTGACGGACTTAGGGGACTTAGGGAGTTCGTCATGCTACCAGAGTGGACGGTCAATTACTTTACATCCACGATCAAGGAGGCACATTTTAAAACCCTTAGAGCTATCTACCAAATACCTGACTACATCCCCATCCGTCTACCCTATAAGTCAGAAAAAAGCTACTATGACGAGGTGGATGATGTAGGGGTGTACAAACAGGTGCTCAAGACTGGCCTTAGGTTCCCCTTGAACTCTCTAAAGCGAGAACTTCTCAAGTACCTGGGTTTGTCCGTCAGTCAGATATCCCCAAATGCCTAGAAGGTTTTTATAGCGATGGAGGTTCTGTACGGAGCTATGTCAAACGGTGCCAGATCGTTGACAGTACGGGAATTCCTCCATTGCTACCGTCCAGATGAAATTGATAAATCAAAGGGAATGTACATTTTTGTCCATAAGAAGTTCGTCATTTATGAAACCCCGGACTCCAACCGCGACTGGAAGAACCATTACTTCTTCCTGGAGGGCGATGGTTGGATGTGTCACCCAGGGGAGACGGACTATATGCCAGTTGACAAAACTTAGGGAATATTGGATTCGTTCGATATATATACCCGTCACGTAGTGTATGTAGACTCTTTTATTTCCTTTAATACTTTATCACCGTCTTGATTACTCCGTCTCTTTGTTTTTTATACTACGACGGCACCCCCAAGTTAATATCGAGGAGTACAACTTTCTTGAAAGAATTTTTGCAAAGTCTAAACTAGAGGAACAAACCTGGGCTAAGCCTGTCAACCTCAATACCGTCCACTGGTATTGTGACGGACCTGAACCCACTCCGTGGCTATTAAGTATGAGGAACGCACCCGTCAGCGTAAGTCCGTCAACCTCTACGTTTAATTCGATTGTTTTTCTGCAAACTTACCCGTCTACTTTTCAGAGATGGAAGACGCAAAAAGAAGGGCAGCCATTAGACTTCAGCTGCGAAGAGAAAAGAGACCGACAAGGGTGCTATGGGAACGGGTTCAAGCAAGCCATCTGCCAAAAAGAGACCGTTGCCCAAAGGAGACCTTGCACCTAAGAAGCAGAGGGTTTCCTCGAAGCCCGTCCTAGGTCTAATGGCTAAGGGTACCAAGACGGTGACCCCAACCAAACATGGGGGCGGCAAGGGCCTTATGATACCTCCACCGGGCAGTCAAAAGAAACTGTCTGTCTTACTCCGTGAAGATCCCAAGTATGCCTTGGAGAAGCTTTCGTTGATTATTGGTAATGAGGATTATGAAGACCTGGGAAACCACTCGACGAAGGCCATGGGGGAGACGAGCCTCTTTAGTATTGCCCAGGTAAGTGTCCGTCATAATCTTTTTCCGTGAACATATTCTTTGTTTGAATCTAACTTTCTTTCATCGTCAGGCCATGCTCATGACGAAGGGATTGATGGAACGATCTCTCCATCACGAGACGGCACTTGGACGGGTCCGTGAAAAGCTCAAGCTGGCGGAGGAAGAACTGTTCCAACTGAGGAACTGGAAGGTGGTGACGAAGCAAAAACTTAAGCTTGCCGAACAGGCCAGAGATGAATTTCAAAAGCTGACGGAGGAGCTGAAGAAGACTTTGGAGGACAAGGAAAATGATGTCCGTCATGCCAAAGAAACTGCCGTTCAGGAATATCATGACTCCGATGTCCTTTTATCAGAGCTCGAAGTCTCATATAACGACGGTTTGATGATGCTCTCTGTCAAGCCAAGGCCTTGTATCCGAAGCTTGATTTTTCATCCGTCAATATCAGCGTTCCAGAGCCAACGTCCGTTCAGCCTGAGCAGTCAGACGACACGAACGAGCTCTTTGGAGAGGAGGTGCCTGTTTCCATCGCCCTTGAGGTCCTGACGGTTAGAGGAGAAGAAGCCCGTCAAGCTAAAGACTCCGTCGCTCCTGATGCTTAAAAATTTTTATCCATTTTTATTTTGTACAAGTATTTTGAGAACAATTATGTTTTACCCGTCATGTACTGGGTTATCTTTTATCCGTTGCGTTTATAGACACTTTATCTTATTTGTTTAAACCTTTTATTAATGCATCCTCATCGTTCTGTTGATATTGCTTGGGATGAGTCCGTATGTTTTATTTAAAAATGCTCGCAGGGTATTTATTGTAGAATCTGTCCTGTTAGGATATGTTGAATAGCGTAGCCTTGAGGGTTCGTCCACTTTTCTAGGCTAAATAGTTAGTCTCCGTGGTGTCCATCCACTTTGTGGACTTCTATAAGTTTTTTATCATGTGGGGTTTGTCCACGTTATGGGCTGGAATCTTGACCCTTCGTGGTGTCCGTCCACGATGTGGACTTTGTGCAAATTTGACCCTTGTGGGGTCTGTCCACTTTGTGGACTAGAGTCTTGACCCTTCATTGGGTCCGTCCACATTGTGGACTTGTGTAAGTTTGACCCTTGTGGGATCCGTCCACTTTGTGGACTGGAGTCTTGACCCTTTATTGGGTCTGTCCACGTTGTGGACTTGTGTAAGTTTGACCCTTGTAGGGTCCGTCCACTTTGTGGACTGGAGTCTTGACCCTTCATTGGGTCTGTCCACGTTGTGGACTTGTGAAGTTTGACCCTTGTGGGGTCCGTCCACTTTGTGGACTGGAGTCTTGACCCTTCGTGGGGTCCGTCCACTTTGTGGACTTGTGTAAGTTTTTGACCCTTGTTGGGTCCGTCCACTGATAATAGTAATCTTATGGTAGTAATAACACATAGCATAGTCTGAATGTTCCTCCATAAAATTTAAAGCTGTAGAAAAAGTACCTGCCCCCTTGGGCTTAAAAGGGTACTGAAAATTATTGTAGCAAAACTTGTCCAAACGAAGGAAAAATAATCAAAATTTTAAAGAAAGACTGGTAAAAATAAATAAACTGGGGAATAGGGGGAAGTCGTCGATCATCATTTCTACTGGTAGTATTTCCGAAGGTATGCCGTGTTCCATGGGTGCTGAAGTTTCCGTCCGTCCATTGTTTCGAGGTGGTAGGTGCCCTTCCTCTACCACGACGTGATCCTATAAGGCCCTTCCCAATTTGGTCCAAGCTTTCCTTGTGAAGGGTCTTTAGCAGTGCCCATTACCTTCCGTAGCACCAGGTCTCCAATTTGAAAGTCTCTATGCCTGACCTTGGTGTTGTAGTGCTTTGACATGAGACTCTGGTATCACACCAACCTTTGTTCTGCCGTTGCTCGGGCCTCGTCCACTAAGTCTAGCTTGAGGCATATGGCTTCTTCGTTTTTATCTTCTGTGTAGTTCTGTACACGATAGCTTGTAAGTCCTACGTCTGTTGGGATGACTGCATCAGCTCCTTATGTGAGTCGAAATGGGGTATCTCCAGTCGGTGTCCTTACTGTCGTCTGATATGCCCATAGTACGCTTGGCAGTTCGTCAGGCCAGATACCCTTTGCCCCCTCGAGCCAGGTCTTGATGATTTTTAGCAGGGTCCGGTTCGTGACTTCGACTTGTCCGTTGGCCTGCAGGTGTGCTGGAGATGAGTAGTGATTCTTAATACCTAGATCTGAGCAGAAGTCCCTAAATGCGCTGTTGTCGAATTGCTTTCCATTGTCCAAGATGAGCACCCTCGATATCCCATATCTGCAGATGATGTTCCTCCATACAAAGGTACGGATGCTCTTCTCCGTGATAGTGGCTAGGGGTTCTGCTTCCACCCACTTGGTGAAGTAGTCGATACCGACTACTAGAAACTTTAGCTGTCTTAGGGCTGTTGGGAAGGGGCCCATGATGTCTAGTCCCCATTGGGTGAACGGCCAAGGAGCCGTCATAGGTGTTAGCTCCTCTGATGGTTGCCTGATCAGATTACTGAATCTATGACATTTATCGCAGGCCTTGACGTAAGCTTGGGCGTCCTTGAGCATAGTGGGCCAATAGTACCCAGCTCAGATCAACTTGTGTACTAACGACCGTGCCCCTGAGTGATTTCCGCAGATCCCCTCGTGAACTTCTCTCATTACGTAGTCTGCTTCGTCATGATTCAAGCACCTCAGGTACAGTCGAAAGAAACCTCTCTTGTATAAGACATCCCTGATCAGCACAAATCGTGAGGCTTGGACTTTTAGCTTCCTTGCGGCGTCTTTCCCGTCTGGCAGAATGCCTGACCTTAGATATACTATTAACGACGTGGTCCAATTCTCTTCGACAGTTATTTCCTGCATTTGTGCTCTGTCATCAATAAGTGAGGAGGTTTGGACAAAAGATAATACATGTTTGGATGCATTCGTAAACCCTGCGGAAGTTGCTTTTGCAAGACAGTCGGCGCATTCGTTTTCCTCCCTTGGGATTTGAACGAATTTGACTTCAAGGCTGCTGGTTCGGCTCTTCACTTCCTCCAGGTACTTCTTCATTCTCTCATTTCTGCACTCGTAGTCGCCGTTGATCTGGCTCGTTATTACCTGGGAATCACAATGTATGATCATATTTTCAGCACCTGCTGCCTTCGCGAGATCCAACCCAGCCACCAAGGCTTCATATTCGGCCTCGTTGTTAGTTGTAGGGAAATCTAGCCGGATCATGCATTCGATTTTATCCCCCTCTAGTGTTTGTATAACCACACCGGCACCTCCTATGAGCTGATTTGATGATCCATCCGTGTGGATGCTCCATAATCCGAGTCCTTCTGCCCCCCTGTCTTCTGACTGAATATATTCGGCTATGAAGTCTACCACTATTTTCCCTTTTACTGCGGTTCACGAACGGTACTACACGTCAAATTCGCTTAGCTCAATTGCCCATAAGGCCATCCTTCCGGCCGCCTCTGGGCTGCTCATGGCTCTTTTCAAAGGCTGGTCTGTTAGAACTATGATGGTGTGGGCCTGGAAATATGGTTTGAGCTTTCGCGCAGCCGTCACAAATGCAAAGGCCAACTTCTCAATCCTAGGGTATCTTTCTTCCGCTCCTCGGAATGCCTTGCTTATAAAATAGACGAGCCGTTGTGAGCCTCCCTTTTCTCTTACTAAGGCCACACTAACTGCTACTTGCGAGTCCGCTATGTAGAGGTATAGTTCTTCTCCTAGCATGGACGGGCTGAGTAGTGGTGGGGACGAAAGGTATTTCTTCAAGTCCTCGAATGCCTTCTGGCAGTCGTTCGTCCACTCAAAAGATTTTCTCAGAATGCGGAAGAAAGGCAGACATTTATTCGTCACTTTGCAGACGAACCTGTTTAGGGCCGCGACTTTGCTGTTCAAGCTTTGCACTGCTTTTACTGTCCTCGGGGCTCTAGCTCTAATATGGCCCGCACTTTCTCCGGGTTAACCTCTATACCTCTTTGGGACACCATGAAGCCCAAGAATTTCCCGGCTATTACCCCGAACACGCACTTGCTTGGATTCAACTTCATGTTATATGATCAAAGGGTGTCGAATGTCTCTTGGAGGTCGTTCAAGTGGTCGTTCTCGCGTAGACTTTTCACTAGCATGTCATCAACGTAGACTTGTACATTCCTTCCGATTTGGTGCGCGAAAATTTTGTTCATTAATCTCTGGTACGACGCCCCTGCATTCTTGAGTCCGAACGACATCACCTTGTAGCAAAAAAGTCCCTGACTGGTGACGAAAAAAGTTTTCTCTTGATCCTCTTCATGCATTTTGATCTGATTACAACCTGAGAAGGTGTCCGTGAAGCTCAGGAGCTCATGTCTGGCCGTTGAGTCTACCAAGGTATCTATTCGAGGGAGGGGATAGCTGTCTTTTGGGCACGCCTTATTGAGATCCGTGAAATCGATGCACATCCTCCACTTTCCATTAGACTTCTTGACCCTGACCACATTTGCCAACCAGTCGGGGTAGTATACTTCTCGGATGAAACCAGCTTCTAGCAGCTTCCTAACTTCTTCAGCTATTGCCTTGTCTCGTTCTTGCGCGAACATCCGCTTTTTCTGTCGGATTGGCGAGGATGCCGGGTTAACATTCAGTCTGTGAACTATAACCGAGGGATCGATCCCGGGCATGTCTTCGTGGCTCCATGCGAATACATCCTGATTCATCCTTAGGAAAGCTGCTAGGTCTTGATGTACTAGCGGGCTGGCCAACGTGCCCATTCTAGTTGTCCGTTTAGGTCTTGATTCATCGAGGCTTATTTCTTCCAACTCCTCAACCGGTTCTGCCATGGTCTGCTGTTCTCCTATACACATGGTCTGTTGGTGATCCTCCATTTCCAGCATGGCGATGTAGCACTCGCGAGCGGCCACCTGGTCTCCTCGCAACTCTCCTATCTCGTATTCTATAGGGAATTTGATCATTAGGTGGTATGTCGATGTTGCTGCTTTCCACGAGTCTAGCGTGGGTCACCCGAGGATACCGTTATAAGCAGACGAACAGTCGACCACAAGGAAAGTTACATCCTTAGTGATTTACTGCAGATAGTCACCGACCATAACTGAGAGTGTGATAGCTCCTAACGGGAGTACCCTTATTCCTCCAAAGCCAACCAGCAGAGCATTTGTTGGTATCAATCGTGCTCTGTCAATTCCCATCTGCTGGAACGCTGGGTAGTATAGGATGTCTGCTGAGCTACCGTTGTCGACCAGCATCCGATGCACATTGTAGTCTCCTACCCGTACGCTGACGACGAGTGCATCATCGTGTGGGTGATGGAGACGTCTTGCGTCTTCCTCCGAGAATCCAATGATCGGGCTTTCCTTCCGTGCTATCTTGGGTACAGAGCCCGTTAGCTAGACATTCTGGACCATCTTGAGGTAGGTCTTTCGAGCCTTTTTGGACGATCCTGTAGTTGCGGTTCCCCCTATTATCATCCTTATGTCTCCAACGGGGGGTCTCGGATGGTCGTTTTCCCGTCAAGGGGCTTGTTCCCGTGGATGTGTGTCCGTTCTCTCCTTACTAACAAATTTCTGCAGCTTCCCTTCTCTGATGAGGGCCTCGATTTACTATTTTAAATCATAACAATCTGCAGTATCATGACCGTGGTCACAGTGGAAACGGCAATACTTGTTTCTTGATCGCTTGGTTAGATCACTCTTCAACTTTCCTGGAAACGTTAGTGCCCCCTCGTCCTTGATCTGCATTAGGACTTGGTCTAACGGGGCGTTCAGGGGAGTGAAGCTTGTAAACCTTCCCCTTGGGGGCTTGGAACGCCTTTCATCGCGTCTGTCTCCCGTCCTTTGTTTCTTCCTCCCCTAGTCTTGGCGTGCATCTTCCAGTCTCTCCCTTTTCCTGGGTTTATCTTCCCTGGCTAGTAGCGCATCCTCCGTATTCATGTATTTTGTGGCCCTATAAAGTACCTCAGACATGGTCTTCGAGTCATTCTTATATAGAGAGAACAAGAATTTTCCCTTTCGTAGGCCATTGGTGAAGGCCGCCACCAAAATCTTGTCGTCGGCCTCATCAATCGAAAGTGCTTCTTTGCTGAAGCGAGTTATGTAGGATCTCAGCGTCTCATGCTCCCGCTGCTTGATGCTCATTAAGCATGCTATAGATTTCTTGTACCTATGCCCCCCAATGAAGTGCGAGGTGAACTGGGCACTTAGTTCCTTAAAGATGTTGATTGAATTTGGCGTTAATCTGCTGAACCAGATTCTTGTTGCGCCCTTCAGCGTTGTAAGGAAGGCCCTACACATGATCTCGTCTGGTACTCCCTGGAGGTGCATCAGGGTTTTGAAGGTTTCCAGATGATCGAGTGGGTCCTTGACCCCATCGTAGCTCTCAATCTGCAGCATTCTGAATTTCTGTGGCAGGGGACAAGAATTGACGGGTATAGTGAACGACGAGTCGATTCTATTTACCAAATTGTCAAGGTCGCTGGAGACACGTCCCTTGAGGGCGTTCATCATAACCTCCATCTGTTCCTTCATCGCCTGCATCTCCGTGAAAATAGGTGGTGGGGCTGTATCCATGAGAGAGGGCATGCTTAAGTTCCGCCGTTCGGGTTTGCTGGACTCGTTACTGCCCTTTGGCCTTTCAGGTCCCCCTCGTTCAAAGCTGTCCCCCTGGTTTTCCTCCTGGACGTTGTGTCCTGTGTCCCTTTGACGTAATTGCTCCTCCAAATCGTGATTCTGTTTCGTGAGGCACTTTACCGCAGTCACGAGGGTCTGGACCTGTCTTTCTAATGCGGTGGATCTCGGCGACTCATCTCCTTGAACATTGTTAGTGGTGGCCATCGAGCATGTGAGTACCATGCAACTCTTGTGTCCGGGAAGCGACAAGTCTGGCTAAACAATCACTGTTCCCCACAAACGGCGCCAACTGATGATGCCGTAAATATCACCAGTGAGTAGCACGATCCTAACACTCAAATGAATCACCTACACAAGAGAAGAAGACAAAAAGACCTTGCAGAAGGCACCGGTATGGTGCCGGCCAAATACCCTCCGAAGGTCAAGTTAGAAATATTCTCACAACTCTAGAGTGCTAGAGAGGGGTCAATTATGCATACCTTGATGCGATAGGGCATTGGGGCTTTTATAGTAGTAAGGATTTGCCTCCCTTCCTTGTAACCCAAGTTCTTTCCTTATAAGACTCTACTTGAGGAATCCAAAACGTGGTGGACAAGTTATTCCTCCGTGGAGAACTCTTTGTTTTAAGGTGTTCCTTCAAGAATCTTCCAATACTTTGCCCTACTCTTATTGGGTCCTTTTTTCATGAAGTGTTCTATACAAAGGATGGGATTGACTTTTCTTTGGCCCATGGATATAGATCCGTCAAGCCCACTCATCTAGGCCCGTCGGGCCTTGTTTTCTGTTTTTATCCTCTTCATATATATATATATATATATATATGGCAGAGAGGACATGAAAAGAACTCCATCGCTTAAAATAAAATTTAAAAGGTATGTACTCTAATCTTTCCTTATGTATTCTGTTATTGACATTTTAGTTTTTATGTGTTGTGGTTTTCGTAGGTTGTGATTTTTTTTTTTTATTTGGTGGTGTGATTTATTTATTCTGTTCTTGACATTTTAGTTTTTATGTGTTGTGGTTTTCATAGGTTGTGATTTATTTATTTGTTTCAATTCGGTGGTGTGTAGGTGGGAATTTATCGGCAAAGATTTGATACAAGTGTTGGTGTATCTCATTTATATGCTAGGCATCCCTCTCTTTTTAAATTTTTAGTTTTTTGTTTACTGCCTTATTGGATTCTATTTGCTAAAATATTCCAAGATAGTCTTTCTTCGGCATGCCTAGAAATTTATTGCAGCCAAATCTTTTTTTTTTCTTTTTTTTTTTTTAGATTTTACAATTTCTTATATAATTCTATCAGCAAATTATGGCATGTTGATTTTGAGTATTGGTTTTTGATGATGCTAGAAAATCAACAGTGAGCTACACGGCAAACACGCGATCACAACGACACCTGCACAACACAAAAAAGAGAGGACCTAAGCTTCGGTTGGTTGTCTAATAATGTTGCTGAACCTCTGACATTTGTCGCAGGCCTTAACATAAGCTTCGACATCCGCCTGCATGGTAGGCCAATAGTATCCCGCCCGCACAAGCTTGTGTACCAGCGATCTTGACCCTGAGTGGTTTCCGCAAATCCCTTCATGTACCTCTCTCATGACATAATCCGCCTTTTCATTACCTAAGCACCTTAGGTATGGGTGTGAAAAGCCTCTTTTATACAGAACATCTTTTATCAAGACGAACCTTGCTGCCCGGACCTTTAGCTTTCTTGCGGCTTCCTTCTCATTCGGCAAGACATCGTCCTTCAACTATGAAGCTATTGTTGTGGTCCAGTTGCTTTCAAAACCTATCTCCTACACGTCGCTTGAGTCTACTAGTGGAGAAAGTTGAACAAAAGAGAGAACATTACCATGGGTGATCATGTGTTCTGCTGAAGCGGCCTTGGCAAGGCGGTCGGCTTGCTCATTCTCTCCTTTAGGGATCTGGATGATTTTGGCCTGTAGGTCGTCTACCCTCCTTTTCACTTGATCCAGGTATCGTTTCATCCTTTCGCCCTTACACTCGTAATCCCCATTTACTTGGTTAGTAATGACCTGGAAGTCGCAGTAAATAACTACACTTGTGGCTCCTGCGGCTCTGGCGAGGTCAAGGCCTGCTACTAACACTTCGTATTCTGCTTCATTATTGGTGGTGGGAAAGTTGAGACGGATCATGCATTCAACTACATCTCCTTTAGGTGACAGTAATACTACACCGGCCCCCCTGGCCTGTCTATTAGATGATCCATCCATATGTACGCTCCACTGAGGGGATTCTTCTGCCCCCTTATCTTCGTCATGAGTAAATTTTGCTATGAAGTCCGCGACGACCTGCCCTTTGATAGCAGTTCGAGGATGATATTGGATGTCGAACTCACTCAATTCTATGGCCCAAAATGCTAATCTTCTAGCGGCATCAGGGTTGCTCATAGCTCGCCACAAGGGCATGTCGGTCAGGACGACTACCGTATGGGCTTGGAAGTATGGTTTGAGTTTGCAAGCTGCCGTTACTAGCGCAAAGGCTAGTTTCTCCATGGGCAGGTACCTCTCTTCTGCTCCGCGAAGCGCCCGGCTGGCATAGTACACTGGTTTCTGGACTTTTTCTTCTTCCCTGATCAAGGCTGCGCTAATGGCGGCGGGTGAAACGGCTAGGTAGAGAAAAAGTTCTTCACCCAGTTGCAATGGACTTAGCAACGATGGGGCAGAGAGGTAGGCTTTCAATTTTTCAAATGCCTGCTGGCACTCGTCTGTCCATTTGAAGGACTTCTTCAATGTGCGGAAGAAGGGCAAACATTTGTCCGTTGCCCTCGACATGAACCTATTCAACGCTGCCACTTTTCCATTGAGGATTTGTACTTCCTTTACATTTCTTGGGGGCTTCATCTCCATTATGGCCCGAATCTTATCTGGGTTCGCTTCTATCCCCCTTTACAACACCATGAACCCTAGAAATTTTCCCGCTGTCACTCCGAAGGCGCATTTTCCTGGGTTGAGCATCATAATACAAGAGCGAAGGGTGTCAAATGTTTCTCTGAGGTCTTCCAAGTGATCTTCCTCCCGTTGGCTTTTCACTAGCATATCGTCCACGTAGACCTGTATATTCCTCCCAATTTGTGGTGCGAACATTCTGTTCATGAGCCTTTGGTATGTCGCGCCTACATTCTTCAATCCGAAGGGCATTACTCTATAGCAGAAGAGGCCTTGACTGGTTACAAATGAAGTTTTCTCCTGATCATCTTCGTGCATCTGAATTTGGTTGTAACCCGAGAAGGCGTCCATAAAACTTAGCAACTAATGCCTGGGTGTAGAGTCTACTAGTACGTCGACTCATGGGAGAGGGTAGTTGTCCTTGGGGCATGCTTTGTTAAGGTCGGTAAAGGCCACGCACATCCTCCACTTCCTGCTAGCTTTTTTGACCATTACCACGTTCGTCGGCCAGTCAGGGTAGTATACCTCCCTTATGAAGCTCGCTTCCTGAAGTTTGCGGACCTCTTCTGCAATGGCTTGGTCTCGTTCCGGGGCGAACACTCGTTTTTTCTGTCGGATGGGGGGAAAGGAAGGCGACACATTCAGCCTATGTACGATGACTGATGGATCTATTCTGGGCATGTCCTCGTGGGTCCAAGCAAATATGTCTCGATTGGTTCTCAGAAAGGCCGTGAGCTCTTGGCGGATGGCGGGACTGGCGAGAGTCCCAATCTTGGTTGTCCGTTCGTGGTTCGAGTCACCAAGAAACACCTCTTCATGTTTCTCCACAGGTTCCGTCGCTGTTCGATGTTCTTCTATGTTCATTACCTATAGGTGGTCATCCATGTCCATCATGGCCACATAACATTCACGTGCGGCCACTTGATTTCCTCGCAACTCTCCCACACTGTAGTTGGTAGGAAACTTAATCATCAGGTGGTAGGTTGAAGTTACGGCCTTCCACGAATTAAGGGTAGGTCGCCCGAGGATAGCATTGTAGGCAGATGAACAGTCAACCACTAGGAATGTCACGTCCTTGGCGATCTGTTGCGGGTAGTCGCCTACCACTACAGACAATGTGACTGCACCTAAGGGGAGCACCCTTGTTCCTCCAAAGTCGACGAGAGGAGCATTCGTCGGGATCAACCGTTCCTTGCCGATTCCCATCTGCTAGAATACCAAATAATACAGGATATCTGTTGAGCTTCCATTATCTACCAACACCCTGTGCATGTTGTAGTCTTCTATCCGTATGTTGACAACCAGCGCATCGTCGTATGAGTGGTGAAGGCGTCTTGCATCCTCCTCCGAGAATCCGATTATGGGGCTTTCCCTTCGTGCTATCTTCGGCACTGAGCCCGTTTACTGAACATTCTGAACCATCCTAAGGTAAGTCTTCCGAGCTTTTTTGGATGATCCAGTGACTGCCGTTCCTCCCACGATCATTCTTATGTCCCCTATAGGGGGTCTCGGTCACTCATCCCGTCGGGGGTTCTGCTCCTAAGGGGGTTGATCCGTTCTCTCCTTTCTGACGAACCTCTGCAACTTTCCTTGTTTAATAAGGGCTTTAATCTACTGTTTCAAATCATAAAAATCGGTCGTGTCATGACCGTGGTCCCAGAAGCGCCAATACTTATCCTTCGAGCGTCTGTTGGGATCTCCTTTCAGCTTCCCGGGGTAAGTCAGGGCTTCCTCGTCTTTGATCTACATTAGGACTTGATCTACCAGGGCCATTAGTGGGGTGAAGCTTGTAAACCTTCCCCCCGGGGGCTTGGGGCGACATTCGTCCCATCGGTCTCCCGTCCGAGCCTTCTTGCGCCCTTGGTCTTATCAGGTATCATCCTACCTTTCCCTTTTTCTAAGTTTCTCTTCCCGGGCTGACAGCGCGTCTTCAGCGTTCATGTACTTGATGGCCCTATAAAGTACTTCTGACATGGTCTTCGGATCATTTTTGTATAAGGAAAACAAAAACTTACCCTTTCATAGCCCATTTGTGAAGGCTGCCACAAGTATCTTATCATCGGTTTCGTCGATCGAGAGCGCTTCCTTATTGAAGCGAGATATGTAGGATCGTAACGTCTCGTCCTCTCGCTGTTTAACGCTCATCAAGCAAGCTGTGGACTTCTTGTATCTATGTCCACCAATGAAGTGCGCGGTAAACTGAGCGCTTAACTCATTGAAAGTGCTGACTAAGTTGGGCGTTAGTCGGCTGAACCAGATTCTAGCTGCTCCCTTCAGCGTCATAGGGAAGGCCTTACACATTATTTCATCCGCTACACCTTGAAGGTGCATCAATGTCTTGAAGGTCTCCAGGTGGTCTAGAGGGTCCTTGACCCCGTCGTAGCTATCTATATGTGGCATGCGAAACTTGTGTGGCAAAGGGAAAGAGTTGACGGCGGTAGTGAACAGGGAATCAGTGCGATTGAAGAGATCGTCAAGATCGCTGGATACCCGACCTTTGAGAGCGTTCATCATCACCTCCATTTGCTTCTTCATCGCCTGTTTCTCCGCAAAAACAGGGGGTGGAGTCGTGTCCACGAGGGATGGGATGCTTACATTTTGTCGCTCCAGTCGGCTTGGGGCGTTACTTCCTTCTGGTCCTTCGCGGTCTCGCCGCTCAGCACTAGAATCTTCCAGGTCTTCTACAATATTATTGCCTACCTTCCGATGTAGCTGCTCTTCCAAAACCTGATTCTGCCTGGTGAGGCATTCGACGGCCGTAGTCAGGACCTGCACTTGCTTCTCTAAAGCAGTCGGTTGCGGCTCATCTTCCTGAACATTGTTGATGGTTGCCATTGATCGAGTAAGTACCATGCAACTCTTTTGTCGAGGGAACGTTAGCTGTGGCTTATGACACTACTCGCGACTGTTTTCCCCACAGACAACGCCAACTGATGATGCTAGAAAATCAACAGTGAGCTACACAGCAAACACACGATCACAACGACACCTGCACAACACAAAAAAGAGAGGACCTAACAGAGAGCACCGGTGTGATGCCGGCTGAATACCCTCCGAAGGTCAAGTTAGAACTTCTCACAACTCTAGAGTGCTAGAGAGGGGTAAATTATGCGTATCTTGGTTGGTAAGGGTATTGGGGCTTTTATACTAGTAGGGTATGAACATCCCCTATTTGGATTAGAAGTCTTTTCCTTTTAGGAATCTCCTTGAAGCGTACTTTACGGGATCCTTTCCTTATGGGAATCCCTTTGGATTCTGCGAAGCATGGAGAGTAAGTTATTTCCTTATATACACAATACGTAGGTGGCAAGCAAACACTGATCAGTACCGTCAGCTTGTAATAACCCTCCAGCTTTCACCCCGTCACCTTAGAAGGCGTCAACCTTCTGAGGGCGTCAGCATCATGAAGGCGTCAACCTTATGGAGGCGTCAGCCTTTAGGGAGCCCTTTGAGGCTTCCCATTGCCAATGATGAATGTTATGGGAGCTGATGGACACGAAAGCTCCCGTCAGCCAGTATTGTTGCCGTCGCCCACGTTGTCAAAGTAAAACATCGGTCTACTTATTTTTATCCCACATCAGTTTTTTGTATTTTGTAGAAGATTTGCATGGACAAGGTCTTCTGGCATTGGAGTAATGTCTTTGCATTCAGTTAAGTGAGTATCAACATTTCTCAAAAAAAAAAAAAAAAAAGAGAGAGAGAGAGAGTTATGTGAGGATCAACAATTTAGGTGGATTGATATTCATGGCTATATCTATATACCTTATTCTTTGAGGGTTTTTTCCTTTTTTTTTTTTTTTTAGATTTTAGAATTTCTTATACAATTTTTCTAGCAAATTAGAAAATAGACCATTCCTTTTTCCTTTGTGTTACTTTGTTATGCTATTTTCAATGAGAAAGAAACTTAATTCTGAGTTCCTTGATTAGGCCCGTAAAAAGGGATTAAAGCTGCTAAATACAACACACTTGGAGTCGACGCTGAGTCAAATGATCAATTCTATCCAAGGAATGGAATGGTCTATTTCTTCCCAAATTTGAAACCACTGTCTAAAGAACCCACCGAACATACATAATGGGTTAGGCTATATAGGGAACCCCTTTCTCTGAATTTGTTATCTACAGATTTTTCTTTTTTTTTTAATGAATTGTTATCTATATATTCTATATTTGAATTATAAGGAACATAAATTGTATATAAGCTTCTTTATTTTTTGGATGAGTTACACAATGTAGAAATATTATTGCTCTATTTTTCTGTCCTATCCAAATTTTATAATAATGAAATAATTGCTGAAATTTTTTTCAATCATAAATCACGAACCTCCATTGGACCAAACTCAAGAACAAGAGTTGAATTATTGATTTGTAAAACTTTTTTTATAAAGATTTTTTAAGAATATTTTAGTTAAAGTTGAGTCTTAATTTTGTATCATATTAATCATGACACTAATACAACGTTTTGTTGCCTTAATAGTAAATGCTTTGTAGGCTTTAAAGTAATAAAAAAAAAAATTACGAATATTTTAGTAGTGGATTCAAGATATTTACATTATATATTCATGTAAGATGTTGGGATTAATGATGCACTAATTTGTGGTGAATTAAGTTTTGCTTTTTAAATCAAGTAAAGGTAGGTAGAGATGAATCTATTCACAAAATTTGTTCTATTTGTATCTTATCATCATCATTACAATTTATATGTTAATGGCAAAAAAAAAAAATTTAAAAAAATTTAAAAAAAAAGAGGAAAAAGAAAGTATTGACATTTAAAAAAATAGAAAAACCTTTGAGCATGTGTGAAGAAACTATAATGTACATTGTAAAGTATTTATGTTAGTGGAAAAAAGCTTTAGTTCAAGAAGCATTCAAATTAAGTAATATTTTTAAAACTAATTTTCTATTGATATAGAAAAATCAAAACAATTAACAATTTTTACCTTAGAAGAAACTAGCTTCACATGTGCTTAGAGACGTTGATTTTTTTTTTTTTTTTCTTCGTAAAGGAAAAAACTTTCCATTTACCTTAATTTAGGATAGATGCATTTTTTACAATCATAAAAATATCTTCGAATGTGATTAGATTTATGTATTTCTAAATGTGTTTATATCTTGTGTTAGATCTCATCATACTCCTAGAAATTTATGTTATTTGAAAATGTAACAACCCCGAATATAATAAATTAAGTTATTATAATTTGTTCAATAATATCATTCATATTTATATATCATCATTTTATTTATTGAATTAAAAATGTGCAATATTTCTTAAAATAAATTCTCAGTAATGCATTTCCAACATTTCATTGCACTTCAAATTTGGATGTAATATTGCATTTCCAACATTTCAATGTGCTTCAAATTTAGAGGATCTTTAAGACAGAAAGTGCATACTCATAGACTTTTCTATCTTTTTGGTAAATGTTAATAATTTGAATCCATTAAAATTTGGGATTATTACATTTTCCAATCACAAAATAGCTAGGGGTGTGATGAGTGTTATGCATTTATGGTGAAATATTTTTTTCATCACACCCCTAAGTATTTTGTGATTGGAAAATGTAATAATCTCAAATTATAATGGATTCAAATTATTAACATTTACCAAAAAAAATAGAAAAGCCTCTGAAAGCATAGATTATAGGTTTCTCTAAAAAAAAAAAAAAAAAAGCAGGAAAGTTTGTTTTCATTAAGACTAATCAGATAATCACAGGTGTAAGCTATGATTACAAATTAGTTGAATACAACGACGTCTTACAACTAGTAAAGACACTTAGGGTATGTTTGGTAACTGATTTTTCCTCTTATTTTCTGTTTCCAAAAACAATTTTTTTTTTTTTTTAAGACTAAAAAACTTGTTTGGCAACCCAAAATGAACATAAGACAAAACCTGCTCTCAAAACTCAATTTGTAAAGGAAACTGAAAACATGTAAAAGGCTGTTTTCAGTTTCTAATTTTTAAAAGTCAACAAAAAAAATCATTTAATTTAATGAACCTGTCTTAATGAGTTAGCATTAGAGTTCAAACCCTAGTAATTACATTCTTTAGTATTTTTTCTTTTCTTTTCAAAAAGCTATCTTTTTAATTTCAACTAATCAAACATATTTTTTATTTCAAAAATACATTAAAATTGTTTTTTTTTTTAATATATTTCCAAAATCAAGTATTTGAAATAGAAAACGCCCGTTACCAAAGATAGGCCAAAATTGGAAATTAATCCAATTTTCCAAATAATATAGTTAGTAGGCACTATTTAGAAAGTATATTATTTACTAACATCTTGAGTTTAAAAGACTCGATTTAGGGCCTATAAATCGAGTCTTAAAGACTCGGTTTCCATGTTCTGATCACGTCTGATTAGGCATTTTTTCCATGTGGCGTCCACCTGGAAATTGAGTCTTAGAGACTCGATTTATATCTCGACAATTAGAAACTCAATTTATATGTGACGTGGTTGGTAGTTGATCCACGTGGAAGCCACCTGGAAACCTAGTCTCTAAGACTTGATTTCATATAGGGCTTTTTCAAAATTAAACGCCTCTCTACTCTAACACCTCTCTCCACTCTCACTCACCCTCTCATTCTCACACAGACCTTCTCCACTCTCATGCCACTCTCAAGCCTCTGTCACTCACCCTCTCATTCTCACTCTCACGCCTCTCTCACACCCTCTCCACCCACACACAGACACCCTTTCACGCTCGCGCCTCTCTCACTCTCACGCCTCTCTCACTCACCCTCTCCACTCTCACTCAGTTCTCTCAAGTATGATTTTCTTATTATGTGATTTTTTCATGTGGGTTTGTGGTTTTTGTTCCAAAATTTTGATTATAACTTATTTCATGTGTTACTCTATTTGGTTCCCAAGAAAATGCGAGAAAAATTTTCTATTTTGTGCTGAGATTGTCGTGTTTGAGAAATTTAACATGAGGAAACTAAGAGGCCTAAGGAATAGTGGTCAGAACTTGTTTTAATTTGATTTGATTTGATTTTTTTTTTTTTTTTGGTTGTTGTTGTTGTTGTTGTTTCTTCCTATTTAGATGGATAAGCAGAGGTTTAGGATGCAGTACATTAAGTTTACGAATTAAATTTAAAATGCTACGACCCATACATGAGATACATGGTTGCATCAGAAAAACAAAGGTCATGTTCAATACACTGATAATGATTACTTAGGAATAGGAATAAGTATTGCAAGGAATATAAGAAGTTGTAACCCCCTTTGTAATAGTTTTTTCTTTCAGTGAAGTATTTTACTGATCAGAAAAAAAAAAAAAAATATATATATATATATATAGAAGAATTTGTAATGAAATTACTATTCCTATGCATCTGTTTTGGTGGTAAACATGAATAGAACCATGAATCTATAATTCACAATATGGTATAACATGATTTGATGATATAATGGAGTTATATTCCAATCAAATGTCCTAAAATACACTTTTATATTATATTTATACTCATTGTGGGTCTTGTTTGTTGTGTATACTTTAATTAATTAATATCATTGACCTTTGTTCAAAATTCATGTCTCCATAACTGCTAAAAATAAAAACTGATAGCTTCTCCCCTAAATATTAAATTCTAATGAACGATAAATTTACATGCTTGAATAAAATAATGAAATATAAAAAAGCTCGACTTTTCTTCTTTCTTTAAAAGAAATAATACTTGTTTCACAAGTTAATACATAGCTATTTTTTAATTCTATTGCTGTCTCCATCTTTGTGCTTCTTTCTCTCAAGCATGATTATACGTTTAATGCATGAATTAATGCTGCTGTCAAATCAAACATTGCTTTTATGGCTTGCATAATCAATTTGGGCATGGCTTGCATAATCAGTTTGGGCATGTCTTGCATATATAGGCTAGAATCTGATATTCCTGCTAGATCTTCATTGTTGTACTATTGATTTTACCAATAAGGCTAATTCTTTCACTTCTATGATATTGATACCATTTCTACAATATGAGAAATTTTATGTAATTTTCTTGTCATAAAATTTCTTGAGTAATATATATTTCTTAAAATTGAATGCTAAGTAATGGGCTACATCATTACAGCCGTATATATGTTATCTTATATATGACATTTATATTTGGCAACCCAATGGTGATTGGATGGTTTCTAGAGCAATTGCCAAGGCTCTTCTAGGCATTTTTCAATAATGTTTACAATTCCGTTAAAATGTGAATCCTTCTGAAAAGTAACATGATTTCTGGTGATTACTTACCATATTTTTATGATTAATCTGGAGGATATGACCTTTTGTTCTAGTTTCCTGGTGATAAGTTGAGTAAAGTGTGTTTTTCCTTGAATGGTTGTCTTCCTACCCTATGTGACCTCATAGGAACTGTGTTTTCTCTTTAGGCATATGACTACCACTTTGTTGAATTTTTTGTTTTTTGAGAATCTTTGTTAGACTGTTTTTGTTTTCAATAATGTCTATTACATGCTAATTGCTTATCATTCTTGTGCAATATGGCTACTGCAAATGCTAGACAGATTGACCATGCACAGCCTGGACCCATTGACGGGTCGGTGTTGACATAGCAGGCCGACCATCAGTTCGAAGCTATTTGAAATGGGCAGGTAAAACACAACACTAAAGATTTAACCAATTTAGATTTGAAACCTATGGCCAGTGGCATGCACGTGCTTACTTCACATGCCGTTTTTTTAAATGTTTTCTATATATGGATTGCAATTGGTTTGATTTTGTATTGTAATGGAAAGTACTTAAAACGGTGATTAGAAAACAGTGATTTTAATACTTAAGTATTTTTCTGCTTTGATTTGGTAATGAATTTTTCATTCATCGAAGCTAAATAAATTAATTCATACTTTATTCAATAAAAACAAAAATTTATTAATTCATCCAAGCCAAATAAAAAACATATCTATGCCTAAATCTTCCACATGATACTTTTTGTGGTTTCTCTTGGAATAGTTGAAAAGCATTGATTCAAGATTTTTTTTTTTTTTTTCTTTGTTGTTTTATTCATCCGCAAAAGAGAGAAGGAAAAGCTCAAATGTTACGTAAATGATTGCCTTTTGGCAAGCAAATATTGTAAGCATTATTTTGGCAAGCAAATATGTGATTGCCTTTTTATACTTGTTATGGCAAGATTATTTTTAGAAGGAGTCTCAAAAATAAGGTATTCTGCGATCTACAAGATTGCTTAGACAACTGTTATCTACCATATTTGGATTAATTGGAATGCCATAGTCGCCTAAGGAAAGATTTGTTCTGAAACTGATCTGGTGCAAACTATATTCTATATGTTGTTAGATATAGGCTCTTTTGGTATAGAAATATTAGAAATTCTATCCAATATAGGACCTTATGCAACCTGTGGAAGTTTCCTTTCTTTGTTTTTGATAACTTCCTTAATTAGTTTCCTTTGATAGTTTGCAACCTGCTGCTGCTGCCTGTGATTTGTAATACTGTTGTAAAGTGGTTTGTTGAAAAAAAAAATTCTAATTCATTAAAAAAAAAAAAAAAAAAAAAAAAAAACTTTGTAATGGCAGCCCTATCAATAGAAGGTCGGTGTATTTGTGACTAATACTACAAGGTGAAGCTCAGCTAGATCAGTATTTTAATTTTCCTATTGGCTTTAGATTAAGTTCATGTAGTATTTACCTGGCTTATTTTAACTCACAATCCGATAACAATGGCAGCAACCACAAAAATAAAAAGAAAATCTTCTGTTTATTCTATCTTTCATGCATGTTAACTGTGAGTTTTTTGCATTAGGTACAACCTTTATATGCTCATTAAGATTAAGGCTTGGTCAAGTTGTGTATGCACTTTATGCATGGAGTAGATTTACTTTGCACTGCTTTCTACTTCTTTATGTTTTCCTTTTCCATCTGCTTGATATTTTGGAATATGTTGTTCTGAACTGCATCCTTCTTATGGTACCCCATTTAATTCATAAATGTACACACACCTGCTGTCATATATTAATCTATGGTTCCGTTGTGTGCAGGATCTGGGGGCCCTTTCTTGCCGCAGCCATAGTGAAGAGTACTCCAAGCTAGAGCCAATGGTGGACGACCGGGTCGTTGACATCATTAAGGGACATGGTTTGGAGGGACCCCTCAGGACCCCGAGTAGAGAGATTGATCATGGCCTGATAACGGCCTTAGTGGAGCGATGGCGGCCCGAGACTCACACCTTCCTTATGCCACATGGTGAGGTCACCATCAAATTGCAAGATGTCGAGGTTCTTCTCGGGCATCCTGTTGATGGTCAGGCCATAACAAGAAGCACGCAGAAAGTATGGCAGGATGTGTGTCGGGACTTCCTTGGCTTTGTTCCCATAAATGATAACACAAAGCAACTTACTAGCCAGAGGATTGTCATCAAACAGCTTTTGGAGCAAGTTGCTGGTCCATTGCCACCTAATGCTGAAGAGGATCAGCTCCATAAGTACGAATAATGCTACATCCTAGTGCTACTGGGGGACACAATCTTCATGGACAAATCCGGCAATAGAGTACATCTAATGTGGGTGCAGTAGTTGGAGGACCTTCGCAACCCACAAAGGTATAATTAGGGAAGTACATGCCTTGCATGGTTGTACAAAGAGTTATGCAAGGCATCGATAAAGTAGCTAGTCAGATTGGTGGGTCCTTGTTGTTGGTCCAGTATTGGGCATGGCCCAGGTTCCCTTATTTGTGCCCGACAGTTAAGCGTGGCCCGCCAGTGGGTGCTTATAGTCCTCCAATGCGTGGTCCACTATCCTTAAAGTAAGTCTCTACCTCATACACGTCATGTAACTTGAATTTATTTATTTATTTTAAAGGCTTTTACGAATTACTTAAGTTAATATTAAACAATTGTAAACAGAGGTTCAATATATATGATTAGGTTAATATACTCTAATTTTTTGTCAAATTTCCTAAATTATAAGATTAGGTTAATATACTCGAGTACTTCTTCTTAATTTTTATTTTTTTATTATTTTATAAGTATATAAAAGCTACTTAGTTAACCAAGCTTCAGTTTACTAGATTAACTATCTTATTAGAAAACATACTCTAAATGCAGCATAACAAAGTATGTTTGTAATGATTAGTTGAAAAGCGAATGGGTGGGCTAAGGTTATAAATACTTTATTTAAAATTACTGTGTACATTAACCAAGCTCTACCCAATAACATGTTATAGTTAGCCGTAATGACCATGATTTGGAACTTAGAGAGTCTATAGGCAAATTGTTTCCTACAACTTCATTACATTAACTTAACCATCCATAGGTTGATTACATTATAGTTTTAATCATATGATTTTCTCAGTGGGAAAGTTGTACAAAGTTAATGATCCCTTGTTCTTGATTGTAGGTGGCTGTAGGTCCCAAACAAGAAAAATAGGCACGCCCACATCTTCATGAAGAGGTATCGTGAGCAAATAGCTTCAATGTTGCCAAACCAGGTATGAAAATGCCTTGTTTAACATGTTTAGGAACAAGATATACATTTGGTGAACTTTTGAATATAAACATCGTTGCCTAATATGTTGCATACTTGTTTTTTGGCTGTTGTAGGTGGTGTGGCAGCCGTATGAAGCTAAATTAAAGGACCTTCCGCCATGGTGCATTGCAGGGAGGGCCATGTGGACGGCAACGGTGCCATTTGTATGTTTCCACCTAGTAGAGAAACATACACCAAATCCTAATCCAAGTATGTCAACGACAACTTTTGCAACATTTGGTAAGACTGCTCCCAATCCCCAAATATCTTAGCAATTTCCTTTTATTTTGCGTCCCATACCTTATAGTAAGAAAGCTCATGATTATACTTAGTATGTATGATGTCCCAGAGTTGATCAATACGGGCAGTGTGATCTTGTTGCAATTTTCCCACAATTTTTGATGCAACAAAATTAGAATCCATCATTTTACCGTCTCTTCGCAAGCCAAAGGGTATACAACTGTGTAGCCCCACATAAGACGTGACCATCCATAGACCATTAAGCTTAGCCTTCATGAATGCCCCAACGTACCACTTGCAGTTGGTGTCAATGCATGCAGCGCACAATTTAGTTTTGGTCGACCTCCAGATTGTGAAATTTTTATTGTCCTTTGCTGCGTATATTATCAATGCACGCTTCACCGCTTCTTTATTTGCAAAAGTCACCCCTTTACTAAAATGCATCCCATCTTCCCAAGTAGAAACAAATGGTATTTGAAGGCGTGAAGGATCAACCATATTTTACCAAGTATTTAAGTAGAATGACTCGACAGGAAGTGTGTAGGCAGTGGTCATATTTGTATCATGCTAGACAGCAATATCATCGTCTGCATCACCTTCATCATGGTACTCCATATTTTCCTCTTCAAAATTGGGAACAAATTCATGGTCATCCACATCCTTGTCAAAGTCGCCTTGCTCAATCCTCTCTTCGTATTCATCCATATCATCAAGATTGAAACCATTATTCGCAGCATGATCTTCGTCTTCGTCTTCCTCCCCTAAATGTGTCTATTGAGGTTGGAGTGTTTCACCAGTATTGGCAGCATGATCTTAAGATGGGAGTGTATAACCTCCCATTGTATAGGCTCCCATTGTAGTGCATCCATCATCTAAGGTTGTAAATTGTAAAGGTGTAGTTATTTGTTGCACCTCCTCGGTATCAACTTCTGCAAGCGGCTTTGAACTTATGTACAGCTCAGCAACATTTACTTGGGGCATTTTATGGATCCTATTAAACATGATCTTTACATGTTTGTCTTCTTTGATCACTATATACCCGTTATTTTGTCCGTTCATGAAGGACTTCTTATGGGTAACGGTAAATAATCTTTATGTCATAACAAGCAAGGTTCAAATTCAATTCTTCCATTATTTTCTTCTTCAAATCATTCAACATCTTCAACTTACGACGTATCATCATGTAATAGCATTCGATACCCGGCCCTCTAGAGAGAGTGAGTGTTATAAAAACCATACCTGACATGAGGATGTGTAAATGGAGGGTAAGTTTGATTTGAAGTTTTGTAATGGGGTGAGTTTTGTATAAGAGTGAGAGAGGAAGAGAAAGTTGTTGGGTTTTTTGGAGGAGGAAATAGCTCTACCCAGAGACCCACATTATGAGGACTAAGGAAAAGCAGCTGCCCTAACCACGTGGATGGTTGTGGACTAAAGCTTGCAAATTGAGTCTTAGAGACTCGATTTCTAGGTGGACATAAACCCTGAACATAAATCGAGCTTCTGATTGTCGAGATATAAATAGAGTCTCTAAAACTCGATTTCTAGGTGGACGCCACGTGGAAAAGCGCCAACTCAGACCTAATTAGAACATGAAAATCAAGCCTTAAAGACTCAGTTTATAAACCCTAAATCGAGTCTTTTAGACTCGAGATGTTAATAAAAAATATACTTTCAAAACAATGCCTACTAATTATATTGTTTGGCAAACAAGGTTAATTCCCAATTTTCGCCCCAAAGATATCCTTATCATTTTAGGACGGTAGGAATCCAACGAGGCACGACATCGTCTTACAGTCATCTTCCTCCTTTAGCCCTTTCACTCTCATCCAAAACACAAACGCAAATCCCAATATGCTGGCTCTTGATTTTCTCTCTCCATGATCTCTCAAGCCTCGAAGCCACTCCAATTTCCAGCCGATTTTTCCACTTGTACAGTGCTTAAAGGTGTCCACGGCGGGTCTAGGTGAAATCGTACTCTCTATTACCATTAGAAAAGTTTTTTTTTTTTTTTCCCTTCTGATTGATTCAAGTGGTTCTCCTATTTGATTAATTTTAATCTCTCTCTAAATATGATTTGTTGTTATTTTTTTGTGCACAAGGTTTTGAAGATGAATATAGTTACTAGTGATGTGATCTCATATCTTTGTTCGATTTTCTCTCTTTATTTTTTAATTTAATTTTTTTAAATCACCTTTCATTTAGGCAAAGAACAAACTACTGAGCCATCTTCTAGGTATTTTATTTGTATTTTTTTTTTCTAAATTTTAAAACCTTTTCAATTGCTAGTTAATATTAGTAGTTTTTAGTGGACTACAATGAGAATGGTTTTTCTTAATTCATGGTTAGGAAATGCTTTTGTTATTTTCATTTTTCTTTGAGTAACTGGTTTCTACCATATAACACATAAACTTCGGATGATTTAAATGCTGAATAATTTTAGAATATAGCAATTGAACATGTGAAAGTATGCCAAGTTTTTATTTAATTTTGCCAGATTATATCATTCTGCATATCTTTCTCTTTTTTCCTTTTTAATCAAACACAATTTTTTTATTTTTTTTTATTTTATAAATTCAGTTGTAAATTTTATTATATTTTTCCTATTGTTAATTTTAAGCGAAACTACACTATTGGTCCCTGAAATTTACTTTGTAAGTGCAATTGGTCCTTCAAATTTCAAGTGAGTGTTATTAGTCCCTCAAGTTTTGAAAATAAGCGACATTAGTCCTTCTATTAACAGAACAGTGACTAGGCATTTTTCTTAATGATGTGGCAATTTTTTTAATGAAAAAATTACAAAATTTATCTTACACATAAGAAACTCATTAACACGAAATTTTGTACCTAATCAAACCTAATGTTCTATTAACTACCATTCTAAAGATTTTTTTTTTTTTTTTTTGGTTTCTCCCCTCCGTGGCTATGAGCCTATGAGATATCAGTTTCAAGTGGTTACATTCAAGTTAACCTCGTTCCCAATATATACAAACACTTTTGATTCTAGCTGAAGTAAATTTCTAATGAGTTTTATTACTCTCTAATTTTATATTTTTTTTCTAATGATTTGTTTTACTCAAATATGAATATCATTGTTCATTATATATAGGTTTCTATAATTACTTAGTTATTGTCATATTTAGTCCTTAAAGTTGACATTTATCATATTCATAGTGCTTGCATTTTATCTTTTAGTTAATTGTGCAGAGTGGAGAAATAGCAACTGAGAAAAACCCTGAATTTCCACCTCATAACCATCCATGAAACGTTACAGGTTTGCTATAAATTCACACCCTTTACATATATGTCTTTGTGTATGTATTAGATTTTGGAGGGCCTTGTGATGATTGATATCGTGTAGGTTTTTTTGTGTTGGATCAAAGCCCAGCTTCTTCTCTTGACAAAGTGAGCTGGGAGGAGGTGATAAAAATGGGTGACTAAGTCTCCAAACAAGCTACCCTGGGTATTCTACTCTCTTCTCTGTTCCATTTTCTTTTTTTTCCACAATCGTCTTCAATCTACTCTCTCAGTATTTCAACTTGTTATATTTCCACGTGATTTTGGTGAAATGGCTTTTGTTGATTTGGACATCCTTAGTCACATGTGATTAGTATTGATTTTGGTCAACTAGTTACGCATGCACTTGGTGGGTATTGAACCCAAAATTTCACCTTTTATTTGTTTAAAGGACAAGGAGGTGAGCACATTGACAAAAGTAGTCAAAGCTTCTTCCTTGGACAAGTTAAGTTTTTATTCCATTTATAATCTTCTCATTATCCTTTAAATCAGTTTCCTGGCTTCCATATACAGGAAGCTAGGCAAGAATGTGCTTGGCAAAATAGAATTGGATCACTAGAATTGCAATTGGGTGGATTTGGAAACTTGACTTTATTATTGATATTAAGGGTCCTCCAATCCTATTCGTTTTTACAAGTTTGAAGCTGAGTTCCATACTTAAAAATGAAATATGAGGGTTTTTGAGCTTAAATTTCAAAGATAAGAAATTGTTTTAAAAGAAAGGGAAACAAATTAGAAGTCTCATTTTCTTGTTTACACAACCATATATTCATAGTAGCATAAGGGCTTTTAATCTTAAGTTTGGAATCCATGGTTTTTAGTTTTCATACCATGCAATCTGTTGATGGAACTAAGATTTTGGTTGTTTTTAAAGTTCAGTTTTCATTACTTTCTCTATTATACCTATTGGAATTTGCTTTATTTTATATCTATTTGCCATTGGCAATGCTTTTCAAATTATATACATTTTTAAATTTTTAATGGGGGAGGAGACAGTGTATTGGAAACAATCTTTTATGAAGATGCCTTAAAAGACATTAATGATGTTGAGATGCATGAGGTTGAAGAAGTAGAATTTGAGCATATATCTCATAATGAAAAGGGACAAAGTATTGGTGGAGAGGCCAATTTTTCTGTTTGGCATTGTTTCGTAAGTTATTTAGCCAAACAAATCCATTCCAAAATATCTAGGCTTGTAGTAGCCCTCATTTGGAACTCAATCTTACAAAAATTGAGTTGTCAACAAGAACTCGATACTCAAAAAATTGAGTTTCATGCCACTTGATCAAACGTGGCTGCAATTGATGTTTTGTTTTAAAAATTTTAAATTAAAAAAAAAAAAAATTGCCAACTTGGAACTCAATTCTTAAAAATTTGAGGAGATGTGATGGAGTCATTTAAGATTAACATGCTATTACTTTGCAAATTTGCCTATTCAAGAATTATTTTATTGGGTCCTCATGTGAAGTCCAATTGAAGTGAAAGTCGTGCCCTTTTAATAGGCTAAGTGTGAGTCTTGTAGGGTTAAAATAGTTTTCAATTTGGGTTTTTATTTTTTTAGTTATGGTCAGTTTTATATTGAGGGGAAAATCTATAATTTCAACTAATTAAGGGTATTTTGGTAATTTAGTTAAGTTTAGAATCTTCTAAAATATTCCAAGTATCTTAGGTTTATTTCTTTGGGTCCAAGTTAAGTATTTATTAGGTTTTATTAGTATCCCTAATATTAGAAGGAATCATATTACTATTAGTACAAGTAAGAGTTGATTAATAAAATTGAGTGTTTTGAGCAATAGGCACATGGGCCTTTGTTGTTTCTTTCTCATTTCCTCTTCTCTTTCGTTTCTCCTATTTCTTTCTTTCTAAGGTTACTGTTCACGAATACTATTCACACAGCCCCTAAACAGCCCTATATTCTCTCTAATTCTTCTTATTTCTTAACCCTAAACCCACCACAACTAAGCATAGGCAAATCCCTAATTTTTCTTACATCAAGATGTCATCTCTACAACACTTTGACAATAAATTCTAAATAGTAAGTTGTTATTAGCTGATATTGTTAGATATTATTTTAGTGGTGGTTTCGAATTAGAACCAATAGCAACTTACCACCTAAGATTTATTGTAAAAATGTTGTGGAAATAGCACTTCTCAAATTCGAGTTTCTTAAATAAACTACTAAATCTAACACTCCCCTCTTCTCACACTCTCACCTCCTCTTTCTCAATCTTGTCTCTCATTGGAAATCACTAGTCGTCCCTTGTGTCTCTCCCTCTCTCTCTTCTTACTGATTCTCTCGTCCACAAGTATCGTCCACAAGTACAAAGTCCCTCACTCTTGCCCGATACTCTCTCAAAATCCCTAACACTTTCTCAATCTCATCTCTCTATCACCGTAAAATCATTGTCACCCCTCTCAACCTCCCTCCTCTCTCTGGTTTTCATAGTTTGAAGCTACATTCTCGTTCTCATGCTCTTATATTTTTCTCTTTTTACTTTTTATTTCTTAATTTCAAGTGTTGTTATTGGCTTATTTGGTTATTTATTCAGTTTGGTTTTCGAGGAAAGTTGAATGGTAGTGGTGGATTTTTGTTGTGTTTGGAAGAAATTTTGAGTGAGAAAAGGCGATCTGAGACTGTAGCAGTTAATTAGAATTTCTGTTTGGTTGGGATTTATTGGAATTTCTGTTTGTCATTAGCTGAAGTATAATGGTATCTAGTGTGTTATAAAGAGGGATTTGGTTATGGATATCAGGATATGGGATTTATTGGAATTTCTGTTTGGCATTAGCTAAAGTATAAGGTAGCTAGTGTGTTATAAAGGGGGATTTGGTTATGGATATCAGGATATGGTGTCCAGCTAGATATTAAAATTTGTTATTTTAAAAAATATTTTGAACAACTTTTGAGAATCGAGTCTTTTAGTACAACTTGAATTTAAAAAAATATACTGTTAGGCTGTTAATTTAACAAAATAACATATTAGTAAAAAAAAAGGAGTTCCTCTACCTTGATATGTTAAAGATTGTGTTGAGACCAAACTGTTGTAGCCTTGAAGAAATAATGCTCTGAAATTTAGTAATAATTGTAGCCATGAAGAAATAATTCTAATGCTGACTTATAATGTTCTAATATTATAAGTATATACAGGTAATGGATATGAGAGTGAAAGAAATAAATGAACTTCTAGCTTGTTTCATAGACAATCACCACAATTGAGCGTGACATGCAAGATTTATTTTATTTTCATTAACAAATACATTGAAAACCTACTAGATTAGTTTAATATGAAATTTAACATATTATTAATGTGGTGCCTTTGTTATTAATGTAGATTGATATAAATGGTACTGAGAAGAGCATTTGTAGTATGTTTTTATATGACCTGTTTCCTTAAATTTTTTTTTTTTTAATTATATATATACATATATACAAGATTGTCAAAATCGGGATCCTACGTAAGATCGCAGGTACGTAGGATCGCAGGAGGTCGGTAGGATCGTGAATTATAAGATCTTACCTATTTTCATATTTAAAGCAAAAAACACATTAAGAGTGACTTTATATATTGAATAATCACGTAAATTATAAATCTTCCATAAAAATTTAAAAAAAAAAAAAATTGATCATATGATGTAAATTGCATATCCTACATCTCTACATCTATACTAATAAAACAAATATATTTAAGTTTTAACGCAATGTATTCAAAATATTCAGAGAATGTTTAATGAGAAACCAACTAAGTACCAAAATATTGCACACTTTTTCCTTCAGCAACAGCTCTTAAACCCTCATCATCACCTAATATTGATAACCAAATGATACAATAGTAATCACGCATTCACACTATATACATGTAACCTTTTTTTTTTTTTTTTTTTTTTTTAAATCTATAAAGGAATGCATTAGAATTGTTACTTCATTATCTTCATCAAAATCTGTACCATCATCTTCTAGTTGACACCCTTTGCTAACCACTCATCATCTGAAGACAAGTTCTTCAAACTAATTTCTTCTTTTGCACTTGATGATTTAGGTATTTTTTTTCTTTTATCTTTAAGCTTTACATAACAAATACCAACTCATTTTTTTTTTCTTTTTTTTTTGTTTAAACAATTTTCTCCTTTTTGAATGCACTTAAAGTTGTACCAATTTTAATAGAGAATTCTCAACTGGAGGACAATATACCAAAGTAATTTGGTTTTACCATTCCAAATGTACTCCAATTACTTTCACAACCTAAAGAACTATATGTTAAGCTCAATATTCTTATAGCAAAAAATTTCAATTCAAGAAAGTCATCTTCATATGAGTCCCACCACTTAGTTGATACATTTAGGAAGTACAATGTCTTAATCTTGAGATTACAAATTACAACTTATAAAATAAAAAAATAAAAAATAAAACCTGATTTTTACGTTTTGGTAGGATCGGTAGGTTCCTATACAATCCTACATGTGATCCTACAATTTTTATGATCCTTGTGCGTTTCTAAACATTTTGATAAGGTGAGATCGTAAAATAGTGTGATCTTACGATTCAGATTGCGATTTTGACAACAATGCATATATATATATATATATATATATATATATATATATATATATATATATATATATTGTTAAAATTATTATCATGTGGTTCCTTTGTTATTAATGTAGATTGATAGAAATTGTACTGTTTAAAGCATTCTTCTTTTTAAATTAATAATTTATTCTGCTCAAATGGATAACATTATTGGATAGTGGGCAGTTCTTTGTGTTGCTGTGGGATTTATATAATCTAAAGATTTTGCTAATGGTTCTTTGGAAAGCAAAAGGTGTATAATTTGGTTTAGAATTTTGTACTGGGGGCCTTTCCTTTTAAGGACATGCTAACTATGTTAATTTTTCATTTGCCACTGACCAACGAATTTCTATGGTTCTTTTTGTTATGAATATAATTATCACTTATGTTTCAATTATTTGAGAATCTTGCTGCAGCAGGGATTAATTTTGTTAGTCTTATATCCATGATGGATAGCTTCGTGGATTTGATTTAATCATTCTTTTTTCTATTTGGAAATGCAGGAATATGGCCATGTTTGAAGGGAAGTCTGTCAATGCTTATCAAGACCTGGAGGTTTAAGTAACAGGAGAGGCTGGCAATGAGATTGAAGGGGAGAAAGTTAACAAAATTATGCAAATTGACAAACATTTTGGGTTGTATTCTGGATGGAAGTGCCCCATGAATTTAGTCTTGAGATATGTAATTCTAAATAGCAAGAAATTGCCAATGAATCAATGGGTTTGGGGTAACAGCAGTAGACTTAAAATGTGGCTCTTTGAAGGCCACGTGAAAATTTCGGGCGAGGGTGAACGGAAGCTGGAGAGGTCACCGTCGGAGTCAGAAACATATTTGATATTTGCCAAATTAAAAAAATTTAAAAATTAAAAATAAAAAAAAGAGTTTTCATATTCCCAAAATTTTCAAAGTCCGGCCTATTCAAGGCGAAAATGGCTCACTACCACTATTTAGCAAAAAACAATTAGCAATCTACTACTGTTTTGAAAATATGTAAAGATTTACCACTTTTTTGAAACTCGAGTTTGTACTCCAGTTTGCCGTAAAACTCGAGCTCCAAAAACTTGAGTTCTTTGAAAAAATATATTTTAAATTTTCCAGAAAATTTTTTTTGGTACTCTAGTTCATAAAACTCGAGTATACTGAAGTATCATAAAAAACTTGATTTCGCCAATCTCAAATACCCAAAAGATAGTAGATCTCTATATATTTTCAAAATAGTAATAAATTACAACATGTTTGCAAAAATATGTTATTTGGCTATTTTTGCCACTTATTCAGTTCACGTCTAAAATTTAGAAATTGAATTGGCTTTAATGGGTTAACAGATATTAGAAGAGTCAGATTTATTGGGTTGACATAAAAGGAAAGATGATGTAATCTCTTTTTAATGACATTTTTTTTTCCTAAATATCTCTTTTTTAAATGACATGGCTTATATTGGCTGGGACTGCGCAATAATTTTCCATGCAACCGATGTTTGGGTTGCTCGTTTCAGAAAGGGCCTTTCTCAAAGTCCACTTTCTGTCTCGTAGCAGTGCTGTTTCTTTTCTAAGGAGTTCTGTCCCTGTGAATAACACGGTTATTCTCAGGCTAGTGGGGTTTTTCTTTTGGGATTATAGGGAAACACACTCCCTTCCCCTTTTCCCCTCCCTCTTCTCTTCCCATTCAAGTCTTAAAATGGAGGATTTATCAAAACAGTGGAAATCCCTCTCACTATCCGATAAGGAAGGCCCAGGTCTAACTTTGAACTCTGATCAAGCCACCAAGGAATTTTCCATGGTGGCGCGCTTCCTAACAAAACGACCGATCAACCTAGACGCCATTGCAAATACCTTCAACCCCCTGTGGAGAACAAAATCTGGTTTCAGAATGAAATTCATTGGAGATCATTTGATACTTTTCTCCTTCGATTATAAAGAAGATGTTGACAGAATCCTAGCAACAGAGCCATGGAGCTTTGATAAACACATCATGGTGGTTTCAAGATTTGATAATGCGGCAACGGTGGATGGATCAAACTTGACTACAGTAGCCTTTTGGGTGCAAATTCATGACATACCATTACGGTTCAGAAACAGAGGTGTAGTTGAGCAGATTTGTGAGGCTATGGGAAATGTTATTCAAACGGAGAACCCAAATGACTGTGACGGTGGCAGCTTCATCCGTTTACGAGTAGCTATAAACATCTCTCAACCTTTGTGCCGGGGTCGTCTTATCACACTGGACAACGATGAGGTCCATTGGGTCTCTTTCAAATACGAACGCCTACCAAATGTTTGCTATCGGTGCGGATGCCTCACACACCAAGACAAAGATTGTGAAAAATGGATAGATAGTGAAGGGTCTCTAAGTAAAGAAGACCAACACTTTGGCCCCTGGTTAAGAGCTACTCCTGTCACAATCTCTAAGAAAGGCTCACTCTCTGTTCCTGGATTTTATGCTCATAAGAAGGCAGAACAAAAAGGCCAAAACAGAGCCGGAACGCAAAACCAGACCCAAGAGCCCCCAGCAACGACGGAGTGGGTAGCTCCCCAAAACACCCCGCCAAAATCTCAATTACAAACAGTAAATTTGGCAGCTGACAACTCTGCTGAAGTGACAGCCCCAACTTCTGTCGCTTCAGCGCCCCCCCTTCTGGTGCCCCCTATGAAGCCTACACAACCTTTTACTTTTGATCAAGTAATTGAGGAGATTGACAAAGATATTCATCGCTTTGATAAAGTGGTTCCCGAGCAAAAAATCCCAATGGACTCCAATCCAAAACAACCCATATTCCATACAAATGGGCCGAACACTTCCAAAAGCCCACTTAGTGATACTTCCAAAAACTCTCAGGCCCAAGACACTTTAGACACAGTGCTTGAAAGGAAATGGACCCGGATTCAAAGGCCCAACCTCTTGTCTATTGAAGAGCCCCTCGTGACCTCCTTAGGCAAAAAAGGTCCATTACCATTTTCAGAAGAATCAACCCCTCAGAAACGCAAGGCAACCTCAGAGGATGGAGCCCTTTCTTCTTCTCCCCAAACGGCGATGGCTGATAGGCAACCCTGCCGAGCAAGATGAATCTCCTATTTTGGAACGTGCGTGGGCTTAGGAACCGACGCACTGTTCAAGAGCTTGAAGGTTTCATTCGAGCACAAGATCCCTTCGCCCTCTTCCTAGCCGAGTCGTGGGTGGGAGAAACTAGGCTGATCAGTTTGTGTTCAGAATTGGGTTTTGATAATTTTTGGGTCACTCCGCAAGCCAATAGATTGGGGTGCCTGGCTCTCTTTTGGAAGAATTTATTAAAGGTGGATGTTTCATCTTCGTCGCCGAATCACATCGATGTCGTGATAGGCGAATCCCAGGATTGTAAGTACCGCCTCACATGCCTCTATGGCTTTGCTGATCCTGCCAGAAAATGTGACACTTGGGCTCTCCTTCGCCATCTTCAACCTACGCCATCTCTGCCTTGGGCGTGCGCAAGGGACTTCAACGAAATTCTTTGGTCACATGAAAAATGTGGTTTGGGTCCCAGAAGTGAAGCTCAAATGATGGCTTTTCGTGATGTCTTAGACGAGCTTGGCTTGAAGGATTTGGGTTTTGTAGGGAGGAAGTTTACTTGGAAAGGGCGCTGACCCGGTGGCTTTGTGCTGGAGCGTCTTGACAGAGCTGTGGCAAATGCTCTTTGGCAGTCTAAATTCCCGGGGTCCAAAGTTCAACATCTTCATTCCAACACTTCGGACCACCAAGCCATCCTTATGAAGCCGAAAGGTATCCTCCCTAACCTAAAACGTTCTTTCAAATTTGAACAAATGTGGCTCCGGGATAAGAGTTGTAGTGTTACAGTTAATAGGGCCTGGGGTCCTCCTATTGGCGGGGCCACGATGCCTGAGGTGGCTGAGAAAGTTAACTTTTGTGCTGTCAAGCTCTCTGAAAGGAGCAAAAATTCTTTTGGTAGTGTTAAAAAAATGCTTGAAGAGAAGAAAAATTTCCTCGCAAAAGCAGAATTGGCTGCTGCTAGGGGGGGAGATTCTATGGTGGTAAAATCCATTCAGAAGGAAATAAATGACATACTAGATAAAGAAAACCTGATGTGGCAACAGCGCTCTCGAGCGCTTTTCCTGAATTGTGGAGATAGGAATACTGCTTATTTTCACAGTAAGGCTTCACAAAGATTTCGTAGGAATAGGATTTTGGGGTTGAGAAATTCCCAGAACACTTGGTGTACGGATGAATCTCAAATTAAGGACATTGCTGTTGAATACTTCCAGTCTCTTTTTTCCACCTCTTCCCCTTCTGAGTTTTCTGCCATCCTTGAGAGGATTCAACTTTCTGTATCGGAAACAATGAATGAGAAGCTTCTCAGAGAGTTTAGCAAGGAAGAAGTCGAGACTGCCATAAATCAGATGAAGGCTATCTCAGCCCCGGGTCCTGACGGTATGCCCCCGCTCTTCTATCAATCCTTTTGGAATACTGTAAATGAGGATGTCTGCTCTGCTGTATTAGACTGCTTAAACAACTGTAGGATCCCAAAAGAAATAAATCATACGCATATAGCTTTAATTCCAAAAGTAAAATCCCCTGAAAGAATGTCGGAATTCCGTCCTATTAGCTTATGCAGTGTGATCTATAAGTTGGTGTCTAAAGTGCTGGCTAATAGACTTAAGTGCATTCTGCCTTCAATTGTTTCAGAAAACCAAAGTGCCTTTCAGGCAGGAAGGGTAATCACTGACAACATTCTAATGGCTTTTGAAACGCTGCACTACATGAAGCATCACCAATTGGGCAAGTCTGGTTTCATGGCCTTGAAATTAGATATGAGCAAGGCTTACGACCGGGTTGAATGGATATTTCTTGAGCATTTGATGAAAAGTATGGGGTTTGCGGACAGATGGGTGGCCCTAATGATGGAATGTATTTCAACAGTAAGTTACTCGATTCTTATTAATGGTGAACCCTCTCCAATTATCCACCCAACTAAGGGCATCCGACAAGGAGACCCGCTCTCCCCTTACCTCTTTCTTCTCTGCACGGAAGGACTCCATAGCCTTCTCCATCATGCAACGGAATCTGGTCAAATCCGCGGGGTATCCATTTGCAAAAAAGGTCCCAGGCTAACCCACCTTTTTTTTGCCGACGACAGTATGCTCTTTTGTCGTTCCTCAACTGCTGAATGTCTTAAGATCCAAAATATTTTAGACATCTATGAAAGAGCTTCGGGACAGCAATTAAATAAGTCTAAGACTTCTCTCTTTTTTAGTAAATCTACCCCATCTGAGACCATTGATCAGATCACAAGTACTCTGGGAGCCCATGAGGTTAAGCAATATGAAAAGTACCTCGGTCTCCCTACACTTGTGGGCAGAAACAAGAGGGCGAGTCTTAGATTTATCAAAGATCGTGTTTGGAGCAAGTTGCAGGGCTGGAAGGAACAACTCCTCTCCCAAGCGGGGCGTGAAGTACTGCTAAAGGCGGTAATCCAAGCGATACCAACATTTGCCATGAGCTGCTTCAAGCTCCCCACCACGTTATGCAGCGACATTGAATAGCTGGTCCGTAAATTCTGGTGGGGCCATCGTGGGAACCAGCGAAAGATTCATTGGTCTAAGTGGAGCACTCTTTGTCTCCCAAAAATCATGGGTGGCATGGGATTCAAGGATCTCCAGAAATTTAATGACACAATGTTGGCAAAGCAAGTGTGGCGCCTCTTAGATGATAAGTCCTCTCTCTTCCACAGATTTTTCAAAGCTAAGTTTTTCCCAAATGGTTCTATTTTTTATGCAAAAGATGACAAGGGCTCCTTTGCCTGGAAGAGCATCCTTAAAAGCAGAAAGATTATAAAAAATGGGACTCATTGGCGTGTGGGAGATGGTGAAAGCATTCAAATCTTCTATGACAACTGGCTGCCTGACCCTCATTTTCCGAGAATTCAATCTCCAGCTGCTTTCTTTGGTGCTGATGCCAAAGTCTCAATTTTGATTGATAAGGTCCGAAAGTGCTGGTTAGATGAGGCAATAGTCTACAACTTCTTGGTGCATGAAGCTCGGCAGATCAAAGCAATCCCCCTAAGTATCCGAGATGTTAAGGACAAACTGTGCTGGGGTAGTAACATGGATGGGCGTTATTTAGTTAAGGCCGGATATAACCTCCTAGTGAATGAGGATCTGAATTCGGATGCTATTGATTCTCCAGTAGCCATGCCAAAGAAGTCGTGGAAGGGGCTGTGGAACTTGAGGACTCCTAACAGGACAAAAACTCTTCTGTGGCGCGCAATTTCAAATGCCTTGCCAACTCGGGCTAATCTGGTGAAAAGGAAAGTCCTCACTAACCCAAATTGCCAGGCTTGCGGTGAAGCTCCAGAGTCTCCTTTGCACGCACTGTGGTCTTGTCCCAGGCTTAATTCGATTTGGTCTGTCCACTTCAGCTTACTACGAGCTGAAGCGCGGGATTGCTCTTCTTTTCGGGATGTTTTTCGCTTATGCTTGGAGAACTCCCACCCCTCTGATCTATTTGCAATGATTACTTCCCAAATTTGGCTTAGACGAAACAAAGTGTGTATGGGTGAAGCTGTGGCAGACCTGAAACTAATAAATTCAATGGCGCAAGATGCTCTCATTGAATTTCAACAGGCCACTTCAAAGCCTCCAAAACCTCCCCCTGCCCGTACCATCCCCAAATGGTTGCCTCCCCCTTCAAATTGGGTCAAAGCAAATTTTGATGGAGCTATTTTCCAAGGCAATGCTGAAGCGGGTCTTGGCGCCATCATCCGAAACGACTGTGGTCTAGTAATGGCTGCTCTAACGCAAGTTATTCCTCTACCCATTTCTATGGAGATAGTGGAAGTGTTGGCAGCTAGACGAGCTCTTATCTTTGCCTTAGAGCTCGGTTTTGATCAAGTCATACTAGAGGGCGATTCTGAAATCGCGATTCGAGCCATGAACTCTGATGACTACATGGCAGCCCCCTTTGGGCATCTAATTACTGATATTAAGGCCCTTGCTCCCCACTTTAGGTCCTTGGTCTTCTGTCATACTCGTCGGCTAGGAAACAAAGTAGCGCATAGGCTTGCTAGGGCTGCTTGTAATTTTTCTTCTTCTTTTTGTTCTTGGATTGAGGAAGTTCCTGTATGCACCTTTGCAGATTACTCTGCAGAAATTATCAATGGCACTTAATCCCCTTCTCTAGTTGAGTGGGGTTTCTCAAAAAAAAAAAAAAAATTTCCATGCAACCAAGCTGATATATGTACATTTTTATGGATTCACATCCCGTGCAATAGCTAGGGTATTGCACGGGGTGCAATAGTTCTAATATCAACCATTGATTTAATCCAATGGTTGTAAAGGGTTGCCACATCATCGATCCATGTCTCATTATTTTTTTTCTCCACTTTCTTCCACTTCACTTCTCTTTCTCTTTCTCTTTATCTTTCAGATTCACCAAATTTAAAAAATTTTCTCTCTTCCACTAAACCTTGCTGTACGTGGGACACCGGCGTCGAATCTCCATGATCATGGCTACAAATGGAAGCTTCTGAGGCCCACACGACCACCACCAGTGGTGCTTGCCGGCCTGAAGTTCTCCTCTCCCAACGTCTCCCTGTTTTCTCGTTCTCTCAAGTCCAGCTGTGGCCAAGCTTCTGGTTGCCCCTTCTCTGGCAGTGCTTCTCAGCGGCATCACCAGCGTTGGTGGCCGTCGGGTCCTCATTTTCTCCTTAATTTATTTACTCTTCTATTTTTTTTTTCCTCTTTATGTTTAAAAGCTTTTAAACATGACCGAAACCCATGTTTTTTTTTTTTTAGTTTTCATTAGTTTGATATTGGGTTTTCTTGATGCATGTAAAGTCTGGCGATTTTTCTTGGGTTGGATTTTTTGGGTATGGCAGAATGTTCAATTGGCAATACTCCCATGTTCTATTTTATTTTAACATTGATCTTGGAACTGCGTAGAAGATGTTTGCGAAAATGTCTATTAAAAACTTTGAAGTAATGTTTCTTGGCTGAAGCTTGACCCATTTCCCTTTCCTTGGCTGAAGCTTGACCCATTTATCTCAAATTTCTTAGTTTCTTTCATTGAAACATTACTATGCTTCTTAGCTTAATAATAATTTCTGAAATTGGAATTTATCACGGTGTATCGGTTTTTTCTCATTGTCTTAGTTTGTTATATTTTATAGTTTTCTCTCTGTCTTAGTTTGTTACTATCATGTTTATTTTATTTTAAAGTTGATTTGGAAATGCACGGAAGATGTTTGTCAAAAAATCTATTTGAAACTTTGAAGTTAAGCTAATTTATATGCATATTGTGCAGTCTTGAGGGAGGTCATCAGATTGTGAAATACACCAGGATGCTCCCCCAATAGGTTGATTCTTTTCATTTCATAGCTAACAAGAGAGGGATCTAGGCTCTAGCTAAGGTAAGGAACAGAGTTAACGGTTGATTCGTTTCACTTCCTACACCAAGAAGACTGTCAAGTTCTTGTTTTTTCAATTTCAATTGGCCAATTCCATTTCCAATCTTGACTATGGGGAATCCAAGAATCAACTAATGGCTTTGTCAACAATAATGTATCTTGTATTTATCACCATGTATCTTCTGCAAACGGGAAAGAAAAAAAAAAAAAGGAATGAAATGGACTTGTTCTGGCCAGGGTGTTGTGTTTTTGCCTTTTGTTGTTGCTATGGAATTGAATAGTTGAACAAGTTTTTGCATCTTCATATTATAGCTGATTTTGTGCTGCTAAACTGATTTTGTGTTGACAAATATATGTAATGCATACAATTTTATTTGTGTTATAAGCTTTCTTAATGCATTTTGAATTTTTATCTAGACTAAATGGAGTTGTTTTTTGTGCATGAATTTGCTTGGAGCAAGTACGAACATTGACGATGACTCAAAAACACAAATTATATTGAAGTGTTTACTTGACTCTTTATTCTTTTGAAAACAAGGAATACATATCAAGAGTCTTCAAAGGATGCTTGGCCAATTTTACAATCAAAATTCAATTCAAGAGAGTAGACAAGAAATGAATTTGATCTAAAAATGAATAGAACTTTATTAGAATGTACACTTTGACCACAAGGCCATATAACAACAGTTTTGTTGAAATATACACTTTGTTAACAAGAAACAAATCTTCTCATCATCATAATTTCATAATACACAATTCCCACAAAAGAAAAAAGGAAGAAGAAGGTCTTGTAAGCTTCAAGATCAAGTTCTTTGACAACCGTAAGCGGCATGACCTGCTCATTAAGTTCCAGCTAGTGTGCCTCCTACCTGCTCATTAAGTTCCAACTAGTGTGCCTCCTGCTTCTTGACTGTGCATTGCGAATGTAATTATAAGTTTATAACTAAGTCATACATCACATGCATAGACATGAGCAAAGTAAACCTCTTAAATTTAAAGAAGCCTACATAACCTCAGTGGCTTTCACTGTTCCAATCTAAAAGCATTATTTATTTATTTCTAAATTTAACATATATTTAACAAATCTTGGAATTACAACTTCCCCCACCCCTCCATAGGTTTTGCTAGCATAAATATTTCCGGTTCTTAAAGAGATTTGTTGTTCTACTATTGACAGAGTATTGACAGAGAGCCCCTTTTACTTCCGCCCATGTAGTCAAAATGGAATTTCATTCATTTGTATATACAAGAATTTAGGGAAATAAAAATCACAATGTGACCAACAACTTTATTTTAACCATTGGAAAATCCTTTTAACACAAAAACCAAAATTTTGATTTCCATCTCTTTGTGGGTGCATTTTGCAAAAATTATCTAGAAACTCTTTGATTTATACTACATGTTCAAGAGAAAAAAAAAAAAAAAAAAAGGCCATATACGTATAGGGGTGTCAATGTTCGACCCAACCCGCGAACACGACACGAACCCGACACGAGTTTTTTCAGGTTAGGGTTGGGCCTTAATGAGTTTGGGTCATAAATGGGTCGACCTGAAAGTGACACAATAAAAAACGTGTCATAAGCGGGTCAACCCGCATAACCCACAATAGACACATTTGACACACCAATTTATTTGTATCAACCTGAAATGACCCACTTAACACAACCCGTTTAACTCGTATAACAAATAAATATTTATTTTATTTTAGATTTGTCAAATTCCTTTTATATTCAACATATATTTTAAATTTGAAAAGAAAAGTAAGTAATTACAAAAATTTACTAGGGATATAATTGGAAATTGAAACTTTACAGACCTTAGAACTACTAATACTTTTTTTTTTTTTTTTTTTTTTTTGGCATAGAACTTGCACAAATGAAATTGGATGAGCTTGTGGAAGATGTTATGAATTTGGACATAAACAAAGAATCTATGGATGATAATCGTGGTCATGGTCAAGATTAGTCTAATGTTTGCTCAAATTCTTTCAATATTGATACTTAGCATTTGACAAGTTCCAAGGATATTACATTTTTGTTGAACTATGTTATTTTATTTTTGTTAAACTTTGTTATTTTGAATTGGGGTTGAAGTGTATGCACTTTTTTTGGAGTGTAAAGAACTTATTTCTAGATGAATGTTATATTTTTGTTGAACTATATTATTTTGAATGTGAGTTGAAGACTTGAAGTATATGTACTGTTTTTTGAGATATAAAAAAAATTATTTCTAGATGGATGTTATATTTAATATTATATAGGTTGAAATGGGTTGTGTTACATTCATATCAACCCAACACGACTCGTTTATTAAGTGTGTCAAATGGGTTGGGTCAGGTCAACCCGCCTTATTAATAGGTCGGGTTAGGGTTGAAGGATCATGACACGATTATTAAATGGGTCGGGTTAGGGTTAAGTCATTTAGTCGAATACCTCTACCTTGACACGACACGAATCCGACACGCTAACCCGAATTGACACCCCTCTATATACGTAGCAGTAGGCTAATTGAAAAGAAGTTCTTATTTCATTTCCTAGGCTATGCAGTCATGAAAAGTCTAAAATTCAAAGAAAACAAAGGAAACAAGAACAAGACAGAGGTATTAGTTAAATGTTCTTGTTGCTCTCACTGTTGCACAATACAGAAAAAAATAGACAAAATTTCAAACACCTGAACATTGAAATAATTTTTATGAGCTATTGAATCATTGAGTGGTAAAAAAGTGTCTAACATTTGACCGTGCATAAGGTGCTAGTCATCTTTAACTTTACTCTGAAACTAAAGGAAACCCAAATGCAAGAATGTAAAGACAATATTTGTGCACATTACTAACCAAAAAAAAAAAAAATACTAGCTAATAACAGGGGAATTCAGATAGAAAAAGACCAATAGAAGATAATAGAACTCTATAAAAGAAAATAAACAAGTATGCACATATCCAACAGAAATATGAATATCTAATAAACAAATGAAGTAATATCTAATAAACAAATGTAGTCACATTATTAGAAGAGTAAATCTCATCCCTTTTACCCCAAAATCGGTAAGCAAACAAGAGGAAAAAAAAAACCTACACACCAAAACAACAGAAATTGACAAAAACCCCCAATTATTTTTATCATCAGTGAGCTTAACATTACTTCAAAGTTTCTAATAGACATTTTCACAAACATCTTCTATGCATTTCCAAGATGAACGTTAAAGTAAAATAGAACATGGGGGTATTGCCAACTGAACATTCTGCCATACCCAAAAAATCCAACTCAAGAAAAATCACCAGACTTTACATGCATCAAGAAAACCCAATATCAAACTAATCAAAACTAAAAAGAAATACATGGGTTTCAGTCATGTTTAAAAGCAAACATAAAGAGGAAAAAAAAAATAGAAGAGTAAATAAATTAAGGAGAAAATGAGGCCCCGACGGCCACCAACGCTGGTGATGCCGCTGAGAAGCACTGCCAGAGAAGGGGCAACCAGAAGCTTGGCCACAGCTGGCTATCCAACCTACTCCACCTAGGGCACCACCATCTACTGCTATGCTTCTCAATATCAATGGATGTCGTTGTGATGGATGTTGTTGTGGTTTCGGGATTGTGATTTTGGTGGTTGGAGGTTGTGGTTATGGGTGATTATGACAGTGGCAATGATTGTTGTGGTTGTGGTAGTGGTGGCTTGTAGCAGTGAGTGTAGGTGGTGGTGGTGGCTGGTGTTAATGGGTGTGGGTTTGAGTTTGATTTGATTTGATTTTGGGTTTGTGGTTTGGTTTTGTGATTGTGATTTGGTTTTGGGTTTTTTTTTTTTTTTTTTTTTTTTTGGTGATTTTGGTGGTTAGGAGTTAAGGATGTGGGTGGTGGTGGTTGTGGTTGTGGTAGTGGGTGTGGCAACGACAGTGGGTTAGGTCTTTTTGTTTGGGAGAAGAGACATACACAGAGAAAGAGAGAAGAAGATATGAGATTGAGAATAAAAAATTAAAAAAGAATAAAGAAATAATATTTTAATGAAGTGGTAAAAAATATAAAACTTTTGATGTTGGGTATATTATAAAATGGAATATTAAAATAGATAAAGTAGAGTTTTGAGTTGCTAAAAAGTAGTAGTGGGTTGGGTCTTTTTGTTTGGGAGAAGAGACATACACAGTGAAAGAGAGAAGAAGATATGAGATTGAGAATAAAAAATAAAATAAAAAAGAATAAAGAAATAATATTTTAATGAAGTGGTAAAAAATATAAAACTTTTGATGTTGGGTATATTATAAAATGGAGTGTTAAAATAGATAAAGTAGAGTTTTGAGTTGTTAAAATCTATAATTTTTAGCATTCTTGATGTGAATACTATAAGGGAGGTCACTATTGTCTTCTAGTGGCCATTAATTATCATGTCATTTTCTTGATTGAATTGCGGTCAACACGCATATGGAAACCAAAGAAATGCATCATCTTTCTTTGGGATACAAACAAGTGCAGTAACAATTCATCTCTACTAAGTAACATCCAGCTTTAAAAACAAGAAGTTAAAGAACACATACTTTTATACCTGGAGAGCACATGCTAAACTTACATCAGTGAATTTCTAGCCTTCAAATTCTTAGATTTTGTAAAATTGAAATTTCAATCTCCATGAGACCAGAATGCCTTTTTGTATCTACCAAAAGTTCAACAGGAAATAGGTTGGATGCAAGAGGTAATGCAGATATAAAGATATGGATTACAATGGATTAGGTGTATAAAACTCAAGGGGTGGTAAAATCAACTCTGTAAAGTTGTAATTTACAATTATGTGTTTTGTTGGCTTTAATTTCGTACCAAATTTGATTGTAATTCTGTTCAATCTTTTGTACCCTATATTTCATGTGGGATTTATTTGTAAGGGTTATGCGTGAGAGAGAGAGAGAGTGCGTGTGAAGACTCAAGGCAAATTGAAGATTGAAGTGTTTTCACAGGTAGCTCGCAAGTAAGCATCCCGTGAAGTGATGCATATGCCTTACACATGACTGGAATGTGAAGAGTTAGGATAGGATGGAGATAGTTGTATTTCGCGAGTGTCTCGCGGGTAAAGCCTTCCTGCAAGATACCTACGAAACATTCTATTTTGCCAAATTGTCATTTCTTATACACACTTTATATGCCTACACTATATATACCCACATTACCCACAAATGTTGAGGCACAAACCTTGAGAGTTAGAGATTGTTATACCCATAATTCTCTACACAAATACTTGTGGATTTTCCTTAACTCCTACCTCTCCATTTCCATACCCTTGAAAGGTTGATAGCTCAAACACTTACCACACCCTTTCAGAGTGTCAAGTGAGGTTTTGGTGCTACTGGGAAGCATTGGAAGAAGCCAAGATTTGGCGGATGCAATTAGGCGTATTGCGGGATCCGGAGAGCTAGACAAGACACGGTTCTGAAAAGCATTGTTAGAGTAGGAGCTTGGAGGGCTTAGGTGTATCAGGTAGATTAGGCTTGGAGGGTCTCTTGCTAACTCATGTATCCCAACTGATTGTCTAGTGGATTGATTACCGCTTGGAGAATGGCGGAGAGGTTTTACGCCGAGTACTTCGGTTTTCTCTTCGATAACACATCGGCGTGTTATCTTAAACGCATTCTTCTTCCCTACTCTTTTAGCTTTCATATTACTGTTGTGTTATATTGATAATGGTTTTGAGTAGTTTGTTTGTTTATCAGCTCGCATTTACTCGATTCCACACTTAGTATAAGTTAGAATAAAATCTATCGAGCCGTAATTTTTAATTTTGGGGTCTAAACAACTTTTGTGTTTTAACACATTTTCGAGCTTTCAAACTCAAACCCATTTTCCCACTCACTTAAATATGATCCAAACCCACCCAATTAACACTTATGTTGATTGAGTTTTAACTGGGTACTCAATTAAAATTTAGAGATTAGACTTTAAAATCATCATCGTGCGATGGCCTTAGAAGAACACTACAAAACACGCAGGTTTTAGGCCGCGTTTTTACAAACACGGCCACAGACGGACTAAAGCCCCGTTTTTAAAAAACGCGGCTTAAAGAAAACAACAGAAGCTGAGTTTTAAACATGCGGCCATAGAACATGTCTAAAGCCACGTTTTCTTGAGCTATAGCCACATTTTTAGGAGTGGAGCTATGGCCGCGTTTAAAACACGCTGCTATAGGACCTTCCTATTTCATTTTTTTGGCAAACATTTTTTTTTTTTTTATCTTAACTATGGCCGCGTTTGTAAAATGCGACTCTAGCTTGCCTAAAGCCACGTTTTATAGATGCAGCTTTAAATTTGGTCTGAAGCCACGTTTTAAACACGCGTCTTTAGTTTGCGATGGGGCCGCATTTCTTAAACTCGACTTCAGATTTTTCCTATAGCTGCAGGTTAAAAACGTGGCTTTAGGCTTTGTATAAATACTAAACTAAAAATTTTCAACCCTAACCTCTCCAATGGCACATCAGCCTCCATCTTTGAAAGCCTGATCTCACCCCTCTACCATTTCACACTCATTCTCTCTTTCTTAAAGATAGAACTCTCTCAGACTCTTACCTATCTCTCATCCATCTCATCAAGCTCTCACCTCTAATTCATCCATCGTCCTCACCACTACCACCGAAGCTCATGCTCCATCGCACCGAAGCTGACGCACCATCACCAACCCGATTCATCATCCTCCTTACCCATCTTCGAAGCCCAACACTGTTCATCCATCATCCTCACCCATAAAGAGTGTTGGGACCAAAAACCGCTTGATACTAAGCATTCGCATAAAGAAAACAACCCACCTGTCTTTTTGAACTTCATAATCTACATTTTTTATTTTGTTTTACATTATATTGCATGTTATGTCCGAAATTCCATTTGCTATGTTTGGTTGTCGATTGCAGCTTCATATCACCAACATAAATTTTCACTATTGTAATGAGACTGTTGAATATGATGTAGGCAAAAGAAAGTGGGCAAGCAATGGAGCGTGCAGTTGTTTTTGCAAAAGTATACTGCACCAAAGATGGGCGTCCTATTAGTACTGAAGTGGGAGAGAAGATTGTAAGCCCTATATCGAAACCTATTTCTTTTGTATTTTGTGCATGAATTGTTTATAGTAAGTAATATGTTATTTGGTTCTTGTGTGAAAACAAGATAAAATGACTAAAATTTTAAACAAAGGGGGCTCACTACAAGGAGAGCTTCGCAAAGGAATCCTATGGTCAAAAAATGATGCGTTTGCTCAAGTGATGGGGGCAAAACGTTGTGGACGTGTACGTGGGGTTGGTTTTGGACCAACCCCATCAGGAAGAAGTGGGTCCAACCTTTCATGTTATACATTGACTCCACCGTCGTCCAGCGAAACGACCCATCGGATGACTGAATTGGAAAATTCGCACCAAACTTTGAGGGACCAACTTGCCCAATCAAAGCAAAGACATCAGGAGAAAATCGCCGAATTGCATGCGCAGAATACGAAGCAAATCGTTGAATTACATGCGCAACATAAGGTGCAAATCACCGAAGCACTAGCCAAAGCAAAGCTACAATCAGATGCACAGCTGTCGCACATGAGAGTCATGTTAGCCCAAATAAGCCCACTTCTAAATGCTTCACTACCTTTTCAGGTACTAAAAATGTTGCGTTTAATTTAATGGAAATTGCGTGTTTATTGCAATGCATTGCTATGTGCTACTAATAAGATGTGTTTAATATATTCAGGATAGCGCTGCATCACAATAAGGAATCTTCATGGATATTTTGTGACTGTATGTTGTATTACTTTTTGACTGTTCATGAAGGAATTTGTAGACATGAATATTATTTTGATATTATAGACAGGTTGATATGTAGACAGGTCAATCACACCATTCAAAGATTGACAATCTTTTTTGTGAACAAAAAACTTTTTAGTTGAATCTCTTGTAGAAGAACAACCAAGAGGATTAAATAGTGAGGTCATGCATTGTTCTCACAGTAAGTTTGAAATAAATAAATTTTACCGTTTCGTAATTTTAAGTACTTTTTGATGGTTCCATTTGTGTAATTTTGTTGGATAGGAATTTTTCCATTATCGCTCATGTTGATCATGGCAAGTCTACGCTTGCTGGTAGGCTTTTGGAGTGCCATGGGACCATTAAGAGAGGACACGGTCAGCCTCGGTACCTTGAGAAGTTGAAAGTATATCAGCACTTTTAAAAGATTTGCTTTTGTTGTTGTTTAGGGAAAACATGAATTGGGTATTCAATGGAATTTGTATTGCTTTCGAGTGGGCTTGTTTAAGAGTGATGAGTGAAGTTTATACTTGTTGAGTTGTCTAGGAAGAGACATGCATTGGGAATGATATGAAATTTATATTGCTTTTGAGTGTATGATGTTTTTCATGGGTTTGTTTCTGAGTGAAAAGTGAAGTATATGCTTGCTAAATTGTTTAGGGAGATACATGAATTGGGTATTCTATGGAATTTGTATTGCTTTTGATGAGTTTGTTTCTGAGTGAAGTTATAGACTCTTCCTACTTGGTTAGAATTATAACAAAGAAAAAGACGAGTTTGTGGTGCTTTTGAGTTTCTATGGAATTTGCATTGCTTTTGAGTTTGTGGTGCTTTTGATGAGTTTGTTTCCTAGTGAAGTTCGAGTGTTCTTAGGTGATTAGAATGATAAAAGAGAAAAGAAAATAATTTGCTAAGTTGGTGAAGGACATGATACAAGTACAGCCCCATAGTTTGTTGTTAATGAAATATGGCTTTAGGGTGATATATGATACAAGTACCACAAGCAACATGATCTAAGGCCAAGGTGAATTCTATATTGATAAACAAAACATGGGTTTGGAAGGAAGCCTACAAGATCTGACTAGCTTTAGTCACCATGCAAAGCCAAATTTCTTTGGCAAACTGGTCTATCACTAACTGTAGTTCAAACTTTCTTTGGCAAACTTGTTTACAATCTAAAACAAACTAAGAGCGAAGGATACACTACCTCCATTAATGCTATTTTGGCTACTTAGTCTAGGCAAGCCGTAATTGTTCATGTTGCTATGTTGGCTTGTGGAAACTTTTTTGTGTATAGTTTGGTTTTGTAATGAAGTTTACTAATTCATTATAAAAATAAAAAATAAAAAGTTCAGTGATATATATATATATATATATATATGGAATTTGTATTGCTTTTGATGAGTTTGTTTCCAAGTGAAGTTATAGACTCTTCCTAGTTGGTTAGAATGATTAAAAAAGAAAAGACGAGTATGCTTAGTTGTTTAGGAAGAAACATGAATTGGGTATTCTATGGAATTTGCAATGCTTTTGAGTTTGTAGTACCTTTGATGAGTTTGTTTCCTAGTGTTCTTAAGATCGGATTTGGTAGTGATGAAAAGTTGTCTAACTTCACTAATCTTGTTTTTAAGAGCGTCTCTAGTCGTTGTATATTCTGATTGTAGCATTCAATTTTGGAAAAGTCAAGGTTTTCTTTATATGAAGTAACTTATGTTCTTCTTAGTTATCTGCTTGGTTCGAAATAGCTGACTACTGCCTTTAAATTTTTGCAGTGCCATTATGGACATAAACTGTGCTCTACCTGTAAAACAATGGTACAAAACCAATGCCCCACTTGTAGACAAGAGCTTGGAGATGGGAAGGCACCCTTAAAAGCATCCAGGATAGCCATAGGAAGTTAGAGACAGTCGTGTGCGTAATGTTTGCAGTTGAGGTATAACCATAATCATGTGTTGATGCTTGCTGCACCTTTTTTGTGTCAAATGGACCCTAAACTTTCCTCCATTTTGTTGCTGTATTGAACTACATATTCCTTAATTATTGATAATTTTCCCATATTCCTTAAAGATTGATTGAAATTGTGTCAGGTTTGAGAAAATTTCAGCTTGATATTCCTTTGAAATTTTGGCTTGTTATTTTATTGCATGCAACAAGCCGGAATTTTGCAGGAACAACAAGCTGGAATTGTATGTGTGACAAGTTTTTTATAGTAGCATTTGTAAAACTTATAACAGCATTTGTAAATGCATTTGCCATCTGGCCTAGAAAGAAAAAAGAAAAAAAAAAAAAAAAAACTATAGCCGCGTCTAAAAACGCGACTATAGATGACAGATATAGCCACATTTAAAAAACGCGGTTATAGTTGTCACCTATAGCCGCGTTTCAAATGTGGCTAAAATATGTCTACGAAGCTATTAACAAGTGACCTATAGCCATGTTTTTAAACGCGGCTATAGATGGCCCCTATAGCCACATTTAGGAAATGCGGCTAGAGCATGTCCTAAAGCCACGTTTATAAAAACATGGACATTGGTCCAATCCTGTAGCCACATTTTAAATGCGGCTATAGCTTTCACCTATAGCCACGTTTTAAACGTGGCCGTTGGTCTGATCCTATAACCACGTTTTAAACGCAGCCATTGGTCCTGGCCTATAGCCGCATTTGAAAAAGTGCGGCCATAGACCTCTCAGGCCTATAGTCACAGGGTTTAGGCCACATTTGAAAACGCGGCTATAGGCCAGATCGTCCTTTAGCCACGTTTTTCTAACCTATAGCCGCGTTTTAAAAACGCGGCTATAGAACCTTTTTTTTGTAGTGAAGTTTATTTGTTTGCTTTATAATAACTTTGAAATGGCATTAATCGGTCAGTGATGAATGTGTTGGTCATGTAAATTTTGTGTTACTGCAAAAATATTTTGGGTATTCTACTTTCCAAGACTATCAAAAGACGGTTATTGAGAAGATTCTAGAGAAAAAGGACTGCTTGGTGGTCATGGCCACTGGCAACAACAAGTCCTTATGGTAAGCCACCTAGCCAATCTCATCTCTCATTTTCTACCTTGTGTATTTGCATCAACTTTAGTTTTACCTTTTAAATTTTATGTACAGTTTTTTAAAATTTCACTTTTTTTATACTTTTTTTATGGTACAAGTATACTTTAGCATACTTTCAACAAAGAGCTAGACAAGCTGTTTCCAAACAGACTAGAGTCCTTCCATTTCTAATTGTTATATTTTCTTCACAAAAATATTGTTTAAAAAGTATGAGTTTCTTTTTTTGTCTGTAATCTTTAAAAAGTTAGTTATACATGTTGAGATTATGAGTTAGTTAGTTACAATAGGATAAGGTCATGTAAGCCAATGAGATTAGAACTAGTCTCCTATAAATATATGATTGTAATTCAACATTAAATATTGAAGAAAACCAATTCATTGCTTAGTACATTTCCTCTCTCTCTCTCTTTTAATATTTCTCTATGGAGAGTGACAACCTCGAATAAAGTCAATTCCCCTATAATTTCCATACCATTCCTCTAAGGAACTACTAAGTTACTAACACTCTACTTGGTAAAAAACTACTAATGTGTCCCACAATCAACTTTAGATCCAATCTAAAATCCTCTATGAACTCCTTTCATGAACTATGATCGCGATCCTGACCAATTTCACCAACCGACTTCAAGGATCTTGAAGATTTAAGCTCCACATCAATGCATTGGGATATGCTTTGTGACTTTACCTTTTAATCTCTCAACAACACTATAGGTGATATCAATATTTGCTCTCTTTACTCACTGGTTGGAATGTGGAGGCTATAATTTTCTCTTTGATTATCTCTTCCATTTTTGCCTCAAAAACCATATGAAGTCTTGTATAATAGGCCCTTATATAGCCATTCCAACTAGGGTTTTGAAACACAAGCACTGACTTCATTAAAACATGTTGCTGACTAAGTCCACAATTCTTAATTGATTGAGCTACTACTGAACATAAGTTGAAACTCGTCTTTCGATTGACCAAGATGCAATTGAAAGGATGCCAAAATTGTGATTTTTATCGATTGAGGAGAAATTGAATGGTAGTTGATTTTTTTTTATTTTTTTGGCTAATCGGCAGTTGAAATCTTCAGCAATAGTCTTCTTAATTTGAGCTACATCTTAGACCTTTTAGTCTATAACATTTGGTAAGCATTACAAACTCTTATTAGATTTCAAGGTCATGGAATTTGCCAATCTAAATCCTAACAATCTCCTTCTTTGGTAATGTTGTGACTAGTCATGGCAAAATAGGTGGGTTGGGTCGGGTCAATCGGGTTCGCAGGTCAAACGGGACTTGGGTCAAAACGGGTCATTTTTAAACGGGTCAATCGGGGTACGGCTTTCGTCGGGTTGACCTGTATTTTTCAAACAAGGTTTTTTTTTTTTTTTTTTCAATTAAAAAAATAAAAAAATAAAAATCAATGAGAACCTTTTTAAAGAGAATGAATAAAATCAATTAAGCAAATGAATCGCACTTAATGCCACTTGTTAATATCCTCCCAATTCTGACAATTTTAAGCATGACAAAAATTATTTATAATCATAAATTCATGATGGAAAAAGTCTTCAATGTTAATAGTTCACCATCAAAATGCATATAATTACAAGTTTACATCTTTAAAAAGAGATAAATCTTAAAACAAACAAAACAAGTAAGCCAACAAAGTAGCAAGTTATCAGTGTTCTTAAGTGCACATGTTCTTGTTGCATTTAAAATAATAGTAAAGTTAGATTACTTAGAAAGATAAACTAAACAAAAAAAAAAGATTTAAAAATAAACATAACATATTAAGTAAAGAAGAATAAGTAAATATTTTATAAGAATTACACCTCAATCTCAATCTACTCAACATTGGTAGCAAATTCAGTACTGCAAATATTCATACTTGCAAATTGTAGCTCAAGTTGGCTAATTTCGTCAAAGGCACAAGCTTTGACTGCTTTGTGTGAAACTAAAAAAGTGTGGAATGTGTTAAGAAGGGCAAAGGCGCAAGACAGCGAGAGAAAGAGTAGAGGAACTAAACTGAGGAAGCTTTGAGGCCCTTTGTGGTTTGGTTTGTCACGTTTCAACTTTCAGGTTTGTGCATTGTGCCTTTGGCTTTGGACAATGGACTACAGCTAGTATTGAATGAGACTTCTTTTTTTTTTTTTTTTTTTTAATGGTTGTCTTGACAGCCTTGTGTTGTCTTGTCTCATTCTCTCATGTCATGTCCGTGATTTGTGAAGCTTAGCTCTTATTAGTTGTGATGAAGCTCAAATAATCATTATCTCATGTCATGTCTTGACAATAGTTTTACTTGTTTATAGCTTTATATCTATAATATATTGACTATTAGTTTTGATTCTTAGTGCTTTATGCACCTAGTATCATGACGTAGTTTAAATATTTTTTTAGCGAATTTTTTTTAACGGGTCGGGTCACAGGTTATCCAGGTCTGGTCGGGTTGACCCATAAAAAATTGGGTCAGGTCACGGGTCAACCCGTTTTTGTTTTGGGTCAAAAAAATCAGGTTTGGGTCATGTAATTTTTCGGGTCAGATCGGGTTGGGTTAGAAAATTCTTACCTGTATTGCCATGTTTAGTTGTGACCATCTCATTTCTCTTTTAATCTTTTCATTTGTTCATATGAATGTGAGTTCTAAAGTAATGTGCTTGGTCATTTTTGGTTTCCTTAAATCGTAAAAATTTCTCTGTAACTAGACTTTTTATATTCTTTGTCTTTGAGCTGAAAGATGTGATCATGGTATTGTTGCAAAAGGAATGTGTTTTTCTCACTTTTCAAAAGTTCCTCGGTTGATTATTTCAGTTGGTCAAAATTTGAGATTTTGCATTGGTCAGCTTTATTATTGACACTAGTTGCAAACTCACGCAATGGTGTGGAAAAATATAATATAATTATTTTATAAGAATATAATGTAAAATTTTCTGATTACACAATGCATGTTTTATATAAAATATTTTCTATTTTTATAATGTATAATGTAATGGAACATATAATGTATTTTGCATTTAACAATAATTTAATAAAAAGACTTAAATTACATGATATAATTTTTTTTTTTAAATGAATACATTATTAAAGAGAATTTTTTATATTATATTATTATTAGTTGACTAATTTGAACATATCCAAGAATTTTTTTTTTAATGTACACCCTCATTATGTGGAAAACATGTAACATGTAATATTAAGTTTAAATTATTATTTAAGTTTAGAATTGTGGCATTTATTTCTTTCTTTCCAAATATAAGTATAATACTTATATTATTGAAAATTGAATTTTAAAGTAATTCCTAATACTTATTTTGTTTGTATTTTTTAGACCAAAACTAAAGAGTTTTTCCCAAATAAAATAAAATTTCATACTTTTCAACCTAAAAGTTAAGTAAAAAATTGAAAAAGTAACCAAAATGGAATCAATTTAAGACCCAATTAGTTCAAAATAGACTAAAGTGCACCAAAATGAACCGAACTAAACTGAAAAGGATTGAAGCATACTGAATGGACCAATTGGACCGCAATGGATCAAGATGGATTGAAATTGACCAATTTGGACGTAAATAGTATGCTTAACAAGAGCATTACAATTTGCAACAGTAAATGTTATGTTTCAACTTTTAGATATTATATAAATTGTCTAATGAAATTGTGATATTCTTATCTCTTACTAAAAGTCATGTCATATATTTCATAGCATCAAGGAATTACATATTATAAATCATGTCTTTCAATAAATTGTCATATTATTGGGTACGTAATTGTTATTACATGCATTACCAGTCAGTGATTGTTTAGGAAGTACAAAAGTAATTAAAACTAGTTTGAGGCGTAGAGTAATAAGTAGAAAGTATTTTGGAGGCGAAAATCGAATTGGCAGCTTCTGTATAGTGTACTCCATCCCAGCTTATGTATTTTGCTTCTTCATTGCACACGTTAAATCCTGTTTGGCCACATGTAGTATTGGGATTGTAGTTGTAAGGCAGTCCTCCATAGCCACAACATGCCATTAAAGGATTCTCAAAACCTTCAAAAGGAACCATAATCCATTTGAGAACCATAATCCATTTGAGAACGTGGAAAGTTAATGTTTAGAAGTTAGAACATACAGTAGAATCTGAGATAGTACGTACCATAATTAGTAGCATGTGCAATGAGATCGTACTTGATGCTGTATATGTCCGCATACACAATGGTGACATTTTTCATTTCAGACCTCAGCTCTTCACGTAGAGTGCGCAATTGTTCGTTAAATTCTTTTGCTGCATTATTAAGAGGCTGAAGACAACCATACTGATCAAAATCGCTTGCGTTTTTGGTAGTTGTAGCAAGTTTTTGAGGCAAACAACCTAGTGGCCCGGTATTGTGTACCCAAAAATTCTGCCCTCCATGCTTGTATATAGTCTATATTTGGATTGAAGAGAAATCAAACCCATCAAGAGTATGAGATATAATATAATATTTTAAAACTATTGAAACAATGTGATCTGGTAATGAAAATTGAAAAGTTAAGACTCACCCAGATAGCATTTTTTATTTCGGTGATCATAGATGGGATTTTTTCAATAACTTGAGTGTATGAAAGATAGGTGAAAGAACCAGCTAGATCATTTTGTCCAATGTCAATTGTATAAAGTGCATTGTTGAATTCCTCATCTGTAACCAAATCTTTGTAACCTACATCAACGAGTAAGGAAATTAGTATTAAGTTTAAGTGTGAAATTAATCAAAGTAAGTTGTGAATGAACCTTTTGATATTAGCTCAAGGGAACGAGCTCGGAATTGAAGGAGCTGGAGAACTTGGACGCTCAAACTGAAAGGTTTATACCTAGGTAGAGTAGATGAACCACTTATTGCAAAATTTGCTCCATTTGTGAAATTTGGCCCCAAGGATTCCAGGTACGGAGTTAAATAACCAGCATGCAAATTTTCACCTGTGATGCAATCAAAATTAGCAACTGTAGAGTAAACAAGAGAATTAATTGTTTTGTTATTGACATTTTATTATGTCCAAATCATTATACTAAATAGTTATAATCTAGTGGTAATGACTTCGTTTGTGATTTCTCATGTTTGTGTTCAAACGCGACTTCCACCCTTTTCCACTATCTACCTATAAACAGAAGTAAAAATTAAAATAAAAGTAGGTATAAAACCTTCGAGGAGTATTGGGTCAGGTCTAACTTGGTCTTTATCTGTAACTAGTAAATTACATGTGCGACGCACAAATAATGTTGTAATATTTTATATAAGATGGTTTTGAAAAATGTTGTATAAAGACTATAACATAATTGCTATAAAACTTTATTTGCAATGAGTTCATTATAAAAAACAACAATTATAAATTTTACACACATATCCATTATAAATATTCAATTGCAATGATGAGAAATGAAATATATTTATATATATATATATATATATATAAAATAAAAATTTGGAGGAATATTATAGAATAAAAGTTAATGCAGAATGTGTCTTTCTCTTTCTTCTTAATTCTAAAAACAAATACACATACTAAACACCCACGATCAATTACATCATTTACAAAAACCACAAATCCACAACGTTCAACCTTAACATCAAAATAGTACTTGTCGTATGTTGTCACTCAATATAAAATGCAAGCCCACCTTTCCTTGGTTGTAGGCAACTCATACGGATTAGGATTAGATGAAACAACAATGTTAGAGTTAGTTAAGTGCCATCGAAGGATTGAAGGTAAATGAAATCGTTTTTGGTCTGTGTATATTTGACATGGGATGGCTTAAAGGGCTATAGCTAGGTATATATAAAGGGGTAGGAGTGCAAGAGGTGAAAATTGTGAATTAAAATACAAAGAAGTTTGTGTGTATGTGTGAAAGATAAAAAGTCTTGAAACATTGAACCAAATGATACAAAGAATATTTATATTTTAATTAGAAAGGTTTTGAAACATTGAACCAAAAAGTCAATAATTAATTTATTCTTATGTTAAGAATATTTTAATTCTCTTTGCATAGAATGCACCACTTAGTAGAACCTTATTACTATTAGTCCTTACTCTTTTCTTTTTTTTTTAATACTAAAACAGTGGGTATGCTAAAAGACATGAAAAATAGAGAAATGTCTTGTGTAAGTTTAGGCAATTAATAAGATATTAATGAGATAATAATAAAATAAGTTTATGTGAACTTTTGGGTAACAGTAAAAAAAATTAATGAAAGAGGTAAAGAAAAAGCTAAATGTATAAGTAGAGCGCCACTTGGCAAAACCTCATGCACTGTCGCATGAGGTCTCTACTTATATATATATATATATATTGATTTCTTCACGGGAGGAAGATAATAAACCCAAAATTAAAGATAACTGTGAAAAAAAACATGTTAGACATCTGCATGTATGGCTATATGAGTCTCATAATAATAACAGTTTTCCCTATAAAAACAACATAAAACATGACGGATGACTAACAACATTGTCTTTTCAGCTTTTTATCAATCTTTTTGTGACAAGGTTTAACATATGAGGGACTTCTCAATTGGGCAACTTGTTCTTATTTGAATGAGAAATGCTACGTCTAGAACATTTTCACAACAAATTATAAGTAGTAAGTTGTTATTGGTTCTAATTTAAAACTACTACTGAAATTACTTTTTTTTTCCACCAATAACAATCTGTAACAACATACCACTTATGATTTGTTGTAAAAATGTTGTGAATATAACATTTCTCTATTTGATTAGAGTACATTCACACTTGCTTGCCCCAAGTTAGGAGCTTTTTTGTTCCTAATTAAATTTAAGAGCAAGAAGAGTAAACAAGAGTTGTAGGTGTAAGTCTCAAGTCCATCCCAAAATAATTACTTATTCTCACGATCAGGGATGGAGCCATGCTTTGGCTTAGGGGGCAATGCACCCCCCCCCCCCCTCCCAACTAAAATTTGAAAAAAGAAAAGTATATATACATACATACATATACATATATAGGTACTAATTTAGCATTTTTGTTCAATAAAATTACCCTTAGACTCCCTTAAAAATAGCAAGCTCCAAAAAAATAAGCCTAATAAAAAAATCACCAATAGCAAAGTTACAAAAATAATTAAGCCCAATCTACCAATTTTACCAAACTAAAAAAAGCCCAACCCTTTAAAATTTTTGAAACAAAACTAATCTATAAATTTAAAGTTTCGATCCTTCCATCAAATAATTCGCAAAGGAAAAAAAAAATCCCTTACTTAGAGAGAGTGAGAGACACTAAACTAAAAAGAAAGGCAAAGAGGTAGTGTTGTTACAACACAACACAATAGCAGATTGAGCATACAGATACGTGCATAATTGATGTTTTGAAGGACACTTGAGAGAGAGAGAGAGAGAGAGAGAGAGAGAGAGAGAGAGGGGGGGGGGGGTTTACAGTGGACGAAATTTAAAAAAAAAAATTGAAGATGAAACAAAGATAGAGAAACAAGCTGAAGAAGGAGAGGGGAGAAATAAAAATGATTAATTGTGTGGATATGGTAAAGGTAGAGAAAAAAGAAAAAAAAAAGAAAAAGAAAGGTCTTGAAGATAAGGAATGGGTGGAGGAGAATAAATCAAATGAAAACAAAAACAAAAAACCTGGCTTGTAGATGGGTCAGTGGGCGGGAAAACTAAAGTAAATTGGTCCATAATTACTGAAAGATAATATAATTCTAGTTTAAGTATAATATATTTTTATATTACCATATAAGTTAATATATTGATATTATATAATGTGCAATAAATATATATATATATATATATATATATATATATTAAAGTAGCGGTAATTCCAAAACGGCATACTAGTATTAATTGGTACAAAAATATTTTGTTTCTTTAGTCAAATTGACTGCCTTGATTTATTAATACTGATTGGAGTTTCATAAGGTAGGGTTTCTCCTCGCTAGCGAAAGGTGGGTCTCCATCCTCTCCTAGGTTGTAGAATAGCAGTCCCTTCTTTGAAGGTGTTTGTGTCCCCCAGGGCAACAAGTTTGCCTTGAGGCTTTGTGGTTTTTTTTCTTCTTCCAGGGGTTTGGGAAACAGATTTTTTCTTATTCTTTACTCCTTAGGATGGAGGACCTAACGAGATCTTGGAATTGTTTAACATTATCGGAGTGCGAAGGATCAAACCTTCGGATTTCGGAAGAACAGGCAGCAACAGAGTTTATATTAGCTGCAAAATTTTTGACAAAGCGAGCTCTTAACATAGATGCTATAGCAAAAACGTTCACACCTTTGTGGAAATCTGTGAATGGTTTTAAAATCAAAAAGGAGGGCGATCATGTGGTTCTAATTACGTTTGATAATAAGGAAGAGATGGAGAAAGTCATTGATGCTGAGCCATGGAGTTTTGATAAACATCTTGTGGTATTACAATGTTATGACAGAGATACAGACGTGAGGGACTTGGAGTTTAATAGAGCTAGCTTCTGGGTGCAAGTGCACGACCTTCCGGTGAGATTTCAGAGACGGAAAGTGGCTGAACAAATATGTGAGGCTGCAGGGAGGATTAATGCATTGACTGATGATTCAGAATCGGAAGGAGATAATTTTATGAGGGTTAGAGTTTCAGTGGATATTACTCAACCTTTGTGCAAGGGCAGGGTAATTTCGCTTGACAACGGCAAAGAATTGTGGGTGTCCTTCAAATATGAACGACTCCCCAATCTGTGCTATTGGTGTGGGTGCTTAACACATAATGATCGTGATTGTGCTCTTTGGATTGAAAGCGAAGGAAGCTTGCAAAATGAGTCACAGCAATTCGGTCCCTGGATCAAGGCAGCGTCATTTGTGTCGACAAGGAGATATATGGTTAAAGTCCCTGGTTTTTTCACTAGCAGGAAATCAAGTGCATCGGCGTCAAATAGCAAACCAGCTCGGAAGCCTCCAGTGGTGGTTGTCCGTTCAGGAAAACCTTCTCCGAAGGTTGTTCGACCTAATAAGGAAAGTGCTAGTATCTCTCCTAGTGCAAATACTGCTCCGGAATTTCAGGAGTTAAATATGGAGAATATAGTGCCACAGGAGTCAGGGGATGCTACAAACTTGGGAAATTCAAATCTGACGGATTTTGGGGAGAGGATCGAGCAAGCTGGTGTCTTTGAGGAGGTAATAGAGGATATTGATAAGGACATTCGCAAGTTTGACTTAGCGGCTTCCAATAATGCAGAAAATAGAGCATGCCTTGGTAAGGAAAATATCCCAAAATCACCTTCCATCCAGGATTCTAATGAGGGGTATTCACAAGCACGTGCACAACTTAACCCGTCCTTACCACGTGCTCCTCTAGGGGTGATTTCAGACTACCAAAACAGATCAATGTATGCTGAAGGTTCGTGGAAAAGAATCACCAGAACTGAAACAGGGACGGACACAATTATGACTGAAGCAGTAGGAGAGAAACGTTTGGCTGGGGAAACAGAATGTCTACCTGAGTTACCGAAAAAGAGAAAGATTTCTCAAGCAGGCACAACCAAGAAGAAGATATTGGCGGCGGCTAGTTTCCAGCCCTGCCAGAAGCAATGAGTATCTTAGCCTCTGTTTGGATAGGCGTTTGCGTTTTGCTTCTGCGTTTTCCCTTTTTTTTTTTTTTTTTTTTTTTTTCACGCGTTTTCTCCCCACAGCGGTTACTGTTCATGTACGGTATATGAACAGTAGCCGCAACTTTTGACCACTTTTCCGTGAACAGTGCATTCGTGCACTGTTCACGGACCCACAAATTTCATTTTTTATCAATTTTTTCATTAAAAATGGGTCCCACGGTACTATTTACACATTTAAAAATTATTTTGCTACAGTAATTTCAGCAATAAGTTTTCAGTTTCAGCAAAATAAGTCCTATCCAAACAGACCCTTAGTGTGGAACTGTCGTGGGCTTGGGAACCTGCGTATAGAGAATGAGCTCGTTAATTTGATACGGGCAAAAGATCCCTCTGTCGTGTTTATAGCCGAAACATGGGCAGATGATGCAAGGCTAGATCGTACTTTGAGCAAAATTAATTTTGATCAGAAGTGGGTTGTGGCAAGGGTTAACAGAGGTGGTGGCTTAGTGTTATTTTGGAAGAATACTGTTAACCTTACTGTAGTAGATTCTCACAGGTACTATATTAACACCATTATCAATGGGAATTTAGAGAATGAGTGGAGATTTACTGGCTTTTATGGGGAACTCGAGACCGCTAGGAGATTTGAAGCCTGGAACAAGTTGAGGGCTTTGAATTCAAGGCAGAATAGACCTTGGCTTTGTGCCGGGGATTTTAATGAAATTATTCGACATGATGAGAAGTTGGGTGGACCGAGAAGGGATCACAATCAGATGCAATTATTTAGAGATGTGATTGATGAGTGCAGCTTCATGGATTTGGGATTTGTAGGTTCAAAATTTACTTGGGCTAGACACTTTGATGATGGGTATTCTGTTAGACTTAGATTAGATCGGTGCCTGGCTACAACACCTCGTTTCACAAATTTTCGGGAACTAGAATCCATCACCTTCAATCTATGTCATCAGATCACTCAGCCCTTTGGGTTAATCTAATGGGGTTGGAAGAGCCTTATAGGAAGAAATGCTTCAGGTTTGAGGAAATGTGGTTGTCAGAGCCCTCTTGTGGTGAAACTATTGAAGAAACATGGAATAATACTTGGTAGTCGAACCCTAGCCTAGCTATCTTGAAAAAGGTGGCTCGATGTGAACAAGAATTGACTTGGTGGAGTAAGCATAATTTCGGTCATGTGAGAAGGGAATTAGCAGAGAAGAAAAAAATGCTTGTAGTGGTCGAAAATGAAGCAATTATCAGTGGAAACAACTCTGTGATTAAGGGTCTCAAGGCTGAAATTAATATCCTTTTGGATAGAGAGGCTAGAATGTGGTGTCAAAGGTCACGAGTCTTGTGGCTTAGTAAAGGAGATAGCAATACATCTTTTTTCCATAGCAAGGCAACAAAAAGGTGCAGGAAGAATTTAATTAGGGGAATCAAAAATGATAGAGGTGAGTGGGTAACCGAGCATGAGAAAATGGGGTTAGAATGGACGAAGTATTATGAAGAGCTTTTCTCCTCTTCTAACCCGAGCCTTACCATTGAGGCTCTTAAGAAAATCCCATGCACTGTGACTGAGGAGATGAATGAAGACTTGGTGCATGATTTTTCAGAATTGGAAGTTAAGGAAGCTTTACATCAGATGGCACCTTTAAAGGCACCAGGTCCGGATGGAATGCCTCCACTCTTCTATCAGCATTTTTGGGAGGTTATGAAGTATGATGTAATCAATGCTGTCCTCTCTTGGTTAAACACAGGTAATTTACCTGACCCTATAAACCATACTCTCATTACTCTTGTGCCTAAGGTTGATAACCCTGAACTAGTGACTGAGTTTCGGCCTATTAGCCTATGTAATGTCCTCTATAAAATTTATTCTAAAGTTTTAGCTAATAGACTAAAGAAATTCCTCCCATCCCTTATCACTGAACACCAATCTGCTTTTGCTAAAGATCGCCTCATTTCAGACAATATTATGGTTGCCTTTGAAACTCTCCATCATATGAAGAACCATAGGTCGGGTAGACATGGATTTATGGCCTTAAAACTAGATATGAGTAAGGCCTATAATAGGGTTGAATGGGTGTATTTGGAGAACCTTATGGCGAGAATGGGTTTTTGCCCTAGGTGGATTGCTCTTGTTATGAGTTGTGTGAAAACGGTAACATATTCCATCATGGTGAATGGAGAACCTATGGGAATGATTCATCCCAAACGAGGTATAAGGCAAGGTGATCCTCTCTCCCCTTTCCTTTTCCTCCTTTGTACTGAAGGTTTACATGCTCTCATTAAACACTCGGCGAGAATTGGTGATCTTAAAGGTTTTTCCTTATGCAAGACAGGCCCGAAATTAACCCATTTGTTTTTAGCAGACGATAGCTTGCTTTTTTGCAGGGCAACCTATGAGGATTGTAATAATATTTTGAAGTTGCTTGCTGAATATGAGTCTTTTTCGGGGCAAAAGATTAACAAAGATAAAACTGCAATCTTTTTTAGCAAGTCTACATCGGAAGAAGCAAAAACTAATATCAAGATTCTCCTCCAACTTCAAGAAGTCAAGTCTTGTGAAAAGTATTTGGGGCTGCCATCTTTTGTGGGTAGGGGAAAAAAGGCAAGTTTTGATTATATTAAAGAAAGGGTATGGAGAAAGCTTCAAGGATGGGAGAGCAAGTTGTTATCACGAGCCGGTAGAGAGGTACTCATCAAATCTGTCATCCAAGCTATTCCATCCTATGCCATGGGTTGTTTCAAACTTCCTATGGGGCTGTGTGAGGATATTGAGGCGATGATAAGAAGATATTGGTGGGGTCAAAGGGGTAATCGAAGAAAAATTCATTGGCTCCAATGGAGTGAGTTAACAAAATCCAAGATGATAGGCGGGATGGGCTTTCGTGATTTGGCTCATTTTAATGATGCACTTCTAGCAAAGCAAGCATGGCGCCTTATCCACAATAAGGATTCTCTCTTTTATAAAGTTTTCAAGGCGAAGTTTTTTTCCTCATGCTTCTCTTATTGATGCAAAAGAATCCCCTTCAGGATCATATGCTTGGAAAAGTATCTTAAGAGGGCGTGATGTTATCCTTGAGGGAGCTTGTTGGAGGGTAGGCAATGGGAAATCCATCAAAATATGGCAACACTACTGGCTGCCACGGAAACACCCAACAAAGATAGCATCTCCGATGGTGGAATCTATGGAGGAAGCAACTGTGGACTGCCTGATAGATGAACAAACTCCCACATGGAATACTGAAATGGTTGATGGAATTTTTGCACCGCAAGAAGCAGAAGTAATTAAGAATATTCCGCTAGCCCGAGAAGCTACTGAGGACTCGCTATTCTGGCCACTAGCACAGGATGGAAAGTTCACTTGCAAATTGGGGTACCGGTTTTTGAAGGAAGCAGAGGATGGTCCCCAGATGGAGGTTCAGCCTGACTATGAACAAGGTCTGTGGAAGAAAATTTGGGCATTAACATGTCCGAATAAAGTGAAGAACTTAGTTTGGAGAGCTTGCCGGAACTCCCTGCCATCAAAAAGCAATCTTTTGCGAAGAACTATCATCACAAATCAGATCTGTGACCAGTGTAGGTGTGTAGCAGAAGACATTATTCATGCGGTTTGGAACTGTAAAAACCTAGACTGCGTGTGGGAGAAGGACACTGCCTGGAACTTTCGGACTCAGACCTCTTTCTCCAATTTCAGTGAATTGATGGTTTGGGTGATTGAACATCAGCGGAAGCCAGCTCTCTTTGCTTTCACAGTGTGGTCCATTTGGACTCAAAGGAACCAGGTGCGTGCCCAGCAGCCATGTTGCTCCTTAAACCATCTTTCTCCATTAGCTGCGGAGAGACTTGCAGAATACTATGCCATTCTACCACCAACACGACCTAGCCGACCCCACAAAAGAACACGTTGGAAGCCACCCCCAGTAGATATCTTCAAAATTAATTTTGATGGAGCTATTTTTGCCGAAGAAAACTGTTCAGGCGTGGGTGTTATTATTCGAGACAGAGACGGCTTAGCGATTGCTGCTATGTCAGAAAAAATTCCCCAACTTCTTCAACCGACCGAGATTGAAGCCATGGCAGCTACAAGGGCTCTGGAGTTTGCTAGGGAAGTGGGCATCTCAGAAGCTATTCTTGAGGGAGACTCGTTGTTGGTGATCAAGGCATTAGCAACCAAGGACATAGGACTTGCTCCTTTTGGTCTATTGATACAGGATGCCTACAGGTTCACTGAAGCTTTTTCTTTATTGTCTTACTCTCATACAAAGAGAGAGGGCAACCAAGTAGCGCATGATTTGGCGAAGTTAGCTGTTACTATCCCAAATTGTGTAATATGGATGGAAGATGTTCCATCAGATGTTGTTAATTCTTATCAGGCTGATTTGGCCGGGTCTTCTTAATAAAAGTTCACAGTATTCATTCTCAAAAAAAAAAAAAAAAAAAAAAAAAAAAAAAAAAAAATTGGAGTTTCATAATATTCAATCAAAAAAAAAAAAATTTTGGAGTTTCATAATAATTTCTTTTTATACTTCAGCCTAGGGACGGGGGCATTAATTGACCGGGGGGGGAGGGCCCGAATGCCCCACCCCCCCCCCCCCCATTTAAAAAAAAAAAAAATATATATATATATATATATATATTAGTATATATATATGCATTAAATTTAGTAATTTTGTTCTATAAAATTACATTTTGCCCCTTTAACAATATCTTTGATTCTTTTTAGAGAAATGTTACAACTACAAATTTATCTACAACATTTTTATATATAGTTGAGGTATAAATTGTTATTGGTTCGCATCTAAGCCTATCACTTACATTACTTTTTTACTTACCAATAATCACTCACTAAATTAACAATATACCTCTAGCACTTTCCTCATTTTAAAGGCCATTAAAAAATTTATAAATCTAAAATTTAAAACAACATATACTAGCCCAAAAACATTTGTGCAACAACAAAAATAACCAATAGCAAAGCTAAAAAAAATTAAGTCCAATTAATCAATTTTACTCAAACAAACAACTGGCCATTTAAAAAGTTTTAAATAAAATAATTTTGTCTTTACCCAACAGGCACGCACATCAAAAACTCATTAAAAATAAAAAAATAAAAAATAAAAATAAAAATAAATACTCAACGACTAAGTGCCTGTTTGGCCAACCATTTTTCATCACTCAATTTCCATCACTCAATTTCCATCACTCATCACTCATTACTCATAACTCATAACTCATCACTCATCACTCATCACTCAATTTTTCACACCCGTTTGGCATCATCATCCAATTTCCATCACTCAATATTTTTCACACTATTTGTGGGCCATACATGTCAGTCGGTGTAACTTTTTCTCTTTTTTTTTTTTTTCACTTGATCGGTCTTCAGTTTTGGTTTTTTTTTTTTTTTTTTTTTTCACAAGTTCGGTGTTCAGTTTTTTTTTTTTTTTTTTTTTTTTAAGCTTCGGTGAGTTTGGGTACTGAAAAAAAAAAAAAAAAAAAAAGGGTGGTCAAAAGTTGCGGCTGTGGGTCCCTCCATGTGTGTTTATTTACAAAAATGTCATTGAGTTATGAGTTATGAAAACTGAAAACAGTCTTTGGTTGTTTTCAGTTTCCATAACTCATAACTCAAAAATCAGAAAATTGAGTGATGGAAACAAAGTTATGGAAACAGAGTTATCGTTTGGCCAAACAACATTTTTGCTATGGGTCCCACTATTTTTGAGTTATGATTTATGGAAACTGAGAATTGAGTTATCAAATTTGGTTGGCCAAACAGCCTCTAAGAAGCCGTTGAGCTAGAGGTTAGAGTCATCTCCCTTAACTCAAAATCCTGACTTTGTCCCTGCTTCAGCCTCCTCTAACTCAGAATCCTAACTCCATCCCTACACACGATAATTTTCACTTAAAAGTACCTATAAAATCATCTCTCCTCTTTATATATATATATATATAGCAACACTTCACTTAAAATTTTAAAGAATGTAAATTTGTTATATTGAAGAGGATCTTTTTCCCTAAATGATTTTTTTTTCCCCCTTTCTTTCTGTGAAGCGGGACTCAGTCACTAGTTCTAGACTCATACTGAAGGAGGAAAAACAAGGATCGTAAAGGAATGAATAACAGAATATGTCGAACTTACAAAGAAAATCAATTATCAAGCGGCCATCGCATAATCGGCCTGATGGCTGATGGAAGAATGTACGACCATTTGGAGGTCCAAAGTTGAGTCCAAGTCCAATAGAGTAACCGCCAGTGTCGGAATTCGAGTCGCCAAAGTTGAACACAACTGGTTTTCTATTGCACTGAGAATGAACAAAGAGTGGAAGGCAAAGACACAGTATCACAAGAAAACCTCGTCCCTTCTCACCCATATCTACCTCACTTTGGTTTTGATTAGAACCACAGAATTATTCTTGTTGTTTATATATAAAGTAGAATGATTAAGGTGGACAAAAGAATAAACAAGCCGAAAACATAACCAAATTTAAAGTCGTCTTACTACTTGTTAATTGTCCTATATCAACATGTGATACTGACAACTGACTGCATGAATTAGCAGATCTCTGCTAGGTATTTCCATTGAACAAGCCTAAACAAGTAATGAATCAATAACAATGGATTTTTTTACTCTTTGTTTGATTATTGAGTCGTACAATTGATTATTAAGCCCGTGAATGTGATATATATATAGCCCGTGATAGACAGATATAATTAACAAAACAATTATGAAGAGGGGAAGAACTTGATTCCATTTACTTTCACCAGATGTTCATTTTGTCATGTACAATGCGGCCATGATTACTTTCACAACATGCATTTGGCTACTATATTTTCTGTATAACAATATTTTACCCAAATTGTAGCTTCTCACGATTTGATCGCTGATTTCATCAAAAAAATGATTTGATCACTCGACGTATACCATGGAGCATGATGATAATTTTTCAATACAAAGCCCAAATTCCATTCTCCTTCCTGGCCTCCTGTGCAACTTTTCCTTGCATGACCATTTGGGCTTAGCCCCCCTAGGGCCTAGCCGCCATCAGAGAAAACAAATAGCCTCCTTAGTACATATTACTTTTTTTTTTTTGTTTTTTGTTTTTTTTTTTTTTTTGGTGTGTGGATATGTTAGTATATATTACTTTATTACCTTGAATAGGATAGCTTTAAACTCATTAAAAAACAAAAACTAAAAGCAAAAGCTTAGTAAAGCATTATTCTATATTAAAATAACTTTGGAAAAAAAGTTCTCTTTCAAACAAAAATGCCTTAAATTCATTATGTAGAGACTCGTAAAATGATTTGTGTATACTTTTAGTGACATGATTTATTTAATGAGTTATATGACTTGTTTAAGTAATATACAAGGATAATTTTATAAGTTGTTATATAATAGGTTAGAGGAGATTCTCCCAAATCAATTTGGAGGGAAATTTTGTCCATATAATTATATGAAGATAGTTTTGGGATCTTTCTGTTAGTTTAAAATATAATTTTAATAATACTTCATTGATTTTATTTAAATCCCATAATTATGAATTTTTTCAAATTAAACCCAACACTTTCAAAAAAAAATTCAATTCAAATCATGAATTTCTAATTATATATATGATGTCATTAATAGAAAATTTTTAAACAAAATAATATTGTATGAGTTGGAATAAAATAATATCTATATATATATAGTAGACAAAAGTGTCTAAATAACTAGGAGTGATAAAAATTCTCCAACCCGCTTGACCTACCTTGTCTAGCTCAATCCCGTGAGAGTTTTTTCAACCTTGAAGAAGGAACGGTGCTAGCTAGAACAAGTTCTAACAGCCCCACTCCACCTTGAGTATGTGTAACTATTTTTATTTGATAAGTATATTTAAAATTATTTATGTACCTAATTTAATCTTTTTATAGATATCTTATTTATTGTTTAATTTTTTTTATACTTACAAGGCATTATACCAAAATTATGAGGCTTGCTCCACTTATAGGCCATTAGGCAATTAGCTAAGCCTCCAAGTAGAACAAAGCCTCATAATTTATATCATACTTTTATAGTGACTTTAATAAAATATATCCCATATTCATTATTTTTTTTTTTTTTATAGAAATGTAGTCCATGTAGCTTATAATGGAAAACCCTTTTTTTTTCTTTTTTTGTCTATCTAGAAGTATCTCTTCAGAACCAGTCACCACCAAAACCACTTTTTCTTATCATTTTTTACCACCAAACTTATTCTCACTAGTCACATTTAAGCAAAATAAGTGTGTTTTAGTATTAATAATGCAAAAAAAATCAATAGACTAAATGCTCTGGGCTTCAATGGGCTAGCGGTTACTTGGAAGGCCTGAAAAGAAAGAAATACAAGATCAAAGGTGACCGGGGTAAACCGGTCAAGAACCCTCCGATGCTTTAGTTAGTTTTCTCTCTAAAACTCAAGAATTCCAACTTTAGGCGTAGTGGAAACTTACTTTCATTTGATGTGGATGTGTCCTTATATAGTGAGCCTTGGAGTGGTTACTTGTTTAGTAACTTCCTCAAATGTACGGAAGTTAGAAGGTTTAGACTTAACTTCCACAATTGCTATAGAAGTTAGAAGGTTCAATCTTATCTTCTATAACCGCCATTAGAAGTTAAGTACTTAGTAGGAAGTTATAGCGATGAACAAGAATTTTGTTCATACTTCAAAATAGTAGAACGTGGTCCACATTATAAGCTTTTGTACATAAATCCATTTTGAAAATTTTCTAAGCATTGAAAGGTCGTCCAGGTGTTTCCCTAATGGACGACCTTCATACCCACGGACAACCTCCTAATGGTGGATGATCTTCATATGTTGGGTTAACCTTTTTAGTCCTTAACGACTCTATAGACAAACTAGAGATGGTCCGATTTTTAGTTCAGCATTAGTTACCCCCTTATGCAAGGGTCGTCCAAAACACTGTAGTATATCTATTTGCTTTTGACACTTGTCAACATTTTAATAGCCAATTGTTGTGTCACATGTTGTCCTTACTCTAGTTGAATTTTATTGTTCAAGATTGTGCCACGTGCCATAATCTCATTGGTTGACTTGTCGCGTCAATTCAACTTTTCAAGGAAAATGCCATGTGTCAACCTCTAGTTGTTCCATGTCGCTTCATTGACTCCCTCTGGGCCCTATAAATATGTGCATTCTCTCTCTTACCCTTTACTTTTCTGATAATTTCCTTTCTGCCATCTCATCCAAGAGCCTCGTCTAGTCCTCGTCTCTAGTCTCATCAAGTACTTCCTTCCCTTCATCCTTAGGTTTTCGTCTTATTCATTCTTCTAATTATGTCTGCGTCTAGTGGTAGTACTGAGAGAGAGAGATAGATGAGTATCAGGATGTGTCCTTTGGAAATAGTGGTAGCTATAAGAGTAGTAGTGAGGGTAGTTTTAGTAGTAGTAGTGATAGTTGATCCCAAGATGAGCATTATTCTTCTGGGATTCCTAGTTTTCCTTTAAAAGATTTACAGGAGATGTAACATAGGATGGCTTCTGGGGCTAAGGCTAGCTCGTCCAGAAGAAGTAGATCACCTAGCCCTCCTCAAAATGAGGAGGAGGAAGAAAATGTAATTTATAGTTTTGTCCCTGAGGTGGCATCTACTTTGGACACAAGTAAGTTAAACATTCTAGTAGGTAGATATCAAATTCCTGTAGAGTTTAAGCCTCGTCTGCCTGAAAGGGGGGAGTGGTGAAGTTCTCCTTTTTCAGGCTTTGGTATATATACTTCTTACCTGTTAACAGGTCTTAGGTTTCCTCTTAATTCCTTTTGTAGAGGTCTCTTCAATAGGTTAGGTATTGGACCAAACCAGCTTAATCCGAATGGATGGAGAACAATAGTTGCCATGCAAGTGCTATGGCATGAGGTGCTTGAAGGGAACCGTCCAATCACAGTGGACGAGTTCCTTTATTGCTATAAGCCCTCAGAGATTAAACAATCTGCTGGTTTTTACTAATTCTCATTTAGGGGCCCCCAATTTAGTTTAATTAAGGGCCGCAATTCTTTTGATAAGCATTGGAAAAAAGAATTCTTTTTTATTTCTAGCAATTGGGCTGGGGACCTAGTTGATGTAAATAGTGTCCCCTTCCCTCCTCTTACCAACCCCCTAGGTCGTCTTCATCTTGAGGATATGTTCTTTTTCCTTTGCTTGTCTATGTTACTTTATCTTTTCCTAGTCTAACTCTATCTTTGTGTTTATGCAGCTGTCACTCGTCCACATTTAAACAACTTTTATTTAGAGCACATTGATAGAGCTCGTGTCTTCCCTGAGAGGTCCTTCCATAGCTTAGTGACCTTCTAGCTGTTTGGAGACTTGGCCTTGAGCCTACTACAGAGAATCTTGCACACGAAGAGACCACTCGTTGAAGTAAGCTTCGTCCAACTTTCCTTCTTTTTTTCATTTTTTATTTTTTTAATAATAATAATAATGCCTTTTTTACCATAGGGTTAGCCACTATGAAGGAAAATAAAGGGAAAGGCGTTGCTAGTGGTCCAGGTTGGGAAGAAGAAAGGCATATCCAGTTTTGTGGACCTTGGTGACCTTCCAACTCATCAAGGCTCCAAGAAACAGAAGTCTGGCAAGACCCCTCCTCTCAAGGTTCCACAATTTCCTCCTACAACGGTAGACCTAGACAACTCGACAATGAACTTGGTACCCGTCCAGACCATTCCATCCGTCTAGCCTGAGAATCTTCCTCCTACAGCCAAAGCTCCTCATAGGACTCATCCTTCAGAGCAAACCAAGTGTCCTCCTAACTTGGTGTTGGACGAGGGTTATGCTTGGAGGTCATTCAAAGAACTCGTCACTGAACATGAGGTGAATGCTTGCTACAACATGTTAGTGAAGGACTTTGAGCATTCTGTCATCCATGACCTTTTCAAGGTAAGTAGTTTTTCATTGTCTCTATTTTATCTTCTAGAAAATTTTAAGGAAAATTTCTAACTCTCCTTCGTCCATCTATTTTTTAGGTCATGTCAAAGTTTTACACCGCGTCCACCCAAGCTAAGGAGCTTTGTAATTAGGCTAAGGTTGCCAAGGAGAAGTGTAAGGAGCTAATCAACGAGGTCCTCTTAAAGAAGGGGGAAGTAATCAGACTGACTGAGGAGCTTAATTGTCTACAGGTAATTAAGCAAAAGCTAAAGAATGAAGTAGAGGATCTCAAGGCAGACTCTATTGAGAAGGAAACCCGTATCACTCACCTCAAGGTAAAGGTTCAGAGTTTACTTCGTCTATGGAGAAGGCTCAAAAGGAAGCCATCGCAACCTTCAAGAGGTCAAATGAGTTCAAGACTCGTCTAGATCGTCATTATGCTCCTAGCTACGAAAAATTCTGTTTTGATGCCAAGGAGGCCTAACCTGAGGTGGATTTTGACTCCTTCATGATCCCTACTACCACAGAGAGTTCCCTGCTTCCGACGAGCTCTAAGGACGTCAACGTGGTGGGTGATGCTTCAACTAAACCTGCCTAGGACGCCACTGATGCCAGCAAGGACAACCCAATGTTTGGGGGTGATGCCCCTAGTGGTTTATCCCAATAACTCATTTTCTTTTTAGAAAAAATTATTTTAGCTTTTTTGGGAGTGCCCTTTGTTTTAGGCTTTACCTTTTTAAAATTCATTTAAGTACAATTCCCTCGTCCAAGTTTATGGACGAGCAACAAATACAATTGCCTTCATTGGCTTTGAATAACTCCAGAGTTTTTAGACGATGGTCGTCTACCCTTCTTTAATTTTTATGAATGAATGTCTACTTTTATTTTCATTCCTTATTTGGTGTTGAACATGTTGTATACTTTATATATGAACGAATTTCCCTTATTTATATCGTCCATGTTATTTCTATGGTTTTAAGTGTGGTCTGTCTACTTATGAAAACATTTTATATCATCCTAATTGAATGAATGAATTTCCTTTGTTTACATCATCCATGTTAGGATAAATTTTTCATGCTCAACACCTCTACTATTCTTTGTTTCCCAAGTATAACTCGTCTATGAATGGTATTTCTTTTGCTGGCTTTATTCGTCCATAAATTTGACTTATAGCTTGCATTATCCCTCGTCCATAGGCTGAACGGTTCTTTATTCGTCTTTGGGTAAGACATTTCCAGCATTTACTTGTCCAAATATTGGATTGTTTGGCTGGTCAAATTCATCCATGGATTTTAAGTATTTTTATGTGCACGTTTTTCCTCGTCCATTGATTAGATGAATATACCTTAGGTTTTACCTCATCCATTGATTAAACGAATATACCTTAGGCTTACATTTCCTTGCCTCATCCTTATTTTAAGGAAAACTTATGGATGTTACATCCCTGCATCCAGAGATTTTACTCATCTTGGGCCTTTAGCCTTCTTGTGGACTATTTTGAATGAAAATAACATAAAAATTAGAAATTCACACAACATTATATATATTGGGAATCCAAACTGTATATACACAACATAAACATCATCCACAAGCATAGCAGATGCTTAGAAGCTAATGCCTTTAGGGAATTAAAAATATTTATGTACAAACATACTAAGTTCATGACTTTGTCCATCACAAATTCGTCCATAGGCAGTGCACAAGTTGAGAACTAATGCACTTTTAGGGAATTAAAATATTAACACATGTAGTACTAGTAATAAACATAAGTAAATATGAGGAAAGTAACACATAACTCCAACTTCATCCATGATGATGCTTTTCCAGGATGATCCTTTACTAATAGTATCTTCTTAGATGCTCAACATTCCAGGGGTGCTTTAGCCTCCGTCCATCTAGGGCTTCCAAGTAGTATGATCTTTGCCTTTTACAATTGATAATCCTATAGGGTTCTTCCCAATTAGGCCACAGTTTTCCATGGGCTAGGTTTCTAGTTACCAAAGAGACCCTTTTTAGGACGAAGTCCCCAATGTTGAAATGCTTAGGTTTTACCATTGCATAATATTGTCTAGCCATAAGATTTTTGTATCTTGCTATCCTCTGCTCTACATCCATCCTTACTTCGTCTATTTGATCGAGGTTAAGACGAAGTTGTTCTTCATTCTCCTTATCCTGATACTTCATCACCCTATGGTTGGCCATGTGCACCTTTGCAGGTATGACTACCTCGCTAGTTTGAAAGCAGTTTCCCTTGTGGGGGACCTCACAGTCATCCTGTAAGCCCATAAAACACCTGGTAGCTCATCTGACCATACTCCTTTTACCCCCCTCGAGCCGAGTGTTGATGATTTTCAACAAGGATCGGTTTGTTACTTCTACTTGTCCATTTTCTTATGGGTGGGAGGGTAAGGAATAATGATTCTTGATTCCAAGTTGCTCGTAGAAATCTCTGAAGGTTACATTGTTGAACTGTCGTCCATTGTCTGACACTAGTACCCTAGGTACTCCAAACCAGCACACAATGCTCTTCTAGACAAAGTTTTTTACATTTTGTTGTGTGATTTTTGCTAAGGGTTCAACTTCCACCCACTTAGTGAAATAATTGATCCCCACCACCAGAAGGTTGAGATACTCTGATGGTTGTCTATGGACGTTCCTGAAGCATTAACACTGATCACACACCTTTACATAAGCCTTAACATCTGCTTGAATGGTCAGCCAGTAATAAATTGCACGGATGACCTTGTGGACGAGAGTGTTGTAGTTCCTGAATGGTTTCTACATGCTCCTTCATGAATTTCCCTCAACACGTAGTTTGCTTCGTCTAAAGCTAAACACCTTAAGTAAGGCTGAGAGAAGCCTCTTTTGTATAGCACTTCGTCTATAAGAACATACTTAGCTGATATGATCCTTAGCTTTCTAGTCTTGTCTCTTTCTTTTGAAAGCCTTCCGTCCCTGAGGTAAGCTATTATCGGGGTCATCCAATTCCCTTCACCTTCTATCTGCTGCACCTCTGGAAGATCTATGCTAAGTATGTACTGAACTTCATTAAGTTTGTCCACCAATCCATCTACGGATGCTGCCTTTGCTAAGACGTCTGCTTCCATGTTTTCCTCCCTTGGGATTTGAAGGAAATTGGCTTCCTTAAACTTCTTAATAAGACATTTTACCCTACCGAGGTACTTCTTCATTCACTCTTCTTTCACTTCACATGTTCCATTCACTTGGCCTATGATCAACTAAGAGTCTCCTTAGACAACCACTGACTCGACTATAACGACCCAAGGAAAAGCACTAGCCACATCTACGCTATATCTCAAAAGGACTAGTCACAATTGAGACTTCTTGTAGTTGTTAATAAAGCTCAGCTCTACCCAGTAAATACCCGATGTAGGACTCATCACACATCCACACACATCACATAATCAATTAAATTGAGGTATCACAATCTCTCCCACTTAAATCCCTAACGTCCTCATTAGGGCCCACTTTGTGGGGTAGTGTCTCTAAGCCCACATGGAGTTACCAGGTCGGCTCTAATACCATTTGTAACGACCCAAGTAAAAGCGTTAGTCACATCTGCGCTATACCTCAAAAGGACTAGTCACAATTGAAACTCCTTGTAGTTGTTAATAAAGTTCAAGTCTACCCACATCAGGTATTTACTGGGTAGACCTGAGCTTTATTAACAACTACAAGGAGTCTCAATTGTGACTAGTCCTTTTGAGTTATAGTGCAGATGTGGCTAACGCTTTTGCTTGGGTTGTTACAGATGGTATCAGAGCCATGCCTTAGTCGGAAGTGTGGGTCCCACACAAGAGGATGCATCTGCTCGTAAGGGGGAGGGGATTATAGTGACCCAAAAAGAGGGTCTTGCAATCCTGGACTCTTACATCGCCTAGGAAAGCACATAGGGATGTGCTTATAAAGAGTGACTTTCCTTTAATGTGTAGAGGCATTTTCTCCCACTGTTGTGTGCTTAGGGGAAGAACAAAACCATGAGGGGTATGGGTCCCAAAGCAGACAATATCTACACAGTTGGGGCGGAGTTGTTACATCAACCCCTAAGGAATTAGCCAATTTCAGCCCTTTAAGGAGAGCTTCATACTCAACTTCATTGTTGGCTATTTGGTAATGTAAATGAGTTGCATACTTCAACTTATCCCCTTCTGGGGATTTTAATACAACTCCTATTCCTTCTACATAGAGTGTGGATGACCCAACTACATGGACGACCCATACCTTAGCTTCATTTCCTTCATCTAAATTACCATGGCTTAAAGTGAACTCTGTAATGAAATCTGATAGAACTTGAGCTTTTGTTGCATTCCTAGGTTGATATCTGATATCAAATTCACTAAGCTCTATGGCCCATTGGATCAGTCGTCCTGTGGCTTCCAACTTGTTCATTGCCTTCTTGAGTGGATGATCCATCATGACATTGATGACATGAGCCTAGAAGTAATGCCTTAACTTCCTAAAAGCCGTTATTAGTGCAAAGGCCAACTTTTCAATCATTGGATTTTGTCCTTTTGCCCCCCTTAGTGCTCAGCTTGTATAATACACAGGCTTTTGCACTTTCACTTCTTCCCTGATTATTGCTGAACTTATTGCATGTGGGGATACTGCTAAGTATAAATACAACTCCTCATCTGGTATGGATGGACTTAGCAGGGAAGCTGTGGTAAGATAAACCTTAAGATCTTGGAAGGCCTTCTAACACTCATCCGTCCATTCAAACATCTTCTTGAGAACTTTGAAAAATGGCAAACGTTTATCAGTAGCTTTTGAAACAAACCTATTTAGAGCTGGAACTCGTCTAATAAGGGACTAGACTTCTTTAACATTCTTTAGTGGTTCTATGTTTAATATTGTTTGGATCTTATCAGGATTCGCTTCAATTCCCTCTAAACCCTAGGAAATTCCTTGACAAACCCTAAAGGCACACTTGCTTGGATTCAGTTTTATGTTGTATTGCCTAAATGTGTCAAAGGTCTCATGTAGGTCATCTAGATGTTTCTCCTCATCCAAGCTCTTCACCAACATGTCATCCATATAAACTTCTACATTCCGTCCTATCTGTGGACGAAACATATGATTGACCAACATTTGATAAGTTGCCCCTGCATTCTTCAAACCAAAGAGCATCACTTTATAACAAAACAAATCTTGACTGGTAATGAAGGATGTCTTCTCTTAATCTACCTCATCCAGCTTTATCTGGTTATAACCTAAGAAGGTGTCCATGAAGTTTAACAATTGATGACCTGCTGTTAAGTCTACCAACTGGTCAATACGTGGCAACGAATAACTATCATTTGAGCAAGCCTTATTCAAATCAGCGAAATCTACACATATCCTCCAATTGCCATTAGCCTTCTTGACTTACCACATTAGCTAACCAATCCAAGTAATAGACTTCTCGAATAAATTCTGTTGTGGTTAACTTCTGGACCTCTTCCTCGATAGCATTATCTCGCTCAGGAACAAATACTCTCTTCTTCTAATGAACTGGCTTGGAAGATGGATACACATTCAAACGATGAGTAATGACACTTGGGTCAATTCCTGGCATGTCTTCATGACTCCACACGAAAACATCAATGCTCTTTTTTAAGAAATGGATAAGGTCTTGTTTCGTCTTCTCCTTCATACTTGTTCTCTTCTCGGGATTACCCTCTTCCAAAGGGATGTCTTCCAGTACTTCAGTGGGCTCTGTATCTTTCCTCTATATTTATCGTCTGCATATACTCATCCATAGCCAACATGGCTAAGTAGCATTCTCTAGCGGCTAACTGATCTCCTTGTACTTGCCCTATTCCATAATTTGTTGGGAACTTGACAGATAGGTGGTAAGTAAACGTTACTGACTTCCAATTGTTTAAAGTTGGTCTTCCAATGATGGCATTATAGAAAGACGAACAATCTACAATGAGGAAATTTACTTCTTTGGCTATCTGCTGTGGATACGCTCCTACCACTATAGGTAAAGTAATAATGCCCACTGGTTGTACCTTTATTCCTCCAAATCCTACTAAGGGTGAATTCACTAGACGAAGTTGGTCTCATCCAAGCCTCATCTACTAGAAAGCGGGATAATATAGGATATCTGCTGAACTCCCGTTATCTATCAACACCCTTCTAGTTGTGTAATCTGCAATGAGCAAAGTTATGACAATCGCATCATCATATGGATGATGGATCCTTCCAACGTCTTCGTCTGTGAAAGTAATGGCATGCTCATCTACCCCCCTCATCCTTGGTGGTTGTCCAGAGAGTTGGACATTCTGCACCACCTTTAAGTAGGTCTTCCTCGACTTAGAAGATTGCCCTGCTGAAGTTCCTCCTACAATAACTCTTATTTCTCCAAGTGAGGGTCGTGATGACTTTTCTATCTTTCCTTTCAACTTCTCATCCTTATGATCTCGTTCAAGAAAATTTCTTAACTTTCTCTGCCTGATGAGATTCTCTATCTACTGCTTTAAGTCATAACACTTGTCCATGTCATGCCCGTGATCTCTATAGAAGCGACAACACTTATTCTTATTGCACTTATTAGGATATCCCTTCATCTTCTCTATCCACTTTAAGGATGGATTATCCTTGATCTGTATAAGCACCTGATCAAGTGGAACATTCAAGGGAGTGTAATGCTGACCTCTTCCTGATGACAAAACTGCCTTCCTATTGTCTCTATCTTTCTTCTCTCCCGTCCATGCCTTCTTTAGATGAAGGCCTTGTTCAGGATAGTGTGGGAGATCTGCTTCTAATCACTCTGCTCTCTTCCTCTTCTTGGCAATGATCGCATCCTTTGCATTCATGAAACTTTGGGCTAAATGGACGAGTTCAGCCATGGTCTGTGGCTTTTGATCATAAAGCTTGTGGATGAATAAATCTGAACTAACTCCATTGTAACAGGCTACCAACATCAACTTATCGTCCATCTCGTCAATTGTCAGGACTTCCCTGTTAAAACGAGTAATGAAGGACTGTAAGCTCTCATTTCTCCTTGTTCTATAGTCAGCAGGATGGACAAGGAGCGTTTATGCCTTTGTCCTCCAAAAAAGTTGTTGACAAACAACTTGCTCAACTCCTCGAAGGAACCAATAGTGTTCGAAGGTATTTTACTAAACCACACCCATGCTAGCCCTTTAAAGGTGGTTGGAAAGGCCCTACACATTATCTCATTTGGAACTCCTTGAAGGTGCATTGTGGTCTTGAAGCTTGCAATGTGATCACATGGGTCACGCGTTCCATCATACAAATCTAGCAAAAGTATCTTGAACTTAGAAGGCAAAGGATGACTATTGATAGAAGCTATGAAAGGGGAATCATTTCGATGAACTAAATCATCTACATGACTCGTCCTTCTCATATTCTCCCTCATCTCATCCATAACCCTCCTTATTTGATCTATTTCCCTTTCCAAGTGTGGCACCCTACGGGATGCTGTCCCTCTTGAGTGGTTCTCGTGCTCCACATTTTCTCCTTCTCTAACTTCTTAACTCTGAGCCTGCCTTTCCACACACCTTTCATTACGTTGCCTTCTTTGGTTGATCTCTCGAGTCAATCCTGATTCTGACAGGTTAACTTTGTCATGGTGGCTATCATAGACTGTATTTGTTGGACGAAAGGTGGTGGTTGATTTTTGTTGATCTTGGTTTAGTTATTGTGTTGTGTAATGGTAATTTGGGTGCAATGGGTTAGCTAGCTAGTTGTGAGTTGTGAGGGTGGCTATGTATGACCATTTTTTTTAGGTCTGTAAGAGAAAAAGGATTGAGTAAATTTTAAAAATAAATAAATAAATAGAAAAGAGGTGGCAAACAGATTTTGAGGGTGAAAAAAGTGAACCGAAAAAGCACTATAAAATTGTTTTTGAAAACAATTTCTCAAAAATATCTAGAAATAAGTTTTTAAAAATACAAAACTGTAAATACATATTTGGGTGGTAATAATATGTATCATCGATAGTATATTTGAAGTATTTATAGAAAACTTAGATACAATACTTAATTAGATGTTGTTTCTTAAGTTCTCCTCTTAAAATTCTATCATATGAATTTTTCTTAATAGGGTTAAAGTGTATTTTTTAATTAAGTAGCCACATGGTTCAATTTTAAGTGAGGAACCTAAAGAACAGAACTCAAAGTATTATAACTAAGTTTTTTTCTATTATTTTTACTATCATTTTTGGGTTGTATTGGAGACCTGGATTTCAGCCATATTTAATGTTGACCTTAATTACTTCATTTGATATTAAAAAAAAAAAAAAATCACATCCAAAAAAAGGTAATATAAAAAATCTTAGCCGGTAGTTGAACAATACAGATCGTTATTACGTAGTAGTCGTAGTGTCGTACACAATTTGGCAAATATAAAAGAAAATGAAATAAAAAGTTGTCATAATTAATGAGCTCACCATGTGCCGGATCACGCATGTGAACTTATGGTTTTGGCACATGGAACAGTAACAATGAATGTCAACGGGATATGAGTACACGCAATGTGAAGCTAACGCCTAACAGTGCGCAACGGACTGAGAAATTATATCATGTTTCGGTAATATAAACTTAGTATTTGTTTTGGTATTTTCTACGCAATAAATGAATAATATTTATTTCAAAAAATCACATCAGACTACTCCAATAAATTAATCACAATCTTCTATACTATTGGGAAGATAAATTAATCATTTATTGGAGTAGTCTGATATGATTTTTTGAAATAAGTGTCACTTATTTATTGGGTAAGAAATACCAAAACAGATGCTAAGTTGATATTACCGAAACATGATATACTACGAGAAAGTGTTTCTATCCCAAAGCTATGGTAGTTGGCAGACCACACTTTGACTAACGAAACAGTAGTTTTTTTTTTTTTTAACATGGAGTAAAGTTTTACCCTATAGCATCTATTTTATGATTATTCAATTTATAGTATTATTGTTCTTTATTATTAGGTTAAGATACCAATCGATTTTTAATGTATACAAGATTCGAACTTCAATTATTTTATTCGATAATAAGAAACTTAATTAATTAAGTGAATCCTAGAAAAAACAATATTTTTTTAAAGTTGGTTATGAAAAAAAATAAAATAAAATAATAAAGAAATATGGGTTCCACCAATTCTCTCGGATATTCTATGCTGAATGGAACCACCTCTGCTCATCAATGGATACAAGGACAAAAAAAAAAAAAAAAGTAAACTTGTTTGTTGCAGTTCTTCTATTCTTTATTGAAGCAAGAACAAATCTAGACCTATTCATTTGATATATTAATGAGTATTTTCTGGACGCTCTACGATGCTTAATAGCAGTATGGCTTTGAGCACAAAACCACGATGGACTAATTAATACCTCATCGTGTACGAAAATTTTGTGGAAAATTTATTTGGAAAATGCCACAATGATGATGTAGACTCAACGATCAGCAGTAGTGTAAGTTTAATCAAAATGATAAATAATTAACCTCATGAATTGTAAATTTTCAGAGAGAACAATAATGCTCTCTTATTAAATATTTTGGATGAATTCCAAAGAGTTGCAACTAAATAAAACTCTACGGTTTTGTATTTGTGTTTGACAATAGCTAGCAACAAGGATGATGAGCAATGTGCGGCATGTGTAGCGTGATTGGATTCATAATAATAATCATATATATTATATGCTATTATTGTGGTAGGAATTAGGATGGCATTGGTGAAGGTGGGTTTGTGACTTGGTAGTGACTATGATATATATATATATATATATACTAAATAACTAATACTATTTTAGAAAATGGTTTCCCAAGCTTGGATCAATCCATCTTTCACCAAGTCCAAATTAGTCCCTTTACCCTTGAAGTTGTTAAAAACTTAAAAACGTTTACTTTCAACCGATCTATAATTGAATCCCACTATTTGAATGTCAAGATAACATAAATATGGAAAAAGACAGAAAAAGTTGAAGAAGACAACACCACCCATATAGAACATACTCATTGGAATATGACAACTTCTCTAATCGAAGCAAACCAGCTCTACTGATTAAAAGTAGAAACCAGCCACTGATCAGCTTTTATAATGGTGTAAGTAATTAGGGGAAGGTGCATGATCTTTCCTTTTCTATAAATTACAAAGAAACGCTAGCTGTGAGAGAGACACACACACCCAAAAAATAAAATAAAAAAGATTAGAATAGAATATGCCCTTTATTTTATATATATATATATATATATATATATACACACACCTATGGTGATGTTGTTAACCTTGTTCATGGTTAGTAACTAATCACTTCGTGGATTTCTAGCTTTATCACTGAAAAGACTCATGCCACCTCTTTTTGGCGTTTTTTTTAAATGAATAATGATGCACGCTCTTGAAAATTTGATTTTGTTCTATAATAAATAGGATAGAATTTGAATTTATAATGTCCTCACACCATAATATTATTTTTTATTATTGAAATAATGATTTGTTTCATTTTTAGTCTAAACAAGATACAATCCTATGTTTTTTATTCAATAACAAAAAAAAAATTTACCAATTAAACTAACTAAAAATTTATTAAATCTTAAAACGTTACTCTTTAACTAATAGGTTGTAAAGCCAAAATACAAAGGATAAGTTCTTTAGGCTATATTCAAGTAATATAAGGTATTACTGCCGTACACAATTATAGTTCAAACAAATTTAAATATCCTCTATTGAGAACTAAATATTTGGTACTTCATAAATACAATGATATGGTATTTTTTTTCCCACACACATAATAATAAATTTCACTAATTAATTATAATTGGATTCACCATTCATATAAGATAAGAAAATATTATAGACTGAACTTTAGGAGTACCTTATAATATTTTAATGACACACATCCATCTTTAGTTAACACTTTTTCCTTTAAAAAAAAAATAATCTTTAGTTAACACTTCTTACATGAATTACTTATATTATGCCATTATGGTGAGACGTAACAGATTATTCTTTTCCCTGTAATATTTATGGAAATAAGAAAAAAAAAATTGTTGCAAGCATGCAACAAATTTACTTCATTACGTGGTATACTCATGAAATGGGAATGGGAGACTACATATGGACGGGGTTCATTGTATTTAAAGAATTTTGAACCAAAATGGAAAAAGAGACAACACCATTGGGCTGAAATTAAATACTTACATTACAAAAAAATCATCCTATAGCAACATGTTTTCACAGTACTTTTAAAAACCGCCGTAATAAAGGAGCTTGTAGCAGCACTTTTTGAAACCACTGGTATAGAAAATCCTATTACGGTATTTCAACACCGGCGCTTCATAAATCGCTACAATAAAAACCTATAGCCCCCTTTTTATTGACTAATTAGTCAATGGCTGAGATTGAATACTTAATTATCGACAGTTGGGTTTTGTCTTAGCCTCACAACACAATCCCTCAATAATATATATGGATAATGTCTTGTGCTAGACAAAATCATTTGAATGCAACCCCAAGTATAAAGTAAAAAGTAGAAAAACTACTTCAAGAACTATTTATGCCTAGCATTTGGACCTCTTCCTCCATTTTCCTGCCTCGTCAATTTCTTATGTGACATTATTGGATACTTTTCTTATTTAATCATGACATTAACTTGACAATGTTGAAACTTGAAACTAAACTTGGAAAGGCCTAAAGGGAAAATAGTTTATGGACTCTTTTAATTATGGACGTCCTTTGTAATGAAGTGAATAATAAAATTGAAAGCCAATAATTCATGAAGAAAAGAAAGTATCTGATTGACTAACAATTAAGTACATAATTATTTTCTTCTCAAAAAAAAAAAAAAAAACTACGAAGTACAAATTCGGTGTGTAGGTAATAAATTAATTAATATAATGTACTTCTTGAAGTAATTTGATATGTATTCAAATTTCTTATTCATTTACAAAATATTTTAGTAATTGAGGTAATTTGATCCACAAGAAGGAAAATTTTTAATATGTATTCTACAACGGTATAGCCCATTAGACATCCTTGTACATGCGGCCATTATTTTATGGGCAATGAAACAAAAACTATCTACACAGTCTAATCTTAAACAGAAAGTGGCCATTTTACTAACCATAAAATAATTCGACAAGTCCGAAGTATCCTAATTTTGCTGTGTTATTAGTGATCGATCCATATTTAAATCGAAAACACTCATGGACAAAAAGTAGATCCTTAATTAGAGACGTGCCATGTTCTATTGTCTATCTTTTTCTTTTTATTATTGAATGAACGAGTGAATTTGGTCTCAAGAAAATGGAAATTTATAATAATTTTGAAATTTTTGAAAATAGATCCTAGTAAAAACAAATATATAAATTATAAAGAAAGTATATAGGATTAGTTACACTCCATCTATGATAGGTATATTAGAGGAGGGGGGACTCCTCTTGTAGAAGAAGTGAATAAACTCTTTAATTTATTTAGTAATGTGGGACAATTATCCTTTTTATTCTTTGAATTTTTTTTTTTTTTTTTTTTTTTTTTTTGCTCAACTTGAACCTATTTTTTCCTTAGATCCCAAGCATTTTGTAACGATGAAGTGTTAATTAAGCTACAAAACTCTTGATTTCTCTTTTAAACTTAAAGGGTATTTTGATTAGTTATTATGGTGGTCCACGAACATTGCATTTGTGAATAGGCTAAACGAAACATAGACCGGTCAGATAAAAACAAAAAAGTGTTAGATATACTTAAATTATGGCTCAAAAGCATTACCATGATATAAAACATTCTCAATATTTTTTCCTATAAATAACATCATCAACATTATTATATTAGAATAGTTTTTAAAAAAAATACATTATACTACAATGAAAGAAACAAAAAAGATAAATTTTTTCCACAATAAATAACATCATCAACATTATATTAGAATAGTTCAAAAATATATATTATATTACAATGAGAAAAACAAAAAGATAACTTTTTTTCAATTTGATTGAAAGCTAGGAAACATGTATAAAAATTCAACGTCTGTACGTACTTAAATAAATTAATCAACACGCTCTTGATCAAACGATCATATCAATTAAAGTCAAAACTATAAGGTAAGGAGGTATTCACCATTGAACATTTCTCAACCATTTTAGATTGGGGGTAGGCCGATGAAGTCACTCAAGATTCATTTTTTCCAGTTTGATAGTTATAATCATTTGAGAGAAGGAAAAAAGAAAAAAGAAATTATTACAAGGCAATGTTCCTTGGCCCCAAATACATACCAAAACGTCATGTCCTACTTCGATGTGACCAAGATTATGATATTGAAGTGTTTTATTGAGTACAAATCATTTGTCCCATTTGAATTCATGGTTTGCTCCTCCAGGACGTGATATAGGGATAAAAACATTGGCTAGATTAAAAACTAAGTGGATGTTAGGCCCCTTTTCATTTAGATACATAAATTTCGTTGTTTGTACTTGTGCCTTGCTATAAGAGTTTTTAAATTACTAAGAAAACAAGGATGATTAATAAAGCAGTTTTATTGCAATTTACACTGCCATGGATCATCTAATGGAAGTGGAGCTGATCGTCATCCCTAGGGAGGTAAAGTCTAAACAACATCCAGTGGCTCCAGCTAACTATGTGATGCTGACATGCATGGTCCAATCAAAAGGAGAGGTCAATGAAGTGGGAAAGATATATATATATATATATATATTACAACAGGGAAGGTAATCAGGCGACTGGGCTCTGATGATACCAAACTGGGTGCGGAAGGTAAATAAAAATAGCCGACTGTGGCTTACAAATGATAGACTGTGTTTAGGAGACTCTTCCTAAAACTTGACTGGACCTCTAAGGTATTTCTGCTGTGAAAACCTTTGCTGAAGAGGGAGGACTGACTTCTATATTCTGTGGTAGAAGTTTTAGCCTCCTGAAGACTGAAGTCTTGGCTTCCTTATATAGGCTGGAGGGAGCCTTGGATGCTGCTGGAAGACTGCTGGAATCACGGAGAGTGAATTGCTTTTACTGAGGTGAAAGCTGTTTCCACCGAAAGCAACAGAATCTTTGAATGATGACTGTGAACAGTAAAAACTTTTACTATTCATGCTACAGTGTTTTGTCTGGACACTGTTGATAATGCGGAGACTGTTCATGTCAGTGGCTGGTACTGATCTTGAATAGTAACCGGATTGAAAACTTATCCTGAGTGCTGGGCCAGGATACTTTAGTCCGTATCATATCCGGATGGATATCCTTCATATGGATCAAAGGCCGGTGGATCATCCTCATGGCCGTGATCATGGTATCTATCAAACAGATTACAAAAGCCACAATATAGGAGGGGCTCGTATTCTGCTATCACATCTGAGTATTGAGGAAAACCTGCGTGGTCAATCCTTTGGGTATTAAAAGCCTCTGAGTAAGGCTTGGTAGTGAAAACTGTAATTCTGCCAGTATTTCCTATGAAGTGATAATCATCCCATAAATCACCGGCCACTGCTCGAAGTTCATTGTTGAAGTAAGTTGTCCAACATTTTGCAAGTGCCATGGGATCTTCAAAAGAAAGGCCTGAATCACCATCATACCAGGGGCCATAATGTGAATACCCATCAATCAAAACAAGGTGGTGGGAAGGTCGAACTGTCATCCAATTGTCACTGTCCCATTGTGGGAGAGTGCTCCAGCATCTAATGGATACAAAAGGACTTTTGATCTTTGTGACCACCTGTTGGATTATCTTAGGGAACTGACTGATCTGAACATGGTTCGTTAGCTTGATGAGCCTAAGGAAACCATATTCAAACATCTTTGAGAGCCAGCTTGGGTTTCTGTCCTCATCGTCTGCTCCGTCTTCATAGTTGACTATTAGACCGGGATAAGGATGTTTCTTTTCATAAACCCTGTGACTGCTACCAAAGTACTGGTTCCAAGTTTCGAGGATAAAGGCAGCATTGGTCGGATCTGCTCCTCCACCAAGAACTGGGAAATGGGTGGTGACCATAATTCCAAAATGCCTAAACCATTGGTCATATGATTTAGTCATTGCCTTGCTTCTGGATATACGTATTTGTATATCAAAAGGCAAGTTGGCGACAGCACTTCTAAGCTGGTTTTGAATCTTAAGACTCATCTTAGCATAGTCTGTGCTCATGATAGTCATTTTATCCATGGAATGGATATCCTCTTTGCCAAAGAGTTGACTAGTGAGAATCCTGTTTCCAGCCTCAAGTTCAACTAGGTGTAATTCTAGTGCTTTAAGGGTTCTTTGGAAAAGGCTCTGGTGGTTTTGGATAAAGGCTCTTTGAAGATTATCAAGGATGAATTTAGTGGAAGGAGGTAATTCTTTGTATGCTCCTTTGCTAAATCTGAGGGCCTTGTTTTTAACTTCTTGGAGAGTAATAGCCATATCACCACTGGAATATGTAACCATTTCTAGGTACATGGTTTGAAGGGATATTGCCCCTCTACGACTGGTAGAGGAAGCGCCTTCATGCTTTTCAAAAGACTGTCCCGCTGGCGGTAGTCTTTTGTCTTGAGGATAGTCCCTTGCGGGTGCTTTCCCCTTGCCCTTCTTCTCTGCTAGAGAAGACATTATCCACTTATTAGTGGTATTGAATATTGCTTTTTCCTGCCAATAAAGTTTTAGATGAAATAAGATTTTCAAAGGCTTGTTAAAAATCTTTTCTCTTTTAAAACTGATGGATGCAGGTATGCAAATATGAATGCAAGATGATAATTGATTATGGCTGAAGGGATAATCAATTGCTTTGGCTGAATCAAGTTTCTGGGCTTGATTATGGGCTGTGAGAGTTATTGGTATAACCTTCCCTGGGTACTGTGATTGGCTGGAATCACCAGGGTTTTGCTGTTTGATATGCTGGACCACTGAAGTATGGGCTGGGGTCCAAGGTGATGGATTGGTTCGAAGTCTATCAAAAAGGAGTCTGAGATTTTGATAGAAATCTGAGATGTAATTGAGAGAACCTAGAAATCTCTGAAGCTGGGTTTTATCTAGGATTTCATCTGGGGATTTGCCTGCAATATGATGAGATGATAATTTATGAGGTTGACTGATACTCAAAGAATTATCAAATATGGTGGGTGGTACAATTTGATCAAGGTTCTGAGCTTGATTTGGACCAAATGAAGATGTGTGGATACTGAAAAGGTTAAGGTTTTTAGAAACAGAAACTCCTTGGAGACTCTCAATCTCTTTAGATTCTGGGTTCCTAAGAAACTTAAACTTGGCAGGTTGGGCAAAAGGATAGGTAGTGATTTCTTCACTATCCTTGGTGAAAGGATACAACAGACATATGAACGGGTTTCCTAAGACGACCCTATCTGTTATATTCTTGTTTATGACAGTCCTGACTTTGGAATGCCATCTTTGGAAGTTAATCCGACTGATGGTTTGCAAGAACGATCCATTGGATGGTTCTGGCTCTATTTCTGCAGTAGGGTTAACTGTTTTATTTTCTTCAACATCGAAAGAATTTAGTGACGGTGTTTCCCCATCTCTTTGATGTGAAGTTGACACTAGTTTCTTGATCTTGAGATCCATGAGATCATGATCAATCCTGAGGATGGTTAATCCCTGCTTTGGGTTTCTCAACCCAACTCTGTTATCCTTAATTCCCTTTTGAAGGTCGTCGATCTTGACTTCCTTCCTGGACTGGGTAAACCTATTGTAGATTTGCTCTAAATCTACTCTGGGATACTGGGTCTTAATGATAGGATCTTCTATAGCCTCTATGAGGTCTGAAAGAAGCTGTTCCTGGCTTTTTAATGCGTTGATGGCTTTGTTTCTACAACAACCATCTTTGCATGGTTTAGATTCATCCTTGCTGCTAGAAGTACTGGTTCTAGAGGACTCTGAGGATGACCTGTATATTTGCTTGAGATCAGCACCCGAATCAAATAGGGCTATGAACTCAAATTCAAAATCTTTGCTAATGACAATCCTGACTTTGGAATGCCATATATGCAAGTTATTCCTAGTGATAGTATCTAAGAATAAACCTTTGCTGGGTTCTTGGATAGTATCGGTTCTAGGATTTTGATGGACTTCAATATCTGAGGGACTTTCCTCATTGCTTTGATAAGAAGTATTTTCCAAGGATTGGGTTAATTGGAAGGCTTGAAGGTTTTTCCTTAAGGTTCCAATTTCATTCCTGGTTTCCTTTGTTTCTCTTTGAAGGTCGTCAATTTTGACTTCCTTCTCAATCCTATTGTGGATTGGTTTGGGCTGCTGTGTCACAGGATTACTGGTTTCCTGGACTAAAGGCTGGGCTGTGCTAGGTTCCTGAGGTTCAGGGTTACCTATCTTTAAATGGGAGGTTCTGGCCTCACAATCTTTTCTGTAATGACCACGCTTGCCACAATAATAGCATTTCTGAGGCTTGTTAAGCTTCAAGGGCTGGTTTGTACTATGCTTCTGGGGTTCAAGGTTTCCTTCCTTGAAATGGGAGGTTGTTGCCTTACAATCTCTTTTGTGATGATTACGCCTGTCGCAACCACAACTTTTTTGAGGTTCTTTAGGCTTTGCTTCCTTGTAAGCTTTGGAAACGGGTCGAGACTTTTCTTGTTTCCTAGCTTCCAATTTCCGGCGTGCCTTCTTGGCTTTTAAAGTCTCTTTGACTTTAGGAATTTCTTCATCTGTTTCAGAGGAAGAACTGCTAGAGGTTGTTCTAAGCTTTATTACTTTAAGCTGGCTAGAACTCTTTGATAAAGAAACGGCTGGTTTCTTTGCTAGTTTTCCAAGTTTCTGGACAACTATATCTAAGGCTGTTTTGCCTTTAGAGCGGCTGGGGTTGGCTGGTAGAGACTCGACTAGAGACTGCTTAGGAATGGGATTGCTAGCTTCATTCCTAGTTGGATTAGGTTTAACTATTGTCCAAATTTTGGTGAGGACACAAAACTGCCTGTGCTGGTCATAATATCTTTCGAAGTAGATGAAGAAGGGGACGTTACGGGATATTTCCCTCATGAACAGTACCCAAGCATCATAAACTTTCTTCTTCTGTTCTTTGGAATAGTTGGCTTTGTAGGCTATTCTTTTAGCCTTGTTCTCCTCAGAGTTAAAGTCCTTTCCTAATTCTTCTAGGTCGGGATTAAACTCTTTTGTTGGGTTCTTGGTGTTGAATGACACCTGATCTGGAGGCTTTTCCTTCTTAGCAATGGAAGGAGGGGATGGCTTACGATCGTCTTGCTTATTGACAATTGAATCCTTTTTGGCTGTGTAGCAAGGTGTGCTAAGATGGGAATTGGCTCTAACTCCCTGAGGCTGGACACCTGGGTTTCTTCTAGATGTTGTGGATGGTGATCCTTTAGGTCTAGATGCGCTACACTGGGATGACTGGTTAAAGATCGGAGATCCAAACTGGGATGTATCCAGAGGCTGTCTACACTTGGGAGTGCTAGGCCTAGATCTGTCGAAACTTAACTGGGGCTGGGTTGGAGATCCAAACTGGGATGTATCCAGAGGCTGTCTGCACTTGGGAGTGCTAGGCCTAGATCTTTCTAAACTCAACCTATTAACTGGAGATCTAATCTGGGATGTATCCAGAGGTTGTCTATACTCATAGTTTAGAGGAGTAGATAACCTAGATCTATCAAAGCTGATACTAACCTTTCCATTGGCTAGTTGCTGGAACAAGTCCAAATTTACTCTAACCGTACCATCGGCTAGTTGCTGGACAAAATCCAAATCTGGATTCTGTACTGGGTATTGGATCCTGACTGTAGGATCAGTATGGTTTTTGAGGACACTAATCCTGGCTGTAGGATTAGTAGTTCTTGGTTGCTCAGATTCTTGGTCCGAGACTTGACTGGAGTTGCTAGAGGATTTCTGGATATTTAGAACCTCTACTGAAGGGGTGACTGGTTCCCTCTTCATAAGTTCTTCCAACTTTTGGATAATTACCTCTAGAGAAATCTCGACTGAAGGGGTGACTGGTTCCCTCTTCACAAGTTCTCTTGGCTTCTGGGCAACTGCATCTAAGGTTGACGTTTCCTTAGAATGACTGAGACTGGTATGCTTGGTATTGATTGGCGGAATTTTGGGTTTTTCACGCCATTTGAAATGTTTCTCAAAGTATTCAAAGAAAGGATAATTGGTTTTATACCTTTTCATGAATGACTTCCATTTCTCCAAGACTTCAGCTTTCTGTTCTCGGGTATGGTTAGCTTGATAAGCTTCTCTTTTAATTCTGTATTTCTCAGAACTAAATTCCTTACCGAGCATGTCCATATCTGGAGTGAACTTTTTGTCCACCTCTGGACTGTTCTTAATTTCACTAAGTATAGGATTCCTATAATTAGATGATGATGAAGTTCTATACTGGGAAGTAATTCTATCATTAGAAAGTATAGTATGGTGTGGATCTAAATATGATCTAGACAAAGGTATACTATTTTCAAAGGATGGATTAAAACTGGGTATGTATCTTTCTTCTAACTCCTGATCTAAATCTGAAGACTGGTACGACTCCAAATTGTCATATCTATCTACTTCTTCATATATCTCAGGTGGGTCTGTATTGCAAGAACAAATGGAAGAGGATGAGTCACTCCTTCTAAACATCTTATCTATTAATCTGGATCAAAGTTTAAACTAACAATTACAACCTAGTCACCTTTGTATCTTCAAATTTAAATTAACAATTACAACCTAGTCACCTTTATATCTTCAAAGCGTTCTGGATCTAACCTTTGGAAATGGTACAGATAGTTACAACTATGGGATAGACACTTAACTGTTTAAACTCCTTTGTCGTCAGACTTTTCTTCCAATCTTCGGGACCACCCTAACACGCCTCACCTGGGCTTTCAAACGGGCTGACCAACGAAACCTAGGAAGCCTTATCGTCCTTCTTGACTTTGGAGAAACTAACAGATCTCAAGGTATCAAATCTCACAGAACCAAAGTATCTGCAACAATCTTTGGGGATAAACACAGAGATAAGAAGAATAGGGATAACTGTGAAGTAAAGATTAATCGAAATGGGAAGAGTAGGGATAACTGTGAAGTAAAGGTTAACTTGAACAAATAATCACAGAGTAATAAACAATTTGAATGAACGGGAGGCTCAGCCTACCACCAAAAGATAGAACAATAAAGACTGGTTAAGATAAAGTAGTAGATGAAGAATGCAACATATGGAAGTGGTAATGCTATCAGAAAATAGATGTAAAACAAAATAATGTTTGTTAGAGATAACATACTTTCAATATAATGATATCACAAAATAATGGATAACTATGGCGGCAGTGCCGACCAACTTGATTGTAATCAAAGTAACTTACAACTGACCGGGCCAAACTTGGCTCTGATACCAAAAGGGGGTAAGTTACAACAGGGAAGGTAATCAGGCGACTGGGCTCTGATGATACCAAACTGGGTGCGGAAGGTAAATAAAAATAGCCGACTGTGGCTTACAAATGATAGACTGTGTTTAGGAGACTCTTCCTAAAACTTGACTGGACCTCTAAGGTATTTCTGCTGTGAAAACCTTTGCTGAAGAGGGAGGCTAAAACTTCTACCACAGAATATAGAAGTCAGTCCTCCCTCTTCAGCAAAGGTTTTCACAGCAGAAATACCTTAGAGGTCCAGTCAAGTTTTAGGAAGAGTCTCCTAAACACAGTCTATCATTTGTAAGCCACAGTCGGCTATTTTTATTTACCTTCCGCACCCAGTTTGGTATCATCAGAGCCCAGTCGCCTGATTACCTTCCCTGTTGTAACTTACCCCCTTTTGGTATCAGAGCCAAGTTTGGCCCGGTCAGTTGTAAGTTACTTTGATTACAATCAAGTTGGTCGGCACTACCCGCCATAGTTATCCATTATTTTGTGATATCATTATATTGAAAGTATGTTATCTCTAACAAACATTATTTTGTTTTACATCTATTTTCTGATAGCATTACCACTTCCATATGTTGCATTCTTCATCTACTACTTTATCTTAACCAGTCTTTATTGTTCTATCTTTTGGTGGTAGGCTGAGCCTCCCGTTCATTCAAATTGTTTATTACTCTGTGATTATTTGTTCAAGTTAACCTTTACTTCACAGTTATCCCTACTCTTCCCATTTCGATTAATCTTTACTTCACAGTTATCCCTATTCTTCTTATCTCTGTGTTTATCCCCAAAGATTGTTGCAGATACTTTGGTTCTGTGAGATTTGATACCTTGAGATCTGTTAGTTTCTCCAAAGTCAAGAAGGACGATAAGGCTTCCTAGGTTTCGTTGGTCAGCCCGTTTGAAAGCCCAGGTGAGGCGTGTTAGGGTGGTCCCGAAGATTGGAAGAAAAGTCTGACGACAAAGGAGTTTAAACAGTTAAGTGTCTATCCCATAGTTGTAACTATCTGTACCATTTCCAAAGGTTAGATCCAGAACGCTTTGAAGATATAAAGGTGACTAGGTTGTAATTGTTAATTTAAATTTGAAGATACAAAGGTGACTAGGTTGTAATTGTTAGTTTAAACTTTGATCCAGATTAATAGATAAGATGTTTAGAAGGAGTGACTCATCCTCTTCCATTTGTTCTTGCAATACAGACCCACCTGAGATATATGAAGAAGTAGATAGATATGACAATTTGGAGTCGTACCAGTCTTCAGATTTAGATCAGGAGTTAGAAGAAAGATACATACCCAGTTTTAATCCATCCTTTGAAAATAGTATACCTTTGTCTAGATCATATTTAGATCCACACCATACTATACTTTCTAATGATAGAATTACTTCCCAGTATAGAACTTCATCATCATCTAATTATAGGAATCCTATACTTAGTGAAATTAAGAACAGTCCAGAGGTGGACAAAAAGTTCACTCCAGATATGGACATGCTCGGTAAGGAATTTAGTTCTGAGAAATACAGAATTAAAAGAGAAGCTTATCAAGCTAACCATACCCGAGAACAGAAAGCTGAAGTCTTGGAGAAATGGAAGTCATTCATGAAAAGGTATAAAACCAATTATCCTTTCTTTGAATACTTTGAGAAACATTTCAAATGGCGTGAAAAACCCAAAATTCCGCCAATCAATACCAAGCATACCAGTCTCAGTCATTCTAAGGAAACGTCAACCTTAGATGCAGTTGCCCAGAAGCCAAGAGAACTTGTGAAGAGGGAACCAGTCACCCCTTCAGTCGAGATTTCTCTAGAGGTAATTATCCAAAAGTTGGAAGAACTTATGAAGAGGGAACCAGTCACCCCTTCAGTAGAGGTTCTAAATATCCAGAAATCCTCTAGCAACTCCAGTCAAGTCTCGGACCAAGAATCTGAGCAACCAAGAACTACTAATCCTACAGCCAGGATTAGTGTCCTCAAAAACCATACTGATCCTACAGTCAGGATCCAATACCCAGTACAGAATCCAGATTTGGATTTTGTCCAGCAACTAGCCGATGGTACGGTTAGAGTAAATTTGGACTTGTTCCAGCAACTAGCCAATGGAAAGGTTAGTATCAGCTTTGATAGATCTAGGTTATCTACTCCTCTAAACTATGAGTATAGACAACCTCTGGATACATCCCAGATTAGATCTCCAGTTAATAGGTTGAGTTTAGAAAGATCTAGGCCTAGCACTCCCAAGTGCAGACAGCCTCTGGATACATCCCAGTTTGGATCTCCAACCCAGCCCCAGTTAAGTTTCGACAGATCTAGGCCTAGCACTCCCAAGTGTAGACAGCCTCTGGATACATCCCAGTTTGGATCTCCGATCTTTAACCAGTCATCCCAGTGTAGCGCATCTAGACCTAAAGGATCACCATCCACAACATCTAGAAGAAACCCAGGTGTCCAGCCTCAGGGAGTTAGAGCCAATTCCCATCTTAGCACACCTTGCTACACAGCCAAAAAGGATTCAATTGTCAATAAGCAAGACGATCGTAAGCCATCCCCTCCTTCCATTGCTAAGAAGGAAAAGCCTCCAGATCAGGTGTCATTCAACACCAAGAACCCAACAAAAGAGTTTAATCCCGACCTAGAAGAATTAGGAAAGGACTTTAACTCTGAGGAGAACAAGGCTAAAAGAATAGCCTACAAAGCCAACTATTCCAAAGAACGGAAGAAGAAAGTTTATGATGCTTGGGTACTGTTCATGAGGGAAATATCCCGTAACGTCCCCTTCTTCATCTACTTCGAAAGATATTATGACCAGCACAGGCAGTTTTGTGTCCTCACCAAAATTTGGACAATAGTTAAACCTAATCCAACTAGGAATGAAGCTAGCAATCCCATTCCTAAGCAGTCTCTAGTCGAGTCTCTACCAGCCAACCCCAGCCGCTCTAAAGGCAAAACAGCCTTAGATATAGTTGTCCAGAAACTTGGAAAACTAGCAAAGAAACCAGCCGTTTCTTTATCAAAGAGTTCTAGCCAGCTTAAAGTAATAAAGCTTAGAACAACCTCTAGCAGTTCTTCCTCTGAAACAGATGAAGAAATTCCTAAAGTCAAAGAGACTTTAAAAGCCAAGAAGGCACGCCGGAAATTGGAAGCTAGGAAACAAGAAAAGTCTCGACCCGTTTCCAAAGCTTACAAGGAAGCAAAGCCTAAAGAACCTCAAAAAAGTTGTGGTTGCGACAGGCGTAATCATCACAAAAGAGATTGTAAGGCAACAACCTCCCATTTCAAGGAAGGAAACCTTGAACCCCAGAAGCATAGTACAAACCAGCCCTTGAAGCTTAACAAGCCTCAGAAATGCTATTATTGTGGCAAGCGTGGTCATTACAGAAAAGATTGTGAGGCCAGAACCTCCCATTTAAAGATAGGTAACCCTGAACCTCAGGAACCTAGCACAGCCCAGCCTTTAGTCCAGGAAACCAGTAATCCTGTGACACAGCAGCCCAAACCAATCCACAATAGGATTGAGAAGGAAGTCAAAATTGACGACCTTCAAAGAGAAACAAAGGAAACCAGGAATGAAATTGGAACCTTAAGGAAAAACCTTCAAGCCTTCCAATTAACCCAATCCTTGGAAAATACTTCTTATCAAAGCAATGAGGAAAGTCCCTCAGATATTGAAGTCCATCAAAATCCTAGAACCGATACTATCCAAGAACCCAGCAAAGGTTTATTCTTAGATACTATCACTAGGAATAACTTGCATATATGGCATTCCAAAGTCAGGATTGTCATTAGCAAAGATTTTGAATTTGAGTTCATAGCCCTATTTGATTCGGGTGCTGATCTCAAGCAAATATACAGGTCATCCTCAGAGTCCTCTAGAACCAGTACTTCTAGCAGCAAGGATGAATCTAAACCATGCAAAGATGGTTGTTGTAGAAACAAAGCCATCAACGCATTAAAAAGCCAGGAACAGCTTCTTTCAGACCTCATAGAGGCTATAGAAGATCCTATCATTAAGACCCAGTATCCCAGAGTAGATTTAGAGCAAATCTACAATAGGTTTACCCAGTCCAGGAAGGAAGTCAAGATCGACGACCTTCAAAAGGGAATTAAGGATAACAGAGTTGGGTTGAGAAACCCAAAGCAGGGATTAACCATCCTCAGGATTGATCATGATCTCATGGATCTCAAGATCAAGAAACTAGTGTCAACTTCACATCAAAGAGATGGGGAAACACCGTCACTAAATTCTTTCGATGTTGAAGAAAATAAAACAGTTAACCCTACTGCAGAAATAGAGCCAGAACCATCCAATGGATCGTTCTTGCAAACCATCAGTCGGATTAACTTCCAAAGATGGCATTCCAAAGTCAGGACTGTCATAAACAAGAATATAACAGATAGGGTCGTCTTAGGAAACCCGTTCATATGTCTGTTGTATCCTTTCACCAAGGATAGTGAAGAAATCACTACCTATCCTTTTGCCCAACCTGCCAAGTTTAAGTTTCTTAGGAACCCAGAATCTAAAGAGATTGAGAGTCTCCAAGGAGTTTCTGTTTCTAAAAACCTTAACCTTTTCAGTATCCACACATCTTCATTTGGTCCAAATCAAGCTCAGAACCTTGATCAAATTGTACCACCCACCATATTTGATAATTCTTTGAGTATCAGTCAACCTCATAAATTATCATCTCATCATATTGCAGGCAAATCCCCAGATGAAATCCTAGATAAAACCCAGCTTCAGAGATTTCTAGGTTCTCTCAATTACATCTCAGATTTCTATCAAAATCTCAGACTCCTTTTTGATAGACTTCGAACCAATCCATCACCTTGGACCCCAGCCCATACTTCAGTGGTCCAGCATATCAAACAGCAAAACCCTGGTGATTCCAGCCAATCACAGTACCCAGGGAAGGTTATACCAATAACTCTCACAGCCCATAATCAAGCCCAGAAACTTGATTCAGCCAAAGCAATTGATTATCCCTTCAGCCATAATCAATTATCATCTTGCATTCATATTTGCATACCTGCATCCATCAGTTTTAAAAGAGAAAAGATTTTTAACAAGCCTTTGAAAATCTTATTTCATCTAAAACTTTATTGGCAGGAAAAAGCAATATTCAATACCACTAATAAGTGGATAATGTCTTCTCTAGCAGAGAAGAAGGGCAAGGGGAAAGCACCCGCAAGGGACTATCCTCAAGACAAAAGACTACCGCCAGCGGGACAGTCTTTTGAAAAGCATGAAGGCGCTTCCTCTACCAGTCGTAGAGGGGCAATATCCCTTCAAACCATGTACCCAGAAATGGTTACATATTCCAGTGGTGATATGGCTATTACTCTCCAAGAAGTTAAAAACAAGGCCCTCAGATTTAGCAAAGGAGCATACAAAGAATTACCTCCTTCCACTAAATTCATCCTTGATAATCTTCAAAGAGCCTTTATCCAAAACCACCAGAGCCTTTTCCAAAGAACCCTTAAAGCACTAGAATTACACCTAGTTGAACTTGAGGCTGGAAACAGGATTCTCACTAGTCAACTCTTTGGCAAAGAGGATATCCATTCCATGGATAAAATGACTATCATGAGCACAGACTATGCTAAGATGAGTCTTAAGATTCAAAACCAGCTTAGAAGTGCTGTCGCCAACTTGCCTTTTGATATACAAATACGTATATCCAGAAGCAAGGCAATGACTAAATCATATGACCAATGGTTTAGGCATTTTGGAATTATGGTCACCACCCATTTCCCAGTTCTTGGTGGAGGAGCAGATCCGACCAATGCTGCCTTTATCCTCGAAACTTGGAACCAGTACTTTGGTAGCAGTCACAGGGTTTATGAAAAGAAACATCCTTATCCCGGTCTAATAGTCAACTATGAAGACGGAGCAGACGATGAGGACAGAAACCCAAGCTGGCTCTCAAAGATGTTTGAATATGGTTTCCTTAGGCTCATCAAGCTAACGAACCATGTTCAGATCAGTCAGTTCCCTAAGATAATCCAACAGGTGGTCACAAAGATCAAAAGTCCTTTTGTATCCATTAGATGCTGGAGCACTCTCCCACAATGGGACAGTGACAATTGGATGACAGTTCGACCTTCCCACCACCTTGTTTTGATTGATGGGTATTCACATTATGGCCCCTGGTATGATGGTGATTCAGGCCTTTCTTTTGAAGATCCCATGGCACTTGCAAAATGTTGGACAACTTACTTCAACAATGAACTTCGAGCAGTGGCCGGTGATTTATGGGATGATTATCACTTCATAGGAAATACTGGCAGAATTACAGTTTTCACTACCAAGCCTTACTCAGAGGCTTTTAATACCCAAAGGATTGACCACGCAGGTTTTTTGATTATGGGCTGTGAGAGTTATTGGTATAAACCTTCCCTGGGTACTGTGATTGGCTGGAATCACCAGGGTTTTGCTGTTTGATATGCTGGACCACTGAAGTATGGGCTGGGGTCCAAGGTGATGGATTGGTTCGAAGTCTATCAAAAAGGAGTCTGAGATTTTGATAGAAATCTGAGATGTAATTGAGAGAACCTAGAAATCTCTGAAGCTGGGTTTTATCTAGGATTTCATCTGGGGATTTGCCTGCAATATGATGAGATGATAATTTATGAGGTTGACTGATACTCAAAGAATTATCAAATATGGTGGGTGGTACAATTTGATCAAGGTTCTGAGCTTGATTTGGACCAAATGAAGATGTGTGGATACTGAAAAGGTTAAGGTTTTTAGAAACAGAAACTCCTTGGAGACTCTCAATCTCTTTAGATTCTGGGTTCCTAAGAAACTTAAACTTGGCAGGTTGGGCAAAAGGATAGGTAGTGATTTCTTCACTATCCTTGGTGAAAGGATACAACAGACATATGAACGGGTTTCCTAAGACGACCCTATCTGTTATATTCTTGTTTATGACAGTCCTGACTTTGGAATGCCATCTTTGGAAGTTAATCCGACTGATGGTTTGCAAGAACGATCCATTGGATGGTTCTGGCTCTATTTCTGCAGTAGGGTTAACTGTTTTATTTTCTTCAACATCGAAAGAATTTAGTGACGGTGTTTCCCCATCTCTTTGATGTGAAGTTGACACTAGTTTCTTGATCTTGAGATCCATGAGATCATGATCAATCCTGAGGATGGTTAATCCCTGCTTTGGGTTTCTCAACCCAACTCTGTTATCCTTAATTCCCTTTTGAAGGTCGTCGATCTTGACTTCCTTCCTGGACTGGGTAAACCTATTGTAGATTTGCTCTAAATCTACTCTGGGATACTGGGTCTTAATGATAGGATCTTCTATAGCCTCTATGAGGTCTGAAAGAAGCTGTTCCTGGCTTTTTAATGCGTTGATGGCTTTGTTTCTACAACAACCATCTTTGCATGGTTTAGATTCATCCTTGCTGCTAGAAGTACTGGTTCTAGAGGACTCTGAGGATGACCTGTATATTTGCTTGAGATCAGCACCCGAATCAAATAGGGCTATGAACTCAAATTCAAAATCTTTGCTAATGACAATCCTGACTTTGGAATGCCATATATGCAAGTTATTCCTAGTGATAGTATCTAAGAATAAACCTTTGCTGGGTTCTTGGATAGTATCGGTTCTAGGATTTTGATGGACTTCAATATCTGAGGGACTTTCCTCATTGCTTTGATAAGAAGTATTTTCCAAGGATTGGGTTAATTGGAAGGCTTGAAGGTTTTTCCTTAAGGTTCCAATTTCATTCCTGGTTTCCTTTGTTTCTCTTTGAAGGTCGTCAATTTTGACTTCCTTCTCAATCCTATTGTGGATTGGTTTGGGCTGCTGTGTCACAGGATTACTGGTTTCCTGGACTAAAGGCTGGGCTGTGCTAGGTTCCTGAGGTTCAGGGTTACCTATCTTTAAATGGGAGGTTCTGGCCTCACAATCTTTTCTGTAATGACCACGCTTGCCACAATAATAGCATTTCTGAGGCTTGTTAAGCTTCAAGGGCTGGTTTGTACTATGCTTCTGGGGTTCAAGGTTTCCTTCCTTGAAATGGGAGGTTGTTGCCTTACAATCTCTTTTGTGATGATTACGCCTGTCGCAACCACAACTTTTTTGAGGTTCTTTAGGCTTTGCTTCCTTGTAAGCTTTGGAAACGGGTCGAGACTTTTCTTGTTTCCTAGCTTCCAATTTCCGGCGTGCCTTCTTGGCTTTTAAAGTCTCTTTGACTTTAGGAATTTCTTCATCTGTTTCAGAGGAAGAACTGCTAGAGGTTGTTCTAAGCTTTATTACTTTAAGCTGGCTAGAACTCTTTGATAAAGAAACGGCTGGTTTCTTTGCTAGTTTTCCAAGTTTCTGGACAACTATATCTAAGGCTGTTTTGCCTTTAGAGCGGCTGGGGTTGGCTGGTAGAGACTCGACTAGAGACTGCTTAGGAATGGGATTGCTAGCTTCATTCCTAGTTGGATTAGGTTTAACTATTGTCCAAATTTTGGTGAGGACACAAAACTGCCTGTGCTGGTCATAATATCTTTCGAAGTAGATGAAGAAGGGGACGTTACGGGATATTTCCCTCATGAACAGTACCCAAGCATCATAAACTTTCTTCTTCTGTTCTTTGGAATAGTTGGCTTTGTAGGCTATTCTTTTAGCCTTGTTCTCCTCAGAGTTAAAGTCCTTTCCTAATTCTTCTAGGTCGGGATTAAACTCTTTTGTTGGGTTCTTGGTGTTGAATGACACCTGATCTGGAGGCTTTTCCTTCTTAGCAATGGAAGGAGGGGATGGCTTACGATCGTCTTGCTTATTGACAATTGAATCCTTTTTGGCTGTGTAGCAAGGTGTGCTAAGATGGGAATTGGCTCTAACTCCCTGAGGCTGGACACCTGGGTTTCTTCTAGATGTTGTGGATGGTGATCCTTTAGGTCTAGATGCGCTACACTGGGATGACTGGTTAAAGATCGGAGATCCAAACTGGGATGTATCCAGAGGCTGTCTACACTTGGGAGTGCTAGGCCTAGATCTGTCGAAACTTAACTGGGGCTGGGTTGGAGATCCAAACTGGGATGTATCCAGAGGCTGTCTGCACTTGGGAGTGCTAGGCCTAGATCTTTCTAAACTCAACCTATTAACTGGAGATCTAATCTGGGATGTATCCAGAGGTTGTCTATACTCATAGTTTAGAGGAGTAGATAACCTAGATCTATCAAAGCTGATACTAACCTTTCCATTGGCTAGTTGCTGGAACAAGTCCAAATTTACTCTAACCGTACCATCGGCTAGTTGCTGGACAAAATCCAAATCTGGATTCTGTACTGGGTATTGGATCCTGACTGTAGGATCAGTATGGTTTTTGAGGACACTAATCCTGGCTGTAGGATTAGTAGTTCTTGGTTGCTCAGATTCTTGGTCCGAGACTTGACTGGAGTTGCTAGAGGATTTCTGGATATTTAGAACCTCTACTGAAGGGGTGACTGGTTCCCTCTTCATAAGTTCTTCCAACTTTTGGATAATTACCTCTAGAGAAATCTCGACTGAAGGGGTGACTGGTTCCCTCTTCACAAGTTCTCTTGGCTTCTGGGCAACTGCATCTAAGGTTGACGTTTCCTTAGAATGACTGAGACTGGTATGCTTGGTATTGATTGGCGGAATTTTGGGTTTTTCACGCCATTTGAAATGTTTCTCAAAGTATTCAAAGAAAGGATAATTGGTTTTATACCTTTTCATGAATGACTTCCATTTCTCCAAGACTTCAGCTTTCTGTTCTCGGGTATGGTTAGCTTGATAAGCTTCTCTTTTAATTCTGTATTTCTCAGAACTAAATTCCTTACCGAGCATGTCCATATCTGGAGTGAACTTTTTGTCCACCTCTGGACTGTTCTTAATTTCACTAAGTATAGGATTCCTATAATTAGATGATGATGAAGTTCTATACTGGGAAGTAATTCTATCATTAGAAAGTATAGTATGGTGTGGATCTAAATATGATCTAGACAAAGGTATACTATTTTCAAAGGATGGATTAAAACTGGGTATGTATCTTTCTTCTAACTCCTGATCTAAATCTGAAGACTGGTACGACTCCAAATTGTCATATCTATCTACTTCTTCATATATCTCAGGTGGGTCTGTATTGCAAGAACAAATGGAAGAGGATGAGTCACTCCTTCTAAACATCTTATCTATTAATCTGGATCAAAGTTTAAACTAACAATTACAACCTAGTCACCTTTGTATCTTCAAATTTAAATTAACAATTACAACCTAGTCACCTTTATATCTTCAAAGCGTTCTGGATCTAACCTTTGGAAATGGTACAGATAGTTACAACTATGGGATAGACACTTAACTGTTTAAACTCCTTTGTCGTCAGACTTTTCTTCCAATCTTCGGGACCACCCTAACACGCCTCACCTGGGCTTTCAAACGGGCTGACCAACGAAACCTAGGAAGCCTTATCGTCCTTCTTGACTTTGGAGAAACTAACAGATCTCAAGGTATCAAATCTCACAGAACCAAAGTATCTGCAACAATCTTTGGGGATAAACACAGAGATAAGAAGAATAGGGATAACTGTGAAGTAAAGATTAATCGAAATGGGAAGAGTAGGGATAACTGTGAAGTAAAGGTTAACTTGAACAAATAATCACAGAGTAATAAACAATTTGAATGAACGGGAGGCTCAGCCTACCACCAAAAGATAGAACAATAAAGACTGGTTAAGATAAAGTAGTAGATGAAGAATGCAACATATGGAAGTGGTAATGCTATCAGAAAATAGATGTAAAACAAAATAATGTTTGTTAGAGATAACATACTTTCAATATAATGATATCACAAAATAATGGATAACTATGGCGGCAGTGCCGACCAACTTGATTGTAATCAAAGTAACTTACAACTGACCGGGCCAAACTTGGCTCTGATACCAAAAGGGGGTAAGTTACAACAGGGAAGGTAATCAGGCGACTGGGCTCTGATGATACCAAACTGGGTGCGGAAGGTAAATAAAAATAGCCGACTGTGGCTTACAAATGATAGACTGTGTTTAGGAGACTCTTCCTAAAACTTGACTGGACCTCTAAGGTATTTCTGCTGTGAAAACCTTTGCTGAAGAGGGAGGCTAAAACTTCTACCACAGAATATAGAAGTCAGTCCTCCCTCTTCAGCAAAGGTTTTCACAGCAGAAATACCTTAGAGGTCCAGTCAAGTTTTAGGAAGAGTCTCCTAAACACAGTCTATCATTTGTAAGCCACAGTCGGCTATTTTTATTTACCTTCCGCACCCAGTTTGGTATCATCAGAGCCCAGTCGCCTGATTACCTTCCCTGTTGTAACTTACCCCCTTTTGGTATCAGAGCCAAGTTTGGCCCGGTCAGTTGTAAGTTACTTTGATTACAATCAAGTTGGTCGGCACTACCCGCCATAGTTATCCATTATTTTGTGATATCATTATATTGAAAGTATGTTATCTCTAACAAACATTATTTTGTTTTACATCTATTTTCTGATAGCATTACCACTTCCATATGTTGCATTCTTCATCTACTACTTTATCTTAACCAGTCTTTATTGTTCTATCTTTTGGTGGTAGGCTGAGCCTCCCGTTCATTCAAATTGTTTATTACTCTGTGATTATTTGTTCAAGTTAACCTTTACTTCACAGTTATCCCTACTCTTCCCATTTCGATTAATCTTTACTTCACAGTTATCCCTATTCTTCTTATCTCTGTGTTTATCCCCAAAGATTGTTGCAGATACTTTGGTTCTGTGAGATTTGATACCTTGAGATCTGTTAGTTTCTCCAAAGTCAAGAAGGACGATAAGGCTTCCTAGGTTTCGTTGGTCAGCCCGTTTGAAAGCCCAGGTGAGGCGTGTTAGGGTGGTCCCGAAGATTGGAAGAAAAGTCTGACGACAAAGGAGTTTAAACAGTTAAGTGTCTATCCCATAGTTGTAACTATCTGTACCATTTCCAAAGGTTAGATCCAGAACGCTTTGAAGATATAAAGGTGACTAGGTTGTAATTGTTAATTTAAATTTGAAGATACAAAGGTGACTAGGTTGTAATTGTTAGTTTAAACTTTGATCCAGATTAATAGATAAGATGTTTAGAAGGAGTGACTCATCCTCTTCCATTTGTTCTTGCAATACAGACCCACCTGAGATATATGAAGAAGTAGATAGATATGACAATTTGGAGTCGTACCAGTCTTCAGATTTAGATCAGGAGTTAGAAGAAAGATACATACCCAGTTTTAATCCATCCTTTGAAAATAGTATACCTTTGTCTAGATCATATTTAGATCCACACCATACTATACTTTCTAATGATAGAATTACTTCCCAGTATAGAACTTCATCATCATCTAATTATAGGAATCCTATACTTAGTGAAATTAAGAACAGTCCAGAGGTGGACAAAAAGTTCACTCCAGATATGGACATGCTCGGTAAGGAATTTAGTTCTGAGAAATACAGAATTAAAAGAGAAGCTTATCAAGCTAACCATACCCGAGAACAGAAAGCTGAAGTCTTGGAGAAATGGAAGTCATTCATGAAAAGGTATAAAACCAATTATCCTTTCTTTGAATACTTTGAGAAACATTTCAAATGGCGTGAAAAACCCAAAATTCCGCCAATCAATACCAAGCATACCAGTCTCAGTCATTCTAAGGAAACGTCAACCTTAGATGCAGTTGCCCAGAAGCCAAGAGAACTTGTGAAGAGGGAACCAGTCACCCCTTCAGTCGAGATTTCTCTAGAGGTAATTATCCAAAAGTTGGAAGAACTTATGAAGAGGGAACCAGTCACCCCTTCAGTAGAGGTTCTAAATATCCAGAAATCCTCTAGCAACTCCAGTCAAGTCTCGGACCAAGAATCTGAGCAACCAAGAACTACTAATCCTACAGCCAGGATTAGTGTCCTCAAAAACCATACTGATCCTACAGTCAGGATCCAATACCCAGTACAGAATCCAGATTTGGATTTTGTCCAGCAACTAGCCGATGGTACGGTTAGAGTAAATTTGGACTTGTTCCAGCAACTAGCCAATGGAAAGGTTAGTATCAGCTTTGATAGATCTAGGTTATCTACTCCTCTAAACTATGAGTATAGACAACCTCTGGATACATCCCAGATTAGATCTCCAGTTAATAGGTTGAGTTTAGAAAGATCTAGGCCTAGCACTCCCAAGTGCAGACAGCCTCTGGATACATCCCAGTTTGGATCTCCAACCCAGCCCCAGTTAAGTTTCGACAGATCTAGGCCTAGCACTCCCAAGTGTAGACAGCCTCTGGATACATCCCAGTTTGGATCTCCGATCTTTAACCAGTCATCCCAGTGTAGCGCATCTAGACCTAAAGGATCACCATCCACAACATCTAGAAGAAACCCAGGTGTCCAGCCTCAGGGAGTTAGAGCCAATTCCCATCTTAGCACACCTTGCTACACAGCCAAAAAGGATTCAATTGTCAATAAGCAAGACGATCGTAAGCCATCCCCTCCTTCCATTGCTAAGAAGGAAAAGCCTCCAGATCAGGTGTCATTCAACACCAAGAACCCAACAAAAGAGTTTAATCCCGACCTAGAAGAATTAGGAAAGGACTTTAACTCTGAGGAGAACAAGGCTAAAAGAATAGCCTACAAAGCCAACTATTCCAAAGAACGGAAGAAGAAAGTTTATGATGCTTGGGTACTGTTCATGAGGGAAATATCCCGTAACGTCCCCTTCTTCATCTACTTCGAAAGATATTATGACCAGCACAGGCAGTTTTGTGTCCTCACCAAAATTTGGACAATAGTTAAACCTAATCCAACTAGGAATGAAGCTAGCAATCCCATTCCTAAGCAGTCTCTAGTCGAGTCTCTACCAGCCAACCCCAGCCGCTCTAAAGGCAAAACAGCCTTAGATATAGTTGTCCAGAAACTTGGAAAACTAGCAAAGAAACCAGCCGTTTCTTTATCAAAGAGTTCTAGCCAGCTTAAAGTAATAAAGCTTAGAACAACCTCTAGCAGTTCTTCCTCTGAAACAGATGAAGAAATTCCTAAAGTCAAAGAGACTTTAAAAGCCAAGAAGGCACGCCGGAAATTGGAAGCTAGGAAACAAGAAAAGTCTCGACCCGTTTCCAAAGCTTACAAGGAAGCAAAGCCTAAAGAACCTCAAAAAAGTTGTGGTTGCGACAGGCGTAATCATCACAAAAGAGATTGTAAGGCAACAACCTCCCATTTCAAGGAAGGAAACCTTGAACCCCAGAAGCATAGTACAAACCAGCCCTTGAAGCTTAACAAGCCTCAGAAATGCTATTATTGTGGCAAGCGTGGTCATTACAGAAAAGATTGTGAGGCCAGAACCTCCCATTTAAAGATAGGTAACCCTGAACCTCAGGAACCTAGCACAGCCCAGCCTTTAGTCCAGGAAACCAGTAATCCTGTGACACAGCAGCCCAAACCAATCCACAATAGGATTGAGAAGGAAGTCAAAATTGACGACCTTCAAAGAGAAACAAAGGAAACCAGGAATGAAATTGGAACCTTAAGGAAAAACCTTCAAGCCTTCCAATTAACCCAATCCTTGGAAAATACTTCTTATCAAAGCAATGAGGAAAGTCCCTCAGATATTGAAGTCCATCAAAATCCTAGAACCGATACTATCCAAGAACCCAGCAAAGGTTTATTCTTAGATACTATCACTAGGAATAACTTGCATATATGGCATTCCAAAGTCAGGATTGTCATTAGCAAAGATTTTGAATTTGAGTTCATAGCCCTATTTGATTCGGGTGCTGATCTCAAGCAAATATACAGGTCATCCTCAGAGTCCTCTAGAACCAGTACTTCTAGCAGCAAGGATGAATCTAAACCATGCAAAGATGGTTGTTGTAGAAACAAAGCCATCAACGCATTAAAAAGCCAGGAACAGCTTCTTTCAGACCTCATAGAGGCTATAGAAGATCCTATCATTAAGACCCAGTATCCCAGAGTAGATTTAGAGCAAATCTACAATAGGTTTACCCAGTCCAGGAAGGAAGTCAAGATCGACGACCTTCAAAAGGGAATTAAGGATAACAGAGTTGGGTTGAGAAACCCAAAGCAGGGATTAACCATCCTCAGGATTGATCATGATCTCATGGATCTCAAGATCAAGAAACTAGTGTCAACTTCACATCAAAGAGATGGGGAAACACCGTCACTAAATTCTTTCGATGTTGAAGAAAATAAAACAGTTAACCCTACTGCAGAAATAGAGCCAGAACCATCCAATGGATCGTTCTTGCAAACCATCAGTCGGATTAACTTCCAAAGATGGCATTCCAAAGTCAGGACTGTCATAAACAAGAATATAACAGATAGGGTCGTCTTAGGAAACCCGTTCATATGTCTGTTGTATCCTTTCACCAAGGATAGTGAAGAAATCACTACCTATCCTTTTGCCCAACCTGCCAAGTTTAAGTTTCTTAGGAACCCAGAATCTAAAGAGATTGAGAGTCTCCAAGGAGTTTCTGTTTCTAAAAACCTTAACCTTTTCAGTATCCACACATCTTCATTTGGTCCAAATCAAGCTCAGAACCTTGATCAAATTGTACCACCCACCATATTTGATAATTCTTTGAGTATCAGTCAACCTCATAAATTATCATCTCATCATATTGCAGGCAAATCCCCAGATGAAATCCTAGATAAAACCCAGCTTCAGAGATTTCTAGGTTCTCTCAATTACATCTCAGATTTCTATCAAAATCTCAGACTCCTTTTTGATAGACTTCGAACCAATCCATCACCTTGGACCCCAGCCCATACTTCAGTGGTCCAGCATATCAAACAGCAAAACCCTGGTGATTCCAGCCAATCACAGTACCCAGGGAAGGTTATACCAATAACTCTCACAGCCCATAATCAAGCCCAGAAACTTGATTCAGCCAAAGCAATTGATTATCCCTTCAGCCATAATCAATTATCATCTTGCATTCATATTTGCATACCTGCATCCATCAGTTTTAAAAGAGAAAAGATTTTTAACAAGCCTTTGAAAATCTTATTTCATCTAAAACTTTATTGGCAGGAAAAAGCAATATTCAATACCACTAATAAGTGGATAATGTCTTCTCTAGCAGAGAAGAAGGGCAAGGGGAAAGCACCCGCAAGGGACTATCCTCAAGACAAAAGACTACCGCCAGCGGGACAGTCTTTTGAAAAGCATGAAGGCGCTTCCTCTACCAGTCGTAGAGGGGCAATATCCCTTCAAACCATGTACCCAGAAATGGTTACATATTCCAGTGGTGATATGGCTATTACTCTCCAAGAAGTTAAAAACAAGGCCCTCAGATTTAGCAAAGGAGCATACAAAGAATTACCTCCTTCCACTAAATTCATCCTTGATAATCTTCAAAGAGCCTTTATCCAAAACCACCAGAGCCTTTTCCAAAGAACCCTTAAAGCACTAGAATTACACCTAGTTGAACTTGAGGCTGGAAACAGGATTCTCACTAGTCAACTCTTTGGCAAAGAGGATATCCATTCCATGGATAAAATGACTATCATGAGCACAGACTATGCTAAGATGAGTCTTAAGATTCAAAACCAGCTTAGAAGTGCTGTCGCCAACTTGCCTTTTGATATACAAATACGTATATCCAGAAGCAAGGCAATGACTAAATCATATGACCAATGGTTTAGGCATTTTGGAATTATGGTCACCACCCATTTCCCAGTTCTTGGTGGAGGAGCAGATCCGACCAATGCTGCCTTTATCCTCGAAACTTGGAACCAGTACTTTGGTAGCAGTCACAGGGTTTATGAAAAGAAACATCCTTATCCCGGTCTAATAGTCAACTATGAAGACGGAGCAGACGATGAGGACAGAAACCCAAGCTGGCTCTCAAAGATGTTTGAATATGGTTTCCTTAGGCTCATCAAGCTAACGAACCATGTTCAGATCAGTCAGTTCCCTAAGATAATCCAACAGGTGGTCACAAAGATCAAAAGTCCTTTTGTATCCATTAGATGCTGGAGCACTCTCCCACAATGGGACAGTGACAATTGGATGACAGTTCGACCTTCCCACCACCTTGTTTTGATTGATGGGTATTCACATTATGGCCCCTGGTATGATGGTGATTCAGGCCTTTCTTTTGAAGATCCCATGGCACTTGCAAAATGTTGGACAACTTACTTCAACAATGAACTTCGAGCAGTGGCCGGTGATTTATGGGATGATTATCACTTCATAGGAAATACTGGCAGAATTACAGTTTTCACTACCAAGCCTTACTCAGAGGCTTTTAATACCCAAAGGATTGACCACGCAGGTTTTCCTCAATACTCAGATGTGATAGCAGAATACGAGCCCCTCCTATATTGTGGCTTTTGTAATCTGTTTGATAGATACCATGATCACGGCCATGAGGATGATCCACCGGCCTTTGATCCATATGAAGGATATCCATCCGGATATGATACGGACTAAAGTATCCTGGCCCAGCACTCAGGATAAGTTTTCAATCCGGTTACTATTCAAGATCAGTACCAGCCACTGACATGAACAGTCTCCGCATTATCAACAGTGTCCAGACAAAACACTGTAGCATGAATAGTAAAAGTTTTTACTGTTCACAGTCATCATTCAAAGATTCTGTTGCTTTCGGTGGAAACAGCTTTCACCTCAGTAAAAGCAATTCACTCTCCGTGATTCCAGCAGTCTTCCAGCAGCATCCAAGGCTCCCTCCAGCCTATATAAGGAAGCCAAGACTTCAGTCTTCAGCAGGCTAAAACTTCTACCACAGAATATAGAAGTCAGTCCTCCCTCTTCAGCAAAGGTTTTCACAGCAGAAATACCTTAGAGGTCCAGTCAAGTTTTAGGAAGAGTCTCCTAAACACAGTCTATCATTTGTAAGCCACAGTCGGCTATTTTTATTTACCTTCCGCACCCAGTTTGGTATCATCAGAGCCCAGTCGCCTGATTACCTTCCCTGTTGTAACTTACCCCCACAGTCTATCATTTGTAAGCCACAGTCGGCTATTTTTATTTACCTTCCGCACCCAGTTTGGTATCATCAGAGCCCAGTCGCCTGATTACCTTCCCTGTTGTAACTTACCCCCTTTTGGTATCAGAGCCAAGTTTGGCCCGGTCAGTTGTAAGTTACTTTGATTACAATCAAGTTGGTCGGCACTACCCGCCATAGTTATCCATTATTTTGTGATATCATTATATTGAAAGTATGTTATCTCTAACAAACATTATTTTGTTTTACATCTATTTTCTGATAGCATTACCACTTCCATATATATATATATATAGGATAAGTTGGATAATTCTATTGGAGATATAATTGAGATGTATTTATTAAAAACGTCATAAGAAATCAGTTGAGTTATAAAGTTTTAGTAGAAATAAAAAAAATAAAAAATAAAAAATCGGAAAGCAAATGATATATACAGTTACCACCTCCTTATAATAATAATAATAATAATAATAAAATTTAAAAAAAAAAAAAAAAAAAAAAAAAACCCTCATATGATCCGTGTACTCCCAGAAATGACAGTGAGATTCACTTAATTTCCTTATGACCCGCTTGCCGTCTGCACCAAAATCTGCATACCCTCTCTTTCATCAACCTTTTCAAACTTATACTACATGTGGAGATTCCCTCTCTTCTATATATATGCCCAGTACTACTAGTAAATACTCCATATATACTTGGTGCTTATATATAGCTAGCAATAGCATTGTTTGTAAGTGTACAAAGAAAGCAAAGCCTAAGTTACTAGCAAGTTCAAGAGCCTAAAGGTATTTGATCACCAAGAGATCGATCATGGTGAAAATTGCCTGGTGAAGCATCCGTGAGGCCACGCAGCTTGACTGCATCAAAGCCCTCGTTGTGGAGTTCATTGCAACCTTCCTTTTTGTCTTTGCTGGAGTCGGGACAGCCATGGCCGCAGGTATTCTTAAAATGCACCCTTATCATGCATACTATATGGTATATATGCACCACTCTCATCTTAATATTTTGTTAAAATGAGTGCGACTGTTTTAAGGTTCATAGCTTTCTCATCTTAATAAAATTCATTTTCGTTGAAACTATTTTAGTTATACCTAAAGCACATATATAATATATATATTTGTGTGTCTTTTGATGAACAGATAAGCTAGACGCAGATTCACTGGTGGCTATATTTGCTGTGGCTATTGCACATGCACTTGCTGTGGCCGTGATGATATCTGCTGGCCACATATCTGGTGGTCATCTCAACCCAGCCGTCACACTTGGCCTCCTCGCCGGTGGACACATCACCGTCTTCCGGTCTGCTCTCTATTGGATTGATCAATTATTAGCATCTTCAGCTGCTTGTTATATTCTTCACTACATTACTGGTGGATTGGTGAGTCAAATCACACGTTAAATTATAGTTTGGACACATTCTCATCAATAGGTTATAAATTTATAAAACCTTACAATAACATTAACAACTTCTGTTTTTTTTTTTTTTTTTTTTTTGCAGACTACTCCAATTCATTCACTTGGTAGTGGGGTGGACTATTTGCAAGGTGTGATATGGGAGATTATTCTAACATTCTCTTTGTTGTTCACTGTTTATGCTACAATTGTTGACCCCAAGAAGGGGGCTCTTGATGGTTAGGCCCAACCCTAACTGGGTTTGTAGTTGGGGCCAACATCTTAGCTGGTGGAGTTTTCTCAGGGGCTTCAATGAACCCAGCAAGGTCATTTGGGCCAGCTTTGGTAAGCTGGGACTGGACAGATCACTGGGTATACTGGGTTGGGCCACTCACTGGTGGTGCTCTTGCTGGTTTTATCTATGAGAATTTCTTCATCATCAGATCTCATGTCCCTATTCCCACTGGGGAAGATAATTTCTAATTGTCCGAGTTTTGCATGCTGACTAAAAGGTCTTAGTGAGCTGGTTGAGCTGTGTTTCCTCTGAAGCTTTCTGTGGTTCTTCTCATTGATGTATTCTGTGTCTTTTCTTTTCTTATTTTAGACGTATTCTAATCCTTGTTTAGTTCAGCATTTTTGTTGTTATTCATTTTCCCTAGTGTTATTATCTATGGGTGCATATGGTCAGTTTGTTTTGGTTGAAAATGATTTTCTTGAAATGTTTTGCATATTTTCTAACGTTTAATACGGTAAAAAAGCTTAAGTCACGAAAATTAAACAAGCCTATTAAAACAAAAAATGCGTAAGTCACATAAAATAAGTCTAATAAAACAAAAAAAGTATTCTGAAATGTTACATACTCAACATATCACCACAAATAAACTATGCACATTGAAAAGTCTCTCATAAGAGTAACTTCTCTCTCTTCATCCCCTCTCTTTCCACAGACTAACCGTTAACTAGGGGTGTGCAGCTAGGGTCGGCCCAACAAAATTTGGGGCCTAAGGCGAAAATTTTATATGAGGTCTTTTTATATGTAACATTAATTAAATAAAACTATATAATAATAATTAAATTAAGACTAATTTGATGTAAATACAGAAATTGATGAATAATACTAACTAAACTAAGGATAATTTCATAGAGAAGATTGAATATCATTGTTGAAACATAAATTTAAACAAAAAGAACTAAAAAAAAATATATATATATATATATATATATATATATTAAAAGAAACTTACTTTAACTTGAATATATGACTATGCATAGTTAAGTAAAGTTGTAATCTAAATTTTAATTTTGTATATACTTTTTAAGAGAAAGAGATAAATAAATATTATTTGGTGTGTGGCTTAATAGGAGATTAGTTTACAAAAATTAAGCTCCCAAACTATTAGAGGAGATTAGTCATCATTGATGATTTATCACATTTGCAACAAATTTTTTTTTTTTTTGAAACATTTTTTGGTTTCAATTGGTTTAAATTTTTATTGGTCTCTTATTTTGGAAGCCTTGTTAGAAATGAAAAAGAAAAATACTAAAGATGCTACAAAATGTTCACAATATAATGTGATAATGACTGTAATTGATAAATTTCAACAACATAATTTTTTGTATTTGAATTAATTTTTTATGTGATTGGTGACATAACAATTAAACCTATAGTAAAATTTATAGTATTTTTAACATCACTCTTAAAAAAAAGTACCAATTATTTAAAAAATGTTATATTTTAAAAAACTTTTGGGCCTTTTATGGAGGAAAATTGGGCCTTTTTTTAGTAGAGAAATTTTATTTTGGTTATGGGGCCTAAGGCCGGCCCTGTGTGCAGCCAACCTACCAAAACCGACTCGATTTAATTTAACTTGCTAGATTGGGTTAGTTTTTAGGAGTTGGTGGGTTGTGAAATTTTTTTTTGGTCAGGTTGGATTTGGGTTATAAAATTCACAAATCTGTCTAATCCGTACCCACCTATATTTAATATATATTTAAATTTTAAAAAAATATATTTAATATTTATTTTAAAATATATTATACAATTTTGTTATTTACTTTTTTCTCCCCTCTTCCTAAATAAAACCCAAACCTTAAGTTCTCCTTATTTCAATCTCCTTCTTATCTCACGTGTTGGCTTAAACTCTGAAGCACTGTTAAAATTTAAAACAGTTTGTAGTGGTGTTGTTTTAGTGCTCAATGTAATAATAATAATAATAATAATTAAAAAAAAAATTGTCTGAACCCAAGTCCAACCCATTCCATGTGAGTTGGATTGCGTTGGATTTTTTTTTAACCCGCCATAGTGGGTTAAATTGAAAAATTTTCTCAACTCAACCCATGCACACCTCTACTTTTGACTGTCTATTAACTATCCATTGATCAATATTGGCCAATATATCTTTTTTTTTTTTTTTTTTTTTTTTTTGCCTAGATTCTGAATGGGTAAATTGCAAATTACATCCCTGAAGTTTGGGGTTGATTGGATTTTACACCCCAAAGTTTTAAAAACTTGATTTTACACCCTGAAGTTTGATTCTGTTAACAATTTACCCCCCACGGTTAGTTTTTGTTGTTAAGTGACACATCATCATGCTAATGTGTTTTATTATTGCTAATTTAGCCTTAAAATTACGTCATTTCAATGATAACCAAGCGAGGAGTTGACACAATCAAAACTACGTTGTTTTAGGCCTAAACTTAAAACAAAAATTTTTAGCCTAAAACGACGTAGTTTCATGTGAAACTCTAAAATCAAAAACAAGAACCATGGACCCCACAGTATGTCTACTTGAACACAAACCTCCCTGACCCAAACCCAGGCAGCGGCGGCAACAGCATCTTCTCCAAATCTTGACCACCACTTGAAGCAACTGGCAAAGCTAGAGGCGGTCTATATGATGTGGTGGTTGTGGAGATCGATGATAATGATGATAATAAGGTTAGAATTGTTGTTGATAGTGGTGGAAAACTTCTGATGATGATCGATGATGGTGATCGTTAACTTCATTTCGGTGGAAGTTACGGTGACAATTATAGGCGACGTATTTCAACGCGTCGAGTGCATCTTCTTCTCCGGCAGCCAGGAACTCGCCGCAACCGTCTACCATGTGGCCTCCCATACCCACTGCATGGTTCTTCAAGCATTTTCTGTATCTGGTCATCGCAGACAAGGTGGTGGGCATTCTCTGTATCTGGTCATCTTAGACGAAGTGGTGGGGTTGGTGGTGGGACTCACCAGTTTGCGCTTACTACTAGCTGAGTTGGTAACCGCTCTGTATCTGGTTATCGAAGACTGCCTTTACCTTTGCCAGCTACTTCAGGCGGTGGTCAAGATTTGGAGAAGATGCTGTTGCCACTGCCACTTGGGTTTGGGTTAGGGAGGTCTATGTTTGACATGTCGTGGGGTTCATGGTTTCTGATTTTGATTTTAGAGTTTGGCCTGAAACTACGTTGTTTTAGGCTAAAGGTTTGTGTTTAAAGTTTAGGCCGATGTAGTTTAGATTGTCCAGCTCTTCACTTAGTCATCGTTGAAACGACGTAGTTTTAAGGCTGAATTGGCAAGAATAAAACACATTAGCATGATGATGTGTCACTTAACACCAAAAACTAACCGTATGGGGTAAATTGCTAACAGAACTAAACTTCATGGTGTAAAATCAAATTTCTGAAACTTTGGGGTGTAAAATCCAATTAACTCCAAACTTTAAGGGTGTAATTTGCAATTTACCCATTTTGAATTTATGGCTTGTTTATCCGATTGAGACTCCCAAAATTGAACTAAAAATAGCAAACATTTTCCTATTTAGGGATCTATTGTTCTTGATGAAAATTTATATTCATATAATTATTTGAAATTATTAGAAATACTAATGGAAATATGGGACAAATATTCAAATTATGAAATGAAAAGTCAAGAAACATGAAAGCATGTTGCACAATATTGGAACTTTGGGTCCAATTTAAATAAAATCATTCACAAATTATACATATCAAAAAATATTTTTTGTTGATAATCTGATAGTATAATGGGGTTATGGGGAATTGAACCATGAATATCTCTATTGGAAACGTTCAGGGATGCTAATTGAACTACAAAATTCTTGGCAATATGTATATCAACTGGTTGCAACTTACTATTTTTTTTATAAACTTAGTTGCAATCTTAGTTGCCGCCTGTTCCATACTACGCTTAAAAGATGGCAGTTATCAGTTTTTTTTTTTTTTTTTTTTGATAATCAACAGTGAAAGGCTTTATTGACAACAAAACAGAATTGCAACTGAAATAGATGGGGTTGCTCGGAGACAATAACATCTTAAAAAACAGAGGGAGCAGTCATTAGATTTATGAATTACAACAACATAGTTTTGAATCATCAAACTTTTAGAAAGGAAGTGGGGGAGTATATTTTTGGATTATTACAAGTAATACATTAAAGTTCCAACATTATTCTCCCTCCCACCACACCCAAAAAAAAAAAAAAAAAAAAAGAGTGAAATGACCAAAGAAATCGAAGCCACTTACTTATAACTGCTTAATCCAGCAAACTACATTTGAAACGGCCATCTAATATAGACAGCTTCTCTGCTTTTGTGACTGCATTTAAGGGAAGAGGACTGAAACTACGAGATGGGCCATAGAAATGAGGGTAGCTGTTGGCACCGTCCATAACTTCATATACCAATCCATCACCAAGCTACAACAAAATCCACATCAAAAAGGCCACCAAACATAATTAGACATTGGGATTAGACTTTACACATACACAAACACATACACACCAAAAACAAAAAAAAAAACCAACCAGTTAAGGGACCCTTTAGCTTTCTTACGTCAATAATTAAGCAATCCAAACAAAGGATCACATAGCTTTCATATACATTTCATGGACATCATCAATTAGTTAAGTTCTGGAACATGTTCTTGCTCAATATTCCATCTTTCAATTTAGTGAATTTAAGATTTTAGATCACTTCTCTGCAATTCTATAAACTCTATAGTTGGTCCTCACTATAAGTGGGCACTTGGAACCTCCAACTTGCAGTAACTTACTAATGAATAGGCTTCTAAGGTGCATCTACAACAAGAATACTTAGTTCCGGGGATACAGATAAAAATGTTCTTTAGTAGCCTAAATACATTTCTCCTTCAAGCATATAAGCATGATTATAACTCAGATTACTTCAAGTTTTTTAACTAAAGTCTAAAACAATAAAACTTCATTAAGAAAGCTATCTAGAACCACAATCCTTTCAAGTTGGTGCCTTTCAGACACAGCCCAATCCCTTTAACCAGTTTAAATGATCTTGTACAGAAAATGCGGAGAATAAATGAGAAACAAACAGAAACATTCAACAGGTTAAACGTAATACACAGAGAGCCTGTGGGAAAAAAGATTGATACATTACATCTCATGCTTGGCTAATCATTGTATTAGAATAATGATTAAATGATTAAATTTATCATTTCCTAGTAGCTTAAACTTTTGGAAGAATTGATAATTTAACATGATATCATAGCAAGTGGTCCTGAATCCAAACCCCATTTCCACTTTACTTCCCATTTAAAAAGTTAAAATTCTCACGTATTGGGCCCCACTTATTAATGAGGAGTCTGAGTCCATGTGTGAGGGGGAGTATAAAAATATCAGTTAAGTGATTAAATTCACAATTTCTTAATAGTTTAAACTTTAAGACAATTGGCAATTTATCATATAGCTCTTACTTTTTACACTTCTTATTGTTTGTCACCCAATAACATTATCTATACATCACTCAAATTCTCTAAAGCAACACATTTTCAGTTATATATGCATACCTTCTTAGCATCGATTTGAAGCAAGTACAAATCCACCTTAGTGTTCAGGAAAAAGTTCTGTAATGTTGCCTGAACCTGCAGATAAATCACTACATGGAATCAGTTTCAGCCGCAAAGCAAAATACTAGCATTAGCTAAAAGTAACAGCAAATTAACCACCAGGATTCTTGAGAATGAACCAACTGGGGACTGATTAAAGAATCTTTCTTTCACTCTGCTCTGATTCTCTCCAATAAACAAACAGAGAAAACTGATATATAAACGAAATGAAGCCCTTTCTAGGAAAAGAATATTAGTGAGTGGTGTAAGAAAACCTGATGGAGATTACTGAGATGAATGAAACCAGAAGACTTGTCAAGTTCTCCACCAAAGACAGATCCATTTTTTTGCAACTCTTCCCACTCATTAGCAGTACTGATCCTGTACACAAACTCTTCTGCTTTGCTCACCCCATCTTCTGAAGCCATTAGAATGCTACAGATAGTAATTGGGGAGGCCAGTTTAATAATATTTTTGAAGCCATACAAATTCTACCCCTTTCATTCTCTTTTTATAATATGAAATATCAAAGAATGCATTTTGACACATCCACAAAACATTCTAAATTCACTGGGGAAAAAAACAAGGAACCAAATTCCAGTTTAATTTGATGATAATGCCAATAAGCTCTAGCTCAAATGAAACCTTGTAAGACTCAACACCTACCAGGTGCTTGTGTAACTGACCAATAAAAAAAGTTCAATTTGATAATAATATACAAAATCAAATTTGAAATATTGTGACTACTAAGCATAAAAGGGCTTTCTAACTTGTGTTGAATACAAAATAGAAACACTAGGAATAGTTGTTAACCTCAATTGCTCCATGAATATGTTGTACCAAATACCAAATAAAAAGGTCTACTGTAAACTGTGATGGCCGAAGCTAAGCAGATTTTATTTCTCTGATTCTCTCTCTCTGTCTCTCTTTTTTCCGTTTTTTTTTTTCAACCCAAATGATAGAAAAGCCCAAATTCCAACAAACCCAATTCCTCAAAACGTTCTAAAATTTAATCTCAAACACATTTTTGCATGGGTTCAACGTCAATCAAGTACCGGTAACACAATTTCAATTCGTCTAATTAGAACATACAGTGCATATACTCCAATCTAAGTTGTACGTATCACATTGAGATTGAAGTATAGGGAGGACGTTAAAGAGAGGGAGGGAGAGAAGAGAACCTGATGGATGGAGATTGGTGATATTGGATGAACTATGAGTCCTGTTTTCTCTGCCACTTCTGTCAACACTAACTCTTTGGGGGCTTCACTGTTCACCCTCTTGCTTTTTTGTCATCTACTTTTGGTAGTGAATGGAGATTTAGATTGCCCCAATTTATGGTCAACGGCTATCAGCCTGGCGTGTTTCTTTTTCTTTTATTTATTTATTTATTCACTTTTTATTATACCTTATTAGATGGCATTTGGTACGGGATCCGTGGCGTCCAGATTATTTTGAAAGGCGATGTCTTGCCATCTCATAGAATGTAACTATTTTTATATTTAGTTTATTTATAAGAAGTTTTAAGAAATTATTTATTTTACTCATATTATTCTTGGATTTATAAATCCAATATTTTTTTTTTAATTTTCCTCTAAATAAATAATAACAAACAAAATATAAACTACAAATTAAGACAAATTCATTAAGTCTAACATTTCAAAATGACATGTATAATACAAAAATAACTATTTAAATTCTTGCTCTTTATGAAAATCACAACATCATGTTTTATTAATAAAAATAAATATTTTATTTTATTTTAGCAAATAACCAATCCCAAATAAGAGATATAAATATTTTATTTTATTTTAGCATTTATATTGTTGTGGCAAGAAGAGATAAAAATAAAGGAATAGATATTGATGATTTGTTTTATGTTTTATTTTCTCTTTTTTTTATAAGTATGTTTTATCTCCATTGGTTAAATGATAAATGAAAAATAGTAAAATTGTCAATTTATAACAAATATAATTTTTTTAAGCTTAGGAATTTGGATACCTACCTATTTCAAAGGGAATCCACATTCCTAAAAGAAGGGTGTAGGGTAACAAATTTCAGCCCAAACCCAAAAGAGATAGATTATAAGCCCAATAAGTCCAATACAATAAATTTGTAAGAGAGTGGGTGAAAGAACTGGACTTTTAATGGGTTTTCTAACGGTTATTTGAGGTTTCAAGCTTGTCTGAGGAGGGAAAAACCCATAATCAAGGATCGTGTATATGTCCGAGGAGCAAGTTTTTAGATGAATTGGTATTTCTGAAAGTTATTTCTTCACTATGTTACCGTAATTCTCTTTTTTTATATCTCTCTGCAAGTATTTTCCGATCCTCCTCTTATTGAGGGTCTCCCCCATTATATAGTCCTTCCCCATTCATTCTCATCGGCCACTTGTTTATCATCTAATCCTGCACTCAAGTATATGTCCTACTGAGCAACTTTTCTGGTTTTCTGTGGGCAATAGTGGTTGAAAACACTGTTCAGAGGTCTTCTCCACATTAATGGGGCCAGGAAAGCTACTGTAGTGCATTTAATGCGGTGGTAGTAGCTTTTCCCCAAGATATTTCCGTGTTTTTATCCTTTCCTTGCGCACCTGAAGTCTATCTTCGTTGCTGGAATTTCCTAGAAGGTTACCTAAGTCAATGCAAAGTTCACTTGACTGACATTTGTCAGGTCCGAGGAGGATGACCCTCTCGGACTAGTGCCTTTCAACATTTCTCTATACGACCACCTACTATGGGACCTTTCCCAACATTTTCTCCTCCTCGGATGCATTCTTGTTGGTAAATGGGGCCTGAGACCCAACATAAAAGTTCAAATCTTTGCCCCCCACAATAGCCCCTCAAAATTTTAATTTTTCCCTCTTGCCCGAGGAGAAAAAGTATAATTTTGACTTGTGAATATAATTACATTTAAAACCATTAAGACATTCAAAACTACGCACGTGGAAGGGTCATTTTCGTCATCTTACAGTTGTTTCTGACGCTTCGGAACTCGCGAAACGTCATTAAGTACTTTGGGCGGCGTTATGCTCCTGGCATCCAACGGTGGGGCTCTAATCCAACGGTCCAAATTTCTCTTCAATATTTGGGCGGGATAAAATCCCCCTCGTTTTCAGTTTCTTATATAAAGGCTCCTGAACACCTTTTCCTTCTTTTTTCATCGCAATTCATAATCTTCAGAGCGTTCAAGCATCCAAACTCATTACCCATCAGATCATTCATCATATTTTCAAAAAAAGACTTCAAAGATCCTCAAGAACTACGAAGATCAGTTCGCGTTCTAGTCTACGTAAGTTTTGTTTTCACAACTCCCTTTATCTCCTCGGATAACCTCCTCAGCTCTTCATTCTCTCTTCCACAAACTCAGAATGGGTAGATTTCAACGCTTAGTGAAGACTTCAGCCTTGATAGAAATGTTCAAAGAAAAATACCACATACCCCAGGAAGTATCGATACGATACTGTTCCACAAAGGGATTGGCATTTGACCGAGAAGTGGGAGAAGTCATAATCCCCATGATTGCCTTCATAGAAGGAGGCATGACTATTCTCATGGGTAGGATTACGAGGGACTACTTACGCGCCCATAGGCTCTGCCCCCAACAATGTGCACCTAACTTCTTTAGAATTCTAGGAGCGATTGACGCTATGGACCGACATTTAGGATTGAGACTGACTTGGTATGATGTAGCTCATCTATACGAAAGCCACATAGAAACTCGGGTAGGGTTTTACCTTAAGTCCCGATCTAGTGTTGTCAAGCTAATCTCATGTCTCCCCAAGTCTAACAAAGGGATGAAAGATGACTTCTTCATCGTATCAGGCCCTTGGAGTGACGGCCTTCCTTACCCAACCAAGCTAGGAGAGCCAGGTGGAGTAACTTAGATCTAAGTTTTCTAACATTAGATTTAAGGAGTTTGTCCTCGGCCCTGTTTTGTTGTACCTGAGCCTCATTTTCATTCATCATTTTTTTTACATTGAAGTTGGAGTTTCTAACTGTTTAATTCTTTACCTAACAGATAAAACGTATACCAACCCCAAGCTCAGCTTAATCAACGTACCAGCGCTTAACTACTTGCTGAGGTTTCAGATTTTTGTGAACGATGATGGACAACTTTGTGCCGTTCACTTGATTCTAGACTACGAACCAATTTCAAGGACTTTCTTGGACGTCGGCAACTCTATCAGAGCAAACGACTATCGTTTGGCTCGCATAGACCTCTCTCGGCCAAGTTTCCTAACTCCACACGATCTTTCACCCATTGATCATCCTATTCCACAAGGAATACCTTTTGCTGCTCAGCCACTTCAACAAGTACCACTCGAACAGGCTATTGTCAAGGAAGGAACTGCCTCCTCTTCTTTTCTTGAGGAGGAAATTGACAAGTTCCAATTTGAAGAGGAAGCCATCGTTATATCAGAAGCTGAAGAAGGAGCGGGCGAGTATTCGTGCGTTTAGACTCCTGCCCAGATAGTAACCTACATTGGTGACTCTTCAGACGAGGAGGAAGCAATGGCCCCTAAGACTGGTCCAAGTTTAAGGGACCTTATGAAAAACAGGAACAAGGTGCCCTCACCTCAAGATAAAAACAAGTCCAAACCCCCAGTAAATCCTCCTCCTCCTCCTCAGCTTCCTACTGATCTCAAGCTAAAGCCCAACCCCGATCTAAGGAGGAAGAGGCACACTGAAGTTACTAAAGAGGGAGAGATAGGCCCTTCCAAAGGAAGCAAACAGCCCAGGCAGTCACAGGACCAAAGGAACAGAAAGTCCAACTCTGTTGATAGCCGAGAGGAGCCTCCTGTGGCCCAAGTGCGCCGTTTAACCCGCACTTGGTCGCCCAAGTTGGAAGTGGACAGTGTGCCGATTGCGAATGATGCCTCCCTTAGGCATTATCGCGGGGGGCACGCCGGTCTGGTAGCCGAGGCTCTGGAACAGCCTCTCCTCCTCCCAAAGGACATGGAAGCCTATAGGAACTTCAACCATCCAGAACTCTTTCTATCCCTTAAAAGAGACCTGGCTATGGTAAGTGACTGTATTCATTGTTCTTCATTCATACTTCTCCATTTCCTTACATTTTATAGTAAATGTGAAATATCTCTTATTTTTGTTTGTGTTTTTTTTTTTAAATTTCTAGATCACACAGCAAGTTTTTGTGGCTGAGGAGTGGGTAAAGAATGCTCGCAGCGAGGCCAGGGCTGCCATGGACGCTCGATCCGAAACGGAGGTGGAGCTAGGCGCCCTAAAGGAAAACCACGCTAAGATGGCCGAGCAGCTGAAAGAAGCTGTTAGGGCAAGAGATAGCGTCGAGGCAGGCTTAAAGACGACAGAGAGACAATTTGAAGAAGTGCGCAAGGACCTACACTATTCTGAAATAAATCTGGCAACGGAGAAACAGATGGTGACAGAGCTTCGTGAAGAACTCCGCAAGGCCAGGGAGGCTGCCCAACTACTTAAGGAGGCAGCTGAGGCCGAGAAGCAAGCTGCATACGCCCTGGGGGTACAGGAGACTTAAGGCAGACTCACAGAAGAGTTCTCCCCTGTAGCCAGGGATTACTACGATATCTCTTGGGGTAAAGCCCTTGATGTCGCTGGGATTCCTGCTGATTCCAGCCTAAGGCGACCTGAGAGCATCTACTATGACCCAGATATTCGCGAGCTCTCAGGTCCTAGCTCCTCTCCCCCAGAGAAACCTGCCCAAGTGTCTGAGGTGCCCATAGCAGACCAAGTTCCTCCTGCCCCTATGGAAGCTTCAATGGATTCTCGCCAAGATGCTGGCAAAGGGAAAGAAGCCGAAGCTCTCCAGGGCAAGGATAAGGGTAAGGACAAGGATAAGGGCAAGGGCAAGGCCTCAGATACCACTATCTCTCAACCCGAGCAAGCTGTTGATCCAGGGGCTCCCAAGGCACAAGATTAGGATTTTAGTTTTTGTAGTGTATTTATTTATTATTTTTTTTTATGTTTATTGTTTTTGTATCATCTTTTTGTTAAGGAAATGTACCCCACTTTTGTTATCAATGAAGATATGTCTCTTTTACTTCATAAGTCATGATAAATGGTGGAAAACTGATCTGATGCCATCTTCATTTAATTTGAATAGTATGTATTGCTATATTAGGCAAACAGAATATATTATAAGTTAAGTTCACCTAAAAGGTTCAAGACTTTGGTCACAATGCATAAATTAAGTAAGCACCTTCAAAAGTAACAGGGTAACAATAAGTATAATTAACCCAAATTGGAATTTTAAGTAATACGCTTAGGTTTAAATTTAAATACTTAAAAAAACTTAGAGTGAGTGTTAACTAACCCAAATCACCTGGTCCGAAGACTTCAGTCATGATTGAATTTAAGTTTAAACACTTGAAAGAATTGAGAACGAGTGTTAACCAACCCAAATCATCTGGTCCGAGGACTCCAATCATGATTGAATTTAAGTTTAGACACTTAAAAGAATTGAGAAGGAGTGTTAACCAACCCAAATCATCTGGTTCAAGGACTCTAGTCATGATTGAATTTAAGTTTAAACACTTAAAAGAACTGAGAACAAGTGTTAACTAACCCAAATCATCTGGTCCGAGGACTCCAGGCATGATTGAATTTAAGTTTAAACACTTAAAAGAACTGAGAACGAGTGTTAACTAATCCAAATCATTTGGTCCGAGAACTCCACGCATGATTGAATTTAAGTTTAAACACTTAATAGAACTAAAAGTTGAACAGCATAAACACTTTATATAAAGAACACATATTGATCAAATAAACACTTATTAATAGTAATACATCTTTAGGTTATGTACATTCCAAGGACGTGGTACTACTTGTTCGTCCAGATCTTTTAAAAAATATGCTCCAATGCCAACTTTGGAGGTGATACGATAAAGTCCCTCCCAATTTGGCCCTAACTTTCCCCAAGATGGATTCTTTGCAGCGCCCACAACTTTACGTAACACTAGGTCACCAGGAGCTAAAGGTCTTAACTTTACGTTGGCATCATAACCTTGTTTTAGTTTCCGCTGATAATAAGCCAACTGAACCATCGCATTTTCTCTCTTTTCTTCAATCAAGTCCAAATTTCTTGTTAGTTGCTCATCGTTATCTTTTGGATTGAATGGACTGGTTCTTGTAGTCAGGAAACCAGTCTCTAAAGGGATGACAGCCTCAGCTCCATAAGTCATTGAGAAAGGGGTCTCTCTAGTAGACCTGCGAGGCGTGGTTCTGTATGTCCAAAGTACATGTGGTAATTCCTCCACCCATTTACCTTTCGCATCATCTAATCTTTTCTTCAACCCACTTACTATGACTTTATTTACAGCTTCAGTCTGCCCATTCCCTTAGGGATAAGCAGGAGTAGAATACCTATTAGTAATCCCCAGCTAGCCACAGTATTTTTTGAACATCTTACTATCGAACTGAAGACCATTGTCCGAGATGAGCACGTGAGGAACTCCAAACCAAGTAACGATGTTCTTCCAGACGAATTTTTTTGCATCCACATCTTTGATGTTGGCTAGAGGCTCCGCTTCAACCCACTTCGTAAAATAGTCTGTGCCGACCAGGAGATATTTCTTGTTTCCCACTGCTTTGGGAAATGGTCCCACGATATCTAAGCCCCACTGAGCAAATGGCCATGGGCTCGATAACGGATTAAGGATTCCACCTGGTTGGTGTATGCTCGGCGTAAACCGCTAGCACTAGTCACATTTTCTGATGTATTCCAGAGCCTCTCTCTGCATATTTGGCCACCAGTAACTTTGGGTAATGGCCCTATGTGCTAAGGATCTACCTCCAGTGTGGCTTCTACAGATTCCTTCTAGCAACTCTTCTAAGAGTGACTCGGTTAGCTCGGGGTGTACGCATAACAAATAAGGTCCTGAAAAAGAATGCTTATATAGTTTATGGTCCTCCGATAACCAATAACTAGTAGCCTTTCTTCGTATCTTGTCAGCTTCTATTTTTTCCTCAGGCAGAATATCCTCCTTCAGGAATCGTATGATGGAATCCATCCAGCTCGGCCCCGCTCTGATCTGATTAATTTGAATCGTCTCTCCTGTCCTTGAGGGTTTGTATAAGTCCTCAACAAGGATTACTTGAGACCAGTCCTGTGCCGAGAAGGTTGCAAGCATAGCTAAAGAGTCCGCATGCGTATTACCACTTCTAGGGACATGTAGCAAGTCAAAGGAGTCAAATTTTAATTATAAACATTTAACTTGGTTAAGATACCCCTGCATCATCTCATCTTTCGCCTCGAATTCTCCTCTTACTTGACCGACAACTAGTCTTGAGTTCGAAAAGAGTTTTATGGACTTTCCACCCATTTTTTGGACCATAGTCATTCCTTCCAACAGAGTTTCGTACTCGGCTTCATTATTTGTGGCTGAAAAATCTAACCTCAAAGATTTTTCAATGACAACGTTCTCAGGGGACATCAATACTAACCCAACCCTTGAGCCTTTTTGATTCGATGCTCCGTCTACATATACCTCCCACATTGGAAGGCAATATTGGGCGATCGTACCAACCAATTTTTCATCCATGTTTCCATCTGATGGTAATTCTTCTATCTCGGGTTCGGTAAATTCAGCTACTAAATCTACGAGGACTTGTCCTTTTATGGAGGTACGGGGCATGTACTTGATATCGAAAGCCCCTAGAATTGTACCTCACTTGGCTATTCTTCCTGTGTAGTCGGCACTTCGGAGTATGGTTTTAAGCGGGAGCTGTGTAAGAACGACCACCGTATGTGCTTGGAAGTAATGAGGTAGCTTACGTGTGCCAAGCACTACTACCAGGATAGCTTTCTCTAGTGGTAGATAACACACTTCAACTTCGTGCAATAACTTACTCACATAATAAACTGGCCATTGTATGCCATTATCAACTCGTATCAGTACCAAACTTACTACATACGGGGCTATAGCAATGTAGGCGAAAGAACTTCATCTAGCTCAGGACTAAACATGATCGGCGGCCGAGCTAGATAATCCTTGAGTTGCTGGAATGGTTCGGTACATTCTTCTGTCCACTCAAAATTCTTCCATTTGTTGATCAATAGGAAGAAAGGTCTGCATCTATCTGTTGATTGAGATATGAATATGTTCAAAGCAGTGGCCATTCCAGTTAGTTTCTGCATTTCCTTTGAATTCCAAGGAGTTCACAAATTGTTAATAGCTTTAATCTGGTCGGGGTTAACTTCAATTCCCTTGTGAGTGACCATGTAACCTAAGAATTTTCCTGACCCTACACCGAATGAACACTTGGAAGCATTTAAGCGTAGTTTGTAGCTTCTAAGAATTTCAGAGATAACTCGAAGGTCTCCCAGATGCTCCGAAACCACTTTGCTTTCCACCACCATATCATCTATATAAATCTCGATATTTTTCCCTAATAACAACTCAAACATCCTCATCATTATTCTCTGATAGGTAGATCCTGCATTCTTCAAACCGAATGGCATTACTTTGTAATGATAATTCCCAATATGAGTAACAAAGGCTGTCTTCTCTTGATCGTCCAAGGCCAAAGGTATCTGATGATAACCCTGGAAAGCATCCAAGAAACTCATCCGAGGATGGCCGACAGTAGTGTCTACCAGCTGATCTATCTTAGGCATAGGGAATGGATCTTTAGGACAAGCCTTATTCAAATCAGTGAAATCAATGCACACTCGCCACTTCCCACTCTTTTTCTTTACTACCATCGTGTTTGCTAACCATTCAGGATAGAAGACCTCCTTGATAGGCCCAGCCTGCTTGAGTTTAACCACCTCCTCTCGGACTGCTTCTGCATGCTCTTTGGATGGACGCCGAGAGAGCTACTTTTTGGGGACAACTAATGAATTAACATTTAAATGGTGGCAAATGAATTTTGGATCTACCCCTGGGGCCTCGTAAGTATTCCAAGCAAAAACATTGATGTTTTGTTTAAGGAACTCTATCAGCTCTTCTCTCTCTCGTTGGGGTAGCTGAGATCCGACTTGAAAAAACTTCTCCGGATCATCTCCTATGGTAATCTTCACAAGATCTTCGCACTTTACTTCCTCGGCTGGCCTATCGATGGATTCCACTGGGGGTTTTAACTGCTATAACTCTTTCTCTCTGAGAGTCACAGGTTCAGCTTCGGGCCTATGTCGGAGGGTTGCAACCATGCACTGTCGCGCCATGGCTTGATCACCCAATATTTCTTCGATCCGTCCTTTGGATGGGTACTTGATCTTCTGATGCAGAGTGGAAGAAACTGCTCCCAAAGTATGAAGCCAAGGTCTGGCAACAATTGCTGTATAAGGAGAATATGCATCCACCACGATAAAGTCTACCTCCACCGTCTCCGAGCCAGTCTGCACAGGCAATCTGATCTGTCCCTTTGGGATAATGACCTTCCCTTCAAAACTCACTAGGGGAGAACTGTAAGGCGTCAAATCTTCAACTCTTAAACTCAGCCTCTTGTAAAGATCAGGGTACATTATCTCAACCGCGCTGCCTTGATCAACCATTACTCTCTTCACATCATAACCCCTAATTCGGAGGGTGATTACTAATGCATCATCATGAAGCTGAATAGTTCCAATCTTATCCTCGTCCGAGAACCCCATGACCAGGGGCCGCTCTAGTCTAACTCTCTTCGGCTCGTGACTAGTGTCCTCAGAAGACAGGCGAGCCACAGACATTACTCTAAACGGGCATGATCATGTTCTGCCAGGTGCAGCGAAAATAACGTTGATAGTTCCCAGAGGGGGTCTTGAAGGGGTCTCTCTTTCAGACTGAGAATTGGTCTATCCACCCAGCCCGCTAGAATGATGCAACAGCTGCTTCAATTTGCCTTCTCTGACAAGTTGGTCCAAGTGGTCCCACAAACTCCTGCAATCCTTTGTTGTATGGCCATGATCTCAATGATATTGACAATAGAGGTTTCCGTTTCCCTTTTTAGGATTTCCCACCATCTTGTTAGGCCATTTGAAGAAGGATTTGTTCTTGACTTTTTCCAATACTTGATGCATTGGCTCTCGGAATACAGCTCCGACCACTTGATTGTTATTTGACCCTGGCTGCTCTGCATAATCCCTTCTCGGCCGATTGTTGTTGTATCTGTCCGACCTAAAATCTCTTCTTTCTTGAGGGACAACCTTAGCTTTCCCTTTTCCCTGTTGTTGATCGTCTTCTATCCTCTTATACTTATCAACTCGATCCATTAACTGTCGCAAACTGGTGACAAGCTTACCTGTCAGGGATTTTCTCAAACCATGTTCAGGTGGGAGGCCAACCTTGAAAGTTCTAATAGCGACTTCATCAAACTTGCCATCAATTTCATTGAACATCTCCCAATACCTTTCAGCATATGCCTTCATAGACTCCCTTTCCTTCATTGTCATAGACAGCAGAGAATCTAAGGGCTGAGGAACCCTACTGCATGTAATGAACCGGGAACAAAATGATTAGGTAAGCTTCTTGAAAGAACTGATGGAGTTCGTTCTTAACCCATCAAACCATCTCATCGGCATCGGTCCCAAACTAAAGGGAAATACTTTGCACAACAAAGTTTCGTCTTGAGAATGGACAGCCATTTTTTGTTTGAACTGGCTCACATGCTCCACAGGATCCGTGCGTCCGTTATACATGGTAAACGTAGGCTGATGGAAACGCTTGGGGAGCTTTGCCTTTTCTATTCCCCGAGTGAAGGGTGATTTAGAAATCTGGCTTAGAGCTTTCTTCATGACATTAGTTCCTACTCCCCTCCCAGATGGACTTCTTCGCCTCATCTTGCGAGAATGTTCCTCTTCACAGGAATAAGACTTACTAGGTGAAGTTTCTGAGCATTTTCTGTAACTGGCATCTTCGTCGTCATTGGAAGAAACGTTAGAGCTTGAAGGGGTTTGTTTTCGTTGTGCTCGACGAAGTCTCTTTTTGAGATCACCAATTTCTCGTTGCAAATCCTTTTCATCAGTTTGCTCAGGTACTAAATGACTTCTTCGTCGATAACCACTTCCACCTGTGTGGAGCGCCTGTAAGCTACCTTCCTGTTGGTTATCCATATTATTTCCGTGCTTGAGGTCATGGAGCTCGCCCTGTTGATGAACGTTAGCTGATTCTGCATGGTGTGGACTAGTCTGGTGTGGTCCTGAACCCGCCATAACCGTTATAATCCTCACAAGCACTAGTTCTACCCACAGACGGTGCCAATTGTAGGGTAACAAATTTCAGCCCAAACCCAAAAGAGATGGATTATAAGCACAATAAGCCCAATACAATAAATTTGTAAGAGAGTTGGTGAAAAAACTGGGCTTTTAATGGGTTTTCTAACGGTTATTTGAGGTTTCAAGCTTGTCCGAGGAGGGAAAAACCCATAATCAAGGATCGTGTATATGTCCGAGGAGCAAGTTTTTAGATGAATTGGTATTTCTGAAAGTTAGTTCTTCACTATGTTACAGTAATTCTCTTTTTTTATATCTCTCTGCAAGTATTTTCCGATCCTCCTCTTATGGAGGGTCTCCCCCATTATATAGTCCTTCCCCATTCATTCTCATCGTCCACTTGTTTATCATCCAACCCTGCACTCAAGTATATGTCCTACTGAGCAGCTTTTCTAGTTTTCTGTGGGCGATAGTGGTTGAAAACACTGTTCAAATGTCTTCTCCACATTAATGCGGCCAGGAAAGTTGCTGTAGTGCATTTAATGCGGTGGTAGCAGCTTTTCCCCAAGATATTTCTCTGTTCTTATCCTTTCCTTGCGCACCTAAAGTCTATCTTCGTTGCTGGAATTTCCTAAAAGGTTACCTAAGTCAAGGCGAAGTTCATTTGATTGACATTCGTCAGGTCCGAGGAGGATGACCCTCTCGGACTAGTGTCTTTCAACATTTCTCTGTACGACCACCTACTATGGGGCCTTTCCCAACATTTTCTCCTCCTCATACGCATTCTTGTTGGTAAATGGGGCTTGAGGCCCAACATAAAAGTTCAAATCTTTGCCCCCCACAAAGGGGGTTATGTGGGAATCTATATACCCTTGGCATCTAATTCCCTTGTGTTACTTGCAACCAAATGTAGGAATCTTTCACATTTTTGGGAATCCTAAAATATTTCCCCATACCAAACGCCATACACTATTATACTTATGAGTGTTATCCTTAATATTTACTCATTTACAATTTCAATAAATTAAATATTGGCGAAAACACCATTTTAGTCCTTACATTTTAGGGTCACAATCAATTTAGTCCCTACATTTTGGTAGCGGTCAATTTGATCCCTACTATTTCAACTTGCAATCAATTTGTTCCCTACCGTTAACTCACTAACAGAAAATGCTTATATTCCAAACGGTGTGCACATTTGGCGCATTTAATGATAATGTGGCAGATAAAATAATCAAAATAATATTTAATAAATATTTTTAAATGCCATATTAGCATTTAATTAAAACAAAACGAATTTTTATTTTTATTTCGTAGTTTAAAAAAAAAAATTGCAATCCTAGATTTTCTTAACAGTTAATCACAAAAGAACTTTCTTGATTTTGATTTTCTATCTTAAATCACTGAATTCATAAAAACATTCAACAGCATCTCACCTCTATACAATTGAGAAATATGCAGATCACAAATAACCAACAAGAACATGAAATTTTAGAACACAAAAAGATTTAGCAAATTTTTCCGATAACCAAACAGAAACGAAAAAAAAAAAAAAAAAAAAAAAAAGAACAAACCCATAATGAGTCAAGTTGGTGTCTTTGTGTTGAGTCCAATCCAATGGCTTTGATGGGGACAAATCCCAAATTATGAGGGTGGCCAAATTTCTAAACAAAACCAAAATCAAAACCCCAAAAACCCAATTCAAAACACCAAACTCATGCCAAGGCAGATCAACGATAGTGGTGTGAGGCGGAGCTTTGGTTGGTGGCACGGCGTGGCTGGCGGCAGCCGAATGCAACACCAATGAATTCAATTAGAAAACCTATAACCCGATTTCCAAATCCTAAGCTTTTTCTATCTCTCTTCAACCTAGTAAACTAAGGAGACATGTGTATTCAAGATTAACAAACTGGGGTTGATTTGGTGATTTAAGAAGTGTGGGCTGTTGGCTATAGTTTTGGTTGTTTTCATTTGTGATTGAGATTGTGATAGGGATAGGCAATGGGTTTGATGGGTTATGAATGTTGTGGTGTCGCGTAAGAAGTGGGTGTTTATGTTGATGTATTGACTGATTGTGTATATCGATATTTTTTTTTTTTTTTTTTGTCAATCTAAAATCAAATTTGATATTTGTATTTTTGTGTTTGGTTGCTGAGAAAGTGCATGAAAATGCAAACAAAATCTGAGATTCTTTTTTTTTTTTTTTAATCTTTAAAATTATAAATTGAAATTTAATGTTGATGTGGAATTTTATAGTTATTTTTTTTGCCACGTCAACATTAAATGTGCCAATTGTGCACACCGTTTGCCTCGTAAGTATTTTCTATCAGTGAATTAATGGTAGAGACCAAATTGATTGCAGGTTAAAAATAGTAGGGACCAAATTGACTACTACCAAAATGTAGTGACTAAATTGATTGTAACTCTAAAATATACGGACCAAAATGGTGTTTTTGCCTAAAATATTTACTCTATTTACTTTATGAGTTATTCTAAATCATGAAGAGGTTAAATTCATCCTTTTTGTCTCAACAAAAGAAAGTCATTATTTTTTGTTTCTTTAGAATAACATTGTCAAACTCTAGAGTCTTGGGAAATTTAATGATATTATTTACTCTCCTTCCTTAAGAAAATCACAATTTAAATTCCTTATTATACATTTAAAATAATATTTGAACAAACTAAAAATTGACACATCATCAATCTATTAAATACATTAGGCACTAAAAAGTTAACACTTTAAATTTGTTACAAAAATATATATATATATATATATATATATATATATTTTTTTTTTTTTTTAATTTATCATATATTAAAAGAAATCACTTTAAAACTCAAGATCTAAATTCAATTGTAGGCTAAAGTTTTACAGTACTTACCAATCATGTATTTTGGGTTTTTACGATTGATTGGACGGGAGAGAAACTCAACTTTTTTTTGCAATCATTTATGAGGCATTTAATAATATATATGATGAAGAATGAATTTTTGTACTTAGTACTCAAATTTATAATGAATTTATATTTATATGTATATATATATAGAGAGAGAGAGATAGAGAGAGAGAGAGCTACACCTAATGTTATTATTATTATTATTATTATTATTATTTTGGTAAATTGGAAATATCATTCAACTAAAAAGAAATAGATACATCAGATAGAGAGCAAAGTCTAATCTGAGTGAGTCCATACAAATCAGAGAGAAACACATTCAAAATACTAGGGGGAAGGGAATTGAAGTACATAAAATCAAGGGATTGAGAGCATCCTAATCTAGTTAGAGTATACACATCGGTTAGCTTCACGATAGCAATGGAACATTTAACTTGAGGAAATTGAGAAATGAGGTGCCTGCAATCAGCCACAATAGAAGCATTATCAGTATTCAAGATTTCAGCATTGCACCTAATGAAATTTTAAGTAGTGTTAGACCACTTAATTTTTTTATTGGATACAAATTTTGATAAATCGATCGTTGGATTACAATTACTTCCACTATCTTTGCTTGTAAAATTTTAAGATGATCAAAGACCAATAACTATCTAATCTAAAAATAAATAAATAAAACCACATAAAAGATAAATTTATGAATTGAATAGCATGGAATTTCGCATGTGTGTAAAGAATAGGTTGGCAACAACTCAGATTTGATCATTGAACTTTCTATTGAGCAATTAATTCCTTAGAGTTTTGTGACAAATCAGATCTTTTGTTAGTATTTTTTTGTTATTAATCATGTGATGTGTAAATAACTTTATTGCATCATCAATAAATTTGAATTTATTATTATTATTATTATTTGTAAACTAGGTTCTATAATTTAAAGGTGTACATTGTTAGAAGTTTTTTAAATTTTTATCATGAAATTAGTTATGGTAATAGGTTGGGTCAAGGTTGAATCATAAGTGTCCTAATTTCTCTTCAGGGTAGGAGCGGGGGTAAGTTGGGTGTGGAATGAGTTTGAGGTATTTTACCATCTTTAATTAGATGGTTTCGACATTAATAAGATAAAAAAATAAAAATAAAAACTAACTGTTAGAGGGCTAAGAGAAAAACAATGATCATATATATATATATATATATATATATATATATATATATATACACACTTAGGACATACAAGACAAGGCATTTTCTCATTTATATTTGAAACTGACTCCCTTGGTTTCTTTTCAACATTAACAATGTTATGTATACAACATATTTTTTCACAAGTTTCAATTTTTTATTTTTACAATTATGAGATAATAGATTGTAATTAATGTAACATTATTTTCATATGAGATCGCAATTAACATCATGTTTATTATACATTAATTATAATTTATTATCTTAATAATTATAGAAGGAACAAAAAAGTTATGAAATTGATTGTTTCCACATTATGCATGAAACCAATAATTTTCTTTTATGATCACCACACACCTTTGATGCGATGGTCACTCCATAGGTATAAGTGCTTGTGGGATGTGGGGGATAAGAACTGGGGTTCAAGTCTTTAGAAAGAAACTTCACATACATATATACTTAGATTAGGCTAGAGTAGAATTTTATCTTGTAAAAAAAAAAAAGTTTATTGTATAAAAGAGGGAAAAATAAATCAACAATACTTCCTAGAACCATTATAAAACATATAACTTATTTACTTGTCATACACAGGAATATACTTACCACATTTGCTCCATTTGTAAGTAGCATTTAAAAAGAAAAAAAGAAAAAAATTCCGAGCGTGGACCTGTCCAAGTGTCCATGCGTCATTTCAAAGCCGAACCGAAACCCACTTTTGGGGGCTAAATAAAAACGCATAGCGGTAACTTCGAGGCAGGAAAGGAACTTCTTCCTGCTACCTGCTGAAACGGAGGCCGGACCTTCTCCACTCTCAACCAACACCCATGGCTACAATGGCGAAACCAGGTGGTGGAGCCCTTAGTCTTAGTCCCTTCCACACCCATACCCACCTCAAAGACCTCACTCTCTTTGACTTCTCTGCCCGCCCCAACTTCACACACTCCCACTTCTCTCATCACCTCAATGTCACTGTTAAGCACTCAAGGAAACCCTCAATTCTTCCCATTATCAGAGCCCAGACCCAGACCTCTCCTGGTACTACTCTCTCTCCCATTTTTCTCAGATAATAGTAATGGGTTTTCGATCAAAATGTTAATGTTACTTAGTGTCAATCATTTTTGTTGCCGTTGATTTTCTTGCTTTGCTTGCCTTTTAGCTTATGTCCCGGACTCCAAATTTTACAAAGTGGAAGCTATTTTGAGGTGCGTATGGTTCTCACCTTGCTTTGTTCACTTGTTTTTTTTTCTTTGTTAGATTATTTTTTAAAGCGTGTGTGTGTGTTATGACATTGTTTTGTAAGATTTATTATATATTATGGGTTTTGTTTTGTTAATATTGAAATCAGCTTATTGAGTTTGAATTTGTCTAACTGTGTTTTCATTATCTTTGTTTCGCTGCTGAATTTGGGATGAAACAGGCCCTGGCGAGTCCCGCAGGTTTCTTCGGTAAGGCTTAATGAAACGTGACCATGACTTTGTGTAATTACAGATAGATTTTCATTTTTTTTTTTTTTGGGTTTCTGATAGAAAATTTTCAAAATTATGCAATTAAAGTATCTAGCATTAGTTACAAAATTGAATAGTTCAAGATAAGTTTAGCCTCTCTAAATGGTAATTACAATCACTCTTTTATCAGATTTCTGTCTACTTCTTAAATGCACATCAATAGCTTTTCCATTTGTGAAATATTTTTACTGTCATGAAATGATCAATCCAATTTAGTCAAGATATGCGAGCATATTCTAGCCCACGAAATCTAATGTAGTGAGTTAGTGGTGTTTTGTGTTAATGACATTGTGTTAAGTAGATTGCAAGCTACAAGAATTACATGTAAAAGGTGAGAGTATGGTCCACTGGACACAGTGGCTACAAGATGTCACTATAACACCATGAGATGAATAGAGAAGGAAGTTATGGGATTGATTTGGAGCGGGGAGAGAATTTATGGATAAATTTTTAGTTAAGACGTATTTCATCTCGTGTAGAGCCCTCATTTATTGACCCTATGAATTTTGTGGTCATATACTAGAATGTCTTGTCCCTGCATGTTAAAAGAACCAACCACAGGCTGTTCTATCAGTCCTGTTGTAACTATTGTCATGATTATAAAGTTGTAGGCCAAGTTATATACTTCCTCCAGTGCCATTTCCTTAGAGCAGAGCCAAGATCCTCGCTGCTCTTCCAGAGCTCATGCTGTTCTCAGGGTTTTTAATGCCATTCTTTGTTACTGCAATTTATAGCAGCTACAAGATGCTCCCAATAGGTTCTACACAATTGGGTTAGTTTTCTTGAAATAATTACCACCACCTGGACCGCCAAAAATGACACAACAATTTATCATTAAAACATTTGGGGCTATAACCTATAAACTACTTCCCTTGGGAACTGCATTCTACTTTACCGAGAAAAAATCGAGATTTCCCCAAAAGTTTTGTCAGCCGAACAAACTAGAATGTTGGTATCACCGTACCGTGAAAAATTCTGTCTGATCCCTATTCTATAATGGAAATAGTTTGTCCATTCTCAAAGTTGTGTAAAAGTTCCACAATAGTGACCTCACATGAAACTCTTGAAAATTTCTGTTGCCTGTTATTGCAACACGTAACATTTATTTTTGAGAGGTTGAATGAGGCGGCGGTCACTAATAGACAAGAATTATTTGGTAGTCAACTATGACATCCATTCATGGTAGTTATTTCAATGGTAAGTAAAGGACCCTATTAGTGACTTCCACATGTGGCTATATACATCTTATATTCATAAACAAAAACTTATCTTAAAGCTATTGCTATATAATGATTTCTTTGTCTTCCATTTGGCAACACCTTTTCAAACTATTTCAAACTATCATTTATACTTTAATGCAAAAGTTGCATAAAGGCACATGCCTTCACTGCTGTACAAAATCACAGCTTTAGCCAACATTTGGCTTTACAATTTTCTCTAATTATTAAAATTCTCCAAAACATGATTCTGATGAAGCTAATTAATCAAATGTTTGCTACTTTTCTGAAAAATAAAGGCTCTATTGAAAATGGGAATTCGAGGTGTTACGGTATCTGATGTTCGGGGCTTTGGCGCTCAAGGCGGTTCAACAGAAAGACAGGGTGGTAAGTTTGTTGGTTCATTATGGCTAGAAATAAATTTACCTAGTAGATTAGTTAATTTGATTTATCTCTTATGAATGAAATTCCTTTTGCGTGATTGCATCCCCTCCTCTATTCACAATGCTCACTTCCGATCTATCAGATTTAAAACACTTATGGCTCATTGACTGAATAATTATACTTTGATACGGATCTTTCCTTTACTTTAATATTTTCTTTGTTGGGTTTCTTTGATATTGCCTATTTTGGCATTGAAGAAAGAACTCTTTTGGTTGGTTTCATACTTTCACTTACCTTTTTGATCTGCTCTTTCTCATATGGTCATTGATTTGGCCTTCTTCTTTTTCTTCTTTTTTTAATGTTCTTGTTTATCGCCCTGTAGGCTCTGAATTTTCTGAAGACAACTTTGTTGCTAAAATTAAAATGGAGATTGTGGTGAGCAAAGATCAGGTATGAAGAGTCAAAAAGTGGTATTTTTTGTTTGATCTAGAAACTGAACTTTTTTTCCCTAGCATGAAGCTATGTGGCACATTTCTGCTCGTTAAATGGGAAAATGTCATGGTATATTTTGTCACTATAATTTTACTAGTTAATACCTGAATATTATCTTCTCTTAGGTTGAAGCAGTAATAGACAAGATAATCAGGGAAGCAAGGACTGGAGAGATTGGTGATGGCAAAATTTTCTGTAAGATCTCAAATTTCGTAGTCAATTCTGATGAGTAGATTTTAACTCCTTGAAGCCTTTTTGTTGAACTTTAAAGCTAATACATAACACTAAGTATACAAGCAGGTTAATGGAAAATTAGGCCAGAGTTGATTTATATGCACCTTTATTTTTTTGGATCTTGGTAGATGTTTTATGTAAGGTTCCATTGGATTGAGGATTTAAAATCAAGGGATTTGAAAAACAATTGTTAGTATAAATTACTTAATATGATTTTACAACAGATGATAGATTTTAGCTTTGAGGATTTTGTTCCAACAAAAACACTTGTAAGTTTTATGGATTTGAAAACATCTTACATGGTTACGCCTAATAATTTCAAATTCACATATTAATAATGCTAAATTCCATCCATCAATTTCATCAATAGAAAAATATCCCCTTTCATACTTTATTCAAGTCACCTGAACTAATAGTTGAAATCCAAGTCCTTCTCTTCAAATACTTAAGTGCAGATGAACCAATAAATTATTTTAGGGATTTTCTTGTTTCTATATTTGTCATCCATACTATGTCTTCATAAAATTGTACACTGCCTCTATTTGGTTTTAGGGATAGCCAGATGTATAAAATTTTCTTTTTCAGGTAAACTATAATTTTTTTTTTTTTTTTGATAGGTAAAGAGAAAATTTATTAAAAAAGAGAAAAAAGAAAAGAAAAGTACAAGTTGTTCATGATGATGAACAACAAGAAAAAAAAAAAGAACAAACAACACAGCAAAACTCATATGAATGAAAGTTGCATTTTCTTAGGGACATGGAACACATCTCATGGTAGTTTTTCCCTTAATCTGAAGCCTTACAGCTACAATGATTGGGGAAAGAAAACTCACATGCACAGTTGCAAATAAAAGTTCTTTTATTCTGACACCTATAGCCTTTATGGCTTGCTTAGGATTCTGCATTTCTTTCTGGGCACATCTTCACAACAATCTGAAGCAATGCTACTTTTTTCATATTGCACTGGCTACAAGTAAACTAGGAGTGGATATCTAAAAATGTGCTACTCTGGAACGTACTTAAGAAATTCATGTCATCCACTCGAATATAATGCTTGGTGAAACATCTTTTCTTCAATTAGTAAAGTTCCTACATATGCTTTATTGAAAGTCAGTTGGCTAATTAGGGATGTAGTTAAACTTTAATATGTATACTTATCAGACTATATAACTGCATTAGTATTTATCACATTATGTGGAACGTTTTATAACAAATTACTTCACCAAAGTCTAACAAAAGTGACCTGTATTTGAAGTACAGGGTGGTAGGTTAGCCAAGTTGGTTGAGGCTGGCCACTTAGAAAGTAAAAACCAGATAATCAGGCTAGCCATTTTGAAAAAAAACCCAGATACTTGAAATTGGGTCTTCCATTATAACCAAGTTATTTGTTGCTTGCGTAATTTAATCATAGCTACAGTTAATTTTGAAACAAATCAGTTTGTGGATTCTATTAGTAATTAGTTTGCTTCAGCTTTTTTAAATCAAACCTGTAATGCATTTTCATTGATTGTGCAGTGGTTCCTGTCTCAGATGTTATAAGAGTTCGCACTGGTAACTCATTGCTTCTTGAGTGATCAAAACTTTGTGATACTTTATCATTTCCTTATTTGTATTACCATGCAGAATGTATCCAAGTAATCTTTGATATCTGATTTTCAGGGGAACGTGGGGAGCAGGCAGAGAGGATGGCCGGAGGGCGAGCTGACACGTCCGTTCCTGCTTGACCTCTGAGAGTTTAAATGAGCAGTGTCAGACTAGCAACTAAGCCTCTTTACTGCAACCTGCTTTAAACATTCCCAAATCCAATTCTGTCCATTCTCCTTAAGAGCTAAAAATATACTCTTGTTTGTTAACTGTTCTCTTGTGAAGAGTAGAAATAAAAGGAAAGACTAGTATCATTGCTTCTCTCTTTCTGATGGCCTTCCAAGTATCATTGCAGGTATATACTTTTTACAAGAAGCAGGTAGCCACACTTCTTCATCCTCACCTCCCCAACTGAAATATCAATCAATTTTTGTTTGAATTTGGACTAACTCCTTTGATCTAGCTCTTCTACAAGAGTCATCCCAAGTGGAAATAAGCTTTACCATTCCCCACCCTCATATCTCATCAATTGCCTACATTCAGTCCTCAGTTGAAGTATTTTGCTCCCAACTCCAAGAACACTCAACAGGCATAGAAATTTCCCATAAAAATCTCCCTCTCAATGCAGAGTTGAGTCCAAGCAAAACCCAAATTAAACCCACACTAGCAAAAAGACTGCAAACAAATCATAACAGCTGTTTTATTCCACTCAGGCTACCTTAACATGAGACTCTACTACCCTCCTGTTTTGGAAAAGTGAGCTCATTCTAAAATCAACTTTTACTTGGAAATTGTTGCCATTGTAAAGATCTAAACTAAGGAGAAAGTAAGAAGGAATAATCAAGCAGCGGTTATAGTTCATCTCAATGGATTACTTCCAATCATGCTTGAAATAATTTGATTGAGAATCACCCAAAAAGATAAAAGTTAACTCAAAGATAGATTTATAATCAATTTGTTAGAAGTTAGAGGCTAAACTATATAAAATTATAAATTACATGATTGGAAAACGATAAAATTATGGGAAATGCTAACGAGTGCTCTTAAGGCACTGGTTAAGAATCCAATTAAAGAAAGTTTTTATGGAAAAAAAAAAAATGTTTTGATAACTTTTTTTATTTCTCATAAAAGTGATGTCAAAATTTTCTTAAAATAGATTTTTAACCAGTGCCCTAAGGACACTCGTTAGCATGATTCTAAAATTATATAGGCCAAGATTAGAACGTGTTAGTCATTTCCAATGGTTTCCTATTCCAGACAGTGACATCAGTCATTCTCCTCCCAAACAAATCCTCCTTTCAAGTTCCAACCATGCACAATGCAAGCCAAGGGCGTCATAAGAATCATTTAATAAGTCATAACAACGCATTGCCGACGAGGTCAAGTCATTACTAATTTCTCAAAAAAAAAGAAAAGAAAAAAGAAGATAAAGTCATTACTAAATAATAATAACCAATGGTATGAAAACATTTTATAAAAAAAAAAACACCAAAATTTATTATTATTATTTTTTTGAAATAGGACTGAAATAAAAATATTCGTTGTTCAATTCGATGCAAGTTTGATTATTGTCTCATAAAATTTCACTTTGTCTCTCTAAGTTTTGTGGCTTAATTACTTGGCACTTTTTAATCATTCCAATACATTTGAGGTTTAAATTTCTCCTCCCATTGTAACTATATAAAAAAACACCCCCTCATTGATTAATTATAAATAAAGTATCTCATAAAATCCAACACCTTTTGTTTTTTGAATTTAACTAAAGTTAAGAATTATATATATATATATATATATATATATATATATATATATATATTATATCTTTTTTCAATCAATCAAGAGCTTGTTGCTCAATTTTAAGTTTTAGACTTTTTAGGGGACGTTGAACTTAGGCTGTGTTTGGTTGAATGTAAAATATTTTCCGAGTATAAAATATTTTTAGGTGAAAATATTTTCGGGAAAGAAAAATATTTCAAGTGTTTGGTTGCATTCCAAAAAATGCTTTGGAAAATATTTTCTAGTGTTTGGTTGTGTTCTGAAAATGCTATTTTTCTACTAGTTTCTCATATTTTCTCAACCATTTTCTCAGCTTCCAAACAAATTTCATAATAGAAAATTTCAATATATAAACTTAAAACAAACAAAAATCAAAACAAAACCAAACAAAAATCAAAACAAAACATTTGTTAACACCAAAATCTCGGTCAAATGGAGAGAAGAGGGAAGAGAGAGTGATCGACAAGTGAGGGAAAGGGAGAGGTAGATCGAGAAAGAGAGAGATCGGGCATGGGTGGGTCATGTGGATCGAAGCTCATGGAGGAGGGATCGGAGCTCTTGGATGTGGATAGATCTCGCTGGTGCTGGGGTGCTGGTGTGCGATCTCGGTGGTGCTTGGATGAACAGAGCACTCATTGTCGCGTAGAGGGGATGAGGACGGCAATCTGACCGGTGCGATCGTGGGTTCGATGGCGCAATCTCTCTCTCTCTCTCTCTCTGTTTGCGCGTCTGTGAGTCCTTCTTTCTCTCCCTCTTTCTCTCTTTGTGCGTTTTTGGAAATGGTTTGAAGTGAAAATAACAATGGAAAATATTTTACACCCCGTTGCCCTTATTTTACAGTCAACACTGAAAACATTTTTAGTTTGACCCAATTTTCAGTAACAACCAAACACCCACTTTTACGAAAAAGCATTTCCAGAAGTGGTTTGAAGCCAAAACAAACGCACCCTTAACCTCTACGGGGAACTAACTGCAATTAACCTTTAAAAAAATAATAATTAAAGTCATATCTTTTTTTTTTTAAAAAGAAGTATCAAATTATCAATCTAGTCAAAATTATTGATCTAAATCCCAAAGACTTTCTATATGTAACATATGGATGGATGAAGGGTCAAATTAATTCATTTTTAAATTTAAAAAAATGAAATTACAGTTATTAAATGTTCTTTATTTTTTGAAAAAAAAATTAGATAAATCAAATGTAATAAAGATTTTATCAAGAAATTAAGATCATTATTGCTTAACCAAAGGTAAAATAGTCCAACAAAATTGGATATCTCAATGAGTTCAAGTGATTACTTAGGGGGGTTAAGTGATAACCCAATAGTAATGATATCTTTTGTGATGCTCTATGCATATGGTTTAAATTCTATCTTCATTTTCCTCCCCAAATAAAGTAGTTATTATTAATATGGCAAAATAATCTGGAACCAATACTTTAATGCATTAGACTCGTTATGATAGGTTACACACGGTCAAAACGGGATACATGTCATCATAATGGGTTTAGTGTACTAGAACATTATACCTTAGTCAAGTCTTAATTACAATGTCATTTTTAAAAAAATTTTCCAAATAAAATGATATTAATATAAATTAAAAATTGGCTTAAATATTTTTTTCACCTATAAAAAGAATTTTTTCATCTCAAATTTTAAAAAAAGTTTATTTTGCATCCCCAATTATTTTTATGGATTTTTTAAATTGGTTTAGGGGCAAAAAAAAAAAAAATTTCAATATTTCAGCGATTAAAAAAAAAGGATTTAAAAATAAAAAGTGTATCATTTTCTTTTTTGAACTTAAAGTGTATCATTTTCAAACATTTAGATTTAAAAGAAAAACATTTTAAAGTTTAGGTTATAAAAAAAAAATCATTCACAATTTCACATTTTACCACTGTTTTTTTGGGGTGAATATACCGTTTAAATTGAATCTTCGTGTAGTCTCTAATATCTATAAATAAACAGGACCCTCATTTACCGTGCAAATATCGTGTGGAAGGACAGCTCTTTTCCTTTTCACGCAGAGACAGAGAGAGAGACACACACAGTCGTGTACCAGATCTCTCTCTTCTCATCGCCAAGCCAAGGCAAGTCCTCTCTCTCTCTCTCTCTCTCTAAACCTGAATTTAGCTTCAGATCTTCATAATTTATGTGAATATTTCATTCTTTGTGTTTTTACTTTTTTGATTCTATTTCTGTGATCCTTTAAAAAAAAAAAAAAAAAAAAAATCTCGATCTACATTTCTATTGTCAATTCGTGAATTGAATAAATAAATCGCCTTGGAATTTGGATCTCTGGCTATATTTCGTGATTGGAATTATGCAATTCTGTTACCTAACATCAGCGTAGCTTGATCTAGGTTTTACAAATTGATATTTAGTTTCTCCACCGCTGAACCGTTTCAGATCGGGTTTATCCCTGATCAGATTCGGGTTCAGCCCTGTAAGACCCACTTGGTAGCTGGTGTGATGCCACGTGTTGGCATCACAGCCCATCATGTTGGTTTGTGAAATTAGTAGATCATTCTATTGTTTGCTTTTTATTTGAATTAGGGATTAAATTGTATAGGAATTGGGAAACGTTATGTCAAAATCCTCACTTTTTTTGGGGGCTAATTTTGTTAGAAGAAACAAAAGTGAGAGTTGAAAATAGGGATATTGGAATGATGAATTAATGCCTATTTGGGTTTCTTCCACACGATCAGGTGAGAGATTCCACGGCCATCGTTTGATAATGCTGAACAAACCCAGACGGCTGAAATTGAAGATTATGCCGTTATTTCTGTTATATCTTGTGATTTGGTGAAAATGATTGGATTTAAAGAATATTTTTGGCTGACCAAATTTAATCTGTTGAGGATCCATAACTAACACCAAATTTTGGGACCAAGGCTTTGTTGTTGTTTTAAAAAATAAAATATATAAAATAAAAAATAAAATTATGAGGTATGTGAGGCATGATGACTGGATCTCACATATCTCACATCCCATCATATTTTGCATAATAGTATGGAAGAAATCAAAATGGGTGTAGAAACTTTGCCCAGTGAAATTGAGATTATGCCCCTATTTGCATTGAATTTTGTGATTTGATGAAAACGATTGGGTTTATTTTTCAAATTTTCTTGCGAAGTTGTTTAGCCTATGCTTGTGTACTCACTTTTCCTTATATCTAGGCTTTCCCTTTAGATGTTTTGGTTGTTTAGTTGTTTTGGCTAGTTTATTAAGGAAAATGCTACAGTGGCTATAAATCATTGATGCAAATGTTACGAAGCTATGGGTCGTCTACTCCTTGAAATTGCTTTTATATTTTTTTAGCAACTTGACTTTGTTATCTGGTTAAGAACCGATAAATATTGCATGTATATACAATGTACTTTCTGGGACTTAGTGGAGTTATGACGTGATATTTGATGTAGATATAGAATACGTGAAAAATGGGGCTGTCTTTCACCAAGCTTTTCAGTCGTCTGTTTGCTAAGAAAGAGATGCGTATACTTATGGTGGGTCTCGATGCTGCGGGTAAGACTACCATTCTCTACAAGCTCAAGCTGGGAGAGATAGTCACCACCATTCCTACCATCGGTACGTTTGACATCAATAAATTAATGGAGTCAATGTGCATTTTCTTTTAAGCTGTTTATATTGGGATTTACATAGTAGTTCCAATTGTGAGATTTTCTTGCATGGAAAGGATGTTGCAACTAGCCTTTCTAATAAAGTACACGAGTTTCACCTAGCAAAAAAAAAAAAAAAAATGTAAGCGAGTTTTCTCTTCTTGAGCTTTTGTGGTTGTTTTTTTTAAAAAAAAAATAAAAAATAAAAAATAAACACCATAAATTCTCTTCATTTCATGCCCCTTTCTGGGTGAAAATGATTTTTGTAGATAGAGGTGAAGCAATTTTAGTAATCACTTTTGGGTAAATTAGATTCAGCAATGGAGATGAAATTGTTTTTTCTGTTTGGTTGTGTATCGACTTTCATGATTGTTACTTACTGCTATTATGCTGGCATTTTTTTACTTATCTAACTTGATCATTTTAGTAAAGTATGGTAAGTGTAACCTTGTTTTTGTAACCAGAACTTATATATTGTTTGCTCAGGATTTAACGTGGAGACTGTGGAATATAAGAACATCAGCTTCACTGTCTGGGATGTTGGTGGTCAAGACAAGGTATGCAGATTTAATTTTGTTCTAGCATATTGACTCCCTTCAATGGCTACCAATATAGTTCTATTATAGCACCTTACAAATCAACTTCCTAGGATTTTAATGAGAGGCCTCTTGTATTAAATTCCTTAATCTTAATTTCATAAAGAATTTTTTTTAGTAAAGACTGAAAGTGATTATCTGATTTTTGGGATGATTGTTTCATTAACCTGAAAATGGGGTGTGCTTAGAGATTACTGGTGTTGGTTTTGGATGCTTCCATAATTGTAACAGAATTTAGTATAATCATAACCTAAATATCTGTAATCCGGAACGATACTCTATAGTTTCTTCACGGTCGGATACTTACTTTGGATAATTTGATGCTCCGACACCTCCCTTTGGCAAATAGGTGCTATATGTGCTTTTGTTTTGCGGAATCTGTGGACCATCTTCTTATTCACTGTCCTGTAGCTTACTCTTTGTGGGTGTGAATGTTTCAAGTTTTTGGCATTCAATGGGTCATGCCAGGTTCAGTGAAGAGCTTGGTGTTTTGCTGGTATAATTGGTTTGGGAAATTTTCTTCGGATATATGGAATATGGTTCCTGGCTGCCTGATGTGGGTTATTTGGATGGAAAGAAATAGGCGCTCTTTTGAGGATTTAGAAAAATCTCTTGATCAGTTACAAGCCCTCAGCCAAAGTACTCTTTTTGAATGGGCTAGGTGTTGGGGTTCCTCAAACTGTTCTTCTATTCGGGAGTTTCTTACCTCCCTTAGATGTGCCCCTTAAGATTGGTTTCTTTTGCTGTCTTTGTTTGCTGTTTTTTTTGTGTTCACCATCATGAACACCTTGTACTTGTTGTTCTCGCTTTTTCTTCAAGTTTAATATAATTCTCATTACTTATCAAAAAAAAAATTAATAAGAGTTACATTTGGCTATTGAAGGGAGTCTGGGACAATGACTTGTGGTTGTTGACATAATGAGGCAATCATGCCCTTTTTTTTTCTTCTTCATGCACTTATTATGAGCATGCATATATGATGTTGGTGATGCATGAGGAGAATCCTCATGCTATTCATAGTTTGGTGCTGATTATTTGTCACACTTTTGCAGTTGTCATTATGCTAAACTAAATTCTAACAAGATACAATGTCATTTACTCTCTCTCTCTCTCTCTCTTTTGGGGGGGGGGGGGGGGGGGGAGGGGGGTGTAAATGGGACTGATAGATATTGTGGCTTATGGTCTGGGGTTTTTGGTCTCCCTGCTTTCCCCTGTATTTTTTTCTTATTTGATATTACTAATCAATTAAATTCCCATACAAATTTGTTCTTCTTTGATTTTTTGATTTTCTCATTTTCAGATCCGACCTTTGTGGAGACATTACTTCCAAAACACCCAGGGACTTATTTTTGTGGTTGATAGCAATGACAGGGACCGTGTAGTTGAAGCTAGGGATGAGCTGCACAGAATGTTAAATGAGGTATGAGAAATTATTGGAATTTCTTGCCATCAGTGACTATTAATAGGATATAAATGCAACATTCTTGAGTAGTTGCATCATTTAGAGGACTTAAGATGCTGCTTTGTATTTTCTTCTCTGATAGTGTTATTGTTTGTCACCGTTGTTAGGATGAATTGAGGGATGCAGTGCTGCTAGTGTTTGCGAACAAGCAAGATCTTCCAAATGCCATGAATGCTGCTGAGATAACTGATAAGCTTGGACTTCACTCACTCCGTCAACGCCACTGGTAAAGAAGAGTTTAGCCTCTCTCTCTCTCTCTCTCTCTCTCTCTTCCCGTCAGTGACCCATCATGTACAATCATGCATTTGCAGGTATATCCAGAGCACTTGTGCCACTTCCGGTGAAGGGCTTTATGAAGGACTTGACTGGCTCTCAAACAATATTGCAAACAAGGTTAGACATGCTTTCATACATGCTTCCTAACAGTTTTCAGCTTTTTTAATTTACTTTTTTTCTCTCTCTTTTTGGTTAATATTTATTTATTTTTCCTATGTAATTTCAGGCTTAGATTGCTTGTTCTTGAGTTTCGGGTTCCAGCAACTGCTGGAGTATAAACTGGGAATTTTCTATGGTATTCTGGATTTTGCTTGCCTGTTTAGTGTTACCTGTTATACCATGTTAATGGTTTCCCTGGAAGACACTGTCCTTTGTTACCTGTAGTTTCAGAATAATTTTAAAGATTTTTCTTTCTCGTGATATTACCTCACTAGAATTGTTTTGTGAATGTAATGACATTTTATCTTTTGTTGGAAATTGTAGAGCTATATCATCTCTGCTATGGTTCCCCTGGCTAATGGCGACCAAATGTTTTATTTTTTTAAATGTTTGTTTCGATGTTATACTAGTAGAAATGTCAAGGTCACTTCTCTTTTATACAAATACCCTCTCGAACTCTCATTTAGCTGATAACTGAACTCGTTAGTTTTACTTGTATTTTTTTTTTTTTGGGGATAAATTTACTTGTTTTTTTTTTTTGTTTTTGAATGGAGAAATTAAGTTATCCCATCACCAAGTGAAACACCACCTTGTTTAGAGCAAGCATCTGTGTGCTAAATGCTGAAAATTTCTAGCATTTAGCACACCAAACACAAAACACCACCTATATCAGATATGCCAAATGCTAAAATATTTAGCATACATCTACAGTTCTACTATTTGAACAGTATGGTAAGAGCATTACCATCAACTCTTTTATAAAAAATCTCATTTTGACTTACCAAAAGCTTATTTTATTATTTTACCATATCATTTTACAATATTTCATTTATCACGTGTTTTATTCTTTAATTTTATACATTAAAATAATATTTACAACACATTAAAATAATATATTAACTTCTCCCCATCATCAACAACAACCGCACAACCATCACTACCTCAACAATACTGACAATCCATTAATCAAATATCTATTAATCAAACAAACCCACAACTCAGCCCGCCACCACCAAAAAATCCCCCAAAATAAAGAAATTTTGGTTTAATCAATGCGAAAATGAATTTGCTTGAGGTGTTTGGCTGAAAAATGAAGAGGGTGAGAGCTCAAAACAGGAAAAAATGGAGGGTTTACGGACCCAACCATCGCAATCCACTGCCACAATAGCTAGCACCACCATGATTTGAATACTCAGGAATCACAACCACTACCATTGAAGATAGAGGGACAAAAGAATGGAGAGATGTCTAAGAGAGGGAGGAGAGTGATGAGAGGTGTCTGAGAAGCGAGAAGAATGCAAAGAGAAAAGAGGAAAAAACAAAAAAGAAAAGGGAGAAGGACAACAAACATATGAGAGAGAAACAGAGAAAAGAGAATAAAATAATATTAAATATTATAGCATATTTAGTTGTATCATTCTAAACATAGAACATTACTGTAGCATGCTTCAAATTTTTTTTGACATATAGAACATTTAATGAAGGTAGTTTTTTGGTGTTTGGTGTGCTAAATGCTAAATATTTAGCATTTAGCACACTTGATGAGAATGCTCTAAGAGCATTCATGTCAAGGTTGCTAAAATATAGTTTTTAACAACTCAAAATATTACTCTATCTATTTTTAGCATCAATAATTTTATTTTAGCATTTAACATAATAAAATAATATATCAAACACAATAAAATAATATATTCAATACAATAAACAACCACCAAATTTGCTATATTTACCTTCTGTGAAATAAAATATTAGTTTTTATTTTTAACTTTGTACTGTAGTAAGTTGTCAAAGATGACATCTCTTTGACAATAAAGACAACTTACTATCGCCCCATTGCTATTTTTTTTTTTTTTTAATTTAAATTATAGCATCTTTGTTGTAACTTGCATTTTGATGGTCTTGTTGCTAAAATAGTAGTTTTTTAGCATTTATCACACCTTTTGGTGTGAATGGTCTAAAAGATGCTAAAGTTTTATTCCTTTTTTATTCTAGTTTTCTCTCTCATCTCATACGTTTGACTTTCTCTCCTGCTACTTCTCTTTCACCCAGCCTTTTCCTTTTCCTCTCTCACTTTCTCTATAGTACGCACCGTCGTTGTCGTTGTCGTTGTCGTTGACCTACCATGCTGCTGATCTTGCCACATTGACGACCTCACCACATTGTCGATTTTGTTGCCGCCATCTATCCAAGCCGTTCTTCCTCTCAATCTCTCTAGAGTACGTCACCGTTGTTACGGTCCATCTTGCCACATCGACAACCTCTCCACATCGCCAATCTCACCAAGCTGTTGATCTTGCAGCCGCCATTTGTCCATGCTGTCTAGATCTCTCCTCTCTTGCGGTAGTTGTGGCGGTGTTTTTTTAGGTGTGGGCTGTGTTTTTTTGGGTGGTTGTTGTAGGTTGTGTTTGCTGGTAGTGTTTTTTTGTGTGGATGGTTATGGGTTGTGTTTGATGGTTGTGTTTTTTTGGGAGGTGGAGGTGGTATATGAGTTTTGTAGTTATTTATTTATTTTATTTGTAGGAAAATTTTTAGACTATTATATTATATATAGTATTATTTTAATGTGTTGTATGGAAGAATATAATATTTGATGTAACTGGATTGTAAAATGGTATATTAAAATAGATAAAGACATAAAGTAACTTTTTAACGTGTGAAAATTACTTTTTTTTTTTTTTTTAATACAATTGATTCTGATGCTCTTATGTTGCAAAATAAAACAAATAGACAACCCTCAATTAAGAAGGGATAATTTTTAGGTGTGGGCTAATGATAAATAAAATATTAACATTATTAAAGTATACAATGAACAAAGATGAATCATAATTAACTTACTGTTCTTGTTAACGGATGTCTTTAAGATATTTGTTAATTGATAGTTTGAAAAGTTTTGATATCACATATATTGAAAATATAAAAACTTAGAAGGAAAAAAGACTTTTTTTTCCTCATAAATTTTTTTTTAAAAATGTTTCTCAAACTAGTTAGTTTAAGACATTTATTAACATTTCCATTAACTCATTATTATATTAATATTTCCCTTAACTCATTGTTATAGCTTCCTACCCCAGTTGTCTGTCCCAAATATTTTAGTACGAAATGATTAAGCAAATATTTTCTTTTAGATTTTATTGAAAATTGAAATTAATATCAAACAACAATATGGAAGCATAGCTCAATTTATATATATTCTTGACTGGTTCACTTGAACTCTCTTCTATGCCAATCTCCTCCATTATATTCTTGCTCTTCCCGCACTAACTTTTAATCATAATTACCTTATTGCTGGCCCTTTATTTAATTATTTATTTTCATTTTTGCCAAAATTATAAAAATAAATGACGTACTTCCATCAAACTCCTTGTAAAAAATATATCTATATTTTAAATATATATAAAGAGTAGAATTACAAACTAAATCCTTGTGGTATATTGTAATGGAACGTGGAAAAAAAAAATGATGCACAACAATGAAATTCTTGCTACCATCAGAAAATTGTCAACATCAGGCAAGATATAATCATGTATGTAGGCAAGTATTCAATACAGTTAAGTGTGCTTATGCAATGTGTCCTTTATATACATTTAAAAATTAGACAATGAATAAATCCCAACTAGAATGCTCTTTAGACAATGAAATTAGATACGTGATTATAGAATGCTCTTTTTGCTTCTTCTTTTTTGTTTTCCCCCTTTCACTTTGGTATGAAAATCCCTGCAAGGGAGGGGGGTGAAGGATCTTTGCTAACCTTAGGATATTGTCCAGCTGATCTATAGTAATTATTCAATGTTAATTGACATTTATATTTTTTTTAAAGTAAATTGACATTTAACATGAAGGATAAAATAATGTTCAAATGAAATAGATTAAGTTACCGTGCATGAAGATTGAAGAGAAGTATAAAAATCATTAAGAACTATAACCCATGAACGTGTGTCTTCTCTCCCATTAAGGATTCAACTCTTGCATCATTTTTTGTCCCAACAAAATAGATTTGGGGCAACACTTGCTATCCAAACTATATAGTTCCTAAAATTAAATTTCAAATTAATTGACTAAAGTATTAGTTTAAATGTAGGAAATAATATACATAACACATGCACACACTACAAAAAAACTGTACTATTGCGGTGGGCCAAAATTGCCACTAAAGGTCCATTTGACCTTTAGCGGTGAGTGCTATTGTGGCGGTTCTACCCACCACTATTGTAGTGCCACTATAGATTTATTGTGGTGGTCACAAAAAGCGCCGCAATAGATAAGCCATTTAGTGGCACTTTTGGTCTATTGCGGCAGGTTGAAAACCACCACCATATGAGGTTACCATTCGGGTCAAGTGACCTTTTAGCAGCGGGATAAGCATATTGCTATATGTGTGAAGTTTCAGTGGCAAGCTATAAACGCCGCTATTGGACTTTAATTATAATATAATTTTAGACCTTTAGCGGCGCTTTTTGCCCGCCGCTATAGGTTAAATTTTTTTTCTTGGGTTTAAAACCATAGTCCCATTACAAACAACTTGTAATAATTTTAGTTCTACTAAAACAATACCACAAATGTAACTAATTAACACCACAAATGTCTCCAAACTAACATTTATATTAACATAGAAATATATTATAAAATACATAACATTGTCTATAACCATCATCAAAGTTCTAAGCTAATACCATAATCAAAGTTCCAAAGTGTTTAAAAATATCCCCCAATACTTGCAAAAAATGTGGTTGTAGCAATGAAGTTCTTTGTACACAAAAGAGTCCTTGAACACCAAGATAAAATTTATAAGCTTCTTTGGTGATGGGATGCAGCTGATTATTTTTGGATAGGTGGAGATTGTTGGACTGGAGGAACATCCTACATACAAATTATGATTACTCAATAAGTGCATATAAATAGAATAGAATGACAATAATATATTACCAAGGCAAAAAATGGGAACAAATTCAAACAGTGTCCTATATATATATATATATATATATATATATATATATATATATATGATCTAACCGATTTGGATAGAATTGTAGTGCTACTTAACTGAGGGCTCTTGCAAAAGTCATATAAGCTAATAGCTAGCATCAAATCTATTTTCAGCATTGCATAGATTTTTTGTTTTCAAATGGCTAACTAAAGAAATTAAGTGCACTTGGTAAATAAATAACAAATGGCAAACTAAAGAAATTAGTATAGTGAAAAATATAGTCAATAAACTAGAGGGGCATGCATAAAAAATAAACAAGTACAGCCATCATAAAAATTAAATACTGAGACATGTTAAGGTCTCTATTATGGAAAATAGAGTTCCACCATTTCTAAGAATTGAATTACTTTTAATACGTCTTTAAAGTAAATGTTGGAAGGTCCAACAGTTGGGGCATGTTACCATGTGAAACTAGAAATCTCAAACCAATTAAAGTTGTGGTTTTGCAAACTAAAATGGCATGACTGGCTGCTTCGTTTCAGATCAATTTGAAATGGGATAAATGCTACTAGCCAATTACATGCCATACAAGCTAGCTGCTATAATTAGGGTGGAATGTAACTTATCAAAATAAAATAGGGTGTTCTAAAGACAAAAAAGCAAAGAACCTAACATACTACAAACTGCTACTATCATTTAATAGCATCAAAAACTGTAAACATACTATAAGTATGTCCATCACATTCCAAAGTAGGCTAAGGAGAGTAGTATCATATCTATGCTAGCCTAACTGACTAGTTAAGTGACCCAATAACCTGCTATGTTCCTAAGAAAACAATGAATTTAAACGCACACAAAAGTTATCAACACATTTGGTAACTATAGCATCATTACTAGCAATATTCTTTAGGAACAGACATCTCTTTAAATGTCCCATTTCATTTTAGTGTTCCTCATGTGTGAAAAAGATAGAGAGAAGCCCCTAAAATGAATTAATCAAATAAAAACAACTCAACAAGAATCATTCAATATTACACAAAACAGTCAACACTCCCAATATCATCTAAAACAACCTTATATCTCCTTGCAAGCCACCTACTTGCCCCAATACAATAGCCCACCACACACACACACACACACACACACACACACACAGAGAGAGAGAGAGAGAGAGAGAGAGAGAGAGAGAGAGAGAGAGAGAGAGAGAGAGAGAGAGAGAGAGAGAGAGAGAGAGAGAGAGAGAGAGAGAGAGAGAGAGTACCTTAAGTCTAACATAAACAAGTTCACTTGCTTTGTTCACACGAACTTTTAATGCCTCTTCTTTTTGCAATCTACCAACAAGGAAAGAATATATATAAACATAAGTTCATTTGTAATGTCCTTTTCTTCCTCTACTTTAAGTGAGAATTGAACCTACTAGAATAGATAATTTCAATTTTCAACCATTGCTTCAACCATTACTCCTAACAAACCCAATCGTAAAACAAGTACAACAATGATAGAACAATCTGGTTCATCCAAGGTCCAAAGTAGCCACTTTGGTTATTGTATAAAACAATTAGCCCGAATGAGTAATTTTCCTATCTCTTAGCCACTTTGGTTATTGTATAAAACAATTAGCCCGAATGAGTAATTTTCCTATCTCTTATTTTCAGTATTGTAGCCCCAAAATCATAAATAATAAATGTCTATTCAATCTAAATAATCCATAAAAATATTAAATAAATGTAGCCAACAACCTAAAATCTCATCACAATTGTCAGAGCTCTAATTCTACCAAAGATAAAATATCCTCAAAATAATTCTCTAGAACAATATTCAATACCATAAAAATAATAATAAAATTCTCAGTTTCACAATATAATTTGTAACTATTGTCCTCTAAGAATCACTACCTCCAATAATCCCTCTAATGTATCTGTAAGGGGGAATAAGAGAGGGGGTGGGGGGTGGGGGGGGGGGGGTGAGATAACTCAATAAGTGTAATTCACTAACATTGGGGTGTGGGAACAAACCTTTTAAATGAATATTTCATACGACAAGGTTATAACTTGCAAAAACTATTTGTATTTTAACATCAAATATTACATATAAAAATATCATTATATTGTGAGCCATCATAACATACCAACGCCATCATATAAACAATTTCCTAAAATTTTCTCGTGGTCAACATTTACACCCCATTGACAAGATTGTGTTGTCCCCTTTTAGGACTGGAACCCCATTTTCATCCATTTTCTTAAGGATAGTTCCTTTGGAACCTAAAGGTGCAATCCCTTACTAAGGAGCTCACTTTTTGGATCCTTAATGGTATACTCCCTTACTAAGGAGCTACCAATTGTGCACTGTCCCCCTTTTCTGGGACCATCCCTTGCTAAGGACTAGCTACAGTATGATTGTCCCTTACTAAGGGCTAATACAACACTAAGCTTTTAATCCCAACTTGCCATAGGATTCAAAACAAATTCAAGATATTCACAACAAATAATCTAGTCATAATACTCACAAATACAAAGATTCCTCCACACATACAAATTTAAATAAATTTAGGTTGTCCCACAAGTTTTTTCTTATAACAAATAATCAACGTTTTCATACAATGTGCACATCAAACATTTATAGGATATCATTATATTTATAGAATATCAAAATATTTCTTTGATATAAAGATAGTTTGATAATCAAAACTATTTTGGAAAAACCCCCCAAAATTAGTAAAAACCACTAACCTCTTAGTTGCAAAAAAAAATGAAATCAACCACCCTTGAGTCACAATAAATCAATAGAATTAGAACCTAGCAACACCAAACATAGGTCCATCAATACAAAAATTTCCCACTAAAAAATCTATTTTCACACTTAAATAGTTTAACCTATCAATATTAAAGCCTACAGAGGTGTTTAGATTCTTTGCAATACACTTCAGCTTTGTTAGATTTTTGGGCTTACAAATATTGTTGCATAATCATATTTTTCCCATTAATTTAATCATAGATATTCATGAAAATCCAATATAGCTGAATGATAGATATCTTATCAATCTAATATATAATTGAAGCTAATATTATATCTTAATTTATCGATCCCATAGCTAACCCTTTATTCCCCTGTTGCCGCTAGACTTAATGATAAAGCTAGACAAGTTTTTGAATATTGGCAGGTGCGTGAATGACAGATGGTGAACTTAGATAGATGGTGCAATAATATAGTAAACCATAAGCAGCTTTTTCTCATTAGCATGGTGACAAAATTGATTTCCTAAGTCCACGCCTAACCACCTGTGATTTGTGCGACACAAAAACTAATATACATAAACATTCTCTATCCTAGGTGTGTGAGATATCAATAGCCCTTAAGCTATATAGACACTTGCCAGGTATCACATAAATATAAGAACCCAAGTAATAAGGAGGGTTAACCTGATTCTCCCACACACAGCCGTAGAGAAGACTAAAAACAAGAAAATTTCTTAGTGCCACCAAAAGAGGAGAGATCTACTATTTATATATATATATACACACACGTATAACTCAGATTAAAGGCTAGGGTTTGCAGAAACTAGAGTTTCTTTCTTTTATTTTTTATATTTTTTTATTTATTTATTTTTTCAAAAAATCACATATAGAAAATCTTCATTTAGGATAAGACCAAAACACAATGTCCACAGAACCCAACAAAATGTCTTCTTGATTCAACAAAGTCATCAAAATCTCACACAAAACACAACCCCATATTAACCAAAATCGAATAAGACCCATGAGAAGAGAGAAAAGCAATACCTTATCCCATGAGGAGATGAGGAGGTGATTGTTATGGTTGGAGAAGCGGATGTTGGAGAAGCAGGATTTGAGTGAAAGAGAGAGGCATGATTGAGAAAGAGGCGTGAGATTGGGGATTTAGGGTTAAAAGGGAAATAATAATCGAATACTATATATAATAGTAGAAGCCTTTAAGGAGGTGCTAACACGTTAAGAAAAATGCCCTCTTAAAATGTTGCCACGTTCACACTTTGAAAGATACAAAATACCACACGTTGCATCGTTTGAGGCCTTCAATTTAATCTTTTTACTGTGCTGTCCATACGGTTTAAAAACAAAGCCAATTGAAAGGCAGAGAGCCAGAGAGAGTTTGAGAAATAGAGAGAGAGAGAGAGAGAGCGAGTTGCCAACTGCGTCAAGTTGTAAGACAGTCTAGGCCCAATCTTAAAGACCGGCTTCAATCTTTGTTTTTAGAGATTCTGATCAAGAAAGAAGAGAACCGTCCCTTAGTTCCTCTAAAAAAATATTTGTTTCTAGTTATGCCAAAACGACCTTTTTGATTTTCGATTTTTCCATAAAAAGAAGCAGAAGAAGAAGGAGTATGCCAGACTTAGACCACCAGAAACCTAAAGGTGCACGCAGGATTTGAGATACAAACATAGAGAGAGAACTACCGTGGGTAATTTTTTTTCTTTCTTAAATCTGGGTATGAAATATGAATTAGTTTTGAGAAATTTGGTTGGATTGATTTTTATTTAGGTATTTGGGTTGCATTAGGTTTTGATTTGATTTTTTGATTCGTTTTAGTTTCTCAGTATACTAAAAACTTTTGGGAGTATTTGGATTCAATTAATTTTGTGTTTGATTTTGGTTTAGTTTTAGGGTATTTACAATTGGCTTTGGATAATCAAGGTTTAGAGGCCAAAAGTTCGAGAACGGTAGAGAGAGAGTCGGTTAGTCACAGAGTGTAGTAGAGATAAAAGCAGAAGCCTTTTCTTGCAATTAAGGCCATTGCAACATGTAGGAAGCATTTGGCAAGGGGAAGTGCTCACTTGGTTTTAAACAAAGCTCTCTCTCAATGAAAGGTGATTTTTTTTTTTTTTGCCTTTCTTTGTTTTTTGATTTTTTATATATAAACTTTTAGAAGAAAAACCAAAATCTTGCAATAACAATGATTTATGTTTGGCAGTTTGGGTATTTGCTTTGTTTTGATTTAGGCATTTTGGTCAGATTTCTATCTCCCTCTCTCTATGCTTTACCATTAGAATTTCTCTGCATTTATCTCATTTTTTTCTTTGTTTAAAGTTTATTTATGGTTATGGGCTCTCTTTCTATGTTTTATATTTTTATTTTTTATTTATTTTTATATAAAGAGTGGATAGGTGGGTTTTAATGATTAGGAGTGTAGATATTGAGAATTTTAGATGCTAATGAAAAGCAATTGTGGCAAATTATAGACAACAAAAATAGTATTTGGAGAAGATAAAGTATTCAAAGAGGATAATCAACATTGGTATGTTGAAACTTGGGTATATGGTGTAGTAGAGAAGAAACAGAACAAAGAACCCTCCCACCACTGACCTGCTGGAACTACAAACAGTAAGTTTTCCTCTTTATTTTTCAATTTGTGCATAAATATTATCTTCTTTTTTCTATAATAGTTGGATTAGTTTGGATGTATATCTTTGGGTTATATGTGGCTTTGATTAAGGTATTTGCATTATGATGGTGGTGTATAGCTTAAAACATATAGGTTAAAACACATAGGAATGGAATTAAAGTCAATGACATGACTAGCACAAGAAGCAAGTAAACTCTGCACCACTTAGCGGTGGTGCATCCTAAGTGGAAACTACATCACATCTCTTTGACTCACCAAACCCACCCTTCATCAAAACCCCCCTGACCGCAAAGCTTAATAGAAAACATTTTTAGCTAAAGTCCAGTATTTCTTCTTTTCTTGGTTTGGATGGAATCGGATTTTTTTTGTTGCCCAAGTTTAAGATAACCTGGCTGTTTAAAAAAAAGAAAAAGGAATTACACTCTTTTAGACAAAGATACGTATATTTATTGAAGTTGGTATGATCTCCAGTTATGGTTGTGACTCCTATTTTGGTAGTTAACTTGAGACTTTTTTCAATTGACAAGTGGACCTTTAATAAATTTGTTCTTTGTTCTTTGTGAGATGTATACATGTTGATTGTGATTTTTATGTTGCAGAAGCCATTAAGAGTAGGAAAGAATCCTTAAAATTGCTTCTAATATTACTGCATTTGGATGATATAAAAGTTATATTGGCATGGCTTTATGCATAAACTTGTGATGTTTTTTTGCTATTTTTGCGTGTTATAATAGCAGAAGCCTTTAAGGAGGTGCTGCCACATTAGGAAAAAAGGCCACTTAAAATGCTGCCACGTTTAAGTTAAAAAGTGATAAATTACATTGTTTGGGAAAGCTACTGCACCGTTTAAAAGACTCTCGTTATAAATAACAAAATTAACTGATTAAAATTAGATGTACACCAACTTAGAAATAGAGAGAGGCGATGAAACAGAAAGAGGCGATGAGGACACGGAGAAAGAAGTAGAGAAAGAGAGAGGTCATGAAATCAAAAACTTTCAAAAACGATTTTGTAGACCCAAAACCTAGGCAGAACGGTAAGTAGAGAAGGCATAGAGTGGGGACTGTGGAGAGAGAAAAATCTACCATAATCAAAAGGGAAAGAAAGCATAGTTCATTTGAACCATATACCATTCATTCCCTTGCCAGGTTTAGACCACCAGATTGCCGGAACTGACATCGACAACAGTACATTTTTCTCACAATTTTGTAGGTTTGGGTATAAATTGTTACTTTTAATTGAGTTTTTTTTTTTTGGTTGGGTAGGTTTAGATTTGATTCGTTTTTGTTTTGGGTTATTGTAATCTCTATCAAAATGATTGTTTTCTCAATTTTAGATATTTGCTTTTGCTTTATTTTTTGTTTATTTTTTAGATTACAAAAGTCACTAAAAAAATTGATTTGGGTATGAAATGTTAAAACACAAAATGATTGAAAGGGATATAGAGATAGTGTTTGTGAATGTTGTTGCCACCAGCGTCAATTTGGCTTCCTACACCGTCGGTAGCCTTGCCATAGAAGAAAAATCTATGGACCATATAGCGATAGAGTGAGAACTACCCCCGGTAATTTTCTTTTTCCTTTCTTTCTTAGATCTATAGGTATGACATATGAATTAGTTTTGAGAAATTTGGTACTTTCTGGTAATTCTCCAAATTCTTTTTATTCCAAATTAAATTCGTTTAGTTTAAAGTCAAAGTTTTCGAAATTTCAATTATAGTGCTTGATAGGTGTTTGATACTGGTTCTCAGTTAATAAATCCTTATTATTTGTTAAAAAAAAAAAAAAAAAAAAAAACTACCAAGAGCTTTTGATGTCGCAAGAGTTGTGATCTTTATAATCTTTGACAGTAGCATCAGTAATTGGCACTAATTTGTCAAGTTACCATCGATCTAGAATCTTCTCCATTTTGTTTTTTCTCTCTAGCAAAAGATTCAATGTTTGCTTTCTACTTTGCCTAGATTTGATCCTTTAAACTTTAGCAAAGGGATTGCTAAATAGCAGTTTGTGTGTGTATAACAGTGACATTCTAGATGATTCTCTATAGAGACAACATCTTTTATAACTATTAGATACCTGTTGTGAATTGTTGTGAAAGATCAAAGTTGTAAAGAATTTAGCTTCAGTCATATCTAACTCTATGGTCATTGTTACATAAAATTTCTTTCATTTAAGTTGTGGGTTACAATCAAATAAAAAAATGTGTCCACTTTCTTGATTTCTTTAAAGTAGCTGCTATACAGGGAAAATATACAAGGGATTGCTTTTAACTAATGTTTCTTAAATTTTGTTATGGATTTTTTTGAAGTTTTTTCATTCACTTCTGACAATGTTCAATTGTAGTGTGCTTAATTTAGGTGCATTTTTTGGGTGTATTCATGCTGTAAACATTCTTTTCATTCCCATTTAGAATATGTACTCCATGTATTTGACAAAAAGTCTCACTCATAATTGAAACTTACCAAATAACACCATTTGAAATCCCAACCAAGTTAGTTGTGACTTGCACCCAAGTTGTTTCGAGGGCTATGGTTATATCATAGGAAAAGTAGGTAAAGATTCTAGAATCTTTAGTTGTTTTCATTTGAGTTTTGGGTGAGAATTTTAGCTATAAAAAAACTCAAAATTTTTTTTCTTCTCCTTCCCCAAAACCCAATTCTAAAAATTAATCCCAAATGCCATTCTCCTTCTCCTTTCTCTTCTCTATTTCTCCCCCTCCTCTCTCTTCTCTACCCTTCTCCTTCCCCCAAATGACCCAAAAATTTTAGCTAAACAAAACCCGATTAGTTAAAATAAACTCAGCCCGAGTCCCCAAAAAACTCAGCCAGACACTCTACCCCTCTCCCTCTTTTAGACGCACGCTCTACCCCTTTTCCTCTCACTCATCTGTTTCTGCCTCCACTCCTCCAACCTGTAAGGTTTCTCTCTCTCTCTCTCTCTCTCAAGGCAAACACAAACATAATTTTTCAATCTCCTTCAGTTAACCTGAAAAATTTTGTTCCTTATTTTGTTGGGGCAATTTTCTTTTCATTTGTGGTTAAGATCTTCTATTGCTTGGATTTAGTTTGAAATTTTTTAAGGCTGAGAAACATACAAATTTATATGCAAATTTTTAAGTTTTCTCTAGGATTATAATAAGATTTGTGTTAATGGCACACACTTTGTTTTTTGAGTTAGTGTTGCTGATTGATAACACTTTTAGGCAGGAAAAAGTCACTATATACCTGTGGCTGTTACGTAAAGAGGTCAGTTTATCTTTGTTTGTTTGTTTCTTTTATTTTTTTAAAAATTCATTTTCATCATCTTTCATTAGATGATTGTGTGAAGTGGATCCTAAGGGGGTTTCGTTTTGTTTAAGCCGTTGTTTCCTTCGGAAAGTCTTTTTTTCCGTGGGCTTTGTCAGTTTGAGTAGTTTTGTTGTATTAGATGCCCATGTTCATCAATTCAAGGGTAGCACCGTATCAGTGATAAGTCTTTATTAGTTTTCTACTTTAGTCTCTATTTGTTTTTTGCTGCATCATTATTGGCAATTTAAAAAAAACTTGGTGAAGAGTTGAGTAGCTTGAGAAGTTGAGGAAAGAGAAGAGCCTAAGAATAGGAGGAAATAGATTCTTGAAAAGCATTGATAAAGCTTCAAGATATAAGCGTAAAAGACTAATTTTTTTTGTAATACCTATTAAACCAAATGTATAGCACATTATGATTTGTTTGTTTCACATTTATAAGGATCATATATATAAAATTTTATTTGTTTCTCATTTATAAGGATCTTATATATAAAATCTTGAAGGTTTTTCATGAGAAATGTTTAAACTACAATTTTCATCTTATATTAGAGCAAATTCAGCTTTCAAATAGTTTAAATTTAGAGAAATATTTAAACTTAACATGTTAAAATACAATTTAAAATTTTTCCATGCATTATACGGGTTAGTGACTAAGAAAAAAAGCCCACCTAAAAATTTGCCACGTTCACAATTAAAAAGCGATAAATTATATTGTTTCACAATCTTAACACTGTTTGATAGTTTCTTGGTATATATATATATATATATATATATATATATATATATATATATATATATTGCACAACTTCAACTTTCCCCTATGATAAACAAGACCCTTCTGTCTCTGAATTGGATTTCACCTCTTCGTTATTGTAAACACACACATGCAGAAAGCTCAAACATCATTTCTTATCAATACACTTGAAAGTTAAGTAAAAAGATAACAATAAAGAACCATAATAATCTATCAATAACATTTACAATACAAATATGTATCACAAAGTTCGAATTGCAAATTGTTGTAGAGAAAAAGTCAAATTACAAACTATGGCAGAGAATGGATTAGTTGCTTAGGTCCATAAAATCTTGGCCCCACACGTACACTATATTATTATCATTTATGTTTATTGAATTGAATTTTAACCTCATTTGCATTTATAAGACAATAATATGTCTGATTGTTTGATATTCTTTAAGGTGCATTATATTTGTTGCTCTTTTCTTCTTAGATTTAGTCATGTACACACTTTAATGCTCAAGGAAAATTGTCAATTGCTTTGAATGATGTATATAGTGCATGAAGGGTGGTTATCATTAATTGGTTGTGTCAAAACCATAATAATCTTTGCAGAGCTTTTAAGTTGGTAAATTTCTATAAGATGCTTTGTATAGAATAATAGGGATGTAATATAATGTAATGTCCATTCTTATTTTTTAAAATTGTTGAAATTTCCTTATCTCTTTTATTCAGTTCTAAATGAAAATTGTCTTTTTGAATATCTTTAGCTGTGCCAAGAGGGAGAGTTGCGAAACCAAGAGATAGTTATGTTGAAGACAATGGAAGAACAAGTGTATATCCAAAGTTTTAGAATGAATAGGAGGTAGATGTGAAAAACACACCAGCAGTTTTGTTTCCCAAGAAGAATCATGACTCAATCATGAGCCGCATTGATATGGAGTTCTTGCCACCATGACTTCCTCAATTTTATCCTTTTGAGAAGGTCTTCGTGGAACCGATGGTACCTTTCAAAGTAACTACATGAATACATCTTTCAAAGAGTCCGAATGCAAGTTCTACAAAAGTTCACTATTGCGTTGCTTTAGCAGTATACAATTAGCTTTTCTCATGAAAATTTTATTGGTGAAGGTATGCTTGGTAGTGTTTATAGGGGTAAGCTGCCCAATTGAAAGGTAAGATTCTTTTAACTTAATAAGAACTAATTTGCCAGGATGATGGTGTGGCTGTTTGAATGTGTGGCTTCTACTTCAGAATGCCTCATGTACGTTTGTATTTGTTGTCTTTTTTTCCCCTTCATCTTCACTATCCTCATTAGGAGTAGGAGGGTAGTCGAGAAAGAGCCATAGAAAAATAAGAAAATGCATTAGTGAAGTTTAGAAGAATGCAAAAATTGTCAATGTCCTTATGCTTCAAGAAATTTATGGAAAAGGATTGTGCTAAAAAGTATCAACAATATGTACATGGCTTAGGAAAGGAGTAGGTAGCTCTAGATTTCTTTGTGATATTTCACAAATGTAACTTTGATTTAGTGCTACCATCTTTTAGTTTTTAATGGGGCTGTACAGTGATTGGTATTAATAAAACTCTACAATTTTACTTTTTCAAGAGTTTTGGTTTTTTCTTTTTTTTTCCTACCCCAACGAATATCTTTTGTGTGGTTTTCATATGTATTCTTGAAATTACTTGTCCTCTGTGTAGTTTAATTTGGATAGCTATAATAAAAATCCTATAACCGTGACAACATAGTTTGTATAATTGAGGTTTATTGTGTTTTCTTTATTCATTATGTCTTCATTTGACCATATTTAATGCATAAACACACCTTCAATTTTAAGGGAGTTTCTCATCATTTTAAAAAATAATAATAATTAAGAAAAAAAATGGGAAGTTTTTTCCCTTTTTCTTTTATAAAAAAGTAGTTTATTTAATTTTAATTATTTATGGAGTTGTCATAACATTTTTATGATTTTGCATATTTTTCCATGAATAGTAAATAAAAGTAGTCCGCACATTGCGTAGGTCATAAGCTAGTAATAATAAACAAAAAGAAATTCTGGCACCCAAAATACTGAAAGAAGCCTGCCTTTATTTTATTTTTAATTTTTACCAATGGTGACCAAAACTTATTTTGTCACTAATTAAATCTAATTTTTTTTGCCAATAGTGATGAAAACTTATTTTGTCACCAATGAAATCTAAATCTTATATATTGGGTAGGAGTGGCAAAATCAACCCAAACTCATTTGTCCAACCAAACCAGCCCAATTATTAATTGGGTTTTAACTGGGTACCCAATTATCATTTTTATAAATCTCCAAACTCTAAAATATCCAAAACCACTAAAAAGACCAAAATACCCATTAATCCTCAAAAATAACCGAAATACCCTTAAATCTAAAAAATGCCTAAAATACCCCCCGCAAACCTAAAAAATGACTAAAATACTCCCCTAAACCTAAAAATGACCGAAATATCCCCCAATTAGACCAAATTATGACATAAGTATCATTTCTACAAATCAGCCAACTCTAAAAAATAAAAAAATAAAAAACCACACAGCAAAAATTATCACACGTTCTATCTTATTAAAAATTAAAAAAAATGATCATAGCTATTATATATTAAATTTATGTAAGAATTTTAATATGTGACTAACTACGTTTACTTTTAAAAAAAAAATGACTAATTGGATGGTCATATTAAGAGAACATAACCATACAAGTACACATCACATGTCCATCATGCACCATACTTAGATTTGAAATCTAACCGTTGGATTTGAAGAGTGTAATGAAAGGTTAATTCTGGTAAATTATTGTCATAATCAAACAGTTGGATTTAGAGAAAGGCATAGTCAAAGTTTAGTCAAAGTTGGTCAAACCCAATTAAACTTAATAGATGGTCCTGAGACCATTGACTTGGTGAAATTCATATTCAAATCTTGATCAATAGAATTGAAGAGTATGGTGACATACTGGTGTTGGTGAAATTTAAGACTAATTGGATAGTCAAATTAAGTAAACATAACCATACAGGTACACAACACATGTCCATCATGCGCCATAATTCGATTTGAAGTCTAACCGTTAGATTTGATAAGTATAATGAAAGGTTAATTCTAGTAAACTATGGCCACAATCAAACAATTGGATTTAGAGAAATGCGTGGTTAAAGTTTAGTCAAAGTTGGTCAAACCTGATCAAACTTAATAGACGGTCCGGATATCATTGGACTTGGAGAAATTCATATTCGAATCTTGACTATTATGATTGAAATGTATGGTGACATATTGATGTTGGTGAAATTTGAGACCAATTGGATGGTTAGATTGAGAGACTATATATATAGCCATATAAGTACACAACACATGTCCATCACATGCTATACTTAGATTTGAAATCTAACCGTTGGATTTGAAAAGTGTAATGAAAGGTTAATTCTGGTAAATTATGGTCACAATCAAATGGTTGGATTTAGAGAAATGCGCGGTCAAAATTTAGTCAAAATTGGTCAAACTCGGTCAAACTTAATAGATGGTCCTGATACCACTGGACTCGGTGAAATTCATATTCAAATCTTGATAAATAGGATTGAAGAGTATGGTGAAATATTGGTGTTGGTGAAATTTGAGACCAATTGGATGGTAAGATTGAGAGAATATATATAACCATATAGGTACACAACACATGTCCATCACATGTCATACTTAGATTTGAAATCTAACCGTTGGATTTGAAGAGTGTAATGAAAGGTTCATTTTGGTAAATTATGGTCACAATTAAATGGTTGGATTTAGAGAAAGGCGCAATCAAAGTTTAGTCAAAGTTGGTCAAACCCGATCAAACTTAATAGATGGTCTCAATATTACTGAACTTGGTGACATTCATATTCAAATCTTGATCATTAGGATTGAAGAGTATGGTGACATATTGGTGTTGGTAAAATTTGAAACCAATTGGATGGTCAGATTGAGAGAACATAGTCATATAGGTACACAACACATGTCCATCACGTGCCATACTTAGATTTGAAATCTAATCGTTGGATTTGAAGAGTGTAATGAAAGGTTAATACTGGTAAATCATGGTCACAATTAAACGGTTAGATTTAGAGAAATGTGCGGTCAAAGTTGGTAATCAGTCCCTTTATCGGTTCTTTGACCATACCAATTTTTAAAGACATGGTTTCCCCCATTTTATTTCATTAAGATAATTATGATATAAAAAATAGTGGTTTTAATAATTAATTAAGTAAAAAATCTTAAAATTCACTTAATTTTCTTTAAAATGAATGCATAATATATAGACCATTTTGAGATCAATGACGTGAGATTTTAATTTGAGAGTGAGAGAGAGAGAGAGAGAGAGTTTTTTTTTATTTTTTTTAGAGGGAGACAAACGGATGAGAAATGAAAAGGTTGGGGTCTAAATTGAAAGGTTTATGTGAGGGAAAGGGGAAAAAAAAAGGGGGGGGGGAATTGGCCTTTTGGGCAATTAATAGGTCTATTGCGGCAGTCGCTTAAACCGCTGCTATAACTAAATCAAACACCACTAAAAATGATATATTGTGGTGGTTTTATATATTGTTGCTATAGCATGCCGCAAAAGGGTATATTTATTACGACGAGTTTATAGAGCATTGCTATAGCTATGTCTAACGCCGCTAAAACATGTATATTGTAGCAGTTCTATGTCCCGCCACTATAGGATGTCGCAAAAGGCTAGAGCTACTGCGGCAGTCCAATAAAACACCGCAATAGACCCTATGTACAGTGGCGGTCCCAAAAAAACGTTGCAATATGTGACATATAGCGGTGGTTTTTGCACTCGCTGCAATAGTATAGATTTCTTGTGGTGATAAAATAAAAAATAAAAAACTCTACATGCAAATCATTACAAAAAATCAATGACAATATGTGTTTGCATGTGCCTTATTTGCATCTAAATTAGAGGTAACTTACGTAACTTTTGACAGGAACAGTCATGGAAACAAATAAACAACATGTTTTATGGTATATTAGAGTAACCTTTTTATGAACCATGCTTCTCATCTCAACCCTCCTAAACTTAGACTAATGCGGCATCATAGGAACCTTTGCAAACCTAATAAGAAAAACATATAAAAAAATTAATAAAAAAAAACTGAAAGAATGCCATACAAAAAAAAAAAAAAAAAAAAAAAAATTCCATTCAACCTGAAATTCTAAATACATAGAAAGAAATACGTGAGCTGAGAACATGAATATATACATTGAAGAAATATGTGAGCTAACCTCAAAATAATCACAACCATTTTGAAGCTCACAGAAAAAAATAATCAACCTTTGGCCACAAAATAACTGTTCAACCTGAAATTCTAGTTACATAGAAAGAAATATGTGAGCTGAAAACATGAAAATACTATAAGAAATATTTGATCAGCAAAGATGAAAATATATCAAAGAATAAGGTTAGAGAGAAATTAAGAATTAAAGAGAGAAATCATTGATGGGGGAGATAAGAAATATGTAAAAATCAGTGGTGAATCTAGTTTCATCATTGCAATTCCTAAAAGTCATTGAAATAATGCAAATTTGACACACACACACACACACATATATATATAAACTTGATTTTGCATATTTAGTTGAGGAAGAGGAATGGTTGTAGAAGAGTAAGAGTTTCATATGTGTTGGTAACAGCCATGTCAACCAGGGGCGGACCTAGGATTTCAAGCTAGGGGGAGCCGAAGTATAAGAAGAAGAAAAAAAAAAAATCCAAAGACAAAAAAATACAAAATAATATTGTTTCTTAAGAGTATCAACTGTTACCAAAAAAAAAAAAAAAAAAAAAAATCGCAATCCAAAACTTACTTTTGCTACTTTAGTATAACATTTGAAATGTCTCGCATAGTAGTGTTTTTGGTATTTGGTGTTCTAAATACTAAATATTTACCATTTAGAACACCTAATGCTAGTACTCTAATACTGGGCTGACTGAGAATTTTTTTTTATTTTATTTTAAAATTTTGTTTTTGTTAAGTTTTTTAGTTGGGTAGTTGCTAATTGGGCTAAACTAATTAAAAGGGAGGGAGTCTAAGTTTTTGGAAGAGTGAGGCACAACTCTAGGAAAAAAAAAAAAAAATATATATATATATATATATATATATATATAATCATTAAAAAAATTTCTTTTTTTTCTTCTTTGGGCTAAGGGGGGCCAATTTTTTTTTTTCCTTTTTTTTTTCTTTGGGCCGGTGGGGCCCCTTGTGGGTCCATCCCTGATGTCAACATATGAAAGGTTGGGATAAACACATAAATGTAAAAATTAAAAAAAAAAAAAAATTAAAAACTTCCCTAAAAAAATTTAATTAAAAAAGTTTATTGTGTACATAAGAAAATTATCGGCAGCTTAATCATGATAAGGAAAAAAGAAGTTGTCAACCTATGCGCTAATGCTAATGTATTGGTCATTATTAGGGTAGTAGAAAAATGAAGTTATTATTATGAATGACGTCATGTTAATGGATGCCTTTAGGGAATTTGTTAATAGGATTTGGCTTACCTCGAGTACTTTTTTAACTAGAGGTCTCCTTTTATTTTAAATACACAATGACAAGTGATAGTGAGTTTCAATCTTCACCTTTTGTTTTGTTAGTGGGTGATGTGGCAGTTTCTCATTAAAACAAAAAGAGATTCCAGTTAAAAAAGTACTGGAGGTAAGTCAAACCCTTGTTAATAAATCATTATAGGAAAGTTTTAATATCACTTTCATGGGAAATATAAAAAGTTGTTAACAACATTTATTGTTTTATAATTCTCCCAATAAATGTTTCTAAAAATAACTCCTAAAGGTATTGGTTAACATTTCCCTTATGGAAATATGAAAATGAATAAAGAGGTGAGAGAGAATAAATGACCTTTTTTTTATAGGAATTAATGGAATTAGGAAAATGAATGAAGACATTGACGAGGAGAGAGAATTAGAAAGATACAAAATTACAAAAAAATGACATAAATGACCACAACAAATGTAAATTAAAATGTCTTAAAAGTAATTTCTGAAAAAATAAATTTAATTCATTTCAAGAAGGAAACAAAAGAAAAAGAAATGACATGTGTCATTGTTGCATGCTTTGAGAAATGAAAATGTGTTATTGGTGTACGCATCCACCAGTTTGAGGACCCAACTTTTATAATATATTAGCTTGTAACTTGTACTTATACACATGAACATTAAACAATGGTGATAAAAAGGAATAAAAATTAAATTGTTGAAGTTACAAAATTCCTAAATTGACATAAATGCATCAGTATTCCAAATAAGAGAATCAAAACAAAATGGAAATTCGCAAAGATAGAGAGAGATGTGAACCTTAGTGAGAATGATTAAAAAAATAAAAGAAACAAACAAACAAATCCGTAGACAATAATTGAACATAAAAAACTATTTACTTTTAGAGAGAGAGAGAGAGAGAGAGAGTGGACCTAAGGTAGAGAATGATGGCGCAATGAAGACAAATGGCTTCTCCAAAACCTTCGAGTAATAAGAAGCTACTTGCTTTGATTTTTTGCTCTAAAGCTTCATCAACAATTTTATGATTTCCATTAAAGAGGGAATTCAAAGAGTTTAGTTTTTGTGATAGTCTAGCTTCTGTATTGCAACATTTATATAGTTTTTGATATAAACTCTTCAAGTTTTGCATAGCATTTGTATTGTTTTATATATAAACTTTTCAGGTTTTTCTCTAATAACTTACTTGGCACAAAAATTAAAAAAAAATTCAAATAAGACATATGGTGCAAATTTGATAACCCAATTGAAATTTATTTGGATTTTCTCTAAACTTTGGCTATATATATATATATGGGTCGAGTTTAAGTTACACTTGGTGTAATTTTAATAAATTTTACACAAACCAATAACATGTTATTAAATTCATATCTTAGAAATCTCACAATTGGATTACATGTTCTATATGTTCTTAATATGCATCTCAATCGGATGTTATCTTAGAAATCTCATCGTTGGATTACATGTTCTATATGTTCTTAATATGCATTTCAATTGGATGTTATATACCATTCAATCAATAAATTCATATTTTATGAATTATTTTAAGTTACAAAAACTTCAATTTAAACAATTGATCGATGACATGGCTATTGATCTTTGATCATCTTAAAATTTGGCAAACATAGAGAATATATAAAGATAATGTAATCCAACGGTACATTTTTCAATTAAAAAAATATTTGGTGATGTAACGTTCCTTAAAGTTACATTTAATTAAAAAATATTTAGTGGTGTAACAGTCCTTAAGGTTATACCAGGCACTACAAAACCCGGGGCCTTCAGGCCGCGTTTTTTTTGGCCACGTTTTTAAAAACGCGGCCCAAGACAGCCTAAAGCCCGTTTTTTAAAAACGGGGCTTAAAGAGAAAAGGGCCAGCCGCGTTTTATACGCAGGGCTTAATATGCAATGAAAGCTATTTATATGTTTTTGTGAACATGGAAGTTTTTATATATCCATCAAATAATTAAAGCCTAGCAAACATGAAAAAGCATTCACAAATTTTTTAGTATTATCAAAACTTTAGCATCTCTTGTAGGGTGGTCCAGCTTATAAGTTTATGGAAAACATGACACGGTGATAGGCAAAGAAAAATTTGGTCTGAATATTAGCTGTCTTCAATTTGATAACACCATTATTGGCATTATTAGAAAATCCTCACACATAAAAAAGAAGAACAAGAAGAGCAAAATTGATTAAAATACCACGCCCTAGCTATAGCTATATACTACTAGTGTTATAGTAAAGTAATTGAGTACTAAATTACGCTTCAGATAGAGTAGGGTAATTACCCTCTTGTGTGATGAATATGAAGAGTTTGAAGAAACTAGTTTACTGATGAATCTGAGCATTTTGTGTGAATTAGTAGGGAATTTTTTACCATTGCTTGCCTTATTAGTTTCATTTCATAATAAAAATTAATGTCAGAGCATAGTGCTGGGGTAATGTTGTAAATAGTGTTATTTTGCATGTTTATTTCAAATAATAGACATTTCTTGTGATGTTTCCTATTCTTCATTAATGATTTCAATAAGAATTGGAGGTTTGCCACTTTGTTAGCAAGAGTTTGGTTTGGTATATAGCAATTGGTTGTTGTTTGAAATTTGTTTTCCTTTGTTACCTTCTCTATGGAAATTAGAAATGCGGTTGAAATGCAGCTCAAAAAGTGCGGCCATAGGACCCTTATTGACAGCTTTAAGACATATTTTAGCCACGTTTAAAATGCAGCTATAGATAAATTCAATAAATATTCAGGGGGTTGTAGCCGCGTTTAAATTGCGGCTATAGGTGACAGATATAGCCACATTTAAGAAACGCTGCTATAGTTGTGGCCTATTGCCACGTTTTAAACGCGGCTAAAATATGTCTTCAAGCTGTCAACAAGGGTCCTATGGCCGCACTTTTTCAAACGTGGCCTAAGAAATGGCTATTTTATTTAATCATAGGGCACATAGTGATCCAAAATAATAATAATAATAATAATAATAATAATAATAATAAAAAAAAAAAAAAGGAGGCAGCTAGTACTAGTTGCCAGCCTGGTTTTTTATTTATTTATTTATTTATTATTATTATTATTATTTTAGTGATTATGTCAAAATGCATGAAGTCTACACCGTTGGATGGAGAAATTTTTTTTTTATGTGTACAATATGCGTTAACTTTATAGGGACAAAAAAAACTAAAAAAAATGAGGGAGGTTGAAGCATAACGTGTTATTATTATTATTATTATTATTTCAATGTAATTAGCTACATTGTTATGTCCCAAATTCTAGTTGCTATGTTTGGTTGTTGATTGTCACTTCATATCACCAACATAATTTTTTACTATTGCTGTCAAATTGGCCAAATATGATGTAGGCAAAAGAAAGTGGACAAGCAGTGGAGCGTGCAGCTGTTTTCGCGAAAGTATACTGCAAAAAAGATGGGACTCCTATTAGTGATGGAGTGAGAGAAAAGATTGTAAGCCCTATATCGTTTGCAGTATACTTTATGTTTTGTATTTTGTGCGTGAAATGTTTATAGCAAATATGTGATTTGGGTCTTGTGTGAAAACTGGATAAAATGAATGAAATTTTAAACAAGGGGGTCTCACTACAAGGAGAGGCGCACGTAGGAATTTTATGGTCCACAGATGATGCGTTTGCTCAAGTGATGGGCAAAGAACGTTGTGGTCGTGTACGGGGGGTCGGTTCTGGGCCAACCCCAACAGGAAGAAGTGGGGCCAACTTCCATGTTTGACCGGTCCGTCGTCCAGCGAAATGGCCCATTGGATGACTGAATTGGAAAATTCGCTGAGGGACCAACTTGCCCAATTAGAGCAGAGGCATCAGGAGGCTATCGCCGCATTGCATGCACAGCATAAGGAAGAAATCGCTGAAATGCGGGCCGAATTAGATGCACGACATGAGCAGCAGATGGCAGAATCAAAGTGGCAAATGGATGAATCAAAGCGGCAAATGGATGAATGTCTGGCGGGCGTGAAAGCCATGTTACAAGGATTTGGGGAGTTTCCTTCCATTACACAAATTATGCAGGTACTAAAAATGTTGCCTTTAATATATTTCCAGTTGCGTGTTTATTGCAAATGCATTGTTATGTACCACTAATACGATGTCTATAATATACGCAGGATAGCGCTGCTAGATAGAGTGGGACTCTTCGTGGACATTTTGAAGATGGACAATGTGTATTTGGACATTTTGAAGATGGAAAATATGTTGTATTTGGACAATGTTTACTTGATCAATATGTTAAGTACTTTTTTATGATACTCAAACATTTGTGTACTTATGTTGCTGTATTGAACTTCCCATAAACATTTGAACTTCCTCAAATTTTGTTAAAGATATTGATTGAAATTGTGACAAGTTTGAGAAGCAAGCTTGATAAATTGTGACAAGTTTGTTGCTGTATTGATTGAAATTGTGATAGGTAACATGTGTTGTAAATTCTAACTTGATAGGTTTTCTGGCCTAGAAAGGGAAAAAAAAAAAAAAAAAAAACTATAGCCGCTTTTAAATGTGGCTATAACTGCATTTTTAATGTGGCCAAAAAGTAGTGTCTTGGCGGTCTACGGGGAGCCTATGGCCTCACTTATTAAGCGCGGCCTAAGGTTATGATCTTAGGCCACGTTTAACACGCGGCCTAAGGTTTGAACTGTAGCCACGTTTCATAAGTGAGGCTATATCCCGATATATTACGCTGCGTTTAAAACGCGGCCCTAGGCTAACATGTAAGGCCGCGTGTAAAACGCGGCCTAAGGTATACATCTTCAGCCGCGTTTAAAACGCGGCTATAGTACTGACCTTAGGCCGCGTTTTACACGCGGCTATAGGACCTGGGCTTGGGCCGCGGTTAAAAAGTGCGGCCTTAGACCGACCAGGCCTATAGTCGCACGTTTTAGGCCGCTTTAAAAAACGCGGCCTAAAAAAACGCAGCCTAAGGCCAAATGGGGCTTAGGCCGCATTTTTCTGCCCTATGGTCGCGTTTTAAAAACGCGGCCTCAGAACCTTTTTTTTTGTAGTGAGGTGTAATTTGAACCCTTTAGAAAGTACTATTGTTTGGTGGACTTTTACAGTTGGATGGATCTCCTAGTCCTAATACACATAATATGAATTGATAACCATTTTCATTGTGGATTACCTGACTAAGCAGATACATTATGCTGAAATAAGAGGATCAATGATCATCAATGTAATTTTTGCTAGCTTAGCCACTTTGTGATTCTCTCCTGTTACCGGTGATTCACATGTAGGGGGCTCCTTCGATATATATATCTTCACAATCTATAGCTTTGTCAGCTCCATCTCTAATCCAATATATTACTTCCCAGTAAGACATTGCAATCGAAGCCATGTATGTAGCTTTGAATTTTTGTGGTGCACCATGATAATTAGAGAAGTAAACCTTAATTTGTTTCTTATCCGCTGGATCCGTGAGGTTTTTAAGAATCTATGGGATTTGATCAGATGTAGCTTGTTCTATGTCAATGATTATTGCAATAAAGAGTAAGGTAAGATGATGTTAGTTGTAGTCTTCATATTTCTTGCAAATGTTTGCCCATCTTTTCAAACATTTGCATGAATATTGTAGGGACTATGTCACCTGTATATAATAGTGATGTTCCCTTTTTTTAAAAATATATGATATATAAAAGTTAAATCCATTACATATGATAAAATATGGTACAAATGAAAAAGATAAAGACATTTAAAAATAAAAAGAAATAATAAAAAAGAAGAAGAAAAGGCATAAAATTCAGTATGAGTATATATATATAAATTCATCATCTAGAAAACGGAAGATTTACCATTCATGATTAAAAAACATGTAACCAAAGATGTATTGAATATAATGCAATAATACTATATTTATTGAAAGAGAGGTAATTACAAATAAATATTAATACAAATAGATCTTTATTTGTTATTTTTTTTATTTATAATAACACCAAGAGGTACATTCTCAAAAAAAAAAAAAAAAAAAACAAAAATACAACACCAAGAGGTAGCGATTGAGTTATAAGAACCTTGGGGGAACTCTTTTTATTATGATCACGTGTACATTATTTTGGTGGTAGGATCTCATGAAGTATAGCGTAACCAACGAAGTATAGTGTTACCAATAAAGATTAGCCCCGTCGATTTCTCAGGGACATCTGCTATTGGAGATGCAAAGGCGGTCGTATTGTATTCCTTCTCACATTCTACATTTTTCAAATATGCATCCATAGCTAAATTCTTCCCTTCTTGATAATTCTTTGAAGCCGAAGCCACGTATGCACCACTCAATTTCCCTAGTGCATGAAAAAAATCAGTTTGGCAATTCTGAAGTCGAGCCTTATCCACTGGGTCATCGAGCAATTTAAGAATATTTGGGATTCGCTTAACAATGGTAGTTTGTAATAGTTTCATGTTTGAAGAAATAGAAATGAGGAGAAGACCAGTTAGATCAGCTGTAGAAGTACGATTGTCTGCAGCAAAAGTTGATGTGCACAAATCATAGTAATTGGATTGTTTGCAAATCCTATCACGATAGGTAGCGTTTACGCATGCATTAGAAACTTGGTAGAAAAGAGAGGTGAATAGTAAGGGGATTACCAAGATTGATAGGCAGCTAATTGGAGATACCATTTTCTTTTTCCTGTTTCTAAGTTCTTTGTCAAGAATGATATTATTGATTAATGTATCTTTTGTCTTCCTATTTATACTATCCTAAGTTGGCATGAGAGTTATTTTTCACTAAAACTTTTTGGAAAACAACTCTATATCATGCCAATTCATTTTCTAATATTTGAGTAGTAACCATAAAATGAGTTGGAAAATTATCATTTGATTTCCTTTATTTAGCTTGGCGGAGATAGAATTACTTTTCAAAGGAAAACAACTCTATCTACATTTGAATTACTTTTTTTAGTTTGACGAGAGATAAAGTTTTTATTTTATTTTATTATTTTTATTTTTATCCAATTGTTTTCTAGAATTACAAAACAACTCTATTTCAAACCAAATTAAATAAGAGAAGTCAAAACTATAGATAAACCGATAGTTTACAGGTATGTAGTAAATACTAGTGAATACACATCAGTATCTTTATGTCCATAAAATACACAAAAATGTGAGAGGGAAAATAAATTTGATGAGTGGCTATCTATGTAATAATTAGAAAGGATGGATTTCTAATTTTCTATCTTTAGTCACAAACTCATAATGTAGAAGTAAAACAATAAGCCATAAGCCACCACTGGGTGCCCCAAAGACTTGGAAAGACGCTTAGCCAATAAAAAGAAAAGAAAAAAGAAAGTCAATTAGTTAAATAAACAAATTCTTTTTGAACAACACATCACAGGAGGTGCTAGCAATGCTCATTGAGCTTTCTAAATAACACATCACATTAATCGCTTATTTACGTGTTTATTTTAAATTCTTAATCAAACATGCAAAATTGATAGATAATAAAATTGTGCCTCATATCCAAATCTGAGCAACAAAGGATAGGTCTCAAATTGTTAATCATAAATTTAGTTTAAGGTCTGATGACAATGGCAGTAAAACACAATAAACCATAAACCTGTCACTCCCAATAATCTGTTTTCTCATACAGTTCCACACACAAAAAAGGTGAGGTAGACACTAGTGATAGAAAAAATATCAATATCCTGCCGGCGTTGGTGGTGATTGTAAAAAAAAAACAAAAACAAAATACCCACAAACCATGCCTTTGAAAGTATAATAGCAATTTGAGCAACTCATGGTAAAGCAACTTATATATGTCAATTAGAGACGGTAATTGTCCCATTAACTGATATAGTGGCAGCGGCGATGATTGCTGCAAACCCCCTAGAAAACCATGCCATATCGAATTGGGGAATGCCCTTGAGAGTGACCAATATCCAAGTCGTGGTGTCCTTGTATAGAAAATTGAACTACTACTGGGAGCAACACGACCAACTTTGCGGTTAGATCCACCCCGACATTGTTTGTTGCCATGTATTGTAGTGCGAGGAGTACTGCTCCCTTTGGATACGTACTCATCATCATCATCACATGCAAATTGGACTTTGTTCTTGATGTTAGAACTAGGTTTCTCTTCCGAGGAGGACTTATCAAAGAATAAAAGCTTTGCTGGTTTGTCCATCTTTTCAAACATTTGCATGAATATTATAGGGACTATGTCATCCGTGTATAATATAGTGATGGTCTCTGTTTTTTTGTTTTTAATCAATTCGTTAGTAAAAAACATATAATCTATCAGTGGCGGCTCCAAGAATTTTTCTCAGGATGGTCATTGAGAGGCTTAAATTAAATAAGATTAAATAAAATCTTGAATTTTATTGACATCACAAGTATGCATTTGAATAAAGACAAAGTTTGGCTACAAACTTAGTTGCACTCAATATATTTGGTATTTATCAATGTATGACCTAAGAGCACTTGCATCAACCCATGTAAAATGGGTTGATGCAAAATTTTGGCTAACAAATCCAAAAAATCACCCTCAAATCATCTAAAATTTTGTATTTCCTTCCACAATTATGGTATTAGTGTAAATTTATACTTGTACCATTCATGTGTAAAAGGATTATTTTATTCATTTCTTAGCTTTTACTTTTTCGTTTAGTTTGCCAGTGTTGTGAATGTTTTGAAAAATTTGTTACGTAAACAGAAAAAAAAAAAAAAAGGTTTATATACTTAAAAAATAGAAGGAAATTTTTACCCTAGTTGATATCAATGTTCAAACCAACATATATAAAATTAAAGTGTCCAATTTAAAGGGAAAAAAGTGATATGTTCATAATATTTTCATAACAAACTATAAGTGGCAAGCTGTAACTTGTAAAAATGTTCAAAACATAACATAACTTAAATAAATAAATAAATAAAGGTGCACATGGTGCTTCACCAATTCACCTTACTTCACTTGACAATGAAGAGGCCATTCTCTTTCGTAATGAATTTTAAATACAGGTTTCCTGTAGCTAACTTTACTACTTTGACACAATGAAGACATTTAAGGGTCTGTTTGGAATCCGCTTATTTTGTTAAAACTGAAAACGTTTTGCTGAAAGTACTATAAATAAAAAGAAAAGTTAACTGAAATAGTATAGTGGGACCTATGATCATTACCAAAAAGTGTAGTGAGACCCATAAATAGTAGCAAAAATAAACTAAATAGTAAAATAAGTTGGCAAAAATAATCTATGCCAAACGCACACTAAGTCTACATCTGTTATCCATATTGTGTAGCTCATTTCATTTTCTTCCCATTATTATCCTCACTGTCAGGTAAGCCACAAGTCTAGGTCCTTCTGCCCAACATCTTGGCCACCACCAGACTTTTTGTTGCGATGATTCTTCACAATTTGGTGTAACTTGCAAAGAAGCTGATGAGGGGTACCAAGAGTTTTGTCTTTAATTACTTGTTTGTGGGTAGTTTGAGGAATTGATTGCCTAAATTGGGTTAGTGAAAACATGATATTTGCTTCAGATTGGTGTGAATTTGGGGAGGGATATTATATTATATTATTTTTTGTTAAATTTACTGGGCTAATTTGTCTTGTTGTTTGATCATTTGGATTGATTTGTATTTATTCGGGCAATTTTTTTGTTTAACCTTCAATGGGCTAAGATTTTGGAGGGGTCAAATTTTACTTGTAGTGGACTCAATTTTTTTTAAGGTGGTCAAGAATATTTTCAGGGTGGTGCACAACCCATGTAAATTTAATTTTTTTTTCTTCAATTCAAGGTGGTCATATGACCACTCTGACCAACAAGTAGCATCGCCCTTGTAACTTGTTGGATTATAGATTGACCTTAGTAAATTAATTGAATTATCCAAGTTGATTAATTAGGTCAAATTACATGAAATATCATGGAAATACCAACAAATTACCAAATAATTTACAATGCAACATAAATTAAATTGATATGGTGATTTATTGACTAATGGGGAAAATCTCTCATGAGGCAAAAACTTGAGTCATTTTCAAGTAACCACCTCCAAGAATCACTAATCAAAAACAAAATAATTACAAGTACAAGAAATCTTACCTCAAACTTGGCCTATCCTAAAGTACTAACCTATAGTTGAATCCTGATGCCAATCCCCAATTGGTCTTGATTTTGTAGAGAGTTCTTCACTTTGCATGGATCTTAATTTGAAACTTCTTGTTGGATGCGAAGTTCTTCAATACACTTGTAGAGAAGGAAGCTGTAGAGGGAGTGGAAACAGAGGCTCATTCTCGAATCAAGCCTGGCCCTTCTGAGGTTAAACCAGCCCAGTTGCAACCCGCATTAACCTAGTGAAATATAATTAGGTATGTATCACCTCGAAAGAATTTGCCAACAAAGACCTATCTCTACCGAGGACATAAGTTGATGTATTGGGGAACCCATTAACTGAGTGTAGGATTTGACGTTAGGCACAAGTTTCTAAGAAATCTTCTCAGTAGTAGGATTTGGGTCCCATTTCTAGCATATGATGGGACATGTAGGAATAGTAACATAGAACTAGAGACCTACTTAGGTCCCAAGGGTGAAGTGGCCGACGCACGTGTGGGATATTCCATCATCGTGAGGGTTCCACTAAGAGAAGGGTATAAAAAAGGGGAAGAGAAATCTAACTAAGGGTTGGAACAAAAAATGTTGGTAAGAGATACACGAGAGAAGTGAGAATACAATTCTGGGGATAGGGAAGTTCTTGTTAGTTTCAAAATATTTAGGAATAAATGTTTAGGTTCTAATTTTATGTAAGTTGGCAAACCGAGAACAAAAACATGTCTAGTTTAAGTGTTAGACATTGCTCATGATGATTTAAGTCAAGTTTCAAGAATAGTCAAGTTGCAAAAAGAAAAGGTTAGAATCTACAAGGCTTAACCGATTAAAAGAAAGGCTCAACCAATCAAAAGTCATTTTCTGCAAAATTTAAATCAAGTCCAAAGCCTACGGAAATTTTTAGGGTTTCAATCCAACACTACCTAGTATAAAAGGAAAATCCTAAATACATTTCAGAAGTTCTTGGAAATCTTGTGAGTTACTCCTATGAGATTTGTGAGGTTTTTGTAGCCTCCTAACTCAACAAGCATCTACCAAAAAGAAGATCTATTCAAGGACTAGTGGATTAAGTTGCTGCATACAAGATCATACTTAGTTGATGATTTAAAGTTTTGAGTGGAATCTCAGAGTCACAAATGTGGGTGTTTGTGTGTGACAAATTCAGATAGAAGAATCTGTAGATTCTGCATGTGATTGTGTGAGTAAGTACTACAAGAGTTAGCTTTATATTTAGGGTTTAAATCTATTGTAAAACTTCCATTCTATCATAGTGAATTTGTTGTCTTGAGGATAGATTAGGTTAAATCATCCCCAAGTTTTTTGTCTTGAAACTGTTGGTTACATTAGTTTTCCTAGAACATCATATTGCTTGTTTCATTTAATTTTCTGCACTAAGTAATATGATTGTATGTGTTTAATATAGATCTAAATAATAAACCTAAGTATTAACTTGGTTAATTAATTATGTTAAACAATCTGAGTATTATGAGGTCTAAACAAACAAACAGTTCTACTCGGACTTTTGAAAGGGAACTTTGGCTGTTTGAAGGCCTCCTTGGCTAGGCTAAATTTTGACCAACTTAGTATCAAAGCATTGCTTAGGCATCTCACATTACCCTACAAACCACTTTTGGGACCTCCCATTATGGGTTAAACCTAGCCCAGAATATAAATTAATCGGGGGTTTGGTGCCAATCAACCTAGGGTTGTTAGGGAAGCACCACCACAAAGTATTCTTTATCTTTTTATCTCTACAAATATATCATTCTATTATTTTTTGTGATTGATTAATATTTTTTTAAGGTGAATTATATCATTCTAATTTCTATTGTAGTGTATTTTATATGCCTAATATATAACTAAACTTTATAAGTTTCAAATTTATTATTCAAATTTCTCATTTCTTAAGGAATAAGGAGACTATCATGATAATCAAAACTCATCACAAAATCAAAATATTATCTTAACTAAAATTAAAATGAAACCAAATGAATAAAAGATAGACTTTATCATAATTTATTATTTAAACAATTGGTAGGCATATTCAAATTCATAGCCATGTTGATTGTGTTTTGATATAAACTTAAATTCTTATTTCCAAAAAAAAAAGAAAAAAGAAAAGCTAAGCGTTAAATCAACAATCCAATTCTAAACCTAAGCTGTTGTCATTGCCTATGAATTGTAAGGTTGAAATGTAAATGTAAATTGCTTTTAGACATAACATGGGGTCTTGGAACAAAAAAGTTTTGACAAATATGGTCAATCCTAAAAAGTAATATCCAATAACTTTTCCATGATAACCAATTCAAGGGGAAAAAAAGAACCTTCTCCGTGATCATTGCTAACCAAAATTCAATCAAAGCTATAAAAGGGAGATTAAAGACTTTGTAATGGAAAATTAAAAAAAAAAAATTTCAAAGAAATATTTTTAAAAAAAACCATAAACCTTAATTAGAGTTATAAGAAAGAACAAAAATTCACCGGGAGAGAGAGAGAGAGAGAGAGAGAGAGAGAGAGAGCTCATAGTTTTTGTGTGGGAAAGAGTAGCGAGGAGGTAAAGAGGGAAGGGAAATGTTGGTGGAAGTGTATTCGTAGGTGTGGATTAATAGGGAGAAGAGGAGGTTTTTGTTTATTTTATTTTATTTTAATCAAGAGTAGTGAGAAGAAAAGCTTAAAAGAGAAAAAAGAGGTAGAAAATAATTGGATGATGAGGCTCAATGATTTAGTACCAAAATTAATTGCATAAATTAGTGTGTGTGTATATATATATATATATATATATAAAGAGAGAGAGAGAGAGAGAGAGAGAGAAAGAAGGATGGAATGAAAATGACAATCAATGTTGAAAGGAGTTTTCAATATAGACAATTAGAGTTTATGATAGGCGTGTAGTGCAGCACATTGGCCACAAAGAATTAGTTTTGCAATAGACAATCAATAAAGATGGAAACTCCAAAAAAAAAAAAAAAAGTAATGTGGCTCAATAAGAGCGTAGAAACAATAAATACTACGCTTTAGTTTTTAGATATACTAGTCGCTAACCTGTGCGATGCACAAAAGAGTTGAGCAAAAATTTTAAATTTCACTTTGCTTAAAGTTATGATCACTTGAAAATAAAAGTTACAATTTTAAAGGGGAAAAAAAATTCTAATACCAATGATAAGTCCAACACCAATAATAATTTGGTATTTCTTCACTATAAGTAATAATTTGTTATACCTAAAATTTATGCCAAAGATGACATTAATATATAATTATTCCCAATACCCAGAAATCATACTCAATAGGAATAGTATTTTTTTAAAAAGATTAAAGAAATTTGAAAACTCACTTAGTGTATAAAACACTTGTGAATGTTTAAACTCCCAAAAATAAATTTTCCAATACAAGCTTATATTCAAATAATATATGTGCATAATATGAAATATAAGTAAACCCCAAATAACTACTCTAAGCCATTAATTAATCACAACCAGCAGAAATTAAAAGCTAAGAGTAAGGGAAAGACAGATGCAAACACAAGATAACAACAGCACGTGTTATCGAAGAGGAAACCGAAGAACTCGGCGAAAAACCTCTCCGCCACCCTCCAAGGGGTAAATGATCCACTAGAAAATCAGTTGGGATACATGAATAGTAATAGACCCTCCAAGCCTAATCTAGCCAATGCACCTAAGCCCTTTAAGCTTCTTGCTCCAATAAGGTTACGCTGAACCGTGTCTTCTCTAGCTTTCTGGATCCCGCAATTGGCCCATTGCATCAACCAATATGAATTAGTTCTCTCTTGAACTGCTTCCCAAACACCAAGAACCTTCTCACTACTCTGAATTTGGTAAGATAAGGATTTGGTTTATGATACTTTTATGGGTATGACAATGGAGAAAGTGAGAGTAGAGGAATTTGGAGAATCAAGTGTATAAGATTTTGGATGAATTAATCTTGTTTTTCTCTAGGGTTTCTCTCTCAAAATTCTCTCTAGAAGCTCTCAACATTTCGTGGGTATGAGGCTATTTATAGTAGGGTATGAGATGGAATGTGAAAAGTCATTTTTCAGCAAAACAGGGTGCACTTATGAGTCATTCGTGACTAGGATGAGTTGCGAGTTCTAGTAGCTAGTTACCAGACTAGGCCAAAATGTGTTTTTTTTTTTTTTTTTTTTTTGTCCTGTAGTGATCTAGCTAGCCTGACTCTTCATCTTCATGCATGCTTCACTCATGTGCTTCATTTTGGCAAGTCACCACTCATAAGTCAGTCACAAGTCACCTTCTTGTTGCACACTTTTGATCAAATCTTCACACTCTCTCACACACAGCCCTTACATTATTCCCACCTAAATACAAGGTTTCTAAATGCTAAATTACAAGAAAATCTGGCACGGAATAAAGCCAACACATAGTTGAATAAATTCAACTTTACAATCTTCCTCTTTGGCTATTTTGTGACAAAACCCTAAAACAGACTCTAGACTTAAAAATGTGAGTTGTGAACAATTGCCAAAACTCACTCACACCTAATTCTAGATCTGTGAAGCTCTTGAACCATACAAACAAGTCTCTTGAAAATAATATCACAAAATACACTCATTAAGTTCATTGTAAGTAGAAAACTTAGAATGCATATGGAGCAAGCACAATACGATCAAGCAAGTATGAATATGATAATGAAGCATAACTCTACCATACAAGTACAATCACTATAAATAGTGACGACAATGAACATTCACACGGTGAATGAACATCAGGACATGCAAGCAAATAAGCCTAATGTAAAGTATCATTTGCATGTCCAACACTCAACCAATGCAAGAACACTAAAGCAACAAGAATTAGGTTTAAATTGCATCAAGGATACAAGATCCAACAAGGGCATAAGAGTACTAAAGAAAATGCTAGACATTAACTAAAAGTACTAAGCTACATAAAAAAGGGTACATAAAAACATAGTCAAGTACACAACATAAGCTTAAAATATGAATTATGAACATAGACTAGTAATAGCACCAAAGAAAAACTAGAAGAGCTTGTTGTTTGATTGCTTGCTCTTGCATTGCTTGCTTCCCCTTTGATTTAGCTCTCTCCCCCTATCATAAACACCATCTCCCCCTTTTTGTCATGGAATAGCTAGTCATTATCTTCTTCTAGCTTCCTTTGGATTTGATCCAATTGAGTTTGGAGAGAGGTAAACTTTGTCTCAAACTGGGTGTGCTGAGAGTACATGATGGTTGTGAGGCTGGACAATTTTGTACTAATGTCTTGCATGGAAGCCATGATGTTGTCCAACTTCTCATCATAGGAGTGTGAGCTAGAGCTTGTATCACCTTGAGGAGCATTACTCTCTTGCTTGACATTCTTTCGGATATGGCCTTTTATAGCATTGAGAGTGGTATTGTTGATTGCTCTTTACTTTGATTGAGGAAACTCATCTTCCATTATGGATACTCCTTATAGCTTCAATATCTTTGTGATGAGGCAATAAAATGGAAGACAATTCCTAGAGGCTGTCCTCACAGCAGTTTTGACCAAAATGTGAAAGATATGAGAGCATACATCAATTTCTTCATCAGTAATCAAGTCATGAAGAAATAGAGCCTGACCAAGATTCATATATTCGGTGCTTGAGAGAGGATAGAGATTATGAAACATTATTGTTGTGAGCAACCTCAAATTGGGGGATAAAATCGACAGACCAGTTGATTTCCCATTTGAAAACATATCCAATTTTTCTCCAAAAGCATCAGGAAAAATTTCAAGATCTAGTTCCATCTCATCATACACCGGTGGTTTTGCAAACATTGGTCGGTTGATGTTCAGAATGAGAGCAAGATATGAAGGCATTATAGTAAAGTCCTTTCCTCTCCCCCAACATCGTAGCTCTTCCCCACCAAAGAGGGCATTTGCATAAAACTCTTTCACAAGCTCTTCATAAGGATCATCAAGATTTGATAGAAGGTAGTTTCAATCCTTAGAAGCGAGCCATTTAGGAATGTTTGTATCAAGAAGAGTAGCTTGCTCAACAACCCGTTCCATTGCCATGACCCACTTTTGAAGTAGCTTAAATACGCTTGAAATGCAGTATAGGATCTGAATCAGGTATCATTGAAAACTCTAGTTGAAGATCGAGTTTTCTTTGACTTAGGGGAGAAACTAGTGAGGTCAATGACTAGTTCCTTCCCCTTGCTACTGCTTCCTTTCACTGCTGACTTTCTAAAAGGAGACATCTTCAAGCAGAGATCATGAAATAGCAAAGAGAAAGATGTAAACAAACATCAACAAACTTGATTAGCAACAAATTAGTACCAAAACAAAAATTACGAATTAAACCCTAAAAACTGAAATTTAAAGAGCAATTAAAAAAAAATGACATGTGAAGATGCTAAACATCAAAGCATGATATAATCATGGCATTAGACACACAACATGTCAAAGATTGTGTGTGTGTGCATCATATGGAAAAGTGTGCATATAAGAGGCATGAAATCATGCAAGGGGCAAAGTGTGAAACACATAAACATTAGTTGTTCCAAATATGGAAACATGATTATTCCAAAATTTTGTACTCAGCGAAGTCCAAAATTACACATAAAAACATCTAAATAGACATTTTATCAACAAAATGGTATGCACACCACAACACAAAACATTGTATAATGCATGAGCATGTAATAATCTTGACAGAAATATGAAAAACAAGCATTATAACATCATTCTCAACAAAACCCATATATCAATTTCATTGAAAACTACAAAAACCCATGTTCTTCAATAATATTTCAATATCTCAACAAAACCAACAAATCCTTGAAATAGAATGCTTTAAACTTGAAATAAAGTAAAAATAAGTGAAAACCCATACCTTTTCTTGGATTTGGAGTGAAGATTGAAGAGAATAATGGAGGTATTTGGAGTGAAAAATGTGGTTTTGAGAGAGGGAGAGGCGGAGAAGACAAATGTACAAACACGTGATGCGAGGGAAGTGAAAAGTTTTGAAAAACTGTCTGATTTTTAACCCTATTTTTGCAAAACATGCATTTTTCATGACTTAACTGACTTGCGAATGAGTCACCAAAAACCCTTAAACCTAGATTTTGAATAAAAATTTTTTAGTCTTTTTCGCGACCGGGACTTACACTTGCCAAATAGTCGCGAGTGAGTCGCAAATGCCTTGGGTTGAAAAACTAAAAAATCAATTTTTCTGAAAAATTTGAAAATTCTTCTAAGTCTTTTTCACGACTGAGTAGACCACTGGTGAGTTACTCGCAAGTGAGTCGTGAAAATGCAGAGTTGCAAATTTTTGGATTTTTGTGAAATTTTTCAAATCAAAATACTTTCCAAAAACAACTAAAACACTCAAAGATCTTTTTGGGTTTAATTAACAAATGCTTAAGCATGTACATCACATTTAATCAAGTACAATCACACAAATAAATAAGGCATTCATTGAACATAGACATGTTTGATGTGGGTGGGTATCAATTATGAGATAGTCCTTAGTCTAATGTGAAGCTTCAATGATTGATTCAACCAAGTCATACACAACTAGCACTAAGTAAAGTGACCTATTTCAATTGTAGAGATGAACATATATGACCTCTGTTAGGACATATGTGATTTGTTGTTAGGAATATATGTCAATTTAGAATTGGTTAATCCTTTGACAAAACGCACTTTACTTGTAATTGGGTAGATTTAGGATGTGTTTAATGCTTCAAGGAACAAGGTTTCAAGTTGAAGTGTTAAAGTCATGCAAGTTTGTCCAAGAAACAAATGAGAAAGTGCTGGATTTTAAAGCTCGATAGCTAGCATCTATCGAGGTTTAAAAAGCTACTGAAGCTTGAAGCTTGACAACTAGCTCAATAGATACCCTATCTGTTGAGGTTTATGAAAAACAGATTTTCAGTTCTGTTTTGCATCCAATTCGTGAGTATGTGTTTAGGCTTTCTTTTCTCATAACCCTAAACATATATAAAGATTATTTTAAGGGCTGTCAACGGGTTGTGCAAGAGTGAAACAAAGTTGTGTTCATGCAAATTGTGACTGGAGACAGAATTTGCCTTAGTTCATCTTTCTATTGAAGAAGCTGCTGTGTTTATACACCTTAGGGTGTTGTGACCAAGGAGCTTCGTGATCTTCATCATGTGATGAACTGAAGAACTTTGTAACTAACATCTTTCTCAAGTTGGTGATTAAGTCGTGTACTGGGATCCGTGCATCTGTTGGTTAGTCATGTACTGGGAGCTGTGCATTGAAAATGAGAGATTGTCACTACAAAACAAGTACAATTGAGTATTGGGGTAAGGGAGGTACTGGGATTCCTTTATTTGTAACCGCTTGTTTTGATAATAGTGAATTCTCGGAAGTGGTGACCTTAAAATCACTCGGTGGGATTTTTGCCGTGTAGGTTTTCCCCATTCGTAAACAAATCACTATGTCAATTTAATTTCTGCTGCACTTTAGTTAATTGGTGATTTGTTTGTGCTACCACGCATTTTGCCTGTTAATTGAATTAATTAATTAACTTGGCTAAATCAATTGGTTAATTTATCACAAAGGGTCAATACATTCTTGGCCTATCAACCTTCCACATAAAATTGATTACATTGAGTTAGAAGCTTTTCATTTGGCTTCTTTTCTTTTGATAACATTTGATCATTTTGATCTTTACATCTCTTTTTGAGATCGATGCCTGAAATTTTTGATATTTCAATTTGATGAGTAAGCCTTTGGCTTTTGGCACCATACATTATAAATAGATGTCACTTTCCCTTTTTCCTAGTCAAATACTAGTTTGTGCGATGGCTTTTTCAACTTATTATCTCTTTTTGAGATTTGACATTAATTGAGCTTTTAAGCAAAAAAAATGAGTGGGAAGAGATATAGGCACAAGTCTACACATGTCTCAAAATCAACAAAACTATTGACTAATCATTCATGACAAGTTTGAAGATCTATTTACAACAATCACATAGATGTCAAGATGTTTCCCACAAAGATACAAGTGCATAGAGAACAAGCTAAGCTTATTAATGCACAAAGCCATTAGTATGGAGGTACAAGGCTAAACATGCATGTGACAATGCATATCACCGCCGATCAAACTTTTTGGATTTTATACTTTTTATGTGTTTTTGGATTTTTGACACAAGGCAAATTAAAGAATGATCAAAATCAACAAACAACCAAAGCTTTTAAACAACAAAAACAATTAAAAACATGCTAGAATGTAAAATAAACATGCAAACAACAATGTCACATTATATAGAAAGAATTAATGCATGGATATGTTATAATGCTTATGCATGAGTACCCTTCTTCACCCACACAGCACGTGTGTTTGGGGTGATATCCTTTGAGGATTAGGTACTTGAGTCATGATTGTCAAACCTTAAGGTGAAGTTGGCCAAACATGAGGTGACGGTGTCAATCATCTTCATCACATCACTCATAACGGGTTCTCCTTCTTGCCCTTTTGGTTGCTTGGGTTTCCCATTGCCTTTTCCTTATCTTCTTGGCTTTTGAAGATCTGCATTCTTCAATGCTTGGAGCTTGCCCTAGGATTCCACAATGATGGCAATAGTGTTGCGTTTGTGGACCACTTTGTCTCTTAGGAAGAGACTTTCCTCTTGCTTTGGGCTTAGCCACAATTGGCTTGGGAGACTTTGTCAAAACCGTTTAATTCACCACATTTGACTTCTTTTCAGATTTTACATTGTTAACAAGAGGAGTTGATGCTTTTTTAGCCTTGACAAAGTTCATTTCCTTTGACACTTTAAAGTTTGAGCTACCTTCTCCGGTATACCTTAAGCCATTTCTATCCAAAGAGGGCTTTTGATAGGCAAGCACTTCATCAAGTTTCTTGGAAGTAACACGCTCCACTTTGGCATTTGCTTGAACAACCTCAAACTCAAGAAAATTTATCTTGGAATAGGCATTGTTTAGTTCTTCATTTAACCCTTCAACTTCACACTTGGTTTCTTTGTACCACGTGAGGATACTTTTATAGTCTTCTTTAGCTTTCTTCCTCTTTCTAATAGCTGCCTTAGCCACTCTTGCATATTCTCCACTCTTTACAAGAAGTGCATTGTAGGATTCTTGCAATCTATTTGTTCCTTCATAAACGCACTCTTCTTCATCATCATCGGATTCATCTCCAACACCAATAGATTCCACTTTAGTATGCTCACCAAGCTCTTCCTTTAGAGTACTTAAATCTTCCAAAAAATCTATGGGTGCAATGGCCATGAAAGTGGAGTAATTTACTTCCCTATCACAGCTTTCTTTAGAATCAGAGTTTGAGCTATCCGAATCACTAAGGGTTGTAGCAAGAGCTCTACCCTTTCCCTTCAAATAGGTAAGGCATTCTTTCTTCAAATGACCATGCCCGTTGCACTCATAACAAGTGATTCCTTGAGAATAAGAAGAGTATTTGGAATCCTTCCTTTTGAAGTCCTTCTTGTCTTTCTTGAAATTGGAGAATTTTCCTTTCTTAAAGGACTTCCCATCCTTTTTGAACTTCAATTACTTGCGAAATTTCATTGCAAGGAATGCCACCACTTTTTCAACATCATCCTCTTTTGAGGAATCTTGAGCTTCAATTCTCTCATTGATCGTCTTAAGAGCAAGGATTTGCTCTTCCTTTGAGATGGAAGAGTTAACTCATATTTTCGAAGAGAGCCGATAAGTTCTTGGACCTTTATCTCATCAAGATCCTTGCTTTCCTCAATGGCGGTTGTTGATACCATATTTTGTCCGACCTCGATTTGCATGTCGGACCCTGAAAAAACAAAAAATATTATTTCTCTCCATGGGGCCGTGAGAACATCCAAAATGATGTGGCGCAACCCGTTTGGACACCGGAACACCCAAAGTGCCTTTTTCAATTAAAATGACCAAAATGCCCATAGTCAACCCTGGGTTGACCGAAAGTTAGACAAAGTCAAAATCCCCTCAAAACAGCACCTTTCATAGTTTTACATCAAACCCGAGCTTTTCAAAGATTTTTGGCAGCTTTGACCAAGTTTAACCAAGTTTGATCCGGAGTTAACTCTCGACGAGCCCTAGAAATCCTAATTTTGATCCAGCCATTAGAACAAGTTATAACCAATGCCATTGTGAATATTATCAAATTCTTAGTCCAATGACTATTCATGGATTGAAATCAGAGTTAGAATGGCCAAGATATCATGAAAATTGGGTTAACACAGCAATCGATGCATCGCTAACTTCTAGAAGCCATAACTTTTTATCTGATCGTTGGATTTTCAAGTTCCATACGTTTTTAGAAACAGGAAGTCAAAATATTTTAAGGGGTGTCAAGTTCAACCCGATCCAAGACCTTTTGAAGGTGGCGGCCTTACAAGGGCCGCTGTCTCATAAAGCGTGCTAGGGCTATAGAAGGCCCCAAGCACCTCCAGACCAAAAAAAGAGAGACTTTCCTGGGTGCCTGCTCTCTGTTGGATGAATTTTGAGCTTTTCTCCTCTTTTCCAATCACAAAAAAACACACAAAAAACACATCAAAGCCTCTTGATTCTTCTCTTCACCAAAAATACAAGGTAGTGTTCATATCCTCCATCTTCCTCTCCTTGGTTCCATACCTTGTATTTGAGGTTTTAGGAGTATGGATGTAACTTTTTAGTTACTATCCATACCCCTTTTTCTTTAAAAGCTTCATCTAGCTTTTATCTTGCTCTTTTTACCTTAATAACATGATTTATTGCTTTATCTAGCTTTATCTTGCTTTTAGCATGCTTTTTACCTTATTTCCATATGCTTCCATGTTTGTTCATGTGTTAGTTTCCTTTTCTTCATGCTTTATGCTTTATGTCATGTTTAGATCCTTCTTTCTTATGTGTTGATGTTTGGGTCTACATGCTCACATGCTTGATATCATGTCTTCGGCTATGCCTTGCTTAAATCTACATGTTTGTATGCTTGTTCTATGCTCCTATGCCCATGTCTACTCCTTCACATGCTTGTATGCTTGGATTTGTGTTCTTCCATGCTTTTATGCTTACATCCACATGCTTATATGTACATTCACATGCCTACATGCATATCTCCGTGCTTATATGAATAGATCGGTGTATTTACATACTTTGATCGATGCGTTCTACATGCTTTATGCCATCTCTCATGTGCTTGTGTGCTTTATGCCTTGTTTATGTGCTTAGGCCTAGACTTTTTCTGTCATGCCATGTGCTATTGTAGCCCTTTTGTGTTTAGGTCTAATGGTTAGGACCCGTTTTAGACCCTATGGTCTTTGTCATCGTCCATACACCAAGGCCCACATCAAAGGGTTTGGATCATTCCTACTTGCATGTCTATGCTTGCTTGTTTCTATGCTTTATGCTTGTGTTAGCCTTTCTAGTTATAGGCTTTGCCATGCTTTATGCCCTCTGCAGGCTTGATCTTGTTTGGTTACATCCGACGCCTACAAGGCCTTGTTTGGATGTGACCATTTGGGAAGCATCTCCGAATGCTGGGTTGCTTCATACATACCTTTCCCTTTCTGCTCCGTGTGATGCTATGCTTACCATGTTTGTTCGCACCACCTGTTGGCTTTCTATGCATCTGTACACGCTTGCTTACATGTCCATGCATGAGTCTTGCTTTCTAGTGTATCATCTATACTTCAACACAATGAAGCTATGGACATTCGATCTAAACCTACATTTGTCCCTCGTGGACAACACTTTTTGTTTTCTTTCTTGCTTGTTTGCCTTCTCGCTTGTTTGCTTGCTTTCTTGTTTCTTTGCTTGCCATGTCTATCATGTTTATCTACTTTATGCCTCTTTGCATCTTTTCCTTCCATTGCTTGTCTGCTAGTTTCTTGTCTTTGCCTTTGCATGTACACATATAGAGCGAAGGTGCATGAAGCTAGGGCACGGTCTCCTAGGTGCAAGCAAAAAGGCGAGGATGCGAGCATGTAGATATAAACCAAGCGGCTATGTTCAGTAGATTTAGGGGTCTAGCCTCTCCCATTTGGTTATGTACTCTTTTAAACCCCCTTCCTTCCTTCCTCCTTTCTCTCTTTGACTAGGAAAAATGCCCTTTTTCTTAGCCTAGGATTGGTAATAAAATCAATTAGAAACATGTGACCAATCACATCTTAGAAACACCTAATGATTGGTGGCGACTTCACTTACCTTTGGTAATCACCTAAAATTTGGCCAAGATTCTTGCCACAACTCCAAAGGTAGACAAATACCTTCCTCCATCGAGAGAGAGAGAGAGCACTCGAAGCTTCGCGTGAGACTCCCAGAGTCAAACCACACAATTATCGAGAGGGGCCATAGCGGGTGGTCGAATGAAGGCCCGACAGCTATTTTCTAACTGTTCACGGCTTGGGCATCGATAGACTGGCGACTCCACTGGGGATCAATGAGATTTTAGCCTTTAGAGCTTTTCATAAAACCATAATCTTTGGACATTGGCTTTTAAAAACACAGAAATTGGCATTGGCCTCCAGGGCTTTCCTTTTGACAAAGGCTTTTACTATATCCTAGTAGACTATTTTCAAAAGAGCAAAAAAATATTTTTCCAAAAAATCCTTTTCTGAAAGGGAGGTTGTGAGGTATTTTCATGGGGCCTTACCGCTTTCCTCACATGCTTTATTGTTGTGAGAGACCAGGAAAATTAGGTGCTCTCAAAAAAGAGATTTTTAGGTGCTTTTTTAGGAAACCTCTCTTTTTGGGTAAGTGATGCGGAGTTGTCACTTATTTTTTATGCAAAAAAATAAGAAAAAATTAAATACAAATTTACATGATTGAATTGTTCCATTCTCATTGATTGAATAAAAATGTATACATTTGGTAAATTGAATATTACATGGCTTTTGGTCCAAGTTACAAACTACCAAAAAAATAAAAAAATAAATAAAGATAAAGTCTAGGTCTACCTATCCAAAAACACTGAATTCAGAGGCTAGGTTATGGAATGAGAAGGTGTTAGGCATCCATTTCGCCCAGACAGAGTTTGGTCTTCTAAACTCTCATGACCGATGTACCCCTTTAAAGCATGACATGAATGATATGTTGCACACATGAAAAACTAAATCACATAAGTCTATTTATGAATGCATCCTCTTCTTTGTTAAAAAATTCAGATCTGTGTTGTGATAAAAAAAAAAATTGATTTGGTTTAGAAAAATCAGATATGTTTTTGTACATGTTAAAAAAAAAAAAAAAATTGGCATAGAAAAGTCAAATCTGGTTCTGATAAAAAAAAAAAAAAAATTTTTGATTTAGTTTAGAAAAATCAGACCTATTTTTGAAAACTAGAAAAATTGGCTTTTGGTTTGCTTGTAAAAAAATCAGACTTGTTTGTGAAATAAAATAAAAAATGGATTTTTTAAAGGAGGACAACACTCATGAAATAAACCCACGCTACTTGCATTAAACAAAACAAACAAGACATAACTACTTTTTTTTCATTTCAAAATCTGTTATGCTAAAAAAAATCAGATCTATATTTAAAGAAGATATAGATCAGTTTTTTGGATTTAAAAAAATTCAGATTTGTATCTAAGGAAGATACAAACCAGTTTTCGTTTTGAAAAAAATTTAGATTTGCATCTAATAAAGATGCAAATCATTTTCTTTTTTTTAAATTTAAAAAATTCAGATCTGCATTCAAATCAGTTTTTTGATTGAGAAAAGATTTCATAACAAGAATATTTTTGAAATAAAAAATAGATCTTAACAATAAAAACATCATAAACACATTCTAATAGAGAAAATATCAACAACACATGATATGAGCATTGCAAAATCAAAACTAAACACATATTTATTCATGCATCACAAAATTAAAAGAGATAGAAGAAGAAGAAGTAAAGAAAAGCTACCTCTTGCATGGACGTACTCTTTTTCTCGAGAGAATATTTTAGGGTTCAAAGAAATTTAAGCAATTGTCTTTGAAACCTAAAAATCCTTGTTTACAAAAAAGAAATTCTTAAGACTAAAACATCATAACAAGCAGATTTTTGAAATAAATGATAGGCCAAGAATGTATTGACTCATTATGATGAATTAATTGATTAATTAGTCAAGTTTATTAATTAATCAAATTAACATACAAAATGCGTGGCAACATAAACAAATCACCAATAAAACTAAATGCAGCGAAAAATAAATTGACATGGTGATTTGTTTACGAATGGGGAAAATTTACATGGCAAAAACCTCACCAGGTGATTTTAGGGTCACCACTCATGAGAATCCACTATTATCAAAACAAGCGGTTACAAGTAAAGGAATCCCAGTACCTTACACCAACCTACAGTTGAACCCTTACCCCAATACCCAATTGGACTTGCTCTGTAATGACAATCTCTCCTTTCAATGCATGGCTCCCAGTACGTGACTAACCAATTGCGCGGATCACAGTATTCGACTAACCAATTATGTGGATCCCAGTATGCGACTTAATCACCAACTTGAGAAAAATGTTGGCTACAAATTTCTTTAGTTCATCACATGATGAAGATCAAGAAACTCCTTGGTCATAAAACCCTACAGTGGACAAACACAGTAGCTTCTTCAAGAAAAAGATGAACTAGGGAAAATTCTGTTTCTGGTCATAATTTGCATGAACAAGACTTTACTTCGCACTTGTGCAATTGTGCGTAACCTTTGATGACCCTTAAAATAATCATTATATATGTTTAGGGTTGTGAGAAAAGAAAGCCTAAACACATACTTACGGATTTGATGAAAATTAGCTCTGAAAAACTAAGTTTCATAAACCTCAATAGATAGCCATTTATTGAGCTAGCTGTCGAGCCACGGGCTTCAGCAGCTTTTAAACCTCGATAGATGCTAGCTGTTGAGCTTTAAAATCCAGCACTTTCTCACTTGATTCTTGGATAGACTTGCATGGCTTTAACACTTGAACTTGAAATCTTGTTTCTTGAAGCATTAAACACATCCTAGATCTACCAAATTACAAGTAAAATACGTTTTGACAAAGGATTAGCCAATTATATAAAATGTTGACATATGTTCCTAACATTGAATCACATATGTCCTAAAAATCTCTCCCTTTGGCAATCCATGACAAAACCATAACAAATAAATGAACATATGAGAGAAGTCATAAATCACTCAACTCATACTCACTTGTTGAATACAATAAAATCTATCTTAACACAAACTCTTGAAAAACTTTGCAAGAAGAGAGTTTATGGCAAGTAGACTTTGACAACCTGTATTTCTGAAACATTTTAAACAAAACTCATTACGACATCTTAGTGTGAAACAGAAATAATAGATTGCATACAATAAATAAGAAACATGTGTATAAAGAAAGAAAAGAAACAACACGTGGAGAGATAGGTGAAATAACATACATCAATATATATAAAAATCAAATATAAGTACAATTTATGTCAAATGGTTACAAGACCAATAAACAAGAGATAATGTATCTAAAATAGAAAGAAAAGAAAAGATACAAGAATCCTCACTACATCCTTCATATAAACACTCCCCTTATCTCCTATACTAACCTTCCCCCTATGAGTATGACTACACTATTCTCAAAACTACTCCCCCTTTTTGTCATGAGTGACAAAGGGCAAATAAATCAAGTAGACATCTCATCATCACTAGGTGAGCCATTGTCATCATCCTCAGCATTATCAGCATTGTCGGAGCCATTGTCACTCTCTTCCTCAGATGCCTTGGGAGAAGGAGAGGAAACCACTGTGAAACCACCCATCACAGCCTGTCGTCGCACAATACGACCGGCACAGGTGTTCACCTGACACAACTTATTGCTGAGAGTGTGAAGGTGAGCATCCATGCACACAAGTTGTGCCATGATGGCCTCAAGTGTCACTTTACCTGTTGAAGAAGAAAGAGTGGAGAAGGATGGGGCGGTAGAAGCCGGAGGAGCTGCCATATGTGTCTGAGGCTGCCTCAGTCTCAACTATGCTATGCTCCATCGAACTTTAGCTATGTCTATGGCACACATATACAAGAAGTGGGGAGACTTAGGATAGAAGACGGAAAAATGGCGAAGGAGTCTCGTGATAGCGGAAGGAAAAATGAGCTTATCACAAGTCATCGTGTCCTTATAGACATCTATAAGGGAGAGTATAAAGTGTGAAGGGAAGTCAATAGAGAGATCCTCAATGAGGGATAACAAAAACTGAGCATGAGGCTCTGTGATAGTGTTATAGTGTGACAACGGATGAAGAATGAATGTCATCACCATGTTAAGGATTCTCGGACCTTTAGCAAAGGCCGAGCATTAGGTGTTTTGATGATCACCCCATGAAGAAGGTGTCTCACAAAATAGAGACGCGAGCTCGTCTTTGGACACTATCCTCAGACGCTCAGAACTAGGGTAGTTAGGATGCGCCACCCTAGGGACGTGTAGTACCTCGGATATAATATCTGGAGTAACTACCATGCGTATACCTTGAACGTGACTAGAAAACTGAGGTATAGAGTAATCAAATTCGTGCAAATTGGAGTAGAACTTTTGTATGATCACAGAAGGGCATGTGACTGGGATGCCACAAAGTGACTCCTAACCCTTATTATGGATGACAATGGGTAGGTCAGTGTCAGAAAAGTCTGACAGAACGACTTGGCATTCTAAATGAATGCTGCATCATGAAAAGTTCTCCAAAAAGTTTGATTTGGCCTTCTCATCATGGAACCGAACATAAGAAGGAATGGGGTCAAATGGAGAAGAAGAAGAAGATGCCCCGAAATGAAGAGGGTTTTAGGATGGAGTAGACTTAAGTTTAGGTGCTATGATGCAACTAACGTAAGAAACAGAGAGAGAAGGGGGGGGGGGGGGGTGGGAGAGAGAGAGAGACAATCAGAAAAGTACTGAGCAATTTTAATATCAAATGATAAAACAGGAAGGTATGTATGCGTGAAAATGCATGAACATGTGACATGCAAATTTAAATGTATCAAGGGTTTAGCCCAATCCAAACCTACCGGCACACATCATAGCAACAAAGTAAACACACATCTAAATGAACGAAACATTGTTATAATGCAAGTGTGATGCAATGCATGAGGTTTTAAACTTATTTAAGCAACACCCATACCAAAAAATTGCACAAAACCTTCATCAATTTTGAAAAACCCCAAAATTTTTCAAAAACCCAAAACCTAGATCTAAATGCATGAAATGCATGAAGAATGTGAGATAAAGAGATCATACCAAGTGATTAGAGACAAAAACGGGCCGAAAATCACGTGGAGTGATGGTTTAAAGAGAGAAAAGTGTGTTTTGGAGGTGAAAAGGTTTAAATCTGTCAGGAGAGATCGAAGAGAGTAGATCAAAAATTGTGAGATGTGTATATATAGAAATCTCATAAAGGCTCAATTGATCGAGAGCTATCGAGCTTTAAAAAGGCGTGTTTTAGCTATCAAACCAGTTATCAAGGATCTAACGAGAGGTTTCCTCAACAATGAAGCTTGATGGATCGAGGTAGTTATCGAGAAGCTATTGAGGAGATAGAAAGTTTCTCGATGGATCAAACTAGCTATCGAAAGCTATCAAGAAGCTATCAAGATTGCTTAAAAACAGTTTTTCAAAGAAGAGAAAAACACAGATATGAATGCAATCAAGCATGCTACTCAACCAAAGATCCAAACAATATTTTAGGTTTTCAAAAACATCTCTTAACACGAAAAATGTTAAGCACATAGATCCCAAAACACATACACACACACACACACTAAACAAGTCTAACCAATTTTATATTTCCAAAACAAGTTTAGACAATTTAGTGAGCATACATTAACACAAGTGTTCCTTGTGATGACCAAATCACATTGTACCTGTACATGAATCAAAAGTAGTAAAGAACAATGCGTGTTGTGTGTGAAGAACATCGCAAGATTGCATATGTGTCTACATGTTATCACGATTTGAGATACGAGAAAATCACTTTAACTTACACACAATCATAATTGTTTGATGGGGACTATCACCTTCGAGATACATCCTATAACTCCCACATCTCCTAGAATACACGCTTGCAATCATATATAAAGTATTTGATTCTTTTTGCTTTTTATTTTTCTTTGCATCTTTTTCTTTTAAGCAAACCGTGCATGGGCATATATGAGAGAGAAAAGAAATACCCAATTATGTTAAGCATTTGCCATTTCACTTTTGCTATACCAAAGCATACAAATGTCATTTCATGATTGGCGGGCAACAGTGGTGAGATGGTTATTTATGCATTTCTCTTAGGATTTTCTAGTCCTTCTTGTCAAAAAAAGTTATACGAGTGTTAAGTACAAGAGATCACTTAATCTTACTCATCACAAACACGAGCCACAAAACTTACTTGCTTAGTTGTGCATAGAGATGCTCATCTAAGCTACAAAAGATACAAAGTTTAGAAAACTTTATTTCAATGGCCATCCAAGGTACACAGGTACCAATGTACACAAACACACACTGTTTTTGTATTTTTCAAATTTTTCATTTTTTTTTATATGAAAAACAAAATAAAACAAAATTGAAAGGTAACCAACAAAAACATGTTAAATAAGACAAATCAATGCATAAAACTAGATGCAAATGCATGAGGAAGGAGGAGGAGAAGAAGAGATCAATCCATGGAGATGACACCAATGTTTTGGCGAAGGAATTCAAATCGTTTGTTGTCAAGAGGTTTGGTAAATATATCAGCCTTCTGATCATTAGTGTGAATAAACTTAAGAGTAAGAGTACCATTTTTGACAAGCTTTCTAATGAAGTGATGTCAAATCTCTATTTGTTTAGTTTGAGAATGTTGAACCAGATTCTTAGAGATGTTGATGGCACTAGTATTGTTACAGTAGATGGTAAGATGCTCTAGACAAATATTGTAATCATGGAGGAGTGTTTGCATCCATAGAAGTTGGGTGCAACAGCTACCAACAACAATGTACTCATCCTCTACAGTGGATAATGAGATGGAATTATGTTTTTTGCTAATCCAGGGGACATGATTATTACCCACATAGAAACAACCCCCCAATGTACTCTTTCTATCATCAACATTCCCAGCCCAATTAGTGTCAAAATGCCCAGCTAAGACATCATTTGTGCCCTTTCTGTACCACGCACCAAAGTCGATAATGGTTTTGACATACATTATGATTCTTTTCAAAGCAATCATATAAGACTCTTTGGGATTAGCGTGATATTTAGCACACATTCCCACACTGTAACTAATGTCAGGTCTACTAGCAATAAGGTAAAGAAGACTACCTATCATGCTTCTATAAAGAGATGAATCTACACTTTTACCTAACAAGTCAACAATGAGTTTAACATTTGGGCTCATAGGGCTTCTAAGAGAACTAGCATATTCTAAACCAAACTTTTTCACAAGATTTTTAGCATATTTAGATTGAGATAGGAATATACCTGAATCTTGTTGACGAATCTGCAATCCAAGGAAGTGAGTCAGCTTTCCAATCATGCTCATCTCGAACTTGGCCTACATGAGTTTTGAGAAGCTATGGGCAAGTTCATCCTTCGTTGACCTAAAGATGATATCATCAACGTAGACTTGAGTAACTATCAACTCGTCATCTTCCCTTTTTATAAAGAGAGTTTGATCTGCTTCTCCTCTTGTAAACCCATGTGACACTAAGTATTGTGTAAGCCGATCATACCAAGCTCTAGGGGCTTGCTTTAACCCATAAAGTGCCTTCTTAAGATACAACACATGATCCAGAAAGTGTGGATCAATGAATCCTTTTGGTTGAGCTATGTAGATGTCTTCTTTAAGGATCCCATTCAAGAAAGCAGTCTTTACGTCCATTTGATAGAGCTTGAACTTCAAGTGACATGCCAGGGCTAGGAGAATTCTGATGGATTCCATATAGGCTATCGAAGCAAATGTCTTATCATAGTCTACTCCTTCCATTTGTGAGTATCCTTGAGCTACAAGACGAGCTTTGTTGCGGATCACATTACCCTTCTTATCAGTTTTATTGCAGAATATCCACTTTGTGTCGATGATGTGCTCACCCTTCAGTTTAGGTACCAAAGTCCAGACATCATTCTTCTAAAACTGAAGTAGTTCATCATGCATAGCTTCAACACAGCTTTCATCCTGAAGAGTTTCCTCAACTTTAGTGGGTTCAACTTGTGACAAGTAACAGGAATAAGACACAAAGTTAGCAACACATTTATCAACTGTACGCTTCCTTAGTGTAAGTTCATTCATGTTTCCCATAATAACTTCAGGAGGATGATTCAATTTGATCTTAGAGGAAGGTCCTTTCTCTTCATGGGTTTTAGAATCAAGTGAAGTAGATATGTTTGCTAAATCTTCTACAATACTTGGAGTATCTAGAGTACTAGGAGATGTAGGTTCTTGTTCAACAATTTCTTGAACTTCCTTGGGCTCAGAAGGAAGAATTTCTTTGGGGATTTCCTCGCCAAATTTATTAGAACTAGATTATGAGGATTCATCAATAACAACATTTACTATTTCCATTACCTTCATGGTTCTTTTGTTATATACCCGATAAGCCTTGCTTGTAGAGGAGTATCTCAAAAATATTCCTTCATCGCTTCGGGAGTCAAATTTTCCCACATTCTCTCTATTCTTGAGAATGAAACAAGTACTCCCAAAGATTCTGAAGTACTTCACATTTGGTTTCCTTCCCTTCCATAACTCATATGGAGTCTTCTTGGTACCAGGTCTAAAATACACCATATTAATCGTATGACATGCAGTGTTAACGGCTTCTCCCCACAAGTTCCTAGCCATATCCATATTGTACAACATGGCTCTAGCCATCTCTTGAATAACCCTGTTCTTTCTTTCTACTACACCATTCTGTTGAGGAGTAATAGGAGTAGATAATTCTTGAGATATACTTGATCTCGTGCAGAAGGACTCCATATATAAGTTCTCAAATTTCTTACCATGATCACTTCAAATCCGATCAATCTTCAGGCCCTTTTCATTTTGCAATCTTGTGCACAAGGCTTCAATGTGCTTAGGATCATCAGATTTGGATCATAGGAGAATGACCTAAGTGTTCCTGGTGAAATCGTCTACCACAACCATGATGTATCTCTTTCCACCAAGAGACTTAGTTCTAGTTGGACCTATAAGATCCAGATGTAGTAGCTCCAATGGTCTGGATGTAGCAAATGTCTGAGTGCCTGGATGTTTAGCTTTTGTCTGTTTCCCAAGTTGACATGGTCTACACACCACATTGCTCACTTTACTGAGCTTTGGTATCCCCAAAATTGACTCATGCTTAGATACAATTGAAAGATGTTTGTAACTAACATGTCCTATCCTGTGGTGCCATAGATCTTCATTTGGTAAACGAATGCTATTGCACATAATATCAGCATCAGGAACCAAGCCATAACAATTGTCTAGAGTGCGAAAACCACTTATGAGTTTCTTTCCAGACTCATCCATAAGAAGGCATTTTCCCTTTGAGAATAGTACCATGAAGTCTTGATCAAAAATTTGACTTATGCTCAACAGGTTCACTCTCAGGCCTTCTACATATAGAACATTTGCAATGTTTGGCAGTTCTGGTAGAGAGATGATTCCCTTTCCTTTAATCTATGATTTGCTTCCATCACCAAAAGTGACATTACCACCTTTCTTAGACTCAAAAATCTTGAAGAGAGATCGGTCTCCAGTCATGTGTCTTGAGCAATCGCTGTCAAGGTACCACAAACTCATGTCCATAACCTTAAATGCAGACTTCATCATGAAGCACGCTTCATGGTTAGATGACAGATCAGTGGGAATTGTGTTTTTTCTCATTTGCCTTTTATGAGCTAAACCTTTAACTTTCACTCTTCTCAAACGAACTCTTTTGCACATTTTCATTCTGAGACAGTCTAGTTTCTTCTTTGCCAAGTTGAGATCTTTTTCAATAGTCATCATAATTGAATTTAAATAACTTTTAGACTTGCAAGTTCTAATACACTCAAACTAGTAGAGATTAGAAAAACAAGATGTATTTGAAAACAAAAATCTTTTCAAGCCGGTTGCAACCATGACAATAGGGGTCAATGTATAACATAGCAAAGATTAACCCTAATCAGAGTGTGCCTGCTCTGATATCACTTGATAGGTCAAGAATGTATTGACCTCTTGTGATGAATTAATTGATTAATTAGCCAAGTTTATTAATCGATCAAATTAACATACAAAATGCATGGCAGCACAAACAAATCACCAATTCAACTAAATGCAGCGTAAAATAAATTGACACGGTGATTTGTTTATGAATGGGGAAAACCTACACGGCAAAAACTCCACCGGGTGATTTTAAGGTCACCACTCTCGAGAATCCACTATTATCAAAACAAGAGGTTACAATTAAAGGAATCCCAATACCTTATACCAACCTACAGTTGAACCCTTACCCCAATACCCAATTGGACTTGTTCTGTAGTGACAATCTCTTCTTTCAATGTACGGCTCCCAATACGTGATTAACCAATTGAATGGATCCTAGTACGCGACTTAATCACCAACTTGAGAAGAATGTTGGTTGTAAAGTTCTTCAGTTCATCGCACGATGAAGATCAAGAAGCTCCTTGGTCAAAAAACCCTACGGTGGACAAACACAGTAGAATCTTCAAGAAAAAGATGAACTAAGGCAAATTCTATCTCCGGTCACAATTTGCATGAACAAGACTTTGCTTCACACTTGTGCAACTGTACGTAACCTTTGACGGCCCTTAAAATAATCCTTATATATGTTTAGGGTTGTGAGAAAAGAAATCCTAAACACATACTAACGGATTGGATGAAAATCAACTTTGAAAAACTGAGTTTCATAAACCTTGATAGATAGCCATCTATCGAGCTAGTTGTCGAGCTACGGGCTTCAGCAGGTTTTAATCCTCAATAGATGCTAGCTGTCGAGTTTTAAAATCCAGCACTTTCCCCCTTGATTTTTGGATAGACTTGCATGGCTTTAACACTTGAACTTGAAACCTTGTTTCTTGAAGCATTAAACACATCCTAGATCTACCAAATTATAAGTAAAGTGCGTTTTGTCAAAAGATTAGCCAATTACATAAAATGTTGACATATGTTCCTAACATTGAATCACATATTTCCTAACAATAAAAAATAGATCTTAACAATAAAAACACCATAATCCCATTCTAATAGATAAAATATCAACAACAAATGATATGAGCATTGCAAAATCAAAACTAAACACATATTTATTCATGCATCACAAAATTAAAAGAGATAGAAGAAGAAGAAGAAGAAGTAAAGAAAAGCTATCTCTTGCATGGACGTACTCTTTTTCTCGAGAGAATATTTTTAGGGTTCAAAGAAATTTATGCAATTGTCTTTGAAACCTAAAAATCCTTGCTTACAAAAAAGAAATTCTTAAGACTAAAGCCTCTAGAACCTCTTTAACGTAAAAGAAAGACTATCAGAAAGGGGAGTCAGAAAGAGGGGAAATCTGAGAGAGTCAAAAAGTTTCTTGAATTTTGAGATTTAGTCTCTATTTATAGAGGCTGGAAGGCTCAAAAAAATAGCTCAGACGATTAGAATATGAATTGGGACGCGTACTTATTGCTAAAAATTCGAAAAGGATGTGTTTTAAACTCACCCCAATGCCCTCGGGCCGAATCCCAATTGTGTGCCATTCAGCACTCCAAAAGTGGCGAATGGCACTTTAAGGTGTCAATCCCACTTCTGAGTTTAGGTGCATTTTGGATTTTTTATTTTTTTTATTTTTTTATTTTAGGATTTTTGAGCCAGGACTTGCACTTAGATGCATTTTTAATCCGTATTCTAAAAATTAAACTCTTTTCTGGATAATTCAGGTCTTTTCAGCAACAATTATCTTGTAAATAAATACTCTAAAAAAATCTTGATTATCCTCAATTTTGTTGTTATCTAATTATCCCCTTTATTCCCATGCAAACAATCCTATTTTTGACACTAACTATCAACCAGTCACAAAATTATTTAATTAATTTTAATTGTTTAACCAATCGGAATTAATTTTAAATTAATCATGCGTAGTTGACTTTACCTAGACACAATGCATGCTGACTGTGCAAACTTGATCCTGCGATATCTTTCAATCCGATGATCTGATTTGGAAACCGGGCATACCGTCACGTCCATTAGAACCTCGAGATCATTTTTATGATATACAATGAAAAAATTAATGCATGAAATGCAATCATGAATTTTGGGTACATGAATGGTCATTTTAGTAATCTTTCTTGATTAAATCATGGGTACAAAATCGAGTGTCTGCTGAATGCCCCTCATTGATAGAGTTTGGAAAGCAAATGTCAATGTAAAATAAAGACACCGATTTAAGTAGCTATGATTTAATTGAGGTTGAATTTTCAAAGATTACATAGCCCTCAAACCTAAAATCTTGGAACATAGAACTAATGCTTTACCTTTTGAAAAAAATGAAAATTGCAAATGCTTGACCTACTTGATAGCTGATGAATCTTGAAATGATTCTTGATAATTGAGGTGATCAAGAGGCTTTTCTATCTCAATCTGAATGTGGATGGTTACCAAAGGGCTTTTCTACCTTAGAACTGGAAATGTGGCTACCAAGAGTCTTTTCAACCTTGATCTTGAAGAAAGGTAACCAAGGGGCTTTTCAACCTCGGAACTAGAGCTGTGGTGACCGAGGGGCTTTTCGACCTTGATCTTGATGAAAGGTAACCAAGGGAATTTTCAAACCTAGAACCAGAGCTATGGCGACTAAGGGGCTTTTCAACCTTGATATTGAGTTGTGGCGACCAAGGTGCTTTTCAACCTCAATCTTGATGAAAGGTAACCAAGGAGCTTTTCAACCTTGAAATTGGAGCTATGGTGATCAAGGGGCTTTTCAACCTCAATCTTGACAAAAGGGAACCAAGGGGCTTTTCAATCTTGATCTGAGCTACTGGAATGTTGATCAAAGGGCTTTTCAACTTTGACCTGAGTTGTTGGAATGTCGATCAAAGGGTTTTTCAACTTTGATCCGAGTGTTGCCTGCAAAAAGTCAAAAAATTGGGATTAGACTTTAAATGATGAGGGCTTTGTTGCTCCATTGTGATTTTCCTTTGTTCCTTCTTGATTTGAAAAAAAAAAAAAAAAAAAAAAATTCCATTAGCAAGAAAACCTTGATGGATTTTTGTGGTTCCTTGAAAAATATTTTTTCTCTTTGAAACTCGAAACTTGGAATTTGAGATTTTGAAACTTGAAACTTGAGACTTTGAAACTTTGCATCTTGAAATTTTGAAATTTGAGATTTTGAAAATTTGCAACTTGAAATTTTTGAAACTAGAGATTTGAGAATTTTCAACTTGAAATTTTGAACATGAAATTTAGAATGTGGAATTTTAAACTCGAGATTGAAAATTTGGGATTTGGGATTTGAAAATTTGGAATTTGAAAGTGAATCTTTTATTCTTAATCTGCTCCAAGAGTTTTTTCTTTTTTCTTTTTTGAAATTGATATCCTTCTCTTTTCATGATTTTTTTTTAGAAGAAGAGAAGAAAAAGAAAAAGAATGTTTTTTTTGGGAGTTGATTGAGTCACTCAGCAACTTGCTGAGTTTAAGTGTGGGGGCCAAATTTTTGCCCCCCCCCCCCCCCCCAATTTGTCTTGTCTCTCTCTCTTTTTTTTTTTTTTTTTCTTTTGCTTCCTCCTTTGTCCTTTCTTCCACCATTAACACTATTCATCCTCATCTTCACCTTGATGTTTCTTCTTCACCTCACCATTTTTTCTCCAAAAAATACTTTTCTAAGCTTCTCAACGTTCCTTCACTCATCTACCTCAATATTTTTTTAGATCCTTGTGTTCTTGACCACTTTTGCTACACACCCATTTTTGTGAAACCCATTTTCAAACCCATCTTTTCTTTGCACCAAAATGTCATCTTCTTCCAATGGACCCTCTTTTCTTACTTCTCATTGAAAGAAATATCATCCATGATTTGAATGGAATAATAAGGAGGGGCTCCTTCAAGACCCCAAGACCCACGCTTCACATTCCCACATGGACTTCAAGGTGAGTTTTTCTTTGGTTTCTTTGTTTGGAAAAATTTTGTTTCCATGCTTCATTGAAAGTTTGATCGTGAGACATTGCCATTTTGTTGTGTGCACTAGTTGGAATTTGGGGTAGTTTATGATTGATCACGTTGTAATCTTGGCTTTGGAGCATTTTTGAAGTGTTGTATCTATTTGTTTTGGGTTATGGTGTAATTTGGGCAATGTTGGTGGCTCATTGAATTTTGACAATGTTGGTAATTTGTGATATTGTTGGATGAATTTTGGCCTAGATTTTGTGGGCATTGACATTGTGAAAAATTTGTGTTGTAGGCTTGTATGAATATATTCATGATGCAAGTGGGAAATTTGTTGGTATGTGTAAATTTTATTTCATGAACATGGCAAAATTTCGTGGGTACGAACAATTTTTGTGGATATGGAAGAAATTTATGGGCATGAAATTTTGGCTATGGAAAAATTTTATTGGGTATGTGATGTCAAATCATGGAAATTTTTTTTGTGGTTATGACTTTGGACATGTAGGGATTTTTTCGTTGTGATTTTGTACATGTAGGAATTTTTTATGGGCATTTTGGACATGTAGGAGAATTTTTTACGGTTATTTTGGACTTGGACATGTAGGAATTTTTTATGGTTATTTTGGACATGTAGGAAAATTTTTTACGGTCATTTTGGACATGGGAATTTTGTTGTTTTTGGTCATGGTAAAATTTTGGTGGGTCATTGATTTTTTTAGACGTATGATTTTTGTTCACGGGAAATTTTTGTTGGTATGGAATGAGATTTTTGTTGGCATGAGAATTTTTGACATCCTGATGATAGGCTAAATTTTTGTGTTGCAGAGTCTCAAGAGTTGAGGTAGCCTTCAAATGTTGAAGGGCATATGGGAAGCATTGTCTCCAGATATCAGGAATATCATTAATGATGCAGGTTTTGGTACTTTCTTTGAGACTTCATTAAATCAAGAGACTCATGAGTACAAGGACCTTTAGTTACTCCTTGCCTTGTCAGAGCGCTTTTGGGACACCACGTGTACTTTCTATTTTTCGGGCATTGGTGAGGTGATGTTGACACCTTACGACTTCTCTGTCATCAACGACTTGAGGTTGGGTGGTGAAAGAATCCAGGTTAATGACTCCCTTACTCCAAAGGAAATTAAGAAACTTCTAGGCAAAGTGTCTTCCAAAATGAGGAGTAAAAATGTCCATTTGATGTGGCTGTATGAGAACATTACAAAATGTGATACTATGGCAATGGGTACACCATGTTCATGCTTCTCTTCATTAGGACTTTCTTGTTCTCAGATTTAGGCAGTACAGTGAACCTGCGCTATTTTTGGAGCTTGAGAAATATTAAGCAAATCAAAAATTATGACTAGGGTGGTATGGCTTATGCTACCCTTTTACACTTCATGACTCAACTTTCCAAGCATAGTCTCTCAAGTTTGGGTGGGGCTCCATTTGTCTGGCAAGTGAGGTTTGGAATTTTTGGCTACGTGTGGGGAAAGTTATTTTGGCTATGCTATAATGTTGTTGTGAATTCTTTTATTTTTTTAGGTTTGGATGCATGAGTATTTTGGAGTTGGTCCTCAAGTTCAGGAGGAGGTTAATGATATTTATCCTAGATTTCTCCGTTGGTTGCCCAAAAACCATTTGTCAATGCCCTCCAAGCATTCTTTGGAGATTTGGCGTATGGTGATTGACAATTTGATTGTTGATGATTTGAGTCCTTCCTTTTTTGTGGGGTTTTTGGTGTTTGATGGTGGTTTTTGGTGCTTGATTATGGTTTGTTTGTTTGTTTGTTTGTTTTTTTTTTAATCTTTTTGGGTTCTTTTGTGATTTTTCAAATGACTCTAAATCCTTAGGCTAGATGTGAGGAGTATGATGAGTCTGAGCAGGTTCTGGAGCTAAATAGCTGTCAGGTATTGTTTGAATGTGGGCATGGGAGATATTGGTATATTGATAATTAGGTGTTGCCTCAAGTTCAACATGTGTACCCTTTTACAACAATTCTGGTTCCTCCTTGTCTCTCCATCTGATTGGCTGACCTTCTGTTTAATGAAGAGATTGCTCAGGCTTGTGTTGGCCATGTTGTTTCAGGAGTACTGGGGACTTATTCTGAATTCATTCAAACCCATTTGCAAGGTTGTTTGGCCAGCATTTCTATGATATTGGTATTTCCCTTCCCTTCTGAAGTCAAACTTTCATCTTGTATATTCCATTTCCATATTTCTGCTTGGTGACAATACTTGCATGTTGGACTTTTCAAGCTCCATCTTCTGAAGGAGAAGAAGAGGGAGAGGGCGAGGAAGAGATTCCCTCTTCTCACCAAGTTGGTAGCTCTTCTATTTCTTTTATGGAGACTTATCCCCATTTTCCAGCATGGCAATATGAAGTGATGAATCCTGATGGAAGATATAGTTCCATGCCTCTGGATAGGCTAGAGTACACACAAAACATCCCTTGGCCCGATCTGGTGTGTTCTTGAATTTTTTAGTTCCTTGTCCTTATTTCTTCTTGGCTTGTTGGATGGCTCATGATCTGGTAGATTTGTGCTTCAGGTTGATGTTGATCTTATGGATGAAAGTATGCAAATGATTGGAGGTTTGCAACTGTTGGCTCGTACTCAGTCTTCCTAATATGTGATCAATGAGGCAAGTTGGGTATGCAATGATTCATTTTTGTTTTTTTGAAAATGAATGAGGCATGGTCGAATGCCCCTAGTTTGTGAATTGAAGCATGATATTTGAAAACCTTGATATTTGAGGAAAAACTGATTTTTTTTTTTTTAAATGGATGAGGCATGGCCGAATGCCCCTAGTTTAGAAATGGATGCATGATTTTTGGAAATTTTGATTTTTTTTTAATAGATGATGATGATGATCATTTTTTTTTTTTTGAAAATGAATGAGGCATGGTCAAATGTCCCTAGTTTGAGACGTGTATTCATGAGCTTGGAAAAATCTTGATTTGATCAATTTTTGAAAATAATAATGCAGGTGATGATATTTTGAAAAAAAATGAGTTAGGCATGTATGAATTCCCTAGTTTAATTGTCCCAAAAAAAAATACCTAAAAAGGCAAAATTGCATGAATGAACGTTGGTGGGGTTGAGGGCCATTTGGCGCTTGAGGAGTGTCGTTCAACACTTTTGGAGTGCTGAATGGCACTTGGTCTCAACACTATGCTTACGCCATGGTGGGCCGACTCCTCACACTTTTGGATGCGTTTTTTGCATTTTCGGGTTTTTTGAAAAATATTTTCTTCGTGTGTGGCCATGAAACACTTTCCTACTTGGCTACAAACTCTTCAAAACCTATTTAAAACTTGATTAGGAACTGATGTAGCTTACATTAGTGGTCTTTCCTGCAACAAATTTTTGCATCAAGGTTAACAAAACACAATAATCACAAGTCATCTATGGCAAACAAACAAAAATTTTCTCATTCAACAATTCATGATATCAACAGATGGGTTCGTAGCTTTGATTTCAGTACCAAGACCAATTTTACAGCCTATAATCTAGAGGGAATTAAGGCTTTGAGGAACGTCAAAATCAAGTGGGACTACCTTCGTGTTGCTGTGAAATTCTGGGATCTTGAAGATCACATGTTCCAGTTTAAAACTACTGAACTCTGTCCCACAATTGAAGAATATTCTGCTATTTTGGGCTATGATCCAAGCAAGAAATTCGTAGCAGTTTCCTATGATCCCAGGCATAGGGAATCTTTTTCTGATGCTCTCGGTCTTCCTACTTCCATTACCACTAGTATGGTTGAAGGACATATGGTCAATGTTCATGCGATTCTTTCAAGGCTGATTAACAAATACACTTACGGAATGACTGACAATATGCAGAAAATTTTTGCCTTGGCCCTATGCTTCGTGGGAGAATTTTTTTTCTTTGCTCTGGAAGGCACGACTTTACAGATGCTCAAACCATACATGTTGTGAGTCAAATTAAGGATGGTGAAAATCCTATTTCTCTGATCTTGGCAGAAACTCTTCTAGGACTAGACGTTGTATTTCATGGTGGAGAGTGTCAAAACTTTCTTGGGAGTCCCTTGGCTTTACAGAAATGGCTGATGGAATGACTGGATATGATTGCTAGGCCTACAACTGGTAATTATGGTCCTAGCAGTTTTCTTAGCAGGACTGTCATAAAAATTGAGTGCCAAACTGAGAGTGACTGGGTGAAGTTTTTGAACAAGAAATCCAATGCCTTAATTCAATGGAATTGTTATTGGTGGAAGTACCCACCCCCTTTACTATGGTCTCCAGGATCAGATCGCATCTTCATTGTTGGATTGCAGAGGGCCACTTTCTATAAGGCGGGTATTCCTTGCTCCTGTGGACACAAATCCTACTTCTATAAGCAACATGTTTTTAGGCTTGAAGATGGCTGATCGAGTGGATCAGTCTTTTGTCAAGCTTCACTTTCATAGGATGACTACAGAATACTTTAACTGATTGGTGGACAAGATTGTTAACAAGGAAGCTGACATGGTTTCTATGAGAAAGTAGTTTCTTAGAGACAATCGGGAAAGACATGAAGATGACAACTACAAATTTAAAAGGAGGGACAAAAGTGACAAAGTATCTAGCACAGAAGAAATCAATGAGCAACCAAAAGAGAAAAGATTGAAGACAAAATGACCTTCTTATTTTTGGCTTTGAACATGTTTATTTTAAAAGTCAATGTGAAACTCTTATATTTAGGAATTATTTAGGACTTGCAGATTAAGGGTTTTGTTTAAGGTGTAGGTTTTTTGGGGTTTGGTTTTTTTTTTTTTTTTTTGGATATTTTTTAATGGTTTGGTTTAGGGTTTGGGTTCTTGAGGTTTGGTTTGGTTTTTTTAGGGTTTGGTTTTTTGGATTTTGTGTAATGACATGGTTTAATGGAATGGTTGAATTTTTGAAAATTTTGTTTAATGGGGAAATGGTGATTTGGGGAATTTTGTGAGCGGACTAACAAATGGTTACCTATGTACCCTCTTTGTAGAAGGATCAAGTCATCACGTAGTTCATTAATTTTCTTTTATTTGCCTTAACTTTTGCCTAGGTCGCCCTTTCGGGTTTTCAACCTAGCAGGCTCTCTCACTTTTATTATTATTATTATTATTATTAAGCCTAGGAAGAGAAATGACATAATTTACAACCACTTCAGACGTGGTGCTTTGAGACTACCACCTTAGACGTGGTATTTCTTCAATTGATCCATGTTGGTTGGCTCAGTGAATGGGTATGCATCTAAATCCATCAACTTTATTGCTCCCTCGGAGTATATCTGCTTGATAATGTATGGACTTGCCCAATTTTGCTTGAACTTCCTGTTTGCATCTTAAACCGAGGCTCGAATCTCTTTCAACACTAAATCCCCCAACTTCAAATCTCTAGTTCTTACTTTCTTGTCAAAAGCTTTCCTAAGCCTCCTTTGGTAACCTTGAATATGATACAAGGTTTTTAGTCTCTTTCCATCCAGCATGCATAACTGGTTATACCTGCTTTGCAACCAATCTGCTTCAGGGATTTCACTTTCCAATCCTGTCCTTAGTGAACGGACACCCATTTCAATGGGAAAGATTGCTTCCATCCCATCCACCAATGAATAAGGAGTGGCTCCTATGGAAGATCAAATTGATATTCTATACCCCGGAGTGCATAAGGCAATTATAGGTGCCAGTCCTTGTAATTTTTTGTGCTCTTCTTCAAGATTCACCCTATATTTTTATTAGTAGCCTCAACTGCTCCATTAGTCTGAGGACAGTACGGTGAAGACTTGTGGTGTTGAATGTTGAATTGTCATAGCAGCTTCTTTGTTTCACCCTTGAAATGCAGCTTATTGTTAGAGATAATTTTATAAACGTCTTCAATTATCTGCTGTGCTTCCTTAGTGGTTACACAAAGGAGATGAATTCCATCATATGATCTTCTTAAAACCTTTCACCACAAATAATGTAATTAGTAGACAGCCTCTTGATGGTCAGTTGGTCATTTTTGTCTGCAGATGGTGGGTATGTCCTATTCTTGAGGTATTGTAAGATGTCTAAATACCATTCACCTTCCCCATTCTTTTCCTCACCCTCTTCTATTGACATGCAATAGGCTGGTTCTTTTTTCTGTTCCACCACTATTGGCCTAGCTTCATCTTCCTTAGGTCCGTCCATCATGGATGCCATGGTTGTTAAAGCATTTGCAATCTAATGTATTTCCCATAGCTAAGACGTTACACCTCCCAACTTGTAATGTAATGAACATTGTATTGGTCCAAACGGCATGGTCTGTCCTTTATAGTCAACAAGAAATGATCCTGTGACTTTAGGCTATGAGTTGGTGAGTTCGCCACTAGGTACCCGAATCTAATGAAGACCGGTCATCCATGGTTACTACCACCACACGTTGTTGAAAGGGGTGCATACATATTTGTTATTTTTATGGCACACATTATGACAGTTAGGGAAAACTTTTAACAAACAATACATACAACAAAATATCATATCATCAACATAAACCTCTACTTCTTTGTGGATCAAATCATGTAGCAAAGTGGTGGCAACACGTTGGTAAGTAGCACCAACATTTTTTAGGCCAAATGGCATGACCTTGTAGCAATATGTCCCCCATGGAGTAATAAAAGAGGTTTACTCTAATTATAACCTGCAATTTTTTGTAGGGGTTCCAGGAGACCAGAAAGCTGAGTGAAGGGGAATTGTTTCTTACTTTGGCCAATAGGAGCAGAATTCCAGTTGTAACTGTTGGAGTGTTTAATTTATGCTTTGATTTTAAAGTTTTAATATTGGAAGACTGTTTATATGTACCTAATGTTCGTAGGAATTTAATTTCTGTAACTTATTTAGGTAAGTATGGGTATTGTGTTATCTTGAAAGACAATGTTGTAATAAAGAAGAGTAAAATGTTTATCTGTTTTGGCAATATTGTTGATGGTCTTTATATTTTAATTCCTGATAAGCATAAATTATACAATTTTGAATTAGATAATAACTCTTATATAAAATCATTAAAGAGAAAGTTTCTTTCTACTAATGATGCATATCTTTGGCACTTGCGTTTGGGTCATATTAATTCAAACAGAATTCAAAAACTAATCAAAGATGGTCTATTAGAGCCATTAGACTTTAATTGATTTCCAGTTTGTGAATCTTGTTTGGAAGGCAAAATGACCAAACGACCTTTCAATGCAAAAGGTAGAAGAGCCCATGAGTTGCTCAAATTAGTTCATACAGATGTATGTGATCCTATATCAACCCAAGCTAAAGGAGGTTATGAGTACTTTGTCACTTTTACCAATGATTACTCAAAATATGGTTATGTGTACCTAATGAGATGGAAGTTTGAAGCCTTTGAAAAGTTCAAAGAGTTTAGGGCTGAAGTTGAGAATAAATTGGGTAAACAAATAAAAGCCATTCGATCTGATTGTGGTGGCGAATACCTTCTTGGGGATTTCAAGGATTACTTAACTTAAAATGGGATTGTATCCCAATTAACTGCACGTGGAACTGCCCAACAAAATGGTGTAGTAGAGAGAAGGAATAGGACTCTTTTAGAAATGGTTAAATCCATAATGAGTTATTCAACTTTACCAGTTTCCTTTTAGGGATATGGACTAAAAACTGTAATGCATATTTTAAATTTAGTTCCATCAAAATCAATTCCCAACACACCTAAGGAATTGTGGAATGGGTGCAAGCCTAGTATGAAATATCTCCAAATTTGGGGATGTCTAGCACATGTGTTGAAAGGGAAGTTTGATAAGTTGGAAGCAAAAACAGAAGTATGCATGTATTTAGGGCATTCAAAGGAAACTAAGGGTTATTTATTCTATAATCATAAAGATAACAAAGTGTTTGTTAGCTCCAATGCAAAATTTTTGGAAGATGATTATGTGAATAATTTTAATCCTAAAAGTAAAGTTGTTTTGGCTGAAATAGATGAACCTATAATTGAACAACCAATGGATGAAATTAGAGATGATGTGGTTGTATTAAATGCACCACAAGATACTACTCGTGAGATGTCTAGTACATAGGTGCCTCGTCGTAGTGGGAGGATTGTTCGGCCACCTATGAGATTTATAGGTCTGGGAGAAACTTATGAATCTATCTCAAAAGAGGCTAAAATTGATCCTTACACCTATGAGGAGGCAATGAATGATATAGATGCACATCATTGGGTCAAAGATATGAAATCTAAATTAGATTCAATGTATGCCAATCAAATTTGGGATCTTGTAAAGGTGCCTAATAGCATTAAACTTGTTGGTTGCAAATGGGTTTACAAGAGGAAGAGAAGGATAGATGGAAAGGTTGAAACCTTTAAAGCAAGGCTAGTGGCAAAAGGGTACATATAAAAAGAAGGTATTGATTATGAAGAAACCTTTTAACTAGTAGCAATGCTTAAATCTATCATAATTCTTTTATCCATTGCTGCTCATTATGATTATGAGATTTGGCAACTGGATGTCAAGACTGCATTTTCAAATAGTAATCTTGAAGAAGAAATCTATATGATGCAACCAGAAGGTTTCATAGCAAAGAACCAAGAGCATATGGTATGCAAGTTGAAAAAATCCATTTATGGACTTAAGTAAGCATCTAGGTCATGGAACATCAGATTTGATCAAGCAATCAAGTTATTTAGTTTTGAACAAAATGTTGATGAACCATGTGTGTACAAAAGACATCGAGATAAAGTAGTAATGTTCCTAGTGCTTTATGTTGACGATATTTTACTCATTGGAAATGATGTAGGGGTAATGTCATCAATAAAGGTTTGGTTGTCAAGCCAATTTGATATGAAGGACTTGGGCAAAACTAACTTCATTCTAGGGATCAAACTTTGGCGAGATCGCAAGAATAGAATGTTGGGTTTGTCACAAGCTAGATATATAGATAAAGTTCTAGAATAGTTTAGCATGCAAAACTCCAAGAATGGATTGCTTCCTTTCAGACATGGAGTTCCTTTGTCTGATGACTAAAGGTCTAAGACTCTTAAGGAAGAAAATATAATAAGACAAGTTCCTTATGCTTCTGCAGTGGGAAGTCTCATGTATGCCATGCTTTGTACTAGTCCAGATATTTGTTATTTAGTTGGGATGGTCAGTCGATATCAATCAAATCTAGGATCAAAACATTGGCAAGCTGTAAAGCATATTCTCAAGTATCTACAGAGAACGAGAGATTATATGCTTGTTTACCGGTGTGAGGATTTGATTCCCATTGGTTATACGGATTCAGATTTTCAGTCAAATCTTGATTTTAAGTTGTGTATTCAACTTGGGAGTTGGAGCCATAAGTTAGAGGAGTGTTAAGCAATCCTGTATTGCTGACTCCACCATGGAAGTTGAATATGTTGCTACTTGTGAAGGGGCAAAGGAACCTGTTTGGCTCTAAAAATTCTTTTTTGATCTTGGTGTTGTAAGAATGAAGCAAGTTCCTATCACATTGTTTTGCAACAATAGTGGAGCTGTTGCACAATCCAAAGATCCAAGAAATCATAAGAAAGGAAAGCACATAGAAAAAAAGTACCATTCGAGACATTGTTGCTCGAGGAGATATAGTAGTAGTAAAGATAGATAGTGCAAGTAATCTAGCAGATCCCTTTACCAAAGCCCTGCCCCAAAGGACCTTTGAGTCACATTTGGAGGGAATGAGAGTTAGATTAGTGCATAATAGACTTTAGGGCAAGTGGGAGATTGTTAGGATATGTGCCTTTTAAATCCTATTGTATGATGCTATGTATGACATTATGTATGACTTAATGTTTGATTAATAAAGTTGTTTTATTATCATCTAAAGTAATAGTAACATGAATATTTGGACATTATCATATAGCCCATGAGATGCATAGTATGTGATTTATGTGATTTAGTCATAGATGATATAAATTATAAATTACAAATTCTTTGTAAACTCAGAATTTTAGTTCGTATTCAGTGATAAAATTGGGCATTTCATCTGTGAAGACTATAACATATCAACTAAGATGATTTGTCTTGATTATGGAAGTGGAGACTTCTAGTTGGTATGTTGATATGTTTTAATAGTTAAAACATATTGAACTGGACCGTCGTGAGATTTATTATTCTCCTAACGACTATTAAATGAATAATAAATCTCATGACTTCTATTTACATGAACTCTTAATCCTGAGAGAATAATGCACCTAATTATGAAGTGTAGGTTGCTTTGATATATCAGGAGTGAGATCTAAAGTCACGATAAAAACCTTAGTATGTTAGGCAGCTACATTTAGTGTTAATGGAACATATATTCTCAAGATGGAATTCATAATCTCTTAACGGAGATATAAAATATAGCCTTGAGATAAGTTTAATGAGTTTGGTTATTCAGAGTGTTAGGCCTAACTACTTCAATAAGGAGTTACTAAAGTATATATTTATGAAATTGGATTTTATAAATATATGATGAATAACTTAAAGGATGAACCCGGGTACTCAAGGATTAAGATGTAGTAATCTTCAAAGTGGCAGTCTACATTCATGACTTTGTATTACTATGAATATTTTATGAAGGGTTTGCCTGTAAGATAAAGTCTTGGGATATAATTTATTAATAAGGCCTAGAGTACAATTATATTTATATAGTGGTATTAAATATTATTAACAGTAACTTTGGGCTTGTCAAGAGTTGACAGAAAAGTCCAAGGCCTATTAAAGCTAGTGTCTTATATGTTCCCTTTTAGTCCCACTCCAAGCCACATACTAAAACCCAATTGGAATGGCCTAAAAGGCTAGTCCAGTTAGATAATCAATTATAAGGAGAGAAACATACATAATTTTGTAAGAGAATGAAATGATTTTTATGTAAGTGTAGGACACTGTCTTATTCCCCCTTGAACACACACATATAAACTGATTGAGAGACCACACTTCCTGGGCACAAATGGAATTGGAGTGAAGATTAAAAGTGTTCCCAAGTGTTTCTAATCTTTGGTTTTGAATTTCACTGCACCGAGGTACACTCTCTTGTTCTTATATTCTGAAATTTATATAGTACATGTTAATAATTGTGAATGAAGTAGATACGTTAATTTTTCGCTATGTATATTTTGTATGTGATACAAACATGTATTTTTCCAACAAAACTCACCCCGGTAGAAATCTTTATTGATAAGCAAAAGTAAAGAGGTTTTACAGCATGGCGGACAGCATCAGAAGCCTTGGAGAAAGCCCTAACCCAATGCGACAATTTCGTGTTACCACTCATCCCTTTCCTCAACTTGGCCTCCATAGCCTCCTCCTCAATGGAAAGTTCAACGTTGCTCGAGTCTATGTCACGAACTAAATAATTTACAACTTATCCCTTGGGATGAACCCGTCACTTATAGACTTAATAATTTTTAGTTCACCCTTTGGGATGAACCCGTCCACTTATGGACTAAATAATTTTTAGCTCACCCTTTGGGATGAACCTGTCCACTTACAGACTTAATAACTTTCAGCTCACCCTTTGGGATAAACTCGTCCACTTATGGACTTAATAATGTTCATGTAGAGAGGTAGATAGCATACAAATGGTATTTTGAACAACTACTCTTATTGTGATAAATACGCGTATAGAAATTATTCTTCGGAAACAAAAACCGCCCTTCAGGCTTAAAAAAAAACTATAAATAATAAAAATTTAACTAAGAAGCAATAAACTAGAAATGAGGAGTATTATTGTTCATGTTGTTGTCTACTGGTAGTACTTCTTTAGGTGCTCCATGTTTTAGGGGTGGTGCAACTTTTGCCCATCCAATGTCTCCAAGTGGTAAGTTCCCTTCCTATGCCATGATGTGATCCTGTACGATCCTTCCCAATTAAGTCCTAGCTTCCCTTAGGAGGTGTTTTTCGTGGCACCCGTCACCTTTCTTAAGACCAGATCTCCAACCTGGAAGTCCTTGCGTCTGACCTTCGAGTTGTAGTGCTTGGCCATGAGGTCCTGGTACCATGCTAACCTTTGCTCAGCCGTTGCTCTGATCTCGTCCACCAAATCCAGTTGCAAGCCTAAAACTTCATCATTTCTACTCTCGTCATGGTTTCCCACTCTATAGCTTGTGATTCCCACTTCGGCCGGGATCACTGCCTCACTTTTATATGCTAGTCAAAACGGTGTCTCTCCTGTAGGCGTCCTTACCGTCATCTTGTATACCCATAAAACACTTGGTAATTCTTCCAGCCATATACCCCTTACCCCCTTGAGCCGAGTCTTAATGATTTTGAGCAAGGATTAGTTCTTGACCTTAACTTGTCTATTGGCCTAAAGGTGGGTGAATAATGAGTAGTGATTCTTGATCCCTAATTGTGAGCAAAGTCTTTGAACGCATCGTTGTCAAATTGCCTCCCATTGTCTAAGACCAGCACTCTAGGTATACCATACCTACAGATGATGTTTCTCCATACAAAGCTTTGCAAATTCTTCTTCGTGATGGTAACCAGAACTTCGGCTTCTACCCATTTGGTGAAGTAGTCTATACTGACCACTAGGAATTTTAGCTGTCAAATTACTATTGGGAACAAACCCATGATGTCCAATCCCAACTAAGCAAAAGGCCATGAGGCCATTATTGGAGTGAGTTCCTCATTGGCTGTCAGATGAGGTTGCCAAACTTCTAACACTTGTCACAAGCTTTGACATATGCAAGGGCATCTTTCTGCATGGTAGGCCAATAGTACCTACCCAGATTAGTTTGTGCACTAAGGACCATGATCTAGAATGATTTCTGTAGACTCCTTCGTGTACTTCTCGCATGACATAGTTTGCTTCTTTAGGGATAAGACACCATAGGTACAGGCAGGAGAAGCACCTTTTGTATAGGACATCTTTAATTAGTACAAACCATGTTACTTGAACCATCAACTTCCTTGCAGCCTCCTTGTCGTCAGGTAGCATGCTGTCCTTCAAATAAGAGGTTATTGGTGTCATCCAATCATTCTTGGAACCTATCTCATGCACACTGATACTATCTATTAATGGTGAGATTTGAACAAAGGATGGTACTTGATTAGGAATGAGCATATGTTCTGCTAATGCAACCTTAGCAATATGGTCAGCATGCTCGTTCTCCTCCCTTGGGATTTGAACAAACTTTTCTTGAAGGTCGTTTACCCAATTCTTCACTTACTTAAAGTACTTCTTCATCCGTTCGCCCTTGCACTCATAGTTGCCATTAATCTGATTAGTGACTACTTGAGTGTCGCAATATACTACCACATTCATGGCTTTTTCTACTTTGGCGAGATCCAGCCCTACTATCAAGGCTTTGTATTCTACTTTGTTATTTGTCGTAAGGCAATCGAGTCGGACCATGCATTCGACCTAGTCCCCTTCTAGGCTACGAAGTACCACACCAGCTCCACCTGCTTGTCTGGTGGACGATCTGTCCATGTGGATGCTCCATTGAGGAATCTCTCCTGCCCCCCTAGCCTTCTATGTATGTGAATTCTGTGATGAAGTCAGTAATAACTTACCCCTTTATGGCCGTGGGTGGGCGATATCGCACATCGAACTCGCTCAATTCAATTGCCTATAGTGCCATCCATTCAACAGCTTCTAGGCTGCTCATCGCTCTTCGTAGAGGCTTGTCTGTTAGAACAAGCACCTTGTGCACCCGAAAGTAAGGTTTGAGTTTGTGGGTTGCGGTTATCAAGCTAAAGGCTAGCTTTTCCATCGGTAGGTATCTCTTTTCTGTACCTTGAAATGCTCGGCTCATGAAGTATGTGGGCTTTTGCACCCCATCCTCCTCTCTAACTAAAGCTGCGCTAATAGCAGTTGGGGAAACAACTAGGTAGAGGAACAATTCTTCACCTGATTTGGACAGACTCAGTAAAGGTGGGGGAGGAAAGATACGCCTTCAGGTCCTTGAATGCTTACTGACATTCGGCCGTCCATTCAAAGGAATTTTTTAATGTGCGGAAGAAAGGTAGGCACCTATCCGTTGCTCTTGAGATGAACCAATTTAGTGCAACTACCTTACTATTTAGACTCTGTACCTCGACATTTTTTGGCGGGGTCAACTCCATTATGGCTTGTATTTTATCTAGGTTGACCTCAATACCTCTTTGGGACACCATGAACCCAAGGAATTTTCCCGCCATCACCCCGAATGCACATTTGTTCGGATTCAGATTCATGTTATAAGAATGAAGGGTATCGAAGTTTTCCTTGAGGTCGTCCAGATGGTCATCCTCCTGAATGCTTTTTACCAACATGTCGTCCACATAGACTTGAATGTTCCTCCCAATCTGATGTGTGAACATCTTATTCATCAGCCTTTGATATGTGGCCCCCACGTCCTTGAGTCCAAACGGCAATACTTTGTAGTAGAAGAGACCCTGGCTGGTGACGAATGAAGTCTTCTCTTGATTAGCCTCATCCAGCTTGATTTGGTTGTAACCAAAAAATGCATTCATGAAGCTCAGCAACTGGTGTCTTGTTGTCGAATCCCCCAAGATGTCAATTTACGGAAGTAGGTAGCTGTCCTTAGGGCATGCCTTGTTCAAGTCTGTGAAGTCCATTCACATCCTTCACTCCTAGTTGGATTTTTTGACCATCACTACGTTAGCCAGCCAGTCGAGGTAGTATACTTCTCGTATGAACTCTACTTCCTGTAACTTGTAAACCTCTTCCGTTGTGGCCTTGTTTCGCTCCTGCACGAATACCCGCTTCTTTTGACGAATGGGGGGAAAAGAGGGCGATACATAAAACTTATGGACAACCAAAAGGTCAATTCCAAGTATGTCTTCATGGCTTCAGGCGAAGATGTTTTGGTCCTCCCTCAGAAATGCTATGAGCGCCTGTCGTATTGGTGGGCTAGCAAGGGTGCAGATCCTGGTCATTCGCTCGAGCCTAGAATTATCAAGGAGTACCTCATCTAGCCCTTCTATGGGTTTTGCCACAATTTGCTACTATTTTATACACATTGTTTGTAAATGATCATCCATCTCCAACATAGCAATATAGCACTCATGCACTGCTACTTGATCCCCTCGTACTCGATGGGGAACTTAATCATCGAGTTAAGGGTAGGATGACCCAGGATGGCGTTGTAAGTGGACGAACAGTCAACAACCAAGAATGAGACATCTTTAGTGTTCTGTTGAGAGTAATCATTGACTGTTAAGGGCAAAGTGACTACACCAAAGGGGTATACTCTTGTTCCTCAAAATCCAACGAGCGGTGTGTTGGTTGGAACCAACTGTGTCCTCTTAATTCTCATTTGCTGGAATGCTGGGTAGTAGAGGATATCAGCAGAGCTCCCATTATCCACAAGGACTTGGTGGGTGTTGTAGTCCCCCACCCGTATGCTAACGACGAGCTCATCGTTATGTGGGCGGTGTAGACGCTGACATTTTCCTCTGTGAACCCAATAACAGGGTTGTCGATTTGTGCCATCTTTAGGGTGAAGCCCGTCAAGTGGACGTTTTACACCATTTGTAAGTAGGTTTTGCGTGCCTTCCTGGATGAATTGGAAGTTGTGGTTCCCCCTATGATCATCCTTATGTCTCTTAGGGGGGGCTTAGGATGCTTATTTTCCCTTTGAACCACCTGCTCTTGCGATGGGTCCATCATCTCCATGTTGACGAACCTTTGTAGCTTTCCTTATTTGATAAGAGCTTTTATCTATTGCTTTAAGTTGTAGTAGTCGAACATATCATGGATGTGATCATGGTGGAAATGGTAGTACTTGTCTCTAGATCTCTTACTAGGATCTCCTTTCAGCTTGCCGGGAAATGTCAAGGCCCCTTCATCTTGATTTACATCAAAACTTGGTCAATCGAAGCTTATGAACCTCCCAGTGGGGGGTTTGGAACATCTATCCTCCTGTCATTCCCTGGTCCTAGCCATCTTCTGTCCTTTATCTTGCTGTGCATCCTCTTGTCTTTACCTCTTCTTGGGCTTCTCTTTTTGGGACAGTAGTGCGTCTTCTGCGTTCATGTACTTAGTAGCCTTGTAAAGCACATCTGACATGATTTTTAGGTCATTTTTGTATAAGGAAAACAGAAACTTCCCCTTTCATAACCTATTAGTAAAGGCGGCCACTAGTATCTTGTCATCAGCTTCTTCGACCGAGAGGGCCTCCTTGTTAAAGCGGGTTATGTAAGATCTTAGCATTTCCTCCTCCCGTTGCTTGATGCTCATTAAACACACAGTTGACTTCTTATATCTGTGCCCCTTATAAAGTGTGAGGCAAATAGCGCGCTCAACTCCTTGAATGTACTAATGGAGTTGGGCGCTAACCTGCTGAATTATACCCTTGCAGGACCCTTTAGTGTTGTTGGGAAGGCTCTGCACATGATTTTGTCTGCCACGCCTTGCAAGTGCATGAGGGTTTTGAACGACTCCAGGTGATCTAAGGGATCCTTTGACCCGTCGTAGGCTTCTACCTGTGGCATACGGAAATTTGGTGGAAGGGGGAATGACGTGACGGGTGCGGTAAAAGGCGAGTCCGTCCGATGGACTAACTCGTCGAGGTAGCTTGACACCCATCCTCTGAGGGCGTTCCTCATAAAGTCCATCCTTTCCTTCACCATCTGCATCATTGTGACCATGTGTGGTGGAGCAGTATCCACGGTGGATGGACGGCTTATATCTTGTCACACTTGCCTGCTTGGGGCGATGCTGCCTTCTAGCCCCTCTTGGTTCTTTTTCTCAACGTTGGTACCTTCCTGGACCTCATCCTGGGTGTTGAGCATTGTTGCTCCTCTAGGTCATGGTTTTGCTTATTGAGGCATTCTACTACTGCTGTGAAAGTTCAAACCTATCTCTTAAAGGCAATGGTGCGCGGTTCATCCCCTTGATTGTTATTGGTGGTCACTATCGAATGAGTAAGTACTATGCAACTTTTCATCCGAGAAGCGGTAGTATTGCTTACTTCCTTACAATTTCCCACAGACGGCAGCAACTGATGATACCGAAAATTGTCAGTAAGTTGCACAGTCCTCGTGTGCTCTAGACTAAACCTGTACAATAAAGAAGAAGAAAAACCTTACGGAGAGCACCGGTGTGGTACAGGCCAAAGACCCTTTGAAGGTTAAGTTAGAGAACTTTCACAACTCTAGAGTGCTAGAGATGGGTGAATTATGCGTACCTTGCTTTTTGAGGGCTTGGGATTTTTATAGTAATGTAGAACCGACTTCTGTTTCTTGGGCTAGAAGATGTTTCCTTATTAGGATGATCCTAATAAATGTACGTATCTTGCAGGATTCCTCACATATAGGGATTCCATTGACTAGGGTCAATCGTAGGATGCAAGATATTTCCATTTAGAATTCCTTGGAGTTTACTTAAGCCATATGGGTGCCACGTGGCCTTGGTATCCGTCAGCCTTGTGCACGTGTACCTAGAATCCATCCATCATGGAGAATCATCCATCCATTATGGGAGACCATCCGTCATGTGGTCTTTTCGTTCAATACCTTAATTCGTTGTCTTGTTTTTTATCATCCATTAACTCAGCACCATCACCTATGGCAGGTTTGTTTTGAAAGGGTCCATCAACCTTAACTTTTATCCTCTTTAGTCGCAGTCTATAAATAGCAATTAAGCATATATATTATTTTATGCCTATTAGAGGAACTTTTGTTATCTCATATATATATATATATATATTCTATTCTTTGCTTCACCATCTTTAAAAACTTTGATTAAATACAACTTTGAAAGAAATTGTTGGGTTATATATTGACCATAGTTAATTAATCAAATTACCCAAATTGATTAATTAGTCAAACTACATGCAAATCATATTAAGGCACAATCAAATTACCAAACTAAATTAGAGTATAGTGGAAAATAAGTTTGACATGAAGATTTGATCATGATGAGGGAAACCCTCACAAGCAAAAACTCCACAGGGTGGATTTTAGGTCACCACTCCCAAAGAATCCATTAATCAAGAATCAAGTAGTTACAAGTACAAAGAATCTTAACCCAACTGACCTATCCCAAAGTCTCTACCTATAGTAGAATCTACTAACCTATACCAGTATCAGTTCCAATACCCATTTGGACTAACACCACAACAATTGTTGATTGTTGTAGTTTGGCAAAATTATTCAATCTACGCTTGAAGATCTAGAAGCAATTTGGCACAAAACTCTAGGGTACACAAAAAGTCACAGTAAATCCTATTAAGCGTGTATATGTCTATGTAGTGGTGGAGTCAGGAAATTTATTCAAGAGGGGCCAGCTAAATAATAAATATAATGAAATTGTTAAGTAAAAAAAATTATTTCATAAATAACTTCTAACTCAACAAAATTGTGTCGTACATTCTTCACTATACTAAACATTTTCTTTCCTTAAAATATACAAAAATTGTGAACAGTTATCCCATAAATCACTCATATTTTGAAACATTGAAATTAAATTTTTATGAATTATTTATTCAGTTAATTTAAAAAAGAAAAAAAAATGTATGAACAATACACTACTAATAAACTACACAACACTATTGATATTATATAGGATTCTTTACATTACATTTACTTTTCATGTATCAAGTTTCAATAACACATTCTCTTCCAAAAAAAAAAAAAGAGTTCCAATAACACATACATTCACTCACGAGCAAAATCAACAACACGCCAGCATTGTAATATCATTATCATTATTAATATATTATATAAAAGTTATAAACAAAAAGGTAAAAAAATCACAGCCACAAGTTATATATGAAATTGGTAGACCCACCACAAAAGAAACACAGACAAGTTTAATCCTTTAAAATTTAATTGCTGAAGTACAGCAATACAATTGTACAACATACGGTATATCAAAAGCAGTAAATCACAATTAGTGTCTTTGCTTTACATTACTTGGTGTTCATAGCCCTCACAAGCTAAACAAAGAGATTGAAATAGAGAGAGGGAGAGATACTTGTGGTGCTTTGAAGGAGCTAGAGTCAATGGATGACCACGGACTCATGGCAAGGCAATTGGCGGCACGCGATGGGTTAGATTTATGTTGATATATTTTGTGTCTTTAAAAAAGAAAAGAAAAATCTAAGTTGATATATTTGAAGGATTGATCCATGGTGATTTGGAATATATTAAAAAGGAAATTTTGGGTTTTTTTTTTGGGTACTTGGAAGGTCATGGGCTACGAAATGGGCTATATCTTTGTAGTAATTTAAATTTTTGGGTTTTTTTTGCACTAATTAAATTTGTTGGGTTTTTCTAAACTACTTGAAAATTTTGAGGGGCAATCATGCATGTCTAAGGTCAAAATTTTAGATTTTGAAGGACCAAATTCTGAAATTTGATAGGGGGCCAATAAGTCATTTTTTGTATAAATTCTAATTTTTTTCACTACTCTAATGGAAAATTGGAAAAGCTAAGGGGGCCATGGTCCCCCTAGCCCCCCTAGCTCTGCCTCTCTCCTCTGTCCTCTCTATAAATCTGATGACTATCGTAAAATATAGCTTTTATATGCTATGGAGCCCTATTACATGAAACCCTAGGAAGCATTGTCGTCATGGGCTGAAAATTTATCTTGGAAATCAAAATACTGAAGCTCAATAGATTGAAAGGTGTCAAAGGTATTGAGGTTCATTAAATCTCGATAGATTGATAAGTATCGAGCAAGTATTGACATCTACAGTTTCAGTTTTTGTTGAGCTTTTCCTTAAGTGTTCTTGTGTCTTCAATAATACCACTTGTAAATTGTCTTTAAGGTTTTCTTGAACTCTCTAGAAACTAAGTGTACGTTTTTGGTTAGGATTAAAAATTAAAATTATTTCACTATTCAGCTTATTTTTGCTACTATTCATAAGCCCCATTGTACTATTTCAACTAACTTTTACCTTTATCTATAGTACTTTCAGTAATAATTTTTCAGTTTCAGCAAAATAAGCGGTATCCAAATACACCATAAGACTCACTTGGCAATCCCTGACAAAATCACATGAGTATATTGAAAATCTTAGAATAAATTCTACTAAATATTACACAAAAAAAAAAAAAATTCTACTCTAATTCTTGAACTCTTGAAGAACTTTGCAAGACGAGCTCATGTGTGAATATGACTTTGCAAAGATAAAATACACTAAACAAGATACATCGAGGCATTGAGTGTAAAATAAGACAAGTTATATAAATATTCAACACATGCAAGAGATTAAAAAAAGAATAACACATGTGGAATAAAGAAAATACACATCATAATATATATATATATATATATATATATATATATATATATATATATATATATATATATAGGTGAGCAAAACTCAGCCTAGGCTGGGCCTAACCCGGAACTTAAGGAGGGCCCAGCCCACACCGAACCCAAACTCGGGCCCATTAAGGGTAAGTTTAGCCCTAGTTTATTAAGTGTCGAGCTTCCATGTAAATCAGTGCATCCCTAGCTGATATGCCCTAGTAGGATACGCTATGTCGAAGAAAGAAGGTAATGCCTTGGGAAAATTTGCCCACTGAATACAAGATTCAGCGTCAAGTACAAGTTACAAGAAAATGATCTCGATAGCATAGTTGTAGGCCCTATCATTGACGCATGATAAGACATGCTACAACAGTTGCCCAAACTGATGAAACCACCCAAGTCTTGTAAGTGGAGAGACCCAAGGGCATATCAAAGATTCCCTGATCATAACATGCTTACTAAGGGCAAGCCTATAAAAAGAAAGGGAGGGAGATAATTGGGGGCTTGGAACATTCTTGCTTAAGGGAGAGAAAACTCAAGAGATAGGAGATAAGTAATTAATACTTGGGAAAGGGTGATCCATCTCAGGACACCCCTAATGGAACCTTGATTGTTTGAGCTTTTCCTTTGGCAATCAAGCTTACAGCAAATAGTCACTGCTTAATCATCTTAAACTATCATTCACTAGCTAAATTCCCTTTTATGATCTCCCTTTATGGGCTATACCTATAACAAAATATAAATTAATTGAAGGTCTAGGCCTAACGAGCCCAAAACTGTTGCATATCACCACCACACACACACACACACACACACAAAATTAGATCAAGTATACATCAAAGATTTACAAAAACCATGAATACAAGTAAATCTCACTACATCCCAAAAAAATATACACTCTCCTCCTAACAACTAGCCTACATTAACTCTTACAACTACTCCCCCTTTTTGTCATGAAGGAAAAAGGTGGGTCACTGCAAAGTTTGCAAGACAAGAGCTCATGTATGAATATGACTTTGCAACCTGTTTTTAGCTAAAAAAACACTAAACAAGATACATCAAGACTTTGAGTGTGAAATAAGACAAGTTATATAAATATTCAACACACGCAAGAGATTAAGAAAAGAATAACACATGTGGAATAAAGAAAACACACATTATATATATATATATATATATATATATATTAATTAAAATAGATCAAGTATATATCAAGGGTTTACAAAAGCCATAAATACATTTAAATCTCACTACATCCCAAAAAAATATACACTCTCCTCCTAACAACTAGCCTACATCAATTCCTACAACTACTCCCTCTTTTTGTCATGATGGAAAAAGTTGGATCATTGCAAAGTTGTAGCCTCGTTGTCAAAAGAAGAAGCACCATCACCATCACCATCAGAATAAGAAGCCAGAGAAGCAACAGGCTCATAAGAGGGTTTAAATCCACCAAGGTGAGACTGATAGCGAGCAATGCATCCAATATGAGTGTTCATCTAACACATCTTGTTAGGGACATATTTTATGTAATTGGCTAATCCTTTGACAAAATGCACTTTACTTGTAATTGGGTAGATCTAGGATGGATTTAATACTTCAAGAAACATCTTGTTCAAGTCAAGTGTTAAAGCCATGAAGATCTGACCAAGGAACAAGTGAAGAAAGAGTTGTTCACTAAAACTCAACAGAATCATTTCTATCGAGATTTAAAGTCAAAGCTCGATAGAAGCTCGACACAATCCTTTCTATTGAGATTTAAAGTCGAAGCTCGCTAGAAGCTCGACACAAGCTGTTTCTATCGAGACTTACAAAATCAGAAATTCCAGATTTGATTTTCGGCCCATGCTTGTATATTTGTATAAGGTTTCTTTTCTCACAACCTTAGACATATATCAAGATTATTTTAAAGGCCATCGTGCATGCAGAAAGTGCCCTAGTTCATTATTCTCTCTGAAAAAGCTACTGCATCTTTACGCCAAGGGTTTTGTGACTAGGGTTGTGAGAAAAGAAACCCTACATAAATACAAAGGAATATGCATGTAATCAAATATGAAAAGTCTAATTTTGTATTTCTCGATAAATACAGCTTGTGTCAAGCTTCTATTGAGCTTTAACATTAAATCTCAATAGAAAGGATTCTATCGAGACTTCTATTGAGCTTTAATGAACAATTCTTCTTCACTTTTTTCTTGATCATATTTTCATGGCTTCAACACTTTACTTGAACAACATGTTTCTTGAAGCCTTAAACTCATCCTAGATCTACTCAATTACAAGTAAAGTACATTTTGTCAAAGGATTAGCTAATTACATAAACTATGTCCTTAACACCTCATAAGCGAGTGTCCAATAGGTCTCATCCCTCGTCTAAAGGCTTTGTACCTATTCTTGGTGAGTTATTAAAAGTTTTAAGCTTCTTAACTCAATTTCAAGGGAATTCTAATTCCTCTATGTCCATTAGTAGTCATACTAGGACATGTGCCTTTTCATCTTCGTGACCAAAGACTCGTGCTATGTCAGTGATGAAGGATCTCAGGACTTAATTGTTTGTCCTCTGCTTTAATTCTTTCTATCTAAAGTTGGACTTTCTTTCATGCATTTGCATCTAGTTTTTATGCTTTGTAGTTGTTTGCCTGTTTTTGTTTATTTGTTTTTAGTTTTTGTTTTATTTTATTTTTTCAAAAAAAAATTTTGAAACATTTTGAAAAATACAAAAACAGTGTGTGTTTATGTATATTGGTACTTGTGTACCTTGGGTGGCCATTGAAACAAAGTTTTCTAAACTTTGTATTTCTTGTAGCTTAGATGAGCATCTCAATGCACAACTAAGCAAGTGAGCTTTGTGGCTCGTGTTTGTGATGAGTACGATTAAGATTGTCTCTTATAGCTCATACTCATATCACTCTTTTTGACGGGAGGGACTAGAAAATCCTAAGAGAAAGGCATGAATAATCATCTCACCACTAAAACCCACCAATCATTTATAACATCTGTGTGCTTTGGTACAACAAAATTGAGATGTTAAACATACATAATTAGGTATTTTCTTTTCTCTCTCTTATATGCCCATGCATGCTATGCTTAAAAAGAAAAATATGCAAAGAATAAAAGCAAAAAGATCAAATGCTTTTAATATGGTTGCAAGCATGTTTCTAGGAGATGTGGGAGTTATAGGATGTACCTCAAAGGTGATAGTCCCCATCAAGTAGTTATGAGTGTTTTTGATTTTCTCATATCTCAAATCTTCATAATATGAGACACTTATGCACTCTTGCTATGTTTCACACACAACACGCAAACTCTTTGCTACTTTTGATAGATGTGCAGGTACTGTGTGATTTAGCCATCACAAGGAATACATGTGTTAATATATGCTCACTAAACTACCTTGTTTTTGAAATATAAAATTGGTTAGACTTGTTTTGTGTGTGTGTGTGTGTGTGTGTGTGTGTGTGTGTGTGTGTGTTTGGATCTATGGATGCTATGCTTATATGTTGAGAGATGTTTTGAGAGCTAAATATGTGGCTTGGATGTTTGTTTGAGTATCTTGCTTGTTGCATTCATCTCTATGTGTTTTTCCCTTCTTGAAAAACCTTCTTTCTTTAAGCTCGACGGCTTCTCAACATATCCTCGACAGATTCCTTTCTATCGAGATTTCTTCTTTAGGTCTTGACAGTTTCTCAATAGATTCTCAATCCATCGAGATTTCTGGATTTTCTCTCGATAGCTTCTCGACAGCATCTCGACAGCTTCTTAGATCCATCAAGCCAAATTTCTTTGCTCTCTATCTGCTTAATAGATTATCGACAGATTGTTGATCCATCGAGGTGATTTTTGCCGTCGATAAATCCTCAACAGCTCCTCAACAAATTCATTTATGTTGAGATTTAGTGCTCAACAGATTCTTGATAGAAACCTTAATCCATCGAGATGCGTTTTCTATTTATAGGATAGGCACGATTTCAGATTTAATTTTCTCACTTCTCTCTCAATAGAAAACTCTCTCTCTCGACCCAAAACTCTTTCTCACTCTCAAATCTCCTCACCCTTGTGTTCTTTGGTCTAGATCAAGCTCCAAACACTTGGTAAGTGTTCTCATCTTCTCTCTTTTCATGCATTCATGAATTTTAGACCTAGGTTTTGGGTTTTTCAAAATTTTTGGGGTTTTTGAGTTTTTCTTCAAATTTTTGGGTTGGGCTTTGTGAAATTGTTGTTATATGTTCATGCATTGCATCTTTTATGCATTATAACAATGTTTCATGCATTTTAGAATTGTGTGCTTGATTAAACTTGTGAGTGCTGTTAGGTTGGATTGGGTTTTTCCCATGATACTTTTAATTTTTTGCACGTCACATGTTCATGCATTCTTTATGCATACATTCTTTCTTTTCATTCCTTTTCTAAGCACGTGTTGTGTTTCCTTCTATTCTCTCTCCCTCTCTCTCAAATAGATTGCGTTATGGCACCCAAACAACGTAAATCTACTCCGGCTAGGAACCCCCTTCAAGGTTCTAGGTCATCTTTTTCTGTTCCATCTCACATCTGGTTTTGTGATGAGAAGGCTAAAAAGGACTTCTTTGAGAACTTTCAAGCCCATGGTGTTCTTCCAGAATGCCAGGTCATTTTGTCAGATTTTGCCAACACTCCTCTCCCTGAAGTCATTCAGACTCGGGATTGAGCTTCTCTACTTGAGAAACCCTCAATATGTCTCGTCGTGTTTATTCAGAAGTTTTAGTCCAACATACATGGCATCGATACCTTTGTGCCTCAGTTTGTTACCACATTCCGAGGTACACGTATCGTAGTTACTCCGAATCTTATATTTGAGATACTACGTGTCCCTAGGGTAGTGCATCCTGACTACCCTGGCTATGATCGTCTACGAACTGTGTCCAGAGACGAGCTTGTCTTTCACTTTTGTGAGACTCCTTCCATATAGGGTGGTAAGCTAAACACTTCATGCTCAGGTTTTGCTAAAGGCCTGAGATTCCTTAACATGGTGATGACCTTCACTCTCACACCACTTTCACACTATAACTCCATCACCAAGACTCGTGTTCATTTTCTTTTGTCCTTGATGGAGGATCTCACCATTGATTTTCCCTCTCACTTTATCACATCTATTCTAGATGTGTATTTGGATACCGCGACTCTTGATAAGCTCATTTTTCCTTCAGCTATCACACAAATCCTTCAACACTTCTCCATTCCCATTCCTCCCACTCCTCTTTTCACCATTATAGGTGCCATCAGTGCTAACTCTATCTGGTAGAGTGAGGCCCAGCTTTAATCGAAGCGACCATGAGTGGAGACAATCAATCCTGTAGCTTCTGCTATTCCACCCTTTTCCTTGACTCCTTCTTCCTCCACAGCTAGTGGTGTGATCCTCGAGGCCATCATGGAGTAGCTCCAACGAATGCAGACTGACTTTGGTGGTCGTTTTGACCATCTCACTAACAAGATGTGTCAAATGAACACCCGAGTCGGTCGCATTACCCGTAGACAGGCTCGCATGCCTGGCTTTGCTCCTTCACCCTCTCTAGTGTGTCCTACGGCCTCTCCTTCTATAGATGATGAGAATGATAAGGATGATGCTGTCTCTTCCGGTGATGACGAGATGACGACCCCTCAGTTACTTACCTTTTGTCATTCATGACAAAAAGGAGGAGTAGTTTTGGGTTTGAGAGTAGTCTTGTACTTAGGGGGAGAGTTAGTATAGGATTTTTTTGATAGGGGGAGTGTGTATAGGTTTGAGGGATGTAGTGAGGTTTATATGTACTTCTCTTTCTTTTTTCATTAGCCTTTTGTATACCGGTCGTGTGACCTTTCTACATACATTGTACTTTATTTTCATATATATGATAATGATGTATGTTTTTCTTCACTTACCTCTACATGTGTTGTTTCTTTTATCTCTTTATACACATGTTTCTTTATATATGCAATCCTTATTTCTGTTTCACATATGATGCCTTGATGAGTTTTGTTTAAGTGTTTCAGAAAGATAGGTTGTGAAAGTCTATCATGCTGTGAATTCTTTTCTTGCAAAGTTTTTAAAGAGTTTGTAGTAGGATTAGATTTTAGTTTGTAATATAACAAGTGGTTATAAGTTTAGTGATTTAAGACTTCTCTTATGATTTGTTGTGATTTTGTCACAGATTGCCAAAGGGGAAGATTGTTAGGGACATATTTTATGTAATTGGCTAATCCTTTGACAAAATGCACTTTACTTGTAATTGGGTAGATCTAGGAAAGGTTTAAGACTTCAAGAAACATGTTGTTCAAGTCAAGTGTTAAAGCCATGAAGATCTGACCAAGGAACAAGTGAAGAAAGAGCTGTTCACTAAAGCTCGACAGAAGTCTCGATAGAATCCTTTCTATCGAGATTTAAAGTCAAAACTCGACACAAGTTGTTTCTGTTGAGACTTATGAAATCAGAAATTCCATAACTGATTTTCGGCCCATGCTTGTATATTTGTATAGAGTTTATTTTCTCACAACCCTAGACATATACAAGGATTATTTTAAAGACCGTCGTGCATGCAGAAAGTGCCCTAGTTCATTATTCTCTCTAAAGAAGCTACTGCGTCTTTACGCCAAGGGTTTTTGACCAAGGAGCTTCCTTGATATTCATTGTTGATGAACTGAAGAAATTTGCAGCTAACAACCTCTTCAAGTTGTTGGAGTTAGTCACGTACTAGGATCCATGCATCATTGGTTAGTCACGTATTGGGGTTTGTGCATTAAACGGAAAGATTGCTACTACAATACAAGTCCAATTAGGTATTAGGGTAAGGGTTCAACTGTAGGTTGGTATTTCGGGATAGGCCAAAGGGTTTGGTAAAATTCCTTATACTTGTAATCGCTTGTGATTGATAATAGTGGATTATTGGGAGTGACGACCTTAAAATCACCTAGTGGGGTTTTGCCTCGGTGGTTTTCCCCCTTCATAAACAAATCACCTGTGTCAAATTTATTTCCCGCTGCGCATTTATTTCCATGAAATTTGATCTAATTAATTAACTTTGGTAATTAATTAATTAATTGTAAGGGGTCAATTCATTTTAACACAACACGTCTCATCAGCAAGATGTCCCAAATAAGCATTGTGAGATGTTTACAGCTCTCGAATCTCACCAATATCATCTTGAAGGAGATGAATTTGATCAAGAATAGTAGAAAGGGTGGCTTCCACTCCAAAAGATGGAGCAAATAAAGATGATGGTCAGGATTGTGAGTAGCATCCTCAGTAGAACAAATCTCAGCCTCTTCCTGCTGAGTTAGAGTTTGATCATCTCTTGGATGTTTAGCCTTAGTCGTCAACTGAGAGAAACTCCTAGCTATAGTAACTATTCCTAAGGCACCCATGATAGGAAAGTGATAGGGATTATGATTGTCTTTCTTTTTTGTAGTTTCCATTCCAAATTTTAGTGTCATAGGATGTGAATTTAGCATAACTCAAATGAGATTGACCATCATTTCTTTCATCCCCTTGCTCTTCCTATTATGAGGAGGCTTGTGTTTCATCTAAGTACTTGACTGGTCATTCAACCAAAACAAAAAAAAAAACAAAAAAGTATTTGACTGGTCACAGCTTTTTATGACTGTGATTCTGACTGTGACTATGGATGTCATCTTGTGCTTGCATGCTAGCTAGCTAGCTCATGTACGACTTTTAACTTTGTCATACCTGCTGCTACCGAGTCAAAATTTTCTGTCCCACTTTTCCTGCTCCATTATATACTCCACAAATAAAATCATAATACATGTCCATCTATTTTATTAAATGCTAAATTTATGCCTTCTATTATTTCAATTTTCTAAAATAAATAAATAAATAACACATCATATTTAGGTAATTGAAATAATAGAAGGCGTAAATTTAGCATTTAATAAAATAGATGGACATGTAACATATTTTTATTTGTGAAGTATATAATGGAGCAGGAATAGTGGGATAAAAGATGTGGACTTCTACACCGCTACTAGGATTAAGATTGTCATTCCTTTTTGTAGTTTCCATACTCTTCTATAAATGTTGTGGGTTTCCTTATGGGGGAAGGAACCTTTGCATTAACTCCCAATTCTATGTACGTAGAGAATTTTGTTTCAATCGACTTTCTTAATCATCTTTTTATTGCAAAGATTCAAGCAAGGACGGTGCTTGATGACTTGCATAATTTAGCATAATTTATCACCTGTCAACTTTAAACTTTAGTCTAATTTTATTTATTTTGTTGATTTTAGACTTGATTTTCGTTATTTAAATTTTATTCCAGATTTGAAGAAAATAAAGATTTATTCAAATAGAAGAGATTTGAAGCAGCTAGAGTGAATATTGGGTCTTGGATAAACGAAGTTAAAGAAAAGAAAAAAAGGAGGCACTGAAAGAGAAAAAAGAGGGCTGAACCAGAAAAGAATAAAGCAGAAAAAAGAAGAAGAGAAGAGTGGCGCTGAACTGAAAAAAACATTTTGGGCTGAAAAAAGTGTTTTTGGGCTAAAAAGCGTTTGGGCTGAAAAAGTATTTTGGGCTGAAAAATAAAGGGCAACACACCTAAAGAAAAGAAAAAGATGGCTGGAGAAAAGGAGGGACGCTAAAGCAGAAGGGAGCGCTGAAACTGAAAAGAAAAAAGAGGGCTGAAGCAGAAAAGGGCGCTGACCAGAAAAGAAAAAAAGAAGAAAAGAAGGAGAAAAGAAGAAGGGGTGCTGAACTGAACAGAGGCTGAACAAGATCTTTTGAGCATTCTTTTTCTTTCCAATCTTCTCAGAAAAATTATGGTGAACTCGTTTGTGTTGGATTTAATTTTTAGCATGAACTAAACTTTCTTTATTCTAGGAAAACGATGTAATCAAGTTTCGAACTATGCTTGCTTTTCTATGTTAATTTGAACAAATTCTCTTCAGGTTTGATTTATTCTAAGCTTATTGCTTTTAATTAACTGTTCATTAATTAGTTGATTTTAATCTTGTGATTTGCTGTCAAAAGAGGGAATTATAGGATAGATCTTGAATATTTTAGCATAGGTAAATA